>CM060926.1:642196258-652196258 GCA_030737875.1 Allium sativum
TTCAAGAAGTACCAATTCCAGGGGTACCAATTCCAGGGGAGCAGAACGCTTCCCCAAGCTTCACTATTATTTTGGATCATGCAACGTGTGTCCAAGCCAACTAAAGCATTGTATCACCTATAAATACCCCTTCTGGACTAAAAAGAAGGGACTTTTGGAAGTTTGGATAATCTAGCTTTCAAATCTTTGTGAATCTCTTGTTGTATTGTCGTTGTAACTATTCTGTTTGCTAGTTTAAAGAATATATAAGAGATTATAAAGTGGACGAAGACTCGTTAATGCCAAACCACTATAAACTTATGTGTGATTCCCTTTATTTTCAGTTTTGCAATTATTCATCTTCATTTATTCTCTATATAACCCTTTCTTTTGGTGTTGTGCCAATCTTTTGTGTCAAAACTTTGGTGCTTTCACTGAGAGGTGATATTCTCAGCCCAAGACGGATTTTTGCTCTACTTACGGATCACCAAGTCTGAGACGAAATCCTACCTCTCTTCATATATATTGTTGAGTTATGGCTGGAAAAATGACTCGCAATACTGTAAAACAACCACAGGTTGGGGGCATCTGCTGATGCAGCCGACGGATTGACTAAACCTGAAACTACCTTGGATCAATCTGCATTACCCCCCGCAGCGGATTCGGCTCCGTCCTAAGCCTTCGCCACCTGAGATGATTTTATGGCCGTGTTAAATCAGCTCCGGGAAACTACGGATGCCTTAAAAGTTCATGCTCGAGAGAATGCTACGATGCGACAGTATATGAATCGCATGTCGAGGCAATGAGAGGAGTTCAAGAGTCAACAAGCTCGGGAGGTCAGGACCATCAACTCCCTCCTCCTCAGCTATACCACATATCAGAGAGTTTATCATCATCCGAGGGAAGCAGGGATCCACGTCAGTCTCGACGTCCGCTAGAAAGAGCCGAGAATATTCGCTAGTTGCATCTCGAGGGGCGTCTAGACCATCTAGGGGAAAGAGGTCAGACATAGGCCGACCAGGCCAAGATAGAAGCCGTCGGCACCGTGGCCCTGTAAAACCGAGAAGCCTCTCCTCTTGCTTACCAGAAAGCTATCCAACCAGATCGGTTCCATATTCATCCCCCTGGAATCTTGTGACTGACCGAGATACCCAGGGAGGAAGAAGGACTGTCCGGACGACAAGTCCGACAACATTACCCGTGGAAAGAGCTAGGAGAGGTCGGTCGGTTGAGGAAACTGATTGAGACACAGACATTCCTCTGAATCTGACCGCTGTGGTGCGACATATTATGAATGATAGCGGAAGACACAAGAACAGGGACTGAGGAGTCGACCGAAGGCATACGCCATTCACTGATGACATCTTAAGAGGTGAATTCCCCAGAAGATTCAATATGCCACGGATGAACCACCATGATGGGACCACCGATCCGCAACAACATTTGATGATATACTCGTGGCATATGGAGGTGGCAGTAGCTCCTGACACCATCAAATGTAAATCCTTTCCAATTTTCTTGATCGGGGTAGCACTCATGTGGTTCGTGCGTTTTCCTACGAGGTCGGTCCCGAGCTTTAAAGACCCAAGTGAGAAATTCTTGAATCAGTTCCGTCTCCATGCCTCTAAGTCGAAGCATGTCATCGCTCTTTCAGCAGTCAAGCAGGAAGGGGAGAGACCCTCAGAAACTATCTCAATCGATTCAAACGGGCTGCAACTGAAGTAAGCAACCCTAATCATGAAACCGACCCGATGGCCAAGGTCGATGGCATCGATAAGGGAACAGAGTTCAGAAAGTATTTGATCGGGAAGCCGCCAACAATGATTGAAACATTCTATGAAAAGGCCAATGTCCGACTTAGGCAGGAGGATGCACAGTTAGAAGAAGAGGATGGGCCGAAAGATGTATCTACCACACTGATCCAGAACAATGTCGCGGTCAAACAATCTTGGGATAGCTCAGGAAAAGTAGAAGTGAATGTTGGGAACCGTGGTAAACGGAACGGCGAAGGATTGAAGGAAGCCAATGGGAACCCTAGACAAAGGGGGAATGCCAGAAAACGACCCCGGTTCCATGTTTTTGAGACTTATACAGCCCTAAACGACACACTGGAGAATATTTATCTTGATACCTGTAGCACGGTCCATTATAAGAAGCTGCCTCTCCGTGAACCTACTGAGAAGGAGTGGGCGACTGGGAAGTATTGTTTATTTCATGAAATTTTCGGACATACGACCAACGAATGTCAACGTCTTCGGGACATCGTCGAGTAGTTGATTCGAGAGGGAAAATTTGATGAATATAAAACAGCCTCAAGAGAAAGGGGTCAAGAGACTTCAGCACCCAAACAAAGTCAGGCCATGCCTAGATCCACCACCTAGTAGAAAGGAAAAGAGATTGTGATTAAAGCCATTGTCGGAGGACCGCATCCTACAGGTTACAGCATCCGATCCATGGAGCGTTATGTAAATTCCGCGAAACACCTAGACATTGCGGAAGCAAGTCCCCCCGAAGCTGCTAGTCCTGTCAAGCAAAGAAAGACGATGACCTACGATATCATCTTCCATGATCGGGAGTCAATCGGCATAGAGGCCCCAACTGTCGATCCACTGGTGATAACATTCACTATCGAACCAGCTACGGTGTGGAAGGTTCTGGTCGACAATGGAAGGTCGTGAACAATTTGTTTAAACAGGCCTACGACTAAATGAAATTATAGCTGAAGGACTTGCAGCCGTGTACTGGAAAAATACGCTATTTCAATGGGACATCCACTGAACCAGTCGAGCAGGTTAAGTTGACTATAGAGTTGGGAGATGGAGACCGCCGAAGAGTTAGAATTCTTCCATTTGCTGTGATGAACATCAATTCCCAATATAATGCATTTCAAAAACGACCGGCCTTAGCTGTGTTCAGGGCATGTATCGCTTCCTAGTGTTTGCTTTTAAAATTCCCGACTGATGGTGGAATCAGGATAGTACGAGGAGATCGGGCAATAGGACGAGTCTGCTACTTGGCGGAATGGAAAGAGCTACGTAACAAGAGTAGCAAAGAGTCTGAAAAATCCTTCCCTCCTACGGAGGGGAAGGAAGCATAGCACCTACAGAGAACTTCTCGGTCGGGCCGCCCTTCTGTGAAGTCGAGAACATCAATCCAATAGAGGAAAAAGAACAGGGATGTAGAAAGGCAGCCCCAAACGAGGCTACCGTAGATATTTCGATCGACAGAGACGACCCTACCAAGGTTCCGAAGATCGGGTCTCATCTTGATTCCCTCCGGACAAGGGAATTGACTGAATTTCTCCATGCAAACCTTGACGCGTTTGCATGGCCCACGCTGACATGTGTAAAATTTCACCCTCCGTTATAACTCACTCCCTCAGCATTATTCCGAAGTATACCCCCATAAAGCAGAAGTGGCGAATGCTCAGCCCAGCCCTGAAAAAGGAAATTGGGAAGCTACAAGCCAATGGATTTATCCGACACTCGACCTATCCTGACTAGATAGCTAACCCGGTGCTCGTGAATAAGGCTAATGGAAAGTGGCAGACCTGTATTGATTTTTCTGACTTGTATAAAGCTTGCCCTAAGTGTAGCTTCCCATTGCCTAGGATTGACCAGTTGGAGGACTCAACCACTGGGCACGAACTCTTATCATTCATGGATGCATACTTAGGATATAACCAGATCGCCATGCATATCCCCGACCAACAGCACATTAAGTAGTTATGCCCTTTGGACTGAAGAATGCGGGGGCAACCTATCAGTGATTGGTTAATCGGACGTTTCATGATCAGATAGGGAAGACAATGGAGGTATACGTGGACGACATGCTGGTAAAGTCAAGGCAATCATCCGACAACGTAAGAGATCTGTTAGAAATGTTTGATATCCTCCAGAGGTATGTAATGAAATTAAATCCTCTAAGTGTTGCTTAGGAGTAGCGTCAGGCAAGTTTCTGGATTTCATAGTTAGTTTCTGAGGGATCGAAATCCATCCCGACCAGATTTTGTCCCTTAAGGGAATTCAGGAACCTAGAAGAATCAAGGATGTTCAAAGCTTGCCAGGTAAGGTAGCAGCAATGGGTTGATTTATTTCCAAGACGACCGACAAATGCCTACCCTTCTTTGAATTAATTAAAAGAGGAAAACGGAATTTTGCTTGGACACTAGACTGTGTCGAAGCCTTCCAAAACCTGCTCGACCATTTGGAGAAACCCCTCATCCTATCCAAGCCCATCGATCATGAAGATCTGTTTGTATATTTAGCAATATCCGCACACACGATCAACTCGGTCCTAATGCGTGAGGAAGGCCGGTGCAACAGCCAGTTTGTTATGTAAGAAAAAATTGACAGGTGTCGAGCGTAACTATCCGAAGATCGAGAAACTCACCTATAGCTTATTAATTGCATTAAGAAAGCTTCGACACTACTTCCACGACACTACTTCCAGGCTCATCCCATTAAAATATTCACCGACCAAACACTTCGACAGGTCCTGCAGCGACCATAGGCGAATGGAAGACTGCTTAAGTAGAACATCGAGTTAAGCCAATTCGATTTAACCTTTGTTCCACAAAAATCCATCCGGGGGCAAGCCCTAACCGATTTCATAGCTGAATTTACAATTGTTAACCCCGTTAAAACGCGGTTCAAAGAATTAATGTCAAAAGACTATGGATTGGATACGGTCTAAGCAGTAAACTGTTCATATTACCAAGTCGTTAACACGACACGAAACTATGTCGGGCAAGTCAAGCCGCTCAAACTAAGTCGTTGGTACAATATGATGCAACCCGTATGTCGCTCTCATTCATGATGGCGAGCCATCTATGTCGCAAGTCTCGTCCATGCCATTAAAGCTCAAGCTGCAAGTCGTTTAAACGACTTAAATCAAGTCGCATGTCATTATTTGCTAGAAGAAAACCCAGGTCGTCACTTGTCTAGTGAGCAAATCTCTAATGCAAGAACAAGGCCACGTGGCAATCGTATGAGGCATACGAACTAAAGAAGGATGATGGCTTTGCATTTGAAATACACAAGACGGTGACATGTGGCAAGCGTGGAAAACATATACAAAAATGAGTTACCGCATGGACAAGGTTGTTGATATTCATTTCCAGGATGAGGATCATATATATATATATATATATATATATATATATATTCAAAACACATGCAAATTGTGCCAGCACATTTATTTCCATCATTTACTTGATACGTGTAAAAGTATACATGGAATATCATAACAGTTTACACGTATGGGTCAAGCACCATATTATGTGAAAAGTCGGCTATAGTTTCAATGTATTGGATATAGTTATCTGTCCATGGATTGAATCCATATATTATATGTACCAAGTATTAATAAGTGGGCAAAGTTGAACATGGATTTAGCTAAATCAGTGTAGCCATATACATGACAGATTGCATATAAGAAAATGAATATGTGAACCAATAATTAATATTAAGCCACATGGCAAGCCATGCAGTCGTTCATCATGCTTTAATTTTCTCCAAGTATAATAGCGTGCTACATGTACGATCTGGAGATTACCATAGGTCGATTTGGTTGAGATAAAGGCCATTGGATTATTCTATAATACGTCAAGTCGGGGAGGAATCAGCTAGGTCGTAATCCTAGTCATGTCGTGAGGCATGTGTAACGATGGACACATGGGAAGTATAATACGGACATAATATTTCAGCAGCAAAGTAAAGACATTGCTTAGAATTATAGAGCGCTGAGAACAGTTCATCACGCATGGCAAATAGGAATAGTCAAACCGTGAATACATGCAAGTCGTAAATCGTATATGCATGTTCCAGAACATTCAGCTAAGTGAAATAAATACCGGATGTAGTCGCGTGTATAGAACGTGATGATGTGGCGTACATGAGTGGCTTGGTTCAGTTATATAAAGGAACACGTCCGACTGGATATTGGAAATACCCAAGTCATGGTACATTGATGAACAATCAAGTCGTCGTTTAAGCCACCAGGTTTTAGAAGTCCGAGTTTGTTCACACTATTTAAGGTAGTGTTAACAAAACACCGAATTTAATTGGTGGAAATCAGAGGAGTCCGTGTAGGTTCCTCTGATTTCAACCAATTAAAAGTAGTGTTTTGTTCACACTACCTTAAAGTAGTGTGAACAAACTACTACACAGGTTTGAGGTCCTGAAGAAAGACAGCTGTTAACAGCTGTAAAGAGAAAGCCACCAGTTGTAAAGTGAAAAGTATGGAATTATTCAGTCCGCACACATTCATGTCGCACATTACGTTTTTAAAGCAAGTCATTTGACCCTTTAAAGAGGAGCGCAACATATATTTGAAACCAAGTCGTTTCTTGCACTTCAAGGCACATACGTATTTACAAAAATGCCACTACACTCCAATCCCTCCTATAAATACCCCCATATTTGACACAAAAATGAGACCGAATTTCATTTCCACGCAATGCAGCCAAACTCCAAGCATCATTAATGGCTTCTCAAACTAGATCTATCTCTCTCCAACAACAAATGGATCAAATCCTCTCCAAACTCCATTAGAGATTTCTCAAGTTCAATCCAAGCTACTCTAATCTCCACTATCCTCTCTAAAGCCTAGATCTAACGACAAATCGCCATGGAATCAAGGAAAACAACTCAAGTGATCAAGTGTTGAAGATATCCATCAATCTCCACCACACTTAGAGAAATCAAACCGTTTCTTTGGTAGATTCAAGGGAAATTAGATCAAAGAGAGTGACAAAAGAGAGAATATCACATATGAGTGAAGTGAATCAAGTCGTGTATTTTGTAAACTCAAAAGTGCTAATGAAAATTTCTACCATAGTGGACGTAGGTCTAAATTGACTGAACCACCCTAAAATCTTGTGTTTTTACTTATTTTACCATTTCATAGCTCCATTTTTCTATTTCATGCCATTTGGTGAAGACTTTGGTGTTGAAGTCATTTTTCGATTTCAACATTTGGCGCTCACCGTGGGGCCACGTTTGCATTTCTCTCCAGTTTAAGAGCCTTGCATTAAAGTTCTAAGCTCGCTTCTACTATAGATTCTCTAAATCTAAAATCTGGACCAATTGTCGAATTCTCTCTGAAATTCAAAGCTTTGTCCGAGATAATGGCTAAATCTAAGAAAAATGCAAGTATAACCGTTGGAGAAACCGACAACGTTGCTAACGACGAAACTACACCACTTACTAACCGCTTTGAAGTTGGTGAAAACTCGGTAGGTGGAGCCAATGTGACTAGGAATAAGGTGGACGTCGCTATCGCCAATTTAAACCAACGAATGGATAGTTCTACCAAGGCTTTGATGGAGAAGTTAGAAGCGGTTCTCAATGCTCGAATAAATCTAGCACCTCAAAAGGTCCATGTTGATCTTGACGATAATGCCTATTCATTCGCTTCTAATCATAACAACAACGACAACATGGAAGATGATAATGAATGGTTGGTCGGCAAAGACGAAGCTAACGTCGAAAACTTTAAGCCAAAAGCTAAAAATCATTCCGATGTAAATACTCGAAGAGTTACTAGTCCCACCGTGGAGGCAGCTTCTCGTCGAGAAGATAAAGGACCTAAGCTTTATAATCATGATCGCTTGCCTAGACGAACATTTGGTAAAGAACTCAGCCTCGCAGAGTGGCATAACACTGAAGAATACATATCGGATATGATAGAACGAATCATGAAGAAAAATCAAGCTGGCAACGACGATGGTAGAGAATGGGATTTCTCTCCCGATAGGACTCCATTTACCGATAGAATCTAAGAAACAGAGTGTCCGAAGAAGTTCACCTCTCCAACCTTGCCTCCTTACAACGGCCTTGTTGATCCTAACTACTTCCTATTCAAGTACGAGTAGCATATGAGTGCAGAAAAAGCAACAACCGAGATGAGACGCCTATACTTTTCTCTTTACTTAGAAGGAGCTATGTCGTTATGGTTCACGAAGCTGCCACCTAAGTCTGTAGACTGATTCTCTGACTTGACCAAAAAGTTCAAGGAGCAGTTCCTCCTGTATGCTACCAAAGCCAAGGATGCTATAACACTTTTAGAAATAAAGCAGAATCCAAGGGAATCCATTAAAGCTTTTCTCAGTTGATTCAATGTTGCCTTGTCCGAAGTGAGGAATCCCGAGCCTCGCATAATCCTTATGGCTTTACTCGACGCTATAGACAAGAGAAGTGAGTTTGGTAGATGGATAAAGATGAAGGAACCAAATACGCTTGACAAGTTCTATAAGAAAGCGGCAGAGTACCTGAGGGTGGACAACGATCCTTTTCCTATTGGCACAAGCAGCATTGCCGAGGATAAAAAGATTGTTAATGCTCAAGTTTATCAACAAAGAACTCATGGGCAGAAACAAGCTAATGGCTGGAACGACAACAAAGCTAATAAGAAGTTTCGCCTTTATGATTCGTCAGAACAAACTTCTCTGAATGACACTCCTGAAAACATCTACCTTGCCACGAAGGATGCAGAAGATTACCCGGAGCCTCGACCAATAAAGATGAGTGACCATCTGACCAAATATGGGAAGTTCCGCCAGTTCCACAATCAACCAGGCCACAATACCAATGAATGTAGGCATTTGAAATCATTGATCGAAGAGTTGATTAGAAAGAATCATCTACAGCAGTATGTGAATAATCCTCAAGATGCAAATCCTTCTGCAACTCCCCAGGGGCAAGGGGCATCAAATGGCCAGTCCGGTCCAAAAACGAAACTTCTGCTCAAACCAATGCACGACCAGTCATTAGCCGATAACCATTGGTGGTGCTCTAATATCAGTGGCTCAGAATAAGCGATCTCCTTCGCCATTACTTTACTTCTTACTATGTTTAAATTTCTTGTAAAAGTCTGTAATGTTTACATGCATTGTATCAAACAATATCTTTACGAATGAAGTCTCATCTTCCTACATAAATCTCTTACTTGCAAAATTTTCGTTAATACAAAATTCGCTAAAGACGATTTCTTCATTGCAGGTTATCCAATAAGCGTTTGCTTCCTTAATGTTCGACCAAGTCAAATCAATCCCGATAACACCAAGTCAAGGGTAGATTAAAAAAAGTCCTAATGAGTCAAACGGCAAAGAGAGTAGCAAGCATCCACGGATCCAGAACCCAAAGGTCGTGAGAATTCGTTGTGTGAAATGAAGCATTGGAGTTCACTACGTAAAACGATGCGCGGGAGTTCGTTACGCGAAGCTATGCAACCTCACCCAAAGGTCGCGGGAATTCATTGTGCTAAGAAAAGCTCGGGAGTTCACTACATGAAACGATGCATGGGAGTTCATTACGCAAAGCGATGCAACCTCACCTAAAGGTCGCGGGAATTCGTTGTGAGAAACGAAGCGCGGGAGTTCACTACGTGAAACGATGCACGGGAGTTCGTTACGCGAAGAGATGCAACCTCACCCAAAGGTTGTGAGAATTCGTTGTGCGAAACGAAGCACGGGAGTTCATTACGTGAAACGATGCATGGGAGTTCGTTATGCGAAGCAATGCAACCTCAACCAAAGGTCGCGGGAATTCGTTGTGTGAAACGAAGCGCGGGAGTTCACTATGTGAAACGATGCACGGGAGTTCGTTACACGAAGCAATGCAACCTCACCCAAAGGTTGCGGAAATTCGTTGTGTAAAACGAAGCGCGAGAGTTCACTACGTGAAACGATGCACGGGAGTTCATTACGCGAAGCGATGCAACCTCACCCAAAGATCGTGGGAATTCGTTGTGCGAAACGAAGAGCGGGAGTTCACTACGTGAAACGATGCGCGGGAGTTCGTTACGCGAAGAGAGCAACCTCACTAAAGGTTGCGGGAATTCATTGTGCGAAATGAAACGCGGGAGTTCACTACGTGAAACGATACACGAGAGTTTGTTGCATGAAGCGATGCAACCTCACCCACCTCGCGGGAGTTCGCTCTGCGAAACGATGCGACAACCAAAAATCCTTTCCATAGAGAAAGCAACCTCTCCACAACGGAGATCAATGTCACTTAGTGAAGTCTATAATGCTGATTCAGTTGACAAGAGAAATTGAACATTGGGTTATAAACGACCTCTTCATAGTGGGGGAATCCAATGGAATCTCCGATGTCATAACTGATAGACAAAGCAGACAAACATTTAGAAGCAAAAGTACTTTTCACAATAAAGACTAATGACGACCTCCTAGTCATAGGGCATGAATATCCAAATCATAGATACGTATTTCCCAAATTTGAGATGTCGTACACCATCATATAAGTCGTTAAAAGAACGATGCTTGAAATCTACAATCGGCTTGTATCGATTAGTTGATCTTAAGCATCAACACGAATTCGAATTAGAATATCGTGTTTATGCAGATAATATTCAATAAATTATAAACCATTGAATAAAACAGTTATGCGTAGATACTTTACTCAATTCAATAATAAAATTCGCTGTAACTAAAAGTTTTAAGTTACTATTCTGTTGTCGATATGGGCAGCCGATAACAAAATATTCACCCAAAATAGTGCAATGTTTCTATTGTTACAAAACAGGTGGTAGTAGTGAAAAAAGACACAACCATCGTTCGCTTTAGAAAGTGTGTATTGCTTTGGCAAAAATACAAAGGCCAGTCGAGTTCGTAAAACAAGTAATTCAGCGTGAATTGGCCACGACCATAAAAATCAAGCGTGACCAATCCATTATGAATTTCACTTGTTTCACGCACTCAGACCCGAATTAAAACTAGGGAAATTCACACACTAGCATGGTGTTATCAACGACAGCATGTCCATCCAATACAAGTGCTCGTAGGCCACCAAAACACTGAGTTCATTGGTTAACAAATAAATATTCATAACCGTCAATCTTTCGAAGCTCACATTTTTTGTAAGCAAAAAACATGAGCTTCGAGGGGAAAATGTTAACCCTGTTAAAACGCGATTCAAAGAGAGAATGATGTATTAATGTGGTTGATGGTTTGGCATATGATTCATGTGCTTTTTTATTGAGGTGTTTGCTTGTTTATATGTGTAAACTACTGCTTGATACCCTTAAATAAATGATTCATGATGCTGGAAGAAATAAAAGGTAGAAATATTGATATAAGCACAAATAACATGTTATTCTAATGACACAAAAACATGTACTTGGGAACTACCTATTTCCAGTAATACCGAAGCAACACTTTTGGCTAATTTGGCACCTTAATGTCACGTATTAAATGAATTTCTCACACTAGACAAATAGTCTGACCCTTTTTGATTTCCTTGCTATCATTTGGGGTGTCTCATTCTTGATGAGGCAGTTCAGTGATTGTTTACGGGGAAAGGATAGATGATTATGCAAGTTGTTGGCCTGAAGGGATTGCTGAAATTAAGTATTATAAAAGGAGTAGGATGCAGCAGTACTAGATGAATTAAATTTATTTTTTTAATGGAAAGAATGTGTGATGAAAGATACTATTATATTGACATAGGAACTGATTAAGATAGCTTGTTGTAACTGGAGAGAATTGCTTAAATAAGTGTTATGTTTTCCTATGAAAATGGATAATGTTAGAAGTTGTTAAGTATATTTAGATCATGTGTTGTAAAAGGAAGAGGGGAAGACAAATAAATGATATATGCATGTAACATCCGAGATTTTTGACCGTTTAAATTGACAATGATCCTCAATGTCGACTTAAACAAATCAAAAATACGGATAGTTATTGGGATTTATATAAGAAAAAGAAGAGAAGAAGAAAAACAAACACAGAATCTCACAGCGAAAGGACAAAATATAATAATTAAATAATAGTTCATGAAGCTGTTAAAACATACATTTGATTATACATTTACAACGATTATCAGAATTAACTGTCATAAACATACCAATATTTGCAGTGGAATAAATACTAATAAATACGTCTGCTGAGCTCCATCTTCATCTCCATAATGGTATCTTCAATAACTGAAAACTCTGGCTGAACTGAGCATAAATGAAAAGACAAAAACACTTGGATCAGAACTAAAATATTCTCATATTAGTTAAATCAAATTCATGCGATGATATGAGTGCAATAACTTAAGAGATGTTATGGGAATTTTCATCACCTAAGGATTCATTAAATTAGATACTATATAATATCATACGTTATTATAATAGTGTCTATAATTAAATATAAAATATTAAAATAGTCTAAGTGGAATTACATTTTTAACCTTACACCGTTTATACATTGTCGTAAACATTGCGTATAAAACATCAGTAACAATCGATGGATAGGGATGCACCGCTATACGACAACATTAAATCAAAATCGTAGGTGGTTCGATCAAGATAAATATAACATGGCATCGAGGCAATACCCATCTATAGTGATTCTACCGGATTGCGGACCTAGGCCGGTGGTAACGCATGGCCGCGACTACCGCCCACCCCATACAATACTCCCAAAATCAAAGGCGCCCATCAATCACAAAGTAATATGTATGGTATCGAAGAAGCATGTCTGCTAAGAGGAGCTAGCTCACATTAACCTGGGTATGGCTCCTGTTTTAGTCATTTTAATTATGACCCGAAGGTCAAGGCTATCCATCATCGTTCTCTTTCTTCAAATCCAGTAATCTCCTCTAAATCCATCCTACTTCATTCTGGAACTCCACCGCGTACATAGTTGTTAAAGTGGTTTTCGGTATTGGCAGAGAGTATGACAATATTCGATCCCAGTCTCTTTAACAACCAATTGTTTATATTTTTCACACCGGTCAGTTCTTTTACATTTCAAAGGGGTTCATACTTCATATCAAATATCAGATTTTTCATAAAAATCATTTAAATATTCAAGAGAGAATATTATTCATCATAAAATCTTCATTTAAACAAATTTAAAATCTTGAAATAATTCCAACGTTAAAATAATTTGGATTTTAAAATAGTTATTTTTTTATAGTTTAGATATATAATTTAAATAGTTTGAAAATAAATAATTTGTATTTAAAATAAAATAATCAAATTTAGTAAAATTCATAGTTAAAATAATAAAGTAATTTATAAAATAAATAGTAAATATTAAAATAGTTAATTTAAAATAAATAATAAAATAAAATAGTTATGAGGTAAATAGTTTATAAAGAAAATTATTATTATAAAAATAAAATACTTTATAAAATGGTTTAAAAATACTATAGTTGGAATTAGAATCATATCTTCAAAATTTAACCAAACAGGAAATCATATTTCAGTTTCAAATCAATTCGACTGAATTTCGATATCTTAATTTAAAAGGAATTGACTTCCCATTCATATTCAATTCGATTCAACATTTTGATTTCAAACAATCCGATTTAATAATAAAATTTCAATTATAATTCTCACTTTGAATTATTCGTTTATAAAAATCTCGATTTCATAGTTCAGTTATTACTATAAATCAAGTTAATTTAAAGTAATATCAAAGATGGGTAAACAATTCAATTTTGATAAATTCAATTCATATTCAATTAAGTTTAACTTCAGTTATCCACATTTACGAATTCTATTAAAATTGAGAATTTTAATTTCAAAGCTCATAGTCCAAATTTTAAAGAAAAACGATTAATAATGTTATTTAGTTTGTCTTTAAAATAATATTCCAAAATTCAAGATTAAAAACAATTTTTATTTAACCAACCGGTGTTCGTATAAAATTTTCTATCCTATGGCCAAGCAATACTTAAAATTTAGTTTTAGTATTTTGGGAAAGGATATATATCATTTCAATCCATATCAGGGTCATAAGTATTTACCGTTTCAACCTACGTTCTTAATTCATTTTAATGATTAATCCCTAGTTTATTTGATGCCCATAACATCTAGAGTAATAGTTGGGATTAATCTATAGAAATCAATAACATATATAAACAATGTCGATAACAAGATGAATTTCATACCAACACATTAAATATATAAATTCAAAGCACACATCAAAACCAATACATCTAAACAGTTCAATAATATCAATTACTAGTCATCAGGTATGAGATTTTTTTTAAACTAGAGATTAATCTCTAACAGTACAATTTATATAACAGTTAAATTAAATTATACAGTCTATGTAGATTTGACATGAATAATAAATTTAAATAGTCAAACAGCAACAAAAGCAATCATATCATAACATGAATTTAATTTAATTTAACTAACAATCTAATATTTTAGTTAGGTGTGAGTTGAACTCACCTTCGGTGGCACAGAAATAGAGACGACAACAGAGAGGCGCAGAAATGAACGGCACTGAAACTTCAATGAACTGGACAAATAAATTATGGTCAAGACACGTAAAAAAAATCAAGCAAAGTTTGATTTTTAAAATAAAAGATTTTTTTTAAAAAAACCGGGCAAAGAAAAGGAACCAAAATATATTTCAACTCAGCGTCTACTCTTCAGTTTTCTGAATGTATAAGGCTCGGCTAATGCACAACTAAACAATGGTTGTCTACTGGCCTTGACACATCAAGTCAAAATGTTGTCTCCTTTTATGTTACACAATAAGTCCTTGTACATGTTATAAGCCCAACGTTATACACAAGGTCTGGGTCTAATTTACATTACCACCCAATATTATATATAGGTAAGTATAAACATCGTTCCATGCAAACTTAGCTACAAGTAACAATTCCTTTATATATAAAACACTAAGTTTTGTGCTAGGTCTTCAAACTTGCTTTCTTCCGCAAACCATGAATTTCATGCTCATATTACAAATTTAAGTTACAACAAAACTCACCAAAAATATTATATATATATATATATATATATTAGGCGCATGGAAAGAATGATATAAAAAGTGAGGCATGCAACATAAGGGTACAGTAAATGATTTAAAGCAAACTTAACAAAATTTTCAATACTATATCATGTCATTAGCCTACCACGTTGGCATCCCCTTTTTCCAGTTTAGGTCCTCTTTTTTTTATTTTTTTATTTTTTATAACAGTAAGGGTTTTTTCACAAAAATGGAAGGAGGCTGGTCGGCATCAGGTGGTCGGAGAGGCGTGGGGTGACAGTGGAGTGGAGCGACATCTAGGATAAGGGAAATTGGGTTGGCATGGTTTCACAAATTGGGCTCTATCCATGTTTTTTTTTTCAAAACAAAACAAAAGAGATGGAAGAAAAAGAGAGAAATATATATATATATATATAAAAGAGTAGATTACCTCGTGTAGGATCTGCAGCGAGATCTAAATTAGCGAAGAGAAGAAAACTGGGAGAGAGAAGAACAACTGGTTTCACAAAAAAAAGAATGGATAATATAAGGAGAGACCACGAAAGAAGTAAGGTTTTCGAAATTTGTAACGTTAACTCAATTAGTGGACTAATTTACTGATGTCTCAATAGCTTTTCCAAGAAGCTACATTTTTATATGGAATGAGATAATAAATTTAGACGGATTTTTATAAGGAATGGGATCATTAACTTTTAAACGTTATTAATGCTTCCCATTGTCAATCAAATTTTAATTCGAACGTTAATGGATTTAAACGAAATAAAACGTACATAAATTAATAATTTCAATTTTGCGCTCAGAAAAAATATAAAGTTTTCTATAACCCAAACATTCATTTTTAGTATTTAATAATTTTATATTTGAAAATGACAACCGTACTCTCTGCATATAACTAATTACAAAATATTACCATAACAAATGATATTTTAATATTTCAATTTTAGTAATCAATTAATTTTTTTCAGTTTCATCTCCAATTAAATATAATAAATTGTGCAAAATTATAGGATGTTACACTCTCCCCCACTTACAACTTTTCGTCCTCGAAAAGGCATAGTAAGAGATTGCCAATTTATATATACGAGTGTAACGGCACGCGCGTCACACGTGGTTATTCCTCAACTATTGTGTATCTTATAAATATTATGTGAAACTAAATAAATGCAGAAAGAATTAACAACATAAACAAATTCGAAAATATATCTACATAAAATGTTGAAGATGGAGTTACACATATGCGTTTGCATGTGTATTTGTTGATAAATTCTTTCTAATAAAAATTTGTATATTTATGGCAGGTGGCTATATTTTGCATGTCAATGGGAGGAACAATGTCTCTATTTCTGAGAAGTCTTACACGAAGATTTCTAGCAAGCAGAATAAGCAACCTGACCCCTCCTTCAAATCTTTCTGCTTCTTCTATTAACAAACCCTAGGCGCCATCGAAACTTGCAAACTGCAAACCCCCGAGAAAATTGAAACTGTGGAGCCTGAAGCTTTGAAATATTCCTAAAGTTTAACAACTAAACAATAAGAACTAAAAATAAATGACTAACCTAGGGCTTTGAGCGATCTGCCACAAATACGACAAATACGATGTTGAAAAGCATCGCTCAAATCCCAATGTCTCATTTGATGACAGCTCTACCAGACTCTTCAGTTCTGTCGAGACTGACATTAAAGCTGCTCCGGAGGTAATTTTCACATCAAATTTTAAAAAGAAATACGAATTGGTTATATAGCAATCGTTCCCTTTTTAAGTGTTTCCTAAAAATACGAAGGGAAGGTTGAATGAAGAGAGAACAATAGTGATGAACAAAGAGCAGTGGAAATGTGGAGAGAAATGTGAATATGAATGAAGATTTTGAACGATATTTAAAGAGGTGTATGGTTTGTTCTAGAAATGTCACATTTGTAGGTAGAGGCTGAGAGTATTTCAGAACCAATCAAATGCAGAAGATGCTATTTTTTAGCTATGAATAAAACATAGTAAGACAGATGCTATTTTTTTGCGCTCAACGAAATTTTAGGGATTTATTCCAATTATTAGGACCATCTATATTTGAAATTGAATTGGATACAAATTCCAAGCTGCACAATATAGAAAAAACAACAATCATTGATATAGTGCCAAATTTGCTTTCTAACCATATAAGAAATGTCCATATATCCACATCAATAGGAATTTCTATATATGGAAAATAAATTGAATTAGTATATCTATATGCAAAATATAAAGGACTTTATTCTAATTTTAAACACAAATATGTTTATACATACATACATACATATATAATAGTATCATGTATACATATACATACATATAATAAAGGTTTAAAGCAAATAGTTTTGGAATGTAAAATTTTAATTGCATAATAAAAACCTGAATGGATGCAGTAAATTACGCATGGAAATTCGTAGCATGAGAACCAATGGAAGTGCATAAACTAAAATAAATAGCAACTAAATCAAAGAAATTGTCCTAAACATTGCACCTAAATATTGTTTAGAAAAAACTATCATGGATATAGTGCCAAATTTGCTTTCTAACCATATAACAAATTGCCATATATCCACATCAATAGGAATTTCTATATATGAAAAATAAATTGAATTAGTATATCTATATGCAAAATATAAACGACCTTAGTTCTAATTTTAAACACAAATATGTTTTCTACATATATAACAGTATCATGTATACATATAATAAAGGTTTAAAGCAAACAGTTTTGGAATGTAAAATTTTAATTGCATAATAAAAATCTGAATGGATGCAGTAAATTACGCATATAATTTCGTAGCATTAGAACCAATGAAAATGCATGAACTAATATAAATAGTAACTAAATCAAAGAAATTGTCCTAAACTTACCACCTAAATATTGTAAAAAAAACTGTCATTGATATAGTGCCAAATTTGCTTTCTAACCATATAAAAAATTGCCATATATTCACGTCAATATTAATTTTATCTATGGAAAATAAATTGAATTAATAGATCTATATGCCAAATATAAATGATCTTAGTTCTAATTTTAAAAACAAATATGTTTATACATATAATAGTATTGTGCATACATATAATAAAGGTTTCAAGCAAACTGTTTGGAATGTAAAATTTTAATTGCATAATAAAAATCTGAACGGATGCAGTAAATTACGCAAGGAAATTCGTAGCATTGGAACCAATGATAATGCATAAACTAAAATAAATAGCAACTAAATCAAAGAAATTGTCCTAAACTTAGCACCTAAATATTGTTAAAAAAAACAGTCATTGATATAGTGCCAAATTTGCTTTCTAACCATATAAGAAATTGTCATATATGCACGTCAATATTAATTTCTCTATATGGAAAATATATTGAATTAGTAGATCTATATGCCAAATATAAATGATCTTAGTTCAAATTTTAAACACAAATATGTTTATACATATAATAGTATCGTGCATACATATAATAAAGGTTTTAAGAAAACTGTTTTGGAATGTAAAATTTTAATTCCATAATAAAAACCTGAATGCATGCAGTAAATTACGCATGGAAATTCGTAGCATGTAGCATTAGAACCAATGCAATGCATAAACTAAAATAAATAGCAACTAAAATGAGAAGCAATATTTAAGAGGCAATTTGAATTTGTTGAAAAGGTTTATTAGATCCTAATTTAAGTGACATTAAATGCCTAATTTATTGGGGATATTAGGTTAAATTATAGTTTTGTATATTTAAAAGCTCATACGTAAGGGCATTTTGGGAAGTTCACGGTCGGACCAAAACTTTGTGCTCCAAGAGAATTATTAATAAAGATTTAGCCATATAAATTTTTATTCAACTTGTCTCGTTCGTTAGTTTACATAACTAATTTCATTAATAATTTAATTCTGAGTCGTAAATTACCAGACCGCGATTTTTCTGAAAATTTGAATTACCCATATCTTAAAATCTACCAGTCGAAATCTAAAATTTTCTCTTTCATTAGGAAATTATATTCCAATCGATCCAAAAGATTCCTGTTTCAAAGAACTCCGACTTATTTTGGATCCTATACATTCATTTAGACTTTAATTCGAAGAATTACGAACTACAGCTTTGCGACGAGCTCGTTTTATTTAAATTTAATTAATTTGTTCAATCTTTGTTTAAATTTATAATTTATAAACCAATCCACTTATTGTAACACCCCACCTCCGCCAATGTCACTCTTGCAAGCGCACTAGCTTTGGAGGGGCGTTAAACGAGGTAAACATGCATGCAGATATCACAAGACAGAACATATAAGTAAAAGTAGAGTAAATAAAGCAGCGGGTAAAAACTAACATTTCAAAACCATAGTCAAGTTACATCAAAGTACTTGGTCATTATTTTCCCATAAAACAAAGTCTAGAAACATAAACAGAAAACTGGAAAAAAACCATAAAGTAACTATCCCCAAAGTAGAATAAAGCCATAGCGTGCTCAAGTCCAAACCGTACATGAGCTATCCAGAAAAGCAGCTAAAGATCCAAGCTAGGTGCTAGTGTTCCCACCCTGTAAACCTGGGGGGGGGGGGAAACGAAAGAAAAGAGGCGAAAGAAAATGGGTCAGTCAAAAGACTGGTAAGTCCTACCTACTATTAGTATAAAAACTAATAAAGTTAACTGGACATGTAAAACAGAGATGAAACATAGGATGATAACTGGCATGGTGAAAAGTTAACAAGATAGATCAGGTGTGGCACCGCATATACAAGGTTAAGTTTTGCACCAAGTGTACTAGTATTCCAACCCATGTCAAGTATAAACAAGAAGAGATCCCTTGGCCCAATCTTGGCCCAATATCACGAGATGACCTAAATCGAGGTCCAACAACACGGTCTAGTCGATCGGCTCCCTAAAAGCCTAACTCGTCGTGTATCGGTGTCATACGGCCTAATCATGGAATGTAGTTAACTGTGCAAAGTCCACCCTAGGGTGTATCCAGCCCCAAGGTGTAAACCACAGACACAATTCAAGCACGCACAGTCTAAACCTACCGGTGCCCATGTTCAACTCCGGACTTAATGTGCACGACCATGGTCCGCCTGAACAACCGGTGCACCATTCAGCCGTCTCTTTTGGTCTCTTACAATCAGTCTAGTAATCGTGCCCCACCCTAGCCTAGTCCAGGGTATCCAGATACTCCCAAGTAGGTTACTGCTGAAAAGGACCACGTAACTAGGATTTCAAGCGGGTTAAGTGTGGTTAACCCTTTCCTAACCATGTATTGAGTTGGTCAAGTGTATCCAAGCAGTTCATGACTTAACCCTATCAATACATCGTGTTTAATTGGTTAAGTATCCAAGTAGTCCATGACTTAACCCTACCAACCCATCGTGTTTAATTGGTTAAGTATTCAAGCGGTCCATGACTTAACCCTACCATGTGGAATTAATTAATTCAATGCACCCAACCTCTCACATTAGACCTTGTTGTGATTACTAGTTAAGCCGGGCGGGTCCGGGTAGCTTTACACCACAACTTAGTCTAAACTCGGGTTTCAAGTGCGACATGACCAACTACCCACATTGGATCCTATTGCTTGTAACCACTAGTTAAGCCGGTTGGTTCCGGGTAGATTTATGCTACAAACTCAACCCAACCTTGAGTTGGCCATTCTCATGTTTTCTAGAAGTCATGTCCAAGTTCATGTTCATGTTTCAAGCATAATCACATGTCATATTTCGTGTCATCTTTTCAAGTCATGTTTTTATGTCATTTTAGTTTACCAATAACGTAACCCCATCGCATGGAAGTTCGCATAAACGCAAATAGATCTCAAAGAGGGAACTTAGAAGCATGACATAATTAATAAGGTTTGGCCACAAGTTAAACATGGTGGCATATGAGGCAAATGTGTTCATAAACTTGCATATTACATTATAAGCCTCAAAACATGCATGATATCAAACTTTAGCAAAATAGGTGAAACATGGTCATAAATGGCATAGGATGATAGCTAGTGACTCGCATATAACATCATATGCAAGATAACATAAGGGTTATGAGAGTTTCTATGTTGCTTTATGCAACATTTCAAATCAAAGCTCATAGCTTTCTATGCACAAAGTCAAGGTGATAGCTTTACAAACATGCATAGAATAAATCTATGCATAACATGATAGAATCAAAGCACAAATCATACTTAGGCCCAAACTCAAACTTGCAACATGTCATATTTAACTTCATAGTTAGAATCTAAGAGTAGAATAGGGCTTACAATGTTATGAAGACTTATAAAATAAAATAAGATTGAGACGAAGCCACTAGCAACTCTAAAACCCCCCAAATAATAAGCTCCAATGAAAACCCTTGAGAAATAAGAAGAAGATCCTTGCTTTGATGAAGAAAGATTGAACTTTGGTCGTGAATCAAACTTAGAAACTCTCAAACAAGCTTAAAAACTCTCATATGAATGAAGATGGAGACTATGACAAGAGGGTGGAGGCCATGATTAAACATTTTGGCATAATCTAGTTGTAGGATTGATTTATGATGGTTTAGGCTAGGTATTAGGGTCCTTTTATAGAAGTTTAGGTTAGTTTAGGCCATAGGATTAACCCTAATTCAGATCTGAGCCATTAAAATCCGTCACCAGCCCTAAAGCATGTCTTGAGGAACAAGTCAGGTGCACCCAGGCCAAACTGGCCGACCACCCAAGTCGACAGGGGTGTCGACTGGGAAGTCGACACCACCTGGGGTGTGTCGACTCCCAAGTCGACTCCCCAGTCGACTTGGGGGTGGCGGGAATTTTTCCCGCCTGTTCTGCTTGGCTGAATTTGAATTCTGAATTCAATTTTGAACTGTTTTTGAACTTGAAATTTTCTGAAAACCTTGACGGGCCATAACTTGGTCATACGGACTCCGATTTTCGAAAACTCGGACTCTATTTCGCGTATTTTTCCGAGACGAACGCAATGGCACAGCCCGTTTCCCTTGATTCGGATTTTATCATTTAATTCTGCCTTGGTTTATGTTATAACATGTTATTCAAAAATACGGGTTGTTACATCCTCCCCACCTTAAAGGATTTCGTCCCCGAAATCTTCAAGTTAGGAAGAACGTATCCTACCATCCATCATCCATCTACTCAAAACATCGTCCACGAGCAGTCATTGTCCTTAAAGGATTCTAAATGCTGTATGAACATATGCAAAGGTGTGTGTATATGTACTTACCTAATGCGAAAATCAGGCGGTTACTGATTCAGTAAACCCCCTTGATGCAAAATATGTTTGTGAAATGCGTCCATATGTATGCAAATTCCTAACATAACTTATAATCTCTACATGAGTGCACATAACATCCATCCATATGCAACATCCATGTGATAGCATACAAGTTTCATCCATGAATAAGCATAAACACTCATGCATATGCGGTATGAAAGTGTGTGAGCCGATCTTAGTGCCTAATGTGTATCATGCATCCACGATTATCCACTTGCAAACACTTGCAACCACTTGCAAACATCAAGCATAACATGTTTCAAATACATGTTTCATCCAAAGGGTTTCTACCTAAGGTTCTCATGACAAGATTAACGAGATAACAAGATAAACATGGATAGCAAAAGAAAGATATGCTAACTAGGAAAAGAGATTGAGAATGTACCCTAAAAAAGGAATGGATAAAGCCCACGCATCTTCTCCTCGATTTCCCAAGTTGCATCCTCATTGGCTTCACTCCACTGAACCTTTACTAACTTGACTTCTCGATTCCTCAGCTTCTTGATCTCCGTTCCCAAGATACGAATCAGAGCTCTCCTCAGGGTTGCCTCTTTCTCTACCTCCACGTCCTCAAGGATGCTAGGCTCAACTACCTCGGCTGACTCATGTAGGCATTTTCGGAGATGCGAGACATGAAAAACATTGTGCACTCCGGCCAGCTTCTCGGGCAATTCCACCTTATAAGCCACCTTCCCAATCCTCTCTATGATAGGGAAGGGTCCTACGAACCTTGGTGCCAGCTTCCCAACTGCTCCAAAATGAACCACATTACGCAAAGGAGAAACCTTCACGAAAACCATATCTCCAACTTTGAATTCCAAATCTGCCCTTCGCTTGTCAGCATAGGATTTCTGTCTGTCTTGGGCCGTTTTCATCCGTTTTTTCACCAATTCAACTTTCTCGGATGTGTCCCGTATCATATCGGGCCCAAGTATAAGCCTATCCGTTGTCTCCCACCAACAAGATGGTGACCTACACGACCTCCCATACAAAGCTTCAAATGGTGCCATCCCTATGCTAGCTTGATAGCTATTATTATAAGCAAACTCTACAAGAGGAAGGTGGTCTTCCCAAGTACCACCAAAGTCAAGAACACAAAGCCTCAAAAGATCTTCTAGCACTCTATTCACCCTTTCGGTTTGGCCATCCGTCTGGGGGTGATAGGCTGTACTTAGATTCAATCGCGTACCGATCGCTTCTTGCAAACTATTCCAGAACTGGCTAGTGAAGATTGGGTCACGATCACTAACTATGCTAGAAGGAACTCCATGCAATCGCACTATCTCTTGAAGATAAACAGATGCTAACTATGATGCGGTCCTCTTGCTCTTCACTGGAATGAAATGAGCACTCTTCGTAAGTCTATCAACTATGACCCATATGCTCGTATTCCCTTTCCTTGACCTAGGCAATCCATCCACAAAATCCATAGAGATACTTTCCCACTCCTATTGCAGGACCTCCAATGGATGTAATAGCCCACCGGGTTTCTTCGACTCGGCTTTCACTTGTTGGCACACCATGCACTTTGAAACATACTCTGCCACATCCTTCTTCATTCCAGCCCAAAAGAAAATGCGCTTCATATCCCTATACATCTTATCTCCTCCAGGATGTATAGTCATCTTCGAGTGATGCGCTTCTTCGAGAACTTTATGCACCAAGTCTCCCACTTGTGGAACGCATAGCCTTCCATCACGCCTTAGCCAACCCTTGTCTTCAATAGCATATCTAGCAAGGTGACTAGACGTCTCACCACGAATCAACTTGTCCATGATCTTGACTATCTGCGGGTCTTCCTTCTGCGAAGTCCCTACTTGATCAAGAAGTGTAGGTCTAAGCTCAAGAGATGCTAACGAACCCGTCATCGACTCAACAGCCGTTGTGAAATCAAAGGTTGCCAAGAACTCTAGGCTCTTCATCTCCACAAACAAGGGACTCAAAGTCAACCTTCTTCTGCTTAGCGCATCTGCTACAACATTACCCTTGCCAGGGGTATAAGCTATCTCGAAGTCATATGATGCCAAGAATTCCATCCACCTTTGCTGCCTTAGATTCAGATCTTTCTGCGAGAAGAGGTACTTAAGCGACTTGTGATCAGTATATAACTCAAACCTTTCTCCTAGAAGATAGTGGCGCCAGGATTTGAGTGCAAAGACGTTCGCCGCCAACTCCAAATCATGAGTGGGATAGTTCTTCTCATGAACTTTGAGTTGCCTACCCCCAAAGCATATCACTCTCCCTTCTTGCATCAGGACAGCGCCCAATCCCGTGCCATATGCATCGGTGTACACGGTAAACAACTTCCCTCCATCGGGTAATGCTAGAACTGGAGCTGTGGTGAGGGCTTTCTTGAGCCTTTGAAAAACAAGCTCGCACTCTAAGTCCCATGCAAAGACTAAGTTCTTCTTCGTTAACTTAGTAAGAGGAGCTGAAATCCTAGCGAAGTCCTTAATGAACTTTCTATAGTAGCCTGCCAGACCGAGAAAGCTTCTCACTTCAGTTGCATTCTTCGGAACTTTCCAGTCTTGTACCGCCACCACTTTAGCGGGATCCACAGCTAAGCCCTGCTTAGAAACTATATGCCCAAGGAACCGAACTTCCCTTCTCCAGAAATGGCATTTGGAGAACTTGGCTTTCAACTGATGAGCTCTAAGCGTATCCATCACTTCCTTGAGATGTCTAGCATGTTCTTCCTCATCCTTTGAGAAGATCAGAATATCATCCACGAAGACAACCACAAACTTGTTAAGGAACTCCTTGAACACCCTACTCATCAAATCAACAAAGTATGCGGGTGCATTAGTCAAACCGAACGGCATGACTAGCCATTCAAAGAATCCATCTGGAGTCCTAAACGCAATCTTGTCAATACTATCCTCAGCTACTCTAAGATGATGGAATCCGGTGGCTAGATCGAGCTGAGAGAAAACAGAAGCACCAACAAGCTGGTCAAAGAGGTCATCAATCCTCGGTAACGGGTGCCTATTCTTCTTTGTCAGCTTGTTCAACTCTCGATAATCAACACATAGACGAAGCGAACCATCCGCCTTAGTAGCGAACACCACAGGAGCACCCCATTCAGAAATGCTTCGCCTAATAAAATTCTTCTCAAGCAACTCCTTGATTTGCTTACTGAGCTCTCTTCTTTCTCGCGGGGCCATGTGCCTAACGGGCAATGAAACTGGCTTGGCATTATCAACAAGATAAATGCGGAAGTCTATCTCGCGTTTAGGGGGTAACCCCTTCACCTCATCAAAAACATCAGGATATTCTCGGACCACCCTCACAGATTGAAGATTGTCAATAGACGAGTCAAGGGATTCAAGATAACATAACATGACGGGATCCAGAGGGTTACAAGAAATCTCTAGGGTATTGCAAAGGCGAGTCATAAGCCTCACTACCCTATGCTCACAATCGAGAATGGCTCCATAACTGGACAACCAATCCATGCCCAAAATCAACCCATATCCCATGAACCCGAGAACATAAGCATTACATGTGAATTCTACAGTCAAGATAGAAATCCTCAAATCCATACAAATCATAGATAAATGGGCGGAACCCCCAATTGGATTTGAAACACTAACGGGATCCTCAACAAGACTAGTACTTAGGTGCAAACTTTCAACAATGTCAGAAGAGATAAAGGTATGCGATGCGCCAGAATCAAATAAAGTTCGAACAGGAAAACCAGAAATATAAACAAGACTTTCTACAGAAATACTACCTCGGTCCGGAACTGGAGCAGTGTTGAGAGCATGCATCTGCCCTCCAGAAGGTCCTGCTCGCTGAGTCTGTCCTTGCTCCTGCCCTTGCTTCTTTGGGCAATCCTTACTGAAGTGTCCAGTCTCTCCGCAATAAAAGCATTCTCCCAACTTCCTCTTCTTCTTCCTACAATCTTTGGCTATGTGTCCAACGATCCCACAGTAGTTGCACTTTCTTGTGTCCCTTGCCTTGTTGTTGTTGGCCTTGTTACCCTTGTTGTTCTTGTTGTTCTTGTTGTTCTGACTGCTCTGGTTGCTCTGATTTCCTCCCCACTTGGAGTCCGCCTTCTTGGTTTGAGTATCATTAGGCTTGACTTCTTTCTTGCCATTCTTATCATCTCCCTGAAGCAATGCCATGTCTACTAGGCTTTCAAAAGTGGCCCACATGGGTATATGAGACATGGCTAAACCTTGTAATGGCTCATTCAACCCTCGTGCAAAGCGTAGAGCCTTCTTCTGGGGTGTGTTAACCATGTCCAAACCGAATCGAGCAAGCTGGTTAAACTTATTCACATACTCCCTCACTGTCATGTCTCCTTGCTTCAAAGATATAAACTTCTCCAATTGCAGATTCGCCTCAGCAGATGATAGAAACTTAAGCCCAAACCTTGTCCTAAAGTCGGCCCAAATCTCTATAGGCCTAGTAGCGTTGGTGACCTCCCACCAATAAGAAGCTTCCTCTTTCAATAGCCATACTGCCAACAGAACTTTTCTACGGTCTTCCACATCAAAGATGGCGAAGAGATCTTCAGTTTCTTTCAACCAATTTCTCGCCTCAACAAAAGTCTCCGTCCCAATAAAATTCTTGCCACCCATCGCCTTAAAGTCTTTGCAAACCTTTGCGAAATCTGCTTGTGGATGCTGAGGAGGAGGAGGAACCTCAGTTACGGTGGGGGTGTTTGCTGGGCCCACATCGTTGGCCCTAGCTTCCAAGTACCTCCGGAACCATCCGGGAATGGTTACTCCCTCGGGAAGGTTAAGATCGGCCATGCTGAAAAAAGGGAAAAGATAGATTTAAAATGAGGAAACAAAGGATAGTGCTAATGGCTTTTGGGGAATAGCCTTTTAAAATAAACTAGACTTTTCTTGGAAAAATACTTCTTTATAATCGGTTTTGAAAATAGTTTTTCAAAAGGTAAGTTTTAAAAACCTTTTGTTCAATCTCGTAAACCTTATGCTCTGATACCAAATGTAACACCCCACCTCCGCCAATGTCACTCTTGCAAGCGCACTAGCTTTGGAGGGGCGTTAAACGAGGTAAACATGCATGCAGATATCACAAGACAGAACATATAAGTAAAAGCAGAGTAAATAAAGCAGCGGGTAAAAACTAACATTTCAAAACCATAGTCAAGTTACATCAAAGTACTTGGTCATTATTTTCCCACAAAACAAAGTCTAGAAACATAAACTGAAAACTGGAAAAAAAACATAAAGTAACTATCCCCAAAGTAGAATAAAGCCATAGCGTGCTCAAGTCCAAACCGTACATGAGCTATCCAGAAAAGCAGCTAAAGATCCAAGCTAGGTGCTAGTGTTCCCACCCTGTAAACCTAGGGGGGGAAACGAAAGAAAAGAGGCGAAAGAAAATGGGTCAGTCAAAAGACTGGTAAGTCCTACCTACTATTAGTATAAAAACTAATAAAGTTAACTGGACATGTAAAACAGAGATAAAACATAGGATGATAACTGGCATGGTGAAAAGTTAACAAGATAGATCAGGTGTGGCACCACATATACAAGGTTAAGTTTTGCACCAAGTGTACTAGTATTCCAACCCATGTCAAGTATAAACAAGAAGAGATCCCTTGGCCCAATCTTGGCCCAATATCACGAGATGACCTAAATCAAGGTCCAACAACACGGTCTAGTCGATCGGCTCCCTAAAAGCCTAACTCGTCGTGTATCGGTGTCATACGGCCTAATCATGGAATGTAGTTAACTGTGCAAAGTCCACCCTAGGGTGTATCCAACCCCAAGGTGTAAACAACAGACACAATTCAAGCACGCACAGTCTAAACCTACCGGTGCCCATGTTCAACTCCGGACTTAATGTGCACGACCATGGTCCGCCTGAACAACCGGTGCACCATTCAGCCGTCTCTTTTGGTCTCTTACAATCAGTCTAGTAATCGTGCCCCACCCTAGCCTAGTCCAGGGTATCCAGATACTCCCAAGTGGGTTACTGCTGAAAAGGACCACGTAACTAGGATCTCAAGCAGGTTAAGTGTGGTTAACCCTATCCTAACCATGTATTGAGTTGGTCAAGTGTATCCAAGCATTTCATGACTTAACCCTATCAATAAATCGTGTTTAATTGGTTAAGTATCCAAGTAGTCCATGACTTAACCCTACCAACCCATCGTGTTTAATTGGTTAAGTATTCAAGTGGTCCATGACTTAACCCTACCATGTGGCATTAATTAATTCAATGCACCCAACCTCTCACATTAGACCTTGTTGTGATTACTAGTTAAGCCGGGCGGGTCCGGGTAGCTTTACACCACAACTTAGTCTAACCTCGGGTTTCAAGTGCGACATGACCAACTACTCACATTGGGTCCTATTATTTGTAACCACTAGTTAAGCCGGTCGGTTCCGGGTAGATTTATGCTACAAACTCAACCCAACCTCGAGTTGGCCATTCTCATGTTTTCTAGAAGTCATGTCCAAGTTCATGTTCATGTTTCAAGCATAATCACATGTCATATTTCGTGTCATCTTTTCAAGTCATGTTTTTATGTCATTTTAGTTTACCCATAACGTAACCCCATCGCATGGAAGTTCGCATAAACGCAAATAGATCTCAAAGAGGGAACTTAGAAGCATGACATAATTAATAAGGTTTGGCCACAAGTTAAACATGGTGGCATATGAGGCAAATGTGTTCATAAACTTGCATATTACATTATAAGCCTCAAAACATGCATGATATCAAACTTTAGCAAAATAGGTGAAACATGGTCATAAATGACATAGGATGATAGCTAGTGACTCGCATATAACATCATATGCAAGATAACATAAGGGTTATGAGAGTTTCTATGTTGCTTTATGCAACATTTCAAATCAAAGCTCATAGCTTTCTATGCACAAAGTCAAGGTGATAGCTTTACAAACATGCATAGAATAAATCTATGCATAACATGATAGAATCAAAGCACAAATCATACTTAGGCCCAAACTCAAACTTGCAACATGTCATATTTAACTTCATAGTTAGAACTAAGAGTAGAATAGGGCTTACAATGCTATGAAGACTTATAAAATAAAATAAGATTGAGACGAAGCCACTAGCAACTCTAAAAACCCCCAAATAATAAGCTCCAATGAAAACCCTTGAGAAATAAGAAGAAGATCCTTGCTTTGACGAAGAAAGATTGAACTTTGGCCTTGAATCAAACTTAGAAACTCTCAAACAAGCTTAGAAACTCTCATATGAATGAAGATGGAGACTATGACAAGAGGGTGGAGGCCATGATTAAACATTTTGGCATAATCTAGTTGTAGGATTGATTTATGATGGTTTAGGCTAGGTATTAGGGTCCTTTTATAGAAGTTTAGGTTAGTTTAGGCCATAGGATTAACCCTAATTCAGATCTGAGCCATTAAAATCCGTCACCAGCCCTATAGCATGTCTTGAGGAACAAGTCAGGTGCACCCAGGCCAAACTGGCCGACCACCCAAGTCGACAGGGGTGTCGACTGGGCAGTCGACACCACCTGGGGTGTGTCGACTCCCAAGTCGACTCCCCAGTCGATTTGGGGGTGGCGGGAATTTTTCCCGCCTGTTCTGCTTGGCTGAATTTGAATTATGAATTCAAATTTGAACTGTTTTTGAACTTGAAATTTTCTGAAAACTTTGACGGGCCATAACTTGGTCATACGGACTCCGATTTTCGAAAACTCGGACTCTATTTCACGTATTTTTCCGAGACGAACGCAATGGAACAGCCCGTTTCCCTTGATTCGGATTTTATCATTTAATTCTGCCTTGGTTTATGTTATAACATGTTATTCAAAAATACGGGTTGTTACATCTATATTTTCATAACTACTTAAATATTTATTCAACTAGAAAATATCGACTATCTTAAATCGTCAAACATCCAACCATCTATATCAATACATTTGATTTATAACTGAATAATTCACTAAATTAGCTCATTTCATTGATTTAGCTTGTTTGCCCCCACTTAGGTGAATTCAATTCCATAACAAATTAAGTATACATCGTTTATAGTCGTGATTTATGTTTTATTAGTTTTCATAAGCCAACAAATTAATTTATTACCAAACTAATTTTTACTAGTTTATTTCATTGATTTGGTTTATCTTCATTACCTAGTTAAATTCAATTTCAAGCATAACCAAGTATATCTCGTTCATTTCATAACTTAAATTTCATTCGTATTTATAACCCATCAAATTTTCAATATTCATTATTCATACTAGTACTAGTATATTATCCATCTTTATTCCAATAACATGTTAACTTTTGATTAATTGGTAAGTTATATATATGCTATGGAAATGTTTAATTTTTATACAAGTTCACTAGTTCAGTTTATTTTGAATTCATTGTTTCAACCTACAAGAGTTTTATTTTAATTATAACTCTCTTGGATTCATTTTCTTATTATAAAATTCAGAAATTTCTATAATTTCAATTTTAGTCCATTTCAACAATTTGAATATCATTAACTATTCAAGAACTTAAAATTTCAACTTCGGGCTCATTTCTAAATCCACTTTAATATATATATTATCTTTTATAACAAACCATAATTTAAAAGATTCAAATGAAATCCAAATTTCCAAACAAAGTATAAAATGTTAAGTAGTTTCCCCCACTTAGTGTCTTGAAAATAATGTCGATAATGCGTGCACTCATCACCGAAATCATTTCCAAAGGAAAATGGGAAAGAGTATACATTTATTTCAAAATTCTTTTGAAAACAATTTCTATATGAAACAACTTTTAAAATATAAATATATTATTTCAAACCATTTGCAAAACGATATTACAAAACCACCCGAAATTAAAATCTTAAATTCATATTTAATTTCTTATTTCATTACCAATTAATTTTCAATATTTCATCATCGGTTTTTTTTCATTATTTATTTCTTAAACCATTCAATAACCAATAGTTTTAAATTATTGATTGATCGAGTAATAAATGATGAAAATTTAATATTATCATCAACAAAATCAAAATTCATATATTTTCAAATAATTCTATATATAAATAAAATATAAAATTAAACAATATTATGTCAACGAGTCCTATTCAAGTGTTTAGGAAAACCTATCGATGCCTTGGCGTCCCAAGTACCGACCAGAATTCATAAATACTCAACGGGACAAACAAACACAATACAAAATCTTTTTTTTATCAAAATTACAAGTACGCTCTCTCATATACACTCAAGCTCATCCTAGGGTATTTCTACCCTATCTCTAATGAGTTAATCCCAAATAGAGCCAAGGTTTCGCTAAACCAAAGCTTTGATACCAAATGTAACATCCGAGATTTTTGACCGTTCAAATCGACAATGATCCTCAATGTCGACTTAAAAAAATCAAAAATACGGATAGTTATTGGGATTTATATAAGAAAAAGAAGAGAAGAAAAAAACAAACACAGAATCTCATAGAGGAAGGACAAAATATAATAATCAAATAACAGTACATGAAGTTGTTAAAACATACATTTGATTATACATTTACAACGATTACCAGAGTTAACTGTCATAAACATACCAATATTTGCAGTGGAATAAATAGTAATAAATATGTCTGCTGACTTCCATCTTCATCTCCATAATGGTATCTTCAATAACTGAAAAATCAGGCTGACCCGAGCATAAATGAAAAGACAAAAACATTCGGATCAGAACTAAAATATTCTCATATTAGTTAAATCAAATTCATACGATGATATGAGTGCAATAACTAAAGAGATGTTACGGGAATTTTCATCTCCTAAGGATCCGTTAAACTAGATACTATATAATATAATACGTTATTATAATAGTGTCTATGGTTAAATATAAAATAGTGTAAGCGGGATTACATTTTTACCCTTACACCGTTTATACGTTGTCGTAAACATTGCGTATAAAACACCAGTAACAATCGGTGGATTGGGATACGCCGCTATACGACAACGTTAAATCAAAATCGTAGATGGCTCGATTAAGATAAATATGATAAGGCATCGAGGCAATACCCATCAGTAGTGATTCTACCGGACTACGGACCCAGGCCGGTGGTAACGCATGGCCACGACTACCGCCCACCCCAGACAATACTCCCAAAATCAAAGGCGTCCATCAATCACAAAGTAATATATATGGTATCGAAGAAGCATGTCTGCTAAGAGGAGCTAGCTCACATTAACCTGGGTATGTCTTCTGTTTTAGTCATTTTAATTATGACCCGAAGGTCAAGGCTATCCATCATCGTTATCTTTCTTCAAATCCAGTAATCACGTCCAAATCCATCCTACTTCATTCTGGAACTCCACCGCGTACACAGTAGTTAAAGTGGTTTCCGGTATAGGCAGAGAGTATGACAATACCGATCCCGGTCTCTTTAACAACCAATCGTTTACATTTTTCCCACCGGTCAGTTCTTTTACATTTCAAAGGGGTTCGTACTTCATATCAAATATCGGATTTTCATAAAAATCATTTCAATATTCAAGAGAGAATATTATTCATCATAAAATCTTCATTCAAACAAATATAAAATCTTGAAACAATTCCATCTTTAAAATATTTAAATATTAAAATATTTAAAAAAATTATAGTTTAGATATATAATTTAAATAGTTTGAAAATAAAAAATTTGTATTTACAATAGAATAATAAAATTTAGTAAAATTCACAGGTGAAATAATAATGTAGTTTATAAAATAAATAGTAAATATTAAAATAGTTAATTTAAAATAAATAATAAAATAGTTATAAGGTAAATAGTTTATAAAGAAAACTATTATTATAAAAATAAAATACTTTATAAAATGGTTTAAAAATACTATAGTTGGAATTAAAATCATATCTTCAAAATTTAACCAAACAGGAAATCATATTTCAGTTTCAAGTCAATTCGACTGAATTTCGATATCTTAATTTAAAAGGATTTGACTTCCCATTCATATTCAATTCGATTTACTATTTCAATTTCAAACAGTCTGATTTAATAATTAAATTTCAATTATAATTCTCACTTTGAATTATTTGTTTATAAAAATCTCGAGTTCACAGTTCAATTATTACTATAAATCAGGTTAATTTAAAGTAATATCAAAGATGGGTAAACAATTCAATTTTGATAAATTCAGTTCAAATTCAATTCAGTTTAACTTCAGTTATCCACATTTACGAATTCTATTAAAATTGAGAATTTTAATTTCAAAGCTCAAAGTCCAAATTTTTAAGAAAAACGATTAATAATGTTATTTATTCTGTCTTTAAAACAATATTCAAAAATTCAAGATTAAAAACAATTTTAATTTAACCAACCGGTGTCCGTATTAAATTTTCTATCCTATGGCCAAGTAATACTTAAAAATTAATTTTAGTATTTTGGGAAAGGATATATATCATTTCAATCCATATCAGGGTCATAGGTATTTATCATTTCAACCTACGATCTTAATTCATTTTAATGATTAATCCCCGGTTTATTTGATGCCTGTAACATCTAGGGTAATAGTTAGGATTAATCTATAGAAATCAATAACATATACAAACAATGTCGATAACAAGATGAATTTCATATCAATACATTAAATATATAAATTCAAGGCATACATCAAAACCAACACATCTAAACAGTTCAATAATATCAGTTACTAGTCATCAGGTATGGGATTTTTTTTAAACTAGAGATTAATCTCTAATAGTGCAATTTATATAAAAGTTAAATTAAATTATATAGTTTATGCGGATTTGACATGAATAATAAATTCAATCAGTCAAACAGCAACCAAAGCAATCATATCATAACATGAATTTAATTTTACTAACGATCAAATATTTTAGTTAGGTGTGAGTTGAACTCACCTTCAGTGGCACAGAAATAGAGACGATAATAGAGAGGCGCAGAAATGAACGACACTGAAACTTCAAGGAACTGGACAAACAAATTACGGTCAAGACACGTAAAAAAATAAGCAAAGTTTGATTTTAAATATAAAAGATTTTTTAAGTTTAAAACTGGGCAAAGAAAAGGAACTAAAATACATTTCAACTCAGTGTCTACTCTTCACTTTTCTAATGTATAAGGCTCGGTTAATGCACAACTAAACAATGGTTGTCTATTGGCCTTGACAGAGCAAGTCAAAATGTTGTCTCCTTTTATGTTACACAACAAGTCCCTGTACATGATACAAGCCCAACGTCATACGAAAGGTCCGGGTCTAATTTACATTACCACCAAATATTATATATGCTAGGTAAGTATAAACATCATTCCATGCAAACTTAGCTACAAGTTACAATTCCTTTATATATAAAACACTAAGTTTTGTGCCAGATCTCCAAACTTGCATTCTTCCACAAACCATGAATTTCATGCTCATATTACAGATTTTAAGTTACAACAAAACTCACCAAAAAACTTTATAAATATATATATATATATATATTAGGCACATGGAAAGAATGATATAAAAATGAGGCATGCAACGTAAGGCTACAGTAAATGATTTAAAGCAAACTTGACAAAATGTTCCATACTATTTCATGTCAGTAGCCTACCATGTTGGCATCCCCTTTTTCTAGTTCGAGTCCTCTTTTTTTTCTTTTTTATAAAGTAAGGGTTTTTTCACAAAACTGGAAGGAGGCTGGTCGGCATCAGGTGGTCGGAGAGGCGCAGGGTGACAGTGGAGTGGAGCGGCATCTGGGATATGGGAAAGTAGGTTGGCATGGTTTCACAAATTGGGCTCTGTCAATGGTTTTTTTTTTCAAAACAAAACAAAAGAGATGGAAGAAAAGGAGTAAATGTGTGTGTGTATATATATATATATATAAGAGTAGATTACCTCGTGTAGGATCTACAGTGAGATCTAAATTAGCAAAGAGAAGAAAATTGCGAGAGAGAAGAACAACTGGTTTCACAAAAAAAAAGGATAATACAAGGAGATACCGCAAAAGAAGTAAGGTTTTCGAAATTTGTAACATTAACTCAATTAGTGGACTAATTTACTAATGTCATTATAGCTTTTCCAAGAAGCTACATTTTTATATGGAATGAGATAATAAATTAAGACAGATTTTTATAAGGAATGGGATCATTAACTTTTAAACGTTATTAATGCTTCCCATTACTGTCAATCAAATTTTAATTCGAACGTTAATGGATTTAAATGAAATAAAACATACATAAATTAATAATTTCAATTTTGGGCTTGGAAAAAATATAAAGTTTCCTATAACCCAAACATTCATTTTTAGTATTTAATAATTCTATATTGGACAAATGACAACCGTACTCTCTGCATATAACTAATTCCAAAATATTACTATAACAAATGATATTTTAATATTTCAATTTTAGTAATCAATTCTTTTTTTTCAATTTCATCTCCAATTAAATTAAATAAATTGTGCGAAATTATGGGATGTTACAATGCATATGATTTTTTCTTTACACATCAAGTTATAACATGATTAAACTTATATATATATATATATAAGTGTAGAAAATGCACTAGGGATATTTGCCTAAGTATTTATATTGATAAACAGAATATGCATGTTTTGCTGATCAAAGGGTTTTGTACCTTAAGTTTTGGAATTATCACTTAGATTATGCAAGTCATGTTGTGTTGTTTTATTTGGATTATGTGTCAAAAACTCTAGTGATTACTATGATCAATAGCATTAAAATGAAAGATTCATGATGTGAATACCTTAATTACCAACTCGGGAATAAAAGTAGAAATATATAGGTTTGAAAGATGGAGAATGCATTTAGTAATTTATGAGTATCTTGAATGTCTTTCTAGGTTTTTCACATGTATATATTGGCTTGTATATTTTTGTAATAAGAATAGTTCAAGTAGGTAACAGGAAACCATAGCCTCATGCATGTATAAATAAGGGCAAGTATTGCTGACAAATGAAAAGAAACTCGGTTGGACCCATGCTTTTACCCCTATACAATTGATACTTATGTAACCGTGCATTCACATTAATAAGAGATATGTTGAAGTATATTGCACAAACTATGTTAAGGGCACTAAAAACTCTACATAAATGTTATGACTTTGACTTGTTTTCTACATGAAGTATTAGGAACGAATAAGCTCTATTTGGTTAAACTATAAGCTAATGAATATAACAGAGATTTTCTAAATGAACTTATATATTGAAATGAGGCATATAATTTACTCAAATGGCCTGAATTTTAACGACCCACATTTAACGTATCGAAGGATCATAAAATATTTTTATTTAATTGCCTTATGGTTAGATCATTCTCATATTTTAATATGCTGTTTATGGATATGTGAGACATGTCCATAATTTTTACCAATTTTATTTGTAATCATTTTGCCTCTATCAGTCTTGTACAGAGAATAACTTTTGACTGGGATCGAATCAGGTGCTGAGATCGATTTCATTGGAAAGGAAATGGTGTTGCCAATTCCGTAAAGTGGTCACAATAAAGATTTAGTTCAGCGGTTTGGGAGGAATCACTGTTTTAGTGCTACACAATTTCTAGACAGACTAATTAGTCATTAGTGGGCTGATTAGTGAGGCCCATTAGTGGGCTAATGGTTTGGCTATAAATAAAGGGGGTAGAGGCAAGGGGAAAGGGTTACTTTCTTCATTTCTCATTTGGTTGTAGTTTGAAATTCTCCTTACTCCAATCAATTACATTTCTCCTCCATAAAATCTAATATCTATATTAGAAGATTGAAGATCTACATCAAGGAAAGCTAGATCTATGTCAAGAGAGAGGATCGCATCAAATTAAGAGATTTGAAGATCGTTCTTCGATGTCTGGATTAGAGATTAGTTGATTTCAAGCTATTTTGAAGATTTGGTGAGTGATAAGTATCTCTCGCACCGATTAAATCGAGTATATGGGTTGTTTTATCTTGTTTTCATCATTTCAAATTGTTTTCACCTAAATCTACATCATGGTATGTATATTTTCATTCGAAATCACCATAGGATCCAATTTGGTAAGATTATAACGGTTAAATTCATGTGTTTATGCAAGTTAGATCCATTTATTAATTTGTTCGTCATTTTATCATGATTTGGTGAATTCTATATGATTTTATGAAGATTAATTATTCCTTGAGTGAAATTGGTCAATTTGGATGAGTTGATTGCATAGATATTCTTCCTGAAGTGTTAGATCGTATGGATTAGAAGTTCTGATGATGGACTGAACTGTTTGATGGACTGGACGGTTTGATGGACTGGACGATTTGATGGATCGGGCAAGTTTTGGCATGGATCATACATAATTTCTCGTATGGATTGGGCACAAATGCTCCAGTGGATCGGGCAGGCTTTCGGAGCATGGCCTGGGCAAAGTTCTGGAGCATGGACCGGGCAAAAGTACTGGAGCATGGACTGGGCAAAGTTCTGGGGCATGGATTGTGCGTTTCATGGAGCGGACATTTCCATGGATCGAATGTTTCATGGAGCGGACATTTCCTTGGGTCGGGCGTTTCTTGGAGCGAACATTTCCAAGGATCGGGCGTTTCATGGTTCGGGCGTTTCCATGATGGACTAGGCAGAAAAGTGACAGCATTTCTGAAACGTTATGGATGGAAATTGAGGTGCTGTGGCATGGTTTTCATAGCGGAGAGGCTGAAACGCTATGGATTGAATATCAACCAAAAGTGATGATTATTTTGGTTTGTGAACGGAGGTGGCTTCGAAGTGAATTCAAGACGGAATATTTGAAGTATTAGAAGTATTTGTTGATCGACAAAATGCATCAAATATGCAGACGACTCAAGTGTGTTCTGAGCTCATGGATAATGGTTGCTCAAGTGTATTTTTGAGCTTATGGATAGTCACCAGTGATGATGAATAGAGTTATGAAGGCCGAGGAATTATCGTTGTTGTAGGTTCTAGCGGACTCAAAGTAAGGATATAATAGGGGCGCCTAAAAGACCGGTTGAATGGTCGAGTACCCTGGGCAGTCATGATGGGCCTAGAGATACAAGTCACGATGGCGTATGGAGTTTTGCTAGAACCGGGTTACCCTTAGCCCTTGACGGATGGCATGATGTTGAGCCGATCATACGATTAACGATGGTTTCAAAGCAGGATTGGCGGTGATAGTCAGAGTCATGGGTGATGTTTGTTTTGCTTGTACCGTCTTGTGTATATTATCCGACGTCGAAGAAGACATCTCTTGGGGTTTAGGCCTTCGGGGCTTGTGCTTGGGAGATGTTGATATCGATTAGGATGGTCTACGCTTGATAACTGGTTGTTGTGAATGTACTATTTGTTTCTACTTGATTGTTGTAAAGGCTATCACTGTCGGATGTGGAGAAGACGAGTTTGGGTTCTTCTCTGTTGATGTTGGTAGATTAGTTGATTAATCTGCCTATTCTGGTATACTTTATTGATGACGTTAGATAGTTGTTTTATCTCTCATTAAGACTATTGTCTGACTCAAGGTTTTATGTTTCCTTTTATTAACTTGGGTTGTTCATCCATGTGTTGGATGGGAAGAGTGAGTAGCAGGTGACAGGTAGTTGATCTTGTTGAGGACAATGCTGCTGAACGATGACGAGTTAGAGGCTTATGTATTAGTTTCCTATTACCTACTATTTGTTGTTTTTTCCATTGGTATGTTGATGTATCCTCTGAGTGACTTGTAGTGAGGTACTTTGTACAGACTCTTATAGTGTTATCCAATGTTGTATGGATATTTCATGGTGATAAGAAAAAATTTAAGTTTCTGCTCAAACTTGCTTCACTATTATATGCATGTTGTATATGTTCTATTATATTTTATCTCTACGCTGTGAGTTATACGACAGGTTCCGCATGTATTTATCTTACCTTAATGATCGTGCGCCATTGCTGCCTAACACACCTTTCAGCGCATTATTCGTCTTGTTAAGTGCAGGAGTTATGGGAGGTCGTCACAATTGGTATCAGAGCTTTGGTTAATCAATTTTAGCCAAAGTTCAAGGACGTAATAACGCATGAGAGACGTATTTGTAGATTTCTGATGGATGTATAATATATATTAGTGTATAGTATAATAGCGTTTGAACTCCATTTGTAGTTTTTCTCGTGTGTGGACTAGTCATTCTATTTTTTTGATTTAGAAGCAATCGTCGAACATCGAGATACAATGCTAGTGAGGAGACCGTTCCTAGAGGGGGTGTTGGTGGTATACCAGATTACCCAGCTATGTTCGAGGCCATGATGGCATCGATCATGAGGAGGGTACCCGCTCCAGGAGCAGTCGCGGTAGATGTTGGGGTTCAGGTGCAGGTACCGAGGGTTGCGAATTTCACGAAACTGTGTAAGGACTTCACTACTCTAGGAGGGAAGCCGTTTAAAGGGATAGAGCCAATTGTAGAGATTCAAGGGTGGCATGATACTTGCATTAAGATATTTAGAGACTTGGGTATTGGTGATGCGACTAAGAGGAAGCTTGCATCGAGACAGCTACAGGGCAGAGCTATGGATTGGTGGAACTCTATCACTCTAGAGACCCCAGAAGATGAGATCACGTGGGATCGGTTCCAAGTCAAGATTGAGGTGAAGTTCATTTCTACCATTCAGAAGTCTATTTTGTTCAAGTGTTTTGTTGAGCTGAAGCAGAATGGTAGGCCAGTGTTGGAGTATGTTTCATATTTTGAAGCCTTTTCCAAGTATACCTGTTCATATGTTGAGACTCCTTACCAGAAGAATGAAAAGTTTGTCATGGGCTTGGAAAAATATCTTGGGAATCGGTTGGTTGATCACTTGAATGATACTTATGAGAAGACCGTGAAGAAATCTCTAAGGCACGAGTGTTTGTTTCCCATGGAAGAGACTGTTGTCGCAGCAAAAGATACTATGCCATAGATTGCATACTGCAACGCCAGAAAAGTGATGCAAGAAATGCCAAAAAATGTTGCTATAGGCAAAAAATGATCTGTAGCAACACTTTCTTGGTGTTGCATTTTGCCGCGTTGCCAAAGAGTCAGAGGCAACACCTTTGCGACCCAATTGCGACATTTTCATGGTGATGCCGTAGATAGTAATTTTACTTTAAAGTGGGCCCCACATTATTTATAGTGACACTTTTACCATCCAATTGCAATACTTTTGACATCCAATGGCAACACTTCTACAGGTTTAAATATTTATTTAATAGAATACTAATTCACAGAATTTGAATTCAAACAATGTTTTATTAAATAAAATATTTTATTCCTACAACTTAAATAGTATAAATTTTTGATTCTGACTATTTACAACTCAATGATTTACTATAACACTGACTATTCACATATACAGATATTTCTCACTACATCACCCAGTTCACTCATTACGTATGCAGTTTCAATTTTACAAACACTGACAAATATGCCGAAGGCGTGCCGAGAAGCGGATCCGAGCGTAGCGCTGGTAGGGGTCCGGGGCGCCACAGTCCCGATGGCGATCGACCACAAACACCTTGCGTCCCTTGCCTGCACTTATCCTCCTTCAGCACCACCTCAAAACATACCTTGCATACTGCACTTATCAAAACTGCACATCATCGCATACCATGCATACTACACCACTTCTTATGTAGTTTATAAGTTTCATTCTTGTTCCAAACAATAGGATATGATCACACCTAGTAATACATAAATATCAAGTTATTATCAAGCAAAACCAATAAATAATTGGATGTAGTGCAGTTGAGAAAATAAGAGGATGCATATGTACGAGTTTGTATGCTGTTTCATTCCAGTTCCAGTTCTAAACAACGGGATCCTTATTTCTCGCTTCAGCTGCAGTAAGATTCAAGTAAAGGCCTTTAAGTGCTGCACATACATACAATGTATGCATTGACGTATTCTAATCAATAAAATAAGCTTACTTGATCGCCTTCAAATAATTCAGACCAGTTCTTCATGGTTACGAGTTTGTATGCTGTTTCATATGGCAAGTTGAAGGTTAAACTGGAGAGAGACCAAAGTGCAGCATATACAAGTGCACAACAACTCAATAAACTCACAAGCAAGTCAACAACAATTCAAACAACTCAGTAAACTCCCTGAGTTTATCTTTCAATCTATAGATATATCGATTCGCCCGAAATTCAATTTCAATTAATCAACATATAATTTTAGAAATTTAATTCCAGAAAATCTAATTTCAGTCGATTCATTCATCATGAAATTAAATTCCAGAAAGTTTGAATATTTCAAACTCGACGAAATCGGAGCTATGAATCACAACCAAATCTAATATTGAAATCAGAGATTATTTAGGGATTCGAAACACTATAAAATCACATGAACTCATCACAGGAAAAAATGGGATTGAAATCGAACAACAAAACAAATCAAAATTAAAAGGGGTAAAAACACGTACTAATTTCAGAGATCGATTTCATCACAACAAGACCAGGATCGAAGATTATCGGAGCACCAGTAGCATTCGAGAAATCGATGACTAGAGGAGCAGTTGTAATTCGAAGCAATCAGAGGATTATCTCGAATTTAAGAAGCTGAAGTCGTGATTTGTTGAAGATGGCAAAACCCTAGTTTTCGATTGTCCATTAAAGTGGAAGCCAACTGTATTTTTTCTCAAGTGAAAATAGCATGAATTATGTTCAAGCGGGAAAATGAAAATCTGAGGAAAAGAAGCTGAGGCGACGAAGGAAAATCAGAATGTCGTTGATCGGTAATATGGACCGTTGGATCGGGTTGATGCAGATTGATAATTTTATTCACGCGGCTACTGCAACACATGGTTGATATCTATGTTAACAAATTGAAGTGTGCGTTGCAATAGACAAAAGTCAGCATAACTATGGCAACATTTTAGCTGGCAACACCTTGGATTTTGGTTACAGTAGGCCATCTATGGCGTAGTGAGAGGAACTGAAACCACAATAGGGTGGTAATAACAAAAAGAGGAAGCAACAACATCAAAAAGGAAAGGATGGTCAGAAGAAGCAGAAAGGCGAAGTGACTTGCTACAACTACCAGCAGAAAGGCCATTATTCCAAAGATTGCAAGAATCTGAAAGCTGAAAGGAAGTGTCACAACTGTGGCAAGCCTAGGTATCTCAAGAAGGAGTGTCCTGAACCAGCCAAGGGTAAGTAGGTTGTGAAGGCGTATGCTTTGGAGGTTATTCCATCTTCTTTGAGGGCTCCTATGTCGGAGGAAAAATTGAAGAGTGTCTTCGTTCAAGGTTTTCCTTCCTTTAGAGATGTTTCAGTTCGTGTGTTGTTTGATATTGGAGCATCACATTCTTTCATTTGTAATGAGCTTATTTGCCGCTTGGGTTTGAACCCGAGATATGTAATAAACCATTAATTATTACTAATCCAGTTGGGTGTTCATTCAATTTGTGTATGATTTGTCGTGTTCTAGTGTTATCGAGTTATGGTTGCTCCGTTGTGTGTGATTTCTTTGTTTTGAACTTTGTTGGGTTTGGGATTATTTGGGGTATGGACTGGCTCAAGAGATATGCGACAAAAGTGGATTGCGAGAAGCTCGAGGTGACAATCGGGAATGTGGAAGGACGAACGGTTGTGGTTCGATGTAAGCCCAAAGATGGTGTCTTCGTAATCTATTTATATTCGCTTGTGATTCCACGGGAAGACTTGTCATCAATGTTGATCGCTAGTGAGTTTGATGATATCTTTGAAGAGGTCAAAGGGTTGTCGTCGCATCACGAGATTGAGTTCAGAATCGATTTGGTTAAAGGTGCTAGACCTACCGTTATGCCTCTTAGGTGAATGGCGCCAAAGGAACAACGAGAGTTAGAGGTGCAAGTATGTGACCTTTTGGGAAAAGGATTCATTCGGAGGAGTGTGTCCGAATGGAGTGCACCAGTTGCGTTTGCAACCAAGGCTGATGAATATTTGAGATTGTGATTGGATTATCGTGAGCTAAACATGGTGACTAAGAAGAACAAGTATCCGTTGCCAAAGATAGATGACTTGTTCAATCAGCTTCACGAGGCCAATGTGTTTTCTCAGATGGATTTGGCAACGGGATTCCACCAGTTGTGAGTGGCAAAGGATAGTAAGCTGAAGACTGCTTTTAGGACACCATCCAGTTTCTTCGAATGGTTGGTGATGCCATTTGGATTGACTAACGCGCAAGCATATTTAGTGGATCTTATGAATAGGGTATTCAGAGATCAGTTGAATAAGTTCGTTCTTGTGTTCGTGGACGATATTATGGTTTTCTCCCGGAATGAGGAAGAGCATAAGACGCACTTGCGAGTTGTTTTGGAAATCTTACGAAAGCATCTGTTAAAAGCTAAGTTTTCGAAGTGTTACTTTTGGAAGAGTGAAGTGAAGTTCTTAGGCCAGGTTGTTTCTGGAAACGACCTAATAATGTAATGGATATTAGGAATTTCCTTGGGTTGGCGGGATATTATTTCTGTTTTGTAAAGGATTTCTCCAAGATAGCTGCACCATTAATAGGATTGACGAAGAATAACCATGTGTTCACATGGGATGCAAAGTGTGAGCAAGCTTTTGGAATCCTGAAGGAGAGACTGACTAGTGCTCCCATTTTGACCATTCCGAGTGGGAATGAAAAATGGTGGTATATACTGATGCATGTAGTACTAGACTTGGAGCAGTACTGATGCAGAAAGACAAAGTTATGGCATATGCGAGTCGACAACTGAAGCCGTATTTAAGGAATTATCGATCTCACGATTTAGAGTTAGCGGCGATCATGTTTACTTTGAAGATGTGGAGACATTATCTGTTGGGAGTTTGATTCGAGTTGTTTACGGATCATAAGTCCTTGAAGTAACATTTCTCCCAAAAGGATTTGAATCTTCGGCAGCAGTGGTGGTTAGAGTTTTTGCCATCTTACGATTTTGGTATTGCATGTACTCCTGGTAAAGGTGACGCGGTTGCAGATGCGTTGAGTCGAAGACATGCAGGATTGGGAGCTATGTTTTTGGAATGGAAGCATCTTGAGTACTTGGAAGGATTTGATTACAGGACTCAGTGTGAGTCAGAACCTGAAATGTTGGCAAGCTTATCGATAAGACCTACTCTCATCGAAAGGATTGGCGAGAGCCAAAAGCGTGAAGCAAAGCCTGTCGAGATTATCCAAAAGTTGGAACCAGAGGATAAGGAATTCGAGGTCGATCGAGAGGATTGGCTTTGAAACCAAGGACGACTAGTCGTTGCTGATATTGATGGATTGAGAGGTGAGGTTTTGAGGGAATGTCATCACTCGAAGTTGATGATTCATCCCGGTAGTAACAAGATGTATCAGGACATTAAGTGAGCCTACTACTGGGAAGAGCATAGTCGAGCATTGAGATGGCACCATATGAGGCAATGTATGGAAGACCGTGTAATTCTTCGGCGTGTTAATTAGAAACTGGAGATAAGTTGATGCTTAGGCCAGAGATGATCAGAGAGACATCGGATTGTATCAAGATCGTTCGACAATGAATGAAAGCAGCCCAAGATCGCCAAAAGAGTTATGACGATAAGCATCGAAAAGATTAGGAGTTCGATGTTGGTGACATGGTTTTCATGAAGATTTCAACGTTGAAGAATGTTGTCCGGTTCGGAAGTAAAGGAAAGTTAGCTCCATGGTTCGTTGGACCGTTTTCGATAGTAGAGCGGATTGGAAAGCTCGCATATGGATTGGATTTATCCGAGAAGATGTCGCGTGTGCACAATGATTTCCATGTGCCGTTTATAAGGAAGTGTGTTCATGTTTTGAATGTGGTGATATCTCCGAAACAGTATGAAGACCTAGAAGTCGAGTCTGCAGTTACAAAACCTCGTAAGTTGATTCGCGTTGTGCGGAATGACATGAAACAACTTAGGAGTAATACAGTTAAGTTAGTCAAGGTGCAATAGAGTGAGGATGATGACGATTGAACGTGGGAGATGGAAGAAAGTATGAAGACGATCCATCCAGAACTCTTCGTTGGTATGACCCATTAATGTCGTGTTACCTTACATCATTGTAACTTGTACTATTCGTTAGAATTTTGCATGCTAGGTTAAGGCTACGGATGCATGGCTTGATGGATGCTAGTTTTGATGGTAAAATTGGATGGGGATGATAGGCTTGCGAAGTTATTTTTGGTTTCTTATGTTTGCTTGGCATTTCGAGGGCAAAATTTCTAAAGCGGGGGAGAATGTAACAACCCGCATTTTACGTATCGGAGGATCATAAAATATTTTTATTTAACTCCCTTAGGGTTGGATCATTCTCATATTTTTATATGTTGTTTATGGGGAATGTGAGACATTTCCATAATTATTACCAATTTTATTTGTGACCATTTTGCCTCTATCAGTCATGTACAGGGAATAACTTTTGACTGCGACCGAATTAGGTGTTGAGATCGATTTCATTGGAAAGGAAATGGTGTTTCCAATTCCGTATGTTGGTCACATTAAAGATTTGGCTGAGCGGTTTGGGAGGATTCGCTGTTTTAGTGCTACACAATTTCTGGAAAAACTAATCAGTCATTAGTGGGCTGTTTATTGAGGCCCATTAGTGGGCTGATGGTTTGGCTATAAATAAGGGGTAGAGGTAAGAGGAAAGGGTTACTTTCTTCATTTCTCATTTGTTTAGGGTTTGAGATTCTCTCTACTCTAATTAAATACATCTCTCCTTAATTAAATCTTAGATCTACATTAGAAGATTGAAGATCTATATCAAGGAAAGCTAGATCTAGGTCGAGAAAGAGAGGATCGTATCAAATTAAGAGATTTAAAGATCGTTCTTTGCTGTCCGGATTGGAGATTAGTTAATTTCAAGCTATTTTGAAGATTTGGTGACTGATAAACATCTCTCGCAAGGATTCAATTGACTACATTGGTTGTTTGATCTTATTTTCATCATTTCAAGTTGTTTTCACCTGGATCTTCATCATGGTATGTATATTATTGACCAACTATTTGGCAAAAAGTCATCCCAACCCGAAGTCGTAGCCTACTATCAGATATCGGCCTATTCCAGACCTCAAGGGAGATTTGTCACCTTAGGTCGGTTGACCTCGGATCGACCCGAGACTATATAATAAGTAAAGGCAGCACCCTCAAAAAGAACAGGTTAAATCAGTCGATCAAGTCGTCAATAGATCAATCGACCTATTCCCTGAAAGATCGGATCGAGCTGGAATCTTGGAGCAGAAGTATCCAATAAAATTATCTCCTACAGAATCAGATCAACAAGAAAATTATGCGCTATCAAACAAAGTCTTATTCCCAAGGCATAAAGCAGCAGATAAGTTTGACCAACACTCCTTTTTACACGCTATATATCTAATGCCACGCATACCCGTCAATTTCGAGAAAGAACTATTCATGAGCAGTACCGGGTCCCACCGCCTACAACTACTCAATCAGATCGAGTTCCATGTCTAAAAGCCCCAGAAAATGTATGCCACATTGCATGTAAATCTGGCCTACTTGCTCACCTATAAATAAACTATCTCCCGAAGTGGAAAGGCATTCTGTTCTACTGAGATTCACCTCAGGTAAATTCTGAAATCTTCGAAAAACCTCTCCCTTGGCTTACCAGAAATAACATGTTGCGCTCTCTAGATTCAACACAAGGATTTTGTGTTTAAACCATTCTTTTATCTACTTTCTTCCACCGAAAAATCACTGTAACATGTAATCGATAGTATAAACAAAGATTGTAAGAGGACATAGGCACCGTTATAAGCCGAACCACTATAAAATATTGTTTCTCCCAAGTTAATTTACTTTTTCTTGCATCTCTGTGATCATTTTCTTGTGTGAATAACTCACGTTGGGGGTTGACCATCACTAGACCAACTTTTGAGGTCAACACTTTGGCGTGCCGGGAAGGGGCACGTAGATATACCCTACGACCTTCGATAACTCTTAAGGAAACAATGACAAAGAGGAAGAAGGACACATGACCTTCTCACTCTCAATCTCGACCTACCGACGCAACAGGAGCAGCAGCAACGGTGGCAAGCCATGAGGCTTCCTCGTATAAAGAGCCGTCCCAATACCTCACCATGGACGACATGGATGAAGTTTTGGCTGAGTTCAGAAACTAGATGGAACCTCAGGGTGAACTTCCCAAACATCAACAGGAACTGATAAACAACCTCCTCGCTCGGATGGAAAAGGGATCTCACATTCCAGTACCATATCCTGCACCAGGCATGGTTGGGGCAACAACTGATCTTCGGTCTGTGGAAATCCAGGCCCCAGATCGGTCCACCCCTTTGCTTCCTCCTGGTTCAACTTCACTTCCTGATTGGTCAATCCTAGGATCATCACTGCCGGTACTTAACAAATCTCTGGTAGATGCAGATTCTCAAGTTGGCCATGGTCATGTTCCAGATCAATCGACCACTTTGCCTCCACTCTAGGGCTTGACTCAAGTCCCTGGACAAACAAATCTTGAACTAGTGCAACCTTTGGGTCGGCCAGAACCAAGAACGTTGCAGCATCCGGTTCGACCCAATGTCTTACTGCAAATTCGTCTTATGCGGCCTCCCTTTCAACGAAGAGCGGGGGACAGCATCCCTCAGCGTCACTAAGACCACTCTACCATACCGGTCCCCAAGGTGACAGAGGGAAACGCTACTATAAACCACTATAACATCGCTCCGGGCGGGGGGCAATACCGAGCCCCTGATGGATACCACTCACCTGAATCAGCCTGATCCCACTGCCATAGGTATGGTTCAGTCCAATCATAACCCAGTGACTTTAGCTAGCCTTGGACCAGTTCTTATGACAGGGGACTACCTTCGTTCAACTCTTGGAGGTCGAGCCGAGCCAACCCGACCCCAAGGGCTTGGGGCATGCTTCCATCCGGGCCTAGTACTGGGTTCTCACCATTGTCCCTTGTGCATAATTGGATTCGTGGCAATGACTCCTCATAGATGGAAGTCAGCTTGCAAGCATCATCAAACGCTTCACCCGAGGCACATCTTCTGAACAGGACATGGATGACATCCATCGTAGTCCACTCACATGGGAAATCTGAAATTCCCGAAATCCTCCAAACTTCAAGCTTTCGGACCTGGAGCCCTACGACGGTAGGACCGACCCGAGCATTCATCTGATGCGATACATGCATCATATGGAAGTGCTTTCTATGTCGACCAATGTCATGTCCAAGCTTCCCTCTCTTTCTCACCGTCATAGCTGGCATGTGGTTCCGGTAGTTAACAACTGAATCAATCAACAACTGCAATATGTTGGTCACCCGCTTTATCGAGCAGTTCAAAGTTCACATCTCCCGACCAAAGAGCATCATGTTCCTTACCTCCATCATACAACGGTCCGGCAAGACCCTACGCTCCTTCTTAGAAAGATTCAACGTGGTTGTAGCATCATTCGATCGACCCGATCCATCGATGGTGCTTACGGCCTCCGTAGCTGTGTTCAGAACTGATCAGAATTCAGGACATCTTTAACTAGAGATCCCTCCAAGAACATTGAAGATTTCTATGCCGAAGCTGATAGATTCCTCTGGTAAGAAAATGCTAACATCGAGATGGAAATCCTTGGGGTGCTTGCTACTAAGGACGGAGGTCCATCCAACATCAATGGCTAGAACAAAGGAAAAAGAAAAGCCTTGGAAAAGAACGATCGGAACGTATGATCTCAAAGAGAAGACAAGTACGACCGATACATCGAGCTCAACTCATCCATGCTTGATATCTACCTCGATGTACAAGGATCTCTACCTTTCCCCACACCTCCTCGAAGGGAGCCGACTCAGAGAGAGCTCGATTCCGGAAAACATTGCATGTACCATTTAATATAGCAGGTCACGACACCAATGAATGCAGGCATTTACGTGATATCGTTGAAGAAATGGTCAGACGTAGAGGGCTACCCAAATATGTTAAGAAATCTATACAGGCCATGCCGCCATAACCCTCTGCCCAAGCTCCTTAGGCCTATCCCCGAGCTCCTCGAAATGGAAAGGACCCCGAGACTAGCAATCACGACGTCATCATCAATTGATCTAGTTTAGATCATCGTGGATATTTCCCATTTCTTAGGTTATAAGAAATGTACTTTTGTTATTTTTTATTAAATAATGTGGTTGTATTGAAGTACACACGTACAGGGTTAGGATTTAATCCATAGGCGTGCTCTGGATTCAATTACAAACCTGTTAGGTTTTATTTTATTCTCTGTAATTATCTTCTTAGCAGCAATAAATCTTATTTCTCAAACATGGATTATGTTTGATCGACTTAAGAATCTTGTCAGGATTTGGCAGGACCTTTAATCTAAGTTGAGTATGGTTAATACTCACCAAGTATGGTCAGAGCTAGCCGCCATCTCTACACCGAGCATGGTCAACTCCCGCCACTATACTTAAACCAACTCCATAAGCCGGGTATAGTAATTGCTTGCCAAAACTCCTAAGCTGAGTACAATTAGTACTCACCACCTTTTTTACTAAGCGGAGCATGGTTTATGCTTGCCAACTTCTTAAACCGAGTATGGCTTATGCCCGTCCTTTAGGTATGGTTAATACCAGCACTAATATTCCAATTGTCAGGACAAGACAAACTCCTTTTTCCAGTATGAGTATGGCTTATGCTCAAACCCTTCGATCATTCCACGAACATGGTTAATGTTCAACCTTAAAAACCTTGGTACCAAAAGGTTGTACCGACTTACCAAGTAAAACCGAGTATGGATTATACTCGTCCTCCGGGTATGGCTTATATCCCACTTTATAAACCAAGCATGGTTTATGATCATACACCAAATCTTTGCAGGTATCATTTAATAGTTGGGATCCTGGTTCTTCTACCTCTACCGAAGATTGACTTAACAGGGTCGACTCGTTTTCATACATTCACAAGCTTCTAGCCTTAATACGATCATTCATATGATTGTTGGTTTTTTGGCCTTATTACGATCCTTGGTGGTCGCTGGTTTTTCGGCCTTAATACAATCATCGATCGTCGGTTTTCCGGCTTTGAATATGGTTCGGTGCAACCATAGTTTCTTGGATTCTTGTTCTTTGACGTTCTCTAAAATATCCATAATACGTCTTCCTTCTCCAAAAAAGTTGTGTTTTGGGGGGCAAAGTATTGACCAACTTTTTGGCAAAAAGTCGTCCCAACTCGGAATCGAAGCCTACTACCAGATATCGGCCCATTCCAGGCCTTAAGGGAGAATTGTCACCTTAGGTCGACCGACCTCGGATCGACCCGGGACTATATAATAAGTAAAGGAGGCACTGTGACGGCCCGCCCCGCACCAGCCGGCATTTCCTCCGAAAGTGCGCTGTATACATGCCCGACTAGCCAGGAACGGTCGCCAAAGAAAGGAAAGAAGAGAATGAACTAATCAAGAACTTGTAGAATGTCTCACAGTGCATGGGATAAAATATAATAACAACATACTTGACATAAAACAGGCGAGACAGTGCATAAGCTGAAAACTAAAACGACACATCATAGCAGCGGAAATCCAAATACAACTTATGTTCCACATCACCATTATTACAACCTTTTTTTAAATTGTCTCTAAAGCAAAGCAAAGGAAAAAGGTACACTACTAATGCCCAAAGTAGTGACCCGCAGCGACACAGGGAGAATATCTATATATATCATACGTGGGAGCCTCCTGCTCGTCTCCGGTACAGCTACTCGTGCATCACCAGCTAACCTGTCTCTAGTCTGCTCGTTTAGGAGTACCCAGAGTAATAAGAAGAGAGACAAAACTCTGGGTCAGACAAAAGTCTGGTATGAGTGATAAACAGCAAAACAGAACAATAACAGGTATACTAAACCATACCTGAACCTGGACCTGCAACCAAGAGTTAGCACTACATACTGTACAATACTCTAAGGTGTCACTAACATATGGTGTAAAGAATACGGGGGTGGGGGCGTGCATGTCATAGTGATGGCAAACAAATCAAGCATGGCAACCATCCTCACGTCTCTCACTCAGTGCGTAAAGCATACGATGTCCACCACTTCGATCACTAGACCCATCGAGGTAATGACGGAGTTCGACTTGTACAACTACTGCTACCAACAAGCTTATCCCATGGGATCATGACCAAACCTTTTCAAATGACCCCACTTCATTGGTCTATAGCCCACTAGTTGTACCTAGGCCACTGTGGCCCTGAATCCGTCCACGTACCTCCCATACATAGTGATCCAGAGTCATAGACATCGACAACCCCTTAGCACACGCCCCGCAGCAAAGCCCAACTCATGAAGTCGACTCGTTGGTTCCCATCTGGATCCTGAGTACAAGCTTCCCATTTGGACTACCTTTGCGTCTCGGGCTTTGGTCTTCGCCGGATCGGTTCGGTTCTTCACTTTACCTGGCCTCAGATCGTGCTCCCGGTTCGGTTCGTGGTCCACACCTCAAGTCCAAGCTCTTCGGTTCGGCTCGTGGCCTTCATCACCTCGGATCGGGTCGAGTTCTTCAAGCTCCTCCATGGTGCATCGGTTCGGGTCGGGTAACGTGGTTCGGATCGGCCGTGGTCATCACACAGCCTCCCCTACCGGTTCGGTTAGGAGGTGACTACACGGGTCGGGTCGGAGTATATTTCACGAGTGGAGGGTTAGTTCATGAGCTGGCTTCCGGTTCGGGTCGAAGAACTTCTGCAGGTTCGGTTCGGAGAAGACACTCCACGAGCGGTTCGGTTCGCGAGTTGCACCTCGGGTCAGTCCGTGCTCCCATCCGATCCGATCTGGTTCAGGTACTTTCCTGCACTTTTCCTGCAACTTCCAGCGACTGTTTATACGCCACTCGACGGCGTTTTCGACCACTCTAAATATTTTAGACAATCACAAAGCATACCATACAGTCATAGCAACAAATAGAAGTGACCACAAACACCAAAATAACAACTTGATAGGTTAAAATGGATAAACATAGCCAAAACCCCATATTTCCCCTTAATCATGTTCAAGTATAATTAATGATAGGATTAGCAAAACTTAACCAAATTAACCCAAGTTTCTAACAAAGGTCTAAAACATCATTTCGAATTTTATAAATATTTTTCCAGATTTTAACATGTATAATTTCACTAATTATCCTTAATTAGCCTTAATTAACCATAATTAGTGAGGAACTATGCAAATCACTCACCTTTGCCACAAATAAAATATCAAATCTGAAATGATTCTCTGTTTGGCGCTATTCCCAAAGCTATACCGCAGTTCTACCTCGATTCTTGTGCTAATCCGCTTTGATTTGATATAGATTTGGCTTAATTAGTGATTAGAAGGTGATTTGGGTGTTTTTAGCAAGTGGAGGCCATTGCTAGGTTGAGAGGAATGTCTTAGGCGGCTGGAAAATGAAGTAAAATTCGTTTTCTAAACCCTAGCAGCCCTCTTATACTCTTAATCCTGAAATTCCCCAGTGGGCTTAGCTGTTAATCACCCGGTTAATCCCAATTAAGCTGTTTTTCACCACATGAAACTTGTTTCAGCCATATCTCCCAAACGGTGAGTCCGTTTGGCTAATGTGACCACTCTACGGAAAGGTAAACCATCATCCGGATCTAATGGAAGTGGTTTCAGGTCAAAACTCCTTACCAATCAAAATTTATGGCCGAAACAAGATCAGCCAGGGGCAAAACGGTCATTTAAAAATCGGCAAAAATCATGAACATGGGAAATGACCCCAATAGTCGTCTCCCAAAGTTACATGACCATACGACTTCGTATGAAGAAGAAATAAATATTCTACGATCCTTCGATGCGTAGAATCCGGGTCGTTACATTCTTCCCCCCTTAAGAAATTTCGTCCCCGAAATTCCTTAACCCAAAACATATAAAGGATCCCGCATGCCTACCAGCCATATACAACAATCAAACATGCAAAACAAGCAAAACAAGCCTATCCTAGCATTAGGAAAGACTAAATCGAAACTGAAATCTTACCAGGCAAAGAGTTCTAGATACGTCTTCCTAATGCTCTCCTCTGTCTCCCAAGTACAGTCATTCTCATTCTCGCCCCACTGAACTTTGACTAGATTCACCGCTTTCCTTCGAAGTTGCTTCGTATCGTTCCCAACATTACGCATAGGTCTGCGGTTCCCAACCGTCTCGGGTTCAACCTCGATATCATCCAACTGATCAGGTGAAATAGTCACATCGGGGTCGTGTACGAACTTCCTTAACTGGGAAACATGAAATACGTTGTGAACTCCTGCCATCTTGTCTGGTAATTCAACTTTATATGCCAAATTCCCAATTTGCTCAAGAATTGGGAATGGACCAACAAATCTCGGTGTTAACTTGCCTCTCCTGCCCAATCGAATCACGCTTTTTAATGGAGAAATTTTGACAAACACCAAGTTGCCAATGGAGAACTTTAATTCTCTTCTCCTCTTATCAGCATAACTCTTCTGCCTATCTTGGGCAGCCTTCATCCGCTGTTGGATAACCTTAATCTTAGCTGAAGTTTCTCTTATCACATCTGGCCCAAGCACAAACTTCTCACCAGTTTCTAACCAACATGACGGTGAGTTGCACGGTCTTCCGTACAAAGCTTCAAATGGAGCCATACCAATATTGGATTGATAACTATTATTATATGCAAACTCTACTAGATGCAAATGGTCATCCCATGATCCACCAAAATCCAATATGCAAGCTCTCAAAAGATCTTCTAACACTCGATTCACCCTCTCTGTCTGTCCGTCGGTTTGAGGATGATACGCGGTACTGAGATGTAATTCTGATCCTAATGCCTCTTGTAAGCTCTTCCAAAATTCACTAGTGAACAACGGATCTTGGTCACTCACAATGCCTTTGGGTATCCCATGAAATCTCACTACCCACTTCATATATAGTTCAGCTAACTTAGCTGCCGTTCTACTTGACTTGACGGGTATAAACCTTGCGCTCTTAGTCAATCGGTCCACAATCACCCAAATGCTATCATGGGCCATGGCCCGATCTAGTCCTTGGTAACACATCAATAAAATCCATTGAGACTTGTTCCCATTTCCATTCTGGAATTTCTAATGGTTGCAACAAACCACTAGGCTTCTTTTGCTCAGCTTTAACCAGATGGCAATTAATGCATTTGGATATAAACTTCCCAACGTCTCTTTTCATCCCTTCCCAGTAGTAGGTCTGCTTCATGTCTCGATACATCTTGTTACCACCAGGATGTATGGTTAGTTTTGAGTGATGACATTCTCTAAGCACCTCATCTCTCAATCCCTTGACATTGGGCACAGCTAGTCTTCCATTCTTTCTAAGCCATCCATCTCGATCAAGCCCATACTTGTTCATCTCTTCGTCGACTCCCATCTCTAACTTTGAGATGATTTCCAAGAGGTTAGGATCGTCCCTCTGACTGGGACCAATCCGCTCAATCAAAGTGGGTCTGATCGTCAAACTTGCTAACATTTCTGGATCCAATTCGCACTTTGGTCTGAAATCATACCCAGCGATGTACTCCAGTTGCTTCCATTCTAGAAACATAGCCCCTAACTGGCATGTCTTCTACTCAATGCATCAGCTACCGCGTTGCCCTTCCCCGGCGTATATGCGATATCGAAATCATAAGAAGCCAAGAATTCTAACCATCTTTGCTGTTGGAGATTTAGGTCCTTCTGAGAGAAAAGATATTTTAACGATTTATGATCAGTAAACAACTCGAATCTTTCTCCCAAGAGATAGTGTCTCCACATCTTCAATGCAAACACGATCGCTGCCAATTCCAAATCATGGGTAGGGTATCTTTTCTCATGCGGTTTCAATTGCCGACTTGCATAGGCTACAACCCTACCTCCTTGCATCAATATAGCACCTAGCCCTGTACCACATGCATCCGTATATACTGTCATCTCTTCATTCCCCTTAGGAATGACTAACACTGGTGCACATGTCAACTTTTCCTTTAGGCTCTTAAATGCATTCTCGCACTTTTCGTCCCAGACGAAAGCTTGATTCTTCTTGGTCAACTGAGTCAACGGTGCTGCTATCTTGGAGAAGTCTTGGATAAACTTACGATAATATCCAGCTAACCCCAAGAAACATCTTTCGTCTGTTGCATTCTTGGGCGTAGACCAATCTTGTACAGTAGCCACCTTCGCAGGATCCACGGTAATACCATTCTCTGAAACGACAAGGCCCAAGAATCTCACTTCCCTTCTCTAGAAGTGACACTTAGAAAACTTTGCTTTTAATTGGTGTTTTCTCAACACCTCCATCACTATCCTCAAATGTTCTGTGTGTTCTTCCTCTGTCCTCGAATAAACAAGTATATCGTCCACGAACACAAGAACAAACTTATTCAACTGATCTCTGAATACCCTATTCATAAGATCCACAAAATATGCTGGTGCATTGGTCAACCCAAATGGCATGACCAACCACTCATAAAATCCAGACGGCGTCCGAAATGTCGTTTTAGCTATACTCTCAGATTCCACTCTAAGCTGATGAAAACCTGTCGCGAGATCCAACTGGGAGAACACTCTCGCGCCACTCAACTAATCAAACAAATCATCTATCCACGGTAGAGGATAATTATTCTTCCTTGTTACCTTATTCAGCTCGCGGTAGTCCACACACAATCGAAGGGAACCATCGGCCTTGGTAGCAAACACAACTGGTGCTCCCCACTCAGAAACACTTCTTCGGATAAATCCCTTCTTCAAAAGATCGCCTACTTGCACCCCGAGCTCTCGCTTCTCCCTTAGCGCCATACGACGAAGTGGCATCACTATAGGTCTGGCATCTTTCACTAAATCAATACGGAGCTCAATCTCTTGGTGTGGTGGAAGCCCGGTCACTTCCTCGAAGACGTTCGGATACTGGCCAACCACGGGCAAACCTGACAACTCATCATGCGGGATGTCGAGGGAATTTAGGAAACTAGCCATTGTCCCATCACTAGGTAGACCACCAAACACTACCCTCCGCCCATCATTCGCTCTAGCTGTCACCAAAAAGCCCTCACAGTCTACCACCACCCCATATCTTTGGAGCCAATCGACTCCTAAAATAATGCCAAACCCAGTAAATCCCAAAACAAAGCAATCACAAACAAACATGCATCCATGACTCGATAAGACCACATTATGACAAATCATGCTAAGGCTAGTCGAACCACCAATCGGGTTCGTTACTACTAAAGGTCTATCGACTATCTCGGGTTCCAATCCCAACCTATCTAACAGGTCACTAGATATGAAAGAACTGGAAGCTCTGGTATCAAACAAAACTCTAACAGGAACATCATAAATAGAAAGCATACCTTGAATGACGACATTCTTTCCTTTCTCCGTCGCAGTTGGGGCATTCGACGAAGAAGGGATAACATTAAGGGCATATGCTTTCACCATCTGCTTTTCTTTCAACGGTTGTGGACATTTATCCTTTTGATGTCCAACTTGGCCGCAGTTGAAGCACTTCCTGTCTGCTGGCTTTGCTCGACAATTACTAGCATAGTGGCCCTTCTTGCCACAGCTAAAGCACTCAACATCTTTCTTCTTCTTCTGGCCATCCTTATTCTGGTTCTACTTCCTCTTATTCTGAGAACCACTCTTTCCTCCACTGCTTGCTTGCGGTTTTGGCTCCTCTGTAGATGCGACCTCAGTCTTCGACTTAGGGTAAAGACTTTCCGATCTTAAAGCTTTCCCCACAATCGATTCAAACGTCTCATCGATGTGGTTAATAAGCCTTTCCCCCAAGTATCCATCCAAGATAGTTATGAACTTCTCATTCCTCTTCTCGGTAGTATCTATTAGGGATAACCCATATTTCGACAAAGTGTCGAATTCAACTATATACTCCGAGACGGCTCTGTCATTCTGCTTGAGTTCCAAGAATCTCTTAAACAACACTGACTTCTGAGCAGCTGGAATGAACTTATCGCTAAAGCGAGCCTTAAACTGATCCCAAGTAATCTGATCCTCGGGAGTAGCTGCCTTAATAACATTCCACCAATTCATTGCCTGTCCTTGCAGCTGACGGGATGCTAGCCTTCTCTTCATTGCATCCTCGATACCCAAGTCTTCGAAGATACGCTCACAGCTATCTAACCAATCCTGAACATCCGTAGCCGACTCCGTTCCGTGGAACGGCTTCCCACCAAGACTAGTATAGTCCTTGTTCAGCTTGGCGAAATCGGTCCTAGGCGCCTGCACTGCTGCACCACCACCGTTAGCAGCATTAGGAGCTGCCCTCTGAACATCTCTAAGCATCTCTCTCATGAGGTCAGTAAACATCGTCCTCATCTCAGCAACATTCCCATTATTGGCTCCTCTACCGGTACCCCTTACGTATCGGCTCATCGTTCAATCTGCACAGAGAAAACGATTAACCATCTCCATAGTGGTGCCAGTGTAGTGCGACTTCATCCTTAGATATACTAATAGTATATATATATATATAGCTTTTAAAATCCAAAACAATCACAAATACGCGCTCTCATATACGTGTACTATCTTTCCCTGATAACTTCTCTAGGTTAACTACGCAACCTCGAGCTCTGATACCAAGTGTGACGGCCCGCCCCGCATCAGCCGACATTTCCTCCGAAAGTGCGCTGTATACATGCCCGACAAGCCCGGAACGGTCACCAAAGAAAGGAAAGAAGAGAATGAACTAATCAAGAACCTCTAGAATGTCTCACAACGCATGGGATAAAATATAATAACAACATACTTGACATAAAACAGGCGAGACAGTGCATAAGCTGAAAACTAAAACGACACATCATAGCAGCGGAAATCCAAATACAGCTTATGTTCCACATCACCATTATTACAACCATTTTTAAACTATCTCTAAAGCAAAACAAAGGAAAAAGGTACACTACTAATGCCCAAAGTAGTGACCCGCAGCGACACAGGGAGAATATATATATATATATATATATATATATCATATGTGGGAGCGTCCTGCTCGTCTCCGGTACAGCTACTCGTGCATCACCAGCTAACCTGTCTCTAGTCTGCTCGTTTAGGAACACCCCGAGTAATAAGAAGAGACATAAAACACTGGGTCAGACAAAAGTCTGGTATGAGCGATAAGCAGCAAAACAGAACAATAACAGGTATACTAAACCATACCTGGACCTGCAACCAAAGAGTTAGCACTACATAATGTACAATACTCTAAGGTGCCACTAACATATGGTGTAAAGAATACGGGGGTGGGGGCGTGCATGTCATAGTGATGGCAAACAAATCAAGCATGGCAACCATCCTCACGTCTCTCACTCAGTGCGTAAAGCATACGATGTCCACCACTTCGATCACTAGACCCATCGAGGTAATGATGGAGTTCGACTTGTACAACTACTGCTACCACCAAGATTATCCCATGGGATCATGACCAAACCTTTTCAAATGACCCCACTTCATTGGTCTATAGCCCACTAGTCGTACCTAGGCCACTGTGGCCCTGAATCCGTCCACGTACCTCCCATACATAGTGATCCAGAGTCATAGACATCGACAACCCCTTAGCACATGTCCCGTAGCAAAGCCCAACTCATGAAGTCGACTCGTTGGTTCTCATCTGGATCCTGAGTACAAGGTTCCCATTTGGACTACCTTTGCGTCTCGGGCTTTGGTCTTCTCCAGATCGGTTCGGTTCTTCACTTTACCTTGCCTCAGATCGTGCTCCCGGTTCGGTTCGTGGTCCACACCTCAAGTCCAAGCTCTTCGGTTCGGCTCGTGGCCTTCATCACCTCGGATCGGGTCGAGTTCCTCAAGCTCCTCCATGGTGCATCGGTTCGGGTCGGGTAACGTGGTTCGGATCGGCCGTGGTCATCACACAACCTCCCCTACCGGTTTGGTTCGGAGGTGACTACACGGGTCGGGTCGGAGTATATTTCACGAGTGGAGGGTTAGTTCGTGAGCTGGCTTCCGGTTCGGGTCGAAGAGCTTCTAGCAGATCGGTTCGGAGAAGACACTCCACGAGCGGTTCGGTTCGCGAGTTGCACCTCGGGTCGATCCGTGCTCCCATCCGATCGGATCCGGTTCGGGTACTTTCCTCCACTTTTCCTGCAACTTCCAGCGACTATTTATCCGCCACTCGACGGCGTTTTCGACCACTCTAACTATTTTAGACAATCACAAAGCATACCATACAGTCATAGCAACAAATAGAAGTGACCACAAACACCAGAACAACAACTTGATAGGTTAAAATGGATCAAACATAGCCAAAACCCCATATTTCCCCTTAATCATGTTCAAGTATAATTAATGATAGGATTAGCAAAACTTAACCAAATTAACCCAAGTTTCTAACAGAGGTCTAAAACATCATTTCGAATTTTAGAAATATTTTTCCAGATTTTAACATGTATAATTTCACTAATTATCCCTAATTACCATTAATTAACCATAATTAATGAGGAACTATGCAAATCACTCACCTTTGCCACAAACAAAATATCAAATTTGAAATTATTCTCTGTTTGGCGCTGTTCCCAAGGCTATACAGCAGTTCTACCTCGATTCTTGTGCTAATCCGCTTTGATTTGATATAGATTTGGCTTAATTAGCGATTAGAAGGTGATTTGGGTGTTTTTAGCAAGTGGAGGCCATTGCTAGGTTGAGAGGAATGTCTTAGGCGGTTGGAAAATGAAGTAAAATTCATTTTCTAAACCCTAACAGCCCTCTTATACTCTTAATCCTGAAATTCCCCAGTGGGTTTAGCTGTTAATCACCCGGTTAAGCCCAATTAAGCTGTTTTTCACCATCTGAAACTTGTTTCATCCATATCTCCCAAACGGTGAGTCCGTTTGGCTAATGTGACCACTCTACGGAAAGATAAACCATCATTTGGATCTAATTGAAGTGGTTTCAGATCAAAATTCCTAACCATTCAAAAGTTATGGCCGAAACAAGATCAGCCAGGGGCAAAACGGTTATTTAAAAATCGGCAAAAATCATGAACATGGGAAATGACCCAATAGTCGTCTCCCATAGTTACATGACCATACGACTTCGTATAAAGAAGAAATAAATATTCTACGATCCTTCGATGCGTAGAATGCGGGTCGTTACAGGCACCCACCTAACGAAAAGATTAAACCAGTCAGTCAAGTCATCAGTAGATCAATCGATCTATTCCCTGAAAGATTGGATCGAGCTGGAACCTCAGAGCAGAAGTATCCGGTACAATTATCTCCTACAGTATCGAATCAACAAGCAAGTTATGCGCTATCAAACGGAGTCCTATTCCCAAGGCCTGAAGCAACGGATAAGTTTGCCCAACACTCCTTTTTACACGCCATATATTCAATGCCATGCATACCCGCCAATTTCGAGGAAGAACTATTCATGAGCAGTGGCGGGTTCCAGCACCTAAAACTGCTCAGCCGGATCGAGTTCCACGTGTAAAAGCCCCAGAAAATGTATGCAACAATCTGGCCCACTGGCTCGCCTACAAATACAACTATCTCCCGAAGTGGAAAGGCATTCTGTTCTACTGAGATCCACCTCAAGTAAATTCTGAAATCTCTAAAAATCCTCTTGCTCGGCTTACCATCAATAACATTCGTGTTATCTAGATTTAACACAAGGATTTTGTGTTTAAATTGTTCTTTTCGCTACTTTCTTCCACCAAAAAATCACTGTAACCTTTAATCGATCGTATAAACAAAGCTTGTAAGTGGACGTAGGCACCGTTATAAGTCGAACCACTATAAAATATTGTGTATCCCTTGTTTATTTACTTTTTCTTGCGTCTCTGTGATCATTTTCATGTGTGAATAACACACGTTGGGGGTTGACTGTCACTGGACCAACTTTTGACACCAACATATATTTTCATTCGAATCACTATAGGATCCAATTTAGTTATAACGGTTAAATTCATGTGTTTATGCAAGTTAGATCCATTTACTGATTTGTTCACTGTTTCATCATGATTTTGTGAATTCTATATGATTTTATGATGATTATTGATTGCTTGAGTGAAATTGGTTTGAATGAGTTGATTGCATAGATATTCTTTGTGAAGTGTTAGATCGTATGGATCGGAATTTTTGATGATGGACTGGACGGTTTGATGGACTTGATGATTTGATGCATTGGATGGTTTGATGGACCGGGCGAGTTTTGGCATGGATCTGGCACAAATTCTCGTATGGATTGGCACAAATGCTCTAGTGGATCGGGCAGGTTTTCAGAGCATGGACCGGGCTAAATTCTGGAGTATGGACCGGGCAAAGTTCTGGAGCATGGACCGGGCAAAGTTCTGGAGGTTGGACCGGGCAAAGTTCTGGAGCATGGACCGGGCAAAGTTCTGGAGCATGGACCGGGCAAAGTTCTGGAGGTTGGACCGGGCAAAGTTCTGGAGCATGGACCGGGCAAAGTTACGGAGCATGGATCGGGCAAAGTTCTAGAGCATAGACCAGGAAAATTTCTAGAGCATGGACCGGGCAAAGTTCTGGAGCATGGATCAGACGTTTCATGGAGCGGACATTTCCATGGATCAGGCGTTTCATGGAGAAGACATTTCCATGGAAAGGGTGTTTCATGGAGCAGACACTTCCATGGATCGAGCGTTTGATGGAGCGGACATTTCCATGGATTGGGCGTTTCATGGATCGGGCAATTCCATGGTGGATCGGAAAGAAAAGTGACAACATTTCTGAAACGTTATGGATAGAAATTGAAGCGGTATGGTACGTTTTTCATAGCGGAAAGGCTGAAACGCTATGGAATGAATATCGACCAAAAGTGATGATTATTTTGGTTTGCGAATGGACGTAGCTTCGAAGTGAATACAAGACGGAATATTCGAAGTATTATGAAGTGTTCGTTGATCTGTGAAATGCAACGAATATGCAGACGACTCAAGTGTGATTTGAGATCGTGGATAATGGTTGCTCAAGTGTGTTTTGGGCTTATGGATAGTCGTCTGTGATGACGAATAGAGTTATGGAGGCCGAGCAATTATCATTGTCGTTGATTCTAGCAGACTCAAAGCAAGGGTATAATAGGAACGCCTAAAAGACCGGTTGAATGGTCGAGTACCCTGGGCGGTCATGATGGGCCTAGAGATACGAGTCACGATGGCGTATGGAGTTTTGCTAGAACCGGGGTTACCATTAGCCCTTGACGGATGATATGATGTTGAGTCGGTCATACGATTAACAATGGTTTAAAAGCAGGATTGGCGGTGATAGCCGGAGTCAAGTGTGATGATTTTTTTTCGTGTAACGTCTTGTGTAGATTATTCGACGTCGAAGGAGACAACTCTTGGGTGCTTGTCTAATGTTGGTTTAGGACTTCGGGGTTTGTGCTTAGGATATGTCGATATCGATTAGAATGGTCTACGCTTGATGACTGGTTGCCATGAATGTACTATTTGTTTCTACTTGATTGTTGTAAAGGCTATCACTACCGAATGTGGGGAAGACGGGTTTGGGTTCTTCTCTGTTGATGTTGGTAGATTAGTTGATTAATCTGCCTATTCTCATAGACTTTATTGATGATGATATATAGTTGTTTTGTCAATCATTAAGACTATTGTCTGACTCAAGCTTTTATATTTCCTCTTATTACCTTGGGTTATTCATCCATGTGTTGGATGGGCAGACTGAGTAGCAGGTGACAGGTAGTTGATCTTGATGAGGACGATGTTGTTAAGCGATGACAAGCTCGAGGCTTATGTATTAGTTTCCTATTACCTACTATTTGTTGTTTTTCCCGCTACTATGTTGATGTATTCTCTGAGTGACTTGTGGTGAGGCACTTTGTACAGACTCTTATAGTGTTATCCAATGTTGTATGGATATTTCATAGTGATATAAAAAAAAATTAAGTTTCAGCTCAAACCTGCTTCACTATTATATGCCTGTCGTATATGTTCTATTATATTTTATCTTCGCGCTGTGAGTTATACGACAGGTTCCGCTTGTATTTATCTTACCTTGACGATCGCCCATAGCTTCCTGCACACCTTTCAGCGCATTATTCCTCTTGTTAAGTGTGGGAGTTATGGGCGGTCGTCACATGAATGACATCGCCTTGTTATAATATAACTTTTGTTAAAAAAAAATTCTACTTATTTTTTGTAAAAGTATTAAAAATGTAAGGATTTGATAAAATATAGTCCTCTGTTATCAGTCTTGAAATGTACTTGTATTAATGGAAATTGAATCCAGTGAGATGTGTTTGGATATTACACTCATATTGTATACAATGCTAGGATGCTCCTATGAAGCAAGTAGCAAAGCAACATGGAATTGTAAACATATATTATTGGCAAAATGAAATAAATGTGGCTAGGAACATGCTTATATGTGCATGTAAATTGTACCTATTTCATAAGGCATAGGCTATGAATAATAAAAACTTGGATATATATGCACTAGGAAACATATAAGCACATAGCCATGCCTTAGTTTGGTAAGCACGTTTATATTTGCTAGGTAATGAAGATGATTGTATAAAACCGGTCCCTGACAAATGCATATAAATATCAGGAATAATCAAAGAAGACTAAAGAGAAAGCTACACTTCAGAAGCCATGGGTTGTATACATGTACAAAATCCAAAAGTGATATCTAATGTATTTTTACGTATAAAATTCCTCTAGCATAATGTATTTTAGTTTAAATAGAAAAGAACACTTTTCTAGAAACAAAATGTCCTACGATATAAGAAGGAGGTCTATATATAAACTAGGTTTATATAACAGGGTTTCTAACACTTTTGAGACTGTTTCTGGATATAGTGAAAATGTCACAATAACATATAAACTTATAACCAGATAGATGTCGATGCCTGAATTAAACTCAATTTAATTATTATTTTAGAATTACTTTTATAATAGGAAAACAGTTGTTTTATCTCTGCTTTACTATGTAGTGATTAGTTAATATTCAACTAATCAAATAACTTTTTCTATTAAAATTAAGCTCTAATTCTTAAGCAAAAGACACTTGTATATCTTCACATATAAAAGTTAAATCTTATTTGACTCATACAGATATTTTTATATTAGTGAAGAAGGATCCTGGAATTTAATGATTGAAAGGGGACGACCCTTGAGTAGATGAACCTGAATGGTGCAAACTACAAATAAAAAATTAGTTAATAAAAAAAAGAATTGGAATTTTTTTAAGGGGTCATCTCAGATTCCTTTTTACAAGGGGAAGTTTCCCTTTGTCACACATATACATCATATATATGGCTTACTTTTCAATCTAAAATCCATTAGGTAAGATGTGAAACTAAAATTACAACTTTGTCTCTCCACTCTCCTGTTATTACTTATATTATAGACACGCAATGTACTACCGTATATAACGAACATTATTACTTCGATCAACTGTAAATTCCAAATATTTCTAAATCAACTTTATTTATGTGAACGCAATCAGATTTGAGATATAAAGTTGCTAACTCCACCGTTGTAAAGAAAGTTTCTACTACTTGACGCACCCATTCCACTACTTTATGTTCTTGTATTTTTATACCTTTTCAGTAATCAGTTGTCATCTCTATATGTTTCACCCATAACTACTACTTATGCATAGATTCCACAGAAGAATATAATATTGAATGATCAGTGTGAACATAACCCTTCATTTCCAGATCTAGTAGAAAAATGCCATATTTAAATTTATTAGGAACATACTTTCACGCATTAAAATCAAACATGTATTGGCCTTCAAAACCAACACCGTCACGCAACTTGAATTATAGCATCCCACTTTTTCGTACAATTTAAGCCGACATTTAACGACCACAGTCAACCCAAGTTGTACAGAAAAGCAAAAAGTTAAGAGAAAGAAGTTAGAGGGTGAGAGAAGATAAGAAAGAAATACTAGAATAGAAGAATAAGAACCAACTTCTAATCAGAGTCTCACATAGCAGCGGGATAAAATATAATACAGAAATAACTTTATTGAAAAACTTGAAATAGTACTTACAATCATCAAAGTACAACTGTCGAAACACTCTGGATAGTTATAATAGCTTGTCTACAATTACAACACACAACGGAACAATATTATATATATATCTTATGCCTAGACTCCTCCGGCTCGTCTCTGAACTTCATAACATTCGATAACCTGAACCTGTAACTTGGGCTAACCCGAGCATTACAAACGCCACGGATCAATCTGGTGAACCAGCATGAGAAAAACTCATTAAATTTATAGGTTACATCCAGATAGCTTAACTTCGGAAAACCTTTTGAAAGAAAGGGTAATAGTAAGATCATCCCACACATAAACACAGACGGGTTTTACCTTACTATAACCAAAACATTTTTTGGAAATCAATACTATTCTGATATCATAATAGTGATGTAAATCATGTAAATAACCAAGTAGCAGAAAGCTTGCATCTCACGCTCTACATATTCATTATATAATCAAAAACCGTAGGGCTCTTATTGGAGATTGGATTCCAACTATGACAAGGTATGGGACCACCTTCCGATTAGTGTACTCTAGAGAGGATACACTAGGGTTCAACAAGTACATCTTGCAACCCGGCCACACATGACAGCCCACTTATTTAGATTGAGTGTAGAGAATGTATTATCACGCTGGGGTTTTAAGGGCCCCACATCCGTGGAGATACAGAAGCGAAAGAAGAACAAGGAATTTCTCGCAGATTGGTGATAATACACCATGCTTGGGTGCGACCCAACTAGGCATGCTGCCTGCCTGATTTTTGTCATTTCCCAGTTGTGAGGCCTGAGGCTACGTTTACCTTCTAGAACAACACACCACCATTTACTTTGAATGCCACATCGTCAAACCCGTCAAACCCCTAATCGATTTCCTAAAAATACTACGGGTATAAAAAGCTAGGAGAAATGAATTCTTCTGCCACCAGATGTGATACCTTTAAGAGATCAACCGTACGTGATTTGTTAGGCCTACTCTGTCAGACATTCATCTATACAAGTTGTCATTGTACCGGACAAACCGAAGGCACCCCCTACCGCATCCAAAGAATCGGTAGCGAGAAGTCCTTGCAAACCTATAAAATTTTACTTACGACTGAATCACGCCAGAATACATCTGGTTGCATTCCAGAGAATATTCAATAAGTAATCCTTCCGCTCATGAAGATCCATGGTCTTCAATTTCTCCGTCTTTTATCTTCAAAGTTACGTATCTTCTGGTCGGAATGGTTTTCGAATATAAATTCGATCCCGGTCTTTCCATACCAACCACCATTGGCCAGATTTTGATAGTCGGTTATTTAACTATCAAAATAAAAACAACCATTCATCCAAAAAAGAAAATGATTTTACTTATTCAATACCTAGCATCATTTGGCCTCTTTAACTAGCCATCGGTTAATTAATCTTCTAAAATCTTTAAATCTTTAACATTTAAAAACATTTCCATTTATATTTCCATTATTCAATCTAAACATGGTCTTTAAATCCCAGTTACACCCTTAAAGATTTTATATTCTACCTTAAATTTTCATCTATTCACTAATGCTATTAACAAAATCCCATTTTATCTCATTCTAAATTATTTACAAATAACGTTTGCAAAAACGTTTATCATTTTCAGAAAATCCTTCTTTCAGATTCCTCTAAATCAATTTCCATATATTTACGATTCTTTACCTCATTTAAAACCTTTGAAAACTTATAAATGCCATTTTGAATGACCCAAATACTTAAATTCATTTATACGTTCGATTATAAATCACTTAATCATTTATGTAATAATATCTTGAAATTTCCATTTACTTTAAATGGTTATAAAAATGTAATTAAACTTCGATGATTATATGAATATAACTCCGAAAAGTTTGAATCGATTAAATATCGATTTCAAAAATGTTTATTTCAATTTATGGTACTAAAGAGGCAAATGTCAACTACAGTACCAAACCGTGAAATATCAGTCGGTTCCACATTTAACAACAATATATAATCACATTGATAAACATTACCAATAATATTGAGGAATCCGGTTGGATTTCTCCAATATGTCCTTCCCTGCATCACAATGGGTTATCTCGGTTTCAATACAGCAATATATTTATCCTAATAAACGGAAATAAATAGTTTAACTAATAACGGTCAACAATCAATTAACAACATATATTCAAGCATCCAACTATTTATCAAATACGTTTATATTATTATAAACGTAACCAGCAAGGTAAGTTACCTCGTTTGGAATATAATCGTTAAAATAACGATCTAATTCAATTGAATTAAACAAACGTTTAATTTAATCGGTCAATATTTGGAAATACTCAGCATCCATGCAAACAATCATCCAATCATCAATCATTAGAAAACATTGCACAAAAAATAAAAACCCATCTTATGGACCAAAATCTTTTTCCTTAAAAAGAATGCTCTAATGGCGGAAACTCTTTCAAATTTCCTTTTCCTTCTAAATATTATCATCATTTTCGTGCTCAACCATCTTCTGATAATTTTGTTCGTCCTTCAGCTAACCATATCACTTCTCTCAATCATGTCTCTCATCACCCTTCTTCTCGCGCTTATGCTCCCTCGCTCAAATCCAACAATCGTGTAGTTCCTGTTCATCCTCGATCATATTCTTTCTCTAGTTCATCTAATGTTGCTTCTCATCTTTTAACGTCTAAAGTTGCCTCTCCTAATCATTCTAAATCACGTATTAATAATGCTTCTTTTCATTCTCTTCACTTGCCATCTTATGCTAATCCCTCTGTTAATCCTAAAATTCGTACTATTAATCTTCCTCTTCCTGCGAATTGTCAAAACAGTTTTTCTATATTGACAAAAGATCAGTGTGTGTCTAAATCTAAGTCATATGTAGAGATTGCATCTTCCAAATCTTTGCTTAATCAGAAACCCATTCAGAAGAAAAAAATTAATCCTCTTCCAAAATTCACTTCCATTTCTCACACGGTCAAAATTCTAAAGGTGGAGAGACGTTGTCTTCAGTATGCTAGTAAAGGACACGTGGCTAAAGAGTGTAGAGACCCAAAAATATGTTATAATTATGGTTTGTTTGGACGTGCATGTCCACGTTGCCAATCATAAAAAGGGTTCGCAGCGCTTCATTTTCTATGCAGAAAGGTGGCAATAGGAATTATAATTCGAAAGTACAGTGGGTCCCGCGCACATCCACTCAAACTGAGCAAACATCCCTTCACATGCCTCCTCGTTTCTCCATATATATCGAAAATAATCACTTATCTCCACATATATCAGCGCATGAGTCTCCATCATCCAGGCTATCTTCAATTAGAGAAAATATGAATCAATTTTTAATGGAGGACTCGTCTTTGTATATTGTCGGTACTGCTCTCACTGATCATTGGAACATTGAAATGCTTTACTATTCACTTGCGATAGCTTTAGATCATTAAACGTGGCCTATGTGGATCATCTCAAAGAACTCGTTTCTCATTTCATGCCCTAACAGCAGCATTCGAGATCATGCACTCTTGTTAAAGATGATCACTAAACCTGGTGCAGGAATGCTTTTTGAGCCATGGTCAGACAATGAAAAGGAATTATCACTAGAGTTAGAAATTGAGTCATGGGCTAGTGTGGAAGGATTTCTTGAATTTTTGAAATATAATGCTACGTCGGTAAAATAAATTCTGAAACCAATGGGTAAAGTACTGGCTTTAGATGATTGTGACTGGGCTCATTTGGATCATCGGTTCCTCTTTGTCAAGCTTCAGTTCTATGAAGGTATTGGTTTGCGTACAACCTTTGCCACTAATATTAATGGCAAAATTCATCTTCTCAAAGTCAAACGCTGCACTCATGAGCATCCTGGAACAAGACCTGAAACTTTATTCATAGGAAATGTAGAAGAACAAGTGGTTCCATGTATTCATGAAGACCCTATCACAAATGTAGAAGACCACTTTGACGTGATGTTGAATGAAGCTACCCTATTTAATTCTCAACCGGTGCCAAATCAAATTGTCGAGCAACAGATTAATTCTGATGTCAAAGTGGTTGAGATGCCACTAGATTTAGACATGCAAGCTAAGGGTGACAGTCCAGATCATCAGGCCACAGTGGATGTAGAGATGGATCTGGTTCAATTTAACGAAATGCAAGTTGAAGCTCCACATGCTATGCCGCAACTTGCATTGATTCCATTCCTTGGTGGCTATATTCAAGCAATTGATCATGCTAATTTTTCTGGATCACCTCAGAACGCTCAACCTTTGCAACAAATCTCTCCTTCAAGAGATGCAGCTTCTCAGATGAACATGGATTTCAACTGGCCTAATTACCTCTCACCAGTGTTAGTTCATCGTAGCATCAGGCAAAACAGAAATGAAGCTGGCCCTGAAGGTTCAGATATCTTCTTTACTCCTGTCATTTTTTCATCAGTTAATAAAAGTTTAAACAAAATATATTCACATTTCATGGGTGTGAGTTTACGTGATTCACATTATAATGCCATGTAAGAACTAGAATTGGAGCGCATAAACAAGTCTCAATGAAAATTGCTTCTTGGAACATTAGGGGTTTGGGGGACCTATCTAAATGTCATGCATTAAACTTATTGTTGTCCCCATTTCAAATTGACATTTTTTTTATTCAAGAAACAAAATTGCAAGATCCTTCTTCGTATCAGTTTAGACTTATTGGTAGTTCTAGATTGACTGGCTGGTTGCATGTCAATGCTATTGACACAAGAGGAGGTTTGTTAACAGGTTGAATGAATCGATTTGGTTGTTGCAATGGTCATCTGCAAATTGTTCAGCTTTACATGTTGCTTTGTGACATATCCCCTCCAATATAATTTACTTGTTCTCTAACATATATGAACCTTAAGAAGCACATGAATGAATCCATCTTTGGTCTGATTGTAAATCTATTCTTTCAAATTTCATGGGTCCTTGGGTTTTAGGAGGGTATTTTAATACTACAAGGATTGAGGAAGATAGAAATTCTGGAAATATCTCTCTTGACTCTGATGCCTTTAATTCTTTTATTTTTGATTGTGCTTTGATTGACCCACCGATAAGTAATCATTTCTTTACTTGGTCTAACAATGGAGAAATTCCCACTCTTGCTGAACTTGATCGTTTTCTTTATAATGTGGCATGGGAAGATCAACACCCCCTCACCGTTGTTCATGGTGTAGCATCTACACTTTCTGATCATTGTCCGATTATATTAAACTCTAATGTAGTAGCCAACATTAAACGTCCATTCAGATTTGAGAGGTTATGGCTTCTTGAACCATCTTTCCAAAGTTTTGTTCATTCAGTTTGGAATCAAAATATAAATTCCTCTTTAGCTATTCATCGTGTAGTGATTAAGGTTAAATCACTAAGGAAAATTATCAAACCATGGGCTAAATCCATTTAGGGTTCCTTGCGATCACACATCTCTAACATTCAGAATGAAATACTTGATCTAAATATTCTTGAGGAATCTCGACCATTATCAGACTTAGAAAATAGAAATATCAAAGAGCTTTAAGATAAACTAGAGAGACATTTAAAACAGGAAGAAATTGGATGGAAACAGAGATGAAAGGCAAAATGGATTGGCCAGGGGGACAAAAATACTGCATATTTTCATAGATTAGCAAATGGTCACCAGAGATCAACATATATATCAGAAATCCGTCACAACGAACAATTTATCTTTGATCAGGATGAGATAGTGCGCCTCTTTTCTGATTATTATCGTTCTATTATGGGTAAATCCTCTCCGTCTTTGCCAGAAATTGACTGGGATTCCCTTTACCCTAATCCTTCTCCTATTAGCATTGATCATCCTTTTTCTGAAAGTGAAATATGGGCTACTTTTAAGGATATAGCCAACAATAAAGCCCCTGGGCCAGATGGGTTTGGGTCTATTTTCTTTAAACACTTTTGGGCTTTAATTAAAAATGATATTATTGACATGTGTTTAGAATTTCAGAATAACCCTGCATCCATTACTCGCATTAACTATGCTAATATCATTCTTTTGCCCAAATTTCCTAGTGCCAATTCTTTGTCTTCATTTCGTCCCATCAGTCTCCTAAATACCACTTTCAAAATCATCACTAATTTTTTTTGCAAATCGACTTCAAAATGTTATAGCCCAATTAGTTGGATCTGAACAATCTTCGTTTATTCTTGGTCGCAACATTTTAGATTGTATTGGAGCAACTCAAGAAGTCATTTCTTATTGTCATTTCACATCGCTGCCAGGCTTCCTTCTCAAACTAGACTTTTCTAAAGCTTTTGATTCTGTAAGTTGGCCTTTCATTCTTGATCTTATGAAGCATAGGGGTTTTTCAGAGAAATGGTGTAGTTAAATTGAAATTATTCTTTCTTCCAGTTACTCATCTGTACATATAAATGGTAAATCTGGGGGGATTTTCAAATCTAAACGTGGTTTAAGGCAAGGGGATCCCTTATGTCCCCTTATATTTGTTCTTATTGCTGATGTTTTTAACCAAATGATTAAGAGAGCGGCTGCAAATGACTTTCTATCTGGCATAAGCCTGCCCAATTCGAATATAGCAGTAACTAATTTGCAATTTGCAAATGATACCATTATATTTTCCTCTCCCAATCCTAAGCACATTCATTGTCTAAAAGTCCTATTATATCCTTTTGAACTGCTTTCTGGTCTTTCAATCAATTTTAGTAAGAGCTCAATCATCATGCTTGGTAATTCATCTCATATGGGTCTAGTTGTCTCTTTTATACTAAATTGTTCGATTGTTGATTTCCCTATAAAATACTTGGTATCCCTTTGAGGCCTACAAAACTCATCAAATCTAATTGGTTCCCTCTTATCAACAAAATAGAAAGCGGACTTGCCGCTTGGAAAGCTAACTCTCTTTCATCTATGGGTCATTTAGTTCTGGTCAAATCTGTTCTTTCTGCAATACCCACGTAGTGGATGTCATTTCATAAGCTTCCTTGTTGGGTTATTGACAAAATTGACTCATTAAGAAGTTCCTTTCTTTGGAATGGGGGTAAAACGAAGAAATTGGTTAATTGGAATACTGTGTGTTTACATTATAATCAAGGTGGCCTTGGAATCTCAAACCTTTCTCAGTTTAATTCCGCTCTGCTTTCTAAATGGGTATGGCGACTTGTTTCTCATGGCATGTTTATTTGGAAAAGTTGGATTTTATCTCATTATTTTTCATTTAATCCCCACTTTGTTCTTCATTTTCCTCCCTCTGCTCGTGCTTCTCCGTTTTTATCTGGCATCCTTTCCTCTATCTCTCGTCTTCATAATCTTTTTCATGTCTCAATGGGCAATGGTGTTAATTGCTTATTTTGGCATGACATTTGGCATGATCAAATTCCTTTGTCTCCTGTATTTCCCAATATTTATTCTTTTTTCCCTTATGCAGACTTATCTGTCGCTAGTGCTTTGAGCCTTGGCCCATTGGGGTTTATCCCTAACACTTTATTTGGCCTTTCCACTTTCTCTGAGCTCAATGTTGTGGCTTTACTCCTTCAACATTCTTCCATTTCTTATGATTCTGATCATTATTCTTAGGCTTTATCTCCATCAAAAAGTTTCTCTATCGCCTCTTGTTACAAATATCTGAATCACACAGGTCGTGATTTTTCATATGCCAGGCTTTGGTAGTGTCATGTAGCTCCGAGAATTTTGTTCTTTCAATGGTGTCTTATTCACGAGAAGATTAACACTCGTAGTAGATTGTTTCGTCGTAATTTCGTTTCAAGTCCCATGTGTGTATTTTTCAATATGCAGGAAGAATCCATTCATCATATTTTCTTAGACTATTATTTTTCTTACCCTATTTGGGTTGCTTCCAGTGTTCATTTGTTAGGTTTCATTCCAATGATATCATGTTTTTTTTATTATTGGAAATATAGTAAAAGCAATCATAAGTTGGACGCCTTCATTGCAATATATTGCTGATGTGTGTGGAAAGAAAGAAATGCGAGAGCCTTTAAGAAGAAATTGAGCAACACCCTAGGAATTTGCAGGTGTATTGATTTCATTTTTCACTCATGGTCAGGTGCAGATACAAATGAAGTTCCATTCAGATTCGCTCTACCTGAAGTTCCTGAAGAATTGGTGGGTAGCAACAGTCCTAGCCGTGAGCTTGTTTGATGATGTTGTGTGATGGCATATTTTGGCTTTTGGTTGGTTACTCTTGTTGTTTATGCTTTATAAGCTATATGTAATTATTCTCTATTGAGTATCCGGTTATGTTTGCTCTATGATATTCTATTTTGGCCACCAGTTGGGCATGTCAATCGGAAAATCCTATTATATATATATATATATTAATCGGCTGTGTAGTATCATGCTACACATTCGTTTGCTAAAAAAACCATCTTATGGAAATTATAAGAGGGATAATTGAGTGAGTTGAACTCACCTTGATTCCATTCATCGTTGAAACGGTTTATTTCAATTAAATTAAACAAATGTTTAGTTTAATTAAAACATCCAGTTACGTCCAGTTCGTATCCAAACCAACTCCAAATGCCATACAAGTCGATACGGTTTCAATGTTTCCTTGTTTCGCCATTACTGCATGACACAGTTATATATTTAATACGATATTCGGTATTTAAATTGATATTATTTATAATAGTTTATACTTAGCATTTTAACGTTATACACCCTAATATTGTTTTATAATTTGGGCATGGTAGACTTACTTAGGCACATATATATTTAATCTAAGCACCATTAGGAAAACGCAAACAAAATTAGACACGTTATAAAAATATGATTTCGGAAGATCAAAAAAACAACTGGCCACTTCGAAGTTTCTTGGTCACGTTATATTATAATAATAGGCATTGTATAAACATTAAAATTAGGCATGCTCAGGCATTCAAATTGAGTCAGCAATACTTATATTTTCCCAGACGAGGTATATTTTAAATGATTAAACATATATATACTAGTAACTAAAACTTTAATTAGTCGGATTAGGAAAGATATAGTCCATGGCTAAGCACATATTTTAAACCGATTAGGCATTACGAAACTGTCCAGGCACGTTCTAACTACAAGTGTATAGGCATAAATGGGTTTCCTTCCTACCTTCATGCATTTTGACCTCCTACTTACGTTTCCCTTCTTTCCCTTGTTTTTTTTGTTTATATGTAGGCCGAAGCCCGTATCCCATATACTAGTGATTAAAACTTACTAAGGCCACATAATTCCATTTAGGCACCGGCTAATTGTCGTCTATGCCTGCTCTAGTATCGTTGGAAAACAACTCCTCACTGTTCCATTTCTTGTATCCAACTCCATAAATATATGCCATGGTCGCACTTCCGTGTATAATTCCTTCCACCTACCTGCGCCTACTTCATACCTTCCTCCATTCACTGCTACTTCTTTTCAGTTAGCTCACCGTGATTCACTCTTCCCTCGATGCTCACCCGCGCCTCATTTTCTCCTCCAGCACCGACCGACACGCTCCAACATAGTTGTCCTCCGACCTGAATAGCTTGACCTCCAGCAACCTCAACGTTCAGCCCTCGTTACCTAGTACTGTGATGTTCAAGCTTCTACGCCAGTGAATCAACTCACGCAAGTTTTCACCACTGCTCTCACTCCAAGGCCGCTTCCCTCCTGAGCTTCCCAACTGCTCACGTTTCCCCATACACCACTTCCACTCCTGACACCGACCACACCCTCCCTCAATGTCACCCGCAGCCATGAATCCAACACCACACTGTTTTCATGAGTTTAAAGCTCCAACACCTCAAATATTCGAACCCAAGCATACGTTATATTTAAAAGCAACCAACTAAAAATTCACCAGATCTTACCACATCTATCTTGATTGAAAAGATATATTGAAGGCATCTAAATATATAAGTTACGGCATTTTAGAGTTGGTATTTGGATTTTTTTTGGTGAAGGAAAAATGGGTTTCTCCATTCCTTTTCTGATCGAAAATGGAGGTGTGGCGCCATATATATAGGCCACAGGATAAGAAGAACGTTGCTCTCGACAACGTACAGATAAGGTGATTGTAAATACAATACAGGTCTACGCGTTTGGCATGCAATTGTCTGGTCAAATGAAAGATAGAAAAGATAGTGTGGCATGCAGAAAAGAATAAGGGTAGTTGATCGGGTTGTCTGTGCATCTTAGGGCAGGTATGCGTATGGTTTCAGAAATGTTCATGTGCCTATATTAATTTAGATTAGCACATACGTAGAAGAAGAATTAGGCAAAAAGCATATGTTTGAGTTGACATGGACAACACGTTTTCGTGTAGAATATAGGGTAGGTTTTATATAGTATAATTTTTATTGCATCGCAATTTAACGTTACCGCATAATATTCACACCGACCAAACGATCCCTAAACATAACGAAGATGGACACACCGCCACGTCTTAACATTATGAATCCAAAAAAAATAATTTTGTTGAAAACGGACTCCATTCGCAAAAACGGCGTTATTTAATTCTAGTTATACTCATCAGTTCACATTAAATTTTACTTGCCGACAAAATAACTATGTTTGGCTCCAAATCGGAAAACTAACAAAAATTCGTTATACGTATTTCAATAAAACTCGTTTCGTTGAAAACGGAGGTTGTTTGAAAAGTAATCATTTCTGAGGACTTTATAGTATCGATAAATTATAATTAAATCCAAAACAATTCAATTTAAATAATAAAATATTATATTTATCAAATATATTCAAATGAAATAACATATGGCTTCAAATTAAATCAATATATATTTTGAACTCAACACTAAAAATCTTGGGTTTAACGATATTCAAATCTATATAGAAATTCCTTCATATTTATTAAATAAACGTTATCGTTTATTAACAAAATTTCATGGCGATTATTTGAAAATTTGAATTAGGCATAACTTGCAGTCTATAATATTAAATGTTCATTTTTCTCTTTCACTAGAAAATTATCATCTAATAGATTCTAACGTTCCTTGTTGCACAGAAATCCGACTTATATCAGATCCTGTAAATTCAATTAAAATTCAAAACTCAATATTACGAACTACCACGCTGTTAAGAGCTTATTTTAATTATATTATAAATTTATACGTTCAAACCTTGTTTTAATAAATAAATTCGATATAGAAATCCATTAGTATTATCAAATCAATATTTAAACAGATTTTAATATTCCTAATAAATGTTCAAAAATCTGGGACGTTACATTCTTCCAACTTTAAAAGAATTTCATCCCCGAAATTACAAGGTAAGAAGATTGCTCTAAAACTAATTATTTTCAAAATAATTATTTTTGAATTATTATCAAAATAAATTCAAACTCTTAGAAATTTGCGGAAATTTCACCAACACCTCCTCTGCGTGGCTCGATCGGCACAAATACAACTGCCACTCCAGGCCTCAAATTCTTCAAAAGAAAACCAAAAGCCAAATGGCGATCCAATTGCGGAGTATAAAATCAACCACTACAATCAATAATATTAAGGTTTACCTATTCATCGAGCAACTCAATTCCAATTTCGGAGCAAATCAACTAAGTGTTCTTCATCCTTCTACCTGTGTAACCAAATCAACTCCATAGCCTTCTGGAATCTATATTTAACTCAACTTACAATGCAAGAAGAATCCAAGGTTAAATAATTCAATTTTATTTTATAACCGATTTTATTTCCAATCTGTTATACTGGGGTTTAGTTTCAATACATTCGACTTCTTTATTTTATTTAATTCATTTCTTAAGTTAATTTAAACTTCAAACAAATCAATCAAAACAACCAAACAACCAATATTACTATAATTTAAAAAAATATTTCTTTTTCTATGTAAAAATATAGATTGGGTAAAATTATTTCATTTACCCTCTTTATAAAACAATATTGTGTCAATTGCCAGTTCAATATGGTTTCACGACACTTGAAACGATCAATAACACAATAGAAAACATTTTTATATAATATATACAAACCGCTCTCTCCTATATACACTCAAACTCAATCTAGGGTATTTCTAACCCCATCTCTACTAAGTTACGCCACAGAGCCAAGGTTACTACTCAACCAACATCTTTGATACCGAGTGTAGCATCCCACTTTTTCGTACAATTTAAGCCGACATTTAACAACCACAGTCAACCCAAGTTGTACAAAAAAGCAGAAAGTTAAGAGGAAGAAGTTAGAGGGTGAGAGAAGATAAGAAATGAATATTAGAATAGAGCAATAAGAAGAAGAACCAACTTCTAATCAGAGTCTCACATCGCAGCGGGATAAAATATAATATAGAAGTAACTTTATTGAAAAACTTGAAATAGTACTTACAATCATCAAAGTACAGCAGTCGAAAGACTTTGGACAGTTATAACAGTATGTCTACAAATACAACACACAGCAGAACAATATTATATATATATATATATATCATATGTCTGGATTCCTCCAGCTCGTCTATGAACTTCACAGCATTCGATAACCTGAACCTGTAACTCGGGCTGACTCGAGCATTACAAACGCCACAGATCAGTCTGGTGAACCAGCGTGAGAAAAACTCACTAAGTTTATAGGTAATATCCATATTGCTTAACTTTAAAAAACCTTTTGAAAGAAAGGGTAATAATAAGACCAACCCACACATAAACACAGACAGTTTTTACCTTACTATAACCAAAACATTTTTTGGAAATCAATACTATTCTAATATTATAATAGTGATGTAAATCAAGTAAATAACCAAGTAGCAGAACGCTTGCATCTCACGCTCTACATATTCATTATATAATCAAAAACCGCGGGGCTCTTATTGGAGATTGGATTCCAACTATGAAAAAGTATGGGACCACCTTCCGATCAGTGTACTCTAGAGAGGACACACTGGGGTTCGACAAGAACATCTTACAACCTGGCCACACATAACCCCCTCACATTTAGCTTGAGTGTAGCGAATGTATTATCATCGTGCGGTTTTAAGGGCCCACCGCACATCTGCGGAGATATAGAAGCGAAAGAAGAACAAGGAATTTCTATAGATTGGTGATAATACACCCTGCTTGGGTGCGACCCAACTAGCCATGCTGCCTTCCCAATTTTTGTCATTTCCCGGTTGCGAGGCCTGAGGCTACGTTTATCTTCTAGAATAGCACACCACCATTTACTTTGAATGTCACATTGTCAACCCCGTCAAACCACTAATCGATTTCCTACAAATATTACGGGTATAAAATGTTAAGAGAAAAGAATTCCTCCGCCACTAGACATTATACCTTTAAGAGAACAACCGTACATGGTATGTTAGGCCAACTCTGTCATACATTCATCTATACAAGTTGTCCTGGAACTGGACAAGCCGAAAACACCCTCCTATCGCATTCAAAGGATAAGTAGCGAGAAGTCCTTGCAAACCCGCAATTTCTCACTTTCGACCGAATCACATCAGAATACCACTGGTTGCGCTCCAGAGAATATTTGACAAGTAATCCTTCCGCTCATGAAGATCCACGGTCTTCAATTGCTCCATCTTCTATCTTCAACATTACGTATCTGCTGGTCGGAATGGTTTTCGAATATGAATTTGATCCCGGTCTTTCGGTACCAACCACCATTGGTCAGATTTTGATAATCGGTTATTTAACTATCAAAATAAAAACAACCATTCATCCAAAAAAATGAATTTACTGATTCAATACCTAACATAATTTGCCTCTTTAACTAACCATCAGTTAATTAAACTTCTAAAATCTTTTAATCTTTAACATTCGGAAAACATTTCCATTTATATTTCCACTATTCAATCTAAACATGGTCTTTAAATCCCAGTTACACCCTTGAAGATTTTATATCCCACCTTATATTTCCATTTATTCACTAATCCCATTAACAAAATCCCATTTTATCACATTCCAAATTATTTACAAATAACGTTTGCAAAAACGTTTAGCATTTTCAGAAAATCCTTCTTTCAAATTCCTCTAAATCAATTTCCATATATTTACGATTCCTTTACCTCATTCAAATCCTTTGAAAACTTATAAATGACATTTCGAATGTCCTAAATCTTAAATTCATTTATACGTTTGGTTATAAATCACTTAATCATTTATGTAATAATATTTTGAAACTTCCATTTACTTTAAATGGTTATAAAAATGTATTTAAACTTCGACGATTATATGAATATAACTTTGAAAAGTTTGAATCGATTAAATATCGATTTCAAAAATGTTTGTTTCTATTTATGGTACTAAAGAGGAAAATGTCTACTAAAGTACCAAACCATGAAATATCAGTCAATTCCACATTTAACAACAATATATAATCATGTTGATAAACATTATCAATAATATTGAGGAAACCGGTTGGATTCCTCCAACCTGTCCTTCCCTGCATCACAATGGGTTATCTCGGTTTCAATACAGCACTATATTTATCATAATAAACGGAAATAAATAGTTTAACTAATGACGGTCAACAATCAATTAACAACATCCATTCAAGCATCCAACTATTTATCAAATACGTTTATATTATTATAAACGTAACAAATAAGGTAAGTTACCTCGTTTGGAATATAATCGTTAAAATAACGATCTAATTCGATTAAATTAAACAAACGTTTAATTTAATCAGTGAATATTTAGAAATACTTAGCATCCATACAAACAATCATCCAATCATCAATCATTAGCAAACATTGCACACAAAACAAAAACCCAGCTTATGGAAAATATAAGCAGGATAACTAAGTGAGTTGAGCTCACCTTGATTCCATTAGTCATTGAAACAGTTTATTTCAATTAAATTAAACAAGATTTTAATTTAATTAAAACATCCAGTTGCGTCCAGTTTGGATCCAAACCAACTCCAAAATGCAATGCAAGTTGATACGGATTCAATATTTCCTTGTTTCGTCCACTTCCATTACTACATGACACATATATATATAATAGGATATTCGATATTTAAATTAACATTATTTATAATAGTTTATACTTAGCGTTTTAACGTTATACACCCTAATATCATTTTATAATTTGGGCACGGTAGACTTACTTAGGCACACATATATTTAATCTAAACACCATTAGGCAAACACAAACAAAATTAGACACGTTATAAAAATATGATTTAGGCACATCAAATAAACAACTGGCCACTTCGAAGTTTCTTGGTCACGTTATGTTATAATAACAGGCGTCGTATATACACTAAAATTAGGCATGCTCAGGCATTCAAATTGGGTCAGCAATACTTATATTTTCCCAGACTAGGTAAATGACTAAACCTATATAAACTAGTAACTAAAACTTTAATTAGTCAGATTAGGCAAGATATACTCCACGGTTAAGCACATATTTTAAACTGATTAGCATTACGAAACTATCCAGGCACGTTCTAACTACAAGTGTATAGGCATAAATAGGTTTCCTTCCTACCAGCATGCATTTTGACCTCCTACTTACATTTCCCTTCTTTCCCGGGTTTTATTTTTATTTTTATTCTTTTTATTTTTGTTTATATGTGGGCCGAAGCCCATAGCCCATATACTAGTGATTAAAACTTAATTAGGCCACATAATTCCATTTAGGCACCTGCTAATTGTCTTATATATATGTTCTAGTATCAATGGAAAACAACTCCTCATTTTTCCCATTCTTGTATCCAACTTCAGAAATATATGCTATGGCCACACTTCCGTGTATAATTCCTTCCACCTACATTTGTCTACTTCCCACCTTCCTTCATTCACTGCTACTTCTTTTCAAATAGCTCACCGTGATTCACTCATCCCCCCGACACTCACCCTCGCCTCATTTGCTCCACCAGTACCGATCGATGCGCTCCAACACAGCTGGCCTCCGACCTGAACAGCTTGACCTCCAGCAACCTCAACGTCCAGACCTCGTCACCTAGTACTGCGACGTTCAAGCTTTTACGCCAACGAATCAACCCATGTAAGTTTTCACCACTGCTCTCACTCCAAGGCCACTTCCCTCCTGAGCTTCCCACCTGCTCACGTTTCCCCATACACCACTTCCACTCCTGACACCGACTATACCCTCCCTCGACGTCACCCGCTTCCATCAATCCAACACCACACTGGTTTTACGAGTTTAAAGCTCCAACACCTCAAATATTCGAACCCAAGCATACTGTATATTTAAAAGTAGCCAACTAAAAGTTCACCAAATCCTACCACATCTATCTTGATTGAAAAAATATACTGCAGGCATCTAAATATATAAGTTACAACATTTTAGAAGTGGTATTCGAATTATTTGGATTTATTTATTTTTTGGTGGAGGAAAAATGGGTTTCTCCATTCCTTTTCTGATCAAAAAATGAGGTGTGGCGCCATATGTATAGGCGAATAATCACAGGATAAGAAGAATGTCGCTCTCGAAAACGTACAGATAAGGTGGTTGTAAATACAATATAGGTCTGCGCATTTTGCATGCAATTGTTTGGTCAAACGAAAGATAGAAAAGATAGTACGGCATGCAGAAAAGAATAAGGGTAGCTGATCGGATTGTCTGTGCATCTAAGGGCAGGTGTGCGTATGGTTTCAGAAATGTTCATGTGCCTATATTAATTTAGATTAGCACATACGAGAAGAAGAATTAGGCAAAAAGCATGTATTTGAGTTGACATGGACAACACGTTTTCGGGTAGAATATAGGGTAGGTTTTATATAGTTTAATTTTTATGGCACCGCAATTTAACGTTACCACGTAATATTCGCACCGACGAATACGATCCCTGAACACAACGAAGATGGATGCACCGCCACGTCTTAAATTTACAAACCCAGAAAAAACCAATTTTATTGGAAACGGACTCCGTTCGCAAAAATGGCGTTATTTAATTTCAGTTATACTCATCGGTTCACATTAAATTTTACCAGCTGACAAAACAACTACGTTTGGCTCCAAATCGGAAAACTAACAAAAATTAATTATACGTATTGCAATAAAACTTGTTTCGTTGAAAGCGGAGTTTGTTTGAAAAGTAATCATTTCTGAGGTCTTTATAATAGCGATAAATTATAATTAAATATAAAACAATTCAATTTTAATAATAAAAAATTATATTTATCAAATATATACAAATGAAATAACATATGGCTTCAAATTAAATCAACATATATTTTGAGCTCAACACTAAAAATCTCGGGTTTAACGATATTCAAATCTATATAGAAATTCCTTTATATTTATTAAATAAAGGCTATCGTTTATTAACGAAATTTCATAGAGACTATATGAAAATTTGAATTGGACATAACTTGCAATCTACAATATGAATTCATCATTTTTCTCTTTCATTAGAAAATTGTCATCTAATAGATTCTAACGTTCCTTGTTTCACGGAAATCTGACTTATATCAGATCCTGTATATTCAATCAAAATTCAAAACTCAATATAATGAACTACCGCGCCGTTACGAGCTACATTTAATTATATTATAAATTTATACGTTCAAACCTTGTTTTAATAAATAAATTCGATATAGAAATCCATCAATATTATCAAATCAATATTTAAACAGATTAAAATATTTGTAATAAATGTTCAAAAATCTAGGATGTTGCATGAATGGATAAGTCATATAAATTCATTTCAAATGCTAGTACCAGACATCTAAAATGCCTAAATTATTCGTTATGAAGTTTCTTTTATGTTGCTAACCTAATTCAAAAAAATAAATCAAGGTATCATCAAATCATTCATTTAACACAAGATATTATTAATTTCAAGCAAAAAGGATAACTAGGAAATAAAAATCAAATTTACCTAATTTTGGGATGATTTTTATAGAAAAGGGCGATTTTCGTCTCCAATGGAATTGCATGATTTGCGACCATCGAAAAAGAATGGTTTTGAACGTGTTCACTTTGTTATTGAGTTTTCTATGTTTTGGGGCCTTTGGTTTCGGGCTGAAAATAAAAAAAAAAAGTGATTTTGAATTTTATTTATTAAGACCGTTTTGAAAAATGAGCTGTTTTTAAAAGAGGAAAACATACGTAAGGATGAACTTTGAATAAAATTTAGACTGAAGGACACCACGTTTCTTTTTGAGGCTGAAGTGCAAACTTTGAAAAAAAAATTAAGCTGAATGAAAATGCTAAATGCAACTAGAATTTTGTACACTAAAAATGTGAATATAATGCTAGTTATAACTAGTATTTCTGTGTAGTGTAAAAACTAAATATAATGCTAGTTATATTTGGAATTTTCCTTTAGTTTATTTTTTTAATGTTTGTCCTTCAGTCAAAAAATGAAACTTAAGGTCCTTTAGACTAGTTCTTTTTAAATGAATTTCATGAAATGACATAGCAAACAAGTTTTCAATGTTATGCGAAATTGAAAATTAAAAATACTCCGAAAATGGACAATCAAACAAACCCTCATATTTTAGGTAGTTTTTGAATTATTTTGAGGTGAGTTAAGAATAAAAGAAAAGTCCATCTTTCTAAAGAAACCAACTACTCCAGTCTTCGAACCATAATCTACTGTTTCAACCCATGATTTTCATAAGAAATGAAATAAAAAGTTACTTCATATCTTTAAAAAAACACCTTAAGATTAAGGCAAGTTCTATTTGAACTCGGAAAACTAATGAGTTTTCCCTGAATTTTCCAAGAAAACGATAAATTCGTTGTTTCGCTGAGTTGACCCCTATCCTTAAAAAAACCCAAAATCACCCCCCCTTTGTAGTGTCACTGCGTGGTAAGCTGAAGGGACCATTAATCTAAACTGTAAACAAGAAAATGGTATTTTTGTCATTTTTTTGTTAAAATAGGGGGCAACTCATTAGTATTGTCGAGTTCAAATAGAATTTACCTAACATTAGAGCAAGATAAAAACTTTTACTTACGTGATGTGCACGAGGTCACTCTAAATCTGGACATTCATGTATGCTCCAATTGCTATATCTGGATGTGATTTGCTTATGATTTATAAACAAAGGTGCACAAAATTTCAACTCCATTCCTGTTTTACCATTTAATTTTATTTGGCTGAGAAGAAAATTATATTTTAATTGATGGAAGTTATGGCAAAATTTTGGCTAGGGCTTAAATAAATGATATTTAAAGCAAACATAAATAGATACATAGAAGAAAAGGTTTAAGTACTATTGAAACGTGTTGAGATTCCATCCAAATTGAAAATTTTATGAACTGGAAATCAATTTAAGTTTTCTTAAAGATTGAAAGAAATTGTTAGATTGGTTATAACTTAAATTGTTAATGTTATCAACAATGTTTATTTAAATTAGTTAAGAAATAAAGTTAATTTAACTAAAGAGGTTTCAAGTTAACTTTTATTTTGAATTAATGTTGTAAAGTTAATTATTATTCAATTAACAAGCCATTTAAGTTAATTATTAATCTAATCGATGATGATTTGTCTTAAGTTAATAAATTTTTAATAAACGATGTTTAAAAGTTAATTAAATATATTTACGTTAATTGATTTTTTTAACGATAAAAATTGTTAATTACTTTATTACATCGTGATTTAAAGTTGATTAGTTATTTGATAATGATGTTTAAACTTAATCAACCATTTATTGATTTAATTTTTAAATGTAATTTATCGTAATGATGGCATTTAAGCAACTAATTCACAAAATGGTATTTAAGTTAATAGTAAAATGGCATTTATTGATTTAATTTTTAAATGTAATTTATCATAATGATGGCATTTAAGCAACTAATTCACAAAATGGCATTTATGGCAATAGTTCAAAACCAACTCACTGAGTTTACCAATGCCGCACAACCTTAGTGTTTGGAACGTACGTGGAGCTCACGATGATATCAAGCTTGATCAATGTAAGTATTTAATTAAGAACTACAACCTGAGTGCTTTGGCTATTCTCGAGACTAAGCTCAATGAAGCATTAACCATTCGTGCAGCCAGGTATATTAATCCCAATTGGCTTCTTTTGCATAACTTAATCAATTCCAGTTATGGTAGGATAATGCTAATCTATGATCCTCCAGTTTTAAATGTTAACTTAGTTATGTCCTCTTCCCAATTCATGCATTGCCTTTTTTACCATAAGCCCACTTCAGTTTCGTACTACGATACTTTTGTATATGCGTCTAACTCAAACAATGCTAGAGATATTTTTTCCATGATTTATTTAATTTTAGACAGCAAACACAACCTTGGTTAGTGTGCGATGATTTCAAAAGCCTGCTTAAACTTACTGATCGTGCTGGTGGTAATCTCGTTGTGCTTTCTGAGATCGCTGCGATTAATATTGCTATTAGTAATTGTGACTTGAAATCAATTCAGCAGGGATGCAGTACTCTTGGAACAATAGTAAGCGGGAAGGCCCTAGGATTTTCTCTAGAATCGATCATGCTTTTTGTAACATTGCTGCAACTAACATGTGGCCCAACTTAGCAAATGAATTGACACCCCCTTTAATCTCTGACCACACGCCGCAAATACTTAGGTTAGGTGACAGCAATACAAGGAGATTTCCTAGCTTTAAATTTTTTAATGCTTGGGCCTTAGACCCTAAACTTTTTGAAATCGTTAGATGTAATTGGGAGACTACTGTTTTTGGCAATATTATGTATATTCTTTCTAAAAAACTAAAGCTACTTAAGTCTGCTCTGGAAATTTGGTCTTGCAATAAATATGGCACAGGAACAAACCTCTCGAGATACCTCGAACAAAAGCTGGCAGTGGTGCAAGTAGCAATTCAAGCTGATACGAATAATGTAGCACTTGGCAGGGAAGAAAGCCTTCTGCAAAACAGTTATAGAGATGCACTCCACTCTGAAGCTCTAACGAAGCGCCAAAAGTTGAGGATAAAATGGAATGACGTAGGAGATAGAAACACAACATACTTCCATGCAGCTCTTAAAGCTAAACAGGTAAGGGAGAACATTCACTTCGCGATTGACGAGAGAGGACAGGTACACTCCTCATCGATTTCTGTTCATAACGCTTTCGTCAATTACTTCTCTAACCTGTTCGGTAATACGGTTAACTTTGCACCTGATATTGATAGTATTAACCCTATGATTTTGCCAAAGATTAACCAATTGCAGCATGACAATCTTGCTGAAGTTATAACTGACGATGAAATTAAAACGGCTATGCTCACTGTAACAACCCGAAAATCTGGGCCAGTTTAAAATTTTTATTTTGGCAATTTTAATGAATTTTGAATATTTAAAATAGATTATTTTAAATAAAATCGACGAGAAATTTATTTTGAATATAATTCGAACGCATATATTATATACGTCGGCGTTAGAATATGAATATTTATATATAATTATAAAAGGAATTGAAAATGGCGCGGTAGTTCGATAATTCGATTTCAAACTTCAATTGAATGTACCGGGTGCAAAACAATCCGGATTTTAGTGAAACCAAAAACATTAGGACCTAATTGATGATATCTTTCCAACGAATCCGAAAAATCAAAATTACATAGCGGGAATCAAAAGATATGTCCAGTTGAAAATTCTGAATAGTCGCTATGGAATTCAGGCCCTTAAAAATGGACATTTTGCAAACGACCTCGGATTTCGACGAAACCACTTTTATTGGGTCCGTAGTGTCAAGTTATTGCTAGATTCCAAATTTCATAATTTTTCGAATCAATATGTGAGCGTGACAAAGGAAAACGCGTTTGACCAGTTTTAGTTGATTTTAGTCGACTGGAAAATGGCCATTTTTCAAACGGTCTCAGAATTCGACGAAACTAGTTTTGTTAGGACCGTATCGTCAATACGAAGCTAGAAAATATTTTTCTGAATTTTTAAAGTTCGTATGCGACCCCGGTAATTTGAAATGTACGTTTAAAATTCAATATATAGAGTTATATGTTGATTTTAACGGAAACTGATCAAAACAATCAAATCAGCTTGCGATACATATCCCATTGTGTTCGGAATGGGGGTAAAACGCTATGGACGACAGGCGGTGGGCCTCGTTTCGAGGTCGTATGTGAAAGTCAACTTTTTGAAAATAAATTAAAAATAAATTTCTCCCTTTATCTTTCTGCCCCCCCCCCCCCCCCGTTCGATTCATTTCAGATAAATAAATAAAAAATAAAAAAAAAAGAGAAAAAAGGGAACGCGGAGAGGAGCATCGCCCCTCCCCTTGAGCCGCCGCCGCCTCGAGAAGAACCCCCCCAGCGGCGCGACTCCCGAGACCCCCACCCATCGACTGAAGCCCCCCCTCTCTCGCAATCGCCGATCGAAGACCCCCGCCCCCAAATCCTCTTGCGCGACCGACGCAGCACCCCCCCCACCCCCCTCATCCTGCCGCCGAGCCTGGCCATCACCCCCCCCCCCTTGGCTGGTATGTTTTTTTTTATTTTACTTTCTTATTTTATTTTATTTTATTTTCATTTTCATTAAGATATGGATAGAAAAAGAAAACAATTAGGATTTTTAACAATATAAAATTAGAAAAGATTTGATTTTTAAATAAGGAGAAAGATTGAATTTTTACTAATGAAAAGATAAGGATTTTATTTATGAAAGGTCGGATTTTTATTAATGAAAGTTTCGATTTTTATTTATAAGGAAGAGAAGATTTTTATTTTTAAAATTCAGTTTTTAATTTATAAAAAGGTTAAAGATATAACTTTTATATAAGAAGTGGATCAAAAATATGATCTTTATATTTTTAAAGTAATAAAAATATGATTTTTATATTTTTAAAGTATTAAAAATATAGTCTTTACTATATAGAAGAATTAAAAATATAATTTTTACATGATAGAAATATTAAAAATAGCATCTTTATATGTGTAGAAAAAATAAAAATGTGATTTTTTATAATGATATATTTGGAAAGATGAAATCTATATTTTTATAAAGGCGAAATCTTTATTTTAGAAAAGGCGAAATCTTTATAGTAGAAAAGGTGAAAGATCTATTTTTGAAAAGGCGGAAACTTTATATAGAGAATAGCGTGATAAGATAGAATTTCTATCCATATAGCGTCGAAGTAAAAATAGGATTTTTATATATTGAATAGCATAATAAAAATAGGATTTTTATGAATTGAATAGAAAAGTAAAAATTCGATTTTTATATATGGAATAAAAATGTGATTTTTATATATATAGTGGCTACGGGAAACGAAGACTTCTACGGAAGAAGAGTCAAGATGATTGGATAGCTATCGGTGAGAATTTCTCACCTTTCAATTTCTTTTCTAGTTATATATATACATACTAGGATGCAGACGGTGCTTAGTAGCACCCGACACAATCGTCCACAGACCATGGACTTGTTTGTTTGGTTGCATAAATTAGTTAGATGATTTGATTTGAATTTGTTTGATTGGTGAATTTGATTGATATGTGAATGGCGTGGGCCTTCACTAGACCGGGGATAAGGCTGGGCCTCGTCCCGTTTCTAGTATCGTGCCGTTATACCGCCGAAATTTTCTAAAATATGTTAGAAAAATAAAAATATCATTTTATTTAAAGAATGAACTGAATAGAAATTCATATGTTAAAATAAAATGTTTTATCGTTAAAAATATAATTTTTAACGTGAATATGAATATAGCGAATGTGAATAAATAAATATTCATTTACAAACCGGACGGTTTGTTTATGTACACTGATTTGACTGACGTTGATTGGGACGATAAATTTTACACATCGCCCAACTGCACAAATAAAATCTGTGTTTGTTGATTTGAAACCCCACACGGGTGTTGGGATGAAATTTGAAGTTCACTCATCCTGATTGATTAAATATGTCGATCGATTGATTGACAGGCTGTTATAAGCGTTAGATATCTATATTTGATGCTTATACAGTGTAGTGCACTTTGGTTGATGGTTGATTATTTTCAATGCTATTATATACGTGTGATGTATGAAAATCCATATAATTAACATTATATGGTGATTGATTGGGCCTCATTCCAATTTAGAAAATAAATAATATTATAAAGTAAAGGTTCATGTGTTGACTGTACTCATTCGTTGAGATTAGTCATGTGTTGAATGAAATATTTTAATAATAAAATTTACATCTTTATCAATATAAAATAAAGGTTCATGTGTTGACTGTACTCATCTGTTGAGATTAGTCATGTGTTGAACGAAATAATTTAACAAAAATAGTCACACGTGGACAGTACTCATTCGTTGAGATTAGTCGTGTGTTGACAAAAATAAATACTCATTTGTTGAATAGAATATTTGAAAAAGAAATATTTGAAATAGAATATTTGAAAATAGAAATATATGAAGCCGTGTTGATTAGATTGACGCCATTTTGACGTGAACGATATTTATATCGATTTATTCATTTTAAAATGAATATTGAAAACGATTTCGAAATGAATTGAATATATAACGAATTTGATTTCAATTGAATATATAACGAATTTGATTTCAATTGAATATTGAAAACGATTTCGAAATGAATTGAATATATAACGAATTTGATTTCAATTGAATATATAACGAATTTGATTTCAATTGAATATTGAAAACGATTTCGAAATGAATTGAATATAAAACGAATTTGATTTCAATTGAATATGAAACGATTTCGAAATGAAATGAATTGCAAACGATTTTGAATTGAATCGAATAGAAAACCAATTTGAATTGAATCAAATAGAAAACCAATTTGAATTGAATCGAATAGAAACCAATTTAAATTGAATCGAATGGAAAACGACTTTGAAATTAAATTGAACTGAAAACGAATTCAAATTGAATTGAAATGAATTCAAATTGAATTGAAATCTGAATTGAATAGAAATGAATTTGAAAACGAATTTATAAAGAAGAATTCAATTTTGCTTTGGATTGAAATGGAAGATGAAATTGGTTTTGAAACGAATTTAAAACTATTTATATAATTCGTTTTAAATAGAAATCGACGAAATATATATTATATATATTATATATATAATATAATGGCCTGAATAGAACGCGCCGCGCCGTGGCAGTTCATAAATTTCGACCATTTATTTCAAACGGACATTACGGGAGATCCGACCGTCGGATTCTCCTAAAACCGGAACCGTTGGGTTCGTATCGAAAAGAGCTCTCTAACGAATATTAGAAATTCAAAATCTAACGGTTGGATTTGGAGATACGTCCAAATCAAATTCGAAAAAGGTCGCTGTAAGTGCAGTTCGATGACCGTTGATGGAAATCGACTATACGGGCCTTGATAAAATTATTAAAAATAGTAATAATTTGTGTAAAATCATAAGAAGTAATTTGAGAAAAATTGGGGTGAAAAACTCCATATTTGAAAAGATAAAAAGAGATTTTTATCGAAATGAACTAGTTTGAACTCAATTTAAAACCCGGGTTTTTATTTTTAAATAAATAAATTAGATTTAAAAAAAAGGGGTTTTAAATAATCGGAATTTCTAATATATTTGATTGGAATTGAAATGGGTTTATCGTGAATGGTGTTTTAAATAACACTAGTTCTTTAACCCGATAACAAATAGAATGTGATTTGGGTTTGTCGTGAACTATGTTTTAAATAACACCTAGTTCTTTAACCCAGAAAAAGGAATTTTAACGAATCTGCAATCAGATTGAAATGTGAATCTATAATCTAAATTATCAAATTTAGAAAGTGAGCGAGAACGGAGTATTACCAGTTTTGCTCCAAAGCGATAGTTAAATCTTTAATTAGATTTGAACGTGAAATGGTAATTAATTTTACCGATAACACCATGGTGTTAGATATGGAGTATTACCAGTTTTGCTTCATGGGATGAATAAGTTGGGATTGGGAAATAAAATAAATAATTACTTCGGTGTGGTTCGCTAATGTCGACTAGTTTAGAAAAACCATAATTTGGTTTTAAATGACATCCAAAGGAAGATTACAGGATAAATTTTAAAGAATTTATCTTGGATAAAATTAATGGGAACCTTTCCCTAAGAATGTGGAATTTAGAAACTAGTTGTAGGTTGGCTAAGAAGAATGGTTTCCTGGGTATTGATCTGATGTTGGTTTCGGCCTTCGGGGTTAATGTTTGGGAAATTGTTCTCTTGCTAATTTGCGGTTAGTGACTAATGAATTGGAATGAGGCGTATGTTGTGTTTGTGTAACGTTTGGTTTTAATATACGCGGGTTGTTCGGAAAGTCCGGGTTTACACCCATTCTGAATAACCGATTCGACGATATGTCGAAGATGAAGACGGTGGTCGAAGACCGGAAGTTTTCACATCGTTTGGATAACTACTGACGATCCTGATTGGGCAGTACACCCAAGAGGATGGAAATAGTTGGTGGTCGTCCAGACGTACTTGGAGATGGATGGATATGCGAGGAAAGTGCCTCCGGTTTCGTTCAGACCCAGAACGGACTTGTAAATGGATTGTGTGTCTGACATTGGATTTTATTCTGTGTTGATTGATTTCTGTTAAATATATATCTGTTTGGCGGCGGAGAATTTATTCTCTTGCTTAACGTCCTTCTCTGAGACGTACGAGCTTAGAGGTTATATATCGATAGATATCAATCGCATGGCATGAATTGCCTGTGTGGCATACTAAGTTGCATAGATCAAGGCTTCTGTTGAAAAGCAAAGTCTTGTGGTTGATGATCAAAGCACGACCTTTGTGGCGTAGCTTTGTGTATAACGTAAATTCGCGAGCCTCATACCTCGGTATGAGTTAAAAACGGGATACGGACTGCAGGGAGAACACGACGTTTCTTTCTAGCTTTGGTGGTGTCAGTGACTTACCAGCCCTGACATTTATATACTTTTCACCTTTGTGGTTGTTGGAATGCGAGGCGCCTCGATTATAGGTCTGTAAGGACCGGGAAACGTGTGTTCAGGAATAACTAATCCTCTAACGTAAGTGAGGACCGGCCCTGAAGATCCAGGGGTTGCCCATAGTGCGTAGCCCTGAGGCATTTGCTAGAGTGTCTCGAACGCGGAGAGGAGCTTGCCCCTTGCCTCGACTCATGACGGAATCCAATTTCCAATACGTGTATTTCGTCTTTAATTGTAGAACAAGTATGGCGACATAGTGGTATGGGGCACTCATGCCGTCTATGATTTATATTTATGATTGAAATGTTTTGACACTATACACTTATTATAGTATCAAATGATTTGTTTTAAACGTACCACGCATGTTTGGCTGTTATAAGGTAAAACCCTATCCTCCGGCTTGCGTTGCATTGTGTGATGGGACCTGGGTCTTATAATAGCTTCATTTTTCGAAAAAGCATTGCGTTGTTTATTCTATGCACTGGTATTCTTGGGAGGAAACCCGTTCCGTGTTATACGGCGTGGTCCCTTGAATTACTCCCTTTTAAAGTAAAGTTTTAAATAACTGTTTTAGTTCTCACACCAGTCACATGACTGACCTGGAGTTTATTGTTTTAACCTAAACTCTGGGTGCCCCTATTTTCCGCACGGGCAGCTAGTAGTTTCGGTTTTGCAGATTTATATTCACAGGATCCTGGTTTACAGCTGGAATGATATCCGGAAAGCTCTGTATCCGTATATCACCTTCAGTTGTGCTTTGTATTATTTTCCGTTGCTATGTAATTTATTGTAATCTCTGATATTTATCGAATGTAATTTATTCATTTATACTCTGTATATTCTTGTATCTGATGGGATTGTTGTAATAACAATGAAATGTTCTTCCGTCTGCGTTCTGTTTTATCTTGTTCTCAAACGATCAGGGGTTTCGAACGGTCTAGATCGGTTTAACGACTGATTCAGATCGAGCGAAATTCCTTGTCGTCGCATTTGGTATCAGAGCTTTGGTTTACAGAGCTCGAGAACAAGACACATTAGAACCATACGAAAGAATTCATCAGATATTGGATTAGTAATATCCAATTAGAATGACTCGTTAGAGATAGGATCAGTAGTATCCTAGAACGAGTGTGAAGAGTATATTTTCCAAATGAAAACAATTTTGTTTAGAAAATTTAAATCGTTTTATACGTATTTGATTATTTATTTATTTTAAATATGGACAATCTAGTATATAAAGATTTTGTATACGCATCATGAACGTATATTCGAAGTTTTAATATACTGGATAAATATAAAATCACATTCTAGACACCCGGAGATGGTTCTGATGATTGATCGATCGTCATCCGAACTTATGTTCGTGTTTCGAAGGTGTGACATCTATATATTTCCATTAGACTGGTGTGAGAACCAAAACTTATATAGCTAGAACACATTGTTGTGAATTGGCATCAAAAACAAGATTTTCAGTATATATATCAAATTATGAATTTGAAACTCTAATTCAACTAATTGATTGATGTTTGTGTTGTTTGTTCATTTGTTTAATAATTTTGAACCATTATGCCTAATTGAACCAAATATTGAACTGTATTGAGAATTAGTTGCATTTGCTTGCATATACATATACTTACATTGAACAGGTCATAGCAAGGAGGCTAGAGCCGAAGAATAAAATTTGTTTTCCCGACAAATAGGTACATGTTTACTACATAATTTACTGTTTTGTTTGGGTGATGATGATTTTATGAGCCTATTGGCTAGCCGCTTGGCTTTTTCTTTTTCTTTTTGAGATTAGAAGGACCGGGGAAGCTATTTGAAATTCCCCGATGCTCCCGGTACAAAGGAGGTTATGGCGAAATTTTTCAAAAATTCCGGGTGTTAGCCAAATTTTTGAAGAATTTGGAAATTCTCAGAAACTGAAAAGTTGGAGAATGGAAGCCAGAATGAACGTAGAGTTGATTAATCAAACCACTTTCGACTTTGTTCCTTTTCGGGGACGAAAAGTTTTAAGTGGGGGAGATTGTAACAACCCGAAAATCTGGGCCAGTTTAAAATTTTATTTTGGCAATTTTAATGAATTTTGAATATTTAAAATAGATTATTTTAAATAAAATCGACGAGAAATTTATTTTGAATATAATTCGAACGCATATATTATATACGTCGGCGTTAGAATATGAATATTTATATATAATTATAAAAGGAATTGAAAATGGCGCGGTAGTTCGATAATTCGATTTCAAACTTCAATTGAATGTACCGGGTGCAAAACAATCCGGATTTTAGTGAAACCAAAAACATTAGGACCTAATTGATGATATCTTTCCAACGAATCCGAAAAATCAAAATTTCATAGCGGGAATCAAAAGATATGTCCAGTTGAAAATTCTGAATAGTCACTATGGAATTCAGGCCCTTAAAAATGGACATTTTGCAAACGACCTCGGATTTCGACGAAACCACTTTTGTTGGGTCCGTAGTGTCAAGTTATTGCTAGATTCCAAATTTCATAATTTTTCGAATCAATATGTGAGCGTGGCAAAGGAAAACGCGTTTGACCAGTTTTAGTTGATTTTAGTCGACTGGAAAATGGCCATTTTTCAAACGGTCTCAGAATTCGACGAAACTAGTTTTGTTAGGACCGTATCGTCAATACGAAGCTAGAAAATATTTTTCTGAATTTTTAAAGTTCATATGTGTAATAACCCGAAAATACGAGCCAGTTTGAAATTTTTATTTTGGCCATTTTGGCGAATTTTGAATATTTAAAATAGATTATTTTAAATAATATTGACGAGAAATTTATTTTGAATAGAATTCGACGTATATATTATATACGTCGTCGTTAGAATATAAATATTTATATATATAATTATAATAGAATTGAAAATGGCGCGGTAGTTCGATAATTCGATTTCAAACTTCAATTGAATGTACCGGGTGCAAAACAATCCGGATTTTAGTGAAACCAAAAATAATAGGATCTAATTGTCGATATCTTTCCAACGAAGTTAACAAACTGAGATTTCACTTTATAAATGATAAGATATGTCCAGTTGAAAATTCTGAATAGTCGCTATGGAATTCAGGCCCTTAAAAATGGACATTTTGCAAATGACCTCGGATTTCGACGAAACCACTTTTGTTGGGTCCGTGATGTCGAATTATTGCTAGATTCCAAATTTTATAATTTTTCGAATCAATATGTGAGCGTGGCATAGGAAAACGTGTTTGACCATTTCAGTTGATTTTAATCGACTGGAAATTGGCCATTTTTCTAACGGTCTCAGAATTCGACGAAACTAGTTTTGTTAGGACCGTATCGTCAATACGAAGCTAGAAAATATTTTTCTGGAATTTTTAAAGTTCGTATGTGACCCCGGTAAATTGAAATGTACGTTTAAAATTCAATATAGTGATTTAAATGTAAATTTAACGAAAACTGATTGTAACAGCCGAATCAGCTTACGATACATATCCCATTGTGTTCGGAATGGGGGTGAAACGCTATGGGCGACAGTCGGTGGGCCTCGTTTCGAAGTCGAATAAAAAGTCAACTCCTAGGGATAAAATAAATTAAAATTAAATATATAAAATCTTTTTTTTTATATAGGCCCCCCCCCCCGTTTATTTTTTTTCTTCTCAGAATCAAAAAAAAAAAAAAGAAGAGAAAGGGGATCGGACCCGCCCGCCGCCCCCTTGGCGATCGCCACCCCGACGCGCCACCATCCGCCTGCCGCCCTCCGCCACTTCTTCCCTTCCTCCTCCCCCTTGCCTTCCTCGACACCCACGCGAAGCCCCCAGGCGCCAGAGCCGATCGCGACAGCCCCTCTACCCAAAACCCGACACCCTTCTAGCCCTAGCCTCCGCCGCTTCCCACAGACGCCGATTCCCCCCCCCACCCCCCCCCCCCCCCGCTGCTCCGACGTGAAACGCCATCTCCACCCCCCCCCCCCATCTCTGAAAAATTCAATTTCCTGTAAGTATTTTTAATTTATTCATTTTTTTATATATGAGCGTGATTAATTCAGTAATTATATGTTTTTGAATATAAAGGATTTTTATTTACATTTTTAACATAGAAAGATATGTTTATTTTATTTTATTTATTATTTATATTTTAAACATAGAAAGATTTGATTTTTATCGATATATGAATAGATTTTCATTCGTATGAAGTATAGATTTTTAGATAGGAAAAGTTTATATTTTTAATAATAAAGATGTGATTTTTAAATAGTAGAAATTATAAAATATAATTTTTGTAAGATAGAGAATATAAAAATATCATCTTTGTGTATGTAGCAAAATAAAAATCTGATTTTTATTTTATATACGTTGAAATCAAGTGATGAAATTTAAAAAGGTGAAATCTTTAAATTTAAAAAGGTGAAATCTTTAAATTTAAAAAGGCGAAATCTTTATATAGAGAATAGCGTTATAAAAATATAATTTTTATCTATATAACATAGTAGTAAAAATTCGATTTTTATATATTGAATAGCATAGTGAAAAATTCGATTTTTAAATATATGAAGTGATTATAAAAATATGACTTTTAAATTGAAAGTAAACAAATAAAAATGTGACTTTTATTTTAAAGACATCAAAATATAAAAATGTGTGATTTTTATATATGTAGTGACTACGGGCAACGAAGGTGATAAAAAGGCAAGAACGAGGAAGATTTCTATCAATGAAGAGTCGTGGTATTGGATAGCTTTTGGTGAGAATTTCTCACTCTTCAATTTATTTTCTAGTTATATGTATATATACTAGGATGCAGACGGTGTTTAGTAGCACCCGACACAATCGTCCACAGACCATGGACTTGTTTATTTGGCTGTTTGGTGATTGATTGCGATATTGGTTAGAATGTGGTTTGTGGTGTGGAAAATCGAATCGATAAATGGGTTAGGATTAGACGTGCGCCGTTATAAGGCGAAGGAGTAAGGCTAGGTTAGACTCTTACTCCAAATTTTGTGGTTTGCATAACAAAAGTGATTTGATTGATGTGTGAATGGCGTGGGCCTTCACTAGACCGGGAATAAGGCTAGGCCTTGTTCCGTTTCTAGTATCGTGCCGTTATACCGCCGAAATTTTCTAAAATATGTTAGAAAAATAAAAATAATCATTTATTGAATAAATGAACCGAATAAAAATTCAGGTGTTAAAATGAAATAGTTTGATCGTTAAAAATATAATTTTTAACGTGAAAGTGAATGAATAAATATTTATAAACAAATCGGCCGATTTGTTTGTATACACTGATTTGACTGATATCGATTGGGTCGATAAATTTTACACGTCGCCCAACTGCACAAATAAAATCTGTGTTTGATTGTTTGAAACCCCACACGGGTGTTGGGATGAAATTTGAAGTTCACTCATCCTGATTGATTAAATATGTCGATCGGTGGATTGACGGGCTGTTATAAGCGTCGGATATCTATATTTGATGCTTATACAGTGTAGTGCACTTTGGTTGATGGTTGATTATTTTTCAATGCTATTATATACATGTGTTGTATGGAATCCATATAATTAACACTATATGGTGATTGATTGGGCCTCATTCCAATCGGGAAAACAATGAATATTATAAAAGAAAATTCATGTGTTGAATATAAAAATAGTCATGTGTTGACGATGATCATGTGTTGAAACTATTCATGTGTTGAGTAGAATATTTTAAATAAAATAAATTACATCTTTATCATATTTACGATTAGAATCTACTTTACGGTGGAGTCTAATTAAAATCAAACGATAGATACCATAGTTTTATAAAATATTTTACATAACAAAAATAGTGAGGTGTTGACAGTACTCATGTGTTGAGATTAGTCGTGTGTTGAAAGAAATATAGATTCATGTGTTGAATGGGATAAATATTCATTTGTTGGATAGAATAAAGGAGTTTTGAAAAATATAAAGCCGTGTTGATTAGAGATGCGTTATTTCGACGTGAACGATATTTATATCGATTTTAAACGATTTCGAAATGAATTGAATTGAAAACGATTTCGAAATGAATTGAAAACGAATTCAAATTGAATTGAAAGTGAATTGAAATGAATTCAAATTGAATTAAAATTTGAATTGAATATAAATGAATTTTAAAACGAATTTATAAAGAAGAATTCAATTTTGATTTGAATTGAAAAGGAAGTTGAAATTGTTTTGAAACGAATTTAAAACGATTTATAAAATTCGTTTTAAAAGGAAATCGACGAAATATATAATATATATATTATATATATATAATGGCCTGAATAGAACGCGCCGCGCCGCGGTAGTTCGTGAATTTCGACCATTTATTTCAAACGGACATTGCGGGAGATCCGACCGTCGGATTCTCCTAAAACCGGAACCGTTGGGTTCGTATCGAAAAGGGCTTTCCAATGAATATGAGAAATTTGAAATCTAACGGTTGGATTTGGAATTATGTCCAAATCAAATTCGAAAAAGGTCGCTGTAAGTGCAGTTCGATGGCCGTTGTTGGAAATCGACTGTACGGGCCTTGATAAAATTATTAAAAATATCTATAATTTGTGTAAAATTATAATATGTGAATTGGAAAGATTTGGGCTGGAAAATTCCACATTTGAAAAGATAAAAATAGATTTTTATCGAAATGAACTAGTTTTGAACTAGAATTGAAATCAATTTATTTTTAAAATAAATAAATTGAATTTGAAAGTGATTTTGAAAATAATCGATAATTTCCAATACGTGGATTGGACTGGAGCTGAATCGAAATTATCTTCGGGATATTTCGATGTTGGATTTCGTGACTATACAAATATTGTTATGGGGATTTGAAAGATATTTTATATCGTTATTTCCAATACGATATTTGTTGGTTTCAGAATTTGATATTGAATATAAGCTGATATATTTTCTATTCAGAGCCTTGTATTTAATATCAAACGTGATTTGGTTTGTCGTGAATCGTGTTTTTGATGACATTGGTTCTTTAACCCAGTTAAAGGCAGGATATTGATTTTTTGAAAAGATTAAAACTAAGTGGAGTTTTAATGAATCTTTAATTAGATTGAAAAGTGAATTGATAATTTAAATTATCAAATCTGAAAAGTGATCGAGAGTGGAGTACCACCAGTTTTGCTCCAAAGCGATAGTTAAATCTTTAATTAGATTTGAACGTGAAATGGTAATTAATTTTACCGATAACACCGTGGTGTTAGGAATGGAGTATCCCCAGTTTTGCTCCATAGGATATATAGGTTGGGATTGGGAAATAAAATAAATAATTACTTCGGTGTGGTTCGTTAATCCCGACTAGTTTGAATGATATCCAAAGGAAGATTATAGGATAAATTTAGAAGAATTTATCTTGGATAAAATTAATGGGAACATTTCCCTAAGAATGTGATTTTGTGAATAAAAGAATATTCTGAATTGGAATGAGGCGTTTGTTGTGTTTGTGTAACATTCGTTTAATTATATACGTGGGTTATTCAGAAAGGCCGGGTTTATACCCATTCTGAATAACCGATTCGACGAGATGTCGAAGATGAAGACGGTGGTTGAAGACCGGAAGTCTTCACATCGTTTGGGTGATTACTGATGATCTTGATTGGGCTGTACACCCAGGATGAGGGAAACAGTTGGTGATCGTCCAGACGTACTTGGAGATGGATGGATATGCGAGGAAAGTGCCTCCGGTTTCGTTCAGACCCAGAACGAACTTGTAAATGGATTGTGTGTCTGACATTGGATTTTATTCTGTGTTGATTGATCTCTATTAAATATACATCTGTTTGGCAGCGGAGAATTTATTCTCTTGCTTAACGCCCTTCTCTGAGACGTACGAGCTCAGAGGTTGTATATCGATGGACATCAGTCGCATGGAGTGAATTGCCAATGTGGCATGCGTAAGTGGCAATTGATCAGGGCTTTTGTTGAAAAGCAAAGTCTTGTGGTTGATGATCAAAGCACGGCCTGTGTGGCGAAGCTTTGTGTATAACGTGAATTCGCGAGCCTCACACCTCGGTATGAGTCAAAAACGGGAGACGGACCCAAGGAGTGCATGACGTTTCTTTCTAGCTAGGGTGGTGTCAGTGACCTACCAGCCCTGACATTTACATACTTTTCACCTGTGTGGTTGTTGGATACGAGGCGCCTCGGATATAGGTCTGTAAGGACCGGGAAACGTGTGTTCAGGAATTGCCAATCCTCAAAAGTAAGAGAGGACCGGCCTTGGAGGATCCAGGGGATTGCTGTGTGCGGTCCCGAGGCATTTGCTAGAGTGTCTCGAACGCGGAGAGGAGCTTGCCCCTTGCCTCGACTCATGATGGAATCCAAATTCCAATACGTGATATTGCGGTTTTAATTGTAGAACTAGTATGGCGACATGATATATGGTACCCATGCCGTCTATGATTGATATTTATGATTGAAATTGTTTTGACACTATACACCTATAATAGTATCAAATGATTTGTTTTAAACGTACCAAGCATGTTTGGCTATTATAAGGGAAAACGCTATCCTCCGGCTTGCGTTGCATTGTGTGATGGGACCTGGGTCTTATAATAGCTTCATTTTTCCAAAAAGCATTGCGTTGTTTTGTTATATGCACTAGTATTCTTGGGAGGAAACCCGTTCCGTGTTATACGGCGTGGTCCCTTGAATTACTATCTTTAAATAAAGTTTTGAATAACTGTTTTTAGTTCTCACACCAGTCACATGACTGACCTGGAGTTTATTGTTTTAACCTAAACTCTGGGTGCCCCTATTTTTCGCACGGGCAGCTAGTAGTTTTGGTTTTGCAGATTTATATCCACAGGGTCCTGATTTACAGCTGGAACGATGCTCGGGAAGCTCTGTATCCGTGTATTACTTTCAGTTGTGTTTTGTATTATTTTTCCGCTGCTACGTAATTTATTTAAATCTCTGATATTTATCGAATATAATTTATTCATTTATACTCTGTATATTCTTGTATCTGATGGAATTGTTGTAATAGCAATGAAATGTTCTTTCGTCTGCGTTCTATTTTGTCCTGTTCTCAAAGTATTCGTGTTTTCCTTCACGGGGAAGTTACGGGTTCTTACAGTTGGTATCAGAGCTTTGGTTTACAGAGCTCGAGAACAAGACACATTAGAACCATACGAAAGAATTCATCGGATATTGGATTAGTAATCTCCAATTAGAATGACTCGTTAGAGATAGGATCAGTAGTATCCTAGAACGAGTGTGAAGAGTATAATTTTCAAATGAAAACAATTTTGTTTTAAAATTTAAACCATTTTATACGTATTTGAATATTTATTTATTTTGAATATGGACAATCCAATATACAAAGATTTCGCGTATACGCGTCATGAACGTATAGTCGAAGTTTTAATATACTGGATAGATATAGAATCACATTCTAGACACCCGGGGATAATTCTGATGATGTGGCCACATCATCAGTATTTATGTTCGTGTTTCGAAGGTGTGATTTCTATATATTTCCATTAGGCTGGTGTGAGAACCAAAACTAATATAGTTAGAACACATTGTTGTGAATTGGCATCAAAAACATGATTTTATGTATATGTATCAAATTATGAATTTGAAACTCTAATTCACTAATTGATTGATGTTTGAGTTGCTTGTTTATTTGTTTGATAATTTTATAGCCATTTGGCCTAATTGAATCACATATTGAATTGTATTGAAAATTGGTCACATTTGCTTGTATATATATACTTACATTGAACAGGTCATAGCAAGGAGGCTAGAGCCGAAGAATAAAATTTGTTTGCCCGACAAATAGGTACATGTTTACTACATAATTTCCTGTTTTGTTTGGGTGATGATGATTTTGTGAGCCTATTGGCTAGCCGCTTGGCTTTTTCTTTTTCTTTTTGAGATCTGAAGGACCGGGGAAGCTATTTGAAATTCCCCGATGCTCCCGGTGCAGGGGAGGTTATGGCGAAATTTTTCGAAAATTTAGGGTGTTAGCTAAATTTTTGAAATTTTGAAAATTCTCAGAAACCGAAAGGTTGGAGAATGGAAGCCAGATCGAACGTAGAGTTGATTAATCAAAGCACTTTCGACTTTTGTTCCTTTTCGGGGACGAAAAGTTTTGAGTGGGGGAGATTGTAATAACCCGAAAATACGAGCCAGTTTGAAATTTTTATTTTGGCCATTTTGGCGAATTTTGAATATTTAAAATAGATTATTTTAAATAATATCGACGAGAAATTTATTTTGAATAGAATTCGACGTATATATTATATACGTCGTCGTTAGAATATAAATATTTATATATATAATTATAATAGAATTGAAAATGGCGCGGTAGTTCGATAATTCGATTTCAAACTTCAATTGAATGTACCGGGTGCAAAACAATCCGGATTTTAGTGAAACCAAAAATAATAGGATCTAATTGTCGATATCTTTCCAACGAAGTTAACAAACTGAGATTTCACTTTATAAATGATAAGATATGTCCAGTTGAAAATTCTGAATAGTCGCTATGGAATTCAGGCCCTTAAAAATGGACATTTTGCAAATGACCTCGGATTTCGACGAAACCACTTTTGTTGGGTCCGTGATGTCGAATTATTGCTAGATTCCAAATTTTATAATTTTTCGAATCAATATGTGAGCGTGGCATAGGAAAACGTGTTTGACCATTTCAGTTGATTTTAATCGACTGGAAATTGGCCATTTTTCTAACGGTCTCAGAATTCGACGAAACTAGTTTTGTTAGGACCGTATCGTCAATACGAAGCTAGAAAATATTTTTCTGGAATTTTTAAAGTTCGTATGTGACCCCGGTAAATTGAAATGTACGTTTAAAATTCAATATAGTGATTTAAATGTAAATTTAACGAAAACTGATTGTAACAGCCGAATCAGCTTACGATACATATCCCATTGTGTTCGGAATGGGGGTGAAACGCTATGGGCGACAGTCGGTGGGCCTCGTTTCGAAGTCGAATAAAAAGTCAACTCCTAGGGATAAAATAAATTAAAATTAAATATATAAAATCTTTTTTTTTTATATAGGCCCCCCCCCCCGTTTATTTTTTTTCTTCTCAGAATCAAAAAAAAAAAAAAGAAGAGAAAGGGGATCGGACCCGCCCGCCGCCCCCTTGGCGATCGCCACCCCGACGCGCCACCATCCGCCTGCCGCCCTCCGCCACTTCTTCCCTTCCTCCTCCCCCTTGCCTTCCTCGACACCCACGCGAAGCCCCCAGGCGCCAGAGCCGATCGCGACAGCCCCTCTACCCAAAACCCGACACCCTTCTAGCCCTAGCCTCCGCCGCTTCCCACAGACGCCGATTCCCCCCCCCCCCCGCTGCTCCGACGTGAAACGCCATCTCCCCCCCCCCCCATCTCTGAAAAATTCAATTTCCTGTAAGTATTTTTAATTTATTCATTTTTTTATATATGAGCGTGATTAATTCAGTAATTATATGTTTTTGAATATAAAGGATTTTTATTTACATTTTTAACATAGAAAGATATGTTTTTTTTATTTTATTTATTATTTATATTTTAAACATAGAAAGATTTGATTTTTATCGATATATGAATAGATTTTCATTCGTATGAAGTATAGATTTTTAGATAGGAAAAGTTTATATTTTTAATAATAAAGATGTGATTTTTAAATAGTAGAAATTATAAAATATAATTTTTGTAAGATAGAGAATATAAAAATATCATCTTTGTGTATGTAGCAAAATAAAAATCTGATTTTTATTTTATATACGTTGAAATCAAGTGATGAAATTTAAAAAGGTGAAATCTTTAAATTTAAAAAGGTGAAATCTTTAAATTTAAAAAGGTGAAATCTTTAAATTTAAAAAGGCGAGATCTTTAAATTTAAAAAGGTGAAATCTTTAAATTTAAAAAGGTGAAATCTTTAAATTTAAAAAGGCGAAATCTTTATATAGAGAATAGCGTTATAAAAATATAATTTTTATCTATATAACATAGTAGTAAAAATTCGATTTTTATATATTGAATAGCATAGTGAAAAATTCGATTTTTAAATATATGAAGTGATTATAAAAATATGACTTTTAAATTGAAAGTAAACAAATAAAAATGTGACTTTTATTTTAAAGACATCAAAATATAAAAATGTGTGATTTTTATATATGTAGTGACTACGGGCAACGAAGGTGATAAAAAGGCAAGAACGAGGAAGATTTCTATCAATGAAGAGTCGTGGTATTGGATAGCTTTTGGTGAGAATTTCTCACTCTTCAATTTATTTTCTAGTTATATGTATATATACTATGATGCAGACGGTGTTTAGTAGCACCCGACACAATCGTCCACAGACCATGGACTTGTTTGTTTGGCTGTTTGGTGATTGATTGCGATATTGGTTTGAATGTGGTTTGTGGTGTGGAAAATCGAATCGATAAATGGGTTAGGATTAGACGTGCGCCGTTATAAGGCGAAGGAGTAAGGCTAGGTTAGACTCTTACTCCAAATTTTGTGGTTTGCATAACAAAAGTGATTTGATTGATGTGTGAATGGCGTGGGCCTTCACTAGACCGGGAATAAGGCTAGGCCTTGTTCCGTTTCTAGTATCGTGCCGTTATGCCACCGAAATTTTCTAAAATATGTTAGAAAAATAAAAATAATCATTTATTGAATAAATGAACCGAATAAAAATTCAGGTGTTAAAATGAAATAGTTTGATCGTTAAAAATATAATTTTTAACGTGAAAGTGAATGAATAAATATTTATAAACAAATCGGCCGATTTGTTTGTATACACTGATTTGACTGATATCGATTGGGTCGATAAATTTTACACGTCGCCCAACTGCACAAATAAAATCTGTGTTTGATTGTTTGAAACCCCACACGGGTGTTGGGATGAAATTTGAAGTTCACTCATCCTGATTGATTAAATATGTCGATCGGTGGATTGACAGGCTGTTATAAGCGTCGGATATCTATATTTGATGCTTATACAGTGTAGTGCACTTTGGTTGATGGTTGATTATTTTTCAATGCTATTATATACATGTGTTGTATGGAATCCATATAATTAACACTATATGGTGATTGATTGGGCCTCATTCCAATAGGGAAAACAATGAATATTATAAAAGAAAATTCATGTGTTGAATATAAAAATAGTCATGTGTTGACGATGATCATGTGTTGAAACTATTCATGTGTTGAGTAGAATATTTTAAATAAAATAAATTACATCTTTATCATATTTACGATTAGAATCTACTTTACGGTGGAGTCTAATTAAAATCAAACGATAGATACCATAGTTTTATAAAATATTTTACATAACAAAAATAGTGAGGTGTTGACAGTACTCATGTGTTGAGATTAGTCGTGTGTTGAAAGAAATATAGATTCATGTGTTGAATGGGATAAATATTCATTTGTTGGATAGAATAAAGGAGTTTTGAAAAATATAAAGCCGTGTTGATTAGAGATGCGTTATTTCGACGTGAACGATATTTATATCGATTTTAAACGATTTCGAAATGAATTGAATTGAAAACGATTTCGAAATGAATTGAAAACGAATTCAAATTGAATTGAAAGTGAATTGAAATGAATTCAAATTGAATTAAAATTTGAATTGAATATAAATGAATTTTAAAACGAATTTATAAAGAAGAATTCAATTTTGATTTGAATTGAAAAGGAAGTTGAAATTGTTTTGAAACGAATTTAAAACGATTTATAAAATTCGTTTTAAAAGGAAATCGACGAAATATATAATATATATTATATATATATATAATGGCCTGAATAGAACGCGCCGCGCCGCGGTAGTTCGTGAATTTCGACCATTTATTTCAAACGGACATTGCGGGAGATCCGACCGTCGGATTCTCCTAAAACCGGAACCGTTGGGTTCGTATCGAAAAGGGCTTTCCAATGAATATGAGAAATTTGAAATCTAACGGTTGGATTTGGAATTATGTCCAAATCAAATTCGAAAAAGGTCGCTGTAAGTGCAGTTCGATGGCCGTTGTTGGAAATCGACTGTACGGGCCTTGATAAAATTATTAAAAATATCTATAATTTGTGTAAAATTATAATATGTGAATTGGAAAGATTTGGGCTGGAAAATTCCACATTTGAAAAGATAAAAATAGATTTTTATCGAAATGAACTAGTTTTGAACTAGAATTGAAATCAATTTATTTTTAAAATAAATAAATTGAATTTGAAAGTGATTTTGAAAATAATCGATAATTTCCAATACGTGGATTGGACTGGAGCTGAATCGAAATTATCTTCGGGATATTTCGATGTTGGATTTCGTGACTATACAAATATTGTTATGGGGATTTGAAAGATATTTTATATCGTTATTTCCAATACGATATTTGTTGGTTTCAGAATTTGATATTGAATATAAGCCGATATATTTTCTATTCAGAGCCTTGTATTTAATATCAAATGTGATTTGGTTTGTCGTGAATCGTGTTTTTGATGACATTGGTTCTTTAACCCAGTTAAAGGCAGGATATTGATTTTTTGAAAAGATTAAAACTAAGTGGAGTTTTAATGAATCTTTAATTAGATTGAAAAGTGAATTGATAATTTAAATTATCAAATCTGAAAAGTGATCGAGAGTGGAGTACCACCAGTTTTGCTCCAAAGCGATAGTTAAATCTTTAATTAGATTTGAACGTGAAATGGTAATTAATTTTACCGATAACACCGTGGTGTTAGGAATGGAGTATCCCCAGTTTTGCTCCATAGGATATATAGGTTGGGATTGGGAAATAAAATAAATAATTACTTCGGTGTGGTTCGTTAATCCCGACTAGTTTGAATGATATCCAAAGGAAGATTATAGGATAAATTTAGAAGAATTTATCTTGGATAAAATTAATGGGAACATTTCCCTAAGAATGTGATTTTGTGAATAAAAGAATATTCTGAATTGGAATGAGGCGTTTGTTGTGTTTGTGTAACATTCGTTTAATTATATACGTGGGTTATTCAGAAAGGCCGGGTTTATACCCATTCTGAATAACCGATTCGACGAGATGTCGAAGATGAAGACGGTGGTTGAAGACCGGAAGTCTTCACATCGTTTGGGTGATTACTGATGATCTTGATTGGGCTGTACACCCAGGATGAGGGAAACAGTTGGTGATCGTCCAGACGTACTTGGAGATGGATGGATATGCGAGGAAAGTGCCTCCGGTTTCGTTCAGACCCAGAACGAACTTGTAAATGGATTGTGTGTCTGACATTGGATTTTATTCTGTGTTGATTGATCTCTATTAAATATACATCTGTTTGGCGGCGGAGAATTTATTCTCTTGCTTAACGCCCTTCTCTGAGACGTACGAGCTCAGAGGTTGTATATCGATGGACATCAGTCGCATGGAGTGAATTGCCAATGTGGCATGCGTAAGTGGCAATTGATCAGGGCTTTTGTTGAAAAGCAAAGTCTTGTGGTTGATGATCAAAGCACGGCCTGTGTGGCGAAGCTTTGTGTATAACGTGAATTCGCGAGCCTCACACCTCGGTATGAGTCAAAAACGGGAGACGGACCCAAGGAGTGCATGACGTTTCTTTCTAGCTAGGGTGGTGTCAGTGACCTACCAGCCCTGACATTTACATACTTTTCACCTGTGTGGTTGTTGGATACGAGGCGCCTCGGATATAGGTCTGTAAGGACCGGGAAACGTGTGTTCAGGAATTGCCAATCCTCAAAAGTAAGAGAGGACCGGCCTTGGAGGATCCAAGGGATTGCTGTGTGCGGTCCCGAGGCATTTGCTAGAGTGTCTCGAACGCGGAGAGGAGCTTGCCCCTTGCCTCGACTCATGATGGAATCCAAATTCCAATACGTGATATTGCGGTTTTAATTGTAGAACTAGTATGACGACATGATATATGGTACCCATGCCGTCTATGATTGATATTTATGATTGAAATTGTTTTGACACTATACACCTATAATAGTATCAAATGATTTGTTTTAAACGTACCAAGCATGTTTGGCTATTATAAGGGAAAACCCTATCTTCCGGCTTGCGTTGCATTGTGTGATGGGACCTGGGTCTTATAATAGCTTCATTTTTCCAAAAAGCATTGCGTTGTTTTGTTATATGCACTAGTATTCTTGGGAGGAAACCCGTTCCGTGTTATACGGCGTGGTCCCTTGAATTACTATCTTTAAATAAAGTTTTGAATAACTGTTTTTAGTTCTCACACCAGTCACATGACTGACCTGGAGTTTATTGTTTTAACCTAAACTCTGGGTGCCCCTATTTTCCGCACGGGCAGCTAGTAGTTTTGGTTTTGCAGATTTATATCCACAGGGTCCTGATTTACAGCTGGAACGATGCTCGGGAAGCTCTGTATCCGTGTATTACTTTCAGTTGTGTTTTGTATTATTTTTCCGCTGCTACGTAATTTATTTAAATCTCTGATATTTATCGAATATAATTTATTCATTTATACTCTGTATATTCTTGTATCTGATGGAATTGTTGTAATAGCAATGAAATGTTCTTTCGTCTGCGTTCTATTTTGTCCTGTTCTCAAAGTATTCGTGTTTTCCTTCACGGGGAAGTTACGGGTTCTTACAGTATGCGACCCCGGTAATTTGAAATGTACGTTTAAAATTCAATATATAGAGTTATATGTTGATTTTAACGGAAACTGATCAAAACAATCAAATCAGCTTGCGATACATATCCCATTGTGTTCGGAATGGGGGTAAAACGCTATGGACGACAGGCGGTGGGCCTCGTTTCGAGGTCGTATGTGAAAGTCAACTTTTTGGAAATTAATTAATTAAATAAATTAAAAATAAATTTCTCCCTTTATCTTTCTTCCCCCCCCCCCCCCGTTCGATTCATTTCAGATAAAAAAAAAGAGAAAAAAAGGGAACGCGGATAGGAGCATCGCCCCTCCCCTTGAGCCGTCGCCGCCTCGAGAAGAATCCCTCCCCCCCCCCCCCAGCGACGCGACTCCCGAGACCCCCACCCATCGACTGAAGCCCCCCCTCTCTCGCAATCGCCGATCGAAGACCCCCCCCCCCCCCAAATCCTCTTGCGCGACCGACGCAGCACCCCCCCCCCCATCCTGCCGCCGAGCCTAGCCATCACCCCCCCCTTGGCTGGTATGTTTTTTTTTTTTACTTTCTTATTTTATTTTATTTTATTTTCATTTTCATTAAGATATGGATAGAAAAAGAAAACAATTAGGATTTTTAACAATATAAAATTAGAAAAGATTTGATTTTTAAATAAGGAGAAAGATTGAAATTTTACTAATGAAAAGATAAGGATTTTATTTATGAAAGGTCGGATTTTTATTAATGAAAGTTTCGATTTTTATTTATAAGGAAGAGAAGATTTTTATTTTTAAAATTCAGTTTTTAATTTATAAAAAGGTTAAAGATATAACTTTTATATAAGAAGTGGATCAAAAATATGATCTTTATATTTTTAAAGTAATAAAAATATGATTTTTATATTTTTAAAGTATTAAAAATATAGTCTTTACTATATAGAAGAATTAAAAATATAATTTTTACATGATAGAAATATTAAAAATAGCATCTTTATATGTGTAGAAAAAATAAAAATGTGATTTTTTATAATGATATATTTGAAAAGATGAAATCTATATTTTTATAAAGGCGAAATCTTTATTTTAGAAAAGGCGAAATCTTTATAGTAGAAAAGGTGAAAGATCTATTTTTGAAAAGGCGGAAACTTTATATAGAGAATAGCGTGATAAGATAGAATTTCTATCCATATAGCGTCGAAGTAAAAATAGGATTTTTATATATTGAATAGCATAATAAAAATAGGATTTTTATGAATTGAATAGAAAAGTAAAAATTCGATTTTTATATATGGAATAAAAATGTGATTTTTATATATATAGTGGCTACGGGAAACGAAGACTTCTACGGAAGAAGAGTCAAGATGATTGGATAGCTATCGGTGAGAATTTCTCACCTTTCAATTTCTTTTCTAGTTATATATATACTAGGATGCAGACGGTGCTTAGTAGCACCCGACACAATCGTCCACAGACCATGGACTTGTTTGTTTGGTTGCATAAATTAGTTAGATGATTTGATTTGAATTTGGTTGATTGGTGAATTTGATTGATGTGTGAATGTCGTGGGCCTTCACTAGACCGGGGATAAGGCTGGGCCTCGTCCCGTTTCTAGTATCGTGCCGTTATGCCGCCGAAATTTTCTAAAATATGTTAGAAAAATAAAAATATCATTTTATTTAAAGAATGAACTGAATAGAAATTCATATGTTAAAATAAAATGTTTTATCGTTAAAAATATAATTTTTAACGTGAATATGAATATAGCGAATGTGAATAAATAAATATTCATTTACAAACCGGACGGTTTGTTTATGTACACTGATTTGACTGACGTTGATTGGGACGATAAATTTTACACATCGCCCAACTGCACAAATAAAATCTGTGTTTGTTGATTTGAAACCCCACACGGGTGTTGGGATGAAATTTGAAGTTCACTCATCCTGATTGATTAAATATGTCGATCGATTGATTGACAGGCTGTTATAAGCGTTAGATATCTATATTTGATGCTTATACAGTGTAGTGCACTTTGGTTGATGGTTGATTATTTTCAATGCTATTATATACGTGTGATGTATGAAAATCCATATAATTAACATTATATGGTGATTGATTGGACCTCATTCCAATTTAGAAAATAAATAATATTATAAAGTAAAGGTTCATGTGTTGACTGTACTCATTCGTTGAGATTAGTCATGTGTTGAACGAAATATTTTAATAATAAAATTTACATCTTTATCAATATAAAATAAAGGTTCATGTGTTGACTGTACTCATCTGTTGAGATTAGTCATGTGTTGAACGAAATAATTTAACAAAAATAGTCACACGTGGACAGTACTCATTCGTTGAGATTAGTCGTGTGTTGACAAAAATAAATACTCATTTGTTGAATAGAATATTTGAAAAAGAAATATTTGAAATAGAATATTTGAAAATAGAAATATATGAAGCCGCGTTGATTAGATTGACGCCATTTTGACGTGAACGATATTTATATCGATTTATTCATTTTAAAATGAATATTGAAAACGATTTCGAAATGAATTGAATATATAACGAATTTGATTTCAATTGAATATATAACGAATTTGATTTCAATTGAATATTGAAAACGATTTCGAAATGAATTGAATATATAACGAATTTGATTTCAATTGAATATATAACGATTTGATTTCAATTGAATATTGAAAACGATTTCGAAATGAATTGAATATAAAACGAATTTGATTTCAATTGAATATGAAACGATTTCGAAATGAAATGAATTGCAAACGATTTTGAATTGAATCGAATAGAAAACCAATTTGAATTGAATCAAATAGAAAACCAATTTGAATTGAATCAAATAGAAAACCAATTTGAATTGAATCGAATAGAAAACCAATTTAAATTGAATCGAATGGAAAACGACTTTGAAATTGAATTGAACTGAAAACGAATTCAAATTGAATTGAAAGCGAATTGAAATGAATTCAAATTGAATTGAAATTTGAATTGAATAGAAATGAATTTTAAAACGAATTTATAAAGAAAAATTCAATTTTGCTTTGGATTGAAATGGAAGATGAAATTGGTTTTGAAACGAATTTAAAACTATTTATATAATTCGTTTTAAATAGAAATCGACGAAATATATATTATATATATTATATATATAATATAATGGCCTGAATAGAACGCGCCGCGCCGTGGCAGTTCATAAATTTCGACCATTTATTTCAAACGGACATTACGGGAGATCCGATCGTCGGATTCTCCTAAAACCGGAACCGTTGGGTTCGTATCGAAAAGAGCTCTCTAACGAATATTAGAAATTCAAAATCTAACGGTTGGATTTGGAGATACGTCCAAATCAAATTCGAAAAAGGTCGCTGTAAGTGCAGTTCGATGACCGTTGATGGAAATCGACTGTACGGGCCTTGATAAAATTATTAAAAATAGTAATAATTTGTGTAAAATCATAAGAAGTGATTTGAGAAAAATTGGGGTGAAAAACTCCATATTTGAAAAGATAAAAAGAGATTTTTATCGAAATGAACTAGTTTGAACTCAATTTAAAACCCGGGTTTTTAATTTTAAATAAATAAATTAGATTTAAAAAAAAGGGGGTTTTAAATAATCGGAATTTCTAATATATTTGATTGGAATTGAAATGGGTTTATCGTGAATGGTGTTTTAAATAACACTAGTTCTTTAACCCGATAACAAATAGAATGTGATTTGGGTTTGTCGTGAACTGTGTTTTAAATAACACCTAGTTCTTTAACCCAGAAAAAGGAATTTTAACGAATCTGCAATCAGATTGAAATGTGAATCTATAATCTAAATTATCAAATTTAGAAAGTGAGCGAGAACGGAGTATTACCAGTTTTGCTCCAAAGCGATAGTTAAATCTTTAATTAGATTTGAACGTGAAATGGTAATTAATTTTACCGATAACACCGTGGTGTTAGATATGGAGTATTACCAGTTTTGCTTCATGGGATGAATAAGTTGGGATTGGGAAATAAAATAAATAATTACTTCGGTGTGGTTCGCTAATCTCGACTAGTTTAGAAAAAACATAATTTGGTTTTAAATGACATCCAAAGGAAGATTACAGGATAAATTTTAAAGAATTTATCTTGGATAAAATTAATGGGAACCTTTCCCTAAGAATGTGGAATTAGAAACTAGCTGTATGTTGGCTAAGAAGAATGGTTTCCTGGGTATTGATCTGATGTTGGTTTCGGCCTTCGGGGTTAATGTTTGGGAAATTGTTCTCTTGCTAATTTGCGGTTAGTGACTAATGAATTGGAATGAGGCGTATGTTGTGTTTGTGTAACGTTTGGTTTTAATATACGCGGGTTGTTCGGAAAGTCCGGGTTTACACCCATTCTGAATAACCGATTCGACGATATGTCGAAGATGAAGACGGTGGTCGAAGACCGGAAGTTTTCACATCGTTTGGATAACTACTGACGATCCTGATTGGGCAGTACACCCAAGAGGATGGAAATAGTTGGTGGTCGTCCAGACGTACTTGGAGATGGATGGATATGCGAGGAAAGTGCCTCCGGTTTCGTTCAGACCCAGAATGGACTTGTAAATGGATTGTGTGTCTGACATTGGATTTTATTCTGTGTTGATTGATTTCTGTTAAATATATATCTGTTTGGCGGCGGAGAATTTATTCTCTTGCTTAACGTCCTTCTCTGAGACGTACGAGCTTAGAGGTTATATATCGATAGATATCAATCGCATGGCATGAATTGCCTGTGTGGCATACTAAGTTGCATAGATCAAGGCTTCTGTTGAAAAGCAAAGTCTTGTGGTTGATGATCAAAGCACGACCTTTGTGGCGTAGCTTTGTGTATAACGTAAATTCGCGAGCCTCACACCTCGGTATGAGTTAAAAACGGGATACGGACTGCAGGGAGAGCACGACGTTTCTTTCTAGCTTTGGTGGTGTCAGTGACTTACCAGCCCTGACATTTATATACTTTTCACCTTTGTGGTTGTTGGAATGCGAGGCGCCTCGATTATAGGTCTGTAAGGACCGGGAAACGTGTGTTCAGGAATAACTAATCCTCTAACGTAAGTGAGGACCGGCCCTGAAGATCCAGGGGTTGCCCAGAGTGCGTAGCCCTGAGGCATTTGCTAGAGTGTCTCGAACGCGGAGAGGAGCTTGCCCCTTGCCTCGACTCATGACGGAATCCAATTTCCAATACGTGTATTTCGGCTTTAGTTGTAGAACTAGTATGGCGACATAGTGGTATGGGGCACTCATGCCGTCTATGATTTATATTTATGATTGAAATGTTTTGACACTATACACTTATTATAGTATCAAATGATTTGTTTTAAACGTACCAAGCATGTTTGGCTGTTATAAGGTAAAACCCTATCCTCCGGCTTGCGTTGCATTGTGTGATGGGACCTGGGTCTTATAATAGCTTCATTTTTCGAAAAAGCATTGCGTTGTTTATTCTATGCACTGGTATTCTTGGGAGGAAACCCGTTCCGTGTTATACGGCGTGGTCCCTTGAATTACTCCCTTTTAAAGTAAAGTTTTAAATAACTGTTTTAGTTCTCACACCAGTCACATGACTGACCTGGAGTTTATTGTTTTAACCTAAACTCTGGGTGCCCCTATTTTCCGCACGGGCAGCTAGTAGTTTTGGTTTTGCAGATTTATATTCACAGGATCCTGGTTTACAGCTGGAATGATATCCGGAAAGCTCTGTATCCGTATATCACCTTCAGTTGTGCTTTGTATTATTTTCCGCTGCTATGTAATTTATTGTAATCTCTGATATTTATCGAATGTAATTTATTCATTTATACTCTGTATATTCTTGTATCTGATGGGATTGTTGTAATAACAATGAAATGTTCTTCCGTCTGCGTTCTGTTTTATCTTGTTCTCAAACGATCAGGGGTTTCGAACGGTCTAGATCGGTTTAACGACTGATTCAGATCGAGCGAAATTCCTTGTCGTCACACTCACCCTTAACAAAAACTCTTGTGGTGGGCTTGACAGCGTCAACGCTCTTTTCTACAAGCATTGCTGGAACCTTGTTAGAGCTGATGTCACTAGAGCAGCTCAGCAGTTTATTAAAAGCGGTAAAATGATGAATTATTTTAATTACACGACGATAGCATTGATTCCTAAAACTAAAAATGCTTACAAAGTTAGTGACTTTAGGCCTATTTCTTGTTGTAATACTATTTACAAGTGTATTTCTAAGATAATTGCGAGTAGACTCAAGTTAGTTCTGCCTGATTTAATTTCCATAAATCAATCTGCTTTTATACCGACGTGTAGTATTCTCGATAATGTTTTAGTTGCGCATGAACTTCTTAAGGGTTATAATAACAAGAACGTGTCCCCTAGAATCATGTTAAAACTTGACATCAAGAAAGCTTTCGACTCTATACAATGGACTTCAATAACTAGAATCTTAAGCTATATGAATTTTCCTCAGTGTTTCGTTGCATGGATCTATTCTTGCACTAGTACTGTGAGGTTTTATGTTAATGTTAATGGTTCGCCAGCCGGTATTTTTTAGAGTAAGCAAGGTATTAGACAAGGTGACCCTATTTCTGCGTATATTTTTATTATTGTTATGGAATTTCTTACTAGATTACTGAATGATTTTAAACTACACCCCAAGTGTAGTAATCCTAGAATAACCTCACTCATGTTTGCAGATGATCTTATAATTTTTTGCAAACCGGACTCGCAAACTTTGGCTAATATAATGAACACTCTTGACAATTTTTTCAAAATGACTGGCTTGCAAGTCAACACCGACAAGTCGGAATTTAAAGCAGCAGGAATTTCTAACTTGCACAAACAACAAATACAGAATTTAACTGGTCTTGCTTGTAATGCCGACACGATCACTTACCTGGATCTACCTTTAGCTACTTCTAGAATCACTACCATTCAATGCATGCCTTTATATGACAAAATAATAGCTAGGCTTGACTGTTGGTCCAACAACGTGCTCAGCCAAGCGGGCAGACTAACCTTAAATAAAGCTGTATTGTTTCTATGCAAGTCTACTGGGCGAGGACCTTTATTCTTCCCCAAAAGCTGATTCACATGATCAGAACCGCTTTCATGAGGTTTCTATGGAAAGGTAATATACACATGAAGTACCTAGCTCCAATCTCTTTTAATGCTATTGAGAATCCTGTGTCTTGTGGAGGTCTCGGCATCGCCAACATGTGTAAGTGGAATATTGCGGCTACAGGTAAGCATTTGAACGATTTACTTTGTTTAAAGGAGAGCTTGTGGGTTAAGTGGTCTATATGTCATGTAATTAAAGAAAGTAGTATATGGTCTATGACTGAGAAGAAAAGTCATAGTTGGACTTGAAAAAATGTTCTGAAATATAGAAATCTTTTTTTACCTCATTTCAAATTTGGTGATAAAGCTTTTAATATTATCAGGTTCTGGCACGACCCTTGGGCAGATTACGGAAACATTTTAGCAAAAAAAATTACATATTTGGAGACCATGCAATCAGGGATTGGTTTTCACACCACCGTTGGAAATGCTATCAGCGAAAGACAATTTGTTCTGCCTAACTCTTCGAATCAAAACATCACCAACATTTGGAATGATATCAAGTCAGCTACTGTTTTCAATGACCCACCGAAGCAAGCTCTTTGGAACTGGCAAGGTGAGATATACTCAATTAATAAAATGTATACGGAGCTACATGGTACTTCAAACATGATGAATTGCAGGTGGAGCAAAGTGATATGGACGAAAGACAACACAGCAAAGGAGAACTTGAATCTTTGGAAAGTTTACCATCATGCTCTTCTCACCAATGATAAGCTCATCGAAAGAGGCATGGCTGTGCAACCGAACTGCTGTTTCTGTAATGTGCAAAATGAATCTGTCACGCACATCTTCTTCAATTGTTGTGCAACGCAACCAATTTTAAAGGACACTTTGGCTAAACTGAATGTACTCACTGCTGCTCCGGCTTTTAATTGGGATGTACTACTAAAAATTTGCAAAGGGAAATCCACTCATGCTAGAACCAGCACCTACCTCCGGAAGAAATACGTCCACAAAATATGGAGAGAAAGGAACACTAAGACGTTTCAACCAGAGAAAGCTTTGACAAATGAACAACTCAAGAAACAACTTTGGAAAGAGATTAGAGATGGTGTCAAATTCCTGAAGTTTGTCTACGATCCGGGAATTTTAAACTTTTAGTTCCTTTGCATCTTTGCAATTCTGTACATAAGTGTTTTGTTTAGTTTCTTTAAGTTTGATACGCCATGTTCAACTCTGTGCTCTTTTACTTTTTCTTTCTCTAATTTGTTGCTTTGTATTCGTCTTTGGTGTATCAATAAAGTGGTAGGGGACCACTCAACCCCGTCGGCCTTGCCAAAAAAATAGTGTAGAATACAAAATTCATCAATTTTTTAGTCTTAAGGATATGCTCCTAAATTTTTAGTGAGAAAGACAAACTTTTCGATTAAATATACCATAAGGACAAAAACTCGATGAGAAGGACAATGTACATGGGATCAGTTTTGCATAACCTTTTCATATAATGATACTGTATAATTTCATTTTTTGTATGTCGTCCTTATGGTATAAATTTGATGAGCCTCCTCTAAGTTTGAAAGTTTGAAAGCTCAAAGAAAGGGGGAATCGAAAGAGAAAATGGCGAACGATATGTGGACCTGTAAGCATAATGTTTGACTGAAACAATGATGATGTTTTCAAGTCGTTTTTGAACTATTTTGAGCTGAGTCAAATATAAAAGCTAAATCCTTCTGTCTAAAGACACCACTCCAAACCATAATTTGTTATTTCAAGTTTGTGAAATAATTTGTGTCATAACTATTCTGTACCCATATTCCTCCATTCCCTTGTACATATTATATATGTTGTGTGAAATTAACACCTTGTTCTTAATTCTTTACCTGAATTATTCTAACAAACCTAAGATGCAAGTTTTGATAGTTATGTTATTATTTTTCCCATTACTACTATCATTAATTATGCCATTATGCCATGTATTTAGCGGTTTGATGTGGGAATTAACTTGTATGCCTTTAATGTAGACTGAATTGACAATTTACACCGTTAAAATGTTTCTTCATTCGAACGGAAATATGCGTTTATCATACGTATTAAATATTATACTTATATAGTGTGATCAGCGTAATGTAATAATACGTTAGAATAAGGTTAGAAATTTTAAATGTCCCTATATAAATTGTTGTTTGTGTGTGTGTATAAAATGGCTTATTTATATATTAAATAATGAAAACAGACACGAGGTCAGTCGTCATTTGTGGTAGAAGTCTGTCCAGAACCAACCGACAAATCTAGCAACCACAAGTGGGTTCGGCTTATGTGAGAGGTCTGAATGTCATGGGCCATTTAGTTTAGTACACTATGACACGAAGTTTAGCCCACTTGTAGTAGAAGTCTGCCTGGAACCTCCCGGCATACCCAACATCTATAGGTAGACAGCTTAATGTAAGAGGTCTACTTATATATACCTATTATGTGTGTAAATAGGTTGGTTTACTACGCTTTGAGAAGGTCTTATGTGGCTGACTTTCTTTTTATCTAGTTTGGGTCTTAAGTGGTTAGGACTAGGATCATTCCAAAGGTTTATTCCTTGGATTTGGATCAAAGTCATGGGACCCTCCCTTATTAGATTCGAAGCTGGTCAATGGGTCCTCCTTCTTTAAAAGTGGTTTAGTCATGGCAATAACAGAGTAGGGTAGTCTACTGGAATGTCCACTCCTCTAGAAGCTTTGTGAGGGCCAACCTAGGGACAGAGTTGGTATACGTGGGACGTAGTTAGCTATTTATTTCACCAACTACCTAAGGGAAGTCTTAAGCGGCAGAGGTGTTTTACCGTAATATCAGTTAAGTAATAACATGAGGCATCCATCGAAGGGGTCTTAAGTGGCTATATACGGGACTACCCTAAATCGGTATTAAGCGGCGATATACTACTTCTCATATTACTTGTGAGAATATATATTTAAGAACGTTGACGTACTAGGATGGGGTCTTAAGTGGCTAGGGTCCATCTTAGGGTCGTAAGAGATCATGAGAATCTACCCTCAATAAATATGTTAGAATGGGCTTTAAGTGACTAAGACTGTCCACCTCGTTGGGTCTTTACCCTAAACGTATCAATAGAACCCCTAATTGATTGATTCAGATATCCACCTCATTGATTAAAATATTCCTTTGTATGTGTGTACTTATGTGTTTCATAGACATACCTTGACATATATAACCTGCCAAATCTAGGGTATAGTCTTTAATCAAATATTGTTTTCAGTCACACATGACTTTATGTTTTGACCCCTCTCCTTAACATATCTAATAGGCCAATAGGTGGGGGTAGCGACCCAAAGGACAAAGCGATGATGAAGCCTGAAGAAGGCGATGAGACTATTATGTTATTATTATTTATTATTGCTATTTTGCTTATGGAAACTCTTGATTATGAACAATGATGATGTACCGTTATGGATAAGTGTATTTGACAATTTGTATCTGAATCTTTGGTTTTTAATAAATGGTGCATCTTATTTTAGTATTATACTTTTATTCTTCTGCTGTGTGAGATTCCATAACGTTATATTATATGTTATTCTATGAAAATGTAATTCCTTATAGGAACCAATGATCCGTTTAGAGTGGCTCTAAGTTTCGATAAGCTTTTTCTAGGTCAAAATTTAGGCTCACTCCGGGCGGGTTATTACATTTTATCTCTATTTTACTATGTAGTGATTAGTTAATCTTCAACTGATCAAATATCTTTTGCTATTGAAATTAAAACTCTGACTCTTAAGCAAAAGACTCTTGTATATCTTCACATATACAAGTTAAATCCAGTTTGAATCATGCTGATATTTTTATACTGATGGAGAAGGTTCCTGGAATTGAATGATTGAAAGGGTTTGACCCTTGAGTAGATGACCCTGAATGGTACAAATTACAAAAAAATAAATTGTAAATAAATAAAAAAATTGGATTTTTTATGGGGTCATCTCAAATCTTGTTTTACAAGGGGATGTTTCCCTTTGTCACACCATACATCCTACATATAGGCTTGTTTTCAATCTTAAAGCCATTAGGTAAGAAGGTAAGATGTGAAAATAAAAGTACAACTTTGTCTCTCCGCTCTCATCTTATTACATATACATATATACATACATATACATATATATATATATATAGACACACACACGCGCATATGTTACTACCGTACATAACTAACATTATTACTCCGATCAACAGTGAATTCTAAATATTTTTAAATCAACTTTATTTTTGTGAATGTAGTCAGATTTGAGATATAAAAGCTGCTAACTCCACTGTTGGAAAGAAACTTTCAACTACTCAATGCACTCATTACCACTAGTTTATGTTCTTGTATTTTTATACCTTTTCAGTAAGTTGTTGCCATCTCTATATGTTTCACCCACAACCAGTACTTACGCATTGATTCTGCAGAAGAATATAATTTTGAATGATCAATGTGAACATAACCCTTGTTTTCTAGATTCCGTAGCAAAATGCCATGTTTAAATTTATTAGGAACAAACTTTCATGCATTAAAACCAAACATAGATTGGCCTTCAAAACCAACACCATCGTGTAACTTGAATGGATATGTCATATAAATTCATTCAAATGAAAGTACGAGACATCAAAAATGCACTATAACAAAAAATACTTTTCGCAACAGGCAATATCTGTTGCGATAGACCAATTGCAACAGGCTCGCGCCCGTTGGTATCGTCGGAGTTGTAAAAGGTCCGCAACATTTTCTGCCTATTGCAATAAGATGTTGCGGTATACTTTTTTGCAATAGGCCTTTGATGTTGCAACTTATTCTTTTGCAATAACAAATGATAGTTGCAAAATAGTCTAATTCAATTTTGTGCTTGTTGCAAAAGAATTTTTCACAACTGTTTTTGTCCGTTGCAATTGAATCTTTTACAAAATGTTTTGCGATTTCAACTATTATAAAATCATGATTTCATAAATTAAAATACATACAATTTAAATATCGGCTCAAAGATAATACTACTCTAAAATATTTCATTAAACATTCACAAAAGTACAAATTTTCTTACAATACCTTTAAATTCAAGCAAAAATAATACATTGACACGGATGGTTACAAATATATATATCAACATTTCTCATCAAGATTACAAATTATTTCCATATAAATTGATCAAAAACTTAGCAATACATCCATTAACCATAGAATATTTCATCTTCCACATCCAAATTCAATGACACAAATTCTATATCTCTACCACCGTGCATTTCAATCTAATACACTGTGTATTTCATCCACTCGATGCACCTGCTTCAGCTCTTTCAAACACATCAAAGCAATTGCCCCTAATAAAAAAAACCATAAGAATAGGAACAATAGAAAAAAAGAATAGTGACGAGTCATACCTGCAAATTTAGCTCTCGTATAATCCTCTTATCTTCCGGCAAGTGCCCAGCTACGCATATAATCCTCTTATCTAACGTTATACACATTATTATACATAATACATGTAATAACAAATGAGCTCATTAATTGACTATATAAAACTAGGAACTATATATATAAGTCATAAGTACATACCGGTATTTTAAATGGTCATGCCAACTGTAACATCCCAAATTTTTCTGCCATTAAAATTAGAATATTTAAATATGTTTTATATATTATATTGGGATTTTAATTGAATTTTTATATCGAAATTATTTATTTAAAATGAAATTCATGAATATCGATACGAATTTAGAACGTTCAACGTAAATTCTGCTATATATATACACACTATGATGAGGCCCGTGCTCCGCACACGGTTAGATACTTGTATTTACTGGTTGAAAATATTGATTGGAAATTAAAGAAATTTTATGTAAATTTGAATATCGGTGGACCGGAGGCGGACGGTGAACTGTATTGATGGGTGAACCGATGAATTCAAATAACGTCAAACGTTACAAATTTCATTGCGTTCGACATAGCATTGTACGGTTCACTTGGGATTTCATATGTGACGGAGGGTATCTGTTCAATGTCAGATAACGATGAATTTAATAACCGTATTTAATATAACTAAATGGGACTTAAACGCTAAGCTAAAATGATATAATAAACCGGTTTCTACCGGAACCAACTTAACTGAGTACAACTATGTATGCCCATACCTTTTAATGTGCATACACCAATTATGTCCAAGCTACCCTAATATATATATATATATATATATATACGTGTGTGCAGACCCTAAAAAGTTAAACAGACCATCCACCTACCTACCCTACGTGAAGAAAAGAAGGGCTGCTATCAAATAGCTTACTCACACTTTCCTTCTTTTCAGCAAGCTACACCATCCTCTATTATTTTAAGTCTACTCCACCATAGCTTTTCCATCAAATTAATAAGGCATGACCAAACACATTACTACGAAGAAAAATCTTTCCTGCCCTATACACTACGTTGAACATGACCAACTTACTCTTGTCTTTTCTTTTCCTCATTTCCTATATATACAGCTTTCCTATATGATTTGTTTCAACAAAAAAATCTAACTCTAATATATATATATTGCTGCGAACCATACCCCTACCGGCAAGTCCTAATCATACTTAGTACATCCACATGCCTAAGCTCTTATTTTTCACAGCTACCTAAGATTTGAAGGAAAGAACTGGACACAGCTACCACCCTTCCTCCCTTCCATCTGAGATTTTGTATGTCATTTCCCATCGCAATGTATCTTCACATCACCAACCGTCACACAGCCCTATACATTGCAGCTACTTATGTGTGAAATGAAAACATGCTGAGACACTATTTTCCCTCATCCCCAAGTTGTAGGAGCTAACCTACCTCCCCTACGATCTCAAATCATACTTTCAAACGAAAAGAAAACTCAATGGAAGCTAGCCTAATCTGTCGAAACCCTACCATCCTATAAAACGTGAGAGCCAAGGCTTTTGCGGCTATAAATACACTACATTTCGTTCTTTCTTTCATTGACTTAAGCTGAAGCTTCATTATTTGTGAAGGAAACCAAACTCCACTCTAAAATACTTTTCTTATTTCCTTTTAACTTGCGGAGTTGCCGTGGATGTCTTCACGAAGTCGAAAGGGACGGATACACTGACGGCGCACAACGGGATGGTGCAGACAGCAGACAATGTGATGATGTCGTACTGAGAACTGGAGAGTTGGGTGATGGGTCCGAACAAGGCAATATTGTCGTGAGGGTTTTGTGTTCGTCATTGGTGATCAGAGAGACTAGTGAACTTTTAGAATGAGACGCGGAGTAGGAGCAGTTGCGGAAAATGGTGGATGGATCCATGTTGGTCTGGGTTCAGGGAAGCTGAATGGTGTGGACGGTGGTGGCTTACTGGGTTGCCTAAGGTTGGAACGTGTGGGAGAATAGGAAGAGAGGTATAAGAAGTGGGCTAGTTTCAGTTTAGTCCTTGCGCGATGATGCAAAATGGAACAACAGTATGGAGTTGTGTGCTCATGGCGTGTAAGGACTTGAGAGAAAGCGGGGGTCTGTTGTGACGGCCCGCCCCGCACCAACCGACATATACTCCAAAAGTACGTTGTACACATGTTCAGTTAGCACGGGACGGTCGTCAGAAGAAAAGAAAGAAGACGAAGAAACAATAAAGAACCTGTAGAATGTCTCACAGCGCATGGAGCAAAATATAATAATAACATACTTGACATAGAACAGGTGAGACAGTGCATAAGCTGAAAACAAACTAACATAGCAGCGGAAAATCCAAGTACAGCTTATGATCCAAAGCCAACATTATTACAACTTTTCAAACTGTCTCAAGAAGCAAAAGCAAGATAAGGGGGGTACACTACTAATGGCCAAGTAGCGACCACCAACGACACAGGGAGAATATCTATATATCATACGTGGAAGCCTTCTGCTCGCCTCCGAATCAGCTACTCGCGCATCACCAGCTAACCTGTCTCTAGTCTGCTCGTGTGAGCACCCAGAGTAATAAGAAGAGACATAAAACTATAGGTCAAACAAAAATCTGGTATGAGCGATAAGCAGCTAAATAGAACAATAACAGGTATACTAAACCATACCTGAACCTGGACCTGCAACCAAAGAGTTAGCACTGCATACTGTACAACACTCTAAGGTGCCACTAACATATGGTGTAAAGATACGGGGGTGGGGGTGTGCATGTCATAGTGATGGCAAACAATCAAGCATAGCAACCATCCTCACATCTCTCACTCAGTGCGTAAAGCATACGATATCCACCACTTCGATCACCTAATACTTTGCTACGATCACCTTGCCCCATGAAGTCATAATGGCTTCATCTGCACTGATCCATAGCCATTAATCCTTCGCTATGTCCACTTGCCCCATGGAGTTATTCACCCCATCTGCGCTGGCTCATAGCCTTACTAATCCTTGACTATGTCCACTTGCCCCATGGAGTTATTCACCCCATCTGCGCTGGCTCATAGTCCTACTAATCCTTGACTATGTCCACTTGCCCCATGGAGTTGTACACCCCATCTGCGCTGGCTCATAGTCTTACTATGATCACTTTGCCCCTCGAGTCATAGTGACTCTACTGCACTGATAACGTAGTCCTCTCATTCATGGTGAATCGAAGTTATGAACGTCGACAACTCCTTAGCACACGTCCCGCAGCAAAGCCCAATCATCAAGTGAACTCATCGGTTCCCAGCTGGATCCTGAGCTCTAACTTCCCATATTGGACTACCTTGGCATCTCGGGTTTTGGTCAACACTGGATCGGTTCGGTTATGTCATATATAAGCATCTCGGTTCGGTTCAGGTCCTTCACGTCGCATCGGTTCGGTTCGGTTTCCTTACATCATATCGGTTCGGTTCGGTTTCCTTACATCATATCGGTTCGGTCGCGAGTGACCACTCGGGTCGGCTCGGGTATAACGTTTGGGTCTTCCCCTCTTGCCTTCAGCTCGGGTCAAAACGTCCAGCCTCCGGTCCGCTCCCCCTCCCTATCTCCGATCCGATCCCCTGCTCCTATCCAGCTCGTGTGGTCTTACGCCAAACTCCGGTCCGGTCCGTTGCTCCACCTCCGATCCGATCTCAGTTCAACCATAGTGGCCTTCCTTTTTGCCATAATTTCTCCTGTGCTAAGCTACGGTTCGGCTCGGTGATCCTTTGCTCGATCCGAGCTCATCCATCCGATCCGATCCGAAAGCCTGCACTATTTTTCTGCAACTTTTCCAGCGAGCATTTTACACAATTCGACGACGTTTTCGACCATTCTAAGTATTCTAATCAATCACAAAACATACCACAAAGTCATAACAACAAGTAGAAGTGACCTCAAACACCAAAACATCAATGTGATAGGTTAAAATGGATCAAACATACCCAAAACCCCATATTTTCCCTTAAGCATGTTTAGGCATAACTAATGATAGGATTAGCAAAACTTAACCAAATTAACCCAAATTCATATCAGAGGTCTAAAACATTATTTCGAATTTTATAAATATTTTTTCAGAATTTTATCATGTTTAAATTCGCTAATTAACACTAATTACCCTTAATTAACCATAATTAGTGAGGAATTATGCAAATCACTCACCTTAGCCACAAATAAAACTTAATTCTTAAATAAATCTCTGATTTGGTGCGAATCCCAATGCTAAACAGCAGCTCTAATGTTGATTTGGTGTTGATCTCTCTTGATTTGATGTTGTTAAGCCCAATCTTCAAGTAGAAAGTGATTTGGAGGTGATTTAGAGGTTGGAGGCCATTTTTAGGGTTTCTTAGAGGTAAGTGGAGGCTAGAAAACTGAAATGAAATGAAACCCTAATTCATTTCAGCCTCCCCATAACCCTAATCCCGAAATGGGTTATGGGCCCATTCACTAATCACCCTATTTGGCCTGGTTAAGCAGTTTTTCACCTCCCAAACCTTATTTCAGCCATATCTCCCAAACGGTAAGTCCGTTTCTCACATGTGACCACTCTACGGAAAGGTAAACCATCAAACGAACCTAATGGAAGTTGTTTCAGGTCAAAATTCCTTTCCAATCAAAAGTTATGGCCGAAATAAGATCAGCTAGGGGCAAAATAGTCATTTAAAAATCGGCAAAAATCATGAACATGGGAAATGACTCTAATGGTTGTTTCCCAAAGTTACATGACCATACAACTTCATATGGGAAGGAAATAAATATTCTATGATCCTCCGATGCGTAGAATGCGGGTTGTTACATTCTCCCCCCTTAAGAAATTTCGCCCCCGAAATTTCCTAATCAAAACACACACAAGGGTCCCGCATGCCTATCAGCTATAAAACAACAATCAAACATGCAAAACAAGTCTATCCTAGCATGCGGAATAACTAAATCGCAAAGTAGATCTTACCAGGAAAAGAATTCTGGATACGTCTTCCTAATGCTCTCCTCTGTCTCCCAAGTACAGTCATTCTCGTTCTCGCCCCACTGAACCTTGACTAGCTTCACCGCCTTCCTTCGAAGTTGCTTCGTATCGTGCTCGACAATACGAATCGGCTTGCGGTTCCAAACCGCCTCGGGTTCCACTTCGAAGTCCTCTAACTGATCAGGTGAAATAGTCATATCTGGGTCGTGCACGAACTTCCTTAGTTGGGAAACATGAAATACATTGTGAACTCCCGCCACCTTTTCTGGTAAGTCAACTCTATACGCCAAATTCCCAACTTGTTCGAGAACTGGGAATGGGCCAACAAATCTTGGTGGTGCCAACTTGCCTCTCCTGTCAAATCGTATCACGCTCTTCAACGGAGAAATCTTGACAAACACCAAGTCACCAACGAAGAATTTTAAGTCTCTTCTCCTCTTATCAGCATAATCTTCTGCCTATCTTGGGCAACCTTCATTCGTTGTTGAATGATCTTAATCTTGTCCGAGGTTTCTCTTACCACATCCGGTCCAAGCATACACTTCTCACTGGTCTCTATCCAACATGATGGTGAGTTGCACGGTCTTCCGTACAAAGCTTCATATGGAGCCATACCGATACTGGATTGGTAGCTATTATTATATGCAAACTCTACTAGATGCAAATAGTCATCCCATGATCCACCAAAATCCAATATACAAGCTCTCAAGAGATCTTCCAATATACGATTCACCCTCTCCATCCGACCGTCGGTCTGAGGATGATATGCGGTACTGAGATGTAATTTTGACCCTAGAGCCTCTTGTAAGCTCTTCCAAAACCCACTAGTAAACAACGGGTCTCGGTCACTCACAATGATTTTAGGTACTCCATGAAATCTCACTACCCACTTCATATACAATTCTGCTAACTTAGCTGCCGTTCTGGTCGATTTGACTGGTATAAATCTTGCACTCTTAGTCAATCGATCAACAATCACCCAAATGCTATCATATCCCGATCTGGTCCTTGGTAAACCATCGATGAAATCCATCGAGACTTGCTCCCATTTCCATTCGGGAATTTCTAATGGTTGCAACAAACCACTAGGCTTCTTTTGCTCGGCTTTAACTAGCTAGCAATTCATGCATTTGGATATAAACTTCCCAACATCTCTTTTCATCCTTTCCCAGTAGTAAGTCTGTCTCATGTCTCGATACATCTTATCACTACCGGGGTGTAAAGTCAGTTTTGAGTGATGACATTCTCTAAGCACTTCATCTCTCAAACCATTCACGTTGGGTACAACAAGTCTTCCATTCTTTCGAAGTCATCCTTCTCGATCAAGCCCATACAAATTCATCTCCTCACCGTCAATATTCATTTCTAACTTGGAGATGATTTCCAATAGGTTAGGATCGTCCCTCTGATTGGAACCAATCCGCTCTATCAAAGTGGGTCTGATCGCCAAACTAGCTAACATTTCTGGATCCAATTCGCACTTTGGCCTAAAATCAAACCTTGCGATATACTCTAGTTGCTTCCATTCAAGAAACATAGCCCCTAAACTGGAATGTCTCCTACTCAAGGCAACGGTTACCGCATTGCCCTTCCCAGGTGTATATGCGATATCAAAATCATACGAAGCCAAGAACTCTAACCATCTCTGCTGACGGAGATTCAGGTCTTTCTGAGAGAAGAGATACTTTAATGATTTATGATCGGTAAACAACTCAAATCTCTCTCCCAAGAGATAATGCCTCCACATCTTCAGCGCAAACACGATCGCTACTAGTTCCAAATCATGGATAGGATACCTTTTCTCATGTGGATTTAGTTGCCGTCTAGCATAAGCTACAACCCTACCTCCTTGCATCAATACAACACCTAGTCCGGTACCACAAGAATCCGTGTATACTGTCATCTCTTCATTCCCTTTAGGAATGACTAGCACTGGCGCACGCGTCAACTTTTCTTTTAGACTTTTGAATGCATTCTCGCACACTCCGTCCCAGACGAAGGCCTGATTCTTCTTAGTCAACTGAGTCAACGGTGCTGCTATCTTGGAGAAGTCCTGGATAAACTTACGATAATATCCAGCTAACCCCAAGAAACTTCTTACGTCTGTTGCATTCTTGGGCGTAGGCCAATCCTGTACCGTAGCCACCTTCGCAGGGTCCACGGCAATACCATTCTCTGAAACAACATGACCCAAGAATCTCACTTCCCTCCTCCAGAAGTGACACTTAGAAAACTTCGCTTTCAATTGGTGTTGCCTCAACACCTCCATCACCATCCTCAAGTGTCCCTTGTGTTCCTCCTCCGTCCTCGAGTAAACAAGGATGTCGTCTACGAACACAAGAACAAACTTATTCAACTGATCTCTGAATACCCGATTCATAAGATCCACGAAATATGCTGGTGCATTGGTCAACCCAAATGGCATAACCAACCACTCATAGAATCCAGACGGCGTCCTAAATGCCGTTTTCGGAACACTCTCATCTGCTACTCGGAGCTGATGAAATCCTGTCGCGAGGTCCAACTGGGAGAACACTCTTGCTCATTCCAGTTGATCAAACAAATCATCTATCCGTGGTAGAGGATACTTATTCTTCCTCGTCACCTTATTCAACTCGCGATAGTCCACACGAAAGCAAAGGGAACCATCTGCCTTAGTGGCAAACACAACTGGTGCTCCCCACTCGGAGACACTTCTTCTAATAAATCCCTTCTTCAAAAGATCGCTGACTTGCACCCCGAGCTCTCGCTGCTCCCTTGGTTCCATACGACGAAGTGACATCACTATAGGTCTGGCATCTTTCACTAAATCAATACGGAACTCAATCTCTCGGTGTGGTGGAAGCCCGGTCACCTCCTCGAAGACGTCCGGATATTGGCCAACCACGGGCACATCTGACAACTCATCATGCGGGATGTCGATGGAATTTATAAAACTAGTCATTACCCCATCACTAGGTAGACTACCAAACACTACCCTCCGTCCATCATCCGCACTAACTGTCACCAAAAAGGCCTCACAGTCTACCACCACCCCGTATCTTTGGAGCCAATCGACTCCCAATATAATGCCATACCCAGTAAAGCCCAAAACAAAGCAATCACAAACAAACATACATCCATGACTCGATAAGACCAAATTTCGGCAAATCATACTAAGGTTAGTCGAACCACCAATCGGGTTCGTCACAACCAACGGTCTATCGACTATCTCGGGTTCCAGTCCCAACCTATCCACCAGGTCACTAGATATGAAGGAACGGGAAGCCCCAGTATCAAACAAAACTCGAACTGGTACATCATAAATAGAAAGCATACCTTGAATGACGACATTCTTTCCTTTCTCCACCGCAGTTGAGGCATTCGACGAAGAAGGAATAGCGTTAAGGGCATATGCTTTCACCATCTGCTTTTCTTTAGGAGGTTGTGGGCACTTATCCTTGAAATGTCCCACTTGGCCACAGTTGAAGCACTTCTTATCCGCTGACTTGGCCCGACATTCTTTGGCATAATGGCCCTTCTTACCACAGCTGAAGCACTCAACATCTTTCTTGCTCTTTTTCTGGCCATCCTTAGCTTGGTTCTGTTTCCTCTTGTTCTGAGAGTTATTCTTGCCTCCACTGCCTGCTTGCAGCTTCAGCCCTTCTGCGGATGCAGCCTCAGTCTTTGGCTTAGGGTAAAGACTCTCTGATCTCAAAGCTTTCCCCACAATCGATTCAAAAGTCTCATCGATGTGGTTGATACCTTTCCCCTAAGTATCCATCCAACCCTGTAATGAACTTCTCATTCTTCTTCTCAGGAATATCGATAAGAGATAGTCCATACTTCGACAAAGTGTCGAACTCAGCAATATAGTCGGAGACTGCCCTACCATTCTGCTTGAGTTCCAAGAATCTCTTAAACAACACTGACTTCTGGGCAGCTGGAATGAACTTCTCGCTAAAGCGAGCCTTGAACTGATCCCAAGTAACTTGATCTTCTGGAGTAGCTGTTCTAATGGCATTCCACCAATTCATCGCTCGCCCTTGCAGCTGACGAGACGCTATCCTTCTCTTCATCGCATCCTCGATACCCAAGTCGTCGAAGATACGATCACAGCTATCCAACCAATCCTGAACATCTGTGGCCGACTCCGTTTCATGGAACGGCTTCCCACCAAGATTAGTGTAATCCTTGCACAACTTGGCGAAATCGACCCTAGGCGCCTGCACTACTGGACCACCACCATTTCCGGGATTGGGAACTGCTCCCTGAACATCCCTAAGCATCTCCCTCATGAAGTTAGTGAACATCGTCCTCATGTCAGGAGCATTCCCATGATTGGTCCCTCTACCAGCACCCCTGGTGTCTCGACTCATCGTTCAATCTGTAAAGAGAAAATGATTAACGACCCCATAGTGGTGCTAGTGCAGTACGACTTCATTCTTATACTACTAATAGTATATATATAGCTTTTGAAAACCAAAGTAATCACAAATACGCGCTCTCATATACGTACTATCTCTCCCTAGTGTCTTTCGCTAGGTTAACTACGCAACCTAGAGCTCTGATACCAAATGTGACGGCCTGCCCCGCACCAACCGACATTTACTCCAAAAGTGCGCTGTACACATGTTCAGTTAGCACGGGACGGTCGTCAGAAGAAAAGAAAGAAGACGAAGAAACAACAAAGAACCTGTAGAATGTCTCACAGCGCATGGAAAAAAATATAATAATAACATACTTGACATAAAACAGGTGAGACAGTGCATAAGCTGAAAACAAACTAACATAGCAGCGGAAAATACAAGTACAGCTTATGATCCAAAGCCAACATTATTACAACTTTTCAAACTATCTCAAAAAGCAAAAGCAAGATAAGGGTGGTACACTACTAATGCCCAAGTAGCGACCACCAACGACACAGGGAGAATATCTATATATCATACGTGGAAGCCTCCTGCTCGCCTCCGAATCAGCTACTCGCGCATCACCAGCTAACCTGTCTCTAGTCTGCTCGTGTGAGCACCCAGAGTAATAAGAAGAGACATAAAACTCTGGGTCAGACAAAAGTCTGGTATGAGCGATAAGCAGCTAAATAGAACAATAACAGGTATACTAAACCATACCTGAACCTGGACCTGCAACCAAAGAGTTAGCACTGCATACTGTACAACACTCTAAGGTGCCACTAACATATGGTGTAAAGATACGGGGGTGGGGGTGTGCATGTCATAGTGATGGCAAACAATCAAGCATAGCAACCATCCTCACATCTCTCACTTAGTGCGTAAAGCATACGATATCCACCACTTTGATCACTTAATACTTTGCTACGATCACCTTGCCCCATGAAGTCATAATGCTTCATCTGCACTGATCCATAGCCATTAATCCTTCGCTATGTCCACTTGCCCATGGAGTTATTCACCCCATCTGCGCTGGCTCATAGCCTTACTAATCCTTGACTATGTCCACTTGCCCCATGGAGTTATTCACCCCATCTGCGCTGGCTCATAGTCCTACTAATCATTTACTATGTCCACTTGCCCCATGGAGTTGTACACCCCATCTGCGCTGGCTCATAGTCTTACTACGATCACTTTGCCCCTCGAGTCATAGTGACTCTACTGCACTGATAACGTAGTCCTCTCATTCATGGTGAATCGAAGTTATGAACGTCGACAACTCCTTAGCACATGTACCGCAGCAAAGCCCAATCATGAAGTGAACTCATCGGTTCCCAATTGGATCCTGAGCTCTAACTTCCCATATTGGACTACCTTTGCATCTCGGGTTTTGGTCAACACTGGATCGGTTCGGTTATGTCATATATAAGCATCTCGGTTCGGTTCGGGTCCTTCACGTCGCATCCGTTTGGTTCGGTTTCCTTACATCATATCGTTCGGTTCGGTTTCCTTACATCATATCGGTTCGGCTCGGTCACGAGTGACCACTCGGGTCAGTTCGGGTATAACGTTTGGGTCTTCCCCTCTTGCCTTCAGCTCGGGTCAAAACGTCCAGCCTCCGATCCGCTCCCCCTCCCTATCTCCGATCCGATCCCCTGCTCCTATCCAGTTCGTGTGGTCTTATGCCAAACTCCGGTCCGGTCCGTTGCTCCACCTCCGATCCGATCCCAGTTCAACCATAGTGGCCTTCCTTTTTGCCATACTTTCTCTTGTGCTAAGCTATGGTTCGGCTTGGTGATCCTTTACCCGATCCGAGCCCATCCATCCGATCCGATCCGAAAGCCTGCACTGCTTTTCTGCAACTTTTCCAGCTAGCATTTTACGCCATTCGACGAAGTTTTCGACCATTCTAAGTATTCTAATCAATCACAAAACATACCACAAAGTCATAACAACAAGTAGAAGTGACCTCAAACACCAAAACAACAATGTGCTAGGTTAAAATGGATCAAACATAGCAAAAACCCCATATTTTCCCTTAAGCATGTTTAGGCATAACTAATGATAGGATTAGCAAAACTTAACCAAATTAACCCAAATTCATATCAGAGGTCTAAAACATTATTTCGAATTTTATAAATATTTTTCCAGAATTTTATCATGATTAAATTCGCTAATTGACACTAATTACCCTTAATTAACCATAATTAGTGAGGAACTATGCAAATCACTCACCTTAGCCACAAATAAAACTTAATTCTGAAATAAATCTCTGATTTGGTGCAAATCCCAATGCTAAACAGCAGCTCTAATGTTGATTTGGTGTTGATCTCTCTTGATTTGATGTTGCTAAGCCCAATCTTCAAGTAGAAAGTGATTTGGATGTGATTTAGAGGTTAGAGACCATTTTTAGGGTTTCTTAGAGGTAAGTGGAGGCTAGAAAACTGAAATGAAATGAAACCCTAATTCATTTCAGCCTCCCCATAACCCTAATCCCGAAATGGGTTATGGGCCCATTCACTAATCACCCTATTTGGCCATATCTCCCAAACGGTAAGTCCGTTTCTCACATGTGACCATTCTACGGAAAGGTAAACCATCAAACGAATCTAATGGAACTGGTTTCAGGTCAAAATTCCTTTTCAATCAAAAGTTATGGTCGAAATAAGATCAGCTAGGGGCAAAATGGTCATTTAAAAATCAGCAAAAATCATAAACATGGGAAATGACTCTAATGGTTGTTTCCCAAATTTACATGACCAAACAACTTCATATGGGAAGGAAATAAATATTCTACGATCCTCCGATGCGTAGAATGCGGGTTGTTACATCTGTTGTGATCAGTCTGGAAGCATACAAGGTGCGGTATATAGGGTGGGGAGTTGCTGACATTGGTGGAAGGTACAGCATAATTTCTGGTGCAGGTAGTTTTCAACGGGGAGGAGATTTTGGGAATAAGTTGATTGGCGCGGATGGTGGAAAGGGGCCTGTCGAACTGAAGGATGGTGGGCGAGAGAGTTTGTGTGTGCGGATGAGATGCAGGGTGGCGTTCGGTACGGGTGAAGGACAAGGCACTGTGCAAAGACCGTGGGTAGCAGATCGGTGCGAGAGGGTGTCAACCGGTGAAGTTGCGTGTGTTGTCAGTGGAAAGAAGAGGTGTGCGACTAGTTGGGGTTAAGGAAGCAGCGGCTTGTGTAAGTACATGGTGGCGTGGGGTTGATTGCATGGAGCAGGGTTGTTGCTTGCATGGGGGGAGGGGTTCAGTTCGTTTCCCTTTTTGCCAGGAGCACTGTACTGGCGGTGAGGTCGGAGCGCTGACTGGTGAGGTCACCGAAGATGGTGGTGATCAGACCGGCACAGTGTCCTGGCGAAGTGATGATGGCAGCATGATGTATTAAGTGGGGATTGCAGTATGGAGGAATTGGGCTACAAGGCGTTGGGCATATTGAACTGTGCGTGATAAGGTACATGTTGAACGAGAGCAACATGAAGGTGGCAATCATAACGCGTGAATTCTTCTGTCCCCAAAACGCCTGTGCCCCTTGTGTGCCCACCAATCACACCCCCCTGATTTTCATTTTTTGCAGTTAAAACCCTGAATTGTTTTGAGATTTAAATGCAAAAAAGCCAAAATAAGAGAATTTGATTGGAGAGGCATTGGGGAATAGGGGAGAAGGGAACAGAAGAATTGGTCTCCAATCATAATGGGATCAATGAAGTGGCGGACACGTTATAACAGCAGGTAGAAGAAGTGAACAAGCCTAGTTTTATTTATATATGCTAAATCATCACATAACGTCACGCCTAATTACTATTCAAAAATGCTACTATGAAAAAAAAAGTTTTTGTCAAAAAGTACACGAGAGACAAAAAAATAGGAGGCCCACCTCTTGAATTACACAAATACCCCTCCTGAATTCAATGCTTACCCCCGAATTCCGGAATTACCCCCGTTCCTTACTTTTTGACAAAAAAAAATTCAGGTTTTCTAGCACTACCCATTACTATTAATGTGCCTACCCATAATTTCGCGCCTAACCCAGATCTTATGTGTAACGTAAATTTAAAAGTTAGGTTAATAAGTTAATATTTAGTTATTTATATTATCTATTTAAGTAATAGATAATGATTAAATTATAGCGGTGTTATACGTACATAGAAAAAGGAACATTGGTATCATACCAACGGATGCATAACTTTGGATGAAACGGACGAAGTAAGCGCAGTTAGGAGAACGTAAACGAACCGTTCTGACAACAAATGGAAATCGAGGTGAGTTCAACTCACTCGGTTTATCCCGTTTATATTTTTATAAACCGGGTTTTTATTTTGTGTGCAATTTCTGCTAATGGTTGTTGATTGAATGACTGTTTGCACATATGTTGAATATTTATAATATTCACTGATTAAATTAAGCGTTGGTTTAATTTAATCGAATTAAATCGTTATTTTAACAATTAGATTCCGAACGAGGTAACTTAACTTCTTGGTTACGTTTATAATAATATAAATGTATTAAATAAATAATTGGATGTTTGAATGGACGTTATAAATTGATTGTTGGATGATATTAGTTAAATTGCTTATTTCTGTTTACCGTAATAAATATATTGTCGTATTGAATCTAAGGTAACCCATTGTGATGCAGGGAAGTACAGGTTGGAGGGATCCAACCGGATTCCTCAAATATGTTGTTTATTTATGTATTTTATAAACTGTTTAATCAATTTGATTGATTTTTGATTGTTGAACCCAAACCCAACACTTGTTTGATAACCAATAATGATATTGGTTGAGAAAATTATCGGTAGATGGCTCAAAATGAATCATTCATTAGTACAAAACAGTGTATTTGCATCCAATATTTCACATTATTTGCGTCTGCTCCAATGTGGATGCAAATGCAACGGACGCAAATGTTAAAATATTTTTGCTTATGTTGTTGGACAGACGCAAATTTGATATATTTGCGTCTGTTATAGTGTACATTGGACGCAAATACCAATGCATTTGCATCTACCTTACTATTATAGTAGACGCAAATTTGACATATTTGTGTGTTATAACGTACATTGGACGCAAATAACCATGCATTTGCGTCTACCTTACTATTACAGCAGATGCAAATTGCTGTGTATAGTAGTTTCACTCGTTAGTGCATTTGCGTCTGTTTTACTACTACAACAGATGCAGATTGTTTTTCTGTTTTCTTTAATGACCTTTTTAGGTTTGCCGCAACAGATGCATACTTATCCCATACAGTTACTTTTTTTACACAAATGCAATCTCTTCAAATTTCCCAATAGTAAAAGAAATTTGGGGATACTCATATTAACATGCTCATCTAGAATATTACTTTCTGAATGATACACGACATGGTATTTAACAATCAAAGAACATTAAGTGTGTGACTCAGTAACATTTAAATCCACTAATGAATTACAAAAGAAATATTTGAATAGATCGGTTCTTAAAAGATTATACAACATAACCTCATGTATCATTTACCAACTAGTTTACCAAGATGCATTGTACTAAATTTAACCGTGCTTTATTTTCATGAAGACGATTCACTGTCTGCCTTGATCTCACAATCTCCTTAGCAAGAACCAAGATTTAAAGAAAACAAATTTATTTTATATAAACAGCTTCATTTTATATAAACAGCTTCATTTTATGAACAGTAAGCAAGAATGTCTTTCAACCTAGAGTTATCGTTTCTTGATCTTGAATGGAATTCATAGAACGTTCCCTCAGTATAAAGAAACTTAATGAAACCAAACCAATAATTAGGTGATACAATATTACTCAGTAAACAGTAATTTTAATACTAAGTAATTTTGTGATACAGTATTACAGTAATTTCATTTCTCCATTTTCATCACTTAAGACTAAACAGATCAACATGTACATCTAAATATCTGTAGTTTATCTCTTAAGTAAAATGCAGCCTCTTTATCCTTCTATTTATAAAGTTGTGAAATGCTTACCGTTTTATTAAACTCCTCTTCTCAATATTTACTCCCCAGTATTGCCGATCGCAGAAAAGATGCTTCTGAATACATACCAAAGACAACATATTAGCACTTGTTTGTTGGTTTCAACAATAATGATCAAGCATATAATCATAAAACATAAAAAAAAAAAAAAAAAAAAAAAAAAAAAAAAAACAATATATGCTTAAAAATATGTAGTGTTGCTGCTTTCATTTTCCTAGAAGTAATTTACATTAATTGCTTTCATTTTCCACAAATCTCAATCCAAGAAAGCTATCCAGCATCAGTCTCTTTCTCAGTGCGCAAATGCACCACTAATTTCATGTAATACCATACTTCTCTATAAGCTAAACTGTATACATAACCTCTGTAGACAAGCAAGATGGTCCTCACATCCGTTTGCCCACTCCAGAAGGTTACCCGTCCCTAATTCTCTGTTTTTTATCATGGTAAAAATACACACTGTTATTCCCTCTGCATAAACAACTAGTATGACGTCCGTGCTTCACATACAAGCTGGTATGGTGGATGATGACAGCAAATATGTAATTGAATGAAACATGGTTGTCAAAGTAACAAAATTGTCAATAGCAGCATTACTGTCAGGGTATTATTTAGGGCATACATGCGTAATTGGAAACTCATACAATAAAAGACATTGGAAGACAAATAGAACAACGTTTGCACATATTTCTTGGCAGTCAAAGTCTGCACCATTATCCCTTTTATTTCCTTTATCAGAATCAAGATAATCTGTAGATATATTTATATGCTAACTAACATATTTGTACACTTTAACGTTAGCTTAAACAATATGAATAATCGGATGCTTTAAACCTGTAGAGCAAATGCAGAAACCCAGAAATCAACATGGTTACCAAGACACAGAACTCCCATGCTTCAGGAAAATAAAGCAAGAGCCGTTATTTTATTTGCAAGTCCTATATATGTCGCGTACCTGAGAATAAAACATCACATGTTACTACGTTGTGTTGCCTGTTGGTAGCGACAGTATAAAAAAAATCAAACGGTGGTATTCACTAATGAACACGTAACATATATGGTTTCCAAAAGGAACACGGTTTATCCAGTCAAATAAATCCCAATAGAACTACAGCAACACATATTATCCACGTAAGTATATGTTACGATTGAAAATCACGTACATATTTACCAGTCAATGTATTAGCTGAAGTCAGAATACTATAACATGTCAACTGAGATTGAAACCCGAGAATCAGCAAATAATAACACCATGGACGATGGGTTAGACATAGAAATACTTCGGTCTGAAAATGCTAAAGAAGCAGCCCTGAATAGAAGCATTTGAGCCTAACAATGAGCTAGAAACAGAAGCAAAAGACTCTAAAAATGTTGAGGAAGAAGTAGAGAAGGAAATACTAGATTCGATCTATGTCAACGTTATGAAATTGGATAGTGAACATGAGGTGCAGTACTATAAAACTCCACTTGAAGTGGAGAATGAAGTAGCCAATGAGTTCCAAGACTTTGAAATCTTAACTGAAAATGATAAGGAAGAACAAAATTATGAAGAAACATTTGATACAGTACAAACAGATGAGGTTAGAGATGATGAAATGGAAGTTGAATATGCAACTGCTGCCATGAATCCAGTGATCGTTTATGGATCATTGCTCTTAGCAGTGTTAGCATTTGCTACTGTTTTCTTAGTTTTTAGTGGCAAACAAGGAGCAAATATTCAGAATGCAAACCAAAATGTAACTGTGGATTCTTCGAAAATGAGCTACAACTTTGATAACAATGGAAGAAGCCACGAGAAGAGAAGGAGAAGGGATTCTACCGCTTCTTCTTATTCTTCCTTCGTGTCATATGGTAGTTAATTATACTACATATGAGAGAATTTCGGCAAAGAAGGGCAATAGAGAGCAGAAAATGGTAACTCCAGTTAGGCGATCAAGCCGAATCAAGCATTTGACTTCTCCATGAGAATTATCTGAGTTTGATAACACGAGTTTCAACTTGGTTTTTTATGATTTTATTCTCTGATTTTATTTTATTTTCATTCCCTTGTGTGTTGTTGTAATTTTTTTGTATTTTCCATTTGTTTTGAAGAACACGAATGGTTGACACCTCTTTGTTGTTTTAATGGCTAATTGGTGATCAGTTATCATAAAAAAAAAAAAAAAAAAAAAAAAACATTTCAACAGGAAAATATAGGGTATCGCCATTCTCTCCCTGCCCACTCTTCGGATTGCTTGAAGTTGGGCATCTTAATTATTCATAAAAAACCATTCTAACTGTTCAAATTTGTTCACAACTGTCCTACAGATATAAAAAATTAACAGCAGATACAACAGTCGTATGTGTGGTTTAACTGAATAAGAAAAACCAAATAGCTCATGATGTGATGGATGTACATCTACGAAAAGGCCCCGGTAGCATATCAAACCTACATTCAAAAAAGGGTGCCCCACGCACACGTTGACATAATAAATTTATCGACCTTTGGGTTATTTCAAATATCAGTGAGCAGGATGGATTAGGTGGACCATGAACCAACGTTATCGTTAAATTTCTAAACAAAGAAGCAACATAAAAAGATAGCAAACACGTAAACAACTAAGACGGTTACTAATTTGATCGGTATTAGGTACTCACTAAGACATGGTCGTCCAACCAGACAAATTTGGGTATTCAACAGTTAAATAACATTCAAATTCGCCTCGAAGTAATGACGAACAGTAATTTGGCCAGAAATAATATAAAATTATCCAGCCAGTAATGCAAAACTGGAACACAAATTACGTGGTGTGAGGTGTACCGTGAACCATGTAGGGAACCTCAAACTTCAACTATTAGTCACAACTGTAAAACCAGAATTATTTTTCTATTGAACACAGTAAAATAACAGGCTGAAACGAAATTGACGCAACACATTTTCTAAACTATGGGAATTGGTTCTGGGAATAACGATCTTCGAGCAGTAACATTACAACCCAGGAAAAAACAATAGTTCGCAGTTTCATCACGACAATGATAAGTAAAAAATAATGGGGTGGATGTAGGCATTGCATCGAAAGGTAATATGACGTACATGTAGTTTTTCAGTAAAAACTGTCCAGTTAAGCAATGTATACATCGGATGGTGAACAACTTTAGGCAAAAGTGAATGAAAGTGGGACAAAGTAAGTTAACAGGGAAGGGAATGGTAGATTAATAACAGGAAATGTGGATGGACATGAATCAGAGTAAAACGAAAAGGAATTTTTACAGCTCAATTTTGGAGTAATACAAATTGCACAAAATAATTCCGAAATTATATAGAAAAGTAATGTATTCCTACAAAATCCCGAGGAGAGGAGTCACCTGATAGCAAGGTCGTCGAACCGGGTTAACTTCGATATCCGGGCAGGAATGATTGTGGTTGGCCGAATGCTCCATGTTGATATCACCGCCAGTGCATGGGAATTTTCCGAGTCACCTAGTGGGTATGCGTAGAGGTTTAGTAGATGGAAACCACTATTACGTGGAGGAAGGAAGACAGAATAGATGGTGGAACGTGGGTAGGAAGAGTATAATGGGATTGGAGTACCTGAACATGGTTCCAATCAAAGACCTTCTGAATCTCTTTCATGTCAATTTCATCAACGGGACTCCCTACAAAACTTCAATCAGCCGAAATTTATTCCTCGATGGCCATATGTAAATCTGCAGAAATGTTTTTGTATAATCCAGTCTAGCCCTGGAACTTAACATATCAAATATTAATTTAAAGCAACTCCTTCCTCCATTTTTTTTTTAAACAACTCCACTCTGACTATTTAAATGGTTATCACATTTACAATGATATGGCACTAACCTGTCTAGATTATCCATAAATGGAAATGTCATCTCTTGTTTCACCCATGCGCAGTCCTGATAATAGAAGCATTGCAACCCATTACAACACAAACATATGTAACTAAACATGAATCATAACCATGATACATTCATGAGGAAATATGCTCTGTCCAAATCAAGTAACATAGTGAAATCTTTTTCATACCCACCCAAAATCAATACTCGGCTTGGGTTAAAATGCATAAGTGTAAAACTGTTAACGTAACTTAGTAGCTTCATAAAAATTTAAACCAAACTTAACACATACAAGGGAAAAGGAGAAAATAAAACCGTATAATCTCATTTCGATTATGAGGATGTCCAAAAAAAAAAAAAACTTAACACAAACCATGCCAGGTACACACGTATCCACCACCATATCTGATATATTTTTCATTGGATCAACAACAATGACTGGCTAAGGTGGAAACTTTACACCCAACTTCGCCCATACAAAATCACAGGAAACAAATTCTTGTGGAAAGTAGTCAGTTTGTTCTTCTTAACTTTCTTCACATTTCTGTTACTATGTTCGGGACTAAAATACTTTTTAGCTTTTAAGTTTCTGGGTTCTCTATAACTGTCCTCTCTTGAACTCTCCAAATTCTAACATTTTTATCTTTGTATCTAACATCGCTGCCATTGCTAAGTCCACGGCTTGAATTTATTTTATCCATTTGGCATCCACAAAGATTAGTGTAGTTAAGTACAATGGAGAAAAAAGGGGGAAATACTTACATCAGAGTCTCCTCCAACAACATGTTCCTTCTAATTTGTCTTCTCTGAGCTATGTTACCAGCCTCCTCCTGGCATTAATTTACCACCAGACCAATCATCACTCTCAATCTTATCCCCTTCAGCAATTAATAGTAGATACAACGTTATATAATCATTTCAAACATAGCAATTCAAGATGATGTGGCAAAATAAAAGGTAGCAGGATTTTCAAGAGCATCTATACTGAACAACAATCAAGTAATAAAGTAGAGCAAGGCAAATCTAAGACAAAGCATCAAGAGTGAGTAGTAAAAGACTGGACTTTAATAAGCATGTGGCGTAGACTTGAGTGAAAAGGATTATCATTAAAATTTCAAGAAAACGTTGTCAAGTATAATTTATCAAAAATTTACTAAAGGACCAATAGCCAAAATTTCAATCATACTATACACCTTCCATGCAATATCAAATATTGCACAAAACTTCACATTGTCAGTCTACAGTTTGTCAAAGAATATGCATTAGTATTTACGAAAACATCCATGTCTGTCACCACAACTGTGGAAAATGTGAGATTTTCTGTTCAGTTGTTTGCCGAAATAATCTACTGTCTAGCTAAGAATCGTTATATTATTCTAACTTAAGAATGATAGTCAACATAAAATATTGAGACAAAGTACAAATAAACTGTAGGCTGAAGTGGGCATCAAACAAATTTCAGTAGACAGCTTATTTTTAAGCAAAAGAAGAGGGTCAGTGTAAATCATCATAGTTGCTCCCATCTCAAATATTCTCGTGGACAAAATGTAAAAGTTGATGCAGTCATATGAGACCCAAATTTACCAATTTCACTGAAAAGATACTTTGATATAACGGACATAAAGCAAAGTTGTACTAAACAGAAATGAAATCATCATGGAGTAAATAATACTGTCGATAAAATAATTAATCAAAATATCCAATGAAAACGTTTGGCAGTATAGATAATAAAGATGAAGGGGACATCGTATAAGTAAAGAGGATTACCATTTACATTTTCCACATCGACCCCTTTGACATCAGCAACCATTGCCCAGGTTGAAAACAACCGCAATCATAGTATGAACAACAACCAGTTTTGCGTCTAGCTGCAGAGAGAGAGAGAGAGAAAATGATCGATGTAGTTTAGTAATTGGTAGGAAAATAAATAAAGAATAGTAATCTTACACGAAAAATCAGATGCCATAACCATTTCTTTAAGGTTTTCCTTGGCACTTTATTTAAGTTGTCGTGGATCACAATAAGGTTCATTTCCTCGCTTATGAGTTTGCTTGATTTTCCAATTGAGATAGCTGTTTCTTGCTTATCTCCTGTTAAAACCCAAACTGTTATTCCAGCTTTTCTCAAAGGTTCGATGGATTCAGGGACGTACACCATCTTGTAACCTATCTTCTATCCAAGTAGCCCCCAATATCTGAATCTTTTGCTCCAATTTGACTGTGATAGTTTTGATTGAATTGACTCGACTGAACAAACTAGTGTTTGCTTGTTCATATTCAAGAGCCCAGTTTTGAAACTCACTGTTGGATAACTCATGCATGCCTATCACTAAAGTTCTTAGACCTCCAGAAGAGTAATCGTGAAGATGGGACTCGGTTAACCGAATTAAATTCGGATTCAAAGTATTGTCGTCCACGCTAAACATAGCATTATCTGACCCTTTCACGAATAATTTCACTAAGTTGTCTGGGGATCGAACGACAACTGACATTCTTTTGCGGTCAATATCAAACCCATGCATACCAAATACGGCGAATTTCTGGCTTTCTCCCATAATGTTAATATCGATATGCCCTGAGGTTTTTTTTTACGACAACATAATCATAGGCAGCTACAGCATATAGTAGTGCCTGTTCATCAGGTGACATCGCCCTGATAATCAATCAACTTCTTTGTAGGTTCTGCTGTTTCCACAGTTTGAGGAACTATGGTGTTGCACAAGGTTAGAGCCAGAAAAAATTGTGAGCAGCAGAACCTTCCCTGGAATGCCATTCGGTTTCTAACAGACGAACGAGTTTGGGATCGGTGTTCACTTTCACTTTTGGCATTAACGTTACACCATTAACTGTTTCAATAAATGATAAGACCTTGAAAATCGACAAATCAAAGGGTAACAAGGTGTAGATAATTTACTTGGATCAACAGAATCAGAAGCCAACAGTTCAGAAGTATTGGATTAATAAATTTATCGCCTAATTTGACAAATTGCAGAACCAAAAACTACTTGACCTCGGAGTGCCACATTTTAGTTGCTTAACGTTTGAACGTCCAAAAGTTGACCATCCAACGTTCACCGTCCTAACCAGCTTCAGCTATAGTGAAACGGAACAGTTGATTTTCTTCCTATCGCTGACCCTTTATTTGTCATTGTGAGGGGATATAAACTTTGCCATTTTCGAGATTCGAAATTACCTGAAGTTAAGCAAAATCTTGATTAAGACCGACTTAAGAAAGAAAGAAATTGGATTGAATTAGGGTTTACGTTTTCCCCAAGTTGAATAGGGCAGCTTTTAGCACGGTGAGCAGGGGTGAGCGTTTGGTTGGTTTGGTTTATCCGATTATGAAAATCGTCAAACCAAACTAAAACCGATAAAAATGAAAACCGAACCAAACCAACCAAATTAAGATTGGTTGGTTCGGTTGGTTATCCAATTTAACCGAACTAAAAATATTTTGGATTTTATGTTCATAATATTAACCATAATTTAAAATAAATTATAAATATATGATTAAAATATTATTATTTATGATTCCTATGCTTCCCAAAAGTAATTATGATAGATATGTGATAATTAAAATTTACTTAGATAATAAAATTAACCTAAAATATTTACTATAATATCAATAAATTTGAAAATATAATAAAAGTTCGGTTAATTTGGTTAAACCGATAACCAAACTAAATATTTTTCTGAACCAATTACAAACCAATCTAATTTCAAAACCAAACCAAACCGACCAAACTAAATTGGTTCGGTTGGTTTATTTGGTTTAACCAAATAATGCTCACCCCTAACGGTGAGTTTAGCGAAGTGTTTTCGTTTCCCTCCACGACTCGCGCGTGCTGGTAGCTTTTTATTTTATTTTGGGATTAATGACACTCCAAATATTGTTCATGACCGCTAAATGCAATAAAAAATTTCTTCATACAGTAGACGGCAATTACAGATTAGTCCTTGCTAATATTAAATGACCTGATGGCTCATTATTGGAGTAGACAGCTGAGCGACACCATTTCCCAGGAAAGACACTGATAGTGATTACTGCATGGAGGAAATTTTTACTGCATTTAGCAAGGATGGTGCTATATCCGTATCTGTATCCGAGATCATTTTCAGATATCGGATATCCGTATCCGCGGATACAGACGGATATCGGATAATTATCCTATCCGCCAACGATCGATAAATCAAGAAATAGAAATGATTTCTTTTTAGTTAAACATAAATGTTTTTCAATTTTATTGATAACAAAAGTGTTAAAAATGAACATACATGATGAAATTAAATAGATTTGAGTAGCTATATGCATTTATCGCATATAATACAAATCTTCGACTTAGTAAGGAAATAAATAAATCTCGTTCTTTGTACTAAAATACATATAATTTTAAGCAAAATGTTAAAAATAATCGGACGGATAATTTTCGGATACGGATATCTATGTATCCGTATCCACATCCTTTTTTTGGATATCGGATATTATCCGCTTTTCGGATACGGATGCGTACGGATATCGAATTTTTCGGGTATCCATTGACAACCCTAGTTAAGGGGAGGTCAATTTTTTTTTAAAATAAAATTTGTTAAGGGGGGTATCAATGGAGAGAGTACCCCTTAACAAATAAATTTTATTTTATCAAATTAGTCTTCTTTATAATAATCTCTTTTTTATTTGTTAATCAAAAAAAATTATATGGTATATTAGTCAACTACATCAGATTTTTATATGAAATTATTAATAATTTCATTTGTCAGATTAGATGAAAAAATAACATTGATAGAAAATCGATATACATATATCAAACAATTATTATTTTTAGTACGGTATTACATTCTTTGTTCATACCATTATTTCTCCTAAAACAATCATTTTTTTTTTATAATTTAGGGATTTGGTTTTTTGCATTTGAAATTGATTTGAATTTGGGATGGTAATTGATGTTATTACCAGACGTTATTACGAGGGTAAAAGGGAACGTAAAAAATTAAGTGCGTGACCCCCCTTAACATTATTTTTATTATTAAAGTGTTTTTAAAATTTGACCTCATCTTAACAATATTTGGAGTGTCAATAACAATGCCCTTTATTTTCTCCCTCCATAATTTTAATCGAGCGGCGTCTGTTTATAAAAGATCAGACGCGAACAATTTATTCTGTAACCTATTTGCATCCAATTATACCTTGACCAGATGCAAATGGCTATACTAAATTTTATTTACCACCCTACAGTGTTGTTCATAGATAACAACTGATGCAAAAACTGAAATAATATTAACTTCTCTTTATTTGCGTCTGGTTTCGGTTAGAAACAGATGCAAATTGTACTAATTGCATCTGTTGTTTATACAACAGATGCAAAAGAAGAGACACAAAAGATAAGTTTTGTACTAGTGATTTTATAAAGATTGATTTACCGTCAAGTAAATCAATAGAAAGAAAGTTATAAAATTTGTTTTATAACTAAGAATAGATTTGAAATCTCTTTTTATAGATTATTATTAAAGAAAATAAATAATTATTTTTACCTTGTAATTATAAAGACGAGTATATAAAGCAAGATTTGTGGGATAATGAGTTTTCTAAATAGGTGGGCAGAAATTAACCAAATGGTTAAGGGTTGAATTTATTGTTTAATTGAGATTATTTAATTTAATTAGATTATTAATTAAATTAAATAAATTTATTTAAATTGATTAAAAGAAAGGGCTAATGGAATTGGTTAACGGATTAACCTTGTTTTGAGATGATCGAGTCAACTACTTGAACGAGAATTGATGATTAGAAACAATTATTGAATTGTTAATTATTATTAAAGTTAATTATTTTAAAATAACTCTTTGAAGGAAATTAACTATTTAATTAATAATTAATGATAAAATAAACTTTTCAAATGAAAAGGAATTAAGGTTAATTATTATTTAAGGAAATGATCGGCTAACCAGAACTCGGTTAATGAAGTCAAAGATGATCTTAGGACCTTGTTTACAATTAAAAGGGATATTTTAATAAGTTACTCATATTTATATGAGTAAGATTTTGGATTTGTTTATGGAAAAGATTCTATACAAGGAAAGTTTTAAACAAGTTTAATAGGAGTTGAAATCGAACGGAAGCTTAAATGGATTAAATCTGATTATAAAAGTAAAGATATAATGATATGATCTGGAGATAAACGTTTAGTTAGGAAATGAAGTTTAATTGGACAAGATGAAGATAAGTGGTCATGAAAAGAAACTCTATAGTTAATGGAACCTTAGGTTAATTACTGGAATTTGAGATTCGTTAATAAACTTCTATTTATTTCGAAGATAAAAATGTTGTCGACTCAAGGTCTGAGAGGTAATTAAAATACCCCAACTTGTAACGACTTCATGATTGTCCAAGAATAATATTAATTTAGAAACGAAGGTGGTTGAGGGAATTAAACTATGATTCGAAGAATTATAAGTTGGGAATGAGAATTTAAAAAGCGGTATTCCAAATGTTGAAAGACTTAGAAGTTAAATATGATAATCCGAAATTCGGAATGATTAATCAAAGATGAGGTTTATTTCGAAGTTCGAAATGTTAAACAAAGAAGCTATATAAGAAGTTATTGGCATTAGAATTTGTAATATTTCAATTTAAATAATAATTCGATCTGATATGGCTTAGGAAGTAAGATAGTTACAACGAACTGATGTACTTAATTTGAGACAACAAATTATACTGTTACTAATGATTTTACAAATGGAATTGGTAAATAAAGTAAGAATTTTGAAATTAGAGTTTGTAATAATTGTTCCAGATGTCAAGTAAACTATTTTGATTAATAAAGATTAATACTAATTATTGCAATGATGTGAAAATATAACCATAAAGGGTAACAACTGTTTTGACTAAAGAGGCCAAGTGACGCTGTATACTGAACCAATGAATCTATTTTTATTTTCTATGGATGATGGTTGTTTATTTTGATAGTTAAAACACCGACTATCAAAATCTGGCCAAATCGATTGTTGGTACGGAAAGACCGGGATCGAATTTATATTCGAAAACCATTCTAATTAACAAATACGTAAACGTTGAAGTTGTTCAGAAGCTGATCGAGATGGAGCAATTGAATACCATGGATCTTCATAAGCGGAAGGATTATTTGTCGAATATTCTCTGGTCTGCAGCTAGAGGTATTCTGACGTGTTCGGTCGTGAGTGGGATTTTTCGGATTGCAATGACTTCTCGCTACTGATCCTTTGGATACGGTAGGAGAGTGCCTTCGGTTCATCATGTTCCTGGATGACGTGTATGGACGAAGTGAATGGTGGCCAGATGTTCCAAAAGTCGATTATAACCTCAAGCCTCGTCAACAGGGAAATGACAAAAATCGGGCAGGCAGCATGGCTATGTGGTTCGCACCCATTAGGGTGTATAATCACCTATCTAGAGAAATTCCTTTTGCTTCTTTAATTTATTGATGTTGTCCCTTTTTCGGGAAACGGTTGCTGATCCCAACCGTTGGTGATATACATTCGATACACTCAAGCGAAATGAGTGGTCGGTCATGTGTGGCCAGGTTGCAAGACGTTCTTGTTGAACCCAGTGTATTCGCCTCTAGAGATACACTATCGGCAAGTGGTTCGATACCTTGTCATAGTCGGAATCCAACCTTCAATAAGCGCCCGCGGTTTTGATTGTATACTATACATGTGGAGCGTGAGATGCAAGCGTTCTGCTAGATTGATATTTATTTGTATTTAGACACTATTATAATATCAGATGATATATATGATTTCAAATGTTTTGGATTATTGTAATAACCCGGAAATTCTGAACCAGTTTAAAATTTTTATTTTGGCAATTTTAGCGAATTTTGAACATTTAAAATAGATTATTTTAAATAATAATGACCAGAAATTTATTTTGAATATAATTGGAACGTATATAGTTATATGGATCGTCGTTAGAATATAAATATTTATATATAATTATAAATAGAATTGAAAATGACGCGGTAGTTCGATAATTTGATTTCAAACTTCAATTGAATGTACCGGGTGCAAAACAATCTGAATTTTAGTGAAACCAAAAACATTAGGACCTAATTGATGATATCTTTCCAACGAATCCGAGAAGTCAAAATTTCATAACGGGAATCAAAAGATATGTCCAGTTGAAAATTCTGAATAGTCGTTATGGAATTCAGGCCCTTAAAAATGGGAATTTTGCAAACGACCTCGGATTTCGACGAAACCACTTTTGTTGGATCCGTGATGTCAAGTTATTGCTAGATTCCAAATTTCATAATTTTTCGAATCAATATGTGAGCGTGGCAAAGGAAAACGCGTTTGACCAGTTTCAGTTGATTTTAATCGACTGGAAATTGGCCATTTTTCTAACGATCTCATAATTCGACGAAACTAGTTTTGTTAGGACAGTGTCGTCAATACGAAGCTAGAAAATATTTTTCGGGAATTTTTAAAGTTAGTATGCGACCCCGGTAAATTGAAATGCGCGTTCAAATTCAATATATAGAGTTATATGTTGATTTTGACGGAAACTGATCGAAACGATCGAATCAGCCTACGATACATATCCCATTGTGTTCGGAATGGGGGTAAACGCTATGGACGACAGGCAGTGGGCCTCGTTTAGAGGTCGTATGTAAAAGTCAACTTCTTTGAATTTAAAATAATAATATATATATATATATATATCTTCTCTCCTCCCCTTAATTCACTCTGCCCCCCCCCCCCCCCCGGATATTTTCAATTCAGTTTTCAAAAAAAAAAAAAAAGGAAAACCCGTCGCCCTTGGATCTCATGCGCCGCCGCCTCTGGCGAAGCTCCCCCAGGCCGCCGCCCTCACGATCGCCCACTCCTCCTCCATCCCCCCCCTTCTCCATTGAAACCGCCCTCAATCCCACCCAAACCCGCACCCCCCTTCAGCTCAAAATCGAAGCCGCGACCACCCAAACACCCGCCGCTTTTCTTCTTCCTCCTCCTTTTGCCGTTGAGCTCCTCCCATCCGCCATCCCCCTAGAAGGAAATAACAGTAAGTAATTCAATCTGAGTTTTTTTTATGTAGTTTAATATATATATATATAATCAGTTTTCAATTTATAAAATCAGTTTTATTTACTTAACACATTTTGAAATCGGTTTATATGTATTTAACATTATTTTTAGTTCAGTTTTTCTATTTGTATCAAATATGGTTTAAAGACTTGTTTTTTTTTTTTTTTAAAGTTGTAAATTTGTTTTGAAAACATAAAGCTAGGATTTTTCAAAATAGAAAAAAACTGAGAAGATCGAATTTTTATAGAAGAAAAATAATAGAATGTTTAGGCGAGTAAAAAAATATAATCTTTTATATTGTAGAGGTATAAAAATATAATTTTTATATAGGTAAAATAGTGAAAATATCATCTTTGTATATGTAGCGAAATAAAAATCTGATTTTTATTATATATACGTTGAAATAAAGATGTGATTTTTATAATGATATTTTTATAAAGGCGAAATCTATATTTTTATAAAGGCGAAATCTATATTTTATAAAGGCGAAATCTATATTTTTATAAAGGCGAAATCTATATTTTTGAAATGGAATTTTTATCTATATGACATCGTAGTAAAAATTCGATTTTTATATATTGAATAGCGAAGTAAAAATTCGATTTTTATATATTGAATAGCGAAGTAAAAATTCGATTTTTATATATTGAATAGCGAAGTAAAAATTCGATTTTTATATATTGAATAGCGAAGTAAAAATTCGATTTTTATATATTGAATAGCAAAGTAAAAATTCGATTTTTATATATGTAGTGAATACGGGTGACGAAAGAAGAAGAAAGGCGAGAACGACGAAGACTTCTCTAAATGAAGAGTTGTGATATTGGATAGCTATCGGTGAGAATTTCTCACCTTTCAATTTCATTTTCTAGTTATATATATACTAGGATGCAGACGGTGCTTAGTAGCACCCGACACAATCGTCCACAGACCATGGACTTGTTTGTTTGGTTGCATAAATTAGTTAGATTATTTGATTGAAATTTGAATTGTTTGGTGAAATGGAATGGATTGATTGATGTGTGAATGGCGTGGGCCTTCACTAGAACGGGGATAAGGCTAGGCCTCGTCCCGTTTCTAGTATCGTGCTGTTATGCCGCCGAAATTTCCTAAAGTATGTTAGAAAAATAAAAATATCATTTTATTGTGTAAATGAACTGAATAGAAATTCATATGTTGGAATAAAATGTTTTATCGTTAAAAATATAATTTTTAACGTGAAAGTGAATAAATAAATTTTTATAAACAAATCGGCCGATTTGTTTATATACACTGATTTGACTGATATTGATTGGGCCGATAAATTTTACACATCGTCCAACTGCACAAATGAAATCTATGTTTGATTGTTTGAAACCCCACACGGGTGTTGGGATGAAATTTGAAGTTCACTCATCCTGATTGATTAAATATGTCGATCGATTGATTGACAGGCTGTTATAAGCGTTAGATATATATATATATATTTGATGCTTATACAGTGTAGTGCACTTTGGTTGATGGTTGATTATTTTTCAATGCTATTATATACATGTGATGTATGAAAATCCATATAATTAATATTATATGGTGATTGATTGGGCCTCATTCCAATTTAGAAGATAAAGAATATTATAAAATAAAGGTTCATGTGTTGACTGTACTCATCCGTTGAGATTGGTCATGTGTTGAATGAAATATTTTAATAATAAAATTTACATCTTTATCAATATACAATAAAGGTTCATGTGTTGACTGTACTCATCCGTTGAGATTGGTCATGTGTTGAACGAAATATTTTAATAATAAAATTTACATCTTTATCAATATAAAATAAAGGTTCATGTGTTGACAGTACTCATCCGTTGAGATTAGTCATGTGTTGAACGAAATATTTGAAATAGAAATATTTGAAAACGAAATATTTGAAATAGAAATATTTGAAAATGAAATATTTGAAATAGAAATATTTGAAAACGAAATATTTGAAATAGAAATATTTGAAACGAAATATTTGAAATAGAAATATTTGAAAACGAAATATTTGAAATAGAAATGTTTGAAAAGGAAATGTTTGAAATAGAATATTTGAAAATAGAAATATACGAAGCCGTGTTGATTAGATTGACACCATTTTGACGTGAACGATATTTATATCGATTTTATTCATTTTAAAACGAATATTGAAAAGTGATTTCGAAATCGAATATTTTGAAATGAAACTTGAATTGAATAGCATAGAAAATCAATTGAATTTGAATAGAATAGAAAATCAATTGAATTTGAATAGAATAGAAAATCAATTGAATTTGAATTGAATAGAAAATCAATTGAATTTGAATAGAATAGAAAATCAATTAAATTTGAATAGGATAGAAAACGAATTTGATTTGAATTGAATTCGAATTGAATAAATAACGAATTCGAATTGAATTGAATAGATAAGGAATTCGAATTGAATTGAATAGATAACGAATTCGAATTGAATTGAATAGATAAGGAATTCGAATTGAATTGAATAGATAACGAATTCGAATTGAATTGAATAGATAACGAATTCGAATTGAATTGCATAGATAACGAATTCGAATTGATTTGAATATATAACGAATTTGATTTCAATTGCATATATAACGAATTTGATTTCAATTGAATATATAACGAATTTGAATCAAATAGAAAACCAATTTGAATTGAATCGAATTGAAAACGAATTCGAATTGAATTTAAAACGAAGTGAAATGAATTCAAATTGAATTGAAACTTGAATTGGATAGAAATGGATTTTAAAACGAATTTATAAGGAATGATTCAATTTTGATTTGAATTGAGATGGAAGTTGAAATTGTTTTTGAAACGAATTCAAAACGATTTATAAAATTCATTTTAAATAGTAATCGACGAAATATATTTATATATATTATATATATAATATAATGGCCTGAATAGAACGCGCCGCGCCGCGGCAGTTCGTGAATTTCGACCATTTGTTTCAAACGGACATTACGGGAGATCCGACCGTCGGATTCTCCTAAAACCGGAACCGTTGGGTTCGTATCGAAAAGAGCTTCCTAACGAATATTAGGAATTTGAAATCTAACGGTTGGATTTGGAGTTACGTCCAAATCAAATTTGAAAAAGGTCGCTGTAAGTGCAGTTCGATGGCCATTGTTGGAAATCGATTGTACGGGCCTTAATAAAATTATTAAAAATAGTAATAATTTGTGTAAGATCATAAGAAATGATTTGAGAAAAATTGGGGTGAAAAACTCCATATTTGAAAAGATAAAAATGGATTTTTATCGAAATGAAATAGTTTTGAACTAAATTTAAAACCCAATTATTTTTAAATAAATAAATTAGATTTAAAAAGGGGTTTTAAATAATCGGAATTTCTAATATATTTGATTGGATTTGAAATGGGTTTATCGTGAACGGTGTTTTAAATAACACTAGTTCTTTAACCCGAAAATAAATAGAATGTGATTTGGGTTTGTCGTGAACTGTGTTTTAAATAACACCTGGTTCTTTAACCCAGTAAAAGGAGTTTTAACGAATCTGCAATTAGGTTGAAATGTGAATCTATAATCTAAATTATCAAATTTAGAAATGAGCGAGAATGGAGTATCGCCAGTTTTGCTCCAAAGCGATAGTTAAATCTTTAATTAGATTTGAACGTGAAATGGTAATTAATTTTACCGATAACACCATAGTATTAGATATGGAGTATTACCAGTTTTGCTTCATGGGATGAATAGGTTGGGATTGGGAAATAAAATAAATAATTACTTCGGTGTGGTTCGCTAATCTCGACTAGTTTAGAAAACCATAATTTGGTTTAAAATGACATCCAAAGGAAGATTAAAGGATAAATTTTAAAGAATTTATCTTGGATAAAATTAATGGGAACCTTTCCCAAAAGATGTGAATATTTAAATAACATAATATTCAGAATTGGAATGAGGCGTATGTTGTGTTTGTGTAACATTTGTTTTAATATACGCGGGTTGTTCGGAAAGGCCGGGTTTACACTCATTCTGAATAACCGATTCGACGATAAGTCGAAGATGAAGACGGTGGTTGAAGACCGGAAATCTTCACATCGTTGGGATAATTACTGACGATCCTGATTGGGATGTACACCAAAGATGAGGGAATCAGTTGGTTGTCGTCCAGACGTACTTGGAGATGGATGGATATGCGAGGAAAGTGCCTCCGGTTTCGTTCAGACACAGGACGAACTTGTAAATGGATTGTGTGTCTGACATTGGATTTTATTCTATGTTGATTGATTTCTGTTAAATATATATATCTGTTTGGCGGCGGAGAATTTATTCTTTTGCTTAACGCCCTTCTCTGAGACGTACGAGCTTAGAGGTTATATATCGATAGATATCAATCGCATGGCATGAATTGCCTGTGTGGCATGCTGAGTTGCATGGATCAAGGCTTCTGTTGAAAAGCAAAGTCTTGTGGTTGATGATCAAAGCACGGCCTTTGTGGCGTAGCTTTGTGTATAGCGTGGATTCGCGAGCCTCACACCTCGGTATGAGTCAAAAACGGGATAAGGACCCAAGGAGTGCATGACGTTTCTTTCTAGCTATGGTGGTGTCAGTGACTTACCAGCCCTGACATTTATATACTTTTCACCTATGTGGTTGTTGGAATGCGAGGCGCCTCGATTATAGGTCTGTAAGGACCGGGAAACGTGTGTTCAGGAATAACTAATCCTCTAACGTAAGTGAGGACCGGCCTTGGAGGATCCAGGATTGCCCAGGGTGTGTAGTCCTGAGGCATTTGCTAGAGTGTCTCGAACGCGGAGAGGAGCTTGCCCCTTGCCTCGACTTATGACGGAAATCCAATTTCCAATACGTGTAATTCGGTTTTAATTGTAGAACTAGTATGGCGACATAGTGGTATGGGACATTCATGCCGCCTATGATTTATATTTATGATTGAAAATGTTTTGACACTATACACTTATTATAGTATCAAATGATTTGTTTTAAACGTACCAAGCATGTTTGGCTGTTATAAGGTAAAACCCTATCCTCCGGCTTGCGTTGCATTGTGTGATGGGACCTGGGTCTTATAATAGCTTCATTTTTCGAAAAAGCATTGCGTTGTTTATTCTATGCACTGGTATTCTTGGGAGGAAATCTGTTCCGTGTTATACGGCGTGATCCCTTGAATTACTCTCTTTTAAAGTAAAATTTTAAATAACTGTTTTAGTTCTCACACCAGTCACATGACTGACCTGGAGTTTATTGTTTTAACCTAAACTCTGGGTGCCCCTATTTTCCGCACGGGCAGCTAGTAGTTTTGGTTTTGTAGATTTATATTCACAGGATCCTGGTTTACAGCTGGAATGATATCCGGAAAGCTCTATATCCGTATATCACCTTCAGTTGTGCTTTGTATTATTTTCCGCTGCTATGTAATTTATTGTAATCTCTGATATTTATCGAATGTAATTTATTCAGTTATACTCTGTATATTCTTGTATTCTGATGGAATTGTTGTAATAGCAATGAAATGTTCTTCCGTCTGAGTTCTGTTTTGTCCTGTTCTCAAACGATCAGGGGTTTCGAACGGTCTAGATCGGTTTAACGACTGATTCGGATCGAGCGAAATTCCTTGCCGTCACATTTGGTATCAGAGCTTTGGTTTACAGAGCTCGAGAACATGACACATTAGTACCATACGAAAGAATTCATCAGATATTGGATTAGTAATATCCAATTAGAATGACTCGTTAGACATAGGATCAGTAGTATCCTAGAACGAGTGTGAAGAGTATATTTTTCAAATGAAAACAATTTTGCTTTGAAAATTTAAATCGTTTTACACGTATTTGATTATTTATTTATTTTGAATATGGACAATCCAATATATAAAGGTTTTGCATATACGCGTCATGAACGTATATTCGAAGTTTTAATATACTGGATAGATATAGAATCACATTCTAGGCATCCGGGGATGATTCTGATGATGGTGCATCATCATCAGTATTCATATGCGTGTTTCGAAGGTGTGATTTTCTATATATTTCCATTAGACTGGTGTGAGAACCAAAACTTATATAGCTAGAACACATTGTTGTGAATTGGCATCAAAAACATGATTTTTCGTATATATATCAAAATTATGAATTTGAAACGATAAATTCACTAATTGATTGATGTTTGTGTTGTTTGTTTATTTGTTTACTAATTTTGAACCATTATGCCTAATTGAACCAAATATTGAATTGTATTGAAAATTAGTCGCATTTGCTTGCATATACATATACTTACATTGAACAGGTCATAGCAAGGAGGCTAGAGCCGAAGAATAAAATTTGTTTGCCCGACAAATAGGTACATGTTTACTATAATTTACTGTTTTGTTTGGGTGATGATGATTTTATGAGCCTATTGGCTAGCCGCTTGGCTTTTTCTTTTTGAGATCAGAAGGCCTATATGGCAATTTCGGGATTTTCCCGTAGCTCCCGGTGCAGGGGAGGTTATGGCGAAATTTTTCGAAAATTTAGGGAGTTAGCCAAATTTTTGAAAATTTGAAAATTCTCAGAAACTAAAAAGTTTGAGAATGGAAGCCAGATCGAACGTAGAGCTGATTAATCAAACCACTTTCGACTTTGTTCCTTTTCGGGGACGAAAAGTTTTATTTGGGGGAGATTGTAATAACCCGGAAATTCTGAACCAGTTTAAAAATTTTATTTTGGCAATTTTAGCGAATTTTGAACATTTAAAATAGATTATTTTAAATAATAATGACCAGAAATTTATTTTGAATATAATTGGAACGTATATAGTTATATGGATCGTCGTTAGAATATAAATATTTATATATAATTATAAATAGAATTGAAAATGACGCGGTAGTTCGATAATTCGATTTCAAACTTCAATTGAATGTACCGGGTGCAAAACAATCCGGATTTTAGTGAAACCAAAAACATTAGGATCTAATTGATGATATCTTTCCAACGAATCCGAGAAGTCAAAATTTCATAACGGGAATCAAAAGATATGTCCAGTTGAAAATTCTGAATAGTCGCTATGGAATTCAGGCCCTTAAAAATGGGAATTTTGCAAACGACCTCGGATTTCGACGAAACCACTTTTGTTGGATCCGTGATGTCAAGTTATTGCTAGATTCCAAATTTCATAATTTTTCGAATCAATATGTGAGCATGGAAAAGGAAAACGCGTTTGACCAGTTTCAGTTGATTTTAATCGACTGGAAATTGGCCATTTTTCTAACGATCTCAGAATTCGACGAAACTAGTTTTGTTAGGACCGTATCGTCAATACGAAGCTAGAAAATATTTTTCGGGAATTTTTAAAGTTAGTATGCGACCCCGGTAAATTGAAATGCGCGTTCAAATTCAATATATAGAGTTATATGTTGATTTTGACGGAAACTGATCGAAACGATCGAATCAGCCTACGATACATATCCCATTGTGTTCGGAATGGGGGTAAACGCTATGGACGACAGGCAGTGGGCCTCGTTTAGAGGTCGTATGTAAAAGTCAACTTCTTTGAATTAAAAATAATTAAAAAAATATCTTCTCTCCTCCCCTTAATTCACTCTGCCCCCCCCCCCCCCCCCGATATTTTCAATACAGTTTTAAAAAAAAAAAAAAAAAAAGGAAAACCCGTCGCCCCTGGATCTCATGCGCCGCCGCCTCTGGCGAAGCTCCCCCAGGCCGCCGCCCTCACGATCGCCCCCTCCTCCTTCCCCCCCTTCTCCATTGAAACCGCCCTCAATCCCACCCAAACCCGCACCCCCCTTCAGCTCAAAATCGAAGCCGCGACCACCCAAACACCCGCCGCCGCCGCTTTTCTTCTTCCTCCTCCTTTTGCCGTTGAGCTCCTCCCATCCGCCATCCCCCTAGAAGGAAATAACAGTAAGTAATTCAATCTGAGTTTTTTTTATGTAGTTTAATATATATATATAATCAGTTTTCAATTTATAAAATCAGTTTTATTTACTTAACACATTTTGAAATCGGTTTATATGTATTTAACATTATTTTTAGATCAGTTTTTCTATTTGTATCAAATATGGTTTAAAGATTTGTTTTTTTTTTAAAAAAAAAGTTGTAAATTTGTTTTGAAAACATAAAGCTAGGATTTTTCAAATTAGAAAAAAAATGAGAAGATCGAATTTTTATAGAAGAAAAAAAATAGAATGTTTAGGCGAGTAAAAAACATAATCTTTTATATTGTAGAGGTATAAAAATATAATTTTTATATAGGTAAAATAGTAAAAATATCATCTTTGTATATGTAGCGAAATAAAAATCTGATTTTTATTATATATACGTTGAAATAAAGATGTGATTTTTATAATGATATTTTTATAAAGGCGAAATCTATATTTTTATAAAGGCGAAATCTATATTTTTATAAAGGCGAAATCTACATTTTTATAAAGGCGAAATCTATATTTTTATAAAGGCGAAATCTATATTTTTGAAATGGAATTTTTATCTATATGACATCGTAGTAAAAATTCGATTTTTATATATTGAATAGCGAAGTAAAAATTCGATTTTTATATATTGAATAGCGAAGTAAAAATTCGATTTTTATGTATTGAATAGCGAAGTAAAAATTCGATTTTTATATATTGAATAGCGAAGTAAAAATTCGATTTTTATATATTGAATAGCAAAGTAAAAATTCGATTTTTATATATGTAGTGAATACGGGTGACGAAAGAAGAAGAAAGGCGAGAACGACGAAGACTTCTCTAAATGAAGAGTCGTGATATTGGATAGCTATCGGTGAGAATTTCTCACCTTTCAATTTCATTTTCTAGTTATATATATACTAGGATGCAGACGGTGCATAGTAGCACCCGACACAATCGTCCACAGACCATGGACTTGTTTGTTTGGTTGCATAAATTAGTTAGATTATTTGATTGAAATTTGAGTTGTTTGGTGAAATGGAATGGATTGATTGATGTGTGAATGGCGTGGGCCTTCACTAGACCGGGGATAAGGCTAGGCCTCGTCCCGTTTCTAGTATCGTGCCGTTATGCCGCCGAAATTTCCTAAAGTATGTTAGAAAAATAAAAATATCATTTTATTGTGTAAATGAACTGAATAGAAATTCATATGTTGGAATAAAATGTTTTATCATTAAAAATATAATTTTTAACGTGAAAGTGAATAAATAAATTTTATAAACAAATCGGCCGATTTGTTTATATACACTGATTTGACTGATATTGATTGGGCCGATAAATTTTACACATCGCCCAACTGCACAAATGAAATCTATGTTTGATTATTTGAAACCCCACACGGGTGTTGGGATGAAATTTGAAGTTCACTCATCCTGATTGATTAAATATGTCGATCGATTGATTGACAGGCTGTTATAAGCATTAGATATCTATATTTGATGCTTATACAGTGTAGTGCACTTTGGTTGATGGTTGATTATTTTTCAATGCTATTATATACATGTGATGTATGAAAATCCATATAATTAATATTATATGGTGATTGATTGGGCCTCATTCCAATTTAGAAGATAAAGAATATTATAAAATAAAGGTTCATGTGTTGACTGTACTCATCCGTTGAGATTGGTCATGTGTTGAATGAAATATTTTAATAATAAAATTTACATCTTTATCAATATAAAATAAAGGTTCATGTGTTGACTGTACTCATCCGTTGAGATTGGTCATGTGTTGAACGAAATATTTTAATAATAAAATTTACATCTTTATCAATATAAAATAAAGGTTCATGTGTTGACAGTACTCATCCGTTGAGATTAGTCATGTGTTGAATGAAATATTTGAAATAGAAATATTTGAAAACGAAATATTTGAAATAGAAATATTTGAAAACGAAATATTTGAAATAGAAATATTTGAAATAGAAATATTTGAAAACGAAATATTTGAAAACAAAATATTTGAAAACGAAATATTTGAAATAGAAATATTTGAAAATGAAATATTTGAAAACGAAATATTCGAAATAGAAATATTTGAAATAGAAATATTTGAAACGAAATATTTGAAATAGAAATATTTGAAAACGAATTATTTGAAATAGAAATGTTTGAAAAGGAAATGTTTGAAATAGAATATTTGAAAATAGAAATATATGAAGCCGTGTTGATTAGATTGACGCCATTTTGACATGAACGATATTTATATCGATTTTATTCATTTTAAAACGAATATTGAAAAGTGATTTCGAAATCGAATATTTTGAAATGAAACTTGAATTGAATAGCATAGAAAATCAATTGAATTTGAATAGAATAGAAAATCAATTGAATTTGAATAGAATAGAAAATCAATTGAATTTGAATAGAATAGAAAATCATTTAAATTTGAATAGGATAGAAAACGAATTTGATTTGAATTGAATTCGAATTGAATAAATAACGAATTCAAAATTAAATTGAATAGATAAGGAATTCGAATTGAATTGAATAGATAACGAATTCGAATTGAATTGAATAGATAAGGAATTCGAATTGAATTGAATAGATAACGAATTCGAATTGAATTGAATAGATAACGAATTCGAATTGAATTGCATAGATAACGAATTCGAATTGATTTGAATATATAACGAATTTGATTTCAATTGCATATATAACGAATTTGATTTCAATTGAATATATAACGAATTTGAATCAAATAGAAAACCAATTTGAATTGAATCGAATTGAAAACGAATTCGAATTGAATTTAAAACGAAGTGAAATGAATTCAAATTGAATTGAAACTTGAATTGGATAGAAATGGATTTTAAAACGAATTTATAAGGAAAGATTCAATTTTGATTTGAATTGAGATGGAAGTTGAAATTGTTTTTGAAACGAATTCAAAACGATTTATAAAATTCGTTTTAAATAGTAATCGACGAAATATATATTATATATATAATATAATGGCCTGAATAGAACGCGCCGCGCCGCGGCAGTTCGTGAATTTCGACCATTTATTTCAAACGGACATTACGGGAGATCCGACCGTCGGATTCTCCTAAATCCGGAACCGTTGGGTTCGTATCGAAAAGAGCTTCCTAACGAATATTAGGAATTTGAAATCTAACGGTTGGATTTGGAGTTACGTCCAAATCAAATTTGAAAAAGGTCGTTGTAAGTGCAGTTCGATGGCCATTGTTGGAAATCGATTGTACGGGCCTTAATAAAATTATTAAAAATAGTAATAATTTGTGTAAAATCATAAGAAATGATTTGAGAAAAATTGGGGTGAAAAACTCCATATTTGAAAAGATAAAAATGGATTTTTATCGAAATGAACTAGTTTTGAACTAAATTTAAAACCCAATTATTTTTAAATAAATAAATTAGATTTAAAAAGGGGTTTTAAATAATCAGAATTTCTAATATATTTGATTGGATTTGAAATGGGTTTATCATGAACGGTGTTTTAAATAACACTAGTTCTTTAACCCGAAAATAAATAGAATGTGATTTGGGTTTGTCGTGAACTGTGTTTTAAATAACACCTAGTTCTTTAACCCAGTAAAAGGAGTTTTAACGAATCTGCAATTAGGTTGAAATGTGAATCTATAATCTAAATTATCAAATTTAGAAATGAGCGAGAATGGAGTATCGCCAGTTTTGCTCCAAAGCGATAGTTAAATCTTTAATTAGATTTGGACGTGAAATGGTAATTAATTTTACTGATAACACCATAGTATTAGATATGGAGTATTACCAGTTTTGCTTCATGGGATGAATAGGTTGGGATTGGGAAATAAAATAAATAATTACTTCGGTGTGGTTCGCTAATCTCGATTAGTTTAGAAAACCATAATTTGGTTTGAAATGACATCCAAAGGAAGATTAAAGGATAAATTTTAAAGAATTTATCTTGGATAAAATTAATGGGAACCTTTCCCAAAAGATGTGAATATTTAAATAACAGAATATTCAGAATTGGAATGAGGCGTATGTTGTGTTTGTGTAACATTTGTTTTAATATACGCGGGTTGTTCGGAAAGGCCGGGTTTACACTCATTCTGAATAACCGATTCGACGATAAGTCGAAGATGAAGACGGTGGTTGAAGACCGGAAATCTTCACATCGTTGGGATAATTACTGACGATCCTGATTGGGCTGTACACCCAAGATGAGGGAATCAGTTGGTTGTCGTCCAGACGTACTTGGAGATGGATGGATATGCGAGGAAAGTGCCTCCGGTTTCGTTCAGACCCAGGACGAACTTGTAAATGGATTGTGTGTCTGACATTGGATTTTATTCTGTGTTGATTGATTTCTGTTAAATATATATATCTGTTTGGCGGCGGAGAATTTATTCTTTTGCTTAACGCCCTTCTTTGAGACGTACGAGCTTAGAGGTTATATATCGATAGATATCAATCGCATGGCATGAATTGCCTGTGTGGCATGCTGAGTTGCATGGATCAAGGCTTCTGTTGAAAAGCAAAGTCTTGTGGTTGATGATCAAAGCACGGCCTTTGTGGCGTAGCTTTGTGTATAGCGTGGATTCGCGAGCCTCACACCTCGGTATGAGTCAAAAACGGGATAAGAACCCAAGGAGTGCATGACGTTTCTTTCTAGCTATGGTGGTGTCAGTGACTTACCAGCCCTGACATTTATATACTTTTCACTTATGTGGTTGTTGGAATGCGAGGCGCCTCGATTATAGGTCTGTAAGGACCGGGAAACGTGTGTTCAGGAATAACTAATACTCTAACGTAAGTGAGGACCGGCCTTGGAGGATCCAGGATTGCCCAGGGTGTGTAGTCCTGAGGCATTTGCTAGAGTGTCTCGAACGCGGAGAGGAGCTTGCCCCTTGCCTCGACTCATGACGGAAATCCAATTTCCAATACGTGTAATTCGGTTTTAATTGTAGAACTAGTATGACGACATAGTGGTATGGGACATTCATGCCGCCTATGATTTATATTTATGATTGAAAATGTTTTGACACTATACACTTATTATAGTATCAAATGATTTGTTTTAAACGTACCAAGCATGTTTGGCTGTTATAAGGTAAAACCCTATCCTCCGGCTTGCGTTGCATTGTGTGATGGGACCTGGGTCTTATAATAGCTTCATTTTTCGAAAAAGCATTGCGTTGTTTATTTTATGCACTGGTATTCTTGGGAGGAAACCCGTTCTGTGTTATACGGCATGGTCCCTTGAATTACTCTCTTTTAAAGTAAAATTTTAAATAACTGTTTTAGTTCTCACACCAGTCACATGACTGACCTGGAGTTTATTGTTTTAACCTAAACTCTGGGTGCCCCTATTTTCCGCACGGGCAGCTAGTAGTTTTGGTTTTGCAGATTTATATTCACAGGATCCTGGTTTACAGCTGGAATGATATCTGGAAAGCTCTGTATCCGTATATCACCTTCAGTTGTGCTTTGTATTATTTTCCGCTGCTATGTAATTTATTGTTATCTCTGATATTTATCGAATGTAATTTATTCAGTTATACTCTGTATATTCTTGTATTCTGATGGAATTGTTGTAATAGCAATGAAATGTTCTTCCGTCTGAGTTCTGTTTTGTCCTGTTCTCAAACGATCAGGCGTTTCGAACGGTCTAGATCGGTTTAACGACTGATTCGGATCGAGCGAAATTCCTTGCCGTCACAATTATAGTAAGGTAAAAACCATCCGTATTTATGTGTGGATTTGATCTTACTATTATCCTTTTCTTTCAAAAAGATTTTGAACTTTAAAATCAATTTGGATGATTCCCCTTAAACTGTGCGAGTTTTTCTCACTTTGGTCCGCCAGACTGACCCGGTATTTGTAATGCTCGGGTTAGACCGGGTTATACAGGTTCAGGTTATTGGACACTACGAAGTTCAGAAGACGTGCTGGGGGAGTTCAGACATATGATTTTATCTAGTATATTCCACTATGTGCTGCATTTGAGGACAGGTTGTTATAACTATCCAAATTTGTCTATTGTACTCTGATGTATGTAGGTATAATACATCAAACTTTCAATAAAGTTATTTATGTATTATAATTTGTTCCGCTACGATGTGAGACTCTGTGATGTGTTCATTCTTCTTCTTCTATTCTAATATTTCTTTCTTTCTTATCTCACCCTTTAATTTCTTTCTATTGGCATCTGGGTTTCCAGTACAATTTGGGTTGGATTGGTGTTGTTTGATCAGCTCAAAAGGTACCGGAAATTTGGGTCGTCACACCAACACTTGGTTAGCAAAGCAAGAGGAGAAGCATAAAACAGAATCAGAGAAAATGTTATCGTTTTCAAATTCCCAGAATATTTCAAACGACGACCGATCAAAATCAAAGGGAAAATTTGATGATTCCTCCAGGAAATTTGATGGTTCCTCCAGAGAAAATGTTATCATTGTCTAATTCACCCTTCCTGTAATAAATCAAACGAGGTCCATACATCAAGAAACGATTATTGCTACTCTCTTTCATACTGAACGAAAGCTTTCGCTTTCAAAAAGAATAGAAAGTGTTCCAAAATAGAACTATAGAAGCATAGAAATGTCAGTCCATTTAAAGAAGTCGATATTCCACCATTGCATTGACTTAATAAAAACATTTTTTTCTTCGAAACTAAGAGTCAATGAACTCATCACTCAGAACAAAAGAAATTTAAAAAAAAATCACATATTAACATATAAAATAGTTTGACTTTTATTGCAGGCAAACTTCTTTTGGTCTGTTTGACGATAATGATAAACTGATGTAGGAGGTCTCAAACATGAGAACAAATCACATATTTTAACATGTAGAACAGAACCCGAAGGTACTGGTTGCACACTACTAGTTTCAGTTATCATGGAACGACTCTTTTTGCATTCCTCTTTTTGGGCCAGTGTAGCTTTATCTTAACAAAAAAGGATATTTAGACAACATTAAAGGGATCAAAAAATACGTAAATACCAGCTGTTGAAGGTCATTTGTCTCCTTCGAGCCCAGCAAACCATCCATATATGGACCTCCAGAGAAACCAGTGGTGGTGCTGACGGCATCTGACTTGGATATGACGACGGAAATTGTAGCACTTTTCTTCTTTAGAAGGCAAGAGAGGCGGTGTCGCTCACTAGAGTAGGTAATTTTTAGCTAAGAAGGCGGCGGGGGAGACTGGAGTGTAGATGGATTGGTAATTTTTAGCCGAGAAGGCGGCGGGGGAGACTGGGGTGTAGATGGATCTGGAAGATGTGGTCGAACTTGTTTAGGAAACGAAAGCTTATTCTGGAAGGTCTGGGGATTTAGGGTTTAGAAGGATAAAGGGTGAACGGGTAAAAGGCTAGAAAAGTGGTGGGGATTGGGGAGAAAAATGTCGCGGCCGAATTTTAAGGTTGGAGCCATTTTTTTTTTACAAATGGAGCCAAATTTTCAAGGAGCCGCCAAAATTTAATTTCTACAGAGGAGCCTAAATTTCAACAAAGGAACCAAAACGAGTGGTGGAGCCAAAGTTCAAGGGCTGAAGCCTATAAACTGTTAATTATTATTGATAATAGAGTTATTAACTATAGATAACTGTTAATTATTATTGATTATAGAGTTATTAACTATAAATATCACTTTATAAAAAAGTTGTTAATTAATAATTATATTAAATTGTAATCTTAATTATTAAGTATTGGTAATTTAGTAAATATTTATTGAAAAGTTATTTATTAAAAATTATTTTAATTACATTTAATTATTGGTAGTTTTACTTCTCAATTATAATTGAATGTTAATTGTTAAATACAATGTATTATGTATAATTTATTAATTATTTAATATTTTTTGCTAATTAGATTTATTAATTATTAAATGTAATTAATAATTGTTAAATATAATTTACACACTATTAATAACTAACCTTGTTAATTTATTAAAGTATTAATTCATATTATTTAATTATTATTACTTAATACTTGTTCATTTATTTATTATGAATATATTAATTATTTATTATGAATATATTAATTATTTAATTTTTTATTATTTATTTAATATTTAACATATTCATATTTCAAATTAATTATTAATTATTATCCATTAGTTTTTAATTACTAATTTATTATTATTTAATACTTATTCATCTATCTTATTATTTTTTAAATGTTAATTTTTGATTATTATTATTTAATTATCAGTTATAAATATCACTTTAGAATACTTTAATTTTATTATTAATTAATAATTATTAAATATTAATCTTAATTATTATATAAGTACTAGTAGTTAATCATTTAATGGTAACTATTTATTAATTATTAAAAGTCAATCAATAATACCTTATACTTATTTTTAGTATGTTTTTTGCAACTGATTTTACCTGTTGTAAAAAAATACAGTTATTGCAACTAGCGAAAACAGTTGCTAAAGATATTTATTCGCAACTGGCTAGGAAGTGCAGTTGCAAATAATATGTTTGTTGCAACTGATATGGAAGCACCGTTGCTAAAAATATGTTTTTGCAACAGGAAGGGAAGCGCAGTTGCTAAAAATAAGTTTTTCGCAACAAAAAGAAAAGGCATGTTGCTAAATCTTATCTATTGCAACTGCTATAATAAGTCTATTGCTAAATATCATTTACTGCAACTGTCATTTATCGCCTGTTGCAAATAGCTAGTTGCGATAGGGTATTTTTCTTGTAGTGATGCCTAAATCATTCGTTATGTAGTTCCTGTTATGTCGCTAACGCTAATTCAAAAAAATAAATCAAGGTATCATCAAACTCATTCATTTAACACAACATACTATTAATTTTAAGCAAACTAAGAAATTAAAATCAAATTTACCTGATTTTGGGATGATTTCTAAAGATGAAGGTGATTTTCGTCTCCAACGGAATTGCATAGTTTGCAACCATCGAAAATTAATGGTTTTGAACGTGTTTACTTTGTTTTCGAGTATTTTAAGTTTTAGGGCCTTTGGTTTCGAGCTGGAAATTGAAAAAACAAAAATAAAAAGCGATTTTCAATTTTAGTTATCAAACCCATTTTGAAAAATGAGATTTTTTTTAAAGAGGAAAACATAAGTATGGGCGAACTTTAAATAAAATTTAGACTGAAGGACATCATGTTTCTTTTTTAGGCTGAAGTACAAACTTTGAAAAAAAATAAGATGAAGGAAAATACTAAATGTATAGCATTTTGTATAATATAAAAGTGAACATAATGCTAGTAAAACTAGCATTTCTTTAAAATGTAAAAACTAAATATAATGCTAGTTATGTTTATAGCATTTTCCTTCAGTCTATTTTTTCTAAAGTTTATCCTTTAGTCTAAAAATGAAACTTGATGTCCTTCAGAGTATTTTTTTTTTTTTTCAAATTTTATCCTTCTTTCTAATTATCACTTTTATAAAATGACAAAGCAAACAAGTTTTCAATATTTTGCAAAATTGAAAACCAAAAATACTCCGAAAATGGACAATCAAACAGACCCTTATATTTTTTAGGTTGTTTTTGAATTACTTCGAGGTGAGTTAAGAATAAAAGCGAACTCCATCTTTCTAAAGAAACCAGCTACTCCATACTATAATCTAATGTTTCAACTCATGATTTTCATAAGAAATGAAATGAAAAGTTACTTCATATCTTTAACAAACACCTTATGATTAGGGAAAGTTCTATATGAACTCGGAAAACTGTTGAGTTTTCCCTAAATTTTCCAAGAAAACAATAAACCCGTTATTTGTTGAGTTGCCCCATATCCTTAAAAAAAATCCTAAAACTACATTCCTTCGTAGTGTCACTGCATGGTAATCTAAAAGGATCATGCAATGTCACTGCGTGGTAGATAGAATATCTGAATAAATAAATAAAATATTAATCTAAACTGAAAATAAGAAAATGGTTATTTTTTTCATTTTTTTAACTATAATAGGGGCAACTCAGCAATATTGTTGAGTTCAAATTGAATTTATCTAGCATTACAGTAGGATTAAAATTTCTACTTATATGATGTGCACGCGGTTACTCTAAGACTGGACATTCATGTATGCTCCAATTGCTATATTTGAATGTGATTGCTTCTAATTTATAAACACAGGTGACAAAATTTCAACTCTATTCATGTTGTTATCATTTATTTTTATTTGGCTGAGAAGAAAAATATATTCTACTTGATGGAAATTATGGCAAAATTATGGCTAGGGCTTAAATAAATGATATTTAAAGTAAACATAGATAGATAAATAGAAGAAAAAGTTTAAGTGCCTTTGAGACGTGTTGAGCCTCCATCCAAATTGAAAATTAATTTTATGAATTGGAAATCAATTTAAGTTTTTTTTTTTAAGATTTAAAGAAATTGTTGGATTTGTACTAACTCAACCTGTTAATGTTATCAACAATGTTTATTTAAATTAGTTAAGAAATAAGGTTAATTTAACTAAAGGTTTCAAATTTACTATTATTTTGAATTAATGTTGTTAAGTTAATTAATTAACAAGCCATTTAAGTTAATTATTATTCTAATCGATAATATATGAGTTACCTTAAGTTTTTTTTAATAAACGATGTTTAAAGTTAATTAAATATATTTACGTCAATTGATTATTTTAATGATAAGAATTGTTAATTACTTTATTACATGGTGATTTAAAGTTGATTAGTTATTTGATAATGATGTGTAAACTTAATCAACCATTTATTGATTTAATTTTTGAATTTAATTTATCTTAATGATGGCTTTTAAGTAACTAATTCATAAATGGTATTTAAGTTAACAGGGCATGAAGAACAAAATTTAGCAATTTTTTAAACTTTAGGACATGTTTTAATTTTGTAGTGAGAAGGATAAACTTTTCAGTTAAATATATCATAAGGACAAAAACTCGATTATAAATACAATGTGCATTGTATCAATTTTGCATAGATACTGCACCAATTGTTCTGTCCCTATTTCCCCTGTCCCCCCGTATGCCACCCAATCACAGCCCCCTGATTTCCACTTTTTACAGTTAAATCCCTGAATTGTTGTGGTACTTAAATGCAAAAAAGTGAAAATCAGGGGATTTGATTCGGAGGGACAAGGAAAATGGAGACAGAAGAATTGGTCTCCGTAGATACTGTATAATTTCATTTTTTGTACGTTGTTCTAATGATTAAAATTAAAAAAAGCCTGTATTAATATCCCCAAAAGTGGAAAATAGAAAGAAGGACAAACTTAACAAAAAATTTGGTGAAAAATATGGAAAGTTTAGAGTTCAGTGAGAAGACCAAATGATAATATAAATGGAAAAAGATTAGTGAGCCCCCTGAATTTCACATTTAGTATAAATGTGTTCTTCTTCCTAATTTTCAAACGTGGAAAATAGAGAGAATGACAAACTTAACAAAAAATTTGATGAAAAGTTTAGAATTTGATGAGAAAGCCAAATGATAGTGTAAATGAAAAAATGTTAGTGCACCCCCTGAATTCCACCTTTAATATAAATATGTCGAATTCCACCTTTAATATAAATATGTCTTTCTCCCTAATTTTGAAACTTTCCATATTTTTCACTGGAATTTTTTCAAAGTTTGTTCTTCAAAAGCAAGTCAGAAAGTTCAACGCAACGCGGGAAACGAAAGAGAAAATGGCGGACATAAAGAATATGTGGACCTGCAAGCAAAATGCTTTACCAAAACAATGATGATGTTTTCAAGCCGTTTTTGAACAATTTTGAGACAAGTCAAGAATAAAAGCTAAATCCATCTTTCTAATAAAGGCGCCAACTACTCCAAACCATAACCTGTTGTTTCAACTTTCTAAGTTTCAACCCATGATTTTTCCTAAGAATTGAAATGAAAAGTTACTTCTATGTGTTTTTTTTTTCGTCAACCGATTGATCATGTTCGGGCTGATGGTCAAAATGCCGAAGCAGATAAATAAGCAATATTTTTTTCGCTTCTGAAACGAAGGAAGAAGCTCCCTAAGGCAAATATCATTCTTATTCATATGAAGAACTGAAAACAGAAGTAGTAACAACGAAACAACAACTACAAACACATGCAAACTCCCTCATTACACGAAAGCAAAAACAAAAGCAAATTAATTACCGCTACCAACAAACACAAACACCGTCAAACACAAACACATTACATAACAAAGAACAACGACACAATCACCCCCTTTCCATCCTCAAGAAGTCGCCTGATCGATCCTGTGCTGGGCGCTGTCCTTCATGTCCCGAGCCTTGGCAGCCAACCTCGCCCGCGCATGGTCAATCTGATCGGCCCCAACGGGATGCTTCCCGGTCATGTACTTGTACATCCAAGCCAGCACCGACATGGCCGCCACCCCGAACCCTCCCGAGGTCACGAACCCCGAAACTATCAGAAACACGGCTATGGCAGCCGGGACAAGGACGGGGCTGAAGATGACGAGAAGAGGAGTGGCTACGGTGAGCGCGATGACCGTACCTGCCAGGATGAGGCCGGAGAGGAGGAGCATGGAGCCGCCGACTGTGGCCACGGACACGGTCTTGACGATCTGGGTGGAGACGGGCTGGTTCTGGACCTGCTGAGGGTGGAAGCTTCGGTACTGCTCCGTGTGGGTCGCCATTGCTGTTTGGTTTTCACTGTGGGTTTTTGATATGTGTACTGAATTGGTTTTATTATCACAGATATTCTTCTTTCTTTCTCTCTGTGGGAGTGAAGATGGAATCGATGGAAGGGAGATTAATAGGAGGGATGGGAACGACGCGTGGAGGGGGAGTTTGGTTTTTTGACAACTAAGGGCGCTGCATGTTGAGCTTTTGTTTAGTAAGGTCACACGTGGAGTTTTGTTGGGAACGATGATGTAGCTGGAATTTTTTAGAAGGACGTGTAGGTTTTGGTTCATGGTTACTTTCTGGATTATGGACCGCTTAAAGCAAATTGCGATTAGCGATGCAAAAATTGCTTCACGACCTAGAAATGGCGGCGGCAGCAACATCCCGCTCTTCCATCTCCTCCACCTTCGCCTCCGATGCCTTCCCACCTCTTCCATCTCGCGCTCCTCCAAAACCCCCCGAACCACCACCTCCTTCCTCAGCAAATCCCTCCACTTCCTCAGCAAATCCTTCCTCCTCGTCAGATCCCGATCTGAATAATTTGAATTTCTCATCTGCTAAGGTTGATTATGCAACCCTCTTCAATTCTCCACCTAGGAACGCAGGTTTATATAAACCGATTGATTTCAACATACCGAGGAATGGTAAGAAGCAATTGGTTCCAGATCTCGTTAAACAGAAGGGCCTAAACTACTGGAATGATTTTTTAATCGGTTTCTTCCTTGATGGTACGTTATCTTATCATGCTGTTTCAAATTATTTGCGAACGCGTTGGAAGCTTATTGGGGAAGTTGATATCAAAACCGATGGGTTTCATTTTTATTTTAAATTCTCCAATGCCTCTGATAGGGAGAAAATCCTTAGATCAGACCCAGTCTTCATACGTGGTAGGATGTTTATCATCTCAGTTTGGGATCCATCCATTGGTTGTGCCCAGTCTCAGGTTAAAAAAGTCCCTGTTTGGATCCAATTATACAATATTCCCATGGTGTTGTGGACATTAATAGGCATCAATTGGCTTGTTAACCATATAGGAAGACTAATTTGTTATGATATCAGTACTGAAAGACTTGATCGGTTCAGATATGCGAAGGCCTTGGTTGAAGTATCAGCCGAATATGAGTTACCTAATATTATTGAGTTTGACGGTTTGGGAGAAAATTGTCCAAGTGTTAAGGTTAGGTATGATTGGAAACCAAGGATATGTGTACACTGTAAAGTATTTGGACATGATTCAATCAGTTGTGAGTTGCATGCTAACAATAATATGGATAATGTTGTTGATGAGAATTTAAGGCCTCAGCATTCAGAGGAGCACATTCACAGGCCTCACACTAATATCCGAGTAAATGCAAATCAGGACCAATGGAATAATGTCTTCAATAAGCGGAAGAAGAATTGGAAAAGGAAAGAAGTGAGGAATAATAAGGAAGGCGATAAAGATACTGAGATACCAATGGTTAATGTCAATCCTTTTAGTGCACTAGAAGCTGGTTTGCAGAGTAATGGCAATGAAGAGGGATCAAATACTCAAACGCAGATTAATAGTGGAACACTTGACAGTGATGTTGGCAAGGAAGCGCAAGCTGATTTGCAAAGTTATGGCAACGATAGGGGATCCAATACTCAATCGCAATCTAATAGTGGAGAACTTGATAGTGCTGTTGACATTCAAGCGCAAGTGGTAGGAAACACAGGAGAAACACAAAATATTGAAGTTAATAATGGGGTGCAGTTTGATGATGATGCATTGTTTGGCAATCTCTTTGAAGGTGATACAAATACGACAAATCAATCAGGTATGTCTTCACCTGACTTATCAAGCCCAAACATCTCTAGGCCTTGTCCACTGTCTGTTGGACTTGCTACTCCTTCCTCTGCTGTTGAAAATAATAACTCCATGACACGCTCCGCAATGGCAACCTCCCCTTATGCACACTTGAAGCCTCCTCAGAATATTATTCTTCCACCTCCAGTCTCTGGCTGTGGATTGACTTTTCCACGAGTTAACATGTCTTCCCCTGCTAGTTCACTACTGTCTAAATCTAAAAAGCTTAAAGAAAAATTCAGGGATGATACTGATTTAGATGATGGTATCGACTACAATCCTGAAGATGTACTACCTCGCAACACGATGAAATCATCTAAAAGACATACTAGGAAAAATCCTGGTCCTATGTTTGATCCTTGTCTACGCTAACCGTCGTTAACAAAGTGAACTATTATTGGAAATTTTCTTCTGAAATTGGTAGCAAGCTATTTGGACATTAAGCTGGGTAGAAGAAATTTTGTGTTCTCATCTAGACAAGTATAAAGTCAGAAATCTTTTAATATTTTCTTTTAGTAAGTACAAGGCTAGAAATGTCAACAGTCTGTATCGCGTTAGTATATCTTTTGTTATTTTGTAACTCTTGAAGTGGTGAATAAAAACTTTCACTTGCCTTTCAAAAATTGCGATTAAAGAAAAAAACTGTTGGACCTCCAAGAAGTACATGGAATATCATGTTAACCACAGAGTTACGTACAAAATGTCACAAATGTCAAAATACATTCTACCCTAAGTGTAAGCTCTCAAAGTATATCAATACAGTGGAAAATAACATCAACCCTCCAAGTTCGTCGTCCATCAGCATCATCGCCATCAAACCTGTCAGTCGATCAACTTACCAAAAATGTCAATTAGCACTCCAAGTTAATAAGAGAAAACATAAAATCTTTGGTTAGACGAGAGTTTGATGTGAGTCATTAATGACTATAACAACTATACTATAGAATATGGTACTAGACATGTTTAAGTCTCATACCTGACTTGTCCTGGCAACCAAATAGTTAACGCATAATAACTAAGTAAAATATATTACTCAAATAACAACAATTAATATATACTGCAGTAAAATAAGATAGAAGAATCCAACAGCCTTGTTAAGTTATTTGCTCCCAATCCCCACTTTAGTATCCTATGGATGATAGCTTACTTGGAGAAAGAAGAAAGATTGCGTTCATAACAACCACAACATCCATCCAACAAAACCTAGCTATCACCCTCTAAATCCGTGAATACATTAATAGCGCACATGACCACCCTCACTCATGTCAATGGCTAATGGAAAACTCTTATTCTACTAGGACCACCGACAGGGATGAAGCCACGAAATCGGACAAGGGGGGCGGATTCGAAAGGAGGGGACCAAAAAAAAAAATTTATACCAGTTTACCCTTAATTTCAACTTATAATGTCTTATATTATCAATAAAAATGCCTTAAAAGTGATCATTTTTGTTTAAATTGGTAAAAAAATTTTTTTGGCTATTTCTTAAAATCTAGGGGGGCACCGCCTCCACTTGCCCCCCTCTAGCTACGTCCCTGACTATCGGATTTGCAGAACCTATAGTTCAATATTTTTGCCTTCCTGACCCAAGTATTCAATAACTAGACTCCCCTTGATCTGGGTGATCTATAGTACACGACCATCTTTACCAGTCCAAATGGGAATCACCACGACAACCTTGCCTTGAGTCGGCAATTAGAACATTTTGAGATATCAATGATTCCTTGGCAGTTCCAAGCACAAGATCCATCCACAACTCTATCTTCAGGTTTGATTCCTACCCAAACCAGTCTATTTTCCGGCAGCCTCCTTTCACCTCTAGCGGTTTATCGTACTCTTTCGACCACTCCCATCCGAGTTTACAACCAAAATTTCACAACTTCAACTGGCTATAACTTCCTCTTTGTAGAAGGAATCGACAAACCATAAGTTCCTACATGATCCTAAGACTACTTTGTCATCACTATGGATCTCACTCCAATTGGCCACTCTGTGGTGGATTGGTACCCATATGTACCCTATGGATTGGTGCAGATCCATGTACTTGGCCAAAATTTGGTTAAGTCACTCCAAATTTCTTCATAAGCTCTTCCCCCAAGTCTAGGATAACGTTGCACCTATCTTGGATCAAATATATCCCTTCACCGTCATCGCAGATGGAACTATAGCATTTCTCATCAATCAATCACCCTGCTATCACCTGGCCTATCCAATTGTCATCATCTCTTCACAATAGCATCATCAAGGTCCCAACATCATCCACTAAGGATCTCATCTCCATCTGAGTTATCTATATGGATCAGTGCCAATCCATGTTGTATGGATTGATGACGATCCACGTACTTAGCCATATTTTTTAAAATCTCTCCTACGCCATCTCATTGTCTCCAAAGCCTATCCTTCAAGTTTCATGTGATTCCGATGAACTATCATCTTGATATGCTCCGATCTTCAGCTGAAGTACTAATTTACCATACATTAACACAAAATCACGCATAGCAAGTACTACACTTATTCAAATAGTTATTTTAACCAATTTCAAGCATACATAAACATTCAATTGCATACAAACATGAACAAATGAAAACTAATCATAGATTTATCACTAGAACATGGTTAATTACTCATTAATTACATTGAATCTAGCATGTTAATCAACATATGTCATAATTAGTTATCCTTGTGGTTTCTAGACTTGAAATTAGTAGATACAATCAAGTTTTACGGTTAACTTAACATATGAGTGAGTAATATCCCTAAGTACAACATATAATCCATTATAAACAAGTGGGAGATTATAACAAATCATATACTATTACAACCCAAAATTAAATAAAATTACTTAAGAAATATGAATATCAAAAGTTAATGTTATGTCTACATAATGTTACAAAATAATAAGGTCGTAGTAAGGTTGAGTTGAGCCGCCATATAACCTGGATGATTTTTCGTTCAGGTATAAGCCAATGACAAGAATTACAGTTTTTAATTCGACGTGGATTATTCAAAAACGTTTGATTGTTAATCTAAAGGAAAAAATTAAAAGTGTGAGGTGTCTGGACCAAATTAAATCTTCAAATCTAACGGCCTGATATCCCTACACTTAGCTCTTCATATAAGACTTTGGGCCAAGCTCTCCATTCGCAATACAAATCTTTTCTGTTTGGGTTCTCTCTTGACTGAAATGGATCTAAAACTTAAATTTTTCTCTAGGAAGAGATTTGTAAAAATAAAAATATCATTAGTGATCCTAAGGACAACTTCTGGGAGGCTGTGAGCACTTTAAAAGCTAATGATTAAAGGCAACTATTGTCATCATTTAGATTCTTGGCTAACTGAAGGAAACAACGCTTATAATAGCTGTAGTTTTCCTTGTATTTTTCTTACAATTTTTAGTAGTTTTAAAGCTAGTATTTCCATGAGTTATTTTCTATAAGTATTTCTTTGTTTCTTTCTTATAGTTTCTTTTTAATTAAATTCTGTATTTTTTAGCCTTTTTCCCTTAACGGTTATTTTATCAGTTATTTACAGAATTACAGTTTCTATAATTATTCAAATATGTTTTAAAACATGCCTGGATTTGTAAATGTTAGTTAATTGATGCAGATTTAATCCTCTTTTTATGCATGAAAAATAGAATAAAGGTAATAACTTTGCAAAAACGAAATATAAGAAAGAGAAATAAATTTACAGAAACATGTGCATAAATTATAGATCCGTACTTAAAAAGAAGTTAGACTGAATTAGTCAAATTAGTAACAATTTGCAGTAAATTATAACATGGGTTGTAATTGGAAAAGTTACAAAGAATGAGTATATTATTATGTAACTATATGGACATGTTGGAAAATCATAATAGGAAAATTTGGGAATTTGCAACTAAAATTATAACATGGGATTTATAATCAAAAAGGGGAAAACGACTTATTATAATTAGAAGCTTATCTTGAAATAAGTTGATAAGCAAGAAAAAATAGTGGTCTATAGCTTGCAACATTCACTTTTAGCTCAACATGAGGGTTGAGGCTGGGCATGCTGAAGCAGGCATCTAAGTGACCGTTAAATAAGTCCCAGATCAGGGGGAAAGGGAGTACAAATTAGAATATTTGTTTGTTAGAGATTTGTACCGATAACATTTCGTTTTAGGTTTGTTACTGATGATCTCACATATGGGGGATCGAGGTCGGGTAGGCTTATGCTGATTGGGGTAAATAAGTGCTCAATAGGGAAGGGGCAAGAGTGAGTGTGTTCCAGCGATGATCGAGTGTGCTGCAACATCGATTGGGGAAAATAAGTCATTACTGCATACAAACATTAAATTATGTTATTGTTGGTAGATAGACGGGCGGTGATCGACTTCACGACGGTTAGGTCCATTATGACATTCTACATGCGAGGTGATAGACATGTATAAAAGACATATTAATAGGTATTATGAAATTATTATAATCGTATTACTTGTATTCAGTGGTTGAATAAGTGCAAATAATCGAAAACTAAAAGTATGTTTACCTTATGTAGTTGTGCATGAACATTTTACCCTATTTACAGTAGAATTGTTATCATGTTCATTTCCTTTCACTTACTCAATCATGCTAGCAATTAGTTCATTCACCCAACTTATTGTCTGACCCATTCCCCTTTTATTCATTTTTCTTCCACCATTAGGCACACAGGATAGAAGTCAATTGATACTAGAAGGTTGGGATTAACGTTGTTATTTATCTACCTATTTGATGTATTTTCTTCTGTTTTGTGACATCTTAGTTGTCATGGTTTGGATTTGTACTTGTGACGGAAAATGTTTTGATTTATACTCTTATTTGGACTAAAATTATGTAAGACATATCATTTGTATTATGCCTCATTTTGTATAAAATATTGATTTAGAATAATAAGTTATTATTAAATAAATGTTTTCGCTATTTATGTTTTATGTCTTCTGAATTTTAGCATATCTTTATACGTACAACGCTCCACATTCCTTGGCATAACCCTATTCTGGGGAATGCTATGGGGGTGCAGGGTATTACATTTTCTACCGAAGCCTAATGTTACAGGATTCCTAAAAATTTGTGTAAAAACTAAAGTATTTTTCCAAAGATAAATAGATTTTAAAAATAGGAAGTATTTTTAAAATATAAGTTTCTCAAAAATCCCCTCAAGTCCATCTCATTTCCTTGTCTTATTCTCTTTTTTCTTCATTGAGTTGTCAATAGAACAACCTATCTAAGCTTTCCCACGTGACGACCGCCTCATGCCTCCTACACAAAACTATAGAAGAAATGCGCTGCATGACGTGCCAGGTCAATACTTGATGATCATCGAGTAAAGTAAATTGAAATAGATGTTGTCGTATAACTCAGTACGCATGGATAATATGTAATAATAAAATATACAACATGATTTTGTAGTGAAGCATAACAAAACAAAAAATCTCATCTCAATTAAAATCTCAGAATATTGAGTACAAATCATCTTAGTAATTGAATATATGAATACATCATTCCCCACTGCACCCCTCATCACAATATATAAATGTCAATACAACAGAAATCATCCAAATTGCTATATAATAAGGATACTATGACGCCCGCCTTCTTCTCATCATCGCACAACAACATTGTGACCAACCTGTCACCTGCTACTCAATCCACTCATCAGCATCGTCCATCCCAAGGTAATAAGAGGTGACATAGAACCCAGAATATATACGAGCCAGAATAGGATTCCCAATTCCCACTTCTCTTTGGTATCCTACGATGATAGTCTATCCAGAGATCAATTTTAGTCCCGAGACTAGTCTTATTGTTTTCAAATGACATTTTTACATAGATGACAGCAGGCAGCACATGTCGTTTGGAGTTTGCGGGTTTTGGGCCTCATTTGTGAATAAATGAATATAATATTAAGGCAAATCTAATTCTAGTGCTACAGTGTCAATCTCATCCCATTTCCATCTCTCCCTTCGGGTTTTACTATTCCGTTGAAAATGGAGGCCGCCATTTCCTCTTGCAATCAAAAATTCAAATCTCATGATTTACTTATCCTAGAATCTGAAACGAATTCCTAAATTCATGAATCGGATTTCTCCTCAACCCCGTATCACTTTTGGTGATCTATGGCACTGTTTTTGTCATGGTTGTATGAATCCTCCTTGTTACGGTTGGGTATTGGATGAGCTACAAGCGACAAGAGTACATGGGGTTTGCGACATTAGATTCGACATGTCGAAGAGAAGCTTCGGTCGGATATTGATCAATATGCGTCACCAAAAGTGACGCGCATGCTTTGGGACAATAAAGGAGGGTCTGGAGAACACACATGAGAGGGCATACGAGTTGGGCCTCTTGTTGATTTTCGCGGAGAGATCGCATAGAGCGGTTCGTCTATCCATCTGTTTGTCAATTCGTTGACTATGGAGGGAGAAAATGAAGAGAGAAGTTTGTGAGGAGTGGGTTTCAAGTTACATGAAATGGCACAGTTTGGTTTAGGGAAGATGTATTAGAAAGGTAATTAGTGGTAATAATTGTAATTAGATTAATTTAGCTATTAAAATAATTGTCAAACTTATAAATGCATAACTTTCTCATACGAGGTTGGAATTGGACGTCGTTTCTTCTTATGGACTCTTATTAATGAGCTCTACATTTTAGATCTGTTTTGGGCGGATTTGGCTAATGTGAATGATATTGTTTCTCACTGAACTATATTTGTCTGTATATTGGAAATTTGACATTTTGAATGATTCTTGATTATAAAATGTGATATTTAGTTTAGTTGACCTAGTAAATAATAGATAAAAATATTAGTAAATGATTTAAGTAGTTTTAACCATAGTTATCACATTTTACCTAGTGGTGCGTTATTGTGCACGCTATTTAACCGTTTACGCGCTATTGCACACAATTTGACCATATTGCTAAATTTAGACTATTTGGACATATATCTTACTTTGATTACAGTAATAGATTATGTTTGATGTATTATTGTCATTTTGGATGTTTGGATGCTAGTTTAGGATTTGTGCGGTATCTGTTGCATGATTGACTTGTTTACTTAGTTTATCTTAAAACGTCGTTTGTAGACAATCTAGTATTAGGAAATATTTCATTCCTTAGAGTTTGGGATGATTATCTATTGAATACATAGTTAGCGTATATTTATTTAACGCACAAGGATGGTAGATGTAACACCCCATAATTTAATACACTATAATTGTATAATAAAGATAATAAAATGAGTATTACTTAATGAAATGTTCAAAAATAAGTAAAACCAACATTATCGTTGTGTTGCTCTCGGGATTCTGGTTCAGATAGATCCCAAGTTTGCATAAAACTGATAACGTATGAAGGAGTTATGGACATGAGAAGAATGTATATATGTATAAGGAGATCATGTATAAATAATTTCAAAATAATATAAACCGAAAATGACGTAGGAAATAGCAGTTATGGGATGACCAAACCAAAACCTGGGTCGACCTATGGGTCGACTCATGTATAGGAGGGGTCGACACAGTATGTCGGTGGGTCGACCCATTGACATTCTAGGCGGATTCTGAGTTCTGTACCTGGACTGTTTCTAATGTTAGGTTCGTTCGCTAACTCAGCATTACGTGTATGGCCAGATATGAAAACTTATTTCTAACGACGGTGGATTGTTCTAGGTAGTCTGTACAAAGTCATGCAACCTCATTTGTTCTACACACAAAATCATTCTTCCTCCTTCTTCCTTTAAACCTTTTTCTGATATTAATATATACATAGAACTACTGAGGTGCTGCCCAAATATAAAATAGCAAGGACAATTCAAACTACTCTACAACAATAAAAGATAAAAGTGGAATTTTCTACAATGACATATGCATATCAAATAGAGATATCATCTTCTTCAAGTATCGATGTGAATGTCATGTCAATTTTAGATTTGATTATTTAAATAGGTTTTGGATAGTGAATAGTTTTGGATCTGAAATAAACAGTGCCTATAAGTAATTCTTATATATGTTCTTTTACTGTTAATTAGTTTTACTGTTACACATGTTCTTTTACCCAGATCTACAATTAATTTATATGCATGTATGCTTTCTTCTTCCTTGTCCCCACTATGCCATTTATTATTTATAGTCTTTCTATATGCCTTTTTATTCAGTTTGAGATCTATTTTTTTTCTTTTTCCTTTTTATTTACATTGAACCTAGGCTACTCAAAGCCTGGGCTATTACCGTTGATTGCTTATAAAGGACATAAATTGGAACAATTAGATAATGATTTAAATGGTGAAAATTGGGCATACTGTAAACTAGAACCTTTGACTGTAAGATTTGGGTTAATACACAAAAGGAAGTATGATAAGGTTAATTAAATGTTAATTTATTAGATTGGGTTAGTTACATGTTAATTTATTTGAATGGGTTAATTACATGTTAATCTATCAGATTGGGTTAATTACTTGATAATCTTTTAGATTCAACATAATTTAAGATTAAGTATAACATGTAAGGATATATGAATACCAGATGTAAAAACTAAGTAAAATGAATTACTATAAGTCTATTGTACATTTGGGCAGGTGCTTGTTTGGGAAGGGGGTTGTACACCAATAACATTTAGGATAAATGTCATTTTGCAACCAGACTTATTAATGAACTTAAACCTGCTAAGTTACACCTGTTAATTAATAGGCTAAAGAGGTCCCAAGTCTAGTAGTTTATATCAGGTTTTCGGGGCTCTTAAATACTACGCACACAGGGACACAAGCCTAGGGGGTGCCTTATGTCAAGTTGTATGGAACCCACATCAGTCAGTATCCCTGTTGGTATCTCGGTAGGGGCCCCGCACTAGGTAGGGGCCAGGGCACGCTTTACTGAACTGGATTGCAAGAGGTTCAAGGTTCGGGGGTGGGTACGGACGCATTTCGGCATAGTCATGAGCGTGCATTGGTCCGAGTACGGGAAACTAAGATGTTGTAATACCTAATAATAGGTCTGTATTCTATAAGTTGCTAGGTTAGGGACTGATACACCCTACTGTCGGGGCTCGGGTAATAGGGAGCCGATCACATGGGTAGTAATTAGGGTAACACCTAATCCAGTTAATACTAGTAGTTTGGTGCTATAACTTGATTCTTGGGACAAGAATGAGAAGTTTAATCTATCTTTATCCTGTCTTGATATCTTGTTTACCTCACATGTATATACATGTTTTACTGTAGTTTCTCATCCAGTATTATTTGTCTTAACACCTTTTCATATGCTTATGCTAAAAATTACAGGAAATCGCCAGACTTTATGTCTGACCTTTTTTATTTTACTTCTCTCTCTTCCTTTCCCCTCCCCCCAGGTTCTTAGAGTGGGAGTGGTTAGTAGTTGAGATCGTGATTTTGCTTGGACGTGGATAGCTCTCCTTTTTCATGTATTTTCTTCTGTTTATTCATCTATGATATTTGTATTGACACTTGAGGGATATTATTATTGTTTTTTTATTCTGATGTTATTGAGACAAATGATTGTGGTTTTTGACATTTGAGATGTAATGGCATGTTTTGAATTGAAATAATTTTTTTAAGTTTTCCACTATATTATTTATATATGTCTTGTAAATTTAGTTGTTGTTTACCTATTGCGCTTCACAAAACTTAATGCATTCTCTTAACGGTGACATTAAGAAATGTAGGGTGTCACAGTAGACTCAAACGGGCGAGATATATTCTTGAAGGATCTTCAGAGTGCTTGGACGGATTTGGCGACGGAGTAGCATTGAAGCTTGGCAAAATCAATTTTGAAAAAGGTTATTGGTCATTAATAATTTAAGCCTAAAGTACATTTATAAGAAAATACTCCTTAGAGGATAAACTTACTAATGATTATTGGTCATAATAATTTAAGCCTTTCTAAAAATAGGTAGTGCCTATATAATTTAACTTCCAAAACCAATGACAGTCATCTTAAGGTAATTTTCCTATGGGTCCTTATACTTTGTGCTACTTGGTAGAACTGATATCTTAGAAAAACTATAAATAACTTTTCTATAATATCTCAAGAATCCAAGAAAATTCCTTTCCTTCCAAACAGTGATTTTTAGATAACATGGTATAGCGTTTATGTGCTTATAAAGTACTAAATTACTATTTATTTCTTGCTACCTTAAGGTTGGACCAACATGTCATCCACACAAACTCCTGTCAACCTACTCCAAAAACTAAACACCCTACCTATTAAATCGGCAACTAGGCTTAAGCATAAACTAGTCCATAGGTATGGTAAACCTTTTCTTAAAATCCATCATATACTCTTGTAGCGGGTTTTATCTCTAAAATTTTCCACTACTCATGACTATGGGAAACTTCTAACAAAGAAACCTACCTATGGGAAAAGAATTTGCTCCTAATAATTCAGAAAGGCCATTTATATGAGGCAAAAGATAATGGTTCTTATATGATAACTTACTTATGACTATTGTAAATCCAAAGAAAGTATTTGTCTTTCGTGAAAATATGAGGGGTGCCTCACATCCAAAATGCTTACACTCGTCATTTTTTCCATAAAGTTCCTTAATCTGCCTTTCCGTAGGACCTCCTGTTGTGGTCAAAGTCCAATGACTTCCTCAAATATTTCTAAAAAGCTCATATAAACAGGAACTACATTGACATCACCTAGAGAAACATCAAGGGAATATAGGAAACTCAACATGACTGATCCCCTTAGGTCGCAAGAAATCTCATGGGTTTGTCATCCTATCCTGGCAACCCTCCTCGTGTAGTCCAAGATATCCCCGTACATGACTAATAAATTTGTCCCTCAGATTACTCCTTGTCCTGAAAATTCCTAATATAATCAAACTATATCCCTAGAATGAAAAAAAATTAGACCCTAACAAACCATTGATAAAAGTGTCGATCCTACGAGGTTTGAAACAACTATAAGATCTATAATTAACTAGGGGTAGTCCTAAGTGTAAACAATCGATAAGTGAACTAAAACTGAAGGAGTGTAATACTCTCGAGTGCAGATAGAAAAAACCAAAGTGGAAATCAAACATTGCATTGAAGCCTTTTTATCTCTATTCGGTCCATTGCTGGATGATGGAGCTACGACCAAGTCTCGAACTTGAACCGCCTATACGCTAGCCCTCTATACTCCTTCTATCCGTGAGGATAGTCCCTTCTATCCGTGAGGATAGTCCCTTCTATAGTGATCGGGCCACTCACAAAAGAAAAATTTCCTTTACATTCTCTCCATCTTACATTGTTCTATGTATGGATTGAGTATTCCATAACATTTGCACTTCTCGTCTTCCTATCCTGATCCTTTTGGGGTCCCCCAGCTTTCTTTTAGTTACTCCCTTTTTTATTTTCTACCATGGTTTCTTTAAATCAACTACTTATGGAACCATTCTAGCCTCATCCTTGCTAACCTCAGTTTTCAATGCCATCTTGACAAGGGACTCAAAAGTCGCTCCCATAGGTACATGTGTCAGAGCCAACCCTTGGAGGGCATGGTTCAATCCTTTAGCAAACTATAGAGCGTCATATGACGTGTATTGTATGATTTCAATCCAAACCATGACAATTCGTTGTATTGATTAACGTATTCTTTTACTAAAATATCTTGTTAATGATATTTTTCGTCAACACCAAAATATAAGAATATAGTTGTGGACCTAGGGGAAACTAGGTGTAACCTAGCCCCTAAAAGTCCGATTTAACTTGTCATTCCTCAAATATCAAGATCCAAAGCCTGAAGATTAGTTACCCCCCCCCCACCAAAGAGGTGAGTATCAAGCGTACGAGACTTAAGGGTCAACCGTTATCTTGGGATAAGGCAATTGTAAACTCGACACTAATTGGAGCTCGATGGCTTGTTAGGGAAATTCGGTAAATAACTCCAAATTTGAGGTTTGAACTCAAGAAATTGGATGAAAGACCAGAATAATTTACTAAACCGGTGATTTATGGTATTTGGTTAGTTGACATGGTATTTGTGTTGATAATTAGGATAGGGAATTTGTCGGTTCATTACAGTGGTATTAGAGCTGAAGGTTGAGTAGTAACCTTGGCTCTATGGCGTACGTCGATAGTGATGGGGTTAGTAATACCCTAGATTGAGTTTGAGTGTGTATATATATGAGCGCGTATTTGTAGATTGTACACAAACTGTTTTATATTGTGTTGACTGGTTTGTTGAGTGGTTTTTTTAATTTTGGTCGATACAGAATGTACAACTGTATCGATAGGTGTTTCTAAACTCTTGAACAAAGCAATTCGATACAGTATTGTTTTAAAATGGGTAAATGAAATAATTTTTCCCAAAAATTATTTTCATATAAAAGGAACAATTTGTGAAGTATTATAGTATATTGATGTGTTGATTGTTATTACAATCAAGTGAGATTATAAAACATTGAAATGGTTATATATAACAAAATATCATTTGTATATGGATAATATGTACAAATGAGATAAACTAAGATTGAGTTCAAAACAGAGTTTGAGAATTTAAATCCCAAATGATTTAGAAAATAATTTCTAAAGTATTTTAAATAATATAGTATTACTTAAAAGAAAGTTTTTAATATAAATCATTTTTAAATAGATTTTGAGAATAATTAAGCATTGAACTCACTTCAGTCGTTGGAAAATAATTCTGATGATGATACGGACATCATCTATGTTCATTTTTGAGTTTCTAAGTGATAAATTGCTACCATAGAGAATTTCTATTAGAAATTCATTTGAGGAAAACAAGTTTTAAGAAATTCAAATGTTTTGAATTTGCAAGTGGTTATAAATATTTGCATATATTTATATTAATTTAAAGGAATTTGAAAGAAGAAGGCGGGGATTTGAATTCCAAATTTAAAATTAACTTGTGCAAGTTAAATGTATTGAAATAGAAGAAGGGAATCAAATTGATTGAAATTTAAGTTGAATAGAATTGTATCAGACTGGAAATTAAATTGAGTAGCTTATAAATTGAAAAGTAAACAAATTTATTTAACATCATTTTGAATGAATGTGAATGTTTGTGTATGGATTATGGATGGAATGTGAAAATATGATTGAGAATCATTGAAATCCAATTGAACTGATATGGTTATATTAAACTAAAGGAATGAATGACTGTTAAAAACTTCAATTACTGAAACTCACTTGCTTAAGTGTGAGTAAATACAGGTGCATGGAACCATCTGCTTGGATTTGGCTGTGTAAATTGCCTACGAATTAAGTGAGTTTGCTTAGTAATGCTTATAAAAGACACGTCTACGCAAAAATACAAAAAATCGAGGTTTGAATTTTGTTTCCCGACCATGTGGGTATATGTGTATATATATTTGTTATTCTTGTGATATCGCAGAAGTCCCTCCGTACAGAGGAGACTTTGCCGAATTTTTTTAGAAATTTAAGGTGTTAGAAATTTTTTAGAATTTTAAAAAAATTCCGTTATTATGAATGAATTAATATTTCCATTTAAATTAAATGGTTTAGTTGAAACTGAAGTTAAGAAGTAAAACAAAACATTTTTAACCTAGTTAATAGGGTTTGTAGCTTCTTTTCTCGCCTTAATAATTTCGGGGACGAAATTCTTTTAAGGGGGAAGGAAATGTAACGAGCCGTTAATTTTTAAGTTATTTTGATTGTTGTATTGGAAATATAAAAGGAATTTTATAAGGAATTTATTTATTAAAAACAACTTTTCAACATATAATTTCTAATTAAATTTAAAATGAGCTTGTAACATCGCGGTAGTTCGTAATATTACGTTTTGAACTTCAATTGAATATACAAAATCCAAAATAAGTCAGATTTCAGTGAAAAAAAACGTTTGGATCTATTTGATTATATTTTATAAAGAACATAGAAAACTGAGATTTCATCTTGTAGATTGTGAATTATGTCCAAATCAAAATTTCAGAAAGTCGTTTTGGAATTGTTTATAAATTATAACGATTTATTATGTAAATAAATCAATTTTGAATAATCCGAACATCGTTTTAGTTTGAAATACAGAGATACAAATCCAAATATGTTTATTTTGGCGCTATATGATGTTCTAATCAGATTTATACGATAATAATGATTTATTATTGTTAAATTGGAAGTTTTTTGAATTAATTAATATAGTAATCGATTTGTTTAAGCCTTGAAAATAGTCTTTTTGCAAACGAACTCCGTTTTCAACGAAATTAGTTTCATTGGATCCGTAATGTTAAACTATTGTATGAAAATAAGTTTCACAGTGATTCGATATCGTATGTGACTACGGTAGCCATAAACACGCCGCTAGTTCGCGTAGCAATTAATTAAAGGAATTTAAATTGTTTCCAAAGGAATTTGTATATAACTTGAGATAACGATCGAATTAAAATGCGAAACCAATTCCACTGAATTTGTATTGGCTTTTAAAGTCAAGATATATATTGTTCGTTATTTTTGGAGATCATATATTTTTTTGTCCAAAATAGTGTTGTTTTACGTGTAAAATATCATTCCGGGAGAACAGTCTCCGAATGCGACGAAACTTTTGCTATTGGATCCGTATTAATATGTTATTATAGGATTTCGATTTCCATATCTATCAGACTTACCGTTTGATCATGGAAATAGGAAATGTATAGATTTTTATTTAATCATTTATTCGATTTAATATAGAACTTAAGAATAGCCAATTTTCAAACGATCTTCGATTTCAACGAAACTAATTTTATAAAATCGGTAATGGCTAATTATTGTAAGATTTTTAGCTTGGGGTCAATATGAATTATTTTGATTATCATGCATGATACAAACGCATATCAATTTACGTTGTGAATTAAAAATGGAGCTTACCCAAACGATCTCGAAATTCGACGAAACCAATTCAATCGTGTCCGGAATATTTAATTGTTGTAAGATTTCAAGTTTATAGGCAATCGAAGTTATTTTGTGAGTGTACAAATATTAAACATGAATCAATCAACGAATTTAATATTCAAAATTTCGCTGTTTTTCCAAATGGAGTCTAATTTCGACAAAACAAGTTCTGTGGATCTGAAATGTCAAACTATAGCACGATGTCAGTTTTCATCGCAATTGGAGTTCATATACGGTCATACGAAATTGAAACGTCGAATGAGAATTGGCGATAGGCACAGATTACTAAAACAGTAAAAAAATATTATTATTATATACCCAAACTCACCTATAATCCCCAAATTTCTCTGTCGTCCCCATTTCTTACCTCGACGCCAAATTTTCTTCCAATAAAGAAAAAAACAAAAAACAAAAATTTCACCACTTCAAAAAATCATTAAAAAATAAAAACGTGATTAAATCATTCCATGTTGAATCCACCTGTCTCATTTTCACAAGAGCTTCTTTCCAGTATGATCGATTAAAGTTGCGACGTGCTTCCAAGAAGTTCGACTTCCGCACAGTAAACCTACGGTTACCGATTGTGCAAGGATGAAGTTTAATTTCACGAAATCAACATTATTTTTGGACTCATGGGAACAAACCGCACTTGTATATGTATTTTTTGGGTGAACGGGGACTAAAAAGTTCAATATTGTGTTGCTGGGTGAGCAGACTATGGGTGGACGAACTTGTGGTGGAGCATGTGAGTTTCATAAGGATTGTTTGGTAATGTCGGGAGTAGTCATAGGAGGTCGGAGAGAAGGTTAGGGGGGTCAGTAACTGGTCTGAGTCTTGTGTACAGGTGTGGGAACGGAAAGTATAGAGAAGATATCGAGCACTGTTTTTAAACGTAATTAAGGCCAATCTAATCGTGGGATTAATGGGTGGTTAGTAATGATAAGCACGGTGGGTTGATGTCTGTTAGGAGCAGGATTTGCCTGGGAAGTGGAGTATGAACATAATAAGTAAACCACCTATACTTCTTGAAAGATTATGAAGTGCAATAGAACCACCTTCTATAAATAAACATAACGGCGTTACAGCATGGGTAACAACCCTTAAAAAATGCTTAAAGTCAGCTATAGTATCTAATAATACGAATGGAAAATCCTGAGCTAATGCTAAAGCACGAAGCTGATGTCCGGAAACTCCATAACAAACTAATGGAATCTCAGCTATCTAGGGTGTAGGGCGTAGCCTTAGAACAGAATGGAAGGATGGTAGCTGCAAAAAGCAGTTTATATGGGATGCATAAAGGGATGGTACAAAACTAAATGCATTTGGAGTAATTCAAATATTCTTATGACATGAACTAGATCGTGGTGGCATGCAGTCGAGAATGGCATTAATGGTATTAAGAAGTAGCTTTGCTTTGGGAATTCACCGTTTTGTAATTATTAATGAAGATAATTAAAAGAATCCAATGAAAAACGATTTAATCTTAGCAAGGAGATCTACGTTGTAGAACTGGCGTGGCTGAGAACGGACCTACTAGAATTTCGTGATAAAATCAAATATTTGTTTGATATTAAAGCGAAACAAAACGTAGAATCGTCAACTACGAAACAATATAAGTAAAATCACTAACTCTGGCTCGTTTATATTTTTATATAAACGAGTTTTAAATCTATATATAGTAATTTTATACTGTGTGATGATAGTTTGGATGAATAGTTGGTAAATTAGTTAAAATGATTTTATTAGTTATGTATATTTAATCATATTGGTTGAATATTGATTCTGTTACCATAATTTTTTATATTGAAGTGAAATTAATGTTATCTACGTTGATTAACATCTGTGGATGCAGGGATATAGGTTAGAGCAATCCAACTGGATTCCTCAATATTTATTTTACTATTTTCATATGTTGTGATATATGAAGTGTTTTTAATCGGTGATTGATTATATTGTGTTTGAATTAACTTAGCCCTAGAATTTTGGTATTTAAATACCATAAAATATTTTCGGATGTAGAAAATAAATTTGAGATTTAAAAAGGAAAATTATTTCCAAAATAAAAATTAAATTTCGAATGGACTGAAAATAGAAACTTGTTTAAATGAATTAGACAAGAAATTGATTATAACAATTTTTATAAAATAAATAAAATATTTATCATAGGATGAATTAAAATATAATTTCAAGTTGAATGTATATAAGAATAGTGGAAATCAGTGTTGAAACCGATATTTGAAGTGGGATTTAACTTAATAGTTATAAAAGAAATTTGAGTTAGAAATATGAATTCAAATGGAAATTTGAAGGAGATGGGGAAATGGAAAACCGTTTTCGAAAGAAAACGATGAATTTTATTCCGAAGTTCGGAATACTAAATAAATTGAGTTAAATCCAAGAGAGTTATTTATTGAAAATCGAATATATCGAATTCAAGAAAATACTATTAACTTTCCGCTTTAATCAAGATTTAGTTTTTAAATTACTTATTTATTTAAATTAATGAATAAAAGTTATATTTTAAATTAAAATATTTCGGAAGCAGGGATTATAACGCTATCTTTATAATCAATATTTTCCGTAAAAGATGTGGATTCATAAATTGAATTCGAAAGTTGTGTGAGCAATGTTTGTTAAGATTTAAGTTGTGATCTTTGACTATTTCGAAGTTAAGAATGTTGTTGAGTTAAGGTCTGAGAGGTAATTATATACCAACTTGATTGACTTCATGATTGACTGAGGGATGGTTAAGGTTCGATGGCAAAGATTGGTAAGAGATGTGGTTAGCTAATAAACAATTAATGGATTGAGTTATAGTAACGATGTTCATACAACATCCGTTTAAAACCCAAATAAATGAGTTTTGGAAACGTTTTCCAAATATGATCAGAAATGTTTTCTGAGTATAGAAATTGAAATGATTTAGTTAATGGGAATTTAAGAATTGGAAATGTTTTCCGACGTTAATAACGTATATTTTATGTAATATGAAAAAAAAGAGTTTATAATATTTGGAAATGTTTCCCAAAAATTTTCAAAGGCAAAACGAGTTTGGAAGAATATCTGGTAGAGATATAGAAAGGAATTGGAAAATTATAATTTAATAAGAAATTAATTAAAATGGTGCCTAGTGTTGCTTGATGATTGATCAGTAGAATCTCCATTTGGAAATAGGACCATTGATTGTATGAATGTTTTCCTTTGATAGTCAAATAATCGACTATCGAAGTTTTGGTTTATTTCATACTTCTGTTGTCAATACAGAGAGACCGGAATCAGGTTAATTATCTGAAACCCATTCTATATGGTCATAAGTGTTGTGAATCAATTTACGATGTAGAATTGAAGTCAGAGTGAAATGCAAGGGCTATTATGTTAATCCTTGGTAGAAATTGCCCAAGATGGATTGATATAATGGTGCCTTCGGTTTGTCCAGTCCCAGGACAACGTATATGGATGGATGTCTGACAAAGTATTTCCAAATGGTCACGTACATTGATTTCTTGAAATATACCAAGTATGGTAGCGGGGAACTTATTCTCTTAACTTAACATCCAGAGTATTTTTGTGGACGTCAATTAGTGATTTGACGGATCTGACGATGTGGAATTCAAAGTTTGAATGTGTTGTTCTGAAAGGTAATCGTGATCTCAAGTCTCATCAACTGGGAAATGATAGAAATCGGGCAGGGAGCATGGCTAAGTGGATCATTCCCATTAGGGGAATTATCATAGGGTCTAGATAAAATTCAACTGCTTCTTATTTTATTGCTTCTGTATGCTTACGGATTACGGTTGCTTATCACAATCGTTGGTGATAATATGCTCAGTACACTCAAGTTGAATGAGTTGCCAGTCTTACGTAGCCGGGTTGCAAGATGTTCTTGTTGAACAAAGTGCATTCCTCTCTAGAGATACACTACCAGAAGGTGGTCCCATACCTTGTCATAGTTGGAAATCCATGCTCCAATAAGCGCCCTGCAGTTTTTGATTATATACTATGTATGTGGAGTGTGAGATGTAAGCATTCCTCTAGATTGCTATTTATTTGATTTAAACACTATTATAATACCATCGAGTTTGATACCACAAATATTTTGGGTTATCGTAAGGTAAAAACCATTCATGTTTATGTGTGGATGGGCCTTACGATTATCTTTTCCATTGAAAGGATTTTTGGAAGTTAAATCAAGTAGTTGGAGTTTACTCACACCAGTCCCATGACTGGCCCAGAGTTTATTTTGCTTTGTTTTACCCTAAACTCTTGGGTGCCTAAATTTGTATGGGCAGTCAAGTGGTCGGAATTTTACAGATATACTTGGAGGATCTTGGAGCAGGAGGCTTCAACACTAGATAACTACTATTTATTTCCGTTGTGATGTTGAATATGTTGTACTCTGATGATGGTATGTATATACAGTTAGCGATTTGTACAAAGGTTATGTTATATGATATATTTTATTCGTTCCGCGGTGAGATTTGTGTTCTTTGTTTCATTTGTTCTAACTTCTCTTTCTACTTCTCACCCTCTAACTTCTTTCTATTAATGATCTGGTAATTTCTGGTATCTGGTTATTCGACATGGTATTTGTGTCGATAATCAGGATCGGAAATTTGTCGGTTCGCTACATGATGCAAAAATTTGATGAACTACGCTCTTATTATGTCAAAGTGTGGGAAAAATTGGATGAGAGGATATTTTTGATTTAAAAAATATTTCATTCATATATAAATTACAAGTATATTTAGGTTGCTATGCAAAATGTTTTCAAAATATTTTTGAAAAAGACAGCATTGATATAGGAGTACCCGCTTAGAAATTCATTGCATACATGAATTTTTATAATGTATTGCACTAGCACACAGATGGTTGCAAAACTGAAAGTACACATAATAGTTGTAAATTATGTGAAGAATTACATAAGCGCGCCCTCTATCTAATTTCGAGGGCGAAATTTCCTAAAATGTGTGTAATGACAAACATTTTCCAGCGATATAATAATTAATTAATTTAATTATTTAAATAGTGAATTAAAGGATTTAATGGTCGTGGAATTAAATAATGGTGAATATTTAATTAAAATAATAAACTAAATAATATATTTAATTCTGAAATAATCAGAATTGGCTGAAATGGCGATATGGTGTGAACTGGATCATCTGTGATATTTAATTCAGTTTAGAATTTGAATTTATATTAACGAATATATTATTTAAAACGAAGATTGAATTTATAATTATATTATAATTATAATCAAGCTCGAAATGGCGCTGCAGTTCGTAAATTGGCGATTCGAGCTTCAACTGAATGTATAGAAGCCGTTTTAAATCGGATTTCTTTGAAACAAGAAACGTTAGGAGCTGGTAAAGTATATCTTTCTAATGGAAGTCGGGATTTCATTGTGTAGATTTCGATTTATGTCCAAATCAAATTTTAGAAAAGTCGCTATGGAATTCCTTTATAATTTATAACGATTTATTTATATTTATAAAAGGGATTTCATTTATAAATCGAATATCGATTTATACCGGGATTTAAATATCGAGTTAGAAATTCATATAGGAATATTCTAGAGCTGTATGATATTCCACTGTGAATATATACGATAATATAAATTTATTTATATTTAATTTAATTATATTTAAATATATTTATATATTTAAATGGGTCATTCAGTGCTTTAATAGCCAGTTTTGCAAACGACATCAGAATCGATGAAACTAATTTTGTTGGATCCGCAATATTAAATTATTGCTAGATATCAAGTTTCGTGATTTTTAGAGTCGCTGTGTGGCCGTACGAATTTTTATAGTGAAAAACAGTCAGTATTTTAACGGTTAAAAATACGCTGTGTGAACATACAAAGTCGGAATTCGACGAAACCAGTTTCGTTGGGACCGTAATGCCGAACTCTAGCTGCATGTCAATTTTTATGATTTTTAGGTATCGTATTGACCACACGAATTTTTAGAAGTCAGAAACAAATATAAAATGATGAAAATAAAATATAAAATAATAATTAAAAAATATCCTAACTATGTCTGAACCTAAACAGGCCACCTATCCTCTTTCTTAGCCACAACCGAAAGTTTATAATCACTTTTAAGCTGCCAGTATCTCAGAAATAAAACGTAAGAAAGAAAACCAAATAAATTCTTAAAATTTATTTCATATATATGTATGGAATCAGTGAAACATTCGCTACAGCCTGGTGTACTTTGTGTTGAGTGCGATTAACATTTCTGGAGCTCGATTTTTGGTGACAGCGGTTAGGGTTGGAGTTCGATCCCAACTCAAAACGTTTTAGCTCCAATTGAAAGTAGATTTGGGTTTTTGGTTGAGTGTGGTTTCGTTTGTGGTAGTTTTGAAGGATTCGGTGAATATTTCTGTCGATGGTTTCATGGTTACTATGAGCAAGGCCAGAAGACGCGGGGATGATGGTAGCCTCGAGTTGACTTTTTGGGGTGTGAGTTGGATGAGGATTTGATGAGAAGTAGTGTGGTGGTGTTTGTTTGAGGATCGGTGGAGAGATGGAATAAGGATGGAAGGATCGATCACCAATGGTAAGGAGCAGGCAACAGGTTTATGTTTGGGGAAGAAGGTCTCCAACGCGGGTTGGGTTCGAACGGGGTATGGGTTGTGTAAAGGATCTAAGGCCCAATAAGGTTTAACAAGTGTAATTTCATATTTGTAATATGTATATAACTTTAAAAATGCATAACTCTCTCGTATGATATCAGAATTCTGAACGGTCAGATCCGTTGGGATCGTAAGGACGAGGACTTCGCAATGGAACCGACTGGAAGTCCATCGAAGCTCATTACAATTTATAGCAAAATAAATTGTCGGTCTGAATCAAATCGAGCGATGGTTATCGTTATTAACGATGATCATCCAAAGTGAGTAAAACTCACCAACTCTGAATAGTTATATTTTTCTAACGTATTCTTAGAACTGGTAATCATCTGCTGATTGCTGTGTGTTAACTGTTTGGTTGAATTGCTTATGTATTGGTTGAAATATTAGATAACAATATATATATAAATCGTAAATCAAATATTGATTCTGTTTAGCAGAATATTTCATATTGAAATGAAATCGATGTTAATCATATTGTTTAACATCTGTGATGCAGGGAAACAGGTTGGAGGGGTCCAACTGGACTCCTCAATATTTATAATACTGTTCTGTTCATGTATTGTAATATATGATGTGATATATAATCTGTTATGGGTTCTGTGTGCTAGAATGATGTTGATCATTGTTATTCGATATTTTTAATATCATAAGAAACCCTGGGATGTAAAAAGGAATATTTCAACGTATATTGAAATAAAGGAGTTTTATAAAATCAACCGATTTTATAAAAGGAAATAATTTGAATATATTTATTTAGAAAATAAATAGGATATTATAAAGGAGAATATTTATTTAGAAAATAAATAGGATAAAGGAATATTTATTTAGGAAATGAATAGAGTTAAATCGATTAGAGCAAATCAAATAGTGTAAATCGATTAGAGTAAAACATACATAGTTATTCAGGATGAGATTCCATTTAGCACGACTGCTAGCGTAATTCGCAGGGTTGCAGATAGCCTACGGCGGTCGGATGTTTCCTGAGGGAATCAAGCGTAACCATTGTGATCGCTGCGATCTAGAGTTAAGCGAATGAAGTTAAATCGAATACAGTTATTCCAGATAGAGTTAAAACAGACATAGTTATTCGAATTAGAGTTAATCGAAATGGAGTTAAACAGAAATTGGAAACTGACTAGAGATTAATAAGTTGAATGGTTTCTTGAGTATCGATCTGATGTTGGTTTCGGCCTTCGGGGTTTATACTTAGGAAGTTGTTCTCTTGTTAATTTATAGTTAGAGTCTGATAGATGTGGAAGAATAGTGATATGTAATTAAGCTATGGAAATATTTCCAATGTTAATAACATATATTTTCTAAATGTAGAAAATAAAGAAATGTGAATATATATATGTATATATATATATACATATATATATATATATGTTAAATGATGATTGATCGATATAATTTCCATCTAGAAATAAAATCGTTGTTTGCACACGTGTTTTTCTTTGATAGTTAAATTGTGATGACCCCAAACTTCCAAGGACCGAAAGTAAGGATAATCATTTGGAATAATACAACATATTTATAACAACAACAAATCTCAAATAATATCATAACACATAATTATTGCAGTGGAAAGATATAAGTCGTAAACAACACATCAACAGAACTACAGAGTACGCAGTTTACAGGATACAACTTAGCAAAATAAAAGTCTGAATCAAAGGAAAAAAGTTCCAACTCCAAACGTACATCAAAATCCAGGATAGAATAAAGTCTCTAAAAGCAGAAGATAAAAATAAAAGAGAGTCTTCGCCTTCTCCTTCCAAGTAGTATTCAATCCAGAAAATGTCTCCCTAAGAACCTGTCACTTGGCTGCCCATGTAAAGAGAGGGCACCCGAGTTTGCAAAGTGAAACAAACATCGAGTCAGTCGTGGGACTGGTATGACAAAACTTTCTATACTAGCTAACATTATGGCGAATCACCGGACCACGCCGCTAACGCGGAACGGGTTTACTCCATTGGATTGCCAGTGCATGATTTAATAAAGTTTATATAAAACAACGAAATGACTTTTGAAAAAAATGAAATCATCATAAGACTCAAGTCCTATCACACAATGCAACGCACACAAGAGGATAGAGTTTTTCCCTTATGATGATCAAACATGCTTAATACGTGTAAAATACTATTTTAATATTATTGTTAGTGTCTAAGCAGAATTAAAATACTTCAATATAAATGTATCAATCCTAGACGGCATAGTGCCCCATCCTACTATGTCGTCGTATATAAGTTTACAATCAAGACCGAAATGACGTCGTATTAGGAATTGGTTTTCTGTCATCAAATCGAGGCTAGGGATCGTCCTCTTCCGATTCGAGACACTCTAGCAAATGCCTCAGGATCCCCCGCAGTGAACACTTGGATCTTCAGGGCCGGTCCCTACCTAATGGTAGTGGATTGGCAATTCCTGAACACACGTTTCCCGGTTCCTTTGAACCTATAGTATGACCACTTCCGGCCTATAAAAAAACCCGAGATACCTCAATCCAACATCCACATAAGTAAAATGCCAGCCAGTTTAAGCACTGACACTACCCATAGCTAGAAAGAAACGTGTGCACTCCCTACAGTCCTAATCCCGTTTTTGACTCATACCGGGGTGTGGGGCTCGCAAAGTCATGTTATACACAAAGCTATGACTAAACAGGCTATGCTTTGATCATCAACCACAAGGCCTGCTTTTCAACAAAGCCTTGATCATTGCATCTTGGCGTGCCACCTTGACAATTCACGCCATGTGATCGACAACTATTACTATATACCAGGGTGTTAAGTAGAGAGTAAATTCTCCACCACCAAACAGACATATATTAATACAAGTCGATTTAATTACATGAAATGAATTCCAACGTCAGACACGCATCCATTTACAAGTCCGTTCTGGGTCTGAACGAAACCAGAGACACCAAAAAGGCGCTCGCTTATCCGCACGACCAACACACACGTCCGGACAATTACTGCTTCAACCCCGTCCTGGGAGCAAGTCAGTCCAAGGCATCAATAGTCGTCGTCCAGTCGATGTGAAGATCGCCGGTCTTTAACCATTGTCTTCTTACATCTTTGATTTAATCGGCGTGCAATCATTTGAAATGAGTTAAACTCGATCTTTTCAAATAATTGTCGCATAATTATCATTTAAAACATTTCATATATATTTATAACTATTTATCGCTATTATTATTTATTTGAAAATAGCTCAAAATAAATAAACGACGCTTCGAGTCAGTGGGCGGCCCTGGCGCTGTTTTTACCACATTTTGATTTACACATATCTTAAAATCTAACCGTCGGATTTTGATCAAATTTATATCGTTGGAAAGCTCTTCCCAAAGCGGTCCTAACGGTTCCAGTTTTGGGAAAAACCAACGGTCGAATCTTTCGGTATAATCGTTTAAAGTTACGATTGCCGATAGGTGAACTACCGCGCGCGTTTCGTTAAATTTTGTATTTATATATAAATATAAATATAAAATATAAAGGGATTTCAACTATTAAAATCTATCCTTTTATCGCGCCTAAACTAACGATAAAAGTATTGCTTTAATTTCACTCTTTTTCTCTATTCCAGTTTTATTTCATAAAAAATGTACTTTTTCCTCACATTCATTTTTAATACATAAAAATGTACTTTTTATCCTATTCATTTTTAATACATAAAAATGTACTTTTTATCCTATTCATTTTTAATACATAAAAATGTACTTTTTATCCAATTCATTTTTAATACATAAAAATGTAATTTTTATCCTATTCATTTTTAATACATAAAAATGTACTTTTTATGTTTCTTTATAAAATGTAAATATTTTATATCTTTTTCTTTTACATTGAAAAATGCAAATTCTTATATCCTTTCTTTTATATTGAGAAAAATGTAAATTCTTATCCCTTTTTCTTTTATATTAGGAAAAAAATGTTAATTCTCTAATATTACATTAAAAGCATATCTTCTTAATAAAATGTGATTCTTTTACAACTCTTTTTATTTCATGTTATATTTGTGTTGTGAACAAAACAACAAAGAAAAATGAACTTATTTGTCTATGTAATATTTGCATTGTAAAATGCAAATAAAAAGGTGAACTTTTTATTTCTAAGTTTTATTCACATTAGAGAACTCAAATGAAAAGTAAATTTATTTTTCTATGTAATATTTGCATTGTAAAATGCAAATCAAAAGGTAAACTTTTTATTTCTAAGTTTTTAGTGTCAACGTACATGTTAAACATGATATCTCAATCTAAATTTTGGTGTCAACCTACATGTGATTTGGTGTTTAAGTTTTCATGTCAACACAACGATGGCAAACTATAATTCGGTGTCAGGTTTCATGTCAACACACACATCAACAACATATGATTTGGTGTATAATTCTCATGAATCAAAACAAAGGTCTCATCTTTATTTTATTTTGTAAATCAAAATAAAATATCTAATCTTTATTTTGTAAATAAAATATCTAATCTTTATTTATCTTTAAATTAAAATCTAAAAGATTTAAACTTTCTTATAAATCATAAAACAAAATAACGATTCAACCTTTTTATTTATTTTGCAAACCAAAATAAAAATTCAAACTTTCATTTATTTTGTGAATCAAGAGTAAAGATTTACCTTTCTTTTATTTTGTTAATCAAAATAAAAATTCAACTTTTCATTTTCTGTTGTGAATCAAAAATAAAGGTTTGAACTTTCTTTATTTACAAACCATAAACTAAAATAAAGATTCAACTTTAATTTTGTTTATCAAAATAAAGATTCACTTATCTTTTTATTTTGTAAGTCAAAATATAAATCCAACCTTTCATTTTATTTCAAAATATTCTAACTTTCTTTTATTTTGTAAACCAAAATAAAAATTCAAACTTTATTTAGTAAATCAGAATAAAAATTCGATTTTTCATTTCTAGAAAGAAATAAAAATAAAATAATAAAGATGAGAACTTTATAGAAATTACCTCAGAATTTATAGATCTAAACTAACATGGCTATATCATGACATCACACATCATCTTAACAACCATACAACAATCCCAACATCGTAGATCAGAAATAATAACATACAGATCATGATTTCATAATTATAATTAATTAAATAAATCAGAATTCTCACAGAAATGTTGCTTCTCTTTGAATTTGACCAAAAATTAGACTGGCTCGGAACTGTGCTTAATCAGTATAGAAAAATAGCTCTCTGAATTACGATCTTGACGGTCCTGAAATCGTCGAATTTCGAGTTCAAACGAAGGAGTTATGATCAAATTAAGATGGATGGTATTTATATTAATTAATTAATTAATTAATTAATTAAAGAGATAACCTTTCTTCCTCCTTCTGTTTTAAAGGCCGACACTTCCAGAAATTGTTCAAACTTAGGGCTTAGGTTTGCTCGCGGATCGAGGCTTGAGAGGCCGATCAGACCGGGGGGTGCTGGGGAGGAACGGCCGGTGCTTCGATGGGGGGTGGTGGCGGCGAGCTCGGCGCACCCTGGTGGGCCCGGCGGCGGTGCAAAGCCATGGGTTTTGGGGCGGAAATTCTCGGGGTCGGGCTACTAGGGATTGATCAGGTGGTATGGAAATGAAGAGGGAGAGAAGAGCTTTGACGTGGTGTCCGGGTTGAGTTCTAATTCGTAGGGATGAAGGAGAAATTAGGAGGAGAAGTTTCGAGCTCCCACGGCCATTGAAAGAAGGGGGCGGCGGCTACAGAAGTGAATAGGGTTTTAGGGTTTAATTTTACTCTATTATTTATAATATTTAATTGCTATTTTACAAATAAGTCCGTAACCTTTAAACCGTTCCATTTCCAGTCCAGTAGAAAGTGACTTTAGCCAATAACCCATATTCCGGATCCAACGGGACAGGTCCCTTTAGCCCAAACGGCTGTCTGTGGCCTGAATTATTTAAATTAATAATTAAATCCTTTAAAATTTAATTCGTTCGCACAAATAAATTCACCGAGGCCACCCACGCACTCAGAAAAATCCAGAAAAAATATATTTGGCTTCGTTTTGAAAATACGGTCCTAACAAAATTAATTTCGTCGAATTCTGAGACTGTTTGAAAAGTGGCTATTTTTCAGTCGATTAAATTTGACTAAAACCGACAAAACACATTTTCCTTCGCCACGCTCACATACTAACTCGGAAAATTCTAAAAATTGAAACCTTGCAATAACTTGACATTCTGGTTCCAATAAAAGTGGTTTCATCGAAAACAGAGATCGTTGAAAAATTGACTATTTTCACTGGCTTTAATATTGTTTAAAAATGAAAATTTTAATTTCTGCCACATTTTTCCACCAAATTATTTAAAATAAAAATTTTAAATTGGTTCGGATTTTCCGGGTCGTTACAATCTCCCCCACTTAAGAGTTTCTCGTCCTCGGAAATGAAATAAAGTAAAGTAGGAAACAAGATGGAAAATGTAAATTGGGGTAAACGTACCTTAATACAAGAGTTACTCGGAGATGTCCACTCTGCACTTGGGGTAAGCCTTTTTGATGCTATCTTCTGTCTCCCAGGTACAGTCTCTAGGATCCCCACTCCATTGAACTTTGACTAGGTTGATCCTCTTGTTCCTCAAAATTTTGGTTTCTTTGCCAATGATCTTTATCGGGTCCTTTCTCACTGTTAGATTTGGAGCAATATCTAGGACCTGTTGATTTAGTTCATCCTCAATCAGATCTGGATCATGCGCATGCTTGCGGAGTTGAGACACATGAAATACATCATGCACCCCTGGCAACCAGTCAGGCAGCTGCACTCTATAAGCGAGAGTACCAATCCTTTCGAGAATAGGAAATGGACCAATGAATCTCGATGACAATTTTCCCGTCTTCCCAAAACGAATCACGCCTCTCAAAGGAGAAACCTTCAAGTATACTCGATCACCCACAGAGAATTCTAAATTCCTTCTTCGCTGATCTGCATAGCTCTTCTGTCGGCTCTGAGCAGTCAGCAAGCGCTTCTTAATCAAGTCAACCTTATCTGATGCTTCTCGAACCATGTCGGGGCCCAAGACTAGTCGATTTCCTGTCTCCACCCAACATGCCGGAGATCTGCATGGCCTGCCATATAGTAATTCAAATGGTGACATCTTCAAGCTTGCTTGGTAGCTATTATTATTGGAGAATTCCACCAGGTGCAAGTGGTCCTCCCATGAACCGCCATAATCAAGAATGCAAGCTCGCAACAAGTCTCCCAAAACACGGTTCACCCTCTCCGTCTGGCCATCTGTCTGAGGGTGATAGGCAGAGCTCAGATTCAACTTGGTCCCAAGCTCTTCTTGGAAAGCTTCCCAGAATTTGCTGGTAAATAACGGATCCCGATCACTGACGATGCTTTTAGGAACCCCATGTAGTATGACTATCTCTTTAAAATAAAGCTGTGCCAAACTACGAGCTGTTCTATTGGACCGAACAGGGATGAAATGGGCAGACTTTGTTTAGCGATCCACAATCACCCATATGCTATCATTCCCTTTTCTGCTTCGGGGCAAGCCATCTATAAAGTCCATAGAAATTTCCTCCCACTTCCAACCTGGAACTCCCAGTGGTTGCAACAAATCGGCCAACTTTTGTTGATCACTTTTAACTTGCTGACAAGTGAGACATCTAGCAACGTAAATAGAAATATCTCTCTTCATCGCTTTCCACCAAAAGGTGCGCTTAAGATCATGGTACATCTTGTTTACACCTGGATGGATGCTGATTTTAGATTTGTGGCACTCATCCATAACTTCTCTTTTTAGCTCAGCAATGTCTGGCACACAAATTCGCCCTTGCAATCTAAGGGTCCCATTATGGTCAGTCTGGAAATTTGAGGCTTCGCCCTTTCGAACTCGCTCACAAAGCTTCTGAATAAATTTATCATTCTTCCGAAGAGCAGAAATTTTATCAATCAAAGTAGGAGTGATAATGAGACTGGCGAGAATGAGATTGTTGCTATCTGCATTCTTTCTACTGAGCGCATCGGCTACAACGTTGGCTTTTCCCGGAGTATATAGGATATCCAGGTCATATGATGCAAGAAATTCAACCCAGCGTTGCTGCCTCATATTCAAATCTCTTTGGGTAAAAAGATGTTTCAAGGATTTGTGATCCGTATAGATTTCGAACTTCTCACCCAAGAGATGATGCCTCCATATTTTAAGAGCAAACACAATAGCCATTAGCTCAAGATCGTGCGTGGCGTAATTTTTCTCATGCCGTTTCAGCTGGCGGCTAGCATATGCGACTACTCTGCCTCTTTGCATCAGCACCGCACTAATACCTTAAATGAATAAGGGATAACATGTTAAAATGAGATTTGACATTAAAAGAAAATGTTATCTCTGACATGTTAATTTATAAAAGAAACAACCTTGCTTAGAAGCGTCGGTCCAGACCTTCAAATCCTGATTGCCATCTATGATGGTCAACACAGGAGCATTGGTTAACCTCTTCTTTAGCTCTTGGAAAGCTGTCTCGCATTCCGGTGTCCAATTGAATTTCGTATGCTTCCTGGTCAGGTTTGTCAATGGGCAAGCTACCTTCGAAAAATCTTTGACAAATTCCCGATAATAGCCTGCCAGTCCCAAGAAACTTCTGACCTCTGTGGGAGTTCTAGGCTGCTTCCACTCTTGGATGGCTGAGATCTTTCCTGGATCTACTGAGATGCCTTCCTTTGATACAACATGACCGAGGAATTTCACCTCTTCTTGCCAGAATATGCATTTGGAAAATTTTCCTTTTAGCACATTTCTTCGCAAAATCTCCAAGACTTCTCTCAGATGTTGTTCGTGCTCATCAGTGGATTTAGAAAAGATGAGGATGTCATCGATGAACACGAGCACAAATTTATTTAAAACATCTCTGAACACTCTATTCATCAGATCAACAAAATATGCTGGAGAATTACATAGACCGAAGGGCATTACTAGCCATTCATAAAATATATCCGGTCCTCTGAAAGCAGTTAAAGGCACACACTCTTCCGCAATGCGAAGTTGATGGAAGCCTGTAGCTAGGTCCATCCTAGAAAATACTCGTGCTCCATGCAAGCGGTCAAGTAAGTCATCAATACGTGGCAGCGGGTATTTATTTTTCAGTGTTTATTTGTTGAGATCGCGGTAATCTACACATAGCCTGAGGGTACCGTCTGATTTTGGGACGAACACCACCGCTGCACCCCACTCTGAGAAAGTAGGCCTGATCAGACCCTTCCACAAAAGCTGCTTGGTTTGATTTCTCAGCTCCTCTTTTTCTTTTTGCGACATTCTCTGAATGGGATGTACGACAGGCCTCGCATTTGGAGCTAAATCAATTCTGAAGCTTATTTCTCTATGCGGAGGTAAGCCCTCAACTTCTTTGAATACATCAGCGTAATCTTTGACGATAGGGATATCCTCAATAGAAGTAGGGGCAACTTCTAGAGAAGACCAGAATGCTTTTCTGTCGGTGGCTGAGCCATGGCGTGGGATAGTAATATTTCCAAGCTTAGTTTTAACTTTGATGATTCTCTCCGCACATATTAACTCAGCCTCATACTTTGTTAGCCAATCAATCCCCAGTATGACATCATAACTGGAGAAATTCATGACGATCAAGTCAAAGGGGAACTGGTAGCAAGAGTAAGAAACAGGTACTCTACAATACTGATCAAGAATAAGAGAACCTCCTATCGGACTATTAGCTCTAATCAAATTTTTGAGTTTTCTTGGTTTCAGTTTCAACTTTTTAATTGCATCATTAGAAATAAAGCTTCGCGCAGCACCAGTATCAAATAAGACAGTAATAGGGATGTTCTTAATATTAAGAGTACCTCCTAAGACATCGGGTATACCTGGCCCCTCAGTCGTAGCTGGTGCATCTGCTCCCTCATAAACATGTGCCACCTGAGCATTCTTTAGCAGTGGGCAGTTTACCTTAATGTGCCTCTTTTGATGACAATTGTAGCATTCCCTCTTGTCCTGAGAACTCTGGCCACGATTCTGGGAACTCTGACCACAGTTCTGACTAGGGCCCAAATCATTTCTCTTGACCTTTTTAGGTGCTCTACACTCGTAATCAAAATGTCCAATCTTGCCGCAGTTATAGCATGTCACCTTGCTTCTGTCCCTCTTCTTTCCTTGGGGCTTAGCGACAGCAGAATTGTTTCCCTCCGGTTTCTTGCTAGCCTGTTCCTTCTGATTGTTGCCTTGGCTTTTCACTCTATCCTGCGGTCCAGACTCGTCATTTTCCTCGTAGCGGCACGCCATCTCTACTACTTCATTGAAGGGAAGCTTGATATGAGCAGTGACTCGGTTCAAATATTTCTTTGACAGACCCTTGATAAATTTTTTATTCTTCTCTACCAGATCTTGAACCAAACCAGGAGCATATCGTGAAAGCTCATCAAACTTCCTCACATACTCAGAAACGGTCATATTCCCTTGCTGTAGGTTAACGAACTGCTCGCGCAGGCGCTCTCTAGCTTGTGGGGGAACATACTTTTCATTGAAAAGTTCCTTAAATTTTGCCCAAGACATATTGGCCACGTCATTGCAGATCTTGACCGTATCCCACCAGGTAACGCTTTCGCTGATCTTCCAGTTCTAAGCCCTCTAGGATCTTTTCACAATCTTTAAGCCATGCCTCTGCCTGAATCGCAGACTCTCGCCCCGTGAAAGGTACACCTCCTAGGTTTTTGAATTTCTTTGACATTCTCTCCAAATCGAAGGGCTGTGGAGGTGGAGGTGGTTGTGCTACGACCTCTGAAGTATGATGTTCCTGAGTGATCGGGGTATCGTCTCTAGCTTGCCCTCCAGCTCCCACTCGGGCTCCTCCTCTGGCCCCACCTCGAATTCCACCTCGGGCTCCGCCCCGGGCTGTTCTTGCTCTAGTATCCATTTAAATCAGTTTGTACCATCAAGGAAAGAGTCAGACCAACCGAAATGAAAAATCTCTAGAAAAGAAAACGTAAGGACAAGATGGAAATGCAATGATGTAACGACTTATAAATATGTGTTATTCTGTTGTGCTCATTCTAGGACATTACCAGTCCTATCTCTAATAAGCTGCTCGCCTTAGAATAATGTGGATTCTATCTAGACGAATTGTTCTAAATATGTTATATTCCGAAGCTAAGGTTAACCTTAAGCTCTGATACCAACTGTGACGACCCCAAACTTCCGAGGACCGAAAGTAAGGATAATCATTTGGAATAAAACATATTTATAACATTAACAAATCTCAAATAATATCATAACACATAATTATTGCAGCGGAAAGATATAAGTCGTAGATAACACATCAACAGAACCACATAGTATGCAGTTTACAGGATACAACTTAGCAAAATAAAAGTCTGAATCAAAGGAAATAAGTTCCAACTCCAAACGTACATCAAAATCCAAGATAGAATAAAGTCTCTAAAAGCAGAAGATAAAAATAAAAGAGAGTCTTTGCCTTCTCCTTCCAAGTAGTCTTCAATCCAGAAAATGTCTCCCTAAGAACCTGTCACTTGGCTGCTCGTGTAAAGAGTGGGCACCCGAGTTTGCAAAGTGAAACAAACATCGAGTCAGTCGTGGGACTGGTATGAGAAAACTTTCTATACTAGCTAACATTATGGTGAATCACAGGACCACGCCGCTAACACGGAACGGGTTTACTCCATTGGATTGCCAGTGCATGATTTAATAAAGTTTATATAAAACAACGAAATGACTTTTGAAAAAAATGAAATCATCATAAGACTCAAGTCCTATCACACAATGCAACGCACACAAGAGGATAGAGTTTTTCCCTTATGATGATCAAACATGCTTAATACGTGTAAAATACTATTTTAATATTATTGTTAGTGTCTAAGCAGAATTAAAATACTTCAATATAAATGTATCAATCCTAGACGGCATAGTACCCCATCCTACTATGTCGCCGTATATAAGTTTACAATCAAGACCGAAATGTCGTCGTATTGGGAATTGGTTTTCTGTCATGAAATCAAGGCTACGAATCGTCCTCTTCCGATTCGAGACACTCTAGCAAATGCCTCAGGATCCCCCGCAGTGAACCCTTGGATCTTCAGGGCCGGTCCCCACCTAATAGTAGTGGATTGGCAATTCCTGAACACACGTTTCCCGGTTCCTTTGAACCTATAGTATGACCACTTCCGTCCTATAAAAAAACCCGAGGTACCTCAATCCAACATCCACATAAGTAAAATGCCAGCCAGTTTAAGCACTGACACTACCCATAGCTAGAAAGAAACGTGTGCACTCCCTGCAGTCCTAATCCCGTTTTTGACTCATACCGGGGTGCGAGGCTCGCGAAGTCACGTTATACACAAAGCTATGCCTAAACAGGCTATGCTTTGATCATCAACCACAAGGCCTGCTTTTCAACAAAGCCTTGATCATTGCATCTTGGCATGCCACCTTGACAATTCACGCCATGTGATCGACAACTATTACTATATACCAGGGTGTTAAGTAGAGAATAAATTCTCCACCACCAAACAGACATATATTAATACAAGTCGATTTAGTTACATGAAATGAATTCCAACATAAGACACGCATCCATTTACAAGTCCGTTCTGGGTCTGAACGAAATAGGAGACACCAAAAAGGCACTCGCTTATCCGCACGACCAACACACACGTCCGGACAATTACTGCTTCAAACCCGTCCTGAGAGCAAGTCAGTCCAAGGCATCAATAGTCGTCGTCCATTCGATGTGAAGATCGTCGGTCTTCAACCATCGTCTTCTTACATCTTTGATTTAATCGCCGTGCAATCATTTGAAATGAGTTAAACTCGGTCTTTTCAAATAATTGTCACATGATTATCATTTAAAACATTTCATATATATTTATAACTATTTATCGCTATTTTTATTTATTTGAAAATAGCTCAAAATAAATAAACGACGCTTCGGGTCAGTGGGCGGCCCTGGCGCTGTTTTTACCACATTTTGATTTACACATATCTTAAAATCTAACAGTCGGATTTTGATGAAATTTATATCGTTGGAAAGCTCTTCCCAAAGCGGTCCTAACGGTTCCAGTTTTGGGAAAAACCAACGGTCGGATCTTTCAGTATAATCGTTTAAAGTTACGATTGCCGATAGGCGAACTACCGTGCGCGTTTCGTTAAATTTTATATTTATATATAAATATAAATATAAAATATAAAGGGATTTCAACTATTAAAATCTATCCTTTTATCGCGCTTAAACTGACGATAAAAGTATTGCTTTAATTTCACTCTTTTTCTCTATTCCAGTTTTATTTCATAAAAAAATGTACTTTTTCCTCACATTCATTTTTAATACATAAAAACGTACTTTTTATCCTATTCATTTTTAATACATAAAAATGTACTTTTTATCCTATTCATTTTTAATACATAAAAATGTACTTTTTATGTTTCTTTATAAAATGTAAATATTTTATATCTTTTTCTTTTACATTGAAAAATGCATATTCTTATATCCTTTCTTTTATATTGAGAAAAATGTAAATTCTTATCCCTTTTTCTTTTATATTAGGGAAAAAAAATGTAAATTCTCTAATATTACATTAAAAGCATATCTTCTTAATAAAATGTGATTCTTTTACTACTCTTTTTATTTCATGTTATATTTGTGTTGTGAACACAACAACAAAGAAACATGAACTTATTTGTCTATGTAATATTTGCATTGTAAAATGCAAATAAAAAGGTGAACTTTTTATTTCTAAGTTTTATTCACATTAGAGAACTCAAATGAAAAGTAAATTTATTTTTCTATGTAATATTTGCATTGTAAAATGCAAATAAAAAGGTGAACTTTTTATTTCTAAGTTTTTAGTGTCAACGTACATGTTAAATATGATATCTCAATCTAAATTTTGGTGTCAACCTACATGTGATTTGGTGTTTGAGTTTTCATGTCAACACAACGATGGCAAACTATAATTCGGTGTCAGGTTTCATGTCAACACACACATCAACAACATATGATTTGGTGTATAATTCTCATGAATCAAAACAAAGGTCTCATCTTTATTTTATTTTGTAAATCAAAATAAAATATCTAATCTTTATTTTGTAAATAAAATATCTAATCTTTATTTATCTTTAAATTAAAATCTAAAAGATTTAAACTTTCTTATAAATCATAAAACAAAATAAAGATTCAACCTTTTTATTTATTTTGCAAACCAAAATAAAAATTCAAACTTTCATTTATTTTGTGAATCAAGAGTAAAGATTTACCTTTCTTTTATTTTGTTAATCAAAATAAAAATTCAACTTTTCATTTTCTGTTGTGAATCAATAATAAAGGTTTGAACTTTCTTTATTTACAAACCATAAACCAAAATAAAGATTCAACTTTAATTTTGTTTATCAAAATAAAGATTCACTTATCTTTTTATTTTGTAAGTCAAAATATAAATCCAACCTTTCATTTTATTTCAAAATATTCTAACTTTCTTTTATTTTGTAAACCAAAATAAAAATTCAAACTTTATTTAGTAAATCAGAATAAAAATTTGATTTTTCATTTCTAGAAAGAAATAAAAATAAAATAAAAATAAAATAATAAAGATGAGAACTTTATAGAAATTACATCAGAATTTATAGATCTAAACTAACATGGCTATATCATGACATCACACATCATCTTAACAACCATACAACAATCCCAACATCGTAGATCAGAAATAATAACATACAGATCGTGATTTCATAATTATAATTAATTAAATAAATCAGAATTCTCACAGAAATGTTGCTTCTCTTTGAATTTGACCAAAAATTAGACTGGCTCGGAACTGTGCTTTATCAGTATAGAAAAATAGCTCTCTGAATTACGATCCTGACGGTCCTGAAATCGTCGAATTCCGAGTTCAAACGAAGGAGTTCTGATCAAATTAAGATGGATGGTATTTATATTAATTAATTAATTAAAGAGATAACCTTTCTTCCTCCTTCTGTTTTAAAGGCCGATACTTCCAGAAATTGTTCAAACTTAGGGCTTAGGTTTGCTCGCGGATCGATGCTTGAGAGGCCGATCAGACAGGAGGTGCTAGGGAGGAACGGCCGGCGCTTCGATGGGGGGTGGTGGCCGCGAGCTCGGCGCACCCTGGTGGGCCCGGCGGCGGTGCAAAGCCGTGGGTTTTGGGGCGGAAATTCTCGGGGCTCGGGCTACTAGGGATTGATCAGGTGGTATGGAAATGAAGAGGGAGAGAAGAGCTTTGACGTGGTGTCCGGGTTGAGTTCTAATTCGTAGGGATGAAGGAGAAATTAGGAGGAAAAGTTTCGAGCTCCCATGGCCATTGAACGAAGGGGGCGGCGGCTACAGAAGTGAATAGGGTTTTAGGGTTTAATTTTCCTCTATTATTTATAATATTTAATTGCTATTTTACAAATAAGTCCGTAACCTTTAAACCGATCCATTTCCAGTCCAGCAGAAAGTGACCCTGGCCAATAACCCATATTCCGGATCCAACGGGACATTTCCCGTCAGCCCAAACGGCTGTCTGTGGCCTGAATTATTTAAATTAATAATTAAATCCTTTAAAATTTAATTCGTTCGCACAAATAAATTCACCGAGGCCACACACGGACTCAGAAAAATCCAGAAAAAATATATTTGGCTTCGTTATGACAATACGGTCCTAACAAAATTAATTTCGTTGAATTCTGAGACTGTTTGAAAAATGGCTATTTTTCAATCGATTAAATTTGACTGAAACCAACAAAACACATTTTCCTCCTCCACGCTCACATACTAACTCAGAAAATTCTAAAAATTGAAACCTAGCAATAATTTGACATTCCGGTTCCAACAAAAGTGGTTTCGTCGAAAACAGAGATCGTTGAAAAATTGACTATTTTCAATGGCTTTAATATTATTTAAAAATGAAAATTTTAATTTCTGCCACATTTTTCCACCAAATTATTTAAAATAAATTTTTTAAATTGGTTCGGATTTTCCAGGTCGTTACATAAATCACAGACTATCAAAGTTTTGACCATTTTAACGTTGTTAATATGGAGATACCGGTTGGATTTTTATCCGAAGAAAAACTCTGTATTGGCATAAACGTTGTGAATCATCTATGCCAAAGAAAATTGAAGACGAAGTAAAGTGCAAAGGCTGTCCTGTTTATAGAATAGTGCCTTCGGTTTGTCCAGTCCCCGGACGACCTGTATGGAAGAATGTCTGACAGAGTATATCTGATAGATTGCGTAAGTTGATCTCTTCAAACATATTCACGTTTTGTGGCGAAGGAATTCGTTTCTCTTAGCTGTATGCCCGTGGTATTTTTGGGGAAATCAATTTGTGATTTGGCGGGTATGACGATGTGACATTCTAAGTGAATGAAGATGTGGTACGTAAAAGATAAGCGTAGCTTCTAGCCTCACATCCAGTAAATGACAGAAATCGGGCAGGCAGCATGGCTATGTAGGTCGCACCTATTAGGGTGTATAATCACCTGATCTAGAGTTTCATTTATTTCTAAAAATCTATTGTTGATGCTGTCCCATTCGGGAAACGGTTGCTGATCCCAACCGTTGTTGATATATATTCGATACACTCAAGCGGAATGAGTGGTCGGTCATGTGTGGCCGGGTTGCAAGATGTTCTTGTTGAACCCAGTGTATTCCTCTCTAGAGGTACACTAGCGAAAGGTGGTTTCATACCTTGTCATAGTTGGAAATCCATTACCCAATATGTGCTTGCGGTTTTGATTGTATACTATGTATGTAGAACGTGAGATGAAAGTGTTTCTGCTAGATGATTATTATATTGTGGTTGATAGACATTATTATAATATCAAAAGGTTTTTGATATAAAGATATTTTGGATTCTCATAAGGGAAAAACCCGTTCCGTTATACGGCGTGGTCTTATGAGATATCGTTTACTTGTTCGAATTATTTTTAAACTGTTTTACTCATACCAGTCCCATGACTGACCCAGAGTTTATTTTGTTTTGTTTTCCCTAAACTCTTGGGTGCCCAATTTTGTACTGGCAGTCAAGTAGTCGGGATTTACAAATACTTGAAGAGCTGGAGCAGAAGGCTTCAGGATTTTATAGCTATTGATTATTTCCGCTGTAATGTAAGTGTTGTACCCTAATATACAAATGCAGATTTGTGATTTCAAGTTATGTTGTATATTATATTTTATTCGTTCCACTGTGAGATTCGTGTTACTCTGATGATGTATGTTCTTCTTCTTCTATTCGAAGTTTTTACCTTATCTATCCTCACCCTCTAACTTCTTTCATTAACTATTCGGTTATTTTCAATCCTTGGATGTTCGATATGTGTCGTATATCGGATAACCAAGATCGCAAATTTTCGGGTCGTTACAGTTGGTATCAGAGCTTAAGGTTAAGTATTTACCTTGGCTCTGTGGCGAGACTCGGTATAGATAGGGTTAGTAATACCCTAGATTGAGTTGAGTGTATATATACGAGTGAACGTATTTGTTATTGATATAAAAATTGTTTTATATTGTGGAGATTTATTGGTTGAGTCGTTTATGAGTTCTGGTCGATCAGTTTGATCCACTGTATCGGTAGGGATTTTGTAAACACTCGAATACGATGAACTGTCATGGTATGTTTTGAAAGGAGGGTAAACGAAATGATTTACCCAAAATTTTATTTTGATATAAAAGATTTATATTGGAATGATTATAATATATAGGATATATTGGTTGTTATTATAATCGAGTAAGATTATAAAAAGTGAAATGGTTACGTATATAACCAAATTATATTCGTATAAGTGTTACGAAATGAATTAAATCTGAATTTGAATCAGAATTGAAATTAAAACCCTGGAAATTTGGAACAGAGTTTGTAAATAGACTTGGATTAAAAATAAGGAAAATTTAAGATCTTAGGAGATTTTAAATTCTTTTGCAAGCAGTGTGAATTATATTTTGAAATAAATTTCAAATGGAAGTGTTTAAAAGTGATTTTGAAAGTGATATAGTACTGAACTCACTTCGGTCCCTGGAAAATAATTCTGATGATGACTGCGCAGCATCTTCAGTGTTCATTTTCGAGTTTGTAAGTGACGGATTACTACCAAGGATATTGATTTCGAATGGTTTTGGGAAAATGAGTTGTTTTGAAATCCTGAAAAGGAAAGTTTGGTTTTAGAAAAGCAAAGCTATTCAAAATCCCTGGGGAAGATTGTTTGAATTAAAAGCAAATTAAATAGAAATTTGTGAAAGAAAATTCAAAATTTGAAATAAAGTCAGTTAAGTGGTAACTGAAATTGAATTAGAATAATAGAGACAAATTGGATTTGTGAGATTCGAATTTGAAGTATAATTTGGTAATCAAGTTATGAATTTGGAATCGAGAATGAAACTTGAGTTTGAAATGATATTTGGCTTGGATAAGCGAATTGTTGTGTTGAGAATAGATTGATCAGAGTTTGATTTGATTAATATTGGTATATGCTGAGTTGATAGCATATGGAAGTGATAGAGTTGGTATACCCGACAAAAAGGTACAAGTTTATATTTCATATGGGTTGAGATTTTGATGAGCCGAATTGGCAAGCCGCTTGGCTGTTTGATTTTCTTTTGGGTTGGAGATGGCCCAGAGAGGTGAGTTGGAGTTTGACCTATTGACCAGTACAAAGGAGGTGCTGGCGAATTTTTTCGAAAAGTTAAGGTGTTAGAAAATTTTCAGGATTTTTGAAAATTTTCGTTGATAAGAATTAATTAATAATTTAATTGAATTTAAATTGGTTCAGTTGAAACTGAATTTAAGTAGTGAACAAATAAGTTCTAACCAGTTAATAGGGTTTGTTTTCTACCTTAGCAATTTCGAGGACGAAATTATTTTAAGAGGGGAAGAATGTAATGACCCGCATTTTTCAGCGATATAATAATTAATTTATTTAATTATTTAAATAGTGAATTAAAGGATTTAATGGTCGTGGAATTAAATAATGGTGAATATTTAATTAAAATAATAAATTAAATAATATATTCAATTCTGAAATAATCAGAATTGGCTGAAAAGGCGATATGGTGTGAACTGGATCATCTGTGATATTTAATTCAGTTTAGAATTTGAATTTATATTACCTAATATATTATTTAAAACGAAGATTGAACGTATAATTATATTATAATTATAATCGAGCTCGAAATGGCGCTGCATTTCGTAAATTGGCGATTCGAACTTCAACTAAATGTACAGGAGCCGTTTTAAATCGGATTTCTGTGAAACAAGAAACGTTAGGAGCTGGTAAAGTATATCTTTCTAATGGAAGAGAAAAATCGGGACTTCATTGTGTAGATTTTGATTTATGTCCAAATCAAATTTTAGAAAAGTCGCTATGATTTTCCTTTATAATTTATAACGATTTATTTATATTTATAAAAGGGATTTCATTTATAAATCGAATATCGATTTATACTGGGATTTAAATATCGAGTTAGAAATTCGTATAGGAATATTCTAGAGCTGTATGATATTCCACTGTGAATATATACGATAATATAAATTTATTTATATTTAATTTAATTATATTTAAATATATTTATTTATTTAAATGGGTCATTCAGAGCTTTAAAAATAGCCAGTTTTGCAAACGACATCAAAATTCGATGAAACTAATTTTGTTGGATCCGCAATATTAAATTATTGCTAGATATCAAGTTTCATGATTTTTAGAGTCACTGTGTGGCCGTATGGATTTTTAGAGTGAAAAACAGTCAGTATTTTGATAGTTAAAAATACGCTGTGTGAACATACGAAGTCGGAATTCGACGAAACCAGTTTCGTTGGGACCGTAATGTCGAACTCTAGCTGCATGTCAATTTTTATGATTTTTAGGTATCGTATGTGACCACACGAATTTTTAGAAGTCAGAAACAAATATAAAATGATGAAAATAAAATATAAAATAATAATTAAAAAATATCCTAACTATATCTGAACCTAAAAAGGCCACCTATCCTCTTTCTTAGCCACAACCGAAAGTTTATAATCACTTTTAAGCTGCCAGTATCTCAGAAATAAAATGTGAGAAAGAAACCCAAAGGAAAATCAAAGAAAACCAAATAAATTCTTAAAATTTATTTCATATATATGTATGGAATCAGTGAAACATTCGCTACAGCCTAGTGTACTTTGTGTTGAGTGCGATTAACATTTCTGGAGCTTGATTTTTGGTGAGTAGCGGTTAGGGTTGGAGTTCGATCCCAACTCAAAACGTTTTAGCTCCAATTGAAAGTAGATTTGGGTTTTTGGCTGAGTGTGGTTTCGTTTGTGGTAGTTTTGAAGGATTCGGTGAATATTTCTGTCGATGGTTTCACGGTTACTGTGAGTAAGGCTAGATGACGCGGGGATGATGGTAGCCTCGAGTTGACTTTTTGGGGTGTGAGTTGGATGAGGATTTGATGAGAATAGTGTTGTGGTGTTTGTTTGAGGATCGGTGGAGAGATGGAATAAGGATGGAAGGATCGATCACCAATGGTAAGGAGCAGACAACGGGTTTTTGTTTGGGGAAGAAGGTCTCCAACGCGGGTTGGGTTCGAATGGGGTATGGGCTGTGTAAAGTTGCTAAGGCCCAATAAGGTTTAACAAGTGTAATTTTAGTTTTTTTAATATGTATATAACTTTAAAAATGCATAACTCTCTCGTATGATATTAGAATTTTGAACGGTCAGATCCGTTGGGATCGTAGGGACGAGGACTTCGCAATGGAACCGACTGGAGGTCCATCGGAGCTCGTTACAATTTATAGCAAAATAAATTGTCGGTCTAAATCAAATCGAGTGATGGTTATCGTTATTAGCGATGATCGTCCAAAGTGAGTAAAACTCACCAACTCTGAACAGTTATATTTTTCTAACGTATTCTTAGAACTGTTAATCATCTGTTGATTGTTGTGTGTTAACTGTTTGGTTTAATTGCTTATGTATTGGTTGAAATATTCGATAACGATATACATATATAAATCGTAAATCAAATATTGATTATGTTTAGCAGAATATTTCATATTGAAATGAAATCGATGTTAATCATATTGTTTAACATATGTGATGCATGGAAACAGGTTGGAGGGGTCCAACTGGACTCCTCAATATTTATAATACTGTTCTGTTCATGTATTGTAATATATGATGTGATATATATTCTGTTATGGATTATGTGTGTTAGAATGATGTTGATCATTGTTATTCGATATTTTTAATATCATAAGAAACCCTGGGATGTAAAAGGGAATATTTCAACGTATACTGAAATAAAGGAATTTTATAAAATTAACCGATTTTATAAAAGGAAATAATTTGAAAATATTTATTTAGAAAATAAATAGGAGATTATAAAGGAGAATATTTATTTAGAAAATAAATAGGATAAAGGAATATTTATTTAGGAATTGATTAGAGTTAAATCGATTAGAGTAAATCGATTAGAGTAAATCATACATAGTTATTCGGAATGAGATTCCATTTAGCACGATTGCTAGCGTAATTCGCAGGGCTGCAGATAGCCTACGGCGGTCAGATGTTTCCTGAGGGAATCAGGCGTAACCATTGTGACCGCTGCGATCTAGAGTTAAGCGAATGGAGTTAAATCGAATATAGTTATTCCAGATAGAGTTAAAACAGACATAGTTATTCGAATTAGAGTTAATCCAAATGGAGTTAAACAGAAATTGGAAACTGACTAGAGATTAATAAGTTGAATGGTTTCCTGAGTATCGATCTGATGTTGGTTTCGGCCTTCGGGGTTTATATTTAAGAAGTTGTTCTCTTGTTAGTTTATAGTTAGAGTCTGATAGATGTGGAAGAATAGTGATATGTAATTAAGCTATGGAAATATTTCCAATGTTAATAACATATATTTTCTAAATGTAGAAAATAAGGAAATGTGAATATATATATATATGTATATATATGTTAAATGATGATTGATCGATATAATTTCCATTTGGAAATAACATCGTTGTTTGCATACATGTTTTTCTTTGATAGTTAAATCACAGACTATTAAAGTTTTGACCATTTTAAGGTTGTTAATATGGAGAGACCGGTTGGATTATTATCCGAAGAACCACTCTGTATTGGCATAAACGTTGCGAATCATATATGCCAAAGAAAATTGAAGAAGGAGTAAAGTGCAAGGGTTGTCCTGTTTACAGAATAGTGCCTTCGGTTTGTCTAGTCCCAGGACGACCTGTATGGAAGAATGTCTGACAGAGTATATCTGATAGATTGCGTAAGTTGATCTCTTCAAACGTATCCACGTTTGGTGGTGGAGGAATTCGTTTCTCTTAGCTGTATACTCATGGTATTTTTGGGGAAATCAATTTGTGATTTGGCGGTTATGATGATGTGACATTCTAAGTGAATGAAGATGTGGTATGTAAAAGATAAGCGTAGCTTCTAGCCTCACATCCGGTAAATGACAGAAATCGGGCAGGCAACATGGCTATGTAGGTCGCACCTATTAGGGTGTATAATCACCTGATCTAGAGTTTCATTTATTTCTAAAATCTATTGTTGACGCTGTCCCATTCGGGAAACGGTTGCTGATCCCAACCGTTGGTGATATATATTCGATACACTCAACCGAAATGAGTGGTTGGTCATGTGTGGCCAGGTTGCAAGATGTTCTTGTTGAACCCAGTGTATTCCTCTCTATAGGTACACTAGCGAAAGGTGGTTCCATACCTTGTCATAGTTGGAAATCCATTACCCAATACGTGCTTGCGGTTTTGATTGTATACTATATATGTAGAACGTGAGATGAAAGCGTATCTGCTAGATGATTAGTATATTGTGGTTGATAGACATTATTATAATATCAAAAGGTTTTTGATATAAAGATATTTTGGATTCTCATAAGGGAAAAACCCGTTCCGTTGTACGGTGTGGTCTTATGAGATATCATTTACTTGTTCGAACTGTTTTTAAACTGTTTTACTCATACCAGTCCCATGACTGACCCGAAGTTTATTTTGTTTTGTTTTCCCTAAACTCTTGTGTGCCCAATTTTGTACGGGCAGTCAATTAGTCGGGATTTACAAATACTTGAAGAGCTAGAGCAGAAGGCTTCAGGATTTTATAGCTATTGATTATTTTCGTTGTAATGTAAGTGTTGTACCCTAATATACGAATGCAGATTTGTGATTTCAAGTTATGTTGTATATTATATGTTATTCGTTCCACTGTGAGATTCGTGTTACTCTGATGATGTATGTTCTTCTTCTTCTTCTATTCTAAGTTTCTACATTATCTATCCTCACCCTCTAACTTCTTTCATTAACTATTCGGTTATTTTCGATCCTTGGATGTTCGATATGTGTCGTATATCGGATAACCAAGATCGCAAATTTTCAGGTCGTTACAGTGTGGGAGAATGTAACACCCCGTATTTTTATAATATTAATTCACTTAAATAATTGCAAAAAACGATAAATGAAAACAAACATTTTTGGAATTGTCAGAATTGGGATTTGGAATGTGTATCATTGAATTCATTGCATTTTTATGATAAATTTACATATATAATATGTTCCAAACGGAGTTCGTACGACAAATTTACGAACGTACGAAGTTTAGCGTCGAAAAATATTTATATGTAAATGTCTGCAAATATAATTTTTTTAACTATGTATGTACATAAATTACCATAAAACGGTCATTTGAAATTGAAATAAATGGACAATTGGAAAGAGGAAAGTAATTGACATAGAAATTGAAACATTCATATTAATTGACAATAACAAAGGAATAATATATTTAAATATAAATTATGCAATTAAATGGAAGTCTGAAATAAAGTTAATTAAGTAGAATTTCAATTTACAATATATATGTGCATATTAATATATTAATGGTGCGCATTTGAAATGGAATTAATGCGCATTAAAAATGGCATGTAACATAATAGGATAAAACGTTAAATATAACTTTCATTAAATTAAAAAGGGAATAAAGGTGTAGGAAATTAAAGAGGAAGAAATTATGTGCGCATATTAATTTCGCATTTGAAATTTGAAATGGATAAGGTTAAAAGATAAGGAAAGAAATTAATTTATAACGTTAAGAAAGAAATAAAGGCAAGAAATATTTGAACCGAGTATGGGTCGACCCAAAGAAGCGCTTGGGTCGACCTAGTGTTGAACCAAGGAGGTAGGGGTCAACCCAGTATCGACCCAGACGTATGTTCTGTCAGCCTATAGGGTGTAGGCGGCTTGATTTATCAGGGTAATGATGTGTTTTATTTCCAGCAATGGTTCTAATTTGATTTCCACGAATCTAATGGACCAAATTCTTTTGAGCGACTATAAATAAACATCAAGGCTAGCCGTCAAACTCGTTATTTTCTGAGTAGACGCTAAAGCCCTATCATTTAATTTCTTCTCCAAACCTTTTCTGAAGCATATCAAATTAGTTTAAGCCTTCAGAAACAAAAATTGGAGAATGAAATTCATAGGTTAGAATTGTAGGCACTCAGAATTCCTTTCCATACGAGGTAAATTTCGTGAATCTGATTTCAATTCAATTCTTTTGTTTTTTTTGGGTTCTGAATTATAAATCTGTGGTTATTACAGTATTGAATTAAATTAGGGAGAAACCACGGATAATAATTTTGAATCAGATTCTGGAATTGGAAAGCTAACAGGTCAGTGGATTTAAATTATGCCTTTTGGTAACGGTATATTTATCGTTTAATTCTCTGTTACTCTTAACAAAAAAATGAAATTGTTATGGTAATTATGTAATCCATTCCCTAAATGCGTTAAGAATATTACTGTTGTGTAAATTCATTCCTATATCTTCTGTTTAGGCTTAAGAAATTACTATAATAATAAGATTGTAAATTAGACGACGATTATGCGTATATTCCTACAATTGTAAATTTGACGGTAAATTGTGTATTTTTCCAAAATATATTGTTAAGAATATGATTAAAATCTTGGGTTGAGAAAGATTATAGTAAATTGTGGAAATATTGGAATAAGAATTTGTAACCTTAATTTTTGTTCAGAAGTCACCGTAATTAAATTAGAATTGGGAATAGGGTAAGAAAATAGGAAATAATATACAACTCAGGAAAAGGGAATTAGTAGAGGAGTATGTTAGTTCGGGTGGAAAGGATACATTTCCATAATTATCATTACGGTAAATTACAAAGAACGTGTTTGCAAGAAAAAGAAAGGTAATAGGGATTAATGTGAAAAGTTTTTTTTTGTATTACACACTAATCAAATATATATACCTAATGTAATAAAGAGAATATCTTACAACTACGGATTTCAATTAATGTATATTATGGAAATAGATTTTTGTATATTTCCACCAACCAATTTGACAATGTGTGAAATATTTCCTATAATAATGGAAATTCCAAAGATGGTAAATAAACAAAGGTTACGACAATAAAGGTTCGCTTAAATAACAAGGAACCAAGGGAAAATATGATGAACGGGGGAATATAACCTATTATGATTAATTATATGAATGGAAATGAAATAGAATAGGCGGGGTTGTCCTAGGGACAAGTGGAATTATAATGTAGGTTATAATTAATGATGAAAAGAGAACTTATTAATAAACCTTAGTTAAGGGAACTAAGTTAATAAGCAAGCGCACAACAACGGTTGTGGTAACGATAATATAATAAAATAAGAAAGAATAAAGAAGAGGCATATTATTAGTAAACTTATGAATGGGGAAATATTAAGTGTAATGAATGTAATAATAATGAGAGGAAGTCCGTTCTGGCAGCGCGGGGCAGATTGGAGAAAATAAGTGGCTCACAGATATGGTCTGTTCCGGTAGCGTAAGGCTGATTAGGGAAAGTAAGGGGCCAAATCAAAGCTAATAAACCAGTAACTTGAATAGAAAATGAATGTGTAAATAACAAATTAATTGGCAATGTGATAAGTTAAAGCAAGCGCGTGATTAAAAGATTAGACATAGGATCTACTTATGCGATGTTGTGATGCGTTTGGACCAGTTCGTACGTATGAAGATGAAGAACCCAATGAGGTAGATCATCGTGGTGTCCAAAGACACGAGGGAAGCACGTCCAATTGATTATTCTACGGGACTGGAGAGAAGCATGAGGATTCTATGGGACGTGGTAGAGTACTCTGAGATGGCCCTCTGAGGTACAACTGGATGAAGCCGCCGCTCGGAGGCAGGTCTATTACACCATCTAGAGTATACCTTGACTGCAACTATGGAGTGGCAGTCAGAAGGTTGTGGCAGATAACTTGGGGTGATTTATTGGTTTTCCTCGCTCTAAAAGGAGGTGGTCAATAACAAATTAAGGATAGTAGTCATCGGATACATGTCATCGGTAGTCAGTGGGATGCGAAAGGACGAGAGCTAAACCAACGTACCAATGATCTTTCACTATCAGGACATTGGTTGAGGGACACGCCAAATTGTATGTTAGATTAGTTGATAGGCACGTCAGTAGTTCTCGATGCAATCTTTCATTAGTTAAGGGAGGGGCAAGGGTGGCGCCATAGCCACTGTGAAAGGAGAAAGAGCATATGTGGATATCTGTAATGCAGGCCTAATGAAGCTGTCCTTTACATATATCGAAAGCTCCCGACCGAGTTCAACGCATTGGATGCAGCCCTATTATGGAACTCGGGTTATAGTAGGCAATATGTTCATGCGAGGGTCTAAATACGTGCACTGAATGGTGTATTGCGGACGTTAGGGCATTACTCCGTATCGACACGTGGTTCGACCGAGGAGTTCAGATATGAGGATTCGTACACTTATGTCGCATTGCGATGGTGGTTATGTGTGATTATGTAGCGTGAAAACGGGGATTTACGTACGTGGTTTGGAGTAGGATGGAGGTTGTGCATGCTTCCATGGTATGACAATGGAGACGGTACGAGGAGGGTTTTATGAGGAGTAACTTGAGATGTTGGTTATAGCTATATACATACATACATATATATATATATATATTATGTTTAATCAATTGGGGGGTAGATGTGTGCGACGTGCATGCCAAACCAGAGAGCTATTAATCCGAATAACCTAATAATTAATAAAATGTAACTAAACGGTATATGTAGGGTTATTTCAAAATGTATAATTTGTCCTCTCAACAGAACTTTGTGTTTTGACCCCTCCTCATAACATACTGCCAGATTAAATTTATGCAGAATTTGGTAGCCTTTTGACACTTGTTAGGCAGTGTCATTATTTTGGTAAGGCTATATTTGATTATTATATTTTATCCATTCCGTTGTGAGATGTTTTATCGAGCTTTGATATATTTATTATCTCTGTCTTTTCTGCAGGATATCAGACAAGCCAACTCAAATTTCAGTGGTTTCGGATTTAGGATTTTTGAAAAATACGGACCCACTGGAATTTGCGTTGTTACAAGACACTTCAAAAAATATTGTGACCATTCAACTAAGAAGGAACCCGAGATCAACAAAAAGGGTGGAACAATAATAGAAGAAGATATTTGGAATTTTCTATTAGAGATATGGTGTTTGTGAAAGTTTCTCCTCTAGATTGTGGTTTGATTCCGTAAAAATGAGAAGTTGGCACCTGGATTTGTATGATCATTTTTAATAATGAAGAGAATTGAAAAGCTAGCATACATAGTTGACACTTTTCAGAAGATGGAGGGATGCACAAAAAAGTTCATATCTCTTACCAATAGATGCTTATGCATGGCTCAGTTATTAAATGACACTAGATCGGCTAGAAAATGTTATGGTAGAACCACACGTTACTAAATCTTAAATTTGGCATAAAAAACTTAGTAGAAAGATTATCAAGCACAATGGAGTGAAAATTATAGTGATTGTTCATGTAAAAGTAAAAAAGCATGAGAATGACATATTCAGCTCTTTGGGTGGTAGGATCCATCATTTAGCATATCTACTTTTACCATTGTATATTATACTTGATAGGTTATTATACTGCATGTTAGGACATGTTCATATATACTATTGGTTGCATAGCTTCTTTTTTATATGTTTGATTGTTGCGAGTAGTTGGTAATCATGTGGTATAACCCTAATTGTTTAAGCTTTGTCTTGTTTAAAATTTTGAGAGAGAAATTCCTAAATGAGGAGAGCGTAACAACCCGTATTTTATGTATTGGATGATTGTAAAATATTATTATTTATTCCATATAAGGTCGCATGACTATTTTATATTTTGAATACAACTCACAGTGACATTTTTATGCACCTATGATTTTTTTGAATTTCAATGAATTTGTTTTAACTTTGAATTTTTTGTTTAAGCTGTAAATTTTTATAGATGTCGAATTAAGATCTCAAATTAGTTCTGATACAATGGTTTCTCATTTAGGAAAGGTTATGATGAGAAAAGAGACTTACAGTTAAAAAGTTGTGCAAGTTTTAAGTTTTAGAAACTACTGGCCATAATTGTGTTATCAGTTAGGCCCATTAGTTAATTATTCATCGAAATATTTCATATTGGATTAGAAAACCGTTGAGAATATTGAAATAAAATAATAGTATGCACACAGCGTGTAATTTTAGTATGTCGCAGGTACGAATCGATCCGTAGGGAAAGACTACACTCGATCAAATTAAATCAAAGACGAGAGATAGTTCTAACTAACTAACCGAAATTGTAAAAACTAATTACTACAAAAGTAAATGAAAATTACGAGTTTAAATGACAATTTAGAGATAAATTCACACTTATGATCACATAAATCAACATATATGAAATTATGATATCTCTTTTACTTGTCAGTGAATTAAATTGATATGTTTATCGTAAGTATGATTTACTTGTGCTATTAGTTAGCCTAAAATAAACCATCAAACTATAGCATACACACTAAACCACTTACTATCTCTTATTAAAATTGACAATGAATTTGAAAATAAAATCTACTTTTAGCATGATCTATTAACCATTGATTAGAAATATAGATTATCAAATTTTGATTTTGAAATCACTTCATTACCAACATTATATCTTGATAAATAGGTAATTTGTGTTTTGTTTGTCTAAGCATATCACGTTTGGTGTCAATGACATAGGATATCAAATTCAAAGCTAAAACAACAAACTTTAACAACATCAAACATTTCAATTAAGCATAAGAAGAGATCAAAAATTATCATAATGTTGAATCTACATGATTAAGAGAGCTTAATTACCAAGTGTTGTGGTTTAGCCACTAATGTTATCATGTAGATTACAACATAAACGTTTAACAAACATGCAAGCTAAATGAAATAAAAAGAGAACTAAACTACTTACAATAATTAATGTAAGCTACTAACATAAAAGAAAAGAGCATGAAATAATTAAAAATGCATAAAAAAAGAATTACATAAGAGGAAAAGTGGCAAAGTTTCCATTAAAGAAAGAAAGAGAGCTTGAAATTTTGAGCATAAAATTAAACTAACTAAAAAATGGGGGCTCTCATTTTATATCAACATATGGGGTATTTACACAAGCCTAAGACCCTACTCCATATGTTTGGGAACTACCAAAATATTTTTGTCATGTGTAGAAGCTTCCTTGTTCATTTTCTCTAACTAATCCTCTATTATGTGTGCATGTAATTTTAATCTTTATTAGCATGTGCTTTAGCTCCAAATAGGTGATCATAGTAAGTGGGTCGGTGGAGTTCACCATGAACATGAGTTTGAATTATTTCCATCTTCATTCCCTTGTATTCTCTTGTGCATGCATATTTTCCATAAACCACTTGTATTTGAATATAAATACCTATAAAAATAATATAAGAAAGCTCAAGTAAATTTTCTCAAATTGATAAATGCATACAAATGACCATTTTTTCCTAAATGAAGATGGGTATATGATGATTTGAAAATGATTGAAATTATTGTTTAAACATGTTAAAAAATCACATAGCCATTTATTTAACTAAATTTGATTAAATATGGTAGTAAAAATATGCACATTTGTGTACATATGATAGGCATATTAGTTTAGCTAGACAATACTATGAACAAGGGTTGTAGGAGTCAAATTAAAACTTTCTCAATAATTCGAAATCAAATCTAAACCTTAGTTATTGCTATCTTATTTCTATGCATTTCTTGTTTGATTAGATGAAATTTGCTTAATACGCTATGTCTAAATGCTATGATTCGATATTTTGCTAGTGTTGTGATTGCATATAAAGATAGGTCAGAGAATTGAAAATGTCAAAAGAAAGTTGGTCAAAACTGAAGAAACTTTGAGCATGGGCTCTAGAGAATAGCACGAGGCCATATGATAACTCGTATGAAGTTTGGAGTTAAAGGCAAAAGTCGAGTCCAAGTTAGAGACTTAGGCCAGGTCCGACCCATAGCGATGACTATGGGTGACTTGATGAATGGGAAGAGCAGAGCTAGTAGAGGGTGTTCATGGCTTGATGTAGTAAATTTGGATTATTGTTAGTGGTTATGGCAGATTTCTTCTAGAACTTGGAGTAGGATGTCTGAAGGTATAGACCAAGTTGCTATAAATTATAGCTTGGGTTTGTGACATTTGAAGAAGGAGTACTGGAAACATAAAGAAAGAATGGACTAAAACATGGACAAGTGATAAATCAATGACGAGTTTTCATGATTACCCGACTCTGAGTTATAGTTAAAGGTTCTATGGCTATGGACCTTTTGTGGATTGTTGCTGATGTTATGTAGATCGTGATGGGTATGGTGGCTCATTTATATCATGGATGGATGGTGATATAACGACATGATAAAAAATATAGTTCTTCAGTTAATGAATCAATATTTAGTAGGTCCGCAGATTGCAACTCAATATTAATGGGAGCTGCGAATGGAACATGATCAGGTATCAGAATAATGAAAATTGTTTTGGTAACCAGGGCTCGGTATCCAAATGTACTAAAGGAGGGTTCAAGTGAAGATGGTAGTGACAAGAATACTTTGATAATTCGAAGTGTCTTCGATTGTACTCGAATTAAGGGTATTATTGGGGACACCCATGAGTCAGTTGAGGGACCTTATATCCTAGACAAGTGGCTTAGGGTTTAGTGTCTGGCTTTGGGCTACAAGACATATGTTCAGCTTTAGGATGCATGGTACGAGGGTACAACGAAATCGAGACTCCACTAGTCCTCGGTAACAAAAAGGGTCATATGAGTTGTCGTATAATTTGGCATGTAAGGGTGATGCTAGGATTGCTTGTTTGATGCTATGGTTGCTTTGATTACTATCTTTAGGATGTTATTACTATGAGATATCATAGGGATAAGGCATTGGAGATAGGATTATTTGGACATTTTGTCATCCTATTTGCTGTGAAGTATGTTAATGATATCGTCGAGTAGCATAATATTTTATTGCGCGCTAACTTTTTGGTCACAGGGACATGTCAGGTATGCTTCAAGCATCTCTGACTATATTATGTTTTCCTATATAATATTTTAAGATTCATTTACAGCTCATACCAGAAAATTATCTGACCATAGATTTATTGTTTTTGCTTCTTACTATGCTAAGTACTCTTAAAGAAGAAGAGTAATAGCAGGTCTTGGTGACGTAGTATTTGTTTGATGGACGAAGTAGGTGAAGCTATCAAATATTCTATACTACATTTGGATTCCTAAACTGACCGTTGGATAGTGCTATGGAGTGTAGGCAGTGTTGCTTACCCCTACTTGTTTCTGATTGTTGAGACAATTTATTTTAAGAGGATTTGTTGTGTATGTATTGTTCGACATTGATGAATAACTCTATGGGTATTGATTTGATGGTTATTTATATTATTATTGTTGTTTCTTCTATTGTATATGTGATATTATATTTTATCCACACATTATGGGATAAACGATAAGTTATTTTGTAATTTTTGTTTCAAAGTGGATGATCATTCTATATCATTTAGGAACGTGTCAATGGTATACGGCAGGTGTCACACAAAGTGATGGAATATGCAGTTAGGTGTTTGACTTGCCAAAGGGTGAAAACAAAATAGAAGAGGCCTGGAGGATATTATAGCCACTGGATGTTCCTCAATGGAAGTAAGAGAGAAGTTTTATGGATTTCGTTAATGGACTACCAAGGATTAGGAGAGAATATGGGAGCATTTTGGCCATAGTCGATAGACTGAATAGTACACCGAATTCATAATAGTGAAGAGTACTAGGACGACGATATCGCTAACAACTTTATATATTAGAGAGGTCATTAGGCTACATGGATTTCTACCCATATAATTAGTAGCTAAAACACATTTTTCCCTAGTGAGCCATGAAGGATTCTACATGAGGGGCATTAGAGACTGAGCTAGGCTTGAGTACACCATACTATCCATAGACTGACGAACAAAAAGAGAGGATGAAGGGTTCGAAGAATTTTCTATGGATGTGTATCATCGACTTTGAGGTTAATACGAGGACCTCTTACCATTGGTTCCACCCTCAATAATAGTTATCAGTCTAGCATTGGGATGAACTTATTGAGGGTTTGTATGAAAAACCATACAGATCTATGCTGTGTTGGTAGGATACAATGGATATCATCATTTTTGGGCCAGGAATGGTTAGGAAGACATCATAGAAGGTGGATCTAATTCAGAGCATAATTAAAACCGCCCAGGATATGGAAAATTCCTATGTTGATAGGAGGCATTTTGAGCTAGAGTTTGTAGTGGGGACATGGTATTTGTAAAGGTTCATCCCTTAGACATATGAAGGTTTGGTATGTAATGAAAGCTAGCACCACGATTTTTAGGTACTTCCCCGTTTGTGGCTAAGATCAAGAAGTTGGCATATAGAGTTGAGTTTCCAGACAAGTTGTTCAAGGTGGACGATGTTACCCATATGTCGCACTTGCGAAAGTGCTTTCATAATGCAGCTTCTATTGTTGAACTAAGTCGACCATAGGAGGTTGATGTTGAGCATAATTCACTCTTTCGCCGTGCACCAACTTGTATCCTATAGCATTGCATATTGCAATTGCGCAATAAGGAGATTAGGTTAGTCAAAGTTCAATGAAAAGAAGATTCAGCGAAGAGTACGTGGAAGCCTGAGATGAAATCCAGGCTTCCCACCCACAACACCTTTCTAGCACATTTTAATATTCAAACTTTAAGTAAGAACCCTCATAATAGGACTTAGAGGGTCACCACCTTCTGTAGAGACCTTTGGGTGATAGAGATAGTTATAAATGTGTCAATATGACATGTTATGAGTGACGGATGATAATAAATTCCTATGGATGTATGCGCTATATTTATGTATTTTTACACATTATGATAATAATTTCTATAAATATGCACACTCATATCATATGCATGTTTTTTTATGTTACTCATGGATATTTCACATATATATGTTGCATTTGGTCATAAGTTGTGCATGCATGTAAAATTCTCGATATATCATTAGGATATTGCATACATTTAGTTGCATATAATTAGCATTATTTCATAAATAAAAGGTCGTTTGGATTAGTAAACCGACTATTCTTTTGCATTAGTTTAGGACAATATATATTTCATGCTGCATATGTACATAATTGCATTACGAAATACAAAGGAAAATGGTTGTCGCGAATGATGGAAGAGTAAATGGGTGTAGATTTTTGTTATGTTTTGTGTAACAACCCAGAAATTCAGAAACAATTTAAATTTTTATTTTAAGAAAATTTAAATAGAAAAAGCATCAGAAAAAATAAATTTAAAATATTATATTTTTAATGTAATAAAAGAAAGAAAAAAAATGCACTTTTAATATAATCCTTTTTATATTGCATATAAATATAGTCTTTTTATATTACAAAAAAAGTAATCTTTTTCATTGTATAAAAATGTAACCCATTTATATTACATAAAAGAATGTAAACTATTTTATTACATAAAAATGTAAACCTTTTTACATTACATAAAATGTAAAACTTTTCTATTCCTTTATTACATTATATAAAAATGTAATCTATTCTTTTCTTATATTACATTATAAAAAAAATTGAAACCTTTTATATTCATTTCACTCATGCCATTAAAGATATGATTTTTAATGTTAACTTATTTTTGTCTTCAAAATATGAGCATTTCTCAAATTTCATTTCTTGCATTAAAAATATGATTTTAAATGTTAACATAGTTTTGTCTTCAAAAATGATTATTTTCTAATTTCATTTCTTACATTAAAAATGATATTTAATTATGTGATAAAAATGTAGGAACATAAGAAATCACACTTTTGATGAAATATGATATTTAATTATGTGTTTTGAAATATAAAAAGTTGCATAACTTAACAATCAGAGAAAATGAATCAAACATTCATTTTTCCTTTTATTCCATTTCTCTTTACTTTTGAAATTTGAATGAATAATAAGTGTGGTCCCTTCATGCCTAGTCAGCTGATTAAATTACTTTGTAAACTTCTATATGTGAAAAGACACATTAATGGGTTTATTTGAAAAATTAGAAATTAAATATTGTTTTATTATAAATTCACAAACAAACATAACCCAAATCTATCTTCTAGAGCCAGCAACCATGTCTTCTATCTATGGCTGAAAAACAGTGATCTTCCTCCTCTTTTCTCTTCTAATCCACTCAGCGATTTCTAAATCCATAAAAGCAAAAATCAAAGAGCTAATAAAGATCTAAGTGATGAACGGTGGCGATGAAGGTTCGTTGAATATTTTGTTCTTTATGCTCTCAAACATGGGGCGTTCGAATTGGGTTTTGGCGGCGCAGGGGTAGTGCGAGTGGGTCGTGACGTCGGGCGTGAGGAGGTGGTGGTTGGGGCTTCCGCGTGGTATTGGTTGATCGGAGCATGGTGGCCCGATGTGACGAGCAGTGATGCTTTTTTTTTGTGCGATGCTATAGGTTTCTGGGTTCGCTTTGGATTCCTGTAGGAGAAGGAAGGTGTAACGACCCGTATTCTACACATCATGGGATCGTAGAATATTTATTTCTTTCACATACGAAGTCGTATGGTCATGTAACTTTGGGAGACGACTAATGGGATCATTTCCCATGTTCATGATTTTCCCCAATTTTTAAATGACCATTTTACCCCCCAGTTGGTACTGTTTTGGCCATAACTTTTGACTGGAAAGGAATTTTGACTTGAAACCACTTCCATTGGCTCCGGATGATGGTTTACAATTCCGTAGAGTGGTCACATTAGCCAAACGGACTCACCGTTTGGGAGATATGGCTGAAACAAGTTTCAGATGGTGAAAAACAGCTTAATTGGGCTTAACCGGGTAATTAGCAGCTAGGCCCAAAGAGGATTTCGGGATTGGAGATGTATAGGGGCTGATTAGGGTTAGAAAACATTTCTTTCAGCCGCCACTTTCATTCTTGGAACCTTAGTAATGGCCTCCAACACCCAAATCACCTTCTAATCACTTTCTAATCAAGTTTTGACTTAATCTACATCAAATTAAGGAGAGAAAACACGAAAGCAAGGTTAGAGCTGCTATTAGACATCAGTATTCACCCAAATCAGCGAGGTTTCAGTTCTGAGAATTTTATTTGTGGCCAAGGTGAGTGATTTGCATAGTTTTTGCACTAATTACAGTTGATTAAGGGTAATTAGTGAAGATTAGCGAATTTATACACTAATATATTCTGGAAAAATATCTATAAATTCGAAAATAATATTTTATGCCTCTGGTAGAAGTTTGGTTTAATTTGGTTAAGTTTTATTAACCCTATGATTAGTTTTGCTTAAACATGCTTAAGGGAAAATATGGGGTTTTGGGTATATTTGATCCGTTTTGACATGTAAATTCATTGTTTTGGTGTTTGTGGTTAGTTTGTCATGTTGCTATGACTGTTTGGGATGATTTGTGATTGATTAGAATAGTTAGATTGGTCGAAAACGTCGTCGAATGGCATAAACAAGTTGCTGGAAAAAGCTGCAGAAAGTTGTGCAGGGTTTCAGATCGGATCGGATACGGGCTCGGGTCGGATAGGAGAGCTGGGCAAGGAACCCGACCCGAACTGGAATCTAGCACAAAAGAAGTTTGGTAAGAAGGAAGGCCATTGCTTAGAGTTGGAGTTGGACAGGGGAACGGATCGGAGCTATGGAACAGGATCGGATCGACTTAAGGATGAAGGGCTCGGACTGGAGTAAGGCGAAGGGATCGGATCGGAGTAAATGAAGAATGAGGGAGCTGATCGGAGCGGGAGCACGAACTGAACGGGAGATGGCAACCCGACCCGACCCGAAGTGGGACACCCGACCCGAACCGATGCGACGCTGTGGACCCGAACCGAACCGCTACAGGGGAAGACTACGAACCGAACCGAATGGGGAGCCTGGAGACGACTTATCCGAACCGAACCGACTGAAACAGATTGAGCCAAGCCGAATTGAACTTCCATTTCTTCTACGCGGCGACTCTTTTGAAGACCAACTCCAATTCGATCAAAACCCGAGATGCAAAGAAAGTCCAAATGAGGAGCTTTGACTCAGGATCCAGCTGGGAACCAATGAGTGAGCTTCATGATTGGGCTTTGCTGCGGGACGTGTGCCAAGGGGCTATCGATGTCTATGACTTTGGATCACTATGTATGGGAGGTACGTGAACGGATTCAGGGCCACAGTGGCCAAGGTACGACTAAAGGGCTATAGACCAATGAAGTGGGGTCATTTGTAAAGATTTGGTCATGACTCCATGTGGTAAGCTTGGTAGTAGCAGTAATGGGTCTAGTGATTGATAGTGGTGGACATCGTATGCTTTACGCACTGAGTGAGAGATGTGAGGATGGTTGCTATGGTTGATTTGTTTGCTATCATCTGACATGCACAACCCACCCCCGTATTCTTTACACTATTTGTTATGGCACCTTGGAGTATTGTACGGTATGTGGTACTAACTCTTTGGTTGCAGGTCCAGGTTCAGGTATGGTTTAGTATACCTGTTATTGTTCTGTTTAGATGCTTATCACTCATACCAGACTTTTTGTCTGACCCAAAGTTTTATGTTTACTCTGGGTGCTAACACGAGCAGACTAGAGACAGGTTAGCTGGTGATGCACGGGTAGATGATCCGGAGACGAGCAGGAGGCTTCCACGTATGATATATATATATATAGTATTCTCCCTGTGTTGTTGAAGATCACTGCTTGGGCATTAGTAGTGCATCTTCTACCCTAGTTTTCTTTTGTTTTGGGAGACAGTAAATTTGGAAAGTTGTAATAAGCTGTATTTGGATTTCCGCTGCTCTGATGTTGATGTTGGTTTTAGTTATCAGCTTATGCACTGTCTCACCTGTTTTATGTCAAGTATGTTATTATTATATTTTATTCCATGCGCTGTGAGACATTCTACAGGTTCTTGATTAGTTCATTCTCTTCTTTCCTTTCTTTGGCGACCGTTCTGTGCTAGTCGGGCATGTGTACAACGCACTTTCGGAGGAAATGTCGACTGGTGCAGGGCGGGCCGTCTCACTTAGTATCGGAGCGAGGTTGCGTAGTTAACCTAGGGAAAGATAGTACGTATATAAGAGCGCGTATTTGTGATTACTTTTGTTTTCAAAAGCTATATATGTATATACTATTAGTAGTATAAGAATGGGGTCGTACTGCACTAGTACCACTATGGGGTCGTTAATCGTTTCCCTTTTTTAGATTGACGATGAGCCGATATACTAGGGGTGCTGGTAGGGGAGCCAATAATGGGAATGCTGCTGACATGAGGACGATGTTTACTGACCTCGTGAGAGAGATGCTTAGGGATGTGCAGAGGGCAGCTCCCAATGGTGGAAATGGTGGTGGTCCAATAGTGCAGGCGCCTAGGGTCGACTTCGCCAAGCTGAATAAGGATTATACTAGTCTTGGTGGGAAGCCGTTCCACGGGACGGAGTCGGCCACGGATGTTCAGGATTGGCTGGATAGCTGCGAGCGTATCTTCGAAGACTTGGGTATTGAGGATGCGATGAAGAGAAGGTTAGCACCCCGTCAGCTGAAGGACGGGCTATGAATTGGTGGAATGCTATAAAGGCAGCCACTCCCGAGGATCAGATTACTTGGGAGCAGTTTAAGGTTCACTTTAGCGAGAAGTTCATTCCAGCTGCTCAGAAGTCAGTGCTGTTTAAGAAATTCTTGGAGCTCAAGCAGAATGGCAGAGTTGTCTCGGAGTATATTGCTGAATTCGGCACTTTGTCGAAGTATGGGTTATCTCTTATTGATACTGCCGAGAAGAAGAATGAGAAATTCATAACTGGTTTGGATCAGTACTTGGGGGAAAGGCTTATTAACCACATCGATGAGACGTTTGAATCGATTGTGGGGAAAGCATTGAGGTCAGAGAGTCTCTACCCCAAGCCGGAGACCGAGGTTGCATCTGCAGAGGAGCCAAAGCCACAAGCAAGTGGTGGAGGCAAGGGTGGTTCCCAGAATAAGAGAAAGCAGAATCAGACTAAGGATGGTCAGAAGAAAAAGAATAAGCAAGATGTTGAGTGCTTCAGCTGTGGTAAGAAGGGCCATTATGCTAGTAATTGTCGGGCCAAGCCAGCGGATAGGAAGTGCTTCAACTGTGGTCAAATGGGACATCACAAGGACAAGTGTCCTCAACCCCCTAAAGAAAAGCAAATGGTGAAAGCATATGCCCTTAATGCTATTCCTTCTTCGTCAAATGCCCCAATTGCGGAGGAGAAGGGAAAGAATGTCGTCATTCAAGGTATGCTTTCTGTTTACGATGTTCCTGTTAGAGTTTTGTTTGATACCGGAGCTTCCAGTTCTTTCATATCTAGTGACCTGGTAGATAGGTTGGGATGGGAGCCCGAGATTGTCGATAAACCTTTAGTAGTGACGAACCCGATTGGTGGTTCGACTAGCCTTAGCATGATTTGTCGTAATGTGGTCTTATCGAGTCATGGATGCATGTTTGTTTGTGATTGCTTTGTTTTGGGCTTTACTGGGTTTGGCGTTATTTTGGGAGTAGATTGGCTCCAAAGATACGGGGTGGTGGTAGACTGTGAGGGCTTTTTGGTGACAGCTAGAGCGGATGATGGGAGGAGGATAGTGTTTGGTGGTCTACCCAGTGAGGGGGTATTGGCTAGTTTTCTAAACTCCCTCGACATTCCGCATAGTGAGTTGTCAGGTTTGCCCGTGGTTGGCCAATATCCGGATGTTTTCGAAGAAGTGACCGGGCTCCCACCACATCGAGAGATTGAGTTCCGTATTGATTTGGTGAAAGATGCCAGACCTATAGTGATGCCACTTCGTCGTATGGCACCAAGGGAGCAGCGAGAGCTCGAGGTGCAAGTCAGCGATCTTTTGAAGAAGGGATTTATCAGAAGGAGTGTTTCTGAATGGGGAACACCAGTTGTGTTTGCTACCAAGGCGGATGGTTCCCTTCGTTTTTGTGTAGACTACCACGAGTTGAATAAAGTGACGAGGAAGAACAAGTATCCTCTACCGCGGATAGATGATTTGTTCGATCAGTTGAGTGGCGCGAGAGTATTTTCTCAGTTGGATCTCGCGACAGGTTTTCATCAGCTTAGAGTGGAAGCTGAGAGTATAGCTAAAACGGCATTTCGGATGCCGTTTGGGTTTTATGAGTGGTTGGTCATGCCATTCGGGCTGACCAATGCCCCAGCATATTTTGTGGATCTTATGAATAGGGTATTCAGAGATCAGTTGAATAAGTTTGTCCTTGTGTTCGTTGATGATATTTTGGTCTATTCGAGGACAGAGGAAGAACACAAGGAACATTTAAGAATAGCGATGGAGGTGTTGAGAAAACACCAATTGAAAGCAAAGTTTTCTAAGTGTCACTTCTGGAAAAAGGAAGTAAGGTTCTTGGGCCATGTCGTTTCAGAGAATGGTATCGTCGTGGATCCTGCGAAGGTGGCTACGGTACAAGATTGGTCTACGCCCAAGAATGCAACGGACATAAGAAGTTTCTTGGGATTAGCTGGATATTATCGTAAGTTTATCCAAGATTTCTCCAAGATAGCAGCACCGTTGACCCAGTTGACCAAGAAGAATCAAGCTTTTGTCTGGGATGAAAGGTGCGAGAATGCATTCAAGAGTCTAAAGGACAAGTTGACGCGTGCGCCAGTGCTAGTCATTCCTAAAGGGAATGAAGAGATGACGGTATACACGGATGCCTGTGGTACCAGACTAGGTGCTGTATTGATGCAAGGCGGTAGGGTTATAGCTTATGCAAGTCGACAATTGAAACCGCACGAGAGAAGATACCCTACCCATGATTTGGAATTAGCAGCGATCGTGTTCGCGTTGAAGATGTGGAGACACTATCTCTTGGGAGAAAGATTTGAGTTGTTTACAGATCATAAGTCGTTGAAGTATCTTTTCTCTCAAAAGGATCTAAATCTCCGGCAGCAAAGGTGGTTAGAATTCTTAGCTTCCTATGATTTTGACATCACATATACACCAGGAAAGAGCAATGCGGTGGCTGATGCATTGAGTAGGAGACATGCCAGTTTAGGGGCCATGTTTCTAGAATGGAAGCAACTAGAGTACATCGCTGGGTATGATTTCAGACCAAAGTGCGAATTGGATCCAGAAATGTTAGCAAGTTTGACGATCAGACCCACTTTGATTGAGCAGATCGGCTCTAGTCAGAGGGACGATCCTAACCTGTTGGAAATCATCTCCAAGTTAGAGATGGGTATCGATGAGGAGATGAACAAGAATGGGCTTGATCGAGATAGATGGCTTAGAAAGAATGGAAAGCTTGTTGTACCCAATGTCAATGGATTGAGGGATGAGGTGCTTAGAGAGTGTCATCACTCAAAACTGACTATACACCCCGGTGGTAATAAGATGTATCGAGACATGAGACAGACTTACTACTGGGAAGGGATGAAAAGAGACGTTGGGAAGTTTATATCCAAATGCATGAATTGCCAGCTAATTAAAGCCGAGCAAAAGAAGCCTAGTGGGTTGTTGCAACCATTAGAAATTCCCGAATGGAAATGGGAGCAAGTCTCGATGGATTTCATCGATGGTTTACCAAGGACTAGAGCAGGACATGATAGCATTTGGGTAATTGTGGATCGACTGACCAAAAGTGCAAGATTTATACCAGTCAAATCGACCAGAACGGCGGCTAAGTTAGCAGAATTGTATATGAAGTGGGTAGTGAGATTTCATGGAGTACCTAAAAGCATTGTGAGTGACCGAGACCCGTTGTTCACTAGTGGGTTTTGGAAGAGCTTACAAGAGGATCTAGGGTCAGAGTTACATCTCAGTACCGCATATCATCCTCAGATTGACGGTCAGACGGAGAGGGTGAATCGTATTTTAGAAGATCTCTTGAGAGCATGTATATTGGATTTTGGTGGATCATGGGATGACCATTTGCATCTTGTAGAGTTTGCATATAATAATAGCTACCAATCCAGTATCGGTATGGCTCCATATGAAGCTTTGTACGAAAGACCGTGCAACTCACCATCATGTTGGATAGAGACTGGCGAGAAGTTTATGCTTGGACCAGATGTGGTGAGGGAAACTTCAGGCAAGATCAAGATCATTCAACAACGAATGAAAGCTGCCCAAGATAGGCAGAAGAGTTATGCTGATAAGAGGAGAAGAGACTTAAAATTCTCCGTTGGTGACTTGGTGTTTGTCAAGATTTCTCCGTTGAAGAGCGTGATACGATTTGGCAGGAGAGGCAAGTTAGCACCAAGACTTGTTGGTCCATTCCCTGTTCTTGAACTAGTCGGGAATTTGGCGTATAGAGTTGGCTTACCAGAGAAGATGGCGGGAGTTCACAACGTATTTCATGTTTCCCAACTGAGGAAGTTCGTTCACGACTCAGATATGACTATTTCACCTGAACAGATAGAGGACTTCGAGGTAGAACCCGAGGCGGTTGGGAACCGCAAGCCGGTCCGTAATGTCGAGCACGATATGAAGCAACTTCGAAGGAAGACGGTGAAGCTAGTCAAGGTTCAGTGGGGCGAGAACGAGAATGGCTGTACTTGGGAGACAGAGGAGAGTATTAGAAAGATGTATCCAGAACTCTTCGCCTGGTAAGATTTTAACTTCGATTTAGTTTTCCGCATGTTAGGATAGGCTTGTTTGCTTGTTTTGCATGTTTGATTATTGTATGTGGCTGTTAGGCATGCGGGATCCTTTGTATGTTTTGGGTTAAGGAATTTCGGGGACGAAATTTCTTAAGGGGGAGAGTGTAACGACCCGTATTCTACACATCATGGGATCGTAGAATATTTATTTCTTTCACGTACGAAGTCGTATGGTCATGTAACTTTGGGAGACGACTATTGGGGTCATTTCCCATGTTCATGATTTTTCCCAATTTTTAAATGACCATTTTACCCCCAATTGGTACTGTTTTGGCCATAACTTTTGACTGGAAAGAAATTTTGACCTGAAACCACTTCCATTGGCTCCGGATGATGGTTTACAATTCCGTAGAGTGGTCACATTAGCCAAACGGACTCACCGTTTGGGAGATATGGCTGAAACAAGTTTCAGATGGTGAAAAACAGCTTAATTGGGCTTAACCGGGTACTTAGCAGCTAGGCCCAAAGGGGATTTCGGGATTGGAGATGTATAGGGGCTGAATAGGGTTAGAAAACATTTCTTTCAGCCGCCACTTTCATTCTTGGAACCCTAGTAATGGCCTCCAACACCCAAATCACCTTCTAATCACTTTCTAATCAAGTTTTGACTTAATCTACATCAAATTAAGGAGAGAAAACACGAAAGCAAGGTTAGAGCTGCTGTTAGACATCAGTATTCAACCAAATCAGCGAGGTTTCAGTTCTGAGAATTTTATTTGTGGCCAAGGTGAGTGATTTGCATAGTTTTTGCACTAATTACAGTTGATTAAGGGTAATTAGTGAAGATTAGCGAATTTATACACTAATAAATTCTGGAAAAATATCTATAAATTCGAAAATAATATTTTATGCCTCTGGTAGAAGTTTGGTTTAATTTGGTTAAGTTTTATTAACCCTATGATTAGTTTTGCTTAAACATGCTTAAGGGAAAATATGGGGTTTTGGGTATATTTGATCCGTTTTGACATGTAAATTCATTGTTTTGGTGTTTGTGGTTAGTTTTCCATGTTGCTATGACTGTTTGGGATGATTTGTGATTGATTAGAATAGTTAGATTGGTCGAAAACGTCGTCGAATGACATAAACAAGTTGCTGGAAAAAGCTGCAGAAAGTTGTGCAGGGTTTCGGATCGGATATGGGCTCGGGTCGGATGGGAGAGCTGGGCAAGGAACCCGACCCGAACTGGAATCTAGCACAAAAGAAGTTTGGTAAGAAGGAAGGCCATTGCTTAGAGTTGGAGTTGGACAGGGGAACGGATCGGAGCTATGGAACAGGATCGGATCGACTTAAGGATGAAGGGCTCGGACTGGAGTAAGGCGAAGGGATCGGATCGGAGTAAATGAAGAATGAGGGAGCTGATCGGAGCGGGAGCACGAACTGAACGGGAGATGGCAACCCGACCCGACCCGAAGTGGGACACCCGACCCGAACCGATGCGACGCTGTGGACCCGAACTGAACCGCTACAGGGGAAGACTACGAACCGAACCGAATGGGGAGCCTGGAGACGACTTATCCGAACCGAACCGACTGAAACAGATTGAGCCAAGCCGAATTGAACTTCCATTTCTTCTACGCGGCGACTCTTTTGAAGACCAACTCCAATTCGATCAAAACCCGAGATGCAAAGAAAGTCCAAATGAGGAGCTTTGACTCAGGATCCAGCTGGGAACCAATGAGTGAGCTTCATGATTGGGCTTTGCTGCGGGACGTGTGCCAAAGGGCTATCGATGTCTATGACTTTGGATCACTATGTATGGGAGGTACGTGAACGGATTCAGGGCCACAGTGGCCAAGGTACGACTAAAGGGCTATAGACCAATGAAGTGGGGTCATTTGTAAAGATTTGGTCATGACTCCATGTGGTAAGCTTGGTAGTAGCAGTAGTTGTACAAGTTGAACTCCGTCACTACTTCGATGGGTTTAGTGATTGACAGTGGTGGACATCGTATGCTTTACGCACTGAGTGAGAGATGTGAGGATGGTTGCTATGGTTGATTTGTTTGCTATCATCTGACATGCACACCCCACCCCCGTATTCTTTACACTATTTGTTATGGCACCTTGGAGTATTGTACGGTATGTGGTACTAACTATTTGGTTGCAGGTCCAGGTTCAGGTATGGTTTAGTATACCTGTTATTGTTCTGTTTAGATGATTATCACTCATACCAGACTTTTTGTCTGACCCAGAGTTTTATGTCTCTTCTTATTACTCTGGGTGCTCACACGAGCAGACTAGAGACAGGTTAGCTGGTGATGCACGGGTAGATGATCCAGAGACGAGCAGGAGGCTTCCACGTATGATATATATATAGTATTCTCCTTGTGTTGTTGAGGATCACTGCTTGGGCATTAGTAGTGCATCTTCTACCCTAGTTTTCTTTTGTTTTGCGAGACAGTAAATTTGGAAAGTTGTAATAAGCTATATTTGGATTTCCGCTGCTCTGATGTTGATGTTGGTTTTAGTTATTAGCTTATGCACTGCCTCACCTGTTTTATGTTAAGTATGTTATTATTATATTTTATTCCATGCGCTGTGAGACATTCTACAGGTTCTTGATTAGTTCATTCTCTTCTTTCCTTTCTTTGGCGACCGTTCTATGCTAGTCGGGCATGTGTACAACGCACTTTCGGAGGAAATGTCGACTGATGCAGGGCGGGCCGTCTCAGAAGGAGCGGAAAATCCTAAAGAAAATGTAGTTAAAGAATTTAAATAAGAATTTAATTATATTATCAAATTTTTTATTAATGTAATTAGATTTCAAAAAAATCCATATCTTGTGCAAACAGAAACCAAATCCGACCAAACTGGTTGCGTTGGAATCGTATGGACCAGATCTACGTGACGGAACTGATTAAAGGTTAAATAGAGCATGTTGAAAATTCAGATAAAATCATGGTGAGATCTATGATTTAAATCAAATTTAATTGTTAATTTCGTTGTGGAATTCACATGTATTCACTATTTAAATTCATGTGTGTGATGTATGAAATTTGATTTGGTTATTTTTGTTTGAGATGAATTGATCTGATCAAATTGTGTAGATCTAGGATTTCCTTATAATAAAATTCATACTTTTATTGTTTTTATGAAAATAAAAATATTCATGCTTTAAAAATTTTGTTTAGACAATGAAACATCAATTTTTATTGTATGTTGATTCATTAAAAAGAAACTTGGTTTAAATAAAAAGATTAGACAATAAAAAATATCATTTTGATAAAATCATGTCATTCATTATAAAAATGTCATGTTATTTGAATTGTCATAGAAATGTCATGTTAATAGAATTGTCATTTATTATAGAAATGTCTTGTTATTAGAATTGTCATTTATTATAGAAATGTCATGATATTGAAATTGTCACTTATGTTGAATTGGAATGGACATAATAAAATGTCATTTATGTTAATTATTAAATGTCATATATGTTAATTATAAATGTGACATTAGATTAAAATAGCATTTTGTTATAAAATGTGACATTAGAATAAAATGACATTTTGTTATAAAATGTTGCCTTAGAAAATAAATAACATTTTTGATATAAAATGTTACATTAAAAAGAATTGTTAACAAAATGAAGTTACTAATTTATTCATTTTGTTAAGATAGAATTGTTAACAAAATGAGTCATCATTTTTGTTAGAATCATGTATGTTAATTAAAAATGACATTTCATTTAGATAAGGTCATGTTAGATTAAAATAACATTCTTGATTAGAAAATATTATGTAGATTAAAATAATATTTTTCATTAGAAAATATTACGTTAGGCTAAATTATCATTTGGTTAGATAATATCATGTTAATTAAAGATATTATTTTGTTAGAATCATATCATGTTTATTAATGTCATTTATTGAAATGAGAATATGTTAACTTGAAATTTCACATTTTTATTGGGTCTTAAGAATGATCATCTTTTGGAATGAAAACATGATGACATAAAAATATGTCATTTATTACCATTCATATTTAGTAAATGAAAATATGTCATTTACTACATTCATATGTAGTAAATGAAAATATGCCATTTATTAACATTTATATTTTGTAAATGAAAATATGTCATTTATTAACATTCATATTTTGTAAATGAAAATACGTCATTTAGTTAGAATAAAAAAATGTCCTTTTATTAGGTAATGTCATGTTAATTAAAAATGTCAGTACATATATCATTTATGTAGTGATCATAATTCGTCATAAATTTGTCATTCACATAGAAATCATATTTTGTCAGTAAATATGTCTATTATGTAGAAATCATATTTTGTCAATATACATGTTGTTTATATTAGAGGACATATTGTGTAAATAAATATATCTTTTATGTTAGAATTCAAAAATGTCATTTATGTTAGAATTAAAAAGAGAACATTTATGTTGGAATTAAAAAGAACATTTATGTTAGAATTAAAAAAAACATTTATGTTAGAATTAAAAAGGACATTTATGTTAGAATTAAAAAGTACATTTGTGTTGGATTGGGTTGCCAATAGATACCCGAAAAATCCGAAATCCGTCCGCATCCGTTTCCAAAAAGCAGATAAATATCCGCTATCTGGGAAAGCGGATGCGGATGCGAATATAGGCATATCCGCATCCGAAAATTATCCATCCGCTTTTTTTCCCAATTATAGCTTAAATTATGTGTATTTTAACATAATTAAATATACTAATTTATTAATTTTCAAAATTAAAAGTCTACTAAACGCATGTCAATTGCTCAAAATTATGTATTATTATCATATTTATTTATTTTTAGCACGTTAGTAATCGATTAGGTTGAAAAAGCTTAATATTAAGCTAAAAAAATCATTTATGTTCATTGATTTATCGATTGTTGGCAGAGCGGATAATTATCCGATATCTATCTGTATCCGCGGATGTGGATATACGATATCCGAAAATAGTTTCGGAAGCGGATACGGATATGGCATTATCCGTATCCGAAAGTATCTGTTGACAGCCCTAGTGTCAGAATCATAAAGAACATTTATGTTAGAATTAAAAAGATGTCATTTATGTTAGAATTAAAAAAAATGCCATTTAATTAGAAGTGTCACTTAATTAGAAATATCATTTTGTTTAGAATCATGTCATGTAAATAAAAATATCATCTATGTTAGAATCATGCCATGTTAATAGAAATATCATTTCATTAGAAATACCATGTGAATAAAAATGTTATTTATTAGAAAATGTCATCTATGTAAAAAAGCTATCATTTTATTAGGAATGCCACTATAATGTCATTTTATAAGAAATGTCCTTTTATTTAGAAATGTCATTATATTAAAAAAATGTCATCATGTTAGAAATGTCATTTATTTGATAATGTCATGCTAGGAATGCCGTCATATTAGAAATGTCATTAGTATAGAATGTCATTATATAAAAATGTCATTTTATTGAGAATGTCATATTAGAATATTAATGTCATTCTATTGAGAGATGTCATATTAATATAATGATGTCATTTATTTAGAAAATTTCATATAACCATGTCATGTTAACATAATAATGTTACCATGTTAGACAAGAATAAAAATAATTACTTGTCAAACTATATGTCTTGTTGAAATTATAATTTTTTTTTTAATTTAATAGTGAAAATTGGTTAAATAGAAAATAATTCAAACCGAATTATAATTGGTTAAATTTATTAACCAATAATTTATTTAGATGAACTGTTGTTGTTTGAAAACCCCACACGGGTGTTGGGATGATATTTGACATACACTAGTCCCAATATTTAGCTGTATGTCAATCGATAGATTGACAATCTATGATGAGCATTATTTATTTACTGTTTTAATGCTCACACAATTATTAATTCCACTCTAGATGTGAATGGATGGTTTATTGATTATTTATCATTACTGTTATATACATATGCAATGTATGAAATCCATATGACCGAATTTATATGGTAATTGATGGAGTCACATTCCAATTCAGAACACTTTTAATAGAATAATATATGAAAATAAAGAACATTTTTATATAAAGATTAGTTTGAAAATAACGAATATTTTTCAGTGAAATAATTTCAATTAAAAATTATAATTACACTTTTGACACGGGGTTAGGTTGCATTTGTGGTGGAAGTCTGCCCGGACCCGACCGGCATATCCAGCAGCCATTAATGTTGAACCTAATGTGAGAGGTCTAAGTGCGCAAATACGAAGCGGGCTATGACACGAGGTTAAGCACAACTTGTGGGATAAGTCTGCCCCGACCCGACCGGCATGTCCAGCATCCGCAAGTTGTAGGCCTAATATGGGAGGTCTAGCCCATTATAAACCATAAATGGACATGATAATGAGTTGGACTATTTAGCCCATTATAAGTTGAAACACCATTTTAACCCGAACGGGTTTATCGATCGTTTTTTTAATAATGAATAGAATAAAAAGTAGTAATTTCCAAAATCCAATATTTTGAAAATATTATTTTAATAAAGAAATAGAATATATCTTTAATCAAGATTTAATGGAGTTTTCCAATTAATTAATATTTATTTGGGAATAAAATAAATTGGATTTTGGTTTGTCGTGAATGGTGTCTTAAATAACACTGTTTTTGAACCCCGTATGAAAAGAATAAATCTTTTAATTAAGATTTTAGAGTTTTTCAATTATATTTAATAATTGGAATAAAATGAAATGTAAATTGGGTTTATTGTGAACTGTGTTTTTAAACGACATTTGTTCTTTAACTCAATTAACTGTGAAAATATAATTTGGAAATTATAAATCTTTTATTAAGATTTAATTTGAAATTCTCCAAAGTAAAGTTTTCCAATTTAATATATTAAATTGGAATTGAATAGAGTTCGATTTAATAATAATCGAGATGAGCTTCTGTAAAAGAAGACCATTACTATATATGGAACTTAAAAGGTTTTGCCGTTATTCCATTTATATTAATGGTCTGTACAGGAATTTATATCGATTAAATATTGATTTGATTTCTGTGAAAATTCCATATTTAATGGAAGATGATTTTGGGGTTTATCATGAGCAATATTTTTAAATGACATTTGTTCTTTAACCCAGTTAAAGATAAGATTTATTTCTTAAATTTGAATAATCATAAAGCAATGATTTTTGAGATTAAAACCAAATTGGAGTTTTAATGAATCTTTAAAAAGAGGATTAAAGAATAAATTAAAGAATTTATCTTTGATAAAATTAATGGGAATCTTTCCCTAATAATGTGAATATTTATTTAAAAGGATATTCTGAATTGGGATGAGGCGCTTGATGTGTTTTTATAGCACTTTATTATTGATTATAAACTTCGCGGGTTATTCAGAAAGACCGGGTTTAACCCATTCTGAATAATTACTACGACGATTAAAAATCGAAGATGAAGACGGTGGTTGAAGACTAGAGGTCTTCACATTGTTTGGATGGTTACTGATGTCTTGATTGGGAGGCATACCAAGACAAGGTAATAAGTGGTGATCGTCCAGACATACTTGGAGATCGACCAGATATGCGAGCACCTCATTCTGTATTGGACATATGGGATGAGGAATAAGGTGTCTCCGGTTTCGTTCAGATCCAGAACGGACTTGTAAGTGGATGGTATGTCTGATGTTGTATTCTTTTATACTGTATTCGTTGATCTCTGCTAAATATATATCTGTTTGGTGGCGGAGAATTTATTCTCTCGCATAACACCCTTCTCTGAGACGTACGAGCTTTGAGGTAATATATTGGAAGAAATTAATGGTATGGTCTGGATTGACAATGTGGCATGCTAAGATGCAAATGTTCAAGGCTTTTGTTGAAAAGCAGAGCCTTGTGGTTGATGATCAAAGAACAACTTTATTTAGCATAGCTTTGTGTAGCGATACTTCGCGAGCCTCACACCCCGGTATGAACCAGAAACGGGAGAAGGACCCCAGGGAGGACATGCGTTTCTTTCTAGCTAGAAGTGGTGTCAGAGTTTGTACAAGGCCCGACATTTTTACTTATGTGGATGATGGATTACGAGGCGCCTCGGTTATATGTGTCCCTAGTGGCTCTATTTACGCCCCATAGGGAGGGGAAACGTATTGTTCAGGCATAACTAATCCACTAACATATGTGTGGACCGGCCCTAGCGCTCCTAAGGGCTTGACTGAGTACTTGTCCTGAGACATGGGCTAGATTGTCTCGAATTCGGTAAGGACTATCTCTTGCCTTGGTTCATGATGGAAATCCAACTTCCAATACGACACCATACTGTTTTGATTGTATAACTAGTATGGCGACATAGTATATGGTAGCTATGCTGTCTATGATTGATATATTATGATTGAAATGTTTTTGAAACATATATACACTATAATAATATCAACTCCGTTTTATCGTATCAAGCATTTTTGACCATTATAAGGTAAAACTCTATCCTCCGGTTTGTGTTGCATTGTGTGATGGGACTTGAGTCTTATAATGGTTTCATTTTTCTAAAAAGCATTGCGTCGTTTTAACTATTTACTTTATTTATGCACTGGCAATCCAGTGGAGTAAACCCGTTCCGCGTTAGGGGCGTGGTCTTGTGATTAGCCATATTGAAAGATAAGTTAAGTCAGATTTCTCATACCAGTCCCATGACTGACCCGTAGTTTGTTTCACTTTGCAAACTCGGGTGCCCTCTTTTCCACATGGGCAGTCGATTAGCTCATTTTGCAGATATATTGAGCAGGATTCTGGATCGAAGCTTAAAGCTGTGTCCCGAGCATTGATAGTCTTCCACTGCGTTGTATTAAGTTTATTGTAAATTTATCTTCCGCTATTGTATTATTATATCGATGTACTCTGATGTAACATTATTATAATGTTTATAAAAGTCTTCTGTTATTTGTTCTGATGTGTTGTATGCCCAAAGTTAACGTATCCGGGTTTTGAACGGTCTTGGTCGATCTAACGAACGATTATGTCCGGGCGAAATCCGGAGTCGTTATAGTTGGTATCAGAGCTCTGGTTAGCTCAAATCTTTGGGGTACAACTCTTTAGAACTGAAAAAAAGACTCATCAGAGATAGGATTAGTAATATCCTATAAAAGAATACTCATTAGAGATAGGATAATTAGCATCCTAGAATGAGAACTCGTTAGAGATGGGGTTAGTAATGCCCTTGAATGAGTTGGGAGTGACAAGATTATAAGTAACGTATTTGCGATTATATATATAATCCAATCTTAGAAAATATGATTTTTGAATATATAAAAGTTATATATATATATATATATATTTGAAAAGTTAATCAACTAATAAGATTATAGAAACCGATTAGAAGAATGAAAATTGAATTGGTTAGTTAAGCAACTTTTAACTTCGTTCCTTTTCGAGGACAAAAAGATTTTAAGTGGGGGAGATTGTAACAACCCAAAATTTCAGAACCAATTTAAAATTTTATTTTAAGAAATTTTAAAATTTTAAATAGAAAATGCGTCAGAATTTTTTTTTAAAAGATTAAATTTTTAATGTAATAAAAGAAATAAAAAAACTGTACTTTTAATATAATCCTTTTTATATTGCATATAAATATAGTCTTTTCATGTTACAAAAAATGTAATCTTTTTCATTGTATAAAAATGTAACCCTTTAATATTACATAAAAGAATGTAAACTATTTTATTACATAAAAATGTAAATCTTTTTACATTACATAAAATGTAAAACTTTTCTATTCCTTTATTACAATATATAAAAAATGTAATTTATTCTTTTCTTATGTTACATTATAAAAAAATTGAAACCTTTTATATTCATTCCACTCATGCCATTAAAGATATGATTTTTAATATTAACTTATTTTTGTCTTCAAAATATGATCATTTCTCTAATTTCATTTCTTACATTAAAAATATGATTTTTAATGTTAACATAGTTTTGTCTTCAAAATATGATTATTTTCTAATTTCATTTCTTACATTAAAAATGATATTTAATTATGTGATAAAAACGTAGGTACATAAGAAATCACACTTTTGATGAAATATGATATTTTATTATGTAGTTTGAAATATAAAAAGTTGCATAACTTAACAATCAGAGAAAATGAATCAAACATTCATTTTTCCTTTTATTCCCTTTCTCTTTAGTTTTGAAATTTGAATGAATAATAAGTGTGGTCCCATCATGCCTAGTCAGCTGATTAAATTACATAGTAAACTACTATTTGTGAAAAGACACATTAATGGGTTTATTTGCAAAATTAGAAATTAAATATTGTTTTATTATAAATTCACAAACAAATATAACCCTCTATCTATGGCTGAAAAACAGTGATCTTCCTCCTCTTTTCACTTCTAATCCACTCAGCGATTTCTAAATCCATAAAAGCAAAAATCAAAGAGCAAATAAAGATCTAAGTGATGAACGGTGGCGATGAAGTTTCGTTGAATATTTTGTTCGTTCTCTACTCTCAAACATGGGGCGTTCGAATTGGGTTTTGGCGGCGCAGGGGTGGTGCGAGTGGGTCGTGACGCTGGGCGTGAGGAGGTGGTGGTCGGGGCTTCCGCGTGGTATTGGTTGATCGGAGCACGATGGCCCGATGTGATGCGCGGTAATGCTTTTTTCTGTGCGATGTTATGGGTTTCTGGGTTCGCTTAGGATTCCTGTAGGAGAAGGAAGGAGCGGCAAATCCTAAAGAAAATGTAATTAAAGAATTTAATTAAGAATTTAATTATATTATCAAATTGTTTATCAATATAATTAGATTTCAAAAAAATCCATCTTGTGCAAACAGAAACCAAATCCGACAAAACTGATAAGTTGGAATCATATGGACCAGATCTACGTGACGGAACTGATTAGCGGTTAAACAGAGCATGTTGAAAATTCAGATAAAATCATGGTGAGATCTCTGATTTAAATCAAATTTAATTGTTGATTTTGTTGTAGAACATGTATTCACTATTAAAATTCATGTGTGTGATGTATGAAATTTGATTTGGTTGTTTGTATTTGAGATGAATTGATTTGATCAAATTGTGTAGATCTAGGATTTCCTTACAATAAAAATCATACTTTTATTGTTTTTATGAAAATAAAAATATTCATGCTTTAAACAATTTGTTTAGACAATGAAATATCAATTTCTATTGTATGTTAATTCATTAAAAAGAAACTTGGTTTAAATAAAAAGATTTGACAATAAAAAATATCATTTTGATAAAATCATGTCATTCATTATAAAAATATCATGTTATTTGAATTGTCATAGAAATGTCATGTTATTAGAATTGTCATTTATTATAGAAATGTCATATTATTAGAAATGTCATTTATTATAGAAATGTCATGTTATTGAAATTGTCACTTATGTTGAATTGGAATGGACATAATAAAATGTCATTTATGTTAATTATTAAATATCATACATGTTAATTATAAATGTGACATTAGATTAAAATAGCATTTTGTTATAAAATGCGGCATTTGAATAAAATGACATTTTGTTATAAAATGTTGCCTTTGAAAAGAAATAACATTTTTGATATAAAATGTTACATTAAAAAGAATTATTAACAAAATGAAGTTATTATTTTTTTTCATTTTGTTAAGATAGAATTGTTAACAAAATGAGTCATCATTTTTGTTAGAATCATGTATGTTAATTAAAAATGACATTTCATTTAGAAAAGTTTATGTTAGATTAAAATAATATTTTTGATTAGAAAATATTATGTAGATTAAAATAACATTTTGATTAGAAAATATTATGTTCGGCTAAAATATCATTTGGTTAGATAATATCATGTTAATTAAAGATATTATTTTGTTAGAATCATATCATGTTTATTAATGTCATTTACTGAAATGAGAATATGTTAACCTGAAATTTCACATTTTTATTGGGTATTAAGAATGATCATCTTTTGGGGGATGAAAACATGTTGACATGAAAATATGTCATTTATTACCATTCACATTTAGTAAATGAAAATATGTCATTTACTACATTCATATGTAGTAAATGAAAATATGTCATTTATTAACATTTATATTTTGTAAATGAAAATATGTCATTTATTAACATTCATATTTTATAAATGAAAATACATCATTTAGTTAGAATAAAAAAAAGTCCTTTTATTAGGTAATGTCATGTTAATTAAAAATGTCAGTACATATGTCATTTATGTAGTGATCGTAATTCGTCATAAATTTGTCATTTACATAGAAATCATATTTTGTCATTAAATATGTCTGTTATGTAGAAATCATATTTTGTCAATATACATGTCGTTTATGTTAGAGGACATATTGTGTAAATAAATATATCTTTTATATTAAAATTCAAAAATGTCATTTATGTTAGAATTAAAAATAGAACATTTATGTTGGAATTAAAAAGAACATTTATTTTAGAATTAAAAAGAACATTTATGTTAGAATTAAAAAGAACATTTATGTTAGAATTAAAAAGAACATTTGTATTGGAATCATAAAGAACATTTATGTTAGAATTAAAAAGATGTCATTTATGTTAGAATTAAAAAAATGCCATTTAATTAGATTTAATTAGAAGTGTCACTTAATTAGAAATATCATTTTGTTTAGAATCATGTCATGTAAATAAAAATATCATCTATGTTAGAATCATGCCATGTTAATAGAAATATCATTTCATTGGAAATACCATGTGAATAGAAATGTTATTTATTAAGAAAATGTCATCTATGTAAAAGAGCTATCATTTGATTAGGAATGCCACAATAATGTCATTATATAATAAATGTCCTTTTATTTAGAAATGTCATTATATTAAAAATAATGTCATCATGTTAGAAATGTCATTTATTTGAAAATGTCATGTTAGACATGTCGTCATATTAGAAATGTCATTAGTATAGAATGTCATTATATAAAAATGTCATTTTATTGAGAATGTCATATTAGAATGTTAATGTCATTCTATTGAGAGATGTCATATTAATATAACGATATCATTTATTTTGAAAATGTCATATAACCATGTCTTGCTAACATAATAATGTTACCATGTTAGACAAGAATAAAAATAATTACTTGTCAAACTATATGTCTTGTTGAAATTATAAATATTTATTTTTAATTTAATAGTGAAAATTGGTTAAATAGAAAATAATTCAAACCGAATTATAATTGGTTAGATTTATTAACCAATAATTTATTTAGATGAATTGTTGTTGTTTGAAAACCCCACACGGGTGTTGGGATGATATTTGGAATACACTAGTCCCAATATTTAGCTATATGTCAATCGATAGATTGTCAATCTGTGATGAGCATTATTTATTTACTATTTTAATGCTCACACAATTATTAATTCCACTCTGGATGTGAATGGATGGTTTGTTGATTATTTATCATTACTGTTATATACATATGCAATGTATGAAATCCATATGACCTAATTTATACGGTAATTGATGGAGTCACATTCCGATTCAGAATACTTTTAATAGAATAATATATGAAAATAAAGAACATTTTTATATAAAGATTAGTTTAAAAATAATGAATATTTTTCAGTGAAATAATTACAATTAAATATTATAATTGCACTTTTGACACGAGGTTAGGTTGCATTTGTGGTGGAAGTCTGCCCGGACCAGACCAGCATATCCAACAACCACTAATGTTGAACCTAATGTGAGAGGTCTAAGTTCGCAAATACGAAGTGGGCTATGACACGAGGTTAAGCAAAACTTGTGGGATAAGTCTGCCCGGACCCGACCGGCATGTCCAGCATCCGCAAGTTGTAGGCCTAATGTGGGAGGTCTAGCCCATTATAAACCATAAATGGACATAGTAATGAATTGGACTATTTAGCCCATTATAAGTTGAAATGCCATTTTAACCCGAACGGGTTTATCGATCGTTTTTTTATAATGAATAGAATAAAAAGTAGTAATTTCCAAAATATAATATTTTGAAAACATTATTTTAATAAAGAAATAGAATAAATCTTTAATCAATATTTAATGGAGTTTTCCAGTTAATTAATATTTATTTTGAAATAAAATAAATTGGATTTTGTTTTGTGGTGAATGGTGTCTTAAATAACACTATTTTTGAACCCCATATTAAAAGAATAAATCTTTTAATTAAGATTTTTGATTTTTTCAATTATATTTAATAATTGGAATAAAATGATATGTAAATTGGGTTTATTGTGAACTGTGTTTTTAAACGACATTTGTTCTTTAACTCAATTAACAGTGAAAATATAATTTGGAAATTATTAATCTTTTATTAAGATTTAATTGGAAATTCTCCAGAGTAAAGTTTTCCAATTTAGTATATTAAATTGGAATTGAATGGAATTCTATTTAATAATAATCGAGATGAGCTTCTGTAAAAGAAGACCGTTACTATATATGGAATTTAAAAGGCTTTTCCTTTATTCCATTTATATTAATGGTCTGATACAGGAATTTATATTGATTAAATATTGATTTGATTTCTGTGAAAATTCCATATTTAATGGAAGATGATTTTGGGGTTTATCATGAATAATGTTTTTAAATGACATTTGTTCTTTAACCCAGTTAAAGATAAGATTTATTTCTTAAATTTGAATAATCATAAAGCAATGATTTTTGAGATTAAAACTAAATTGGAGTTTTAATGAATCTTTGAAAAAAGGATTAAAGAATTTATCTTTAATAAAATTAATGGGAACCTTTCCCTAATAATGTGAATATTTATTTAAAAGAATATTCTGAATTGGGATGAGGCGCTTGATGTGTTTTTATAGCACTTTATTATTGATTATAAAATACGCGAGTTATTTAGAAAGACCGGGTTTAACCCATTCTAAATCATTACTACGACGATTAAAAGTCGACGATGAAGATAGTGGTTGAAGACCGGAGGTCTTCACATCGTTTGGATGGTTACTAATGTCTTGATTGGGAGGCATCCCAAGACAAGGTAATAAGTGGTGATCGTCCAGACGTACTTGGAGATCGACCGGATATGCGAGCACCTCACTCCTGTATTGGACATATGGAACGAGGAATAAGGTGTCTGATTTTGTTCAGACCCAGAATGGACTTGTAAATGGATGGTATGTCTGACGTTGTATTCCTTTATACTACATTCGTTGATCTCTGCTAAATATATATATATATATATCTGTTTGGTGGCGGAGAATTTATTCTCTCTCATAACACTCTTCTCTAAAACGTACGAGCTTAGAGCTTATATATTGGTAGAAATCAATGGTATGGTATGGATTGACAATGTGGCATGCTAAGATGCAAATGATCAAGGCTTTTATCGAAAAGCAGAGCCTTGTGGTTGATGATCAAAGCACAGCTTTATTTAGCATAGCTTTGTGTAGCGATACTTCACGAGCCTCACACCCCGGTATGAACCAAAAAAGGGAGAAGGACCCCAGGAGGACATGCATTTCTTTCTAGCTAGAAGTGGTGTCAAAGTTTTTACAAGGCCCAGTATTTTTACTTATGTGGACGATTTATTGCGAGGCGCCTCGGTTATATGAGTCCCTAGTGGCTCTATTTATGCCCCATAGGGCGGGGAAACGTATTGTTCAGGCATAACTAATCCACTAACATATGCGTGGACCGGCCTTGGCGCTCCTAAGGGCTTGACTGAGTACTTGTCCTGAGACATGGGCTAGATTGTCTCGAATTCGACAAGGACTATCTCTTGCCTTGGTTCATGATGGAAATCAAACTTTCAATACTACACCATACGGTTTTGATTGTATAACTAGTATGGCGATATAGCATATGGTAGTTGTGCCGTCTATGATTGATATATTATGATTGAAATGTTTTTGAAACATATATACACTATAATAATATCAATTTCGTTTTATCGTATCAAGCATTTTTGACCATTATAAGGTAAAACTGTATCCTCCGGTTTGCGTTGCATTGTGTGATGGGACTTGAGTCTTATAATGGTTTCATTTTTCTAAAAAGCATTGCGTTGTTTTAACGATTTACTTTATTTATGCACTGGCAATCCAATGGAGTAAACCCGTTCCGCGTTAGCGGAATGGTCCTTTGATTAGCCATATTGATAGATAAGTTAAGTTAGATTTCTCATACCAGTCCCATGACTGACCCGTAGTTTATTTCACTTTGCAAACTCGGATGCCCTCTTTTCCACACGGGTAGTCGAGTAGCTTATTTTGCAGATATATTGAGCAGGATTCTGGATCGAAGCTTAAAGCTATGTCCAGAGCATTTATAGTCTTCCGTTGTGTTGTATTAAGTTTATTGTAAATTTATCTTCCGTTGTTGTATTATTAAATCGACGTACTCTGATATTCTGTACTCTGATGTAACATTATTATAATGTTTATAAAAGTCTTGTGTTATTTTCTCTGATGTGCTGTATGCCCAAAGTTAACGTATCCAGGTTTTGAACGGTCTTGGTCGATCTGACGATCGATTAGGTCCGAGCGAAATCCGGAGTCGTTACATTTTGTGACTTATAATATTCCCATCCTTGGAGATTTCAAAGATGAAATCTTTCTTTTTTTGGTGGAGAAGGGAAAGAATGTAGCACTTGGAATTTTTCTGAAAATAAATAAGAAAATCTAAATAAAATAAGGACCTCGTTTAGACGTTCAAATTTGCCTACAAAAATCCACCATTGTGTTAGTAGCAATTTTCTAAATGATTTCTAATCTAACTTGTCAAAATCTAAGTTAATATAATAGAGTTACAAATACTGAAAGATCAAAACAAAAATTTAAATAAATTAAAATTAAAAGGGCCAGGTTGGCCCTTGATTGAGCTAGGTCGACCAGTGGCAGTTAACCCAATCCCAAGAGCTGCCAACCCGACCTTTTTTTAAATTAGGTGATTCACGTGCTATGTCAATATGTTGAATGTTCGTGACGTGTTATGTAGGGTGATGGAACCGATGAAGGGTCTAGATGTACTGCTGAGGTGATATAATGGTATGAAATCCTAAGCTACCCTTATAAATTAACTTACAAACCTAAAACCTAACCCTTTTTTAATGACAGTAATGTTATATTGTTGAACCTTCTCTTAATACCCTAGTTTTTCCCTAAATTCCAAAATCTAAATTCATATCAAATCAAAGAAAAGACTAAGAAGAATTAGAGGAGAATTATTTAGTGGACGCGATTTTTTTAAATCTAAAGCTAAGGCCGCAAGGTAAGTAGGCATAGATTTAATAATTTGTATAATACAATTGAGTTTAATCTATCTTACATGGTTAGATTTTTAAGCACTCAAAATTAACTTGTTAATCTAGAATTGAATTTGCTAAACTATAAAACCAGAATTAAGCTTGAATTATGTCATGAAACTGAAAATTTGACATTTGCTAATGGTAATTTGTTACACTAATTTACAAACTTGAACTTAACTGAAATCAGAAAATAAATAAAAAGGTATAGCTAACTATTAGAATTATTTACTTGGAGTTAAATAATATAATTAATAATAATAGCGAGTTAAAATAGCTAAAACTCTGACATTTATAAAGTTGGATGGTAGAACGTAGAAAGCCATGGTCAAAAAGTAGCAGTCGACCTATGGAAGTATCAAATCGACCGCTCAATTCAAAGTTGGCATTTTTAACCTTGTCCTTAGGTCTAATGAAATGAATGTAAATTTGGTATAATTCAGTTATGAATTAGTTAGTGAATTGAATTTTTTAGTCAATTTGGGTAATGTGGTACACATAAGAAAACAGAGAAATTTGTTCCATATTAATAGTTTTTAGGTGACTTTATTCCACACTGAATTATGCTGGCCTAAAGCGAATTTATTTCGCAATGATATTGTTGACACGCTTTTTGGTCAAAACTGTCACACGTCAGGTTTCTTATTAGCGACACACTCAAGCGTCAATAACATCGTTAGAAAGCACGAAGTGCATTGGACAAAGTTGCGACATGCTCGGAAAAAGGATTGGTAATGGCGTCGATTCGTCAAATCGTCGTCGATGGACTCGGAAAAACCGGCATAGTAAAAATAAGTGATCGACACGGTCCGATCAACACAAAATAGTTGAGCGTGTCGGTCCGATCATATGGCAAAGCTCGTCACGCAAGAATATATGGTTTTGATGAAAAGCAGCATCACACACTCAAAAACAGTTGATCGACATGCGATGATCACGAAAAATGGGACGTCAAAATCTGGTAAATCAACAAAAATGATCTACCATGTTCAAAATTGTCTTATCGGGGCGTGAAAATCATGGAAAATCACATATAAAACATTGGCGGGTCAATCTGGTAAAAGTGGTAAACTGGCATGCTCGGCACGTTCAGAATTGGTTGATCAACGTGGTGGATCCTTCAGATTTCACGTGCGCACATCGGGATTTTTGGGTTTGGCGAAGTCGGCTTAGCAAAATCGCATCCTACAAGGGATGCGATTTTCTGTGATCCGCATGAAGAAAAGGCAGATCCGGCAAAGGCACGCATCGCATCATAGGGATACGATGCGATTTGGCATGGCAAGGCGGCTCCGGGTCTGGTGTAGATGCAAGCAAAAAAATGGTGAACGCATCGTGTGATGCGAGATTTGGCACGACTCGGATGCATGAAAATGGGGGCGGATTTTCTGATATGATACGGGGATTGGCAAATGCCAAGTGATCTTGCCATAACAAAGATACTGTGCGGATCAGGGCATTTTGGGTGATCCGCACGTGTTAATCACCACATATTGGATGCGAGTTTTCTGATGCGATGGATTTTGGGAAAGTGCCAGACCTTCTTGGGATGATGGTTTTGCAATGCAGATTAGCATTTTTTCAGTGATCCGCACGTGATTTCACTCAATTTTCAGGATGCGATGATGTAGGATGCGATTTTTTGCACACGGGCTTCTAGGATGCATTTTTTATGGTGTGCTCCCCAAATCTCACCTACTCCTACTTAACCCACTACCTATAAGTACCCCCAACCTTGGCATTACAGTGGATCTTTTTGGCTTGGATTTTTGGACATCCTGAAGCTCTCTAGCACCATTAATGGATTTCATCTTCTTCTCCAAGACTATTAGAGATTGCTTGAACCACTAAAACATTGCACAAACGTGTTCCATCAGCTCTTGGACATTCACAAGGACTATTACATTGTTTTTGACTATTTTGGACGTTCTTGGATTTCTTGGATATTGGAGCTATTTTCTGGACATAGTTGACAAAGTCAACACTTTTTCAACTCAACGAGAAAGAAGAAGGAAATTTTAGAATTAACAATCATTTTGTCATTCTATTGTAATGCTTTGTACTTAAATATTGTCCGAATATGTACAATTTTGTAATCAGATATTATATGATGAATGGTTACTCTGAACTAAACGTAGGCATTAGTGTCAAACCACTATAAAAAGTTGCCTTCTCCCTGCATTACTTTATTTTTGATTGGAATATTGTGTTTCTAATACACATACATTTGAGGGTTGGCATGTGTTGCATCGGCGACAATTCCCCACGTCAACACTTTGGAGCGCCAGGTAGAGGGCGCATAGAATTGACCTCTGCTTCGGATTTGTCTTCTGATTTCGACTTTGGTTTTAGTTTTTGACTTTGGTTTTAGTTTTACTCGCCTTTCACCATAGTTAATTTCAATAAGCTCAACGTTACTGCTGAAGCCCAAGGTGCGGAAGGAGGAGGAAGTCAAGAACTCTCATCGACTAGAGCGACAGGAAGATGCTTTTGATACCTTTCTTTCTCGGATTGAGGATAGGATAAGAAGTGCTTCGAGGCCACTGGCTAGGTAGATATCATCGGAACTACTACCAATGTTCCTCCACCTACGACTAGGGACTTGGGGGGGACTCCGCTAACTAACCAGCAGGCCGACGGCGATCCTCAGACCGATGCTGGTCCCGCTACACTCGAGGGCACCTCGAATCCCGACATCGCTCCAGCCCGTGACGCTCTAGCTGGTCAAGTTGTGGGCTGCTCTATTCGAAATGTTGTTCAAGCGCCAGTGCGCGCAGCTTTGGATGGTAGTGCTCCCACGGTTCCGGGAGTTAGGACAGTGCCTGATGTGGCTCCTCGGGTTGGAATTCAACCGGATACTCATCTAGCCAATCAACTGATTCATAACTTGGACTTAAACACTAGGGGCACCAGTGTCCCTTTGGATAACCTTAATCAGATGCTTGATTTCGGTAATGGTTCTCAAATCGTGGATGTCATTCGTCGATTCACTCGAGGTGGTGCCCCTACATCTGACTTGGACTGCGTTATTTGTGGTCAGTTATCTTTGGATATCAATAACTGTTGCAACCCACTAGATTTCATGCTACCGGTGTTGGAACCTTATGATGGCCGGAAGGATCCGACCGCTCACCCGATGAGATATATTCGTCACATGGAAGTTCTCTCCGCTTCAGAAGGCATCATAGCAAAGTGTTTTCTACTTTACTTAACTAAAATTGCTGCAATGTGGTTCAGATAGCTAGAGACGGACTCCATTACGTCTTGGAATGCTTTGGTTAACCGGTTTGTGGAATAGTTTAGAGTTCACATAGCTCGTCGTAAAAGCATGATGACTCTAATTGGCATTAACCAGAAGTCCGGAGAGACTCTGCGTAAATTCTTGAAATGGTTTAACGCTGCGGTGGCTTTGATCGACAGACCGAACCCTTCTTTGGTTTTGATGATCGCAATATCTGGAGTTTTGGATAATTCTGACTTTAAGACTTCTCTGCATAGAGACCCGCCAAGGGATCTCGGGGAGTTCTACCTTGACGTTGAAAGATTCCTTTGGGAAGAGGATGCAGGAACCGGCAGAATGGTTCTCGAAGCTAATGCTGTTAAGGGCGGGAAACCGTTTGATTCAGGAAAAGCTAAAGATTCTGCTGGACCTAAGCAACCTCCTTCGGGGAACGATCGTAACATGTCTTGGAAACAACCTAAATTCTCGACTTATTCAGAATTTACTCACACCCCCAAGGAGATCTATTTGGAAGTTCATTCCACTGCTCCTTTCAAGATGCCTCCCACAAGGGAATCAACTCAAAGAGAAAGGGATACTAGTCGATATTGCATATTTCAAGATCTTGACACTCAAAATACCAACGACGGTCGACATCTCATAGATATGATAGAGGAACGTGTTAGACGTAGAGAGCTGGCGGGATTTGTTCGGAATTGGGTTGTGGTGTCAGGATAGGCACAACCCCCACAAGGAAATCAGGAGAGGCCTGGGACCAGTAATCGTCCTAACGACATTGTTAGCAATTAAACCTCTTACTGAATATGGTGTCTCGGATGCAAGTCTCCTAGATATCAGTATCTTGCGACTTGTGGATTTTGTACTTCTCACTTTGTGGATATTCTGGAGATTGGGTTATTGGGTATGATTCTTGTAGACTCCTGGTTTTGGTTCTTGGATTTTGGTTTTTTGGTCTTCAGTGCTTAGACTTTGGATTTGGTTTACTTTGGATTTCTTGGCTTCTGGATTTTATGGACCTCGAATAATGAGCTTTGCACTTTGGCTTTCTCATTTTGGTTCTTACGGATTTTGGATCTCTTGGATTTCCTGAGCCTAAGCTCTTGGCTCTCTTGGTTTCCCTGAATTATGGGTAATTGGGTTCCGACCCATGGATCTGGCTATATAGGATTTGGCCCTCTGTATTTATATCGTTCTGGCTTTCTGATTTGAAGATGGTTGAATCAACCTACCCATGCACGGGATCAGTTATAATCCCTATGCATGCTCTTTGCTCGACAACACACCATCACCCCCTGGTTTTAATAAAATGGAATGGATATTCTGGCTTTCCACTGTTTTCTTGCTCCGGTAAGGCCGACTTTTCTTGCTTTCCTATGTTGTCTTACACCGGTAAGGCCGTTTTGGACCTTTTTGGCACTCCGTCGATGTCTTACTCCGCTAAGGTCAACTTGGAATCTTTGGCTACTCTTGGTCGTCTTGCCCTGGGAGGGCCGCCTTGAGATAACTCTGTTTTTGGAACTCGAGTGGCTAAGTCTGACTACCCATGTGCGGGAACAAGCATCCCTAGCCATGCTCTTAGCAGACGATAAACCACTCAGTCTCCTTCGCGAATGAATTTGAAATCGAAAACGGCTAAGTCTGCATACTCATGTATGGGGGTAGACGAGCCCCTAGGCATTCACTTTACGGATGATGGGTTTTCTTAAAAAGCTCCAAAGTTTTGTAAATTTAATAAAATTACTTTGTAGAGTAAGGATGCTTGCTTGTGAAGTATGAAATCAGAAACTGGATTGCAAACTCTAAAGGCTACCGTCTATGGCTTTCCATTGTCGTCTTACTCCGGTAAGGCCGCCTTTGGACTTTTTGGCTTTCCGTTGTCGTCTTACTTCAGTAAGGTCGCCTTGGACTTTCTGGCTTATCCTCGATCGTCTTACTCCGGTAAGGCCGCCTTGAAATTCTTTGGCTTATCGTTGTTCGTCTTACTCCAATATGGCCGCCATGGAACTTTCCGGGTTATTCTTGGTCATCTTTCCCTGGAAAGGCTGCCTCGAACCCACGTGGATATTTAGATTCATGGATTTTGGTTATTTGGGATTTACGGATTTCGGGTTTCCCAGAATTCTTGGCTATGGATTTTCTGCTTATATAGGTTATTGGACCCCTGCAGTCCTTTGGTTTTCTGGTTATTCTGGCTATCTCTAAATGATCTGAAAGAGATCATTGGCTTTCATTGGATTTCAGGCTTTCTGGTTTTCTAGTTAATGGATAATACGACTGGCCTGATCGCGGGTTTCTGGTTTACTGGCTTTGGATTTCTAAATTAATACGATCTGGTGCGAACTTGGCTCTTTGATTTTCTGGTTATATAAATTCACTTCGGACTTCTCTCGACTTTGGATTTCTAGTTTTCTCGCAAAAGACATCTTCCTTTGACCAGTAAGACAAGTTTTATGGGGTAAAATTTTGGCACGCTTTTTGGTCAAAGTTGTCACACATCAAGTTTCTGATTAGCGGCCCGCTCAAGCGTTAATAACATCGTCAGAAAACACGAAGCAATTTGGTCGAAGTTGCAACAAGCTCGGAAAAAGGATTAGAAATGGCATCGTTTCGTAAGATCGTTGTCGATGGACTCGGAAAATCCGATGTAGTAAAATATGTGATTGACACGGTCCGATAAACTCAAAATAGTGGTTGAGCGCATCGGTCAGATCACGTGGCAAAACTCATCACGCAAAAATATATGGTTTTGATAAAAAGCAGCGTCGCACACTCAAAAACAGCTGATCGACATGCGTCGATCACGAAAAATGGCTTGTGTGACTCACGGCGTCAAAATCTGGTAAATTGACAAAAATGATCTGGTACATTCAAAACTGCCTGATCAGTACATGAAAATCATGGAAAATCACGTATAAAACATTGGTGGATCAATCTGGTAAAAGTGGTAAACTGGCATGTCTGACACAATCAGAATTGGCTGATCAACACAGTGGATCCTTCAGATTTCATGTGAGCGCAACGGGATTCCCGGGCTTGGCAAAATCGCATCCTACAAGTGATGCGATTTTTCTGTGATCCACACGAGGAAAAGGGGGAATCGACAGAGGCACGCATCGCATCACAGGGATGTGATGCGATTTGGCATGGTAAGGCGGCTCCGGATCTGGCATGGATCCGATGCGAAAAAATGGTGAGTGCATCGTGTGATGAGAGATTTGGCATGGCTCAGATGCATGAAAATGGGGGCATATTTTCTGATATGATACGGGGATTGGCAAATGCCAAGCAATCTTGGCACAGCGAAGATACCGTGCAGATCAGGGAATTTTGGGTGATTCGCACGTGTTGATCACCACATTTTGGTGATGCGAGTTTTCTAGATACGATGAATTTTGGCAAAGTTCCAGGCCTTATCGGCACGACGGTTTTGCATGTGAATCAACATATTTTGAGTGACTGCATGTGATGTCACTCAATTTTCCAGATGCTATATTTTTCAAGGATATATGATGCGATTTTTCGCACACAGGCTTCTAGGATGTGACTTTTCTGACTATGGTCCCAAAAATCTCACTCATTCCTACCTAACCCATTACATATAAATACCCCCAAGTTTGACATTCAAATGGATCTTTTTTGGCTTGGATTTTTGGACTTCTTGAAGCTCTCAAGCATCATTAACGGCTTCCATCTTCTTCTATAAGACTATTGGACATAGCTTGGACCACCAAAATGTTGCACAAACGTTTTCCATCAACCCTTGGACATTCATAAGGACGATTACTCTGTTTCTGGACTATTTTGGATATTCTTGGATTTCTTGGACGTTGGAGCTATTTTCTGGACATAGTTGACCAAATCAACACTTTTTTCACTCAACGAGAAAGAAGAAGTGCATTTTTGTCAAAGTTTAGAATTAACAATCATTTTGTTGTTCTATTGTAATGCTTTGTACTTAAATATTTTCCGAACTTGTACAACTTTGTAATCGGATATTATATGATGAACGGTTACTCTAAAGTGGACGTAGGCATTAGTGTTGAACCACTATAAAAAGCTATGTTCTCCCTGCATTACTTTATTTTGGATTTGGATTATTGTGTGTCTAATGCACATACACTCAAGGGTGGGCGTGCATTGAATTGGCAACAATTCCCCACATCAACAGATATCAGGATACAATTTGATGTAGAAATTATGCAAATAGTGGTATGATCATAAGTTCTGGGATTGTTCCCAGTAGTGATTTTGACCATTAGGAGAATGTCTAGTTGAACTTGAATAGTCACAGAGCGATTTGGGATAATTAATAAACTCAGGAGTTTTATGATCTTATGAGCTTAGCATCGACGAGAACACTACCTGAGATAGCGTAATACTGATGGAGGATCCTGGTACAACACATTTTTTGGTGCAAGCATAGTACAGATGGTCGTCGGAGTAGTACAATAAGTGGTTATTGGAATTGAGATTAGTTGATGCGTGGTACTTATGGAAGTTCACACATGGTGGACGCCGAAGTTATATCATAAAATACATTTTACCACTACGATCGAGAGATGGCCATGGAGTGCATGCGATGAATCACTATATGAGTGTATATTACAGTGATCTCCTTCTCAAGCCCAAGTTTGTGGATATGATGAGAGAGGAATTTTTGATTTGGTTGATCACTAGTGCGAGATCTGACCCATTGAGTTAGGCAAGGAGCTTTAGGTATTTAATTTTAGGAGCTCATAGACATAGTATATGAACTCTGCATCACTTAGAGTATGTTTAAAACTTATTGCACTAAATTGTCTTATTAGTCTTGTTCCAGACTATTGTCTAATCCATTCCTTTTTCCTTCTTTTCCCACCAGAGGTAGACAAGGTAAAAGGTGACTAGCTCTTCCTTACTTATCTGAGAACCGTAACTAGATTGGAGTTTAGCTTTCCATATTTATCTGTTGCCTGAAATTACTTATCAGTACAGTTATTTTTATGTTCGGTTTCTAACAGATATTTTTTTTTGCTAAATTCCAATTTAATTCACGTATTCATTTTTCTAATACTATTACATGATATTTTCTGAGACTGCTATTAGTTTTTGTGAGATTTTATGTTCATGTTATATTACTTTCGCCACAATACATTGTGATTAGATAGTTTAAATAGTTTATTCTTCATCGTATTTGTTATCCTAGTCCTTGTGATGCTTTTTGAAAACCCAACGATGTGCATTTCTCGATGTGACGACTTATGGATATGTCAAAAGGTGTGGATTTGTCAATATGCCACATGTTCAAAACATTTGTAGTGTGTGATTTAAACCAACGAACATAATTTTTTTTCTTTTCAAAATAGCACGGTAATAATATTTAATATTATCCTGCCTATTTAAAAGTAGTTCACTTAGAATCGTTATACATAACTCTAACTCCAATGTATAGAATTACCGCCACCTAAGTACTCATCAAATTACAAGGAATAAATGTGAAAATAATTAGAAGGAATCAACATACCGAGGTTCAATTGTGTAATTGGTCAATATTAAAGATAATTAATATTTTCTCTCGCTAATTGAATTGCAATTTAAATAGATTTAATTATTATTATTATTATTTTTAGTTATTTTTAATTCAAGCAGATCAATATCAGAATAAAATAATTCATTTTAATAATTGCATGGTAATAATATTTTATGGTAAAATACTTATTCCAAAATAGTTTGATTATAATCATTATAATAATTATATCTCCAATGTATAATAATATATGATAATCTCTATCTACATAAAAGTTTGGAATATTATAACATAAAATAAATTTCATAAAAAAAGCTAATAAATACCTTGTTATTTAATGTGAGTTTTTTTAATTAATATTTCATAGTATATTAAATAATAAAATAGAAAAGTATACAAAGTGTAGATTGGTAAAGAAGGGTAATACACAAAATTATAATACATAAGTTGTGACAACTAAGACAACAAAAGGAACTTAAAAAAATAAGTTTACTATATACTTATTTAAGCCCAGCTTTTCACAATATTTTAAAATTGTCTGCTGAAGATAGGACAAAAATGTTTATTGTGTGTTTATATTCTTTCCCTTCATTGTTTAATTGTAAATTATTATTTTTTGTATTCCTTTACTTTGGATATATGAATTTTCTCTTTTGACCTTTTTTCGGAATAAGAGTGATGTTCGTCCAAGCAGAGCACTCATTTTAATGTTTTGATGACCCAAAAACCCATGACTTTTAGAACCTTAATATGAAATGTAATACTTTCAACCACCTGAGGTAGAGGTCAATGACTTGATTTTTCTTGTTTATTCATGTTTAATAATGAAAAAACTAACTTTACATTTGTTCAATTCGATAGAAATTATGGTGGTGCTAGGTTTACCCTTTTTAGTTTTCGCTTATATAAAATTGTGAATGATGCATGTAACTCACGAAAAAAATGATCATTTTATAAAATGAAGTTAAAACACAAAATAAAAATCAGTTTTTACAAGTAATGGAAGAATGAAAGATAATTCATCCTTGCGTCGTTACTCACCCCTTTTAGTGATCTCCTCCATCTCTCTTTCATTCTCTTTGTCCTCCCTCAACTCTTCTTATATTTTGTAATTAATATTGAAAACTTAAAACACAAAATGCAATTTATACCTTACACCGCCTCAGATTTTTTGTACCTATGTATATTAGTTAACACAATAATTCTCTTGAAAACAACCGAAAGAAACCGAACTCATAATTTTCAGCAAAACTAAAATGAGATAAAAATGAAATTTTAAAATGAAGACTAAAGTAACTCAACTTTACTTAAAACAAGTTTTTAAGACTATTTGAAGATGCTTATGCGTAAATCTAACAGACACTCGCAAAATATACGAAGAAAAAACAAATTCCTAAGCGTTCTAATGAAAAAAAGGAAAATACAATATGGATACATGATTTTGAATCAAAGACTGAAGATAGAAATTTATTACAAAAATAGCAAGTTTGAAATCAAATTAGAAAAGAATAAGTAATATAGTAAAAATATAACATTTAATTCAAGTTCATCGATGCATGAAGCAAAGGTTATTGTCGCCTCCATATAAATTTACCATAAAAATCTTGAACTTAAATGCACGTAGAAGAATAACAATCTCTACAAAACATGAATAAAATTAAAAATGACTAAAATAAGTATAAATGTGAAAAAAAAGAATAGATTTTTTAATATAAGAAACTGAAAATGTGGAAAAAGCAATTATTATAAAAGAAAGAAGAAAGTGAAGACATGATACATGCATGTATGTGTATGTATACAAACACACCCGCATGCAATATAATACAAACGTACATCTCCCCTTCCCCTTCTAAATAATAGTCACTCATTTGTAATTAAATAAGTTAATGGATGAAGAGAGTGTTAGTGAAAAAGAGAAACGATAATGTGTGGTGGAAATTAGGAGGATTATAGGGATGTTGCTTTGTTTGAAGAGCTCTTGATCCTATCTCATGCACGTGTGTGTACATACACTACTTATATATATATATATATGTGTGTGTGTGTGTGTGTGTGTATGTGTATTCTATCCACAATATGTACATACATACATATGTATGTGCATATATACATACATACATATATGTATGTATGTATGTATATGTATGTATTTTGAATGTATGGAGAAAAGAGAGAACGTTACTTCAATTATTTAAGCGTAATGAATACAAGAAGTGGAGTATATGCAAAACTTAGACCTGGTTATAATACATATTAGACAAATGATGATTGTCTTAAAATGGAACAAAATTTAAATTTATAAAGATAAATTATTTTCTTTTTTTCCATAAATCATGAGATATGCATTTCGAATGAAAGTGAATAAAATATGATAATATAAAATGTTTAGTAATGTCTTTTGTATATAACAGAATGCATATATAAATTAAGTAAGAATTTATTTCATATATGTAAACAAAGGAACAACAGGACAATTTGGTTGAAGTCCCTGTTAAGTTTCAAAATAGTCCAAATACCTTGTCAAAAAAGTATATAAAGTATGTCCTAAGAATTAAATTAATAAACAATTGTGCAAATTTATACAATTATTCAATGAATAAATGCATAAATTTAGTCTATTATATCCAAAAATTGCGAAAATTTACTGAATTGTTCAATGAAAATTTACAGAAATTTCCAAACTGATGGTAAAACCGAGAGGGTTAACTAAGTTTTGGAAGATCTCTTGAGGGCTTGTTCGTTGGACTTCAGAGGATCATGGGTGGACCATCTACATCTAGTTGAGTTTGCATATAATAATAGCTACCAGTCAAGCATTGGGATGGCACCATGCGAGGCGTTGTATGGAAGACCGTGTAATTCTCCAGCATGTTGGTTAGAAATTGGAGATAAGTTGATACTTGGGCTAGAGATGATAAGAGAAACCCCATATTGTATTGAGATCGTTCGGCAACGAATGAAAGCAGCCCAGGATCATCAGAAGAATTACGCCGATAAGCGTCAGAAAGAATTGTAAGTCAACGTTGGCGACATGGTTTTCGTGAAGATTTCTCCTTTGAAGCATGTGGTTCGGTTCGGAAATAAAGTGAAGTTAACTTCTAGGTTCGTTGGACCATTCCTGAAAGTCTAACGAATAGGAAAGCTCGCCTATAGATTGGACTTACCCGAGAAGATGTCTAGTGTGCATAATGTTTTCCATATGTCGTTCCTATGGAAGTTCATGCATGATTCGAATATGGTGATATCTTCAGAACAGTACGAAGTCCTAAAAATAGAGACCGTAGTTACGAATCCTCGTAAACCGCTTCGCATTGTGGAGAATGACACGAAAGAGCCTGGGAGGAAGACGGTTAAGTTGGTCAAGGTACAATGGAGTGTGGATGATGACGATTGTACGTAGGAGATAGAAGAGAGTATGAAGATGACTCATCCAGAACTCTTCGTCAGTAAAACTGTAAATGTCGTGTCATTCTTACTGTTGTAACCTGTACTATTGTTATTGTAGTGGTCGTTTGTAGAATTCTACGTGCTGGGATAAGGTTATGGATGCATGGTTTGATGGCTACTAGTTTGGGTGCTAGAATTGGTTGCTTATGGATGATAGGCATACGGAATTGTTTTGGTTACTTCTGTTTGCTAGGGATTTCGATGGCGAAATTCCTAAGGGGGGGATGTAATAGCCCGCATTTTACGTATCGGGGGATCATAAAATAATTTTATTTTATTCCTTAAGGGTTGGGTCATTCTCATATTTTGATATGTTGGTTATGGGGATGTGAGACATGTCCATAATTTTTACCAATTTTATTTGTGACCATTTTGCCCCTATCAGTCTTGACTGGGATCAAATCAGGTGCAGAGGTCGATCTCATTAGAAAGGAAATGGTGTTACCAATTATGTAGAGTGGTCACATTAAAGATTTGGTTCAGCGATTTGGGAGGAATCATTGTTTTTGCGTTTCACAGTTTGTTATTCAGGTTTTTAGAGCCATAATGGGCTGATTTAGAGAGGCCCATTAGGGGGCTAGTGGAAGGCTATAAATAGGGGGTAGGAGGCAAAGAGAATAGTTTACTTTCCCCATTTTCTCATTTGGTTGAACTTATAATCCTCCTTGCTCAATCAAATACACCTTTCCACTATTAAAATCAAGATCTAAGGAAGAGAATTGAAGATCTACATTGTTCGAAGCTAGATCTACATCAATCGAAGATAGAGTTCATCGAATCAAAGAGTTTAGAGCAAATTCTTCGTTGTACGGAATCGAGATTCATCGTTTTTTGTTGTTTTGGGGAATTGGTGAGTGATATGCATCTCTCACGCGGATTTAATCAAGTATATGAGTGTTTGGTCATAATTTCATCGTTTTGAAGTCATTTTCACCTAGATCTACATAATGATAAGTCTATTTTCACATGAATCACCATAGGATCTAATCTAGCAACTTAAAACAGGTAATTTCCATATAACTTCATATGTTTATGCAAGTTTAGATATAGTATTTAGTTGATTCATTCTTTAAATTGTGATTTGGAAAATTTTATGAGATAATTGATAATTGATGAATGAAAGTTGTTGGTCATTGGTCGAATTGGGTGTTGGATGGATCGATCATGATTTGCATAGAATGTGATGGATTGGTAGGAACTTAAATGGATCGGATCGGTAGAAGTTCAACAATGGATCGGTCAAAGGTTGGATCGGGCATTGTGTGGCTTGGAGAGCAAGAGATGATGGGCTGGTCTGAATTCTCCTCTAAGAAATGATGGATTGGGCTGGTTCAAGTGGATGGATCGACACACCTTTACAGTGATGGATCGATCGTAAAATTTGAGCTATGGGTCGGTAGCAATGCAGAGCATGGATCGGTTGTACCTTTAGTAGATGGACCGGTCGTGATTGCAGAGTATGGATCGGTCAAGTGATTTCAATGTGATGGGTTGATCAAGTATATGGATCGGTCGTACTTTTCATGATGGATCGGTAGCGGATAATTCTATGGATCGGACATGGCTCTGGAAGATGGGTCGGTCGTTGTGTTCAGGGATGGATCGGGTGACCGATCCATGATGATGGGTCGACATATCGCTATCCATAATGGATCGGCATGTACTAAGAGTTATGGAAGACGCTATTGTTTTTATCCGTAATGAATGGATGAAACTCTATGGATTATATTGGACCTTATATTGATGTTGTTTGGTTCCGTAATGTTGTGACTTTGATGTATATCCAGGTGGGAATATTCGAAGTGATGTGATGTGTTCGTTGATCGGTGTAGAGCAACGAATGTGGAGACAACTCAACGTTGAGTTATGGATAATGGTTGCTGGAGAGGGACTTGAGTGTGAATAATCCTCGTGGTTGATTGCTAGATATGCAAAGGCCGAGAGATTATTGTTGTCGTAAGTTCTAGCAGACTCAAAGCAGGGGTACTTTTTGCAGTCGTGAAGAGCCTTGTACCTTGGGCAGTCATGAAGGGCCTAGTTGTCGAGATTGGAAAGACAAACATACAAGTCGTGAAGGCATACAGAGTTTTGCTAGAACTGGGGTTATCATTAGCCCTTGACATACGGCAGGTGGTCGTCATACGATTAACGATGGTTTCGAAGTAAGAAAGGCAGTGATAGCTAGGTCATGAGTGTATGGTTGTTTTGTGTGTACCATCTCACATAAGTTATCTGACGTCGAGGAAGATGTTTCTTGGGTGCTTGTCTGATATTGGTTTCGGCCTCCGGGGCTTGGGCTTGAGGAATGTTGATCTCGATTAGGATGGATTACATGAGGTATAACTAATTGCTATTAGATGGTAGTTTCTTTGACATTATTTGGTTACATCTGATTGCCATGATTGAACTGTTGTTTCTTGACTGCTGGATTGTAAAGGCTATCACTGTCAGATGTGAGGAAGGCAGGTTTGGGTTCTTCTCTGGTATGTGGTAGATTGGGTTGTTAAATCTACCTATTCTCATATACTTTGCTGATGATGTTAAATAGCTGTTTTATTGCTCACTAAGATTGTTTTCTAACTCAAGGTTTTATGTTTCCCTCTTATTACCTTGTGTGACGGTCCACCCCGGACCAGCCGACATTTCCCTAGAAATGCGTTGTACTAATGCCCGACTAGCACAGGACGGTCGTCAAAAGAAAGGAATTTGAAACTATGAATCATCGAAAGCCTGTAGTATATCTCACAGTGCATGGAATAAAATATAATAATAACAAACTTGACATAAAACAGGTGAGACAGTGCATAAGCTGAAAACTAAACCATCATAGCAGCAGAATCCAAAATACAACTTATGATCCAAATCATCATTATTACAACTTCAAAATATTGTCTCTAAAGCAAAATAGAAAAGGTACACTACTAATGCCCAAAGCAGTGACCAGCAACAACACAGGGAGCATATATGTAAATAGTATGTGGAAGCCTCCTGCTCGTCTTCAGAAAGCTATTCGTGCATACCACCTAACCTATCTCTAATCTGCTCGTTTAGGAGAACCCAAGAGTAATAAGAAGAGACATAAAACTCTGGGCCAGACAAAAGTCTGGTATGAGCGATAGCAGCAAAACAGAACAATAACAGGTATAAATTGTAGGATCGATAATAACCCTAGAGGGGGGGTGAATAGGGTTTTTAACAAAAATTAAAACAAACATAGAGATATAAAATATGCAGTAAAAGAAAATCACACGCAGAGATACCCAGCTTCGGCAAACTGTGCCTACTGCTGCCTTACTAAGATTTCTACTAGGAGTTACAAACAGATCCCGCTTACAATCCTATGTAAACTTGCAGCTCCTGCTCCTGTCTAACCCTAAGCTCAAATTCGTAGACTGGCCTATGTACCCTAGACCAGATTTTTCTCAGACTACAATCCAGCAATCTGTAATCCTAGTTTTACAAGAAACTAGAAAACAAAGAAATTTTTAAAGAGCAAAAAAAAAAAACAATTACAAAAGCAATAAAAAAACAAAGTAAAGGAACCCCCTTTATAAAAGACTTGGCTTAGCCAAGCAATCTAGGCCGCTCCATTTGTAATTGTTTCACCCGTTCATTGTTTCAGCCCGATCTCGTTCTTCTGAAAAAAATGGCGGTTAAAGAAAAAACTAGGGTTTTCTCTGTTGCCCCCAAATTGAATCGCAAATTGATGGTTCGGATAGACTCTGAAGCTTGAATTCTTTGATGCACTATCGTCGATTGATTTTGTAGTGGTTGTGACCGAAAACAAGTGAGTAATTTCTGATTTAAATTGCTTTCTGCTCTTTGAAATTTGTGTGAATATGCGATGGCTCTGTCGATGATGAAGTGTGTGTATTTATAGGGTTTTTACAACCCTAATCTCTGATTTCGTTGTGTAAGCTTGCCCCTTTTGATTTTTGGAATATTCGGATCTGATTTTTGATTTCCCCAGAAACATGCTGTCCTATTTTGAAGCGAGTTAAACCCTTCTGTTTTTGCACTAATTCTTTTCTGTCAATTCGAAGGTTTAAATCCTGATTTTGTTGCCAAATCAATTTTGATTACATCCTTTCTGTTTTTGAGAAACTGATTTGCTGAGTAATAATTTGCCAGGTCATTAATAAAGATTTTTTTTTTTCATTTTTGCTTTGACAGAGAACTTTAAAACAGGAAATATTATTGAAAGCAATTTACACAGAATTCCCTGATTTGTTTCATTTACACACTCATGCCTTATGTTCATAGTCATACCAAGAATTAGCTTTCTGTCCGAACCAAAAAAAATGTTTTCTGTTCCTTTCTTATGTTCAAATGGATTGTAGGTATACACACCCATTTTCACCACTCTTAAATCACTGTCTCGACCCATACACCATTCATGTACACTAGCTTGACACTTTATTTTTTGATTACCTCGACAATGTTGACTTGATCATGGTCTTGCTTGTACATAAGCTTGCCTTTTCTGTTTTCATTGTTGTACATACTTTGCCATTTGCACCGATATGGAAATATTAACGTTAACTGCCAATATGTACTGTGTTCGGCCAATTTGCTTGAACTTGATCTTCACTGTTATTTGCTGGAATATTTGTGTCTTGGCCATTCATGCTTATGCACCCATATTTGAGAACTTTGAGCATTGCTGACAGTCTTCATACTCCATATACACATTTATGTCCAATTTAGCTTAGCCATTTCATGTTTGCATGTATATGTTGTGTCTTGTGTTCATTGCTCCACTCTATGTCTTCTTTGTTGATATGTTAGCTGAAAACATCACTTGTATTTGACTTGAGCATTGCTGTGTGACCTCTCCACCATGCTTGATCGTTGTTGTCCCTGAAATGCCGATCACATGAAACCTGGAATTGATATTTTTGTTGAATCCATGCTTGCTGTTCTGGTTCATTGATACTTTAGTTGTGTTCATACATATTTGAAAAGTGATTTGCTAGTTTTATTTTATTTTGTTTGAGCAGTCTTTATGGCTATAGTTGAAATCTTCTTGACACAACTGTTTCATGCTTTGAATTGTTCCCTGAACATGTAATATCCACTGTGCTTACTCATGTGTGCTTGCAGCTAAAACCATGCTTTCACTTTGTATACTTGAACACATATCTAAACTCTTTTGCACTACTGAGCTTGCTATGAATCTGAACCAAAACTGGCTTGAAATTTTTGACATTTTCGACTGTTGGCTTGTGCACTTTGCATTTGATTTACTCACTGTTCTGTAGACATTTTTTTTGACTGGTTCACTTTGATTTTGTCCTGAAAAACAAAGAAACAAAAAAAAACAGCAGTCAAACTATACTGTGTTGAGGCTGGTCAGAATCAGCTGGTTCTGATCAGCAAACTAGTATGGTTATGGCATGGCTGTTCAAGTCAGAAAAATGATGAGAAAAACACACAGAAAACTGAGACAAATAGAGAATCAAAATCTATAAAATTCTATTTGTTCATTGTTTTATTTTAGTTCTAGTGTACTGTGTGTATTTTCTTTTATGTGACAGATTTCAGGATGATGCAACAGGAGCTGGGACAGTAGGAGTGTGCAGAACAGAATTTGTCTGGCAGAGAGTTGTGTTTGATGTGTAAAGAAAAAATTGAGAGTTGTAAAGACATTTGTATTGATTTCATTTGTAAAGTGAGTTGAAATGAGTGTTCCAAAAGAAATTTGTATATAATTGTTTTGTGAAATAAAATAAATGTTATTGAATAACAAATGCTTGTGAAAATTTCCTGTATACTGTGTAAAGCAATAATACTTATTATTCCATTATCAAACACATCAATAAAATCTATTTGTTATCATCAAACAAAAAATCATATATTCAACAAACTCCCCCTTTCGATGATGACAAACAGACTTAAGATTTTTGAGGATAACAGGATGTGTTTGAAATGAACTCCCCCTATATTTGTGCTCCCCCTACCAGTTGTAAACAGACATAAAAAAGAAGTTGGAAAAAATAGAAAATAATTAAACGCTTAGCATTAATGGAAAAATAAAATCTATAGATGCTGTAAACAACACAAAATCTTAACTCCTTCTCCCCCTTTGTAATCATCAAAAGATGAACAGTTCTGAACATTTGCAAAAAGACATGCACTATAGTTAGAAATCAAGTCATTTGACAGAACCAGAGCCGTAAACCCCAAGCAATCAAATAAAAAATCATAATAATTCGTAAAGTAGGAACACATTTCACAAAAACAGAGGATGGAATGGAAAGTTATTTAATATATACTAGGGAGGATTTTATCATATCTATATACAAAAAAAAAATACTTCAAGAGCACACTAACCACTCATAACCAGAGCTTGGATTTTTAAATGGGATTAGTTGCAGCATGAAAATAAGTAAACTCTTAACCGTGCATGACCAGAGCTTGGATTTTTAAATGAGGTCAGAGAACTACTTATTATATATATATATATATATATATATATTTTAAATCCCCTTAATATATATATAAAATAATGATGGATGGTAGAAGAGTGATAGAGATAGAGATGATATGTGAAAAAACAAATTCCTAAATTACTCATATTATAGAATATATTAGATCACATCGGTGTTGTAGACGAACTTTCAACCATCTCATATTCCCAAAAACTAACACAACCATAATTTTATTCATAAATGTCCAAAAAAAAATTGTTCTTTTCTTGATGATTTGAAGGTTGGATTATTTGTCAGAAAATGAAACTGATAACAGAACATCTTAAGAGAAAATTTACCCAGAAATGCAGAGTGATTAATTTATTTCTATAATTCCCAAATCCAATCGTAATCTGCAAAACCTATCTTCGGGAAGGGGTTTTGTGAAAATATCAGCAAGCTGAGATTCTGTTGGAATAAATTCAATACAAATGTCCTCGCTAGCAATATGATCTCTAAGAAAGTGATGTCTCACATCAATGTGTTTTTGCGTGAGTGCTGTACTGGATTGTTTGATAAATCAATCGCACTCTTACTGTCACATTTTAAAGGAACTCGTTTATAGCAAAAACCAAAATCGGATAGAGTCTGCATCATCCATAAAATCTGTGCACAACAACTTCCTAAAGCAATATATTCAGCCTCAGTGGTGGATAAAGCAACACGGTTTTGTTTACGACATGACCAAGAAACAAGTGAATGCCCTAGCATGAAACAAGTTCCACTAGTGCTCTTCCTATCTGTGAGTGATCCAGTATAATCAGCATCAGTGAACCCAACTAAATTAAAGTTATCACAAGACGGTTACCATAGACCCAGATTTGGTGTGTGTACCAAATATCTCAGAATTCGTTTTGTGGCTTTTAAATGAGATTCTTTTGGATTAGATTAAAAACAAGCACACAAACAAACAGAAAACATAATATCGGGTCTAGAGGCAGAAAGATAAAGAAGTGAGCCGATAATACCGCGATATTTTTTCTGATCAACAGCAGCACCTTTTTCATCTTTGTCAAGCTTGGTTGTTGGACTCATTGGTGTTTTCATTGGTTTTGCATCTTCAACTCCAAATTTCCTCAGTAACTCCATCACATACTTTGTTTGAGAGATAAAGATACCTTTGTTGCATTGTTTGATTTGAAAGCCAAGAAAATATTTCAGTTCTCCTACCAAGCTCATCTCAAATTTGTCCTACATAACTTTTTCAAATTTTTCACACAAGACATCATTAGTAGCACCGTATATGATATCATCAACATAGATTTGAACAATCAAAAAATCATCACCGTCATGTAATAGAAACAGAGTTGTGTCAGCACACCCCTTTTTAAAACCGTTTTCCAAAAGATAAGTACAGAGACAGTCATACCAAGCTCGAGGAGCTTGCTTAAGGCCATACAATGCTTTTTCTAGTTTATACACATGATTTGGAAAATCGTGACTCTCAAAACCTGGGGGTTGTTCAACATAAACCTCTTCTTTTAGTTCTCCATTCAGAAAAGCACTTTTCACATCCATTTGTTTCAGTTTAAAACATGTAAAGCTCAACAAGATTCTAATTGCTTCTAACCTAGCAACTAGGGCAAACGTCTCATCAAAGTCAATGCCTTCGATCTGATTGTATCCCTTAGCAACCAACCTAGCTTTGTTTCTAATTACATTTCCAGACTCGTCAAGCTTATTTTAAAACACCCACTTTGTTCCAACTACTGGATAGTCTTTTGGCCTGGGTACCAAGTTCCAGACTTTGTTTCTCTCAAACTGGTTAAGTTCTTCTTGCATAGCTAACAACCAAAATTCATCATTAAGAGCAATATCATAAGACCTGGTTCTATTTCAGATACAAAAGCATTATGAATACAAAAAGTACAAACATTCTTATTGAGAGAGGAACGTGTATGAACGCCAGCTGTTGGGCTTCCGATTACCAAATCTGGAGGATGACTGGGCTTGAATTTCAGTCTTTCAACATTTGCTGCTGCTTCAGTGGCTTTTTCATTGTTTGCTTCAACATCGTTGCTTTCTTGTTCAACTTCTTGTGCACCACCATCATCTTTATCATCTTTAAGGATCATATCCTCATCTGATTCATTGAACTTTACATTGACAGTTTCCTCAATTGTTCTTGATTGTTTATTGAAGATTCTGTAAGCTTTACTTCTTGAGGAATAACCCATGAAAATTCCATCAATTGTTTTTGGCTCAAATTTCCCAAGCTGTTCTCCTGTGTTCAAAATATAACAAGGACATCCAAACACTCTAAAGTATGAAATGTTAGGCTTTTTGCTAGACCAAAGTTCATATGACGTTTTATTAAGTATTGGTCTAATCATAACTCTGTTCATTACATAGCATGAAGTATTTACTGCCTCAGCCCAGAAAGTTTGAGGCAAATTATATTCACATAACATAGATCTAGCCATTTCTTGTAATGTACGATTTTTCCTTTCAACCACCCCATTTTGTTGAGGTGTTCGAGGAGTGGAAAATTCATGTTTAAAACCATTTTCTTCACAAAGTTTTTCAAAGTCTAAATTTTCAAATTCATCTCCATGATCACTTCTCAAAGTTTTAATTGAAACTCCTTTTTCATTTTGAACAAGTTTTGAAAACTTTGAAAAATAATCAAAAGCTTCAGACTTTTTGGCTAGAAAGTAAACCCATGTAAATCTGGAGTAATCGTCAACCAATACATAACAATAACGTCTACCATTTAAGCTAGCAATGTCAGTAGGTCCAAACAAATCCATATGAATCAACTCAAGCACGCGTGAAGTACTAACAACATTTTTTGGACGAAAAGATGAACAACTAAGTTTTCCCATGGTACAGACTTTACACACTTTGTTATTTTTGAACTTCTGATGTGGTAAACCTCTGACAAGTTCATTTGTTTCCAGTCTTTCAAGAAGACCCATACTTGCATGTGCCAGCCTTCTGTGCCATAGAATTGCCTCCTCTTCCGTTGCTACCAAGCACCTAGAAACAGTTACATCATCGAAGGAGAGTGTGTAGACATTTCCAATTCTTTTCCCTGTAAAAACAACCTTTCCAGAAGATATTTCTATGATTTTGCAAACATTACTATCGAACACAACATTCATTCCTTTATCACAAAGTTGACTGGTAGAGATAAGATTGTGAAATAGATTATCAACATATAAGACATCGGTTAAGGCAAAAATATTGTTACCTACTTTTCCTTTACCAATAATTTTACATTTGCTGTTGTCACCTAGAGTCACATTCCCACATTTATGTTTTTCAAGGCTAAGGAACAGTCTTTTGTCTCCTGTCATATGTCTGGAGCAACCTGAATCCAAATACCATTTCTGTTGCTCCTTAGCCCGCCAACATACCTACACATACAGAGAACAGGATGACCCAGAGAATCGTCTAGGTCCAATCATATCAGTAGTAGAAAAATGATAATCATAAGACTCTTTTGGAACCCAGATTTGATTTTTCCCTTTATTTGTGTTCCAACCATTACGATAATTGTGTGCCAAGTGTTCAAGAACCCAAACCTTTTTGAACTTTTGAATTTTATTACTATTCCTGCAGTTTTCATGACTGTGACCAATTACTCCACATTTTACACATTTGGGAAAGATACCTCTACCTTTAGCATTGTCAATCCTAGTCATTTTTTCTTGTATCTTTCCAAAACCAAGTCCTTTTCTATTATTTGCAAACAGTTGGTTTCCAAGTAACATTTTAAAAGATGTTTGACCAATTGAAAACTTATTCAAAGTAACTTCAAGATCTTGAACTCTTGTTCTTAAGATTGTGTTCTCATTCACAAGTGAAGTGCATCGTTTAACGTAATTCTTTCTTTTGATGTCATCATCTTCTTTTCGAGTCAAAATTACTTTTTCAAGATTCTCAATAGTGCACTTGAGTGTTGAGAGTTCTAGATTCACAGCCTTACAAATTTCACAATCTAGATTATTGATTTTTGAAACATTTTCAAGTTCAGATTTCAACTTCCTATTATTGTGAATAAGATCAAGGTTTTTTGCTTTCAGTTTCTTTTCTTCTGATTCTAATGTGTCAATAATTTCAGAAGGATGTTTACACATTAAAACTAGATTATTATAACTGTATACCTCAGTGGTTTCCTCGTTGGCATCTTCTAGATCTGACTTTGCCATGAAGCATAGGTTGCTTTCTTCCTCACTGCTTTCTGAATCTTCTTCTCCTTCCTCGTCATCCCAGGTTACAACAAAATCTTTCTTCTTCTTCTTGTTTCTTTTGTGTTGGAGAAGTGGACAGTTTGGTTTTATATGTCCAGGCTTTTGACAGTTGTAGCAGAGTGGTTCGTCATCTGAATTGTTGATCATTGGCTTATTTCTCCGAGGTTTGAATTTGCTCCACTTTGTGAGTTGTCTGACTGCCATAGCAAGCTGTTCAATAGGATCTTCACTATCGCTGGCGACGGTGTTGGACAGAGCTATTGACTTCTTCTTCAGATCTGAGTTGTTGCGATCTTCTCTTGCTTTTAGATCCATTTCATACGTCATTAGATTCCCGATAAGCTCTTCCATGCTCATCTTACTCAGATCTTTAGATTCTTGAATGGCTGTGACTTTTGCCTCAAAGTTCATTGGCAGAACACACAGAATCTTTCTCACAAGCTCCACTTCTGTATAGATCTTTCCAAGTGCTCTAGCATTGTAAACCAGCACTGAGAAGCGACCATACATGTCCTTGATGCTCTCGTCCTTCTGCATGATGAAGTTTTCATATTCATTGCTGAACATGGCAAGACGAGATTCTTTATCCTGAAAAGTTCCTTCATGTGTCACCTCCAGAGTATGCCAAATTTCCTGAGCAGTATTACAATGAGAGATTCTGTTATATTTTGTTTTATCAAGAGCACAAATCAGAGCATTCATAGCTTTAGAATCAATATAGTACAGTTTCTTATCATTTGCATCCCACCTACTTTTTGGTTTCAGTGTTACAGTTCCGTTAACAATTTCAGTAGGAGGTTTATACCCAGTTTCAATGATATCCCAAACATCGTAATCTACAGACACAAGATAAATTTTCATTCTAGCTTTCCAATACGCGTAATCACCACCATTGAACATGGGTGGTCTAGCAATAGATTGTCCTTCAGAAAAAGCATTGTCATTGATGTCATGATTCTAGGGTTAAATACTGGCTTTGATACCAAATGTAGGATCGATAATAACCCTAGAGGGGGGGGTGAATAGGGTTTTTAACAAAAATTAAAACAAACACAGAGATATAAAATATGCAGTAAAAGAAAATCACACGCAGAGATACCCAGCTTCGGCAAACTGTGCCTACTGCTGCCTTACTAAGATTTCTACTAGGAGTTACAAACAGATCCCGCTTACAATCCTATGTAAACTTGCAGCTCCTGCTCCTGTCTAACCCTAAGCTCAAAATCGTAGACTGGCCTATGTACCCTAGACCAGATTTTTCTCAGACTACAATCCAGCAATCTGTAATCGTAGTTTTACAAGAAACTAGAAAACAAAGAAATTTTTAAAGAGCAAAAAAAAAACTACAAAAGCAATAAAAAAAAAGTAAAGGAACCCCCTTTATAAAAGACTTGGTTTAGCCAAGCAATCTAGGCCGCTCCTTTTGTAATTGTTTCACCCGTTCATTGTTTCAGCCTGATCTCGTTCTTCTGGAAAAATGGCGGCCAAAGAAAAAACTAGGGTTTTCTCTGTTGCCCCCAAATCGAATCGCAAATTGATGGTTCGGATAGACTCTGAAGCTTGAATTCTTTGATGCACTATCGTCGATTGATTTTGTAGTGGTTGCGACCGAAAACAAGTGAGTAATTTCTGATTTAAATTGCTTTCTGCTCTTTGAAATTTGTCTGAATATGCGATGGCTCTGTCGATGATGAAGTGTGTGTATTTATAGGGTTTTTACAACCCTAATCTCTGATTTCGCTGTGTAAGCTTGCCCCTTTTGATTTTTGGAATATTCGGATCTGATTTTTGATTTCCACAGAAACATGCTGTCCTATTTTGAAGCGAGTTAAACCCTTCTGTTTTTGCACTAATTCTTTTCTGTCAATTCGAAGGTTTAAATCCTGATTTTGTTGCCAAATCAATTTTGATTACATCCTTTCTGTTTTTGAGAAACTGATTTGCTGAGTAATAATTTGCCAGGTCATTAATAAAGATTTTTTTTTTCATTTTTGCTTTGACAGAGAACTTTAAAACAGGAAATATTATTGAAAGCAATTTACACAGAATTCCCTGATTTGTTCCATTTACACACTCATGCCTTATGTTCATAGTCATACCAAGAATTGGCTTTCTGTCCAAACCAAAAAAAATGTTTTTTGTTCCTTTCTTGTGTTCAAATGGATTGTAGGTATACACACCCATTTTCACCACTCTTAAATCACTGTCTCGACCCATACACCATTCATGTACACTTGCTTGACACTTTATTTTTTGATTGCCTCGACAATGTTGAATTGATCATGGTTTTGCTTGTACATAAGCTTGCCTTTTCTGTTTTAATTGTTGTACATACTTTGCCATTTGCACTGATCTGGAAATATGAACATTAACTGCCAATATGTACTGTGTTCGGCCAATTTGCTTGACCTTGATCTTCACTGTTATTTGCTGGAATATTTGTGTCTTGGCTATTCATGCTTATGCACCCATTTTTGAGAACTTTGAGCATTGCTGACAGTCTTCATACTCCATATACACATTTATGTCCAATTTAGCTTAGCCATTTCATATTTGCATGTATATGTTGTGTCTTGTGTTCATTGCTCCACTCTATGTCTTATTTGCTGATATGTTAGCTGAAAACATCACTTGTATTTGACTTGAGCATTGCTGTGTGACCTCTCCACCATGCTTTATCATTGTTGTCCCTGAAATGCCGATCACATGAAACCTGGAATTGATATTTTTGTTGAATCCATGCTTGATGTTCTGGTTCATTGATACTTTAGTTGTGTTCATGCATATTTGAAAAGTGATTTGCTAGTTTTATTTTATTTTGTTTGAGCAGTCTTTATGGCTTTAGTTGAAATCTTCTTGACACAGCTGTTTCATGCTTTGATTTATTCCCTGAACATGTAATATCCACTGTGCTTACACATGTGTGCTTGCAACTAAAACCATGCTTTCACTTTGTATACTTGAACACCTATCTAAACTGTTTTGCACTACTGAGCTTGCTATGAATCTGAACCAAAACTGGCTTGAAATTTTTGACATTTTCGACTGTTGGCTTGTGCACTTTGCATTTGATTTACTCACTGTTCTGTAGACATTTTTTTTTGACTTGTTCACTTTGATTTTTCCTGAAACACAAAGAAACAAAAAAACAGCAGTCAAACTGTACTATGTTGAGGCTGGTCAGAATCAGCTGGTTCTGATCAGCAAACTAGTATGGTTATGACGTGGTTGTTTAAGTCAGAAAAATGATGAGAAAAACACACAGAAAACTGAGACAAATAGAGAATCAAAATCTATAAAATTCTATTTGTTCAGTGTTTTATTTCAGTTCTAGTGTACTGTGTGTATTTTCTTTTATGTGACAGGTTTCAGGATGATGCAACAGGAGCTGGGACAGTAGGAGTGTGCAGAACAGAATTTGTCTGGCAGAGAGTTGTGTTTGATGTGTAAAGAAAAAATTGAGAGTTGTAAAGACATTTGTATTGAGTTCATTTGTAAAGTGAGTTGAAATGAGTGTTCCAAAAGAAATTTGTATATAATTGTTTTGTGAAATAAAATAAATGTTATTGAATAACAAATGCTTGTGAAAATTTCCTGTATACTGTGTAAAGCAATAATACTTATTATTCCATTATCAAACACATCAATAAAATCTATTTGTTATCATCAAACAAAAAATCATATATTCAACATAAATAACCGTACTTAAACCTGGACCTGCAACCAAAAAGTTAGCACAACAGGATATACAGTACTCTAAGGTAACACTAACATATGGTGTAAAGTGGAAATGTACATATCATGGTGATAGCAAACATCAAACGTAGCAATCATCCTTACATCTCTCACTCAGTGCGTAAAGCATACGATATCCACCACTTTGATCACCAAATCCTTTACTACGACCACTTTGCACTTGGGGTCTTAGTGACCCCATTGCGCTGGTTCATAGCCACTAATCCCTTGCTATGATCACCGTGCCCTCGGGAGTCCTAATTGCCCCCATTGCACTGATCCATAGCCATGCTACGATCACTTGCCCTTGGAAGTCTTAATGATCCCATTGCACTGATCCATAGCCACTAATCCATCTCTCAGTGGTGAACCAAAGTTATGGATATCGATAACCCCTTTGCACATGTCCCGCAGCAAAGCCTAACTCTAGAAGTTAACTCGTTGGTTCCTATCTAGATCCTGAGCCATAACTTCCTATTTGGACTTCCTTTGCATCTCGGGTTTTGGCATCATATCGGTTCGATCTTCATTCGGTTCATGGTTTATGGTGCTCCGTTCGCGAGTCCTGCTCCGGTTCGTGGCTTCCTGGCTCGATTCGTGACTCGCCCTGGTGCTGGCTCGCGGCTCGTGTTCCCAGTCTCCAAGTTATGGTGCTTTGGTTCATGACAACATGTCGACTCGTGGTGAACATCCGATTCGTGACTGGCTTCATGGTTCAGTTTGTGAGGGGGTGTTCCACGACCGGGTCGGGTCATGATGCACTGGTCACAAACGGGTCGCGGAGGTGCTTCACGAACGGGGTCCTGTACTATTTCCTGCAACTTTTTCAACAAGCTATTTACGCCACACGACAGCATTTCCAACCATTCTAACTTTCTTATTCAATCATAGAACATACCAAACAGTAAAAATAACATATAGGATCAACCATAAACACCAAAACGACAATTTAACATGTTAATATGGATCAAACATACCCAAAACCCATGTTTTTCCCTTAATCATGTTTAAATATATCTGGCAATAGGATTATCAAACTTAATCCAAATCAACCCAAATTTCTAACAGAGGCATAAAATAATATTTAAGAATTTCTACATGTTTTTCCAGATTTTTGTGATGCATAATTTCGCTAATTATCACTAATCACCCCTAATTAGCCGTAATTAGTGTAAAAACATGCTAATCACTCACCTTAGCCACAAATAAATTTTAGATCTGAAACTCTAAGTGATTTGGCATGGATCCCAATGTATTCCAGCAGCTCTATCTCAATTTCTATGTTAATCCGCCTTGATTTGCCGTAGATTTGGCTAATATGTGATTAAAAGGTGATTTGGGAGTTGGAGGCGATTGCTAGGGTTAGAGGAAGGTAAATGGCGGCTAGAAAAATGAATAAAGTTTATTTCCCAAACCCTATCATCCCTTCCATAACCCTAATCCCGAAATGGGTTATGGGCTTAGCTGCTAATCACCCGGTTAAGCTCAATTATGTTGTTTTTCACCTTCCAAACCTTATTTCAGCCATATCACCCAAACGGTAAGTCCGTTTGATTAATGTGACCACTCTACGGAAAGGTAACCATTATCTAAATCCAACGGAAGTGGTTTCAGGTCAAAACTTCTTACCAATCAAAAGTTATAGGCGAAACAAGATTCACCAGGGGTAAACGACCATTTAAAAATCGGTAAAAATCGTGAATATGGGAAATGACCCCAATAGTCGTACCCAAAGTTACATGACCATATGAATTCATATGAAAATAAAATAAATATTTTACGACCCTCTGATATGTAGAATGCGAGTCGTTACACTCTTCTCCCCCCCCCCCAAGAAATTTCGCCCCCGAAATTCCTTAACCAAAACATACAATGGTGGTCTGCATGCCTATCAACCATTTACAAACAATTAAACATACATAACAACTCAACAATCCTATCCTATCATGCGGTTTACTAATAAGGGAATAATTATATCGCGATTTAAAATCTTATCAGGCAAAGAGTTCTGGATATGACTTCCTTATGCTTTCCTCGATTTCCCAAGTACAGTCATTCTCATTATCACCCCACTGGACCTTAACCAGTTTCACCGTCTTCCTTCGAAGTTGCTACGTATCATGTCCGACAATATGAATCATTATGTGGCTCCCAACTGCCTCAGATTCCACTTCGATATCATCCAACTTACCTAATGAAATAGTCATATCAGAATCGTGTACGAACTTCTTTAACTGGGAAACATGAAATATGTTGTGCACTCCCGCCATCTTGTCTGGTAATCCAACTTTGTACGCTAAATTCCCCACTTGCTCGAGAACTGGAAATGGGCCAACAAACCTTAGTGCCAACTTACATCTCCTGCCAAAACGAATCACACTCTTTAATGGAGAGATCTAGACGAATACCAGGTCGCCAACGGAGAATTTCAATTCTCTTCGTCTTTTATCAGCATAACTCTTCTGCCTATCTTGGGCGGCCACTACAACAAAATGACCCTATTACAACGGTGGAACATCGTTGTAATATACATTTTACAACGGTGGGCAAACCGTCGTGTATTAAGAAGTTGTAATAGACTCATATCTTTTACAACCTTTTTACACTGTTGCAACACCGTTGTAATATGTATATTTTACAACTTTTTTCCACCGTTGTAGTAATACATATTACAACATTTTTGCACTGTTGTAGTAGTACATATTACAACTTTTTTTCACCGTTGTAGTAATTCCTGCAACAATTAATTATAACAATACTATTTTTGTTTCGTTATACATTACATTTCATATAAAAATAAATATTTATATTGAATAAAATGATACTACACTTAACTGAAATAATAAATTAAATATTTTATTTCAATATTTGAATTAGTACAACTTTCTGATCCACTATCATACAACTCACTTTTACATAATACAGTCATAACAATACATACATTCCTCACTACAAATTGATCACTCAATACACTCAGTTACATACACACTTTCGTATAAATATACATACACACTGACACACACCGAGTCTTTATGCTCCAGCATCCAATCCAGTTACCTATCACAGAATTTTACACATGTTAATATAGGACGGTTGATCTTCATAAATTCGCTTCTTAACATCACAATCCTCCATTAAGAAGAGGGAGAACATATCATTATACCACGAAATTCCACTCAAAATTATTTGTAATCTAAAATAGATTTGAAATTCAAAACAACATTAAAAATGCATCACTAAATGCAGCCTATTCTACCATTGACAAAATGCTTCAAATGTCTATTTGGAAAGAAGAAATTACAAACATTGAAAATGCATCACTAAATGCAGCCATAACCTACCACAATTGTAGGATAAAACTCCAACCAAACCCAAAACAGGGCACGACATAGCGAAGACCAATACTACACAAGCACTCAAGTCGAAACAACTCGTCAAAGACCACACATCAACCAACAAACAGAACACAAACTCACCCAAGATCCAGAAGAGCAGGGAACTCACCCACACGATGAGAACCATATATCAACAAATTTTGCAAACTACTACTAAAGTGTGGTTTCAGAAAAAATATATGAGTATATCCAAGTGCATTTGATTTCACCTTTTATTTGCACCATCACATAAATCCTCAGGCAATGAATCCAGAGGCTGGTTACTAGCCTCCCAAAATTCAGACTACATCCAACAGAAAATCCAATTAGTAATGAAATGACAAATCAAATTATACATGTGCACATATAGCCAAGTTAATAAAGTGCATAAAATTTACAGAAGCCTGATAATTGATGGAAAATGAGGAAACTCACCTCGTTTTCAGGAGTTTGTCTGCTAACAATGTTGTCATCCCCAAGGATATTCTCTCTTAAGTTCTTCTTCCGAATGCATATAGCAAGCCTGCACATCAGAAAGACGGAGAACTGAACAATGGTGTCCATCAATGAACACTTAAATAAAGGGGTATGATAAGCGTAATTAGCATTTTTCATGGCGCAATCATAGCACACAAAATGATGGCTTTCACACTGCAAATTAAAACCAAGTAATATTGATCAGTGTGTTAAGTAACCAAACATAAAAATATTATTATGTTGAAATATAGCTACCTAAGAAATGGGTCCTTTTAAAGGTTTCCTACAAATAAGGAGTTGATGATTAGAGATTCTACCATTACGTATGAAATATTGTTGCTTTCTGCTACTTTGATGCCGAGTTTATTATCCTCCATCGTTTAACTTGTCTTTGTGAATGATCTGATGAGATAATAAAGGTGAGTTATCACCTGACCATTATATTATTTATATAGTAGTCTGAATTAAGGAGATAATGGTCAGAATAGAAAGCGTATAGCCATTTAGCTTATATTTGATACGATGACTTCTTGAATTCCTTGCTTTATTCATTCTCAATTCAGACTTTGGCTCTTCCGATGCATTTATGTTGAAATTTATGTTTTCCAAATTTTACATAGCTCGATGCTGGTTGTTTATTATACCACAATATCTGAATATCAATCCTAATTTCAACATAAATTTCTCCCTGATATGTTGTCGCATAAAATAGAATTGAGAAAATAAGTAGAAACAAGTAAATTCTACCCAAATGAATTGCAAGATAGACCAGATAGCCGAAGATCCAGATAGTCGAACTTAAATTTGATTTTAAATCCAGATGGCGAAGATCGTCAGAACCGATTAGCAAGCCTAACCAAAAATAAAAATGAACAAATCCTACTAAAAATCCAGAAATTAACAAAATAAAAACTCAAACCTTCTTATTTTCATTTTCAGGGTTCGGCTGGTGGACAGAGCAGCGCTAGGATGTTGGTCGGCCCACAACGACTGTTGCTAACAGAGGTAGCGGTGGAAACAGTCAGGCGCGGTGAGGGTTTTTGGGTAGCAGGCGATTTGGTGACGAGGTAGGGCTCAGGCGGTCTTCGGGAAGGTGACGCGGTGGCTTCCCAAAAGGCGGAGGGACAGCAAATACGCTGCTTTGACTGCAGCGGTGGCTGGAGTTGACATCGGAGAGCACGGAACACGGTACAGAAACGGGTGCCTGGGTAAGGACCGAAAGTGGAGAAGGAAGTTGGATGAGGAACTGGTTAATTGGTAAAGTCAGAGAAAGAAGGGGGCGAAAATCAAGTCACCATGGTAGAATTAAAGAACGCATTAATTGGTATTGACGAAGAAAGACGGAGAAAGATGGATGAAACCTTATTTTTAGTTAGGGTGCGGTACTGGAGAGTTGGCCTGGAGAGTTGGCCCGCCTAAATTTTCGATTTGCCCGCCTAAATTTTCGTTTTAAGGAACACAAGAACACGTGAGCTGCTTTGATTATTTGTATCTAAGAAATGCTGTAATTATTAGCAAAAAAAATATTTTTGAATCTAAGGAAAGCTTCTAAGCACTTTCTATTAACTAATTTTATTTAACAGCTGTTATTAATGATTATTTGTTAACCATCAATCGTCAGTTAAACAGTTAATACTTATTCATTGATTACTAATTATTAATTTTTTAATTATTAATTAGTAATAGAAATAATTTCATATTTTGAATTAATTATCAATTTTATTTTATTTCATATTTTGATCACGTTTGTTAAGTCATCTAAATATTCATTTCGATTTTAAGGTTCAATTGTCATAAGACAAAAAAAAACTAACTAGATTTTAAGGTTCAATTGCCGAGCAATTACTTATTTAATATATGTTTTTATCATTAATTTCAATTATTATTTTAGTTAATTATAAATTATTATTATTTACTACTGATTTTTAACTTACAATTGTTACTTAATTAACGATTGTTGTTAAATTTTGAGTAAGATTCAAATTCAACAGTACACAAAATGTACCGTTTCGAACGGGGCGCTGCCCCCTGGACCCCCACGACCTGACCGGGCAGGTCGAACCCCGTTAGCGGGGGCGTTGCCCCCACACCCCCACCTTGGGGGGTTGCCACCCCCCTGGACCCCCCCTCCGTAGGGATCATATTTGACAAAAGATTTTGGAAAAACTTTCAACAACGATTACTTATTAAAAAATATTATATACTAAATATTAATTACTACTAATAGTCATGATTAATTGTAAATTAAATATTTATTAATTGTTATTTACTTATTGATTATTAATTAATTGATTATTAACCGCTCATTAGTTATTACTTACTAATTAATTACTAGTACTTAATAATGAAGTAGTTATAAATAACTATTTTTAATTAAATATTTAATATTTATATATTGATTATTATTAAATAATTACTAATTGGTTGTTAATTAGTAATTATTAGTAGGAATTATTTATTTATTGATGTATTTTTAATTAAATATTTAATATGTATTTATTGATTAATAATTACTAATTGGTTGACAATTACTAATTATTAGCATGAATTATTTATTTATTGAAGTATTTTTAATTAAATATTTAATATTAATATATAGGTTATTAATTAGTAATTACTAATTAGTTGTAAATATTAATTATTAAAAATTATTTAATGAAAATAATTAATATTAAAATATAGTCATATATTACAACAGTCAAAAAATAAAAGTTGTGATAGGCTTTTATTACAACTGTCAAAATAACACAGTTGTTAAAAATAAATTTATTACAACTTTTCTGGATAAAAGTTGTAAAAAACATTTATTACAACGGTGCTTTAACCACCGTTGTAAAATTAAAGTTGTAATATGGTGTTTTTGTTGTAGTTACAACGGTGTTTATACCACCGTTGTAAAAAACCATTTATTACAACGGTGCTTTTACCACCGTTGTAAAAACCCATTTATTACAACGGTGCGTTTACCACCGTTGTAAAATTAAAGTTGTAATATGGTGTTTTTGTTGTAGTGGGCCTTCATTCGATGTTGAATAACCTTGATTTTATCTGAATTTCTCTTATTACACCCGGCCCAAGCACAAATTTCTCACCTGTTTCTAACCAAGTTGATGGTGAGTTGCATGGTCTTCCGTACAAAGCTTCAAATGGAGCCATACCAATACTGGACTGATAACTATTATTATATGTGAATTCAACCAGATGTAAATAGTCATCCCATGACCCTGCAAAATCCAATATACAAGCTCTCAAGAGATCCTCTAATACACGATTCACCCTCTCTGTTTGACCGTCGGTTTGAGGATGGTATGTGTTACTGAGATGTAATTCTGATCTTAAAGCCTCTTGTAAGCTCTTCCAAAACCCACAAGTAAATAATGGATCTCGGTCACTCACAATACCTTTAGGTACTCCATGAAATCTCACTATCCATTTCATATACAGTTCTGCTAACTTAGCTGCCGTTCTATTCGACTTGACCGATATAAACCTTGCACTTTTGGTCAATCGATCTGCAATCACCCAAATACTATCATGACCCGATCTAGTCCTCGGTAAACCATCAATGAAATCTATTGAGACTTGTTCCCATTTCCATTTGGGAATTTCCCATGGTTGCAACAAACCACTAGGCTTCTTTTGTTTAGCTTTAACTAATTGGCAATTCATGCACTTGGATATAAACTTCCCAACTTCTCTTTTCATCCCTTCCCAATAGTAGGTCTGCTTCATGTCTCAATATATTTTATTACCACCGAGATGTATAGTCAGTTTTGAGTGATGACACTCTCTAAGCACTTCACCTCTCAATCCATTAACATTGGTTATAACTAGTCTCCCATTCTTTCGAAGCCATCCTTCTTAATCAAGTCCATACTTGTTCATCTCCTTGCCATCGATGCCCATCTTTAACTTGAGATGATTTCCACTAGGTTAGGGTCGTCCCTCTGGCTGGAACCAATCTGCTCAATCAAAATCGATATGATCGTCAAACTTGCTAACATCTCTGGATCCAATTCACACTTAGGTCTGAAATCATATCATGTTATATATTCCAGTTGCTTCCATTCCAGAAACATAGCCCCTAAACGGGCATTTCTCCTACTCAATGCATCAGCTACCGCATTGCTTTTCCCGGGTGTGTATGGAATATTGAAATCATATGAAGCCAAGAACTCCAACCATCTCTGCTGACGAAGATTTAAATCCTTTTGAGAGAAAAGGTACTTTAATGACTTGTGATCCGTAAACAACTCGAATCTTTCTCCCAAGAGGTAATGTCTCCACATCTTCAACGCGAACACGATCGCTGCAAATTCCAAATCGTGCGTAGGATATCTTTTTTCATGCGGTTTCAATTGCTGACTAGTATAAGCTACAGTCCTACCTCCTTACATCAGTATAGCACATAGTCCGGTACCACAGGCATCCGTGTATACCGTCATCTCTTCGTTCCTCTTAGGAATAACCAACACTGGTGCACACATCAACTTTTCCTTTAGATACTTGAATGCATTCTCACACTTTTCATCCCAAGAAAAAGCTTGATTCTTCTTGGCCAACTGAGTTAACAGTGCTGCTATTTTGGAGAATTCTTGGATAAACTTACGATAATATCCAATTAACCCTAAGAAACTTCTCACGTCCGTTGCATTCTTGGGCGTAGACCAATCTTGTACCGTAGCCACCTTCGTAGGATCCACGGCAATACCGTTATCTGAAATAATATGGCCCAAGAACCTCACTACCCTCCTCCAGAAGTGACACTTAGAAAATTTTTCTTTCAATTGGTGTTTCCTCAACACCTCCATCACTGTCCTCAAATATCATCCACGAACACAAGAACAAACTTATTCAATTAATCCTTGAATACCTTATTCATAAGATCCACAAAATATGATGGTGCATTGGTCAACCCGAATGGCATGACCAACCACTCATAGAATCTAGATAGCGTCTGAAATGTCATTTTAGGTATAATCTCAGCTGCTACTCGGAGCTGATGAAAACCTGTCGCAAGATCTATTTGGGAGAACACTCTCGCTCCATTCAACTGATCAAACAAATTGTCTATCCGCGGAAGAGGATACTTATTCTTCCTCGTCACCTTGTTCAACTTGCGGTAGTCTACACATAAGCAAAGAGAACAATCTGCCTTAGTAGTGAATACAACTTGTGCTCATCACTTGGAAACACTTCTTCGGATAAATCCCTTCTTCAAGAGATTGCTTACTTGCACCCCAAGCTCTCGCTGCTCCCTTAGCGCCATATGACGAAGAGGCATCACTATAGGTCTGGCATCTTTCACTAAATTAATTTGAAACTCGATCTCTCGGTGTGGTGGAAGTCCGGTCACTTCCCTGAAGATGTCTGGATACTCGCCAGCAATAGGCACATTTGACAACTCATCATGCTGGATGTCGAGGGAGTTTAGAAAACTATCCATCATCCCATCATTAGGTAGGCAACCAAACAGTACCCTCCGTCCATCATCCACTCTAATGGTCACCGAAGACCCTTCACAGTCTACCACCGCCCCATACATTTGGAGCAAATCGACTTTCAAAATAATGCCAAACCCAGTAAAGCCCAAAACAAAACAATCACAAACAAACGTGCATCCATGACTCGATAAGACCAAATTACAACAAATCATACTAAGGCTAGTCGAACCGCCGATCGGGTTCGTCACTATGAAAGGTCTATCGACAATCTCGGGTTCCAATCCCAACCTATCTACCAGGTGACTAGATACGAAGGAATGGGAAGCCTCAGTATCAAACAATACTTGAACAGGAACATCATAAATGGAAAGCATAACTTGAATGACGACGCCCTTTCCCTTCTGCGCCATAGTTGGGGCATTCGACGAAAAAGAAACGGGGTTGATAGCATATGCTTTCACAATCTGCTTCTCTTTAGGAGGTTGCGGACATTTATCCTTGTGATGTCCCACTTGGCCACAATTGTAGCACTTTCTGTCCGCTGGCTTTGCTCGACAATCTTGGGCATAGCGGTCCTTCTTGCCACAGCTATAGCACTCAACATCTTTCTTATTGTGTTTCTAACCATCCTTAGCTTGGTTCTATTTCTTCTTATTCTGCGAATTATTCTTGCCTCTATCGCTTGCCTGCGGCTTTGGCTCCCCTGCAGATGTAACAGCAACCTCGATTTTCGACTTAGGGTAAAGGCTCTAAGATCTTAATGCCTTCCCCACAATCGACTCGAAGGTCTCAACGATGTGGTTTATAAGTCTTTCCCCCAAGTACTCATCTAAGCCGGTTATAAACTTCTCGTTCTTCTTCTCGGCAGTTACGATAAGAGATAATCCATACTTCGATAAAGTATCGAACTCAGCAATATATTCCGAGACTGCCCTACTATTCTGCTTAAGTTCCAAGAATTTCCTGAACAATTCTGATTTTTGAGCAGCTGGAATTAACTTGTCACTGAAGCAAGATTTAAACTGATTCCAAGTAACTTGATCCTCGGGAGTAGCTGCTTTAATGGCATTCCACCAATTCATTGCCTGTCCTTGAAGCTGACACGATGCTGGCTTTCTCTTCATTACATCATCAATTCCCAAATCCTTGAAGATGCACTCACAACTATCCAACCAATCTTGAACCACCGTAGCCAATTTCGTTCCATGGAACGGTTTCCCACCAAGACTAGTATAATCCTTGTTAAGCTTGGCGAAATCGGCTCTAGGTGCCTGCACCGCTGCACCACCACTGTTAGCAGCATTAGGAACTGCTCCCTAAACATTCCTAAGCATCTCTCGCATGAAGGTAGTAAACATCGTCCTCATATCAGGGACATTCCTATCATTGGCCCTTGAACCCGTACTCCTCGTATATCGGCTCATCGTTTAATCTGTAAAGAGAAAACGATTAACCTTCTCCTTAGTGGTGCCAGTGCAGTGCGACTTCTTCCTTAGATATACTTATAGTATAAATATATATATATATAGTTTTGAAAACCAAAATATCACAAATACGTGCTCTCATATACGTATATTATCTCTGCCTGATGTCTTCCTTTTAGTTAACTACGCAACCTAGGCTCTGATACAAAGTGTGACGACCCGCCTCGGACCAGCCGACATTTTCCTAGAAATGCGCCGTACCAATGCCCGACTAGCACGGGACGATTGTCAAAAGTAAGGAATTTGAAGAAATGGATCATCGAAAAACTATAGTATATCTCACAGCGCATGGAATAAAATATAATTATAACAACTTAACATAAAACAGGTGAGACAAAGCATAAGCTGAAAACTAAACCATCATAGCAGCGGAATCCAAAATACAGCTTATGATCCAAATCATCATTATTACAACCCCAAAATACTGTCTCTAAAGCAAAATAGAAAAGGTACACCGCTAATGCCCAAAGCAGTGACCAGCAACAACACTAGGAGGATTAGCAAACATACCCAAAACCCATGTTTTTCCCTTAATCATGTTTAGCTATATCTAGGAATAGGATTAGCAAACTTAATCCAAATCAACCCAAATTTCTAACAGAGGCATAAAATAATATTTAAGAATTTCTACATGTTTTTTCAGATATTTATGATGCATAATTTCGCTAATTATCACTAATCACCCCTAATTAGCCGTAATTAGTGTAAAAACATGATAATCACTCATCTTAGCCACAAATAAATTTTAGATCTGAAACTCTAACTGATTTTGGCATGGATCCCAATGTATTCCAGCAGCTCTATCTCGATTTCTATGTTAATCCACCTTGATTTGACATAGATTTGGCAAATATGTGATTAGATAGTGATTAAAAGGTGATTTGGGAGTTGGAGGCCATTGCTAGGGTTAGAGGAAGGTAAATGGCGGCTAGAAAAATGAATAAACTGATTTCTCAAACCTTGTCTGCCCTCTTATAACCCTAATACCGAAATGGGTTATGGGCTTAGCTGCTAACCACCCGGTTAAGCCCAATTATGCTGTTTTTCACCTTCCAAACCATATTTCAGCCATATACCCAACGGTAAGTCCATTTGATTAATTTGACCACTCTATGGAAAGGTATACCATCATTCGAATCCAATGGAAGTGGTTTCAGATCAAAACTCCTTACCAATCAAACGTTACAGGCAAAAAAAGATTCGCCAGGGGCAAACGGTTATTTAAAAATCGGTAAAAATCATGAACATGGGAAATGACCCCAATAGACGTTCCCTAAAGTTACACGACCATATGACTTCATATGAAAATAAAATAAATATTTTACGATCCTCCAATACGTAGAATGTGGGTCGTTACACCTTGGGTTGTACATCCAGTTTTGGATGGGTAGACTAGGTGGCAGGTGATTAGTTGATGGCGATGTTGTTGTGCGGTGGCGAGCAGGAGGCTGGCGTATTATCTTGCTATTATATAGTATCTTTGTTTTCGCTGTTTGATGAGTGTTGTAGTGAGGCTTCATGTACAGACTTTGATGTTATATCCAGTTGATGTACGGATGATCTTTCAGGATGTTATGAGAGTTTAAAAGTTTGTTATATGGCGCTTCACTATTATTGTCTGTTGTATATGTTCTATTATACTTTAATCATTGCGATGTGAGTTATACGACAATCTCCGCTTGTGTTTACCTGCCTCGATGATCGTCCATAGCTGTCTGGCACACCTTTCAGCGCATTATTCCTTTTGTTTAGTACAGAGGTTATGGTCAGTCGTCACACTTAGCTTAACACCCTTCTCTGAGATGTACGAGCTTAGAGGTTATATATTGGTAATAATAAGTTGTATAGTCTGGGATGATTGTGTGACATTGTAACGACCCGCATTCTACGCATCGGAAGATCGTAGAATATTTATTTCATTTTCATATGAGCTCATATGGTCATGTAATTTTGGGGAACGACTATTGGGGTCATTTCCCATGTTCACGATTTTTTTCGATTTTTAAATGACCGTTTTACCCCTGGTGCATCTTGTTTCGTCTATAACTTTTGATTAGAAAGGAGTTTTGACCTAAAACCACTTCTATTGGATTCAAATGATAGTTTACCTTTCCATAGAGTGGCCACATTGATCAAACGGACTTACCGTTTGGGAGATATGGCTGAAACAAGGTTAGGAAGGTGAAAAACAGCTTAAACGGGCTTAGTAGGGTAATTAGTGAATGGACCCATAACCCATTTCAGGATTAGGGTTATGGGGAGGCTGAAATCAGTCAGTAAACCATCTCATTTCATTTTCTTACCCGCCACTTTCATTTCTCTAACCCTAACAATGGCTTCCACCTTCTAAATCACTCCCAAATCGCTCTCTAATCGAGGATTAAGCTAAGCTACATCAAATCAAGGCAAATCAACACCAAATCAGAGTTGGAGCTACCGTGTTGCATAGGAATTCGACCTAAAACAATAGTAAAGTTCAGATCTATAATTCATTTGTGGCTAAGGTGAATTATTTGCATTGTTTTTCACTATTTACGGCCAATTAGGGTGATTAGTGATAATTAGCGAAATTATGCATGTTAAAACTCTGGAAACATATGTAAAAATTCTTAAATATTATTTTAAAGCTCTGATAAAAATTTGGGTTAATTTGGAGTAAGTTTGTTAATACTACCATTAGTTATGGACAAACATGATTAAGGAGAAAACCATGGGTTTTGGGTATGTTTGATCGATAATAACTTATATGCTTGATGTTTTGACCTTGTTGATTGATCTTGTATGTTACTACTATTGTTTGGAATGTTGTATGATTGATTAGTAAAGTTAGAATGGTTGAAAATGCCGTCGTACGGCGAATATGGACGATACATGCTCGCTGGAAATTGTGCAGGGTTTCGGATTGGATTGGATTATAGGGCTCGGATCGGATCGGTGAACCGAGTAAGGAAATTCGAACCGGACTGGAGCTTGGCATAAGAGGAGGCTTGGCAAGAAGGAAGGCTATTTGCATAGAGTTGGATTTGGGTTCGGATCGAAAGTGAGGGTGTGGTGATCGGATCGGAAGTGGTGAGCACGAACCGAACTTCGGATCGGATCGGAAGTGCAGTGGAGTTTTCATGACTCAATGGGGCAGAGTGGAAATAGCAAAGTATTAGTGGTTATGGATTAGTGCAGTGGAGCCATCATGACTCCATGGCGCAGAGTGATCGTAACAAGGAATTGGGTGGTCAAAGTGGTGGATATCGTATACTTTACGCACTGAGTGAGAGATGTGAGGATGATTGCTATGTTTGATGTTTGCTATCACCATGACATGCACACCCTCCTCCCCATTATTTTCACACTATGTGCTAGTGTCACCTTATAGTATTGTACATCCTGTTGTGCTAACTCTTTGGTTGCAGGTCCATGTTCAGGTATGGTTATGTATACGTGTTATTATTCTGTTTTGCTGCTTATCGCTCATACCAGACTTTTGTCTGACCCGGAGTTTTATGTCTCTTCTTATTACTCTGGGTGCTCCTAGATGAGCAGACTAGAGACAGGTTAGCTGGTTATGCACGAGTAGTTGTCCGAAGACGAACAAGAGGCTTACACGTATTGTTCCCATATATTCTCCATGTGTTGTTGCTGGTCACTACTTTGGGCATTAGTAGTGTACCTTCCTATTTTGCTTTAGAGACAATTTTTAAAAGTTGTAATAATGATTGTTTAGATCATAAGTTATATTTTGAATCTTTCTACTGTTATGATGGTTTAGTTTTCAGCTTATGCACTGTCTCACCTGTTTTATATCAAGTTATGTTATTATTATATTTTGTTCCATGCGCTATGAGATATACTACAGGTTCTTTGTTGGTTCACCGTTCAAATCCCTTCCCTCTTCCTTTCTTTTGATGACCGTCCCGTGCTGGTTGGGCATTGGCACAGCGCATTCCTTTGGAAATGTCGGCTAGTTCGGGGCGGGCCGTCATAGGCATCTTGAGATGCATGGATCAAAGCTTTTGTTGAAAACATAGCTTTGTGGATGATGATCAAAGCATGGTTGATATATCGTAGCTTTGTGTATGACGTTAATTCATGAACTTCATACCTCGGTTTGAGTCAAAAATAGGATGAAGGACAGCAGGGAGGACATGTGTTTCTTTCAAGCTAGAAGTGATGCCATGGTATGGAGCCTAGGAAATTTACATTATGTAGATGTTGGAAAGTGAGGCACCTCGGATATGGTTGCATAAGGCCAAGATGGTTGACATACTGACCAAGAGGTCCGATGGGACTGGGAAATGCATTGTTCAGGAATGTCAATTAGTGAAGTACAGCTGACCGGCCCTGCCGCTTCAAAAGGGATAGTGTTTTTCTTGGGACATTCTACTAGAGATGTTCCTAAGTTCGGATGAATAAGGATCCCTTTCCTCGACTCATGATGGAAATCCAAATTCCATTACATGATATTACAGTTTTAGTTGTATACTATCGGTGACATAATATGATGGGGTATTATGCCATTCAAGATTGATACATTTATTTTGGAAATTGTTTTAAAACACTTAGACACTAATAATAATACCCAATGATTTTATTTTCCACGTATCAAGCATGTTTGGCCATTATAAGGTAAAACTCTATCCTCTGGATTGCGTTGCATTGTGTGATGGGACCTGAGTCTTATAGTGGTTTCATTTTTCTAAAAAGCATTGTGCTGTTTTATTTTCTGTTTCATTTATTTTAATGCACTGCATTCGTTTGGAGTAAACCAGTTCCATCCTATATGACATGGTCCAATGACATGCTTATTTTAAATAAGTTAAGTTAACTATAGTGTTTCTCATACCAATCCCATGACTGACTCGTAGTTTGCTTTTTCCTTACAAACTTAGGTGCCCATAATTTTTACATGGACAGCTGAGTGAACAGGTTTAACTTGCTTTCTTTTGGGATGTGTACTGAAGCATCTATATCTATTTTGGATTTGGAGCTGAAGACGAAGTTTATATAAAGACACCCACTTATGTTTAATTATGTTTGATTCCGCTGTAAACTTTTTATCTTAAGTTGAAACTATATTTTTACTAAGTATGATCCTGTAATGTTGTGTAACTCTGATGATTTTTATTTCCGCTGATGTAAAATGGTGTACATTATTCTATGATGTAATATATTATGCTATGTTCTATGATCTGCTGATGTGATTAATGTGTTATATTCCATTGATTATCCATTCCGCCGGATCGGAGGTTTTGGGCTGTTACAGGTGGTATCAGAGCTAAGGGTTAACCCTAGTTATGGAGTATAATGTATTAAACGACTCATCAGAGATAGAATTAGTAGTATTCTAGGATGAGTAGCTTATTAGAGATAAGATTAGTAATATCCTAGAATGAGTACAGCACCTCAGTAGATACATCTATGTTTATGTATGTGTTTTTATGCTCTTATATTTCCTTAAGATATCTTTTCTATAGGCCTGACTCTTTTCTTGCTATTTGCAGACATATAACAAAATGAGTGGAAAAGGCAGAGGCAGAGGAGGTAGAGGACAGGGAGATGTTCTGGCTGGGAATCAGAAACCCACACCGCAGGAGTTGTTGTGCACCAGTATTGCCTCAATAGCAGCAACCACAACAACAACAACCTGATCTAAATACGCTTGCTAAGACATACAAGAACTTGGGTGGAGTGCCATTTTTAGGAAGAGAATCTATAATTGAAGCGTAAGCATTGTTGAAGTCTTGTGAACGGATCTTCGAAGGCCTAGAATTGGCTGATCATCAAAAGAGGTTTCTTGCATCTTGGTTACTCAAAGGTGAAGCCCTGATTTGGTGGGAAGCTGTTACAATGGGTAATCCGGGAGGTAGTATGACTTGGGAAAGGTTCAAGGAAATTTTTGAGGAGAGGTTTGTTTCCCAAGAATAAGTAGAGCGTCTATACAATCAGTTTTCTAATCTCAAGCAAGGGGACATGACCATCTATGAATATGTAAACAAATTCAATGAACTCTCTCGTTTCGGGCCAGAGCTAATTCAGAATCCAACTAAGAAGAACAAGAGGCTCATTGAGGGTCTTTAGAGAAGACATCAAAGAAGGTTCACTGCTCATGTAGGGCTCCCATTTGCTGGGATGGTTGAAATGTCTTGTAGCTATGAAAATATTGATAAGAAGAATGCTCTAGAGGATAAGGAAAGAGGCTATTCTGGTAAGAAAAGAAAGTTATCAAATAAAAAGCCTGAGACAAGTAAGACTGAAGAGATGAATCCCAAAGATGAGAGATGGAAAGGTGATACATGTTTCAATTATCGTAAGCCAGGACATCTGATAAAGGATTGTAAAGTTCCCATGAGGCCTTAGAGGCCACAGGAAGAGGAGGAATGAAAAATTGCCATCAGAAAGGGCATAAAAAGCCAAAATGTCCATTATTGAAGAATGTCGCAGTAGCTCACGTCTATAATGTGACAGATACCCCCCCCCCCAACAACTTCTGCTAGTAGGGGAAGGGCTAATGTTCTGGAAGGTACGCTTACTTAGTGTTAATAATCTGATTGTAGGTTCCATCGATCTTTGTTGTTATTGTAGAGTATCAATTTCTTATTCTCATTAGTTGTTTTCCTTCGATTAGATCGTCATGAACCTGACCGAATTTGATATTATACTTGGATTGGCTGACCAAGTATGAAGCAGAAGTTAAATGTGCCGAGCGGACAGTTAAGTCAAGAACGAAGTTTGGGAATTTTATAATCATACCATGTTAAGACCTAGCATTATATAAAAAGGAATTTTGGTCTACTCTTGAGGTTTCCCCCATCTCTATAGAAAATATTCCTGGTTGTTAAATTTTTTGCAGATGTGTTTAAAGAAGTTGGTAGCCTACCTCCGCGAAGAGAGATTGATTTCAGAATTGATCTAGTTCCAAAGGCAAGGCCGGTTGTGCATGCAATTCGGAGAATTACATTAAAAGAGAAGGAGGAGTTGAGTGATCAAACTCAACAATTGTTGAGGAAAGGTCTGATTAGGCCTAGTTTCTCGAATTGAGGAGCAGCAATGGTGTTCGTTCCGAAGTTAGAGGTACCCTCAGATTATGCGTGGATTTCTGAGACCTCAACAAGCAAACGCTCAAGAACAAATATCCACTACCGCGTATCGATGACTTATTAGATCGCATGAATGGAGTGCGGGAATTTTCAAAGATGGACCCAGCTACATGTTTTCATCAATTAATAATTGCAAAAGAATGTGTTCCTTTGACAGCTTTCAGAGGTCCAGATTTATGTTTTGAGTGGTTAGTAATGTAAGGGTTGATCAGTCCCTTGCAGCAGAAAAACCTCAATAGGATCAGCAATGATGTGATAGAACAAACAACATGAAATGAATATAAATCTCAGATCACAAAAAAAAAGCAACAAAGAACACGCAAATTGATAGTGGTTCCACTATCGCGAGATAGTGTACGTCCACTTCAATGGGGAAGAGATTTTAATAATATATTCAAGAGATTACAGATTTTTTTAATGTAGAGCAAAAGAAATGAAGAATATAATGATCTCTCCTCACATAGCATCCTCTATGTTTCTCTTTAAATAGAGGAAAAAAGGTTACTTGGGGAAGAAACAATTGATTTATGTAAAATAAATCAATCTATGGAAAACTAATATCTCATTAATTGTCATATGATTGATTGATAATTTCCTTTTTTTCCATCAATTAATCCCATTAATTAATTGTCATATGATTGATTGATAATTTCCCTTTTCTCCATCAATCAATCCCTTTTGCAATTTTTGTCTCTTTCCGTTTCTTTTCTTCATGAAACATGGCAACTAATTAAATGACAAACATTTCCAATATCCCTTATTCATTAATATTCCTTCCATTTCTTTCCATTCATTCCTTGCACAAAACAGGTAACGAAATTACCATGCATATCTCCATAATTAATTAGATATGGAAATATTGTATCATTAAATTCCAATAATCTCCACCTTGATTGTAACACCCCGTGTATTCTATAACAGTGAAATTCACAAATTAAAGTATAATTAATTTAAAATCAAAGAATTAAGGGAAACAAGATACGCCACTGCGTTCGTCTCGGAAAAATACGCGAAATAGAGTCCGAGTTTTCGCAAATCGGAGTCCGTATGACCAAGATATGGCCTCCGGAAGTTTCAGAATTCAGTTTAAAATTCAAACAGACGAAAACAGATCAAAAAAACAAATTTAAAATTCAAAATCGGGCCCAATTGGCCAGGGCGGGAAAATTCCCGCCCAAGGCACCCAGGTCGACTTGGCAGTCGACCTGGGGCTAGCCAGGTCGACTGGGCAGTCGACCTGGGTAACCCGTGTCGACTGCCAAGTCGACACGGTGTCGACTGGGGTGTCGCCCTGGCCCCTGAGCCAGGTCGAACCCAGCCCACCCTGGCTGGCCTGGTCTGTGTTTAGTCGATTTTCTGAGCCTTGCCTTGTCACTAGTGCTAGGTGTCAGCTCCTGGTTGGTCTCTCCTTCGAACGAACGGCTATTATTAAACCAAGCTCCATCGACGGTCTAAATCAACTCACAAACTCTATAAAAAGGACCTAAGACTAACCCTAATTCACACAAACTAAAATGGAGATGAGACCGTCATGCTGCTGAGGAGAGACAAAGGATAGCCGTCAGAAATTGAGAGACAATTAGGAGATAATTCAAAGCTTAAAGCAACGTCAATCAAATCAAAACAACGCCTACAACAAAGGATAGCATCTCCAAATTCAGAATTCAGATTCCTGAATTGAAGATTCGTCATACGTTGTAAGTAGAGTGCTATTCCGATGTGAATAATTAATTGTGTTTGATTTGTGTAAAATGCGAAATGGAATTGTGACGATAATAATATATATTTGTATGTTATTTTGATTCTAAACGATTTGGGAATGTTATGGTATACGATTGGATATTTGCAAGTATGTGATTTGCGTTGGAAGTTAACAACGAAATGGAATTGTGGCGATAATAATCTATATTTGTATGTTATTTTGATTCTAAACGATTTGATTCATACAAGTATATGATTTATGTTGACAACCATATGTTGTGGAATTTTAATTGGGATTCATGCAAGTATATGATTCATTATTATGCCAATATGATGTACATACTTTTATGATAACTTTTAGTGTGTAATTGGACTCGACTAAGTAGTATGATTTATATGAATCTATGTTGAAATTGGCAAATCATACTTTTGTATTAGAAACAAAAGTAAGCACCTTTATGAACATGACTAAACTATGTTTGGTATTATGCCTAGTTGAAACATGTTTTAGGCCTAAGTTGTTATCAAAACCATATGGTGATATATGTGACACAATTAAGTTAGATTTACATTCCAATTGCAAGTTTACAATGATTCATGTTTAAGTATTATTTATGCCATGATTACATGAATAGAATGATTCATGTTTAAGTATTATTTATGCCATGATTATATGAATAGAACGATTCATGTTAAAGTATTATTTATGCCATAATCATATGAACAGAATGATTCATGTTTAAGTATTGTTTATGCCATGATTATATGAATAGAATGATTCACGTTTAAGTATTGTTTATGCCATGATTATATGCTGTTACAATTGCAAGTTCACATGTGCCTACTTTATGCTAATTGAATCGTATGTTGCAAGTTCATGCGTTCACACTGCCCTTTTATGTCACCTCATAAACATCATGTTATAAGCCTCCCCTTTTCATATGGCTAAGTTGGGTTTAAATGTTAAACCCAACATATCTTATATTGTAGCGAACGTGTTAAACGGGGATAATGACGTTTGGGTTAAAATATAGAACATATGTGTTGGCATGTTTAACGCATGCCAACAACCTTGAAAAACAATTAAGTGGCATAAATAAATTTTAACAAATAAAGATAAATTTGTATAATGGGCCGCAAATATTTACATATAAAAAGAAAAGAGACAAAATATGTAAATGTAGAAAATACGATGTGTTTAACCCGAGGTTGGATTGAGTTGTAATGTAAACCTGCCCGGAACCGCCCGGCTGTCCAGTAGTCACAACAATACCTATCCAATGTGGGTGGTTAAACATGGAGCCCAATAAAGACCCGAGGTTAGACTGAGTTGTGGCGTAAGACTGCCCGGACCCAACCGGCAACAGGCAGCCACAACAATATCTGTCTAATGTGAGAGGTCGAGGCTTTAATAAGACAATTAAGGCTGAGTCAGGATTGATAGGATTAAGTAAATTATATTAATACTTAATCAAAATGGAACATGCTAAACTAAACAGACTGATTGGGGGTTATTAAACACTTAACCAACTTAGCATGTTGGCTAGAAATAGAAAACCTAGTAGCGGGGGACCCTTTTCAGCAGTAACCCTACAAGGTGTATCAGGATACCCTGAACTAGGCAGGGTGGGGCACGATTACTGGGCTGACTGTAAGAGGTCAAATCGACGGCGGTGGTGCAGCAGTGTAGGTTCTAACGGGGTGCGGGCGTGCACACACTCCGGCGCAGAAAAATAAGGCACTGGGCACCAGTAGCATACCTGTGCACTCTAGAATTGTGTCGGGCCGCCACCATGGGACTTGATACACCCCATGGTGGGACCAGCATAGGTAACTACAACATCGGGGGTCATAAGACACATGTAACTATGCGAGTAGGAGCCGATCATCAGAAATGGATCACTTTACCCTGATTATGGGGTGCCTGTCTGAACTAGTTTATATAGGTACAGAGATTAATATGGGGTACGATAGTATTCGACCCTAGACAACTTAACTTAGTTTATGATGCTTTCCCATTTCCAGTTTATGCTTATCATACCCAGTTCTTTATTCATAGACTGAATAGTCCTAGACTTACTCAGGCTTTATGTCTGACTCTACTTTTCTTTCGCCTTCTTTTCTTTCGTTCCCCCCCCCCCCAGGTCCATAGGGAGGGAATACCGCAACTTGACCAGTTTACACATCCAGCTTGAAGAGAAAGAATGTATTGCTTGGATCTTTTCTGTTTTGGACTATGGCTTTGGACAGGAGTTATGGGACTTTTGCAGTTGTTTATGTTTTCTTTATGCTTCTTTAAATAATGCAATCAAGACAGTTATGGAGATGTTATGTTTTGGGAAGTATTGTAAAACAAATTATGACATGGTTTGTGTAACACGTATTTTGTTGAAATAAAAGTTGTTGATGTTTTCCGCTATTCAAAAATATGTGTTCTTATATCTGTCTTGTATATCTGTGACTTATACTTATAAACCTCCACCAAAATTAGGGCATTCCCTTTGAGAGTGACCCTAACGGAGGTGGGGTGTTTCACTTGGTATCAGAGCATAGGTTTACCAGATAAGATAAAAAGTTTTGAAAATTTATTTTCAAAAGAAAATTTAAAGAAGCATTTTTAAAGGATAAAATATTATTTTATTTTAAAAAGGCAAAGTCCCCCAAAGCCATAGGTACTATCTCTTATCCTTCGTTTTGAATCTATCCTTTTTGTTTCCGCATGTCCGAAGAACTTAACTTGCCCGAGGGTGTACCAATACCTGGTTGGTTTAGACGATTCTTAGAAGCAAGGGCCACTCAGCCAGGCCCTACCGTTCCTTCTTCCCCAGCTGCAGGAAATCATCCAGCTGCAGCAGCACCTCTTCCACCACCTCCTCCGCGGGGAAACACTTTTGCTAAGATATGTAAAGATTTTAAAGCTATGGGAGGAAAGGATTTCCATGGAACTGAGTCCTTCGTGGCAGCTAGAAATTGGCTGAAAGAAACCGAGGACTTATTCGTCATTTTTGAGGTAGAAGATAGGCAGAAGGTACAACTGGCAGTATGGCTACTAAAAGGCGAGGCTTCCTACTGGTGGGAAGTCACTAATGCAGAAAGACCAGTGGAAACATGGGAGGACTTTAGGGCAAGGTTTGAGGCTAAATTTCTCTCAGAGGCGGAAAGGAGTTTGCAGTTGGAAAAATTCTTATTTCTTAAGCAAGGGAATAAGACAGTCAAAGAGTATGTTAATCAGTTCGATGAGATGGCTAGGTTCGGATTGGACCTAGTCAACACCCCGCACAAGAAGGCTCTCCGTTTTGTCAAAGGGTTGAATGAGCCATTACACATTTTGGCCATGACCCATATACCCATGGGAGCTACGTATGAAAGGTTGGTACAGATGGCATTGTTGAACGAAGAGGATAAGGGCAAGAAGGAGACAAAGGCAGAAAGCTCTCAAGGGAAGAAAGAGGGTTTACAGCCTAAGAAGACAGGCCTTAAGAAGGGAGGGAAAGACAACAAAGAGAAGAGGAAGTGTAATTTCTGTGGCAAAGTGGGGCACTTAGTGAAAGATTGCCGGAAAAAGAAGGCCAAGATGAATGGTGGGTGATTTTCTTGCGGTGAGACAGGCCACATGGCTAAGGACTGCCCAAAGAAACGAGGACAGGGGCAGAGGGCTGGATCCACCTCGGGGGCGCAGGTTCATGTGTTAGAGGCGCCACCTCCGCAACAGCGAGGTATAAATACTTCTGTAGAAAGTGTAGTTTATCTTTATGATCACCCCGTTCGCACTTTATTTGATTCTGGCGCATCACACTCCTTTATCTCGTCTGCTTTAGTAGAATCTCTGCACCTAAAAACTAGTATGGTAGAGGACCCCTTAATTGTTTCAAACCCAATTGGGGGCCCGGCTCATTTGTCTATGATCTGTGTGGGATTGAAAATTTCTATTCTAAGCGTAGAATTTAGATGTAGTGCCTTTGTTTTGGGCTTTTCGGGATATGGTTTGATTTTGGGCATGGATTGGCTATCCAGTAATGGGGCCATCCTTGATTGTGAGAAAAGGGTTGTTAGGCTCCTGACCCAGCTCGGTAACACTTTGGAAATTTCTTGTAATCCCCCGTATGCGGTTATGCTTAGTTATCTTGAATCGCTAGATGCCTCTGTTGAAAATTTGCAATCGGTTAGAGTGGTCCGGGAATATCCGAATGTCTTTGAAGAGGTGAAGGGCTTGCCTCCGAAGCGGGAGATAGACTTCTGCATATATCTTGTAGATAATGCAAAGCCCGTTGCGTTGCCCGTTAGACACATGGCTCCACGGGAAAGAAAAGAGCTCAGTAAACAGATTAAAGAGCTTCTAGAGAAGGGGTTCATTAGAAGGAGCATTTCAGAATGGGGCGCTCCAGTGGTGTTCGCTACAAAGGCGGATGGTTCACTCCGTCTATGTGTTGACTATAGGGAGCTCAACAAGCTAACGAAAAAGAATAGGCACCCTCTCCCCAGAATTGACGATCTGTTTGATCAGCTTGTAGGAGCGTCTGTTTTCTCCCAACTCGATTTAGCGACCGGTTTTCATCAGCTAAGGGTGGCTGAAGATAGCATCGATAAAACGACATTCAGAACCCCAGACGGCTTCTTTGAATGGATTGTCATGCCTTTCGGCTTGACAAACGCACCTGCTTACTTCGTGGACCTAATGAGTAGGGTGTTCAGAGATTTCCTCAATAAGTTCGTAGTGGTCTTCGTAGACGATATCCTTATCTTCTGAAAGAGTGAAGAGGAACATGCTCAGCACTTAAGGGAAATCATGGAAACTCTGCGAGTCCATCAGCTAAAAGCCAAATTCTCCAAATGCCACTTTTGGAGAGAAGAAGTGAGGTTCCTTGGGCACATAGTATCCAAAGAAGGGTTAGCGGTGGACCCTGCTAAGGTAGTAGCGGTGTAGGATTGGAAGACGCCAAAGAACGCAACAGAGGTCCGAAGCTTTCTCGGGCTAGCAGGCTTCTATCGAAAATTCATCAGAGACTTTGCAAAGATATCAGCTCCGCTCACAAAGTTGACCAAGAAGAATCTAGTGTTCCATTGGGACTTGGATTGCGAGTTTGCTTTCCAGCGACTGAAAAGGGCTCTTACAACAGCCCCAGTTTTGACGTTGCCAGATGGGAGCAAGATGTTCACAGTTTATACAGATGCATGTGGGACAGGGCTAGGCGCCGTCTTAATGCAAGAAGGAAGGGTAGTAGCTTATGGCGGGAGGCAGTTGAAAGTGCACGAAAAGAACTACCCGACCCACGATCTTGAGTTAGCTGCCATCGTCTTTGCACTCAAGTCTTGGCGACACTATCTCCTAGGTGAGAAGTTCGAACTTTACACTGACCATAAATCGTTGAAATACCTTTTCTCGCAGAAGGACCTTAACTTGAGGCAACAGAGATGGATGGAGTTTCTTGCCTCGTATGATTTCGAGATCTCCTACACTCCGGGCAAAGGCAACGTAGTGGCAGACGCGTTGAGCCGAAAGAAACTGAACCTAAGCCCGTTGTTTGTTGAAAGACAAAGCCTAGAGTTTATAGCCAGCTTTGACTTTAGGCCCTCCTCCGATTTTGTACCAGGCTTGCTAGCATCTCTCGAAGTACGCCCGACTTTAGTGGACTCAATAGGGACAACACAACGCGAAGACGCTCAGCTTGTGGAGACGATTGATAGGCTAATTAGGGGTGAGACTTCAAGTCACCTCAACAGATACTCCGTCGACGATAAGGGTTGGCTAAGGCGAGACGGAAGACTATGCGTCCCACAGACAAGGGATTTAGTAAAGAAGGTTCTAGAGGAAGCACACCACTCCAAGATGACGATACATCCGGGCGGAGATAAAATGTACAAGGACATAAAGAGAACTTTCTTTTGGAACGGCATGAAGAAGGACGTGGCAGATTTCGTTTCTAAGTGTATGGTGTGCCAACAGGTTAAGGCGGAACAGAAAAAGCCTGGCGGTCTGCTCCATCCTCTAGAGGTCCCGCAGTGGAAGTGGGATAGCATCTCAATGGACTTCATCGATGGGCTGCATAGGTCTAGGAGAGGCAACACTAGCATTTGGGTAATAGTGGATAGGCTTACTAAAAGCGCCCACTTTTTACCTGTCAAAAGTAAAAGAACTGCCTCATCCCTAGCATCTCTTTACCTCAAGGAAATTGTTCGACTCCATGGAATACCATCCAACATTGTTAGTGACCGAGACCCTATCTTCACAAGTGAGTTTTGGCGGAGCCTGCAAGAAGCGGTAGGCACACAGTTATGCTTGAGCACAGCCTATCATCCCCAAACCGACGGCCAAACAGAAAGAGTGAACAGAGTTTTGGAGGACCTTTTAAGACTGTGCGTCCTTGACTTCGGAGGGACATGGGAAGACCATCTTCCTTTGGTGGAATTTGCCTACAACAACAGCTACCAAGCAACCATCGGAATGGCGCCCTTCGAAGCTTTATATGGAAGACCATGCCGATCGCCCACTTGTTGGTGGGAGTCTACTGATAAGCTCATACTTGGACCAGATATGATCCGAGAGACTTCAGAGAAAGTAGACTTAATACGAAGAAGGATGAAGACGGCCCAAGACAGACAAAAGTCCTACGCTGACAAGAGGAGGACCGACCTTGAATTTGAGGTTGGGGACAGAGTTTTTCTTAAGGTATCTCCGCTAAGGAACGTTGTTCGTTTTGGAACCACAGGAAAGCTAGCACCAAGGTTCGTAGGGCCATTCCCTATCATCGAGAAAATTGGGGAAATGGCCTATAGATTAGAGCTACCCGAAAAATTGGCCGGAGTTCACAACGTCTTTCACGTTTCACATCTCCGAAAATGTCTACATGAGTCTGCTGAAGTGGCAGAGCCAAATATCCGAGAAGAAGTTGAAGTGGAACGCGAAGCGACCGTAAGGAAAGTTCCAACCCGCATATTAGGAACGGAAGTGAAGAAGCTACGCAACCGCGAAGTCAAGCTCATCAAAGTTCGGTGGAGCGACGCCGAAGAAGATGCAACTTGGGAAACTGAAGCTAGAATACGTGCAGCCTACCCTTTTCTTTTCGAGGGTACATCTTTGATCTTTCCTTTATCCTTAAGTTGCGCTTTTATCTATCTTTTTAGGTATATCTCCTCGACCTTATCCTTTAGGAAGAAACCCTTTGGATGAAAACATGTGATTGAAACATGTTATGGATGATGGTTGCAAGTGGTTGCAAGTGATTGCTAGTGGTTGCTCGTGGTCGCATATACACACACAATCTAGGTTTTAGATCGGCTCAGTCACTTCATATTGCATATGCATAAATGTATTTATATTCGTATGTGGTTGAAATTTAATGTGTTGTCATATGGATGTTGCATTTGTGTGAATGATTGTGCACTCATGTAGAATCATGAATAGGAAAATTTGCATACATAATGGATTCATGGCACTTACATAATTCGCATTAAGGAGGTCAACTGAATCAGTAGACCGCCTGATTTTGCATTAGATAAGTACATGTACACCCACACACTTCGCATATGATCATGAAGCATTAGACGTCTTTTAAGGACAATGGATGCTCGTGTTTTATGGATGAGTAGATGGATGTTTGGATGTTAGGATATACATTCTTCCTAAACTTGAAGATTTCGGGGACGAAATCCTTTTAAGTGGGGGAGAATGTAACACCCCGTGTATTCTATAACAGTGAAATTCACAAATTAAAGTATAATTAATTTCAAATCAAAGAATTAAGGGAAACGGGATACGCCATTGCGTTCGTCTCGGAAAAATACGCGAAATAGAGTCCGAGTTTTCGCAAATCGGAGTCTGTATGACCAAGATATGGCCTCCTGAAGTTTCAGAATTCAGTTTAAAATTCAAACAGACGAAAACAGATCAGAAAAACAAATTTAAAATTCAAAATCGGGCCCAATTGGCCAGGGCGGGAAAATTCCCGCCCAAGGCACCCAGGTTGACTTGGCAGTCGACCTGGGGCTAGCTAGGTCGACTGGGCAGTCGACCTGGGTAACCCGTGTCGACTGCCAAGTCGACACGGTGTTGACTGGGGTGTCGACCTGGCCCCTGAGCCAGGTCGAACCCAGCCCACCCTGGCTGGCCTGGTCTGTGTTTGGTCGATTTTTTGAGCCTTGCCTTGTCACTAGAGCTAGGTGTCAGCTCCTGGTTGGTCTCTCCTTCGAACGAACGGCTATTATTAAACCAAGCTCCATCGACGGTCTAAATCAACTCACAAACTCTATAAAAAGGACCTAAGACTAACCCTAATTCACACAAACTAAAATGGAGATGAGACCGTCATGCTGCTGAGGAGAGACTAAGGGTAGCCGTCAGAAATTGAGAGACAATTAGGAGATAATTCAAAAGCTTAAAGCAACGTCAATCAAATCAAAACAACGCCTACAACAAAGGATAGCATCTCCAAATTCAGAATTTAGATTCCTGAATTGAAGATTCGTCATACGTTGTAAGTAGAGTGCTATTCCGACGTGAATAATTAATTGCATTTGATTTGTGTAAAATGCGAAATGGAATTGTGGCGATAATAATATATATTTGTATGTTATTTTGATTCTAAACGATTTGGGAATGTTATGGTATACGATTGGATATTTGCAAGTATGTGATTTGCGTTGGAAGTTAACAACGAAATGGAATTGTGGCGATAATAATCTATATTTGTATGTTATTTTGATTCTAAACGATTTGATTCATACAAGTATATGATTTATGTTGACAACCATATGTTGTGGAATTTTAATTGGGATTCATGCAAGTATATGATTCATTATTATGCCAATATGATGTACATACTTTTATGATAACTTTTAGTGTGTAATTGGACTCGACTAAGTAGTATGATTTATATGAATCTATGTTGAAATTGGCAAATCATACTTTTGTATTAGAAACAAAAGTAAGCACCTTTATGAACATGACTAAACTATGTTTGGTATTATGCCTAGTTGAAATATGTTTTAGGCCTAAGTTGTTATCAAAACCATATGGTGATATATGTGACACAATTAAGTTAGATTTACATCCCAATTGCAAGTTTACAATGATTCATGTTTAAGTATTATTTATGCCATGATTACATGAATAGAATGATTCATGTTTAAGTATTATTTATGCCATGATTATATGAATAGAACGATTCATGTTTAAGTATTATTTATGCCATAATCATATGAACAGAATGATTCATGTTTAAGTATTGTTTATGCCATGATTATATGAATAGAACGATTCACGTTTAAGTATTGTTTATGCCATGATTATATGCTGTTACAATTGCAAGTTCACATGTGCCTACTTTATGTTAATTGAATCGTATGTTGCAAGTTCATGCGTTCACACTCCCCTTTTCTGTTACCTCATAAACATCATGTTATAAGCTTCCCCTTTTCATATAGCTAAGTTGGGTTTAAATGTTAAACCCAACATATCTTATATTGTAGCGAACGTGTAAAACGGGGATAATGACGTTTGGGTTAAAATATAGAACATATGTGTTGGCATGTTTAACGCATGTCAACAACCTTGAAAAACAATTAAGTGGCATAAATAAATTCTAACAAATAAAGATAAATTTGAATAATGGGCCGCAAATATTTACATATAAAAAGAAAAGAGACAAAATATGTAAATGTAGAAAATACGATGTGTTTAACCCGAGGTTGGATTGAGTTGTGATGTAAACCTGCCCGGAACCGCCCGGCTATCCAGTAGTCACAACAATACCTATCCAATGTGGGTGGTTAAACACGGAGCCCAATAAAGACCCGAGGTTAGACTGAGTTGTGGCGTAAGACTGCCCGGACCCAACCGGCAACGGGCAGCCACAACAATACCTGTCTAATGTGAGAGGTCGAGGCTTTAATAAGACAATTAAGGCTGATTCAGGATTGATAGGATTAAGTAAATTATATTAATACTTAATCAAAATGGAACATGCTAAACTAAACAGACTGATTGGGGGTTAGGTTTATTAAACACTTAACCAACTTAGCATGTTGGCTAGAAATAGAAAACCTAGTAGTGGGGGACCCTTTTCAGCAGTAACCCTACAAGGTGTATCAGGATACCCTGAACTAGGCAGGGTGGGGCACGATTACTGGGCTGACTGTAAGAGGTCAAATCGACGGCGGTGGTGCAGCAGTGTAGGTTCTAACGGGGTGCGGGCGTGCACACACTCCGGCGCAGAAAAATAAGGCACTGGGCACCAGTAGCATACCTGTGCACTCTAGAATTGTGTCGGGTCGCCACCATGGGACTTGATACACCCCATGGTGGGACCAACATAGGTAACTACAACATCGGGGGCCGTAAGACACATGTAACTATGCGAGTAGGAGCCGATCATCAGAAATGGATCACTTTACCCTGATTATGGGGTGCCTGTCTGAACTAGTTTATATGGGTACAGAGATTAATATGGGGTACGATAGTATTCGACCCTAGACAACTTAACTTAGTTTATGATGCTTTCCCATTTCCAGTTTATGCTTATCATACCCAGTTCTTTATTCATAGACTGAATAGTCCTAGACTTACTCAGGCTTTATGTCTGACTCTACTTTTCTTTCGCCTTCTTTTCTTTCGTTTCCCCCCCCCCTCAGGTCCACAGGGAGGGAATACCGCAGCTTGACCAGTATACACATCCAGCTTGAAGAGAAAGAATGTATTGCTTGGATCTTTTACGTTTTGGACTATGGCTTTGGAAAAGAATTATGGGACTTTTGCAGTTGTTTATGTTTTCTTTATGCTTCTTTAAATAATGTAATCAAGACAGTTATGGAGATGTTATGTTTTGGGAAGTACTGTAAAACAAATTATGACATGGTTTGTGTAACACGTATTTTGTTGAAATAAAAGTTGTTGATGTTTTCCGCTGTTCAAAAATATGTGTTCTTATATCTGTCTTGTATATCTGTGACTTATACTTATAAACCTCCACCAAAATTAGGGCATTCCCTTTGAGAGTGACCCTAACGGAGGTGGGGTGTTTCATTGATACAATATCTTATGCAACCTAGAGACTCCAATGTGAATGCTTCCCAATGAGTTCCTGCTAAAGCCACCCCTCATTGCACTTTGTCAGTGAACTCCGACAAGGCCACCGCCCACCAATAAAGTGTTGGAAGCATTCAAAAAACAAGGTAGACATTGTGCAACCAACTCCTATCTCTTCATACAAGAAGAATACCACATCTTCTCTTGACTTCAACCAAGTCACTCTCTTCCGCATTGTGCCACCATGTGGCACCTAGCACTTCATCAAGTGAATCAAGTTCGAGCAATGCTCGAACTTAGTAGCAGGTAATGCCTTCGTAAACATGTCTGCTGCATTTTCATTTGTGTGAATCTTCTGAAGACGAACTAACTTCTCCTCAATCATAGAGATAAGGAAAGATTCTCTTACCTCTATATGCTTTGTTCTAGAACTGAAAGCCAGATTTTCAGCTAAATGAATTGCGCTTTGACTGTCACAATTCACCAAACAAGCATCTTGCATGAAGCCCAAATCACACAATAACTTCTTCAAATAAAGTGCCTCCTTAGCTGCCTCAACTGCAGCTATCAGCTCTGGCTCTGTAGTAGACAAAGCAACTATAGTCTGCAACCTCGCTCTCCAACTAATAGCTGTTCCTCCAAGTGTGAACACATAGCCTGAGGTTGACTTCCTTATATCTCTATCTCCGGCATAGTCTGAATCACAGAATCCAACCAAGTTGAAATCCTTATCTCTGCCGCAGAAAACAAGCCCATAATCTGATGTTCCTCTAAGATATCTAAAAATATACTTCACTGCCTCCCATTGCGATTTTCCTGGATTTGCCGTGTATCTACTAACTAATCCAATAGCTTGAGCAATGTCAGGTCTAGTGCACACCATATCATACATCAAGCTACCTACTGCACTGGCACAAGGCACCTTCTTCATATAGGCCTTGTCCTTTTCTGAGATCGGAGAGCCTTGATTAAAAAGATGTATATGCAAAGGCATGGGTGTACTGATAGCCTTTGCACCATCCATGCTAAACTGAGCAAGCACCTTTTGAATATATTCCTTTTGAGTAAGTCTCAAAAGTCCAAGCTTTCTATCTTTTTGGATTTCCATCCCCAAAATTTTCTTTGCTTCTCCAAGGTCTTTCATATCGAATTCCGCTTTTAATTTCAATTTCAATGCATCAATTTCAGCTTTATCCTTGGAAGCAATCAACATATCATCCACATACAAAAGTAAATACACCCAATTATTATTCTTTAAATGCTTAAAATAAACACATGAACTTTAGTACTACGATTAAAACCATGTGAAAGCATAAAAGAATCAAACCTTTTGTACCATTTTCTAGGCGACTGTTTTAGACCATAAAGATATTTCTTCAACTTCCATACCCAATCTGACTTTCCATCTACAATAAATCCTTCCGGCTGCTTCATGTAAATGGTTTCCTCCAAGTCACCATGCAAGAAAGCGGTCTTCACATCAAGTTGTTCTAACTCCAAATCTTAAGCGGCAACTATTGCAAGTAGGATTCGAATTGAAGTTTGTCTAACAACTGGAGCAAATATTTCATCATACTCTAGCCCCTTTCTTTGTGAAAACCCTTTGGCTACTAATCTTGCCTTGTATCTACCATCATCTTTTACCTTGAACACCCACTTGCAACCTATGGCTCGGCTTCCTTGAGGTAGTGGTACCAAATCCCAAGTCTTGTTCTTTTGCAAAGACTATATCTCCTCTTCCATAGCGCAATTCCACTTCGAGTTATCACTCGACTTCATGGCTTCTTCAAGGCTCAATGGTTCATCATGAATTACATGTAAAGCATACTCAAATTGATCATCAAGGCTCAAATTTGCATACTGCCAATCTCCATATCTAATTGGAGCTCTCTTTTGTCTCTGACTAGCCCGAATGACTATATCGCCCGACTCTCCTTCAGGTCCACCTTGAACTCCACCTTGAGCTCCACCTTGAGCTGAATCATCTCTAGCTTCATGACCATCACCATCACTACTAGAGGAAATATGTGGACTATCATGTGATGTATCTTCAACTGCTCCGTCACTATTATCAATAGTGATAGCTCTACTTTGGGTTTGAAAACTGGGAATCTCGGTCTTTTCAGGCTTCTCATCAACTGAGTCTGAACCCTCTGATAAACCTTCCAAAGGTTTGAACATTGCTGACTCATCAAAAGTCACATGTCTGGAATGTATAACTTTCTTCGTAATTGGATTCCAAATTCTATATACTTTTATGCCATCTATATAACTAAGAAAAACACATTTGGAGGCCCTAGGCTCCAACTTGTCATGTCCTGTATTGTGAACATAAACTGGACATCCAAATATACGAAAATAACTTAATAAAGTGTTTTTACCTCTCCATACTTCCTCTGGAATCTTCCCATCAATGGCTGAGCACGGAATCCGATTAATAATATGTGCTGCAGTCGAAATAGCTTCAGCCCAAAAACCCTTAGACATGCCCGCGTCAATATCAAGCAACGAGCCTTTTCAAGTAGAGTCCTATTCATTCTCTCAGCAACCCCATTGGATTGCGGATCACTAGGTGTAGTAAAATGTCTTCTAATACCACGCTGTCTGCAGTAGTCGAGGAACTCTTTAGAGACATATTCGCCACCATTGTCGGATCTAAGAATCTTCAATTTCCTTCCTGTTTGGTTTTCAACAAGAGCCAACCAAACCTTAAACTTCTCAAATACTTCCGACTTAGCTTTCATTACATACACCCAAACCTTGCGCAAGTAGTCATCAATGAAGGAAACAAAATAATATGCTCCACCAATAGAAGCTGTAGAGTATGGCCCCCAAACATCTGAATGCACATAATCAAGTACCCTCTTAGAAGTATGCATGCCGTCGCCAAAAGAAACTATGGTTTGCTTTGCCAATACACACTCCTTGCAAAAGTCCAACTTGTTGAAGATTTCTCCTTTGATCTTTTTCTTCTTACGAAGCAACTCTAATTTCTTCTCCGAAGTATGACCTAATCTCATATGCCAAAGCTTGGTAGCATCCAAACTTTTAGAACTATCGACTCCAATACATGATTCTCCATGGACAGTGGTACCCATTAGCAAATACAGATTTTGCACCATAACACCCTTCATCAATACAAGTGCCCCTCTAGAAACTCTCAAACCATCTTTGACAATGGTTATTTTGCATCCCAATGATGCCAATTGGCCTAATGATATCAATGAATTCCGAAGACCTGAGACATAGCGAACATTTGAAAGTGTGCGAACAATCCCATCATACATGCGAATGCGAACTGAACCAACTCCCATAGACTTGCATGTAGCATCGTTCCCCATAAGGATAGAACTTCCTTCTTTGGCATCGAAGGAAGAATAATAATCCTTATTAGGAGACATGTGAGATGATGCTCCAGAATCTAGAATCCAGTGGTCTGCAACATTTGATACAACCGCTGTCAATAAGTCGCTACCGCCTTTCTCCATCGCAATAGATGAAGAACCATCAGTCTTCTTCTCCAACTCTGGACAGTCTCTTCCCCAATGGCCTGGTTTCTTACAATTATAGCACTTTCCATTTTAGACTTACTCCGCGAATTAGGCTTCCTAGAATTGGAACGCCCTCTAGTATTCTTCCCTTTCTTCTCTGCTCTTCCTCTCTCTGCATATATGCCTGAACTACTACTTCCTCCACTACTATCACCAACACCAAAGTCTTTCATCTGATCTCTCAACTCTTCACTGAGAAAACATGTCTTCACATCATCTAATTTCAATGTGTCTCTACCATAGATAAGGCTGTTAGCGAAACCAGTGTATCGCTCTGGAAGCGAACATAACAGAACCATTGCTTTTTGTTTTTCATCAATCTTCAACTCAACAGACTTCATCTTCATCAACAGGTCATCAAACACACTTAGGTGTTTCTTAGTTGAAGAACCTTCCTTCATTTTATAAGTGAAGAAAGTTTTCAATAGGATCAGGCGGTTGGTTAGGGATTTCTTCATGTAGATGTCCTCCAACTTCTTCCAAATGCCTCTAGCTGTTGTCTCCTGACTGATTTCAGAAATTACATTTTTTTTCCCATAGCAAGCTGAAGAGTAGTAAAGGCCCATTCTTCCATCTCTTCTAATTCCACTGATGAAATATCAGCAGGCAATGTCTCTGTATCAAATACTACTCGATGAACGTGATTTCTTCTCAAAACCGCTTTAATCATCCACTGCCATTTTTCAAAATCTCCTTCACCATTCCACTTCTTTATCGTCAACTGTGATCCTGACGCCACATAGGAGCCTCTGACGTATGGAACAACTACTGGCACTGACGTATTATTTGTCTTGTTTTCATCTCCTCCTGTCATTCTACCAAACACCTTCTTTGCGAATCTAGCTCTGATACCAGTTGTAAGGGTTGATCAGTCCCTTGCAGCGGAAAAACCTCAATAGGATCAGCAATGATGTGATAGAACAAACAACTTGAAATGAATATAAATCTCAGATCACAAAAAAAAAGCAACAGAGAACACGCAAATTTATAGTGGTTCCACTATCATGAGATAGTGTACGTCCACTTCAATGGGGAAGAGATTTTATTAATATATTCAAGAGATTACAGAGTTTTTTAATGTAGAGCAAAAGAAATGAAGAATACAATGATCTCTCCTCACATAGCATCCTCTATGTTTCTCTTTAAATAGAGGAAAAAAAGGGTTACTTGGGGAAGAAACAATTGATTTATGTAAAATAAATCAATCTATGGAAAAGTAATATCTCATTAGTTGTCATATGATTGATTGATAATTTCTTTTTTCTCCATCAATCAATCCCTTTTGCAATTTTAGTCTCTTTCCGTTTCTTTTCTTCATGAAACATGGCAACTAATTAAATGACAAACATTTCCAATATCCCCTATTCATTAATATTCCTTCCATCTCTTTCCATTCATTCCTTGCACAAAACAGGTAACGAAATTACCATGCATATCTCCATAATTAATTAGATATGGAAATATTGTATCATTAAATTCCAATAAGTAATGTCGTTCGGGTTATGCAACTCCCCTGCTTATTTTGTAGATTTATGAATCAGGTATTTTGTGGGGGCGTTGGATAAATTTGTATTGGTCTACATTGATGATATTCTGATCTTTTCGTAGTAGAGGAGCATGCCAGACATTTAGAACAAGTATGGGATATTATGAGAAATGATCTATTAAAAGCCAAATTTTCTAAATGCATATTCTGGAAAGAAGAATTGAAATTCCTTGGTCATGTAGTATCAAAGGAAGGGATATCAGTAGACCCGAGCAAGGTTATGGCCATCCGAGATTGGAAGCAGTTAAAGATGCCTACTGAGATTAGGAGTTTTCTTAGTGGCAAATTATTACAGGAAACTCATTAAAGATTTTTCAAATTTATCTAGTCCATCGACGAAGCTTTCTAAGAAGCATGCCAAGTTTAATTGGCCGTCTGAATGTGAAGCATCTTTCCAGGAGCTGAAAGAAAGATTAACTACTATTCCAGTATTAACAATTATAGATGGAAATTAGGATTTAACAGTCTATACAGATGCTTCAGGTGAATGAGTGGTTGCAGTGTTGATGCAAAGGGGCAAAGTCGTTGCTTATGCTAGTCATCAGTTGAATCCACATGAGAAAAGGTATGTTACTCTTGACTTAGAACTGTTATCGGTGGTATTTGCCTTAAAGATTTGGGGGTATTACCTATTGGGTGAGAAGTTCGACTAATACACGGATCATACAACTTTGAAGTATTTATTCACGCAGAAAGATTTGAATATAAGGCAACAACGTTGGTTAGAGTTTCTTGCCGCTTATGATCTTGATATTTTGTATACTCCAAGAAAAGCCAATGTTGCAGCTGCACTTAGCAGAAAGAATGTGATCATTGCTAATCTGATTATTACGCCCTCGTTGATCGAGAAGATTTATATTCTACAGAAGGACGATGAGTTTATTCAGAAGGTTAGCAAAAGGATTCGGGATGGTGAAGAGTCAAACTTTCAGATTGATAGCAAAGGAATTCTGAGATTGCAAGGACGAATTTGTGTTCTGAATATTCCTGAGCTCAGAAGAGAGGTACTAGATGAATGTCACAAGTCTAAGCCTAGTACCATCTAGGGGTGAGTAAGATGTGTCGATATCTAAAACGCACATTTTGGTGGAAGCCTATGAAAAAAGATATCTCGATATATGTTAGCAAGTGTTCAACTTGCCAACAAGTCAAAAGTGATCAGCATATGGTCGCTGGGCTGCTACAACCATTAGTGATTTTGGAATGAAAGTGAGACCAAATATCTATGGATTTTATTGACGGTCCACCTAAAACCAAGGAAGGTAATGAAGGCATATGGGTTATAGTAGATGATTTCATGAAGAGTGCGCATCTTCTTTCAGTGAAAGCTAAAAGAACATCTAAGAGTTTGGCTTAATGATATGTGAAAGATAATGTTAGACTGCATGGAGTTTCCAAGAGCATTGTCAGTGATCATTATCCGATTTTCACCAGTAAGTTCTGGGAAGCATTTCAGTCTGAGTTGGGAACAAAGCTCAACCTTAGCACTGCATATCATCACCAGACAGATGGTCAGACTGAGAGGATGAATCGAATTTTGGAAAATCGATTGAGACCTTGTATCATTCATTTCGGAGGATCTTGGGAAGATCATATTCTTGTGTGAGTTCATGTATAATAATAGCTTCCAGGAAAGTTTGAAGATATCACCATTTGAGGCATTATATGGTAGACCACGTAGGTCTCCTGCATGTAGGATTAAGCCTGGTATTCGGCTAATGTTGGATCCAAATATGATCCAAGAAGTTGAGATAAAGTAGATTTTATTAAGAAGCAAATGAAAGATGCACAGAGCCGATAGAAAAGTTATGCAGATTCTTGAAGAAGAGATGTAACATTTGTTGTTGGCAATCAAGTGTATTTGAAGGTTTCTCCCTTGAGAGGAGTAGTCCGTTTTGGAAAAACGGGAAAGTTTGCACCTAAATATGTTGGTTCATTCCCGATACTGGAAAGGATAGGAACTCTAGATTACAGGGTTCAGTTGCCAGATTGTTTGCCTAGAGTATATGATGCATTTCACGTTTCTCAACTCCAGAAGCATGTACACGATTCACAATTGATTATTGAAGAAGCATCCCAACCGGTATTGGATGTTGCTCCGAATTTGGCCATGTATAATGAGCCGATGAAAATAATTGGCCGAGACCCCAGTGTGCTATGAAATAAGAAGGTGAACTTGGTCAAGGTACAATGGAGTGGAGATCCTAGAGACTGTACACGGGAGACTGGAGGATAACATTAAATAGGCTCATCCCAGATGCAGAGTGGATATCTGTGAGTAACTCTTCGGTGAAAGGTAAACTTATGTTATATTATCATTTCTATTATCAGCTTTACTGTTTTCTTCCTTTTTGAGGACAAAAAGTTTTAAGTGGTGGAGACTGTAACAACTCGGAATTTTAGAACCAATTTAAAATTATTTTTAATACAATTTTATGTGAATTTACGGTCAAATTTCAAAATTTCGATTATTCAAAGCTGATTTGAGCAGTTTACGAAAGGAACATTATTGAGATGACCTTGGATTTTGATGAAACTTTTTTTATTGAATCTGTAACGTCGAAAAATAGTATAATCCAAAAATTCGTGATTTTTGGAGTTAACGTGTGCGCGTGCGAGAATTAAGCGTACGCTAAAATGACTCGTTGATAATGAAACTTGTTGCGTTGGATCCAGAATTACGTTTATTGTTAAAGACCAAAATTTCGTGGTAAACGGAATTAATTTGTGATCGTGCGATCAAAACAAATGGAGGCGAACTAGCATATTTTTATTAACACTGAATTATAAAGCTTGAAATGAAATGGTGATCATCCAATGGGCCAAGGTGTTTTCTTCAGGCTAAACAGATCGCACCACCTCAGAGACCGCGTGAGGAGTGGTAATTTTGCAGAAAAGCCCCTTCCTCTTTCTCATCTTTCTTTCCTCCGTCTCCTTTTACATTTTACTCCCTCAACCTTTCTTCCTCTCCAATGGCAACCTCCCTCCTCCTCCCCCACTAGCTGGCCGCCGCCACCCGACCCGCACCCCCTCCCCACAACGTCATCGCGCGCAGCAAGGCCCTCCCCCCCCCAGCTCGGCCGTGGGCCCCTCTTCCCCCATTTGCTCCAAACACGCCTTTTTCCTCCTTTTTAGCACCTCAACCTCTCCCTTTAACATCTCCTACACCACACACTAAGCCCGTAAACCCCTCCCCATTGTTGTACAGTCCCGGACAGCAGACCCCGTGCGCCCCACGGCCCTAAACACCCCCAATTTCTCCCTCCATTTAGCTCCAAACTTCCGGATCTTCTACTATTCGCAAGTTAGCGTGTGTTAGCAAGTCGTTCGAGCTCCGTAAGCCATTGGAAAGTGTTGGGTACAACAATGTGTTGCATGATTTTTGTTTGATGATAACAAACATATAATATTATTTAAATGTGATTGTAATTGTGCTATTTTATATTTCATTTCAAAGAAATAAATATTTATTGAATAATATACTATTATACACAATTCATATTATATTTATTCAATTAAATGTTTTATTTCAAAATCTGAAATAGTACAACATTCTAACCCTACTATTGTATATTCACAGTTATAATTTTTTTACATGAAATTGTACTACTGAATTTATTTGAATACAATAGACAATTTGATTTGAACACAATAAAATAATATTTTATTTCTTTCAGATCTGTTTATTACAAATATTAGTACAATCTTCTCATACAGTACATTTGTTCCTCACTACATCACTCATCACTCTGTACACAGGCATTGCCTCACTACAGTTACACTCGTTCACTATAATACAGACTCATACAGTTTTTTTTTTACATGTATACTTGTCTTGATGTACTCCAGATCCTGTCCAGCTATCTGACCAGCCATCTGCACACCTGTCACAAACAGAAAAACACACAATACACTGCAATAGAAATAAAACTGAACACATGCAAATATAAATGTATTTTAAATTCTTTTTGCCTTAGAATTTTGGTGTGTTTCTCTTCATTTCTGACTTGGTCTGATATACAAGAATAGGAAAATTATTCTGAATGGCTGCATGTACACACGTATATAAATATACATGCATGCACTGCCTCGCCAATAAAAATGCATGACAGCAATTGAGGAGCAGCCACGTGGACCAACTCGACTCAATGCACAATCTTGAGCCGACATAACACAGCTCGACAGAATTGCACAAGCAAACAAATACAGGGCCGAGCATAAGTCATAGCATGACAGGTCAAGATGGCATATAGTCAAAGAGGCATGGTACAGCATATATGGGGAAATGGCATAAGCAAGCATAGAAGCATGGGACTTGAATCAACATGGCATGTGTGGAGTGTACAAATGGATATAGCAGCTAACATATACACAAAACAAAATATTGAGAAAATCATACACATGTATGGAGATTTAATGGTGCAACAACAATGGTGAGGGTGCAATATCGCAATAAACAATAATGGACATAAGTGCAAGTATATATAGATCGACACAAAATAAAAAATGGTGAAACAAGGCTATATGAAGAATGGTCATAGGGCAGTTGTTTTAACGAAAACCCAAAAGTACAAGTACAAAACAAGCCAGTTGAAAACAAGTGAATAGAGTCGAGATATAAGATGGTGCAACGGCAAATGGTACTACAATTTTCAATTCCAAGTATGGTTCAAGGTAATAGTAGTGCACAGGCGATATCAAGTTACTAAAGTGTGGTATTAGTGGTGTGTTCAAAATCAGAGTACAACATCAATTAAAAAGTTTGGCAAAACAAATATAGTTTCTGTTCTTATCAAGTTTGATTCTACTCAACCATTCACGGCAAAGAAAAGTATAACATCAGTTTGAATAACTAGAAATCATAGCATCAGTTCAAAGTCGAGTGTAATCAAGGCGGCATCTGCTCGTATCAGTTTTTTTTTAATGGAGCAGAAAAGCATCATACACAAGTGGACACAAGACATGCAAAAGACAAGATGAGTGCACATCAACAAATTTACAGATACAAATATACACAGACACAAAAACATGAACAAGTACATCGAAATGAACATAGCAGCATGGACCATACCAGAGCAGTATTCATTTTGATCAGTAAAGAGTTAACATGGTGATCAAGCATGAAATTTGTTCCTGCCAGTTAAAAAGAAAAATCAACAAAGAATTACAAGTTCAATAATCCTAATTTCAGAAACCACAAGAGTTATATTCAACATTTATTGATAAGGACCATTTCAAAATTGAAGAATTCATCACGCAAGATATTTCCAGAAAGTTAGAAGATTTCAAACTCCACAAATTCAAAGCTGAAGATTTCCAAAAGCCCAAAATATACGCAATAAACATTCAGGTGTAAAGTCGACGAAAACTCCAGAATTTCAGAAGATTTCAAAGCCCCAAAATTCACGTAAAATTGTCGTATATATCATGACCAAGTAATACATGAAATCAGAGCACAAATTTAGGATTTTTAATCCTGTAAATACACCCATCATTAACCATCCAAATTCAAGCATTAATTCAAAACCGAAACTCAAATAAAAATTCATACCAAAAAAGGAGTAAGCTTGGATTAAATTCAACATTCAATCGAAGAAGAAAGCCACTAGAAATTCGAGATCATCACACGAGAAGAAGCGGCGACCTCGAAATCAAGTGAAACAAAACCCTAGATCCAAATCGCTAACCACCATTTTTTAATTTCCAAAAATTAAAGAGATTGGGCAAAATTGAGGAGGGATAGCACAAATGAAAATGGCCAGCCAAGCTTTTTAGAAGGGGCTAAAGGATTTATTATTTAAATAGAAACTAGGGTTTTTATTATAAGGGTTTTAAATTATTTTTATTTGTTTTTAGATTTTCAATTTGTAATCGAGTTATAGTTTTCTATTTTGTCTGTAAAACTAGGGAGACAAAATACGGGGTTTGTAATTCGGGGAAATCTGGTTTCGAGGATAAAAACCAGTGCAGGGTTTTGAGCGTAGGATTAGTGCACCTAGAGAGAGATTGTGAGTCCTTTTGTGTAGCTCCTACTAGAAACTGGGGATAAGTTTTGAGCATAGGGTTAGGACAAATAGGCTAGGAATTGTCGCGAGTTTACAGATGCTGTAGGCATTGTAATTGTTGACTAATACCTAGTAGAAACCTTAGGGAATGTAGCAGTAGGTAGGGTTGTGCCGAAGCTGGGTATATCTGTGTGTTATTTATTTTTCACATTTACTTTGATTATTATCTGTGATTGATATTATTTAATTACTCAGCAAAAACTGCAATAAACCCTATTCACCCCCCCCCCCCCTCTAGGGTTAATTTAGATCCTACAAGTGGTATCATAGTAGGTATTTTATTATTTTATTTTAACTCTAAAGTCATGAATCTGTCTATTAACGCTTTTTCTGAGGGTCGGTCCATAGCTAGGCAACCAATGTTTAATGGAACTAATTACGCCTATTGGAAAGCTAGGATGAAAATTTATTTGAGTTCGGTCGACTATGATGTGTGGTATATTATCCAAACAGGTTATAGATCTCCCATAGTTATTGTTAATAATGTTGAAGTTCCTAAATCGAAAGACATGTGGGATGCTAATGATAAAAAAATTATTTTCAACTAATGGCAAAGCAATGAATGCTTTAATTTGTGCTCTTGATAAAACTGAATTTAATCTAATTTCTCATTATGAAACTGCGTAGGAAATATGGCATACGTTGGAGGTCACACATGTACTTCTCAAGTTAAGGAATCTCGTCTCACTCTACTCAGCAACGAATATGAAAATTTCTCTATGCAAAAAGACGAAGATATAAAAGAGATGTATGGATGCTTCTCATCACTAGTCTACAATGCAAAAGCTCTTGGCAAAACTTACCGAAGTGGAATTGATCAGAAAAATATTAAGAGTGTTACCGATGAATTTTGAAGCTAAGACGATCGCGATTCAAGAATCAAAAGATCTGAATAGAATAAGCATGGAAGAGTTGATCGGAAATCTGATTACTTATGAGATGGAGTTAAAAGCAAGTGAAGAACGAAAGAATTCTGAATCAAAGAAAAAGACGATTGCTCTAAATAATACTGTTGAAACTGATGACGAAGATCCTGCTGAAGAGCTCGCCATGTTTTTGGGAAGTGGGCCAAAAGAAGTTACAAGCCACGAAAGAAGAATTCAAAAACCAACAAGTCCAAAAGTCCATATAGTTCAGACGATGAAGTGTACTGCTACAATTGCAAGAAACCCAGACACATCAAACTAGATTGCCCACATCTTAAGAATGAAAAGAAGAAGAAATTCAGAAGAAAGAAGAAGGCTTTTGCTGCTACATGGGATGACGAGGAAGGAGAAGAAGTTTCTGAAAGTGATGAATAGAAAGCTAACTTGTGTCTTATGGCTCAATCTGATTCAGAAAGTAGTGAAGAGGATTCAAGTGAGGTATCGAATTTTACTTATAAAGGCTTAATTTTAATGTGTCACTATCTCAGAAAAACCATTGATTCTCTTGAACTAAAAATTAATAAATTGAAATCTGATAGGTCAAAACTAGTTCAAGAAAATAACATATTAGAAAGAAAACTTGAAAAAGTTACGAATTCACTGTTTTCTGAATGCGAAAAATGCCAGTTTCTGGGTGATGATCTTTTGAATTTCAAAACTAGTTTTGAGTTACTTAAAAGTGAAAACGTGAATTTGAAGAACGATAATCGTAATTTTGAGAAGGAGATTGAAAAGCTTAAAGAATCTGAAAAACTTGATTTTGAAAAGCGAAAACAAATTGAAATTGAAATTTCAAAGTCCAATGCTAAATCAAAGCACTTGAAAATGAAAATTTGGCTTTAAAACAAACCGATGATGAAAAGAGGAAAATCGCTATTAATCGTTGTTCAAATTTAATGAAAGAAAATAGCGATCTTAAATTTAAAATTCAATGACTTGAGTCAACTTTGACTAAATTTTCTAAAGGAGAGAAATCGTTGAATATGTTGTTAAAAAAACCAATTTTTTGTTCAGAATAAAAAGGGACATGGCTTTGGATTTGATCAAGTTGTAAAACAAAATCCTAATGATTTTAAAAATCCTTTAAATGGCTTTGAAAACGATCGAATTGAAATTTTGAAATCTAAAAATTTCAAAGGGTTTTTAAATCATAAACGAAATAATAACTCGTTTAAAAACAATTCATTTAAACGAATTTGAGTTCCAAAGGGTACTTTAATAGATAATAATGGATTGTTATATAAACGGGTTCGGGTACCAAAACATGTAAACGAAGATTAGAGTGGTAAAACAACTTTTGTTAGACCACTCGATCCTGTAAACATTTAGGTGCCGAGGGAGGCTAAGGAGCAACTGTGATTAAGAGAGATAAAATTCAAATTGATTCATATTATCGAATTATTTGGAGTCCTTAACCATAGATTTTTGAGTTGGAGATTCATTAGTTCACATCAATTATGGTAAGTCTGGTATGATCTCTAAACTCATGTTTTTATTTTATTTCTTGTTTTATTTTATTTTTTAATTTTTTTAAGCTGATTTATGTTGATAGGGCCGCAATTTTTTTGAGCATATCTTGAACACTGTAAATAGGAATTTTAAAATTTATGATGTTCTTGTAAGCAAATGAAATTTCACACATTTTTTGTTGTTTTGAGTTTCTTCTTATTCACTTTGGAAAATATTGAAAAATTGAACTCAATACAGCAGACTACTTGAAAGCCATGATTGATTAGTTGTGAAAAAATCATTTTTTTTACTTGGCTTGATTATATTGATTCTGAAATCATTCGTGATTGATTGCTGAATTTCTTAGATTATAAAATTTGATTTTTTTTTTCAAGTGATTTCAAATAATTACCTTCAGATTTGATCGTTGTCTGTTTCTTGTGCTAGATTAAAAATTCTCTGAAAAATTTCACTTGTGAATCTTGCTTTGAAAATGATCTTGTGCTGCTCTGATAAGGAAATTGATTTGATTCGTTTAAGTGTCTTGGTGATTGAACGATGGGTTGGAAAATTAGTGACTGGATTTCTTTAAATTACATAGGCAATTCAAATTCATATACAAGTGTTTTAAAATTGTCTAAGAGCAATCAGCTTTAGAAATATTAGATAATTTCACATTCTACTAATTGATTTTTTAAACTGATTTTCAACTTGCATTGATATTTTCAATTTTAAAATTATTTTTGGTTATTTATACAAAAAATTGAAATTATTGATTGATTTGAACCATTTTGGGACTCATCAAAATTATTAATAGATTTATGAAATTGTGATGAGTTGTGACTATGGTATAATAATTCATAACTAGAGGAGATGTTATTTTTAAAATCTCATGATGATTGAACAGATTTTATAATATCTTTGAATTAGAGCTTATTTCACGGTCATCTTCCGTGTCCCATATTTCTGTCATTCATCATGCTTTTATTTAATTTGGAGAGTTCAAATTATTCTTGGAAATAAAAATAAAAATAAAAATAAAAGAAGAGAAAAAGAAATATATATATATATATATAATTTATCCTTGGTATTCACTCCCATTTAAAAGTCCTCGTGGTTATGCGTGGGTGAATTACCTTAATCTCTATGTGCTTCCATTCTCACTTAAAAGACCTTTGGGCTGTGCATGGATGGAACTCATTAAAGAGGATAAAGTTAAGTTACTACTAACCCCATTTAAAAGACTTCGGGCTATACATGGTTAGCAAGTGCTTAACACATTTTGATCATATTTAAAATCTTCAAAATTCATATTCAAATATTCAATTTCAATGAACTCTCCTCATTCTATAAAAACCATCGTAAATCCATTCATTCTGAAAGTGAAATTTGGTTCTGATTTAAAGTTTATCATGATTTTTGTTTGATTAAATGGGATTTATGATATATATTCTCTCTCTTAATTTGAATTTATATCTATAGTCTATATTCGTCACTATTTTAATTCCAATTATTCTTTTGACGATAACAAAAGAGGGAGAATGGTCAAGATTTTGATTGATGATATTTAATTCAAGAATATTTTAAGATTGGAAATAAAATATCTAGGGGGAATGGTCAATTTAATTTCATTGTTTACATTTTCCACATATATAGAGGGAGTTTAGTTGTAGGGGGAGCATACAAATAGGGGGAGTAATATATTTCACGCTCAAACACATTTAACACATTCAAAATCTTATATATGTTTGTCATCATCAAAAGGGGGAGATTGTTGGATACAACAATGTGTTGTAAGATTTTTGTTTGATGATAACAAACATATAATATTATTTAAATGTGTTTGTAATTGTACTATTTTATATTTCATGTCATAGAAATAAATATTTATTGAATATTATACTATTATACACAATTCACAGTATATTTATTCAATTAAATATTTTATTTCAAAATCTGAAATAGTACAACATTCTAACCCCACTATGGTATATTCACAGTTATAAAAAATTTATATGAAATTGTACTACTGAATTTATTTGAATACAGTAGACAATTTGATTTGACCACATTAAAATAATATTTTATTTCATTCAAATCTATTTATTACAAACATTAGTACAATCTTCTCATACAGTACATTTGTTCCTCACTACATCACTCATCACTTTGTACACAGTCATTGCTGCCTCACAATAGTTACACTTGTTCACTCATATACAGACTCATACACTTTTTTTTACACGTATACTTGTCTTGATGTACTCCAGACCCTGTCCAGCTATCTGACCAGCCATCTGCACACCTGTCACAGATAGAAAAACAAACAGTACACTGCAATAGAAATAAAACTGAACACATGCAAATATAAATTTAATTTAAATTCATTTTTCCTCGGAATTTTGGTGTGTTTCTCATCATTTTTCTGACTTGGTTTGATATACAAGGATAGGAAAATTATTCTAAATGGCTGCATGTACACAAGTGTATAAATATACATGTGTGCACTGTCTCGCCAATCAAAATGCAGGATAGCAATTGAGGAGCAGCTACGTGGACCAACTTTACTCAATGCACAATCTCGAGCCGACATAACACAGCTCGACAGAATTGCACAAGCACACAAATACAGCGCCGAGCATAAGACATAGCTTGATAGGTCAGGATGGCATATGAACAAAGAGGCATGGTACATCATGTATGGGGGAAGCGGTACAAGCAAGCATAGAAGTATGGGACTTGAATAAACATGGCATGTGTGGAGTGTACAAATGGATATAGCAGCTAACATATACACAAAACAAAATGTTGAGAAAAACAAACACATGTATGGAGATTCAATGGCGCAACAACAGTGGTGAGGGTGCAATATCACAACAAACAATAATGGGCATAAGTGTAAGTATATATGGATCGACACAAAATAAAAAATGGCACAACATAATGGTGCAACAAGGCTACATGAAGAATGGTCACTGGGAAGTTGTTTTAACAAAAACCCAAAAGTACAAGTACAAAACAAGCCAGTTGAAAACAAGTGAACAGAGTCGAGATATATGATGGTGCAATGGCAAAGGGTACTACAATTTTCAACTCCAAGTATGGTTCAAGGTCATAGTAGTGCACAGGCGATATCAAGTTACTAAAGTGTGGTATAAGTGATGTGTTAAAAATCAGAGTACAACATCAATTAAAAAGTTTGGCAAAACAAATATAGTTTCTGTTCTTATCAAGTCTGATTCTACTCAACCATTCACGGCAAAGAAAAGTATAACATCAGTTTGAATAACTAGAAATCATAGCATCAGTTCAAAATCGAGTGTAATCAAGGCGGCATCTGCTCGTATCAGGTTTTTTTTAATGGAGCAGAAAAGCATCATACACAAGTGGACACAAGACATGCAAAAGGCAAGATGAGTGCACATCAACAAATTTACAGATGCAAATATACACAGACACAAAAACATGAACAAGAGCATCGAAAAGAACATAGCAGCATGGACCATACAAGAGCAGTACCCATTTTGATCAGTAAAGAGTTAACATGGTGATCAAGCACGAAATTTGTTCTTAGCAGTTAAAAGGAAAAAATCAGCAAAGAATGACAAGTTCAATAATCCAAATTTCAGAAACCATAAGAGTTATATTCATCATTTATTGATAAGGACCATTTCAAAATTAAAGAATTCATCACGCAAGATATTTTCAGAAAGTTAGAAGATTTCGAACTCCACAAATTCAAAGCTGAAGATTTCCAAAAGCCCAAAATATACGCAATATACATTCAGGTGTAAAGTCGACGAAAACTCTAGAATTTCAAAAGATTTCAAAGCCCCAAAATTCATGTAAGATTCTCGTATATATCATGACCAAGTAATACATGAAATTAGAGCAAAAAATTAGGCTTTTTAATCCGATAAATACACCTATCATCACTGCCAATTAACCATCCAAGTTCAAGCACTAATTCAAAACGGAAACTCAAATTAAAATTCATACCAGAAAAGGAGTAAGCTTGGATCAAATTCAACGTTCAATCGAGGAAGAAAGCCACCAGAAATTCGAGATCATCACTCGAGAAGAAGCGGCGGCCTCGAAATCAAGTGAAACAAAACCCTAGATCCAAATCACCATTCGCCATTTTTTAATTACCAGAGAGATTAAAGAGATCAGGCAAAAGTGAAGAGGGATAGCACAAATGAAAACAGCCGGCCAAGTTTTTTAAAAGGGGCTAAAGGATTTATTACTTAAATAGAAACTAGGGTTTTTATTATAAGGGTTTTAAATTATTTTTATTTGTTTTTAGATTTTCGATTTTTAATCGAGTTATAGTTTTCTAGTTTATCTGTAAAACTAAGGAGACAAATTACGGGGTTTATAATTCAGGAAAATCTGGTTTCGGGGACAGAAACCAATGCAGGGTTTTGAGCGTAGGATTAGTGCAACTAGAGCGAGATTGTGAGGCCTTTTGTGTAGCTCCTAGTAGAAACTGGGGATAAGTTTTGAGCGTAGAGTTAGGACAAATAGGCTAGGAATTGTCGCGAGTTTACGGGTGTTGTAAGCGTTGTAATTGTTGACTGATGCCTAGTAGAAACCTTGGGGAATGCAGCAGTAGGCAGGGTGTGCCGAAATTGGGTATATCTATGTGTAATTTATTTTCCACATTTACTCTGATTATTATCTATGATTGATATTATTTAATTACTCATTAAAAACTGCAATAAACCCTATTCACGCCCCCTCCCCCTTTCTAGGATTAATTTAGATCCTACAGAAAATTGCATAGAAATCCGACAAGTGTCAACATCGAGTTAGCGTGTCTTCATTCCTTCCATTCGAATTTTGGCGAGTGGAAGTCTTTGGTGAGAAATCTAAACTCATTTAAAAAGGGCTTGACTAAAAAATTAACTATTTGCTAGTTAATTGTTTGAGTTAGATGATGGGTATTAGTTAGTAATAAAAGTTTATTATGATGCTAAATAATGATTAGCAAGTTAAAAATACAATTTTAATTGATATACGTTAAATAGTTTCGATATGTGACGCATAAAAGTAAACCATATTGACGATTCACAATTTAAAAAGAGCTAGAATAAAATTAACTATTAATTATTTGTGATTAATAACAATAATTAATTATGATGTTAGTTGATGGTTACCAAGTTAAAAATATCATTTTTAACTGATATATGTGTTTACTTATGTTTGGGTGAAATTAAAATTCACATACAAAGGGAATAAATTTAATTGTCTGCGGATTGCTAATTAAAAATATTTAATATTGTTTATCATCGATCATACAAGTTTATTGTTATGTTAAACATTGAGTAGTGCGATAAAAATATCATTTTTATCTGTTATATATCATATCCCTTGAGTTCAACACTTGAACTATGTACAAAGTTGATTGAAAATTTGTGGTGCCTTAAATGACATTGATTGAGCAAATTAAATTATTACTATTGACTGTGTGTGAATTGAATGCGCTGTGATGGTTGCTTGAGTGTAATAATAATATACACCGTTGCGTAGTGAACAATAAATGTGGACCACACTACATAGCATAATCATATAAGCATGTAAGTGTTTGATGCTTGTATGATGATGACAGCATAGCATACCTATATAAGCAAGTAATTGTTTGATGCTTATATGATGTGAAACGTATAACATGCAAGTGTTTGATGCTTATACGATGAGAACTGAGAACTGTATAGCATGTAAGTGTTTAATGCTTATACGATGAGAACTGAAGAACCGTATAACATGTAATTGTTTGATGCTTATACGATGTGGATATAATAACCATATAATGATATAAATCGCAGGATTTAATAGTAAACCCCACATGGGTCTTGAGATGACAGCAATTCACACGTCTCTCTTGTGTGTATGTAAGCTACATGGATTTTGATGTAAACCCCACACAGGTATTGGGATGATATTTTAACACATCTCCCAAGTGTGTAGATAAGTCACAAATTTTTTTTTTTTGGTTTGTATATTCATATATTAATATATTAGGGCCTAGAGAGGCGAGTTGTGGTTTTACCGAAAGGAGGTTATGGTGGAACTTTTTCGAAAATATAAGGCATTACCCAAATAATGAAATAATTATTAAACTATTATGGAAGCGACAAGATTCGATATATATATATATATATATATATATATATATATATATATATATATATATATATATATATAACGTGTCGTGCAGCGCTAGTTCGCGTTTTCGATGTGCAGCTTTAAACGAATATCCTGGAAGATTCGACCATCGGATTATCTCGAAATTGGAACCATTGGATTCGTTTCGAAAAGATATTTTCAACGATGATAAGTATGTTAAAACCCAACGGTTATATTTTGAGAAATGTTTAATTCAAATTTGAATGAAAACAACGTCAGTGCAACTGAATAACCTGAAACATCGTTCAACTGAGATGGACTATTTTATATATAAAAAAATAGAGAAAAATCATTTTAAAATATTATAAACAATTTGAAATAAATATAAACCAATTTCACTTGGTTTTGAACGATAAAAATGGTTAAGTTGAATTTGGCAATTTTTGTATAGATGCTTATATAACTGATTTGAGAAAGAATTTGGAAATAAGAATTTTAATTCTTGATTTGAATTAAATTCTTAAGTAGCCTATTTAAATAAGAATATGAATTGAATTATGAAAGCCAAATAACATAACCAGATTTTGGAATAAAGATTTCACATCTTATGAAAAAGAACCAATTAAAAGGAAATTTTATTGGTGAATCGATAATCCAAATAAAGAATCGATTTAATTTGTTTTGGCGAATTATTCAAAAAGACCGAGTTTAACTCATTTCGAATAATTTAACGATGATTAATAGTCGAAAATATTGAAGACGGTGCAAGATCAACAATCTTCACGTCGAATGGATTATTGTTAATGCTATGGATATGGGTAGCTCCCTTGAAGGGGTTAAAGTGGCAGTAGTTCGGACGTAGTTGTTGATTTTCCAGATGTGCGAGGACCTCTCTCCTGTATTGGACATATGGGACGAGGAATAAAGTGCCTCCGATTTCGTTCAAACCTAGAACGGACTTGTAAATGGATCGTGTGTCTGACACATTATTCTAAGCTGTATAAATTCATTTTTGCTATATATATATATATATATGTTTGGTGGCGGAGAATTTATTCTCTTAGCTTAACCCCCTTCTCTTAGACGTATGAGCTTAGAGGTTATATATTGGTAATAATCAGTTGTATAGTCTAGGATGACTGTGTGGCAAGCTAAGATGCACGGATCAAAGCTTATGTTGAAAAGAAGAGCTTTGTGGATGATGATCAAAGCATGGCTGATATAGCGTAGCTTTGTGTATGGCGTTAATTCGCGAGCTTCACACACCGGTGTGAGTCAAAAACGGGATGAATGACAGTAGCGATGACATGCATTTCTTTCTAGCTAGGAGTGATGTCATGGTATAGAGCCCAGAGAATTTACTTATGTGGATGTTCGAAACCGAGGAGCCTCGGATATGGCCACATAAGGCCAACATGGTCGACATACTAACCAAGAGGTCCGATGGGACCGGGGAACATATTGTTCAGGAAATGCCAATCAGCGAAGTACAACTGACCGACCCTTCTGCTCCAAGAGGGATAGTGTTTTCCTTGGGACATTCTGCTAAAGATGTTCCGATGTTCGGATCAGGAAGAGTCCCTTGCCTCGACTCATGATGGAAATCCAAATTCCAATACATGATATTACAGTTTTGGTTGTATACTATCGACGACATAATAGGATGGGGTATTATGCCGTCTAGGATTGATACATTTATTTTCGATATTGTTTTAAAACACTTGGACACTAATAATAATACCCAATGATTTTATTTTCCTTATATCAAGCATGTTTGGCTATTATAAAGTAAAAAACTATACTTCGGCTTGCGTTGCATTATGTGATGAGTCTTATAATGGCTTCATTTTTCAGAAAAGCGTTGCGCTATTTTATTTTCTGTTTCATTTATTTTAGTGCACCGCATTCGTATGGAGTAAACTCGTTCCGTGTTATACGGCGTAGTCCCATGATATGCTTATTTTAAGTAAGTTAAATTAACTGTAGGATTTCTCATACCAGTCTTATGATTGACTCATAGTTTATTTTTCCCTTACAAACTCAGGTGCCCATAATTTTTATGTGGACAACCAAGTGAACGGGTTTAGCTTGCTTTCTTTTGGGATGTCTACTGAAGCATCTATATCTATTTTGGATTTGGAGCTGAAGACAGAGCTTTTATATATATATATATATATGTGTGTGTGTGTGTGTGTGTGTGTGTGTGTGTATAGGAACTTATAAAGACACCCTCTTATGTTTAATTATGTTTGATTCCGCTACGAACTTATTATCTTAAGTTGAAACTGTATTTATACTAAGTATAATCCTGTAATGTTGTGTAACTCTGATGATGGTTATTTATGCTGATGTAAAATGATGTAAATTATTCTCTGATGTAATACATTATGCTATGTTCTATGATCTGCTAATATGATTAATGTCTTATATTCTGACGATTATCATTCCGCCAGGATCGGGGGTTTTAGGTTGTCGCAATATATACATATACATATACATACATACCTACATACGTACATACATATACATATATATATATATATATCTATATTAACACATACACATAAATATTAACACGCAGACACATTTATTCTTCCCTCTGAATAACAACCACTCATTTATAATTAATTAGGGTAGTAGAAGAAAAAAGTGCTAGTGGGAAGAGAGAAACGAGAATGTTTGGTGGAAATTAGAAAGACTATAGGGATGCTACACTGGTAGAAGTGCTCTTGATCATATCCCATATATGTATGTATATATATATAGTTTTCAATATATATATATATATATATGTGTATATATATGTATATATATGCGTGCAGGGGCGGAGCCCCATTGTAAATGGGGTAGGCATGTGCCTACCCCAACATTTTGACAAAAAAAGTTTAGTATGTTGAGCCAGATTTTGACTGTTATGGTCAGAGAAGCAGCCCCAGCCCATTCCTTTCTTTTAGTTGATACTCAGCCCAACAAAACATAGAAGCAAAAAAAAAAAAATAGAACTAGCACTGCAAGGTTTTAAACCTGCACCAACTCAGCAAATGACCATGATCAAACCACTGAGATACAATAATAGTTAAGTGTAATTTACAAATTTCTTTATATGTTATGTACAGATACAAACCTTTCACTTTGTGCCCACTCCAACATTTCATCCTAGCTATGCCACTGTATGCGTGTGTGTATGCAATATTATATATATGATGTAACAACCCTGAATTTTGGGGGTAAATTTAAAATTTATATTAACTAAAATTTAATGGGTTTTTGATATTTAAAATAATTTATTTAGAATAATAATAATTAAAAAATTGATTTAAATCGAGGTTAGGATCAGGGCTGGCAATTAGAACCAAGAACCGAAAACCCGAACCGACCCGAAAAGACTCGAACCCGAACCGAACCCGATGGGTCTTGGGTCGGGTCTAGGTTTTGAAAAATACCATCAAGACCCGATCAAACCCGACCCGCATAGACCCGACCCGAAAGACCCGACCAAAAAACATTGAAATATATGTATTTTTAGTGTTATTATTCAATCGGACCCGAACCGAAGCTCGGGTCGGGTCGGGTCCAGATTTTTGAAATGTATAGTTTAGACCCGACAAAACCCGACCCGCCTAGAACCGAGACCCGCTGGGTCGGGTTTGGGTCCATCGGGTCGGGTCTAATTGCCACCCCTAGTTAGGATGAATAATTTAATTTTAACTATAAAAAGAGTTAGAAATAAGCGCGGTAGTTTGAAAAGTCAAACTTGAACTTTGACTGACCATACAGGATGCAAAATTTAACTGATTTTAGTGAAACCAAAAATATTAGAATCTATCTAAAAATATCTTTCTAACGAATCTGAAAAATTGAAATTTCATAGCGGGAATCAAAAGTTATGCCCAAATTAAAATTTAGAAAGGTCGCTATGAAATATATAAAGGTCAAAAATGCCACTTTTTGCATACGAAGGAATTTGAACTTGAAACCACTTCCATTGAGTTCAGAATGACGTTTCTGCATTGAAGAATAGTAAACACTTATATATTTCGAGTTTCGGAAATTATTTGTTTAAAAATGTATTTTTAATATTAAATATATACGCCTTGAAAATAGCCATTTTTCAAATGACATCTGTTTCTGACGAAACCAATTTTGTTGGATTCGGAACGTCAAAATATAGTTAAGTTTAATTTTTCATAATTTTTAGAATTAATTTGTGACCGTGGCAAAAAGATATGTGTTTTGTCAATTTCGGTCAATTTTAATCGATTTGAAAAAGGTCATTTTTCAAATAGGCTCAGAATTGAACGAAATTAATTTTCCTAGGTCCGCAGCGTCAAAACATAGCTAAATATATTTTTCGGGAATTTTTTTTTGAAGTTAATTTATGGCTCCGGTAAATTTATTTGTACGGTTGCATTAAAAATTAAATGATTTATATTAAAAATAAAAGTAAACAAGCTGTAAACTTCAGAATTGGGCCACGGGGCATAGCCCATCGCGTTCAGAAGGCGTCAAAACCTTAAGTTTGACACTAACTGAGCCTGATTTGGAGACAGTCCGAAAATCCACCTTTAAAACACGTTTTTCGAGAAATTATATTATAAAAAAATAATAAAACAAAACCCTAATCGTTCATTTCAGAATTGGCCGCCACCTCTGACATTTCAATGGCCCTCCGCTCTCGATTCTTCTTCCTCTAAATTCTCACAGTCCACTCAATGGAACTCCTCATCCTTTGGCCAAATTTGTTGTCCTTCCTCCAACCTTCAATACGGATTTCCCCACCTATCGATGCACGTGCACCGAGAACTGCGCCCCCAAAGTCCCGCCGCCTCGAGCTCCGCCCCGGCCACCCTACGCCGCCGAACGCCACGCCACCACCAGCGTTCATGCACCTCCCCTAGCTCTACAACCTCGTGCAAACCGATCTGGACTTCGTACATCAGATTTGAAGAAAATTGGATCTGAAGTTTTGAACGAAATTGAAAAACATACGGTTGTTATCTGAAGGTATAAATTATTTGATTCCTAACATATATAAGCGTTGCAAAATATAAATGAAGTTATAAAATTCATATTTTACTCATACAAATTCAGAATTGGACGTTTTCAGAGATGTTGTGACTGTGACAGCGAATACTACAACCTAGAACTGATAGGAACAAATTATGAGCCCTTGTAAATTTTTAAATCTGCTTAAAGCAAGGTGAGATTTCTATATTTTTAAAATTTAAAATTTATTATCCATTCCACTGTGTAATTTATATTTATTCTATATGAAAATTCATGTTGATGTTGTGAATATATTATTTCAGTGTTAATTGTTGTATGATTGTGATGTATCGTTGGATGGATTTGTGTGTCTCATGTCTGTTAAATTTAGTTTACACAAAAGAAAAAAAATCTTATTTTTATTGTATTTGTCATATTAGAATAAAGGAATTGTTTTGATAAATAAAATCTCTTTTGTTTGTCACATTAGAATATAGGAATTGTTTTGATAAATAAAATCTCCTTTGTTTGTCATATTAGAATATAGAGATTGTTTCACAAATAAAATCTCTTTTATTTGTCATATTAGAGTATAGAAATTGGTTTACAAATAAAAATCCCTTTTATTTGTTATTGAAATACTTAGAAAATATTGACATAGAAAATATTCTTTTATATGACATTGAAATACATAGAGGAAAAAAAATGTTAACATATAAAATTCTCTTTCATATGTTATTAGAATGTATAGAAAAGTATAAACAAATAAAAGTATTCTTTTATTTGTTATTAGAACACATAGAAAAGTGTACACCAATAAAATACTTTTTTGTATGTTGTTAGTGTACATAGAAAATGTACACACATGAAATACTTCTTTTTATGCTATAAGTATATTTAGAAAAATGTAATCACATAAATTATTCTTTTGTGTCAAAATATGTTATTGAAACAAGTTTTACACATTTCATTGGAATAGAATTAGCATTTTCATTGCTAAGTTAGTTTAGAAATTTTGACAAATAAATTATTCTTTTATTTGTTATAAAAGAAAATGTTTACATATAAACTATTCTTTAAAATACATAGAGGAATGTATACATATGAAATTCTCTTTATACATTATTAGAACACATGGAAAAATGTAAACAAATAAAATATTCTTTTATTTGTCATTAGAATACATAGGAAATGATCGTCAAATTAATGTGCCACCTAGTTGTGAATGTTAGAGTTTGTGCCCTAGAGGCAATATGTTAGATGTGAATAATAATGACATTGTTATTGTTATGTTTTATTTGGAATAAAAATGTTTTGTTATTTTATATTTACTGCGTAATATAAATATTATTATAATAGAATTCCTTAGAATAATAATACAGGATTATATAGTTCGAGTAAGACTGAACTTGAGATTATATGATATGTCAAGTATTATAATTCTTAAATGTCCCTAGTCGAGTTTTATTGTTTACACAGAACAACAATAAAGCACTGAGACTAGTATATTGATTGACTGATGATCACATCTCATTGATCATTAATATACGTGATATTAAAGTCAAGATATAAATACGTATTAGAGAATAGCGTATTGGGCTGACCCACCGTGAGACAACTACATGGAATATAATCAATAGTATCATAAGTTGTTCTCATAGTGATAGTGATATAATGGTCCTCAGACCTGAAATCATTATAATTTTATTCAAGGATATTTATGTTTTGATATCATCTAAAGTTGTTTCGTAACAGTAATTATAACGGTGATTATTGGATATATCTAGAATCGAATATAAATTACGAATGATCTAGATGGAATTTAACCCTACGATATATTCGTAATGATATCCCTGGGCCTCTTGATTGAGTGAGACTGTGAAATGCATGGCCGAGCTCAAATATTGATTTGTTCTGAACAGTCTACTCATTGATCAAGAAAAACAAATTAAATTATAAAAGGATGATACGATCCATGCCTTCGGTTTAATCTAAGATATAACGGTTAAAAGGATTATATTATATTGAGACACTATTCACAACAGGTTGTATTGAATCATTACTATTATAGCTTGGGTAACAATGATGTGTTACTAGACGCCGCTCATTGTTTACAGTCTGAATGTGTTTAAACTGTTGCCAATGCTGTGATAGCCTATAGGGCCACACTTATGAACGTTGAATAGGGTGAGATTTATTTAAAATAAAAGGAAGTCAAAATGTTGAAATTTTCTTCTGTTTTAAATAAAGGAACGGGTTAGTAGGGTTGAGAAAATCTCATATCATTTCTTTATAAAAGGAAAGGAGGCAGCTCCTCTTTTTAATGATTCAGAAAAACAAAACCGAGATAAAAATCAAACCCTAGATTCCGATTTCTTGGCTAGTACCTAGCTCGCTCTCTCCAGATTTCGTTCGACGATCTCCAGATCTACGTTCGTGGATTCCAATAGAGACGCTTTGCTTTAAACGTTGATTCGATTTAGTCCGAGATCAAGTTTGGTTGATTTGGCGATTTCAAGTACAAATTCTTATTTAACCTTGCAATTCGGATAAAGGTACATGTTTAAATTCAATTTTGGATTTGATTTTAAACAAAGTTTTTTTGTATAAACTATATTATGCTGTTTTAGATCCACTGATTTCCTTCAATGGTATCAGAGCAAGGTTTGCTTTCGAATTCAAAATTTGGGTTTGAGTAATGATTTCGATTCTGTGTATGTGTTTAAACCTAGACTGTTATGAACACATGTGCAGATTTCAGATCGGAATTTGAGATTTGTGAATTGTATCGGATCAAATGTTGAATCCGAATAATTGAATATTACTTGTATATGAGAATTTGTGTAAATGTAATTTCTGTAATTGTTACAGATATTATATACATATATATATATATACAGCTTTATCTTCAATCATCTCTGTTGTGCAAACATTGATAGTGTTCTGTTTGATTCCAAGTATTCAGCTAGATTAACTATTAAGGATCATAAACGTATTTGTTTATTTTGTTGTTGATCACACTGATATAACATTGGTTATCAATGGCTGTTCTGTGTTGTGTAATCCTAATCTTAGCAATGTAAGCTATTTTGTAATCCTGAGAACATTAGAAAGAAAATCGCAAAGTCTAATGCTTTAAACATAAGTGACCTATTTTATCTGCGAATTTAACTGATATGCACATATATGTAATAGACTGATATAATTTGTTATATGTAATTGATGAACATAGTTCAGATTGGCTTATCTAACATGTGTTAGAAAGGATTATGAAAAGGTTGGTGATTTAAGTATGGTTTTAGGTTATCTCATGTTACTTTATATGCTAATACACATATCTGTATATGTTAGTATGAGTTAGACTGAACAGGCCTTATGTACGTGAGATCTATAAAAGGGATTGCCTTGTATGTATCATGATCAGGAAACTTGATACTGAATGTGTTTTTTGAATGTTGATGAAATATAGTATGTGAAATTAATGCATTTAAATCCCTTATTGTTCATTGGCAAACTGTTGGCATATTAAAACATTAAGTCTTGGTAATTTACTGGACACCAAGCAATTACTTATGTTATGAACACTTGTACATTTTCATTGTTTTAGTGATGCTCCTTTAGTGTTCGACACTATGTCCATGTGAGAAACTTATGTACAATGGTGTGATAATAAAACTATGTATAGCTCACCTTATTTTGGACGTAAATTGGATTGTATAATATATATATATATATATATATATATATATATATTAGCATTCAATTGTACACCTGCGAATACCAAAATTGAGTGGCATATAATGCTTTAAGGGTGCGGCCTAATTTAAGGATAATTTTGATGTCAGAATGATCTAAATATTTGATTGCACGTCAGTTTTACAGTGCAATTTGACTGTTTGATGTTATTCTGCAAAGTTTTTCCTATTATAAAACATGCAATTCCTTTGATTTGAAATTCAGTTCGATCATCTACATTGATTAATATGTTGGAAAACAATAAAAGGCTTGATTACGATCTATTATCCTAGCTGTGTTGATCAAAGTGATATACAGCTGACTTTGAATTCATAAGAATCTATCTAGAATTCTCTAACGAAAAACCATTCTTTTCTAGATAGTACCGCATTCTTTTAAGACATTGATCTATTATATTATAATGGATAACTCGAATGAGTAAAGTTTATATATAAAATTTGTTCTGAAAAGTTCATGACAAATATATTATAAATTTGTAAATAATAAACAGATATTTTGTTTGTTTAACCTTTTATAGCTAATTGAAATTTATGTTTTAAAATGTTTAAAGCAACAATTTCAAATTATCTATAATCACTTAAGTTACTATATATTTAAATTTTAATGTAAAGACCCGCAAATCCCCGCCCTTTGGATCGACCATAAACCACACAGGTCTGATCCAAAAAGTGGAAACCTACGAATACTTTAACTTTGGGCATACAACATATTAAAACAACAACAGAAGACTTTTATAACATATCATATAATGTTACATCAGAGTACAGAATATACATATCAAAGTACATTGGAATATAATTACAGCGGAAGATAAATACAAAAAAAATGTAATATACTGCAACGGAAGAACACAGCGGAAGACTCTCTATCTCTGGACACAGCTTTAAGCTTCAACCCAGAATCCTGTTTAATATATCTACAAAAATAGCTACTCGACTGCCCGTGTGGAAAATATGGGCACCCGAGTTTGCCAGTGGACAAACTACAGGTCAGTCATGGGACTGGTGTGAGAATTCTACCTATCCTATAAAATATAATAAGGCTAATCACAGGACCACGCCACTTTCGCGGAACGGGTTTTCTCCTATAGATTGCCAGTGCATGACTAAAGTAAATCGTCAAAATAACGCAATGCTTTTTAGAAAAATGAAACCATTATAAGACCCAAGTCCCATCACACAATGCAACGCAAACCGGAGGATAGGGTTTTACCTTATAATGATCAAAAGATGCTTGATACGATAAACACGGTATTATATAATAATAGTGTGCAACCAATTTGAAATACATCAAAGTAAATGTATCAATCCTAGACGGCATGAGTGCCCCATCCCACTATGTCGCCATATATAGGTATACAATCAAAACCGCGTGATGTCGTATTGGAAATTTGGGTTTCCATCTGAGTCAAGGCTAGGGAGGAGATCCTTACCGATTCGAGACACTCTAGCAAATGCCCCAGGATTGGTACTCTGTCCAACCCTTGGATAGCTGCAGGGCCGGTCCACACTTACTTTTGTGGATTAGAAATGCCTGAACACACGTTCCCCGGTCCTTTTGGACCTATAATACGGCCAGTGGCGACCGCATAAACCGAGGCCTCGAAAAATCCAACAACCACAATGAATAAATGCCAGCGCTGGTAGGTCCCTGGCACCACTCTAGCTAGAAAGAAACGTGTGCACTCCCTGCGTTCCCTTCTCCCGTTTTAGACTCTACCGGGCTGTGAGGCTCGCGAAGTCACGATATACACAAAGCTATGCCTAAATTGACTGTGCTTTGATCATCAACCACAAGGCTCTGCTTTGCAACAATAAGCCTTGATCAAGTGCAACTTGGCATACCACATCAACAACTCATCTCATGCGATCGGTAATTATTTAACATACAAAAGGGTGTTAAGCAAGAGAATAAATCCTACGCCACCATGCATTCATATATTAAATAAAAACCAATTTAATTACATGAAATAAATTTCAATGTCAGGCATGCTATCCATTTACAAGTCCGTTCTGGGTCCGAACGAAACAACGTATCCGTCGATCTCCAGTACGTCTGGAAGATCATCACTTTTTACCTTGCCTTGGGGGATCCGTCCCAATTCAAGATATCAGTCACCATCAACCAAACGATGTGAAGTTCTCAGGTCTTCAGTCACCGTCTTCATCTTCGACTCTTGATCGTCGTGATGATTATTCAGAATGGGTTAGACCCGGTCTTCCTGAATAACTCGCGTATTCTTAATTTAAAATCAACCATACGCCACATTCCAACTTTGAATATCCTTTTAAATAAAAATTATTATTTATGTTAAAAGGTTCTCATTAATTTTATCAAAGATAAAATTTATTAAATTTTTAATCTTAAAAAGATTTATTAATGTTCCAATTTTGATTTAATTTATAAAATAGATTTATAAATTTCAGATAGTAATTTCAATGTAAATTGGATTAAAGGATAAATGTTATTTAAAACATCGTCCACTACAAATCCAATCTACATATCAATCACCAAACATAATGGCTAAAATCTAATAATCTTAAATAAAAGGTTTATCCTAAAGATATTAATTCATTACTATATAAAAAAACATATTTTAAAATAATAAATAAAATATTCTATATATAAAAAGATTCTGAATGTAAAATATTCTTTATAATACAAAATCTTTTATTTTACAAAAATTCCTTTATTATGTAAACATTCTTTATTTAAAAAGAAATTCTGCATTGGAATGCGACTCAACCATGCACCATATAATTTTGGTCATATGGGTTTCATACATTTCATGTATGGGTAATAACAGGAAATAATCCTCAATCCATCCATTAACAACCAGAGTGACAATGTCAACTGTGTGAGCGTTAAAATGAAACAATAACGCTCATCGCAGCCTGTCGATCAATCGATAGACATATCATTAAACATTGGGATTTGTGTCAGTCAAGTATCGTCCCAATACCCGTGTGGAGTTTTCAGCCAACAACAGTTCATATAAATAAGTAAATACATAATTGGCTAATAGGTTTAACCAATTTCAATTTCACTAAACATGTCACTTATAGCGAGTAAGATGTATTTTACTCATATGACTTCCCTATATACTTCTAAAGTTACATAGACAGTAATTTATTTATATAGCTTTATTGCGGATGACAAATGGAATATATATTCCATTATACTTTATTTGTATGAAGTTTCTTAACAATACTTTTCAGTGTATATTTTGACCAACAATACAATTGTATATTAGAATATAAATTCTAATGCAAGTTTGCAAATAAAAATTGGATTTTATATTTGCGTATAAATTCTACTGTATATTATACAAATAAAAGTGATTCTTATATTTGCACATAATTTCTGTTTTCAACAAAGATGAGTAAAGTGATACACTCATTTTGTTAGCAATTCTATTTCAACAAATACAGTGTAGATAAAAGTGTATTTCTAATCTTGTACTTTTATTTGTACATAAAACACAAATAAAAGTGTACCTCATGTATTTGTCTTTTTATTTGACAAAACAATGTTAATAAAAATGTTCTTTTATATCTTGTACCTTTATTTAACAAAACAATGGTAAATAAAATGTCTCTTTTAACTCTTTTACTTTTATTTAACAAAACAATGACAAATAAATGTAAAATTTTCTTTCTATGCTTTATTTGCATCTAAAATGCAAATAAGAAATGTAACTCTCTTTTTACTTTTTCTTTACAATAGAAAATGTAAATAAAATGGTTCACACAATTTTGTTCTTTTCTTTTTACAAAAGAAAATGTAAATAAAAGGATTCTCATTATTTTGTTCTTTTTCATTTACAATAGAAAATGTAAATAAAAGGATTCACATTATTTTGTTCTTATCTAAGAAAATGTAAATAATATATTTTTCTAAATTTTATTCTTTTTATTTACATAAGAGAATGTAAATAATTGCATTTTCAAATTCTATTCTTTTATTTACATAAGAAAATGTAAACAAATATATTTCTAAATTTTATTCTTTTTATTTACATAAGAGAATGTAAATAATTGCATTGTATATGCGATGCGAATTTCACGTCTTTTAATTACATAAGAATGTAATTTTCCATATCATGCGAACTCTCAATTTTCCAGTTACATATAAAGGTGTAATTCTTAATTTACAATGCAAATCCTCATTTCTAATTATGTAAAAGGTAACTTTTTATTTCACGATGCAAATTCTCTTATCTCATTCCATAAAAATGTAATTTTTAATTTATTCGTGAATCTTACTTCTTTATTACATTATAAAAAAATGTAATTTTTATTTTACATTATAAAATCATGTCTCAATTACATAAAGAAATGTAATTTTCATTATACAATACAAATTCATATTTTAATTTCTTTGAAAAATATAATTTGTATCATACCGTTATAACTCATATATAAATTACATAGAAAAATGTCATTTTTATTTTATCGTTCTAACTCACATCTAAATTACATAGAAAAATGTACCATTAACATCGCTATTTTTATCGCATCAAAAATGTCAAATAAAATGAATCACTAACATTGTCTATTTCTATCGCACCAAAAATGTCGATAAAAATGAATCACTAACATTGTCTATTTTTATCGCACCAAAAATGTCGATAAAAATGAATCACTAACATTGTCTATTTTTATCGCACCAAAAATGTCGATAAAAATGACAACATTAACCATTCTATTTTCACCGCGTTCAAAATGACGATAAATATTCAACATTAACAATTCTATTTTTACCGCATTCAAAATGACGATAAAATATTCAACATTAACAATTCTATTTTTCCTACTATAGAAAATGTAAATAAATATATTTCTAAATTCTATTCTTTTTATTCATATAAGAAAATGTAAATAAATGTATCTCTAAATTCTATTCTTTTTATTTACAATAGAAAAGGTAAATAAATAATTCACATATTTTGTTCTTCTCATTTACAATAAAAAAAATGTAAATAAAATGATTCATATATTTTGTTCTTTTGATTTTACATTTGAGAATGTAAATATAATGATTCACACATTTATCCTTTTCATTTACTATAGAAAATGAAAATAAAAATGATTCACAAATTTTGTTCTTTTTATCTTACATTAGGAAATGTAAATAAAATGATTAGCATATTTTATTCTTTTTACTTACAATAGAAAATGAAAATAAAATGATTAACATAATTTTATTCTTTTCATTTACCATAGAAAATGTAAGTAAAAACGTATTTTCTGAATTTGTCCTTTTATTTACAAAAGAAATGTAAATAAAAAACTTGCTTTCTAAATGTGTTCTTTTATTTACAAAGAAATGTAAATAAAAATTTGTTCTTTTATTAATAACAGAAATGTAAATAAAAATATAAAAAAAAAAAAAAAAAACTTGTTTTTTTATAAGGACAAAAAGAAATTTATTTGTGTACATGTTCTAAAAATAAAAGAGGATTTTATTTGTTTTACAAGTTCTAATCCAATCTTAACATATATATATATATATACTGAATAAAATATGTTATGATCTCATTTTAGATCCAATTCTCCAACCGCAAATAAGATATATATAATTCCAAGCGGATTTGCAAATCATGTACAACAATCATTCAACAAGCAACAATTATCATTCCAAACAACACCCAACTTTTCAGGTCAGAATTAAATGATCAAACAATTATTTTTAATGCAAGAAAATAATTTATAATTAATTAAACAAATAAAATTAGAATCCTCACATTGAATTTTTGGCCAAAATTTTACTGTCTCCTTTTCAGCTGCGGTCTGCGCCATCGCGAAGCTCTTAATTTTGTGATTCCAACGCAATTTACGGTTCGTCAAACGGACCTCGTATGAAAGAGTTATGAATTTTTAAAGATCGGGTAATTAAATAATAAAATAATATATAAAAAAGAGACGCAACCTTTCTTCCTCCACGACGTTCTTCTCACGGCCGAACTACCCATAGCCGCCCCTTCTTCCTTCTACACGCACGCCACCACAAGCACCCGGACCACGATCAGAAGCCACCACCTCGTCGGCCACCACGAGACACACCCGCGCCGAGACCCGGGCCCCACTCGCACCCCCCTAGGACCCACAAATAACCCATAAACGCAGCACCTTCTCAGCCAAAATCCGCAAAATCCGTGCACCAAAACCCGATCTTAACCGTATAGATTGAAAGGTCTCTGAATTCTCTTCGATTTGGTAGGTCATACGTCGATTTTCGTTGAGCGGATCAAAAGTTATTAAGGTTTGAAAATCGGACAATTCTGGCCATCGAATTCTGGCGGCGGCTGGCCATTAGAGAATTAGGGTTTCGGATTTTTTTATATTATTTTAATGTTTTAATTCCGAATTTCGTGAAATAAAGTGGAATTTTGGACTTTCTCGGATTTGGGCCTGCTTACTATCGATCTTAACGTTTTGAGGCCTTCTGAACGCGATGGGCTATGTCCCAAGGTCCAATTCCGAAATATACAGCAGTTTTTTTCGGTTTTAGTTGAAAATACAATATTAAATTAATTATTTAATTTCTACCGTACATTTAAATTCACCGAGGTCACAAATTAACTTCAAAAATTCTCGAAAAATATATTTAGCTATGTTTTGATGCTGTGGACATATGAAAATTAATCCGTTCGATTCTGAGCTCGTATGAATTTTTTTAATGAATTTTTAAAGTCAAAAATTTGCCCGTTTACACTGAAAAATCAATTATAATTATATTTTAATTCTAAAAATTACCCAAAAATCATTTTTAGCTTTGTTTTGATGATACGAGTCCAACAAAATTTATTTCGTTGAATTCTGAGACTGTTTGAAAAATGACTATTTTTAAGGCCAGTATATTTAATATTAAAAATACAATTTTAAACAAATAAATTCCGAAACTCAAAATATATAAGTGTTTACTGTTTTTCAATGTAGAAACATCATTCTGAACTCAATGGAAGTGGTTTCGAGTTCAAATTCCTTCGTATGCAAAAAGTAGCATTTTGGCCCTTATAAATTTCATAGCGACCTTTCTAAATTTTGAATTGGCCATAACTTTTGATTTCCGCTATGAAATTTCAATTTTTCGGATTCGTTGGAAAGATATTTTTAAATAGATTCTAATATTTTTGGTTACACTAAAATCCGTTAAATTTTGCATCCAGTACGGTCAGTCAAAGTTCAAGTTTGACTTTTCAAACTACCGCGCTATTTCTAACTCTTTTGTTAATTAAAATTAAATCATTCATTCTAACTTCGATTTAAATCAAATTTGTGATCATTATTATTTAAATAAATTATTTTATATTGTCAAAATTCATTAAAATTTTCTAAAATAAAAATTTTAAATTGGTTCTGATTTTTGCGGGTTGTTACAATCGCCCCCACTTAAAAACTTTTCGTCCTCGAAAAGGAACGTAGCTAAAATTGTAAAATTAACTATCTTAATTTTAAATTTTAATGGTTGATTATCTTTTCAAAATATATATAACTTTATATTTATAAAAATCATATTTTAAATAATAGATTATAAATATCAAAAATGCGTTAATTATAAATTCGTAACTCTTAACTCGTTCTAGGGTATTACTAACCCCATCTCTAACGTGTTCACTCATTCTAGGATACTGCTGATCCTATCTCTAATGAGTATTCTTATTGGACACTACTAATCCAATCTCTGATGAGTCTTTTGTTCAGTTCTAACAAGTTATACCCCAAAGATTTGAGCTAACCAGAGCTCTGATACCAACTGTAAAGACCCGCAAATCCCCGCCCTTTGGATCGACCATAAACCACACAGGTCTGATCCAAAAAGTGGAAACCTACGAATACTTTAACTTTGGGCATACAACATATTAAAACAACAACAGAAGACTTTTATAACATATCATATAATGTTACATCAGAGTACAAAATATACATATCAGAGTACATTGGAATATAATTACAGCGGAAGATAAATACAAAAAAAATGTAATATACTGCAACGGAAGAACACAGCGGAAGACTCTCTATCTCTGGACACAGCTTTAAGCTTCAACCCAGAATCCTGTTTAATATATCTACAAAAATAGCTACTCGACTGCCCGTGTGGAAAATATGGGCACCCGAGTTTGCCAGTGGACAAACTACAGGTCAGTCATGGGACTGGTGTGAGAATTCTACCTATCCTATAAAATATAATAAGGCTAATCACAGGACCACGCCACTTTCGCGGAACGGGTTTTCTCCTATAGATTGCCAGTGCATGTGTAACACCCCACCTCCGCCAGGGTGGCTCTTGCAAGCACTCTGACTTTGGAGGGACGTTGAATCAGGTAAACATGCATAATGATGTGTCAAGGCAGAACAAGAACATATGTATATATGTCAACAGAGTAAATAACATAGATAAAACAGCGGAAGATTTTAAACCATTTCAAAACAAGTCTGGTACAACATAATGTTAACTTTCCAAATACACAAGTCTAGATAAAAACAACATCACTGTAAAACTGAAATACATAAGTACTATCCCCAAAATAAGTGGTAACCATAGCTAGCTTCATGCCAAGACCGTACATGAGCTAAAATCCCACAAGCAAGCGATCAGAAATCCAAGCTAAGCTCCAGTATTCCCTCCCTGAGAACCGGGGGGGGGGGACGGAAGAAAAGAGGCAAAAGAAAACAGGTCAGTCAAAAAGACTGAGTAAGTCCTACTACAATCAATGTAAACTGATAAAGTTAACTGGCATGAGCAGCAGAGATGAACATAAGGATAACAACATACTAGCATGATGATTAACTAACAAGGTAGATAAAGGTGTCATCGCATAATCGGGATTAAGGTTTTTCACCACAGGCGTACCAACATTCTAACATGTCATGTATAATCAAGAATTTATCCCTTGGCCTAACCTTGGCCCAGTATCAGGTGTTTGACTCAAATCAAGATCCAACTTCTTGGTACCAATTCTAGTATAACAGGATTAGGTGTTACCCCAATGTTCACATCGAAACAGGACGGAACAGAATGGTCCATACAAAAATAGAGTTTGGGTAAAATGGGCTTTTACCATCCCAACAGATAAAGTACAGAAACGGAATGCTAACAATAATGGGCCTTTACCACCCTAACAGATAAAGTACAGAAACGGAATACTAACTATAATGGGCCTTTACCACCCTAACAGAACGGTACCACGCAGAAACAGACGGGTGTTGCCACCCAACAAAACAGACGGTACCAACAGAATCAGACAGAACTAAGTGTACCCTAAATACTACCCAAGCGATCGGCTCCCTAATACATAAATACCCTATGTCGGCCCCACGATAAGGTGTATCACTCCCTAAAGTGGCAACCAATTGGCACAGGCGTATTTACAGATGTCACGGCGTCTTACATCCTCAGAGGCAGACCGGGATCCATGCACGCACATGACCCGGTTGGAACGCACCATCAACACCCATCGCCATTATCAGAATGAACCACTTATAATTAGTTCAGTAAGCGTGCCCGGACCCTACCTACAGTTGGGTCAAAGTTTTGATACCAGAAAGGGTTACTGACTAATATGGGTCCCAAACAACAGATGACACAAGTATTCCCCCTTGTGTCCCCAGACTATCAGATTCAGATTAACTTATTAACAGAGTTCAGACATACCAGGTTCAGACGATCAGTTTTCAGACTAACGGATCAGATAACAGATTTACAAACTTGCCTAACTTGATGTGGGTCCTACAGATCCGCAAAACAGGTTCGTTTAATTTATCAACCAAGTTAGTTTATCCAGACCAGGTATCAAATTGGTTCTCAGTCTTACCAAATTACTGAGTTGGATTGGTTAAGTATAGTTCAACTTAACCCCGTTAAATTACCGAGTTCAGATTGGTTAAGTGTAGGTTAACTTAACCCCGTTAATTTACCGAGTTCAGATTGGTTAAGTGTCATAAGTCAGATTTACTTAACCTTATCATGTAGCATTAATTAATTAATGCGCCTTAACCTCTCACATTAGACTTTGTTGCGGTTACTAGTTAAGCCGGTCGGTTCCGGGTAGCTTTACACCACAACTTGGTCTAACCTCGGGTTCAAGGTACAACATGACCAACTTCTCACATTGGGTCCTATTGTTTGTAGCAACTAGTTAAGCCGGTCGGTTCCGGGTAGGTTTACGCTACAAACTCAACCCAACCTCGAGTTGGTCACACTTATCTTTTCTAAGTGTCATGTCCATCATGTTTCCAAAACATATTACAAATTTTCAAGCAATTGGGTAGACCTAACTTAATAGGTAAATTCCCAATGGGTAGACCTAACTTAATAGGTAAATTCTCAAGCTTATGTTTTTATGTCTTTTAAGTTTACCCAACCCCGAACGCAATCCCATCGCTTACATATCGCAATAGCGCATAAAGGATAGAAAGAGGGAACTTGGCATAATCATGACATAAAAGTGTTGAAGCCACAAGTTCAACATGGTGGCATATGAAATGTACATATGTTCATATACTTGCATTAGGCCTCAAAAAGCATGCATAACTTGCATATCATATGACAACTTGCATATCAAACTTGCATAACATAACTTGCATATCATATGACAACTTGCATATCAAACTTGCATAGCATAACTTGCATATCATATGACAACTTGCATATCAAACTTGCATAGCATAACTTGATGAACTTGCATAACACATCATAGTAAACTTGCATAACACATCATAGTAAACTTGCATATAAACTCGCATATCATACATTTAACTTTAAAGTTTAAGTATGAAAGTAAAATAGGGCTTACAATGCTTATGCGGACTCAAATGAGTATAGCAAATGTAAGAAAACCCTTATGCAACCAATTAAACCCCAAAAATGCAAGCAAAATTGATCAAAACTCTTTCTTTATGGTGCAAATGTAGAGACTTGACTTGAATGCAAGCTAAAGAGGCTCATACAAGTTTAAAAACACTTGTATGCATGGAAAATCTCATAAAAATTTGTTTAGGAATTTTATGAAGAGAGTGGAGGCCATGAGAGGATTGATTTTGCCATAGTTTAGTTACTTGAATGAATAATGATGATTTAGGGTTAGGTTAGGGGCTTATTTATAGGATTAGGATGTGTTTTAGACCCTTGGATTAACCCTAGGTTAGATTAGGACCATCAGATCTCGGAAGCTTCCAGAAAACAGCCCCAAAACACAGCCAAGCTCAAAAATGGTGCACCAGGTTAAACTGGCCGAGCACCCCCTGTCGACACCCAAGTCGACAGGGCTGTCGACTTGGTCCTAGCCAAGTCGACTGCCCAGTCGACAGGGCTGTCGACTTGGGTAGCTAGGCGGGAATTTTTCCCTCTTGCGCCCATGGCCCCAATTTCCAAATTCAGATTTGAATTCGAAATCTGTTTTTACTTTGAAATTTTCTGAAAACTTCGTTGGGCCTTAACCGGGTCGTACGGACTCCGATTTTCGAAAACTCAGACTCTATTTCGCGTATTTTTCCGAGACGAACGCAATGGCATAGCCCATTTCCCTTGATTCAGATTTTAGAATTAAATTCTGCCTCGATTTACGTTATAACAGGTTATTGAAAATACGGGTTGTTACATTCTCCCCTCCTTAAAGGATTTCGTCCTCGAAATCTTCAAGTTAGGAAGAACGCATCCTACCATCCATCATCCATCTACTCAAATCATCATTCACGAGCAATCATTGTCCTTAAAGATTCTAATGCGGTATGAACATATGCAAAAGGTGTGTGTATATGTTCTTATCTAATGCAAAGATCATCAATGCAAAGTATGTTAGTGAAATGAATCCATTATGTATGCAAATAGTCCTAATCATATAATACTATATGTGTGCACAAACATTCGTCCATATGCAACATCCATGTGCTGAATTAACCATCTTGCAACCATAAGAATCGAAAATGTACACACGTCCATATGCAATATGAGAGTGTATTTCAAGCCGATCTAGTGCCTAGTGTGTGTTTATGCATCCACGAGCAACCACTAGCAACCACTTGCATCCACTTGCAACCATCAAACATAACATGTCTCAAATACATGTTTACATCCATAGGATTCCTATCTCCACAAGATACAATCGAGTGATGGAAGCGAGTACAGATAAAACAAAAACTTGGTACATATACTTACAGACTACTGGTACAGATCAGATTTCCCCAAATGATTCTTAGGAAACTAAGCATGGTAGAAACCCAGAATGTATTCGTCATAGTCACCCTCATGCCCAACACAGATACTCTCAAACCCCAATTTATCACAAACAGATGAGTTATAACTCTCAGGGAGTTTGAGACTATTACCAGATCAGAAGCAAGACTAGCATTAAAGTACTGAGTTTCCATTACAGAATCAAAATACCAGAAAAAGAGTTTCAAACTGAAAATCAGACAAAGAGAATTAAACATCCTACAGACAAATTATTCTTGCCCTAATCTATTCACTCGCCATGCGAGTATTCACCGTTCCTTCCGATGTAGTCCCTTTCTTCTTCGGGCAGTCCCTAGTGAAGTGTCCCATCTCTCCACAGTTAAAGCAAGTGCCCTTCCTCTTTCTGCAGTCCTTGTTTAGATGAGTTGAGCTTCCACAAGTGAAGCACTTCTTTTCCTTCTTATCTTCAGACTTCTCCTCCTTCTTTTGCATTTCCTTTTTGGGTCCCGTTTTCTTGTTTTGAGACTCATTCACCTTGACCTCCTTCTTTGCACTCTTGTTCTCTTCATTGAGTAGGGCCATATCTACCAAACTCTCAAACGTAGCCCCCATGGGCACATGAGACATAGCTAACTCCTGTAACGGCTCATTCAACCCTCTAGCAAAATGAAGAGCCTTCTTCTGAGTAGTACTCACCATATCCAAGCCAAAACGAGCTAACTGATTGAACTTGTTCACATATTCTTTGACAGACATGTCTCCTTGCTTCAAAGCAATAAACCTTTCCATTTGCAAATTCTCTTCAGTAGAAGACAGAAACTTAAGCCCGAATCTTGTCCTGAAATCGTCCCAAGTCTCAACGGGCCTAGTCGCGGTGGTGTTCTCCCACCAATAAGCGGCTTCATCCTTCATAAGCCAAACCGCCAACAAGATCTTTCTCTGATCATCTAATCCAAAGATAGCGAATAAATCCTCGGTCTCTTTCAACCAATTCCGGGCCTCTACAAAAGTCTCGGTACCTAGAAAGTTCTTGCCACCCATTGCTTTGAAGTCCTTGCAAATCTTCGTGAACTCTACTGGAGGATTCTGAGGGGGAGGAGGAGGAGGAACCTCAGCGACAGGAGGAGGAGGAACATTAACCACCGGAGGAGGAGTAACATTTGCGGGGCCGGCTTCGGTCGCCCTAGCCTCCATAAGTCTCCTATACCAAACGGGAACTTGCACTCCCTTTGGGATAACAAAGTTGTCGGCCATACTAAAATGACGGAAAAGATAGATTCAGAACGAGGAAACTAAGAATAGATAACTAAGGATTGTGCTAATGGCTTTTGGGGAATAGCCTTTTAAAATAAACTAGACTTTTCTTTGGAAAATACTTTATACTTGGTTTTGAAAATAGTTTTCCAAAAGTTTTTTTTTTTAAAAAAAAAAACCTTTTTGTCCCTTCTCGTAAACCATATGCTCTGATACCAAATGTAACACCCCACCTCCGCCAGGGTGGCTCTTGCAAGCACTCTGACTTTGGAGGGGCGTTGAATCAGGTAAACATGCATAATGATGTGTCAAGGCAGAACAAGAACATATGTATATATGTCAACAGAGTAAATAACATAGATAAAACAGCGGAAGATTTTAAACCATTTCAAAACAAGTCTGGTACAACATAATGTTAACTTTCCAAATACACAAGTCTAGATAAAAACAACATCACTGTAAAACTGAAATACATAAGTACTATCCCCAAAATAAGTGGTAACCATAGCTAGCTTCATGCCAAGACCGTACATGAGCTAAAATCCCACAAGCAAGCGATCAGAAATCCAAGCTAAGCTCCAGTATTCCCTCCCTGAGAACCTGGGGGGGGGGGAAACGGAAGAAAAGAGGCGAAAGAAAACAGGTCAGTCAAAAAGACTGAGTAAGCCCTACTACAATCAATGTAAACTGATAAAGTTAACTGGCATGAGCAGCAGAGATGAACATAAGGATAACAACATACTAGCATGATGATTAACTAACAAGGTAGATAACGGTGTCATCGCATAATCGGGATTAAGGTTTTTCACCACAGGCGTACCAACATTCTAACATGTCATGTATAATCAAGAATTTATCCCTTGGCCTAACCTTGGCCCAGTATCAGGTGTTTGACTCAAATCAAGATCCAACTTCTTGGTACCAATTCTAGTATAACAGGATTAGGTGTTACCCCAATGTTCACATCGAAACAGGACGGAACAGAATGGTCCATACAAAAATAGAGTTTGGGTAAAATGGGCTTTTACCATCCCAACAGATAAAGTACAGAAACGGAATGCTAACAATAATGGGCCTTTACCACCCTAACAGATAAAGTACAGAAACGGAATACTAACTATAATGGGCCTTTACCACCCTAACAGAACGGTACCACGCAGAAACAGACGGGTGTTGCCACCCAACAAAACAGACGGTACCAACAGAATCAGACAGAACTAAGTGTACCCTAAATCCTACCCAAGCGATCGGCTCCCTAATACATAAATACCCTATGTCGGCCCCACGATAAGGTGTATCACTCCCTAAAGTGGCAACCAATTGGCACAGGCGTATTTACAGATGTCACGGCGTCTTACATCCTCAGAGGCAGACCGGGATCCATGCACGCACATGACCCGGTGGGAACGCACCATCAACACCCATCGCCATTATCAGAATGAACCACTTATAATTAGTTCAGTAAGCGTGCCCGGACCCTACCTACAGTTGGGTCAAAGTTTTGATACCAGAAAGGGTTACTGATTAATATGGGTCCTAAACAACAGATGACACAAGTATTCCCCCTTATGTCCCCAGACTATCAGATTCAGAATAACTTATTAACAGAGTTCAGACATACCAGGTTCAGACGATCAGTTTTCAGACTAACGGATCAGATAACAGATTTACAAACTTGCCTAACTTGATGTGGGTCCTACAGATCCGCAAAACAGGTTCGTTTAATTTATCAACCAAGTTAGTTTATCCAGACCAGGTATCAAATTGGTTCTCAGTCTTACCAAATTACTGAGTTGGATTGGTTAAGTATAGTTCAACTTAACCCCGTTAAATTACCGAGTTCAGATTGGTTAAGTGTAGGTTAACTTAACCCCGTTAATTTACCGAGTTCAGATTGGTTAAGTGTCATAAGTCAGATTTACTTAACCTTATCATGTAGCATTAATTAATTAATGCGCCTTAACCTCTCACATTAGACTTTGTTGCGGTTACTAGTTAAGCCGGTCGGTTCCGGGTAGCTTTACACCACAACTTGGTCTAACCTCGGGTTCAAGGTACAACATGACCAACTTCTCACATTGGGTCCTATTGTTTGTAGCAACTAGTTAAGCCGGTCGGTTCCGGGTAGGTTTACGCTACAAACTCAACCCAACCTCGAGTTGGTCACACTTATCTTTTCTAAGTGTCATGTCCATCATGTTTCCAAAACATATTACAAATTTTCAAGCAATTGGGTAGACCTAACTTAATAGGTAAATTCCCAATGGGTAGACCTAACTTAATAGGTAAATTCCCAAGCTTATGTTTTTATGTCTTTTAAGTTTACCCAACCCAAAACGCAATCCCATCGCTTACATATCGCAATAGTGCATAAAGGATAGAAAGAGGGAACTTGGCATAATCATGACATAAAAGTGTTGAAGCCACAAGTTCAACATGGTGGCATATGAAATGTACATATGTTCATATACTTGCATTAGGCCTCAAAAAGCATGCATAACTTGCATATCATATGACAACTTGCATATCAAACTTGCATAACATAACTTGCATATCATATGACAACTTGCATATCAAATTTGCATAGCATAACTTGCATATCATATGACAACTTGCATATCAAACTTGCATAGCATAACTTGATGAACTTGCATAACACATCATAGTAAACTTGCATAACACATCATAGTAAACTTGCATATAAACTCGCATATCATACATTTAACTTTAAAGTTTAAGTATGAAAGTAAAATAGGGCTTACAATGCTTATGCGGACTCAAATGAGTATAGCAAATGTAAGAAAACCCTTATGCAACCAATTAAACCCCAAAAATGCAAGCAAAATTGATCAAAACTCTTTCTTTATGGTGCAAATGTAGAGACTTGACTTGAATGCAAGCTAAAGAGGCTCATACAAGTTTAAAAACACTTGTATGCATGGAAAATCTTATAAAAATTTGTTTAGGAATTTTATGAAGAGAGTGGAGGCCATGAGAGGATTGATTTTGCCATAGTTTAGTTACTTGAATGAATAATGATGATTTAGGGTTAGGTTAGGGGCTTATTTATAGGATTAGGATGTGTTTTAGACCCTTGGATTAACCCTAGGTTAGATTAGGACCATCAGATCTCGGAAGCTTCCAGAAAACAGCCCCAAAACACAGCCAAGCTCAAAAATGGTGCACCAGGTTAAACTGGCCGAGCACCCCCTGTCGACACCCAAGTCGACAGGGCTGTCGACTTGGTCCTAGCCAAGTCGACTGCCCAGTCGACAGGGCTGTCGACTTGGGTAGCTAGGTGGGAATTTTTCCCTCCTGCGCCCATGGCCCCAATTTCCAAATTCAGATTTGAATTCGAAATCTGTTTTTACTTTGAAATTTTCTGAAAACTTCGTTGGGCCTTAACCGGGTCGTACGGACTCCGATTTTCGAAAACTCGGACTCTATTTCGCGTATTTTTCCGAGACGAACGCAATGGCATAGCCCGTTTCCCTTGATTCAGATTTTAGAATTAAATTCTGCCTCGATTTACGTTATAACAGGTTATTGAAAATACGGGTTGTTACATTCTCCCCTCCTTAAAGGATTTCGTCCTCGAAATCTTCAAGTTAGGAAGAACGCATCCTACCATCCATCATCCATCTACTCAAATCATCATTCACGAGCAATCATTGTCCTTAAAGATTCTAATGCGGTATGAACATATGCAAAAGGTGTGTGTATATGTTCTTATCTAATGCAAAGATCATCAATGCAAAGTATGTTAGTGAAATGAATCCATTATGTATGCAAATAGTCCTAATCATATAATACTATATGTGTGCACAAACATTCGTCCATATGCAACATCCATGTGCTGAATTAACCATCTTGCAACCATAAGAATCGAAAATGTACACACGTCCATATGCAATATGAGAGTGTATTTCAAGCCGATCTAGTGCCTAGTGTGTGTTTATGCATCCACGAGCAACCACTAGCAACCACTTGCATCCACTTGCAACCATCAAACATAACATGTCTCAAACACATGTTTACATCCATAGGATTCCTATCTCCACAAGATACAGTCGAGTGATGGAAGCGAGTACAGATAAAACAAAAACTTGGTACATATACTTACAGACTACTAGTACAGATCAGATTTCCCCAAATGATTCTTAGGAAACTAAGCATGGTAGAAACCCAGAATGTATTCGTCATAGTCACCCTCATGCCCAACACAGATACTCTCAAACCCCAATTTATCACAAACAAATGAGTTATAACTCTCAGGGAGTTTGAGACTATTACCAGATCAGAAGCAAGACTAGCATTAAAGTACTGAGTTTCCATTACAGAATCAAAATACCAGAAAAAGAGTTTCAAACTGAAAATCAGACAAAGAGAATTAAACATCCTACAGACAAATTATTCTTGCCCTAATCTATTCACTCGCCATGCGAGTATTCACCGTTCCTTCCGATGTAGTCCCTTTCTTCTTCGGGCAGTCCCTAGTGAAGTGTCCCATCTCTCCACAGTTAAAGCAAGTGTCCTTCCTCTTTCTGCAGTCCTTGTTTAGATGAGTTGAGCTTCCACAAGTGAAGCACTTCTTTTCCTTCTTATCTTCAGACTTCTCCTCCTTCTTTTGCATTTCCTTTTTGGGTCCCGTTTTCTTGTTTTGAGACTCATTCACCTTGACCTCCTTCTTTGCACTCTTGTTCTCTTCATTGAGTAGGGCCATATCTACCAAACTCTCAAACGTGGCCCCCATGGGCACATGAGACATAGCTAACTCCTGTAACGGCTCATTCAACCCTCTAGCAAAACGAAGAGCCTTCTTCTGAGTAGTACTCACCATATCCAAGCCAAAACGAGCTAACTGATTGAACTTGTTCACATATTCTTTGACAGACATGTCTCCTTGCTTCAAAGCAATAAACCTTTCCATTTGCAAATTCTCTTCAGTAGAAGACAGAAACTTAAGCCCGAATCTTGTCCTGAAATCGGCCCAAGTCTCAACGGGCCTAGTCGCGGTGGTGATCTCCCACCAATAAGCGGCTTCATCCTTCATAAGCCAAACCGCCAACAAGATCTTTCTCTGATCATCTAATCCAAAGATAGCGAATAAATCCTCGGTCTCTTTCAACTAATTCCGGGCCTCTACAAAAGTCTCGGTACCTAGAAAGTTCTTGCCACCCATTGCTTTGAAGTCCTTGCAAATCTTCGTGAACTCTACTGGAGGATTCTGAGGGGGAGGAGGAGGAGGAACCTCAGCGACAGGAGGAGGAGGAACATTAACCACCGGAGGAGGAGTAACATTTGCGGGGCCGACTTCGGTCGCCCTAGCCTCCATAAGTCTCCTATACCAAACGGGAACTTGCACTCCCTTTGGGATAACAAAGTTGTCGGCCATACTGAAATGACGGAAAAGATAGATTCAGAACGAGGAAACTAAGAATAGATAACTAAGGATTGTGCTAATGGCTTTTGGGGAATAGCCTTTTAAAATAAACTAGACTTTTCTTTGGAAAATACTTTATACTTGGTTTTGAAAATAGTTTTCCAAAAGTTTTTTTTAAAAAAAAAAAAAACTTTTTTGTCCCTTCTCGTAAACCATATGCTCTGATACCAAATGTAACACCCCACCTCCGCCAGGGTGGCTCTTGCAAGCACTCTGACTTTGGAGGGGCGTTGAATCAGGTAAACATGCATAATGATGTGTCAAGGCAGAACAAGAACATATGTATATATGTCAACAGAGTAAATAACATAGATAAAACAGCAGAAGATTTTGAACCATTTCAAAACAAGTCTGGTACAACATAATGTTAACTTTCCAAATACACAAGTCTAGATAAAAACAACATCACTGTAAAACTGAAATACATAAGTACTATCCCCAAAATAAGTGGTAACCATAGCTAGCTTCATGCCAAGACCATACATGAGCTAAAATCCCACAAGCAAGCGATCAGAAATCCAAGCTAAGCTCCAGTATTCCCTCCCTGAGAACCTGGGGGGGAAACGGAAGAAAAGAGGCAAAAGAAAACAGGTCAGTCAAAAAGACTGAGTAAGCCCTACTACAATCAATGTAAACTGATAAAGTTAACTGGCATGAGAAGCAGAGATGAACATAAGGATAACAACATACTAGCATGATGATTAACTAACAAGGTAGATAAAGGTGTCATCGCATAATCGGGATTAAGGTTTTTCACCACAGGCGTACCAACATTCTAACATGTCATGTATAATCAAGAATTTATCCCTTGGCCTAACCTTGGCCCAGTATCAGGTGTTTGACTCAAATCAAGATCCAACTTCTTGGTACCAATTCTAGTATAACAGGATTAGGTGTTACCCCAATGTTCACATCGAAACAGGACGGAACAGAATGGTCCATACAAAAATAGAGTTTGGGTAAAATGGGCTTTTACCATCCCAACAGATAAAGTACAGAAACAGAATGCTAACAATAATGGGCCTTTACCACCCTAACAGATAAAGTACAGAAACGGAATACTAACTATAATGGGCCTTTACCACCCTAACAGAACGGTACCACGCAGAAACAGACGGGTGTTGCCACCCAACAAAACAGACGGTACCAACAGAATCAGACAGAACTAAGTGTACCCTAAATCCTACCCAAGCGATCGGCTCCCTAATACATAAATACCCTATGTCGGCCCCACGATAAGGTGTATCACTCCCTAAAGTGGCAACCAATTGGCACAGGCGTATTTACAGATGTCACAGCGTCTTACATCCTCAGAGGCAGACCGGGATCCATGCACGCACATGACCCGGTTGGAACGCACCATCAACACCCATCGCCATTATCAGAATGAACCACTTATAATTAGTTCAGTAAGCGTGCCCGGACCCTACCTACAGTTGGGTCAAAATTTTGATACCAGAAAGGGTTACTGACTAATATGGGTCCCAAACAACAAATGACACAAGTATTCCCCCTTGTGTCCCCAGACTATCAGATTCAGATTAACTTATTAACAGAGTTCAGACATACCAGGTTCAGACGATCAGTTTTCAGACTAACGGATCAGATAACAGATTTACAAACTTGCCTAACTTGATGTGGGTCCCACAGATCCGCAAAACAGGTTCGTTTAATTTATCAACCAAGTTAGTTTATCCAGACCAGGTATCAAATTGGTTCTCAGTCTTACCAAATTACTGAGTTGGATTGGTTAAGTATAGTTCAACTTAACCCCGTTAAATTACCGAGTTCAGATTGGTTAAGTGTAGGTTAACTTAACCCCGTTAATTTACCGAGTTCAGATTGGTTAAGTGTCATAAGTCAGATTTACTTAACCTTATCATGTAGCATTAATTAATTAATGCGCCTTAACCTCTCACATTAGACTTTGTTGCGGTTACTAGTTAAGCCGGTCGGTTCCGGGTAGCTTTACACCACAACTTGGTCTAACCTCGGGTTCAAGGTACAACATGACCAACTTCTCACATTGGGTCCTATTGTTTGTAGCAACTAGTTAAGCCGGTCGGTTCCGGGTAGGTTTACGCTACAAACTCAACCCAACCTCGAGTTGGTCACACTTATCTTTTCTAAGTGTCATGTCCATCATGTTTCCAAAACATATTACAAATTTTCAAGCAATTGGGTAGACCTAACTTAATAGGTAAATTCCCAATGGGTAGACCTAACTTAATAGGTAAATTCCCAAGCTTATGTTTTTATGTCTTTTAAGTTTACCCAACCCCAAACGCAATCCCATCGCTTACATATCGCAATAGCGCATAAAGGATAGAAAGAGGGAACTTGGCATAATCATGACATAAAAGTGTTGAAGCCACAAGTTCAACATGGTGGCATATGAAATGTACATATGTTCATATACTTGCATTAGGCCTCAAAAAGCATGCATAACTTGCATATCATATGACAACTTGCATATCAAACTTGCATAACATAACTTGCATATCATATGACAACTTGCATATCAAACTTGCATATCATATGACAACTTGCATATCATATGACAACTTGCATATCAAACTTGCATAGCATAACTTGATGAACTTGCATAACACATCATAGTAAACTTGCATAACACATCATAGTAAACTTGCATATAAACTCGCATATCATACATTTAACTTTAAAGTTTAAGTATGAAAGTAAAATAGGGCTTACAATGCTTATGCGGACTCAAATGAGTATAGCAAATGTAAGAAAACCCTTATGCAACCAATTAAACCCCAAAAATGCAAGCAAAATTGATCAAAACTCTTTCTTTATGGTGCAAATGTAGAGACTTGACTTGAATGCAAGCTAAAGAGGCTCATACAAGTTTAAAAACACTTGTATGCATGGAAAATCTCATAAAAATTTGTTTAGGAATTTTATGAAGAGAGTGGAGGCCATGAGAGGATTGATTTTGCCATAGTTTAGTTACTTGAATGAATAATGATGATTTAGGGTTAGGTTAGGGGCTTATTTATAGGATTAGGATGTGTTTTAGACCCTTGGATTAACCCTAGGTTAGATTAGGACCATCAGATCTCGGAAGCTTCCAGAAAACAGCCCCAAAACACAGCCAAGCTCAAAAATGGTGCACCAGGTTAAACTGGCCGAGCACCCCCTGTCGACACCCAAGTCGACAGGGCTGTCGACTTGGTCCTAGCCAAGTCGACTGCCCAGTCGACAGGGCTGTCGACTTGGGTAGCTAGGCGGGAATTTTTCCCTCCTGCGCCCATGGCCCCAATTTCCAAATTCAGATTTGAATTCGAAATCTGTTTTTACTTTGAAATTTTCTGAAAACTTCGTTGGGCCTTAACCGGGTCGTACGGACTCCGATTTTCGAAAACTCGGACTCTATTTCGCGTATTTTTCCGAGACGAACGCAATGGCATAGCCCGTTTCCCTTGATTCAGATTTTAGAATTAAATTCTTCCTCGATTTACGTTATAACAGGTTATTGAAAATACGGGTTGTTACAGCATGACTAAAGTAAATCGTCAAAATAACGCAATGCTTTTTAGAAAAATGAAACCATTATAAGACCCAAGTCCCATCACACAATGCAACGCAAACCGGAGGATAGGGTTTTACCTTATAATGATCAAAAGATGCTTGATACGATAAACACGGTATTATATAATAATAGTGTGCAACCAATTTGAAATACATCAAAGTAAATGTATCAATCCTAGACGGCATGAGTGCCCCATCCCACTATGTCGCCATATATAGGTATACAATCAAAACCGCGTGATGTCGTATTGGAAATTTGGGTTTCCATCTGAGTCAAGGCTAGGGAGGAGATCCTTACCGATTCGAGACACTCTAGCAAATGCCCCAGGATTGGTACTCTGTCCAACCCTTGGATAGCTGCAGGGCCGGTCCACACTTACTTTTGTAGATTAGAAATGCCTGAACACACGTTCCCCGGTCCTTTTGGACCTATAATACGGCCAGTGGCGACCGCATAAACCGAGGCCTCGAAAAATCCAACAACCACAATGAATAAATGCCAGCGCTGGTAGGTCCCTAGCACCACTCTAGCTAGAAAGAAACGTGTGCACTCCCTGCGTTCCCTTCTCCCGTTTTAGACTCTACCGGGCTGTGAGGCTCGCGAAGTCACGATATACACAAAGCTATGCCTAAATTGACTGTGCTTTGATCATCAACCACAAGGCTCTGCTTTGCAACAATAAGCCTTGATCAAGTGCAACTTGGCATACCACATCAACAACTCATCTCATGCGATCGGTAATTATTTAACATACAAAAGGGTGTTAAGCAAGAGAATAAATCCTACGCCACCATGCATTCATATATTAAATAAAAACCAATTTAATTACATGAAATAAATTTCAATGTCAGGCATGCTATCCATTTACAAGTCCGTTCTGGGTCCGAACGAAACAACGTATCCGTCGATCTCCAGTACGTCTGGAAGATCATCACTTTTTACCTTGCCTTGGGGGATCCGTCCCAATTCAAGATATCAGTCACCATCAACCAAACGATGTGAAGTTCTCAGGTCTTCAGTCACCGTCTTCATCTTCGACTCTTGATCGTCGTGATGATTATTCAGAATGGGTTAGACCCGGTCTTCCTGAATAACTCGCGTATTCTTAATTTAAAATCAACCATACGCCACATTCCAACTTTGAATATCCTTTTAAATAAAAATTATTATTTATGTTAAAAGGTTCTCATTAATTTTATCAAAGATAAAATTTATTAAATTTTTAATCTTAAAAAGATTTATTAATGTTCCAATTTTGATTTAATTTATAAAATAGATTTATAAATTTCAGATAGTAATTTCAATGTAAATTGGATTAAAGGATAAATGTTATTTAAAACATCGTCCACTACAAATCCAATCTACATATCAATCACCAAACATAATGGCTAAAATCTAATAATCTTAAATAAAAGGTTTATCCTAAAGATATTAATTCATTACTATATAAAAAAACATATTTTAAAATAATAAATAAAATATTCTATATATAAAAAGATTCTGAATGTAAAATATTCTTTATAATACAAAATCTTTTATTTTACAAAAATTCCTTTATTATGTAAACATTCTTTATTTAAAAAGAAATTCTGCATTGGAATGCGACTCAACCATGCACCATATAATTTGGGTCATATGGGTTTCGTACATTTCATGTATGGGTAATAACAGGAAATAATCCTCAATCCATCCATTAACAACCAGAGTGACAATGTCAACTGTATGAGCGTTAAAATGAAACAATATCGCTCATCGCAGCCTGTCGATCAATCGATAGACATATCATTAAACATTGGGATTTGTGTCAGTCAAGTATCGTCCCAATACCCGTGTGGGGTTTTCAGCCAACAACAGTTCATATAAATAAGTAAATACATAATTGGCTAATAGGTTTAACCAATTTCAATTTCACTAAACATGTCACTTATAACGAGTAAGATGTATTTTACTCATATGACTTCCCTATATACTTCTAAAGTTACATAGACAGTAATTTATTTATATAGCTTTATTGCGGATGACAAATGGAATATATATTCCATTATACTTTATTTGTATGAAGTTTCTTAACAATACTTTTCAGTGTATATTTTGACCAACAATACAATTGTATATTAGAATATAAATTCTAATGCAAGTTTGCAAATAAAATTTGGATTTTATATTTGCGTATAAATTCTACTGTATATTATACAAATAAAAGTGATTCTTATATTTGCACATAATTTCTGTTTTCAACAAAGATGGGTAAAGTGATACACTCATTTTGTTAGCAATTCTATTTCAACAAATACAGTGTAGATAAAAGTGTATTTCTAATCTTGTACTTTTATTTGTACATAAAACACAAATAAAAGTGTACCTCATGTATTTGTCTTTTTATTTGACAAAACAATGTTAATAAAAATGTTCTTTTATATCTTGTACCTTTATTTAACAAAACAATGGTAAATAAAATGTCTCTTTTAACTCTTTTACTTTTATTTAACAAAACAATGACAAATAAAAGTAAAATTTTCTTTCTATGCTTTATTTGCATCTAAAATGCAAATAAGAAATGTAACTCTCTTTTTACTTTTTCTTTACAATAGAAAATGTAAATAAAATGGTTCACACAATTTTGTTCTTTTCTTTTTACAAAAGAAAATGTAAATAAAAGGATTCTCATTATTTTGTTCTTTTTCATTTACAATAGAAAATGTAAATAAAAGGATTCACATTATTTTGTTCTTACCTAAGAAAATGTAAATAATATATTTTTCTAAATTTTATTCTTTTTACTTACATAAGAGAATGTAAATAATTACATTTTCAAATTCTATTCTTTTATTTACATAAGAAAATGTAAACAAATATATTTCTAAATTTTATTCTTTTTATTTACATAAGAGAATGTAAATAATTGCATTGTATATGCGATGCGAATTTCACGTCTTTTAATTACATAAGAATGTAATTTTCCATATCATGCGAACTCTCAATTTTCCAGTTACATATAAAGGTGTAATTCTTAATTTACAATGCAAATCCTCATTTCTAATTACGTAAAATGTAACTTTTTATTTCACGATGCAAATTCTCTTATCTCATTCCATAAAAATGTAATTTTTAATTTATTCGTGAATCTTACTTCTTTATTACATTATAAAAAAATGTAATTTTTATTTTACATTATAAAATCATGTCTCAATTACATAAAGAAATGTAATTTTCATAATACAATACAAATTCATATTTTAATTTCTTTGAAAAATATAATTTGTATCATACCTTTATAACTCATATATAAATTACATAGAAAAATGTCATTTTTATTTTATCGTTCTAACTCACATCTAAATTACATAGAAAAATGTACCATTAACATCGCTATTTTTATCGCATCAAAAATGTCAAATAAAATGAATCACTAACATTGTCTATTTCTATCGCACCAAAAATGTCGATAAAAATGAATCACTAACATTGTCTATTTTTATCGCACCAAAAATGTCGATAAAAATGAATCACTAACATTGTCTATTTTTATCGCACCAAAAATGTCGATAAAAATGACAACATTAACCATTCTATTTTCACCGCGTTCAAAATGACGATAAATATTCAACATTAACAATTCTATTTTTACCGCATTCAAAATGACGATAAAATATTCAACATTAAGTATTCTATTTTTCCTACTATAGAAAATGTAAATAAATATATTTCTAAATTCTATTCTTTTTATTCATATAAGAAAATGTAAATAAATGTATCTCTAAATTCTATTCTTTTTATTTACAATAGAAAAGGTAAATAAATAATTCACATATTTTGTTCTTCTCATTTACAATAAAAAAAATGTAAATAAAATGATTCATATATTTTGTTCTTTTGATTTTACATTTGAGAATGTAAATATAATGATTCACACATTTATCCTTTTCATTTACTATAGAAAATGAAAATAAAAATGATTCACAAATTTTGTTCTTTTTATCTTACATTAGGAAATGTAAATAAAATGATTAGCATATTTTATTCTTTTTACTTACAATAGAAAATGAAAATAAAATGATTAACATAATTTTATTCTTTTCATTTACCATAGAAAATGTAAGTAAAAACGTATTTTCTGAATTTGTCCTTTTATTTACAAAAGAAATGTAAATAAAAAACTTGCTTTCTAAATGTGTTCTTTTATTTACAAAGAAATGTAAATAAAAACTTGTTCTTTTATTAATAACAGAAATGTAAATAAAAATATAAAAAAATAAAAAAAAACTTGTTTTTTTATAAGGACAAAAAGAAATTCATTTGTGTACATGTTCTAAAAATAAAAGAGGATTTTATTTGTTTTACAAGTTCTAATCCAATCTTAACATATATATATATATATATATATATATATATATACTGAATAAAATATGTTATGATCTCATTTTAGATCCAATTCTCCAACCGCAAATAAGATATATATAATTCCAAGCGGATTTGCAAATCATGTACAACAATCATTCAACAAGCAACAATTATCATTCCAAACAACACCCAACTTTTCAGGTCAGAATTAAATGATCAAACAATTATTTTTAATGCAAGAAAATAATTTATAATTAATTAAACAAATAAAATTAGAATCCTCACATTGAATTTTTGGCCAAAATTTTACTGTCTCCTTTTCAGCTGCGGTCTGCGCCATCGCGAAGCTCTTAATTTTGTGATTCCAACGCAATTTACGGTTCGTCAAACGGACCTCGTATGAAAGAGTTATGAATTTTTAAAGATCGGGTAATTAAATAATTAAATAATAAAATAATATATAAAAAAGAGACGCAACCTTTCTTCCTCCACGACGTTCTTCTCACGGCCGAACTACCCATAGCCGCCCCTTCTTCCTTCTACACGCACGCCACCACAAGCACCCGGACCACGATCAGAAGCCACCACCTCGTCGGCCACCACGAGACACACCCGCGCCGAGACCCGGGCCCCACTCGCACCCCCCTAGGACCCACAAATAACCCATAAATGCAGCATCTTCTCAGCCAAAATCCGCAAAATCCGTGCACCAAAACCCGATCTTAACCGTATAGATTGAAAGGTCTCTGAATTCTCTTCGATTTGGTAGGTCATACGTCGATTTTCGTTGAGCGGATCAAAAGTTATTAAGGTTTGAAAATCGGACAATTCTGGCCATCGAATTCTGGCGGCGGCTGGCCATTAGAGAATTAGGGTTTCGGATTTTTTTATATTATTTTAATGTTTTAATTCCGAATTTCGTGAAATAAAGTGGAATTTTGGACTTTCTCGGATTTGGGCCTGCTTACTGTCGATCTTAACGTTTTGAGGCCTTCTGAACGCGATGGGCTATGTCCCAAGGTCCAATTCCGAAATATACAGCAGTTTTTTTTCGGTTTTACTTGAAAATACAATATTAAATTAATTATTTAATTTCTACCGTACATTTAAATTCACCGAGGTCACAAATTAACTTCAAAAATTCTCGAAAAATATATTTAGCTATGTTTTGATGCTGTGGACATATGAAAATTAATTCGTTCGATTCTGAGCTCGTATGAATTTTTTTAATGAATTTTTAAAGTCAAAAATTTGCCCGTTTACACTGAAAAATCAATTATAATTATATTTTAATTCTAAAAATTACCAAAAAATCATTTTTAGCTTTGTTTTGATGATACGGGTCCAACAAAATTTATTTCGCTGAATTCTGAGACTGTTTGAAAAATGACTATTTTTAAGGCCAGTATATTTAATATTAAAAATACAATTTTAAACAAATAAATCCCGAAACTCAAAATATATAAGTGTTTACTGTTTTTCAATGTAGAAACATCATTCTGAACTCAATGGAAGTGGTTTCGAGTTCAAATTCCTTCGTATGCAAAAAGTAGCATTTTGGCCCTTATAAATTTCATAGCGACCTTTCTAAATTTTGAATTGGCCATAACTTTTGATTTCCACTATGAAATTTCAATTTTTCGGATTCGTTGGAAAGATATTTTTAAATAGATTCTAATATTTTTGGTTTCACTAAAATCCGTTAAATTTTGCATCCTGTACGGTCAGTCAAAGTTCAAGTTTGACTTTTCAAACTACCGCGCTATTTCTAACTCTTTTGTTAATTAAAATTAAATCATTCATTCTAACTTCGATTTAAATCAAATTTGTGATCATTATTATTTAAATAAATTATTTTATATTGTCAAAATTCATTAAAATTTTCTAAAATAAATTTTTTTAATTGGTTCTGATTTTTGCGGGTTGTTACATTTAATATCCTTTTAATTGTGATTATTAGGAATTAAAATTGTTATTTCAAAATGATATAAGATTAAAAGTTTATAAATGTATGGATAACATGGTTTTCAATTTAAATTTAAAATCCCTGTTAAAACTATAGTTTATATTAAGTCAAGGTGACGTCTTCCAATAATACACTCATCAATGTCCAAAATCACTGGATGTAGGTAATGCCAAAGCATTGTGCATTCTTTAATTTTGGTTATATGCGACGGAGTAAAAGTGATACTTGAATTGTATTATTGGGTCTGACTTAACTAAACTGCATAATAAGATTATGGCTTAGAGACAGCAGCATGAATTATTCTATATTTTGAGCAAATGAATAATACTGAACAAAATGTTCAACATGCGATCCAAGAATTATATATGCGATATAATTGGCATAAGATGCCTACCTAAAAGATTATGTTTTGGGAATTTGCCAAAGCAGAGTCAAAACATGATTAGATATGGATCTTGGAACACCTTAATTTACATATACTGATATATATATTAAAATATAGGGATGTTGATTTGAGTGGGAGCATATTTATTTTATTTATACATTTATATTTATATAGCAGTGATTGTTATCATTTTGATTGTCAAAATTATTAATCATTATTTTATCTCCTGTAGATACTAAATGGCAAGCAACACAAATAATAATCTATCTCTTAGGTCTGTTCTTGAAAAGAAAAAATGAATGGAATAAATTTCCTAGACTGGCACCGAAACTTGAGGATTGTCCTCAAGCAAGAAAGGAAGCTGTATGTACTTGATGGGCCTACTCCAGAGGCTCCACCAAGTATTGCACCTCGTGCAGAGATTAATGCTCATAAGAAACATCAAGACGATGCTCTTGATGTTAGCTGCCTCATGCTGGCAACCATGAATCTTGTGCTTCAGAAGCAACACGAGTACATGGATGCTTATGATATGATCGAGCACCTTAAGAAGTTGTTCGAAGGGCATGCTCGTCAAGAAAGGTATGACACGAGCAAAGCACTATATAACTGCAAGATGGGTGAAAAGGAACCCGTTGGTCCACACGTACTGAAGATGATTGGTTATATAGAGTATCTCGAGAGGTTAGGGTTTCCTTTGACACCGGAAGCTCAAACCGATCTTGTGCTCCAATCATTAAACAGTAAGTATTCTTCATTTATTATGACCTATCTCATGAATGAGATTGAGAAGCCCTTGATTGAGTTATTGAGCATGTTGAGAACTGCTGAGAATAACATGAAAAAGGCAGAACCGACTGCCATGATGATGGTACAGAAGGAGACTGCTAAACCCAAAGGCAAGGGCAAGAACAAGAAAAAGCAGCTTAAGCAGACTGCTAATAAGACCAATTTCAAAAAGGGGTCAAAGCCTAAAGGAGGGGTTCCCAAAGAAGGTGATTGTCACCACTACGGAAAGCCAGGTCACTGGAAACACAACTGTTATGTTTATTTGGAAGAACTAAAGAAGAAGAAGGGAAGTTTGACTTCGCCCAATTCAGGTATAAATGTTATATATGTCAACTTATCTACTTCATCATCATGGGTATTCGATACTGGATGTGGATCACATATATGTGTCAATTTGCAGGAGATGCAAAGGAGTAGAGACTTGGCAGAAGGAGAAGTGGACCTGCGTGTGGGAAATGGAGCAAAAGTTGCCGCATTAGCCAAAGGAAGCTGACACTTGTCCTTACCAACTGGATTAGTTTTAAAATTAGAAGATTGTTATTTTGTGCCTTCTATTAAGACAAATATTATTTCTGTTTCTTGTTTGGATAAGTTAGGATTTTCATTTATAATAAAAGACAGATGCTGTTTATTTTATTTGAATGAGATATTTTATGGAAGTGCACAGTTAATTAATGGTCTATATGTTCTTAATTTTGATACGCCAGTTTATAACATTAATACCAAAAGGATTAAATCTAATGATTTAAATCCAACATACCTTTGGCATTGTCGTTTAGGCCATATAAATGAGAATCGCATATCAAAACTCCATAAAGATGGAATTTTGGATTCATTTGATTTTGAATCATATGAAGAATGCAAATCTTGTTTATTAGGCAAGATGACTAAGGCTCCTTTCACTGGACACAGTGAACGGGCTAAGGACCTATTGGCCCTTATACATAGTGATGTATGTGGACCAATGAGTACATCAGCTAGAGGTGGGTTTTATTACTTCATTACATTTACTGATGATTTCAGTAGGTACGGATATGTGTATCTTATGAGACACAAATCAAAATCCTTTGAAAAGTTCAAAGAATTTAAGAATGAAGTTCAGAACCAACTTGGTAAGAATATAAAAACTCTTTGAACAGATCGAGGAGGAGAATATTTAAGCCAAGAGTTTAATGACTATCTGAAAGAGTGTGGAATTGTTTCACAACTCACTCCACCAGGAACACCACAATGGAATGGTGTATCCGAAAGGAGAAATCGCACCTTATTAGATATGGTACGATCCATGATGAGTCATGCAGATCTTCCAATAAGTTTTTGGGGTTTTGCCCTTACAACAACTGCATTCATACTTAATCGAGTTCCCACTAAAGCGGTTCAAACAACACCATATCAGATATGGACAGAGAGATGTCCTAATGTCTCTTACATGAAGATTTGGGGATGCGAGGCTTATGTTAAGCGACTTGTCTCATACAAGCTCGGACCCAAATCAGATAAGTGTTATTTTATGGGATATCCAATAGAAACAAAAGGATATTATTTCTACAAACCTTCAGAGAATAAAGTAGTTATTGCTCGATTTGGTACTTTTCTAGAAAGAGAACTGGTCTCTAAAAATACTAATGGGAATAAAGTGGAACTCGAAGAAATTCGTGAACCACAAGATACTATTGAACCTGAACTCGAAATTGAGCATGAGCCACAAGTTGTTGTGGAAACCGAAGATGCTCAAATTACACAAAACATTCGTAGATCTGGTAGAATACGTCATGAGCCTGATAGATATTTTGGGCATCTAATAACTCAAACAGGAGACGTAATGCTCATTGATCAAGATGAGCCAACTTCTTACCAAGATGCTATGAATGGACCAGAATCTATGAAATGGCTTGAAGCCATGAAATCTGAAATGGATTCCATGTACACCAACCAAGTGTGGACTTTGGTTGATCCACCTGACGGGGTAAAACCAATCGGGTGTAAGTGGGTTTTCAAGAAGAAAACCGAAATGGATGGTAAAATACAAACCTATAAAGGCCGATTGGTGGCAAAAGGTTTCAAACAAGTTCAAGGCGTTGACTATGATGAAACCTTCTCCCCAATGGCAATGGTTAAGTCCATTAGGATTTTGCTTGCAATTGCAGCCTTTTACGATTACGAAATCTGGCAGATGGATGTCAAAACCGCGTTCCTTAATGGGAATCTTATCGAGGATGTGTACATGACACAACCTGAAGGTTTTGTCAATCCAAAGGAAACTGGAAAAGTATGTAAACTGCAACGATCCATATATGGATTGAAACAAGCATCTCGGAGTTGGAATCTTCGTTTTGATGAAACAGTCAAAAGGTTTGACTTCACTAAGAACGAAGATGAACCTTGTGTATACAAGAAAATTAGTGGGAGTAACATCATATTCCTAGTATTATATGTGGATGACATATTACTTATTGGGAATAATGTTGATTCATTACAAGCGATAAAGACATGGTTGGGAAAAAGTTTCTCAATGAAAGACTTAGGCGAAGCTTCCTATATTTTAGGAATTAAGATCTATAGAGATAGATCAAGAAAGTTAATAGGCCTAGGTCAGAATACATACATTGATAAAGTGCTAAAAAGATTTGGCATGCAAGAGGCAAAGAAAGGATACGTACCCATATTACACGGTATATCACTTTCTAAGTCCCAATGTCCTAAATCATCAGATGATAAGGAACGCATGAAGATGATCCCTTATGCCTCGGCAATTGGATCAATCATGTATGCAATGTTATGTACTCGTCCAGATGTCTCGTATGCTTTAAGTATGACAAGTAGATTCCAATCAGATCCAGGTGAAAGTCACTAGACAGCCGTCAAGAACATTCTTAAGTACATGAAAAGGACTAAAGATTCATTCTTGATATATGGAGGCGAAGGGGAATTAATGGTAAAAGGTTACACAGACGCTAGTTTCCAGACTGATAAAGATGACTTCAAGTCACAGTCGGGTTATGTGTTTTTCCTGAATGGTGCTGCTGTTAGCTGGAAAAGTTCAAAGCAAGAAACAGTCGCTGATTCGATCATGGAAGCTGAATACATTGCTGCTTCAGAAGCTGCTAAGGAAGCTGTTTGGATTAAGAAGTTCATCTCTGAACTTTCTGTTGTTCCATCCATTATTGATCCAATAGATCTTTATTGTGACAACAATGGGGCCATTTCTCAGGCTAAGGAACCTAGATCACATCAACGATCCAAACACATACTTCGGCGATACCATCTCATCCGTGAAATTGTTGACAGAGGAGACATACATATCTGCAAAGTCCCAACGGATAATAACGTTGTAGACCCATTGACTAAAGTTGTGTCACAGCAGAAGAATGATAGTCACACTAGTTTCATGGGTATTCGATACATGAGTGATTGGCTCTAGTGCAAGTGGGAGATTGTTAGAGTTTGTGCCCTAGAGGCAATATGTTAGATGTGAATAATAATGACATTGTTATTGTTATGTTTTATTTGGAATAAAAATGTTCTATTATTTTATATTTACTGCGTAATATAAATATTATTATAATAGAATTCCTTAGAATAATAATACAGGATTATATAGTTCGAGTAAGACTGAACTTGAGATTATATGATATGTCAAGTATTATAATTATTAAATGTCCCTAGTCGAGTTTTATTGTTTACACAGGACAACAATAAAGCACTGAGACCAGTATATTGATTGACTGATGATCACATCTCATTGATCATTAATATACGTGATATTAAAGTCAAGATATAAATACGTATTAGAGAATAGCATATTGGGTTGACCCACCGTGAGACAACTACATGGAATATAATCAACAGTATCATAAGTTGTTCTCATAGTGATAGTGATATAATGGTCCTCAGACCTGAAATCATTATAATTTTATTCAAGGATATTTATGTTTTGATATCATCTAAAGTTATTTCGTAACAGAGTAATGATAACGGTGATTATTGGATATATCTAGAATCGAATATAAATTATGAATGATCTAGATGGAATTTAACCCTACGATATATTCGTAGTAATATCCCTGGGCCTCTTGATTGAGTGAGGCTGTGAAATGCATGGCCGTGCTAAAATATTGATTTGTTCTGAACAGTCTACTCATTGATCAAGAAAAACAGATTAAATTATAAAAGGATGATACGATCCATGCCTTCAGTTTAATCTAGGATATAACGGTTAAAAGGATTAAATTATATTGAGACACTATTCACAACAGGTTGTATTGAATCATTACTATTATAGCTTGGGTAACAATGATGTGTTACTAGACGCCGCTCATTGTTTACAGTCTAAATGTGTTTAAACTGTTGCCAACGCTGTGATAGCCTATAGGGTCACACTTATGAACGTTGAATAGGGCGAGATTTATTTAAAATAAAAGGAAGTCAAAATGTTGAAATTTTCTTCAGTTTTAAATAAAGGAACGGGTAAGTAGGGTTGAGAAAATCTCGTATCGTTTCTTTATAAAAGGAAAGGAGGCCGCTCCTCTTTTTAACGATTCAGAAAAACAAAACCGAGATAAAAATCAAACCCTAGATTCTGATTTCTTGGCTAGTACCTAGCTCGCTCTCTCCAGATTTCGTTCGACGATCTCCAGATCTACGTTCGTGGATTCCAGTAGAGACGCTTTGCTTTAAGCGTTGATTCGATTTAGTCCGAGATCAAGTTTGGTTGATTTGGCGATTTCAAGTACAAATTCTTGTTTAACCTTGCAATTCGGGTAAAGGTACATGTTTAAATTCAATTTTGTATTCGATTTTAAACAAAGTTTTTTTGTATAAACTATATTCCGCTGTTTTAGATCCACTGATTTCCTTCAATGAATAGTTATGTCTAAAATTTAGATTTCAATAAAAAGTTCATTTTTATTGTTTTCATTAAAACATGGTTTTTGTGCAAAATAGTTATTAAAATAAAAACATTCATTTTTGCCACTTTAAATGAATGAATTGAAAATGTTTCATTTTCGTCGTTGTAAAAAAAAAAAAATGAATAGCTAAACATTCATTTTTATCAGGTAAGTCAAAGTAGACAAAAATACTCATTTTTGTCTAAATTAAAAGAATGAAACAAGATATAGTACTTTTATATTATATTAGAATTGAAATGCAAAATTTAGCACTTTTGTCAATTTACATTAGTTAAAAACAAATTATTCACCTTTGTCGGTTTACATTAGTTGAAACCAAATAAGCACTTTTTTTATTTATGCTAGTTGAAACAAATTATGCAAATTTTGTCAAATATATTAGTTGAGACAAAAATGTACATCTTGTCAAATTAAGATGGTTGAAACAAAAAGGACATTTTTGTTAAATAAAGAATTAAGCACAAATAGCATTTTTATTAACTAGATTTGTGTTATAACAAATATTCATTTTGTTAGAATGAAATAGACATTATTTTCACCGTCACTTGTTAAAATGAAATAGACATTATTTTCACCGTCACTTGGTAAAATGAAATTGACATTATTTTGCACCGCCATTTGTTAGAAATGTAAGGAACAATTTTTAAACCGTTATGTATTAAATTAGAAACGAACATTTTGCACCGTCATGTGTTAATAATGATATGAATATTTTCACCGTCATGTTTGTTATAAAAGAATGAAACTTAATGAAGCAATATTATTTACATTTCTATTGTAATTAAAGGGAAGTAATTAAAAGAATGAAAGCTTATGTTTTTTTTAAGAAAAATGGAATTTTAAGTTTATGTTTAAATGAATTAAAAAGAATGAAGTCATGTTACATTTTTAATGTAATAAGAAGAAGTAGATTTTATACGGTAATCTTAATTACATCTTTAATGTAATAAAAAAGGAAATATTTTGACATTGTAAAGAGAAAAGTTACATTTTTAATGTAAATTAGATAAAAGAGAAAGGTTACATTTTTAAAGTAAAAAGAAAGTTTACATTTTTAATGTGAATAAGGTTGAAAAGAAAATTTTATATTTTAATGTAATTAAGATTTAAAGAGAAGAAAAATTACATTTTTCATGTGAATAGAATTTAAAGAAGAAAAACTATATTCCATGTAAATGGAACGTAAGGAAGGAAATTTACATTTTAATGATTTGAATTTTCATAAAAAAAAAGATAGCGGTATGAAATTTGCATTTTTATGTAAATAGATTTTCAGTGAAAATTATAACGATGGAAATGTAGTTTAAATGAATTAGATTTCATTAAAAGATTAACAAAGTTATTATTTTGTTACATTGGAATTATACAAACAAAAATATTTTCATTTTTGTAGAATTGAGGTTGACACCAAAATATGTTGCATTTTTGTTAGAAATTGAAATGACACAAAAATCTTCATTTTTGTTAAATTGGAATGATACACGAAATATACATTTTTTGTGTAAATTGAGAGCTGAAAGAAAAATATACATTTTGTGTATAGGATTCGTATGGAAATTGAAAAATAAAATAAACATTGTTGTATATAAGATGTGTATGTGTATGAAAATAAATGGTGTGTACATTGTATGTTAATATTGTATATACGAATAGGAATATTTTTCGTTAGCAAAATGTAATGAAATAAAATACATTTCATTACACTTTATAAACATTTCGATAGGATGTGAAACAAAACATTCACTACTTGTTATATAATTACGTTAATGAAATGGAATTTGAATATATATTTTTATATATATAAAAATAAAGATAAATCGTTATAAATTACTAATAACGATATGAAATGATTTCCAACTTATATATATACGAGAATTATTTGGAAAATCCGAGTCTATCTCATTCCAAATAATTTAAGCGACGTTTCAAATTCAAGTTTTGAAGACAGCGATCGAAGACCGACGATCTTCATATCGAATGGACGACGACTGCTGATGCACGTGATTGGAGTAGCTACCTTGAAGGGGCTACAGTGGTGGCCGTCCGGACGTAGTGTTGATTTGTACGGATTTGGCTTTCGCTCAGACCCAGAGCATAAGCTTATAAATGGAATGTGTGTCTAACGTTGAATTTTGTTTTATGTAAATTGATTTCTATTAATATACAACTGTTGGTGGCGGAGAATTTATTCTCTTGCTCAACACCCTTAGAGGTTGTGTATTAATAGTTATCAATCGCATGGCGTGAATTGTCAACGTGGCATGCTAAGATGAAGATGATCAGGCTTTGTTGAAAAGCAGGCCTTGTGGTTATAACGTTACTTCACGAGCCTCACAACCCGGTTGAGTCTAAAACGGGAGAAGGGAACGCAGGGAGAGCAGCACGTTTCTTTCTAGCTAGAAGTGGTGTCGGTGCTTAAACTGGCTGATATTTACTTATGTGGATGATGGAATGTGGCGCGCCTCGGATGATAGGTCCTGTAGGACCGGGAAACGTGTGTTCAGGAATTGCCAATCCACGAAGCTGTATGTGTGGACCGGCCCTGCAGGATCCAAGGGTTAACTGCGGGGAATCCTGAGACATTAGCTAGAGTGTCTCGAATCGGTAAGGAGCTCCTCCCTAGCCTTGACTCATGTTGGAAACCCAATTGCCAATACGACCTCATGCGGTTTTGATTGTATTACTAGTATGGAGGCATAGTATATGGTAGCTATGCTTCCTAGGATTGATACATTTACTTTGAAATGTTTTTGAAACGTATACACGCTAATAATAATATCAAATTCGTTTTTAACATATCAAGCATTTTTGACCATTATAAGGTAAAACCCTATCCTCCGGTTTGCGTTGCATTATGTGATGGGACTTGGGTCTTATGATGGTTTCATTTTTCCAAAAAGCATTGCATTGTTTAACGATTTACTTTAATTTATGCACGACAATCCATTGGAGTAAACCCGTTCCGCATTAGCGGCGTGGTCCTTGGATTTGTCTTATTGTTATTAGTGAAATTAGTTAAGAATTCTCACACCAGTCCCACGACTGACCCGTTGTTTGTTTCCACCTTTACAAACTCGGGTGCCCTCTTTCCACACGGGCAGTCGAGTAGTTTGTTTACAGGTTCTTATCTCGAGCAGGATGCTGGATTGAAGCTTAAAGTTGTATCCAGAGAGTAGTTGCCTTCCGCTGCCTTAGTTATTTTATTTCCGCTGCAATGTATTAAAATATTGTAATTTATCTTCCGCTGTAATTTTATTCCGTATACTCTGATATTCTGTACTCTGATGTAACATCATTGTGATGTTTATAAAAGTCTGTTGTTGTTTTGATGTGTTGTAGCCCAAAGTAAGCATATCCGGCGATTTCCCGCAAGGGCGATTTTCGGGTCGTTTCATTTTGGTATCAGAGCTCTGGTTAGCTCAAATCTTTGGGGTACAACTCGTTAGAACTGAACAAAAGACGCATCAGAGATTGGATTAGTAATATCCAATAAGAATACTCATTAGAGATAAGATCAGCAGTATCCTAGAATGAGAAAACTCATTAGAGATGGGGTTAGTAATGCCCTAGAATGAGTTGAGAGTGCCCAGTTTATAATTAACGTATTTTGATTATATATAATCCGCTATTAGGAAATATGATTTTTGTATATATAAAGTTATATATTTTAAAAGTTAATCAAAAAATAAAATTGAGTAGGATGATTAAACACTTTTTAGCTTCGTTCCTTTTCGAGGACGAAAAGTTCTTAAGTGGGGGAGATTGTAACAACCCTGAATTTTAGGGGTAAATTTAAAATTTATATTAACTACAATTTAATGGGTTTTTGATATTTAAAATAATTTATTTAGAATAATAATAATTAAAAAATTGATTTAAATCGAGGTTAGGATGAATAACTTAATTTTAACAATAAAAAAAGTTAGAAATAAGCGCGGTAGTTTAGAAAGTCAAACTTGAACTTTGACTGACCATACATGATGCAAAATTTAACGGATTTTAGTGAAACCAAAAATATTAGAATCTATTTAAAAATATCTTTCTAACGAATCTGAAAAATTGAAATTTCATAGCGGGAATCAAAAGTTATGCCCAAATTAAAATTTAGAAAGGTCGCTATGAAATATATAAAGGTAAAAAATGCCACTTTTTGCATACGAAGGAATTTGAACTTGAAACCACTTCCATTGAGTTCAGAATGATGTTTCTGCATTGAAAAACAGTAAATACTTATATATTTCGAGTTTCGGAAATTATTTGTTTAAAAATGTATTTTTAATATTAAATATATACGCCTTGAAAATAGCCATTTTCAAATGACCTCTGTTTCCGACAAAACCACTTTTGTTGGATTCGGAATGTCAAAATATAGTTAAGTTTAATTTTTCATAATTTTTAGAATTAATTTGTGATCGTGGCAAAAAGATATGTGTTTTGTCAATTTCGGTCAATTTTAATCGATTTGAAAAAGGCAATTTTTCAAATAGGCTCAAAATTGAACGAAATTAATTTTCCTAGGTCCGCAGCATCAAAACATAGCTAAATATATTTTTCGGGAATTTTTTTTGAAGTTAATTTATGGCTCCGGTAAATTTATTTGTACGATTGAATTAAAAATTAAATTATTTATATTAAAAATAAAAGTAAACATGCTGTAAACATAAGAATTGGGCCACGGGGCATAGCCCATCGCGTTCAGAAGGCGTCAAAACCTTAAGTTTGACACTGAATGGGCCTGATTTGGAGACAGTCCGAAAATCCCCCTTTAAAACACGTTTTTCGAGAAATTATATTATAAAAAAATAATAAAACAAAACCCTAATCATTAATTTCAGAATTGGCCGCCGCCTATGACATTTCAATGGCCCTCCGCTCTCGATTCTTCTTCCTCTAAATTCTCACAATCCACTCAATGGAACTCCTCCATCCTTTGGCCAAATTTGTTGTCCTTCCTCCAACCTTCAAATCCATACGGATTTCCCCACCTATCGACGCACGTGCACCGAGAACCGCCCCCCCGAAGTCCCGCCGCCTCGAGCTCCGCCCCGGCCACCCTGCGCCGCCGAACGCCACGCCACCACCAGCGTTCATGCGCCTCCCCTAGCTCTACAACCTCGTGCAAACCGATCTGGACTTCGTACATCAGATTTGAAGAAAATTGGATCTGAAGTTTTGAACGAAATTGAAAAACATACGGTTGTTATCTGAAGGTATAAATTATTTTATTCCTAACATATATAAGCGTTGCAAAATATAAATGAAGTTATAAAATTCATATTTTACTCATACAAATTCAGAATTGGACGTTTTCAGAGATGTTGTGACTGTGACAGCGAATACTACAACCTAGAACTGATAGGAACAAATTCTGAGCCCTTGTGAATTTTTAAATCTGCTTAAAGCAAGGTGGATTTCTATATTTTTAAAATTTAAAATTTATTATCCATTCCACTGTGTAATTTATATTTATTCTATATGAAAATTCATGTTGATGTTGTGAATATATTATTTCAGTGTTAATTGTTGTATGATTGCGATGTATCGTTGGATGGATTTGTGTGTCTCATGTCTGTTAAATTTAGTTTGCACAAAAGAAAAAAAATCTTATTTTTATTGTATTTGTCATATTAGAATAAAGGAATTGTTTTGATAAATAAAATCTCTTTTGTTTGTCACATTAGAATATAGGAATTGTTTTGATAAATAAAATCTCCTTTGTTTGTCATATTAGAATATAGAGATTGTTTCACAAATAAAATCTCTTTTATTTGTCATATTAGAGTTTAGAAATTGGTTTACAAATAAAAATCCCTTTTATTTGTTATTGAAATACTTAGAAAATATTGACGTAGAAAATATTCTTTTATATGACATTGAAATACATAGAGAAAAAAAATGTTAACATATAAAATTCTCTTTCATATGTTATTAGAATGTATAGAAAAGTATAAACAAATAAAAGTATTCTTTTATTTGTTATTAGAACACATAGAAAAGTGTAAACCAATAAAATACTTTTTTATATGTTGTTAGTGTACATAGAAAATGTACACAAATGAAATACTTCTTTTTATGTTATAAGTATATTTAGAAAAATGTAATCACATAAATTATTCTTTTGTGTCAAAATATGTTATTGAAACAAGTTTTACACATTTCGTTGGAATAGAATTAGCATTTTCATTGCTAAGTTAGTTTAGAAATTTTGACAAATAAATTATTCTTTTATTTGTTATAAAAGAAAATGTTTACATATAAACTATTCTTTAAAATACATAGAGGAATGTATACATATGAAATTCTCTTTATACATTATTAGAACACATGGAAAAATGTAAACAAATAAAATATTCTTTTATTTGTCATTAGAATACATAGGAAATGATCGTCAAATTAATGTGTCACCTAGTTATGAATTGTTATGTCTAAAATTTAGAAAACAATAAAAAGTTCATTTTTATTGTTTTCATTAAAACATGGTTTTTGTCCAAAATAGTTATTAAAATAAAAACATTCATTTTTGCCACTTTAAATGAATGAATTGAAAATGTTTCATTTTTTTGTCATTGTAAAAAAAAAAAAATGAATAGGTAAACATTCATTTTTATCAGGTAAGTCAAAGTAGACAAAAATACTCATTTTTGTCTAAATTAAAAGAATGAAACAAGATATAGTATTTTTATATTATATTAGAATTGAAATGCAAAATTTAGCACTTTTGTCAATTTACATTAGTTAAAAACAAATTATTCACCTTTGTCGGTTTACATTAGTTGAATCCAAATAAGCACTTTTTTTTATTTATGCTAGTTGAAACAAATTATGCAAATTTTGTCAAATATATTAGTTGAGACAAAAATGTACATCTTGTCAAATTAAGATGGTTGAAACAAAAAGGACATTTTTGTTAAATAAAAGAATTAAGCAAAAATAGCATTTTTATTAACTAGATTTATGTTATAACAAATGTTCATTTTGTTAGAATGAAATAGACATTATTTTCACCGTCACTTGTTAAAATGAAATAGACATTATTTTCACCGTCACTTGGTAAAATGAAATTGACATTATTTTGCACCGCCATTTGTTAGAAATGTAAGGAACAATTTTTAAACCGTTATGTATTAAATTAGAAACGAACATTTTGCACCGTCATGTGTTAATAATGATATGAATATTTTTATCGTCATGTTTGTTATAAAAGAATGAAACTTAATGAAGCAATATTATTTACATTTCTATTGTAATTAAAGGGAAGTAATTAAAAGAATGAAAGCTTATGTTTTTTTTATGAAAAATGGAATTTTAAGTTTATGTTTAAATGAATTAAAAAGAATGAAGTCATGTTACATTTTTAATGTAATAAGAAGAAGTAGATTTTATACGGTAATCTTAATTACATCTTTAATGTAATAAAAAAGGAAATATTTTGACATTGTAAAGAGAAAAGTTACATTTTTAATGTAAATTAGATAAAAGAGAAAGGTTACATTTTTAAAGTAAAAAGAAAGTTTACATTTTTAATGTGAATAAGGTTGAAAAGAAAATTTTATATTTTAATGTAATTAAGATTTAAAGAGAAGAAAAATTACATTTTTCATGTGAATGTAATTTAAAGAAGAAAAATTATATTCCATGTAAATGGAACGTAAGGAAGGAAATTTACATTTTAATGATTTGAATTTTCATAAAAAAAAGATAGCGGTATGAAATTTGCATTTTTATGTAAATAGATTTTCAGTGAAAATTATAACGATGGAAATGTAGTTTAAATGAATTAGATTTCATTAAAAGATAAACAAAGTTATTATTTTGTTACATTGGAATTATACAAACAAAAATATTTTCATTTTTGTAGAATTGAGGTTGACACCAAAATATGTTGCATTTTTGTTAGAAATTGAAATGACACAAAAATCTTCATTTTTGTTAAATTGGAATGATACACGAAATATACAATTTTTGTGTAAATTGAGAGCTGAAAGAAAAATATACATTTTGTGTATAGGATTTGTATGGAAATTGAAAAATAAAATAAACATTGTTGTATATAAGATGTGTATGTGTATGAAAATAAATGGTGTGTACATTGTACGTTAATATTGTATATACGAATAGGAATATTTTTCGTTAGCAAAATGTAATGAAATAAAATACATTTCATTACACTTTATAAACATTTCGATAGGTTGTGAAACAAAACATTCACTACTTGTTATATAATTACGTTAATGATATGGAATTTGAATATATTTTTTATATATATAACAATAAAGATAAATCGTTATAAATTACTAATAACGATATGAAATGATTTCCAACTTATATATATACGAGAATTATTTGGAAAATCCGAGTCTATCTCATTCCAAATAATTTAAGCGACGTTTCAAATTCAAGTTTTGAAGACAGCGATAGAAGACCGACGATCTTCATATCGAATGGACGAAGACTGCTGATGCACGTGATTGGAGTAGCTACCTTGAAGGGGCTACAGTGGTGGCCGTTCGGACGTAGTGTTGATTTTTACGGATTTGGCTTTCGCTCAAACCCAGAGCATAAGCTTATAAATGGAATGTGTGTCTGATGTTGAATTTTGTTTTATGTAAATTGATTTCTATTAATATACAACCGTTGGTGGCGGAGAATTTATTCTCTTGCTCAACACCCTTAGAGGTTGTGTATTAATAGTTATCAATCGCATGGCGTGAATTGTCAACGTGGCATGCTAAGATGAAGATGATCAGGCTTTGTTGAAAAGCAGGCCTTGTGGTTATAACGTTACTTCGCGAGCCTCACAACCCGGTTGAGTCTAAAACGGGAGTGGGGAACGCAGGGAGAGCAACACGTTTCTTTCTAGCTAGAAGTGGTGTCGGTGCTTAAACTGACTGATATTTACTTATGTGGATGATGGAATGTGGCGCGCCTCAGATGATAGGTCCTATAGGACCGGGAAACGTATGTTCAGGAATTGTCAATCCACGAAGCTGTATGTGTGGACCGGCCCTGCAGGATCCAAGGGTTAACTGCGGGGAATCCTGAGACATTAGCTAGAGTGTCTCGAATCGGTAAGGAGCTCCTCCCTAGCCTTGACTCATGTTGGAAACCCAATTTCCAATACGACCTCATGCGGTTTTGATTGTATTACTAGTATGGAGGCATAGTATATGGTAGTTATGCTTCCTAGGATTGATACATTTACTTTGAAATGTTTTTGAAACGGATACACACTAATAATAATATCAAATTCGTTTTTAACATATCAAGCATTTTTGACCATTATAAGGTAAACCCCTATCCTCCGGTTTGCGTTGCATTATGTGATGGGACTTGGGTCTTATGATGGTTTCATTTTTCCAAAAAGCATTGCGTTGTTTAACGATTTACTTTAATTTATGCACGACAATCCATTGGAGTAAACCCGTTCCGCATTAGCGGCGTGGTCCTTGGATTTGTCTTATTGTTATTAGTGAAATTAGTTAAGAATTCTCACACCAGTCCCACGACTGACCCGTTGTTTGTTTCCACCTTTACAAACTCGGGTGCCCTCTTTCCACACGGGCAGTCGAGTAGTTTGTTTACAGGTTCTTATCTCGAGCAGGATGCTGGATTGAAGCTTAAAGTTGTATCCAGAGAGTAGTTGCCTTCCGCTGCCTTAGTTATTTTATTTCCGCTGCAATGTATTAAAATATTGTAATTTATCTTCCGCTGTAATTTTATTCCGTATACTCTGATATTCTGTACTCTGATGTAACATCATTGTGATGTTTATAAAAGTCTATTGTTGTTTTGATGTGTTGTAGCCCAAAGTAAGCATATCCGGCGATTTCCCGCAAGGGCGATTTTCGGGTCGTTTCATTTTGGTATCAGAGCTCTGGTTAGCTCAAATCTTTGGGGTACAACTCGTTAGAACTGAACAAAAGACGCATCAGAGATTGGATTAGTAATATCCAATAAGAATACTCATTAGAGATAAGATCAGCAGTATCCTAGAATGAGAAAACTCATTAGAGATGGGGTTAGTAATGCCCTAGAATGATTTGAGAGTGCCCAGTTTATAATTAACGTATTTTGATTATATATAATCCGCTATTAGGAAATATGATTTTTGTATATATAAAGTTATATATTTTAAAAGTTAATCAAAAAATAAAATTGAGTAGGATGATTAAACACTTTTTAGCTTCGTTCCTTTTCGAGGACGAAAAGTTCTTAAGTGGGGGAGATTGTAACAACCCTGAATTTTAGGGGTAAATTTAAAATTTATATTAACTACAATTTAATGGGTTTTTGATATTTAAAATAATTTATTTAGAATAATAATAATTAAAAAATTGATTTAAATCGAGGTTAGGATGAATAATTTAATTTTAACTATAAAAAAAGTTAGAAATAAGCGCGGTAGTTTAGAAAGTCAAACTTGAACTTTGACTGACCATACAGGATGCAAAATTTAACGGATTTTAGTGAAACCAAAAATATTAGAATTTATTTAAAAATATCTTTCTAACGAATCTGAAAAATTGAAATTTCATAGCGGGAATCAAAAGTTATGCCCAAATTAAAATTTAGAAAGGTCGCTATGAAATATATAAAGGTAAAAAATGCCACTTTTTGCATACGAAGGAATTTGAACTTGAAACCACTTCCATTGAGTTCAGAATGATGTTTCTGCATTGAAAAACAGTAAATACTTATATATTTCGAGTTTCGGAAATTATTTGTTTAAAAATGTATTTTTAATATTAAATATATACGCCTTGAAAATAGCCATTTTCAAATGACCTCTGTTTCCGACAAAACCACTTTTGTTGGATTCGGAATGTCAAAATATAGTTAAGTTTAATTTTTCATAATTTTTAGAATTAATTTGTGATCGTGGCAAAAAGATATGTGTTTTGTCAATTTCGGTCAATTTTAATCGATTTGAAAAAGGCAATTTTTCAAATAGGCTCAAAATTGAACGAAATTAATTTTCCTAGGTCCGCAGCATCAAAACATAGCTAAATATATTTTTCGGGAATTTTTTTTGAAGTTAATTTATGGCTCCGGTAAATTTATTTGTACGATTGAATTAAAAATTAAATGATTTATATTAAAAATAAAAGTAAACATGCTGTAAACATAAGAATTGGGCCACGGGGCATAGCCCATCGCGTTCAGAAGGCGTCAAAACCTTAAGTTTGACACTGAATGGGCCTGATTTGGAGACAGTCCGAAAATCCCCCTTTAAAACACGTTTTTCGAGAAATTATATTATAAAAAAATAATAAAACAAAACCCTAATCATTAATTTCAGAATTGGCCGCCGCCTATGACATTTCAATGGCCCTCCGCTCTCGATTCTTCTTCCTCTAAATTCTCACAATCCACTCAATGGAACTCCTCCATCCTTTGGCCAAATTTGTTGTCCTTCCTCCAACCTTCAAATCCATACGGATTTCCCCACCTATCGACGCACGTGCACCGAGAACCGCCCCCCCGAAGTCCCGCCGCCTCGAGCTCCGCCCCGGCCACCCTGCGCCGCCGAACGCCACGCCACCACCAGCGTTCATGCGCCTCCCCTAGCTCTACAACCTCGTGCAAACCGATCTGGACTTCGTACATCAGATTTGAAGAAAATTGGATCTGAAGTTTTGAACGAAATTGAAAAACATACGGTTGTTATCTGAAGGTATAAATTATTTTATTCCTAACATATATAAGCGTTGCAAAATATAAATGAAGTTATAAAATTCATATTTTACTCATACAAATTCAGAATTGGACGTTTTCAGAGATGTTGTGACTGTGACAGCGAATACTACAACCTAGAACTGATAGGAACAAATTCTGAGCCCTTGTGAATTTTTAAATCTGCTTAAAGCAAGGTGGATTTCTATATTTTTAAAATTTAAAATTTATTATCCATTCCACTGTGTAATTTATATTTATTCTATATGAAAATTCATGTTGATGTTGTGAATATATTATTTCAGTGTTAATTGTTGTATGATTGCGATGTATCGTTGGATGGATTTGTGTGTCTCATGTCTGTTAAATTTAGTTTGCACAAAAGAAAAAAATCTTATTTTTATTGTATTTGTCATATTAGAATAAAGGAATTGTTTTGATAAATAAAATCTCTTTTGTTTGTCACATTAGAATATAGGAATTGTTTTGATAAATAAAATCTCCTTTGTTTGTCATATTAGAATATAGAGATTGTTTCACAAATAAAATCTCTTTTATTTGTCATATTAGAGTTTAGAAATTGGTTTACAAATAAAAATCCCTTTTATTTGTTATTGAAATACTTAGAAAATATTGACGTAGAAAATATTCTTTTATATGACATTGAAATACATAGAGAAAAAAAATGTTAACATATAAAATTCTCTTTCATATGTTATTAGAATGTATAGAAAAGTATAAACAAATAAAAGTATTCTTTTATTTGTTATTAGAACACATAGAAAAGTGTAAACCAATAAAATACTTTTTTATATGTTGTTAGTGTACATAGAAAATGTACACAAATGAAATACTTCTTTTTATGTTATAAGTATATTTAGAAAAATGTAATCACATAAATTATTCTTTTGTGTCAAAATATGTTATTGAAACAAGTTTTACACATTTCGTTGGAATAGAATTAGCATTTTCATTGCTAAGTTAGTTTAGAAATTTTGACAAATAAATTATTCTTTTATTTGTTATAAAAGAAAATGTTTACATATAAACTATTCTTTAAAATACATAGAGGAATGTATACATATGAAATTCTCTTTATACATTATTAGAACACATGGAAAAATGTAAACAAATAAAATATTCTTTTATTTGTCATTAGAATACATAGGAAATGATCGTCAAATTAATGTGTCACCTAGTTATGAATTGTTATGTCTAAAATTTAGAAAACAATAAAAAGTTCATTTTTATTGTTTTCATTAAAACATGGTTTTTGTCCAAAATAGTTATTAAAATAAAAACATTCATTTTTGCCACTTTAAATGAATGAATTGAAAATGTTTCATTTTCGTCATTGTAAAAAAAAAAAAAAATGAATAGGTAAACATTCATTTTTATCAGGTAAGTCAAAGTAGACAAAAATACTCATTTTTGTCTAAATTAAAAGAATGAAACAAGATATAGTACTTTTATATTATATTAGAATTGAAATGCAAAATTTAGCACTTTTGTCAATTTACATTAGTTAAAAACAAATTATTCACCTTTGTCGGTTTACATTAGTTGAAACCAAAGAAGCACTTTTTTTTATTTATGCTAGTTGAAACAAATTATGCAAATTTTGTCAAATATATTAGTTGAGACAAAAATGTACATCTTGTCAAATTAAGATGGTTGAAACAAAAAGGACATTTTTGTTAAATAAAAGAATTAAGCACAAATAGCATTTTTATTAACTAGATTTGTGTTATAACAAATGTTCATTTTGTTAGAATGAAATAGACATTATTTTCACCGTCACTTATTAAAATGAAATAGACATTATTTTCACCGTCACTTAGTAAAATGAAATTGACATTATTTTGCACCGCCATTTGTTAGAAATGTAAGGAACAATTTCTAAACCGTTATGTATTAAATTAGAAACGAACATTTTGCACCGTCATGTGTTAATAATGATATGAATATTTTCACCGTCATGTTTGTTATAAAAGAATGAAACTTAATGAAGCAATATTATTTACATTTCTATTGTAATTAAAGGGAAGTAATTAAAAGAATGAAAGCTTATGTTTTTTTTTATGAAAAACGGAATTTTAAGTTTATGCTTAAATGAATTGAAAAGAATGAAGTCATGTTACATTTTTAATGCAATAAGAAGGAGTAGATTTTATACGGTAATCTTAATTACATCTTTAATGTATTAAAAAAGGAAATATTTTGACATTGTAAAGAGAAAAGTTACATTTTTAATGTAAATTAGATAAAAGAGAAAGGTTACATTTTTAAAGTAAAAAGAAAGTTTACATTTTTAATGTGAATAAGGTTGAAAAGAAAATTTTATATTCTAATGTAATTAAGAATTAAAGAGAAGAAAAATTACATTTTTCATGTGAATAGAATTTAAAGAAGAAAAATTATATTCCATGTAAATGGAATGCAAGGAAGGAAATTTACATTTTAATGATTTGAATTTTCATAAAAAAAAGATAGCGGTATGAAATTTACATTTTTATGTAAATATATTTTCCGTGTAAATTATAACGATGGAAATGTAGTTTTAAATGAATTAGATTTCATTAAAAGATTAACAAAGTTATTATTTTGTTACATTGGAATTATACAAACAAAAATATTTTCATTTTTGTAGAATTGAGGTTGACACCAAAATATGTTGCATTTTTGTTAGAAATTGAAATGACACAAAAATCTTCATTTTTGTTAAATTGGAATGATACACGAAATATACAATTTTTGTGTAAATTGAGAGCTGAAAGAAAAATATACATTTTGTGTATAGGATTTGTATGGAAATTGAAAAACAAAATAAACATTGTTGTATATAAGATGTGTATGTGTATGAAAATAAATGGTGTGTACATTGTACGTTAATATTGTATATACGAATAGGAATATTTTTCTCTAGCAAAATGTAATGAAATAAAATACATTTCATTACACTTTATAAACATTTCGATAGGTTGTGAAACAAAACATTCACTACTTGTTATACAATTACGTTAATGAAATGGAATTTGAATATATATTTTTATATATAAAAAAATAAAGATAAATCGTTATAAATTACTAACAACGATATGAAATGATTTCCAACTTATATATATACGAGAATTATTTGGAAAGTCTGAGTCTATCTCATTCCAAATAATTTAAGCGACGTTTCAAATTCAAGTTTTGAAGACAGCGATAGAAGACCGACGATCTTCATATCGAATGGACGACGACTGCTGATGCACGTGATTGGAGTAGCTTCCTTGAAGGGACTACAGTGGTGGCCGTCCGGACGTAGTGTTGATTTGTACGGATTTGGCTTTCGCTCAGACCCAGAGCATAAGCTTATAAATGGAATGTGTGTCTGACGTTGAATTTTGTTCTATGTAAATTGATTTCTATTAATATACAACCGTTGGTGGCGGAGAATTTATTCTCTTGCTCAACACCCTTAGAGGTTGTGTATTAATAGTTATCAATCGCATGGCGTGAATTGTCAACGTGGCACGCTAAGATGAAGATGATCAAGGCTTTGTTGAAAAGCAGGCCTTGTGGTTATAACGTTACTTCGCGAGCCTCACAACCCGGTTGAGTCTAAAATGGGAGAAGGGAACGCAGGGAGAGAAGCACGTTTCTTTCTAGCTAGAAGTGGTGTCGGTGCTTAAAATGGCCGATATTTACTTATGTGGATGATGGAATGTGGCGCGCCTCGGATGATAGGTCCTATAGGACCGGGAAACGTGTGTTCAGGAATTGCCAATCCACGAAGTTGTATGTGTGGACCGGCCCTGCAGGATCCAAGGGTTAACTGCGGGGAATCCCGAGACATTAGCTAGAGTGTCTCGAATCGGTAAGGAGCTCCTCCCTAGCCTTGACTCATGTTGGAAACCCAATTTCCAATACGACCTCATGCGGTTTTGATTGTATTACTAGTATGGAGGCATAGTATATGTTAGTTATGCTTCCTAGGATTGATACATTTACTTTGAAATGTTTTTGAAACGTATACACACTAATAATAATATCAAATTCGTTTTTAACGTATCAATCATTTTTGACCATTATAAGGTAAAACCCTATCCTCCGGTTTGCGTTGCATTGTGTGATGGGACTTGGGTCTTATGATGGTTTCATTTTTCCAAAAAGCATTGCGTTGTTTAACGATTTACTTTAATTTATGCACGACAATCCATTGGAGTAAACTCGTTCCGCGTTAGCGGCGTGGTCCTTGGATTTGTCTTATTGTTATTAGTGAAATTAGTTAAGAATTCTCACACCAGTCCCACGACTGACCCGTTGTTTGTTTCCACCTTTACAAACTCGGGTGCCCTCTTTCCACACGGGAAGTCGAGTAGTTTGTTTACAGGTTCTTATCTCGAGCAGGATGCTGGATTGAAGCTTAAAGCTGTGTCCAGAGAGTAGTTGCCTTCCGCTGCCTTAGTTATTTTATTTCCGCTGCAATGTATTAAAATATTGTAATTTATCTTCCGCTGTAATTTTATTCCATATACTCTGATATTCTGTACTCTGATGTAACATTATTGTGATGTTTATAAACGTTTGCTGTTGTTGTTTTGATGTGTTGTAGCCCAAAGTAAGCGTATCCGGCGATTTCCCGCAAGGGCGATTTTCGGGTCGTTTCATTTGAGGTGGGCTATATGGCAACCCTCTTTTGTGGCACCCATTTTACACCCCAACCATAGCCACACGTTTATAATTAAATAAGTTTGTGGAGGAAGAGAGGAAGAGAGAAACATGAATGTGTGGTGGAAATCAGGTGGGTTGTAGGGGTGCTGCACTATTTGGGGTGCTCTTGATCATATATATATATTCATCTATCCAAAATTTGAGCCCATTCCGACATTCGTAGAACAATATATTTGATGTTTATATTTAACGTTTCGAATAAATATCTGAACGGTGAATAATTAAGCTAGGATTTTGAAAATGTTATGACTGTTTGAACGAGCTCAAATGTTAGATAAATGATGATATATATGTTGATTGAACACATACAAAATCGTATTGGATTTGAACTAGTGTTGTTCAAGGTAAGGCAGGGGTTCCCCGGAACGCTACTTTAAATTTAACGGTTCAAATAAAATCCTATTTTGCAGCATCTCTGTCCTATCGTGAGCTACACTAATCCAAATCCAACAAGATTTTGTAGATGTTCAATCCACATATATATTATCATCTATTCAAAATTTGAGTTCGTTTCGATATTTGTATATATGCAGATTGAATATATACAAAATCTTGTTAGATTTTGATTAGTGCAGCTCAAGGTACGGTAGGGGCGCTGCAAAACAGAGGTGCCTCGGAATGCTTTTATATATATATATATATATATATATATATATATATATATATATGAGAGGAGGGTTCAATGGCACCCCATTTGCACCTGAGTTATATCCGCTCATTTTTTAGAATAAGGTAATGGAGGGAGAAGGAGAGAGAGAAAGAGTTAGTGGAGAGAGAGAAAACGGATGTATGATGGAAAACATGAGGGTCAAATAGGTGTTAGCACTGTTTGAAAGTCATTGAACGCTCGTCATATATATATATATATATATATATATATATAATCATAGAGCTTTCTAACTGTTTTCTTCCCTAATGGCGGATCCCGCCAATAATTCAAATTTCCGATCCAAAATCTCACGAATTAATCCATCGATCTCGTCTTCCAATCCTCAAACTTCATCATCATCTAGAAATCCTTCATTAAATACGATTCCTGATGATGCTAAAATCGATCATAATCAAGGCGGAAAAGTTTCGAGTAATAGGAGACTGAATTTTGTTAGATCTACATCTGATTGTGTGCGAATTCCGGACAAAGTTTATAATAATTCTGAATCGTCTGGGTCGAACACTATTGCTTTGATCCCTATACATTTCAGACTATCTACAGTGAAATTGAAAGATTATGTTAAGAAGGTATGGAAACCTAAAGGAGAGTTTAATGTGCATATCACCTCTTCATACAATTTTGCTATTCAGTTTATAAACCATATTGATTTCACTCGAATTGTTGTATGCTCTACCTATTCTTATTTCGGTTGATTGCTCTTAGTAGTAGCATGGTATCCTGGATTTGATTACAACAGTATTCAGAGCAACACTGTACAAATCTGGATCAGAATACATGATTTGCCTATGGAATTATGGACGAAAGAAGCTACACAGATGATTGCAAGCTTTGTTGCTCAACCGCTCTTAATAGATGAAAATATCGAAGCCGAAAAGTTTACAAAGTATGCAAGAGTACTTATATCAATAGACACAGAGACAGATCTCAAAACAATTATTCCTATTCTATTACATAATGATCAGAAAATTGCTATTAACATAGAATATGAATATGTGCATTCTAAATGTGAGAAGTGCCAATTATTTGGACATGATGAAAGCTTTCATGAATCTTCTGATGAGCCTAAATGGAATGCTTTAGAGAATCCTTCTGCTTCTTCTAATCCAAGTGAAGATTTTATTGAACCAGATCTGGTTGGTGCTAAAGAATCTAATCATAGTGCTTCTAATCCTGCTGATAATCTTCCCTTTTTGAATACGAATTTGCCTGATAATCTCTTGGTTGATGATCTGCAAAATGTAGCTGAAGTTATTGAAGAAACTGAAAAACAAGATAACACTGATAAAGGTAAACAAATTGATGCTGCTAATTTTGTTGATAAAAACTCAAGCAATTTGCAAAGCAAAAATAGCTCTGCCTCACATGTCTTTTTTGAAGCTCCTCCTAAAAGATCTACTAGGAGCTCATCTTCAATTAAATGACGATTATAGCTTGGAATGTTTGGGGGATGAACACCATTTATCGTATGAAACAGGTGTTCACTCTCCTAACTCATGCTAAACCAACTATTGTTGGTTTAGTTGAAAACAGATTATCATCAGCAAATTTAGCTTTATTCATTTCTATGTTACCTAGTAGTTGGAAGCATGTTACTAACAACTCCATTTCTTCTAATGGCCGCATACTTTTAATTTGGGACTCAAATGTTTGGGACTTGACAAACATGGCTACTTCATCTCAGCATATAACTGTTTCTGCTAATAACAAAGGAGGTTTCTCTATGGTTTTCTGAATTATATATGCAAGTAATTTCTTATGGGAGATTTTAACAATGCTCTCTCTCCCAATGATAAAACTGGAGGTTTACCAGTGCCTTATCAACATTTGAGGGAATTCCATAATTTCATTTTGCAAACTGATCTGTCTGAGGTGAAACCATTGGGTTTTCAATTTACTTGGCGAATAAGAGGTATTGTTTCACATATTGATAAAGTTATGGTTAATAATTACTGTATGCAGCAGTTTTTAAATATGAAAACTCTAGCTCTCTCACAACATTCAAATGATCATAATCCCATATTAGTAGACCTTATTCCAACTGAAAATTCTAAAGGGTTTCCTTTTAGATACAAAAATGAATGGCCAAGTTTTTCAGGTTATAATGAAGCTATTGAAAGGGGCCTAAATTGTACAACTTGGGGTTTTAAAAGTTATAGACTACTTCAAAAATTCCAAAGTTGCAAAGCTGAACTGAAAAAATGGAATAAAGTGAGAGATAGGAATAATTTGAACTGACTAATGCTGAACAGTTCCTTAAAAATCTGGAGGTTGCTGTTGACCAGAATCCTGATGATTTGTTGATATATGAAGATTTTCTACAAACAAAAAAGGAATATCAAAGGTTGTACAACATTTATTTTTCAGGTTTCAAACAACAAGCTAAAGTGAACTAGTTGCAACAAGGTGACTTACAAATATTTCTATGCTCACATGTCCAACCGTAGATTTTTCAACCATATCAGAGCTTTAGTAGATGAAGGTGGTAACCTTGTATTTAAACCTGAAGAAATTGAAATTGAGGCAATTAATTACTTCCCTGAACTATTTAATGGAAATAGATCCTCTAATTTTCCTACCTTTCAACCAATTGCCTATGTTGATAATCAAGGACAGATTATTTGTTGAAAGAGGTGTCTCTTAAGGAAGTTCAAGAAGCTCTTTTTCCTATTAAAGACGATACTAGTCCTGGCCCAGATGGCTTGAATTCGAAATTTATGAAAGTCCATTGGGATATTTTAAAGTGTGACTTGTTAGCTGCCATGTCTGATATGTTTCATTCAGGTAAATTACCAAAGTCCATTAATCACACTTTTATAACCTTGATTCCAAAGAATGACAAGCCTACAGCCATTTCACATTTCAGACCTATATCGTGTTGCAATGTTTACTATAAAATATTTGCAAAAATCCTCTGCAATAGGCTGAAACACTTTCTGCCTTACTTAATCTCTGAGAATCGTTCGTCAAAAATAGATATATTGGGGACAATATATTGTTGGCTCATGAAATGTTAAGGGATTATAAAAAGAAAGGAATGCCCAAATTTTGTGTAAAGGTGGATCTTCAAAAAGCCTATGACCGGGTTAATAGAGAATTAATTTGTCATATCATGTCCTTAATTAATTTTCCTGCGCATTTTATAAACTTAATATATGAATGTATGTCTACGGCAACATGTTCTATATTAATTCAAGGAAAACCTAAGGGGCTAATTTCTTCTTCAAGAGGAATTCGACAAGGATATCCTCTTTCTCCCTATCTTTTTGCTATTGCCATGCAATATGTTTCATTCCTTATGGATGAGGCCATAATGAAGAAAAAATTTCAACCCAGTAGCAAAGTTCAGCATGTTATTTCTCATCTATTATATGCAGACGATTTATTGATTTTTGGAAAATCTATTCTACATAATGCATATACATTGAAGAATATGTTTCACAAGCTTAGTGAATATGCAGGATTATGTGTCAATGCAAATAAAACCAAGGTTTTTTCAGTGATTCAGTAAGAAATTCAGAGGAAATTCTAGCTATACTTGGTTTTGAACAAGGTTATCTACCTATTAAGTATTTGAGGGTTCCTCTTTCTTCCAACTACCTACATTATGCTGAATGTAATTCTCTCATTCAAAGAATTCAAAGTAAAATCCAAGGATGAGAAACTAAACTCCTATCATTTGCTGGTTGGGCAGAGCTTATAAATGGCATAATAACTCCCATAATTCTGTATTGGTTATTTATATACCAAATACCTGAATTCACTTTGGATAAAATTCAGTCTCTTTGTGCTGATTTTTTCTGGGGAGGTTCAGCTCATAAAGTAGCTTGGAAAACTCTTTGTAAACCTAGAAGTGAAGGTGGAATAGGTCTGAAAATTTTCTCTAATCTAAAAAAGGTTGCATATATAAAGTTGCTATGGAAATTTCTAGCTGGAAACACTCTATGGAGCAAATGGACATCTAATAAATATTGTATGAATAAACATTTTTGGACTGTAGCTATAGACAATAATGCTTCATCTATTTGAAAATCTATGCTAAGACTTCTTACTAGCTCAAAGCAATTATTTAACAGAAGCATTGCTAGAGGCACAGAATCTTACTTATGGCATGATCCTTGGATCAATTGCCAGTGCCTAGTGGATCTGTTGGGCTATGACGAAATGCATATGATGGGCCATGTTGATCAAAGGGTTAACTCTATTGCTGTCAATGATGCTTTGGACCCAAATATTCACACTACAACAAGAGAGTTAATTAATGAAATTAGTGCAGTTCATATTATCCTAATAATTCTCGTGATTCATATGAATGGGGAAATGATGGTTGTTTCTCTTTTCATAAGGCCTGGGATTCGGTTAGAAATCATGACGTTAAGGATATAGCTTTTGAAGTGGTGTGGCACAAAGGAAATAGTAGAAAATTGTCTTTTATATCATACTTGGCCATTATGGGGAGATTAAATACTAAAGACAGAATTATTCATTACGGAAATGTGTCAAACATCTTATGTCTGCTATGTGAAGCCTGTCCAGAATCGATTAAGCACCTGTTTTTTGAATGTGATTATTCTTCATTCATCTGGATTTCTATAAGGCAGAAGTTATTTTTTCCATTATCTACTCAACATAACATTAGAGAGGAAGCGAAATTATTTCATTCTATATTTAGAACACAGGATCAAATTCGAGATGTAGCTTATGGGGCGTTCACTACGGCAATTTCTCATTTGGAAGGAAAAGAATTTGAGAGTGTTTCAAAACAAGAGATCTACTACAACTACCAAACTAGTTCAAACTGAAAGAGAAGTCAAGTACCTTGTCAGTAACAACGTGGGCAGAGCTATGAGAAATCTGATGAATTCTTCCATTCTCGAACGTTGGGGAATTGAATTGGTGGATACTTATTGTTGTATTTTGTTTGGGTTTTTCTTTTGTTGTATTCAATATATATATATATATATATATATATATATATATATATATATATATATATATATATATATATTTGTGTGTGTGTGTGTGACGGCTATTTGAACACAAAATTAGACACAAACTTAAAGACACAAAACCTCAACCGTTGGATCTTTTTGTCTTTATGTGGACAGGTGTAATTCATGGGGTAATCCAATGATGAAGATTGGTTGTGTCACCAATTGTGTCTAAATTTTGTGTCTCAATAGACTTTCCCTATATATATATATATATATATATATATATATATATATATATATATATATATGTATGTATGTATGTATATGTATATGTATGTATTTTGAACGTGTGGAGAAAAGAGAGAACATCACTTTATTTAGTTAAGAGTAATGAACACAAGAAGTGGAGTAGATGCAAAACTTAGAACTTGTTATAATACATATTAGACAAATGATGATTACCTTACAATGGAACAAAATTTAATTTTATAAAGATAAATGATCTTTTTTCCATAAATCACAGAGATGCATTTTGAATGAAAGTGAATAAAAGATGATAATATAAAATGTCTTTTGTATACAACAGAATGCATATATAATACAGGTATGAATTTATTTCGGATAATAAGACAATTTGGCTTAAGTCCCTATTAAATTTCAAAATAGTCTAAATGTCCTTGTCAAAAAAGTATATAAATTATGTCCCTAAAATTAAATTAACAAATGATTGTACAAATTTATACAATTATTCAGTGAATAATTGCATATATTTATGCAATTATATTCAAAGATTGCGAAAATTTACTTAATTGTTCAACTAAAATTTATGTGAATTTCCACAATTATTCATTAAAAAATTTGCGGAAATATTTACAATGTTTCAAAGAGAAATTACAAGCATACAAATTTTTGATATAATTGCATAAACATCTGCAATTACTCACTGAATAATTGCATAATCTAATGTAGTTATTTAGTGACTAAAATCAAAAGACCTAATTAACAATCAAATTTTATTTTATTTTGAAAAGTAGTTTTTGTGTATTAAGTTTAATTTATTGAGGAAGTAATAAGTTTAATTTTAAAACCCTAAACCTAATATTTATTATAAAAAAAACGATGACAGAACTCACAGAAGGAAGTTAGTTTTAATAGCATACCAGTTCAGCTGGATCGCTATGGTTTTGGAATAGGACAACAACCAAAATGATGCATCATACATTTTGATAGTACAATACAATACCTAGATCATCCCAGAAGATCAGTTCTAACGTACAACAGTACTTTCACAACAAGTTTCATAACTTGCTGCAACATGAAAGACAAATAAATAAAAGCCTACGATCAGTTTCAACATACAACAGTAGATTCACACCAAGTTTCTTAACTTACAATACGAAAGACATAAATAAAAGCCTACATATGATTTTGCGCTGATGACAAAGAGCAACTTATCATTTACTTTCTTCTCCTTGACCGTTTTGACTTGTCCCCTGTTATACAATATCAGATATTTGAACAAAAATAGACAAAGTCCCAACTAAAGCTATATATATGCATAAATATTAATATTATCAACCTCAAATCCAACAAAAGCTTTGAAAATTGACGAATAAAAATGCTAAGCGCATTCTCCTTTAAGAAGAATACGTCTGTAAATTGTACTTCCATCTGATTGGTGCAAATAGGTCGACAATCATTGATGACATATAGTTAACGAGTGACGAAGTCGCATTCTCCACCAAATAGGTGACAAGTAGAAATCTACTCTTCCTAGAGGCATGTGCATGACCTTCCCCGTTGACAAAACAGTGTTGAAAACTGAAATTGGTATTATTATAACTGCCATCTAACAACAGATGTAAAGAATCATATATTGAAAAATGTTAACATGTAATCTAAGAACACATACTAGAACTACCAATTTACCAATATATTCCCTCTACTTCAACCTCCTGTTTATTATACAATGTCAAATAGGCATCTGAACCTTTAAAAAAAAAAAAAAAAAAAAAAAAAAAGGCTTTTAGTTAATAACTAGCATCATTAACATGTACCCTTATGATGCACATTAACAAAATCCTACAATTAAATCAAAAACCACCTTGAAATGATTAATTTTGTCCAACAGCTGCTCTTTCAGTTAAAAAAAGCTACTTTTATTTTCACCCGTTTTTGTCCTTTAATGCTCTTACAGGAAAAAATAACCGTCACCCTCACCATCACACCACCGCTTTCCTCTTTCATTCCAATATAGCTTCATTTTTCTTAAATCATGATGTGGTTTGTTGATGAACTAGGTTATTACACAAACCTTGCTCGACACAAACTATGATACTATATCAACCTTGCTCAGTCTGAACGAGGTTATTGCACGATCCTCGTTTAGAGCAAGGTTTTCGTATAAATCTTGCTCCATTGGAGCATATGTACATTGTTACTTTTAAATGTGATCTGCTATTATTCAAAGACAGAGACATTTTGGAAATTGACAAAAGCATTGGAATGAGAAAGCCTTCGAGCTGGGCGTAAGTCGCTTTGGCATGGTTTGAAGCCCAAATCCAAGCTGCCTCCACATCGAAAACAATGGATCGGAAATACAAATCATTATATTAATCTTTTATACCTGGTTCGACTCAATTTTGATTTAAAATCGCCCGGTTTTGGTTTTTGATCCGATCTGATTTGAACCCATATTAAATATGAAATAAGAGGATTGTTACCATCAACAATCAATTTACAACCGTGAGATGCTTTTTAACCTAAAGGTTAAAAGTTAAAACACAATGTTATACTGAATTGAAAGACCAGTTTCCAATTGTATGAATATTTTAATTTGATACTTAGGTACAAATGAGATTGTTTTAAAACATCAACCAAACATTAATATTAATCAATGCATAATAATTAAGTAAAATAATTAGAATAAAATTATAATCAACATTTATTTATAAAGACGAGATGAAAGATATTATACTAAAACATTATAAAAAAAAAATCCGTTATTACAAAGATTATTATTAATATAACAATATACGCTGAAAATAGAATACACACTGCAAGAAATAAAAATGAAATAGGAATTGGTTATATTTTTATCATAATATTACCAATGCAAGTATCTGATTTGGTCCGATTTAATATGGTTTGGTCGATTGTCTAAACCACAACAACCGAACCATATCAATGCAGCCCGCTCAAGTTTGGGGTACTTGCTTTGAATAAAAGATTCACTCCGGCTTTCCGCATTGCTTTACAGTTTAGCATGGACGTTTCCATATAGCGGTGCCGTTTATATCCAATCCACTGAAGGGAGAAAAGCAGGATGCGAGGAAAGCGGGGTGTGAATAGAAGGAGCAAAACAAAATACAGACAACCCCCAAAGTCAAAAAGAACCAAGCTGTTATCTTCAGCCATAACCCAAAATAGAAAATAAAAGAAAATTTTGCATCTGTACGTGTAGCACAGACTGCACTAAGCAGAATACCAATTAACAAGAATATAAACCAAAGTAAAAAAACATCACAGAAAACGAGGTATAACACCAACCTGTAACGGAAGTCAATTTGTCTACATCAGCGATATTTGTAACTGATCCATCCTGTAAAATAGTGCCAAATAGAATAAGTTCAATAAAATATAAATCCAAAACATATTTGCTCTATGTGCACAACAAGATGTAGCGTGAATGACACACGTACACAAGTCAACTTTTATTGATACGTCTGAATTTAAATCAATGACAGTAAATTACTATATTTGCAAGTAAACCTCTTGGGATAAAGGTTTGAAATCGATAACTCTTGGGACAACATCAGTTTGGATTATTAAATAGTGGAAGGGTAACAAACCATATCATAGACAATTTCACGCTGCCATCGGTTTATGGGAGGAAGGAGCAACCTTCCTGCAAACAAAAAAGGGCATAATTAACAATGGACTAGAGTTGGATTTAATACAATTTTAATGTCACTTGCATCTAACACTTGGTTGATGGAATCGCAGAATGCTTTATACAAGAAATGCATGGAATGTATGAATAAGAAAGGTGATATAGGCTTTAAATTTTACCTGATCTAGACCTTTTTGGGTTAAGTAATTCAGGAGAGGTTGATAAGGTGGCTTTTTGCTTCCCCACTTTACCACCGGTCAAGGGAGATTTCATTTCCTACACAAATTGTAGACGTTTAACTGCTTGAAGAGCAAGCAAACCGTCGAACATGTCTAAAGGATGCAGCTCGGCTTCAGTAGCAGCATCAAAACTGAATTCTCAGTTCGAAGATATATTTGGTCAACTCGGTACTCCTAACAACATGTGATATCAATCATTCATTTTGCTTCCATGTATGATGTCTGACATATGCAATTTAGTTTGACACTTAATCAACAAATAGTAAAATACATGTTATATGCGGCATTTTACTTCGAAAAAACCTACCAAAAGAATTATTCATTTATCGTTGGATTCCATTTTTGTGTACGCTTAGCTTCCCAACCATGTTCTGTAAGCAGATTCCCCTCTAAGAAGGGTAACACTGGGTAAACATTTCAAATGGACTGACAATATTACATAGTTTCGACAGTCGTATCGACTTTGTAGTTTTCGAAGGAAAATTGAGTTTCGAGTCCAATTAACTTCTACATAAATGAACTCGATAATAGATAAAAACATGTCCAAAAATCACTCTGAATTGGAGACACATACTATTTAGTTTGACACTTAATCAACAAATAGTAAAATACATGTTATATGCGGCATTTTACTTTGAAAAGCCTACTAAAAGCATTATTCATTTATGTCACATGTTACTTTGTCCATGTAACATGTTACAACTAGCCACGTTTGCTTACCATATTATGTTTCTCATTCTCCATTGTTCCTTCGGTCTGCCGCTACTCCTACTGTGTAGTATCCTTGGTCCATGTAACATGTTACAACTAGCCACGTTTGCCTACTATGCTATGTTTCTCATTCACCATTCTTCCTTCGGCCTGCCGCTGCTCCTACTGTTCTCAGTGACCATAAACTCCCTGGCTGCTTCAAATCAACATTTAATGTCTCCATTATTCAATCTTCTTGATTTTGCTTCTAACTTCACTCTTTCCTCTGCCCTCTCCTCTTTATTCAACCGGTCCCTTCTTCTGGCAATGGAATTGTTATTTTACCTATGATTTACCCACAATCCAAGCTACGCTTAACATGCATTTGTCTATTAACGCTTACGCTCAGTTCACTGAGAATAATAATGCATTTTCAACAAGATGGACAACTAAGTGACTTGTTTTTTTGCTGCGACAATGTTGTGTGCTATTCTTCTTGCATTCTTAAATTTCCAAAAGGAATAGAAAATCAATCAAGATTGAGATTTATGAATTACCCTTTGTTAGCACTGCTTATTTCTCTCTCTTTTATCTTATGCGTTACAAGGGCAAATTAATTTTTATAAATTGATGCTATTAAAAAACATACTTCTTAGTCATTAACTTACCATGGCATTTGTCAATATTTCAGTAGTAGATTTGAATTAGATTACAAGTTTATTAAAATAAGAAGCATAATACTGTACGGTTTTGATTAACTGCTATCAAGTTTTAAACTACTTCTTTATCATCCTGTTAGTGTTAAAAAAGAGCAGCAATACATTTTTATCATGATACCACAACTATTTTTTATTGCTTGATCTGAAGTACGTATTTGAGTTCACTGAACTACCACAATGTGAAGGAATTATTTTTTGTGACCAATTTAGCAGTTGGTTGTGGTGTATACAAAATTAAATGAAAATTGTTCATGATTATTTTTGCAGCTGATACTTTTATGATGGAACAGAGTGTCAAGAGCACAAGTTTTTCACTAGAGGCAACAAGTATACACTATTATCATTATGAATGTCACCTTAACAGAAATGCAGAGTAGTGTATAGCATCCATTAAAATCACCTTGAGGGATGTAATTGTTTAATTAATGGAATGAATTTTGATCCCACTTTTAGTTATTTATTGTTAAATTTTACCTATTAAACTTTTTGGCTTTTAGGAGGATTTTCAGTCATAACCAGGCATTTTTTATCCATATTGAGCTGAGTACACAAAGCGAACTTTGATTGTTTCAATATTTTCATAACTGGTAATGGATATTGAAGTTGATCATAATTTATTAGTTAGAGAATCAAATATTCTACGCTATAATTTATTCACATCGAAAAATGACGTTTCATTGCAAATAGTGATATAAACAAACATCAAATGCTTGCTTATTTATGTCCAATGTTTTAAAACACCCGCCTCGATACTCGCCTCGAGGAAATAAAAGACAAAACGCCTTGAGGCTTATTCCAAAAGGCTTTTTACCTCTAAAGCTTACGCCTCAACAACTTGAGGCATACAAAGCGCATAAAGCGTACGCCTCGTATGCCTCAAACAGCTGAGGCATATGACTTAAAAACCTTTTAATCTTTAGTTGCGGATATTGACACAGATAAATGTCATTAAACTTTAATTATTTAATAGAAATAAAAAAAGGGAAAATTTCAAAAAAATAAAAAATAGCATTTTTACTTTTCAATATCGACATGATCAAGTAAGATTATTTATGAAATAATGATCATGAGCAATCTAATGAATTTTCTTATTGTTATTTAAAGAATGTTTTTCAATGAACTTTGTTAAATCTCGAAATTTTGCAAATCGATTTGAACTGATAGAACGTATTAAAATTGGAGTTCGTTGTAATCTTCAAATAGTTTTAAGAAATCAAAATTTGAATTATATGAGTCAATTATTTATTTTAAATCTATAATAAAAATATATACTTGGTAAAATTCGGATCTTAAATAATGTGTTTTCATTTTTTGCATTGATTAACTTAAAGTATTAGAATTTCTTTATTTATTTTGCGTTTTATTTTTACCCGAAAAGCTTATGCCTCACCTCGTAGACCTGAAAACGCCTCATGTACATCTTTTGCGTTTTAAAACACTGCTTATGACACACACGAAGTAGGCAGAATGGTCATAAGAAATATTTAGTTGTGTTTGTGTAGGTTGTTAAATTTTATGATGACATTATATGATGGATTGAAGAGGTCGAGAAAAGCTAATCAGTGATAACGGCGTGCGATTCGGAGCTCGGAAGCTGAAGATACCACGACGTAAAGTGGCAGGGTGCAGAAGTAGTTGCAAGGGTGACAACTAATTCCAGACGTCTAAAATTAGTTTCGGATGTCTAAAATTAGTTTCAGACTTTACTGAGGACAAGAGGTTCAGACTCGAGCATAAATCTAAACGTCTGGATTGGACTAGACGTCTGATTTTATGCACAAAGTATCCCGAAGATTGAACCAGACGTACTGATTTTCTGCACAGAGCATCCCGAATATTGAACCAGACGTCTGGTTCAGATTTAAGACGTTTGATTCGAGAAAAACTGAGTTTTTCACCTGACTTTGTTGCAGAAATTTTCCGAAGTTTGAAAGGGTAAAACGGTAATTTATCCGAACGTCAGTCTTTCATATGTAAATTATTTTTTGATTCAAAAGAAGAGAGCTTCTAGTTTGATTAAGGGTTCTTCTCTAGAGAATTAAAGGTTCAAGGTTTTTCAGTGTTGCCAGACCGGTGCCGTTCATCGACCGTCCGAAACCGACGATGGAAACTAGTTTCGGGCCTAGGCCAAAAGAAAAATCAAATGAACCATTTCATCATCGCGGAAAAAAGGAGGCGACATGTGAAGCAGCAGGAATAGAACACCGAACGATAGAAGCAATTTTTTTTGAATAAAATCAAAAACTTCAAACGTGAATCACCAGTGAAATCGAATCAACTCGAACGTCTATGAAATACATAGATTTGAACTAAAACTTACAACAACAAAGAGGATTTCTTCAGAAATGATTATTGTTAAAGGCTTCGTGAGTTACTTCTTCCCTCTTCATCTTTTAACTCGATCGAAAACTTCATGATTGAATACTTCGACTTTGAGAGATTGATCGATTTTATGTTTTCAATTTTGTTCGATTCGTAGGCTTTTTTTTTTGTTATGTTTTAGTTTCTGGAGAGTAGGCTAACAGAATAGAGAAAGTGTTTCTGGAGAGTGGGTTTAATCAATTTTTGGACTGAATGGAAAGACAGCCCACATAATATAAAAGGGGGTCCATGTCATGTTTTTGTTTAGTTTCGTTTGAGATTTTGGACTTTTGTCTTATTTTCTTGCGGCCTTCTTTTTGAAGCATGTAAAGGGATATATAAATATAAAAGGAAGTCCATGTTGTATTCTATTTCTCTGTATAATTTTTATTTATCGTTAACAAGTTCATTATCAAAATACTGAAAATCAAAATCTGGACTAAAACAGAAACAAAACCGAAACTTACGAAATCAGCCGAAACTACCAAATTTCCAAATGATCGAAACTGAGTTCTCTCCAAAATGGATGTACACTAACAAATCATTAGTAGAACCACTATAAACCTAGTGTGTACTTTTTTTTAATTCCTATTGATGTATTTGATTACTTGTGGTTAAGATTGGTTATTAACTGTTTTGGTGATTGAAATATTGTGATCGGTTGTTTTCGCAAATCTATCAACGATCCTGAATTCCGCAGATATTGTGGATTTAGATTTGATTGGTTTTTGAATTCGAATTTCCTAACAACATTTGATATCAGAGCAATTGATGTTGGTAAGTGTTTGTGAAAATACAATAATCAAGTAACACTTAGGGTATTCCCTCAACGGTTAGTCCAAATAATGTAGCGTTATATGTAAGCAGTTCGTATACGGTGTCGGGATCTCAATTGGTTATAAACAAGTGAAATAACGATAATGATTTCGAGAAGTGATCGTGGAAAGTGAAAGCGGTTCTTAGGAGGAATCGAGTGCACTGAGTAGTATCTGATATTCATTTGTTGCCAAGCGACATCCCGGATGTTGGAAGAGAGGAGATGGAAGAGTTGGCCTACACTACTCTTGAACTTGCTATACGAGAATGTAATCTTTGAAATTAGTGGTGAGACAATCACAAAGGCATGGGGACAAGCTAAAGGAGTTATATATGAAACAATAACTTACAAATCCTTTGGTCGTGTTGCAAACACTTTTCATGACACTTCGCTTAAGGCACACTTAAATGTCTTTGATGGATTGCTAATGAAGATGAAGGCGACATATTTGAAGATTGATGAAGAACAAAGGGCGATGATATTGTTGTGTGCACTACCGAATCATTATACGGGGTTCTCCAATACTATTATCTATAGCTATGATACTTCATCTCTTGATGATGTCAAAGCGAGTCTTCTTAATAAGGAATTAAGAGACCAAATGAAAGCGTTGACTGAGAATGGTAGGGAACTAGCAGTTGTCACGGTTTATTTATGGAGAAAGAGAAGAACGTGAATAAAGGAAATCGTTGACATTTTAAATTAAGAAAGTCCATTTGGAAAGGAAAATTGAAGCAGAAAAATGGCAAGTGTTATATTTGTAAGAAACATAATCACTAGAAGAATGAATTTTCAGATGAAGTTTGGAAGCAAGTAGCATCTGCATCCCCAGCAGTGGAGAGTGGTGTTGGCGAGATGGATGAAAATATACTGACAGCGGTAGCATCGAATGTTTCAGATATCCAATGGGCACTCGATTTGGGTGTGTCTTATCATATGATGCTAAAAGAGAATTGTTTTCTTTTGTGTCGACAAAGAGGAAAATACAATTGTTACGAGAAATGGTGTTATATTTTGAACAATGTGTGTTGACTTCGTGCAAACAAGAATGTTTGATGAAGGAATTCACACGCTCACTAATGTACGTTATGTTCCGGGACTTCGTAAGTTGCTTATATCTTTGGGACAATTTGATTCTCTATGACGTAAAATCACTATTGAGAAGTTCTGCTTAAATGTTTCGAAGGGTGCACTTGTGGTTATTAAAGATGCTAAAACTCATGGTGTTTATTTGCTTCAAGGAATGACACTGAAGGTGAAACTTGTTTGGAAGTTGATAGTTCTCATAACTTGGATGCAACAAGATTGTGGCATTTGAGGTTAGGTCATGGCTTGAAGAGAAGTTTGGATATTCTTCGGAAGATGGAGGTGATCAAGGGTATGAGTTTCAAAAACTAGAATTCTGTGAGGAATGTGTCATGGAAAAACAAATAAAGGTATTATTCGATGAAGAAAAAAACATGATTCGAGAGATGTTCTTGAGTATGTTGATTTGGACGTTTAGGAAGCGGCACCGGTTGCTTCTTTAGATGGAGCTCGTTATTGTATTTCTTTCGTTGATGATTTTTCTTAGAAGGTATGGGTGTATGTAATGGAAGTCAAGTCGGAAGCATTTGCAAAGTTCAAAATGTGGAAGACTCTTGTTGAAAATGTGAGTGGTAAGTCTCTGAAAGTTCTAAGGATCAGCAATGACGGAGAGTATGTGTTCGGAGAATTTTTGGACTATTGCAAGCATTATAGTATTCTAAGGCATTTTACTATACTGGGAGATCCGCAATCTAATGGAGTAGCGAAAATAATAAACTAAACACTATTGGAGAAAGTTCAATGCTTGAAATCAACATCGAATTTGTCTAAGGGATTTTGGACCAAAGCTTCATTAACCGCAATGCATATTATGTGCCGAATTTTGTGTTCGGCTATTGATAACAAAACTCCGACGGAAGTGTGAAAGGTAAGTGTTGACTTGAGGTATCTTCGTGTGCTTAGCTGTCTGGTTTATGTGCATGATCTAGAAAATGATAAGCTTGAACCTAAGGACGCTCAAAGAGATTTTGCTTGGTTATACGAACGACGTAAAAAGCTACCGGATTTGGAACGAAAAGGTTGTGAATTTATGTCATATCACTTTAGATGAGCCATCTTTATTCAAGAAGAATGAAAGCTCAACAGATGTTACGGATCTGGTTCATGGAGAATCAAAAAACACGGAAGTTATTCTCACATTCATCCAAGTAGTAGTGGGTTGTTGAAGCTCGCGAGGAGGAAGCCGTCGAAGAAACATCACATAGCCCGCATAGTCCACATGGCTCATCTATTAATGTTGGTGATGTACATGATACTAGATAGGATTTAGCTCACGTTGAAGCCGAAAGTGGTTTGGGTGATAGTTTTGTCACTCGGGTTGATCGACATGCAATAAAAGCATTCGAAAGACATGGCGATTGGAACTATCTTAGCTTTTGTAATAATTTGGACTATGCTCTTCATGTATTCCATGACGAACCGATGGACCTTGATGATACCATGGATTCGAGTACTCGAGGTGGATTTGTGTTGTGGAGGAAAAGATACAACTGTTGATGAAGAATCAAACTTGAGTGTTGGTTCCACTTACTAAATGAAACCGTGCTATAAGATGGAAATGGATATACAAGGTGATGAACGATGGGAGACATAGAACTAGATTAGCGACAAAGAGGTTTACACAAAGAAAGAAAAATGAGTATGATGAGATTTTCGCATCGACTGTACGTCATACTTCAATCCGGATTTTACCAGCTGTAGTTGATATTAATGACTTGGAGTTGGAGCAACTTAATGTGAAAACCGCTTTCTTGCATTGTGACTTGGATGAATATATTTTACATGGAGCAACCAAAAGGGTTCGTGGTAGATGATAAATCAAATTTTGTTTGCAAGCTAAAAAAAATCACTATATGATTTAAAACAATCACCTAGGAAACGGTACAAGAGATTTGATCATTTTATGCTCGACAAAGGTTTTGATAGAAGCATCAAGAATGTTTGTGTTTATTTCAAAAGGTTGAAAAATGATTGTTGGGTGTCTTTACCCTTTTACGTGGACGACATGTTCATTGCTTATAAAGACAAGAAGGAAATCAACAAGTTAAAGATACTTTTGAAATTGGAATTCAAAATGAAAGATCTAGAAAAAGCAAAGAAAATTTGGGCATATAAATTGAAGGAACTGAAAGCCGAACTAGGGAGAATGCTCCTGAAGTCATCTCACGGGGTCCAGTTAAGGAGACCAAACCAAAGGAGGTTGAACCGAGGATGCTTTGAACTGGAGAAGGTCTTCTCGTGGTTAGTTGGGGAAGGTCGATCCAAAGGACGCCTATCTAAATGGATGCAATCCACAAGTTTACTTCTGAAGGTCGAGCAGGACCTTTGCCGAACCAATCTGTCTTCATTTTGAGCCTCCAGGACTTGACTTCAACTATGCTTGAATCCAAAATGGTTTGCCTCAGAGAGATTTACTATGTGACGGCATTGGCGAAAGGTTGGTCAACAATTCTCAAGTTAAGACTGATGAGAGTAGGATAGAGTTAATAAGAGGTAACTAGAATTATAAAGCATGCCATTTGTACCAAGTTTCATCTCATGGTAGTAACTGAAATTCAAACCTTTTTAATATAATTTCATAAATATATGGCATGACTTTATTTTTTATGCAAGTTGGTTCATATTCTTAAGCATTCCACTAATAGGTTCTATTTTTAATGGAAAAGGCTCATGGCAAAGCAAACAAAATTGTCCAGAAAAATTAACATCAATTGTTCAAAACACCTCATATGGTCTACTAACAAAATTGGCTTGAACATCTTTTGTCCCAAAGATACAAAATATTATCACATAAACTCAGTATACGTAAATATTTACTTCTATTTAGCTTTATTAAAGTTCTTGATGATTGTCTTATGAACAATAGTTTTGAGGATACATGATCGCATTTCGTTTTCACAAAGGCGCTTAGGCATGTGATTTCCTATACATTTCTTTTGAAAAACGTCCAGTATAACAGTAACTTAAATCTCAACAATCTAACTATTCTTAAGAAAAATATTGATATCATAAATAATTCTTAAAGCTCGCAGATCAGGTGATTGCTTAAAGTAGCCCCACATAAAATTTTGTGTGAAATTTAGTGCAACTACTTTGTTGCTGATGTGTAGAAAAATGAGCCGCTGATTGCTTATAAACTCGCTTATATATGTTGTTGACAAATCTGAGGTAAATTGAGTAATTAACTAAGTACATTTACCTACTTTTCAAGGCTTTCACATAACAACGCAGTAGTTATATGGACATGAGAAAAAATTTGAACTTTATGATATATCTTATTTACTATGGTTTATCATCAAAAGATTCAAAACTCATAGGTTCTTCATTGTTGTCGTTGGTTAAAGTTATCCATCCATAAGTTTTCACACTATTCTTCGCGTGGAAGGTTATTTTAAATATAGCAGAAATTTTAAATTATTTATGGTTTTCCCTGGAGATAAGGAAAACTAAGCATATGTGCATTTTTTTGTTTCATGAAAGCAAGTTCCATTTACTTCAAAATTTAAAGTAAGCTTCATTGTTTCAAAATTTATCTTTTTTTTTCTTTATTATTTAACCACATCACTATGACTGTATCCAATGTTGTAAACTTGAGCAAGTCACCTAGGTGCAAATAATTTACTAAACTCCACTGAATTTCTACACTGTTGAAGAAACGGATCAAAGATGAGGTAACAACGATCAAATTTAAAGCTCATTTGCCAATTTGGTCAAGTTTCCATATGCACACGTCCATCCAACGTGGCAACCCCCCCCCCCCCCCCCCCCGCGGTCTTATAAACACTCATTCTATTCTTCATTTTTTGAGCAAAAAAAATTGTACTGAAATGAACATCTGTATATATGTTGTATTTGTTAACGAGATTATTTGTGCACAAATTTGAAACATTTCAAAACTTTTAACTCAATCACAATCACGTTACTACGAACCACTGATGACTCATGTTGACTTACGATTTTGAAGGAGTCATAAGTTTCAAAATGGTTGAAATTGTTGCAGGATATCTCGCAAATAAAAATAATGTACCCAAAAAATTCACGTATAACCTAAATTTTATGCACGGTAAAACAGAGAGGATATGTATGTGTGTGACCCGCAAGTAAGCGTAAAGATAAGATATGTACATATATATATGACACGCAGGCGTGCACACACAAGGAAAGAGATGGCAAGGATCGCTTAGTTATGAGGGAAGGTCCGATGGTGGTGAATTTGAACAATACTCATTACACATTTTTAAATCCCCTAGCCTTGTGGTAAAATGTAGAGCAAAGAGATTAGAGCTCGAACATTCAGCTCCAGTTAGTGATAGAAATGTATTTTAATAAATGCATTTTTTATCACAAAATGATCATAACCAGTTACATTTAAGTAAATGCCACATACAACAAATGATTGGGATTGAGATATTGTTGAAATCTAAGTGTTAAGAGAATGTGCTCAAATATCTGAAATAAATTAAATCAAGAGACTGTGATCTAAGTAGCACAACAGGTCAATTCAATTATTACCTCCGAAATGTTACGGCTTTGGACTCTCGAGTTTGATTTTTTATCACAATTTGGACGGTTGATTTCCATTTCAGTATCACGACTCCTCAGCATATAACAGTCAGAGTTATGTTTTCTTACAGAAGCAGCATCAGCATCAACACATGAGATTTCTGTGTCATTTTCCGTCCTTTCTTTTCCACTTAAGGGAAGTATATCAGTATTCTCATTAAATGTTGGACCCAGAACATCTGAATCATCATTAGGATGGTTGACTCTTACTCTTTTAGAGTGGCTCTGCAAGTTGAGTTCTGATCCACGTTTCTTCCTCCTCAACATTTCTTTAAGCAATGAACTAGCAAATGGCGATGAAAGACTCGAGCAAAATTTATCTACTGAACTGGAATAGCTTTCAGTGTTCGTGTTTCTTTGTGCACAAGCTTGTGGCGTTCCAAACGAAGCTTCTAATGTTGAACTAATTTTTCTAGTTATGAATTTCGGATCCTTTTTGGCAGAGTAATCTTTTTGTCGGGAATGCAAACTTTTTGAATCCTCAGGCAATAAAGCATTTGAAAAATCATCAGTATAATTAACCGAATCCATGATTTTTTCAAAATTTAACTTTTCGTTGTTGATTTCTGCTCCTTCAGACAAAGATTCAACTGGTAACATTTCCCAACTTTCATTCTGATTATCACACATCACATTTGACGAACTGCTTGGCAAATGTTCACAGCCTACTCTGTTATGCACAGGGGTTACTCCAGAAGAAGGGGTTACTCCAGAAGAAGGATTACTTTCAGTATCTGTTTTTCTTTGTGTGCAAGCTTGTGGTGATTCAGATGAAGCTTCCACGGCTGAACTCGTTTTTCTGGTTATATGTTCTGGATCCTTGCCAGCTGAATTATCTTCCTGTTTGGCATGCAAACTTTCCAAAACCTCAGGTGATAAAGCCTTCGAAAAAGCATCGGTAGTTTTGACATAATTGAAAGTGTTTTCAAAACGTACCTTTTCATTGTTGATTCCTGATTCTTCATTAGGCAAATATTCATTTCGTAACATTTGCCTACTTTCATTCTGATTAACACAGTTCACATTTAGCGGACTATTTATCAGATTTTCACAACTTACTCCACTTTGCGACTCATGACTTTCATGTTTTGTGCACCTTTCTACATCATCGTTGCCCTTCTCGGATGCACTCATAGTTTCACTTTGTACGCTATCATCACTCATATATAATCTATCATGTGATTCGGCATTGACTGGGCTAGAAGTTAAACATTTTAGCAGCAGATCGTCTACCGATGACTCAGGATTGGAAGCACAATCGTTAAATAAATTAACCAATGGGAATTCAAAGGCCACAGGAAGTGGAAATATTTGTTCATTGCTGATGACTGAACTTGCTGGAAAAATTGCAGAACTGGGAATTAAGGACCCAAGATCTTTTTTTGCATAATATTCCCAGTTATATGGAAAACCAATAAAGAAACATTGGGAAACCTGATGGATAACGAATAATATGAGCCATAACATCATGTCTAGTGATAATAGAAATCAAAGTTAGCATTCTAAAAAAAGAAGCCCCCCAACACCCCCCCCACCCCCCCCCCCCCCAAAAAAAAAAAAAAAAAAAAAAAAAGCCGAATGAGGATATTAAGATTTGCAATGTGTGTTTCCACCGAACTATAACAAATATTATCAAATCTGTTGGCCACAAACATTTTCATGTTTTTTCTCAAATCCGCATACATTAAAAGTTGAACTTTTACCTCAGTAATAAGGCAATCTTTTTATTTTCACCTTGTATTCTTCCACTTTCCCAAAATAGTATTTTGCTACAACTAATTATTCAAAATTATGGAGATGGACATTCATATATATTTTTTAGCATTCTTAGCTCATGAATAGTAAAGTTAAAACTAAATATGCAACTACTTAAAATAAAATCACTGCTGCATACTTCATCTATAAATTACAGTTCAGCAAAATAGCAACGTACCTCAGGTGGAAACCCATTCTGCAGCATTCTTGATCTATTGATAGCACCCTGAAGTCTTAAGGTAAAACCATCAGCAGTCTCAACGGTATAAGGATCAAGTGTCTTCACTACTGGTGCAGAAGTAAAAATATGCATAGTGTTGTTTTCTTCACTGCGAGCAGAAAACATTTCATATAAACTCAATCATTCCAACCAAAAAAAAAACGAATATAAACCATTAGGAATTTGGAAAATACCATGAATGATGATATCCACCAACTCCAAGTCTCTTTCCATCAACATCGGTTTCAGATCTAATTAACCACCAGTCACTCAATGTTATCTATCATGTAATTTTAGTGTAGGTCAGTGAGTGTTTTTCAAATTGAAAATCGTAAATTCTTCAGGGGTTCAAAGGTTAGTTATTACTTTAACAGGGACGTGCTAAAAACCCTAGTTTCTTAAACGAAAAGAGAAGGCAAAAAACGTACTAGTTTGGAACAGGATGAAGAACAGGTCGGCAATGAAGATGACAGAGGAGCAGACGGCATGGGCCGCGGAGAAGAATTTTGCCGCTCCAGTGGTTTAGTTTTAGGTGCCATGGACAGGAGAAAGCACAGGAGGGAAAATGAGGCAGGTCTGAAATTTATTTCCGTTGCGCTTTTTCGTTTTTGGCATTCATTGAGAAAATGAGACAGGACATATAGATAAAACGTAAGAAAGACAAAGCATGTAGCAACAATGAGAAAATTGCAAAAAATAAAAACACGACAGCAACCATTGATGCATCCATATACAATAAGCAAAGGTTTAAATAACATAAGCATATAAAGTTCAATACATCATAACTTAAAATAAATAAACATAAAAAGGGTATTTTTATCCTTGAACTTTTTTGTAAAAACATAGGGCTACTCAGTAGTCAGTACTTTCTTGTTCAAACAGAATTAGCCTTTATTCTTTTTATGTAACGAAGGTTATTGACATAGAAAATGTTGGAATGTATCGTAAGAGCACATATTAAGTTTATTGTTAGCACCAATATAATCAAGATAAAGTTGAAAGCCAGAACTAGAGTGAATGGGTGTTAAGGACCAGCGGTCCCTCAACAAAGAGAGAATTAACTCATCAACGTCTGCTTTTGAAGTCAGGAATGAAGAAACAAGAGATCCTTCTTCTTCAAGAAAAGCTCCTGTTAGCACAACCTGCCGGGCACAATCGCCTGATTCACCATCTCAAAACGTACAGAGCTAAGCTTAGTATACCCTTCGGTTTTGTAACGACCCGAATTTTCAGTCAATTTAAAAAATAATTTTTAAATACATATAAGGGGATTTTTAAATGTTTAAATATAAAATCAGGACCTAAGAGTTACAGAAAATGAATTCTAAATTTATTTTATATTATAAAAAGCAAAAATAAGGTTATCGGATTTTTAAAATGATAATTAAAAAGAATATTTTGAAAATTGATAATTTAGTACTATTTTAAAAGCTAAAAAGAAGACTATTTTTCAAACGATCTTGGAATTCGACTAAACCATGTCCATTGGAACGGTATCTATGGAATATAGCAAGGTTTCAAATTTCGTGCTAATCGAAATTAATATGTGGTCATACGAGTAGAAAACAAGTTAGCGTAGGTAAAAAAAGAGATAAATAATTACCATAGGTTTAGCAATAATCCTAAGACCTTAGTAGTTAGACAACACATCATTTGGAGCACATTACACCCTTCCACATGTCACCCGTCCATGCAATGCCCCTTCCTATATGTACATAAAGCCTAAGGGGGGGAAACCACTTCATTTTCCATTTCTTTCCTTTCTCCTTCCTCCATTTTTCTTTCCCCATCTCAACCCACCTCTCCCCACACGTCGACCACCACCCCTCCCAAGCCCCATCACCACCACCGAAAGTCACACCGACCTCCCCCTTGGCCCCACGAACTCAAAGCTACAACCTTTCCTCCTAAAACCCCTTTTAAGCTCTTCTTTAATTTATATACTTCACGTACCAAGCTTCTACCTTCACCAAACATCACCTCCCCTAGCCTCCAACTCACCCACGCTAGCCTTCCGCCTGTCCACGTCAACTTTGTGGGTCCTGCCTAGGCTATGTACCATTTCATGGCCAAAAAACCCACTGTTTTCCCTTAAAACCCTTAAAGATCCAACCTTCACACTTCTAAACACTAGTATACATGTGTTTGTGTGTGTGTATTGATTACATAGAAGTATTAGGTGCAAAAGTTGTTCATTTAGTTGCTAACAAGGTTGCAGAGACATAAAAATCCTTCCTTTAAAGTTAGACTGAGTGGAATAGCTATGGTGTGCATTTATAGCTCATGTTTGAATTACTATGTTTACGTATATGGTTATTGATATTGTATGTTTGAATTGCAAGTGATTATATGCTTATAGGCTTAACGTTTTATGTGGTTAAGATATGAATGTGAAATTTTAAAGTGGATTAGTAATTTATATGGAAGTATGATTATGGGTTTATCGTGAATAATGTTTTAAAATAACATTTGTTCTTTAACCCAGTTAAAGAAAATATGATTTCCCTAGTAAAGTTGAAGTGAAATCTTTATTCAATTTGATTATAAAGGTTTAATAAAAGAGTTTTTCCTAACAAACGATAATGGGAGCAAAGTTTAAGAATCGCTTAAAAGAAAATATGCATGTTTTCGCGTAAAGATAAGATTGAATCTTAAATAAGATTGTGGGAGGAAGAAGTTGTAACTTGATTATTTTATCGTTGAGTTGGGTGTTCTTCTGGGTGCTTGATCAGATGTTGGTTTAAGCCTTCGGTGTCGCACACTCAGTAGGTTATTTTCTTAGCGCCGTGCAATTGAGAGCTAATTCTAGTTAATGAATGGGTTCTCACTAACGATATATTTAAGAAATCGTAAGTGCGGTTTTGAGATAAAATATGATCAGTGAAAGATTTAAACAAAAAGTTTAAAGCTTGTAAATCTTTGATAAGATTTAAGGGAGAAGTTACCAAATGTAGAGAATGATTTGAGTAAAATAATATTTCCAAATTGGAATAAGACTCATGATACCTTGTATATTTTTATTGATTTTAAAGATGCGATAGTTGCTCAAAATGACCGAGTTTCGACCCATTGTGGATAATCATATGACGTGATGAGAGTGAATGAAAATGGCGAAGACTGTGATTGAAAACCAGAGACCTTCACATCGGAAGGATTGCTCGTTGATGCCTCCAGTGGCCACCGATGTTGTGACAGCGATCTGACCGTATTTACAGCGATTCGGATTGCAAGGGCTTTCACACCCAGACGGGGTCATGGAATAAAGCGCCTTCGGTTTCGTTCACAACCCAGAACGAACTTATAAATGAATATGTGTCTGACGTTGTATTTACAACATGACCAATTGATTTCTATTGATGTTATATCAGTTGGTGGCGGAGAATTTATTCTCTTATCTTAACACCCTCCTCTAAGATTCATGTACTCGGGGGGCTATATATTAATAGACATCAGTTATATGTTGTGATCTGACAATGTAGCATGCTAAGTGTTGTGCCGATCAAAGCTTTTTGTTGAAAAACAGAGCTTTGTGGATGATGATCAAAGCGTGGCTGATATAGCGTAGTTTTGTGTTGAAACATGACTTTAGAGCCTCACAACTAGTGAATGGCCGAAAACAGGATGATGAACAGTAGAGATAAGGACATATGTTTCCTTCTAGTTAAAAAGTGATGCTACATATGGAGCCATGGCAAGTTTACTTATGTGGATGATAGATTGAGGCGCCTCGGATAATGGTCGGTCATGACTGGGGAACGTTATGTTCAGGTAAGATCCTAACCAGCTCGTTAATGCTGGCCAGCTCTACTACTCCGAAGGACCATCTGTTGAGTCCTAGGATATTCCGCTAGAGGTGTTCTGGACAGTTAAGGAAGATCCTTTGCCTTGGTTACTGTTGGAATCCAACTTCCAATACGAGCTTTGCGTTTTCAGATATAAACTAATAGCCAACATAATGGGATGGGGCATTACGCGAGCTAAGATTTATACATTTACCATCTAAAATGATTACCACACTTAGACATTAATAATAATATCAAAAATATTAGTTTTCGAGTATCAAGCATGTTTGGTTATTATAAGGTAAAACTCTCTCCTTCGGTATGCGTTGCATTTTGTGATGGGACTTGAGTCTTATAATAGCTTCATTTTCACAGAAGCATGAATTTTGAAACTTTGTTAATGATTGTATGATATGTATTATGGTTTATTATCTAGTTCTCAAGCTGGTTAATCCAAGTTTGACCCGAGTGTTTGTCGCTCGGGTCAGATCGAGTGTGTTTTTAGGTTTAAGCATGTGATGAGAAGCTTCCAATGATTCAGAAAAGCTGGAGTTCTTCGTCAGATGGCAGGGCATATTCTATTATCTATAATTAAATGCTATGGATTGATGATGTAAGGATAATGTTTATACCTATCCGAAATATGTTTAAATCGGATAATGTAAATGTTTTTCCGCTATAAAAATATATATTGAATATTATATTTTGTTCAGTTCCTTGTGTTTGCTCTGATAAAACCTTGATGAATCGAATTTGCGACATTTGATTTTGCATGCATGAGCACCGTAGTCGTGTTAAGTATCGACTATCGAAGGTCGGAAATTTGGTTTATCGCAGGACTTTTTGATTACACTTACTTTTTGGACTGGACTTGTGTGGTTTGTAGTCGGTCCAGAAGGCAGGTGGATTCGAATCATCACAGGTTTACTCGAAACGAGAATACTGGAAAGCTTGAGCCTACACCAACTAATCATCGCAATTAAGCCTCGTTTGCAAAGGAAAGCGGATCCATAAACGACATTAGGAGCTCGGAGCACCAGAAAGCTCACTTCCTTGACATCCAGTCAAATCTTCTGTTTCTAGGGAAACTTCTCAGGAAGTTCCCTCAGTGGCCCTATAGTTACTCTTTTGAGGAATGACAAAAGACACATTCACGAAGCCCATATAGCAAAGGAAGAGGCTAATTCGCACCTATAAATACGATCCTAGCTATCCAGAAACGAATCAATTATTTTATTCCTAATCTTATATTCATAAGTTTGGGTGGTAAAACCTAATTTTAAAATTGCTTTGGGGAAAAGAGTATGTAACTATAGAAATAACTAATAAAGAGTTTTGCCAAGCAATTGAGGTAACGTTGTCGTAATAATTTAATTATTATCATAACGTTGTAGGTTTCCAACAAATTAGTTCCGAAAGGCAGTGATCTAACTAAGACGTATTCGGTAAAGACTACGAAAGGTTACAATTGCCATTTAAAACCATTTTGGGATTGGAGTACCCGAAACCTTATAAGTTGTTATCTATTGATGGTTGCCCAAGGTCATTTAGTTAAGCCAAGATCCAAGATCATACCCACAACAACCTGATTGGTTCTTCATTAATCTTGCTGAAACTACCTAAACACATGATCAAATGGTCATTCTCAAGTTTTCCATACTAACACACCAAGAGCCTTTGGACCAATCGAACGGATCGACCCGAAACTTAAAGAGTAACAAGGACTAGAGCCAATTCAACAGAAGCTATCTTCGAATGATCTTCAATCATCTGGAAAATCGACATCTTATCATTGTGTCTTGCTTTCTGCAGGAAGTTATTTTCGGAAGCCACCAAAAGCATACTATAGGAACTTCTTTACTGAAACGGTTCCCAAACTAGATTCATTTCATTCGTAAGTATTGGATTCTATTGGAATACACCGTTTTGGAGTGTTAACCATAAAATTGGTTAACATTTTTGGCTCTATAAAGAGGGCTCGAACCTCCGAAACATCTTAACTTCCCTATTCAAAAAGATCTCATTTTTAAGAAAAATAATTAATGAGTCCTAAATATGGAAGAACATAGGATGGGTCGCGAAAGATCGTGGATGCCTCAAAGGATGTTTCATGTAAGTCAAAATGTAATAACTACAAATTCCGAAAGAATCCCCATGAAACAAAAGAACGTTTCTGAAAGAAAGGGTATTAGCTCAAAAGAAAAATCAGACAGCTTCACAGTCTTTTAAAGGAAAAGAGGTTGTAACTTCCCTATATCATTGGTTTGGAATCAACAAAGAAAAACTAAGTATAATGTTAAGCCCATCTCTGAAAGAAAAGAATGTGATCCCATTTTCGACCCTATAACAATTTAGCAAGGATAATAAATTAGTTAAATTCGAACAAGAATCTTCGAACTCAATGAAACCGAAAACAAGCCATGTGGTTACAAGTCAGTGAAGAATAGATTGTATAACAGATTTTAATAATGAAAACTTTGCTATAACTTCCCAGAAGTCACTATACCAAAACAGGGGATTCCCAACAAGTATAAGCGTCGCTAGTAATTTCAGTGACATTTATACACGTCACTAATGGGGTCAGAAATATTCGAAATGCTTATATAAGCATTGGCAAATATTCATCTGCAACGCTTATAGACATTGGCAAATATTCATTTGCAATGCTTATAAGCGTTGGTAACATTATATTCGCAATGCTTATAAGCGTTGGTAAGATGCAACACTTGTATTTGCATATAAGAAAACATAAGCTCTATTTAATATGCATTCAGCTACGATATTATATCAACATAGCAACGTGTATCAAAATCAATAAGAAACAAACATCCATATTCGTGACAACAACAAAGTATGAACTACCAAAAAAAATTCAATACATAGAGATATTAAATCCAATACATATGAAAATTATAACCAAATAAACATCAAGAAACATAATCCAATTTCATAGTAACAACAATGCAGAATTAACAAAATACAAGATGTCTTTCATATTTAAAATCTAAAAGTACCAAATGCGAAACTACAATCATATAACGAATCTTACATCCAAAAATTTGCATAGCTTGTACCACCAAATTTTCTCCTTTTCTCCGATTTTTCTACTGCTTCCCGTGTGCATTTAATTAAATATTGTCATTTAAGTTTCAAATAGTAGTAAATGTTATAAGTTCAAAGTCATACCTTTTCAATTTTGACAAGTCTTTTGTCCATTGAACTTGTTATGAATCTTGAAATTTAAGCTCCTTTTTAAGCCTTTTGTTTTCTTCAAGAACCTCTAATGCAAATTCCACACCACGGTCACATAATGCTTCGTCAATCCAGTGGATGAATCCATAATCTCTAAAAGTTCCAGTGTTTGCACAAATAAAATATCGACGGCCAACGTTTTTATTCAAATAAAATGTTCTGAATATTGGTTCAATGTTGCAATGGTATAACAACCTTCGAGATTGTACTTCTCGAAATCAAATGTTGGTAGGGGTGGCAATCTTGTTGGTGTTATCGACCTGATAAGTGGTGCCACATTCTGAACACTTAATAATGCCAAATCTCTTTCTAATCTCGACTTTATTCTCTCATAGATGCTAAACGGAGTTGGTGTCTGAGATTCAGCTGAACAAATAATTTGAGGGGGATTCTCTAAATTGTCTAAATAGACCGACGGACAATGCCATAGGAAGTAATCACGATAATCGGTCGAAGGCCTTGAGTAGGACATCTATAGATAATAAATAAACAACAATAACATAAGTAATACAATCAACACGTGCAAATGAACATGCAACAGTAACAGTAAAAGGTAGGTGTCCTCCTGGTTTAATTGACCTCGAGCCATGCAAATGATCATGCAATTTATCCAACGATAAGTAATACATTACATAAATAAACATGTATCTCTATATGCATGTAAAACCATTCAATATATATGCAGCACGCGTCTGCATAACATATAGCAAAACCTTTCAATGTACTATAAATCTTACTTTTTTACACCAAAAGTGTTCTGTTTCACCTCTTGCTTAAATGGTTTCAAATGCCAAAATATATGTTTTCAATGCATATTTTTGGTCTTACGGTCTAAGATAAATTTCTACTTAGGGGTCATTTGGATAAAAGACACAAAAGTCATAGCCATGAAGCTAATTTCGACAATGAAATTGCAACCCAATTATTCTCTTTAAAAAGAAAATGTATGTTTTCCTAACTCAATTTACATTATCCTTGATATAAGATACAAGCCTATTTCCATAAAACCTAATAAGGATTAAGAAAGAAGTTACTGAGGAAAAATCTAACCTATTGACTTCAATGTTTATTAGATATCTCACAATTAAGTAAGAATTAAGGGAAATGTGTTATACTAAAATTTCTTAGCAGCAATTGCCTTGCATGCATCATATTTTCACTATATATATACACTGCAAATACTGTTATTACCTAGCTCACAAAGGATAAGATTGTCTCACGGAAATAGTGATGTTGGATGAAGGGAACATCCTGGTAGCCTCATAAGGAATAACAATTGATGAACAAGATTAGATAAACAAACGACTCAATCATAGAAAGAAACTTAAGAAGAAGCAGTGAAAGCTCCTAGTCATGTGTTCAAGCTAACTAGCAAAGTTGCATACAAAACTGTTTTAAAGGCTCATAGTGCAGTCATATTAAAGGTCGAGAACATGGTTGACAAAACTGAATAGTGAACAAAACTGAACGCATCAAAAGGGAGTAGTGAAAAAGGGCATAAGACCCTGAAACTGCTTCATCCATGAGACAAAGCCATTCAGATGGGTCCCAAGAAACTATGACTAGGAGACCTGTTGATCCAGAAGAAAAACTTTGATGAATGTTACAAGGAGTCCGTGGTTATGTGGAGGTTGTTCTCTACAGTCTTGCTGCTAATGTTCCAAAAGCTTTTGTGCTTTGCTAAGTGGAAAAAGCCAGGGAAATATGCATAATCAGCTATATAGCTCTGTGAGTTCTCTAAGCAATGCTAAGATAGAAGAACTGCCACAAGAGGATCAAAACGTAAAACGTAGACGTGAAAAGTTTCAAAAGCAGTCATCTATCCTCTCAAAACTCACTTGTCAATTAAGCATCCATGGCAACCATGCAACGACTGTTGGTTGGTCCAATTCAAGCTCTGTTGTAGAGAGTCCAAGGACCCCTAATCTCCAATTATCCGGCGATGACTGGAGATCTGCATTCGACTCTGCTGCAAATGGATCCACTAGCTTTTTAAACCCGAAACCATCAAGTTGATCAAGCAGTGCAATGGGCACAGCCATAGACATGAATCCACCCAAAATGGGGATGTGGGTGGATACGGGTCCAATTCTTCAAGCGAACGAACTCTGAACCGTGTTCACCTACACCACCTTAAGGCAACTCCAATTCTTCTTTGTGTACAGATATTAAATCACTAAATATGCTGCAAATGTTCATGGATTCTTGTTTTAGGTACACAGTGGTTTTCAAATACCATAGATATAATGAATATATTAGATGAAAATCATGGATGAATGTAATATTGTGAGAGACATGCACATACCAGTGCTACATGGTATCAGATACTCACTTGCTCTGTGAAGACATTTGAAGAATCTCACTACTATTTCTTATTTGTTAGAAATATTGATTATCTACCTATAGATGCAATATTTTCTGCTGTTTTTGTTATGGTAGCTACACTCATTGTAATATTTAAAGAATCATTGGACATCATACTTAAGGTAGCTCTACACTCATTGTAGTGGACAACAACGAATTGTAGCAGTAAACCACGTCACATCAACAATCCAAATAGGATACTCCCAATTGATTGTCTTCCAGTTTAAGCATTACAGATGGGTTACAATCCCAAGGAACATGGATCTTATGACACACAAGAGAATTAGAACTACATATTTGCATAACATTAAATTTTAAAACTACACATCTGAATAACATATAACAAAACCGTTTAATGTATATGTCCCATGCCCAAAAATATGGGTAGACGTACGGTGGACGACAGATTCATATAAAATGCATATAAAAACATTATCCTTTTTGTGACATATATAGTTGTCATATATAGTTGACATTCCTTGACATATATGCCTAAAAGTATGTGTATTTTGTGCCCAGATTTTGATTGTCACATTTGTGCTACTTGTAAAATGAAAAAGTTAGAAAATCAGAAAATGAAAATAAACTGAACCATAAAGTATGGAAAAATAAAGACGCAACTTAAACAAAAGGTGCGATACAACAGAGACAGTGGAAAATATGTTATTCATCATGACCCTTAAACCACAATTCATCAAAAAAAGTGCATTACCAAAATTAAGTAAGCGACAAAATTTTCAGAACCACTGCAAGCCTGTGCAAAAGAAAATTTATTGGTACCTAGAATTTCCTTTTTTGATCTATCCTTCAACACAAATAGATTATTATTTTAAGAATAATAAAAATTGGTTACAACTTCATAGCATAATTGTTCATCTTAGTAATAGAAATCAAAAGCAATACTCACAGAATAAGCCATCATTGTGAGTTCGGGAAATATGCAATGGATCACTTACTGCTTGAGCTTGAGTAGGTTATGATTTTGATTCCTTGAGTAGCTGCGATTTCGATTCGCCAAAAAGGATTCGATATCGATTTTTTCAGTGGTAATTGAGTATCTATTTTAGCGGCCGATGTTTGAAAAGTGTGTGAGTAAGCGTTAGAGGATGATAGCTAGGGCTATGCATTACCAATCTATCTTTTTCCCAGGGTTATTCAGCCAATACACATTGCTCAACACAAATATGTGTTGGAAAAATTAATAACAGTAGCTAAATATTTTTTATAGCACATTTTTACCATAACAACGCTTATTACTGTTATTGGTCAACAACACTAATAAGTGTTGGGAAATGGACAAAAAGTATTACGAAATGGTTGTTTTGGTGTAGTGAGTGGGCGAAATATAAATGAAGTATAAATCCATTCCAATTTGGAGCAAGGCCCATCTTCACATATGAAAGGACCTTACAAAGGGACGATAATTTGTCTACAAAAATAGGAAAGGATATCTAGTACAATTCTTAAGGAATTAAGTTTGGAGGAAAAATGGTAAAAGAATACAATACTTTTGTACCAAGTTATGAATCATGTTTCGAAAAAGGAAAATCTTGTTATAATCCATAAGGGATACCTGAAAGGGGAAATGAGCTTCGTATATAACTTCGAAACCTCTAAGAACCTTAAGAGGAAAGTAATCAAGCTCGATAGTAAAGAGCTTCCGTCAGATTCTAGGAAATCAAAAATTAAACCTTTCAACGGAAAGCCTAAATCGAAAGTAATAAAGGAGCTTAACTTGACTACCTCCATCAAGGATGTTTACTTAGCAACCAAAGATGAATTAGAATATTGGACTGCTACTAAGGCGTCACCAAAGGCCCCAAAAACGGGGAAATTGTTATCTTAATCACAAGGTCATCGGACATAGAACTGGTCAATGCGAAGCTTTAGAAAAGTCAATTACCTATTTCATTAGAAAAGGAAAACTTGATGATTATGTACAGAAGTGATCAAATGGATTAAATGAAAAGGGATTTCATCTTAAAATAAGACTTTCTGCATGAGTTATGGACAAAAGTTAATACAGAAAATAAGATATTCTACTTCGTTGGGGGTGAAATGCCCTTCATATATGGATTAACCTAAAAAAGTCCCTTGACATAGTCAAGACACTGTTAGGATTGCCTCGCACGTTCTTAAGGAGGAATGATGGTTTGGATACAATAGTCCTACATCACGGAATATATTGAAGGAATTGTGTTCAAATATGAGCTGGTAGGCACGTGACATCAGGGATTACTTTTGTTATATGGGAGTTGTGTGCCAGCTCATATGCATGCAAGGAAGGGAGCCTTTGTTCTGACTGTCATTACATAACAGTGGTATCAGAGCCAAAGGTTACGAACTGGGCCATGTAGGCAAGGTAGTGCTATCAAAAGATACTCATAGGATGCAAGTCAAGGGGGAGACTGTTAGGATCGCCTTGCATGTTATTAAGGAGGAATGATGGTTAGGATACAATAGTCCTACATCACGGAATATATTGAACGAATTGTTTACAAATATGAGCTGGTAAGCACGTAACATCATTGATTCCTTTTGTTATATGGGAGTTTTGTGCCAGCTCATATGCATGCAAGAAAGGGGGCTTTGTTCCAATATCGTTACATAACAGACGCTTCCCTAGTGGGAGAAGGCATATGCTCGAGGTTATGTCCGACACCCATTAAGTCATTGATATGCCAAGGTTCTTCTCCAAAGAGGGAGGGGGTAAGCCCGGGGGATACGAGTCTGGCCCTAAGGTAAGCCCAAGACATATGTGCCTGGTCCCCAAAGTCCTTGATGCATTCAAGGTGCCCTTTGGATGTAGGACAGGTGACATATATCTGGTGCACAGGCCCGGTTTAGATTAAGTCCCTAACGCAGTCAATGCACCCTCCGTAGGAGGATGGGTAATCTATATCCAATGCACAGTCACGATTCCAAATGAATCATGCTAAGTCTTCGCTTTGGCATAAGTATGCAATGTCTTTGCTTATGTCTTGTCCCGCAGAAGAGAATGAAAGCTCAAAAGGAGCACCAAAGCATGCTACACCTTTGCTTTAGTAAAAGCCTAAAAATGGAAAAGAGTCGGTTGAAACTGGAAGCATTTTCTTATCTATCAAGTCTGAAAGCGGATATTTCAAACATTTATTATTCTAAATACTGAATAAGGGTTTCGGTTCATCTATTAAGCTGAAGATGGCTTCCATATCTAAAATTATGGAAGACGACATTTTGAACTTCTATTATTACCTAAATAAGGGTTTCATGTCATTTATTAAGCCAAAGATGGCTTCCATATCTAACAATTTGGGAAGAGGACATTTCAGACTTCTATTATAACTAGTATCAGGATTTCAGGCCTTTTATCAAGCCCTTCTAGCAAGTTGAAGGTGAATTCATATATATTATTTCCAATTTCATATAATGATTTTTGAACTTCTATTATTATCTGATTTTGGGTTTTGGGTCTTCTATCAAGCCGAAGGTAGCTTCGTATCTCTTATTTCCAAATAATGATTTCTGGACTTCTATCATTGCATGAATCTGGGTTTTAGGTCTTCAATCAAATCGAAAATGGCTTCATATCTATCATTTCCAATTAAAGAATTATGGAAGTCTATTATCTAATTCTCAAGTCTGGGTTTTGAATCTGAAGTAATCCAAAGAAGGTTCTACTTTCGTTTAACCATTTCAAAGAAAGACATCTCTGAATATTACTATGTTGTCATCAAGGTTTGAGGTTTTGGACTTCCTTGACACCATAAATAACTCATATATTAAAACATGAGTCATAAAGGATCTGAAGCTAGTGATGGTTGCAAACTTATTTCACTATTTTTTTTTTGAAGAATAGCAGGATCATGGTACAGACACCCATATACGAACTTCGAACATTTCAGAAACTAAAGATTACACTTTTCTCATTATTACCAAAATAAGATATTCTGAAAAGAAAATTAACAAAGATATACAAATAACTGAAGTATTTATTACAAAGAATGTTGTCAATATTACAAAATATTTACAATGATACAAAAGTCAAAGTGTCCAAAACTTTTCTACTAGAGTCTCCGACTAAACCGGGTCCGAAACACAGTTAAGGATGGTGTATAACACCTCTTTAAGCTTTTTCTCTTTATGTCTAATAACTTCTGCACTGTTGGAAAACTCAATTTGAAACTTGAGGGAATGTTCAAAATCTTTGTTACTTTCCAAAAGGAGCTTATTAGCCCTTTCATACTCTACCCCTCGTTTTTTTAAAAGAATATATCTCACCCTATGGTTTCTTAGTTTGCGGCACATAATCACCAAAAATACAATGGATATCCACCTTATTTTTCTCTTCAAAACAATCTTTTAATTAGAGATTTATGGGATTAACCCAATCACTTATAACCCTCTCGTCCAAGCCCTTTGGTGGGTTACTAAAAATTGAAATTTAGCCAGAGGACCCTGAGTAATGGCAGAGGTTGATTTGGAGGATCGAGGAGTTAGGTTTGAAATGCCTCCTCTCATAATAAATAACAAATATTTGTATGAAGATTGGTTATCTTCCACTTGAAGCTCTAATTATCGAATTCCGTGCTGGAGTTTCAACATCTCGTTATAAAAATCTGCTTTCAGATTTACCCTAATTGGCATTTGTTCTCTTCTAAAATTTTATCCATTTGGATGAGTTTCTATTTTCTTAATTAAATTTTAGGCAGCGAACCTAAGTCTTTTGCATTTGATGCTTCTCAAAACCAATCGAAGGCAAGAGGATGACCTTTGAATTTCGAAGGAATGACTTCACTTGAAACTTTTGGTTGCCCATTCCTAGTAGTTTGATTGCAGGGCTCTTTATGTATCTTCTCTATTGGAACTAATGGTGGCGATAGAGGATCCTAACCAACAAATGCAAAAACACAACTTAAAATAAAGAAATAAATCCTTTATTATCACATAAAAACATTGGTATCAAAATACGTTCATTTTATAAAAATCATTAGTCTAATCCTATTTCTTAAAAGATGGAAGTAGAACACTTCGTGACCATTTTGAATTATTGTAACTGGCTTTCTCTAAGGAGCTCTTCTTTATCACTCCCCAAAAGGTCAAAATGGAACCTGGGGTGCTCCTTTTGCAGTTTGTGTAATTGTCTTAGAAAATCCTATCGGATAGGTCGTGATGATTTTATTAAGAAGGACCTCCCCCGAAACTCTCTTATTACCTAACAATTTTTAATAAGAAATCTCAGTTGACGGGGCTATTTGTAGCTCTAGTTCATTGTCATTGCATAATAACATAGCCATGATAATACAAATCCAAAATTTATGTGATTATTTATGAAGGCATGCAATTGGAACCGATAACCAAAAACCTGAACCGAACAGACCCGTAAGGATCCAAATCCGTTCGATCTCGGGTCTGGTCTAGGTGATGAAAATTACAATTAAGGCCCAGTCAAACCCAATCTGAATTAGCCTGAATCGAAAGATCTGACCAAAAAGCAATGAAATATGTGTATATTTAATGCTATTATCCAACCAAACCCGAACAGACCTGACCCTACCCGAACCGATGCTCGGGTCGGGTCCATATTTTTGAAATGTATAGTTTAGACCTAAAAACCCAACCCACCTAGAACCGAGACCCACTGGGTCACGTCAGTCTGGGTCCATCGGATGGGGTATAATTTCCAGTCCTGTTGTTTATTAACAAAAAACATAGTTATCTCAAAGATCGAATATGAGTTTCAATATGTACAAATCCAATTTACATTCAAAACCTCCACCTCTCATGATTTATAAAAGTTTTCAAACATCATCTGGAAGAAGGACGGTTTCTGTCGAAGTTTCAGTTTCACCAGGAAAAGCAAGTTGTAAACCTTATTAATATCAAGTCCTGATGATCTGAAAACTTTGGTGGAGGCCCTCCCGTAAAAGGATTTTACCTTATTTCCAAAAGGGAGGTAGCAATATCTAGAGTAATTAGCCCTACAAGTAGTCATCAAAGAGATTTATTATACAATTTCACTCATTCAAATTTAACTTGTGTAACACCCTAACTCAAAAATCCGGGTATGAAAAGTTTCTAATTTTTTTTCAATCCGATTCAAATATTTAAGTATGATAAATACATACATACATATGTATATATATGATATATGTATGTATAAATACATACATAATACATAGTTTACAAATGATATATGTGTATAAATTTTAGAATGAGATAAATGGCTTAAAATGATAGGGACACGTGTCATCAAATGGAAGGAACACATGTCTTATAAGTAAATAAGGTTAAGACACATACACACCTTAGGTGTCCATGTGTATAAACCTCTTAAGACACATAAGAGGGCATGTGTCTACATCCTAAAGAATACATGAAGATGTAGTGGACAAGTGTCCAAAACTAAATTACAAAACTAGCCTTAAAAACAACTATATAAAGGGATGAAATGTTCACTTCATTTCATACATTCACAAAACAAAAATAAGATAAAATAAAAAGGAGAAGCTTAGGAGAATCCAAGAGGATAATTAGAAGATCAAGATACAAGTCTAAGGTAAGAAAAACTATTAAAGTTCATGTATTCATTTCATATATTGAAGTAAACTTGAGAAATTTATGAATGAATGTTTGGATGTGAACCCCTAAAAATGACGTTCGGTATTTTAGGCATAACTTTTGCAATTCTTAATGAAATTACGATTTCTCTATCAATTTGGAAAGCTAATTCAAAGGGCTCCAACTTTGACCCAGGAATTTTCTTTCTAATTCGACCGTTTACATACCCAAAAACTGGATGCAAAGTAATGTAAAAATGAGCCTGAATTAGACATGTTAAAAACGCCTTGTATTGTTGAATTTTATTTATTGAATAGACAAATAATTTTAAGGGTTTATTTTTATGATAATTAAGTAGACAAAGATAGCTTCTTTCTGTAAAAAAATTGGAGTCAAAATCTATTTTTATCATAGAGAAACAGCGTCAAACATTTCACCCAAAAACTGGACAAAAAAGCTGATTTTCAGAAATTTGAAACACTTTGAAAAATTGAAACGTTTATGAACGTTTCTAACGCTGAAGTGTATCAAAACAGTGTTTGCTATAGCACTTCTGAAACGCAATCTTTCCATTGAATTGATTATAAAGCCTTGAACACGGCCAGAACTTTTTATAACACCCAGAAACGCTGTAGTAGCTAAATTTAGTCAAAAACCATTATAGATTAACCAGAACTTTCCAAGGCATGCCTGAAACACTGCAGATAGCTGTTTTGAGCGTAAAACCATCCGAAACTTGTCGTAACACTTTTAAAACGCTGCAATTTTTATTTTATGATGTTGAAACTTTTTATAGTACTTTTTAAATGTACCTTTTCTTTGTTTCAAGTAGTTTCAAGGTTCTTCTTAACATAGATTGGAATAATTTGAGATAGTTTAGTTTTGTCTTAAACCCTTAAAAAGCATGAATTTAAAAGTAGGAGATTTTCCTATTACCAAAATAATACCCTAATTGTTGAGCGAATACACATATATTTATAAAGTATCTTTCAAAATGAATGACTGGAACTTTCTAGGGTGACAGAGAGGATAGTGTCTAGGCTTGAGTTTGGAAAATATAGCTTCCTTCTCTCCCTGGCTATCCCTAACTGATCCGACGGACGGGAAAGTTAATTCAAATTTAATTTGAAATGATTTGAATTTAGAAATAATTTAGAACTTTATTCAATACTAATGAAAAGTAATTTAAGATTACTTTTGAGAATCATTTTCTTGATTATATTTCTTCGATGGGGTGCGGTATAAGACAATAGATCTTGGGTAGTGCACTATTACTCTATGTTGGTATCGAGCTGAGTATAGTACATCCTATTTGATGACGGGACACCGACCGCAATGGGATAACATATTCTAACATCTAACCAAGTTGAGGGTGTAGTTTAGATTTATAACTATAAGTTGGAAAAAAATATGAGTTTTGATGAAAGGAAGTTATCATAAATTTGTTTGATTTAGTATTTTGAAGTCTTCTATGATTTTTGTTTTAAACTTTGGATTGATGAAACCTTCAAAGTAAAGAGTCATGATGAAACTATAATACAAACCACTAAGAAATGATGTGTAAACTAAGCTTAAATAGCTATCTCACTGGGTTTGTGTTGCTCATGATGCTACACTTAAAACTTTTCAGGTTTAGATGGTTAGTTGGATGCTTTGAAGTGAAGACTTACATTATGTAGATTATCTTTTTATGTACTCATATGTTTAATTATTAGACTCGTGAATCTTTGTAACCATATTCTATGATGGGATGATTGTATAATAGCTCTTCCGTTTAAAATCATGTACTAAGAATGATTTTATGTTCCAATAAGTTTCTGTTAAGTTGTGATACTGTTCTATTAGCACCATGGCTTATATGTAGCATCACCGCTTCTGAATAAGTATATCAGAGTGGGGGTGTTACAAAGTTGGTATCAGAGCCAAGGTTTAAGGGGTGCTTTTGGAAAACTTTATAGTATCACAATTTAATTTGTCGGAATAGGAAGTTTATACAATTATTGATATCTTTATGACTAATTGCAGTTATAAGTTATGGCTAGCAAAAGAACTTGGTGTACGGGGGGATACATGGGGTGGTGTTAAGTGCACGACCACACCAAACGAACGATTAGTTGCTGCAAGTCGCACAACAGAGAAGCATGTGCTTAAGAGGAGAGCAAGGATGATTCTCTTTGATGAGATATATGAAGTTTATAATAGGGCTAACGATTATGAAGATGGTCTAAAAAGAGATTTTGTTCTTTATCGTCTGCGCCAGAAGATGAAACCCTTTGCAATGGCAATTAAACTGGCAGAACATACTGACTATGGGGATGCTTTAGAATATCTAAGGCAAGAAGGAGCATTACCACCATAAGGAGGGAATATAAGACGTAAAAGACTTCCAAATAACATAGTGGAACAATATGATGAAGAGGAGTCTGAGACAGTTGGCTCAAATGATTACTGTCAAGAAGTCGTTGGACCTTCTCGAGCAGTAAAGGAGGAAACAAGTCCTTCTTCATCAAAGGAAATAATAGTGATAGATTAAGAATGAAATAGGAAGTTAAGAATTAGATAATATATTAAGTAGTGTGGATGACTATCTGCAGTTTGGGAAGGTTGTGGACAAACACCCAAATTTTGTTTGTAAATAAGGGTTATAAGTAATATAATATATTTGTGTGTCCATGAATTGAGTATGTTATTAGATATTCTTTATAACTAAAGGTGTATTTCATCTGTGACCATAACAAAATATTTTTATTGAAGGTTATGGCAAATCAAAATAACTCAACAACTCAAAGTCAAGAGGCTCAGTCCTCCGCACAAACAAATGCTATGGAACTGTTTGCATCTTTCATCAAGCAAATGGAGCAAGTTTCTTCAACATCTTCAACAAACCACCTTTTAAGATGTTTTAAAAGCTTGAAACCTGACAAATTTGTTGGAGGTGCAGATCCATTAAGGCAGAGCTATGGATTCAACATCTAGAGGATATATTTGAAGTTTTGGAATGTAATGAAGTTGACAAGAGGAAGTTGGATGTCTTTCAATTATCAAAGGAGGCTAGAAATTGGTGGGAGCTAGTTCGAACAACAACTATCCCAGGTGAGATGGAACAAATGACATGGGAATAATTCAAGGTGAAGTTTTTGGATAAGTATTTCCCAGAGAATGAGAGGGAGAAGATGGAGACAAAATTTCAAAATCTTACTCAAGAAGGTAAGTCAGTAGCCCAATATCAAAATAAGTTTGAAGCACAATCCCGATTCGGAAATCACTTAATTGATACACCTAAAAAGCGTGCTAGACGATTTGTGAAGGGGTTAATTCCTCCCATAAGAAGACATGTTATTGGAGATAGACGTAAAACTTATAAGATGATAGTAGCTGAAGCTTTAAATCTGGAAGAAGACTATCTTCAGTTCTAGCAAGAAAGGAAGGTTTCAAATAAAAGGAAACCAAACAATCTTTCTGACAATCAAAAGAAACCAGATGAGAAAAAGAAGAAACCAAATGGAGGAAGCAAAGGACCGACGGGATAGGAAAAGGAGCCTGATAAAGTGAAGAGATGTTTCTGGTGCAATGAGACTGGACACATTTCTCCGAATTGTACAAAGCCAATTACGTGTTACGATTGCAATGAACCTGGGCACATTAGTCGAAATTGCAAGAAGCCGAGGAAGGACAAAAAGGGACAACAAGGATGAGTGTATGCAATTGTTTTTGAACAAGCTCAAGTAGAAGGTATTGTGTTTATTTTTGACTTTCAAGCAAGAATTTTATTCGATACTGGGGCCACACATTCTCTAATATCCGAAATATTTGCTACTAAGATAGGATTATTTATTGAACAACTATCAAATCCTTTAATAGTATATAACGTAGTAGGAGGGAGAACAAAACTTGAGAAAGTATGTAGGAGTTGTATCCTTAACTTTAACGGTAAGGATATGGTGGCTAATTTAATTATCTTTCCAATGGAACACTTTGATATCATCCTTAGGATGGATTGGCTTACAGAATATCAAGCTATCTTGAATTGTCACAACAAAACCATAAGTTTGACAATTCGAGAGTATGAAACCTTTGATTACTCATGTGATAAAGTTGAAGACGCTTTTATATCTAGAAATATTGCTCATATCAATATCAAGGATGCAGATCAAATGGTGGATCAAATCCTAATAGTAAAGGAATTAAAGAAGTTTTTCAAGAAATACTAGGGTTACCACCAAAAAGAGAAATTGATTTTTGAATCGACTTAATCCCTGGTACAACTCCTATTGCTAAAGCAGCTTATCGTATGTCTCCTACGGAAAATCAAGAATTAAAGAGACAAATTAAGGAGATGGAGGATCAAGGATTCATTAGACCTAGTAAATCCCCTTGGGGAGAACCAGTGTTGTTTGTAAAAAATCACGATGGGGCGTTTCGTTTATGCGTAGATTATCGAGAGCTTAATATGGTAACAATTAAGAACAAATACCCATTACCTCGGAACGATGATTTATTTGATCAACTCCAAGGAGCTACTGTATTTTCAAAAATTGACTTAAGATCTGGGTATCATCAATTAAGAATAAAAGAAGAAGATATTCCAAAGACAGCTTTCCAAACACGATACGAACACTACGAATTCTTGGTGATGTCTTTTGGCCTTACCAACGCACCAGCAGTATTCATGGATATAATGAATCGTGTGTTCCGTCCATATCTTGATCATTTTGTTATTGTGTTTATTGATGATATCCTTATCTATTCTAAGACAAAGGAGGAACATGAATGCCATTTGTGTTTATGTCTCCAAACACTAAAAGAGCATCAGCTATATGCAAAATTAAGTAAATGTGAATTCTGGTTAGAGGAAGTAAAATTTCTTGGGCATGTCGTCTCAAAGAATGGAATAGGAGTAGACCCATCAAAGGTTGAGGCGGTGTTGAAATGGAACCCTCCGACAACACCAATAGAAGTTCGAAGTTTTCTAGGATTAGCTGGTTAATACCGAAGATTTATTCAAGATTTCTCAATGATTGCATCGCCATTAACAAAACTAACTCGTAAGGAAACTAAGTTTGTTTGGGATGAAAAATGTAAGATAGCATTTGAAACCTTAAAGAAAAGATTGACAGAAGTACCAATTTTGTATTTGCCAAGGAGTGGAGTCCAATATAAAGTATATTCTGATGCATGCGGACAAGGATTAGGGTGCGTACTAATGCAGGATGACAAAGTTATTGCTTATGGCTCTCGTCAATTAAAGCCCCATGAAACTAATTATCCAACTCATGACTTAGAATTGGCCGCAATTGTGTTTGCCTTAAAAATTTGGAGACATTACCTTTATGGAGAACAATTCCATGTTTACTCTGACCAAAAGAGTTTAAAATATTTGTTCTCTCAAAAGGAATTAAATACGAGACAAAGAAGATGGATGGAATTCATAAAAGATTACGATTTTACGTTACATTATCATCCAGGAAAGGCAAATATAGTTGCATATGCATTAAGTCGAAAGAGCTATGGTGTAATAGCTCATTTAATGATAAGAGAATGGAGAGCTCTGGAGACTCTTGCTGAGATAAACGCTGGCACAAGGATGGTTAATGGATCCATGATTAACAAAGTAGCACTTCTATGTAATCTTATTATTCAACCAACTTTGATAAGTAGAATATTGAAAGCTCAAGAAGATGATGAGGAATTAAAAGAGTTATTTATGAAAATGAAGGATAAGGAACCTACTGATAAAGATGGAGGTTATAGATTCAAAAATTGACTTTGTGTTCCAAATCAAACTGAATTGAAAAATGAAATTCTTAGTGAAGCACATCGTTCAAGACTAACAGTGCATCCAGGAAGCACAAAAATGTTTAAGGATCTTACGCGTCAATTTTGGTGGAACGGAATGAAGAAGGATGTTGCTGAATTTATTGCAAAATGTCTTATGTGCCAACAAATTAAAGCAGAACAGCAACGACTAGCAGGACTCTTGCAATCACTTCCTATTGTTGAATGGAAATGGGAACATATAACAATGGATTTTATCACTGTATTACCAATGACAAAACAAGGTCATAACGCAATATGGGTAGTGGTGGATCGCTTGACAAAGTCAGCACATTTCGTACCTTACGACATGACTTACTCAATGGAGAAATTGAGTAGACTCTATTTGAAAGAAATTGTTCGACTACACGGTATACCAGTTACCATAGTTTTAGATAGAGATTCACGGTTCACTTCAAGGTTTTGGAGAAGTCTACAAAAAGCATTAGGGACATCACTAAACCTGAGTACAGCCTTTCATCCTCAAACAGATGGACAAACTTAAAGGGTGGACCAGACCATAGAAGATATGTTAAGGTATTGTATAATGGAATTTGAAGTCACCTGGGAAACTCACATACCATTAATCAAATTCGCATATAATAATAGTTATCATGCAAGTATTGGTATGGCCCCATAGGAAGCTTTGTACGGAAGGCCTTGTCGCTTGTCAGTATGTTGGGCAGAAGTTGGAGATCGTGAGCTTCTTGGTCCATACCTAGTAAAGGAAACAACTGAGAAGATTTCTATCATAAAGGAAAGATTACAAGCGGCTCAATGTAGGCAAAAGAGTTATGCAGATCATATAAGAAAAGATTTGGAATTCGAAGTAGGTGATCAAGTCCTTCTTAAAGTTTCTCCGGTATGAGGGGTAATGCGATTTGGAAAGAAAAAGGCAAAACTATCACCGAGATTTATCGGACCCTTTCGTATTACTAGGAAAATTGGGAAAGTTTCATACGAACTCGATTTACCTGAGAAATTATCAGGTATACATAATGTGTTTCACATATCAATGCTACGAAAGTACATTTTTGACCCATCTCATATGACTGATTTAAGCGGCATTTAAAAAGGGGACCAAGTACATTGAAAGACCCGTTCGAATTCTTGACAGAAAAGTTAAGAAACTAAGAACGAAAGAAATTCCCTTAGTAAAAGTTCAATGGAACCGTCATAACGAAGACGAAGCATCACGGGAAGTGGAGTCAGAAATTCGTAAAGATTATCCAGAATTGTTTGGAGCTAAGATTTTGAGGACGAAATCTTTTTCTAAGGGCGGTAGAGTGTAACACCTTAACTCAAAAATCCGGGTATGAAAAGCTTCTAATTTTTTTTTCAATCCGATTCAAATATTCAAGTATGATTAATACATACATATATATGTATATATATATATATATGATATATGTATGTATAAATATATACATAATACATAGTTTGCAAATGATATATGTGTATAAATTTTAGAATGAGATAAATGGCTTAAAATGATAGGTACATGTGTCATCAAATGGAAGGAACACGTCTTATAAGTAAATAAGGTTAAGACACATACACACCTTAGGTGTCCATGTGTAGAAACCTCTTAAGACACATAAGAAGGCATGTGTCTACGCCCTAAAGAATACATGAAGATGTAGTGGACAAGTGTCCAAAACTAAATTACAAAACTGGCCTTAAAAACAACTATATAAAGGGATGAAATGTTCACTTCATTCCATACATTCACAAAACAAAAAATAAGATAAAATAAAAAGGAGAAGCTTAGGAGAAGCCAAGAGGATAACTAGAAGATCAAGATACAAGTCCAAGGTGAGAAAAACTATTAAAGTTCATGTATTCATTTCATATTTTGAAGTAAAGTTGAGAAATTTATGAATGAATGTTTGGATGTAAACCCCTGAAAATGACGTTCGGTATTTTAGGCATAACTTTTGCAATTCTTAATGAAATTACAACTTCTCTATCAATTTGGAAAGCTAATTCAAAGGGCTACAAATTTGACCTAGGAATTTTTTTCGAATTCGACTGTTTACATACCCAAAAACTGGATGAAAGGTAAGGTAAAAATCAGCCTGAATTAGACATGTTAAAAACTCCTTGTATTGTTGAATTTTATTTAATGAATAGACAAATAATTTTTAGTGTTTCTTTTTATGATAATTAAGTAGACGAAGATAGCTTTTTTCTATAAAAAATTTGGAGTCAAATTCTATTTTTATCATAAAGAAACAACGTCAAACATTTCACCCAAAAACTGGAAAAAAGCCGATTTTCAGAAATTTGAAACACTTTGAAAAATTGAAACGTTTATGAATGTTTCTAACACTGAAGTTTATCAAAACAGAGTTTGCTATAGCACTTCTGAAACGCTGTCTTTCAACTGAATCGATTATAAAGCCTTGAGCACGGCCAGAACTTTTTATAGTTTAGTCTAAAACCATTATAGATTAACCAGAACTTTCCATAGCATGCCTGAAACGCTGCAGATAGCTGTTTTAAGTGTAAAACCAACCGAAACTTGTCGTAACAATTTTAAAATGCTGCAATTTTTATTTTATGATGCTGAAACCTTTTATAGTACTTTTTAAATGTACCTTTTCTTTGTTTCAAGTAGTTTGGAGGTTCTTCTTAACATAGATTGGAATAATTTGAGATAGTTTGGTTTTGTCTTAAACCCTTAAAAAGCATTAATTTAAAAGTAGGAGATTTGCCTACTACAAATATAATATCCTAATTGTTGCGTGAATACACATATATTTATAAAGTATCTTTCAAAATGAATGACTGGAACATTCTCGGGTGACAGAGAGGATAATGTCTAGGCTTGAGTTTAGAAAATATAGCTTCCTGCTCTCCCTGGCTATCCCGAACTGATCCGACAGACGGGAAGGTTAATTCAAATTTAATTTGAAATGATTTGAATTTAGAAACAATTTAGAACTTTATTCAATACTAAAGAAAAGTAATTTAAGATTACTTTTGAGAATCATTTTCTTGATTATATTTCTTCGATGGGGTGCGGTATAAGGCAATAGATCTTGGGTAGTGCACTATTACTATATGTTGGTATCGAGCCGAGTAGAGTACATCCTATTTGATGACGGGATGCCGACCGCAATGGGATAACATATTCTAACGTCTAACCAAGTTGAGGATGTGGTTTAGATTTATAACTATAAATTGGATAAAATATGAGTTTTGATGAAAGGAAGTTATCATAAAATTTTTTGATTTAGTATTTCGAAGTCTTCCTTGATTTTTGTTTTAAACTTTGGATTGATGAAACCTTTAAAGTAAAGAGTTATGATGAAACTATAATACAAACCACTAAGAAATGATGTGAAAACTAAGCTTAAATAGCTATCTCACTGGGTTTGTGTTGCTCATGATGCTACACTTAAAACTTTTCAGGTTTAGATGGTTAGTCGGATGCTTTGAAGTGAAGACTTACATTATGTAGATTATCTTTTTATGTACTCATATGTTTAATTATTAGACTTGTGAATCTTTGTAACCATATTCTATGATGGGATGATTGTATAATAGCTCTTCCGTTTAAAATCATGTACTAAGAATGATTTTATGTTCCGACAAGTTTCTGTTAAGTTGTGATACTGTTCTATTAGCACCATGGCTTATATGTAGCATCATCGCTTCTGAATAAGTATGTCAGAGTGGGGGTGTTACAACTTGTGAAAGATTATTTCAAACAACTTTGCTGTAGGTTTGTTAGTAAATAGGTTGAATACATAAGATGCCACAAAGAAGGTGATCGAAAAAGGATAGTGTATTTAAAAGGAAAGTTTAGATACCTGAGTCGTAGGAAGAGGGAAATGGTTATGGTTTCTCTCCCTTTTGAGCTCCTGGTAGTCTCATCGCTTCCTCCTTGATGGTAACTACCAGCGCCACTTCTCAGAAGTTGTGAAGTAGAGAGCCATTTGGGGGTTTTATCAACGGTAGAAGCCTCAAGCCCCTCTTCCTCTTTGGACACTTATTCAATTAATGGAATTTCAAAAGAGAGAAGAGCTCTGGCGTCTACCTCCTTCTTTTCAAAAGTTCCCTCTCGGCGAAGGAGCGCATTTGTCTTTGACCAGAACTTTTCTGCCAAAGGCCATGGAGTAAATTGAAGCTTAAGTTTGGATGTTTTTCGTGGTTTTCAGAATAGACCATAAACAATGGGGCCATAAAATAATCCTCGATTACTTGATCGTATGGATAGTCTTGGAAATCAACTTCCTTCCGCTTATACTTCGAGAGGGTGCCCATATCCTTCTCCAGGTACCTTACCTTATTTGCCAATGTCTTCTCAAAGGAAGAATGTTCCTTCTTCAATTGTTTTACAAATATGAACATTCACCCTCTAGAATTTTCTTTCGCTCATTCGAGAGTTCTTGCCATTCAACTCCTCTATTTGCGCTTTTATAGCAACATTTTCATCAAGAAGAGATTTAGCCAAAGACTTGGCTTCATAAGCCTCTTTATTGGATTTCTTAGTTGCGGTGGCCAAGGATGCGTTTACAGCCTCAGCTCTTCAATCTCCTTCCTAAGCTTTGCCTTCGGATAAGGAAAAGACATGACGAAAAGCAAACCAGCTCTTCAGAAGCTAAAAGAAGAAGAGGACGCATGATAAATATGAAAGAAAATAAAGACAAAGGAATATAAGGTTAAAGAAAAGAAATATACCTTAAGAACTTGAAGAATGACCGATCTATCTATCAAAAAAGGACTAGAATTATCAAAAGAAGTGAGCAATGAAGACTCCAAAGTCTCCTTTGGTAAAACTAATCAAAAGGGTCGAAGCAGGAGTGGAGGCAGCTCCGATAATTGGAGCAAAGAAGAGAGACGGGTGAAGGATCTTTTTCAATAATAATTAACACCAAGGAACAAAAATTTCAAATGATGATATCCTTTCAAAAATTAAGACAGAGGTGAAACCATACCTTCAAAAGGAGACTCGACACCATTAGAAGAAGTAACTATGATTTATGAAGATAGGGAGGTTCTTTGTTGATTACCTCTTCGTTCGAGATATTCACTATGGGCTCCGATAAAATCTTACCCCTCTTCAAAGTGGGTTCTTCGGAAAAAACCATTTGGAGTTTCTCCTATGATGCCTTAAAAATGTTGTAAAGCATCTTTGAAATAAAGAAAGTTTCGACCCTAGAGAAAAAGAAGAAGGTATATTAATAATGTGTGGAGTATACTAAGGCCCCCAGAGAGCCATTGAAACAAGCCGAAAAAGTACAATAAGAAAAAAAACGTTCGTAACAATGAAACAACAAAATAAAAGCTTACTTCAGAAGGTGAGAGAAATCAGTGGATTGAAACAAGCCAAAAAAGTACAATAAGAAAAAAATGTTCGTAACAATGAAACAACAAAATAAGAGCTTACTTCAGAGGGTGATAGAAATCAGTGATGATGAGGTGAACGTCAATGGATTACCTCATGCCGAGTGGAGGCTACCCTTCGATGGGGAAACCATAATTGCGGGGCCTTCAGGATCCTTTGATCTTGTGGGAGAAGATCATATTTCTCAAGATTAGTAACTGTTAAAAGCTTGGTCCTCTTCCCTAAGTTCTCCGAGGCCTCTTTAATTTTAGTAACTCTCTAGTCCATGTCATCCTTAGAGGAATTCAGCACATTATCTACAATACAACTGTTAAAAGAAATACTTCGCAGGCTAAACATAATTTGATACACATGATAAAGTCCTTACAAAGTTTTACAAATCTCTCACTGACTCCTATAGGGCATCGAATGAAAAAGAATTAATTTTCCCAATCCTTGGAGTTGTCGACGGGGTCCATCGGATTCTTTCCAGGATTGGATTGGTATAGCATGGGATTGGCCTTACTAATTTTGGCCAGACGAAGAAGGCTATAAAGATCCCTAGGGCTCAACAACCGCTCATTGGATTCAAGAGCCATCATTTCCAAAAACAACATAGAAGTATAAGTATTCAGGGACACTTGATAGGAGAAAGGCTAGTCTGTCGGTGAAAACACAATAAGAAATCTGGAAAAGGAAAAATTCATTATGCTAGATATGGATGACAGCATAAGCAAAGAATCCTTATAGTGGATTGTCCATAGAAGAGCCTTTAGATGGTTGAATAGCCTTCACATCAGTAATCAAAAAAAAATCCTTGAGGATGAAATTTGCTTAATCCTGAGAAGTGATCAACGAACTCTTCGCAAGAATGTCAGACTTCAGAGCCCACTTCTTCAGAGAAGGAGAGGAAGTTTCTCCGATAGTAAGATCTTCCTTTGGGAAAGTTGTAACATCCCTAATTTTAGTAAGACATTATCCAACAATTTAATTATATGATTAACTTGGAATAATGTGACGGATGATGCAGTGTGATTTGTGTTTAATAAATCAATTAGAAGGTTGGCCTTTGTAACCAAATAAACTGAATAAAGTACACATAAGGAAGGGAGAGACATTATGAGGGAAATATTGGTACTTTCTGCCCATGGTATATATACATATGTTCTCCAATGGTTCATTCACAATACTCATTCTCAACCCTAAATGAAAACTAAAAGAAAATCTAAGAAAGGTCCGCCATTACAAGTCAGTATAAGAAAAAGATAAAGTTAGTGAAACTTTGAACTTGAAATATTTCATCAACAAATCACATCATCTCTATCGAACCGAGGTGAATAGTTTACTTTACCCATATGGTTTCGACTATCATGGTATATTAGAAAGTTGTGTTGATTGTTTATGTTTGATTTCATGTTGTTTTTGATATTATGTGTTGTTAGAAATTACCCATGTTTGGTTTTATAGTTAGTTTCTTGTGTTATTACCATACATGAAAATGAATAAGTATAGGGCGAAACCCTTAGATAGAGATCTCTAAATAATACAAAACTTTTGTATGAGGTATGTTGAATGATTATGGAGATAATTTCGAATTTCATGAATTATTATATTTGTTTCTTGTTATGAATTTCCTAATGGTGCATGCTTTAGGGAAGAATATACGTTAATTTTAGTATTTGCATATAAAATGATGTGTCCATGTATTTTATATTTTATGCAGTACAAAGTACTAGAAAATGATGTATACCTTTTATAAACAAATAGAATTTCGACAAACATAGTGGAATTGGTGAAAAGATATGGTTTATAAAGAAATAAATTAGTTTTACTAAAATTACTGTCAGTGCCATTTCCAGATCCGGAAGTACTCCCAACAACAATCGGAAACACCATTCGGTAGCGCTGATTAATTAAAGTATCACCTTATGATATTTGAAGTATTCAGACTTCTGCCTCGTATGTTTCGGTTTTTGGAATAACCTATAAATATTTTGGTTTTAAAAGATAGACTGCTCCACTAGAGGCTTCTGCCTCAACTCTTTCGACTAGGCCAAATGGGTGTAATCTATAAAAAAACAATATATACATATATACAAGAAAGAATCAAGCTAGTGACTCTGAAACGAACAAGGGCTTTATGCCTACAGGTCTTTCGTAGGAACCAGAAGGGGCTTCCTACCGAAGCTTTTGCTTCCAAAGGATTAGAAACCCTTGGAGTCATTGCTTATGCAGACATGTCTTCGTAAAACCATTTTCATAAAATACTTCCCTAGGCATTGAAGAGGCCGATAAGGAACTTTTTCTAAATAAAAAGTTTTGAGGCTCTGCTTCATGGCGGTCATCGTCGATGATGATGACAAGGAACGTTTATCTAACTATTTTCTAAATAAAAAGAGTAGAGGCATAGCCTGTATTCCCTACTATTATTGTGGGACTACAAGCATTGGTTGTTGTTAAAAAGTTAAGTCGGAAGGGTTGCCCTTTCGGAATAGCTTTAATATGGGCCTCGAGATCATTGCGAGAGTCAAGTAAATTAGAATACACAATGATGTTGTATCCAGTATACTATAGTTGTAATTTACTAGGAATCACTTAGGATGTTATGTGTTGGTTATTGCCATTGTTTGTACATTACATTTGTGTATTGAACATCGGGAGGGTCAAAAGGGCGTGAATTGAAACTCACCAGTCAAAATATATAATGTTAAGAGTGCATATGAATTTGTTGCTTCGCACAGTACAGAAGGATTAGGAAGTGTAATGGCCTAGATTTTATTAAGGAATATTTAAACTTGATTTAATTTCGATTTATTTTAAGAATGAACGACTAGGAATTTATTTAATATAAGTTTTGAACTTATAATTTATAATATAATTAAAAACGAGCTCACAGCAATGCGTTAATCAGTAATATTACGTTTCGAACTTTAAATGAATGCATAGGATCCAATGTAAGTTAGAATTCGTCGAAACAAGAAACGTTCGAATCTATTGAATTATATATTTCTAATGAAAGAGAAAAATCAAGATTTCATATTATAGATTATGAGTTACGTCCAAATAAAATTATCAAAAAGTCTCCATGAAATCATTTATAGACCATAACGATTTGTTTAATAAAATAAAAGGATTTTTAAATAAATAGAATATTGATTTAGCCTAAAAATGGAAGTATCGAGTTATAAACCCATGTATGTTTATTCTGAAGCTATATGATATTCTATTCAGGTATATACGACAATATTAATTTATTATTATTAAATTGAATTGTTTTTGAATTTAAATTATATTATATTGATTTAATTTAATATTGGAAAATAGCCATTTAGCAAAAAACCTCAGATTTCGATGAAACTAATTTTATTAAATTCATAATGATAAATTATTGTAAGATTCCAAATTTCGAGCCAATCGGAGTTAATATGTGGCTGTGCGAGATATAAACGCTCAATGTAAATATGCATGTATAATTAATTGATAATTTAAGCCCAATGTTATTTGAGTAAACGAACTGGGATTTCGATGAAATAAGTTTTATTAGGACCATGATGACAAACCATAGCTGAGTATCAATTTTCACCACGTGTGAAGTTCGTATGTGCCCATGCGAATTTATAAACGTCGATCGGAGATAGCGATTGGTACATAGTAATATAATGAAATAAAATAATAATATGACCAAAATATCTTCTCTATAAATACACCCTAAATTTCCTATACCTAACCCCTAAATCAAAACAGCCGCATATTTGTAAATAAGCCCCTTCTTCTCTTTTAATTTTATCTTCAAATTGGTGAAGAATTGGAGGAAACTTCCATCATGAAAGTTGCAGGGTATATCGAGTACTATCTACAACAAAAATTTGTTAGTGACTAGTATAATGGTTTGGTGTAAATATGGCCTCAAAGTCAGACGTGATACTTTCACATTTTCTCGATTATCGTGCAAATGGTAAAGTTGGCTGAAGGTGTCGACTAGGAAGTTGGAGAGGGGAGGATGATTGATAAGTTTGATGTTGGAGTTTCGGCCTGAAACGACATTTGGTGGCAGTGGCGTAGAGATAATCGAAGGTGAACTATACTGGGGAGCACGTACTGGTCAAGTTTCGTGGAAGATGGTTGCTCAAGGCAGCCTAATTGCCTTCGAACGGCGTTCTGTTCATGCTCAATTTACTGGCCAGCAGTGGCGTTTCATGGTAAGCATGATCATCGAGTGGAGGCGGTGGTGAGGGCGATGCGACGGCGGTCGGGGTTCGAACTTCGGTGGCTCCACATGTGCGCGGTGAGCTCGAATGGGTAAGGAGCAGAGGAAGAAGGATTTTGGTTATTAAATTTTAAATTAATTAATGTTAACAATCATGATTAATTTGTCCATGTTTAAACATGTATATCTCTCTCGTATGAACTCAAAATTTGACGAAACGAGATCCGTTGGGATCGTGAAGAAGAACGCTACGTTATGGAACTGATTTGGACGAGATTGGAGCTAGCTGGAATTTTGAGTTAAAGTAGACACATGTTTAATTTAATTCAAAAGCAATCGTTATTGAATTGATCAAAAATCATTGTGAGAACTTTTCTTTTACTTGAGTAGTTGTTATAACCGTTAGTTGATTATATATTGATTGTTGATGGTTGCTATGATTGCTTCATGGATGATATTATAGTTTTATTTATATTGTTTATGTACGTTCAAGCATTAACAATTATAACGATCATTTTATGACTGTTGTTTGATGGATAATAACTGTTGTGGCTATTATTATAATTGTTCACATAAATTGAAACCATGAATATGGAAATATTTTGGAATTTGCTGAGTCAAGTTCCGTTGGAATATTAAATGAACAATATATTCATTTAAATGAAATAAGGTGTGAAAATGGAAACTGGATTTTTATATCCAAAACGATTTGAAAACGAAATTGAAATGATTTCAGACAACTATTGAAAAAGTTGAAATGGATTTAAAAGAGATTTGAATTAGTAATAACTTGTTCTAGTTAAAAATAGATTTTGAATAGTAAATTCAAAAGTGAACTCAAGTTAGATTTATAAATGATGTTTTAAATCGAAATGATTGTTCCAACAATCTTATTTTTTTTATAATGGATTTCAGGAAAGTATGGATTTCAAAATATTTAATTTTGGATAATATTATTATTCTAATATTATAATAATATAGAATATTCAATTTTGATTTATAATTGAATTTGAAGGTGGAATCATTTTTAAACAAGTTCATAAATATTTTATGAAATATATTGGAAATGAATCGAAGAGTTTATTTTAAATAAAAATATGGTTTGAATAGGACGTGTCACGCAGCGATAGTTCGTGAATTTCGACTATGAACTTCAAATGAGCATAACTAATGCAATTTAGATCGAATTTTTTGAAACGAATTTTTTTTGTTTTCTATTGGTAATAACTTTCAAACGAAAGAAGAAATTTTAGATTTCAACTTATAAATTTCAAGTTATGTTTAAATCTACTTTGAAAAGGTCATTATAAACGTAGTACAATGACCGCAATTGAAAATCGATTGAAATGACCATATAAAAATTATTAAAAATATGGAAAAACTGTGATAAATCATAATAAATGTTTTTTTTAAAGAGATTTGAGAAAGAAATATGAAGTTTCGAACTATATTTTGATTATTATATTTTCAGCCTAACTTGTTGAATGCGGTAAACTACGTTTTGATCATTTAAAGTTAAAAACTAGATATATAGTTTCCATATATTATTATATTTGTTTTTATACAACTAATAAATTATTTGAAAGGCAATTTGAATTTATTTTTAAGTATAAGTCGAAGTATGGTCTGAATAGGACTAGTTGCGCTGCGACGGTCTGCTAGCGTCGATCGAATTTCAAATTGACGTACTGGGAGGTTCGACCATTGGATTCTCCTAAAACGAGAAACTTTTGGTTCGAAATGAAAAGAGTTTTCAAAGGAAAAAGAAAGTTTTAACATCCAATGGATAGATCTTAAAATAAGTTAAAAATCAGATTTGAGTAAACTGGATTTAGATAGAAATGATCCTCATATATTTGGTATGGATTATCGTTGTGTAGACATTTACTATTTGAAGAATTCGAAAGATATTTATATTGTTATTCCACTTATAGTATTCATTGATTACAAGAATTGGTGTTGAATATACGTGGATATAAATTATGTTTGAATCTTATATTTAATATCAATTGGTTTTGGGCTTGCTGTGAATGATGCTTTAAATAACGTTATTCTTTAACCCAACTATGATTAAGAGATGATTTGGAATAGACAAATATTTTAAATAAGATTTAATGAAGTTTTCCAAAATTAAGTTTTGCGATTATGAATTAAATTGGAATTGAATGGGAATCGATTTAATGATAATCGAGATGGGTCTCTGTGAATGAAGACCTTTAGTATTTAAGGAATTTAAAAGGCTGTGCGGTTATTCTGCTTATAATATTAGTTCGATATGGGAATCTATATCGACTATGTGCTGATATGATTTCCATGAAAATTTCATTTGAAATGAAAGTATGATTTTGGGTTTATCGTGAACAATGTCTTAACTAACATTTGTTCTTTAACCCATTTAAGGGAGAAGATAATTTCTCAAGATTAGTTGAAACAAAACTTTATTAATATTAAATATAAGGATTTAAAGAAAGAATTTGGAACTTGATGGTTTATCGTTGAGTTGGGTGATCTTCTAGGTGTTTGATCTGATGTTGGTTTAGGCCTTCAGGGTCATATACTTGATATATTATTCTCTTGCCACTGTGCAATCGAGAACTAATTCTGGTTAATGAATGATTTTTCCTTAACGATATGAATAAGAAATCATAAGTATGATTTTGGATTAGAGATATGAGTCAAAGAAAGATAAAGTAATGAAACCTAGTCAACGATTAATGAATGGGTATGTTTTGGGTAAATATATTCCCCCGTAAAGATAATTGAAATCTTTAAGCAGATTTGAAATGAACAAAGGTAACCAAACTTACCAAAATACGAGAGGTATTAGATATGGAGTACCACCGATTTTGCTCCATGAAATGGATAGGATGGGAATGGGATAATGATGTAAGAAATCACCTTTTTCACGAGATTCAATATTCTTGAAAAGTGTAGAAAACTTGATTTGAGCTAATTTTGTGAAATGAGATTTTATAATATTTTGAAATGATTTCCAAGAAAAGATTTAAAGAAGAGTTTAAAGAATGTAAATGTAAATCTTTGATAAGATTTAAGGGAGTAATTCCCAATGTAAAGAATGATTTGAGTGAAAGAATATTCCAAAATGGAATGAGACTCATGATATCCTTGTATATGAACATTGGTTTTAAAGATGCGCTAGTTAATTTGGAAAGACCGGCTTTAGACCCGTTCTGAATAACCATACGATGAGCATTGAAGATACTGAAGATCGTGGTTGAAGCACTATGCCATAAACGGCCTAATGCAACAGAAAAAAAATTGTTGGCATAAGCCCAAAAAATGTTAGCATAGGTCTTTGGCAATATTTTTCGGGTGATGTAATTTTCACCGTTGCTGCAGATCTCAAAGGAAACATTTTGAATATCTACGACAACATAACAAATATTGTTACAATAGACCCCTATTTAGGTCTATAGCTACGTCCTTAGGTGTAATGGCTTAGATTTTTAACTATTTATTTAAACATTTAATTTGGTTTTAAATGCGATTGGGAATATATAAAGGTTTTTATTTATATATTAAATGATGTTAGAACGTTTAATTTATAATTTAATTATAAAATGAGCTGCAACGACGCGGTAGTTCGTAATATAACGTTTTGAACTTTAATTGGTTATACAAGATCCAAAATAAGTCGGAATTCTTTGAAATAAGAATTGTCTGAATCTATTTGATTATAATTTTCTAATAAAAGAGAAAAATAAATATTTCATCTTGTATATTCTGAGTTATGTCCTAATCAAACTTTCAAATAGTCTTTATGGAATCATTTATAAATTATATTATTTTATTTAATAAATTGGTTTTTAATAAACTGAATATCGTTTTAACCTAGAGCAGAATTAAAATTGTTCTTGAATGGTTACAACTGCTATTGGGATATAATGAAAGTCAACATAGTTTTTAATAATCAGTTTAATGTTGATTTGACGTAAATGTGAATTTTATATTAATTTAATATGGTTAAAAATAGCCATCTGAAATTGTCACGGATTTCAACGTAATCAGTTCCATTGGATCCGCAATAATATATTATTATCGGTTTCAATCGTAATGTTTGGAGTTACTGTTTGGTCATACGAATTAGAAATGCTTAGAAATTATTTAATTCAAATCGATTTAAATCATTGATTATAAATTTATATCTTCTTTATACGTTCTAATTAAATCTCGAAACTCATTCAATGTGTTTAAAATAACGATTAAAGACAAAAAAGTCGGTCGCGGTGTTTTAATTGATGTTCAAAAACAGTGAGATATTTTATAAAATAGAATCCTTTCAGCTCGTCTTTTCCATACCATCATAAAAATTTATGTATCTCAACACAAGATCAGCGCGAAATCTAAACGCGTCAGCTTCAGATTAAACTTCACCGGATCTGTTCAAATCTCGGTTGCAGAGAGAGTAATTTCAAATCAAATCTCAATAGTCGTACCAATCTTTTCCATATCTTTACACTGCCTCAACACATGCAGTCTCAGCCTTTTCTTATCTCAATAAATATCATATAGCAAATACAAAACACCCATGTGCTGATTTGCAGAAGAGTTTCCAAATGTAAACTGACGCAACATGTTATTTTCAATCATTAAAAAAACGTAGCACATCGATGGGAAGTGAAACACCCCACCTCCATTAAGGTCACTCACAAAGGGAATGCCTTAACTTTGGTGGGGGTTTATAAGTAAAAGCCACAGATGAACTCAAGACAGATATAAATAAACATATTTTAAACAGCGGAAACCAAACAAACTTTTATTTCATCAATACGTGTATCAAACAAAGATTTCCATAATTATCTCAAAATACTTTCAACATTACAACCTCATAACTGCCTTGATTTTTAAAGAAGCATGAAAACATAAATAAAGTGACAAAAATCCCCTTAGTGATATCCAAAGCCATTATCCGAGCAGGAAAGATCCAAATCATACATCTACGTTCTTGGTGCTTGTAAAGAGCCCGACTGAGTTGAGCTGTTTCCTCCCTGTGGACCTGGGGGGGGGGACGAAAGAAAAGAAGACGAAAAGAAAATAGGGCCAGACATAAAGCCTGAGTAAATCTAGTAACTCTTCAATATGTGAATAAGAAAAGGGTATGATGGATGTAAACTAAATATAGGAAAGTGTCACAAGCTAAGGAAGTGTCGAATGTACTATCACACCCATACTATATCTCTGCACCTACTCGAGTTTATTCTAACTGGCACCCTGTAACAACCCGTATTTTTAATAACCTGTAATAATGTAAATCGAGGCAGAATTTAATTCTAAAATCTGAATCAAGGGAAACGGGCTATGCCATTGCGTTCGTCTCGGAAAAATACGCGAAATAGAGTCCGAGTTTTCGAAAATCGGAGTCCGTATGACCCAGTTAAGGCCCATGGAAGTTTTCAGAAATTTCCATAATTAAAACAGATTTAAATTTAAATTTAAAACAAGGGTTTGGGCCAGCTGGGCCAAGGCGGGAAAAATCCCGCCATGGACCCCATGTCGACAGGCCTGTCGACAGGGGTCTTGGCATGTCGACTGCCCTGTCGACAGGGTGTGCCCGGCTGATTAGCCTGGTGCACCATTTCTGATTGGGGTTGGGTCTTGTGGCTTGTTTCTAGAGAGTTCCGGGATCTGATGGCCCTAATTGAATCTAGGGTTAATCCTATGGCCTAAAAACTCTCATGGCCTCCACCCTCTTCATACAATTCCTAAATTAATTCCTAAGTTATTTTCCATGCATACAAGTATATTTAGGCTTGTATGATCCTCCTTAGCTTGCATTAAAGGCTTGTTTCTCTATTTTGCACCATAAAGGAGGAGTCTTGGTCAAGTTTGCTTGCATTTTTGGGGTTTAATTAGTTGCATAAGGGGTTCTTTACATTTGCTATAGTTATTTGAGCCCGCATAAGCATTGTAAGCCCTCTTACCTTCATTTTAGAAACTCTAAAGTTAATATGTGGTGAAAGTTGAGATTTATGTGAGTTCATTTGATTATGTATGCTTATGCGAACTCACTATGCCATGTTTAATGGATTATGCAAGTTAAATGGGTTATGCATGTTTATGCAAGTTTGCTAAGCCTTGATTTGCGGGTTAAATGAGTTATGCATGTTTATGCAAGTTTGTTAAGCCATGATTTATATGTTTATTAAGATATGCATGTTTATGCAAGTTTGCTAAGCCATGATTTGTATGTTTAATAAGTTATGCATGTTTATGCAAGTTTAAAATGACAAGTTGTGCATGTTTTGACAAGTTGTGCATACAAGTTGTGCATGTTTTGACAAGTTGTGCATGTTTTGACAAGTTGTGCATGTTTATGCAAGTTTAAAATGACAAGTTGTGCATGTTTTGACAAGTTGTGCATGTTTTGACAAGTTGTGCATACAAGTTGTGCATGTTTTGACAAGTTGTGCATGTTTTGACAAGTTGTGCATGTTTTGACAAGTTGTGCATGTTTATGCAAGTTTAAAATGACAAGTTGTGCATGTTTGACAAGTTATGCATGATTAAGGTAATATGCAAGTTCACCATGCTAAGTTATGCAAGTTTAACATGTTATGCATGTTTATGGTAATATGCAAGATCACTATGCTAAGTTGTGCAAGTCTAACATGTTATGCATGATTGTTGTGCAAGTTTATCATGTATGTTGTGCCAAGTTCCCTCTTCCTATCCTTTATGCGTTACTACGAATATGTAAGCGATAGAATGACGTTGGGGGTTTGGGGTAAACTTAAAATACATGAAAATATAAGATTGGGAATTTACCTATTAAGTTAGGTCTACCCCTTGGGAATTTACCTATTAAGTTAGGTCTACCCAAGTAATTGTATGACTTGTGATTATGTTTTGAAATGAAGTGGACATGACACTTAGAAAACATAAGTGTGGCCAACTCGAGGTTGGGTTGAGTTTGTAGCGTAATTCTACCCGGAACCGACCGGCTTAACTAGTGGCTACAAACAATAGGATCCAATGTGAGAAGTTGGTCATGGGGTGCCAAGACCCGAGGTTAGACCAAGTTGTGGTGTAAAGCTACCCGGACCCGCCCGGCCTAACTAGTAACCACAACAAGGTCTAATGTGAGAGGTTAAGGTGCATTAAATTAATTAATGCCTCATGATTAGGGTTAAGTCAGGGTCCACTAATACTTAACCAATTTGGGGATTCGAGGATTAGATGGGGTTAAGTAGTTACACTTAACTAATTTAATCCAGGTTTAGTGAGGGGTTAAAACCACACTTAACCCTCTTAGAAACCCTAGCAACGTGGTCTGTTCCAGCAGTAATCCCAGTTTGGTATCATTCACAACCCTAGAGGCTAGGCTAGGGCGGGGCACGATTACTGGACTGATGTAAGCGACCAAAGCGACGGCTGAGTGGTACAGCGGTGCGGGTTCGGCGGGCTACGGACGTGCACGTAGTCCGATGTTGGACAAACTCGAGGCACGGGTACCAGTAGATCTGGGCTGTGCATTATTGCTTAAGTGTCCGGGGTTTGCACCCGAGGGCTTGATACACCCAAAGGTGGACCCAGCACAGTCAGACTACATCCATAGGTGGGCCGTATGGACATCAACACTTGACGTGTTAGGCTTATAGGGAGCCGATCGACTAGACCGTTGGGTTGGACCTTATACTAAGGTCACTTCATGTTATTGGGCCAAAGCTTGGGCCAAGGGATCAATACCTGTTATGTTGGTTTGCTAGTACACCGTGGTGCAAAAACTTAACCTTGTTTTATGCGATGACACCTCTATCTGTCTTGTAGTTGATTTATCATGCCAGTATGTTGTTATCTATGATCATCTCAGTTTCCATCATGATGTTAACTTTATTAGTTTATAGACTGATCGTAGCAGGGCTTACTCAGTCTTTTTGACTGACCCGTTTTGTTTCGCCTCTTTTCTTCCGTTTCCCCCCCCCAGGTTCTCAGGGAGGGAATACTGGAGCCTAGCTTGGATTTTAGCTGCTTCCTTGGATAGCTCAAGTATGCTTTGGACTTGAGCCGCTATGGTTTATCACTCTTATTTGGGGATAGCACTTATGTATTTCAGTTTATCAGATGATGTATTTATCTAGACTTGTAATTTTGGGAAATTGACATTTTGATGTACCAGACTTGTGTTTTGGAATGGGTTTTTAAATCTTCCGCTGTTTTATTTACTTACTCTGTTATTTACATATATATATGTCATGTCCTGCCTTGCTATATCATTATGCATGTTTACCAATAATGCCCCTCCAAAGCCAGTGCATTCCTTTGCGAGTGACCCTGGCGGAGGTGGGGTGTTACATTTGGTATCAGAGCCTATGGTTTACGAGAAGGGATAAAAAGGTTTTAAAACTCTTTGAAAAACTATTTTCAAAACCAAGTATAAAGTATTTTCCAAAGAAAAGTCTAGTTGTTTTTAAAGGCTATTCCCCAAAAGCCATTAGCACTATCCTATGACTCCTCGTTTGAACTCTTTTCTTTTCGTTTCCAGCATGTCGGATAATCTCATCTTGCCCGAAGGAGTAACGATACCCGATTGGTTTCGTCGGTACTTGGAAGTCACGGCACCGGTCCCGGGTGTCCCTAATGTTGTCTCCCCAGCCGAGGCCGCTGTTCCTCCTCCTTCCGTAATTGATGTTCCTCTTCCTCCTTCCCCTCAGCATCCTCAAATTGACTTCGCCGAGATTTGCCGAGATTTTAAGGCGATGGGTTGCAAGAATTTCTTTGGAGCCGAGACTTTTGTAGAGGCAAGGAATTGGTTGAAAGAGACTGAAGATCTTTTAGCCACCTTTGATATAGGTGACCGCAGGAAGGTTTTACTGGCAGTATGGTTGCTAAAGGAAGAAGCTGCACGTTGGTGGGTAGTCACCACCGCGACCAGGCCAATTGAGACTTGGGATGACTTTAGAGGAAGGTTTGGACTGAGATTCTTATCACTGAAGCAAGGGGACATGACTATTAGGGAATACATAGATAAGTTTAATCAACTGGCTCAGGACGATTTAGACTTGGTTAAAACAGCTCAGAAGAAGGCCCTACACTTTGCTCTAGGATTAAACGAGCCATTACGTGATTTGGCCCTGTCTCATATACCCTTGGGGGCGACTTTCGAAAGTTTAGTAAATTTGGCCCTACTTCAGGAAGAAGGTAGCAATGACAAGAAAGAGGTCAAGGCGAATGAGTCTCAAGGCAAGAGAGTAAATTCCGGGAAAAGGGGCAAGAATATGAAATGTAACTTCTGTGGTGCAGTTGGACATATAGCCAGGGAATGTAGGAAGAAGGAGAAGAGAAAGCGGGGCGAATGCTTTGATTGTGGTGAGTTTGGACATTTCAGCAAGGATTGCCCGAGGAAACAGGGGCAAGATCAGACTCAGTGTACAGGACTATCTGGAGGGCGAATTCATCCCCTCAACCCCGTTCTTCCAGCTCATGATAGAGGTAGTGTTTCTGTCAAAAATCTTGTTTACATTTTCTGATTTTCCCTGTTCGAACTTTGTTTGATTCTGGCACATCGCATAGTTTATTTCATCAGATCTAGTTGAAAGTTTGCACCTAAGTACTAGCCTAGTTGAGGATCCCGTCTGTGTATCAAATCCAATTGGGGGTTCTACCCGCCTGTCTGTGGTCTAAGTGGATTTGAAAATTTCTGTCCTGAGTATAGAATTCTCGTGGGATGTTTATATTCTCGGTTTCGGGGGATATGGGTTGGCTTTGGGCATGGAATGGTTGTCCTATTTTGGAGCCATTCTGGGTTTTTGTATATAGGGTTGTGAGGCTCATGACTCGCCTCAGCCGTACCCTTAGAAATTTCTAGCAACCCTAGGGGTCCCGTCATGTTATGTTATCTTGAATCCCTCAACTCGTCTATCGATAGTTTGCAATCTGTGAGGGTGGTCCGAGAACATCCTGATATCTGGGGATAGATTTCCGTATTATCTGGTTGGTAATGCCAAGCCAGTTTCGTGACCGGTTAGGCACGTGAACTCACGAGATGAGAGTTAAGAAGCAAGTCAAGGAGTTGCTTGAGAAGAACTTCCCGAGACGAAGCATTTTCGAGTAGGGTGCTCCAGTAGTATTCGTTACTGATGTGGACAGTTTGTTTCGCTTATGGGTTGATTATCGTAAGATAACCGTTACGAAGGATCAATGATTTGTTTGATCAGCTTGTAGGAGCATCCGCTTTCTTTTGATCTAGCTACCGGATTCCATCAGCTTAGGATGGCTGAGGATGGAATTGACAAGACTGCGTTTAGGACTCTGGATGGGTTTTAGAATGGCTAGTCATGCTATTTGGTTTGACTAAGGCACCCGCATATTACGTGATTTTGATGGGTAGGGTGTCTAGGGAGTCCTTGAACAAGTTTGTCAGGGTCGTCGTAGACGATATTTGATCTCCTCAGAAGGACGAGGAAGAGCATGTTAGACATCTCAAGAAGGAGATGGATACGCTTAGAGCCACCAGTGGAAGGTCAAGTTCTCCAAATGTCATTTTGGAGGAAAAGTGGGATTTCTTGGGCATATAGTTCCTAAGTAAGGCTTAGCGGTGGATTCCGCTAAAGTGGCTGCGGTCTGTGACCGGAAGGCTCCGAGAAGGGCAATTGAAGTAGGAAGCTTTCTCCGTTTGACTAGTTAGTTAGCATTCCCGGAGCATAGACTTACTCTTCTGGATCAAGAAGGGGGATTCACAGGAAGAAAACCCGCAGTTGGTCAAGAACATGGACCAGTTGATTCGAGGCGAGATGTTAAGTCACCTCGCTAGATATATTAAAGATGACAAGGGATGACTAAGGCGCGATGAGAGATTATGTGTTCCTCGAGAGGAAGACTTGGTAAAGAAGGATCTTGAAGAAGGCGCATCACTCAAGGAGATGGCCGAGTTGGTCTCGGGATGCATGTTGTGCCACCAAGTTAAGGCCAAGTCATAGAAGCCCAGTGGGCCATTACATCTATTGGAGGTTTCGCAAGGGAAGTGTGAAAACATCTCGATAGATTATGTGGATAGACTACCTAGATCAAAGAAAGGGAATACGGGTATGAGGGTCATAATAGGAAGACTCACGAAGAGTGCTCATTTCAGCCCAGTAAAGAGCGAGAGGACTGCATCATGGTTAGCAACGGTTTACCCTCAAGAAGTTGGCCAGTTTTGTAATAACCTACAGGAAGCCATGGGTAGGCAATTGAATCTAGGTATGGCCTCTCACTCATAGGCGGATGGTTCATTTCGATTAAGCATGAGTTATGGAAAATCACGTTTATAAGGGCAATTGGCAACGTGGATGGGTATTTTCAAGAAGAGTTCTGTTGCATGGAATACTTTATAGTAAGTAGACGAGGTCCAGGATTCACTAGTGGATTTTGGAGAGCTGGCATGAGATCATGAGGTTATAGTAGGTTTAAACCAGGTATACAGAAGGAAGAATAAGTGGAAAAGAAAGACGAGAGGCGATAATGAAATGCGTTCCAACTCGAATTTGGGAAATAGGAGTTAGGAAGCCAAGGAATCATGAAGTAAAAAACGGTCAAAGCACAGTGGGGTTAAGTTCAAGGAAACGTGACTAAGAAGAGTGAAGAATAGATACACGCATCATATCTCTTTTTAAGAGTACATCCTTGATCCTTGTTTTCCTGTGAAGCTTGCTTGCAAGTTATCTTTTGTATATATCCTCTCGGTCCCATTCTCGATCTTATTTCTGTTGTAAACTCCATAAGGGGGTTAAGACTCATCGGTTGATACTATATGTCAAAGTTTGAATGGATTTCTTGTAATCCTAAAAGGAGTTTGTCTAGTTTATCTAGTTTATCTAGTTTATCATGTCTATCTCGTCATGAGAACCTTTGGTAGAAACCCTTTGGTTGAAACATGTGTTTGAAACATGTTATGTTTGATGGTTGCAAGTGGTTGCAAGTGTTTGCAAGTGGTTGCTCGTGGATGCATTATACACGATTAGGCACTAGATCGGCTCACACACTCCTCATATTGCATGTGCATGAGTGTTTATGCTTATTCTTGGATGAAATTCGTATGCTATCACATGGATGTTGCATATGGATGTATGATTGAGCACGCATGTAGATACTATACATTATGTTAGGAATTTGCATACATATGGATTCATTTCACTGACATACATGTGCATTAAGGAGGTTTACTGTATCAGTAGCCACCTGATTTACATACATATGCATTAAGGAGGTTTACTGTATCAGTAACCGCCTGATTTTTGCATTAGGTAAGTACATACACACACACTTTTGCATATGTTCATCCAGCATTTAGAATCTTGTAAGGACAATGATTGCTTGTGGATGATGCTTTGAGTAGATGGATGATTGGATGGTAGGATACGTTCTTCCTAACTTGAAGATTTCGGGGACGAAATCCTTTAAGGAGGGGAGAATGTAACAACCCGTATTTTTAATAACCTGTAATAATGTAAATCGAGGCAGAATTTAATTCTAAAATCTGAATCAAGGGAAACGGGCTATGCCATTGCGTTCGTCTCGGAAAAATACGCGAAATAGAGTCCGAGTTTTCGAAAATCGGAGTCCGTATGACCCAGTTAAGGCCCATGGAAGTTTTCAGAAATTTCCATAATTAAAACAGATTTAAATTTAAATTTAAAACAAGGGTTTGGGCCAGCTGGGCCAAGGCGGGAAAAATCCCGCCATGGACCCCATGTCGACAGGCCTGTCGACAGGGGTCTTGGCATGTCGACTGCCCTGTCGACAGCCCTGTCGACAGGGTGTGCCCGGCTGATTAGCCTGGTGCACCATTTCTGATTGGGGTTGGGTCTTGTGGCTTGTTTCTAGAGAGTTCCGGGATCTGATGGCCCTAATTGAATCTAGGGTTAATCCTATGGCCTAAAAACTCTCATGGCCTCCACCCTCTTCATACAATTCCTAAATTAATTCCTAAGTTATTTTCCATGCATACAAGTATATTTAGGCTTGTATGATCCTCCTTAGCTTGCATTAAAGGCTTGTTTCTCTATTTTGCACCATAAAGGAGGAGTCTTGGTCAAGTTTGCTTGCATTTTTGGGGTTTAATTAGTTGCATAAGGGGTTCTTTACATTTGCTATAGTTATTTGAGCCCGCATAAGCATTGTAAGCCCTCTTACCTTCATTTTAGAAACTCTAAAGTTAATATGTGGTGAAAGTTGAGATTTATGTGAGTTCATTTGATTATGTATGCTTATGCGAACTCACTATGCCATGTTTAATGGATTATGCAAGTTAAATGGGTTATGCATGTTTATGCAAGTTTGCTAAGCCTTGATTTGCGGGTTAAATGAGTTATGCATGTTTATGCAAGTTTGTTAAGCCATGATTTATATGTTTATTAAGATATGCATGTTTATGCAAGTTTGCTAAGCCATGATTTGTATGTTTAATAAGTTATGCATGTTTATGCAAGTTTAAAATGACAAGTTGTGCATGTTTTGACAAGTTGTGCATACAAGTTGTGCATGTTTTGACAAGTTGTGCATGTTTTGACAAGTTGTGCATGTTTATGCAAGTTTAAAATGACAAGTTGTGCATGTTTTGACAAGTTGTGCATGTTTTGACAAGTTGTGCATACAAGTTGTGCATGTTTTGACAAGTTGTGCATGTTTTGACAAGTTGTGCATGTTTTGACAAGTTGTGCATGTTTATGCAAGTTTAAAATGACAAGTTGTGCATGTTTGACAAGTTATGCATGATTAAGGTAATATGCAAGTTCACCATGCTAAGTTATGCAAGTTTAACATGTTATGCATGTTTATGGTAATATGCAAGATCACTATGCTAAGTTGTGCAAGTCTAACATGTTATGCATGATTGTTGTGCAAGTTTATCATGTATGTTGTGCCAAGTTCCCTCTTCCTATCCTTTATGCGTTACTACGAATATGTAAGCGATAGAATGACGTTGGGGGTTTGGGGTAAACTTAAAATACATGAAAATATAAGATTGGGAATTTACCTATTAAGTTAGGTCTACCCCTTGGGAATTTACCTATTAAGTTAGGTCTACCCAAGTAATTGTATGACTTGTGATTATGTTTTGAAATGAAGTGGACATGACACTTAGAAAACATAAGTGTGGCCAACTCGAGGTTGGGTTGAGTTTGTAGCGTAATTCTACCCGGAACCGACCGGCTTAACTAGTGGCTACAAACAATAGGATCCAATGTGAGAAGTTGGTCATGGGGTGCCAAGACCCGAGGTTAGACCAAGTTGTGGTGTAAAGCTACCCGGACCCGCCCGGCCTAACTAGTAACCACAACAAGGTCTAATGTGAGAGGTTAAGGTGCATTAAATTAATTAATGCCTCATGATTAGGGTTAAGTCAGGGTCCACTAATACTTAACCAATTTGGGGATTCGAGGATTAGATGGGGTTAAGTAGTTACACTTAACTAATTTAATCCAGGTTTAGTGAGGGGTTAAAACCACACTTAACCCTCTTAGAAACCCTAGCAACGTGGTCTGTTCCAGCAGTAATCCCAGTTTGGTATCATTCACAACCCTAGAGGCTAGGCTAGGGCGGGGCACGATTACTGGACTGATGTAAGCGACCAAAGCGACGGCTGAGTGGTACAGCGGTGCGGGTTCGGCGGGCTACGGACGTGCACGTAGTCCGATGTTGGACAAACTCGAGGCACGGGTACCAGTAGATCTGGGCTGTGCATTATTGCTTAAGTGTCCGGGGTTTGCACCCGAGGGCTTGATACACCCAAAGGTGGACCCAGCACAGTCAGACTACATCCATAGGTGGGTCGTATGGACATCAACACTTGACGTGTTAGGCTTATAGGGAGCCGATCGACTAGACCGTTGGGTTGGACCTTATACTAAGGTCACTTCATGTTATTGGGCCAAAGCTTGGGCCAAGGGATCAATACCTGTTATGTTGGTTTGCTAGTACACCGTGGTGCAAAAACTTAACCTTGTTTTATGCGATGACACCTCTATCTGTCTTGTAGTTGATTTATCATGCCAGTATGTTGTTATCTATGATCATCTCAGTTTCCATCATGATGTTAACTTTATTAGTTTATAGACTGATCGTAGCAGGGCTTACTCAGTCTTTTTGACTGACCCGTTTTGTTTCGCCTCTTTTCTTCCGTTTCCCCCCCCAGGTTCTCAGGGAGGGAATACTGGAGCCTAGCTTGGATTTTAGCTGCTTCCTTGGATAGCTCAAGTATGCTTTGGACTTGAGCCGCTATGGTTTATCACTCTTATTTGGGGATAGCACTTATGTATTTCAGTTTATCAGATGATGTATTTATCTAGACTTGTAATTTTGGGAAATTGACATTTTGATGTACCAGACTTGTGTTTTGGAATGGGTTTTTAAATCTTCCGCTGTTTTATTTACTTACTCTGTTATTTACATATATATATGTCATGTCCTGCCTTGCTATATCATTATGCATGTTTACCAATAATGCCCCTCCAAAGCCAGTGCATTCCTTTGCGAGTGACCCTGGCGGAGGTGGGGTGTTACACACCCCATGGTGAGGGTGAAGTGATCCCCATTCTTATTAAATATAGGCTCCTACTCGCGTTAACATGTGTCATACGGCCCCCAAGAATTGTAGATACCTATGCTGGTCCCACCATGGGATGTATCAAGACCCATGGTGGCGGCCCCGACACAAAACTAGAAGACATAGGTTATACTACTGGTGTCCCCAGTGCCCTGGTTGTCTGCTCCGGAGTGTGTGCACGCCCACACCCCGTTAGACCTGCACTGTGCACCCACCGCCGTCGTTTGACCGCTTACAATCAGCCCAGTAATCGTGCCCCACCCTGCCTAGTTTCAGGGTACCATTGATACCTAACTTTGGGTTACTGCTGAAACGGGTCCCTCGTTACCAGGATTTTCTAGTCAAACATGTTAAGTGGTTTAGTGTCTGTATTTACCTAACCCCACCCATCAATTCTTGTTAACATGTTGAATTTGGTTAAGTGTTGTAGTTGACTTAACCCTACCATTTGTCCTTAGCCTCTTAGGAGCACCAGACCACTCACATTAGACAGGTATTGCTACGGTTACTGGATGTGCCGGTCGGTTCCGGGCAGGTTTACACCGTAGCTCAGTCTAATCTCGGGTCCTTATTGGGTTCAATGCTTAACCACCCACATTGGATAGGTCTTGTTGTGACTACTGGACAACCGGGCGGGTCCGGGCAGGTTTACATCACAACTCAATCCAACCTCGGGTTAAGCGTATCGTGTTTTCTAAATTTACATATTTTATTACTTCTCAACCATATGTAAGTGTCATATCTTTTATTTTTGGGTATTTCAATTCATACCGCTTATGTGTCATAATCATTGGCATGTGCCAAACATGCCAACATATATTTTCATATTTTACACCCAACGTTATTACCCCCGTTTGTTCGCAACATTATAACATGTGTTGGGCTTGTCACAATTCAGCCCAACTTTATAAACGTGAGGAAATGGGGAAATCAAGAACATGTAATACATAAAGGTGTGTGGCGCATGAACTTGCAATTTGGCTATTCAGCTAACATATAACATGGGTCATGTGAACTTGCATTCGAATCAAAGTATGACTAAGTAGGTGACATATGAAATGGCATAGTTTAGGCAAATACAAACTTGTGTTTAAACATGTTAACTTGGCATAATATCAACCACAAAACTAGCATGTTGTATATTCACAAAAATGTACAATTTTTACATCTAATCATATAGCCTATTTCAACATGAACTTGCATAGTTTATGAAACCCAAACGATGTTTGACATAGAACCAATTATATTTTGCAAATAAACATGAACTTGCATAGTTTATGAAACATAGATCCAATTATACTTGCCAATAAACATAAGGATGATATCATAGGTTTTGGGTCATGTAGGCATAAAAGGTCTATAACATGTTTACACAAATTCTAATTTAGACTAAGGGAATATACATAGTCCATGCCATCGACATATACAAAAAGGGATCAATTTCTAGTTTTTGCCACAAGCTTGCAAGTGCCATTGTTTTTCATATACAATTGTTCAATAGGCTTGCATCAATTAATTTATGTCACAAACATCAATACACAAGTCATGATAGAACCATCACAATACACAAAGATTATAACAACACGATTCTATTTTCATTTACATCGAACCACATCACAGTTTTTATTCATATTTTGAAAGGTCACTATACTTACAACGTGTGATGAATTCTTGTTTTCTGATTTATGTTATTCTGTTTTGGAGATGCTCTCCTTTGGGTAGCAAAGTTGTGTTGAATGATTTGATTAAGCTTTGATCTTCTTTTAATTTGACTCGTCTCTTAGGCTTGTTGGCTTGTCTCTAGGCTTTCTAATTGATGGCCATTCCTAGTTCTTCTCCAGCAGCATGACGACTTTTGTATTCTATTATTTGTGTGAATTTAGCGTTAGACTTGAGTTGTATTTATAGAATTTTAAATTGTTTAGAGCCGTCGATGAAGCTAGGGTGAATCTAGACCATCCATCTCAAGAGAAGCCAATAAGAAAGTGACATGTAAGCCCTAGTGACTCAGCCAAGCATCAGAATTCGACCAGACCCTGACCAGGCCAGCCAGGACCTGACCAGCAGGTCATTCTGACCTGGGTGCACTTGGCAGGTGCGCCAGGGCAAAATTGTAATGGCGCACTTCCCAAGTGCGCTAGTTCATCTTTGTTCTGGCGCACTTCCCAAGTGCGCCAGTGCATTCTGACCCGTTTTCTCGTTTTTCTGCCCAACTTCGTTCGTCCATATCTTCTTCATACGATATCCGTTTTACGTAAACTTGAACTCTATCTCAAGCAGAATTTTGAGACGAACGCAATGGAGTAACCCATTTCCCTTGATTTCATCATTTATAATTAATTATACTTTAATTCGTGAAGCTTAACGTTATAGAATTCACGGGGTGTTACAGGAAGCTTGGTCAAAACTGTCGGCAAGCCATGTGCAACTCTGATTCATGAAGCTTTGTGCAATTCTCCAAACCAAGATGCAGAGAAATTGTCCAAAACCGAGTAGTAATAGCAGGGGTATGTACAGAGGACCATGTGAAATCCGAAAACCAAATTTAGGATGGAAAATCAAAAGGGAAAATAAAGGAAATATATAAAAAAATGTTGGCCCTTTTTCCAACTGATCATGTCACATGAAAGCAAGGTTTTTCTTTAAGAACAAATATCAACCTATTCATTTTCGAAACCAGTAAAACAATGGAACCGACGATTGAAAGGGGTTTGAGACTTCTCCTTTCCTAATCTCTCGATATTTCGCCTCTAATCAAAATATTTCCAACAACAAACACGTAGGGGGCAGCAAGATCTATGTAGCGAATGGTCGAGGTGGTGTATAGTTCGTCGTGGTCGTCTAGAATTGGTCATGAAGCTGCAGTGGTTCGGGGTTAATATGTGGCGATGGACTGGAGGAGTTAGAGGAGCGAGGCTTATGGCTAGGGCAAGGGAGCTGTGGTGTGTGTCTCGGTGTCATCAGATGGTCGGTCGATGTGCCGAAGGGAAGGCGCAGTTCTGTCGAAGGCGGTTGGTGGGGGACTCTATGATGGATGAAATGTGGCATGCGTGGGTTGAAGGCAATGTCTGGTGTGAGAGGATGAGCCTCCTGGCGATGAAGCGACTTTGGTGGACGATGAAGTTTTGTTGGCCATGTTGTGTGGTGTCGAGTTTATATGAGAGGGATGGAAGAAGAAAAATGGCAGGTTGGTTTCAGACGTGAGCAACAGTTTTTGAATAGTGTGGATATGGTGGGATTGAGGTGCACATTCCAGCGTTCTCTGATGATCCCCCAACGAGGAGGAGGGTGGTGCGGCAGTAATTAAGTGAGGGGAGCATGGGTGCTGAATAGTTTGAACGGGCAGAATGGAAACGCGGTGAGGAACATTTTTATTGGCCTATGTAACGAATTAATGAGTAATTGCTTATTTATAATTAATTAATTAACTAAGGTATAAATTAGTTAAATAAATCTTGTAATTAAATTGGTTTTAACTTGTCCAGAGGAAGACGTGAACAGAAGCACGAATCTTCAGGAAGAAAGCGTAAATAATAATTCGGTTTCGAGGGTTATTGATAATACATGACTAAAGGTTAAAATTTGATTTAGGGTAGTTTAGTTTTAGATATTTTGATTAGTTAAATTTATAAGCTAAATAATTGTTAATTGTAATAATTGTAAGAAGACAGGAATGAACGGTGCAGAAGAACATAAGGCCACGTGGAATTGGATCGTTTTGTTTGGTTGATAACCCAAGCAACCAACGTAATTAATTTATAATTAAAGAAATACTTGTTTATTTATAATCATATGACCAAAATAGTTATACCTTGTGTATATGTGGACAGAATCAGGCCAAACAAGAATCATCAGAACTGTATGGTCGAACACAATATTTTGGAACTAGTTTGGACGGTGTTGGAAGCAATTGAATTTTCTAGTTAAATTAAACACCTGTCTAATTTAACTAGAACTGAACCACTTAAACAACAAACATAAATCATGTTGAGTATAAATCACTCAGTTTGTCCCTATTTTTATAGAAGTTGGGTTTAATGTTTGTGTGTTATGGTTTTTTATTCTTTGATGATTATTGAATATTATTTTATATATATTGACTGAATATATTAAATTGAACGTTCTTTTAATTTAATTGAATCCTAATCGTTATTTTAACGATTATAACCAATTGAGGTAACTTACCTCATTGGTCACGTTTATAATAATATAAACGTGTTAACTTAAAGGATGGATGCTTGAATTGTTAATATTGGTTGATTATTATTAGTTGAGCTTATTATTTCTGCTTATCAAAATGGGTAGGGATAATTATATTATCGTATTAAATGGATGATTTTTGAAGTAACCTATTTGAAGGCAGGGAAAGACAGGTTGAAGGGATCTAGCTGGATTCCTCACTTGTATTGATAATGTTTATCATGTGTGTTAAATATGTTGCTTGATTGTGAAATTTGATGAAGTAAACCGTTATTTCACGAATTGGTATTTTAGCAGTAGTTTGGCCGTTTAATACAAGCGCTAAATTAAGAAATTATTCAATCAATTTTTAAATCGAATCTGAAATATTTTTAGATTTATACCTTTTGAAAACGTTGATTGTCATTAGGCGATACGACGTAGTTTAAGTTATAAAATTATGTTTTTATAACTAAAATAAGATTTTCAAACATATTTTATAAACAAAATAGAAGTTTTGTGAATGATTATAATTATTTTCATAGAATATTATCAAATGATTTATATAGTGATTTTTAAGCAAGTAAATTGGAAGTTAACCAAAGGGTTATGATGGCTAGCTTTTAGACCAAGCCACCAAGACACATACACGAAGGCAGTATGGAGTTTTGCTCACCAAGCCATTGAAGGCCGATCGCGATCGCCCCTTTCTCAACGACTCGCGGTGAAGGTGCCACGACCTGATCCGTCCCTACTGGCTCTCTTCGATCCGATCCAATCCCCGAAGCCAAAAAACAGAGGGCTGGACTAAGTCATTCACGATCCGAGAGTGTAGGATCTTACGACACCTATCCATAATGACCATATTGACTATTTCTCCATCAAGCCACGAACCAGTCCGAGATCCTTGGGATTTATGCCACATATGACCACGATCCGCCTGTAGATATCACCTATAAATAGCCCAGAACTTGGCATTTTTCAGGATCTTTTGGCAATTCAGAGCTCTGATTCCACCATTATCATATCTCCATTATTTGTACTCAGAGTTATCTTGAATTTACTTAGTGAATCAATATTGTAAAAGTGAGGTTGAGAGATAAATCATTGGTTGTACTCAAATCTTAAGTATAATCATTGATATAAAGTGGACGTAGGCTCTTTAACGCCGAACCACTATAAACCCTGTGTCTTTTCTGCTTTTTCCTGCATTTATTCTGATACTAATCTTTCTCAAATTATAACGATTCGGGTGTTAGGCCCAATTTTGGATCTAACATTTTGGTGCTTTCACTGAGAAACCAAAGTCTCAGTATATTGGATTGTTGCTCTATTGTTTGGATATTCAAGTCCGAAGAAGACAGTCCAAAACTTAACAGTTTCGATTTTTGAAGATTTCAGCAAAGTTCAGATATCATGGCTGGAAAGAAGTCTAAGGAAGTACGAGCTTCGCAGGCAAACGAAGATGCAAACGAAGCAATCGAGGAAAGTGCGCAGGAACAGGTCGAAGTTGAGCTACAGTCCTCGGATCATGAGGAAAGGGGGCAATCGCGAGTCGAAGGAGGTACCACGAACCAAGCAGCTGAAGGAGTCACTACCCGATCGCAGGACCACGCCGCGATCCCTCCCGCACCCATCATCACGATCCGATCCCCGGGGACCACCACGAACCAACACCAAGAGGGTACCACGAGCCATCAACCTAGGGTGACCACGATCCAAAGTGATAATCAGACTACAACTCGACCTGGAAAGGAGATTATGGCTCGTTCTTCCTATGCTGGTACATCTGCTCGACCTAGCTCAAGCTCTCTACGTATAAGAGAGAATTTTGATGACCAATTCGACCCTTCTGCCCCTGCTACTGAAGGAGACCTTTCTCGTATCATTGAAATGTGGGATAAACTATATGACGAGTTAGCCGCTCAGAGGCAAGAGAGTTCAGTGTTGTGACAGAATCTGACTGCTATGGATAGGCGGCTTGATGATCTTTTAAGACAGAGGGTCTCTCCTTCATCTCGTCCTTCTACGCCAGAACACACGTCGTCGTCTGAACAACCCCAAAGAAACCGACGATGGCCCCCGTTAGAAAGGGCTGAGAACATAGAGCAGCTTCGATTTGGGTCACTTCCATCTCGAGAAGAAGAGGAACTTAATCAGGGAACTAGTAACCGCAACTTAAATGAGCCCGCTCTACCACCGAGGAACGGCGTTCCTCCCGCTCGTCGCACGATCGACCACGGCAACAGGGGGCAAGAGAGTTTTTCTCAGGGCCTAGACTTTGCAGCAACACGTCAAAGAAATGCTGGAGGGGGCCATCGGCAAGAAGTTCTGATCCCGAATCTACCCTGACCCATGCAGAGGTTGAAGCAATGATTAGGCAAGTCATGGTAGATAGCCATGGATAGAGGAACGAAGATTGGGGCATAGATCGCAGTCATACGCCTTTTACTGACGACATACTAGATGTTACATTCCCGAGGCGCTTCAATATGCCAACCATGAATCACTATGCGGGCAGGACTGACCCAATCCAGCATCTAATGTGATACTCCTGGTCAATGAATGTCGTTGCAGCTACAGACGCGGTAAAATGTAAAGCATTCCCTATATTCCTGGAAGATGTGGCGTTATTGTGGTTTACCCGCCTGCCAGCACGGTCAATATCCAGCTTCAGGGAATTGAGTGAGAAATTCGTGAACCAATTCCGTCTTCATGCCCAGAGGTCTAAGAATGTGATTGAGCTATCCCTTATTAAACAACGACCGGACGAAAGCCTGAGGTCGTATTTGGATTGTTTCAACTTGGCTGTCACAGAAGTTAGAGATATGCATGAGCAAACTGTGTTGATGGCCCTGATTGATGGCGTCAATAAAGATACCGAGTTTGGAAGATATCCGGCCGGCAAGCCACCCCTGACCAGAGAAATATTTTATGAAAAAACTAATGTTCGCTTGCGTCAGGAGGAGATATACGCTAATCGGAAAAGGAAGGCTACTGATAAGGAAGATATCCAAAGCAACTTGGCCATCCAGCAGACGGGAGATATATAAGGAAAGGTCGAAGTTGATGTTGGGAACAAGAATCAAGGAAACGGTCGTCAATCGGGGAATAATACTAACAATATTCGAAAGAGAAATCGAGGGAATGACTCTCAGAGAAGATCCCGGTCCAGACCATTTGAGAGATTCACACCGTTAAATGATACGTTGGAGAACATCTTCCTGGATACATATAATGTCCTTCCAAAAGGCCTCCACCAAGAGACGAGACAGAAAAGGAACGTGAGACTGGGAAATTTTGCCTTTTTCACCAGACTCATGGTCACACCACAAATGAATGTCGTCATCTAAGAGATGTGGTCGAAAAGCTGCTCCATGAAGGAAAGCTAGATGAGTATAAGGTGACCCCTAGGGATAGAGGGCAAGCTGCGCAAGCCCCAAACCAAAACCAACCCGTTGCCAAACCAAGGGCTCAACAGAAAGGAAAGAACCTCGTCATCAACACCATCATCGGAGGACTTTACCTGGCTGGGCATAGTTTCAAGGCGATGGGTCAGTACGTGAACGCAGCTAAACAGCACCTCAAAGTAGGAGAATGTAGCAACCCCGAGGATAACGCTCCGGTTAAGCAACAAAAGACGATGTCCGATGATGTCATATTTTGTGACCGAGAGAGTATTGGAGTCCACTTCCCGAATGAAGACCCATTAGTGATTACCGTTACCATTGGTCCAGCTATAGTCCATAAAGTTCTAGTGGATAACGGAAGTTCGGTTAACATTCTATTTAAGAAAACATTCGACCAAATGAAACTCAAACCGAAGGATTTGAAACCATGCGAGGGTTGGATACGTGGATTTAATGGAGCCTCAATGGCTCCAATAGGATATGTGGAACTATCAGTAACCCTTGGAGAAGGATAACGCCCGAGGGTGAGGATCCTCCCCTTCGTGGTCCTGGATATTGAATCGCCGTACAATGCCTTCTTAGGCTGACCGGCCCTAGCCAAATTCAGGGCCTGTATCGCACCCTGGTGCTTATTGTTGAAGTTCTCAACGGATGCCGGTGTAGGTATAGTTAGAGGAGATCAAGTTGTTGCACGAGCATGCTACATAGCGGAGCTGAAGTTGCTCCGCAAAGGGAAAGATGTAGAAACAAAAGACGGTTCTTCCCCTCCGAGGGAGGAATCGTCGTAGAAACTAAAGAGAATACCTCCGGGAGGGTCGCCCAGAGAGTTGCCCGAGGATATAGATCCCAAAGAGGATGAAGAGGCTGGGACAGAATGGTGACTCCCAATGAAGTGACTGTGGACGTACCAATCGATGATAGTGACCCAGAGAAGGTCCTTAAGATTGGATCCCAGTTGGATCCTGTTCGAGCCAAAGAATTAACAAGTTTCTTGAAAGCTAACTTGGACGTAAGTCGCCCGAACCCATGTGGACATGTGTGGAATACCTCCCTCGATTATGAGTCACTCATTAAGCATCAACCCGAAACATCCTCCTGTCAAACAAAAGAGGCGAATGCTTGGCCCAGAGAGGTCTGCTGCCTTGAAGGAAGAAGTCGAAAAGCTGAGAAGTAACGGGTTCATTAAAGATTCAACATACCCTGACTGGATTTCAAACCCGGTTTTGGTAAAGAAGGCCAATGGAAAGTGGCATATGTGCATCGACTTCTCAGATCTAAACAAAGCCTGTCCGAAGGATAGCTTCCCATTGCCTAGAATTGATCAGTTGGTAGATTCGACAGTGAGTCATGAGCTCCTTTCTTTTATGGATGCCTACTCAGGGTACAACCAATTCCCCAGCATGTCCCAGACCAAGAACATACCAGCTTCATTACAGATCTGGGATTATACTGCTATGTGGTGATGCCTTTCGGCCTGAAAAATGCTGGTGCCACATATCAGCGATTGGTGAATAGGATGTTCTACAACCAAATCGGGAAAACGATGGAGGTATACATCGACGATATGTTGGTAAAATCCAGACAGTCATCCGACCATACTGCAGATTTAGCAGAAATGTTTGAGATTCTCAGGAAATACGGGATGAAGTTAAATCCTTTGAAGTGCTTGTTTGGAGTAGCATCCGGAAAATTCCTAGGGTTCATTGTCAGCTCGCGTGGAATTGAGATCAATCCAGATCAAATTACAGCAATCCGAAATATTCAAGAACCAAAGCAGATTAAAGACGTGCAAAGCCTTGCTGGAAAAGTGGCAGCGCTCAGCATATTTATCTCAAAAGCTACAGATAAATGCATCCCGTTTTTCGAGCTGATAAAGCGAGGCAAGCGCAACTTTAAATGGACACCTAATTGTATAGAAGCATTCCAGAATCTGTTGAATCATCTGGAAAGACCCTTGATAATGTCTAAGCCTGTGGATCACGAGGATTTATTTGTGTACTTGGCAGTGTCATCCCACGCAATCAGTTCGGCTTTGGTAAGAGAGGAGGATAAGGTGCAAAGACCGGTGTACTATGTGAGTAAGAAATTGGCAGTCGCAGAACGGAATTACACAAAAATAGAAAAGCTTGCGTACAGTTTGCTGATTGCATCTAGGAAGCTTCGTCACTACTTCCAGGCTCACCCCATTACTGTTTACACTGATCACCCACTTAAGCAAGTCCTGCAAAGGCCAGAAGCATCAGGAAGGTTGCTTAAATGGAACATTGAGCTGAGTCAATTCGACCTGAACTTCCAACCCTGAAGGTCGATAAGAGGGCAGGCACTTGTAGACTTTATACCAGAGTTTACCATCCCAGAAGATGATGTGGTAACTGAAGAAGACGATCCGCCAAAGCTACTCCTTGACACTAATACTTGGAAACTATATACTGATGGAGCTAAAAATGACAGACGATCTGGTGCCTGAGTGGTTCTTGAAACTCCAGAGAAACAACTAATATATTACGCTCTTAGATTAGAGTTCCACACCACTAATAACGATTCCGAGTATGAAGCTCTAATTGCCAGGTTGAAGCTTGCAAAGGAATTGGGATAACAAAGCTAGATATCTTTTGCGACTCCAATTTATTTGTGAACCAAGTTAATGAAAAGTTTCAGGCTAACAGTCCAAGGTTGATATTATATTTTGAAAAAGTGAAGAAGTTGCTGGACGATTTTGATCACCACAGCATATCTCACATTCCTCGAGCGGAGAACCAAAGAGCATACAAGTTAGAGAAGATGGCTAGTTCCGATAATCCAGAACATACGGAGCTAGTCCCGATTGAAGTACTACAGTTCCCTAGCGTGGATCAGATGGAAGTCGATATGGCACTAGAGATTGAACCTGAGAGGGAGTCATGGATGACCCCTCTAAAGAATTTTTTGATGAATGGAATGCTCCCAACAAAGAAAAGTGAGAGGCGTGCAGTTATCTGAAAGGCTTCCCGATATGTGTTGCAAGGCGAAGTCCTATACAGACAAGGTTTCTCGATGCCTTTCCTCCGCTGCATCGTCCATGACGACATCAAGCGTGTACTGAAGGAAGTCCACGAAGGTGAGTGTGGTGACCACACTGGAGGGAAAACATTGGCAAAGAAGATATTGCGATACGGCTATTTCTGGCCCACCATAAACAAGGATGCAGCCAAGTATGCACGACGTTGTGACGCTTGTCAGAAATTTTCTAAGATACCTAGGGCGCCACCTAGCCAGTTGAAGACAATGACAAGCCCGTGGCCCTTTGCTATTTGGGGGATTGATATTATTGGAAGCCTTCCCATAGCGAAGGGTGGAGCAAAGTTCGCTATTGTAGCCATGGATTATTTCACTAAATGGATAGAAGCAGAGCCATTGACAACGATCACAACTAAGAGAGTGATCAACTTTGTCGTCAGGAACATTATATGCCGATTTGGGATACCAAAAGTCATTATAACCAACAATTGAACCCAATTTGATAGCGCTGAGTTCAGAGATTTCTACCAGAAGTATCATATCGAGAATAGATACACCTCTGTGGCACATCCGCAATCGAACGGACAAGTCGAAGCGGCAAACAAGGTGATTAAATCCATTCTAAAGAAAAGATTGAAGCAGGCCAAAGCCATATGGGTTGATGAATTACCCTTGGCACTATGGGCCTACAGGACAACGTACAAGTCGGCGACGGGTCACACCTCATTTTCCCTTGCTTTTGGAGCTGAAGCGGTCATTCTGGTCGAGTTAGAAGTACCGTCTCATCGAACCACTTATTACAATCCGATGACCAACAATGAGCTGCTCCTTGAATCCCTGGACATGGTTGAAGAAAAAAGGGATGAAGCCGATCTACGCGCCTTGAGGCACAAGCAACAAGTTGCTTGGTATTACAACAAAAGAGTCCGAGCTCGAATATTTGAACCCGGAGACTTGGTTCTGAAGTGCGTCTTTCCGCCCCCAGTACATATGGGCCTGAAATGGGAAGGACTGTACTCCATTTTACGAAGGCTTGATAATGGAACTTTCAAGCTAGCAACCGTGGATGGAGATGAAATCCCCAGAGTGTGGAATGCCCAGCATTTGCGGCCTTATCTGACGTGAAATTGTCAGTTTTATTCTTTTGGTTTTTTAATACCATGTAAAAAGGCTCGACTTGCCTAGAACAGTTTGGTCACTTCAACAAAAGATTATAATGTGGACGTAGGTCATGATTCGACCGAACCACTATAAAAATATCGCGTGTCCTCAAGGCGTGAAGGTGCACCATGATAAAACCGCCTTGATAACACTCTAACCCGCTAAAGGATCGGGAGAGTATAAAGGCGCTAGAGACTTAGCGCCTCCAGAACTTCTACCCCGCTAAAGGATCGGTGAGCAGACCAAGAATCGAGCTCGAACTCTAACCCACTGAAGGATCGGGAGAGTATAAAGGCACTAGAGACTTAGCGCCACAAGAACTCTAACCCGCTGTAGGATCGGGAGAGTATAAAGGCGCTAGAGACTTAACGCCACAAGAACTCTTACCCCACTGAAGGATCGGGAGAGATAAAGGCACAATGACATATGCCACTCAAGGACACCCATCCCACCACACGAGTAGGGACAAGAATGAAAAAGGGGGCCCAAACCCCTCGTTTCCGGAAGGGGGGGAGTGCAAATATAATCCTAATCAATCGCCAATATGCCCCGGATAGGCACTATAATGACGATTGATTGGGGGCATATATGTACACCACTGCACATTAACTTAGCACACGAACTTCTCAATGATTATTACTCATGACTTCAGTATTTAATTATAATTGTTTCGGTTATGGTTATTTAAACTCTACAAACATGATGAACTTGCAGGATTGCAATGACGCAAAAGAAATAAATTTTCATTTGTTGAAAGCAGATTTATAAGAACGAGAAGCTAAACAAAAGTGAGGGCCACTCTCACAACTACATCTTTTGGCCAAAGGAAATCCTAAAATTAAGATATGAGCTAATAAGTGCATTCTATTTACGTTTGGGAGACGATTTGGATTTCTTTTCCTTCTTCTGTTTCTCCAACCCCTCTTTGTCAGCATCAGAGCGGTCACTTTTCTTCCCCTTGCTCTTATCAACAAGAGGCTCCAGGGGAGGACTAGAAGGTTGGGAGGCAAGTTGTGAAGTTATTTATTTGGAAGAGAATCTTATAACTAACCCAGTCTTGGGGTCGATTTCAGAAATAGGGGGGCGAATACAGGGTCATATTCCCCCTTCTTAAGAACCAACTGCTTTTCTTTCTTAGCCCGCATGTCAGCCAAGGTTTCACTTTCATCATCCTTGGCCTCATCTATGATTACAACTTCCTCTTCCTCATCTCCGTGACCACCGTCTGTGTCTTGCAAAGCTGCAATAACCTCAGCGTCCGCAGGAGCGTCGGTGCCAGATACCACGGGTGCTACAGTGACCTTCTCACTTGTTGTACCCTCGGGTTGCTTCAGAATCTCAGAAACTTCGACGTCAGTTCCCGAGGGGACATCAACTTTTTCTACCACTACCTTCTCTTCCGTATCTTTCTCGGCCGGTTTGACACCTATTTCATGAGAAGCAAATGTTAGTGAATCGGAGGAGGGTGTGGCCATCTCAGTTGTCTGTCCCATGAGACGACGACAAGTTACGACTGCCTTGACGAATTGTGGAGAGAATATGGAGATACCTTCAGCGGACTCCTCGCCCAGACTTGTAATAGTAGCTCCGACAACTAGAAGGGTTGGAGCCAAGGGAATTAATGGATCATCAGGATTATATTCCTCAACTTCAGAAGTTATGGGCTCCACTACCGAGCTCGAGCCTTCGTCAACCTTTTTCTTGCCCTTAAGCTTAGTCTTCTCCCTCTCAATCTCTTCCTGGATTAAGCATCTGCCTTTTTCCAAAGCCTCGGGTTATTCACCTTTAAGAAAGGTCTGCATCAGCTGATTTTCATCAATCTCATCGACCATCAATCGCCGCTTCTCGCCTTCAACAATTGCATCCCATATATTGGCCAGAGTAACATGATAGTCCGGAATCCAAGAGATGTCCCGAGTCTTGATGACTTGACCAAGGAAGTCGAATAACAGTTCCTCAAAACCAGCTATCTCTTTCTCTTTTTCGGCGAGCCTATCGGCAGCAGCAGTGGCCGACTCAAGAGCATTATTGGCATTGCTTTCAGCGAGAGTCGCACGCTCCTCAGCCTGGACAAGTTGATCATTTATAACTTCTTTTTCTTTTTTGGCAAGAGCTAGATCGTCTTTTAAGCTCGCCCTCTCTTTCTCCCAGGCAGCTTTCTCAGCAGCAAAATGTTCCTGTGCTGTTTTCAGTTCAGTGTTAATTTCCCTAAGATCCTCCACTTCCTTCCTCAGAGCCACCCGTTCCTGGCTGTTTGAGTCAAGCTCACTGCGAAAATGCTCCCTAGCACTCTCCAGCTCGGACCTGTAACTCTCTGCATCTCGCCAAGCTAAATCCAGTTGGGCCTGCGCATCCTCTAATTCTTTTTCCATTTTTCTCCTAGCCCTAGCATCATTATCAATCTTCACTCTGGCTCTGGCTGCTTCTGTCTCCAGCTGGCGGATGGCAGTAGAAAGTGTGGTAGCATGCTTCTTCATTACCCCGTATTGTTTAGCCACATGGCACACGTACCCTATCACCTCTGTGTCCCAATCCTCTGGGACCGGTTCAAGATCTGGGACGAACATCATCCTCTCAAAGAAAATATCAGGGAATTGCTTTCGCAAGCGCTCCAGCCTGGCCATAATCTCAGAATTGGGGACAACATCCTTTGCGGCAGTAGTATCCAAGCCGTGCTCACTAGAGGAAACAAGAGTTGTCTTCCACTTCTCTGCGATCTTGCCCTCATCTTTGTTCTTGTCCTCTGGCTCAGGGTGTTTTTTAGAAGACTGGACATGAGAAGGCGTACTCTTCGGAGGGGTCAAATCTCTAGGAAGTTGCTTACCCCCAGCCGGTGGCAATGGACGTCTATGAGACTTTCCATAACCTTGCTTTGATGGAGATCGAGATCGTGTAGAATAAGATTGATGAAAGTCCCGGGGGCGATGACTATCCCTTCCCCGACTATCACGACGAGCATGCTTGGGATCTGGAAGGAGGCTTGGTGTGCCGTTGCGAAGGGAACGATGAGAATAAGACCGTTTGCGAGACATTTTCCCTGCAAAAGAAATAGGTGCATGTTAAAACTATGAACGACAGTGGTAAAAGAGTGTTATGGTAAATGGTGCATGTGATTTGTGCATCCCGTGAAATCCCCTTTTTTAACGGACTAGGGTCCAGAGTTAGGCTCGTTTGTATGACTTCTTTTTCTCCAACTGGGGCACTCGTCTCTTCAGAGATGGAAAAAATTGGTTCCCCTTCGAAATATTCCTGAGTATAAATATCGCCTGGTAAAGGAATCTTACTTAATTCACGAGTATATGTTCCTCCGTTTACCCATCCTGAGCGACAGACTCAACCGGTGATGAAGTTCTTAAGGGAGACTGCCCCCTATAGGTCGGGACCTCCTTTGATACGTCAGCTCGCCCCTCGTCTCCTTTGTATACGTTTAAATCCTTGTCATCCTGATTAATCATTGGCGAAGGACTCTTGCGAAGGGTAGTTGTCTTTACAGCTTGAGAAGTTCCTTCTCCCTCAGTCGGAGGTATATACTTGTAAGGTTTGTCGCTCGCTCCAAGTCCGAATCTTATATCTAAAAGACGGTGTTTATGAAGGTTATCATCGGTGATACATTTCTTAATCCTTAAGAAATCTGAGTTACTCTTGACAAGGCGGGACATTCGGTCTTCATATATCGATCCTTCCGTTCACTCAAAGTTGTGATCTGCATGGAACAAAATGATTCGTTAGCACTGAAATTATGCATTCGAATTAAACACGGGAAAGTTGAAAATATACTCGCTTGTAGCCACATCCTTGCACATCCGGCTTGGTGTTTTATATAAAACCAGTCAGATTTGATATCCCCTATATTACTGTAACCATCTGTCACAACTTTTCTGTTGGCAACTGATTCGAAGAAAGAAAAACTGGGAGCCCCTACGGAACGATGCTTGAAGTGGTAATAGAACTTCAGATCTTTAAGGGTAAGTTTGGTCTGCAGAATCTCCATATAAGCAACATACAGAGTATACAGAGCCGCATAGGCATTCGGATGGAGTTGCATGGGGACAATGTGTAACTGTCTTAAGAGATCCACAACAAGTGGAGGAAAAGGAGGAATAGCCCCTACCCAGCACATGAGTCGACTAACAGTCATGTACCCCTCTGGGGCTGAATGAGGTCTATCTTCGCTTTTTGGAGTTTTCACATCATCCCAGGGAATTCCGTGTCTTAAACATATCTTCTTAAGTTTTATATCGTCTAACTTGGAAGGTAAAGAATCGGTGAACTTCTCTATTTCCTTAACACCCGGAATTTCATCAGAGGCTCGATCATCCTCATCTTCAAGGGATGTGCTCTCAGAAGTCGTTGACTCTATATCGGTACCCGTCTCGTAATCAAGATCGGATTTTTCCTCATTTGAATTTGACGGAAGCACATCAGGGCTGTGATGTATTGATGCCTCTGATTCGGTGCTTTCATTCGGTGTCTCAGTCACTTGTTTATCCGATATAGCTATGTTGGCGAGTAAAATTAGAACACAAGTTACCCGTTCCCCGTGTGTGTAAGTGCAAGTGTGTGCTTGTGCGTACATATAAGAAAAGCATGAATTTAGTTAAATGAACAGGATATTGGTCGTGATATGCCATCAAGTTAAGTTGTTCAGTCCAGAAGTTCGTCTCGAAGGCTCTAACCTGACTGTCCAAAGTATTGTGATAACGATGCATTGTCAAAGTCAAAATGTATTCGGGGTCGTCAACAAGTTCGGTTCGCATGAGAAATGAGGATCGGATCGCGATGTGTTCAGGTCGTGGAGCTTAAGCCAGATCGTGAAGAATGGGTCGTTCATTAAGCTCGCCAGCAGAGGGATCTTGGGATCGTGACACAGTTAAACCAAGAATATATAAGCGAATCGTGGAGCATCTCCACTTTCCACCTCAATACCGCGACCTAATCCATTGACATCAACTACACCTCGTTTTCCTCCATCCCAGTATTACCGCGATCCGAACCCGAACCTCACTTACGATCTGAGCTAGTCAACTCCTTCTTCTTCTCTCCTCTCCATTCATAAACACGAGCAGCTGAACCCATTTACATCACCTTTGATCTCAAAGCCTTGAATTCCACGAAACTCCGCTATCCTTGCCTTTCAAACCAGTAAAAACTCGAGGGAAATGAGAATGAAGTTACGTAAAGCATTATTAGCGTAGTTACCTTTTTTAAGTTAGAGATGAATGGGTTTTCTGAAATTCGTGGTTAGGGTTTTTAGGAAGAAGAAGAGGCTGGCGGCGACAACGAAAGGAAGAAGAAAGGGAAGGGTAGAGGAAGGCCCGGGTTATATAGGCATAACGGCGACCCTTGGTATCCCTTTTTTGTCCCATTCGGACCGTGGAGCCTGATGGGCCATGAGCCAAAGCCCACCACGCCTCGAGAGAAGGGCCCGCTCCTTCAGGTGGCTCACGATTGAAATAGGAAGCCCATCGTAGTCCGCGGAGAAGCCCAGACGATTGCCAAACCGAAGCGAAAACCTCATCCCACAGGATGTTTCGGTGATCCGAACTCAATAGACAATTGTTAAAATTGAAGACCCAAAAAAACTTACAAAGATTCGAAAATTTACCTGGCGATTTGACAACAATATTTTCAGAAACCCGAGAGATGGAAATTGACCAATGAATAGAGAAATGACCGGAAAAAATAACTTAATATTTATAATATTCAAGGGGCGCAATTTCCTGAAATGGTACGGCATTTCAAACAAACACAACCTTTGGCTCACATCGCTTCATGATATCTCAGTTATTACGAATCATGTTCTATCCTTGATAAAACATACTTCGAGGGGGCAAAATGTTGGCTAGCTTTTAGACCAAGCCACCAAGACACATACACGAAGGCAGTATGGAGTTTTGCTCACCAAGCCATTGAAGGTTGATCGCGATCGCCCCTTTCTCAATGACTCGCGGTGAAGGTGCCACGACCCGATCCGTCCCTACTGGCTCTCTTCGATCCGATCCAATCCCCGAAGCCAAAAAACAGAGGGCTGGACTAAGTCATTCACGATCCGAGAATGTAGGATCTCACGACATCTGTCCATAATGACCATATTGACTATTTCTATATCAAGCCACGAACCAGTCCGAGATCATCGGGATTTGTGCCACGTATGACCATGATTCTCCTGCAGATATCACCTATAAATAGCCCAAAACTTGGCATTTTCAGGATCTTTTGGCAATTCAGAGCTCTGATTCCACCATTATCATATCTCCATTATTTCTACTCAGAGTTATCTTGAATTTACTGAGTGAATCAATATTGTAAAAGTGAGGTTGAGAGATAAATCATTGGTTGTACTCAAATCTTAAGTATAATCATTGATATAAAGTGGATGCAGGCTCTTTAATGCCGAACCACTATAAATCCTGTGTCTTTTTTGCTTTTTCCTGCATTTATTCTGATACTAATCTTTCCCAAATTATAACAATTCGGATGTTAGGCCCAATTTTGGATCTAACAGGTTAATATTCGGGAATGATTGTTTTGAGAAAAACAATTTAAGCGAGAACGTATTAAATTAATTATATTATTAATTAATTTGATAGGAGGGATTAATGGAAGTCAGTTAATAGCCTAACTGATATTTGCAAGTTGACTAAATCAATTGTTTTAATTAGAATTAGATATTAAATTAAATTCTTTACAATTAACCTAATAGTAGTAGTTTCCGAACAATCATTAAACTTAGAGAGTGTTCCTTAGAAGTTAATTAATTCTTAATTAACTATGTTTAAAAGAAATTATCGAATTGTTATTAATTAAATTAATTATTATTAAATACCTTTTAAAAATGATTGATTATTCTATTTTTGGTTATTAATGACATAAACTACTTCTGGCTAACGTGAAGTCAATTATTATTTTAATTAATAATAATTAAGGTAATTACTTTTAATTGGAATTCAATTAAGAAGTAATCAAGTGGCAATGGGATTTAGTTAAAGTATGGAAAGAGTTAATCCGAGATTTTACAAATAATGGTTGTAAATGGAATTTGAAAGTTAACACATAGATTTAAATAAGATTCTCGTGATGGTTTAATATCTGTTTTAGAATTACGAACTTGTATTTATCTCAAGATAAGAACATTATCGATCAAAGTCTGAGAGGTAAATAGAATACCCTAGATTGAACGACATCTCTATTATTAAGAGATGGCATTAGTTTGTAGTTGTAGAAGGTGCTGGAAATGGTGTGATTTCCCTTCCTAAACATAAAGCTATAACGAATTACATATATAAGTTGAATTAAATAGAAGGGATGATAAATAGGATTTCTTATAATTAGAGATTTTTAAATAAAGTTGGAAGGTTGACGAAACAGGTTAATGAATGTGCTAAGGAAAAGAATTTATTGAATATAAACGAATGTTCTAAGAAAAGGAAAATGGAATTCATAACCCTATTTTACGGAAATTATGTTAAACGGGTTTGGTTAATAAACTTATATTTTTATAAAAGGGGGGCTTTGTTCCCAGTTTTGAAAATTAAGAATGGTTTGAGCAAATGTTTAGAAAGGATTAGTTACAAATGGAAGATTTGATATGATTGTGAGATATTTTCTAAAACATTAGAAAAATGGAATGGTTTTGGGAATAGCCTTATCTTAAATAAGAAGTGAAATACTATGCTTCAAATATTTAGAAGTTTAAATCAATGAATGGTTAATTCAAGGGGCCAAGTGATGCTATATACCAAACCAGTGAATTCAATTTATTTTAATAGTTGAATGGTTGTTTATTTGATAGTTAAATAACCGACTATCAAATTTGGCCCATTATCGATTGTTGGTACAGAAAGACTGGGAACGAATTTGTATTCGAAAACCATACCGACCAGCAAATACGTAAATGTTGAGGATATCAGAAGATGATCAAGATGAAGCATTTAAAGACCTGTAGAATTTCATAAAGCGGAAGGATTACTTATAATATCTGACTAGCTCCCAGAGATAAAATGTTTTTCGGTCATTGTTGGAATCTACGGTATTGCAAGGACTGCTTGCTACTGATCCTTGGGGGTGATTCCTATAAAAGGATGTGGTAGGAGGGTGCCTTCGGTCCATCCTGTTCCTGGATGACTTGTACGGACGAATATCAGATAGAGTATTTCCAAATGGGTCACGTACGTTGATTTGTTCAAATGTATTTCTGTAGGTGGCAGAGAAGACTTCTTCTCTTAGCTTAACTCCCAGCGTCAATAAGTGATTTTTTGGAGGATCTGAGGATGTAGCATTCATGTTCTAAAAAGATGAACGTAGCCTCAAGCCTCACAACCGGGAAATGACAAAAATCGGGCAGGCAACATGGCTAGGTATGTCATACCCAAGCAGGGTGTATTCACCATTCTAGAGAAAATCCTTATTTGTTCTTCTTTCGATTCTATATCTCTATGGATGAATGGTGGGCCCTTAAAATCGTAGGGTGGTAATACACTCGGTATACTTAAGTTGAATGAGTAATCGGTCATGTGTGGTCGGGTTGCAAGATGTTTTTATCGAACCCCGGTGTATACCCTCTAGAGTACATTGATCGGAAGGTGGTCCTATACCTTGTCATAGTTGGAATCCAATCTTCAATAAGCGTTTTGGTTTTTTATATTATATAATGAATATGTAGAGTGTGAGATGCAAGAGTTCTGCTAGATGGTTATTTATTTCTGATTTGATAAACACTATTATAATATCACTGGATTTTGATATATCAAAATTGTTTTGGGTTATAGTAAGGTAAAAACAATATGTGTTTATGTGTGGGCTAGTTTTACTATTATCCTTTTCTTTCAAAAGGATTTTCTAAAGTTAAGCAAGTTGGATGCTACTTAGACTTTGTGAGTTTTACTCACGCTGGTTCACCAGACTGATTCGTGGCATTTGTATTGTGATAGCCCGTAACTTCCCCGGTAAGGAAAGCCCGGATTACCTTGAGAACACGACAAAATAGAATGCAAACAGAAGAACATTTCATTGTTGATTACAACAATTCCATCAGAATACAAGAATATACAGAGTATGAATAAATATTACACATTCGACAAATATCAGAGATTACAATAAATTACATAGCAGCGGAAAAACAATACAAACACAACTGAAAGTAATACACGGATACAGAGCTTTCCGAGCATCGTTCCAACTGTAAATCAGGATCCTGTGAATATAAATCTGCAAAACCAAAACTACTAGCTGCCCGTGTGGAAAATAGGGGCACCTAGAGTTTAGGTTAAAACAATAAACTCCAGGTCAGTCATGTGACTGGTGTGAGAACTAAAACAGTTATTTAAAACTTTACTTTAAAAGAGAGTAATTCAAGGGACCACGCCGTATAACACGGAACGGGTTTCCTCCTAAGAATACCAGTGCATAGAATAAACAACGCAATGCTTTTTCGAAAAATGAAGCTATTATAAGACCCATGTCCCATCACACAATGCAACGCAAGCCAGAGGATAGGGTTTTCCCTTATAATAGCCAAACATGCTTGGTACGTTTAAAACAAATCATTTGATACTATTATAAGTGTATAGTGTCAAAACAATTTCAATCATAAATATCAATCATAGGCGGCATAGGTACCATCTATCATGTCGCCATACTAGGCTCTACAAATAAAACCGAAATATCTCGTATTGGAAATTGGATTTCCGTCATGAGTCGAGGCAAGGGGAAAGCTCCTCTCCGATTCGAGACACTCTAGCAAATGCCTCAGGACTACACACTATGGGTAACCCCTGGATCTTCAGGGCCGGTCCTCCCTTACGTTTGAGGATTAATTATTCCTGAACACACGTTTCCCGGTCCTAACAGACCTAAAATCGAGGCGCCTCGCATCCAACAACCACATAGGTGAAAAGTATATAAATGTCAGCCAGTTTAAGCACTAACACCACCACTAGCTAGAAAGAAACGTCGTGCCCTCCCTGCAGTCACTATCCCGTTTTTGACTCATACTGAGGTGTGAGGCTCGCGAATTAGCGCTATACACAAAGCTGCGCCACACAAGCCGTGCTTTGATCATCAACCACAAGACTTCACTTTTCAACAGAAGCCTTGATCATCTGCCATTTAGGCATGCCACACAGGCAATTCACTCCACGCGACTGATGTCCATCGATATACAACCTCTGAGCTCGTACGTCTCATAGAAGGGCGTTAAGCAAGAGAACAAATTATCCGCCGCCAAACACATGTATATTTAATAGAGATCAATCAGCACAGAATAAAATCCAATGTCAGACACACAGTCCATTTACAAGTTCGTTCTGGGTCTGAACGAAACCGGAGGCACTTTCCTCGCATATCCATCGATCTCCAAGTACGTCTGGTCGATCACCAACTGATTCCCTCATCTTGGGTGTACAGCCCAATTAAGATCATCAATAATCACCCAAACGATGTGAAGACTTCTGGTCTTCCACCATCGTCTTCATCTTCGACATATCGTCGAATCGGTTATTCAGATTGGGTATAAACCCGGCCTTTCTGAATGACCCGCGTATATAATAAACAAATGTTACACAAACACAACATACGCCTCATTCCAATTCATCAGTCACCAACCGTAAATTAGCAAGAGAACAATTCCCAAAGGCCGAAACCAACATCAGATCAATACCCAGGAAACCATTCTTCTTAGCTAACCTACGGTTAGTTTCTAAATTTCACATTCTTAGGGAAAGGTTCCCATTAATTTTATCAAAGATAAATTCCTTGAAATTTATCCTTTAATCTTCCTTTGAATATCATTTCAAACTAGTCGGGATTAGCGAACCACACCGAAGTAATTATTTATTTTATTTCTCAATCCCAACCTATTCATCCCATGAAGCAAAACTGGTAATACTCCATATCTAACACCACGGTGTTATCGGTTAATTTAATTACCATTTCACGTTCAAATCTAATTAAAGATTTAACTATCGCTTTGGAGAAAAACTGGTGATACTCCATTCTCGATCACTTTCCAAATTTGATAATTTAAATTATCAATTCACAATTTCAATCTAATTGCAGATTCATTAAAACTCCTTTTACTGGGTTAAAGAACTAATGTCATTTAAAACACAGTTCACGATAAACCCAAATCACATTCTACTTATTGTCGGGTTAAAGAACAAGTGTTATTTAAAACACTGTTCATGATAAACCCACAAATCAATTCTAATTCAATTCCAATCAAATATATTAGAAATTCTGGTCATTTAATACCCATTTCAAATCCAATTCATTTATTTAAAAATAATTGGGTTTTAAATTTAGTTCAAAACTAGTTCATTTCGATAAAAATCTATTTTTATCTTTACAAATGTGGGATTTTTCATCCTAGTTCTCCACAAATCATTTCTTATGGTTTTACACAAATTATTGATTTTTTTGATAATTTTATCAAGGCCCGTACAGTCGATTTCCGACAACGGCCATCGAACTGCACTTACAGCAACCTTTTCTGAAATTGATTTGGACATATCTCCAAATCCAACCTTTAGATTTTCAAATTTCTAATATTCGGTTGAAAGCTCATTTCGATACGAACCCAACGGTTCCGGTTTTAGGAGAATCCGACGGTCGGATCTCCCGTAATGCCCGTTCGAAATCAATGGTCGAAATTCATGATCTGCCGCGGCGCGGCGCGTTCTATTCAGGCCATTATATATATAAAAAATATATATATATATATTATATATTTCGTCGATTTCCTTTCAAAACGAATTTTATAAATCGTTTCAAATTTGTTTTAAAAACAATTTCAACCTTCATTTCAAATTCAAATCAAAATTGAATTTTCAATTATAAATTATTTTCACTTTCATTTCTATTTGATTTCAATTCAACTCGATTTCAATTCTATTTCAGTTCATTTTTAATTGAATTGAATTCAATTTTGAATTCATCTTCTATTCAATTCAATTCGAATTCATTTTCTATTCAATTCAATTCGAATTCGTTTTCTATTCAATTCAATTCGAATTCGTTTTATATTCAATTCGAATTCGTTTTATATTCAATTCAATTCGAATTCGTTTTATGTTCAATTCAATTCGAATTCGTTTTATATTCAATTTAATTCGAATTCGTTTTATATTCAATTTAATTCGAATTCGTTTTATATTCAATTCAATTCAATTCGAATTCGTTTTATATTCATTTGGACATATCTTTTGATTCCTGCTATGAAATTTCGATTTTTCAGATTTGTTGGAAAGATATTCACAAATAGATTCTAATATTTTTGGTTTCACTAAATTCCGGTTTATTTTGAACCCGGTACATTCATTTGAAATTTGAAATCGAATTATCGAACTACCGCGCCATTTTCAATTCCTTTTATAATTATAAATAAATATTTATATTCTAATGACGATTTGAATAAATATATACTTCTATTTCTATTCAAAATAAATTTCTCGTCGCTATTATTTAAAATAATCATTTTAAATATTCAAAATTCACTAAAATTGCCAAAATAAAAATTTTAAACTGGCCCAGATTTTCTGGGTTATTACAATCCCCCCACTTAAAACTTTTCGTTCCCGAAAAGGAACGAAGCCGAAAGTTGTTTAACTAATCAACTCCACTTCCAGTATTTTCGTTACGGCTTAAGTTCTTCAACTTTTCAGTTTCTAAGAACTTCTCAAATTTTTCAAAAATTTGGCTAACACCCTAAATTTCCGAAAAAATTCGCCATAACCTCCCCTACACCGGGGACTTCGGGATATTTCATATAGCCTCCCATGGCCTTCTTCAATCAAAAAGAAAAAGAAAAAGCCAAGCGGCTAGCCAATCGGCTCATAAAATCATCCAAACCCAAACAAAACAGTAAATTATGGTAAACATGTACCTATTTGTCGGGCAAACAATTTTATTCTTCTGCTCTAGCCTCCTTGCTATGACCTGTTCAATGGATATACATGTACATGCAAGCAAATGAGACCAATTTTCAATACAATTCAATATTTGATTCTATTAGGTGTAATGGTTCAAAATTTTCAAACAAATGAACGAACAACACAATCAGCAATCAATTAGTGGATTATCGTTTAAAATTCATAATTTGATATATATATATATATATATATATATATATATATATATACAGAAAATCATGTTTTTGATGCCAAATCACAACAAATAATCCTAAGTAAATTTTGGTTCTCACACCAGTCTAATGGAAATATATAGATAGCACACTCTCGAAACTCGAATATGAATACGGATGATGATGCACCATCATCAGAATCATCCCCGGGTGTCTAGAATGTGATTTTATATCTATCCAGTATATTAAAACTTCGAATATACATTCATGACGCGTATACGCGAAATCTTTATATACTCGATTGTCCAAATCAATATAAATAAATATTCAAATACGTTGAATAAGGTTTAAATCTTCAAAACAGTATTGTTTTCGTTTGAAAAATATACTCTTCACACTCATTCTAGGGTACTACTGATCTTATCTCTAACGAGTCATTCTAATTGGACACTACTAATCCAATATCTGATGGATTCTTTCGTTCGGTTCTAATGTCTCCTGTTCTCGAGCTCTGTAAACCAAAGCTCTGATACCAACTGTGATAGCCCGTAACTTCCCCGGTAAGGAAAGCCCGGATTACCTTGAGAACACGACAAAATAGAACGCAAACAGAAGAACATTTCATTGTTGATTACAACAATTCCATCAGAATACAAGAATATATAGAGTATGAATAAATATTACACATTTGACAAATATCAGAGATTACAATAAATTACATAGCAGCGGAAAAACAATACAAACACAACTGAAAGTAATACACGGATACAGAGCTTTCCGAGCATCGTTCCAGCTATAAATCAGGATCATGTGAATATAAATCTGCAAAACCAAAACTACTAGCTGCCCGTGTGGAAAATAGGGGCACCCAGAGTTTAGGTTAAAACAATAAACTCCAGGTCAGTCATGTGACTGGTGTGAGAACTAAAACAGTTATTTAAAACTTTACTTTAAAAGAGAGTAATTCAAGGGACCACGCCGTATAACACGGAATGGGTTTCCTCCCAAGAATACCAGTGCATAGAATAAACAACGCAATGCTTTTTCGAAAAATGAAGCTATTATAAGACCCATGTCCCATCACACAATGCAACGCAAGCCGGAGGATAGGGTTTTCCCTTATAATAGCCAAACATGCTTGGTACGTTTAAAACAAATCATTTGATACTATTATAAGTGTATAGTGTCAAAACAATTTCAATCATAAATATCAATCATAGGCGACATGGGTACCATCTATCATGTCGCCATACTAGGCTCTACAAATAAAACCGAAATATCTCGTATTGGAAATTGGATTTCCGTCATGAGTCGAGGCAAGGGGCAAGCTCCTCTCCGATTCGAGACACTCTAGCAAATGCCTCAGGACTACACACTCTGGGTAACCCCTGGATCTTCAGGGCCGGTCCTCCCTTACGTTTGAGGATTAATTATTCCTGAACACACGTTTCCCGGTCCTAATAGACCTAAAATCGAGGTGCCTCGCATTCAAAAACCATATAGGTGAAAAGTATATAAATGTCATCCAGTTTAAGCACTGACACCACCACTAGCTAGAAAGAAACGTCGTGCTCTCCCTGCAGTCACTATCCCGTTTTTGACTCATACCGAGGTGTGAGGCCCGCGTATTAGCGCTATACACAAAGTTGCGCCACACAGGCCATGCTTTGATCATCAACCACAAGACTTCGCTTTTCAACAGAAGCCTTGATCATCTGCCACTTAAGCATGCCACACAGGCAATTCACTCCATGCGACTGATGTCCATCGATATACAACCTCTGAGCTCGTACGTCTCAGAGAAGGGCGTTAAGCAAGAGAATAAATTCTCCGCCGCCAAACAGATGTATATTTAATAGAGATCAATCAGCACAGAATAAAATCCAATGTCAGACACACAGTCCATTTATAAGTTCATTCTGGGTCTGAACGAAACCGGAGGCACTTTCCTCGCATATCCATCGATCTCCAAGTACGTCTGGTCGATCACCAACTGATTCCCTCATCTTGGGTGTACAACCCAATCAAGATCATCAATAATCACCCAAACGATGTGAAGACTTATGGTCTTCAACCACCGTCTTCATCTTTGACATATCGTCGAATCGGTTATTCAGAATGGGTATAAACCCGGCCTTTCTGAATGGCCCGCGTATATAATAAACAAATGTTACACAAACACAACATACGCCTCATTCCAATTCATCAGTCACCAACCGTAAATTAGCAAGAGAACATTTCCCCAAATATTAACCCTGAAGGCCGAAACCAACATAAGATCAATACCCAGGAAACCATTCTTCTTAGCTTACCTACAGTTAGTTTCTAAATTTCACATTCTTAGGGAAAGGTTCCCATTAATTTTATCAAAGATAAATTCCTTGAAATTTATCCTTTAATCTTCCTTTGAATATCATTTCAAACTAGTCGGGATTAGCGAACCACACCGAAGTAATTATTTATTTTATTTCCCAATCCCAACCTATTCATCCCATGAAGCAAAACTGGTAATACTCCATATCTAACACCACGGTGTTATCGGTAAAATTAATTACCATTTCACGTTCAAATCTAATTAAAGATTTAACTATCGCTTTGGAGCAAAACTGGTGATACTCCATTCTCGATCACTTTCCAAATTTGATAATTTAAATTATCAATTCACAATTTCAATCTAATTGCAGATTCATTAAAACTCCTTTTACTGGGTTAAAGAACTAATGTCATTTAAAACACAGTTCACGATAAACCCAAATCACATTCTACTTATTGTCGGGTTAACGAACAAGTGTTATTTAAAACACTGTTCACGATAAACCCACAAATCAATTCTAATTCAATTCTAATCAAATATATTAGAAATTCTGGTCATTTAATACCCATTTCAAATCCAATTCATTTATTTAAAAATAATTGGGTTTTATATTTAGTTCAAAACTAGTGCATTTCGATAAAAATCTATTTTTATCTTTACAAATGTGGGATTTTTCATCCCAGTTCTCCACAAATCATTTCTTATGGTTTTACACAAATTATTGATTTTTTTGATAATTTTATCAAGGCCCGTACAGTCGATTTCCGACAACGGCCATCGAACTGCACTTACAGCGACCTTTTCTGAAATTGATTTGGACATATCTCCAAATCCAACCGTTAGATTTTCAAATTTCTAATATTCGGTAGAAAGCTCTTTTCGATACGAACCCAACGGTTCCGGTTTTAGGAGAATTCGACGGTCGGATCTCCCGTAATGTCCGTTCGAAATCAATGGTCGAAATTCACGAACTGCCGCGGCGCGGCACGTTCTATTCAGGCCATTATATATATAATATATATATATATTATATTTCGTCGATTTCCTTTCAAAACGAATTTTATAAATCGTTTCAAATTTGTTTTAAAAACAATTTCAACCTTCATTTCAGATTTAAATCAAAATTGAATTTTCAATTATAAATTCTTCTCACTTCCATTTCTATTTGATTTCAATTCAAATCGATTTCAATTCTATTTCAGTTCGTTTTCAATTGAATTCAATTCAATTTTGAATTCATCTTCTATTCAATTCAATTCGAATTCGTTTTCTATTCAATTCAATTCGAATTCATTTTCTATTCAATTCAATTCGAATTCGTCTTATATTCAATTCAATTCGAATTCGTTTTATATTCAATTCAATTCGAATTCGTTTTATATTCAATTCAATTCGAATTCATTTTATATTCAATTCAATTCGAATTCGTTTTATATTCAATTCAATTCGAATTCGTTTTATATTCATTTGGACATATCTTTTGATTCCTACTATGAATTTTTGATTTTTCAGATTCGTTGGAAAGATAATCACAAATAGATTCTAATATTTTTGGTTTCACTAAATTCCGGTTTATTTTGAACCCGGTACATTCATTTGAAATTTGAAATCGAATTATCGAACTACCGCGCCATTTTCAATTCCTTTTATAATTATAAATAAATATTTATATTCTAACGACGATTCGAATAAATATATACTTCTATTTCTATTCAAAATAAATTTCTCGTCGTTATTATTTAAAATAATCATTTTAAATATTTCAAATTCACTAAAATTGCCAAAATAAAATTTTTAAACTGTCCCAGATTTTCTGGGTTATTACATGTATGCTTGGGTCAGACCAAGTTTTACAGGTTCAGGATGCTACGATTTTAAGAAGATAGGCTGTAGAAGTGAAGTCCAGACGTAGTACTATTTTTTCCTCTGTGTATTGTGTATGAGGACAGGTTATTATAACTGTCCAGATGTAATTCTGTACTCTGATGAATGTAAGTATTATTTTTCAAGCTCTCAATAAAGATTATTTCTATATTATATTCTGTTCCGCTGCGATGTGGGACTCTGATTTTGTATTGTAATCCTTCCTCTCTTTCTTCTATTCTAATCTTCTTTCTTTCTACCTTAGCCTCCAACTTCTTTCTATTAGTAATTCATTTTCCGTGCGCTTTGGGTCAGACTTAGGTGTAATTAGTCGATTCAAAGGGTATCGGAATTTTGGGTCGCTACATTTGGTATCAGAGCATAAGGTTTAGGAATAACCTTAGCTTCGTGTCGTAACTCAATAGAGATAGTATTAGTAATATCGTAGATTGAGTTTAAGTATATATACGAGAGTGCGTATTTGTAATTTGAATATAAAATTATTTTTAATTAATCTGTAAAGAGAGCATGTAACAAACTGAAATTTTCCTAATCTCGATTGTCGACACAAAACACCATGTCAACTAACTAGGTATTCGAAATTACTGGATCATTAATAGAAACAAGTTAGAGGATGAGAAATAGAAATAAAAAAGTTAGAATAGAAGAAAACGTAGAATATAAATCTCACAGCGGAACAAATAAAATATATTACATAACATAACCTTTGAAATACAAATCAATAATTGTATATGTACATACCATCATCAGAGTACCATACAACACATTACAGCGAAAATAAACAGTAGCTATCTAATGTGGAAGCCTCCTGCTCCAAGCTCCTCTAAGTATGTCTGCAAAATCCCGACTACTTGACTGCCCATACAAATTTGGGCACCCTAGAGTTTAGGGTAAAACAAAACAAAATAAACTCTGGGTCAGTCGTGGGACAAGTGTGAGTAAACTCCAACCATTGGTTTAACATTTTTTAAAAAATCCTTTCGAAAGAAAAGATAATCGTAAGACCGATCCATACATAAACACAGATGGTTTTTACCTTACGATAACCAAAACATTTAAAAAAAAATCAAAAACCGCAGGGCACTTATTGGAGAATGGATTTCCAACTATGACAAGTTATGGGACCACCTTCCGATAGTGTATCACTAGAGAGGAATACACTCGGTTCAACAAGAACATCTTGCAACCCGACCACATATGACTGGTCACTCATTTAACTTAAGTTTACCGAGCATATTATCACCCACAATTGTCATCAGCAACTGTTATTGAAAGCATACAACATGGAATAGAATAAGAAGCAAATGGAATTTCTTTAGATCATGTGATAATACCCTTGATGGGAATGACCCACTTGGCTATGCTGCCTGCCCGATTTCTATCATTTCCCGGCTGATGAGGCTTGAGGTCACGAGTAACTTTTTATAACATCTTTCCACCATTTACTTTGAATGTCGCATCGTCCGATCTGTCACATCACTAATTGACGTCCACAAATACACTTTGGGTGTTAAGCTGAGAGAAGTTTCATTCTCCGCTACCAAACATGGTATATTTGAAGGAATCAATGTACATGACCATCTAGAAATACTTTGTCAGACATTCGTCCATATACGTAGTCCTGGGACTGGACAAACCGAAGGCATCATTCTATTAATCCATCTTGGGAAATTTCTACCTAAAGTTAATAGAATAACCCTTGCACTTTACTCCGTCTTCAATTATGATTCGTAACGCTTATTCCCATACGGAGTGGTTTTCTAATAATGAACCTGATCTCGGTCTCTCCGTATTGACAACGGAAGTACAAAATAAACCAAAACTTTGATAGTCCGTGATTTAACTATCAAAAGGACATCCATGCAATCAACAGTCCTATTTCCAAATGGAAATTCTGCCGATCAAGTATCGAAAAACACTGGCCCTTTATAAATTAATTTCTTAATAAATTATTAATTTCCCAACTTCCCATATCTTTCCAATATTTCTCAAAATTCATTAATCTCTTCCGATTCTATGGAAAACATTTCCATTTCTTAACTCCTTATTAACCAATTCATTTCACTGTCTATGCTTAGAAAATATCTCTGATTTATTTGGGAAACATTTCAAAATCCCTTAACTTAAACCGATGTTATAAAAACATCATTATTATAACTCTAACCATTAATCATTCACTAACTAACCGTATTACTAACCTATCTTTACTTCCGAACCTTAATGATTCCTCCGTCAATCATGAAGTCAATCAAGTTGGGGTATAATTACCTCTCAGACCACAACATTCTCAACTTCGAAATAGTCAAAGCTCACAACTTCAGCTTACAATAAAAACATTGTTTACGCAACTCTCGGATTCAATTTAAGAATTCACTTCTTTTACGGAAAACATTGATTATAACGATAGCGTTATAATCCCTGTTTATGAAATATTAAATTTCTAAAATATAACTTTTATTCAATAAATTTAAATAAATAAACAAATATCTTAATTAATAGATAAATAAATAATTAAATCTTTGATTAAAAATGGAAAGTAAAAAGTACTTTCCTGAATTCGATATATTTAAATTTCAATAAATAACTCTCTTTCGAATATTCTATATTCAATTAATATTCTAAACTTCAGAATAATCTACCATCTCAGTTTAACTCAAATTTCACTTATAATTATACCTATTTGCAAAATGTTTGCCTTCAAATCGTTATTCACTTCCAAATATAAATATTCTTCCCTAATAGGAGTCTAGTCATGTTTATAACTCCAATTTGAAAAAAATATTATTTCAAAACATAGAATTTCATTTCCATAACCATAAATATTAACTTCTTAATGTTTTTTTTTCATTTAAATTATATTTCCATACTAAATAGATTTTAAATATCCTTTCTGAAATAAATAATTTAATAAAATTTGACATAATCGAATTCAGATTATAAGTCCCTTTGAATCTATCTCAACTTAATTTACATTTTCGAACTTCGAAATAGAATTCATCGATCCTTTTTGAATCGACTACCAATTACAAATACCGGTTTCAAAACCGATTTCCAATTTCCTATATAAATTCAAACTTGAATTTATATTTCAATTTATCCCAAGATAAATGCTTTACTAAATTTATAAATGTCGTTTGTAATCATTTCTTGTTTTATCCATTAGAACAAGTTCTTATTTTTCAAGACCATTCGAAAATAATTCCTATTTTTCGAAATAAATTCCCTTTTTAAATCTCAAATTTCTTTTCCACATTCGAAAATATTTTATGGTATTTAAAGACCAAAATTCTAGGGCTAGGATAATTCAAATATAACAATCAATCATCGATCATATATCACAATAAATTAAAAAAAGTAAATAAAATGTTGAGGCATCCAACCTGTTTTTCTGCATCCACAGATGTTAATCAACGTAAATAACATTAATTCTATTCAATATAAGATATCATAATAAACAGAATTAATATTTAACCAATGATTAAATATATATAACCAATCAATCATTTCAACCAATTTATCAACCATTCATCCAAACAACCATCATGTAGTATAAAATTACCATATACAAATTTAAAACTTGTTTATAAAAAATATAAACGAGACAGAGTTTGTAAGTTTACTCACATTGGTTCGCAATTGACGATTCTGCTTTTATTTTGTTTACAATCAAACAAGCGTTTGATTTTATCACAAAATTCCAATAACTCAGTTCTCAGTGAAATCAGTTCCACAATGTAAATTTTATTGCTACAATTCCAACGTGACCGGTTTCGTTCAATTCTCTTCATGAATGAATGAATTATAAGCATTACAAAATTTTAAGTTAAATAATAATCTCATTAACTATATAGATAATTTTAAATTATCCTTCAACCTTTCTTATGTTAGTTACCATACCACAAATCTTCCTTCCAATCTCAGTATATGTTTCTTTTTTTCAAATCTTCTTCCAGGCACGACCGAGAAACACGCCCCGACCGTCCTTCAACCATTGTTATCACATCATGTCGGAGCCAACCAATCCACCACCGTGACGACCCTCACCACCTTGGCCATCGCCTCCGATCGACCCCAGACCCTGCGATGCCTCCTCACGATCGCTAAACCCATAAATAGCGAGCCCACATTTGAGAATACACACAGGATCCCACGTCAATTTGATTCTTTATAGGCTCCGCCTACGCCACCGAAAGACCTGTCATCGTCAGCAAGAATTTGCCTCCACCCTCCCTTTCGAACACCATAACAACACCCTCGACATCCCCTTAAAACTTACGAACTCTGGCCCCTACAGGACCGGTGCGACAACTGTTGACACTTATACACCTCAAAACCCACTGAATTGCACGCCTCCGACTACTAACCGCAACGGCACCATCAAGATGACCTAAGGATATCCCCTACGACCATCAAACTTCACTGGCGAAGAGTTCTCAAGGCCAGGAACTCTCAAATACAAGCTTAAAGATTTATGCAATTTTTCGTTGATTCGATTTCCATTTTTTAAGTTTTCGAAATGAATACAAGAAGAGGAAAGAAGGAACAATTTGGCCCTGGTTTTTATTTCAAAAGAAAGAGAGGAAGCTGCCATCGTTCAACTTAAATACAGACCGTGTTAAAAATAAGGACAACCACGTTTCCTTTTTATTTATTTATATAATGTTTGGTCAGTCAAAGATATATGGTCCAAAGTTATTAAGCAATTTGCCGTAACCGTATTACTTGCGCATGGTTTACTGATGAAGACAATGTACGGAAAAAATACAGCTAACGTAAGATTTGAATAGTATTTCCATGTGCTATCTTATGTTAGGACAGCAAATTAATTTTTAAATTTTTTTTATATAAATTATAGGCAGACGAAATTGTTGAATCCAAACTGATATGTGGTGACATGGTAAGGATATGATAGAAGATAAGGTCTGTGAAGATTTATTTGGATTTTTTGTTGTGATGGCAGATGTCCACATGATTTTGTAAATCAGACAGAACGAAGAAAAAGAAGTCAACGTATTCTCCGTTAGAACAGTCGAACTTTTTGAAATGAGAATGAATAAAATCTTGGCATAAAATCCCTATCAAGATTTGAAATGACTTGTAACAATTTGGTAAGGATTTGTAAAGATTTCGGATGAGATTGTGTAAAGATTTGAATCGGCTGACTAACATATGGATTTATTTTGAAAACACCATGGTTTTATTATTTAACGCGCAATTAACATCCGACATTCTAAACGTATGATCACGTACGAGCTTCGACCAAAACAAAATTCGAAATCTTACAATAACTAAATATTTCGGATCCAATGACAGAAGTTTCGGCAAAAATGGAAGTCGTACGCAAAAAAACTATTTTTAAGTCTTATATAATATCGATAAAATATTACTAAATTCCAAAACAATTCTATTAAATAATATAAATTATTATTATAGTAAACATCCAAATAGAATATCATGTAGCTCCAGAATAAACATATTTCTATTATAACTCGATATTATAAAATTTCATTGTTAAATCGATATTCCATTTATATAAAAACCCTTTTATTTTATTAAATAAATCATTATGGTTTATAAACAATTCCTCAACAACTTTCTGAAATTTTTATTTGGACATAACTTACAATTTATAAAATGAAATCTCGATTTCTCATTTTCACTAGAAAAATATACTCAAGTAAATCTGAACGTTTTTTGTTTCAAAGAAATCTGACTTACGTTGGATAATGTACATTCAATTGAAGTTCAAAACATAATATTTCGAACTACAACGACAATACGGGCTCGTTTTAAATTTAATTATAAATTATACGTTCAAACGTTGTTTTAAATAAATAAATTCTTGTAAAAATTATTTTATATTTCCAATACAACATTTAGCACCAATTTAAATGTTTAAAAAAATGGTTAAAAATCCGGGTCGTTGCATTCCTTCCACCTTAAAAGAATTTCCTCCCCGAAATTACTAAGGTAGGAAAAATGCTATAAACCCTATTTAAAAAAAAATTGCTCTGCTTCTTAATTTCAGTTTCAACTGAACCAATTTATTTCGGTTAAAATATTAAGTCATTCCTGCTAACGAAAATTTCCAACAATTCTGAAACTTTTATAACACCTTAAATTCCCAAAAAATTTTGGTAGAGTCTACCCTGTACGGTGGGATTTCTACAATATCGCAAGACCAACAAATATATATACATCAATCCGCATGGTCGGAAAACAAAATTCAGAACCCAAATTTGTATTTTTGCATAGGCGTACCTTACATAAGCGTTGTCAAGCGGACTTGCTTAATTCAACGGCAATATACGTAGCCAAAATTAAGTCGTACTGCTTCATATACCTATACTTGCTCACATTTAAACAAGTGAGTTTCAATAATCAAAGATTTAGTAATCATTCATTCCTTTAATCCACATCGTTTCACTTGATTCCCAAGGATTTTTAATCCATATTTTCAAGTCCAATCCATAATTTATATACAAACATTCACATTCATCCAAATTGATTTTAAATCAATTTATTCACTTTCAATTTAAAAGCTACTCAATTTAATTTCCAATCCACTATTATTCTGTTTAACTTAACTTGAGCTAAAATTTTAATCTATTCAATTTACTTATACCATTCCAATTCATTTAACTTAAACAAGTCAAATAAAGATTCAGAATTCAAATTCCCAGGTTTTGTTTTTAAATCAGTTTGGAATCGTATAATTATACATATGTATCTATAATCATCTGCAAATTCAAAAATTTTGAATTCTTTAAAACAACTTGTTATTTTAAAACAAATTTCCATCAATGAATTATTATGGTAGTAATCCATCACTCAGAAACTTGAAAATGAATACTAATAATAATGCTATCCATTATCAGAATTATTTTCTCTCCACTGAAGTTATTACAGTGCTTAAATCATTTTCAAAATCCACATAAACCATTATTATTCAAAAATAATTCAAAGTAACGTTATATGACTTTAAAAATACTTCAAAAAATATTTCAAACATCTAGGATTTAAATTCCAAATTCTAGTCTGAATCCAATTGTAATTCAGCTTGTTTGTATATTCCATTCTTATACAAATTCAATTTGGTTTTATATAACCATTTCAATATTATGATCACTTGATTATAATAACAACCACCCAAATCAATCATTTTAGAAAACTATTCCTTTTATATCAAAGATAATTTTTGGGCAAAATTAATTCATTTACTCCTTTCTAAAAAAATATTGTATCGAATTGCTTTATACGAGAGTTTAGAAACACCTATCGATATAGTTGTACATTCTGTATCGGCCAGAATTCATAAACCACTCAACAAACCAACCAACACAATATAAAACAATTTTATATCAAATCTACAAATACGCTCTCTCATATATATACACTTAAACTCAATCTAGGTTATTACTAACCTTATCTCTATCGAGTTATGCCATCTTCAGCTCTGATACCACTGTAATGTACAAGCGATTTTGGTAGGCTTTTCAACCATCCCTCAACCCCCAAGTCAACGGGGTAACATCCCACCGTGGCTTACATAGGTACCCTATCACCTTGTTTTACGGCCAGCCTCTCGACTCGCAACCAACCCACATTTTTGGGACATGCAGGGGTAAGAGTCTCTCGTTCGCCACCTAACGCAAAGCGAGAACCCTTATCATGTGTACCAAGCACACAGCAAGCAACGAGGACTGGTGTGAGTAAACTTCAACCATTGATTTAACATTTTTTTTTAAAATCCTTTTGAAAGAAAAGATAATCGTAAGACCGATCCACACATAAAGACGGATGGTTTTTACCTCAAGATAACCAAAACATTTTTTGATATCAAAATCTGGTGATATTATAATAATGTCTAAATCAATAAGTAGCAATCTAGCGGAACATTTGCATCTCACGTTCCATATATAATAAAAAATCAAAAGCCGCAGAATGCTTATTGAAGAATGGATTTCCAACTACGACAAGGTATGGGACCACCTTCCGATAGTGTTTCTCTAGAGAGGAATACATTGGGTTCAACAAGAACATCTTGCAACTCGGCCACACACGACTGGTCACTCATTTATCTTGAATTACCGAGCATATTATCAACCACAATTGTGATCAGCTTCCATTACCAAAAGCATACAGTAGTGAATAGAATAAGAAGAAAATGGAATTTCTCAAGATCAAGTGATAATACCCCTAATGGGAATAATCCACTTAGACATGCTGCCTGTTGATGTCAAAAATTGATCACCAACACCCAAAGGTGTAATTCTACACTTCACAAATGATTTAGATCTAGAAAAGTGGTAGCCACAAACACAAAAAACAGTAAAAGACAGGAATTTATAGTGGTTCGGCCTAGAATTGGCCACGTCCACTTTGAAGAGAATTCTCATAATCACTATCCAATTTACAAGGTACATGATTTCTTCTACTTTGCTTATTTTCTCTCTTTTTATAATAATCTTCTCTACTTCCTCTCTCTTTACTTTTGATTCACTCGAATTCACTAAGGAAATGATGAGATCTCTTAGATTGCGATGGTTGTTGGAGTAGATCTTCAACAACTTGAGCACTTAGATGATCCTTGACAAATCCATGGTGGTTGAGATGTTGAATCTAAGCTTGGAAGAGGATTAATAGAGGTTTGATTGGTTTGGAGGAGTTTAGAAATGATTTGGGAGGCACTTCGTCGACAGAAAATTCGGCCACTTTAATGGTGGAAGTGTGGGGATTTATAGGAGTGGAAATGAGGTGATGTGGTCTGAAAATAGTGTGCATAGGGCTTTAGGTCGTTCGGCGACCTGGTATATAGGTCGGTTATGACCTGCAATCTAACTCTATCTTGGTCTCTAAGAAAGGACATGATGCTTTAGCTCGTTGCACGAATTGGTGAGGAGCGACCCGCTTTTGTTAGATACACAAAAAGGGCCTGATGACCATACAATTCCACGACCCAAGCAAGACAATCCACTTTCATATGGTGCTAATGACCTGGTGAAGCGCGACCTGACTTCATGTGTTATCGGACGACCCGCTACCCTTCTGATGAGCACGGCCTGACTTTGTGAACATGCCTTTGGAGACTTATGGTTTTAAGGACCTAAGGCCACAGTCTAATGCATATGACCTGACCTTACAATGGCAAGAACAACCTGACTCTTTGGAACCAATAACGACCTGACTTTAGATAATGGGAACGACCAATCTCTAAGCCGTATTTTTATGGATAAACATTTGACCCTCGAAGTTTGTACTTATTAAAAATAATACGAGCTTCGATCTTGATGATTTTGATATGGTCTTGGGATTTTTTGTTAGGTCGCCACCATATTCGTCGTATTAGTTCGTTTTGGGCTTTATTACTTGGTAAGATACGACCCATCAAAACTTGCTTCAACCATTATAGCCCCTTTTTAGATCGTTACCGCTCCATTATCTTCCTCCATACTAAAAAAAAAGCTTCGTTAACGGCGGGACACTGCTGAAAAATTTCACCGCAATCTACAATTAGTTTTCTTGATCCCATCGATTCCTCACAATCAGATTGACACCGTTACTGCTTGCATGAATTTTGAACAAATAACAACCATTACGATATCTCCTATAACTGAGTCATATTGGATTACATTCGATCCTTATAGATCTGAGCTATTTCGTTGTCGTCTAGTTTGTTAAGAGCTGCCACACCAGATTTGATCATTTCTGGTCATCACAGATCAAGGACAGGTGATAAAAACACCTTTTTCGTTTTCATGTTGAGTTGGTTTATATGTATTTGTGAATTTGGGGATATGTAAGGGTTCGATTCATTGATGAGAACCAATTTTGATCGTGTTCGATATTAAACTGAACTGAGTTGAGCTTTTGAGTAAGTTTGCGCTTCCAAGCCATATGTATTGAGTATTGTTAATTATTGTATCGAATTTGATGTCATCATCTGTTGTAGACTTAACCTATATAACTTTAACTTGAGGAAGCACTTGCATTTCATTTCTTGATCATTGATATGAATTCAACAATCTCGGCATTCTTCATAGTTGGATTCAGTCATTGTGTTAAATAGATTTGTATCTCCAATATGAATTTGACATCATTATATGTTGTATGTAATGTGTTGATTGGATTCATTAGTTTAAACTTTTGAATTTTTTGGCAACTTCATATAATATTCTTATGTTTGCACATTTGAGTGAATGATCAAATCGACATTTAACTGCCCTAGGATTCAAATAGTGGAATGGAGCAAGCTTTTAGGTCGTTGCACAACTTTAGCCTCAGAACGCCGAACGACCTAAATGATTGATTGGCTCGAATGACCTGACTCCTCTAGATTGAGTTTAATCTTTTAAGTTGCTGGAGTGACCTGATACCTTAGTTCACTGAGCAATCTCCGTCCTTAGTTCGTTGGAGCGACCTAATTCCCTAGACTGGCATATGGCTTGTATCTTTGGGTTTTAGGTCGTTGAATACTTTGGACATTGGGTTTTTATACAACCTAATCGTTGGATCGGCCAATGACCTATATGTTGACCTCTCGAGCGACCTAGACATTGAGTCGTGGAGCAACCTAGCCATCAAACCATTGAGTGACTCATGACCTAGGGCTTAGAGCAATAGAGCATTGTGACGATCCAAGCTTTTTAAGTCAGTGAAAGACCTGTTGTCTTAGACCGTTAAACGACCTGTGTTGTCATCTGATCCACGACCTAAGAGCCTTGCGACCTGAGTCTTGAAGCACTGTAACAACCTGAGTCCCTTAGGACGTTGCATGACCTACTGCATTAGATCGTGAAGGGTTCTGCTTCCCTAGGTCGCTGAACGACCTAGTCTTTGACACTTGAACTTTTTCTTTTGAAGCTTGTTGACTTAAGCACTTAAGATTTTGAACACTTCACAGTTATGTTTTGAGAATTTCATGTTCATCCCCCTTTTTCCTGTGATATGTTTATGAATAATATTGTTTGTGTAGAATGACTACTACGCAGAAATCTCTCCTTCAGACCAAAGGATCATCTTCTTCTGCTCAAGTTGATGCTTCTACAACTACTCCTGAGGCTACAATGACTACTGCACCCAGCTTGGTACCTGATCAACCATTTCCTGTGCCTTGCCCTCTTAGTGCTTTGCCTTCAGAAAGACATTCTACCACTATTAATTAGGACTTATTTGAACAATTTTGCGGTCAATATGATATTCCTGTCACTGATACGGTATTGCCGGGTGAGGGTGTATTCCTTGATCAACCCCTAAGCGGATATGTGGATGTTAATCGTCATATGCTAGCGGATGGTGGAATCCCTCCTTTAACTCTTTCCTAGAGATGATGTTAAATAATATGGCCATTGCCTCATTTCAACATCATCCAAATAGCTATACCATTTTATTAGGACTTTACATTCTTTTTATGCAAGAAAAGGAGCGTGATCTCACGTTCCAGGAAATCTGCTGCTTATGCTCATTTAAGAGGAGGAACATCCATCATTAATGTCGAGGGTGACTTACTGGAGAGTGTTTTTGGATTCTTGACTCATTTTTTCTTCGTTCGATATCCCAAGACCTTTCGTGGGAATTGGACGGAAGGATGTGAGAATATTTGCACAGATTCCTTCTCACTTAATTCCCATTAAATCTCCATTACTGAAAATTTTCTTCTTAATTGCAGTCGTTCTAGCCCCAGTTAAGGAGAATAAAGATTATGCTCCCTTTAAGGTTGTTTACGAAACTTTAAAAGCCGTTTGTAAATTAGATAGAGGCAGAAAGTTTTTAATTAAAGAAGAGTTTCTTCGCAAATACGGGTTGCTCCATCATTCAAGGAAATTCCCTTCCAAAGGAGCACCTTCCACACCTAAGTCTACGCCTACAGCATTAGATATTGGTACTTCTGGAGATGATGGTGTATCGCAAAGTCAGGCCGATGAATCCTTGCTAAAGAAGTGCTCGGATCCCGCTAGTGGTAGCAAAACACCCTCTAAATATGAATTGCCTTTGATCGAAGAAGAGTTCACACATCGTGAAGGCAGAGGTCTCATGGCACCTACCGAACAAGTTGAGGGGGGTGAGACCATTCCAGGAGATGATTTAAATGCTGAGAATGTTAGTGAGGATCCCATTATTCCAGATACCCGTGAGGAGATTTCCAAGGATATTTTCAAGACTTTTAGTGATCTCGGCACTACGAAAGACCTTCCAAGTGAGACTGTGACTTCTGAGCTTGCAACCAAAGTTACAAAAGTGACCACTGAGATGGCTTCAACTCAAACCCTTCCATTACGGAGGATATTTTCTGATATTGGGCCTGCGTTAGCTTCACCATCGAAGAGCGTTTCATTATTAGATGCGCGTTAGACCACACATCACATACGCTCTAAGATTTTGCTATTTTTGCATGTACCCTATTCTTTGCCCCAATACTTTTCGATTTAAGTACCGAAATCCTGCTTTTTTCTTATTTCAGGTTCATATATGAGTCGTCAATTTATGAAAAACTTTAAGCATCGAACTGACTCTTATAACCTAAGGCATCTCATACAGTCTCATCGTTCACAATACTCGCAATACTACCAGCAATCTCAATATTCCCAACACTTGCAATATTCTTATCAGCCTCAGCAAACTCAAGGCTACACAGAAACTGAAGAACAAAGGAAGTGGAGGCATGAGGCTTTGGAGTAGCAAGAAAAGGAAGATGGGGAACAGGGATCCTATGGCAATCGTGATCGAAATGATGAGCGATATGACGGTCGTTCTAAGCGGAGTAGACGAGAAAAGGAGGAGAGCCGAAGAAGAAAGAGAGATAGGGATGACCAGGGCATGGATGATCCTCAGAAGCGCCCCAGATCATATAAACTTCCTTTCCCTACTATTCAAACTACTTCTGACTATATGCCCCTTGCTACGCCATTCATTACTCCTCCTCCTGCCGATATTCAGAAGATCATACATAGGCCTCTCCATGAACTTGGACCAGCGCATACCACTCTTGCTGAACGGTTCAATAATTAGTGTCTGAAAGGAGTATACTTTGATTTGGACATACGTCCGTCTGATAGGAAAGATATATTTAAATTGATTGATGCCTTGAAAGGCAATGTCAATAAAAAGGTGGACACGGTCAAGAGTGAGCTTGAGAAGCAGCTTGATGCAGTTAAGGGCCAAGCTGATTAGCAACTATCTCTGTGGTATAAGCTAACTGAAGAACTTCAAAGAGCTAACATGCATAACCTTGATCAAATCGCTACATTGGGGAATGGCAAGGTTGAGTGGGCCAAGGTTCTCATGTCTTGATATGCTAACATTGCATCTTTTACACAGAGGAATACAATGCTAGAGGAGTTAATGGCCAAGAACCAAAGGCTCAAAGAAGAGCTCGTTGCTGCTAGACCAAGAGAAAATGTGTTGATATCGCAAGTTAAAGATGCTCAATCTGCTCAACAGACTACTGAAACCCAATAGTCATGGAAAGGCAGGCTTCTACCACTTACTGACAAGAGAACGCCAATCTTCATGAGAGGAATACTGCTAAAAAATTAGCTATTTCTATGTTGACAACTAAAGCAGAAATTCTCGAGCGGGAGAGAGATAAAGCTTTGGATGGTAAAGTAGCTGCTAAAAAAGCGTTCACTGATGCTGAGACGGATACCAATGCCATTTTATTTAGATTTCACATCTTCAGTGTCATGAGCCGAGGCAGCTTGTGCTATTTGGGACCTGATTTTCCAGTGACTCTTGCTCTAGTCTGGAAATCAGTGCTTATGCAAGTTGAAGATGCTTATTACGAAGAATACCTCTTAAAGAACCTTTGGATGAGAACTCCCACAAGGCTCTGGCCAAGGGGAAGAAAAAACATATGAAGGAGCGAGGATTACTGGGTGTTAAGGCTGAAACCTCTGAGGAGGAAGCCCTGGACACAAGCACTACCAACGCCCTACTGATTCTGTTAATGTTGAGGTTTCCAATTCTCAGACTCCAACTGTGACTCCTGCTGGTCCCTCTACGACTCGCGAGGAAAAGGGCAAAGATACGTATGAGCATACTATTGAGGAGCGCATTACTGAGAATCATATAGGAGATGGTGAAGTCCACGAGGACAACCCAGATAACTATGAAGTTGAGCACATAAATCATCTAGCCATAGGTAAAACTGAGATTGAACATGCCGTATCAGACTTGGACTATTTTTGTACTTCACCTGGGTATATTGAATTTCATGCTCACTATTCATTTGTATTAGGCATGGTCTCACCAAAACCTTCTCCCGTAGTGGTTGAAACAACAACTGAAGCTATTATGACCACCTTGACTCAGTTGTGGACTACTACTGTTTTGATTACCACTCCTCCTCCGGGTGATGCATCTCGACTTGCTGCTTCACAACCAGGGTCATAAGATGCAAAGATTAGTGCAATCATTGATTTGGACGATGTTGACTACACTCCTAGTGATGAAGCAGAAGATCCCGACGACGCGAATGAAAGCCCTGGGAAGGGAACCGAGGTCCAGGAAAAGAAGAAGATTAAGCCTTCGTCATCCTTGAGGCGTAAGGGAAAAGTGCACTGCTCAAAAGAAAGGAGGACTTGTCATTCTATCTTCTCCTGAGAGTCCCATTGGCGGTACAGAAGCTAAGGACAGAAGTCAACCAGTTGATACACCTCCTCCTTCCTCCGTCAAGATCAATAAACCATCTCTGGGTTTTGGTTGTTCTAAGGATGGAAAGAAGAAGAATTTGTGCTTATGGCTCCCTTTCTTTATTTTCTATAGCATTCTTTCATGTACTTCATTTAGATCAGTTGTATATGCGAGTGTCAGTCCTCGCTTATGACTTTGTAGATGATGTACCTGAGACTTGTGCTTTGCATTTGTGTTGATGTGATGAAACTGTGTTTTGCTTATTGTACTTTAGCCTTCTGTTTTAGCTGTATCATACTTTTCTGCCTGCACACTTGTCTCTTTACATATTACAAGTCTTTTGTTTTGGTGTGAAGTCGTGATGAGCATGTGGTATGTATTGTAAGCATTATTAGTTTGTCATAATGCAGCGATGATGCCCCCATACCATAGGTTGTCACGAACTTCTTAGGCCAAATGCGATCAACATTACTAGGTTTCCTAGGTTATGGTAAGATACTAGAAGTTCCTGCTTTATTGGCTAAGTCTCTTACTTTTTCCTTAGAGCTTATCATCTTGCTAATTAACCATGAAATCCAGTTTGGTTGATTGAACTCATGCCTTTAGATGAAGAAGTTTTTTAGCTTATGTGCCCCTTTTTGTGAGGTTTTATATTTCTGGCCCAATGTTCGTCTACTATCCAGCTAGTTATTTCAGGCATTGGAGACTCTCATCTGCAATTAGACTGATTAACTCTAGCATCAGTGACTTCACTAGGTGCGCCCGAAGAGGTCTTTGGTTAAAGCCCAATAGCTGTCGTAACCTGAATGAATCAGGTGCTAATCAAGTCAATTGGACGCCTCTGTAGAGGTCATTTAATCCCGCCGATCGCCGAATCTGAGAAGATCAGACACTAACGAACTAATTGGACGCCTCAAAAGAGGTCATTGAAAGCCCCCTGATTGCCGAGTCTGAGATGATCAGACACTAACGAACTAATCGGACGCCTCCGAAGAGGTCATTAAAACACGTTGATCGCTGAGTCTGAGATGATCAAACACTAACAAACTAATCGGATGCCTCCAAAAAGGTCATTTAAAGCCCAAACACTCGATTCGTCGCATCCGACATAATCAGATACTACGTGAGTTAAATGGACGCCTCTAAGGAGGTCTTCTAAAGCCCGATGTTTGTCGTAATCGGATCAGGTACTTCCTGGCACTGACGATCAACCGGGTGCCCCCGGAGAGGTCTTTGGTTTCACCCCAACATTCTTCGTAACCGGGTCAGGTAGTTTCTAACACTGATGATCTGATTGGGTGCCCCCGGAGAGGTCTTTGGTTTTTCTTATGAATCCAATCATGCGACTCGCTAACCTGGTAATCCAGGTCCTTCGGAGTGCAGATTGTATGCATGCCCCGTTATGGCAGGAACTTCTGTAGGATTCGCTATAAGAGGCTTTATTATTGCGTATCCCTTTACCGGACGCTTGATTTAACCAGCTATCCTAGAAATAGAACCAGGGTCCTGGATCTCTTTTTTGGGAGATGCCCCTTTGGTGAAACTTGCAGCTTTTTTCTTTAATATGCTCGTTGCACCTTATCACTGTCTTGACTCTGGATGCCCTTTATTTTTCATTTGCAAGGTGGTGCTTTGCTTCTTCGTGTTTGTTTCGAATGATGCTTACAGCACTTGGTATTTGAGTTGTCCCCATCGGGATGTGCTATAAAGGTCACAGGTCTTATCAAGTTGTAGGTGAGCGAAAGATCTTTAAATGACCTGCAATAAAAATTGACTTTTTTTAGCAACTTTTGAATAATTAAACAAGAGTTTGCTAGTGTATGATTCAGGCAAGCAAATTTAATTTTTCATTCATATGTACAAAGTTCAATTACAATGCTTGCAAAGTATTTACAACTATTTTATAGGAAATATGAATGAAATATCAAGTAAAATAACGATGAAGATGGTTTTTGTTCCAAGCTCTGGGGATTTGAATTCCATCTGTTGTTTTCAATTTGAAGGTGCCACCCAGGAGTTTTTGGCTTATAACATAGGGTCCTTCCCAATTAGGCCCAAAACTCCAGTTCCGTTCATCACTTTCTTTAGTTCCAGATCTCCAACTTCGAAGGTCCTTTGCTTGACTTTGGAGTTGAAGTGCCTGACAATCCTTCTTTGATGAGCAGCCACTCTAAGCTCTGCTTCATTTCTCCTTTCTTCGAGTTGGTCAAGAGCTTCAAGCTGCATCTTCTCATTCTCTTCTATGTTGAAGTGAATCCCGCGGTGAGTGGGAACTTCAAGCTCTACCAGGATCATAGCTTCGGATCCTAATGCTAGAGAGAACGGAGTGTGCCCAGTCATAGATTTGTGAGTCATGCGATATGCCGATAGTGAAAGTGGAAGCTCATCTACCCAACCAACTTTGACTTTCTCAATACGTTTTTTGATGGTTGACTTTATGATCTTGTTCTCTTCTTCTACTTACCCATTGGCCTGCGGATGGCCACTACTGCAAAACTCTTCTGAATCTTGTACTTAGCACAGAAGCTTTTGAATTCATCGCTTTCAAACTGTGTTCCATGGTATGTGATTATCTTCTGTAGCATACCAAACCGGCAAATGATGCTCTTCAACACGAAGTTGATCACTTTCTTAGAGGAAATAGTGCTCAGTGGCTCTACTTTAGCCCACTTGGTGAAGTGATTGACAACTACAATGGCATATCTAAAGCTAGACTTTGCTGTTGGTAGTATTCCAATCAAATTAATGCCCTAGATAGTAAATGGTCATGGGCTGACCATTTGAGTCAACTCCGTGGATGGTGCTCTAGGAATATTCGCAAATCTTTGACATCTATCGTACTTCTTGGTGTAGGTTGAAGAATCCAAGTTCACATTAGGCCAGAAATAACCGTATTGCAAAACTTTCTTGGCCAATGTATGTCCACCTGCGTGGCCTCAACATTCACCTTTGTGTAATTCTGCCAAAATTGCTTTAGATTCTTCCTTGGTCACACACCGTAGCAGAGGCATAGAGAAGCCTTGCTTATGTAGTCTACCATCTTAGATAAGATACATTGGAGCCTTTTCGTAGTATCTTCCTTTGCCTTTTCGATTCTTCTGGGAATGTTCCGTTGAGAAGATACTCCTTGATCGGGGTCATCCACGAGTCTGGTTCTTCAACGGTCTCCATAATCCAATCAACATACACATCTTCAGTCCTAGGATTTGAGAGGACTTTGGCAGGCACCAATCCCAGTGACTGTGCATCTCCTGAACTTGCATATTTGGCAAGCGAATCTGTTTTCGTATTCTCCTCTCTGGGAATATGGGATATTATGTAGTAGTCAAGGTCATTAAAAAGTTCCCAAGTTTTAGATAGATAAGCTGGAAGATTTCCACCCTTGGCTTGGAACTCCCTTCGGACTTGACGTACCACTAGCTGCGAGTCACTGAAGATCTGCAAAGTTTTCAAATTCAGTTCCTTCGCTATCTTTAGCCCAGCGATTAGCGCTTCATATTCGGCTTTGTTTTTGGTTGATGGGAACTCTAACCTCAAAGCACAACACACGGAGCGTCCTTTAGGAGTTTCTTGAACCACTCCTGCCTATGAGCAACAATCGTTCATTAACCCATTAACGAACAACTTCCATCTAACCACTACCTCAATGAGTTCTTCCTTCTCCTCCCCTCTATATGTAAATTCAGCAGTATAATCTGCTAAAGCCTATCCATTGATAGCTCTTCGAGGATGGTAAGTGACGTCATATTGACTGAGATTAATATTCCACTTTAACAATCTTCCTGAAGTTTCTAGATGGAACAGAACTTTCTTTAGAGGCTGATTGGTAAGAACCTTGAAAGAGTAGGCTTGGAAATATGTCCTAACCTTTTTCGAAGCGACGAGCTAACAATATGCAAGCTTCTATAACTTTGGATAATTCAGCTATGTCCCGGCAAGCCTTTTACTAATATAGTATACCGACCGTTGAACCTTTGCATCTTCTCAAACCAATGTTGTACTTAAGGCGTGAAACAAAACAACCAAATACAGAAACAACTCTTCTCCATCCTTGGCTTCGACAACATCGACGGTGATTCCATGTGCTTGATTAGCTCCTCAAAAGCCACTTGACATTCAGGATTCCATTGGAAGTCCTTCTTCCCTTTGCTCAATGCATCAAAAAGAGGAATGCACTGATCTATTTCCTTTGAAATGAATCGACTCAATGCAACTACTTTCCCATTCAAGCTTTGAAGTTCCTTCTTTGTTCTAGGAGCACGCATCTCTCGCAAAGCTGAGACTTTAGCGGGATTGGTTTCAATCCCCCTGGCATTGACCATAAACCCGAGGAATTTTCCTGACGTGACCCCAAATGAGCATTTAAGCGGATTGAACTTCATCCCGTAGTTTCTGAGAACATGAAACATTTCAGCCAAATTTTCTAAGTGATCAGGATCCTTCTTGACTTCACCAGCATATCATCGACGTAAACCTCCTTGGTTTTGCCGATCTATGAATTGAACAATGCATTCACAAGACACTGGTAAGTCGCTCCTGCATTCTTCAATTCAAATGACATAACTTTGTAACAGTATAATCCCACATCTGTTATGAAGCTTGTGTTCTCTTGGTCTGGTTTGTGCATCATTATTTGATTATACCCCGAATAAGCATCCATGAATGATAACAATTCATGGCTCACCATTGCATCAACTAGTTGGTCGATTCTGGGTAGTGGGAAACTATCATTGGGGCATGCTTTGTCATGGTCTGAATAATCGATACACACTCTCCATTTTCCGTTGTATTTCTTCACAAGCACTGGATTAGAGATCCAATCTAGAAACGTGGATTCCCGTATGAAGTCATTCTCCATTAGCCTATTCACTTCCTGTTTGAGAGCCCTGTATCTTTTGGGTCCCTAAATCCATCGTTTTTGCTTTACTGGTGGGGCACTTGAATTTATATTCAGCTTATGAACTGCCACATCAGGAGAAATGTCGCACATGTCAGAATGGCTCCAAGCGAACACGTCCAAATTAACTTTCAGAAATACAATAAAATCTTTCTGCAGTTTCGGGCCTAGTTGAAAGCCTATATTTAACACTCTATCCGGATCTTTATTATGATCTGGAACTGAAATTGTGACCTCAGCTGGCACCGCTCACCCCTCCCTGGTATTGGCCTTTCGCGGGTCCATCTTCTTTTGGGACCTACTATGCTCGCCAATACAGGGGCCGTGCCTTAATTTCTATAAGGCATTTTCATGAATGCGGAGGGGAACCTTCACATTATTTCCTTTGTCCTTTTTGGTTGCTTCCCTCAGCTCGTTAATGTAGCACTCTCTGGCAATCTTCTAGTCTGCTTCAGCAACACCGACCCACTTATATGTTGGAAACTTTATCGTCGAGCACCAAGGGGCTAGTACAATCCTGAAAGCTTCCAGGGTTGGTCTTCCCAGAGAAGCATCGTATGCAGACAATTCATGTACAAGAACAAAGGATTGCATCAGAGAAGTTATCCTTTCTCCATCTCCAAGTTCCACAAACAAATCAATAACCCTAATGGGCTGCTTCAGTTCCCCTGTGAACCCTTGGATTTTCTTCAGGCAGGCTCGCACATCTGACATAGAAAGCTTCATTTTATCGAAAGTGTTTTTGAATAGGACTTTTACCGAGGCACCACAATCGACTAACATCCTTATCACAGTGGTCAGACCTATCCCTACCATTACTACTATAGGGTCTTGAGTTGGAGTGACTACTCCTTCCTTATCTTTTCCATTGAACGTGACAACTCCAAAAGAAGTCTTTTGTTGCTTAACAGACACGGTACTATTAAGAACCAAGAACTTTTCTTCCTTTGAAACATTCTTGAGTACATTAGCATATCTTTCGATATCAACCCAACTTCCCCAGCTGGATGAGGACCCCCAGAAGTAGTGTTAATCACGGGCCTTTTACTAACTTGTGTGGGGCTTTGTCTCCCGATCCAGATTCATTTTGCTCTTAGGCGGTTAGAGGAGGATTGGAGGACTGCTGGTTTTTCACATATTGTTGCAATTTGTTCTTTCTGATTAATTCCTCAATCAAGCTTTTTAGATGCCTACACTTATTCGTGTTATGGCCTAGTTGATTGTTAAAATCGGAATTTTTTTCCAGAGTTTGCCTGGTTGCCACCCACCTTCTGTGGCTTTGGCTTTGGATAATCATTGATATCCTTGGTAGTGATAAAAATGTTCTTCAGAGTATTTGTTAATAGGGTCAATTCAGCGGCTTTAAAGAAGCGTAACTTCTTTCCATTTCGGTTATCCTTTCCATCGTTTCCTCGATTTTGACCTCCATCGTTCTTCTAACCACTTTGAACGCCATTATCTTTTTTCTCTGGTACAGAACTACCCTCACCAGCATCAATAGCAAAAGAAGGATCATCATCCACATTGATGTATTCCTCTGCTTTTGCATAGAACCTTTCCAAGGTGTCAAGCTTCTTCATTTTAATCCACCTTCCGAACTCTGATTTCCTATCTATAGCTCGCTTCAATGCCATGAACACCAGTTGAGGTTTTGGATCCCAACTTCTACTGCGGCAGCACTAAATCGTGTAAGGAAGGCTTTGACCGACTCACCCGGTTTTTGTTCCATGTCATTCAATGACATTACATCTTTAACCTTCGTGGTCTGCAGCCTAAACTGCACCCCGAATTTCTTAACCAAGAAATAAAAGTTACCAAATGACCTTAGTGGTAGCTTGGTAAACCAAAGAGAAACTACTCCCTCCAAATATACTGGAAGGTATAAGCATTTGAATTTATCTATAGCTCCCGCACCATCCATGTGCTAGTCATACTTATACAAGAACAAATTAGGATCGCCAGTCCCATTATAAGCTTGAATCATAGGCGAATTAAACTTCCTAGGGAACTTAGTCACTTTAATCCTTTCAATGAGTGGGTTCTTAGTTGGAGCAAACACCCACTCCTTCTCATTATCATTTCGCTCCATGCTTTCCTTCATAATCTGCCGGACCATTTCCTTAAGATGTTCCTTCTCTCTGTGCTGATCCGCGGGGCAAACATCATCTCCTTCGTCGAATGTTCGCCTAAGCAAATGATCGCGGCTAGGGATCCGGGGCCCTGTGCCTCCCTTACGGGGAGGTGCACCTCTGGCGGAACTATTCACTTTTCAAGAGGTCGCTCTTTCAGAATGGTTCCTAGCAGGTGGTTTAAATTTTTCACGACCAGCATTGTCCGAGTCGTCGATCTCTTGAATAGATCAATCATGATTTGGACTTGAGGAGGAAGAGTTAGCACCCTCCCACGGGTGACATTTGCGTTAACTTTCGTCGTGTTGGCTTAGGTAGAAAAGAGAGCCTCTAACCTTGCCATCATGTCCTTATTTGAGATCTCCATCTGTTGTGTCAAACCAACGACAGATTCATTTAGTTCATCTCTTGTTACACCTACTCCTGCTGCCGAGGATTGGCCAATCTCATGAAGATTAGTTTGTAGAGTGATAGGATTATCCGCGACATTCTCCGAGCCCGAAGCTCTTACAGATTTATTAATTGGCTTTTTCGGTGGCATTATGTCGGATAAGTTTCTAAACTTCGAAGATAATTCCTCAATAGGCCTGGATCTTAGATTTGGACAATCTATCGTAGAAACGGGCTTTGAATTTCAACGCCTCCATAAAGCAATTGACCTTGGAAAGTGGATGTGACCCCACGGTGGATGCCAAAATGTTGATGTCAAAAATTGATCATCCACACCCAAAGATGTAATTCTACACTTCATAAATGATTTAGGTCTAGAAAAGTGGTAGCCACAAACACAAAAAACAGTAAAAGGCAAGAATTTAAAGTGGTTCAGCCTAGAATTGACCGACGTCCACTTTGGAGTGAATTCTCATTATCACCATAAAATTTACAAGGTACATGATTTCTTCTAATTTACTCATTTTCTCTCTTTTTATAATAATCTTCTCTACTTCCTCTCTTTTTACTTTTGATTCACTCGAATTCACTAAGGAAATGATGAGATCTCTTAGATTGCGATGGTTGTTGGAGTAGATCTTCAACAACTTGAGCACTTAGATGATCCTTGACAAATCCATGGTGGTTGAGATGTTGAATCTAAGCTTGGAAGAGGAATAATGGAGGTTTGATTGCTTTGGAGGAGTTTAGAGATGATTTTGGCGGTACTTCGTGGAGAAAAAATTCGGCCCCTTTAATGGTGGAAGTGTAGGGGTATTTATAGGAGTTGAAATGAGGCTGTGTGGTATGAAAATAGTGTGTACACGGCTTTAGGTCGTTCAGCGACCTGGTATATAGGTCGGTTACGACCTACAGTCTAACTTTGTCTTGGTCTCCAAGAAATGACATGATGCTTTAGCTCGTTGCACTACTTGGTGAGGAGCGATCTGCTTTTGTTAGATAGACATAAACAACCTTACGACCTTACATTTCCACGACCCAAGCAAATGATCCAATTTCATATGGTGCTAATGACCTGGTGAAGCGCGACCTGACTTCATGCGTTATCGGACGAACCGCTACCCTTTTGATGAGCACGACCTGACTATGTGAACATGCCTTTGGCAACTTAAGGTTTTAACGACCTATGGCCACGATGTAATGCAAAAGAACTGACCTTGCAATGGAAATAAAGGCCTGACTCTTTGGAGCCAGTAACGATCTGACTTTAGAGAATGGGAACGACTTATCTCTAGGCCGTATTTTTATGTATTAACACTGCCTGCCCAATTTCTGTCATTTCCCAACTGAGGTCACAATTAACTTTTTAGAACATCTTGCCACCATTTACTTTGAATGTCACATCGTCAGATCCATCAAATCACTAATTGACGTCCACAAATACACTCTGGGTGTTAAGCTGAGAGAAGTTTCAATCTTCGCCACCAAACTTGGTATATTTGAAGAAATCAATGTACGTGACCATTTAGAAATACTTTGTCAGACATTCATCCATATACATTGTACTGGGACTGGACAAACTGAAGGCACCATTATATTAATCCATCTTGGGAAATTTCTACCTAAGATTAACAGAACAGCCCTTGCACTTTACTCCGTCTTCAATTATGATTCGTAACACTTATGCCCATACGGAGTGGTTTTCAGATAATATACCTGATCTCGGTCTCTCCGATTGACACTGGACGTATAAAATAAACCAAAACTTTGATAGTCGATGATTTAACTATCAAAGGAACATCCATACAATTAATGGTCCTATTTCCTAGTGGAAATTCCACCAATCAAGTATCAAACAACATTGGGCCCTTTTTAAATTAATTTCTTAATAAATTATTAATTTCCCAACTTCTCATATCTTTCCAGATATTTCTCAAAATTCATTATTTTCTTCCGAATCTTTGGAAAACATTTCCAATATTATAAACTCTTTATTTTCTATATTCTAGAAAATATCTCCTATAACAGTTTGGAAAACATTTCCATATATTCACGAATCCTTTTTTTCTATATTCATATAAGTTATTAATATTGGAAAACATTTCCATATTCCATTTCTTAATTACTTATTAACCAATTCATTTCATTGTCTATGCTGAGAAAATATCTTTGATTTATTTGGGAAATGTTTCAAAATCCCTTAAATTATACCAATGTTATAAAAACATCATTATTATAACTCTAATCATTCATTAGCTAACCGTATTACTAACCAATCTTTACTACCGAACCTTAACCATTCCTCCGTCAATCATGAAGTCAATAAAGTTGGGGTATAATTACCTCTCAGACCACAACATTCTCAACTTCGAAGTAGTCAAAGCTCACAACTTCAGTTTCCAATAAAAACATTGCTTACACAACTCTTGGATTCAATTTAAGAATTCACTTCTTTTACGGAAAACATTGATTATAACGATAGAATTATAATCCATGTTTCTAAAATATTAAATTTCTAAAATATAATTTTTATTCATTAAATTTAAATAAATAAACAAATATCTTAATTAATAGATAATAAATAATTAAATCTTTGATTAAAAATGGAAGGTAAAAAGTACTTTCCTGAATTCAATATATTCAAATTTCAATAAAAAACTCTTTTTCGAATATTCTATATTCGATTAATATTCCAAACTTCGGAATAATCTACCATTTCAGTTTAACTCAAATTTCACTTATAATTATACCATTTGCAAAACGTTTGCTTTCAAATCGATATTCACTTCCAAATATAAACATCCTTTCCTAATAGGAGTCTAGTCTTGTTTATAATTACAATTCGAAAAAATATTATTTCAAAACATAAAATTTCATTTCCATAACCATAAATATTAACTTCTTAACATTTTTATTGATTAAATTACATTTCCACACTAAATAGATTTTTAATATCCTTTCCAAAATAAATCATTTAATAAAATTCGACATAGTCGAATTCAGATAATAAATCCCTTTGAATCTATCTTAACTTAATTTATATTTTCGAACTTCGAAATAAAATTCATCGATCCTTTTTGAATCGTTTCCCAGTTACAAATATCAGTTTCAAAATGATTTCCAATTTCCTGTATAAATTCAAACTTGAATTTATATTTCAATTTATCCCAAGATAAATATTTTACTAAGTTTATAAATGTCATTTTTAATCACTTCTTGTTTTTTCCATTAAAACAAGTTCTTATTTTTCAAGTCAATTCAAAATTAAGTTCCTATTTTTTGAAATAAATTCCCTTTTTAAATCTCAAATTTCTTTTCCACATTTACCACCGCGATGACCCTCACCACCTTGGCCATTACCTCCGATTGACCCCAGACCTTGTGATGCCTCCTCACGATCGCTAAACCCATAAACAGCGAGCCCAATTTGAAAATACACACAGGAACCCACGTCCATTCGATCCTTCGCAGGATCCACCTAGGCTACCGGACAACATGCCATCGTCAGCAAGAATTTTCCTCCACCTCTCCCTTTCCAAAGCCATAACAACACCTTCGACGTCACCTTAAAACTTGCAAACTCTGGCTCCTATGGAACTAATGCGACAACTGTTGACACCGATACACCTCAAAACCCTCTGAATTGCACGTCTCTGACCGCTGACCCCAATGGCATCATCGAAATGACCCAACGACCTCCTCTACGGCCTCAAACCGCAACCAAGTCTTAATGCAAGCTCAACACACAAAGCGCATCGCAAGCCATCAAACTTCACTGGCGAAGAGTTCTCAAGGCCAGGGACTCTCAAATACAAGCTTAAAGATTTATGCAATTTTTCATTGATTCGATTTCCATTTTTTAAGACTTCGAAATGAATACAAGAAGAGGAAAGAAGGAAAAATTAGGCCTTGATTTTTATTTCGAAAGAAAGAGAGGAAGATGTCGTTGTTTAATTTAAATACAGACAGTGTCAGGAATAAGGATAACCACGTTTCCTTTTTTTGATTATTTATATAAAGTTTGGTCAGTCAGAGATATCATGTCCAAAGTTACTACGCAATTTGCCGTAACCGTATTACTTGAACATGGTTTACTGATGAAGATAATGTACCAAAAAATATAGCTGAGACAAGATTTGAATAGTATTTTCATGTGTTATCTTATGTTAGGACAACGAATTGATTTTTTTTAATTTTTTTTATATGAAGTATAGGCAGTCGAAATTTTTGAATCCAAACTGATATGTGGCGACATGGTAAGGATATGACAGAAGATGAGGTCTGCAAAGATTTGTTCAGATCTTTGTTGTTGTTGTTGTTGTAGATGTCCACATGATTTTGGATATGCTTTTAGATTGTGAATCAGATAAAACGAAGAAAAAGAAGTCAACATATGCTCTGTTAGACCAGTTTAACTTTTTGAACGAAGAACGAATAAGATTTTGGCATAAAATCCCTATTAAGATTTGAAAAAAATGATGTATAACAATTTGGTAAGGATTTGTAGAGATTTTGGATGAGATTGTATAAAGATTTGAATTTGCTGAGGATGTGGATTTATTTTGAAAACACCACGGTTTTATTATTCAACGTGCAATTAACATTTGACATCCTAAACGTATGATCACATATGAGGTTCGACTGAAATGAAATTCGAAATCCTATAATAAATTAATATTTCGGATCCAATGACACAAGTTTCATCAAAAATGTAAGTCATATGCAAAATGGCTATTTTTAAGGCTTATATAATATCGATAAAATATAATTAAATTCCAAAACAATTATATTAAATAATAATAAGTTATTATTATCATAAACATCCAAAAAGAAAATCAAGTAGCTCCAGAATAAACATATTTCGATTATAACTCGATATTATAAAATTTCATCGTTAGATCGATATTCCATTTATATAAAACCCCTTTTATTTTATTAATAAAGCGTTATGGTTTATAAATGATTCCATAGCGACTTTCTGAAATTTTGATTTGGACATAACTCACAATCCATAAAACGAAATCTCGATTTTTCACTTTCATTAGAAAAATATACTCAAATAAACCCAAACGCTTTTTGTTTCAGAGAAATCTAACTTATGTTGGATCCTGTACGTTTAATTGGGGTTCAAAACGTAATATTTTGAACTACCGTGACAATACGAGCTCGTTTTAATTTTAATTATAAATTATACGTACAAACGTTGTTTTAAATAAATAAATTCTTATAAAAATTATTTTATATTTCCAATACAACTTTAACACGAGCTCGTTTTAATTTTAATTATAAATTATACGTACAAACGTTGTTTTAAATAAATAAATTCTTATAAAAATTATTTTATATTTCCAATACAACTTTAACACCAATTTAAATGTTTTAAAAAAGGGCTAAAAATCCGGGTCATTACAGGGTAAATGAAATAATTTTACACAAAGCATATTTTGTCTAGAAAAAAGGAAAATAATTCTTTTAAATTATTGATTGGCTGTTTGAAACTTATATTAGCTTGGCCGATTTAATTAAACGGACTTGACTATGGAATTGAAACGATTTAACCAAGAGAGAATTTCAAATATGAATATTTAATTTAAGTTATATTAAGTAGAAATTAATTATATAAGTTAAAATTGGATTTGAATATTGAAATAAAATTGGATGCAAGTCAATAGAATTAATAAATCCAAATGGGATGGTTGAAATTGGTTGCACGAATACAAATTTGAGCTTGATTGAAGTCCATTGGGAATGAATAACTTGGATTTGTTGGAATTAATTCAAATATAATCTGAGTGAAATATAAAAAGGAGTCAATTTAGAAAAGGATTGTTAGGAAATAGTTCATGTGGATTGAATGGTGTGTGAAATTGATTGGAATGGATGATATGGATATTTGAATCTAACTGGCATGATTATGGTTATAATAAATTTCATCTGAGTTTAAGAACTGGTGTAGAGTGAATTTATCATTAAACCTGTCCAAGAGAATTCTGGAGTTGATTGAATGTAGTTTGATTGGAGCTGCATAATAATTGAGCAAGCTCGAGTATAGTTTATCACTTATTGCATAATAATGCTCGCAAAAGGGCACGCCTACGAAAAATATAAATTTTTGGCTTTTGGTTTGGGTTTTGAATTGGATTTCCCGACCGTGTGGGTCGATGGATTTATTTTTTTTCCTGCAATACTGCAGAAATCCTTCTGTGCAGGGAAAACTCTGCCAATTTTTTTCCAAAATTTATGGTTTTAGAAATTTTTTCAATATTTTTAAAAAAATTGTTAGCAGAGATGAATTGGTTTTTTGTGAAATGATAATGGGTTCTTAACAATTTTCTTACCTTAATAATTTCAAGGACGAAATTCTTTTAAGGAGAAAGGAATGTAACGACCCAGATTTTTAACCATCTTGTTTAAACATTTAATTTGGTTTCAAATGTGATTGGGAGTATAAAAGGATTTTTATTTATTTATTAAACGATGTTTGAACATTTAATTTATAATTTAATTATAAAATGAGCTGCAGCAGCGCGGTAGTTCATAATATAACGTTTTGAACTTCAATTGGTTATACACGATCCAAAATAAGTCAGAATTCATTGAAACAAGAATTGTCCGAATCTATTTGATTATAATTTTCTAATAAAAGAGAAAAGTCAATATTTCATCTTGTATATTTTGAGTTATGTCCAAATCAAACTTTTAAATACTCGCTATGGAATCGTGTATAAATTATATCGTTATATTTAATAAATTGGTTTTTAATAAACTGAATATCGTTTTAACCTAGAGTAGAATTAAAATGGTTCTTGATTGGTTACAAGTGCTATTAGGATATAACGAAAGTCAGCATAGTTTTTAATAATCAGTTTAATGTTGATTTGACGTAAATGTGAATTTTGTATTAATTTAATATAGTTAAAAATAGCCAACTCTGAATCTATCACGGATTTCAACGTAATCAGTTCCATTGGATCCGCAATAATATATTATTATCAGTTTCAAATTTCGTAATGTTTGGAGTTACAGTTTGGTCATACGAATTAGAAATGCTTAGAAATTATTTAATTGAAATCGATTTAAATCGTTGATTATAAATTTATATCTTCTTCATACGTTCTAATTAAATCTCGAAATTTGTTCAGTGTGTTTAAAATAACGATTAAAGCCTAAAAATGTCATTCGCGGTGTATTAATTGTTGTTCGAAAATAGTGAGATGTTTTATAAAATAAAATCCTTTCAGCTCGTCGTTTCCATATCGTCCTAAAGTTTTTGTATCTCAATATAAGATCGGCGTGAAATCTAAATGCATCAACTTCAATTCTAAACTTACTGGATTTGTTCAAATCTCGATTGCAGAGAGAGAGATTTCAAACCAAATCACAGTAGCCGTACCAATCTTTTCCATATCTTTGCACTGCTTCAACACATGCATTCTCAACCTTGTCTTATCTCAATAAATATCGCACAACATATACAAACCACCCTTGTGCTGATCTGCAGAAGAGTTTCCAAATGTAAGCTAATGCAACATGTTATTTTCAACTAGTAAAAAAAATGTAGCATGTCGATAGGAAGCTTGGTCAAAACTGTCGGCAAGCCATGTTCAACTCTGATTCAAGAAGCTCTATGCATTTCCCCAAACCAAGGCGTAGAGAAATTGTTCAAAACCGGGTAGTGACAACAAGGATATGTACAGAGGACCATGCGAAATATGAAAACCAAACTTAGGCTGGCCAATCAAAAGGCAAAATAAAGAAAATATATATAAAAATTGTCGGCCCGTTTGCCAACTGATCCTGTCACATGAAAGCAACGTTTTGCTTTACAAACAAATATCGCCCTCTTCATTTTCGAAACCAGTAAAACAATGGAACTAACGACTAAAAGGGGTTTGAGACTTATCCTTTCCTAATCTCTCGATCCTCGCCTCTAATCAAAATCTTTCCAACAACAAACACATAAGGGGTAGCGGGATCTAGGTAGTGAACGGTGGAGATGGTGTATATTTCGTCATGGAAGTTTAGAATCGGTCACAAAGTTACTGTGGTTCGGGGTTAATCTTTGGTGATTTTTACGACGTAGGGAAAGGGAGCTGCGACGTGTGTCTCAATGTTATCAGATGATCGGTCGGTGTGCCAGAGGGGCAAAGCAGTTTTTTTGAAGGTGATTGGTGGGCGGCTCTGTGATGGACGAAGTGTGGCATGCATTTGTTGAATGCAATGTCTGGTGTGAGAAGCCAAGCCTCCTGGTTGTGAAGCGACTTCGATGAACGATGAAGTTTTGTTAGTCATTCTGTGTGTTGTCGAGTTCAGACGAGAGGGCTGGAAGAAGAAACAAGGAAGGTTGGTTTCAGATGTGAGCAACAGTTTTTGAATAGTGTGGAGATGATGGGCTAGAGGTGCACGTTCCAGCATTCTCTGATGATCCTCTAACGAGGTAGAAGGTGGTGCAGTTGTAATTGGGTGAGGGGAGCATAGGTGCTGAACAGTTTGAACGTAGAATGGAAACACGGTGATGAACATTTTTATCGGCCTGAGTAACGAATTAAAGAGTAATTGGTTGTTTATAATTAATTGATTAACTAAGGTATAGATTAGTTAATTAAATCATGTAATTAAATTGGTTTTAACTTGTCCATGGACGGACGTGAACAGAAGCCCAAAGCTTTAGGAAGAAAGCACAAAAAATATTTTGGTTTCGAGGGTTACTTATAATACGCGACTAAAGATTAAAATTTGATTTAGAATAGTTTAGTTTTAAACATTTTAATTAGTTAAATTTATAAGCTTAATAATTATTAATTATAATAATTGTAGTTAGCCCTCGTGCAGAAGACAGGAATGAACGGTGCATAAGAACATAAGGCCACGTGGAATTAGATCATTCTATTTAGTTGATATCCCAAGCAACCAACGTAATTAATTTATAATTAAAGAAATAATTGTTTATCTATAATCGTACGACCAAAATAGTTATAACTTTTGCATATGTGGACAAAACTAGGCCAAACAAGAAGCATCAGAACTGTATGGTCGAACACAATATTTTGGAACTAGTTTGGATAGTGTTGGAAGCAGCTGAATTTTCTAGTTAAATTAAACACTTTTCTAATTTAACTAGAACTGAACCGCTTAAACAACAAATAGAAATCATGGCGAGTATAACTCACTCAGTTTGTCCCACTTATATTTTATATAAGTCGGGTTTAATATTTGTGTGCTATGGTTGATTATTCATTGAAAATAAATGAATATTATTTATATATATTGACTGAATGGATTAAATTAAACGTTCGTTTAATTTAATTGAAACCCAATCGTTATTTTAACAATTATAACCAATTGAGGTAACTTACCTCGTCGGTCATGTTTATAATAATATAAACATGTTAAACTAAAAAATGGATGATTGAATGGTTATTATTGGTTGATTACTATCAGTTGACCTTATTATTTCTGCTTATCAAGATGTGTAGCAACAATTATATTGTCGTATTAAATAGATGATTTTTGAAGTAACCTATTTGGATGCATGGAAAGAAAGGTTGGAGGGATCCAACAGGATTCCTCACTTGTATTGATAATATTTATCATGTGTGTTGAATATGTTGATTGGTTGTGAAATTTGATGAAGTAAACCATTGTTTCATGAATTGATATTTTAGCAGTAGTTTGGCCCTTTATTACCAACGTTAAATTAAGAAATTATTCAGTCGATTTTTAAATTGAATCTGAAATGTTTTTAAATTTATACCTTTTTGAAAATTTGTTGATTGTCGTCAGGCGAATCGACGTAGTTTAAGTTATAAATTTTATTTTTATAACTAAAATAAGATTTTCAAACAAATTTTATAAACAAAATAGAAGTTATATAAATGATTATAATTATTTTTATAAAATATTATCAGATGATTTATATAGTTATTTTTAAGCAAGTAAATTCGAAAGTTAACCAACGGGTTAATATTCAGGAATGATTGTTTTGAGAAAAACAATTAAGCGAGATCATATTAAATTAATTATATTATTAATTAATTTAATATGAGGGATTAATGGAAGTCAATTAACAACCTAACTAATATTTGCAAGTTGACTAAATCAACTGTTTTAATTAAAATTAGATATTAGATTTAATTATTTACAATTAACCTAATAGTAATAGTTTCTAAACAAATGTTAAACTTAACGAGTGTTCCTTAGAATTTAATTAATTCTTAATTAATTATGTTTAAAAGAAATTATCGAATTGTTATTAATTAAGTTAATTATTATTTAATACCATTTAAAAATGATTGATTATTCTATTTTTGGTTATTAATGACATAAACTACTTTATTTGGTCAACTGAAATTAATTATTATTTTAATTAATAATAATTAAGGCAATTACTTTTTAATTGGAATTCAATTAAGAAGTAATCAAGTGGCAGTAAGATTCAATTAAATTATGGAAAGAATTATCCGATTTACAAATAATGGTTGTAAATGGAATTTGGAAGTTAATGCGGAGATTTAAGTAAGATTTTTGTGATGGTTTAATATATGTTTTAGAATTACGAGCTCGTATCAATCACAAGATAAGAACGTTGTCGATCAAGGTCTGAGAGGTAAATAGAATACCCCAACTTGAACGATTTCTCTATTATCAAGAGATGGTATTAGTTTGTAGTTGTAGAAGGTGTTGGAAATAGTGTGATTTCCCTTTCTAAATGTAAAGCCGTAATGGATTACATATATGAGTTGAATTAATTAGAAGGGGGTGATAAATGGGATTTCTTACAATTGGAGATTTTTAAATAAAGTTGGAAGGTTGAATAAACAGGCAAATGAATATGCTAAGGAAAAGAATTTATTGAATATAAACGAATTTTCTAAGAAAAGGAAAATGGAATTCATAACCTTATTTTACGGAAGTTATGTTAAATAGATTTGGTTAATAAACCTATATTTTTATAAAAGGATGACTTTATTCCTAGTTTTGAAAATTAAGAATGGGTTGAGCAAATGTTTAGAAAGGATTAGTTATAAATGGGAAATTTAATACGATTGTGAGATTTTTCTTAATATTAGAAAAATGGAATGGTTTTGGGAATAGCCTTATCTTAAGTAAGAAGTGAAATATTGCGCTTCAAATATTTAGAAGTTTAAATCAATGAATGGTTAATTCAAGGGGCAAAGTGATGCTATATATCGAACCAGTGAATTCATTTTATGTTTATGGTTGAATGGTTATTTATTTGATAGTTAAATAACCGACTATCAAATTTGGCTCATTATGATTGTTGGTATGAAAAGACCGGGATTGAATTTATATTCAAAAATCATTCATACCAGCAAATACATAAACATTGAGGATATCAGAAGATGACCGAGATTGAGCATTTGAAGACCCGTAGAATTTCATAAAGAAGAAAGATTACTTATAATCTCTGATTAGCGCCCAGAGATAAACTATGATTCGGTTGTGGTTGGAATCTATGGTATTGCAAGGACTGCTTGCTACTGATCCTTGGGGTGATTTCTATATAAGGATGCAGTATGAGGGTGCCTTCGGATCATCATGTTCCAGGATGACTTGTATGGACGAATGTCTGACAGAGTATTTCTATAGGAGTCACGTACGTTGATTTCTTCAAACATACTTCTGTTGGTGGCAGAGAAGACATCTTCTCTTAGCTTAACACCCAGGGTATTTTGGTGGACGTCAATTAGTGATTTCCTGGAGGATTTGACAATGTAGAATTCAATGTAAACGGTGGCCAAGTGTTCTAAAAAGATGAACGTAGCCTCAAGCCTTACAACGGGGAAATGTCAAAAATCGAGTAGGCAACATGGCTAGCTGGGTCATACCCAAGCAGGGTTTAGTATCACCAATCTAGAGAAAATCCTTATTTGTTCTTCTTTCGATTCTATACCTCAGCAGATGTACCGTGGGCCCTTAAAACCGTAGGGTGATAATACATTCAGTCTACTCAAGTTAAATGAGTAATCGGTCATGTGTGGCCCGGTTGCAAGATGTTCTTGTTGAACCCCAGTGTGCCCCCTTTAGAGTACACTGATTGAAAGGTGGTTCCATATCTTTTCATAGTTGGAATCCAATCTCCAATAAGCACATTGCGGTTTTTAATTATATAATGAATATGTAGAGCGTGAGATGCAAGCATTCTGCTAAATAGTTATTTATTTGTGATTTGATAGACACTATTAAATATCACAGGATTTTGATATATCAAAAAAATTTGGACTATAATAAGGTAAAAACCGTCCGTGTTTATGTATAGGCCAGTCTTACTATTATCATTTTCTTTCTAAAGGATTTTCTAAAGTTAAGCAAGTTGGATGCTACTTAAACTTAGTGAGTTTTACTTACGCTGGTTCACCAGACTGATCCGTGGCGTTTGCAAATGCTCGGGTCGGACCGAGTTCTACAGAGTTAGGTTAAGGATGCTATGATTTTAAGGAAGTGAAGTCCAGATGTATTACTATTTTTTCCGCTGTGAATTGTGTACGAGGAAAGATTATTATAACTGTCCGGATGTATTGTTGTACTCTGATGAATGTAAGTATTATTTTCAAGCTCTCATTAAAGATTATTTCTATATTATATTTTGTTCCGCTACGATGTGAGACTCTAATTCTTTGTTATAATCCTTCCTCTCTTTCTTCTATTCTAATCTTCTTTCTTTGTCACCCTCTAACTTCTTTCTATTAGTAATCCATTTTCCGCACACTTTGGGTCGGACCTGGGTGTAATTAGTTGATTCAAAGGGTATCGGAATTTTGGGTCGCTACGTTAGGTGTCTGTAGCAACATTCCAAAAATGTTGCTATAGATATTTTTTTTTTAAATATAATATAACAAAAAGGAGAATTAAGTGCTACTACATAGAATTAAATATTCAAATGGTATTTTTATTCAGATAAATATTTTATTTCAACATTTGAAATAGTACATATTTCTAACTCCACCATTTACAATTCACTGTTCATAACACAGTCAATCACATATACAGATATTCCTCACTACATCACTTAGTTCACTCATTACATATGCAGATTCACTTTATACAGACACTAACGCTGACAAATATATGCCGACCCGAAGGCGAACCGCTGGTGAGGGTCCATTTAGAGCTACCATCATAGCGATACGATGTGAGCACCCAACAATTTGTGTTGGTTCATATTCAACAGTGTGTGTATGAAAATGAAAAATACAAAAGGGGAAAACAAATTTCTATAAAAGAAAGAATTGAACCATTTAGTAAATATGTGCATATAAGCGTAACTTTCAGCATGCTATTTTAAAGAAATACAGAACATAATAAACATTACCATTGGTCCTTAAGGACACCATATTCTCAGGGCTTTCCAAATGCAATTCTGTGAAGTGTTTTTTGCTGCATGAAAAATGTGAAAAACCTATATCATCAAGCAAAATCTTCATCGGCTGATAAGAAATATATATAATTAAATTAATACAAAAAATAAACAAATGACTAATAAAAAATATATTATCCAAGATTTTGATTATTTACCCAGCAATTAAGTTTATTTTCTTGTCATGTTTAGGCTGTTTTGGTGTAGGCAATTCAGGGTCCATTGCGACATTATTGCAAACGTTTGGCTGCCATGAAGATGTAAGCAATGTTTTAGAAGGTATGGGAAGGATTGGGGAGTCTGACACCACATTTACATTAGCTAAAAGATTTTCAACATTTTCTACATCCAATTCCTCGAGGGCATAACCTATAACAACCCCAATTAGGCTCAAAGAATTACCTGAGGCTAACACAGCAACATCAAAAATGCACCCAGATCTGGTGACAGCAGAAGAATGAAAACCTGAAGCATCGACAAGACCCGCATCATTAAAAATACGCCCACATCCGTTGACGCCTCTCGCTAGACAAAGAGGGAGTGGAGATGGTTTTGAAATTAGTAGACGATGTAGAGATGGTAGAAAAGGAGCGATGATAAATCAAAGTGGAGAGCCCCCATTAATATCATAAATTGGAGAGCCGCCATGGATAAATCGAAGTTTTCTCTCAACGGAAAAGCAAACAAAGGCAAATAGGGTGAATATGTTTCAGCGGGAAAGTGAAAATTTGGGCAAAGGAGCTGAGGTGGTGAACAAAAATCAGGTTGATGCGGATTGGTAACATAGATCGTTGGAACAAATTACGTGGACTGGTAACATAGACTGTTGTATCTATATATACTACAACATCGTATTAATACTATGCTAACACCTTGAGGCGAGTGTTACACTATATCAGATTGATGCAGATCGCCACATAGGATATGGAAAGGTCTAGTATAGCAACAATGTATAAAACGTTGCATCATATTACACTTCTTTATCTAGAGCAACACATTTTTATGGCTAAGGTAATACCAAAAATAGAATGTTACAGTAGGACCAAAATAGTATCGCGATCGGGATATTTAGGCTGGCAACACCTTGCAAATTCGTTGTATTAGGCCGTTTATGGCATAGTGAAGGATGGAGATCTTCACATCGTTTGGATTAATTGCCGATGTCTCGAGTGGGGTACACACTTAAGACAAGGTTATAAGTGTAAGCTGTCCAGACGTACTTGTTGATTGTCTAGATATGCAAGGGCCTCTTTCCTTTATTGGACTAGGAATAAGGTGCCTTCGGTTTTGTTCACAATCCAGAACGAAGTTGTAAATGGATGTGTATCTGACATTGTGTATTACGAATAATGAATTGGTTTCTACTAATGTTATATCAGATGGTGGTAGTGGATTTATCCTTTTAACTTAACTCCCTCCTCTATGACTTTTGTACGTAAAGGGTTATATATTAATAGACACTGATTATATATTATGAATTGACAATGCGGCATGCTAAGTGATGAGCTATTGATGATCAAAGATTTTGTTGAAAAACAGAGGTTTTTGTTGAAGCGTAACTTCAAGCCTCACAACCGGTAATGAGCCAAAACCAGATGAGTACCGAAGATTTAAGGACGGACGTCTCCTTTTAGTTGAGAAAGCGATGTTGTGGTATGGAACCCAGGCAATTTACTTATGGTAGCTTCATTTTCAAAAAGCATTGCAGGTTGTTATGACTAGTATTCATGTGGGAAAAACATGTTCCATGTTATAAGGCGTAGTCCTATGATTTATCCAACTTTAAAATAAAGTAAATAACTGTTTTAATTCTCATACCTGTCCCATAACTGATCCAGAGTTTATTGTTCTTCCACCTGAACTCCGGGTTCTCATATTTTCCATACGGGCAACCTAATAGTTTTAGTTTGCAGATATTTTATAAAGCAGATGTTGTATTGAAGCTAGAGCTATGCCAGAGCATTTTATTTCTTCCGCTGAGAGTTTATGTTTTCCATTATATATATATGTTATACTCAGGTATAGTCATTTCCACTGTGCATGTATTTATTATTGTACTTTGATGTAAGTTGTACTCTAATGTAAAAGTTATTTCAGTGATAATGGGAAAGCTGTTTTGTTCAGTTCTTATTAGTTGTAACCCCAAGCGATATGTCTTGCCCATCGGTTTAACAATCAGTTTGGATCGGACTGAAAGACGAGTCATCGCATGTGGTATTAGAGCTTTGGTTTATACAAAGCTTTGGGGTACGACTTGTTTGAACAGAAGGAAAGGACTCGTCAGAAATAGGATTAGTAATATCCTAGAAGAGGGTCTCATTAGAGATTGGGTTAGTAACGTCCTAGAATGAGTTTGAAGAGTATTATAATATATAAAAATAAATTTGATTTTGAGAGATTACATGTTTCAAAAGATGGTTTAAAAGTACATATGGTTAACCTACTTGGTTATCTTATAATAAGAGTTTGAGTATTTTATTTGATGTCGAGGTTGGATTACCGAGTATAAGAAGATTTTGAATATATGCCTTACAAACGTATATACGAAGTATTAGAATACTAGCTAGATATATAATCACAATGTAGTCTCTTGGGGATGATTCTCATGATTGTTGCAACATCATCGGTGCTTATTTTAGAGTTTCGAAAGTGGAATGACTATATGATTTCAATTGAAACATCGAGATATACTTAAATCCATATAGATAAGTGTTAGAAAATAATTTGAATAAGCCAAGATAAAAGAAAGAACATCATTAAGCTAAGAACTTGGTTAAAATTTAATGTTTGTAAATCAGAAAATAATCATTATGATTTGAGCTTAGCATTGACGAGAACACTACCTGAGATAACGCAGTATTGACAAAGGATCCAGGTGCAACACATTTTTTTCGCACAAACGTAGTATGGATGGATGTCGGATTTAGTACAATAAGTGCTTATAGGAATTGACATTAGTTGGTGCGTAGTACTAAGGGAAGTTCATAAACGGTGGACACCGAAGCTATATCGTAAAAGACATTTTGCCACTGTGATCGAGAGATAACCATGAAGTGTATGCGGTGAATCACTATATGATTGTGTATTAAGGTGTTCTCCCTCTCAAGCCGGAGTATGTGAATATTATGAGTGAGCAATTTTTGATTTGGTCGATCACTAGTGCGAGGTCTGACCCATTGAGTTAGATAACAATCCTTAGTATTCGATTTTAGGAGCTCACAGACATATTATATGCACTCTACATCACTTCGATTATGTTTAAAATTTATTTTACTTAATTGTCTTATTAGTCTTATCTTGTTCACTAGACTTTTGTCTAATCCATTCCTTTTCCTTCTTTTCACACCATAGGTAGACAAAGAAAAAGGTGAGTAGCTCTTCTTTGGTTATCTAAGAACCGCAACTAGATTAGAGTTTAACATTCCATATTTATCTCTTGCATTATGTTACTTATCAATACAATTATTTCTATGTTTGGTTTCTAATGGATATTTTTTCGCTAAATTCCAATTTAATTCATGTATTTATATTTTCTAAGACTATTACATGATATTTTCTAAGATTGCTATTAATTTCTATGAGATTTTATGTTCATGTTATATTCCTTTTGCCGTAATACGTCATGATTATATAGTTTGCTCTTCATCGTGTTTGTTATATTAGTCTTTATGATGCTTTTTGACAACCCAACGATGTGCATTTCTCGATGTGATGACTTGTGGAAATGTCAAAAGGTGTGGATTGTCAATATGCCACATGTTCAAATCATGTGTAGTGTGTGATTTGAACCACCAAACAATTTTTTTTCTTTCAAAATAGCATGTTAATAATATTTGATATTATCCTACATATTAGATGTAATTCACTTTGAGTCATTGTACATAACTCCATCTCTAATGTATAGAATTGCTACCACCTAAGTACTCATCAAATTACAAGGAAGACTTGCAAAAATAATTAGAAGGAATCAACATAATGAAGTTTGATTATGCAAATGGTCGGTATTAAAGATAATTAGTATTTGTTTCTCGCTAATTAAATTGCAATTAAAACAGAATTAATTATAATTAATTTTTTAGTTATTTTTAATTCAAACAGATCAATATCAGAAGAAAATAATTCGTTTTAACAATTGCATGGTAATAATATTCTATGGTAACATGCTTATTCCAAATAGTTTAATTATAATCACTATAATAATTATATCTTCAACATATAGTAATTTGATCATTTCTATCTACATAAAAGTTTGAAATATTATAACATAAAATAAATTTCATAAAAAGTTACTAACATAAGTTGAGACCACTAAGACAACAAAAGGAATTTAAAAAAAATAAATTTGCGATATATGTATTTAAGTTAAAATTTTCACAATATTTTAAAATTTTCTGTTGAAGGTAGGACAAAAAAATTTATTGTGTGTTTATATTCTTTCCTTGCATTGTTTAATTATAAATTAATATTTGTGTATTCCTTTACTTTGGATATTAATTTTCTCTTTGGACCTTTTTTCGGAATAAGAGTGGTTTTCGTCCAAGCAGAGCACTCATTTTAATGTTTTGATGACCCAAAACCCATGACTTTTAGAACCTTAATCTGAAGTACAATACTTTCAACCACTTGAGGTAGAGGCCAATGACTTGATTTTTCATGTTCATTTATGTTTAAGAATGAAAAAAACTAACTTTACATCTATTCAGTTTTATAGAAATTAAGGTGGTGCTTGGTTTATCCTCTTTAGTTTTTGCTCATATAAAAATGTGAAGGATGCATGTATATCGCGAAAAATGATTGTTTTATAAAACGAAGTTAGAACACAAAATAAAAAACAAATTTTACGAGTAATGAAATAATCAAAGATAATTCATCCTTGCGCCATCACTCTCTCTCTTCAGTGATCCCCTCCACCTCTCTTTTATTCTCTTTGTCATCCCTTAACCTTCTTATATTTTGTAAGTAATATTGAAAAATTAAAACACAAAATGCAATTTAAACCTTACACCGCCTCAGATTTTTTGTACCTATGTATGCTAGTTAACACAATAATTATCTTGAAAACAACTGAAAGAAACCAAACTCATAATTTTCGACAAAACCAAAATGAGGTAAAAACGAAATTTTAACGTGAAGACTAAAAATTAACTCAACTTTACTTAAAACAAGTTTTTTAGGCTATTTGTGTAATGACCTTCCTTTTTACCCATATCAAGTTGGTAATTAAACTAACTCAAATTGTTCAAAAAGACAGACTGTTATAGCTTACATGGTTTAAATATAATATACACAGAATAGACAGAATAATATCTCACAGCGGAAATTTAAATGAATTATCAGAGTTCATACAACACTTTTACAGTGGAAGATTTAATTCATATAGTTAACTAATTTTTTTATACAGATTTGACAAACCCAAATGAGCGTCTTCAACACTCTCTAACTTCGGTAGCCGAAATATTTAAATCTGCAACACTCGGTCTGACCCAAGCATTCCACACAAAACACAAAACACTTGTGTCGAGATTTACTTATTTCAAGTAAATTAATTCAAATGCAGTACTCTAAATATAGTAGTATATTTATACGAACTCAGGTAAAACATGCCGTAATATAATTTCATAGGCGAACGAAGTCCCCAATAAAGGTCTAGTTCATCATGAGGCTGTAACAATTCAAGTCTACAGCTGTTCAAATTTTCAGACATGCACAAATGAGTGTATTAACATAGCATAGTTAAATTTTACATGCCACGGAAATGAACACATGCATCATTAACACCAAACAAGCAGTTCATATCAAGGCACTAGCAACTTTATAATTTACAAGTCCGCAATAGCGTGTCATGAAAATACGAAGTATTTTAGGTTGAAGGCAAACGACTACCAAGGTGCAAATGTCCTCAGAACAATAACAAGTACAAAATGGCAATATAACAGTACAAAATGACTAGCCATGTCAATATAACAATACAAAATGGACGGAAGAGCAAATAAGGTTGCAGTGATATTCAGAATAACAGAGTAAAGATGGGTGTACAACAGGTCCTAGCTGATTCAAGTGCACGCCACTGGAAACACTTTAAAAGTTTCAGGTTTAGAACATGGCAGGGTGTGTATACCAACCACCACATCTACTTTATCATGGCATGAAAATAACCAAGGCAGCATAAGACCAAGTTTAAAGCAAGGTGGGGCAAAGTTCTATGTCAGGTTTTACAAGGAAGGTATATGTGCATAATTTCAGTAGGGTACATTAATATTGCAAACAAACCTAAAATCCCAACATATCAAACAAAATAAAATCCAACATGTACAATCAGGTAAATCAGGCATAGGGTATACAAGAAACTAATTTTGGTTATCGACTATTAAAAATCGCTGTGTATACATGCATAAAATTCTAGAAATGTGTGCATGTGTGTCTGTGTGTGTGTGTGTATAAAGCATTCCGTGGCACCCTTGTTTTGCAACACCCCTTTAGCACCTCTATTCATTCGTGAGCAACACTATTCCAAATCTAACAACATTTTGTAGATGTTCAATATCTATACACACACACACACATATATATATATATTATCATCTATCCAAAATTTGAGCTTGTTCCGACATTTGTAACATTTTAAAAACCTTAGCTCAATTATTCATCGTTCAAACATTTATTCGAACCATTAAATTTATACATTAAATATATTATCCATCGAATGTCGGAACGAGCACAAATTTTGGATAGATGATATATATGTGTATGCATACACATGCTGAATGTGTATACATGAGAATAAGTTATGGATTTCAACGACGATGTTGAAAAATCTTCATATTAGTTCTATCTATTTACGATTGAAGTGCATACCATATATGCATACACATAAATATAATTTTATATACATGTATAACAAAAGATGTGGGTGGCTGAAATGAATAGTTATACTACAATTTAAAGCCAAATGCAGCTAGAAGTTGTAGTGCTAAGATTTCAGACCCAGCATCAAGTATGTGCAGCATATTAGTGGCCATGGCAGCACTTGCAAATTTACGAGTTATAATAAATAGAGGTACTGTCAGGTATACACTGGTGTTTCGAAATGAAAAAATGTTATATATATATATATGTGTGTGTGTATCAGGGTACTCACCATATCGTTCGTCTCGGAATTCTGCTTAAGATATACTTCAAGTTTGCGTAATACGGACATCGTATAAGGAAGGTATGAAACTTAGAAGTTTGTGTACATATAAGAGTCTTATGTATAAATAAATTCAAACCAATATTCAAAATATTTCACAAATACGCAACGGGAAAAAGAGGCGGGTGCGGGCGGGAGATCGACCCATTAAGGGTCGACCCAAGCCAGGTTTGGGTCGACCTATGGGTCAACCCAAGGCCAAGTGCGACCAAGGGAGGTGTAGGTGACCCAACAGGGATCTGACCGGGTGAATTATTATGAACAAGTAATCCTGACATGTTTATAAATCTGGATCTAAACCTATGCCTGTTAAGAATCTGATTCATACCTAAACAATATTGCTATTACATTATTCTTCTATACACCTGATTTGTTGTTCAGTTCTTATATGCCTATTTTTGATATGCCTATTCTAATATTATACCTATTATGTTATAATATGCCTATTCTGTTATTATGTCTATTTTGTTATCATATGCCTATTCTGTTATTATGTCTAATTTTGTTCTTCTCTCTCCCTCATTCCTTTTTTATTTTTATAGCCTAAGCTACCTTCGAGCCTAGGCCAATATCGCTGAAATATGTGAGTGAACGAAATTGAGATAAACTGGGAATGGTTAGGAATGATAATTTAGGGGAATATCTTGTAATATGAATAATGACTAGAATTTGGGGGCATAACCTATACTGTGAAATATGACTAAAATTTGGGGAATATCTTATACTGCGAATTATGACTTGAAATTTAGGGCATACAAATCTATAAAGCTTAATTTATAGATTAATAGGAACATGTTAATAAAACTGTAAACAACCGTTGGAAACTGTTTAACCTAATTGGGGTTAAGTAAACCTGTTTACTATATGGGGGTTAAATGAACCTGTTAACTTGTGAAACTTAACCTATTCATCGGTAGGGATTAGGCGAACCTGTTGATCTGTAAGCTTAACTTGTTAAAAATCCTAGTTAATTAGAGGACACAAGTTTGGGGTTTGACTTATGTCATCTATTATGTGGGACCCATATTAATCGGTAACCCATTCTGGTATTAAACGGGGACCCCGCACTAGGTAGGAGTCAGGGAATGCACATGAACTGACTACAAGATTGTAACACCCCGTAATTTTAAAACATGACATAATAGATAATTAAAGAACAATTAATTTTTAAAAGAAGAATTAGGTGAAACGGGTTATGCCATTGCGTTCGTCTCGGAATTCTGCTTGAGATAAAGTCCGAGTTTGCGTAAAACGGATACCGTATGAAGAAGTTATGGACGATAGAAGTTGAGCAGAAAAAGCAGAAAACAGGCTAGAATAACTGGTGCACTTGTGAAGTGCGCCAGAAAAAAATGCACTGGCGCACCTGGGAAGTGCGCCCATGCCAAGGCAAAACCTGCACAGAATTTTGGAGAGTTCTCTGATGACGTGTCCTTCGGGGATTGGCTAGATGACGTGTTTTCTGGTCAGATGGTTCAGATGATCTCTAATCTAATCTAAAGGTCCTAATTCACCTGGAGCATCTATAAAATACCCCTAAACCTAACCCTAATCTCATTGTTATTCATCCATGGCGCCTCCACGCTGCTCTAGTCTAAATTAACCTAGCCTTTCTTCTCCAACCAAAATCAAAGTAGAGATTTAGAGATAGTTCTTCTTCAACAATCAAATTAGAAGATCAGATCTACATCAATCAAGTATTGATCATTTAAGATCCAACAACGCCTAATTCTCTTAATCCTATCACTGTGAGTCTATGTCACTTTCACATATAATTAAATTAAAAGTAATTGTGATAGTATTGTAAATTGGATCTAATGTATATTCCTGTGACTGGGATGAATCTTATTAAGTTTGTAAATCATTATCTTTTAGATCCATATCCATAAATCTGCCATATGCCTTTCTGATCCAGTTTATCGTTATATGCATGTTTATGTTTCATATGCATGTTCTTATGTTTACGCCAATTTTGATGTTGATTCTCTTCTCCTCTTTTTTTTATGAGATTAGGCAAACTTCAAGCCTAACATATTGCGTTGAGATTTGCGTACGAATAACGTTTGAACGATTGGGGAAATTTGTAATAAAATGAGATTATTGGCATAAATCAATTTGAGCATAATTGTGTATAAATTATATACATGAGATTTGGCATAAGTTGGATTGGGCATAATTGGATATAATTTGTATACATGAGGTTTGGCATAAATTGTTAATAACAATGAACGCAAATTAATTTGGGCATAATTTGGCATAACATGTATGCATCAGATTAAAGGGCTAATTTGGATTAAAATTATAAACATAATTTAGGTTGAAAATTATGGGTAATTGGAATATATTTTAATCCAAGATTTAAAATTGGGACTTGAATCAAGAAAGTGATACTGAACGCCTAAGACACAAGGTTGGATTCGAATTGCGGTATAAGACTGCCCGAAACCGCCCTGCACATCCAGCTACCGCAATTTGGTAATCTAATGTGAGAGGTCAAAGGCAGAAATTAGATACGTAATAATGCAAAGACATGAGGTTAGATTCAGATTGCGGTATAAGACTGCCCGGAACCGCCCGGCATATCCAGCAACCGCAAAACGGCAATCTAATGTGGGAGGTCTTGCAAGATTACGATTATAATGAATTAATGAACACTTAACCATGATAATACATGTGGTAAGACATGGGATTGATAAAAGAGTTAAGTGGGTAACATGGGTAGCGTGTGAAACATGATTAAAACACTTAACCAAGGTGAGACATGTGATTAGATATGGGGATAAAGAGGGGTTAAGTGGGAATTCTTAGTGGGGACCAAGCTTAGATAGGAAGCTTATGTCAAGTGGGTGGACCCTTTTCAACCAGTAACCCATTTAGTATCTATGTGAGGTCGAACTAGGTCGAGGATGGGACACGCTTACTAGGTTGATTGTAAGAGGTCAATAAAGATTTAACGATGGCAGTACAAGTCCAATGGAGTCATGTGCGTGTGTGGGTCCGGGCTGGTAGGTAAAACATTGTTGCATCGTGTAGGTATAAGCCGTGCGTTTTAGTAGTATCGGGTTTCCACTTTAGGGAGTGATACACCCTACTGTGGGACCAGCACGGGTATCTACGAGTTAGGGAGCCGATCAAATGGGGAGGGTAGTGGGTATAACTAGTGGAGATAGGAGCAGGCGGCACCTATGACAGCAGCTAGGAGTACACGAAACTACCATTATTATTATTATGTTTAGTAAGAGGGATCAACTTTCACTATAGAACTAGTATTGGTGCAGTGTAGGAATTATCTTATAGTGATTAGAAGAGCAATCAACGTTATATCTTGTTCATCTTATTTACCTTGTCATATTTGCTTATGTTACAGACATCTCTTATATCCAATTTATGTTCTTATCCTGTTAATTTACTGATTATATTGTTAAAGTCACTAGACTTGCCAGACGCATGTCCGACCCCTTTTGTTTTGCCTCTTTTCTTTCTTCCCCCCCAAGGTCCTCAGGGCAGGAATAGTGAAGCTTGAGTTGGATTCGTTTTCTTCTTGAAGTGCTTGGAAGTGTTGAAACTAATGCTCAGCTTTATCTCTTTTTCATTATGGCTATTTGGAGTGGGATTATGGTTTTACTTTTATGTACTCTGATAATAATTTTGTATACGATGGATATTTGTGTACTTGGCTTTAGCATGTGGTTTTGATGTTGTAATCAAACGTGTTTTGCTTTTCCGCTGCAATGAATAAATTTTGAATTTTCTTAAGTACCATTTTGCATATTTGTCTTGTGATATTCTATTCTATACTCTTATAATACTCTAGAAAGTTAATGCATTCCCTTAGTGAGTGACATTAATGGACGTGGGGTGTTACACATGTTATCTGAAAGGGAGTGTGTACGAGCGTGTTCCAGCGGAGGCATGTGCGTGCATGAGTCCGGTCTATAGGGGAAAATAAGCCGTTGTAGCAACAGTAAATAGGTCTGTGTCCTTCTGTAGGTTGCCACTTTAGGAAGTAATACACCCTACTGTGGGGCCAACACAGGGTATTTACGAGTTAGGGAGAGATCAATTGGGGGTTAGTAAATAGGGTACATCTAGTGTTGTATGTTTCTGTGGGCTACCCGTATTTCTGTTTGGGGTAGCACCCGTTACTTCTGTTTAGGTACCGGTTATTTCTGTTTGGGGGTAAAACCCGTTACTAAAGTACAACTAGAACTACCATTACATTTCCATTGGGATCATTCTGTTTCTGTTAAGTAGTTTAGGGATACCAAATTCTGTCATATATCTGTTATATTAGTATTGGTGTAGAGAAAAGTATTTGAGAAGCATAACCTATTTTGTTTATTTTATTCAGTCTGTTTATACCTGTTATATCCTACTGTTATCTCTTATCTAGTTTATATTCCTGTCACGATACTTTTACATCTTTATATGATAAAAGTCACTGGACTCGACAGACTTTATGTCTGACCCGTTTTGTTTCCTTTTCTGTGATACCCCACGTCCGTTAATGTCACTCTTTAATAGAATGCATTAAGTTTCATGAAGCGTTATAAGTAAACAGAAACAAAAACATCACAAGACATATATAAAAATAACAATGAAATTTAAAACTTTATTTTCAAGATAGAAAACATCGTGGTCCAAATTCAGTTACAACATAAATCTGAAATACATAAAACCCATTATATTAGTTTAAAGTATCTGCCTTGTACTAAAATCATCAGAGTACAATAATATAAAAGCGTAGTCCCCAAAAAGATCCATATCAGAGTAGACAGGTAATCAAAGTGGTACATCTAAGCTGCTCCAAGCGGTAATAGAAGAGAGAATCCTAATCAAGCCTAAGTATTACCACCTTGAGAACCTAGGGGGAGAGGAAGAGAGAAAAGGAAACAAAGTGGGTCAGACATAAAGTCCGGCGAGTCCAGTTACTTTTAGCATATAAATAAGTAAAAGCATCATGACAGGTATATAAACTGGATGAGAGAGAGATAATATCATCATAAGGTAGGTATAACAGACTAAGCAGGACAAACTGAATAATCAGGACAGAATATATATATATATATTGCACTTCCTATCTCTGAACCAATACTAGTATAACTAGAACAAGATGATCCCAAAAAGAACAAGATGGTAGACTTAGGTGTACGTCTAGTGATGGGTTTTTACCCCCAACAATAATAACAGGTAGCATAACAGAAATGACAGGTGTTACCCCCAATGATAATAATGGGCTCCTAAACAAGCAAGACAAGCCAGACTAGATGTACCCTAATTACTACCCAAATCGATCGGCTCCCTGTCCCATATATACCTTGTGCTGGCCCCACAGTAGGATGTATAACTTCCTAAAGTGGCAACCCCGTTATTGTCAAGATGCACAACCATATCTACTAATGTCACATCGTCTTATTATCCCAAAGTCAAGCGGATTCACGCACACACATGAGTCCGAAGGAATGCGCCGTCAACACCCTTACTCAAATGACCTCTTATAATCAACTCAGTAAGTGTGCCTTGACCTCTATCTAGTTCGGGGTCCTCATTTCGATACCAAGATGGGTTACTGACTGAAACGGGTTCGCATAACAGATGATACAGGCTACCCCTTAGGCTTATATCCCCACCACTAGGATTTTGACAGGTTATGTATAACAGGTTAAGTTTTCCGGGTTTATATAACCCCCTACAGATTCAAGCAAGTACTTAACCCCTCATTGATTCAAGCAAGTTTACTTAACCCTTAAACAATTTTGATAGGTTCATATAACCCCGACGGACTTAAACAGGTTAAGTATTACATGTTAACAAGTTATTATCATTTTCCATTTATGCATGTTAATGCACCAGACCTCTCACATTAAGTCGACCATTTGTTGATGCTGGATATCCCGGTCGGTTTCAGGCAGACTTCTACCACAAGTCGGACTTAACCTCATGTCTTAGCACCGTTACGTGTACATTTATGCACTAAACCCTCACATTAGATTAACCACTTGTGGATGTTGGATTGTCCTTGCGGTTCCGGGCAAACTTCTACCACAAGCGTAAACTAACCTCGTGTCTAAGTGCAGTTACAATTTCTAATTGCTGTAAATTAGGCATGTTCGTTCTTAAACAATTTTTCATGTTCATCCAAGATTATACCCCAAATCCCAGTCTGGTCCACGATACAAGTTATGGCCCAATTTAAAGTTTTAGATAAAGTTGTATATTATGCCCCTAAATCCCAGTCATGTTTTACAATACAAGTTATGCCCCAATATCATTTCCAACCATTCCTAATTTCGTTCTTTCGCATATTTCAAGGTTAGGCCTAGGCTCGAAGGTAGCCTTGCTATAAAAATAAAAAGGGAAGGAGGGAGAGAAGAGAATATGAATAGGCATAATAACAAAACAGGCACATAATGACATAAATAGGTATACTAACTGAGTAGGTATACGGTGACAGAAATAGGCATGGTAAAAGAACAGGCATATCAGGAATAGGGATTTGAGAACTCATCAGTAGATTAGGTGTACAAGTAATGGCAGATCTGATTAATTATGATTTAGGTTATTAATAGGCATAGGTTTAGATCGAATCTTATAAACATATCAAGATTACTTATTAAATATTTATATTTAAAAATAGCACAAACTCACTATAATAGGATCAAAGGACAGAGAATTGACTGTTGATGTTGTAACAGAGATTCTTGTATGCTTATAAGTTGTGGTTGCAGAAGAATAGACTAATTCAGTCTGAGTTTAGGCAGAATGTCGTTGTCTCCATTATTTTTGATGAATAAAACAATAAAAATGAGGTCCTATTCATAGCCTACGATCAACGAATCTAGTCATGAAACAAGTCCACGTTCAACGAATGGATCTGCCCCAGATCTAGATGGGGTCGACACGCATAAGGAATAGGGTCGACCCCTAACGGGATGATTTCCCGCGCCTTCCCTCCTTTTGATTTTGATTTTCTGGACTAATTTGTTTATATATATTGCTTATATGTATACAAACTTTAAACCTTAATATCTTCTTCATACGATGTCCGATTTACGCAAACTCGAAGTCTATCTTAAGCAAAATTCCGAGACATAGGTAGTGGTGCAGTCCATTTTACTTAATTCCCAATATTTAATTAAATATTCTTTAGTTTATCATTATAATGTCCTTTAAAATTACGGGGTGTTACATTCTCCCCTACTTAAAGGATTTCATCCCCAAAATCTCTAAGTTAAGAAGAATGTATATCCTAACATCCATCATCTATCTACTCATCCTCCAATCACAGGTATCCATTGTCCTTAAAAGTATTTCTAATGCTTATATGGATGTAAGCAAAGGTGTATGTATATGTCCCTATACTAATGCGAAAGATCAGGTGGTATACTGATTCAGTCGACCTCCTTAATGTAATGTATGTTAGTGCCATAAATCCAGCATGTATGCAAATAGTCATAGTATAACATGTTATTGCTATATGCATGCACAACCATCCATCCAAATGCAACTTTCATACGATGATACATCATTTCCATCCATAAAAAGAAGAAAAAATGCACATGCATCCATATGTAGTATGAAAGTGATTGAGCCAATCTAGTGCCTAATGTGTGCGTATATGCATCCATAAGCAAACACTTGCATCTAGTTGCATCCATCAAACATAACATGTCTCAAACACATGTTTACATTCATTGGCTCCCTACCTAAAGGTCGAAGATTCGATCGATTGGATATACTTAAATGATACAAGCAAGTACAAATAAAAGCTTTGGAAAAGAAGTTAAGAACATACCCTTGAATAGAAAAGGGTACAAAGCGCGAATCTTGTCTTCAGTCTCCTAAGTCGCATCCTCTTGGTCATCTCCTCACTGATCTTTCATCAACTTGACCTCTCGGTTGTGTAGCTTCTTAACCTCTGATCCAAGAATACGGGTAGGAACTCGTCTAATTGTCGCCTCCCGTTCCACCTCTACTTCCTCAAGCATAATCGGCTCAACTGCTTCTGATGTATCATGTAGGCACTTCCGTAAATGAGAAACGTGGAAAACATTATGAACACCCATCAATCTCTCTAGTAGCTTTACTCTATAGGCCATTTGACCAATCCTTTCAATTATGGGAAATGATCCTATAAACCTTGATGCCAACTTCCCTACAGACCCAAAGGAAACCACATTCCTCAAAGGCGATACCGTGGTGAAAACCATGTCTCCCACCTCAAACTCAATTTCAATTCTTCTCCTATCTGCGTAGGACTTCTGCCTGTCCTGAGCTGTCTTCCTGCATCTGCAAATAAGATCAATCTTCCCTGAGTTTCTCTAATCATCTCAGGTCCAAGTAGAAGCCTTTTTGTAGACTCCCACCAACAAGTCGGTGATCTACAAGGTTGTCCGTGCAATGCCTCGAAGGGTACCATGCCAATACTAGCTTGATAACTATTTTTGTAGACGAACTCTACCAAAGGAAGATGCTCCTCCCAAGTCCCTCCAAAGTCTAGGATACACAGTCTTAAAAGATCCTCAAGAACTTTATTCACCCTCTCCGTCTGTCCATCAGTATGAGGGTGATAAGCGGTGCTCAAAGACAACTATGTACCTAATGCCTCTCGCAAGCTCCTCCAAAACTCACTAGTGAATATGGGGTCACTACGACGACCTCGCACAGCACCCGCACTATACAAGAGGAATAATGCACTGAAAGGTGTGCCAGACAGCTATGGACGATCATCAAGGTATGGCTGATAAATGCCACCTGACGTAAACTCACAGCGCATGGATAAAATATAATAGAACATATACAATAGGTAGTGATAGTGAAGCAGAAAACACTAAACTTTCATGATAACTAGAAAGTATTTCCTATACACGTGGATAACAACAATAGTGTTTATACAATTTACCTCACAACAACACTCAGATAAATAGAAAATAGCTGAAACAAATACTAGATAGTAATAAAACTGGTACATGAGCCTCCTTCTCACCATCGATCAGCATCGTCGTCCTCACTAAAGCAATACTTGCCATCTGTTACTCAGTCTGCCCATCCACAACCGGATGAACAACCCAAGGTAATAAAAGGAAACATAAAACCATGAATCAGACAATAGTCTTAGTGAGCAATAAAACAACTAACCAACTTCATCAATAAAGTATATGATAATGGGTAAATAATCAACTAATCTACCCAGCTTCAGAGAAGAACACTCAATTTCCTTCCCCATTACATTACAGTGATAACCTTTACAATCCATACACCCAAAGGAATAACAATTCATTCACGGCAATTAAAGCATCCATTTTCATATATGGCAAAGCAATTCAATCATGATAACAACATACATTCAAACGTCCATGACTGGCTCTGGCTATCACCGCCAACCTTGCCTTGGAACCCTCGTTATCGTATGACTGGCTAACAATTTGCCGTCAATTGTCAAGGACCACACACGACGTCCCGGTTCTAGCAAAACTCCACATGTTATACTCAACACACGCTACATGCTATACTCAACACGTGTCTAGGCCATACACGATGCCCAAGGTACTCGACCTACAATTGGTCTTCAATTGTACCTCTACTTTGAGTCCGCTAGTACCTACGACAACGATAATTCCTCGACCTTCTCTTCTCTAGTCGTTATCAATTGTACCTTAGAACTGTCACTTCACACGAACTCAATACATCCTTGAGTTATCTCCCCATTTTTTGCATACAATGAACAACAAACACTTTTCAACACTTCCAAACTTCCCAATTGAATTCACTTTGAAGTCACATCATCACTGGAAGTGTCCGACTAGAAATAACTGCTCAAAAATGGCAAAAATGGCTGACCAGAAATGGCTGACCAGAATAGGCCGACGCACTTTGGGTCGATCCACTTTAGTCCGACCCACTTTGGTTCGACCCACTTTGGTCCGACCCACTTTGGTCCAATCCACTTTGGTCCGATCCACTTTTCGTCCAATCCACTTTTGTCCGATCCACTTTGGTCCGATCCACTTTGGTCCGATCCACTTTCGTCCGATCCACTTTGGTCCGATCCACTTTCATTCGATCCATTTTGGTCCGGTCCACTTTGGTCTGATCCAAAACCTGCATATTGCAATTCAACTCCGATTTCGACCAAAACTTCGCCAAACGACACATCTGACGAAACTAACTCATCCAGTTCATCAAAAAGGATAACAAGCATGTTATGAAATCAACAATATTATCAATACGACAATTCTATCAATGATGTCAAATTCACCAAAATCACCACAAATATGCATATGAACAAAAAACACGGATCTAACTTGCACATTCATATGAAATATCATAGAAATTACCCATCTAAACTTGCTAAATCAGATCCTAGGGTGATCTATATGAAATGAACTTACCAATGCATGGATCTAAGGAAAAACACTTGAATTTGATGAATAACATGATCTACTACCCATACACTTTATTGAATCCATGTGGGAGATATAATCCACTCACCGATTATCCAAAACAAGCTAAAATGATAGAATTATGAATCCGACAGCGAGCAATTCGAACCAAACTCCTCGATCCGATGAATTCACCTTTGAAATGATGTAGATCTAGCCTCCAATGGTGTAGATATATGATTTCCCTCCTTAGATTTGGATTTTCAATGGTGGAAAGGTGTTAGAGAAAGAAGGAGATCAATGCCTCCAAATGAGAGAATGGGAAAGTAAACCTTTTCCCTTCACTCTCACCCCCAATTTATAGGATTCCACCAGCCCACTAATAGACCTCCCTAATTCAGCCTATTAGGCTTTCTAAACCTGAACAACCAACTGAAAAACCTTAAAACAACGATTTCTCCCAAACCGCTGAGCCAAATCTTTAATGTGACAATTCCAATGGCACGGGTCTCACCCTCTGATTCGACCTGAGTCAAAAGTTATGCCCTATACAAGACTGACATGGGCAAAATGGTCACAAACAAAATCGGTAAAAATTATGGACATGTCTCACATCTCCATAAGCAACATATTAAAAGATGAGAATGATCCAACCCTCAGGGAATAAAATAAAAAAAATTACGATCTTCCGATACATAAAAATGCAGGCTGTTACATTCTCCCCCTTAAAAATTTCGCCCCCGGAATTCCAAGCAAACACAACAATTCTGCATGCCTATCATTCAAACTAGCAACCATCAAGCCATGCATCCATAGCCTAATCCTAGCACGCGGAATTCTATCAAACAATCAATAAGATACAACTATATAACAACGGTACGATATCAAAGGGTCCTACCGACGAAGAGTTTTAGATGCGTCGCCTTCATACTCTCTTCTGTCTCTCACGTACAATCGTCACCATCTTCACTTCATTATACCTTGACAAGCTTAACCATCTTCATTCTAAGCTGTTTCGTGTCATTTACCACAATACAAAGTGGCTCACGAGGTCTCATAACTGTGGTTTCCACCTCTAAGTCTTCATACTGCCCTGGAGATACCACCTAATTCGAATCGTGCACGAACTTCCACAGAAACGACACATGGAACACATTATGCACAATCGACATCTTCTCGGGTAACTCCAATCTATATGCGAGCTTTCTAATTTGCTCAACTACCGAAAATGGTCCAATGAACCTAGGAGCTAACTTTCTTTTACTTCCAAATCTCACCATATGCTTCAACGGCGAAACCTTCACGAAAACCATGTCGCCAACGTCGAATTCCAAACCCTTACGATGCTTATCGGCGTAACTTTTCTGACGATCTTGGGCTGCCTTCATTTGTTTTCGAATGATCTCGATACAATCCGAGGTCTCTCTTATCATTTCTGGCCCAAGTACCAAATTATCTCCAATTTCTAACTAACATACCGGAGAATTGCATGGTCTCCCATACAATGCCTCGTATGGTGTCATCCCAATGCTGGACTGGTAGCTATTGTTATACGCAAACTCAACCAAATGTAGATGGTCCTCCCATGATCCCCCAAAGTTCAACTCACAAGCTCTTAGGAGATCTTTCAAAAGTCGATTGACTCTACCGGTTTGACCATCAGTTTGTGGATGATATGTCGTACTCAAGCACAACTAGGTTCCCAAAGCTTATTACAAACTCTTCCAAAATCAGCTAGTAAATAACGGATCTCGATCACTTACTATACTCTTTGGGATGCCATGGAATCTAACAATCCATTTCACATAAAGTTCAGCCTGCTTCGACGTTGTCCTAGTCGACTTGACATGAAGGAATCTTGCACTTTTGGTCAAGCGATCCATAATGAACCAAATCCCTTCATTTCCTGCCCTGGTTCTAAGTAGTCCATCGATAAAATCCATCGATATTTGTTCCCACTTCCATGTAGGAACTTCCAATGGGTGAAGCAAACCACTCGGCTTCTTCTGTTCAGCTTTCACTAACTGACAGTACATGCACTTGGAAATGAATTTTCCAATATCTCGCTTCATCCTCTCCCAATAGTAGACTCACTTCATGTCCTGATACATCTTGTTACCACTGGGATGAATCATCAACTTCGAGTGATGACATTCTCTCAGAACCTCATCTATCAATCCATCAATACCAGGAACAATTAACCATCGTTGCGGCCGAAGATTCAAATCCTTTTGGGAGAAAAGATACTTCAACGACTTGTGATCCGTAAACAACTCGAATCGAACTCCCAACAGGTAATTTTTCCATATCTTCAAAGCAAACACAATCGCTGCCAACTTCAAATCATGAGTTAGGTAATTCTTCTCATGTGGCTTTAGCTGTTGACTCGCGTAGGCCACGACCATATCCTTTTGCAGTAGCACTGCTCCAAGCCCAGTACCACATGCATCGGTGTATACCACCATCTCTTCATTCCTATTTGGAATGGTCAATGCATGAGCTCTTGTCAATCTCTCCTTCAGGATTTTGAACGCTTGTTCACACATCTGATTCCATGTGAACACTTGGTTCTTCTTCATCAATCCTGTTAATGGTGCAGCTATCTTGGAGAAATCCTTGATAAACCGTCGGTAATATCCTGCCAACCCAAGGAAACTCCGAACATATATCGCATTCTTAGGTCTATCCTAATCCTAGATTACTTCCACCTTAGCGTGGTTAACCGCTATCCCATTTCCAGAAACAACATGACCTAAGAACCTCACTTCATCCTTCCAGAAGTGACACTTCGAGAACTTAGCTTTCAACTGATGCTTTCGCAAGATCTCTAACATAACTCTCAAGTGTGTCTTGTGTTCTTCCTCATTCCTGGAGTAAACCAGAATATCATCCACGAACACAAGCATAAACTTATTCAACTGATCTCTGAACACTCTATTCATAAGATCCACAAAGTACGCTGGCGTATTAGTCAACACGAATGGCATCACCAACCACTCGAAGAAACCGGATGGCGTCCTAAAAGTAGTCTTTGGTACACTATCCTTAGCCACCCTCAATTGGTGAAATCCCGTTGCCAAATACATCTGAGAAAACACTTTGGCTTCGTGAAGTTGATCGAACAAGTCATCAATCCTTGGCAACAGATACTTGTTCTTCTTAGTCACCTTGTTTAGCTCACGATCATCCACACACAATCTTAACGAGCCATCTGCCTTGGTTGCCAACACGATGGGTGCACCCCGTTCGGAAACACTTCTCTGAATGAATCCCTTCCTTAGAAGGTCACGAACTTGCACCTCCAACTCTCGCTGTACCTTAGGCGCCATCCGCCTTAGAGGCATAACGATTGGTCTAGCACCCCCGACCAAATCGATCCTAAACTTGATCTCACGATGCGGCGGCAATCTTTTTTACCTCATCAAAGACATCCTCATACTCATTAGCGATCAGCACAGATGACAAGTCTTCTTCTGGAATCACAAGCGAATATAGATAGCTAACAAAGACACCCTCTTCGCGTTTATACTTTATCAACACCTTTTGCCCTTCCACATCCCGACTCTCACCTCTAGCTTCTCGCAATTCACCCTTGCCGCATACCTCTTGAGCCAATCCATGCCCAAGATGATCCCAAACCTAGTGAAGTTAAGAACAAAACAATCACACATAAAAGAGCAATCATGACTCGACGACACTAGACCACGGAACAACATGCACAAACTGGGCGAACCCCCAACTGGATTAGTCACGATCAATAGTATATCACAAATCCCAAGACAAACTTCTCGTTCTTTTGATAAGGAGTATCCATATATGAACGATCATACTTCGACAAAGCCTCGAAGTCAGAAATATAGTCAAGAACTGGGCGACCATTCTGCTTAAGCTCCACGAATCTCTTAAACATAACAGACTTCTGCACGGTGGAGATAAATTTTTCTTTAAACTTAGCTTGGAACAACTCCCATGAAATATCCTCTTCAGGGGTCTCAAGTGTGGTAGAGTTCCACCAGCCCATTGCTCTGCCCACAAACTGCCTTGATGCAAGCTTCCTTTTTGTTGCATCATCAATGCCCATGTCTTTGAAAATCCTAACACAAGTATCCATCCACCTCTGGACTTCTTCAACTGGCTCAGTTCCTTTGAACTGTTTTCCTCCCAATGAAGAAAAGTCTTTTTATAGCTTTGCAAATTCTACAGCTCTAGGCGCTTAGACTCTAACATCAACCGTAGCTGCCATTGGAGCGGGGTTCGTTGAAGGCATGCTTCAATCATAGCTTCAAACATGGCCGGGTAGTCTTGTGCCCTGCCATTACCCCCTCTAGTATTAGCTTCCCTAGCAGCGTGTCTTGATGATCATCTACTCATTCTAAATCTGCAATTTAGAATAATTAGCCACTTCCAAGAAAAACTACTAAAGTATACAACCCCTACTGCTATATATGCTAATATATATAATAATTATCCAACTGAAATCAACAAGTACATCTCTCATACGTGATTTCGTCTTCGAACTTTGGCCACAATCGTTGACCAGAGCTCTGATACTAAATGTGACAACCACTTACAGCCCCCGCACTATACAAGAGGAATAATACACTGAAAGGTGTGCCAGACAGCCATGGACGATCATCAAGGTATGGTAGACAAACGAAACCTGTCGTAAACTCACATCGCAAGGGTAAATATAATAGAACATATACAACAGGTAGTGATAGTGAAGCAGAAAACACTAAACTTTCATGACAACTAGAAAGTATTTCCCATACGCGTGGATAACAACAATAATGTTTGTACAATTTGCCTCACTACAACATTCAGAGAAATAGCAAATAGCGGAAACAAATACTAGATAGTAATAAAACTGATACGTGAGCCTCCTGCTCGCCATCGATTTGCATCTTTGTCCTCACTAAAGCAATACCTGCCACCTGTTACTCAGTCTGCCCATCCACAACCGGATGAACAGCCCAAGGTAATAAGAGGAAACATAAAACCTTGAGTCAGACAATAGTCTTAGTGAGCAATAAAACAGCTAACAAACTTCATCAATAAAGTATATGAGAATGGGTAAATAATCAACTAATCTACCCAGCTTCAGAGAAGAACTCTCAATTCCCTTCCCCATTACATGATAGTGATAGCTTTTATAATCCATACACCCAAAGGAATACCAATTCATTCACGACAATTAAAGCATCCATTCGTATATAGAAAAGCAACTCAATCATAATCACAACATGCATTCAAACGTCCATGACTGACTCTGGCTATCACCGCCAACCTTGATTTGGAACCCTCGTTATCATATGACTGGGTAATAATTTGCCGTCAATTGTCAAGGACCACAAATGACGCCCCGGTTCTAACAAAACTCCACATGCTACACTCAACACATGCTACTCGCTATACTCAACACGTGTCTAGGCCATACACGACGCCCAAGGTACTCGACCTACAATTGGTCTTCAGCTGTACCTCTGCTTTGAGTCCACTAGAACATATCACAACGATAATTCCTCGCCCTTCTCCTCCTAGTCGTTATCAATTATGACTGTTAATTAGCTTAGAACACCTTAGAACTGTCACTTCACATGAACTCAATACATCCTTGAGTTGTCTCCCCATTTGTTGCATACAATGAACAACAAACACTTTTCAAGACTTCCAAACTTTCTAATTGAATTCACTTTGAAGTCACATAATCACCGGAAGTGTCCGACCAGAAATAGCTGCCCAGAAATGGCAAAAATGGCTGACCAGAATAGGCTGACCCACTTTGGTCCGATCCACTTTAGTCCGACCCACTTTGGTTCGACCCATGTTGGTCCGATCCACTTTGGCCCGAGCCACTTTGGTCCGATCCACTTTCGTCCAATCCACTTTGGTCCGATCCACTTTGGTCCGATCCAAAACCTGCATATTGCAATTCAACTCCGATTTCGACCAAAACTTCGCCAAACGATAAATCCGACGAAACTAACTCATCCAATTCATCAAAAAGGATTACAAGCATGTTATGAAGTCAACAATATTATCAATATGACAATTCTATCAATGATAATGTCAAATTCACCAAAATCACCACAAATATGCGTATGAACAAAAACCATGGATCTAACTTGCACATTCATATGAAATATCATAGAAATTACCCATCTAAACTTGCTAAATCAGATTCTAGGGTGATCTAAATGAAAATGAACTTACCAATTAATGGATCTAAGGAAAAACAATTGAATTTGATGAAAAACATGATCTATTACCCATATACTTTATTGAATCCATGTGAGAAATGTAATCCACTCACTGATTCTCCAATACAAGCTGAAATGATAGAATTATGAATCTGGACAATGAGAAATTCGAACCAAACTCCTCAATTTGAAGAATTCACCTTTGAAATGATGTAGATCTAGCCTCCAATGGTGTAGATCTATGATTTCCCTCCTTAGATTTGGATTTTTAATGGTGGAAAGGTGTTAGAGGAAGAAGGAGGTCAATGCCTCTACATGAGAGAATGGAAAAGTAAACCTTTTCCCTCCACTCGCACCCCCTGTTTATAGGATTCCACCAGCCCACTAATGGGCCTCCCCAATCAGCCCATTAGGCTCTCCAAACCTGAATAACCAACTGAAAAACATTAAAACAACGATTTCTCCCAAACCTCTGAGCCAAATCTTTAATGTGACCACTCTACGGAAAGACAATCATCAATTCCTTTCCAATGGCATAGGTCTCACCCTTTGATTTGACATGAGTCAAAAGTTATGCCTTGTACAAGATTGACAGGGGTAAAATAGTCACAAACAAATCGGTAAAAATTATGGGCATGTCTCACATCCCCATAAGCAACATATTAAAAGATGAGAATGATCCAACCCTTAGGGAATAAAATAAATATATTTTACGATCTTCTGATACGTAAAAATTCGGGCTGTTACAGTCACGATCACTCACTATACTGGAAGGTACTCCATGTAGACGAACTATCTCACAAAGATAAACTGCAACCAACCATGCTGCCGTCCTTCTACTCTTAATTGGAATAAAATGAGCGCTCTTAGTAGGCCTGTCAACTATAACCCAAAGACTGGTGTTACCTTTCCTTGATATAGGCAAACCATCAATGAAATCCATAGAGACGCCCTCCCACTTCCACCGTGGGATCTTCAAAGGATGAGGTAAACCACCGGGCTTCTTTTTCTCAGCTTTGACTTGCTTGCAAACCAAACATCGAGAAACAAACTCCGTTACGTCTTTCTTCATCGCAGCCCAAAAAAAACCTTCTTGATATCTTTTTACATCTTATCACCGCCTGGATGGATAGTCATCCTAGAATAATGGGCTTCTTCAAGGACTGTCTTCAACAGACTCCCAACTCAGGGAACATAAAGCCTTCCATCTCATCGGAACCACCCCCAATCATCTATGGAATATATACGGAGGTGACTAGAAGTCTCCCCTCTACAGAGTCTATCCAATATTTCTGCTATCCGTGGGTCCTCTCATTGCGAAGTTTCTATATGATCCATAAGAGTAGGTTGCACCTCTATCGATGCCAACGAACCAGGTATAAGATCCGTTGATGGCCTAAAATCAAAGGTCGCTATATAGTCCAAGCTATGCCTCTCTATGAATAGTGGACTCAAAGTCATCCTCTGCCTACTCAGTGCGTCCGCCACCACATTACCCTTACCAGGGGTATAAGCAATCTCAAAGCCATAGGACGCTAGGAACCCCATCCATCTCTACTACCTCAAATTGAGATCCTTCTGCGAGAACAAGTGCTTGAGAAATTTATGATTGGTATACAACTCGAACTTCTCTCCAAGTAGATAATGTCATCAAATCTTAAGCGCAAACACCATTAGACAAAGTCAAGATTGGGGCTAGTCAGAGCCCTCTTCAATAGCTGAAAAGCATCCTCACAGTCAACACCCTAAGAAAAGGTCAGATTCTTCTTCGTCAGTCTGGTGAGTGGGTATGATGTCTTCGCGAAGCCCTTAACAAACTTCATATAATAGCCCGCTAAACCAAGAAAACTCCTCACCTCTGTTGCAATCTTTGGGGTCTGCCAATCTTGAACTACAACTACTTTCGTGGGATCCACTTCTATCCCATCCTTAGAGACCACATGCCTTAGAAATCTCACTTCCTTTCTCCAAAAATGATATTTGTAGAATTTTGCCCTAAGCTGATGCGCTCGGAGAGTCTTTAAAACCTCCCTTAAATGTAGGGCATGTTCTTCCTTGCTCTTCGAGAAAATCAAGATGTCATTAACAAAGACTGTGATGAACTTATTTAAAAACTCCGAAACACCCTACTCATCAGATCCACAAAATAGCCTGGTGCATTCGTCAACCCAAAAGCATGACGAGCCACTCGAGGAAACCATATGGAGTTCTAAAAGCAGTCTTGTCTATACTGCCCTTGGCCACCCTCAACTGATGAAACCCCATGGCTAAGTTTAACTGGGAGAAAATAGATGCACCAACAAGCTGGTCAAATCGATCATGTATCCTCGGAAGTGGGTGTCTATTCTTCTTAGTGAGCTTATTCAACCCCCTCTAATCCACGCGTAAGCGAAGCAAACCATCCGCATTAGTCGTGAATACTACTGGAGCATCCCAATCAAATATGCTTCGCCTAATAAATCCTTTCTCAATTTGCTCCCATACTTGCTTGTTGAGCTCTCTCTTTTCTCTCGGAGCCATATGGTGCACAGGCAATGCAACTGGCTTTGCATTGTCCACCAAGTATATCCGAAAATCAATCTCGCACCTCAGAGGTAATCTCCGTACCCCCTCAAAAATATCTGAATACTCACAGACTATCGGTATAGATCGCAAGTCATCGATAGATGCATCAAGTGATTCTAGAAAACTAAGCATGACAGACCCTTTTGGGTCATAAGAAATCTCGAGAGTCCTCCCATGGCAAGTCGAAAGTCTAATGAACCCCCTCTCACAGTCTTGAATGGCACCATATATGGCTAGCCAATCCATACCTAGAATCAGACCATAGCCCATGAAACCAGGCACATATGCATCACACTCAAACTCTATGCCTAACATAGATATTTTCAAACCCTAACAAATCATAGACAGATGAGCCCCTAATGGGGTTTGAGACAACAACGAGATCCAAAACCATACTAGTAATAAGGTGTAGAGACTCAACCACAGAATCAGATATAAAAGAATGTGAAGCGCCAGAATCAAAAAGAGTTCTAATAGGATGATCGGAAAGGGAAATCAAAACTTCAACAGAAACTTTCCTACCTCTATCTGGTATACCGACCTCGAGAGCATGCACTTTCCCTCCAGAAGATCCTGCCCTTTGGCCCCCTCCTTGCTTCTTTGGGCACTCCCTAATAAGGTGTCTGACTTCTCCACAATGGAAACAAGCATTCTTCGTTCTTTTGCAGTCTTTGCTTAAATGACCCACGCATCCACAACTATGACACTTCCTCTTCTCTCGGGCTTTTTCGTTCTTTCCGCCCTTCTATTGCTGTTGTTGTTCTTTCTTAGGCCACACTTTATTGTTTTTTGTTTCATCAATCTTAGCCTCTTTCTTTTAACCTTTATCTTCTTCGTGCATCAATTCCATATAACTGAGTTTCTCGAAAGTTTCCCCCATCAAAATATGAGACATAGCCAATTCATGGAGGGGTTCATTCAATCCTCTTGCAAACCTCAAAGCTTTCTTGTGCGGGGTATTCACTAGCTCAAAACCAAACCTCTCCAATTGATTGAACTTATTGATAGACATGCCTCCTTGCTTAAGTGCCAGAAACCTTTCCATTTGCATACATTGCTCGGCATGAGAAAGAAACTTCATCTCGAATCTCTATCGAAGATCATTGTAACACCCCGTATTTTCTGAGAATATTAAGAGAATGAATTAAAGAGTACTTTATTTTTAAAAGAAGAATTAAGGGAAATGGGTTACGCTAATGCGTTTATCTCGGAATTCTGCTTGGAATATAGTCCAAGTTTTCGTAAATCGGACTTCGTATGAGAAAGTTATGGCCTTCAGAAGTTTCAGGAAGTTAAATAAAATAAAATAAAACAGCTCCGATTTAAAAGAAGTTCAAAATTCAAATCATACACCTGGGCTGGGTGGTAAATTTCCCGCCTAGGACCCAGGTCGACCAGGGGGTCAACCTGGGTCAAATAGGTCGACCAGGGGGTCGACCAGGGGGTCGACCTCCCCTCTATTTCCAGATCTGAGGACTGGTTCATTTCTCTGCACTTGGACGCCCGTTCTGACCAGATTCGTTGATCCCTATGCTATATAAACACCCCTAAGGCTACAGTTTTCTCTACGCAACTTCATTACGCCTATACTCTACCCTAATTCAAATCAAAATAAATCTAAGACGGGGTTATGCCGCTCAAATTCTTCGTAGAATCAAGTTAGAATTCGAGTAAAGATTCAAAGGCTAATTCAATGACTTCAACAACTATTTTCTAAGAATAAAATCTAGATTAGAGAATCGATAGTCTACTTCAAGGGAGAGCTATTCAGTTTAAGAATACAGATCCTAAAAAACAAGATTTGCCTTTGTTATGTAAGTTCACGTTACTTTCAGAAATAAAAGTTAATAGTGATTCTGATATTGTAATTAATCTGAATCTGAGATTATGTATATTTCTATTTGGATTTCTATATCCATTGGATCTATCTCATTGATAATATTATGTCCATTCTTTGTCTCTTCTTTCCCTCTTCCCTTTTTGTTTTATAGCCAGGCTACTGCAAGCCATAGCCAAATCTCATAAGAGATGAACGTACGTTGGAAATAAAATTAGGCATAATATATGATTTGAACATGGCCAGCGCTAAAATTGGGCATAATATATGATTTGAACATGGCCAGCGCTAAAATTAGGCATAATATATGATTTGGACTGACTAGCGCTAAAATTGGGAAAAGTATTAAATTATGTATAATTGGGCATAACTGATTTGTAACAAATTTGAGGACATAACACATGTTGTATTTAAAACACAAAGTGTATCGAACATATGACTTGAGATTTGAGGCATAAAGTATTGGACATATGACTTGAGATTTGGGGCGTAAATTGAACTGTAAATATGTAAGTTCAAGTTATTTTCAGATTTAAACACCTAATAGTGATTTTGGCATGTAACGAAATGGATTTAAGTCCATGCTTGATGATAAGACAAATCTTTTAGATTAATTCCTATCTTTCTACTAAATCAATGATTTACACGCCTAAGAAGTTATTATTTAATCATGCCCATCTTTGTTGGACATCTGATATATATAATCCTTTTTGGTTCATGATGTTATTTATATCAGATTTATATGTCAATGAGGTTATTTCTGTCAGTTTGTTTCAGATCTATCTTTGTTATACCCCAACTCTAACAGATCTGTAATCGTCTTAGGTCCAAAATATTATATTTGATTGATCTACCATTTTAATGCCTGTTTTATGCCTACTCTCGTTTATGTTCCTCTTTCGTCCCCTTCATTTTATGAATCTAGATTAACCTCGAATCTAGACCGAAACTTATTATACGTGTATTGGGGAATAGCCTATTTGGTAATGATGGAACATAATTTTGTAACTTATGATTTGGGGCATAACTGTCTTTGTTGCGAACTTGGGGTGAATTGAAATATTAAATCTAGATTTGGCGCAAACTGTAAACTGGAATATTAATCTAGATTGGGCATAACCATTGGTTGAGACGCCAAAGCATAATGTATATTGGGGTATTGGGGCATGACTATTAGTACAAACTTGGGAAGATTAGGTGTAGCCTATTTTGAGTAATAATTCAAAATTGAATTTTGGGGGCCATAACTTGCAATTAGCTTTGTTGGGCATAACTTGAGAAGTGGAATGTGGCTGGTTGGGATAATTAGCATATAAATCTAGACTTGGACATTTATGGAAAATGTGGCATAATCTGAAATTGACAACAATTGTGAATAATTTACATATAAACTGTAAATATGTAAATTAGTGAAAAGACGAATGTGCCTAACCCGAGGTTAGATTGAGTTGTGGTGTAAAAATGCCCGGAACCACTCGACACATCCAGTAACCACAACAACACCTATCTAATGTGAGAGGTTAGCGCATCATGCCCAAGAAAAACCCGAGGTTAGATTGAGTTGTGGTGTAAAACTGCCCGGAACCGCCCGGCACATCCAGTAACTGCAACAACACAAATCTAATGTGAGAGGTTGGTGCATTAATAAATCAATTAATGCTAATGAACAAGATGAATGACTAGGGTTAAGTTAATAGGAAACACTTAACAAGTATAGCATGATGAATGGGTAGGGTTAAGTAATAAGAAACACTTGACCAATATAACTTGATTTGTGGTAAGGTTAAGTTAAAACAAGAGGGCAACACTTAACCAATATAACTTGATTTGTGGTAGGGTTAAGTTGACACAAGAAGGCAACACTTAACCAAAGTAACATGACAAGTAGGTGGATTAAGTTAACTTGAATTGATTGATGACACTTAACCAATACAACATGATGAACATGTGGGGTTAAGTTAACAAGAAATACTTGACCAATATAACTTGATGGACGAACGAGGATAAGTTAATAGGAAACACTTAACCAATCTGATAAGTGAGGAGGGTTAAGTTAATAGGAACACTTAACCAACATGACATGATGAACGGGTGGGTTAAGTTAACATGAATGGACAAAACTTAACCAATATGACATAATGTATGGGAGGGTTAAGTACATATCGGGCTGGTGGGAAATATTAGTAAATATAGTCCCACAAACTTAACCGTTAAATAAACATGCTTGAATCGATGGGAGGGTTAAGTACATCTCGTGTAGGTGGGTAATATTAGTACATATAGGCCCACAAATTTAACCATTAAGTAAACATGCTATAATCGGTGGGAGGGTTAAGTAGGTGGGTAATATTTGTATAAATAGGCCCACAAACTTAACCAATAGGAAACCCTAGTAACGGGGACCCATTTCGATAGTAACCCACATAGATGTATCATGGTACCCTGAAACTAGGCAGGGTGGGGCACGATTACTGGGCTGATTGTAAGCGGTCAAAACAGGCATGCACGTAATCCGGAGTGGGAAAAAGCAGGCACTGGATACCAGTAGTTATACACTGTGCATCTTGAATCGTGTCGGGTCGCTGTCATAAGGATTGATACACCTTACGGTGGGACCAACACAGGGTACCTACACGCAAGAGAGGGCCGATTGACACAGATACATGGAACATTAATGCAAGTAAGGAGCCGATCGATAGGGTAGTAAGGGTACATCTGACACATTCATGGCAATTAGGCAGATTGAGGTGGAATCCTCATAATAGATGTACACCTGAAGGCTACCACAATTGCGGGGATTGGGATCACGTTATCATATTATCATTTTATACAGATTACTAGTTGGGACACTAGTTAGGTGGTGCAGAGATATAGAAATCAGAATAACAAGGTAGTGGCGAAGCAGAGAAAGAGTAGAAGCGCATTCAGTTTATCTTGCCTTATCATATCTATACTAATCATATGTTGTCCTGTTATCCTTGTTCTCACGGTGTTGTCTTATATTTAGTTTATTCATGTCATGATGCTTTTTCCTGTTTATATACTGAAAGTCACTGGACTTACCAGACTTATGTCTGACCTAGTTTTGTTTCACCTCTTTTGTAACACCCCACACCCGCTAAGGTCACTCACTATGGGAATGCCTTAACTTCGGTGGAGTATTTTAAGTGAATATAGAACAGATTAATTACAACAAGACAGATATAAATAATACTTGTTAACTAAAACATCATTTCATTGCAGCAGAAGGTAAACATGTTTGGTTACAAAACCATAAAACAAGAGTCAAGTACTAAATATCCATCCTGATAAAACATAAGTACATAATCCCACTACATAACTAATAGCCATAATAGAAAAGATAAGCTGAGCTTTACATCAACGTCCAAGCTCCAAAAGATAGATAAAGAAATCTGATCAAAGCCCACTAGTGCTAGGCCCAACCTGAGGACCTGAGGGGGAAAAAGATAAAAACAACGGGGTCAGACATAAGTCTGAGTGAGCCCTATAACTTTAACAAAACAATCATTAAAGTAATTAGGGTATGATATAAACTTGGTACAGTGATGACTGGGGATAAATGACTACACTAAGCAGCCAACTAGACATAGGATGAACTAAGATAACGGTAAAGACGCATATACCCACCCAAGGGTAATTACTACACTGCACCACACCAGTCATTCCTACTTAAAGGTTGATCCCATCCAAGGACTTAGAAAATTTAACTAGTAGTTTCGTGTACCCCTAGCTGACTACATAGGTGCCGTCTGCCCCTATCTCCACTAGGTGTACCCACTACTCCCCAAGCGATCGGCTCCCTACCGTAGATACCCGTGCTGGCCCCACAGTGGGGTGTATCACTCCCCAAAGTAGCAACCCGATACAATCAACGGTGCACGACTTATACCTACACGATGCAACAACGTCTTACCTACCAGCCCGGGTCCACACACGCATATGAAACCCGTTGGACTTGCGTTGCCACCGCTAACCCGTTTTGGCCTCTTATAGTCAAGCCCAGTATGCGTGTCCCGTCCTCGACTTGGGTCGAGCCCACAAAGATACGTTTTGGGTTACTGGTTGAAATGGGCCCCCACAAGCTACCCACCTAAGCTTGTCCCTTTTTCTAGTGCATCCCACTTAACCCTTTAATCATGTTTAATTACATGTTTCCACTTGGTTAAGTATTCTAATCGTATTTTCTATTGCCACCCAAGGCAACCCACTAGATTTCCACATGCCACCCAAGGCACTTACTTGATTTCCACATGCCACCCAAGGCACCCACTTAACCCCTCATGCCCCACTACATGCTTATCTGGTTAAGTGTTTCTTAATTGATTAAGACCGTAACCTTTGCAAAGACCTCTCACATTAGACTATCTTTTATGGCAGCTGGATTTGCCGGTCGGGTCCGGGCAGCCTTACGCCATAACCGAGTCTAACCTCGTGTCTTTACACTTGTCACGTATTTAGTTTATGCCTAAGACCTCTCACATTGGGCCAATCATTTGTAGCCGCTGGATTTGTCGGTCGGTTCCAGGCAGTCTTATGCTACAAAAGGGTCCAACCTCGTGTCTTAGTCGATTAATTACACCTAATTAATCACCCCCATAATTTGTATTAATTATCCCTAATTAATTACAAATTTAACGATGTACATAATTGACTCAATTATGTCCATCCACTTTATGGTATGCATAATCATACCAACTTCACACCATTTCATTAACATGAATATTAACCCCATCGTTCCCCATGTAATACGTTGACATGACATACTTAAAAGGGAAGATTCATCACAAACACAATGGGTTCAACTTGCATAACATTAGCATCAACATGGGTTTTAAAGGTGTCAACATGCATATATGACCATGGCATCAAACCCAACTAGCATAAATAATCAACCCAAACTTGCATGAATCACATATGTCATAAAGAGGGTAACTTGCATAAGTTACTTATGTCATACAAAGGGGTAAACTTGCAAATGTATGTATGACATATAAAGGGGTTAACTTGCATATGTATGCATATCATACAAAGGTGTAAACTTGCACATGTTACTTGCATATAATCAAACACCAAACTTGCATAACATGTCATATATGAACTTGCATATAATCAAACACCAAACTTGCATAACATGGTGTCATAATGGATCAATGTTTATCATAGTGATTTGCATAACTAGCATCATGAGCACATAGCATAAAACTTGCATAACTAGCATCATGAACATATAGCATAAAACTTGCACAACTAGCATCATGAACTCATAGCATATGACTTGCATAACTTGCATAACATCATGAACACATAGCATATGACTTGCATAACATCATGAACACGTAGCATATGACTTGCATAACTTGCATAACATCATGAACACATAGCATATGACTTGCATAACTTGCATAACATCATGAACACATAGCATATGATAGCATAACTTGCATTGATCCATATACATAACCATAACCTCATTATATCCTATCATAATTAGTTTAGCAATTGCTTGCTAAAGGCATAGAAACTCACAAATTGTTGATTAGCACTCCTATGAAGAAGATTAAGTTGCTAGAGTTGATTAGAAGTTGATTTGAGAAGATATCTTCCTCTTTAATTTGATGGAGGCTCCTTCAAGTTGCATTTTGACGGCATGATGCCGTTGTATCCAGTTTTAGTATGAATTAGGGTAGTCTTAGGGTGTATTTATAGACTAGTTAAGTGTTTTAGGCCCTTAGATTAACCCTAATTTAGGTTAGAGCCGTCAGATTTCGTCACAGCCCCAAAACACAGTCCAAACCCCAAAACAGTGCACCCAGGCCAAACTGACCGACAGGGGGGGTCGACCCCTGGGTCAACCCCTGGGTCGACCCCTTGGGGTGGTCGACACCCATGTCGACCCTAGTGTCGACGCCCTCTATCTGGCGGGAATTTTCCCGCCTCTTCTGAAATTTGAAATTTGAATATTTTAAATCTGTTTTGAATTTTCTGAAACTTTGGATGGCCATAACTTCTTCATACGAAGTCCAAATCACGCAAACTCGGACTCTATCTCAACCATAATTCCGAGACGAACACAATGGCGCAACCCGTTTCCCATAATTCTCACGTCTGAGATTAATTATTCTTTAATTACTAAACATTAATATTAAGTGAAATTCGGGGTGTTACATTCTCCCCTACTTAAAGGATTTCGTCCCCGAAATCTCCAAGTCAAGAAGAACGTATCCTACCAACCAAACAACCATCTACTCAAACCATCAAACACCGACATCCATTGTCCTTAAAGTTTCTAATGCTGTATGAACATATGCAAAAAGTGTGTGTATATGTCCGTATACTAATGCAAAATTAGGCGGTCTACTGATTCAGTCGACCTCCTTAGTGCAAACCATGATAGTGCCATGCATCCAATATGTATGCGAAAGAATCCTATCGACACATACTATTACTACATGTGTGCCCAACCATTCACCAAAATGCATCATCCATATGATAACACAACCATTATACATCCATTAATATAGCTACCTACACACAATTATATGCAATATGCAATATGAAGTGACTGAGCCGATCTAGTGTCTAAAGTGTGTGCATATGCATCCACGAGCAACCACTAGCAACCACTTGCATCCATCAATCATAACATGTCTCAAACACATGTTTCAACCATAGGTTTATCCTATCTAAAGGTCAAAGGTACTAATGAGAGGATATACTACAGATAAGATAAGTACTAGACAAACGATAAAGGAGAAGTTAAAAGACATACCCTCAAAAAGAAATGGGTACAGTGAACGCATCTTCGCTTCTGTCTCCCAAGTAGCGTTTCTCTCATCCTCTCCCCATTGCACTTTGACTAGTCGAACCTCTCTGTTTCTCAACTTCCTAATCTCTGACCCAAGGATGCGGGTAGGAGCTCGTCGAATAGTCGCATCACGCTCTACCTCCATTTCTCTAAGCAAGCTCGGCTCTACCACCTCTGCGGTCTCATGTAGGCACTTCCTCAAATGTGACACATGGAATACTTCATGTACCCCACTAAGTCTCTCGGGCAACTCTACTCTATATGCCATCTGTCCAATCCTTTCCTTAATAGGAAACGGTCCTACAAACCTTGGTGCTAACTTCCCAACGGACCCAAAGCGAACAACATTCCATAATGGAGATACTTTGACAAAGACCATGTCCCCAACATCAAACTCAAGATCCGTCCTCCTCTTATCCACGTAAGATTTCTGCCTATCTTGCGCCGCTTTCATCCTTCTTCGAATCAAATCAATCTTTTCTGAAGTCTCTCTAACCATATCAGGCCCAAGCAAGATCTTATCCGTAGATTCCCACCAACATGTAGGTGATCGACAAGGCCTTCCATAAAGAGCTTCAAAAGGAGCCATACCAATACTAGACTGAAAGCTGTTATTATATGCGAACTCCACAAAAGGTCTTCTAGAACACGATTCACCCTCTCGGTCTGGCCGTCCGTCTGAGGATGATATGCGGTGCTCAAACACAACCGAGTCCCTACTGCCTCTTGCAAACTCTTCCAAAGCTCGCTAGTGAAGATAGGATCTCGATCACTCACTATGCTAGAAGGTACTCCATGTAATCGAACTATCTCTCGAAGGTAAACTGAAGCTAGCCATGGAGCAGTCCTCTTACTCTTCACGGGTATGAAATGGGCACTCTTAGTAAGTCTGTCTACCACAACCCAAATTCCCGTATTACCCTTCCTCGATCTCGGTAACCCATCAATAAAATCCATCGAGACGCTATCCCACTTCCATTGCGGGACTTCCAATGGGTGAAGCAACCCACCAGGTTTCTTTTGCTCCGCTTTCACTTGTTGGCACACCAAGCATATAGCAACATACTCGGCCACATCCTTCCTCATACCGGCCCAAAAGAAAACTCGCTTCATGTCTTGGTACATTTTGTCCCCACCGGGATGAATGGTCATCTTCGAACGATGCGCATCATCAAGTATAGCCTTCCTCAAACCCTCGTCTTGCGGTACACAAAGTCTACCGTCTCTACGCAACCACCCCCTATCATCTAGGGTGTACCTACTCAAATGGCTGGACGACTCCCCCCTTATGAGCCTCTCTACCAACTCAACCAACTGTGGGTCGTCCCGCTGTGCCTCGCCAATCCGTCCCAAAAGAGTAGGTCTGACCTCTAAGGATGCTAGCAAACCGGGTACAAAGTCAACGGAAGGTTTAAAATCAAACATCGAGATAAATTCCAAGCTTCGTCGTTCCACGAACAATGGGCTCAAGGACAACCTTTCTCTGCTCAAGGCGTCCGCCACCACGTTACCCTTGCCAGGGGTATACGCTATCTCGAAATCATAGGATGCTAAGAACTCCATCCACCTTTGCTGTCTTAAGTTCAAATCCTTCTGAGAAAACAAGTACTTCAATGATTTGTGATCAGTGAACAATTCGAACCTCTCGCCAAGAAGATAATGGCGCCAAGACTTAAGCGCAAAAACAATAGCGGCCAACTCTAGATCATGGGTAGGGTAATTTTTCTCATGCACTCTCAACTGCCTTCCCCCATAGGCGATTACCCTTCCCTCTTGCATTAAGACTGCGCCTAGTCCTGTCCCACAAACATCGGTATAAACAACAAATGGCTTACTCCCATTTGGCAACACTAAGACTGGAGCTGTGGTTAAAGCTCTCTTTAACCGTTGGAACGCATCATCACAATCTACGTCCCATGTGAAGACTAGATTTTTCTTTGTCAAGCGAGTTAATGGGGCTGATATCTTCGCGAAGTCCTTGATAAACTTCCTATAGTAGCCAGCCAACCCTAAGAAACTCCTCACCTCGGTAGCGTTCTTCGGAACCTTCCAATCTTGGATGGACACTACCTTCGCGGGATCCACAGCTATCCCTTCCTTAGAGACCACGTGCCCCAAGAACCGCACTTCCTTCCTTCGGAAGTGACATTTAGAGAATTTAGCCTTAAGGCTATGCGCTCGAAGAGTCTCTAACACTTCCCTAAGATGTAGGGCATGCTCTTCTTCACTCTTAGAAAAGACTAAGATGTCATCCACAAAGACCACCACGAACTTATTAAGGTACTCCCTGAACACCCTACTCATCAAATCAACAAAGTATGCAGGGGCGTTCGTCAAACCAAATGGCATCACCAGCCACTCATAGAAACCATCCGGAGTCCTAAAGGCAGTCTTCTCTATACTATCCTCAGCCACTCTCAACTGATGAAACCCCGTGGCTAAGTCCAACTGTGAGAACACTGAGGCGCCAACCAACTGATCAAAGAGATCATCAATCCTCGGCAATGGGTGTCTATTCTTCTTTGTGAGCTTGTTGAGTTCTCTATAGTCTACACAAAGTCTGAGGGACCCATCCGCCTTCGTGGCAAAAACTACTGGAGCACCCCACTCCGATATACTTCGTCTTATGAACCCCTTCTCAAGAACCTCCCCTACTTGCTTATGGAGTTCCCTCCTCTCACGAGGAGCCATGTGGCGCACTGGCAAAGATACTGGTTTAGCATTGTCTACCAGATATATTCGGAAGTCAATATCCCGCTTCGGAGGTAAGCCCTTCACCTCCTCAAACACATCCGAGTACTCCCGGACAACTCTAACAGATCGCAAACTCTCAACCGAAGCGTCAAGCGATTCAAGATAACTTAGCATAACAGAATTCATGGGATTACAAGAGATCTCGAGAGTGTTACCCAAGCGGGTCATGAGCCTAACAACTCTCCTTTCACAATCAAGAACGGCACCATTACTGGATAACCAGTCCATGCCCAAAATCAACCCATAGCCCGTGAAGCCCAAAACAAAAGCATCACATCTAAACTCAACGCTAAGTATAGAAATCTTCAAACCCAAACATATCATGGACAAATAAGTGGAGCCCCCAATTGGGTTTGAAACAACCAAGGGATCATCTACTAGACTGGTGTCTAAGTGCAGTGACTCAACTAATGATGATGAGATAAACGAATGCGATGCGCCAGAGTCAAACAAAGTACGGACAGGATAATCAAACAGAAAAACCAGACTTTCAACGGAAATAGTTCTACCTCTTTCCTGAATCGGTGGAACCGCGAGAGCCTGAACTTGCCCCCTTGCCTGACCTGGTGCCATAAGAGCTTGCACCTGTCCTCCTGAGGTAGATCCCGTCCTTTGCCCCTTCTTAGGGCAGTCCTTCACTAGATGCCCTGCTTCGCCATAGTGGAAGCAGCCAGTCTTCTTCTTCTTCCGACAATCTTTGCTTAGGTGGCCTGGTGTCCCACAATTGAAGCACTTCTTCTTTCCCTTGCCACCGTTGCCTTTCCCACCCTTGTTTTGCTGTTGCTGTTGAGGTCTCTTCCGATCTCCTTTCTTCTCGGGTGCCTTATTAGCATTGGGACCCTTCTCTTCCTCATGCATGAGTGCCATGTCTACTAGCTTCTCAAAGGTGGCCCCCATAGGGATGTGAGTCATAACTAATCCATGCATCGGTTCATTCAAGCCTTTAACGAACCTCAAAGCCTTCTTCTCCGGTGTATTCACCATGTCTATGCCAAACCTTGCCAATTGATTAAACTTGTTGACATATTCCTTCACTGATAGGTTTCCTTGCTTTAGAGTCAAAAACCTTTCCATATACAAGTTTTCCTCCGCCCTTGAGAGAAACTTTGCCACAAACCTTTGCCTGAAATCCGCCCAAGAGTCAACAGGGCGTTCTCCATTAGTGACCTCCCACCAGAACGAGGCCTCTCCCTTCATTAACCAAGCAGCTAACTTGACTTTCTTTCCTTCTTCCATCTCAAAGATGTCTATCAACTCTTCCACCTCCTTAAGCCAATCCCTAGCTTCCACAAAAGTTTCTGATCCTTGAAAAGGTTTCCCCCCCAAAGCCTTAAATTCCTTGCAAGTCTTAGCAAAAGTATCCGTGCGAGGAGGAGGAGGAGGAGGAGGAAGATCAGGTGCTACTGTTGGTGGAGGAACATTTGCTGGTGTAATAACCCGTAAAATGCGAGCCAGTTTGAAATTTTTATTTTGGCAATTTTGACGAATTTTGAAGATTTAAAATGAATTATTTTAAATAATATAGACGAGAAAATTTATTTTGAATATAATTCGAACGTATATATTATATACGTCGTCGTTAGAATATAAATAATTATATATAATTATAATAGAATTGAAAATGGCGCGGTAGTTCGATAATTCGATTTCAAACTTCAATTGAATGTACCGGGTGCAAAACAATCCGGATTTTAGTGAAACCAAAAATAATGGGGTCTAATTGATAGTATCTTTCCAACGAATCCGAAAAATCAAGATTTCATATCGGGAATCAAAAGATATGTCCAGTTGAAAATTCTGAATAGTCGCTATGGAATTCAGGCCCTTAAAAATGGACATTTTGCAAACGACCTCGGATTTCGACGAAACTAGTTTTGTTGGATCCGTGATGTCGAGTTATTGCTAGATTCCAAATTTCATAATTTTTCGAATCAATATGTGAGCGTGGCATAGGAAAACGCGTTTGACCAGTTTTAGTTGATTTTAATCGACTGGAAGTTGGCCATTTTTCAAACGGTCTCAGAATTCGACGAAACTAGTTTTGTTAGGACCGTATCGTCAATACGAAGCTAGAAAATATTTTTCTAGAATTTTTCTAGTTCATATGTGACCCCGGTAATTAGAAATGTACGTTTAAAATTCAATATAGTGATTTAAATGTAAATTTAACGGAAACTGATTGAAACGGTCAAATCAGCTTGCGATACATATCCCATTGTGTTCGGAATGGGGGTGAAACGCTATGGGCGACAGTCGGTGGGCCTCGTTTCGAAGTCGAATAAAAAGTCAACTCTAAGGAGAAAATAAATTAAAATAAAATTAAAATATAAATAATTATATTTGCATATACCCCCCCCCTCTCCTCTCGTTTTCACTCAGAAGAAATAAAAAAAAAAAAAAAGAGGGAAAAGGTCTTGGAAGAAAATCGACGGGGGGGGGGGCGATCCATCGCCCATCGCGCCGCCGGAGCAGGCGCTCCCTTCCCCCTCCGATCCTTCTCCTCCACCCTCTCCACTTCCGTTTCCCCACCTCCTCCCATCCACCGACGCAGCCGCAGCCACCACGACCCGCCGCCCCTCCTTATTCCCCCTCTCCTCTTCCATCGACAGCCGCAACCCCCCCCCCTTCGACGAAGACCACTGCCAAACCCCCCCCTCGGTTTAACTGTAAGTTTTTTTTTTATATACGATATTTTTTTTAATTCGTTTTTTTTATATATATAATTATTGTTAGTTAGTTTAAAACTGATTTTTTTTAGTATGTTTAAAACTGATTTTTTTTTTTATATAATGATGCTAAAACTGATTTTAAATAAAAAGTTAAAACTGATTTTATTTTATATTTTTGGTTTAGGAAAACTGAATTTTTAAAAGAAAATAAAAACTGATTTTTCAAAAGGATTAATACTGATTAGAAAAAAAAAAGATTTGATTTTTAGTTAAAGAAAAGTATGATCTTTATATTTTTAAAGTGATAAAAATATAGTTTTTATATTTTTAAAGTATTAAAAATATAGTCTTTACTATATAGAAATATTAAAAATATGATTTTTATATTTTTAAAGTATTAAAAATATAATCTTTATAGGATAGAAAAATAGAATTTTTATATATTGAACTTCGATAGAAAAATAGAATTTTTATATATTGAACTTCGATAGAAAAATAGAATTTTTATATATTGAACTTCGATAGAAAAATAGAATTTTTATATATTGAACTTCGATAGAAAAATAGAATTTTTATATATTGAACTTCGATAGAAAAATAGAATTTTTATATATTGAACTTCGATAGAAAAATGGATTTTTATATATTGAATAGTGAAGTAAAAATTCGATTTTTACATATGTAGTAGCTACGGGCAACGAAGGCGGCAAAGATGCGATAGCGACGAAGAATTCTGCAAAAGAAGAGTCAAGATGATTGGATAGCTATATGTGAGAACTTCTCACCTTTCAATTTCTTTTTCTAAGTTATATTTACATATATATATATACTAGGATGCAGACGGTGCTTAGTAGCACCCGACACAATCGTCCACAGACCATGGACTTGTTTGTTTGGCTGTTTGGTAATTGATTGAGTTATTGGTTTGAATGTGGTTTGTGGTGTGAAAAATCGAATCGATAAATTGATTAGGATTAGACGTGCGCCGTTATAAGGCGAAGGAGTAAGGCTAGGTTAGACCCTTACTCCAAATTTTGTGGTTTGCATAACGAAAGTGAATTTGATTGATGTGTGAATGGCGTGGGCCTTCACTAGACCGGGGATAAGGCTGGACCTTGTCCCGTTTCTAGTATCGTGCCGTTATGCCGCCGAAATTTTCTAAAATATGTTAGAAAAATAGAAAGATCATTTTATTTAAAGAATGAACTGAATAGATATTCATAAGTTAAAATAAAATGTTTTATCGTTAAAAATATAATTTTTAACGTGAATGTGAATAAATAAATATTCATTTACAAGCCAGATGGTTTGTTTATGTACACCTATTTGACTGATATTGATTGGGTCGATAAATTTTACACATCGCCCAACTGCACAAATAAAATCTGTGCTTGATTGTTTGAAACCCCACACGGGTGTTGGGATGAAATTTGAAGTTCACTCATCCTGATTGATTAAATATGTCGATCGATTGATTGACAGGCTGTTATAAGCGTTAGATATTTATATTTGATGCTTATACAGTGTAGTGCACTTTGGTTGATGGTTGATTATTTTTCAATGCTATTATATACATGTGTTGTATGAAAATCCATATAGTTAACTTTATATGGTAATTGATTGGGCCTCATTCCAATTTGAAAAAAATAAAGAATATTATAAAATAAAGGTTCATGTGTTGACTATATTCATCCGTTGATATTAGTCATGTGTTGAACGAAATATTTTTATAATAAAATTTATATCTTTATCAATATAAAATAAAGGTTCATGTGTTGACTATATTCATCCGTTGATATTAGTCATGTGTTGAACGAAATATTTTTATAATAAAATTTATATCTTTATCAATATAAAATAAAGGTTCATGTGTTGACTATATTCATTCGTTGATATTAGTCATGTGTTGAACGAAATATTTTTATAATAGAATTTACATCTTTATCATATATAGAATTAGAAATCAACTGGAAAATAGATGAGATGAGTGGCCTCCTGGATATTAATCTGATGTTGGTTTCGGCCTTCGGGGTTAATATTCAGGAAATCGTTCTCTCACTAAATTACGGTTGAAGTCTGATTCAATATCAAACGATAGATACCTTAACTTTTATAAAATATATTAAATAGCAAAAATAGTCACACGTGGACGGTACTCATTCGTTGAGATTAGTCGTGTGTTGACAAAAAGAAATATTTGAAATAGAATATATAAAGCCGTGTTGATTAGTGATGCGCCATTTTGACGCGAACGATATATATAACGATTTCGAAATGAATTGAATATATAACGATTTCGAAATGAATTGAATATATAACGATTTCGAAATGAATTGAATATATAACGATTTCGAAATGAATTGAATATATAACGATTTCGAAATGAATTGAATATATAACGATTTCGAAATGAATTGAATATATAACGATTTCGAAATGAATTGAATATATAACGATTTCGAAATGAATTGAATATATAACGATTTCGAAATGAATTGAATATATAACGATTTCGAAATGAATTGAATATATAACGATTTCGAAATGAATTGAATATATAACGATTTCGAAATGAATTGAATATATAACGATTCCGAAATGAATTGAATATATAACGATTTCGAAATGAATTGAATATATAACGATTTCGAAATGAATTGAATATATAACGATTTCGAAATGAATTGAATATATAACGATTTCGAAATGAATTGAATATATAACGATTTCGAAATGAATTGAATATATAACGATTTCGAAATGAATTGAATATATAACGATTTCGAAATGAATTGAATATATAACGATTTCGAAATGAATTGAATATATAACGATTTCGAAATGAATTGAATATATAACGATTTCGAAATGAATTGAATATATAACGATTTCGAAATGAATTGAATATATAACGATTTCGAAATGAATTGAATATATAACGATTTCGAAATGAATTGAATATATAACGATTTCGAAATGAATTGAATATATAACGATTTCGAAATGAATTGAATATATAACGATTTCGAAATGAATTGAATATATAACGATTTCGAAATGAATTGAATATATAACGATTTCGAAATGAATTGAATATATAACGATTTCGATTTGAATTGGATATATATAACGATTTCGAAATGAATTGAATATATAACGATTTCGATTTGAGTTGAATATAAAACGATTTCGAATTGAATGGAATGGAAAACCAATTTGATTTCAAATTGAATATATATAATGAACTTGATTCAAATAGAAAACGAAACGAATTTAATTTGAATAGAAAATGAATTTGAATCGAATAGAAAACCAATTTGAATTGAATTGAATTGAATTGAAAAACGAATTCGAATTGAATTTAAAATGAAGTGAAATGAATTCAAATTAAATTGAAATTTGAATTGAATAGAAATGAATTTTAAAACGAATTTATAAAGAAGAATTCGATTTTGATTTGAATTGAAATGGAAGTTGAATTTGCTTTTGAAACGAATTCAAAACTAAATATATAATTCGTTTTAAAAAGGAATCGACGAAATTTATATTATATATATTATATATATAATATAATGGCCTGAATAGAACGCGCCGCGCCGCGGCAGTTCGTGAATTTCGACCATTTATTTCAAACGGACATTACGGGAGATCCGACCGTCGGATTCTCCTAAAACCGGAACCGTTGGGTTCGTATCGAAAAGAGCTTTCTAACAAATATTAGAAATTCAAAATCTAACGGTTGGATTTGGAGATACGTCCAAATCAAATCCGAAAAAGGTCGCTGTAAGTGCAGTTCGATGGCCATTGTTGGAAATCGACTGTACGGGCCTTGATAAAATTATTAAAAATAGTAATAATTAGTGTAAAATCATAAGAAATGATTTGGGAAAAATTGGGATGAAAAACTCCATATTTGAAAAGATAAAAATAGATTTTTATCGAAATGAACTAGTTTTGAACTAAATTTAAAACCCGATTTCTTTTTTTTAAATAAATAAATAAGATTTAAAAAGGGGTTTTAAATAATCGAAATTTCTAATATATTTGATTGAATTTGAAATGGGTTTATCGTGAACAGTGTTTTAAATAACACTAGTTCTTTAACCCGATAATAAATAGAATTTAATTTGGGTTTGTCGTGAACTGTGTTTTAAATAACACCTAGTTCTTTAACCCAGAAAAAGGGAGTTTTAATGAATTTGCAATTAGATTGAAATTCGAATTGATAATCTAAATTATCAAATTTAGAATTGAGCGAGAATGGAGTATCGCCAGTTTTGCTCCAAAGCGATAGTTAAATCTTTAATTAGATTTGAACGTGAAATGGTAATTAATTTTACCGATAACACCACGGGGTTAGATATGGAGTATCACCAGTTTTGCTTCATGGGATGAATAGGTTGGGATTGGGGAATAAAATAAATAATTACTTCGTTGTGGTTCGCTAATCTCGACTAGTTGGAAAAACCATAATTTGGTTTTAAAAGACATCCAAAGGAAGATTACAGGATAAATTTTAAAGAATTTATCTTGGATAAAATTAATGGGAACATTTCCCAAGGAATGTGAAATTTAGAAACTAGCTGTAGGTTGGCTAAGAAAATGGTTTCCTGGGTATTGATCTGATGTTGGTTTCGGCCTTCGGGGTTAATGTTTGGGAAATTGTTCTCTTGCTAATTTGCGGTTAGTGACTAATGAATTGGAATGAGGCGTATGTTGTGTTTGTGTAACATTTGTTTTAATATACGCGGGTTGTTCGGAAAGTCCGGGTTTATACCCATTCTGAATAACCGATTCGACGATAAGTCGAAGATGAAGACGGTGGTCGAAGACCGGAAGTCTTCACATCGTTTGGATAATTACTGACGATCCTGATTGGGCAGTACACCCAAGAGGATGGAAATAGTTGGTGGTCGTCCAGACGTACCTGGAGATGGATGGATATGCGAGGAAAGTGCCTCCGGTTTCGTTCAGACCCAGAACGGACTTGTAAATGGATTATGTGTCTGACATTGGATTTTATTCTGTGTTGATTGATTTCTATTAAATATATATCTGCTTGGCGGCGGAGAATTTATTCTCTTGCTTAACGCCCTTCTCTGAGACGTACGAGCTTAGAGGTTATATATCGATAGATATCAATCGCATGGCATGAATTGCCTGTGTGGCATGCTGAGTTGCATGGATCAAGGCTTCTGTTGAAAAGCAAAGTCTTGTGGTTGATGATCAAAGCATAACCTACGTGGTAGCTTTGTGTATAGCGTGTATTCGCGAGCCTCACACCTCGGTATGAGTTAAAAACGGGATACGGACTGCAGGGAGAGCGCACGTTTCTTTCTAGCTTTGGTGGTGTCAGTGACTTACCAGCCCTGACATATATATACTTTTCACCTTTGTGGTTGTTGGATGAGGCGCCTCGTTTATAGGTCTGTAAGGACCGGGAAACGTGTGTTCAGGCATAATTAATCCTCTAACGTAAGTGAGGACCGGCCCTGAAGATCCAAGGGTTACCCAGTGTGCGTAATCCTGAGCATTTGCTAGAGTGTCTCGAACGCGGAGAGGAGCTTGCCCCTTGCCTCGACTCATGACGGAAATCCAATTTCCAATACGAGTATTGCGGTTTTAATTGTAGAACTAGTATGGCGACATGATATATGGTACCCATGCCGTCTATGATTTATATTTATGATTGAAATTGTTTTGACACTATACACTTATTATAGTATCAAATGATTTGTTTTAAACGTACCAAGCATGTTTGGCTATTATAAGGGAAAACCCTATCCCCCGGCTTGCGTTGCATTGTATGATAGGACCTGGGTCTTATAATAGCTTCATTTTTCGAAAAAGCATTGCGTTATCTTTTCTATGCACTGGTATTCTTGGGAGGAAACCCGTTCCGTGTTATACGGCGTGGTCCCTTGAATTACTTTCTTTTTAAAATAAAGTTTTAAATAACTGTTTTAGTTCTCACACCAGTCACATGACTGACCTGGAGTTTATTGTTTTAACCTAAACTCTGGGTGCCCCTATTTTCCGCACGGGCAGCTAGTAGTTTTGGTTTTGCAGATTTATATTCACAGGATCCTGGTTTACAGCTGGAATGATATCCGGAAAGCTCTGTATCCGTATATCACCTTCAGTTGTGCTTTGTATTATTTTTCCGCTGTTATGTAATTTAAATCTCTGATATTTCTGTGTAATATTTATTCATTTATACTCTGTATATTCTTGTAATCTGATGCATTGTTGTAATATACAATGAAATGTTCTTCTGTTTGCGTTCTGATTTGTCCTGCTCTCAACAGTCAGGGGTTTCGAACGGTTTAGATCGGTTTAACGACTGATTCAGATCGAGCGAAATTCCAGGCCGTCACATTTGGTATCAGAGCTTTGGTTTACAGAGCTCGAGAACAAGACACATTAGAACCATACGAAAGAATTCATCAGATATTGGATTAGTAATATCCAATTAGAATGACTCGTTAGAGATAGGATCAGTAGTATCCTAGAACGAGTGTGAAGAGTATATTTTCCAAATGAAAACAGTTTTGTTTGAAATTTAAATCGTTTTAAACGTATTTGAATATTTATTTATTTTGAATATGGACAATCGAGTATATATAGATTTCGCGTATACGCGTCATGAACGTATATTCGAAGTGTTAATATACTGGATAGATATAGAATCATACTCTAGTGGCCCGAAGATGATGCTGATGATTGACTAGTTGTCATTAGTATTCATGTTCGAGTAACGAAGGTGTGATTATCTATATATTTCCATTAAACTGGTGTGAGAACCAAAACTAATATAGTTAGAACACATTGTTGTGAATTGGCATCAAAAACATGATTTTTGTATATGTATCAAATTATGAATTTGAAACTCTAATTCACTAATTGATTGATGTTTGTGTTGTTTGTTTAGTTTGTTTGATAATTTTGAACCATTATGCCTAACTGAATCAAATATTGACTTGTATTGAAATTTGGTCGCATTTGCTTGCATATATATACTTATATTGAACAGGTCATAGCAAAGAGGCTAGAGCCAGAGAATAAAATTTGTTTGCCCGACAAATAGGTACATGTTTATTACATAATTTACTGTTTTGTTTGGGTGATGATGATTTTGTGAGCCTATTGGCTAGCCGCTTGGCTTTTTCTTTTTCTTTTTGAGATCTGAAGGACCGGGGAAGCTATTTGAAATTCCCCGATGCTCCCGGTGCAGGGGAGGTTATGGCGAAATTTTTCGAAAATTTAGGGTGTTAGCCAAATTTTTGAAATATTTGAAAATTCTCAGAAACTGAAGAGTTGGAGAATGGAAGCCTGATCGATCATAGAGCTTAATAATCAAACCACTTTCGACTTTGTTCCTTTTCGGGGACGAAAAGTTTTAAGTGGGGGAGATTGTAATAACCCGTAAAATGCGAGCCAGTTTGAAATTTTTATTTTGGCAATTTTGACGAATTTTGAAGATTTAAAATGAATTATTTTAAATAATATAGACGAGAAAATTTATTTTGAATATAATTCGAACGTATATATTATATACGTCGTCGTTAGAATATAAATAATTATATATAATTATAATAGAATTGAAAATGGCGCGGTAGTTCGATAATTCGATTTCAAACTTCAATTGAATGTACCGGGTGCAAAACAATCCGGATTTTAGTGAAACCAAAAATAATGGGGTCTAATTGATAGTATCTTTCCAACGAATCCGAAAAATCAAGATTTCATATCGGGAATCAAAAGATATGTCCAGTTGAAAATTCTGAATAGTCGCTATGGAATTCAGGCCCTTAAAAATGGACATTTTGCAAACGACCTCGGATTTCGACGAAACTAGTTTTGTTGGATCCGTGATGTCGAGTTATTGCTAGATTCCAAATTTCATAATTTTTCGAATCAATATGTGAGCGTGGCATAGGAAAACGCGTTTGACCAGTTTTAGTTGATTTTAATCGACTGGAAGTTGGCCATTTTTCAAACGGTCTCAGAATTCGACGAAACTAGTTTTGTTAGGACCGTATCGTCAATACGAAGCTAGAAAATATTTTTCTAGAATTTTTCTAGTTCATATGTGACCCCGGTAATTAGAAATGTACGTTTAAAATTCAATATAGTGATTTAAATGTAAATTTAACGGAAACTGATTGAAACGGTCAAATCAGCTTGCGATACATATCCCATTGTGTTCGGAATGGGGGTGAAACGCTATGGGCGACAGTCGGTGGGCCTCGTTTCGAAGTCGAATAAAAAGTCAACTCTAAGGAGAAAATAAATTAAAATAAAATTAAAATATAAATAATTATATTTGCATATACCCCCCCCCTCTCCTCTCGTTTTCAATCAGAAGAAATACAAAAAAAAAAAAAAAGAGGGAAAAGGTCTTGGAAGAAAATCGACGGGGGGGGGCGATCCATCGCCCATCGCGCCGCCGGAGCAGGCGCTCCCTTCCCCCTCCGATCCTTCTCCTCCACCCTCTCCACTTCCGTTTCCCCACCTCCTCCCATCCACCGACGCAGCCGCAGCCACCACGACCCGCCGCCCCTCCTTATTCCCCCTCTCCTCTTCCATCGACAGCCGCAACCCCCCCCTTCGACGAAGACCACTGCCAAACCCCCCCCTCGGTTTAACTGTAAGTTTTTTTTTTATATACGATATTTTTTTTAATTCGTTTTTTTTATATATATAATTATTGTTAGTTAGTTTAAAACTGATTTTTTTTAGTATGTTTAAAACTGATTTTTTTTTTTTTTATAATGATGCTAAAACTGATTTTAAATAAAAAGTTAAAACTGATTTTATTTTATATTTTTGGTTTAGGAAAACTGAATTTTTAAAAGAAAATAAAAACTGATTTTTCAAAAGGATTAATACTGATTAGAAAAAAAAAAGATTTGATTTTTAGTTAAAGAAAAGTATGATCTTTATATTTTTAAAGTGATAAAAATATAGTTTTTATATTTTTAAAGTATTAAAAATATAGTCTTTACTATATAGAAATATTAAAAATATGATTTTTATATTTTTAAAGTATTAAAAATATAATCTTTATAGGATAGAAAAATAGAATTTTTATATATTGAACTTCGATAGAAAAATAGAATTTTTATATATTGAACTTCGATAGAAAAATAGAATTTTTATATATTGAACTTCGATAGAAAAATAGAATTTTTATATATTGAACTTCGATAGAAAAATAGAATTTTTATATATTGAACTTCGATAGAAAAATAGAATTTTTATATATTGAACTTCGATAGAAAAATAGAATTTTTATATATTGAACTTCGATAGAAAAATGGATTTTTATATATTGAATAGTGAAGTAAAAATTCGATTTTTACATATGTAGTAGCTACGGGCAACGAAGGCGGCAAAGATGCGATAGCGACGAAGAATTCTGCAAAAGAAGAGTCAAGATGATTGGATAGCTATATGTGAGAACTTCTCACCTTTCAATTTCTTTTTCTAAGTTATATTTACATATATATATATACTAGGATGCAGACGGTGCTTAGTAGCACCCGACACAATCGTCCACAGACCATGGACTTGTTTGTTTGGCTGTTTGGTAATTGATTGAGTTATTGGTTTGAATGTGGTTTGTGGTGTGAAAAATCGAATCGATAAATTGATTAGGATTAGACGTGCGCCGTTATAAGGCGAAGGAGTAAGGCTAGGTTAGACCCTTACTCCAAATTTTGTGGTTTGCATAACGAAAGTGAATTTGATTGATGTGTGAATGGCGTGGGCCTTCACTAGACCGGGGATAAGGCTGGACCTTGTCCCGTTTCTAGTATCGTGCCGTTATGCCGCCGAAATTTTCTAAAATATGTTAGAAAAATAGAAAGATCATTTTATTTAAAGAATGAACTGAATAGATATTCATAAGTTAAAATAAAATGTTTTATCGTTAAAAATATAATTTTTAACGTGAATGTGAATAAATAAATATTCATTTACAAGCCAGATGGTTTGTTTATGTACACCTATTTGACTGATATTGATTGGGTCGATAAATTTTACACATCGCCCAACTGCACAAATAAAATCTGTGCTTGATTGTTTGAAACCCCACACGGGTGTTGGGATGAAATTTGAAGTTCACTCATCCTGATTGATTAAATATGTCGATCGATTGATTGACAGGCTGTTATAAGCGTTAGATATTTATATTTGATGCTTATACAGTGTAGTGCACTTTGGTTGATGGTTGATTATTTTTCAATGCTATTATATACATGTGTTGTATGAAAATCCATATAGTTAACTTTATATGGTAATTGATTGGGCCTCATTCCAATTTGAAAAAAATAAAGAATATTATAAAATAAAGGTTCATGTGTTGACTATATTCATCCGTTGATATTAGTCATGTGTTGAACGAAATATTTTTATAATAAAATTTATATCTTTATCAATATAAAATAAAGGTTCATGTGTTGACTATATTCATCCGTTGATATTAGTCATGTGTTGAACGAAATATTTTTATAATAAAATTTATATCTTTATCAATATAAAATAAAGGTTCATGTGTTGACTATATTCATTCGTTGATATTAGTCATGTGTTGAACGAAATATTTTTATAATAGAATTTACATCTTTATCATATATAGAATTAGAAATCAACTGGAAAATAGATGAGATGAGTGGCCTCCTGGATATTAATCTGATGTTGGTTTCGGCCTTCGGGGTTAATATTCAGGAAATCGTTCTCTCACTAAATTACGGTTGAAGTCTGATTCAATATCAAACGATAGATACCTTAACTTTTATAAAATATATTAAATAGCAAAAATAGTCACACGTGGACGGTACTCATTCGTTGAGATTAGTCGTGTGTTGACAAAAAGAAATATTTGAAATAGAATATATAAAGCCGTGTTGATTAGTGATGCGCCATTTTGACGCGAACGATATATATAACGATTTCGAAATGAATTGAATATATAACGATTTCGAAATGAATTGAATATATAACGATTTCGAAATGAATTGAATATATAACGATTTCGAAATGAATTGAATATATAACGATTTCGAAATGAATTGAATATATAACGATTTCGAAATGAATTGAATATATAACGATTTCGAAATTAATTGAATATATAACGATTTCGAAATGAATTGAATATATAACGATTTCGAAATGAATTGAATATATAACGATTTCGAAATGAATTGAATATATAACGATTTCGAAATGAATTGAATATATAACGATTCCGAAATGAATTGAATATATAACGATTTCGAAATGAATTGAATATATAACGATTTCGAAATGAATTGAATATATAACGATTTCGAAATGAATTGAATATATAACGATTTCGAAATGAATTGAATATATAACGATTTCGAAATGAATTGAATATATAACGATTTCGAAATGAATTGAATATATAACGATTTCGAAATGAATTGAATATATAACGATTTCGAAATGAATTGAATATATAACGATTTCGAAATGAATTGAATATATAACGATTTCGAAATGAATTGAATATATAACGATTTCGAAATGAATTGAATATATAACGATTTCGAAATGAATTGAATATATAACGATTTCGAAATGAATTGAATATATAACGATTTCGAAATGAATTGAATATATAACGATTTCGAAATGAATTGAATATATAACGATTTCGAAATGAATTGAATATATAACGATTTCGAAATGAATTGAATATATAACGATTTCGAAATGAATTGAATATATAACGATTTCGAAATGAATTGAATATATAACGATTTCGATTTGAATTGGATATATATAACGATTTCGAAATGAATTGAATATATAACGATTTCGATTTGAGTTGAATATAAAACGATTTCGAATTGAATGGAATGGAAAACCAATTTGATTTCAAATTGAATATATATAATGAACTTGATTCAAATAGAAAACGAAACGAATTTAATTTGAATAGAAAATGAATTTGAATCGAATAGAAAACCAATTTGAATTGAATTGAATTGAATTGAAAAACGAATTCGAATTGAATTTAAAATGAAGTGAAATGAATTCAAATTAAATTGAAATTTGAATTGAATAGAAATGAATTTTAAAACGAATTTATAAAGAAGAATTCGATTTTGATTTGAATTGAAATGGAAGTTGAATTTGCTTTTGAAACGAATTCAAAACTAAATATATAATTCGTTTTAAAAAGGAATCGACGAAATTTATATTATATATATTATATATATAATATAATGGCCTGAATAGAACGCGCCGCGCCGCGGCAGTTCGTGAATTTCGACCATTTATTTCAAACGGACATTACGGGAGATCCGACCGTCGGATTCTCCTAAAACCGGAACCGTTGGGTTCGTATCGAAAAGAGCTTTCTAACGAATATTAGAAATTCAAAATCTAACGGTTGGATTTGGAGATACGTCCAAATCAAATCCGAAAAAGGTCGCTGTAAGTGCAGTTCGATGGCCATTGTTGGAAATCGACTGTACGGGCCTTGATAAAATTATTAAAAATAGTAATAATTAGTGTAAAATCATAAGAAATGATTTGGGAAAAATTGGGATGAAAAACTCCATATTTGAAAAGATAAAAATAGATTTTTATCGAAATGAACTAGTTTTGAACTAAATTTAAAACCCGATTTCTTTTTTTTAAATAAATAAATAAGATTTAAAAAGGGGTTTTAAATAATCGAAATTTCTAATATATTTGATTGAATTTGAAATGGGTTTATCGTGAACAGTGTTTTAAATAACACTAGTTCTTTAACCCGATAATAAATAGAATTTAATTTGGGTTTGTCGTGAACTGTGTTTTAAATAACACCTAGTTCTTTAACCCAGAAAAAGGGAGTTTTAATGAATTTGCAATTAGATTGAAATTCGAATTGATAATCTAAATTATCAAATTTAGAATTGAGCGAGAATGGAGTATCGCCAGTTTTGCTCCAAAGCGATAGTTAAATCTTTAATTAGATTTGAACGTGAAATGGTAATTAATTTTACCGATAACACCACGGGGTTAGATATGGAGTATCACCAGTTTTGCTTCATGGGATGAATAGGTTGGGATTGGGGAATAAAATAAATAATTACTTCGTTGTGGTTCGCTAATCTCGACTAGTTGGAAAAACCATAATTTGGTTTTAAAAGACATCCAAAGGAAGATTACAGGATAAATTTTAAAGAATTTATCTTGGATAAAATTAATGGGAACATTTCCCAAGGAATGTGAAATTTAGAAACTAGCTGTAGGTTGGCTAAGAAAATGGTTTCCTGGGTATTGATCTGATGTTGGTTTCGGCCTTCGGGGTTAATGTTTGGGAAATTGTTCTCTTGCTAATTTGCGGTTAGTGACTAATGAATTGGAATGAGGCGTATGTTGTGTTTGTGTAACATTTGTTTTAATATACGCGGGTTGTTCGGAAAGTCCGGGTTTATACCCATTCTGAATAACCGATTCGACGATAAGTCGAAGATGAAGACGGTGGTCGAAGACCGGAAGTCTTCACATCGTTTGGATAATTACTGACGATCCTGATTGGGCAGTACACCCAAGAGGATGGAAATAGTTGGTGGTCGTCCAGACGTACCTGGAGATGGATGGATATGCGAGGAAAGTGCCTCCGGTTTCGTTCAGACCCAGAACGGACTTGTAAATGGATTGTGTGTCTGACATTGGATTTTATTCTGTGTTGATTGATTTCTATTAAATATATATCTGCTTGGCGGCGGAGAATTTATTCTCTTGCTTAACGCCCTTCTCTGAGACGTACGAGCTTAGAGGTTATATATCGATAGATATCAATCGCATGGCATGAATTGCCTATGTGGCATGCTGAGTTGCATGGATCAAGGCTTCTGTTGAAAAGCAAAGTCTTGTGGTTGATGATCAAAGCATAACCTACGTGGTAGCTTTGTGTATAGCGTGTATTCGCGAGCCTCACACCTCGGTATGAGTTAAAAACGGGATACGGACTGCAGGGAGAGCGCACGTTTCTTTCTAGCTTTGGTGGTGTCAGTGACTTACCAGCCCTGACATATATATACTTTTCACCTTTGTGGTTGTTGGATGAGGCGCCTCGTTTATAGGTCTGTAAGGACCGGGAAACGTGTGTTCAGGCATAATTAATCCTCTAACGTAAGTGAGGACCGGCCCTGAAGATCCAAGGGTTACCCAGTGTGCGTAATCCTGAGCATTTGCTAGAGTGTCTCGAACGCGGAGAGGAGCTTGCCCCTTGCCTCGACTCATGACGGAAATCCAATTTCCAATACGAGTATTGCGGTTTTAATTGTAGAACTAGTATGGCGACATGATATATGGTACCCATGCCGTCTATGATTTATATTTATGATTGAAATTGTTTTGACACTATACACTTATTATAGTATCAAATGATTTGTTTTAAACGTACCAAGCATGTTTGGCTATTATAAGGGAAAACCCTATCCCCCGGCTTGCGTTGCATTGTATGATAGGACCTGGGTCTTATAATAGCTTCATTTTTCGAAAAAGCATTGCGTTATCTTTTCTATGCACTGGTATTCTTGGGAGGAAACCCGTTCCGTGTTATACGGCGTGGTCCCTTGAATTACTTTCTTTTTAAAATAAAGTTTTAAATAACTGTTTTAGTTCTCACACCAGTCACATGACTGACCTGGAGTTTATTGTTTTAACCTAAACTCTGGGTGCCCCTATTTTCCGCACGGGCAGCTAGTAGTTTTGGTTTTGCAGATTTATATTCACAGGATCCTGGTTTACAGCTGGAATGATATCCGGAAAGCTCTGTATCCGTATATCACCTTCAGTTGTGCTTTGTATTATTTTTCCGCTGTTATGTAATTTAAATCTCTGATATTTCTGTGTAATATTTATTCATTTATACTCTGTATATTCTTGTAATCTGATGCATTGTTGTAATATACAATGAAATGTTCTTCTGTTTGCGTTCTGATTTGTCCTGCTCTCAACAGTCAGGGGTTTCGAACGGTTTAGATCGGTTTAACGACTGATTCAGATCGAGCGAAATTCCAGGCCGTCACAGCTGGACCCGCAGTGGCGGCCCTAGCCTTCATCAACTTCCTATACCATACTGGTATCGCTACACCCTCCGGAAAGTTAAGATCTTCAGCCATGCTGAAACGAAAGAGGAAAGATTCAAAACGGAGAATTCGAAAGATAAAGATATGGCTATTGGGGATTATGCTTTTCTTTCAAAAACTTTTCTCTTAAAAGGCATGTTTTTGAAAATACTCCTTCAAAAATATTCTTAGAAAAATAGTTTTTCTAAAAGTTTTATCGGTTCTGGTAACCTTCAGCTCTGATACCACGTGTAACACCCCACACCCGCTAAGGTCACTCACTATGGGAATGCCTTAACTTCGGTGGAGTATTTTAAGTGAATATAGAACAGAAAAATTACAACAAGACAGATATAAATAATACTTGTTAACTAAAACATCATTTCATTGCAGCAGAAGGTAAACATGTTTGGTTACAAAACCATAAAACAAGAGTCAAGTACTAAATATCCATCCTGATAAAACATAAGTACATAATCCCACTACATAACTAATAGCCATAATAAAAAAGATAAGCTGAGCTTTACATCAACGTCCAAGCTCCAAAAGATAGATAAAGAAATCTGATCAAAGCCCACTAGTGCTAGGCCCAACCTGAGGACCTGAGGGGGAAAAAGATAAAAACAACGGGGGCAGACATAAGTCTGAGTGAGCCCTATAACTTTAACAAAACAATCATTAAAGTAATTAGGGTATGATATAAACTTGGTACGGTGATGACTGGGGATAAATGACTACACAAAGCAGCCAACTAGACATAGGATGAACTAAGATAACGGTAAAGACGCATCTACCCACCCAAGGGTAATTACTACACTGCACCACACCAGTCATTCCTACTTAAAGGTTGATCCCACCCAAGGACTTAGAAAATTTAACTAGTAGTTTCGTGTACCCCTAGCTGACTACATAGGTGCCGTCTGCCCCTATCTCCACTAGGTGTACCCACTACTCCCCAAGCGATCGGCTCCCTACCGTAGATACCCGTGCTGGCCCCATAGTGGGGTGTATCACTCCCCAAAGTAGCAACCCGATACAATCAACGGTGCACGGCTTATACCTACACGATGCAACAACGTCTTACCTACCAGCCCGGGTCCACACACGCATATGAAACCCGTTGGACTTGCGTTGCCACCGCTAACCCGTTTTGGCCTCTTATAGTCAAGCCCAGTATGCGTGTCCCATCCTCGACTTGGGTCGAGCCCACAAAGATACGTTTTGGGTTACTGGTTGAAATGGGCCCCCACAAGCTACCCACCTAAGCTTGTCCCTTTTTCTAGTGCATCCCACTTAACCCTTTAATCATGTTTAATTACATGTTTCCACTTGGTTAAGTATTCTAATCGTATTTTCTATTGCCACCTAAGGCAACCCACTAGATTTCCACATGCCACCCAAGGCACTTACTTGATTTCCACATGCCACCCAAGGCACCCACTTAACCCCTCATGCCCCACCACATGCTTATCTAGTTAAGTGTTTCTTAATTGATTAAGACCGTAACCTTTGCAAAGACCTCTCACATTAGACTATCTTTTATGGCAGCTGGATTTGCCGGTCGGGTCCGGGCAGCCTTACGCCATAACCGAGTCTAACCTCGTGTCTTTACACTTGTCACATATTTAGTTTATGCCTAAGACCTCTCACATTGGGCCAATCATTTGTAGCCGCTGGATTTGCCGTTCGGTTCCGGGCAGTCTTATGCTACAAAAGGGTCCAACCTCGTGTCTTAGTCGATTAATTACACCTAATTAATCACCCCCATAATTTGTATTAATTATCCCTAATTAATTACAAATTTAACGATGTACATAATTGACTCAATTATGTCCATCCACTTTATGGTATGCATAATCATACCAACTTCACACCATTTCATTAACATGAATATTAACCCCATCGTTCCCCATGTAATACGTTGACATGACATACTTAAAAGGGAAGATTCATCACAAACACAATGGGTTCAACCTGCATAACATTAGCATCAACATGGGTTTTAAAGGTGTCAACATGCATATATGACTATGGCATCAAACCCAACTAGCATAAATAATCAACCCAAACTTGCATGAATCACATATGTCATAAAGAGGGTAACTTGCATAAGTTACTTATGTCATACAAATGGGTAAACTTGCAAATGTATGTATGACATATAAAGGGGTTAACTTGCATATGTATGCATATCATACAAAGGTGTAAACTTGCACATGTTACTTGCATATAATCAAACACCCAACTTGCATAACATGTCATATGTGAACTTGCATATAATCAAACACCAAACTTGCATAACATGGTGTCATAATGGATCAATGTTTATCATAGTGATTTGCATAACTAGCATCATGAGCACATAGCATAAAACTTGCATAACTAGCATCATGAACATATAGCATTAAACTTGCACAACTAGCATCATGAACTCATAGCATATGACTTGCATAACTTGCATAACATCATGAACACATAGCATATGACTTGCATAACTTGCATAACATCATGCTTGCATAACTTGCATAACATCATGAACACATAGCATATGACTTGCATAACTTGCATAACATCATGAACACATAGCATATGATAGCATAACTTGCATTGATCCACATACATAACCATAACCTCATTATATCCTATCATAATTAGTTTAGCAATTGCTTGCTAAAGGCATAGAAACTCACAACTTGTTGATTAGCACTCCTATGAAGAAGATTAAGTTGTTAGAGTTGATTAGAAGTTGATTTGAGAAGCTATCTTCCTCTTTAATTTGATGGAGGCTCCTTCAAGTTGCATTTTGACGACATGATGACGTTGTATCCAATTTTAGTATGAATTAGGGTAGTCTTAGGGTGTATTTATAGACTAGTTAAGTGTTTTAGGCCCTTAGATTAACCCTAATTTAGGTTAGAGCCGTCAGATTTCGTCACAGCCCCAAAACACAGCCCAAACCCCAAAACAGTGCACCCAGGCCAAACTGACCGACAGGGGGGGTCGACCCCTGGGTCGACACATGGGTCGACCCCTGGGTCGACACATGGGTCGACCCCTTGGGGGGGGGGGGTCGACACCCATGTCGACCCTAGTGTCGACACCCTCTGTCTGGCGGGAATTTTCCCGCCTCTTCTGAAATTTGAATATTTTAAATCTGTTTTGAATTTTCTGAAACTTCGGATGGCCATAACTTCTTCATACGAAGTCCAAATCACGCAAACTCGGACTCTATCTCAACCAGAATTCCGAGACGAACACGATGGCGCAACCCATTTCCCTTATATTTCACGTTTGAGATTAATTATTCTTTAATTACTAAACATTAATATTAAGTGAAATTCGGGGTGTTACATCTTTTCTTCCGTTTCCCCTTAGGTTCACAGGGAGGAAATTGTTACCACTTAGCTCAGTTTTCCTTCTAAGCTCGAAGACAGTCGATGTATTGCTTTGGACTCTCTCTTCCACTGCTATGGCTGGTTCACGCTTTAATTGGGGAATATCATTGTTATTTTTATGCTTCTTTTATACTTGGAAGTTTTTGAATCAAGACAGAAGTTCTATTTATTACTTTTAGGTATGATTGAAACAACTATTGTAAAAGCTTGACTGAACCACATTGTTTATAAAATGACTTTATTTTCTGCTGCTTTATTTGTCTGTCTTGTAATTTATCTACATCTTTTACCTAAAATGCTCCACCGAAGTTAAGGCATTCCCTTTGTGAGTGACCTTAACGAAGGTGGGGTGTTTCAATCATCCCAAGTCTCAATTGGACGCCCTGCTTGCGTCACTTCCCACCTGAACGAGGCCTCTTCTTTCAGATGCCAAACCGCCAACTGAATCTTCCTATGGTCATCAACCTAAAAAATTCCAAACATATCCTACATCTCTTTAAGCCAATTCCTTGCTTCTACAAAAGTCTCAGTTCCTCTGAATAGCTTTCCTCCTGTAGCACAAAAATACTTGCATATCTTGGAGAAATTATCCCCTCGTGGAGGAGGAGGAGGAACAACGGCTAAAGCTGGGGGAGGGGCGTCTGATTGGCCTCCAGCAACCATCGTAGCCTCAAGATACCTACGGAACCAAGCCGGTATTGTAACGCCCTCTGGAAGAATCAGTTCGCCAAACATGCTGAAAAGAAAAGGAAAAAAGGGATTCAAATAGAGAGTCAAAAAATATTCATATGGCTTTAGAGTAACGCCCCGAAATTTTAACAACACTAAGGATGATAAATCAAAGAATAATTAATGTGGAATACATTATCAACAATGAATTAAGGAAAACTCAATTTAATATTCAGAATTAAGTAAAATGGACTATGCCATTGCGTCCGTCTCGAAATTCTGGTCAAAAACGATAACTGGTTTGCATAAATCGGACACCATATGAAGAAGTTATAAGATTTGAAGTTTGTATACACATAGGAATAATATATATATATGTATAACAGGTTCAAAAATTCAAAAAATGGGTCCAGAAATTCGAAATTTGAGAAGGCGGCAGATTTCCCATCCAGGTGGGTCTACCCACCCAAAGGGGAGTCGACCCATAGGTCAACCTACTCAAAGGAGGGTCGACCCACCCTTGAACAGATCTGGGAGAAATACTTCATTTTATATCTGGACACCTTTCATAGCAAGATTCATTGATCCTAAGGCTATATAAAGGACCCTAAATCTAGGTTTTATCCATCTGAAAATGGCGGCGACGGCGGAGCTCTGCTGCAACGTAGACTGAATGGCCTAATCTTCTCCAAAACCAATTCAGCAAGCATTATACAAATTTAACGATTGCTACAGCAACAAATTCAACGTTCTCTTCAAAGTAATTTGGATCCATTTCCTTACATCAATTCACTGTGAGTTCATGTTATTTTTAGAACTGAATATTTAAATGGTAATCGTGATATGTATATAAAAATTGGATCTTGAATCCGTGCCTAATCAGTTCTATTATGACTTATTCCCCTGATCTGTTCTTATATGTTTATGTCGTCACCAAGTTTAATCTTGTCATAATATGTCCATTCAGTTTATGCCTACTTCTACCGTTGTGGTACTGATTCGTTATTATGCCTGTTCTGATTCTCTTCTCTCCCTCTTTTCCCTTTTATTTTTATATAGCTAGGCTACCTTCGACCCTAGGCCTAACGCTGAAAGATGCGAACGTGTGAAAATGGGAACGGTTGGGATAGACATAAATTAGGGGGTAAATTATGAATATAAATTTGGGCATAAAATTGGAAAATATATGAATATGGGTTTGAAACATATTGGATAATATGAATATGAAGCTAGGCATATGTTGGAAAGTAGGTGAACATGAATTTGGGTAAAAATTGCATTGGGATGTGTAAATATTGATTTGGGGTATAAATTGCAACATATGTAATTATGAAATTAGGCATAGATTATGACATATGTAAATGTCAATTTGGGGCATAAACAGGAACACATATGAATATTGATTTAGGGTATGGAAACCTATAATTGAAATAAAATAATTGTAAACATGAATTGAAAAGGGGCATGAAAGTCTATATTTGGAATAGGGAAATTTAATCGAATATGCCTAAAATAATGGAGCCCTAGTAACGCTTAGACACGAGGTTAGGTTGCATTAGTGATGGAAGTCTGCCTGGACCCGACCGGCATATCCAACAGCCACTGATGTTGAACCTAATGTGAGAGGTCTAAGTGTGCAAATACGAGACGAGCTATGACACGAGGTTAGGCCCAAATTGTGGAAGAAGTCTGCCCGGACCCAACCGACATATCCAGCATCCACAAGTTATAGGCCTAATGTGGGAGGTCTAGCCCATCATAAACCATAAATGGACATGGTAGTGAATTGGACTGCTTAACCTAATTTAATCCATAGGGATTGTATGAATATGAACTAAAGTTGGGGTTAAGTAAAATTGGTTGGACAGTGGGTGGGATAAGAAAATCTGAGGGGGCGGGTAATATTTACATTTAGGTCCATAAACTTAACCCGATAAGGTTATGTAATTAAAGACGCCTAGTGGTATATGTAAGCTGTAGAAATGATAAAGTTATGTAAGTAAAGACACCATTTAGAGTAAGCATAACTGGTAAGGAAATGAGACAACTTGTGTAATAAGATAAGAGGTACTCAATTATAAATTAAGTAATCTAGAAGTCTGGAAACCGCTGATGTGAATAACATGTTTAGCCTTGTCCTAGGGACAAGAGGAAATTATAACATAGGTTATAATTAATGGGTTGAGAAACTTGTTAATGGGACTTAGTTAATAGAATTAAGTTAACAAGTAAACAACGATAAGTTGTATTGATAATGTAAAATGGAATTATGATTAAATGAGAAAGAACGAGGAAAACTTATAAGATAAGTTATGTTTAATCATAAATAATGACTGACATGTTAAAAAGGAAACATGTAAAATGAGGCGTACTTAATTACACATTAAGTAAGAACATGTTATTATGACTATGGAATTAAACGATATAAATATAAAGGGATTGTGGGTTATAGACCTTGGGCCACAATCTAAAGGATAACATGTTGTGGGCTTATTAATGAACTTAAAGGGGTTAAGTTATATAACCAAAATTAATAAACAAGAGGAACTTAGTAACCTGACTAAGAATTCAATATGAATGGGGATAACCAAGTTAAAAAGGAAACCTGAGGAGGAAAAGCAAGCGCATAATATAATGATTAGACATAGGGTCTAATAACATATTAAAGTGAGGCGCTTGGACCAGTCCGCATGTTTGAGGGCGAGTAACCCAACGAGGTAGACCATCGAGGTGTTATAAGGCACGAGGGGAGCGCACATTCATATGATTGTTTTGACGGCTCCAAAGGACTGGAAGGGGAAGTACGCGGCTTCCTGAGGTACGTAAGGTACTCCTAGTAGTCCTCTGTGCGGTGACAGATGTCTTAGGCTGTGCTCACAGAGGTTGGGTCTGCGCGTAACTACTAGGTGGGTGGCCCTTGACTGCAGATGTAGCTAAGCAGTCAGAATACTGTGACGAGGTGACACCAGGGTGGTTAAGTGGTTGCCTCATGAGGAGACAGAGGGAGGTAGATGGTCACGACCAACAAGGATAGTAGACCATCGAATACCCATCATCGGCATCCAGCGGGATGCGAAAAGACTAGAGCTAAACCCAAAGATACCATTTCACCTTTCACTATCGAGGAACAGGGTTGAGGGGATACGCCACATGGATGTTTAGATGGCTTGTTATTAGGGGCGGTCGCTTAGCTCTTGTATTTTTTACTAGTTGAGGGAGGGGCCGAGGTGGGGCCATAGCCACCATGGAAAACAGACCTTAGGAATATCTGTATTTGGAGGCTCTTAAAGGCGGGCCTGTACAGGTATGGAAAAGCTCCCGGTCGAGTTCCGTGTTTCTTGCTTAGCCCTTCCATGGAACTCGGTGCACATTAGAGAACATGCGATTGAGGCATCGAGCTACAATTACAGTACATACGTGGGACAGTCTAGATACATGCGTAACTACTCTAGGTGATGTATCGTAGACTTGAGGGAATTACTCCGGAATGGAGTCTGATTCGATTTATGGTGGCAGTCCATAGACTTACGTAGCATAGTAATGACAGATATATGCGGAATGTAACATTGTTATATAGAGATCCGTACGTCACTCCAGCGTAGGTAGAGGGACTGCGTTCATTATGGTGGAGACCGTGCGAGTGGGTTACCATGGGGTGTATCTCAATATTGAGAGATAGCTACATATATTGTATTAGGTGAATCCATGGGAAAGTAAATGAGTACGATGCTCGGATAAGTCTTGAGTTCTACTAACCCAAGTAACCTAATAATCAAGAAAATGTAATGGAACGGTATTGGTAGGGATCATTCTATTTTTGATATACTAGTATTGGTGCGGTGCAGAGAAACGTATTTAAGAAGCGCAATATATCTTGCTCATCTTATCTTGCTCAGTTCACACTTGTTATTATTACTGTTATCTTGTTCTTCCAGTTTTATATACGTGCCTTGGTACTTTTATTTATTTATATTTAAAAGTAACTGGACTTGCCATACTTTATGTCTGACCCTTTTTGTTTCCTCTTCTGTCTCTTCCGTTTCCCCCTAGGTTCTCAGGGTGGAAGTGCTTAGAGTTGATTTGGATTCTTTCAGCTTAGCTTAGATTTTGGATATTGATGTACCGCTTTGACTTCTGGTCAACTCTCTTATGGCTTCACCTGGAAATATGGTTTTATGCTTTTGTACTCTGATATTTTTGGCAAGACAGATTATTAATGTAATTGGTTATTTCAAATCTATGATGTAAACTCAGTATTTGGGACCATGATGCTTTGATTTAAATAAAGTTTATAATTCCGCTGCTATTTTACATGTCTGTCTTGTGATATTATGTTCTTATTTACCAATAATGCTTCACAAAACTTAATGCATTCTTTATAGAGTGACATTAATGGATGTGGGGTGTCACATTTGGGGAATATGTTTTTTTCTTCAAAAATAGACTTTTGCATTTGGAAATGCTTTCTTTTAAAACCTTTTTGAAAACAATTTTCAAAATCTTTTATCCGATCCGGTAACCTTCAGCTCTGATACCAAATGTGACACTACACGTCCGTTAATGTCACTCTTTAACAGAATGCATTAAGTTTCGTGAAGCTTTATAGGTAAATAGAAACAGAAACATCACAAGACATATATAAAAATAACAGCAGAATCTAAAACTTTATTTTCAAGACAGAAAACATCGTGGTTCAAATCCAGTTATAATATAAGTCTGAAATACAGAAAACCCATTACATCAGTTTAAAGCATCTGCCTTGTACTAAAATCATCAGAGTACAATAATATAAAATCATAGTCCCCAAAATGAGCTATATTAGAGTAGATAGGTAATCAAAGCGGTACATCTAAGCACTCCAAGTGATAATAGAAGAGATAATCCAAATCAAGCCTGAGTATTCCCACCCTGAGAACCTGGGGGGGGGGGGGGGGGGAGGAAGAGAGAGAGAGAGAGAGAAAGGGAAACAAAATGGGTCAGACATAAAGTCTGGTGAGTCCAGTTACTTTTAGCATATAATTAAGTAAAAGCACCATGACAGGTATATAAACTGGATGAGAGAGAGGTAATATCATCGTAAGGCAGGTATAACAGACGAAGCTGGATAAACTGAATAATCAGGACAGAATATATATAGTACACTTTCTAAATACTTTTCTCTGCACCAATACTAGTATAACAAGATGATCCCAACAAGAACAAGATGGTAGACTTAGGTGTACTTCTAGTGATGGGTTTTCACCCCCGGCAATAATAACAGGTAGCCCAACATAAATGACAGGTGTTACCCCCAAGGATAATAATGGGCTCCTAAACAAGCAAGATAAATAAGACTAGATGTACCCTAATTACTACACAATCGATCGGCTCCCTATCCCGTAGATACCCTGTGCTTGCCCCACAGTAGGATGTATCACTTCCTAAAGTGGCAACCCCATTATTTTCAAGATGCATAGCCATATCTACTGAGTCACATCATCTTATTATCCCAAAGTCAATCGGATTCATGAACGCACATGAGTTTGACGGAATGTGCCATTAACACCCTCACTCAAGTGACCTCGTATAATCAACTACGTAAATGTTCCCTGACCCCTACATAGTTCGGGGTCCTCCTTTCGATACCAATATGGGTTACTGACTGAAAGGGGTCCACACAACAGATGATACAAGCTACCCTCTAGGCTTGCATCCCCACTACTAGGATTCTGACAGGTTATGCCTAACAGATTAACAAGCCCGCATAACCCCACCATGTAAAACAGATAAAGTTTGTCGGGTTTATATAACTCCCTACAGATTCAAGAAAGTACTTAACCCCCATTGATTCAAGCAAGTTTACTTAACCCTTACACAATTTTGACAGGTTCACATAACCCCAACGGATTTAAACAGGTTAAGTATTACAGGTTAACAAGTTATTATCGTATTCCATTTATGCATCTTAGCTGTAACACCCCATGTCCGTTAATGTCACTCACAAACGGAATGCATTAACTTCCATGATGCATTATAAGTAAACAGAACAGAATATTACAAGACCGATACATAAAGTAGTACTTGAAAATTTTATAACTTTATTACAGCAGATACAGAAGTAAGTTTGGTTACATCTTTCAAAACCACAATATCGTAATTCAAGTACATAAATATCAGTCTTGTACAAAAGTCTTCAGAGCACGTAATTTTAAAGCCATAATCCCCAACAGAAAATGCCATAAATAGGTAGAATCAAAGTCAAGCAATACTTTAAGCACTTCTAGCACTTCAAGCAGAGAGAAATCTAAATCAAGCTCCTACGTTCCCAACCTGAGTACCTGGGGGGGAACGGAAGAAAAGAGGCGAAACAAACTAGGTCAGACACACGTCTGGTGAGTCCAGTGACTTTCATCATATAAACAGATAACCGTATCATGACATGTAAATAAAACTGGATGAGAGATAGCCATAACAGGAGTAGCAGGTTAACAGAAGAAACAAAATTATATAGGCTAATCTAAGCTCCTTACTTAGTTTTCACTTCTCTGCACTAATACTAGTATAATAGAATTAGGTGTTGTCCTATTGTATAAACAGAAAACAGAATGATCTCTTCAGAAACACGATGCTAGAAATGGTATAGAAACAGAATCAGGAACGAAGTCAGAGACAGAAACAGAATAATCCCTACATAAACAGAATATTAGAGTTAGGTGTACACTAGTAATGGGACTTTACCACCCCAACAGACGGTACCACACAGAAACCGACAGGTGTTACCACCCCAACAGAAACAGACGGGACCGCAACAGAAACAGACAGAACTAAGTGTACACTAAATTCTACCCCAAGCGATCGGCTCCCTAATACATAAATACCATGTGTCGGCCCCACAAAAGGGTGTATCACTCCCTAAAGTGGCAACCTATAGACACAGAACTATTTACAGATATCACGGTGTCTTACATCCTCAGAGCAGACCGGATCCATGCACGCACATGACCCGGTTGGAATGCGCCATCAACACCCCTCGCCATTATCAGAGTTAACCTCTTACAATTAGTTCAGTAAGCGTCCCCGGACCCCTCTTAGTGTTGGGTCATAGTTTTGATACCAGAAAGGGTTACTGACTTATATCGCTCCCAAACAACAGATGACACAAGTAATTATCCCTCCTAACCTTGTGTCCCCAGACTAACAGATTTCAGATTAACTTGTTTACAGATTTCAGATGTACAAAGTTCAGATTAACTAGTTTTCAGATCATACATACAAGTTAATAGGTTTTCAGACTAATGGATCAGATGTACAGATTAACAAGTTCTCAGACTAACGGATCAGATATACAGATTAACAGACTTACAGATTGTTTTACCTAACTTTGTATTGGGCCTACAGATTCACGAAACGGGTTTATTAAATTCATCAGTCCAGTTGTTTTAACCCTATCCACCCAACACGTTTTAGGCATCATATTATCTTAGATTTGCATTAATTAAATATTAATGCGCAGACCTTTCACATTAGGTCAGTAGCTTGTGGCCGCTGGATGTGCTGGGCAGTTTCGGGAAGACTTCTGCCACAAGCCACACCTAACCTCGTGTCTAAGCATCCTTATGCCTACGACCTCTCACATTAGACAGACAGTTTGCAGTTGTTGGTTAAGACGGTTGGGTCCGGGCAGGCTTCCACCGCAAACTGAGTCTAACCTCGTGTCTCAGCATTCTTATTTGTAGCTAAAGTTTTCATTTACAGATTATGCCAATATCAGACTAATTATGCCAATTCAACAAATTAACTTCTTCACAAGTTACAGCAGATTATCCAAAGTTCTATTAACATGTTTTGCTCAATTTTAGATCGAGCCTATAGATTTCATACCCCAAATTACCGTATTCAGTTTCAACAGATTTAGCAGATTGGGCAATTTAATAGATTTAATCATTCCTTAAAATTCCATTGACATACCTCGCCTAATCATAAAATTAAGCCTAATTTTACATGCCCAAATTGTGGTCATAATTCACCATATAACATATGTCCCAATTTTTTTTTTGTTAAATTTGCACCTTACAGAATATTCTCTAAAAACCCCAAATCATGATGCACAATATAAATTATGCCAAATTATAGCCGTTGATTACCGTGTGTTTCAAATATCCAAAAATCCGAATTAGGCATATTCACATTAATATTTATCCATATTTTAATATAGATCTTTTACGCCTAAATCATATATCCTTTTTTTCTTCCAAGACATAGATCGTCATACAAAATATGCCCCCAAATCTAGATCTTAAATTACAACATGTATTATGTCCTCAAAATCAGATCTTGAATTATAACATGCATTTTGTCCCCCAAATTACAAGACATATGTTGTCATACAATAATTCTCCTTCTTCCAAATCATAAACCATCATATATAGTATGCCTAGATCTAGATCTTAAATTACAACTTATGTTGTGTTCTCAATTTAGTCATAAATCAGTTATGTCCAATTATGCATCATTCAATATTTTCCCTAAATTTAGCGTTCGCATGTCAACCTCTTATAAGATTTGGCTCAGGCTCGTGGTAGCCTGGCTATAGAATAGAAGGAAGGAAGAGATACAGAATAGTTATAATAAGATAGATCTACACAGAAAAACAGATCTGATAAACAAGAATATGATGGATCTACACAGAAAAACAAATCTGATAAACAAGAATAAGATAGATCTCCAATTCAGATTTATACCCATGTTAAGACCATAATTAAATTTCATATCTGAAAATAAATGTACTCACAAATCGTGGTTTAAGAAAGAGAAGAACGATTCTGGGATATGATTTTCTGGAGTTGATTTAGCTTTCCGTTGATGTAGGCGTTGATTTGTTATCTTTATCTTCTCTTTTGAATTGATTGATTGGGGTGGAGGCTAGGTCACTTTAGGTTTTAGGAGCATGAAGGCACCATTCCTCTTTGTTAATGAATTAGGGTTTAGGTTTAAGGTCGTTATATAGTTGTAGAGAGTGTTTTAGGACCATTAGATTAACCCTGAACCATGAGAACCAATCAGATGCCACATCTGCCTTAGAGCGAATCGGCCCACGGGTTGACAGCCAAACACCCTGTATCAAACCCTAGTCGACCCAACGGGGCTTGGGTCGACCTCAAAAATGGGCCGGTTCGGTTATTCCCCCTCATGATTTGCTGTTTTGAACTTTTTTGCATATTTATTTATTTAATTTTTATATATATCTATATATATTTTTCTCATATGTATACAAACTTCAAGGCTTAATAACATCTTCATAAGGTATCCATTTTGTGCAAACCAAATGTCTATCTTGACCCAAAATTTTGAAACGGACAAAATAGCGCAACCCATTTCACTTATTCTTCTTCTAAAAATTAAGTATACTTTAATTTGTGAATTTTAATGTTATAAAATTACGGGGTGTTACATTCTCCCCTCCTTGAAGGATTACGTCCCGAAAATCTCCAAGTTAAGAAGAATGTATCCTACTATCCAATCATCCATCTACTCAACCATTAGCCACAAGCATCCATTGTCCTTAAAAGGTTTTCTAATGCCGTATGAACATATGCAGAGTGTGTGTATATGTTTCTTATCAAATGCAAAATCAAGCGGTCTACTGATCCAGTTAACCTCCTTAATGCGAATTATGTTAGTGCCATGAGTCCAATTATGTATGCAAGAAATCCTATTTGATACACATCATTTCTATATGAGTGCATAACCATTCATCCAAATGCAACATCCATGTGATGAGTCAATCATTTTGCATCCACAAAAATTGAAAAATGCACACACATCCATATGCAATATGAAAGTGTTATTGAGCCGATCTAGTGCTTAGTGTGTGTATATGCATCCACGAGCAACCACTAGCAACCACTTGCATCCACTTGCAACCATCAAACATAACATGTCTCAAACACATGTTTACACCCATTAGTTTCTACCTAAAGGTCGAAGACTCGATCGATAGGATACAGCCGAGTGATAGAAGCAAGTACAATTAAAATAAAAGTTCTGTTCCCATTAGACATCGGTTAAGAAAATAAATCCCTAAGTATCAACCACGAAGACCGAAATCAACATCATATTGACACTCAGAGAATTAATCCCATTAAACAATGTCAAAACTGGAAATCCACTTCGCGCTTCGAGTAAAAACTCCTATCCTTTTCAGAAATATTTAGATACTTACATACTACTGGTACAGATCAGATTATCAAATGATTCTTAGAAAACTAAGCATGATAAAACCCTACCATATCCAACAAAAACCAGAATGTATGCGTCATAGCCAACTTAACGCTTAACACATATACCCTCAAACCCCAACCTTTCACGAACAGATGAGTAGTAACCCTTATGGGGTTTGAGACTATAGAGGGATCAGAAACAAGACTAGTATTAAAGTGTAGAGACTCAACTACAGAATTAAAATGCCAGAATGATCAGATAAGGAAATTAAACTTTCTAAGAAATTTTTTCCACCTCTATCCTGTCCACCAACTGTGAGAGCATTCGCCCACCTTCTAGAAGATTCTGCCCTTTGCCCTTGCCTTCTGGGGCAATCCTTGATCAGATGTCCTATCTCACCGCACTGAAAACAACCAGTCTTCTTACATGTTAACAAGTCTTTCTCTAAAGTTGCCCCCATAGCGCGAAAAACCATACGAAGCTTGAAAGAGGATTAGCCTTAGGTGAAATTACTGCGGCTACAGATGGAAGTTAGGCACTTCTTTGCCCTTTGACAGGCACCGTAGTCTAATCATGCCTACGGAATCATGTCGCGATGAGGTTACCTCCCAGAAAGCCTGGAGCCCCGGAGACTCAGAAAAGAAGGAAACAAGAATTAAACAGAAAATAAAAAGATAGATATATGGCTTTGGGGACTATGTTTTTCAAAATAACTTTCCTTTTGAAAATACTTCCTTTTTAAAACCTTTTTGAAAATAGTTTTCAGAAACTTTTTATCAAATCCGGTAACCTTCTGCTCTGATACCAAGTGTAACACCCCAAGTCCGTTAATGTCACTCACAAAGGGAATGCATTAACTTCCATGAAGCATTATAAGTAAACAGAACAGAATATTACAAGAAAGATACATAAAGTAGTACTAGAAAAATTTATAACTTTATTACAGCAGAAACAGAAGTAAGTTTGGTTACATCTTTCAAAACCACAATATCGTAATTCAAGTACATAAATATTAGTCTTGTACAAAAGCCTTAAGAGTACGTAATTTTAAAGACATAATCCCCAAAAGAAAATGCCATAAATAGGTAGAATCAAATTCAAGCAATACTTCAAGCACTTCTAGCACATCAGGCAGAGAGAAATCTAAATCAAGCTCCTACGTTCCCAACCTGAGTACCGGGGGGGGGGAACGGAAGAAAAGAGGCAAAACAAACTAGGTCAGACATACATCTGGTGAGTCCAGTGACTTTCAGCATATAAACAGATAACCGTATCATGACATGTAAATAAAACTGGATGAGAGATAGCCGTAACAGGAGTAGCAGGTTAACAGAAGAAACAAAATGATATAGGCTAAGCTAAGCTCCTTACTTAGTTTTTACTTCTCTGCACTAATACTAGTATAACAGAATTAGGTGTTGTCCTATTGTCTAAACAGAAAACAGAATGATCTCTTCAGAAACACGATGCTAAAAATGGGCCTTTACCACCCGAACAGAGACAGACGGTACATAAACAGAATCAGGAACGAAATAAGAGACAGAAACAGAATAATCCCTATAGAAACAGAATATTAGAGTTAGGTGTACACTAGTAATGGGCCTTTACCACCCCAACAGACGGTATCACACAGAAATAGACAGGTGTTACCACCCCAACAGAAACAGACGGTACCCTAACAGAAACAGACAGAACTAAGTGTACCCTAAATTCTACCCCAAGCGATCGGCTCCCTAATACATAAATACCCTGTGCCGGCCCCATAGAAGGGTGTATCACTCCCTAAAGTGGCAACCTATAGACACAGAACTATTTACAGATGTCACAGTGTCTTACATCCTCAGAGAAAACCGGATCCATGCACGCATATGATCCGGTCAGAATGCGCCATCAACACCCCTCGCCATTATCAGAGTGAACCTCTTACAATTTGTTCAGTAAGCATGCCCGGACCCCTCTTAGTGTTGGGTCATAGTTTTGATACCAGAAAGGGTTACTGACTAATATGGGTCCCTAACAACAGATGACACAAATAATTATCCCTCCTAACCTTGTGTCCCCAGACTAACAGATTTCAGATTAACTTGTTTACAGATTTCAGATGTACAAAGTTCAGATTAACTAGTTTTCAGATCATACATACAAGTTAACAGGTTTACAGACTAACGGATCAGATGTACAAATTAACAAGTTCTCAGACTAACGGATCAGATATACAGATTAACAAACTTACAGATTGTTTTACCTAACTTTGTATTGGGCCTACAGATTCACGAAACGGGTTTATTAGATTCATCAGTCCAGTTGTTTTAACCCTATCTACCCAACACGTTTTAGGCATCATATTTATCTTAGATTTGCATTAATTAAATATTAATGCACAGACCTCTCACATTAGCTCGGTAGCTTGTGGTCGCTGGATGTGCCGGGCGGTTCCATAAAGACTTCTGCCACAAGCCAGACCTAACCTCGTGTCTAAGCATCCTTATGCCTATGACCTCTCACATTAGACTAACAGTTTGCGGTTGTTGGTTAAGCCGGTTGGGTCCGGGCAGGCTTCCACCGCAAACTGAGTCTAACCTCGTATCTCAGCATTCTTATTTGTAGCTAAAGTTTTCATTTACAGATTATGCCAATATCAGACTAATTATGCCAATTCAACAAATTAACTTCTTCACAAGTTACAACAGATTATCCAAAGTTCTAATAACATGTTTTTCTCAATTTTAGATCGAGCCTATAGATTTTATACCCCAAATTACCGTATTCAGTTTCAATAGATTTAGCAGATTGGGCAATTTAACAGATTTAATCATTCCTTAAAATTCCATTGATATACCTCGCCTAATCATAAAATTAAGCCTAATTTTACATGCCCTAATTATGGTCACAATTCACCATATAACATATGTCCCAATTTTTTTTTGTTAAATTTGCACCGTACAGAATATTCTCTAAAAACCCCAAATCATGATGCACAATATAAGTTAAGCCGGTTGGGTCCGGGCAGGCTTCCACCGCAAACTGAGTCTAACCTCGTATCTCAGCATTCTTATTTGTAGCTAAAGTTTTCATTTACAGATTATGCCAATATCAGACTAATTATGCCAATTCAACAAATTAACTTCTTCACAAGTTACAGCAGATTATCCAAAGTTCTAATAACATGTTTTGCTCAATTTTAGATCGAGCCTATAGATTTTATACCCCAAATTACCGTATTCAGTTTCAATAGATTTAGCAGATTGGGCAATTTAACAGATTTAATCATTCCTTAAAAATCCATTGATATACCTCGCCTAATTTTACATGCCCTAATTATGGTCACAATTCACCATATAACATATGTCCCAATTTTTTTTTGTTAAATTTGCACCGTACAGAATATTCTCTAAAAACCCCAAATCATGATGCACAATATAAATTATGCCAAATTATAGCCGCTGATTACCGCATGTCTCAAATATCCAAAAATCCGAATTAGGCGTATTCACATTAATATTTATCCCTATTTTAATATAGATGTTTTACACCTAAATCATATATACTTTTTTTCTTCCAAGTCATAGATCGTCATATAAAATATGCCCCTAAATTTAGATCTTAAATTACAACATGTATTATGTCCTCAAAACCAGATCTTGAATTATAACATGCATTTTGTCCCCCAAATTACAAGTCATGTGTTGTCATACAATAACACTCCTTCTTCCAAATCATAAACCATTATATATCGTATGCCTAGATCTAGATCTTAAATTACAACTTATGTTGTGTTCTCAATTTAGTCATAAATCAGTTATGTCCAATTATGCATCATTCAATATTTTCCCCAAATTTAGCGTTCGTGTATCAATATCTTATGAGATTTGGCTCAGGCTCGTGGTAGCCTGACTATAGAACAGAAGCAAGGAAGAGATACAAAATAGTTACAATAAGATAGATCTACACAGAAAAATAGATCTGATAAACAAGAATAAGATGGATCTACACAGAAAAACAGATCTGATAAACAAGAATAAGATAGATTTCCAATTCAGATTTATACCCATGTCAAGATCATAATTAAGTTTCATATCTGAAAATAACTGTACTCACAAATCGTGGTTTAAGAAAGAGAAGAACGATTCTGGGATATGATTTTCTGGAGTTGATTTAGCTTTCCGTTGGGTAGGCGTTGATTTGTTATCTTTATCTTCTCTTTTGAATTGATTGATTGGGGTGGAGGCTAGGTCACTTTAGGTTTTAGGAGCAAGGAGGCACCATTCCTCTTTGTTAATGAATTAGGGTTTAGGTTTAGGGTCGTTATATAGTTGTAGAGAGTATTTTAGGACCATTAAATTAACCCTGAACCATGAGAACCAATCAGATGCCACATCTGCCTTAGAGCGAATCAGCCCACGGGTTGACAGCCAAACACCCCGAATCAACCCCTAGTCGACCCAACGGGGCTTGGGTCGACCTCAAAAATGGTCCGGTTCGGTTATTCCCCCTCCCGATTCGCTGTTTTGAACTTTTTTGCATATTTATTTATTTAATTTTTATATATATCTATATATATTTTTCTCATATGCATACAAACTTCAAGGCTTAATATCATCTTCATGAGGTATCCGTTTTGTGCAAACCAAATGTCTATCTTGACCCAAAATTTTGAAACGAACATAATAGCGCAACCCATTTCACTTAATTCTTCTTATAAAAATTAAGTATACTTTAATTTGTGAATTTTAATGTTATAAAATTATGGGGTGTTACATTAATGCACCAGACCTCTCACATTAAGTGGACCGCTTGTGGATGCTGGATATACCGGTCGGTTCCGGGCAGACTTCTACCACAAATCGGACTTAACCTCGTGTCTTAGGACTGTTACGCGTACATTTATGCACTAGACCCCTCACGTTAGATTAACCACTCGTGGATGCTGGATTTGTCGGGGGGTTCCGGGCAGACTTCTACCACAAGCGTAAACTAACCTTGTGTTTAAGTGCAGTTACAGTTTCTAATTGCTATAAATTGGGCATGTTCATTTTTCATGTTCATCCAAGGTTATTCCCTATATCCTAGTATGGTCCACGGTACAATTTATGCCCCAATTTAAAGTTTTAGATCAAGGTCTAGATTATGCCCCTAAATCCCAGTATTGTTTTACAATACAAGTTATGCCCCAATACCATTCCCAACCATTCCCAATTTCATTCGTTCGCATATTTCACTGGTAGGCCTAGGCTCGAAGGTAGCCTGGCTATAAAAATAAAAAGGGAAGGAGGGAGAAAGGAGAACATGAATATGCATAATAACAAAACAGGCACATGATGATAGAAATAGGTATACTAAATAAATAGGCATACAATGATAGAAATAGGCATGGTAACAAAATAGGCATATTAGGAATAGGAACATGAGAATTAATCAGTAGATTAGGTGTACAAGTAATGGCAGATCTGATTAGTTATGATTCAGGTTATTAACAGGCATGGGTTTAAATACAATCTTATAAACATGTTAATATTTCTTATTAAATATTTACATATAAAAATAACATAAGCTCACTATGACAGGATCTAAAGAACAGAGAATTGACTGTTGATATTGTAGCAGAGATTCCTGTATGCTTATAAGTTGTTGTTGAAGAAGAATAGGCTAATTCAATCTGAGCTGGGGCAGCACCTGGTTGTATCTATAGTTTTTGATGAATAAAACAATAGAAATGATATCCTATTTATAGCCTACGGTCAACGAATCTGGTCAAGAAATAAGTCCACGTTCACAGAATGGATCTGCCCCAGATTTGGGTAGGGTCGACTCTGTGGTCGACACCCTCTTGTAGGGGTCGAACCATGGGTTGACACCCCATGGGGCATGGGGTCGACCCCTAACGAGCCGATTTATCGCACCTTCCCGCCTTTTGATTTTGATTTTCTGGACTGGTTTGTTTATATATATATATATGTATGTATGTATGTATTTCTTATATGTATACAATCTTCAAACCTTAATATCTTCTTCATATGATGTCTGATTTATGCAAATTCAGAGTCTATCTTAAGCAGAATTCCAAGATGAACACAATGGCATAGTCTTTTTTACTTCATTCCTAATATTTAATTAAGTATCCTTTAGTCAATCATTATAATGTCCTTTAAAATTCTGGGGTGTTACATTTTCTCTCTCTTCCTTTCCTCCTCACATTCTCGGGGTGAGAACGCTTATAAGGCTTGATTGGGAATCTCTCTTCTGTTTCTGCTTGGATTTGGATCTGCTTCAATGTATCGCTTTGACTACTTTTCTACTTTATTATGGCTATTACTGGGGATTATGATTTTACATTTCTATACTCTGATGGTTTTTAGCGCAAGATAGATGTTTTGCTTTGATGTACTCAGTTTCAGTATTTTATGCCTGATGTTGTAACTGGTTTTGAGACAGCGATGTTTTCTGCAAAATAATGAAGTTTTAAATTTCCACTACTGTTTTATATCTGTCTTGTGATATTCTGCTTCTGTTTACATATAATGCTTCACGAAACTTTAATGCATTTCGGAAAGAGTGACATTAATGGACATGGGGTGTCACATTTGGTATAAGAGCGAGGTTACAAGATCGGATAAAAGGTTTTGTAAATTGGTTTCAAAATGTTTCAAAAAGAAAGTATTTTCAAAGAAAAGTCTGTTTTTGAGAAAATATCCCCCAAAGCCATATAAAATATCTTTTGATTCTCTATTTGAATCCCTTTTCCTTTTCATTTCAGCATGTCTGGGGAACCGAATATTCCCGAGGGCGTTCAGATATCGGCTTGGTTCCGTAGGTATCTTGAGCTTACGACACCTGCCAGAGGCCAAGCAAATGCCCCTCCCTCAGCTACAGCCGTTGTTCCTCCTCCGCGAGCGCATAATTTCTCTAAGATATGCATGGACTTCTGTGCTACGGAAGGAAATCCATTTTGGGGAACTGAGAACTTTGTGGAAGCACGGAATTTTCTAAAAGAGACACAAAATTTATTTGGGCTTTTCAAGTTTGATGACCACATAACGATACAGTTGCTGCATGGCAGCTTAAAGACGAGGCTTCGTTCTGGTGGGAAGTGATGCAAGTAGGGCGTCCAATTGATACTTGGGATGATTTCTGACAGAGATTCAAGATGAAGTTTCTTTCTCAGGCAGAAGAGAGCATGCAGATGGAGAGGTTTCTGGCACTTAAGCAAGGAAGCATGTCTGTCAAATAGTATGTCAATAAGTTCAATCAGTTGGCAATGGTTGGTCTAGAGATGGTGAATACCCTGCACAAGAAATCTCTAAGGTTTGCAAGAGGATTAAATCAGCCTCTTCAAGCATTGGCATTATCTCACATTCCGATGGGGGTTACTTTTGAGAGACTGGTTGATATGGCATTGATGCACGAAGATGGTAAAGATGAGAAAAAGGAGGCTAAGACCGATGAGGCGCAAAACAAGAAAGTGTGGCCTAAGAAAGAACAACAAAAGAAGGGCGGAAAGAATGACAAAGCTCAAGGCAAGAAGAAATGTCATGGTTGTGGGAGCTTAGGCCATTTGGTCAAATATTGTAGAAAAAGGAAGAATTCTTGCTTCCACTGTGGTGAGGTTGGACACTATACTAAGGAGTGTCCGAAGAAGCAAGGATGGGGCAAAAGGGCAGGATCTTCCGGAGGGCAGGTATATGCTCTCGAGGCTAGTGTACCGGACAAAGGTAGGAAGGTTTATGTTGAAAGTTTGATTTCTCTTTTCGATCATCCTGTTATGACTCTTTTTTATTATGGCGCTTCTCACTCTTTTATATCTGATTCTGTGGTTGAGTCTCTACACCTTAGTACTAGTATTGTTTCTGATCCCGTTGTTGTCTCAAACCCCATTGGGGGCACAGCTCATCTGTCTATGATATGTCGGGGTTTAAGGATATCTATGTTAAGCATCGAGTTTAAGTGCGACGCATATGTGCTTGGTTTTATGGGCTATGGTCTGATTAGGAATGGATTGGCTAGCCATATATAGTGCCATTATGGACTATGAGAGGAGGATCGTTAGACTTTTGACTTACCGAGGGAGGACTCTTGAGATTTTCTGTGACCTAAAGGGGTCTGTCATGCTTAGTTTCCAAGAATCACTTGATGCTTCTATCGATGATTTGTGACCTATACCTGTAGTTTATGAGTATCCATGTGTTTTTGATGAGGTTAGGGGCTTTCCGCCGAGGCGCGAGATTGATTTCCGTATATACTTGGTGGATAATGTAAAGCCAATCGCATTGCCTATGCGCCACATGGCTCCTAGGGAAAGGAGGGAGCTTAGCAAGCATGTATGGGAGCTGAATAAATTCACTAAGAAAAATAGGCACCACTTCCGAGGATTGATGATATGTTTGACCAACTTGTTGGCGCATATGTTTTCTCTCAATTAGACTTAGCCATGGGATTTCTTCAGTTGAGGGTGGCCAAGAACAGCATAGAAAAGACCGCTTTCAGAACTCCAGATGGTTTCTTTGAGTGGCTAGTCATGCCTTTTGGGTTGACGAATGCACCCGTGTATTTTGTGGATATGATGAGTAGGGTGTTCTAGGAGTTTTTGATTAAGTTCGTTGTGGTTTTTGTGGATGACATTCTGATCTTCTCAAAGAGCAAGGAAGAGATTGCCCTACATTTAGGGGAGGTATTGAGGACTTTCCGAGCACTCCATCTTAAGGCAAAATTATCCAAATGTCACTTTTGGAGAGAGGAAGTAAGATTTCTAGGGCATGTGGTCTCTAAGGACGGGATAGTCAAGATTGGAAGGTTCCAAAGAATGCAACGGAGGTGAGGTGTTTTCTCAGTTTAGCGCGCTATTATAGGAAGTTTATCAAGGACTTCGCAAAGATATCAACCCCACTCACCAGACCGACGAAGAATAATCTATTTTTTCTTGGAGCATTGACCGTGAGGATTCCTTTCAGCGATTGAAGAGGGTCTTGACAACAACCTCAATTTTGACTTTGCCTGATGGGAACAAGGTGTTCACGGTGTACATTGATGCATGTGGTACAGGGATTGGGTCGTCTTGATGCAAGAGGGAAGGGTAGCTTGTTACGGTGGTAATTGAGAGTTCATGAGTAGTACTACCCTACCCATGATTTGGAATTGGCTTCTATATTATTTGCGCTTAAGACTTGGCGGCATTATCTGCTTGGAGAGAGGTTCGAGTTATACACGGACCATAAGTCGCTCAAGTATCTTTTCTTGTAGAGAAATTTCAATTTGAGACAACAGAGATGGATGGAGTTCCTAGCGTCCTATGATTTTGAGATTGCGTATACCCCCGGGCAAGGGTAATGCGGTAGCGGACGCGTTGAGTAGACAAAGGATGACTTTGAGTCCTCTATTCATAGAAAGGCGGAGTTTGGAGTACATATCGACCTTCGATTTTAGGCCATCTATGGATCTTATACCTATTTTGTTGGCATCCGTAGAGGTGCGACCTACTCTTATGGACCAGATAGGATCTTCACAGCGAGAGGACCCACAGATAGCAGACATCTTGGATAGGTTAGTAGATGGGAGACTTCTAGTCACCTCAATAGATATTCCATAGATGATAGAGAGTGGCTATGAGGGGATGGGATGCTTTGTGTTCCCCGAGTTGGAAGTCCATTGAAGACAATCCTTGAGGAAGCCCATCATTCTAGGATGACTATCCATCCGGGTGGTGATAAGTTGTATAGAGATATGAAGAGAGTTTTCTTTTGGGCTGAGATGAAGAAATATGTAGCGGAGTTTGTCTCTCGATGCTTAGTTTGCCAACAATTTAAAGCTGAACAATGGAAGCTCGGCAGTTTGCTTCATCCTTTGGAGGTCCCATAGTGGAAGTGGGACAACGTCTCTATGGATTTCATTGATGGTTTGCCAAGGTCGAAGAAAGGCAACACCAGTACCTCGGTTATTGTAGACAGACTTACTAAGAGCGCTCATTTCATTCCTGTTAAGTACACGAGAATGACAACATGGTTGGCATCAGTTTATCTTCATTAGATAGTCTGTTTACATGGAGTACCTTCTAGCATAGTGAGCGATCGTGACCCCATCTTCACTAGTGAGTTCTGGAAGAGCATACAAGAGGCATTAGGTACATAGTTGTGTCTGAGCATCGCATATCACCCTCAGACCGATGGGCAGACTGAGAGGGTGAATAGAGTTCTTGAGAATATTTTGAGGCGATGTATCCTTGACTTTTGAGGGACTTGGAAGGAACATCTCCCGTTGGTTGAGTTCACCTACAACAACTGTTATCAGGCTAGTATAGGCATGGAACCCTTCGAGGCATTGTACAGACGACCTATTAGATCACCGACTTGTTGGTAGGAGTCTGTAGATAGGCTTTTACTTGGACCTGAGATGATTAGAGAAACTTTATAACAGTCTGTTCTTATCTGCAGACGCATGAAGATAGCTCAGCACTGGCAGAAGTCCAACATAGATAGGAGAAGGATTGATGTTGAGTTTGAAGTGGGAGACATAGTTTTCATCAAAGTATCACCTTTTAGGAATGTGGTTCGCTTTGGATATGTAGGGAAATTGGCGCCAAGGTTCGTAGGGCCATTTCCCTATAGTGGAAAGGATAGGTCAAATGGCCTATAGGGTGAAGCTACCAGAGAGATTGACGAGTGTTCATGATGTTTTCCACGTTTCTCATTTACGGAAATGTTTGCATGATACAACAGAGATAGTTGAGCCGAGCATGCTTGAGGAGGTAGATGTAGAAAGGGAGGCGACAGTTAGACGAGTTCCTACCTGTATACTTGGATCAGAGGTTAAGAAGCTACGCAATAGAGATGTTAAGTTGATCAAAGTGCAATGGGGAGAAAACAGCAAGGATGCAATTTGGGAAATTGAGGACAAGATTCACGCTTCGTTTCCTTTCCTTTTCAGGGGTGTGTTCTTAACTTCTTTTTCCAAGATTTTATTCGTACTTGCTTCTGTCATTTGAGTATATCCTATCGATCGAATCTTCGACCTTTAGGTAGAAAATCAATGGATGTAAACATGTGTTTGAGACACGTTATGTTTGATGGATGGAAGTGGATGCAAGTGTTTGCTAGTGGTTGCTTGTGGATGTATATACACGAACTAGGCATTAGATTGGCTCAAAGCACTCTCATACTGCATTTGGATGTGTATGCATTTTAAATTTTTATGGATGGAAATGGGTGTATCATTATATAGATGTAGCATTTGGATGAATGATTGTACACACATATAGGGTTTACATGATATACTAGGACTATTTGCAAACATGTCAGATTCATGACACTAAAATACATTGCATTAAGGAGGTCGACTGAATCAGTGTACCGCCTGATTTTTTGCATTGGCACAGGGACATATACACACACCTTTGCATATGTTCATATAAGCATTAGAAATCTCCTAATGACAATGAATGCCTGTGATTGATGGATGAGTAGATAGTTGACGGATGTTAGGTCAAATATTCATCTTAACTTAGAGATTTCGTGGACGAAATCCTTTTAAGTAGGGGAGAATGTTACACCCCATAATTTAAAAAGGACATTATAATGATAAACTAAAGAATTCTTAATTAAATATAGGGAACTAAGTAAAACGGACTATACCATGCGTTCGTCTCGGAATTTTGCTTAAGATAGACTCTTAGTTTGCAGAAAATAGACATCGTATGAGGAAGATATGAAGCTTAGAAGTTTGTATACATATAAGAGTCTTATGTATAAATATATTCAAACCTAAATTCAAAATATTTCAAAAATACGCAGCGGGAAAATGGGGCGGGCGCAGGCGGGAGATGGACCCGTTAAGGGTCGACCCGTGCCAGGTCTGGGTCGACCTATGGATCGACCCAAGGCCATGTGGGTCGACCCATGGGTCGACCCAACGGGGATCTAACCAGGTGCATTATTCTGAACGTGGACTTTTTGTTGGCTGGGTTTGTTGAGGGTACGCTATATATAGAATAACATTTCTATTATTTTTCTTTACCTAAAACAATGGAGACAATGAGATGCTTCCCCAGCTTGGAATGAATCAGCCTATCTTCTTCAATATCATCCTATATACGTATATCAAAAAGATTTCTTGTGCTTAGATCCAATCACTGTGTGTTCATGTTACTTTTAGATATAAAAAATTAAGTAGTCCTGATATGTTTATAAATCTAAATCTAAACCTATGCTTGTTAATAATCTGATTCATACTTAAACAGTTCTGTTATTACATGTATCCTTCCGTGCACCTGATCTACTGTTCAGTTCTTATATGTTTATTTCTGATATGCCTATTCTGTTATTATGCCTATTCTTTTATCATATGCCTATTATGTTATCATCTTCCTATTCCATTATTATGCCTATTTTTTTTCTTCTCTCTCCCTCGTTCCCTTTTTAGTTTTATAGCCTAGGCTACCTTCGAGTTTAGGCCAATATCGTAGAAATATGCAAACGAACGAAATTGGGAACAGTTAGGAATGATAATTTGGGGGTATATCTTGTAATATGAATAATGATTGGAATTTGGGGGCATAACCTATACTTTGAAATATGACTAAAATTTGGGGAACATCTTATACTATGAATTATGACTTGAGGTTTGGGGCATATAAATATGTAAGGTTTAATTTATTGATTAAGAGGAATATTTTAATAAAACTATAAACAACCAGTGGAATCTGTTTAATCTGATTGGGGTTAAGTAATCTGTTTAGTATGTGGGGGTTAAATGAACATGTTAACCTGTTCATCTGTCGGGGTTAGGCGAACCTGCTAATCTGTAACCTTAACCTGTTAAAAATCCTAGTTAATTGGGGAACATAAGTTAGGGGTTTGACTTGTGTCATCTGTTGTGTGGGATCTATATCAGTTAGTAACACATTCTGGTATTAAACGGGGACCCCACACTAGGTAGGGGTAAGGGCACGCTCACTGAACTGATTATAAGAGGTTCATCTGAAAGGGGGTGTATACGATCGCGTTCGAACGGAGGCGTTTGTGTGCATGAGTTCGGTTTGTAGGGGGAAAATAAGTTGTTGTAGCACCAGTAAATAGGTTTGTGTCCTTCTGTAGTTGCCACTTTAGGAAGTAACACACTCTACTGTGGGGCTGGCACACGGTATATACGAGTTAGGGAGACGATCAATTGGGGGGTAGTAAATAGGGTACATCTAGTCCTGTTTGTTTCTGTGGGGGTACCAACATATCTGTTTGGGGTAACACCCGTTATTTCTATTTAGGTACAGGTTATTTCTATTTGGGGTAAAACCCGTTACTAGAGTACACTAGAACTACCATTATGTTTCTGTTGGGATCATTCTGTTTCTATTAAGTAGTTGAGGGATATCTAATTCTGTCACATATTTGTTATACTAGTAATGGTGCAGAAAAAAGTATTTGAGAAGCATAACCTACTCTGTTTATTATGTTCAGTCTGTTTATATCTCTTATATCCTACTGTTATCTCTCATCCATTTTATATGCCTGTCATGATACTTTTACTACTTTATATGATAAAAGTCACTGGGCTCGCTAGACTTTATGTATGACCCATTACGTTTCCTTTTCTCTCTCTTCCTTCCCCCTCAGGTTCTTAGGGTGAGAACGCTCAGGCTTGATTAGGATTCTCTCTTCTGTTTCTGCTTGGATTTGGATCTGCTTCGATATATCGCTTTGACTACTTATCTACTTTATTGTGGCTATTAATGGGGATTATCATTTTACATTTCTGTACTCTGATGGTTTTTTGCGCAAGACAGATGTTTTGTTTTAATGTAATCAGTTTCAGTATTTTATGCCTGATGTTGTAACTGGTTTTGAGACTATGATTTTTTTCTGCAAAATAATGAAGTTTTAAATTTCTGTTGTTGTTTTATATCTGTCTTGTGGTTCTATTTCTGTTTACCTATAACGCTTCAAGAAACTTAATGCATTCTGGAAATAGCGACATTAACGGACATTGGGTGTCACAAGAAGCCTGCACAAAATTGGTCGAATGCAACCATGCGGTGTACTAACAGGAAGGTGACAAAGCAACACAAAGTATGGTGAACGACTTCTCATAATTGGTCCAGTATTTACATAAAAATGCACAACTTCATATATACATACACATAAGCATATATATATATATATATATATTCTTAAGTGCATGTTTCATAATTCATATGGGAAACAATGTTAAACTAGTGACACATATTTCAGGTCTGCAAAGACAACAGTAGGTCGGAAGTGAAAACAATGAGTTAACATAAAGACTAAAGGGAATGGTTATAGGTCCATATGCCATGGATTATGGCTAGTAAACAACTCAATAGGTCATAGCATTGAAATACCAAAGCCCAGCGAATCATTAATTTAAACCATAAGTGATAACGAGATGAAATGGTACATATATACACATACATATATGTGTATACATACACAAATCAGGTTATCATTGGTAATTTTTTGAAGCCAATACAAATTCAAACTATCATCAGGAACAATAAAACACAATCATCAAAACCTGAATGCAACCATCAATTACATATGTAAAAGACCGAATCATAATACGATGCAACCATCGACTACAGATGTAAAAGACCGAATCATAACATGGATGCAACCATCGATTATTTTATTTTCTAGCATTTCAATGCATTTCAAGTGAATTAATAAACTTGAAATTTAAAGCTTCGTGAGTGAAATATCACCGGTGTTATACTACGGTGTGATGCGCACATGTAGCTCGCACTTTGGATGTGTCCAACGATCTCGTCGTCTCCTCGAGTACCTAAAAATAATGATGAAAATCTTGAACCACAGCTGCTAGTCATGGATTTGGAGGTGAAAGGAGGAGGAAGTGACTGCGGTTTGGTGGTAGGCGAAGCTTCAGGCGGTGGAGATGACAATGGGTCATGGTGCAATTTAATTTGAGGGTGGTTTCGATTTGGTGGGGGTGCGATTTTTTGGTAAGGTAGGAAGATTTTTGGAGGCCATTGATGAATAATTGGGAAAGGTTTTCATTCGGCTAAATGGAAAATGATAAGAGAGAGGGACAGATAAGGAATAAAAAAGGGAGAAAAGGCAACGAGTGGAGTAAGATCAAAAGTAATATTACACGTGTCTAGGTATTGTTTTATATTTATAACAAGTGGCAAATTAATTTAAAGAATATTTTCCATGTGTACATACTATTTAATCATACTCAAAGTATACAATAATATAACTCTTAAATAAATTTTAGAACCAAGTTAAAATAAATTATAAATTCTCAAATTAAATTTATATTTCAATATCAAATTTAAACTAATTACATTTTTAAACATCGAAAATCTTGGTTCATTACAATTTGAAGATTCTAAGATGCTTATGCGTAAATCTAACAGACACTCGCAAAATATATGAAGAAAAAACAAATTCCTAAGCATTCTAATGAAAAAAGGAAAATATAATATGGATACAAAATTTTGAGTCAAAGACTGAAGATAGAAATTTATTACAAAAATAACAAGTTTAAAATCAAATTAGAAAAAGAATAAGTAATAAAATAAAAATCTAACATTTGGTTCAAGTCCATCGATGCATGAAGCAAAGGTTATTGTCGCCTCCATATAAATTTTCCATAAAAATCTTGAACTTAAATGCCCGTAGACAAAAAAATCTCTACAAAACATGAATAAATTTACAAATAACTTAAATAAGTATAAATGTGAACACAAAAGAATAGAACATTTAATATAAGAAACTGGAAATATGGAAAAAGCAATTATCATACAAGAAAGAAGAAAGTGAAGACATGATACACGCATGTATGTACACAAACACACACTCTTGCAGTATACACACACATCTCTCCCCCTCCCCTTTTGAATAATAGTCACTCATTTATAACTAAGTAAGTTAATGGAGGAAGAGAGAAACAAAAATGTATAGCAGATATTAGGGGGGTTATGGGGATGCTGCATTATCTGAAGAGCTCTTGATCCTATCTCATATGTGTGTGTGTGTGTGTGTAAGAGTGTGAGTGTGTGTGTGTGTGTAAGAGCGTTCAGCGACACCTTATTTACAATCGAGTTATACTCACTCATTTATATTAGAATAAGATAGTGGGGGAGATAGAGTTTGTAACACCCCACGTCCATTAATGTCACTCACTAAGGGAATGCATTAACTTTCATGGAGTATTATAAGAGTATAGAATAGAATATCACAAGACAAATACATAAAATGGTACTTAAGAAAATTCAAAATTTATTCATTGCAGCGGAAAAGCAAAACATGTTTGGTTACAACATCAAAACCGCATACTAGAGTCAAGTACACAAATATCCATCTTGTACAAAATTATTATCAGAGTACATAAAAGTAAAACCATAATCCCACTCCAAATGGCCATAATGAAAAAGAATAAAGCTGAGCATTACTTTCAACACTTCCAAGCACTTCAAGAAGAAAGGGATCCAAGTCAAGCTGCACTATTCCCACCCTGAGGGCCTTGGGGGGGGGGGAGGGGAGAAAGAAAAGAGGTGAAACAAAAAGGGGTCAGACATACGTCTGGCGAGTACAGTAACTTTAACAATATAATCAGTAAAGTAACAGGATAAAAACATAAATTGGATATAAGAGATGACTGTAACATAAGCAGATATGACAAGGTAAACAAGATGAACAAGATATAACGTTGATTGCGCTTTTAATCACTATAAGATAATTTCTACACCGCACCAATACTTGTTCCATACTAAAAGTTGACCCTCTTACTAAACATAATAATAATAATGGTAGTTTCGTGTACTCCTAGCTGCTGCCATAGGTTCCGCCTGCTCCTATCTCAACTAGTTGTACCCACTACCCTCCCCATTCGATCGGCTCCCTAACTCGTAGATACTCGTGCTGGCCCCACAGTAGGGCATATCACTCCCTAAAGTGGCAACCTGATACTACTAAAAGGCACGGCTTATACCTACACGATGCAACAGCTTCCTACCTACCAGCCCGGACCCACACACGCACATGACTCCGTTGGACTTGCACTGCCATCGCTAACTCTTTATTGACCTCTTACAATCAAACCCAGTAAGCGGTCCCGTCCTCGACCTAGTTCGAGCTCACATAGATACAAAATGGGTTACTGTTTGAAAAGGGTCCCCATACTTGACACAAGCTTCCTTCCTAAACTTGGTCCCCATTAGGAATTCCCATTTAACCCCTCTTTATCCCCATGTTTAATCACATGTCTCATATAGTTAAGTGTTTTAATCATGTTCCACATGCTACCCATGTTACCCACTTAACCCTTTTATCAATCCTATGTCTTACCACATGTCTTATCTTGGTTAAGTGTTCATTAATTCATTATAATCGTAATCTTGCAAGACTCTCACATTAGATTGCTGTTTTGCGGTTGTTGGATATACCGGGCGGTTCCAGGTAGTCTTATACCGCAATCCGAATTTAACCTCGTGTCTTTGCATTATTACGTATCTAATTTCTTCCTTTGACTTCTCACATTAGATTACCAAATTGTGGTCGCTGGATGTGCCGGGCGGTTACGGGCAGTCTTATACCGAAATTTGAATCTAACCTCGTGTCTTAGGCGTTCATTATCACTTTCTTGATTCAAGTACCAATTTTAAATCTTGGATTAAAATATATTCTAATTACCCATAATTTCCAATCTAAATTATGTTTATAATTTTGATCCAAATTAGGCCTATAATCTTATGTATACATGTTATGCCAAATTACGCCCAAATTAATTTGTGTACATTATTATTAACAATTTATGCCAAACCTCATGTATACAAATTATATCCAATTATGCCCAAATCCAACTTATACCAAATCTCATGTATATAATTTATACACAATTATGTTCAAATTGATTTATGCCAATAATCTCATTTTATTACAAATTTCCCCAAACTTTTCCCAATCGTTCAAACATTATTTGTACGCAAATCTCAACACAATATGTTTGGCTCGAAGTTAGCCTAATCTAAAAAAAAAAGGAAAATAAGAGGAAAAGAGAATCAACATCAAAATTGGCGTAAACATAAGAACATGCATATGAAACATAAACAGGCATATAACGATAAACTGGATAAGAAAGGCATATGGCAGATTTATGGATATGGATCTAAAAGATAATGATTTACAAACTTGATAAGATTCATCCCTGTAATGTCCCGTAATTTACACGGTTAATTAATTAATTAATTTAATTATTAAACATCGATTTGGCGATATCGATAACAAGAATTAAATATTATTTATATTTAAATTAATGTAAATAATAGAATAATATATATGATTCAGAATTAATCAAAAATAGTGGAATACACAATATTGTGTAAATTGGATTATTTAAAATATGTAATTCAGTTTAGAGTTGAATTATATTCACGAATATATTATATAAACGAAAGTTGAACGTATAATTATATTTTAATTATAATCGAGCTCGAAATGGCACTACAGTTCGTAATTTGGCCATTCGAACTTTAAACGAATATACAGAAGCCGTTTTAAGTCGGATTTCTGTGAAACAAGAAACGTTCAGAGCTGGTGAAGTTTATTTTTCTAATGGAAGAGAAAAATCGGGATTTCATTGTGTAGATTTTGATTTATGTCCAAATCAAATTTTAGAAAAGTCGCTATGGAATTCCTTTATAATTTATAACGATTTATTTATATTATAAAAGGATTTTCATTATAAATCGAATATCGATTTAATCTGGGATTCTGGATTATCGGGTTATAAATTCAGATATGATTATTTGGAGCTGTATGATATCGTATGCGAAAATATACGATAATGTTAATTTATTAATATTTAATTAATTGTTTTTAAAATATATTTATATATTTAAATGGGTTATTTAGAGCTTTAAAAATAGCCAGTTTTGCAAACGACCTCAGAATTCGACGGAACTAATTTTGTTAGATCCGCAATATTAAATTATTGCTAGATTTCAATTTCCGTGATTTTTAGAGTAAGTATGTCGCCGTACGAGAATTTAATGTGAAATACAGTCGATATTTTGATGGTTAAAAATACGCTGTGTGAGCAAACGGAGTCGGAATTCGACGAAACCAGTTTCGTTGGGTTCGTAATACCGAACTGCAGGAGCATGCCAATTTTCTTGATTTTTGGGTATCATATGTAATCGTATGAATTTTTAGAAGTCAAATGTGAGCGACGGCTGATTATAATCGAATATAAAATTAGTAAAATATCCTAAGTTATGAGTGAACTAAACAAGGCCACGCATCCTCTTCTCAGCCACAACCGCAAGTTTAAAACCAAATTCCAAGCCGCCATCAATTTCTTTTCCAACGTGAAGGAAATCTTCTTTGAAAATTCAAAATAAATCATAGAAAATTCTATAAATCAAAATCCTTATATATTCTGACTCGCGTCAATCTACTCTTCATTTTCATGTATGGATTGTGATGTTCGAAGTTAGTTTGATACACGGTGAAATGTACAGAACGTTTTATTCGAACTTAGGTTTTCGAAAATTGGGAAATTGGTGCATCTATGGGTGATTTAAGGATGGTATTCGACCTCAGCAAGGGATTTGGCATCTATGGGGAAATTTTTGTGGGTTTTGAGGAAAATAGGTGTCGATCGAATGCCGAGATGAACAATGACTGTGCTGTTACGCGATGTAGACGAGAAGCACGAGTTGGCCAATTTTGGTGTGGAGGAGAACGAGAGTTTGAAGAGAAGTCTAAAAGGGGTTTCGGTTTGGATTATCATTGCTAGAATGGTGAGATAGGAGGAAGAAAAGATGCGGCTATGGCATTGTTTTGTGAGGAGCAGGATGTGTATACGGGAGGGAGGAAGAGGAGTATTGCGGTTTGGGCTTAAAAAGGGTAATGGGCCGGTACTGAATGGTATGGGCCATTGAATAATAATTTTCAGCTTATTTAGTTTTAAATTAGTAAATAAACTTTAAAAATGCGTAACTCCCTCGTATGATATCGAACGTCAGTGAAACAAGATTCGTTGGGATCGTAGGGACGACGGCTACACCATGGAACCGACTGGAAGTGAATCGGGCTCGTTACAATTTATAGCGAAATAATTTGTCTGTCTGAATCAACAGACACAAATCGTTATTTAACGGTTAACGCGAAATGTGAGTAAAACTCACCAAGTCTGAACAGTTATATTTTTATAGCATATTTTTAGAACTGATAATTATTTGTTGATTGCTATGTGTTAACTGTTTGGTTGAATTACTTATGTATTGGTTGAAATTATAGATAACGATATATATATAAATCGTTAATCAAATATTGATTCAGTTTAGCAGAATATTTCATATTGAAATGAAATCGATGTTAATTATATTATTTAACATCTGTGATGCTGGGAAACAGGTTGTAGGGACCCAACTGGGTTCCTCAATATATAAAATACTGTTTTGTTTCATATATTGTGATATATAATGTGCTATATAATCTGCTGTTGATTATGTGTGTTTGAATGACATCGACCATTGTTAATTGGTATTGTAAATACCGTAAGACTAGAATGTAGAAAAGGGGATTTTCAAAGTGTATTTCGAAAATAAATTATTTATATAAAATCAATGGATGTAAACATTCTTGATCTCTTTTCCTATAAACTTGAAAACCTTCGTATCATGCTTTCACTACCTATGTTAGCCTTGTTATCTTCTCGATCTTATCTTGAGAACCTTAGGTAGAACCATATGGATGTAAACATGTGATTGAAACATGTTATAGTTGATGTTTGCAAATGGTTGCAGTGTTTGCAAGTGATTGCTAGTGGATGCATGACACACATTAGGCACTAGATCGGCTCAGTCACATTTTCATGTTGCATATGCATGAGTGCTTATACTTGTACATGGATGGAACCTGTTATGCTATCACTTGGATGTTGCATATGAATGAATGTTTGTGCACTCATGTATAGATTATAAATTATGTTAGGAATTTTGCATACATGATGGATTCATTACACTAACATATTTTGCATTAAGGAGGTCTACTGAATCAGTAACCGCATGATCTTTTGCATTAGATAAGTACATATACACACACTTTCTGCATATGTTCATACAACACTAGAAATCTTTTAAGGATAATGGTTGCTTGTGGATGATGTTTTGAGTAGATGGATGATGGATGGTAGGACACATCCTCCCTAACTTGGAGATTTCGGGGACAAATCCTTTAAGGAGGGGAGAATGTAACAACCCGTATTTTGATAACATTTTATAACTATAAATCAAGGCAAAATTAATTTTTAAAATAAGAATCAAGGGAAACGGGTTACGCCATTATGTTCGTCTCGAAATTCTGCTTGGAAACGAGTCCGAGTTTTCGAAAGTCGGAGTCTGTATGACCAAGTTATGACCCTTCGAAGTTTCAGGAATTTTCAAGTTCAAAAACAGCTCAGAATTCGAATTCAAATTTTGAATTCAAACCCCAGAATGGACGGGGCGGGAAATTTTCCGCCCAGGACCAGGTCGACCTGGGGGTCGACCATAGTGTCGACCTGCCCAGGACCAGGTCGACCATAGAGTCGACTTGGGTGTCGACCTGGTTGCCAAGCCCATTTTTGAGTCAGAATTCACTCTGATGTTTCTAGTCCGATTTCTATCTAAATTCGTTGATCTGACCCTATATAAACAGCTCCTAACTCTAGTCTCTCTATACAAATTCTCTTTGGTATTATGCTGCTAAAACTCTATTTGAAAAGTTAGAGAAAAGGGATTGCTTCTTCTCCAACAAGACTACGTGTAGAGTTTTGCTGTTTGGGGGATTTCTGTTAGACTCGAGATTCAACATCGCCTCTTTGTTTTCTAATTCTCAAACCACGATCTGTAAGCCCCAGTTACTTTTAGATCTAAACTTAATATGGACATGTTGTAAATTGAAATTAAGTATGATAATTATCTTGGATCTATCATTGTATATCTTGGGTATATTATTGTTCCTTTTGGATATATTATTTTGAATCTACTATTATTCACCTTGGATCTATTTATCTTGAATAATGACTTGTAAGAATATTTATATGAAATTGATTTGGGGCCTAAACATGTTATAAACCTAAACCGCTCATGTCCATGATGTTAACATGCCTGTGATGTTGAATTAATTGTATTCACAAGTTTGGGGTTATTATCTTATGACAACGGTTACCATGACTATCACCCAATTTTGCTAGGTTAGATATTTGAGACCACTATTCCATATGCCAGTATTGTTGTAGTCATTTATCTCAAGTTATACCATGCTTGACTTATAATCACTTTTGCCACCTTATGCCCGTCCTTTCTATGTTATTCCCTAATTAGATTTGTTTATATCGATTCGAATTCAAGTGCGATGGGAATACGATTTGGGTAGTTTAGGCAAACCTGAATTTACTATAAACTTGAAACATGAACATTGTTATAACTTGAACCTGGATATGGACATGAACTTGACACGATTTGACATGAAACATGACATGAAAACTTGACATGAATTTAGACTCGAAACTTGAACCTGGACAGGACACTTAGAATAAACTTGAAAATGGCCAACTCGAGGTTGGGTTGAGTTTGCAGTGTAAATCTGCCCGGAACCGCCCGGCGAATCCAGTACTGCAAACAATAGGATCCAATATGGGTAGTTGGTCATATCGCACCTAAAACCCAAGGTTAGGCTATGTTGTGGTGTAAATATGCCCGGAACCGCCCGGCAAATCCAGTGACCACAACAACTAGTCTAATGTGAGAGGTTGGGGTGCATTAATGAATTTGTGCTACAGGATAGGGTTAAGTCATGAACCACTTGAATATACTTAACCAATTCGACACGATGATTTGGTAGGTTAAAGTCATGAACCACTTGAAAACACTTAACCAACTTGATACATGATTTGGATAGGGTTAAGTCACGAATTTGAATGACAACACTTAACCCATTAGAAACCCTAGTTACGCGGTCCTTTTCAGCAGTAACCCACTTAGATGTATCACGATACCCTGGGACTAGGCAGGGCGGGGCACGATTACTGGGCTGATTGTAAGCGACCAGAACGACGGCTAAGTAGGTGCGCCATTGTAGGTTCAGGCGGACTATGGTCGTGCACGTAGTCCGGAGTTGAAAAAGCAGGCATTGGGCACCAGTAGGTTTACACTGTGTGTGCTTGATTCGTGTCGGTGGTTGGCACCCTAGGGCTTGATACACCCTATGGTGGACGTAGCACAGGTGACTACATTTCGTGATTGGGCCGTATGACACAGACACATGAAGAGCTAGAACTTGTAGGAAGCCGATCGATTAGTAGATCATACCGTAGGACCCCGTAATGGGTCACTTCATGATATTGGGCCAAGGGATTATTTCATGGTTAATACTTGACATGGGTTAGAATACTAGTACAGTTGGTGCAGCGAATCTTAAATATGCGATGCTAAACTTGATTTATCTTGTTGTCTTAGTTATCTTGCCAGACTTATTATCATCCCTATGTTTACTTTCCGTTTACTCATGTCTTGTTAACTTTACTAGTTTTTATACTGAAAGTCACCAGGGCTTACCAGTCTTTATGACTGACCCTTTTTCTTTCGCCTCTTTTTCTTTCGTCCCCCCCAGGTTCTCAAGGAGGAAACGCTAGCTATTAGCTTGGATTTAGCTTGCTTTCTGTCAGCTCATGTACGGTTTGGTCTTGAGCTATGCTATGGCTGCACTTCTGCTATTTTTGGGGAATAATTTACTTTTGTTATCTTCAGTTTATGCTTCTTTATTTAGAACTTGATTTAATGGAATAATTTGTACTTTGGATATATGAGGTTTTGACTCTTTTCTTGAAAGTAATGAAATTTGGTTTTAAATTTCTACCGCTGCTTTATTTATGTTCTGCCTTGTGATATCTCTGTGTATGTTTACCTAGATAATACTCCACCAAAACTAGTGCATTCCCTTTGTGAGTGACCCTAACGGAGGTGGGGTGTTACATAATCAAAGGAGTTAATAAAAATGTGTTAATCAAAATGAGTTAGAGGAGTTAATCGATTAGAGTTAGAGTTAATCGATTAGAGTTAGAGTTAATCGATTAGAGTTAGAGTTAACCAGTTAGAGTTAATCAATTAGAGTTAATCGATTAAAGTAAATCGAACAAGAGTGATTCGAATAGAGTTAATCGAACAAGAGTTAGTCAAATATTTGTTATTCGAATAGAGTTAATTGAATTAGAGTTAATCGAATTTAGTCATTCGAAAGGAGTTAATCGAATTTAGTTATTCGAAAGGAGTTAATTGAATTTAGTTATTCGAAAGGAGTTAATTGAATTTAGTTATTCAAAAGGAGTTATCGAATATTAGTTATTCGAAAGAAGTTAATCGAATTTAGTTATTCGAAAGAAGTTATCGAATATTAGTTATTCGAAAGGGTTATCGAATATTAGTTATTTGACAGGGTTATCGAATATTTGTTATTCAAAAGGGTTATCGAATATTTGTTATTCGAAAGGGTTATCGAACGCTTGTTATTCGAAAGGAGATATCAAATATAGTTTATTCGAATAGAGTTAAAAGGAGTTGTCGAATATAGTTTATTCGAATAGAGAAAGGAGTAAATCGAATATAGTTTATTCGAAAGGGGTTAATCAAATATAGTTTATTTGATATGAGTAAATTGATAGGAGTAAATCAATTAGGGTTAATCAAAAAGTGTTAATCCAATAGAGTTAGTCAAATAGAGTTAATAGAATAGAGTTAATCAAATAAGAGCTAACTGATAAAGGTAAATCGATTAGAGTTAATCGAATAGTGTTAATTGAATAGAGTTAATCGAATATGGCTATTCGAAGAGTGATTATCGAATATAGTCTATTCAAGGAAAAGGGTTTTCGAATAGAGTTTATTCGAAAGAGAATTATACGTTGAAATTCAATTATATCGAATGTTGGAAAGTAATATTTACTTTCCGGTTTTTAAACCAAGATTTATTTATTTAATAAATTGTTTACTTATTTATTCAAATTAAAGAATAAAAGTTATATTTGAAGTTAGATATTTCGAAAGTAGGAATTATAACATTATCATTATAACCAATGTTTTTATAAAAGAAGTTGATTCGTAAATAGAATCCGTGAGGTTCGCAAGGAAGTTGTTAAAGGTTTAAAAAGATAAACTTTGACTATTTTGAAGTTAAAACGTTGTTCAGTTAAGGTCTGAGAGGTAATTATACCCCAACTTGATTGACTTCCTTCTTAACTAAGGAATGGTAAGGTTTGATAGTGAAGGTTGGTTAAGTGAATATAGTTAAGGAATGGTAATGGTTTGAACTGGCATAGCTTTTTTTATTTAAACATCTATTTAAATCCAAGGAATGAGTTTTGGAAACATTTTCCAAATATAATCAGAGATATTTTCTAATCATAGAAAATGAAATGTTGGATGGTAAAGAATACTGGAATGACAGTGATACATGGAAAGGAGATGGAAATGTTTTCCAATGATTAATAATGTATATTTTCTAAATTTAGAAAATAAGAATTTCTGTATATATATAAAGAAACAGGAAATGGAGAATGAATAAATTAATGGTAAATTAATTTAAGAGATAAATGTTTAATGATGATTGATCGATATAATTTCCATCTGGAAATAATATTTTTGTTTGCACACGTGTTTTTCTTTGATAGTTAAATCACAGACTATCAAAGTTTTGACCATTTTTCCGTCGTCAATACGGAGAGACCGGTTGGATTCTTATCCAAAGAACCACTCCGTATGGGCGTTAGCGTTTCGAATCAAATAGATCGAAGACAAATTGAAGACGGAGTAAAGTGCAAGGGATGTTGTATAAGTCCTAGGTAGAGATTGCGTAGGATGGATGTACGGAATAGTGCCTTCGGTTTGTCCAGTCCCAGGACAACTTGAATGGACGAATGTTTGACAGAGTATATCTGGTAGATCATGTAAGTTGATCGTTTCAAACGTATTTACGTTGGTGGCGGAGGAATTCGTTTCTCTTAGCTTATACCCGTGGTATTTTTGGGGAAATTAATTTGTGATTTGACGGGTATGACGATGTGGCATTCAAAGTGAATGAATGAGTAATCTGTTGAAGATACGTTATGACCTCCAGCCTCATCAACTGGGAAATGACAGAAATCGGGCAGGCAACATGGCTAAGTGGTTCGCAACCAAGTAGGGTATATTGTCACCATCTAGAGAATATTCATATTTGTACTTCTTTCAATTCTGTATCTCCCGGAAATGGTTATGTTGGTTTACCCACTGTAAGGTGACAATATATTCGATACACTCAAGCGAAATGAGTGGTGGTCATGTGTGGTCGAGTTGCAAGATGTTCTTGTTGAAATCCAGTGTATCACCTCTAGAGTACACTAATCGGAAGGTGGATCCACACCTTGTCATAGTTGGAAATCCATTACCCAATAAGAGCCCACAGTTTTGATTGTATATCATATATGTAGAACATTAGATGCAAGCGTTTCTACTAGATTGATATTACTTGTGTTAGACATTATTATAATATCATAATAATATTGTTTTACAAATGATTTGGGTTATCGTAAGGTAAAAACCATTCGTGTTTATGTATGGATCGGTCTTACAATTATTCTTTCTTTTGAAAGGATTCTGAAAGTTAAATCAAATAATTTGAGTTTACTCACACCAGTCACATGACTGACCCGGAGTTTATTTTGTTTGTTTTCCCTAAACTCTTGGGTGCCAAATTTTGTACGTGCAGTCAAGTAGTCGGGATTTACAGATACTTGAAGAGCTGGAGCAGGTGGCTTCAGAATTATATAGCTATGGTTTTTCCGCTGTGTTGTAAGTACTGTACTTTGGAAATGATATGTATATTAAAGTACAAATTTATATTTCAAAGTTATGTTATGAAATATTTATTCGTTCCGCTGTGAGATTCGTGTTTACTCTGATGTTGTATGTTCTTCTTCTTCTTCTATTCTAAGTTTATATCTTATCTATCCTCACTCTCTGTTTTCTTTCTATTAGATTTCTGGTTTTCCAGTGTAATATGGGTTGGACTTGTGTTATTTGGTCAGCTCAAATCGAACCAGAATTTCGGGACACTACAATCCCAGTCACAGGCATATACATTAGATCCAATTTACAATCCTGTCACAATTACTTTTAATTTAATTATATGTGAAAGTGACATAGACTCACAGTGATAGGATTAAGAGAATTAGGCATTGTTGGATCTATAATGATCTCTACTTGATTCATGTAGATCTGATCTTCTAATTTTATTGTTGAAGAAGAACTATCTCTAAATCTCTACTTTGATTTTGGTTGGAGAAGAAAGGCTAGATTAATTTAGATTAGAGCAGCATGGAGGCGCCATGGGTGAATAACAATGAGATTAGGTTTAGGGGTATTTTATAGATGCTCTAGGTGAATTAGGACCCTTAAATTAGATTAGGATCCATCTGAACCATCCAGACCAGAAAAACACGTCATCCAACCAATCCCGGAAGGACACATCAGCCCTAGACCATCCAAATCCGTCATCCAGATCTTGGCAGACGAGGGTCGACACCCCTATAGGGGAGTCGACACCCCTGTCGACACCCCTATAGGGGGGTTGACACCCTTGTCGACTCCCCTGGGGGGGCGACACCCTAGAGCGGGAGATTTCCCGCTCACCCACATTCGACTGATTTTGATTTTTGAATTCATTTTTGATTTTTAATTATTATTTAATTTAAATTATGTTTTAAGCTGAAATCTTCTAAGCTTCATAACTTCTTCATATGATATCCGATTTACGTAAACTCGGACTCTATCCCAAGCAGAATTCTGAGACAAACTCAATGGCGCAATTCCCTTAATTCTTCTTATAAAAATTAAGTATTCTTTAATTATCCCTTATGTCATGTTTTTAAAATTACGGAGTGTTACATTCTCCCCTCCTTAAAGGATTTCGTTCCGAAAATCTTCAAGTTAAGAAGAATGTATCCTACCATCCAGTCATTCATCTACTCATCCTTCATCCACAAGCATCCATTGTCCTTAAAAGATTTCTAATGCTATATGAACATATGTAAAAGTGTGTGTATATGTTCCTTATCTAATGCAAAGATCAGGCGGTCTACTGATTCAGTTGACCTCCTTAATGCAAAACATGATAGTGCCATGCGTCCAATATGTATGCAAAAGAATCCTAATGATACATATCATTTCTATTTGAGTGCACAACTATTCATTCAAATGCAGCATCCATATGATAACACATTCAATATGCATCCATTAACTTAAATATGCACACTCATTCATATGCAATATAAATGTGATTGAGCCGATCTAGTGCCTAATGTGTGTGTAAATGCATCCACGAGCAACTACTAGCAAACAATTACATCCACTTGCATCCACAAAACATAACATGTCTCAAACACATGTTTACAACCATAGGATTTTCTACCTAAAGATCGAAGGTATAATCGAGAGGATACACTAAACGATAGAACAAGTATAAACAAAACAGTAGAAAAAGGAGAAGTTGAGAACATACCCTCAAAAAGGAAAGGGTACGACGCACGTATCTTGTCTTCAGTCTCCCAAGTCACGTCTCCTTGATCATCTCCCCACGGGACTTTAACCAACTTGACCTCTCGGTTGCGTAATTTCTTGACCTTCGATCCAAGGATGCATGTAGGAGCTCGTCTAATCGTGGAATCTCGCTCCACTTCCACTTCCCTAAGCATGCTCGGCTCTACTACTTCCGTGGTATCATGAAAACACTTCCGCAAATGCGACACATGAAATACGTCATGAACACCACTAAGCTTCTCGGGCAACTTCAATCTGTAGGCCATCTGTCCAATTCGCTCTGTAATGGGGAATGGCCCTACGAACCTTGGTGCCAATTTCCCTACACACCCAAAACGAACTACATTCCTCAACAGTGATACTTTAATAAAGACCATGTCTCCAACATTGAACTCAAGATCGGTCCTTCTCTTATCAACATATGACTTTTATCAGTCCTGTGCCGTCTTCATGCGTCTTCGAATCAAGTCTATCTTCTCTGAAGTTTCCCTAATCATCTCGAGCCCAAGCAAAATCTTATCTGTAGACTCCCACCAACAAGTCGGTGATCGGCAAGGTCGTCCATATACAGCCTCAAAAGGTGCCATCCCAATATTAGTCTGATAGCTGTTGTCGTAGGCGAACTCTACTAATGCAAGATATTCCTCCCATGTCCCTCCAAAGTCCAAGATACATAACCTCAAAAGATCTTCTAGAATCTGATTCACTCTTTCTGTTTGGCCATCCGTCTAAGGGTGATAAGCGGTGCTCAAACACAATTGCGTTCCTACCGCCTCTTGCAAGCTCTTCCAAAACTCATTAGTGAAAATGGGATCTCGATCGCTCACAATACTAGAAGGTATGTCATGTAGACGAACTATCTCTCGGAGATAAACAGATGTTAACCATGCCGCTGTTCTTTTACTCTTAACGGGAATGAAATGGGGGCTCTTGGTAAGTCTATCTACTACTACCCAAATCCCCATATTACCCTTCCTTGACCTCGATAACCCGTGAACGAAATCCATGGAAACACTTTCCCATTTCCACTGTGGAACCTCTAAAGGGTGAAGCAAACACCAGGCTTCTTTTGTTCAGCCTTGACTTGCTGGCACACTAAGCATCTAGAAACGAGCTCAGCCGCATCCTTCTTCATTCTGGCCCAAAAGAAAACTCGCTTCATGTCCCTGTACATCTTGTCTCCACCGGGATGTATGGTCAGCTTAGAATGATGTGCTTCTTCAAGGATTGTCTTTCGCAAACTCTCGTCTCGAGGTACGCAAAGTCTCCCATCCCTATGCAACCAACCTTTGTCATCGATAGTATACGTACTAAGATGGCTCGAAGACTCCCCTCTTATGAGCTTATCAACTGTCTCTATCAACAGTGGGTCATCTCGTTGTGTCGCACCTATCTGTCCCATAAGCGTAGGTCGTACCCCTAACGATGCTAACAAACTAGGTACATAATCAATAGAGGGCCTAAAGTCAAAGGTAGAGATATACTCTAAACTCTGCCGCTCAACAAACAAAGGACTCAAGCCAACTTCTTTCTACTCAAGGCGTCAACTACAACGTTACCCTTGCCTGGGGTATATGCAATCTCAAAATCGTAGGATGCTAAGAACTCCATCCACCTTTGTTGCCTTAAGTTAAGATCTTTTTGAGAGAACAAGTATTTTAGTGACTTATGGTCTGTATACAACTCAAACCTCTCTCCAAGCAAATAATGACGCCAAGACTTAAGCGCAAAAACTATGGCAGCTAACTTTAAATCGTGGGTAGGGTAATTCCTCTCATGGGCCTTTAACTGCCTTCCACCATAGCATATCACCATTCCCTCTTGCATCAAAACTATGCCAAGCCCTGTCCCGCAAGCATCGGCATACACTGTGAACGGTTTACTCCCATCCGGCAAAACTAAAACTGGAGTTGTTTTCAATGCCCTCTTCAAACGTTGGAAAGCATCGTCACAGTCAACGTCCTAAGAAAAGGTCAAATTCTTTTTCGTCAACCGTGTAAGCGGGGCTGATTTTTTTTGCAAAGCCCTTAATGAACTTTCTGTAATAGCCCGCCAAACCAAGAAAATTTCTTACTTCTGTTGCATTTTTAAGAACCTTCCAATCTTGGATTGTTACCACCTTCGCGGGATCCACAGCTATCCCTTCCTTGGAGACCACGTTCCCTAAGAACCTCACTTCCTTCCTCCAAAAATGACATTTAGAGAACTTAGCTTTGAGTTGATGTGCTTGAAGGGTCTCAAGGACTTCCCTAAGATGTAGGGCATGTTCTTCCTCGCTTTTAGAGAATATCAAGATATCATCCACAAAGACCACCACGAACTTGTTTAGAAACTCCCTAAACACCCTACTCTTAAGTCTACGAAATATGCGGGTGCGTTCGTCAAACCAAAAGGCATGACGAGCCATTCAAAGAAACCGTCGGGAGTCCTAAAAGCAGTCTTATCTATACTATCCTCAGCTACCCTCAACTGATAAAATCATGTAGCTAAGTCCAACTGTGAGAAAACCGAAGCACCAACCAACTGATCGAACATATCATCTATCCTCGGTAATGGGTGTCTGTTCTTCTTCGTGAGCTTATTTAGCTCCCTATAGTCCACGCACAATCTAAGCGAACCATCAGCCTTTGTAGCAAAAACAACAGGAGCACCCCACTTCTAGATACTTCTTCTTATGAACCCTTGTAGCAAAAACAACAGGAGCAAAAACAACAGGAGCTCCCTCCTTTCACTTGGAGCCATGTGGCACACAGGCAATGCAATTGGCTTTGCATTGTCCACCAAGTATATACGGAAATCTATCTCGCGTTTTGGAGGTAAGTCCCTAACCTCCTCAAAGACATCTGCATACTCACGGACTACTCGAACAAATTGCAAATCATTAATAGATGTGTCAAGAGATTCTAGGTAGCTAAGTATAAAAGAACCCTTAGGTTCACAAAAAATATCAAGAGTATTACCCAAACCAGTCAACAGTCTAACTACCATCTTTTCACAGTCGAGAATAGCACCATACCTGACTAGCCAATACATTGCTAGAATCAACCCATAGCCCGTGAAGACAAGCACATAAGCGTTTCATTCGAACTCAACGCCATACACATATATTCTCAAATCCCGACATAACATAGAAAGATGAGCCGTACCCCCAATAGAATTTGAGACTACAATGGGATCCATAACTAAACTAGTATTTAGGTGAAGTGTTTCAACTAACGAAGCAGATATAAATGAATGTGAAGCGCCAGAATCAAAAAAAGTTCGAATAGGATGATCAAAAAGGAAAATCAAACTTTCAACAGAAATGTTTCTACCTCTCTCCTGTCCTGGTGCCATGAGAGCATGAACCTGCCCTCCAGAAGTAGATCTTGTCCTTTGTCCTTGCCCCTGTCCTTGCCTCCTTGGGCAGTCTTTAATCATATGTCCTGCCTCACCACATTGGAAGCAACCCGTCTTCTTCTTCTTCCTACAGTCCTTGCTTAAGTGGCCTGGTGTTCCACAACTAAAACACCTTTTCTTCCCTTGGCACTTGTTATCCTTACCACCTTTCTTTTATTGCTGCTGTGCTTTCTTTGGATCCACTTTCTTATCCTATGCCATAACTACATTAGCACCTTTCTCCTCTTCATGCATCAGCGCCATGTCAACAAGTTTCTTGAAAGTATCCCACATAAGAATGTGGGACATAGCCTACCCATGTAATGGTTCATTCAGACCCTTGGCAAATCTCAAAGCCTTCTTATGTGGTGTATTGACTAATTCCATACCAAATCTTGCTAACTGGTTAAACTTGTTAATGTACTCCTTCACAAACAAACTCCCTTGTTTCAAAGCCAAGAACCTCTCCATGTATAAACTCTCCTCTGCTTGTGAAAGAAATTTCAATTCGAATCTTCGCCCGAAGTCTATCCACGTCTCCCCTAGATGTCCTCCATTAGTTACTTCCCACCATAAGGAAGCTTCATCCTTCATCAACCAAGCAGCTAGCTGAACTTTCCTTCCATCGTCTATCTCAAAGATACCAAACAAGTCCTCTACTTCCTTGAGCCAATTCCGAGCCTCAACAAACGTCTCAGTTCCATAAAAAGGCTTTCCGCCCATTTCATGGAAGTCTTTGCATATCTTAGAAAAAGCATCTACACGGGGAGGAGGAGTGGCTGCAGCTGGGGGAGGAGGAACGTCTGTTGGGTCTATGGTAGTGGCCCTAGCCTCCAGATACCTTCGGAGCCATACCGGTATCTGTATGCCCTATGGACGATTAAGATCCCTAGACATGCTGAAACGAAAGAAAAATAGATTCAAAACAGAGAATCGAGAGATAGATATATGGATTTTGGGGATTATGTTTTTCATAATAATTTTTTCTCTTGAAAATACCTTCTTTAAAACATGTTTTTGAAAATACTTCTTTCTAAAAATGCTTTTGAAAATGGTTTTCAAAATCTTTTATCTATTCTGGTAACCTTCAGGTCTGATACCACGTGTAACACCCCACATCCATTATTGTCACTCACTAAGGGAATGCATTAACTTTCATGGAGTATTATAAGAGTATAGAACAGAATATCACAAGACAGATATATAAAATGGTACTTAAGAAAATTCAAAATTTATTCATTGCAGCGGAAAAGCAAAACATGTTTGGTTACAACATCAAAACCATATACTAGAGTCAAGTACACAAATATCCATCTTGTACAAAATTATTATCAAAGTACATGAAAATAAAACCATAATCCCACTCCAAATGGCCATAATGAAAAAGAGATAAAGCTGAGCATTACTTTCAACACTTCCAAGCACTTCAAGAAGAAAGAAATCCAAGTCAAGCTCCACTAGTCCCACCCTGAGGACCTGGAGGGGGGAAGAAAGAAAAGTGGCGAAACAAAAAGGGGTAGACATACGTCTGGCGAGTCCAGTAACTTTAACAATATAATCAGTAAAGTAACAGGATAAGAACATAAACTGGATATAAGAGATGACAGTAACATAAGCAGATATGACAAGGTAAACAAGACGAACAAGATATAACGTTGATTGCGCTTCTAATCACTATAAGGTAATTCCTACACCGCACCAATACTTGTTCCATACTAAAAGTTGACCCCTCTTACTAAACATAAACATAATAATAATAATAATAATAATAATGGTAGTTTCGTGTACTCCTAGCTGCTATCATAGGTGTCGCTGCTCCTATCTCCACTAGTTGTACCCACTACCCTCCCATTCGATCGGCTCCCTAACTCGTAGATACCCGTGCTGGCCCCACAGTAGGGCGTATCACTCCCTAAAGTGGCAACCTGATACTACTAAAAGGCATGGCTTATACCTACACGATGCAATAGCTTCCTTCCTACCAGCCCGGACACACGCACGCACATGACTCCGTTGGACTTGCACTGCCATCGCTAACTCTTTATTGACCTCTTACAATCAAACCCAGTAAGAGGTCCCGTCCTCGACCTAGTTCGAGCTCACATAGATACAAAATGGGTTACTGTTTGAAAAGGGTCCCCATACTTGACACAAGCTTCCTTCCTAAACTTGGTCCCCACTAGGAATTCCCATTTAACCCCTCTTTATCCCCATGTTTAATCACATGTCTCATCTAGTTAAATTTTTTAATCATGTTCCACATGCTACCCATGTTACCCACTTAACCCTTTTATCAATCCCAAGTCTTACCACATGTCTTATCTTGGTTAAGTGTTCATTAATTCATTATAATCATAATCTTGCAAGACCTCTCACATTAGATTGTCGTTTTGCGGTTGCTGGATATGCCGGGCGGTTCCGGGCAGTCTTATACCGCAATCTGAATCTAACCTCGTGTCTTTGCATTATTACGTATCTAATTTCTGCCTTTGACCTCTCATGTTATATAACCAAAATGCGGTTGCTGGATGAGCCGTCCGGGCAGTCTTATACCGAAATTTGAATCTGACCTCGTGTCTTAGGCGTTCATTATCACTTTCTTGATTCAAGTCCCAATTTTAAATCTTGGATTAAAATATATTCTAATTACCCATAATTTTCAATCTAAATTATGTTTATAATTTTAATCCAAATTAGGCTCGTAATCTTATGTATACATGTTATGCCAAATTCCGCCCAAATTAATTTGCGTTCATTGTTATTAACAATTTATGCCAAACCTCATGTATACAAATTATATCCAGTTATGCCCAATCCAACTTATGCCAAATCTCATGTACATAATTTATACACAATTATGCTCAAATTGATTTATGCTAATAATCTCATTTTATTACAAATTTCCCCAAACCTTTCCCAATTGTTCAAACGTTATTCGTATGCAAATCTCAACACAATATGGTAGGCTCGAAGTTAGCCTAATCTCAAAAAAAAAAAGGAGAAGAGAACAATATCAAAATTGGCGTAGACATAAGAACAGGCGTATGAAACATAAACAGGCAGATAACGATAAACTGGATCAAAAAGGCATATGGCAGATTTATGGATATGGATCTAAAAGATAATAATTTACAAACTTGATAAGATTCATCCCAGTCATAGGCATATACATTAGATCCAATTTACAATCCTATCACAATTACTTTTAATTTAATTATATGTGAAAGTGACATAGACTGACAGTGATAGGATTAAGAGAATTAGGCATTGTTGGATCTTGAATGATCTCTACTTGATTGATGTAGATCTGATCTTCTAATTTGACTGTAGAAGAAGAACTATCTCTAAATCTCTACTTGATTTTGGTTGGAGAAGAAAGGCTAGGTTAATTTAGATTAGAGCAGCATGGAGGCGCCATGGATGAATAACAATGAGATTAGGGTTAGGTTTAGGGGTATTTTATAGATGCTCTAGGTGAATTAGGACCCTTAGATTAGATTAGGATCCATCTGAACCATCCAGACCAGAAAAACACGTCATCCAACCAATCCTGGAAGGACACATCAGCCCTAGACCATCAAAATACGTTGTCCAGATCTGGGCCGACGGGGATCGACACCTCTGTCGACACCCCTATAGGGGGGTCGACACCTAGAGCGTGAGATTTCCCGCTCACCCACATTCGGCTGATTTTGATTTTTGAATTCATTTTTAATTATTATTTTAATTTATACTCTGTTTTAAGCTGAAATCTTCTACGCTTCATAACTTCTTCATATGATATCCGATTTACGCAAACTCGGACTCTATTCCAAGAAGAATTCCGACACGAACGCAATGGCACAATCCGTTTACCTTAATTCTTCTTATAAAAATTAAGTATTCTTTAATTATCCCTTTTGTCATGTTTTTAAAATTACGGGGTGTTACAGAGTTAGTGGAGAGAGAGAGAGAAAAAATGTATGTATGATGGAAAACAGAAAGGCCAAAGGGGTGCTAACACTATTTGGGGAGTTGAACACTCCTATATACACACACACACACACACACACACATATATATATATATATATATATATATATATATGTATTTTGAATGTGTGGAGGAAAATAGGGAAGACAAAGGGGTGCTAACACGGTTTGGGGAGCTATTAAACGCTAGACATACACACACACAAATATATATATATATATATATATATATATATATATATATACATATATATATATACATACTGTAACAACTCGTATTTTAATAATGTGTAATAACCATAAATCAAGGCAGAATTAATTTTTAAATAAGAATCAAGGGAAACTGGTTACGCCATTGTGTTCGTCTCGAAATTCTGCTTGGAAATGAGTCCGAGTTTTCGAAAATCGGAGTTCGTATGACCAAGTTATGACCCCTCGAAGTTTTCAGAAATTTTCAAGTTCAAAACAGCTCAGAATTCGAATTCAAATTTCGAATTCAAACCCCAGAATGCACTGGGCGGGAAATTTCCCACCCTGGACCAGGTCGACCATAGAGTCGACCTGCCCAGGACCAGGTCAACCATAGAGTCGACCTGGGGTCGACCTAGTGACAGAACCCATTTTTGAGTCTGAGTTCGTTTTGATGTTTCTAGCCTCGTTTCTGTTTACATTCGTTGGCCTGACCCTATATAAACAGCCCGAACACTAGTCTCTCTACAGAAAATTCTCTCTAACCTTATGCTGCTCTAATTCTGGTTGAAAAATTAGAGAAAGGGACTACTTCTTCTATGTCGAAACTACGTTAAGAGAATTGCTGATTTGGGGATTTCTGTTAGGACTCGACTAAGCATATAAAGATTCAACATCGACTTTCTTTTTCTAATTCTCGAACCACGATCTGTAAGCCCCAGTTACTTTTAGATTTAAACTGTAAATGTAATATGAATATGTTGTAAATTGAAATTGGACCTGTGTATGATGACTGTTTTACATCCATTCTTGTTCATCTTGGATCTTGACTTTTGGGTATATTACTATGACGTTGATTTGGGGCCTATTCATGTTGTAAATTAAAAAGAAAAACCCCTCATGTTATCGTGCCTGCAATGTTGAATCTGCTATTAGTCACAAGTTTATGACTATCACCTTATGTCAACCGTTACCATGACTATCACCTTATGTCAACTGTTATCTTGACTAGTACCTTATTTTGCTAGATTTGGAATCTTAATGTTTGAGGTCGATATTCCATATGCCAGTAATGTTGTAATCATTTATCTCAAGTTATACCATGCTATGCTAGTAATCACTTTTGCCACCTCATACCCGTCCCTTTTTATGTTATTCCCTAATTAGATTTATTTGTATCGATTCGAGTTCACGTGCGATGGGAATACGATTTGGGTAGATTAGGAAAAACATGAATTGGCTTTGAACTTGAACATGAACGTTATTATAACTTGAACCTGTAAATGGACAAGAACTTGACATGAAACTCGACATGAATTTTGACATGAAAACTTGAACATGGATATGACACTTAGATAAACTTGAAAATGGCCAACTCGAGGTTGGGTTGAGTTTGCAGTGTAAATCTGCCCGGAACCGCCCGGCGAATCCAGTGACTGCAAACAATAGGATCCAATGTGGGTAGTTGGTCATATCGCACGTAAAACCCGAGGTTAGACTATGTTGTGGTGTAAATCTGCCCGGAACCGCCCGGCAAATCCAGTGACCACAACAATTAGTCTAATGTGAGAGGTTGGGGCGCATTAATGAATTAATGCCACATGATAGGGTTAAGTCATGAACCACTTGAATATACTTAACCAATTTGACACGATGATTTGATAGGGTTAAGTCATGAACTGCTTGAACACACTTAACCAACTTGATACATGATTTGGATAGGGTTAAGTCACGAATTTGAATGCCAACACTTAACCCATTAGAAACCCTAGTTACGCGGTCCTTTTCAGCAGTAACCCACTTAGAAGTATCACGATACCCTGGGACTAGGCAGGGTGGGGCACGATTACTGGGCTGATTGTAAGCGACCAGAACGACGACTGAGTAGGTGCGCCATTGTAGGTTCAGGCGGACTATGGTCGTGCACGTAGTCCGGAGTTGAAAAAGCAGGCATTGGGCACCAGTAGGTTTACACTGTGCGTGCTTGATTCGTGTTGGTGGTTGGCACCCTAGGGCTTGATACACCCTATGGTTGACCTAGCACAGGTGACTACATTTCATGATAGGGTCGTATGACACAGACACTTGACGAGCTAGAACTTGTAGGGAGCCGATCGATTAGTAGATCGTACCGTAGGACCCCGTAATGGGTCACTTCATGATATTGGGCCAAGGGATCATTTCATGATTAATACTTGACATGGGTTAGAACACTAGTACAATTGGTGCAGCGAACCGTGAACATGCGATGCTACACTCGAATTATCTCGTTATCTTAGTTTATCATGCCAGACTTATCATCATCCTTATGTTTATTTTCAGTTTATACCTGTCTTGTTACCTTTACTAGTTTTTATACTGAAAGTCACTAGAACTTACCAGTCTTTATGACTGACCCTTTTTCTTTCGCCTCTTTTTCTTTCGTCTCCCCCCCCCCAGGTTCTCAGGGAGGAAACACTAGCTCTTAGCTTGGATTCAGCTTTCTTTCTATCACCTCATGTATGGTTTGGTCTTGAGTTATGCTATGGCTGCACTTCTGCTATGTTTGGGGAATAATTTACTTTTCTTATCTTAATTTTATGCTTCTTTATTTAGAACTTGATGTAATGGAATAATTTGTACCTTGGATATATGAGGTTTTGACTCTTTTCTTGAAAGTAATGAAATTTGGTTTTTAATTTCTACCGCTGCTTTATTTATGTTCTGCCTTGTGATATCTCTGTGTATGTTTACCTAGATAATACTCCACCAAAACTAGTGCATTCCCTTTGTGAGTGACGCTAGCGGAGGTGGGGTGTTACATTTGGTATCAGAGCAGAAGGTTAACAGACGGGACAAAAGTTTTAAAAACCTTCTAAAATAATTTTCCAAAACCGTATATAAAGAAGCATTTTTCAATGAAAGTTTTATGATAAAAAAAGGCTATTCCCCAAAAGCCATTAGCACTTTCCTTTGTTTCCTCGTTTATATCTTTTTCTTTTCGTTTTTCAGCCTGTCTGATCTTAACCTTCCTGAGTGAGTACCCGTACCGGGATGGTTCCGAAGGTACTTAGAAGCTAGGGCTAACAGCGCGGGCCCGGTAGACATCCCTCCTCCTCCCCCAGTGGTCGCGGTTCCTCCTCCTCCTGGTACCGCCTTTGCCAAAATATGCAAAGACTTTAAAGCAATGGGCGGCAAGAACTTCGTTGGAACTGAAACCTTTGTTGAGGCACGAAACTGGCTAAAGGAGACTGAAGACTTGTTTATTATCTTTGAGGTGGAGGACCATAGGAAAGTTCAGTTGGCAGCATGGTTGTTGAAAGAGGAAGCTGCATTTTGGTGGGAAGTCACCAACGCTACCAGGCCAGTTGAGACTTGGGCAGACTTTAGAGAGAGGTTTGGGCTTAAATTCTTATCATCAGTAGAAGAGAACCTTCAGATGGAGAGGTTCCTAGCACTCAAGCAATGGGACATGTCTATTAGGGAGTACGTGAATAAGTTTAATCAGCTTGCTCGGTTCGGTTTGGACTTGGTCAACACGACCCAGAAAAAGGCTGTATGCTTTTCTCGAGGATTGAACGAGCCACTACACAGTTTGGCCATAACTCATATACCCATGGGGGCGACCTTTGAAAGCTTGGTGGATATGGCTCTACTTCATGAGGAAGACAAGAATAGCAAGAAGGAGGTTAAGCCTAATGAGACTCAGAATAAGAAAGTTGACTTCAAGAAGGGAGGCAACAAGAATAACAAGGGCAACAACAACAATAATAACAAGGCACATGAGACAAGGAAGTGTAACTTTTGTGGGATTACGGGGCATATAGCCAAGGACTGTAGAAAGAAGAACAGAAAGTTGGGTGAATGCTTTCATTGTGGAGATATTGGACACATCAGCAAGGATTGCCCTAAGAAGCAAGGACAGGGGCAAGGGCAGACCCAGCGAGCAGGACCTTCTGGAGGGCAGTTGCATGCTCTCAACACCACTCCAGCTCTTGACCGAGGTAGTAATATTTCTGTAGAAAGCCTTGTTTACATTTCTGACTTTCCTGTTCGAAACTTGTTTGACTCTGGCGCATCGCATACTTTTATTTCTTCTGATATTGTTGAAAATCTGCACCTAAGTACTTAGTCTAGTTGAGGATCCCGTTAGTGTTTCAAATCCAATTGGGGGCTCCGCTCATTTATCTATGATTTGTGTGGATTTGAGAATTTCTATCTTAAGCGTAGAATTCACGTGTAATGCTTATGTTCTCGGATTTATGGGATACGGATTGATTCTAGGCATGGATTGGCTGTCCAATTATGGAGCCATTCTTGATTGTGAACGAAGGGTAGTGAGGCTCATGACTCGCCTCGGTAATACCCTTGAAATTTCTTGTAACCCTAAGGGTCCGGTCATGTTGTGTTATCTTGAATCTCTTGACTCGTCCATCGACAATTTGCAATCTGTAAGAGTGGTCCGAGAATATCCTGATGTCTTTGATGAGGTGAGGGGGTTACTCCTAAACGCGAGATAGACTTCCGAATTTATCTTGTTGATAATGCCAAGCCAGTTTCATTGCCCGTTAGGCACATGGCTACGCGAGAAAGAAGAGAGCTCAGTAAACAAGTTAAAGAGTTGCATGAGAAAAATTTCATAAGGCGAAGCATTTCTGAATTGGGTGCTCCGGTGGTATTCGCTACTAAGGCGGATGGTTCACTTCGTTTATGCGTAGATTATCGTGAGTTAAACAAGCTAACTAAGAAAAATAGGCACCCACTACCAAGAATCGACGATTTGTTTGACCAGCTTGTAGGAGCATCTGTTTTCTCTCAACTCGATCAAGCCACATGATTCCATCAACTTAGAGTGGCTGAGGATAGCATTGACAAAACTGCGTTTAGGACTCCAGATGGGTTCTTCGAATGGCTCGTCATGCCATTTGTTTTAACGAATGCGCCCGCGTACTTTGTGGATTTGATGAGTAGGGTGTTTCGGGAGTTCCTTAACAAGTTTGTAGTGGTTTTCGTAGACGATATCCTGATCTTCTCAAAGGATGAAGAAGAGCATGCTAGACATCTCAAGGAAGTCATGGATATGCTTAGAGCACACCAATTAGAGGCTAAGTTCTCCAAATGCCATTTTTGGAGGAAGGAAGTTCGGTTTCTTGAACATGTAGTTTCTAAGCAAGGCATAGCCGTGGACCCAGCAAAGGTGGTTGCGGGGCAAGACTGGAAAGTTCCTAAGAACGCAACTGAAGTGAGAAGCTTTCTCGGTTTGGCAGGCTACTATAGGAAGTTCATTAAGGACTTCGCTAAAATTTCAGCCCCTCTTACTAGGTTAACGAAGAAAAACCTAGCGTTTGCATGGGACATAGAATGTGAGATTGCTTTTCAGAGACTTAAGAGAGCCCTCACCACAGCTCCAGTTTTGGCATTACCCGATGGAGGTAAGATGTTTACCGTGTACACAAATGCATGTGGCACGGAATTAGGCGCGGTCCTAATGCAAGAAGGGAAAGTGATATGCTATGGGGGTAGACAACTTAAAGTTCATGAGAAGAACTATCCCACACATGACTTGGAGTTGGCGGCGATCGTTTTTGCACATAAATCTTGGCGCCATTATCTTCTTGGGGAGAGGTTCGAGCTGTATACCGACCACAAATCGCTTAAGTATCTCTTCTCACAGAAAGATTTGAATCTGAGACAACAGCGGTGGATGGAATTCTTGGCATCATATGACTTTCGATATAGCTTATACCCCTGGCAAGGGTAATGTGGTGGCGGATGCGCTAAGTAGGAAAAGGTTGACCTTGAGCCCCTTGTTTGTTGAAAGGAAAAGTCTTGAGTTTATAGCAACCTTTGATTTTATACCTGCTATTGAGTCATTGGCTGCTATGTTAGCATCTCTTGAGTTAAGACCTACACTTCTAGATCAAGTAGGGACTTCACAGAAGGAAGACCCACAGATAGTCGAAATCATGGACAAGCTGATTAGTGGTGAGACGTCAAGTCACCTCGGTAGGTATACCATAGATGACAAGGGATGGCTAAGGCGTGATGGAAGGCTATGTGTCCCATAAGTGGGAGACTTAGTAAGTAAAGTTCTCGAAGAGGCGCATCACTCGAAGATGACTATACATCCCGGAGGGGATAAGATGTACAGAGATATGAAACGCATTTTCTTTTGGAATGGAATGAAAAAGGACGTGGCAGAGTTCATTTCAAGGTGCATGGTGTGCCAAAAAGTAAAGGCCGAGTCGAAGAAGCCCGACGGGCTATTACATCCTTTGGAGGTTCCGCAATGGAAATGGGAGAGTATCTCGATGGATTTCGTGGATGGACTGCCGAGGTCAAGGAAGGGAAATACTAGCATATGGATCATAGTTGATAGACTCACAAAAAGTGCTCACTTCATTCTGGTGAAAATCAAGAGGATCGCATCATGGCTAGCGTCTATTTACCTTCGAGAGATAGTACGGTTGCACGGGGTTCCTTCTAGTATAGTTAGTGATTGTGACCCGATTTTCACTAGCCAGTTTTGGAATAGTCTGCAAGAAGCAATGGGTACACGACTGAGCTTAAGCACGGCCTATCACCCGCAGACGGATGGACAAACCGAAAGGGTAAATAGGGTACTAGAGGATCTTTTGAGACTATGCATTCTTGACTTTGGAAGTACATAGGAAGACCATCTTCCTCTCGTGGAGTTTGCGTATAATAATAGTTACCAAGCTAGCATCGGAATGGCACCGTTCGAAGCCCTGTATGGAAGACCGTGCAAATCTCCAACTTGTTGGTGGGAGACGACAGACAGGCTTATACTTGGGCCCGACATGATAAGGGACACTTCTGAGAAGGTTGAGTTGATACGAAGACGGATGAAAACGGCCCAAGATAGATAGAAATCTTATGCGGACAAGAGAAGGACAGACCTAGAGTTCGAAGTCAGAGATATGGTCTTTATAAAAGTTACTCCTTTACGTAATGTAGTTCGTTTTGGAGCGGTTGGAAAGCTAGCACCAAGGTTCGTAGGACCGTTCCCTATCACTGAGAGGGTTGGGCGGATGGCCTATAAAGTAGAATTACCCGAGAGGCTGGCCGGAGTACACAATTTCTTTCATGTCTCGCATCTCCGAAAGTGCTTACATGAATCAGCCGAAGTGGTTGAGCCAAGCACCCTTGAAGGCGTAGAAGTGGGAAAAGAAGCAACATTGAGGCGAGTTCCGATTCGTATCTTAGGAACGAAGATCAAGAAGCTAAGAAATCGAGAAGTCAAGCTAGTCAAAGTTCAGTAGAGTGAGGCCCAAGAAGACGCAACTTGGGAAACCGAAGAGAAGATACACGCGCTTTACCCATTTCTTTTGGAGGGTACATTCTCGATCTCTTTTTCCTATAAACTTGAAAACCTTTTCGTATCATGCTTTTACTACCTACGTTTGTCTTGTTATCTTTTTGATCTTATCTTGAGAACCTTAGGTAGAACCATATGGATGTAAACATGTGATTGAAACATGTTATGGATGATGTTTGCAAATGGTTGCAAGTGATTGCTAGTGGATGCATGACACACATTAGGCACTAGATCGGCTCAGTCACATTTTCATGTTGCATATGCATGAGTGCTTATACTTGTACATGGATGGAACTTGTTATGCTATCACTTGGATGTTGCATATGAATGAATGTTTGTGCACTCATGTAGAGAATATAAAGTATGTTAGGAATTTTTGCATACATGTTGGATTCATTACACTAACATATTTTGCATTAAGGAGGTTTACTGAATCAGTAACCGCCTGATCTTTTGCATTAGATAAGTACATATACACACACTTACTGCATAAGTTCATACAGCACTAGAAACCTTTTAAGGATAACGGTTGCCTGTGGATGTTGTTTTGAGTATATGGATGATGGATGGTAGGATATATTCTTTCTAACTTAGAGATTTCGGGGACGAAATCCTTTAAGGAGGGGAGAATGTAACAACCTGTATTTTAATAACGTCTAATAACCATAAATCAAGGCAAAATTAATTTTTAAAATAAGAATCAAGGGAAACGGGTTACGCCATTGCGTTCGTCTCGAAATTCTGCTTGGAAACGAGTCCAAGTTTTCAAAAATGGAGTCCGTATGACCATGTTATGACCCTTCAAAGTTTTCAGAAATTTTCAAGTTCAAAACAGCTCAGAATTCGAATTCAAACCCCAGAATGCACTAATGTAACAACCCGAAAATCTGGGCCAGTTTAAAATTTTTATTTTGGCAATTTTAACGAATTTTGAAGATTTAAAATAGATTATTTTAAATAAAAACGACGAGAAATTTATTTTGTATACATTTAGAACGTATATATTATATACGTCGTCGTTAGAATATAAATAATTATATATAATTATAAAAGGAATTGAAAATGGCGCGGTAGTTCGATAATTCGATTTCAAACTTCAATTGAATGTACCGGGTGCAAAACAATCCGGATTTTAGTGAAACCAAAAACATTAGGATCTAATTGATGATATCTTTTCAACGAATCCGAAATATCAAAATTTCATAGCGGGAATCAAAAGGTATGTCCAGTTGAAAATTCTGAATAGTCGCTATGGAATTCAGGCCCTTAAAAATGGAAATTTTGCAAATGACCTCGGATTTCGACGAAACCACTTTTGTTGGATCCGCAGTGTCAAGTTATTGCTAGATTCCAAATTTCATAATTTTTCGAATCAGAATGTGAGCGTGGCAAAGGAAAACGCGTTTGACCAGTTTTAGTTGATTTTAATCGACTGGAAAATGGCCATTTTTCCAACGGTCTCAGAATTCGACGAAACTAGTTTTGTTAGGACCGTATCGTCAATACGAAGCTAGAAAATATTTTTCTGCAATTTTTCAAGATAATATCTGACCCCGGTAAATTGAAATGCGCGTTCAAATTCAATATATAGAGTTATATGTTGATTTTGACGAAAACTGATTGTAACGATCGAATCAGCTTGCGAAACATATCCCATTGTGTTTGAAATGGGGGTGAAACGCTATGGACGACAGGCGGTGGGCCTCGTTTCGAGGTCGTATGTAAAAGTACCTTTTTAGAAATTAAATAATAAAATAATAAAAAATAAAAATTTCCTCTCTCTCCTTCTCCTTAAATCATTCTGGCCCCCCCCTTCTATTTCAAACCTGAATCAGAAAGGCAAATCGAAAAAGAAAAAAAACCTTAAATCGCCCGTCGTACCCCTCTAACCAGTCGCCGCGCCTCCTCCGGCGAACTCTCCCCCATCTCCGGCGAGCATTGGCGAACCCCCCCCCCCCCCTCAGCATCTCGACCGTCGTTTTCCCTCCCTGTCTGAAGATCGACAGCCCTCAAAACCCGAACCTGAGCAAACCCTAGCGCCGCCAGCTCCAACGCAACACCACCTCGACCCTGAGTACCTCCGCCTCGCCTGGCCGCAACACCCTCGACCCCGTCAGTTGTCAGCGCCGCTTCCAGCTCCTCCCCGAGCCCCTCCAACCACTAAGACAGTAAAAGGTGTGTTTTATTTTGTTTTATTTAGTTAAATAATTTAAAAATACGGTTTTTCTAAAAATAAAAACCATTGTTATAAGGATAAACTTGAGTGGGATTTTTATTTTTAGTTTTGAATTTTATTAAGTGTAAAAAGATGAGATTTTTGATAAAGAGAAAATACGATTTTTATTTATAAAAAAAGTTGCGATTTTTATTATATAAGAAGCATATATTTATGTTCAAAATTTTCATATATGATTTCTATTTGATAAAAATTTGATCTTTCGTTAGTAAAGATAGGTTTTTTTATCTAACGAAGAACATGGTTTTTGGCTAAGTAAGAAGATTAGATTTTTATCTTAGAAAAGATGTGATTTTTATATAGATAAAGAAGAGGTTTTTACATATATAAAGTTTAGATTTTTATAGGTAATAAAGATTGATTTTTAAACTAGAAAAGGATTTGATTTTTAGTAGGCAAAGAAACGATTTTTATTTATTGTTATAGAAGTTAAAAATATAATTTTTATATGATGTGAAGGTTAAAAGTATAATTTTTATAATATAGAAAAGTATAAAATATTTTTTTATACAAAGTGAGATGTAAAAATATGATTTTTATTTATTGAATAGCGAGGTGTAAAAATATGATTTTTATATATTGAATAGCGAAGTAAAAATATGATTTTTATATATGTAGTGAATTCGGGCAATGAAATAGACAAAAGAAAAGCACGGTGAAGATTTCCTACCCATGAAGAATTGCGTCATTCAGTTTAGCGAAAGGGTGAGAATTTCTGGCTTTTTGACTTTATTTCTAGTTGAAATATATACTAGGATGCAGACGGTGTTTAGTAGCACCCGACACCCGTCATCCACAGACCATGGATGGCTTGTTTGATAAATTGTTTGGTTGTGTAGTTGGTTATATTATTTGGTTTGAATTGAATTGTTTGGTTAAATGAAATTGATTTGATTGATGTGTGAATGGCGTGGGCCTTCACTAGACCGGGGATAAGGCTAGGCCTTGTCCCGTTTCTAGTATCGTGCCGTTATGCCGTCGAAATTTTCTAAAATAAGTTAGAAAAATAAAAATATCATTTTATTGAATAAATGAACCGAATAGAATATTCATAGTTTGAATAAAATATTTTGATCGTTAAAAACATAATTTTTAACGTGGAAGCGAATAAAATAAAATACTCATTTGCAAACCGGACGGTTTGTTTATGTACACCTATTTGAAGGACATTGATTGGGTCGATAAATTTTACACATCGCCCAACTGCACAAATAAAATCTGTGTTTGATTGTTTGAAACCCCACACGGGTGTTGGGATGAAATTTGAAGTTCACTCATCCTGATTGATTAAATATGTCGGTCGATGGATCGACAGGCTGTTATAAGCGTTAGATATCTATATTTGATGCCTATACAGTGTAGTGCACTTTAGATGATGGTTGATTATTTATCGTTGCTATTATATACATTTGTTGTATGGAATCCATATAATTAACTTTATATGGTAATTGATTGGCCCTCATTCCAATCGGAAAAATAAAGAATATTATAAAATAAAGGTTCATGTGTTGGCAGTACTCATCCGTTGAGATTAGTCATGTGTTGAACGAAATATTTTAATAATAAAATGTACATCTTTATCAATATAAAATAAAGGTTCATGTGTTGACAGTACTCATCCGTTGAGATTAGTCATGTGTCGAACGAAACATTTTGATAATAGAAATATTTTGAAATAGAAATATTTGAAATAGAATATTTGAAAATAGGAATATATGAAGCCGTGTTGATTAGATTGACGCCATTTTGACGTGAACGATAATTATATCGATTTTATTCATTTTAAAATGAATATTGAAAAGTGATTTCGAAATCGAATATTTTGAAATGAAATTTGAATCGAATTGAATTGAATAGAAAATGGATTCAAATAGAATTGAATTTGATTCGAATAGAAAATAAATTTGAATTGAAACGAATAGAAAACGAAAACAAATTTGAATTGAAACGAATAGAAAACGAAAACAAATTTGAATTGAAACGAATAGAAAACGAAAACGAATTCAAATTGAATTGAATAGAAAACGAATTCGAATTGAATTGAGTAGAAACCGAATTTGAATTGAATAGAAAACGAATTTTAATTGAATTGAATTCAATTGAAACGAATTGAAATAGAATTGAAACAAATTTGAATTGAAATCAAATAGAAGTGAATGTAGAAAGAATTTATAAGGGGAAAATTCAATTTTAATTTTAATTTGAATTAAAGGTTGAAATTGTTTTTAAAACAAATTTGAAATGACTTATAAAATTCGTTTTAAAAAGTTATCGACGATATATATAATATATATATATATATATATATATTATATATAATGGCCTGAATAGAACGCGCCGCGGCAGTTCGTGAATTTCGACCATTTATTTCAAACGAACATTACGGGAGATCCGACCGTCGGATTCTCCTAAAACTGGAACCGTTGGGTTCGTATCGAAAAGAGCTTTCTAACGAGTATTAGAAATTTGAAATCTAACGGTTGGATTTGGAGATACGTCCAAATCAAATTTGAAAAAGGTCGCTATAAGTGCAGTTCGATGGCCGTTGTTGGAAATCGACTGTACGGGCCCTGATAAAATTATTAAAAATATCAATAATTTGTGTAAAATCATAAGAAATGATTTGGAAAAAATTGGGATGAAAAACTCCATATTTGAAAAGATAAAAATGGATTTTTATCGAAATGAACTAGTTTTGAACTAAATTTAAAACCCAATTATTTTTAAATAAATAAATTAGATTTAAAAAGGGGTTTTAAATAATCGGAATTTATAATATATTTGATTGGATTTGAAATGGGTTTATCGTGAACGGTGTTTTAAATAACACTAGTTCTTTAACCCGATAACAAATAGAATGTGATTTGGGTTTGTCGTGAACTGTGTTTTAAATAACACCTAGTTCTTTAACCTAGTAAAAGGGAGTTTTAACGAATCTGCAATTAGGTTGAAATGTGAATCTATAATCTAAATTATAAAATTTAGAAATGAGCGAGAATGGAGTATCGCCAGTTTTGCTCCAAAGCGATAGTTAAATCTTTAATTAGATTTGAACGTGAAATGGTAATTAATTTTACCGATAACACCATAGTGTTAAATATGGAGTATTACCAGTTTTGCTTCAGGGGATGAATAGGTTGGGATTGGGAAATAAAATAAATAATTACTTCGGTGTGGTTCGCTAATCTCGATTAGGTTGGAAAACCATAATTGGGTTTGAAATGACATCCAAAGGAAGATTAAAGGATAAATTTTAAAGAATTTATCTTGGATAAAATAAATGGGAACCTTTCCCTAAGAATTGAAATTTAGAAACTAGCTGAAGGTTAGTTAAGCATAATGGTTTCCTGGATATTGATCTGATGTCGGTTTCGGCCTTCGGGGTTAATATTTGGGGAATTGCTCTCTTACTGATTTACGGTTAGTAACTAATGAATTGGAATGAGGCATATGTTGTGTTTGCGTAACATTTATTTTTAATATACGCGGGTTGTTCCGAAAGGCCGGGTTTATACCCATTCTGAATAATCAATTCGACGATATGTCGAAGATGAAGACGGTGGTTGAAGATCGGAAGTCTTCACATCGTTGGGATAATTACTGACGATCCTGATTGGGCTGTACACCCAAGAGGATGGAAATAGTTGGTGGTCGTCCAGACGTACTTGGAGATGGATGGATATGCGAGGAAAGTGCCTCCGGTTTCGTTCAGACCTAGAACGGACTTGTAAATGGATGGTGTTCTGACATTGTATTCCTTTATATTGTATTTGTTGATCTCTGCTAAATATATATCTGTTTGGCGGCGGAGAATTTATTCTCTTGCTTATCGCCCTTCTCTGAGACATATGAGCTCAGAGGTTATATATTGGCAGAAATCAGTGGTACGATATGGATTGATAGTGTGGCATGCTGAGATGCAGTGATCCAGACTTTTGTTGAAAAGCAAAGTTTGGTGGTTGATGATCAAAGCGCAGCTGATATAGCATGGCTTTGTGTATAGCGTTGATCTGCGAGCCTCACACCCCGGTATGGTGGTAAACTGGTGGTTTGATCAGTATGCTTTTTAGTGGATGGGCACCTTAGTGGTGTCGTGGATTCGGTCGACCGAGATGAGCCTAGTGCTCAGGGATATATAGAGTAGGCGGTGTTTTCTCTCGCTGGGACGTAAGCCGCGGTGGTACTCTGGTCCCAAATGTGCGGATGCAGACGGTGTTTTCTCTTGTGGGGACGTAAGCCGTGGTGAATTGCATTCCACGATCGATCTTTCGAATCAGGAGCCACCATGATGGAAATCCAATTTCCAATACGTGTATTGCGGTTTTAATTGTAGAACTAGTATGGCGACATGATATATGGTACCCATGCCGTCTATGATTGATATTTATGATTGGAATTGTTTTGACACTATACACATATTATAGTATCAAATGATTTGTTTTAAACGTACCAAGCATGTTTGGCTATTATAAGGGAAAACCCTATCCTCCGGCTTGCGTTGCATTGTATGATGGGACCTGGGTCTTATAATAGCTTCATTTTTCGAAAAAGCATTGCGCTGTTTATTCTATGCACTAGTATTCTTGGGAGGAAACCCGTTCCGTGTTATACGGCGTGGTCCCTTGAATTACTCTCTCTTAAAGTAAAGTTTTAAATAACTGTTTTAGTTCTCACACCAGTCACATGACTGACCTGGAGTTTATTGTTTTAACCTAAACTCTGGGTGCCCCTATTTCGACACAGGCAGCTAGTAGTTTTGGTTTTGCAGATTTATATTCACAGGATCCTGGTTTTCAGCTGGAACGATATCCGGAAAGCTTTGTATCCGTATATCTCTTCTAGTTGTGTATTGTATTATTTTCCGCTGCGATGTATTTAAATGTAATTTAAATCTCTGATATTTCTGTGTAATACTCATTTTTACTCTGTACATTCTTGTATTCTGGTGCATTGTTGTAATATACAATGAAATGTTCTTTTGTCTGCGTTCTGATTTGTCTTGTCCTCACAGTAATTCGTTCTTTCTCATCTCTTCGGAGACCGGGGAAGTTTCGGCTCGCTTCATTTGGTATCAGAGCTTTGGTTTACAAAGCTCAGAGAACAAGGCACCTTAGAACCAAACGAAAGAATTCATCAGAGATTGGATTAGTAATATCCAATAATAATGACTCGTTAGAGATTGGATCAGTAGTATTCTAGAACGAGTCAAAAGAGTGTTATTTTTAAAATAAACATTTAAACAAACTTTGTTTTGAAAGTTTAAACCATTTTATACGTATTTGGATATTTGTTTTATATTGAATTTGGACAATCCAATATATAAAGATTTTGCATATACGCCTTGCAAACGTGTATTCGAAGTTTTAATGTATTGAATAGATATAGAATCACACTCTAGTCGCCCGGAGATGATACTGATGATTGAGATCTCATCATCAGTGTTTATGTTCGAGTTTCGAAAGTGAGATATTTATATATTTCCAATCGACTGGTGTGAGAACCAAACTAGATCGGCTTATTGTTGTGATTTGGCATCAAAAACATGATTTTTAGTATATATATATAAAAAAAATTATACCTTTGAAAGTTAACCAACACATTGATTGCTAGCTGTGATGATTATTAATTCAACTAATAGAAATACTGAAGCATAAATCAAGATATTTGTTAATGAAAAGTAATGCAAACTCTCTTGATAAAATCCTCGAATATAATGTAGGAGATGGTTCTCTATGGCTTATCTAATGCTGACTTCAGTATGACTCCGAAACAAACAAGGAGGGCCCAGCAGAAAGCAGAAAAAGAAAGGAAGTTGAACTTAGGAACATACGTAGGTGTTTATTGTCGTATATGCAAAGAAGAAGGGCATTATGCGGTTCGGTGCCCTGAGAGAAAGAAAATCAAGGAGAAAGAGATAAGAATGGACATAGTTTGTTTTAAGTGCAAAGAAACAGGACATTTTGTGGATAAGTGTCCAAACGTTAAGAAAAAATCCAGAAAATTAGGAAAAGAAAATAAGTGCTTCCGATGCAAAGAAGTAGGGCATCTAGCCCGAAATTGCCCGTTAAAGAAGGGTGATAAGAAATCCAAAGGAAAGGAGATATCTACTTTGGAAATTATGCAAGAAGGAGGCACGACTTCCTAGAAAGTTGGGTTTTAATGTAATGAACTAGCATTTTGGATATATATATGGATGTGTATGATACTTGTATGAACTTAAATATGCTTTTGTTTTAAAAATGTATCGATATGGTATAATACAGCTAGTGTAAGAAGAATGATTGAACTAAGGTGAATTTAGCACCGCATATTAGAATGTTTTGGAATTTGATTGAAATTGCATGCACATACTTGTACTAACATTGAACAGGTCATAGCAAGGAGGCTAGAGCAGAGAATAAAATTTGTTTGCCCGACAAATAGGTACATGTTTACTATAATTTACTGTTTTGTTTGGGTGATGATGATTTTATGAGCCGATTGGCTAGCCGCTTGGCTTTTTCTTTTTCTTTTTGAGATCAGAAGGCCTTTATGGCAATTTCGGGATTTTCCCGTGGCTCCCGGTGCAGGGGAGGTTATGGCGAAATTTTTCAAAAATTTAGGGTGTTAGCCAAATTTTTGAAGAATTTGAAAATTCTCAGAAACTGAAAAGTTGGAGAATGGAAGCCAGATCGAACGTAGAGCTGATCAATCAAACCACTTTCGACTTTGTTCCTTTTCGGGGACGAAAACTTTTAAGTGGGGGAGATTGTAACAACCCGAAAATCTGGGCCAGTTTAAAATTTTTATTTTGGCAATTTTAACGAATTTTGAAGATTTAAAATAGATTATTTTAAATAAAAACGACGAGAAATTTTGTATACATTTAGAACGTATATATTATATACGTCGTCGTTAGAATATAAATAATTATATATAATTATAAAAGGAATTGAAAATGGCGCGGTAGTTCGATAATTCGATTTCAAACTTCAATTGAATGTACCGGGTGCAAAACAATCCGGATTTTAGTGAAACCAAAAACATTAGGATCTAATTGATGATATCTTTTCAACGAATCCGAAAAATCAAAATTTCATAGCGGGAATCAAAAGGTATGTCCAGTTGAAAATTCTGAATAGTCGCTATGGAATTCAGGCCCTTAAAAATGGAAATTTTGCAAATGACCTCGGATTTCGACGAAACCACTTTTGTTGGATCCACAGTGTCAAGTTATTGCTAGATTCCAAATTTCATAATTTTTCGAATCAGTATGTGAGCGTGGCAAAGGAAAACGCGTTTGACCAGTTTTAGTTGATTTTAATCGACTGGAAAATGGCCATTTTTCCAACGGTCTCAGAATTCGACGAAACTAGTTTTGTTAGGACCGTATCATCAATACGAAGCTAGAAAATATTTTTCTGCAATTTTTCAAGATAATATGTGACCCCGGTAAATTGAAATGCGCGTTCAAATTCAATATATAGAGTTATATGTTGATTTTGACGAAAACTGATTGTAACGATCGAATCAACTTGCGAAACATATCCCATTGTGTTTGAAATGGGGGTGAAACGCTATGGACGACAGGAGGTGGGCCTCGTTTCGAGGTCGTATGTAAAAGTACCTTTTTAGAAATTAAATAATTAAATAATAAAAAAAAATTCCTCTCTCTCCTTCTCCTTAAATCATTCTGCCCCCCCCCCCTTCTATTTCAAACCTGAATCAGAAAGGCAAATCGAAAAAAAAAGAAAAAGAAAAAAAAAACTTAAATCGCCCGTCGTCCCCCTCTAACCAGTCGCCGCGCCTCCTCCGGCGAACTCTCCCCCATCTCCGGCGAGCATTGGCGAACCCCCCCCCTCAGCATCTCGACCGTCGTTTTCCCTCCCCGTCTGAAGATCGACAGCCCTCAAAACCCTAACCTGAGCAAACCCTAGCGCCGCCAGCTCCAACGCAACACCACCTCGACCCTGAGTACCTCCGCCTCGCCTGGCCGCAACACCCTCGACCCCGTCAGTTGTCAGCGCCGCTTCCAGCTCCTCCCCGAGCCCCTCCAACCACTAAGACAGTAAAAGGTGTGTTTTATTTTGTTTTATTTAGTTAAATAATTTAAAAATACGGTTTTTCTAAAAATAAAAACCATTGTTATAAGGATAAACTTGAGTGGGATTTTTATTTTTAGTTTTGAATTTTATTAAGTGTAAAAAGATGAGATTTTTGATAAAGAGAAAATACGATTTTTATTTATAAAAAAAGTTGCGATTTTTATTATATAAGAAGCATATATTTATGTTCAAAATTTTCATATATGATTTCTATTTGATAAAAATTTGATCTTTCGTTAGTAAAGATAGGTTTTTTTATCTAACGAAGAACATGGTTTTTGGCTAAGTAAGAAGATTAGATTTTTATCTTAGAAAAGATGTGATTTTTATATAGATAAAGAAGAGGTTTTTACATATATAAAGTTTAGATTTTTATAGGTAATAAAGATTGATTTTTAAACTAGAAAAGGATTTGATTTTTAGTAGGCAAAGAAACGATTTTTATTTATTGTTATAGAAGTTAAAAATATAATTTTTATATGATGTGAAGGTTAAAAGTATAATTTTTATAATATAGAAAAGTATAAAATAAAATTTTTATACGAAGTGAGATGTAAAAATATGATTTTTATTTATTGAATAGCGAGGTGTAAAAATATGATTTTTATATATTGAATAGCGAAGTAAAAATATGATTTTTATATATGTAGTGAATTCGGGCAACGAAATAGACAAAAGAAAAGCACGGTGAAGATTTCCTACCCATGAAGAATTGCGTCATTCAGTTTAGCGAAAGGGTGAGAATTTCTCGCTTTTTGACTTTATTTCTAGTTGAAATATATACTAGGATGCAGACGGTGTTTAGTAGCACCCGGCACCCGTCATCCACAGACCATGGATGGCTTGTTTGATAAATTGTTTGGTTGTGTAGTTGGTTAGATTATTTGGTTTGAATTGAATTGTTTGGTTAAATGAAATTGATTTGATTGATGTGTGAATGGCGTGGGCCTTCACTAGACCGGGGATAAGGCTAGGCCTTGTCCCGTTTCTAGTATCGTGCCGTTATGCCGCCGAAATTTTCTAAAATAAGTTAGAAAAATAAAAATATAATTTTATTGAATAAATGAACCGAATAGAATATTCATAGTTTGAATAAAATATTTTGATCGTTAAAAATATAATTTTTAACGTGGAAGCGAATAAAATAAAATACTCATTTGCAAACCGGACGGTTTGTTTATGTACACCTATTTGAAGGACATTGATTGGGTCGATAAATTTTACACATCGCCCAACTGCACAAATAAAATCTGTGTTTGATTGTTTGAAACCCCACACGGGTGTTGGGATGAAATTTGAAGTTCACTCATCCTGATTGATTAAATATGTCGGTCGATGGATCGACAGGCTGTTATAAGCGTTAGATATCTATATTTGATGCCTATACAGTGTAGTGCACTTTAGATGATGGTTGATTATTTATCGTTGCTATTATATACATTTGTTGTATGGAATCCATATAATTAACTTTATATGGTAATTGATTGGCCCTCATTCCAATCGGAAAAATAAAGAATATTATAAAATAAAGGTTCATGTGTTGGCAGTACTCATCCGTTGAGATTAGTCATGTGTTGAACGAAATATTTTAATAATAAAATGTACATCTTTATCAATATAAAATAAAGGTTCATGTGTTGACAGTACTCATCCGTTGAGATTAGTCATGTGTCGAACGAAACATTTTGATAATAGAAATATTTTGAAATAGAAATATTTGAAATAGAATATTTGAAAATAGGAATATATGAAGCCGTGTTGATTAAATTGACGCCATTTTGACGTGAACGATAATTATATCGATTTTATTCATTTTAAAATGAATATTGAAAAGTGATTTCGAAATCGAATATTTTGAAATGAAATTTGAATCGAATTGAATTGAATAGAAAATGGATTCAAATAGAATTGAATTTGATTCGAATAGAAAACAAATTTGAATTGAAACGAATAGAAAACGAAAACAAATTTGAATTGAAACGAATAGAAAACGAAAACAAATTTGAATTGAAACGAATAGAAAACGAAAACGAATTCAAATTGAATTGAATAGAAAACGAATTCGAATTGAATTGAGTAGAAACCGAATTTGAATTGAATAGAAAACGAATTTTAATTGAATTGAATTCAATTGAAACGAATTGAAATAGAATTGAAACAAATTTGAATTGAAATCAAATAGAAGTGAATGTAGAAAGAATTTATAAGGGGAAAATTCAATTTTAATTTTAATTTGAATTAAAGGTTGAAATTGTTTTTAAAACAAATTTGAAATGACTTATAAAATTCGTTTTAAAAAGTTATTGACGATATATATATATATATTATATATATAATGGCCTGAATAGAACGCGCCGCGCCGCGGCAGTTCGTGAATTTCGACCATTTATTTCAAACGAACATTACGGGAGATCCGACCGTCGGATTCTCCTAAAACCGGAACCGTTGGGTTCGTATCGAAAAGAGCTTTCTAACGAGTATTAGAAATTTGAAATCTAATGGTTGGATTTGGAGATACGTCCAAATCAAATTTGAAAAAGGTTGTTATAAGTGCAGTTCGATGGCCGTTGTTGGAAATCGACTGTACGGGCCATGATAAAATTATTAAAAATATCAATAATTTGTGTAAAATCATAAGAAATGATTTGGGAAAAATTGGGATGAAAAACTCCATATTTGAAAAGATAAAAATGGATTTTTATCGAAATGAACTAGTTTTGAACTAAATTTAAAACCCAATTATTTTTAAATAAATAAATTAGATTTAAAAAGGGGTTTTAAATAATCGGAATTTCTAATATATTTGATTGGATTTGAAATGGGTTTATCGTGAATGGTGTTTTAAATAACACTAGTTCTTTAACCCGATAACAAATAGAATGTGATTTGGGTTTGTCGTGAACTGTGTTTTAAATAACACCTAGTTCTTTAACCCAGTAAAAGGGAGTTTTAACGAATCTGCAATTAGGTTGAAATGTGAATCTATAATCTAAATTATCAAATTTAGAAATGAGCGAGAATGGAGTATCGCCAGTTTTGCTCCAAAGCGATAGTTAAATCTTTAATTACATTTGAACGTGAAATGGTAATTAATTTTACCGATAACACCATAGTGTTAAATATGGAGTATTACCAGTTTTGCTTCAGGGGATGAATAGGTTGGGATTGGGAAATAAAATAAATAATTACTTCGGTGTGGTTCGCTAATCTCGACTAGGTTGGAAAACCATAATTGGGTTTGAAATGACATCCAAAGGAAGATTAAAGGATAAATTTTAAAGAATTTATCTTGGATAAAATAAATGGGAACCTTTCCCTAAGAATTGAAATTTAGATACTAGCTGAAGGTTAGTTAAGCAGAATGGTTTCCTGGATATTGATCTGATGTTGGTTTCGGCCTTCGGGGTTAATATTTGGGGAATTGCTCTCTTACTGATTTACGGTTAGTAACTAATGAGTTGGAATGAGGCGTATGTTGTGTTTTCGTAACATTTATTTTTAATATACGCAGGTTGTTCGGAAAGGCCGGGTTTATACCCATTCTGAATAATCAATTCGACGATATGTCGAAGATGAAGACGGTGGTTGAAGACCGGAAGTCTTCACATCGTTGGGATAATTACTGACGATCCTGATTGGGCTGTACACCCAAGAGGATGGAAATAGTTGGTGGTCGTCCAGACGTACTTGGAGATGGATGGATATGCGAGGAAAGTGCCTCCGGTTTCGTTCAGACCTAGAACGGACTTGTAAATGGATGGTGTGTCTGACATTGTATTCCTTTATATTGTATTTGTTGATCTCTGCTAAATATATATCTGTTTGGCGGCGGAGAATTTATTCTCTTGCTTAACGCCCTTCTCTGAGACATATGAGCTCAGAGGTTATATATTGGCAGAAATCAGTGGTACGATATGGATTGATAGTGTGGCATGCTGAGATGCAGTGATCCAGACTTTTGTTGAAAAGCAAAGTTTGGTGGTTGATGATCAAAGCGCAGCTGATATAGCATGGCTTTGTGTATAGCGTTGATCTGCGAGCCTCACACCCCGGTATGGTGGTAAACTGGTGGTTTGATCAGTATGCTTTTTAGTGGATGGGCACCTTAGTGGTGTTGTGGATTCGGTCGACCGAGATGAGCCTAGTGCTCAGGGATATATAGAGTAGGCAGTGTTTTCTCTCGCTGGGACGTAAGCCGCGGTGGTACTCTGGTCCCAAATGTGCGGATGCAGACGGTGTTTTCTCTTGTGGGGACGTAAGCCGTGGTGAATTGCATTCCGCGGTCGATCTTTCGAATCAGGAGCCACCATGATGGAAATCCAATTTCCAATACGTGTATTGCGGTTTTAATTGTAGAACTAGTATGGCGACATGATATATGGTACCCATGCCGTCTATGATTGATATTTATGATTGGAATTGTTTTGACACTATACACATATTATAGTATCAAATGATTTGTTTTAAGCGTACCAAGCATGTTTGGCTATTATAAGGGAAAACCCTATCCTCCGGCTTGCGTTGCATTGTGTGATGGGACCTGGGTCTTATAATAGCTTCATTTTTCGAAAAAACATTGCGCTGTTTATTTTATGCACTAGTATTCTTGGGAGGAAACCCGTTCCGTGTTATACGGCGTGGTCCCTTGAATTACTCTCTCTTAAAGTAAAGTTTTAAATAACTGTTTTAGTTCTCACACCAGTCACATGACTGACCTGGAGTTTATTGTTTTAACCTAAACTCTAGGTGCCCCTATTTCGACACGGGCAGCTAGTAGTTTTGGTTTTGCAGATTTATATTCACAGGATCCTGGTTTTCAGCTGGAACGATATCTGGAAAGCTTTGTATCCGTATATCTCTTCTAGTTGTGTATTGTATTATTTTCCGCTGCGATGTATTTAAATGTAATTTAAATCTCTGATATTTCTGTGTAATATTCATTTTTACTCTGTACATCCTTGTATTCTGGTGCATTGTTGTAATATACAATGAAATGTTCTTTTGTCTGCGTTCTGATTTGTCTTGTCCTCACAGTAATTCGTTCTTCCTCATCTCTTCGGAGACCGGGGAAAAACCGGGTCGCTTCAACTGGGCAGGAAATTTCCTGTCCAGGACTAGGTCGACCTGAGGGTCGACTGTAGAGTCGACCTGCCCAGGACCAGGTCGACCATAGAGGCGACCTGGGGGTCGACCTGGTGACAGAACCCATTTTTGAGTCTGAGTTCGTTTTGATGTTTCTAGCCTCGTTCTGTCTACATTCGTTGGCCTGACCCTATATAAACAGCCCGAACACTAGTCTCTCTACACAAAATTCTCTCTGACCTTATGCTGCTCTAATTCTGGTTGAAAAGTTAGAGAAAGGGACTACTTCTTCTACGTCGAAACTACGTTAAGAGAATTGCTGATTTGGGGATTTCTGTTAGGACTCGACTAAGCATATAAAGATTCAACATCGACTTTCTTTTTCTAATTCTCGAACCATGATCTGTAAGCCCCAGTTACTTTTAGATTTAAACTGTAAACGTAATATGAATATGTTGTAAATTGAAATTGGACCTGTGTATGATGACTGTTTTACATCCATTCTTGTTCATCTTGGATCTTGACTTTTGGGTATATTGCTATGACGTTGATTTGGGGTCTATTCATGTTGTAAATTAAAAAGAAAAACCCCTCATGTTATCATGCCTGCAATGTTGAATCTGCTATTAGTCACAAGTTTATGACTATCACCTTATGTCAACCGTTACCATGACTATCACCTTATGTCAACTGTTATCTTGACTAGTACCTTATTTTGCTAGATTTGGAATCTTAATGTTTGAGGCCGATATTCCATATGCCAGTAATGTTGTAATCATTTATCTCAAGTTATACCATGCTATGCTAGTAATCACTTTTGCCACCTTATACCCGTCCCTTTTTATGTTATTCCCTAATTAGATTTATTTGTATTGATTCGAGTTTACGTGCGATGGGAATACGATTTGGGTAGATTAGGAAAAACATGAATTGGCTTTGAACTTGAACATGAACGTTATTATAACTTGAACCTGTAAATGGACAAGAACTTGACATGAAACTCGACATGAATTTTGACATGAAAACTTGAACATGGACATGACACTTAGATAAACTTGAAAATGGCCAACTCGAGGTTGGGTTGAGTTTGCAGTGTAAATCTGCCCGGAACCGCCCGGCGAATCCAGTGACTACAAACAATAGGATCCAATGTCGGTAGTTGGTCATATCGCACGTAAAACCCGAGGTTAGACTATGTTGTGGTGTAAATCTGCCCGGAACCGCCCGACAAATCCAGTGACCACAACAATTAGTCTAATGTGAGAGGTTGGGGTGCATTAATGAATTAATGCCACATGATAGGGTTATGTCATGAACCACCTGAATATACTTAACCAAATTGACACGATGATTTGATAGGGTTAAGTCATGAACCGCTTGAACACACTTAACCAACTTGATACATGATTTGGATAGGGTTAAGTCACGAATTTGAATGACAACACTTAACCCATTAGAAACCCTAGTTACATGGTCCTTTTCAGCAGTAACCCACTTAGATGTATCACGGTACCCTGGGACTAGACAGGGTGGGGCACATTACTGGGTTGATTGTAAGCGACCAGAACGACGACTGAGTAGGTGCGCCATTGTAGGTTCAGGCGGACTATGGTCGTGCACATAGTCCGGAGTTGAAAAAGCAGGCATTGGGCACTAGTAGGTTTACACCGTGCGTGCTTGATTCGTGTCGGTGGTTGGCACCCTAGGGCTTGATACACCCTATGGAGGACCTAGCACAGGTGACTACATTTCATGATAGGTCCGTATGACACAGACACTTGACGAGCTAGAACTTGTAGGGAGCCGATCGATTAATAGACCGTACCGTAGGACCCCATAATGGGTCACTTCATGATATTGGGCCAAGGGATCATTTCATGATTAATACTTGACATGGGTTAGAACAATAGTACAATTGGTGCAGCGAACCGTGAACATGCGATGCTACACTTGAATTATCTCGTTATCTTAGTTTATCATGCCAGACTTATCATCATCCTTATGTTTATTTTCAGTTTATACCTGTTTTGTTACCTTTACTAGTTTTTATACTGAAAGTCACTAGGACTTACCAGTCTTTATGACTGACCCTTTTTCTTTCGCCTCTTTTTCTTTCGTCCTCCCCCCCCTAGGTTCTCAGGGAGGAAACACTAGCTCTTAGCTTGGATTCAGCTTGCTTTCTGTCTGCTCATGTACGGTTTGGTCTTGAGCTATGCTATGGCTGCACTTCTGCTATGTTTGGGGAATAATTTACTTTTGTTATCTTAAGTTTATGCTTCTTTATTTAGAACTTGATGTAATGGAATACTTTGTACCTTGGATATATGAGGTTTTGACTCTTTTCTTGAAAGTAATGAAATTTGGTTTTTAATTTCTACCGTTGCTTTATTTATGTTCTGCCTTGTGATATCTCTGTGTATGTTTACCTAGATAATACTCCACCAAAACTAGTGCATTCCCTTTGTGAGTGACCCTAACGGAGGTGGGGTGTTACACATACATCTATATATATATATACATATATGTATATATATGTATTTTGAAGATGTGGAGAAAAGGGTGAACATTACTTCGATTATTTATGAGTAATAAATACAAGAAGTGGAGTAGATTCAAAATTTAGACCTGGTTATAATACATATTAGACAAATGATGATTATCTTACAATGGAACGAAATTTAAATTTATAAAGATAAATTATCTTTTTTCTATAAATCACAAGAGATGCATTTTGAATGAAAGTGGATAAAAATGATAATATAAAATGTGTAATAATGACTTTTGTATATAACAAATGCATATATAAAACAAGTAAGAATTTATTTCATATATGTAAACAAAGGAATAATAGGACAGTTTGGCTCAAGTCCCGATTAAGTTTCAAAATAATTCAAATGTCCTTATCAAAAAAGTATATAAATTATGTCCCTCGAATTAAATTAATAAATAATTGTACAAATTTATACAATTATTCAATGAATAATTGTAGATATTTATTCAATTATTTCCAAAAACTTCAAAATTTTACTCAATTATTCAACGAAAATTTAAGAAAATTTCCACAACTATTCACCGAAATAATTACAGAAACATCTGCAATATTTCAAAGAGAAATTGTAGATATTTATGTAATTTTTTGATATAATTGCGTAAAGGTCTGCAATTACTCATTGAATAATTGCATAATCTTGTGTGGTTGTTCAGTAATTAAAATCTAAAGACCTAATTTACAATCTTTTTTTTGAAAAGTAATTTTTGTGTATTAAGTTTAATTTAAAAAACCTAAACCTGATATTCACCAAAAAAAGAAAAAGATAGAACTCAAAGACAACCATAGAACTCACACAAGGAACTTAGATTTAATAGTACAACAGTTTAGTCGGATATCTAAAAGCAACTCCAACTGAGCATCAGATTTCATAAAATCTGAAATTTACAACCAAAATGGGGTGGAATAGAGTGCGCAAACACTTAAATGGTTGGATATCGCGGGTAATAGTTTCAGAATGTGCAAACTCTTCAATTACTTGTTGAAAAAACACCTGGAACGAGGTGTATGTTCAACAAAAGCCTAGATACAAGCATTTGTTGAACAGACGCTCGTTTCCAGGCGTCTATTCAACAGACGCCTGGGAATTATTATTCCATGCGTTTGTCTAACAAACGCCTGGATTCCATGATTTTTTCCTGCTAACTCTTTTTCCTTAATGCTTTATTGTATAGTTGGTGTTATTATTTCTTGCTGAATTGTAGTATTCACAAACAAAAATGAATACATAGTAAGCATCTTGTTTACTTGACGTTATAGTTGTGAAATCTTAGTAGTTATTGTGTTATCCGCATTGACGAAGCAGTTAAGAAACAAAGATCTAATTAAACAAAAATGATTAACAATTACAGTGCAAGATTAGAAATATTAAAACAATGAAAGCCACACCAACAAATGATACATAGTTTCATTGACTTCCAACAAAGTTCCAAAGATGGTCTATTAGATCATTTTGGAGTCTTCAATGTATGTGAGAATTACAGTAGGACATTTGGCTTTCTACATGGAACTCAAGCTCTAGTTTGCTTCCAATCATATTTTCATGCTAAACATCAGGCGACGGAGTAGCTCTCTCGTAATTGAAATCATCTTCCATGTCTCTTTTTTCCTCTATAATCATGTTGTGTAAAATAACACAAGTGTAAATTATCCTAGTCATTTTAACTGGTGACCAAAGCCTACATGGATTGCTGACTATGGAAAATATGGATTGAAGAACGTCAAATGCTCTTTCAACATCCTTTCTTTGTCCTTCTTGCATTGTCGTAAATCTTGCTTGTTTATTGTTTTGTGGAATTGTCTTGACAATGGTACTCTATTTCGAGTATATACCGTCGCATAGATAGTATCCATGGTCATACGTATGACCCTCTAAAGTAAAAGTACATGGAGCCGATCTACTATTTGTCAAATCATTCAACAACATTGAACGTTCACCTACGTAAAAATAATTGTTCAAAACTGGCTTTCCGAAAAATGCATGTCATATCCTTAAGTCGTACGATGCTACGACTTCAAGTATAATAGTTGATGTATGGGACTTACCCTAATAAGATCGGGCATATGCTTTTGGACAATTCTTTTACTTTCAATGCATGCAGTCTAAATTACCTAACATTCCAAGCCATCCTTTACTACAATGCATAGTCATTAACATTGCTATATCGAATCGTTTGGTCTACGTAAGTATTGATCGCCGTAAACATTTACTATAGCTTAGCAACAATGGTGCAAGCACTTTAATACAGTGTTTTTCTCCATTTTTAAGTTTTCATCTTGAGCGCCAGCCAGACCTCCATATGCTATCATATGCAGTGTAGCTATCATCTTTTGAATTCCAGTGAAACCCATTGTATGAGATGCATTGCATTTGTAGATAAAGTATGAATCATGTTGTTAGATACAATGTTGGATTCGAAGAAAACAATAGGTTGCCTCATGCTGAATATCCTCCGAAAATCTTTATCTGTGTACGTTGGATTTGGAACAAAATAATTTTCCATTGTCTTTCATTGTGCCACAAATGACATCGGATTTTATATTGATGGCCACTATTTCAAATCTCGAAAATATCGTACGAGATCTTCTCCGAGATCTCATTTTGGGCTACTTCCAAAACAAAACAGCAAATATCACTGTAAATCTCCTTTCAAATATATCCCCCAAGATATTGCAATATCAAATGATATATAGATCGATACGAAATATTGGAATATCGTGCGAGATCTTGGCTTTTTTTGTTATGATTTAAATCTGTGCCTGAACTAGAACAATAATTCAAAAACTCAAATCTGACTACGATAATTTCTTGCTATTTTACATTTTCCAAGTTAAATAACCATATTATATGTTCATATATGTTCTACAATACTTATGATTTTAAAATTCATCTTTTTTACATGCATGCTACCTATGAAATTATGTATTTTATGGTCTACTTATGCTTATTTTTTTTAATGTTTTGGATCTTTTTAATGTTTTGTATCTAACAATAATTCGTTTTCATGGATTATATGTTTTAAGCACTAATTTATTTGCATTGTGTTATATTTCTGGTTTAATCATATTACGATTTAAAGTACGAATGATCTTTCGTAAATTAAAAATAATAAAGTGATTTTGCAATTCAAGTTTAATTTTGTAACGACGCGTATTTTTAACGGATAATAAATAATTTATTTAATTATTTAAATAATGGTTTGGTTATTTAAAATGACCAGAATTAAATAATATTGAATATTTAATTAAAATAAATATTAGAATAATATATTTAGTTTCTGAAATAGTCGGAAATAATGAACTGACAATATTGTGTGAATTGGACAATTTAATATATATATATATCTATAATTCAGTTTAGAATTGAATTATATTAACGTATTTATTTATAAATGTCAGTTGAACTTATAATTTATATTATAATTATAATCGAGCTCGAAATGGCATGGCAGTTTGTAATTTGGCAGTTCAAACTTTAAACGATTATACGTAATCCGTTTTAAATCGGATTTCTGTGAAACAAGAAACGTTCGGAGCTGGTGAACTATATTTTTCTAATGAAAGAGAAAAATCGAGATTTCGCCTTGTAGATTATGAGTTATGTCCAAATCAAATTTTCAGAAAGTCCTTACGGAATTCCTTTATAATTTATAACGATTTATTTATATTATAAAAGGATTTTTAATATAAACTGAATATCGATTTATCCTAGATTTGAAATATGGTGATATAAATCTAGATATGTATATTTTGGAGTTATATGATATTCTATGTGAATGTATATGATAATATTAATTTATCAATATTTAATTTAATTATTTTTAGATATATTAATATTTAAATTGGTTTATTTAGAGCTTTAAAAATAACCATTTTCACAAACAAACTCCATTTTCGACGAAACCAATTTTGTTGGATCTGGAATATAAAATTATTGTTAGATTTCAATTTTTGTGATTTTTGGAGTCAGTATGTGGCCATGCGGAAATTTAGTGAGAAAAACAGTCAATATTTTGACGGCTAAAAATACGTTGTGTGAGCAAACGGATTCGGAATTCGACGAAACGAGTTTCGTTGGGTCCGTAATATCAAACTATAGCTACATGCCCATTTTAGTTATTTTTGGATATCATGTGTGATCATAGGAATTTTTAGACTGATAAATTAAGCTAATAGTCGAATATAAATTAATATAAATGGGTAGCTTACCTTCTAAGCTATCTTACCCTTATAAATACCCCATCTAAACCTAATCTCGTTTTTCCCATGGTCAAATTAAATCCACCGTCACTTTTCCTAATTTTTTTCTTTCGGCAAAATGCAGAAATGAAGTCTTCAAAAATTCAAAGGAAATTGGATAAAATTCTATAATTTATTTTACATATATTTTCAGAACCAATGTGGAGTGCTCTTCATTTTTTTTTTCTGGGTTCAATGGTGTTTCCTGTTGATGGAAATCAACCTAGTGTTAGCTAGTGTAAGGGTTGGCGAGTGTCTGGAGACTCGATCGAAGAAATGAGTGTTGGAGTGAGGATTGTTGCATTGAGTAGAAAGTGTATTCGATTTTTTATGGAGATCGATGAAAATCTCGTTCGATACTTGCCTGTAACCGCATGGAGCTGGGTATCGACGCAATGCACATGAGGGGTGCGAGTTCAATATAAACGGCATGGATATGTTGAGGAGTCGAATAGAGAAGCTTTGGTGATGTCGGTTTTAAATCCGTTTGGGTGAAGGAGGAATGGGAGTTTGAATATCACGTAAAGGTGGGTTTTGGTTTTTCCTGGAGTCACGGAAATTTCGTTGAGGAATAAGGTTTTAGGCGGGCCCGAATTTTTCCAAATGGCCCGGAGAAAAAAGAAAGGTCAAGCCCAATTAAAATTACATTATGTTTATTTTAAATTTAAATATAGTATATTAACTTTTAAATTATCATAACGTAGTCATACGTTATCCAAATTCAGCGAAACAAGATCCGCTGGGATCGTATGGACAAGGGCTACACAATGGAACCGATCGGTAGTGAATTGGAGCTTGTTACAATTTATAGCGAAATAAATTGTCTATTTGAATCTACCGATAGTTATCATTATTTAACGATGATCGTCCAATGTGAGTAAATCTCACTAATTCAACGCAATTTACATTTTTATGATGTATTTTTAGAATTGATAAATGTTGGTTGATTGCTGTGTGTTGACTGTTTATATGAACTGCTAATTAATTGGTTGAAAATATAGATATAGTTATATATGAAAATCATTAATTATATATTGATTCTGTTTATCAGAATATTTCATATTGAAATGAAATTGATGTTAATTATATTGTTTAACATCAGTGAATGTAGGGAAACAGGTTGGAGGGTTCCAACTGGATTCCTCAATATTTATAATACTATTTATTTTCATATATTGTGATAAATGATGTGATGTACAATCTGTGATTGATTATGATGACATTGGTCCTGTTATTTGGAATTTTAAATACCTTAATAAATACTGGAATGTAAAAAGGGAATTTTCAAAGTGTATATTGAAAATAAAATATTTATTTGGAAAATAAATATAATTATAAAAGGAAATATTTATATGAAATAAATAGGATATTATAAATGAAATATTCATATGAAACAAATAGGATATTATGAAGGGAAATATTTATATGAAATAAATAGAATTATAAAAGGGATTATTTGGAAAATAAATAGAAGTATAAAAAGAAAATTGGCAAGTTATAAAAGAACTATGAGATGATGGATTTAAACGAGATTCGTAAATAGAAATCTTTTTTAACAGATAAATGGAGAAGATTAATTTATAAGTAATGTTTTTATAAATTAAGTAAAATAATTTATGATCGGATAAATTGAATATAAAAGTCTGAATTTATATAGAGGAGTAGAAATCGGTTTCAACACCGATATTTTAAATATAAATTGAACTTACCATTTATAAAGAGAATTATAAATGAGATTTTTAGTGTTAGAAGTAAAAACGAGATTTTGCATAATTAATTCTATAAATAGAAGTATAAATAGAATTTGGAACAAGGGATATTATTTTTAAATGCGAAATCAAACTGAATTGATTATATAAAAGAAATATTATTCACATTCGATGTGAATAATGGATTAAAATAAATCTTTTATAAATCAAAACATTTATAAGGAAAATTGGGTTTTGAAATAGGAATTCAAATGGGAATTCGAATGAGATAGAAAGTATAGTCAAGTCGAATGTAAGTTATTCGAGTAGAGTTAAATCGAATATTAGTTATTCGAAGAGAGTTAATCGAATATTAGTTATTCGAAGAGAGTTAATCGAATATAAGTTATTCATCGAGAGTTAATCGAATATTAGCTTATTCGAAAGGGAGTTATCGAATATAGAGTTTATTCGAAAGGGAGTTATCGAAATATAGTTATTCGAAATAGAGTTATCAAATATAGTTATTTGAAATATAGTTATTCAAAATAGAGTTATAAAATATGGTTATTTGAAGTAGAGTTATTCGAAATAGAGTTATCAAATACGAAGAGAGTTATTCGAAATATAGTTATTCGAAGAGAGTTATTCGAAATATAGTTGTTTGAAATAGAGTTATTCGAAATAGAGTTATTCGAAATAGAGTTATCAAATAAAGTTATTCGAATAGAGTTATTTGAATAGAGTTATTCGAGAGGGGGTTAATCGAATATAAGTTATAGGAAGAGGGTTAATCGAATATTGGTTATTTGAAAGAGAATTAATCGAAAATTGGTTATTCAAAAGAGCATTAATCGAATACTGGTTATTCGAAAGAGAGTTATTGAATAGAGATTTTTCAAAAGAGAGTTATACGTTGAAATTCGATTATATCGAATTTTGGAAAGTACTATTTACTTTTCAGTTTTTAAATCAAGATTTATTTATTTAATATATTAATTAATTATTATTATTCAAGTTATTGAATAAAAGTTATATATGAAGTTAGATATTTCGAAAGTAGGGATTATAACGTTATCGTTATAACCAATGTTTTTATAAAAGAAGTGGAATCATAAAACGAACGTAAGCAATGATTTGATAAGAATTTAAGAAACAGAGTTAAGGAAATTAGAAACTGACTGGAGATTAGTTATGTTGAACAACTTTATGCATATTGATCTGATGTTGATATTCAGGGAATTGTTCTCTTACTAGTTTAGAGTTAGAGACTGATAGATGTAGTGATGTGTGGATAAGGAATGGAAATGTTTTCCAGTGTTAATAATGTATATTTTCTAAATTTAGAAAATAAGGATTTATGAATATATGGAAACAGAAAATGGGAAAATGAATAAATTAATGATAAATTAATTTAAAGGGAAAAATGTTGATTGATGATTGATCGATAAAATTTCCATTTGGAAATAAGATCGTTGCATGTGTAGATGTTTTCCTTTGATAGTTAAACAACCGACTATCAAAGTTTTGACCATTTTTCTGTCGTCAATACAGAGAGACCGAGATCGGATTTATTATCTGAAAACCACTCTGTATGGGCATAAGCGTTGCGAATCAAATATGATGATGATAATTGAAGACGGAGTTATGCAAGGGCTGTTCTAACGATCCTAGGTAGAAATTGCCTAAGATGGATTTACAGAATAGTACCTTCGGTTTGTCCAGTCCCAAGACGACCTGTATGGAAGAATGTCTGATAGAGTATATTTAATAGATCGCGTAAGTTGATCTCTTCAAACTATTTACGTTTGGTGGCAGAGGAATTCATTTCTCTTAGCTGTATACCCGTGGTATTTTTGGGGAAATCAATTTGTTATTTAGCGGGTATGACGATGTGACATTCAAAGTAAATAAAGGTGTGAACTATACGTTATGGCCTCTAGCCTCACAACCAAGAAATGGTATAAAATCGGGTAGGTCGCATGGCTAAGTGGTTAGCTACCAATTAGGGTGTGTCGTCACCTGATCCAGAGAAATTTCATCTACTTCTTTAACCTATTTCGATGTTGTCCCTTTCGGGAAACAGTTACCGATCCCAACCGTTGGTGATAATACATTCGGTACACTCAAGCGAAATGAGTGAACGGTCATGTTTAGCCTGGGTTACAAGATGTTCTTGTTGAACTCAATGTATTCCTCTCTAGAGATACACTGTCAGAAGGTGGTCCCATACCTTGCCAGTTGGAATTCATTACTCAATAAGCGCCCACGGTTTTTGATTATATATTATGTATGTGGAACGTGAGATGAAAGCGTTCTGCCAATGATTATTTAGTTGTGGCTGATAGACACTATTATAATATTAGAGATTTTTGATATAAAGATTATCGTTTCTTTCAAAAGGATTTTGAAAGGTAAATCAAGTGTTTTTTTGGATTCTCATAAGGGAAAAGCCTATTCCGTGTTATACGGTGTGGTCTTATGAGATATCGTTTATTTTCTTAAACTGTTTTAAATTGTTTACTCACACCAGTCCCATGACTGACCCAGAGTTTATTTTGTTTTGTTTTCCCTAAACTCTTGGGTGCCCATTTTTGTACATGCAGTCAAGTAGTCGGGATTTTACAGATACTGAGAGTTTGGAGCAGGAGGCTTGAGGATTTATAGCAATTGTTTATTTCTGCTGCGTTGTAAGTGTTGTACTTTGATAATGATGTGTATATTAAAGTACAGATTTGTATTTCAAAGTGATGTTGTATACTATATTTTATTCGTTCCGTTGTAAGATTCATGTTACTCTGATTCTGTTGTTATGTTCTTCTCCTTCTTCTATTCTAATTTTCTATCTTATCTATTCTTACCCTCTAACTTCTTTCCATTAACTATCCGGTATTTCCGATGCTTGGATAGTCGACATTGAGTTTATGTCGATTATCAAGGTTGCAAATCCCCTGGGTTGTTACGGTGGTATCCGAGCTGGAGGTTAAGTAATTAGCTTGGCTCTGTGGCGTGACTCAGTAGAGATGGGGTTAGCAATACCCTAGATTGGGTATGAGTGTGTGTGTGTGTGCGCGTGTTAATATATATATGTATATATATATGTGTGTGTGTGTGTGTGAGCGCGTATTTTTATATTTTATAAAAATTGTTTTATATTATGGAGATTTATTGGTTGAGTTGTTTATAAGTTCTGGTCGATTAGTTTGATCCACTGTATCGGTAGGAATTTCTACACACTCGAATACGATGAACCGACACGGTATGTTTTGAAAAGAGGGTAAATAAAAAAAAATTACACAAATTATTTTTTGGATATAAAAGAATAAATTATATTTGGATTATTATAGCATATAGGATGTGTTGGTTGTTAATATAATCGAGTGAGATTATAAAAGTAAAATGGTTATGTGAATAACCAATCAAGATTCATATAAGTGTAATATATGAAATCAGATGAAATAAATCTGAATTTAAATCAGAACTGGAATTAAAATTCCTAAAAGTTGGAGAAGTGTTTGTAAATGGATTTGGATTAAATATATAAGAATTTTAAAATCTTTGGAGATTTTAAATTGTTTTGCAAGCAGTGTGAATGGTATTTTGAATTGATTCAAAATGAAATTGTTTAAATATGAGTTTGAAAGGTGATATAGTATTGAAATCACTTTAGTAGCTGGGAAATAACCTGATGATGCTGGCCACATCATCAGTGTTCATTTTCGAGTTCTAAGTGACGGATTACTACCAAAGAGATTGTTTTTGAATTGTTTTGGCAAAACAAGTTGTTTTGAAATTCCGAAAAGGAATAACTGATTTTAGAAAAAGCTAAGTCGTTTAAAACTCCCAAGAGAGATGGTTTGATTTTGAAACAAATTAATAATTTGTGAAAACGAATTAAAATTGAGTTAAAGCCAGTAAAGTGGAAACTATATTGACATGGAGTAATATCGAGTAAAATTGGAATTTGGGATATAATTGGACTCAGTTGAGTAAATGGATTGATTTTTGAAATAAAAATTAGAATTGTGATTTTGGGATGAAGATAACTGATTAGAGGAATTAATTAGTTAATGAAATATGTGGATGGAACGTAACGAGGTTGAGTAGGTTGAAGTGATGAGTTAGGAGTTTGGGATCGAGAACGGAACTCGAGTTTGAAATGAGATTTGGTTTGGGTATAAGCGAATACCGTGTTGAGGATAAAATTGAGTGGAGTTTATTGGAATGGATACATTGCTATATGCAGAATTGATAACAGATGGATAGGATGTAATGATATACCCGGCAAAAAGGTACAAGTTTATATTTTATATTGGGTATGAGATTTTTATGAGCCGAATTGGCAAGCCGCTTGGCTATTTGATTTTCTTTTGGATTGGAGAAGGCCTAGAGAGGCGAGTTGTAGTTGTACCGATTGAGCCGTACAAAGGAAGTGCTGGCGAATTTTTTCCCAAAATTTAAGGTGTTAGAAATTTTTTAGGATTTTTGAACATTTTCATTAATAAGAATAAACTAATATTTTAATTAAAATTAATTGATTCGGTTGAAACTGAGGTTAAAGAAGTAAAACAAATTATTTTTACCCAGTTAACAGGGTTTGTTTTCTACCTTAGCAATTTCGAGGACGAAATTATTTTAAGGGGGAAAGAATGTAACGACCCGTATTTTTAATGGATAATAAATAATTTATTTAATTATTTAAATAATGGTTAGGTAATTTAAAATGACCAGAATTAAATAATATTGAATATTTAATTAATATAAATATTAGAATAACAAATTTAATTTCTGAAATAGTCGGAAATAATGAATTGACAATATTGTGTGAATTGGATAATTTAATATATATATATATATAACTCAGTTTAGAATTGAATTATATTAACGAATTTATTTATAAATGTCAGTTGAACGTATTATTTATATTATAACTATAATCAAGCTCGAAATGGCGTGGCAGTTTGTAATTTGGCGGTTCAAACTTTAAACGAATATACAGAAACCGTTTTAAATCGTATTTCTGTGAAACAAGAAATGTTCGAAGCTGGTGAACTATATTTTTCTAATGAAAAAGGAAAATAGAGATTTTGTCTTGTAAATTGTGAGTTATGTCCAAATCAAATTTTCAGAAAGTCGTTACGGAATTCCTTTATAATTTATTCATATTATAAAAGGATTTTTAATATAAACTGGATATCCATTTTTCCTGGATTTGAAATATGGAGATATAAATTTAGATATGTATATTTTGGAGTTATATGATATTCTATGTGAATATATACGATAATATTAATTTATTAATATTTAACTTAATTATTTTTAAATATATTTATATTTAAATTGGTTTATTTAGAGCTTTAAAAATAACCATTTTCACAAACGAACCCCATTTTCGACGAAATCAATTTTGTGGGATCTAGAATATAATATTATTGTTAGATTTCAATTTTCGTGATTTTTGGAGTCAGTATGTGGCCGTACGGAATTTTAATGAGAACAACAGTCAATATTTTCACGACTAAAAATATGTTGCGTGAGCAAACGAATTCGGAATTCGACGAAACGAGTTTCGTTGGGTCCGTAATATCGAACTATAGCTACATGCCCATTTTCTTTATTTTTGGATATCATGTGTGATCATAGGAATTTTTAGAGTGATAAATTAAGCTAATAGTCGAATATAAATTAATATAAAATGGATAGCTTACCTTCTAAGCTATCTTACCCTTATAAATACCCCATCTAAACCTAATCTCATTTTTCCCTTGGTCAAATTAAATCCGCTGTCACTTTTACTAAAAAAAAATTCCTTTCAGCAAAACGCAAAAACGAAGTCTTCAAAAATTCAAAGGAAATTGGATAAAATTCTATAATTTATTTTACATATATTTTCAGAACCTATGTGGAGTGCTCTTCGTTTTCATGTTGTTTTCCTGGGTTCGATGGTGTTTCCCGTCGATGAAAATCAACATAGTGTTAGCTAGGGTTCGGTTTGGAGAGCGACTGGAGACTCGATCGAAGAAATGAATGTTGGAGTGAGGTTTGTTGCATCGAGTAGAAAGTGTATGCGATTTTTTATGGAGATCGATGAAAATCTTGTTCGATACTTGTCGGTAACCGCGTGGAGTTGGGTATCGACACAATGCACACGAGGGGTGTGAGTTTAATGTAAACAGCATGGATATATTGAGGAGTCGAAGAGAGAAGCTTTAGTGATGTCGGTTTTGAATCCGTTTGGGTGAAGGAGGAATGGGAGTTGAATATCACGTAATGGTGGGTTTTGGTTTTTCCTGGAGTCGCGGAATTTTTGTTGAGGAAGAAGGTTTTAGGCGGACCGGTATTTTCCCAAATGGGCCGGAGAAAAAAGAAAGGTCAAGCCCAATTAAAATTATATTAAGTTTATTTTAAATTTAAATATAGTATATTAACTTTTAAATTATCATAACGTAATCATACGTTATCCAAATTCAGTGAAACAAGACCCGTTGGGATCGTGTGGACGAGAGCTACGCAATGGAACTGGCTAGTAGTGAATTGGAGCTCATTACAATTTATAGCAAAATAAATTGTCTGTTTGAATCAACCGACAGTTATCGTTATTTAACGGTGATCGTCCAATGTGAGTAAATCTCACTAACTCTGCATAGTTTACATTTTTATAATGTATTTTTAGAATTGATAAATGTTGGTTGATTGTTGTGTGTTGACTGTTTAGATGAACTGCTAGTTAATTGGTTGAAAATATAGATATAGTTATATATATATATATCGTCAATTATATATTAATTCTATATATCAGAATATTTCATACTGAAATGAAATTGATGTTAATTATATTGTTTAACATCTGTGAATGCAAGGAAACAGGTTGGAGGGATCCAACTGGATTCCTCAATCTTTATAATACTGTTTGTTTTCATATATTGTGCTATATGATGTGATATATAATCTATGATTGATTATGATGACACTGGTCTTGTTATTTGGTATTTTAAATAACATAAGAAATACTAGAATGTAAAAAGGGAATTTTCAAAGTGCATATTGAAAATAAAATATTTATTTGGGAAATAAATATAATTATAAAAGGAAATATTTATATGAAATAAATAGGATATTATAAATGAAATATTCATATGAAATAAATAGGATATTATAAAAGGAAATATTTATATGAAATAAATAAAATTATTAAGGATTAATTCTCAAGAATAATCCGAAGTTTAACGCGTTTTCCCATAATAATTCCATGTTTGGATTATTTCGGAATAATCCGAAGTTTGTGGGGTGTCTTCCCATATTAATCCCATTTACTTGGTTCTTCCCATATTAATCAAAGTTTGGGGGCGTCTTCCCATATTGATCCCAAAATAACACGTCAAAAAGTCATCGGGGTCATTATGTGAAGACACCCCCCAAACTTCGGATTATTCAGAAATAATCCAAACTTGAGATTATTATGGGAAGATACATTAAACTTCGGATTAATCTTGACAATTAATTTAATTATTAAAGGGATTATTTGGAAAATAAATAGAATTATAAAAGGGATTATTTGGAAAATAAATAGAAGTATAAAAAGAAAATTGGCAAGTTATAAAAGAACTATAAGATAATGGATTTAAAGGAGATTTTTAAATAGAAATCTGTTTTAATACATAAATGGAGAAGATTAATTTATAAGTAATGTTTTTACAAATTAAGTAAAATAATTTATCATGGGATAAATTGAATATATAAGTCTGAATTTATATAAAGGAGTAGAAATCGGTTTTAACACTGATGTTTTAAATAGAAATTGAACTTACCATTTATAAAGGGAATTATAAATGAGACTTTTAGCTTTAGAAGTAAAAACGAGATTTTGCATAATTAATTCTATAAATAGAAGTATAAATAGAATTTGGAACAGGGGATATTATTTTTAAATGCGAAATCAAACTAAATTGATTATATAAAAGAAATATTATTCACATTCGATGTGAATAATGGATTAAAATAAATATTTATAAATTAAAACATTTATAAGGAAAATTGAGTTTTGAAATAGGAATTCAAATGGGAATTTGAATGAGATAGAAAGTAGAGTTAAATCTAATATAAGTTATTCGAGTAGAGTTAAATCAAATATAAGTTATTCGAGTAGAGTTAAATCGAATATTAGTTATTCGAAGAGAGTTAATCGAATATTAGTTATTCGAAGAGAGTTCATCGAATATAAGTTATTCGGAGAGAGTTAATCGAATATTAGCTTATTCGAAAGGGAGTTATCGAACAGAGTTTATTCCAAAGGGAGTTATTGAAATATAGTTATTCGAAATAGAGTTATGAAATTTAGTTATTTGAAATATGGTTATTTGAAATAGAGTTATCAAATATAGTTATTTGAAATAGAGTTACTCGAAATAGAGTTATAAAATATAGTTATTCGAAGTGAGTTATTCGAAGTGAGTTATTCGAAGAGAGTTATTGAATAGAGTTATTCGAAATATATTATTTGAAATAGAGTTATTCGAAATAGAGTTATTCGAAATAGAGTTATCAAATAGAGTTATTCGAATAGAGTTATTCGAAAGGGAGTTAATCGAATAAAAGTTATAGGAAGAGAGTTAATCGGATATTGGTTATTCGAAAGGGAATTAATCGAATATTGGTTATTCGAAAGATCGTTAATCGAATATTGGTTATTCGAAAAGGGAGTTATCAAATAGAGATTTTTCGAAAGAGAGTTATATGTTTAAATTCGATTATATCGAATGTAGGAAAGTACTATTTACTTTTCGGTTTTTAAATCAAGATTTATTTATTTAATATATTAATTAATTATTATTATTCAAGTTATCGAATAAAGGTTATATTTGAAGTTAGATATTTCGAAAGTAGGGATTATAACGTTATCATTATAACTAATGCTCTTATAAAAGAAGTGGAATAGTAAACCGAATCTGAGCCCTTCGTAAGCAATGATTCAATAAGAAGTTAAGAAACAGAGTTACGGAAATTATAAACTGATAGGAGATTAGTTATGTTGAACAGCTCTCTGGGTATTGATCTGATGTTGGTTTCGACCTTCGGGGTTGATATTCAAGAATTGTTCTCTTACTAGTTTACAGTTAGAGACTGATAGATGTAGTGATGCGTGGATAAGGAATGGAAATGTTTCTCAATGTTAATAACGTGTATTTTCTAAATTTAGAAAATAAGGTATTATGAATATATGGAAATGGAAAATGGGAAAATGAATAAATTAATGATAAATTAATTTAAAGGGAAAAATGTTAATTGATGATTGATCGATAAAATTTCCATTTGGAAATAAGATCGTTGTGTGTATGGATGTTTTCCTTTGATAGTTAAATAACCGACTATCAAAGTTTTGACCATTTTTTCCATCGTCAATATGGAGAGACCGGGATCAGATTTATTATCTTAAAACCACTCCGTATAGGCATTATCGTTGCGATTCAAATATAATGATGATAATTGAAGACGGAGTTATGCAAGGGCTATTCTGGCGATCCTAGGTAGAAATTGCCTAATATGGATTTACAGAATAGTACCTTCGGTTTGTCCAGTCCTAGGACGACCTATATGGAAGATTGTCTGACAAAGTATATTTAATAGATCGCGTAAGTTGATCTCTTCAAACGTATTTATGTTTGGTAGCGAAGGAATTCGTTTCTCTTAGCTATATACACGTGGTATCTTTGGGGAAATCAATTTGAGATTTGGTGGGTATGACGATGTGACGTTCAAAGTAAATAAAGGTGTGAACTGTATATTATGGCCTTTAGCCTCACAACCAGGAAATGGTATAAAATCGGGTAGGTCGCATGGCTAAGTGGTTAGCTGCCAGTTAGGGTGTATTGTCACCTGATCTAGAGAAATTTCATTTACTTCTTTAACCTATTTCAATGCTGTCCCTTTCGGGAAACGGTTGATGATCCCAACTGTTGGTGATAATACATTCGGTACACTTAATCGAAATGAGTGACCGGTCATGTTTAGCCTGGGTTACAAGATGTTCTTGTTGAACTCGGTGTATTCCTCTCTAGAGATACACTGTCGAAGGTGGACCCATACCTTGCCAGTTTGAATTCATTTCCCAATAAGCGCCCACGGTTTTTGATTATATATTATGTATGTGGAACGTGAGATGAAAGTGTTCTGCTAATGATTATTTAGTTGTGGCTGATAGACACTGTTATAATATCAGAGAGTTTTGATATAAAGATTTTCGTTTCTTTCAAAAGGATTTTGAAAGTTAAATCAAATGTTTTTTTGGATGAAGAGAAAAGCCCGTTCTGTGTTATATGGCATGGTCTTATGGGATATCGTTTATTTTCTCAAACTGTTTTAAATTGATTACTCACACCAATCCCATGACTGACCCAGAGTTTATTTTGTTTTGTTTTTCCTAAACTTTTGGATACCCAATTTTGTATGGGCAGTCAAGTAGTCGGGATTTTACAGATACTGAGAGTTTCGAGCAGGAGGCTTCAGGATTTATAGCAATTGTTTATTTCCTCTATGTTGTAAGTGTTGTACTTTGATAATGATATTTATATTCAAGTACAGATTTATATTTCAAAGTTATGTTGTATACTATATTTTATTCGTTCCGCTGTGAGATTCGTGTTACTCTGATTATGTTGTTATGTTCTTCTCCTTCTTCTATTCTAATTTTCTATCTGATCTATTCTCACCCTCTAACTTCTTTCTATTAACTATCCGGTATTTCTGATGCTTGGATAGTCGACATTGAGTTTATGTCGATTATCAAGGTCCCAAATCCCCCAGGTCGTTATAAATTTACTATGTTTTTAATAGCATTCATTAAAATCATTTTGTAAAAATATCATTTCTTAACATATCATGTAACCTCGAGATTGTTCCGATATGAACTTTAAGACCCGAGATGGAAATCCGAGACGAACCACCGATTTAGACTCATCTCGACTGAGATCTCCCCCTATACGAGATCAAGTCATTAAAATCGTCGAGACGAAACGCGACTGATATCTGAGATTTAAATACATCCGCATCTTCAACTAGCTCGATAATCTTGCGGTAACGAAGACAAACTTTCCAAAAAGCGCTATGAGTTTTATAAACATTTGTAATAGACCATCTCGAGGGCCATTCGGGATAGTTGTTGTAAGTTTCTTGGATCAAGTGCCAAAACATTTCGTGGCTAAATTCACCACCATTTTACAGTATAATGTCGTGTCTTTCATCAATCTCGATATAAGCTTCCACAAGTATAAGTAACTCAACTGCAGACCATTTACTGTTTGACATTTTAGTTTATTAAGAAGTTTAACAATGTTTAATCTAAGTAAATGAAAACAAATGGCCAAGCTAGGGTAATATAGGCTGAAGGACCAGGCGTTTGTTCAACAAATGCCTCGTCTTCAGGAGTTTGTTGAACAAACAACCAAATCCAGGTGTTTATTCAACTATCGCCTGGTCCAAGAATTATTGGCGAATTCTTCGTTCTAACAATTCGGGGTGCGGAAAAACAAAAATCCATACCCCAAACTGTTGGAGTTGCTCTAAGGTCTTGGAATAGGTAAACAAACAATGATGCGTCATACATTTAAATAGTACAATCGAATAGCTAAACCATCCCAAAAGATCAGTTTCAACGTACAACAGTACTTTCACAACAAGTTTCATAACTTGCGACATGAAAACCAAATAAATAAAAGCCTACATATGATTTTGCGATCAATTTCAACGTACAACAACAGTTCCACACCATGTTTCATAACTTGCAACATGAAAGACAAATAAATAAAATTCTACATATGATTTTGCGTTGATGACAAAGAGCAACTTGTCATTTACTTTTTTCTCTTTTACTATTTTGACGTGCCCCCTGTTATTCAGATAGTTGAACAAAAATAGACAAAGTACCAACTAAAGCTATCCATATGCATAAATATTAATATTCTCAACTCTGAAATGAACTCTTATGATGCACATTAACAAAATCCTATATAATTAAATCAAAAACCACCTTGAAATGATTAATTTTATCCAACAACTGCTCTTTCAGGGAAAAAACTACATCTTTTTTATCCTTTAATGCCATTTCAATTTAAAATAACTGTCACCGCCACACCCCGCTTTCCTCTTTCATTCCAAAATCGCTTCATTTTTCTTAAATCACATTCAGATATGATGTGTTTTGTTGATGAACTAGATCATTACACAAACCTCGCTTGATGCAAACTATGTTACTATATGACCCTTGCTCAGTGCAAACGAGCTTATTGCACGAACATCGTTTATATCGAACAAGGTTTTCGTATAAATCTCACTCCATTGGAGCATATGCACGTTGTTACTTTTAAACATGATCTGCTATTATTGAAAGATAGAGATGTTTTGGAAATTGATAAAGCAATGGAGTGAGAAAACCTTCTAGCTGGGCATAGGCTGATCTGACATGGTTTGATGCCCAAACCCAAATTGGTCTGGCATCCTAAACGGTTGATTAGAAATACAAATCATTATACTAATCTTTTACACCTGCTTCGACTCAATTTTGATTTAAAATGGCTAAGTTTCATATTAAATATGGAATAAGAGTATTGCTACCATCAACAATCAATTTACAACTATGAGACGCTTTTTAACTTAAAGGTTAAAGCAGAATGTTATACCGAATTGAAAGACTAGTTTCTAATTGTATGAATATTTTATTTTGACATTTATGTACAAATGAGATTGTTTTAAAACATTAATATTAATCAATGCGTAATAATTAAGTAAGTAAAATAATTAGAATAAAATTATAATCAACATTTATTTATAAAGACGAGATGAAAGATATAGACTAAAACATTAATTTCTTTTCCTTTATTACAGAGATTATTATTAATATTACAACATACGCTAAAAATAAAATACACATTGTTAGAAATAAAAATGAGGTAGGAATTGGTTATATTTTTATCATAACATTACCAATGCAAGTATCTGATTCGGTCCGATTTAATATGGTTTGGTCCGTTGTCGAAACCACAACCGAACCATATTAAATGCAACCCGCTCAAGCTTGGGTTACTTGCTTTGAATTGAAGATTCGATCCGACTTTCCGCGTCGCTTTACAGTTTAGTATGGACGTTTCCATATAGCTGTGCGGTTTATATCCAATCCATAGAAGGGAGAAAAGCAGGATGCGAGGAAAGCGGGGTGTGAATAAGAGCAAAACAAAATAAAGACAAACCCCAAAGTCAAACAGAACCAAGCTGTTATCTTCAACCATAACCCAAAACAGAAAAGAACAGAAATTTTTGCATCGGTATAGCACAAACTGCACCGAGCAGCATATCAATTAACAAGAACGTAAACCAAAGTGAGAAACATCATAGAAAAAACGAAGTATAACACCAACCTGTAACGGAAGTCAATTTGTCTACATCAGCAATATTAGCTTAAATGACACATGTACACAAGTCAACTTTTATTGATATGTATGAATCTAAATCAAAATGAAAGTAAGTTAATATATCTGCAAGTAAACCTCTTGGGATAAAGGTTTGAAATTGATATAACTCTTGGAGTCTTAGACAACATCAGCCTGAATTATATTAAACAGGGAAAGGGTAACAAACCATATCATGGACAATTTCACGCTGCCATTGGTTTATGGGAGGAAGAAGCGACCTTCCTGCAAATGAAAAAGGGCATAATTAACTATGGACTAGAGTTAGATTTAATACAACGTTGATGTCACTTGCATCTAACACTTAGTTGATGGAATTGCAGAATGCTATAAACAAGTAATGCATGTTATGTATGAATAAGAAAGGTGATATATGCTCCAATTTTTACTTGATCTAGACCGGTTAACTCACTCAGGAGAGGTTGATAAGGTGGCTTTTTGCTTCCCCATTTTACCACAGGCCAAGGGAGATTTCATTTCCTACGCAAATTGCAGACGTTTAACTGCTTGAAGAGCAAGCAAACTGTCAAACATGTCTGAATTAAGGATGCAGCCCGTCTTCAATAGCAGCATCAAAAGTGAATTCTCAGTTCGAAGATATATTTGGTCAACTCGATACTCCTAACAACATGTGATATCAATCATACATTTTGCTTCCGTGTATGATGTCTGACATATACTATTTGATTTGAAACTTAATCAACAAGTACATATTATATGCAACATTTTACTTTGAAAAGCCAACCAAAAGCATTATTCATTTATCGTTGGATTCCATTTTTGTAGACGCTAAGCTTATCAACCATGTTTTGTAAGCAGATTCCTCTCTAAGAGCACTCCCAGCAGAGTAGATTTGTGTGAAAGTGGCGAAAATCGACGCTTTTTATCCTCAACTCGCGCTACAGCAATGTAAGTTCTAGCATGAGGAAGGAGAAAGAATGGGATTCTGAGTGGGGATCCTAAACGGTGAACTGAACACTGTTTAGAGACCGTAAAGCAAAAAAAAACAGTCATTAAACAGGAAATTGTTCCCCGTTTAGCAATTTTTTTGTTTTTTTTTCTTCTTTCCCACTCACTGCTGGGTGAGTGGGGATTATTCCCATTTTTTTGTTGCTCCTCACCTCTGAATTCACGCTAGTGCTGGGAGTGCTCTAAGAAGGTTAACACTGGGTAAACATTTCAAATCGACTGACAATATTAAATAGTAGATAAAACATGTCCAAAAATCACTCTGAATTGAAAACAATTCTCTCTCTTTCACATGTCCAAAAATCACTCCGAATTGGAAACATCTCTCTACACACACACGCGCGCGTATGTGTGTGTGTGTATATATATATATATATATATATATATATATATATATATATATGAAGGTTCCAGAGCACCCCTATTTTGTGGCACTCCAATTGTCTCTCAATAAGAACCATTCATTTATAATAAAATATGTTAGTGAGAGGAGAGAGAGTTAGTGGAAAAAGAGAGAGTGAGGAATATGTGGTGGAAATCAGAAGGCTAAAGGGGTGTTGCACTATTTGGGGTGCTCTTGATTCTACCCCATATATATATATATATATATATATATATATATATATATGTATGTATATATGTATAGGGGGAGAGGTTCTATGGCACCCCAAATTTATAGCCCCCCAAATGCCCCTCATCCTAGACCACCCATTTATATTTAAATAAGTTAGTGGGAAGAGAGAGAAACGGGAATGTGAGGTGAAAATCAGAGGGCTAAAGGGGTGCAGCACTATTTGAGGTGCTCCTGATCCTATCTCATAGTATGTTAGACGCGTCTATTGGACGTATGCAAGGAAAACTACAATAAATTTATTTATCACGAAATAATAGTCATATGCACAAATAATACTCAATACAAAAAAAATATGTAAGCTATCATTTTTATATTGTGAAATATTATGAACAAATGAAACTACCTGAAATTTGCAAAGAACAACATGAGCCCCACTATTTTATTTTTTTGCCATTTTCCAATAATTTTTCTGTCCTGGCTATTGAGGTTTAGCATGTGGCATTTTTTGAGTTTGTTTCTCGCGGATCAGAATTCAAGTCCTTTTGCTCCATTCATAATATACTGTTATACTTAAAAAAAGAATAAGATAATTTCAACAATTTCATGCCAACAGATCCGCACAAACCAATTTGATGTTTCAACTTTCAAGTTATACTTTACCAATTTCAATTATTTCACGTAATCAGCAGTGTTTCAAAGAATCATTCGTGTAGATCTAAATAAAGATGTAAAAAACCATTTGTAAGAAAAAATAGAAAATGTTTGGAGATCAATGGGACCAACAAAAAAAGAGAGCAGTTTATGGTAGTCACGATAGGCGATGTACGACTTCATATGTAACTCCTCTTCACTATAATTTGTAAATGCGGTAAGTAGTCAATGAAACTACAATATTACAAAACGCCTTTTCAAGCTGAAAATGAAAGAGTAAAAAATGTAATTTTGATAGCTATGTTATTAAATTGCATTGCATGTTATCAAATGTGAAATAAAATATTTGTACAACACCGAGCTATTGTTAAAACTTTATTATTCTACAAAGTTTCATCAAATTTGAAAGAAGTCAAAATTTAACAATAATTTTAAAAACATTAATAACAAAGTGGGAAAAAGTTTTAATATTTAGAGGAACATAAAATCTGATATGGTGTATATACCTATTCTAAGGTTATGTTCACCGAATAATTAATACTTCTGAAACGATGATCTCAATTGCCTTTTGATATCAATTATGAATCAAAATTCCACAATATCTTGTATTACCATAAAGTGATACAATCAAGTGCCGACTTTTATCATTTTCGATTTACAAAACTTCCGAATTCTCTGTATCATTCACTTTCTGCTGATTTTTCTCAAATTCGAAATTGTCCGAATCAGAAATTCCAAGTTAAAAGAACTGAATAAAACAACTTAATTAGAAGCAATAACCTTTAAATTTTCCTTTAATTCAAAGTTTCCTGCACCCTAACTTTCTATCATTTTGCGTGCATCCTTCACAATCTGACTGTAGCAACAATTTAAGAAGATGAAACTGTTACAACAACAATTCTATGCCGAAGCCAAAACAAGGTGAAGGGGTATCATAGTAAAGCAGACATTAAAGTAGAAGCCTGGGAAGTGCTTGACCGACACCAAAGCACGGGGATAAAGATGAGGAGCCGGTACCGAAAGCTAAAAGCCAAAAAAGGACAAACCTAACACTAAAATGAAAAGGATAGGAGTGGAGCCGGCACCAAGAAGTGAAGTCATAACAAGCGAAGTCAACACTAAAGCTTGGAGAAGTAGCAATGAAACCGATATGAAAATAGAAAGACTTGAAGTATGGAGTCGATACCAAGGATGTAGAGAGAACCGACAAAGGCGACACCAGAACAATGACGCTATCGGCACCAACATGGGAGACCAAACAACTTAATGTTGATACCAAGAAAAGAAGGCAAAAGGAGCACGTTATCGACACCAACATGTTGTGAGCAGTAAGCTTCGTGTCAGACCAAAGAATGAGAGCAAAGGCATTAAACTGATACCAAGAAAGCAGGGTTAAAGCATGAAGGCAATAACAAAAGTTAGTACACTAAGCAGCAAAGATGGAACCAAATACCGAGAGTCGGTGTCACTGGAGGCGAAACCAAACATAAAGAACGGGAATCAATTAAATTGGTACCAGATGCATAAACTGGAAGTGCGAGACCATAACCAATTCATAAGGAGGAAGTGCAGGGCCCGGTAACGAATATGTTAGAGCAAAAGGGAGCTATCCACACCAACAGGCTTTGTGTCGATACCATTATACGATGCCAGCACCGAACCAGAGATCACTGAAGCGAACCAACACCAAGAGATTGCTGCCAAACGGGAGTCCAAATCCTCTATAAATAAGACCATATGGATCACATTTTAGGGGGTTTCTCCTCATTCCAAAATCGTGTACTCAATGCTAAGATTCAAAACCCTAATTTAGAAATCGGATTGGGGATTTCTCTTGTAATCTTCCATGTTCTCTATCAAGTGATCAATAAAGGAAATACTTAGCATCCACTATCAATTACACTTGTCATTCTACTATTAATTCGAATTCAAACCCTTAATTTAGAAGTAATCACCAAATCAGCCACAATAAGGATTCTAGATCCAACTAGCAACAACTTGTGAAGCCCTTATCCCAAGATAACTTTGTCTCCTTAAGTATTGCAAGCGTAATACTCACCTCTTGAAGGAAGAGTAACTAATATTTATACTTTGGACATTTACATATAGGAAACAGTGAATTAAGTCAAGCTTGGAAGAACTAGATGACATCCAAGTCCATTACCATAACCCTACTATCTGGTGTTGACGATTTTTATCGTTAACAAAAACTATTTTATAGGGCAGGATATTTAGGAAAAGTTGAAACCTTAGATTTCGCAAGGAGTAGTGCAAAGGTATAGTCTTTTTCCAAACGTGTGTACTCTTCAAAATGTCTTCAAAACATGTTTTATTATGGGTAGGAAGAAAGATGATTTTAAGCTGCTTGCTTATATACACCAATTGGTAAGAGAAACATAAATGCGAGGAATAGATAAAATGGTGGAGTTACGGGTAGGAAGAACGTGCTTATTGGTGAAAATAATGTCAGAAATGCCCTTAGGTGATGGTCAATTTAGTCAATTCAAAAGCTTCAAACTGATATATATATATATATGTGGGATAGGATCAAGAGCACCCCAAATAGTGCAGCACCCCTTTAGCCCCCTGATTTCCACCATATATTCCTCATTCTCTCTTTTCCCACTAACTCTCTCTCCTTCCACTAACATATTTAATTATAAATGAATGGACCTTATTGAGGGGCAATTGGGATGCCACAAAATAGGGGTGCTTTGGAACCCTCCTATATATATATATATATGTATGTATGTATGTATGTATATATATGAGGAACATTCCAGAGTAACCCTGTTTTGCAACTCCTCTTTAGCACCCCTACCCGTTCGTGAGTTACAACAATCCAAATTCAACAAGAATTTGTAGATGTTTTATCCACATATATATTATCATCTATCCAAACTTTGGCTCGTTGCGACATTCGTAATTAACATTTTCAAAATCTTAGCTCAATTATTCACAGTATAAACATTTATTCGAATTGTTAAATTTGAACATTAAATATATTATTCTATGAATGTCGGAACGAGCTCAAACTTAGGATAGATGATAATATATACGTGGATCGAACATGCACAAATTCCTATTGGATTTGAATTAGTGCAACTCAGGAACGGATACGGGGTGCTAAAGGGGTATTGCAAAACAAGGGTTTCCCGAAACGCTCCTACATGGCATACCAAAAAGGTCCTTTATTGTACTGACATGTGGGAACAATTCTGCAGATTATTTTGTCCATGTAACAAGTTACAACTAGCCACGTTTGCCTACCACATTATGTTTCTCATTCTCCATTCTTTCTTCGGTCTGCCAGCACTACTCCTGTTCTTAGTAACCATAATTTCCTGGCTGCTTCAAATCAACATTTGGTGTCTCCATTCTTCAATCTTCTTGATTTTTCTTCTAACTTCACTCTTTCCTCTGCCCCCTACTCTTTATTCAACCGGTCCCTTCTTCTGGCAATGGAATTTTTGTTTTACCTATGATTTACCCACAATTCAAGCTACGCTTAGCATGCATTTGTCTATTTACGCCTATGCTCAGTTCGTTGAGAATAATAATACATTTTCAACAAGATGGACAACCGAGTGACTTATTTTTTGCTGCCACAATGTTGTGTGCTATTCTTCTTGCATTCTAAAGTTTCCAAAAGGAACAGAAAATCAATCAAGATTGAGATTTATGAATTACCTTTTGTTAGCATTGCTCATTTTTCTCTCTTTTATCTTATGTGTCTCAGGGGAAAATTAACTTTTATAAATAGATGCTATTAATAAACATACTTCTTAGTCGTTAACTTACCATGGTATTTGTCAATATTTCAGTAGTAGATTTGGGGTTCATTTGTTTTTTATAAAAAGTTCTGAATGTATGTTCTGATTTATAAATCAGAACTTTATGGTTTTTTTTTGTTCTGAATAAAGCTATCCATTCAAACAAAATTATTCAGAATATTTTTTGTGCTTATTCTTTGTTCTGAATGATGAATATTATTTTTTGTTCTGAATGCTGAATGAAAACAAACAAGTATTTGATTATTCAGAACTCAACATTAAACAATCAACAATCAGATTTCAGAGTTCAACAATCAGACTTCAGAATTCAGCATACTAAACAAACAGAGCCTTGGATTAACTACAAGTCTATTAAAATAAGAAGCATAATGTTATACGGTTTTGATTGACTGTTATCACATTTTAAACTACTTTTTTTATCATCCTATTAGTATTATAAAAGAGCAGCATACATTTTTATCACGATATCACAACTATTTTTTATTGCTTGATCTAAACTAGGTAATTTAGTTCATTGAACTACACTAATTTGAAGAAATTGTTTTTTGTGACCAATTTAGCAGTTGGTTATGGTGTATACAAAATTAAATGAAAATTGTTCGTCATTATTTTTGCAGATTATACCTTTATGATGAAACAGAGTGTCAAAGCACAAGTTTTTCACTATAGGTAGCAAGTATACACTATTATCATTACGAACGAGACCTTAACATAAACGCAGCGTAGCATATTGCATCCATTAAAATCACCTTGAGGGATGTAATGTTTAAGTAATAGTATGAATTTTTGATCCCATTTTTAGTTATTTATTGTTAGATTCAACCTATTAAACATTTCGATCTTTAGGAGGATTTTCAGTCATGGCTAAGCATTTTTTATTTTTATTGATTTGGGTACACAAATCGAATTTTGATTGTATCAATATTTCCATAACAGGTAATGGATATTATAGTTTGATCATCATTTATTAGTTAGAGAATCAAATATTATATGCCATTCATTTACATCAAAAAATGATGTTTTATTGCAAATAGTGATAAAACAAATATCAAATTCTAGCTTATTTATCATATATATGAAGTACGTAGAATTGTCATAAGAAATATTTAATTATGTTTGTGGAGGCTATTAAATTTTATGGCGACACCAAGATTTTAAATCTCAGATATTGATCGCGTTTCGTCTCGGGGTTTAAAACGCTTGATGTAACACCCCTAAGTCCCATATCGTGGAAGCCTGTGTGAAGTGGGTGCTTATATGGTAGATCTCATCTCTTACTAACGCCGAGGCCTTTTGAGGAACAAAACCCCACACCTATACGGTGGCTAAGTTGGGGACAATATCTTGCATGAACGAAGGTGCGGGTTGTTAAGTGGTATCAGAGCCAATACCCAGCCGAAATTGTGGCTCCTGTGTGGGCCACAGCGCCTGGGTAAGGTGTTTGTGAGCCAACGGGGACGTTGGGCTCTGTTGGAGGGGAGAATGTAACACCCTTAAGTCCCACATCGTGGAAGCCTGTGTGAAGTGGGTACTTATATAGTAGATCTCATCTCTTACTAACGCCGAGGCCTTTTGAGGAACAAAACCCCACACCTATACGGTGGCTAAGTTGGGGACAATATCTTGCGTGAACGGAGGTGCGGGTTATTACACTTGATCTCTCATTGGGAAGAGATCTCGGATGAGATGAGTCTAACTCATGGGGTTCGTCTTAGATTTCCATCTCGTGTCTTAAAGCTAATATCACAACAATCTCGGGGTATACGATATGTTAAAAAATGATATTCTTACACAATAATTTTTATGAATGCTATTATAAACGTAGTAACTTAAACTTGAATTGCAAAATCACTTCATTATTCTTAATTTCAAGGAATATTCATGCACTAAATTGTAATATGCTTAAATTTGAAAAATAACACAACGCAAAAAGATTAGTGCTTACAACATATGACCCATGAAAATGAATTATTGTCAGACATAAAACATAGAAAGGATTTAAAACAATATAAAGTTTAGAATAAATGAAACGTTAAATATATAACTACATAGGTAACATGTTAAAAAAACGAATATGAAAATCAAAAAAATTATAGAACATATGTAAACATAAAATATAGTTATTTAACATGCAAAATATAAAATAGCAGGAGATTATCGTGGTTAGATTTGATTTGATTTTTTAATTACTGTTCTGGTTTAGGCACGGATTTAAATTTTAATCAGAAAAAACAAGATCACGGACGATATTCTAGTATCTCATCTCATTCGATATTGCAATATCTAATGGGCGATATATTCGAAATGAGATTAATAGTGAGATTCGTTATTTCACTTTGAGAGGAGCTCAACACGAGATCTCGGGTGATATTTTCGAGATCTAAAATAGTGGGTGACAATATATGGTGGATTGAAGAGGTCGAGAAAAGCTAAAATTGGTGAAAACGGTGTGCGATTTAGAGCTCGAATGCTGAAGATATCACAATTTAAAGTGGAAAGGTGCAGAAGTAGTTGCAAGGGCGATAACTAATTCTAGATGTCTGGAATTAGTTTTAGACGTCTAGTTTTACTGAGGACTAACGGTCCAGACCCGAGCATAAATCCGAATGTCTGGATTTTGAATAAGACGTCTAATTTTTTTGCATAGAGTATCCCGAAGATCGAACCAAATGTTTAGTTTGGATTTCAGGCATTTGATTTAGGGAAAAACTGTGTTTTTCACCTGACTTTGTTGTGGAATTTTCTGAAGTTTGAAGGGACAAAACGGTAATTTATGTGAACAAAAATCTTTCATATATAGGTTATTTGATGATTCAAAAGAAGAGAGCATCTAACTCGATCAAGGGTTCTTTCTCTAGAGAATTATGGTTTTAACCAAATCAACATTTCTTCAATTCTATTTTCCACAAACTCAATTTAAATTGATTATTGGTGAGCATTGTATCAATCATTTGTACTCTTTTCATCATTGTAATAAAATCCTCCCTCCAAAACGGATGTACACTAACAAATCATTAGTGGATCCACTATAAACCAAATGTATGCTTTATTTTCATTGCTTTTGGTTATATTTGATTGCTTGTGATTAATATTGGTTATTTTGGATTGATTATTAGCCATTTTGATGACTGACATATTGTGATTGATTGTTTTCGCAAGTCTGTCAACGATCCCGAATTCCGCAGGGATTGTGGATTCAAATTTTGATTGGTGTTTGAATTAGAATTTTCTAACAACATTTTATATCAGAGCAGTTAGTGTTGGTAGGTGTTTGTGAAAATACAGGAATCAGATAATACCAAGGTATTCCCTCAACGGTTAGTCCAAATAATGTAGTGCTATATGTAAGCAGTTTCCATATAGTGTGGGAATCTCAATTGGTTATAAACAAGTGGAATGGTGATGATGATTTCGAGAAGTGATTATGGAAGATGAAAGCGGCTCTTATGAGGAATCGGGTGCACCGAGTAGTATACTCATTTTTTGCCAAACGATATCTCAAATGTTGGAAGAGAGGAGATGGAAGAGTGGACCTACACTACAATGCGCTTGATTGTGAGCATTCCCTGACTTACGCGGAGAGACGTAATCCAATGCATAAACTTAATATTCGAACTAGCTGAAGAAATAAACCTATGAACATTTAGGATTAGAGAACATCTGGACATGAACTCCTAAAACAATAAAGCGGTGCCTTCCGCAAAAGTCTAGTCTGCAATTGCTCGTGGGAAAAACTTGATTAGACAGTCGGTAATGACGGTCAACCAAGTTATCCTTTACAGCACATCGCTAATACTTTGCTTTCATTGATGCACATGTCCTCACCTTACATTACACACACTGCACTAGTTCACACACGAGTGTTGTACAGGTTAATCAATATAACTTAGGACTGTCAATGAGTAGCCAAAAAATCCAAAATCCATCCACATTTGCATCCGAAAATGGATAAATATCTCATATCCGAAAAAGCAGATGCGGATACATATATAGGCTATCCGCATCCGAAAATTATCCGCCTACTTTTTTCACAATTATAGCTTAAATTATGTGTTTTTTAACATAACTAAATATACTAATTTATTATTTTGCAAAACTGAAAGTCTACTAAGCGCATGTTAATTGCTTAAAATTATATACTATCATCATATTTAATTACTTTTAGCACTTTAGTAATTAGTTGAGTTTAAAAAGCTTAATATTAAGCTAAAAAAATTCGTTTATGTTCATTGATTTATCGACCATTGGTGGAGCGGATAATTATCCGATATCTGTTCGTATCCACGGATGAGGATATCCGATATTCGAAAATGGTTTTGGATGCAAATATGGATATGGCACTATCCGCATCCAAAAGTATCTGTTGACATCCCTACTCTAACTGGTGATGTTTCTTAAGTAGTATAGCCTATATGAATCGCTGATACTCAACTAGAGCTTCTGAGATTGAATCCAAGTAGGACACAGTCTATAGGGATCCACAGACAAAGTCCAGCTCTACTGCTAAATCTGAGAATAACAAACCCCACAATAAAATTCAAGTAGTAGGAAACATGGGCCACGTTGGCCACATCATTGCTTTCAGTTTGGCATGGGTCATGACGATCCGGAACAATGTCGAACCAGGGAGAATGCTGCTAAAGTCATCTTATGTGGTCCGGTTGAGGAGGTCAAACCGAAGGAGGCGAACCGAGGATGCTTTGAACTGGATAAGGTCTTCACGTGGTTATTTGGCGAAGGCCGATCCGAAGGAAACCAATCCAAATGGGCGCACTCCACAAGTTTACTTCTAAAGGCCGAACCGACCCTTTTCCGAATCGGTCTATCTTCATTTTGAGCCTTTGGGATTTGACTTCAACTATGCTTGAATCCAGAATGGTTTGCCTTAGAGAGATTTACTATGCGACGATCTCGGTGAAAGGTTGATAAAAAATTCCCAAGTTAAGACTGATGAGAGTTGGATAGGGTTAATAAGAGGTAACTAGAATTATAAAGCATGCCATTTGTACCAAGTTCCATCTCATGGTAGTAACTGGAATTCAAACCTTTTTAATATAATTTCACAAATATATAGCATGACTTTATTTTTTATGCAAGTTGGTTCATATTCTAAGTATTCCACTAATAGGTTCTATTTTTAATGAAATAACATTATGTACAAAAGCTCATGGAAAAGCAAAAAAAATTGTCCATAAAATTAACATCAATTGTTCAAAACACCTTACACAGTCTACTAGCGAAATTGGCCCGAGCATCTTTAGTCTCAAAGATACAAAATATAATCACATAAACTCAATATACGTAAATATTAACTCTATTTAGCTTTATTAAAGTTCTTGATAATTGTCTTATTAACAATAGTTTTGAGGGTACATGGTTGCATTTCGTTTTCACAAAAGCACTTAGGCATGTGATTTCCTGTACATTTTTTCTAGAAAATATCAAGTATAACGGTAATTTAAATCTCGTAATCTAACTAAATAAAATTATTGATATCATAAATAATTCTTAAAGCTCGCCAATCAGGTGATTTCATAAAGTAGCCTCACATAAAATATTTGTGCGTAATTTAGTGCAACCATATTGTTGCTGATGTGTAGAAAAATGAGTCATTGATTGCTTATAAACTCACTTATATATGTTGTTGACAAATCTGAGGTAAATTGAGTAATTAACTAAGTACATTTACCTACTTTTCAAGGCTTTCACATAACAATGAAGTAGTTATATGTACATGAGGAAAAATTTAAACTTTATGATATATCTTATCTACTATGATTTATCATCATGGTTTATCATCAAAAGATTCAACACCCACAGGTTCTTTGTTGTTGTTGGTTAAAGTTATCCATAAATTTTTACACTAATCTTCATGTGGAAGGCTATTTTAAATATAGCAAAAAATTTAAATTATTTATGGTTTCGCTGGAGATAAGGAAAACTAAGCAAATGTGCATTTTTTTGTTTCGTGAAAGCAAGTTCCATTTACTCCAAAATTTAAAGAAAGCTTCATTGTTTCAAAATTTATCTTTTTTTCTTTATTATTTAACCACATCGCTATAACTGTATCTAATGTTGTAAATTGGAGTAAGTCACCTAGTGCATATAATTTACTAACTTCCACACTGTTAAGAAACCGAGGTAACAACGATCTAATTTAAAGCTCATTTGTCGATTTGGTTAAGTTTTCTTATGCACAGGTCCATCCGACATGGCAATGTCCCACCTCTTATAAACGCTCATTCTATTCTTCTCCATTTTTTGAGCAAAAAAAAAAACTGTACTGAAATGAATATCTGTATATATGTTCTGTTTGTTAACGAGATTATTTGTATAAAAATTTGAAATGTTTCAAAACTTAACTCATTCATGATCATGTTATTATGAACCACTGATGAGTCATGTTGACTTCTGATTTTGGAGGAGTCATAAGTTTCAAAATGATTGAAACTGTTGCAAGATATTTCGCAAATAAAAATAGTGTACCTAAAAAATTCATGTATAATCGAAATTTTATGCATGGTAAAACGGGGAGGGGAGGGGGTGAGGGAAGAATTTAAAAGGACATAGATGCACATATGCATGAATATGCATGTGTATGACCGCGCAAGCAGGCGTAAAAATAGGTGCATATATTAATTACATGCGGGCGTGCACAAAAAAGGAGAGAGATGTCAACGATCGCTTAGTTGTGTGAGAAGGTCCAATGTAGGTGAGTTTGACAATACGTATTACACTTTCTTAAATCCCCTAGCCATGTGGTAAACGTAGAGCGGAGAGATTAGAGCTCGAACATTCAACTCCAGTTAGTGATATAAATTTATTTTAATAAACACATTTTTTATCATAAATGATCATAACCAGTTTCATTTAAGTAGATTCCACATACAACAAATGATTGGGATATGGATTTTGTTGAAATCTAAGCGTTAAGAGAATGTGCTCAAGTATTTAAAAATTAAATTAAATCAACAGACTGTGATTTAAGTAGCACAACAGGTCAATTCAATTATTACCTCCGAAATGTTACTTCTTTGGACTCTCAAATTTGATTTTTCATCATGGTCCAGACAGTTGATTTCATTTTAGTATCACGACTCCTCAGCATATAACAATCAAAGTTATATGTTCTTACAGAAGCAGCATCAACACATGAGGTTTTTGTGTCATTTTCCGTGCTTTCTTTTCCACTTATGGGAAGATATCGGTATTCTCATTAAATATTGTACCCATAACATCTGAATCATCATTAGGATGGTTCACTCTTACTCTTTTAGAGTGACTCTGCAAGTTGAGTTTCGACCCACGTTACTTCCTCCTCCTCATTTCTTTAAGCAATGAACAAGCAAATGGCGATGAAAGGCTTGAGCAAAACTTATCCATTGAAATGGAATAACTTTCAATGTCCATATTTCTTTGTGTATAAGCTTGTGGTGATTCAAAAGAAGCTTCTAATGTTGAACTCATTTTTCTAGTTATGAATTCTGGACCCTTTTTGGCAGAGTAATCTTTTTGCGGGGAATGCAATCTTTTTGAATCCTCGGGCAATAAAGCATTTGAAAAATCATCAATATAATTAACTGAATCCATGATTTTTTTCAAAATTTAACTTTTCGTTGTTGATTTCTACTCCTTCATATAAAGATTCAACTAGTAACGTTTACCAACTTTCATTCTGATTATCGCACTTCACATTTGACGAACTACTCGGCAAATGTTCACAACCTACTCTGTTATGCATAGGGGTTACCCTAGAAGAAGGATTAGTTTCATTATATATTTTTTGTGTGCAAGCTTGTGGTGATTCAAATGAAGCTTCCACAGCTAAACTCGTTATTTCCAAAACCTCAGGTGATAAAGCATCGATAGTTTTAATACAATTGAAGGTGTTTTCAAAACATAAATTTTCATCATTGATTTCTGATTCTTCGTTAGCCAAATATTCATTTCGTAACGTTTGCCTACTTTCATTCTGATTATCACAGTTTACATTTGGCGGACTACTTATCAAATTTTCACAACTTACTCCATTTTGTGACTCATAACATTCATGTTATGTGCGCCTTTCTGCATCATTTTTTCCCTTCTCAGATGCACTCATTGTTTCACTTTGTACGCTATCATTACTCTTATATAATGTATCGGCATTGACTGGCTAGAATTTAAATATTTTAGCAGCAGATCATTTACCGATGACTCAGGATTGGAAGCACAATCGTTAAATAAATTAACTAATGGTAGTTCAAAGGCCATAGGAAGTGGAAATATTTCTTCATTGCTGCTGACCGAACTTGTTGAATGTTTATGCTAAAATGGCACAAACACCCCCGAAGAGGAGGATTACACTTCACAAACAAGTAGATTCAAAATGTGGAGCCACAAACACAAGAAAAAAAGTAAAGGACAAAGAATTTTAGAGTGGTTCGGCCCCAATTTTGACCTACGTCCACTATGGAAGCAAATTTCATTATCATCATGAAGATTACAAGGTACATGCTCTTTACAGTTTCATGCATTTTCTCCTTTTTACAAGTATTTCTCTTTCTTTTTCTCTACACTTGAAGTCAATGTGGAAACGGAGAAATCTCTATAGATACAACGATTTTTGGAGGAATCTTCAACAATTGGAGCATTTAGACGATTTTGGTGAATCCATGGAAGATGTGATCTTGAATCAAGGTTTGATGGAAGATTAATGGTGGTTGGAGTAGCTTGGAATAGTTGAGAAAACAATTGAATAACACTTCGTGGGGCCAGGAATCGGTCCCCTAGAATGTGGAGGCTATGGGGTATTTATATAAGTGGTTGTGAAGTGGAGAGGCCCGAAAATAGCATATGCAGGTACTCAGGTCGTCGAATGACCTATAGTATGGGTCGGTTACGACCTAACATTGTCGTGCTTTCCAAGAAACGACCCGCGATGGAACAACCCGGTTCTCTTCCTTCTGAATGTGATCTAACCATCTGGGCTAGCTGTAGTCTGACGTCTTAAAGCAGTTACGACATGATTTATGTCGTCTCCCCCAAGCAACGACCTAAGGCTTTGAGTTGATTACGACCTGGTCCCGTAGGTCGGTTACAACCTAATTTCTTCTTTTCCTTCAGGACACGACCTACGGTCTGATGACCTGATTTTGAACCGCTTGCTGATGACTTGAATTTGTCTCTTCAGGTCATTAATGCCCTGAATGAATACGACCTAAAGCTTTATGACCCATCCTTGGTTTTGAAATGATCTAGTCCTTTGTATGCTTACGACCTTGGGTGTGAACAACCTGATGAAGTAGCGACCTGGCATGCCTTTGAGAATCAACGGTCTGAAGTCCTTGCGACCTAACAGTAATGAGCTAAACACTATATTGTGAAAATGACCTAATTCCTGAACCATCTTTATGTGTCATATTCGGACCATATCTTTATGAATTAACACTAGAAAAACTGCAGAATTAGGAATTAAGGACCCAAAATTTTTTTTTGCATAATATTCCCAGTTATATGGAGTGGAAAATAGGGAGAAGGACAAACATAACAAAAAAATTGGTGAAAAGTATGGAAAATTTAGAATTTAGTGAGAAGGACAAATGATAGTGTAAATGGAAAAAGGTTAGTGGGCCCCCTGAATTCCACCTTTAGTGTAAATGTGTCCTTCTCCCTAATTTTGAAACTTCCCATACTTTTCACCAATTTTTTTTCCAAAGTTTGTCCTTTAAAAGAAAATCCTCTTATATGGAAAAACCAATAAAGAAACATTCGGAAACCCTATGGATAATGAATAATATGAGCCATAACATCATGTGCACTACTGATAACAGAAATCAAAGTTAGCATTCTAAAAAAAAAGAAGGAGAAGAAAAGGCACCAAATGAGGATACTAAGATTTGCAATACATTTGTGTTTCCACTGAACTAAAAACAAATATTATCAAATCTATTGGCTACAAAATATTTTCATGTTTTTTCTCAAATCCACATGCATTAAAAGTTGAACTTTTACCTCAGTAATAAGGCAAACTTTTAATTTTCACCTTGTATTCTTCCACTTTCCCAAAATAGAATTTAGCTAGAACTAATTATTCAAAATTATGGAGATGGGCATTCATATTTTTTTAGCATTCTTAGCTCATGAATAGTAAAGTTAAAACTAAATATGCAACTGTTAGATCCTCTACTTTGGATTTTAATGACAACAACTGTACGATTATAGAATGTATATATTGTGTTATATAATAATGCAGGATATCAAGAAGGAGAACTCATGATCAAGATTACAAGACATGCTTAAGGATATCACAAAGGTTATATTATGTATTAGATTAAATGTATTGTCTCCTTGTGATCAAATGAGAAGTTGCACAAAGAACATATATATAAGTCTATTCTAGATCAGACGTATGTTCTATAGTAACAGACGTCTGAAGCTAAAGTCAGGAAATCATTCTAGACTCAGCATAGACGTCTGTTCTATAGAAACATACATCTGTTGAAGGTCTTAGGAAAAACTTCCTGACAACACAGATGTCTGTCTCTATATGAATAGACGACTGTCTCTATATGAACAGATGTATGTTCATGTATTTGAACTATATCAAAATACATGAACATATGTCTGACCATATGTACAGACATTAGTCCTGGCATACGACTTATACTTCTGAAAGGGTACCTCTTCATTCTCAAAAGACGCAACCTTCTTCTTCATTTCAAAATGATTTTTTCTTAAAGGCACAACTTTTCAGATGAAGAGTTTTATTTCAAAGGTTGTAATTTTTCATGAAAGCTCTTCACTTATTATAAATATATCTTGGATTCAAGTTTCAAACTAATTATTCTTTCTAGATCTATTTTATACTTTTTGAAAGCTCTCTATACTTACTATTCTCTAAGATTTCCATCAAGCACTCAACTTCTTCTATACTCTCAAGTTATTCAAACTCTCATATTAACTCAAGGAGATTATAGGAGAAACTTGTACAATCAGTCAAAATCTGTGTTGTAAAGAACACAATATTGCAAAGCAGCTTATCATCTGTAAGCCTATTCCTCCGAGCGAAGTGAGGGCAGTTTGTGTTAGTAAGAAAGCCAAAGGGGAGCTTCGGGACTAGACGTAGGACGGAAGGTCCGAATAAGGATAAAATACTGGTGTGATTACTTCTTACTTTACTTGCATCCTTATTTACTAGTTGATTTTACTACTTGCTATAGTTAAGATACACACACAATCCTATTTTAGATTTTCAATTGGTATCAGAGCAAGGTTAAATCAAATTACAGTAACTTGTATTTGCATCATTGTTTAGTATGGCAAGTAGTAACACTAATAGCATATTCCAAGAAGGTCAATCAACACAAAGACCCCCACTTTTTAATGGATCTAATTATGCTTATTGGTCAACATGTATGAAAACTTTTATGGAAGCAAATGGTTTGGAAATATGGGATGCCACTCAAAAGAAATATGAAGTACCAACCACGGAATTGAGTGCAAGGACCGATGTTCAAAATGTCGCAGCTTCCTACAACTCAAAATCCTTAAATGTTTTATTTTGTGCATTAGATAAGAATGAGTTTTCACATGTTGTGATGTGCATAACTGCTTATAATATATGGAGGACTTTACAAACCACTAACCAAGGCACTACAAAAGTTAAGCAAACAAAACCATCAATTTTGCAAAAATCAATTTTCATCTTTCAAAAAGAAGGCAGGAGAGACCACTAGTGATATGTACACTAGATTCCAAACAATTAGGCATGATCTAATGGAACTTGGAGTCAAATTCATTGATTTTGATTTAGTCACACATATTTTGATTTCTTTAACTAATGAGCGAGAAAGAAAAGTTCTAGCCATAGAAGAGGCTAACGATCTTTCTCAACCCAAAGTTGAGGAATTGATTGGAAATTTGTTGTCCTATGAAACTAACTTGCAGGTTAGAAAAGAAAAGAATACGTAGAAAAAAAATATTGCTTTTCTAATAAATAATAATGACTCGGATTTAGATGAATAAGAGATAGTATTCATAGCTAAAAACTACAATAAGTTCAAGAAATTTCAAAAGATGAACAAATTCCAGAAGAATAATAGACCAAGTTCAACAAATCAGACAATGATTAAGTGCTACAATTGTGATGAATTTGGTCATATGAAAAAAAATTGTCCAAAAAATGATAAGAAAAAACAGAAGATTGAGAAATTTAAGAAAATAAGAGCTTTTCAAGTTACATGGGATGACTGTAATTCATCTTCATCTGATAGTGACAATGATAGTGACTCAGAACAAGCCAATATATGTTTTATGGCAGATACAAATGAGGTATGTCCTGAACTCACTTATAATGTTTTAGAAATTAGCATGTAACTAGATAACAAGTTTAGAGTACAAAAGAAATTAAATAAAGAATTCATTGCTAAAATAAATAGGATGGAGATTGAAATTGGAATATTAAAAGATGAGAAAACAATTCTGGAAGATGAATTGGAAAATGCACAAATCAAAAATAAAGAGTTATCTTTGGAAAATGAATCTTTATCTATAGAATTAGGAAAAGTTAAACTGGAAAATAAAGATATTATAGATAAGAGTATAAATCTAAGTAGTATTCTAGAAATATCTTTATCTAAAATCCCTAAACTCAAAAATGATTCGGAAAAGATTACTACTAATGTTTCTAAATTTAACAAAGGAAAACAAAGTTTAGATCATTTGATCAAAAGTTCAAAACCATCTGGAAACAGGAATGGTTTAAGCTTTAAAAAGGAATCAAATACTAAAAATTATAGCTTTATGTATAAAAAGGTAAAAAATAATAATACCTATAAAAATATAGAAGTGCCCAAGAAAGATAGAAAATGGGATAAAATGTTGAATTACCTGAGGAGGTAAAGATTCGGATTCCTAAATCCAATAACAAACTCATTAGGCAAAAATATATTAAGAATTTCTTACATAATGCAGTTCGTAATTCAAATTATGTTTATGAGGGCCCCACACCTACATGGGTATGGTTGCCTTCTCCACTTAACATTTGGGATCCTAACGGAGGAAGTGGGTACCAATTAAATCTTCTTATCTTCTAAGTACCCAAATCAAGACAAAAAGAGAAGTGGATTCTAGATAGTGGCTGCTCTAAGCACATGGCTGGAAACAAAGACATGCTGTCAAATATAACATATATGGATGGTGTCACAATAACATTTAGCAACAATACAAAAGGATATGCCATTGGCATTGGAGAGGCCATCAATATCGGTATATCCAATTCTCCCATTATTACTAATGTTTTATTAGTTAAAAACCTGAAACATAATCTTTTAAGTATCAGTTAACTATGCGATAAAGGATTTCAAATTAGCTTTGAAAAGAATAAATGTAACATTTTTTATAATCATAAAAACTTAATTTTTTAAGGACTTAGAAATAGAAATATTTATGTTCTAAATATGAAAATAAAGAAAAACTTGGGTTTACTTCTTACTGTTAATCATGAGGATCCATGGTTATGGTATAAACGTTTCTGTCACATAAATTTTAAATACATTAATAAATTAGCTAAAAAGGAACTAGTCAAAGGATTATCAAAGATCATTTTTAAAGTAAATAATTTGTGTGATGCCTATCAGATTGGTAAATTAAGAAAAAACTCATTTAAATCAAAGAACAATATTTCTACAAAACAACCGTTAGAATTATTACATTTAGACTTGTTTGGTCCTCCCCAAACTCGGTCATTAAATAAATAAATAAAATGTTTTTGTGAGGTCGATGATTTTTCAAGATATACATGGAATTTGTTTCTAAAACATTAAAAGTGATACCATTGGTATCTTTGAAATTTTTGCTAAACGAATAATGAATTTATTATATCTCAAAATTAAAAATATTTGTAGTGACCATGGAGGAGAATTTGAAAATGAGTTGTTTAATGATCTTTTTAATAAATAAGGGATAAATGATAATTTCTCTGTTCCACGAACACCTCCACAAACGGTGTTGTAGAAAGAAAGAACAGAACCTTACAAGAATGGGCTAGAACCTTACTAAACAGTAGTGGTCTATCAAAACAATTTTGGGATGAAGCAGTAGCTACAACATGTTATGTATTAAATAGAGTAACTTTACGACCTAATACTAAAATACGTGTTGTGGAATTCTTTTTGGAAAGAAACCTAAGGTCTCATATTTTAGAAACTTTGGTTCAAATTGTTTCATTTTAAACGCAAAAGACAATTTAGAAAAGTTCGATCCTAAGGTCGATGAAAGAATCTTTATAGGTTATTTTGATCGAAGTAAGGCATATAAAATTTTTAATAAACGAACTAGTATGCTTGAAGAAAGCTTACATGTCTCGTTTGATGAAAACTTTTTAAATGCAAACAAAACTTATGATGAAGAAGAAACTGAAATTCAAAATGTTAATAACTCAAATATATCTGATTCATCAACTATTTTAAGATCACCTCCACGAATCTTAAAAGATCATCCCATAAATAACATAATAGGCGATATAAATTCAAGAGTTTCTACTTGACATCAACTAAATCAAATGAGTCACTTAGCCTTTATTTCTTCATTAGAACCCAAAAATTATAAAGAATCGGCAAACAACGAATCATGGATTTTAGCAATGCAAGAAGAGCTAAACCAATTCGAAATAAATGAAGTATGGGAACTAGTACCAATACCAACAGATCAATCAGTAATTGGATCAAAATGGGTATATAAAAAAAAGCAGACGAAAATGGTAATATAACTCGTAACAAAGCCCGTTTAGTAGCTCAAGGTTACATTCAAGAAGAAGGAATTGATTATGAAGTAACATTTTCTCCAGTAGCACGTCTTGAAGCAATACGTACTCTACATGAATTTGTTGTTCACCATGATATAAGGCTTTTCCAAATGGATATTAAAAGTGCTTTCGTAAACGATTATATAAAAGAACAAGCTATGTCGAACAACCACCACTTTTTAATCATGAAAAATTTCCTAATCATTTTTCAAACTTAAGAGGGTTGTATATGGTCTAAAACAAACACCTCGTGCTTGGTATAAAAGATTAAAATCACAATTAGTTGGCTCTGGTTTTGAAATTGGTAAAGTAGATACACCATTATTCATACAAAGAATTCAAAAAGACATACTAATTGTTCAAATATATGTTGATGATATAATCTTTGGATCAACAAACGAAAAATTATGTGAAGATTTTTCTATTATAACGAATAATGAATTCGAAATGTCACTATAACGATCCAGTTTTTGGACTAATTTTATAATCTATAATGTATAGATTATACTGGTGATTGATTGAATTAAATACAACTGGGAATTATATATATATATATATATCTGGAAAATATTAGGGTTTAACTAAATTTAATTAAATATGAGATTTATATATTTGAAAAAATCTCAGGAAAATTCCAATTAAATATAATCATTGATGGTTCAAAATTCAACAAAACAATGTGTATGTGTATATAAAACAAGTAATTATTGTTTTATCATTTTTATTGTATTTTTTTGTTTTAAAACTCAAATGAAATATAAAATTACTTGAGTGTAATAGTAGATTTACTTCACATGATCAAATAAAATAAGAGTTTACTTATGTAAAATGCGACTTCTTCAATAGTAAGGAAAACAAAAGAAAACAACTCATTAAAGCAAGATATTCAATTAAAATTGATAATGTTTATAGGATCAAATCCATTCAAGTTAGAATAATTATTATAAAGATCATGTGTACATATATATTAACTTGTTATTTATATATATTAATATGTAAATAGACGAGTATTTGATGTCTAACATCTTTGTTTGCATTTTTAAAACTTATTTTTATTAGTCATGTAAACATAAGTACTTTAAGTAAACAATGAAACATCTTTGAGGTAATATTTCATTTTTACTTCACCTGTAAGCCTAGACGTATTGTAGCTGTATGTCCAAAGGAGTACCCACATTTAGATATTTCAAGAAAGCTAGGATGAGGTCACTGTTGGATTTGATATTGCTTGGATGTAAAGCTGGTTTATATATATTGTACATACATGCTCCGATTTGTTTTGTGTAAAGGCCCGCAAATCCGAGCTATCTGAGTTGACTAAAAACCCCACACGTCCAACTCAAATTGCACAGAAATACGACTCATTATTAGAAAGAAGTTAGAGGATGAGAAATAGAAAGAAAGAAATATTAGAATAGAAGAAAACGAAGATCACAAACTCACAGCGGAACGAATAAAATATATTATATAACATAAGCTTCGAAATACAAATCTGTTTTGTACATACATACCATCATCAGAGTACACATAACATTTGATCCAGCGGAAGTAACTCTAAATAACTAACGTTGAAGCCTCCTGCTTCAAGCTCCTCCAAGTGTATCTGTAAAAACCTGAAACACTTGACTGCCCGTACAAATTTGGGCACCCAAGAGTTTAGGGGAAACAAAACAAAATAAACTCTGGGTCAGTCATGGGACTGGTGTGAGTAAACTCCAACCACTTGTTTAACTTTAAAAATCCTTTCAAAGAAAAGATAATAGTAAGACCAGCCCACACATAAACATGGACGGTTCTTACCTTACTATAACCCAAAACACTTTGATATCAAATCCAGTGATATTATAAGAATGTCTACATCAAGTAAATAACCAAATAGCAGAACGCTTGCATCTCACGCTCCACATATATATTATAAAATCAAAAACCGCATGGCGCTTATTGGAGATTGGATTTCCAACATGACAAGGTATGGGACCACCTTCCGACAGTGCATCTCTAGAGACGAATACACCTGGGTTCAACAAGAACGTCTTGCAACCCGGCCCACACATGACCGACCACTCATTTCGCTTGAGTGTATCGAATGTATATCACCAACGGTTGGACTCAAACCACCGTTTCCCGAATGGGCAGAATCGATAGATTTAGAACAAAAGGAATTTCTCTAGATAGGTGATTATACACCCTAATGGGTGCGACCCACATAGCCATGCTGCCTGCCCGATTTTTGTCCTTTCCCGGTTGTTGAGGCCTGAGGCTACGCATACTTACCATTCCTTGGTAGCACAATCACTTTGAATGCCACATCGTCAGATCCGTTAATCACTAGTTGAGTTTGCACAAATATTCTGGATGTTATGCTAAGGGATAAATCCGTTGCAACCATATATATTCATACAGACCAACCCATTTGATCATTGGAAATACTCTGTCAGACATTCGTCCATTTACGTTCGTTCTGGGATTGAACGACACCGAAGGCACAATTTCTATAAATAGAAAAGCCCTTGCACTTCACTCCGTCTTCAATATATTCAGCATACTTGGTTCGCAACGCTAATGCCGATACGGAGTGGTTCTTCGGATAATAATCCAACCGGTCTCTCCATATTGACAACGATGGTCAAAACTTCGATAGTCTGTGATTTAACTATCGAATAAAAAAAAAGTGTTCAATCAACATATCAAACAAATCACTGGGCTCTTTAATTAATATTTTATTAATTAAATCACTTCTCCATTCTCTCTATCAATATTTGTTAACCAAATATTTTCAATAACCGTATTGGCCCTTTCCGCTATTTTTGATTTCGTTTCCTTGTCGAATTCTATATATATCGATATATAGATTTCTAATTGTCAATTTCTTAAAAATATTCTAACTCCTTAAATTCCGGGAAAAATTCGCCATAACCTCCCCTGTATCGGGAGCATCGGGAAATTTCAAATAGCATCCCGGTATCTTCCTCAATCGAAAAGAAAAAGAAAGAGCCAAGCGGCTTGCCGATACGGCGCATAAAACCTCATATATGAATTAAACATGTACCTTATTGTCGAGCACATTATTTAAATCTTCATATACCCCATCCCATATCTGTTTAACACCTGTTCACCTGTTCCTAATTCAATTCAACTCAATCCATTCATTTGAATTCAAATTTGAATCGTTTGAATTCAGTTTCGCTCAATTATTCTTTAATTAGCCCTTTTGCCTATTTTGAACATAACATGTTCAAATAAGATGTTTAACTTGCTCACGACCAAATTGAATTTCAAAATTTCACTTCCAGTTCTCTTTTCTATTTCGGATATAAATTTTTAAATCGAATTTACTTATTTAAACCCCAATATTAATTCGAAATCTCATTAACTAATTCCCGTTCAAATTAGTTAATCCTATTTAATAATCAAAAATCTGATTTCTGTTTCAAAAATCATATTCATTTACACAACTTGAATTCGCATATATTTTATAACTCAACTCTGAAATCTTCTAAATAGAACTTCGGATTTTATTTGCTTAAAATCCTTTTATAATATTAAATAAACCATTATGGTTTTAAAACGATTCTGGCGCTGCTTTTCTGAAAATTTGATTTTGACATATCTCAAAATCTATACGACGAAATTCAGATTTTTCTCCTTCATTAGGAAACTATTATCAAATCGGTCCTGACGTTTCTTGTTTCGAAGAATTTCGACTTCAATCGAGTTCTATATATTCAATTGAAGTTCAAATCGCTATTTTACGAACTGCAGCGCTGCGGCGAGTTCGTTTTAATTATATTTATATATATATAAATTTTTAAACTTCGTTTATATAAATTCAACTCTATTCTAATATATATACATAGATATATATTCCAAATTCCATTTGAATCTTTACATTTCAAATTCCATAGTTTTTAAATCCTGTATTCAAATCCCATTTGAAATCCTTTATTCGAATTCCATTGCAAATTCTTTATTCGAATTTTATTTCAAATTCTTTATTCGAAATCCCATTTCAAATCCAACTCCTTTTTGAATTTCTATATTTGAAATTCATACTTGAATTTAAATATCCAAACTCCATTTAAATTTCTATTTGAAATTCTAAATGTTTCAAATCCCATTTGAACTTCTATATTCCAATTTCTATATTTGAATTCTATTGAAATTCAAATATTCAAACTCCTTTTTAAATTCTATATTCAAAATTCCATAGTTAAAACCCATTTGAATTTCATATTCAAATCCCATAGATCAAATCCTATTTGAATTCAATTTGAATCTCTTATATTCAAATTTCATTTTTCATTTTCGACCCCATTTGAATTTCTAATATTCAAACTCATTTTCAACACCATTTGAATTTCTAATATTCAAATTCATTTGAATTCCCTTGAATTCAACTCCCATTTCAAAACCATTTGGATTTCCTATTTTGAAATCCTATTTGAAATTCTATTTCCAATTCTACTTTGAAATCCTATTTTTCAAAGTTTATTTCAAATTCTATTTGAAATCTCATGTTCAAATTTCTACTTGAATTTCTGTATTCAATTCCATGTTCAAATTCAATACTCGAATTTCTATTTCAACTCTCTATTCAAATTTCATATTTAAATTCCATTCAAATCTCTATTCAAATTTCACATTTGAATTTCTTTTTGAAATACTATATTTCAAATTCTATTTTGAAATTCTACATTGAAATCTCTATTCAAATTTCTTTATTCGAATTCCTTTGAATTCAAATTTTATTTTAATTCCTTGAATTCAAATCCTACTTTTCCATTCTAATTTCATCTATTCAAGTTCTATTTGAACTTCTATTTGAATTTCTAATGTTCAATCTCTTCTTAAAATTCAAATATTTAAACCCCTTTTTATAATTCAAATGTTATACTCTATTTCATTTGAGTTATATATTTAAGAATTTCATTTCACATCTTATTTTGAAATTCCATTTCGAATTTCAATTCCACGCTTGTACTTCTATTTCTGAATTATCAAATGATAATTCTTTTCACTTCATTTATAACTCTGTTATAAAAGAACTATTTATAAACTTCATTTATAAAGAAAACTACTTGTTTTAAAAAAACAAGTTTATATTTTATTTCCATTTTAAAACTCAAATTCTATTTAAAAATAGAAATTTCCTTTTTAAATCTCCAATATCCTTTTTACGATATTTTTAAATATCATTACTTAAGCCCAGTGATAAAACACACAAAGCAACCAATTATTTATTTTTCTAACACATCATATATAACAATATATATGCAAACAAATAAACAAACAGATAATATATTTTTGAGGAATCCAGTTGGATTCCTCCAACCTGTTTTCCTGCATCCACAGATGTTAGCACATAAATAATACCAATTCTGCTTCGTGGCAGAATATCGCGGTATAGAAGGTCATCCACTAATCATAGCGTGGGGCGTATAGGGTAATCATCCGCTATGAAACTGCGGGCATCCGCTAATGAGACTGCGGGAATCCAACCAATCAATCAACCCAATATATATATATAACCTAAATAACTAATATATATAAAGCAAGCAGAAAAATCCAAACAAGCATCAACAATTTTTTTTTACGAAGTAAAAATAATTAAAATAAAAGGTGAGTGAGATTTACTCACCGTGATTTTTATTTTTGAACCGCTCTGATTCCAAATTTAATCCCAGCTTATGTAATTTGACGCTACGATCTGACGTTGCTTGTTTTCATATAATCAGGTCTTCTTCTTCTTCCATATCCGAATAGTAGGATGTCTGTGTCTCCCACTATCCCCCTATGCAAATCTGTGACCATTTTGTTGCTCCAACCACTTCTAACTTCTTCTTCCTTCTTCAGTAAAACACACAACTAAATCCTACTGCTTCCAACACTTTGAGCGGCTTCCCTGATTACCGTCATCCTCCCCAGTCAATTATCAGTCCATAACCTAGACAAATCAGCCTATCCAATGCACTGTTGAATCACGAAGCCCAGGACACAGTCGCGACCTCTACCTACCTCAAATACACCATCAAGGTCACGACTTTACTCCCCCTTATCCTGAATCGCACCATCGTAACCATCGTGGCCTGGCATCCCTTCCTGTTCCTTATCGAAATACTGACGTCGAGCTACATAAGGCTCGTGGCCTTTTGATCGAAGCTTCAAATTGCGATACCATGTCGATTCCTTCTTGAAACCGCAGCGCCTCATAACCCTACAACCTTCGCATCCCATAACCGCACCCAGCTCTGAATCGCGACCTTCTCCTCAGCTTGAACTCGAAATCGAGTCTCCGTAGTTTGTGATGACCGCCATCCCCTAACCTAAAATTGATCGACTCGGTCTTCACGTCTACCAATAGATCTCAAAATCGGATTCGAATTCGATTTGGAAAATGAGGAACGGTCTTTGATTTTGGGATATTGGGGAGAGGAACCATCATTTCCTCTGGCTTGGGCTTTCGATTTTGGTTTTTGCGGAGGAATGGAAATGGCCGAAGGAAGGTTGCGATATATATATATAATAGTGGGAAGGAGACAATTCGTACTGGACATTAAAATTGTGCTTTACTTTGAAACGAAGCTGGGGGCAGAATTTGTGGCTCGAGAAAACATTGATGGGAAAGTGGAGGTCTGCGATGTAAACAAATTAGGTCGGCCTGTTTAAATTTTAGGTTGGCAGAAGTACATGTCCTTAAATTTTGATTTGATTTTATATTATATAATCCCCTAAAATATCTCCCGGTCCTTAAATCCAATCCTGAACCCCTATTTTTTCTTAACGACCAATATTTCCAAGTTGATACGATATTCTAAATGGAGCGTATTTCAGATTTTAATTTAAACGTATATACGGATTAACCACATTAAATTAATGATTTTAAATTACGTTTCGATTTAGTTTTAAATCTGAATTATATCCTATATCGATTATTAAATCGGTAAATCCAATATAAAAATTCTTTTATATTACCAACACAATATTTAAAATGATATTAAATATTTAAAATAAATCGACGAAAAATCTGGGTCGTTACATTCTTTCCCCCTTAAAATAATTTCGTCCTCGAAATTGCTAAGATAGGAAAATGGTACAAATCTATTACTTTTCAACATCTTACTTATGTTGAAACTCACCTCTTCGTATTTCAACAAATAAGCTCCAACCAAAACTTTTGGTCTTCCTTCACTTAATTCGAATGATCAACGATCAATCCATTTATGCCCAATCTATGTTCTATTAAACCAATTCAAATTGATTCTAGTCGATTGATTCAACCCATTTAACCAGCTTAAGTTAAATTTCAATTCCAGAATCCAAATCCCAGGATTTTCATTTCAAATTCTTTTGAAATCACTTAAACATGTACATATATTTATTTCCATCCCAAATTCAAAACATTTGAATATTCAAACCAATTTGTTTTCTTTCCAACAAATTTCCATCAAAACTTTCTAAGGTAGCAACCTATCACTTAGAAACTCGGAAATGAACACTGATGATGTTGCAATCATCATCAGAATTATTTCCCAGCGACTGAAGTGAGTTCAGTGCCTTATTATTTCAAAATCCATTCAAATATGATTTCGATTCAAATCCTTTCAAATTAATGCTATATTACTTTAACATACTTTGAAAAACATTTTCCAATTTCCCAGGATTTTGAATTCTCAATTCTGGTTTGAATTTAAATTCTAATTCATCTCATTTGTATATTTAATTCCTATACAAATTCTATTCTGGTTATAAATAACCATTCTAATTTAATAATCTCGTTTGATTATAATCCTAACAATCAACACATCCATATATAATAATTTCAGAAAATTATTCTTTCTATATCAAAATAGAAATTTGGGGTAAAGTTATTTCATTTACCCACTTAAAAACAATATCATGTCGTATTTTCTGTTCAAGTGTTTAGAAATCCCTATCGACTTCGTGGCGTCCCACGATTCGACCAGAATTCATAAATCACCCAACAGACTAGCCAACACAATATAAAACAATTTTTTATATCAATTAACAAATACGCTCTCTCATATCTATACACTCAACCCATTCTAGGGTACTACTGACCCTATCTCTAATGAGCACATGCCACACAAGCCTAGGTATTCGCTCAACCTAAGCTCTGATACCACTGTAAAGGCCCGCAAATCCGAGCTATCTGAGTTGACTAAAAACCCCACACGTCCAACTCAAATTGCACAGAAATACGACTCATTATTAGAAAGAAGTTAGAGGATGAGAAATAGAAAGAAAGAAATATTAGAATAGAAGAAAACGAAGATCACAAACTCACAGCGGAACGAATAAAATATATTATATAACATAAGCTTCGAAATACAAATCTGTTTTGTACATACATACCATCATCAGAGTACACATAACATTTGATCCAGCGGAAGTAACTCTAAATAACTAACGTTGAAGCCTCCTGCTTCAAGCTCCTCCAAGTGTATCTGTAAAAACCTGAAACACTTGACTGCCCGTACAAATTTGGGCACCCAAGAGTTTAGGGGAAACAAAACAAAATAAACTCTGGGTCAGTCATGGGACTGGTGTGAGTAAACTCCAACCACTTGTTTAACTTTAAAAATCCTTTCAAAGAAAAGATAATAGTAAGACCAGCCCACACATAAACATGGACGGTTCTTACCTTACTATAACCCAAAACACTTTGATATCAAATCCAGTGATATTATAAGAATGTCTACATCAAGTAAATAACCAAATAGCAGAACGCTTGCATCTCACGCTCCACATATATATTATAAAATCAAAAACCGCATGGCGCTTATTGGAGATTGGATTTCCAACATGACAAGGTATGGGACCACCTTCCGACAGTGCATCTCTAGAGACGAATACACCTGGGTTCAACAAGAACGTCTTGCAACCCGGCCCACACATGACCGACCACTCATTTCGCTTGAGTGTATCGAATGTATATCACCAACGGTTGGACTCAAACCACCGTTTCCCGAATGGGCAGAATCGATAGATTTAGAACAAAAGGAATTTCTCTAGATAGGTGATTATACACCCTAATGGGTGCGACCCACATAGCCATGCTGCCTGCCCGATTTTTGTCCTTTCCCGGTTGTTGAGGCCTGAGGCTACGCATACTTACCATTCCTTGGTAGCACAATCACTTTGAATGCCACATCGTCAGATCCGTTAATCACTAGTTGAGTTTGCACAAATATTCTGGATGTTATGCTAAGGGATAAATCCGTTGCAACCATATATATTCATACAGACCAACCCATTTGATCATTGGAAATACTCTGTCAGACATTCGTCCATTTACGTTCGTTCTGGGATTGAACGACACCGAAGGCACAATTTCTATAAATAGAAAAGCCCTTGCACTTCACTCCGTCTTCAATATATTCAGCATACTTGGTTCGCAACGCTAATGCCGATACGGAGTGGTTCTTCGGATAATAATCCAACCGGTCTCTCCATATTGACAACGATGGTCAAAACTTCGATAGTCTGTGATTTAACTATCGAATAAAAAAAAAGTGTTCAATCAACATATCAAACAAATCACTGGGCTCTTTAATTAATATTTTATTAATTAAATCACTTCTCCATTCTCTCTATCAATATTTGTTAACCAAATATTTTCAATAACCGTATTGGCCCTTTCCGCTATTTTTGATTTCGTTTCCTTGTCGAATTCTATATATATCGATATATAGATTTCTAATTGTCAATTTCTTAAAAATATTCTAACTCCTTAAATTCCGGGAAAAATTCGCCATAACCTCCCCTGTATCGGGAGCATCGGGAAATTTCAAATAGCATCCCGGTATCTTCCTCAATCGAAAAGAAAAAGAAAGAGCCAAGCGGCTTGCCGATACGGCGCATAAAACCTCATATATGAATTAAACATGTACCTTATTGTCGAGCACATTATTTAAATCTTCATATACCCCATCCCATATCTGTTTAACACCTGTTCACCTGTTCCTAATTCAATTCAACTCAATCCATTCATTTGAATTCAAATTTGAATCGTTTGAATTCAGTTTCGCTCAATTATTCTTTAATTAGCCCTTTTGCCTATTTTGAACATAACATGTTCAAATAAGATGTTTAACTTGCTCACGACCAAATTGAATTTCAAAATTTCACTTCCAGTTCTCTTTTCTATTTCGGATATAAATTTTTAAATCGAATTTACTTATTTAAACCCCAATATTAATTCGAAATCTCATTAACTAATTCCCGTTCAAATTAGTTAATCCTATTTAATAATCAAAAATCTGATTTCTGTTTCAAAAATCATATTCATTTACACAACTTGAATTCGCATATATTTTATAACTCAACTCTGAAATCTTCTAAATAGAACTTCGGATTTTATTTGCTTAAAATCCTTTTATAATATTAAATAAACCATTATGGTTTTAAAACGATTCTGGCGCTGCTTTTCTGAAAATTTGATTTTGACATATCTCAAAATCTATACGACGAAATTCAGATTTTTCTCCTTCATTAGGAAACTATTATCAAATCGGTCCTGACGTTTCTTGTTTCGAAGAATTTCGACTTCAATCGAGTTCTATATATTCAATTGAAGTTCAAATCGCTATTTTACGAACTGCAGCGCTGCGGCGAGTTCGTTTTAATTATATTTATATATATATAAATTTTTAAACTTCGTTTATATAAATTCAACTCTATTCTAATATATATACATAGATATATATTCCAAATTCCATTTGAATCTTTACATTTCAAATTCCATAGTTTTTAAATCCTGTATTCAAATCCCATTTGAAATCCTTTATTCGAATTCCATTGCAAATTCTTTATTCGAATTTTATTTCAAATTCTTTATTCGAAATCCCATTTCAAATCCAACTCCTTTTTGAATTTCTATATTTGAAATTCATACTTGAATTTAAATATCCAAACTCCATTTAAATTTCTATTTGAAATTCTAAATGTTTCAAATCCCATTTGAACTTCTATATTCCAATTTCTATATTTGAATTCTATTGAAATTCAAATATTCAAACTCCTTTTTAAATTCTATATTCAAAATTCCATAGTTAAAACCCATTTGAATTTCATATTCAAATCCCATAGATCAAATCCTATTTGAATTCAATTTGAATCTCTTATATTCAAATTTCATTTTTCATTTTCGACCCCATTTGAATTTCTAATATTCAAACTCATTTTCAACACCATTTGAATTTCTAATATTCAAATTCATTTGAATTCCCTTGAATTCAACTCCCATTTCAAAACCATTTGGATTTCCTATTTTGAAATCCTATTTGAAATTCTATTTCCAATTCTACTTTGAAATCCTATTTTTCAAAGTTTATTTCAAATTCTATTTGAAATCTCATGTTCAAATTTCTACTTGAATTTCTGTATTCAATTCCATGTTCAAATTCAATACTCGAATTTCTATTTCAACTCTCTATTCAAATTTCATATTTAAATTCCATTCAAATCTCTATTCAAATTTCACATTTGAATTTCTTTTTGAAATACTATATTTCAAATTCTATTTTGAAATTCTACATTGAAATCTCTATTCAAATTTCTTTATTCGAATTCCTTTGAATTCAAATTTTATTTTAATTCCTTGAATTCAAATCCTACTTTTCCATTCTAATTTCATCTATTCAAGTTCTATTTGAACTTCTATTTGAATTTCTAATGTTCAATCTCTTCTTAAAATTCAAATATTTAAACCCCTTTTTATAATTCAAATGTTATACTCTATTTCATTTGAGTTATATATTTAAGAATTTCATTTCACATCTTATTTTGAAATTCCATTTCGAATTTCAATTCCACGCTTGTACTTCTATTTCTGAATTATCAAATGATAATTCTTTTCACTTCATTTATAACTCTGTTATAAAAGAACTATTTATAAACTTCATTTATAAAGAAAACTACTTGTTTTAAAAAAACAAGTTTATATTTTATTTCCATTTTAAAACTCAAATTCTATTTAAAAATAGAAATTTCCTTTTTAAATCTCCAATATCCTTTTTACGATATTTTTAAATATCATTACTTAAGCCCAGTGATAAAACACACAAAGCAACCAATTATTTATTTTTCTAACACATCATATATAACAATATATATGCAAACAAATAAACAAACAGATAATATATTTTTGAGGAATCCAGTTGGATTCCTCCAACCTGTTTTCCTGCATCCACAGATGTTAGCACATAAATAATACCAATTCTGCTTCGTGGCAGAATATCGCGGTATAGAAGGTCATCCACTAATCATAGCGTGGGGCGTATAGGGTAATCATCCGCTATGAAACTGCGGGCATCCGCTAATGAGACTGCGGGAATCCAACCAATCAATCAACCCAATATATATATATAACCTAAATAACTAATATATATAAAGCAAGCAGAAAAATCCAAACAAGCATCAACAATTTTTTTTTACGAAGTAAAAATAATTAAAATAAAAGGTGAGTGAGATTTACTCACCGTGATTTTTATTTTTGAACCGCTCTGATTCCAAATTTAATCCCAGCTTATGTAATTTGACGCTACGATCTGACGTTGCTTGTTTTCATATAATCAGGTCTTCTTCTTCTTCCATATCCGAATAGTAGGATGTCTGTGTCTCCCACTATCCCCCTATGCAAATCTGTGACCATTTTGTTGCTCCAACCACTTCTAACTTCTTCTTCCTTCTTCAGTAAAACACACAACTAAATCCTACTGCTTCCAACACTTTGAGCGGCTTCCCTGATTACCGTCATCCTCCCCAGTCAATTATCAGTCCATAACCTAGACAAATCAGCCTATCCAATGCACTGTTGAATCACGAAGCCCAGGACACAGTCGCGACCTCTACCTACCTCAAATACACCATCAAGGTCACGACTTTACTCCCCCTTATCCTGAATCGCACCATCGTAACCATCGTGGCCTGGCATCCCTTCCTGTTCCTTATCGAAATACTGACGTCGAGCTACATAAGGCTCGTGGCCTTTTGATCGAAGCTTCAAATTGCGATACCATGTCGATTCCTTCTTGAAACCGCAGCGCCTCATAACCCTACAACCTTCGCATCCCATAACCGCACCCAGCTCTGAATCGCGACCTTCTCCTCAGCTTGAACTCGAAATCGAGTCTCCGTAGTTTGTGATGACCGCCATCCCCTAACCTAAAATTGATCGACTCGGTCTTCACGTCTACCAATAGATCTCAAAATCGGATTCGAATTCGATTTGGAAAATGAGGAACGGTCTTTGATTTTGGGATATTGGGGAGAGGAACCATCATTTCCTCTGGCTTGGGCTTTCGATTTTGGTTTTTGCGGAGGAATGGAAATGGCCGAAGGAAGGTTGCGATATATATATATAATAGTGGGAAGGAGACAATTCGTACTGGACATTAAAATTGTGCTTTACTTTGAAACGAAGCTGGGGGCAGAATTTGTGGCTCGAGAAAACATTGATGGGAAAGTGGAGGTCTGCGATGTAAACAAATTAGGTCGGCCTGTTTAAATTTTAGGTTGGCAGAAGTACATGTCCTTAAATTTTGATTTGATTTTATATTATATAATCCCCTAAAATATCTCCCGGTCCTTAAATCCAATCCTGAACCCCTATTTTTTCTTAACGACCAATATTTCCAAGTTGATACGATATTCTAAATGGAGCGTATTTCAGATTTTAATTTAAACGTATATACGGATTAACCACATTAAATTAATGATTTTAAATTACGTTTCGATTTAGTTTTAAATCTGAATTATATCCTATATCGATTATTAAATCGGTAAATCCAATATAAAAATTCTTTTATATTACCAACACAATATTTAAAATGATATTAAATATTTAAAATAAATCGACGAAAAATCTGGGTCGTTACATTTTGCATAGCCAAGAATTGCAAGTATACATGGCATTTTCAATTTAAATTAGCATATATATAATATACACACACATGGGCATATATGATAGCTAGAATCATGGTCATTTAATGAATTTATACTAGCTAGGATACTAAGTGATTTGTATATACATACATGTATGCATGTATGTATGTATGTATGTGTGTGTGTATATATATATATATGGCATACATGTTCAAATTGTAGCAAAACCATTTATTTGATTTTGCATGGGAACTAGGAGCTAGTGCTGGACTTTGTGTATATATATTGTACATGTTCAAATTGTGTATATATATATATGGCATACATGTTCAAATTGTAGCACATGTATGGAGTGTTTGCTTAGGACCAAAGCTAGAAGCATTTAATAGGAGGGTACATCTTCAACATCACCTCATTTACATAGCTACTGCACCTATGTATACAACACATCCTTTTCATAGCTACATCGTATAACATCTCACCGCCATGTAGAGCCTGCCAAACATCCTATTGCCTACCCAGTATAGGCCTAATTCCAAGATCAGTAGCAAATGGGACTATACATATATTTGTATGTTAATACGACTGTCACACATGTGCATTACTGCCTGGAAGACAGATAGATTAAGACCTTATGTAACATCCTTTCAATCAACACTTCTCCTTCAATCAAATTGGCAGCCTACTCAAACCATTACCTCACTTCAATAGCTGTTGCCTATACTCTTCCTAACTCAATAGATGGCCAACTTTAGCTCAATTTTTCACCTATATATACAACTAGAATATATCACCATTTTAACCACTTAAGCTTAGAACTAGAATGGCAGAACAACATGAGAAACATAACAAAGGCAGCGAACAAGAGCATGAAAATCGGGAAATTTGAAAACAGTGAAGTGGACACAGCCTATGTGAGCAAACACTTAATCCCCCTACATCATATAATTCTTGATTTAAACTATATGTATGTTATTATGTATTCATCAAAATTGATTCTACATTTGGAGTTGTTAAGGGCAGTTAAACCATGGATTAATGGTTGTATAAATATGAGAAAAGCAAAATACAAAACTCAGTATAAAAACTATGAGTAAACACCTTAAATTTCTATACTGTTTTATGTTTAAATCATGATATATATGTCATTATGTTTCCATTCTATTGAAAGAGAATAGGAAGTTCACATCAACAGCAAACATGTAATATTGTGAATGAACACCCCTCACCTCTTCAGTATTTTATATTTAATCCTTGTCAGTCCTAAAAATATGGGTGCTGAAATGTACCCACTACATTTGATTCAAAGATTAATGGTGTATAGAAAGTTGATCTCTGAAATACGTGTAGCTTAAGACGAGATTTTAATACAAGCACAGTACATTAAAATGGTGAGGAACCAATAAATATCTGTACTGTTTTAAGTGAATTGAAACCATATGAATGTGATATTATAATGTATTCTAGTACTGATGTAAATTAGATAGTTATATCTCTGAAAAACTAGCATCTTAAAAAGTTTGAAAACAGTCTTGAGAAACACATATAAAATACAACAATATATGTATATGTAAGTAACTATTTTGCATCCTGTTCTAATAAAACCAATGAATGTTATGTTGTGAGTCAATTATAAGCATGTATATACTCATCTGATGTGTGCTTCCATCTCCTATGTACCATGGTAAAACCACTTGTGAATAGCTTCTGGTGAGAATTTTAAAGAACACATGTATACTTTAACTATACACAAAAATACCCCATATTGTCAACCTAGAAATCAATAACGCATGTTACTGTTTGTTATAAGGATTGATCCCAACATAGAAGTGGTTAGTTTAGATCTCATGTATGCCCTAAAATTCACTTCAACCCAGATAGTAATAGGGTTCATCAGTAGTTAATAATATACAGTAAACAGCAAAGCAAACTCGAAATTTCAAACATCAATGCATTAGGATTCAGGGGTATGGATAGGTTTACATGGGAAAATCATGAATTTTAACATAAAAATCAAGATTTTTAGTGATGTAGGTTATGAGAGAATTGAGTTGCTCGGAAAGTTGAAATTTGATCAATTTCCGGCGATCTAGGTGGATGGAGGCCGCGGGATGGGGACTGGAGGGGAATGAAGTGAAGGTGATCATAGGAAAATTGTCAGTTAACTTTTCCATTGCCGAATTTGTGCAAACAAGGTGGATTTCGGGTTTTGTTTCTTTTTGAATGCGCATTTTTAAAGGGGAACTGCACCTAAATGGGGATGTCGAGCACTGCAGGATTTAGCGTGGAGATGGTCCCTGGTGTCGGCTACGCGCTGGTAAAATTTGAGGATGACTTGGCGACTGTGATAGTGGCGAGCGACATTTCAGTGGATGTGGTTTGATTTTAAGCCTTCTTCTGAAGAACCATATTTTGAAATAAGGGGTCAATGAAGTTTCTAGAGGTGGAGACGAGTTCTAGGTTGGGATGGTGATCTACGACGATGATCGGGATGATGGATTGGTTGTGGAGTGTGGTGTACACGTGCACGTGGTAATCAGTGCACAGAAATGGGGGATGTAGTGTATAAACGAAATAGTGGGAGAAGAAACAACTGGGAAGAAGAAAAGAAAATTCTGGCAAAGAAATAGGAAAGGATCGGATCGGTAGGATCCTTGTTTTTGTAATGGCTGGCACGAGTTTTTACTGTTGGTTCGATCCACATTTTTCCTTGCAAAAACCACGTTTGCTGGTTCGACCATTTGGAAAGAGAGGAGATTAGATCAGAAAAAGGAGAAGAGTCAGTTTAGTTGTGGCTTTGGTTAGTCCGAGAAGAAAAGAATAGCAAGGGAAAGAAATAAGAGTACGGGCTTTAAGCTGATGGGCCAAATTGGGCTTTTAGGCTTGAGTGAAAAGAAAAAAATAGGCTTCAAGCTTAAATAGGATAAGAGGAATTAGAAAGGGTTGGGCTAGAGTTTTTAGAAAGGGCTAATCTAAAAGAAAACAGGTAATAGGAAGGAAGGTAGGATTGGAACGATAACCTTGTTTAAATTTAAAACATTTGTTTTAATAAAAATATTATAGCTTAACAATTCCTTTGTTATATATATAGATAGATAGAAATCTATGTATAAGAATACAACACAGTGATCACAAGATCACAAATAAGTGAAAATAAATATAATTATATAACTAAGGAAAAGATGATCACGAAACTATTTTAGAATTGCAGAAATAGACGTTATCGTTTAAGTTCGTATCTCCAATATTTATATTTCCATAGTTTGCAAAAGTTGAAATGAATCGTTTAATTAATTCCAAGGAATTAAAATGGAAAGAAAAATAAATTATACAAGATGAAATGTTTCCAAATTGTTATTAAGTTTGAAATTGAATGTCGAATCATTTTTTTGTTTTTGTTGTGAATTATCTGTTATGTTATGAAATGATCAATTTAGATTTGTTGAAATAAAACATTGACTCGTTGAGTATATTTTAATTGTTTGATATTAATTACTATTCAAAATTTGAATTGAAACTTGTACGAGTTCATTAATATGAATAAACATGCCACGACAATTATATCGATTAAAATTGTTCTATTTAGCTACATTGATTAAAATTGATAGTTAAAACACGACTATCAAAGAAATATTTCCCACACATTAATTCGAAGAGACTAGGATGAGAACTGGACCTGAAACCAATTCGAATCGACTTTACGTAAACTAACTTGCAGGATGCTTATAGAAATGAATTTGAAGACCGTAGATTTTCATAAGCGAAAAGAATAACTTGTTTAAATTCTCTGATGGCCGCCAAAGTTATTAGAACTCGTGATTCTTGACTATTTGCTACTGATTCATGGGGTGATTCCTATATTGCATACAGTAGGAAAATACCTTCGGTTCATCCTGTTCATGGATGACTTGTATGGACGAATGTCGGACAGAGTATTTCCTAAGAACCACGTACGTTGATTATTACGAATATACCGAGTTGATGGCAAAGAAGGGCACTTCTTTTACATCCAGAGTATATTTTTGGACGTCAATTAGTGATTTGACAGATTTGACAATGTGGCATTTAAAGAGAATAATTACCAGTTGTTCTAAAGGAAAATTCTAACCTCAAGTCTCACAACCGGGAAATGACAAAATTCGGGCAGGCAGCATAGTTATGTGGTCGCTCCCATTAGGGTGTATAATCACCTATCTATAGAAATTTTATTTCCTTCTTTATTCTATGTCGATGCTTTCCCTTTTCGGAAAACAGTTGTCGATCCCAACCGTTGGTGATATACATTCGATACACTCAAGCGAAATGAGTGGTCGGTCATGTGTGGGTCGGGTAGCAAGACGTTCTTATTGAACCTAGTGTATTCCCCTCTAGAGATACACTATCGGCAGGTGGTTTCATACCTTGTCATAGTCAGAACCCAATCTCCAATAAGCGCCCGCGGTTTTGATTGTATATTATATATGTAGAGCGTGAAATGCAAGCGTTCCGCTAGATTGGTATTTATTTGTATTTAGACATTATCAAAATATCAGATAAGATATGATTTCAAAAATATTTTGGGTTATCGTAAGGTAAAAATCGTCCGTATTTATGTGTGGATTGGTCTTACGTTTATCATTTATTTCAAAAGGATTTTTAACGTTAAACCAAGCAATTTAAAATCGATTACTCACACCAGTCCCATGACTGACCCAGAGTTTATTTTTCTATGTTTTGCCTAAACTCTTGGGTTCTCAAATTTGTATGGGCAGTCAAATGGTTTTAGGATTTTACAAATTCACTTCAAGGATTTTGGAGCAAGAGGCTTCAGCATTTGATATATAGAGTTTATTTCTTTGTGTTGTATATGGGTTGTACCCTGATGGTGCATGTAAGTAAATACGGTTTTGTGTTTCAAGAATTGTTATATAATATATTTATTTAGTTCCGCTGTGAGATTCATGATACTCTGATTCTTTTGTGTTTAGTTCTTCTTTTCTTCTATTCTAACTTTCTTTCTATTTCTCACCCTCTCACTTCTTTCTATTAAAGATCTGTTAATTTCTGATGGTTGATTAGTCGATATATGTGATACAGAATACGTATTAGTATCGATAATCAAGATCGGAACTTTTCGGGTCGTTACAGTCACACATGGGTGAATTAATTTTTTTCTTAGGATTACAAATTAAAGAACTTAAAAATGACATTTTTAAAAATCAAGAAAAATACAGTAATGATTTACTAAAATGTCTAAATATGGAAAACACTTCAAGTAAACCTATACCAATGAGTACAACCATTCACATTGAAAAATATGACAACGGAAAAGATATTGATCAAAAATTATATCGAAGTATAATAGGGTCACTCTTATATCTAACTGCTAGTAGACCATACATTATGATGAGCATTTGTCTTTGTGCGAGACTTCATATAGAAAAGCACAAGTAGTACATGCCACTTTATCGGTCAATCTCTTGTTTCATGGTTTAGCAAGAAACAAAATTCAGTTTCCCTCTTAATATGTGAAGCAGAATATATATATGTTGCTTTTGCTTGTGCACAAGTAATCTATATGTGTAACATCCCGTAGTTCTGTAACATTGAGTTTCACAAATTAAAGTATAGTTAATTCTAAATGTGGGAATTAAGGGAAACGGGTTACGTCGTTGCGTTCGTCTCGGAATCCTGCTTGAGATAGAGTCCGAGTTTGCGTAAATCGGACTCCTTATGAAGGAGTTATGGCCTTCCGAAATTTCAGAATTCAGTTTAAAATTCAAAATAGTTCAGAACGAAATTCAAAATTTAAAAAATAAGCTCAAACTGGGCTGGGCGGGAAAATTCCCGCCCAGGGACCAAGTCAACCATGGTGTCGACCTGGTCACCCCCAGGTCGACCATGGTGTCGACCTGGTCACCCCCAGGTCGACCATAGTGTCGACCTGGGTGTCGACCTGCCTGGTCGGCCTGGTTTGTCTGGTTGGGTCCTGGCTCGAATTTCTGGGCCTGGTCTTGTCACTAGGGCTGAGTTGCCTATTTTGATTGGCATCTCTTTAGAACGGATGGCTTTGATTAACCCTGGCTTCATCGATGGCTCTAATTAACTTGCAACTCTATAAAAACACCCTAGGTCTCCAACTAAAATTCACACAAAAATAAGAACTTGAGCCGCCATGATGTCAGAAGAAAACTAAGGAGAGCCTCCGCTTGAAAAGGAACAAACAACGATTCAAGAAACAAAAGTATAACCTAATTTCTACTCAACGTTTTCTACTCCAAGGGAAAGCTTTGCAAATTCAGAATAACAGAAACCAGAAAACATGTTTCAGCGCCCGTTGTAAGTATAGTGGTTTTCTGAATATGAATAGAAATTGCGATGTGATTCGATGTAATTGAAATTGGGGTTTTACTATTGTAAAATATTGATGTAAATTCTGTGTATTGCGTTGATTTTGTCATATATTGTATTGGGAGTTTGTGGCATAAATTGGTTGATGCGAGCCTATTGACATTTGTATATGAAGATAAATATCACTTGCAAGTTTGTAGGAAAAAAAACTAGAATTGACATCTTTATGCTATGTTGTTAACATGGTTAGCATACATTCTTTTTAGGCCTAAGTTGTGACTCATGTAAACATGTTCCAAGTTGAAACCTTTTATGCCTACACGACTCAAAACCCTTGTGTACATTATTATGTTTATTTGCAAGTGATAATTGGGTTTATGCAAGTACCTTTTGGTTACACAAATTATACTAGTTTCATGTTGAAATAGGCTACTTGATGTAAAGTTAGTTTGCACCTTTGGGTTCTGTCAAAAAGTGGACATTTTTATGCTAGTTTGGTGTTTGACATTATGCCTAGTTTTATGTGTATAAAACCATGTTTAAACAAGTCTAAAAGTACGCCATCTCATGTGACACCAATTTAGTTATATCCTTATCTGAATGCAAGTTCACATGACCCACAATCTATGTTAGTGAAAACGCTACGTTGCAAGTTCATGCGCCACACACTTTTATGTATTCTAGAACAATTCATGATTATGTGCTTCCCCTTTTTATGTTTATGAGTTGGGCTGAAATGTTAAGCCCAACATATGTTATGCTGCGTACGTACAAACGGGGAAAACAAACGTTGGGTTTAAAAATAAAATGCATGTATTGGCATGTCTGACACATGCCAATGACTAGTGACATTTAAAGCGGTGTAAATTATACCCAAAATTAGTGGATTTGGATAATTGGGCCATAAACATTTACATATAAAAATGAAAAGTGACAAATATGTAAATCTAAAAAATACGAGCATGCTTAACCCGAGGTTGGATTGAGTTGTGATGTAAACCTGCCCGGACCCGCCCGGCTGTCCAGTAATCACAACAATACCTATCCAATGTGAGAGGTTAAGGCATTGATCCCAATAAAGACCCGAGGTTAGACTGAGTTGTGGCGTAAGACTACCCGGAACCGACCGGCATACAGGCAGCCACAACAATACCTGTCTAACGTGAGTGGTCAGGTGCTCTAAGAAGCTAAGATAGGATTGGTAGGGTTAAGTTAATCTGAACACTTAACCAACTTAACGTGTTAATAAGAAAAGACTTGTAGGGGTTAAGTAACTAAGAAAACACTTAGCCAATTTAACATGTTAACTAGACTAGAAGGTGAGGTTAAGTAAAATTAATACACTTAACCAATTTAACATATTAACTAGACTGGAGGGTGAGGTTAAGAAAAATCGGGACACTTAACCGTTATAACCTGATAATTAGATAAGTGGGTGAGGTTAAGTAAATTTAGAATATTTAACCATTATAACACGTTAGCTAGATAAGTGGGTAAGGTTAAGTAAATACACTTAGCCAATTTAATATGTTAGCTGGACTAGAGGGTAGGGTTAAGTAAACTTAGAACACTTAACCATCATAGTGTTATAAATTGAACAGGGTTACGTTAAAACATGAAGGGACAATACCTAACCATTAGAACATGTTAACTAAACAGATGTTAGGGTTAAGTTAACTAAGGGAACACTTAACCGTTATAACATGTTAGTTAAAACAGATGGGCAAGATTAGGTTAGGGGACACTTAACCAATACAAGATGAATGGGTTGGGTTAAGTAATAAGAAATACTTAACCAATATAACTTGGTTTGTGATAGGGTTAAGTCAACATGAACTACTGATAACACTTAGCCAGTTTAATATGACAAAGGAAGGGGTTAAGCTAACCTGAATTGACTAATGACACTTAACCAATCCAACTTGACGAGAAAGAGGGCTAAGTAGTAAACCCTATTTAAGAAACAATCGAGAACGGGAGCTAAGTTGAAATCCCCAGTTAAAGAAACTAAGTGATAAACCTTAGTTAATAAGATTTATGGGAAAAGAAACTAAGTGGTAAACCTTAGTTGAGAACAACTAAGTAACAATTCTTAGTCAAGAAAACTGAGCCGGTCCATAATAGATGAATAACCCGATATGGTAGATCATCGCTTAACAAGTACATGAGAAGGAGCAAACGTTTATCCGATTTCGAAAAAGGCTCCAGTGGACTGGGTTTAGAAGCACGTAGCTTCGGGGGACGTGAGGGTACTCTTGGTATCCCTCTATGAGGTTGCAGATGATCCACCTGGGCTCACAGAGGTTAAGGTCTGCGTCAGAAGAACCAAGGGTATGCCTTGGTTGCAATTTAAGGCAACCTAAAAACTGGGATGGACCAGCGTGATTCGACAAGACTAGTAGCCCTGTGATAGCGACTCGTCGTCTACCTACCATCTTGAGTCAATCGTAGTACACATGCGGAAAGGCAGAGAACTCCCAACAGACCATATACTTGCTATCTAGTTATGGGTGAGGCTGGCCAATAGGAAAGTGGGGCATAAGTGTCAAGAGTGTAGTCCTCGTGCTTGATTTTCTTGGATTTCCTTTCATTAGTTGAGGGAGGGGTCACGTGGGACCATAACCACTGGTAGAAAAACAGACCTTAGCATCTGCATCGGCAGATATCTGAAAGCTCCCGACCGAGTTCCGTGTTTCTAGAATAGCCCTGCCACGGGACTCGGGTCGCACATTTCAGGACATGTGCATCTAGACAGCGATAAACGATTCGCGACACATACGTGGGGAAAGTCTAGGAACATATACCACTCTAGGTAGTGTGTCCTAGACTAGGGGCATTGTTCGACAGGTAGCATAATCCCTAGTGGACCTAGGTGGCATAAATCCTGAATCCGAGAAATATTAGATAAGACGCATAAACCCTAGTTGAATCTAGGGAACATTCGATAGAAAACCCTAGATTAAATCTAGGTAATAAATAATAGATGTGCGCCTGATGGAAACCACAATTACAGGGATTGGGATCACGTTATAATCTTATACAGATTACTAGTTGGGATACTAGTTAGGTGATGCAGAGATTAGTATGAGGTGCGATAGTAATTTCGATTCTAAACCGCTTTGCCTTAGTTTATGGTATTTTCCCATTTTCAGTTTATGCCTGTCATGTCCTTTTCCTTATTCATATACCGAAACACCACTAGACTTACCAGGCTTTATGTCTGACTCTATGTTTTCTTTCGTCTTCTTTTCTTCTGTCCCCCCCCCCCCCCCAGGTAGTCAGGGAGGGAATAGCTCAGATTTGTATGGACCTGTTACTCTTTCCAAGCTTGAAGACTCTTTGATGTGCTGCTTTGGACTCTCTTTTCCACCGCTATGGCTAGCTAATGTTTTATTGAGGAATATCATTGTATATTTATGCTTCTTTATTTTATTAAACAAGACAGATACTTTGTTGTTGGAAAACAATCTTTGTACAAGCTGTTATAAATGAAATAAAGTTTTATTCACTTTTCCGCTGCTTTATTTATCTGCATCTTTTACCTATAATACTTCACATAACTTAGTGCATTCCCTTTGTGAGTGACACTAACGGATGTGGGGTGTTACACGTGGTATCAGAGCTGAAGGTTACCGGATCAGATAAAAGATTTGAAAAATTATTTTCAAAACGGGTTTAAAAGAAACATTTTCAAAAAGAAAATTTTTGTTTTAAATGTATATTCCCCAAAGCCATATGCACTATCTTTTGATTCTCTGTTTGAGTCCTTGTTTCCTTCTTGAGTCTCTGGGGCTCCTGGCTTTCTTGGAGGTAACCTCATCGAATGGCGAAATAGTACCCGACTTCCATCTATAGCCGTAATAGTTTCACCTGCAGCTAGTTTTCTTTCAAGCTTTGTAGGGTTTTATGTACGATAGAGGCAGCTTTCGAGAGATTTGTCAACATGATTACACAAGGAAGAGGATGAGAAGTTTGGCTAAGGATTACAACCCAAGGATGAAGAATTCATGGATATGGCTTGGCTCACGTAGGAGGAAGGAATTATAAAACCTAAGACAAGAAGAAGTAGCTTTTCTATGGTATAATAGGGCATATAATTAAGGACAAGGTCAAGGACGAGGGAAAGGATTTTCAGGAGGACGAGTGCGTGCTTTCACCACCAGGATACCTGGGAGAGAGATAGTAAAAGTCTCCATTGGAAAAGTTTAACTTTTCATTTGATCAACCTGTTAGTACTCTTTTGATCTTAGCGCTTCACATTCATTTATACCTGCTTCCATAGTTGAGTCTCGGCACCTAGGTACTTGTATAGTAGAAGATCCCAATTAATCTCAGATCCAAATTGGTGGTTCGGCCCGTTTACCTTTGGTTTGTAGGGATTTGAGAACGGCCACATTAAGTGTTGAGTTTAAGCGTAATGTTTTGGTCCATGGGCTATGAGTTGATCCTAGGCATGGGTTGGTTGGCTAGTAATTCTGAAAGTTAAACTTTTTGACTTGCCTTGGAAATACCCTCGAGATTATGTGACCCTAAAAGGATCAGTTAGGCTTAGCTATCTAGAATCGCTTAATACATTTATCGACGATTTGCAATCCGTTAGAATAGTCCATGAGCACGCAGATGTTTTGATTAGGTTAGGGGTTTACCCCTAAAATGCGGGATAGACTTCCGCATATATCCTGTTGACAATGAAAAGCCAGCTATCCGATCAATGACAGTTTTGGAAATGGAGGTCAAGAAGCTTCACAATCATGAAGATTAACTAGATAAGGTACGGTACAGAGAAGCTCAAGAAGATGCGACTTAGAAGACTGAAGACTAGATACGTGCATCATACCTTTTTTCTTAAGGGTATATCCTTTCTCTAGGAGTTTTATGCCTACTTATTTCTAGCTTTTAAGGTATATCCTCTAGGACGTATCATCGATGCTTAGGTAGAAGCCAATGGATGCAAACGTGTATTTGAAACATGTATTTGAAACATGTTATGATTGATGGTTGCAAGTGGTTGCTCATGGATGCATATACACACCATATGCGCTAGAACGACTCAGTCACTTTCATATTGCATTCGCATATATGTATTTGCTTAACGGATTTAACTTGATATGTTATCATATGGATGTTGCATATGGATGAATGGCTATGCACACATGTAGTATTTACATAACTAGGGATGCTTGCATACACGATTGGACGCATGGAACTGACATAATTTGCATTAAGGAGGTCAACTGAATCAGTAGACCGCCTGATTTTGCATTAGATAAAGACATATACACACACTATGCCTATGAACATGAAAGCATTAGAAATATTTTTAAGGACAATGAATGCCTGTGATTGAATGGTTGAGTAGATGGGTGATTGGGTGGTAGGACACATTCTTCCTAACTTGAAGATTTCGGGGACGAAATCCTTTTAAGAGGGGGAGAATGTAACACCCCGTAGTTCTGTAACATTGAGTTTCACAAATTAAAGTATAGTTAATTCTAAATGTGGGAATTAAGGGAAACGAGTTACGCCATTGCGTTCGTCTCGGAATTCTGCTTGAGATAGAGTCCGAGTTTGCGTAAATCGGACTCCGTATGAAGGAGTTATGGCCTTCAAAAATTTCAGAATTCAGTTTAAAATTCAAAACAGTTCAAAACGAAATTCAAAATTTGAAAAATAAGCTCAAACTAGGCCGGGCGGGAAAATTCCCGCCCAGGGACCAGGTCGACCATAGGGTCAATCATGGTGTCCACCTGGCCACCCCCAGGTCGACCATAGTATCGACCTGGGTGTCGACCTGCCTGGTCGGCCTGGTTGGGTCCTGGCTCGAATTCCTGGCCTGGTCTTGTCACTAGGGCTGAGTTGTCTTCTTTAGATTGGCTTCTCTTTAAAATGGATCGCTTTGATTAACCCTGGCTTCATCGACGGCTCTAATTAACTTGCAACTCTATAAAAACATCCTAGATCTCCAACTAAAATTCACACAAAAATAAGAACTTGAGCTGCCATGATGTCAGAAGAAAACTAAGGAGAGCCTCTGCTTGAAAAGGAACAAACAACGATTCAAGAAACAAAAGTATAACCTAATTTCTACGCAACGTTTTCTACTCCAAGGGAAAGATTTGCAAATTCAGAATAACAAAAACCAGAAAACAAGTTTTAGCGCCCGTTGTAAGTATAGTGGTTTTCTGAATATGAATAGAAATTGCGATGTGATTCGATGTAATTGAAATTGGGGTTTTACTATTGTAAAATATTGATGTAAATTCTGTGTATTGCGTTGATTATGTCATATTTTGTATTGGGAGTTTGTGGCATAAATTGGTTGATGCGAGCCTATTGACATTTGTATATGAAGATAAATATCACTTGCAAGTTTGTAGAAAAAAAAACTAGAATTGACATCTTTATGTTATGTTGTTAACATGGTTAGCATACATTCTTTTTAGGCCTAAGTTGAGACTCATGTAAACATGTTCCAAGTTGAAACCTTTTATGCCTACACGACTCAAAACCCTTGTATACATTATTATGTTTATTTGCAAGTGATAATTGGGTTTATGCAAGTACCTTTTGGTTACACAAATTATACTAGCTTCATATTGAAATAGGCTACTTGATGTAATGTTAGTTTACACCTTTGGGTTATGTCAAAAAGTGGACATTTTTATGCTAGTTTGGTGTTTGACATTATGCCTAGTTTTATGTGTATAAAACCATGTTTAAACAAGTCTAAAAGTACGCCATCTCATGTGACACCAATTTAGTTATATCCTTATCTGAATGCAAGTTCACATGACCCACAATCTATGTTAGTGAAAACGCTACGTTGCAAGTTCATGCGCCACACACTTTTATGTATTCTAGAACAATTCATGATTATGTGCTTCCCCTTTTTATGTTTATGAGTTGGGCTGAAATGTTAAGCCCAACATATGTTATGCTGCATACGTACAAACGGGGGAAACAAACATTGGGTTTAAAAATAAAATACATGTATTGGTATGTCTGACACATGCCAATGACTAGTGACATTTAAAGCGGTATAAATTATACCCAAAATTAGTGGATTTGGATAATTGGGCCATAAACATTTACATATAAAAATGAAAAGTGACAAATATGTAAATCTAGAAAATACGAGCATGCTTAACCCGAGGTTGGATTGAGTTGTGATGTAAACCTGCCCGGACCCGCCCGGCTGTCCAGTAATCACAACAATACCTATCCAATGTGAGAGGTTAAGGCATTGAGCCCAATAAAGACCCGAGGTTAGACTAAGTTGTGGCGTAAGACTGCCCGGAACCGACCGGCATACAGGCAGCCACAACAATATCTGTCTAATGTGAGTGGTCAGGTGCTCTAAGAAGCTAAGCTAGGATTGGTAGGGTTAAGTTAATCTGAACACTTAACCAACTTAACGTGTTAACAAGAAAAGACTTGTAGGGGTTAAGTAACTAAGAAAACACTTAGCCAATTTAACATGTTAACTAGACTAGAAGGTGAGGTTAAGTAAAGTTAATACACTTAACCAATTTAACTTATTAACTAGACTGGAGGGTAAGGTTAAGAAAAATCAGGACACTTAACCGTTATAACCTGATAATTAGATAAGTGGGTGAGGTTAAGTAAATTTAGAATATTTAACCATTATAACACGTTAGCTAGATAAGTGAGTAAGGTTAAGTAAATACACTTAGCCAATTTAATATGTTAGCTGGACTAGAGGGTAGGGTTAAGTAAACTTAGAACACTTAACCATCATAGTGTGATTAATTGAACAGGGTTAAGTTGAAACATGAAGGGACAATACCTAACCATTAGAACATGGTAATTAAATAGATGTTAGGGTTAAGTTAACTAAGGGAACACTTAACTGTTATAACATGTTAGTTAAAACAGATGGGCAAGATTAGGTTAGGGGACACTTAACCAATACAAGATGAATGGGTTGGGTTTAGTAATAAGAAATACTTAACCAATATAACTTGATTTGTGATAGGGTTAAGTCAACATGAACTACTGATAACATTTAGCCAGTTTAATATGACAAAGGAAGGGGTTAAGCTAACCTGAATTGACTAATGACACTTAGCCAATCCAACTTGACGAGAAAGAGGGCTAAGTAGTAAACCCTAGTTAAGAAACAATCGAGAACGGGAGCTAAGTTGAAATCCCCAGTTAAAGAAACTAAGTGATAAACCTTAGTTAACAAGATTTATGGGAAAAGAAACTAAGTGGTAAACCTTAGTTGAGAACAACTAAGTAACAATTCTTAGTCAAGAAAACTGAGCTGGTCCATAATAGATGAATAACCCGATATAGTAGATCATCGCTTAACAAGTACATGAGAAGGAGAAAACGTTTATCCAATTTCGAAAAAGGCTCCAACGAACTGGGTTTAGAAGCACGTAGCTTCGGGGGATGTGAGGGTACTCTTGGTATCCCTCTGTGAGGTTGCAGATGATCCGCCTGGGCTCACAGAGGTTAAGGTCTGCGTCAGAAGAACCAAGGGTATGCCTTGGTTGCAATTTAAGGCAACCTAAAGACTGGGATGGACCAGCGTGATTCGACGAGACCAGTAGCCCTGTGATAGCGACTCGTCATCTACCTACCATCTTGAGTCAATCGTAGTACGCATGCGGAAAGGCAGAGAACTCCCAACAGACCATATACTTGCTATCTAGTTATGGGTGAGGCTGGCCAATAGGAAAGTGGGGCATAGGTGGCAAGAGTATAGTTCTCGTGCTTGATTTTCTTGGATTGCCTTTCATTAGTTGAGGGAGGGGTCACGTGGGACCATAACCACTGGTAGAAAAACAGATCTTAGCATTTGCATCGGCAGATATCTGAAAGCTCCCGACCGAGTTCCGTGTTTCTAGAATAGCCCTGCCACGGGACTCGGGTCGCACATTTCAGGACAAGTGCATCCAGACAGCGATAAACGATTCGCGACACATACGTGGGGAAAGTCTAGGAACATATACCACTCTAGGTAGTGTGTCCTAGACTAGGGGCATCGTTCGACAGGTAGCATAATCCCTAGTGGACCTAGGTGGCATAAATCCTGAATCCGAGAAATATTAGATAAAACGCATAATCCCTAGTTGAATCTAGGGAACGCTCGATAGAAAACCCTAGATTAAATATAGGTAATAAATAATAGATGTGCGCCTGATGGCAACCACAATTACAGGGATTGGGATCACGTTATCATCTTTATACAGATTACTAGTTGGGATACTAGTTAGGTGATGCAGAGATTAGTATAGGGTGCGATAGTAATTTCGATTCTAAACCGCTTTGCCTTAGTTTATGGTATTTTCCCATTTTCAGTTTATGCCTGTCATGTCCTTTTCCTTATTCATATACCGAAACACCACTAGACTTACCAGGCTTTATGTCTGACTCTATGTTTTCTTTCGTCTTCTTTTCTTCCGTCCCCCCCCCCCCAGGTAGTCAGGGAGGGAATAGCTCAGATTTGTATGGACCTGTTACTCTTTCCAAGCTTGAAGACTCTTTGATGTGCTGCTTTGGACTCTCTTTTCCACCGCTATGGATGGCTAATGTTTTATTGGGGAATATCATTGTATATTTATGCTTCTTTATTTTGTTAAACAAGATAGATACTTTGTTGTTGGAAAACAATCTTTGTACAAGCTATTATAAATGAAATAAAGTTTTATTCACTTTTCCGCTGCTTTATTTATCTGTCTTGTAATTTATCTGCATCTTTTACCTATAATACTTCACAAAACATAGTGTATTCCCTTTGTGAGTGACACTAACGGATGTGGGGTGTTACAATATTCAGCAAACACTAAATGATTTTTGGAAAGCATCTCACTAACTCACGTATATTTTGTGATAAAACTAGTGTTATTAATCTATTTAAGAACCCTATTACTCACTCTCGAAAAAAATTTGACATTAGACACCAATTCCTAAGAGATCATGTTGAGAAAGGTAATATAACGTTAGAATTTATTAGTACAGTAAACAAGTTGTCGATATATTTACAAAACCTTTAAATAAGAAGTCTTTTATAAACTTACGACGAGAATTATGCATCTTCTCATATTCTGAATTATAACATTTCGAATCTGTACAAATTTATTTTCTTTAATTAGAATAAGTGCCCTATACTTGCTCTTGTTCTTTTCTTCATATGTGGTTTAAAAATAAAAAATTACCTATTTTAATGAAATAAAAATAGTAAACATTTCATTATAAATACAATTTTCTCTGCTAAAAGAAATTCAACAAAATTCCAACATATTTTTGATATAATGTCAAACAATTCTACCTCTTCTCTCAATATCACAATTACCACTAATAGTTTCGCAATGACTCTGCATCCACCTACACCAATATCAAGACATGAACCTGTATACAAATGGGAGGACTATAGGACTGGTTATACTCCCGGTTCAAAAAAGGTTAAAAGAGCTTTATTTACTTCACCAGACACCAAGCGAAAGATTTATGAAATTCGTCACTTTCAAGAGCATCAACTACGTCTTCAAAAGGAACCATACTTTGAGCAAAAAGTCATAGCTTCTCGCTTGAGCTTCGTAGAACAAACTGGAATAAAATTTTGTGGTTCCAAAATAAAGAATGTTTCTGAACCTCTTCCAATACCAGTCAATCCACTGGATCTGCTTCCTCATGTCAGCTGATCCAGTTAATCCATGGACGTCTCCAAAAAGACCTTTATATTCACCAAATTCATGGAAAAGAAACTTTAACAAGAATGAAGGTTCTAAGAAGAAGACTCCATAATAAAACGTACTCGTCGTATAAATAAATCTTTTATTCCATGCTTTTAATAAAGGTTGGATTGAGATAATGCAATATTAAATTGTCATTTTATTTTAAATAATAATAAAAGTTTGATTATATGCTGTAAAATTCAAAAAAAAATGACAAACATCTGTCATATTAAACAACAGACGTCTGATATTGAGTCAAATAGGAAAATAAAAATTGATTTCAGCACAGATGTCTGACAAAACTACCAGACATCTGTACAAACTTTCGGGTTAACAACCCTGTAAAGACAGACGTCCGGCATAGTAACTTTCACACGTCTGACACTATTTTAAAACTAACAATTCAATCTCATTTCAGCATGGACGTTTGATCATATTCCACCAGACGTCTGTCTAAACTCTCAAAAATTTAAACACACAAACGTCTGTTGAACATGAAACCAGGCGTTTGATGCTTCCTGGACCGAATTTCCATCTCCTTAATATATATATATATATACCGTCTTCACTTTTTTACCATTTCACTTTTTACAGTTACTCTCTTTTTAGTCCTAACCCTAATTTCCAAAATTCCCAAATTTCCCAAATTTCAAAAAAAAAATTCAACCTAATAGGTAAAAAGCGTATGACTTCTAAGAAGGCAAAAGTTGTTGAAGCAACAACATCTCAACTAGAAGAAACTCTAAATTACGCAACTGAAGAACAAATCATCGGTTTATTGAAAGCCAAAGGAGGACCAAAATTGCTAGAATCACTGAAGAAAAAAATCTATTCATCCAGTTCCTTTTTATCCACTTAGTCTATTAATTCACTATGATGTGAACAATTTTCTCACACGAGCAAGACTTATACATTTAGTGGAATATGAAGACAATGAAGGGATGATAGACACTCTTGCTATATACCTATTCTTTGTTAATCTATGTTCTATGGCAATTTGGTCTCCACCGGATCCAGAGAATTGGATTTGGTCGATGGTTTATGGACAAGTAATTAAGATTAATGTGGAGATGCTAGGTCTGATTTTAGATACATCTTACACTGGGGTTAATTTGCAAGATATTCCGAATATGCGATACAAACCAAGAGATCGTATTACCCATCAAATTTGGGAAGATACATGACACCATCACAATTTTGTCCTAAGCCAAGAATAATTAACCGAATGTTAATCAATACGTTATTTCCCCGACTTGGGAGTCATGAACAAGTATATAGTCACAATCATAAGGCACTATATGCTATATTTGGTTATACACGGGTGAATTGGGCACAATATATCTTCGATCAAATAAAGGGTTTTTGGACTCCCATTAAAAAGACTATTCCACATATGGCATACATTATGAGAATTCTTCGATCTCAAGATATTACTTTTTATCTTTCAACGTATCCAGAAATAGAAATCCAAACTAGTAGAATACGATTTGCAGGTCTTATGCATTAACCTAATAGACCTCTACAAATTATCAAATTTGAACAGTGGCAAGAACAGCAGAACCTTCCCCAAGAACCAACACAACCTCCTCAACCCCAAAGATGGCATCGACATGAATCTCAAGCTGAATGAAGTGAACCAATTGCGTATTACTTTGATCTAGAAATACAAGAAACAAGGATTATGGCAGAATCTGGAGAGAGTACACATGATGTCACCTTGCAGAATCAACGACTTCTTTCCCTTAATCAACAAGTCCTAGGGAAGAAAGTTAATCGACTTGAACGCTCATTCTCGACCCGTATGACTAAGGTCGAGAAAACATTAGACAAAGTTGTTAATACTCTTGGTAAAATTATTCGCAATGTTCACGGTCGTTCTTCCTCTATGTCTTCTTCGGCTTCCCCCAACACCACCACCTCCTTAATCATTATACGAGATCTTCCACTGGGTTCTAGTACTGATGTTCCATCTCCAGAACACCATGCACCAGGACAAAATCTAGTACCGGAAGAAGAAGGAAACGACAATGATTGGCTACCCTAGGATGCACCCCACTATGAAAAACATGCTTTCACCAGGTTGTCCATTCATGAAGACATTGCATGCAACGACGACTCACAATATGCCGACCAATCATCAGACTTGTGAGGTTATTTTACTGGTTCTTAGCTTCATCGTTTTCACGTTTATTTCATTCCAACTACGTTACTTTGTTTGCGCTTCTGTTTATTTGGTTATAATGGTTTGTACAACTCTATATGCTCCGTACACTATGCTTGTATCTCTAAAAACTCTATCTGCTTGACATTCTCTTGTTTGGTATGATTAATGCTTTGTAGTTCATATATGATTATTTTTTTATAGTGTCAAAAGGGGAGAAAGGGATCATTAACTCGGGGGAAGCCTTAAATCGTATAGTTGTCATCATCAAAATGGGGGAGAATGTTAGATCCTCTACTTTGGATTTTAATGACAACAACTATACGATTATAGAATGTATATATTGTGTTATATAATAATGCAGGATATCAAGAAGAAAAAGAAGAGCTCATGATCAAGATTACAAGACATATTCAAGGATATCATAAAGGTTACATTATGTGTTAGATTAAATGTACAATCTCCTTGTGATCATATGAGAAGTTGCACAAAGAACATATATAAGTCTGTGCTAGATCAGACGTTTGTTCTATAGAAATAGACGTCTGAAGCTAAAGTCAGGAAATCATTCCAGACTCAGCACAGACGTATGTTCTATAGGAACGGATGTCTATTGAAGGTCTCAGGAAAATTTCCTGACAACACAGACGACTGTCTCTATATGAACAGATGTATGTTCATGTATTTGAACTATATCAAAATACATGAACAGATGTCTGACCATATGGACAGACGTCTATCCTGGCATACGATTTATACTTCTGAAAGGGTGTCGCTTCATTCTCAAAAGACACAACTTTCTTCTTCATTTCAAAACGATTTTTTCTAAAAGACATAGTTTTTCAGATGAAGATTTTTATTTCAAAGGTTATAATCTTTTATGAAAGCTCTTCACTTATTATAAATATATCTTGGATTCAAGTTTCAAACTAATTATTCTTTCTAGATCTATTTTATACTTTCTAAAAGCTCTCTATACTTATTATTCTCTAAGATTTCAATCAAGCACTCAACTTCTTCTATACTCTCAAATTATTCAAACTCTTATATTAACTTAAGGAGATTATAGGAGACACTTGTACAAATTGGTCAAAATCTGTGTTGTTAATAACACAATATTGTCAAAGCAACTTATCATTTGTAAGCCTATTCCTCCAGGTGAAGTGAGGGCAGTTTGTGTTAGTAAGAAAACCGAAGGGGAGTTACGGGACTGGACTTAGGACCGAAGGTCTGAACCAGGATAAAATACTGGTCCGATTACTTCTTACTCTACTTGCATCCTTATTTACTAGTTGATTTTACTACTTGTTATAGTTAATACACACATACGATCCTATTTTAGGTTTTCAGCAACTAATTAAAATAAAATTGATGCTGCATACTTCGTCTATAAATTACAATTTAGCAAAATTGCAACGTACCTCAGGAGGAAACCTATTCTGCTGCATTCTGGATCTATTGATCGCACCCTGATCTCTCAAAGTAGAACCATCAACAGTCTCAATAGTATAAGGATCAAGTGTCTTTACAACTGATGCAGAAGTAAAAATATGCATAGTGTTTTCTTCACTGCAAGTAGAAAACATCTCATATAAACTCAATCATTCCAACCAAAAAAGAAACCTAAACTTTAAGAAAATAATCCAATATCAATCATCAAGAATTTGGAAACATACCAAGAATAATGATATCCACCAACTCCAAGTCTCTTTCCATAATCATCGATTTTAGATATAATCAACCACCAGTCACTCAATGTTATCTATCTTGCAATTTTAATCCTGGTCAGTGAGTGTTGTTTAAATTGAAAATGGTAAATTCTTCAAGGGTTGAAAGGTTAGTCATTACTTTAACAGGGACATGTTAAAAACCCTAGTTTCCTAAATGAAAAGAGAAGGCAAAAAACTTACTAGTTTGGAACAGGATGAAGAACGGGTCGGCAATGAAGTCGATAAAGGCGCGAAGGCATGAGTCGCAGAGAAGAATTTTGTTGTTCCAGTGGTTTAGTTTTATGTGCCACGAACAGGTACGTAGCATAGAAAGGAAAAGGAGGCAGGTCTCCAATTTATTTCTATTGCGTTTTTCACATCCATTCTATCTTATATTGTGTAAGCAAAACTTTTATTTTAAAATTTCTAGCTCATTTGTTCTTTCTAGAAAAGCTCAAAAATCTTTTTTCCACCCTTTATTGGATGTTGCACTGAGTTTGTTCACGCTACTTTTAGTAGTTTGAACAAAACACCGATTGATGGAAATCAAGGGATCCCATGTGAGACCCGCCAATTTTCACCAATCAGACGGTAGTGTTTTGTTCATACACCAAAGCTAGTGTAAACAAAATACATTTGTTTCTCAAGCATTTCTCCCTCTCTCTTACCTATTATTACATTCTATGTCTTGAGGAATCCAAAAGCTCAACTTCATTATATTTTGTTCTTGGCTAATTCGATTTGAAACCATAAAACTACTAATTAGTGTTAGAGTTGTCTCGCATGTTATTAAGGAAGGAATATCAGTTTGAATATAAAGTCTCACATTATGGAACAATTTGAAGGAGTCAGGTACAAATATGAGTACGTACGCATGTAACATTAGGGACTCCTTTTGTTACAAGGATGTGTGTGTCTCAACTCATATGTGTGTGTCCTATGCGGAAGGAAAAGGGCTTTATTTCGAACTGTCATTACATAACAGTGGTATCAAAGTCGAAGGTTACAGACTAGGCCATGCAGGCAAGGTGGTGCTCTCAAAAGATTCACGTAGGATGCGAGTCAAGGGAGAGACTGTTAGGATTGTCTCGCATGTTATTAAGAAAGGAATGTCGGTTTGAATATAAAGTCCGACATCACGGAATAATTTGAAGGAGTCGGGTACAAATATGGGTTGGTAGGCACGTAACATTAGGGATTCCTTTTGTTACATGGATGTGTGTGCCAACTCATATGCGTGCACCCTATGTGGAAGGAAGAGGGCTTTGTTCCAAACCGTCATTACATAACTTTAGCTCCAGCTTTTTATCAAAACCAGAGAAATCCATGATTTTACTAAGTACTTCCACCTAAATTTAAAAAAAATATATGAAAATACTCTTTCATGCACCAGTTCTACGTGGTACCCTAAAGAAACCACATAGTAGCCTTAAGTGGTGTCATTAGAGTTTCAAGCAATGATCATACATGGTACCCTGAAGGCACCACGTAGGACAAGTGTGTGGTGAACACAGAACTTTAAAAAAATAAACATAAAAGGGGTACTTTTATCTTTGATTTTTTTTGTAAAAACATAGAGCTACTCAGTGCTTTCTCGATTCAAATAGAATTAGCCTTTGTTCATGATGAAGGTTATTGACATAGAATATGTTAACATGCATCGTAATAGCACATATTAAGGTTATTGTCAGTACCAAAACAATCAAAGGAAAGCCAAAAGCCAGAACTATGGTGAATGCGTGTTAAGAATAGAGGTTCCTCGACAAAGACATCTTTAACTCATCATCTTCTGCTTTCAGATTCAGGAATGAAGAAACAAGAGATCCTTCTTCTTCTTCTTCAAGAAAAGCCCATGTCGGCATAACTCGAAGGGCATGATCGTCAAATTCTCCATCTCAAAGTGTGCGGAGCTAAGCTTAGTACACCGTTCGCTTTACGCAAAACAGGAATACCAAAAAGCTTGAGCCAACACCAATTAATCATCGCAAGTAAGCCTCATTTGCAGAGGAAAGCAGAGACATAAGTGACATTAGGAGCTAGGAGCAGTGGCAAGCTCACTTCCTTTGCATCCAATCAAATCTTTCGTCCCCAGGGAAACTCTTGTGGAAGTTCCATCGTGGCCTTATAGTTTCTCTTCCGAAGAATGACAAAAGGCACATTCACAAAGCCCAAATAGTAAAAGGAAGGGAGATAACACGCACTTATAAATATGAACCGAGGAGTCTAGAATCAAAATTAATTTTTTTTCCGTTCTCAATTTTGTATTCATACATTTGAGTGGTAAACCCTAATTTCAAAACCAATTTGGGGGAAAAGAGTCTATAACAACAGAAATCACTAATAAAAAGTTTTACTAAGAAATTAAGGTAATGATGTCGAAATTATTTAATTATTATTTTATTATTATCATAAATTTGCAAGTTTCCAACCAATTAGTCCTCAAAGACAACGATCTAACCGAGACATATTCCAAAAAGAATACGAAAGCTTTACTACAACAGAAATGACATTTAGGTAGTGCTCGTGGCCGTATCTAAATCGATTTGGCAGTGCTCTAGGCCGTATCAAAAAATGGTGGCTTTGTTACTTAGGTATGGGCTTAACCTATATCAAATTCATAGATTGATACGGCTTAAAACCATATCAAATTTATGGTCTGATACGGCTCAGGTTTGCCTACATTGGGGTATTGAAATAGGACACAACCTGCTTCCTAAAAGAACAAGCGAAGAAAGGATCAAGGCTAATCTTGATATCTTTGATTGGTCCATTCCTGACCACGTCCTTCCTAAGTTTCTCAAATTGAACAAGCAAGGCTTATAACAGGGCACTATTTCATTAAGCCCGATGGAGTGTAAAGGAAGGATGGAAAGATATAATTTGATCTCTTAGGTCGCTTCTTTTAGGGGCTTTAAATTTAACTTTGTTGTTGAATTTTATAGGGTTTAGGTTTACTGCTTTTGAATAAATGTACAACTAAGGACATATTGATTTATTTCTTCATTTACCAGCGCAATGGCAAAAGCTTTCCCAGCAAAAAATAAATAAAAAATACACAAATGAAGTGCCTAATAGCTTGAAGCTGACATTGCAGACAAAGAAATATTCAAATAGCTTGATTTATTGCAAAAACTCAACAATTATAACCTTTTAAAAGTGGAAACACTAAGCATAAACAAAAAATTTAACTTAAAAAAAATGAGTTTAAAAGTATTATTAACTTTTTGGCTAAATTCTGACTTATTCTCCAAATTCATAAAAAAAAAATCATTTATTAAAAAATTTGTTTCAATCTTAAGTGTAACAATACTAGTTAATCACCATTTCCAAAATTAAATACCTGATGAAAATCTATTGGTACCAAAAATATCAACCTCGGTACAGATGATATTAGAAAGGAAAGGGACAAACATGAAAACAAAAAAGAAAGGGACGGGGTGTGATATTAGAAAGACGACGCCCTGTTGCAAAGTGACAACAAGAATATTATTCTGATTAAATCAAGTTTTTTGTATAAAAAATTATTACAATACCCATAAAGTGAATACGAGCATGGTTTTTGACTCTCTTCCTTTGATGAAAAATGAAATTAAAATTAAGCCCTACATTTTTATGGTTTAGCGTACAATACCCATAAATCTGTAAGCTCAAAATCCCAAAACTTCATTTATGTTGTTAATCAATTAATCTATCAATCTATATACCATTCAAAAATAATGTAACAATAAGAACAACTATTTTGCATGTAACATAAAATTTTACTAAATTGGACAAACCAGGTTTACATATCTGAGATATATCATGATGCTTCGGTGTCGCCTTTACCAATCTGACGACGCTACAGCGTACCTCGTTTCCATGAAATTGACGAAATTGATTCAGAAATTGATTCGAAAATGTACTTTTGATTTTGTGATTTGGAGAAATGAAAAATAGCCGGGGAAAACTAGAGAAGAAAAATTATGCGGACTTGATACTCAGATCCGTACCAAAATAAACTGATCTGCATGGCTGAAGATGTAGGGTTAGATTTAAGCCGTTGGATATGGTGTGGATTGCAAAGGAAATTATAAGAAACGGGAGCATCATTTGATACGGTTATGAGCTAAAGAAAATTTGATACGGCTTAAAGCCATAGCAAATCTCCACATCCTGGTGTTCCAAATTTTATTGATTTGGTGTAGTGGTTACAATTGCCATTGAAACCATGTACCCAGAATCTTATTAGTTATTACCTATCGATGGTTGCCTAAGATCATTTAGTTTAGCACGGATCCAAGTTCCTACCCCCAACTACCTGATAGGTTCTTCGTTAATCTAGCTGAAACCATCTAAACTCATGATCAAACGATGGTTCTCTAAGGAATGCTAAGTTTTCCATACTACCACACTAAGAGCCATTGGACCAATCGAAAGGAACGACCTGAAACTTAAAGAGTAACATCGACCGGAGCCAAGACAGCGGAGGACATACGCTATCTTCAAATGATCTTCAATCACCTAGACAATCGACATCTTATCATTGTGTCTTGCTTTCTACAGAAATTTACTTTCGGAAGCATAGTATAGGAATTTCTTTACGGAAGCAGATTCACTCCATTCGTAAGCATGGAATTCCTCTAGAATACACTATTTTGGTGTGTTAACCATAAATTTGGTTAACATTTTTGGCGCTAGGAGGAGGGCTTGAAACCTACGAAACCACCTAACCTTCCTACTCAGAAAGGACTCCTTTTTAAGGAAAATAACTAATGGATCTTAAATATGGAAGAACCTAGGATGAATCTCGAAGGATCGTGGATGCCTTAAAGTATATTCCATGTCGTCAAAAGGTAATAACCACAGATTGGGAAAGAATCCCCAAAAAACAAAAAAATGTTTATGAAAGGAATGGTATTAGCCCGAAAGGAAAAAATCACACATCATGTTCTTTTAAAGGAAAAGAGGTTGTGACTCCTTTATTTCGTCGGCTTGGAATCAGCCAAAAGAAAGAAGGATAATGTTAAACCCTTCTCTGAAGAAAGAATATGGTCCCCTTTTCGACCCTATGGCAATCCAACAAGGGTGACAAATTGGCTAGGTTCAAACAAGAAGCTTCTAACTCGATGAAACCTAAAACTAGCCATGCAAGCTTACAATTTTACAAAGAACGAGGAATAAATTTTAAGAATGAATATTTTAATAATTAGAAATCTAAAATGTAATAAATGTATGACTTTCCAAAAAGAATTGATTGAAATTAAAGAGAATTTCAAAACCTTTGAAAACAAAATCGTTAGTTTGAAAAATAACAAATCTAAAATTACTCAAACAAATCATGATTTGAAAAATGAAATTGAAAACTTCAAGGAGTTTGAAAGACTTGAAATTGAAAAGCATAAACGAATTGAAATTGATATTTCTAAGTTCAAAGCAAAAATTAAAATACTTGGAAATGAAAATATGGTTTTGAAACAAAATGATTTTGAAAAGAGAAAGATCGCTGTTAATTGTTGTTCCAATTTAATGAAAGAAAATAGTGATCTTAAATTCAAAATTTAACGACTTAAATTAACATTGGCTAAATTTTCTAGTGGACAAAAATTATTGAATATGTCGTTGAAAAGCCAATTTTTTGTTGATAATAAGAAAGGTCTCGGTTTCGATAAAATTGATCAAATTGAAAAACGAAATTCTAATGAACTCAAAGATTCTTCAAATAGCTTTGTAAATAATCGAATTGAGAATTTGAACTCTGAAAATGTCAACGGGTTATTTGAACATAAACAGGATGAATATTTGTTTAAAAATAATTGGATTAAATGAGTTTGGATCCCAAAGAATAAGAGGATAAATTTGTAACGACCTGCATTCTACGCGTCGGAGGGTTGTGGAATATTTATTTCATTTTCATATGAAGTCGTATGGTCGTGTAACTTTGGGGAACGACTATTGGGGTCATTTCCCATGTTCACGATTTTTACTGAATTGTAAATGACTGTTTTACCCCTAGTGAATCTTGTTTCGCCTATAACTTTTGATTGGCAAGGAGTTTTGACCTAAAACCACTTCCATTAGATACAGATGATAGTTTACTTTTCCGTAGAGTGGTCAAATTAATCAAACGGACTTACCGTTTGGGAGATATGGCTGAAATAAGGTTTGTAAGGTGAAAAACAACATAATTGGGCTTAACCGAGTGAATAGCAGCTGAGCCCATAAACCATTTCGGGATTAGGGTTATGGGAGGACTGCTAGGGTTTGGGAAATCAGTTTTATTCATTTTTCTAACCGTCATTTACCTTCCTCTAACTCTAGCAATGGCCTCCACCTTCTAAACAACCTCCTAATCACATTTTAGTCCGATATTAAACTAATCAACATCGAATCAAGGCAAATTAACATCAAATTGAGGTAGAGTTGCTGTGTTGCATTGGGATTCGAACCAGATCAGAGATATTTTCAGATCTGAGATTTATTTGTGGCTAAGGCGAGTGATTAACATGTTTTTACACTAATTACGGCTAATTAGGGGTGATTAGTGATAATTAGCAAAATTATGACTCAGAAAAATATGGGAAAATATGTTAAAATTCTTAAATATTATTTTATGCCTCTGGTAAAAATTTGGGTTAATTTGGATTAGGTTTGCTAATCATATAGTTAAAACATGATAAAGGGGATTAAGGGTTAACAGGTTTTGAGTATATTTGATCCATATTAACAAGTTAAATTGTTGTTCTGGTGTTTATGGTTGATCTTATATGTTTTTATTATTGTTTCGAATGTTTTATGATTACATAGTAAAGTTAGATTGGTCGAAAACGCCGTCGTATAGCGTAAATAGCTTGCTGGAAAAGTTGTAGGAAATAGTGTAGGACCCCGCTCGTGACCAGGGTAACACGATCCAACCCCTGCAACCCGACCCGGTCGTGACCACCCCCTCACGAACCGACCCTTTGAGTTTGAGTTCCACGAGCCGATCGCCCAAGCAAGCCACGGACCGATGACCACGAGCCAGAGCATCACCACGAACCGACCTGCCACTGCTCCACACGTGGACTATCACCACGAGCCGCCAGGGGGAGCACCATGAGTGGACCCCACGAGTACGTCATGAACTGGTGCTCTCACGAATCGTGGAAGGAGCCACAAGCCACTTGCTTGCACGAGCCACGAACCACGAGCCGCTTGTATGTCGTGCACCTAATGGAAACTGAAGTGCGAACTGGAGGAGACCAAAACCCGAGATGCAAAGGAAGTCCAAATGAGAAGTTATTACTCAGGATCCAAATAGGAACCAACGAGTTAACTCCATGAGTTGGGCTTTGCTGTGGGACATGTGCAAAGGGGTTACCGATATCTATAGCTTTATTTCACCACTGAGAGACAGATTAGTGGCTATGGATCAACGCAATGGGACATTAAGACCCCCAAGGGCAAGTGATCGTAGCATGGCTATGGATCAGTGCAATGGGGCCATTCGGACTCCCAAGGGCAAGGTGATCGTAGCAAGGGATTAGTGGCTATGGACCTGCGCAATGGGGTCATTAAGACCCTAAAGGCAAAGTGGTCGTAGCAAAGGATTTGGTGATCAAAGTGGTGGATATCATATGTTTTACGCACTAAGTGAGAGATGTGAGGATGATTGCTATGTTTGATGTTAGTTATCACCATGACATGCACACTCCCATTTTACACTTTATGTTAGTGTTACCTCAGAGTATTGTACATTTATTGTGCTAAATCTTTGGTTGCAGGTTCAGGTATGATTATTTATACCTGTTATTTTTTTTACTTTGTTGTTATCGCTCATACCAGACTTTTGTCTGACCCTGAGTTTTATGTCTCTTCTTATTACTCTAGGTGCTCCTAAACGAGCAAACTAGAGGCAGGTTATGTGGTTATGCACGAATAGCTATCCGGAGACGAGCAGGAGGCTTCCACGTACTATTTACATATATTCTCCCTATGTTGTTGTTGGTCACTACTTTGGGCATTAGTAGTGCACCTTTTCTATTTTGCTTTGGAGACAGTATTTTGAAGTTGTAATAATGATGGTTTGGATTATAAGTTGTATTTTGGATTCCGCTGCTATGATGATTTAGCTTTCAGCTTATAAACTATCTCGCCTGTTTTATGTCAAGTTATGTTATTATTATATTTTATTCCATGTGCTATGAGGTATACTACAGGTTCTTAATGATTCATAGTTTCAAACCCTTTTCCTTTGACGACTGTCCCGAGCTGGTTGGACATTGGCACAACGCATTTCTTGGGAAGTGTCGGCTGGTGCGGGGCGGGCTGTCACAAAATTTGACTAAGATTAAACGAATTTGTATTCCTAAGGGCACTTTAGTGAATGTTAATGGATTATTGTATAAACTAGTATTGGTACTAAAACATTTAAGCAAAGTTAAGAGTAGTAAAACATATTTTGTTAGACCATTCGATCCTATAAATAATTAGGTATCAAAGGTGGCTAAGGAACAACTTCAAGAGAAAATTCAAGTTGTTCCACATTATTGTTAAGTTGAATATCTATAGTTCCTTAGCCAAGAAAGTCGAGTTGGAGAATTCACAACGTTTTTGGTTAGTCAAGTATGATCTATAAACATGTGTGTTTATTTTATTCTTTTATTATTATTAATTCATATTGACATTGATATAGTATTTATGTCATATCTTGAGCTCTCTAATTTTAAGTTGCAAAATTCAAGATGTTATGGAAAATAGATTCAATTATCTACAACTTTTATATTCCAAATTCTGAACTTAAATTGATGAAAAACTGTAATATATTTGAAATATTGGTTGTGAACAGCTTTCAAAATTTATGAATATGTTGTAGTATTTTGATCATATCTTGAACTCTGTTATTCGTAATTCTGAAATTTTTGATGCTCTAAAAAGCTAATGAAATTTCACCCAAATTTATGGTTATGAGTTTCTGCTAATTAACTCTGAAAAGCCTTGAAAAATTGCACTCACTAAGTACACTATTAGAAAATCATCTTAAATGAGTTATGATATTTTCATAGTTGTTTGACTTGGATATTTGATTTGAAAATCATTTATAATTGATGTTATAATCATGGACCGTCTTATTTCCGATTCAATTTAAATTTTGAATAATCTCACCAAGTGATTTCATATGAACTATTTTTGATTTGAATCATTGGTCATCCCTCGTGCATGATAAAGATGCAATGAAAAAATCTCTAGTGAATCTTGTTCTGAAATTGAAAGTTTGTTGCTCTAATAATAAGAATTGAATCTGTTAGAAATGTTTGAGTGAGCTTGATGTTTGCATAATAAATTAATTGAAAAATCAATATTTGAGATACCATATAATGTCACTATAAGCAATTGGAATTACAAGTGGTATTTAAGTTTTCAAAAAATCCTCTTGAAATTGATATTTTCAATTTTAAAACCATTTAATAATATTTATTCAAAATTTTGAATTATTGCCCAATTGAACCAGTTTGGAAATCACCAAAATTATTTTTAGATCTCTGAAATTGTGATGAGTAGTGACTATAATATATTTCACAATAAGAGGAGATATTTTTAAAGATCTCATGATGATTAAACAGATTTCATAATATTTTTGAATTAGTGCTTATTTCATGATCATCTTTATTTATCATGGTTTTATATAATGTGGAGAGTTAAAAAAGATTTTGTAAATAAGGAAGTATTTTTAAAAATTATTTTTATCCTAGGTATTCACTCTCATTTAAAAGTCCTAGCGTTTATGCATGAGTGAATCACTTTAATCTTTGTATATATACTTCCGTTCTCATTTAAAAGTGTTCATGGTTATGCATGGATGGAACTTATATAAGAGATGGATAAAAGTTAAGTATTCTTCTAATCTCATTTAAAAGTCCTAACGGTTGTGCATGGTTATAAAATACTTAACAATTTTTAAGTTACTACTAACCACATTTAAAAGTCCAAATGATTATGCATGATTAGAAAGTGCTTAAATTATTTAAAATTGTGCTTAAATTTGAAATTTATTTGAAAAAATTGGAATTCATATATCTGTATTCCAAATTTGAAAACTCTCTCCATTTTATAAAATCGATCGTAAATTCATCATTCTAAAAACTGAAATTTGCTTCTAATTTAAGAAATATTATGATTTTTGCTTGACCAAATGAGATTTACGATATATTTTTGTTTCCCTTTTGATTTAATTTTATATGTCTAGTCTATGTTCACCACCTTTTCGATTTCTATTATCTTTTTGATGATCAAAAAAGGTGGAGAAAAGTTAAGATTTTGATAGATGAGTGAACAAATCAAGAATGTTTTAATATTTGAAATCAACTAAATTTAAATTTTCTCATATGCATCTATATAAGAGGAGTTCTATTGTAGGGGGAGCATATAAATAGGTGGGGTACTACATTTCGTAGTCAAACACATTTATAACATTCAAACAAGCATGTACATGGAGCGACAGAGATTTTTTTATTCACACAAATATTAACAGGAAAGCAGAAGTAGTAAAATAATTATTTTAAATTCTAAAAGGATTTATTTTGGTCAGAGTTCGAATTTTCCAAAATTAAATGCGGAAATCAACCAGATACGTTATTTGTAATTTTTAGAAAAAAGAATCAACAATATCAAGAAATATCATATATACGCAAACATTGATTTATAGCAAGTTGAACAATTCAAATTTATAGAAATCAGAGAGTCAAAAAATTTATCTATGGAAAGAAGACCAAATATAAAAGAGAAATCAAAGAATCGAGTGTTCAAAACCTATAAATATACCCAACATCATCATCGGCAAATCAAGGAGTTCAAGCATAATTTAGGGGAAATCAAAAGATAAAATCATACCAATTTTATGAGCAACTCCAAAATCCATCATCAAACCACAAGCAATTGAATGGATACAACAACGATCAATAAAAAATCAAGCCAGTGATACTATTTGATCGATTATGAAAAGTCAGTGCGTGACTTATAGTAGGATCTTTATATGGATATAGCGGAATTGTATATGATAGTTAACTAGTGAGCTACAATAGTTAAACAGGTAAAATATGAGCTATATTGATATATCACAATTAAAAAGTAAATGCAGTAAGTAAAGACACCAGGAATTTTATACTGGTTTGGACTTCCCATCCTACGTCCAGTCCCGAAGCTCCTCTTCGGAATTCACTATCACGCCCTCTCTTAACCCGGAGGAATAGGTCACAATACACCCGAGCACCAACAAGGATGTCCACGCCTGAGCATCCATACAGGACTTCACAATTTACAAATGTTTTAACTCTTGAATGTGTTCTCTAATCAACAAGGAATAGTCACGATGAAGTACACCCTCCCTATAATATTATCCTCAAGTATTTGATATGTTTGTGAAGAACAAAGGAAGTTTGTTGCTTGTTGAATCAAGAGATGTGAAATGTTATCAAAGATTCAACAAGTAACTTGAATTTAAGAGAGCTTTTAAATGCAATAAAAATAGAAGTGCAAATCAGACATTAGAGAGAATAAAATGAGATTCGGTTATTTGGAAAACATGTTTGTAGTGCTTATATAATTGTATAAGAGTAGCATTCCTTCGTGAAAGGTTTCAGCAAAAAGTTGCATCCATTTCCATTCATAATTGAAGAGAAATATCTTCATGAAAGAAGTTGACCCTTCATAACAAAGGCTTCTGTTCGAATCAGCCAACTAGTCCAAAAACCATCAGTAGACTACTGTAAAATGTTTGGATTTAAAACCTTTTAAAACTAGCTGTTATTGTACAAAAACATGCTGACCAGTCGACTGGTTATATTTCCACCAGTTGACTGGTATAGATGAGTCTATACAATCATGTCTTCTTATAATATATATACCTTGTTTTGTATATTCGTGCTATACTTGACGATAGATTTTAACATAATTCTAACACGACTCAGTATGTATATATATATATAAAAACTTAGCTCCATGACATGATTTCCATTGCTCTTCTCTTTGTTGACATTAATCAAAATTCTTGTTTTCAACATTCTCCCCCTTTTTGATTGATGACAACATATTGCATTCTTGTTGAAAAGTTTTGAATTTCTACCCTTGAATATCTGGCTCGCCCTGAATTTCTATAACATTCTGTTAGTTCATAAATTTATAAATTTACCGTTTTAATTCCTACAACAAAATGTTAGCGTATATATTTTCAATAAATAAATAGATCCATCATTGTGAGCATAGAAAATATAATTATCCCCCTTTGTCATTGATTAAAAAGCATTTAAACATTATGAGCACAAAGTAATCGAATAACCTTTCAGAGATCTTCAAAAGACACAATTCCTAATTCTCGTCGAATTCTTATGAAAGAATTCTCTAAAAGGGGTTTAGTAAATATGTCAGCAATTTGATTTTCTGAGTTTACAAACTCTAAATTGATGATTTGTTTTTCAATATTATCTCTCAAGAAATGATGTCTTATATCGATGTCTTTAGTTCTAGAATGGTTTACCGGGTTTTTAGATAAATTTATTGCGGTTGTATTATCGTAATAAATTGTGGAATTAGATAAATTAACATTAAAATCTTTTAGTGTTTGCCGCATATATATTACTTGAGCACAAGCTAGTGCAGTAGATATATATTCAGCTTTACATGTTGACAGTGAAACGCAATTTTGTTTCTTGCTGAACCAAGATATAAGTGATTTACCGATAAAGCGTCATGTTCCACTTGTACTTTTACGATCCGTTCGTGATCCTCCAAAGTCAGCATAACAATCTTTCGGATAGAAAAGTCCAAAATCTTTGGTACTGCTAAGATAACATAATATACTTTTTACTACCCTTAAATGTGATTCTTTTGGATTAGCTCTGATACCAATTGAAAAGTCAGTGTGTGATTAAAGTAAAATCTTTATATGGATATAGCGAAATTGTATATGATAAGTTAACTAGCAAGCTACAATAGTTAAACATGTAAAATATGAGCTATATAGATATATCACAAGTAGAAAGTAAATGCAGTAAGTAAAGACACTAAGAATTTTACACTGGTTCGGACTTCCCACCCTACGTCCAGTCCCGAAGCTCCTCTTCGGAATTCACTATCATGCCTTCTCTTAACCCGGAGGAATAGGCCACAATACACTCGAGCACTAACAAGGATGTCCACACCTGAGCACCCACACAGGACTTCACAATTTACAAGTGTTTTGACTCTTGAATGTGTTCTCTAATCAACACGGAATAGTCATGATAAAGTACACCCTTCCTATAATCATATCCTCAAGTATTTGATATGTTTGTGAAGATCGAAGGAAGTTTGTTTCTTCTTGAATCAAGAGATGTGAAATGTTATCAAAGACTCAATAAGTAACTTGAATTTAAGAGAGCTTTTAAAAGCAATAAAAATAGAAGTGCAAATCAGAAATTAGAGAGAATAGAATGAGAATCGGTAATTTGGAAAACATGTTTGTAGTGCTTATATAATTGTTGAAGAGTAGCATTCCCTCATGAAAGGTTTCAGTAAAAAGTTCCATCCATTTCCATTCATGATTGAAGAGAAATCTCTTCATGAAAGAAGGTGACTCTTCATAACAAAGGCTTTTGTTTCGAATCAGTCAACTGGTCTAAAAACCACCAGTCGATTGATTGGATCATACTGTAAAACGTTTGGATTTAAAACCTTTTAAAAACAACCGTTATTGTATAGAATCATGCTGACCAGTCGACTGGTTATATTTCCACTAGTCGAATGGTACAACTGAGTTTACACAGTCATGGCTTTTTAAAGTCTTATAATATATATACATATTTATACCTTGTTTTGTATATTCGTGTTATACTTAAGGATAGATTTTAACATAATTCTAACACGACTAAGTACGTATATATATATATATATATAAACTTAACATGATTTCCACTGCTCTTCTCTTTGTTGACATTAATCAAAATTCTTGTTTTCAACAGACTAGCACAAAGGAGCGATTGATTTCATAAGGGATTAAAACCCCAGTTTCAATTCTTACGGAAGAAACAAGTCATTGGGCATTGAAAGAAAAGGAGCTGGCCTAAAATAAAGTGACCGGGCACATAAGTTAAGCAGGGTCGACTTTGTTTAATTACATTGTCTTGTTATCTATATTAAAATTAGGGTTTAGGTTTAAAAACCGTTGGTTTAAATTTTTTAGTTCTTTTTATTGTATCTTTTTCATTTCATGTCGATATCTAGTTTTTAACTAGACGGCTAACTATGGGTTTTGTAATTTGAGAATTCGCAGCTCAGGGGATTGAGCTGTAGTAGGGTTTTGAGTGTAGGGTTACGATAATTGGGAGTGAGTGTCTCGAGTTTACAGGGATTTTAAGCGTAGAGATTGTTTAATTCCTAGTAGAAACCTTAAGACAGTAGTAAGCAGAGTTTTGTCAAAGCTGGGTATTTCTTTGTGTTATTTACTTTCTGCATTTACTCTCATTATTATCTATATTGATTTTTTATTAATCGTTATTTTGTGAAAATTTAGTGCAAACCCTATTCACCCCCTCTATATGGTTAATTTATATCCTACACGGCACCCATCAAATCCTTGGTATGCCAAGGTTCTTTCCCAAAGAGGGAGGGGGTAAGCCAAGGACATTACGAGCCTGGCCCCGTGCCAAGCCCAGGACATACGTGTCTGGTCCCTAAGGTCCTTGAAGTAGTCAAGGCGCTCTCTGGAGGTGGGACATGTAATCTATATCTGGTGCACAGACCTGGCTCCGATTAAGTCCTTAACGTAGTCAAGGCACCCTACGGAGGAGGATGGGTAATCCATTTCCGATCCACAGTCCCAGTTCTGGATGAATCATGTTAGGGATCTGCTTCGACATAAGTACATTATGTGTAACAACCCGAATTTTTACAACACGTTAAATCAAGAATCAAGACAGAATTAAATTATAAATTCTGAATCAAGTGAAACGGTCTGTGCCATTGCGTTCGTCTCGGGAAAATACGCGAAATAGAGTCCGAGTTTTCGAGAATCGGAGTCCGTATGACCCGTTAAAGGCCCAAAGAAGATTTCTGGAAATTTGAACTTCGGAAATAGCTTTGAAAATCAGATCTGGGGCTAGGCGGGAAGTTTCCCGCCTAGGCCACGTCGACAGGGCTGTCGACAGGCCTGTCGACTTGGGCCCAGACCAAGTCGACAGCCCTGTCGACTTGCCTGTCGACAGGGGGTGGCCGGGGCAAGTTGCCTGGCGCACCTGTTTGTCTCACCTGGTCTTGTTCTTGGGCTGGTTCTGGAAGCTTCCGAGATCTGATGGTCCTGATCTATCCTAGGGTTAATCTAAGGGCCTAAAACTATCCTAATCTCTATAAAAAGACCCTAAACCTAACCTAAATCCCTAAAAATCAAACCTAGCAACTAAGTGCTGCCAAAATCAATTTTGATCATGGCCTCCATCTCCAATCCCTAGAGCCTATGCATTCAAATCGGGTTCAAATCAAAAGGTGCAAGCTTGCTACACCAAATAGAGGCCAAATCAACATTGCTATGCGAGTTTCATGAAGGTTCTTCTTCAAAGGAGCCACCTTCCTTCGTCAAGATGATGCATGACCCCTTTTCTAAGCCTTGCCTATGTAAGTTCTAGCTACTTTTGGATCAAAACGGTATTTTTAATGTTGACATGGGATAAAATGAGATAAAGCATAAGTATGCATGTATGTGAACCTAACTTTGTCCCTTTTCTATGATCTATGACCTTAGACTAAGATGTAGCAACTTAATCATGTCACTCATGTTATGTTTAGCCTAGTTTATCTTGCAAGTTTGGATCTTTGTCTATGGAAGATTTGCATGAACCTTTGGGAACCATTTGACTTGTGAAACATAGGCAAATACTTGACCTTGGGGCTTATGCATGCATATGAACACAAACCCCTTATGTTTCATGCATATTTGTGGCAAAACCTCCTTATGATATTATGCAAGTTTGTGGCCAAATCCTATATGATAGTATGCATGCTTATGGTCAATCCCTATATGACTCTATCATGCATGTTTTAAGGCCAAAACCCCTTATGACGCCATGCATGTTTGGAGCCAATCCCTTTTGTGGCATCGTGCATGTTTTGGGGTCTACATGTAGCCATAGTATACCTACTATGTTGACTCGCTTTGCTTGCGTTGGGAAAACACGATTTTGGGTAGTTAGATAAACATGAACATGTCGCGAAATCTTAACTTGAATATGACATGTGTTTATACTTGAAAATATGACTTGAAAGATAACATGGAAGTTGACATGTAAGTATGCATAAAAACATGAGCTTGGGAATTTACCTATTAAGTTAGGTCTACCCTTTGGGAATTTACCTATTAAGTTAGGTCTACCCAAATGCTTGAAAAACTTGTAACATGTTTTGGAAACATGATGAACTTAGATAATATAAGTGTGGCCAACTCGAGGTTGGGTTGAGTTTGCAACGTAAAACTACCCGGAACCGACCGGCCTAACTAGTAGTTGCAAACAATATGACCCAATGTGAGAAGTTGGTCATGTCGCGCTTAAGACCCGAGGTTAGACTAGGTTGTGGTGTAAATCTACCCGGACCCGCCCGGCTTAACTAGTAACCACAACAAGGTCTAATGTGAGAGGTTAAGAGTGCATTAATTAAAATTAATGCCACATGATAAGGTTAAGTAAATTTGACTAATGACACTTAACCGATATGACATGAATGGGTAGGTTAAGTGGGACCGGGCTTGATTTCCTTAATGACACTTAACCATGCAAGATGATTAGGGGATGGAGTTAAGTAATTTACACTTAACTAATCTGACTGGGTAATTAGATGAGGTTAAGTAATTAAGACTTAACTAACCTAACCACGGTAACTAGATGGGGTTAAGATTAGGCTTAACTAATCTAAACATGGTAATCGGATGGGGTTAAGTTAGCCTAGACTTAATTAATCCAACTTGGTAATTTAATGGGGTTAAGTTAAACACTTAACTAATTTAACACGATGGTTTGATGAGGTTAAGTGACCTATACTTAACCAATCTAACTCGTTAATTTGATGAGGTTAAGTTAACCTATACTTAACCAATCTAACGTGAAAACATGATAAGGCTAAGTCACGAATCGTTTGAATGCGCTTGACCGATATGACTCAGTAATTAGATAAGGTCAAGTTAATACATATACTGAACCAACCTAAAATGATAATTAGATAAGGCTAAGCCATGAATTGCTTGATATACTTAACCAACTTGACACATGGTTTGTAGGGTTAAGTTTTGGACTTGGATACTTAGCCAATTTTGACGTGGTTTGTAGACGGGTTAAGTTGTGAACTTAAGTGACACTTAACCCATTGGATAAACCCTAATTCGGAGGATTAGGTAAATAACCATAGTTAACAAGGTTTATGGAAATAAGGCTAAGTGGTAAACCTTAGTTAAAAGAAACTAAGTAATAATTCTTAGCCAAGGAAATTTGGACCACCTCTTAGATAAATGAGTAACCCGATACGGTAGGTCATCGTTTAAGTATACGTGTAGGAGCAGGCTATCTGATTTAGATAAAGGCTCCAGCGAACTGGGTAACGAAGCAGCGGCTTCGGGGAACGTGAGGATATTCTTGGGATCCCTCTGTGAGCTGCCAGGTCATTATACTAGGCTCACGAGAGGTCGAGGTCTGCGGTAGAAGAACCAAGAATATGCCTTGGTTGCTATGCGAGCGACCTAAAGACTGGGGTGGATAGCAGTGAGTCGACGAATACATAAGGTGCCCGAGATAGCAAGTTCGTCGATCATCTACCATCTTAAGTCAAGCGTGTACGTACGGAAAGGCAGGGAACACCCAACAGACCATAATTGCTATCTAATTATGGGTGAGGTAGGCCGTAGGATGTGGGCTGGCCGGAGTGTAGTTCTCATGCAAGATTGTCTCTTGTGTTGCCTTTCACTAGTTGAGGGAGGGGTCTCGTGGGACCATAGCCACGTGTAGAAAAGCAGACCTTAGTATCTGCATCGGCAGATAAATCTAAACCTCCCGACCGAGTCCTGTATTTCTTGTTTTGCCCTGTGACAGGACTCGGATGGCACGATGTGATACATGTGCATACAGTTTATAGAAAAACGATTCACGATGAATGCGTGGGAAAAAGGGCGCGGTTGACGGTTAGCGTAATCCCTAGTGGCCTAGGTGGTTTAACCCAAACCGAAATACGAAAGCGTGCAATAGGTAAGCGTAATCCCTAGTGGTGCTAGGTGGCGTAAGTCCTAGTAGTTCAAACGATGATTCATATGGAAGAGCCTAGCTAGAACAAGGGTAACAGTCCAAACGACTTCAAGGATAAAACGCTTACATGAGAAAGCCCGTACGGCCTACGGCAAAGGACTGATCTTATACATGGAAAGAAACATATGAGTGGGGAAAACCTACATATGCTATATATTAGGTTGACATGGACCATTACATGACATTGGGCAAGGGACATTCATGGTTAACACGTGACGCGGGTTGGGATACTAGTACGAGAGGTGCAGAGAAAATATACATGTTAGAACTAGGAAGAATATACATAATAGATACCGTGGGATGTTAGACGGGGCAGATACCTTGGGATAATGTACTCGATAGAAATCTGACGATGTGATACCTTGACTTATCATAACACCGTAGTTTATCATGATACCTTAGTTTACCTTGTCACAGTAGTTCAACCGGCTACCCTGGTTTAGTTTATCTATCTTGTAGTTATCCTTATGTTTACTTTCAGTTTATGCATGTCATGTTACCTTTACCTGTTTTTATACTGGAAGTAGATAGGACTTACTCAGTCTTTTTGACTGACCCGTTTTGTTTCGCCTCTTTTCTTCCGTTTCCCCCCCCCCCTCCAGGTTACAGGGAGGAAACAATGTTGTTTAGTTCGAACTTCTTCTGCTTGAAGGTCATCATGGATGGCTTGGACTTTTCTTGGCTATGGCTACTTTACTGTTTTATTTGGGGAATAATTTATGAAAAAGTCTTTATGCTTCTTTACTATTGCAAGATAGGTTTTGATGTACTCTGATGTAAAAGGCTTTAGACCTTAATTATTAATGTTTATGAAAGTTCGATTTTACTTCCGCTATTTTATATGTTCTGTCTTGTGATATTTCTGTGCATGTTTACCTTGATAATGCTTCACCTAACCTAGTGCATTCCCTTTGTGAGTGACCCTAGCGGAGGTGGGGTGTTACATTTGGTATCAGAGCAGAAGGTTACTAGACTGGGCAAAAGTTTTTAAAGACCTTCTGAAAACTATTTGAAAACCGTTTACAAAGAAGCATTTTTCACGAAAATTTTCTCTTAAAAGAAAAAGGCTATTCCCCAAAGTCCATTAGCATCATCCTTGTTTCCTTGATTTAATCTCTTTTCCTTTCTTTACTCCATCTGTAGTCACAGTGGTTTTGACTGCGACTAATCTTTCTAGCTACGTAAGTGTTTCCCCTACGATGGAGGTGGTTCTCGAGAGACCATTGCAGAGTTATACAAGAAAGGATAGTGAGAAAGAGGATAAAGGATATGGGCTTATGGGTGAGCAACTTGTTGGTATGGTTTAGTCCTCAAAGGAGGGAGAAAGATGAACAATGAAACCCATGACGAGAGAGTACCTTTGGCATGGTAAAACGGGACGGATAGTTAAGTATTATGGGAAAAGGACAAGATCATCGGGAGGGCAGCAGTATGCTCTCATTTCTAGGGTACCTCGGAAGGAGGGTGACGATCTTGTTAAAGGTTTAGCTTTTCTTCTCTATCATCCCGTTAGGACTTTGTTTTGATCATCGTATCATTTAAGTCTACTTCGATAGTTGAGTCTCTGCACCTTAAGTACTAGTATAATAGAGAATCCCATTTTTGTCTCAAAGTCCTATTGGAGAATCAGTCCATTTATACATGACTTGTTTGGATTTGGGAATGTCTATGCCAAGTGTTGAGTTTGGAAATAATGCTTATGTTTTTTAGCTATGGATGGATTCTAGGGATGAAGTGGTTATCCAGTAGGGGGTGCCACTCTCGGTTTTGATAGGAGGGTAGTTAGACTCTTGACTAGCCTTGGTAATACCCTCGAAGTCTCGTGTAACCTTTTGGGTTCGGGCATGGTTAGTTACTTAGAATCCCTTGATGCCTTTATGGGAAATTGGAAGCCCAATCGAGTGGTGTTCGCCGATAAGACGGATGGTTTATTTCACTTATGCATGGGTTATAGAAATCACCTTAGTAAGTGCGCTTGATAACCTGGTTGGCATTTGTTTACTTTCAAGAGAAAGTTCTTCTATGTGGAATACCTTGTGGTACGAGGTCCGAGATTCATTAGTGAATTTTGGAAAGCTTGCATGAGATCATGAGTACGCAGTCATGTTTGCGTCAAGTATTTTAGGAAAAGGATAAGTGCAAGTGGAACGAGAGGCGACGAAGAAAGGAGTTTCAGCTCATGTTATGGAAACAGGAAATAAGAAGCTACGAAATCGCGAAGTTAAAGGACGGTCAAGGCACAATGGAATTAAGCTCAAGGAAATACGACTTTGATGGTCAAAGACTAGATACGCGCATGATATCTCTTTTTGGGAGTATATCCTTGATCCCTGTTTTTCTGTTGAGCTTGCTTGTAGGCTATCTTTTAGGGGTATCCTCTCGGTCCTGTCTCTGTTACAAACCCCGTACGGAGTTTGTTTTGTTTATCTTCTCGACCCTGTTTCAGGGAATCTTAGGTAAAACCCTGTGGATGTAAACATGTATTTGAAACATGTTATGGTTGATATGGTTGCAAATGGTTGCAAGTGGTTGCTCGTGGATGCGCGAATTTACATTAGATATTAGCTCGACTCGATCACATTTCATATTGCATATGCACGAGTATTTATACTTGTTTATGGATGAAATTGAATGTGTTATCATGCGGATGTTGCATATGGTTGAATGTTTGTGCACGCATATAGTGTATATGACTAGGACTATTTGCATACATGATGGATTCATAGCACTAAACATATTTTTGCATTCAAAAGATTTTTCAGGCCTGATCATTAGCATTAGCTAAGGAACATGTACACACACGTTTTGCATACATTCATAAAGCATTAGGAGTCGTCTAAGGACAATGGTTACTTGTGGATGATGGTTTGAGTAGATGGATGATGGATGGTAGGATATGTTCTTCCTAACTTTGAGATTTCGGGGACGAAATCCTTTAAGAAGGGGAGAATGTAACAACCCGAATTTTTACAACACGTTAAATCAAGAATCAAGACAGAATTAAATTATAAATTCTGAATCAAGTGAAACGGTCTGTGCCATTGCGTTCGTCTCGGGAAAATACGCGAAATAGAGTCCGAGTTTTCGAGAATCGGAGTCCGTATGACCCGTTAAAGGCCCAAAGAAGATTTCTGGAAATTTGAACTTCGGAAATAGCTTTGAAAATCAGATCTGGGGCTAGGCGGGAAGTTTCCCGCCTAGGCCACGTCGACAGGGCTGTCGACAGGCCTGTCGACTTGGGCCCAGACCAAGTCGACAACCCTGTCGACTTGCCTGTCGACAGGGGGTGGCCGGGGCAAGTTGCCTGGCGCACCTGTTTGTCTCACCTGGTCTTGTTCTTGGGCTGGTTCTGGAAGCTTCCGAGATCTGATGGTCCTGATCTATCCTAGGGTTAATCTAAGGGCCTAAAACTATCCTAATCTCTATAAAAAGACCCTAAACCTAACCTAAATCCCTAAAAATCAAACCTAGCAACTAAGTGCTGCCAAAATCAATTTTGATCATGGCCTCCATCTCCAATCCCTAGAGCCTATGCATTCAAATCGGGTTCAAATCAAAAGGTGCAAGCTTGCTACACCAAATAGAGGCCAAATCAACATTGCTATGCGAGTTTCATGAAGGTTCTTCTTCAAAGGAGCCACCTTCCTTCGTCAAGATGATGCATGACCCCTTTTCTAAGCCTTGCCTATGTAAGTTCTAGCTACTTTTGGATCAAAACGGTATTTTTAATGTTGACATGGGATAAAATGAGATAAAGCATAAGTATGCATGTATGTGAACCTAACTTTGTCCCTTTTCTATGATCTATGACCTTAGACTAAGATGTAGCAACTTAATCATGTCACTCATGTTATGTTTAGCCTAGTTTATCTTGCAAGTTTGGATCTTTGTCTATGGAAGATTTGCATGAACCTTTGGGAACCATTTGACTTGTGAAACATAGGCAAATACTTGACCTTGGGGCTTATGCATGCATATGAACACAAACCCCTTATGTTTCATGCATATTTGTGGCAAAACCTCCTTATGATATTATGCAAGTTTGTGGCCAAATCCTATATGATAGTATGCATGCTTATGGTCAATCCCTATATGACTCTATCATGCATGTTTTAAGGCCAAAACCCCTTATGACGCCATGCATGTTTGGAGCCAATCCCTTTTGTGGCATCGTGCATGTTTTGGGGTCTACATGTAGCCATAGTATACCTACTATGTTGACTCGCTTTGCTTGCGTTGGGAAAACACGATTTTGGGTAGTTAGATAAACATGAACATGTCGCGAAATCTTAACTTGAATATGACATGTGTTTATACTTGAAAATATGACTTGAAAGATAACATGGAAGTTGACATGTAAGTATGCATAAAAACATGAGCTTGGGAATTTACCTATTAAGTTAGGTCTACCCTTTGGGAATTTACCTATTAAGTTAGGTCTACCCAAATGCTTGAAAAACTTGTAACATGTTTTGGAAACATGATGAACTTAGATAATATAAGTGTGGCCAACTCGAGGTTGGGTTGAGTTTGCAACGTAAAACTACCCGGAACCGACCGGCCTAACTAGTAGTTGCAAACAATAGGACCCAATGTGAGAAGTTGGTCATGTCGCGCTTAAGACCCGAGGTTAGACTAGGTTGTGGTGTAAATCTACCCGGACCCGCCCGGCTTAACTAGTAACCACAACAAGGTCTAATGTGAGAGGTTAAGAGTGCATTAATTAAAATTAATGCCACATGATAAGGTTAAGTAAATTTGACTAATGACACTTAACCGATATGACACGAATGGGTAAGTTAAGTGGGACCGGGCTTGATTTCCTTAATGACACTTAACCATGCAAGATGATTAGGGGATGCGGTTAAGTAATTTACACTTAACTAATCTGACTGGGTAATTAGATGAGGTTAAGTAATTAAGACTTAACTAACCTAACCACGGTAGCTAGATGGGGTTAAGATTAGGCTTAACTAATCTAAACATGGTAATCGGATGGGGTTAAGTTAGCCTAGACTTAATTAATCCAACTTGGTAATTTAATGGGGTTAAGTTAAACACTTAACTAATTTAACACGATGGTTTGATGAGGTTAAGTGACCTATACTTAACCAATCTAACTCGTTAATTTGATGAGGTTAAGTTAACCTATACTTAACCAATCTAACGTGAAAACATGATAAGGCTAAGTCACGAATCGTTTGAATGCGCTTGACCGATATGACTCAGTAATTAGATAAGGTCAAGTTAATACATATACTGAACCAACCTAAAATGATAATTAGATAAGGCTAAGCCATGAATTGCTTGATATACTTAACCAACTTGACACATGGTTTGTAGGGTTAAGTTTTGGACTTGGATACTTAGCCAATTTTGACGTGGTTTGTAGACGGGTTAAGTTGTGAACTTAAGTGACACTTAACCCATTGGATAAACCCTAATTCGGAGGATTAGGTAAATAACCATAGTTAACAAGGTTTATGGAAATAAGGCTAAGTGGTAAACCTTAGTTAAAAGAAACTAAGTAATAATTCTTAGCCAAGGAAATTTGGACCACCTCTTAGATAAATGAGTAACCCGATACGGTAGGTCATCGTTTAAGTATACGTGTAGGAGCAGGCTATCTGATTTAGATAAAGGCTCCAGCGAACTGGGTAACGAAGCAGCGGCTTCGGGGAACGTGAGGATATTCTTGGGATCCCTCTGTGAGCTGCCAGGTCATTATACTAGGCTCACGAGAGGTCGAGGTCTGCGGTAGAAGAACCAAGAATATGCCTTGGTTGCTATGCGAGCGACCTAAAGACTGGGGTGGATAGCAGTGAGTCGACGAATACATAAGGTGCCCGAGATAGCAAGTTCGTCGATCATCTACCATCTTAAGTCAAGTGTGTACGTACGGAAAGGCAGGGAACACCCAACAGACCATAATTGCTATCTAATTATGGGTGAGGTAGGCCGTAGGATGTGGGCTGGCCGGAGTGTAGTTCTCATGCAAGATTGTCTCTTGTGTTGCCTTTCACTAGTTGAGGGAGGGGTCTCGTGGGACCATAGCCACGTGTAGAAAAGCAGACCTTAGTATCTGCATCGGCAGATAAATCTAAAGCTCCCGACCGAGTCCTGTATTTCTTGTTTTGCCCTGTGACAGGACTCGGATGGCACGATGTGATACATGTGCATACAGTTTATAGAAAAACGATTCACGATGAATGCATGGGAAAAAGGGCGCGGTTGACGGTTAGCGTAATCCCTAGTGGCCTAGGTGGTTTAACCCAAACCGAAATACGAAAGCGTGCAATAGGTAAGCGTAATCCCTAGTGGTGCTAGGTGGCGTAAGTCCTAGTAGTTCAAACGATGATTCATATGGAAGAGCCTAGCTAGAACAAGGGTAACAGTCCAAACGACTTCAAGGATAAAACGCTTACATGAGAAAGCCCGTACGGCCTACGGCAAAGGACTGATCTTATACATGGAAAGAAACATATGAGTGGGGAAAACCTACATATGCTATATATTAGGTTGACATGGACCATTACATGACATTGGGCAAGGGACATTCATGGTTAACACGTGACGCGGGTTGGGATACTAGTACGAGAGGTGCAGAGCAAATATACATGTTAGAACTAGGAAGAATATACATAATAGATACCGTGGGATGTTAGACGGGGCAGATACCTTGGGATAATGTACTCGATAGAAATCTGACGATGTGATACCTTGACTTATCATAACACCGTAGTTTATCATGATACCTTAGTTTACCTTGTCACAGTAGTTCAACCGGCTACCCTGGTTTAGTTTATCTATCTTGTAGTTATCCTTATGTTTACTTTCAGTTTATGCATGTCATGTTACCTTTACCTGTTTTTATACTGGAAGTAGATAGGACTTACTCAGCCTTTTTGACTGACCCGTTTTGTTTCGCCTCTTTTCTTCCGTTTCCCCCCCCCCCTCCAGGTTACAGGGAGGAAACAATGCTGTTTAGTTCGAACTTCTTCTGCTTGAAGGTCATCATGGATGGCTTGGACTTTTCTTGGCTATGGCTACTTTACTGTTTTATTTGGGGAATAATTAATGAAAAAGTCTTTATGCTTCTTTACTATTGCAAGACAGGTTTTGATGTACTCTGATGTAAAAGGCTTTAGACCTTAATTATTAATGTTTATGAAAGTTCGATTTTACTTCCGCTATTTTATATGTTCTGTCTTGTGATATTTCTATGCATGTTTACCTTGATAATGCTTCACCGAACCTAGTGCATTCCCTTTGTGAGTGACCCTAGCGGAGGTGGGGTGTTACATTATGCCTCTGCCCGTGTCTCATCTCGCAGAAAGGAACAAAAGCTCAAAAGGAGTACCTAAATCATGCTATGTCTCTACTTTACTAAAATCCTAAAATGGAAAAGAGTCGGTTAAATGTGAAAGCGCTTTCGTATCTTTCAATTCCAAAAGTGGGCATTCTAGACTTTTATTATTCTAAATCACGAATAAGGGTTTCGGGTCATCTATTAAGCAAAAGATGGCTTCCATATCTAATAATTTTGGAAGAGGACATTATGTGCTTCTATTATTACCCAAATAAGGGTTTTGGGTCATATATTAAGCCGAAAATGGCTTTCATATCTAAAAATTCCAGAAGAGGACACTCCATACTTCTATTATTACCCGAATTTGGGTTTTGGGTCTTCCATCAAGACCTTCTAACAAGCCAAAGGTGGCTTCGTATTTATTATTCCAAATAATGATATCTGGACTTTAATCATTACCTAAATTTGCTTTTTGGGTCTTTTATCAAGTCGATGGTGGCTTTGTATCTCTTACTTCCAACAATGATTTTTGGACTTCTATTGTTCCCGAATCTGGGTTTCAGGTCTTCCATCAAGCTGAAGATGGCTCTGTGTCTGTCATTTCCACATAAAGATTTATGGACGTCTATTATCCAATAATTAAGTCTGGGTTTCAAATTTGCAATAATCCAAAGAATGATTTACTTTCATTACACCGTTTCAAAGAGAGACATCTCCGAATACTACTGTGTTGTCATCAAGGTGTAATAACCCGGAAATCTAGGCCAATTTAAAATTTTTATTTTGGCAATTTTAGCGAATTTTGAACATTTAAAATGAATTATTTTAAATAATAACGACGAGAAATTTATTTTGAATAGAATTAGAACGTATATATTATATAGATCGTCGTTAGAATATAAATAATTATTTATATATATAAAAGGAATTGAAAATGGCGCGGTAGTTCGATAATTCGATTTCAAAATTCAAATGAATGTACAGGATTCAAAATAAATCGGATTTTAGTGAAACCAAAAATATTTGAATCTAATCGAGAATATCTTTCCAACGAATCCGAGAAATCAAAATTTCATAGCGGGAATCAAAAGATACGTCCAGTTGAAAATTCTGAATAGTCGCTATGGAATTCAGGCCCTTAAAAATAGCCATTTTGCAAACGACCTCGGATTTCGACGAAACCACTTTTGTTGGATCCGGGATGTCTAGTTATTGCTAGGTTTCAAATTTCATAATTTTTCGAATCAATATGTGAGCGTGGCAAAGGAAAACGTGTTTGACCAGTTTTAGTTGATTTTAATCGACTGAAAAATGGCCATTTTTCAAACAGCCTCAGAATTTGACGAAATTAGTTTTGTTAGGACCGTATCGTCAATACGAAGCTAGAAAATATTTTTCGGGAATTTTTGGAGACTATACGTGACCCCAGTAAATTGAAATGCGCGTTCAAATTCAATATATAGAGTTATATTTTGATTTGAACGAAAATTGATCATAACAGCCGAATTGGGTTACGAAACATATCCCATTGTGTTTCGAATGGGGGTAATTAGCTAAGGACGATAGTCAGCATGTTTGATTTCGAGTTCGAACGAAAAGTCAACCTTTTTAGAGAAAATAAAATAAAATAATATATTATAGTTTACAAAAGCCCCCTCCCCTTCTATTTCTTCAGATCGAAACCCCCCCCCCCTTCCTTCGTTATCTCGAATGAAAAATGGCCGATGGAGCCACCATCGCTCCTCCTCCTAGCGCGCCGCCCCCTCCAGCGAAGTCCGCCACCGCCGTCCTCCCTCCCCCTCCAGTCCTCGACGCCCTCCAGCTTCTCCCTCCTCTCCAATCGAAACCCCTTCGTCCCCCAATCTGCCACCACGTCGCGAAACCCTAGCCTCGCCGCAGGTCAGCGCCGACCATCCCCTCGCCGCCCTGAACCGCCAACCCCAGACCCCCCCCCCTTTCGCCTCACCCTCGAGACCGCGATGCAACCCCTCCTCTGTAAAAGCCCCGTCACCTCAAGCCCTAGAAGATGGAGCACAGGTTCAGCAGGCAAGAAAGGGTGTCGAACGGTATGCAGAAAATGAGTGGGTGGATAAAAGGATTTACAGTGAGTTTGTTTATCCTTTTTAATTATTTATTTTCTTTTCTTTTTAGTATGCTATCATTTTATAAAAATCAGTTTTTAATGTAATCCTTGTGTGTATGGAGTGAATAGAAAATGTAAATTTTACATAGAAAACATAGCATAAAAAGATGAGTTCTTAGATTTAAAATATGATTGTATTTCATAGGAAAAAGGTACAATTTTTATATATAAGAAAGCAAGATAAAAATTTGATTCTTATTTGATAGAAAAGTTAAAAATATAATCTTTTATATTGTAAAAGTATAAAAATATAATCTTTTATATTGTAGAAGTATAAAAATATAATCTTTTATACTGTAGAAGTATAAAAATATGATTTTTATAGCAATGAAATAAAAATCCGATCTTTGTATATGAAGTAGATATATAAAAATATAAATTTTATATAGAATGAAGCGTCGAAAATATATATGAAGATGAAGTAAAAATATGATTTTTATTTGTTAGAATGAAGCAATAAATATATAATTTTTATTTGAACAGCGTGAAAAGACTGCATTGGAATTTCAGTCAAATCCAGACAGTTCAGCAGTTCAAAAGCAAAGCACGGCGGAGTGGAACCCTCTGTGAGAACTTCTCACCTTTAATTTAATTTTTCTAGTTGAAATATATACTAGGATGCAGACGGTGTTTAGTAGTACCCGACACCCGTCGTCCACAGACCATGGACGGCTTGTATGTTTGTTTGTTTGATTTTGATGTGTAGTTGATTGTGTAATGTGATGTGAAATGAAATATTTATATAGTTAAAAATATTTTATAGTTAAAAATAGAATTTTTAACGTGTATATGAAATAAAATAAATTAATATAAACAAATCGAATGATTTGTTTATATACACACATTTGACTGAGATTGATTGGGACGATAAATTTTACACATCGCCCAACTGCACAAATAAAATCTGTGTTTGATTGTTTGAAAACCCCACACGGGTATTGGGATGATACATGACATACACTAGTCCCAATAATTAGCTGTATGTTGATCGATTGATGGACAGACTGTTATGAGCGTTAAATATTTATATTTGATGCTTATACAGTGTAGAATGCACTTTGGATGATGGTTGATTATTCATCGTTGTTATTGTATACATGTGTTGTAGAAAATCCATATAATTAACATTATATGGTAATTGATTGGGCCTCATTCCATATTTGAAAAAGAAATATTTGAAAAAGAAATATTTGAATAGAAATATTTGAAATAGAATATTTGAAAATAAAAATATATGAAGCCGTGTTGATTAGATTTACGCCATTTTGACGTGAACGATATTTATATCGATTTTATTCATTTTATAACGAATATCGAAAGTGATTTCAAAATCTGATATTTTGAAAAGAATTGAAATTCGAATTAAATTGAATAGAAATGAATTCGAATTGAAATTGAATAGAAATGAATTCGAATTGAAATTGAATAGAAAGGAATTCGAAATGAAATTGAATTGAATTGAAAACGAACTGAAATTGAAATAAAAATCGATTTGAATTGAAATCAATTTGAAATGGATTTAAAACGAATTTATAAGGAGAAATTCAATTTTGATTTGAATTTGAAAGGAAGCTGAAATCGTTTCGAAAACGAATTTAAAACGATTTATAAATTACGTTTTAAAAGGAAATCGACGAAGTATATATTATATATATAATATAATGGCCTAAATAGAACGCGCTGCGCCGCGGTAGTTCGCGAATTTCGACCATTGACTTCGAACGGATATTACAGGAGATCCGACCGTCGGATTCTCCTAAAACCGGAACCGTTGGGTTCGTATCGAAAAGAGCTTTCTAATGAATATTGGAAATTAGAAATCTAACGGTTGGATTTGGAATTATGTCCAAATCAAATTTGGAAAAGGTCAAGCAATTCGATGGCCGTTGATGGAAATCGACGGTACGGGCCTTGATAAAATTATTAAAAATATCAATAATTTGTGTAAAATCATAAGAAATGGTTTGGGAAGAATCGGGATGAAAAACTCCATATTTGAAAAGATAAAAATAGATTTTTATCGAAATGAACTAGTTTTGAACTAGAATAGTAATTTATTTATTTTTAAATAAATAAATTGGATTTGAAATGGTTTTGAAAGTAACCAGAATTCCCAATAATTGAATTGGAATGGATTTGAATCGAAATTGTCTTTGGATTATTTCGATGTTGGATTTCGTGATTATACAGATATTGTTATGGGAATTTGAAAGATATATTTATATCGTTATTTCCAATACGATATTTGTTGGTTGTAGAATTTGATATTGAATATAAGCCGATATATTTCCTATTCAGAGCCTTGTATTTAATATCAAATGTGATTTGGGTTTGTCGTGAATGGTATCTTCATTAACATTGTTCTTGAACCCAGTTGAGAAAAAGATTAAATCTTTTTATTTAGATTTAATGAAGTGTACCAATTAAATAATATTTAATTGGAATTGAATTGGTATTGATTTTTGGGTTTATCGTGAACAGTGTTTTTAAATAACACTTGTTCTTTAACCCGACAATTAATGAAATGTGATTTTGGGTTGTCGTGAACGGTATCTTCAATAATACTGTTCTTAGACCCAAAGGAGTTAAGAAAATCAGAAACTAACTGGAGATTAGTTTAGTTGAATGGTTTCGGGGGTATTGATCTGATGTTGGTTTCGGCCTTCGGGGTCAATATTTTGGGAATTGCTCGCTTGCTAATTTACGGTTAGGGACTGATTGAAATGTGATGTGATTTTGGGTTTATCGTGAACCGTGTTTTAAATGACACTGATTCTTTAACCCAATCAAAGATTAAAACTAAGTGGAGTTTTAATGAATCTTTAATTAGATTGAAAAGATCGAGAATGGAGTATCACCAGTTTTGCTCCAGGCGATAGTTAAATCTTTAATTAGATTTGAACGTGAAATGGTAATTAAATTTATCGATAACACCGTGGTGTTAGATATGAAGTATTACCAGTTTTACTTCATGGGAGGAATAGGATGGGATTGGGAAATTAAAACAAATGATTACTTCGGTAAGATTCGTTAATCCCGACTAGTTTGAAGTGATATTCAAAAGGAAGATTAAAGAATAAATTCAAGGAATTTATCTTTGATAAAATTAATGGGAACCTTTCCCTATGAATGTGAAATTTAGAAACTAACTGTCGGTTAGCTAAGTAGAATGGTTTTCTGGATATTGATCTGATGTTGGTTTCGGCCTTCGGGGTTAATATTTGGGGGATTATTCTCTTGATTAATTTACGGTTAGTGACTGATGAATTGGAATGAGGCGTATGTTGTGTTTGTGTAACACTTGTTTATTATATACGCGAGTTATTCGGAAAGACCGGGTTTAACCCATTCTGAATAACTGATACAAAGATAAGTCGAAGATGAAGACGGTGGTTGAAGACCGGAGGTTTTCACGTCGTTTGGGTGATTACTGATGATCTTGATTGGGATGTACACCCAAGAAGATGGAAACAGTTGGTGATCGTCCAGACGTACTTGGAGATCGATGGATATGCGGGGTACTAGGTGCCTCCGGTTTCGTTCAGACCCAGAACGAACTTGTAAATGGACTGTGTGTCTGACATTGGATTTCAGTCTGGGTGATTGATTTCTATTAAATATATATCTGTTTGGCGGCGGAGAATTTATTCGCTTACTTAACGCCCTTCTCTGAGACGTACGAGCTCAGGGGTTATATACTGATGGATATCAAACGCATAGAGTGAATTGCCTGTGTGGCATGCCTAAGTGGCAAATGATCAAGGCTTCTGTTGAAAAGCAAAGCCTTGTGGTTGATGATCGAAGCACGACCTTTGTGGCGTAGCTTTGTGTAACGTTTACTTCGCGAGTTTCACGCTCGGTATGAACCAAAAATGGGAGAGGACCTCAGGGAGGACATGCGTTTCTTTCTAGCTAGAAGTGGCGTCAGTGGTTTTACACGCCCTGACGAGTTTGACTTATGTGGTTGTTGTTGTTGCGAGGCGCCTCGGTTTGATCGGACGATCCGGATCCGATGGAGTCATTTAGTTGGCTCACCTACGCCCCAAAGGGCGGGGAAACGCAGTGTTCAGGATTTTGTCTAATCCACATCGGTGGACCGGCCCTGTCGCTCCAAGGGCCCACCTGAGTCTGGGTCCTGAGACACGGGCTAGAGCGTCTCGAATCGGTAGAGGACGATCCCTGGCCTCGGTTCATAGATGGAAATCCAATTTCTAAATACGTGATTCTGCGGTTTTATTTGTAGGGCCTAGTATGGCGACATAGTGGGATGGGGCGCTTATGCCATCTATGATTGATACTTATGATGTGAAGTTGTTTTATACACTATGCACTTATAATAGTATAAAAAGATCTGTTTTAAACGTATCAAGCATTCTTGGCTATTATAAGGTAAAAACCCTATCCTCCGGCTTGCGTTGCATTGTGTGATGGGACCTGGGTCTTATAATAGCTTCATTGTTCTTTATTTAGCATTGCGCTGTTGTTTTATGCACTGGTATTCTTGGGAGGAAGCCCGTTCCGTGTTATACGGCGTGGTCTCTTGATTTACCTAACTTTAAAATAAAGATTAATAACTGTTTTAGTTCTCACACCAGTCACATGACTGACCTGGAGTTTATTGTTTTAACCTAAACTCTGGGTGCCCTTATTTTGACACGGGCAGCTAGTAGTTTTGGTTTTGCAGATTTATATTCATAGGATCCTGGTTTACAGCTGGAATGATATCCGGAAAGCTTTGTATCCGTATATCTCCTTGAGTTGTGTATTGTATTATTTTCCGCTGCTATGTATTTAAATATAATTTAAATCTCTGATATTTCTGTGTAATATAAATTTATACTCTGTATATTCTTGTATTCTGATGGAATTGTTGTAATATACAATGAAATGTTCTTCCGCCTGCGTTCTATTTTGTCGTGTTCTCAAAATAATCAGGCGTTTCGAAAGGTCTGGGTCAGTTTAGCGACTGATTCGGATCGAGCGAAATTCCTTGTTGTCTCAGTTGGTATCAGAGCTTTGGTTTACAAAGCTAGAGAACAAGACACATTAGAACCAAACGAAAGAATTCATCAGAATTGGATTAGTAATATCCAATGAGAATGACTCGTTAGAGATGGGATCAGTAGTATCCTAGAACGAGTGTGAAGGGTATATTTTTGAAATGAAACGAATTTTGTTTTGAAAATTTAAAATCAATTATTCGTATTTGATTATTTATTTCATATTGATTAGGACAATCCAATATATAAAGATTTTGCGTATGCGCCTAGCTAGCGTGTATTCGAAGTTTTAATATACTGGATAGATATAGAATCACACTCTAGTCGCGCGGAGATGATTCTGATGATAGTTCGAACATCATCAGAATTGGTATTCGAGTTTCAAAGGTGTGATATCTTATATTTCCTATTGACTGGTGTGAGAACCAAAATTAGATAGGGCTTATTGTTGTGATTTTGCATCAAAAATCTGATTTTTAGACTATATATCAAAGTTATAAATTGGAAATGATAATCAACTAATTGATTGCTGATTGTGTTGTTTGATTATAGTTTGATTAATTAAAATGTTGAACCATTTAGCCTAATTGGATCAAATATTGAATTGTGTTGAAAAATGATTGCAATTGCATGCATATACATGTACTTACATTGAACAGGTCATAGCAAAGAGGCTAGAGCAGAAGAATAAAATTTGTTTTTCCGACAAATAGGTACATGTTTACCATAATTTACTGTTTTGTTTGGGTGATGATGATTTTATGAGCCGATTGGCTTTTTCTTTTTCTTTTTGAGATCGGAGGGCCTGTATGGCAATTTCGGGATTTTCTCGGTGCTCCGGTGCAGGGGAGGTTATGGCGAAATTTTTCGAAAATTTAGGGTGTTAGCCAAATTTTTGAAAAGTTCTTAGAAACTGAAAAGTTGAAGAACTTAAGCCATAATAAAAATAATGAAAGTTGAGTTGTATTTAAAACAACTTTCGGCTTTGTTCCCTTTCGGGGATGAAAAGTTTTAAGTGGGGGAGATTGTAATAACCCGGAAATCTGGGCCAATTTAAAATTTTTATTTTGGCAATTTTAGCGAATTTTGAATATTTAAAATGAATTATTTTAAATAATAACGACGAGAAATTTATTTTGAATAGAATTAGAACGTATATATTATATAGATCGTCGTTAGAATATAAATAATTATTTATATATAAAAAAGGAATTGAAAATGGCGCGGTAGTTCGATAATTCGATTTCAAAATTCAAATGAATGTACAGGATTCAAAATAAACCGAATTTTAGTGAAACCAAAAATATTTGAATCTAATCGAGAATATCTTTCCAACGAATCCGAGAAATCAAAATTTCATAGCGGGAATCAAAAGATACGTCCAGTTGAAAATTCTGAATAGTCGCTATGGAATTCAGGCCCTTAAAAATAGCCATTTTGCAAACGATCTCGGATTTCGACGAAACCACTTTTGTTTGATCCGGGATGTCTAGTTATTGCTAGGTTTTAAATTTCATAATTTTTCGAATCAATATGTGAGCGTGGCAAAGGAAAACGTGTTTGACCAGTTTTAGTTGATTTTAATCGACTGAAAAATGGTCATTTTTCAAATGGTCTCAGAATTTGACGAAAATAGTTTTGTTAGGACCGTATCGTCAATACGAAGTTAGAAAATATTTTTCGGGAATTTTTGGAGACTATACGTGACCCCAGTAAATTGAAATGCGCGTTCAAATTCAATATATAGAGTTATATTTTGATTTGAACGAAAACTGATCGTAACAGCCGAATTGGGTTACGAAACATGTCCCATTGTGTTCGGAATGGGGGTAATTAGCTAAAGACGACAGTCGGCATGTTTGATTTCGAGTTCGAACGAAAAGTCAACATTTTTAGAGAAAATAAAATAAAACAAATTAATATATTATAGTTACAAAAGCCCCCTCCCCTTCTATTTCTTCAGATCGAAAGCCCCCCTCCTTCCTTTGTTATCTCGAATGAAAAATGGTCGATGGAGCCACCATCGCTCCTCCTCCTAGCGCGCCGCCCCCTCCAGCGAAGTCCGCCACCGCCGTCCTCCCTCCCCCTCCATTCCTCGACGCCCTCCAACTTCTCCCTCCTCTCCAATCGAAACCCCTTCTTCCCCCAATCTGCCACCACATCGCGAAACCCTAGCCTCGCCGCAGGTCAGCACCGACCATCCCCTCGCCGCCCTGAACCGCCAACCCCAGACCCCCCCCCTCTCGCCTCACCCTCGAGACCGCGATGTAACCCCTCCTCTGTAAAAGCCCCGTCACCTCAAGCCCTAGAAGATGGAGCACAGGTTCAGCAGGCAAGAAAGGGTGTCGAACGGTATGCAGAAAATGAGTGGGTGGATAAAAGGATTTACAGTGAGTTTGTTTATCCTTTTTAATTATTTATTTTCTTTTCTTTTTAGTATGCTATCGTTTTATAAAAATCAGTTTTTAATGTAATCCTTGTGTGTATGGAGTGAATAGAAAATGTAAATTTTACATAGAAAACATAGCATAAAAAGATGAGTTCTTAGATTTAAAATATGATTGTATTTCATAGGAAAAGGTACGATTTTTATATATAAGAAAGCAAGATAAAAATTTGATTCTTATTTGATAGAAAAGTTAAAAATATAATCTTTTATATTGTAGAAGTATAAAAATATAATCTTTTATATTGTAGAAGTATAAAAATATAATCTTTTATATTGTAGAAGTATAAAAATGTGATTTTTATAGCGATGAAATAAAAATCCGATCTTTGTATATGAAGTAGATATATAAAAATATAAATTTTATATAGAATGAAGCATCGAAAATATATATGAAGATGAAGTAAAAATATGATTTTTATTTGTTAGAATGAAGCAATAAAAATATAATTTTTATTTGAACAGCGTGAAAAGACTGCATTGGAATTTCAGTCAAATCCAGACAGTTCAGTAGTTCAAAAGCAAAGCACGGCGGAGTGGAACCCTCTGTGAGAACTTCTCACCTTTAATTTAATTTTTCTAGTTGAAATATATACTAGGATGCAGACGGTGTTTAGTAGCACCCGACACCCGTCGTCCACAGACCATGGACGGCTTGTATGCTTGTTTGTTTGATTTTGATGTGTAGTTGATTGTGTAATGTGATGTGAAATGAAATAAAATATTTATATAGTTAAAAATATTTTATAGTTAAAAATAGAATTTTTAACATGTATATGAAATGAAATAAATTAATATAAACAAATCGAACGATTTGTTTATATACACACATTTGACTGAGATTGATTGGGACGATAAATTTTACACATCGCCCAACTACACAAAAAAAAATGTGTTTGATTGTTTGAAAACCCCACACGGGTATTGGGATGATATAGTCTCAATAATTAGCTGTATGTCGATCGATTGATGGACAGACTGTTATGAGCGTTAATATTTATATTTGATGCTTATACAGTGTAGAATGCACTTTGGATGATGGTTGATTATTCATCGTTGTTATTGTATACATGTGTTGTAGAAAATCCATATAATTAACATTATATGGTAATTGATTGGGCCTCATTCCGTATTTGAAAAAGAAATATTTGAAAAAGAAATATTTGAAATAGAAATATTTGAATAGAAATATTTGAAATAGAATATTTGAAAATAAAAATATATGAAGCCGTGTTGATTAGATTTACGCCATTTTGACGTGAACGATATTTATATCGATTTTATTCATTTTATAACGAATATCTAAAGTGATTTCAAAATCTGATATTTTGAAAAGAATTGAAATTCGAATTAAATTGAATAGAAATGAATTCAAATTGAAATTGAATAGAAATGAATTCGAATTGAAATTGAATAGAAAGGAATTCGAATTGAAATTGAATTGAATTGAAAACGAACTGAAATTGAAATAAAAATCGATTTGAATTGAAATCAATTTGAAATGGATTTAAAACGAATTTATAAGGAGAAATTCAATTTTGATTTGAATTTGAAAGGAAGCTGAAATCGTTTCGAAAACGAATTTAAAACGATTTATAAATTACGTTTTAAAAGGAAATCGACGAAGTATATATTATATATATTATATATAATATAATGGCCTGAATAGAACGTGCCGCGCCGCGGTAGTTCGCGAATTTTGACCATTGACTTCGAACGGATATTACGGGAGATCCGACCGTCGGATTCTCCTAAAACCCGAACCGCTGGGTTCGTATCGAAAAGAGCTTTCTAACGAATATTGGAAATTAGAAATCTAACGGTTGGATTTGGAATTATGTCCAAATCAAATTTGGAAAAGGTCGTTGTAAGTGCAGTTCGATGGCCGTTGATGGAAATCGATGGTACGGGCCTTGATAAAATTATTAAAAATATCAATAATTTGTGTAAAATCATAAGAAATGATTTGGGAAGAATCGGGATGAAAAACTCCATATTTGAAAAGATAAAAATAGATTTTTATCGAAATGAACTAGTTTTGAACTAGAATAGTAATTTATTTATTTTTAAATAAATAAATTGGATTTGAAATGGTTTTGAAAGTAACCAGAATTTCCAATAATTGAATTGGAATGGATTTGAATCGAAATTGTCTTTGGATTATTTCGATGTTGGAATTCGTGATTATACAGATATTGTTATGGGAGTTTGAAAGATATATTTATATCGTTATTTCCAATACGATATTTGTTGGTTGTAGAATTTGATATTGAATATAAGCAGATATATTTTCTATTCAGAGCCTTGTATTTAATATCAAATGTGATTTGGGTTTGTCGTGAATGGTGTCTTCATTAACATTGTTCTTGAACCCAGTTGAGAAAAAGATTAAATCTTTTTATTTAGATTTAATGAAGTGTACCAATTAAATAATATTTAATTGGAATTGAATTGGTATTGATTTTTGGGTTTATCGTGAACAGTGTTTTTAAATAACACTTGTTCTTTAACCCGACAATTAATGAAATGTGATTTTGGGTTGTCATGAACGGTATCTTCAATAATACTGTTCTTAGACCCAAAGGAGTTAAGAAAATCAGAAACTAACTGGAGATTAGTTTAGTTGAATGGTTTCGGGGGTATTGATCTGATGTTGGTTTCGGCCTTCGGGGTCAATATTTTGGGAATTGCTCGCTTGCTAATTTACGGTTAGGGACTGATTGAAATGTGATGTGATTTTGGGTTTATCGTGAACCGTGTTTTAAATGACACTGATTCTTTAACCCAATCAAAGATTAAAACTAAGTGGAGTTTTAATGAATCTTTAATTAGATTGAAAAGATCGAGAATGGAGTATCACCAGTTTTGCTCCAGGCGATAGTTAAATCTTTAATTAGATTTGAACGTGAAATGGTAATTAAATTTACCGATAACACCGTGGTGTTAGATATGAAGTATTACCAGTTTTACTTCATGGGAGGAATAGGATGAGATTGGGAAATTAAAACAAATGATTACTTCGGTAAGATTCGTTAATCCCGACTAGTTTGAAGTGATATTCAAAAGGAAGATTAAAGAATAAATTCAAGGAATTTATCTTTGATAAAATTAATGGGAACCTTTCCCTATGAATGTGAAATTTAGAAACTAACTGTCGGTTAGATAAGTAGAATGGTTTTCTGGATATTGATCTGATGTTGGTTTCGGCCTTCGGGGTTAATATTTGGGGGATTATTCTCTTGATTAATTTACGGTTAGTGACTGATGAATTGGAATGAGGCGTATGTTGTGTTTGTGTAACACTTGTTTATTATATACGCGAGTTATTCGGAAAGACCGGGTTTAACCCATTCTGAATAACTGATACGACGATAAGTCCAAGATGAAGACGGTGGTTGAAGACCGGAGGTTTTCACGTCGTTTGGGTGATTACTGATGATCTTGATTGGGATGTACACCCAAGAAGATGGAAACAGTTGGTGATCGTCCAGACGTACTTGGAGATCGATGGATATGCGGGGTACTAGGTGCCTCCGGTTTCGTTCAGACCCAGAATGAACTTGCAAATGGACTATGTGTCTGACATTGGATTTCAGTCTGTGTGATTGATTTCTATTAAATATATATCTATTTGGCGGCGGAGAATTTATTCTCTTGCTTAACGCCCTTCTCTGAGACGTACGAGCTCAGGGGTTATATACTGATGGATATCAAACGCATAGAGTGAATTGCCTGTGTGGCATGCCTAAGTGGCAAATGATCAAGGCTTCTATTGAAAAGCAAAGCCTTGTGGTTGATGATCGAAGCACGGCCTTTGTGGCGTAGCTTTGTGTAACGTTTACTTCGCGAGTTTCACACCCGGTATGAACCAAAAACGGGAGAGGACCTCAGGGAGGACATGCGTTTCTTTCTAGCTAGAAGTGGCATCAGTGGTTTTACATGCCCTGACGAGTTTGACTTATGTGGTTGTTGCTGTTGCGAGGCGCCTCAGTTTGATCGGACGATCCGGGTCCGATGGAGTCATTTAGTTGGCTCACCTTCGCCCCAAAGGGCGGGGAAACGCAGTGTTCAGGATTTCGTCTAATCCACATCGATGGACCGGCCCTGTCGCTCCAAGGGCCCACCTGAGTCTGGGTCCTGAGACACGGGCTAGAGCGTCTCAAATAGGTGGAGGACGATCCCTGGCCTCGGTTCATAGATGGAAATCCAATTTCCAAATACGTAATTCTGCGGTTTTATTTGTAGAGCCTCGTATGGCGACATAGTGGGATGGGGCGCTTATGCCGTCTATGATTGATACTTATGATGTGAAGTTGTTTTATACACTGTGCACTTATAATAGTATAAAAAGATTTGTTTTAAACGTATCAAGCATTCTTGGCTATTATAAGGTAAAACCCCTATCCTCCGGCTTGCGTTGCATTGTGTGATGGGACCTGGGTCTTATAATAGCTTCATTGTTCTTTATTTAGCATTGCGTTGTTGTTTTATGCACTGGTATTCTTGGGAGGAAGCCCGTTCCGTGTTATACGGCGTGGTCCCTTGATTTACCTAACTTTAAAATAAAGATTAATAACTGTTTTAGTTCTCACACCAGTCACATGACTGACCTGGAGTTTATTGTTTTAACCTAAACTCTGGGTGCCCTTATTTTGACACGGGTAGCTAGTAGTTTTGGTTTTGCAGATTTATATTCACAGGATCCTGGTTTACAGCTGGAATGATATCCGGAAAGCTTTGTATCCGTATATCTCCTTCAGTTGTGTATTGTATTATTTTTCGCTGCTATGTATTTAAATGTAATTTAAATCTCTGATATTTCTGTGTAATATAAATTCATACTCTGTATATTCTTGTATTCTGATGGAATTGTTGTAATATACAATGAAATGTTCTTCCGTCTGCGTTCTATTTTGTCGTGTTCTCAAAACAATCAGGCGTTTCGAATGGTCTGGGTCGTTTTAGCGACTGATTCGGATCGAGCGAAATTCCTTGTTGTCTCACAAGGTCCGAGGTTTCAGACTTCCCTAGCACTATAAGTAACCTATTTATTAAAGAAAATTTATGATGGCTCTGGAGTTAGTGATGGTTGCAAACTTATTTAACTGTTTTTATAAAAAAAAATGGCAAGGTCATGATATTGACGCCCACACACGAACTTAAAATACTTCGAAAACTAAATATTATAGTTTTCTTATTATTACCAAAATAAGATATTTCCAAAAGAAAAAATATATACAAATAATTCAATTATATATTACGAAGAATGCTATCAATATTACAAAATATTTATAACGATGCAAAAGTCAAAGCCACTGAATCTTTTCTATCACGGTCTTCGATAAAACCGGGTCCGAAACACGGTTAAGGATGGTGTATAAAACCTCTTTAAGCTTTCTCTTTATGTATAATATCTTCCACACTATCGGCAAACTCGATTTAAAACTTGAGAGAATGTTCAACAACTTTGTTAGTTTCCAAAAGGTGCTTATTAGCCCTTTCATACTCTGCCTCTCGTTTCTTAAAAAAAAAATCTCTGCCTAAGATTTCTCAATTTGGTTCACATAATTACCAAAAAAGCCAAGAATCCTAGCCTTCTTTTTCTCTTTAAAATAATCTTTTAATTAGAGCTTTACGGAATTAACCCAGTCATTTATAACTCTCTCTTCCAAACCCTTTTGGTGGGTTTACAAAAAATACAAATTTAGATGGAGGACCTTAAGTTTCGACAAAGTTTGATCCGAAGGATCGAGGAGCTAGGTTTGAAATGCCTCCTCTCGTAATAAATTCCAAAGATTAGTATGAAGATCGATTATTTTCCAATTGAAACTCTAATTGAAAAATCCTATGTTGGAGTTTTAATATCTCACTATCAAAATCTACTTCCAGATTTTCCCTAATCTGGCATCTGGTCTCTTCCAAAATATTATCCGTTTGGATGACCTTTTATTCTGAATCTCACTATTGAAGTTTTAGGACATGAACCGAATTCTTTTGCATTTGATTCTTCTTAAACCAATTAAAGGCAAAAGGATTACCTTCAATTTTGAAGGAATAACCTTACTTGAAGCTTTTGGTTTCCCATTTCTGGTAGTTTGACCAAAGGGCTCTGTATGTATCTGCTCTGTCGGAATTAATGATGGCGATGATCCTAATCAATAAATGCAAAAAAACTATTTAAAATAAAGAAGAAGAAAACAAATGCTTCATTGTCAGATAAAAACTATCACATTTATTTTGAAATACATTCATATTTATAAAAATCATAAGCCTAATCTTATATCTTAAAAGATGGAAGTAGCACACTTCGTGACCGCTTTGAAATATTGTAATTGTCTTTCTCTAGGGAGCTATTCTTTGTCACTCCCCAAAATGTCAAAATGGAACCTATGATGTTCCATGTGAAGTTTATATAATTCTCTTGGAATATCCTATCGAATAGGCCCTAACGATTTTATTAAGAAGGACCTCTCCCAAAACTCTCTTCTTTACCTAACAAATTTTAACAAGAAATCTCGGTTGATGGGGCTACTAGGAGTTCTAGTTCCCTGTCCTTGCATAATAACATAGCCACGATCATTCAAATCCAAAATTTGTGCGATTTTTTGTTAACAAAAAGCATAGTTATCACAAAGATCAAATATGATTTACAACATGTACAAATCTAATTTACATCCAAAAGCTCTCCCTTTCATGGTTCACAGTTTTTTTTAAACATCATCTGGAAGAAGGATGGATTTTGTTAAAGTTTTGGTTTCTCCAGGAAAGGCAAGTTGCAAGCCTTAATTAATCATAATACCTGATGATCCGAATACTTTAACGGAGGCCCTCTCGTAAAAGATGTTATCCTTATTGCCAAAGGGTAGGTAGCAGTACCTTGGGAACTTAGTCCTAGAAATAGTTACCAAAGGGAGTTTATTATACAATTTTATTTGTTTAAATTTAACTGGTGAAAGAATATTTCTAATAACTTTATTGCAAGTTTGTTAGAAAATAGGTTGAATACATAAGATGCCACTAAGAAGGCAATAGAAAGAGGATAATGTATGTAAAAAGAAAGCTTAGATACCTTATCCGAAGGAGGAAAAGAGCTACTCATGGTCCATTTTCCCTTTTGAACTCCTGGTAAGGGAACTACCGCCTCTTCTTCCCAGAAGTTGTAAAGCAGAGAGCCCTTGGGGATTTTGTTGGCAGTAGAAGCCTCCATCCCCTCTTCCTATTCAGAGTTTGTTGGGGAATGTGGATTAAGGATCTTAAAGCAAACTAAACACTAGAGGGGGTAAATAGTGTTTAACGGAATTTTATAGTTTTTATGAAATCCTTTCGAATTAATCAGGAATAGACGTAAATCACAAATATATAACAATCATAGAATCAAACACAGATGCAGAATAAAAAGTAAAAGCAGTAAAGGAAAGAACACTCTAGGAGTTTTATACTGGTTCGGAGTTACCCTACATCCAGTCCCAGACAACTCTAGGTTGAAGCGAATTTCTTTTCAATAATATTCTTCAAATACAATCCTCGATTTCCCTGGCCACGAGGTACATCCCACCTATTTCCAGAGTACAGTGAGACTCAACTGATTTTTGGGCTACAATCATATCCAGTTGATTTATACCAGCTATAACCACATCGTTTCAATCTTGTTTTTGGAAGGAAGACTCAATAGAACTTGATCTTGCGATTATAGAAACCCCTATAACTCTAAATGGCATTTGAAATCTTGGGAGAGTTTTATAGATAATCAATATAGAATAGAATTGATGTGATTCTCTTTGAAATTTGGCAGAGTTTGATAATACAATTTAGGAAATCAAGAGTAGAAACGGAGAGGAGAAAGGAGAGAAGAAAATATATGGAAGTTGTTATGAAAATTCGAATTTAGAAGCCTATTTATAGTTGTCCAACGGTCAAAACCTTTCAGGAAAAGTTTCAAACCAATAGATATATCTTTTAAAAATAACGTTCCCCTTGTTGACATGCCTAGTACACCATGTTGACATGTCTTAGAGAAAAAAAAATGAAATTTGGATTCTTTTGAAAATAATGTAAAGGATGTTGAAATAAATCAAGTTAATTCTGGAGTTTAAACATACTATTGTTCTATAAAATAAAATAGTATAATAGAGTAAAAATACAAATTAAAAACATTTAATTATAATAATAAAAGTAATATAAAAGTAAATTTAAAATTACAAGTATAAAAATAAAACTCTAAAACTTAATATTCAAAAGTATAGATAATAAGAAACTTAAAAACTTTATATATAAACCTATAAATATCGAAAAAATAATAATATTAAAACTTAAATAATCATATATGGTTAAAACATAAAAATACAAGTAATAAAATCTAAAATATTTAAATTATAGTTAAATTTAATATCCAAGAAAGATTAAAAGATATATATATATTTATTTATTTATTTTAAATAGGAAGTAATTTTGAAATCAATTTTGAAAATAGTAAGGTAAAAATAATAAGAGATTTAAGAAAGAGATTAGTGCTATTACAGAGTTTTCACAATAAAGTCTAGGCTCTATAACTTATCTTGCTTTCTTGAACTCTTGTTACTCTTGAGTCTCCAATCTTGAACTCTTCTTCCTTGAAATCTTCAATCTTGAACCTTTAAACTATACAGCCTTCAGATCAATACATGTACATAATTCCTTCAATTCAATATAGTTTTCGCTACCTTATGTCATATAGATTTGATCGTGTTGCTGCAAAGCTTGGTAATGGGGGACAAGTGATTCTTCCCTTTCCATTCTGATTCACTTTATCCCTCTTTTATTTTATCTATCTTCGTCTTTGCTTCTCCTCCTCTTCACTTGATTTCTCCATTCCTGAGCTTTGCAACTGTCAGCCTCTTAATCCCTAAACTTTTCTGCTCAGATCCGTGTACTCAAATTCCTCTTTATCCTAACACGCTTCAGATGAGCCACTCAGACCAATTCTTGCACTGTGGTCCCATCCCCTTCAATCCAAATAGACCTCCTGAATTCGCTCTTGACCCATATACAAGACTGAATCCAGCTGTCGTGGGTCAATGGAGCTTTTGGTATTAGGCATTGTGGGTGCTCTAAGGCTTACTATAAGCTTCGTCTTGATTGGTTTTGCATCTTCTGTTTTTTTGGGCTTATGTGGTTGTTTAGTGTTCTTTTTTGAGTTTTATCGGTTGTGAGATCTGCGTATGGTGATGGGTTGATGTTTATCTTGCTGCATAAATGCTTATATGGAATATGATATGAGATGTTGTCTTCATGCAGTATGCCGTGCGGTGTAGTTCATAATTTATTTGTTGATATCCTATGGCGTACGTTTCAATTTCACACAGAACAACCATCACAACGCATCTAATTTCATTCACGGGAGTTTATATAATAACAAAATTGTGCATCCAACTCATTAAGGTGTACCTATTTGTTGGGGATGCAAATTAATTCTTTACTCAATAGCAAATCCATTTACATGTTCAGCATGTGTGTGTGTAAGCTAAAAATAATATTTTTAACGAACAAATATTTATTTCAACACATGACTATTTTTAATACTATACATACATGTTAAAAATAATATTTTTAGCGAACAAATATTTATTTCACAATGACTATTTTTAATACTTCATATACATGTTAAAAATGATTTTTTTAGCGAACAAATATTTATTTCAACACATGACTATTTTTAGCGAAAAAATATTTATTACAACACATTACTATTTTTAGTACTTCATATATATGTTAAAAATAATATTTTTGGCGAACAAATATTTATTTCAACACATGACTATTTTTAATACTTCATATACATGTTAAAAATAATATTTTTAGCGAACATATATTTATTTCAACACATGAGTATTTTTAATACTTCATATACATGTTAAAAATAATATTTTTAACGAACAAATATTTACTTCAACACATGACTATTTTATACAACTGTTTCACCATTATAACGGCGCGATATGTAGAACCGGGAAAATAATGTCTAGCATTATCCCTCTCCTGATACTGGCTCGCGCCATACATAACCATTTCATCCAATCAAGTCAATCATAGGGTTGCCAAACCAATTTACCAAAACACAATCAATTCTGTTGCCTTTCCAATTTATACAATGCATAACCAATTTTATACATCGCACATACATTTTATACAATGCATATATATGATATACTACATATATATATATATATATATATATATTATGCAACGCATAAACAACGCATATATATATATATATATATTTTACTCCATTTTATTTTGAATTTAGAAATCTCACATTGGGTTCCACTCCTCCTTAATTGGTAGGTAGCTGTAAAATTCCTCCAGTCAACTCTAGAATGTAGAATACGCTGTCACGAGTCCAATGGTTCCTGTTTTATTGGATTTCGACACCGTATGAGAAAGATACGCTATTATAAAGGTTAATAACATATTTAAATTAATTAATTAATTTAGACAACCTTTCTTCCTCTTCAATTATCAGGCCACGTATTCGAACTGTCTGTTCAAAATTAGGGTTTGCATTTGCACCATATCCATGAAGCTTGGTGACGATCGAATGGTACCACTTGGAAGAGCTCCGAGAGCCGCGCCTATAGTCCCCAATCTCGTCGAACTCAGTGGCGCTTAGTGGCTGGAATTCTCCTGGGAACGACGGCGGGTTGAGTGCATGAATCGAGGAAAATACACAATTATGAACAATTTCCACTGTTGGATTTATATAACATGTTGTGCTCTTCAATATTCCCTTAGGAAATTTTACAATTCATTGAGACGATTTGGAGATCGAATGGAGTTTTGCCAGGAGCAATTTATCGCAGTGCTCAATAGAGAAAGGTGGCGGTTTTTTATTTATTTCTGAATATGGCTAGGGTTACGGAGAAATTTGATTGGCTAATATATATATATATATTAATTATTTAATTCTTTTAATTCCAAAAATGTTGGTTTTCACATCCGAACTCTAAATCAAACCCTAGACTGTCGCCCCTAGCTAAATACCCCCGTTTCGAACACAATGGAACATGTTTCGAAAGCCAATTCGACTGTTTCAATCAGTTTTTATCAAAATTAAAATATAACATTCAATATTGAATTTTGAACGTACATTTTAATTTACCGGGGCCACATACTGATTAAAAATTCTGCAAATTGGAATCTAGCTATGTTTTAATGATACGGTCCTAACAAAATTAATTTCATCGAATTTGGAGATCATTTGAAAAATGGCCTTTTAACCGGTCAATCCAATTCAACTGAAATTACCAAACACGTTTCAATTTACCACACTCACATATTAATTCCAAAAATTATGGAATTTTAAACCTAGCAATAATTTGACATTCCAGATCCAACGAAAGTGGTTTCGTCGAAAAGGGAGGTCATTTGCAAAATGGCTATTTTTAAGGGCTATATTCTAATTTAAAAATCGGATTTTTAAATTTTGACTCAATTTCTGACAAAATTACCCTAAATATAATTTTTAAATTGGTTCTAAATTTCCAAGTTGTTACAATCTCCCCAACATAAAACTTTTCGTCCTCGAAAAGGAAACAGTAGTAAAGTAGGAAACGAAAGCGAAATAAAATATATTGTAAATGTACCTTTCACCAAAGTTAATCAGTGATATCCACTCTGCACTTGGGATAAGCCTGTATAATGCTATCTTCTGTTTCCCATGCACAGTCTCTAGGATCTCCGCTCCATTGCATTTTGACTAAATACACCCTTTTGTTCATGAGAACTTTGGTTTCTTCGCCAATAATCTTCACTGGCTCTCTTCTCACTGCTAAACTCAGAGTAATATCCAAATCTTGTTGTGATGCTTCTTCCACGACCAAGTCTAGATCATGCACATGTTTACGGAGTTGAGAAACGTGAAACACATCATGCACTCCGGGCAACCAGTCTGGCAATTGAACCTTGTAAGCAAGAGTTCTTATCCTCTCGAGCATAGGAAACGGACCAATAAACCTAGGTGCCAACTTCCCTGTCTTCCCGAATCGAACTACTCCTCTCATCGGAGAAACTCTTAAATATACGTAATCACCAATAGAAAAGGCCAGATCTCTTCTTCTAAATCTGCATAACTCTTCTACCTGCTTTGAGCTGCTTGTAATTGCTTCTTAATGAAATCTACTTTATCTGAAGCTTCTCGAATCATATCTGTAACGACCCGGATTTTTAGCGATTTAATAAGTAATTAATTAATTTAATTATTTGAATAGTTGTTTAGTAATTTAAATATCTTGAATTCAATATTTTTGGATATTTAATTAATATAAATAGTGAAATAATAAATTTGATTATGAAATAATCAAAATTAAGTTGAATTTGCAATATTGGGTGAATTGAATAATTGAAGATATTTAATGGAGTTTACATTCGAATTATATTAACGAAATTATTAATTTCAATATCTAGTTTGAACGTATAATATATAATTAAATTTAAAACAAGCTCGTAAAGTCGCGGTAGTCCGTATCTTAATGTTTTGAACTTCAATTGAATATACAAGATCCAATATAAGTCGGATTTCTTCGAAAAGAAACATTTGGATCTATTTGACTGTATCTTTTTAATGGAAGTGAAAATTTGAGATTTCGTCTTATAAATTGTAAGTTATGTTCAAATCAAATTTTTCAATAGTCGCTGTGGAGTCGTATGTAAGCCATAATGATTTATTTAATATAATGGTTTCGAATTTGGACAAGATTTTTGAGACGTAGTTATAATTTAATTTATAGAATTTTTCTATAATTTTTATTTAGAAAAATAAACAATTTTTTATTAGGAGTATTTTACATCCTATAACAGCATTTTTGGGACTTCATAGAATAAGATAACTTGTCTATTTTGTTATCATTCTGTGATCATGAGGCATCGCCCGTCACAACGATATTTTTATTTTTGTCGGTAATGGTCCATAAACAAATGAGGTTGTACATAATGGGTACGCTAAACATGAAAAGGAGGAAAATTATATTATCTTTCCGTGTACGCTTGACAACATCGTGCGCTCCACGTCTTTAATTCCGTGCGTATCAAGACCACTCATTCTCCAGTTGGAAGCCATCCAATATCTTCTACACAAAGCCACAATCTCTTCTTTATATACCACAGAATTTAGTTCCTTCATTCTTTTTCTTTACAAGTTTGTTTCTTTTAGTAAATTAACAAAGAGAATCCTCCACTTTAAAATCAATTTATAAAATCAAATCGTAGTGTAAACGTCCAATTTTCAATTCACCACTAAAGCCATGCTCTTTCTTCCTCTTCTTAAACCATGACTACCATAATCGAATGAGAGAAATAAAATTAAATTATGCAAATTGAGTTGAGATCGTCAGACTTCGCTCCTCGTTTCTGGTGGATGTTTTTGACGATCTCGACTGGTTTCCTTGATCCCATCTTCATCGCAGTGGGTTAGGGTTCATTATTTTGAGCTATTTGGGAACTCGAGTTTACAACAATGATTAAGGTTCGCTAATTTGTGGGGTTTTGGCAGTGTTTTGGTCCACGGTGGAGGGAGCGGAGCGATGTTGGTTGTGATGGTTGCGAATAGGGGTTGGCCAAGGTCTGGTGAACTCCGGTGGAGGAGGAAGCAGCGAGTTAGTGAGGGAGGGTTTGAACAGAAATTGATAGTGTATTTCATGTTAATTGTGATCGCTGATTACTTGTAATGTTGATATCTGAGTCGCGGTTCTGGCGAGGAGCTGCGAGGTGATTGTTATGGGAATGGCAGTGGTGCGTTTGTGCAGATGAGGGGGATGGTGGGGTCAGAACAATGAACGAAGGAGGATTGGTTTGTTCAGTGGGTGGCATGCCTTATTGTTGCGGGTTCATAAATGTTGTAGCCATTGGTTAAAAATTTGGTACAGGGAGTGGCATTAACGCAAGACTGTGTTTGGGGGAGTGTTGCTGTTGGAGGAGCAAAGTAGGTCAGCTATTATAACAATGAATATTGTTGTTTATTATGATTGTGGTTTAATGATGACGAAAAAAGGGTAGCCGAAGTTAATGGTAGTGGAGAAATAAGGATGTAGTAGACTTCGAATTTGTTTCAAGAGGGAAGAAAAAGGGATGATGGGGACTTTATCTCGTTGGATCGTGAATCGAAGGAGGTGATTAGCGGTAATAAAACGAGATTTATTATGTTGATTAAAAATTAACTTTAATGATGGATTAAAGGGTACATGACTCACGTGGTTTGTTAGGGATCGGAGTTGGACGAACTCCAATTGTTATAGGAGTAAAGTTTAGGAAGAAAAAAAGAAGAAAAAAAGGATTTGAGGGTCCGGTTCAAATAGCAGTGGCATGGGAAGGAATCAAGTAAAGTGGGCACGTTGAGTGGAACTGCTGTGAATATTTTAGGTGCAGAGAAGTGGTTGTCTTGGTAGTAAGTAGTGTATTTGAAGGGAAGTAACAAGGGAAGGTGTTGTGTGAACGAAGAATTATTACGTTGTGATGGTTAACAAGAATTAGTGGCTAAAGTCGTTGATTAATCTTAATTTATAGTTAATAATGTTTAAATGATTAAATATTGTAACTATTGCAACTCATTCATCTGTGAACAGAATTCAACGAGACAAGTGCCACCGGAATCAAGTTGTCAGATATAACGCAATCAGATTGGTTCGGAAAGATTTAGAGACAACTAGTATTTCATGTGATTTCAAACATATGTTTGAAATTATATGAAACAACGCAGAATCGTCAATTGCAAACAATGTAAGTAAACTCACTAACTCTATTTCGTTTATATTTTTATATAAACGAGTTTTAAATTTATTTGTGGTAATTTTATATTGTGTGATGGTTGTTTGGATGAATGGTTGATAAAATTGGTTGAATGGTTGATATAGTTATATCATTGATTGATTATTAATTATGTTTACTATGACATTTCATATTGATGTGAAATTAATATTATTGATATTGATTAACATTTACGGATGCAGGGAAACAGGTTAGAGGAATCCAACTGGAATCCTTAACATTTATATTGTTGTGTTTGCACTGATTGTGACATATGCTGTGATATATTAACCGTGATTGATCTTATTGCGTTTAAATATCACTGGCCCTAGAATTTTGGTATTTAAATGTCGTAAAATATTTTTCAAATAGAAAATGAAATTTGAGATTTAAAAAGAAAATATATTTTTCCAAAAATTGAAGTGTAATTTCGAATGGAGTTAAAAAGTAGAAACTTGTTTTATTCAAACAAGAAGTTGATTTTAAAGCAGTTTATAAATTAAATGAATTATTTATTGTTGGACAAATTGAAATATAAATTCAAATTTGAATTTATATGGAAAAGTGGAAATCAGATTAGAAACCAATATTTGAGATGAGGTTTGAACCTAGCAAAATTATAAAGGAAATTATAAACGAGATTTTAAATGATGGAAAAAAATAAGATTTGTATGAAAATTTTCTAAATAGAAATTTTAAATAAATATGGATTTAAGATATTATTTAAAAGTACGAATCAAATTGATTTGATATAAAAGAAATATATTCACGATTAAAGTGAATAATGGTTTAAAGGAAATATTTTGCAAATGAAATATCCATAAAGGAAATTTAGATTAAAAAAATGTATCCAAATTGGAAATTGAATGAAATGGGTAATCGTTTTAAAAGAAAACGACGAGTTTTAGTTCAAAATTCGGAATATAAAATAAAGGGTGATAACGTTTTGTAGACTGGAATGGTTGTAAAGGAATTTGGTAATAATTTGGAAAGGGTAATTCAATAGTGAATTTGGAATTTGAATTAACCAGAAATGGTAGATAAATTCTGAAGTTTGGAATATAATCGAATATAGGTTATTCGAGAGAGAGAGTATTTATTGGAATTCGATTCTATCGAATTTAGGGAAGTAGTTATGTTTACTTTCCGTTTTGAATCAAATTTAATTACTTATTTATTTACTTATTAATTGAAATTAATAAGTACAAGTTATATTTTTATATACCAAATAATTGAAAACAACGATTATAACGCCACTGTTATAACAAATGTTTTGTAAATGTAAACAACGATTATAACACAACTGTTATAATAAATGTTTTATAAATCTATACAGATATTTTAATGCTATCATTGTAATAAATGTTTTATAAATCAAATATTTGGAAACAGCGATTATAACGCTACCATTATAACAAATGTTTTGTAAATATAAACAGCTGTTATAACGCAACTGTTATAATAAATGTTTTATAAATCTAAACAGGGATTTTAATGCTACCATTGTGATAAATGTTTTATAAATCAAATATTTGGAAACAACGATTATAATGCTACTGTTATAATCAAGGTTTTTGTAAAAGAAGTGGATGCTTAGATTGAATCTAAGAGTCGTGTAAGCGATGTTTTGTTTGAAGTTGTGAGCTTTGACTAAATAAAAGTTGAGAATGTTGTTCATTAAGGTCTGAAAGGTAATTATACCCCGACTTGGTTGACTTCATGATTGATGGAGGAATGGTTAAGGTTTGATAGTGAAGATTTGTTAGCAATATGGTCAGTTAATAAATGATTAATGGTTTGAGTTATAATAACGATGTTTTATAACATCGCGTTAATTTAAAGGGATTTTGAAATTTTTCCCCAAATAAAATGAGAGATATTTTCTATGCATAGAAAATGAAATGAATTGATCAACGAGGAATTAATAAATGGAATATGGAAACATTTTCCGATATTAATAAGGTATATTTTCTGAATATAGAAAACAAGGGCTCGTGAATATTTAGAAATGTTTTCTAACTGGAATAAGAGGTATTTTCTCGAATAAAGAAAATTAGGATATTGGAAACGTTTTTTCCAAGAATCGAGAGAGAAAATAGAGCTTTTAAAGGATATGAAAGATGGGAAATGTGAATTAGAAATGATAATATAATAAGGAATTGATTTAAAAAGGGGCCAGTGTTCTTTGATGGTTGATCGATAAAATTTCCATTTGGAAATAGGATCGTTGGTGGTATGGATGTTTTCTTTGATAGTTAAACCACCGACTATCAAAGTCTTAATTTATTTTATACCTCCTTTGTCATAACGGAGAGACCGGGATCAGATTTATTATCTGAAAACCACTCTGTATTGGCATAAGCGTTACGAATCAACTTATGCTGAAGATAATTGAAGACGAAGTAAAGTGCAAGGGATGTTCTGTTAACCCTAGGTAGAAATTGCCCAAGATGGATTAATAGCATGGTGCCTTCGGATTGTCCAGTCCCAGGACAATGTATATGGATGAATGTTTGACGATGTGGCATTTAAATAAATGGTGACAAGATCTTCTAAAGGGAAATCGTGACCTCAAGCCTCATCACCTGGGAAATGACAGAAATCGGGCAAGCAACATGGCCAATTAGGTCATTCCCATTAGAGGTATTATGACCTGAGCTAGAGATTCATTTACTACTTATTCTTTCGTTTTTGTATGCTTTTGGATTACGGTTGCTGATCACAACCGTTGGTGATAATATGCTCGATACACTCAAGTTAAATGAGTGGTCAGCCATGTGCGGCTGAGTTGCAAGATGTTCTTGTTGAACCCCAGTGTATCCCCTCTAGAGTACACTGATAGGAAGGTGGTTCCATACCTTGTCATAGTTGGAAATCCATTCTCCAATAAGTCCCCTGTGGTTTTTAATTTTGTAATATATATGGAGCGTGAGATGCAAGCATTCCATTAGATTGATATTTATTTGATTTAGACACTATTATAATATCACCGGATTTTGATAGCAAAAATATTTTGGGCTATCGTAAGATAAAAACCATCCGTATTTATGTGTGGATCGGTCTTATGATTACCTTCTTTCGAAAGGATTTTTGAAAGTTAAACCAATGGTTGGAGTTTACTCACACCAATCCCATGACTGACCCAGAGTTTATTTTGTTTTGTTTTACCCTAAACTCTTAGGTGCCCAAATTTATATGGGCAGTCAAGTAGTTGGGATTTTACAGATTCACCTAGAGGAGTTTGAAGCAGGAGGCTTCAACAATTAGCAATAGACTATCATATTTTCTTCTACGATGTTGTATCTGGAAACAGGTGTTTATAACTATTCCAGAAATAGCTGTTGTGCTCTGATAATGGTATGTATATGAACTTACTGATTTGTATTTCAAAGTTTATGTTATATAATATATTTTATTCATTCCTCTATGAGTTTGTATAGCTGTTGTGCTCTGATAATGGTATGTATATGAACTTACTGATTTGTATTTCAAAGTTTATGTTATATAATATATTTTATTCATTCCTCTATGAGTTTGTGATCTTCGTTTTCTTCTATTCTACTATTTCTTTCTTTCTATTTCTCATCCTCTAACTTCTTTCTATTTATGATTCGTATTTCTGTGCAATTTGGGTTGGACATGAGGTGTAATTAGTCAACTCAAAGGGTACAGAAATTCGGGCCATTACAATATCAGGACCCAATACCAGTCGATTTCCTGACTCTACCCAACATGCAGGAAATCTACATGGTCTACCATACAATACTTCAAATGGAGACAATTTCAAGCTCGCTTGATAGCTTTTATTATATGAGAATTCAACCAAATGTAGGTGACCTTCCCACGATCCGCTAAAATCAAGAATACAAGCCCGCAACAAATTTTCTAATATATGATTCACCCTCTCAGTTTGGCCATCTGTTTAAGGATGTTATGCGGTGCTAAGATTCAGCTTTGTTCCCAACTCTTCCTGAAATGCTTCCAAGAACTACCAGCGAAAATCAGATCTCAATTACTGACAATACTGCTGGGCACTCCATGTAGTCTAATAATTTCTTTAAAATATATCTGCGCCAGACTCTGAGCTGTTCTATTTGATTTCATAGGAATAAAATGGGCAGTCCTCGTGAAATGATCTACGATCGTCCATACGTTGTCATTTCCTTTCTTGGTTCTAGGAAAACTGTCAATGAAATCCATGGAAATTTGATCCCACTTCCAGTCTGGAACCTCTAATGGTTGCAACAATCCTGCGAGTTTCTGCTGATCACTCTTGACCTGTTGGCAAGTAGAACACCTGCTAACATATATAGAAATGTCTCTTTTCATCGCCTTCCACCAGAATGTGCGCTTAAGATCGTGATACATCTTACTTACTCCTATATGGATACTAAGCTTAGACTCGTGACATTCGTCCATCACTTCTCTTTTGAGCGCGGTAATATCCGAAACACAAATTCGGCCTTGTTGTCTAAGATTTCCTTTACTATTGATATGGAAGCTTGAAACTTCGCCTTTTTGAACTCGCTTGCTAATCATCTGAATAAACTTATCATCTTTCTGAAGAACATAGATCTTATCAATCAATGAAGGCGTAATAATAAGATTGGCGATGATTGCATTTTTTCTGCTAAGTGCATCTCCTACAACATTCGCTTTCCCTGGAGTATACAATATATCTAGATCATATGCCACAAGAAATTCTAACCGATGCTACTGTCTCAAATTCAAATCTTTCTGGGTGAACAAATACTTCAAGGACTTATGGTCTGTATATAATTCGAACTTCTCACCCAAAAGATAGTGCCTCCATATCTTCAAAGCAAACACGACAGCTAACTGCTCAAGATCGTAAGTAACATACCTCTTCTCATGCGGCTTCAACTAACGGCTATCATAAGTAACTACTTAGCCTCTCTGTATTAATACCGCACCAACTCCTTCAAGACAAGCATCTGTATAGACTGTCAAAACTTGGTTGCCATCTATAATAGTCAACACTGGAGTTGTAGTCAACCTTAATTTCAGCTCTTGGAAAGCGGTCTCACATTTAGTTGTCCAATTAAATCTTACATGCTTCTTGGTAAGCTTCGTTAATGGACTAGATAGCTTCGAAAAATCTTTAATGAATTTCCGATAATAGCCAGCCAATCCTAGAAAACTTCTCACTTCTGTGGGCGTGTTAGACTGTTTCCAATCTCGAATGGTTGTGATCTTGTCTAGATCCACTGAAATTCCTTCCTTCGATACTACATGACCGAGGAACTTCACTTCTTCTTGCCAGAATATGCATTTAGCAAATTTTGGCTTTTAATACGTTCTTTCTTAGAATTTCCAAAAGGGTCCGTTTGGCACAGGTCCCTATTAAGTTTCAAAATTAGGCTCACATCCGGTCTAACTTTTCATGTAAATTAGGTCCCTATTTTTCGTAAAATCATCAAAAAAATAAAAAAAAAATAACGAAAAATCATTATAAAACAAAACACGTACACGCCCAAAAAATCATGCGTTAAAACAATCGAAAACCATGTCAAAACCCAAAATAACAAAATCAGCGAAACAACATGTTTTTGTATGAAAAGATGCACCTATTTGTAAATAGTTGCACACATTCATGCTTATATTTTAGTGTTTCGCCAAACTGCCATATAAATGCATACATGAATGCAGCTAAACAGCATTATACGCATCATATCATGCATATATTCAAATTTAACCTATTTTTCCAAGCATTCGCCGTTTTCAGACATTGTTGCACACATTTATGCTCTTGTACAGAATAAATGCATGCATTCATGCGCAAATTCACAAGCCGCCGTTCCTTTTAAATATGTTGCACACATGCATGCATATATACAGAATAGTTGCATTCATGTATGCAACTTTTCGTAATACATGAATCTCAGTTCAACTTTGTATGCATACATATATGCAATTATTTGATAATAATTGCATACATGTATGCATATATTGGTCCAGATTTTCAACAGAAATACGCTATATGAATATATGCATGTATTTATGCTACTTTTCTGACATTGTTGCACAGAAGTACGCAACTTTTTTTTTGGCGAATGCTTCTGGGAATATTTCCTATTTTTTGAATTTTTTTTAGTGTTTGCCGCATTTTTTCCCTCAAAATGGGTAAAAGGCGTAACATGCATGGCAGGAAGCGAAAGTGGCCAAAAAAAAGAAGGCGGCAATTGATTCTAGGGACCGGATATGCATTGAAAGTATGGGGGGACGTGCGCTTAATTTAAAACTAAAATAGGGATGTGAGCCTAATTTTCACTTTCCAAAACTTGTTCCAAATGCTTCGCATGCGCTCTAGTTGACTTAAAGAAGATTAAAATATCATCAATGAAGACCAGCACAAATTTATTCAAGACATCATGGAATACTATGTTCATTAAATCAACAAAATAAGCAGGGGCGTTACATAAGCCGAACGACATTACTAACCACTCATAAAATAAGTCAGGACCTCTAAAAGCTGTCAAAGGAACACATTCTTCGGTAATCCGCAGTTGATGGAAACTTGTAGCTAGGTCCATTCTCGAAAATACTTGAGCTCCATTCAAGCGTTCTAATAAATCATCAATACGTGGTAATGGATATTTATTCTTCAATGTTTGTTTATTGAGGTCTTGGTAATCTACGCACAACCGGAGAGTACCGCTTGACTTAGGAATAAATATCACGGCTGCTCCCCAACACGAGAAACTAGGCCTGATCAGACCTTTCCATAACAATTATCGAGTTTGATTGCCCAATTATTCTTTCTCTTTCAGTGTTATTCTTCGAATTGCATGCAACATTGGCCTTGCATTCAGAATTAAATCGATCCTGAAGTCAATTTCCCTTCGCGGAGGTAAGCTATCAACTTCTTTAAACACATCCGCATAATCTCTAACAACGAGAATATTCTCAATGGGAGCAGGAGAAATTTCAAGGGCAGACCAAAATTCTTTTCTACCTGACTCTGAATCTGCACATGGTATCGTTATATGATTCCCGAACTTAGTTTTAGATTTAACGATTCTCTCAGCACATTTAACTTCGGCCTCATATTTCGTCAACCAATCCAACCCGAGTATAATATCGAACTCAGCAAGATCCATAACAATCAAATCAAAAGAAAATAGGTAACGGGAATAAGAAACAGACACTCTACAATACAAACTGAGAACAAGAGAACCTCCTATCAGATTATGAACACTAATGGATTCTTTAAGATTTTTCAATTTCAAATTCAATTTCTTAACCGTATTCCTTGAAATAAAACTTCGTGACGTGTCCGTATCAGACAATACTTTAACCGGAATATTGTTGACAGTAAGAGTGCCTTCCAAATCATCCGGCCTTTCCTCATTAGTTGAGGGTGCTGAAGCTTCTGCCACTTTATATACATGTGCTACTTCAGATTTTTCCATCAATGGGAAATCTTGCTTTGTATAGCATGTCTTGTGGCAGATATGGCAATCCCTGATCTCTTGAAGTTTCTTTCTAGATTTAAATTCCTTTCTCTTCTTCTTCTTTGAAAATTTACAGTTCCTTAACAAATGCCCTTGCTTATTGCACTTGGGACATACCACTGTATTTACCTTTTCCTTTTTTACTTACTACGGATCTCTTACCTGCCTCGGGTTCCTTACTTTCCTCGGGCTTCTTACTTACCTCAAGATTCTCACTTTCAGACTTTCTCTTCCTGCTAGAACTTCCTTTTTCCTTATCTTCCAAAGCATGTTGCTTATCAATATACTCATAGCGACAAGCCATTTCAACTACCTCGGAAAATGGAAGCTCGATGTGTGCAATCACTGGACTATGATACTTTCGGTGAAGACCCTCTATGAATCGCTTATTTTTCTGAATTGGTTCCTGAATCAGTTCTGGTCCATAGTGAGAGAGTTCACTAAATTTATTCACATATTCTTGAATGGTTCAATCCCCTTGCCGGAGATTAGCAAACTCACCGTGCAAGCGCTTGACTTCTTGTCGAGGGACAAACCTTTCATTTAAAATTTCTTTGACCTTATCCCATGTCATATCAACTTCAAGCTCGCCTATAGTGACCGCATCCCACCCTATCAAGGCCTCGTCCTTAAATAGGCAAGATGCCATAAACCTCTTTCTGTGATCTGCTAATTCTAGGCCCACGAAGATTCGTTCGCACGACCTTAATCAAGCTTGAGCTTCCTTTACTGATCCAGTGCCAGTGAATGGCAAGCCACCCAAATTTTTATACTTCTTAGCGACCACATCTAGATCAAACTGTGATTGTGGGGGTTGTTGTTGAGTTACAGGCTCATTAACAATGGGAATATTCTCCCCTCCTCTACCCCGACCACTACTAGTCCTGCCTCTGCCACTATCACTCATTTTCTGTCAGTTCTGCAAATATTTAGAAAAGAGTCAGGCCAACAGAAAAGATATCTTAAGGGATAGTTAAAGCATAAAGACATATGCAAAAACAATGATGTAATGATCAAGCTATTATGCTATACTGTTGCACTCATTTTAGGATATTACTAATCCTATCTCTGATGAGTTACTTGTCCTAGAATATTGTTGATTCTATTTCTGACAAGTCATTTAAATATGTTATACTCCAGAGATAAGGTCAACCAATGCTCTAATACCACGTTGTGAAGACCCAAACCCCCGTGCCACGGAAGCAAGGATAATCATTGGAATATAACACATTAATCACATCAGCAGATTACAGATAATAACATAACACATGAAATCATAGAATAATATACATCATCGTAACAGCGGAATCATAAACGTCATCATCATCAGAGTTACACAGATACATGATACTACTTAGTACATAACAGGTTCCATCAGGTTGATAATAAGTCTACAGCATAATTAAATACCACATACATATGGTAATGCCTATAAGTCCAAAATAACCGATAAAATATAGTCTTCGTCTTCAGCCAAAAGAGCACCCCATGCTATGGTGCATATCCAAAATAAAGCCTGTTACCTGTTTACTTGGTTTCCCATGTAAAAAAAAGGCACCCGAGTTTGCATGTGAGAAATAAACTACGAGTCAGTCATGGGACTGGTACGAGAAATCTTACTTAACTTATTTAATAATAAGGCTAATCATAGGACCATGCTGCTGACGCGGAATGAGTTTACTCCATTGGATTGCCAGTGCATAAAATAGAGTAAATCATTTAAATCACGCAATGCTTTTTAGAAAAACGAAGCCATTATAAGGCTCAGGTCCCATCACACAATGCAACGCAAGCCGGAGGATAGAGTTTTACCTTATAATGCCAAATATACTTGATATGTATAAAACAAAAATCATTTGATATTATTATTAGTGTCTAGTTGGTTTAAAACAATTTCAATATAAATGTATCAATCATAGACGGCATAGTACACCATCCTACTATGTCGCCATCCTACTATGTCGCCATATAGGTTTACAATTAAAACTGCATGATGTCGTATTGGAAATTGGATTTCCATCATGAACCAAGGCAAGGGATATTGCCTATCCAATTCAAGAAAATCTAGCCTCCCATGTCTTAGGATTCAGCCGCAACTGCACCTAGGAGCGGCAAGGCTGGTCCACACTTACTTTAGTGGATTGGTTATTTCTGAACAATACGTTTCCCTGCTCTATGGGGCATAAAATTTGGTTAGTATGTCAACCATCATTTCCGAGGTACCTCGCTTTCCATCATTCACATAAGTAAAATGTCTGGGCTCCATACCATGACACCACTCCTAGCTAGAAAGAAATGTATGTCCTCCCTACGGTCCTTCAACCCGTTTCTGGTTTATACCGGGGTGTGAACCTCGCGAATTAACGCTATACACAAAGCTATGCTAATTAAAGGCGTGCTTTGATCATCATCCACAAGACTTTGCTTTTCAACAAAGCCATGATCATTTACATCTTAGCATGCCACACTGACAATTCATGCCATACGACTGATGTCTATCAATATATAACCTTTAAGCTCGTACGTCTCAGAGAAGGGTGTTAAGCAAGAGAATAAATTCTCCGCCACCAAACTGATATATATTTAATAGAAATCAACCAATGAAGAATTAAATCCAATGTCAGACACACATCCATTTACAAGTACGTTCAGGGTCTGAACGCAACCAGAGGCACCTTGTTCCTCGTTCCATATGTCCAATACAGAAGAGAGGTCCTCGCATATCCGGACAATCAACAAATACGTCCGGACCACTACCACTGTAACCTCATCAAGGAAGCTACTCATATCGAAGGCATCCGTAGTAATCCATTCGATGTGAAGATCGCTGGTCGTGCACCGTCTTCATTCTCTTTGACTTTTAGTTGTCGTTCAATTATTTGAAATGAGATTTAACTCGGCCTTTTCAAATAATTCTCGAATATATAATTCAAATCATTTCTTTCCTTGGTTAAATTCAATTCAATTATATAGATTAATGTCAAATAAACCTAACCGTCAATATTACTTTATAAACCAAGTGAAATTGGTTTATTTCCATTCCAAATCGTTTATAATATTTTAAAATGATTTATCGCAATTTTTTTTATATAAAAATAGCCCATTTAATTCGAACGATGTTTCAGGTCATTACGAGGCACTGGCGCTATTTTCATTCAGATTTTAATTACACATTTCTCAAAATCTAACCATTGGATCTTAACAAATTTAATATCGTTGGAAAGATGTTTCCGAAGCGAACCCAACGGTTCCAACTTCGGGAAAATCCGATGGTCGGATCTTCCGTTATAATTGTTTAAAATTACGATTCGAAAACGCGAACTATCGTTGCGCGATTCATTTTATTTTAATTTATATTTTATATAAATTATATAATTCATTCGAAGACTTCCACACCATTTAATTCTTCAAATATTTAGCTAACGTCTTTAAATTTTGGAAAATTTCGCCATAACCTCCTTTATACTTAGAGGGTTAGAAAAATTTATTGGGCCGTATTAGGCACCCAATAAATCATGAAAAAACATACACATATTTTGTGACCTAGTTGTGTACAAGGGAGAACTGTAAAAGTCAAAATCTCATACCATGCCCCAGTGTTGGAAATAAAATAATCCATTTTTTCGTATCTAAAATCAAGAGAGACGTGAATTTTGTCATCTCCAGACCCGTATGGGGTTTTTATTAAATCCTGCCCCGAGCACCATTACATGTATAACTTAAATATGTCCATAATCAGTCTTCTGTTCAACCTGTAATACAGTCATCGCCATACGAGCACCTCGCTTGTATGGTAATCTTAACTTCGTCATATAAGCGCCAAATGCTTATAAGGAATATGATATGAGATGTTGTCTTCAAGCAGTATGTCATGAGGTGTAGTTCATAATTTATTTGTTGCTATCGTATGGTGTACATTTCAATTTCACACAGAACAACCATCACAACGCATCCAATTTCATTCACGGGAGTTTATATAATAATAAATTTTTGCATCCAACTCATTATGGTGTACCTATTTGTCGGGCACGCAAATTAATTCCTTACTCAACAGCAAATCCATTTACCTGTTCAGCATGTGTGTGTATATATGCATGTCTAAGCTAAAAATAATAGTTTTAGCAAACAAATATTTATTCCAACACATGACTATTTTTAATACTTCATATACATGTTAAAAATAATATTTTTAGCGAACAAATATTTATTTCAACACATAACTATTTTTAATACTTCATATACATGTTAAAAATAATATTTTTAACGAATAAATATTTATTTCAACACATGACTATTTTTTATACTTCATATACATGTTAAAAATAATATTTTTAGCGAACAAATATTTATTTCAACACATGACTATTTTTAATACTTCATATACATGTTAAAAATAATATTTTTAGCGAACAAATATTTATTTAAACACATGACTATTTTATACAACTGTTTCAGCAAATTTCACCATTATAACGACACGATATGTTGAACCGGGAAAATAATGTCTAGCATTATCCCTCTCCTAATACTGGCTCGCGCCATACATAACCATTTCATCCAATCAAATCAATCATAAGGTTGCCAAACCCATATTCAACCAATTTACCACAACACAATCAATTTTGTTGCATTTCCAATTTATACAACGCATAACCAATTTTTATACATCGCATATACATTTTATACAATGCATATATATGATATACTACGCATATATATATTATACAACGCATATATATTTTATACAACGCGTATATATTTTACTCCATTTTATTTTGAGTTTAGAAATCTCACATTGGGTTCCGCTCCTCCTTAATTGGTAGCTAGCTCTAAAATTCCTCCAGTCAACTATAGAATGTAGAATACGCTGTCACGAGTCCAACAGTTCCTGTTTTATTAGATTTCGACACCGTATGAGGAAGATACGCTATTACAAAGGTAAATGACATATTTAAATTAATTAATAAAATAATTAATTAAATTAAACAACCTTTTTTCCTCTTCAATTATCAGGCAGCGTATTCGAACTATCTGTTTGAAATTAGGGTTTGAATTTGCACAAAATTCGTGAAGCTTGGCGACAATTGGATGGTACCACGTGGAAGAGCTCCGAGACCGCGCCTATGGTCCCCAATCTCGTCGAACTCGGTGGCGGTTGGTGGCTGGAATTCGCCTAGGAACGGCAGCGGGTTGAGCGCATGAATCGAGGGAAATACACAACTCTGAACAATTTCCACTGTTGGATTTATAGAACGTGTTGTGCTCTTTAATATTCCCTTAGGAAATTTTGCAATTCATTAAGAGGATTTAGAGATCGAATGGAGTTTTGCCTGGAGCGATTTATTGCATTGATCAATAGAGAAAAGCGGTTGTTTTTTTATTTGTAAATATGGCTAGGGTTACGGAGAAATTTAATTGGCTAATATATATATATATATATATATATATATATATATATTAATTATTTAATTCTTTTAATTCCAAAAATGTTAGTTTTCACATCTGAACTCCAAATCAAACCCAATGACTATCGCCCCTAGCTAAATACCCTCATTTCAGACACAATTGAATATTTTTCGTAAGTCAATTCGGCCGTTTCAGACAGTTTTTCTCAAAATTAAAATATAACATTCAATATTGAATTTTGAAAGTACATTTTAATTTACCAAGGCTACATATTAACTCCAAAATTTCTGCAAATTGGAATCTAGCTATGTTTTAACGATACGGTCCTAACAAAATTAATTTTGTCGAATTTGGAGGCCGTTTGAAAAATGGCCTTTTAACTGGTCGATCCAATTCAATTGAAATTACCAAACATGTTCCAATTTACCACGCTCACATATTAATTTCAAAAATTATGGAATTTTAAACCTAGCAATAATTTGACATTCCAGATCCAACAAAAGGGGTTTCATCGAAAACGAATGTCGTTTGCAAAATGACTATTTTTAAGGGCTATATTCTAATTTAAAAATCGAATTTTTAAATTCTGACTCAATTTCTGACAAAATTACCTTAAAACTAATTTTTAAATTGGTCCTGAATTCCTGGGTTATTACATTATTCATTAAAAACTATGTTAATTTCTGATTATTTTTAATGGATATAGAAGCTTTTGTTTTTCTTTTCTTTTCTTATTTGATTTTTGGATTAATTCTTATTTTCAAATACAAATCACATTTCATTTGTTACATATTCCAAGTGTTGTCTAAGTTTAACTGGTTCTTCTACTTGAATGTACACACAATGGGAATCACATGCAAAAGAGCACGTCTTTTGTGAATGACATTCTCTAACCACCCATGACAAATTAATAATCAACTACTACTACCTCTTTTTTATATTTTATATGCAATTATGGTGTGCGTGTCTGACTACATTACATGCAATCAAATTACCAATGTGTATAACGTCATATTACTATTGTATTGGATCTTGTGTGAGTCTGCTTTTAGGTGGAGTTGAATAAAGCAAAATTCCAAATAAGTTTTCTTTTTAACTTATACTCACGCGGTTATCTTACTAACAGATTTCAGAATCATGTCAGTTGCACTTGTCTTGGCATCTATTGTTAGTGTTATGAATATCAATACAATTTTCTTTTACAGCTTTAATTCTGTACGTTCACTATTCACTAATTTGCGGTTTCCACTTAAAATATTATTCCAATGCTACATGTGTAATCATCATTAGATTTACTACAAGTTTTCAAGAATATATTTATACGAAAGCGCCAAAATTTTAGTAGGTACAAATAAAATACCTTGAGTGTAATCGTAGCTCCTGTAGAATGTGCAAAGCAAAAAAAATAGGGCAGTCCTGGGTTTTCAGTCAGCATTTCTTCAGGTGCAGCATATCTGAAAATGTTATCAACAACTATAAAGCAAGTAATAAGAACATGTGAGAGGAACTCCTTTGGTATGTAGTTAATGCCCACCCTCAAATCAGCAGTTGTTCCAAGATCAATAATTTCGAAAGCATGAGACTCTGTTTTAAAATTATACCCAGAAATGAGTAATATAATAACAGCAGAGCATATCATGTAGGCATATGTAATCTCATACGCCTGCTTGCGTGCACATAAGATTTGAACTGGACAGGGGATTCATGGTTTCAGAGGGTATTAATGTCATTCTTTTTCTTTATGTCATATCAACCAATTATTTTTTCCTACAACAACCAAACGCACAAGGTCTACCACAAGTGTTATTTACCTTAAGAGAAAATAATACTTTGGGGTTTAATATCTCTATGAACAATTCCTGTTGAATGAAGCCCATCTAGAGCAAATAAAAGTTATCGTATGATTGTCTATATAATTTTATTCTCTCTCTCTCTCAATACCCTTTGGAAAATTAGAATTTTCTCCTAGTATTTTTCTCTCCACCTGAGGAAATACAATCAAACTAATTGGTAGTTTAAAAGAAAAGAATATGTATAACTTGTTAGAAAGATTTTTGAGGAGACTACTTGAATATCTTTTTTATTACTGGAAATTAGAGAATTTATTCTAATAGTTTCTCACATTGTAAGTGAAATCTTTACTTGACATAAGATCAGCAAGTGTATCCTCACCCTCAAACCATCAAATTAGCCAATACTCTTCTGCCCCTTTGCCTTTTGAAGAACTCTAGGAATAATAATTATGTCAAATACTATATATCTATCAGAGAAATATGAAATAAGGTGATAAGTACAGAAGTGCACACCTCAAGCAAACCATAGACAAAATCAGCACAACTACTAGCACAAGCTCGATGCACATGTTCATTCATCCAGATCTCTACTACTCCATACTCAGTTGCCTTCTTAAGAACAAATCACCTTGCTTCAGCATAATAAGTAAACACAAGTCCATTTTATTCTATATGCATCTATTAATCTGCATCTCAGAGGTGCATCATAACGAGATATCCAAAGTTTAGTCAAAAATGAATAGGAACTATTCGATGTTTTATTTAATAATCAAGGGTACTTGATTAAATGTTTAAGGATCAAGAGGTCATAGTAAGAATAATATCGCATAGTGCGAGAACTGATGTTTTTAAAGCTAAAGGGAGGCAGATCAGTTGACGGACATCAAAGAATTTCAAGCTAACATGAATCAATTGATGGCCAACAAATATAAATTGAATGATTAAACACAAACTTTGATCAATTTGACTTTGATATCAGTGAATTTATCACCGGAAAATTGAAAAATGTTTATGGTTTCATTTAATAACTCAAGTCGGATGGAGTTGTTTCAATAGATTTGTTGGTTAACAACCTAGTCAATATAAAATGAGAATAGATCATAATGATGAAGAGGATAGTCACAACCTTTTTTTAAAAGTAAAGTGATACTTCAATTTTCAGTTTGTCCCTGGAAGAGCAGGGGTTCAAACTCATGAACTCTAGAATTTGAGTCTAGAGCAACATACCACTAACCAATTGAGCAACTCATTTCCTTTGCCCTCAAAATCACTGTCATCACCTGTCCAATTATATCTCAATCACACCTCATATGATTTATCTACTACATGGGTTCTACTGCGTTATTAAAATAATTAGATCTTAAAAAAACTTAAGACACAAAAAGATTTGGCATGAGAAAGGGATGATAGGGAAAAAGGAAACAACGGGATTTAACCCCATTTAATCTAGTGATACTGGACATATTCACAAGAATTTTTGAAGAACTAGTTTCACATGTAAGTGAAACAAGTAAAAATCAGATTATCAATGTAAAATAATAGGGTATCATCAAAAAACATACCTTTATGATGATTTTGGTTTCTAGGGCTTGGCTACTTCAAAAGTTCTTAAACCCGAAGAATCTAAAATGATGTGTATCTTCGTGCATGAATTCGAGAGGAAGAATCGTCATTGTTTCGCACTGGGAGAAACTAAGTTAGGGTTTTGAAGACTTTCTCCTGAAGAAGAGTAAATGAAACGGATGAAAAGGAAAAGCGGATAAAACAAAAGATCAGCCAAAAATGTTGGTGGGACTACTGTAGCCGCGTTGATGCTTTTCATTTTTATATTTCTTACGGGAACAGATGCAGTCATTTAACAAACGCAACTACGTTCTGTAACGGATTGTAGATTTTCTTGTAGTGGAAGAGCCATGGCTAAATAACAAACTAGCACTTTAGAAGCTTAAAAAATAAGAAGAGGAGAGCATGATAAAGATGAAAGAAAATAAAGATACTAGAATGGAAGTTAAAGAAATGAAAATATACCTTAAGGACATGAAGAATGACACATCTATCTATCAAAAAAGGAGGTAAATTGTCGAAAGAAGTGAGCAATGAAGACTCCAAAGCCACCTTTATCTCCTCGGTAAAACTAACCGAAAGGCTCAGATAAGGAGCATAGGCAGCTCCGGTAATTGGAGCAAGAGGAAGAAGATGCGGATGCTCTTTTCAACAATAACTAATACCAAGGAACTAGATGTCCTCGTTCGGGCTTACTGAAACGGACATTGAAAGCTTATTGCTGAACATTAGGAAGGTCAGCCTGTCAAGCAAGCCGACAGCTGGTTTGTAGGAGAACACTAGGACACACACAAGCATTGCATAACACAATACTTATTTGTGTATATGGGATTCTGACTCGAGGTTCGCTTGTGCAGGTGCGATGACTCGGGAAGGAGATAAAGATCGAGACTGGGGATTTGGGGGTTCTCGAAGATCGGAGGGAGTAGTCATGAACACTTTGATTAGAAGTGCGGAGTTGCATTCAATATCCAAGCGAACTTACGACTACGGCAGCAGTCGGCGTCATTAAGACCAATACCGGCGTTCGGTGTCTCCACTACTAAGCACTAAGCTGACCGAAGCGAACATGAGAACAAAAATAGTAAGCATGAAGCAATTGGCGGTGATCATTCCTCCCTATGCTCCATCCCTAGCGTCGTTGGCCAGAGTCATAAGCAAAGAAAGTACCTATGGAATAGATGGACTATGGAAGGAGCTGAAAGAGATGAACAAGGCTCAAGAAGAGCACAAGGAAGTGTTAGCCTCGTCAACGGCTCGGGAAACTGCACTTGAGAAAGACAATAAAGCGGTTTCCGAGGAGAAGCCTGGTTGTAAAAAAGAATGAAGAAGTGCAGCAGCTTCGACAAAATAATGAAGTGATAATGCAAAAGAAAAAGCGGTTGTGGAAGAAGGACAAAGGGGCACATCACTTGATTAAAGATAATGAAGAGCTCAGGCAATTACCTAAAGCAAGTCGTACTGAGCTTGAGCGGGCATGGAAAGAAAAAAACTGCAAAGGCATTGAACAGTGATGTACTGGGCCAGTTAGAGAGCATCAAAAGTTCAGGGCCCAGTTGGAAGGACTCAGAATCCAAGTTAGAGAGGCCCGAGCGGAGGTGGAGAGGGAGCTGGAACCAACGATTCAGGGCTTTTATGTTAAAACCCTTCGATTTAGCGAAATTTCGTGGGTCGAAGACTATGCCAGGACGCTTGCTCAGGCTTGGGAAAGACTGGTGGAGTATGAGGTTGCTATGCAGGAAATAGAGCGGGTGGATGAGGAAGTGCTGACGGCCCAGTACTTGACAAACGAGGAGTGCCAGGTGTTGGCGGAAGGTTGAGCTATGCTTAGAGAAGACACCGAGGCGGAGGAGGCAAAACGACTTGCTACTGCGAAAGGGAAGGCAATTGTTACAAAGAGCATCGTAGTTGCTCACGAAGTTGAAGTTGGTGCTCCTCAACAGCAGTAAGTCGTTTCTTCTGGTTCCGCCAGTGGTCCATTCGTGCTAACCCCAACTGTTACCGAGTATGACCCCGACCGACTGGGGTTGGAACACGAGAGCTCTCTTCCTCCAAGAATCGAAAGCAATGTGCCAATGGAGTCCACGCAACAAATAATGGGAGGTATACCCACTTTCTCATTGGTATTCGAAAATATGATAACACATAGTAGAAGTAGACTAAATCGCCTTCCTCTTCGACGCACAGGTTCTTTTAGAATAGGAATGACAGTCGATCTCGAAACAACGATGGCTGCCAAGCCCGGGTTTGACGTTGAGGCCTACAGAAGGCAGATGTGAGAAGATTTTGCCTACTCCGACGTGTTCTTGGACCTGGAGATGGGAGAGATCGGAATGTAAGACTTCTCAAAACTTTTTGAAGAGGAGAAGGAAAGGCAGGAGGAGGACCCTCAAGTGACCATGCATGTGACGGCCCGCCCCGCACCAACCGACATTTACTCCAATTGTGCGCTGTACACATGTCCAATTGGCATGGGACGGTCGCCAAAGAATGAGAAAGAAAGAAGATGAACCAAATAAAGAACCTGTAATATGTCTCACAGCGCATGGGATAAAATATAATAACCAACATATACTTGACATAAAACAGATGAGACAGTGCATAAGCTGAAAACTTGAACTAACATCATCAGAGTAGCGGAAATCCAAAAGTACAGCTTATTACAACTTTCAAAATACTGTCTCTAAGATAAACAAAATAGGTATGCTACTAATGCCCAAAGTAGATACCGATCACGACACAGGGAGAATAACTATATATCATACGTGGAGCCTCCTGCTCGTCTTCAGTCCATCTACCAAGCGCACTACCAGCTATCCCTGTCTCTAGTCTGCTCGTGTGAGCACCCAGAGTAATAAGAAGAAACATAAAACTCTGGGTCAGACATCAGTCTGGTATGAGTGGTAGCAAGCATAAATAGAATAATAACAGGTATACTAAGTCATACCTGAACCTGGACCTGCAATCAAAGAGTTAGTACTACACGGTACAATACTCTAAGATGTCACTAACATATGGTGTGTAAATATACGGGGGTGGGGATGTGTATGTCAAACAATCAAGCATAGCAACCATCCTCCCATCTCTCACTCAGTGCTTAAAGCATACGACATCCACTTCTTCGATCACTAGAGCACTTTACTAAAACGACAGAACTCGACTTTGTACGACTATGTACATTCCTACTACCACCAACGCCATACCTATGGGATCACGCCCAACGTTTCCATGACCCCACTCCATTGGTAGGTAGCTCCCTAGTCGCACCATATCCAAAGCCCGAGTTTGTCTCTCTACCTCCAACACCTAGTGATCCAAAGTCATAGACATCGACAACTCCTTAGCACACGTCCCGCAGCAAAGCCCAATCACGAAGTGAACTCATTGGTTCCCGTCTGGATCCTGAGCTCGAACTTCCACTTGAACTACCTTTGCATTTCGGGTTATGGATCTCCATTGGATCGGATCGGCCTTCCTCCATCATTCGGATCGGTTCGCTGTAGCACACCAATTATCCAAGCGTATTGGTTCGGTTCGGGTATTTCTCGCCACGTCGGATCGTGTCGCGCCAGATGGATCGGATCGCATGCATCACTATACGCCCACGCGTATCAGCTCGGATCGGTAGTTATCACTCCAGGCGGGTCGGGTCGGAGCCTTCAATCACCAAGCCTTGGATCGCGACTTCTCGGATCGGGTCGGAGTGAATACTTCAAGCGGATCGGTTCGTGCTTCACATTCGGGTCTTCATGCGAGAGTTCGGTCCGTGGCGCTAACTTCTGGCGGAACGGTTCGTGAAGGACGAGGCGGGTTGGTTCGTGACGTCTTCAAACGGTTCGTGACCTCTACCCCGATCCGATCCGGTTCCTGTACTTAAAACCTGCAACTTTCCAGCACTGCTTATACGCCTCTCGACGGCGTTTTCGACCATTCTAACTATTGAAATCAATCACAAAGCATGTCATAGAGTCATAGCAACACATACAAGTGACCTCAAACACCAAAACAACAATATGACATGGTAAAATGGATCAAACATGCCCAAAACCCCCATGTTTTCCCTTAAGCATATGTGAGCATAACTAATGGTACGATTAGCAAAACTTAACCAAATTAACCCAAACTCATATCAGAGGTCTAAAACATCGTTTATGATTTTATAAACATTTTTCCAGAATCTATTTTCCTTTAAAAACGCTGATTAGCACTAATCACCCCAATTTAGCCATAATTAGTGCAAAAAGCAAGCTAATCACTCACCTTAGCCACAAAACAAACTAAGATCTGAAATAATTCTCTGATTTGATGCGAATCCCAATGCTAACAGCAGTTCCAAGGTTGATTAGGTGAAGATCTTCTTTGATTTGGTCTTGCTAATCTCTTTTTCTTCAAGTTGGAGTGGTTTGGAGGTGATTTGGAGACTTTAGAGAGTGGAGGCCATTTTTAGGTTTCTTGGGGACTAAGTGGAGGCTAGAAAACTGAAATGGGATCAAATCCTAGGCCAACCCAGCCCTCTCCTAACCCTAATCCCGAAATGGGTCATGGGTCTACTCACTAATCACCCGATTTGGCCCGGTTAAGCAGTTTTTCACCCTCCAAACCTTGTTTCAGCCATATCTCCCAAACGGTAAGTCCGTTTGGCTATTATGACCACTCTACGGAAAGAGAAACCATCAAACGAATCTAATGGAAGTGGTTTCAGGTCAAAATTCCTTCCCTATCAAAAGTTATGGCCAAAACAGTACTGACTAGGGGCAAAATGGTCATTTAAAAATCGACAAAAATCATGAACAGGGGAAATGACTCTAATAAATGTTTCCCAAAGTTACATGACCATACAACTTCACATGGGAAAGAAATAAATATTCTACAATCCTATGATGTGTAGAACACGGGTCGTTACACTCTTCCCCCCTTAAGAAATTTCGCCCCCGAAATTCCCTAATCAAAAACACACACAAGGGTCCCGCATGCCTATCAATCATAAAACAACAATCAAACATGCAAAACAAGCAAAACAAGTCTACCCTAGCATGCGGAATTACTAAATCGCAAAGTAAATCTTACCAGGCAAAGAGTTCTGGATAAGCCTTTCTAATGCTCTCCTCTGTCTCCCAAGCACAATCATTTTCGTCCTCGCCCCACTGAACTTTGACTAGCTTCACCGACTTTCTTCGAAGTTGCTTCGTATCATGCCCCACAATACGAATCGGCTTGCGGTTCTCAACCGCCTCAGGTTCTACTTCGAAGTCCTCTAACTGATCAGGTGAAATAGTCACATTTGAGTCGTGAACGAACTTCCTTAGTTGGGAAACATGAAACATATCGTGGACTCCTGCCATTTTCTCTGGTAAGCCAACTCTATACGCCAAATTCCCAACTTCCTCGAGAACTTGGAAAGGACCCACAAATCTTGGTGCCAACTTGCCTCTCCTACCAAATCGTATCACGCTTTTCAACGGAGAGATCTTGACAAACACCAAGTCACCAACGGAGAATTTCAAGTCTCTTCTCCTCTTATCAGCATAGCTTTTCTGCCTATCCTGAGCAGCTTTCATTCGTTGCTGAATGATCTTGATCTTATCGGAAGTTTCTCTCACCACATCTGGTCCAAGCACAAACTTCTCGCCAGTCTCTATCCAACATGATGGTGAATTGCACGGTCTTCCGTACAAAGCTTCATATGGAGCCATACCAATACTGGATTGGTAGCTATTATTATATGCAAACTCCACTAGATGCAAATGGTCATCCCATGATCCACCAAAATCCAATATACACGCTCTCAAGAGATCTTCCAATATACGATTCACCCTCTCCGTCTGACCGTCGGTCTGAGGATGATATGCGGTACTGAGGTGTAATCCTGACCCTAGAGCCTCTTGTAAGCTCTTCCAAAACCCACTAGTGAACAACGGGTCTCGGTCACTCACAATGCTTTTGGGTACTCCATGAAATCTCACTACCCACTTCATATATAATTCTGCCAACTTGGCTGCAGTTCTGTTCGACTTAACTGGTATAAATCTTGCACTCTTGGTCAGTCGATCCACAATTACCCAAATGCTATCATGTCCCGATCTAGACCTCGGTAAACCATCGATGAAATCCATCGAAACTTGTTCCCATTTCCATTCGGGAATTTCTAATGGTTGCAACAACCCACTAGGCTTCTTTTGCTCGGCTTTAACTAGCTGGCAATTCATGCATTTGGATATAAACTTCCCAACGTCTCTTTTCATCCCTTCCCAGTAGTAAGTCTGTCTCATGTCTCGATACATCTTATTACCACCGGGATGTATAGTCAGTTTTGAGTGATGACATTCTCTAAGCACTTCATCTCTCAAACCATTCACGTTGGGCACAACTAGTCTTCCATTCTTCCGAAGCCATCCATCTCGATCAAGCCCATACACATTCATCTCCTCTTCGATACCCATCTCTAGCTTGGAGATGATTTCTAGTATGTTAGGATCGTTTCTCTGGCTAGAACCAATCCGCTCTATCAAAGTGGGTCTGATCGTCAAGCTAGCTAGCATAACTGGATCCAATTCGCACCTTGGTCTGAAATCAAACCCCGCAATATACTCCAGCTGCTTCCATTCAAGAAACATTGCCCCTAAGCTGGCATGTCTCCTACTCAAGGCATCGGCTACCGCATTACCCTTCCCAGGTGTATACGTGATATCAAAATCATACGAAGCCAAGAACTCTAACCATCTCTGCTGACGGAGATTCGGATCTTTCTGAGAGAAGAGATACTTCAACGATTTATGGTCGGTAAACAGCTCAAATCTTTCTCCCAAGAGGTAATGTCTCCACATCTTCAGCGCAAATACAATCACTGCCAATTCCAAATCATGGGTAGGATACTTCTTCTCATGTGGCTTTAGCTGTCGACTAGCATAAGCTACAACCCTACCTCCTTGCATCAATACCGCACCCAGTCCGGTACCACAAGCATCCGTGTATACCGTCATCTCTTCATTTCCCTTAGGAATGACCAACACTGGCGCACGCGTCAACTTTTCCTTTAGACTCTTGAATGCTTTTTCACACCCTCCGTCCCAAACGAAGGCTTGATTTTTCTTAGTCAACTGAGTCAACGGTGTCGCTGTCTTGGAGAAGTCTTTGATAAACTTACGATAATATCCAGCTAACCCCAAGAAACTTCTTACGTCGGTTGCATTCTTGGGCGTAGACCAATCTTGTACCGTAGCCACCTTTGCAGGGTCCACGGCAATACCATTCTCTGAAACAACATGGCCCAAGAATCTCACTTCTCTCCTCCAGAAGTGACACTTAGAAAACTTCGCTTTCAATTGGTGTCTTCTCAACACCTCCAACACAATTCTCAGATGTTCCTTGTGTTCCTCTTCTGTCCTCGAGTAAACAAGGATATCGTCTACGAACACAAGAACAAACTTATTCAATTGGTCTCTGAATACTCTATTCATAAGATCCACGAAGTATGCTGGTGCATTGGTCAACCCGAATGGCATGACCAACCACTCATAAAACCCAGACGGCGTCCTAAATGCCGTTTTAGCTATACTATCAGCTGCTACACGGAGCTGATGAAATCCTGTCGCGAGGTCCAACTGGGAGAACACTCTAGCTCCTTCCAGTTGATCAAACAAATCATCTATCCGTGGTAGAGGATACTTATTCTTCCTCGTCACCTTATTTAACTCGCGATAGTCCACACACAATCGAAGGAAACCATCTGCCTTAGTAGCAAACACAACTGGTGCTCCCCACTCGGAAACACTTCTTCTAATAAATCCCTTCTTCAAAAGATCGCTAACTTGCACCTCGAGCTCTCGCTGTTCTCGTGGTGCCATACGACGAAGTGGCATCACTATAGGTCTGGCATCTTTCACTAAATCAATACGAAACTCAATCTCTCGGTGTGGTGGAAGTCCGGTCACTTCCTCGAAGATATCCGGGTACTGGCCAACCACGGGCAAACCTGATAACTCATCATGCGGGATGTCGAGGGAATTTACAAAACTAGCCATTACCCCATCACAGGGTAGATTACCAAACACTACCCTCCGCCCATCATCCGCCCTAACTGTCACCAAAAAGCCCTCACAGTCTACCACCACCCCGTATCTTTGGAGCCAATCGACTCCCAAAATAATGCCATACCCAGTAAAGCCCAAAACAAAGCAATCACAAACAAACATACATCCATGACTCGATAAGACCACATTACGACAGATCATACTGAGGTTTGTTGAACCACCAATCGGGTTCGTCACAGCTAATGGTCTATCGACTAACTCGGGTTCCAATCCCAACCTATCTACCAGGTCACTAGATATGAAGGAATGGGAAGCCCCGGTATCGAACAAAACTCTAACAGGAAGATCATAAATGGAAAGCATACCTTGAATGACGACTCCCTTTCCTTTCTCCGCCGCAGTTGGGGCATTCGACGAAGAAGGAACAACATTGATGGCATATGCTTTCACAATCTGATTCTCCTTCAGAGGTTGCGGGCACTTATCCTTAAAATGTCCCTCCTGGCCACAGTTAAAGCACTTCTTTCCCACTATCTTGGCCCTACATTCCCTTGCATAATGGCCATTCTTTCCACATTTGAAGCACTCGACTTCTTTCCTGCTTTTCTTCTGGCCATCCTTAGCTTGGTTCTGCTTCCTCTTATTCTGAGAGTTATTCTTGCCTCCACCGCTTGCTTGCGGCTTTGGCTCTTCAGCAGATGCAGCAACAACCCCAGTCTTCGGCTTAGGGTAAAGACTTTCTGACCTCAAAGCTTTTCCCACAATCGACTCAAACGTCTCATCGATGTGATTAATCAGCCTCTCCCCTAAGTATTCATCCAAGCCAGTGATGAACTTCTCATTTTTCTTTTCGGGAGTATCGATTAGAGATAAACCATACTTCGACAAAGTGTCGAACTCAGCAACATAATCCGATACCGCCCTTCCATTCTGCTTAAGCTCCAAGAACTTCCTAAACAATTCCGACTTCTGGGCAGCTGGGATATACTTGTCGCTAAAGCGAGCTTTAAACTGATCCCAAGTAACTTGATCTTCTGGTGTGGCTGCCCTAATAGCATTCCACCAATTCATCGCTCGTCCTTGCAGCTGACGAGACGCTAGCCTTCTCTTCATCGCATCCTCGATACCCAAGTCATCGAAGATCCGATCACAGCTATCCAACCAATCCTGAACATCCGTGGCCGACTCTGTTCCGTGAAACGGCTTTCCACCAAGATTAGTGTAATCCTTACTCAACTTGGCGAAATCGACCCTAGGCGCTTGCACTACTGGGCCACCACCAACTCCGGGATTAGGAACTGCCCCTTGCACTTCTCTAAGCATGTCTCTCATGAGGTCGGTAAACATCGCCCTCATGTCAGCGGCATTTCCATTATTGGCCCCTCTACCAGTACCTCTCACATATCGGCTCATCGTCAATCTGTAAAAAGAAGAACGATTAACGACCCCATAGTGGTACTAGTGCAGTGCAACTTCATCCTTATACTGCTAATAGTATATATATACATAGCTTTTGAAAACCAAAGTAATCACAAATACGCGCTCTCATATACGTACTAACTCTCCCTAGTGTCTTTCCCTAGGTTAACTACGCAACCTGGCTCTGATACCAAATGTGACGGCCCGCCCCGCACCAACCGACATTTACTCCAATTGTGCGCTATACACATGTCCAATTGGCATGGGACGGTCGCCAAAGAATGAGAAAGAAAGAAGATGAACCAAATAAAGAACCTGTAATATGTCTCACAGCGCATGGGATAAAATATAATAACCAACATATACTTGACATAAAACAGATGAGACAGTGCATAAGCTGAAAACTTGAACTAACATCATCAGAGTAGCGGAAATCCAAAAGTACAGCTTATTACAACTTTCAAAATACTGTCTCTAAGATAAACAAAATAGGTATGCTACTAATGCCCAAAGTAGATACCGATCACGACACAGGGAGAATAACTATATATCATACGTGGAGCCTCCTGCTCGTCTTCAGTCCATCTACCAAGCGCACTACCAGCTATCCCTGTCTCTAGTCTGCTCGTGTGAGCACCCAGAGTAATAAGAAGAAACATAAAACTCTGGGTCAGACATCAGTCTGGTATGAGTGGTAGCAAGCATAAATAGAATAATAACAGGTATACTAAGTCATACCTGAACCTGGACCTGCAATCAAAGAGTTAGTACTACACGGTACAATACTCTAAGATGTCACTAACATATGGTGTGTAAATATACGGGGGTGGGGATGTGTATGTCAAACAATCAAGCATAGCAACCATCCTCCCATCTCTCACTCAGTGCTTAAAGCATACGACATCCACTTCTTCGATCACTAGAGCACTTTACTAAAACGACAGAACTCGACTTTGTACGACTATGTACATTCCTACTACCACCAACGCCATACCTATGGGATCACGCCCAACGTTTCCATGACCCCACTCCATTGGTAGGTAGCTCCCTAGTCGCACCATATCCAAAGCCCGAGTTTGTCTCTCTACCTCCAACACCTAGTGATCCAAAGTCATAGACATCGACAACTCCTTAGCACACGTCCCGCAGCAAAGCCCAATCACGAAGTGAACTCATTGGTTCCCGTCTGGATCCTGAGCTCGAACTTCCACTTGAACTACCTTTGCATTTCGGGTTATGGATCTCCATTGGATCGGATCGGCCTTCCTCCATCATTCGGATCGGTTCGCTGTAGCACACCAATTATCCAAGCGTATTGGTTCGGTTCGGGTATTTCTCGCCACGTCGGATCGTGTCGCGCCAGATGGATCGGATCGCATGCATCACTATACGCCCACGCGTATCAGCTCGGATCGGTAGTTATCACTCCAGGCGGGTCGGGTCGGAGCCTTCAATCACCAAGCCTTGGATCGCGACTTCTCGGATCGGGTCGGAGTGAATACTTCAAGCGGATCGGTTCGTGCTTCACATTCGGGTCTTCATGCGAGAGTTCGGTCCGTGGCGCTAACTTCTGGCGGAACGGTTCGTGAAGGACGAGGCGGGTTGGTTCGTGACGTCTTCAAACGGTTCGTGACCTCTACCCCGATCCGATCCGGTTCCTGTACTTAAAACCTGCAACTTTCCAGCACTGCTTATACGCCTCTCGACGGCGTTTTCGACCATTCTAACTATTGAAATCAATCACAAAGCATGTCATAGAGTCATAGCAACACATACAAGTGACCTCAAACACCAAAACAACAATATGACATGGTAAAATGGATCAAACATGCCCAAAACCCCCATGTTTTCCCTTAAGCATATGTGAGCATAACTAATGGTACGATTAGCAAAACTTAACCAAATTAACCCAAACTCATATCAGAGGTCTAAAACATCGTTTATGATTTTATAAACATTTTTCCAGAATCTATTTTCCTTTAAAAACGCTGATTAGCACTAATCACCCCAATTTAGCCATAATTAGTGCAAAAAGCAAGCTAATCACTCACCTTAGCCACAAAACAAACTAAGATCTGAAATAATTCTCTGATTTGATGCGAATCCCAATGCTAACAGCAGTTCCAAGGTTGATTAGGTGAAGATCTTCTTTGATTTGGTCTTGCTAATCTCTTTTTCTTCAAGTTGGAGTGGTTTGGAGGTGATTTGGAGACTTTAGAGAGTGGAGGCCATTTTTAGGTTTCTTGGGGACTAAGTGGAGGCTAGAAAACTGAAATGGGATCAAATCCTAGGCCAACCCAGCCCTCTCCTAACCCTAATCCCGAAATGGGTCATGGGTCTACTCACTAATCACCCGATTTGGCCCGGTTAAGCAGTTTTTCACCCTCCAAACCTTGTTTCAGCCATATCTCCCAAACGGTAAGTCCGTTTGGCTATTATGACCACTCTACGGAAAGAGAAACCATCAAACGAATCTAATGGAAGTGGTTTCAGGTCAAAATTCCTTCCCTATCAAAAGTTATGGCCAAAACAGTACTGACTAGGAGCAAAATGGTCATTTAAAAATCGACAAAAATCATGAACAGGGGAAATGACTCTAATAAATGTTTCCCAAAGTTACATGACCATACAACTTCACATGGGAAAGAAATAAATATTCTATAATCCTATGATGTGTAGAACACGGGTCGTTACAATGCATGAGAAAATAGGCAGGTCGTCAATGCAAAAACCATTCAAGCATCAACGAGCCCAAATGTTGGTAAAGTCTGAAGAGCTTGAGGTGAAGAGGAAGGCAAATGAGGATGCGAGGCTCAAAGCTCACGAGGAGCGAGGGTGAAATTCGAAGCAGAGGCCCGAGCCAAAGTTGAGGAAGAGGTCTGGAAGAAAGCCGAGGATGAAACAACCCACAAAAGAGCGGAGGAGGATCTCAGGAGGCTAAAAGTCGAGGAGGAGGCTAAGCAAAAGCCTTGACAGGATGCTAATAAAAAGGCCGAGAAGGAGACAAAGAATAAACATGAGAAAGAGGCCAGGAAAGACAAGAAGGAAGTGAAGAAAGCTTGGACCTCTAGGGACATAGCCAAAGCTACTCCACCTCCATTGAATGTAGTGCTCCATGGAATAACGGAGATTTCCGATGAGGAACTGTTAGTACTCCAACCGTCCATCAGTAGGGCCTCGAGTTAAGGCCTCGCCCTAAACCAGCTCTGCCAAATAGGCCAAAAGGATCTAGAGGGAGTGGGGAGAGGAAGAAAGATGAGGACGAGGCGCCTTAGATTGAATCCGAGGAAATGAAGAAGAAGGGTGGCCCATCCAAGTGATTGTCGTAGATAGCTTTTTTTGTAGACAGATAGGATACGTGAGTATGGCCCTTGCCTTGAAGGCATGATATGGTTTTGATGTACATCTTGTTGTTAGAAAGAAGAAGGATGTATTTTTTTGACATGTGAATAAAAGTCAGTTTACTTTACTTATATTAGATATCGTTCTAAGTGCACAAATATTATTTAAACTTTGCAGCACTGTACTTATGTAAATTAACTTGTCGTTGCACTGTACTTATGTACATTAACTTGTCGTTACACTTAGATTTAAGTTAGTCAAGGCCATGGAGTTTCCAGGATCGGTAGGTGGATGGAGGAGTTTTGAAATTTTGAGAATTCGAAGTTGAATTGGGAAACACGAAAATCAGTTGCAAGTACGTAAGAATACAAATTTTAATTTCGCATTCCAAAAGACTTAACCAAATTTTTCTGTTTTTCTTGGAGTTCGAAGGTAAGTTTTTTTTTTCTTTGATTCCGAACTCAAGTTAGCAAGCTTGAATCGGCACGCGACGTCGCATGACTGGATTAGGATTGAAATTGAGCGTATCACAACCGATTAGCGTAACGCTCGAGAAACGAACCTGTTTGAACTGACAATTCAGATATGCACACAGGATGTGGACCTATGGTTAAATCATCAACTTCAGGATTTAATTCTTAACCTAAACACGATAATCGCGATTTGATCCAAGTATTGCGACTGTGGTTGGAAATGACGATGGTTTTAGTTATAAAACTATAGATTGCCACTACATTCCAAGATGTTTTTTTATAGGGAGTCTTGGCCTTAAGGGGCATTAGATGTGACTTTCGCGAAGCCCAGACTTTGATTTTGGATCATCTCCTCTACGTGGCGGGTTTTCACCCGAAAGGTCGCTCCACGGGTCGTAGAGGGGATGATGATAATAAGGGTGCAAGAATTGGTGGACGATACGTTCCTCCAGGCTCGCTTCCTGTTGTGCCCTCATTTTTGCTTCCCGACGTGCCCCCATATGACTAGGAAATGGTCGGAGATCAAAAGGAGGTGGAAGGTCGTGATGATATCAACGACAAGGTGTTCGTTGAAGAAGGGTGTCTGTATTTCACTCCCGTTTCATCTATGACGAGGGAGACGCGGTCGGGAAAGGTTTCCAAACCGGTTTCTCTAACGACAACCTCAGTGACAACTGTGTCAATAGGAAGGATTGCGGGAACTAGTGGAGGGTATATATCCCCGGTCCCGCTTTCGGATGCACCCCCATTTGTGCTTCCTAATGTGCCGCAGCTAACTGAAAGTGGTCGGAGCTCTATAGGAGGCGGAGATCCATGACTTTAGTGATGAGGAGGCATTAGCTGGAGAAGAGGGCTCACTTTTCACTCTTGTTCCATCTTCAATAAGGGAGACAAGGTTGGGAGTGGTTTACAAACCGGTTTCTCTAGCGACGACCTCAGATACCACTACATCGATGAAGGTGATGATGCCAGCGACGAGGAGGTGTTAGTTAGAGAAGAGGGTTTATTTTCCGCTCCCCTTCCATCTCCCTCCCGTCTCCAATGAGTGATACGTGGTCGTGAGTTGTTTCCAAACCGGTTTCTCTAGCTATGACCTCGGTGATCGTTGCATCATTGGAGGAGATGACTCTAAGTGTTCGGGTATTTTTACATTCTCCAATTGTTGTACTCATGTAATGTAACTTGTTACATGTAGATTCGGGTTGCCCCCAAGTTTAGAGATTAAGGACGCTTAAGTTAATAAGTGTCGCAAGTTGTTTATACTTGGCCTCGTTGTTGGTTCGAGACTCGAGTTAACTTGAGGAAGGAGGACCATTCCACAAGGGCTGGCTCTTAATAAGGACTCGAGACAGTGCACTCATGTATGCAAGTCGGTCGTTTTCACGACTTGACATACCACGCATAGTTCGAGCAAGGGCTACACTTTCGTCGATCATGTTCATAACTTCAAGTAGCAATTTGAAGTACAAGGTTGCAATCAAACTATTTAAAAAAAAACAGATAGCGAGGTTTACATGTGGTGTAACTCGAGTAAGATAAGGCATACTGTGTGGCATTACTGCCTAAGCCACTTATTTCTGCTTCAATCTTGCTGAGTCGAAAGGGTGATCTCTGGGGATCTAGTCGTTAGCCTAGTTTATGGCTGGTTGAAACTCTTGGTGTGCATTGGGCTGCTCGGGAATTTCATTTGAGGGACCCTGTCTGTATTGCTCAAGCTTTCCCTTGCGGACGAGCTTTTCGATGTCGTCCCTCAAGTTGCAATATTTATTTGTGTCATGACTGTGGATGTTGTGGAACCAGTAGTATTTTCCAGATTCTTTCGCCTCGTCCGACACTTCTCTAGGATTTGGCTTCTTGTACTGCAGAACATTACAAGTTTTAAGGTAGATGTTCCCGAGGGAGTTGTTAACTAGAGAGTAGTTTTCAAAAGATGGAAGTCTAGGCCGCTTCCTCTTCTTATTGCGACTACCTCCGTTGTTTCCACATCGAGCGAGTTTTTTCAGAGCATTGGGACTAGAGTCGTTAGAGCTTGTGGACTTCATCTTAAACTAGATTGTCATAGTGAGAAGCTGGATTCCTATGCGCTTCTTCTTAACATAGGAAATGATTGGCTTTCTCGTATAAGATTTCCAAAGTCTAGGGCTGCTTTCGGTCAATCCATGCTCTAAATTCATAATTTGGAAGTATGTCCTTGGCAGGTTGGGCTAGGACGGTATGCAGCTCAGGGTCTTCTATCTCTTCCAATGCATCATTAAATCTTTCAAGGTATCTCTTCATAGTTTCCCTGGTGCCTTGGTGGATATGCGTCCCGAATTGTTCGGTCAACTCCATCGGGAGCTGGTCGAAGGTTGAGATGGTTCTCGACGGGAGCCAAGAGAACCATAATAGAGGTACGCCTTCTAGAAAGACGAGGAAGCATTTGCACTTCACAGCGTCTGCGGTGTGAGTGGAATCCATGTGAGATTCATAACAGTTGATGAAGTTTTGAGGGTCTGATTTCCTCGAGTAAGCCTCCATCTATGACCTGTTGAAGTGTTTGGGCCATTCAGTGTTGAGCTCATCTTCATTGAAGGGGTTACGTATCGCACTGGTTTCCCAATCGTAAGTGACATACCCCTGAGATTCTTTCATTATGTTGCGAACCAAGTTGGCGAGAATGGAAGTTCAGATCGTCGTTGTTTCAAATGGTCGTGATCCAACCCAAGAGTGTGTAGCCTTGGATGCCTTCTCAGATGGATTTTGTCTTAATCTAGAGAATCTTCGACCTTTATTCTTTGATTTTTCAAAGGTTAAAAGGTGGGAAATTGGGCCTAATTTGTTGCCTAAGGCTTAGCGCCAAGTTCTGAGTTGCGGAAGGTTGGTCCTGTCCGGTGAACGGTCGGGAGCCGGTCCTTTGGCTGATGTTTGGCCCAAACTGGGAACAGCCGAGATGGCGCGTTCCCTTTGTGATGGTGATTCTGGCACCATCATGGTTAATTCTCGAACGTTGGCATCAATTACTGTGGAGACAAACAATAATAGGGCTCGGGGAGACGCAATTCGGAGGAGCTTGAGCACTCCTATTTTCTTGAAGCCTAAAAATGTCTCGTTGAGCATATTCTTGAAGCTGATGCGTCAACTCGAGGTTGCACTTGATTTGCTTCTCATGGATTCTCTGTTTTTCTTTCAATTTTTTCATGGCTTCAACAAACCGAGCTCAAGTAACCGGAGCCCTAGGATTGGAGGAAGTACTGGTATCCAAATTTTTTTGGAGCTTTAGTGGGTTGAACAACAGTAAAAGGTCCAACCATAATAGTCTTTCCTTTGGTCACCATTATCAGTCAACTTGGTAGGTAAGTCTAAGAAGACTTCAGTAGCCCTCCAAGTATAGGTTAATGAACGGTAGGAATGGTGAAGTCTTTAGTTTCTCAGTGAAAGAACCAAAACGTTGATGTCCAAAAGTTGGCAACAACACCCAACGAGTTCCAAGACGATGAAACTAAACATCCAGTATGGAAAATTGTGCAGGAAAGTAAATCAACACGGTATTTTATAGTGGTTCGGTCCGTGAGAACCTAGGTCCACTTTGAATATTTTTCTCTTTTACTCACTTCAATGTCAAAAGTACAACGGTGGGAACAATAGTTCTAAATAAGTACAATGGCAATGATGGAAAGCAAGTTCAAAGAGGTCCAAGTTAGAGCCTTTCTCCTTCTTCACAAAATAACAAGGTAGCCCAAAAGTCCAAGTGTCTGAAAAGAGGTAGTTTTCTTCTTCTTGGAGTGATGGAGCAAACTTGATAGTCAAATAGGCATCTTCTTCCTAAAGTGTCAAGAGAGAAAAATCCAACCCTTTTCTTATATCAAATTGATGGGTATTTGTAGCAGAAGGAACCATGTAGGAGTAGATAACAGGGGAGGCAGGTGAGCAAATAGGCAATATCTTCTTCCTAAAGTGTCAAGAGAGAAAAATCCAACCCTTTTCTCATAGCAGGATGATGGGTATTTCTAGCAGAAGGAACCATGTAGGAGCAGATAACAGGGGAGGCCGGTGAGTACGTGCCCACAGTTTTCATATCCCGGGATCCGTATCGGTCCTAGTATACTTAGCATTTACTGCTCTGCTTCTTGAAGCTCTGAATCCTCTCTTCTAAGGTGACTTTCGTGTATAATAAGGACCATGAAGAATGTCGATCCTGGAAGCACAAATAGTTATACCAATCCCTACGTGCTTGAGTATTTCCCGATAATAGCTTTTGGGGAGTTTTGTTGGATTTGACTTGTTGGGGATACAAATTTTGGAATGGTGAAGTGGGATACAAAATTGGCATAATGGAGTAGGATAGGAAATTTTGTGTGATGGATCGGGATACAAAATATTGGAGGAGTTGGGGATACAAACTCCCCCTACCGATCCCGGAGCACTAAGTCACCCGAGAGCGGTTTCGATGAGCCAAGGCAACCATTCTTGAATGATTCCATCTGGGCTTGATTCCAGGATGTTTTGGCAATACTTCTAGTCCATTTAACCATGTGATGGGCCGAGTCATGCGAGACTGGACTGATCCTGGTAGCCGGCCCAAAATGTCGAGTAATAGAATCCATGTGTGATTCTGAGATATATTGATGAATCTATATGTGATTATGATATATAATAATCTATGAGAATCCATGAATTGCTTGGAAATAATTTGAGGGATCCATATATGATTCTGATATCTATTGAGTTATGAGGATCTAGTTGGGGATTCATGTTCTGTTCAAGTGATGAACACTCGTGTGAAAGATGTCGAACGTATCCTTAACATCATAAATGGATAAAGACATAATAGGAAGTATGACCGGGGGTTCAACTATCCTACGAAAGGCTATATCAAGTCCCTATCTAAATATAATTATCAATTGTTTGCTTGGTATATTTTATTTAGAGATATATGATGCTTAGTAGGTAACTTTGAATCCTTGTGCAAGAAGTTCGTATCGGACTTGATCAGAGAGATCTTCGTGAAAAAAATCCAACATGCAACGAACCTTAGAGGTATCGAATGTATCCTAATTTGCTATTGAATGTATCCTAATATGCTATCGAATGTAACCATTCTAGATATTTGATATGATATGTATTCTACTGCTTAGGCACTATTTATTATATTAGTATAGTAAACCTAACGAATGGCTGAATTCTTTTGCGGGGTAACTATTACGGGAATCTGTATGGTCTCAAAAGACATCGTAGTATGTCTCATATGTCTTGAGTTTCTCAAGCTTATTCACTAGCATGATCCTAGTGTTATTCTTTTAAAATTTTCGGGTCAAATCGAATATATTTTCTAGGTTAGATTTTGATTTCTTCGAAACTTCTATAGAGAAGCCAGAGTCAAGATGTTTTCACGTATTCTTTTACTTATTCCTCTGTGTTTGTTGTTGTGTTTATAAGCAATTGTACAAACATATAATTACAACCGTTCAGACTGATTTATATATTTGTACTCTGATTGATGTATATATATTACAGGTTTTTTTCTCTATGTAAAGAGCATTGTTTATATTATAGCCTATTCGTTTTGTTACGAAATTTTGTTTTATTTTTTCTGTTTATTCGTCTAGTTTCTTTCTTCCTAGTAATCTGTCTTTCTAGCACTTCAATTTATGGCACATGAAAGAAAAATGATGTATTAATACCCGTTTTCGCGGGTTGAAAAATCAGGACATTACATATAGATAGCTATATCATGTTTATGAATGTCATGCATAGATCCACATAATTTAGATTCATTGATGTAAGAGGATTTTTTTTTTTTTGCTCTAGGCTTATATTATTTTTTATTAAGCATCACATAAGTAAGATATTCCAGAAATTTTGATGATTAAGAAGTATAATATATCTTTAGGATATTCATTTTGATATTATTATTCAATAATATTGTAGCTAATTCTAAGATAAGGTTTTGTAACTTCATATATTTGTTCAATTAATTCAAATATTTCTAAAGAAATTGTTTTTTATGAAGTTTATGTTTTGGAACACATAGTGGTTATTTCTGCCTATTTTTATCATAAATGTATTAAATGTGGTTGTTACGACAATAAATTAAATACCTTATTATCGTAAGTGCATTGGCTATAGAAAATTATATGACACTAAATGTTTATGTTTGGAATAAGAACATGTATAAGACTTATTATTTGGTGCATTTATTTTGGTAAACAATTTTTGATATAATGGAAGAAATGAGTTTGAAAAACAGCCTGAAGTTGTGCATTTATTTTGGTAAACAATGTTTGTGTTGCTCTCTATTTTGTTCATGCTCAGGTGTTGCTCTCTCAGCTCCATTCATACTGACCATCCGCAACTGTAGGTTTGCGTTGTTTTTTTTTTTTTTTTTTTTTTTTACCTTTATGTACATATTTTTGCTACTACTATGCTACTTCAAACTATTAGGATGGTACCTTAATCCCTAACTTTTATTTTGGCTACCGATCAAGCTTGTTGATTGGATATATTTTACTTTCTATGATATATAATCGGCTGTGCAACCGCGTGCTGCATATCCGTCTCCTCTAAAAAAAAGTCTCTATACATGGTTGTACTTCTGAGAAAGTTTGTTTCCCTTTTTTAAAAAAGGGGAACACACACACACACACTCATACACGCACACACACACACACATAACACAAAAGTGGAGAAAAATGGCCTTTCTCCGATGACTCACAAAAAACTGATCGACTAAGCAATGCACTTACTTAACCGAACAACAAAATAAAAAACTCTAGACAACAACAAGCTACAACATACAAAGGAAAAACAAAACGAATAAGAATATCTAAACACCGGGCGCAAAGCACCACTAAAACACAACCCATAGCACCACCCTCGCCAAATGCAACTCCAATAACCAGACGCCCAATCCAGAAGATGAAGCCTAAGGTCGAATGAATTTAACAGACCGCCACCGAGAGGAAAATAGGATGACTCCACTAGACAGCTTCAATAGCCAACACCATCGTAGCTCCCTGTAGCCAATAACCATCCAATCCGTCTTTAGGAACCACACTAACAACCTGAAAAAAGGTCATTCACCCGACACCCTCACCGGGATGGGATCTACGCGTAACAGGGAAACTATCAGCCAATTTAGTTAACAGAAATTGAGGTTGCCCATAAAGGGCCTACCCCGAAAAGCGAAATATACATCATCGGAAATCCTCCAAATGATCGAGGACACAACCATCAGAGTCTCATCAAACATTGCCTTGTTCCTAGCAACCCAGAGGTGCAAACGAACGAGACAAGGACGAGCCAGAAGAGAAACGAGATGAGAACTTCCTCCGAACCCCTCACCCACTAGACCTGAAGCAGTGAGGACATATTCTGAGAAAGTTAGAATAGATAAACAAATCATAATATAAGATAATTATATTGAATTCAAGAGATTTAAAAAATCTTCAAAGAGTTTTATGTTACATACATCTTTTTATTTACATATCATATTGACCAAATATCCTAAGACGTCATGTTGCATAACATTTCAAATATCATCCGAATTGTAAATTAATTATTATTTTAACCTCGAAAAAGGACTTTTATTATTTGCAAAATATGAATTGACATGAATTTTCAGTTCATATATCTCTTAATTACTTTGAATTCATATGTTTTAGTTAGTTTATATTATTTTCCTCCGTTATTTACTTTCAATTATCAAGAAATATACGTTGTCAATTTGCATGTTTCATGCAATGCGAAATCCATTTCATTTCAATTATTCTCTATGTTTTATTCTTATTACAATTAAACTCAAGCTTGAAGTTTAAATGACCATTTAAACTTTATTTTAAAAGTTTTTTTTTTCTAATTTAGACTATATCACCAAACATGGAGTTTTAATATAATTATTTTGTATGCATTTATCTAACTAATTAATTGAAGAAATACATCTTAGTATTCTCCAAAGGGATAATAGATATAACATATTATTTAAACTAACAAATGCGTTGTTGGAGATGCGGATTAAGGATCTTAAGGCAAGTTAAACACTAGGAGGGGGTGAACAGTGTTTAATGGAATTTATAAATTTTCTTGAAATCTTTTTGAATCAAACACAGTATATAGATCAAAGAAATAAACAAACACAGAACCAATCACAGAATGCAGAAATTAAAAGCAATATAAGGAAAGTACACACCGAGATTTTACACAGGCTCAAAATCCCCTACTTTTTGTCCAACACAACGCTGGGTTAATGCGGAATTTTATTCAACAATATCTAATTACAATCCTTGATTTCAGGGCTACAAGGGCACACCCCAACTGATTCCAAGTACAGTGAGACTTAGTTGATTTACCGTGCCACAACTTTACACCCAATCGATTTCCGGGACACGATCACACCCAGTCACTTTAAACGGGCGACCACACCCTTCTCTCATTAGTTTTTGTGATGTTGATTCTGTAAGACTTGATCTTGAGATCTTTGATTACAAACAGCTTATAGCTCTGGAGAAGCACTTGAATTCAGAGAGTATTTGATTTAGAGTTAAAAGAGAAGAAGAGTGATATGATTTCCATTGAAATCTGCAGAGTATAAGTGTACAAATTGAAAAATTAAAGTAATATAAGGGTAGGATGTCAAGAGAGGAAGAAGAAGATGAAAACTTGTTAAAATGTTAAAACTCTGGAAGGTATTTATAGGTTTCCAATAGTCGCAACGTTTCTGAAAGGTTTTTAATTCAAAAGACACTTCTTTTCAAAATTTAAAATTGCCGTAACGGCTAGTATGTCAACATGCCTATTTATGTATGTCGACATATGCTAGGAAAATTTCAAAAATAAAAGTTTAAATCAATTCAATAATATCTAAATAAACTGTAATGAATTCAGAGTTAAAATAAATTAAATTCCTTTATATTTAAACATTATTGTCAAAATAAAATATATTTTTAAAACTTATATAAAGATATACTTAAAATAATTAAGAAATTAAATATAAAAGGATATAGAAGTATAAATATATATATTTATATTAAGAAACTTATTATAAACAAAAAAGTTTGAAATATAAACACTTAAGAAAAACTTAAATTTGAAAATAACTTTGAATATAAACCTAGTTTTAGAAAATAACCTATAAGAAGTTAAAATAAAATATCAAAGAAATATATATTCTAAATAAGGAAGTAATTTTGAAATCATTTGAAAATAAGTTTTAAAATCAAGTTAATAAATTTGAAATTATTTTGAAATCAAGTTAAAATTAGGATTTGAAATTTATAATCAGAATTTAGATTTGAAAATAGAGTCAAGTGCTAACCAAAGTTTTAACAACATTTCTAGACAAACTGACTCTATAATACTTGAACTCCTGTACTGTTGAAACTCATGAGTCTTGAAACTTGAACTCCTCTATTTGAGATCTTGATTCTTGTAAACTGTACAACCTTCAATTACAAAATACCTGCATAGATGTCCTGCGCGCGCGCGCGCGCACACACACATATTCTAAAGAATTGTGTTAGTATATATTTATAACAATAATAATAGAAAACAAAGTAGAAACAGTTGTTGTCATCAAAACCATCATCATCACCATCTCAATCCTTAACATGCGTGTATATATACTGATCTGTAGAAGAAAATTTTGAGTTTTATATAAATATATGTGGAAAATAGGGAAAAGGCCAAACTTTGCAATTTTTTTGGCCAAAAATATGATAAATTTGGAATTTGGCCAAAATGTCAACTTCTAGTGCAAAATGGATGATTCGGTGGGCGCCCCCCCCCCCCCCCCCCCCCCGAAATCCACCTTTGCACTAAAATAAATCTTTCTCATCATTTTTTTCTAATGACCTTTTGTTTTCTTATTATTTATACTGAATTTTAGGTAGCGTTTAATTTACCATTTTAGTTTAAGTTTTCACTCATACAATAATGCGAACGACGCATGTATATCATGAAAACCATGCATTTCTAAAAAATGATGTTAACACATGAAATAAAAAATGTTTTTATTTATTTTTCGTGTTATTTAAAGTAATAAAAGAACGAAATGTAAATTATCATTTGGTCATTCCTTCTTTTTCTTGATTCCCTCCATCTTTAATATATAGTGAAAACTTAAATACAAAATATAATGTAAATCAAACGCCATACTAAATTTTGAGGTATCAGGTATTTAAAGATGAACGTTGTGCGTATAAAAGTTACCGTTCCCAACTGAGTTTCACGCCAATTCCTTCAATTTTCATAAATCTAGTCATGTAACCATGTCGACACGACAGCACGTCGACGCAAGCTTAAGCGCTTTGGACCCCACGAAAATCCAAAAACACTCCTTATTTAATCATTTCCATTTAAACTCTTTCTTTCGTTAACCCACCAACCTCCAGCTTTTCGGTTGACCATTCATGCTTTAAATCAACAACGACGACGACTTCTCTCCTTCCTCCCAGCCCTAATTTTGATTTCATGGCCATCGCTCCTGCAACCAAAGAGAACTCCGAAAAATCTGATTCGGCCTCCGATGCGTTTTCCGTTCACTCCAGCAACTCTTCTGGTCGAAGAGATGTCGATTCTATAGTAAGTGATTTTAATTTTGAGGTCGATTTTATTTGGTTTTACGGGTAATTGTCAATTTGTTTGGATGTTAGATGCAATCCTCATTTAAAAGTGAAGAGTATCGGCTATTGTTTCGGCTTCCTCCCGATGAGGTCAGTGCATTATATCTTTTACTGAAAATATATATCAGAAATTTAAATGCCTTCTAAGTATGACAGAGATATAGAGTTGCATTTTCCCGACGATATATTTTATGCACATTTTTCTTTCTGTTTGGGATCACAGTGGTGAAATAAGTAATTGTGTAAATATCAGGTGAACAACTAGGAACTTGACATTTTTTTTATGGGGAACAAAGTTAGTTAGAAGGGACATCCAAGTACCGTATGAATGCAAATTTATTGATTGCAGCTTGGAGGCAAGGGAAATGACATGCCACTGTCCTGGGCATGGTCTTTGAAAACCAGCTATCTTATAGGCTGCATAACAGATAGCCATTATTTATTCTTGACAAACATTTGATGCAAAATTTTGTTAATATATATGTAACTTTGGCAGATATATCATGGAACTATTCTTAGGCTTAGGGTGCTTTTCCACGTAATGGAAGAGAGAGATATTTAAGCGTGGTATTTAAATGGGTCATTTAAGTGGAGTAGGAAGTTAAAAAGGGGTATGCGTTTGCGATTTTAAGCAGGACATTTGAGCAGAGTATTTTAATTTGTGATTTTTAATTTAAGTGACGTATATTCATTTATTTAATTGTGTAATACGGGTTTGATAATTGCAAATAAAAAACATCGGAATAAACTTGACATTTCATTCAATCACAGTAACACATTTTTACTCAAATATCAATGAGCCAAACGAACTATAAAAACAAACCGAACAAAATAGAAAAATAGTCTACATCAAAGCAAACAGAATAGAGATATACTACTATTGACTACTGCGGAACCTCCTCAACAGATGACTAAGATACCAAATTAGCTCGAGGTCAGGAAGCGTCTCCACCATATCCAAGACTGATGGTTCATTGCAAAACATCTTCATAGCATTCCATCTACGAAGGTCGGTAACGGAAAACAAAAGAGAAAAGCACTGCATCACCATCTCAGTAAAACAATCTGTCAGCATCAAAGGTCGTGGTCTGACAAAACTCAATATGTTTGTTGGAGGAGGGACGTCTGGACTGGACGGGTGATGTGTTATCAGTCATCCAATTGTCATATCAAGATGTGTAAGCAATAATGAAATGCTGGAGCTGGGATGGTGAAGCTACTGATATCCGATATTGGCATGTGTCATTTCCTATGCATTCACCGAACATCTCATTTAGCTTCCTTAATTCAAGCGGAGCATTTCTTCTAAACCTGTGGTACCTCCGCGCAACACTGTTCCACAATTTTTCAGATATGTCAAGAGAATTATGCTTCACATCCACTTACTCTCTGGAATCTCCAACAACCTGTTGCAGTCCCTCCAAAGACAGTTCACGTTGCCTCACTTATTTTTCTTTTTGTGTCTCGTTCCAACTGTCATTAAATCTGTCGTTGAAATCCACGACTACAGCTGATAAAAATGAACTTGTAGGCCTATGTAACTGACGCATATGTTAGTGAACGCTTCGACGCGTTCAGCCTCCAGTTCACAGTAGGTGCGGATGAAAAACAACGAATTCGGAGGCGATGAGTGCATCATAACACTAAAAGTCGAAATTTTGTAATTATCTAAAAATTTTGAAAAAAATTTATATGTGAGATAGCAAAAAAATAAGTAGGTTAGTGAAGAAATGTACCTAAAATTATCGTTATTGGGACCAAAAAAGTGAAAATGGAGAGTGTGGAGAGGAGTTTTCGGGTTTGGGTGGGGATAAATGGGGGTAACTCGGATTTATAGCGATAAAAAATAGCCGTTGGGGTTTGAACGCCAACAGTTTGTTTTGATCCTATAAGAAAACAAAGCAAAATGAACCGTTTTCGACTTGAATGCGTCCAAGTCAAAAGCGAGGCATCTCAACTTCTGAACGGTATCTTAGTTTGGGCTCTTTGAATATCCTCACTATAAGTTCTCTGGCCCCTCCCAAACAAAGTAGGCCATCAACTCATGTTTCATACCAAAGAAGATGAACACGAGTATTTCAATGCTTCGTTGTTAGGAGAAAATATATGTTAACGACGATGATCATCAAATTATCGAGTCATGTTTTCATTGCACTGGTTGATTATTCCTCTCTAGAAAATGGCCGAGCTTGTGCGTCCAGAGAGAAGAAGAAAGATCCCCTTTTCAATGTCATAGGTCTCATATTATAGCTGTAGGTGAATCCGGATCGGCTTGAAAATCCACGGAGAAGTCGAGACGACCAAGTCCTAGAAGTTTGGTTCTAATTCTATTCCATCAACTATAGTCAGATTCAGCCTTAAGCTTTCTTTTTCTTTTATTAGAGTCTGATTTGGACGGTCCTCCATCCTTAACCATGCTTACTTTCAGTGTTTTTTTATCTGCTTTTGCATCCTCTGGTAGTAAAAATTGTCTGTTTCGTGATAAAATTCTCTGACATTTGTTAGGGATCCCGTTCCAGTGACCTCTTGAAGTCTGTATTATCCAAAATCCCAGATACCGCAGTCATAAGAACCACTGACACATCTGGTCATTCCACATATGCCACGACTGCATTAAACATTGTTAGAATTCCCGTAGGGTCTCTTGTGTCATCTTCTTAATTGTTGCGAGGACCACAACGTTTTTGAGTCGTATGACGTGAACTTGAAACTATCCCATTAATTTTTTAGTTAAATTCATCCAACTTATAATTGATTGATTTTCTAGCTGTCTAAACCATAAGGTTGCAATGTCCGGTAGCAAATTAGAATCATTTAGTCGTAACCTTCTTAGATGCCTATAACATTTTCACATGCCTCGTAGGATCCGTTTTTGCATTCTTAAGTTTTTAAAATTGAAGTTTGAAATCCGATAGTTCCTTAAATTCCTAATATTCGGAGTGAACAGGCTCTGATACACGTTGTTGACATCTCTATCAACCAGATCTCTTCTTATAACTCGTCGAATAACATCCACTAGCCTATCACCATTATCCAAAAAATGCCTCCAGTCATCAGCATCAATACCTCGAATACCGAGATCCTCCAAGTCAGAACGCTCTATTCCAGCCATCGCGTTGGTATCAACATTGATCAAGAGATTCGGTTCGGTACTTACGTCGGGTTGAATGTCCCTGGTTGCTCCATGTTAATACCACGCGCCTGATTTCATGTTCTTGCTTCCAAGTTTCAAGCTTCATCGATTCTAACATCCCTATTCATAAGCCATGGGGGCATGCCTCTCAGGAATCGAACGGAGTTTGGATCGGTATCGATCCGAGTCAATTGTTTAGGGCTTGCCCGTGGATTAACCGTTGTCGCCTCTTGCCTGATGGTCCCGACTCCATCTCATTGGCTCTAACTTTATTGATGTATTGTTTGTCCAATTTGTTGGAGAAAAGTGGCAATCATCTCCTCTTGCCTCTTTTACATGTTTTCCTATCTAACCAATCTAGCTTGTAGTTGGTTCGCCATAATGTTCATGTCTTTCTTAGTCAAGTACATGCAAGGATTTCCACCTAAGAAAGCATTTTGACTTCCTTGTTAAGTTCCCTCAGCTTGTGTCCTAGTCTTCTTCTTCTTTGCGATTCTTCACGCTTTTACAAATCCAAAATCCAAAGCCTTCAATCCAAGCCGCCTGCCTTATCAGACGTGCCGAAATCGTCAGACTCAAAAATAACACCAACATCCCAGATGCAAAAAGAAAGTAATTCCACAAATTCAAACACATAAAATGCAGAAAAGTAGTAAAGAAGACATGATTTTTATAATGATTTGGCAAACTCTAATTTACTTCCATTTGTAGTAATCCTTATTTATACCGTCGATTATAAATACAGTTGTTTGTTTGTAAAATAGTAGAGATAAGGGGTTGATATTTGCTCTTTAGAAATGGCAGAGCTTGCTCGTCCAAAGAGAAGAAGAAATATCTCTTTTCCAATGCTATGGGTCTCTTATTTATAACTGCCGATGAATCTCGATTGGCATGAAAATCCATGTAGAATTCGGGGAAGTCGAGACGACCAAATTCTAGAAGTTTGGTCCGAATCGCCATGGGTTAAAGTTCGGATCGACACTGATCCAGGGCAATCCAGATAGGTGAATCTTGATCAGCATGAAAATTCAGGAAAATTCCGGGGAAGGAAGGGGGGGGGGAGGAGCCGACCAAATCCTAGGAGTATGGATCAGGCCGCCATACATTGGCGTTCGGATCAGTACTGATCCATGGCAATCCAGATTGGTACTGATCCGGTTCGGTTCGACTGTGGTCAACCCGATTCAGACCATAAACTTCTTTATTCTTTTCTTTGTATAGTTTTGGTCGATTTGGAGTGTTGTGATTATGTCGATTTGAGTTTGTGGGGGCAAACCGATCCGACGTCTGATCGGTCTGAACAATTGTGCTTATCCAACTTCGCTCAATTGCACTTCGTATTGACCCTGGGGCTTCGTGGGTACACCGATCCAATGTCCTATTGATTCAGATTTTTTCTTCAGTATTTCCATACCGTGGCCTATTCCGGTGTTCCGTTCAGGTTGATCCGGTAATCCACAGTTCCAAATCTTGGTTTGTGCTCGAATCCGAGCCATCAGATCATCTTTCCGGACAATCCACCGCGATGATTACACAATCCGTCCATCTAAATCCAATGTGTAACGGCCTTACAAAAAGGCGGGTTAACAATACCCATTCAAAGCGACTTCTGGATCTTGAAAAAGGAACATTAAATTGTCATGTTTTCTAAAATATTAGACGTTAGATAGATCATCCACAAACAACATAAATTTTTATAAAAGAAGTTGTTTGTGGAGGTAAAATATAAATAGGTAGAATAATAATTATGTAAATTTAACACAATACCATCAAGAATGTGTGTGTGTGTGTGTGTTTTTTTTTTTTTTTTTTTTTTTTTTGAATGTATGTTATGATATACAGAACAATAGCATATATAACTAAATTGGAAACACTTAGAAAGAAAAAGTTTCTTGGTAAATTAGGTGTTGTTTGTCAACTTCCAAGGGTGAATGCAATGAAAAACATCCACATTTCATTTATTGGCAAAGGGGTTTACTGTTATTCTTGAAAACATTGTGTTTCTCATTGTCTCTTATTACTTAAATAAGATGGAAGTACTTTTGGCGGCTAGATACTGTACTTGTCATGTACACAATTAATTTTAGCATGTTAGATTGGTCTACAAGCCCCCATCCCCTCCCCCCCCCCCCCTCCCAAAAAAAAGGCAAAAGATAATTTAACTCGAGTTGAGACGTTTCTTTTCTTTGTTCTAGTTGTCAGCTGAGCTTTATTTGCACGCTACCTTGCATTTATAAGGCCTGTCTTTTATACTTGTGGCAGCTTGTACTTTTCATCCATCGCTAAGTTTTTCTTAGGATGCTAAGAAAATTGATGTTATCAGTATTTTGTTTCTTTACTTCGATTAAATAAAAACAGCTGCAGTAAAATGATTCAATTACTTTCGTTAATTGTCTGCTTGAATAAAGTACCTCTTATCAGTTAAAAAAAAAGGTTGATGTCATTTGTTTAAGCTCTTCATGCTCTAGTAGTATTCCAAAACCTTTCGTTTCAAATTATGCATGCTATCAGCTAAAATTTAATTTTCTCCGTTCAGAAAAGGGTAAATAAATGTAACTTTCTACTTTCTCACACCCTTCAAATCTGAATTTAATAATATCTTAATTATTCTGCCACGTTTCTATTTCTTTTTAATTTTTTTTTTTTTAAACGAGCAACGTTCTAGAGCACCCCAAACAGTGCAGCACCCCATTAGCCCCTAATTTCCACCACCCATTATCCTTTCTCTCTCTCTTTCCACTAACTCTCTCTCTCCCTCCACTAACTTAATTTAATATAAATGGGTGGTTGAAATTGAGGGGCTAATGGGGGTGCTGCACTGTCTGGAGTGCTATTGAATGCTGCTCTTTTTAAATATACCCTAAAGAAATCTACCATCATTTAACAACTTTATATGTTCATTGCCATCATGCTTTTCATTCTGAAGTCTATTTGATTATTCGGCATACAAATATTTGAACATAGTTTGATATACAAATTTTACTATGTACAAATTATGTTAAATATTTGATCATAGGTATGATATATAAGTATTATTATGTATAATAAATTATGTTACATTTACGTGTTGACGAAACAATTATATACGTGTATGTATCTGTCATGGTGAGCAATGACATTCTAATCAAAAAATTTGAACTTACAATATGCATATTCATATAATGCACACGTGATGTCTTAATATTTATTTATGGTAAATTTATATGGTAAAGTTATTTTCGCCCACGCTCCATCTTGACCTCCGTCTGTGATCGGGGGTCACTCATGGCACCTAGCCTGTTGCTTTGCTCCGAGAAGCATAGATTGCTGCCCTCTTGACTTATATATTGGGTTGGTTTTGTGCTAATTTTTCTGTTGGCTATCCAGTGCTTATATGTTACATCTTTGTGTGTGGGTGCGCGCATGTGTGTCCCCACGTGCCTTAATGCATTATCTAGTTTGCTAATTAGGTTCATTTTACAAACAGATCCTTGTTGAGGATTTCAATTGTGCGCTCCAAGATAATATTCTTCTTCAGGTAAATGTTTGTGTTTCTTCACTTTTAGCTACATTCAGATTCTTCTGTTTTTTAAAATTAACAAATCAACATTATTTAACCCTTTCCTAATGCTATCATTGTTTGTTGCTGGTCCCAATGAATCTTATCGGCTTATGCGCAACATCATATAAGATTATCTATCGTAGGATATTGTCATTACTATTGTCATCTAAATGTTATTTCTACAGGGCCATCTGTATTTATTCACTCATCATATCTGCTTCTATTCCAACATTTTTGGATTTGAAACAAGGGTAATGTCAACTATTTCATTTTATTTTTCCACGAATCTTTTAATTGCTATTTGTACCAGTTAGAAATCAAATACCTTCTTCTTTGCGTACTGATATTTTTTAATCTGATAATGTTTGAGGAAAAGATTCGAAATATATACATTGATAATTGTTTTATTACCATGTACATACACACAAGATCGGATTTAGGATTTTTATCCCGAGGGATGCAAATCCAAGTTCTCAACGGTTCAAAAAAAAAAAAAAAAAAAAATGGAACAAAACAGTTACAATAAATTAGCCCATGCATTTTATCAGGGTTTATATATCACTGCGAGTAAATTTATATCATGATAGCTTGATTTGATCATAGAACGGTGGCCTGTTTGGTTTGTCATTTGGAGTGTGTTTTATTTTAAGTGCTTCAAATTAAAATCAATGTTTTAAATCTTGGATTTCGGTTGCATCTCATCTAGAAAGTTACATATAATATCTCACATCGAACGTGATCTCGGGCGAGACGAGTGTATCTCGAGCGTAGACCGCAGATCTTGAAGTCCATCTCGGAAAGTGTTTAAAACTGAGATTTTATTTTTTTCTTATAATAACTGTTATTTAAATATAAACTCTTTGCATACACCATTTATATGAAACGATAAAATTACTTTTCCTTTTTAGAGGAGAATGATAACATGATCGATTTGAGTGTATTGGCAGAATGGATTTCGACACATCCGAATATTAAACATAAAACAAGTAAGATGTCTTTTATTTTTTCTCACTCATTAAAATGAAAAAAATATGAATTAGAGGGCTAGTAAAAAGTCACTATAGTGCAATTTCTTTTGGATCCACACAAGAAGTGAAATAAATATGTAAATGGAAAAAATGTTACTTCATAGGAGATCTTCTATTGAAATCTTACCTCAAATTTCTTTTTAGATCTTTAAATATTGGATAAGATGATTGTTAAATAGGATATAAACAAATTAACGCCTCGTTTCGTTAAATCTCACTTTGTTCAAGTTCGAAAATGAGACCACTAGCGATATTTCAGGTAGGTAAACTGAAACAATGCTCAAAAAGCGTTTTATTTTCAGTATGTATTTTCTAAAATATTTTTTGTTATAATGAATTTAGAATGGAAACACGATTTCCCTATCATTTTATGTATCCTAGGTTTGGAAACAATAATAAAAACTGAAACAATGATCAAAACGTATTCTACTTTCAGTATGTATTTTCTAAAATATGTTTATTGTTATAATGAATTTAGAGAAGAAATTGCCATGCCAAAAGAATTTAGAGAAGAAACACTATTTTTTTATTTTTTTTATTCATCCTAAGTTTGGAAATAATCAAACCTTCAAAAACATCGTCAACGGAGCTTCATTAAGAATCATTTCTTCTATCTTTATTTTTAAGGCCATTTTCTCAAATCTTGGTTTTAGTTGATTTTAATCAAACACGATAATCAAAATTAAAATCAAATCGGTGAATCAATAAGCTTAAATAAAAAATTCTCTGCGTTCTTCTAATAAGTTCAAGTCTTTTAGGATTTGAATTCCAACTTTACATGATTTGATTTTTCTGAATCGATTATTAAGTGTTCTGTATTAAATTAAATAAGCAAATCGTCCTATGGAGCGGACAAAAAGAGAGGGCTTAAGATTGAAGGTGAATTTAGAAAGTAGAATTATTTAATTTGTTTGAGTTAACTTGAAGAGTGGTAGGGAGAATATCTTGATGGATGTAAATAAAATCACTTCAATTCGATAGGGTGGAGATATATTAAAGAGGCAATAGACTGTTTAAGAGGGAAGAAAACTAACAAACTAGCTATGTTCACATTCTTTCATTTTGAAAAAATATATATGAATTTTCTTGTTGAAAATCAGTTTTTTTCCTCCAAGATATCCAGACTGAACTTGTATTCTGTTTTGCTTAAATACTGCAAGATAAAAGTAAAAACGGATTAAACGGCTAAAGACAAAACACTGATTACCTAATAGAATCATATTTTTAATTTTAATTACTTATTTTATAAAGTACTAATGCCGTTGTGCATGTGTGAGTTAGAAAGAAATCAATGTTGGTCGATATGTCATTTCAATTGTGTGCATGCGCACATGTACATGTATGTAAATGCCAATATATATATATATATACACACACACACACACACACACATAAATAGCAGTGTTCAATGGCACCCGAAACAGTGCAGCACCCCTTTAGCCTTCTAATTTTCATCGCTTGTTTCTCACTCTCTCTCCTCCCACTAACTTAAACTAATGTAAACGGGTGGTGGAAATTAGCAGGCCAAATGGTGCTGGACCATTTAGGGTGCCATTGAACGCTGCTCATATGTGTGTGTGGTGGTTGGGGGGTGGGGGGGGGGGGGTGTGGGGGGTGTGCACACATCACACATGTTAGGACCACTAGTCTAGTATTAAGACAGTGTGGCCCAGAAGAAGGTCTTTAGTTTGAAACCTCTGGACATCACACAACCACATTTTCAGGTGGACTGTCCTATTTCTTTGATTATTGTTACAATCAGCATCCTTAATACAGAAAACAATCCCTTTTCATGAAGTTACACATGTTCGAAAAGCAAAGACAGCTGCAATTTTTCCGAATGCTATAGAGATTGTTACTGGGGAGAAAAAGGTGAACAGTCGTGGTTATTTATATATCAATACCTTGCTTATTTATATTATAAAGTTTTATTTCAAAAGAAAAGGGAACAGCTTATATTATATTCCTGTTTTTATTTTAAAGAAATGTGTGCAACAGGCATACTACGTTGTATACTTCTAATTCAATATTTCCACCTTATAAGTGTATACTCTTTTTTACATTTAATTTCCTTGGTGGAGCAGTTTACAGCAGCTGTTAGTTATCGTACTGATCCTGCATTTCAAATTGTAGCACTTCTTTTGTTCTTTCTTGTCTCGCGATGAAGCCTACAGACTCATCATAGATGGTTGGGCTCAACACAATAGTGACGCAATTAACCTCCTTAGTGTAAGCATTTTTACTTTATCTCTTGACATTTGAAGACAACATGAAACTCCCTTGTCAGTTTTTGTATCAGCTGTTTGGTGTTTTCAGTGAACTACCATGTAATTCATCACCAAATGGTAATTGAAAGTTATCCTTACCACAGTTTGTGCTAAACTTCATATATTATGAAAATACATATGGTATTTTGTCTCAAATAAACTGTGAGTAGATTGCAATACATTTTAACCTATCAGATTGTTTATTTACGTTGTTTGATTCTTAATTTCTTCAAACATAAGGAAGAAAGACAGCAATTTTTATTTAATTTCTGTCTCTGTAAAGCCAGTGGAATGTCTATAAAGATTTTGTGAAAAGTTCAATTATACTGCATTCTTAATGTTCTCTTGCTATGCTGTTAAAGGTTCTGTCTACGCTTTTTTAACTTAACAGCGGGTACATTGCAGAGCCATTTCTTGCGTAGCGTGCATAGTGTGATTTATTGGTACCTTGCAATTTTGACTTATTGCGACATTGTGACAGCATAGCATGTGCTTAAACTTTTGCTATCTTCTTCTTCTTCTTTTTTTTTTTTTTTTTTTTTTTTGGTATTTTGGCTTCAGGAGTCTATGTCAGATGGTGTCAATCCTACACCCATTGTTAATGTGGATCAGTCAGATGCTTCTATGCAATTGGAAGATGCTTCTTCATCTGCAAGCAGGTATTCTGGAATAGAAAAAAAAGTTAACTGCAACAAAATCATCATATAACATTGAACTATAGTAGGAGAAAGGATGCTAGTGGCTTAGAAGAACATAATTCTTTGTTAGATGGTGAACATGATACTGATGAGAGAGATATTTCTCTGAAGTGCGACGAAACTGGAAAAGAAGAGAAGGTTGATAGCCAGTCATTTTTAGATACTTGGAAGATTGAGGATGTTGATGCTCCAAAAAGTATGAATTTTTATGTTTTTGACATGGTCAATTTTTAATAACAATCATCCAGTCTGACCATATTCTTTTTGCAGTACCTGAACATTATACATTTGTAATGGAGGCAACATTCCCGGTAATATAAACTATGTTTAAAGCCTGTATTTCTTGTATGTAATTATTTGTTTTTAGCTCACAACTGAGATATCTATAACTTCAAATTACGTGCAACAATTAAAATCTCTTATATGCTGCGTTACTTATTTTTAGTGCACTCTTATAAACTTGTTGATTTTGTCAGTGATTTGTTTGAGACAGAAAACCAGAACTTGTACTTTTAGATGTTATTAGGGAATGTTATTTGGACCTTCGTTTGCTCTTTTCATTTTCTAATTTTATTTCAATGTCTACATCTTGTAATATCCTTTGCATTATAGGTTTCTGTGTCGGAGTTTTTCAATCTTTTCATATCTGATCAAGCTTCAGACTTTCTTGAAGGTTTTCACCAAAAATGCGGAGATAAAGGTAAATTTATTAGAAGGTTTAGTTTAAACGCATATAAACAGCGTTATAATTTGCTATTATTTTATTTTCTATTATTCTGTTTTTTAGGTAGAAATTTAATCTTTATTTTGTGTTGCAGAATTTCAGTGTAGCCCATGGCATGAGAAGGAATCATTAGGGTATGCACGCAAACTGTCTTTTTTTCATCCGGTCAAAGTGTACTTAGGTATAATGCAAGTCCCTACTCCCTAGTTTATTAAATTTAATTTCTTGTGCTATACCTTGAAGTGGTTTCTTCACATTTTTGCTTGATTTTTCTTTTAAATAAATATAATGGTTCTTGCTGCGTTAGGTTCAAAGTTAAGTCGCTGTCAAGAAGATCAGACGTATCGAGTATATAAAAGCAGGTCATCTCCTAGCTTCTCTTACTTTTATATTTCTGTTATGATTCCAGTAAAAAGTATTTTAAGCTAACACTTTTAAGGAGAGGAGGCCATAATTGCAATGAAACCTTCACATCAAAATATGATCGAATGATCAAAAGCCAAAGAAATGTTTGATATAGAAATAAACTTGAAGGAACTTTTTGGGAACAATAGTTAGCATGCAGACACTTGACTGAAATTTTTTCTTTTATTAAACCTCTTATTGCTAGAATGAAAATAGTAAATTAGCATCGATTAAGATTCGAACTGGCGAAGGTAGTGTGGGAGGAACTGAGAATGGGTTGACAAACCGCGTTCAATCTCTTCTAGGAAGTCATATAGATCATTATACGTTAAACCATATTTCACATATTTAGGGGAAAAAAGAGAGAAGCAAATCAATATTTAATTAAAATTCCAGGCAAGGAAGAGGTTAAGGTGATGTTTTTTAGTTAGGTAAAGATAGTATTGCAGACACGTATCAATTTAATGGTTGTTTCTTCCAAATCTGTTGAGACGTCATTGTGACGATATCTAGTTTTGGCCAATTCGGTTTTTGTTACTAATCCCACTAAGTTGGTTCTCGGCTATCATCACCCCTTCTTCCAATAAAGTAGAAGAAAATAATATCAATAGTTTTTCAGATTTATGATCTATTAGTCTTTATAATTTACCTTCTTTAAATTTTCTTTGAAAAGAAGGTTGTAGAAAGGTTCTATTCGATTATTGTCAAAACAGCAGATTGAATACAAATAGGAATTCTTCTTTAAAATCACAAATGAATCGTACACGTTTAGTACTATTACTTTTTTGGTTCCTTTTTCAATAGAGTTCCGAAAGTTATGTGCTAGCTACTTCAGGGGTTGGAAAGAAAATGAAAGAAAATATTATTGGATAGCAGCATAGAATAAAACGTGCGTATCTAAACAGGAAGCTAGCATAGATTTTAAAACTCCAAAGATATCAACAGCTTACCACTTCAATTTTAAGATTGATATTTCCAAAATGACCCTTTGAGCTCAATGTTTCGAATAAAAATAAAAATAAAAGTAAGTCAACAGATCAGGCATTTATTGGAACTCCAAAATATACTTTTGACGCCTAGAATGGTATGCATAAGACAAGAATCCTTTTATTGTCTTACGGCCACGATAGTCCTTAAGTAGGTTGGATTACAATTTCGAGTTAAAAAATGCTTGAAATGGCATATAGATGAAAAAGGACATTCAATTCCCATTCAGTGCGACATGGAGCAAAAATTTCCTGTGATCTCAGTGTTCATATGGAAATTTCTATGCAATGGTCTTCTCCTTGGCTGTAGCACTTGAAAAATTAACATCCCTTTAATCTGCAGATATAGATTTTGTTCATCCGAGAACATTAAAAAAAAACGATTCATGTATATATTTAATCATAGCGACACGTGGAACTGTTTCGAAGGTTTGATGGGGCTACGATGGAATATCAGTTTCATTCGCTTGAGACCACTTCTTTGAAATTGTGGTTTTTGCTAGGAGAACATCTATCCATGCTTCCTTTTCATACTATTTTTCATGCAATGTTTTGTTTGTTTGAAAATTGATGTTCTAGAAACTACGCTAATATGATGATGAGTTTATATATCTTACAATAATCATTAGACTTGTACATGATGACATAAAGCTCATGTCAAGGCCACTCCATGCTCTGGTCTGCGCAATAGATTCCTAAACCTATCCTTTCATAAATTTCAGTATTACTCGCATTTGATTGCAATCCACTCATGGTATTTGCGCATGTGAGCATATATCTCTTGCTTTTGCCTCTTTTTACAGTTTCGCTTTACATGATATAAATTATAGCTCACATAATGTGAATACCCTTTATTCTGAATTCTCTCTCGCTTATTTAATTGTAAGCTTGTGTCTATAAATCACATCTTTTTTTTCCTCCTAAAAGTTGTAAGTCATGGAGTGCACAATTTTCATCCAAATATTATTACAGAATCATGCTACACTCTTTTCATTATCTGATTACCCATTTGGTGCCTTCTAGCTTTTTGACGAGGCTGTATTTGTTCCAAAAGAAAAATAATTTAATTGAAGAAAAGGATATTTTGAGCCAATGGAGCAAACTCGATATCATAAAATGCTGCCTGCTTCTTTGAGGAAACATTCAATTTGAGTTTTGTAAGATATGAAATCTGAAAATGTTAGTGTTTGAACGTCTGCAACTTCATTAACAAAATAATTCTCTCTTCTATATGCTTTTAAATTTTATCCATTTATTATTTTATGTTTTTACTGAAACTGTAAAACAGATTCTATACTAGTTTTGTTCCTTTCTCAAATCATTTTGTCATACATTCCAAATCCCAGATATAACTGTATTTTTCTCCAACTTACCCTAATGGTACAGCATATGGTGTAAAAACACGTACATCTACTGAAGCTAAATTTGACTTTGATGATATAATCACATTCTGCAGTAATAAATTGTTCGATCATTGATAATATCTTGATTTTTATATTTGTGTAATTGTATTTGCATGTATTTTGTGTCTCTGCATGTGATCCAATCTGTTATGTTATAGCGCTACTGCTCTTCTTTGATTCCAGTTTTAGCTATATTCAGTTGAATGTGATATATTTATATTCCAGCCACCTGATGTTACAGACAGCACAGCATGTTAGCGATGTGCCTTATGCAGATTATTTTCATGTCGAGGTAAGACACTAATAATTATATTCTTGTTTGAGTTTCTTCTCTAGTTCTATATCAGTAATATACATATATATACATATGCATGCACACACTCATCACACGTGTACAGGGAGGGAGGTTCCATTCTTCCCAGTATACCGAGAAACCCCTTTTTGGTAGCACATCTTTATATCATCCAAATATAACATACATGTATATAGATGTAGGAAAGTTCAGTCCACCTATTTTTTTTAGAACATTTCCATTGCACCTACATGATATTTTGAGCTGTAATGTTCCAGATGCTATAAAATTTTGTTAACATGTTAATAATATTCATCTGATATTTTGAGCTGGTAGTTGATAGGAGTGCATGGAAATTGGCAATCCATGTACCAGAACCTTAGTTTTTTTTTTTTTTTTTGGGACTTTATTTCACGATTACTGAACCTTTTTACTTTTTATTACTATTTTAGATTTTATTTCACTTTTATTGAACATTTTTACTTATTATTATTATTATTAAAAAAAAAAACCCTTTATCGGACGACTTTTTATTTGTTTGGTTATTTTAAACCCTTTATATATATATATATATATATTACCATCATTATCAATTCTATTTTATTTTAATTTTGGGTTCCATATCTGGCCAACCCCAACTTGTTTGAGATATATGGCTTTATTGTTGTTGTTGTTAGTAATATTCATCTATACAAAAATTGAGCTCATTCGTACACATCTAAAAGAATGAACTTAACGTTAAAATAAACGGAGACAAATATAATTTTCAGTGGTTAGTTTTGATTTATAACTTGTCGCATTTTTCATAAAGATGATTCACGTAATGTAGATTATACGTTTGCAAAGTTATGTAGCAATTGGAAGTGTACCACAAAATATGAAATGGGCACTGCATGAGTTCTCCAAATGAGTGATGCCATTGAACATCCTCATACATACATATGTATGTATGCAACCATACACTACCCCCCCCCCCCCCCCAATACACACACATCATACATACATATGGGTGCTCATGCGCGTGCATACATCTATGTGTGTGTAGAGAGCACCACTTTAGCTGCTCTACCATATCTTGAGTGGTACACTATTCAGAATGCTACAAACTTTGGCAGTTGTTATGAATACCTTCTTTACATAAAACGAGACTTTTGAAATTTCATGCATCTTCTTCAAAATCATGAGTAAATTATTCACCGTAAAACATTTGTTTTAATCATCTGACTTAAACATCCTTCCAAATTATGTTTACTTAAATCTTAATTAACCGCTTTAATGGAGAACTGAACTCTGGAGTCTGGACCTCCTGCTACCGAGTGGGTGTTCTAGGAATCTTTACAAATCTCTGGCATCTATCGACCCTCCTGGTGTAATCTGTTGCATCTTGATTGACGGTCGGCCAAAGTACTCATAGCAAAGGATCATTCCCGCCATAGTTTGCCCTCTTACGTGGTTACCGCATGCCCCTGCGTGGCGTCTTCTTAGATTCTCTTGGCTTCGTCGCTAGCAACACATCGAAGCAGGGGGATTGAGAATCCCATATGGCACGTGGCTCTATCCTGAATAACATATCGTGAGGCTTTGCATAGGAGCTTTAGCCGCTCATTTCTTCCGTAGGAAGGGCCCCTTTCATTAAATAGTCCATAAGCAGAATCATCCAAAACTCATTTTCACACTCAGCCTTTAAGAATCAATCGACATCCATTTGTTCAATGCTCGTAGCAAATAGTGCTTCCCTCAAAGCCAGACCCATGAGTTGTGCGCTTACAAACCCAACAGCCTTTGCATTTTCCTCTCTAGGAATATGCATTATAGTATAATGTTCAGTATCAGTCAACAACTCTGAGGCTAGATAAGGAGCTAGCTTTGCTTCTTTGTCTGGAATTCCTTCCTGACTTGGCACACCATCAGCTAGGAGAAAATATGGAGTATAAACTGTCAACTCTTTCACAATCCTGAGTCCCTTAATCAACACTTCATACCCGGCTTCGTCGTTTGCTGCGAGAAAATTAAGTTTAAAGGCATAACTTATAAAGTGTTCCTCAGGAATCAGCAAGACAACACCTGCCCCGAGCAACGTTCATTGGAAGCCTCGTAGGTATGCATCTTTCATTGGATATTTCTGTTCACATTTCCCTTTGTAATATCATCTCGACCTGTATGATCGACAATAAAATCCACCAAGACTTGACTTGGATTTCTCTTCGAGGATGATACGTTATGTCGTAATGATTTAGCTCAATGTTCCACTTGAGCAGATGTTCGAAAGTCTTAGGTCATTGTAGAACTTGCCTCAAGGGTTAATCAGGTTAGCCTGGAAATACATGTGAAGTTCCTTAAACGATCGATAGACAGTATGCTAGATTTTCTTGTTTCGGGTAGTTTCTCTATGCTCCCGTCAATTGGTTATTGATGTAATATGGTGGCCTTTGGATTTTGGACTCCTCGTGCATGAGCTAATACTGTTAGGTAGACAAACAAGTCATCTCCTTCGTAGGCTTCAACAAGATGGATGACCTTTCTAATGATCTACCAATGCCTGTAAAGCGTTCTTGCATGGCTATGTCCAAGCAAATTTCCTCTTCCCGACCTTGCGGATATTAAAGAATGGTACGCACTTGTAGGTGGCTCTTGAAACGAAACGGCTTAGTGTAGTTATCTTCCTGTTCAAATTCTACACTTCTTTGGTCGTTATTGAAGCCTCTACATTCCTCAAAGCCTCAATCTTCTCCAGTTTTGTTTTGATTCTCCGGGCGTTTACGATAAAGCCCAATAATTTCCACGATTGCAACACCAAACAGAATGGTTGAACTTCACTTTGTATTTGCGGAGAATACCGAACATTTATGTCAACTTCTTAGCATTATTAGACGATCGTGGCGACTTAACCAACATATCATAGATGTACATTTCTGTTGAACTTTCAATCTGCTGCTTGAGCATGGAATTACCCTGCATTCTTCATACATAAAGGGCATAATGAGATAATAGTACAGTCCCAGATCAGCTATGAAGCTGATATGCTCTTGATCTGGGACGTACATTGAGATTTGGTTGTAGTCAAAATAAGCATCCATAAATGATAGTAGCTTATGCCCTGTAGTTGAATCCACTAATTAATCGACTTTAGGTGTGGAAAGCATTCTTTGGGAATGCCTTATTCAAATCCAATTAGTCAATGCATGTTGTCAACATTTATTGGGCTTCTTGACTAGAGTTGTATTGGATATCCATTTCGGATATAGAGCGTCATCGGTGAAGTTGTTCTTCAACTTATCCACCTCTTCTTTTGGTACATCGAATAGCTTCGGATTTGGGCTGCGCCACTTTTGCTTCATTAAAACACGCTTACGATTCACATTCAATGCATGGCACGCTATCCCGACGATATTCCATACATGCAACAATGCGTTCAAGTGAGCACATATTAGTTTTCTCGAGAAAACCTGTTAGTTCTTTGGTCATTCTCACGTCGAATGGAGATTCGATCTTTAGGACTCGTGTAAGGTCATCTTCACTGATCGGGTTGTTGACGGGAACTCCACGGGGACCACCCTAGCATCCTCCAACTCTTTCCTTAGATCTATATATTTTTGAAACGAACTATGCTGTCCGAGTTAGGGCTCAGATGGTGGTTGCTACACATTCGATAACTTGATGCAAAGAGTCTTTTCCATGTTTTTTTCCTTTCTCATGTCGCTTTGCCTCTTTCTACTCAGCTGCGTTGCACTTTCTACCCATGCTCTGATCTCCGTGTACGACTTCTGCCCCCTTGTCTGTAGGCAATTTCATTGTTGAATACCATGTTAAGGCTAGAACCTCCGGGATAATCACCATCTTACATGAAAGTGGTAATCCCAGTATATTGAACGTGGCGCTAGCCCAATGACTTGATGAAGAGTCTTCTTCACAACATCCTGCATGAGAGTAGATCTAGGATGAGTTCCAATCATGGCGCGCAAATGTCTGCTCTAATAGGTGATATGATCATGAGTCTTGTGAAACCTATAGTACTTATTAGATTTTCTCTCTTTCTATTGACTCTCTCAGAGGCGGCCTTTTGTAATGCTTTATACCATGCGTGGTGAGGTATGTATTCTAAATTGAATTATTCAGCTGGGAATACTCATTGTACCCTTGAGTGCCCTTGCTTGACTTTAATCATTTTTTTTGATTCGGTCTAATTCTAATCGCCGGAAATAGTTTTAAAAATAAATAAGATCATTGATTTCGTTGTTGATGCTTGTTGTCCCACCCGAGGCCTTAGGGTGGGTGCCGATGACATGTTGACTTGAAATTTGAGAAACATAACAAGATATTAGCAACATCGATCAGTGTCGTGTGTGCCTTTTTAAATATGGGTGAGGTCGGTGAGATACCTACGTAAGATTTAGTTTCGGTGTGAGCCGAGGTCCCTTCCAATTCCCCTTTAGGATAAGGGATGGAGTGGTTGTCCTTTGCATTATTGGCTCATCAAGGTAACGCCAAGGATCCGATGGAGAGATCTTAATGGCTGCAGGCCCGGATGTACGACATGTTGTGTTGTGATGCCTTGATGAGTAAACCCGAAGCCTTAACGTAAGTCTTTTTGGGTTTCGACAACTCCGGGGTAGGATAAGCTCACCAACAATACGTGCTCCAATCTCATCCTAACTCAGAAGCTCACACTAATTTATCCAGATCTACCACACCTCCAGCTAAAGCCTCCCGCTTTTCATTCATAATCTACTCCCATGCGGCCAAAGCCCTGGGATAATCGTTGTCAAGCCATATCAAATTTCTAAATTTGATTACATTAGCATTGATGTTGATAATCGTTGTCTTGAATACATCCTCGATCTATCTCTCCTTAGCCTCAACATATTCTTCCACATCTTTAGTTCGAGCCTCTACATTTTTAGCCAGAGTTTCTGCTTTATCAGTCGCCTTGCGAGTCTCCAACTGTTCTTTGTAGGCTTTCATAAGAGTGTCGTCTTTCTCTTTCTTGTGTTTTTCTTTCTTTAGTTGCTACTTCAGCTCTGTTAATTTCTTCAATAAATGCTCTTATCTCGCAATAGAGTAAGATCCACAAGATGAGCAGTCTCAATGTATTGCTCATGACTCTATCTCATGCTTAATTGAATCATTCAACTCTGTGATTTTCTGTCCAGCTTTTGTTGGTGACTTTTCAGCACATTGACTTCCTTTGGCTAGGTGAGTTATTTTCTCATTGTCTTTCCCATTTTGCAAGCTTCAAACTTTGAATCCAAATCTTCCTACAATAGGAGCATTCATAGATTACCTTGGTCAATCTTCATCATTCGAAATACTGATCAAAAGCATCATTGACGTATGCCATTGTTTAGATGTGTGGAGCAATGCCCTTTAAGTTGTAAGCAAACACAACTTCGTCGAAGCAGACCTTTGGAAATTGACACTTCAAATCTTTCAGGTGATCGTCAGGAGCAATTCGACTCTTCGACTCTTCGAAGTGGTAACCGAAATTTGCACAAGTTTTGCCGTTCCTATGATGAGAAGTATCATTGGTTGGATGATTGTTCGGAGTGTCAAGGGGCATGAGGTCGTACTGCTTGCTATGTGGTAACAGAAATCGACTTAGGGATGCTAGTAACATCTGTGGGTGGAATGTCATCGTGTCGATAAAAAATATATCTGTTTGTGATCTAGGACAGAGGGGACCTAGATCTCGGTTTATGCCCTGAAGATGTGCCCGAGATTGATAGCCCCTGTCTTAATCGTCTTGCTTTCTGCTTGAGGGCCTACTTGTAACGACCCACGTTTTTGCCCGATTCTAACAGGTAATTAAACCGACTCAAACTGTTCATAAAGACGGATTGTTACGGGTATTTACACATTTGGATAGAAACAAAAGAACTTTTCACTATCATAACAATAATTTTTACATCAGAGTTACAGTGATCATCAGAGTACAACAGAAACACAACAGAAAGAAATAAATGTAAACTCTCAACGGAAGAAGAATGATCCAAAATAAGGCTCTAGCTCCAAATCCAATCCTAAATCCTGCTCTAATGAGTGCCAAGACTGGTCTGTAAACTAAACTACCAGGCTGTCCGTGCGGAAAATTATGGACACCCAGAGTTTAGATGAAGGAAGAATAAACTCCAGGTCAGTCATGACACTGGTGTGTGAAGTAAAACAATTGTTTTAAGGTTTATTTTAAAGTGGGGTAAATCATAAGACCACGCTGTATAACATGCAACGAGTTATTCCCTTATGAATACGAATGCATAAAAATTCGCAATACCTATTTGGAAAATGAAGCTACCATAAGGCCTCATGTCACGCACACACAATGCAAACGCACATATGAGAAATCCTTTGATATTATTAGTGCATAGTGTGAAAAATCATTTCGCAAGTAAATGTATCAATCTTAGCCAACATGGATACCATATACTATGATAACATATAATATACGACTGAAATCGTATAGGCTCGTAGTGGAAAATGAATTTCCAACAAATGACCAGGCTAACTGGATGAATTAGAGCACGCCTGAGTATGTCATCTCCTTGTTGTTACCAACCTTTATCCGGGATCCCGCGTCATCAACAATCACATAAGTAAAAGTTGCCACATAAGTAATACCTAAGCTCCATATCATGGTACACTTTTTATTTAGAAGGAGACGACAACCCATATCCTGCCTACATTTATCCTGTTTTGGCCATTTACCAAGATGTGAGGCTTGTCGAAGTCTCGTTACACAAAGCTACGTTTATCTAAGCCATGCTTTGATCATCACTTGGTATATTACACTTCATTTTATAATGTATAATTGATAATCACTAACCATATAACCTTTGACCTCGTACGTCTCAAAGATGAGTGCTAAACTAAGAGAATAAATTCTCCGCTACCAATTAGAAATATGTTTAGTAAGAATCAATCACACACTACAAAATACAATGTCAGACACACGTCCATACAGGTTCGTTCTGGGTCTGAACGAAGCCGAAGACACCTTATTCTTCGTCCAATAAAGGAGAGAGACCCTTGCAAATCTGGAAAAACTCCAAATACCTACTGACCACTGCTATACATAACCTCATATTGGGAGCTACCCAAGACATCAACAAGCAGTCCATTCGATATGAAGATTCCCGATCTTCAACCATCGTCTTCAATTACTCCATAACGTCGTATAATCATTTGGAATCTATTATTTGGAATCTAGGAAGCATAGGTGCACGGATGCGGGTGTGTGGTACGCGGATACGAGAATTCGGCAAATTCAAAAATATGAGGATTCAGGTGCGGAGGAATACAACAACTATTAAGATATTAAAAATATATTATATATATAAATATAATTCAAGAGATGCATTTTAATTAAACAAAGTAGTCAAATAAATAGAAAGAAATAGAACAAATTTGAATTGCAGAGAAGATGAAGCAAGTATTGTTTTATTTCGGTAGTCTGTAGAAAAAAAATGAATTGAATTAATATGTACAACGTATGCTACTGCTGTTATAATACAACAACGCCTTACATAATGGTCTAAATATAGATAATGGGCTAGGCCCAGTTAAATATTTTTGCCCAGTTTAACTATTATTGTTGAATAACAGACAGTAGTGAAGCGAAGCTGGTTCATATCTATTATAATTATAAATAAGTTCACAATAGTTTGAATACAGCTGTAAATAAAGACACAATAGTTGTAAAGATAGCTGCGTATTTTAATATATACTTAAGAGTTCCACTGTAATAATACACTGTAATAATAAAGTAATGGCCCATACCCATGTGACAGCCTGCCCTACTTTTATGTTTTCATTTCAACCAATTAAAATGCCCAGCCCAATTCAAAAGAAATAATATGTCCTACCCGGTCTCTCGTCTTCTTTATCAGCAGCCTCTTTCGTACGAAGCTGATTCGATCGATGTCGAGATTCAAGTTTTAATTTACGGTATGTAGTTTTTAAATTACATCTTTGTCCCTTCCGCACCTTCTTTTCCGCACCCAACTGCACCCCTTTCATAAAATACGGGGACACGCCTTCCGTCGCACCCCCTACGAATTCCGCCGCACCCCCGCACCCGTACGAATCCCATGCGCAGTGCTTCAACTCAGTGCCGCACCCCTGCTTTGTAGTTTGGAATGGTTTTCAGATAGCAATCTGATCTCGATCTTTCCAAATAATTAGCGCAATTTAAAAACAATTATGGGTTACATCAAATCTTAAATAAGTCTCTTTTTGGTAATTCAAAATCTGCTTTTCTCCTTATCCCTTCAATAAAAATCATTTCCTTTGAGTTCAAAAACCAAAGATTTATTCCTTTCTTTTGACACGAAGTTCCTTTAAATCTTGAATTCCCTTTTTAAGTCTTAAACAAAGATTTATTCATAAGTTACACAAATTTCAAACATACCTTTCAATCCATAAATCATGTTAATCCTAAATCGATTGATATTGAATATAAGATTCAAACAAAAATTATACCAAGTTATATTCGATACCAATTCCCAAATTCAGCGAATACTATAAGTAGAATATCAATATAAATATCTCTCAAATTCCCCAGATAGTAAATGTCCAATAACAGTATTCGATATCAAATATTCGAAGACTATTTCTATCCAAACCCATCTTCTTAATCCTTGAAAACCTTTCTTTTTAATCTGAAATCATTTTATATAGGAACTGGATAGAAGTTACATCAGCTTATGTTCGATATCAATTTCCATACTCGATCAATACTATTAGCGGAATAATGGTAACTCTACCTTTTAAATTCCTCGAATAATACAAGTTTACTTGTGGACGTCATAACGACAACGAAAATCACTTTCTACTGTTTCCAATTTAATTGATAATTGGAAAACCACTTTTATCTCAAGATAAATTAGATCATACTTAAAAAATGATACGTTTTAAGTACTATAGACTTCTAAAAATAATTTGTTAATCATTTAAGTTTCGGATCATAATTCACAAGTTTAAAATTTCAAAACATATTGTTTACAAAAAAACGTTACAAAAGTGTTCCAAAAGCATCGCAAAACAACTTATATTAGCTAGTTTGATCTAAATAACCTTTTTTTTTTTGAAAACCCAGGAGAACCCGGCGGGCCGGTAAACTCCTGAGGAGGGTACAGTAAAGCCGTCCGCTAATCCAAGCCCCCATACCCCCGGGTAAATTTATGTAGGATGGGGAAGCGCATGGTAGGAATCGAACCATCGACCTTTTACCAGGAAGTTAGGCCTCCTTTCCACTGTGCCGCACCCGCGGACAATCTAAATAACCTTTATATTACCCAAAACTATCATTTTCCACTTCAAATCACTTTTAAATAATTTATTATGATTTTACAAAAAAATTCCATGTTTTTAATAATTTTAAAACAACCATTTACCGTTATGGTTTACGACTGCGTTCATAGCGATCTTTATTAAAAATAGATTTAAGCATAACTCGAAAACTATACTTCGAAATTTTCTTTTTTATTTGAAAATTATTGTTATAAGGAAGCAAACATTTTCGTTTCACCTCAATCGGATTTAAATTGCATTAGTTATAGTCATTTAAAGTTTATGGTAGAAATTCGCGAACTACCGCTACTCGACCATACTACTTAAAATAAAAATTTATCCGATTCACTTACAATATGATTATAAACTTTTATAAAATATATAAACTCGTTTGAAAACAATATTCCAAAATTTAAACTTCAAATTCAATTTAAATTCAGGATTGAATATTATAATATTATTTAATTAATAAAATAATATTATTTCCCAAAAACTAATCTGATGAACTTCAAAATTTGCAGATACCAATTTAATTAATATGTAAACTAGCGAAACAATAGGTTTGAATTTAAACCATCGTTTACATGCCTAACTCGACTTCAATTCTGAAAACCGTTATTCAAAATCTATTCCAAACTTGTACATGCCATATATAGTCAAAACGGTTTTCAAATACCTTTTCACATTTACAAAAGTTGTTCGTATATACTTTAACTACATTTCCAAACTGTTTCAGATACCAGATTCAAAATTCCGTTTTTGGTCATTATTTTAATATTAAAATAATATAAATCATGTTTATATTAAACGAAGGCTTAACTAATCACCTCTATAATACCATAATTTCAGTGTCATAGGGGTGTGTGTGTGATCACACTCAATCATCAACTAACCACAATATACGAACATTCATATCAATTCACTTCAGTATCATCAATCAACATCATAATCTACGTGCAAGGGTTACGGTAATCAGCACTTACCAGTATATCAGTGCTTATAACAACACAACCATTCAACCATCATCACATACATATAATTAATATCCATAATTAACCATATATAACTAATTAACTGGATTAGCTATTTTAATTAAAATCGAATCCTCGTTAAATTAGAGTTCCCACTAAAACAACAACAACAATAAAGCCATATATCCCAAACAAGTTGGGGTTGACTAGATATGGAACCCAAAATTAAAATAAAATAAAATTAATAATGATGATAATAATATATATTTATATGTATAAAGGGTTTAAAATAACCAAACAAATAAAAAGTCGTCCGATAAAGGTTTTTTTTTAAATAATAATAATAAGTAAAAAAGTTCAATAAAATCTAAAATAGTAATAAAAAGTAAAAAAAGGTTCAGTAAACGTGAAATAAAGTCTAAAAAAAACCCTAAGGTTCTGGTACATGGATTGCCAATTTCCATGCACTCCTATCAACTACCAGCTCTTCCGATAAACTCCATTTCTTAAATCTCTCTTTATTATCTCCTCCCATGTCATTTTAGGTCGACCTCTACCTCTCTTTGGGCCTTCGGCGCGACCTAGAATTCCAACGCGTACAGGTGCATCGTATGGTCTACGTTGGATATGTCCAAACCATCTCAAGCGGTATTGGACTAACTTCTCTTCAATAGGTGCAACTCCAAGTTTTTCCCGAATATCCTCATTTCTAATCCGATCTCGTCTGGTATGCCCACACCTCCAACGCAGAATCCGCATCTCTGCTACGCTTATCTTCTGGACGTGTTGCCTCTTAGTAGGCCAACATTCTGCACCATATAACATCGCAGGCCTGATTGCTGTCCTATAGAACTTTCCTTTAAGCTTCCGAGGAATCTTCCGATCACAGAGAATGCCAGATGCTAGTCGCCATTTCACCCATCCTGCTTGAGTTCCCACTAAAACTAATTACATTAATAGTTTTAGAAGTTCTCACCCGCATAGCTCCTTAATTCTTCATGGTAGGACTTCGCCGGAACCGTCGGGCAACATCATTGCGTCGTGTACTGTTTTCTTCTTTTTAACCCAAATATATATATATATATATATAATATTATATAATTTCTTTTTTGTAAAGGAGGAGGGGCTGAGGCTTAGTGGAGTCCACGGGCCAATGCGGTGGAGGGCTGGGCGAGACATGGGGTCAGCGGTGGAGGGCTGGTGGCGGGTGGCATTGCCGAAAGGGGGAGGCCAAGTGGACGAGAGGGTGTGGCCGTGAAAATGGGGAGGAGAGAGAAGGTCGGGATCCGAAGGTGGGGAAGCTAGGTGGTGGAAGGGGAGGAGGAGGCCGGAGCTTAGCCGAGGGAAGGGATGACACCATGGCCGAAAATAGAAGAGGAGAGGGAGAGTGTAAGCTTGGAAATGGAGAGGAAGGGTGGAGTGAAAATGTGAAGTTTAAGGCCTCTTTTATAGGAATGTTTAAGGGTATTTTGGGAAATATTCTAGGGGACACATGTCACCCTACTACACTCTATGAGCATGCATGAAAACACCTAGCCAAGCCACCCAAAAATATCTTGTGTCTCCCTTAAAACCATGAACTTGGGTACATGGTTACATGTAGAACACTTTAGCGACGCTTTAGGAGGTTGCAAAAATTGAAACGCCTTATATACGTTGCAAAAATTCAAGTTTTAAGCTACGTTTAATCATTTAAGTATCCAACGACTTATGTTATCAAAGCTAAAGATTTTAACAACTTTTTTAACATTTCAAAATAATTATTTTAACTTTATTATTTATTTTACATTATTTAACTAGAAAATATTACACTTAAAAATAGTTCTATAAATACGTATTGGGAAAATTTGTTGTAACAAAATCTGATAAATTCTTACTAAATTATACCATTATATTTTGATAAAATTAAGCATCTATTTTATTACTTAAACATATTTATATTAAAACTATATTAAAATTTTATTTAATGATTAACCCAAATCATATTTAAATCCATTTTATATTCAAAAAATTAAATTTTAATGTTTAAAAATCCGGTTTTAAATTGGTTAAAAATTCTGGATCGTTACACTACTGGAGTGCGAGTCGTGCTTTTGTCATGAGAATGCATGCGCGAATGTGGGCTTTTACGCTAGTTCATCGTACCCTTGAGAAAATCATAGTCCTGTGCTTCATTGAACCTGCGAGTGAAATGGAGACATGTTAGCCATGCATGGTAAAAATACGGCTCAGACCAAGCAGATTGCAGGGTGTTTGTGTTTGTATCCTAGTGTCCCCCTCAACGGAGTGTGAGCTTGAACTTTGCTGATGGAGTGGTCTCCTCCGCTGGGTGTTGGGCATTTCGTTTGGTAGAAAGATCGGGGATCCGACCTGATGCTTGTGTTACCTAAATCAAATGAGCCGAACTCTTCTCAAAGCGGCCAGTGATTGGCGTGGATATCCCCAGAAAACATGGATGATATCTCTTCTTCCACGGTTGCGGGTAGAGGTTGTGTCGGAGTTTGCATCGGAATAACCTTCTCCTAGGATGCTGGTTTGTAAGAGGAGTGTGGTCTTCTTCATCATTGGTGGACTCGTTATTTATATCAACATCACTATATCAGCCCTCCGACTTTCACCTTCCTCAACATGCTCATGGGTCTCTTTATTTTTGGTCTAGGGACTTTAAATTGGATGTCATCCATGACCTTCTCCACCATCCTTCGAAGATGAGTTATTATCACTATTGCTAGCTTCAGGAGGAAACCAACACTGCGACCCTTGTTTAACAAGTTGTATGCTTTTAAACTCTTATCTTTGAGAAGTGACCTAATTTCTCGCACTGCAAGCGGGATCCCTTGGAGATTGGTCATGAGTTGTGCTAAAGCTGCACCACTGGGTCTCCTTGGTGTACGTGGAAAAGCAAAGCAAAATAACTTAAGTAACTAAGGTTGTGATAATTTGCTTGTTAAAGAGTGAATTGGGGCAGGATTTACATCCAGACAATCACCTATGCGCAAAACAAGGTAGGCAGAGGAAAATTTGCCTTTGAAATAACTTGTTCTAATCGTTCGTCATAATCGTACAACCTCCACTAGGTTCTAGAGACGTGAGGAAAGGAATTCATTTCCTCTGTTTGAAAATGTGTAAGTAATAGATCTCGTTGCTTGGCTTGTGGTCTAAGTGTCAGAAGTGTACAAACTGTTTAAGAAAGCATAACTATTCAAATGCAACTAAGAAGGGCTAACCACGTAAAATGCAATACTCTACGGATGAACTGATTAAACCGCACAATACACCCAACCATGTATACATATATCTGTTAATCTGTGTATCCAACCAAGGGAGATGTGCCCGTTGGTGAAGTGTGGAAATTAGTACGTCCTTGAATGGAATTCCATGTTTCTGGTCGATCCTACTTAGAGCTTCTTCTTCGATTTTAGAAGCAGGAGTCCACAAGATCATCTAATGTAATGACATCGCTATGGTCAACATCCAGGAGCACCTCCCACTTAAGGACCTTCAACTAGCCCGGATGTGATCATTTGAAGAGTTTGCTCTACTTGGTGACCAATGGATTGAGATCTGGTTAGTGTCGAAGTATGTCTTGCCATGAGTTTGCAACTATAGTTGTGTAGTGTCATGTAATATGTGCATCCATGAGTGGCTTAGTTATCATTCGATGTTGTGTAACAGCTTATTCAGGAGCCAACTTGATCATCATTACCGGTCATCCTAACGTGCTTCACGTCGTCAACCACGCATCGGAGACACCATGGAACTTGGAAAGTTTCACTTGAGAGGGAACTTTGGGTTTGATTGTTTTTCAAGATCTTCTTAAGTTTCCATGGTAAATTTTCACCCAGGCAGGCTCAGCACCGATCCCTAGCCTCGAAACGAAATTACACTGTCTCTTCGTTCCTCTCCTTCCCGTAGGTGGCCAACGACATGGGCTTCTAGCTAAATCCGCCATCAACGTTGTCGCCTACTTAGTAATGTGGGATGTCACAGATTGTGAAAAAGTTTAGGTAAATGCTGAAACGACCGTGTAGGATCGACATCGTTATAGGTTGGAGTTCGAGACGTTCGGCAACGACATTCAAGGGGAGGCATTGGGGTAGTGTTTTTCGATTCGGGCAAAAAAAAAACTTTTAATGGCGGCTTGAAGCTCACAATCTCAAAGGTAAAATTAGATGAAAGTGAGGAGACGAAGGGTCTGTTCGGAACCCGAACACAAGAAGTTATGCGACTTTAGCGCCTATTTTTACGAAATTCAGAATCGGTACCGATCATACAGACATACACACATACACACACGTGCATGCGTGCGTGTGCGCAATATGGATGTAAACGTAAATATGCATGTGTGCCTAGATGGAGTATGTTGGACAACCTACATATATGTGCAGTTGCATATGCAATACTCGATGGCCCGAATCAAAAATCCGAACCGGTGAAGTCCAAGAAGGTAATCTATTGAAATAACTACGGAGCAAGAATCTACGTGAACAGACTCTAGATGGTATTACATATTAGTACTTCAAGTGTTAGGTAATGTACAACATGCTACATGTCAATTTATGTTTGAATCACGCTACATAAGATTCAAACCCATGACGTCACGCACCAAAGTTGAAGTGCCTAGCTACTGGAATAGTGGTATTAGTCATCAAGCTGGTTTTTGGTATGTTGGATGACTATCGGCATGAGCCAAAGGGGGCGTTGGCGTTGCAACGAATGATCGTGGACGCTACACTTCACCAAAATAATTCAAAGAAAGGATACTTGCCATTCTAAGTATAGATAGGAACTTGATGCTGCAGATTCAATTTGTCTTGATTTAAAGCACAACGTGTTGGAAACATATATTTTGGAGGGTCAAGTGTTATTCAATCTTGTGATCAAACCTTATTCGAACGAGCCTAACTAGCTGAACGTGAAGGTTATTGAGGTAGATGGCCAAAAGTTGTAGAAAACAAACAACCAAATGCTATCGACTAGACATGCCCAAAACATAGCAATTGGCGTGCAAAAAGGGCCGAAACACTCTACGATTACAAGTCACAACCCGAAGACCACTCCCATTGAGATAGAGTTCAACGTCGATCCCAAAAGCCTTACCTAGACCATCCGTTCTTCAAGACGACTTCAAGCCATGACGATTATGACCCATCTGAAGCCTCTAGATTGTTTGCATGCAAGTGTCATCAAGCACTTGGTGAATGTGAATGTACTCATTACAATATCACCATCGATCCAACTATTTCACCTTAAAATGACATTATTGCAAAACAACAATGGTTGAAGATATGAAGGTACAAGCTATGCTCGCATCTACCTAAGGCTACGAGGAAGACCCATAAAGCAAACATATGGATCGATACCAATCTTTAAGCAAGGTTCAGTACCTGTTAATCCATTTTTTATCCAAACAAAAGTCTAAAGAAGCCAGAATATAGACAAAGCCAGAATGATTTGAATGTTGACTAAAGCACTAAAAAAAAGATGGAAAATGATCTCAAGAAAAATGAACACAATATGTTAAGGATATGAGTTGGCACCTTGTCATCTTATTACTTGGTACGGAGTCCTATTAGTCCACTCCCACTCTACCCCACCGCTTGCATCACGATCCATTTTGTGTTCTAAGCCTACTCACCAAGTTTGGTAGCATTCCAATGTGCCTAGCTCAAGAACCTGATGACTCATCCGATTCGAGTTGCAGTTCAAACTAACTTGAATAATGTGCAGTTAAAACGCTTTGTAGTTTTATTGCTGTAGAGGTGTAAAAAATTGTAGCGGGGATAAAACGTGGAAATAGCGGAAGTGGAAAAATGTTCATTAGATGTTGAAACCAAATATTTAAAACTAATTAATTATCATTTTCATTGTGTAGAAGAAACCAGTATTAATTAATCTTATGTAATAAAATCAAAGAATATCATGATTATGTACTTTAGATCTGATGGCTATAATAGATTTCTTCAACATATTAGACAAGTATGCATTAAAATTAGCTCTTTACACTAATTTTATTGAGCTTTTTATAAAGAAAACTAGCCAAATCAAGCCTTTTGTATTAATATTGCTAAAGCGGATGCTAAAAAGCCTTGATTCAGCAATGCAGCGGAAGATAGCAGGGATAAAAACGGATCCACTGTTCATCAACGCTAAATTGAAATAGCGTAGCGGTTGAAGAGCGCCGCTATGTGCTATAGCGCAGATTTTGTTGGGTTTTAGCGGGGCTTTAACTACATAGCTTGAATATGAAGTATTATCAAAACAAGTCAAAATATAAAATTAGGTAGCATCACAATAGAATAAGGTCAACCCAAAAAGAATTATCATTAAGAACTCTAAGGATATGACTCGGCATCGAGTCATAATGATGAGTCGAATGACCTCCAATCCTCTGACGTGATCTTGGGTCGCAGATACAAGTTCTATGATGGTGAAAGTTTGGTCCAATTGGTCCATGAACTTATAAATATATGGTTACCCACAACATAAACATGATTTGGAAACTGACTACCTACACCCTACAGAAATCATTCTTCAAGCTACTTCTCTCACACAACAGTCATCAAAGAGGTTAATGCTGCTCTTCGGTCTATCTTTGTACTTAGGGCTGTCAATGAATATCCGAAAAATTCGAAATCCGTCCGCATCCGTATCCGAAAAGCGGATAAATATCCGATATCCGGGAAAGCGGATGCGGATATAGGCATATCCGCATCCGAAAATTATCCATCCGTTTTTTTTCCCGATTATAGCTTAAATTATATGTATTTTAACATAATTAAATATACTAATTTATTAATTTGAAAATTAAAAGTCTACTAAACGCATGTTAATTGCTCAAAATTATATATTATCATCGTATTTATTTGTTTTTAGCAATTTAGTAATCAATTAGGTTGAAAAAGATTAATATTAAGCTAACAAAATTCATTTATATTCATTGATTTATCGATTGTTGGCGGAGCGGATAATTATCCGATATCCGTCCGTATCCGCGGATACGGATATCCGATATCCGAAAACGGTTTCGGATGCGGATACGGATATGGCACTATCCGTATCCGAAAGTATCCGTTGACAGCCATATTTGTACTACAACTCTTTCTAATCTAGTTGATTGTAGTCAAACATCTTGTAATAGACAGACATTGAATAAAGAAAAATTATAAAATGGACACTGGCTTGATTAATAGTCAGACCACTCTAAAATTTCGTCTTTTCTTTTTATTTACTTTATTTATCGGTTCTTCATCTGGGGGCTGTACACATAGGAGAATGGTGCTGTTTTGTTGCTTTTTTTTTTTTTTTTTTTACTTATTCGCGAGTTTGCATAATTCTCTTGTACTCTCGAGATCATTACCGATCCATAAGAATTCTCTTTGTAAACATCAAATAAACTAACAACAAAGTTAAGTGCTAGGCTTTCAAAAAAAATGAAACTCAAATTGTAGGATTTAAATTTTTAATCAAACCGACATTCAAATTGTGAATCATAGATCTAAAAATAATAGATCTATATTTTGAGGTTTGCACATGCTTTGAAATTAATTTTGATGTTTGAACTTCTACATCTAAACTTAAAACTTCATTTTTTTCCCTTCTTGTTTCAAATCTATTTTGTTTGGAAATGATTAGATTTGGAATTGCAGAACCAAATAAGTACCGAGTATACCAATCTGGGTTGAATGATTATTCAAAACTACGGTCGTAAGTTTGTAACGAAATATAAATCGAGCCGTATGGAGAGAAATTCGATTTGAAGCGAGATTCAAATCGTATGATTTTAAGATTTTTGACAATAGTGGTTAAGTGGACTTAGACAACAGTTGGTCAAACTGTTATGCAAAAAATTGCACAAATGCGGAAGCGTAATAAGCATGATCTAGATTTGCCAATTGAACACCAATCTAATCTGATAGCAATTATTCTATTACATCAACAAACTAGTAAATAACTATAGCAGAGAAACAAAGAGACACAATATTTATACTGGTTCCACTATCCTCGAGATAGTGTACGTCCAGTCCAACAGAGAGAGATTTTATTCCACATGAGAGAATTACAAGAGATTACAAAATAAGAGTTAACATATCAATCCTCAATCAGGTTTAACAAGAAGAGACACCATTGGGGATCACTGGCCCCATGCCAGGACGGGTTTACACTAAAGTCTACCCCTTAATATATAGCCAATGCAAATCTACGTGAGTCATCAATTAAATTACCAACATATGGTAATAATATAATGGAGGCAAATTACCATAACAACAAATGTGCAAACATAAAAAGTAAATCAATCCGTTTCTTTAGCATAAATGGAAGAAATTAATCCCTTCATTTATTTCTCTACCACCTCATCAAATGCAATCAATGCATTCTCATTATAAAAATATTTACTTTCCATTCTTTGCAAATTTGTTCCAATCAATTTGTGATTTTGTATCACCAAATTTAACACTCTACCTTGATGCAAAATCACATATCTCCAGCACCCCACTTTGAGTCAAATTCTCTTCTCATCATAAAACACTTAAACAGAACTCTACCTTCAATCAAAATCTCACAACGAGATACACCAAAAAATGAATATTTACCAAATGGGTTCCAGCAAAGCCACCCCCATCACACAATTGTTAACGAGCTCAGACTACGTCTCTGCCCGCCAACAAAATGTTGCAAATATCCAAAATATAAAAAAGACAGATTCCAAAGTAATCTCAACGTCACCAAGACCAAAAAATTATTCTCTCAATTAAAACCAACCTCAATTTCAGGGCAACGAGATACACCCAATCGATTTGAAAGAACTACGACCACACCTCAATTACAAACACAACCCACCGCCTGCAAAAGATGCATCTACCACCTGAGCTGCACCATGCATCAACCAACGGTCTAAAAAATGATTGCAATACCACAAGATCTCCATCGTCTTTGTGGATTTCAAAACTCGACATCTGTCTTCCGTTTGATATGATCTCTTCATCTCCGGGAGCTCTTGAGCATCATCAACATGTAGACCCTTGTTGATACCATGATCCTCCATCTTAGGACCATAAGCAGTGACCATATTAACCTCTCCACCATGTTGTGCACTAGGTTCTTCAACCGTCACCCGCCTTCTTCTTCGTCTTCTTCCATCTTCCTTCATCCATATCAGAGGGCTTCTTCACAATAAACTCCATATCACGTCAAAGTTCCCAAATTGGAATGCTCTTCACTCTCGACATAATCTCCTCCACCAAAATCTCATTTTCTCCAAAATAGTAATAACATAATCACCACCGAATCTAATAACATTTGTAGAAATAATTGATGCACAATTTAAAACAAATCGCCTCGCTCTGATACCAATCTGTTATGCAAAAAATTGCATAAATGTGGAAGCGTAATAAGCAGGATCTAGATTTGCCAATTGAACATCAATCTAATCTGATAGCAATTGTTCTATTACATCAACAAAATAGTAAATAACTATAGCAGAGAAACAAAGAGACACAATATTTATACTGGTTCCACTATCCTCGAGATAGTGTACGTTAGGATTGGCAATGAGGTGAGTTGGGGCGGATTTCTTGTGCCCCAGACCCGACCCGGACTTTTTAAATCTTGCCCCAGACCCGCCCCGTAGACCCGGTGCGGGTCTAGAATTTTGCCCCGTACCCGAGACCCGTACGGGTCAAGGTAGACCCGACCCACCCTGCGACCCAGTGATATCGTGTTCTAATGTACACAAATTTATATACCTATATTTTTTATCAATAAATGATAAGTTATATACATATTATAATGTGTTCACAATAATAAGAGAATATAATAAAATGAGTCGTATGATAATAATTCAAAACGTATGTATTTGTTATTGTATGATTATCATTGATGTAACTTAATATTATGAAAAATTTATAGTTTGTTGACTGAAAGAATATAATATTCAAGTTACAACCATGTATACATAAGAAGATTAACAAATAATCATTATAGTTATAAAGTATTTAACTGATGTTTCAATCATGCGGGTCGGGTTGGGGCGGGTTAGCCGTGCCCCAGACCCGACCCTAGACCCGGACCTCCAAAAGCGGGTCGCGGGTCTACCCGCCCCGAAGACCCTATGGGGCGGGTCTAAATGGGTCAAAACAGGGGCGGGTCAAGCGGGTTTGGACCCTAGACCCGCCCCATTGTCATCCCTAGTGTACGTCCAGTCCAACAGTGAGAGATTTTTTTCCACATGAGAGAATTACAAGAGATTACAAAATAAGAGTTTACATATCCAAATCTCAATCAGGTTTAACAAGAAGAGACACCATTGGGGATCACTGGCCCCAGGCCATGATGGGTTTACACTAAATTCTATCCTTTAATATATAGCCAGTGCAAATCTATGTGAGTCATCAATTAAATTACCAACATATGGTAATATATAATGGAGGCAAATTACCATTACAACAAATGTGTAAACATAAGAAGTAAATCAATCCGTTTCTTTAGCATAGATGGAAGAAATTAATCCCTTCATTTATTTCTCTACCACCTCATCAAATGCAATCGATGCATTTGCATTATAAAAATATTTACTTTTCATTCTTTGCAAATTTGTTCCAATCATTTAGTGATTCTGTATCACCAAATTTAACACAAACCACTATAAAATTTGTCTCGTTGTTTCCCCCTTGTTTTCATTTAATTTCTTCACTTATTTCTCTACTATATTTCTCTAGTTGTTAATGTTATTTTATGGTAGAAACATCAACCTTTGTACCTGCAGTGTTACAATATTTGTTTAATACATGTACTTTCCATTTGTACGGCATTTTTATCTGGTCCATGCGTTCTCGAAGTCGCTAAGAAAGGCTTTAAGATGATTGCTTCAATCTTAAAGAATAAGTTAGATTCTTCCTCATGCAGTTACATTTTGGTAATTAGAGATGAAAATTTTGAATTATGCCTTGTTAAATGCTTGAGTTGTTTTTGAGCCTTTCGGCTGTAGTCCCAACAGCAGGTTAAATTATCACTTTTTTTATACATGTCATTTTCCGTGCTGAAGTATAAGGTTTTTGTGTTGCGCCATAATATGGAGCTGTTTTAACGAAAACATAAAGTTTGTTTGGGACCTTTTGTTATCATCACGTGAAGATAAGCATATGGACTGATAATGAAAGCATGCATTCGATGAACGTTAATGTTATGTTTATAATATCAAATGTGTAGAGAATATTGAGCGTGGAAAATAATGGTAATGGGGAAAATAGCTGCATTTTGAAGGTGTACTGCTGTGTGCCCTTTTCAAAGAAAACCATGTTTAAAGGTATTTCCATCGACTTCCTTTTTTCTTCTTAGTCTTGATATATAAAGGTGTGTTCCCATTTTATGGTGGCAAAGTTGCTATTTCGTTATTGAACATACATTTTCACGAATGGATTATTTTTATTTGTATCAAATTCTACACTACGACCATCTGATTTTACAGGCAAGATCGAGCAATCAACTAGAGATGAGTTGCGTGAAGTTCACGGGATTTGGGTTAATAATGTATGTCTACTAAAGTAATGATAACAAAATGTTCTGATGACATTCACTGAATTAGAACTGATGCTACTATTGTTTTGTCCAGGCACATGAATTACTGAAGCAGAAAGCTGAGGCCAAAAGTAATGATTTTTATTACTTGATATCACATTGCTCTTTCAACTAATAGTCCTTTTTTTGCCCCTTCTTACAGTCTTCATGTTTTTTATCAGATGTTGCAAGTCAAATCTCGCAATTATACCAGGATGAAAAAGCTGCTGAAAGTTCTTCAAAATCTGAAGGGCTTTCTGATAATTTGCACGCAACAATAAATCGTAGGGAAGCCCCACAAATAGTGGTCGAGGATAATACTGCCTCTAGTATTAATAAATCCATACATGAATATCATGATCGCTTAAGGATCTTTGGAGAATTATGGACTAGTTTGCTTTCATATACTAGATCTAAAAGCCAGTTTTCACTGCTGCTATTTGTGTCAGTATTCATTTTAATTCTAATGCAGGCAAGTTATTTTCTTTCCATTTGTTTTGATAATGGCTATGCTATCAAATATTTGTACTTGATCTGACCTGCTTATACTTAATGGTTTGCTTGCAGATAAGCATCATTCTTTTATTAAGTAGAGTACCCGAAGTCCATGTAATTACACAAAGTAGCAACACTCAAGCAGGTTTTCAAAGAGAGAACATAGAGTGGATAGAGAAACGCGTTGATTACCTCAAAGAAGACATGCTAATGGCCGAAACACGATTGAAGAGGATGCAGCAGGAATATATAATGCTCAAGGCACAGTTGCTTAACCTTGAAAAGGTCAAGCACAAGCTGTGAACGCTACAAATATACTGATTCAATGTGTATAATCGCAGTTATAAACAAGATGTTTGTCTTTTTTGTGCGCGTGTGTGAATATGTTGTCATGCCTATCTAACAAAGGAGTACAAAATAGATGAACATAGGAAAATTATAAACACTAAATGTAACCCGGACGGAAATGGAGTGATGTGGTTTATTTTTTGCAGGGGGCACGTGTATTTTATCTGTTCCAGGTTGATTTTTTAATTTTTTTTTATCATATTATTATTATCATCATTATCATTTGCAGATTTCACTGTATTTGGACTTAGTAGAGATTTGTAAATGAGGAACCCTGGCAGAGACATTGTCTTCAAAACATAAGTTAGAGAAACGTTCAAAGGTGATCTATGCAGTGTTGCCAAAAGGTGATCTATACGGTGGCTACAATGAAAATTATATATTTGACACAAGACATCTCTGCAGCTAACAGCTATCTTCAAGGCTAAAACAAATAAACAAGTTTTGCTTGTTTGATAACATGTCTGCTTCAATTTCTTTTGGAATATTATTCATCTTTTATCGTAAATGAAAGTCCGAGTTTGTAGTACATAGGCAAGTTGGTCTTATTATTACATATATCCGTAAGAAACTGATAAGGTAGCCTATGTTTTACTAATTTATAATACTTGCAAGTTGCAACCACTTGTACATATTATAATCTTTTGGTGCCAGAAGCTTTGCTGACATAAAAGTCTAGACCGTACAATTTATAATAATATCATCGATGTAACAAGAGCATCTTATGTGATAAATCCGTTGAGCTTTCTGATTGACTTGATTTCTTGTGAGTTTGTATTTCTTGGGAAAGTGATGCATTAGCCACTTGTAAAGAAACTAAACGATGAAGGATACGTTTAAGGTAAGAGTGAACACGGTATTGAGAGTCAGTTACACCGGTTTTCATTGGTGGAAATCAGGGAAACCTGTATGGGTTTTCCTTATTCCCACCAATCTAAAGTAATGTTTGGTTTATACTAGCAAAAAGTAGTGTGAACAAACTCACATTGTATTTAAACTGTCAAACGAAGCATTTAAACGGGATACTTAAATAAGGTATTTTTATATTTTAAAATGAGATAGGCTCTTTAGACATAAATTAGTGGACACAATCTTAACCGTTAGATCATTTTGTTTTTATGTGGAGAAGTGAAATTCATGGGGTAATCCGATGGTGTAAATTCATTTTGTCACCAATTGTGTCTAAATCTTGTGTCTAAGTAGACTTTTAATTAAATATATGTTTACTATTGTAATATATGTATAATAATTGAAACTAAACACATAAATTCAGAACAACAATCTTTGTACTATTAGCAGCGAAACAAAGTCGAGTACATAACAAACAAACAATAACAAATTAAGCAAAGTCAAGTATATAACAAACAACAACAAATAAAAATAAAGTCTGAATATACTACTGTTGACTATGACAAAACCTCATATGGTAACAAGATAACCAATCAAATTTAGATGAGCAAGCATCTGCACCACATCCAAAATCACAGGGTTGGTGCGAAAAATGTCAACAAGCTCCAGCCTTTGAACATCCCTAACAAAGGTTAGCGCAGAAAAACTCTAGCCTTTGAACATCCCTAACAGAGGTCAGTGCAGAAAAACATTTATCAATCGTCTCATTGAAGTGATCGATCAGAACCAAAGACGGTGGTGGGACCGCAGAGGTTGTAGTCCTAATAGATGTAGGGCATCCATGCTGGGGTTGTAAACTCTCGTCAGCCAGTCAATTCGATTAAAGAGATGCGTCTTCAGCTGTAAATTGCCGGCGAAGAGGAGGCATGGCTTGTGGAGGTGCAACTGGAGGTATCTCGTATTTGCAGGTGTTTTTTCCTATGCATCCGCCAAACATCTCGTCCAACTCCCGAAATTTAAGAGGAACATTCCTCCTAAATTTTCGATACTTGGACGCGACACCATTTCACCACGGTTTAATCCATCCAGATGGTTTTGCTTTCGTTCCACTCTCCGCTAGGAGTTTGCACCAAGCTGTCCCATGATGTCCAAAGCAGCTTAAGATTATCCCACTTGTTCTTCATTTGAGTTTCTATCCAGCTATCAACGAATCTTTAGTTGAATTTCTCCGCTACAGCTGTTAGAAAAGAACAGCGTGTTCCATGTAAGCCAAGATTACTTACGCATATATCAATAAATGCTACTCTACGTTCATCCGCATAGTTAGCAATGGACGTAGACAAATCAATAGAATGAGAGAAAACTATAGATATGAAAAGGTGAAATTTTAAAAATTACAAAAAAAAGTATAGGTTGTACAAAATTAAAAAATAAGCATAACTGTAAAGAAAATTACCAAAAGTAACAGGGATTCTATGCTTAAAAAAATTGAAAATAGAAGAGGAAGAAGCTGGTTTTTGGGTTGGGATGAAATGGGTAAGGAGGGGGAGGCTTTTTATAGCAAACGGATGGAAATCCAACCGTTCGTGTCCGACACGTCGGACTCCAACCAGCAGGTGGATTTTTTATCTATTGTCTTGTCTGGTCAAAAGGTCAGGCAAACACTGTCTAATTTAAAAAGGAGTAAAAGAAAAGAAGAATGCATAATCCGGTGACAGGTTAATGACACGTCCAACAAAAAGATACCAGTTCATGATTATTTTTTCTAGGTTTTCGTTCAGAGGTCACGTTTCGAAAAAAGTTGACACTGCACTTAAAATTCAAATATTTTATGTTTAGAAAAGTTCAAGAGCCATTAACTATATAAATCAATTTCTCCTTTTATAGTTATAATTATAATTTAATACTCCTTTAACATGTTATGCGTGTTAATTCTTTTAATTTCAATGTAAGTATGTAACTAGCGTGTAACCGTGCGTTGCACGCGATAATATTATTATTAATTATATTTATTATTTTTGATGTTAAAATGGGAACTCTGTTATGCAATATATGATAAATTTTGATGTGAAATACATAAACTACTAATTAATATTATTGTTGTTGTATATGTGTAGTTTGTGTGTTCCATGGCTTATACAAACAATACATATGTGTGTGTATTTGAGAATATTTTTAATCATTTTTGCTAATATAGGCATACATATTGAAATTGATGTATGTCGGTAATTTATTCGATGAATTAGAAAATATTATTTATACAAAATTAGTTTAATTGTATAATATAGCAGAAAGAATTGAAAAGGAATTTGCAAAAAGTTTTTTTTTTGGGATTATTGATGTTCAAATAGAATTTTATGATATAATATATGATAAATTCTTAACATAAATGAATCATAACTAATTTATAAATTGGCTTCGTCATTATTGTTAATATACATAGTTCATGTTATGTGATTTATAAATCTAGTTGTGTGGAAAATACCTTTTTTTAATATAAATATGTATAGTAACATTGACATATATTTTAAGAGTTATCAAAGATTTTAAGATTTCATGAGTAGTTTAAATATATGGATTGAAATATAAAATATCATGAAAGAATCGAGGAGGTTCAACAAATAATTATAGAAATGTTAAAAGGCATTCATTTAAAGAAGAAATAGTTTTCTTCAATTATGATATACTTATTGAGATAAATGTATAATATATTAAATTTTTGTTATTGCTTACATATATTATTTAAACTATGTGACATATTTAACTTTTTATTTGGAGGAAAAATTAGTTTTACCATTTTCATTGATATAAACATGGTGTACATTTTAAAACATCACACTTATCATTAATTAGATGAATTAACAATAATTTATTGATTAAATTCATTTGTTAAATCCAAAATCACATAACTAATTTAAACATACTAAATTATACGTAAAATGCTAAGTGATATTGTGCAATGTTCTGCAAATAAATAAATAAATTTTAAAATATAGACGTTTGAAATTAATTTTACAATGCAATACAAGATAAATATATTGATGTAAATGAATTTAACTTTGAACTCATGATAGTTATTTATGTGTATAATTTATATTACGTGGTTGACTTGTATATATATATATATTTGACTTTTTTTTCTCCATTTTTGACAATAAGAATATGGTTAATCTTGATGTGATATATTAGATTAATCAGTGAATAATAGTTTGCTAAAGCAATTAAAATAGTTCTAATATTATATAATTAATTATAAAATATCATATTAAATGTAAAATATTAGAAAAGAATTAAGAGAGACTTAAACTATAGAATATTTGAAGTGTAGGCATTTGGAGTCAAAAACATAATTTTTTCATTTTTAGTATATAAAAGAAATATTAGTTAATTGAATTTAAATTACTTAAATTTTGGGTTTTGTAATTAATTTAGATATGTAGACTTAAATATAAAATGTTAGAAGCTAACATTTAATAAATAATTGTGTAAACTTTGAAATGTCCGTATTAAAGTGTAAAATAACAGAAGAAGTAAAATAATGTAAGAGAAATTATAAATAAGTGTAAAATGCTAAACTAATTTAAAAAAAATATCTAGAGAGAGTTAAGGAGAAGAGAGAAAACTCCTAAAATTAAGGAGAGAGCTTTAAAAGATTGTGCTTTACTATTATCTGATAGATTGCGATCCGCGATCTTTTTTATCCACGATGTTTCAAGGATACTTGATTTTGAAATGTATATGAAATTTTCAATTTTAAATTTTAAATTTTAAATTATTTACCAGTAGACGGATACTCTATGCTTTTCTTTGTTAAATATGTTTTTGATATCAAGAAATTTAAGTTGTATATAACTTTTTGAAAATTTGTGAAAAGCAAGGAACAAATTTAAAGTGGACACACGGAACCCACTAAACGATTATAAATCAACATGTGATTTTATTTCTTTACATTACATTCTTTTGCGGACTTATGTTTGTTAGATAAGGATGTATGGTCTATTTAATCTTATTAACAATACAACTAAAAGTCCAAATCCATTAACATTAAGCAACTATTACATTCCAAAATACTGGTTCGATATAGTCTCCTTATGGTATTAGATATAATGAACTTATATGGAATGATACTCAAAATTATAAACTAAATATTTTATAAACAACCAAAGTAAAATTTTAAAAACTATGGAAATCTAAGTATATTTAGGGAATAAAAATTTATTTAGTTTAATAGAAATATTGTGTGTTGAGATAGAAACAAGAAACATTCTATATATGAATTAGAAGTGGAGTTTTGAAATTGTAGTGGTGTTAAGTTTATAAAATTATAAATAAGGAATACTTAGTTGATAAATGAATTAGAAATGAAATTAAATATAGTGTATTATTTTGAACATTCCTAATATGGTTTAAAGGGTTGTTTAATGTTTAAAATAAAATTTAAAAGGAGCATATGCTAAATTTGGTGATACAAAATCACGGATAGGTGGAAACAAATATGCAAATTGGAAAGTAAATATTATTAATATAGATAAGCATAAATCATTGATTGCATGTGCGTGAGATGACAAAGAAATTAATGCGAGGATTATTTTCTTTCATCTTTGCTAAGGAAATGAATGATTGATATTACTTGCTATTTGTTTCCTCTACAATTAGCCTCCCTTATTTCTTACCATATCTTGGTAAGATATTGATGACTCACATATATTTCACAGGGTATATATTAAGGTTGACTTCATTGTAAACCCATCCTGACATGAAGCCAAAATCCCCAAATGAAGTGTCTCTTCTTGTTAAGCCTAATTTGAGGTTTTGGTTATGTAAGCTCTTATCTTGTAATATCTTGTATCTCTCTCTTATATGGAATAAAATCTCTCTCCTTTGAACTGGATATGCACTATCTTATTGATGATAGTGGAACCAATATAAATATTCTGTGTCTTTATTTTCTTCTTTATAGCTATTTATTATTTGTATGGAGTATTAGAATAATTATTGTTAGATTGATGTTCAATTGACAAATCTAAATCATGGTTATTTTGCTTCCGCGTTTGTGCAATTTTTGCACAACAGATTGGTATCGAAGTAATTTGTGCAGTTTTTTGCATGATAGATTTGTATCGGAGCAAGGCGATTTGTTTAGATTGCGCGTCAATGGCTTCAAAAAAGAGATGAAAATTTATTGGTAATTATTCTACTATTGTTTTTGGGGAAAAGAGAGACTTTGGTGGAGGAGATTATGTTGAGAGTGAAGAGCATTCCAATCTGGGAACTTTGACGTGATAAGGAATTTACTGTGTTGAAGGGGCCATTGGATTTGGAAACTTTTGATCATGTTTCAGACATGGGTCTTCATGTTGATGATGCTCGAGGGATCCAAGATGATCAGGAAAGAAGCTCAGGTCAAGTGATAGACAGGTGTGGAGACGGAGATCATTGTGGTATTACAAACTCTTTTTAAATCGTTGGTTTTTGCATGGTGCATCTCATGTGGAAGATACATCTTTTACAGACAGTGAGTGAATTTGTTGACTGAGATTAAGTGGTCGGAGAGAGATTTTTTGTGAGATTTGGAGTAGCCTTTTTTGTTGTTAATTGACTTTAATTTCTGGCTCTGTATTTAGATTGGTAATTGAGAGGTTTTTTTGGCCTTAGTAGTATTTAGATTACTTCAGAATCTGCCTTATTTGGATTTTGGATATTTACAACATTTGTTGGAGGGCAGGGACATAGTCTGAGCTCGTTAACATGGTGTGATGGGGGGGGGGGGTTAGCTTTGCTGGACCCATTTGGTAAATATTCAGTTTTTCTAACTATGAGATTTTGGATAAAGGTGAAGTTCTTTCTAAGAAGAGTTTTATGTTGTGAAGAGAATTTGACTTGAGATGGGCTGTTGCATCAAGTTGGAGTGTTAAATTTGGAAATACAAAATCACATATAGGTGGAAACAAATATGCAAAATGGGAAGTAAATATTATTAATATGGATAAGCATAAATTATTGATTGCATGTTCATGAGATTACAAGAAATTAATGCAGGGATTATTTTCTTCCATTTTTGCTAAGGAAATGAATGATAGATATTACTTGCTATGTTTGCGCCATTTGTTCCTCTGCAATTGCCCTCCCTTATTTCTTACCATATCTTGGTAAGATAATTGATGACTCACGTATATTTCACTGGTTATATATTGGGGGTAGACATCATTGTAAACTCATCCTGGCATGGAGCCGGAGATCCTCAAATGAAGCGTCTCTTCTTGTTAAGCCTAATTTAAGGTTTTGGTTATGTAAACTCTTATTTTGTAGTCTCTTGTATCTCTCTCTCTCTTATGTAGAATAAAATCTCTCTCCTTTGAACTGGACATACGTTATCTTATTGATTATAGTGGAACCAGTATAAATATTCTATGTCTTTATTTTCTTCTTTATAGCTATTTACTATTTGTATGGAGTATTAGAGTAATTATTATTAGATTGATATTCAATTGAAAAATCTAGATCATGTTTATTGTGCTTCTGCGTCTGTGCAATTTTTGCACAACAGATTGGTATCAGAGCAATTTGTGCAATTTTTTGCATAACAGTATATAAATTAGATATATAATAATGAGTGTGATTAATTTTGAAAGAGCAAGTAGTGAATAATTATATTTTTCTTGTTCTAAAGTTCATAAAAATATTATTTAACCCAATATTCACTACTAGAAAGGCTTCGTACACTGCGCCATAGATGACCTACGACAACCCCAGAGAAGTGACACAGTAGGTGCAAAATAGTGTTGCTATAGGTAAAAAATGATATGTGGCAACACTTTTTTGGGGTTGCTTTTTTCCGCGTTGCCTTAAGAGTCAAAGGCAACACATTTGCGACCCTAAGGCAACATCAACACAGGTGCTGCCGCATGTACTAAATTTACAAAAATGTAGGGCCCACTAAAATATGTAACCTGGGTTTACGGAATCGCCACTAAAATCTGTAGCCCAGGTTCACGGAGTCCAGTTGTGGGGCGCACATGCATTAATCTATGGCAACAATTTTACCATCCAATGACAACACTATTTCATAGCTTTGACAACATTTCACATCACATACTGCAAATTGTATCATATAAATGGCAACATTACATAACGTAACATCAAACTGAAATTAACAAAGAACTTTTTATTTCAAATTAATTAACCAGCAAAAACAAGTACTTAGTCAACTACAAAATAACAAAACATAGTCACTAAATTCAATTTTACAGACATTTCAGTTACAAACACAGCCAGTCTTAAATTCATGTTTACATGAAACTAAAACAGTTTCAAAATATAGCACAAGCCTCCAATGCGTTCAATGCCTCTACTGCATCGAGTACCTCTAGTGCCTTCAGTAACAAGTTCTTGAAAATCCTCATCATTGTCTCCTTAACCTGCATACATCAGTTGCATTTCAACACAAAATAAGAGGTGTGCATACCTCAATTGCATTTCAGCACAAACTATTGTCATAGTATAACCGAGTTTCCTTTCAGCACAAACTGAGTTTCATAGTTGAATTTCATTTGCATTTCAGTATAACATAATATACTGATCTAAACAATGTGTATACAAGGGTACTGATCTAAACAATGTGTATACAAGTGTATACTGATCTAAACATAACTGAGTTTCATTTGCATTTGCGTTTCATTTACATAACTGAGTTACATAATAGAGGCACAATGTGGATACAAGTGTACTGATCTAAACATAACTGAGTTACATAACTGATCTAAACAATGTGTATACAAGTGTATACTGATCTAAACATAACTGAGTTTCATTTGCATTTGCGTTTCATTTACATAACTGAGTTACATAACAGAGGCACAATGTGATCACAAGTGTATACTGATCTAAACAATGTGCATACATAGTATAACAGAGGCACAGTGTGTACACATGTGTATACTGAGTAAACAATTAGATAGTTACATTGTGGGTAAATTTATCAGTAATCAGTAATTTAGGTTTAATGGGCAATGTAACAAAAATTATCACTAATCTACAATGTGAAAAAGCTTAAAATTATACCTGAAAAACTGCCCATGCATGCTATTTCATGTTACTTCACTGTTCTCCATTGTCGTAACAACACACAAAAGAACTCCAAACATAATCCAAGACATAGCTAAAGCTTTTGCAAAGAATTTTTCTCTTGTCTCGTGTTTTCCACATTCAATGCGCATTAGGGCGAACTCTTCCTTTATATCTGCGACAAATTCATCAGCTTTTGCCCTCTTCTGCTTTTGCTTCAGCAGCTTTTCTTCAATTATCTTTTTTTCTACGAGCAATTGCGATATAGTCTTTTCTTTTTCTATCAATTTAACAGTAGTATCATCCAATTCAGCATAGCTGTTGATTTCATACACTTCGTCGTGCCACATAAAATACCCGCAATCGCCATTCTGCACATATCTTAAATTCTCGACTAAAACATCAATGAAAATATGATAATCGACATGGAGCAAGCAAAAAAAAAACCTAATTTATACTTACCCGCCACATGGAGCAACCAAAAAACCTCTTTCCTGCATTTAACCCTACCTTCACAGTCCTCATCTTCGTTGGGATTTTGTGGTGGCAGTTCTTTCTCGCAGCCGCTGTTGACGAATTTGAAGTGGAAATTGATTGAGTGGTCATTGAACTCGAATTGAAGGAAGAATTGAGTGATATCACAAATCGCAAATCATTCAGTAGGCTTTCAGGCATGTATTTCATGTATTCAGTATTTTTGTGCATAACCAGAACAAAACACGCGTATGTTTATTAGCCAGTCTTACACACACACTGTAACACCCCGAATTTTCTGTAAATAGAAGAGTAACAAAATGAAGTATAATTAGTTTTAAATGTGAGAATTAAGGAAAACGGGTTACGGCATTGCGTTCGTCTCAGAATTCTGCTTGAGATAGAGTCCGAGTTTACGTAAATCGAACTCCGTATGAAGAAGTTATGGCCTTCGGAAGTTTCTGAAAATATAAAACAACTCGAAAATAAATTCCAAATTCGAAATTCAAAAATCTGAACCCAGAAGCGGGCTGGGCGGGAAATTTCTCGCCCAGGACCCAGGTCGACCTGGGGGTCGACCTGGGTAGGCAGGTTAACCATAGGTTCGACCTTAGTGTCGACCTCCCCCCTACAGGTCGACCTGTTTTGCCCAGATCCGATTTTCTTCGGCATGTGACGTGGTTTTGGCTGTTCTGATGGTCTGGATTGGTTCTAGTTAATATCTAAGGCTCTGGACACTTCTATTCTCCTATAAATACATCCCTAAGCCAAAACCTAAATCTCCTACACTATTCTCTAGCCTCCATAGCTCCCTCCCTCTTAGAAAATAAAAAAATGGCGTCGCTACTCTGCTGAAACCTAGGATAAAACTAGTGCATCTTCTTCCAAACTGAATAGGATTAAAAGAACAACTAGTCTACATCAAAGGAGCGCTATTCAGTGTCAGAACACAGATTCCAAAATACAAGAATCGTTCCCTTTTTGTGAGTACAGTTATTTTCAGATATAAACTTTTATTATGATCTTGGCATGGTTATAAATCTGAATCTGAGGTTATGCATATTCTTATATGTCAGATCTGTTTTTCTGTGACTATTATGTATCTCCTTTTTCTTTTTGTTCTATAGCCAGGCTAATACGAGCCTGCGCCAAATCTCATAAGAGATTAACGCATAAACGCTAGTTTTGGGACAAATAATGAATATTGCCTAATTGGACATGACTGATCTGTGACTGATTTGAGAAAAGAATATAGGTTGTAAATTAAGATCTAGAATCAGTGCATACTACGTATAAAAGACCGTGATTTGGAAGAAGAATAATTACATGATAGCATATGACTTGGGATTTGGAATATAATGCATATTATAATGCAATATCTGATTTTGAGGACTTAATACATGATTAAAATTTAAGATCTAGATTTTAGGGCATATTTTATATCACGATATATGACTTGAAAGAGAAAAAAAAAGATATATGTGACTTAGGCGTAAAGGTCTATATTAAAACAGGTTAACTATTAATGCGCCTAAATATGGATTTTAGGATATTTGGCATCATAGGTTATAATTCGACATAATTCATATTGTTTGGGACTTTTTAGAGAATATTCTGTACTGTGCAAAGTTTAATTAAAATTTGGGGGATATGTCGTATTATGAATTATGACCATGATTTAGGCATGTAAATTTAGGCAAGATATGTAAATAGAACTTTATGAAATATTTAATCCGTTAAATCTACCGAATTGCCAAATCTGCTAATCTGTTATCTGCTAAATCTGTTGAACTGCCTAATCTGCTAAACCTGTTGAATTGCCTAATCTGCTAAATTTGTTGAATTGCCTAATCTGCTAAAATTGTTATCTGCTAAATCTGTTGAATTGCTTAATCTGTTGAAAGCTGAATAATTATAAATTGGAGGCTCGATCTAAAATTGAGCAAAACATGTCAATAGAACTTTGGATAATCTGCCATAACCTGTAAAGAAGTTTAATCTGTTAAATAGACATAATTAGTCAGATATCTGTATAATCTGTATTGGAATAAATTGGCTATGACACGAGGTTAGACTCTGTTTGCGGTAGAAGCCTGCCGGGACCAACCGGCTTAACCAGCAACCGCAAACTGTCAGCCTAATGTGAGAGGTTGTAGGCATAACTGAAATATGCTTAGACACGAGGTTAGATCTGGCTTGTGGCAGAAGTCTGCCCGGAACCGCCCGACATATCCAGCGGCTACAAGCTACCGACCTAATGTGAGAGGTCTGTGCATTAATAATTAATTAATGCAAATCTATGATAAATATGATACCTAAAACGTGTTGGGTGGATAGGGTTAAAGCAATTGGTCTGATGAATCTAATAAACCCGTTTCGTAAATCTGTAGGCCCAATACAAAGTTAGGTAAAACAATCTGTAAGCCTGTTAATCTGTATATCTGATCCGTTAGTCTGAGAACTTGTTAATCTGTATATTTAATCCGTTAGTCTGAAAACTTATTAACTTGATTGTCTGATCTGTGAACTAGTAACCTGAACTCTGTCTGAAATCTGTAAACAAGTTAATCTGAAATCTGTTAGTCTGGGGATACAAGGTTAGGAGGGGAAATACTTGTGTCATCTGTTGTTTGGGACCCGTATTAGTCAGTAACCCTTTCTGGTATCAAAACTTTAACCCCATGCTATGTAGGGGTCCGGGCATGCTTACTGAACTAATTATAAGCGGTTCATTCTGATAATGGCGAGGGGTGTTGATGGCGCGTTCCAACCGGGTAATATGCGTGCATGGATCCGATCTGCTCTGAGGATGTAAGACACCGTGACATCTGTAAATAGGTCTATGCCAATAGGTTGCCACTTTAGGGAGTGATACATCCTACTGTGGGGCCGACACAGGGTATTTATGTAATAGGGAGCCGATCGCTTGGGGGTAGGACTTAGGGTACACTTAGTTCTGTCTGTTTCTGTTGGTACCGTCTGTTTCTGTTGGGTGGCAACACCTGTCTGTTTCTGCGTGGTACCGTCTGTTGGGGTGGTAAAGGCCCATTACTAGTGTACACCTAATTCTAACACTGTTTCCGTAAGGATTATTCTGTTTCCGTCTCTTATTCCGTTTTCGATTCCGTTTCCTTACCTTCTATCTGTTCGGGTGGTAAAAGCCCATTACTAGCATTCTGTTTCTGTAGAGATTATTCTTTTTCCGTTTCTGTTTCAGTTTAGACATTAGGGTAACACCTATTCCTGTTATACTAGTATTAGTGCAGAGAAGTGAAGACTAAGTAAGAAGCTTAGCTTAGTCTCTATCATTCTGTTAACCTGCTATTCCTGTTATGGTTATCTCTCATCCAGTTTTATTTACATGTCATGATACTATTATCTGTTTATATACTGGAAGTCACTGGACTCACCAGACTTATGTCTGACCTAGTTTGTTTCGCCTCTTTTCTTCCCCCCCCCAAGTTTTCAGGGTGGAAACATAGGACCTTGACTCAGATTCTCTCTGCTTGAAGTATTGCTTGGCTTTGGCTCTATCTTTCCATGGCAGTTTACGTTGGGGATTATGACTTTAAAAACTATGCATTCTGAAGGCTTTTGTACAAGACCGATATTTTGTACTTGAATTCGGATATTGTGATTTGAAAAGATGTAACCAAACTTATTTCTGTTTCTGTTGTAATAAAGTTATAAAATTTTCAAGTACTACTTTATCTATCTTGTAAATTTCTGTTCTGTCTACTAAAACGCTCCATCAAAGTTAAGGCATTCCCTTTGTGAGTGACCTTAACGGAGGTGGGGTGTTACACACACACACACTTATGAAATCATGCGTATACTTATTAGACGGTCTTATGGATACAAATCATGATAATACTTAAGAAATGATAACTATCATGTATATGTAAGCATCCTTATGAAACCATTTTCATAAACCAGTGTATCATGTCTCAATCATCACAGGCAACAACAACCTGTGAAACTCGAGCAGTTGTTTAGAACATGCAACTCATATAAGGTTGATGGTCTACTTGTTCACAACCACACTTCACTACGAACTAAAGTTCTATGTTATTAAATTGATTAACAACCAAATCGTAGCTCAAAGAACATTTCAGTGAATCAACATACAACAGAACCACCAAAAAACACCACCAACCAAAAAAAATTATATTCATGGTGACAATAATTTTCGTTTTTCAATAGACTAATGAATAGCGATGATAAAAAAACCAACAGAAACGTACATAAGAAACACATGATAAAAAGCTAGCACCTTTCTTCTTGGATTGACTGTCGCTTGATGATAGGGATGGGGAGAAGTGGGTGCGTTTGGAGTCGAGGGCTCGATGGAAGAAGTGGAGGACGCAGAAAGGGTTGGAGTGGAAGAAGTAGGTGAATGAAAATTAGGGACAGGAATTGGAAACTTGGGGGTGAGAACGAATAGATCTGCGAAATTGAGAAAGTGGAACCCAATGAGTAACATAAGTTGATTTCCTATTGGTGGTGAAGTATTTTAACGAATTGGTGAGGTTTCAACTTCAGATGTTGTTTTTAAAAGGTAAATTGACGGATAGATATGCATCTTTTTATAGATGCATATTGATGACATGGCAAATTAAACTTATAAGTTTTTAATTATAGCTACTGCAACACAATTTGATATTTGTGGTAACACATTGAAGAGTGCGTCGGAATACACAAAAATCAGCATAGCTGTGACAACATTTTAACTAGCAACACCTTGGATTTTCGTTGTAGTAGGCAATCTATGGCATAGTGGTATAACGGCAGACAAAAGCGACGACCAGAAAAAATGGTCGTCGCTAGCCGGTCACTAACTGCCGCTTAACTCAGTATACCCGCGAATTCAACCCCGAAATTTCACTTTCCTTTCATTCCTGCTAATATCACAAACAAAAAAAATGGAACCTTAGGTTGGTTGACGTCGCACCCTGCGCCTGCTGTTGCCTGCCTCTCCTCTTTCATGCTGTTTGATTGTATCCCCCTCTCCGACTCGATAGTTTAGGTAAAATTTTTGTTATACTTAGGTTGAGTATAATTTTTATAAAATTTTATTATAATTAGTTGTAATTTTAGATATAATTTTAGGTATAAAAGTTTAGGTACATTTTTTATAAAATTTTGATGTTTATTCATTTGAATATGTTGATTATATGTTATTAGATGATAATAGTATATTATTAATTGATTTGGAAATATAATTAAACCCTATAGTTAGAAAATTAGTTGATTATCGATTAGAAATTGATAATTATTGTGAACTAGTTGTTGCTGATAATATTGTGTGTTAATTGATTTGAGGATGGTAATCGGTATTTTTGATTTTTAACATATAGTTAAAAAATATATTTAAATTCTGAAAAATAACATATAATTATTGATTAATATGTTTATTGATAAGTTTACGTGAATGTTAAGCGCAAAATAATATTTGTTATAGTTTACGCGAAAAATTCAATAGTTGTATGAATTTAAAATACATTTTAAAGTTTATAGTTTAGTTTAAAAAAAGTTAAGGAATATTATATTTAAATCGATTTTGCTAAAAGTCAAAAATGATTTTAACAACAATAAATACTGTACTGAAATCGATTTTCGGTAACGATTAGAAATGGATTTAAAAAGAACAAATATTCTATTAATTTTTTTAATAAATTAAACAACAAATTTAATAATAAAACATACTCTACTAAGGACAAAATTTGAAAAAGTTAAGAAACGAATAATAGAAGAACGAATATTCTAACTAAATTATTCAAAATTTAAGAAATAAATATAAAAGAATAAACATCCTACTAAATTTGTTTTTCTAAAAAAATTGAATTGATTATAATTGTGGCAAATACTGCACTAAAATCGATTTTCTAGAAAGTTGGAAATAAACATAATGTCTATTTAATATTCTACTAATATTTATATTCTAAGAAATCAAACATGAAAATAATGTTAGAATTGTCCCACCATCAAGCAATTTGTGTCCTGTTCCCTGTATATATACTATGAGATCATTGTTCCTATCACTAATTGGTTTTAGAAACACTTGTTTGTTTTCTAGTATTTCTACATAGTATCAGAGCTTGATTTAGGCTTGTGTGTCTTAGGCACGTGATGTCCAGTGGTCCCCACGTGCAGGGGTGGTGTTATAATTGTCCCACATCGAGCAATTTGTGTTCTATTTCCTGTATATATACTATGAGATCATTGTTCCTATCACCAATTGGTTTTGGAAACACTTGTCTAGTATTTCTACAAACAACAGCAACAAATATTATCAAAACCAATTTTCTAAAAAGTTAAAAAAATGAGTATACAAAATTAAATATTCCTCTAAAATTGATTTTTTTTGAAAGTTTTAAAATGAATATAATGTTGTTTTGAAAACAAACCTTAAGTATCATTTTATGCATAGAAGAGAAGTGAAACGAAGTAATATCGAGATTAGACAGATGGTGGTGTGTGAAGACTTTAGTCCTAAAAGTCTTTACTATATTTTTAGAATACAACAAAAATATACACATTGGATACAATTAATGCGTAAAAGAGAAGTAAAGCAAAGCGAAATGCTGTCGAAATTAGATAGAAGCGTGGTGCATGAAGCCTTTAGTCCTAAAAGGCTTTATTAATTTTTTGAGGTATGGTGTGAGACCTTTGATTGGTTCCAAAAGACTATAATATATTTTAGTAAGAAGTATTTATGTGTTATCGAAATTACTAACATATATTTTTAAATTAGGAATAATATTCCATTATTTCATTAATCGTAGTTGGATGTATGAAGTTAGAACTGGAACGAAAGACTCGACAAAAGCACATTTCTACAATGGTATAATAAATTTATTGGAATCATGTTATCTAGTAATTAAAATAATGGGGAGCTTCACTACCCTTGTAGTAAGTGCAAACTATTGAGGTTTTGAAAACCAAACACAATTAAAGTATATTCGCATAAATTTGGCTTTGTGTCAAATTGTTATTTTTGGGATTGTCATGGAGAACTTGTTGCACATACAGGAAATCCTTTATTATCAGAGGCTGATTTTGTTATGACGAATCCAATAGAAGATATGTTAGAAGATGCAGTAATATTAATGTTCCTTACTATTCAAGTGGACGATGATGACATCAATATCAAATAAGAATCGAATGTGGAAGCATTTTTTTTTTATAATTTATTAGATGCTTTCAAGAGGCCGTTATGGGATGGTTGTAAAAGTGGAACCGAATTATTAGTAGTCGCCGAACTCATCACTATGAATCAAATTTCAGCTTTATAGAAGCTTGATTCACAATAGTCGTACAAGTTGCAAAAGGCATGTGTCACCCAATGATCTGATATACGATAGTCATTATAAAATGTAAACACCAATGTCGATTCTAGGTTTATCGTACCAAAAGATATATACTTGTACAAAAGATTACATATTATATTGGAAAGATGACATTAATCTTAAAAACTGTAAAATATGTATTTAGGAAAGATGCAAACCTAAAAAAAAGGAAAGGAAAGAAAGTTTCGTATAAGATAATGCATTATTATCCATCACCTCTAGACTACAAATGTTATATGCATCTTCAGTCACGGCATGTCATATGCGATGATATAATGTGGGAACACAAGAATGTAACTTTAACACATCGATCATATAGAGAAGCATGAAAATATTTTGATATGACGTATCCCTCATTTGCTGTAGAGAGTCGTAATGTCGGACCTGGTTTATGTACAGATGTGTTTTCACCATTCTCTCGGTTTGGTTCTAAATATTCATCTTGACCTATTTTAGGCACCCCGTATAATTTATCTTTGTGGAATTGTATGAAAACACTCTTTATATTTTTCACTATTGACGTGATGCACAATGACAAAAACATATTTGATAACATAATTAATACAATTTGAATGTTAAGGGGAAAATAAAGGATGATCTTAGCACACTTTTGTGGACATCCTAAACTTTATATAAAGCTTAATGATAACAAAAAACTCAAAGCATGCTATGACCTAGACAACAAGTAAATAAAATGCATGTTAACATGGATTGAAGCACTAAAATGTCCTAATGGGATTTCTTGTAACCTCCGTAGATGTGTTGACTTTAAAAACAACAAACTGGATCAGATGAAAATTCATGATTGTCATATTATGATGGAATATTTATTACCAAATGCTCTTAAAGGACTATTACCTATTAAAGTGTGTAATGTTATAACAAAGTTAAGTCTGTTTTGTAAACAACTTTGTGCGACAATGTTAAAAATCGACTATTTACGTAAACTTAAAGTAGAAATCCTAATACTTCTTCGCAAACTGGAGAAAATATTTCCTTTAAGTTTCTTTAGTATAATAGAGCATTTACGTATTTATCTTCCATCCGAAGAAAATTTTCAAGGTCTAGTGCAATATGGATGGTTGTATCTTTTTGAGAGGTAATATTAAATGTTAGTAAAATTTATGTTAATTTAAAATTCAAATTTACGCATGTACATTTAAATTGAATTAATTTTGTTATAGATATTTGAATCATCCAAAGAAATTTTTTAGATAAAAAGCACGAGTTGAAGGTTCAATTTGTAAATCTTATCTTGAAAAAGAAGCTTCATTTTTTTTCTCTCATCACTTCACTGATGGCGTTTGAACTCATCATTTGTGAGTGGTCCCCATAAAGATGAAGTCATCGAACAAGAGTTTCTTCTAACAATGCTATCTGTTTTTATACAACATGGCTGCTCTATTGGAAAATGTATGGAAATATGGTTAGATGATAAAAATCATGATGTAACACATGTGTTTTCTTTTAAATTATGCTGAAATCGCACCGTTTATTAGATAATAGTAAATTCATATTTATTTCAACTATAGTTACAACATTTGTTAGGTAATAATTAACTCATATACATTTGTAGCATTTATGAATCTAGGATCATTCTGGTGGTCTTAGTAAGTATTTTGCTAAATGGTTTCGAACTACGTTTATGATCCAACAAACTGCATCATTAATGAAGGATTACAACATCTTGCGCTCGGACCAAAAAATTACCAAAACTTGTCCAATATTCTTCATCAATGGATTTAAATTCAGCTGAAAAATTAACATATAATAGTGGTGCATTTGTCAAAAGTGGTGAAAATCTAGATAAGCATATAAAAGACTTTTACGGTGACTTAACATAGGTTTTAGTATTGACATATTATATATATAACCCACAAAAAAAAATTATTTTATTCAAGTGCGATTGATTCAATATTGTTTATGTTTTTGGATTCAATGTGCACTGCTGAAAGATTATAAACTTATAAAAGCACATCTTATATTACCATAAGTATGATCCTTTCGTATTAGCTAGGCAAGCAGTGCAAGTTTATTTTGCTTCGTTTCCATCCTAAAAAAGTGATAAGCTGAGTGATTTACTGTTTTTAAAATAAAGGCAAGATTTATATTTGATGGAGTTAATATTCCAGAAGTTGCAATGTGTCAAACAGATTTAGAGAAAATCGATAAAATAATAATAACCAATGATATTAATTTAGGATTGTTGAATAATGAATCAAATAGTTTCATAAAAGCGTTTGAGAGTACTTAAGAAAATTATATGGAGCACGAGACTGGGACTGAACCAGAAAATGATAAAGGCTGATAATTTTGTATATTTGAATCACTTGTGTTAACCTACTTTTTGGAAAAAGTTGTCACCATTTAACGGATCGAAGTCTAATACCCAGAAACTCTCTTCAACATCGATCGGTTGAACAGGACAACCCACATTCCGAGAAGCCCAGGCAAGGTTTGGTCTAGGCTAGCCCGAACCAAGGCTGATTCGAGCTAGACTCCTTCAAGCAATGGCTCATCGAGCCCGAAAGAATTGCTCTTCTCAACCGACTGAGTTAGTCGCTTCCATACCAATCGGATCGACCGAATATCTCGGATTCATCTGGAAATATCCATCAAGGCATTTATTAATCGGGCCTATTCTCAAGGCAACAGAGATGGTCAAGCGCTACTTGCCAAAGCTCTCCTTTTAATACACCTTATATCAAGTGCCATGTAAGCCACACTTTCCAAGGATATTATTATTTAACAGTGGAAATAGTATTCTAGCCGCAACTATGCCCAAGGATCAAGCTCCACATGTCCAAGCTTTCCCGAAAGGGCGCGCCATGTTGCATTTACCCTAGCTGAATTCTCCATCAATAAATACCCTCTTCCCCAAAGAAGAAAGACATGTTGTTTTGGGCAATCTAAGCTCTAAAGAAAAGAAGACTTACGACTCATACCTCAAATCGCCAATTCTTATTCCTCTTAAAACATCTCATCTTCCATTATTCCTCAAACAGAAAAAGCATTGTACTTGTAATCAAAAGTAAATCAATGCATATAAAGTGGACGTAGGCACCATCTTTGCCAAACCACTATAATAAGTCTTGCATGCTCCCTGTTTTCTTCACTTTACCATATTCTATAATTATTATTTGTGTGCTCTCTACACGATTGGGGATTGTCTGTCACTAGTGACCAACTTTTGATGTCAACACTTTGACGTGCCAGGAAGGGGTCGAATCTACGACCTTCTGCTAGTTCCTATCCATGGCGAACAAGCGGAAGAAAGATGCAACATCTTCTCGTCTCATAAATGCTGATGCAGCCGAGATAAACACTGCAGAAGCAAGTCAGGAAGCCTCCTCTCATGAAGACGTGTCTCAATATCTTACCCGGGACGACATGGATAAAATTATGGCCGAGTTCAGAGGCAATATGACATCTCAGGATAAACTCCTTGAATGACAACAACAGTTGATGGATCACCTTCTCGCTCGGATGGAAAAGGGATTTAAGGCTTCAACATCAATTCCTCCACCAGGCGAGACTAGGGCAATAACCGATCTTCGGTCTGCACAAATGCAAGCCGCAGATTGGATCACACCTTTGCTTCCTCCTAGCCCGGCTCCACCTCCCGACCAATCGCAGCCAGGAGTATCGCTTCCAGTGACCAGCGCAGCCGCAGCTGCAGATCCACAAGAGGCCCGCGATCAAGATCAAGGTCATTCGACCACTTTTCCTACACTCTTGGTGACAGCTCGACATCCCGGACTAGTCGAGCAACCACTGGGCCAGTCAGAGTCAATGTCATTCCCATTACAACCCAGTATCTTACAACAAACTCGTCTTATGCCACCCATCCTTCAACGAAGAGCTGGTGGAGCCTTCCCTTCGAACCAGGGAGACCACTCTACCATACCGGTTCTCAGATTGGTGGAGGAAAACACAACCATAGACCCTTCTAACATCAATTCGGGCGGGTGCATTGAAGAGCCCCGAACATCACATGCTATGTTGGGTTAGCCCGGACCTTCCATCATGCGTACGGCCCAGTCCATTTCTCATTAGGTTCAAGAGGCGCCAGTCTGCCCAGGACCAACCGCTGTGATGAACCCTCGCCCTCATCTTCACTCAACTCTCAGAGGTTCAGCCCAACCAGCGGCCACCCTTCCGAGCATGCTTTCGTTGGACCCTGGAGCAGGAGCCCTCCCGAATGCAGAGCTGGATTCATGGCAGCGACTCCTCGGGGATGGAAGCCAACTTGCAAGCATCATCCGACGTTTCACCCGGGGCAATTCTTCTCAGCAAGATACATATAATATGTACCGCAGCCCCTTCACCAGGGAAATCAGGAACTCTCGTAATCCTCCAGACTTCAAGTTTCCGGCTATTGAACCCAACAACGGTCGGACCGACCCAACCATCCATCTCATGCAATACATGCGCCATATGGAAGTGCTCGGCGCGTCGACCAATATTATGGCTAAGTGCTTCCCACTCTTCCTCACCGATATAGTCGGCATGTGGTTTCGGCAGCTAATAACGGAGTCGATTAGCAGCTGGAACACGCTGGCCGCCCGCTTCATCGAACAGTTCAGAGTTCACATCTCCCGACGGAAGAGTGGCATGTTCCTGACCTCCATCAAGCAACGTCCGAGAGAGACATTTCGATCTTTCCTTGAAAGGTTTAATGCATCCATAGCATCAGTCAATCGACCCGAGCCATCGATGGTACTTATAGCCGCTATTGCAGGTGTACAGAACTGATCAGAATTCTTAATCTCTTTGACCAGAGATCCTCCTAAGGACTTAGAAGATTTCTATGCAGAGGCCGAGTGATTCCTCTGACAAGAAGACGCTAGCATTGAGATGGAAAGCCTCGAGGTCCTCGCCACCAAACAAGAAGGTCCATCCAACAACAATGGCCAGAATAAAGGAAGAGGAAATGCCCCAGAAAAGAATGAATGCAATGTACGACCTCGAAGAGAGAATAAGTACGATCAATATGCCGAGCTCAATTCTTCCCCACTTGACATCTATCTTGACGTACGAGGGTCCCTGCCTTTCCTAGGACCTCCTCGAAGAGAGACGACATAGAAAGAACTCGACTCTGGAAAGCACAACATGTTTCATAATATTGTCGGTTATAACACTAGTGAATGCCGACACTTATGCGATCTGATCGAGGATAGGGTCAGGCGGGGAAAGCTTCCCGAATATGTTAAGATAAGCACATCGGCCATGCCACCACAATCTTCTTCCACTACTCCTCAGGCTGGTCCTTGAGATCCTAGAAACGGAAAGGACCGTGAGCCCAACACTCGCGGCATTATCATCAACTAATAAGATTTAGACTTATTATTATATTCTCATTTCTTTCAATAAAAAGGATATGTTGATGTACACATGTACGGGGTTAGGATTTAGCTCCTTGGCATGCTCTGGAATCAACGTTCGTCGTCTTAGAGTTTATTTTCATCTTCTTGTAATAGCTCTTTAGGAAACAATGATATTTCTTTTGCAAACTTGGATTATGTTTGAATGATTTAGATCCAGAGTGACTAACGCTCACTAAGCCGAATATAGTCAGTGCTAAGCCATCATCCGTAACGCACAATCAATGCCTGCCACCATAACTAAACCTACTCCTTAAGCCGAGTATGGTCAGACTTCTTTAAATAGAGTATGGATTATACTCGCACTTTCTCTAAACTGAGTGCACTCTCCACTCATTAAAACTTAACAAATGACCTAATATAAGTCGAGCATGGATAATACTCGCCACCTCTATAAGCCGAGTATGGATAATACTCGCCACCTCTATAAGCTGAGTATGGATAATACTCGCCATCTTTCTAAGCCGAGTATAATTACTGCTCGCCCTTATCTTTAAGCCGAGTATGGTTAATACTCGTCCAAACGAGACCAAAGCCTTCTCTAGACAGAGGATGGCCCACGCAATCTTTGCAGGTGATGGCTCTCATGATCGGCGTTAATGATTATTTTCTCGGTGTTAATACAGTCTTCGCTGGTTGTCGGTTTTCTGACCTTAATACGATCTATCTCGATCGTCAGTTTTCTGGCCTTAATACAACCACCGAGACCGTCGAATTTCTGGCCTTAATATGGTTTGCTGCAACAATCGCTACCCGCATATTGGACTTCAATGCAAGGATCATAACACACCTCCTTTACCAAGAAAGATGGATTCTGAGGAGCAAAGTGTTAACCAACTTTTTGGCAAAAGCTGTCAAGATTCGATGGATCAAAGCCCAATATCCAGAAACTCTCTTCAACGTCGATCGATCGATCGAATAGGACAACCCACATTCCAAAAAGCCCAGACATGGTTTGGTCTAGGCAAGCCGAACCAAGGCTGGCTCGAGCCAGTCTACTTCAAGAAATGGATCATCGATCCTAGAAGAATCGCTCTTCTCAACCGACCGAGTTAGCTTCTTCCATCAAATTCGGATCGACTGAATATCTCGGATTCATCTGGAAATATCTATCTAAGGCATTTATTATTCGGACCTATTCTCATGGCAACATAGCCGGTCAAGCGCTACCAGCAAAAACTCTCCTTTTAATACACCTCATATCAAGTGCCACGTAAGCCACACTTTCCGAGGATACTATTGTTCAACATTGGAAACAGTCTTCTAGCCGCAACTATGAACAAGGATCAAGATCCACATGTCCAAGCTTTCTCGAAAGGGCCGGCTACGTTGTGTTGTATATAACACAGTTGTATACATATTTATATGATTTTTGTTTGATGATAACAACCAAATATATATTATCTTATATGTGTTTGTTACTGCACTGTTTCATACATACATCACTGACAGGAATATAACATTTATATTTAAATTAAATACAACTGTACAGATATTCAGATATTCACACAGTATTTTATTTAAATGGAATATTTTATTTCAACATTTAAACAGTACAAGTTTATAACTCCACTATCTGAACATATAACTGATATACAATTCAATTCATATACAATTTCGTATATCGTTCCTCACTACAACACTTTGTCTGTACAATTTCATATTTATACAGACACTCACATATACAGTTTCAGATTCATACATTCGTTGACACTACACACTGTCTTCTTATCTTCAGTCTTCTATCTTCACAGTCTTCTGTCAGTCCAGTCATCTACACCTGCATTATACAGAACACACACACAGTATATGGAACAGAAATAATATTCAAAATTCATGCAAATATAAGTTCTAATTTTAAAATTTTATTTACCTCAATTTTTGGTGCGTTTTCTCATCATTTTTCTGACTCGATCTGATTTACTAATCCATTCAACTGTGTCTAGACAACTTGTGATATTCACAGTGATACACTGTAAATACCACAAGGCAGACAGTATATACAATATATTTCTGTATAGGGACAAGAAGATTTTCTGAATAGCTGCATATACACATGTGTATATATATACACGTGTGCACTGCCTCGCCAATCCAGTATGCAACCGAGGAGTAGCCACGTGGACCATCTTGACTCAGTGCAACATGATTAACATAGTCAACACATATCAAATTGGTCGAGGGAGCTCAACACAAATGGCCAAGCTCAGTACATGTCAACAAGTCGAACCATGCATAATTCAATGGTCAATGTAGAAATGGTTAAACATGCAAAGTGAATGGCAGATCAACTCAAATACAAGTGGTCAAGATCATGGCAGAATATGCAAGCACAATGAAGTACATGCTACTCAAACAATTCAGCCTCAAGATCAAATGACATAGCAGCAAGGAATCAAGGGTCGAGCACAAGTAAACATGGCATTGGTCGAGCCATGCTAAGCAAACCAAGTCAAATATGTATACACAAGACAAGACACCACAAGACCAACCCAAATTGCACAGAAATACGAATCATTATTTGAAAGAAGTTAGAGGATGAGAAATAGAAAGAAAGAAATATTAGAATAGAAGAAAACAAAGAAGACAAATCTCACAGCGGAACGAATAAAATATATTATATAACATAACTTTTGAATTACTAATTTTATATACATACCATCATCAGAGCACAACAGTTATTCCTGGAACAGTTATAAAACACCTGTTTCCAGATACAAACATGGTTCACAGCGGAATATATGATAGTCTATAGCTAACTGGTGAAGCCTCCTGCTTCCAGCTCTTCCAAGTGAATCTGTAAAATCTCGACTACTTGTCTGCCTGCACAAAATTGGGCACCCAAGAGTTTAGGGAAAACAAACAAAATAAACTCTGGGTCAGTCATGGGACTGGTGTGAGTAAACTCCAACCATTTGTTTAACTTTAAAAATCCTTTCTAAAGAACTGATAATAGTAAGACCAGCCTACACATAAACATGGACGGTTTTTACCTTACTATAACCCAAAACACTTTGATACAAAAAGCCATTGATACTATAATAATGTCTAATCAAATAAATAGAATCTAGCGGAACGCTTGCATCTCACGCTCCATATATAATATAAAATCAAAAATCGCAGGGCGCTTATTGGAGATTGGATTTCCAACATGACAAGGTATGGAACCACCTTCCGATAGTGTATCTCTAGAGAGGAATACACTGGGTTCAACAAGAACGTCTTGCAACCCGGCCCACACATGACCGACCACTCATTTCGCTTGAGTGTATCGAATGTATATCACCAACGGTTGGGATCAGCAACCGTTTGCCGAATGGGACATCATCGAATAGAATAAGGAAATTAAATGAATCTCTAGAGAGGTTGTTAGATCAAAATTTGGACCTAACACCCAAATCGTTCTGATTCTTAAAGAATTTTAACTGGAGAATGAAGAAAAAGCAGAAAACACACAGAATTTATAGTGGTTCGGCGTTAACGAGCCTACGTCCACTTTATATGTTATCGATTATACTTTGAATGCAAATACAATCGATGATTTCTCTCAAGCTCACTTTTACAATTGTGATTTCTCTCAGTAATCTAGTAATAAAACTGATAAGAAATGGTGGTATGACAATAATGGCGGAATCGGTACTCAATATTGCCAAAAGATCCTGAAAAATGCCAAGCTCTGGGCTATTTATAGCTGATTTTGTCAGGCGGATCGCGGTCACACGTGGCACAAATCCCGAGAATACCGGATCGTATCGCAGCCTGATGAAGAATTAGTCAAATTAGCCGTTGTGGACAGGTGTCGCGATCCCCTTAAATATCGGATCGAGCAAAGGGGGAGAATCAGTCAAAGTGACAGTTGGGGACACGTGTCGCTGGATCCGTGCATCTCGGATCGCCGAGGACTAGCTCGTGCTTGAACAGGTCAGAGGCTTCGCTATGCATCAGGGGATCGGATCGGTCTGTGCTGGGTAGTAGTGTATGTACGGATCGAGTCGCGTAGAAGTGGTCGTATCGCTAATGCAATGGGGGCGATTCTCTGGGGCGATCCTCCGGGGGGCGATCCGATGAGGGGCGATCCGTTTCTTCATGTACTTAAGGAACTTAGTTTCATACTTTCTTCTTGTGAGTGAACCTGGGTGGCTTGGTCAAAAAGCTAGCTAACATTTTCCCCCCTCGAAGTATGTTTTATCGATGATGGAACATGCTTCGAAACTATAGAAACGTCTTTTCATAAAGAGATGCAAATCAGTGGTAGCGTCTATCCGAAAGGCCATATCGTTTACGGAAAGCGGTTTCTTTGCTTGCTATAAATATCGGATAAATCTTTAATAGTTTCCCTGTTTACTGGACAATTCTTTTCTGGGATCTTTCAGAGTCTTCATCATCGAATCTATCAGGTGCATTTTTGTATTTTCATTCCTGTCGGTCATTTATCGGTTTGGATCGCATGCGCGATTCGCGGTCCGTTAGCGAGTCATTCGCCTCATCCTTTGGTGAGCACTTGGGCCTCTTCACGAAACGGAACGGGCTTTTCTTCGAGACGTGTTGGGCTTTCATTGGCGGCCCGTTCGTATCGAGTAAAACAAAAAAGGGAAGGCGAATGGCCGCCGATTTCCCTATATAAACCAGACCTCCCTCCTCCTTTCCCTTTCTTCCTCTCTTTGTTGCCGCCGCCTCCAACTCTCTCTTCTATCCAAACACTAACTATCAACCTCTTCTTCCGATTTAAGTTAGAAATAATCCGTAATTTATGCTTTTAAAGTCGTAACGCACCTTCCTTTTCGTTTCTTTTTCCATCTGGTTGTTAAGAGGAGAAAAAGGCGAGGTTTTGCGATATCCCAGGCCCTAAGAGGCGACTGGTTGATAGGTTCGAAGGTTTAAGTTCGGAGATGGAGAAAAGGAGGGAGGAGGAAGAAGAAGGAGTTGGTCAGTTCGACGCGTGGTGGAGGTCTAATCGGCGGATCGGATCGAGGCATCAGGTCGTGGTGATGGCAGGTGGAAGGAGTGGGGTTTGGAGAACGGATCGGGTCGCGGTATTGAATGAGTTTCTTGTTCACGTGAGGACAGGGAGATGTGGATCGCGATATACATGCCACTATCCGATCCCCGTTCCATGATTCATTTTCCGCGATCCGGACCCTGATCCACGAATCGTTCTCTGCGATCCGAGCCCTGATGCACGAATCGTTCTCTGCGATCCGAGTCCTAATCCACGAATCGTTCTCTGCGATCCGAGCCCTGATGCACGATCCAGATTGATGAATGATCCAATGAAATTGTAAAACACACGATGCAACTTAACTCTGATATACCAATGGACTGTTAGGTTAGAGCCTTTGGGACGAACATTCCGGATTGAACAAATGCATAATCTATCAATCGAACAATGACCAATGTCTAAATGATTTTGTTGACCTTTGTACTTTTCTTTAATGCACGCACAAGCACACACACCGGCACTTGCACACACACAAAGGGGGACGGGTAGTTTTAATCTTATTTCTCATGTTTCTTCGCCTAAACAGTAATGTCGGATAATCATTCCTCTTCAAGATCCGTCACAGAAACGGAGTCCGAGGTTCCTGAGCGACACAACCCCGAGGTCCCTCCAATTAACCCAGGGGGTGAAGATTCTGGATCCGAATACGAGGCAACGGAATCGGATCCATCTGAAAGTACTTCACTTAGTGAAGAGTCTGAAGCAGACAGGCGAGCTCCCGATGAGATTCCTGGCGCGCTCGGGATAGAGAAATTTTCTGATTCTTTAGCATCTAAACTCGATGACATAAAGCTTAAAAGAATTTGCCAGAGACATGGGATCCCTTGGGATGATGTGAGGACATCCGTTAGCGAAGATAGACCCCATTTAGCTCCGGAAGGGTATATGGCAGTCAGCCGAATCATGTGCTTGGTAGGAGCTATTCCTCCGTTTCCTCCAATCGTCATTGAGACCTTAAAACGACTGGGTATCGCTCCGATGCAGCTTCATCCTAACGCCTACGCGTCTCTATACACCCTATATATTGCATACGCGGAGATCCTGCATACCGAGCTCACATTTAAAGATTTAACATTCTTTTATCTTTTCAAGCATCGCTCCTCGGCAACCCCAAATTTCTCTTTCTTCGAGTCGGTAGCGAACAGGAAGGTTCTGTATGACGGATACGGCAATATAGGGGATCCCAAGTCTGATTGGTTCTATATAAAGAGACAGGCTGGGTGCTCAAGGAGACGGCTTAAATCAAGTAAACTTTAATCTTTTGACTGAACATCTTGTTTAAGAAATCGAAGCATTAACATCCCCCCTTATTTTTTGTTTTAAGCAGATCACATTTTTCCCAAGACGGAAGGCTTGTTATACAATAATCGATTGTCTATTCTTCTACAAAGCAGATCCGATTTTCTAAGGATCAAGAAGTGCATCACTGACGAGAATCTTCATAAGCATCGCCTTCTGGATATAAGATTTGGACTTGGTGCTGGCGGTAAACCCTACAAATACGTGCCCCCAACGGAGGGAGAGGGAACATCACGGGCAGCAGAAACAACTAAATTCCGTAAGAGTCCTTCCCCGATAATCATCCAGGACGACGAGGACCTGAACATATAGAGGAGATGAGGCCCGTGGTGACAAGTCCAAGAAAATCCCAGTTTCTCCGGGGGGTTTCCCCTCAAGGGCTTCTCTTCCGATCGAACCTGCTGCTCCCGATGATTTGACAGAAGAACAGCTATTTAAAGAGCGGAGCAAAATTCCTTTGCCCGATGATGTATACACAGAGGGGGACTTTGAAGGGGAGCCATTTTTCCCTGCTTCTGAGGAGACCACCGTTCCAATTAGAGGACAAGAAACAACTCAGATGAGCCTGACTTCAGGCCCGGGTCTGTTAGGGGGAATTATATGGGATGCACAAATCACACGCACTGTCTGACCCCACACTTTTATATCAACAGTATCCAATGTTTTAATATGCTCTTTTCTCCTTTGCAGGAAAGATGTCTCGCAGGCGGTCTTATTCTTATCGCTCTCTTCGTGAAAACATACCCAGTCTCCATCCGAGTACCGAGCGCTCTCGCGGCCTTTCTCACAAGCCTACTTCTTCACAACCCCGGTCTCCATCAAAATCGACTTCTGGCAAGCTTCCCAGTTATCCGGTAGCTCCTGCAGGGGGAAAACAACTTCCTAAAGAGTTAACTCCTCCGAAGAGTGCACCTTCTCACAGCAGGTCGTCAAAAAGACACTACGAGCCTAAGGATAAAAGCAAGGATCTAATCAAAGATTCTGAAAAGGAGAGAAGTGACATTGTCCCTTCCAGCCAGCCAGAGTTGGCTGCCCCCGGGTCACGAGATTACATCCATGGTCCCGAGACTCAAGGTAGGCTGGAAAAGCTGCGGGAACAATTCCCCAACATCTTCTTCGAAAGGATGACGTTTGTTCCAGCCTTGGAACCAGTCCCTAGGAACTGGGATAATGAAGTCGTCGGGCACATTCGCCATGTAGCCAGGCAGTATGAAATGATGAAGAAACATGCGGTTAATCTTTCAGAAGTCATTCGAACGCTTGAAATGGAAGCACATAGATCCAAGGTGAGGATTGATAACAACGAAAGGGCCAGGACAAAGATGGAGAAGGACTTGGAAGACGCTCAATCCCAACTTGCCTTTGCGTGGAGAGATGCTGAAAATTATAAGATCGAATTGGAGAATGCTAAGAAACGCTTTCATTCGGAACTTGACTCAAATAGTCAAGAGAAAATGGCCTTAAAGAAGGAGGTAGAAGATCTTAAAATGGCCAACATTGAGTTGAAGATAGCACAAGGCCATTTTGAAGCTGAGAGAGCTGCTTGGGAGGCAGAAAAAGCTAGTTTGAAAGAAAGTCTAGCTTTGGCTGAAGCGGAAAAGGTGACTTTAAATGATCAAGTCGCGGATGCGGAGAGGCGCGCGGCTCTCGCCGAAAAGAATGTTGAGAGTGCCATTGAGATGGCTACTGCTTCTAACAACAAGCTCCTCGAGAGAGAAAGGGATATCGAAGGGTTCGAAGAGATGATCTTTGACTTCCTTGGCCATGTCCTCAAAACCCGTAACATCTCGTGGATCCCGGATTATCACGTTACTTTAGCCAATTTATGGGATGCCATCGTTGAGGGTGAGAAGCAGAGATTGGGAGTTGAAGAGATTGACGAAGATGAGCTGATGAAGACCATCCTGAGGGATAACGAGCCCAAGGATCTGGCAGAAAGTCGTCGTCTAATTCAAGAAGAAATGGAGAAGGAGAGAGCCCTGGCTAAGGGCAAAAGTAAGATTGACGAAGGTTCGAGCTCAGCTGTAGAGCCCAAATCCTCCGGAGTTGAGGAGTACCATCCTGATGATGAATTAATTCCTTTGGGCCTAACTCCTGTGGTCGTCGGAGCTTCTGCAGCTAGCCTAGATGGAGGATCAGCGAAAGGTATCTCCCTTTTTTCCCCACAATTTGTCAAAATAATTGTGAGTTGTCGTCGTTTGGTAGAGCAACCAATTGAATTGATAACATGTGTTCCCCATAATACAGGTGGCGAGCCCGTCGACAAGGATGTCGAGAAGAGGAAAGAGGCAGAGAAGGTTGTCGTCTCGCCTAGTGCCGGTGTTGAGATACCGAAGCAGGCCGAGGGTACAACAGCAGAGAAGGGCATCATGGCACCCAGTGCTGATGCTCCCAAGGATGATAAAACCATCGAGGCCTTGAAAGATATGGATGGGCGCCATGTAGAGGATGAGGAGGATATCATTGGCACCAAAGAAGCCGAAGACGATGACGACAAAACTTTGGCTAACAGAAAAGCTAGGCAGGAAAAGGGGATGGCTTTAAAGAAAGTGGGACAAGAGCCTTTGAACATAGTCCCTATCTCGGAGTTTAATCCCAAAACTGGGATGGTTTTGAAACTCCAGCCCAAATCCATCAGCAAACAGTTTCATTTTGCGAACCCTGATGATTTCCCAGCTTCCCTTACTGATAAAAGGAAGAGAAAGGAGGTGGAGGAGGAATCTTCTGAAGAGTCAGACGTTCCTCTTATAGACAAAAGGAAGAGAAAGAAAGGTGATCAATCCGACGCTGACAAGGAGAAGTTGGAGAAACAGAAGCAGGAGAAGAGGTCAAAGCGTAAATAGGATATTGTCGCTTGTTTATATTTTGTTTTTAGGCTTCTTACTGGCCATGAAATGTAATTGTGAGACTGGCCCTCACTTTTGTTTTAGGTTATTTTTCACTTTCTAGGCTTGTAGTTTGTTAATGAAAGTTTATCTCTTTTTGCATCACCGTGTACCTGCATTTAGTAAACTTTTCATGCTTAGTCATAGACCATCTAATTATAACTACAAATCAGTCAAGCAACATAAATTTTTTTTTTTAAAAATTTCCGTGTTCATGTGTATATGTATATATGTATATGCCCCCAATCAATCGTTAACGTAGCGCCTGACCAGGGCTTATTAAGGATTGATTAGCATTGTCTGCACGTTGCCCCCAATTTCTGAATATGGGGGACTTAGAAAATTTAGCAAGATAATTGTCCTTATGGTGCTGAGTTTCCGGCACCTTTCTCAGTGCTCAACCATAGACTCTCTTATACTCTCCTGGCGGTCGCCGAGGTCAGAGTTTAGCAAGATAATTTAGCAGCTCAGTCGCTCTCCGATCCTTCAGCGGGGCAAGAGCTCTTTCTCAGCGCTCAATCGGAGACGCTTTTATACTCTCTCTCTGCTCTGGAGAGTTAGAGTTCGAGCTCAGCAGTTCAATCGCTCCCCGATCCTTCAGCGGGGCAAGAGCTCTTTCTCAGCGCTCAATCAGAGACGCTTTTATACTCTCTCTGCTCTGGAGAGTTAGAGTTCCGTCAAGGCGGTTCCGATCATGGTACACCGCCATGACTTACGGACATCGGCTTCATATTCGTTATGCTCTCTCTCGGCTCTGGAGAGTTAGAGCGCTATCAATGATATGATTTACTTTATCGCACCCTTAGAATTTTGACTGGTGAATACATTCCATTCTGATGGAAGGCACCTATAATTATATGCTTCTGGGATCGTTGCATGATCCACTGCAATTTCCATAAAAATAGAAAGGAAGATAAATAATAGTGCAATAAAGGTAAACAACACACAATATTTTTATAGTGGTTCGGTCGAATCATGACCTACGTCCACTTTATAATTTTTTGCTTTAAGAAATCGGACTATTCTAGGCAAGTCGTGCCTTGTACATGGTTCTTAACAAAGCAAAAGAACAGATCTGTCATCTTTACGTTAGGTACGGCCGTAAATGTTGGGCATTCCACACTCTGGGGATTTCCTTTCCATCTACGGTTGCTAGCTTGAAGGTTCCATTATCAAGCTTGCACAGAATGGAGTACGGTCCTTCCCACTTCGCACCCATATGAGTTGGGGCTGGAAAGACACGCTTCAGAACTAAGTCTCCGGGTTCCAAGGTTCGAGCTCGAACCTTTTTGTTGTAGTATCGGGCGACCTGTTGTTTGCATCTCAAGGCACGCAGGTCTGCTTCGTCCCTCTTTTCTTCAATCATATCCAGGGATTCAAGGAGCAATTCGTTATTAGTCATCGGATCGTAATAAGTCACTCGGTGAGAAGGTACTTTTATCTCAATCGAGATGACTGCTTCTGCTCCAAAAGCAAGGGAGAAGGGGGTATGTCCTGTTGCCGATTTATACGTTGTCCTGTAGGCCCATAGCGCTAAGGGTAATTCATCAGCCCACATGGCTCTGGCCCGCTTCAGTCTTCTTTTCAGAATGGACTTAATCACTTTATTCGCCGCTTCGACTTGTCCGTTCGATTGCGGGTGCGCCACAGAGGTGTACCGTTTCTCAATGTGGTATTTCTGGAAGAAGTTTCTGAATTCAGTGCTATCAAACTGAATTCCGTTATCAGTTATCACAATCTTTGGAATCCCAAATAGACAGATGATTACACAGGTCTTTGGACCTTATCTTCTTCTCTTACCAATGCTGAGCTGATCGCGTGGGACGACACTGCCAAGTACACGAATAAGTCCTCGTGATCCATCGGCTTAGATAGTATCGAAGGTTTCTCCAGGTGTCTCAGCAAGTTTTGAAACGCTTCTACGCAGTCGGGCGTCCATTTGAAGTGGCGTTTTCCTCGCTTTATCAATTCGAAGAATGGGATGCATTTGTCCGTAGCCCTGGAGATAAATCTGCTTAGTGCGGCTACTTTTCCTGCAAGGCTTTGCACATCTTTAATTTGCCTAGGTTCCTGAATGTCTCTTATTGCTGCGATCTGATCTGGATTAATTTCAATCCCACGAGAACTGACGATGAATCCCAAGAATTTTCCGGAGGCGACCCCGAATGAACATTTTGTTGGGTTGAGTTTCATCCCGTACTTTTGAAGAATGCCGAACATCTCTGCCACGTCCGTAGTGTGATTGGAGGATTGCCTGGACTTAACCAACATGTCGTCGACGTATACTTCCATTGTTTTCCCGATCTGGTTATAGAACATTCTGTTCACTAACCGTTGATATGTAGCGCCTGCGTTCTTCAAGCCAAAGGGCATTACTACATAGCAATATAATCCCAGATCCGTAATAAAGCTAGTGTGTTCTTGATCTGGAACATGCATTGGGATCTGGTTATATCCCGAATAAGCATCCATAAAGGAGAGGAGTTCATGACCCGCCGTTGAGTCCACCAACTGATCGATCCTGGGTAACGGAAAGCTGTCTTTCGGGCAGGCTTTATTCAAGTCCGAGAAATCGATACACGTTCGCCACTTCCCGTTAGCCTTCTTCACCAGAACTGGATTTGAAATCCAGTCTGGGTAGATTGAGTCTCTGATAAATCCATTGCTCTTTAGCTTTCCAACTTCTTCTTTCAAGGCAGCGGACCTCTCTGGACCCAGCATTCGCCTTTTTTGTTTCACCGGAGGATGTTTAAGGTTAATGCTTAATGAATGGCTCATGATTGATGGAGATATCCCACACATGTCCGCGTGGGTCCAAGCAAATACATCCAAATTATTTTTTAAGAAATTCGTCAGCTCTTTAGCTACATTCGGATTTAACTGGGATCCAATCTTAAGGACCTTCTCTGGGTCACTATCATCGATCGGTACATCCACAGTTGTCTCGTTGGGAGTCGCCATTCTGCCCCCAGGTTCTTTGTCCTCTCTGGGATCTATATCCTCAGGCAACTCTCTGGGCGACTCTCCTACGGTTATCCTCTTTAATTGCTATAAGGTCTCTGCCCTTGTGGGGGGAGAAGCGCCCTTGGTTTCTATGTCCCCTCCATTGCGGAGTAGCTTTAGTTCTGCAACATAACATGCTCGTGCGGCAACCTGATCTCCTCTGACAATGCCAACACCAGCTTCCGTAGGAAATTTCAATAATAAGCACCAGGGGGCTATACATGCTCTAAACTTTGCGAGGGCCGGTCGGCCCAGGAAGGCATTGTAGGATGATTCAACATCCAAAACCACGAAGGGAAGGATTCTCACTCTCTGGCGTTCTCCTTCCCCAAGCGTAACTGGTAGCTCTACATAACCCATTGGAGCGGTGGATGCTCCGTTAAATCCACGGATCCGTCCCTGACAGGGCTTCAAGTCTTTTATCTCGAGGTTCATCTGGTCGAATGTCCTTTTGAAAAGAATATTGACGGAACTCCCGTTATCCACCAAAACTTTATGAACAGTGGCCGGGCCAATAGGTACTGTGATTACAAATGGATCTTCAGTCGGAGCATGGACTCCAATGCTTTCTCGTTCGCGGAAAACGACATCGTCGGACATCATCTTTTGTTGCTTTACCGGGACGTTGTCCTCGGGGTTGCTACACTCCCCTACCTCGAGGTGTTGCTTGGCTGCATTGACATACTGATCCAATGCCTTGGAACCGTGTCCGGCGAGATAAAGCCCTCCGATTACGGTATTGATAACAAGGTCCTTTCCCTTTTGCTGGGCAGTTGGCCTGACAGCAGGTTGATTCTGGTTCTGATTTGGGGCCTGTACAGCTTGCCCCCTGTCTCTGGGCGTTACTCTGTATTCATCCAATTTTCCTTATCGGAGAAGCCTCTCGACTACATCTCTTAGGTGACGGCATTCATTTGTCGAATGGCCATGAATCTGATGAAAGAGACAAAACTTCCCGGTTTCACGTTCTTTCTCCGTCGACTCTCTGGGAGGAGGCCTTTTATTTTGGAGGACGTTGTACGAATCCATAAAGATATTCTCCAAAGTATCGTTTATTGGCGTATAACTCTCAAAAGACCTGGGACGAGTCCTTCTCTAGGAGTCGTTCCCTCGATTCCTCTTCCGGTTGTTGCCATTACTGTTATTATCATTGTTTCCTGACTGACGACCACCCTGATTCCGATTTCCGACATTAACCTCGACCTTTCCCGAGCTGTCTCCTGTCTGCTTGATGGCGACATTGCTCTGGATTTCCTCTTTATCGGCCGTTTTCGCCTTTCGGTTAGCATATACTTCCTCCCGGCGTAAGTGTACGTTAGCTTTTTCGTAGAATAACTCTCTAGTATGGGGTGGCTTGCCGGCCAGATATCTCCTAAATTCAGTGTCTTTATCTACCCCATCAATTAGGGCTGCCACAACAGTTGGCTCTTGAGGATCTTTGACTTCAGTAGCGACCAGGTTGAAACGGTCTAGATACACCCTCAAACTCTCGCCAGGTCGTTGCTTAACAAGGAATAAGTCAATCACACTCTTCGTCTTTTGTGCATAGATGCAGAACTGTTCCACAAACCTTTCACTTAACTCCCTGAAGCTGGAAATTGATCTTGCTGGTAAGCGAGTAAACCATAATAATGCTACATCCTCCAAGAATATGGGAAATGCTTTACACTTGACGACGTCAGAGGCTGCGACAGTGGTCATTGACCAAGAATATCTCATCAGATGCTGGACGGGATCAGATCTACCTGCGTAACGGTTCATCTGCGGCATGTTGAAGCGCCTCGGGAAAGTCACATCTAAAATATCATCAGTGAAAGGGGTATGACTGCGGTCAATTCCCCAATCTTTATTCTGTTGTCCACGGCTATCTGCCAGAATTTGATGGATCATAGCTGCAACATTTGCACTGGTCAGTGGAGGTTCGGGGTCAGCGCTTCTTGCTCGGTGGGGTTCTCTAGTCTCTCTTCCGTGAGCGGTCACGAAATCCTGGGCTCGGATTGGGCTTCGTTGCCCCCTGTTACCATGAGCATTTGCACGGCGACGGGGCTGAGGTAGTCTGTTCTGTACAGGGCTGTCCACACCTCGAGCTCTGGGAGTTGCGGCGTGATCGTTCACATTACGGTTTGAGGGCCCTGCATCCAGTGCCTCTTCTTCCCGTGATGGCAGGGTTCCAAATCGAAGCTGCTCTATGTTTTCGGGCCTCTCATATGGTCGCCGCGGAGGCCTCGGCGATTCCTCTGACGAAAAAAAGTATTCTGGGGTGAGCGGACGAACTGGTAGCGTCCTTTGCCTTGCGAGATCATTAAGCCTTCTATCCATAGCGGTCAAATTTTGTCGCAGAATGGAGCTTTCCTGCCTTTGAGCAGCCAATTCATCAAACAGTCTTTCCCACATTTCGGAAAAGTGAGAGAGATCCCCCTCAGTAATGGGAGCAGAAGGGTCATATTGATCATCATCACTTTCTCTTATGCGCAAAGAGCTTGAACCAGGTCGAGCGGAGGGGCTAGGACGGTAGGAGCGAGCCATAGGCTCCTTTCCAGGTCGAGTTGTAGTCTGATCATCAATTCGGATAGCTGTGGATCAAGGATGGTGGCTCGCTGCGCCCCCCTGGGATCGGTTCGTGGTCACGGTACGCGGAGGATTCGAGGCATTATCACGGGATCGAGTAACAACCCCTTCAGCAGTCCGGATCGTCTCGTCCTCGTCGACTCGGAGCATGGCACCTTTATCGGATCGGTTCGCCCCTGGCGCTCCATGATCCAAAGTTCCCTCATTGCCCAGCTCGTGCACACTTTCTTCAACTGCTTCATTCGCGATTTCATTTGTCCGTGAAGCTCGTACTTCCTTAGACTTCTTTCCAGCCATGACATCAGATGTCGCTGGAATCTTCGAAAAGCTAAACAGTGAAGTTTTGGGACTGTTTTCTCAGTGAAAGCACCAAAATGTTAGATCAAAATTTGGACCTAACACCCAAATCGTTCTGATTCTTAAAGAATTTTAACTGGAGAATGAAGAAAAAGCAGAAAACACACAGAATTTATAGTGGTTCGGCGTTAACGAGCCTACGTCCACTTTATATGTTATCGATTATACTTTGAATGCTAATACAATCGATGATTTCTCTCAAGCTCACTTTTACAATTGTGATTTCTCTCAGTAATCTAGTAATAAAACTGATAAGAAATGGTGGTATGACAATAATGGCGGAATCGGTACTCAATGTTGCCAAAAGATCCTGAAAAATGCCAAGCTCTGGGCTATTTATAGCTGATTTTGTCAGGCGGATCGCGGTCACACGTGGCACAAATCCCGAGAATATCGGATCGTATCGCAGCTTGATGAAAAATTAGTCAAATTAGCCGTTGTGGACAGGTGTCGCGTTCCCCTTAAATATCGGATCGAGCAAAGGGGGAGAATCAGTCAAAGTGACAGTTGGGGACACGTGTCGCTGGATCCGTGCATCTCGGATCGCCGAGGACTAGCTCGTGCTTGAACAGGTCAGAGGCTTCGCTATGCATCAGGGGATCGGATCGGTCTGTGCTGGGTAGTAGTGTATGTACGGATCGAGTCGCGTAGAAGTGGTCGTATCGCTAATGCAATGGGGGCGATTCTCTGGGGCGATCCTCCGGGGGGCGATCCGATGAGGGGCGATCCGTTTCTTCATGTACTTAAGGAACGTAGTTTCAAAATTTCTTCTTGTGAGTGAACCTGGGTGGCTTGGTAAAAAAGCTAGCCAACAGAGGTGATTATACATCCAAATGGGAGCGACCCAGATAGCCATGCTGCCTGCCCGATTTTTGTCATTTCCCGGTTGTTGAGTCCTGAGGCTACGATTTCTTATCATTCATTGATAGCACAAATTACTTTGAATGCCACGTTGTCATATCCGTTAATCGCTAATTGATTTGCATAAATATATTTTGGATATTATGCTAGGGGAATAAATCCGTTGCCACCATATATATATTTATATAGACCAACATATTCGATCATTGGAAATACTCTGTCAGACATTCGTCCATTTACGTTCGTTCTGGGACTAAACGAAACCGAAGGCACAATTTCTATTAATAGAAAAAGTCCTTGTACTTTACTCCGACTTTGATTATCTTCATATAATCTGATTCGCAACGCTACTGCCAATACAGAGTGGTTCACGGATAATAATCCAACCGGTCTCTCCATATTGACAACGATATTGGCAAACACTTCGATAGTCGGTTCTTTAACTATCGAAGAAAAATAAACATACCATTCATCCATAACATCAATCAATCACTGGGCCTGTTAATTAATATTTCATTAATTAATTCACTTCTTCATTTCCCTATCAATATTTGTTAACCAAATATTTCCAGTAATCTTATTGGTCTCTTATGCTATTTGGAAAAACATTTCCATGTATCGCCTTCTTTTATTTCCTGTATTTAGAAAATATATTCTATTTGCAATTGAAAACAATTTCAATCACTTATCTCTTTTCTGACTACTTTAATTATACTCAGGAAATATTTACTTTTATATTTCCAAAATTCCACCGCTTGGGTTAAAACGAATGTTGTGTAAAACATCGTTACGACAACCCAAAATATTTTATTCAACTAACTCTTATTCAACACTTCTCTTCGAGACTGGATCTTGCTATTTATCAATTAAAAATGAAATCAAACAAGTTAGGGTAAAATTACCTCTCAGACCTTGACTGAAAACATCATTAACTTCAAAACAGACAAAACTACTTACCTCGAATAATCAACATTATAAGAACCAATTATTCATTTTAAACGTATATATGTTTCTCTTTCTATTACCAGCTTATCGATTTCTCTTTTTGTATATAATATTCTATTTTTAAATCCGTTTCCTTATCGAATTCTATATATATCGATACATTTATTTCTAACTATCAAATTTTTCTTAAAAATATTCTAACTCCTTAAATTCCCAGAAAAATCCGCCATAACCTCCCTTGTACCGGGAGCATCAGGATATTTCAAATAGCCTCCCATGGCCCTCACCAATCCAAAAGAAAAAGAAAAAGCCAAGCGGCTTGCCGATACGGCGCATAAAATCTCATATATGAATTTAAACGTGTACCTTTTTGTTAGGCACATAAATTAAAATCTTCATATACTTCATCCCATACCTGTTTAATCACATGTTCACCTGTATTCAATTCTGTTTCAACTCAATCCAATTGTCTTAACTAAATTTGCTAATTTAATCTTTAGTTAGCTCCTTTGCTTATTTCACTGCTTATTTGAACATATCACATTCAAATATATTTTAATCTAATCATGAACCCCATCTAATTCCATTTCAACTCGAGTTACATATTCGATTTCGAATATAAATTTTCAAATCTCTTTCACTTATTCAACGCCCCATTTCAATTCAAATCTCGATTTAATTATTAATTTTTCAAACTAGTTAAACCTATTTAATAATTAAAAATCAGATTTTTATTCAAAAATCATTTCACTTACTTCAGTGGAGTTCATATTTATTTTATATCTCCAGTCTGGATTTTTCTAATGGCAAATTCAGTTTTTTTTCTTTAAAATCCTTTTATTTATTTAAATAAAGAGTTATGGGTTTTAAAACGATTTTGGTGTTGCTTTTCTGAAAATTTGATTTTGACATAACTCAAAATCTATTCGACGAAATCTAGAATTTTCTTCTCCATTAGAAAACTATTATAAAATCGGTCCTGACATTTCCTGTTTCAAAGAATTCCGACTTCAATTGAGTTCTATATATTCAGTTGAAGTTCGAATCACCAATTTACGAACTGCAGCGCTGCGGCGAGTTCGTTTTAATTATATTTATATATATAAACGTTTAAACTTCGTTTATATATAAATTCCAACTCCATTCTGATATATTTTAAACCAATTTTCCAAATTTAACTTACTATTTTCGATTATCTAAAATTGTCGATTTTTCCTAACTCGTAAATAAATTTATTTATACTTCGATCTTCTATTTTAAATTTCAATTCCCTTTGAATGCTATATTCAAATTCCATTTGAATTCTATTTGAATTACATATTCAAATTCTATTTGAATTTCTCTTATTCAAATTCTATACTCATATTTCGTTTAAATTTCTATATTCAATTTCTATTTGAAAATTCTATTTTTAAATTCCTACTTGAATCCTGTACTCAAATTCCAATTCAACTCTATTTGAATTCTATATTTAAACTCCATTTCACTTCTATTTGAATTCCTATATTTAAACTCCATTTCACTTTTGTTTTCAAATTCTATAGTTAAACTCCATTTGAATTCTATTTTCAAATCTCTGTATTTTAAATTTCATTTGAACTTTCTTTACTCAAATCCAATTGAATTCCTTTGAATTCAAATTCTATTTCAATTCCTTTGAATTCAAATTTCTGTATATTCAAATTCTATTCAAATTCAATATTCATTCTTAAACAAATCTCGATTTTAATTTCTTTTGAAATCGATATTTCTACTTTTGGAAAATAGATTTCCCTTTTCAATTTCACACTCGTATTTTTATTTCTGAATTATCCAATGATAATTCTTTTCACTTCATTTATAAACTTCGTTTATAAAAGAACTACTTGTTTTTATTCTTTTAAAACAAGTTAATATTTTTATTCCATTCTAATTTCAAATTCTATTTTAGAAAAAAATAGAATTTCCCCTTTCACTCTGGAAATTTCCTTATTGATATTTTTAAATATCAACACTTAGGCCCAGTGATATTTAACCAATCAAACCACTCAATTATCAACCAACACATCATATATGATAATATATGTGAAAATAAACAAATAAAAATATTTGTGAGGAATCCAGTTGGATCCCTCCAACCCGTTTTTCCTGCATCCACAAACATTAGTCAACATAAATAATACCCATCCTGCTTTGAGGCAGGATATCGCAGTATAGAAGGTCATCCACTATCATAGCGTAGGGCGTATAAGGTAATCATCCGCTAATGGTACCGCGGGCATCCGCTAATGAAACTCCGGGAATCCAACCAATCACCAAACCAATATATATATATATATATTTATATATATAATAGCAAGCCTATATAACTATATATATATATATATATTTAAACATGCCACAGTAATATTTTAAGGCAACCAAACAATCAACAGACAATTATTTTTAACTGATAAAAATAATTCTAAATAAAAGGCGAGTGGGATTTACTCACCGAGATTATTAATTCGTCGAATATCCTGTAACTTTTCATATCGTTGCCCATGAATCATCTAGAATGAAATTCGCACCTGCGATAAATTTTATTTTAAATTTACCGATTAACATTTATTCATTTAAATTAAGGAATAAATAAATTTCTTATACATATATTTTCTCTTTTTCCCATTTAATTTAATCATCAAATCATTTTAAATTAAATATTTAAACCATGATTATAAAATCAAATACAATATTTAAAACAAATTCGAATTATATAAGCATATATATTTTACTTAACAAAATTTCAGATTTTAATCAAATTGAAAATAAATAAAAACTTTATACCTTAATGCCATGATTAAATCTTTCTTCCTCACAATGCATACACAGTAATGCTCCCCTTCCTAAATCCTTGCCACTGTCAAACTTTGGAACCACTACTAACATCAGAACCAAATCGTACGAGACATCTGCTCCCAGTTCAATATCCAAACCACCGCTAACTTCTTTCCCTAACTCGTAGCATCCCTCTGACACCACTCAACCACACAGACTTCACCGCTGTCAAATCGTTGATCTCGTGATCCTCAGTCACCATGTTAGCTCATCTCGCACCTTCTTGCTATATCGCGACTTCAAATATCTGCCAGAAAGGATCGATCCCAAATCCTAAATCGCACCAGATCTGCTACCACCAGCGCCTGACCCTAAATCACGATTTCAACCACAACGCCATTGCCACTATCGCGAGCTTCCAGTCTTCACCAAAATCGATCGTGATGCCCTGCTTTCCAATCACTCGCGAGCCACCTCGCGATAAACCCTAACTTTCTCCTACTGTCGCGAGTTTCAACATGGTTCGCACGCTCCAAAAATCAAGTCGAGCTCGAGTTCACCCTTTTTTTCTCTCGAAGTGTTGATTTTAAATTCGGAACTTTGTTTCAGAAGAGAAGAACAAAGAGAGGTCGCAACATCAATTTAGAGGAGGAGGGATACTTGAGATTTGGATTAGAGGAACTGAGAATGAATTTTACAGAGAGAAGATCGGTGTGATTATATAGAAGAAGAAGGGAACATGAAGTACATGGCAAATCTTTTTATATTTATTTTAAAATGATTTTCTAATTAATTTGATTTGATTTTGATTCGATATAAAGAGATCCTTTATACTTTTAAACAGATATCGATTTGATTCTTGATTTGATTTCGATCTTATCCATTATAAATATCTCGGGGTTCACCGTTAAAAATTGTGAATCGCTATTTTTAGCGTATCGACCGTCGTTCCAATGTTATAGCGTTATACTGAACTCAACAGAATATTTTCTGAGTTTTATTTCGAATGTGTATATATAAAATAACCATATTAAATCGATATAATGTACTTTAAATTCAAAAACAAATAAATTCTCGGATAATAAAATATTTTTATTATCATCTATATTCAAATGCAATTAATACTGATCATCTGAATTGTTTTGATTTAATTCTAACTTCGAATTGAATTATTTTAAATTCTCGTATTACGATGATTATCAAAATAAATCGTATTTCGATTATTTAATCGATAACCCAATAAAATACCTTTTATATTATAAATTCAATATTTAAAACCATACTAAATATTTAAAATAAATTGACCAAGAATCCAGGTCGTTACATTCTTCCCCCCTTAAAATAATTTCGTCCTCGAAATTGCTAAGGTAGGAAAAATGGTACAAATCCATTACTTTTCAAAATCTCACTTATGTTGAAACTCAACTCCTCATATTTCAACAAATTTAGTTCCACCAAAACTTTTGGTCTTCCTTCATTTAATTCAAATGATCTACGATCAATCCATTTGTATCCAACCTATATTCCAATAAACCTATTCAAATTGATTCTAGTCGATTGATTCACTTCAATCCATCTAACTAGCTTAAGTTAAATTCCAATTTCAGAATCCAAATCCCAGGGTTTTCATTTCAAATTCTTTTGAAATCACTTAAAAATTCACATATATTTATAATCTTTTCAAATTCAAAATATTTGAATTTTCCAACTAAATTTGGTTTCTTCCAAACAAATTCCCATCAAAACTTTTCTAAGTTAGCAATCCATTGCTTAGAAACTCGAAAATGAACACTGATGATGTCGCGACCATCATCAGAATTATTTCCCAGCCACTGAAGTGAGTTCAGTGCTTTATCATTTTAAAATTCAATTCAAAACGATTTTCATTCAAAAACCCTTTCAAAATAAAACTATATTATTCTAATATACTTCGAAAATATTTTCCAAATCCCCCAGGATTTAAATTCTTAATTCAAATTTTGAACCCAATTTTAATTCATCTCATATGTATATCTTACTCATATACAATTTGTTTTTGGTTATATATAACCATTCCAATTTTTATAATCTTATCTGATTATAATGATATCAATCAACACATCCATATAATATATTAATTTCAGAAAATTAATCTTTTTGTATCAAAATAGAATTTTGGGTAAAATTATTTCATTCACTCACTAAAAACAATATCGTGTCGAATTGCTCTGCCCAAGTGTTTAGAAATTCCTATCGACTTTGTGGCGCCCCACGATTCGATTGGAATTCATAATCCACTCAACAGACTAGCCAACACAATATAAAAAAAAATTTCATATCAATTTACAAATACACACTCTTGTATATATACACTCAACTCATTCTAGGGTACTGCTGACCCTATCTCTAATGAGCACAATCACACAGAGCATAGGTATTCGCTCAACCTAAGCTCTGATACCAACTGTAACGACCCACAAATCTGTACGATCTGAGTTGATTAATAACACCACAAGTCCAACCCAAATTGCACAGAAATACGAATCACTATTTGAAAGAAGTTAGAGGATGAGAAATAGAAAGAAAGAAATATTAGAATAGAAGAAAACAAAGAAGACAAATCTCACAGCGGAACGAATAAAATATATTATATAACATATCAGTTGAAATACAAATCAGTAATTTTATATGCATACCATCATCAGAGCACAACAATTATTCCTGGAACAGTTATAAAACACCTGTTTCCAGATACAAACATGGTTCACATCGGAATATATGATAGTCTATAGCTAACTGGTGAAGCCTCCTGCTTCCAGCTCTTCCAAGTGAATCTGTAAAATCCCGACTACTTGTCTACCCGTACAAATTTGGGCACCCAAGAGTTTAGGGAAAACAAACAAAATAAATTCTGGGTCAGTCATGGGACTGGTGTGAGTAAACTCCAACCATTTGTTTAACTTTAAAAATCGTTTCTAAAGAACTGATAATAGTAAGACCAGCCCACACATAAACATGGACGATTTTTACCTTACTATAACCCAAAACACTTTGATACAAAAATCCAGCGATACTATAATAATGTCTAATCAAATAAATAGAATCTAGCGGAACGCTTGCATCTCACGCTCCATATATAATATAAAATCAAAAACCGCAGGGCGCTTATTGGAGATTGGATTTTCAACATGACAAGGTATGGAACCACCTTCCGATAGTGTATCTCTAGAGAGGAATACACTGGGTTCAACAAGAACGTCTTGCAACCCGACCCACACATGACCGACCACTCATTTCGCTTGAGTGTATCGAATGTGTAACACCCCGTAATTTTATAACATTAAAATTCACAAATTAAAGTATACTTAATTTTTAGAAAAGAATTAAGTGAAATGGGTTGCGCAGAGAAATATATATATATATTGATATATATATAAAAAAAATAAAAATTAAATAAATATGCGAAAAAGTTCAAAACAGCGAATTGGGAGGGGGAATAACCGAACCGGCCCATTTTTGATGTCGACCCAAGCCCCGCTGGGTCGACTAGGGGTTAATCCAGGGTGTTTGGCTGTCAACCCGTGGGCCGATTCGCTCAAATGCAGATTTTGCATTTGATTGGTTCTCATGGTTCAGGGTTAATCTAATGGTCCTAAATAACTTCCTACACCTATAAATACATCCTAATGCTAACCCTAAACCTAATTAAAATAGAATAGTTACCGTCATACCGTCGCCATGGAAATCAATGGAGCCGCCGCCAACTAAGAAAGAAGAAAAGCAAATTCAATTCTAATTCTCTCAACCCTAAAGCAAAGCAAAACTCTCTCTTTTCTTCTCTAAATTGTGAGTATGATGATCTTAACAAGATTATTATCATTTTAATTAGGTTGAGTTATGAATGGATTACGACTAGATGATGTGAATTATCATATATGTTGTTGTAAACCCCTTTTGCTATCATGTATATTGTAAATCCAATGTTATGTGATGATGATATCTTATATGTTGTAAATCATGCTATGATGATGTTATGTATGTTGAAAGTTTCTATGCTAAGTTGTGATGAATCATACATGTTAAAAAGGCTATGATGTTACCATCTATGCTAGTTAGTTCATATTAATTAAATCATCATGTTTGGGTTATGTTGATCTATATGACAAGTCACATATGCAAGTTAGATTGATTAGAAAAGTTATGAACATATGCCAAGACATCTATTATGACATCTAGAATTATGCTATGACATATGTGATATCCTATGCTAGTTCACACCATCATTATGTTGCCTAAAAACCCCATATGCAAGTTTATGTATAGATTTGGGCTATGATCATATCATATAAATTGAGACATTTAACAAGTTGACACCTTTTGATCCTTAACATGTGTAGTTTATGCAAGTTTCACCCCTATTATGATTAGATTTATTTTAATTGTCTATATGTTGTGATAATTTATCTTTGTTCTAGGTGTTAGACTATACAAGTCTAGCCTATATTATGCGTTGAATAAGCGAACGTATAAACGTGGGGTAGGGGTAATATTAAGGATTTAATATTAAAAAGTTGGGGTGCAATTGATATGATTTTTCATGCCATAAGTGGATGGCCATAATTGAGTCAATTATGGACATCATTAAAAGTTGACTTAATTAATAATTTGAATAGGGAATTATTAAAACTGGGGTAAAAGATTTTAAGTGTTAATCAATGCTTAGGACACGAGGTTGGACTCGTTTGTGACGTAAACCTGCCCGGACCCGCCCGGCAAATCCAGTGGTCACAAATGTCAGCCCAATGTGAGAGGTCCTAGGCCTAAACTAAAGCATAACGGTTGTAAAGACACGAGTTTAGACTCTTTTATGGTGTAAGACTGCCCGGACCCGCTCGACAGATCCAGCTGCCATAAATGCCAGTCTAATATGAGAGGTCTTTATGAGGTTATGGCCTGAATGAATTAAGAAATACTTAACCAGATAAACATGTAAGGTGGGACATGGGGGTTAAGTAGGTGCCTTGGGTGGCATGAGGAATCTAGGGGGTGCCCTTAGTGGCATGTGAAATACGATTAGTAAGACTTAACCAAACACACATGTAAATGAACATGACAAAGAGGGTTAAGTGGGATATACTAGTGACAAGCTTAGGTGGGTAGCTTGTGGGGGCCCATTTTGACCAGTATCCCAAACGTATCTTTGTGGGCTCGACCCAAGTCGAGGACGGGACACGCATGCTGGGTTTGACTGTAAGAGGCCAAAACGGGGAGCGGTGGCAACGCAAGTCCAACGGGTTTCATATGCATGTGTGGACCCGGGCTGGTAGGTAAGACGTTGTTGCATCGTGTAGGTATAAGCCGTGCATTCTCAAGTTGTATCGGGTTGCCACTTTAGGGGAGTGATACACCCCACTGTGGGGCCAGCACGGATATCTACGAGTAGGGAGCCGATCGAAAGTGGGTAGTGGGGTACACCTAGTGGAGATAGGGGCAGACGGCACCTATGTAGTCACCTAGGGGTACGTAAGGCTATTTATAAAGTTTCTGTGTGAAGCAAGTGGGATCAAACAATAGGGTGACTGGTGTGGTGCAGTGTAGTAATGTGCGGTGCAGTGTAGTAATTATTCGTTAGTAATTAGGTGTGCCTTTACCGTTATCTTTAACGTTATCTTAAACGCTATCTTTATCTTCCTAAGAGTTCATAGACATTTACTTGTCTTCCAGCTTATGCCTTAGTCCAGTTATTTTAATAATAGTATTGTTAGAATTATCATACTCGCTAGACTTTATGTCTGACCCCCTCTATTTCTATCCTTTTTCCCCCTCCAGGTCCTCAGGTTGGGCCCAGCTCTAGTGAAGTTTGATTGAATTGCTTCATCTCTCTTTGGAAAGCTTGGACCGCAGCTTGTTATCTTTTTAATGGCTATTTATGTAATGGGATTATGTATTTTGTTTTTATGAAGATGGATATTGTACTTGGTTATGATCTATGGTTTTATGATGTAACAAACATGTTTAATTTCCGCTGCAATAAAATGAAGTTTTAGATTTCCAAGTACTATTTATTATCTGTCTTGTTGTAATTTTTTTGTTCTATATTCACTTATAACCTCCATGGAAGTTAATGTATTCCCTTTGTGAGTGACATTAATGGACGTGGGGTGTTACAGAATGTATATCACCAACGGTTGGGATCAGCAACCGTTTCCTAAACGGGACAACATCGAATAGAATAAGGAAATTAAATGAATCTCTAGAGAGGTGATTATACATCCTAATAAGAGCGACCCACATAGCCATGCTGCCTGCCCGATTTTTGTTATTTCCCGGTTGTTGAGGCCTGAGGCTACGATTTCTTATCATTCATTGATAGCACAAATTACTGTGAATGCCATATTGGCAGATCCTTAATCGCTAATTGATTTGCACAAATATATTCTGGATATCATGCTAAGGGAATAAATCCGTTGCCACCATATATACATTTATACAGACCAACATATTCGATCATTGGAAATACTCTGCCAGACATTCGTCCATTTACGTTCGTTCTGGGACTGAACGAAACCGAAGGCACAATTTCTATTAATAGAAAAGTCCATGTACTTTACTCCATCTTTGATTATCTTCATATAATCTGATTCGCAACGCTACTACCAATACAGAGTGGTTCACGGATAATAATCCAACCGGTCTCTCCATATTGACAACGATATTGGCAAACACTTCGATAGTCGGTTCTTTAACTATCGAAGAAAAATAAACATACATTCCATTCACCCATAACATCAATCAATCACCGGGCCTGTTAATTAATATTTCATTAATTAATTCACTTCTTCATTTCCCTATCAATATTTGTTAACCAAATATTTCCAGTAATCTTATTGGTCTCTTACGCTATTTGGAAAAACATTTCCATGTATCGCCTTCTTTTATTTCCTGTATTTAGAAAATATATTCTATTTGCAGTTGAAAACAATTTCAATCACTTATCTCTTTTCTGACTACTTTAATTATACTCGGGAAATATTTACTTTTATATTTCCAAAATTCCACCACTTGGGTTAAAAAGAATGTTGTGTAAAACATCGTTATGACAACCCAAAATATTTTATTCAACTAACTCTTATTCAACACTTCTCTTCGAGACTGGATCTTGCTATTTATCAATTAAAAATGAAATCAAACAAGTTGGGGTAAAATTACCTCTCAGACCTTGACTGAAAACATCATTAACTTCAAAACAGAAAAAACTACTTACCTCGAATAATCAACATTATAAGAACCAATTATTCATTTTAAATGTATATATGTTTCTCTTTCTATTACCAGCTTATCGATTTCCCTTTTTGTTTATAATATTCTATTTTTAAATCCGTTTCCTTATCGAATTCTATATATATCGATACATTTATTTCTAACTATCAAATTTTTCTTAAAAATATTCTAACTCCTTAAATTCCCAGAAAAATTCGCTATAACCTCCCTTGTACCGGAAGCATCGGGATATTTCAAATAACCTCCCATGTCCCTCACCAATCCAAAAGAAAAAGAAAAAGCCAAGCGGCTTGCCGATACGGTGCATAAAATCTCATATATGAATTTAAACGTGTACCTTTTTGTCGAGCACATAAATTAAAATCTTCATATACTTCATCCCATACTTGTCTAATCACATGTTCACCTATTTTCAATTCTGTTTCAACTCAATCTAATTGTCTTAACTAAATTTGCTAATTTATTCTTTAGTCAGCTCCTTTGCTTATTTCACTGCTTATTTGAACATATCACATTCAAATATATTTTAATCTACTCATGAACCCCATCTAATTCCATTTCAACTCGAATTACATATTCGATTTCGAATATAAATTTTCAAATCTCTTTCACTTATTCAACGCCCCATTTCAATTCAAATCTCGATTTAACTATTTATTTTTCAAACTAGTTAAACCTATTTAATAATTAAAAATCTGATTTTTATTCAAAAATCATTTCACTTACTTCACCAGAGTTCATATTTATTTTATATCTCCAGTTTGGATTTTTCTAATGGCAAATTTGGATTTTTTCCCTTTAAAATCCTTTTATTTATTTAAATAAACCGTTATGGGTTTTAAAACGATTTTGGCACTGCTTTTCTGAAAATTTGATTTTGACATAACTCAAAATCTATTCAACGAAATCTAGAATTTTCTTCTCCATTAGAAAACTATTATCAAATCGGTCCTGACGTTTCCTGTTTCAAAGAATTCCGACTTCATTCTGATATATTTTAAATCAATTTTCCAAATTTAACTTACTATTTTCGATTATCTAAAATTTTCGATTTTTCCTAACTCGTAAATAAATTTATTTATACTTCGATCTTCTATTTTAAATTTCAATTCCCTTTGAATGCTATATTCAAATTCCATTTGAATTCTATTTGAATTTTATATTCAATATCTATTTGAATTTCTCTTATTCAAATTCTATACTCACCTTTCGTTTAAATTTCTATATTCAATTTCTATTTGAAAATTCTATTTTTAAATTCCTACTTGAATCCTGTACTCAAATTCCAATTCAACTCTATTTGAATTCTATATTTAAACTCCATTTCACTTCTATTTGAATTCCTATATTTAAACTCCATTTCACTTCTATTTTCAAATTCTATAGTTAAACTCCATTTGAATTCTATTTTCAAATCTCTATATTTTAAATTTTATTTGAACTTTCTTTATTCAAATCCATTTGAATTCCTTTGAATTCAAATTCTATTTCAATTCCTTTGAATTCAAATTTCCGTATATTCAAATTCTACTCAAATTCTATATTCATCTTGAACAAGTCTCGATTTCAATTTCTTTTGAAATCGATATTTCTACTTTTGGAAAATAGATTTCCCTTTTCAATTTCACATTCGTATTTTTATTTCTGAATTATCCAATGATAATTCTTTTCACTTCATTTATAAACTTCGTTTATAAACGAACTACTTGTTTTTATTCTTTTAAAACAAGTTAATATTTTTATTCCATTCTAATTTCAAATTCTATTTTAGAAAAAATAGAATTTCCCCTTTCACTCTGGAAATTTCCTTTTTCGATATTTTTAAATATCAACACTTAGGCCCAGTGATATTTAACCAATCAAACCACTTAATTATCAACCAACACATCATATATGATAATATATGTGAAAATAAACAAATAAAAATATTTGTGAGGAATCCAGTTGGAACCCTCCAACCTGTTTTTCCTGCATCCACAGACGTTAGTCAACATAAATAATACCCATCCTGCTTCGAGGCAGGATATCGCAGTATAGAAGGTCATCCACCATTATAGCGTGGGGGCGTATATGGTAATCATCCGCTAATGGTACCGCGGGCATCCGCTAATGAAACTGCGGGAATCCAACCAATCACCAAACCAATATATATATATATATATAATAGCAAGCCTATATAACTATATATATATATATAAACATGCCACAGTAATATTTTAACGCAACCAAACAATCAACAGATAATTATTTTTAACTGATAAAAATAATTCTAAATAAAGGGCGAGTGAGATTTACTCACCGAGATTATTAATTTATCAAATATCCTGTAACTTTTCATATCGTTTCCCATGAATCATCTAGAATGAAATTCGCACCTGCGATAAATTTTATTTTAAATTTACCGATTAACATTTATTCATTTAAATTAACGAATAAATAAATTTCTTATACATATATTTTTCTCTTTTTCCCATTTAATTTAATCATCAAATCATTTTAAATTAAATATTTAAACCATGATTATAAAATCAAATACAATATTTAAAACAAATTCGAATTATATATGCATATATATTTTACTTAACAAAATTTCAAATTTTAATCAAATTGAAAATAAATAAAAACTTTATACCTTAATGCCATGATTAAATCTTTCTTCCTCACAATGCATACATAGTAATGCTCCTCTTCCTAAATCGTTGCCACTATCAAACTTTGGAACCACTACTAACATCAGAACCAAATCGTATGAGACATCTGCTCCCAGTTCAATATCCAAACCACCGCTAACTTCTTTCCCTAACTCGTAGCATCCCTCCGACACCACGCAACCACACAGACTTCACCGTTGTCAAATCGTTGATCTCGCGATCCTCAGTCACCGTGTTAACTCATCTCGCACCTTCTCGCTATATCGCGACTTCAAATATCTGCCTGAAAGGATCGATCCCAAAACCTAAATCGCACCAGATCTGCTACCACCAGCGCCTGACCCTAAATCACGATTTCAACAACAACGCGATTGCCACTGTCGTTAGCTTCCAGTCTTCACCAAAATCGATCGTGATGCCCTGCTTGCCAATCACTCGCGAGCCACCTCACGATAAACCCTAACTTTCTCCTACTGTCGCGAGTTTCAACATGGTTCGCACGCTCCAAAAATCGAGACGAGCTCGAGTTCAACCTTTTTTTCTCTCGAAGTGTTGATTTTAAATTTGGAACTTTGTTTCAGAAGAGAAGAACAAAGAGAGGTCGCGACATCAATTTAGAGGAGGAGGGATACTTGCGATTTGGATTAGAGGAACTGAGAATGAATTTTACAGAGAGAAGATCGGTGTGATTATATAGAAGAAGAAGAGAACATGAAGTACATGGCAAATCTTTTTATATTTATTTTAAAAAGATTTTCTAATTAATTTGGTTGATTTTGATTCGATATAAAGAGATCCTTTATACTTTTTAAACAGATATCGATTTGATTCTTGATTTGATTTCGATCTTATCCATTATAAATATCTCGGGGTTCACAATTAAAAATCGTGAACCGCTATTTTAGTGTACCGACCGTCGTTCCAATGTTATAGTGTTATACTGAACTCAACAGAATATTTTCTGAATTTTATTTCGAATGTGTATATACAAAATAACCATATTAGATCGATATAATATACTTTAAATTCAAAAACAAATAAATTCTCTGATAATAAAATATTTTTATTATCATCTATATTCAAATGCAATTAATACTGATCATCTGAATTGTTTTGATTTAATTCTAACTTCGAATTGAATTATTTTAAATTCTCGTGTGACGATGATTATCAAAACAAATCGTATTTCGATTATTTAATTGATAACCCAATAAAATACCTTTTATATTATAAATTCAATATTTAAAACCATACTAAATATTTAAAATAAATCGACCAAGAATCCAGGTCGTTACAAACACAATACTAATATAGTCGAGGCAGCATGAAGTGTTCAAGCAAAAAAATGCAAAGTGATCAACACAGTTTCAAGTTCATGTATACAAGTAATGGATAATGCAACAAGGTAATAATTGGTTCAGAATGGTGCATAGTGCCACAACAATCAACATGAGTACAAGGTAGACTCACAACACATATACATGGTGTCACGACACACTCAAATGACATGTATATCATGATGAAGCACACAACAATGATGGATTTCAGCAAAGCAAGGTTTTAAGAATGGAAGCATAATTGAACAACATAAACAATCATGGAGCTAGCACATTGACAAAGCTGTGGTTAGCATGTCTTATAATGTATGGTGCAGTCAACTTTCCAGATTTTCTCAAACTCATATAAACAAGGTTCATTCCAGTTTTTAAGTACACATAGCAAGTGCCAAAAACAAAATGATTCTCAAGAAATCATTGTGGAATAAAGCAAGTCGAATTCAAAATGAAATGCACAAAATTGAAAAGGCATAGTAATAATACTCATGAAAATTCACACATGTTTTTGAATTCTACAATTTTGATGATAATGTTCAGGAAACGATTTTTTTGCTTTCAATGGTTTCTAGAAATGAGAGCAATTAAGACAAATACAAGAAAGTTTGATTTCCAGAAACGCGCAAATGAATTAACATAACAGATTCATGCATTAGCAGAAATGAATACACAGGAACATTCAATTGATTTAAGGGGAGACAATCATCTAACTTTTTCCAAATATATCCAGTATTACAATGCAGAATTTCATGGCGGTAAATCAGTTTTTTATCCAAGGAAAAAGAGGAAATCACGCGAGGGACCATCATTGTTTTTTTTAGCAAGAAATTAAAGAAATATTTCAGAGATATCATTTCTGGAAACTAATTTTCAGGAAATTACTTCATGCAACAAATCAGGGAAATCAAGCCAAGTCGTCTATATGAAATCAGAGATTCGTCTATGGTTTCTAATCCCTACATATACACTCCAATACATCACTGATAATTAATTATCGAAGCCAAAATATCACAATTTCAAGCTGAGATTTGAAATCGAATAACTCACAATTTCTCAGAGTCTCGATCGCCAGACAGAGAGGATTGCCCAAATCAGATCGACATAGAGTAGCATCAAATTCAAGCATCAGAGAGCTATTCCAGAAAAATTATCAATCGATCGATTTAGGGATTTGAGGAAACCATAGAAAATTTCCAGAGCCGCCATTTTTCTCAACAAAGTAAAGAGAACGGGAATAAGGAGATCGGGTGCAACACAATTTACAAAGGGCCGACCAAACCATCTTTAAAGCAAAAGGGGATAACCCTTTTTAATTTAACTCCTAGGGTTTCTCATTATTTTTATTTTACTTTTGTATTGTTTTTGAATTTATGTTGTAAACCGTCTGATCAGTTCTAGAGTCTGTAAAATCTAGGGGAGATTCTGTTAGGTGTTAACTGACAGTTTACTAAAGTTTGTAAAAACTAGGGTTACTGGTTACGGGGTCATAATCAGGGGAAATCTAATCTAAGGGTTTAGATCAGTCTAGGATTTTGAGCGTAGGGTTATGATAGGAGCAGGCGCTGCAAGTTTACATGGGATTGTAAGCGGGATTTGTTTATAACACCTAGTAGAAACCTTAGGAATGCAGCAGTAAGCAGGATTTTTCCGAAGCTGGGTATATCTTATGTCATTTACTCTACATTTCTGTTTCTGCTATATTATGTGATCTGATTATTATTTCAATATCCCAAAGATTATAACTCTGCGAAAAATTGTAATAAACCCTGTTCACCCCCCTCTAGGGTTAATCTGGATCCAATAAGTGGTATCAGAGCCTGGTAATTTCATTAACCCTAGAATCATGGATCCTAGTTGTCAGTATAGCGAGAGTCAGTCCAGTGATTATCCAAATATTTTCATTGGAACACATTTTTTAATTTGGAAATCAAAAATCGAATTACATTTAAAATCTGTTAATTTGGATTATTGGAATATCGTTGAAAATCAGGGAGATATGTTGGATAAGAGGAATAAAGTTTTGAATGCTCATGTTATGCATATCCTCTATTCTTATCTTAATAATAATCAGCTTGATTTTATCTCTCATTGTTTGACTGCGCATGATATTTAGAGAACTCTCAATGCGCTGTATGAAAAAACTGACAACAACTGCTCAAAACAAGAGAATGATATCTCATATTCAGATTTATGTCTAACAAGCTATATAGATAAAAATTTAGATGATCGAGAATCAACATATGATGAAACATAAGATTTATCATATGAAGATTTGGTCTACGTGTGTACTGTTTTAACTAAATTTGCTGATATACTCCAACGAAAAAACAATCTTCTGAAATCTGAAAATCGTGATTTGATTTGCAAAAATAATATGTTGCAATTAAAACAAGAAAACTCATATTGTAAAAGTTGTATAAATTTGAAAAATGATTTAGCTCATCTTAATGAAAATTTCCAAAAGCTTGAAAAAGAAATTATGGTTTCAAAACAAAAGGAGGATGAGCTAATTTATAAAAAGAATGTTTTGCAAAAGGAGTTGGATGTGCTTAATTCAAAGCATAAAATTTTTGAAAATCAAAATTTACAGAAATCTGAATCAATCATGAAAGAGCTTGAAATCGAGATTGAAAATTTCAAATTTTTTGAAAAATTTGAATATGAAAGTCGGAAACATTTTGAATTTGAGACTGCTGAGTCCCTAGCCAAAATTAAATTGCTTAAAGATGAAAATATGGTTTTGAAATCTGATTTTGAAAGTTGTAAGGTCACTAAAAATTATTGTTCAGATTTAAAGAAAAAAAACCATGATCTTAAAACTAAAATTCAACAAGTTGAAACAACATTGACTAAGTTTTCTAATGGTGAAAAATATTTAAATATTTTGTTGAAAAATCAATTTTCATCATGAAATAAAAGTGGACTCGGCTTTGGAAAAATTGATATGTTTGAAAAGAGAAGAACAAATGATTTTAAAAATCCTTCAAATCGTTTAAAAAAGAACCGTTTTGAAAATTTGAATTCAAATAATTCCAAAGGATTTTTAAATTGAAAACAAAATGAGAATTTATTTGATAACAATCCTTTTAAACCACTTTAGACTCCAAAAAGAATTTCAAGGAAGATCAAACAGATTTGGGTCCCTAAAGGAACACTAGTTGATACAAATGGATCGTTAGATAAGCATATTTGGGTACCAAAAGATGTTAACAAAACTGTGAGTGGTTTTACCAATTTTGTTAGACCACTCAATCCCTTAAACTGTTAGGTACTAGAGGAGGCTGAGGAACTGCTGTGCAAAAAGAAACTTGAAACAAAGTTATCTATACTTCTGTATCATTCACGGTTCCATTAGCCATGATTCATGGAGTTAGAGATTCATTTGCTTACATCGATTTCAGGTATGCTCTCTGAACTCGTCTTCATAAATATTCCTTGTTTATATTTTCGTCGTTTATTCCTCCTTCTACCCCTTCTATTTTTGTTTTGTTCTTGATTTGTCAGTGCAATATTTGTTCTGTTTCTTTCTTCTTGAGCTTCTTTAACTTCAAATTGTAGAATTCATGACTGTTCTAGAAATTCACTTCATTTGTATAAAACTCTGATGTTTTTAATCATTTCCAGATCTTGAATTTATTTTTGTAAATATCTGCAATTGATTTGAAGTTTTTTGTCTAATTCTCTGAATTCATAACAGTGTTGATGTATTCTTGTCATATCTTGAACACTGTTGATTCGAATTCTAAATTTTTGAAGATCTGAAAGTTTTGTGGAATTTCACACACCTTTGCTATTTTGAGTCTCTTCTAATTCATTTTGGAAAGTCTTGAAAATTTATACTCATTACAACACTCTGTTATTTATCATTTGTGATAATATCAGAAATTTTCAGATTGGCTTGAATATTTTAAATTATCTTGAATCAGTGATACATCTTGAAATTCATCTTTATTCATGATTATTATGGTTGAAATTAGTTTTGTTTGAAATCATCTGAAATTCTTGATATTTTGAATATCACACACCACTTAAATTTGAAATTATCAATCTTGTGTGAATAATTCATTATATCTCAAACTTGACATTAATTCAAGTGATTTCAAATAAATTATTTTTAATTTTTTGGATCATGAATACCTCTCAAACTTGATGTAAATGATCTGGAATTTCTCCTATACTTGTTAGAGATAATTTTGAAAATTCTTTGAAAATATGGTCTTAAATCTCTCTATTATTTCATGGTTATTTGATTTGAATATTTGTTTGTTTAAAATCATTTGAAATTATTGAATCTCACACATATCTTGGATCTAAAATTTATATTCTGGTGTGATTGATTCATTGAATCTTGTGTTTTTCATATTTCTTCAAATGATTTAAAATATACTATATTTTTGAAATCTTGAATCATGAATCATATTTTTTGTGACCTTCTGAAATATCTGTAAAACATTTATTCTAGACAAGTCTGCTTTGAACTGATATTTGTGCTTCTCTGATACAGTTTTGAAAATGCTTTAAATGACTGCTTGTTTGAGTAAAACTATTTGCTGCTCTGATAAATATGCTTGATTGGTTAATCTTGTCTGTTTGGGCTTTGTGAATAAAAATTCTGTTGTCTGAGATATCCTTGTTCGTCTACAGTGTCATGTTACAATCCTGATTAATAGAGACATCAAGTGGTACCAGTTTAGAAATGATGATTTTTTCCACTGTATATATCCATATATTTTGTTTAGCCCCTATATCTTGTACAAATCTTTTAAATTTCCTCTTTAATTGATTTTCAAATTTAAAATTATTTATTTATTATTCATTTAGAAATTGAAATCCATAACCAAATTGAATTGTATTTATAATTCATCAAAATTATTATCAGTTTTTGAAATTATGATGAATTCTGACTGTAGTATATTTCACAATAAGAGGAGATTTTATTTAGATTTTCATGATGGTTGAACAATTATTATAATATCTTTGAATTGGTGATTATTTCATGACCATCTTCTTTATCTACCATTATTCTGCCATCCATCCTGTTTTTTATATTAATGTGGAGAGTTTAATATTTTTTTTAAAATCATCTTGAATAAATAGTGAAAATATTTGTGATGGAATTGTGGTTATATTATTATTCAGAAATAGTGATAATTGAAAATTTTCAATGATCTCGGTACAGTTGATCATATATCATAATATTACTAATTTAGAAATTTATTTCACAAACCATTTCTGCACCTACCACATTTCTATCATCCATATTGGTTTTACATACTAAGGAGTTTTTCATTTTGAAGCTGAAAATAATAAAAATATAATATTCATAAGTGTTTCTCTAACCTCATTTAAAAATCCAAACTCTGGTCATGCATGGTTATGAGATTACTTATATTTAGCTGCAACTGAACTCATTTAAAAAATCCAAGCTCTAGTTATGCATGGTTAGTGTGCTTTTAAATAAAAAGAAAAAGGAATAAAATGCTAAATAAACTTTTATATGAAATTCTCCTTGGTGTTTAAAAACCAGCCTATCAATCCATCTTTCTAATTTGTGAAATGTGTTATTATTTTATGAAATATTACGATTTGTTGATTGATAGCTATAGGGGTTTGAGACTATTCGATTTTGTCACTTAAATTAAATTATTAATTATAGTCCAAATCCATTACTGTTTTTGTACTTTATTTTTCTTTTGAAAATAATTGAAAATCATTTTTTTAACTCTCTCCATTTTTATAAATTTCATCGTAAATCGATCATTTACTACAATGTGAAATTTGCTTCTAATTCTTAGAATATTATGATTTTTGTTTGACTGATTGAGATTTGTGATGATCGTTCTTCCTCTTAAGCTGGAATTATGATTTTTTTTAGTCATGTTTGATATATATTTTAATTTCTGTATCCATTTGATGATAACAAAAGAGGGAGAATAGATGGAGATTTTGATTAATGAGTGAATATTTTATTTTTATTTTAATTTTGAAAATTCAATATTATTCATTCATTTCACTCATGCACAGTTATAGGGGGAGTTTCTGTTGTAGGGGGAGCTTTCAAATAGGGGGAGTTCAGTTCTTCACTGTCAAACACATTTATTGGAATCAAAATCTTATATTTCTTTATCATCATCAAAAGGGGGAGATTGTTGTATATTACGCAGTTGTATACACAATTATATGATTTTTTTTGATGATAACAACCAAATATATATGATCTTATATGTGTTTGTTACTGTACTGTTTCATATATACATCACTGACAAGAATATAATATTTATATATAAATAAAATACAACAGTACAAATATTCAGATATTCACACAGTATTTTATTTAAATAGAATATTTTGTTTCAACATTTAAACAATACAAGTTTATAACTCCACTATTTGAACATATCACTGATATACAATTCAATTCATATACAATTTCATATATCATTCCTCACTACAACACTCTTTCTATACAATTTCATATTTATGCAGACACTCACATATACAGTTTCAGACTGATACATTCATTGACACTACACATTGTCTTCTTATCTTCAATTCAGTCTTTAGTCTTCACAGTCTTCTGCCAGTCTAGTAATCTACACCTTCCATATACAGAAACACACACAGTATATGGAACAGAAATAATATTCAAAATTCATGCAAATATAAGTTTTAATTTTAAAATTTTATTTGCCTCAGTTTTCTGGTGTGTTTTCTCATCATCTTTCTGACTCGATCTGATTTATTAATCCATTCAACTGTGTCTAGACTGCTTGTGATATTCACAGTGATACACTGTAGATACCACAAGGCAGACAATATATACAATATATTTCATTACAGGGACAAGAAGATTTTCTGAATAGCTGCATATACACACATGTATACATATACATGTGTGCATTGCCTCGCCAATCCAGTATGCAAACTGAGGAGTAGCCACGTGGACCATCTTGACTCAGTGCATCATAGTTAACATAGTCAACACATATCAAATTGTTCGAGGCAGATTAACACAAATGGCCGTGCTCAATACATGTCAACAAGTCAAACCATGCATAATTCAATGGTCAATGCACAAATGGTTAAACATGCAAAGTGAATGGCAAATCAGCTCAAATACAAGTGATCAAGATCATGGAAGAATATTCAAGCACAATGAAGTACATGCTTATCAAACAATTCAGCCTCAAGATCAAATGACATAGCAGCAAGGAATCAAGGGCCGAGCATAAGTAAACATGGCATTGGTCGAGCCATGCTAAGCAAACCAAGTCAAACACGTATACACAAGGCAACACAATAATAATATAGTCGAGGCATCATGAAGTGTTCAAGCAAAATAAATGCAAAGTGATCAACACAGTTTCAAGTTCATGTATACAAGTAATGGATAATGCAACAAGCGAATAATCAGTTCAGAATGGTGCATAGTGCCACAACAGTCAACATGAGTACAAAGTAGACTCACAGAACATATACATAGTGTCACAACACACTCAAATGACACGTATATCACGATCAAGCATACAACAATGATGGATTTTAGCAAAGCCAGGTTTTAAGAATGGCAGCATAAATGAATAGCATAAATAAGCATGGAGCTAGTGCATTGACAAAGCTGTGGTCAGCATGTCTTATAATGTATGGTGCAGTCAACTTTCCAGACTTGCTCAAACTCATATAAACAAGGTTCATTCCAGTTTTTAAGTAAACATAGCAAGTGCCAAAAACAAAATGATTCTCCAGAAATCGTGGTGGAATAAAGCAAGTCGAATTCAAAATGAAATGCAAAAAATTGAAAAGGCATAGCAATAATACTTTTGCAAATTCACACAGTTTTTGAATTCTATAATTTCGATGATAATGTTCAGGAAACATTTTTTTTTCTTTCAATGGTTTCCAGAAATGAGAGCAACTAAGACAAATACAAGAAAGTTTGATTTCCAGAAATGCTCAAATGAATTGACATAGCAGATTCATACATTTGCAGAAATGAATACATGGAAACATTTAATTGATTTAAGGGGAGATAATCATCTCTATTTGTTCCAAATATTTCCAGTTTTAAAATGCAAAATTTTGTGGCAGTAAATCAGATTTTTATTCAAGGCAAAAAAGGAAATCAATCGAGCGAGCAGCATTGTTTTTGTTCAGCTAGAAATTAAAGAAATCTTTCAAAGATATCATTTCAAGAAACTAATTTTTAGGAAATTACTTCATGCAACAAATCAGGGAAATCAAGCCAAGTCGACTATGTGAAATCAGAGATTCGTCTAGGGTTTCTAATCCCTATATATACACCAATACATCACTGGCAGTTAATTATCAAAACCAAAATATCACAATTTCAAGTAGAGATTTAAAATTGAATAATTCACAATTTCTTAGGGTTTCGAACGCCAAACAGAGAGGATTGCCCAAATCAGATTGACATAGAGTAACATCAAATTCAAGCATCAGAGAGCTATTCTAAAAAAAATATCAATCGATCGATTTAGGGATTTGAAGAAACCCTAGCAAATTTCCAGAGCCGCCATTTTTCTCAAAAAAGTAAAGAGAACGGGAATAAGGAGATCGGGTGCAACACATTTTATGAAGGGCCGACCAAGCCATCTTTAAAGAAAAAGGGGATAACCTTTTTTAATTTAACTCCTAGGGTTTCTCATTGTTTTTATTTTATTTTTGTATTGTTTTTGAATTTGGGTTGTAAACCGTCTGATCAGTTCTAGAGTCTGTAAAATCTTGGGGAGATTTTGTTAGGGGTTAAATGATAGTTTACTAAAGTCTGTAAAAACTAGGGTTACTGGTTACAGGGTCGTAATCGGGGGAAATCTAATCTAAGGGTTTAGATCAGTCTAGGATTTTGAGCGTAGGGTTATGACAGGAGCAGGCGCTGCAAGTTTACATGGGATTGTAAGCGGGATTTGTTTATAACACCTAGTAGAAACCTTAGGAATGCAGCAGTGAGTAGGATTTTTCCGAAGCTGGGTATATCTTATGTCATTTACTCTACATTTCTATTTCTGCTATATTATGTGATCTGATTATTATTTCAATATCCCATCAGATTATAACTCTGCGAAAATTGTAATAAACCCTATTCACCCCCTCTAGGGTTAATCTAGATCCAACAAGTTGCATCTACCCTAGTCGACTCTATATATATATATATATATACCTTCTTCCCAAAAGAAGAAAGGCATGCTATTTTGGGAAATCTAAGCTCTGAAGAAAAAAGACTTATGGCTCATCTTCAAATAGCCAATTCTTATTCCTCTTAAATCTTCTCATCTTCCATCATTACTCAAATAGAAAAAGCATGGTACTTGTAATCAAAAGAAAATCAATATATATAACGTGGACATAGGCACCATCTTTGCCGAACCACTATAAAAAGTCTTGCGTGTTCCCTGCTTTCTTTACTTTACCATATTTTATTATTATTAATTGTGTGCTCTCCACACGATTGGAGGTTGACTGTCACTAGTGACCAATTTTTGATGTCAACAACTTGTTATGTAATATATATTCTAATTTTTTGCTGTATTATGCGCTATGTGATATGTTTTCTAGTAATGTACCAATATTATATACCAAGTTTTTGAATTGATATAGTGAACCTATATAACATATGTTATGAGTTTGTGGATTGGTATATTGTATAAAATTTTATGTGATAGTAAATATGTTTACGAGTATGTTTTGAGTATGTACTGAGTTGTCAACTGATTTATATGTGTTATAATTATGCAAAATGATATGTTTGTGACAAATGTGCCTAAGAGACGGTCCACGCAGTCTAATCCTTCTCTTTCTGTAGGGGCTAGCGACATAACACAAAATTTACATCTGGTCACGGACCTCGTGCATAAGAATGCATGGTAAGTATCTATTTATTAAATGTTTATTATTTAAAATTTATTAAATACATACATCTTATTTTTTGCAATGACTTCCAAAATTCAACCTACAGGTTGTATTTTGCAGATTTCTAAGCAGACCTACAAAACCAGGATTACAGGCTATTGGACTCACTAGGACGACCTCCCTGCTCATATCAAGAATGTCATCTTTTTTGTTGTGATAGTAAGTATAAATTTATATTTCGTTTAAAATTAATTTAATGTACATAATCCAATTTTTTTTCGATACATAGGCTGCTATTCCAGTTGAACCCCAAGATATGGATGTCTTTATTAACCACTGGGATAATAAACTATGAAAGAACTATAGAGATACAATATCCAAAGCAAAAGGCGAGAACGAAGCCGATCTAGTTGAGCGTCAAGGTATACGCAAAGTGTAACGACCCGTGTTCTACACATCGTAGGATTGTATAATATTTATTTCTTTCCCATGTGAAGTTGTATGGTCATGTAACTTTGGGAAACATTTATTTGAGTCATTTCCCCTGTTCATGATTTTTGTCGATTTTTAAATGACCATTTTGCCCCTAGTCAGTACTGTTTTGGCCATAACTTTTGATAGGGAAGGAATTTTGACCTGAAACCACTTCCATTAGATTCGTTTGATGGTTTCTCTTTCCGTAGAGTGGTCATAATAGCCAAACGGACTTACCGTTTGGGAGATATGGCTGAAACAAGGTTTGGAGGGTGAAAAACTGCATAATTGGGCTAAACCGGGTAGTTAGCAATTGGGCCCATAAGGGGATTTCGGGATTGGGGCTGTATAAGGGTTGATTAGGGTTAGAAAACATCCTTTTAGTCATTTTTTTCCAGCCACCACTTCATTTCATAGAACCCTATTAATGGCCTCCAACCTCTAAATCACTCCAAACCACTCCAACTTGAAGAAAAAGAGATTAGCAAGATCAAATCAAAGAAGATCTTCACCTAATCAACCTTGGAGCTGCTGTTAGCATTGGTATTCGCATCAAATCAGAGAATTATTTCAGATCTTAGTTTGTTTTGTGGCTAAGGTGAGTGATTAGCTTGCTTTTTGCACTAATTATGGTTATTCGGGGTGATTAGTGCTAATTAGCGTTTTTAAACGAAAATAAATTCTGGAAAAATGTTTATAAATTCATAAATAATGTTTTAGACCTCTGATATGAGTTTGGGTTAATTTGGGTAAGTTTTGCTAATCATATGCTTAAACATGATTAAGAGGGATTAAGGGAAAACATGGTGTTTTGGCTCAGTTTGATCCATTTTATCATATTATATGGTTGTTTTGGTGTTTGAGGTCACTTGTATGTGTTGCTATGACACTTTGACATGCTTTGTGATTGATTGCAATAGTTAGAATGGTCAAAAACGTCGTCGAGTGGCGTAAACAGTCGCTGGAAAAGTCAGTGCAGGAAATCGGATCGGATCGCCCCCACCCCGATCCGAACCGCCCATTTCTCTTCACCACGAACCGAACCGATCGTTATAGCGAAGCAAGCTGCGCCACGAGCTGAAGGATCCGAACCGATCCGAGAAGTCGCGATTCAAGACTTGGTGATTGAAGACTCCGACCCGACCCGCCTGGAGTGATAGCGACACGATCCGATTTGATCACCTTGAGGACAACGAACCGGAGACTTGGAGAGGGCGAGTGGCTTGGAGCTATGGCCAGGAGGCGTGACCCGAGCCGTTGCATGGTGGAGAACCCGATCCGATCCGGATGGGACTGGAGGCCACGAACCGATGGTGCACTCCGATCCGATCCGAGGTAGCAGTCACGAACCGAGACGATGAAGACCACGATCCCAATGATGATGAAAGGGATCCGAACCGATCCAATGGAGATCCATAACCCGAAATGCAAAGGTAGTTCAAGTGGAAGTTCGAGCTCAGGATCCAGACGGGAACCAATGAGTTCACTTCGTGATTGGACTTTGCTGCGGGACGTGTGCTAAGGAGTTGTCGATGTCTATGACTTTGGATCACTAGGTGTTGGAGGTAGAGAGACAAACTCGGGCTTTGGATATGGTGCGACTAGGGAGCTACCTACCAATGGAGTGGGGTCATGGAAACGTTGGGCGTGATCCCATAGGTATGGCGTTGGTGGTAGTAGGAATGTACATAGTCGTACAAAGTCGAGTTCTGTCGTTTGAGTTAAGTGCTCTAGTGATCGAAGAAGTGGATGTCGTATGCTTTACGCACTGAGTGAGAGATGCGAGGATGGTTGCTATGCTGGATTGTTTGACACACACATCCCCACCCCCGTATACTTATATTATGTGTTTGTGACATCATAGAGTGTTGTACCGTGTAGTACTAACTCTTTGGTTGCAGGTCCAGGTTCAGGTATGACTTAGTATACCTGTTATTATTCTGTTTATGCTTGCTACCACTCATACCAGACTGATGTCTGACCCAGAGTTTTATGTTTCTTCTTATTACTCTGGGTGCTCACACGAGCAGACTAGAGACAGGGATAGCTGGTAGTGCGCTTGGTAGATGGACTGAAGACGAGCAGGAGGCTCCACGTATGATATATAGTTATTCTCCCTGTGTCGTGATCGGTATCTACTTTGGGCATTAGTAGCATACCTATTTTGTTTATCTTAGAGACAGTATTTTGAAGTTGTAATAAGCTGTATTTGATATTTCCGCTACTCTGATGATGTTAGTTCAAGTTTTCAGCTTATGCACTGTCTCATCTGTTTTATGTCAAGTATATGTTGGCTATTATATTTTATTCCATGCGCTGTGAGACATATTACAGGTTCTTTATTTGGTTCCTCTTCTTTCTTTCTCTTCTTTGGCGACCGTCCCATGCCAATTGGACATGTGTACAGCGCACAATTGGAGTAAACGTCGGTTGGTGCGGGGCGGGCCGTCACACTTGGTATCAGAGCTCTAGGTTGCGTAGTTAACCTAGGGAAAGACACTAGGGAGAGTTAGTACGTATATGAGAGCGCGTATTTGTGATTATTTTGGTTTTCAAAAGCTATATCTATATATAGTATTAGTATGTTTAAGGGTGAAGTCGCATTGCACTGCACTGGCACCACTATGGAGATGGTTAATCGTTTTCTCTTTAACAGATTTGACGATGAGCCGAGGAAGAGGTGCTGGTAGAGGGGCCAATAATGGGAATCCCCCTGACATGAGGGCTATGTTTACCAACCTCATGAGAGAGATGCTTGTGGATATTCAGAGGGAGGCTCCTAATGTTGCCAATGTTGGAGGTGCAGCGGTGCAAGCGCCTAGGGCCGATTTCGCCAAGCTGAGCAAGGATTACACTAATCTTGGTGGAAAGCCGTTTCACGGAACAGAGTCGGCCACGGATGTTCAGGATTGGTTGGATAGTTGCGACCGTATCTTCGACGACTTGGGTATCGAGGATGCGATGAAGAGAAGGCTAGCATCTCGTCAGCTGCAAGGACGAGCGATGAATTGGTGGAATGCTATTAGGGCAGCCACACCAGAAGATCAAGTTACTTGGGATCAGTTTAAAGCTCGCTTTAGCGACAAGTATATCCCAGCTGCCCAGAAGTCGGAATTGTTTAGGAAGTTCTTGGAGCTTAAGCAGAATGGAAGGGCAGTATCGGATTATGTTGCTGAGTTCGACACTTTGTCGAAGTATGGTTTATCTCTAATCGATACTCCCGAAAAGAAAAATGAGAGGTTCATCACTGGCTTGGATGAATACTTAGGGGAGAGGCTGATTAATCACATCGATGAGACGTTTGAGTCGATCGTGGGAAAAGCTTTGAGGTCAGAAAGTCTTTACCCTAAGCCGAAGACTGGGGTTGTTGCTGCATCTGCTGAAGAGCCAAAGCCGCAAGCAAGCGGTGGAGGCAAGAATAACTCTCAGAATAAGAGGAAGCAGAACCAAGCTAAGGATGGCCAGAAGAAAAGCAGGAAAGAAGTCGAGTGCTTCAAATGTGGAAAGAAGGGCCATTATGCAAGGGAATGTAGGGCCAAGACAGTGGGAAAGAAGTGCTTTAACTGTGGCCAAGAGGGACATTTTAAGGATAAGTGCCCGCAACCTCTGAAGGAGAATCAGATTGTGAAAGCATATGCCATCAATGCTGTTCCTTCTTCGTCGAATGCCCCAACTGCGGCGGAGAAAGGAAAGGGAGTCGTCATTCAAGGTATGCTTTCCATTTATGATCTTCCTGTTAGAGTTTTGTTCGATACCGGGGCTTCCCATTCCTTCATATCTAGTGACCTGGTAGATAGGTTGGGATTGGAACCCGAGTTAGTCGATAGACCATTAGCTGTGACGAACCCGATTGGTGGTTCAACAAACCTCAGTATGATCTGTCGTAATGTGGTCTTATCGAGTCATGGATGTATGTTTGTTTGTGATTGCTTTGTTTTGGGCTTTACTGGGTATGGCATTATTTTGGGGGTCGATTGGCTCCAAAGATACGGGGTGGTGGTAGACTGTGAGGGCTTTTTGGTGACTGTTAGGGCGGATGATGGGCGGAGGGTAGTGTTTGGTAATCTACCCTGTGATGGGGTAATGGCTAGTTTTGTAAATTCCCTCGACATCCCGCATGATGAGTTATCAGGTTTGCCCGTGGTTGGCCAGTACCCGGACATCTTCGAGGAAGTGACCGGACTTCCACCACACCGAGAGATTGAGTTTCGTATTGATTTAGTGAAAGATGCTAGACCTATAGTGACGCCACTTCGTCGTATGGCACCACGAGAACAGCGAGAGCTCGAGGTGCAAGTTAGCGATCTTTTGAAGAAGGGATTTATTAGAAGAAGTGTTTCCGAGTGGGGAGCACCAGTAGTGTTTGCTACTAAGGCAGATGGTTCCCTTCGATTGTGTGTGGACTATCGCGAGTTAAATAAGGTGACGAGGAAGAATAAGTATCCTCTACCACGGATAGATGATTTGTTTGATCAGCTGGAAGGAGCGAGAGTGTTCTCCCAGTTGGACCTCGCGACAGGATTTCATCAGCTCCGTGTAGCAGCTGATAGTATAGCTAAGACGGCATTTAGGACGCCGTCTGGGTTCTATGAGTGGTTGGTCATGCCATTCGGGTTGACCAATGCACCAGCATACTTCGTGGATCTTATGAATAGAGTATTCAGAGACCAACTGAATAAGTTTGTTCTTGTGTTCGTAGACGATATCCTTGTTTACTCGAGGACAGAAGAGGAACACAAGGAGCATTTGAGAATTGTGTTGGAGGTGTTGAGAAGACACCAATTGAAAGCGAAGTTCTCTAAGTGTCACTTCTGGAGTAGAGAAGTGAGATTCTTGGGCCATGTTGTTTCAGAGAATGGTATTGCCGTGGACCCTGCAAAGGTGGCTACGGTACAAGATTGGTCTACGCCCAAGAATGCAAAAGATGTAAGAAGTTTCTTGGGGTTAGCTGGATATTATCGTAAGTTTATCAAAGACTTCTCCAAGACAGCGACACCGTTGACTCGGTTGACTAAGAAGAATCAAGCCTTCGTTTGGGACGGAGGGTGTGAAAATGCATTCAAGAGTCTAAAGGAAAGGTTGACGCGTGCGCCAGTGTTGGCCATTCCTAAGGGGAAATGAAGAGATGACGGTATACACGGATGCTTGTGGTACCGGACTGGGTGCGGTATTGATGCAAGGAGGTAGGGTTGTAGCTTATGCTAGTCGACAGCTAAAGCCGCATGAGAAGAAGTATCCTACCCATGATTTGGAATTGGCAGCGATCGTATTTGCGCTAAAGATGTGGAGACATTACCTCTTGGGAGAAAGATTTGAGCTGTTTACCGATCATAAATCGTTAAAGTATCTCTTCTCTCAGAAAGATCTGAATCTCCGTCAGCAGAGATGGTTAGAGTTCTTGGCTTCGTATGATTTTGATATCGCGTATACACCTGGGAAGGGTAATGCGGTAGCCGATGCCTTGAGTAGGAGACATGCCAGCTTAGGGGCAATGTTTCTTGAATGGAAGCAGCTGGAGTATATCGCGGGGTTTGATTTCAGACCAAGGTGCGAATTGGATCCAGTTATGCTATCTAGCTTGACGATCAGACCCACTTTGATTGAGAGGATTGGTTCCAGTCAAAGGAACGACCCTAATTTATTGGAAGTCATCTCCAAGTTGGAAATGAATGTCGATGGGGAGATGGACAAGTATGGGCTTGATCGAGATGGATGGCTTCGGAAGAATGGAAGACTAGTGGTGCCTAACGTGAATGGTTTGAGAGATGAAGTGCTTAGAGAATGTCATCACTCAAAACTGACTATACATCCCGGTGGTAATAAGATGTATCGAGACATGAGACAGACTTACTACTGGGAAGGGATGAAAAGAGACGTTGGGAAGTTTATATCCAAATGCATGAATTGTCAGCTAGTTAAAGCCGAGCAGAAGAAGCCTAGTGGGTTGTTGCAACCATTAGAAATTCCCGAATGGAAATGGGAACAAGTTTCGATGGATTTCATCGATGGTTTACCGAGGACTAGATCGGGACATGATAGCATTTGGGTAATTGTGGATCGACTGACCAAGAGTGCAAGATTTATACCAGTTAAGTCGAACAGAACTGCAGCTAAGTTAGCAGAACTATATATGAAGTGGGTAGTGAGATTTCATGGAGTACCCAAAGGCATTGTGAGTGACCGAGATCCGTTGTTTACTAGTGGATTTTGGAAGAGCTTACAAGAGGCTTTAGGATCAGAATTACATCTCAGTACCGCATATCATCCTCAGACCGACGGTCAGACGGAGAGGGTGAATCGGATATTGGAAGATCTCTTGAGGGCTTGTATATTGGATTTCGGTGGAGCATGGGATGACCATTTGCATCTAGTGGAGTTTGCATATAATAATAGCTACCAATCCAGTATTGGTATGGCTCCATATGAAGCTTTGTACGGAAGACCGTGCAATTCACCATCATGTTGGATAGAGACTGGCGAGAAGTTTGTGCTTGGACCAGATGTGGTGAGAGAAACTTCCGATAAGATCAAGATCATTCAGCAACGAATGAAAGCTGCTCAGGATAGGCAGAAAAGCTATGCTGATAAGAGGAGAAGAGACTTGAAATTCTCCGTTGGTGACTTGGTGTTTGTCAAGATCTCTCCGTTGAAAAGCGTGATACGATTTGGCAGGAGAGGCAAGTTGGCACCAAGATTTGTGGGTCCTTTCCAAGTTCTCGAGGAAGTCGGGGATTTGGCGTATAGAGTTGGCTTACCAGAGAAAATGGCAGGAATTCACAATGTGTTTCATGTTTCCCAACTAAGGAAGTTCGTTCACGACTCAAATGTGATTATTTCACCTGATCAGTTAGAGGACTTCGAAGTAGAACCTGAGGCGATTGAGAACCGCAAGCCGATTCGTATTGTGGGGCATGATACGAAGCAACTTCGAAGAAAGTCGGTGAAGCTAGTCAAAGTTCAGTGGGGCGAGGACGAAAATGATTGTGCTTGGGAGACAGAGGAGAGCATTAGAAAGGCTTATCCAGAACTTTTTGCCTGGTAAGATTTACTTTGCGATTTAGTTATTCCGCATGCTAGGATAGACTTGTTTTGCTTGTTTTGCATGTTTGATGGTTGTTTTATGATTGATAGGCATGCGGGACCCTTGTGTGTGTTTTGATTAGGGAATTTCGGGGGCGAAATTTCTTAAGGGGGGGAGAGTGTAACGACCCGTGTTCTACACATCGTAGGATTGTATAATATTTATTTCTTTCCCATGTGAAGTTGTATGGTCATGTAACTTTGGGAAACATTTATTTGAGTCATTTCCCCTGTTCATGATTTTTGTCGATTTTTAAATGACCATTTTGCCCCTAGTCAGTACTGTTTTGGCCATAACTTTTGATAGGGAAGGAATTTTGACCTGAAACCACTTCCATTAGATTCGTTTGATGGTTTCTCTTTCCGTAGAGTGGTCATAATAGCCAAACGGACTTACCGTTTGGGAGATATGGCTGAAACAAGGTTTGGAGGGTGAAAAACTGCATAATTGGGCTAAACCGGGTAGTTAGCAATTGGGCCCATAAGGGGATTTCGGGATTGGGGCTGTATAAGGGTTGATTAGGGTTAGAAAACATCCTTTTAGTCATTTTTTTCCAGCCACCACTTCATTTCATAGAACCCTATTAATGGCCTCCAACCTCTAAATCACTCCAAACCACTCCAACTTGAAGAAAAAGAGATTAGCAAGATCAAATCAAAGAAGATCTTCACTTAATCAACCTTGGAGCTGCTGTTAGCATTGGTATTCGCATCAAATCAGAGAATTATTTCAGATCTTAGTTTGTTTTGTGGCTAAGGTGAGTGATTAGCTTGCTTTTTGCACTAATTATGGTTATTCGGGGTGATTAGTGCTAATTAGCGTTTTTAAACGAAAATAAATTCTGGAAAAATGTTTATAAATTCATAAATAATGTTTTAGACCTCTGATATGAGTTTGGGTTAATTTGGGTAAGTTTTGCTAATCATATGCTTAAACATGATTAAGAGGGATTAAGGGAAAACATGGTGTTTTGGCTCAGTTTGATCCATTTTATCATATTATATGGTTGTTTTGGTGTTTGAGGTCACTTGTATGTGTTGCTATGACACTTTGACATGCTTTGTGATTGATTGCAATAGTTAGAATGGTCAAAAACGTCGTCGAGTGGCGTAAACAGTCGCTGGAAAAGTCAGTGCAGGAAATCGGATCGGATCGCCCCCACCCCGATCCGAACCGCCCATTTCTCTTCACCACGAACCGAACCGATCGTTATAGCGAAGCAAGCTGCGCCACGAGCTGAAGGATCCGAACCGATCCGAGAAGTCGCGATTCAAGACTTGGTGATTGAAGACTCCGACCCGACCCGCCTGGAGTGATAGCGACACGATCCGATCTGATCACCTTGAGGACAACGAACCGGAGACTTGGAGAGGGCGAGTGGCTTGGAGCTATGGCCAGGAGGCGTGACCCGAGCCGTTGCATGGTGGAGAACCCGATCCGATCCGGATGGGACTGGAGGCCACGAACCGATGGTGCATTCCGATCCGATCCGAGGTAGCAGTCACGAACCGAGACGATGAAGACCACGATCCCAATGATGATGAAAGGGATCCGAACCGATCCAATGGAGATCCATAACCCGAAATGCAAAGGTAGTTCAAGTGGAAGTTCGAGCTCAGGATCCAGACGGGAACCAATGAGTTCACTTCGTGATTGGACTTTGCTGCGGGACGTGTGCTAAGGAGTTGTCGATGTCTATGACTTTGGATCACTAGGTGTTGGAGGTAGAGAGACAAACTCGGGCTTTGGATATGGTGCGACTAGGGAGCTACCTACCAATGGAGTGGGGTCATGGAAACGTTGGGCGTGATCCCATAGGTATGGCGTTGGTGGTAGTAGGAATGTACATAGTCATACAAAGTCGAGTTCTGTCGTTTGAGTAAAGTGCTCTAGTGATCGAAGAAGTGGATGTCGTATGCTTTACGCACTGAGTGAGAGATGCGAGGATGGTTGCTATGCTGGATTGTTTGACACACACATCCCCACCCCCGTATACTTATATTATGTGTTTGTGACATCATAGAGTGTTGTACCGTGTAGTACTAACTCTTTGGTTGCAGGTCCAGGTTCAGGTATGACTTAGTATACCTGTTATTATTCTGTTTATGCTTGCTACCACTCATACCAGCTGATGTCTGACCCAGAGTTTTATGTTTCTTCTTATTACTCTGGGTGCTCACACGAGCAGACTAGAGACAGGGATAGCTGGTAGTGCGCTTGGTAGATGGACTGAAGACGAGCAGGAGGCTCCACGTATGATATATAGTTATTCTCCCTGTGTCGTGATCGGTATCTACTTTGGGCATTAGTAGCATACCTATTTTGTTTATCTTAGAGACAGTATTTTGAAGTTGTAATAAGCTGTATTTGATATTTCCGCTACTCTGATGATGTTAGTTCAAGTTTTCAGCTTATGCACTGTCTCATCTGTTTTATGTCAAGTATATGTTGGCTATTATACTTTATTCCATGCGCTGTGAGACATATTACAGGTTCTTTATTTGGTTCCTCTTCTTTCTTTCTCTTCTTTGGCGACCGTCCCATGCCAATTGGACATGTGTACAGCGCACAATTGGAGTAAACGTCGGTTGGTGCGGGGCGGGCCGTCACACAAAGTTTTTTTGGTTATGCGATACTCTCGAGGAGAGGGTAAGTTATATTATTAACTCATTATTAAATTACATTTTATTTAAGTTTCATATATCATTTAATTTAATCGTATATCAAAATTTATATGAGATTTCATAGCAGAACTAGGAAAACAGGAATAAAAATCCTGCTTTGCACCATGGTGGCCCTAGGTCCTACTAGCAAAATCGATGGGAATTGGTACGTATCACAAATTGAAATTACAAACAATTATAGCATTTTTTAATCATATTTAATCATATTTGTAACATTTTTCATTTGTATAACTTCACATGTCGAGTTTACACGGGGAGCCTACACCCGCTGAGGTTTTTACTCAGATCCAAGCCATCGAGCAGACTAACGAGAACGGTGTTGTCTCTTATACATGTTAAGTTCTTGCACGTGATGATAAGCATCCTTAATTTTCTCTATTTCACATTCAATAAATTTTAAATTGAATATTTATCGTATGAATTTACCGTTGGCCATCGTAGGAGAGATATGAGGTAGAGGTCGGTCGAATGGCGCAGTCCAAAGTCCGTGAGCTAACCTTAAACGAATGCAATCGTATCTGGGACACTATCGTTAACCCGCCTACTCGGAATAGGCAGTGTGACTTCGGAAATCAGGAGATAAGTGTTTCATTAACCAAAATATAAATTATATTTAATTCTGAATCTTAAATTAAAAATCATAATAAAATAAATTACAGATAGCGACGACCGAAGCCACTTATAGGAGATCCTAGCAGGAGAAGGAGACAACTATGCTCCATCAATAGGCGATCGAGTTTCAGGACCAACAAAAGAGCGGGCTGACTTTCAAGCTTAATAAGAGGTTCGCCGCATATCTATATGAGAACGATAGGTTGCCTTGGTATCAAGATAGGTCGGAGGATGGGGCAGATGATGTGGATGGGGATGATGATGCTAAGGAGTAGGTACTTGTCTTTTTTGTCATTTTATTTTTTGTAAATATTAACATGTGTTATTGGAATATTGATGTATGGATGTTTTTTGAGTAGATAGAAGTAGTTGTGGATATTTTTGTTTGGTATGTGAATATGGTATATCAGTTTTTGTGGTATATTTGTTATTTTCTAGTATATTTGTTTAGGTTTTGATATTTATATGGATATGTGTTGTGGAATTAAGTATGTAGTGATGTGGAATTATTGGATATGAATATGTGTTGTGGAGCTGAGTTTATATGTGTTGCAGTATGATTGGATATGAATATGACAAGTATCATGTGGTTGGAAGGAAAAAAGGAAGACGAAATGCGGAAAATGTTTTTTAGTTTAGTGACGGAGGTCCAGACTAATGTTGGTTAGCGACAGCTACCGACACATTATGTTTTCAGACTTGTCTTGTTAGCAATGGCTAGCAACACATTGTGTTTCATGGCTTCTGTCGATAAGCGACAACTAGCAATAATCATCAAACATCCTAGAACTTGCCATGTGTCTTCCGATACAGACACTAGCCGTCGCCAAAGTGGCTACGATAGCCATCACTAAAATTGGCACTATTTTGTTTGTGTTGGGTTAAATGACGATGGTTTCTAGTGACGATTAATAGCCATCGCTACGAGCAGCCTATCTCGTAGTGGTTAAAAAAGGGATTTCCACTTAAAGGGATTATCTGTACAGAGTAATAAATTTTAAGGACAACACTTATGAAAAATAAGTTTTAAGGACAATTTACAGAAAAAAGACAAATGAATTTATCATTTTCAATTATATAGAACTAATGGTCAAAGTTGTCATTTTCTTATATAACGTAAATGGATAAAGGGATTTATCCTTTCTTGTAAAATTATTCTTAAAAAATATTTTTCAGAAGTGCTGTCGTTAAAACTATTTATTCCGAAAAAATAAGCCCTTTAACCTAGTTTCTATTAAAAAAATTAGTGGCATGACTAAAATTAATTAGTATAAAACCGAATTTAATAAAATTAGTTAAAATGAATTCACAACCTTCTTTATATGAAAAAAAAATCGTTTTCATTTCTCAAACAAACCTAATGGATTTTGAAACTTACCTAAATCGACTATTACTTATATTCTAGCTAAAAGAGAAGTTATTTCTTTTTATTCATCAAATTTCCATTAGTTAAATACTTATGGAAAACAGTCATGGCAGCCTCATTTGAAACCTAAGCTATTCGTGTAAATTTTCGAAGTATGTAGACAAATATGTATGGGCTACTAACCTATTCCTAACCCTTAAGATCTCTTTAATACTCTATCAGACATTCATCCGTACAAGTTGCCCTAGGTCTGGAAAAACCAAAGGCACTACCTTGTAAATCCATCTTAGTCAATTTCTACCCAGGATTGACAGAGTAACCCTTGCATAAACTCCATCTTCAATTATCTTCAAAAATATCTGAATTGCACGTGTAAATTGAATCAAAGTGGAATTCAGATTCTGGACTCTTCGAAACAATAGCGTTAATATCTTTTAGGGTCAAGTGATACTTAATAACAATCAAATCAATGTATTTCATATGAGTTCCTATATCCTAATTGATTTTGAGAACTTATTCACACAAGTTATTTAACATACAAAAATCTAGATTTCAACAGTAATTGGGTATAATCTAAATAAGACACGTAAATGATTAAATTTAAACTAACAAGTTAATTGGGTCATGTCACAGTGTCACAATTTATCAAATCAACAAATCAATTATCACAACAGATATGGTTTACCATAATTCGACAATTTAAATAAATGTCGTTCATAAATTGATTGATATTGGCAAAAAATTTATTTCCAACTTATATCTATCTAAGATTTAGTTTCGATTAAAAATCTCATTTATTTTTATTGATTATGACAGTATTTTTATAAATCCATAATTTAATATATACGACAAAATATATAATTACTATTTTTATTTCCTTAGATGAAAAGATAATTCAATGTATATAAATTTAAATATTTATTTAAAACGGAAAGTAAATGATACTTTCCTTAATCGATTTCTTAGACATCTCTTCTCGATTATCACCATTCCATTTGTTTTTTGAACTTCAGAATAATCTTATTGGTACAGGTCTTGCCAAATTTCTTTTACGGTATTCCTCACAACCATTTTCATATGCAACCCACTTGCTTCTAAAGTTATTCACTTTGGATTGTGAATATTATTCCTTCTAGACTTGTTTATCGCATTAACTCGATTTCATTATTAATTAGTAGAACAGAGTTAAATTTTGTTTATCAAGTTCCTATTCACACAATTTTCCCTATTTCGTTTAACCACCGTTAAATTATTTCTCGATTTTAAATATATTTATCAGCCTACTTCGATTTAATTTAATATAACATTAAAATGTTTATTCCAAATGGTTGAGTTTATTACCCAAAATATTATTAACAATCAGACATAACATCAATTTACAGTTCAACTATTCTGACTTGAACTGGATTTTAGATCTGAGTATATTCCTATTTTTTTCTTTATTTTGTTGTTTATTTGGGATGAAATAAATAAAACCCTTTTTTATAAGACAACTTGGTTAAATTCTACGAAGTATAACATCATTTATAGTGATCACTGTCTGATCGTTTCCCCTTTCCATTCTAGATTTCATTACCTTTACAAATCATTTACTTCTACTTTTCTTAGATAGATATGTGTGTGTGTATATATATATCTTTAATATTATATTTATTTTTAAAAGGAATTCTTTTATTTTATTTCCTACAAATCTATTCCTTTTATTTTCCCTCTTTTTCCCTGTTTTCTTTATTTTTCTTCTTCTTTACTTCCCCTTTTCTTTAATTTCTTTTACATTTATTTATTTTAGCCTATTGGCCCAATACCTGACCCAAATCCTTTTCCTCCTTTCTTTTGTTAAATTCTTTGATCTATTCTTTCTGGCCCATAGACCCACCTTCTCGAGCCCGTGTCTCGCTTCTTTTTCTCTTTTCTTATATTAGTGCAACCTCCCTTCCCTATTTCTCTTCTCTCTTTCCTATTGTGTCTCTTCTTTTCTTTTCTCCGGGAATAAGACTCAACAGTCCAACGCAGCACAATCCTCTTCACGCACCATTGTGCACACGCCAGTCAGCAACATGTGTCATGATCAAGAGTGGCAAAGTCACCCACGCATGAGATAAATATGCAACATCATTACTTATATAATTTAACAGTCCTAATATTTTGCCTAGCAAAAAGTAGTTTCAGCTTTTGTGATTGGAAAAATATGTAGCATCAGTAAGAACTAAATGTAGTATCAGTTTTTACACAAGCCTCCACGTGCAGTACCCATTCTTAAGTTTGTGCCAACAATTATAGCATCACTCCCTATATCTAGACTCGAGTTACAAAAATCCACAACCCAATGTTCAGTCATAACCAAAGTAGTGACAGGATCATTCATGGTAACCAAAGCACTACAAACGTGGTAGCAGGCCCTAAGGAAGAAACTAAATTACAGAAACAGTCTCAGCCGAATTATTGTCATAGCTAATGTAGTGAGAGGATCATAACCAAAGTATAACATCACTAACCAAAAACAGTCGACAACCATATCCAAGGTCTCGGCTGAATTATTGTCATAACCAAGGTATATCATCACTAAGGAAGCAAATGAATTACCCAACAGGTAAGGTAGATGATTTAAGTACCTGATCAAGAAAATATGGCCAGATTTATGTAATAATGTAATTTAGTGATTTGTCCCCATGTTTTGTTTCCAGTTTTTATTTGATGCTGCAACAAGTCACATAAGCAATGGTATATACACTGATTAGTGTATGATTAGATCATAGTTCCAAAATTGCTAATTCAAGTGAAGTTTATTCCTAAAAACTATCCACTGTTTTTTTCCTTTTCAAGCAAACGCATATTCAGCATTTTCAGCCATTCCTCTTTAATCAGTCGTCTATACTTAATCTATATATTTCTTATGTATAATCATCTAAATATACAGTCATAGATTAACTGAAACAAATAGGAAAAACAAAGGGAATGTTTACTCACACATATTCATGCCATGCTATTCCTAGTTTTCTTCTCTGTTCAAGTTTGTCTCGACCATTAACTTCTCTTCCATTTTAGAGTATTGAAACTGGCTTCTAAGGTATGGATTTATATTGATATAGCAGGGTATTTATAGATGGAAATGGTGTGTGGATTTAAAGACTTGGCAGTGTAGTGTATAGGTTGTCTTAGCCTTGATGGATTGGATATCCAAGGTTGTTGTCATGATTGATTTAAAACAACATGGATCTACCAAGTACATGGGGAAACAACTATGTTTATAGATGTTGTGTACTTAGTTTAAGATTGACAAACGATTTTCTTGACAAGGATTCTCACTAAAAATAAAATAAAGCATGGCAGATATCTTGATTTGTGGTATAAACATGTGCATATCTATGTTTAAAGTGGTATGTTTAGTTACTAAGTAATTTAAACTATTTGGTTCCTATATTTACTGTTTTCAAAGCATATCTTTTTCATTAATGGTTTTGATTCTAGTATCCCAGGCTATATACATGCCTAGGTGCTAGCAATTGTTCTTCACCTTTAAGCAATCAAAAATGTTAATTTGATTTGAACATTCATTGTAATTGTGCACTAGATGGAAACTCAATGTATAAACAATATATTCTTATTAATTCAATTTGATTTACTTTCATTAAATTACATTATATGACAAGTTCTAATCCAATATGTACATATGTGAAGAATAAAAATGTTTACATAAGTATAAACAAAAATTACTATCTTGTTTTACATATATGCATACACATGTATATACTAAAAATCATAAAAGATTAATTTATATTTTCTCAAATATAAAAACTCCAAGTTTACTTAAGCAAATATATTTTTACATGAATCAAAATAAGTTTAAATGCAAAATAAAAATGTCAAAAAAACATCTACCTATGTGTATATAAATCACAAGTTAAATATATACACAAAGGATTTTAAACTAATGATTATTCAAAATTATTCTAAAATATTCAAATTCAATATTATTTAATTGAATTTAATTATCAGCATAATCTAAGATATTTAAATAACAAAGTTGGCCAAAAATCCTGGACATTACACCTTTACTACTTTTACTTTTTATTCTACATCTGTGTTTGATTCTGTGATTTGCACCTGCTTCTGATTTATTCAAAAAGATTTCTTAAAAATTATAAAATTCCATTAAACACTATTCACCCCCTCTAGTGTTAAGTTTTCCTTAAGATCCATGATCCACATTTCCCAATAATTAATATCAAAGCATTGGTTTCAAATTATTCATAATATGATTTTTGATTTTTTTTAGATGGCAATTTTCAGAAATTATTATAACACTAGTTCAAAAATATTCAATTCATCATTGTTTCATGAGTCTGCATTTAATTATTTTGAAAAATCAAGTTATCTACCGAATTGGTGTATTATGCAGGAACATATGTGTTATATGGCTCTTGATGATTCAACACTCAATAGATAAATGACGCAAATCAAGAAAGATAAATGGATACTTCATAGTGGCTGTTCAAAACATATGACTGAAAATTGAGAGATATCAAATGATATAGTGTACAAGATGGAGAAATGGTTAGTTTTGGAGTTAACTCAAAAGGATATGTGATTGGCATCGACAATGTCGGTAATTCTAAAACTCCTTCTATTTCTGACGTCTATTAATTAGGAATGTAAAACACAACTTACTTAACATAAGTCAATTATACGATAAAGCTTATAAAATTAATTTTGAAAAAGATAAGTGCTACGTCGAAGATAATAATTCAAATATTATGTTTGAAGGAATTAGAAAGAAAAATATTTATATCCTATGTTTGAAAATTTCAAATGATAACCTATGTCTTTTGGCTAATAAAGCGATCCTTGGATTTGACATAAAATATTTGTGCACTTAAATTTCAAACGTCTTTCTATAATTTTTAAACTAGATTTTAGTAAGAGGACTCACTAAAATGAATTTTAAATTAGATATTATATGTGACGCTTGTCAACTAGGAAAACCAAGAAAAAGTTCATTTAAATTAAAACATGAAATTTCTACTTCAAATCATTTAGATTTACTTCGTATGGATTTATTTGGGCCATCTCAAATCCAATCAATAAATCATAATAAATACGTTTTTGTTATTGTTGATAATTATTCTAGGTACATCTGGACTTTATTCGTTAAGCATAAAAGTGATGCTTTTGAATTATTCAAAACTTTTGCAAAAAGAATTCAAAATTTATTTTCTTTAAAAATTAAAATTATATGTAGTGACCATGGTGGAGAATTTGAAAATGAAATTTCTGAGAATTTCTATAACAAAAAGGAAATTACTCATAATTTCTCTTTTTCAAGAAATCCACAACAAAACGGAGTGGTTGAGCATAAGAATAGAACGATCCAAGAGTGTGCTAGAACGATACTTTCTAATAGTAATTTACTAAAAAAACCTTTCGGCTGAAGCCGTAACTACTGCTTGTTATATCTTAAATAGACTATTAATCAGAACATCAACCAATAACACACCATACGAACTCCTTCATAATAAGAATTCAAAAGTATTTTATCTTAGAGTTTTTGGAAGCAATTTTTTTATGTTAAATACTATAGAAAATTTGTATAAATTTGATTCTAAATCAAATAAAGGAATATTTAATAGATACTCAAATAGAAGTAAAGCTTACAGAGTTTTCGACTTAAGAACTAACACCATTGAAGAAACAATGCATATATCTTGTAATGAAAATTTTAAAGATATTGGAAAAATGAATTATTAAGATGAACTTGAAAATGAAAATAATGACTCAAATGAAATAAATCATGAAATCAATCAACTAAATAAAAGAATTAGACTCTTGAGAGATCATCCTGTAGAAAATATATTAGGAAATATTGAATTTTTAGTTAGAACTGGAAATTAATTGAATATAATGAGTAATGTTGCTTTTATATCAACAATTGAACCTAAGAATCCAAAGGAAGTATCATCTGATGATCCATGGATACTTGCTATGCAAGAAGAACTAAATTAATTTACCAGAAATGTCGTATGGGAGCTTATTCCAAGACCCGAGGATAAAAATATAATAGGAACAAAATATGTTTACAAAAATAAAATGAATAAACTTAGTGAGGTCGTTAGAAATAAAAAATGAATAATTGCATAGGGTTATTGTCAAGAAGAAGGAATAGATTGCGATGAAACCTTTGTCCATATCTCTAAAATAGCAGCTATTAGAATTCTATTTACTTTCACTAATTACAATAATTTCAAATTATTTCAATTGGGTGTAAAATGTGCATTTTAATGGATTATAAAGAAGATGTTTACGTTGAACAACCCCCATTATCCGAGAATGATTTGTTTCCAAATTATGTTAATAAATTAAAAAAATCTCTATATGGCCTAAAACAAGCTCCTAGAGCCTGGTATGATAGGATAAATCCTATTTACGACAATCAGATTTTAAAAATGGTAAAGTATATAACACTCATTCTATTGAAAGAAATAAAAATGACATTCAATTAGTAGAAATCCATGTAGAAGACATTACTTTTGGATGAAAAATAATGAACTGAATCTAGAATTTTCTGAGATTATGACAAAAGAATTTGAAATGAGCGATATAGGAGAACTCAATTTCTTTTTAGATTACAAATAAAACAATTAAATAATGGTATTTTTGTTAATCAAGAAACATATGCTAGATACTTAATCAATAAATATAATATGACTAATACAAAAGTAAAACCTACTCCAATGACAACTAATAAAGTTTTAAGCAAAGATGACTAATCGATATATATAGATCAAAAATTGTATAGAGGTATGATGAGACAACCCGAACTTCCCCGTAAAGGAAAGCCCAGATTGAGTTGAGAACACGAAAAATCAGAACACAAACAGAAGAACATTTCATTGCTTATTACAACAATTTACATCAGAGTACAAGAATATAACAAAGTATGAATTAATATCACACATTCAGCAAATATCAGAGGTTAAAATACATTACATAGCAGCGGAAAATAATACAAAACACAACTGAAAGAGATAAACGGATAGAGAACTTTCCAAATATCGTTCCAGCTGTAAACCAGGATCCTGTGAATATAAATCTGCCAAACCAAAACTACTAGCTGCCCATGTAGAAAATAGGGGCACCCGGAGTTTAGGTTAAGACAATAAACTCCAGGTCGGTCATGTGACTGGTGTGAGAACTAAAACAGTTATTTAAAATTTTACTTTAAAATCAGATATATCAAGGGACCACGCCATATAACACGGAACGAGTTTCCTCCCAAGAATACCAGTTCATATAACAAAACAGCGCAATGTTTTTTGTTGGAAAAATGAAGCTATTATAAGACCCAGGTCCCATCACACAATACAGTGCAAGCCGGAGGATAGGGTTTTCCCTTATAATAACCAAACATGCTTTGTACGTTTAAAACAAATCTTTTGATACTATTATAAGTGCATTGTGTATAAAACAACTTCAAATGTAAATGTATCAATCCTAGATGGCATGGGTACCATATATCATGTCGCCAATACTAAGATCTACAATCAAAACCGCAAATGTCACGTATTGGAAGTTGGATTTCCATCTGTGGACCAAGGCAAGTGATCATCCTTACCACTTCGAGACAATCTAGCCCATGTCTCAGGTCAAAGCTCGAGTGACCTTTAGATCGTCAGGGCCGGTCCACTCGATGTGGATTAAAATGCCGGAACACTACGTTTCCCCGCTCTATGGGGCGTAAATATGGTCTGTATAAAGTCCATCCATCGGCTCCGCAGGGACCGAAATAACCGAGGAGCCTCACTATCCATCATCCACATAAGTAAAACATCAGGGCTTGCAAAACGCCGACACCGCTCCTAGCTAGAAGGAAACGCATGTCCTCCCTAAGTCTTCTGATGTTTCTGGTTCACACCGTGGTGTGAGGCTCGCGAATTAACGCTACACAAAGCTATACTATATTAAAGTCGTGTTTTGATCATCAACCACAAGACTATTTTTCAACAGAAGCCTGGATCATTTGCATCTCAGCATGCCATACAGGCAATTCACGCTATGCAATTGATGTATATCAATCACATAGAATGAAATCCAATGTCAAACACACATCCATTTACAAGTTTGTTTTGGGTCTGAACGAAACCGGAGGCACCTTATTCCTTATCCCGTATGTCCAATACAAGAGAGAGGTCCTTGCATATCCGTTGATCTTCGAGTACGTCTGGACAATCACCACTTATTACCTCATCTTGGGTGTACAGCCCAATCAAGACATCAGTAATCATCCAAACAATGTGAAGACCTCCGGTCCTCAACCACCGCCTTCATCTTCGACTTATCGTCGAATCAGTTATTCAGAATGGGATAAACCCGGTCTTTCTGAATAACTCGTGTATATAATAAAGAAGTGCTATAAAAACACAACATACGCCTCATTCCAATTCTGAATATTCTTTTATTTAAATATTCATATCCTTTGGGAAAGGTTCCAATTAATTTTATCAAAGATAAATTCTTTAAATTTGTTCTTTAATCTTCCTTTGGAAATCAATTCTAACCATTTTAAGGTTTTCCAAACTAGTCGGGATTAGTGAACCTTACCGAAGTAATCATTTGTTTTCTTTCCCAATCCCAACCTATTCATCCCATGAAGTAAACTGGTAGTACTTCATATCTAACACCATGGTGTTATCGGTAAATTTAGTTACCATTTCACGTTCAAATCTAATTTAAGATTTAACTATCGCTTGGAGTAAAATTGGTGGTACTCCATTCTCGATCCTTTTTCGAATTTGATAATTTTAGTTATCAGATCCACCTTTCAATCTATTTAAATATTCATTAAAACTCTATTTTAGTTTTAATTTCCAAAAATCATTACTTAATGATTATTCAAAGTTAAGAAATAAATGTTATCTTTAACTGGGTTAAAGAACTAATGTCATTTAAAACACAGCTCACGATAAACCCAAAATCACATTCCATTAACAATGGAATCTTCATGGAAAAAAAATTGATGTATATATATATATAATCGATATGAACTTCCATATCCCACCGATACAATAAATGGAATAACGACAAAACCTCTTAAATTCCATATATAGTAATAGTCTTCCTCCACAGAAGCCCACTTCGATTATTACCAAATCGAATTCCATTCCGTTCCAATTTATTTTATTAAATTGGAAAAAACTTCACTTTGGAAAATTTCCTTTAAATCTTAACAAAATATTTATAATTTCCAAATCACATTTCATTGTAAATCGGGTTAAAGAACGAATGTCGTTAAAAACACAGTTCACGATAAACCCAATTCACATTCCATTTTATTCCAATCATTAATTATAATTGGAAACTCTAACAGTCTTAATTAAAAGATTTATTCTTTTCACATGGGGTTCAAGAACAGTGTTACTGAAGATACCGTTCATGACAAACCCAAAATCCCATTTGATATTAAATACAAGGCTCAGAATAAAAAAAAAATCGGCTTATATTCAATATCAAATTCTACAACCAACAAATATCGTATTGGAAATAACGATATAAATATATCTTTCAAATTTCCATAACAATATCTGCATAATCACGAAATCCAACATCAAAATTTTCCGAAGACAATTTCGATTCAAATCCATTCCAATTTCAAATACTAGAAATTCTGGTTATTTTTAAAACCATTTCAAATCCAATTCATTATATTTAAAAATATTGGATTTATAATTCTGGTTAATAACTAGTTCATTTCGATAAAAATCTATTTTTATCTTTTCAAACATGGAAATTTTCATCCCAATTATTTACAAATCATTTATTATGATTTTACACAATTATTGTTATTTTTAATAATTTTATCAAGGCCCGTACAGTCGATTTCCATAAACGGCCATCGAACTGCAGTTACAACGACCTTATCCAAATTTGATTCGGAAAAATTCCAAATCCAACTATTAGATTTCAAATCTCTTATATTCTTAGAAAGCTCTTTTCGATGCGAACCCTACGGTTCCGATTATAGGAGAATCCAACGGTCGGATCTCCCGTAATGTCCATTCGAAGTCAATGGTCGAAATTCGCGAACTACCGCAGCGCGACGCGTTCTATTCAGGCCATTATATATATAATGTATATATTATATATATTTCGCCGATTTCCATTTAAAACATATTTTATAAATCATTTTTAATCTCGTTTTCCAAAATGATTTCAACTTCATATTCAATTTCAAATCAAAATTGAATATTCCATATCATTGATATATAAATGATAGTATTTTCATAACATTATATTTTGAAATCAATTATTTTTCAATATTCATCATAAAAAAGAATAAAATCAATATAAATATTGTTCACATCAAAATGGCGTTACTCTAATCAACACGGCTTTATATATTTAAATATATTCGTGTCCATCCCAAATCAGACATCAAAATCATATTTTGATCCTTTACCGAATATCACTTTAAAATATTCGTTATTTTAAAATTATTGTTATTTTAAAATATTCATTATTTCTGAACTGGAATCAGACGCAATCAATTACCATATAATTTTATTTATATGAATTTCATAAACACATATATACAACAACAATCAAACACAGTCAACCATCATCCAGAGTGCATTCTAGACTGCATAAGCATCAAATATAAATATTTAACGCTTACAACAACCTGTCAATCAATCGATCAACATACAGCTAATTATTGGGAATAGTGTATGTCATATATCATCCGAATACCCGTGTGGGGTTTCAATCAACGAATACAGATTTATTTGTGCAGTTGGGCAATGTGTAAAATTTATCGTCCCAATCAATATCAGTCAAATGTGTGTACATAAACAAATCGTCCGATTTATTTATAAATATTTATTTTATTCATATATACGTTAAAAATTATATTTTTAATGATAAAATATTTATTCGGTTCATTTACACAATATAAATGATATTTTTATTGTTCTAACATATTTTAGAAAATTTTGGCGGCATAACGGCGCGATATCAAAATCGGGTAATGTCTAGCATTACCCCTCTCCTGATATTGGCTCGTGCCATACACACATAACAATTCTAATCAATTGATTTTACCCAAACAACCAAATTCAACCAAATAATCAAATCAACCAAACCAAAAAATCAAACAAGTCGTCCATGGTCTGTGGACGAAGGGGAACAGTTCATATATTCAGCTATAAAAATAAATAACTGAACAAAGAAAATTATAGTGAGGAGTTATCACCTTGGGATCCACTACGCCAGTTTTATTTTTGAATTTCAGAACAGTCGGGATTTGCTTGACATTCCAACGTAGCCTTCTCTACGATTGGAAATTTTGGAGAGGGGGGCTGATGTGGCTCGCGCCAGAGCTTGGTTGAGGGCCGGAGGGGCCAGGCGTGTGACGGCCCGCCCGCACCAACCGACATTTCCCCAAAAGTGCGCTGTACACATGTCCAGTTAGTACGGGACGGATCGTCAGAAGGAAAGGGAAGAAGGAAATGAACTAACAAGGAACCTGTAGAATGTCTCACAGCGCGTAGAACAAAATATAATAATAACATACCTGACATAAAACAGGTGAGACAGTGCATAAGCTGAAACAACTAACATAGCCGCGGAAAATCCAAGTACAGCTTATGATCCAAAGTTAACATTATTACAACTTTTCAAACTGTCTCAAAATGAAAAAGCAAGATAAGGGAGGTACACTACTAATGCCCAAGTAGCGACCACCAACGACACAGGGAGAATATCTATATATCATACGTGTAAGCCTCCTGGTCGCCTCCGAATCAGCTATTCGCGCATCACCAGCTAACATGTCTCTAGTCTGCTCGTGTGAGCACCCAGAGTAATAAGAAGAGACATAAAACTCTGGGTCAGACATAAAGCCTGGTATGAGCGATAAGCATCTAAACAGAACAATAACAGGTAGACTAAAACATACCTGAACCTGGACCTGCAACCAAAGAGTTAGCACTACATACTGTACAACACTCTAAGGTGCCATTTCAAATGGTGTAAAGAAAACGGGGGTGGGGGTGTGCATGTCATAGTGATGGCAAGCAATCAAACATAGCATCCATCCTCACATCTCTCACTCAGTGCATAAAGCATACGATATTCACCACTTCGATCACCCAACATACTTTGCTATGATCACTTTGCCCCATGAAGTCATAAATGGCTTCACTGCACTGATATATAGCCACTAATCCGTTGCTATGTCCACATTGCCCCATGGAGTCACAATGACCCCACTGCACTGGCTCATAGCCTCACTAATCCTTTACTATGTCCACTCTGCCCCATGGAGTCACAATGACCCCACTGCACTGCCTCATAGTCTTACTACGCATCACTTTGCCCCATGAAGTCATAAATGGCTTCACTGCACTGATAACGTAGTCTTGCTACCATCACCTTGCCCCTCGAGTCGTAGTGACTCTACTGCACTGATAATTAGCCTATCATCCATTTTCAGTGGTGAATCGAAGTTATGAACGTCGACAACTCCTTAGCACACGTCCCACAGCAAAGTCCAACCATGAAGTGAACTCATTGGTTCCCAACTGGATCCTGAGCTCTAACTTCCATTTGGACTACCTTTGCATCTCGGGTTATTGGTCATCATCGGATCGGTTCAGATCTTCCCCTAATCACTAGTTCGGTTCGGATCAGAATGCTTTCCTTCACTGGATCGGGTCGGATATCTCGAGCTCCCTCCCAATATGTCGGTTCGGATCGGAAGACGTCGCCTCTAGGGGATCGGGTCAGGTTCTTCAATTCCATTCACCACGCGTCGGTTCGGTTCGGGGGTGACCATGCGGGTCGGATCGGATGATGTATGCCACGAGAAACGCAAGTGGATAGAAGCTTCCCCAGTCCTTGTTGTCCTCCTCTGTTTGGATCGGGGTGTGGAGCGTAAGAGCGGATCGGAGCTTCTGAATTTGAGTGGGGGTTCGGATCGAGTCCTCCTAACCGATCCGATCCGGTTCGGATGTCTTTCTGCACTTTTTCCAGCAAGCATTTTACGCCACTCGACGGCGTTTTCGACCATTCCAACTATTCTAATCAATCACAAAGCATACCATACAGTCATAGCAACATATATAATCGACCACGAACATCAAAACAATAATCATATCATGTAAAATGGATCAAACATACCCAAAACCCCATATTTTCCCCTAAGCATGTTTAGGTGAAACTAATGATATGATTAGCAAAACTTAACCAAATTAACCCAAACTCATATCAGAGGTCTAAAAAATTATTTAAGAATTTATGAGTATTTTTCCAGAATTTATTAGTGTACAAATTCGCTAATTAACACTAATTACCCTTAATTAGCCATGATTAGTGAGGAACTATGCAAATCACTCACCTTAGCCACAAATAAAACTTAGATCTGAAATAAATCTCTGATTTGGTGCGAATCCCAATGCTAAACAGCAGCTCTAATCATGATTTGGTGAAGATCTCCCTTGATTTGATGTTGCTAAGCTTAATCCTTGATTAGAAGGTGATTTGGAGGTGATTTAGAGGTTGGAGGCCATTTTTAGGGTTTCTAAGAGGTAAGTGGAGGCTAGAAAACTGAAATGGAATGAATCTCTAACCCTTTTCAGCCTCCCCATAACCCTAATCCCGAAATGGGTTATGGGCCCATTCACTAATCATCCTATTTGGCCCGGTTAAGCAGTTTTTCACCTTCCAAACCTTATTTCAGCCATATCTCCCAAACAGTAAGTCCGTTTTTCACGTATGACCACTCTACGGAAAGGTAAACCATCAAACGAATCTAATGGAAGTCGTTTCAGGTCAAAATTCCTTTCCAATCAAAAGTTATGGCCGAAACAAGATCATCTAGGGGCAAAACGGTCATTTAAAAATCGACAAAAATTATGAACATGGGAAATGACTCTAATGGTTGTTTCCCAAAGTTACATGACCATACGACTTCATATGGGAAAGAAATAAATATTCTATGATCCTCCGATGCGTAGAATGCAGGTTGTTACATTCTCCCCCCCCCCCCCCCCCTTAAGAAATTTCGCCCCCGAAATTTCCTAACCAAAACACACACAAGGGTCCCGCATGCCTATCAACCATAAAACAACAATCAAACATACAAAACAAGCAAAACAAGTCTATCCTAGCATGCGGAATAACTAAATTACAAGGTAAATCTTACCAGGCAAAGAGTTCTAGATACGTCTTTCTAATGCTCTCCTCTATCTCCCAAGTACAGTCATTCTCGTTCTCGCCCCACTGAACCTTGACTAGCCTCACCGCCTTCCTTCGAAGTTGCTTCGTATCGTGCTCGACAATACGAATCGGCTTGCGGTTCCCAACCGCCTCGGGATCTACTTCGAAGTCCTCTAACTGATCAGGTGAAATAGTCAAATCTGGGTCGTGCACAAACTTCCTTAGTTGGGAAACATGAAATACGTTGTGAACTCCTGCATCTTCTCTGGTAAGTCAACTCTATACCCCAAATTCCCAACTTGTTCGAGAACTGGGAATGGGCCAACAAATCTTGGTGCCAACTTGCCTCTCCTGCCAAATCGTATCACGATCTTCAACAGAGAAATCTTGACAAACACCAAGTTACCAACGGAGAATTTAAGTCTCTTCTCCTTTTATCAGCATAACTCTTCTGCCTATCCTAGGCAGCCTTCATTCGTTGTTGAATGATCTTAATCTTATCTGAAGTTTCCCTCACCACATCTGGTCCAAGCATAAACTTCTCGCCAGTCTCTATCCAACATGATGGTAAGTTGACGGTCTTCCGTACAAAGCTTCATATGGAGCCATACCGATACTGGATTGGTAGCTATTATTATATGCAAACTCTACTAGATGCAAATGGTCATCCCATGATCCACCAAAATCCAATAAACATGCTCTCAAGAGATCTTCCAATATACGATTCACCCTCTCCGTCTGACCGTCGGTCTGAGGATGATATGCGGTAGTGAGATGTAATTTTGACCCTAGAGCCTCTTGTAAGCTCTTCCAAAACCCACTAGTGAACAACGGGTCTTGGTCACTCACAATGCCTTTAGGTACTCCATGAAATCTCACTACCCACTTCATATACAATTCTGCTAACTTAGCTGCCGTTCTGGTCGATTTGACTGGTATAAATCTTGCACTCTTAGTCAATCGATCCACAATTACCCAAATGCTATCATATCCCGATCTAGTCCTCGGTAAACCATCGATGAAATCCATCGAGACTTGCTCCCATTTCCATTCGGGAATTTCTAATGGTTGCAACAACCCACTAGGCTTCTTTTGCTCGGCTTTAACTAGCTGGCAATTCATGCATTTGGATATAAACTGCCTAACGTCTCTTTTCATCCCTTCCCAGTAGTAAGTCTGCTTCATGTCTCGATACATCTTATTACCACCGGGATGTATAGTCAGTTTTGAGTGATGACATTCTCTAAGCACTTCATCTCTCAAACCATTCACGTTGGGTACAACTAGTCTTCCATTCTTTCTAAGCCATCCATCTCGATCAAGCTCATATAAATTCATCTCCTCACCGTCGATGTCCATCTCTAACTTGGAGATGATTTCCAATAGATTAGGATCGTCCCTCTGGCTGGAACCAATCCGCTCTATCAAAGTGGGTCTGATCGCCAAACTAGCTAGCATTTCTGGATCCAATTCGCACTTTGGTCTGAAATCAAACCCTGCGATATACTTCAGTTGCTTCCATTCAAGAAACATAGCCCCCAAACTGACATGTCTCCTACTCAAGGCATCCGCTACCTCATTACCTTTCCCAGGTGTGTATGCGATATCAAAATCATACGAAGCCAAGAACTCTAACCATCTCTGCTGACGGAGATTCAGATCTTTCTAAGAGAAGAGATACTTTAACGATTTATGATCGGTAAACAACTCAAATCTTTCTTCCAAGAGATAGTGTCTCCACATCTTTAATGCGAACACAATCGCTGCCAGTTCTAAATCATGGGTAGGATACTTCTTCTCATGCGGCTTTAGCTGCCGACTAGCATAAGCTACAACCCTACCTCCTTGCATCAACACAACACCTAGTCTGGTACCACAAGCATCAGTGTATACCGTCATTTCTTCGTTCCCTTTAGGAATGACTAGCACTGGCGCACGCGTCAACCTTTCCTTTAGACTCTTGAATGCATTCTCACACACTCCGTCCCAGACGAAGGCCTGATTCTTCTTAGTCAACTGAGTCAACGGTGCCGCTGTCTTGGCGAAGTCCTGGATAAACTTACGATAATATCCAGCTAACCCCAAGAAACTTCTTACATCTGTTGCATTCTTGGGCGTAGGCCAATCCTGTACCATAGCCACCTTCGTAGGGTCCACGGCAATACCATTATCTGAAACAACATGGTCCAAGAATCTCACTTCCCTTCTCCAAAAGTGACACTTAGAGAATTTCGCTTTCAATTGGTGTTTCCTCAACACCTCCATCACTATCCTCAAGTGTCCCTTGTGTCCCTCCTCTGTCCTCGAGTAAACAAGGATATCGTCTACGAACACAAGAACAAACTTATTCAACTGATATCTGAATACTCGATTCATAAGATCCACAAAGTAGGCTGGTGCATTGGTCAACCCAAATGGCATGACCAACCACTCATAGAATCCAGACGGCGTCCTAAATTCCGTTTTCGGAACACTCTCATTCGCTACTCGGAGCTGATGAAATCCTGTCGCGAGGTCCAACTGGGAGAACACTCTTGCTCCTTCCAGTTGACCAAACAAATCATCTATCCGCGGTAGATGATACTTATTCTTCCTCGTCACCTTATTCAACTCGCGATAGTCCACACACAAACGAAGGGAACCATCTGCCTTAGTGGCAAACACAACTGGTGCTCCCCACTCGGAGACACTTCTTCTAATAAATCCCTTCTTCAAAAGATTGCTGACTTGCACCCCGAGCTCTCGCTGCTCCCTTGGTGCCATACGACGAAGTGGCATCACTATAGGTCTGGCATCTTTCACTAGATCAATACGGAACTCAATCTCTCGGTGTGGTGGAAGCCCGGTCACCTCCTCGAAGACGTCCGGATACTGGACAACCACGGGCACATCTGACAACTCACCATGCGGGATGTCGAGGGAATTTATAAAACTAGCCATTACCCCATCACTAGGTAGACTACCAAACACTACCCTCCGCCCATCATCCGCTCTAACTGTCACCAAAAAGCCCTCACAGTCTACCACCACCCCGTATCTTTGGAGCCAATCGACCCCCAATATAATTCCATACCCAGTAAAGCCCAAAACAAAGCAATCACAAACAAACATACATCCATGACTCGATAAGACCAAATTTCGGCAAATCATACTAAAGCTAGTCGAACCACCAATCGGGTTCGTCACAACCAACGGTCTATCGACTATCTCGGGTTCCAGTCTCAACCTATCTACCAGGTCACTAGATATGAAGGAACGGGAAGCCCCAGTATCAAACAAAACTCGAACTGGTACATCATAAATAGAAAGCATACCTTGAATAACAACATTCTTTCCTTTCTCCGCCGCAGTTGGGGCATTCGACGAAGAAGGAACAACATCAATAGCATATGCTTTCACAATCTGCTTCTCCTTAAGAGGTTGCAAACAATTATCCTTATGATGTCCCACTTGGCCACAGTTATAACACTTCCTATCCGCTGGCTTGGCCCGACATTCTTTAGCATAATGGCCCTTCTTACCACAACTGAAGCACTCAACATCTTTCTTGTTCTTTTTTCTGGCCATCCTTAGATTGGTTCTGTTTTCTCTTATTCTGAGAGTTATTCTTGCCTCCACCGCCTGCTTGCGGCTTCAGCCCTTCTACAGATGCAGCCTTAATCTTTGGCTTAGGGTAAAGACTCTCTGATCTCAAAGCTTTCCCCACAATCAATTCAAAAGTCTCATCGATGTGGTTGATAAGCCTTTCCCCCAAGTATCCATCCAACCCAGTAATGAACTTCTCATTCTTCTTCTCAGGAGTATCGATAAGAGATAGTCCATACTTCGACAAAGTGTCGAACTCAGCAATATAGTCCGAGACCGCCCTACCATTCTACTTGAGTTCCAAGAATCTCTTAAACAACACTGACTTCTGGGCAGCTGGAATGAACTTCTCACTAAAGCGAGCCTTGAACTGATCCCAAGTAACCTGATCTTCTGGAGTAGCTGTTCTAATGGCATTCCACCAATTCATCGCTCGCCCTTGCAGCTGACGAGATGCTAGCCTTCTCTTCATCACATCCTTGATACCCAAGTCGTCGAAGATACGATCACAGCTATCCAACCAATCCTGAACCTCTGTGGCCGACTCCGTTCCGTGGAACGACTTCCCACCAAGGTTAGTGTAATCCTTGCACAACTTGGCGAAATCGACCCTAGGCGCCTGCACTACTGGACCACCACCATTTCCGGGATTGGGAACTGCCCCTTGAACATCCTTAAGCTTCTCCCTCATGAAGTTAGTGAACATCGTCCTCATGTCAGGAGCATTCCCATTATTGGTCCCCCTACCAGCACCTCTAGCATATCGGCTCATCGTTCAATCGGTAAAGAGGAAACGATTAACGATCCCATAGTGGTGCTAGTGCAATACGACTTCATTCTTATACTACTAATAGTATATATATAGCTTGTGAAAACCAAAGTAATCACAAATACGCTCTCTCATATACGTGCTATCTCTCCCTAGTGTCTTTCCCTAGGTTAACTACGCAACCTCGCTCTGATACCAAATGTGACGGCCCGCCCGCACCAACCGACATTTTCCCCAAAAGTGCGCTGTACACATGTCCAGTTAGTACGGGACGGATCGTCAGAAGGAAAGGGAAGAAGGAAATGAACTAACAAGGAACCTGTAGAATGTCTCACAACGCATAGAACAAAATATAATAATAACATACTTGACATAAAACAGGTGAGACAGTGCATAAGCTGAAACAACTAACATAGCAGCGGAAAATCCAATTACAGCTTATGATCCAAATTTAACATTATTACAACTTTTCAAACTGTCTCAAAAAGCAAAAGCAAGATAAGGGAGGTACACTACTAATGCCCAAGTAGCGACCACCAACGACACAGGGAGAATATCTATATATCATACATGTAAGCCTCCTGCTCGCCTCCGAATTAGCTACTCGCGCATCACCAGCTAACCTGTCTCTAGTTTGCTCGTGTGAGCACCCAGAGTAATAAGAAGAGACATAAAACTCTGGGTCAGATAAAGCCTGGTATGAGCGATAAGCATCTAAACAGAACAATAACAGGTAGACTAAAACATACCTGAACCTGGACCTGCAACCAAAGAGTTAGCACTACATACTGTACAACACTCTAAGGTGCCATTTCAAATGGTGTAAAGAAAACGGGGGTGGGGGTGTGCATGTCATAGTGATGGCAAGCAATCAAACATAGCATCCATCCTCACATCTCTCACTCAGTGCATAAAGCATACGATATTCACCACTTCGATCACCCAACATACTTTTCTATGATCACTTTGCCCTATGAAGTCATAAATGGCTTCACTACACTGATACATAGCCACTAATCCTTTGCTATGTCCACTTTGCCCCATGGATTCACAATGACCCCACTGCACTGGCTCATAGCCTCACTAATCCTTTACTATGTCCACTCTGCCCCATGGAGTCACAATGACCCCACTGCACTGCCTCATAGTCTTACTACGCATCACTTTGCCCCATGAAGTCATAAATGGCTTCACTGCACTGATAACGTAGTCTTGCTACCATCACCTTGCCCCTCGAGTCGTAGTGACTCTACTGCACTGATAAATAGCCTATCATCCATTTTCAGTGGTGAATCGAAGTTATGAACGTCGACAACTCCTTAGAACACGTCCCGCAGCAAAGTCCAACCATGAAGTGAACTCATTGGTTCCCAACTGGATCCTGAGCTCTAACTTCCATTTGGACTACCTTTGCATCTCGGGTTATTGGTCATCATCGGATCGGTTCGGATCTTCCCCTAATCACTAGTTCGGTTCGGATCGGAATGCTTCCCTTCACTGGATCGGGTCGGATATCTCGAGGTCCCTCCCAATATGTCGTTTCGGATCGGAAGACGTCGCCTCTAGGGGATCGGGTCGGGTTCTTCAATTCCATTCACCATGCGTCGGTTCGGTTCGGGGGTGACCATGCGGGTCGGATCGGATGATGTATGCCACGAGAAATGCAAGTGGATAGAAGATTCCCCAGTCCTTGTTGTCCTCCTCTGTTCGGATCGGGGTGTGGAGCGTAAGAGCGGATCAGAGCTTCTGAATTCGAGTGGGGGTTCGGATCGGGTCCTCCTAACCGATCCGATCCGGTTCGGATGTCTTTCTGCACTTTTTCCTGCAAGCAGTTTACGCCGCTCGACGACATTTTCGACCATTCCAACTATTCTAATCAATCACAAAGCATACCATACAGTCATAGCAACATGTATAATCGACCACAAACATCAAAACAATAATCATAGCATGTAAAATGGATCAAACATACCCAAAACCCCATATTTTCCCCTAAGCATGTTTAGGTGAAACTAATTATATGATTAGCAAAACTTAACCAAATTAATCCAAACTCATATCAGAGGTCTAAAACATTATTTAAGAATTTATGAGTATTTTTCCAGAATTTATTAGTGTACAAATTCGCTAATTAACACTAATTACCCTTAATTAGCCATGATTAGTGAGGAACTATGCAAATCACTCACCTTAGCCACAAATAAAACTTAGATCTGAAATAAATCTCTGATTTGTTATGAATCCCAATGCTAAACAGCAGCTCTAATCTTGATTTGGTGAAGATCTCCCTTGATTTGGTGTTGCTAAGCTTAATCCTTGATTAGAAGGTGATTTGGAGGTGATTTAGAGGTTGGAGGCCATTTTTAGGGTTTCTAAGAGGTAAGTGGAGGCTAGAAAACTGAAATGGAATGAATCTCTAACCCTTTTCAGCCTCTCCATAACCCTAATCCCGAAATGGGTTATGGGCTCATTCACTAATCACCCTATTTGGCCCGGTTAAGCAGTTTTTCACCTTCCAAACCTTATTTCAGCCATATCTCCCAAACGGTAAGTCCGTTTTTACATATGACCACTCTACGGAAAGATAAACCATCAAACGAATCTAATGGAAGTGGTTTCAGGTCAAAATTCCTTTCCAATCAAAAGTTATGGCCGAAACAAGATCAGCTAGGGGCAAAACGGTCATTTAAAAATCGACAAAAATCATGAACATGAGAAATAACTCTAATGGTTGTTTCCCAAAGTTACATGACCATACGACTTCATATGGAAAAGAAATAAATATTCTCCGATCCTCCGATGCGTAGAATGCGGGTTGTTACAAGGCGCAATCGGTGCGGATCAGTGGGAGGCGGCAAAAGTCGAGGCTGGCAGCGGTGGGTTTTTGGGATGATTTGGTGCCTTGGGCTTTGGATTGGAAGGAGGAGGAGAGAGTGAGGAGGAGAGGGCGATGCCGGAGGGGAGGCGGCGACCTTGGTGGCCGGCAATGCGGCGGTGGAGGGTTGGGACACGGCGGCGACGAACTTTGATGAAGAGCAGGCGGGATTTTTGTTGACTGAACGAGAAGGTTTGACTTAGGTTAGAGGAGGATAATTTTATATAATTTAATTTAATTATTATTTAATTTCCACTTTATACATGTTTTTACAATCTTACCCCTATTCAAACCCAACAACTATCGCCCTTAGCTAATTACCCCCATTCTGAACACAATGGGATATGTATCATAGGCCAGTTCGGCTATTTCGATCAGTTTTCGCTAAAATCAAAATATAAATCTATACATTGCATTTGAACGCACATTTCCATTTAACGGGGCCACATATGGACCCCAAAAATTCCAGAAAAATTATTTCTAACTTTGTATTGACGATACGGTCCTAAAAAGCTAAATTTGTCAAATTTGAAGACTATTTGAAACATGGTCATTTTCTGGTCGATCCAAATTGACTAAAACTGTCAAAACATGTTTTACTTCGCCACGCTCACATATTGATTCCAACAATTATGAATTTCGGAATCTAGCAATAACTTGACATTCCGGATCTAAAAAAAGTGGTTTCGTCGAAAAAACAGGTCGTTTGCAAAATTTCCATTTTTAAGGGCTATATTTCCATAGCGACTATTCTGAAATTTCAACTGGGCATAACTTTATATTCCCGCTATGAAATTTCAATTTTTCGGATTCGTTGGAAAGATATTTTCAAATAGATTCTAATATTCTTGGTTTCGCTAAAATCCGATTTATTTTGAATCTTGTACGTTCATTTGAAATTTGAAATCGAATTTTCAAACTACCGCGCCATTTCTAATTCCTTTTAAAATTAAAAATAAATATTTATATTCTAACATCGACTCAAATAAATATATACGTTCCAATTACATTCGAAATAAATTTCTTGCTGTTATTATTTAAAATAAATCATTCTAAATATTCAAAATTCATTAAAATTGCCAAATTAAAAAATTTTAATTGGTTCTGATTTTCCAGGTTGTTACATATGATTGGTTCACTATTATATATAACTGAAAGTAGACCAGATATAATGCATAACATTTGTTTTTATGTAAGATATCAATCTCAACCTAAGGAAACTCCCTTAAAAGCCATAAAATGTATTCTAAGATATATTAAACATACATTAGATTTTGGGTTATTTTATCCTAAAGAAGATTCATTTAATTTAATTTCATATTGCGGTGTTGACTATGCGGTTGTAAGTCAAACCAAAAGTACAAGGGGAACTTGTCATTTTTTTAGGACATTCCTTAGTCTCCTGGTTTAGTAAAAAGAAAAATATCGCATCCTTGTCAATAACTGAAGCAGAATATATCTCTACTGCTTTGGCTTGTTCTCAAGTAATTTATATACAATAAACCTAAAAGATTTTGGACTTTCCTTAACAAAATCACCAACTTATTGTGATAATACTAGTGCAATAAATTTATCTAAAAATCCTACTAACATGGTAGAACAAAACATGTTGATGTAAGACATTATTTTCTCAGAGATAATGTAAGTAAAGAAAATATTTCATTAGAATTCGTTAAAACAGAAAATCAATTTGTGGATATCTCAACTAAACTTTTAAATGAAGCAACATTTACTAAATTAAAAAGAAAATTAGGTACTTGTTCATTAACCGAAATGCAATAACTAGATATATTAGTATATATATTAAAATATAAAGGAAAATAAAATATAATCTACTAGTAAGTTTAGTGCTTCCATTAATCATGGTACTTGTTCATTAATAGAAATGCAATAACTAGACCCATATTTTACATATCGACCATTCGTAAAATGATTATATTTTATTCCTGATTGGTCAGATCATTCTCAGATTTTAATATGTTATTCATGGGGATGAGAGACATGCCCATGATTTTTACTGGATTCAAGTATAACCATTTTACCCTTGAGCTTAATGTTTGGGCTATAACTTTTGATAGGAATCGAATCAAGCATATAGATTGATTCCATTGGATCAGAATGGTTGTTTACGATTCCGTAGAGTGGTCATATGAAGGGTTTGGTTCAACGGTTTGGGAGGAATCACTGTTTTAAGTTTTAGATGCTATAAGGCAGACTAGTCAGCAACTAATGGACTGATTAGCCAAGCCCATTCGACCTATGGCCTGCAGATATAAATTGGGGGACTTGGGAAGAGAATTAAGGTTACTCCCTTCATTTTAAACTTTAGGTTGGGCGTCTGTGATTTTCCAGTTCAAGTAAAGCCCTTTTTCTCCATTTTTTCATACAAATTCATCGCAGATCGTATCTAGAAGATAGATCATCACCAGAGAATAGTAGATCATAATCAGAGAGGATTAGATCACATCAAATTCAAGGGGTTTCAGCGCTATCCAAATCCGATCTCATTGAACTAACATCACATCAAGGATTAGATGAGTGATAGATATCTCTCACACGGAAGCTACGGATTATATGGTTAATTAGGATCATATTCATATATTTCATGTTAAAATAACCTTAGATCTGATTATATATGTTTAATTCAAATTTCAAAACCCAAGAAAACCTAATTTGATCATATTAATTGGATAATCGTTAGATTAATCATGTTTATTCATATGTTTTGATCTAGATCATGCTAGATCTCATAATTGTGACATGTTTATGTTTTAATTGGAAATTGTTCATGTTTGTATGATTATGTATTACTGAATTGTTGTTTGTTTTATTGAATCGATTGTGTTGCTTAAGTTTTTATGTTAGATTTTTTGCCGTAGAATCATAGGATTGAAGAACAGAGAAAATTAGAGGTTTAGATGATCCGATTCAGACGAAACTTGGCAGAGGCGCTCTAGAAGAAGGGAAAATTTAGCATGCAAACTTTTGGGGGGGGGGGGGGAGGGGGCATTAATGCACTAAGTGCATGTGTCAGCATCGACCCATGATGGGTCGGCATCGACCTATGTGGGTGACTCGTGTAGCGACGAATCTTTAAGGCGTGGCATTGTGGTGATGAGTATAGGCCATGTGAAAATTTTGTGACATTCAGAATTGATTTGGGATGGGTCAAAGGCTGATAGATCGAGATATGAATAAACCGACAGAAGCTCCAATATGAATGTTGAAACAATTGGAGAATGGGTCGGTGGGATGTACTCAAATCAAGGATGGATGTTGGCCAACCACTTAGCCAAATCTGGCTAAGTGGATGGGTCGACACTGACCCATGATGGGTCAGCATCGACCCATGGGGGAAGGCCAATGAGAGGTGAGTTTTGGGGATCTTGAGTATGGAGACTTCCTGAAGTTTCTGGTGAAGTTTGGATTGAAACAGACTTCAGATGATTGATGTGCAACTCAAAGATGGATGATGCTTTGATTGCGAACTCACGATGGAGTGGTTGGAGCCGAATTGATATGAAACTGGCCGTGATTCGATATACGATCCAGTACGTTGTTGGATTGGCGCAATGTGAGTCAATCATAGATGATAACAGAACGGTTTGGGAAATGGATAAAGTCGCCAAAGGGAAAGGCTTGACAGATTTGATGTGCCAAGGAATTGTTGGTTATCGAATTGTTTTAGCGGACTTAAAGCAGGTTATTGTGGGGAGGCCCATTACGGTCAGATTCGAGAGATTGTGTACCCTGGGCAGTCATTATATGCCTAGTTGTCGAGAATGGAAAAGGAAAACATGCGAGTCACGATGGCGTATGGTAGTCTGGCTAGAACCAGGGTTTCTCCGTTAGCCCTTTTGATTTCTGAAAAGAAAATTTGATAATCAATGGATTCAAGGCTGTAGTCGGTGTTAGCTAGGATATTGGATGCTATGGACGTTATGGTTGATTGTGTGTCTTCATCACTATAATTCTTTGGGTAGGTTATCACTGTAGGGTGTTGAGGAGAAGCGGGACTAGGGGTTGTCCTATCCTATTTCTTATATGACATGTGATGGATGATTTTCACGTGTTAACTTGATGATTGCTGGGCAGATCTGACAGTTGATCCTCCTATACTCGTATTATTCTGTGAAACTGTTGTTGGCTATTTTATCGCTCATTAAGACCATTGTCTAACTTAAGATTTTATGTTTCCCTCTTATAACCTTTGGCTGTTCACCAATTTGATGGTTGGCAGACCGAGTAGCAGGTTTGGTGCCGGTGTTGCTATGCTGTGACGAGCAGAAGGATGGCGAACTATTACTACCTTGCTATTTTCTTTTCCTTTTTTTAGTTTAAGAGCGCACTAACAACGCATAACCATAAGGACTTTTAAATGAGGTCAGTTGCGACTAAAATTATAGGCATTCTCCAACCACGCAGGATCATATAGTTTTTTTAAATGACAATAAAGTAATACCTTTTATATAATAAAAACCCTTGGTATATAAAACCATAATGAATGATAGAAATATGGTAGGAATAGATATGGTCGTGAAATAAATCTCTAAATTAACCATATTATGAAATATGTTCAACTGTACCAGGATTTTTGAAAATTTTCAGCTCTCTCTTATTCTGAACAATAGTGTAATCACATTTCCATTACTAAAAATTTAAAACTATACTTTCTTTAAAATGTACAAAAAAAATTAAACTCTTTTACATTATATCAAATCAAGATGAATGACAAAAAGATGGTAGAAAAAGAAGACGATCGTGAAATAAGCACTGATTCAAAGATATTATAAAATCTGTCCAATCATCTTGAGAATTTAAATAATATCTCATCTAGTTATGAAATATACTATAGTCACATCTCATCAAAATTTCATAAATCTAATATTAATTTTGAAGAATTCTAAAATGGTTCAATTAGGTCAATAATTTAAATTTTTGAACAAATAATCAAAATTTGATTTTAAAATTGAAAAATATCAATTTCAATAGGGATTCAAAAAGAACTATACAAGTTGAAAAACAGTTTCAAAAATCAAATAGTTGAATGCAAAATTTTCAATACTTCAAAGACTGATACCACTTGTGGCTCTAGAATGCCCATAAAAGTCAATGAAAACCAAAACACTGAATTTTCAACATATCTTGCATTCATTAAATTCACTCAAACAAATCATTTCGATTTATCAAAGCAACAATCTTTTAATTTTAGAACAAGATTCACAAGATTTTTTTTTAGAGTATCTTTAACAAGCACAAGTGATAATCAATGATTCAAATCAAAACAAGTTATTTGAAACCAAGTGATGAAATTTATTTTTACAAATCAAATCCATAAACTATAATCCATAAAATTCAAACTTCCACCAATCACAAATGATTTCAAAATAAAAATATCAAGATTACTATGGCAGCATCAAAAACAAATCAGCATTATCGGAGGAAAGAACAAAGATTTAAAAAAGAAACACGAGTTTAGAGATTATAACTGACTTACCATTGAACTTGTGGATTCTACAACTCGACAATCATGGCTAAGAGACTCTGAAAATTTAGTTTAAAATAAGTTTGGAACAACTTGAATTTTGTCTCTCTTGAAGTTGTTCCTTAGCTATTTTCAGTACCTAAATGTTGATAGAATCAAGTGGTCTAACAAATGATGCTTTACCACTCCTAACTTCATTTGCACGCTTTGGAACCCAAACTTTTTTGTATAATCCACTAACATCCACTATATTTCCGTTAGGAACCCAAAATTTTACAAATTTTCTGTTCTTGCAATTTTCAAGGTTGTGTCCAACTTTTCCACATTTCACACACTTATGAAAGACACTCCTTCCTTTAGCATTAACGTTCACATGTGTCTTTCCAAAACCCAGTGCTTTTCTATTGTTAGCAAACAAATGATTTCATAATAACATTTTGAAAGATGTTTCACCAATTGAAAACTTATTCAAAGTAGTCTCAAGATCTTGGACTTTGGTTTAAAGTGTTGTGTTCTCAGTCACATGTGAGGTGCATCTATTTATGAAATTATTCCTTTTAATGTCTTCATCCTCTTTCAAACTCAAGTTTTCTTTTTTGAGATCTTCTATGTTTGATTTGAGTTTTGATAGCTCTAGATTCAAAAGTTTGCACTTATCATAGTCTAGGTTTTGAATATTTGTAAGTTTTTCAAGTTTAGATATATTTATCGTGAACTAGCTTTAATCTATCAGATTTTAATTTCTTCACTTTTAATTCTAGAGCATCAATAGTTTTAGTAAAATCATGACACGTCAAAAGTAAGTCTTCGTAACTGTATACCTTAACAGAGTCTTCCCTACTGTTTTCTGAATCTGACTGTGCCATAAAACATAGATTAGCCTCTTCTTCATTGTTGTCAGAAACTTCTTCTCTCTTCCTCATCATCCCATGTCATCGCAAAAGCCTTCTTCTTCTTTTTATTTCCTTTTCCATTTTGAAGCGTGGGCAGTTGGGTTTGATATGACCGGGATTCATGCATTTGAAGCAGATTAACTCCCTGAATTGTCAGAATATCTTGACTTGTTGGCTTTTGGCATGTTCTTACATGGTTTGAATTTGGACTATTCTTGAAATGTCTGATAACCATAGCAAGCTTCTCGAAGGATCTTCCGTATCGTCATCACTATCAACAGTGTTAGTTAAGGCTATTGACTTCTTCTTAGAATCTAAGTTGTTGCGTTCTTCTCTTGCCCTCAACTCCATTTCATACGTTATTTAAGTTTCCAATTAGCTCTGCTATGCTCAATTTGTTCAAATCCTTTGATTCTTGAATTGCCATAACTTTAGCCTCAAAATTCGTTGGTAGAGCTCGTAAAATTTTCACCTCAGTGTATGCTTTTCCAAGAGCTCTAGCATTGTAATTCAACACTGAAAATCGACCATACATGTATTCTATACTCTCGTCTTTTTACATTGTGAAGTTTTCGTATTCATTTATGAATAGGGCAAGTCAAGATTCTTTAACTCGAGACGTTCCTTTATGAGTGACTTCCAAAGTATGTCAGATTTCCTGCGCAGTATTACAATGAGAAATTCTGTTAAATTCAGTTTTGACAAGGGCACAAATTAAAGCATTCATTGCTTTAATTTTAGTTAATTTTTTTTTCTTATTACCAACATCCCACCTATCCGTTGGTTTAAGAAATTCAACATCATTAATGATCACAGTGGGAGTTTTGTATCCTGTTTCAATAATATCCCGAACATCGTAATCACCGGATATTACATAAATCTTCAACCTAGCTTTCCAGTAAGCATAATCATTACCATTGAACATAGGTGGTCTAGCTATGAATTATCCCTTACAAAAAAGCATTGTTTGTTGAGTTCGTGACTCTAGAGTTAATTAAACACTGGCTCTGATACCACTTGTAGGATCCAGATTAACCCTAGAGGGGGGGGGGGTGAATAGGGTTTATTGGATATTTAAAAACTAAAAGCTAACACAGAATAATAAAGAAACCGCAGAAAAGATAAAATCACACACAAGAATTAACAACTTTGGCAAACCCTACCTACTGCTTCATTCCCAAGATTTCTACTAGGTATTAAAACTGTTTCCCGCTTACAAAACCCTGTAAACTCACAAACCCTGCTACTACTCTAATCCTACGCTCAAGATCTTGACACAACTTAAATCTTAAGTTAAGATTTTCTTAATTACAAAATCCTGTAGCTAAAAACTCCCTAGTTTAAAAATCTAGAAAACATATAGATCGATTTCAGAAATTATTACAACTCAAAAAAAAAACCCTAAAAGCACTTAGAATAAAAATTGGCCCTCTTTTATTTTCTTTATAACATAAGTCGGCTTCCACCTTTTCTTCAATGGCCACTGAATGGAAGATTAGGGTTTTCCTTGAATTGCAACGCCTAGAATTTTGATGTAATTTGATCTCTGATTGCTTAGATGAATTTCTTATTCTCAGTCGATCAATTTGGCCTCTTTGAGATCAAAACTCTAAACTGTTGTGAGTACTCTGAATCTTGTTTATCTGATACTTGCTTGATTGGTTGTTTGTTTCGATGCCCCTTTTGCCTGTGATGAAATGCTGATATATATATATATATGGTTTAAAAACCCTTTAGTTCCCTAATTTCATCCATAGATTCTGTTTGTGATATTGCGTGATTTATGCTTGATTTCCATGACATTTGACATCATCCATATATATATATATATATATTGCTTTGTATATCTGGCAATTTAGCACTGTCCCTTCCGTGAATTTCTTGTCGGGTATTCATATTACTAGAAGAATTAATTTGGTGGTTTCTGGAGAAATTCGAAGCTTTCCAAATATACCAGATCCTTTGAATAAATCGATAAATCCATGCTTGATTTTCGTTGATGTATTTACCGAGTTCTGTTCACAGTGCATTTGAGAATAAATTGCTAATTTCAAATTGCAGTGACTTAAGGCAACTACGAAACCTTCCGTGATTGAAATGTTTAGACCAAATATTTTCTTGCCGAAATCTACATTTTCCAAGATTGCAAATTTAATCTCTTTCCTATTTTTGAATTAGTGAATCTTAAAAAGAAATTCCTTTTCTCCTGAAACCATTCGAGCAGTCCTTTACTTGTGTTTGCATTGGCACTTGAATTTCCACTTCTGCTTTAACATGCTTGATTATTTCATATACAATATATATATATACACACACATATACACAAACATATTGTATATATGTCATGCTTGCGTATATTCCATTGCCCCCTTTTCTTGTGTGACCATTTGAACTGCTGTTTGTGTACCTTGCATGTTGATACTGCTGTGTCCATGGCATTTGCATCTCCCTATTGCTTTTATAATTCATTGTCATTGTGCACACTTGTGTATGTTGTATTCATGACTTATTTTGTTTACTGGCTTGATTCATGTGCATGCTTTGATTATATTGGGTTGTCTTGACTTTTTTTGGGGTCATTTGTGTTCTCTTTGCATTTGCTTTTGGCATGAGTTCTTTGTATGTAGCACCTGCACTGCTGCACCTTTTTTTCTCTGACTAGTCATACATGAACCTTCCCTTGGCAGATTTGACTCTTGTTGTATTGAGATTAAACCATTTGTGTTGATGCCAATGTGCTATTTCCCCAAACTTGAGTTATTGCTGCTACCATGCTCATTTTGATTTGTACTTGGTTAGAGCACACATGTGCTTACTACAACACTTAAGTTTTTCCATCCAAACTTTGCAGGATCTCCATGCAGTACACATATATATTTGCACCATGGTTTTGATTTGTATGCTGTGTATATCCTTGTACATTAGCCTGAACTTTGCTATGTCATATTGCCGTGCATTTGTCACTTTCTTGTATTTCTTTGCTGTATTTGTGTGCAACTCTATTCAGAACTTGTACATTGTAATATTCTTGGGTGTGTCACCCTTTTTCGTGACACCATGTTGTCATGTACACCTGATCATGTCATATCCCCATTGCTGTAGGTTTGTGACCATATTGAACATCTTGTTGTTGCTTTTGACTTTGAGGCAGTTGCTACTTCATTTGATGCTTGTGCTTTGACTTGTATTCCTAGTTCTGGTTTTGGTTTTGTGCATATGCGTGCATCTAGTTCTTGTGTCACTTGAGATTGACTTCTAGTGCATGTTGCATCCACCATGTACATGCAGTTGCTTGATGCATAACATATACTTGATTGTGTTTGTCTCTTGGTTCATTTGTGCTATATCTACTTTGATGATGCTCTATGAGTTTGCAGTCTATGTACAAATTTATCTATTTGTTGTCTTGACCATTTATGTGCACTTGAAATTCTTATGACATGCCATTTTGTACATTTGTGCATACTGATCCATGCTGCACCGTTGTTTGTCCAGTTTTGTGCTTCCTTGCTTGGGCTTGAAAATTTATTGTTGTGCATGTGCATACTTTTATACATATGTCCATATGTACACTTGTGTACATATATACATATATATATATATATTTAAGTGAGATGTGCTATGTCGTATTTGCCTATACTTCCCCTGTACAGCTGAAAAATTGCCTCTGTGCATATACATATATTTATTATATATAATCATGCAAACCAATTATGCTTGTGTTGACACTGGTCACAAGATCAGCAGACCACATATGTGAGTTGAGGCTGGTCTTGATCAGCAGACCACGGTAATTGAGTTGAGACTGAATTGCGAGCACTAGAAAAACAGTTTACCTTGTGGTATATACAGTGAATCACTATAAATATCAAAAGCAGTATAGACTCAAATATATATATATATATATATATATATATATATATATATATATGTATGTATGTGTATATATACACACACATACAATGGCAAGTCTAGAAATATAATGAGAAACACATCAAAATTCTGAGGTAAATAAAATTTGAAATAAATTAGTACTTGTCTACAGATAATTCTATTTTGTTCCAGTTTACTGTGTGTGTTTCTGTGATAGGTATACCGGTGTCTCGATAGAATCTAAAGCACATGATCAAGATTTAGTCTATGTGAATGAATGTATGTGAGAGAGTGTATTTATATGACTGAATGAAATGAATGAACTGTAGAGAGGAACAAATGTAAATGAATGAGACAACTGAAATGTATGGAAGTGAGTTCTGAAAAGATGTACTATTCTGAATATTTAAAATGAAATGTTTTATTGAATAATAAATACTGTTTGAATATTTAAATTATGTGAAATAGTATTATCATTCAATATTATTATTTATTCCTGTATGAGATGAAATATAGAATGGCATAAATACAAACACATTTATATAATAATATATGTTTGTTATCATTAAACAGAAAATCATATATTCAACTAAAATCTATGATCGAATCACCAAAATCTTCATAGATCCAAGATTTGGATTAAACACCATATGAGCTTGGTTTTCCAAGCTTTATAAACATCAGAACCAATTAGTATAACATCAGCAAATTCACTCAAAAACACACTTCAATTATGCAAAAAAATTGAAACTAACACAACAACATGTAGGAGCTTCCAACGCAAGCCATAGCACATGGGTCGACAAAGGGTCGGCCCATGCCATGAGGGTGTCGACCTGAGGTTTGACCCCTCTGAAGTATGGGTCGACCTCTAGGCCAACCGAGTTCACACGAGAAATAGCATGTAGAAGACCTGCTTCGTATTCGTTTTTGCACTTGATTCTGAAATAACTGAACTTCAACTAACAACAAACAATATATACACCAGCAAGACCAAAACTTACGCAACAAAACAAGATTAAGATTGCATAAATTTAACATATATCGAAGGAAGAATAACGTCTCAAAGACAGGACCAAGCAGGGAATTAAACATAGAAGAGCTATTGTAACTTTTATTGGTTACAATAAATGAATATCATTACCTAAATTCAACACAGGTCAACAATTAAACATAAAAACAAGGTAAGCTAGATCGTGTGAGTGTTAAAAACTCACCTTGCTTAGCACACACAAAGGATTCCAGCGATTTAGGCATGAAAGAGGTGAGATTGAAGCTTCAAGAAACCGAAAAACCAAGAAATACAGACATGCAATCCATCTAGAAACTAACAACAACATTTGTTTTCAAATCTCTTAATTAGGATAAAATGGGACTTGCATGAGGTGTATAACTAATGGAGTAACTCTCATCTTCATCATGGTGGCCTCAATTCATATAAAGGCTTAGTTTTCTAGAATTTTCAGGGAAGAGGGAAGCAATGGATTGCACTGTATATTTTCAACTGAAGGAAGAAGGAAGAAGGAAGAAGGAAGAGATACCCCCTAAAATAAAAGTGTCATATTTTTTTTTGGTTAGATCTAGGGTTAGGTAAATTTACCTTAAGATCTCCCCACAACTTATACAATTCTACAAACCAACTTTCACTATTTTCTTTTAGGTCCAATTCTTTCACTTTAAGGACAAATCTCTAATTCTTATCACACATTAAACACAAGTGTGTATTAACAAATGTTAATACAATCTAATTACACAATTATAATATAACCAACACTTTTAATCCATTAAACACACACAAAAATGCAATTTAAGTTGTGCTTAATTTGCTAAACACAAATACACACTTGAATAAGTTTCGAAACAACTTAAACAACATCTCTAAATATACTTTAGGCACATCAGATTAATATAAATATGATTGACACAATAATTATTCTATCTTATAGAAATATATTTATTTTTCTAACAACAATGTTTACATCTTCATTGATCTAACAAATTAAATCAATTAACTACAATAAATATTTATATTTTATACTGATAACAATCCAATTAAAACACCAACGCTATTGTTAATATTATAAGTATAATAAAGGCCACAAATATGTTAATTAACAACAATCAACAAATCGAACTTTATATTATTATTTTAAATCTTCCAACAAAGTTTAAAAATATAATTCTCTATTTTATTGAGAGAAGTAATAGTTCTTGCATTTGAAAACTCAATCAGTAGTTAATAATTAATCCAACCAATAATTTATCATTAATATTGAAAATGTATTCCCTACTTGAATATTGATTCCCAAACAATAACTTATATTTTCAATATTCAGTATAATCAATAAGTTATGATTTATAAACACATATTAGACTAAATTATGATCATTTAATTTATCCCAAAACACACAAATTTTGAAAATCATAAATTCCTTATCTTCAACTTTAAAACTAGGGCTATAAACGGATGCTTTCGGGTACAGACAGTGCAATATCCATATCCGTATCTGCTCAATTTTCGGATACATACAGATATCGGATACTGGAAATTAGGCTAACATTCTTATTTTGAAACTTAATTAGGCACAAATCCCTCCTATGTTTTAATTTTAAACCCGCCCCCTACTTTCTCTGTTCCGCCTTTTTCATTTTCTGGGCAAAAATTTTGGCGTTACAATTTTTTTTTCTAAAATCTGGAAATATTCATAGAAGTTTACGGAAATTAAAAAAAAGTTGCATTTATATATGCAACTTTTGTCAATATTTGTACATATATGCAACTATTGCATACGTTGTTTTCTTCTGAAAATCTGGACCGAAAATTGCATACATGTGTGCAACTATTTGGAATACTTGCACACATGTATGCAAGTATTTGCATGAAGAAAAATGAACTGATTTTTTGTCTGCAGATTGTTGCACACTTGTATGGAAGAATTTGTATAACTTGCATTCATGTATGAAAAAAAAAGCTGAAGCATATTAAATGGTGAAATACTTGCACAGATAAATGCAAGAATTTCAAATATGTGCATGAATTAACACAAATTACTGCATTTTTCCTTGTTTTATGTATTTTTTTATTTTGATGCATTTTTTGATTTTTTTTTATGAGCTGAATTTTTGGGCGAGTACATGTTTAATTTAAGTACGAATTACCGTGATTATTTAATATTTTTTTTTGATGAATTTTGGAAAAATAAGGATAATAAGTTTTTGATCGGATGAGAGCCTAATTTTGAAACTTAATATGGACCTGTAAAAAAAGCACTCGATAATGGAAATTTATCCGCTCTGCCAGCAATTAATAAATTTAAGAGTATAAATAAAAATGTTTAGATCAACATAAAATTATTTTTATACTAATGTTATAAAAAACTAGGAAATAAAGAAATGTGATGATGAAGCATTGTTTTATACTAATATCCATAAGCATATCCAAAAATATTCCAAAATTAAACACTAAATCTACCATTTTTATGGAAAAATTTTTTATATCATAGTAACATCCAATACTTATGAAATAATTATTAACTCTATTTTTTTGTTTTGAGTTATATATAATACGCCAATTAGTCAGATGAATATTTTTCAGATATGAATACCACTATAATTATATACGTATCCGAAAAGCTTTTTGAATATAGGATATCCGTATCCGCTTTTCGAATAACGGATGTTTTTAATACTTTTGGATACGGATTCAGATGGATATCGGATTTTTCGGTTATTCATTGAGTGGATATCCGATTTTTGAAAACAATAGCCGCTGACCTATGAATTTCTTTCATCGATTTCGATTCAGATTTCTCTCAACACAACCTCGACCTCGCATTTGATATCCTCTCGATCCTTTCCTTACTTGTTCACACTCTCATTACTGACTACCCACCGCTTCTTCTAATGGTGAAAAACAGGAAAATGTTGCTTCATTTTGTGAACAGTGCCACACGATCTGGGGGAATATACTTCCAATCTTATAATACAAAATTCATTGTGGTACATACTCCTGCTGTCATTCCTGTAATGCAGAAGATAGCTAAAGAGATAGCAATATTGCCTGAAGCGCCATTGTTGGGAATATCAAACCTGGTTGAGACTTTGATTTCTAATCTTCTAGTTGGATGTTTCTCAACTGCCAATCGTTGGACCAATGATGATGCTTCAAAGTCTTTAGATATGGATATCGTAGAGACCGATATAGTTACAAAAAGTGAAAAACCTTCTGCTGGCAATGAAGTTGGTGTTATGGAAATTGCCAGTGATGTAATGGGCAGAAATAAGGTGATTGAGGATGAGCTGATTGCAGCATTATGCCGCTGAAAACTCTAAACCCAGTCCAGGAACAAAATGCCAACAAAATGTTCGAGAGATTGCCATAAAAAAGTCTGCTATGACTTCTTTTAGTCCTCCAAATTATGTTGTAGCTTTTAGTAAATCTGAGTTTCTTCTGTTGTGGCTTTGACCGCTGATATAGTAGATGAGCATTGTGTTAATAATGTGGGAGTTCAAATTCATAAATGGTCTTTGCTATTTGAGAAAACTCGGCATAATAAGGGTTCATATGAACCCCGTCTCCTTGTTCACACTGTGTCTGATGGGATTAGTGTCTTTTCTTTGAAGATTATTAGCGTAGGGGATGACTTCTGGACAGACTGCTTGGTTGGTTTTTCCTTGACACTCCTCCCCTATATATGGTAGTTAAGGAGCATTGCAAGAAAGTATGGAAACTTCGCGGTGGCCTCCAAGTTAGGTTAGATAGAACTATGTTTTTTATGTCTGCTTCGAGTCCTTAGTGCAGAGCCTACTATTATTAGAAGGAAACCTTTTATTATTACTCCGTGGAGTCCGAGAGTTGAAAGATCCAAAGAGCAAGTCCTCTCCGTTCCGGTATGGACTTATTTTTTGCATATCCCATCAGTATTGCAATTCCTAGTTGGTTGAACTGTTTATCTTATTATATTGGAAATCTTAGGTGTATTGATGATAACACAGTAGCCAAGGACAATTTATTCTATACAAAAGCCTTTATAGAAATAATCCCCGACAAACCTCTTCCTAAGACAATTAAAATTAGAATTGTAGATGACTATGTTGCTGAGGTGAGAGTGCGCTATGGATGGAGGCTTGACATTTTCTCTTCATGTCACTCATTTAGTCACTTACACACCTTATGTTCTTGGAAGCCATTATCCTATTATGCTGCCTCTGTTCCTCCATCTGGGCGTGTTCCACTGCTACGACCTCATATTGCGAAATGGGTCCAGAAAGTTCCAACGTATAATCAGAGGCCTGCTGCCCATTGTGATGATGATCCAAAGGTAGAAGATGATACTTCATCTGATAAGACTTCAAATTGTGATGATATCTATTGGAGTTCACGTGATGATTCATTGATCCATGACAGTTCTAGAATGAGATACGATCCTTCAGATGACATGTACTATAAATATGTAACTGGCATTGAAGATGACTTTAGGTAGCTGACATATCAGGTCGTGGGTGATGGTTTTGAGATCATTGAGGAGGAGGAGCTAAGTGAACTGATTAGGTCTCTATTTTGTGATATTACTTGGGATCAGGTTATGGAATTTCGTACTCCAAACCTATATTTTGTTCCTAACCTTGCTGTACTGTTTTCTGAGTACGTCAATGTTATAGGATCTAGTGATGACTCTAGTTATTCCACCTATGTTAGGGATTAACTGTAGTATGTAGCAGCGAAGTTCTCATTTTTTTCTCATGTCTTGTACTACTATAGTGTTTTGGCATCTCAAACCAGATAAGGGTTCTGTGCTTGTGTAATAATCCTTTTCCTTCTTTTCCTCGTTCTAATAAAGTGGCACAGCCACAATAAAACTGGCTGACTTTTCCAAAAAACACTATATGAGTTGGGCTCCCGAACTTGTGCTTTATTCCCTTCACATTTAAAATATGGGATAACACATTATAGTATGTTAATCCCGAGTACCCAAAATTAGTGTTGTTACAGACTCCCCCTTAAATACATTGCATCCCCGTAATTTACCTAAGACAAAACCAAGGTAAAGTTCCATTTTAAATGGTGTATCCAGCATTTGCATGGCTATAAAAAGATTGGCTTATATAAAAAGCCACATAATTTTCAAACTTTTACACTTAACCAACACTCAACTCATTAAATTTTGGAGATTTTAAATACTTAGCTCTTATAACGTACCGTCCCAGGAAATTTTGAATCTCGACACTAATACATCCCGTGTCCAAATTCAAGTATTGAAAACCCAGAAAGCTAATCGAAAGAAATAAGAGGGTGAGATAAGAAAGAAATAAAGTTAGAATAGAAGAATAAGAAGTAGAACCAACATAGAATCAGAGTCTCACATCTAGCAGAAGAAAATATAATATAGAAATAAATATTTATAGAGAGCTTGAAATAAAAATTTACAATCATCAGAGTACATCAATTCATCTATACAGCTATGAAAATATGTCCTCATATACAGCACATAGCAAAAAAATAACTATATAATATCATACATCTGAACATCTCAAGCTCGTCTCCGAACTTTACAGCATCCTATAAGCTGAACCTGTAAAACTCGGTATGACCCGAGCATTGCAAACGCCAGGATCAGTCTGGTGAACCAACATGAGAAAAATCACTAAGTTTAAGGGATCATCTAACTTGATTTTAATATCAAATTTCTTTTCGAAAAAAGGGAATGACTAAATCCACACATAAATATAGATGATTTTTACCTTACAATATCCCAAAACATTTTTGAAATCTTATCTTTTTTGATATTATAATAGTGTTGAAATCAAATACATAACAATCTAGCAAAACGCTTGCATCTCACGCTCCACATATATAATATACAATAAAAACAGCGGGAGTTTGTTGGAGATTGGATTCCTAATTTGACAAGGTATGGAACCACCTTTCGATCAGTGTACTCTAGAGGGGATACACTGGAGTTCAACAGGAACATCTTGTAACTTAGCGCATACCTGACCGACCACTCATTTCTCTTGAGTGTATCGAATATATTGTCACCTTACGGTTGCTATCTACATAACCATTCTCGGAAGATGCAGAAGCTGAAAGAAGAACAAAATGAATATCTCTAGATGGTGACAATACACCCTAATTGGGAGTGACCGACTTAGCCATGCTGCCTGTCAGATTTTTGTCATTTTCCAGTTGATGACGCTTAAGGTTAAAATATTCTTTTTAGAACATCTTGTCACCATTCACTTTGAATGCCACATTGTTAGATCTGTCAAATCACTAATTGATGTCTACAAAAATACTCTGGGTGTCTAAGCAGTAAGAACAAATTCTTCTGCCACCAACAGAAGTATGTTTGTAGAAATCAATGTACGCGATCCTTTGGAAATACTCTTTCAAACACTCATCCATATAAGTTGTCATGGGACTGGACAAACCGAAGGCACCCTCCCACCGCATCCTAGGAATCACCCTATAGATTAGTAGTGAGTAGTCCTTGCAATCCGTAGATTTCAATTACGACAGAATCACTATCAAAATATCTTCAGGGATCCAATAGAGAATTTCACCAATATTTCTCCCACTCTTGAAGATTTACCTTCTTTAATTGCTTCATCCCGATCAACATTTGATATCTTCTTCGTTTACGTGTTCATTGGTTCATAATAGTTTATGAATATAAACTCTATCTCAATCATTTCATGCCAACAATGTTTTTGGCAAGATTTTGATAGTGGCTTATTTAACTACCAAAATAAACAATGATTAAAATAAAACAAATCCATTGGGTTTATTACCCATCATTACTTGGCCATTTTAGTTTTCCATTTGTTGATCAAAATCTTTAAATCTTTTGAAACATTATATACAAACACTTTTATTCAACCTAAAACACTCTTCAAATTATAGTTTAAAAATGCCATTTTCTCCCTTGGGAAATCATAATACCAATCTTATACTCGTTTACTTAATTTAAATATTAAGAAAAATATTATAAAAAAACCCTTTCTATTAACTTTAATAATCCCGAATACATTATTTAGAAGCCTTCTTCTCAAAATAGAACCTTTTATAAACTTCTGATAAGTTTATTCCAAACCTATTTTAGTTATGTCTCGATAAAACGTCATCTCTTTTTTAATATAGAGAATTTAGATCGCATCATATAACTTAATTTGCCTAACCAATTTAATTCAAATTTTGGTTTCTGTTCTGACTTCCATTTCATACCTTTATTAGTTCCTTACCATAAATCAACAAGAAAACAATTCCCTACGTATCAACCCTGAAGGCCAAAACCAACATCAGATCAATACTCATAAAATCATTTAACTCAACCAATATTTAGTTGGGTTCCAATTCTTCAATTTCACATCTTGGGTTTTTATTCCATTTATAGGTCATAGTAAAGTTTATAACTTTAATAATTCGTTCAATAGTTAAAACCTTTTACATCTCATTTAACAAAACTTGGTTTCCGATAACTTCGTCAATTCTTGGATTTATAAAATCAAATTGAATGGATTAATAAGAATTCAAAAATTCATTTAAACTTAACTTATATTATTAATAATATAACATTGCTTAAAAATATCATTTAATTATAAATAGGCTTTACAGTTTCATAAACCATCATTAATACAATTTAAATCCCAAGTTTACCACCTTGATTATTATTAAATAAATAATAATCAAATCTCAACATTTATTAAAAGAAAAATATTTTACTTCATCATTAGCTACTTCAATTTAATTAATAAACTAATTTAATAAAACAATTCCAGTTAAACGGTTGACTCAGTCAACTCGAAAACATGATTAACTCGCTAATCAATTCCAATTAGTCTCCCCATTTAAATTAATTAATATTATAACTAATTTAAATAACCCATTTAATTTGATCATTATTAAATAAATAAATAATAATCCATTTCAATATAATCCTATTTTAATCGTTTCTTAAAAATAGTTAATCTCGATTATTAATCTTTACATTAGTTCCTGTCCACTTGCTTATAAATCTTATTAATATAAGAATTAACTTTTTAAAATCATTTAATAATTATATATATTTATTTCCTTTTTATAAACTTTCGTTCAAAATAATAGATTTCAAAATTCATCTTCAGTAAAAAAAAAGAAATTTTGTAACTTCATTTATATCATTTCACCTGACGGTAAATCAATATTTATAAAATGATGTCTTATTAGGTCTTCTACTATTAATTTTTCAACCAGTAATTCCCATTGGTTAATAACAAACAAACGTTGAATTTAGATTCAACAATCAATAATCCAGTCATATTGGTTAAACGGTTCATATAATGGTCATGTGAAAACAAACAATAAATTTTAAGGAATCTAGTTGTATCCCTCCAACTTGTTTTCCCTGCATCCAAATAGATTACCTTAATAACACCATCCATTCAAAATAGCAATATAATAAACATGATTAATTGATTTAACTAATAATGGTCAACTAATATCAACAATTCAAGCATCCAATTAAATTTAACACGTTTATATTATTATAAACGTAACCAACAAGGTAAATTACCTCTTTTGGAAAAATCGTTAAAAATAACGATGTCATTTCATTTAAATTAAACCACATTTAATTTAAATAATAGATATAAAAATATATAACAAACATCCAAACAATCATCAAATCAATGAACAATTAGCAAACATAGAACACAAATATTAAACCCGACTTATAATAATTATAAGTGGGAAAATGAGTCAGTTAAACTCATCTTGGCTTAATTTATGCGTTAAAACACTTGTTTTTAATTAAATTAAATTTATGTTTAATTTAATTAAATTCACCTTAGGTTTGTCCAATCCCAGGACAACTTGTATGGACGAATGTCTGATAGAGTATGCCTAGCAAATCATATACATTGACCTCTTCAAACGTATTACGTTGGTGGTGGACGAATTCGTTTCTCTTAGCTTTATACCCGTGATATTTTTGGGGAATTCGATAATGTTTTGGTAGGTTTTACATGTGGCATTCATAGTGAATGAAGATGTGACATGTTAAAAAGCTAACTTATGACCTCAAGCCTCACAACCGAGAAATGAAAAAATCGGGCAAGCAGCACGGCTAAGTGGGTCACTCCCAATTAGGGTGTATATCGCCTATCTTGAGAAAATTCATTTCCTTCTATAATATATCGATGTTGTCCCTTTCGGGAAATGGCCGATGATCCCAACCGTTGGTGATATACATTTGATACACTTAAGCGAAATGAGTGGTCGGTCATGTGTGGCCGGGTTGCAAGATGTTCTTGTTGAACCCAATGTATTCCCCTCTAGAGATACACTATCGTAAAGTGGTTCCATACCTTGTCATAGATGGAAATAGATTACCCAATAAGCGCACGCGGTTTTTGATTGTATATTATGTATGATGAGCGTGAGATGCAAATGTTCCATTAAATTGTTAATTATTTTATTTAGATACTATTATAATATCAGAAGAGCTTTGATATAAAGAATATTTTGGTTTATCATAAGGTAAAAACCATCCGTGTTTATGTGTGGATCGGTCTTATGATTATCCTTTCTTTAAAAAGGATTTTCGAAGTTAAACCAAGTTCATTTCTATCAAGTAAACAAAATAAAATATTCTTGGATTTTGAAATGTTTTATGAAATAGCCTAATGCTCAGTAGACCGTTGTGAAAAATTAGTTTTGGGTTTAATACACTCAGTTTGTGTGATGTTCCAAGTGTCTAATCCTTTTAATTGTAAATATATTTTCATTCTACATTCCTAATATGCATAATTGCTTCCATTAAACAATGGTGGTCTGGCAGTGGACTAATCCTCTACAAATGAATTGGAACTACTAGTTTTAACATTATCAGTGCTAGTTGCCATTTAAAACTTCTCAAAAATCAAACTACGAAAATTTTGAAAACCTATGCTCTGATACCAATTGTTGGGTAATGCGGATTGAGGATCTTAAGGATAATTCAAAGCTAAAGGGGAGGTGAATAGTATTTAATGGTATTTATGAACTTTTTGAATTTTTATGAATATATCAAAATCAAATGTAAATCATAAATATGAAATAGTCACATAATCAATCACAGATGCAAATAATAAGTAAAGAAAGTAAAGGAAAGAACATAACCAGATTTTATAATAGTTCAGATTTATCCTACATTCAATCCCATGCAAATCAGGGTTATGTAGATTTCTTTTCAAATAATCTTCAATATTACAATCTTCAATTTCAGGGCTACGAGGTCCACCCTCAACTGCTTCCCAGCAAGGGGACCAACCTACAAGATTACCTACTTGATTTATAGGCTATAATCATACCCAGTTGATTTAAATGGGCTACAACCACACCTTTTTAGTAATAGCTTGGTAGAGGGATTCGATGGGACTTTGATCTTTTGATCTTTGATTAATAATGCTCCAATAACTCTGAATAGCACATAGATCTTTGAGAGAGATAGAGAAGAGAATTAAACAAGAGATATTTTGGTTCTATTCTCTTTGAATTTCGGTAAAGTTAGGTTAAGGATTCTTGAAAATTAGTAAGGAAATGGAAAAGAGATGAAAGAGTAAAGAAGGAAATGAAAAGTAGTTAAAAATTCATTTTTGATTTGGTTTATATAGGGAATCAACAATTATGTTTATTCCGGAAAGGATTCAAACGAATAGATACTTCTTTTGAATTTTGAAAAAATGGCTACCATGCCAACATCCCCTATAAATTTTTGAAATTTAAAATTTTGAAAATAATGGAAACGATGTTTAAATTAATCAATATAATTCCAAAGTTTAAACAAACTATTTTCCTATATTATAAAATAGTATAATTAAGTAGTAATATAATTTTTAAACATACATTTATAATATATATAACTTAGAATTTTAAACTATAAATATAAGAAAACTAAAATATAAGAAAACTAAAATATAAGAAAATTAAAACTTAAGTATATATTATAATTTTGAGATTTCAAAACTAAAATATTTTAATATTGGTTTAGTTTAAAATCAAGAAATGTTTTGAATAAATTAAAGGAAAAGAGGTATTATTTAACATGAAGTAATTTTGAAATACTTTAGAAATAAAAGCTAAGGAAAGTTTTGAGATTAAAACATTTACAAAGGAAATTTTAAAACTTTGGTTTTATGAGTTCCTACTTGTAGAGTGTCATGCCTCGTTTCCCGCCAAAACTGATTAATCATTGGTCCCATCCTATTATAGGGGAGAATTGGGTTCCATCCAATGAGAGAATAGAAATAAAGATTTTAGTGCTATTATGAAGTTTTAATAAAAATTCTGAATTCTATTAGTTATCTTGATATCTTGAATTCTTGAGCTTTTGTTACTCATGAGTCTTCAGTCTTGAATTCTCCTTCTTTACGATCTTCAATCTTGAATCTTTATATCGTACAGCCTTCAATAATCAATACCTACACATATATATAGACAACAGTATTATAATATATTTTATTATAATAATAGTTAAAAAAGTTGTTGCCATTAAAACCCCATCTCAGTTCCTAACAATATGCCCCTTTTTGATGATGAGAACCTTTGTTTATAAATTATACTTACTGATACCTTGATTCCTCAAATACTCCCCGTTACTCCAACAACCCTACTAAAATAACTAACTCTCCCTTAACATAAGCCTAATATTACCTATTTGTATTTCTCTCCCTTTGTTATCAACAAAAACTAAGCTTGGATTATTATGATTCTCTCCTCCTTAAACCATGGTACCACTTTTGTTAATGAGGAGTAACATGATTAAATAATCAATGAATCAAATATAGAATAAAACAAGCACTATCAAGATTAAACTAAAGTAACCAAATCATCATACAATCAATCCAGACCAAATCATTATGTTTTCACATGCAATCGGTTCAAATCCCAACATACCAAATTTATATATTGCACACCAAATTCAAACATAAAGTCAAATGTTTCATGGAACTTCTACGCATCCTTCTTCACCGAAGATAGGATCCGCCTTTATAGCATCCCAATCTTCATTTTCTTTGGTAAGAGTTCCTATTGGATCGTTATTATCTTCTTCTTTGTTAATTGCAAAAATCTATCGATGGCATTGTAATGCTTCTCTTGATTTTTAATCATCTGCATTTGACTCAATTCTAAGTATTATTAATTACAAAGAATGATAGTGAGGATATTTTTGAAAGAATTAAGTGTCTCTTCAAGTTTTTCACTCAATTTGTGAATAAGAGAAGCCATGAAATTGATAAAATTAGTAGATAGTGAATGGAGGTCAAAGAGAAATGAAAAGGTAACTTTTCCTAGAAGAAAATAGCTATATATAGGCTCATAAATTCGTTAAAAATGAATAGACATTAGTTGGTTATGGCAATTTTAAATTCTAACAAAATTTAAAAAAAATGGTAGTTAGATGTTGACATTGGGGGATATACATGTCGACAGAGGTCTCTTAGATTTTGGTATTTACAATTTTGTTTTGAAATGCGTCTTGGTTTATATACATATATAAACAATCTTAAAAAATAACAAACATTGTAGAGATGTTTTAGAAATAATGAATAAAAATAAAAGATTTTCATTTATAACTTTAGTTAATGTTACATTGAAACGATACATAACATTAACTAGATAAAAATGGTAAGTACTACAATATGGAATGAAAACTGAGATTCGGCAAAGGATGATGAAGATGATGATAGTCCAAGCTCGCGACTTACTTTCCAAAGAACTTATTCATTTTTGTGAAGTTTTTGTCCCTTTTCTTACTAAATGTCATTTTTAGAATCTTTTAATTCTCTATAATGACCTTTTGATTGTTAGAATGCTTTTATTGGACGGATTAGCAGTATTTGTGGGATATTCGATTCTTTCTAAGGAAGTTTCTTCTTCATTCTCTTCCTCAATTTCCATTCCTTCCCCTTCTTCCTCCTCTTCTTCTTCCATTTTATGAGCTAAACTTTCCTCTTTTTCCATAAGTGCTTCGTATGGTTGAAACACTAACGGAATCTTCATACGTGAGATATTTCCATGATTAAATACCTTTTTGTAGACAAGCTCTTCTCTTTTGAAATCAATGCCAAAAATGTTGAAAATAAGTGTAAGGTAATTCCATAATATAAAGTATTTTCACACAATGGTTTTTTTTTGGCTAAAACTCAACTAAAATAAATTGAGCCCAATTAATGTTGTATTTCCATAAATGGCGAAAAGAGTTTTGCACACTTTCATAGTCGAATTATTGAAATTTTCCAATCTAGGTGCAATAGTGTGTTGAAGAAGTAGGTTGATAACTATTGTTTTAGGACGAACGTAACGATTCTTAGATTCCAAGTTGTCATCTCTTTCAAAAATATGATGGAAAGTATGTCGGTTATGTTCATTGAATTTTAATTCCAAGAGATCAATTCTTGTGCTCTTACAACTCAAATTACTTTCCAAAATTTCATAGTCTAAGATAATTCAAGTGCCTTTCACACTACTCCAAACTTCACCTTCACTTCCTTCGTAAAAACCAAATTCAAATTTGCATAAAACATTTTGCAAGGTTCAGATAACATATAAAATCATTTTCCTTTGAATCAATCAAACTAAGAATTCCAAACTCATTTATGGTGATTGGAGTGCTTGATGAGGCCATTATTTATGTCTACGAAGAGCAGAAGATAATGAAGATAAGTTTAAATTTTAAATAAAAAGTGAAAAGTAACGATAAGGATAGAGAAATAAATGGAGATTCTTGGACATGTTCCCTGCTAAAGAGGTTCCTTTTCTGTATATTGGAATTAGTGAAAAGGTGGAGGGAGTTTCAAAAGTTTGAATTCAAAATTCAAATGTAGGGTCATGTTGACATGGGGTATTTGGGCATGTCGACATATGTCCCTTTATTTAAAGGACATGTGTAATTTCTATTTCGTAATATATATATATATATATATATCTTGTATTCTAATTTATATAATTCCTGAGATAATATTAAATATAATAATACTAAAACATCAATATTTTAATAATTAAAATTTTATTATAACAAAAATAATTTAAAATTTTAAAAGTTAAATTTTAAATGATGAATTTGAATATTTCAAGGAGTTTCAAACAAAGCAAGCAATCAATCAAACAACCATTCAAACAAGCAATCTCAATCAAAGTAATACAAACATGTACCTATTTTTAGATCCTATTTCTAATATCTTCTGAATCATGAATAGCTGTAAAGCACATATTTAATGTTTGTCTCTTGATCTTCATCACCGGAGGATGAGCCTGAATCGTTTAGTGTGGCAGTATATGCTCTTTCCTTTCCTTCGATGTATTATTATTTGAAGGATGATTCTGTCTTTCTAGATATGGACAATCTCTTTTCAAGTGGCCTGGTTCATCAAAATTGTTACATCTAACGTTGATTTGAATCTAGTTATTTTTCATAGAAATTCCTAATCTCATTTCTCTTGAGATTGTTCATCTTTCGGTATTTTAAAAAAAATTCTAAATTTTCTTGTCATCAATGTTATCTCTTCATCGCCATCCCAATTTGAATTTGAATATCCAGTTATTGCATCCAACGCTATTGTCTTATTTTCTAGTGACTTATTTTCTCTCTTTCCTTGCATCTATAGTTTAAATGACATTATATTTCCAATTAACTCTTCAATTTTCAAAGTACTGATATCATTACCTCTTCAATTGCCAGGTTTGTTTGAGCCCATTTTAAAGTCAATGAATTCAGCATTTTTCTTACTTGGATTCTTCAGAGAATATCTTTCCTAAGGGAATCTTACACAATATTCTGAAACCTGTAGTACATATCAGAGATAGACTCATTCAGATTCATTTCTAATAATTGAAATTGAATAGTTAACATATATATCTTGGTCTGTTTAACTTTACTTGTTTCTTTATGAGTAAGTGCCAAAGATATCCAGATTTCATATACAGACTTACAAACTATAACGACCCGTATTTCAATGGTATTATAATTAATTTATTTAATTATTTAAATAATGGTTTAGAGAATTTAATGGTTGTTTAATTAAACTATATGGAATATTTTATTAATATAATAATTAAACAATATATTTAATTCTGAAATAATCAGAATTAGTGAATTGGCAATATAATGTGAACTGGACAATTCAATATATATATATAATTCAGTTTGGAATTTGATTCGACTAATGAATATATTATATAAATGACTGTTGAACGTATAATTATAATATAATTATAAGCGAGCTCGAAAGGGCGCAGCAGTTCGCTATTTGGCGATTTGAACTTCAACTGAATATACATGGTCCGTTTTAAATCGGATTTCTGTGTAACAAGAAACGTTCGGAGCTGGTGAAGTGTATTTTTCTAGTGGAGGAGAAAAATCGGGATTTCATTGTGTAGATTTTGATTTATGTCCAAATCAAATTAGTCGCTATGGAATTCCTTTCTAATCTATAACGATATATATAACGAATTTCAATATAAATTTGAATATCGATTCAACCGGGATTTGAATATCGAGTTGTAAATCCTAGTGGAGTTGTATGATATTCTATTGTGAATATATACGATAATATTTATTTTTAAATATTAAATTTAATTATTTTTAAATATATTTATATATTTAAATGGGTTATTTAGAGCTTTAAAAATAGCCAGTTTTGCAAATGACCTCTGTTTTCGATGAAACTAATTTTGTTGGATCCACAATATTAAATTAATGTTAGATTTCAATTTTCATGATTTTTGAAGCCAGTGTGTGGCCGTACGGGATTTTAATGTGAAATACAGTCAATAAATTGACTTTAAAAATACGCTGTGTGAGAAAACGGAGTCGAAATTCGATGAAACCAGTTTCGTTGGGTCTGTAATGTTGAACTGTAGCTACATACCAATTTTCGTGATTTTTAGGGGTCATGTGTGACCATAGAGATTTTTAGCAATAAATGCAGACAACGCTAAGGAAAATATTAATATAAAATTCGAATATTAAATTATTATAAAATTCCTATAAATTACCTTAACTTTCCTAAACCTAAAATCACTTCTCTAGTCAATGAATTTGCGCTGTCATCTTCTGATAAAAAAAGTGAGGAAACTTCTCCTTTATAAAATCAAAACAATTCAAATTAAAATCCTAAAATCTCGAAACAAGGTCTATTGACAAGCTCTGGACTTAAGCTTTCCATTCATCTTCATTTCTATATACTCGACGCTGTTGTTTTCGTGAAGCCGTGATTACAGAAAAGTTAGGGTTTGGGTTCTCTTCGAGTTTAGTACATCGTTGTGGATTTTGAGTGTATGTATGCATTCACGAGTTCGAATGGAGTGGCGTAACTAATTTTTGGGTGTTTTCAGATCAAAAAGTGTAACGACCCACATTCTACATATCGAAGGATCGTAGAATATTTATTTCTTTCACACACGAAGTCGTATGGTCATGTAACTTTGGGAGACGACTATTGGGGTCATTTCCTATATACATGATTTTTGCCGATTTTTAAATGACCATTTTGCCCCTAGTTGATCTTGTTTCGGCCATAACTTTTTATTGGAAAGGAGTTTTGACCTGATACCACTTTCATTAGATCCGAATGATGGTTTACCTTTCCGTAGAGTAGTCATATGTGAAAAACGGACTTACCTTTTGGGAGATATGACTGAAATAAGGTTTGGAAGATGAAAAACTGCTTAACCGGGCCAAATGAGGTGATTAGTGAATGGGCCCATAACCCATTTCGGGATTAGGTTTATGGGGAGGCTGAAATGAGCTAGATTTTCATTTCATTTTAGTTTTCTAGCCGCCACTTTCATTCTAAGAACCCTAACAATGGCCTCCGACATCTAGAATCACCTCTAATCACTTTCTAATCAAGTATTAGCCTAATCTACGTCAAATCAAAGGGGAATAGCACCAAAGCAAGGTTAGAACTGCTGTGTTGTCTTGGGAACAACGCCAAATCAGAGGATAGTTTAGTTTTGAAAGTTTATTTGTGGCCAAGGTAAGTGATTAGCATTGTTTTTACACTAATTACAGTTAATTAGGGTGATTAGTGTTAATTAACGAAATCACGCAAGATTAAATTCTGGAAAAATGTTTGTAAATTCAGAAATATTATTTTAGACCTCTATTAGAAGTTTGGGTTGATTTAATTCAGTTTTGCTAATCTTATAATTAGATTTGCTAAAACATGCTTATGGGGGAAAATAAGGGTTTTTGGGTATGTTTGATCCGTTTTGACATATCATAGTGTTGTTTTGCTGTTTGTGGATAACTATTCATGTTGTTATGACTGTATGGTATGCGTAGTGATTGATTAGAAAAGTTAGAATGGTCAAAAATGCCGTCGTATGGCGCAAAATAGTCGCTGGAAGAGTTGCAGGAAATGTGCAGGACCGGGATCAGATCGCCCCTCCCTTCCATAACCCGACCCGATCGTGAGACCCCTTCACGAGTCGACTGTACTCCACGGGCTGCTCCACTTTGAAGGCCACGAGCCAGGAGACCACGACCCGACCCGGACCAGTATGACACCACGACGCAGCCTGGAGCATCACGGGTCACAAACAAATGAAGGAAACTTGACCTGATCCGATCAGGGAGGCGCGTCACGACCCATACTAGATGAGCATCACGATCCGATCCGAACCATAGGAGATACTATGAGCTGAACCAAGGAGCTTGGGCGCGAGGCATGGGTTACAAACCAAATGAAGACTGATCCGGAGGAGAAGACCAAAACCCGAGATGCAAAGCAAGTCCAAATGGGAAGTAGAACTCAGGATCCAGTTGGGAACCAACGAGTCAACTTCATGAGTTGGGCTTTGCTGCGAGACGTGTGCAAAGGGGTTATCGACGTCCATAGCTTTGACTCACCACCAAGACGGATGTTAGGCTACATATCAGTGCAGTGGGGTAGTTATTACTCCATGGGGCAGAATGATCGTAGCATGGCTATGAGCCAGTGCAATGGAGTTGTTATGACTACATGGGACAGAGTGGACATAACAAGGACTAGTGGCTATGGATCAGTGCAGTGGTGTCATTATGACACCATGGGGCAGAGTGACCATAGCAAGGAATGGGTGGTCAGAGCGGTGGATATCGTATGCTTTACGCACTGAGTGAGAGACATGAGGATGGTTGCTATGCTTGATTGTTTTCTATCACTATGACATGCACACCCCCACCCCCGTATTCTTTGAACCTTATATTTAGTGGCATCTTAGAGTATTGAGCGGTATGTTGTGCTAACTCTTTGGTTGCAGGTCCAGGTTCAGGTATGGTTTAGTATACCTGTTATTGCTTTGTTTTGTTGCTTATCGCTCACACCAGACTTTTGTATGACCCAGAGTTTTATGTCTCTTCTTATTACTCTGGGTGCTCTTAAACGGGCAGACTAGAGATAGGTCAGGTGACGATGCACGAGTAGCTGTACCGGTGACGAGCAGGAGGCTCCTACGTATTACCTACATATATTCTCCCCGTGTCGCTGCTGGTCACTACTTTGGGCATTAGTAGTGTAACTTATTTTCTTTTGAGACAGTTTCGAAAGTTGTAATAATGATGATGTGGAACATAAGCTGTATTTGAATTTTTCGCTGCTATGATGTTTAGATTTCAGCTTATGCACTGTCTCGCCTGTTTATGTCAAAGTATGTTATTATTTTATTTTATTCCATGTGCTGTGAGATATTCTACAGGTTCTTTGTTAGCTCACCAGTAAGTTCTCTTCTTTTTCCTTTCTTCGGCAACCGTCCCGTGCTGGTTGGACATTGGCACAGCGCACCTTCTTTGAAATGTCGGCTGGTGCGAGGCAGGCTGTCACACTTGATACCAGAGCTCTAGGTTGCGTAGTTAACCTAGGGAAAGACATCAGGGAGAGATAATACGCATATAAGAGCGCACATTTGTGATTATTTTGGTTTTCAAAAACTATATATATTTATACTGTTAGTATAGATAAGGATGAAGTCGTAGTGCACTAACACCATAAAGAGGATGGTTAATCATTTCTCTTTACAAGTTGAACGAAGAGCCAATATACGAGGGGTGCTGGTAGAGGAGCCAGTAATGGGAATGCTCCTGACATGAGGGCTATGTTTAATGACTTCATGAGAGAGATGCTTAGAAATGTGCAAGGAGCAGTTCCCAATGCTGCAAATGGTGGTGGTGCAACAGTGCAGGCGCCTAGAGCCGATTTCGCCAAGCTTTGCAAGGATTACACTAGTCTTGGTGGAAAGCCGTTCCACGGAATGGAATCGGCTACAAAAGTTCAGGATTGGTTGGATAGCTGTGAGCGTATCTTCGAAGACTTAGGTATCGAGGATGCGATGAAGAGAAAGCTAACGTCTCGTCAGCTGCAAGGATGAGCAATGAATAGGTGGAACGCTATGAAGGCAGCTACTCTAGAGGATCGAGTTATATGGGATTAGTTTAAGGCCCGATTCAGTGAAAAATTTATCCCAGCTGCTCAGAAGTCATAGTTATTTAGGAAGTTCTTGGAGCTTAAGAAAATGGTAGGGCAGTCTTAGAGTACATTGTAGAGTTCAATACTCTATCGAAATATGGATTATACCTTATTGATACCGCCGAGAAGAAAAATGAAAAGTTTATAACAGGCTTAGATCAATACTTGGGGGAAAGGCTTATAAACCATGTCGATGAGACATTTGAATCGATTGTGGGGAAAGCTTTGAGATCAGAGAGTCTATACACTAAGTCGAAGATTGAGGTTGTATCTGCAGAAGAGCCAAAGCCGCAAGTAAGCGGTGGAGGCAAGAATGGTTCTCAGAATAAGAGAAAGCAGAATTAGAGCAAAGATGGCCAGAAAAAGAGTAAGAAAGATGTTGAGCGCTTCAGCTGTGGTAAGAAGGGCCACTATGCCAAAGAATGTCGGGCCAAGCCAGCGGATAGGAAGTGCTTCAACTATTGCCAAGTGGGACATCACAAGGACAAGTGTCCGCAACCCCCTAAAGAAAAGCAGATTGTGAAAGCATATGCTATCAATGTTGTTCCTTCTTCGTCAAATGCCCTAACTGCGGCGGAGAAAGGAAAGAATGTCGTCATTCAAGGTATGCTTTCTGTTTATGATGTTCCTGTTCAAGTATTGTTTGATACCGGGGCTTCCCGTTCCTTCATATCTAGTGACCTGGTAGATAGGATGGGATTGGAACCCGAGATAGTCGATAGACCTTTAGCAGTGACGAACCTGATTGGTGGTTCGACTAACCTTGGCATGATTTGTCGAAATTTGGTTTTATTGATTCATGGATGCATGTTTGTTTGTGATTGCTTTGTTTTGGGCTTTACTGTGTTTGGCATTATTTTAGGAGTCGATTGGCTCCAAAGATACGGGGTGGTGGTAGACTGTGAGGACTTTTTTGTGACAGTTAGAGCGGATGATGGTCGAAGGGTTAGTGTTTGGTGGTCTACCTAGTGATGGGGTAATGGCTAGTTTTCTAAATTCCCTCGACATCCCGCATGATGAGTTGTCAGATGTGCCCGTGGCTGGCCAGTATCCGGACGTCTTCGAGGAAGTGACCGGACTTCCACCACACTGAGAGATTGAGTTCCGTATTGATTTAGTGAAAGATGCCAGACCTATAGTGATGCCATTTCGTCGTATGGCACCAAGGGAGCAGCGAGAGCTCAGGGTGCAAGTATCTTTTGAAGAAAGGATTTATCAGAAGAAATGTTTCTGAGTGGGGAGCACCAGTTGTGTTTGCTACCAAGGCAGATGGCTCCCTTCGATTGTGTGTGGACTACCGCGAGCTGAATAAGGTGACGAGGAAGAATAAGTATCCTCTACCGGGGATAGATGATTTGTTTGATCGGTTGAGTGACACGAGAGTGTTCTCCCAGTTGGATCTCACGACAAGTTTTCATCATCTTAGAGTGGAAGCCGAGAGTATAGCGAAAACGGCCTTCCGGACGCCGTCTGGGTTTTATGATTGGTTGGTCATGCCATTCGGATTGACCAATGCACCAGCATATTTTGTGGATCTTATAAATAGGGTATTCAGGGACCAATTGAATAAGTTTGTCCTTGTGTTCGTAGATGATATCTTGGTTTATTCAAGGACAGAGGAAGAACACAAGGAACATTTGAGGATAGTGATGGAGGTGTTGAGAAAACACCAATTGAAAGCAAAATTTTCTAAGTGTCACTTCTGGAGGAGGGAAGTGAGATTCTTGGGCCATGTTGTTTCAGAGAATGGTATTGCCGTAGATCCTGCTAAGGTGCCCATTGTACAGGATTGGTCTATGCCCAAGAATGCAACAGATGTGAGTAGTTTCTTGAGATTAGCTGGATATTATCGTAAGTTTATCCAAGACTTCTCCAAGATAGCGGCATCGTTGACTTAGTTTCCCAAGAAGAATCAAGCTTTCATCTGGGACGAAAAGTGCGAGAATGCGTTCAAGAGTCTAAAGGAAAAGTTGACATGTGCACCAGTGTTAGTCATTCCTAAGGGGAATGAAGAGATGACAGTATATACAGATGCATGTGGTACCGGACTAGGTGTTGTACTGATGCAAGGAGGTAGGGTGGTAGCTTATGCAAGTCGGCAATTGAAACTGCACGAGAAAAGATACCCTACCCATGACTTGGAATTAGCAGCGATCGTATTCGCGTTGAAGATGTGAAGACATCATCTCCTGGGAGAAAGATTCGAGTTGTTTACTGATCATAAGTTTCTAAAGTATCTTTTCTCTTAAAAGGATTTAAACCTCCGATAACAAAGATGGTTAGAATTCTTGGCTTCCTACGATTTTGATATTGCATATACACCAGGAAAGGGAAATGCGGTAGCTGACGCCTTGAGTAGGAGACATGCCAGTTTAGGGGCTGTGTTTCTAGAATGGAAGCAACTGGAGTACATCGCTGGGTATGATTTCAGACCAAAGTGCAAATTGAATCCAGAAATGTTAGCAAGTTTGTTGATCAAACCCACTTTGATTGAGCGGATTGGTTCTATTCAGAAGAACGATCCTAACCTATTTGAAATCATCTCCAAGTTAGAGATGGGTATCGATGAGGAGATGAACAAGTATGGGCTTGATCGAGATGGATGGCTTAGAAAGAATGGAAGACTAGTTGTACCTAGTGTCAATGGATTGAGGGATGAAGTACTTAGAGAATGTCATCACTCAAAACTGACTATACACCTCGGTGGTAACAAGATGTATCGAGACATGAAGCAGACCTACTACTGGGAAGGGATAAAAAGAGACGTTGGGGGAGTTTATATCCAAATGCATGAATTTCTAGCTAGTTAAGGCTGAGCAAAAGAAGCCTAGTGGTTTGTTACAACCATTAGAAATTCTAGAATGGAAATGGGAACAAGTCTCAATGGATTTCATTGATGGGTTACCAAGGACTAGATCGGGCCATGATAACATTTGGGTGATTGTGGACCGATTTACCAAGAGTGCAAGATTTATACCCGTCAAGTTGAATAGAACGGCAGCTAAGTTAGCGGAATTATATATAAAGTGGGTAGTGAGATTTCATGGAATACTCAAAGGCATTGTGAGTGACCGAGATCTGTTGTTCACTAGTGGATTTTGGAAGAGCTTACAAGAGGCGTTAGGATCAGAATTACATCTCAGTACCGCGTATCATCCTCAAACCAACGGCCAGACAGAGAGGGTGAATTGTATATTTGAAGATCTCCTGAGAGCTTGCATATTGGATTTTGGTGGACCATGGGATGACCATTTGCATCTAGTAGAGTTTGCATATAATAATAGTTATCAATCCAGTAATGGTATGGCTCCATTTGAAGCTTTGTATGGAAGACCGTGTAACTCACCATCATGTTGGTTAGAAATAGGTGAGAAGTTTGTGCTTGGACCAGATGTGATAAGAGAAACTTCAGCTAAGATTAAGATTATCCAACAACGAATGAAGGCTGCCCAAAATAGGCAGATAGTTATGATGATAAGAGGAGAAGAGAATTAAAGTTCTCCGTTGGCGACTTGGTGTTTGTCAAGATTTCTCCGTTAAAGAGCGTGATTCGATTTGGTAGGAAAGGCAAGTTAACACCAAGATTTGTTGGTCCATTCCCAGTTCTTGAGCAAATTGGAAATCTGGCGTATAAAGTTGAATTACCAGAGAAGATGGCAGAAGTTCATAACGTATTTCATGTTTCCCAGTTAAGGAAATTCGTGAATGACCCTGATGTGACTATTTCACCTGATCAGTTGGATGATATCGAGGTTGAACCCGAGGCGGTTGGGAACCGCAAGCCTATGCGTATTGCTGGGAACGATACGAAGCAACTTCGAAGGAAGGCAGTGAAATTAGTCAAAGTTCAATGGGGCGAGAATGAGAATGACTGTACTTGGGAGACAGAGGAGAGCATTAAGAAGACGTATCCAGAACTCGTCGCCTGTTAAGATTTTCCTTTCGATTTAGTCTTTCCGCATGCTAGGATAGGTTTGTTTTGTTTGTTTTGCATGTTTGATTGTTGTATATGGCTGGTAGGCATGCGGTATCCTTTGTATGTTTTGGGTTAAGGAATTTCGGGGATGACATTTCTTAAGGGGGGGAGGGGGAGGAGAATGTAACGACCCACATTCTACGTATCGAAGGATCGTAGAATATTTATTTCTTTCACATACGAGGTCGTATGGTCATGTAACTTTGGAAGACGACTATTAGGGTCATATCCCACATTCATGATTTTTACTGATTTTTAAATGACCATTTTACCCCTAGCTGATCTTGTTTCGGCCATAACTTTTGATTGGAAAGGAGTTTTGACCTGAAACCAATTCAATTAGATCCGGATGATGGTTTACCTTTCTGTAGAGTGGTCATATGTGAAAAACGGACTTACCGTTTGGGAGATATGGCTGAAATAAGGTTTGGAAGATGAAAAACTGCTTAACCGGGGCAAATGAGGTGATTAGTGAATGGGTCCATAACCCATTTCGGGATTAGGGTTATGGGGAGGCTGAAATGAGCTAGGTTTTCATTTCATTTCAGTTTTCTAGCCGCCACTTTCACTCTAAGAGCCCCAATGGCCACCAACATCTAGAATCACCTCTAATCACTTTCTAATCAAGTATTAGCCTAATCTATGTCAAATCAAAGGGGAATAGCACCAAAGCAAGGTTAGAACTGCTGTGTTGTCTTGGGAACAACGCCATATCAGAGGATAGTTCAGTTTTGAAAGTTTATTTGTGGCCAAGGTGAGTGATTAGCATTGTTTTTACACTAATTACAGTTAATTATGGTGATTAGTGTTAATTAACGAAATCACGCAAGATTAAATTCTGGAAAAATGTTTAGAAATTCGGAAATACTATTTTAGACCTCTGTTAGAAGTTTGGGTTGATTTAATTCAGTTTTGTTAATCCTATCATTAGATTTGCTTACACATGCTTAAGGGGAAAATAAGGGTTTTTGGGTATGGTTGATCCGCTTTGGCATATCATAGTGTTGTTTTGCTGTTTGTGGATAACTATTCATGTTGTTATGACTGTATGGTATGCGTTATGATTGATTAGAAAAGTTAGAATGGTCGAAAACGCCGTCGCATGGCGTAAAATAGCCGCTGGAAGAGTTGCAGGAAATGTGCAGGACCCGGATCGGATCGCCCCTCCCTTCCATGACCCAACGCGATCGTGAGACCCCCTTCACGAGCTGACCGTACTCCACGAGCTGCTCTACTTTGAAGGCCACGAACCAGAAGACCACGACCCGATCCGATGGAGGGATCACGACCCGACCCGGACCAATGTGACACCACGACGCAGCCTGGAGCATCACGAGTCACGAACAGATGAAGGAAACTCGACTCGATCCGATCAGGTGACGATGCACGAGTAGCTATACCAGAGATGAGCAGGAGGCTCCTACGTATTACCTGCATATAATCTCCCTCTGTCGCTGCTGGTCACTACTTTGGGCATTAGTAGTGTACCTTATTTGCTTTAGAGACACTTTCGAAAGTTGTAATAATGATGATGTTGAACATAAGCTGTATTTGAATTTTCCGCTGCTATGATGTTTAGTTTTCAGCTTATGCACTGTCTCGCCTGTTTATGTCAAAGTATGTTACTATTATATTTTATTCCATGCTCTTTGAGATATTCTACAGGTTATTTGTTAGTTCACCAGTAAGTTCTCTTCTTTTTCCTTTCTTTGGCAACCGTCCCGTGCTGTTGGACATTGGCACAACGCACCTTCTTTGAAATGTCGGCTGGTGCGGGGCGGGCTGTCACAAAAAGGGTCGGGTGCCCTACTGTAGTGGTATGAGCGAGAACATGTGAAACGACCCGAACTTCCCCGGTCTCCGAAGAGAAGAGAAAGCGCGGATTGTTTTGAGAACACGACAAAATAGAACGCAGACGGGAGAACATTTCATTGTTTATTACAACAATTCCATCAGAATACAAGAATATACAGAGTATGAATAAATATTACACAGAAATATCAGAGATTTAAATTACATTTAAATACATAGCAGCGGAAAATAATACAAAATACAACTGAAGGAGATATACGGATACAAAGCTTTCCGGATATCGTTCCAGCTGTAAACCAGGATCCTGTGAATATAAATCTGCAAAACCAAAATACTAGCTGCCCGTGTCAAAATAAGGGCACCCAGAGTTTAGGTCAAAATAATAAACTCCAGGTCAGTCATGGGACTGGTGTGAGAACTAAAACAGTTATTAATCTTTATTTTTAAAGTTAAGCAAATCAAGGGACCACGCCTTATAACACGGAACGGGTTTCCTTCCAAGAATACCAGTGCATAAAACAAACAGCGCAATGCTAAATAAAGAAAAATGAAGCTATTATAAGACCCAGTTCCCATCACACAATGCAACGCAAGCCGAAGGATAGGGTTTTTACCTTATAATAGCCAAGAATGCTTGATACGTTTAAAACAAATCATTTGATACAATTATAAGTGCATAGTGTATAAAACAACTTCAAATCATAAGTATCAATCATAGGCGGCATAAGCGCCCCATCCCACTATGTCGCCATACTAGGCTCTACAAATAAAACCGCAAATGTCACGTATTTGGAAATTGGATTTCCATCTATGAACCGAGGCAAAAGATAGTCCTCAACCGATTCGAGACTGTCTAGCCCGAGCCTCAGGGTCAGAGCGCATCGACCCTTGGATCCTCAGGGCCGGTCCACCGATGTGGATTAAACTTAAATCCTGAACATCCGTTTCCCCGCCCTATGGGGTGTAAATGAGCCAACGAATGACTCCACCGGACCCGGATCGTCCGATCAAACCGAGGCGCCTCGCAACAGAAACAACCACATAAGTCAAACTCGTCAGGGCGTGTAAAACCACTGACGCCACTTCTAGCTAGAAAGAAACGCATGCCCTCCCTGACGCCCTCTCCCGTTTTTGGTTCATACCGGGTGTGAAGCTCGCGAATAAAACGTTACACAAAGCTACGCCACAAAGGTCGTGCTTTGATCATCCACCACAAGACTCTGCTTTTCAACAGAAGCCTTGATCATATTGCCACTTAGGCATGCCACACAGGCAATTAACTCCATGCGTTTGATATCCATCGATATATAACCCCTGAGCTCGTACGTCTCAGAGAAGGGCGTTAAGCAAAAGAATAAATTCTCCGCCGCCAAACAGATATATATTTAATAGAAATCAATCACGCAGACTAAAATCTAATGTCAGACACACAGTCCATTTACAAGTTTGTTCTGGGTCTGAACGAAACCGGGGGCACCTAGTACCCCGCATATCCATCGATCTCCAAGTACGTCTGGACGATCACCAACTGTTTCCATCTTCTTGGGTGTACATCCCAATCAAGATCATCAGTAATCACTCAAACGATGTGAAGACCTCCGGTCTTCGACCACCGTCTACATCTTCGACTTATCGTCGTATCAGTTATTCAGAATGGGATAAACCCGGTCTTTCCGAGTAACTCGTGTATATTTTAAATAAGTGTTACACAAACACAACATACGCCTCATTCCAATTCATCAGTCACTAACCGTAAATTAATCAAGAGAATAATTCCCCAAATATTAACCCCGAAGGCCGAAACCAACATCAGATCAATATCCAGAAAACCATTCTGCTTAGCTAACCGACAGTTAGTTTCTAAATTTCACATTCTTAGGGAAAGGTTCCCATTAATTTTATCAAAGATAAATTCTTTCAAATTCATTCTTTAATCTTCCTTTGAATATCACTTCAAACTAGTCGGGATTAACGAACCTTACCGAAGTAATCATTTGTTTTAATTTTCCCAATCCCAACCTATTTATCCCATGAAGTAAAACTGTTAGTACTTCATATCTAACACCACGTTGTTATCGGTAAATTCAATTACCATTTCACGTTCAAATCTAATTAAAGATTTAACTATCACCTGGAGTAAAACTGGTGATACTCCATTCTCGATCTTTTCAATCTAATTAAAGATTCATTAAAATTCCACTTAGTTTTAATCTGTGACTGGGTTAAATAATCCATGTCATTTAAAACACGGTTCACGATAAACCCCAAATCACATCACATTTCAATCAGACCCTAACCATAAATTAGCAAGTGAGCAATTCCCTAAGTATTAACCCCGAAGGCCGAAACCAACATCAGATCAATACCCCAGAAACCATTCAACTTAACTAACCTCCAGTTAGTTTCTTATTTTCTTAACACCTTTGGATCTAAGAACAGTATTATTGAAGATATCGTTCACGACAACCCAAAATCACATTCTATTAATTATCGGATTAAAGAACAAGTGTTATTTAACACACTGTTCACGATAAACCCAAGAATCAATTCGAATTCAATTCCAATTAAATATTATTTAATTGGTACACTTCATTAAATCTAACTAAAAAGATTTAATCATTTTCTCAATTGGGCTTAAGAACAGTGTTAATGAAGACACCATTCACGACAAACCCAAATCACATTTGATATTAAATACAAGGCTCTGAATAGAAAATATACCGGCTTATATTCAATATCAAATTCTACGACCAACGGATATCGTATTGGAAATAACGATATATATATCTTTCAAATTCCCATAACAATATCTGTATCATCACGAAATCCAACATCGAAATATTCCGAAGACAATTTCGATTCAAATCCATTCCAATAATTATTGGCAATTCTGGTAATTTTCAAAACCATTTCAAATCCAATTTATTTATTTAAAAATAAATAGAATTATAATTCTAGTTCAAAACTAGTTCATTTCGATAAAAATCTATTCTTATCTTTTCAAATATGGGGTTTTTCATCCCAATTCTTCCCAAATCATTTCTTATGATTTTACACAAATTATTACTATTTTTAATAATTTTATCAAGGCCCGTACAGTCGATTTCCATCAACGACCATCGAACTGCACTTACAGCGACCTTTTCCTAATTTGATTTGGACATAATTCCAAATCCAACCGTTAGATTTCAAATTTCTAATATTCGTTAGAAAGCTCTTTTCGATACGAACCCAACGGTTCCGGTTTTAGGAGAATCCGACGGTCGGATCTCCCGTAATATCCGTTCGAAGTCAATGGTCGAAATTCGCGAACTACCGCGGCGCGGCGCGTTCTATTCAGGCCATTATATTATATATATATAATATATATAATATATATAATATATACTTCGTCGATTTCCTTTTAAAACGTATTTTATAAATCGTTTTAAATTCGTTTTCAAAAAGATTTCAACTTCCTTTTCAAATTCAAATCAAAATTGAATTTTTCTTTATAAATTCGTTTTAAATTCATTTCAAATTGATTTCAATTCAAATTGATTTCTAATTCAATTTCAGTTCGTTTTCAATTCAATTCAATTTCAATTCGAATTCATTTCTATTCAATTTCAATTCGATTCAATTTCAATTCGAATTCATTTCTATTCAAAATATCAGATTTTGAAATCACTTTCGATGTTCATTATAAAATGAATAAAATCGATATAAATATCGTTCACGTCAAAATGGCGTCAATCTAATCAACACGGCTTCATATGTTTCTATTTTTAAATATTCTATTTCAAATATTTCTATTTCAAATATTTCTTTTCCAAATATTCTATTTCAAATATTTCCTTTTCAAATAATCTATTTCACATATTTCCTTTTCAAATATTCTATTTCAAATATTTCCTTTTTCAAAAACTGGAATGAGGCCCAATCAATTACCATATAATGTTAATTATATGGATTTTCTACAACACATGTATACAATAACAACGATGAATAATCAACCATCATCCAAAGTGCATTCTACACTGTATAAGCATCAAATATAAATATTCAACGCTTATAACAGTCTGTCAATCAATCGATCGACATACAGCTAATTATTGGGACTAGTGTATGTCATATATCATCCCAATACCCGTGTGGGGTTTTCAAACAATCAAACACAGATTTTATTTGTGTAGTTGGGCGATGTGTAAAATTTATTGTCCCAATCAATATCAGTCAAATGTGTGTATATAAACAAATTGTCCGATTTGTTTATTTTTATTTCATATACATGTTAAAAATTCTATTTTTAACTATAAAATATTTTTAACTATATAAATATTTTATTTCATTTCACATCACATCACACAATCAACTACACAGCAAAATCAAACCAACAAGCATACAAGCCGTCCATGGTCTGTGGACGACGGGTGTCGGGTGCTACAAAACACCGTCTGCATCCTAGTATATATATTTCAACTAGAAATAAATTAAAAGGTGAGGAGTTCTCACAGAATAGCTAATTCAACGCCACGACTCTTCTTATGTAGAAATCTTCGTCGTTTCATTTTTCATCACTTTCTTTGCCCGTATCCTCTACAGATATAAAAATCACATTTTTACTTCATTATTCAATATATAAAAATCGAATTTTTACTTCGCTATTCAATATATAAAAATCGAATTTTTACTTCGCTATTCAATATATAAAAATCGAATTTTTTACTTCGCTATTCAATATATAAAAATCGAATTTTTACTTCGCTATTCAATATATAAAAATCGAATTTTTACTTCGCTATTCAATATATAAAAATCGAATTTTTACTTCGCTATTCAATATATAAAAATCGAATTTTTACTTCGCTATTCAATATATAAAAATCGAATTTTTACTTCGCTATTCAATATATAAAAATCGAATTTTTACTTTATAAAAATTCGATCTTGCTACATCAAAAAATCGTATTTTCACCATGCTAATATACATATAAAAATCGAATTTTTATTTGTTAAAAATCGTATCTTTTATATGTTAAAAATATCGCCTTTTATACTTTAAACATCCGAACTTTCTATATAATAAAAATCCGACCTTCTCTAGTTATAAAAATCCTAACTTCTCTAGTTATAAAATTTTTAACTTCATCATAAAAATAAAAATCAGAAAAATAAAATAAAATGAATATAACTTACAATGATCAGATCGGAGGGGGGAGGGGGGTGTTGCGCTGCAGCGAAGAAGAAAAGGGGGAAACGGGTTCGGATCTGCAAAGGAGAGGTGACTAGGGCTAGCGGGGTGGTGCGTAGGGGGGTCGGGGGGGGGGGGGGGGGGCGTCGGGTAGGTGGAAGGTCAGGGAGGTGAGGGTGGTCGGCGCTAGGGCTGTGGAGTGACTCACGTTCGATCTAGGGGTGGAAGGCGCCCGAGGGTCTCGCGGTGGAAGGGGAAGGCTGGGAGCTCGCGCTGTCGGGTAGGGCGAGGGAGAAGAAGGGACGCGAGGGAGGAGGGGCGCCTCGCGCCGGCGGTCAACGGCGTGGCTTCGAGGGAGGCGCGATGTCGATTTGAAGAGAGCAGTTTTTTTTTCTTTTTTTTTTTTTGATCTGAAATAAAAGTATAGGGGGGGGGAAGAATGTAAAGGTTGACTTTATAATTAATTAATTAATTTAATTTTCAATCCTCATAAAGTAACCTTTTACTACGAACTCAAAATCGAACCCACCGACTGTCGCCCCTAGCGTTTTACCCCCATTCCGAACACAATGGGATATGTATCGTGAGCCAATTCGATTGTTTGAATCAGTTTCCATCAAAATCAAAATATAAATTTATATATTGAATTTGAACGCGCATTTCAATTTGTCGGAGCCGCATACTAACTAGAAAAATTCCAGAAAAATATTTTCTAGCTTCGTATTGACGATGCGGTCCTAACAAAACTAGTTTCGTCAAATTCTGAGACCGTTTGAAAAATGGCCATTTTCCAGTCGATTAAAATCAACTGAAACTGGTCAAACGCGTTTTCCTTTGCCACGCTCACATATTGATTCGAAAAATTATGAAATTTGAAACCTAGCAATAACTTTACATCCCGGATCCAACAAAAGTGGTTTCGTCGAAATCCGAGGTCGTTTGCAAAATTTCCATTTTTAAGGGCCTGAATTCCATAGCGACTATTCAGAATTTTCAACTGGACATATCTTTTGTTTCCCGCTATGAAATTTCGATTTTTCGGATTCGTTGGAAAGATAGTCACAATTAGATTCCATATTTTTTGGTTTCACTAAAATCCGATTTGCTTTGCACCCGGTACATTCATTTGAAGTTTGAAATCGAATTATCGAACTACCGCGCCATTTTCAATTCCTTTTATAAATATAAATAAATATTTATATTCTAACGACGATCTATAAAATATATACGCTCGAATTTCATTCAAAATAAATTTCTCGTCGATATTATTTAAAACAATTCATTTTAAATAATCAAAATTCGCTAAAATTGCCATAATAAAATTTTTAAACTGGCCCAGATTTCCGGGTTATTACAATCTCCCCCACTTAAAACTTTTCGTCCCCGAAAAGGATCAAAGCCGAAAGTTGTTACACAAATCAACTCAACTTTCAATATTTGGACTACGACTTAAGTTCTTCAACTTTTCAATTTCTAAGAACTTTTCAAATTTTTCAAAAATTGGGCTAACACCCTAAATTTTCGAAAAATTTCGCCATAACCTCCCTTGCACCGGGAGCACGGGAAAATCCCGAAATTGCCATACAGGCCTTCTGATCTCAAAAAGAAAAAGAAAAAGCCAAGCGGCTAGCCAATCGGCTCATAAAATCATCATCACCCAAACAAAACAGTAAATTATGTTAAACATGTACCTATTTATCGGGCAAACAAATTTTATTCTCTGCTCTAGCCTCCTTGCTATGACCTGTTCAATGTAAGTACATGTATATGCATGCAAATGCGACAAATTTTCAATACAATTCACTATTTGATACAATTAGGCTAAATGGTTCAAAATTTTAATTAATCAAACTATAATTAAACAACACAATCAACAATCAATTAGTTGATTAGCTTTTGAAATTCATAACTTTGATACATAGTCAAAAATCAAATTTTTGATGCCAAATCACAACAATAGGCCCTATCTAATTTTTGGTTCTCACACCAATCAATAGGAAATATATAGATATTACACGTTCATCACTCGAATATAAATTCTGATGATGATGCACCATCATCAGGATTATCCCCGGGTGACTAGAGTGTGATTCTATATCTATCCAGTATATTAAAACTTCGAATATACGTTTGCAAGGCGCATATGCAAAATCTTTATATATTGGATTGTCCAAATTCAATATAAAATAAATATTCAAATACGTATACAACGATTTAAATTTCAAAACAAAATGGGTTTTCATTTTTAAAAAATATACTCTTCACACTCGTTCTAGGATACTACTGATCCCATCTCTAACGAGTCATTCTCATTGGATATTGCTAATCCAATATCTGATGAATTCTTTCATACGGTTCTAATGTGCCTTGTTCTCTAGCTTTGTAAACCAAAGCTCTGATACCACGATGAAACGACCCGAACTTCCCCGGTCTCCGAAGAGAAGAGAAAGCGCGGATTGTTTTGAGAACACGACAAAATAGAACGCAGACAGGAGAACATTTCATTGTTTATTACAACAATTCCATCAGAATACAAGAATATACAGAGTATGAATAAATATTACACAGAAATATCAGAGATTTAAATTACATTTAAATACATAGCAGCGGAAAATAATACAAAATACAACTGAAGGAGATATACGGATACAAAGCTTTCCGGATATCGTTCCAGCTGTAAACCAGGATCTTGTGAATATAAATCTGCAAAACCAAAACTACTAGCTGCCCGTGTCAAAATAAGGGCACCCAGAGTTTAGGTCAAAACAATAAACTCCAGGTCAGTCATGGGACTGGTGTGAGAACTAAAACAGTTATTAATCTTTATTTTTAAAGTTAGGAAAATCAGGGGACCACGCCTTATAACACGGAACGGGTTTCCTCCCAAGAATACCAGTGCATAAAACAAACAGCGCAATGCTAAATAAAGAAAAATGAAGCTATTATAAGACCCAGTTCCCATCACACAATGCAACGCAAGCCGGAGGATAGGGTTTTTACCTTATAATAGCCAAGAATGCTTGATACGTTTAAAACAAATCATTTGATACTATTATAAGTGCATAGTGTATAAAACAACTTCAAATCATAAGTATCAATCATAGGCGGCATAAGCGCCCCATCCCACTATGTCGCCATACTAGGCTCTACAAATAAAACCGCAAATGTCACGTATTTGGAAATTGTATTTCCATCTATGAACCGAGGAAAAAGATAGTCCTCAACCGATTCGAGACTGTCTAGCCCGAGCCTCAGGGTCAGAGCGCATCGACCCTTGGATCCTTAGGGCCGGTCCACCGATGTGGATTAAACTTAAATCCTGAACATGCGTTTCCCCGCCCTATGGGGCGTAAATGAGCCAACGAATGACTCCACCGGACCCGGATCGTCCGATCAAATCGAGGCGCCTCGCAACAGCAACAACCACATAAGTCAAACTCGTCAGGGCGTGTAAAACCACTGACGCCACTTCTAGCTAGAAAGAAACGCATGCCCTCCCTGACGTCCTCTCCCGTTTTTGGTTCATACCGGGTGTGAAGCTCGCGAATAAAACGTTACACAAAGCTTCGCCACAAAGGCCGTGCTTTGATCATCCACCACAAGACTCTGCTTTTCAACAGAAGCCTTGATCATATTGCCACTTAGGCATGCCACACAGGCAATTAACTCCATGCGTTTGATATCCATCGATATATAACCCCTGAGCTCGTACGTCTCAGAGAAGGGCGTTAAGCAAAAGAATAAATTCTCCGCCGCCAAACAGATATATATTTAATAGAAATCAATCACGCAGACTAAAATCTAATGTCAGACACACAGTCCATTTACAAGTTTGTTCTGGGTCTGAACGAAACCGGAGGCACCTAGTACCCCGCATATCCATCGATCTCCAAGTACGTCTGGACGATCACCAACTGTTTCCATCTTCTTGGGTGTACATCCCAATCAAGATCATCAGTAATCACTCAAACGATGTGAAGACCTCCGGTCTTCGACCACCGTCTACATCTTCGACTTATCGTCGTATCAGTTATTCAGAATGGGATAAACCCGGTCTTTCCGAGTAACTCGTGTATATTTTAAATAAGTGTTACACAAACACAACATACGCCTCATTCCAATTCATCAGTCACTAACCGTAAATTAATCAAGAGAATAATTCCCCAAATATTAACCCCGAAGGCCGAAACCAACATCAGATCAATATCCAGAAAACCATTCTGCTTAGCTAACCGACAGTTAGTTTCTAAATTTCACATTCTTAGGGAAAGGTTCCCATTAATTTTATCAAAGATAAATTCTTTCAAATTCATTCTTTAATCTTCCTTTGAATATCACTTCAAACTAGTCGGGATTAACGAACCTTACCGAAGTAATCATTTGTTTTAATTTTCCCAATCCCAACCTATTTATCCCATGAAGTAAAACTGTTAGTACTTCATATCTAACACCACGTTGTTATCGGTAAATTCAAATACCATTTCACGTTCAAATCTAATTAAAGATTTAACTATCACCTGGAGTAAAACTGGTGATACTCCATTCTCGATCTTTTCAATCTAATTAAAGATTCATTAAAATTCCACTTAGTTTTAATCTGTGACTGGGTTAAATAATCCATGTCATTTAAAACACGGTTCACGATAAACCCCAAATCACATCACATTTCAATCAGACCCTAACCATAAATTAGCAAGTGAGCAATTCCCTAAGTATTAACCCCGAAGGCCGAAACCAACATCAGATCAATACCCCAGAAACCATTCAACTTAACTAACCTCCAGTTAGTTTCTTATTTTCTTAACACCTTTGGATCTAAGAACAGTATTATTGAAGATATCGTTCACGACAACCCAAAATCACATTCTATTAATTATCGGATTAAAGAACAAGTGTTATTTAACACACTGTTCACGATAAACCCAAGAATCAATTCGAATTCAATTCCAATTAAATATTATTTAATTGGTACACTTCATTAAATCTAACTAAAAAGATTTAATCATTTTCTCAACTGGGCTTAAGAACAGTGTTAATGAAGACACCATTCATGACAAACCCAAATCACATTTGATATTAAATACAAGGCTCTGAATAGAAAATATACCGGCTTATATTCAATATCAAATTCTACGACCAATGGATATTGTATTGGAAATAACGATATATATCTTTCAAATTCCCATAACAATATCTGTATCATCACGAAATCCAACATCGAAATATTCCGAAGACAATTTCGATTCAAATCCATTCCAATAATTATTGGCAATTCTGGTAATTTTCAAAACCATTTCAAATCCAATTTATTTATTTAAAAATAAATAGAATTATAATTCTAGTTCAAAACTAGTTCATTTCGATAAAAATCTATTCTTATCTTTTCAAATATGGGGTTTTTCATCCCAATTCTTCCCAAATCATTTCTTATGATTTTACACAAATTATTACTATTTTTAATAATTTTATCAAGGCCCGTACAGTCGATTTCCATCAACGACCATCGAACTGCACTTACAGCGACCTTTTCCTAATTTGATTTGGACATAATTCCAAATCCAACCGTTAGATTTCAAATTTCTAATATTCGTTAGAAAGCTCTTTTCGATACGAACCCAACGGTTCTGGTTTTAGGAGAATCCGACGGTCGGATCTCCCGTAATATCCGTTCGAAGTCAATGGTCGAAATTCGCGAACTGCCGCGGCGCGACGCGTTCTATTCAGGCCATTATATTATATATATAATATATACTTCGTCGATTTCCTTTTAAAACGTATTTTATAAATCGTTTTAAATTTGTTTTCAAAAAGATTTCAACTTCCTTTTCAAATTCAAATCAAAATTGAATTTTTCTTTATAAATTCGTTTTAAATTCATTTCAAATTGATTTCAATTCAAATTGATTTCTAATTCAATTTTAGTTCGTTCTCAATTCTATTCAATTTCAATTCGAATTCATTTCTATTCAATTTCAATTCGATTCAATTTCAATTCGAATTCATTTCTATTCAAAATATCAGATTTTGAAATCACTTTCGATGTTCATTATAAAATGAATAAAATCGATATAAATATCGTTCACGTCAAAATGGCGTCAATCTAATCAACACGGCTTCATATGTTTCTATTTTTAAATATTCTATTTCAAATATTTCTATTTCAAATATTTCTTTTCCAAATATTCTATTTCAAATATTTCCTTTTCAAATATTCTATTTCAAATATTTCCTTTTCAAATATTCTATTTCAAATATTTCCTTTTTCAAAAACTGGAATGAGGCCCAATCAATTACCATATAATGTTAATTATATGGATTTTCTACAACACATGTAAACAATAACAACGATGAATAATCAACCATCATCCAAAGTGCATTCTACACTGTATAAGCATCAAATATAAATATTCAACGCTTATAACAGTCTGTCAATCAATCTATCGACATACAGCTAATTATTGGGACTAGTGTATGTCATATATCATCCCAATACCCGTGTGGGGTTTTCAAACAATCAAACACAGATTTTATTTGTGCAGTTGGGCGATGTGTAAAATTTATCGTCCCAATCAATATCAGTCAAATGTGTGTATATAAACAAATCGTCCGATTTGTTTATTTTTATTTCATATACATGTTAAAAATTCTATTTTTAACTATAAAATATTTTTAACTATATAAATATTTTATTTCATTTCACATCACATCACACAATCAACTACACAGCAAAAATCAAACAAACAAGCATACAAGCCGTCCATGGCCTATGGACGACGGGTGTCGGGTGCTACTAAACACCGTCTGCATCCTAGTATATATATTTCAACTAGAAATAAATTAAAAGGTGAGGAGTTCTCACAGAATAGCTAATCCAACGCCACGACTCTTCTTACGCAGAAATCTTCGTCGTTTCATTTTTCATCACTTTCTTTGCCCGTATCCTCTACAGATATAAAAATCACATTTTTACTTCGTTATTCAATATATAAAAATCGAATTTTTACTTCGCTATTCAATATATAAAAATCGAATTTTTTCTTCGCTATTCAATATATAAAAATCGAATTTTTTACTTCGCTATTCAATATATAAAAATCGAATTTTTACTTCGCTATTCAATATATAAAAATCGAATTTTTACTTCGCTATTCAATATATAAAAATCGAATTTTTACTTCGCTATTCAATATATAAAAATCGAATTTTTACTTTGCTATTCAATATATAAAAATCGAATTTTTACTTCGCTATTCAATATATAAAAATCGAATTTTTACTTTATAAAAATTCGATCTTGCTACATCAAAAAATCGTATTTTCACCATGCTAATATACATATAAAAATCGAATTTTTATTTGTTAAAAATCGTATCTATTATATGTTAAAAATATTGCCTTTTATACTTTAAACATCCGAACTTTCTATATAATAAAAATCCGACCTTCTCTAGTTATAAAAATCCTAACTTCTCTAGTTATAAATTTTTTAACTTCATCATAAAAATAAAAATCAGAAAAATAAAATAAAATAAAATGAAATTAAAATGAATATAACTTACAATGTTCAGATCGGAGGGGGGAGGGGGGTGTTGCGCTGCAACGAAGAAGAAAAGGGGGGAAACGGGTTCGGATCTGCAAAGGAGAGGTGACTAGGGCTTGCGGGGTGGTGCGTAGGGGGGTCGGGGGGGGGGGGGGGGGCGTCGGGTAGGTGGAAGGTCAGGGAGGTGAGGGTGATCGGCGCTAGGGCTGTGGAGTGACTCACGTTCGATCTAGGGGTGGAAGGCGCCCGAGGGTCTCGCGGTGGAAGGGGAAGGCTGGGAGCTCGCGCTGTCGGGTAGGGCGAGGGAGAAGAAGGGATGCGAGGGAGGAGGGGCGCCTCGCGCCGGCGGTCAACGGCGTGGCTTCGAGGGAGGCGCGATGTCGATTTGAAGAGAGCGGTTTTTTTTTCTTTTTTTTTTATGATCTGAAATAAAAGTATAGGGGGGGGGGGAGAATGTAAAGGTTGACTTTATAATTAATTATTTAATTTAATTTTCAATCCTCATAAAGTAACCTTTTACTACGAACTCAAAATCGAACCCACCGACTGTCGCCCCTAGCGTTTTACCCCCATTCCGAACACAATGGGATATGTTTCGTGAGCCAATTCGACTGTTTGAATCAGTTACCATCAAAATCAAAATATAAATTTATATATTGAATTTGAACGCGCATTTCAATTTGCCGGAGCCGCATACTAACTAGAAAAATTCCAGAAAAATATTTTCTAGCTTCGTATTGACGATGCGGTCCTAACAAAACTAGTTTCGTCAAATTCTGAGACCGTTTGAAAAATGGCCATTTTCCAGTCGATTAAAATCAACTAAAACTGGTCAAACGCGTTTTCCTTTGCCACGCTCACATATTGATTCGAAAAATTATGAAATTTGAAACCTAGCAATAACTTTACATCCTGGATCCAACAAAAGTGGTTTCGTCGAAATCCGAGGTCGTTTGCAAAATTTCCATTTTTAAGGGCCTGAATTCCATAGCGACTATTCAGAATTTTCAACTGGACATATCTTTTGATTCCCGCTATGAAATTTCGATTTTTCGGATTCGTTGGAAAGATAGTCACAATTAGATTCCATATTTTTTGGTTTCACTAAAATCCGATTTGCTTTGCACCCGGTACATTCATTTGAAGTTTGAAATCGAATTATCGAACTACCGCGCCATTTTCAATTCCTTTTATAAATATAAATAAATATTTATATTCTAACAACGATCTATAAAATATATACGTTCGAATTTCATTCAAAATAAATTTCTCGTCGATATTATTTAAAACAATTCATTTTAAATAATCAAAATTCGCTAAAATTGCCAAAATAAAATTTTTAAACTGGCCCAGATTTCCGGGTTATTACAACATGAAGTCACAATGAGAAGGTGGGACTCGAGTTGGAGATGACTGTGTGGATGTTAGAGGGGATTGATCGACGAGGAGATTGGTGGTTGCAGGTTTGAGTTGTGTGGAGAAATCAGCGAGAGGGAGAGCTCCAAGGTTTTGAAATGGTGAAGTAGCGATTATCTGGAGCATGTTTCGATCTGTTTGAGAAAGACCAGCGGGTTCGGTGGTATAGCTGAAGAGGGAAAAGGGATTAAGTTAACGTGGTGATTTGGGGATCATTAAGTATATTAGTTAAGTTAGTTTGTTTTTTTCCCAATGAAATGAAGCCGGTGGAAGAGGAGGAGTACAGTTTGATCTTGAAAGTGGTGGAAAGGGGAATCTGAATTGGAGTAGAATTCGGTAGGGAAGAAAGACTAACGTATGATTGTTGGGTGGGATTTTCAAATGGGTGATGGGCCTGATGGACCACAACAAAAGGTGAAGCCCAAAAATAAATAGCGTTAAAGTTTAATTTAATTAAATAACTGTATAACTTATAAATTCAATATCTCGGTCATACTTAATCAGAATTGAGCGAAACAAGATCCGTTGGGATCGTATAAACGGTGACTACACATTGGAACTGACCGGGAGTGGATTGAAGCTCGTTTGAATTTATGGCGAAATAAATTGTTTGATTCGAATCAAACAACAGTTTATCGTTCTTTAACGATGAACTACCAAAGTGAGTAAAACTCACTATCTCCGATCAGTTTATATTTTTATAAACTGTACTTTATTTTTGATAAATAAATGATTAATTGCTGTGTATTGATTGTTTGGACTGTTAAATAGATTTGATTGAAAACGTAGATATAGTTATATATATACATATATATCGACAATCAAATATTGATCATGTTTAACAGTATATTTCATGACGAAATGAAATTGATGTGAATTATATTGTGTAACATCTGTGGATGCAGGGAAACAGGTTGGAGGGATTCAATTGGATTCTTCAACATTTATTTTACTGTTATTCATATATTGTGATATATGATGTGGTATATAATCTTTTGTAGATTATGCGTGTTTGGATAGTATTTATCATTGTTATATGGTATGTTAAATACCATAAGAAATACCATAATGATAAAAAGGGAATTTTGAAAAACGTATATTGAAAATGAAATGTTTATAAAATCAAAGGATTTTGTAAAGAGAATATTTATAACATCAAAGAATATTATAAAAGGATGTATTTAGAAATAAATAGAATAGAAAAAGAAATAGTTGGAAAATAAAAAGGGGTTTCTTATGAAATCAATGGATTTTATATATAAAAGGAAAGGGATTTTTTAAAAAGAAAATAATTATAAAATCGAAGGATAAGTTATAAAAGGAAAATATTTGTGAAACAAATATAAAAGGAAAATATTGTGAAACAAATAGGAAAAGAAATATTTATTTAGAAAATAAATACATGGAATTGAAAAGGGAGTATTTGTAAACCATTTGCACATAGATTTAAAAAAGAGATATTTGTAAAACATTTACAAACAGAATTAAAAAGGAAATATTTGTTGAGCAAAATAAATAGAGTTATAAAAAGGAAATATTTATTTAGGAAATAAATAGAGTTATAAAAGGGATTTATTGGGAAATGAAAAGAATGTCATATAAGGAAATATTTGGCAAATGAATAGAATTTTACATCAGGAAAGTTTAGACACGTGCTTCGCACACGGGTATAACATGATATGGATTTAAAGCAAAGATTTTAAATAGAACCTGTTGTAACCAATAGATTGAGAAGATTAATTTATAAATAATATTTTATAAATTAAATAAAATATTTATCATTGGATAAATAGAATATATAAGTCAGGGCTTATATAGAGAAGTAAGAATCGATTTCAACATCGATATTTGAAACTGAATATGGACGTAGAGTTAATCAAAGGAGTTAATCAAAATGTGTTAATCAAAATGAGTTAGAGGAGTTAATCGATTTGAGTTAGAATTAATCGATTAGAGTTAGAGTTAATCGATTTGAGTTAGAGTTAACCAGTTAGAGTTAATCAGCTAGAGTTAATTGATTAGAGTTAAATTGAACTAGAGTTATTCGAATAGAGTTAATTGAATTAGAGTTAGTCGGATTAGAGTTATTCGAATATAGTTTATTCAAAGAAAGAGTTATCGAATATTAGTTATTCGAAAGGAGTTATCGAATATTAGTTATTCTAAAGGAGTTATCGAATATTAGTTTTTCGAAAGGAGTTATCGAATATTAGTTATTTGAAAGGAGTTATCGAATATTAGTTATACGAAAGGAGTTATCGAATATTAGTTATTCGAATGGAGTTATCGAATATTAGTTATTTGAAAGGAGTTAATCGAATATTAGTTATTCGAAAGGAGTTATCGAATATTAGTTATTCGAAAGGTGTTAAATCGAATATTAGTTATTCGAAAGGAGTTAATTGATAAGAGTAAATTTGTTAGAGTTAATTGAATATAGTTTATCCAGTAGGGTAAATCAAATAGAGTTAATCCAATAGAGTTAATCAAATAGAGTTAATAGAATTGAGTTAATCAAATAGAGTTATTTGATAAGAGTAAATCGATTAGAGTTAATCGAATTGTGTTAATTGAATAGAGTTATTCGAATATAGGTTATTCGAAGAAGAGAGATTACCGAATATAGTTTATTCAAAGGAAAGAGTTATCGAATAGAGATTTATTCGAAAGAGAGTTACGTAAGGAAGTTTGTTAAAGATTTAAAAGATAAACTTTGACTATTTCGAAGTTAAAATGTTGTTCAGTTAAGGTCTGAGAGGAACCCCAACTTGATTGACTTCCTTCTTAACTAAGGAATGGTAAGGTTTGATAGTGAATGATGGTTAAGTGAATTTAGTTAATGAGTGAAATGGTTTGAGTTGGCATGGCAATGTTTGATTTAAACATCAGTTTAAATCCAGTGAAGGAGTTTTGGAAATGTTTTCCAAATAAGAATCAGAAATGTTTTCTGATAATAGAAAATAAGACTTTAGAATATATGGAAAAAGGAGATAAGTAAATTAATGAACTAAAGAGATAAATGTTAAATGATGATTGATCGATAAAATTTCCATCTGGAAATAATATCGTTGTTTGCACATGTGTTTTTCTTTGATAGTTAAATCACAAACTATCTAAGTTTTGACCATTTTTCCGTCGTCAATACGAGAGACCGGTTGGATTCTTATCCAAAGAACCACTCCGTATGGGCGTTAGCGTTTCGAATCAAATAGATCGAAGACAAATTGAAGACAGAGTAAAGTGCAAGGGCTGTTGTATAAGTCCAAGGTAGAGATTGCCTAGGATGGATGTAAAGAATAGTGCCTTCGGTTTGTCTAGTCCCAGGACAACTTGAATGGATGAATGTCTGACAGAGTATATCTGGTAGATCATGTAAGTTAACTGTTTCAAATGTATTTACGTTGGTGGCGGAGGAATTCATTTCTCTTAGCTTATACCTGTGGTATTTTCGGAGAAATCAATTTGTGATTTGATGGGTATGACGATGTGGCAATGGAAGTAAATGGAGGAGTGATGTGTTAAAAGATACGTATTGACCTCGAGCCCTATCAACTGCGAAATGACAGAAATCGGCCAGGCAGCATGACTAAGTGGTTCGCAACCAAGTAGGGTATATTGTCACCATCTAGAGAATATTCATATTTGTACTTCTTTCAATTCTGTATCTCCCGGGAATGGTTATGTTGGTTTACCAACTATAAGGTGACAATATATTCGATACACTCAAGCGAAATGATTGGTCGGTCATGTGTGGCCGAGTTGCAAGATGTTCTTGTTGAACTCCAGTGTATCACTTCTAGAATACACTGAGCGGAAGTTGGATCCATACCTTGTCATAGTTGGAATCCATTCCCCAAATAAGAGCCTGCGGTTTTGATTGTATATTATATATGTAGAACGTTAGATGCAAGCGTTTCTACTAGATGATATTATTTGTGTTAGACATTATTATAATATCAGAATAATATTGTTTTACTAATGATTTGGGTTATCGTAAGGTAAAAACCATCTGTGTTTATGTGTGGATCGGTCTTACGATTATTCTTTCTTTTGAAAGGATTTTTAAAGTTAAACAAATGATTTGAGTTTACTCACACCAGTCACATGACTGACCCGGAGTTTATTTTGTTTTATTTTCCCTAAACTCTTGGGTGCCCAATTTTGTATAGGCAGTCAAGTAGTCGGGATTTACGGATACTTGAAGAACTGGAGCAGGAGGCTTCAGAATTATATAGCTATGGTTTTTTTGCTGTGTTGTAAGTGTTGTACTTTGGAAGTGATATGTATATTCAAGTATAGATTTATATTTCAAAGTTATGTTATATATTATATGTTATTCGTTCCGCTGTGAGGTTCGTGTTACTCTGATGTTGTGTTCTTCTTCTTCTTCTTCTTCTATTCTAAGTTTCTATCTTATCTATTCTCACCCTCTAATTTCTTTCATGGACTATCCGGTGTTTCCGACGCTTGGTTAGTCGATATGGTGTTTTATGTCGATAACTAGGATCGCGAAAACCCCGGGTCGTTACACAAACTGACACCCTATTAAATTCATTTCTATCAAGTGAACAAAATAAAATATTCATGACTTTTTAATTGTTTTATGCAATAGACTTTTGCTCAGAAGTCCATTGTGTAAAATTACTTATGGGTTCAATATAATCAATTTGTGTAATGCTCCAAGTGTCTAATTCTGTTAATTGTAAACATATTTTCATTCTACATATCCAATATGCATAGTTAACCGACCCTCTACAAATGAACTAGAACTACTACTGTTGACATTAGTAGTGTTGGTTGCCATTTTAAACTTTTTCAAAAATCAGACTATGAAAACTTTGAAAACCTATGCTTTGATACCAATTGCTAAGTAATGTGAATTAAGGATCTTAAGGTTAATTTAACACTAGAGGGGAGGATAATAATGTTTAATGGAATGTACGAACTTTTTGAATATATAAAAATCAAATGCAAATCATAGATATGAAACAGTCATGTAATCAATCACAAATGAAAATAACAAGTGAAAGTAGTAAAGGAAAGAATATATCGGGTATTTATACTAGTCCTTAGTTACCTTACATCCACTCCCATACAACTCAGGATTATGCAGACGTAACACCCCGTAAAAATATACCTAAATAGACTTAAGATGATCTTATAATATATTAATGGGATGAAAAATGGTATTTCAAGAAATTAGAAATTTGGCATAAAAATATCATGGTTGTATTTGTAGCGATATTTCGATCCATTTCATATATAATATGTCGAAAACGAAGTCCGTATGAAGAATTCACATTTAAAAATGTTTTGCGTGAAAATATATACACATACGTTTGAAATTTGAATTGAAAATATAAATTTATGGAATAAAAATGTCTAATTAATGGTTGATTAGAAGATTCCATTTTGTATATATATATATATCTACAAATAAGAGGGGACAGGAATATTGATTAAATGGAAAAAATCCAATAAAATAAGTAACGTTTAATAATAAAATCTTTCCATCCATCATTTACGTTTAATGGCCGTTTAAGGGACCAAGAGGCCGACCGCCCTCCTAGAGAGGGCATGTACCGCTTGGGGCGGCCAGTGCCCAATTTTCCCTGGTTTGGGTTGGGTTTTTGGTATTTGTTTATAGATTAACAGTCAGGGTTTAACCTAAGTAATCCTATGGCTGTTATTCACTCATACACCTATAAATAACACCCTAAACCTCAAACCTAAACCAAGTCTTCTCCTCCTCCCTTGCCTCTACTCTGCCATTGATTCTAGAGAAAATATATTTTAGGTTTTCTTCTTTCTCTCTTAAATCTATTTTCTTTTCTAATCCCTTTTCTTATAGAATTTGAATAGGATCTAAATATGGAATCATAGATTTATATATATATATATATATATGAATTCTAGCTGTTTAATTCTTATATATATATATATATATATTTCTATGGGTTGGAGTTCGCATTCATGTTCTTTCTCCAAGGTTTTTAGATCTAATAGGCAAACATCATCAAATCTATGACATTTCCATAGAATTGAATCACTTGAGTGGAAATTATACTTGTTTAAGATAAATTATATATTTTTATAGATCATATATTGATTTGTATGCCTAATCAGGTTTGGTTTCACGATAGCATCATAATTCAAACCTCTAAATCTCATATTTGTGTTATGGTTGAGGAATAATTTGGTGATTTTACTTTTGTTTACTTGGATTTACCTCTTTTTATTTGAAAAAAAAATTATGTAAAAAGATTAAGATTTATTTTGGTTTTATTATCTGAACAGGTTTATATTTCCAATTCAAAATGGATAATTTGAACGTATTCAGATATGAAATAATCAAATACTAATGTTTTTATGTGCAACACAGAAAAAGAGTAAATTCGAATTAAATAAAGGTTTATGTTTATATGTATAAATTATTATATATATTTATATATATAAATATGTATTTAACACCTTGTTTCTCTTTCATTACCTAAATCATTCTAATAAACCTAGGATACAAGTTTGAAAAGTTATGTTTATATTTTCCCATCTGCTACTTGTTATTGATTATGCCATGAATTAAGTAGTTTAATATGGTAATTTGGCTTGTATACCTTTTTTGTGAATAGGATTGACAATTTACACCGTTAAAATGTTTTTGTAACGACCCGGGTTTTCGCGATCTTGGTTATCGACATATTCTCAATGTCGATTATCCAAGCATCGGAAATACCAGATAGCTAATAGAAAGAAGTTAGAGGGTGAGAACAGATAAGATAAAAAATTAGAATAGAAGAAGAAGAACACAACCATACAAAATCAGAGTAACACGAATCTCACAGCAGAATGAACAACATATAATAGATAACATATCTTTGAAATAAAATCAGTATATGTATACAATAACATTATCAAAGTACAACTCTTACAACACAGCGGAAATAAACAATTGCTATATAATCCTGAAGCCTCCTGCTCCAGCTTTCCAATTATATCTGTAAAATCCTGACTACTTGACTGCCCATAAAAAATGGGGCACCCAGGAGTTTAGGGAAAATAAAACAAAATAAACTATGGGTCAGTCTTGGGACTGGTGTGAGTAAACAATTTAAAACAACTTGAGGAAATAAACGATATCTCATAAGACCATGCCATATAACAGAATGGGTTTTTTCCTTGTGAGAATCCAAAACACTTGGTCCAACATTCAAAAAACTTTTAAAAGGAACGAAAATCTTTATATCAACTCATTTGATATTATAATAATGTCTATTAACCACAATATAATAATCATTTAGCAGAACGCTTTCATCTCACGTTCCACATACATAATATATAATCAAAAACCGCGGGCGCTTATTGGGTAATGAATTCCAACTGGCAAGGTATGGGACCACCTTCGGGCAGTGTATCTCTAAAGAGGAATACACACGGGTTCAACAAGATCATCTTGTAACCCAAGCTAAACATGACCGGTCACTCATTTTGCTTGAGTGTACCGAATGTATTATCACCAATGGTTGGGATCAGCAACCGTTTCCCGAAAGGGACAACATCGAAATAGATTATAGAAGTAAACGGAATTTCTCTAGATCATGTGACAATACACCCTAATTGGCAGCTAACCACTTAGCCATGTGACTTACCCGATTTTATACCATTTCCGGTTGTGAGGCTAGAGGCCATAACGTATCCTTTACAAACCACATCTTTATTCACTTTGAATGTCACATCGTCATACCCGCTAAATCACAAATTGATTTCTCCAAACATATCACGGGTAAACAGCTAAGAGAAACGAATTCCACCACCACAAAACATAAATACGTTTGAAGAGATCAACTTACGCGATCTATTAAATATACTCCGTCGGACATTCTTCCATACAGGTCGTCCTGGGATTGGACAGACCGAAGGTACTATTCTGTAAATAGGACAACCCTTGCATAACTCCGTCTTCAATTATCTTCATCATATTTGATCACAATGCTAATGCCATACAGAGTGTTTTTCAGATAATATATCTGATCCTGTTCTCTTCGTATTGACAATGGAAATGGTCAAAATCTTTGATAGTCAGTGATTTGACTATTAAAGGAAAACATGTATACAAATAACAGTCATATTCCCAAATGGAAATCTTACCGATCAACCATCATTTCATTTCCTAATTTCCCATTTATTATTTCCATATATCCATAAATTCCTTATTTTCTAAAATTAGAAAATATACTTTATTAACTTTGGAAAACGTTTCCATTTCTGATTCACACATCAATATCTTTCCACCTCTATCAGTCTCTAACTGTAAACTAGTAACAAAACAACTTCCCACGTATAAACCCCGAAGGCCGAAATCCACATCAGATCGATACCCAGAAAGCCATTCAACTCAACTAATTTCTAGTCCGTTTCTAATTTCAATAATTCCATTTAAATTCCTAATTCAAACCCCAAATTCTTTTATAATATTTTATTTGAAAAATATTTACTTTCATCTAATTTTTCACATAAAATGTGAATAATATTTCTTTATATGATTCTATTTGTTTTCCAAACAATTTCTTTTATAATTCTATTTATTTCCTATAAATATTTCCCTTTTCAATATCCTATTTATTCTATACAAATCCTTTTATATAATTCTATTCATTTTATATAAATCCTTTTATATAATTCTATTCATTTTATATAAATCCTTTTATAATTCTATTCATTTTATATAAATCATTTTATATAATTCTATTTAGTTTCTAACTAATAATTCTATTTATTTTCCAAATAAATATTTCCTTTTATAATAATATTTACTTTCTAACTAATAATTTTATTTATTTTCCAAATAAATATTTCCTTTTATAATTATTTTCCAATATTTGTTTTCCAAATATTACCTTTTATAATCTATTTCGTATATAAATATTTCATTTTCAGTATTCACTTTGAAAATTTCCTTTTACATTACAGTATTTGATACAGTATTTAAAATACTAATTAGCTGGACTAATGTCATCATAATCAATCACAGATTATATATCACATCATATAACACAACATATGAAAACAAACAATATTATAAATATTGAGAAATCCAGTTGGATCCCTCCAACCTATTTCCCTGCATCCACAGATGTTAATCAATATAAATAACGTCGATTTCATTTCAATATTAAATATTCTGATAAACAGAATCAATATTTGATTAACGATATATATAAATATATTTCTTTATCTATAATTACAACTAATCAATCAGCAATTCAACAAAACAATCAACACACATCAATCAATCATCATTTATAAATACTGGATAATATTTATAAAAATATAAACTGTACAGAATTAGTGAGATTTATTCACATTGGTCGGTTATCGTTAAATAATGATAATCAATCCTCAATTCAGATCGGACAATTTATTTCACTATAAGTTGTAACGAGCTCTGATTCACTCCCACTCAGTTCCATGATGTAGCCGTCGTCCATAGGATCCCAACGGATCCTGTTTTGCAAAATTCTGATAACGTATGGAGAATTTATGCCTTTTTACAAATTTAGCTAAGCATTTAAATTATTAAAACTATTCATTTATTGATGGGCCTCACCCATTCTAAGCTTGGGCCCAAACTATCCACGTTCAAAATATCTGCTTCCCCAATTCATCTTCTCCAAAAAGAGACCGCTCCCCACAGAAATCAACCCTCCATCTCCACTTTCTTTGATCCCATTTCCTCTTTAATATCTCCACATAACTTCAAACTTAAATCACCAAACAGCTTCTTATCAAATTCTATACAAACTAACACCCTTTCCATCGAGTTCGCACCCTCATCTCCATTCGCGGTTTTCAGAAAATCGCGCACCACACAGACATTGTCGTACTTCCCCTTCGAATTGCTCCTTTTCTACTTTACGGAATTAAAAACAAAACAACCATTCTTCTCCTTGTTATGAACTCGATCACCCTATACCCGCAGAATCAAACTCGCACAAACTTCTGGCATCGCGATTTTCAGCAGTTTCATACCCAACACAGTATAGTTGTGATAAAAAGTGCATCGAATCCCTAAAACAAACCACACGCAGAAGTTAATCGATCTCCTAACATTCAAAACAACATTCATTCCCGGAATTTCTACTCCTATCCCCTTTGATCAATAACCCTAGTTTTACTGTTATTAGCTGAGTAATCAAAGCTTGCGTCGAACTGGAAGAGACGCAGACCAAACTGAAAAGAATTACAACAGCAATCCAAATATGTTTGTATAATAATTTATAGATTTTACTTTGATTTTATACAATTTTTTCCTAGATGAGAAACTCACGTTGGTTAATCTTGTTTTGAGGCGGCTTGGAATTATGTCGCTGTTGACTAGGAGAAATGACTTTAGGGTTAGAGAGGAGTGTTGTATTTATAGGAAAAATATATATTATTTTATTTGATTTTTTATATTCGATTTTATTAAATCGTTATTTGCATTTACTGTTAAAAACTCGTGCAATCACATGCAACAACCAAAAATCATGAAAATGGGCATGCAGCTACAGTTCGACATTACGGACCCAACGAAACTGGTTTCGTCGAATTCCGACTTCGTATGCTCACACAACATATTTTAAAGTCAAATTATTGACTATTTTTCAGATTAAAATCCCGTATGGCCACATACTGACTCCAAAAATTACATAATTGAAACCTAAAAATAATTTATTATTGCGGATCCAACAAAATTAGTTTCGTTGAAAACAGAGGTCGTTTGCAAAAATGGCTATTTTTAAAGCTCTAAATAAACCCATTTAAATACAAATATATTTAAAAATAATTAAATTAAATATTAATAAATTAATATTATCATATATATATATTCACATAGAATATAATCCGGCTCCAAAATAAACATATCAGGATTTATAACTCGACATTTCAAAATTAGAGTTAACTGATATTCAATTAAAAATAGAAATCCTTTTGTAAATCGTTATAAATTATGAAGGAATTCCATAGCAACTATTTGAAAATTTGATTTGGACACAAATCAAAATCTACACAATGAAATCCCGAATTTTCTCTTTCATTAGAAAGATATACTTCACCAGCTCCGAACATTTTTTTATTTCACAGAAATCCGACTTAAAACGGATTCTGTATATTCATTTAAGTTCGAATCACCAAATTACGAACTATCGCGCCATTACGGGCTTGATTATAATTATATTATAATTTATATATTCAACTGTCATTTATTTAATATATTCCTTAATATAATTCAACTCTAAACAGAATTATATATTATAAATGATCCAATTCACACAATATTGTGAATTCCACTATTTCCGACTATTTCGAAAATTAAATATATTATTCTATTATTTGTATTAATTAAATATTCAATATTATTTAATTTTGATCATTTTAAATTACCAAACCATTATTTAAATTATTTATTTTTCGTTAAAAATACAGGTCGTTACATTCTTCCCCCTTAAAATAATTTCGTCTTCGAAATTGCTAAGGTAGATAACAAACCCTATTAACTAGGTTAAAAATTATTTGTTTACTTCTTAACTTTAGTTTCAACTGAACCAATAAATTTAATTAAATTATGAATTCATTTCTGTAAACAAAAATTTTCAAAAATCCCGAAAATTTTCTAACACCCGAATTTTTTGAATTTTTTTGCCAATACCTCCTTTGTATTGGTCAATTGGTACAACTACGACTCACCTCTCTAGGCCTTTCCAACCCAAAAGAAAATCAAACAACCAAGCGGCTTGCCAATCCGGCTCATAAATCTCATATCCAAATAGAAATATAAACTTGTACATTTTTGTTGGGCATATCGTTATATAATTTTCATCTGTTACCAATTCAACATATACCAATGTCATATCAGTCAACTCCAATCACTTCATTCGCTTATATTCAACCTAGATCTCATTTCAACTCGAGTTTCATTCTCGATTCCAAATCCTTAACTCACCAATCCAATTTACTTTACCTCGTTAAGTTTCATCCATAAACTTCATTAATTAATTAATTTCAATTTCAGTTTGCTTTCACAAGTATTATTTATCTTGTTTTTAATTTTAACGATCAGTCCATTATAATTCAACATTCTTTTTCCTAGGAGTTTTTAAACCACTTTGCTTTTCTAAAAAATAAATCAAATAATCCTTTTCAAAATTCAAACAACTTGTTTTAGCAAAACATTTCCAAAACAATTTTTTTTGGTAGTAATCCATCACTTACAATTCGAAAATGAACACCGATGATGTCATGATCATCATTGGAATCTATTTCTAGCTATCGAACTGAATTTAATACTATATCACTTTCAAAACCATATCTAAACACTTCCATTTTGAAATTCATTTCAAAATATCATTTACAATGCTTTAATACAATTTAAAATCTCCTAGGATTTTAAAATTCTCTTATATCTAATCCATACTCATTTACAAACACTTATTCAAATTTCCAGAGTTTTAATTTCAATTCAGATTTAAATTCAGATTTAATTCACTTCGTACTACTTATATGAAATTTGATTGGTTATTTACATAACCGTTCCAATTGTAATCTTATCTGATTATAATCACAACCAACACATTCAATATATGATGATACTTCAAATATTAATCATACTTTTATATCGAAATATGATTTGGGTAAAATTATATCATATACCTTCTTTTCAAAACATATCATGTTGGTTCATCGTATTCGAGTGTTTATAAACTCCTACCGATACAGTGGATCAAATTGATCGACCAGAACCCATAAACAACTCAACCAATAAATCTCCATAATATAAAACCATTTTACATCAAATAACAAATACGTTCACTCGTATATATACACTCAATGTAGGGTATTACTAACCTTATCTCTACTAAGTCACGCAACAGAGCCAAGGTAATTACTTAACCTTAAGCTCTGAGACCACTGTAACGACCCGGGTTTTCGCGATCCTGGTTATCGACCTAAACTCAATCTCGATTATCCAAGCATCGAAAATACCGGATAGTTAATAGAAAGAAGTTAGAAGGCGAGAATAGACAAAATAGAAAATTAGAATAGAAGAAAAAGAACACAACCTGACAAAATCAGAGTAACACGAATCTCACAGCGGAACAAACAACATATAATGGATAACATATCTTTGAAATAAAATCAGTATATGTATACAGTAACATTATCAAAGTACAACACTTACAACATAGTGAAAATAAACAATTGCTATATAATCTTGAAGCCTCCTGCTCCAGCTTTCCAATTATATCTGTAAAATCCTGACTACTTGATGCCCATACAAAATTGGGCACCCAAGAGTTTAGGGAAAACAAAACAAAATAAACACCGGGTTAGTCATGGGACTGGTGTGAGTAAACAATTTAAAACAGCTTGAGAAAACAAACGATATCCCATAAGACCACGCCGTATAACGGAACGGGTTTTTCCCTTATGAGAATCCAAAACACTTGGTCCAACATTCAAAAACCTTTTGAAAGGAACAAAAATCTTTATATCAACTCATTTGATATGATAATAATGTCTATCAACCATAATATAATAATCATCTAGCAGAATTCTTTCATCTCACGTTCCACATACATAATATATAATCAAAAACCGCGCTTATTGGGTAATGAATACCAACTGGCAAGGTATGGGACCACCTTCCAATAGTGTATCTCTAGAGAGGAATACACCGGGTTTAGTAATAACATCTTGTAACCCAGGCTAAACATGACTGGTCAGTCATTTTGCTTGAGTGTACCAAATTTATTATCACCAACGGTTGGGATCAGCAACTGTTTTCCCGAATGGGACAACATCGAAGTAGATTATAGAAGTAAATGGAATTTCTCTAGATCAAGTGACAATACACCCTAATTGGCAGCTAACCACTTAGCCATGCGACCTACCCGATTTTATATCATTTGCGGTTGTGAGGCTAGAGGCCATAACGTATCCTTTACAAACCACATCTTCATTAACTTTGAATGTCACATCGTCATACCCGCTAAATCACAAATTGATTTCTCCAAACATATCACGGGTAAACAACTAAGAGAAACGAATTCCTCCACCACCAAACGTAAATACGTTTGAAGAGATCAACTTACGCGATCTATTAAATATACTCTGTCAGACATTCTTCCATACAGGTCGTCTTGGGATTGGATAGACCGAAGGAACTATTCTGTAAACAGGACAACCCTTGCATAACTCCGTCTTCAATTATCTTCATCGTATTTGATCACAATGCTAACGCCATATGGAGTTGTTTTCATATAATATATCTGATCCCGGTCTCTCCGTATTAACAACGGAAATGGTCAAAATCTTTGATAGTCTGTGATTTAACAATCAAAGGAAAACATGTGTACAAACAACGGTCGTATTCCCAAATGGAAATCTTACCGATCAATCATCATTTCATTTCCCTATTTCCCATTTATCATTTTCATATATTCATAAATTCCTTATTTTCTAAAATTAGAAAATATGTGTTATCAACTTTGGAAAACGTTTCCATTTCTGATTCACGCATCAATATCTTCCCACCTCTATCAGTCTCTAACTGTAAACTAGTAAGAGAACAACTTCCCAAGTATAAACCCCAAAGGCCGAAACCAACATCAGATCGATACCCAGAAAGCCATTCAACTCAACTAATTTCCAATCAGTTTCTAATTTCAGTAATTCCATTTAAATTCCTAATTCAAACCCCAAATTCTTTTATAATATTTTATTTGCAAAATATTTACTTTCATCTATTTTCACATAAAATGTGAATAATATTTCTTTATATATTTCTATTTGTTTTCCAAATAATTTCTTTTATAATTCTACTTATTTCCTATAAATATTTCCCTTTTCAATATCCTATTTATTCCATACAAATCCTTTTATATATTTCTATTCATTTTATATAAATCCTTTTATATAATTCTATTTATTTTATATAAATCCTTTTATATAATTCTATTCATTTTATATAAATCATTTTATATAATTCTATTTACTTTCTAACTAATAATTCTATTTATTTTCCAAATAAATATTTCCTTTTATAATTATATTTACTTTCTAACTAATAATTTTATTTATTTTCCAAATAAATATTTCCTTTTATAATTATTTTCCAATATTTGTTTTCCAAATATTACCTTCTATAATATCCAATTTATTTCATATATAAATATTTTGTTTTCAATATTCACTTTGAAAATTTCCTTTTACATTACAGTATTCATACGGTATTTAAATACCAAATAACCAGACCAGTGTCATCATAATCAATCACAGATTATATATCACATAATATGTCACAATATATGAAAACAAATAGTATTATAAATATTGAGGAATCCAGTTGGATCCCTCCAACCTGTTTCCCTGCATCCACAGATGTTAAACAATATAAATAGCATCGCTTTCATTTCAATAGTAAATATTCTGATAAACAGAATCAATATTTGATTAACGATATATATAAAAATATATCGTTATCTATAATTTCAACCAATCAATCAGCAATTCTACAAAATAATCAACACACAGCAATCAATCATGATTTATCAATACTAGATTATATTTATAAAAACATAAACTGTATAGAGTTAGTGAGATTTACTCACATTGGTCGGTTATCATTAAATAACGATAATCGATCATCGATTCAGATCAAACAATTTATTTCACTATAAATTGTAACGAGCTCAAATTCACTCCCAGTCAGTTCCATGGTGTAGCCGTCGTCCATACGATCCCAACGGATCCTGTTTTTCCAAATTCTGATAACGTATGGAGAAGTTATGCGTTTTTACAAATTTAGCTAAGCATTTAAATTATTAAAACTATTCATTTATTGATGGGCCTCACCCATTCTAAGCTTGGGCCTAAACCATCCAAGTTCAAAATATCTGCTTCCCTAATTCATCTTCTCCAAACAGAGACCGCTCCCCACAGAAGTCAACCCGCCATCTCCACTTTCTTTGATCCCATTTCCTCCTTAATCTCTCCACATAACTTCAAACTTAAATCACCAAACATCTTCTTATCAAAATATCTACAAACTAATACCCTTTCCATCTAGTTCGCACCCTCATTCCCATTCGTGGATTTCAAAAAATTCTGCACCACACAGACATTGCCGTACTCCCCCTTTGAACTGCTCCTTTTCTACTTTACGGAATTAAAAACAAAAACCACCATTCTTCTCCTTGTTATGAACTCAATCATCCTATACTCGCAGAATCGAACTCGCACAAACTTCTGGCATCGCGACTTTCAACAGTTTCGTACCCAACACAGTATAGTTGGGACCAAAAGTGCACCGAATCCCTAAAACAAACCACACGCAGAAGTTAATCGATCTCCTAACCTTCAAACAACATTCATTCCCCGAATTTCTCTTCCTATCCCCTTCAATCATGAACCCTAGTTTTACTATTATTAGCCGAGTAATCAAAGCTTGCGTCGAACTGGAAGAGACATAGACCAAACTGAAAATAATTTCAATAGCAATCCAAATATGTTTGTATAAGAATTTATAGATTTTACTTTGATTTTATATAATTTTTTCCAAGATGAGAAACTCACGTTGGTTAATCTTGTTTTGAGGCGGCTTGGAATTGTATCGCTGTTGACCAGGAGAAATTACTTTAGGGTTAGAGAGGAGTGTTGTATTTATAGGAAAAATATATATTATTTTATTTGATTTTTTTATATTCGATTTTATTCAATCGTTATTTGCGTTTACTGTTTAAAAACTCGTGCAATCACATACAACAACCAAAAATCATGAAAATGGGCACGCAGCTACATTTCGACATTACGGACCCAACGAAACTGGTTTCGTCGAATTCCGACTTCGTATGCTCACACAACGTATTTTTAAAGTGGTGTTTCCTATTAAGAAATATATTATTCTATTTATATTATTCACAATATTGAGAATGTGTGTAAATAGGTAGGCTTATTACCACCTTGAGAAGGTCTTAAGTGGTGTTTCCTGTTAAGAAATGTAAAAATGATTTGTAGAATATGTCATCCATTTAAATTATCCATGTGATATTAGGTTACCCCCAAAATGGATTGATTCCTTCTTTCTTGTTGCTTCGTAAGATAAGAGTTAATGAGCGCCAGAGCGTCTACTATATATAAGTCAATCACTAGAAAAAGCCTTTTTCGGAATTCTTTCTCTTTACTTTATTAAAATCATTAGGCTTAGACATTACTAGGGGCCATTCTAGGATTCCATTTCTTAGTACCATGATTATCCTTATTTTATTCTTTTCTTAGGACTGATCCGCTATAATATGAATCCTTATTTCTTATAACTATTCTCAAATCTAAAAAAGGAATTCCAATTTTTTGGTATTTTCAATATCTTATTAATTAAAATATAAATCAAAATATAAATTAAAATATAAAAAAAGAATGCTTGTTATAAATAACTCACTTCTTGGCCTTCGATGCCCACAGTCACTATGAGCCCGGTCAGTGCAATGGGATGTGTCAATTAATCTATCTCTTGACTCGAAATGGAGCAAGTTTGAAAAAGGATCATAGAGTGTCTAGGGTTGGGCTAGGAGGTCATGTTATCTAGTTTGGGTCTTAAGTGGTTAGGACTATGAGCATTCCAAAGGCTTATTGCTTGGATTCGGACCAAAGTAATGGGACCCTCCCTTATTAGATTTGAAGTGGTCTATGGTCCTACTTCTCTAAAAGTGGTTTAGTGATGACGATAATGGAGTAGGGTAGTTTGCTGGAATGTCCATTTCCTCTAGAAGCATTGTAAGGGCCAACCTAAGGATATGTTTGGTATATGTGGGACGTAGCATGCTATTTAATTAACCAACCATCTAAGGGTAGTCTTAGGCGATATAGGTATACTACTGTAATATCAGTTAAGTAGTACATGAGGCGTCCGCCGAATGGGTCTTAAATGGTTATGTGCGGGCCTACCCTAAACCGGTATTAAGCGGAGAGGTACTACTTTTCATATTACATGTGGGAATATATATATATATATATATAAGGACGTTGACATGCTAGGACGAGGTCTTAAGTGGCTAGGGTTCGCCTTTGGGTCATAAGAGATTATAAAAATCCACCCTTAATAAATATGTTAGAACGGGCCTTAGGTGACCGAGAATGTCCATCTCGTTGGGTCTTAAATGATCGGTTATCCACCTTAAATGCATCAATGAAGGTCTTAGCGATTGACTCAAATATCCACCTCGTTAATGTACCATTTATGTGTGCATGCTTGTGTTTTTATGTAGAAATACTTTGAAGTATTTAACCTGCCAAATTTAGAGTATAGTCGTTAAACACATATTATTTTCAATCACTAGATCTTTATGTTCTGACCTCCCTCCTCTTAACATATAAACAAGACGGTAAGTGGAAATGCTTGGATCAATGATATTTTGGAGATGGAACCTAAAGACGGAGGATCCATAGCTACTAGGCATTATGGAAATATTATTATGTTCGGATAATTAGTGTTGATTTACCTACTATTGCATGGGACTCGTTTTAACTGATATTCATGATGGTTTTAAACTAAAGGTACATCTATTTTAAGTTATTACATTTTATCTCTTCAGCTATGTGAGATTCTGATTTCGTTTTAGTATGCTCTGTTATATCTGTTATACCATTTCCTTATAGGAACCGTCGATCCATTTAGAATGGCTCTAAGTTTCGATTTTCCTTTTGGGTCGAAATTTAGGCTCATTCCGTGTGAGTTGTTACATTTGGTATCAGAGCCTAGGTTACACGGTTATGGGGAAATATATAAGTATGAAAGGCATACTTGTTATTTTGAAAAAGGATTTTCAAAAGTTTTACTATAAACATATATATATATATATATAAAGTACGTATATCTTTAGGAAAGAGCATCTGTAGGTCTTCTTAGGAGAGACTTGGCATTAAATTCTAGAAATAATCTAGATGCCAGATAGTGATATACCAACTTCCTTGTCAATTTAGAGGCCTACCAGCATAAAAGGAATGTATATATGAGATAGTGGAAAGGAAAGAAACTCCCAAATTTAATAGGAAGCCAATGGAAATCAAGTGGTGACTTAACTATCATTTATGGAAAAGATAAAGGAGACACGAATAGGAAGAATTTGGAATAAGTGTCCGTTGGGATAGCCAGTAACTAGGACAAATTAATGTCCATAGCTTAAGAATATACTAAGGTCTCAGAAAAAACAGAAGGATACCTTTAGTTAAATAGAATAAACTTCTGTATTTGTAAGTATAGGATTTTGAAATTCAAAAGAGCAAAAAATGGTCGATAAGTGAAAACGGAAAATACCGTGGAATTAATTAAGGCTATTTAGGCGTAGGTATCAATATTCAAACCTAAGTTAAATGTCTGAGTGTCATTCAATGTATAAAATGAACCCAAGGGACATTTATAAAAGCAGCGCTTAGGAATGTCAAGAATTGGAAAATAAGAACATGGAAGAAAAGACTTAATAAAAAAATATTTTCATAGAATAAAGTGTCATAAAATTAAAAAAGAAGACCTAGAATGTTTAGAAACCCATCAAGATGATTTTTTGACATACTATAAAATTAGTTGAAAGAGGGCATTTTTAAAGAACTGATTAACCTCTTGTATATGGACTAGAATTACATAATAATTCCAATTGGAAAAAAATGGAGCTATAAATGTTAATTAGTTCTTCAGATAGACAAACAATAAATATGAGTTTTAACGAAAACAGAAGGTGAAAAGGTTAATTGTAAATGTTTGCAAATAATAGCTTTAATGGAAAAGAAATTAAAGCAACAAAAAATTCAAATAGTTTATTTGAAATTTCCATGGTCTTGATGTAACGAGCTTTTAAAGTTTAGATTTGAAAATATTCTTTTCTTTAAAAATCTAGTACAGATTGTGATAGTAAATTGGCGTTTAATCAAAAAGAGAAAGAAGACAAGACATATCTGCTTGGTAAAATAAACGGCATTGATATACTAGTTAAAAGATAATAGATAGTAAATTTATTTACTAAATTTGGGTAAGATTGAAATAATAAAATCCACGTAAAATGAAAGTTTTAAGTTTAGTGCTAAAATGAATGCAGTCTAATGTTTTACAATATACTTGAAAGTAAAACAATAAATTGAAAATATAAATATAAATAAAAGAATTAATTACTAATTAATTCGATGCAAAGAGAATTAGGTCTCATTTTCAAATAGAAATGAACATTTATTTCATAACAATTGTCGTTCTGAAAGTCAATAAAGATCAATGTTCAGTATACGAATACAAGATGAGTGTTGGAATAAGGAAAAATATTGTAACATCCCAGAAATTTCGACAATTGGAATGTGGAATTAATTAAAGATTTAACAAGAAATAATTAATTTTACATTGATATTGGGATTAGAAATTTAAAGTAAAATATATTGAGTATGAATTGAACTCAATATTTAATTTAGAACGGTTGGTTGGGAATCAAATATTTATTGTTGAATATTTGAACTGAATTTGGTTGGATATTTGAATTGGACTCGGAATTTGACTGAAAAATGTAAATGGTTGAATTTAAAAATAAACGTTATTAACGTTAAATAAGTTGGAAATTTTATTAGTTGAAATATATCGAAAATTGGCCTAGATATGGGTGTATTTGTATATATAAAGAAATTGACTTTAACGTTTCAAAACGAACGGAATTGTTGGTAGGAAAACAGAATAAAATCAGTGAACCAAGAAATAATTCAAAAATAAAATAACGTCATATACAAATAAAATCGGATTACAACCAGATTAATTTTATTGGATTCAGAACACAAAGACGAAAAGGTACGAATAATTTTCATCACAATTGAAGATTGTGTTGGTGGTACAAAATCAAAGCGCTGTGTAGTAATTCATGGTAGAATTTAATATTTAATTTAAGGAGATTATCATCTATCCCAAAAAATATTTTGCAGGCCTATTGTCAGAAAACGAAACCCCCTAAAGCCTACTGATTTTACGTTATTTTTATCCGTAAAGTTTTCTTCTATAAAAATCTCATCTTTCCCCATTTTCTTTTGCAAGAAATTGTTTCCCCTTTTCAATTTTAATGGCCTCCATTGAGTGCTTCCTAAAGTCGCTCCACCAGAAACAATCATCTGATCATCATCCTTGTCTTTAAAAATCGAATCACTTTTACCCCAAACTCTAATCGCAATCGTTGTCCCCAAATCCAAAGCCAAATTGTTCCATCGGTTCATCCAAAGTTGCCTCCAGCTTCCCTTTTCCAGTCGAAAATGGACACATCGAATCCATGGCAAACGAAGCCATTGCGGTTCTTCTCAAAGCCTCGACCGAAGCCCAATAGCCATCACCTGCACCAAAAACTATCACCTGCGCCATTTTTCTTCGTGGTTTCAAGGTGAGCGATTTGCTCACGATTAAATTTTGTTTCAAGTAATCTAATTTCAGATAAAATTAGAAATTATAATAGTCAATGGCTTTGATGTTGGACTGTTTTATTGCTGCCTTGCTAAAATGTCACTCGATTATGTTCATTCATCTTGGGCTATTGCAATCCCATCTTTTTTACCTCTGTCGTTGGGGTGTGTTAGATGCCTCACTCGGTGCTCCATTTATTACATGGGATTTTGATTGTGTATACATATGTGGAGGCCATCATCTATGTGTATGCATGTACTCTTGGATATGTATACACGTATTGATGGCACACGTATGTATATACATAACCGTTGCCTTGTCTTAGTTGAAATGCAGTAGCAAAACATATTAACTTGGTTGATGCGTGATGTGGGAGTAACTGTCACCTCAGTCTGTACATTTTATTTTGTTATAGAATTTGAATACACATTTGGTTTACTTTGCTTCATGCAATGAGATTTAACTAATTATATACATATATATACATATATATATTCTTCCAGTTAAATATGTGTAAGAGATGCCAAAAATTTGTATTGACCACAAACAAATGACATTCCCTTTGCTTACCTCGACTCAAAGGCGGAACACGGTTTGATTTGTATATCCACATAGGTTTTGAAACTGCAAGGAAACAGCTTGACATGATTTAATGCATGAACATACTACCTTACTTGTAACATTTCCAGTTCTGCCTTATTAATTTTTCACTATATGGCCGTATATTTTGATTCCTGCTATACTGGCATGCTGGACCAATTATATATATAATGAATTAAAAGGCAGTCGATCTTAGTTACTTGATGTCTATGTTCTTTTATTTTGGTATGAGAAACATAATGGCAATAGTAGGCCGATGTTAACAGGTTAGAATTATGCATGTACTTAAACCATTAATTATAAATAAGTGCACCAAGCAATAGTTTGTAGTCAGCTGTGGCAGTCCAAAATAACTAAGTATGTAAACTTATATACTGGAAATGTGTTCTTTCAATTTGTATTTTGTCTTTAGTAGATGATAGCCACCCAATTTACTGCATCACCATTTCCGATTGCATGGTTCATCTCTTCCTGAATTTAGTTGCACAAAACCACTTTATACATGTACATATACACATTACCTTTCATGTTTAAAGTTAGTAAATGTGCACTCGCACATTCTGACCATTTCAACGAGCATCATTGTATTGTCACTCGTACAAAAGCTTATTAACATGCTGAAGATTATTTGGTGCTAAGTATAGGCTGTGGTACCTCAGGTAAATGCCAAACTAAATTGTGAAAAAGTGAAACATGTACCCTATAGGGGCTGTTTTTCTCCATCTCTGTATGTTAGGATTTTGGCAGTAATTACATGATACACTCTAAATTAATTATTGAGACTAACATATCCCTTTAATGTATCGATACATGTGTACTAGTGACTTACATATATGTGGTAACAAGCCTTTGTATATGTGTATATGTGAATATCACTTCCCTTGTCATGTTGTGTGATTTAAAAAATGGTTAAGCACATTCACCTGCTACCTTGTGGTTGCCAACTTGATTTCATTAGTTGGGTCAACTTGGAACAGTACCTAACATTAAAACTTGTACTTGTTTGCACCTGGATTTTTTGAAACTCATGATTTGTTCCCTTAACTTGTGATGTACCCAGGATTGATTAGGCTTCCTCGTATCAATGTATTGTCCGTCATTCTCTGTTATGTACCATGGGATGGGACTTCTCTCTACCTTTCATGTATGCAGGAATAAGTAAAAATGGGTTGCTCTTATGTGATGCACAGCTTGGTACAGTTTTGAACTGATGCACCCTATTGGTTTTGGGATTCTAACCATTACCTGAATGTTCAAACATGTTTATTAACCGATTTGTTTCTCTTGTAGTATTTCCTGGAACGCTGAGGCATAGACATGGGTATATGTACCTATGTTTACATGCAAGCTTCCTGGATTACTGGATTAAACACTTATATGAGGGATACAATATATTTTTTGAATGACATATATTTAAAGTAAGGATGACTATTTTATTTCAGTCTGTGTTGAAACTAATTTACTTGAACTATGATTAACCCTGACTCAAGTGTTTTATGTTTTTGCACGATACGCTCAGGTCAGACCCGAGTGTTACCGATTTAAAGATTACAGGTTATGATTCGATGATTGGCGAAGCTGGGATTCCGAAGATGGCACACTTTGAAGTTTTTAAACTAGTAAATATTTTCTTGTACTCAAACTATATTTTTAATTCTGCTGTATAGAAAATCTTGTATTCAAAATTCTGGTTATATATAAAAGATTCATTTTGCTGTTCAATGTCGTGTTATCTATTTATTCTGTGTTTTCAATGTTGATCCTGTTTTAAACTCTGTAAGCTAAACAACGATCCGCCGATTTGAACATTTTAAGTTGGTTTAATTACAAATTTGAAGCGGTCAAAAAGATGGGATGTTACAAGTGGTATCAGAGCTTTGGTTTATTCAAAGCTTAGCTTATTAGGTTTAAAAACGAACCTTGAAAAAAAAGGTTTTGAAATATAATCTCGAATCCATCATCGAATGGTATCAAAGGAAAATAAGTATAAAAGAATTAACGTCAATTGTGTGTTTTATCAATTAGGGAAAATTGAAAATTTATTGGAAACAAGAATTCAGATGGGAATTTGAATGAAAAAGGGAAATTTGAAATCGTTTCAAAAATGAAATGATGAATTTTATTTCGATATTCAGAATATGAACTAATAAAAATAAAATAAAAAAGGTTATAATTGGAATTCAGATGTGTAAAATCTTGTTACTAATTTATTTAGATTATTCAGAACTTGGCAATAAAATTTACAATTGGTTTCAAACCAATAATATATAATCGAATATATGAATTCGATAGTAAGTTATAAAATTGTTAATTGATTAATAAGAAGCGAATGGTAAACGAGAGTTGTAAATGAAGCGATATATGAATGAATTTTTTTAATAGATTTGAACCGATATTTAAATGGAATCAAAACTGATTTGATGTAACGAGTTCAAGTTCTTATAAAAAGGAATGATATTCATTTTTAAAAGTAAATAACGCGTGAAAGCAAAAATGTTGCAAAAGAAAGTGGGAATAAAGGATATGGAGTTGACCAGTATGGTGAGATTATTCTGAAGTTTGGAATATATTATCGAATAAGAGATTATTCGAAAGAAAGTTTTTCATGGAAGTTAATTATGTTGAATTTTAGGAAAGTACTACTATATTATTAATTATTTATTTAAGTTAAATATATTTTAAAGTTAAATATTTTGAAGATGTGAATTATTGTTATAATCAACGATTTTCGTAAAAGAAGTGAATTCTTAACTTGAATTCGAAAGTTACGAGAATGAATGTTTGTTGGTATTTGAAGTTGTGAATTTTATGTATTTCAAAGTTAATATTGTTGTTCGGTTAAGGTCTAAGAGGTAATTATACCCCAACTTGATTTGACTTCATTCTTAACTTGACTTCATCAAATCTGTGACATTTCCATACAGTTAAATCACTGTGAGTGGGAATTATATTTGTTTAAGCTAAATTCTATATTTTTTAGATTTCATATTGATTTGTATGCCTAAGGAGGTTTGGTTTCATGATAACATAATAATTCAAACCCACAAATCTCCATTTTTATTTATTGAAAGTTGTCAATCAACAATAATTGGGTTTGTGAATTGTTTGGTTTATGGCTGAGGAATAATTTGGAGATTTTACTTTTGTTTGATTTGATCTACCTCTTTTTATTTAAAAAGTGTTTGTGATGTAAAAAGATTAAGATTTGGTTTAGTTTTATTGCTTGAATAGGTTTAAATTTTTGTTCTAAAATGGATAATTTGAACCTTTTCAGATTTGAAATAATCAAATGTTTATGTTTTTATGTGCAACATAGAAAAAGGGTAAATTTGATTTAAATAAAGGTATATGTATATATATACATATGTGTGTGTGTGTATGTATATATAAATACGTATTTAACACATTGTTTCTCTTTCATTATCTAAATTATTCTAACAAACCTGGGATACAAGTTTGAATAGTTATGTTGTTATTTTCCCATTTGCTGCTTGTTATTGATTATGCCATTAATTAAGTAGTTTAGTATGGGAATTGGATTCGTATACCTTTTATGTGAACAGGATTGACAATTTTCGCTGTTAAAACGTTTTCTTAATTCGAACGGAAATTAGCGTTTATAGCACGTATTAAATTATATATTTATATAGGATAATCAAACTTAATAAATATGTTAGAATAAGGTTAGAAATTTGAATTGTCCCCATATGAGTTGTTGCTTGTGTGTGCATAAATGTCTTATTTATATATTAATTAATGACACACAGAAATGAGGTTAGTCATTGTTTGTGGTAGAAATCTGCTCGGAACAAACCGGCAGATCCAGCAACCACAAGTGAGTTTGGCTAATTTGAGAGGTCTGGGTTCCATGGGCCATTAAACTTAGTACACTATGACACGAGGTTAAGCCTGCTTGTAGTAGAATTCTACGCAGAACCGCCCGACATATCCAACATCTACTGGTAGTCAGTTTAATGTGAGAGGTCTAGTGTGTGTGCATATATATGTACTTCTCACGTGTGTAAATAGGTAGGCTTACTACTGCATTGAGAAGATCTTAAGTGGCTTACTTTCTTCTTATCTTGTTTGGGTCTTAAGTGGTTAGGACTAGAAGCATTGTGAAGGTTTATTCCTTGAATTTGGACCAAAGTCATGGGACCCCCCTTATTAGATTTGAAGTGGTCGATGGGTACTCCTTCTCTAAATAATGGTTTAGTCATAGCGATAACGGAACAAGGTAGTTTACCGGAATGTCCATTTCCTTTAGAAGCATTGCGAGGGCCAACCTAGGGACATGTTTGGTACACGTAGGACGTAGCATGCTATTTAATTATCCAACCGTCTAAGAGAAGTCTTAAGCAGCATAGGTCTACTTCCATATTATCAATTAAGTAGTAAGATGAGGCATCTGCCGGAGGGGTCTTAAATGGCTATATGCGAGCCTACCCTAAACCGGAATTAAGTAGCGAGGTACTACTTCTCATATTACTTGTGAGAATATATATATATATATATATGTATATATATATATAAGGATGTTGACATGCTAGGACGTGGTCTTAAGTGTCTAGGGTCCGCCTTAGGGTCATAAGAGATAATAAGAATCTACCCTTAACAAATATGTTAGAATGAGCCTTACTTGACCGGGAATGTCCACCTCGTTGGGTCTTAAGTGATCAATGATCCACCCTAAATGCATTAATGAAGTTCTTTAGCGATTGACTCGGATATCCACCTTATTAATTAAAAATTATATCCTTTGTGTGTGCATGCTTGTGTGTTTACGTAGGCATATTTTGAAGTATTTAACCAGCCAAATTTAGAGTATAGTCTTTAAACACATATTATTTTCAATCACCAGAACTTTATGTTCTGACCCCCCTCCTCTTAACGTATAAACAAGGCGGTAGGAGGAAATGCTTGGATCAATGATACTTTGGAGATAGAACCTAACGATGGAGAATCCATAGCTATTATGCATTATGGATATATTATTATGTTGGGATAATTAATGCAAATGTACCTATTATTGCATGAGTCTCACTGTAACTAATATTCTTGATGATTTTAAACTAGGGTTTTTAGCCTCAAGGACAAAAGGAACAAAAAAAATTCCATAAGGACAAAGGGAAATTTTTTATCCTCAAGGACAAAATTTAGTTTAAAGGGAGGTATTCATGGGCCCACTATAATTCTTCCCTTTACACTAACACTTGTCCTTATGGACAAAATTTTTCCCCCTTGTCCTTGTGGAATAATTTTTTGTTTATTTTGTCCTTCAGGGTATTTTCCTGTTTAAACTAAAGGTTCATCTATTTTAAGTTATTATATTTTATCCCTTTCATTGTTCGAGATTCTGATTTTGTTTTAGTTTTCTCTTTTATATCTATTATATCATTTCTTTATAGGAACCGACGATCCATTTAGAATGGCTATAAATTTCGATTTGCCTTTTTGGGTCGAAATTTAGGCCCATTTCGGGTAGGTTGTTGTTACAACCCGGAATTTCTGAACCAATTTAAAATGTTTATTTTAGCTATTTTAATGGGTTTTGAATATTTAAAATGATTTATTATAAATAATAACGAATAAAAATTTATTTAAATCAAAATTAGAACGTATAAATTTAATACTTAATTAAAACTAGCCTGAAATGGCGCGGTAGTTTGAAAATTCGATTTTAAACTTTGAATGAATGTACAAAATTCAATATAAATCGGATTTCAGTAAAACAAGAAACATTGGAATATTTTGAATTGTAATTTTCTAATGAATTTAAGAAATTGAGATTTAACTTTTTAAATTATTAGCTATGTCCTTTTTAAAATTTGAAATAGCCACTATGGAATTTGTATATATTTTAATATAATAAATAGCCCTTAAAAATAGCCATCTTGCAAACGACCTCCGTTTTCGACGAACCACTTTTTTTGGATCTGGAATGTCAAATTATTGTTAGGTTTAAAAATTCATAATTTTCGGAATTAATATGTGAGCGCAGTAAATTCAAACGTATTTTCAATTTCAGATTAAATTTAACCAACCAATTAAAAAGGTCACTTTTCAAATGGTCTCCAAATTCGATAAAACTAATTTTGTTAGGGCCGTATCATCAAAACATAGCTAGATGTATTTTTTTTGTAATTTTTGGTGTCAGTATGCGGCCCCGGTAAATTAAAATGTACGTTGAAATTCAATATTGAACATAATATTAATTCAGTTTTAACTCTGATAAAAACCGATCAAAACAGTCGAATTGGCTTACGAAACATATCCCATTGTGTCCGGAATGAGGGTATTTAGCTAAGGGCGATAGTCATTGGGTTGGAATTGGAGTTCGAATGCAAAGTATCCTTTTTTGAATTTAATAATATTATATATATATATATAGACATTCACTTTAAAACCCTACCCTCTTCATTATAAACGTAGCCGCCACGAGCAAATTCGATGGCCACCAATGTACGAATTTGATTTGCTAATAACCCTCAATCCCCTCAGCAAATCCATAAACTCCTAAAACAAACATTGTGAAGATTTTCTTGCTCTTCAAATCTATAAGGGAGTGGTCGATTTTCATTGACTGGTTCGAGAGAAATTCCGCCTCAAAGTGGCGGCGTCGCACCGAATTTCCCAGTGCCTGAGGCGAGCGAGTTCGCCGCCCTTCCCTGCGGTGGTGGTGCACCCTATGGCCTTCGTCGTGGTGCAGGTTGATCATTGGTGCGTTCCTTGGTTCACGTGCAAATTAAAGCCCTAGGGGCTGTGTATGGGTTCGAACAAATCAGCAAAGAAGACGGGTTTTCTGGGGGGGGGGGATTAAGGGGTGATTAGTTAATTAGTTATATTTTAATGCACATAAATTCATATCCTTTTCATACGAGGTCCAAATCCGACGATTTCAGTCGCGTTGGAAACGTGGGATCAAACTCTACAACATGGAACCGACTAGAACACAATTGGAGAAAATTGAATTTTGAGCCAAATTAAACGTTCATTTAATTTGGTTTAAAATTAAAATATTCTGATAAAGACTGATGGAGTGGAACCCAATGTTGGAATTCTCTCACTAAAATATTTGTACAGTTATTTATTTTATAATTCAAATTGTATGCCAATATTGATTTTTATCTATTGTATGTTATTTATTTTTGGAGTTCAACACATGAACTCACACAAATCATTTGAAATTGGAAGCGACGTATGGATATTAGCGACACTCGCATTTCATACTCCGCGGATGGCCACTTGTGGCACTGTAAATGGCATTGGATAGTTGAGTATTTATTTATATGGATGATTTGGTGATTTGTTTTAGTTGAAATTAAATTAAAAATATCCATTTATAATTTAAACAGTGAAAATTGGTTAATTAGAAAAATAATTCGGATCGAATTAGAATTGGTTAAATTCATTAACCAATGATTTATTTGAATTTACTATTGTTGTTTGGAAACCCCATATGGGTATTGGGATGATATTTGACATACACTTATCCCAATATTTAGTCGTATGTCAATCAATTGGTTGATAGACTGTGGTGAGCATTATTTATTTATTTCAATGCTTATACAGTTGTAGAATGCAATCTGGATGATATTTGAATGTTTAATGATTATTTATCATTATTGTTGAATACATGCAATGTATGAAATCCAAATAACTGAAATTATATGGTAATTGATTGAGTCGCATTCCGATTCAGAATATGAACGGATATTTTAAAATAATTAGTAGCGAAGAATCAAAATATGATTTTGATGTCCAATTTTGGATGGACACGAAAATATTGAAATGTGAAGCCGAGTTAAGTAGTTAAACGCCATTTTAACTCGAACGGAATTTCCTGTCGATTGTATTCTTCTTATAATGAGTATCGGAAAGAATTGATTTCAAAATCTGATATTTTGAAAATATTATCATTTTAATATTATGATGATATGGAATATTCAATTTTGATTTAAAATATAAATAGAAGATGAAATCATTTTAAAAATGAATTTATAAACGATTTATAAAATATGTTTTGAATGGGGATCACTGATATATATATATATATATATTGTATATATATTTAATGGCTTGGAAATAATGCGCCGACGCCACGCAGCGATCATTCGCGAATTTCAACCATTAACTTCAAATTGATATAACGGAAGATGCGACTGTCGGATTCTCCTAAACCCGGAACCATTGGGTTCGTATCGAAAAGATCTTTCCAATGAATATAAGAGATTTAAATTTGAATGGTTGAATTTAAAATTATGTCCAAATCAATTTCAGATAAGGCCACTATGGATGTAGTTCGGTGGCCGTTATTGGAAACCGATTGTAAAGGCCTTAATAAAATTATTAAAAATATGGAAAAATTGTTTAAAATCACTATAATTGATTTGGAAAGATTTTGGATGAAAAATTCCAAGTTTGGAAAGATAATTTTTTTTTGAAATGAACTAGTTATTACTAGAATAATAATCCAATGTTTTAAATAAATAAATTGGATATGTAAATGGTTTTTGAAATAACCAGAATTTTTTCCAGCATATTAATTGGAAAGGACTTAAATGGAAATAATCTTCAGAATATTTCGATATTGGATTCTGTGATTATACAGATATTGTAGAGGAATTTGGAAGATACAGATATCGTTATTCCCAATATGATATTTGTTGGTTTCAGAATTTGATATTGAGTATAAGCCGATATTAATTTCTATTCATAGCCTTGTATTCAATATGAAATTGGAATTTGGGTTCATCGTGAATGGTGTCTTTAATAACACTATTCTTAAACCTATATGAGAAAAGAATAAATCTTTTAATTAAGATAAACGAATTTTTCCAATTTATAGTTATAAATTGGAATTAAATGAAAGTTGATTTTGGGTTGATTGTGAACAATGTTTTAAATAACATTTATTCTTTAACCTAATTAACAATGAATCTAAGATTTGGGATTTATAAATCATTATTCTAAGATTTAATGGAAAATTTCCAAAGTAAAGTTTTCTAATTTAATATATTAAATTGGAATTGAATGGAATTGATATGGAAATTTATATCAATTATATATTGATCTATTTTCTGCGAAGATTTCATATTTAATGGAAGAGGATTTGGGTTTATCGTGAACTGTGTTTTTAATATCATTGGTTCTTTAATCCTGTTAAAGACAAGATTAACTTCTTAAAGTTGAATAATCATAAAGTATTGGTTTTTGAGATTAAAACCAATTAGAGTTTTAATAAATCTTTAATTAGATTAGGATGTGAATGAGGTAATTAAATTTACCAAATTCAAGAAATGTTTCGAGATGGAGTACCGCCAGTACTCCATGCGATAGTTAAATCATTAATTAGTTTTGAACGTGAAATGGTAATCAAATTTACCGATAACACCGTGGATGTTAGATATGGAGTCTACCAGTTTTTCTCCATAGGATGAATAGGTTGGTACTGGAAAAATAAAATAAATGATTACTTCGGTAAGGCTCGATAATCTCAACTAGTTTTATAAACCTTAATTTGATTTAGAATTGTTAAAGAATAAAATCTTTTGAAATTGATATCCAAAGGAAGATTAAAGAATAAGTTTAAAATAATTTATCGTTGATAAAATTAATGGGAAGCTTTCCCTAAAAATGTGAATACTTGAATAAAAGAATATTTTGAATTGGAATGAGGCGTATGATGTGTTTTTACAGCACTTGATTATTGATTATAAAATACGCGAGTGATTCAGAAAGACTGGGTTTAATCCATTCTGAATAACTAATGCGACGACTAAAAGTTGACGATGAAGACGGTGGTTGAAGACGGGAGATCTTTACATTGTTTGGATGATTACTGATGTCTTGATTGGGCTATACACCCGAGACAAGGTAATAAGTGGTGACCGCCCGGACGTACTTGGAGATCGACCGGATATGTGAGGACCTCTCTCCTGTATTGGACATATGGGACGAGGAATAAGGTGCCTCCGGTTTCGTTCAGACCCAGAATGGGCTTGTAAATGGATGTGTGTCTGACATTGGATTTCATTTATGTTGACGGATTTCTATTAAATATATATATATCTGTTTGGTGGCGGAGAATTTATTCTCTTGCTTAACACCCTTCACTGAGACGCACGAGCTTAGAGGTTATATATTGATAGACATCAGTCGTATGGCGTGAATTGTCAGTGTGGCATGCTAAGATGCAAGTGATCAAGGCTTTTGTTGAAAAGCAGAGTCTTGTGGATGATGATCAAAGCACGACTTTAGTTAGCTTAGCTTTGTGTATAGTATTAATTCGCGAGCCTCACACCCTGCATGAGTCAGAAACGGGATAGTGACTGCAGGGAGTGCACGACGTATCTTTCTAGCTAGGAGTGGTGTCATGGCATGGAGACCAGACATTTTTACTTACGTGGATGACGAAATGAGATGCCTCGGATATTGAGTCCCTGGTGGTTCAGAGATAGGTCCAATAGGACCGAGGAACGTATGTTTGCGAATAACCAATCCACTAAAGTAAATGTGGACCGACCCTGAAGATCCAAGGGTTCACTACGGGGGATCCTGAGGCATTTGCTAGAGTGTCTCGAATCAGGAGGAACCATCCCTTTCCTTGACTCATAAATGGAATCCAATTTCCAATACGTGACTTTTTGGTTTTAGTTGTAAACCTATATGGCGACATAGTAGCATGGGGTACTATGCTGTCTATGATTGATACATTTATATTTGAAGTTGATTTCTTCACTTACAGCAATAATAAAAGATAAATTTCGCGTACCAAGCATATTTAGCCATTATAAGGTAAAAATCTATCCTCCGGCTTGCGTTGCATTGTGTGATGGGACCTGAGTCTTATAACGGGTTCATTTTTTCCTTTTTAGTATTGCGTTGTTGTTTATGGTATTCTTGCGAGGAAACCCGTTCTATGTTATACGGCATGGTCCCTTGGTTTACCCAACTTTTAAAAAAGCTAATAACTGCTTTAGTTCTCACACCAGTCCCATGACTGACTCGGAGTTTATTGTTTCTACCTAAACTCTGGGTGCCCATATTTTCCACACGGGCAGCTAGTAGTTTGTTTTGCAGATATTTCTTTTCATGGGATCCTATATTACAGCTGGAGCTATATTCGGAAAGCTTTGTATCCATATATTTCTTTCAGCTGTGGTAGTTGATGTTATCCGTCGCATTATATTTATGTATATATTTTCCGTTTTTTATGTAATTTAATCTCTGATATTTTTCCGCTGCATACTATTTATTCTCTAATATATTCTTGTACTCTGAAGTAGATTGTAGTAATAGTAATGAAATGTTCTATTGTTTTTGTTCTGATGTGTCATGTTCTCAAAGCAATCCGGGCCCCTTTGACTCTTCGGAGATCAGGGAAGTTTGGGTCGTTTCAGTTGTTACAGCAGATTTCTTTTCAAATAATCTTCAATATTACAATCCTCGATTTCAGGGTCACGAGATCTACCCCCAACTGCTTCCGAGCATAGCGAACTCTCTTGATTTAATCTAGCTACAAGATCACTTAATTGGTTAATGGGATACTATCACATCTAGTTGATTTAAACGACCTTGGACCGCACCTTTTCAGTAATATTTGGTAGAAAAACTTTATAGGACTTTTGTGACACCCCACGTCCGTTAATGTCACTCACAAAGGGAATGCATTAAGTTTCATGAAGCGTTATAGGTAAACAGAAACAAAAATATTACAAGACAAACATAAAAATAGCAGCGGAAATAAAAACTTTATTTGTCATAAAGTAGCATAGTCAAGACATCCCATGTCTGAAATATATGAAAACCATTACATCATTGAAACATCAGTCTTATTCTTAAACATCAGAGTACAAAATAGAAGAAGCATAATCCCCAAGTGAAAACATAGCCATAGTAGCAAAGATAGAAGCTTGAGCAATACATCTAGCAACTCTAAGCAAGACGGTAGCAGAATCCTAACTAAGCCTGAGAATTCCCTCCCTGAGAACTTGGGGGGGGGGGGGATGGAAGAAAGAAGACGAAACAAAAAGGGTCAGGCATAAAGTCTGGCGAGTCCTATTACTTTAGCAAGTAAATAAGTAAAAGTATCATGACAGGCATACAAAGTGGATAAGAGAGATATCATTATAATAGGTAAGCGTGACAAGGTAAACATGATAGAGTATATTGCGTTTCTAGAGATTTCTCTGCACTAATACTAGTATATCCAGAATGAGATGATCCCCAACATGTATGAAATGGTAGATTTAGGCGTACTTCTGGAGAGAGGTTTTAACACCATACAATCCACAGGCAGCCCCAATAACAAACTCCTAAACTTACCAGAGTCTAGAAGTACCCTAACTACTACCCTAATCGATCGGCTCCCTAACTCCGTAGATACCCTGTGCCGGCCCCACAGTAGGAGGTATCACTTCCTAAAGTGGAAACCCTTCGTTGATGTGTACAACCGATGTCACAACATCTTATCTTCCTCTGTCCGGACCATGCACGCACAGGACCCAGCCGGTATGCGCCGCCGATGCCATCCTTCACGTTTGGATCTCTTACAATTAGTTTAGTAAGCGTGCCTCAACTCCGACCTAGTTCGAAGTACTCGTTTGATACCTATATAGGGTTACTGACTGAAATGGGTCCAACACAAGATGGTGCATGCTTTCCCCATTGTCTTGCATACCTACTACTAGGTTTTCCACTGGTTATGTTGACCTAACGGTGTCTTTAATTACATAACCCCAATATGTTAAGTTTGTGGGCCTATATATACAAATATTACCCACCACCCCAAGATGTACTTAACCCTCCCACTGTTTCATTCAAGTTTACTTAACCATATTCAATAAAAAAATGTTTACTCAATCCCTATGGATTCAACAAGGTTAAGTTTTTATCTTTATTCCCATATTCAATTATGGTTAAAAATGTGCTAGACCTCCCATATTAAGCCTACAGCTTGTGGACGCTGGATACGCTGGTTGGTTCCGGGCAGACTTCTTCCATAAGTCGGGCTTAACCTCGGGTCACAGCACATCTCGTATTTGTGAACTTAGACCTCTCACATTACATTCACCACTTTCGGTCGCTGGATATGCCAGTCGGTTCTGGGCAGACTTCCACCGCAAGTGCAATCTAACCTCGTGTCATAAGTGCCATTACAGTTTCTAATTACTGTAATCCTAGGCATTTCAATTATTAATTAATTATACCTATGTCTTTATAGGTGTTCATGCCTCTTTTTTCCCAATTATGTTCATAATTAATTATATGCCCAAATTCATGTTCATAAGTTATGCCAAACTTTCCATTTAAAAATTATTTCCAATTTATACCCTTTTTCCCCTCGTTCCCATTTTAACGTATTCGCATAATTTATTGCCATGCCTAGGCTAGAAAGTAGCCAGGCTAAAATAAAAGGGATAGGGTGAAAGAAATGATTATTCTAATAAGATTGACATAAAAATATGGTGGCATAATCATATAATGACATAATGATAAGATGGACATATACGAACATGTGATATTAGAATCAAGCTTAACATAATAGGGATGTCATAACTAGCACGATAAGATCTAAATAATAATTTAGATGTCAAACTAATAATATATCCTATTTAACCACAATATGATAGGAACAAGGTAATCTAAACAGTGAAACCAATATAGACTTGTCATGATAATTAGGTGAAAGTTTAGATCCAAATCTAAAACATGTCCAACTAATGACAGATCCAAAATAACCACAACATGATAAGTACAAAATGATCTAAAAAGTGAATTAGATCTATAATCAAAGTAGATCTAACACGACAATGGTTAAGATCCAAATCAACTACAACATGATAGGTACAAAATGATCGAAATAAAATTAGATCTATAATCAAAAGTAGATCAAACATGATAACAGTTAAGATCCAGATCAACTACAACATGATGGCTAAAAAATGATCTAAATAGAATTATCAAAAGTAGATCTAACATGATAAAGGTTAAGATCCAAATCATAGTTAATTCAGAATTTCATAGATCCACAAATTACAATAGATCTGATATGATATAATCCTAAGCATATACCCAAATTACAGTCTTATCATGTCTTACTTTTAATTATTCAATTCTAAAGGTAACTTGAACTCATAATGATCAGATCTAAAAGAACGGGAGGAGAAAAGTGAAGTTTGGATCTCAGATCTACACTTGAAACACTTGAATCTCTAAACTTGATTAATTGGATTGCAGAAGAAGAAAGAGATTTGATTCAATTCAGGAACCGAAGCATCCAAGCCTCCATTATTTTCAGTGTAGAAAACAAGAGAAATGGAGCCATGTATATAGCTGCCAGCACCGAGAATTCGACCTGCCACATCAGCCCTAGGGGGGTCGGCCCATGGGTCAACACCCACTTGAAGGGGTCCGAATGCCGAAAATTAACATAGGTGCACTTTACATGTGCGCCAATGCAAAAATACCTTGGCGCACTTGTTTTGTGCGCCGGTTTTTCCATCTCTCTTCGTCAAACTTTTTCCATCCATAACTTCTTCATATGTTATCCATTTTATGCAAACCAAGTGTCTATCTTAACCAGAATTTCGAGACGGACACAATGACTTAGTCCGTTTCCCTTAATTCTGAATATTAAATTAATTATTCTTCAATTTATCCTCTTTAGTGTAGTTAAAATAGGGATGTTACATTCTCCCCTACTACAAAGGATTTTGTCCTCGAAATCTCCAAGTTAAGAATGTATCATACCATCTATCATCCATCTACTCATCCACCAATCACAAAAATCCGTTGTCCTTAAAATTTCCTAATGCTTATGTGAACATATGCAAAGGTGTGTGTATATGTCCCAACACTAATGCAAAAGATCAGGCGGTCCACTGATTCAGTTGACCTCCTTAATGCAATGTATGTTAGTTTCATGAATCCAACATGTATGCAAATACTCATATTAAAACATGTAAGCTCTGTATGTGTGCGCAATCATCCATCCAAATGCATTATCCATATGATGATACATCCATTTTCATCCATTAAAAGAAAGAAAAATGCACACACATCCATATGCAGTACGAAAGTGATTGAGTCGATCTAGTGCCTAATGTGTGTGTATATGCATCTACGAGAAACTACTAGCAAACACTTGCATCCACTTGCATCCATCAACCATAATATGTTTCAAACACATGTTTTCATCCATAGGATTCCTACCTAAAGGTCAAAGATTAGATCGATAGAATAAACTTAAATGATAGAAACAAGCATGAATAAAAGCTTTGAAAAGGGAGTTAAGAACATACCCTCGAAAAGAAAAGGGTACGAAGCACGAATCTTGTCTTCGGTCTCCCAAGTCGCATCCTCCGGGTTGTTTCCCAACTGAACCTTCATCAGTTTGACTTCTCTATTGCATAGCTTCTTAACTTCAGATCTAAGAATATGGGTAGGAACTCGTCTCACTGTTGCCTCCTGTTCCACTTCTACTTCCTCTAACATACTCGGTTCCACCACCTCTACAGTATCATGCAAGCACTTCTGCAAATGGGAAACATGGAAAACATCATGAACGTTAGATAGTCTCTCAGGTTGCTTTACTCTATAGGCCATTTGGCCAATCTCTCGGTTGTAGGAAATGACCCTACAAATCTTGGTGCCAATTTCCCTAGAGACCCAAAGCAAACCACATTTCTTAAAGGTGATACCTTAATGAAAACCATGTCTCCCACCTCAAACTCGATGTCAGTCCTTCTCTTATCGGCGTAGGACTTCTGCCTATACTGAGCTGTCATCGTTTTCCGTCTTATAAGATCAATCTTCTCGGACGTCTCCCTAACCATATTTGGTCCAAGTAGTAGCCTTTCTGTAGATTCCCACCAAAAAGTTAGTGATCTACAGGGTCGTTCGTATAATGCTTCGAAGGGTGCCATGCCAATGCTGGCTTGGTAACTGTTGTAGTAGGCAAACTCTACTAAAGGAAGGTGCTCTTCCCAAGTCCCTCCGAAGTCTAGGATACACAGCCTCAAAAGATCCTCTAAAACTCTATTCACCCTCTTCGTATGTCCATCGATCTAAGGATGATAAGCGGTGCTCAGACGCAACTGTGTACCCAATGCCTCTTGCAAGCTTCTCCAAAATTCACTGGTGAAAATAGGGTCATGACCACTTACGATGCTGGAAGGTACTCCATGATGACAAACTATCTCACGAACATAAAGTGTTGCCAACCATGCTGCCATCCTCTTGTTCTTCACTAGAGTGAAATGAGCGCTCTTAGTCAGCCTGTCCACTACCACCAAAATACTGGTGTTGCCTTTCTTTGATCTAAGCAAACCATCTATGAAATCCGCAGAGAGGCTCTCCCACTTCCACTGTAGGACCTCCAAAGTATGAAGCAAACCACTAGGTTTCTTTTGCTAAGCTTTGACTTGCTGGCAAATCAGACATTGAGAAACAAACACCGCCACATCTTTCTTCATCCCAGCCTAAAAGAAAACCCTCTTCATGTACCTGTACATCTTATCACCGCCTGGATGAATAGTCAATTTAGAATGATGTGCATCCTCTAGGACTTTCTTTAGCAAACTCCCAATTCGGGGTACACAAAGCTCGATGGAGGGTCTAAAGTCAAAAGTTGATATAAACTCCAAGCTTTTCCTTTCCATGAACAAAGGACTTAAGACCACCCTCTGCCTACTCAAAGCGTCTTCCAATGCACTACCCTTGCCAAGGGTATATGCAAGCTCAAAGTCATAAGATGCTAGGAACTCCATCCACCTTTGCTACCTTAAATTAAGATCCTTTTGCGAGAACAAGTACTTGAGAAATTTATCATCAGCGTACAACTCGAACTTTTCTCCAAGCAAATAATGACACCACGTCTTAAGTGTGAATACTATGGCAGCTAGCTCTAAGTCGTGGGTAGGGTAGTTCCTCTCATGAACTCTTAGCTGCCTACCTCCATAGCATACCACCCTTCTCTCTTGCACCAGAACTGCACCAAGCCCTGTACCACATGCGTCAGTGTATACTAGAAACACTTTGTTCCTGTCAGGCAAGGTTAAGACTGGGGCTATTGTCAGAGCCCTCTTCAATCGTTGAAAAGCAATGTCACAATCTGTATCCCATGAAAATGCTAGATTCTTCTTCGTCAGCCAGGTGAGTGGGGCTGATATCTTTGCGAAGTCCTTAATGAACTTCCTATAATAGCCTGCTAACCCCAGAAAACTTCTCACCTCTGTTGCATTCTTTGGGATTTGCCAATCTTGAAATGCAACAATATTCATGGGGTCTACTGCTATCCCTTCTTTAGAGACCACATGCCCTAAAAATCTCACCTCTTTTCTCCAGAAATGATATTTGGAGAACTTTGCCTTATGTTAGTGCACATGGAGAGTCTTCAAAATATCCCTTATATGTAAGGCATGCTCTTCCTCGTTCTTTGAGAAGATTAAGATATCATCAACAAAGACTACGACAAATTTGTTTAAAAACTCTCGAAACACCCTACTCATTAAATCAACAAAATAGGCGGGTGCATTTGTTAGACCAAAAGGCATAGCGAGCCACTCAAAGGAACCGTCTGGAGTCCTAAAAGGAGTCTCATCAATACTGTCCTTGGCCACCCTCAACTGATGGAACCCCATGGCCAAGTCTAACTGAGAGAATACTGATGCACCAACAAGCTGATCAAATAAATTATTATCCTCGGGAGTTGGTGCCTGTTCTTCTTAGTGATTTTGTTCAACTCCGTATAGTCCACACATAAGCAAAGCAAGCCATCCGCCTTAGTTGTGAATACTGTTGTAACACCCATTCAGAAATGCTTTTCTAAATAAATCCTTTCTCAAGTAGCTCCCCTACTTGTTTATTGAGCTCCCTCCTTTCTTTTGGAGCGATATGGCGCACGTGCAATGCAACTGGCTTTGCATTATCCACCAAATATATGCGGAAATCGATCTCCCGCCTTAGGGGTAAACCTCGAACCTCCTCAATGACATCATGATACCCACGGACTACTGGAACAGATCGCAGATCATCGATAGATGCGTTAAGTGACTATAGGAAACTCAACATAACAGACCCCTTGGGGTCACAAGAAATCTCGAGGGTCCTCCCTTGGCATGTCAACAGTCTAACTACCCTCCTCTCACAATACGAATGGCACCATACATGGCTAGCCAATCCATCCCTAGAATCAACCCATAGCCCATGAACCCGAGCACATATGCGTCGTACTCGAACTCGACGCCCAATATAGATATTCTCAAACCCCGACAAATCATGGATAAATGAGCCGAACCACCAATGGGTTTTGAGACAACAACGGGATCGACTACCATACTAGTATTTAAGTGCAAAGATTCAACCATAGAACTAGATATAAATGAATGCGAAGCGCTATAATCAAAAACAGTTCTAATAGGATGATTAGAAAGAGAAATAAAACCTTCCACGAAAACTTTCCTACCTCTATCTGGAGCATTAGTCGCGAGAACATGAATTTGCCCTCCAGAAGTCCCTGTCCTTTGACCTTATCCTTGCTTCTTTGGGTACTCCCTAGAAAAGTGTCCAGTCTCTCCTCAACTGAAGCAAGCGTTCTTCCTCTTCTTGTAGTCCTTGACCAAGTAACCCTCTCGCCCACAATTATGACACTTCCTCTTATCCTTAGTCTTGTCATTCTTTCCACCCTTCTTCTGTTGATGTTATTGTCCCTTCTTGGGACATACCTTCTTATTTTGTGTTGTTTCCTCATCTTTAACTTCCTTCCTCCCTCTTTTGTCTTCCTCATGTATTATGGCCATATCCACGAGCCTCTCAAACGTCGCTACCATAGGAATATGGGTCATAGCCAACCCATGTATGGGTTCATTCAATCCTTTAACAAACCGCAAAGCCTTCTTATGCGGGTTATCTACTAGCTCTAACCCAAACCTCGCTAGTTGGTTGAACTTGTTAACATATTCTTTTACAGTCATGTTTCCCTGTTTGAGTGCCAAAAAACTTTCGATTTACATGCTTTTCTCAGCTTGAGAAAGAAACTTCATTTGAAACCTCATCCTAAAATCATCTCAAGTCCCCACTTGATGCCCAGCCTACATCACTTCCCGCCAGAATGCAGCTTTATCTTTCAGTAGTCAAGCGGCCAACTGAAGCTTTCTCCTATCTTCAACTTCAAAAATTTCGAACAAATCTTCCGTCTCTTTCAGCCAGTTTCTTGCCTCTACGAACGTCTCAGTACCACGGAATGGCTTTCCTCCCATGGAACAAAAATCTTTACATATCTTTGCAAAATTATCCGCACGCGGAGGAGGAGTAGGAGGAGTGACGAGTGCAGTTAGGGGAGGAACGTCCGATTAACCCCCGGCAGGTGCCATGGCATCTAGATACCTACGGAACCATCCTGGTATCGTAATGCCCTCAGGAATATATTGATGTTAGGTTCCCCAAATGTGCTGAAAAGAAAAAGGAAAGAGATTCAGACAAAGGATCGAAAGATATTACTTATGGCTTTGGGGAATATGTTTTCCAAAACAGACTTTTCTTTTGAAAATGCTTTCTTTTAAAATCTTTTTGAAAATAATTTTCAAAATCTTTTATCCAATCTGGTAACCTTCAGCTTTGATACCAAGTGTGACACCCCACGTCTGTTAATGTTACTCATAAAGGGAATGCATTATGTTTCGTGAAGCGTTATAGGTAAACAGAAACAGAAATATTACAAGATAGACATAAAAATAACAGCGGAAATAAAAACTTTATTTATCATAAAGTAGCATAGTCAAAACATCCCATGTCTGAAATACATGAAAACCATTACATCACTAAAACATTTGTCTTATTCTTAAACATCAAAGTACAAAAATAGAAGAAGCATAATCCCCAAGTGAAAACATAGCCATAGCAGCAAAATAGAAGCTTGAGCAATACATCTAGCAGTTCCAAGCAAGACGTTAGCAGAATCTTGACTAAGCCTGAGAATTTGCTCCCAGAGAACCTGGGGGAAACAAAAGAAAGAAGAGGAAACAAAAAGGGTCAGGCATAAAGTCTGGCAAGTCCAGTTACTTTTAGCAAGTAAATAAGTAAAAGTATCATGACAGATATACAAAGTGGATAAGAGAGATATCGTCATAATAGGTAAGTGTGACATGGTAAACATGATAGAGTATATTACGCTTCTAGAGATTTCTATCCACTAATACTAGTATATCCAGAATGCGATGATCCCCAACATGTATGAAATGGTAGACTTAGGTGTACTTCTGGTGAGAGGTTTTAACCCTATACAATCCATAGGCAGCCCCAATAATGGACTCCTAAACTTACCAGAGTCTAGATGTACCCTAACTACTACCCTAATCGATCGGCTCCCTCTCCGTTGATACCATGTGTCGGCCCCATAGTAGAAGGTATCACTTCCTAAAGTGGTGACCCTTCGTTGATGTGCACAACCATATCTACTGATGTCACAGCGTCTTATCTTCCTCTATCCGGACCATGCATGCATAGGACCCGGTCGGTGTGCACCACCCACACCGTCCTTCTCATTTGGATCTCTTACAATCAGTTCAGTAAGCGTGCCCCAACTCCGACCTAGTTCGAAGTACTCGTTTGATACCTATATAGGATTACTGACTGAAATGGGCCCCACACAAGATGATGCAAGCTCTCCCCTTTTTCTTGCATCCCCACTACTAGGTTTTCCACTGGATATGTTTACCTAACGGTGTCTTTAATTACATAACCCCAACAGGTTAAGTTTGTGGGCCTATATATACAAATATTACCCATCAACCCAAGATGTACTTAACCCTCCCGCTGTTTCATTCAAGTTTACTTAACCCTATTCAAACAAACATGTTTACACAATCCCTATGGATTCAATTAGGTTAAGTTTTCATCTTTATTACCATATTCAATTATGGTTAAAAATGTGCTGGGCCTCCGACAATAGGCTTACAATTTGTGGACGCTGGATATGCAGGTCGGTTCCGGGCAGACTTCTTCCACAAGTCGGGCTTATACTCATGTCATAACACATCTCGTATTTTTAGACCTCTAATATTAGATTCACCACTTACGGTCGCTGGATATGCCGGTCGGTTCCGGGCAGACTTCCACCGCAAGTGCAATCTAACCTCGTGTCATAAGTGCCATTACAGTTTCTAATTACTATAATCCTAGGCATTTCAATTATTAATTAATTATACCTATGTCTTTATAGGTGTTCATGCCTCTTTTTCCCCAATTATGTTCATAATTAATTATATGCCCAAATTCATGTTCATAAACATTAAATTATGTCAAACTTTCCATTTATAAATTATGTCCAATTTATACCGTTTCCCCCCTCCTTCCCATTTTAATGTATTCGCATAATTTAATGTCATGCCTAGGCTAGAAAGTAGCCAGGCTGAAATAAAAGGGGCAGGGTGACAAAAATGATTATTCTAACAAGATTGACATAAACATGTGGTGGCATAATCATATAACGACATAATGATAAGATGAACACATATGAACGGATAAAGTGAACATGTGATATTAAAATCAATCTTAACATAATAGGGATGTCATAACTAGCATGATAAGATCTAAATAATAATTTAGATGCCAAACTAATAGTAGATCCTATTTAACCACAATATGATAGGAACTAGGTAAGCTGAACAGTGAAACCAAGGTAGACTTATCATGACGATTAGGTGAAAGTTTAGATCCAAATTTAAACATGTCTAATTAATGACAAATCCAAAATAACCACAACATGATAGGTGCAAAATGATCTGAAAAGTGAATTAGTTCTATAATCAAAAGTAGATCTAACATGATAACGGTTAAGATCCAAATCAACTACAACATGATAGGTACAAAATGATCTAAATATAATTAGATCTATAATCAAAAGTAGATCTAACATGATAACAGTTAAGATACAAATCAACTACAACATGATAGGTACAAAATGATCTAAATAGAATTAGATCTATAATCAAAAATAGATCTAACATGATAAAGGTTAAGATCCAAGTTATAGTTAATTCAGAATTTCGTAGATTCACAAATTACAATAGATCTGATATGATTCAATCCTAAGTATATACCCAATGTAACATCCCACATCCGTTAAGGTCACTCACAAAGGGAATGCCTTAACTTCAATGGAGCATTATGGGTACCAGAACAGAAATATTACAAGACAGACATATATAAAACAGCGGAAGGTAAAGTAGAAGTACTTCAAATCATTTATTAAATATAATTGTTTACAATAAAAGCCCATCAACTTTCAAATACCCAATCACATAGCTAAAATATCTGTCTTGCTCAAAAACAAAGAAGCATGAAAATAAATTGTAGTATTCCCCAATAAAGCAAAGTAAGCCATAGCCAAGAGAGATACAAGCAGCACATGAAAAAGCCTTGGAGCTTGGTAAGATCCGAACTAATTTGTATTTCCACCCTGCGAACCTTGGGGGGGGGGGAGGGGGAATGGAAGAAAAAGAGGCGAAACAAACCGGGTCAGTCATAAAGACTGAGTTAGTCCTAGTGGCTTTTAGCATAAAAACAGGTGAAGATAATATGGTATGAATAAACTGAAAGTAAACATAAGCATGATGACAAAGTAAGCTACAGGCACGATGAATCAAGTATAACATCCCATGCTTCCTATCAAGAGTATCGTCACAAGGTTCCTACCAAGTATCACATTGCAAGGTTTCTATTAAGTATAATATCGCAAAATTTCTAAGCTTCACCATTTCGCTATTTTCCTTGATTTCCTATATTCTCTGCACCGCCTAACTAGCGTTTCAATTAGTTTACTAAGTTTTAATTACAAGATAAGTGATCCCCCATAACCCACATGATAGTTTTATAGGTACATATCCCACGATGAGGGTCCCACCTCATATTGACAGTTTCATGTCCCCACCGCACATATCTTAATTGATCCGCCCTTACTCACAATGTTTCATATGTGTTATATACTAAAGTTATCCCAACCCCGTAGTTGTGGTAGCCTTCAGGACTACATCTAATATGAGGATTTTCACCTCAACCAGCCCAATTGCCATAAATGTGTTAGATGTATCCTTACTACCCTAATCGATCGGCTCCTACTCGACCTAGTTCTTGCGGCCCCCTACTCGTAGATACCTGTGCTGGTCCCACCCTAGGGTGTATCAATCCCTAGGATGGCAACCCCGACACCCTTTTTGATGCACAACTTTATATCTACTGATGCCCAGTGGCTAAATTTTCCACTCCGGAATACGTGCATGCCCGTAATCCGTCGGAACCTGCACCGCTGCATCCTCTGCCGCCGTTTTGACCGCTTACAATTTGCCCAGTAATCGTGCCCCACCCTGCCTAGTTCAGGGTACCGTTGATACCTAATGTGGGTTACTGCTGAAACGGGTCCCGTTACTAGGATTTTCCTAGGGTCTATTCGTATACGCCACATGTTGGTTAAGTGTTATCTATTTAACTTAACCCCACCCCCCATCATGATACCGTGGTTAAGTGTTCTCTCTTGTGTTACTTAACCCTACCGCATGTCTTGTTATATCGGTTAAGTGTTCTCCCCTATGTTAACTTAACCCTTACCACACCTCACGTTAGATTGGTTAAGTGTATGTTAACTCAACCTCATCCACTAGCCATTTTATAATGGTTAAGTGTTACCCTCGTGTATTTACTTAACCCTACCACACATCAGGTTATATTGGTTGGGTGTTATCAACCCATTCAAGTTAAACCAACCCATTTAACTTAACCCTCCCATTCGTCAGATTGCATTGGTTAAGTATTTCAAGTAATTCATGGCTTAACCTGCCCACATATCATGCTAAGTTGGTTAAGTATTATATATATGTTTGTTAGCCTACTTTGTGAACTAGACTACACAAAGTCGAGATGTCAAGCGTCGAAGAACACTTCTTCCTAAAAAGCATCGGATCGGATCGGAGGGCCACTATCAGACCAGAACGGAACAGAGCAGAATGGACAAGAGCTCAAGTTCAACACAGGTCGGACCGGATCGGATGCCCCGATCCGAACCCCTTCTACTCGCCCCTCCGAACCGGACCCAGTATACCATGTTGCTTCACCCCACGATCTCCTGGATATTCGGGGTAGTTACAACTATTTCCTACCCATGTTGACCACTAACCTGGTGCGCTGTCAACACTGAAATCCATCTGAGCCCGAGAATGATGGGATAAGAGCCACGTAGTTCCGATCCGAACCGGATTCTGGGTGAATTTCCCCCTATAAATATACCCCATCAAGAGGCATTTGGGGGGATCTTTTGGAGCACTCTTACAGTTCAAACATCAAAGAGAACCGAATTCCAGCACTCCAAACAATCTAAAATCATCATTCAAAGTATATGTTGAGATAGTTAAGTGAATGTATATGAAAAGCGAGTGAAATTGAGTGAATATCTCATTGTATTTTCATCTACATCATCAAGCAAAGTGATTATAAAGTGGACGTAGGCTTTTCAATGCCGAACCACTATAAATCCTATGTCTCCTTTTCATTTTTGATCTTATTTTATTTTGATTTTAGTCAATTTGGGTGTTAGAACCACTTTTTGGTCTAACATTTTGGTGCATTCACTGAGAACATTTGAATTCTCTGTTTTTTTGGATTATCGTTCTACTTTTTGGACCGTTGAGTTCAAAGAAGTTAATCCCCAATTTTCGACCCTTTTGAATACTTGTTGGTTGATTTTTGAAGAACTATGGCCAAAGGAAAAGGCAAGGAAGTTCAAACCAGTCGAGGGAAAGAAGTTGGTGAAGATCAGCAAAACCCGGTTATGACAAGGTTTCGTGGGCAGAGTTCGGGAGCGGATCAGACAGGTTCAGGAAATCCGAACCGACCTCAAGGAGAGAGCTCCGATCCGAACCGAGTAGGAGACATTGAAGAAGTGCACTCCCCTAACCCGAACCGAACCGAACAGGTTGCTCAGCTCCGATCCGATCCGATACTAGGTGATGCTGGAACCTCTACTAGAGCCCCTCCAAATGCTCCGACTCCAGCCACCAGGACCAATGACCAGATCGATCCATCTGCGCCTGTCACCCAAGGAGATTTTTCGCGCCTTCTTGACATGCTTGAGGGCACTAGGGAGGCTATGAAAATCCACGAGCGCACCAATCTTATGATGCAAGAGAATATGAGAATCATGAGTAGGGAAATTGGCGAACTCCGCAAATAAAGAACTCCATCCCCGGTTCATCACACTGTAATGGATCAGTCTTCTTCTTCTGAGGAAGAACGGCCCCGTGAAAGAAGGCCGCTCGAACGACCTCAGAATTTGGAGCAAATGACTTTTGGATCTTTGGGATCCCGCAAGGACGCTGCTCGGGTACTAGAACCCAATGATCCGAGCTTGAGAGAGCCTATGTTATTACCAATGCGGGGATCCCATGTTTTGCCTAGAGACCCTAACCTTACCAATCCCACTCAGGGACAAATTCTTCAGCCCCTTCCTCCCGAGATTGACCGGGAACGTAGGGAGCACAGCAGAGCAGAAGCGGCTAGAAGAAGGAGGGAGTCCCCTGATCAGGAGCCCAGAGGAAACCCGAACATCAGATCCAGGGAGCCTGAACGGCCCTTGACCAATCCTGACGTATGGGCTATGGTACGCCAGATCATGTCTGAGAGTCGAAACTACACTAATGAAGATTATGGCATTGAGCGAAGCCATATTCCCTTTACTGGTGACATCCTTGACTTTCAGTTCCCCCGACGTTTTAACCTGCCGCAAATGGACAGGTATAACGGGAGAACCGACCCGGGACAACATTAGATGCGATACGCATGGCTTATGAATGTTGCCGCTGCCCCTGACGCAGTGAAGTGTAAGGCTTTCCCGATTTACTTAGAAGACGTGGAATTACTGTGGTTTACCAGACTTCCTCCTCGATCGATATCGAATTTCAAGGAATTAAGTGAACGTTTTATGAATCAATTCCGACTTCACGCCCGAAAGTCTAAGAATGTTATTGAATTATCGAGAATTAAGCAAGCGCCGGGTGAGTCCCTGAAGTCGTACCTTGATCGTTTCAACTTAGCTGTAACAGAAGTCAGTGACCCGCATGAGCCTACCATCTTGATGGCTTTAATGGAAGGAGTTGATCCTGATTCCGAGTTTGGAGATTATCTTTCTGGGAAGCCACCTCCCACAAGAGAGTTGTTTTATGAGAAGGCCAATATTCAGTTAAGACGAGAGGAAGCAAGGGAAAACAGAAAGAGGAAGTCCGGAGCGGCTTCAAAAGAAACTGTTCAGAGTAATGTTGCCGTAAAGCAGTCTGGAGAAAGTTCTCGGAAAGTCGAAGTGAATATGGGAAACAAGAATGGTAACAATAATAATGGAAACGGGGGCAACAACAACCGTAATGCGAATGGTAACTGGAGAAATAGGAATCGAGGAAGTAATTTTGACAAAAGACCCCGGTTCTAGACCTTTGAGAATTATTCACCACTGAATGACACTTTAGAGAACATTTATTTGGATACATACAATGTTTTGCAATACAAAAGACCGCCGCCACGAGATTCAACAGAGAAAGAAATCGCAACTGGAAAATTTTGTTTATTTCATGGAACTCATGGGCATTCAACGAATGAATGTCGACACTTGAGAGATGTAGTTGAGAAGCTGTTGCGCAAAGGAAAATTGGATGAGTATAAAGCTGCCCCAAGAGACAGGGGGCAAGGAGAACAGACCCCAAACCAGAATCAGTCTGCTCCCAAGCCTACAGCGCAACAGAAAGGCAAAGGAATTTTTATTAACACCATAGTAGGTGGACTCCACCCAGCTATCCACAGTTTCAGAGCAATGGACCAATATGTTAATGCAGTTAAGCAAGTAAATGTGGTTGAGTGCGACGATTTGGAAGATGTCACCCCTGTGAAACAGCAGAAGACAATGTTCGATGACGTGGTGTTCCGTAGCAAAGACGATACCGGAATCCAGTCACCTACCGAAGATCCGTTGGTCATTACCACTACCATTGGACCGGCACTGGTTCATAAGGTACTAGTGGACAATGGAAGCTCTGTCAATATTTTGTTTAAGAAGTCATTTGATCAGATGGAACTTGAGTCTGGAGATTTGAAGCCTTGTGAAGTTTGGATCCGAGGCTTCAACGGGGCATCGACAGCTCCAATGGGGTATATAGAATTGCCCGTAACATTGGGGCAAGGGGATCGTCGAAGAGTACGAATGCTTCAGTTCGTAGTGCTGGACGTAGATTCACCCTACAACGCATTTTTAGGAAGGCTTGCCCTTGCAGAGTTCAGGGCTTGTATCGCCCCGTGGTGTTTATTGCTTAAGTTCCCAACTGAAGCCGGAACAGGAGTAATGAGAGGAGATCAAGTCTCCGGACGGGCTTGCTATATTGCCGAGTTAAAGATGCTAATGAAGGGACTCAACATCGAGATTAAAGGTACCTCACCTCCTCCAAAGAAGGGTTTGGCGTAGTTATTAGAGGGATCAGGCCCGAAGGAGTTGCCCGAGGGAATGCCTGAAGACTTGGACCCCAGAGAAGATGAGGAACCAAAGGCTAGAAATGCAACTCCTAACGAAGCGACAGTGGACATACCCATTGACGAAGCTGATCCAGCAAAAGTTTTGAAGATTGGATCCCAGTTGGATCCACACCGAGCTAAAGAACTGACTGACTTCCTGAAGGCAAACCTGGATGTGTTTGCCTGGACCCACACCGACATGTGTGGGATATCGCCATCCATCATGAGTCATTCACCGAGTATAAACCCAAAACACCCGCCTGTGAAGCAAAAGAGACGTGTGTTGGGCCCAGAGAGGTCGGCAGCTCTGAAAGAGGAAGTGGAGAAGTTGAAAGAGAACGGATTTATTAGAGATTCGACATATCCCGACTGGATATCGAATCCTGTTTTGGTAAAGAAGTCAAACGGAAAGTGGCGGACATGAATTGATTTTTCAGACTTGAACAAAGCTTGCCCGAAAGATAGCTTCCCACTCCCCAGAATTGACCAGCTTGTAGATTCGACAGCGGGACATGAACTTCTTTCTTTCACGGACGCATATTCCGGGTACAACCAGATTCCCATGCATGTGCCCGATCAAGAGCACACGAGCTTCATTACAAATTTGGGGTTGTATTGCTATGTGGTCATGCTGTTTGGATTGAAAAATGCTGGAGCTACCTACCAACGCTTGGTGAACAGGATGTTTTATAACCAAATAAGGAAGACTATAGAAGTTTATGTGGATGATATGCTTGTCAAATCGAAACAGTCCTCCAGCCATACGCAAGACTTGGCAGAGATGTTTGGTATCCTGCGAAAGTATCGGATGAAGTTAAATCCTTTGAAATGCTCATTTGGAGTGGCATCTGGAAAATTTCTAAGTTTCATCGTGAGCTCTCGAGGGATTGAAATCAATCCCAGTCAAATAGCAGCGATAAGAAACATTGAAGAACCAAGGAGAATCAAAGATGTCCAAAGTCTTGCAGGGAAAGTAGCGGCGTTGAGTAGATTTATCTCCAAAGCAACAGACAAATGCGTCCCATTTTTTGACTTGACAAAAAGGGGAAAGAAAATTTTCGAATGGACTCCGGACTGTGTTGAGGCCTTTCGAAATTTATTGGAATTACTAGAGAAACCACCAATTTTGTCGAAGCCAGTGGATCATGAAGAGCTGTTTGTTTACCTAGCAGTGTCGGCTCACGCTGTTAGCACCGCCTTAGTCCGAGAAGAAGACAAAGTGCAAAGGCCGGTATATTATGTAAGTAAGAAATTGGCAGCTGCAGAACGTAACTACCCAAGGATTGAGAAGCTTACTTACAGCCTCCTAATTGCCTCCCGAAAACTTCGCCACTATTTTCAAGCTCACCCAATAACCATATACATTGATCAGCCTCTGAGGTAGATGTTGCAAAGACCTGAAGCATCAGGACGGTTGATCAAATGGAATTTTGAATTAAGTCAGTTTGAGTTAAATTTTCAGCCGCGGAGATCGATCAGGGGGCAAGCTCTGGCTGACTTTATAGAAGAGTTCACAATTCCAGAGGAGGAAATGTTCAATGACAAGGTGGTCAAGTCAGAGGAGGAATTAAAATTAGATCCATGGAAGCTGTACACAGACGGAGCCAAGAACGACTGAAGGTCCGGAGTTGGAGTCGTCTTAGTTACTCCTGAGGGACGACCGTTATATTATGCTCTGCGATTAGAATTTTCAGCGACTAATAACGACTCTGAATATGAAGCCCTAATTGTCGGGCTGAAACTTGCTAAGGAATTCGGAATAAAGGCATTGGATATATTCTGTGACTCCAATATAGTCATCTACCAAGTGTGGAAGGAGTTTGTGGCTCGGGGACCTCGACTTATCGCCTATCTCGGGAAAGTGGAGGAGCTGTTGAGCAAATTGGAACGGTATAACATAACGCATATCCCAAGAGCTGAAAACCAGAAGGCAGACGGGCTAGCAAAGCAAGCTAGTTCCGACAATCCGGAGGAAACTGAAATGATTCCAATTGAAACGTTGGGATCGCCAAGCTTTGAGTTGATGGAAATTGAATTAGCTTTCGAAGCAGAACCGGAGAAGGAGTCGTGGATGACCCCAATTAAGAATTTCCTTAGAAACGGGATACTCCCGTCAAATAAGAGTGAGAGGCGGGCCATAGTTCGCAAGGCCACCAGATACATCCTTCAAGATGATACTATCTATAGACAAGGATTTTCTATGCCCCTGTTACAATGTATAGCACATGATGACATCAAGCGTGTACTAAGAGAAGTACACGAAGGTGAGTGTGGAGATCATACGGGAGGTCAGACCTTAGCAAAGAAGGTATTGCGATATGCATACTTCTGGCCCACAATTAATAAAGATGCAGCTGACTATTCACGATGCTGTGACAAATGCCAGAGATTCGCCAAGATCCCCAGAGCACCACCGACCCAGCTCAAATCGATGGTGAGTCCTTGGCCGTTTGCCATGTGGGGAATTGACATCATTGGAGTTCTACCGATTGCCAAAGGAGGAGCGAAATATGCAATAGTCGCCGTGGACTATTTTACGAAGTGGGTGGAAGCTGAGCCCTTAACCAAAATCACAGCGAGAAAGGTGATAAGTTTCATGGTTAGAAATATCATATGCCGATTTGGGATTCCAAGGACCATTATAACTGATAACGGAACTCAGTTCGATGGTGCCGAATTCAGAAATTTCTGCCAGAAATATAAGATCGACAAACGGTACACTACAGTCTCCCATCCACAGTCAAACGGGCAAGTAGAAGCAGTAAACAAAGTCATAAAGTCCATCCTCAAGAAGCGATTATAACGTGCAAAAGCAAAATGGGTGGATGAATTTCCCTTAGATTTGTGGGCATATCGGACAACGTTTAAGACAGCTACCGGTCATACTCCTTTCTCTCTCTCATTTGGTTCAGAAGCGGTAATTCCGGTAGAGCTTGAAGTTCCCTCTCACAGGGTGACATATTATGACCCGATGACGAATCGGGCACTCCTCCTCGAGTCTCTTGATGAAATCGAAGAGAAAAGGAACAAGGCAGACTTGCGTGCATCAAGACATCGACGTCAGATGGCACGCTATTATGACAAAAAAGTTCGTTTTAGGACCTTTGAACCAGGAGATTTGGTGCTAAAGCGAGTTTTTCCATCCCTTCCTCACCTCGGTCCAAAGTGGGAAGGACCCTTCGTCATCCAACGGAAACTTGAAACAGGAGTCTTCAAGTTAACGACCGTAGATGGCGAAGAAGTACCTAGGGCTTGGAATGCCCAACACTTGATGCGATATTTGAATTAGGGATGTTGTACTTTTTGTTATTTTCCTTATGAACTCTGTAAAAAGGCACGACTTGCCTTAGAAAAGTCTGTTGATATGAACAAAGAACTATAAAGTGGATGTAGGCTACGACTTAGCCGAACCACTATAAAAATATCGTGTGCCATTTACTTTCCTGCATTATTTATACCTTCAACTACTATTCCATTATGATTGTGGAATATAAGATGTTAATTTAAAACCTGAAAAGTTGAAAACAGCTTATATGCAGGAACAAACACAACGACTGTTTGTGCAATAAGACATGAAAGAATGGGAAGACGACATTCTTAACTCTAACTATCAAGAATTGAGAGAGAGTATAAAGGACGGGAAGACGACGTCCTCTGAGGCGTGAAGGTGCACACAGACAAGAGACCGCCTCAGCAAGAACTCTAACCCGAATATAAGACAGGAGAGTATAAAAAATGCCAGAAAAAGAACAGGCATCAATGACACAAGGAATGTGACCCCGTCGGAGAATCGGGGACATTCAGACTTTTTGACTAAATCTTGAATAGTTTTTCAAGACTGACCGGGGGCATATATGTACACACATATTTCCCCCCACTATGACTCCATTACACAACTATAGTAGGACATGCATTTGCATTTTTACATAAGTACAGAACTGACAACTAACAGACATTGCAGGAAATGAATTATTTTTATTTACAAATGAATAAATTTGTATAGGAAAACAGGCAAAAAGAAGGTGCGAGGGCTGCACTCGCAGCAACAATTATAGGCCAATCAAATGCTAAAATAAAGCAAGACACTCCATCGTTTAGACTTTGAAGTGGACTTGGACTTCTTAGCATCCTTCTCCGCATCCTTCGCCTCTTTTCCAGCATCAGTCAAGATGCGCTTTGACTTTTTCTTCCCTGAGGCTGAAGTGCTGGAATCAGTCGAGTTTTTCCCGGAAGGCGGAACGCTGGAATCAAGGGAAGACTTTTTAGCAAGTTCTTCTGTAATAGATCTAGTCGAAAGCTTAACAACTAACCTTGATCCAGCATCCACTACTGCGAGGGGCTTAAGGCTTTCGGGGTCTAGGTCTTCAACTTTAAGCTGCATGCGTTTGTCTTGTTCGGCTTTCAGTGCAGCTAAAGTAACGTCATCGGCGCTTTTCGATTCCCCAACTATAGCCACCTCAGGATCCTCCTCACGTCCCTCATCATCACCATCATCTTTTAAGGCGTCTATCATCTCGCCATCATGAGGAGCGTCAGCTTTACCCTTCTCTCCTTCATCCTTCTCCGCTGACTTTGTTTCGGCAGTGGTTCCTTGGGGCACGTCTGCCTTCTCGGCTGGTTCAGCACCTGCGGAATGAGAAGTAACGGTTATCAACTCGGGAGAAAATAAAGGGCTCTTCATTGATTGTCCGACTATGCAATGGAAAGTTGAAACAACTTTGACGAATTGGAGTGAAAAGGTAGAAATACCTTCCGATGATTTCTCAGCCGGAGTAGCTGCCGTCTTTGAAGCCGATTCAGGAATAGGAGATAAAAGAGATGTCTGAGGGATCGCCAGATTTTCGGGATTGTATTCCTCTACTTCAGGAGTTTTAGTGGCAGTGGAAGAAGATCCAACCTCCAAGGCGTCCTTTTGTTTAGCCTTCCGCTTTACCTCATTCATGGCGGCAGCAATTAGGCGACGCCCCTCGGCTAGACTCGTCGGCTCGTCATCTCTCAAGTACTTTTCCATAAGTTTGTCTTCGTCGATGGAATCTACCTTGAGTTCTTTTTTCTCCCATTCGACAATTTGGCTCCATACATGAACCAAGGTAGTCGGGTAATCGTCGATCCAAGAGATGTTCTGGTAGCGGATTATGTGTGCGAAAAATTCAATCAATAATTCACCAAAACCCTGCACCTCATCCTGGGCCTCCGCTAGCTGTTTGCGAGATTCTTCGGCCGATTTGATGACGCTTTCGACATTACCCTCTGCTAGGGCGGCCCTGTTTTCGGCCTCCATCAACTTGGAAGACAAGTCAACAATTTTCTTTTCCAATTCGGCGTTCTTCTTTGCCAACTCGGCCTTTTCTCGCTCAAGGTCAGTATAAGCGAGTTGCATTTTGGCAGCATCTGACCTGGCATCCTCCGCTTGCTTTTTCAGCTCCGAGCGCTCTTGAGAATGGGACTCGAGCAAGTCATGATAGCGTTTTTGTAAATCTTCAAATTGTTGCTTGAAGCTGGCAGCGTCCCGTTGAGCAACAACAAGTTGAGCCTGTGTATCCTCGAGGTCTTTTCCTAAAGTTTTTAAGGCCCTTGCATCGTCTTCTGCGGTCTTTTGCATCGAGTCAGTATTCGTGATTAAAGTTCGGATGATTCTGAAGAGGTTGCACGAATACTTGAACATCTCTGAATATTGTTTCTCGACCGCGTCTATTTTTGCTTTGGCCTCATCTGCCCACCTCGAAGAAACAGGCTCAAGAGCAGGTAAAAAATTCAAGTTTTTGAAGTAATGATCAGGAAATTGCTCCTCCAGATACGCCCGCTTAACTGCAGTTTCAGCATCCAGCGGTGGAGGTGCAGGGAATGTCAGCTCGGTATCCCTATGCGTGGACAACTCAATGGCCTCTTCATCCCTTCTAGGCCGTTTACCGGGAACCTTACGCTTGCTTCGTGATTCAGTATCTCTTGGCGGGCTCCTCTCCCTACTGCGCTTTTCTTGAGAAGAGGTTGAGTCTTTTGATTGCGGCCTGTCCTCTTCTCGGCGACCTTGGTAGCCCTTATATCGCTCTGGATCTGACCGGACGGGAGAGCGAGAGCGCGAGGACCGCGAACGATAAGAATCATAGGGCTTTCTGTCCTCCCTACCGCGATCTTTACGACGATCATACTCAACATCGTGAGGGGGTTTGGTCATGCTGCGACGTAGCTTCTTGATGTTATAGTAAGCACGAGACATTGTACCTGCACAGTAATGTAAGTAGAATTCAGAATCAGTATTCTCACGAGACGTAAGTGCTGTGAAGTGGGGTGCAATCATGTTAAGTGCATCCTTTGTGGTGTCCCCCCTCTGACAAACTAAAGTCTGGAGCCGAGCTAGTACGAGAGGGCTCTTTGGCCTTAATAGGAGTGGCCTCCTCCGAAGATGTAAAAACTAAAGGATTCGTTCCAAAATCCTCAGAAGTGTAAATAGTGTCAGGAAGTGGAAGATCTCCCAAGCCCTGAAATGTGGGATCATCAACATTAGGAGCATCTCTTTGGGAAGCGCCTGTTGGCTGTTCTTCAAGAGATGGTGATTTCTCAGGAGAAACAAAATCCCCAGGAGTGATGTATCCCTCTCGGTGCTTTTCGGGTAAATTAGCCAACTCATCGTCTTGAGTCGAACTTGGAGAGGGTGAAGTTTGTAGTGGCACGGTGGGACCTTTCGAGCTCTCACCCATTTCTGGAATTACATTCACCGGAGGGATATACACATATGGACCTGGCCCGTGACCTATTCTACGAGTAATGGATAGCAGCCTGTGGTGATGGAGATATTCGTCCTTGAGGACTTCATCTATAGTTAAAAACTTTTGATCACCATTAAAGAGCTGATGCATACGATCAAAGAACACTTGGCCCGATATCTGTTTTGAATTATCAACTGCAAATAGAAAGAAAACAAATTAGTATGATGGCGTGGACATTTAGAGTCGAGGTTTAGAAAATAGGTGCCTTACTCAATTTTTTCCATCTCCTAGCACACCCTGGCTGTTGCCTTATATAAAACCATTCCAGCTTGGAGTCGCCGGCCTTGCTACTGAAGGGCGTTGAAATTATCTTTCTTTTTGGGACAGACTCGAAGTAAGAGAAAGAAGGAGTTTCTCGAGTCCGGTGCTTGAAGTTATAGAAGAAGTGAACGTCGTCAAAAGTGAGCTCTATGCCTAGGATCTCACGGTATGCTACATATAAGGTATGCATGTAAGCATAAGAGTTGGGATGCAGCTGCATGGGGGCAATCCGCATCTGTCTTAAAAAGTCGACGACAAAGGGAGAAAACGGGGGAATAGCTCCGACCATGCACATCAATCGAATGATTGCCATAAATCCCTCCGGAGGATTATGAGGACGGTCGGTTTTAGACGGCACCAGGGTATCTTTTTTATGTATCCCGTACTTCAAACATATTCGAAGGAGCCTATCATAGTCAATTGTCGATTCAACGGAATCTTGAGGTGATTCCAATATGACAGCAGATTCAAATTCGTCAGGAGCTCGGGTATCTCTGACCCCTCCTTCCTCTTCGTAACCCAGAGAAACTTCACTGTCAGAAGATGTTCCACTGCTATGAACCTCCATTTCATAATCCAATCCCTCGTCACCCCATTCAGGATCAGAGAAAGAAGATATTTCATCAAGAGTAACTTTGTCAGATGTCTCTGGGACCTCTTTCTTTTCTGCCAGCCTAGAAGAATGTCTTTTGGCCATGATCACTAAATTATCGAAGAAGTAATAACAGAAGTTAGAGTAAATTAGCCCGTGTCCACCTGTGCGTATGTGTGGACTAAAGTGTGCATGGTGAGTGCAAAACATGAAAGCAAACGCTTGGAAAAGTAAACACTTAGGAGCGTTATGTAAAGTTTTGGTGACGCAATGATGTTCAGAATAGCTATTGATCTTCGTTTATGTTCGTAAGGCACTATCCTAACTATTCATGAAGTTGGAAGTTATGTCAAATGTTGATTTAGCAAATTGGACAAATTATTGTGCTTTAAGTTGGGCTACTTCGGTTCGGATATACATGTTGGGATCGGATCGGATGCGAAGCCGTGCTTAGGTCACAGGAAGACATCCAACCGGACCGGTTCGGGAGTTTGCATTCGGAGCGGATCGGATGAGCTTGAATACCAACGCCCCTTCCTCCTTATTTCCCACTCCGACCTGATCCGGTCAAATGAGCTCTGTTACCCATTTTTGCTTTTTGCTCCGAGCCGACCCCGTAGAAAAAACTTCGCCTCCCCTCTTTAACTTTTGTTCCGACCCGATCCAGTCTTGTGAATCTCTCTTCCTTTTCTTCTCCTCCAATTTTCACACTCCATCACCTGAATCGACCCCCTTTAATCTCCTTCCTCTTCTCTAATTTTAAACCCAATCCCGTCTCCGAAACCCAGTTACGATCGAACAAGCCAAGACTCCATCTTCCAACGCCTCAAAGTGGCGGCTGAGCCACCAACGACGATAGTGAAGGAGGAGGAGGCTGTGATGTTGAAACCATACCCAAACCGGTCGAATTGACCGTAAATTTCAATTGAAACCAACAATCATGAAATTAATCAAGGATTTAAACCTACCAAGGTGTTTAATTTGGAGATTAGCGCGAGAATTGTAAGAGTTTCCCTTTTCTGAGACCTAAGGTTTCGGAGCAAAATTTATAAAACGATGAAAGAAAAAGAAAGTGAAAGGAAGATGAAGGCTGGGTTTATATAGATACATGGTGGCTATTCGTATCCCCGCTCGGACCGGAATGTGAGCCCAATAACTCTTTTTGGGCTGTTAACCCAGTGCTAAGCGAAAGAAGAGAGAAAGCCATTTGGATCGGAATCCGAACCGGGTGGAATTTTATATATTTCCTCGACGTTTAAATTGAATCAGACTTAAAGAAGAAAAATAAAAGGAAAAGCATACCTGGAAGAATCACTGGACACCGAGAAGAGCTCTTAAGATTGTTTTGAAATGAAGAAAATAGATCGTGTATTCTACAACATATATATAAGCGATAGAAGACACAACTTCATAAAGCAACGCACCTTCACAAGCGAATAAAAACGACTTTTCAACAATTCAATTTCAGAAAGGCACTGTGTAAATGACATCAAAGCATGCTTCGTCTCCAACAGAAGCATCCTTTGAGGGGGCAAAATGTTAGCCTACTTTGTGAACTAGGCTACACAAAGTCGAGATGTCAAGCGTCGAAGAACACTTCTTCCTAAAAAGCATCGGATCGGATCGGAGGGCCACTATCAGACTAGAACGGAACAGAGCAGAATGGACAAGAGCTCAAGTTCAACACAGGTCGGACCGGATCGGATGCCCCGATCCGAACTCCTTCTACACACCCCTCCGAACCGAATCCAGTATACCATGTTGCTTCACCCCATGATCTCTTGGATATTCGGGGTAGTTACAACCATTTCCTACCCATGTTGACCACTAACCTGGTGCGCTGTCAACACTAAAATCCATCTGAGCCCGAGAATGATGGGATAAGAGCCACGTAGTTCCGATCCGAACCGGATTCTGGGTGAATTTCCACCTATAAATATACCCCATCAAGAGGCATTTGGGGGGATCTTTTGGAGCACTCTTACAGTTCAAACATCAAAGAGAACCGAATTCCAGCACTCCAAACAATCTAAAATCATCATTCAAAGTATATGTTGAGATAGTTAAGTGAATGTATATGAAAAGCGAGTGAAATTGAGTGAATATCTCATTGTATTTTCATCTACATCATCAAGCAAAGTGATTATAAAGTGGACGTAGGCTTTTCAACGTCGAACCACTATAAATCCTGTGTCTCCTTTTCATTTTTGATCTTATTTTATTTTGATTTTAGTCAATTTGGGTGTTAGAACCACTTTTTGGTCTAACAATGTTCAAGTCGACTTAACCCTGTCACGTGTCATGTTAAATTGGTTAAGTGTCATTAGTCTAGTCATATTACTTAACCCACCCATTCATGTCATATCGGTTAAGTGTCATTAGTCTAGTCAAATTACTTAACCCACCCATTGGTCTGATTAACAGTTATGTTGGTTAAGCCCATATTTATAAGTTTTACATGTTCTTAACTCATACCGGTTAGGTCCACATTTACATGTCAAATTTCCATGTCATCCCACCAAACCCTCTAACCATACCCACGTCTTATTATGGTTAATATTCCTTAATTCATTCATTATGACGAACGAATCATGACCTCTCACATTAGACCGTGCACTTTGTGGCCACTGGATTTGCCGGGCGGTTCCGGGCAGGTTTACACCACAGACTGAGTCTAACCTCGTGTCATAAATCGTTACGCCTATAATTCGACCTTTGACCTCTCACATTAGACTGATACTTTGTGGCTACTGGATTTGCCGGGCGGTTCCGGGCAGATTTACACCACAAACTGAGTCTAACCTCGTGTCAAAGGTTCATTAATGGTCGTATTCCCCCCAAAACCCCAATATCAGTTCATGTGTTTAACATATAGAAATGTTCATGTTCGTGTTCAAGTCAATTATCCAATACACAGTCATTTTCATGTTTCAAATTCCCAACTTTACATATTAATAAACATATGCCCAAGTTCCAAAATTACATGCCAATATATATATATATATACCCAATTGTAGTCAATTTACATACGTCCAATTCTTGCCTATTTACATGTATGCCAGGTTTATGCCATTTTACCCATATCAAGTTCTAGCCAAGATTACATGTATCAAGTTTCATGTCCAAATAAACCCAAATCAAGATTCATGATGTAGTTATCCCAAACTATAATCCTTTTTATTTCAATAAACGCCAGTTACCCAAATTCATATTTATGCCAATTATCAAGTTTATAATTGCTTTTACGTTCAAAGTCCCAATTCTACTTATGCCCAATCATAAACTTAATCTTTTTATTTGATTTACAAATGCCCGAACTGGTGATTTGATTTACATGCTAATTCATTATGCCCACTTCATGCCAATTTAATTATGTCAATGGCCAAACTTGCAATTTCAATTATATTGACAATACCCCAAATTTCCAATTTCATGTTATGCCATCAATTTTACCAAACATATATATATATATATATATATATATCCAATATAGACAACATTCCCATATTTCCCCGTATTCAATCGTACGCAAATCGCGGTTTAGGCCTAGGTCCGAAATTGACCTAGGTTTATCGAAAGAAAATAAATAGGGGAAGGTAGAATTTGTATAACAATCAGCATAGAGAGAAAACTGGCATAAAAACATCATCTCTGGCATAAAAGATAGATCTTGATAATAATATCAATATGAATCAAGAAAAACTGATTTACAACAGGCTGAATAGATCATAAGCTTGACATGAGAACGAACATAGAAAAGTCCCAAAACTCCAGATTCAAGAAGCAATTGAAATAGATCTGAATCAATAAACATACTTAAATCCAATTCCACTTTATTCCATGGCCATATTGTAATTTAAATGTTTAAATCTAAAAACAACTAGAACTTACAGAGCATGGCAAATGAATTAAGAACTGAATTTGTTGTAAAAATGTCGCGGCATTGTTGATTTATTCTCTTGAATCATTGTAGAAGCCTTGTTCTTTGAATTGATTTGAGTTTGAATGTTTGTACTTTGATTTGGAGACGGCGACCATGGTTCAAGAGGTATTTTAGCAGCATAATGGTGTAAGAATGATTGGATATGAATTAGGTTAGGTCTAAGGGTGTATTTATAGGGGTAGCAACTAGTTTAGGCCCTTAGATTAACCCTAGAATCAATCCGAACCATCAAAACACGTCTCAGGCTTCAAAAATGAGTTCTGGGTCAAAACAAGTGGACCAGCAGGTTTCTGCTCGTCCTGGGCGCACCTGCCAAGTGCGCCAATGCAAAATTGCATGGGCGTACTTCCCAAATGCGCCAGTGCAATTTTGTTCTGGTGCACTTCCCAAGTGTGCCAGTGCATTCTGGCCGGTTTCTGGTTTTTCTGCCGAACTTCGTTCGTCCATATCTTCTTCGTATGGTATCCATTTTACGCAAACTCGGACTCTATTTAAAGCAGAATTCCGAGATAACGCAGTGGCATAACCCGTTTCCCTTGATTCTTATTTTAAAATTTAATTATACCCTGATTTCTAGTTTTAACATGTTAATAAAATTCGGGTTGTTACACCCAAATTAAAGTCATATCATGTTTTACTTTTAATTATTCAATTCTAAAGGTAACTTAAACTCACAATGATCGGATCTAGAAGAATAGGAGGAGAAAAGTGAAGTTTGGATCTCAGATCTACATTTGAAACACTTGAATCTCTAAACTTGATTAATTGGATTACAGAAGAAGGAAGATATTTGATTCAGTTCAGGCACCGATATTATCTAAGCCTCCATTATTTTCAGTGTAGAAAACAAGAGAAATGGAGCCATATAAATAGCTGCCAGTCCTCAAAACTCGACCTGCCATGTCAGCCCTAGGGGGTCGGCCCATGGGTCAACACCAACTTGAAGGGGTCCGGATGCCGAAAATTAACATGGGTGCACTTTATAGGTGCGCCAGTGCAAAAATACCTTGGCGCACTTGTCAAGTGCACCGTTTTTTCCTGCTCTCTTCATCAAACTTGTACCATCCATAACTTCATCATACGTTATACGTTTTACGCAAACCAGGTGTCTATCTTGACCAGAATTTTACGCAATGATGTATTCCATTTCCCTTAATTATGAATATTAAATAAGTTATTCTTTTTTATCCTCTTTAGTGTAGTATAAATACGGAATATTACAACTTTGATCTTTGGATTTTGAATATAAATTATCCTATAACTCTAAATATCACTTACATCTTTGAGAGAGAGGGAAGAAAATTAAACTAGAGATACTCTGGTTTATTCTCTTTGAAATTCTGTGGAGTTTGATTAAGGAATCTTGAAAATTAGAAAGGAAATGGAGTAGAGAAGTAGTGAAGAAGATAATGAAAAGTAGTTAAAAAATTCATTTTTGGTTAGGCATATATAGGGAATCAATAGTCGTATCTATTTCGAAAAAGGTTAAAAAGAATAAACACTTCTTTTGAAATTTGAATTTTTAAAAAAACAAATACCATGTCGACATGGGTCATTCCTCTATATCAACATCCGCTATGAATTTTTGAAATTTAAATTTTTAGAAATAATGGAAATAATGTTTAAGTTAATCAAGATAATTCCGGAGTTTAAACAAACTATATTATTATATTACAAAATGGTATAATAGAGTAATAATATAATTTTAAGACATATATTTGTATTATATAAGACTATAAATATTAATAGGACAAATTGACAAGAAAAATCCCATGTTTCAAGTGTCTTCCCATATTAATCCCAAGTTTGGATTATTTTTAATTAATCTCAAGTATTGGGAGTCCCTTCCCATATTGATCACATTGACCTCTTAACTAGTTATAGCCGATTTAAATTTTTTACTTTCCTAAATCACATGTGAATTCATTTCTTCTTCTTCAATCATCTTCCTTACCTGTTCTTACAAATGAAACAATTTTCCTGTAACTCATTCTGGATCGCTCCTTTTTAAAAAAAATTCACACACAAAATTATCATCATACCTCCGACAAATTTTAGTTCCCCTATCTTCTCTTTCAATGCATGGAAACTTCTGGGTATCTTCAATCATCCAAAATTAATAATGCGTCAACAGTTTCAACGTCATACTCTTCACCTTCAAGTTTGGCACATCGGCAAAATTGCAATTTCCCAATTTCGTAAACCGTCATACATATTTCTAAATTCCCTTAATCTCTAATATTTATTCATTTCATTAACTTCATGTAGATCCAACTTTTCATTCAATCCGTATATTCTAGTAAACCCTTATCTAAGTACTTTTTACAATTAAGTTCCAATTTTTATCACTTTCTTCGATAAGGTTTGGTGCAATGGGAGGGAGAATTTCTACAAAATCAAAAAATGGAAGTTTGAACAGGAGTAGTTCATTTTAGGAGCAGTCCTGGAATCCAACGCCCAATGTGCCTGATGCTGGTGGTAATTATCAATGTTATCTGCAAGCATTTGAATTTTTTTGGGGTCCTATACCCGACTACTCAAGGCTATGCGCCGTAGTAGGTAGTCAGTATCTCGTGCCTGCGAGTAACGTTTCACAGAAATAGCGCAGCTGAATAGAAGTTTTTCACAGATAGCGGATAATTATAGATCATTCGGGGCAGGTATACAGATTCACAAGTGGACCGGTGAAATGTTAAGAGAATCGAAAATGAGATGAGGTCGAATAAGAGGAATAAATTTTCATTTGACTTGGGAAAGTAAAAAATTTAAACTGGCTATAGTAAGTTAATAGGTCAGTGAGATCAGTATGGGCAGGGACCTCCAATACTTGGGATTTATTAAAATTAATCCAAATTTGGGATTACTATGGAAAGACACGTGAAACTTGGGATTATTCTTGACAATTTGTCCTAAATATAAATATAAGAAAATTAAAACTTAAGTATATATTATAATTTGGAGATTTCAAAACTAAAATATTTAAATATAAATTTGGTTTAAAATAAAGAAATGCTTTGAATAATTTAGAGGACAAAAGTTATTATAAAATAGAAAGTAATTTTGAAATACTTTGAAAATAAAAGCGAAGAAGAGTTTTGAAATTAAAACATTTAAAAAGGAAACTTTAAACTTTAGTATTGTGAGTTCATACTTATAGAGTATCTCAAAATGTCAACCCTTGATTCCCTCCAAAAACGATTTGGTCATGGGTTCAATCCCATTATAAAGCAGAAATCGGTTCCATCCCATAAGAAAACAGGAAAAAAGATTTTAGTGCTATTACGAAGTTTTAACAAAAATTCAAGGCTTTATTACTTATCTTGAATTCTTTAACTCTTGTTACTCGTGAGTCTTCAAACTTGAAATCTTCTTCTATGTAATCTTGAACCTTTATACTGTACAGTCTTCAATAATCAATACCTACGTATACATCATGCATATACATATATATACACACACACAAAATAGTGTTAGTATATACTTTATAATAATAATAGTTACAAAGTTTGTTGTCATTTAAACTGTTATGTGGGTTCCTAAAATTTTGATGATGAGACATTTGATTGCTTAGCTCGAAGCTTAGCACTTGTATTTGAAGTAAAAATTCCTACGCTGATGCCAAGTTGACCATATGACTATATTATCTTTGTAGTATAACAAACTTACTCTTCTTAATTTCAAGAAGAGTTTCCTCCTTATTGATCCTTATGTTATTATCATATACTCACCGTTTAAACTAAACAGACCCGTGTATTTTTTGCACAGTCAAACCGAGCTTCACAAAGACTTGATGTAGATATCTTTGTTCTAACTTCTGCTATGGAGCTATCACCTCTTTTCGGACGATGTAGTTAGCGTACTTTTGCGTAGACATTTAGCGTTGGTCCATGCACTCTGATCGTTGTACTTTATTCATTTTAGCTTGATGTATATATATTGTGGTTTGTATAACGATTACTTTAGGACATTATGTATTATATGGCTACTGTATCTGTATTTGTTGTCGGGTTGACTGCTCTGTAATATGTGTTATTTAGTTCAATTGCTTTTTGTTTTAGATAATGCACATGTCCACCATAGTATTGTATTAAATAGGGATTAAGTATGTCTAACCACCCCAAAAAAAGGAAAATAAAGAAGCACCTTATCGACATACATGATACTTATTTAATACAAGACTCAATGATGATTACTCCTAACCATCCCTAACTTTCGCAATAGTAGACGTTATTACTCATTATTGCCCTTTACTAATGTAGTGCTTCAGATAGGGAGTAACATATACCAGCGGTCAATGAATACAATGTTCAAGGACCAAATATAAAGGACAATGAATGTGCCACCCCACATCCGGTAATGTCACTCTTTATCAGAATGAATTAAGTTTCCTAAAGCGTTATAGGTAAATAGAAACAGAAACATTACAAGACAGATGTAAAATAATAGTGGAATTTAAAACTTTATTTAATAGAAAACATCGTAGTCCAGAACATAGTCACATCATAAGTCTGAAATACAGAAAACCCATTACATCAACTTAAAACTTCTGTCTTGTACTAAAATCATCAGAGTATAGTAATAAAAGAAGCATAGTTCCCCATAAATATAGCCATATCAGAGAAGACAGGAAATCAAAGTGGTACATCTAAGCAGCTCCAAGAAAAATGAAAGAGAGAATCCAAATCAATCCCGAGTATTTCTACCCTGAGAAGCTTTGGGGGGGGGGGGGGGGAGAAACGGAATAGAGAGAAGAGGAAACAAAATGGGTTAGACATAAAGTCCGGCGAGTCCAGTTACTTTTAGCATATAAATAAGTAAAATCACCATTACAGGCTTATAAACTGGATGCGAGCGATAACATCATAAGACAGTATAACAGACTAAACAAGTAAATAGAATAAACATAAGAGAATAAGTTATGCTTCTGTAATAATTTTCTCTGCACCATTCATAGTATAACAAGAACAAGATGATCCTCACAAGAATATAATGGTAGTTTTAGGTGTACTCCAGTAACGCGTTTTACCCCAAACAGAATTAACCAGTACCTAAATAGAAATAATGGGTGTTAAGCCAAAAAGAAATACAGGTACCCCATAGAAACAGACAGGACTAAATGTACCCTAATTAATAACCCTAATCGATCGGCTCCCTATCCCATAAATACCCTGCGTCGGCACCACAGTAGGGTGTATTACTTCCTAAAGTGGCAACCTACAGAAAGACACAGACCTATTTAGTAGTGCAACAGTGACTTATTTTCCCAGAGAAAGCCGCACTCATGCACGCACATTAGTCCGTTGGAACGCGCCAGTACACACCTCCTCCTAGATGAACTCTTACAATCAGCTCAGTAAGCGTTCCCTAACCCCTACTTAGTGCAGGGTCCCCCTTTAATACCAGAATGGGTTACTGACTAATATGGGTCCCACACAACAGATGACACAAGCTAACCCTTACAGATCTTATGTCCCCAATTAACTTGGATTTGACATGTTATTCCTAACAGATTTAACAGATTCGCATAACCCCCTACAGATTTATGGGTTAAAATTTACAAGTTAACGGGTCTATTAACTCCAACAGATGTAACCGGTTAAGTTTTCTAGATTAACAGGTTCATATAACCCCCACAGAATTTATTAGGTTTACTTAACCCTACAGATTTAACTGGTTTACTTAACCCCACAGATTTAACAGGTTTACTTAACCCCACAAATTTAACAGGTTTACTTAACCCCAATGATTTAATGGGTTCACTTAAATCCTCAGATTTAACGGGTTTCCAGATTTACTGACTACTTAATTTATAATTAAGTACAACTTATCTTATTTCATAAGTTATTGCCTTCCTCTATCGTTTATTTTAACCTAAGTTATAATTACCACTTGTCCCTTGGACAAGCCTACCTATTATCTTTCCTTTTTACCATTCGCGTTTATTAATAATAGGTTATGTTAACCCTCTTTTTGGCAAAAGCCGCAACGGGCCAAATCGAAGCCCAGACGTGCAATCAGCTGAATTAGGTAAATCATGCTTCAAGAAGCCCACCAGAAGCTCGGCCTGGAATAGTCGCATATTGACCCAAGCCAATTCTCATCAACTGATGACTCGCTCCGGAAGAACCGTTCTCCCATTCGATCAAGAGAACCACTCTCATATCGGGTGTATCGACCTAATATCTCGGATCTGCATGGAAATATCTAGCTAAGCCATTCAAATGCTCAGCCCAACTTTCAAGGCAATAAAAGTGGTCAACCATATCCAAACAAAGCTCTACTTTTGATACACCTCACCATGGACGCCACGTAAGTCACAACTTCAAAGGATACTATTTATGAATAGTGGAATCAGTCCTTCAGCCGCTTTTCTAACTAAGGAATGGAATCCATGAGTCCAAGCTTTCCCGGAAAGGTCGGGCCACGTCATAACAGCTCAACTCGCCATCTCCACTTATAAATATCCCAAAGCTCAAAGAGGAAACGGACCTTTTTTGGAGGCTCTGTTCTTCCCCAAGACTTCCGATTCTCGCAGCTAACTCATAAGATAGCCATCTCCTCTCCTTTCTTCAAACAAAAAAAAAACATTGCACTTGTAATAAAAAGAAGAAGAAATATATATATATAAGTGGACGTAGGCACTGTATTTGCCAAACCACTGTAAAATTCTGTGTGCTCCTCGTTTTCTTTATTATTTTTGCATCTTATAATCATTATCCGTGTGCTCACGATTGGGGGTAATTATCACTAGTGACCAACTTTTGACGTCAACAATTTGGCGTGCCAGGAAGGGGGGCAAACCACCGATCTTCTGCTTATTTCAATCCATGGCGATCAAGCAAAATAAAGATACAACATCCTCTCATCCCGCGAACATCGACGCAACTGATACCAATGCTGTGGGGGAAAGCCACAAAGCTTCCTCTCATGACGATATGTCTCGATTTATTACACAGGACGACATGGATTAAATCATGGTCGAATTCAGAGACCATATAACATCTCAAGGTAAACTCCTCGAATGACATAAGCAGCTGATGGATCACCTTCTCGGTCGAGTGGAGATGGGATTGAATGCTTCAACATCAATTCCTCTACTGGCCGGGGCTGGGGAAACAACTGATCTTCGATCTGCGTAGAATCAGGTCTCTGATCAGGTTACACCTTTATTTCATCCTGGTCTGGTCTCACCAACCAACCATTCACAGCCAGGGGTATCGCTTCCAGAGACTAGTGTAGTTGCTGCAACAGATTCTCAAAAGTCCCATGATCAAGATCCAGGTCGTTTGATCACTTTGCCTCCACTCTTAGAAACAGCTCGACCTCTCATGCTAGTCGAGCGACCACTGGACCCATCAAAATCAATGCCATTCTCATTACAGCTCAGAATCTTACTGCATACCACTCTAACCACTCTTCCCCCTCAACGAAGAGCTGGTGCAACCTTCCCTCCGAACAAGGAAGGTCACTCTACCATATCGGTTCTCAACATGGCAGAAGATGATGCTACCGTAGACCCTCCTAACCTCGCTCCAACCGGGGGCAACCCTGAGCTACGAACATCACATGCTATGCTGGATCAGCCTAGACCCATTGTCATAGGTACAGCTCAACCCAACACTCATCAGGTTCAAGAGGGGCCATTCTCCCCAGAACCACTCAACGGAACTCATCCTCACTCTCACCTTCACTCAACTCTCAAAGGCCGAGCCCAACCAACGGCCGCCCTTACGAGCATGCTTTTGCCAGATCCTCGCACCGAAGCTCTCCCAAATGCAGAGCTAAATTCATGGCAATGACTCCTTGGGGATGGAAGCCAGCTTTCAAGCATCATCCGATGTTTCACTCCGGGCACATCTTCACAGCAAGATATAGACAATGTCAATTGCAGCCCATTTACTAGAGAAATCAGAAACTCCAGAAACCCTCCGGACTTCAAATTCCCACCTATAGAACCATACAGTGGGTGCACTGAACCAACCATCCACCTCATGCGATACATGAGACATATGGAAGTGCTTGGAGCATCGACCAACATCATAGCTAAATGCTTCCCGCTCTTTCTTACAGACATAGCTGGCATTTGGTTTTAGTAGCTGACAACAGAGTCGATCAGCAGCTGTAACACGCTGGTCACTTGCTTCATCGAGCAATTCAAAGTACATATCTCTCAACCAGAGAGCATTATGTTCCTATTCACTATCAAGCAACGATCAGGGGAAACACTCAGATCCTTCCTCGAAAGGTTCAATGTGGCTGTAGTTTCAGTCGATTGACCTGAGCCATCGATGGTACCTATGGTCGCCATTGCAGGAGTTCAGAACCGATCAGAATTCTCAATCTCTTTAACCAGAGATCCCCCCAAGGATATAGATGACTTCTATTTTGAGGCTGAGAGATTCCTCCAACAAGAAGATGCCAGCATTGAAATGGAGAGCCTTGAGGTCCTAACCGCCAAACAACAAGGTCCATTCAGTTGCAATGACGAGAGTGAAGGAAGAGGAAAGGCCCCAGGAAAGAATGAGCACAACGTACGACCTCGACATGAAAATAAGTACGACCAGTACACCGAGCTCAATTCCTCTCTACTCGATATCTACCTTGACATACGAGGGTCCCTTCCTACTCTGAGACCACCTCGACGAGAACCAACCCAGATGGAACTCGATTCTGGCAAACAATGTGTATTCCATAACGTAGCTGGACATAGCACCGATGAATGCCGACATTTGCACGATCTCATCGAGGATCGAGTCAGGCGAGGGGAGCTTTCCGAGTATGTTAAGAAGCGCTCCCTGGCCACGCCACCGCGATCTTCTTCCCAAGCCCCTCAAGTCGGTCCTCGAGCTCCTAGAAACGGAAAGGTCCCTGAGACTAGCACTCGCGGCATTATCATTAATTAGATTTTTTCTTATGTATTTCTTCAAATAAAAAGGACACCTTGATGTACACATGCATGGAGTTAGGATTTAGCTCCCAGGCATGCTCTGGAATTAACATTTGTCTTCTTAGAATTTATTTTCTTTGTAATAATTCGTTAGCTGCTATGAATTTTCTTTTGCGAACATGGATCATGTTTACTTTAAGCCGAACATGGCTGATGCTAGCCCCCTTTCTTTGATGTGGTCCGTGCGAAAGCCCACCACTATTTCCAAAAAACTAATCCACCAGCCAAGTATAGTAAAAATCTTAAATTGAGTATGCATTATACTCACTCTTTTATTTGCGCCACATGCATTTGCTGCTCGCCGGATATACTAATTTAACATGAGTTGAGCGTAAAAAACACTTGCAATAAGCCCAGCATGGTTAATGCTCGCCACTAAGCCGAGTATAGTTAATGCTCGCCACTAAGCCGAGTATGGTTAATGCTTGCCACCTCTCTAAGTCGAGTATGGTTAATGCTCGCCACCTCTCTAAGCCGAGCATGGTTAATGCTCGCCACTAAGCTGGGTATGGATAATACTCGCCACCCCTCAAAGCCAAGTAAAATAAAATGCTCAGCCCATCAGCCTTCTCCAAATCGAGAGTGGCTTATTTTGTCTTTCTAGGAATTAATTCTCATACAGAAAATGATCATCATCTCGGCCTTAATACAACCTCGGGGCCGTCAGATTTCTGGCCTTAATATGGTCCGGCGTGACTATAGCTGCTTAAGCGATTGTGCTTCAATTCATATTTCAAAACACAACTCCTTCTACCAAAGAAGATACGTTCTGAGGGGAAATTATTAACTCTCTTTTTGGAAAAAGCCCCGACGGCCCAAATCAAAGCCTAGACGCGCAATCAGCTGAATCAGGTAAATTATGCTTCAGGAAGCCCATCAGAAGCTTGGCTTGGAACAGTCGCATATTGGCCCAAGCCAATCCTCATTAACTGATGACTCGCTCCGGAAGAACCACTCTCCCAGTCGATCGAGAGAACCGCTCTCATAGCGGGTGTATCGACCTAACATCTCGGATCTGCATGGAAATATCTAGCTAAGCCATTCAAATGCTCAGCCCGACTTTCAAGGCAATAAAAGTGGTCACCATATCCGGACAACTCTACTTTTGATACACCGCACCGTGGACACCAAATAAGCCACAACTTCCGATGTTACTATTTATGAATAGTGGAATCAGTCATCCAATCGCTTTTCTAACCAAGGAATGGACTCCACACGTCCAAGCTTTCCCGAAAAGGCCGGGCCATGTTACAACAGCCCAAGTTACCATCTCCACCTATAAATATTCCAAAGCTCAAAGAGGAAAAGGACCTTTTTTGGAGACTCTGCTTTTCCCCAAGACTTCTCACAGCTAACTCATAGGATAGCCATCTCCTCTCCTTTCTTCAAAAAAAAAACATTGCACTTGTAATCAAAAGCAGAAGAAATATATATATATATATATATATATATATATATATATAAGTGGACGTAGACACTGTATTTGCCAAACCACTGTAAAATTCTGTGTGCTCCTCGTTTTCTTTATTATTTTTGCATCTTATAATCATTATCCGTGTGCTCACGATTAGGGGTAATTGTCACTAGTGACCAACTTTTGACGTCAACAGGTTATTATCATTCCCCATTCATGTATGTAAATGCACCATACCGCTCACATTATTTTGACCACTTGAAGGTGCTGGATATGCTGGGCGGTTCCAAGAAGACTTCTACCACATGTCAAACTTAATCTTGTATCTTGGCACCGTCATGTGTTTAGGCACTCAGACCCCTCACATTAGATTTACCACTTGTGGATGTTGGATATGCCGAGCGGTTCCGGGCAAGCTTCTACCACAAGTGTAATCTAACCTCGTGTCTAATCGCGGTTACAGTTTCTAGTTTCTGTAAATTAAGGCATTTTCATTCTTAAACGATTATTCATTCTCATCGTAGTTTTTTCAATTACAGTATTCAATTTCAATGGATTAAATAGGCTTCACAGATTCTTTACAGTCCCGCTAACATGTTTCGCTTAATCTTAAATTAAGCCTGTAGATTTATATGTCCCATACCACAAGTCATAATTTACAACAGAAATCATGCCCAATTTTTAGTCCAATTTCACAATATAGTTTTGTGCCCCCAAATTCCAATCATGATTCAAAGTACAAGATATGCCCACAAATTACCATTTCCAATCATTCCCAATTTAACCCAATTTCGTTCGTATGCATATTTCAGCGATATCGGCCTAGGCTCAAAGGTAGCCTGGCTATAAAAATAAAAAGGGAATGAGAGAGAGAAAACCAAAAGTAATAGAAATGGGCATATGATAGCAGAAATAGACATATAAGAACAGATATGATGAAAAGAAATAGTTATATAAGAACAGATATGATGAACATGTGATAACAGGACTGATTAAGCATAGGTTTAGATCCAGATTTATAAACATGTCAGAATTACTTATTAAATGTTTAAATCTAAAAATAACATAAACTCATAGAGGGTTGATCTTAAGAACAGAGAACAATTAGGCTGAAGCTGTAGAAGAAATTCTTAAATGCGTATGAATCGTTATTGCAGATGATAAGCTATTTTAATCTGAGTTGGGGCAGCACTTCGTTGTCTCCATTGTTTTTGCTGAATAAAACAATGAGAATGAGGTCCTATTTATAGCCTAGGGTGAACGAATCAGGTCAAGAAATAAGTCCAGGTACAAAAAGTGAATTCTTCCCAGATTTGTATAGGGGTCGACCCCCGTTTGGGTGTCGACCCCGAGATCGACCCATGGGTTAACTCCAAACACACTGGGTCGACCCCAGGGTCGACCCAGCCATGTCTCAAGTCTCGGGTCGACCCCCTGAATGGGTCGGTTCCAATTTTTGGCCATCCCGCTTTGCTGTTTTGAAATTTTTGGCTTTTGAATATTTTGTTCGTTTGTATGTATATAATTCTCTTATGCATATACAAACTTCTACGCTTAATAACTTCTTCATACGATGTCTGTTTCACTCAAACTTAGAGTCTATCCTAAGCAAAATTCAGAGACGAACACAATGGCGCAATCCGTTTTACTTAATTCCCAATATTCAATTAAGTGTTCTTTAATTTATCATTCTAATGTTCTTTAAAATTACGGGGTGTTACATTCTCCCCCACTCAAAGGATTTCGTTCTCGAAAACTCTAAGTTAAGAAGAATGTATATCCTAACATCCATCATCCATGTACTCATCCACCAATCACAGGCATCCATTGTCCTTAAAAGATTTCTTATGCTTATATGAACATATGAAAAGGTGTGTGTATATATGTCCCTATACTAACGCGAAAGATTAGGCAGTCTACGGATTTGGTCGACCTCCTCAATGCAATTCATGTTCGTGCCATGAGTCCAACATGTATGCCAATAATCCTAACATATCATGTAAATGCTATATGCATGCAAAATCATCCATCCAAATGCAACATCCGTATGATGATTCACCCCTTTTCATCCATAAAAATAAAAAAATGCACACGCATCCATATGCAGTGTGAGAGTGATTGAGCCAATCTAGTGCCTAATGTACGTGTACATGCATCCACGAGGAACCACTAGCAAACACTTGCATCCACTTGCATCTATCAAACATAACAAGTCTCAAACACATGTTTACATCCATGGGATTTCAACCTAAAGGTCGAAGATTCGATCGATAGGATACACACGTATGACAGAAGCAAGTACGAATAAAAGCTTTGGAAAAGAAGTTAAGAACATTCCCTTGAATAGAAAAGGGTACAAAGTGCAAATCTTGTCTTTAGTCTCCCAAGTTGTGTCCTCTTGGTCAAATTCCCATTGAACTTTCATCAACTTGACCTCTCGGTTTCGTAGCTTCTTAACCTCTGATCCAAAAATCCGGGTAGGAACTCGTCTAACTGTCGCCTCCCTTTTAACCTCTACTTCCTCAAGCATACTCGGCTTAATACTTCTACTGCATCATGCAAACATTTCTGCAAATGAATGTCCACATCTCTCTAGTAGCTTTACCCTATAAGCCATTTGACCTATTTTTTCCATCTTGAATTGCAATTACTTACGCAGGATCTACTGCTGTCCCATTCTTAGAGACCACATGCCCTAGAAATTTCACTTCATTTTTCCAAAAATGGCATTTAGAGAATTTCTCCTTTAGCTGATGCACTCGGAGTGTTTTCTAAACCTCCCTTAAATGTCGGGCATGCTCTTCCTCGCTCTTCGAGGAAATCAAGAAGTCATCAGCAAAGACCACAACGAACTTATTTAAAAACCACCGAAACACTCTACTCATCAAATCCACAAATAAGCGAAGAAACCACCTTGAGTCCTAAAGGCAGTCTTGTCTATACCGTCCTCTACCACCCTCAACTAATGAAACCACTTGGCCAAGTCTAACTGAGAGAAAACAAACGCACTAACAAGTTGCTCAAACAGATCATCTATCCTCCGAAGTGGGTACATATTCTTCGTATTGAGTTTATTCAACTCCCTATTATCCACAGATAAGCGAACCATCCGCCTTAGTTGCAAATACTACTGAGCACCCCATTCAGATATGCTTTGCCTTATAAACCCTTTCTCAAGTAGCTCCCCTACTTGCTTGCTGAGCTCCCTCCTTTCTCTCGGAGCCATATGGCGCACAGGCAATGCAACTGGCTTTGCATTGTCCACCAAGGATATATGGAAATCAATCTCACGCCTCGGAGGTAAGCCCCGAACCTCCTCAAAAACATCAGGATACTCACAGACTACTTTTACAGATCGTAGATCATCGATAGGTATATCAAGCGACTCTAGGAAACTAGGCATGACAAACCCTTTTGGGTCACAAGAAATCTCAAGGTTCTCCCATGGAGAGTAAAAATTCTAACGACCCTCCTCTCATAATCCAGAATGACACCATACATTATTAGCTAATCCATCCCTAGAATCAAATCATAGCCCATGAAACAAGATATGCGTCACACTCAAACTCTACGTCCAATATAGATACCCTCAAATCCTGACAAATCACAAGCAAATGAGCCGAGCCCCCAATGCGGTTTGAGGCAACAACGGGATCCAAAACCATACTAGTACTAAGGTGCAGAGACTTAACCACAAAATCAGATATAAAAGGATGTGAAGCGCCCGAATCAAAAAGAGTTCTAATAGGATGATTGGAAAGATAAATCAAACCTTCAACAGAAACTTTCCTACCTCTATCCGGCACACCAGACATGAGAGCATGCACTTGCCCTCTAGAAAATCCAGCCCTTTGGCCTTTCCCTTGCTTCTTTGGTCACTCCATGGTGTTGTGTCCGACTTTGCCATAGTTGAAACAAGCGTTATTCCTTCCTCTTCATTGCTTGACCAAAAGACCCAAGTGCTCATGACATTTATTCTTGCCTTTATTTGAACTTTATTAGGTTTTCCTTCTTTCATCAATGTTTATTCCCTGGGCCAGCATATTTATCATCCTTGGGATGTGCTCCTTAGCCCTAACTCACTTATTTTCCTTTTTACCATCCTTGTGTAACATGCTAACAAGTCTCTCGAAAGCTGTCTCCATCGCATGGAAATCCTTATTAAGCTTGAGAGAAAATTAGCCACAGGTGAAATTATTGCTGCTACGGATGGAGGTTAGGCACTTCCTTGCCTTTCGACATGTTCCATTGTTTTAACGTGCCTCGGTACCATGCCATAATGGGGACACCCTTCGGAAAGAATCGGCTCCCCAAATATGCTGAAAAGAAAAGGAAAAGGGACTCAAAAAGAGAATCGAAGGATATTCCGCATGGCTTTGGGGATTTTTTTTCAAAACAGAGTTTTCTTTTGAAAATGATTTCTTTTTAAACCTTTTTGAAAATAATTTCAAAACCCTTTTATCCGATCTGGTACCTTCAGCTCTGATAACAAATCTGACATCCCACATCCGTTAACGTTACTCTTTATCAGAATGCATTAAGTTTCCTGAAGCATTATAGGTAAACTAAAACAGAAACATTACAAGATAGATATAAAATAATAGCATAATTTAAAATTTTATTTAACAGAAAACATCGTAGTCCAAAACATCGTTACATCATAAGTCTGTAATATTGAAAACCCATTACATGAACATAAAACTTCTGTCTTGTACTAAAATCATCAGAGCGTAGTAATAAAAAAAGCACAGTTCCCCATAAATATAACCATATCCGAGAAGATAGGAAATTAAAGTGGTACATCTAAGCAGCTCCAAGCAGAATGAAAGAGAGAATCCAAATCAAGCTTGAGTATTCGTACCCTGAGAACCTGGAGGAGGGGGGATGGAAGAGAGAGAAGAGGAAAAAAAATGGGTCAGACATAAAGTCTAGTGAGTCCAGTTACTTTTAGCGTATAAATAAGTAAAAGCACCATGGCAGGCATATAAACTGGATGAGAGAGATAACATCATAAGACAGGTATAATAGACTGAGCAAGATAAGCAGAATAAATAGAACATAATAGGTTACGCTTCTATAATACTTTTCTCTGCACCATTACTAGTATATCAAGAACAAGATGATCCCTACAAGAATATAATGGTGGTTTTAGGTGTACTCAAGTAGCAGGTTTACCCTAAACAGAATTAATAGGTACATAAATAGAAATAACGAGTGTTAACCTAAACAGAAATACAGGTACCCCACGGAAACTAACAGGAATAGATGTACCCTAATCACTATCCCCAAATCGATCGGCTCCCTATCCCATAAATACCCTGTGTCGGCCCCATAGTAGGGTGTATTACTTCCTAAAGTAGCAACCTACAGAAGGACACAAACCTATTTACTGGTGCTACAGCGGCTTATTTTCCCAGAGCAAGCCGTACTCATACACGCACATGAGTCCGTTGGAACGTGCCAGTACACACCTCCTCCTAGATGAACTCTTACAATCAGCTCTTTAAGCATGCCCTGACCCCCACTTAGTGCGGGGTCCCCCTTTAATACCAGAATGGGTTACCGACTAATATGGGTCCCATACAATAGATGACACAAGCCAACCCTTACAGATCTTGTATCCCCAATTAACTAGGATTTGACGGGTTATGCCTAACAGATTTAACAGATTCGCATAATCCCCTACAGATTTATGGTTTAAACTTTACAAGTTAACGGGTCCATATAACTCCAACAGATGTAACTAATTAAGTTTTCTAGATTAATAGGTTCGTATAACCCCAACAGAATTTAACAGGTTTACTTAACCCTACATATTTAACAGGTTTACTTAACCCCACATATTAAACAGGTTTACTTAACCCCACAGATTTAATGGGTTTCCAAATTTTCTGACCACTTAATTTATAATTAAGTACAACTTATCTTATTTCATAAATTATCCCCTTCCTCTATCATTTATTATAACCCAAGTTATAATTACCACTTGTCCCTTGGACAAGCCTACCTATTATCTTTCCTTTTTCCCATTTGCGTTTATTCATAGTAGGTTATTATCATTCCCCGTTCATGTATGTTAATGCACCAGACCTCTCACATTAAGTTGACCACTTGTGGATGTTGGATATGCCGGGCGGTTCCGGGCAGACTTCTACCACAAGTCGAACTTAACCTCATGTCTTACCACTGTCACATGTTTATGCATTTAGGCCCCTCACATTAAATTTACCATTTGTGGATGTTGGATATGCCGGGCAGTTCCGGGCAGGCTTCTGCCACAAGTGTATTCTAACCTCGTGTCTAAGCACGGTTATAGTTTCTAATTACTGTAAATCTAGGCATTTTTATTCTTAAACAATTATTCATGCTCATCGTAGGTTTTTCAATTACAGTATTCAATTTCAATGGAATAAATAGGCTTCACAGATTCTTTACAGTCCCATTAACATGTTTCGCTTAATCTTAAATTAAGCCTATATATTTAGATGTCCCAAACCACAAGTTATAATATAGAGTAGAAATCATGCCCTAATTTTTAGTCCAATTTCACAATATATTTTTGTACCCCCAAATTCCAATCGTGATTCAAAGTACAAGTTATGCCCCTAATTTATCATTTCTAGTCATTCCCAATTTAACTTAGTTTCGTTCGTATGCATATTTCAATGATATCGGCCTAGGCTCGAAGGTAGCCTGGCTATAAAAATAAAAAGGTAATGAGAGAAAGAAGAACATAATAGGCATAAAACCAAAAGTAGCAGAAATGGGCATATGATAGCAGAAATAGGCATATAAGAATAGATCTGATGAATAGAAATAGGCATATAAGAACAGACCTGATGAACATGTAATAATAGGACTGATTAGGCATAGGTTTAGATCCAAATTTGTAAACATGTCAGAATTACTTGTTAAATGTTTATATCTAAAAATAACATGAACTCACAGAGGCTGGATCTAAAGAACAGAGAACAATTAGGTTGAAGCTGTAGAAGAAATTGTTGAATGCGTATGAATCGTTGTTGCAGATGATAGGCTATTTTAGTATGAGTTGGGGTAGCACTTCATTGTCTCCATTGTTTTTGGTGAATAAAACAACGAGAATAAGGTCCTATTTATAGCCTAGGGTCAACGAGTCAGGTCAAGAAACAAGTCCAGGTACAAAAAGTGAATTTTGCCTAGATCTGTATAGAGGTCGACCTCCCTCCCCTTTTGGTGTCGACCCCTAGAATGGGTCGATTCCAGTTTTTGGTCTTTCCGCTTTGCTGTTTTGAAATTTTTGATTTTTGAATATTTGGTTTGTTTGAATATATATAATTCTCTTGTGCGTATACAAACTTGTTGGCTTAATAACTTCTTCATACGTTGTCTGTTTCACGCAAACTTAGAGTCTACCTTAAGCAAAATTCTGAGACGAACGCAATGGCGCAGTCCGTTTTACTTAATTCCCAATATTTAATTAAGTACTATTTAATTTATCATTCTAATGTTCTTTAAAATTACGGGGGTGTTACATTGAAAGTGTATGTAAATGACATGCCGATGTTTGGAAATTATTTGGATGACCCCTTAGAGATTTTTGAGATCCTTCGGAAGTACAAAATAAAGTTGAACTAACTCAAATATTTTACAGTTGCTTCTATGAAATTCGTTGGATTTCTTATGAATGCAAGGGGCATTCGACTAGTTTGGAGCAGATTAAAGCCTTATCAAATGTTAGAGCCTTAGGTACAAAGAAGAATTTGAAGAGCTAAAACTGAGCATTGATGAACTAAGAAAATTTACCTCGAGAGGCAACAAGAAAGCATGTTCCATTCTTCGACGCACTAAAGAATTGCAGGAAGAACTTTAAGTGGGATCATGATTGGCAACCTGATTTCAAGATACTGCTGAGACATGTAGAGACTCTATTAGTTTTACCTGAATTAATGGATAAAGAAGACTTGTTTATCTACTTAGCTATGTCTGCACATATACCAAGTGCATTGCTTATGCACATAGAAGTCGGGATTCATAGACATGTATGCTATACCAGTAAGCCATTCATTAGAGTGGAAATGAATTATCAAAGACTGGAGAAACTTGCATATTACTTGCTGATAGCATCACAAAAGCATGACCGTATATCCAGGCTCATCTAATTACGGTGCCGAAGAATCTGCCCTTGAAGACAATATTGCACCAACTCAAAACTTCTGGAAGGTTATTAAATTAAACATTGAGTTGGCCCATATGACATAACTAATCCTCCCTAAAAAGTAATCAAAGATGGGCATTGGTGAATGTAATTATCGAAATCATCGCATGAGATAGTAAGGAAGAGAATGATACAATGGTAATTACGAAATGGATGTTATTTATCAATAAGGCCTAAAAAAAAATTAACTCAGGAGCAAGGATAATGCTTGATACCCCAAAGGTGTACGATCTGCTATGATTTTAAATTGGAATTCCCTGCAGCTAGCAAGTAGAGCACAAAACTCTGATCATATGACCAAAGATCACAATTGAGCTAGGCATAATGATGTTGCACATCTATCAACATTTCCCATGTAGTTTTTGCCCAGTAAGGAAGGAGTAACATATTAAGGGTGTGAGACTTTCATTTCACATATTTAAGGTTCCTGAGCTACTGAGCAACATCAACACTACATGATAACACACATCCTCATGAGCACGATAGTAGATTCACCTGCCAAACTTGCAAGCTATGTGGAAGCATCACTAATGGGACTGGTTCCAGTTGGAGTTCTAACAACGTCGAGCATTGATGAAATGGACATCGACTAAATCCTGGAAACCACAGAGGAATTAAAGTCATGGATGATGCCAATTAAGGGTTGTATACTTAGGGAATACTCGCACAATACATGAATAAAATAAGAAGCTCTTTCGAATGGTGATGTGGTTCAAGATGCAAGATAGAGCGTTACACCAAAGAGGATTCTTTTCCCCTACTTCAATTCGTAACATAAATTAAGCTAGGGAAATCCATATGGTGAACCATGAAGGCATCGACGATGATCAATGGAGGGGAAAGGATGTTGTTCCATATACAAAGCGATTGATAGGTGTTAGAGGTTTATGAAGATTTCGAAAGCTCTATTGATGGAACTGATGCAGATTTCTTATATATGACCATTTGCAATATGAAAAATGGACATCATCAGTGTGCTAACGATAGCAAAATAAGGGGAAAAATATGCAATCTTTGTAGTTGATTGCTTTATAAAATTGATTGAAGAGGCATTGATTGCCATGATTATAATTAAAAATGCAATTTTATAGCATAAATCATTATTTGTAATTATGGAATAACCGAGAAGATTACCATGGATAAGGGGACTCATTTGGGTGGTGCTAAGTTTAAGGACTTTTGCAGGCAATACTGGGTCAAGAAAAGCATTTCTATGGAAGCAAATCCACAAGAAAATGGAAAAGTGAAAACTATAAACAAAATCATCACCACCACTTTAGAAGAACGACTTTCCAGATCTAAAGAAAATTGGATTGATGAACTTCTGTTGGCATTGTGGGTATACATTACAACACACAAGTAGGAAACCTGACACTAACCTTTCATTTTTGCTCACGGATTGGTCCTATTGGAACTGGGCATCCCATCCCATTGAACATGACATTTCAACCTGAGAGAAAATGATGAACTATGTTTAATTCCATTGATCTAGATTATGATAAGCGAGAAAATGCTAAACCTAATTTTACTTCTCACTATAGGAGAATAGCATGACATTTCACCACCAACATTTGCAACTGTAATTTCGAAGTTAGGGACCTCATTATCAAACAAATTATCCTGGGTATAGTTGGCCCAAACTAAAAAGGATCCTACATGATTGATTAGAAGCTTAAGGATGGAAAATTCAAACTGGCGTCTTGATCTCGCATGCTTGGGATCTTGATCTTGCATGCTTGGAACAACGACTTGCTAGGAAACTACTATACTTGATCTAGTTGATATTTGGTTTTTAAAATAAGCCACATAGGGACATTAGGAACTATGAATAAGTAAGAATTGCCTTTCTTCTATCTATCAACCAATTGAACCGTGTTTGTATAAGAAAAACCATTGGGTCATTATTCACGCTGACCCCTTCTTTTGAAGGACGGTACTGCTTCAACAACGTCAGGAGGATTCAAAATCGTCAGAACGATGGTCGCATTAACCCTTGATTTATAATAATCTATGTTTATCTAGTAATTCAAGAAGGCTGAAAACTATCGAGTCTATGATCACATCAACCCCTACCTTCTGAAAGCTAATGTTGCCTCGGTAGAATCAAAAAGGCCAAAAACCAACGGTTTGATAGTCACATAGACCCTTTCCTTATAAGAACCGATGTTGCTCCAGTATAATCAAGAAGGTCAAAAACCACTGGTGGATAGTCGCATCGTGTCTACCTTCAAGAACCATTCTTGCCCCGACCATGTCAGGAATGTCCTAACAGTTGGATCAAAGGATCCTAACGATCCTAACCTTCTGAGAATGAGTATTGCATGGACAATGTAAGAAAGGTATTGACTGTTGGATAGATAGTCATATTGACTCCTTGCTTTTGAGAACTGGTGATGCCCTCACAAAGACAAGAAGGCCTTAAGACCATCATATTGAAAATTCTTATTCATGCCTAACCTTTTGAGAATTGACATTGCAATAATAGAAAGGTCTGAAACACCGAATTGATGGTCTTATTGACCGGTCAGTTTATGAGAACAGTTATTGCTCCAACAATGTTAAAAACGTCTAGACTATTTTGTCAATCTAGGAAATTTGAATAAATCTGCTAGATTGATTGGAAACATAGTATCAAACCCACTAAGATTTTGCTTTGCCTAGAAATAGGCAACATTAAAATCAATTCCAAAGCAGCCAGGTCATCAATGTTTCCCGAAGATTGGTTATGTCGGCCTTAAAGATTTGCTACTATCTGAATACCGGCAAATGCACACCATCGCTCGAAGTTAGGATGACAAAAAAGACTCACAGTCTCACACCTCAAATCATCAATGCATTAGTTTTTGGGGGCAGATGCTAGTGCTCGATTGAGTTTCTACACCTGTTTTTAGAAAACTATTATCGTTCAAAGACAAGCTATTATAGGATTTTATAGCCTTTCATAAGTCGATTAAATATTTTAACTCTAGCTTATAGAAGTTAAATTTGTCCAGAGATAGGAAATGTTAGACCAAAAATTGGTTCTAACACCCAAATTAGCTATAATTTTAATGAAATAGAACTAAAAAGCAACGAAGAACACACGATTTATAGTGGTTTGGCGCTAAAGAGCCTACGTCCACTTTTTATTCTTTTGATTGATGATTTGAATGCAAATACAACAATGATTCTCACTCAACTTCACAATTACAATGCATAAGCTCACTCAAATCTCTCAAAAATAGACTTTAAGAGATGATTTTGATCTGAATATGGTTATGAAATTCGGCTATGAAGGAAGTTAGAACAGAGAATTTGCCAAAAGATCCTTTCAAATGTCTCTTAAGGGTGTATTTATAGGTGAAAAATCTCCTCGAAGTGGCTCCGGTTCGGAATTACATGGCATCCATCCCATAAGAGTCGGGCTCGGAGGCCTCCAAGTGGTGACAGCGCATCGATTTAATGGGAGATCGTGGGAGGAAATGGTTGTGCTTGGTCCGAGTCTTCAGGAAACGTGTGCAGCAACGGTCACAGGCTCAGGAAAAAAAGGGTTTGGATCGGCCGCCTCCAATCCGATCCGATGAGGCTACTTGCTTTCTTTTGGTGTCGCTGAAATACTTCTCCGAACCGAACCGATGTGATGTCTACGTTTTTGATTTCTTCTTCTTTCCTGCGCTGGTTCCCTCCGATCCGAACCGGTTGATGGCTTTCCCACTATTTGCTCTTTGTGTAGCCTAGTTCACAAAGTAGGCTAACATTTTGCCCCCTGGAAGTACACTCTTATTTAAGATAAAGTGTGCTTTGAAGCAGTTTACAAAATAGTCTTTGAATTAAAGCCATTGAATGATCGCTTCCATTTACTTGTCGAGATGTGCCACTTCATAAAGTCGTGCCTTTTGTTGCTTATATATATCCATAAACCATATTAATTACTTTCTTCATTTTCAAACAACTTTGAGAGCTCTTTTTAATGTCGATTGATTCCTCCAGGTAAGCTTTTTCTTTATTTTTCCTTGAATTCAACTTGCATGCCAAGTTAATGTGTATAATCCCTTTCGGTTCGGATTCCGACCCGAACGGATCTCTCTCTTGTATTGCTCAACACTGGATTAACAGGCCAGAATGCATTTGTGGGCTTGCAACTCCGGTCCGAAAGGGGGTAAAAAGGCTGGGAATACGATGGGTCACTATAAACACATATATAAACTCACTGCCTATCTCCTTCCTCTTTCTTTTATTTTATTGCTCCTGTTTATCATATTTTACACAGAAACCCTATCTTTCAAAAACTCCAAAATTCTTCTCGTTAGTCTTTAAATCAAACTCGTAAGTAGGTTAAAAACTTTGATTATTCTTGTAATAACTGATTTCAGTTAAAATTTGTGGTCAATTTCGAGCGATTTGGTCATGGCGTTTGCCCGGCTTCGACGCCTTGGCCTCCTCTCTCCTCACCGTCGTCGTTGGTGGTTCTGTCACCACCTTGAGGCGTTGGGAGAAGGGATTAGGACCCTACAGGATATTTGAGCACGTAAGTGCTCGATCTTAATTGGTTTTTTTTGACATGGAGTTGGGTTCGGTGTTGGTTAAGCGAGATGGAAAATGGAGAAGATGAAGAAGAGGAGAGGAACTGGGATCGGTTCGGGTGTATAAACGTTGGAGTGAAGGGAAGGGAAAGATGTTTACAAGACCGGATCGGGTCGGAGCAAAAAAAGAAAAAAAAGGGAAAACAAAGCCTACCTGACCAGGTCGGATCGGAATAAGAGACAAGGAGGGGAAGAGGCAAGATTATTCAAGTCAATCCGAACCGCTCCGAAAGCCTATGTCCGAACCGATCTGGTTTTACTTACTGGGTGTGAACGTCTGTTTCAAACCGAAACATGACTTTGCCCGCCGATCTGATCCCAATACACATACCCGAACCGAACCGAAACAGTCCAACTCAATGCGCAAGAATTAATCCAACTAGCTTATTCAATGCTTGGCACAATCTTCAACTTGATGAACAGTTAGGATAGCGCCTTACGAACATAACAAACATCAAGAACTATTCGGAAACATTATTACTCCTTTGAATCTTTACATCACGCTTTCATGTGTTTACTTTGCATCTTTGGTACACGTAGCACACACTTTAGTTCACATACACACACAGGGGGATGCAGGCTATCTTACTCTAACTTATGTTATTACTTCTTCAGTAGTCTAGTGATCATGGTCGAGATACGTTCATCTAGGTTAGCAAAGAAGATAGAAGTTGCAGAAACTTCTGATAAATTTGCTCTTGATGACATTTCTTCTTCCTCAGACCGCGAATGGGACGATGAGGGCCCAGATTATGAAGTAGGAGCGCATAACAGTGAAACACCTTCCGATAGTGAAGTTTCTCTGGGCGATGAAGAGGAAGGAGGGATAGGAGATAATCGAGATCCTGATGAGTTTGAGTCTGCCATTATATTGGAGTTACCCAAAGATTCTGTTGAATTGACGATTGATGACGACAGACTTTGTAACAACCCGAATTTTAATAACATGTTGAAACTAGAAATCTGGGTATAATTAAATTTTAAAGTGAGAATCATGGGAAATGGGTTGCGCCATTGTGTTCGTCTCGGAATTCTACATGAAATAGAGTCCGAGTTTTCGAAAATCGGAGTCCGGATGAAGAAGTTATGGCCTGTGGAAGATTCAACAAATTTTAGGCAGTAGAGGACCAGGCAGGTCGACCTGGGGGTCGACCTAGGGGCCAGGTCGACCACGTGGTCGACCTTAGGGTCGACCTACCCCCAAGGTCGACCATATGGTCGATCTCCCCCCTTACAGGTCGACCCGGTCGGCTTGTTTTGACCCAGAACTCATTTTTGAAGCCTGAGACATGTTTTGATGGTCCGGATTGATTCTAGGGTTAATCTAAGGGCCTAAACTAGTTGCTACCCCTATGAATACACCCTTAGACCTAACCTAATTCATATCAAATCATTCTTACACCATTATGCTGCTAAAATACCTCTTGAACCATGGCCGCCGTCTCCAAATCAAAGTACAAACATTCAAACTCAAATCAATTCAAAGAACAAGGCTTCTACAATGATTCAAGACAATAAATCAACAATGCCGCGACATTTTTACAACAAATTCGGTTCTTAATTCATTTGCCATGCTCTGTAAGTTCTAGTTGTTTTTAGATTTAAACATTTAAATTACAATATGGGCATGGAATAAAGTGGAATTGGATTTAAGTATGTTTATTGATTCAGATCTATTTCTGTTGCTTCTTGAATCTTGAGTTTTGAGACTTTTCTATGTTCGTTCTCATGTTAAGTTTATGATCTATTCAGCCTGTTGTAAATCATTTTTTCTTGATTCATATTGATATTATTACCAAGATCTATCTTTTATGCCAGAGATGATGTTTTATGCCAGTTTTCTCTCTATGCTGATTGTTATACAAATTCTACCTTCCCCTATTTATTTTCTTTCGATGAACCTAGGTCAATTTCGGACATAGGCCTAACCCGCGATTTGCGTACGATTGAATACGGGGAAATATGGGAATGTTGTCTATATTGGATATATATGTTTGTTAAAATTGATGGCATAACATGAAATTGGAAATTTGGGGTATTGTCAATATAATAGAAATTGCAAGTTTGGCCATTGGCATAATTAAATTGGCATGAAGTGGGCATAATTAATTAGCATGTAAATCAAATCTCGAGTTCGTGCTTATGTAAATTCAACCAAAAGATTAGGTTTATGATTGGGCATAAGTAGAATTGGGACTTTGAACGTAAAAGCAATTGTAAACTTGATAATTGGCATAAATATGAATTTGGGTAACTGGCGTGTATTGAAATAAAAAGGATTATAGTTTGGGATAACTACATCATGAATCTTGATTTGGGTTTATTTGGACATGAAACTTGATACATGTAATCTTGGCTAGAACTTGATATGGGTAAAATGGCATAAACCTGGCATACATGTAAATAGGCAAGAATTGGACGTATGTAAACTGACTAGAATTGGGTGTGTGTATATATATATATTGTCATGTAATTTTGGAACTTGGGCATACGTTTATTAATATGTAAAGTTGGGAATTTGAAACATGAAAATAACTGTGTATTGGATAATTGACTTGAACACGAACATGAACATTTCTATATGTTAAACACATGAACTGATATTGGGGTTTTGGGGGGAATATGTCCATTAATGAACCTTTGACACGAGGTTAGACTCAGTTTGTGGTGTAAATCTGCCCGGAACCGCCCAACAAATCCAGTAGCCACAAAGTGTCAGTCTAATGTGAGAGGTCAAAGGTCGAATTGTAGGCGTAACGATTTATGACACGAGATTAGACTCGGTTTGTGGTGTAAATCTGCCCGTAACCGCCCAGCAAATCCAGTGGCCACAAAGTGCACGGTCTAATGTGAGAGGTCATGATTCGTTCGTCATAATGAATGAATTAAGGAATATTAACCATAATAAGACGTGGGTATGGTTAGAGGGTTAGGTGGGATGACATGGAAATTTGACATGTAAATGTGGACCTAACCGGTATGAGTTAAGAACATGTAAAACTTATAAATGTGGGCTTAACCAACATAACTGTTAATCAGACCAATGGGTGGGTTAAGTAATATGACTAGACTAATGACACTTAACCGATATGACATGAATGGGTGGGTTAAGTAATATGACTAGACTAATGACACTTAACCGATATGACATGAATTTTTGGGTTAAGTAATATGACTAGACTAATGACACTTAACCAATATAACATGACACGTGACAGGGTTAAGTCAGCTTGAACATATAGATAATACTTAACCAACTTAACATGATACGTGGGCGGGTTAAGCCATGAATTGCTTGAAATACTTAACCAATGCAATCTGACGAATGGGAGGGTTAAGTTAAATGGGTTGGTTTAACTTGAATGGGTTGATAACACCCAACCAATATAACCTGATGTGTGGTAGGGTTAAGTAAATACACGAGGGTAACAATTAACCATTATAAAATGGCTAGTGGGTGAGGTTGAGTTAACATACACTTAACCAATCTAACGTGAGGTGTGGTAAGGGTTAAGTTAACACAGGGGAGAACACTTAACCGATATAACAAGACATGCGGTAGGGTTAAGTAACACAAGAGAGAACATTTAACCACGGTATCATGATGGGGGTGGGGTTAAGTTAAATAGATAACACTTAACCAACCTATGGGGTATACGAATAGACCCTAAGGAAAACCCTAGTAGTAGGACCCGTTTCAGCAGTAACCCACATTAGGTATCAACGGTACCCTGAGCTAGGCAGGGTGGGGCACGATTACTGGGCTGATTGTAAGCGGTCAAAACAACGGCAGGGGATGCAGCGGTGCAGGTTCCGACGGATTACGGGCGTGCACGTATTCCGGAGTGGAAAATTTAGCCACTAGGCATCAGTAGATATAAAGTTGTGCATCAAAAAGGGTGTCGGGGTTGCCATCCTAGGGATTGATACACCTTAGGGTGGGACCAGCACAGGTATCTACGAGTAGCGGGGCGCAAGAACTAGGTCGAGTAGGAGCCGATCGATTAGGGTAGTAAGGATACATTTAACACATTTATGGCAATTGGGCTGGTTGAGGTGAAAATCCTCATATTAGATGTAGTCCTGAAGGCTACCACAACTACGGGGTTGGGATAACCTTAGTATATAACACATATGAAACATTGTAAATAAGAGCGGATCAATTAAGATAGGTGCGGTGGGGACATGAAACTGTCAATATGAGCTAGGACCCCTCATCGTGGGATATGTACCTATAAACCTATCATGTGGGTTATGGGGGATCACTTATCTTGTAATTAAAACTTAGTAAACTAATTGAAACGCTAGTTAGGTGGTGCAGAGAATATAGGAAATCAAGGAAAATAGTGAAGTGGTGAAGCTTAGAAATCTTGCGATGTTATACTTAATAGAAACCTTGCAATGTGATACTTGGTAGGAACCTTGTGATGATACTCTTGATAGGAAGCATAGGATGTTATACTTGATTCATCGTGCCTGTAGCTTACCTTGTCATCGTGCTTATGTTTACTTTCAGTTTATTCATGCCATATTATCTTCACCTGTTTTTATGCTGAAAGCCACTAGGACTTACTCAGTCTTTATGACTGACCCGGTTTGTTTCGCCTTTTTTTCTTCCATTTCCCACCCCCATGGTTCGCAGGGTGGAAATACAGCTTAGTTCGGATCTTACCAAGCTCCAAGGCTCTTTCATGTGCTGCTTGGATCTCTCTTGGCTATGGCTTGCTTTGCTTTATTGGGGAATACTACAATTTATTTTCATGCTTCTTTGTTTTTGAGCAAGACAGAAATTTTAGCTATGTAATTGGGTATTTGAAAGTTGATGGGCTTTTATTGTAAACAATTATATTTAATAAATGATTTGAAGTACTTCTACTTTACCTTTCGTTGTTTTATATATGTCTGTCTTGTAATATTTCTGTTCCAGTACCCATAATGCTCCATTGAAGTTAAGGCATTCCCTTTGTGAGTGACCTTAACGTATGTGGGGTGTTACAGACTTGTTCGAATATGTTTAAAGCACAGGATACTGAAAAGAGATACCCTGGTGCCATCGAAAGTTGATCGTCCCCACAATCCTCCGGATGGATTTATGGCAATTACTCGATTGATGTGTATGGTTGGGGCTATTCCACCGTTCCCGCCTTTTGTCGTCGACTTTCTGAGACAGATGCAGATTGCCTCCATGTAGTTACACCCCAACTCTTATGCTTATTTGTATACCTTATATGTAGCATACAGAGAGGTTTTAGGTATAGAGCCTACCTTTGATGACGTTCCCTTTTTTTATAATTTCAAGCATTGGACTCAAGAGACTCCTTCCATCTCCTATTTTGAATCAGTTCCAAAGAGGAAAATTATTTCATCTCCATTTAGCAGCAAGGCCGGCGATTCTAAGCTCGAATGGTTTTATATCAGGCAACAGCCGGGGTGCGCCAGGAGATGGACCAAATCAAGTAAAGCATCGATTTTCTAGATCTCAATTTTGAATGCTCATGCCAACACATTAACCTGCTTTCTCTTTTGTTCGCAGTTGATAACCCAAAACAAATATCGGATCAATTGTACTTTGGTCGGTTGTATCGGCTTCTCAATGGCGATCAAAGTTTCTAACCATCGACGAAGTTCTTAAAGATGAGTATCTCCATCATCACGGGTTACTATCCATTACCCGTAGCATGGGTCATGGGTCGGGTCCATATGTATACATACCCCCAGTGGACATTATTCCTAAAACGGGCGAGGGCTCGAGAGGTCCAACAATACCTCTTTGGACTTCACCTTCTCCATCTTCAACCCAAGACGACGAGTTAGCCAACATAGCTGAAAAGCATAGAGAAGGGTATACTGTCCCTGATGATGCTATTTCTCTTGAGAAGTCGACGTCCCCTAAAGAGCTACCAACAGACGCTTCTCAAGGAGATGTCCCTACTACCGACGATTCCACATTTCACGGTTTGGGAGATCTCCCCCTACCTGAAACCATCTATACTTCAGAGGACTTTGGCACAAATCCTTTAATTTTCACTTCTTCAGAGGAGGCTACTCCCGTGAAGGCCAAAAAGCCCACTCGCGCTGGCCTGGCTTCGGATTCGGGTTTGTTGGGGGGAACACCACTTAGGATGCACCGAACACAATAGCACCACACTTCACAGCACTCACTTATCATGTGAACACTGATTCTGAATTCCTTTACATTGTTGCACAGGTACAATGTCTCGCCCCTACTATGATGTCAGGAAAATACGTCGTAGCATGTTTAGACCACCTTCCGATGTCGAGCATGATCGCCCTGAAAGCCTGGGTAGAGAGGACAGAAGGCCTCATGATTCTTATCGGCCACACACCTCGCGCTCTCGCTCCCCCATCCTTTCGGATATAGACCGATATAAAAGCTATCAGAGTCGTCGAGGAGAAGACACATCGCAGCCCAAAGACCGAAGTTCTCTGTGACGGCCGGGAATTTCGCTCGATCCGAATCAGTCGCTAGACCGATCTAGACCGTTCGAAACCCCTGATCGTTTTGAGAACACGACAAATCAGAACGCAAACAGAAGAACATTTCATTGCTATTACAACAATTCCATCAGATACAAAAATATACAGAGTATAATTGAATAAATTACATTCGATAAATATCAGAGATTACAATAAGTTACATAGCAACGGAAAATAATACAAGCACAACTGAAGGTGATATACGGATACAGAGCTTTCCGGATATCATTCCAGCTGTAAACCTGGACCCTGTGAATATAAATCTGCAAAACCAAAACTACTAGCTGCCCGTGTCGAAAATAAGGGCACCCGGAGTTTAGGTTAAAACAATAAACTCCAGGCCAGTCATGTGACTGGTGTGAGAACTAAAACAGTTATTTAAAACTTTACTTTAAAAAGATAGTAATTCAAGGGACCACGCCGTATAAAACGGAACGGGTTTCCTCCCAAGAATATCAGTGCTTAGAATAAACAATGCAATGCTTTTTCGAAAAATGAAGCTATTATAAGACCCACGTCCCATCACACAATGCAACGCAAGCCGGAGGATAGGGGTTTCCCTTATAATAGACAAACATGCTTGGTACGTTTAAAACAAATCATTTGATGCTATTATAAGTGTATAGTGTCAAAACATTTTCAATCATAAATATCAATCCTAGGCGGCATGGGTACCATCTATCATGTCGCCATACTAGGCTCTACAAATAAAACCGAAATACACGTATTGGAAATTGGATTTCCGTCATGAGTCGAGGCAAGGGGCAAGCTCCTCTCCGCTTTCGAGACACTCTAGCAAATGTCTTAGGGCTACGCACTCTGGGCAACCCTTGGATGCTTCAGGGCCGGTCCTCTCTTACGTTTGAGGATTAGTATTCCAGAACACACGTTTCCCGATCCTTACAGACCTAAAATCGAGGCGCCTCATCCAACAACCACATAGGTGAAAAGTATATAAATGTCAGGGCTGGTATGTCACTGACACCACCAAAGCTAGAAAGAAATGTCATGCTCTCCCTGCAGTCCTTATCCCGTTTTTAACTCATACCGAGGTGTGAGGCTCGCGAATTCACGTTATACACAAAGCTACCGCGTAGGCCGTGCTTTGATCATCAACCACAAGACTTTGCTTTTCAACAGAAGCCTTGGTCCATGCAACTCAGCGTGCCACACAGGCAATTCATGCCATGCGATTGATATCTAACGATATATAACCTCTAAGCTCGTACATCTCAGAGAAGGGCGTTAAGCAAGAGAATAAATTCTCCGCCGCCAAACAGATATATATTTAACAGAAATCAATCAACACAGAATAAAATCCAATGTCAGACACACAATCCATTTACAAGTTCGTTCTGGGTCTGAACGAAACCGGAGGCACTTTCCTTGCATATCCATCGATCTCCAAGTACGTCTGGACGACCACCAACTGATTCCCTCATCTTGGGTGTACAGGCCAATCAAGATCATCAGTAATCACACAAATGATGTGAAGACTTCCGGTCTTCAACCACCGTCATCATCTTCGACTTATCGTCGAATCGGTTATTCAGAATGGGTATAAACCCGGCCTTTCCGAACAACCCGCGTATATTATAAACAAATGTTACACAAACACAACATACGCCTCATTCCAATTCATTAGTCACTAACTGCAAATCAGTAAGAGAGCAATTCCCCAAATATTAACCTCGAAGGCCGAAACCAACATCAGATCAATACCCAGGAAACCATTCTTCTTAACTAACCTCCAGCTAGTTTCTAAGTTTCCTATTCTTAGGGAGAGGTTCCCATTAATTTTATCAAAGATAAATTCTTTAAAATTTATTCTTTAATCTTCCTTTGGATGTCATATTAAACCAAATTATGGTTTTTCAAACTAGACGGGATTAGCGAACCACACCGAAGTAATTATTTACTTTATTTCCCAATCCCAACCTATTCATCCCATGAAGCAAAACTGGTAATATTCCATATCTAATACCACGGTGTTATTGGTAAAATTAATTACCCTTTCACGTTCAAATCTAATTAAAGATTTAACTATCGCTTTGGAGCAAAACTGGTGATACTCCATTCTCGCTCATTTTTCCAAATTTGATAATTTAAATTATCAATTCACATTTCAATCTAATTGCAGATTCATTAAAACTCCCTTTTACTGGGTTAAATAACTAATGTCATTTAAAACACAGTTCACGATAAACCCAAATCACATTCTATTTATTACCGAGTTAAAGAACTAGTGTTATTTAAAACATCGTTCACAATAAACCCGCAAATCAATTCTATTTAAAACCCGTTTCAAATCCAATTTATTTATTTAAAAATAAACGGGTTTAATTTTAGTTCAAAACTAGTTCATTTCGATAAAAATCTATTTTTGTCTTTACAAATGTGTTATTTTTCATCCCAGTTCTTCACAAATCATTTCTTATGATTTTACCCAAATGAGTAATTTCATCCCAGGTCCTAACAAAACTAATTTCGTCGAATTCTGAGACCGTTGGAAAAATGACCATTTTCCAGTCGATTAAAATCAACTGAAACTGGTCAAACGCGTTTTCCTTTGCCACGCTCACATATTGATTCGAAAAATTATGAAATTTGAAACCTAGCAATAACTTTACATCCCGGATCCAAAAAAAGTGGTTTCATCGAAATCCGAGGTCGTTTGCAAAATTCCCATTTTTAAGGGCCTGAATTCCATAGCGACTATTCAGAATTTTCAACTGGACATATCTTTTGATTCCCTCTATGAAATTTTGATTTTTCGGATTCGTTGGAAAGATATTATCAAATAGATTCTAATATTTTTGGTTTCACTAAAATCCAGTTTGTTTTGCACCCGGTACATTCATTTGAAGTTTGAAATCGAATTATCGAACTACCGCGCCATTTTCAATTCCTTTTATAATTAAAATAAAATATTTATATTCTAACGACGACGTATATAATATATACGTTCGAATTCATTCAAAATAAATTTTTCTTCGATATTACTTAAAATAATTTATTTTAAATATTCAAAATTCGCTAAAATTGCCATAATAAAAATTTTAAACTGGTTCAGAATTTTCGGGTTATTACATTCTCCTCAAGACAAACATAGTCGGGAAAAAAGTCCACCGAAACATACTGATTCATGAGACAAACATAAGGTTTCTGAGAAGCGACCTGGAAAGGGTGATACAGCCATCATGCCTACTAAGCGTAGAGACACTGAGCTAACATACTACAAACCTCCACAACTGGATGCTGAGTCCAAAGTTTAGCAGGCATATCTGGAGAAGCAGTTCCCAGACCATTATTTTAAAAATCCGACTTTCTTACCTGCCCTTGAGCCTATTTCCTCAAAGTGGGCAGATGAGGCTAAAGCGAAGATTGACGCAGTTGAGAAGCAACTCGGAGATGTTCAAGTATTCACGTCATCTCTCCAAATCATTCGGACTTTAATTATAGATGTTAATTCGATGAAAAAGACTGCAGATGTCGATGAAAAGGCCTTGAAAATTTTGGAGAAGGACCTTGAGGACACACAGGCTCAACTTGTCATCACTCAACGAGATGCTAATAACTTCAAACAGCAATTCGAGGAGTTACAGAAGCATTATCATGACTTATTGGAATCTCATAGTCAAGAGAGTTTGGAGTTGAAGAAACAAGCAGAAGATGCTAAGTCGGACAATGTCAAAATGCAACTGGCTTACAATACCCTTGAGCAAGAAAAAGCCGAGTTAGCGAGAAAAAATGCGGAGAAACGATACGCTGACTTGGAATCCAAGTTAATGGAAGCCGAGAATAGGGCTGCCCTAGCTGAGGGGAATGTGGAAAATGTCATTAAGTCTGCTGAAGAGACCCGTAAACATCTATCAGGGGCTCAGGAAGAAGTGCACGGTTTTGGTGAATTACTGATTGAATTCTTCGCGCACATAATTCGTCGCCGAAACATCTCTTGGATTGAAGACTATCCAACTACCTTAGTTCACGTATGGAGTCAAATCATCGAATGGGAGAAAGAGGAACTTAAGGTAGACTTCGTCGACGAAGATAAACTTATGGAAAAGTATCTGAGAGATGACGAGCCGGCACGCCTGGCCGAGGGGCGTCGCCTCATTGCCGCTGCTATGGACGAGGAGAAGTGGATGGCCAAACAAAAGAATATCCCTGAGGCTGATTCTTCTTCCTCTACCGCTGAAACTTCTGAAGTCGAGGGATATGATCCCGAGAACCCGGGAATCTCTCAGGCGTCTCTTTTATCTCCTATACCCGAATCAGCGTCAGAGACGGCAGTCACTCCAATTGAGAAACCATCGGAAGGTATTTCTACCTTTTCACCTCAATTCGTCAAGGCCGTCTCCACTTTTCACCACATGATTGGGCAATCGTTGGAGGATCCTTTATTTTCTCCTGAGTTGATAATTGTTGCTTCTCATTCTGTAGGTGTTGAACCGACTGAGAAGACTGACATGCATCAGGGAACCACCACTAGGGTAAAATCCGTGGAAAAGACTCAAGAAGAACCGGATAAGGCTACCATTGTAGAGTCAGGAGGGGGAGCTCAACTGTCTAAATCCGACACTTCTCATGATGACGAGATGATAGATGCCTTAAAAGACGATGGTGGTAGCTAGGGGCATGAAGAAGACCTTGATGTGGCTATAATTGGGGACTCAAAAAGTGCTGATGACATCACTTTGGCTGAAATGAAAGCCGAACAAGACAAGGGTATGCAGCTAAAAGTTGAAAAATTGAACCCTGAAAGCCTTAAACCCCTTGCAATGGTGGATCCTGGATCAAGGTTAGTCGTTAAGCTTTCAACTAGGTCTATTACAAAGGAGCTTGCTAAAAAATCTTCTCTTGATTCCAGTGTTTCGACTCTTGGTAAAAAATCAACCGATTCTAGCACTTCGACTGTAGAGAAGAAAAGGCCGAAGCGCATTATGACTGATGCTGAAAAGGAGGATAAGGCTACTCATAAAGCTGCCAAAAAATCCAAGTCCGCTCCAAAGCCCAAGTGACGAAGTGCTTTGTTTTATTTTGGCATTTAATTGGTCCGCAATTGTTGCAGCGAGTGCGGCCCTCGCATCCTTTGCTTGATTTCTCTATACAAACTCACGTGTTTGTAAATAATAATAATTTATTACCTACAATGTCTGATAGTTGTTAGTTTATTACTTAAGTAAAAATGCAAGAGCATGTCATATTACAATTATATATTGAAGTCATCATTGAGGGGAATATGCGTACACATATATGCCCCCAGTCAATCTTGGATAACTGAGCAAGAATTATTCAAGATTGATTAAATGCAAAATTAAATTGCCCCCAATTCTCCGACGGGGCCATATTCCTTTCATCATTGATGCCTATTCTTTCTAGCATCTTTATACTCTCCTGTCTCATAACCAGGTTAGAGTATCGTTGAGGCGGTCTCTCATCTGGGTTCACCTTCACGCCTCAAGGGACGTCGTCTTCCCGTCCTTTATACTCTCTCTCGATTCTTGAGAGTTAGAGTTAAGAATGTTGTCTTCCCATTCTTTTATTTTGCAAACAATCATTTTATTTGTTCCTGCACATAGGTCATCTTCAACTTTCCAAATCTAACTTAGTATTTCGTGTTTCATAGTCACGATAGAATAATTGTTGAAGATAAAATAATGCAGAAAAGTAATTGACACGCGATATTTTTATAGTGGTTCAGCTAAGTCATAGCCTACATCCACTTCATAATCCTTTGTTCATATAAACAGACTTTTTAAGGCAAATCGTGCCTTTTTACATAGCTTATAAAAACAAAAAGGATGACATTTCATATTTATCTCAGATATCATTGTAAGTGCTGAGCGTTCCAAGCTCTGGGAATTTCCTCACCGTCCAAGGTCATTAGCTTGAATGCTCATGTATCAAGCTTCCGTTGGATGGTGTATGGCCCTTCCCATTTTGGATCCAATTGGGTCGAAGGCGGGAAGACTCGTTTCAGTACTAGGTCTCCTTGTTCAAAAGTTTTGAAGCAAACTTTCCGGTCATAATAACGTGCTACTTGATGTCGATGTCTCGAGGCACTCAAGTCAGCTTCATCTCTTTTTTCTTCAATCATATCAAGAGATTCTAGGAGGAGTGCTTTAATTGTCATCGGATCATAATACGCCACTCGATGAGAAGGGACTTCCAATTCTACCGGGATCACTGCTTCTGACCCAAAGGAAAGTGAATAGGGAGTATGGCCGGTAGCCGTCTTAAAGGTTGTCCTGTAGGCCTATAAAGCTAATGGCAACTCGTCTACCCATCTAGCTTTGGCCTGTTCCAACCACTTCTTTAGAATTGATTTAATGACCTTGTTTACGGCTTTGACCTGGCCATTTGACTGCGGGTGAGCTACTGCAGTGTATCGTTTATCAATCTTATATTTCTGGCAGAAGTTTCTGAACTCGATGCTCTCAAAATACATCCCATTATCGGTTATGATGGTCTTCGGTATTCCAAATCGACAAATAATGTTTCTGACCACAAAACTGATCACCATCCTCGTCGTGATGGTTGTTAAAGGTTCAGCTTCCAACCATTTTGTGAAGTAGTCCACGGCAACGATCGCGTACTTAGCTCCTCCTCTGGCAATAGGTAACACCCCAATAATGTCAATTCCCCACATGGCAAACGACCATGGACTTACCATCGACTTGAGCTGGGTCGGATGCGCTCTGGGAACTTTGGCGAATCTTTGACATCTATCACAGCGTCGTGAATAATCAGCCGCGTCTTTATTCACAGTATGCCAGAAATATCTGTATCGTAATACTTTCTTTGCTAGGGTTTGGCCCCCAGTGTGATCTCCACACGCACCTTCATGTACTTCTTGCAGTACACGTTTAATGTCGTCGTATGCGATACATCGTAGTAGGGGCATTGAAAACCCTTGGCGATAGAGGACATCGTCCTGTAAAACGTATCTTGCAGCCTTGCATCTTACAGCTCGTCTTTCGTTTTTTTTCTACGGGAGGGTTCCATTCTTGAGAAAATTCTTAATCGATGTCATCCAGGATTTTCTCTTTGGTTCAACTTCCAAGGCTAGCTCGGTTTCCATTAGGTCGAAACTCGGTGATTCCAACACCTCTATTGGAACCATCTCAGTTTCTTTAGGATTATCAGAACTTGCTAGCTTCACCAGTCGATCTGCTTTTTGATTTTCCGCTCTTGGAATGTGTGTTATGCTATAATGCTCCAAACCTCCCAACAACTCCTTTACCTTTTTGAGATAAGTAATGAGTTGAGGCCCTTTACCAGCAAATTCTTCCCGAACTTGGCATACAACTATCTTGGAATCGCAATATATATCTAGTGTCTTCACTCCCAATTCTTTGGCGAGTTTCAGCCCGACAATCAGGGCTTCATACTCGGAATCGTTGTTAGTAGCAGCAAGCTCTAGTCGTAATGCATATAAATAGATCGTCCTTCAGGAGTTATTAAAATAACTCCGACGCCGGACTTTCGATCATTCTTTGCTCTGGCCGTATATAGTTTCCACGGATTAAGCTCTAACTCTCGATCCAAAGTAACTACGTTGTCACCCACCGTTTCCTCTTCAGGAATTGTAAATTCAGCTATAAATTAAGCCAATGCCTGCCCCTTTATTGATCTCCGTGGCAAAAAATTCAAATCAAATTGACTCAGCTCAAATTCCATTTAAGTAACTGCCCCGATGCTTCGGGTTTCTGCAATACTTGTCTCAAAGGTTGATCGGTATATACAACTATCGGGTGTGCCTGAAAATAATGGCAAAGTTTGCGGGAAGCAATCAGGAGGCTATAAGCAAGCTTCTCTATCTTCGTATAATTACGTTCTGCAGCGGCTAGTTTTTTGCTTACGTAATATACAGGTTTCTGGACTTTATCCTCTTCACTTACTAATGCTATGCTGATGGCGTGGGATGATACCGCTAAGTAGATGAAAAAATCCTCATGTTCCACAGGCTTTGACAACATTGGAGTCTTTTCTAAGAAGTCTAATAGATTCTGGAACGCCTCCACACAGTCGGGAATCCGCTCAAAATTTCGCTTTCCCCGTTTTATGAGATCGGAGAAAGGTACACGTCTATCTGTAGCTTTGGAAATAAACCTACTCAATGCAGCAACTTTTCCGGCCAAGCTTTGAACGTCTTTGATCTTGCGTGGTTCTTCAATGTCCCTTATTGCTGCTATTTGGTTAGGATTTATCTCAGTTCCTCAAGAACTCACAATAAACCCCAGGAATTTTCCAGATGCGACCCCAAACAAACATTTTAGGGGGTTTAACTTCATCCCATACCTTCGAAGAATATTAAACATTTCAGCTAAGTCCCTTGTATGATCGGAAGACTGTTTGGACTTTACAAGCATGTCATCTACATAAACCTCCATGGTTTTCCCGATTTGATTGTAAAACATGCGGTTGATTAGGCGCTGATACGTGGCTCCTGCATTCTTTAACCCAAATGGCATTACCACGTAACAATATAACCCCAAGTCTGTGATAAAGCTTGTATGCTCTTGATCTGGTACATGCATGGGAATTTGATTGTACCCAGAATAGGCGTCCATAAAGGATAAAAGCTCATGTCCGGCCGTCGAATCTACTAGTTGATCAATTCCGGGGAGAGGAAAGCTATCCTTCGGGCAAGCCTTGTTCAAATCAGAAAAGTCGATACACGTTCGCCACTTCCCGTTTGACTTTTTGACTAGGACAGGATTCGATATCCAGTCGGGATATTTTGAATCCTTCATGAATCCATTATCTTTTAATTTCTCTACTTCTTCTTTTGAAGCTGCTGACCACTCTGGGCCTAACATCTGTCTCTTCTGCTTGACTAGTGGGTGCTTTGGAATAATACACAAAAAGTGGCTCATGATGGTAGGAGAAATCCCACGCATGTCTGCGTGAGTCCAGGCAAACACATCCAGATTTGCCTTTAAGAAATCATCCAATTCCCTCGCTCTAACTGGATCTAGTTGCGAGCCGATCTTTAGTACTTTTGTTGGATCTGTCTCATCAATAGGTATATCTATTGTTATTTCGTTGGGAGTTGCCTTCCTGTCCCCGGGTTCTCTATCCTCTCTGGGATCTATATCCTTGAGCGCGTCTGAGGGCGATTCTCTTGGGGTAGGTCCCCCAATTGCTATGCTGAGGCCTCCTTTGGAGGGGCGGAGTCGTCCTTAACTTCTATATTCAACCCCTTCATTAACATCTTTAACTCCATCATGTAACAAGCTCGTCCCGTAGCTTGGTCGCCCCTCATCACCCCAACTCCTGAGTCAGTCGGGAATTTAAGTAGCAAGCACCAAGTTGCAATACATGCCCTAAATTCGGCAAGGGTCGGTCGGCCTAGGAAGGCATTGTAAGGCGACTCCACATCCAAAACTACAAATGGCAGGATCCTTACTTTCTGGCGATCTCCCTGCCCTAGTGTGACTAGTAGTTCCACAAAACCCATCGGAGCTGTAGATGCTCTGTTAAAGCCACGTATCCATCCTTCACATGGCTTTAAATCTTTTGCTTCGAGTCTCATTTATTCTAAAGCTTTCTTGAAGAGGATATTGACCGAGCTCCCATTGTCCACTAACACTTTATGGACTAAAGTAGGGCCAATTGTTGTGGTAATCACAAGTGGATCGTCGGTTGGAGATTGAACTCCGGAATCATCTCTATTGCGGAATACGACGTCGTCTGACATCATCTTTTGTTGTTTTACTAGAGTAACGTCTTCGAGGCTACTACTTTCTCCTACCTCAAAATGCTTGGCGGCGTTGACGTACTGGTTCATTACTTTAAAACTACGACCAACTAAGTGAGGTCCGCCTATAATAGTATTAATGACGATCCCCTTACCTTTTTGCTGAGCTGTGGGTTTTGAAGCAGGTTGGTTGTGGTCCGGGGCTTGTCCCCCTTGCCCCCTGTCCCTTGGGGCGACCTTGTACTCGTCTAACTTCCCTTCTCGCAGCAACCTTTCGACGATATCTCTCAAATGACGGCATTCATTGGTGGAATGACCGTGGGTACCATGAAACAAACAAAACTTTCCTGTTGCAATCTCTTTCTCAGTGGAGTCTCTGGGTGGTGGTTTTTTGTACTGCAATATGCTATATGTTTCTAAATAAATATTCTCCAACGTATCATTTAATGGCGTATAATTTTCAAAAGTCTGGAATCTGGGTCTTTTATTAGAGCTATTCCATCGGTTTATGTTCCTTCTATTGTCGTTCCCATTTCTTTTTCTATTACCCCCACTCTGGTTGAAAACATTTACTTCCACCTTCCCTGAACTATCACCAGATTGTTTCATAGCAACGTTACTCTGGACACCTTTCTTCGAGGCCCCTTCGGACTTTCTCTTCCGATTTGCCTTAGCTTCTTCTCGCCTTAAGCGGATATTAGCTTTTTCATAGAACAATTCTCTAGTAGGAGGTGGTTTTCCAGACAAGTAATCCCCGAACTCTATGTCAGGATCTACCCCTTCTATCAAGGCCATCAGGATAGTGGGCTCATGGGGATCACTAACTTTGGTGACGGCCAAGTTGAAACGATCCAAATATGACTTCAAAATTCTCCTGGGGCCTGTTTAATCCGTGACAATTCTATGATGCTCTTGGACTTTCGGGCATGAAGTCGAAACTGATTCTTGAAGCGCTCACTCAATTCTGTGAAATTTGATATCGACTGAGAGGGGAGTCGGGTGAACCACATTAATGCTACATCTTCAAGATAAATTGGAAAAGCTTTGCATTTTACAGCATCTGGGGCTGCTGCCGCATTCATGAACCATGCATACCTCATCAGATGCTGCCCTGGGTCTGTTCTCCCTGAATATCGATCCATCTGAGGCAAGTTGAATCGCCGAGGGAACTGGAAATCCAGTATATCATCTGTGAAGGGGGTATGACTTCGCTCAATGCCCCAATCTTCATTAGTATATCGCCGGCTTTTGGACATAATCTGGCGCACCATTGCGCATACATTGGCATTTGTTAATGTCTGCACAGGCTCTCTAGTTCTGATGTTCGGATTACCCCTGGGCTCCTGATTAGGGGACAACCTCCTGTTTCTGGCGGTAGCTACTCTACATTGCTCTCTGTGCTCCCGGTCAATCTCAGGAGGTAGAGGTTGGAGAAGCTGTTGCTGCGTGGGGTTGGTAATATTAGGATCCCTGGGTAGGACGTCGGATCCGCGCTTGGGTAGCAACATAGGCTGTTGTAGGCTCGGGTCATCAGGGCCCAATGCACGAGCGACATCTTCTCGGGATCCTAAAGATCCAAAAGTCAATTGATCGAGGTTCTGAGGTCGTTCAAGCGGCCTTCTCTCGCGAGGGCATTCCTCGTCCAAAGAAGACGAATCATCTGTAGCAAGGCGGCGTGTTGGGGAAGGAGTCTTCTGCCTCCGGAGCTCCTGTAGTTCTCTACCCATAGTGATCATGTTTTCCTGCATGCGAAGGCTGTCACGCCTTTGGGCTTCCAATGCTTATTTAGTGCTTTAGAGCATGTCAAGAAAACATGAAAAAGTCTCCCTGGGTAATGGGTGCAGATGGATCAGGCTGAACATTAGTCATCGTGGCTGGAATCGGAGCGTTGGAGGGAGCTCGAGTAGAAGTTCCATCTTCATTCTGGTTCGGAACGGTTTGGTTCACAGTGGCCTGGTCGGGGCGGTTCGGATGGAGAGAGTGAGTGACCCCGACCTCATTAGACCGGATCGAATCGGTGCCTTCCATCCGGTTTGGATCGACGCCTTCCATCTGGTTCGGATCCTCCTAATCGGAGCGGTCTGCTCCAGAGCTTTGAGTGCGTGACCTCATTAACACGATGGCTTGCTGATCTTCTCTAGCATCGTTTCTCCTAGCGCCTCGGACTTCTTTTCCTTTGGTCTTAGCCATGATACTCGATTCTTCAACAGTTAGTCAACAAGTACTGAAAGATGTCAGAGACAAAGGATTAACTTCTTTGAACTTGAAAGTCCAAATAGTAGAATGATAATCCCAAAAAGGCTAAGAATTCGAAGGTTTCTCAGTGGAAGCACCAAAATGTTAGACGAAAAATTGGTTCTAACACCGAAAGTAGCTATGATTTTAATGAAATAGAACTAAAAAGCAACAAAGAACACACGATTTATAGTGGTTCGGCGCTAAAGAGCCTACGTCCACTTTCTATTCTTTTGATTGATGAGTTGAATGCAAATACAACAATGATTCTCACTCAACTTCACAATTACAATGCATAAGCTAACTCAAATCTATCAAAAATAGACTTTAAGAGATGATTTTGATCTTAATATGGTTATGAAATTCGGCTATGAAGGAAGTTAGAACTGAGAATTTGCCAAAAGATCCTTTCAAATGCCTCTTGATGGTGTATTTATAGGTGAAAAATCTCCTCGAAGTGGCTCCGGTTCGGAACTACGTGGCACCCATCCCATAATAGTCGGGTTCGGAGGCCTCCAGACGGTGACAACGCATCGATTTAATGGGAGATCGTGGGAGGAAACAGTTGTGCTTGGTCCGAGTCTTCAGGAAACATTTGTAGCAACGGTCACAGGCTTAGGAAAAAAAGGGTTCAGATCGGCCGCCTCCGGTCCGATCTGATGAGGCTACTTGCTTTCTTTTGGTGTCGCCGAAATACTTCTCTGAACCGAACCGATGTGATGTCTGCGTCTTTGATTTCTGCTTCTTTCCTGCGCTGGTTCCCTCCGATCCGAACGGGTTGATGGCTTTCCCACTATTTGCTCTTTGTGTAGCCTAGTTCACAAAGTTAAATATCAAAGAGAAATCCTCATAGTTGATGTGTACTAGTTTCTGGAGACAAAAATCAGTGCACAAGCGAATTTCTAACAGTGGATATAAAAACAATTTTAATGCAATTTAGAGATACCAAGAAAATGTTGCTTGGAACCAAGCAGAAAGATTCCAGATTCCTAGAGATTTAGTTGGCATTTAAGTAGGACATTTCACATATAATAGAATTGCGATAAATAAGCACATTTCACATATAATAGTAGAAGTATATACATAAAAATGGATTTTTCCATCTCGATCTCGATTTACACAGGGTAAGAGAATTGTACTTGCTCTCGACTTCTAGATCTATGATAAATGTTTGATTTGATAGCCAGAAAGTTTAATTACATTTTAAGGGCTTGCTGGTAATTTTAATGGCAAGCTGGTTTTCTCTAAAAATTATATTGCTGTCTATTGGAGTAGCGTTTATATTTAAGCCAATCTACATCTCCACTACTGGATGTAGATAAAACATTAATCTGACTTGCCTATTTAGAAAACTGCTGGATGCTAATGAAAATTCTACTTTAGTTGATACACTTATTGGTAATAGATTCATCAGAAGCAATTAGGGTATGATCTTAGCCCAGTACATAGCTGTCTTGCCTATTTTCAAATAATTTTCAATTTCATGTGTACCCATTTATGATCTTGAGAAGCAGTTAATAAATGTATGTTTTGTTGTTCGCTACAATGTAAGTACGAACCCGATAGCGAATCAACGAATTGTCACTATCCAATTGTCACGTCAAAATTGCGACACTAATTTGAGGTTTAATCAAAATTAGCAACGACAAAAAGCGTAACCAAATATGCAACAACGCTGAACCGTTGCAAAAAGCAGAGAATAAGAATATCTATCAGTTTTTGTCCGAGTCTAGAGTAAATCTGTTTCCTTGAAACAATATTGCTCCCTCTACAGCACTGAAGGTATGCGAGCAATTGTTTCCCAAGATGAAACAGACCGATCCCTGCAATGTAGTGCTTACAATTGCAAAGCAACAACGAACTCAAGCGAGTTTTTTAAGAATAGATTATCAGTGAAGAAGATGAAGACAGAATGAGTTATTTTTCTAGATGATTAGTGGCTCTGTCAAATCGCCTATATATAGCAGTGGAGGGTTTCCTTTCTAGGTGGTCGCGATTGTCCGTACGGGAGCGGGCACGTCTACTGAGGCTGAAAGGAAACGGGCATGCCTGTTTGTTGTGCAAGCGAACTGACATAATTGTTCCATTTAAAACAGACCCGTCCCAGTGCAACGAGGCCGAGCGGGTTAGCAGCCCACGGAAATCAGGAGACCCCAAGAGCCCAAGGCCCTATCTTTGACATTTTAATATTTATTATGAAGGCCCAATGCCTTCATAGTCCATTCATTCAAGTCCTTATGTGCTCAAGTCATTTGTTTGATATAGCATGTGGGGCTTTGGTATTTATGGAGATGTCTCCACAAAACACGCACAATGTGGGACTTTGTTTCTTTGTATTTCTCCACTACCACATAGCCTCTTCTTCCCTAACCTTCTCATTCATTTCCAACAATCTCCCACATGAATGAGAGGTTACTTAATTTTGTTCTTAAATTTTGTGAAACATTTAACGTATCAGTAAAAGTAGCACAATGGTATTGAACTTTTCCTAGTGTTTATCATTATAACCTACTGGCGAATTAGTGGACTAGATTGTCTTTGAAATGTACACCTTTTTTGTAAGTCTATAAAGATTACACTTGTTAACTGTTTCTTAACCCCTTGGTTCTCTGTTTGTGTTCGTTTTTGCCATGAACACTTGCTTGGTCTCATGAGTGTTTGAAGAATTCGACCTTATAATTCTTCTTGAAGCGGCGCCTTCACACTGACTCAGGTGATTCTATAAAGAGTATCCCGTAATACTCCACTTGGGTCTTTTATAACACCACAATATAGACATCATAAAAGCTAAGCCTATCCTATTCTCGGACGGGTAGTGCACTGACTTATCATAGGAATGGTTTGTATTTTAACAGTGCCATTAAGTTTACCTTTAAACCCAGTTGTCCCTTTTAACCTATATCTTGGGATCTCCAATCAACTAGGTGGGGTTTCCATTTAGAATTTTTTTAGATCATAGGTCTCAAACCCATTCCCATCGATAAGGTTTGAACTTCCTCTCTAGGCAAGCCTTTAGTTAGTGGATCCGCAATGTTATCCTTTGACCTTACATAGTCTATAATGATAACTCCATTAGAGAGAAGTTTTCTTATGGTTTTATGCCTATGACGAATATGTCTAGATTTATCATTATACAATGTACTATTTGCCCTTCCTATAGCAGATTGACTATCACAATGTATACATATTGGAGGTACTGGTTTTTCCCAATTTGGAATGTCCTCAAAAAAACCCTAAGCCAATCTGCTTCTTCCGCGGCTTTATCTAGAGCAATGAACTCAGATTCCATTGTTAACCTTGTTGTGCAAGTCTATTTGGATGATTACCACGAAATTGCTCCATTTCCTAATGTAAACACATATCCACTTGTGGATTTTGTGTCATTTGAGCCCGTTACCCAATTGGCATCACTATATCCTTCTATTAATGAAGGAAACTTATCATATTGCAACACATAGTTTTGTGTGGACTTTAGATATCCTTGGACTCTGATTATTGCTTTCCAATGATATTTACCATGATTGCTTGTATATCTGCTTAGCTTTACAGCGTATGCAATATCAGGCCTAGTGCAATTCATGACATATATAATACTTCCCAGTATACAAGAGTATTCAAGCTGATATATACCATCACCAGTGTTCTTTACCCAATTTTGGTTCATATCTACTGGTGATTTTGCAGTGGTTATATTATACTGCTTGAATTTTTCAAGAATTTTAGCAATGTAATGTGACCGAGATAACGCATATCCCTGTAGTGTCTTTATAATTTTTACACCCAAAATTACAACGGCCACTCCTAGGTCCTTCATATAAAATCTAGAGGATAGCATGTCCTTCGTAGATTTTATTATGACCTCATTATTTCCTAGGATCAGTAAATCATCAACGTAGAAACAAACAGTGACATATCCAGCATCTATACATTTTATATAGACACATTTATCTGATTCATTTATTTTGAATCCATTTGATAACTTTGTTTCATCAAATTTCTAGTGCCATTGTTTTGGTGCTTGTTTAAGGCCATAAAGAGATTTTACTAATTTGCACACCTTATTTTCATTTCCTGGGCTTAGAAACCCTTCTAATTACTGCATATATATTTCTTCTTCCAGTTCACCATTCAAAAACGCAGTTTTCACATCCATTTAGTGTATTTCCAAATTCAATATAGATGCGATTGCAATAAGCATCCTAATTGATGTTATTCTGGTAACTGGAGAGTACGTATCAAAGTAATCCAGATCTTCCTTCTGTCTGAATCCTTTTATCACAAGTCTGGCTTTATACTTGTCTATTGAGCCGTCATACTTTAGTTTCTTCTTAAATATCCATTTGTATCCTAGTGGTTTTGATCCTTTAGGGAGATCCACTAGTTACCACATATGGTTTTGCAAAATGGTATCTATTTCACTATTGACGGCTTCTTTCCAATAAGGTGCATCAGGAGATGACATTGCTTGTTGGTAAGTTAGAGGTTCATTTTCTATCATATATGCATAGACATCAGGTCCAAAGGATTTAGAGGTCCTTTGTTGCTTTCTCCTTCTCAGTTCCTCTATCTCAGTTTCATCATTCATTTTTCTTTGACCAGCATTATCCTCGGGAGTATCATGATCTCTTGGCCTCTTCTGAACACTTGTTTCAATAGAGGTTTTAGAGGATAAATGTGTTCAAAGAATCTTGCATTTCGAGACTTGATAATGGTGTTTTCATGAATGTCATCAATTTCAGATTTGTACACCAAAAATCGATATGCGCTACTATTATGAGCATATCCAATGAATATGCAATCTATAGTCTTTGGTCCTATTTTAACTTTTTTCGGTTTTGAAATTTCCACTTTGGCAAGACAACCCCACACTTTTAAGTATTTGTAGGATGGTGGTCATTTTTTCCAAAGTTCATGGCGAGTCTTAGACGTTTACTTTCATGGTATTTTATTTAAAATATGATTTGCCGAAAGAATAGCTTCTGCCCAAAAATTATCTGGCAAGCCAGAGGTTATTAGTAAGGCATTCATCATTTCTTTGAGAGTTCTATTTTTTTGTTCGGCTATACCGTTGGATTGAGGAGAATAAGGAGCTGTAGTTTGGTGTATTATACCATGCTCAGCATAGAATTCCTCAAATGGAAGCTCATATTCTCCTCCTATATCACTTCTTAAAGCTTTAATTTTTTTTTGTTGAGTTGATTCTCAACTTCTAATTTATACTATTTAAACATACCGAATGCCTCATCCTTACTTTTAAGGAGTGTACAATCATCTATAAAGGTGATAAAGTACCTTTTTCCTCCTCTAGTTTGACACATTTTCAAGTCGCACACATCAGTATGTATTAATACATCAGTATGTATTAAGTCTAGAGGTTCGGTTTCTCTGTCAACATGATGAAATGAGGTCCTTGTCAATTTTGCTTTAGCACAAATTTGACATTTGTAATTCGAATCAATTCTACACTTAGGTCTGAATTCTAGATTGATCAGATTTTGCAAAGTATCAAAATTCACATGACCTAGTCTAGAATGCCATAGATTAGGAGAGTCAACGATATAAGCAGAAGATTCAATTTTATTCATATCGCTGTTTGGTACAATAGTGGTTACATTAGCCTTAAATAAGCCATCACATACATAACCCTTTCCTATGCACACTCCATTCTTAGACAACACAAATTTATCAGCCACAAATGTCAGTTTGAAGCCATGCTTGCTGAGCAACGATCCTGAAATTAGATTCTTGCGAATTTCTGAAACATATAGAACATCATTTAGAGTGAGTTCTTTTCAAGAAGTCAATTTCAGCACAATCGTTCCCTTGCCTTCGACCTTTGATGAGGACGAGTTACCCGTAAATAGTTGCTCTTCGTTAGTAACACTTTTGTAGTTTGTGAACATCCACTTATTTATGCATATATGCCTAGTGACTCCAGTGTCTACAAACCACTCCTTCTTGTTTCCAATAAGGTTGCATTCTGAAACAACAGCACATAGGTCCATTTCAGAAATACCATCTGAAACATCCACCACATTTGCTTCTGATTTCTTCTTTTTGGGTGGGCCGCGACATTCTGTAGCTTTATGACCCTTCTTTCCACAATTATGGCATGACCCTTGAATTTCTTTGACTTCTTAGATTGATTGTCAAGTTTTCTCTTATTGCACTTATCCGTCTCGATAATGTTTGCTTTGGCAACCACATTTTGAGAAAGCTTCTTTTCAGAATTTATATTATCTTCCTCAATTCTCAATCGAACTACAAGTTCCTCCATTGTCATTTCTTTGAGCTTGTGCTTTAGGTAGTTCTTGAAGTCCTTCCATTATGGAGGAAGCTTCTCAATAGCAGCGGCAACTTGAAAAAATTCTCTAAGGGTCATCTTTTCATCTTCTAGTTGACGAATGATAAGTTGTAGTTCTTGAACTTGGTTGATCACAGTCTTTGTATTGACCATTCTGAAGTCAAGAAATTTCACAATGATGAATTTCTTCATGCCAGCATCTTCAGTTTTATACTTCTTTTCCAAAGCCAACCAGAGTTGTTTGGATGTTGCAATAGTGTGAAGTACACACTGTATAGACTGTTGTCGAGGCCATTCAAGATGTAATTTTTACACATAAATCAGAATTTTTCCAAGCATTAAGGGCTTCAACTTTAACAGGGTCAGGTTCCAATTCTGTAACGACTGGAGCATCTTCTGTTAGATACTTTGCTAGGCCTAATGTTGTCAAGTAAAATATCATCTTTTGCTGCCAACGTTAGAAGTCCTCTCCGGTGAACTTTTCTGGCTTTTCTCCATGAGATAGTGCCATTAGCGTAATCATGGGCGGAAAAGCAGTGGTGTTGGCATAGCAGTAGTACTATTGCTCTTAGCCATTATCGTTTTCTACAAAACGAAAATATTGTTTCAACATTGTTGTTCGCTACAATGTAAGTACAAACCCGATAGCGAATAAGTGAATTATCACTATCCAATTGTCATGTCAAAATTGTGACAGGAATTTAAGGTTTAATCAAAATTAGCAACGATAAAAAGCATAACCAAATATGCAGCAATGCAGAACCGTTGCAAAAAGAGGAGAAGAAGAATACCTGTCAGTTTTTGTTCAAGTCATTATCAGTGAAGTAGAAGAAGACAGAATGAATTATTTTACTGGATGATTAATGGCGCTTGAAAATCAAGAGACCCGAAGAGGCCCAAGGCCCTATCTTTGACATTTTAATATTTATTATGAAGGCTCAATGCCTTCATAGCCCATTCATTTAAGTCCTTATGTGCTTATGTCATTTGTTTGATATAGCATGTGGGCTTTGGTATTTATGGAGATGTATCCATAAAACACACACAATGTGGGACTTTGTTTCTTTGTATTTCTCCACTACCACATAGCCTCTCCTTCCCTAACCTTCTCATTCATTTCCAACATGTTTTAGACAGTGGATTGGGTTCGCTTTATGAGTACATATGCAAAAAGGATGCTGAAAACTCCTACTGTGAATATCTTTCTATATATGAAAGTATGATTTACATTACTTCACACAGTTAGCTTGGGTAAATAAAGTCCTTCTATATCAAGATTTTAGATGTTTTGATGAGAGTTTATTGCTCAAGTGTGTCTTCCGATGGTTTTTTTTGGCCATGTTAATGGGTTATAACTATAGAAGATGTGTGTTTTTAATCATTTATTACAACTGAATTGTGAAGCACTTGAACATGAGATGTCAAAGAGCATAAGGACATGAGCAGTTCGAAGAATTCATGAAAGTAGTTTGTGAGATAGAACAAGGATCCAACACTATTTTATCATTTATTTATTTCTTATAGTATTTCAACTATTTATTTCTATTTTGTATGTATGTTTGTTTTTACATTACGCTAGTTAGTATGTTAACCTTACTATGCATTATTATTTTAGAAGTTAATAAAAGGGTATCAATTTCAAAAAGTAGAAAATTGTGATGAGAATATTTATATATTATACACATAGGTAGTTATGCAGTAAAAGTAACAATGCATAAAATGTACTACGCAGATGAGGAATTATAGAAAAATAAGTCCTACTTATAACTTTTGTGTATAGACAAATAACGAAGCATACAACGACAAATTGCTTGGCCAAAAAAAAGAAAAATACAGGTCCATTCATAGCTGCAACACAAGAAACAAAATGGCTTAGCTAGCACGACTTACTGGGTCATCATTTCTTGCCGCTCTGGTTTCCTTTTTGAGTACTACTTGGACGCGTCTTGAGATTCTTCCTTCCTTTATTTTTTCGGCAGAGGAGTCTTACCCTACGACTACGAGTGAGTAAGCTCTTCCTATGGTAGCTCTGAGCTACTCGGACCTGTTTGTACATGCGTCACTACACTTTGTTTTGCCAGGCTTGATTATGAATGGAGCAAGTTTATTTAGTGTTGTCCAAGAGGAAGCATGTTGAATAACTTGCTCTTTCTTCATCATGATCTTCTTGAGATCTAAATTTAGCCTTATAGCCCTGGTCTCGTAATCTATTGGTGCCGAAGCACTAGCAATCGTTGCATCCTCCTCCTAGGACATAGAGATGTCTTCCACTTTCTCCAAGGCTGCCATCTTCTTGAAGTTAGTTTTAAAGTTGAGAGATTTAGGGAGAAAGTGATAGTATGTTTTGCATTCTACCATTTTAGTGACAACAACTATACAGTCATCATATACAATATATATCGTTTATACATGCAGGTGAACGATCGTAATTAAAGACTTGAAAACGGACACAAAAGGTTCATGGTACTAGTAATATTTTTTGTAATGTTTATTATATCATTTGTACAATTTCCTAGAGTAATATTTACATACGTAATTCTTTAAAAATAGGTTTCATAAACAGCAAATAAAATTTGGAAACCGCGCATGTGTCAGATCGTTCTGACCCATTGAATCAAAAGTCCAATGTCATTTTTTTTTGAAAAATTCAAGTGCTTCAGATCATACGTCTAAATAATATTACTAGACATCTGAACTAAGTATGGGGCATTTTTCCTAAATGGGTTTCTTCATCATTTTGAAAGGTTGCACCTATTCTTTAGCACATCTTCTCCTCTACCAAGCATAGCAAACTTTAGATTTAAAAGTTTATACTAAAAGTCATGTCTCTTCAAAGAAACTCTTCGATATCTATACTTAAACTTGAATCTAAGAGATTTGATCAACTTAATTTTCATAAACTATTCTATTTGTATACTCTTTATTCTCTGTATTCTCCGATCTCTAAAACCTTTCAAAAAGCATATTATCCATCTCTTCTATATATCAGCACTTCAAACTATATATTACTTCAAGGAGAATATAGATGAGGTTGTACTATCCAGTCAAAATTTGTGTTATCAAGAATACATCTTCGTCAAAGAAAGATGCTCTACTATAAGCCCATATCTCTAGGCAAAGTGAGTGTTATTTTGATAGTTCGAAGACCGAAGAGGAGCTTCATGACTGGACATAGGACGGAAGGCCCGAACCAGTATAAAAGTCTAGTGTGATTCTTTCATACTTTGCTTATTTTATATTGCTAGTTATTAAATAAAATTATTAAAACTTTTATATTAAATACACATATATGATCCTTATAGTATTTAAATTGATATCAAAACACGGTTCTTTTAAATTACAATAATGTGTAGTTGAAATATATTTAAGTGGAAATTAGGGAGGAATCCCTATTTCAAACTGTATTCAATGCAGCTCCCCCCTAAGTTTATGTGTAATGCGGACCCCTATTTATTGTAGCAACATGTTTTTCAGTTTTTTCAAGATGTTGCATTAAAATTCCTATTGATGGGGCTCCCCCCCATTTAATGCGTCTCCCCCTTAAGTTTTTTCGCACTACTACATTAAGAATTTTCAACATGATATTTATTCTGTTTCCCATGTTATGGCATACCTTTTATACATAATGCTCCAATTATGGAATAACATCATTAATGATATTTATTCTATTTCCTCATATTATGACATACCATATATGCAGAGATTGACTTAGATTATGTCAATCCTTATCAGTATGTCCACTTCGCCTATTACTACTAATGCTCTTTTAGTAGAAAAAAAATAAAACATAACCTATTGAGTATTAGTCAACTTTGTGACAAAGGTTTTAAGTATATTTCAAAGAAAGTAGATGTAACATATTTGATCAATAGGAAAATAGTGTCAAGGATAAAGTTACGGGCTTTTTCAGCCATAAGGACGACCTGTTGAAATTTTATTCTAAAGCACAAAGCATCAGATTTTAGGTATCAGTTTTACAGTGTGCATGGTATCAGAATTTGACTATCAGTTTTTAAGTATTAATTTTACAGTTTGTATGGTATCAGAATTTAGCTATCAGTTTTTAAGTATCGATTTTACAGTGTGTATGGTATCAGTTTATAGTGTATTGTCCTTGAGAATAAATTTTTAGCGGGTTGTCCTTAAACTTAAAAAAGTTATGAATTTTGTCCTTCACAATAAAATCCTCTTTGATCAAAACGAAAATAGATTTCCAAAGGACTAAGAAATAGAAACATCTACATCTTAAATATGAAAGTCAATAACTCCGTGATTTATGTCTACCTGCTGAATTTAATGATCTATGGATTTTGCATAAAAGGTTCTGTCATATAAATTTTGAGTTTTTAAACAAATTAACTAGAAATAATTTGGTTAATTAAAGGCCTTCCTAAAATAAATTATAAAGTTAAGAACAATTTTGATGCATGTTAATATGGAAAATTAAAACGAAGTTTTTTTATATCTATAAAGGAAATCTCAACCAAACAACCATTAGAAATATTAAATCTAGAATTATTTGGTCTTACTCAAGTTCTTTTTGTAAATCATAATAAGTATGTATTAGTTATTATAGATGATTTTTAAAGATATACATGAACAGACTTTCTGAAACATAAAACTGATGTCTTTGAAATGTCTAAAAATTTCACCAAAAGAATTAAAAAATCAATGGTCTTAAGACAAAAAGTATAAGAAATGATCACGGAGTCGAATTTGAGAACGTAATTTTTGAAAATTTTAACAAGAGACATATCTCACATAGTTTCTGGTTTCCTTGAGCACCATAACAAAATGGTGCAGTAGAAAGGAAAAAAATGCACACTTCGAGAATGCGCTCGAACAATGCTCAATAGTAGTGGTCTACCAATGATTTATAGGGCAGAAGATGTAGTTACTGCTTGTTACATACTGAATTGTGTCACTTTACGTCCTTTAAAAAAATACTTGTTATGATATACTTTTTGGTAAAAAAACACAAAGTTTCATATTTCTGAATATTTGGTTCAAAATGCCTTATTCTAAACACTAAAGATAATCTTAGAAAATTCGATTCAGAAACCAATGAAGGTAACTTCATCGGATATTCTGGTCGCGGTAAAGCTTACAAAATTTTTAATAAATGTACCAATACTATAAAAGAAAGTTTACATGTCTCATTCGATGAAAAAATTTCAACTAATAAAAATAGCAATGAAGATGAAATTTTGATACAACCAACTGAAAATAATGCTATTTCATATAATAATAATGAGACTTCAATTAACAATGGAAATACATTAAGATCACTGCTTCGTATTCTAAAAGATCGTCCATCTAATAACATTATAGATGATCTAAACTCTAGAGTTTCCACTAGACAACAACTTAATCAAATGACTCATATTGCCTTCATTTCAAATTTAGAACCATAGAATTACAAAGCAGCTTCAAATGATGAGTCATGGATTATGGCAATGCAAGAAGAACACAATCAATTCAAAAGAAACGATGTATTAGAACTTATTCAGAGACCTACAGATCAATCTGTAATTGGAAAAAATGATTTTACAAAAATAAAGTAGACAAAAATGGAAACATCGTTCAAAATAAAGCAAGACTAGTCACCTACGAATACAATCAAGAAAAAGGCATTGAATATGATGAAACTTTTGATCTAGTAGCACGACTAGAAGCCATTCGAATGTTACTTGCTTTTGCTTGTCACCACAATATTAACTTTTTCAAATGGATAAAAAGGTGATTTCTTAAACGGTTTTACAAAAGAACAAATATATGTTGAATAACCTCCATTATTCAAACATGGGAAAGTTTCTAAACTTGCATATAAATTAAATAAAGCATTATATGGTTTAAAACAAGCACCTCATGCTTGGTATGATAGATTTAAAACCCATTTAATTAATTCTCGATTTCAAATTGATAAAATAGGTATATCACTTCTTTATAAAAAGAGTTCATAACTACATTTTAATTGTTCAAATATATGTAGAATGACATAATTTTTACATAACTGATGAATAATTATGTTATGGTTTCTCAAACATCATGAAAAATGAATTTGAAATGTCCTTTATGCGAGAATTATTATTTTCCCTTAGGATTACATATTAAATAATGAAAAAATAGCATTTTTATAAATCAAGAAAAAATATTGTCATGCTTGTTAAAATAATTTGGAATGGAGAAAACAACTGGTATATCAACACCAATGAGTACAAGCATTCACTTAGACAAAGATAAAAAAAGAGAAAGATTTTGACTAAAAATTATACTGAACTATAGTCCCCTTATTATATCGAACGACAAGTATAACTAATATTATGATGAGCATATGCTTATGTGCGAGATTTCAAGCATAACCCGAAGAATCACACTATAGAGCAGTAAAATATTTTGAGATAATTAACCAACACTAGAGATTATGGTATTTTCTATCCCAAAGGAAACTCTTTCAATCTGTATTATATAGTGATGTTGATTTCGAAGGTTGCAAAATAGAAAAAAAAGCATAAGTGGCACATGTCGCTTTGTTGGTTAATCTATTGTATCATGGTTCAGTAAAAAGCAAAATACGGTTTCTCTCTCAGCCTGTGAAACAGAATATATATATATATACATATATATATATACGTTGTTTTGGCATGTGCACAAGTAATATACATGCAACAAACGCTTGATTTTTTTTTGGAAAAACTATAATAAGCTCTCTGATATATTGTGATACTACAAGTGCAATTATTTTAACTAAAAATCCAATAAATTATTCTCTAACTAAACATATTGACATTAGACATTATTTTCTTAGAGACAACGTAGAAAAAGGTATAATAACATTAGAATTTGTCAATACCAAAAAAAAAAGATTTCTGATATTTTTACAAATTTACCTGAAAACTTTTATAAAACTAAGAATAGAACTAGGAATATGTTCCTTATCCAAACTCTGAAAAGAAAAAAGAAAAATAAGTTGAAGCATCAACTGAGCTGACACTCGAACTTTGAACCTCTCTATTGATAGGCACACATGCCATTTCCATTATTCTATATATGATGTGATGTTTCTTGTTCACTTCAATTTTAGACTACTAGTTATATGACAACTTGTTTTCTATATTTCCTACTTATCCTTTTAACCACCTCTAATCAAGCAGTTAAAAATGCAGATAGATATTTACCATTAAAGAGTTTTCCCATAAATAGTAAATACGTAAACAATTCAAAGAACATCCTTAATTTTTCAAAATAAACTTCATCATAAGCTAAAAAATAATGTTTTTACATGAAAATATTACTTCCTATGGTTATAGTTCACCTTCATCAGAATCATCACCTATCTCGCCAGCTCCACCAACTCTTGGAGCTTCTTCTAGGACTCCATAGGGACTCTATCCTTTGCTTAAGAAACTCAAAAAAGATAAATCACCGACCGATCATGACTCCATTCATTAAAAACAAGAAAATATATCACACTATAAGTGGGAAATGATGAAATTGCAAAGAGAAACGTATTACAAACAAAAAGGAAATGGTATGCACTTACGTTTCCTCAAGAAGAGCTTGTTTTTAATTTGTGGGCATTCTCTAACAAAGAACTGTATTAATAAGAAATCATTTTTCTTTAATGAATCACATACAATAACTTTACTCCTAGAAATATATAGGAGGAAGGAACATCTCCTTAAATTCATAAGCATTCGGATTATTCACCATTAATATTGTAACACCCCACGTCCATTAATGTCACTCTCAAAGGAATGCATTAACTTTCATAGAGTATTATTAGTGAATAGAACAGAATAGAACAAGACAAATACATATATTGGTACTTGAAAATTTTTAAACAACATTTATTGCAGTGGAGAAATAGTTTGATTACAACAACATTATAAACCAACAGAAAAATCAAGTATAGTTAGTAACCATCTTGACAAATTGTTTTCTGAGTACATAAAGTAAAAAGCATAACCCCAACATAAGTAGCCATAAAAGAGATGAGCTGAACTTTACTTTCAGCAATCCAAGCACTTCCAAAAGAGAGAGAGAGAGAGATCCATATCAAGCTCCACTAGTACTAGTCCCACCCTGAGAAACTAGGGGGGAGAAGGAAGAAAAGAGGCGAAAACAAAGGGGCTCAGACATAAAGTCTGGCGAGTACCATAACTTTAACGATATAATTATTAAAGTAATTAGGATAAGGCATAAACTGGTAAAACAAGGAATGACTGTGAAACAAGTGGGCAAGACAAAACAAACAGGAGGAATATTATCGCGTTAATCTCCCTCCTAATCACTATAAGATAATTACTATACTACACCACTACTAGTCACCCTAAGAGTTGATCCCGCCTACATAATAATCATAATGGTAGTTTCGTGTACCCCTAGCTGCCTTCATAGGTGCCGCCTGCCCCTATCTCCACTAGTTGTACTCACTACCCCCATGCGATCGGCTCACTAACTCGTAGATACCCATGCTGGTCCCACCGTGGGGTGTATCACTCCCCAAAGTGGCAACCAGATACCACTAAAGATGCATGGCTTATATCTACACGATGCAACAACGTCTTACCTACCAGCCGGGCCCACGTACGCACATGACCCCGTTGGACTTGCGTTGCCACCGTTAACCCATTTTGACCTCTTACAATCAAACCCAGTATGTGTGTCCTGTCCTCGATCTAACTCGAGCTTACAAAGAAACTTAATGGGTTACTGGTTTGAAATGGGTCCCCCATGCTTGACACAAGCTTTCCACCTATGCTTGGTCCCCACTAGAATTTTCCACTTAACCCCTTCTTATTCATGTCTTCTTACATGTTTAAATTTGGTTAAGTGTTTCTAATCGTATTTCACATGCCACCCATGTCACCCACTTAACCCCCATGTCCTACCACATGTTTATCTTGGTTAAGTCTTACTTAATTCATTATAACCATAACCTTCCCACATTAGACTCCCGTTTGCGGTTGCTGGATTTGTCGGGCGGGTCCGGGAAATCTTATACTGCAAACGTGTCTAACCTCGTGTTATTACAACTGTTATGCATTTAATTTATGCCTTCGACCTCTCACATTAGACTACCGTTTGTGGTTGCTGGATTTGTCGGGAGGGTCCGGGCAGTCCTATACAGCAAATGTGTCTAACCTCGTGTCTTAGGCGTTTAATATTACAAATTATTTCACCCCAATATGAATTAATTATCCCTATTCAAATTTCCAATAATTTCCAAATTAACTATGTCCATAATTGTCACCTAAATTATGTCCATACTTTTTAGGTATAAAAATTATACCAATTAATGTCTTAGTTTAATTATATGCTTTTAAAGCCATTTTATGAAAATTCACAATTTACATAATTAGTATTTTCCCATTTGTCCCTACGCTATTTATACGTTCAAATATGAAATATGCTAGATTCGCAAATAGTCTAACTTATAAAAAAAAGTGTCATCACAACTTGCATAACACGTAAAAGTAGATCTAACTTGCAAATAAGAATTCTAACATAAAATTGCATAGCCAACAATTTGCATAGACAATGTCATATAGAATCATATATTTGCATAAACTACCATGGATCTAAATATAGATCTAAACATGAAATTGTGAACTTGCATATATAAATTATGGGTCTTGCTTAACTTGCATATGTGAATATAATTTTCACCCAAAAATGTGAGTATGGTTTTTCACCTAAACTTGCATATGGATTTCTACAACTTGCATATGAAATTATCACATGATTTTCATATAAACTAGCATATGTGTATACTTGATTCACCTATAAACTTGTGTACAATTCACATGTATACTTGCATAAGATTCATATTCAAACTAACATAAAATTTTAACATCCCAAACTTGCATAAAATTCACATACGAATTATCATATGATTTAACATCCAAACTTGCGTAAGATTCACATATGAATTAACATATGATTTAACAATCCAAACTTGCATAAGATTCACATATGAATTAACATATGATTTAACAACCCAAACTTGCATAAGATTCACATATGAATTAAGATATGGTTTAACATCACAAATTTGCATAAAATGAATCAAGATAAATATGAAATAGATCTACAAAGTTAAACAACATCATGTGATTCAACAGACATGTTCTCATAATCCAGTTACAACCCATCATAATTAATTTAATAATTATACTGTGAGAGAAATAGTACTCACAAAGATATCTTAGAGAAGAGAATGATCTGTTCGTCTTTTGAATTGGAATTCTGACTTGTTAAAACCTAAGCTTTAGGAAGGAGACTATCCTAGGTACAGCATGTTGGCCAAGAGACAAATTTTGTTTTGATTTAGGGTTTGAGTCTAGGCACTCTTTTATAGAAGTTTGAATCAACCTAAGTCGTTAGATTATCATAGGAATAATCCCAACCATCCATGACTAGATAGATTTATCTAGAACAGCCACATCAGCCCTAATGACTCAGCACAGAGTCAGAAATCATCACATTTCAGATCTTCCCGAGAGGGGGGGTAGGTTGACCCCCAGGTCGACCCCCTGGTCGACCTGTATAGGTAGGTCGACGCCCTGGTCGACCTGGTCCTTGGGGGGTTGAAACTTCGGAAGGCCATAACTTCTTCATATGGAGTCCAATTCAGGCAAACTCGGACTCTATCACAAGAAGAATTCCGAGACGAACGCAATGGCTTAACCCATTTCCCTTAATTCTCATTTTAATAATTAAGTATTCTTAGGATTGTTAATTTTAATATTCACAGAAAATTCAGGGTGTTACATTCTTCCCTCCTTAAAGGATTTCGTCCTCGAAATCTTCAAGTTAAGGAGAATGTATATTCTAACATCCAATCATCCATCTACTCAATCATCAAACACAGGCATCCATTGTCCTTACAAAATTTCTAATGCCGTATGAACATATGCAAAAAGTGTGTGTATATGTTCCTTATCTAATGCAAAATCAGGCGGTCCACTGATTCAGTTGACCTCCTTAATGCAAATCATGATAGTGCCATGCGTCCATTATGCATGCAAAAGAATCCTAACGATACATATTACTTCTACATGTGTGCACAACCATTCATTAGAATGCAGCATCCATATGATAATACAACCATTATACATCCATTAATTTAAATATGCTCACACATTTATATGAAATATGAAACTAATTGAGCCGATCTAGTGCCTAAAGTGTGTGTACATGCATCCACGAGATACTACTAGCAACCACTTGCAACCACTCGCAACCATCAATCATAATATGTTTCAAACACATGTTTACATCCATCGGTTTCTGCCTAAGGATAAAGAACAAGACTGAGGAGTTATACTTAAAAGGTAGATATAAGCATGAATGAACTTATGGAAAACGAGATCAAGGAGTTACACTCAAAGAGAAAAGGGTAGGTTGCGCATATTTTCCTCTCAGTTTCCCAAGTCGCGTCTTCCTCAGCGTCACTCCATTGAACTTTAACAAGCTTGACTTCACAGCTGTGTAGCTTTTTGACTTCCGTACCCAAGATACGAGTTGGAACTCTTCTCACAGTCGCTTCTCGTTCTACTTCTACTTCCTCTAGTATACTTGGCTCCACCACTTCTGCAGATTCATGAAAGCACTTTCGTAGTTGAGAAACATGAAAAACATTACGAACTCCAACCAGTCTCTCGGGTAGCTCTACTTTGTAAGCCATCATCCCAATCCTTTCAATGATAGGAAATGGACCAACAAATCTTGGTGCTAGCTTTCCTACGGACCAAAAGAGAATGACATTCCTCAAAGGAGATACCTTAAGGAACACCTATCTCCAATCTTAAACTCAAGGTCGGTCCTTCTTTTGTCTGCGTAGGATTTTTGTCTATCTTGTGTAGCCTTTATCCGTCTTCTTATCAAGTCCACCTTTTCTAAGGTCTCTCTAATCATGTCTGGCCCAAGTACGAGCTTGTCTGTAGACTCCCACCAACATGTTGGTGATCGGCATGGTCTTCCATATAAAGCTTTGAAGGGCGCCATTCCTATGGTAGCTTGGTAGCTATTGTTATAGGAGAATTCCACCAAAAGAAGATGGTCCCCCATGTCCCTCCAAAGTCAAGAATGCACAATCTCAAGAGGTCTTCCAATACTCTGTTCACCCTTTCCGTCTGACCATCGGTTTGGGGGTGATAGGCCGTGCTTAAGCATAATTGCATGCCTACTGCCTCTTGCAAACTCTTCCAAAACTCACTCGCAAAGTTAGGATCTCGATCGCTCACTATGGTGGAGGGTATCCCATGGAGTCGAACTATTTATTTAAGATAAATGGATGCTAGGGATGAGGCAGTCCTTCTACTTTTAATAGGTATAAAGTGAGCGCTTTAGTGAGCCTATCCACTGTTACCCAAATACTGGCATTGCCCCTTCTTGACCTAGGTAACCCATCAACAAAGTCCATCGAAATGCTATCCCACTTCCACTATGGGACCTCGAGAGGATAAAGAAGACCACCAGGCATCTTCTGCTCCGCTTTGACTTGCTGGCATATCAAACACTTAGCGACAAACTCAGCTACATCACTCTTCATGCCATTCCAAAAGTAAATCCTTTTATATCTTTATACATCTTGTCTCCGCCTAGGTTTATGGTCAATTTAGAATGGTGCGCCTCTGTGAGAACCGTCTTCACTAAATCCCTTACTTGTGGGACGCATAGCCTTTCATCCCATCTTAATCAACCCCTATCATCAATGGAGTATCTATTGAGGTGACTAGAAGTCTCACTCCTAACTAGCTTATCCATCACATCAACTAGCTGAGGGACTTCTCGTTGCGCGGTTCCTATTGAGTCCAAAAGAGTAGGCCGCACCTCTAGTGATGCTAAAAGACCAGGCACAATTTCAGAGGAGGGTCTAAAATTAAAGTTTGCCGTATACTCCAAGCTTTGTCTTTCTACAAAGAGAGGACTCAAGGTCATCTTCTTCCTACTCAAGGCATCTGCTACCACATTGTCCTTGCCTGGGGTATAGAAAATCTCAAAATCATAAGAGGCCCAAAATTCCATCCACCTTTGTTATCTTAAGTTAAGATCTTTCTACAAGAAAAGGTACTTCAACGATTTATGGCTAGTATATAATTCAAACTTCTCACCTCGGAGATAATGGCGCCAAGACTTAAGCGCAAAGACGATGGCAGCCAACTCTAGATCGTGGGTCGGGTAGTTTTTCTCATGTACTTTCAACTGTCTGCCTCCATAAGCTACTACCTTCCCTTTTTGCATCAAGACAACACCTAGTCCCGTACCACATGCATCCGTGTATACGGTAAACATCTTGCTCCCATCCGACAATGTCAGAACTGGGGCTATTGTTAGAGCCCTTTTCAAATGTTGGAAAGCAATATCGCAATCCAAATCCCAAGCGAAAGTTAGGTTCTTCTTCGTTAATCTTGTGAGTGGGGTTGAGATTTTAGCAAAGTCTTTAATGAATTTTCCGTAAAAGCCCGCTAGCCCGAGAAAGCTTCAAACTTCGGTTGCATTCTGTGGAACCTTCCAATCTTGCAGTGCAACTACTTTTGCGGGGTCCACAGCTAACCCTTCTTTGGACACCACATGTCCAAGAAACTTTACTTCTTCTCTCCAGAAATGGCATTTAGAGATTTTGGCTTTCAGCTGATGTGCACGAAGAGTATCCATGACTTCCCTTAAATGCAAAGCATTCTCTTCTTCATTCTTCGAGAAGATCAAAATGTCGTCTACGGAGACCACTACAAATTTATTAAGGAATTCTCTAAACACCCTACTCATCAAGTCAACGAAGTAAGCGGGTGAGCCGAAAGGCATGACAAGCCATTCAAAGAAACCATCCGGGGTTCTGAATGCAGTCATATCAATGCTGTCTTCAGCCACTCTTAGCGGATGGAACCCGATAGCAAAATCTAGTTGGGAGAAAACAGACGCACCTACAAGCTGATCAAACAAGTCATCTATTCTTGGAAATGGGTGCCTATTCTTCTTGGTCAGCTTGTTTAGCTCCCTATAATCAACGCATAGGCGAAGTGAACCATCAGCTTTGGTTGCGAATACTACTGGAGCACCCCATTCAAAAATACTTCGCCTTATAAACCCTTTTTCGAGCAGCTCTTTGACTTGCTTACTGAGCTCTTTTCTCTCCCTTGGAGCCATGTGTCTAACGGGTAGAGCTACGGGTTTTGCATTATCAACAAGGTATATGCGGAAGTCTATCTCCTACTTCGGAGGCAAGCTCTTCACCTCTTCAAATACATCCTAGTATTCATAGACTACTCTAACAGACTTCAAGTTTTCAACATACGCATCAAGAGATTCTAGGTAACTAAGCATAACATAATGTATGGGATTACAAGAGATTTCGAGAGTGTTGCCAAGGCGAGTCATAAGTCTAACCACTCTCTTTTCACAATCGAGGATGGCTCCATTACTGGATAACCAATCCATTCCTAGAATCAATCCATAGCCCGTGAAGCCAAGAACGAAGGCGTTGCATTCAAACTTAATGCTCAAGATAGACACTCTCATCTCCCGACAAATCATTGAAAGATGAGCTGAACCACCAATAGGATTTGAGACTACTATAGGATCCGTAACTAGACTAGTATTTAGGTGCAGTGTTTCAACTAACGAAGCAGACACAAACGAGTGTGAAGCACCAGAATCAAACAAAGTACGAACAGGATGATCAAACAGAAAAACCAAACTTTCAACAGAAATGTTTCTACCTCTCTCCTGTCCTGGTGCCATGAGAGCGTTAACCTGCCCTCTTGCCTGCCCTGGTGCCATGAGAGTCTGAATCTGTCCTCCAGAAGTAGACCCTATTCTTTGCCCTTGTCCATGTTTCCTCGGGTAGTCTTTAATTAGATGTCCTACCTCTCCACAGTGGAAACAACCAGTCTTCTTCTTCTTCCTGCAGTCCTTGCTCAGATGGCATGGTGTTCCACAATTAAAGCATCTTTTCTTTCCTTTTCTATTGTTGTCCTTACCACCGTTCTTAGGTTGCTGGTGTGACTTCTTTTGATCCCCTTTCTTTTCTGGTGCCTTATTAGCATTAGCTCCTTTCTCCTCTTCATGCATAAGCGCCATATCAACCAGTTTATCAAAGGTAGCCTCCATAGGAATGTGGGTCATAGCTAACCCATGTAGCGGCTCATTCAAACCTTTAACAAACCTCAGTGCCTTCTTTTCAGGTGTGTTCACCAAGTCTAAGCCAAACCTCGCCAACTAATTGAACTTGTTGACGTACTCCTTTATTGATAAATTCCCCTGCTTCAATGCCAAGAACCTTTCCATGTATAGATTCTCTTCTGCTCGTGAGAGAAATTTCATCTCGAACCTATGTCTGAAATCCATCCACGTCTCTACTGGACGCTTTCTATTCATAACCTCCCACCAAAACGAGGCTTCGTCCTTCATTAACCAAGCGGCCAATTGGACCTTCCTTCCATCTTCTACCTCGAAGATACCAAACAAGTCTTCTACCTTCTTAAGCTAATTTCGAGCTTCAACAAACATCTCTGATCCGTGAAAAGGTTTTTCGCCCATTGCTCGAAAGTCTTTGCATATATTTGAAAAAGTATCAACACGGGGAGGGGGAGGAGGAGGAGCAGCTGCAGGTGGGGGAGGAGGGATGTCTGCAGGGCCTGCGGCGGTGGCCCTAGCCTCCAGATACCTTCTGAACCAGGTTGGTATCGGTATTCCCTCGGGTATCTCGGGTAACCCAGATATGCTGAAAAGAAAATGAAGAGAATTAAAACGAAGAATTTGAAAAAAAGATATATGGCTCTTGGGGGTTATGTTTTTAAAACAAACTTTTCTCTTGAAAATACTCTTCTTAAAACATACTTCTCAAAATATTTCTTTATAAAACGCTTTTGAAAAACAATTTTTTAAAATCTCTTATCTGTTTTGTTAACCTTGTTCTTATACCACATGTAACACCCCACGTCCATTAATGTCACTCTCAAAGGGAATGCATTAACTTTCATGGAGTATTATTGGTGAATAGAATAGAATATAACAAGACAGATACATATATTGGTACTTGAAAATTATCAACACAACATTTAGTGCAGCGGAGAAATAGTTTGATTACAACAACATCATAAACCAACAGAAAAACCAAGTACACTTAGTAACCATCTTGACAAATTGTTTTCTGAGTACATAAGTAAAAAGCATAACCCCAACATAAGTAGCCATACAAGAGATGATCTGAACTTTACTTTCAGCAATCCAAGCACTTCCAAAAGAGAGAGAGAGATCCAGATCAAGCTCCACTAGTACTAATCCCACCCTGAGAACTTGGGGGGGGGGGGAGGAAAAGAGGCGAAAACAAAGGGGGTCAGACATAAAGTCTGGCGAGTACCATAACTTTAACGATATAATTATTAAAGTAATTAGGATAAGGCATAAACTAGTAAAACTAGGAATGACTATGAAACAAGTGGGCAAGACAAAACAAACAGGAGGAATATTCTTGCGTTAATCTCGCTCCTAATCACTATAGGATAATTACTATACTGCACCACTACTAGTCACCCTAAGAGTTGATCCCGCCTACATAATAATCATAATGGTAGTTTTGTGTACCCCTAGTTGTCTTCATAGATGCCGCCTGCCCCTATCTCCACTAGTTGTACCCACTACCCCCATACGATCGGCTCCCTAACTCGTAGATACCCGTGCTGGCCCCACCATGGGGTGTATCACTCCCAAAGTTGCAACCCGATACCACTAAAGATGCACGACTTATATCTACACGATGCAACAACGTCTTACCTACCAGCCCGGGCCCACACACGCACATGACCCAGTTGAACTTGCATTGCCACCGTTAACCCGTTTTGACCTCTTACAATCAAACCCAGTAAGCATGTGCCGTCCTCGATCTAACTCGAGTTCACAAAGATACTTAATGGGTTACTAGTTTGAAATGGGTCCCCCATGCTTGACACAAGCTTTCCGCCTATGCTTGGTCCCCACTAGAATTTTCCACTTAACCCCTTCTTATTCATGTCTTCTTACATGTTTAAATTTGGTTTAGTGTTTGTAATTGTATTTCACATGCCACCCATGTCACCTACTTAATCCCCATGTCCCACCACATGTTTATCTTGGTTAAGTGTTACTTAATTCATTATAACCGTAATCTTGTAAGACCTCCCACATTAGACTCCCATTTGCGGCAGCTGGATTTGTCAGGCGGGTCCGGGCAGTCTTATACCGCAAACGTGTCTAACCTCATGTCATTACAACTGTTATGCATTTAATTTATGCCTTCAACCTCACACATTAGACTACCGTTTGTGGTTGCTAGATTTGCCGGGCGGGTCCGGGCAGTCTTATACCGCAAACGTGTCTAACCTCGTGTCTTAGGCGTTTATTATTACAAATTATTTCACCCCAATATGAATTAATTATCCCCATTAAAATTTCCAATAATTTCCAAATTAATTATGTCCATAATTGTTACCTAAATTATGTCCATACTTTTTAGGTATAAAAATTATACCAATTAATGTCTCAATTTAATTATATGCTTTTAAAGCCATTTTATGCCAATTCACAATTTACATAATTTGTATTTTCCTATTTGTCCCCACGCTATTCGTACGTTCAAATATGAAATATGCTAGACTCGCAAATAGTCTAACTTATAAAAAAAGGATTATCACAACTTGCATAACACATTAAAGTAGATCTAACTTGCAAATAGGAATTCTAACATAAAATTGCATAGCCAACAATTTGCATAGACAATGTCATATAGAATCATATATTTGGATAAACTACCATGGATCTAAATATAGATCTAAACATGAAATTGTGAACTTGCATATATAAATCATGGGTCTCGCTTAGCTTGCATATGTGAATATAATTTTCACCCAAAAATGTGAATATGTTTTTTCACCTAAACTTGCATATGGATTTCTACAACTTGCATATGAATTTATCACATGATTTTGCATATAAACTAGCATATGTATATACTTGATTCACATATAAACTTGTGTACAATTAACATATATACTTGCATAAGATTCATATTCAAACTAACATAAAATTTTAACATCCCAAACTTGCATAAAATTCACATACGAATTAGCATATGATTTAACATCCTAACTTGCATAAGATTCACATATGAATTAACATATGATTTAACAATCCAAACTTGCATAAGATTCACATATGAATTAACATATGATTTAACACCCCAAACTTGCATAAGATTCACATATGAATTAACATATGATTTATCAACCCAAACTTGCATAAGATTCACTTATAAATTAACATATGGTTTAACATCCCAAACTTGCATAAAATGAATCAAGTTAAATTTGAAATAGATCTACAAAGTTAAACAACATCATGTGATTCAACAGACATGTTCTCATTATCCAGTTACAACCCATCATAATTAATTTAATAATTATATCGTGAAATAAATAGTACTCACAAAGATAGGTTAGAGAAGAGAATGATCTGTTCGTCTTTTGAATTGGAATTTTGACTTGTTAAATCCTAAGCTTTAGGAAGGAGACTATCCTAGGAGCAACATGGTGGCCATGAGACAAATTTTCTTTTGATTTACGGTTTGAGTCTAGGCACACTTTTATAGAAGTTTGAATCAACCTAAGCCGTTAGATTATCATAGGAACAATCCCAACCATCCATGACTAGATAGAGTTATCTAGAACAGCCAAATCAGCACTAATGACTCAGCACAGAGTCAGAAATCATCACATTTCAGATTTTCCGGGGGGGGGGGGGAGGGGGTAGGTCGACCCCCGGCTCGACCCCCTTGTCGATCTGTATGGGTAGGTTGACACCTAGGTCGACCCCCTGGTCGACACCCAGGTCGACCCCTTGGTCGACCTGGCCCTTGGGCGGGAGAATTCCCGCCCAGCCTGCTCTCCTGTTTGAATTTGAATTTCAAATTTATTATTCTGAACTGTTTTTAATTTATTTGAATTCTGTAACTTCGGAAGGCCATAACTTCTTCATACGGAGTCCAATTCACGCCAACTCGGACTCTGTCTCAAGCAGAATTCCGAGACGAACGCAATGACGTAACCCATTTCCCTTAATTCTTACTTTAATAATTAAGTATTCTTAGGATTGTTAATTTTAATATTCATAGAAAATTCAGGGTGTTACAAATATGATTCACTCAAGATACAAAAGGAAAACCAAATTCATGCAACAAACTGTATAATTAATCTAGCACACATAACAACTTAAACATGGTCTTAATTATTATTTTGTAATAAGCATGATTATTCATGCACAATGTTTTTGTACTACCCATAACATGAAATAAAATAAATTACTATTCATTAAGTCTTCAAATATCGTAAATTATATATCAAAAACATTAAATAGTCATAATTTTCTAGCTTAGAAGTCTGAAATATAAGATGAGACATCTGAAATGTCAATCTGGGAAAACCAAGAAGCTATGACAGAAGTATACCTATTAAAACCAAATGTCCAAATATACAAAATATTTTAGCTTAAACTTCTGACTACAGTAACAGGCATTTTGTAGAATGACTTAGAAAATTATCACTCTCAGCATAGACTTCTGAATCTACATTCAAATGTCTGTCCCAACATTCTATTTTAATCTACTTTAGCATAGACATCCTAAAACCCATTTAGACGTCTGATCGAGTTAAAACGGGAACTAACTCCTGTTCTTACTTCATCTTTTACCTTTTTACAATTACCAATCATTTTCCTCTCTCAAACCCTGAAATCCTTCATTTAATTTCTCAAATAACATATATAGCCCTAAAGAAACCAATTCCTAAACATAAGAAGACTGGCCAAGGCTCAAGCTCTCAAGATATTTGTGACCAAATGGTCAAAGAACATCTCATCGACCGTTGGATTCTCGGTAAAGATGGAAGAGAAAGGCTTCGAGAATTGGAGAAGAAGTAGATGCACATAGGTCTGTTTTATCCTCTACAACGATTATTTAATTATGATACTAACAATTTAATCGGTTTTGTGGAGATAGAGGATCTAATTAACTATAATTCCAACAAAAGGTAAAATTAACCAACTAGCTATATTTTTATTCTTAATCAATTTTTGTTCAATTAAGAGTTGGAACCCTTCTGATCTTGAGAATTGGATTTGGTCGAGTGTTTATGGTCATGTCATAAAATTCAACATTGAGATGCTTGGTCAAACACTAGGCTGTTTATATTCGGGTACTGAATTGCAAGATATTCCAAACATGAGATTTGCACCAAAAAACACGTGATCACGCATCTTATTTGGGAAGATGATATGCCGAGACTAGCACAGTTTTACTTTCTTCCAAGAGATAGACTACTCAATAAAATACTCATTAACACTATGCTCCCTAGAATAGGTAGTCACGAAAAAGTATATGACCATAAACACAAAGAGCTATATGCTATTTTTGTTCTACAAAAGTGAATTGGACTTAATATTTCTTCAAACAAATTAAAATCTTTTAGATACATACTTGTCAAACAATCATCAATGCACCCTATATCATGTGAATTCTCAAAGAAAACAATGCCCTTCATTTTTACCAAAATACGAAGAGATAAAGGTTAAGGAATGTGGAATTCGCTTCTTATTGTTAATGCTTCTTCTAGACCCTCTACCATGAATTCAACCTTCCTCTCAATGAGTACAACAAGGATGACAACGTTGACAACGAACTACACCAAGACCTACCACTGAGCCTGGGGCTTTGGAACCAACATAATATTATTCTGACTTGGAAATTCAAGAAGCGCGTATTGTAGAAGGACGAGATGGAATAATCAAGATATTACACTTCAATACCAATGCCTTCTCTCTATTAACAAAAAAGTCTTGGATAAAATGGTCCAATGTCTTGAACGATCCCTCTCCATTAGAATGACCAAAGTGGAAAAGACTTTAGATAAAATTGTTTCTACTCTTGGTAAGATGATGAGGAAAATAAGAGGGCGTTCATCCTCCAGATCTTCTTCAGCTTCTCTTAGGTCACTTCCACCACTTACAACTTAGGAATACCAACCAAGAATAAGCACGACTTTAGATCCCTTAGAGCAACATGCTTCCAGAAAAGAACCACAACCTGAGAATATTTAGGAAGAAGAAGAAGACAACTCGTGGCCTCCAGAAGAAGCCCCTCTATTATAGACATTAATAAGCTTTTTATTGCCTCTCAATTCATGAAGACGTTGAATATCATGACCAGCCGTAGTGGTATAACAGCGACTACGAGGCCCAATATACAAATCTTTGGGGGTATTTCACCGAATAGTAAGTTGTTGTTTCAATTTCCTTGTTGTACTTAAATTCTCTTTAGGAATTTAAGACATTAGTATCATACTTCACTATGATGTCTATGTATTTGAGACTATTCCATTGTGACATTTTCTATGTGGTGATTTTATCTATGATATTGTTGTTTGTTGTTCTTTGTTTCCAAATTTTTTGTTGCTTTATCATATATGCTTTTTGATAATGACAATGGTGGAGATATATTACATGATGGGAGATCACAAACTTAAGGGAAGCATTCATATATATTTGATTGTATAGTTGTCATTATCAAAAGGGGGAATGTTAGAACCTCTATTCACCCCTTTAATGAAAACTATACAATCATTGTATATGGTACATATCTTATATATGTGCAGGTAAACGATCACAATTAGAGACTTGAAGACAGGCACAAGAGAATCATGGTATTAGTAAAATTTTGTGTAATGTCTAACAGACGATTTGTACAATCTCCTTGAGTAGTATATACATATATAATTATTCGAAAATAGTTATCGTAATTAAAAAACAAAGCAAATCTGGAAACTGTGCAGATGTAGATGTCTGACCTATCGAATCAAACATATGATGTAAATTTCTAGAAAATTCCAGTGCTTTATGTCTAATTCTGGATAGTGTTACCAAAAACCTAAGCTGAGTAACAGGAAATTCTATTTAAAGGGTTTCTTCTTAATTAATTTCGAAAGTTTGCATATATTCTTTAAGCGAATCATTTCCTCTATCAAGCATTGCAACCTTTAGATTGAAAAGTTTTATAGTAAAAGTCATTTCTCTTTAAAGAAACTCTTCGATATCTATAAATAAACATGAGTTCAAGAGATTTGATCAATTCGATTTCCAAAAGCTGTTCTATTTATATATATATATATGCATACTCTCTATTTTTTGCATTCTTTGATCTCTAAAAGAATACTATTAATCTCGTGTGTGTGTATATATATATATATATATATATATATCAAGCACTTCAAATTATATATTACTACAAGGAGATTATAGGAGAGGTTGTACTATTAAATCAAAATTTGTGTTATCAAGAACATATCTCTATCAAAGAAATATACTCTATTGTAAGACTATTCTTCCGGGCAAAGTTAGGGTTGATTTGATAGTTAGAAGGCCAAGGAGATGCTTCGGAACTGGTCGTAGGATGGGAGGTCCGAACTAGTATAAAACTCTATTTATATTGTTCTTACTTTACTTGTATTATAGTGGTAGCTATTAGACAATTATAACACTTTCATATTAAATTTTCATGCGATCTTTATAGTATTTCATGTCTTATAAAAACAAAACAGATGAAGCATCGATAGTGCATTTCTCATGCCTTGAGAAGGTGGCGGATGTAGATTAAGAAACAAAAGGTCTACAAGCTATAAAAAAATATAGGTTCATAATACATTTGGGAATTAATTGACCTTCTATAATGTTTAAGAGACCGTAGAAATGCCTAAACTAGGAATTTTATCCCAAACTACTTATGGTTCCCCTCTTTAATCTCATGTTTATAGGGTTGCTCCATGGTGCAGAGAATGTATGGTTCACTAGGGGTTCCTACTAGTAATTCTAGAAGAACACAAGCAGTTGTCGAGCTAAATCCCTTGCATGCCAGAATAACTATTGCAGGCTCTTAGGATTCCAAAATAGATGTTCCACACATACATGAAGTACTAGGGTTAGCAAAAGCTTTAACAATAACATCATCGGGTTTGCAGACTCGTTAGACAAGATATCCTTATTAACAATAAGGAGTGTCAGTGTCAAGGTACATAACCATGAACTCTTCTTCAAAGCGCATATCTCCGACTTATGCGGACCTAGCCAGTTTTCTTATTTATGGTGGTTCAAGTATAAACATGCATCATATTGACATCTAGCTCGTCATACATTTTGATGTTCTCTTTTTAGATATCCTTCAAATCCTTTAGAGAAATTGTGAGTTTAGTCTCACAAGCTACTTTACTAGTTAAAAGCTTCTTTATTTTTTTGAAGAGCTTCTTCTTTTCTTTAACAAACTTTTGATTCTCTTCTCATGGTCTAGTGAGTACAAAGACTAACTTGTGACAATAAAGTCATGTGCCAAAATATTCTCATGTTTTTCCTTGAGAACCTTGTCCTTTTCACTGAGTGGTTCCTTCTAATAACTCATCTCTGAACGAGCTTAAATTTCAACAAAGAAAGGCCCATTAAAACTTAGAACTGGCCTAAATGAGTCATTAATTTGTTAAAGAATGATAATATCGTAGAGCCAAAATAATTTGATCAGAACCAAAAGCGGATAGATAAAATATAATAACAATAATGTACCCTTTGTTTTATGAAACCGATTAAAAGATATTTAAATACAATAATTCTTGCATAAGTACAAATATTTGGGCGCATTATGAATATCTGTAGTCATATACAATAATAATAGCTAATAACTTCCTCTAGAATAATGCCTTCTGCCTCCAAGCTTCTTCTCCATGCCCATCAAGCTAATCTGTGTTTTTAAGAGGAGGGGCCAGAATAACAAGTTCTAGTGAATAAAATCTTAAGCTTGCTTTTTGTGTATATATATATATATGTGTATGTATGTATATATATACACACACATACATACATATATATCTTTCAGCAATATGGATATTAGCAAGGGTATGTTTAGGGCATCAACACACAAATACATAGTTCATTTAGTACTCACGTGTATATATATGGAAAGAGACGGGCCCTAGATCACTTGATACCAAGGGGAATCCCTATGATCACTTAATTCCCAATTGTAGATACAACCACTTAATACCTAATTTTGAGTAGACGCCACAATCCCAACACCATTTGATATCTAAATAATGTGGGAGATAGTATGCATTGATTTATTACTTGTAAAGCAGACGACATCTCACCACTTACTACCTTATCACATGCGGACCACTCGTTACTATCTAGTTGACACTATTGGGTAATCTCCTAGCCCTTTAATACTTCCAATAGGTTGGCAGACCCTATTTGTGAGGCGACACTTAACTAAACTATCCCGATGTCGGACTCTAATTCTGTTACTTTACTAATTTGTAAAGAAATGGACACTTTCGAAGATTTCCCCACTAACTCATATAGGTGACCATATGACACTTCAATATTAGGGAGAGGCGGACCTGTTGATCTCATAATACCTAATGAGGGCGGATCCTATGATTATAACCCATACTCCTTACGATAAACCCATAAGGAAAGGGGTGAGTCCTAATCACCTAATACCCCCAAAGGCGAATCAGCTACTTACACCAAACCTCTAAAGTAGGTCTTACATCGCTAAAACACAAATGGTATTAGATATCTTACATTAAACCACCTTTTTGAAGACGTTGATAGCCTGGTTGTTTGAGGAGACTTAAACTACAAGAAGTGATTGCCTTGTATGCACATGCCATTAAATATGTAATAAAATACATTTACTCCCAAAGCACACAAGCACACACACATACACAATTTCCTAATGGGGGCTTTAAAACTTGAAATTAAAAATCCTAATTAATACACATAGTACATATTTATTCTACGTTGATTACATTATACTTAATAATGAATAATTACACATTTAATAAGGCGCATGAAATAATATCCTAACATGAGAAATGTCAATCCTCACACAAGTTATAGCTACAATCCACACTACCATCAAAAATATCTAAAAATATAATTCAGCCATATATTCACCATTACAGACGAAAGTCGGGCAACAATTAACATTCACCAACATAGGACTTGCAATTTTGGATTCAGATTATTTCTATAAACCAAAGGGACTTTCGTGTAAATAATTTATGTAGTTCCTTCTAGTCTTATTTCACGGTCATTTATAATTTTGGTAAACTTAGATAAAAGTAAAGGATTTGAATCAACCTTCAAATCCACTATTTTTATGATGAGATAAAAACAAAAGATTTGAATCATAAACACTTTACTGCCCTTAAATTCACTATTTTTGTGATATTATAGGATCTAAATAAAAATGAGGAAAGAAAGTGAAATACATTAAGGCTATATGATGATTTTAAAAAAAACATAGAATCTCAATCGAATTACATCCACAATAAAATCCATACACATAAGATTGACACTTCGAAATTTATAGAGTTTTGGGTTTTTTTTTTCGTATAACCTAAAACTCTTTAGGCGTACACAAATCCAATATTACACTAAACAAATGTTAAACGAAAGATTAACTTTAAAGATTTCACTCATAGTTTTATAGATCTGAAGTTGTATCCACTCTTATTTTATCCTTCTTGGTTTTGGTTACCTTGATATTCATATCCTAGATTCAACACTTTTGGATTTGTATATGCATATGCAAAAGAGAATTGTATACATATGCAAGCAAGGTTTTTAATATTAGATATCGGTTGCGTTTCGTCTCAGGGATTTTATAGACTTGATCTCGTATTGGGGGAGATCTTGGATGAGATGAGTCTAAATCGGGAGTTCATCTCGGATTTCCATCTCGGGTCTGAAAGTTCATATCGGAACAGTCTCGGGGTAAATGATATGTCAAAAATGATATTTATACAAAAGGATTTTTATAAATGCTATTAAAAACATATTTTCTCAAACTTCAATTGCAAAATAACTTTATTACTCTTTATTTTGTGAAAGATCGTTCATACTCTAAATCGTAATACGCTTAAAACAGAAATATTGTTAGACATAAAACATTCAAATGATCCAATACATAAAAAAAATCAGCATAAATAGACCATAAATACATAGTTTCACAGGTAATATGTATGTAAAAAAGAAGAATATGAAAATTGTAAGCATTGTGGAACATACATGAACATGCAGTATGATCATTTAACATGCAAAATGTAAAATAATAAAAGATTATCACAGCTAGATTTGAGTTTTTTAATTATTGTTCTAGTTCAGGCATAGATTTAAATTTTAACCAAAAAACTAAGATCTTGGACGATATTCATTATTTCTTCTTGGTCGATATATCGTTCGATTTTGCAATATCTTCGACAATATATTCGAAAGGAGATTTAGAGTGATATTTGTTTTTTCATTACGGGAGAAGCCCAAAACGATATCTCAAAGGAGATCTCGGGCGATACTTGCGAGATTTTGAAACAGCGTATGCAAGTGTAAGATCCAGAAAATTAGACAAAATAAAAGATTGGAGGAAGAAGAAGATAAAACTAGCTTAGTCCTAATTGAATCTGAAAGAAAGAGACTGATTTGGGAAGCGTTAGCATAGGATTTATAATTGGAGTGGAGGGGGGGTCTAGGATTTTATCTATAGTTGGTAGAACTAAAATGGACCTTCTAGAGATAAAATCTGAATGATAAATAGCAACTTTACCCTAATATTTTCCTAGGAAAACCATAGCCGCCACAACAAATTGTTACATAAAGTGGTCGATCTCCTCCTTAAGCCCGTCGACCATGCAGTCGATCGATATAAACATGGCGGTCGACTGCCATCCTTTCTTGGTCATATGTTTGGACCGTTGCATGCGTGTTATTAACTATACAATTAATGTCACTTTAAATTTGATTAATATCTTAATGTTTATCCCCAACTTATATATATATATATATATATATATATATATATATATATATATATATATATATATATATATATATAGGAACACCCTACACCCCTTAACATTCCCCAAAGTAGGATCATGCTAAGAAATGTTAAACGTTATAGGTATAAAGACATATATCATAGATACTAAGATTCACAAGGCATAAAATAATAAATATAGTAGAAGCATTTCTAAAACTGAAAACATAATATTTGTTTCAAAAACCAATTATCGATTTCAATCCCAAACCATAAACTACCACATGTCTCATGAAAATAACATCTCAGTAACAATAATTTCAGTCACAAATCATATTACAATAACATGAATGTACCTCAAAATAGCCAATAGTATAGCCAACTCCATAAGTTAAGATAAAAACAGAAGATGAATACATCAACAACTAAAATAAGCCTCCAAGAATGATCCTTCATGAAATCTAAACTAATCGCCTCTACCTTACGAGCCTAGTGGGGAAGAAAAACGGAAGAAAGAGAAGTGGTTCAAACATAAAGTCTGGTGAATAATGTAATTACTAGCATGATTGAGTAATAAAGAAAAATAGACTCACTTATAATTCTAGCGTTAAATAGGGTAAATGTCAATGTATAATTACAAAACATAGGCACATTGGAATGTTGTACAAAGAAATATACTAGTAAAAATTTGTTTAACAGTTTGCACTTTCTCAATTAGTGAAACTATTAAACAAGATTAGGATAATTTCCTAATACTACCTATCGATCGGATTTAACCTACTAGTCTACCATCTCTTATGGTAACTTATGTCACTATGGATCTTGGGCTTTACCCAACCCGACCTATCATTAAAGACATAACTAATTGTTGTTGGATATAGTAGTGACTTATCTTTGATTGTCATTAAACACACACATGCTAGTTGCATCGTTTGAACATACACATACACACATGACCCTATCTCTTTTGATCCCTTATTTACCCGAATCGACATAAGTGTTCCCGACCTCCACCACCATCTATTGTTAGGCCATCATTAATAAACCTAAAAGGGAATGCTGCGGGTATGGATCCTAGTAATAAAATATTTTAATTTGCACCCTAGCCCAGATCTCCGTTGATATGCATCTTATTGATTTGTCACTTATTTTCCAAAATCCTCCCTTTGCTGCCAGAACTGACTACAACTAGTATATTCTTAATAACTTTTATCACTTATTTTCCTAAATCAATCCAATGTTGATGGAACAGAGCACAACTATTATATACTTATTAAACTTATTCTTATATTTAAGTTTATTCTAATAATAAGCCTTTTCATCATTTCTTTCAACTATAACTCTCTTGTTATAATTATATTCGCAAATATGCCCAACCTGTCCATTATGATATATTTCTGTGTCTAAACAATTATCATAATATTATTCTTGCAAATATGTCTAGTCTTTTCCAATTATAGCCCAAGTAATAATCTTATTGCAAATCAACATAAATTTTTCTATTTCAATCCAAACCTTTTTAATTATAGATCTATATTTTATGCATCCTTTTATTATAAATTTAGCCCCATTCTTTTTAATCCACGTTCACACAATTATTACTCTAATTCTACTTTTCAGCACGTAAAATAAAAAGATTAAATTAGTCGTCGAATACTAACATTTACATATTTAGGCATGTTTTAGACATAAACCTAAAATACGTGAAGAAACTGTAAAATACTTGACATACATAAATATTGGATGAAGGAAGAAAATTGAGAGAATGTCTTACAGTAATTGAATAAAATAAAAATGTAAGAAAAAGAGTGAAAATACTATAGAAAATAACTTACAGAAAAAGAACTTACAAACAACTAAAAAACTATAAGAAAAACTACAGAGAAATCTACAACTTTTATAAATAGTATTTTCCTATATTGCCAAAAGTATAAATAATTACACACTCACCCTTGGCCCAAAGCGTTCCTCCGTGGCCTCTGTGGATCTCGTCTCCAAAAGGTGTATGTATATATATATATATTAATATATCTTTTCCCCTTAGAATTTTTTAAATCTTTTCCCCTTAGAATTTTTTTTGGTCAAGACCGTCTCAAAACGAGAGAAACCACAGGGGAAGATATTGAGTTGCGAAGAATTACTTAAGTCAAGGGGTCTATTTTTAAGTTAGGCAAGGGAGCTTAGACCGTTGGATTCTAGATTAAATCTTGGCCAGCCACGTCACTTAACCAATAGGAACTTTCCATATTTGCTAAAATTTTAAAACCACAAAATAAAACAAGCCACATTAGTTTTTTTATAAAAAATCATCATTTTTCTCGACAGAGCGCGATTTGCGTCCAGGCATATAGGTGGCTTGAGCTAACCCCCATCTGGGTTGACACAAAATGTATACATATATATATACACATATTATTTTTCTATTCTTCTTCTTTTTTTCACGATATTTTTTTCATTTTAATTAGCTCCATCTCGTACAAACAAAATATGTAATTAACCCGAAAATTGCCACGGACTAACTCCATAGCCAAATTCTGACAATTTTTATACTTATTATCCATAGCCAAATTCTGGCAATTTTTATACTTATTATTTTATTAATTAATTCTTTAATTAAATATTGTGTCTTAAAAATTTGGATTGTTTCATTCTTCCCTCCTTAAATAATTTTGTCCAAATGGGTACAACCATCTACTCAAACATCATCCATTGGCATCCATTATCCTTTAGTTTTATAATGTGATTTATGTATTTATGCAATAGTGTAGTGCGTATGTCCCTAACTAATTCAAAATATTAAGCGATATACTAATTCAATTGGCCTCCTTTTATGCAATTATGCATGTGGAATTTATCAAAATGAACGCGAAAATCCTAATGACAATAGATAGTTCTACGTGCATGCTTCAAACATCATTCATGTTCAACTATCTTTGATAATAATCCATTATATCAATCATGGAAATAAAGTAAAAACTCACACATATCCATTCACATATGCTTAGTGTTGTCCAAATTCACCAATCACTATTAATGCCTTATGTGTGTATATGCATTTACTACATCCACTATAAAATGCTTGCAACCACTTGTGTACATCATACATAACATGTTATATTAGCATGTTTCAACCAAATGCTATCATCTGTAGGTTATATCCTAAGATCTACTAATTTATAGGACATGAAAGATAAAACCTACTCAAAGCTAATGATAGAAAAATTCAAAGCGTACCATCAAAAAGGAATGGATAGAAAATGTGTCTCTTCTCTTCAACTTCCCATGTAGCCTCATTCGCATCGTCTTCCCACTAAAACTTTACTAGCCGTACTTATTTTTGAGTTTCTTTACTCATGGTCCAGAGTTCGTGTAGGCATGCGATGGACAGACGCCTCCCTCTCATTATTTACATCCTCTAGTAAACTGGGTTCGACTACCATAGCTGAATCATGAAAGAACTTTTGCAAATGCAAAACATGAAGTACTTTATGAACTCAGAAAGTCTCTCAGGTAGTCTAACTCGATACACCATCCGCCCAACTCTTTCCACAATGGGGAATGGTTCTAAGAATCTGAAAGCCAACTTACCTACCTAACCAAACCACACTACATTGGTAAGTGGCAACACCTTCACGAAAACTAAATCTTCGACTTTAAATTCCAAATTCCTCCTCCTATTGGCATAAGATTTTTGTGATCTTGGGCCTCCTTCATCCTTTTCCTTATCAAATTTATATTTTTAGAGGTCTCTCTCACCATATCTGGCTTAAGTAACAATCTATCAATCGTCTCCTACCAACACGAGGATGATCTGCAAGGTCATCCATAAAAGGCCTCAAAAGGAGCCATCCATATGCTCGCCTAGAAGATACTATTATATTTGAATTCTACAAAAGTTAGATGCTCCTCCCATGTCTCTCCAAAGTTTAGGATACACTGCCTCAAAAAATCCTATTCACCCTCACAGTCTGTGCATCAGTCTAAGGATGATAAGCTGCACTCATCCTAACTCGTTTTCCTAATGCCTCTTGTAGACACCTCCAAAACTCATGAGTAAAGATATGACTTCTATCGCTCACATTGCTAGTAAGAATATAATGGAGCCGAATGTTCACTCTAATGTACACTGAAGTTATCCAAGATGTCTTCTTGCTCTTGACCGGAATGAAGCATGTGCTCTTTGTCAATCGGTCTACCACTACCAAAATATTGGCGTTCCCATTCTGATATCTCGGTAAGCCATTGATGAAGTCCATGGATATGTTCTCCTACTTTAATAATGACACATCTAACAGCTTGAGCAATCCGCTATGTTTCCGTTGCTATAGCTCCACTCTTTGACAACCCGTACATTTAGCTACAAATCGGCCACATCCTTTTTCATGCCAATCCGATGGAATACTCTCTTCATTTCCCTATGTATTTTATCACCACTAGGATGGATGTTCATCCTCGAATGGTGTGCCTCATTCAATATTGCACTCAATATATTACTAAGGCCGGAGACAAAAAGTCTTCCATCTCTACGCAGCTAAACTATACTATCAACAAAATACCGTTGGAGATGCCTAGAGGCCTCTTCTCCACCAAGCCTATAAAAAATATTCACTAGCTAGAGATCCTCTAGCTATCTCGATTTAGTCCGGTCTAATAATGTAGGTTAAACCTCCAAAGATGCCGATAATCCAGGGGTATAGTCCGTAGAGGGTATAAAATCAAAAGTACATATATACCCCAAGCTTTCCCGATAGAGGACTCAAAGACGCCCTCTTTGTACTTAAGGTATCGCGACTACATTCCCCTTTCTGGGGTATAGGCTATTTCAAAATCTTATGATTCCAAGAATTCCATCAAATGTTGTTGTCTCAGGTTTAGATCTACGAGGGTAAATACTTTAGTGAATTATGATCCATGTAAAGCTCGAATCTCTCGCCAATTATATAATGTCTCCATGTCTTGAGTACAAAAACAATCATGGCAAGTTCCAAATCATGGGTAGGGTAATTCTTCTCATGAGTCTTAAACTTCCTGTTCCCATAGCACACGACCCAACCCCTCTTGTATCAATACCACTCCCAAGCATGTCCCATGTGCAATAATGCATAATGTGAACATCTTAGAACCACCAGGAGGTGCCAACGCTGGTGCACTGGTAAGATCCTTCTTGAGTCTTGCGAAGAATGATCACAATCTACATTACACATGAATTCCAAATTCTTCTTAGTGGAGAAGGTAAGAAGTGTTGAAATCCATGCAAAGTCCTTGATAAACATTCTATTATAACCCCCCACACCTAGAAAGATCCTTACCTCAATCGCGTTCTTATAAAACTTCCAATCCTGCACCGCCACCACCTTAATAGGATCCACAGCTAACCCATCTCTAGAAACCATGTGACATACGAGATGCACTTCCTCACCATAAAAATGACACTTAGAAAATTTTCCCTTATATGCTCGGAGAGTATGGAGAACATATCCTAAATGTAAGTCATGCTCATCCTCGCTCCTTTAGCATACCAAAAGGTCATCCAAAAAACAACCACCAACTCATTACAAATGTCTTGGAAAACTCTGCTCATTAGATCCACAAAATAGGTCAGTTCGTTGGTTAGCCCAAAAGGCATAACCAACCACTCGTAAAATCCATTAAGTGTTCGAAAGGCCATATTGCTGATACTATCCTCTGCCACCCTAAGCTGATGGAAACTAATGGCCAAATAAAATTGAGAGAGCACTGATGTACTAACCAGTTGGTCTAACAGATCATTGATCCGAGGGAGTGAGTAGTGAGTTTTCCTTGTGAACTTGTTCATTTCTCTATAGTCCACACAAAGTCGAAGAGAACCACCCGCCTTTGTGGCAAAGATAACAGGTGCTTCCCACTCTGAAATACTCCACTAGTGAATCCCTTCTCCAATAGCTCACCCACTAGCTTGCTTAGCTCTCTCTCAATTTCCCCAAAGCCCTATGTTGTACGGGAAATGCTACGGCTTCGCATTCTCACTGAGATAAATTTGGAAATCAATCTCTCTCCTAGAAGGTAGCCCTCTCACCTCCTCAAATACATCAAGAAACTCATGAACTACAGGTACAATATCCATATTGTCAATAAATGAATCTAGGAAATAAAGAAAGCTCAGCATGACTGAACCCAGCATGTCGTGAGAAATCTCAAGGGTCTGACCACTACAAGTCACTAATCGAACGAACCTCCTCTCATATTCCAATATAGGCTCATATATGGCTAGCCGATCCATCCCTATAATTATCCTATACCCTAAGAATCCTAATACATAGGCATCACAAAAAAATTCAATGCCAAATATAAAAAATTTCAAACCCCTACAGACTACGAGCAAAAGTGCAGAACCACTAATGAGGTTTGAAATAACTATGAGATCAACGACTAAAGAAATGTCCAAGTGGAAACAATCAACCAAAAAACTAGAGATAAAAGAATGAGATGCTCCAAAACCAAAGAGAGTACCACTGGGAAAGTTGGAAATAAAAATCGAACCTTCTATCGCAACTTTCCTACCTCTGTCTAGTACACCATTAGATAGAGCTACCTGTAAGACCTATACTTAAGCCACTGATGCGTTAGACCCCAGCCCAATCCTTTGAGGACAAGCTCTACTAAAATGTCTGGGCTGCCTACAATTATATCATTTTCCTTTGATTGTTATCTTCCTATAATCCTTGATATAATGACCCGTTAGTACACAACCATGATACTTGACGTCTTTTTTGATTTTCCCTTTCTAAGTCCCTAGTATTCTTCTTATTGCATTTCTTATCTTTCCACCACTTTTTCGTTGATCTCATTGACTAGGAAACTTTTTCTTTACCATCTTAACCTCTTTCTTTCATCCTCATGCATAAGAGTCATCTCTATTAATGACTCAAGTGTCGTCTTCATGGGTGTATGCATCATCGTTAACCTTTGGAGAGGTTGATTTGATTCTCTCACGAACCTGATAGCTTTCTTATGAGCTATATTGAATAGATCCATCCCAAACCTTGATAGAACATTGAAGCGATTGATGGATTTCTTTACAATAAGATCTACTTACTTCATTCCAAAAATCGCTACAACTGCATCTCTTCCTCAGCCTATAACAAGAATCTCCTCTTCAATCGATCTCTGAATCCGATCCAATCAATATCTTTACCCTCCGCCTTGACTATATCCCACCGATAAGATGCCTCCTCTTTCCATTGCCAAGCGGCCAGCTGAACTCACTGATGATCCCCGAGCTCAAATAGTCCAAAAATCTTCTCCATACTCCTCAGCCAATGCCGAGCCTCTACGAAACTCTCCATGCCTGAGAGAGGTCTACCTCCAAGATTTGGGAAATCCTTACCAAGCTTAGAGAATTCGATAGGTGATGGTAGGTTATGAGGAACCATAGTAGCAAGTGTTGGATCTTGCGCATGCTCTTATCCTTCGGTCGGTGCCTTAGCCCCATGATATCTACGAAATTAACCAAGAATTGGGACACCTAAAGGAAGAATAGAGGATCCCGACATACTGAGCAAGAGAAAATATTGAGATTTAAGATTTTGAAAGAATCGAAGGAAGGTTGTACTTGACTTAAGAGGACAAATTTTTATTTTCAAATTTTCTTTTGTTTTGAAAATCTATTCTTTTTTGAGAAATTATTTTTTCTTTTAAGAAAAACTTTAAGGAATCCTGTAACCTAAGGCCTTGATACCCAATAAAATACCCCGCACTCCATAACATTCCCCAAAATAGGGTCATACTAAAAAATATGAAGCGTTATAATGATAAAGACATATATCACAGAGACTAAGATTCATCAAACATAAAATAATTAATACAGCGGAAACATTTTCAAAACTGAAAAAATAACATTTATTTCAAAAACCAATTATTCATTTCAGTCTCAAACCATAAACTGTCATATGTCTCATGAAAATAACATCTTAGTTACAAATCAGAGTAAATAACATGAATATCCCTCAAAATAGCCAATAGTACAACCAACTTCATAAGATAAGGTGAAAACAGAAGATGAATACATTAGTAACTGGAATAAGTCGCCAAGAATGATCCTCCAAGAAATATGAATTAATCACCTTCACCCTGCGACCCTAGTAGGGAATAAAAAGGAAGAAAGAGGCATGGGTCAAACAAAAAGTCTAATGAATAATCTAATTACTAGCATGATTGAGTAATAAAGAAAAATGAACTTAATGATAGTTCTAGTCAAATAGGGTAAGTGTTCATGTACAACTACAAAAGACAGGCATATAAGAATAATGTACAAGGAAATATACTCAAACTATACAAGTAAAGATTTTTTCAATTGTTTGCACTGTCTAAATTACTAAACCAATTAAACATGATTAGAATAATTTCCTAATACTACCTGTAACACCCCGAAATTTAATACATTATAACCATACTTTAAGATAATAAATTGGGAATAGCTTAACAAAGTATTCAGAATTAAGTGAAACCGACATTACCATTGCGTTCTTCTCAAAATTCTACTTTAGATAGACCCCAAGTTTGCGTAAAAGGGATAATGTATGAAGAAGCTATGAACCATAGAAGTTTGTATATATATAAGGAGCTTAAACATGAACATAATATAAAAATAATTCTAGAATTTTCGAATGTGATAATCGGGAAAGGAAAGCGGGAAACCTGACCGTTGTGGGACAACCCACATACGGCCTAGGTCGACCCATGGGTTGACCCAAGGTCGGTTGGGTCGACCGTAAGGTTGACCCAATAGGTCGGTGGGTCGACCCACTACCGATCTGGGCAGATTCGTTCTGTGAATCTGGACTATTTTTGGACTATATTCGTTGCTGACTCAGCGCTACATGTACGGTTTTGATTAAAATCCTAGAATCTAGAGGTTGAGGTTGACTATGTGAATCTCTAAATAAGTGGCTTCTCCCATTCAGATTTACACCATTTCTTCATACCTTCTTCCCTTGTATCTATTCTAAATATAAACATATAAGGTGGAATTCTGCTGAAGCCTAGATCTATTAAAACAACATCCAGGACTTGCAAACATACAACTAAAGGGATTGGATTGGACTTTTTGTACGACATATAAGTATATATATAAGAGGTTTAATCTCTTCTTCACCAAGACCCACTGTGAGTTCCCTGACATTTTCAGATCTGATTTCTTAGGCTATGACTTGACAGTTAAATAAAATTAGGTTAGAATATACAGTGTTTGTAAGATAAATATTATACGTATTTTTTTTCACTTTTAATCACCTATGTCGTTATGATAAGTAAAACATACGCCTTTGTGGTTGGATAATAAATAAGTTATATGTACCAATCTTCCTTTTCCCATTGTCTATATTTATTTCCAGTCTTGCCTACGTGCCTATATGATTTGATCCTATTCTCCTTCCTCTGTTTTCCCTTTTATTTACCTAAGCTTAGGACTTTGGAAGCCTAGGCTATGTCCGATTAGAGTGTGCGTATAATTAGCACAATGATGAATGACATAAAAAGAGGAATTTAGGCATGTTGTTAAATTGGGACTGTTTAACTATAATTTAGGAAAGGGATAATATATACATGTCTAGACTTATAAACTGGTAAAAAGGGATAATGTGTAAATACTTCCCGTAAATTGGTAGAAATGGATAATATGCATAAACCTGTACATATTGGGAACATAGTTGATGAATGGCATGCATACGAATTGGACATGTTAGATTTGACTCAATACAGACATTAAGTAAATGACATATTAGAATATTGTAAGTACCAGATGTATCAGGTGTTTTAGGGAAGGGTTGTACACACATAATGACATGTAATATTACAACCACGCTTATTAGTAAATCTAAACCTGCTAGGTTAAACATGAGTATTAATAATCTAAGAGGTCCCTCGTTCTGCTATTGTATTGGGTTTTGGGGACTCTTAAATTCTAGTTTTGGGGGCACAATCTTAGGTGGTTTGGCTTGTCAATCTACTTTTTGGAACCCATATCAATCAGTATCCCTGTTGGTATTTTGTTAAGGGGGCCTTGCACTAGGTAGGGGCCATGGCATACTTTATTAAACTGGACAGTAAGAGGTTCACATGAGGGTGGGAACGGACGTGTTTTGGCTGAGTCATGAGCATGCATGGGTCCGAATAGGGAAGATAAGACGTTGTAACACTAGTAAATAGGTTTGGGTTAGGGAGTGATACATCCTTCTACCAGGGCTAACATAGGGTATTTACGTAGTAGGGAGCCAATTGCATGGGTACCCCTAATCCTGCTGTTGTGTAATTAGGTTAACACCTAATATGGTTATGTAATTAGGGTACATCTAATCTTGCTGTGTTCTGCTGTTAATCCTGCTGATATGTAATTAAGTTAAATACCTAATCCTGTCGAACATGTTATACTAGTATTGGTGCAGACATACCTGTTTTAAGGATATAAATGTGAAGCATTACTCGATCATAGTTTATTTCTGTTATTCATGTCTATGATGCTGTTATGTCTATCTATTACCTTATATGACACTGCACCTTTCTCATCCAGTCTTATTTACTTATCTTGGCATTTCTATTTTATGCATATTTGAAAATCACTAGAACTCCCCAGACTTTATGTCTGACCCTTTTTCTTTCGCTTCTTTCTTCCTTTACCCCCCAGGTCCTTAGAGTGGAAGCACTCAGCAGTGACTAGGATTTTCTCTTACATCTTGGACTTGGATTTCCTGAGACGTACCATTTGATTTTCTCTCTAATTTAGTATGGCTTATGATGAGTGATACGATTTTATGTACTTTGATATTTTATTTTATGAGATGTTTTGTGAGATAAATTTGAGATATTTGATTTGTGGATGTAACTTGTTTTGAGACTATGTTTTATTTTAATAATGAAGTTGAAATTTTCTGTTGCTTATTTTATATTTGTCTTGTGAATATCTGTATTGCTTACCTATTGCGCTTCATGGAACTTAATGCATTCTCATATGAGTGACATTAACGGACGTGGGTGTCACATTTGGTATCAGAGTTGAAGGTTAAAAGATCAGAGAAAAAGTTTTGAAAATTGGTTTCAAAAGCAAAGTATTTTCAAATAAAAAACTATTTTTGAAAACCATATCCCATCAAGCCATATTCAATATTCTCTTGATCTCTTGATGAATCCTTTTTCTTTTCTTTCAGCATGTTTGGGGCACCCAATCTTCCTAAAGACATTCCGCTACTGACATAGTTCCTTAGATGTCTTGAGACTACGGCACCTGTCGGAGGTCAAGGAGATGCCCCACCCCTAACTACAGTCGTTGTTGCTCCACCTCCATTAGTAGATAACTTTTCTAAGTTATGCAAAGACTTTTGTGCTATGGGAGGAAAACCATTCCGTGGTACTAAGAGCTTTGTTAAAGCATGGAATTGGCTACGAGAGATGGAGAACATGTTTGGTCTTTTTGAGATTGATGACAGAAGGAAGATACAATTGGTTGCATGGGCACTAAAGGATGAGGCTTCCTACTGGTGGGAAGTAACATAAGCTGGACAACCAGTAGCTACTTGGGATGATTTTAGGTAGAGATTCGAGATGAAATTCTTATCCCAAGCGGAAGAGGGATTACAGATGGAGAGGTTCTTGGCTTTGAAACAAGTGGACATGTCTATTAAGGATTATGTGAATAAGTTCAATCAGCTGGCGAGATTTGGACTGGAGTTGGTGAATACGCCCCCCACAAGAAGGCGCTTAGATTTGCGGGAGGGTTGAATCAACCTCTCCAAGGACATGATTTATCTCTTATACCGATGGGGGTGACATTTAAAAGGCTGGCTGATATGGATTTTATGCACGAAGATGGCGAGGATGAGAAGAAAAACACTAAGACTGAGGAGACACAGGATAAGGGCAAGAAACAAAAATGGTGGCCCAAGAAAGGAAAGAAAAAGAAAGAGAAAGGTGGAAAGCATGAAAAGGATCAGATGAAGAAGGATATCAAGTGTCATGGTTGCGGAGCTATGGGTCATCTTGTGAAGGACTGCAGAAGGACAAACAAAGCCTGCTTCAATTATGGACTAGTGGGACATTTCAGTAAGCAATACCCTAACAAGCAAGGACAAGGGGCAAGAACTTCTGGACAAGTGCATGCTTTAGAGGCTAGTGGACCTGATCGAGGGAGGAAGGTCATGGTTGAAGGTTTGATTTCCCTTTTTGACTATCATGTTCGAACCCTGTTTGATTCTAGCGCTTCACATTGATTCATATCCAGTTCTTTAGTAGATAGTCTACACCTTAATACTAGTATAGTATCTAATCCTGTGGTGATCTCAAACCCCATAGGAGGATCGGCTTATTTATCCATGATGTGTAGGGGGTTTGAGAATTTCTATTTTGTGTGTCAAATTTGAATGCGACGCATACATGCTGGACTTTCTAGGCTATGGTTTGATTCTAGGCATGGATTGGCTAGCTATGTATGGTGCCATCGTTGATTGCGAAAAGAGAGTGGTTAGACTTCTTACTTGTCATGGTAGAACTCTTGAAACTTCCAACGACCCACGGGGATCGGTGATGCTCAGTTTTCTAGAATCGCTTGATACTTCTATTGACGATTTGCGATCTGTACCCATAGTCATATATTGCCCAGATCTGTACCCAAAGTCATATATTTCCCAAAAGCGTGAGATAGACTTGCATATTTATTTGGTAGATAATGCAAAGCCAGTTGCTCTACCAGTGCACCACATGGCTCTTAGAGAAAGGAGGAGCTCAACAAGCAAGTATGGGAGATATTCGAGAAAGATTTTATTAGGCGAAGCATTTCAGAGTGGGGAGCTCTGGTCATCTTTGCAAATAAGGAAGATGTCTCACTTCATCTATGTGTGGATTATAGGGAACTGAATAAGCTCACCAAGAGGAATAGGCATCTGCTACTGAGAATTGATGACCTATTTGATCAACTAGTAGGCACATTAGTTTTCTCATTGATGGATTTAGCCAAGGGGTTTCATCAGTTGAGAGTGGCAGAAGACAGTATTGATAAGACTGCATTCAGAACTCCAGACAGTTTCTTTGAATGGATGGTTACCCCTTTTGGGCTAACTAACGCACCCATCTATTTCGTGGACTTGATGAGTACGACGTTTATTGAGTTTCTGAACAAGTTTCTGGTGGACTTTTTGGATGACATTATGATCTTCTCAAAGAATTAGGAGGAGCATGTCCAATACTTAGGAGAGGTTCCATGCACTCTCAGGTCACATCAGCTCAAGGAGAAATTTTCTAAGTGTCACTTTTATAGAAAGGAAGAAAGGTTCCTAGGACATGTGGTCTCCAACGACAGGATAGTAGTGGACGCCGCAAAAGTTGTTGCAGTTCAAGATTGGAGGGCTCCAAAGAATGCAATGGAGGTGAGAAGTTTCTAGGGTTGACGAGCAATTATAGAAAGTTTATCAAGGACTTTGCAAGGGTGTCAACCCCGCTCACCCGATTGACGAAAAAGACCATGGCTTTTTCATGGAGCATTGATTTTGAGGATGCCTTTCATATATTGAAGAGGGTTCTGACAACAGCCCTAGTTCTAACTCTCCCAGATAGAAGCAAGATGTTCGTGGTTTGCACAGATGCTTGTGACATAGATCTTGGCATCGTTATGATGCGGGAGGGAAGGGTAGTATGCTATGGTAGTAGACAATTGAAGGTTCATGAGAAGAACTACCCTACCCATGATCTAGAGTTAGCTGCAATAGTGTTCGGATTGAAGTCTTGCCGACATTATCTACTTGGAGAAAGATTTGAGCTATACACAGATCATAAGTCGCCCAAATACTTGTTCTCATGGAAGGATCTCAACCTAAGGCAGCAACAGTGGATGGAGTTCCTAGCGTCCTACGATTTCAAGATAGCTTATACCCCTGGCAAGGGTAACATAGTGGTGGATGCATTGATTAGGAAGAGGATGACTTTAAGTCCTCTATTCATAGAAAGGCGAAGCTTGGAGTACATCTCGACCTTTGATTTGAAGTTATCTACGGATTTCACTTTGGGATTGTTAGCATTGTTGGAGGTGCCACCTGCTCTATTGGAGCATATTGGATATATGCAGCAGGAGTACCCACAGATTTTAGACGTCTTGGACAAGCTTAGTAGAGGAGATATTTCTATCACCTTGCTAGATATATTATGGACAATAAAGGGTGGCTAAGACGAGATGGAAGGCTATGTCTCCCTAAGAATGGGGATTGTTAAAGGCAGTGCTTGAGGAAGCCCATCATTCTCGGATGACTATCCAGGTGGTAACAAAATGTATCGAGACATGAAGAGAGTTTTCTTTTCGACTAGCATGAAGAAAGATGTAGCGGAATTTGTGGCTTGATGCTTGACTTGCCAAAGAGTAAAAGTTAAACAAAAGAAATCGGGCGGATTGCTTCTGCCCTTAGATATCCCACAATGGAAGTGGGAGAGCATCACCATGGATTTCATCGAGGGATTGCTACGATCAAGGACTAGCAATATGAGCATTTGGGTGATAGTGGGTAGACTTACGAAGAGCACTCATTTTATTCCTGTTAAGGGTTAGAGGACGACGACTTGGATTGCTTCAGTATATCTTCGAGAGGGAGTCTGATTGCATGGGGTACCTTCCAGTATAGTAAGCGACTGCGACCCTGTCTTTGCTAGTGAGTTTTGGAAGAGCTTACAAGAGGCATTAGGTACACAGCTACGTTTGAGCACAACATACCACACTCATACAGATAGACAAATTGAGAGGGTGAATAGAGTTCTTGGGGATCTTCTAAGACTGTGTATCCTAGACTTTGGAGGGGCTTGGGAGGAGCATCTCCCATTGGTGGAATTCGCCTACAACAACAATTTCCAATCGAGCCTAGGAATGATACCCTTCGAAGCACTTTATGGACGACCTTGTAGATCGATGACTTGTTGGTGGGAGTCTACGGATAGACTTCTGCTTGGACCAAAGATGATTCGAGATACTTTCGAGAAGATTGATCTTATCCGTCGAAGAATGAAAGCCGCTCAAGACAGACATAAATCATATGCCGATAAAAGGAGGACCGATTTGGAATTTGAAGTAGGAGATATGGTCTTCATTAAATTATCACCGCTAAAGAATGTATTTCTCTTTGGCCCAGTAAGGAAGTTGGCACCGAAATTTGTAGGGCCATTCCCTATAGTGGAGAGAATAGGTTAGATGACCTATAGGATTAAGCTACCGGATAGACTGGAGGGCGTACACGATGTATTTCACATTTCCCATGTAGGGAAACATCTCCATGATACGTAGAGATAGTAGAGCCGAGTGCACTTGAAGGCGTGGAAGTTGAGAAGGAAGCATCAGTGAGAAGAGTTCCTACTCACATCCTTGGATTAGAAATCAAGAATCTACGTAACAAGGAGATCAGACTGTTAAGTAGGTGGGGAGAAGACCACAAAGATGCAACATAGGAACCCGAAGATAGGATTCACATTTCTTATCCTTTTCTTTTTGAAAGTATGTTCTTGACTTCTTTTCCAATCTTTTACTTTGCATTTGCTTCTATCATTCAAGTACGTTAATCCTATCGTTCGAACCTTTCGATCCTTAGGTAAAATCCAATGGTTGGAAACATGTTAAGATTGTGGTTACAAGTGTTTGCTAGTGTTTACTCGTGGGCGCGCATACACACACTAGGCACTAGATCAGCTTAATAACTTACATATTGCATATGGATATGCATTCATTTTTTTTAATTTTCTATGGAGGAAAATGGGTGAATCATCATATGGATGTTGCATTTTGATGAATGGTTGAGCACACATATAGACTTTATATGTTATAGAATTATTTGCATATATTTTGTACTCATTGCACGAACATATATTGCATTAATGACGTCAACCGTTTCAGTCGACGGCCTGATTTTGGCATTAGTGTAAGGACATGTACACCCAAAACCTTTGCATAAGTTAATACAAGCATTAGAAATTTCTTAAGGATGATGGATGTCTGTGGATGATGGATGAGTAGATGGTTGTCAGGATAGTAACATTCTTCTTAACTTGGAGATTTCGGGGACGAAATCCTTTATGTAGGGGAGAATGTAACACCCCAAAATTTAATACACTATAAACATACTTTAAGATAATAAATTGAGAATACTTGATTAAATATTCAAAATTAGTGAAATCGGCAATACCGTTGCGTTCGTCTTAGAATTCTGGTTTAGATAGACCCCAAGTTTGCGTAAAACGGGAAAAGTATGAAGAAGCATTGAACCATAGAAGTTTGTATACATATAAGGAGCTTATATGTGAATATAATATAAAAATAATTCTAGAATTTTCGAATGAGATGAGCGGGAAAGGAAAGCGGGAAACCCGACTATTGTGGGACGACCCACATACGGTTCGGGTCGATCCATGGGTCGACCCAAGGTTGGTTGGGTCGACCCTATAGGTCGGTTAGTCGACCCACTACCGATCTGGGCAGATTCGTTCTGTGAATCTGGATTGTTTTTAGACTATATTCGTTGTTGACTCGGCGCTACGTGTACGGTTTGTATTAAAACCCTAGAATTTAAAGGCTGAGGTTGACTCTATGAATCTATAAATAAGTGGCTTCTCCCGTTATGATTTACACCATTTCTTCATACCTTCTGCCTTTGTAAATCTATTCTAAATATAAACATATAATGGGGGAATGCTACTGAAGCCTAGATCTACAGAAACAACATTCAGGACTTGCATACATACAACTAAAGGGATTGGACTGGACTTTTTCTATGGCATGTAAGTTATATATATATATATGTGTGTGTGTGTGTGTTTGTGTGTGTATATATATATATAAGAGATTTAATTTCTTCTTCACCAAGATCCACAGTGAGTTCCCTATCATTTTTAGATCTGATTTCTTAGACATAACATGATAGTTAAATAAATTGGGTCAGAATATACAGTGTTTGTAAGTTAAATGTTATACATGTTTTTTTCGCTGTTAATAACGAAAAGTAAAACATATGCCATTGTTGTTGGATAATTAATAAGTTATATGCATCTATCTTCCTTTTCCCATTTTCTATGTTTTATGTTTATTCCCACTCTTGCCTATATGCCAATATGATTTGATTCTATTCTCCTTCCTCTGTTTTCCCTTTTATTTATGCTAAGCCTAGGCCTTTGGAAGCATAGGCTATGTCCGATTAGACTGTGTGCATAATTGGGGCAATGATGAATGACATAAAAAGAGGAATTTAGCATGTTGTTAAATTGAGACTGTTTAACTATAATTTGGGAAATGGATAATATACATATGTTTAGACTTGTTGTAAACTAGTAAAAAGGGATAATGTGTATATACTTGTTGTAAATTGGTAGAAGTGGATAATATGCATAAACCAGAACATGTTGTAATTTGGAAACATAGTTGATGAATAGTGTGCATATGAATTGGCATGTTAGTTTTGACTTAATACCGACATTAATTAAATGACATGTTAGAATACTGTAAGTAGCAGATGTAGGTTAATAAATTGAAATGTTGTAGAAATTGTATGCATCTGGGCTGGTGTTTTGGGGAAGGGTTGTACACACATAATGACAAGTAATATTACAACCACACTTATTAGTAAACATAAACCTGCTAGGTTAAACATGAATATTAATAAGCGAAGAGGCCCATCGTTCTGTTGTTGTATCGGGTTTTGAAGACTCTTAAATCCTAGTTTTGGGGCATAAGCTTAGGAGGTTTAGGTTGTGTCAATCTGCTGTTTGGAACCCATATCAGTCACTATCCCTGTTGGAATTTTGTTAGAGGGGGACTAGCACTAAGTAGGGGCCAGAGCATGCTTTACTGAACTTGATAGTAAGAGGTTCTCATGAGGGTGGGTACGGGCGCGTTCTGGCGGAGTCATGAGCATGCATGGGTCCGAATAGGGAAGATAAGACATTGTAACACCAGTAAATAGGTCTTTGTTATATAGTTGCTGGGTTACAGAGTGATACACCCTACTGTCGGGGCAGACACATCGTATTTACTAGTAGCGAGCCGATCGTGACAAGATCCAAAATCCCCCAATTTCTAAAGAGACGGGAAACCCGGATTGTGCAAGAACACGACGCATCAGAATGCAAAACCAAAGAACTTTTCATTGATATCACAACAATTTACATCAGAGGACAAGAATAACAGAGTGTGAATAAATATTACATAGCGGAAAAATAATATTAGAGATTAATAATTTACATAGCAGCAGAAATAAAAAGCATAAATACAATGCACAACGGAATTACATCAACTACCACAAATGAAAGAGATACACGGATACAAAGCTTTCCGAATATAGCTCTAGCTGTAAACCAGGATCGTATGAAAATAAAGAATCTGCAAAGCCAAAAGTACTAACTGCCCGTGTGGAAAATATGGGCGACCAGAGTTTAGATGGAAACAATAAACTCCGAGTCAGTCATGGGACTGGTGTGAGAACTTAAACAGTTATTAAACTTAACTATAAAATAGAGTAAATCACAGGACCACTCCATATGTCACAGAACGTGTTCACTCCCACGAAACTCGGAAACAAAACAATTAGTAAACAACGCAATTCTTTTCTAAAAATGAGGCTACTATAAGACTCAGGTCCCATCGCACAATGCAACACAAACCAGAGGATAGAGTTTTACCTTATAATAGCCAAATATGCTAGGTAAGTTTTTAAAAACAAATATCTTTGATATTATTGTAAGTGCATAGTATCAAACACAACTTCAAATATAAATGTATCAATCATAGATGGCATAGTACCCCATCCTACTATGTTGCCATATAGGTTTACAACTAAAACCGAAAAATGTCGTATTGGAAATTGGATTTACATCATGAGTCAAGGCTTGGGATGGTCTCCTTATCGATTCAGATCACCTCGAGCAAGATGTCCCAGGATCACACCTATGGGCAACCCTTGGATCCTGCAAGGCCGATCCACACTTAACGTTTGTGGATTAATTATTCCTGAACAACACGTTTCTCGGTCCTATCAGACCTCCAAAATGGCAGCACTTCGACCATATAAGCCTATTAGTTGGCTCTATATCCGAGGCACCTCACAATACATCATCCGCATAAGTAAAAATGTCTGGGCTCTATACCATGAAACAACTTCTAGCTAGAAAGAAACGTATGCACTCCTTGCGACCCTTATCCCGTTCCTGACTCATACCGGGGTGTGAGACTCACGAATTAATGTTATACACAAAACTATGCTACTTAAAGTTGTGCTTTGATCATCATCCATAAATTCCTGCTTTTCAACAAAATCCTTGATCATTTGCATCTTAGCAAGCCACATTGACAATTCATGTCATACAACTGATATCAATCAATATATAACCACTAAGCTCATACGTCTCAGAGAAGGGTGTTAAGTAAGAGAATAAATTCTCTGCCACCAAATAGATACATATTAGAAATCAATCAATACAACACGAAATACAATGTCAGACATAATCCATTCGTAAGTCTGTTCTGGGTCTGTACGAAACCAGAAGCACCTTATTCTCGTCCCATATGCCCAATACAGGAGAGAGTCCTCACATATCCGGTTGATCTCCAAGTACACATGGACGATCACCACTTATTACCTCGTCTTGGGTGTACACCCCAAGTCAAGACATCAACAATCATCCCAACGATGTTAAGATCTCCAATCTTCAACCACCATCTTCGTATCTTTGATTTTTAGTCGTCGTATCAGCTTTTCAGAATGGGTTAAACCCTGTCTTTCCGAATAACTAGCATATCTTTATAATCATGTGATAAATACACAAAGATAGCACACATCTCATTCCAATCCAGAATATTCTTTTATTCAAATATTCACATCTCTAGGGAAAGTTTCTCATTAATTTTATCAAAGATAAGTTCTTTTAAATTTATCCTTTAATTTTCCTTTGGATATCATTTTTAAAAGATTTTATTATATCTTTTTACAACTTAAACCAGGTTAAGGTTTATACAACTGGTCAGGATTAATCGAACATTACTGAAGTAATCATTTATTTTATTATCCTATTCCCAACCTATTCATCCCATAGCGCAGAACTGGTAGTACTCCATATTCAATACCAATCGTATTATTGGTAAAATTACCATTTATCGTTCAAATGTAATTAAAGATTTAACTATTGCATGGAATAAAACTACGGGGGAGGGGATAGAGGGGTAGAGGGGAAAGGGAAGGGGTACTCCGTCTCGATCATTTCTCAAATTCGGTAAATTTACTTACCACTTTCTATATTTCAATCTACTTAAAGATTCATTAAAACTCTAATTCAGTTTTAATCTCCAGAAATCGTTATTTAATGATTTTTCAACTTGGGAAGTTAATCCTATCTTTATTTGGGTTGAAGAACAAATGTTATTTAAAACACAGTTCATGATAAACCCAAAGTCATTTCCATTAATATGGAATCTTCATGGAAATTTGAATAATATATAATCGATATAAATTTCCATCTCAAACTAATACTATAAATGTAATAATGGCGAAGCCTTTTAAATTCCATAAATAGTAAGGGCCTTCCTTTATAAAAGCTCATTTCGATTATTATTAATTGAATTCCATTCAATTCCAATTTAATTAAATAATCTATAAAACTTCTATTAATCTTATTTAAGAGATTTATTCCTTTCACTTGTGGGTTCAAGAACAATATTATTTGAGATACCATTCACAACAAACTCAAAATCCAATTTGATATTAAATATAAGATTTTAAATGAAAATCAGGTCGACTTATATTCAGTACCAAATTCTGAAACTAACAGGTATCACTTTGGAATAACGATATCAATATTTTTAAAATTCCCATAACAATATCCATATAAATACAGAATCCAATATCTAAAATATCGTAAGATAATTTCCATTCCATTCCAATTTATTCGTTGGAAAATTCTGGTTATTTCAAAACCATTTACAAATCCAATTTATTATTCTAAAAATCATTGGATTATTATTCTACTTGTTTGCTAGTTCATTTAGATAAAAATATATTTTAACTTTTCAAACTTGGAATTTTTCATCCAAAATCTTTCCAAATCACTAATTATGACTTTACATAATTTTTCCATATTTCTAGCAATTTATTAAGGCCCTTACAGTCGATTTCCAATATCGGCCAACGAACCACATTCATAATGACCTTTTCCAAAATTGATTTGGAAATATTTTAAAATATAATTGTTCAAATTTAAATCTCTTATATTCATTGGATCTCTTCGATACGAACCCAATGATTTCAGTTTTAGGAGAATCCGATGGTCGAATCTCCCGTTATGTCAATTTGAAGTCAATAGTTGAAATTGGCGAATGGTCGTTACGCGGCGCGTTCTATCAAGCCATATAAATATAGATAATATATATTGTCAATTTCCATTTAAAATGTATTTTATAAAACGTTTTAAATTCGTTAAAAAATGATTTCAAGTTCCATTTCAATTTCAAATTAAAATTGAATATCCCATTTTATTTTAATCTCAAAATGATAATCTTTTCAAAATGTCAGATTTTGAAATTCAGTCTTCTCGGTATTTATTATAAAAATAAATAAAATCAATATAAAAATCCGTTCGAGTAACAATAACGTTCATATACTTAGCTCGGCTTCATATTTTAATATTTTCGTGTCCATCCCAAAATCGGACATCAAAAATCATATTTTGATTCTTCACTGAATATAATTTTAAAATATTCGTTATTTCTGAATTGGAATAAGACTCAATCAATTACCATATAATTTTATTTATATGGATTCCATACATCGCATGTATTCAAAAATAGTGATGAACCACTATTAAACATTCAATTCACATCTAGAGTGCAAGTTACAATTGTATAAGCATTAAATAATTAAATAACGCTTATAATAGTCTGTTAATCAATCGGTTGACATAAAATTAAATCTAAGGGAGATGTGAATTAATTATCATCCCCAGACCCATGTGGGCTTTTCAAACAACAACAGTCGATTCAAATTAATCACTGGTAAATAAATTTAATCAATTCTAATTTGATTCGAATTATTTTTCTAATTAACCAATTTTCACTGTTCAAAATATAAATGGATATTTATGTCCAATATCTGTGACGATCCCAAAACCCCGTTGCATGGTGTTAAGGATAATCATTGGAATATAACACATTAATTATCATTAGCAGATCACAGATAATAGCATAAACATGAAATAGAATAATTTACACACATATGACAGTGGAATCATATAGATATCACCACATCAGAGAGCACAGTGCAGGATACAACTTAGTGCATAATAGTACATAATCAGTCATCATCGCTAGAGGCGGAATCATACATAAAGAGTACACAAACTAAACATCAGTCTACATCGCCAGTGGCGGAATCATAATACATATACAATAATGGTGGAAAAAGTCATAGTCAGCACGGTGTAGTCAAGCCTCGCCATGAGCCAAAAGTGCACCTCTACTGCGGTGCCAAGCCAAAATATACCAGATACCTGTAACTAGGCTGCCCATGTGAAAATGAGGGCACCCGAGTTTGCAAGGTGAAACAAACTACGAGTCAGTCATGGGACTGGTATGAGAAATCTACTTAACTTATTAAACAACAATAATAAGGCAAATCAAAGGACCACGCCACTTTCACGGAACGGGTTTACTCCAATGAGTGCTAGTGCATGAAATAGAGTAAATGATTAAATCATCGCAATGCTTTTTATAAAATGAAGCTATTATAAGACTTAGGTCCCATCACACAATGCAACGCAAGCCGGAGGATAGAGTTTTACCTTATAATGGCCAAAAATGCTTCATACGTGAGAAACAAAAGTATTTGATATTATTACTAGTGCATATATGTTTCAAAAGAAAATTCAATCATAAATATCAATCCTAGGCGGCATAAATGACCCATACCACTATGTCGCCATACTAGTAATACAATCACATCCGAAATTTCGTATTGGAAATTGGATTCCATCTTGAGTCGAGGCAAGGGGCAAGCTCCTCTCCGTTCGAGACACTCTAGCAAATGCCTCAAGACCGCACACAGTAATCCCTGGATCTTCAGGGTCGGTCCTCTCTTACTTTTGAGGATTGGCAATTCCTGAACACACGTTTCTCAGTCCTTACAGACCTATAATCAAGGCGCCTCGCATTCCAACAACCACACAGGTGAAAAGTATATATAATGTCAAGGCTGGTAGGTCACTAACACCACCTTAGCTAGAAAGAAACGTCGTGCTCTCCCCGTAGTCACTGTCCCGTTTTTGACTCATACCGAGGTGTGAGGCTCGCGAATCCACGTCATACACAAAGCTACGTCACACAGACCATGCTTTTATCATCCAGCACAAGACTTTGCTTTGCAACATAAGCCTTGATCATATGCCACTTAGGCGTGCCACAAAGGCAATCCACTCCATGCGACTGATTTCTATCAATACATAACCTTTGAGCTCGTACGTCTCAGAGAAGGGCGTTAAGCAAGAGAATAAATTCTCCACTGCCAAACAGATATATATTTAATAGAGAACAATCAGCACGGAACAGAATCCAATGTCATACACACAGTCCATTTACAAGTTCGTTCTGGGTTTGAACGAAACCGGAGGCACCAAATTCCTCGCATATCCGCACGATCAACAATACGTCCGGACGGCTACTACTTCAGCTCCTTCAAGGTAGCTACTCCAATCACGAGCATCAGTAGCGCCCATCCATCCAATGTGAAGATCGTCGGTCTTCAACCGTCTTCGACTCTTCGACTTCTCAACGTCGATCGATTATTTGAAATGAGAATGAACTCGGCCTTTTCAAATAACCCACGTATATTTAGATTTTCAAATCAATTTATCACATGGTTAAACAATTCAACATTCACATTTCAGTTCCTTAGTATAATTTTCATGTTAAACACATTCAACCATCACATGTCAAGCAAACACAACAAAATCGGTTTATTTCCACTCTATATCGTCTATAGTATTTTATAACGATATATCGCCATTTTTATTTATTTAAAATGGCCATATTTAATTAAACGACGTTTCAGGTCGTGCCGAGGCACTAGCGCTGTTTTTCACTAAATTTGTTTTACACATATCTGAAAATCTAACCGTTGGATCTTCACAAATTTTATATCATTAGAAAGATCATTTCAAAACGAATCCAACGGTTTCAATTTTGGGAAAATCCGACGGTTGGATCTCCCACACTGGTCGTTTGAAATCACGGTTTCAAATTACGAACTGCAGCGTCGTTATTCGATTTAATTTAATTATATTTATATATAAATATAATCGATTCTGGCGTTGTTTTTCTTCAGATTTGAATTAAACATTCCAGACAATCCAACCGTCGGATCTCTACAAAGTTGGTGCCGTTGGAAAGATATTTCCAAGGCGAACCCAACGGTTGCGGTTTCGGGAAAATCCAATGGTCGGATTTCCCGCACTAGTCGTTTGAAATCACGATTTCAAAACACGAACTGCACGGCCACGATTCGTTTTAATTTTATTTATATTTATATATTTATATAAATATAGTTCATTCGAAAATTCCTATATCGTTTTCACTTCAAATATTTCCCTAACGCCTTTAATTTTTGGAAAATTTCGCCATAACCTCCTTTGTACGGGAGGGGCTGGGAAAATTCCCAAATAGCCACACGGGCGTCTCATCTTAAAAAGAAAAAGGAAAAGCCAAGCGGCTAGCCAACATGCTCATAAAATCATCACCCAAGCAAAACAGTAAACATGTACCTATTTGTCGGGCACAAAATTTTATTCCTCTTCTCTAGCCTCTTTGCTATAACCTGTTCAACAAATATGCATGTACATATATGCAATTCTTATCACTTATCATTTTCCATTCAACTTCATATTTGATTCAATTTGGTTTAAAAACACCATTCGTTCTAATGTTGCATACATAGGCAAAAATCATATCATTAGCTAATTAATGAATATTTCAACTCATGCATATTTATTTGAATAAGTGGTTATTTTTAACACTTCACATTTCAAAAATGATAATTTTGGCGAACTAAAATATATTTCAACACATGACTATTTTATTTAGTTCCTATGCATGTTAAAAATAATATTTCTTTCACAAATATTTATTTCAACGCTCGCATATGTTTAGCAAATCACATATATGATAGAAATGGTATTTTTATCATCTAAAATATTTATTCAATACATGAATGTTTTTAACACTTCATAATTTCAATAAAAATGTAATTTTTATTGCTCGATCTTTTATTCTACACATGAACCTTTCCAACACATACACTTCTCAACACATGAGCATTTCCACACATGGATATTTTATATAGTTTGTTCATATAAGAAAGATGAATTTTTTTTATTGTTGAAACTATTTATATATAAGGCGAATATTTTACATACTTCATATATATTATAAAAATGTGATTTTTAATGATTAAACACTTTATTCATTCACACATGAATTTAATTTTCACACATCACTTCTCAACACATGAGCATTTCCGCAAATGGGTATAGTTTCAACACACGACTTTAGTTTCATCGCATGAAAATAATTTCAACATATGAAAATAATTCTAACACAAGAATATTATTCAAAATTTCGGCATAATAACAACAGGGTAGTTAAACCGGCACCGTCTCGAGTACGGCTCCTCGCTCTACCTTAAAACCTCGCGGTTTTTGACAATGGGGATTTCATGCATCTAATTCGCACGCAGGCGGCATGTTTTATTTTCATTTCCACAATTATTTGTATCACCAATGGGTATTTTTCAACCACAACCAAACAATATCAACCACAAACAATTATTCAACCATTTGCATTTTTCATCCAAATTTTCACACCAATTCACAACAATAAATATCGTCCATGGTTTGTGGACGAGGGGAGTATATATATATATATACATATTTCACTTGCATTTCAACTCATATATCAATTACACTATGCATGTATAATCCATACTTCACTCATATAGCTTACACAACGCATGTACATGAGGTATACAACACGTGTATAATCTATATTTCGCTTGTATAATTTATACATGACATTTTCCATTCAAATTTTGATTTAATTTAGATTTCTCACCTTGGTTTTCGGAGTGCTAAAAATCGTAGATGGCTCAGAAAAATCCGCGGTCTCTTCTATGTGGTAGAGAGCCTCCTTGCGGTCTTGATGTTTCCTGTTTCATCGAATTTCGTCAACACATCATAAAGATATGATTTTTCAAAGTTCAAATGTAATAAAGGTCTCACCTTTCACGATGGTTCAAAACTAGCTTTGCAGTTTTTGCGAAATCCGCTGACCTAGATGACGATCAGGGAGTTGGACGTCGATGAGGGGAGTGAGGCGCGTCCAGGGGTGGTGGTCGCGGCTAGTCCGGTCGTCGGAGCAAGGCGGGGCGGTGATGGGAAGCGTCGGACTTTGGAGAAGCGATTCGGGCGGCACAGGCGACGAGGGGGGTCGGGGTTTGGTTGGATCAGTAGAGGGGAGGCGGCAGCGTCGATGGTAGGTGGTGGCGGCGTCGGTAGGGGACTACGGTGATCGGAATCTGGTCGGGAAGAAAGGAGCACGCGTCGCCGTTGATAACGAGGGTTCTGCGCGTTTTTTTTATTTTTAATTTATGAATGGAATTTTCTGATTCGTCGATATATATATTATTCAAAAAATTATGATTTTCACTTACGAACCCCAATTCAAACCCAACGACTGTCGCCCCTAGCTAAATACCCCCCTCCCGGACACAATGGGATATGTTTCCTAGGCCAATTCGACTGTTATAGTCAGTTATTTTTCAAATTAAAGTATAAAACATTTTATATTCAATTTGAACGTACATTTCAATTTGCCAGGGCCACAAACTGATTCGAAAAATTCCAAAAAAATAAATCTAGCTATGTTTTGATGCTACGGTCCCAACAAAACTAGTTTCGTCAAATTCTGAGATCGTATGAAAAATGGCCCTTTTCTGGTCGATCCTATTTAACAGAAATTGACCAAACGCATTTTCTTTTGCCACGCTCACATACTAGCTTCAAAAATTATGAAATTTGAAACCTAGCAATAGTTTGACATCCCGGACCCAACAAAAGTGGTTTTGTCGAATTCCGAGGTCGTTTGCAAAATGTCTATTTTCAAGGGTTATATCTTCTATATAGCGACCTTTCTGAAAATTCATTTGGCCATAACTTTTGATTCCCGCTATGAAACTTCGATTTTTCAGATTCATTAGAAAGATATTCATAAACAGATTTAAATATTTTTGGTTTCACCAAAATTCGTTATATTTTGCACCCGGTGCAATCAGTCAAAGTTTGAATTCAAATTTTCAAACTGACACACTATTTCTATTTCACTATTTTATTGAAATATTCTATTTCAATTTTTCAAATTCCTTTGAAATAACCAATTTAAAATCTTTAAATTGGCTCGTATTTTCCAGGTTGTTACAATCTCCCCCACTTAAAACTTTTCGTCCCCGAAAAGGAAACAACAGTAAAGTAGGAAACAAAAATGTAAATGCAAATTATTGTGAAGGTACCTTGCACCGGAGTTAGTCAGAGATGTCCACTCTGCATTTGGTGTAAGCTTGCTTAATGCTCTCCTCGGTCTCCCGAGTACAGTCTCTAGGATCACTACTCCACTGCACTTTAACTAAATGAACCTTTTTGCTTCTTAGCTCTCTAGTTTCTTTGCCAACAATCTTTAATGGCTCTCTTCTGACTGCTAATTCTGGAGTAATTTCCAAGTCCTGTTGCGCTGCTTCTTCTACAACAAGATCTGGATCATGCACATGTCTTCTAAGTTGAGATACGTGAAACACATCATGCACTCCAGGCAACCAATCTGGTAATTGAACCCTATATGCCAGAGTTCCAATTCGTTCAAGTATAGGAAAGGGACCAATGAATCTCGGTGCCAACTTCCCAGTTTTTCCAAATCTGATTACTCCTCTCATCGGAGAAACTCTCAAATAAACATGGTCACCAACAACAATTGTCAAATCTCTTCTTCTAGAATCTGCATAACTTTTCTGTCGGCTTTGTGCAGTTCTCAATCGCTTTTTGATGAAGTCGACTTTATTAGACGCTTCTCGAATCATGTCGGGTCCTAACACAAGTCTGTTGCCAGGTTCTACCCAACATGCTGGAGATCTGCACGGTCTGCCATATAATGCTTCGAATGGCGACATTCCCAAACTTGCTTGATAATTATTGTTATATGAGAATTCTGCCAAATGTAAGTGATCTTCCCATGACCCACCAAAATCAATAATACAAGCCCGTAGTAAATCTTCTAGAATTCTATTCACACGCTCAGTTTGGCCATCTGTCTAAGGGTGATAAGCGGTGCTCATATTCAGTTTCGTTCCCAATTCTGTCTGGAATACCTCCCAGAATTTGCTAGCAAATATTGGGTCTCTATCACTGACTATGCTGATGGGAATTCCATGCAGCTTAACAATTTCTTTGAAATATATCTGTGCTAGACTTTGAGCGGTTCTATTGGATGTGACAGGTATGGAATGGGCAGTCTTCGTGAAGCGATCTACGATTACCCAAATACTGTCATTACCTTTCCTGGTTCGGGGCAAACCATCTATAAAATCCATGGAAATCTGTTCCCATTTCCATCCTGGGACTTCCAACGATTGCAACAACCCTGCTAGCTTCTGTTGGTCGCTCTTAACTAATTGACAAGTAGGGCATCTGCTAACATATAAAGAAATGTCCATTTTCATTGCCTTCCACCAGAAAGTGCATTTGATATCGTTGTACATTTTACTTACCCCAGGATGAATGCAAAATTTGGATTTATGGCATTCATCTAGCACCTCTCTTTTGAGCTCAGGGATGTCGGAAACACATATTCTTCCATTCAATCTTAGAACTCCCTCACTATCCACTTGGAAACTGGAGCCTTCGCCCCTTCGAATCCTTTTTATCATCTCTTTCACAAAATTGTCATTTTTCTGAAGAACAGATATTTTATCAATCAATCCTGGCGTAATTATAAGATTGGCAATGATTGCGGTTTTTCTACTAAGCGCATTCGCTACAACGTTAGCCTTTCCCGACGTATACAGGATATCTAGATCATACGTTGCAAGAAATTCTAGCCAACGATGCTGTCTCAAATTCAGATCTTTCTGGGTGTATAAATACTTCAATGATTGATGATCTGTGTACAGTTCAAATTTCTCACCCAATAAATAATGCCTCCAAATTTTCAAAGAAAAAACGATGGCTTGCAACTCAAGATCATGAGTTACATAATTCTTCTCATGTGGTTTCAGTTGGCGGCTTGCATAAGCGACTACTTGGCCTCTTTGCATTAACACTGCACCAAGACCTCTAATAGAAGCATCTGTCCAAACCGTCAAATCCTGATTGCCATCGATAATGGTTAACACTGGAGCAGTTGTCAGTTTCGATTTCAATTCCTGGAAAGCTTCCTCACAGTCGGAAGTCCACTTAAATTTCTCATGCTTCTTCGTGAGCTTCGTTAACGGACCGGATATCTTCGAGAAATCCTTAGCGAATTTCGATAATAACTAGCCAACCCCATAAAACTTCTAACCTCTGTGGGTGTAGTGGGCTGTTTCAAGTCTTGAATTGCTATTATTTTGCTCGGATCTACAGAAATCCCTTTCTTTGACACGACATGGCCAAGGAACTTCACTTCTTCTTGCCAGAAGACACATTTTGAGAATTTGGATTTGAAGACGTTCTTTCTTAGAATCTCCAATACTTGTTCTAAGTGTTTTTCATGCTCGGGTTTTGATTTGGAGTAGATTAAAATATCATCGATGAATATGAGGACAAATTTATTTAGAACTCCCCTGAACACTCTATTCATTAGATCGACAAAGTATGCTGGAGCATTGCATAGGCCGAACGGCATTACTAACCATTCATAAAATATGTCTGGACCTTTGAAAGCTGTCAAAAGAACACACTCCTCTGCAATTCTCAATTGATGAAAACCCGTAGCTAGGTCCATTCGGGAAAATACGCTCGCCCCATTTAATTGGTCTAGCAGATCATCGATGCGGGGTAATGGGTATTTGTTTTTGAGCGTCTGTTTGTTGAGGTCTTGGTAATCAACACACAATCGAAAAGTACCGTTTGACTTTGGGACAAACACTACAGCTGCACCCCAACTAGAAAAGCTAGGTCTGATCAGACCCTTCCATAGCAGTTGACGAGTTTGATCGCCTAATTCTTCCTTCTCCTTTGGAGTCATTCTGCGAATTGGATGTACTACTGGTCTGACATTGGGAACTAGATCGATTCTGAATTCTATTTCTCTTTGCGAAGGTAAGTTTTCGACTTCTTCAAACACATATGCATAGTTTCTAACAACAGGAATCTTTTCTAAGGAAGTGGGGATAACTTCTAATGCAGACCAAAATTCCTTTCTATCTGGATTCGAACCATGGCATGGTACAGTAATATATCCAAGCTTCGTTCGAATTTTTACTATCCTTTCTGCACACTTCACTTCAGCTTCGTATTTCGTTAACCAATCAAGCCCGAGAATGATATCAAATTCGGGAAAACCCATGGTGATCAAATCAAAAGGAAACCGGTATCGAGAAAAAGAAGTGGGTACTTTACAATATGAACTGAGAATGAGAGATCCTCCTATCGGATTACGTACTTCAACCGATTCTTTCGGCTTCCTTTGTTTTAACTTTAATTTGTGAACTGTGTTACTAGCAATAAAACTACGTGATGCACCCGTGTCAAATAATACAGAAACAGGGATATTTTTAATTGTAAGGGTGCGTCCCAAAACATCGGGTTTACCTGCTCCATCGGAAGCAGCTGGCGGGTTTGTCCCGTCATACACGTGAGCTACTGCAGCCTTCTTAAGCAAAGGACAGTCTTTGACAAGATGATCCGTCTTGCGGCAATTAAAGTAGGAGCGAGGGTTCTAAGAGCCCTGGCTTGAACCTTGAGAATTTGTCTTCTGCCTCTTCGGGGCTGTGCAAACATTTGAGTAGTGCCCCCACCTTGCCACAATTATAGCAGCTTCCTTTTGGCGGCCTGCTAGTCTGTGGTTTCGAGGATGGTGCTTGGCTTGACTCAGCTTGATTCGCAGAGGGCTTGCGTTTATTTCCGGCTTGGCTTTTAGCACGATCCTGTTCCAGATGCCTTTGATCCAGGTCTTCGTAGTTGCACGCCATTTCCACCAATTCATTGAACCCCAGCTTGATGTGGGCCATGGCCTTATCTTGGTACTGTCGCTTCAGCCCGAGGATGAACCTCTTATTCTTTGACTTTGCAGTGGCGACGAGCTCTGGAGCATAGCGGGACAATTGTGTAAACTTATTCAGATAATCTCGCACCGAGAGATCCCCCTGCTGGAGGTTAGCGAAGTCGTCGTGCATGCGCTCAAGGGCTTGCTCTGGGACATACTTCTCTTTGAATAGTTCTTTGAATTCTTCCCAGGTTCTACCAGCATTTCTATTTCCGGCGGTGAGAGCTTCCCACCATAGTTCGGCTTCTTCTTATAGGAGCCAAGCGCCCATGAAAGCTTTATCTTGATCACCAAGCCTTAGGACTTCTAGTATCTTCTCGCATGTTTTCAGCCATGCAAGGGTCTCTATTATAGTGCCAGTTCCAAAGAAGGTTTTGCCTCCTAGGTTCTTGTACCTCTTAGCCACGCGGTCTAGCTCGAATTGTTGAGTGGCCGAGGGTTGTATCAAGGGTCCTTCTTCAACTAGGACTTCTCCCCATCCTCTGCCATGGCCAGCTTGGCCTCCTCTAGCAGTGGCTGCTCGGGTAGCCATTGCTCAAGTTCTGTACAAGCAAGAAAAGAGTCAGCCTACAGAAATGACAATTTTATTGTATGGTTAAGTTGAAAACTTAAGGAAAGATAACGATGGACTGATCAAATTATTTTTGCTATTCTGCTTGGCTCATTCTAAGACTTTACTAGTCCTATCTCTAATGAGATACTCGCCTTAGAATACTACTGATTCTATTCTGACGAAGTGTTTAATGTGTTAGACTCCAGAACTAAGGTTAACCAAAGCTCTAATACCAGTTGTGACGATCCCAAAACCCCGTTGCACGGTGTTAAGGATAATCATTGGAATATAACACATTAATCATCATTAGCAGATCACAGATAATAGCATAAACATGACATAGAATAATTTACACACATATGACAGTGGAATCATATAGATATCACCACATCAGAGAGCACAGTGCAGGATACAACTTAGTGCATAATAGTACATAATCAGTCATCATCGCCAGAGGCGGAATCATATATAAAGAGTACACAAACTAAACATCAGTCTACATCGCCAGTGGCGGAATCATAATACATATACAATAATGGCTGAAAAAGTCATAGTCAGCACGGTGTAGTCAAGCCTCGCCATGAGCCAAAAGTGCACCTCTACTGCGGTGCCAAGCCAAAATATACCAGATACCTGTAATTAGGCTGCCCGTGTGAAAATGAGGGCACCCGAGTTTGCAAGGTGAAACAAACTACGAGTCAGTCATGGGACTGGTATGAGAAATCTACTTAACTTATTAAACAACAATAATAAGGCAAATCAAAGGACCACGCCACTTTCGCGGAACAGGTTTACTCCAATGAGTACTAGTGCATGAAATAAAGTAAATGATTAAATCATCGCAATGCTTTTTATAAAATTAAGCCATTATAAGACTCAGGTCCCATCACACAATGCAATGCAAGCCGGAGGATAGAGTTTTACCTTATAATGGCCAAAAATGCTTCATACGTGAAAAACAAAAGTATTTGATATTATTACTAGTGCATATATGTTTCAAAAGAAAATTCAATCATAAATATCAATCCAAGGCGGCATAAATGACCCATACCACTATGTCGCCATACTAGTAATACAATCACATCCAAAATTTCGTATTGGAAATTGGATTCCATCAATAGTCAAGGCAAGGGGCAAGCTCCTCTCCGTTCGAGACACTCTAGCAAATGCCTCAGGACCGCACACAGCAATCCCTGGATCTTCAGGGCCGGTCCTCTCTTACTTTTGAGGATTGGCAATTCCTGAACACACGTTTCCCGGTCCTTACAGACCTATAATCGAGGCGCCTCGCATACCAACAACCACACAGGTGAAAAGTATATATAATGTCAGGGAAGGTAGGTCACTAACACCACCTTAGCTAGAAAGAAATGTCGTGCTCTCCCTGCAGTCACTATCCCGTTTTTGACTCATACCGAGGTGTGAGGCTCGCGAATCCACGTTATACACAAAGCTACGTCACACAGACCATGCTTTGATCATCCACCACAAGACTTTTCTTTGCAACATAAGCCTTGATCATATGCCACTTAGGCGTGCCACACAGGCAATCCACTCCAAGCGACTGATTTCTATCAATACATAACCTTTGAGCTCGTACGTCTCAGAGAAGGGTGTTAAGCAAGAGAATAAATTCTCCGCCGCCAAACAGATATATATTTAATACAGATTAATCAGCACGGAACAAAATCCAATGTCAGACACACGGTCCATTTACAAGTTCGTTCTGGGTTTGAACAAAACTGGAGGCACCAAATTCCTCGCATATCCGCACGATCAACAATACGTCCGGACAGCAACTACTTCAGCTCCTTCAAGATAGCTACTCCAATCACGAGCATCAGTAGTGCCCATCCATCCAATGTGAAGATCGTCGGTCTTCAACCGTCTTCGCTTTTCGACTTCTCAACGTCGATCGATTATTTGAAATGAGAATGAACTCGGCCTTTTCAAATAACCCACGTATATTTAGATTTTCAAATCAATTTTTCACATGGTTAAACTATTCAACATTCACATTTCAGTTCCTTAGTATAATTTTCATGTTAAACACATTCAACCATCACATGTCAAGCAAACACAACAAAATCGGTTTATTTCCACTCTATATCGTCTATAGTATTTTATAACGATATATCGCCATTTTTATTTATTTAAAACGACCATATTTAATTAAACGACGTTTCAGGTCGTGCCGAGGCACTGTGCTATTTTTCACTAAATTTGTTTTACACATATCTGAAAATCTAACCGTTGGATCTTCACAAATTTTATATCATTAGGAAGATCATTTCAAAACGAATCCAACGGTTTCAATTTTGGGAAAATCCGACGGTCGGATCTCCCACACTAGTCGTTTGAAATCACGGTTTCAAATTACGAACTGCAGCGTCGTTATTCGATTTAATTTAATTATATTTATATATAAATATAATCGATTCTGGTGCTGTTTTTCTTCAGATTTGAATTATAAACATTCCATACAATCCAACCGTCGGATCTTTACAAAGTTGGTGCCGTTGGAAAGATATTTCCAAGGTGAACCCAACGGTTGCGGTTTCGGGAAAATACAGTGGTCGGATTTCCCGCACTAGTCGTTTGAAATCACGGTTTCAAAACACGAACTGCACGACCACGATTCGTTTTAATTTTATTTATATTTATATATTTATATAAATATAGTTCATTCGAAAATTCCTATATCGTTTTCACTTCAAATATTTCACTAACGCCTTTAAATTTTGGAAAATTTCGCCATAACCTCCTTTGTACGGGAGGGGCTGGGAAAATTCCCAAATAGCCACACGGGCGTCTCATCTCAAAAAGAAAAAGGAAAAGCCAAGCGGCTAGCCAATAGGCTCATAAAATCATCACCCAAGCAAAACAGTAAACATGTACCTATTTGTCGGGCACAAAATTTTATTCCTCTTCTCTAGCCTCTTTGCTATAACCTGTTCAACAAATATGCATGTACATATATGCAATTCTTATCACTTATCATTTTCCATTCAACTTCATATTTGATTCAATTTGGTTTAAAAACACCATTCATTCTAATGTTGCATACATAGGCAAAAATCATATCATTAGCTAATTAATGAATATTTCAACTCATGCATATTTATTTGAACAAGTGGTTATTTTTAACACTTCACATTTCAAAAATGATAATTTTGGCGAACTAAAATATATTTCAACACATGACTATTTTATTTAGTTCCTATGCATGTTAAAAATAATATTTCTTTCACAAATATTTATTTCAACGCTCGCATATGTTTAGCAAATCACATATATGATAGAAATGGTATTTTTATCATCTAAAATATTTATTCAATACATGAATGTTTTTAACACTTCATAATTTCAATAAAAATGTAATTTTTATTGCTCGATCTTTTATTCAACACATGAACCTATCCAACACATACACTTCTCAACACATGAGCATTTCCACACATGGATATTTTATATAGTTTGTTCATATAAGAAAGATGAATTTTTTTTATTGTTGAAACTATTTATATATAAGGCGAATATTTTACATACTTCATATATATTATAAAAATGTGATTTTTATTGATTAAACACTTTATTCATTCACACATGAATTTAATTTTCACACATCACTTCTCAACACATGAGCATTTCCACACATGGGTATAGTTTCAACACATGACTTTAGTTTATCGCATGAAAATAATTTCAACATATGAAAATAATTCTAACACAAGAATATTATTCAAAATTTCGGCATAATAACGGCAGGGTAGTTAAACCAGCACCGTCCCGAGTACGGCTCCTTGCTCTACCTTAAAACCTCGCGGTTTTTGACAATGGGGATTTCATGCATCTAATTCGCACGCAGGCGGCATGTTTTATTTTCATTTCCACAATTATTTCTGTCACCAATGGGTATTTTTCAACCACAACCAAACAATATCAACCATAAACAATTATTCAACCATTCGCATTTTTCACCCAAATTTTCACACCAATTCACAACAATAAATATCGTCCATGGTTTGTGGATGAGGCGAGTGTATATATATATATATATTTCTATATTTCACTTGCATTTCAACACATATATCAATTATACTATGCATGTATAATCCATACTTCGCTCATATATCTTAACAACGCATATACATGAGGTATACAACACGTGTATAATTTATATTTCGCTTGTATAATTTATACATGACATTTTCCATTCAAATTTCATTTAATTTAGATTTCTCACCTTGGTTTTCGGAGTGCTAAAAATCGTAGATGGCTCAGAAAAATCCGCGGTCTCTTCTATGTGGTAGAGAGCCTCCTTGCGGTCCCGATGTTTCCTGTCTCATCGAATTTCGTCAACACATTATAAAGATATGATTTTTCAATGTTCAAATGTAATAAAGGTCTCACCTTTCACGATGGTTCAAAACTAGGTTTGCAGTTTTTGCGAAATCCGCTGACCTAGATGACGATCAGGGAGTTGGACGTCGACGAGAGGAGTGAGGCACGTCCAGGGGTGGTGGTCGCGGCTAGTCCGGTCGTCGGAGCAAGGCGGGGCTGTGATGGGAAGCGTCGGACTTTGGAGAAGCGATTCGGGCGGCACAGGCGACGAGGGGGTCGGGGTTTGGTCGGATCTGTAGAGGGGAGGCGGCGGCGTCGATGGCAGGTGGTGGCGACGTCGGTAGGGGGCTGCGGCGATCGAAATCTGGTCGGGAAGAAAGGATCACACGTCGCCGTTGATAACGAGGGTTCTGCGCGTTTTTTATTTATTTTTAATTTATTAATGGAATTTTCTGATTCGCCGATATATATATAATTCAGAAAATTAGGGTTTTCACTTACGAACCCCAATTCAAACCCAACGACTGTCGCCCCAAGCTAAATACCCCCATCCCGAACACAATGGGATATGTTTCCTAGGCCAATTCGACTGTTACAGTCAGTTATTTTTTAAATTAAAGTATAAAACATTTTATATTCAATTTGAACGTACATTTCAATTTGCCAGGGCCACAAACTGATTCGAAAAATTCCAGAAAAATAAATCTAGCTATGTTTTGATGCTACGGTCCCAAAAAAACTAGTTTCGTCGAATTCTGAGATCGTTTGAAAAATGGCCCTTTTCTGGTTGATCCTATTTAACAGAAATTGAACAAACGCATTTTCTTTTGCCACGCTCACATACTAGCTTCGAAAATTATGAAATTTGAAACCTAGCAATAGTTTGACATTCTGGACCCAACAAAAGAGGTTTCGTTGAATTCCGAGGTCGTTTGCAAAATGTCTATTTTCAAGGGCTATATATTCTATATAGCAACCTTTCTGAAAATTCATTTGGCCATAACTTTTGATTCCCGCTATGAAACTTCGATTTTTCAGATTCGTTAGAAAGATATTTATAAACAGATTTAAATATTTTTGGTTTCACCAAAATCCGTTATATTTTGCACCCGGTGCAGTCAGTCAAAGTTTGAATTCAAATTTTCAAACTAACACACTATTTCTAATTCACTATTTTATTGAAATATTCTATTTCAATTGTTCAAATTCCTTTGAAATAACCAATTTAAAAATTTTTAATTGCCTCGTATTTTCCGGGTTGTTACAATATCAATGACCACATTAATATTAACATTATTTTTAATATGTTCAAAGTCACAATCAAAACACAATACAGTCAATTAGATCACCAATGGTTTTCAAACAACGGTGAGGTGAGCTAACAGGCACCGTACAACATTTTATGATAATTAAAACTGATAAAAACCAACACTGGCAATCTATATATTTTCAGTTATAAAATAAATAACTGTACAAAGGAATTGAGTGAGAGAGTTCTCACGTTGATTTTCACTCTGTTAGTCTTTTATTGGGATTTAATTTTAAACTAAATTAAACGAGCGTTTAATTTAGCTAAATATTCAACTTGCTCCATTTCTGGTTTGGTCAGTTCCATATTGTAGTGTTCGTTGTCACTATCGCAGCGCAACTGAAATCATCCAATGGACATTTAAACAGTGTACAATTTAGTTAAGTAATTAATTAAAATAACTAAGGTTTAATTAAACCTTAATTCTCCATTAAATTACCCTTCTCGATCGTGAAATCCTCCAGCCGACTCACAAAGAAACTCGCCCTCCCTCTCTCCAAGTCGCACGCCGTTCTGACCCCGATCTGAAGCCACCACAACGTCGGCCAACCCTTCCTCCCCCCATGGCCCAAGCACAGTGCAGCTCGCACCTGTACCAGCACCGAAAAACATGACTGAACAACGCCACTTCATGGCTCGATTTCTCCCAAAAACTAACCCAGAGATGATCAATGTCGTATAGATTTAGAGAGCTTGAAAATCTCCATCATATTTGTGTTCGAAGTTTTCAGAATCAAAGTTTGGATTTAGAGAAAAAGGAAGAAGAGTGAGGGAGTATTTCAGCCATCAGATTATTACTGGCTGCGGAAAAATGAACGGGTAGCTAGGGCTTTGGTGTTAAATATATATATATGTATATATATATATATATATATTATTTAATTCCAATAATACATGTTTATCAATCCGAACTCCAAATCAAACCTAACGACTGTTCTCCCAAACCAAATACCCTCATTCCGGACAAAATGGGATATGTTTCATAAGCCAATTCGACTCCTTTGATCAGTTTTTATAAAAATTAAAATATAAATTAATATAACGTTCAATATTGAATTCCAACGTTCATTTTAATTTACCGGGGCCGCATACTGACTCCAAAAAAAATAAAATTTGAAATCTAGCTATGTTTTAAAGATGCGGTCCCAACAAAATTAATTTCGTTGAATTTGGAGACCGTTTGAAAAATGGCCTTTTAACTAGTGTATTAAATTATAAATGAAATTCAACAGGAGTTTAAATTTAATGTGCTCACATACTAGTTCCAAATGACTTGAAAATTTAAATCTGACAATAATTTGACGTTCTGGATCTAACAAAATTAGTTTTATCAAAAACGGAGGTCATTTGCAAAATGGCTATTCTTAATTGCTTATATATTATTAAAATATATATAGTGACTATTTTAAATTTTAAATTGGACATAACTTACAATTTATAAAGTTAAATATAAAATTTTCATAGTGGTTAGAAAGATATAATTAAACAGATTCTAACGTTTCTTGTTTCATCAAATTTTGATTTATATTTAATTATGTACGTTCATTTGAAATTATAAATCGAATTTTCAAACCACCGCACCATTTCAAGCTAGTTTTATAATTGAAATAAATTTATTTACTCAAACTTCGTTCTAAATTATTTTTTCATTGTTTATTCACAAAATAAATCATCTAAAATATTTACGTTATATTAAAATCAATTAAAAATAAATTTTAAATTGGTTCCAAAAAATGGGTTGTTACAACCTCCCCTACTTAAAGCTTTTTCATTCTCGAAAAAGAATGGAGCTGAAAGTTGTTTAACTAACCAACTCAACTTTCATTCTGGCTTCAATTCTTCAACTTTTCATTACTAAGAACTACCTAATTTCTCTGAAATTTTCTAACACCCTAAATTTCTGGAAAATTTCTCCATAACCTCCTTTGTATGGGGAGGGTCAAAAAAATTTATTGGGTCGTATTAGGCACCCAATAAATTAATATATCGCATACAAAACAAATGAGCACACCTATAATAATTTATAATCCCTGTCCCCCCCTCAAACCCACGCCCGGCAATTAAAACGAGAGAGACATGACGTGTGTATTTTTTCATCTCAAGACCTGTGTAGGGTTTATTATTTAATCTTGCCATTTACCGTTATATGTTATTAAGTCCATAATCAGTCCTCAGTTCAACCTATACTTTATTCATCACCATACGAGCGTCTTGCTTATATGGTAATCCAAACCTCGTCATATAAGCGCCAAATGCTTACATGGAATACGATATGTTATGCTGTCTTCAGCAGTATGTTATGGGGTGTAGTTCATAATTTATTGGTTACTATCTTATGGAATATGTTTTATTTCACAAAGAACAACCATCATAGCGCATCCAAACCATTCGCAGTAGTTTAATATAATAATAAAATTGCACATCCAACTCATTAAGGTGCACCTATTTGTCGGGCACGCAATTTATTTCTTTACTCAACATCAAGTCAATAACCTTCTTAACAAATATGTGTGTGTGTATATATATCCAATTGCAACTAATTTCAAATCAATTCAACAAAAAATTTATTTTGGCTCAGTTTAGCTTTTATGCTCGTATTGGTTTTATTCCAATTCTATGTAACTCCTCTTCAGTTAATTTTTTTTAATTCATTTGATTTACTTGCATATTTTCAATCAATTTAACTTTGTTTAGTTAAAAATTAAATTTAAAATCATTTCCAAATACCTACTTAAATTAATTTAAGTATAATTCAACGTTTCAGTTGCAATTATATAGTCATCCCACTTTCGAAACTCGAAAATAAACATTGATGATGCGACCACAATCAACAAAATTATACTCAAGCGACTAGAATGAGACTCTATATCAATTAAGTATATTCAATACTTCGGATACACATTTGCAAGGCGTATATGCAAAATCTTCTTATACTCGATAGTCTGACTTCGACGTCAAAATCATATTATAAAATATAATCTTTCATTATCAATTTTATTTTTATAAATAAAAAAATTTATTCTTTCCTACGTATAATACTCTTCTAACTCATTCTAGGGTGTTACTAACCTCATCATTAACGAGTTTCTCATTATAGGATACTACTGATCCCATCTCTAATGAGTTACTCTTTAATAGAACATTACTAATCCTACCTCTGATGAATTCTTTCATTTGGTTCTAATGTATCTTGTTCTCGAGCTTTGCAAACCAAAGATTTATTACCACTCGACATGGTCCGAAATCCCACGATCTCCGAAGACACGGGAAACCCCGGATTGTGCGAGAACACGACACATTAGAACGCATAACCACATAACTTTTCATTGCTATTGCAACAATTTACATCAGAGGACAAGAATATCAGAGTGCGAATAAATATTACATAGTGAAAAAATAATATCAGAGATTAATAATTTACATAGCAACGGAAATAAAAAGCATAAATACAATGCACAACTGAATTACATCAACTACCACAACTGAAAGAAATACACGGATACAAAACTTTCCGAATATAGCTCCAGTTGTAAACCAGGATCCTGTGAAAATAAAGAATCTGCAAAGCCAAAACTACTAGCTGCCCATGTGGAAAATATAGGCACCCAGAGTTTAGGTGGAAACAATAAACTGCGAGTCAGTCATAGGACTGGTGTAAGAGCTAAATGGTTGTTAAACATTACTTTAAAATAGGGTAAATCACAGGACCACGCCGTATGTAACGAAATGGGTTCACTCCCAGGAATACTCTGAAATAAAACAATTTATAAACAATACAATGCTTTTCAAAAAATGAGGCTATTATAAGACTCGTGTCCCATCACATAATGCAACAGAAACCAGAGGATAGAGTTTTACCTTATAATTGCCAAACATGCTTGGTGCATTTTTAAAAACAAATATCTTTGATACTATTATAAGTGCATGGTGTCAAACAAAACTTCAAATATAAATGAATCAATCATAGGCGACATAATACCCCATCTTACCATGTCGCCATATAGGTTTACAACTAAAACCGAAAAATATCGTATTGGGAACTGGATTTCCATCATGAGTCAAAGCAAGGGATGGTCTCCTTACCGATTCAGATCACCTCTAGCAAGATGACCCAGGATCACACCTATGGGCAATCCTTGGATCCTACAAGGTCGGTCCACACCTAACGTTTGTGGATTAGTTATTCCTGAACAATACGTTTCTCGGTCATACCGGACCTCCAAAATGGTCAGTACGTCGACCATATAAGCATTTAAGTCAGGAATATATCTGAGGCGCCTCACAATCCATCATTCATATAAGTAAAAATGTCTGGGCTTCATACCATGACACAACTTCTAGCTAGAAAGAAATGTATGCACTCCTTGCGTCCCTTATCCCGTTTCTAACTCATACCGGGGTGTGAGGCTTGCGAATTAACGTTATACACAAAGCTATGCTACTTAAAGCTGTGCTTTGATCATCAGCCACAAGGCCCCTTCTTTTTAACAAAAGTCTTGATCATTTGCATCTTAGCATGCCACATTGACATTTCGTGCCACACAACTGATATCTATCAATGTATAACCTCTAAGCTCATACGCCTCAAAGAAGGGTGTTAAGTAAGAGAATAAATTCTCTGCCACCAAACAGATACATATTTATTAGAAATCAATCAATACAGCATGAAATACAATGTCAGACATAATCCATTCACAAGTCTGTTCTGGGTCCGAACGAAACCGGAGGCACCTTATTCTCGTCCCGTATGCCCAATACAGGAGAGAGGTCCTCACATATCCGGTCGATCTCGAAGTATGTCTGGACGATCACCACTTATTACCTCGTCTAGGGTGTACACCCCAAGTCAAGACATCAGCAATCATCCCAACGATCTTAAGATCTCCAATCTTGAACCACCATCTTCGTATCTTTGACTTTTAGTCGTTGTAATAGTTATTCAGAATAGGTTAAACCTGGACTTTCCGAATAATTAGCGTATCTTTATAATCATGTGATAAATACACAAAGATAGCACACATCTCATTCCAATCCAGAATATTCTTTTATTAAAATATTCACATCTTTAAGGAAAGGTTCCCATTAATTTTATCAAAGATGTATTCTTTAATTTTCCTTTGGATATCATTTTCAAAATGTTTTTATTTTATCTTTTTACGACTTAAACCAGATTAAGGTTTATAGAACTGGTCAGGATTGATTGAACCTTACCGAAATAATCATTTGTTTTATTATCCCAATCCCGACCTATTAATCCTATGGAGTAAAACTAGTAGTACTCCATATTTAACACCCATCGTGTTATTGTTAAATTTAACAACCATTTATTGTTCAAATCTAATTAAAGATTTAACTATCACATGATGTAAAACTAGGGGGAGGGGGAGGGGTAGAGGGGAGAGGGGTTCTCCATCTCGATCATTTCTTAGATTTGGTAAATTTAATTACCTCTTTCTACATTTCAATCTAATTAAAGATTCATTAAAACTCTAATTTAGTTTTAATCTCCAGAAATCATTATTTAATGATTTTTCAATTTGGGAAATTAATCCTATTTTTATTTGGGTTGAAGATCAAATGTTATTTAAAACACAGTTCACGATAAACCCAAAGTCATTTTCCGTTAATATGGAATATTCATAGAAATTTGAAAAATATATAATTGATACAAATTTCCATCTCAGACTAATACTGTAAATGAAATAATGGAAAAGCCTTTTAAATTCCACAAATAGTAAGGGCCTTCCTTTACAGAAGCTCATTTTGATTATTATTAATCAATTTCCATTCAATTCCAATTTAATTAAATAAACTGGAAAACTTCTCTAAATCTTATTTAAGAGATTTATTGCTTTCGCTTGTGGGTTCAAGAACAGTATTATTTGAGATACCATTCACAACGAACTCAAAATCCAATTTGATATTAAATATAAAATCTTAAACGGCAATCAGGTCGACTTATATTCAGTACCAAATTCTGAAATTAACAGGTATCGTTTCCATTCCATTCCAATTTATTCGTTGGAAAACTCTGGTTATTTCAAAACCATTTACAAATCCAATTTATTATTCTAAAAATCATTGGATAATTATTCTAGTTGTTAACTAGTTAATTTAGATAAAAATATCTTTTATCTTTTCAAACTTTGAATTATTCATCCAAAATCTTTCCAAATCATTAATTATGACTTCACATAATTTTTCCATATTTTTAGCAATTTTATTTAGGCCTTTACAGTTGGTTTCCAGTATCGGCAACCAAACTACGTTCATGGCAACATTTTCCATAATTTATTTGGACATATTTTAAAATCTAACTGTTCAAATTTAAATCTCTTATTTTCATTGGAAAGACCTTTTCGATACGAACCCAACGGTTCCAGTTTTAGGAGAATCTGACGGTCAGATCTCCCTTTACATCAATTTGAAGTCAACGGTTGAAATTCGCGAATGATCGCTACACGGCGCATTCTATTCAAGCCATGTAAATATATATAATATATATATCATCGATTTCCATTTAAAACGTATTTTATAAAATGTTTTAAATTTGTTTAAAAACGATTTCAAGCTCCATTTCAATTTCAAATTAAAATTGAACATCTTGTTTTATTTTAATCTCAAAATGATAATCTTTTCAAAATGTCTTAACCTTCTCGATATTCATTATAAAAATGAATAAAATCAATAAAAAAATCTTTTCAAGTTAAAATAGCGTTTATAACTCGGCTTCATATTTCAATATTTTCGTGTCCATCCTAAAATCGTACATCAAAATCATATTTTGATTCTTCACTGAATATTATTTTAAAATATTCGTTATTTTTGAATTAGAATCAGACTCAATCAATTACCATATAAATTTATTTATATGGATTCCATACATTGCATTTATTCAAAAATAGTGATGAACCACTATTAAACCTTCAATTCACATCCAGAATGCAATTTACAACTATATAAGCATTAAATAATTAGATAACGCTTATAATAGTCTGTCAATCAATCGGTTGACATACAATTAAATCCAAGGTAGATGTGAATTAATTATCATCCCCAGACCCGTGTGGGTTTTTAAACAACAACTGTTGATTCAAATCAATCATTAGATAATAAATTTAACCAATGCTAATTTGATTCGAATTATTTTTCTAATTAACCAATTTTCACTACTTAAATTATAAATGGATATTTATATCCAATATCAACTATGTAACACCCTGAATTTTCTATGACTATTAAGAGCACGAATTAAAGAACACTTAATGTTTAGGAGAAGAATTAACGGAAATGGGTTATGCCATTGCGTTCGTCTCGAAATTCTGCTTGGAATAGAGTCCAAGTTTTCGTAAATCGGACTTCATATAAGGAAGTTATGGTACTCGGAAGTTTCAGTAATTTTAATAAGTAATAAACAGTTAAGAATAAAAATTCAAATTCAAACGAGGAAGCGGGCTGCGCGGGATTTTTCCCGCCCAAGGCCATGTCAACCAGGGGGTCGACCTCCCATATACAGGTCGACCTGGGGGTCGACCTACCCCCCAGGAAGATCTAAACTGTGACGATCCTGACTTGTTGCTGAGTCTTTTCTGACCTGTTGCTGAGTCACTAGGGCATAGGTGGCAATTTTGGATAGCTCTATCTAGTCTAGACGGTTGTGATTGCTCCTATGATAATCTAACGACTTATATTGATTTAAACTTCTATATAAGCATGCATAGGCTCAAGCTCTAAACCTAAACTAAATTTATCTCTTGGCCTCCATGCTGCTACTAGAATAATTCTTCTTCTTAAAGCTTAGGAATTGCATGTCAGAATTCTAATACAAACGACGAACGAATTATTCTCTTCTCTAATCCGTCTTTAAGAGTGCAATTTCTTTCACAAAATAATTAATAAATTAATTATGATGAGTTATAATTTGGATTATGAGAACATGTCTGTTGAATCATGTGATGTTACTTAACTTTGTTATCGTCTGTTGGTGAATATATGACGGTATTGTTAACTTATGTTGGTAGATCTATTTCATATGTCCAATCACATATGTTTAACTTGATTCATTTAATGACATCAGTTTATATGCAAGTTTGGGATGTAAATCATATGCTAGTTTGTATGTGAATCTTATGCAAGTATGTTTTTACATATGCTAGTTTGTATGTGAATCTTATGCAAGTCTGTATGCGAATTATACACAAGTTTATATGTGAATCAAGTATGTACATATGCTAGTTTATATGTAAAACATGTGATATTGGTTTACATGTTTGAATTCACATGCAAGTTTGTGGGAATCCATATGCAAGTTTAGGTGAAAACTATATTCACATATGCAAGTTTAGGAGAAAACCATATTCACATATGCAAGTTTAGGTGAAACCCGTATTCATATATGCAAGTTCACAATTTCATGTTTAGATCTATATTTAGATCTATGGTAGTTTATGCAAATTTATGTTCTATATATCCAATTCCTATGCAAGTTATTGGCTATGCAAACTTATGTTATAATTCTTATTCACAAGTTAGATCTATTTTATGTGTTATGCAAGTTGTGATGTTTCTTTTCATTTTATTAGTTAGACTGTTTGTGAGTCTAACATATTTCGTATTAAACGTACGAACGACGTGGGAACAATGGGAAAATATTAATTATACATATCGTGAATTGGCATAAAATGGCTTTAAAGGGATATATTTAAATTGAGACACTAATTGGCATAATTTAAATTGTTGAGAAGTATGGACGTAATTTAGGTGACAATTATGGACATAGATTAATTTGGAAATTATTGACAATTTGAATAGGGATAATTAATTTATATTGGGGTGAAAACAATTATGTGTAATAATAAACACCTAAGACACGAGGTTAGACTCATTTGTGGTATAAGACTGCCCGGACCCGCCCGGCAAATCCAGCAACCAGAAACGGTAGTCTAATGTGAGAGGTTGAAGGCATAAATTGAATGTGTAACAATTGTAAAGAAACGAGGTTAGGCTCGTTTGCGATATAAGACTGCCCGGACCCGCTCGACAAATCCAGCAACAGCAAACGGTAGTCTAATGTGGGAGGTCTTACAAGGTTACGGTTATAATGAATTAAGTAACACTTAACCAAGATAAACATGTGGTGGGACATGAGGGTTAAGTGGGTGACATGGGTGACATGTGAAATACGATTAGAAACACTCAACCAAATTGAAACATGTAAGAAGACATGAATAGGAAGGGGTTAAGTGGGAAATCTTAGTGGGGAACAAGCATAGGTGGAAAGCTTGTGTCAAGTATGGGGGCCCTTTTCAAACCAGTAACCCATTAAGTATCTTTGTGAGCTCGAGTTAGATCAAGGACGGGACACGCTTACTGGGTTTGATTGTAAGAGGTCAAAACGAGTTAGCAGTGGCAGCGCAAGTCCAACGGGGTCATGTGCGTGCGTGGGCCCGGGCTGGTAGGTAAGACGTTGTTGCATCATGTAGATATAAGTCGTGCATCTTTAGTGGTATTGGGTTGCCACTTTGGGGAGTGATACACCCCACTATGGGACCAGCACGGGTATCTACGAGTTAGGAGCCGATCGCATGGGGGTAGTGGGTACAACTAGTGGAGATAGGGGCAGGCGGCACCTATGAAGACAGCTAGGGGTACACGAAACTTCCATTATGATTATTATGTTCAGTAGGCGGGATCAACTTTTAGGGTGACCAGTAATGGTGCAGTATAGTAGTTATCCTATAGTGTTGGAGGCGCAATTAACGTTGTCTTATACCTCTTGTCTACTTTGTCATGCCCATTTGTTTCACAATCATTCCTTGTTTTACCAGTTTATCCTTATCCTAATTACTTTAATAATTATATTGTTAAAGTTATTGGACTCGCCATACTTTATGTCTAACCCCCTTTGTTTTCACCTCTTTTCTTCCTCCCCTCCCCCCCCCCAAGGTTCTCAGGAAGGGATTAGTGCTAGTGGAGCTTGATTTGGACCTCTTTCTCTCTCTTTTGGAAGTGCTTGGATTGCTGAAAGTAAAGTTCATCTCATCTCTTTTATGGCTACTTATGTTGGGGTAATGCTTTTTACTTTATGTACTCAGAAAGTAATTTGTCAAGATGGATATTAAGTGTACTTGGTTTTATTGTTGGTTTTGTATGTTGTTGTAACCAAACTATTTCTCCACTGCAATAAAATTTGTTTTAAAATTTTCAAGTACCAACATATGTATTTGTCTTGTTATATTCTGTTCTATACACCAGTAATACTCCATGAAAGTTAATGCATTCCCTTTGAGCGTGACATTAATCGACGTGGGGTGTTACACGTGGTATCAGAGCTGAAGGTTTCCTAGAACAGATAAGAGATTTTGAAAAACTGTTTTTCAAAAGCATTTTATAAAGAAATACTTTCAAAAATAGGTTTTAGGGAGAGTATTTTCACGAGAAAAGTTTGTTTAAAAAACGTAACCCCCAAGAGCCAAATATCTTTCCTTCGATTCTCCATTTTGAATCTCTTCCTTTTTCTTTTTAGCACGTCTGGGTTACCCGAGATACCCGAGGGCATACCGATACCAACTTGGTTCAGAAGATATATGGAGGCTAGGGCCACCGCCATAGGCCCAGCAGACATTCCTCCTCCCCCAGCTGCAGCCGCTCCTCCTCCTCCCCCTCCCCGCGTTGATACTTTTTCGAAGATATGCAAAGACTTTCGGGCAATAGGGGAAACCTTTTCACGGGTCAGAGATGTTTTTTGAAGCTCGAAATTGGGTTAAGGATATGGAAGATTTGTTTGGTATCTTCGAGACAGAAGACAGAAGGAAGGTCCAATTAGCTGCTTGGTTAATGAAAGACGAAGCCTCGTTTTGGTGGGAGGTCACGAATGGATAACGTCCAGTGGAGACATGGATGGATTTCAGACATAGGTTCGAGATGAAATTTCTCTCACGAGTAGAAAATAATTTATACATGGAAAGGTTCTTGGCATTTAAGCAGGAGAATTCATCAGTAAAGGAGTACGTCAACAAGTTCAATCGGTTGGCGAGATTTGGCTTAGACTTGGTGAACACACCTGAAAAGAAGGCCCTAAGATTCGTTAAAGGTTTGAATGAGCCACTACATGGGTTGGCTATGACCCACATTCCTACGGGGCTACCTTTGAGAAACTGGTTGACATGGCGCTTAAGCATAAAGAGCAGAAAGGCGCTAATGCTAATAAGACACCGGAAAAGAAAGGGGATCAAAAGAAGTCACAGCAGCAACCTAAGAAAGGTGGTAAGGATAACAATAGCAAAGGAAAGAAAAGGTGCTTTAATTGTGGAACACTTGGCCATCTGAGCAAGGATTGTAGGAAGAAGAAGAAGACTGGTTGTTTCTACTGTGGTGAGGCAGGACATCTGATTAAAGACTGCTCGAGAAGACAAGGGCAAGGGCAGAGGATAGGGTCTACTTCTGGAGGGCAGGTTCAGGCTCTTATGGCACCAGGGCAGATAAGAGGCCAGGTTCATGCTCTCATGGCACTAGGACAGGAGAAAGGTAGAAACGTTTCTGTTGAAAGTTTGGTTTTTCTGTTTGATCATCCTGTTCGTACTTTGTATGATTCCGGCGCTTCACACTTGTTTGTATCTTCTTCGTTAGTTGAAAAAATGCACCTACATACTAGTCTAGTTATGGATCCCATAGTAGTCTCAAATCCTATTGGTGGTTCGGCTCATCTTTCAATGATTTGTCGGAATTTGAGAGTGTCTATCTTGGGCATTAGGTTTGAATGCAACGCCTTCGTTCTTGGCTTCACGGGCTATGGGTCGATTCTAGGCATGGATTGGTTATCCAGTAATGGTGCCATCCTCGATTGTGAAAAGAGAGTGGTTAGACTTATGACTCGCCTTGGTAACACTCTCGAAATCTCTTGTAATCCCATACATTCTGTTATGCTTAGCAACCTAGAATCTCTTGATGCGTCTGTTGAAAACTTGCAGTCAGTTAGAGTAGTCCGTGAATATTCAGATGTATTTGAAGAGGTGAAGGGCTTACCTCCGAAGCAGGAGATAGACTTCTCCATGTACCTTGTTGATAATGCAAAACCCGTAGCTCTACCCGTTAGACACATGGCTCCAAAGGAGAGAAAAGAGATCAGCAAGCAAGTCAAAGAGTTGCTCGAAAAAGGAATTATAAGGCGGAGTATTTCTGAATGGGGTGCTCTAGTAGTATTCGCAATCAAATTGGATGGTTCGCTTCACCTATGCATTGATTATAGGGAGTTAAACAAGCTGATCAAGAAAAATAGGCACCCACTTTCAAGAATAGACGACTTGTTTGATCAGCTTGCAGGTGCGTCGGTTTTCTCCCAACTAGATCTGGCTACTGGGTTTAATTAGCTAAGAGTGGCTGAAGACAGCATTGATAAGACCGCGTTCAGAACCCCGGATGGTTTCTTCGAATGGCTTGCCATGCCTTTCGGCTTGACAAACGCACCCGCTTACTTCGTTGACTTGATGAACAGGGTGTTCAGGGAGTTCCTTAATAAGTTTGTGGTGGTCTTCGTAGACGACATTTTGATTTTCTCGAAGAATGAAGAAGAGCATGCTTTGCATTTAAGGGAAGTCATGGGTACTCTTCGTGCACATCAGCTGAAAGCCAAATTCTCCAAATGCCATTTCTGGGGAGAAGAAGTGAGGTTTCTTGGACATGTGTTGTCCAAAGAGGGGATAGCTATGGACCTCGCAAAAGTAGTTGTGGTGCAAGATTGGAAGGTTCCACGGAATGCAACCGAAGTCCGAAGTTTTCTCGTGCTAGCGGGCTTTTACCGAAAGTTCATTAAAGACTTTGCAAAAATCTCAGCCCCACTCACAAGATTGACAAAGAAGAACCTAACTTTCGCTTGGGATTTGGATTGCGATATTGCATTCCAACGTTTGAAAAGGGCTCTAACAACAGCCCTAGTTCTGACATTGCCTGATGGGAGCAAAATGTTTACCGTATACACAGACGCATGCGCTACAGGGTTGGGTGCTGTCTTGATGCAAGAAGGCAAGGTAGTTTGTCACGGGGGAAGGCAATTGAAGGTACATGAGAAGAACTGCACAACTCATGATTTGGAGCTAGCTGCCATTGTTTTCGCTCTAAGTCATGGCGTCATTACCTACTAGGAGGAAGGTTTGAATTGTTTACTGACCACAAATCATTAAAGTACCTTTTCTTACAGAAAGATCTTAACTTAAGACAACAAAGGTGGATGGAATTTCTGGCCTCATATGATTTTGAGATTTCCTATACCCTTGGCAAGGGCAATGTGGTAGCAAACGCCTTGAGTAGAAAGAAGCTGACCTTGAGTCCTCTCTTTGTAGAAAGGCAAAGCTTGGAGTACATAGAAAACTTTAACTTTAGACCCTCCTCTGAAATTGTACCTGGTCTGTTAGCATCGCTAGAGGTGCAGCCTTCTCTTTTGGACTTAATAGTAGTCGCGCAACGAGAAGACCCTCAGCTAGTTGATATGAAGGATAAGCTAGTTAGGGGTGAGACTTCTAGTCACCACAATACATACTCCATCGACGATAAGGGTTGGTTGAGATGGGATGGAAGGCTTTGCGTCCCACAAGCAAGGGATTTAGTGAAGACGGTTCTCGAAGAAGCACACCATTCTAAGATGGCGATACACCCAGGCGGAGATAGGATGTATAAAGATACAAAAGGGTTTTCTTTTGGAATGGCATGAAGAGGGATGTAGCTGGGTTCGTCGCTAAGTGCTTGATATGCCAGCAAGTCAAAGCAGAGAAGAAGAAGCCTGGTGGTCTGCTTTATCCTCTAGAGGTCCCATAGTGGAAGTGGGATAGCATTTCAATGGACTTTGTTGATGGGTTGCCTAGGTCAAGAAGGGGAAATACCAGTATTTGGGTAATAGTGGACAGGCTAACTAAAAGCGCTCACTTTATACCTGTTTAGAGTAGAAGGACTGTCTCGTCCCTAGCATCCATTTATCTTAAAGAGATAGTTCGACTCCATGGGATACCCTCCAGCATAGTGAGTGATCGAGATCCTATCTTTACGAGCGAGTTTTGGAAGAGTTTGCAAGAGGCTGTAGGCACACAATTATGCTTAAGCACGGCCTATCACCCCCAAACCGATGGTCAGACGGAAAAGGTGAACAAAGTATTGGAAGACCTCTTGAGATTGTGCATTCTTGACTTTGGAGGGACATGGGAGGATCATCTTACTTTGGTGGAATTCGCTTACAACAATAGCTACCAAGCCACCATAGGCATGGCGCCCTTCGAAGCTCTATATGGAAGACCATGCCGATCACCAACTTGTTGGTGGGAGTCTACTGACAAGCTCATACTAGGGCCAGACATGATTAGAGAAACCTCAGAAAAGGTGGACTTGATAAGAAGACGGATGAAGGCTGCACAAGACAGACAGAATTCCTATGTAGACAAAAGAAGGACTGGCCTTGAGTTTGAGGTTGAAGATAGGGTGTTCCTTAAAGTATCTCCCTTGAGGAATGCCATTCGCTTTGGGTCCGTAGGAAAGCTAGCATCAAGATTTGTAGGACCATTTCTATCATTGAAAGGATTGGGACGATGGCTTACAGAGTAGAGCTACCCGAAAGACTGGCTGGAGTTCATAATGTTTTTCATGTTTCTCAACTACGAAAGTGCTTACATGAGTCTGCGGAAGTTGTGGAGCCAAGTATACTAGAGGAAGTAGAAGTGGAATGAGAAGCGATTGTGAGAAGAATTCCAACTCGTATCTTGGGTACGGAAGTCAAAAATCTACCCAACCATGAAGTCAAGCTTGTTAAAGTTCAATGGAGTGACGCTGAGGAAGACACGACTTGGGAAACTGAGAGAAAAATACGTGCAGCCTACCCTTTTCTTTTAGAGGGTACCTCCTTAATCTCTTTTTCCATAAGTTTATTCATGCTTATATCTATCTTTTAAATATATATCCTCGGTCCTATTCGTTATCCTTAGGTAGAAACCAATGGATGTAAACATGTATTTGAGACATGTTATGTTTGGTGGATGCAAATGGATGCAAGTGGTTGCTAGTGGATGCTCGTGAATGCATGTACACACACATTAGGCACTAGATCGGCTCAATCACTTTCATATTGCATACAAATATGTGTGCATATTTAAATTAATGGATGTATAATGGTTGTGTTATCATATGGATGCTGCATTTTGATGAATGGATGTGCACACATGTAGAAATAATATGTATCGTTAGGATTCTTTTGCATGCATAATAGACGCATAGCACTATCATGATTTGCATTAAGGAGGTCAACAGAATCAGTGGACCGCCTGGTTTTGCATTGGATAAGGAACATATACACACGCTTTTTGCATATGTTCATACGGCAATAGAAATCTTGTAAGGACAATGGATGCATGTGTTTCATGGTTGAGTAGATGGACGATTGGATGTTAGGATATGCATTCTCCTTAACGTGGAGATTTCGGGGGCAAAATCCTTTAAGGAGGGGAGAATGTAACACCCTGAATTTTCTATGACTATTAAGAGTAGGAATTAAAGAACACTTAATTTTTAGGAGAAGAATTAAGGGAAACGGGTTACGCCATTGCGTTCATCACAAAATTCTTCTTGGAATAGAGTCCAAGTTTTTGTGAACCGGACTTCGTATGAGGAAGTTATGGCCCTCAGAAGTTTCAGAAATTTAAATAAATTAAAAATAGTTCAGAATAAAAATTCAAAATTCAAATTCAAACGAGGAAGCGGGCTGGGCAGGATTTTTCCCGCCCCAGGCCAGGTCGACCGGGGGTTGAACCCCCTATACAGATTGACCTAGGGGTCGACCAACACCCCGGTAAAACATGAATTGTGATGATCCTGACTTGTTTCTGTGTCTTTTCTGACCTGTTGCTGAGTTACTAGGGCATAGGTTGCAATTCTGGATAGATCTATCTAGTCTGGACGGTTGTGATTGCTCCTATGATAATCTAATGGCTTATATTGATTTAAAATTCTATATAAGCACGCATAGACTCATGCTCTAAACCTAAACTAAATTTATCTCTTGGCGTCCATGCTGCTGCTAGAATAGTTCTTCTTCTTAAAACTTAGGAATTGCAAGTCAGAATTCTAATACAAACGACGAATGAATTATTCTCTTCTCTAATCTGTCTTTGTGAGTACAATTTCATTCACAAAATAATTAATAAATTAATTATGATGAGTTATAATTTGGATTATGAGAACATGTCTGTTGAATCATGTGATGTTACTTAACTTTGTTATCATCTGTTGGTGAATATATGACGGTTTTGTTAACTTATGATGGTAGATCTATTTCATATGTCCAATCACATATGTTTAACTTGATTCATTTTATGACATCAGTTTATATGCAAGTTTGGATGTAAATCATATGCTAGTTTGTATGTGAATCTTATGCAAGTCTGTTTTTACATATGCTAGTTTGTATGTGAATCTTATGCAAGTCTATATGCGAATTATACAAAAGTTTATATGTGAATCCATATGCAAGTTTAGGTGAAAACTATATTCACATATGCAAGTTTAGGCGAAAACCATATTCACATATGCAACTTTAGGTGAAACCCATATTCATTTATGCAAGTTCACAATTTCATGTTTAGATCTATATTTAGATCTATGGTAGTTTATGCAAATTTATGTTCTATATATCCATTTCCTATGCAAGTTATTGGCTATGCAAACTTAAGTTATAATTCTTATTCGCAAGTTAGATCTATTTTATGTGTTATGCAAGTTGTGGTGTTTCTTTTCATTTTATGAGTTAGACTATTTGCGAGTCTAACATAATTCATATTAAACGTACGAACGACGTAGGAACAATGGGAAAATATTAATTAAACATATTGTAAGTTGGCATAAAATGGCTTTAAAGGCATATAATTAAATTGAGACTCTAATTGGCATAATTTATATACCTGAGAAGTATGGACATAATTTAGGTGACAATTATGGGCATAGATTAATTTGGAAATTATTGATGGATAATTAATTCATATTGGGGTGAAAATAATTATGTGTAATAATAAACGCCTAAGACACCAGGTTAGACTCATTTGTGGTATAAGACTGCCCAGACCGACCCGGCAAATCCAGCAACCACAAACGGTAGTCTAATTTGAGAGATCGAAGGCATAAATTAAATGCGTAACAATTGTAAAGACACGAGGTTAGGCTCGTTTGCGGTATAAGACTGCCCGGACTCGCCCGGCAAATCCAGCAACCGCAAACGGTAGTTTAATGTGGGAAGTCTTACAAGGTTATGGTCATAATGAATTAAGTAACACTTAACCAAGATAAACATGTGGTGGGACATGAGGGTTAAGGGGGTGGCATGGGTGACATGTGAAATACGATTAGAAACACTTAACCAAATTGAAACATGTAAGAAGACATGAATAAGAAGGGGTTAAGTAGGAAATCTTAGTGGGGACCAAGCACAGGTGGAAAGCTTGTGTCAAGTATGGGGGCCCTTTTCAAACCAGTAACCCATTAAGTATCTTTGTGAGCTCGAGTTAGATCGAGGACGGGACACGCTTACTGGGTTTGATTGTAAGAGGTCAAAATAGGTTAGCGGTGGCAACGCAAGTCCAACGGGGTCATGTGCGTGCGTGGGTCGGGCTGGTAGGTAAGAAGTTGTTGCATCGTGTAGATATAAGCCGTGCATCTTTAGTGTTATCGGGTTGCCACTTTGGAGAGTGATACATCCCACTGTGGGACCAGCACAGGTATTTACGAGTTAGGGAGCCGATCGCACGGGGGTAGTGGGTACAACTAGTGGAGATAGGGGAAGGTGACACCTATGAAGACAACTAGGGGTACACAAAACTACCATTATGATTATTATGTTCAGTAGGCGGGATCAACTTTTAGGGTGACTAGTAATGGTGCAGTACATTTATTATCCTAGAGTGTTGGAGGCGCAATTAACGTTATCTTATTCCTCTTGTTTGCATTGTCATGCCTATTTGTTTCACAGTCATTCCTTGTTTTACCAGTTTATGCCTTATCCTAATTACTTTAATAATTATATTGTTAAAGTTATTGGACTCTCCAGACTTTATGTCTGACCCCCTTTGTTTTCACCTCTTTTCTTCCTTCCCTCCCCCCTTAGGTTCTCAGGGTAGGACTAGTGCTAGTAGAGCTTGATTTGGACCTCTTTCTCTCTCTTTTGGAAGTGCTTGGATTGTTGAAAGTAAAGTTCAACTCATCTCTTTTATGGCTACTTATGTTGGGGTTATGCTTTTTTACTTTATGTACTCAAAAAATAATTTATCAAGATGGATATTAAGTATACTTGGTTTTATTGTTGGTTTTTGATGTTGTTGTAACCAAACTATTTCTCCGCTGCAATAAAAGTTGTTTTAAAATTTTCAAGTACCAATATATGTATCTGTCTTGCTATATTCTGTTCTATACACCAATAATACTCAATGAAAGTTAATGCATTCCCTTTTAGTGTGACATTAATCGACGTGGGGTGTTACAAACTACTACATTAACATGAACATTATTTTTAATGTGTTCAAAATCACAATCAAAACACAACCGTGGCGACCCCAAAACCCCGTACGACGGTGGCAAGGGTAATCTCTGGAATATAACACATAAACAGATAATAGCAGGACAGAAATAAATAAATACACCAGATAATGTACAATAGAATACACTGGATAAACATAATCATCAGAGTTACACAGTATACAGGATCATACTTAGTTCAAAATACAGTTCAGCTATACATAAATGTCTACAGCGGAAAACAAAACATAATATGTACAATAGGAGCTGAACAACATAAAACAAGATAAATGATAGAGTCTATCTTCAGCTCCAGATATCCAAAAAGAGCTTGATAAAACCTGAATACAGGGCTGCCCATGTAGAAAAAGGGGCACCCGAGTTTGCAAGTGAAACAAACTACGAGTCATTCATGGGACTGGTATGAGAAATCTACTTAACACATTTTATAATATGGATAATCACAGGACCACGCCACTTTCGCGGAACGGGTTTACTCAATTGGATTGCCAGTGCTTTATAACAAGTGAATCTTTTTAAACATCGCAATGCTTTTTATAAAAATGAAGCCATTATAAGGCTCAGTTCCCATCACACAATGCAACGCAAACCGGAGGATAGAGTTTTTACCTTATAATGGCCAAGATATGCTTGATACGAATAAAACAAAAGCATTTGGTATTATTACTAGTGTTTATATGTTTCAAAAACAATTTCAAATCATAAGTATCAATCATATACGACATTAATGCCCCATACCACTATGTCGCAATATATAGGTATACAATCAAAACTGCACGATGTCGTATTTGGAAGTTGGATTTCCATCATGAACCAAGGAAAAAGATAGTCCTTACCGAATTCGAGACTGTCTAGCCCAAGTCTCAGGCAAGTACTCAGTCAAGCCTTTGGATCGTCAGGGCTGGTCCACCAATGTGGATTAAAATGCCTGAACATTGTGTTTCCCCGCCCTTTGGGCGTAAATGAGTCCAATGACTCCATCGGCTCCACATAATGAGTTACTCGTCCTAGAACACTACTGGTTCTATTTCTGAGGAGTTCAATAATATGTTATATTCCAGAACTAAGCTTAACCAAAGCTATGATACCACGTTGTGACGACCCCAAAATCCCGTACGACGATGGCAAGGGTAATCTTTGGAATACAACACATAAACAGATAATAGCAGGACAGAAATAAATAAATACACCAGATAATGTACAATAGAATACACTGGATAAACATAATCATCAGAGTTACACAGTATACAGGATCATACTTAGTTCAAAATATAGTTCAGCTATACATAAATGTCTACAGCGGAAAACAAAACATAATATGTACAATAGGAGCTGAACAACATAAAAAGAGATAAATGATAGAGTCCATCTTCAGCTCCAGCTATCCAAAAAGAGCTTGATAAAACCTGAATATAGGGCTGCCCGTGTAGAAAAAGGGGCACCCGAGTTTGCAAGTGACACAAACTACGAGTCAGTCATGGGACTGGTATGAGAAATCTACTTAACACATTTTATAATATGGATAATCACAGGACCACGCCACTTTCGCGGAACGGGTTTACTCCATTGGATTGCCAGTGCTTTATAACAAGTAAATCTTTTTAAACATCGCAATGCTTTTTATAAAAATGAAGCCATTATAAGACCCAGTTCCCATCACACAATGCAACGCAAACCGGAGGATAGAGTTTTTACCTTATAATGGCCAAGATATGCTTGATACGAATAAAACGAAAGCATTTGGTATTATTACTAGTGTTTATATGTTTCAAAAACAATTTCAAATCATAAATATCAATCATAGACGACATTAATGCCCGATACCACTATGTCGCCATAAAACCGCACGGTGTCAAATTTGGAAATTGGATTTCCGTCATGAACTAAGGCAAAAGATAGTCCTTACCGAATTCGAGATTGTCTAGCCCGAGTCTCAGGCAAGTACTCAGTCAAGCCTTTGGATCGTCAGGGCCGGTCCACCGATGTGGATTAAAATGTCTGAACACTGCGTTTCCCCGCTCTTTGGGCGTAAATGAGTCCAATGACTCCATCGACTCCACATAGTCACCGATATATCCGAAGCGCCTTGCAACAGCAACAATCACACAGGTGAAAATAATATAAATGTCAGGGCTGGTAGGTCACTGACACCACCCTAGCTAGAAGGAAATGCATGCCCTCCCTGATGTCCTCTCCCGTTTCTGGTTCATAGCGGTGTGTGAGGCTCGCGAATCAACGTTATACACAAAGCTATGCCACACAGGTCGTGCTTTGATCATCAACCACAAGACTTTGCTTTTCAACAGAAGCCTTGATCATCTGCCACTTAGGCATGCCACATAGGCAATTCACTCTATGCGATTGATTTCTATCAATATATAACATCTGAGCTCGTACGTCTCAGAGAAGGGCGTTAAGCAAGAGAATAAATTCTCCGCCGCCAAACAGATATATATTTAATAGAGATCAATCAGCACAGAACAAAATCCAATGTCAGACACACAGTCCATTTACATGTTCGTTCTGGGTCTGAATGAAACCGGAGGCACTATATACCTCGCATACCCATCGATCTCCATGTACGTCTGGACGATCACCACTTATTATCTATATTTCAGGATGCCTCACAATCAAGACACCAGTTATCATCCTACCGAGGAGAAGATCTCGGGTCTTCAACCACCGTCTTCATCATCGACTTCTTATCGCCGATCAATTATTTGAAATGAGATTTAACTCGGCCTTTTCAAATACTTCACGTATATTTAGAATTTAAATCAATTCATTTCAATGGTTAAATTATTCGACAACAATTCTCGCCAAACACATTCAACCATCAAATATCCACCAAACCGGGTAAATTCGGTTTATTTCCATTCCATATCATTTATAATATTTTAAAACGATTTGTCGCTATTTTTATTCATTTAAAAATAGACAATTCATTCAAACGACGCTTTGAGCCATAACGCGGCCATGGCACTGTTTTTCTTCAGATTTGATTTACACATATCTGAAAATCTAACCATTGGATCTTCACAAATTTTATATCAATAGAAAGATCTTTTCAAAACGAATCCAACGGTTTCAGTTTTCGGAAAATCCGACGATCGGATCTCCCGGTACACTCGTTTGAAGTTTCGATTTCAAAATACGAACTGCAGCATCGTTATTCGATTTATTTTAATTATATTTATATATAAATATAAATATAATCGATTCTGGCACTGTTTTTCTTCATATTTGAATTAAACATTAAAGACAATGCAACCGTTGGATTTTCACAAAGTGGGTGTCGTTGGAAAGATATTTCCAAAGCGAACCCAACGGTTTCGGTTTCAGGAAAATCCGATGGTCGGATCTCCCGTACTAATCGTTTGAAATCATGGTTTCAAAACACGAATTGCAACTTCGTTATTCAATATATTTTATTTATATTTATATACATACATACATATATATATAATCGATTCTTCGACTCCAAAACCATTTTCACTTCATATATTTGATAAAAACGATATTTTAATCCAACAGATATTTATTTCAACACATGAATTTTGTTTGTTTTATTTCCACACAGGAATTTCTATTCAACACATGAATTTCTATTCAACACAAGAATTTTGTTTCAACATTCAACACATGAATAATTTCTATAGTTTATATATATAATAAAAATGTGATTTTTATTGTAAAACAATTTATTTCAAAGCACGATTATTTTATATAGTTTATATATATGGTAAAAATGTTATTTTTATTGCAAAATAATTTATTTCAAAACACGATTATTTTATATAGTTTATATATAAGGTAAAAATGTTATTTTTGGTGTTAAAACAATTTATTTAAAAAACTAATATTTTATATAGTTTATATATATGATAAAAATGTTATTTTTATCTTTCAAAGAATTTATTCAATACACGAACTCCATTCAACACATGAACTTATTTCAACACATGAATTTCTATTCAACACATGAATTTTGTTTCAACATTCAACACATGAATATAAAGTAAACACAAAAATATTTCAGAAAATTTCGGCAGAATAACGACAGGGAAGTTAAAACTGTGACCGTCCCTAGTACGGCTCCTCGCTCTACTTAAAGCCTCGCAGCTTTTGACAATGGAGATTTTCAATATCTAGTTCGTACGCAGACGAATTTTCCCATATACTAATCCTATTGGGATTTCAACCACAATCAATCATTTCAAATCAACAATTCGTGATATTCACCAAATTTCACATCAACCAATAATCCAAACAATATCATAACCAATATATATCGTCCATGGTCTGTGGACGAGGGGAGTATGTATATATATATATATATACATGTATATAACTATATTTCGATTTCATTTCAATATCATTTCAATTTATTTCAACGCACATATCATTTTTACAACGCATATATAACTTATACATCGAACATACAACTTATACAACGCTTATACATGCGGTGTACAACGCTTATATAACTTATACTTCGACTATATAATTTATACATCGTTGTTTTCCATATCGTTTATAATTTAGAAATCTCACATTGGGTTCCACTCCACCAAAAATAGCAGAAGACTCAGAAAAATATGCGGTCTCTTCTACGTAGAAGACGTCCTCACGGTCCCGGTGTCTCTTCTTTCACGGAATTTCGTCTACGTAGCAAAAAGATACGTTTTTTTCAAGTTTGTAACGGTTTTAAAGTGTTAAAACTATTTTAAATTAACAAAGTCGATTACCTCAGCAAATTGAACGAAACTAGGTTTCGATTTAACTTCAGATCCGTGAAGTAGGAAGAGGATCGGGCTATGAAGCGTCGAAGGGGGAGGAGTGGTGCTCAGGTGCGTGGGGGAGTGGGCCCACTCAGTGGCTCCAGGTGCTGCCGGCGGCGGTTGAAAGGCTCCGACTTTGGAGGCTTGGATCTCACGATTTACTTGACGAGAGGGGGTGCTCTTGGTTCTGATTTGAAGAGGGGGAGAAGCTCTACAAAATCCTCAACATCCGCCTTGAATTTAATTAAGTGGATTGGCCAGAAATCAAGAGAGAAGGGGGTTGTTCTTTTCCGCCGTGCCTCGATCGGGGAGAGAGAATGTCGGGGGGGAGAGAGAGTGAGCTGGCCAATAGAATTTTTTTATATTTTTATATTTTAAAAATCCAAAAATACCCCTTATCTCATACGAATTCCAATCCAAACCCAACAACTGTCGTCCCTAGCTAAATACCCCCATTCCGAACACAATGGGATATGTTTTGAAGGCCCATTCGATTGTTTCAGTCCGTTTTCCTTCAAATTAATTATAAAACATTCAATATTTAATTTGAACGTACATTTCAATTTGCCGGGGCCACATACTGATCCCAAAAATTCCAAAAAAATAAATCTATCTATGTTTTGACGATACGGTCCCAACAAAACTAGTTTTGTCGAATTCTGAGACCTTTTGAAAAATGGCCTTTTTCTGGTCGATCCAATTTAACTATAATTGACCAAACACATTTTCCTTCGCCACGCTCACATATTAACTTCAAAAATTATGGAATTTGAAACCTAGCAATAATTTGACATCCCGGATCCAACAAAAGTGGTTTTGTTGAATTCTGAGGTCGTTTGCAAAATGTCTATTTTCAAGGGCTATATATTCTCTATAGCGACCTTTCTGAAAATTCATTTGGCCATAACTTTTGCTTCCCGCTATGAAACTTCAATTTTTCAGATTCGTTATAAAGATATTCACTAACAGATTTAAATATTTTTGGTTACACTAAAATCCATTTTGTTTTGCACCCGGTACAGTCAGTCAAAGTTCGAATTCAATTTTTGAAACTGCCGCACCATTTTAGGCCATGTTTATAATTAGGAATAATTATATTTATTTTCAAACATCGATTCAATCACACTCTTCGTCGCTATTATTTAAAATAATTTGTTTTAAATATTTAAAATTCACTAAAATAGCCAAATTTTAAATTTTAAATTGGCTCAGATTTTTCGGGTTGTTACAATCTCCCCCACTTAAAACTTTTAGTCCTCGAAAAGGAACGAAGTCGAAAGTTGTTTTATTAACCAACTCAACTTTCCTTCTGGTATCCATTCTCCAACTTTTCAATTTCTAAGAATTTTCTAATTCATCAAAAATTTGGCTAACACCCTAAATTTTCGAAAAATTTCGCCATAACCTCCTTTGTATGGGGAGGGGTTTGGAAATTTATTGGGCCGTATTAGGCACCCAATAAATCCTAATAAGCATGCACATATTTATAGTGATATATTCCAGTGTCCAAAGCGGAGCGTGTATAGATCATAACTCCAGAGAATAAATTTTCGTCACCCTATAAGTGGTTTTTGTGCCTTAATGACTATAGAGACGTTTTATTGTCATCTCCAGACCCGTGTGGGGTTTTTTTATTAATCTTGCAATTTACCGTTACATTTTATATGGTCCATATCAGTCAGTCAGCCTGTAATATATAGTCATCGCCATACAAGCCTCTCGCTCGTATGGTAAATCTTCAACCTCGTCACACAAGCTCCAAATGCTTATGTGGTATATGATAAAGTATGCCTATCTTCAAGAAGTATGCCATGTAGTGTAGTTCAAAATTAATTGTTACTATCCTATGGCGACATTTATTATTACACACAGAACAACCAACACTCCGCATCCAATGACATTCACAGGAGTTGATATAATAATAAAATTGCACATCCAACTCATTAAGGTTTACCTATTTGTCGGGCACGCAAATAAATTCTTTACTCAACAGCTAATCCATTTACCTGTTCATACATATATAATGCACATGTATATATTTCTATCTATTTTTAAATCAATTCAATACTTGATTTAATTGCATAGATTTACTATCATTCTCTGATTAAATTAATTATCATTCTAATAATTTAATTAATCAAATCCACTATCACACAACACAAATGACAATCAATTTGTTTTTAACCTTTCAAAAATATATACTAATCGATTTATATACTCTTTTAAAATAATCAGACTATAGAATTAAAAGTTTACATCCATGAAAAGAAAATAACAACAAAGTCAGAACATAATGGAAATTTCAAAATATGGTAAATGTACCTTGCACCAGAGTCAATCAGAGATATCCACCCTGCACTTAGGATAGGCTTTCTTAATGCTTTCCTCTATTTCCCAAGTACAATCTCGTGGATCTCCACTCCATTGCACTTTGACTAAGTGAACCTTCTTGTTCCTCAGCTCTTTTGTTTCTTTGCCAATAATCTTTATTGGCTCTCTTCTCACAGCCAATTCTGGAGTAATTTCTATATCCTGTTGTGCGGCTCCTTCCACAACCAAGTCTGGATCATGAACATGCTTTCGAAGTTGAGATACATGAAATACATCATGCACTCCAGGAAACCAATCAGGTAATTGAACTCTATAAGCGAGAGTTCCAACCCGTTCAAGAATAAGGAATGGACCAATAAATCTGGGCGCCAACTTCCCAGTTTTGCCAAATTGAATCACTCCTCTCATCGGAGAAACCCTTAGATACACATAATCACCAGCATAAAAAGCCAAATCTCTTCTTCTCGAATCAGCATAGCTATTCTGTCGGCTTTGAGCGGCGAGTAATTGTTTCTTAACGAAATCGACTTTATCTACAGCTTCACGGATCATATCAGGTCCCAATACAAGCCTATTGCCAGGTTCGACCCAACAAGCAGGAGATCGGCACGGTCTACCATACAATGCTTTGAATGGTGACATTGTCAGGCTCGCTTGGTAGCTGTTGTTGTAGGAAAACTCAGCCAAATGCAAATGGTCTTCCCATGATCCACCAAAAATCAAGAACACAAGCCCGCAATAAATCTTCTAGTATATGATTCACCCTCTCAGTCTGACCATCTGTCTGAGGATGATAGGCGGTGCTTAGATTCAGCTTTGTTCCCAGTTCTACTTGAAATGCCTCCCAGAATTTTCTAGTAAATATTGGATCTCTGTAACTGACTATACTGATCGTCAGTCCATGTAGCCTAACAATCTCTTTGAAATAAATCTGTGCTAGACTTTGAGCAGTTCTATTGGATCTGATAGGTATAAAATGGGCGGTCTTCGTGAAGCGATCTACGATCACCCAAATATTGTCATTTCCTTTCCTGTTTCTGGGCAAACCATTTATGAAGTCCATGGAAATACGTTCCCACTTCCAACCTGGAATGTCCAGCGGTTGCTATAATCCAGCAAGTTCTGTTGGTCGCTTTTGACTAGTTGGCAAGTAGAGCACCTGCTAACATATATTGAAACGTCCCTTTTCATAGCCTTCCACCAGAATGTTCGCTTGAGATCGTTATACATTTTGGTCACACCTGGATGGATACTCAGCTTGGACTTGTGACATTCGTCTAACACTTCCCTTTTTAGCTCGGGGATGTCGGGAGCACAAATCCTTCCTCTCAATCTCAGGATCCCATCGTTATCTATTTGAAAGCACGAGGGTTCGCCTTTCTGAATCCTTCTGATCATATCCTTAATAAAATTATCATCCTTCTAAAGAATAGATATTTTGTCAATCAAAGAAGTCGTAATAATGAAGTTGGCAATCATTACATTCTTTCTACTTAGCGCATCGGCCACAACATTGGCTTTCCCTGGAGTGTACAAAATCTCAAAATCGTATGCTGCCAGAAATTCTAGCCAACGTTGCTGCCTCTGATTCAAGTCTTTCTGGGTGAACAGATACTTTAGCGACTGATGATCTGTAAACAGTTCGAATTTCTCACCCAAAAGATAGTGCCTCCAGATTTTTAAAGCAAATACAATGGCTAACAACTCAAGATCATGAGTAACGTAGTTTTTCTCATGCGGCTTAAGCTGACGGCTAGCATAAGCAACCACTTGACCTCTTTGCATTAATACTGCACCAAGGCCTTATCTAGATGCATCTGTCCAGACTTTCAAGTCTTGATTGCCATCGATTATCGTTAACACTAGAGCCGTTGTAAATCTTAACTTTAGCTTCTGAAAAGCCTCCTCACATTCGGGAGTCCACTTGAATTTCGCGTGCTTCTTGGTAAGCTTTGTTAAGGAACAAGATATCTTCGAAAAATCTTTAACGGACTTCCGATAATAACTAGCCTATCCAACAAAACTTCGAACCTCTGTGGGAGTACTAGGCTGCTTCCAATTTTGAATAGCGGTGATTTTACCGGGATCCACATTAATTCCTTCTTTTGATACAACGTGGCCAAGAAACTTGACTTCTTATTGCCAGAATATACATTTGGATAGTTTGGCCTTTAAAACATTCTTCCTGAGAATTTCTAACACTTGTTCCAAATGTTTCGCGTGCTCGCTTTCTGACTTAGAGAAGATCAATATGTCATCAATGAAAACCAGAACAAATTTATTCAAGACATCACGAAATACTCGATTCATTAGATCCACAAAATAGGCAGGAGCGTTACATAAGCCGAACGACATTACTAACCACTCATAGAATAAGTCTAGACCTCTGAATGCTATCATGGGAACACACTCTTCGGCAATACGAAGCTGATGGAAGCCTGTGGCTAGGTCCATCCTTGAGAATACCTGTGCACCATCCAATCGATCCAGCAAATCATCAATCTGCGGCAATGGATATTTGTTCTTTAATGTCTGTTTGTTCAAATCACGATAATCCACACATAATCGAAGAGTACTGTCTGACTTTGGGACAAGCACCACTGCTGCTCCCCAATCAGAGAAACTAGGCCTAATCAGACTTTTCCATACAAGCTGTCGAGTTTGATTATCTAATTCTTCTTTCTCCTTTAGAGTCATTCTCCGAATAGCGTGCACTACTGGCCTTGCATTCAGAATTCATGCGATCTTGAAATCAATTTCTCTCTTCAGAGGTAAGCTAACAACTTCTTCAAACACGTCTGCATAATTCTTGACGATAGGAATATCTTTTACGAGATCCGGAATATTCTCTGTGACTACAGGGATATTTTCTATTTGAGCAGGAGAAATATCCAGAGCTGACCAAAAGTCTTTTCTATCAGAATTCAGACCTTCGCATGGTATGGTTATATAATTCCTTGATTTAATCTTTGCCCTGACCACTCTCTCGGGGCATTTAACCTCTTCTTCGTATTTGGTTAACCAATCCAATCCCAAAATAAGATCGAATTCAGTAAAATTCATGATGATAGAGATGGTAGGGAACTTATAACAGGAAAAAGAGACAGGCACCCCACAAACCCAACTAAGATTGAGGGAACCCCCGACCGGATTATGGACAGTGATGGGTTCTTTGAGCTTTTTCAATTTCAAATCCAACTTTTTAACTGCATTCTTTGCAATAAAGATTCGTGACGCGCCTGTATCAAACAGTACTTTAACTGGAATGTTTTTGACAGTAAGCGTGCCTTCCAAAACATCAGACTTTCCCTAACTAACTGAGGGTGTTGAAGTTTCTGCCACTTCGTTTACATGTACTGCTTCAGATTTCTTTGAGAGTTGGCACTCCCTTGCAATGTGACCTTCTTGGTGGCACCTATTGCATTTCCTTTCACCATGTGGATTCTTGGATTTAAATTCATTCCTCTTTCGCTTCTTCGAGGATTTACAATTCCTGGTCAAATGCCCTTGCTTATTGCAGTTAGCGCATACAGCAGTCGTTATGGGTTCTTTCCCAGATTTAAACCTTTTCCTCTTGGCTTTGGGCATCTCACTGACCTCAAACATCGTACTGGCCTCAGGACTATCAGTCTCAGACTCCTCTTTGTTACTAGAACTGACTTCCTCTTCGTCGTTCAAAAGACCTTTCTTATGGAGGTCTTCATACTGATAAGCCATGTATATCATTTCAGAAAAAGGAAGCTTCACATGCCCCATCACTCTACTTTGGTACTTTCTTTGAAGCCCATTAATAAACCTCGGATTCTTCCTCTTCGGATTTTGAATTAGATGAGGGGCAAAGTGAGAAAGTTCATTGAATTTCTTATGATATTCTGGGATATTCATATTTCCTTGTTTCAAATAGTAGAATTCATCACATAACCGCTCTGTTGCTTCTGCAGGAGTAAATCTTTCACTGAAATTCTCTTAGAATCTATCCCAGGTGATATCACCTTCTGGATTATCCTTAATGATCATTTCCCACCAGATTAAAGCTTCTTCTTTGAGTGCCCAAGATGCCACTAATCTTTTCTGATCATCTCTCAGCTGGAAACGTTCAAAAATTCTTTCAGCAGAACTCATCCAAGCTTGAGTTTGAATAATCGATTCATTGCCCGAGAATTGTGCTCTACCCAGATTTCGATATCTCATAAATAGAGCCTCTAGATCTGGTTCTGTACTACTTCTGTTTCTGACACTCATTTTCTAGTACTTCTGCAAATAGAAGATCAAGTGTCAGGTCAATAGAAAATATATTATAAAGCATAGAAACATATATTTGAATGTAAATGTGTCTATCGAGGTTTTATTTCATTCTACTATACTCATTCTAGGATATTACTGATCCTATCTGTAATGAGTTACTCGTCCTAGAACACTACTGGTTCTATTTCTGAGGAGTTCGTTAATATGTTATATTCCAGAACTAAGCTTAACCAAAGCTCTGATACCACGTTGTGACGACCCCAAAATCCCGTACGACGATGGCAAGGGTAATCTTTGGAATATAACACATAAACAGATAATAGCAGGACAGAAATAAATAAATACACCAGATAATGTACAATAGAATACACTGGATAAACATAATCATCAGAGTTGCACAGTATACAGGATTATACTTAGTTCAAAATACAGTTCAGCTATACATAAATGTCTACAGCGGAAAACAAAACTAATATGTACAATAGGAGCTGAACAGCATAAAAAGGGATAAATGATAGAGTCCATCATCAGCTCCAGCTATCCAAAAAGAGCTTGATAAAACCTGAATACAGGGCTGCCCGTGTAGAAAAAGGGGCACCCGAGTTTGCAAGTGAAACAAACTACGAGTCATTCATGGGACTGGTATGAGAAATCTACTTAACACATTTTATAATATGGATAATCACAGGACCACGCCACTTTCGCGGAACGGGTTTACTCCATTGGATTGCCAGTGCTTTATAACAAGTAAATCTTTTTAAACATCGCAATGCTTTTTATAAAAATGAAGCCATTATAAGACTCAGTTCCCATCACACAATGCAACGCAAACCGGAGGATAGAGTTTTTACCTTATAATGGCCAAGATATGCTTGATACGAATAAAACAAAAGCATTTGCTATTATTACTAGTGTTTATATGTTTCAAAAACAATTTCAAATCATAAGTATCAATCATATACGACATTAATGCCCCATACCACTATGTCGCCATATATAGGTATACAATCAAAACTGCACAGTGTTGTATTTGGAAGTTGGATTTCCATCATGAACCAAGGAAAAAGATAGTCCTTACCGAATTCGAGACTGTCTAGCCTAAGTCTCAGGTAAGAACTCATTCAAGCCTTTGGATCGTCCGGGCCGGTCCACCGATGTGGATTAAAATGCCTGAACACTGCGTTTCCCCGCCCTTTGGGCGTAAATGAGTCCAATGACTCCATCGGCTCCACATAATCACCGATATATCCGAGGTGCCTCGCAACAGCAACAACCACACAGGTGAAAATAATATAAATGTCAGGGTTGGTAGGTCACCGACACCACCCTAGCTAGAAGGAAACACATGCCCTCCCTGATGTCCTCTCTCGTTTCTGGTTCATACCGGGGTGTGAGGCTCACGAATCAACGTTATACACAAATCTATGCCACACAGGCCGTGCTTTGATCATCAACCACAAGACTTTGCTTTTCAACAGAAGCCTTGATCATCTGCCACTTAGGCATGCCACACAGGCAATTCACTCTATGCGACTGATTTCTATCGATATATAACCTCTGAGCTCGTACATCTCAGAGAACGGCTTTAAGCAAGAGAATAAATTCTCCGCCGCCAAACAGATATATATTTAATAGAGATCAATCAGCACAGAACAAAATCCAATTTCAGACACACAGTCCATTTACATGTTCGTTCTGGGTCTGAACGAAGCCGGAGGCATTATATACCTCGCATACCCATCGATCTCCACGTACGTCTGGACGATCACCACTTATTATCTATATTTCGGGATGCCTCCCAATCAAGACATTAGTTATCATCCAACTGGGGTGAAGATCTCCTGTCTTCAACCACCGTCTTCATCATCGACTTCTTACTGCTGATCAATTATTCGAAATGAGATTTAACTCAGCCTTTTCAAATAATTCACGTATATTTAGAATTTAAATCAATTCATTTCAATGGTTAAATTATTCGATAAGAATTCTCGCCAAACACATTCAACCATCAAATATCCACCAAACTAGGTAAATTCGGTTTATTTCCATTCCATATCGTTTATAATATTTTACAACGATTTATTGCTATTTTTATTCATTTAAAAATAGCCAATTCATTCAAACGACGCTTCGGGCCATAACGCGGCCGTGGCACTGTTTTTCTTCAGATTTGATTTACACATATCTGAAAATCTAACCGTTGGATCTTCACAAATTTTATATCATTAGAAAGGTCTTTTCAAAACGAATCCAACGGTTTCAGTTTTGGGAAAATCCGACGGTCGGATCTCCCGGTACACTCGTTTGAAGTTTCGATTTCAAAATACGAACTGCAGCGTCATTATTCGATTTATTTTAAGTATATTTATATATATATATATATATAATCGATTCTGGCGCTGTTTTTCTTCATATTTGAATTAAACATTCCAGGCAATCCAACCGTTGGATTTTCACAAAGTGGGTGTCGTTGTAAAGATATTTCCAAAGCGAACCCAACGGTTTCGTTTTCGGGAAAATCCGATGGTCGGATCTCCCGCACTAATCGTTTGAAATCACGGTTTCAAAACACGAACTTCATCTTTGTTATTCGATATATTTTAATTAAACATATATATATATATAAATATAATCGATTCTTCGACTTCCAAACCATTTTCACTTTATATATTTGATAAAAACGATATTTTTATCTAACAGATATTTATTTCAACACATGAATTTTGTTTATTTTATTTCCACACAGGAATTTCTATTCAACACATGAATTTTGTTTCAATATTCAACACATGAATAATTTATATAGTTTATATATATAATAAAAATGTGATTTTTATTGCAAAACAATTTATTTCAAAACACGATTATTTTATATAGTTTATATATAAGGTAAAAATGTTATTTTTATTGCAAAACAATCTATTTCAAAACACGATTATTTTATATAGTTTATATATAAGGTAAAAATGTTATTTTTGGTGTTGAAACAATTTATTTAAAACAATAATATTTTATATAGTTTATATATATGATAAAAATGTTATTTTTATCTTTCAAAGAATTTATTCAATACACGAACTCCATTCAAAACATGAATTTATTTCAACACATGATTTTTTTTTTCAACATTTAACATATGAATATAAAGTAAACACAGAAATATTTCAGAAAATTTCGGCAGCATAACGGCAGGGTAGTTAACACTAAGACCATCCCTAGTACGGCTCCTCGCTCTATCTTAAATCCTCGCAGCTTTTGACAATGGGGAGTGTGTGTATATATATGTACACACACATATATAACTATATTTCGATTTCATTTCAATATCATTTCAATTTATTTCAACGCACATATCATTTTTACAACGCATATATAACTTATACATCGAACATACAACTTATACAACGCTTATACATGTGGTGTACAACGCTTATATAACTTATACTTTAACTAAATAATTTATACATCGTTGTTATCCATATCGTTTATAATTTAGAAATCTCACATTGGGTTCCACTCCACCAAAAATAGCAGAAGGCTCAGAAAAATATGCGGTCTCTTCTACGTAGAAGACGTCCTCACGGTCCCGGTGTCTCTTGTTTCACGGAATTTCGTCTACGTAGCAAAAAGATACTTTTTTTTCAAGTTTGTAACGGTTTTAAAGTGTTAAAACTATTTTAAATTAACAAAGCCGATTACCTCAGCAAATTGAACGAAAATAGGTTTCGATTTAACTTCAGATCCGTGAAGTAGAAAGAGGATCGGGCCATGCAGCGTCGAAGGGGAAGGAGTGGCGCTCAGGCGTGTGGGGAAGTGGGCCCACTCGGTGGCTCTAGATGCTACTGGCGGCAGTTGAAAGGCTCCGACTTTGGAGGCTTGGATCTCACGATTTACTTGACAAGAGGGGGTGCTCTTGGTATTGATTTAAAGAGGGGGAAAAGCTCTACAAAATCCTCAACATCGGCCTTGAATTTTATTGAGTGGATTGGCCAGAAATCAAGAGAGAAGGGGGTGTTCTTTTCCGCCGTGCGTCGATCGGGGAGAGAGAATGTCGTGGGAGAGAGAGAATGAGCAAGCCAATAGAATTTTTTTTATTTATATATTTTAAAAATCCAAAAATACCCCTTATCTCATACGAACTCCAATCCAAACCCAACGACTGTCGTCCCTAGCTAAATCCCCCATTCCGAACACAATGGGATATGTTTCGAAGGCCCATTCGACTGTTTCAGTCAGTTTTCCTTCAAATTAAAATAAAAACATTCAATATTTAGTTTGAACGTACATTTCAATTTGTCGGGGCCACGTACTGATCCCAAAAATTCCAAAAAAATAAATCTAGCTATGGTTTGATGATACGGTCCCAACAAAACTAGTTTCGTCGAATTGTGAGACCGTTTGAAAAATGGTCTTTTTCTGGTCGATCCAATTTAACTCTAATTGACCAAATACATTTTCCTTCGCCACGCTCACATATTAACTTCAAAAATTATGGAATTTGAAACCTAGCAGTAATTTGATATCTCGGGTCCAACAAAAGTGGTTTCGTCGAATTCTGAGGTCGTTTGCAAAATGTCTATTTTCAAGGGTAATATATTCTCTATAGCGACCTTTCTGAAAATTCATTTGGCCATAACTTTTTCTTCCCGCTATGAAACTTCAATTTTTTAGATTCATTAGAAAGATATTCACTAACAGATTTAAATATTTTTGGTTTGACTAAAATCCGTTTTGTTTTGCACCCGGTACAGTCAGTCAAAGTTCGAATTCAATTTTTGAAACTGTCGCGCCATTTCAGGCCTTGTTTATAATAAGAAATAATTATATTTATTTTCAAACATCGATTCAAACATACTCTTCGTCGCTATTATTTAAAATAATTTGTTTTAAATATTTAAAATTCAATAAATAGCCAAATTAAAAATTTTAAATTGGCTCAGATTTTCCAGGTTGTTACAACAACACAGTCAATCAGATTATCAATGGGTTTTCAAACATAATGAGGTGAGCAAATAGGCACCGTACAACATTTTACGATAATTAAAACTGATAAAAATCAACACTAGCAATTTATATATTTTTAGTTATAAAATAAATAATTGTACAACTGATTGAGTGAGAGAGTTCTCACGTTGATTTCCACTCCATCAGTCTTTTATTGAGGATTTAATTTTAAACTAAATTAAACGAGCATTTAATTTAGCTTAAAATACAACTTGCTCTGTTTCTGTTCCGGTCAGTTCCATATTCAAGTGTTCGTTGTCACGATCGCAACGCAACTGAAATCGTCCAATTCTGCATCCGTATGAAGTAGATATAGACATTTAAACATTGTACAATTTAATTAAATAATTAATTAAATTAACTATGGTTTAATTTAACCTTAATTCTCCATTAAATTACCCTTCCCCATCGTGAAAACCTCCAGCCTAATCACGAAGAAACTTGCCTCCCTCTCTTCAAGTCGCACGTCGTTCGAGGCCATCTTACCCCAATATGAAACCACCCCAACGTCGGCCAACCCTTCCTCCCCGCACTCCCCAATCATGGTGCAGCTTGCACCTGTACCAACACCAGAAAACGTGACTGAACAGCGCCATTTTGTGGCTCGATTTCTCCCAAAATACTACCCCGGAGATGATCAATGCCGTATAGATTTAGAAAGCTTGAAAATCTCCATCATATTTGTGTTCGGAGTTTTCAGAATTGAAGTTTGGATTTATAGAAAAAGGAAGAAGAGTGAAGGAGAATTTAGGCCATCTGATTCTTACTGGCGGTGGAAAAATGAATGCGGAGCTAGGGTTTTGGTGTTAAATATATATATATATATATATATATATATATATATATATATATATATAATTTAATTCCAATAATACATGTTTATCAGTGCGAACTCCAAATCAAACCCAACGACTGTCGCTCCTAACCAAATACCCCATTTCGGACACAATGGGATATGTTTCATAAGCCAATTTGACTATTTTGATCAGTTTTTACTAAAATTAAAATATAAATTAATATAACGTTCAATATTGAATTTCAACATACATTTTAATTTATTGAGGCCACATACTGACTCCAAAAATTATGAAATTTGAAATCTAGTTAAGTTTTGATGATACGGTCCTAACAAAATTAATTTCGTCAAATTTGGAGATCATTTGAAAAATGGCCTTTTGACTAGCTTATTAAATTATAACTTAAATTCAACCAGCGTTTAAATTTACTGTGCTCACATACTAGTTCCAAATGACTTGAAAATTTAAATTTGATAACAATTTGACGTTCCAGATCCAACAAAATTAGTTTTGTCGAAAACGGAGGTCGTTTGCAAAATGACTATATTTAAGGACTTATATATTATTAAAATATATATAAATTCCATAACGACTATTTAAATTTTAGATTGGACATAACTTACAATTTATAAACTGAAATCTAAATTTTTCACATTGGTTAGAAAGAAATAGTTAAATAGATAGTAACGTTTCTTTTTTCATCAAATTCTGGTTTATATTGAATTCCATACATTCATTTGAAATTAAAAATCGAATTTTCAAACTACCTCGCCATTTTAAGCTCGGTTTATAATTAAAATAAATTTATATACTCAAACTTATTCTAAGTTAATTTTTCGTCGTTTATTCTTAAAATAAATCATCTAAAATATTTAAGTTCTATTAAAATCAATTAAAAAGAAATTTTAAATTGGTTCCAAAAATACGGGTTATTATAGATCGCATGGGTAGTAATTAGGGTACACCTTATCCTGCTGTTGTGTAATTAGGCTAACACCTAATTTGTTTACGTAATTAGGGTACGTCCATTCTTGTTGTTTAATCTTGTTTTTTAATGTTGTTGTTAATCCTGCTGATATGTAATTAGGTTAAATACATAATCCTTGTAATGGGCTAGATTTTTGACTAATTATTTTAAGAAATAATTCATTAATTATAGTAAGTAATGAATATAATTGAATAAATTGGAATTAATTATTTGAGAAAATTAAATGATCTTTTTATTTAAAATCCTATATGTATATATTTATTGTGAAATTCTTTAACAAATATGGATATATGAATGTATACAAGTATGTTATGTCCTGTATATTTTGTTTTGTATTTTTGTAATGATTTTAAACTCATGCAGATTAAAATTCACATAAGTAAAAATAGAGTTACTTCTTGAGGAAGAAATATTACATAAATAAAGTTGGCAACATCTTTTGTACTTGTAATAAAAAACATCAATGGACTTGGCACAAGTTTTTGGTTTATAAAATGTGCATATAAATTTAATATGCACATGATTATACACTTCTGTTCAATTCAGCTTTTTATCTAATCAAAACATTAATGGCTGAAAATTTTCTTAGTAATCAAATTTTCCTTTTTTATATAAAACAAGAACAGGGTTGTACAAAGTTATACCTCATTTTGCACATGCTAGCCGTGCATATTACCTGAAGTACGCATGAACAACTATCACCTAACTATTCATTTCATGTCACCTCTACAGCAGTTGCTACCCTATATCTTCCTATTTTCACATAGCTAGTACAAATACTTCTTTTTCGATCAAACTCAAGTCTACTGTTACGACCATGACAAAACCATTCATATAATCCACTATGTGCACGTGGCTATATATGTACATATTTGTACTTCATTCTAGGACCGTCATTGCATTGTTACATGAAGCAAACAACTATATATAGCCACACCCATTCAAATCACAACATACATAGCTGAAAACATAGCATATTCTTTTAAAAACTAGGCACAACTAGGAATTTCTATCAACGGTGCATTTCCTTCCCCATGAAAACATGTGCTGCTTCATTAGTTTATTCATTATTTGCATCTATAAACACACACATACACTTCATGTGTCCTCACACAAAAATGAGTCGAACCAGTTCAGCAAAAATCTACAACAAGTCTTAAGAATAAAGAAGAATTTCTAAAGGATAGGAAACAAAATGTTGTGATCATTTATACACACCTGGAAACTGGAATTTGCATTTGTGAGTAAACATCAATAAGTTATTTATTATGATGCAGATATATACTTGAATGAGTGCTTGCTAAGTTACATTAGTTATACATATATCTATTTAAGATGCCTAAAGCCAATACTGAACTTTTGTGAGTAAACCCCTTTCTACTTTTAAGCCTGTTGTTTATATGTATGTTAATATATGCGGTATGTAAACAAATTTGATCTTAAAAAAACCAAAAATATAAGGATAGAGAAAACAAAAGTGAGTAAACAACCCTTGTACCTCTTGTTTCTATGCATTGGTTCATGTTAAATTAAGGCAGCATATATGTTAATACACATATGGATTTATATCGGCAAACCAGGCATAGTTGTTGAAAATTTAATGGCTAAATGTAGATGATATTAACTGAAATTGTTCTATGTGGAAGTATAAGAGTAAACAAACCAGGAAAATTTACTTACATTACATACAAATCCAACCTTCGTTGTTTGCTGAATTAAAAGCACTGCAAACATTTTGTACCAGTCTGTGTATGTAAACAGTTTTAGCCTCTACTAATTTTGAAATTTCTATAGCTTCAGGCATCAGAACTCAAGTACTACATATAAGTTGCTCCTTCCATATCTATAATATATTTTAGGAAAAAGTTCCCACTTAAATATATATATATGCGTATAAATATGTTGGGTTTAGGCGGTATGATTTTCAGGTTGAAACCGAAACATAAATCTAGAAGAAATGGTTGCAAACAAAAAGAAGACACATGGTTGTCGGTTTTTCTAAAAAAAATGGGATTTTTGGGTTGATCGGATGGTCGAATTTAGCCTCATGTGACCGATGGTGTAACCAGTGGTGTCGACACCGCAAGGAGGTAAAGGCTATTTTATGGATGGGTTCAGGTTGTCGATCATGTTGGGGATCGAGTGTGGCTTTCACATGCACAAGCTGGTAAGACTGGGAGGGAGGGTGTTTTGTAGAAGGGTGTATTGTCTCTAGGAGACTGCGGCACATACGAACACGGCAGTTCACAAGAGCAATTTTACTTTCGCTTGAAGCTTTCTTGTGTTCTTTCGATGGCAGAAAATGTAAGGCATGGTGTACTGACATTGTGCAGAAGGAACAAAAGAAGATACTGGAAGCATCAACGTTCGGTATTCATATGTGAAAAATGAGTATGTTTTGGCTATGGTCTTCAGCTCATTCTATATATAAACATAAAAAAAATAAAACGTAAAATGGAACGAAACAAAAGTGCAAAGAGAAGGAGAGTTGGGTGGGTATAGACGTACAGGAAAGAAAAGAAGGGGTTGGGGAAAGCAGAAGAAATAAGAGAAGAGGAATAGAGAGAAGTAGGAGTGGGCTAAAAAAATGAATGCGCAGGGTATATTAATGCGTGAATAACTGGGCTTGGCCCATTAATATAAAAATACAAATTATAATATGCAAGGTAAGGGAAGTTTTAAAATTCCAATGTACGTTATGTGTAATGTATATAGATATGTATATACATGTTAGTGAAAAAATATATAAACATTTTTTTGTTTGCTAATGGAATTGGACTGGCCCATTTTGATTTAAAGAAGAAAAAAATGTTTTATGTTAAAATTCTAATGTGAATATATATATGGATGGTTATATATATATATACATACATATATATTTACTTATATATATAAGTTAGAACACAAAGATATGTTTGAGTAAATTTGGTTCGTGTATGTAAATCAATGGTGTATGTAAGAAATTCAATGTAGTTATCAAATTTTAAACGGTTCGACTTATAAAAAAATGGTTTTTAATACTAGATATAATGTAATGAACCAGATTTTTGATTAATTATGTTAAGCAATACTTTATTAATTATATTGAGTAATGAATATAATTGAATAATTTGGATTTAATTATTTGAGAAAATTAAATGATCTTTTTATTTGAAATCCTATACATACATACATACATATATATATATATATATATATTTGTTGTGAAATTCTTTAACAAATATGGATATATGAATGTATACAAGTATGTAATGTCTTGTATATTTTGTTTTGTATTTTTGTAATGATTCTAAACTAATGCAAATTAAAATTCACGTAAGTAAAAATAGAATTACTTCTTGAGGAAGAAATATTACATAAATAAAGTAGGCAACCTCTTTTGTACTTGTAATCGAAAACATCAATGGACTTGTCATAAGATTTTGGTTTATAAAAACTGCATATAAATTTACATATGCACATGATTGTAGACTTCTGTTCAACTCAACTTTTTATCTAATCAAAACATTAATGGCTGAAAATTATCTTAGAAACCGAATTTTCTTTTTTTATATAAAACAAGAACAAGGCTATACAAAGTTATACCTCATTTTTCACATGCTAGCCGTGCATATTATGTGAAGCAAGCATGAACGGCTATCACCTAACTATTCATTTCATGTAACTTTTGCAGGAGCTACTACCCTTATCTGCCTATTTTCACATAGTTAGTACAAATACATGTACCTTAATACAAGAACATGGTCGTGCCTTGCTATCTTAAGCAATATGGACTGGCAACCTTTTTCAAAATCTATACCGAGAACTACCTATATAGCTTCATTTCTTTCCAGCTTACACAAGTGCACAACTATACTACGGCTATTTCTTTTTCAATCAAACCCAAGTCTGCTGCTACGACCATGACAAAACCATTCATATAATCCACTATGTGCACATGGCTATATATGTACATATTTGTACTTCATTCTAGGACTGTCATTGCATTGTTACATGAAGCAAACAACTATATATAGCCATACCCATTCAAATCACAACATACATAGCTAAAAACATAGCATATTTATTTCAAAACTAGGCACGGCTAGGAATTTCCATCAACAATGCATTTCCTTCCCCATGCAAACATGTGCTACTTCATTAGTTTATTCATTATTTGCATCTATAAATACACACAAACACTTCCTGTTTCCTCACACAAAAATTAGTTGAACCAGTTCAACAAAATTCTACAGCAAGTCTTAAGAACAAAGAAGAATTTCTAAAGAATAAGAAACAAAATGTTGTGATCATTTATACACACCTGGAAGATTGTCTTCTAATTTAGATTTGATTTGATTTCTTCTAAATAGTTCTTGAAGTCGTTGAATTAGCCTTTGAGTCTCTACTTGAATTCTAACTTGATTCTACTTGAGCAGCGTAACTGGCTTTGGGGAATATCATTGTTGTTTTTATGCTTCTTTTATATTTGGAAGTTTTTATATCAAGACAGAAGTTCTATGTATTACATTTAAGTATGATTGAGAAAATTGTTTGTAAAAGCTTGACTGAATTAAGTTGTTTATAAAATGACTTTATTTTCCACTGCTTTATTTGTCTGTCTTGTAATTTATCTGCATCTTTTACATAAAATGCTCCACCAAAGTTAAGGCATTCCCTTTGTGAGTGACCTTAACGAAGGTGGGGTGTTTCACTTGGTATCAGAGCCAAGTGAAACACCCCGTATTTTAAGTGAAACACCCCGTATTTTCTGTGAACGTAAAAATAACAAATTAAAGTATACTTAATTTTTAAGAGAAGAATTCAGGGAAATGGGTTACGCCATTGTGTTTGTCTCGGAGTTCTGCTTGAGATAGAGTCCGAGTTTGTGTAAATCGGACTCTGTATGAAGAAGTTATGACCTTCAGAAGCTTCAGGGGTTTAAATAAAATAGCTCAGGTTTGAAATTCGAAATTCAAATCACACACCCGGGTCGGGCAGGAAATTTCCCACCTAGGACCCAGGTCGACCAGAGGGTCGAACTAGGGGTCGACCTGGGTCAGACAGGTCGACCAGGGGGTCGACCTCATCCCTATTTCCAGATCCGAGGACAGATTCATTTTTCTGCATCTGGACGCCCGTTCTGACCAGATTCGTTGATCCCCATGCTATATAAACACCCTTAAGGCTATAGTTTTCTCTACACAACTTCATTACGCCTATACCCTAACCTAACTCATATTAAAATAATTCAAAGATGGGGTTATGCTGCTCAAGTAAAATCAAGTTAGAATTCAAGTAGAGATTCAAAGGCTAATTCAATGACTTCAACAACTATTTAGAAGAAATAAAATCTAAATTAGAACAATAAATAGTCTACTACAAGGGAGAGCTATTCAGTTTTAGAATACAGATCCCATAATTTAAGATCATTCTGTAATTTGTAAGTTCACGTTACTTTCAGAAATAAAAGTAAATTGTGATTCTGACATTGTAATAAAACTGGATCTGAGATTATGCCTATTTCTATATGTCTTTCTATATCCTTTAGATCTATCTCATTGATAATATTATGTCCATTCTTTGTCTCTTCTTTCCTTCATCTTTTTTTTGTTTTATAGCCAGGCTACTACGAGCCTGAGCCAAATCTCATAAGAGATGAACGTACGTTGGAAATAAAATTGGGCATAATATATGATTTGGACATGACTAGCGCCAAAAATTGGGAAAAGTATTAAATTATGTATAATTGGGCATAACTGAGTTGTAGCTGATTTGAGGACATAACACATGTTGTATTTAAAACATAAAGTATTGGACATATGACTTGAGATTTAAGGCATAAAGTATTAGACATAAGACTTGAGATTTGAGGGATAAAGTATATTAGGCATATAACTTGGGATTTGGGGCGTAAATTAAACTGTAAACATGTAAGTTCAAGTTATTTTCAAATTTAAGCACCTTATAGTGATTTTGGCATATAATGAAATGGATCTAAGTCCATGCTTGATGATAAGACAAACCTTTTAGATTAATTCCCATCTTTCTATTGAATCAATGATTTATATGCCTAGGAAGTTATTACTCAATCATGCATGTCTTTGTTGGACATCTGATATATTATCATTTTAGGTTCATTATGTTATTTACATCATATCTATATGTCTATGAGGTTATTTATGTCATTTTGTTTCAGATCTATCTTTGTTATACCCCAACTCTAATAGATCTGTAATCCTCTTAGGTCCAAAATATTTGATAGATCTACCATTTCAATGCCTGTTTTACGCCAATTCTCTTTTATGTTCCCCTTTTGTCCCCTTTATTTTATGAACCTAGATTAACCTCGAATCTAGACTGAAACTTATTATGCGTGCAATTGGAATGAGGGGGTAATGGGGAAAAGTCTATTTGGTAATGGTGGAACATAATTTTGTAACTTATGATTTGGGGCATAATTTGTCTTGGTTTCGAACTTGGGGTATGAGAGCATGACTATTAGTACAAACTTATGAAGATTAGATGTAGCCAAATTTGAGTAATAACTCGAAAATTGAATTTGGGGGCCATAACTTGCAATTAGCTTTGTTGGGCATAACTTGAGAATTGGAATATGACTGGTTGGGATAATTAGCATATAAATCTAGACTTGGACATTTATGGAAAATGTGGCATAATATGAAATTGACAATAATTGTGAATAATTTACATATAATCTATAAATATGTAAATTAGTGAAAAGATGAATATGCCTAACCTGAGGTTAGATTGAGTTGTGGTCTAGAACTGCCCGGAACCGCCCGGCACATCCAGTAACCACAACAACACCTATCTAATGTGAGAAGTTAGTGCATCATGCCCTAGAAAAACCCGAGGTTAGATTGAGTTGTGGTGTAAAACTACCCGGAACCGCCCGGCACATCCAGTAACCGCAACAACACATATCTAATGTGAGAGGTTGGTGCATTAATACATCAATTAATGCTAATGAACAAGATGAATGACTAGGGTTAAGTTAATGAGAAACACTTAACCAATATAACAAGAAGAACGACTAGGGTTAAGTTAATAGGAAACATTTAACCAGTATAGCATGATGAATGGTAGGGTTAAGTAATAAGAAACACTTAACCAATATAACTTGATTTGTGGTAAGGTTAAGTTAAAACAAGAGTGCAACACTTAACCAATATAACTTGATTTGTGGTAAGGTTAAGTTAAAACAAGAGGGCAACACTTAACCAATATAACTTGATTGTGGTAGGGTTAAGTTGACACAAGAAGGCAACACTTAACCAAAGTAACATGACAAGTAGGTGGGTTAAGTTAACTTGAATTGATTGATGACACTTAACCAATACAATATGATGAACACATGGGGTTAAGTTAACAAGGAACACTTGACCAATGTAACTTGATGAACGAACGGGGTTAAGTTAATAGGAAATACTTAACCAATTTGATAAGTGAGGAGGGTTAAGTTAATAGGAACACTTAACCAACATGACATGATGAATGGGTGGGTTAAGTTAACATGAATGGACAACACTTAACCAATACGACATAATGTGCAGGAGGGTTAAGTACATTTCGGGTTGGTGGGTAATGTTAGTAAATATAGGCCCACAAACTTAACCGTTAAATAAACATGCTTGAATCGATGAAAGGGTTAAGTACATCTCGTGTAGGTGGGTAATATTAGTACATATAGGCCCACAAACTTATCCGTTAAGTAAACATGCTAGGATCGATGGGAGGGTTAAGTACATCTTGTGTAGGTGGGTAATATTTGTATATGTAGGCCCAGAAACTTAACCAATAAGAAACCCTAGTAATGGGAACTCATTTCAGCGTAACCCACATAGATGTATCATGGTACCCTGAAACTAGGCAGGGTGGGGCACGATTGCTGGGCTGATTATAAGCGGTCAAAACAGCGGCAGGGGACACATCAGTGTAGGTTCCGACCGTTTACGGGCATGCACGTACTCCGGAGTGGAAAAAAGCAGGCACTGGTTACTAGTAGTTGTACACTGTGCATCTTGAATCGTGTCGGGTTGCTGTCATAAAGATTGATACACCTTATGGTGGGACCAGCACAGAGTATCTACACGCAAGAGAGGGCCGATTGACACAGACACATGGAATATTAATGCAACTAAGGTGCCAATCGGTAAGGTTGTAAGGGTACATCTAATATGTTCATGGCAATTAGGCAGATTGAGGTGGAATCCTCACGATAGATATACACCTGAAGGCTACCAAAATTATGGGGATTGGGATCACGTTATCATTTTATACATATTACTAGTTGGGACACTAGTTAGGTGGTGCAGAGATAGTTATAGAAATCAGAATAACAAAGTAGTATCAAAGAAGAGGAAGAGTAGAAGCGCATTCAGTTTATCTTGCCTTATCATACCTTATGCTTATCCTATGTTGTCTTGTTATCCCTGTTATCACGGTATTGTCTTATATTCAGTTTATTCATGTCATGATGCTTTTGCCTGTTTATATGCTGAAAGTCACTGGACTTACCAGACTTATGTCTGACCTAGTTTTGTTTCGCCTCTTTCCCCCCCCCCCCTCCCCCAGGTTCACAGCTAGGAAATGTTTCCACCTAGCTCAGTTTTCTCTCCAAGCTCGAAGATAGTCAATGTATTGCTTTGGACACTCTCTTCCACTGCTATGGCTGGTTCATGCTTTATTGGGGAATATCATTGTTGTTTTTATGCCTCTTTTATATTTGGAAGTTTTTAGGTCAAGACAGAAGTTCTATGTATTACATTTAAGTATGATTGAGAAAATTATTTGTAAAAGTTTGACTGAATTAAGTTGTTTATAAAATGACTTTATTTTCCGCTGCTTTATTTGTCTGTCTTGTAATTTATCTGCATCTTTTAACTAAAATGCTCCACCAAAGTTAAGGCATTCCCTTTGTGAGTGACCTTAACGGAGGTGGGGTGTTTCACTTGGTGTCAGAGCTGAAGGTTACCAGATCAGATAAAAGATTTGAAAATTTATTTTCGAAACGATTTTAAAAGAAGCATTTTCAAAAGAAAAGTTTTGTTTTAATGGCATATTCCCCAAAGCCATATGCACTATCTTTTTAATCCTCTGTTTGAATCCTTGTTTCCTTCTTTCCTGAGTCTCCGGGGCTCTTGGCTTTCTGGGAGGTAACCTCATTGCGACATGGTTCCGTAGGCTTGATGAGACTACGACACCTGTCAAAGGGCGAGGAAGTGCCCAACCTCCGTCTATAGCCGCAGTAGTTTCACCTGCCTCTAATTTTCTTTCAAGCTTTGTAGGGTTTTCCATGCAATGGAGTCAGCTTTCAAGAGACTTGTCAACAAGTTACACAATGATGGCAAAGATGAGAATGAGGTAGTTTGGCTAAGGAGCACAACCTAAGGATGAGGAACTCATGGATATAGATTTGGTTCACAAAGGAGGTAAAGAGGAAAGAATAGTAAAACCTAAAACAAGAGAAAGTGTCTTTATTATGGTATAATGGGTCATATAATTAAGGACAAAGGCAAGAACAAAGGACAGGATTTTCCGGAAGGCAAGTGCATGCTCTCACCGCCAGCATACCTGAGAGAGAGTTAGTAAAGCTTCGGTTGAAAAAGTTTAGTTTTTCTTTTTGATCATCCTATTAATAGTCTTTTTGGTTTTAGATCTTCACGTTCGTTTATATCTGCTTCCATAGTTGAGTCTCTGCACCTTAGTACTTGTATAGCAGAAGATCTCATTATTGTCTCAAATCGAATTTGTGGTTCGGCTCATTTATCTTTGGTTTGTAAGGATTTGAGATACCTATGTTTTTGGTTTCATGGGCTATGGGTTGATTCTAGGCATGGATTGGTTAGCTAGTAACTGTGAAAAGAGGGTAGTTAGACTTTCGACTTGCATCAGGAATACCCTTGAAATTTCGTGTGATCCTAAGGGATCTGTTTATCTTAGCTACCTAGAATCACTTTATGTATTTATCGATGATTTTCGATCCATTAGGGTAGTCCATGAGTACGCAGATGTTTTTGATTAAGGTTAGGGGTTTGTCCCCTAAAGCGTGAGGTAGACTCCCACATATATCTAGATGACAATGCAAAACCAGTTATGCGACCAACGATAGTTTTGGAGCAAGATTGGCGAGGATAGCCAGAGTCGGTTAAATACTCAATTGTTTGGTTGTTTTGCTAGTATCATCTCTCATAAATCGTCCAAATTCGGAGGAGGTACTCCTCGGGTGCTTATCTGATATTGGTTTAGGCCTTTGGGGCTTGTACTTGAGGGATGTCAAGTTCAACTAGGATAGCTTGCGTGAGAGATATCGACCCTCAGATTTGTGACATGATGGATAAGCCAAGTAGAAGAGATACCTCTAATCATCTCAGTATATACACTTGGTATCATGGTTAACATCTGTTTATCTTGGAAAGATAGCTCGGCTACATTAGATACCCTCTAGCATAATAAGTGATCGAAGTCCTATCTTTACTAGTGGGTTTTGGAAATGGATGTCAAGAAGCTTCGCAATCATGAAGTTAAATTAGTTAAGGTACGGTGGAATGAAGCTCAAGAAGATGCAACTTAGAAGACTGAAGACTAGATACGCGCATCATACCCTTTTATAGGGTATATTCTTGATTCCACTTTTTCTGTAATATTTATTTGCATGCTAGTCTTTATCTTTTAGGTATATCCTCTCGGTCCTATCCATGATCCTTAGGTCGAAGCCAATGGATGTAAACATGTGTTTGAGACATGTTATGATTGATTGTTGCAATTGTTTGCTAGTGGTTGCTCATGGATGCATATACGCATATTGGGCACTAGATCGACTCTGTAACTTTCATATTGCATATGCATGAGTGAACTTTTATATATATAGATTGAAACTTGATGTATTATCATATGGATGTTGCACTTGTATGAATGACTGTGCACTCATGTAAAAGTTATAAAGTACGATTAGGAATAATTGCATACATGATGGACTCATGGCACTAACATAATCCGCATTAAGGAGGTCAACTGAATCAGTAGACCGCCTGATTTTGCATTAGATACGAAACATATACACACACTCTGCATATGTTCATATGGCATTAGAAACCTTTTAAGGACAATGGATGCCTGGGTTTGATGGTTGAGTAGATGGACGGTTGGATGGTAGGATATACGTTCTTCCTAACTTGAAGATTTCGGGGACGAAATCCTTTAAGGAGGGGAGAATGTAACACCCAGTATTTTCTGTGAACGTCAAAGTAACAAATTAAAGTATACTTAATTTTTAAGAGAAGAATTAAGGGAAAAGAGTTACTCCATTGCGTTCGTCTTGGAATTCTGCTTCAGATAGAGTCCGAGTTTGCATAAATCGGACTCCGTATGAAGAAGTTATGACCTTCAGAAGTTTCAGGGGTTTAAATAAAACAGCTCAATTTTGAAATTCGAAATTCAAATCACACACCCGGGCTGGGCGGGAAATTTCCCGCCCAGGACCCAGGTCGACCAGAGGGTCGACCACCCCCTATTTCCAGATCCGAGGACAGATTCATTTTTCTGCATCTGGATGCCCGTTCTGGCCAGATTCGTTGATCCCTATGTTATATAAACACCCTTAAGGCTACAGTTTTCTCTACACAACTTCATTACGCCTATACTCTACCCAAATTCATATCAAAATAAATCAAAGATGGGGTTATGCTGCTCAAGTAGAATCAAGTTAGAACTCAAGTAGAGATTCAAAGGCTAATTCAATGACTTCAACAACTATTTAGAAGAAATCAAATCATATGTAAATTAGAAGAACAAATAGTCTACTTTATGGGAGAGCAATTCAGTTTCAGAATACAGATCCTAGAATTCAAGACCGTTCTGTAATTTGTAAGTTCACGTTACTTTCAGAAATAAAAGTTAATTGTGATACTGACATTGTAATAAAACTGGATCTGAGATTATGCCTATTTCTATTTTTCTTTCTACATCCTTTAGATCTATCTCATTGATAATATTATGTCCATTCTTTGCCTCTTCTTTCCTTCTTCCTTTTTTTTTATAGCCAGGCTACTGCGAGCTTGAGCCAAATCTCATAAGAGATGAACGCACGTTGGAAATAAAACTGGGCATAATATATGATTTGGACATGACTAGCACCAAAAATTGGGAAAAGTATTAAATTGTGTATAATTGGGCATAATTGAGTTGTAACTGATTTGAGGACATAACACATGTTGTATTTAAAACATAAAGTATTGGACATATGACTTGAGATTTGAGACATAAAATATTGGACATATGACTTGAGATTTGAGGCATAAAGTATTGGACATATGACTTGAGATTTGAGGCTTAAAGTATTGGACATATGACTTGAGATTTGAGGCATAAAGTATATTGGATATATAACTTGGGATTTGAGGCGTAAATTGAACTGTAAACATGTAAGTTCGAGTTATTTTTCATATCTAAACACCTAATAGTGATTTTGGCATATAATGAAATGGATCTAAGTCCATGCTTGATGATAAGACAAACCTTTTAGATTAATTCCTATCTTTCTATTGAATCAATGATTTACATGCCTAGGAAGTTATTATTCAATCATGCCTGTCTTTGTTGGACATCTTATATATAATCCTTTTAGGTTCATGATGTTATTTACATCAGATCTATATGTCCGTGAGGTTATTTCTGTCAGTTTGTTTCAAATCTATCTTTATTATACCCCAACTCTAACAGATCTGTAATCCTCTTAGGTCCAAAATATTTGATAGATCTACCATTTCAATGCCTGTTTTACGCCTACTCTCGTTTATGTTCCTCTTTCGTCCCCTTTATTTTATGAATCTAGATTAAACTCAAATCTTGACTGAAACTTGTTATGCGTGCGATTGGATTGCGGGGGTAAAACGGAGTAGTCTATTTGGTAATGGTGGAACATAATTTTGTAACTTATGATTTGGGGCTTAATTTGTCTTTGTTGCGAACTTGGGGTATTAGGGCATGACTATTAGTACAAACTTGGGAAGATTAGATGTAGCCTAATTTGAGTAATAACTCAAAAATTGAATTTGGGGGCCATAACATGCAATTAGCTTTGTTGGGCATAACTTAAGAATTGGGATATGACTGGTTGGGATAATTAGCATATAAATCTAGACTTGGACATTTATGGAAAATGTGGCATAATCTGAAATTGACAACAATTGTGAATAATCTACATATAATCTATAAATATGTAAATTAGTGAAAAGATGAATATGCCTAACCTGAGGTTAGATTGAGTTGTGGTGTAGGACTGCCCGGAACCGCCCGACACATCCAGTAACCACAACAACACCTATCTAATGTGAGAAGTTAGTGCATCATGCCCAAGAAAAACCCGAGGTTAGATTGAGTTGTGGTGTAAAACTGCCCAAAACCACCCGGCACATCCAGTAACCGCAACAACACATATCTAATGTGAGAGGTTGGTGCATTAATACATCGATTAATGCTAATGAACAAGATGAATGACTAGGGTTAAGTTAATGAGAAACACTTAACCAATATAACAAGAAGAATGACTAGGGTTAAGTTAATAGGAAACACTTAACCAGTATAGCAAGATGAATGGTAGGGTTAAGTAATAAGAAACACTTAACCAATATAACTTGAATTGTGGTAAGGTTAAGTTAAAACAAGAGGGCAACACTTAACCAATATAACTTGATTTGTGGTAGGGTTAAGTTGACACAAGAAGGCAACACTTAACAAAAGTAACATGACAAGTAGGTGGGTTAAGTTAACTTGAATTGATTGATGACACTTAACTAATACAATATGATGAACACATGGGGTTAAGTTAACAAGGAACACTTGACCAATGTAACTTGATGAACGAACGGGGTTAAGTTAATAGGAAATACTTAACCAATCTGATAAGTGAGGAGGGTTAAGTTAATAGGAACACTTAACCAACATGACATGGTGAATGGGTGGGATAAGTTAACATGAATGGATAACACTTAACCAATACGACATAATGTGTAGGAGGGTTAAGTACATATCGGGTTGGTGGGTAATGTTAGTAAATATAGGCCCATAAACTTAACCGTTAAATAAACATGCTTGAATCGATGAAAGGGTTAAATACATCTCGTGTAGGTGGGTAATATTAGTACATATAGGCCCACAAACTTAACCGTTAAGTAAACATGCTAGGATCGATGGGAGGGTTAAGTACATCTCGTGTAGGTGGGTAATATTTGTATATATAGGCCCAGAAACTTAACCAATAAGAAACCCTAGTAACGGGGACTCATTTCAGCAGTAACCCACATAGATGTATCATGGTACCCTGAAACTAGGCAGGGTGGGGCACGATTGCTGGGCTGATTATAAGCGGTCAAAAAGCGGCAGGGGGAACTTCAGTGTAGGTTCCGACCGTTTACGGGCGTGCACGTACTCCGAAGTGGGAAAAAGCAGGCACTGGTTACTAGTAGTTTGTACACTGTGCATCTTGAATCGTGTCGGGTTGCTTTCATAAGGATTGATACACCTTATGGTGGGACCAGCACGGAGTATCTACACGCAAGAGAGGGCCGATTGACAGAGACACATGGAATATTAATGCAAGTAAGGTGCCGATCGATAAGGTAGTAAGGGTACATCTAACATGTCCATGGCAATTAGGCATATTGAGGTGGAATCCTCATGATAGATATACACCTGAAGGCTACCAAAATTATGGGGATTGGGATCACGTTATCATTTTATACAGATTACTAGTTGGGACACTAGTTAGGTGGTGCAGAGATAGTTATAGAAATCAGAATAATAAAGTAGTAGCAAAGAAGAGGAAGAGTAGAAGCGCATTCAGTTTATCTTGCCTTATCATACCTTATGCTTATCCTATGTTATCTTGTTATCCCTGTTATCATGGTATTGTCTTATATTCAGTTTATTTATGTCATGATGCTTTTGCCTGTTTATATGCTGAAAGTCACTGGACTTACCAGACTTATGTCTGACCTAGTTTTGTTTCGCCTCTTTTCTTCTGTCCCCCCCCCCGGTTCATAGGGAGGAAATGTTTCCACTTAGCTCAGTTTTCTCTCTAAGCTCAAAGATAGTCAATGTATTGCTTTGGACACTCTCTTCCACTGCATGGCTGGTTCATGCTTTATTGGGGAATATCATTGTTGTTTTTATGCTTCTTTTATATTTGGAAGTTTTTAGGTCAAGACAGTTCTATGTATTACATTTAAGTATGATTGAAAAAATTGTTTGTAAAAGCTTGACTGAATTAAGTTGTTTATAAAATGACTTTATTTTCCGCTGCTTTATTTGTCTGTCTTGTAATTTATCTGCATCTTTTACCTAAAATGCTCCACCAAAGTTAAGGCATTCCCTTTGTGAGTGACCTTAACGGAGGTGGGGTGTTTCAAAGATGGAATTTACATTTGTGAGTAAACATCAACATTTAGTTATTTATTATGATGCAGATATATTCTTGAATGAGTACTTAATGAGTTACATTAGTTAGTCATATATTTGCGTAAGATGCCTAAAGCCAATACTGAACATTTGTGAGTAAACCCCTTTCTCCTTTTAGACCTGTTGTTTATATTATGTTAGTATATGCGGTATGTAAGAAAATTTGATCTTAAAAAAGCAGAAATATAAGGATAGAGAAAACAGAAGTGAGTAAACACCCTTTGTACCTCCTGTTTCCAAGCATTAGTTCATGCTAAATTAAGACAACATATATGTTAATACACATATGGATTTATATTGGCAAACATGGCATAGTTGTTGAAAATTTAATAGCTAAAAGTAGATGATATTAAGTGAAAATGTTATGCGTGGAAGCATAAGACAGTGAACATTTAAGTAAGCAAACCAGGAAAAGTTGTTTACATCACATATGAATCCAACCTTCGTTGTTTGCTGAATTAAAAGCACTACAAACACTTTGTACTAGTCTGTGTATGTAGACAGCTTTAGCCTCTGCTAATTTAGAAATTTCTATAGCTTCAGGCATTAAAACTCAAGTATTACATATAAGTTGCTCCTTCCATATTTGTAGTATATTTTAGGAAAAAGTTCCCACTTAAATATATATATATATATATATTTGCGTATGAATATGTTGGGTTTAGGTGGTATGATTTTCATGTCGAAACTGAAACATAAATCTGGAAGAAATGGTTGCAAACGAAAAGAAGACACATGGTTGTCATTTTTTCATAAAAAAGGGATTTATGGGTAGATCGGACTGTCAAATTTGGCCTTACGCGACCGATGGGCTAACCGGTGGTGTCAACATGGTAAGGATGTAAAGGCGATTTTACGGATGGGTTCAGGTTGTCGATCACTGTTGGGGATCGAGTGTGCACTTGCACGTGCACACACCGGTACGACTAGGAGGGAGGGCGTTTTGCATAAGGGTGTATTTCCTCTAAGAGACTGCAGCACATATGAACATAGCAGTTCGTCAGAGCAGTTTTGTTTTCGCCTGAAGCTTGCTTGCGTTCTTTCTTTCGGTGTAACAGAAAATGTAAGGCATGGTGTACTGATGTTGTGTAGAAGGAACAGAAGTAGATACTGGGAGCATCAGTGTTCGGTATGCACGCGTGAAGGATGAGTATGCTTCGGCTATGGGCTTCAGCCCAGTCTATATATGTGTATATATATATATATATATATATAAATTAAAATGTAAAAAGGGAACGAAACAAAAGAGCGAAGAGAAGGAGAGTTGGGTGGGTATAGATGTACAGGAAAGAAAAGAAGGGGTTGGAGAAAGTAGAAGAAATAAGAGAAGAGGAATAGAGAGAAGTAGGAGTAGGCTGGAAAAAAAATGAGTGTGCAGGGTATATTAATGCGTGAATAACTAGGCTTGGCCCATTAATATAAAAATACAAATTCAAATACGTAAGGTAAGGGAAGTTTTAAAATTCCAATTTAAGTTATATATTATGTATATAGATATGCATATACATGTTAGTGAAAAAAATATAAGCATATCTTTGTGTGCTAATGGAATTGGACTGGCCCATTTCGATTAAGAAAAAAAATGTTTTGTGTTTAAAATTCTAATGTGAATATATATATATATATGTGGATGGTGTTATATATATATATATATATATATATATATATATATAAGTTAGAACGAAAATATATATTTGAGTAAATTTGGTTCGTGTATGTAAACCGATGATGTATGTAAGAAATTCGACGTAGTTATCAAATTTTAAACAGTTCGACTGAAAATTAAAAATGATTTATATAGAAAAATGATTTTTAATACTAAATATCATTTCATTTTGATCGAACATAAGTTTACTTGTGAGCTGAGTTGACGCGTAAAATACTGATCAGTAATGATCTGCAATCCAGTAATTAATAAATTGAGGGTTCTATTTGTTAATTTATTTATTAAGTTATATTTAATTATGTTGATCGAATTTAAATATTTTATTTACATCCATTAGTTGAAATAAACTTTTTTCCACTATATATTTGATTGGCTGAATACCCTGTTAGTAGACATAAACAATGTTCTCCTACTATATCAGTTTGACATATTTTATCAGTTAATATATGTTGTTGAGATATTATCAGTGGATAATATTGAATTGTATTTACATGTTTGTTTTGCATTATGACTTAAATGTCGTCTGTTATAAGAAGTGTTATATACCGCTGGAACTGCTAAGCTGTTTCTTGAAAATAACTCAGAAATGAACATAAGTTTAAAATTGAATATTAATTGTTTTAAGAAACAATTATAATGGATTATTTTAAATTAATTATATTATTGAAAAATTTCAAAGTAAATTAATTAAAATTAGTTGATCAGGTTGTTTAGGGTTGATTTAAATATTTGTTTAAATGGGAATTTGATTATTAAATTAATTTGTTTCGATTAATTTAATAGAAGAGGTTTTAAATAAATGGTTGTTCAAAGACTTGACAACAGTTTCAATTATTAGATTAGATAGGATTATGGTGTAGTTAAACAGAGAAGTTAAAATTGGATAAGTTATCCAAGATAATGCTTTAATTTAATTGTAAAAGGGAAAAGGAATTGAAGTCGATTAGATTCCATGGTTTTGAATATTTATGTTAATCAAGTCAACTTGATGAATATTTTCAAACAACAATATTGTCTTGAAAATGGTTTAGGATTTGGAAATCAAATTGAATTTTCAAAGTCTGGTTTGTCGAATAATTTGGGTATCGAACTTCTACAAATCTTGACGATAAGAATGATTTCGACTCAAGGTCTGAGAGGTAATTAAAATACCCCGCTGTAACGACACGGATTTCGCTCGGACCTAATCGATCGTTAAATCGACCAAGACCGTTCGAATCCCGCATACGCTAACTCTGGGTATACAACACATCAGAACAAATAACTGAAGACTTTTATAAACATCATAATAATGTTACATCAGAGTACAGAATATATCAAAGTATATCGAAATATAATACAGTGGAAGATTTATTTACAATAAATGTAATACAATGCACAGCGGAAGACTATAAATGTCTGGACACAGCTTAAAGCTTCAATCCAGAATCCTGCTCAATATATTTGCAAAATAAAACTACTCGACTGCCTATGTGGAAAATAAGGGCACCCGAGTTTGCAAGAGAAAAACAAACTACAGGTTAGTCATGGGACTGGTGTGAGAAACTCTACAGTTAAAATTAACTTATTAAATCATAAGACAAATCACAGGACCACGCCGCTAACGCGGAACGGGTTTACCCCCATGAATGCCAGTGTATAAACAACAATCAATATAGATATATGGATCTACTATGCATCAATCAACATGCAATATCCCAATCTACTCATTTAGATTAATCACCACACTAAGATTTTCCAAATCCAATTCAATTTACAGAAATTATTCCTTTGGATTTTATTCCTGATTTCTAATTTCAAATCATTTGAAATACATATCTAACTTTCTATATCAAAGTAGATTTCACTTCGGGATCTCAAATCAAATCGTTTGGAAATATGAATTCCAAAACATAACAATGCATACAAACAAGTATGCAACCAAATATCGTGCTCCCCATCGACAAGGCAAAGGGTACGCACCCAGCAACTCGATATATAAATGTGCACCTACCCCCACATAGGAGCAGGCTACACCGACGATGCACCTCCCACACATGGAGAGCATACACCGCCCTCTTACCCATACTTTTAGTCTCAGGGTTACCCGAATCTTTAGCCACATACTAAATCATTTCATATCCCGAAATAGGGAAAATCATTTCACAACATAATAATCACAAGTACTTTCAAAATATAGTACTTCACATCAGTAATTCACACATATGATCAGTCACTATTAATCACATAACCTTTGAGCTCGTACGTCTCAAAGAAGGGTGTTAAGCAAGAGAATAAATTCTCTGCTACCAAACAGATACATCATTAATAGTAACTAATCGAATATGTGATGAACTACAATGTAAAACCATAATACATTTCCAAATCATTTCGAAATCATCGGTTTTTAGGCCTCGAAATCCTTTATGTTTTATAAAACATTTTTATAAAACATTCCCTGTCCAAAATCGAAAATACATTTCTTTTCACTTAAGAAAAATATATCATTTCACAATCATTCATTAAATTTGAAATGAACACAACATCGCTAAACACCTTATCGTCAAATCGTGAAGTGTTTCACAAGGTGTTAGCACACAGATATCTTTACCCAACCCAATGCTAAATGTAAAGGCATATTCTGCTCATAAACTGGTCGACCACCATCCAAACATCAATCAACCACAATCAATATCAACAACTAAGTAAATTTGGTTTAATCACATCACGTGTTTTGGTAAATTTAATCACCATTCATTCATCCAAATCTAATTAAAGATTTATTCAAACCCCAATTGTTTTCGTCTCTAAAATCATTTCATATTGATTGTTCTACATTTTGGAAATTAATCCTGCTTTTACGCGGGTTAAAGAACTAATGTCATTTAAACACAGTTCATGACAAACCCCAAATCCAATTTGATATTAAACACAAGGCTCTGAATAGAAAATAGTATCGACTTATATTCAACATCAAATTCTAAAACCAACAAATATCGTATTGGAAATAACGATATTAATATATCTTTCAAATTTCCACAACAATATCTGTATAATCACGAAATCCAACATCGAAATATTCCGAAGATAATTTCGATTCAAATCCATTCCAATTCATTTATTGGAAATTCTGGTTATTTTTAAAACCATTTCAAATCCAATTTATTTATTTAAAAATAAATAAATTATTATTCTAGTTAATAACTAGTTCATTTCGATAAAAAACTATTTTTATCTTTTCAAGTATGGGATTTTTCATCCCAATTCTTTCCAAATCATTTATTATTATTTTACACAAATTATTAATGTTTTTAATAATTTTATTAAGGACCATACAGTCGATTTCCATCAAAGGCCATCGAACTGCACTTATAGCGACCTTTTCCAAATTTGTTTTGGACATAATTCCAAATCCATCCGTTAGATTTCAAATCTCCAATATTCATTAGAATGCTCTTTTCGATACGAACCCAACGGTTCCGGTTTCAGGAGAATCCGACGGTCGGATCTCCTGTAATGTCCGTTCGAAGTTAATGGTCGAAATTCGCGAACTGCCGTAGTGCGGCGCGTTCTATTCTGGCCATTATATTTTATATATAACATATATAATATATATTTCATCGATTTCCCTTTTAAAACGTATTTTATAAATCGTTTTAAATTCGTTTTCAAAATGATTTCAACTTCATATTCAATTTCTAATGAAAATTGAATATTTCGTATACACAACAATTTTATACAGTGTACATATATGTTAAAAATTATATTTTTAACAATCAAATCATTTTCACATTTCATATATATATATATATATATATATATATCGTTTTCATTTCATATATACATCGTTTTCACTTTTCATATATATATATATCGTTTTCATTTCATATATATATCGTTTTCACATTTCATATATATATCGTTTTCATTTCATATATACATCGTTTTCACTTCATATATATATATATTATTTCCAACTTTCATATATATAATATTTTCACTTTTCAATATATACGATATTTTCACTTTTCAGTATATACGATATTTTCACTTTCAATATATATACGATATTTTCACTTTCAATATATACGATATTTTCACTTTATATATATATATATATATATTTCATTTCACATCAAGATCAATTTTCACACAGAATACAATCAAACAAGTCGTACATGGTCTGTGGACGACGAGGAGCAGTTCATATATGCAGTTACAAAATAAATAACTGTACAGAAAATTTAAAGTGAGAGAATTCTCACATTGGGATCCACTCCGTCAGTTTTATCTGAATTTCTGTTCTGTTTCGATTTGAAATTTCCTGAAATTCTGACATGCTCTGTTTTGAATGCGGCCAGTTTTATTGTGAAGCTCTCATCTCCACGATCGCAACGGATCCAAATTTGTAATTTTTCGACCTCGTATGAGAGAGTTACACATTCTTAAACATTGGATAACTAATTGTATAATTAATTAAAATTATAATGTATAAAAACCGTTACCACTTCCTTAACCAACGTTCTTCCTCTCTCTGCCGTGATTTCCTAAAACGATGAACCCACTTGTCACGAACTAGGGTTTCACTTTGTCGTGCCCTCGCCTGACCGGATCCAGATCGCCGAAGCCACCTCAAACCGGCGTCGAAGCCCCTCCCCACGCGCCGCATCTCAGGCAGCTCAGTGGTCCCTAGCTTGTCAAATCCTCATGCGAACGGCGGTTCTTTTCGGGGGAGAATCGAACCCTATACACCATTAAACCAGATCTCAACCATACCAATTACAAGATCTCTCGAGTCTCACTGATTTAAAGTAAAGTTTTAAATAACTATTTTAGTTCTCACACCAGTCCCATGACTGACCTGGAGTTTATTATTTTAACCTAAACTCTGGGTGCCCCTATTTTCTGCACGAGCAGCAAGTAGTTTTGGTTTTGCAGATTTATATCCACAGGATCCTGATTTACAGCTGGAACGATACTCGGAAAGCTCTGTATCCGTGTATTACTTTCAGTTGTGTTTTGTATATACTCTGTATATTCTTGTATTCTGATGGAATTGTTGTAATAAACAATGGAATGTTCTTCCGTCTGCGTTCTATTTTGTCGTGTTCTCAAAACAATCAGGCATTTCGAACGGTCTTGATCGGTATAGCGACTGATTCAGATCGAGTGGAATTCCCGGTCGTTACACCCGACTTGAACGATTTCACTATTTTCCGATAGATAGTATTAGTTTGTGTTCGAAATGTGTGTTAGAGTTGAATATTGATTTCAGCTATGTAAATGATATTCAAGAGTGAGATTTTAATGTAAGATTGATATTAGTAGTTTTCTAAGTTAAGAAATATTTATGTTTTTAGATAAAATATAAATGAGTTAGTATTTGAATACAAATAATTCATATTATTTAAATAAGGCTGAGAAGATCCAAAGGAAATAAATTTGTATATTTATTTTATATTTGAAAGTTAAATAAACGATTATCAAATCTGGACCTTTTCGTTGTCGTTTCGAAGAGACCGGAATCTAAACTCCACTTCGATTCGATATACGTTACGAGTCAGAGATTTTATTGAAGACCACTGAAGACGGAGTATTACAAGGGCAGTTTTGTCGATCCTAGTGGAAATTGCCTGAGATGGATTTAAAAGATAGTGCATTCAGTTTGTCCAGTCCTAGGACAACTTGTATGGGCGAATGTTTGACATAGTATGCCTAACCGGTCACCTACGTTGATCTCTTCAAACGTATTTATGATGGCGGTAGAGGAATTCGTTTCTCTTGCTTTATACCCGTAATATATTTTTGGGGAAGTCAATTAGTGGTTAGCGGTTTTGACGATATGGAATTCAAAGTAAATAAAGAAATGATTTGTCAAAGGTAAGTTCAGCCTCAAGCCTCACAACCGGTGTATTGTCACCATCTAGAGAATATCCATTTTGTTACTTCTTTTGCTTCTGTATCTCCCGGGAATGGCTATGTTGGTACCAACCGTAAGGTGACAATATATTCGATACACTCAAGAGAAATGAGTTGTCGGTCATGTGTGGCCGGGTTGCAAGAAGTTTTTGTTGAACCCAGTGTATTCCCCTCTAGAGACACACTATCGGAAGGTCGTCCATACCTTGTTGGGAATCCATTATTCAATATGCGCTCGCAGTTTTGATTGTATACTATATTCGTAGAGCGTGTGATGCATGCATTCTGCTAGATGATTATTTATTTGTGGATTGATAGGCATTATTATGATATCATATGAGTTTTGATATAAAGATGTTTTGGGTTATCGTATGGTAAAATCCATTCATGTTCATGCGTGGTCATGCTTACGATTATCTTTTCTTTCAAAATGATTTTTGAAAGTTAAATCAAAAGTTTTAGATTCTCATAAGGTAAAAACTTGTTCCATGTTATACGGCATGGTCTTATGAGATATCGTTTTATTTTCTCAAACAGCTTTAAAATCGTTTACTCATGTTAGTCCCATGACTGACCCCCAAAGTTAATTTTTCTATGTTTTCCCTAAACTCTTGGGTGCCCAAATTTGTGTAAACAGTCAAGTAGTTCAGAATTTTACAGATTTATCTTGAGGAGCATGGAGCAGAAGGCTACAGTATTTGACATTTAGAGTTTATTCCGTTGTGTTGTATGTATGATGTAGTCTGATGATGTATGTAAGTGCAAATACAGTTTGTATTTCAAAAGTGATTATTTATATATTTTATTTTATTCTGCTTCGATTGTGAAATTAATGTTATTGTTTAGTTCTATCTTCTATCATTTTCTTATATTCTAATTTTCTATCTTTCTATTTCTCATCCTCTAACTTTTTTCTATTACTGATTCGTATATTCGTGCAATCTGGGTTGGACGTGTGTTGTATTCAGTCGACTCAAATGGTACGGATTTGTGGGTCGTTACAATCCTTTTAAACCAGTTATACTAGTATTGATGAATACATACTTGTTTTAGGGATATAAATGTGAAGCATTACTCGATCATAGTTTATTTCTGTTATTTCTGTCTATTATGTTGTTATGTTTATCTGTTACCTTATATGACACGATACCTTTCTCATCTAGTCTTATTTACATGTCTTGGCATTTCTATTTTATGCATATTTCAAAATCATTGTAACTCGCTAGACTTTATGTCTATCCCTTTTCTTTGGCTTCTTTCTTCCCCCCACCCTCTAAGACTCTCATAGTGGAAGCACTCAACAGTGACTAGGATTTTATCTTACATCTTGGACTTGGATTTCTTGAGATGTACCGTTTTGACTTACTCTCTGCTTTAGTATGGCTTATGATGAGGGATATGATTTTATATACTCTGATATTTTATTTTATGAGATGTTTTGTAAGACAGATTTGAGTTAATAGGTTTGTGGATGTAACTGGTTTTGAGACTATGTTTTATTTTAATAATGAAGTTGAAATTTTTCGCTGCATATTTTACATCTATCTTGTGAATTTATGTACTGTTTACCTATTGCGCTTCACGGAACTTAATGCATTAAGTTATGAGTGACATTAATGGACGTGGGGTATCACACTACCCATCGATCGACTTTAACCTACTAGTTTACCATCTCGTATGGTAACTTATGTCACAGCGGATCTTGAGCTTTATCCGATCTGATCTATTAGTAAATATATAACTAATCATTGCTGGATGCAGTAGTAACTTATCTTTCCTTGTTGATGCACATGCATGCTCGTTTCACTCCCGAAGCACACCACACAAGGCCATGTCTATGTTAATCCCATATTTACCCAAATAAGCATAACCGTGCCTACCCTCCACCACTATCTATTGTGAGACCATCAGTGATAATCCAGAAGGAAATGTTGGTACAAATCCTAACAAATAAATATTCTAATTTTCTCCCTAGTCCAGATCCACCTTTATTTAGACCCTATTCATTTGTCACTTTTTTCCAAATCCGTCTTGTGTTGCTTGAAATGACCACAACTAGTAAATAACTTATGTCGCTTATTTTCCGAAATCAGTCCCGTGTTGTTGGAACAGACCACATCTAGTATATGCTTACTAAACTTAACCTTGGACTAAAGTTATGCTAATAATAAGCCTTTTCATCATTTCTTTCAACTATAACCCTTATGTTATAATTACATTCACAAATAAGCCCATTCTGTCCATTATGATTTATTTGTGTCCAAACATTTATCATAATATTATTCATACAAATATGTCAAGTCTTTTACAATTACAACCCATGTTATATTCTTATTGCATACCCGTATACATTTTCCTATTTCAGCCCCATCCTTTGTTAATTACACATCTACATTTCATGCACCCTTTTTCTATAAATTTAGTGCCATTTCTTTTTAATCCATGTTCGCACAATTATTACTTTACATCTATATTTCTACACATAAAATAAATTGATTAAATCAATCGTCAATATATTAACATTTACAGATCTAGACATGTTTTGGGCATAAATAAAAAATAGGTGTTGAAACTGTAAAATAACTGACATTCATATATACTGAAAGAGGGAAGAAGACTGAAAGAATATCATACAGTACTTGAATAAAATAAAACTATAAGAAAAAGAATAAAAAATATTGTGGAAAATAACCTGCATGAAACTAATAAAAACTATAAGAAAAACCATAAGAAAACTGTAAGAAAAACTATAGAAAAATCTATAACTATCATAAATCCTATTTTCCTAAATTACCAGAAGTCCAAATAATTACGCACTCACCCATGCTCCAAAGCATTCCCCCATGGCCACTACAAATCCTGTCTCCAAAAGGTGTGTATATAAATGTTTATTTTAATAAATCTTTTCCCCTTAAATTTTTTTTAGGTCAGGACCGTCTCAAAAAGGGAGAAACTAGAGGGGAATAGATTTAGTTGTGAAGAATTATCTTGGTTTAGGGATTTATATATAGGTTATGCTAGGGATCTTAGATGGTTAGATTCCTAGATTAAATCTAAGTCGGTGTGACATCCCATGTCCGTTAATGTCACTCATAAGAGAATGCATTAAATTTTGTGAAGTGCAAAAGGTAATCAGGAACAAAATTTCACAAGGCATATATAAATAGACAGCGGAAAAAAAAAATTAAATTAAATTTTCATTATTACAAGCAAGTCATTTTTCCAAACCAGTTACATCATCAAATACCAAATACTTCAAATAAAAGTTTCTGCCAAAACATCAGAGAACAGTAATGCAAAATCATATCCTATTTTACAAGCCATAACAGTAGAAATATAATCAAAGCGGTACATCAAAGCAAAGGAGTCTTGGTCCAAGCAGAAAGAAAATCCTAAGCACTGCGGTATGCTACCATTTTGACGACCTGAGGGGGGAAAGGAAGAGAAAGAAGCAAAACAAAATAGGTTAAACATAAAGCTTGGCGAGTTCAAGTGAATTTCAGATATGCATAAAATGGAGGTATCAAGACAGATAAATAAGATTTGATGAGAAAGTACAGGAGCATATAAGATAATAGGTAAACAAGATAAACAGGATAGCAAGATGGCAAGATAAAACAGTGATCGACTAAAGCTTCTCATTTATATCCTTAGAACAAGTTTTCTCTACACCAATACTAGTATAACAGGATTAAGTGTTATCCTAATTACATAACAGGAACATGATTAGGTGTTATCCGAATTACATAACAAGAATAGGATTAGGTGTTACCCTAATTACATAATAGGAACAAGATTAGGTGCTACCCTAATTACATAACAGGAACAAGATTAGGTGTTACCCTAATTAGGTGTTACCCTAATTACATAACAGGAACATGATTAGGTGTTACCCTAATTACTACCCATGTGATCTGCTTCCTACTACGTAAATACCATGTGTCAGCCCCAACAAGGGTGTATCACTCCCTAACCCAACAAATTATTTAATAGGTACATATTTACTGGTGTTACAACGGCTTAGTTTCTCTAATTGGACCCATGCACACTCATGACTCCGCCGGAACGTGGCCGTACCTGGTTTCCCTATTTGAGCCTCTTACTATCGAGTTTAGTACAGCTTGCCCTAGCCCCTACCTAATGTGAGGCCCTCTAACAAAATACCAACATGGATACTAACTGATATGGGTTCCACAGAGCAAGATTGACACAAGCCAAACCCCCTAAGCTTGTGCCCTCAAGTAACTAGGATTAAGAGTCCTAAAACCCGATACAATAGCAGAACAAGGGACTCTTAGCTTATTAATAATTAGGTTTAACTTAGCAGGTTTAAGTTCATTAATAAGCATGTTTGTAATATTATATATTTTTTTATAAATTTTTATGTGTACAACCCTTTACCCCAAAACAAGCAACTGCCTAGATGTATATGTAAAATATAGTAACTGAGTTTACTTAGCCTACATATGGTACTTACATTTTGCTAACATGTTCGTATTAAGTCTAATCTAACATGTTTACACGTATGCATATTATCCCTTTTTTGATATATTCCCAAATTACAACAAGTACATACATATATATGCATATTATCCCTTTTTATCATAGTCCCACATTACAGCATGTACATATGTATATTATCCCTTTTTAGTATATTCTCAAATTACAGCAAGTACATATGCATATTATCATTTTTTATAGTCAAAAGTCCTCAGTGGATGATATTCCCCAAAATTCTCCTTTTTCATGTCATTTCATATTATCCCAATATTCACTATACGCAATTAAAATCGGAAATGGCCTAGGCTCAACGTAAATAAATGGGAAAAACAAAAGGATAAGAATAGAATCAAGTCAACTGAATAAAGTAGGCATATAAACAAGACTGTAAATATGTAAAACAACAGAATAAAGATAGGGAAGATATATATATGTATGAACATAACTGATGAAGGTAAAAGAACATATATTACTGTAACAATTGTGTAACGAACCATAATTTCTGTATATTTAAAATTTAAATTTTAATTAAATATATAGTATACTATTGGTTAAATTTATATTTATTTATATTACGAGCCTGAAATGGCGCGGTAGTTTGAAAATTCGATTTTAAACTTTGGAAAATATATAAAATTCATTTTAAATCAGAATTGGGTAAAACTGGAAACGTTAGAATCGAATTAATCATATCTTTCCAGAGAATGTAAGAAATTGAAATTTCGCCGGATAAATTGCAAGTTATGACTAAATCAAAATTTTGAAAGGTCGCTATGGAATTTATATAAAGAAATTATAAGCGTTTGCGATTAAAATTTGAATTCCGGATTTGTTTAATTTTTAAATAATTGTATATGGGAATATAAAATATGTGAATTTGATTTATAAATTTTATTTAAGTTATAAATTGATTTAAATTGAAATTTTAAGGATATTTAATTTGAAAGTTAAGTTAAAGTTGGAATTTTATTTGTTTATATTTAATTTGATATTCAAGTTTGAAATTTGAAAGTAATTAAATGTGGAATTTAAAATATATGTGAAATAAATTTGTAAATTTATCTAAATTGTAATTTGGTTTAAATATGAATTTATAAATATTTAAATTTGAATTTAAACAGTTAATTGAATTTGAATATTTTATTAATTTAATTAACTGTGAAATTTAACGGTTTTGGCGACTGTCTCGGAATTCGACGAAACCGACGCCATTGGAACCGGAACGGTGATATATTATAGGATTCCAAATTTTAGAATTTTCCGACTTACCGTTTGGTCATACGAGAGAGATTGTGAACGAGATCAATGTAAATGATAATTGGGTGTTTCTCATATATTGGGCCTTATATATGTGTATAAATAAAATTCACTCTCACCTCACCAACTCATTTTCTCATTCAAGTACGTACAATTCCTTCTCATCCCTTTCTAATGGCTGAACTCATATTTTCCAAACCCTAGAAATAAAATTTCAAACTTGAAATTCAAATCTCTCCAAACCCTAGAGTATTATATGTCGATTCGAAGCTCTCGACGATACGAGGCTGCTGATACCATTCGTTTCGACATGCAGCGAAGGATTTTGTCAGAAATCGTCGGTCAAACTTGCAGTTTTGGTAACCCTAAGGCGATTTTTGGGGTTTTCAAATCTAGGCAGTAATCGAAGAATGTAACTTATGGGTTTTGAGGTGTGTGGCCTGGGGAGTTCATCGACGGTGGTCTCGAGGTCCAGAATGGTCGGAGTTGGCCACGATTTGCGTTTTAGGGTTTTAAAACCCATCCGCTGGTTGGTCCGTCAGAGGCGGAAGGTACCTCCAGAGGCGGTGGCTTCGGACCTGGAGGGTACGCCGGGAGGAGCAGGGCTTAAGGGCGGTGACCGGAGAAGCTATCGAGGTCGGAGGCGGTGGGATTTCTTGGTCAAAGAGGCGGTGTAAAATGGGTTAGTTCGCGTGTTACTGTTCACACCTGGGATGGAGCGGGAGAAACTTGGGGGATGCTGACGTGTCAAGGTGAGATTGGGTGAGGAATTATTAAATCAATTTATATATATATTTAAATTCCGAATGGTAAAACATGAATAACTTCTTCATACGACCTCGGATTGACGCGCGGTTTGTTGCGTTAGGATCGTGGCGGAATTGCGGACGTTTTGGCACTGACCTGGCTGCGTTTAAAGACTGTCAAATTTTGGGCTTCTTCTGGACGTCTGATTCAAATTGAAACCCGAAAGTGAGTGTTTCTTCGCTCACGAAATACTAAATTAATCCCATATTTATCGAATTAAAGTATGAAATGAATTGGTTGCATGGTTGTGCTTGATTTGGTGAATGATTGCTTGAATTTGACATGCCAGTGTGTTACATGCAATAATAATCGATAATTGGTTATTTAAATTTAATTTGAATTTCCAATTAGGAAACACCGACACCTGTCAACCCGTATATGATTCGATTTACTGTTCGAATGAATGTTTGTGATGGATGCCTCGGTTTACTTGATTTCTGAATTTATACCGCTTGAATTGTTCTGTCGTTCAGTACATGATGTTGTGTGCCCATGTGACGATAAATCCTATGTACCCCTTGATGTTACGGGCATCGAATAAACCCGGGATTTATCGATAAAATGAATTAAGAACACAGAGTGAAATGATACATCTCTGTGACCCTGATTTGGATTGAAATGATAGATCCATCCCTGAACATCGAGAAATAAAAATTAAATCACTTGGCCATAGGATAGCAAATTATATACGGACATCGGTTGGTTAAATAATTTTTAAAATTATTTGAAATATATTCGATGTGAAATTTCATTTAAAGGAAATGTATCGATTTTCGATAAATTATTATTTTCCTTTAAATTATGGATTCTCGATGACATTTGAAATGATTAAGGAAAATCTCCAAATTAATTTGGAATTTGAAATTCGGATTTAAATAAAATTTGGGATCTATTCCAATAGTTGGACTCAAGTGTAAATAATTCTTTTGAATTTAAATTTTTGAATAAAGGAAATCGTGGATATTTGAATGGTTTAAAAACTATATACGAGTATGGTTTGAATTCTCGAAATGTAAAAATGGTTGAAGGGAGTTTGAAACAAGACTTTGAAATCGGGTAACTCCACTTGAGGTTGGGATTTTGATTCGAGTGCTGAAATTAGGAAGGAGAAATAATTTAAATTTAAATTCTATCTTTAATTTGTTTTATTTTATTTTAAACTATATATATCTACCTTATTTCAAGTAAGTTTTTATACATTATTATTTTGAAATCATTTAGTAAAACTTTGTTTATATATATATATATTTTAATTTGAATTTCCTCAGTATACTCTAATAATTTATATCAGTAAGTTTTTATATGGTTTATTCTTAAGTATATATATTTTATAAATTTTTATATAAATTTTATTCTCCTCCCGAATGGAAAGTGTTTGGTTTTTAAATCGTTGGTTCAAATGGAGTCGAGAGAATGTTATATTCTTTTTGAATATGAATTGATTTAAATCGATTTTATACGAAAAAGGTAGATTTTATTCTATGTGAATATGAAAGGTGATTTCAAGAATTGAAATAAATAGATATGGAAATATATATACCCTATTTGAATATGAATGGGTTCAAATGTAATTTGATTTGGAATAACTGAAATCGTTTGGAATGAAATATATTCTGTATGAATATATATATATATATATCGATTTGAAATATTATATATGAATATAATATAATGGTATGGAAATAAATCCTGGTTTGGAATATAATTGGTTTGGGAATGATCGAAATATTTTGATATGAAAATTATATTCTTTGGAATATAAAATGAGCTCGAATCAAAATATGATATGTTGATATGAAAGCGAACTTTTGTGAAATGTAAAAGAACCGACCGATGTGAAAAATGTAAACGTTTGGTTGTTAAGGAGACCGGAGTCGACATAAGGCATACTCTCTGTCAGTGTCGACACCACTTTGACAACTGTGTACGCGGTGGAAGTTCCAGAACCGGAGTAGGATGGTATGGAGGCGATTACTGGATTTGAAGAAAGAGAACGATGATGGATTAGCCTTGACCTTCGGGTCATAATTGAAATGACTAAAACAGGAGCCATACCCGGGTTAATGAGATCGCATCTCTGATCGAACGCGCTCCTTCGATACCATCTCTATTACTGCTGTGATTGATTTGGGTGCACCTTTTGAATATGGGAATGTCGTTCGAGGTGGGCGGTAGTTGCGGCTATGCGTTACCACCGGCCTGGGGGCCGCGAATTCGGTAGAATCCTACCGGGGTATTTCCTCAGTGCCTTGTCATATTATCCTGATCGAGCCCCTACGATTTTGATTTAACGTTGTCGTATCATGGCGCATCCCTATCCACCGACGTACTGGTGTGTTATATGCAAACTGTACGGCAATGGTATAAACGGCGTAAGGGTAACATGGTAATCCCGCTTACGCTATTTTCGATATTATACTTTACTGAATAAACACTATTGTAATAGCGTATTATACTATGTATGTATTAGTTTAACGGATCCTTGAGAGATGGAAAAATCCCGTACATCTCTTGAGTTACTGCACCATGACACTGATATTATTTCGTATTTTAATTTGACTAATATGAGATTGTTTAGTGCTGATCCGAGTGTTTGTTGTGTTTTCTTTTATGCAATATGCTCGGGTCAGCAGTCGTTGCAGTTAATGAAGATTATTTGGCCTTGGAGATCGAAGACGGAGTTTGGTATATGTATCCACTACATTTTATTTCCGCTGCATTACTGTATGTAAGTGCATAACTCTGATGATTTAAATGTTGTAACTCGAATGTATATGTTTAAATGCTTTTGAATATTTATTTGTCTATTATATGTTATCCTCCCGCTGTGAGATTCTGTGATTGTTTTCTTTTTTGTCTTCTTTTTCTTCTTTTTCCCAATAACTATCCGGATTAGTGATTTGTTTGGGTCGACATGTGTGGTTTATTATCGATGTAAACGGTCAAAAATCTGGGTCGTTACAGTTGGTATCAGAGCGATGGTTAGCGATAACCTTGGCTCTGTTTGGGAATTAACTCATTAGAGATGTGGTTAGTAACGCCCTAGAATGAGTTCGGGTGAATATATGAGAGAGCTTATTTGTATTTTTGGATATAAAATGATTTTATGTTGTGTTAATTGTTCTGTTGAATATTTATAGATTCTGGTCGATATATGGGACGCCATAGAATCGATAGGAATTTCTAAATGATCGGACAGAATGACTTGACATAATATGGTTTTTGATTATATTTTAAAATATATCAAATATACATTATGGTTCAAATATGTATGTATTTATTTTAGTGGGGGATAATATAAAGTTATTACCCATTATGGTTGATTAAATCATAAATCTAATACGGAAAATTTAATGAATTTGGAAAATATTTGGAAATAAAATCTGTTGAATACAATTGGAGCAAAACAATTGCGATTTAAATGAAATGGACTTGAGGGTTTGATTCTGGTGCTTTTGAGATAGTTTTGTCAAATTTTGAAATTATATAGTATTATAAGTCTTTACGAAAGAAATGGTTTAAAGGATTTTAAAAGAACTAAGTGTGTAATCCCTTCTCGGACATCAGAAATTGACTTCGATCATGAGTGCACGCATTATCGACGTTTATTATGAAGTGTCTAAGTAGGGGAGACCACGCCGTACTTTCATAACCTGTTTGAAAAGAATTTTGGATCTAAATTTCCATGGGTATGTAAAGTGTATTTTCAAATTTATACAGGATTGAAATTTCTTTGTTTATTAATTAAAGTTGAATTTTAATTTAGGGTATGTTCCTACGGATTTATAAATACGTATGTATTTTGAACTTAGGTTACAAAACCAGAATCAAGCAATTTAAGTTCGTCCTAATTTGCGACATCGATTCAAGGTTAATACTCTCGGTTCCTTGAAATTTTAGACTTTGAAATGTTGGAATGGACTTAAGAACTGAGGGGTCGTCGCAGAACTCTTGAATTTGGATTGTAAAAATATTTTATCAGATAAAGTATAGCTTTATTTAAGTAGAGGGAATCGAATAATGATAGTTTGAGAATTAGGTATGAATTTGAGTCGTGAACAGTCGTTAATTCAAATCATGACTTGTACGTCGAATAAATAAATTTGGTTAACGGAATAAGGGTCAAGTGAATCCAATTCGTCGAAAATTTTAAAGTGAATTCAAGTTTAATCGGAATATAACACTTGAAACAAACCGGAAATTGAATAGAAAGAATATCGAATATAAAGTAAGCAATTGAATGTAGATCCAATTACTGAAAATGAGGTGATAACAACGTTAAGTGTTAAGGATTTACAAAGTATTGGAATCGAAAGGTAGAAATTTCAAATAGAAATAAACCAACGTTATGAGAAAATCCAAAATAGTCGATAAGCTGAAATTAAAATGACTATAACTTTTGATGGGCTGATCGGAATCTGACAACTCCGGACTTTATGGAAACCTTAGAAATTGAGTTAAAACTTTCGTTAATAGCGCCCGTTGAAATTCTCATGTTTACTATGCTGAAATTCAAGTTGTAGACATAGTTGTATGTACAGGAAATTAAAAACAGAGGTGTACATCGATATTGTTTTGATCATAACTCCCAAGCGAAACGTCGGATTTTAGTGTGCGAGTACAATTCGGAAAGGCCAGAGTGTAAGCTAAAACTTTTCCTTAATGTTCTAAGTAAAATTTTGAGATTTAGAGGGCTGAAAACTAACATGAACAATTCAGGCCTGCATTTTCAGTGCTCGGGCTGAAACGTTCACTTGCGGTAAAACTGCCATAACTTTTAAACCGATTATCCGAATTCGATGAGTCCGGACATTTCGGAAAGCCTGAGACGAGAGCAACAACTTTTTCCTAGTATGCTTTGGTCAAATTCCAACTTTTAATGCGTGATAATCAACGATTTGTTCGCTGGCCTGTTACGGATATGGTGGTTTTGTAGTTGAAACGATGAAATTTTGATATGTATGTTGAATGCATTTGCTATATATCGTATATATGTTTGATTTTCATGTATGTGTAAGTATTTGGCAGGTGTACGGAGTGTGCGCTACGATTTTGAAGCTCGCTTGCGCTAAAATGCTAAACGCTAAGGTAAATAAAAATGCAATATAACGCTAAAAGAGGTACGTACTTGTGGTATATGGTTTTGAGGGTTTTATATTTTGTTTTTCCCCACTTTCGGGATGCCTCATCATTGGATGAGATGTATATTGAGTCGTATATGTATTGGGATTTTTCTCGGACCTCTCCGTGCAAAGGAGATGCTGCCGAAATTTTTCATGATTTCGGGAGTTAGAAAAATTTACGGATTTTACAACTATACTTGTTTTGGAAATATTATTTGTAAGTATGGATTTGAAAAAGATATGCGCTTAATATCGGTTCGTTCTCTTTTCGAGGACGAAAAGATTTTAAGTGGGGGAGAATGTAACGAACCATAATTTCTGTATATTTAAAATTTTAATTTTAATTAAATATATAGTATACTATTGGTTAAATTTATATTTATTTATATTACGAGCCTGAAATGGCGCGGTAGTTTGAAAATTCGATTTTAAACTTTGGAAAAATATATATAATTCATTTTAAATCAGAATTGGGTAAAACTGGAAACGTTAGAATCGAATTAATCATATCTTTCTAGAGAATGTAAGAAATTGAAATTTCGCCAGATAAATTGCAAGTTATGACTAAATCAAAATTTCGAAAGGTCGCTATGGAATTTATATAAAGAAATTATAAGCGTTTGCGATTAAAATTTGAATTCCGGATTTGTTTAATTTTTAAATAATTGTATATGGGAATATAAAATATGTGAATTTGATTTATAAATTTTATTTAAGTTATAAATTGATTTAAATTGAAATTTTAAGGATATTTAATTTGAAAGTTAAGTTAAAGTTGGAATTTTATTTGTTTATATTTAATTTGATATTCAAGTTTGAAATTTGAAAGTAATTAAATGTGGAATTTAAAATATATGTGAAATAAATTTGTAAATTTATCTAAATTGTAATTTGGTTTAAATATGAATTTATAAATATTTAAATTTGAATTTAAACAGTTAATTGAATTTGAATATTTTATTAATTTAATTAACTGTGAAATTTAACGGTTTTGGCGACTGTCTCGGAATTCGACGAAACCGGCGCCATTGGAACCGGAACGGTGATATATTATAGGATTCCAAATTTTAGAATTTTCCGACTTACCGTTTGGTCGTACGAGAGAGATTGTGAACGAGATCAATGTAAATGATAATTGGGTGTTTCTCATATATTGGGCCTTATATATGTGTATAAATAAAATTCACTCTTACCTCACCAACTCATTTTCTCATTCAAGTACGTACAATTCCTTCTCATCCCTTTCTAATGGCTGAACTCATATTTTCCAAATCCTAGAAATAAAATTTCAAACTTGAAATTCAAATCTCTCCAAACCCTAGAGTATTATATGTCGATTCGAAGCTCTCGACGATACGAGGCTGCTGATACCATTCGTTTCGACATGCAGCGAAGGATTTTGTCAGAAATCGTCGGTCAAACTTGCAGTTTTGGTAACCCTAAGGCGATTTTTGGGGTTTTCAAATCTGGGCAGTAATCGAAGAATGTAACTTATGGGTTTGGAGGTGTGTGGCCTGGGGAGTTCATCGACGGTGGTCTCGAGGTCCAGAATGGTCGGACTTGGCCACGATTTGCGTTTTAGGGTTTTAAAACCTGTCCGCTGGTTGGTCCGTCGGAGGCGGAAGGTACCTCCGGAGGCGGTGGCTTCGGACCTGGAGGGTACGCCGGGAGGAGCAGGGCTTAAGGGCGGTGACCGGAGAAGCTATCGAGGTCGGAGGCGGTGGGATTTCTTGGTCAAAGAGGCGGTGTAAAATGGGTTAGTTCGCGTGTTACTGTTCACACCTGGGATGGAGCGGGAGAAACTTGGGGGATGCTGACGTGTCAAGGTGAGATTGGGTGAGGAATTATTAAATCAATTTATATATATATTTAAATTCTGAATGGTAAAACATGAATAACTTCTTCATACGACCTCGGATTGACGCGCGGTTTGTTGCGTTAGGATCGTGGCGGAATTGCGGACGTTTTGGCACTGACCTGGCTGCGTTTAAAGACTGTCAAATTTTGGGCTTCTTCTGGACGTCCGATTCAAATTGAAACCCGAAAGTGAGTGTTTCTTCGCTCACGAAATACTAAATTAATCCCATATTTATCGAATTAAAGTATGAAATGAATTGGTTGCATGGTTGTGCTTGATTTGGTGAATGATTGCTTGAATTTGACATGCCAGTGTGTTACATGCAATAATAATCGATAATTGGTTATTTAAATTTAATTTGAATTTCCAATTAGGAAACACCGACACCTGTCAACCCGTATATGATTCGATTTACTGTTCGAATGAATGTTTGTGATGGATGCCTCGGTTTACTTGATTTCTGAATTTATACCGCTTGAATTGTTCTGTCGTTCAGTACATGATGTCGTGTGCCCATGTGACATTAAATCCTATGTACCCCTTGATGTTACGGGCATCGAATAAACTCGGGATTTATCGATAAAATGAATTAAGAACACAGAGTGAAATGATACATCTCTGTGACCCTGATTTGGATTGAAATGATAGATCCATCCCTGAACATCGAGAAATAAAAATTAAATCACTTGGCCATAAGATAGCAAATTATATACGGACATCGGTTGGTTAAATAATTTTTAAAATTATTTGAAATATATTCGATGTGAAATTTCATTTAAAGGAAATGTATCGATTTTCGATAAATTATTATTTTCCTTTAAATTATGGATTCTCGATGACATTTGAAATGATTAAGGAAAATCTCCAAATTAATTTGGAATTTGAAATTCGGATTTAAATAAAATTTGGGATCTATTCCAATAGTTGGACTCAAGTGTAAATAATTCTTTTGAATTTAAATTTTTGAATAAAGGAAATCGTGGATATTTGAATGGTTTAAAAACTATATACGAGTATGGTTTGAATTCTCGAAATGTAAAAATGGTTGAAGGGAGTTTGAAACAAGACTTTGAAATCGGATAACTCCACTTGAGGTTGGGATTTTGATTCGAGTGCTGAAATTAGGAAGGAGAAATAATTTAAATTTAAATTCTATCTTTAATTTGTTTTATTTTATTTTATTTTATTTTAAACTATATATATCTACCTTATTTCAAGTAAGTTTTTATACATTATTATTTTGAAATCATTTAGTAAAACTTTGTTTATATATATATATATTTTAATTTGAATTTCCTCAGTATACTCTAATAATTTATATCAGTAAGTTTTTATATGGTTTATTCTTAAGTATATATATTTTATAAATTTTTATATAAATTTTATTCTCCTTCCGAATGGAAAGTGTTTGGTTTTTAAATCGTTGGTTCAAATGGAGTCGAGAGAATGTTATATTCTTTTTGAATATGAATTGATTTAAATCGATTTTATACGAAAAAGGTAGATTTTATTCTATGTGAATATGAAAGGTGATTTCAAGAATTGAAATAAATAGATATGGAAATATATATACCCTATTTGAATATGAATGGGTTCAAATGTAATTTGATTTGGAATAACTGAAATCGTTTGGAATGAAATATATTCTGTATGAATATATATATATATATATCGATTTGAAATATTATATATGAATATAATATAATGGTATGGAAATAAATCCTGGTTTGGAATATAATTGGTTTGGGAATGATCGAAATATTTTGATATGAAAATTATATTCTTTGGAATATAAAATGAGCTCGAACCAAAATATGATATGTTGATATGAAAGCGAACTTTTCTGAAATGTAAAAGAACCGACCGATGTGAAAAATGTAAACGTTTGGTTGTTAAGGAGACCGGAGTCGACATAAGGCATACTCTCTATCAGTGTCGATACCACTTCGACAACTGTGTACGCGGTGGAAGTTCCAGAACCGGAGTAGGATGGTATGGAGGCGATTACTGGATTTGAAGAAAGAGAACGATGATGGATTAGCCTTGACCTTTGGGTCATAATTGAAATGACTAAAACAGGAGCCATACCCGGGTTAATGAGATCGCATCTCTGATCGAACGCGCTCCTTCGATACCATCTCTATTACTGCTGTGATTGATTTGGGTGCACCTTTTGAATACGGGAATGTCGTTCGAGGTGGGCGGTAGTTGCGGCTATGCGTTACCACCGGCCTGGGGGCCGCGAATTCGGTAGAATCCTACCGGGGTATTTCCTCGGTGCCTTGTCATATTATCCTGATCGAGCCCCTACGATTTTGATTTAACGTTGTCGTATCATGGCGCATCCCTATCCACCGACGTACTGGTGTGTTATATGCAAACTGTACGGCAATGGTATAAACGGCGTAAGGGTAACATGGTAATCCCGCTTACGCTATTTTCAATATTATACTTTACTGAATAAACACTATTGTAATAGCGTATTATACTATGTATGTATTAGTTTAACGGATCCTTGAGAGATGGAAAAATCCCGTAACATCTCTTGAGTTACTGCACCATGACACTGATATTATTTCGTATTTTAATTTGACTAATATGAGATTGTTTAGTGCTGATCCGAGTGTTTGTTGTGTTTTCTTTTATGCAATATGCTCGGGTCAGCAGTCGTTGCAGTTAATGAAGATTATTTGGCCTTGGAGATCGAAGACGGAGTTTGGTATATGTATCCACTACATTTTATTTCCGCTGCATTACTGTATGTAAGTGCATAACTCTGATGATTTAAATGTTGTAACTCGAATGTATATGTTTAAATGCTTTTGAATATTTATTTGTCTATTATATGTTATCCTCCCGTTGTGAGATTCTGTGATTGTTTTCTTTTCTTTCTTCTTTTTCTTCTTTTTCTTCTTTTTCCCAATAACTATCTGGATTAGTGATTTGTTTGGGTCGACATGTGTGGTTTATTGTCGATGTAAACGGTCAAAAATCTGGGTCGTTACAAATTGCATAGATGAATAACAGTAAAAGAACAGTATAGAAACTAACTTACAAGTACTATATGTTTTAGATCCACTTTTATTTACTATTATAATATATTTATAGGTATCAGATCTGAAAGTAACCTTAACTCACAGGGCTAGGTATTAGGTTCAGAAATAGTTCTTGAAAAAGGTTGTATGTTGATTGCAGAGTTGTAGGTTGATTGCAGGGTTGAATGCAGATCTTGAATCTCCTCTGTCAATTTAAATTTCAGCAGCATCTCCCCATTTTATTATTTAGTTTAAAATATGCCATAGAGGCAGAAAGGGAGGAAGAATAGTTGTACGTAGATAAAATGAGAGAGAGCCCCCTTTTAATAGATTAATAGAGCCTATTCTTAACCATTAGATTCTAGGCTTTTAAATCTTGTCGTACCATTCATCCAATGAATCGACTATAAGAAACAATCCAAATACATCATTCATAATCGGGCCAGTATGTCGTTTGGTCGACCCCTACCTATCGGGTCGACCCAGGTCGGTTATGGGTCGTCCCATGACCGTTGGTTCGCGTTGTTTATTTTTCTTTTTGAATTTTGAAAATGTATCCAAACTTTGAAAGCTCGTATCTCCTTCATATGTTATCTGATTTAAACAAACTTGGAGTCCACCCGAACCGAAATTCCGAGACGAACATAACGGTAAAGTTGGTTTTACTTAATTCTGAATATTTAATTATATAATATTCATTTTATTGTCTTTATTGTATGGCCATGGTGTACTAAATTTTGGGGTGTTACATTCTCCCATACTTAAAGGATTTCGTCCCCGAAATATCTAAGTTTAAGAAGAATGTTATTATTTTAACAATCACTACAACCATCTACTCATCCATCAACTACTGGCATCCATTGTCCTTAAGAATTTCTCATGCTTGTATGATTATATGCAAAACGTGTTGTGTGTGTTATGTTCTTACACTAATGCAAAAATCAGGCGGTCGACTGATTCAGTTGACCTCCTTAATGCAGTATATGTTTGTGCCATGTATCCAATATATATGCAAAAGAGTCTTAGTAAAACATATATTTCTATATGTGTGGACAATCATTAACCAAAATGCAACATCCATATAATGATTCAATTATTTTCATTCACTGAAAGTAAAAATGCACACACATTCATATGCATTATGTAAGTGTTTGAGCCGATCTGGTGCTTAATGTGTGTGTATATGCATATACGGGCAAACACTAGCAAATACTTGCATCCATTTGCAACCATCAATCATAACATGTCTCAAACACATGTTTCCAATCATTGGTTTTTACCTAAGGATCGAAGATTCGAACGATAGGATAAACATATTTGAATGATATAAGAAAATGTGAAGTAAGAACTTGGAAAATAAATTAAGAACATACTCTCAAAAAGAAAAGGATAAGAAGCGTGAAACTTGTCTTCGAGTTCCCATGTCGCATCTTCGCGGTCTTCTCCCCACTATATCTTCACTAATCTGATTTCCTTGTTGCGTAGTTTCTTAATCTATGATCCAAGAATACGAGTAGGAATTCTTTTCAATGTTGCTTTCTTCTCACCACATCTTTCAGTGTGCTCGGCTCCACTATCTCCTTTGTATCATATAGACATTTCCTCGAATGGGAAACATGGAACACATTGTGTACGCATGCCGGTCTCCCTGGCAACCTAACCTATATGCCATCTGAACCATCTTCTCCACTATGGGGAATGGCTTTACAAATCTCGGTGCTAACTTCCCCACCGAGCCAAAGCGAACAACATTCCTCAGAGGCGATACTTTGATGAAGACCATATCTCCTACTTCAAATTCCAAATCGGTCCTCCTCTAATCGGCATATGACTTCTGTCTATCTTAAGCTTCTTTCATTCATTGGCGGATAAGATCAATCTTCTCGGAAGTCTCTCGAATCATCTCATGTCCAAGTAGAAGTCTCTCCGTACACTCTCACCAACAAGTCGGCGATCCGCAAGATCATCCATAAAATGCTTCGAAGGGTTCCATGTCTTTGCTCGACTGATAACTGTTGTGTAGGCAAACTCAACCAATGGAAGATACACCTCCCAAGTCCCTTCGAAATCTAGGATAAACAATCTTAAAAGATTCTCAAGAACCCTATTCACCCTTTCAGTCTTTCCATCGGTCTGAGGGTGGTATGCTGTGCTCAAATGTAGCTATGTACCTAATGCCTCTTGTAAGCTATCCCAGAACTCACTAGTGAAGATGGGGTCACGGTCGCTTACTATACTAGAAGGTACCCCATGAAGACGAGCTATCTCTCGAAGATATACTAATGATAGTCAAGTGGTTGTCCTCTTGTTCTTGACAGGAACAAAGTGAGCGCTCTTCGTAAGTCTGTCTACTATCGCCTAAATGCTCGTATTTCCCTTCCTCGATCTAGGCAGTCCATCAATTAAGTCCATAGAGACGCTCTCCTACTTCCATTATGAGACATCCAAGGGATGAAACAATCCGCTAGATTTCCTTGTTCAACCTTTACTTGCTGGCAAAATAAACATCAAGCCACATATTCTACTACGTCCTTCTTCATACCATTTTAAAAGAAAGCTGTCTTCATATCTCGATACATCTTGTGGCCACACAGATGGATAGTCATCCGAGAATGATGATCCTCAACAAATCTCTATCTTGGGGAACACAAAGCCTTCCATCTCGTCGTAGCCATCCTTTGTCATCCATCGAGTATCTACTCAAGTGACTAGAGGTCTCTCAAATCTACTAGGCCCAACCATGATGTATGCTATCTATGGGGCCTTTCACTGCATATATCCAATATGCTCCATGAGAGTAGGTCGCACCTCCAATGATGCTAATAATCCAAAAGTGAAATCCATAGATGGATTAAAATCGAAGGTCTATATAAACTCCAAGCTCCGCCTCTCTACGAATAGAGGACTCAAAGTCATCCTCTGCCTACTCAATGGGTCCGCCATTACATTACCCTTGCCTTTGATATATGCTATCTCAAAATCGTAGGACACTAGAAATTCCATCCGCCATTGCCGCCTTAGGTTGAGATCCTTCTGTGAGAAAAAATATTTGAGCGTCTTATGATCCATGTATAGCTCAAATATCTCTCCAAGTAGATAATGTCGCCAAGACTTCAATGCGAACACTATAGCAACCAACTCTAGGTCATGGGAAGGGTAGTTCTTATCGTGAACTCTCAAATGTCTGCTACCATAGCATACTACCATACCTTCTTGCATCAAAATTACACCAAGTCCTGTTCCACAAGCATCTGTGTAGATCGTGAACATTTTGCTTCCATCGGGAAGAGTCAGAACCGAGGCTGATATTAGAGCCCTCTTCAACGTCTAAAAAGCATCCTTGCATTCAATGCTCCAAGAAAAAAAACCAAGTTCATCTTCGTCAATCGGGTGAGTAGGCTTGATATCCTTGCAAAGTCCTTGATAAAATTCCTATAATAGCCCACTAACCCTAGAAAACTTTTTACCTCCGCCGCATTCTTCGGAGCCCTGCAATCTTGAACTGCGATGACCTAAGGGGGACCACTGCTATCCTATCCTTGGAGACTACATGCCCTAGGAACCATAGTTCCTTTCTCCAAAAGTGACACTTAGAAATTTTTTTCCTTAAGCTGATGTGATCTAAAAGTGCGTAGAACCTCTCCTAAATGTAGGGAATGCTCCTCTTAATTCTTGGATAAGATCAGAATATCATCCACGAAGACCACCACAAATTTGTTCAGAAACTCTCTAAACACCCTACTCATCATGACCACAAAATATGTGGGTGCATTGGTTTGCCCAAAAGGCATGACCAACCACTCAAAGAAACCATCTTGAGTTCCATAAGAAGTCTTATCAATAATGTCCTCTGCTACCCTCGACTGATTAAATCCCATAGCCAAATCCATCTGTGAGAAAACTGATACGCCTACTAGCTGATCAAACAAGTCATCGATCCTCGGAAGTGGGTGCCTAATCTTCTTGATGAGCTTATTTAGCTCTCTATAGTCCACACATAGACGAAGTGAGCCGTCTGTGTTAGTTGCAAAGACGATTGGAGCTCCCCACTTTGATATGCTCCGTCTAATGAATCCTTTCTCGAACAGCTTCCCTGCTTGCTTGTTGAGCTTCCTCCTTTCCTAGGAGCCATGTGGAATAGTGATAAAGTGACTGGCTTTGCATTCTCTAACAAATAAATCCGAAAGTTTATCTCACGCCTTGGAGGTAATCCTCTAACCTCATCAAACACGTTCGGATAATCACTGACTATAGGTAATGATTGCAAATCGTCAACAGAAGCATTTAGCAAGTCTAGGAAACTGAGCATAACTGACCCCCCCCCCCTGGGTCACACGAAATCTCGAGAGTTCCCCCTTGTCATGTCAGAAGCCTAACAACTCTCCTCTCATAATCTAGAATGGAATCATACATGGCTAGCCAATCTATTCCTAAAATCAAACCATGTCCCATAAAGCTTAGAACATACACATCGCATTCAAACTCGACTCCCAAGATAGAAATTCTCAAACCCCAACATATCATGGATAAATGAGTCGTACCTCCTATGGGGTTTGAGACTACTACCGGATCAGAGGCTATACTAGTATTAAGGTGCAGACTATCTACTACAATACTGGATATAAATGAATGAGAAGTGCCAGAATCAAAGAGGCTTCTAATAGGATAACCAAAAGGGAAATCAAACCTTCAATGGTGACTTTCTTACCTCGATCAGGTTCACTAGCCTAAAGAGCATGCACTTTTCCAGAAGTTCCTACCCCTTGTCCTTATTGCTAGGGCATTGCTTAGTGAAGTGTCCTACTTGACCACAATTAAACCAAGATTTCTTTGTCTTTCCACAGTCTTTGACAAAATGACCCAAAGCTCCACAACCATGGCACTTGACATCTTTCTTGATCTGAGCCTTATCAGGCTTTCTCCTTTCTTTTGCGTTCCTTTCTTGGGCAATCACTTCTTTTTCTTGCCCTTAGACCAGGTCTCCTCAGCCTTGTTGTCTTTCTTCTCATCCTTGTCGTCTTCATGCATTAGGGCCATGCTAACCAACATCTCAAAAGTTGCCCTCATCGGTATATATGACAGTGCTAGTCCTTGGAGAGATTGATTCAACCATCTAGCAAACATAAGAGCCTTCTTATGGGGTGTATTTACCAAGTCCAGGCCAAATCCTGCTTGCTAATTAAACTTGTTGACATATTCCTTAACAAACATATTCCCTTGTTTCAAAGCCAGAAATCTCTCCATCTGTAATCCTTCTTCTGCCTGAGATAAAAACTTCATCTCAAATCTCTGTCTGAAATCATCCCAAGTAGCTACTAGTTGTCCTGCCTGTGTCACCTCCCACCTGTAAGAGGTTTCATCCTTCGGTTGCTAAGCGGCCAACTGTATCTTCCTTCTGTCCTCGAGCTCGAAAAGACCAAACATATTTTCTGTTTCTCTAAGCTAATTGTGTGCCTCAACAAAGCTCTTGGTACCATGGAAGGGCTTGCCTCCCATTGCGCAGAAGTCCTTACAAAGCATAGAAAAGTTACCTACACGTGGAGGTGGAGCTACTTCGGTTGCGTTTGGAGGTAAGGCATCTCTTTGAACTTCGGCAGGTGTCGTAGCCTTCAGATACCTATGGAACCATGTCGGTAGTGGAAATCCCTCAGGAAGATTGGGTGCCCCAAACATGCTGAAAAGAGAAGAAATAAAGATTCAACAAGAGATCGAAAGAATATTGAATATGGCTTGAGGATATGATTTTCAAATTCAGGATTTTATTTAAAAATACTTTGCTTTTTGAAAACCACTTTTCGAAACATTTCTATGATCTTGTAACCGTTAGCTCTGATACCAAATATGACATCCCACATCCGTTAATGTCACTAATAAGAGAATGCATTAAGTTTTGCGAAGCGCAAGAGGTAAACAGGAACAAAATTTCACAAGGTAAATATAAATAGGCAGTAGAAAAAAATTAATTCAACTTTTATTATTAAAAGCAAATCATTGTTCCAAGCCAGTTACATCATCAATTACCAAATACTTCAAATAAAAGTTTCCGCCAAAACATCAGAGTACAATAATGCAAAATAATATCCCATTTTACAAGCCATAACAAAGTAGAAAAATAATCAAAGTGGTACATCAAAGCAGAGGAGTCTTGGTCCAGGCTAAAAGAAAATCCTAATCACCGCGGTGTGATACCACTTTGACGACCTGAGGGGGGAAAGTAAGGGAAAGAAGCGAAACAAAATAGGTCAGACATAAGGCTTGGCTAGTTCACGTGAATTTCTGATATTGATAAAATGGAGGTATCAAGACAGATAAATAAGATTGGAGAAGAAAGTACAGTAGCATATAAGATAATAGGTAAATAAGATAAACAGGATAGCAAGATAAAGCAGTGATCGAGTAAAGCTTCTCATTTATATCCCTAGAACAAGTTTTCTCTACACCAATACTAGTATAATAGGATTAGGTGTTACCCTAATTACATATCAGGAACATGATTAGGTGATATCCTAATTACATAACAGGAACATGATTAGGTGTTACCCTAATTACAAAACAGGAACAGGATTAGGTATTACCCCAATTACATAGTGTTACCCTAATTACATAACGGGAACAGGATTAGGTTTTACCCTAATTACTACACATGTGATCGGCTCCCTACTACGTAAATATCCTGTGTCAGTCCCGGTAGTGGGGTGTATCACTCCCAAACCCAACAACTTATAGAATAGAGACATATTTACTTGTGTTACAACGACTTAGTTTCTCTAATCGGACTCATGCAGGCTCATGACTCTACCGGAACGTGCCAGTACCCAGTTTCCTCGTTTGAAACTCTTACTATCAAGTTCAGTAAAGTGTACCCTAGCTCCAACCTAGTGCGAGGCCCTCTAACAAAATACCAACATGGATACTAACTGATATGGGCTCCGCACATCAAGATTGACACAAGCCAAGCCCCCTAAGCTTGTGCCCACATGTAATTAGGATTTAGGAGTCCCAAAACCCAATACAATAGTAAAACGAGGGATCTCTTAGCCTATTAATAATTAGGTTTAACTTAGCAGTTTAAGTTCATTAATAAGCATGGTTGTAATAATTCATTTTTCTGTAAATGTTATTATGTGCACAACCCTTTACACCAAAAAAGCACCTTCCCAGATGTATATGTAAAATATAGTAACTCGGTTTACTCAGCCTACATATGGTACTTATATTTTGCTAACATGTCATTTACTTAATGTATGTATTAGTGTAATCTAACATGTTTACACATATGCATATTATCCCTTTTTTGATATATTCCCAAATTACAGTAAGTACATATTATCCCTTTTTATCATAGTCCCAATTTACAGCAAGTACATATGTATATTATCTCTTTTTATCATATTCCGAAATTACAGCAAGTACATATGCATATTATCCCTTTTTACAGTCAAAAGTCCTCAATGTATGATATGCCCCCAAATTCTTGTTTTTCATCTCATTTCATATTATCCCGATATTAAATATACGCAATCTAAAATTAGAAATGGCCTAGGCTCTCAGTGGCCTAGGTTCAACGTAAATAAAAGGAAAAAAACAGAAGAAGAAGAATAGAATCAAATCAACTGAATATAATAGGCATAGAATTAAGACTGTAAATATGTAAAACCGCAGAATAGGGTAGGGAAGATAGATATGTACGAAAATAATTGATGACTGTAAAAGAACATATATTACTGTAACAATTGCATAGATGAATAACAGTAAAAGAACAATATAGAAATTAACTTACAAGTACTATACGTTCTAGATCCACTTTTATTTACTGTAATAATGTATTTCTAGGTATTAGATCTGGAAGTAACTTGAACTCAAAGGGCTAAATATTAGGTTTAGAAATAGTTCTTGATAAAATTTGTATGTTGATTGCAGGGTTGTATGCAGATCTTGAATCTCCTCTGTTAATTTAAATTTCAGCAGCATCTCCCCATTTTGTTATTTAATTTAGAATATGTCATAAAGGCAGAGAGGGGTGAAGAATAGTTGTATGTAGATAAAATGAGGGAGAGAGACCACTTTTTATAGATTAACATAGCCTATTCTTAACCGTTAGATTCTAGGGTTTTAAATCTAGCCATACAACAAATCCAATGAACCTAGTACACAATACAGTCCAAATACATCATTCATAATCGGGCCAGCATGTCATTGGGTCAATCCATACCTACCTGGTAAACCCAGGGGTCGACCCCACTTGACATGGGTTGATCCACAGGTCGACCTAGGTCAGTTATGGGTCGTCCCATGACCACTGGTTCATGACATTTACTTTTTTGTTTGAATTTTAAAAACATGTTCAAACTTTGAAAGCTCATATCTCCTTCATATGTTATCCAATTTACACAAACTTGGGGTCCATCTGAACCAAAATTCCGAGACAAACGCAACGGTAAAGTCGGTTTTACTTAATTCTGAATATTTAATTATATAATATTCATTTTATTGTCTTTACTGTATGGTTATGGTGTACTAAATTTTGTGGTGTTACAGTCAGCCACGTCACTCAACTAATAGAAACTTGTTGCGTTATCTAAAATTTTAAAACTAACAAATAATAACAAACAACGTCGGTTTTTAAAAGGAACGATTCATCATTCTTCTCGCCTGGTCACGATTTGCGATCAAGAACGTGGGTGGGTCAACTCAACCCACCTGGGTCGACCTATGGGTCGATCCATGTCTTGTGTGTGTGTGTGTATATATATATATATCTTTACATTTTTTTTCTTTTAATTTTTTTACATGATTACTTTTTAAAATCCGTTACATAAAAACCAAATAAGCAAATTGACCAGAAAATTTCCACAGACCCAATGGTGCAACTCCCGTAGCCAAATTCTTATTATTTTGTAAATTTTGTATTTTATTAATTATTTCTTTAATTAATTACCACATCTTGAAAATTTGAGTTGATACATATATATTCATTTAAGTTGAATGTCATATTTGAGAATATTTTCTATCTATATCAATTTTGATTTGAACTTCAATGGTGATTTATTTCAAATCTGAAAACTTCAATTACTTGTAACGTTTACATAGGTGCTCTGTTTTCAGCATTATTTATATGAAAGCAAATCAGAATCTTGCCACAAACGCAAAAGTATAACTTTCAAGGCCTAATTCACAAAATTCTAAATTTCCATAATTTTTCCTATTATTAATATTTAATACTTATGTTTTCTATGTTTATTTAGGGTATATTTTACGGGTTCTTACATTCTCGCCCCTTAAAAGTGATTTCGCCTGAAATCTTCCAAGAGGCGAACAATACAACTCTTTATAACAAACATTTTGATTAACCAAGTTATTTTATATATCCATCTACATGATCAATTTTTCAATGTAATTATGTGATGCAGACGTACTAAAATGAGCTCAGTCCTAGTGTAATGTGTGATGATGTATGTATGTAGAACACCTTGTTATACGTAAAATTTTCAGTATAAGTGCTCTGAGTTAGTGAATTAATATAGCAACCAATTCCTATCATCTAATTTAGAATCTATAATGCAAGCAAAAATCCTACTTTTAAAGAAAAGTTTAAAGGGTAAAGGCTTAAAATAAAATTCCATGCCTTCTACCAGATTTTTCTCCCTAATATACTCAAATAAATTTAAAACATTTTATTGCAGTTCCTTTTAGTTCCATGCTCCAAAATATCTATGACGGCATGGAATGCTAAATGTTCTGTTTTTCCCCCCACATTTTGAGTATACTTTGCTAAAATTTCCATATTGTGAAGGTACCTTATCAAATATAAAAGCATAAAAATGTCATGGGATCCAGTAATCAACAAATTCTCTTACTTATCTACTACTGGGAAAGCGCAATAAATATAGTCACAACTTTTTTCAAACTTTCCAAATCTATAACCTTTAGAAAACGTCTAATCAATTTTGACTTTTTCCTAGAGTCACCAATCATAAATTTGGTTCAAGTAAAAATTTATTGATGGTTTTTCCATCAACACTTTGGTGACTCAAATGGCCTATATATAATGCTTTCAAAGCGCCACACTAACCATCAAAGGCAACTATGCTAATCCTACAAAGATAAATATTATCAAACCGACTTTGTCGGTTTTTCTTAATTCTACTACATAAACAAAAACCTGTGTCTATCAGAAGCCTTGCCTTGCCTTATTTGAGCTCGTCGACTAAAAAGGTATGTTTCTTGTGAAGGTATGTTTCATGTGTACATATTAAGAAAATTGAATGCACTTAATACAATTTGATTCATTAATGCTCATTTAAAAATCCTTCAATAATCAGTTTTTGCCGTCTTTTTTACCATATATATAAATTAAAATTTGATTTCTTTATTATACGGCGTATTGGTTTTGGAAACATGAAATTTGTCATGAGGTAAATGTTTGATTTATGGAAATTAGGCAATTAGTCCAAGTGTTGGTACTAAAAAGGTATGTTTCATGTGTACATATTAAGAAAATTAAATGCACTTTATACAATCAATTGATATAAATGGTATCTTCAAAAAAACTCTAATTTGATTCATTAATGCTCATTGAAAAACCTGCAACAATAACTATATAATTCAGTTTTTCTGTTTTTTTTACCATATATATATATATATATATATAAATTAAATTTTGGTTTCTTTATTATACGGTGTAATGGTTTTGGAAACATTAAATTAGTCATGAGGTAAATGTTTGATCTATGGAAATTAGGCAATTAGTTCAACTGTAGATTTTTCATAAAGCAAAATTTTAATATTAGTGGTATCTTTAAAAAAAAGTTTCATAAACATTTTATTTTATTAAATTTCAGAGTTCAAATCTAATCGACTTAACTAAATATATTGTAATTCGTATGTAGTTTCAAATAATTAAAAAAAAACATGTTTTATATATATATTGTAATTCATGTGTAGTTTCAAACAATTAAAAAAAGCTATAACAAAATAAAAAAATTTGTCAGTTATATAATATTACAAAGTCAGTTTTCCACTATTATGAAGTTATACTAGTTAAGAAATTCATGACAGAAGCTTTTCCATAAATATTTCATGTACCAACTATTCCTTTAGTCTTTAAATATTAGCAATCCTAAGATTCAACAAATTCCTTAAACCTAATTTATAAAACTATTTTTTAAGGATAGTTTCTACTATTAGTAGCGAACTCCTCTAAATTTGCTAGTGAGCCCGAGATGCCTATTGCAAATGATGCTAAACACAACTTCATGAGAGTGGATCGTAGATGCTATGGTTATAAGGTTTCTAACGAAGAATTATGCCACCTTGTTCATGTTGTATATAATGGTGTTATATACAAAATTATATGATTTTTTGTTTGATGATAACAACCAAATATATATTATTTTTGTAAAGAAAAGGAATTTTGCTCGATCCGAATCAGTCGCTGAACCGACCCAAACCGTTTCAAACGCCTGATTGTTTTGAGAACACGACAAAATAGAACGCAGACGGAAGAACATTTCATTGTATATTACAACAATTCATCAGAATACAAGAATATACAGAGTATAAACAAATAATATACATTCAATAAATATCAGAGATTACAATACATTACATAGCAACGGAAAATAATACAAAATACAACTGAAGGAGATATGCGGATACAAAGCTTTCCGGATATCGTTCCAGCTGTAAACCAGGATCCTGTGAATATGAATCTGCAAAACCAAAACTACTAGCTGCCCGTGTCAAAATAAGGGCACCCAGAGTTTAGGTTAAAACAATAAACTCCAGGTCAGTCATGGGACTGGTGTGAGAACTAAAACAGTTATTAATCTCTATTTTAAAATTAGGTAAATCAAGGGACCACGCCGCTAACGCAGAACGGGTTTCCTCCCAAGAACATCAGTGCATAAAACAACATCGCAATGCTAAATAAAGAAAAATGAAGCCATTATAAGACTCAGTTCCCATCACACAATGCAACGCAAACCGGAGGATAGAGTTTTACCTTATAATGGCCAAAATATGCTTGATACGAATAAAACAAAAGCATTTGATATTATTACTAGTGTTTATATGTTTCAAAAACAATTTCAAATCATAACTATCAATCATAGACGACATGAGCGTCCCATGCCACTATGTCGCCAAATATAGGTATACAATCAAAACCGCACAGTCACGTATTTGGAAATTGGATTTCCGTCATGAACCAAGGCAAAAGATAGTCCTTACCGACTTCGAGACAATCTAGCCCATGTCTCAGGGTCAGAGCTCGAGTGACCCTTGGATCGTTAGGGCCGGTCCACCGATGTGGATTAAAATTCCTGAACACTACGTTTTCCCGCCCTATGGGGCGTAAATGAGCCAACGAACGACTCCATCGGACCCGGATCGTCCGATCTAACCGAGGCGCCTCACAACAGTAACAACCACATAAGTCAAACTCGTCAGGGCGTGTAAACCCACTGACGCCACTTTTAGCTAGAAGGAAATGCATGTCCCCCCTGAGGTCCTCTCCCGTTTCTGGTTCATACCGTGGTGTGAGGCTCGCGAATTCACGTTGTACACAAGGCTACGCCACACAGGCGGTGCTTTGATCATCACCACAAGACTTTTCTTTTCAACAGAAGCCATGATCACTGCATCTTAGCATGCCACATAGGCAATTCACACCGTGCAACTGATGGCTATCAATCACACAGAATAAATTCCAATGTCAGACACACTGTCCATTTGCAAGTCCGTTCTGGGTCTGAACGGAACCGGAGGCACTATATACCTCGCAAACCCATCGATCACCACGTACGTCTGGACGATCACCACTAATTATCCATATTTCGGGATGCCTCCCAATCAGGACATCAGTTACCATCCAAACGAGGTGAAGATCTCCGGTCTTCGACCACCGTCTTCATCTTCGATTTCTTATCGTCGATTCAGTTATTCAGAATGGGATAAACCCGGTCTTTCTGAGCAACTCGCGTATATAATAAACAAGTGTTACACAAACACAACATACGCCTCATTCCAATTCATCAGTCACTAACCGTAAATTAACAAGAGAATAATTTCCCAAATATTAACCCCGAAGGCCGAAACCAACATCAGATCAATACCCAGGAAACCGTTCAGCTTAGCTAACCTACAGTTAGTTTCTAAATTTCACATTCTTAGGGAAAGATTCTCATTAATTTTATCAAAGATAAATTCCTTTAAATTTATTCTTTAATCATCCTTCGAAAATCAATTCAAACCAAATTTTGGTTTATCCAAACTAGTCGGGATTAACGAACCTTGCCGAAGTAATCAATTGTTAAATTTCCCAACCCCCACCTATTTATCCCATGAAGCAAAACTGTTAATACTTCATATCTAACACCACGGTGTTATCGGTAAATTCAATTACCATTTCACGTTAAAATCTAATTAAAGATTTAACTATCGCCTGGAGCAAAACTGGTGATACTCCATTCTCGATCTTTTCAATCTAATTAAAGAATCATTAAAACTCCACTTAGTTTTAATCTTTGACTGGGTTAAAGAATCAGTGTCACTTAAAACACGGTTCACGATAAACCCCAAAATCACATCACAATTCAATCAGTCCCTAACCGTAAATTAGCAAGTGAGCAATTCCCTAAATATTAACCCCGAAGGCCGAAACCAACATCAGATCAATACCCAAGAAACCGTTCAACTTAACTAATCTCCAGTGAGTTTCTGATTTTCTTAACTTCGTTGGGTCTAAGAACAGTATTATTGAAGATACCATTCACGACGACCCAAAATCACATTCTATTAATTATCGGGTTAAAGAACGAGTGTTATTTAAAACACCGTTCACGATAAACCCAAGAATCAATTCGAATTCAATTCCAATTAAATATTATTTAATTGGTACACTTCATTAAATCTAAATAAAAGATTTAGTCTTTTTCTCAACTGGGCTTAAGAACAGTGTTAATGAAGACACCATTCACGACAAACCCAAGTCACATTTGATATAAAATACAAGACTCTGAATAGAAATTATATCGGCTCATATTCAATATCAAACTCTACGACTAACAAATATCATATTGAAATAACGATATAAATATCTTTCAAATTTCCATAAAAATATCTTTATAATCACGAAATCCAATATTGAAATAATCCAAAGACAATTTCGATTCAAATCCATTCCAATTCAATTATTGGAAATTCTGGTTACTTTTAAAACCCTTTTTCAATTCAATTTATTTATTTAAAAATAAATAGAATTATAATTCTAGTTCAAAACTAGTTCATTTCGATAAAAACCTATTTTTATCTTTTCAAATATGGAGTTTTTTATCCCAAATCTTCACAAATCATTTCTTATGATTTTACGCAAATAACTACTATTTTTTATAATTTTATCAAGGCCCGCACAGTCGATTTCCATCAACGGCCGTCGAACTACACTTAAAGCGACCTTTTCCAAATTTGATTTGGACATAATTCCAAATCCAACCATTAGATTTCAAATTTCTAATATTCTTTAGAAAACACTTTTCGATACGAACCCAACGGTTCCGGTTTCAGGAGAATCCGACGGTCGGATCTCCAGTAATATCCGTTCGAAGTCAATGGTCGAAATTCGCAAACTGCCGCGGCGCGTTCTATTCAGGCCATTATATTATATATATATATAATATATATAATATATACTTCGTCGATTTCCTTTTTAAAACGTATTTTATAAATTGTTTTAAATTCGTTTTCAAAATGATTTCAACTTCTTTTTCAAATTCAAATCAAAATTGAATTTTCCCTTACAAATTCGTTTTAAATTCATTTCAAATTGATTTCCATTCAAATCAATTTTGAATTCAATTTCAGTTCGTTTTCAATTCAATTTCAATTCTATTTAATTTCAATTCTATTCAATTTCAATTCTATTCAATTTCAATTCGAATTCATTTCTATTCAATTTCAATTCTATTCAATTTCAATTCTATTTAATTTCAATTCTATTCATTTTCAATTCTATTTCAATTCTAAATATCAAATTTTGAAATCACTTTCGATGTTCATTATAAAATGAATAAAATCGATATAAATATCGTTCACGTCAAAATGGCGTAAATCTAATCAACACGGCTTCATATATTTCTATTTTCAAATATTCTATTTCAAATATTTCTTTTTCAAATATTTATATTCAAGTATTTCTTTTTCAAAACTGGAATGAGGCCCAATCAATTACCATATAATGTTAATTATATGGATTTTCTACAACACATGTATACAATAACAACGATGAATAATCAACCATCATCCAAAGTGCATTCTACACTGTATAAGCATCAAATATAAATATTCAACGCTTATAACAGTCTGTCAATCAATCGATCGACATACAACTAAACAATCGGGATTAGTGTACGACAAATATCATCCCAATACCCGTGTGGGGTTTCAAACAATCAAACACAGATTTTATTTGTGCAGTTGGGCGATGTGTAAAATTTATCGTCCCAATCAATATCAGTCAAATGTGTGTATATAAACAAATCGTCCGATTTGTTTATTTTTATTTCATTTCATATATATGTTAAAATTCTATTTTTAACTATAAAATATTTTTAACTATATAAATATTTTATTTCATTTCACATCACAACACACAATCAACTACACATCAAAATCATACAAACAAGCATACAAGCCGTCCATGGTCTGTGAACGACGGGTGTCGGGTGCTACTAAACACCGTCTGCATCCTAGTATATATTTTAACTAGAAAAATTAAAAGTGAGAAGTTCTCACCGATTAGCTAAACCAAACGCCTCGACTCTTCTTATGTAGAAATCTTCGCCGTTCTCGCCTCTTGTCACTTTCTTTGCCCATATTCTCTACATATGTAAAAATCACATTTTTACTTCGCTATTCAATATATAAAAATCGAATTTTTACTTTGCTATTCAATATATAAAACTCGAATTTTTACTTTGCTATTCAATATATAAAAATCGAATTTTTACTTTGCTATTCAATATATAAAAATCGAATTTTTACTTTGTTATTCAATATATAAAAATCAAATTTTTACTTTGCTATTCAATATATAAAAATCATATTTTTATTCTTTCTATAATATAAAAATATCGCCTTCCATTATAAATAAAAATCGCCCTTCATTATAAATAAAAATCGCCTTTTTTATATAAATAAAAATCGCCTTTCATTATAAATAAAAATCGCCTTTCACTATAAATAAAAATCGCCTTTCATTATAAATAAAAATCGCCTTTCATTACCTCAACTTCTTATATAAAAATCGTGTTTTTATACTATTAAAAATCACTACTTTCTAGTAAATAATAATCATATTTTTATTATTTATAAAAAAATCCTATCTTTGTATCTATAAAACTGATTTTTCTTTAACTTTATTTAAAACTAAACATAAAGAAAATAAATAAATAAACAAGTTAAATTAAAAGCTTACAGCTTTTCAGCGAAGGAGGGTTGCTGGCTCGAGGTGACGGGGGGGAGTTGACTGCGGTGGCGCGGAGGGCTTCAGATGGTGGCGGAGGGTTCGATTTAGGGTTTCAAATGAAAAGGGGCTGACGGGTTCGAGGTTAGAAGGGGGAGAGACGAAGGAAAAGGAGGAGGGTGGCATCGCGCTCCGGCGGCGGCGCTTCGACGAGGTGGTGGCGCGGTGAGAGTGGGATCGTCGATCTGCGAGGGGCCTCTCTTTTTTTTTCAAAAATTGAGCGTTGACCATTTGGTAAGGAGAGAGAGAGAGAAAGAGGGGTGAGTGTGAGATTTTATAAATTATAATTTATTATTTTTAATTCCATAAAAAGTAACTTTTTAACTCGAACGTCAATTCAAGTCCAACGACTGTCGCCCCAGGCTAATTACCCCCATTCTGAACACAATGTGATATGTTTCGTAGGCCAATTCGATCGTTTCAATCAGTTTTCGCCAAAATCAAAATATAACTCTATATATTGAATTTGAACGCGCATTTCAATTTACCGAGGTCACATACTAACTCGAAAAATTCCAGAAAAATATTTTCTGGCTTCATATTTACGATACGGTCCTAACAAAACTAGTTTCGTCAAATTCTGAGACCGTTTGAAAAATGGCCATTTTCTAGTCGATTAAAATCAACTAAAACTGGTCAAACGCGTTTTCCTTTGCCACGCTCACATATTGATTCGAAAAATGACGAAATTTGAAACCTAGCAATAACTTTACATCACGGACCCAACAAAAGTGGTTTCGTCGAAATCCGAGGTCGTTTGCAAAATTTCCATTTTTAAAGGCCAGAATTCCATAGCGACTATTCTGAATTTTCAACTGGGCATATCTTTTAATTCCCGCTGTGAAATTTCGATTTTTCAGATTCATTGGAAAGATATTCACAATTAGATTCTAATATTTTTGGTTTCATTAAAATCCGGTTTATTTTGCACCCGGTACATTCATTTGAAGTTTGAAATCGAATTATCGAACTACCGCGCCATTTTCAATTCCTTTTATAATTTAAAATAAATATTTATATTCTAACGACGATCTATATAATATACACGTTCGAATTCTATTCAAAATAAATTTCCCGTCGATATTATTTAAAATAATTCATTTTAAATATTCAAACTTCGCTAAAATTGCCATTTAAAATTTTTTAAATTGGCTCGGATTTCCGGGTTATTACAATCTCCCCCACTTAAAACTTTTCGTCCCCGAAAAGGAACGAAGCTGAAAGTTGTTTAACAAATCAACTCAACTTTCATTATTTTCATTACGACTTAAGTTCTTCAACTTTTCAGTTTCTAAGAACTTTTCAAATTTTTCAAAAATTTGGCTAACACCCTAAATTTTTGAAAAATTTCGCCATAACCTCCCCTGCACCGGGAGCACTGGGAAAATCCCAAAATTACCATACAGGCCCTCTGATCTCAAAAAGAAAAAGAAAAAGCCAAGCGGCTCATAAAATCATCATCACCCAAACAAAACAGTAAATTATGGTAAACATGTACCTATTTGTCGGGCAAACAATTTTATGCTTCTGCTCTAGCCTCCTTGCTATGACCTGTTCAATGTAAGTACATGTATATGCAAGGAAATGTGACTAATTTCCCATACAATTCACTATTTGATTCAATTTGGCTATATGGTACAAATTTAATTAATCAACCAATAATCAACAACACAACCATCAATCAATTAGTTGATTAGCTTTTCAAATTCATAACTTTGATATATAGTCAAAAAATCAGATTTTTGATGCCAAATCACAACAACTATGCCTTATCTAGTTTCGGTTCTCACACCAGTCAATTGGAAATATATAGAAATCTCACTTTCGTCGCTCGAATATAAATACTAGCGATGGTGCCCTGTCACCAGAATTATCCCCGGGCAACTAGAGTGTGATTCTATAACTATCCAGCACATTAAAACTTCGAATACACGTTTGCAAGGCGTATATGCAAAATCTTTATATACTGGATTGTCCAAATCAATATAAAATAAATAATCAAATACGAATAAGTGATTTAAATTTTCAAAACAAAACTTGTTTTCAATTTTAAAAATATACTCTTCACACTCGTTCTAGGATACTACTGATCCTATCTCTAACGAGTCATTCTCATTGGATATTACTAATCCAATATCTGATGAATTCTTTCGTATGGTTCTAATGTGTCTAGTTCTCTGAACTTTGTAAACCAAAACTCTGATACCAAATGTAACGAAAAGGAATTTCGCTCGATTTGATTCAGTCGCTGAACCGACCCAGACCGTTCGAAACGCCTGATTGTTTTGAGAACACGACAAAATAGAACGTAGACGGAAGAACATTTCATTGTATATTACAACAATTCATCAGAATACAAGAATATACAGAGTATAAACAAATAATATACATTCGATAAATATCAGAGATTACAATACATTACATAGCAGCGGAAAATAATACAAAATACAACTGAAGGAGATATGCGGATACAAAGCTTTCCGGATATCGTTCCAGCTGTAAACCAGGATCCTGTGAATATAAATCTGCAAAACCAAAACTACTAGCTGCCCGTGTCAAAATAAGGGCACCAAGAGTTTAGGTTAAAACAATAAACTCCAGGTCAGTCATGGGACTGGTGTGAGAACTAAAACAGTTATTAATCTCTATTTTAAAATTAGGTAAATCAAGGGACCACGCCGCTAACGCGGAACGGGTTTCCTCCCAAGAACACTAGTGCATAAAACAACAGCGCAATGCTAAATAAAGAAAAATGAAGCCATTATAAGACTCAGTTCCCATCACACAATGCAACGCAAACCGGAGGATAGAGTTTTACCTTATAATGGCCAAAATATGCTTGATACAAATAAAACAAAATCATTTGATATTATTACTAGTGTTTATATGTTTCAAAAACAATTTCAAATCATAACTATCAATCATAGACGACATGAGCGTCCCATGCCACTATGTCGCCAAATATAGGTATACAATCAAAACCGCACAGTCACATATTTGGAAATTGGATTTCCGTCATGAACCAAGGCAAAAGATAGTCCTTACCGACTTCGAGACAATCTAGCCCATGTCTCAGGGTCAGAGCTCGAGTGACCCTTGGATCGTCAGGGCCGGTCCACCGATGTGGATTAAAATCCTGAACACTACGTTTCCCCGCCCTATGGGGCGTAAATGAGCCAACGAATGACTCCATCAGACCCGGATCATCTGATCTAACCGAGGCGCCTCACAACAGTAACAACCACATAAGTCAAACTCGTCAGGGCGTGTAAAACCACTGACGCCACTTCTAGCTAAAAGGAAACGCATGTCCCCCCTGAGGTCCTCTCCCGTTTCTGGTTCATACCGGGGTGTGAGGCTCGCGAATTCACGTTATACACAAGGCTACGCCACACAGGCGGTGCTTTAATCATCACCACAAGACTTTGCTTTTCAACAGAAGCCTTGATCACTGCATATTAGCATGCCACACAGGCAATTCACACCGTGCAACAGATGGCTATCAATCACACAGAATAAATTCTAATGTCAGACACACTGTCCATTTGCAAGTCTGTTCTGGGTCTGAACGAAACCGGAGGCACTATATACCTCGCAAACCCATCGATCACCACGTACGTCTGGACGATCACCACTCATTATCCATATTTCAGGATGCCTCCCAATCCGGACATCAGTTACCATCCAAACGAGGTGAAGATCTCCGGTCTTCGACCACCGTCTTCATCTTCGATTTCTTATCGTCGATTCAGTTATTCAGAATGGGATAAACCCGGTCTTTCTGAGCAACTCGCGTATATAATAAACAAGTGTTACACAAACACAACATACGCCTCATTCCAATTCATCAGTTACTAACCGTAAATTAACAAGAGAATAATTTCCCAAATATTAACCCCGAAGGCCGAAACCAACATCAGATCAATACCGAGGAAACCGTTCTGCTTAGCTAACCTACAGTTAGTTTCTAAATTTCATATTCTTAGGGAAAGGTTCCCATTAATTTTTTCAAAGATAAATTCCTTTAAATTTATTCTTTAATCATCCTTCGAAAATCAATTCAAACCAAATTTTGGTTTATCCAAACTAGTCGGGATTAACGAACCTTACTGAAGTAATCAATTATTAAATTTCCCAACCCCCACCTATTTATCCCATGAAGTAAAACTGTTAATACTTCGTATCTAACACCACGGTGTTATCGGTAAATTCAATTACCATTTCACGTTAAAATCTAATTAAAGATTTAACTATCGCCTGGAGCAAAACTGATGATACTCCATTCTTGATCTTTTCAATCGAATTAAAGATTCATTAAAACTCCACTTAGTTTTAATCTTTGACTGGGTTAAAGAATCAGTGTCACTTAAAACACGGTTCACGATAAACCCCAAAATCACATCACAATTCAATCAGTCCCTAACCGTAAATTAGCAAGTGAGCAATTCCCTAAATATTAACCCCGAAGGCCGAAACCAACATCAGATCAATACCCAAGAAACCGTTCAACTTAACTAATATCCAGTTAGTTTCTGATTTTCTTAACTTCGTTGGGTCTAAGAACAGTATTATTGAAGATACTGTTCACGACGACCCAAAATCACATTCTATTAATTATCGGGTTAAAGAACGAGTGTTATTTAAAACACCGTTCACGATAAACCCAAGAATCAATTCGAATTCAATTCCAATTAAATATTATTTAATTGGTACACTTCATTAAATCTAAATAAAAGATTTAGTCTTTTTCTCAACTGGGCTTAAGAACAGTGTTAATGAAGACACCATTCACGACAAACCCAAATCACATTTGATATAAAATACAAGACTCTGAATAGAAATTATATCGGCTCATATTCAATATCAAACTCTACGACTAACAAATATCGTATTGGAAATAACGATATAAATATCTTTCAAATTTCCATAACAATATCTGTATAATCACGAAATCCAACATCGAAATAATCCAAAGACAATTTCGATTCAAATCCATTCCAATTCAATTATTGGAAATTCTGGTTACTTTTAAAACCCTTTTTCAATTCAATTTATTTATTTAAAAATAAATAGAATTATAATTCGAGTTCAAAACTAGTTCATTTCGATAAAAATCTATTTTTATCTTTTCAAATATGGAGTTTTTCATCCCAAATCTTCACAAATCATTTCTTATGATTTTACGCAAATTACTACTATTTTTTATAATTTTATCAAGGCCCGCACAGTCGATTTCCATCAACGGCCGTCGAACTGCACTTATAGCGACCTTTTCCAAATTTGATTTGGACATAATTCCAAATCCAACCGTTAGATTTTAAATTTCTAATATTCGTTAGAAAGCTCTTTTCGATATGAACCCAACGGTTCCGGTTTCAGGAGAATCCGACGGTCGGATCTCCCGTAATATCCGTTCGAAGTCAATGGTCGAAATTCGCGAACTGCCGCGGCGCGACACGTTCTATTCAGGCCATTATATTATATATATAATACATATAATATATACTTCGTCGATTTCCTTTTTAAAACGTATTTTATAAATCGTTTTAAATTCGTTTTCAAAACGATTTCAACTTCTTTTTCAAATTCAAATCAAAATTGAATTTTCCCTTACAAATTCGTTTTAATTTCATTTCAAATTGATTTCCACTCAAATCAATTTTGAATTCAATTTCAGTTCGTTTTCAATTCAATTCAATTTCAATTCTATTTAATTTCAATTCTATTCAATTTCAATTCTATTCAATTTCAATTCGAATTCATTTCTATTCAATTTCAATTCTATTCATTTTCAATTCTATTTCAATTCTAAATATCAGATTTTGAAATCACTTTCGATGTTCATTATAAAATGAATAAAATCGATATAAATATCGTTCACGTCAAAATGGCGTAAATCTAATCAACACGGCTTCATATATTTCTATTTTCAAATATTCTATTTCAAATATTTCTTTTTCAAATATTTATATTCAAGTATTTCTTTTTCAAAACTGGAATGAGGCCCAATCAATTACCATATAATGTTAATTATATGGATTTTCTACAACACATGTACACAATAACAACGATGAATAATCAACCATCATCCAAAGTGCATTCTACACTGTATAAGCATCAAATATAAATATTCAACGCTTATAACAGTCTGTCAATCAATCGATCGACATACAACTAAACAATCGGGATTAGTGTACGTCAAATATCATCCAAATACCCGTGTGGGGTTTCAAACAATCAAACACAGATTTTATTTGTGCAGTTGGGCGATGTGTAAAATTTATCGTCCCAATCAATATCAGTCAAATGTGTGTATACAAACAAATCGTCCGATTTGTTTATTTTTATTTCATTTCATATATACGTTAAAATTCTATTTTTAACTATAAAATATTTTTAACTATATAAATATTTTATTTCATTTCACATCACAACACACAATCAACTACACATCAAAATCATACAAACAAGCATACAAGCCGTCCATGGTCTGTGGACGACGGGTGTCGGGTGCTACTAAACACCGTCTGCATCCTAGTATATATTTTAACTAGAAAAATTAAAAGTGAGAAGTTCTCACCGATTAGCTAAACCAAACGCCTCGACTCTTCTTATGTAGAAATCTTCGTCGTTCTCGCCTCTTGTCACTTTCTTTGCCCGTATTCTCTACATATGTAAAAATCACATTTTTACTTCGCTATTCAATATATAAAAATCGAATTTTTACTTTGCTATTCAATATATAAAAATCGAATTTTTACTTTGCTATTCAATATATAAAAATTGAATTTTTACGTTGCTATTCAATATATAAAAATCGAATTTTTACTTTTCTATTCAATATATAAAAATCATATTTTTATTCTTTCTATAATATAAAAATATCGCCTTTCATTATAAATAAAAATCGCCCTTCATTATAAATAAAAATCGCCTTTTTTTATAAATAAAAATCGCCTTTCATTATAAATAAAAATCGCCTTTCATTATAAATAAAAATCACCTTTCATTATAATAAAAATCGCCTTTCATTATAAATAAAAATCGCCTTTCATTACCTCAACTTCTTATATAAAAATCGTGTTTTTATACTATTAAAAATCACTACTTTCTAGTAAATAATAATCATATTTTTATTATTTATAAAAAATCCTATCTTTGTATCTATAAAACTGATTTTTCTTTAACTTTATTTAAAACTAAACATAAAGAAAATAAATAAATAAACAAGTTGAATTAAAAGCTTACGGCTTTTCAGCGAAGGAGGGGTGCTGCCTCGAGGTGACGGGGGGGAGGGGGAGTTGACTGCGGTGGCATGGAGGGCTTCAGATGGTGGCAGAGGGTTCGATTTAGGGTTTCAAACGAAAAGGGGCTGACGGGTTCGAGGTTAGAAGGGGGAGAGACGAAGGAAAAGGAGGAGGGTAGCATCGCGCTCCGGCGGCGGCGCTCCGCGGTGAGAGTGGGATCGTCGATCTGCGAGGGGCCTTTTTTTTTCTTTTCAAAAATTGATCGTTGACCGTTTGGTAAGGAGAGAGAGAGAGAAAGAGGGGTGAGGGTGAGATATTATAAATTATAATTTATTATTTTTAATTCCATAAAAAGTAACTTTTTAACTCGAACGTCAATTCAAGTCCAACGACTGTCGCCCCTGGCTAATTACCCCCATTCCGAACACAATGTGATATGTTTCGTAGGCCAATTCGATCGTTTCAATCAGTTTTCGCCAAAATCAAAATATAACTCTATATATTGAATTTGAACGCGCATTTCAATTTACCGAGGTCACATACTAACTCGAAAAATTCCATAAAAATATTTTCTGGCTTCGTATTTACGATACGGTCCTAACAAAACTAGTTTCATCAAATTCTGAGACCGTTTGAAAAATGGCCATTTTCCAGTCGATTAAAATCTACTAAAACTGGTTAAACGCGTTTTCCTTTGCCACGCTCACATATTGATTCGAAAAATGACGAAATTTGAAACCTAGCAATAACTTGACATCACGGACCCAACAAAAGTGATTTCGTCGAAATCCGAGGTCGTTTGCAAAATTTCTATTTTTAAGGGCCAGAATTCCATAGCGACTATTCTGAATTTTCAACTGGGCATATCTTTTGATTCCCGCTATGAAATTTCGATTTTTCAGATTCGTTCGAAAGATATTCACAAATAGATTCTAATATTTTTGGTTTCGTTAAAATCCGATTTATTTTGCACCCGGTACATTCATTTGAAGTTTGAAATTGAATTATCGAACTACCGCGCCATTTTCAATTCCTTTTATAATTTAAAATAAATATTTATATTCTAACGACGATCTATATAATATACACGTTCGAATTCTATTCAAAATAAATTTCTCGTTGATATTATTTAAAATAATTCATTTTAAATATTCAAACTTCGCTAAAATTGCCATTTAATTTTTTTTTAATTGGCTCGGATTTCCGGGTTATTACAATTTTAATGTGTTGTTACTGTACTGTTCTATATTTGAATCACAGACAGGAATATAATTTTTATATTTAAATAGAATACTACTGTACACAAATTAAAATATTCACACAGTATTTTATTTAAATAGAATATTTTATTTTAATATATAAATAGTACAAAGTTTACAACTCCACTATTTGTACACTTCACAGATAATTTTCAGTTCATATCAAGTACACAGTTCTTCTCTACAACACCACATTCAGCTTACATTTAGATTTACACTCATAAACTGTTATACACTACTTGTTATATTCATCTTCTGTCTTCAGTCTTCACAGCTCAGTCAGTCCAGTCTTCATACCTGTCACATGAAACAGAAACACACAGTATACTGCAATAGAAATAATACCGAATATATGAAAATATAAATTTTATTTTTAAAATTTTATTTGCCTCAGATTTCTGGTGTGTTTCTTATCATTTTTCATGACTTGATCTGATTTATCTATGTCCAGACGGTTTGTATATGTACAGGGATAGGAAATTTTCTGAATGGTTGCATATACACATGTGTATATATATACACGTGTGCACTGCCACGCCAATTCAGTGTGCAACTGAGGAGTAGCCACATGGACCATCTCGACTCAGTGCACAGTCATCAGTGGGACAATCAAATTAAAGAAGAAAGATGAAAATCCGCTCAGCAATGAAAGCAAGTGGCAAATCACAAACTTCAGTTCAAAATCAAGTAATTTATCTCGGCAAATCATTTTTTTTCAAGCAGCACAAACATGATGGAAAACTCAGTTTTAAATAGCATCAAGAGCACATGGCAGATCAGATTCACAGTTTCAAAGATCAAAACAGCATGTACATGGTGGAGTATACATGGGAGATCAATTCTTGTGTAAACAGCTAAAGAATGGTTCATGTGTCATTGCACATACATGTACAAGCAAGGGGAGATATAGCATATTGATACACATACATGAAGATCACACAAAGTGGTATATGCAGCAATGATTTAGCATGGTTCAACATCAAAGCATAGTGATGTATACAATATGTTCACACAGCAAAATGGTTCGGCATGTATGGCGCATTCATGGTGTCAAATACAAGTGCCAAAGTGGTCGAGCCTCAAAGCAAATGGAAGTAATAAGATGAATGGCAAAAGCATATATTCAGTTCAGTGGATGATACAGCATAAATATGGTGAAACAGTATACATGCCAAGCAATGTACAAGTATGGAAATATGTCAAAACAGTTTGCAGTAGCTAAGTGTCAAAGCCCAAAGTGACAACATGCCATATAAGACGCAAGTACCAAATGAAGCAACATAAGTGCACATATAAAGTCACATAGCAGCATGATCTTTCTACACAAACTCAAAGGAACCTAGTATAAATCAAAACAACAAGAAGATCATCATACTTAAAGTATGCTCAAGTTCATGGTCTCTACAAATTGGTTTAATATTTCATGGTGTAGCAGTTTGTTTTTTAACAGTGGACATACCATGAACACAGTCAAGTAAGCTTTTTTCCAAATGTATTCATGAAACAGAACTAATCATGCAGATTTTTAGAAACCAGATTGGCAAAAATTCAAAACAGATTATTAGGCATGTTTGAAACCTCGGTATCAAACAATTCTAATTTATTTTCAGAAATCAGGTTTCTAGGTTTGGACAACATTTTTTATGGCAAGAATTTTAATAGGCAGAAAATCAAAATTTGGATTTCAGGCAAGTGTTTAATTTGTTTCTAAGAGTATTCAGCATGTTCTCAAGGTCAAGTCATAGTGAATGGTGCATGAACAAACATTTGTGCCAAGAAAATCATTAAATGTGCTTCCAGAAATGCTCATACAGTTTCAAAGAAATCAAAATTTTATTTCCAGAAATGGAGAATCATATTTGGCAAGTGTTTAACAATTTCCAGAATCACTCAGTCAACATTTGGCAAGAAGAAGTCAGTGTGAAAACAGGGGTAAATGAATTCGAGCATGACAACAATTCATTTTCAGAAATGTTTCAATCTCACAAGGAATTAAAGGCAACAAATCATATATTTTGTTTTTTCAGAAATGCTAACGTTTTTATGGAAACAAATTAAAGCCAGGAAATCGATCTTTTTGGACAAATTTTAAAGAATTTCCTGAATGGATAGACACTGATAAAGCTTCCAAGAATAACAGAAAATCAATTCTTATTGATAACCAGAAATCACGCAATTTCGTGCAAGCCGAGAATTACAAAATCTAAAAGGGGAAAGCATCGAGCCAAATCAACCAAGTCACATAGTGAAATCAGGTTTAGGGTTTGTGTTTTAACCCTGTAACTACACCAATTACATCACAGGCGGATAGAGCATCGAAACCAAAAACAATTGAATCGAAATCAACAAGCTAGAATTTAAAAGAGCATAAATCATTTTTCACATCAAATTAACTCATAGTTTCCGATCGCAGAAGGAACCCCAAAATCATTGAAGCAAGGAGCATTAGAAATCGGTCGAATTCATCAACAAGAATTGGAGCTACAGAGAATTTCCACTGCGATTCATTTCGAAGTCGAAATCAATTTGGGGATCCAAAGAAACCCTAGTGCAAGCCGCCACCATTTCTTTTTTCCACAGAACAAAGGGAATTGGGGAAAACAAATGTGGACGCAACATTTACAAATGTGGATGCAACATTTACAAATGTGGACGCAACATTTACAAATGGGCCGACCAACCTTTTAATTGAAAAGGGGATGACCCTTTTACTTTAAATTCTAGGGTTTTAATTTTTGATTTTTATTTTTGTATTGTTTTTTTTAATTCTATCTTCTTTGTAAACAAATAAACAGTTTCTAGTGTCTGTAAAATACTAGGAGAATCAGTCAGGGTGTTGACTGACAGTTGACAAAGTGTGTAAAATCTGGATTATGTGTTACGGGTTTGTAATACGGGGAATTCTGGTCGAGGGGATATCGACCAGTCTAGGGTTTTGAGCGTAGGGTTAGAATAAGAGCAGGGTTTGCGAGTGTACATGGTCTTGTATGCGGGATCTGTTCTATCACCTAGTAGAAACCTTAGAAATGCAGCAGTATGCAGGGTTTTGCCGAAGCTGGGTATATCTGTGTGTGATTTATATTCTGCATTTCTGTTTCTGCTATATTCTGTGATCTGTTTTTATTATATATCTCGTTAAATTTTTAATTCTGTTAAAAACTGTGATAAACCCTATTCACCCCCATCTATGGTTAATCTAGATCCAACAATTCCCTTATCCCATTTATTTTATTCTTATTTTCGAGGGTGTCATTCAAGAGCTATAATTTATCTTCATTAAATATTCCAAAATCATGAGATCAAGACATTTCTTCATTATATGCTCTAATTCTAATTTCCTCATTAACTTCCAGTCTCATATATGGTTTATCGCTAGTTAAGTGTCCCCATAAAATTTTCACACTCACTTTATTTTCTAAATAAAGATTACTAAATGTTTTTTAAACCCCTGATCAACGCAGCACAAACATGGATACATCACGTATGCCACCTTATTCCCTTGTCAAATCATCATGTGAGATCACTAGCGATTTCAACCAAAAAAAACTAAAAAGGAAAATTCTTCTGGAAGGTTTCATCTATAATTAAGTGGTATAAATAGTGCTAAAGTCTTAATACTTCATCCCAAATTTAACATGTCACTCCATTTCCATTCATTCTTCTTTATTTCTCACGTTTGCTCTTCTCGTAATTGTTAACCATTCATTGTTCTAATTATCCATAACAGTCGAATTCAGACCCTTAATAACAAATCCTAAGTAAATTCTTTGAACCTCCTTCAATTTTGAAAATATACCCATTCTTCCAAATCAAATTCCCTTTTAATAAATTCCCATGAATTTACTTTTTCTTTTATTAAATACAAATTTATTGCCTACAAATTTGCGATTAATATCCATGAATCATAAACTCAAAAATAGCTAATTATGACGCAACTTGCGCTATAACTATATATGCATACTTCTAGTCACTAAACATTGTTATACACGTACTAATTTCTAAACTATCTAAGGAAACATAGTTTATAATTAAGTCTTGATCGTGGAAAATCTTAATATTTACCAACTTTTCAAATAAAGGTCCTTGGACTAATACGAAAATTTCCAAATCATGTTGTATAGCCTATTCTTGTCTTATCTTGGAACAATTTTTTGCGAAATCATGTTGTATAGCCTATTCTTGTCTTACCTTGGAACCAATTTTTCCCCTGTCCAGCTTGCTATCCTTGTTTATTCCATAAAACAAATTCTTTTACAAAAGCATAATTTTAGCTATTATACAAAAAAAAGGCAAATTATATTCATACATCGTAAATTACTTTACCTACACCAGTAAAAAAATAATTAAATTAAAGACAAAAATACCCTTATTAAAAATATCAAAATACAATTAAATGACAGAAATTTTATATGTCCACATCATACACAATCGTTAATTTTTTCTTATAAAATAATTAAAATTTCTATGTGTTATCAAGTGAATTTAATTTAACTTCTACTGAAGTGTTAAATTTTATTCATATCCATGCTTGTTATGTTCATGTATAATCAGTTATAGCATTATACATTCCAAATAGTCACGAAAATGAATTAACAAATTAGGTACTAAAATTAATATAGTTCACTGTGTACTAAGTTCTCAATTTTTTTACTATATTTAAATCGGTTTTTAATTTAAAAACAAAATTTAAGTAGATTAATATTTTATTATTCAAAATATAAAGTTAAATTCAAATATATGAATAGTTAAATATATATAAATCCAATTAAGGATTTGAATTTGAGTTGCAAAAGTGAATTCATTGGTTTTAGAAATCAATATTCCTTATTTGGATCAATGCACGTCAGGAAGATATTAAATGAGAAACTTATTTTGTTCTATTCAGGCTTGAGGATAGTTTAGTAATATGTACGGTGTATACTAAGCAAAAAATGGTGTATATGATTTTAAAAAAAAGGATTGGTGTATCTAAAGAAATTTAAGGTGTACAAATACCAAATGATTCGTTAAAATTTACCGAATTAAAAATGAGTATTTACAGTCTCATTTTGAAATATAGGTGCATGCAGACAGAAAACAACCTTACAGTAAACAAAAATTCACAAATTTTAGGATTGAGATGAAATATTTGTTGGCTTTAGATAGATTACATGTATATTAGATGAATTAACAACTTTTCGTTGTTCTAGATCTTTAAAATAGGCTTAGATTTGAGATTTGGAGGAGGAAATTTTATTTCTACTTAATGTAATGTTAAGAAAGAAGGAGAAGAAGATATTCCAGAGAATAAAATGTACGAGCTCCTAATTCTCTATTTCCAAATTTGTCTTTCCCCTCCTTGTTAGTTAGTGGATTTAATTGAGGCACAAATCCCTTTAGTTAAGCTATGCAAGATTAACTTAGGCCTAGTCACATAACTATGTTAACACCAACACCTAAAATACCTATTTATACATGTTTATGCTACTTTTAACACTATTTATTTAAATCCCAACATGGTTTCAACTTACAACAATTTTATCAAACATATTTAAAACTTTTCAAAACCATTTAAACACTATTTCTAACAAACTCACATTAAAATTTACATTTTGCATATAAATGTTTAATTTAAATTTCTTTTGTTCGAAACTTACAATTTTAACATTAAATTTGTACAAAGTACGTTGTTTAGCACAATTATAGCACAACCATATTAAAACTATTTTATCATTCAAATATTGATTTTTTAATCAATATTTGTATTTAATATTTTGTTTTCAACTCAAATAAAATTTAAAACACACAATTTCACATTAAAATTCATTGTCCATCTATATATGGCAATTTGTTGCAATATACATATGAAAATCTTTTAAACGCTTATTTTACCATAAATTTCATAATATAAAGTTTTTCCAAATTTATTCTTCTATATTAAATTAATTTAACAACCCAATATCAGATTGAATTATTTTTATTAATTTATTTGATTCAGTTCCACCTCAAATCCAAATTAGTTACTCAAATTCTCTAATTCAACTCAAAACCCAATAATTAATCAACTCTACGATTAGTTGAACTCAGTATTATAATTCATATTTTTATTTCTCCATTCTTAAATTACAATCAACTTTATTAACTACACTTACCCAAATGATCAAAACCTTGGTTGTTACAAACTCTCTCATAAAGAAATTGCATCCCCGCAATTTATCCTATGATAACACATTTATGCCTTCAAATTATAACTACACCTTTAAAATTTTCTTCCCTTAGAAGAATATAGTTCAAATTTCTGAATATCTTTTTATAAAATTTTAACATTCATCCCAAATTATAAGAAGCAATATACACAATAGAGTAAACTATTACATCTTATCCTTCACATGACATCTGTTTGAAAATACACTCGTCTTTTCCAATATCAAATTAGTTAATGACGACGCCTTGCCATCAATTTGTAGTAATTACTCAAACAATGGCTGCAATTTTGATTACAAAACAGTCTCGTCATTTTCCCATTTATTACTAATAGTCCAGTGGCTCCACACGTCTTTTAAACTTAAACATGAGAGTGTTCCTAAAATATTGTTTATATTTAAGTTTTCTTTCCTCCTAAAATACTGTTTATATTTAAGTTTTTTTTTCTCTTCTATTTCTTAAGAAACCACTTCATCTTAAAACAATGACATTAATTTATACTAAAATAATATTATCTACCAAATTTATAATAATACATCGTATTACTTAGCTACAAAGTCGATATATATCTATACTGCTGCCCTATCTCTTCTATTTTTCTCTATTATTAATTATCTTATTATCGCAAATACAGTGTTTGCATTGATTCTCAATGAATATCAACCCAGTGATTACAAATACAACCCGATATTGTAATTATTTCATTGTCCTAATTGCACCTACATTATCTTTTATAAATACAACCCAGTGATTAATTCTCACTGAATATCAACTATTTTATTTACGTCCTTCAATTAATTCTCAATAACAAATTGATCATTTGTACACAATCCGTTATTGACATATGTAAATTATTAGACTTTGTGATCAGTCAAAACAACCTACTGGTTTTCACTGTGTGACTTTGATTAATTTAAATCATTCATGTTTAATATTCTAAAATAAGTTTCAAACTATCGTCTCGGATTTTTAATTCTTTTACTATCCCATTTTAATTATTTAACTCAACTATCAACTACACACTAAGGGAGAGGATACCAAGTTTCACCAAAGTCTAAACCTTAGATAAAATACGTTGAAGGGCTGTATAGGATAAAGGCTTTCCACAAAGATAAACTATCGATAATAGGATTCAATATAAGGAACATTACGGAATTGAAACACATTCCTAGACGTATTCCAAGCACATTTTTTACTCCCAAGTACTCGAAATTAAAGGGACAATGGTTAAGGATAACGACGAAAGGAGGAAAAGATAAATACGAATGTTATCCTTCGTTAGTGTAACACATATACTATTATGTTCTTGTTCTGTGTTTATCATACCTTTTTCTGAATTTCGCTTTGATACTGTTTTTGTAATGCTACACCCTGAGACCCACACTAACAAAGAGCATTAGCAAGTAATGTCATCTGCTAAGGCGGAGAATAGAGATGGTTAGGAGCAACCATTTGTAATCCTTACATTAAATGAGTATTGAATACATTGATTGGATGAATAAATCTTTCTTTCTTATCTTATGTAATTTGACATTCTCAATTCATGTTTAATATAGAACTATGTCGGTTGAGGATCTTATACAGAACATAGCACTAGCCAAACACATAAAATCGATCAGAGAACATAACACAGGTATATAAAAACACCAGAGTACAATATAAACATGTATTACATCAAATACACCTTTTTACAACTGCTGAAAACACTTGTAACAGGTCCTACAGTTGTCATATTCGCAGTTGTAATTCAAATAAATTTTTATACAATTGCTTTCTATAGTTGTAAAATGCTTTTTACAACTATTTCTAGCAATTGCAAAATAATACATTACAATTAAATTTTTATATTGCAGCTGTAAAAATTCTTTTACAACTACTTTTGATAGATATAAAAGCTTTATTTAAAACTGCTATTAGTAGTTGTGAAAACAAGAATGCAAAATGAAACAAGCAGAAATAGTAATAAAAATTGCATAATAGTGCAATATAAGTTATCCAAACATTATATTATTATTATTATTATCAGCAGATCTAAATATATCAAATAAACTAAAAACCTAAACTAATATAGTATATTAGTTTTTTTAATCTTTTTTTTAGTTTTGCATAAAATTATAGTAATACACTGGATATACAAATCATATAGATAGCTCAAGTACTAGATGTACATACGATAAGTAGCATAAATGACAAAGCATCAAACATGCTTCAAATATAGAATTTGAAATACAATATTTTTCTCCAGAACACGCGATCCCATGATATCCACGCTATTAAGATCCACCTCACCCTTTGTTTAGTATCAGGGATGCAATCCTTAAAATATTTACCATTGTTAGAATACATAATAATAGAAACTTGAGCATCACAAAGAATAGCAAGTTCTCTGACCATCTTCATAATCCATCCTCTTCTTTATAACAAGTTGCATGTCTATTTATTGCATTTTCTATCTTTTTTATCCTTGCCTTTCCTCTTTCCATCTCAGTCTTGTTATGATTGTCTTGCATGTTGTTAAGGTAGGAATGACGGTTCGAATAAACAGTCTCACATCATAGAATAAATTCAAGGAGTGGAATGTGAATATGAGTTGGTAGGCACGTAACATCAGGGACTCTTTTTGTTACAAGGATGTGTGTGCCAACTTATATGTGTATGCCCTACGTAGAAGAAGGAAGGAGAAGCTTTGTTCCGGCCGACGTTACATAAAAATAGTACCAGGGCTAAAGGTTACAGACTGGGCCATGCAGGCAAGGTAGTTCTCTTAAAAGATACCCGCAGGATGCGAGTCAAGGATGAGACGGTTAGAATTATCTTGCATGTTATAAAGGTAGGAATGATGGTTTGTGTAACGAACCTTCAGCCATTGAATTCTGAATATTTAAATTTGTTTTAAAATATTTTATTTGAATTATATATAGGAATTTATTTAATAAAACGATATTTAAACGTATAATTTATAATATAATTTAAAATGGGCCTGAAATAGTCGCGGTAGTTCGTAATTTACGATTTAAACTTCAACTGAGAATACAGGATCAGATATAAGTCGGATTTCTGTGAAACAAGAAACGTTGGAACCATATCGACGATAATTTTCATATGAAAGAGAAAAATTTGGATTTCGTGTTATAGATCATAAGTTATGGCCAAAACAAAATTTGAAATAATCGCTATGGAAATCGTTATTAAAATATAGGCCTTTAAAATAGCCGTTTTGTAGATGGACATCGTTTTCGACGAAATCAGTTTCATTGGGACTGTAACGTTAAATTATCGTATGGTATCAAAATGCATGGCAAACCAATGTCGTGTGTGACCACGGTAGCCGTAAACGCCCAGTTATTTTTCTATAGTGTGTAATTAAATTAAATTAAATTAATAAATGGATATTTGAGTGTAACTTGAGCAAACGATCGAACTAGGCCACGAAACTAGTCCCGTTGAGTTCGTATCGTCGATTAGAGTCAGTATATGTATATAGTTTGTTATTTTTAGAGACCGGAAAATTTGGTGTTCTGAATGGCATTTCGGTACGTGTAAAAATAGCCTACCGGGGAAACAGTCTCAGAATGCGACGAAACTAGTGTCGTTGGGTTCATATTGATTAATTATTGGAAGATTTCAAAGTTTCAAGTTGTTTGAATTTATCTGGTGATTGTGAAAAATTTAAACGCGTGGTTATTTCTGGTTTTATAAAGGAATTTTTTTCAAACGATGTCGGAATTCGATGAAACTTGTCCCATTAGGTTCAGAATACATTTTTATACTAAGATTAGCCTTTTTATCAGTAAACAGAAGTCGACTGTGCTTAGTTTTACTTGATACTTCACCACAAAGTTTCGTTATAATATTAAAATAATAATAAAAACACCTATATAACTACACCGCCCCTTAGCAATCCCTAAGCCCCAAAATTTTCGTGCTCACCCTCCTAAAATCCCTACAACATCTTTCTCTGAAATCTTTACCATCAAGCAACGATTAAAAATATGAAAAAACTTTTGATAAACCTAAACTTGAATTTAGTTAGACCCAGAAAAATAATGACCTAAAGTTTTTTCTTCTGTAAGACTCGATTTAACTGTCGAGGTGCGACTTCGCCATGGCTCAGCAGCTAGGGTCGGCGTTTGTAGGTGATGTAAAAGGTAGGAGGGTGGCTCGACGGCGCAGAGTTGTTCATGGTGAAGTGGTGTTTCAATTTTCGAACTCTGGTTGAGTTCGAAGACTAAAAGGGGTCAGTTTTGTAGCTGGCATGGGTCTGAGTTCGTTGTAGGTAATCGGAGATCGAGGCAAGGGTCGTGGGGTCATTTGAGAAGAGGGACTCGCGATGGTGGTAGGGGTCAATGAGGTTTCAGGTTGCCTGGGCGGTAAGAAGTGGTGGAGAACGGAATCAGAAAGTGGAGTTCGAGTTTCACGAGGAGGGGATGGCGAGGTAGTGTTCAAGTTAGGGAGTTCAAGGGTGAGTTCGGTACAACGTTGGCAGGTGTTGTTTTGATGTTATGCAGCGAGGTCGGTAGAAGGAAAACAAAGCGTGGGTACTGGCAAGTGGTGAATGAAGGTAATTATGCTATGTTTAATGAATTAAATATGGTGAGGAGGGGAGTTTCGGAAGAGGGAATCAATGGGAAAGTCTGACTTGGAATACGGGGAAGTAGGCGATGAAGAGAATTGGAGCAAGGTTGTACTGCGTGAAATAAAGGGGAAGAGTGTGTGGATTTGATGATTGTTATGGTGAAGGAAGATTTTGGCGGCCTTAAATGTGGGTTTAACATTAAGATAATTAATTACTTAAACTTAACTATGTTTAGTTAATTTAAAATATGTTAATAACTTTATAATATTGGTGCAGAAGCTCCGGGACGTGGTGAAGCAGATCGAAAGGAGCTGTCCGAATAAAGCCAAGATGAGGGTTCCTATATTTTGCTGGGTATTCGGGTATGCGGAGAGAACGTGTCTGGAAGGGAATAAAATAAGGGTAATTAACAGCAACTAATATAGTAATGAGTTAATAATTATCTTAACCGAGATAAATTGTATAAGCTGAAATTTTTTCCATATGATAACAAAATTTAAAAGAAAACATATCATACTGGAATCATAGTAAGACAAGCTACGTTATGGAACTGGTTTTTACTGAGTACAAAGCTACTGGAATTCGGTATGGAAGTCAAATGCCTGTTTTAAACAAAACGAAAGTAGAATCGTCAACTGTGAACCCAGGTGAGTAAACTCACTAACTCTGCCTCGTTTATATTTCTATATAAACGAGTTTTAAATTTATTTTATACTGTGTGATGGTTGATGGTTGATAAAATTGGTTGAAATAATTGATATAGATATATCGTTGATCGATTATTAGTTCTGTTTACTATGATATCTCATATTGATGTGATTAACATCTGTGGATGCACGAAAACAGGTTAGAGGGGCCCAACTGGGTTCCTCAACATTTATATTATTGTTTTCATATATTTGCGTTATATGATGTGATATGTATTCTACGATTGATTTTGTTATCACTAGTCCTAGAATTATGGTATTTAAATAACGTAAGATATTTTCAAATAGAAAATAAAATTTGAGATTTAAAAATGGAGTTCATTTCCAAAATAGGAATTATTAAACGTTTTATATGTCCAATCCTTATGTCATTGATAAATTTAATGAGTAAAGAAGCAGGAATTAACCTGTTGGCTAGTAAATTAGAATAATTGTTTTAATTAAACAAGTAAGCAATATTATTAAGTTGTTAATTAACTTAAGGATGTGGATTAGTATAAAATCAGTTGTCCGGTTAACTAGTTGACAAAGTCGATTGTTCAATGAAAATTGGATATTAGATTATTTTGTTCTAATAGGAATAGTCTTACAAATAGCCGTTAAACTTAGCGATGTTCTTAGAAGTAAATAAATTCTTAAGTAAAAGTGTTTATTTAATCGCTTATTAGTAATGAAGTTAATTATCATAATCCTTTTGAAATGATTAATTATTCTATAAGCTACTTTTATTTGGATAACATTGAAGTTAATGGTCACTTTAATTAAAAATAATCAAAGCGATTACTTTTAAATGGCAATCGTTAAAGAAGTGTTCATAGCTAAGGAAGTAATCGAACCTGAAATGGAATTTTTGTTGAAATCAGAAAAGAGTTTAAAAAGGGATTTTATGATCCAAGTTGTTATAGAAGTCTGAAAAGAAATTTCAAAACTAACGTGTTGGTTTAATTAATATTTATATCAAGTAATAACTGGTTTTTAATGGGAAAAAACGTAAAGTTTTGTAAAGAAAGGAATGTTTGTCGGGTTTGGTAAAAGAATTGATAAAGGGATTTAAAGATAAATCCAAATCGTACAAATAAACTTGTGAAGAGGTTTCAAAACAAAAATGATGATTTTAAAGATAAACTTTTACTTGAAAATTGAATTAAGTTAACAATTGAAATTGACAGGTAATTTTAGAATGTGAAGGGAAAATATTTTATAAATCTATACAGCGATTTTAGCGCTGTCGTTGGAATAAATGTTTTATAAATCTAAACAGCGAGTTTAGCAAATCTAAACAGCGAGTTTAGCGCTGTTGTTATAGTAAATATTTGTAAATCTATACAGCGATTGTAACGCTGTCGTTATAATGTTTTATAAGCCAAATATTTGAAACAGTGATTGTAAGGCTACCGCTATAATCAATATTTTTTCCCGTAAAGGAAGTGGATTCTTAGATTGAATCCGAAAGTAACGTAAGCGATGGTTTGTTTGAAGTGGTGAGCTTTGACTGTTTCCAAAGTTGAGAATGTTGTTCAGTTAAGGTCTGAGAGGTAATTATACCCCAACTTGATTGACTTCATAATTAACTAAGGAATGGTTAAAGTTCGGTAGTGAAGATTCGTTAGGGACCCGATTAGTAAAAGAATATATGAATATATAGAAATGGTTTCAAATTGGAATAAGAGATATCTTCTCAAATAAAGGAATGATGACATTGGAAATGTCTTCCAAGAATCGAGATTGAGATTTGAAAGGATATGGAAAATTGAAAAATGGATTTTTGAATCGATAATATAATAAGGAATTAATATAAAAAGGGGCCAGTGTTGTTGATGGTTGATCAGTAAAATTTCCAATTGGGAATAGGACGGTTGATTTGTATGGATGTTTCTTTGATAGTTAAATCACCGACTATCAAAGTTTTGATTTATTTTATACCTTCGTTATCAATATGGAGAGACCAAGATCAGATTTAATATCTGAAAACCACTCCGTATTGGTATAAGCGTTATGAATCAACTTATACTGAAGATAATTGAAGACGAGTAAATGCAAGGGCTGTTCTGTTGATCCTAAGTAGAAATTTCCCAAGATGGATTTATAGAACAGTGCCTTCGGTTTGTCCAGACCCAGGACAGCTTGTATGGACGAGTGTCTGACAGAGTATTTCCAAAGGGATTACATAAGTTGATTCCTTCAAACGTACGAAGTTGGTGGCAAAGAAGGGAAACTTCTTTAGCCTAACAATCTGAGTATTTTTGTGGGAATCAATTAGTGATTTCCGATGGATCTGACGATGTGGCACTCAAAGTGAATGGTGGCCAGATGTTCTGGAAGAAAATTCAAACCTCAAGCCTCACAACCCGGAATTGACAAAAATCGGGCAGGCAGCATGTCTATGTGGGTCGCTCCCATTAGGATGTATAATCACCTATATAGAGAAATTCCAATTGCTTCTTTAATCTATCGTAGCTGTCCCTTTCGGGAAACGGTTGCTGATCCCAACCGTTGGTGATATACATTCGATACACTCAAGCGAAATGAGTGGTCGGTCATATGTGGGTCGGGTTGCAAGACGTTCTTGTTGAACCCAGTGTATTCGCCTCTAGAGATACGCTATCGGCAGGTGGTTCCATACCTTGTCATGTTGGAAATCCAATCTCCAATAAGCGCCCTACGGTTTTTGATTTTATATTATTATATGGAGCGTGAGATGCAAGCGTTCCGCTAGATTCTATTTATTTGATGTAGACGTTATTATAATATCACTGGATTTGATATCAAAAATATTTTGGTTATCGTAAGGTAAAAACCATCCGTGTTTATGTGTGGATGGGTCTTACGATTATCATTTCTTTCGAAAGGATTTTGAAAGTTAAAAAAATGGTTGGAGTTTACTCACACCAGTCCCATGACTGACCCAGAGTTTATTTTGTTTGTTTTCCCTAAACTCTTGGGTGCCCAAATTTGTACGGGCAGCCAAGTTGTCAGGATTTTTCAGATTTCACCTGGAAGAGCTGGAAGCAGGAGGCTTCAACAATTAGCTATAGACTATCACGTTTTCCGCTGTGTACTATGTTGTATTTGGAAACAGGTATTATAACTGTTCCAGAGATATCTGTTATGCTCTGATGACGGTATGTATATACACTTACTGATTTGTATTTCAAAGTTTATGTTATCTAATATACTTTATTCGTTCCGCTGTGAGTTTTTTATCTTCGTTTTTCTTCTATTCTAATATTTCTTTCTTTCTAATTCTCATCCTCTAACTTCTTTCTATTAATGATTCGTTTTCTGTGCAATTTGAGTTGGACGTGTGTTGTTATTAGTCGGCTCAAAGGGTACGGAAATTCGGGTCGTTTCATTTGGTGTCAGAGCTATTGGTTGAGTAGTAACCTTGGCTCTGTGGCGTAACTCAATAAAGATGGAGTTAATAATACTCTAGATTGAGTTTGAGTGTGTATATAAGAGTGCGTATTTGTGGATATGATATAAAATTGTTTTATATTGTGTCGGTTGGTTTGTTGAGTGGTTTATGAATTCTGGTCGATATAGGATGTACAACTGTACCGATAGGTGTTTCTAAACTCTCGAAAAAAGCAAATCGATACAGTATTGTTTTGAAGTGGGTAAATGAAATGAATTTGCCAAAAAAATCATTTTGATATAAAAGGAAATAATTAGTGAATTATTATGTCTGAATATGTGGATTGTTATTACAATCAAACGAAATTATAAAATATTGAAATGGTTATATATAACCAAATATAACTTGTATATGGAAAATATACGTAAATAAGATGAACTAAAATTAAATTCAAACCAGAATTGGAATTTGAATTTCGGGTGTTTAGAAAATATTTTCTGAAATATTATAAAGTAATATAACATTACTTTAAGGTATTTTTGAATAAAAATGATTTTTAAATAGATTTTGAAAGTGATTAAGCATTGAAATCACATTATGGCAAGAAAATAACTCTGATAATGGGTCGCGACATTATCGGTGTTCATTTTCGAGTTTCTAAGTGATGGATTGCTACCATAATAGTTCGTTAATGGGAAATTTGTTCGAAAGGATAAGTTATTTTAAAAATTAAAAAGTTTGGTTTTGCAAATGGTTATAGATACATGTATATATATTATTTCAAGGGAGTTTGAAATAAAAGCCGGGAATTTGGATTCTGAATTTCTATTTAACCATTATAAGTTAAATAAATTAAAATGGTATAAGTAAATCCAATATAAATAAAATTTAACTTATGTTAAAAAGGTTGAAGTTGTAAAAGTGAATCAAATAGATTGGAATTTAACTTGGGTCCAATTAAATGAAATTGGATCGAATTAAAAATAATTCCGATGAAACTAAATAAAGAGAGATGTTGATATTCGAGTTATTAATATGAATTCGACCTATGTATAAACAATTTGAATAGATATTGGATGTTGTTGTTTGGGATTAAAGTGTGATGGAATTGAACTCAAGCAGGATAAGGGGGTTGATTTTTGAAAACATAACTCAGTTTGGATTAGTGAATGGAAGGGAACTAATCCGAAGTTGATTAGAGATTTAAAAACTGGAAGTTGGATTGATTTGAAACCAGCTGGAAATGGATATATGTATGCTGAGCAAATATTGAATGGAAGCAAATGCAAGAGATAGATTTATGCCCGACAAAAAGGTACATGTTTACAATATTACTTGGGTTTGATGGTTTTATGAACCTATGGGGCTAGCTGCTTGGCTTTTGATTTTCTTTTGGATTAGAGAAGACCTAGAAAGGCAAGTTGTGGTTGTACCAATTTAACCGTGCAGAGGAGATGCTGCCAAAATTTTTCAAAATTTAAAGTGTAAGAAAATTTTCAGAATTTTTGAAAATTTTCGTTAGTAAAAATAAATTAGTATTTTAATTGAAATAAATTGGCCCAGTTAAACTGAAGTTAAGAAGTGAACAAAAAGGATCTTTGGACCTAGTTAATAAGGTATGTAGCATCTTTTCCTACCTTAGCAATTTCGAGGACGAAATTATTTTAAGGGGGAGGAATGTAACGACCCGGATTTTCAGCCGTTGAATTCTGAATATTTAAATTTGTTTTAAAATATTTTATTTGAATTATAGATAGGAATTTATTTAATAAAACGATATTTAAACGTATAATTTATAATATATTTTAAAACGAGCTCGAAATAGTCGCGGTAGTTTGTAATTTACGATTAAAATTTCAACTGAGAATACAGGATCGGATATAAGTCGGATTTCTGTGAAACCAGAAACGTTGGAACCGTATCGACGATAATTTTCATATGAAAGAGAAAAATTTGGATTTCGTGTTATAGATCATAAGTTATGGCTAAAACAAAATTTGAAATAATCGCTATGGAAATCGTTATTAAAATATAGGCCTTTAAAATAGCCGTTTTGCAAACGGACACCGTTTTCGACGAAATCAGTTTCATTGGGACCGTAACGTTAAATTATTGTACGGTATCAAAATGCATGGCAAACCGATGTCGTGTGTGACCACGGTAGCCGTAAACGCCCAGTTATTTTTCTATAGTGCGTAATTAAATTAAATTAAATTAAATTAATAAATGGATATTTGAGTATAACTTGAGCAGATGATCGAATTAGGCCACGAAACCAGTCTCGTTGAGTTCGTATCGTCGATTAGAGTCAGGATAGGTATATAGTTTGTTATTTTTAGAGATCGACAAATTTGGTGTTCCGAATGGCATTTAGGTACGTGTAAAAATAGCCTACTAGGAAAACAGTCTCAGAATGCAACGAAACTAGTGCCATTGGGTTCGTATTGATTAATTATTGGAAGATTTATAAGTTTCAAGTTGTTTGAATTTATCTGGTGATCGTGAAAAATTTAAACGCGTGGTTATTTCTGGTTTTATAAAGGAATTTTTTTCAAACGATGTCGGAATTCGACGAAACTTATCCCATTGGGTTCAGAATACTTTTCATACTAAGATTAGCCACTTTATCATTAAACAGAAGTCGACTGTGCTTAGTTTTACTTAATACTTCACCACAAAGTTTCGTTATAATATTAAAATAATAATAAAAACACCTATATAACTACACCGTCCCTCAGCAATCCCTAAGCCCCAAAATTTTCGTGCTTACCCTCTTAAAATCCCAACAACATCTTTCTATGAAATCTTTACCTTCAAGCAACAATTAAAAATTTGAAAAAAACTTATGATAAATTCAAACTTGAGTTTAGTTAGACCTAGAAAAATAAAGACCTAAAGTTCTTTCTTCCGTAAGACTCGATTTAACTATCGAGGTTCGACTTCGCCATGGCTCAGCATCTAGGGCCGGCGTTTGTAGGTGATGCAAAAGGCAGGAGGGTGGCTCGACGACAAAGGGTTGTTCATGGTGAAGTGGTGTTTCAATTTTCGAACTCTGGTTGAGTTCGAAGACCAAAAGGGGTCAGTCCTGTAGCTGGCATGGGTCTGAGTTCGTTGTGGGTAATCCGAGATCAGGGCAAGGGTCGTGGGGTCATTAGAGAAGGGGACCTCGCGATGGTGGTGGGGGTCAGTGAGGTTTCAGGTGGCCTGGGCGGTAAGAAGCGGTGGAGAACGGAATCAAAAAGTGGAGTTTGAGTTTCACAAGAAGGGGATGGCGAGGTAGTGTTCAAGTTAGGGAGTTCAAGGGTGAGTTCGGTACAACGTTGGCAGGTGTTGTTTTAATGTTATGCAGTGAGGTCGGTAGATGGCAAACAAAGCGTGGGTACTGGCAAGTGGTGAATGAAGGTAATTATGCTATGTTTAATGAATTAAATATGGTGAGGAGGGGAGTTTCAGAAGAGGGAATCAATGGGAAAGTCTTACTTGGAATACGGGGAAGTAGGTGATGAAGAGAACTGGAGCAAGGTTGTACTACGTGAAATAAAGGGGAAGAGTGTATGGATTTGATGATTGTTATGGTGAAGGAAGATTTTGGCGGCCTTAAATGTGGGTTTAACATTAAGATAATTAATTACTTAAACTTAACTATGTTTAGTTAATTTAAAATATGTTAATAACTTTATAATATTGGAGCATAAGCTCCGGGACGTGGTGAAGCAGATCGAAAGGAGCTGTCCGAATAAAGCCAAGATGAGGGTTCCTATATTTTGCTGGGTATTCGGGTATGCGGAGAGAACGTGCCTGAAAGGGAATAAAATAAGGGTAATTAACAGCAATTAATATATTAATGAGTTAATAATTATCTTAACCGAGATAAATTGTACAAGATGAAATTTTTTCCATATGGTAACAGAATTTAAAAGAAAACATGTCATACTGGAATCATAGTAAGACAAGCTACGTTATGGAACTGTTTTTTACTAAGTACAAAGCTACTGGAATTCGGTATGGAAGTCAAATGCCTATTTTAAACAAAACGAAAGCTGAATCGTCAACTGCGAACCCAGGTGAGTAAACTCACTAACTCTGCCTCGTTTGTATTTCTATATAAACGAGTTTTAAATTTATTTTATACTGTGTGATGGTTGATGGTTGATAAAATTGGTTGAAATAATTGATATAGATATATTGTTGATTGATTATCAGTTCTGTTTACTATGATATCTCATATTGATGTGATTAACATCTGTGGATGCACGGAAACAGGGTGGAGGGGCCCAACTGGGTTCCTCAACATTTATATTATTGTTTTCCTATATTTGTGTTATATGATGTGATATGTATTCTATGATTGATTTTGTTGTCACTGGCCTTAGAATTATTTATTTAAATAACGTAAGATATTTTCAAATAGAAAATAAAATTTGAGATTTAAAAATGGAGTTTATTTCCAAAATAGAAATTATTGAACGTTTTATATGTCCAATCCTTATGTCATTGATAAATTTAATGAGTAAAGAAGCAGGAATTAACCTGTTGGCTAGTAAATTAGAATAATTGTTTTAATTAAACAAGTAAGCAATATCATTAAGTTGTTAATTAACTTAAGAATGTGGATTAGTATAAAATCAGTTATCCGGTTAACTAGTTGAAAAAGTCGAATGTTCAATGAAAATTGGATATTAGATTAACTTGATCTAATAGGAATAGTCTTACAAATAGTCGTTAAACTTAGCGATGTTCTTAGAAGTAAATAAATTCTTAAGTAAAAGTGTTTATTTAATTGCTTATTAGTAATGAAGTTAATTTTCATAATCCTTTTGAAATGATTAATTATTCTATAAGCTACTTTTATTTGGATAACATTGAAGTTAATGGTCACTTTAATAAAAAATAATCAAAGCGATTACTTTTAAATGGAAATCGTTAAAGAAATAATCATAGCTAAGGAAGTAATCGAACCTGAAATGGAATTTTAGTTGAAATCAGAAAAGAGTTTAAAAAGGGATTTTATAATCCAAGTTGTTATAAAAGTCTGAAAAGAAATTTCAAAACTAATGCGTTGGTTTAATTAATATTTATATCAAGTAAAAATGGGTTTTTAATGGGAAAAAGACGTAAAGTTTTGTAAAGAAAGGAATGTTTGTCGGGTTTGGTAAAAGAATTGATAAGGGGATTTAGAGATAAATCCAAATCGTACAAATGAACTTGTGAAGAGGTTTCAAAACAAAAATGATGATTTTAAAGATAAAATTTTACTTGAAAATTGAATTAAGTTAACAATTGAAATTGATAGGTAATTTTAGAATGTGAAGGAAAAATATTTTATAAATCTATACAGCGATTTTAGCACTGTCGTTAGAATAAATGTTTTATAAATCTAAATAGCGAGTTTAGTGTTGTTGTTATAGTAAATGTTTTGTAAATCTATACAACGATTGTAACGTTGTCGTTATAATGTCTTATAAGCCAAATATTTGAAACAACGATAGTAAGGCTACCGCTATAATCAATATTTTTTCCCGTAAAGGAAGTGGATTCTTAGATTGAATCCGAAAGTCACGTAAGCGATGGTTTGTTTGAAGTGGTGAGCTTTGACTGTTTTCAAAGTTGAGAATGTTGTTCAGTTAAGGTCTGAGAGGTAATTATACCCCAACTTGATTGACTTCATAATTAACTAAGGAATGGTTAAGGTTCGGTAGTGAAGATTGGTTAGGGACCCGATTAGTAAAAGAATATATGAATATATAGAAATGGTTTCAAATTGGAATAAGAGATATCTTCTCAAATAAAGGAATGATGACGTTGGAAATGTCTTCCAAGAATCGAGATTGAGATTTGAAAGGATATGGAAAATTGAAAAATAGATTTTTTAATCGATAATATAATAAGGAATTAATATAAAAAGGGGCCAGTGTTGTTGATGGTTGATCGGTAAAATTTCCAATTGGGAATAGGACGGTTGATTTGTATGGATGTTTCTTTGATAGTTAAATCACCGACTATCAAAGTTTTGATTTATTTTATACCTTCGTTATCAATATGGAGAGACCGGGATCAGATTTAATATCTGAAAACCACTCCGTATTGGTATAAGCGTTATGAATCAACTTATACTGAAGAAAATTGAAGACGGAGTAAATGCAAGGGTTGTTCTGTTGATCCTAGGTAGAAATTGCCCAAGATGGATTTATAGAACAGTGCCCTCGGTTTGTCCAGACCCAGGATAGCTTGTATGGACGAGTGTCTGACAGAGTATTTCCAAAGGGATTACATACGTTGATTCCTTCAAACGTACGAAGTTGGTGGCAAAGAAGGGAAACTTCTTTAGCCTAACAATCTGAGTATTTTTGTGGGAATCAATTAGTGATTTCTGATGGATCTGACGATGTGGCATTCAAAGTGAATGGTGGCCAGATGTTCTGGAAGAAAATTCAAACCTTAAGCCTCACAACCCGGAATTGACAAAAATCGGGCAGGCAGCATGGCTATGTGGGTCGCTCCCATTAGGATGTATAATCACCTATCTAGAGAAATTCCAATTACTCTTTAATCTATCGTTGTTGTCCCTTTCGGGAAACGGTTGCTGATCCCAACCGTTGGTGATATACATTCGATACACTCAAGCGAAATGAGTGTTCAGTCATGTATGGGCCGGGTTGCAAGACGTTCTCGTTGAACCTAGTGTATTCGCCTCTAGAGATACACTATCGGCAGGTGGTTCCATACCTTTTCATGTTGGAAATCCAATCTCCAATAAGCGCCCTGCGGTTTTTGATTTTATATTATTATATGGAGCCTGAGATGTAAGCGTTCCGCTAGAATCTATTTATTTGATATAGACATTATTATAATATCACTGGATTTGATATCAAAAATATTTTGGTTATCGTAAGGTAAAAACCATCCGTGTTTATGTGTGGATGGGTCTTACGATTATCATTTCTTTCGAAAGGATTTTGAAAGTTAAACAAATGGTTGGAGTTTACTCACACCAGTCCCATAACTGACCTAGAGTTTATTTTGTTTGTTTCCCCTAAACTCTTGGGTGCCCAAATTTGTACGGGCAGTCAAGTAGTTGGGATTTTTCAGATTTCACCTGGAAGAGTTGGAAGCAGGAGGCTTCAACAATTAGCTATAGATTATCACATTTTCCGCTGTGTACTATGTTGTATCTGGAAACAGGTGTTATAACTGTTCCAGAGATATCTGTTATGCTCTGATGACAGTATGTATACACACTTACTGATTTGTATTTCAAAGTTTATGTTATCTAATATATTTTATTCGGTCCGTTGTGAATTTTTGATCTTTGTTTTTCTTCTATTCTAACATTTCTTTCTTTTTAATTCTCATCCTCTAACTTCTTTCTATTAATGATTCGTTTTTATATGCAATTTGAGTTGGACGTGTGGTATTATTAGTCGGCTCAAAGGGTACGGAAATTCTGTTCGTTTCAGTTTGATCATAAACAGTCCTACATCACGGGATAAATTAAAGAAGTGGAGTACAAATATGAGTTGGAAGGCACGTAACATCAAGGATTCCTTTTGTTACAAGGATGTGTGTGCCAACTCATATGTGTGCGCCTTACGTGGAAGAAGAAAGTAGGGGCTTTGTTCCGATCGTCGTTACATAACAAATCTCATATGGCAAACTAGGCTAAGATGTCAATGTATCAAATTCATGTGCCTCAGTGTCCACTATTAATCACAGTCATGTTTCTTGTATTTATAACTTCAGCTGGTTAATTAAATAAAAAATAAAAATGAACAAATATGAATTTAAATAACATGCATTTAGCCATTATAATATGCTTATAAAAAAATGGCAACTGCTAATATCTAGCATATAAGTGAAAATATATTAATCATCATAATTTATTCTAGATCTAGCATTATTACTACACGACATAACTTCATGTAGTGCTTAATTATCCAAAGTAATTTTTTGTCATTGAACAAATCAAGAAGCTTTTAACAACACAAATCTATTTGAGAGAGTACTCGTATATTTTTTGAACATAGGGATTAAAGTGCATAAATAGAAGTGTCATAAGAGATAATGTTGAACAGTACCTACGATGGTATACTTCGATTACTTCTACTTAGTAATACACACTCATTAAAAGTATAAATTAGAGCCTAGAATATGCGGATCTAGACATCATGATTAAAAAAGCATCAGATCTGTAGCTTCATCAAAACTTTATGCATAAGTCGAAAATTAAAAAAAAAGTTAAGAAAATTCTCACATACCTTATTGAGATGATTTCTTAGAGATTCAAAGCATCATATCTACAACAGTTGTTTAAATTTCAGCATCATTGTTCTAGAATGATATGTCTATGGTAGAACAGAGGCAGGACGGTTGTTGTATGGAGGCAAAGCAAGGCGGCAAAAGGATGAAGGTGAGGTGACAGTGGAAGGATGAAGGAATGGTGGAAAAACAGAGGAAAGGAGGCAATTCAAAATCGTGTCATTTTTTTGATGCGGTGATTCAAGATCTAGAGAGTTAGAGTTTTTCCTTTCAAACATATAAAAAGCGGGCACGTAGAGGGAAACAATTATAGAGTGTGTTGGCAAGATACATGTGTTTTTTTTTCTTTTTTAAATTGATTATCTATAACTAAAAGACAATTCATTACATTAAACAACCAATAAAGGCCTAAATCTAGACTTATCAAGTGATAATTTTAGATATTACACATATAGTTCCATATTCTTGTCTATATCTTGAGTCATTTTCGATTATCGGATATTCATATTCACTCAATTTTCGATTATGAACAAATCCTTATTTACACTGCCTATAATCAATAAATTAAAAAAAGGGAGCGGCTATGTAGATATAGAAATTTAACACAATCAGAGGACAAAAAATATCAACCATTAAATCAATTTGTTTTTATGTGAGGGGTGGAAATCAGGTGCAATCCAATGGTAGAAAATTTGTGTCACCCAGTTTATGTCATTTGTGTCTAAATTTTAGTACTTATGCTTATAAACAGTCAAGAGATTAAAAATACGATGATACAAATAGTTTTATATAAAAATTGTTCATTATACACAAAGTGGATGAATTAGATTCTTCTATTTATTTTTTAAATTTATCACTGTTATTTTTTAGTATCATTAACATTTTTAATTAGTATTTAATTAGTTGATATTTTTAAAAACTATTGTCAATTATTAATTACTAGTATTTAATTGTGGATTATTTGTAAATTATTAATTAATTTATTTATTTATTATTGATTATTAATTATTATTTACTAATTATTTATTAATTAATTATTAAATAGAAAATTTTCATATTTTAAATTGATTTATTTAAATCTATGAAATGACCCAAGTTTCATTTCATCCATTTTTAATAATTAAAGTTGTTATTAGTGATTAAATATTAATATTTAATAATAATTAAATATTTATATTAAATATTTTTGTTGATTATTAATTATTATTATTTTATTTAATTATTAATAATTTTTATTGTTTTATATTATTTTTCAACTTTTAATTATTTTTAATTAGTTAATATTTATTTTTAGTTATTAGTGATAGTTATTAACTATTATATATTAATATTTTAGTATTACTATTTAAGTATTATTTATCAATTATTTCATTATTTATTTTTCTATGAATTATCAAAAGTTAATTACCAAATGTATTAAGTATTACTTCTAAATTATTAATGTTCATAATTATTTATTAAAATTTATTCTTATTGATTAATTACTGAATAATAATTATTAAATGTTATTTTAATTATTGAATGGTAATTGACAGTAATTACTAATTATTAATATTTTTGTTAACTATTAATTATTATTATTTAGTTTTATTAATTAATTATATTTTTTTTGGCAAGGACAACCGGTTTCTAAAGTGATCCGTAACGCTTTTATCATTACAACAAATAATTGTTACAAAATGAACATGAGGTAGGCGCATCGCCTACCTGATACAGACATCATCCAAGACAAGCTACACTAAAAAACTGTCAGATTAATCTCCGTGCGGGGAGATAATCATAATAAGTACGTAAAATGTAAGAATTGTAAAGAAAATACAACACCAATTACACACAACAATCAAAGACAATAAATTGAAAATTATAATAGTCAGCTGCAATGTAGTCCCAATTCCCTAACAACTGAAAGTAAGGGAAACAAACACCAGAAAAGCCAAATTACTTTCAAAGGTTGCATGTAATGTCACGTATGTGTACGATCAAATAATTAATTTATTTAATTATTTAAATAATGGTTTAGAGCATTAAATGGTTGTTTAATTAAATAATATTGAATATTTAATTAATTTAAGTAATAGAATAATATATTTAATTCCGAAATAGTCGGAAATAGTGAATTGACAATATAATGTGAACGGAAAAATTTTAAATATTTAATTCAGCTTAGAATTTGAATTAGAATAACGAATATGTTATATAAATGAAGTTTGAACATATAATTATATTATAATTAAAATCGAGCTCGAAATGGAGCGGCAGTTCATAATTTGGCGATTCGAACTTCAATTGAATATACAGAATCCGTTTTAAATCGGATTTTTGTGAAACAAGAAACGTTCAGAGCTGGTGAAGTATATTTTTCTAATGAAAGAGAAAAATCTGGATTTCGTCGTGTTGATTTTAATTTATGTCCAAATCAAATTTTAGAAAAGTCGATATGGAATTCCTTTGAAATTTATAAATATATATTTATATTATAAAAGGATTTTATATATAAATCGAATATCGATATAACTGGGAATTTTGAAATATCGAGTTATAAATCCAATTGGAGTTGTATGATATTCTAGTATGGATATATACGATAATTTTTATTTTTAAATATTTAATTTAATTATTTTTAAATATATTTATATATTTAAATGGGTTATTTAGAGCTTTAAAAATAGCCAGTTTTGCAAGCGACCTCCATTTTCGACAAAACTAATTTTGTTGGATCCGCAATATTAAATTATTGCTAGATTTCAATTTTCGTTATTTTTGGGGTCACTGTGTGGCCGTACGGATTTTTAATGTGAAAAACAATCAGTATTTTGATGGTTAAAAATACGCTGTGTGAGCAAACGTAGTCGGAATTCGAAGAAACCAGTTTCGTTGGGTCTGTAATGTCGAACTGTAGCTGCATGTCTAGTTTCGTGATTTTTGGGTATCGTATGTGATTATATGAATTTTTAAACGATAAATTGAACTAACGCTTCAATAGAAATGAATATTAAATTGAATATAAAATTATATATTCTCCTATATAATACCCTTAACATATATCTTAAACCCTAACTTCATTCAGCGGTCAAACTAAAATTCGCCACTGGTTCTTTTACTCCCAAAAACCCCTTTCGTGATCTTTCCAAAATGAAATAAATTCAAATAAAACTCTATAAATCGAAGGATATATATATATTTGAATTCGTATATGGTTCCTCTTCAACCTGGTATAAGTTTCATCCAGTTCGATCGTAAGTTTGCAGTGCTCAGCTGATGTCAGTAAACTTAGGGTTTGATTTTTCGGGAAGAGGAAGGATCGATTCATGATTTAGACCTTGTTTCGGGTTTCAGAGGGTAGATTAACATCTCGTAGAGGAAGTTGGAGGGATTTGGTCACCCAAGCTGTCGCGGGTTTTATACATGCCGCGGGTGAAAGGCTGATGTCGCGAGTGGCATGGAGCTGTCGAGTGGTAATGTAACACCCCGTATTTCTATGTTTATTAAAGTAACGAATTATAGAACACTAAATTGTAAAAATGGGAATTAAGGGAAACGGGTTACGCCATTGCATTTGATTCGGAATTCTGCTTGAGATAGAGTTCGATTTTGCGTGAATCGGACTCCGTATGAACAAGTTACGGAGTTCATAAGATTTTATGTTTAAACAGAAAATTATAATTAAATAATTTAATTAAACGAAAACAGTTCAAATTTTAAAAATCACGTGGCTCGACTGGGCGGGAAAAATCCCACCCATAGGGGTCGACTCCCCCGGGAGGGGTCGATATAGGTGTCGACCCCCCAAGAGGGGTGTCGACCCCCCTATAGGGGTCGACCCCTCGCCCAGATCCAAACAGTGACGATTTTATGACCTGTTGCTGAGTCTTTTCTGACTTGTTGCTGAGTCACTAGGGCATTGGTGGCAATTTCTGGTAACTCTATCTAGTCTAGACGGTTCTGATTGCTCCTAGGATAATCTAACGGCTCACATAAGTTTAAACTTCTATAAAAGCAACCCTAGTCCTCAACCCAAATTCACACAAATTCATTCCAAGGAGCCACCATGTTGTCCATGATCGTCCTAGCCTAGCCACCATTTCTTCTCAAACTAGAAAGCAAGTTAGAAGCTATGAATCAAAAATAACTTAGAGAATTGATAGTCTTAGTCAAAGGATTGCTTTCCAGTTTTAGAAAACAGATACCATAAAAGAAGACTTTGTTTTGTTTATAAGTCCTGTTATTATTTAGATGTGAACGATTAAAAGTTATGATTTGTAATAAAGTGAAAACTAGATTTATCGCTAGTTGTAAGATAATGGTGATGTTGATTCAGTCTATTCTTGTAACGATTCTATCATGTATGCTTATGAGACTATTGTGGTTTATTGGACTTATTATGTTACATGTTAAACCAATCGTTTATTATGTAAAGATGGTGAGTTTTTTATGTTATGTTACATGCAAGTTTTTAGGCTAAGTTATATATATGTTTAGATCTACATTCTCATATGTTAGATCTATGATTATAGGATCCAAAATACAAGTTCATATCTACATGTCTTATTGGATTTGTGTAATTATATATGCTTAAGACTCATGTTTATTGGATCCAGAATAAAAGTTCACATTTACATGCCTAGTTAGATTTGTGTAAATCTATATGCTTGAGATTCATGTTAATTGGATCCAAAAATGCAAGTGCATTGTTTATGCCAAATTTATATGACACATGTTTAGTTAGTTCCTTATTATTTTATGTTGTATGAATGATACATGCTCCTTTCTTTCCCCTTTTGAATATAAGTCAGGCTAAGTTGCGAACCTAACATTCTATGTGAATTTCGCGAACGTATAACAGGGGTAATGTTGGGAAAACCTTAAATTTCAAATTATTGGCATAGTTTAGCCCATAATCATATAAATGATTTGTGGCATAAATTGGTATAATTTATATACCTAAAAATTATGAATATGGTTCAGAGGGTAAACGGGGCATGACTTGAATGGCAATAATTGTGGATAATTTACATATAAATATGAAAGATTAATATGTAAATTTAGTAAAAGACGAATATGCCTAACCCGAGGTTAGATTGAGTTACGGTGTAAGACTGCCCAGAACCACCCGGCACATCCAGCAACCATAACAATATAGATCTAATATGAGAGGTTAGTGCATCAAGCCCAAAAGAACCCGAGGTTAGATTGAGTTGGGGTGTAAGACTTCCCGGAACCGACCGGCACATCCAGCAACCGCAACAATACATATCTAATGTGAGTGGTTGGTGCTTTAATGAATGAATTAAAGCTAAGATAGGAATGGTAGGGTTAAGTTAATTAAGGCAACACTAAACCAATACATCATGTTAACTAAACTGATGGGTGGGGTTAGGTTAATTTGAGAACACTTAACCATTTTAATATGTTGATTAGGAAACCCTAGTAACGGGGACCCATTTCAGCAGTAACCCACATAGATGTATCATGGTACCCTGAACTAGGCAGGGTGGGGCACGATTACTGGCTGATTATAAGCGGTCAAAACAACGGAGAGTGGTGCATCAGTGTAGGTTCCGACGGAGTGCGGTCGTGCACGTACTCCGGAGTGGAAAAAGCAGGCACTGGGCATCAGTAGTCATACACTATGCATCTTGAATTGTGTCAGGTTGCCACCATAGGATTTGATATACCCCATGGTGGGACCAACACAGGTATCTACAATCATGCGGCGCCGAATGACACAAGTGGTAAACGTATGTGAGCAGGAGCCGATCGATAAAGGGGATCATTTATCTTGAACACATGGTGCTATTTGAAACACTTGTAAGTGGGTGCAGAGAAATAGTAATGAGTGCGATAGCATATTCAGTCTTATTATCTTATTTCTAGGGTGTTGTCCTAGATTCAATTTATTCATGTCATAATCTTTTTTCTTGTTTACATGCTAAATAATCACTGGACTTACCAGACTCATGTCTGACCCATTTTCTTTCGTCTTCTTTTCTTCCGTTCCACTCCCCCCTAGGTCCGCAGGGAGGGAATACTTCAGCTTAGTACCATTTCCAGCTTGAAGAGAGTAGATGTATCGGTTGGATTCTCTTTCCTTGGGCTATGGCTCTGGATACTCTCTTATTGGGGATTTATGCTGCCTTACTGCTGTTTTAATGCTTCTTTATGTTTTAATTCAAGACAGAGATTTTGTTGTAATATTTTGGAAGTTGGTTTGAGACAGTTGTTGTAACGTTTTAACTGAACCACGTATTTATGGAATAAATTTCTTTTTTCCGCTGTCTATATGTCTGTCTTGTAAATTATATGTATCTTTTACCTATAATGCTCCACCGAAGTTAAGGCATTCCCTTTGTGAGTGACCTTAACGAAGGTGGGGTGTTTCACTTGGTATCAGAGCTGATGGTTGCCAGATCAGATAAAAAATTTTGGAATCTAATTTTCAAAAAGAAGTTTAAAGAAGCATTTTCAAGAAAAAGTGTTGTTTCAAAAAGGCATAATCCCCCCAGCCATATGCACTATCTTTCTATCCTTTGTTTTGAATCTTTTCTTTTTCGTTTCAGCATGTCTGGGGATCTTAACCTTCCAGAGGGTGTACCGGTACCTGGCTGGTTCAGAAGGTACCTAGAGGCTAGAGCTAATGATGCAGGACCAACAGACGTTCCTCCTCCCCTAGTTGCAGTTGTTCCTCCTCCTTCTCCTCCTCGTGCAAACTCTTTCTCAAAGATATGTACGGATTTTCGAGCAAAGAGTGGAAAGAACTTTAATGGGACTGATTCATTTATGGAAGCAAGAAACTGGCTCAAAGAAACCGAGGACTTGTTTGTTATCTTCGAAGTGGACGATAGGCAAAAGATACAGTTGACCGTGTGGTTGCTTAAAGACGAAGCCTCTTATTGGTGGGAAGTTACTAATGCTGGGAGACCAGTTGAAACTTGGGAGGATTTCAGAATGAGGTTTGAAATGAAATTCCTCTCACAAGCTGAACGAAGCCTACAGATGGAGAAGTTCTTAGCTCTCAAATAGGGAAGTATGTCGGTCAAGGAATACGTCAACCAATTCAACCAGTTGGCTAGATTCGTACTGGAGTTAGTGAACACTCCCCATAAGAAGGCTCTCCGTTTTGTGAAAGGGTTGAATGAGTCACTAGATAGCCAAGCTATGTCCCATATACCTATGGGTGCGACTTATGAGAGACTGGTGGACATGGCACTGTTATAGGAGGAAGACAAGGATGGCAAGAAAGAGGCAAAGGTGGAAGTACCTCAAGATAAGAAAGTGGAGGGATCGTAGAATAAGAAGGCAGATTCAAAGAAGGGTGGGAAGAACAACAAACCCCTTGACAAGAGGAAGTGTAATTTTTGTGGCATTCCTGGACATCTGATTAAGGACTGCAGAAAGAAAAGGAGGAAGATGGGTGATTGTTTTCACTGCGGCGAAACATGACACATGTCTAAGGACTGCCCAAGAAACCAAGGGCAAGGGAAGAGGACCTGATCTACTTCTGGAGGGCAGGTTCACGATCTCATAGCACCTCCACAAGAACGAGGTAGAAATATTTCTGTTGAGAGTTTAGTTATCTTTTTGATCATCCTGTTCGTACACTCTTTGATTCTGGCGCATCGCACTCTTTTATATCCATTGCTTTAGTTGAATCTCTGCACCTAGACACCAGTATAATAGAGGATCCCTTGGTTGTTTCAAATCCAATTTGGGGCTTGGCTTATTTTTCAATGATTTGTTTGGATTTGGAAATTTCTATACTAAGCGTTGGGGTTTAGATGTAATGCCTATGTTTTGGGCTTCACGGGCTATGGGTTGATTCTAGGCATGGATTGATTATCCAGTAATGGTGCCATCCTCGATTGTGAAAAGAGAGTGGTTAGACTTATGACTCGCCTCGGTAACACTCTCGAAATCTCATGTAATCCCATGCATTCTGTTATGCATAGCTACTTAGAATCTCTTGATGCGTCTGTTGAAAACTTGTTGCCTGTTAGAGTAGTCCATGAATACTCAGATGTATTTGAAGGGGTGAAGGGCTTGCCTCCGAAGCGGGAGATAGACTTCCGCATATACCTTGTTGATAATGCAAAACCCATAGCTCTACCCGTTATACACATGGCTCCAAGGGAGAGGAAAGAGCTCAGCAAGTAAGTAAAAGAGCTGCTCAAAAAGGGGTTCATAAGGTGGAGTATTTTTGAATGGGGTGCTCCAGTAGTATTCGCAACCAAAGCGGATGGTTCACTTCGCCTATGCGTTGACTATAGGGAGTTAAACAAGCTGACCAAGAAGAATAGGCACCTACTTCCAAGAATAGACGACTTGTTTGATCAGCTTGTAGGTGTGTCGGTTTTCTCCCAACTAGATCTGGCTACCGGGTTTCATCAGCTAAGAGTGGTTGAAGACAGCATTGATAAGACCACGTTCAGAACCCCGAATGGTTTCTTCGAATGGCTTGTCATGATTTTCGGCTTGACAAACGCACCCGCTTATTTCGTTGACTTGATGAGCAGGGTGTTCAGGGAGTTCCTTAATAAGTTTGTGGTGGTCATCGTAGACGACATTTCGATTTTCTCGAAGAATGAAGAAGAGCATGCTTTGCATTTAAGGGAAGTCATGGATACTCTTCGTGCACATCAGCTGAAAGCCAAATTCTCCAAATGCCATTTCTGGAGAGAAGTGAGGTTTCTTGGACATGTAGTGTCCAAAAAGGGGATAGCTGTGGATCTCGCAAAAGTAGTCGCGGTGCAAGATTGGAAGGTTCCATGGAATGCAACCGAAGTCCGAAGCTTTATCGGGCTAGTAGGCTTTTACCGAAAGTTCATTAAAGACTTTGCGAAAATATTAGCCCCACTCACAAGACTGACAAAGAAGAACCTAACTTTCGTTTGGGATTTGGATTGCGATATTGCTTTCCAACGTTTGAAAAGGGCTCTAACAACAGCCCCAGTCCTGACATTACCTGATGGGAGAAAAATGTTTAACGTATACACAGACGCATGCGGTACAGGATTAGGCGCTGTCTTGATGCAAGAAGGCAAGGTAGTTTGTTATGGGGGAAGGCAATTGAAGGTACATGAGAAGAACTACCCAACTCATGATTTGGAGCTAGCTGCCATTGTTTTCACTCTTAAGTCATGGCGTCATTATCTACTAGGAGAACGGTTTGAATTGTTTACTGACCATAAATCATTAAAGTACCTTTTGTCACAGAAAGATCTTAACTTAAGACAACAAAGGTGGATGGAATTTCTGGCCTCATATGATTTTGAGATTTCCTATACCCCTAGCAAGGGAAATCCAGTAGCAGACGCCTTAAGTAGAAAGAAGCTGACCTTAAGTCCTCTCTTTGTAGAAAGGAAAAACTTAGAGTACATAACAAACTTTGACTTTAGACCCTCCTCTGAATTTGTACCTGGTCTGTTAGCAACGCTAGAGGTGCGGCCTACTCTTTTGGACTCAATAGGAACCGCGCAACGTGAAGACCCTCAGCTAGTTGATATAATGGATAAGCTAATTAAGGTTAAGACTTCTAGTCACCTCAATAGATACTCCATCAATGATAAGGGTTGGTTGAGACGGGATGGAAGACTATGCGTCCCACAAGCAAGGGATTTGGTGAAGACAGTTCTCGAAGAAGAACACCGTTCTAAGCTGACCATACACCCAGGTGGAGACAAGATGTACATAAAAAGGGTTTTCTTTTGGAATGGCATAAAGAGGGATATAGCTGTGTTCGTCGCTAAGTGCTTGATATGCCAGTAGGTCAAAGCGGAGTAGAAGAAGCCTGGTGGTCTACTTCATCCTCTGGAGGTCCCACAGTGGAAATGGGATAGCATTTTGATGGACTTTGTTGATGGATTGCCTTGGTCAAGAAGGGGCAATACCAGTATTTGGGTAATAGTGGACAGGCTCACTAAAAGCGCTCACTTTATACCTGTTAAGAGTAGAAGGGTTGCCTCGTACCTAGCATCCATTTATCTTAAAGAGATAGTACGACTCCATGGGATACCCTCCAGCATAGTGAGTGATTGAGATCCTGTCTTTACGAGCGAGTTTTGGAAGAGTTTGCAGGAGGCTGTAGGCACACAACTATGCTTAAGCACTGGCTATCACCCCCAAACCGATGGTCAGACGGAAAGGGTGAACAGAGTATTAGAAGACCTCTTAAGATTGTGCGTTCTTTACTTTGGAGGAACACGGGAGGATCATCTTCCTTTGGTGTAATTCGCTAACAACAATAGCTGCCAAGCTACCATAGGCATGGCACCCTTCGAGGCTTTATATGGAAGACCATGCCGATCACCAACTTGTTGGTGGGAGTCTACAGACAAGCTCGTACTTGGGCCAGACATGATTAGAGAAACTTCAGAGAAGGTGGACTTGATAAGAAGACGAATGAAGACCGCACAAGATAGACAGAAGTTCTACACAGACAAAAGAAGGACCGACCTTGAGTTTGAGGTTGGAGATAGGGTGTCCCTTAAAGTATCTCCTTTGAGGAATGTCATTCTAGGAAAGTTGGCACCAAGATTTGTAGGACCATTTCCTATCATTGAAAGGATTGGGACGATGGCTTACAGAGTAGAGCTACCCGAAAGACTGGCTGGAGTTCATAATGTTTTTCATGTTTCTCAACTATGAAAGTGCTTACATGAGTCTGCGGAAGTTGTGGAGCCAAGTATACTAGAGGAAGTAGAAGTGGAACGAGAAGCGACTGTGAGAATAGTTCCAACTCGTATCTTGGGTACGGTAGTCAAAAAGCTACGCAACCGTGAAGTCAAGCTTGATAAAGTTCAATGGAGTGACGCTGAGGAAGACGGAAACATGTATTTGAAACCAATGGACGTAAACATGTATTTGAAACCTGTTATGGTTGATGGTTGCAAGTGGTTGCTAGTGGTTGCTCGTGGATGCATATACACACACATTAGGTACTAGATCGGCTCAATCACCTTCATATTGCATATGCATATATGTATTGTATATGGATTGAAACTTGGAATGTTATCATATGGACGTTGCATTTGTATAAATGATTGTGCACTCATGTAGAAAGTATGATTAGGAATAATTTCATGCATAATGGACTCATGGCACTAACATAATTTGCATTAAGGATGTCAACTGAATCAGTAGACCGCCTGATTTTGCATTAGATAAGGACATATACACACATTATGCATACAATCATGAAAGCACTAGAAATCTTTTAAGGACAATGGATGTCGGTGTTTGATGGTTGAGCAGATGGATGATAGGATATAAATTCTTCGTGACTTGAAGATTTCAGGGACGAAATCCTTTAAGGAGGGGAGGAGGTAACACCCTGCATTTCTATGTTTATTAAAGTAATGAATTATAGAACACTAAATTGTAAAAGTGGGAATTTAGGGAAACGGGTTATGCCATTGCATTCGTCTCGGAATTCTGCTTGATATAGAGTCCAAGTTTGCGTGAATCGGATTTCGTATGAAGAAGTTATGGAGTTCAAAAGATTTCATGTTTAAACAAAAAATTATAATTATATAATTTAATAAAAAGAAAACAGTTCAAATTTTAAAAATCACATGGCTCAGCTGGGCGGGAAAAATCCCGCCCATAGGGGCCGACTCCCCCTAGGGGGGTCGATATAGGTGTCGACCCCCCAAGAGGGGTGTCGACTGGGGTGTCGACCCCCTTATAGGAGTCGACCTCGCCCAGATCCAAACAGTGAGGATTTTCTGACCTATTGCTGAGTCTTTTCTTTGTTGCTGAGTCACTAGGGCATAAGTGCCAATTTCTGGATGACTCTATCTAGTCTGGACGGTTCTGATCGCTCCTAGGATAATCTAACAGCTCACATAAGTTTAAACTTCTATAAAAGCAACCCCAGTCCCCAACCCTAAATCACACAAATTCATTTCAAAGAGCCACCATGCTGTCCATGATCATCCTAGCCTAGCCACCATTTCTTCTCAAACTAGAAAGCAAGTTAGAAGCTACGAATCAAAACTAACTTAGAGAATTGATAGTCTTCGTCAAGGGATTGCTTTTTAGTTTCAGAAAACAGATCCCAGAAAACAAGACTTTCTTTTGTTTGTAAGTCCTGTTATTATTTAGATGTGAACGATTAAAAGTTATGATTTGTAATAAAGTGAAAACTAGAGTTATCCCTAATTGTAAGATAATGGTGATGCTGATTCATGTCTATTCTTGTAACGATTCTATCATGTATGCTTATGAGACTATTGTGGTTTATTGGACTTATTATGTTACATGTCAAACCAATCGTGTATTATGTAAAGATGGTGACTTTTTCATGTTATGTTACATGCAAGTTTTTAGGCTAAGTTATATATATGTTTAGATCTACATTCTCATATGTTAGATCTATGATTATTGGATCCAAAATACAAGTTCATATCTACATGTCTAATTGGATTTGTGTAATTCTATATGCTTAAGACTCATGTTTATTGGATCCAGAATAAAAGTTTACATTTACATACCTAGTTGGATTTGTGTAAATCTATATGCTTGAGATTCATGTTAATTGGATCCAAAAATGCAAGTTCATTGTTTATGCCAAATTTATATGACACGTGTTTAGTTAGATCCTTATTATTTTATGTTGTATGAATGGTACATGCTCCTTTCTTTCCCCTTTTGAATATAAGTCTGGCTAAGTTGCGAGCCTAACATTCTGTGCGAATTTTGCGAACGTATAACGGGGGTAGAGTTTGGAAAACCTTAAATTTCAAATTATTGGCATAGTTTAGCCCATAATCATATAAATGATTTGTGGCATAAATTGTTATAATTTATATACCTAAAAATTATGAATATGGTTTAGAGGGTAAATGGGGCATGACTTGAATGGCAATAATTGTAGATAATTTACATATAAATATGAAAGATAAATATGTAAATTTAGTAAAAGACGAATATGCCAAACCCGAGGTTAGATTGAGTTACGGTGTAAGACTACGCGGAACCGCCCGACACATCCAGCAACCGTAACAATATAGATCTAATGTGAGAGATTAATGTATCAAGCCCAAAAGAACCCGAGGTTAGATTGAGTTGCGGTGTAAGACTGCCCGGAACGGACTGGCACATCCAGCAACCACAACAATACATATCTAATGTGAGTGTTCGGTGCTTCAATGAATGAATTAAAGCTAAGACAGGAATGGTAGGGTTAAGTTAATTAAGGCAACACTTAACTAATACAACATGTTAACTAAACTGATGGGTGGGGTTAGGTTAATTTGAGAACACTTAACCATTTTAACATGTTGATTAGGAAACCCTAGTAACGGGGACCCATTTCAGCAGTAACCCACATAGATGTATCATGGTACCCTGAACTAGGCAGGGTCGGGCACGATTACTGGGCTGATTATAAGTGGTCAAAACAACGGTGGGTGGTGCGTAAGTGTAGGTTCCGATGGAGTGCGGTCGTGTACGTACTCCGGAGTGGAAAAAGCAGGCACTGGAAATCGGTAGTCATACACTGTGTACCTTGAATTGTGTCGGGTTGCCACCATAGGATTTGATACACCCCATGGTAGGACCAGCACAGGTATCTACAACCATGCGGGGCCGAATGACACAAGTGGTAAACGTATGCGAGTAGGAGCCGATCGATAAAGGGGATCATTTATCTTGAACACATGGTGCTAGTTGAAACACTTATAAGTGGGTGCAGAGAAATAGTAATGAGTGCGATAGCATATTCAGTCTTATTATCTTATTTCTAGGGTGTTGTCCTAGATTCAATTTATTCATGTCATAATCCATTTTCTTGTTTACATGCTAAATAATCACTGGACTTACCAGACTCATGTCTGACCCATTTTCTTTCGTCTTCATTTCCCCTCCCCTCCCCCCCCCCCCGATCCACAAGAGGGAATACTTCAGCTTAGTACCATTTCCATCTTGAAGAGAGTATATGAATTGGTTGGATTCTCTTTCCTTGGGCTATGGCTCTGGATACTCTCTTATTGGGGATTTATGCTGCTTTACTGTTGTTTTAATGCTTCTTTATGTTTTAATTCAAGACAGAGATTTTGCTGTAATATTTTGGAAGTTGGTTTGAGACAGTTGTTGTTGTGTTTTAACTGAACCACGTATATATGGAATAAATTTCTTTTTTCCACTGTTTATTTGTATGTCTTGTAAATTATCTGTATCTTTTACCTATAATGCTCCACCGAAGTTAAGGCATTCCCTTTGTGAGTGACCTTAACGAAGGTGGGGTGTTTCAGGTGCAATATAGGTATAGCAAGAAAGAGATTTAGATAAGGAGTTTGAAGTTGTTTTCGGTTTTGAAATCCATGATAGAATTGAGAAGCTATAGGGGTTTGGAAGATCGGAAATGGAGTGGTTGGTTACTGAGTAGGGTTTCGAAGCTTTCGGGGAAGATGACAATAGCACGCACGGGTTTGGTGGTAAAGCCCAAATAGGAATTTAATTAAATTTAAATTAAAGTATAATAATGTGTTAACTTTAAATAGTCGTAACTCTATCATACATAATCAGAATTCAGCGAAACAAGATCCGACAGGATCGTATGGACGGTGGCTACACCATGGAGCTGACTGGGAGTGAGTTGGAGCTCATTACAATTTATTGCAAAATATATTGTCTGTTAGAATCAAAGATAATTAATCGTTATTTAACGATAACTGTCCAATGTGAGTAAAACTCACCAACTCTACCAGTTCATATTTTTATAATGTATTTTTAGAACTGATAAATGATGATTGATATCTGTGTATTGACTGTTCGATTGAATTGCTGATTGATTGTTTGAAATTATGGATAACGATATATATATAAATCGTCAATCAAATATTGATTCTGTTTACCAGAATATTTCATATCGAAATGAAATCGATGTTATAATATTGTTTTAACATCTGTGGATGTAGGGAAACAGGTTGGAGGAATCCAACTGGATTCCTCAAATATTATTACTGTTTGTTTTCATATATATTGTGATATATGACGTGATATATAATCTGTTATTGATTAAGTGTGTTTGGATGAGATTGATAAGGTTATTGGGCTTTTTAAATAACATAAGAATTACTGGAACGTGATAAGGGAATTTTCAAAGTGGATATTGAAAAGAAATTATTTATAAAATCAAAGGATTTTATAAAAGGAAATAATTGTAAAACATTTATAAATAGATTATAAATGGAAATATTTATTTAGAAAATAAATAGATTATAAAAGGAAAATATTTATTTGTTAAATAAATAGAATGGAAAAGGAAATATTTATTTGTTAAATAAATAGAATGGAAATGGAAATATTTATTTGTTAAATAAATAGAATTGAAAGGGAATATTTATTTGTTAAATAAATGGAATGGTAAAGGAAATATTTATTTGTTAAATAAATAGAATTAAAAAGGAAATAATTGTAAAACATTTATAAATAGATTATAAATGGAAATATTTATTTAGAAAATAAATAGAATTGAAAAGGAAATATTTATTTGTTAAATAAATAGAATTAAAAAGGAAATATTTATTTGTTAAATAAATAGAATTGAAAAGAAAATATTTGTTGAATAAATAGAAAGATAAAAGGAATATTTATTTCGGAAAATAAATAGAAAGATAAAAGGAATATTTATTTAGAAAATAAATAAGACATCATAAAAGGAAATATTTGGAAAGTAAGTACGATTATGAAAGGAATTAGAGTTAATCAAAGGAGTTAATCGATTAGAGTTAATCGAATTAGAATTAATCAAATAGGAGTTAATCGATTAGAGTTAATCGAATTAGAATTAGTCAATTAGAGTTAATCAAATAGAGTTAATTGAATAGAGTTAATCGAACAAGAGTTGGTCGAATATTAGTTATTCAAATAGAGTTAATTGAATTAGAGTTAAATCAAAATAGAGTTAATTGAATAGAGTAATCGAGTTAGAGTTAGTCGAGTATTTGTACTCAAATAAAGTTAGTTAAATATTATTTAATTGAATATAAGTTATTCAATAGGAGTTAATTGAATATAAGTTATTCAATAAGAGTTAATCGAATATAGTTTATTCGAATGGAATTAGAGGAGTTAATTGAATATAGTTTATTCGAATGGAATTAAAGGAGTTAATCGAATATAGTTTATTCGAAAGGAGTTAACCGAATATAGTTTATTCGAAAAGAGTTATAGAATATAGTTTATTCGAAGAGAGATAATCGAATATAGGGTTATTCTAAAGGAGTTAATCGAAGCGAGATAATCGAATACTAGTTATTCGAAGTGAGATAATCGAATATTAATTATTCGAAGTGAGAAAATCGAATATTAGTTGTTCGAAGGAGAGTTAATCGAATAGAGATTTCTCGAAGGAGAGTTATACGTCGAATTCGATTATATCGAATTAGGGAAAGTATTATTTACTTTCCAGGTTTTAAATCAAGATTGACTTATTTATAAATTAGTTGTTTATTTATTTATCCAAATTAATAAATAAAAGTTATATTTTGAAGTTAGATATTTCAGAAGCATGGCATTATAGCACTATTGTTATAACCAAATGATTTCTGTAAAAGAAGTGGATTCGTAATTAGAATCCGAGAGTTACGTAAGGAAGTTTGTTAAAGATTTAAAAAGGTAAACTTTGTATATTTCGAGGTTAGAAATGTTGTTCAGTTAAGATCTGAGAGGTAGTTATAACCCAACTTGATTGACTCCATTTTTAACTAAGGGATGGTTAAGGTTCAATAGTAAAAGTTAGTTAAGTGAAATTAGTTAATCAGGGTAATGGTTTGAGTGGTATAGCGATGTTTTATTTAAACATCTGTTTAAAATCCGATGAATGCGTTTTGGAAACGTTTTCCAAATATAATCAGAGATATTTTCTAATCATAGAAAATGAAATGTTTGATGATAAAGAATACTGGAATGACAGTGATACGTGAAAAGAGACGGAAATGTTTTCCAATGATTAATAATGTATATTTTCTAAATTTAGAAAATAAGGAATGTTGAATATATGGAAATAGGAAATAAAAAAATTAATGAACTAAAGAGATAAACGTTAAATGATGATTGATCGATAGAATTTCCATCTGGAAATAATATCATTGTTTGCACACGTGTTTTCCTTTGATAGTTAAATCATCGACTATCGAAGATTTTGACCATTTCCGTTGTCAATACGGAGAGACCGGGATCAAATTAATTACCTGAAAACCACTCTGTATGGGCGTTAGCGTTGCGATAAAATATGATGAAGGTAATTGAAGACGGAGTTATGCAAGGGCTGTCCTGTTTATAGAACAGTGCCTTCGGTTTGTCCAGTCCCAGGATGACCCGTATGGAAGAATGTCTGACAGAGTATATTTAATGGATCGCGTAAGTTGATCTCTTCAAACGTACTTACGTTTGGTGGCGGAGGAAGTCGTTTCTCTTAGCTGTATACCCATTGTATTTTTAGGGAAATCAGTTTGTAATGGGTGGGTATGACGATGTGACATTCCAAGTGAATAAACATGTGATCTGTCAGAGATAAGCGTGGCCTCTAGCCTTACAACTGGGAAATGACAAAAATCGGGCAGGCAACATGGCTAAGTGGTTGGCTGCCAATTAGAGTGTATTATCACTATCTAGAGATATTCATTTCATTATTTAATCTATTCGATGTTGTCCCATTCGAGAAACGGTTGCTGATCCCAACCGTTGGTGATATACATTCGATACACTCAAGCGAAATGAGTGGTCGGTCATGTGTGGCCGGTTTGCAAGATGTTCTTGTTGAACCCAGTGTATTCCTCTCTAGAGGTACACTATCGGAAGGTGGTTCCATACCTTGTCATAGTTGGTAATCCATTATCCAATAAATGCTCGCGGTTTTGATTGTATACTGTATATGTAGAACGTGAGTTGAAAGCGTTTATGCTAGATGATTATTATATTGTGGTTGATAGACACTATCATAATATCAAAAGAATTTTGATATAAAGACTATTTTGGATTCTCATAAGGGAAAAACCCGTTTCGTTATACGGCGTGGTCTTATGAGATATCGTTTAATTGCTCAAACTGTTTTAAACTGTTTTACTCAAACCAGTGCCATGACTGACCGAGAGTTTGTTTTGTTTTGTTTTCCCTAAACTCCTGGGTGCCATATTTTGTACGGACAGTCAAGTAGTCAGGATTTTACAAATATACTTGAAGAGCTGGAGCAAGAGGCTTCAGGATTTTATACAGGTATTGTTATTTCGTTGTGTTGTAAGTGTTATACTCTGATAATGTTAATGTATACATGTACTGATTTTATTTCAAAGATATGTATATATTATATATTGTTCGTTCCGCTGTGAGATTCGTGTTTACTCTGATGTTGTATGCTCTTCTTCTTCTATTCTAAGTTTCTATCTTATCTATTCTCACCCTCTAATTTCTTTCATGGACTATCTGGTATTTTCGATGCTTGAATAGTCAACATTGAGTTTATGTCGGTTACTTAGGATCACGAAAACCCGGGTCGTTACGGTGGTATCAGAGCTGAAGGTTAAGTAATTACCTTGGCTCTGTGGCGTGACTCAGTAGAGATAGGATTAGTAATATCCTAGATTGAGTTTGAGTGTATGAGCGCGTATTTTTTTATTTGATATAAAATGGTTTTATATTGTGGAGATTTATTGGTTGAGTTGTTTATGAGTTCTGGTCGATCAGTTTGATCCACTGTATCGGTAGGAGTTTCTAAACACTTGAATATGATGAACCGACACTGTATGTTTTGAAAAGACGATAAATGATATAATTTTACCAAAAATATATTTTGATATAAACAGATGATTTATATTGATATTATTACTGAATGTGTTTGTTGTAATTATTATTGAATAAAATTATAATTGGAATGGTTATGTAAATAACCAATCAAAATTCATATGAATATAATATATGAAATAAGATGAAGTAAATCTGAATTTAGAATCAGAATTGGAACTAAAAGTTGGAGAAGTGTTTGTAAATGGAATTGGATTAAATATATGTGAATTTTAATATCCTGGGAGATTTTGAATTTGTTACAAGCATTAAAAAGGATATTTTGAAATGGATTTCAAAATGAAAGTGTTTAGAAATGGTTTTGAAAGTGATATAGTATTGAACTCACTTTGATAATTGGAAAATTGATTCCGATGATGATTATCGGTGTTCGTTTTCGAGTTTGTAAGTGACAGATTACTACCAAAGGTTTTGTTTTTGGAAATGTTTTGAGAAAACAAATTGTTTTGATTCCGAAAGAGAATATTTGATTTTTGAAAAGCAAAGCTATTTAAAATTCCCAGGAATAGATTGTTTGAATTAAAAAAAAATAAACAGAAATTTGTGAAAGCAAATTGGAACTAAAATAAAGCTAGTTAAGTGGTAATTGAAATTGAATTGGATTAGAATGATATCGAGATTAATGGGATTTGTGAGATTTGAATTTGAAATGTTATTGGATGATGGAGCTAAGAATATGGAAGCAAGAATGGAACTCGAGTATGAAATGAATTTTGACTTTCGTTTAAGCGATTGATTTGGTTCGAGAATGAATTGATTGGAAATTGGTTGAGATGACTTTGGTATATGTTGAATTGTTAACAGTTGGAAGTGATAGAGTTGAATGTCCAACAAAAAGGTACAAGTTTATATTTCATATGAGTTTGGTGATTTATGAGCCGAATTGGCAAACCGCTTGGCTATTTGATTTTCCTTTGGGTTGGAGAAGGCCCGGAGAGGCGAGTTGTGGTTGTACCGATTGACCCGTACAAAGGAGGTGCTGGCGAAATTTTTCAAAAATTTCGGGTGTTAGAAAATTTTCAGGATTTTTGAAAATTATCATTAAAAGAAATAAATTAATATTTTTATTGGAATTAATTGGTTTAGTTAAAACTGAAGTCAAGAAGTGAAGAAATAATTTTAACCCAGTTGGTGGAGTTTGTTTTCTACCTTAGCAATTTCGAGGACGAAATTATTTTAAGGGGGGAAGAATGTAATGTCCCATATTTGTACGATCAAATAATTAATTTATTTAATTATTTAAATAATGGTTTAGAAAACTAAATGGTTGTTTAATTAAATAATATTGAATATTTAATTAATTTAAATAATAGAATAATATATTTAATTTCGAAATAGTCAGAAATAGTGAATTGACAATATAATGTGAATGGGACAATTTAAAATATTTAATTCAACTTAGAATTTGAACTAGAATAACGAATATATTATATAAACGAAGTTTGAACGTATAATTATATTATAATTAAAATGGAGCTCGAAATGGCGCGGTAGTTCGTAATTTGGCGATTCGAACTTCAATTGAATATACAGAATCCGTTTTAAATCGGATTTTTGTGAAACAAGAAATGTTCGGAGCTGGTGAAGTATATTTTTCTAATGAAAGAGGAAAACCTGGATTTCGTCATGTTGATTTTGATTTATGTCCAAATCAAATTTTAGAAAGTCGCTATGGAATTCCTTTGAAATTTATAAATATATATTTATATTATAAAAGGATTTTATATATAAATCGAATATCGATATAACTGGGAATTTTGAAATATCGAGTTATAAATCCAATTAGAGTTGTATGATATTCTAATATGGATATATACGATAATATTTATTTTTAAATATTTAATTTAATTTTTTTAAATATATTTATATATTTAAATGGGTTGTTTAGAGCTTTAAAAATAGTCAGTTTTGCAAATGACCTCCGTTTTCGACGAAACTAATTTTGTTTGATCCGCAATATTAAATTATTGCTAGATTTCAATTTTCGTTATTTTTGGTGTCACTGTGTGGCCGTATGGATTTTTAATGTGAAAAACAGTCAGTATTTTGATGCTTAAAAATAAGCTATGTGAGCAAATGGAGTCGGAATTCGATGAAACCAGTTTCGTTGGGTTCGTAATGTCAAACTATAGCTGCATGCCCAATTTCGTTATTTTTGGGTATCATATGTGATTATATGAATTTTTAAATGATAAATTGAACTAACGCTTCAATAGAAATGAATATTAAGTTGAATATAAAATTATATATCCTCCTATATAATACCCTTAACATATTTCTTAAACCCTAACTTCATTCAGCGGTCAAACTAAAATTCGTCGCTGGTTCTTTTCCTCCCAAAAATCCCTTTCGTGATCATTCCAAAATGAAATAAATTCAAATAAAACTCTATAAATCGAAGGATATATATATATATATTTGAATTCGTATATGGTTCCTCTTCAACCTGGTATAGGTTTCACCCAATTCGATTGTAAGTTTGCAGTGCTCGGCTGATGTCCGTAAACTTAGGGTTTGAGTTTTCAGGAAAAGGAAGGACCGATTCATGATTTAGACCTTGTTTTGGGTTTCAGAGGGTAGATTAACATCTGGTAGAGGAAGTTGGAGGGATCCGGTCGCCCAAGCTGTCACGATTTTCATACATGCCGTGGGTGAGAGGCTGATGTCGCGAGTGGCATGGAGCTGTCGAGTGGTGTGATATAGGTATAGCAGGAAAGAGATTTAGATGAGGAGTTTGAAGTTGTTTTCGGTTTTGAAATCCATGCGAGAATGGAGAAACTATGGGGGTTTGGAAGATTGGAAATGGTGTGGTTGGTTATTGAATTGGGTTTCGAAGCTTTTGGGGAAGATGACAATAGCGGGCACGGGTTTGGTTAATTTCAAATGGGCCTGATTGAATGGTAAAGCCCAAATCGGAATTTAATTAAGTTTAAATTAAAGTATAATAGTGTGTTAACTTTAAATAGTCGTAACTCTATCATACATAATCAGAATTCAGCGAAACAAGATCCGACAGGATCGTATGGACAGTGGCTATACCATGGAACTGACTCGGAGTGAGTTGGAGATCATTACAATTTATTGCAAAATAAATTATCCGTCAGAATCAAAAATAGATATTCGTTATTTAATGATAACTGTCCAATGTGTGTAAAACTCACCAACTCTACAAGTTCATATTTTTATAACGTATTTTTAGAACTGATAAATGATGATTGATATCTGTGTGTTGAATGTTCGATTGAATTGCTAATTGATTGTTTGAAATTATAGATAACGATATATATATATATAAATCGTTAATCAAATATTGATTCTGTTTATCAGAATATTTCATATCGAAATGAAATCGATGTTATTATATTGTTTTAACATCTGTGGACGTAGGGAAACAGGTTGAAGGAATCCAACTGGATTCCTCAAATATTATTACTGTTTGTTTTCATATATATTGTGATATATGACGTGATATATAATCTGTTGTTTATTATGTGTGTTTGGATGAGATTGATCATGGTTATTGGGTATTTTAAATACCATAAGAATTACTGGAATGTGATAAGGGAATTTTCAAAGTGGATATTGAAAAGAAATTATTTATAAAATCAAAGGATTTTATAAAAGGAAATAATTGTAAAACATCTATAAATAGAATATAAATGGAAATATTTATTTAGAAAATAAATAGATTATAAAAGGAAAATATTTATTTGTTAAATAAATAGAATAGAAAAGTAAATATTTATTTGTTAAATAAATAGAATGGAAAAGGAAATATTTATTTGTTAAATAACTAGAATTGAAAAGGAAATATTTATTTGTTAAATAAATAGAATGGAAAAGGAAATATTTATTTGTTAAATAAATAGAATTGAAAAGGAAATAATTGTTAAACATTTATAAATAGATTATAAATGGAAATATTTATTTAGAAAATAAATAGAATTGAAAAGGAAATATTTATTTGTTAAATAAATAGAATTGAAAAGGAAATATTTATTTGTTAAATAATTAGAATTGTAAAGAAAATATTTGTTGAATAAATAGAAAAATAAAAGGACTATTTATTTGGGAAAAGAAATAGAAAGATATAAGGAATATTTATTTAAAAAATAAATAAGATATCATAAAAGGAAATATTTGGAAAGTAAGTAGGATTATGAAAGGAATTAGAGTTGAACAAAGGAGTTAATCGATTAGAGTTAATCCAATTAGAATTAATCAAATAGGAGTTAATCGATTAGAGTTAATCGAATTAGAATTAGTCAATTAGAGTTAATCGAATAGAGTTAATTGAATAGAGTTAATCTAACAAGAGTTATTCGAATATTAGTTATTCAAATAGAGTTAATTGAATTAGAGTTAAATCGAAATAGAGTTAATTAAATAGAGTAATCAAGTAAGAGTTAGTCGAGTATTTGTAATCAAATAAAGTTAGTTGAATATTATTTAATTGAATATAAGTTATTCAATAGGAGCTAATTGAATATAAGTTATTCAATAGGAGTTAATTGAATATAGTTTATTCGAATGGAATTAAAGGAGTTAATCGAATATAGTTTATCCGAAAGGAGTTAATCGAATATAGTTTATACGAAAAGAGTTATCGAATATAGTTTATTTGAAGAGAGATAATCGAATATAGAGTTATTCGAAAGGAGTTAATCAAAAGGAGTTAATCGAAGTGAGATAATCGAATATTAATTATTCTAAGTGAGATAATCGAATATTAGTTATTCGAAGTGAGAAAATCGAATATTAGTTGTTCGAAGGAGAGTTAATCAAATAGAGATTTCTCGAAGGAGAGTTATACGTCGAATTCGATTATATCGAATTAGGGAAAGTATTATTTACTTTCCAGTTTTTAAATCAAGATTGACTTAGGTATAAATTAGTTGTTTATTTATTTATCCAAATTAATAAATAAAAGTTATATTTTGAAGTTAGATATTTCAGAAGCATGGGATTATAACACTATCGTTATAATCAAATGATTTCTGTAAAAGAAGTGGATTCATAAACTTTGTCTATTTCGAGGTTAGAAATGTTGTTCAGTTAAGGTATGAGAGGTAGTTATACCCAACTTGATTGACTCCACTTTTAACTAAGGGATGGTTAAGGTTCGATAGTAAAAGTTGGTTAAGTGAAAATTAGTTAATCAGGGTAATGGTTTGAGTGGCATAGTGATGTTTTATTTAAACATCTGTTTAAAATCCAATGAATGAGTTTTGGAAACGTTTTCCCAATATAATTAGAGATATTTTCTAATCATAGAAAATGAAATGTTTGATGATAAAGAATACTGGAATGATAGTGATACGTGAAAAGAGACGGAAATGTTTTCCAATGATTAATAACGTATATTTCTTAATTTAGAAAATAAGGAATGTTAAATATATGGAAACAGGAAATAAACAAATTAATGAACTAAAGAGATAAACGTTAAATGATGATTGATCGATAGAATTTCCATCTGGAAATAATATCGATGTTTGCATACATGTTTTCCATTGATAGTTAAATCACCGACTATCGAAGATTTTGACCATTTATGTTGTCAATAAGGAGAGACCGGGATCAGATTCATTATTTGAAAACCACTCTGTATGGGTGTTAGCGTTGCGATCAAATGTGATGAAGGTAATTGAAGACGGAGTTATGCAAGGGCTGTCCTGTTTACAGAATAGTGCCTTCGGTTTGTCCAGTCCCAGGTCGACCCGTATGGAAGAATGTCTGACAGAGTATATTTAATGGATCGCATAAGTTGATATCTTCAAACGTATTTACGTTTGGTGGCAGAGGAATTCGTTTCTCTTAGCTATATACCCATTGTATTTTTGGGGAAATCAATTTGTGATTGGGCGGGTATGACGATGTGACATTCCAAGTGAATAAACATGTGATCTGTCAGAGATAAGTGTAGCCTCTAGCCTCACAACCGGGAAATGACAAAAATCAGGCAGGTAGCATGGCTAAGTGGTTGGCTACCAATTAGGGTGTACTATCACCTATCTAGAGATATTCATTTCATTCTTCAATCTATTCGATGTTGTCCCATTCGGGAAACGGTTGCTGATCCCAACCGTTGGTGATATACATTCGATACACTCAAGCGAAATGAGTGGTCGGTCATGTGTGGCCGGGTTGCAAGATGTTCTTGGTAAACCCAGTGTATTCCTCTATAGAGGTACACTATCAGAAGGTGGTTCCATACCTTGTCATAGTTGGTAATCCATTATCCAATAAGTGCTCGCGGTTTTGATTGTATACTATATATGTAGAACGTGAGATGAAAGCATTTCTGCTAGATGATTATTATATTGTGGTTGATAGACACTATCATAATATCAAAAAAAAATTGATATAAAGACTATTTTGGATTCTCTTAAGGGAAAAAACCGTTTCGTTATACGGCGTGGTCTTATGAGATATCGTTTAATCGCTCAAACTGTTTTAAACTGTTTTACTCACACCAGTCCCATGACTGACCCAGAGTTTGTTTTGTTTTCCCTAAACTCTTGGGTGCCCAATTTTGTACGGGCAGTTAAGTAGTCAGGATTTTACAGATATACTTGAAGAGCTGGAGCAGGAGGCTTCAGGATTTTATATAGCTATTATTATTCCGCTGTGTTGTAAGTGTTATACTCCGATAATGTTAATGTAAACATATACTGATTTTATTTCAAAGATATGTATCTATTATATATTGTTCGTTCCGCTCTGAGATTCGTGTTTACTCTGATGTTGTATGTTCTTCTTCTTCTTCTTCTTCTATTCTAAGTTTCTATCTTATCTATTCTCATCCTCCAATTTCTTTCATGGACTATCCGGTATTTCCGATGCTTGAATAGTCGACATTGAGTTTATGTCGGTTACTCAGGATCGCGAAAACCCAGGTCGTTACATTGCAGGCGGACCAATTCGCAAAACCAAGCTGAGTAGATTGACCAAAACGCCACAAACTCATATTTCACTTACGAAACTCACACGCCTAAAACATAGGCAAAATTTGTCTAGTTGAAGTAGTTTAGCAACTCAGAACACCAAGCATAGAGCATACACCATAACATATATGAATGACATACCCTCAAACAAATATCCTCCTAATGTTCAACAAAATCACTCAATAGCATTACCTGAAAAATTCACAGCTCTACACCAAACTAGCTCCAAATAAACATCAGCAGAATGCTACCCAAGATCCTACAAACTACAACCAAATCAAAATATACCACCCCTTCCTCCCAGACATACAAATCAGGATAAACAACCATCACCGAACACCAAAAACAACACAAGTTGAAATCCTACGCACATTGACACGGACCAAACCAAAAGCACAATGCACTAAGCTTAACCAACCACAACCAGAAGAGATCTCACAAATGCCAATACTAGAAAACCAAAAAAGTTAGAGGCTTACTAGCATGTCATAAAAACGATCCACACCCTAAGGGTTGTCTTTCGGTGAGCTCCAAGTTGTAGGGGAACTAGCATAGCAAGTGGAGATCTTATTGTGGGTGATGATGAGACTCTGAAGCTTGCTAAGGCAATACGAGATCCGACCAAGGGAACCACCGCAAGTTGTCGAGAAGGGAGAAGGTCGATCTGACAAATTAATGCCGATGCGAAGAAAGCAGGTCAGAATAGGCGATTTAGGCAGAAAGCTAGGGATTAGGAAAAGTGGGTTAAATTCCTCACAAACGAAAAGTGGTAAGGGGTAAGTAAAGATGAGGAAGATAAGATGTGAAGGAAAAGAAATGTTAAGAGAAAAAGTGTGTAGAAGTATGGGAAAAGGAAGAAGACGAAGAAAGTGAAAGGCGATTACCAGTCGCCATGTAGAGAAAAAACCACCGCTTTCAAATGAAACGATGAATTAATTATAATGGGCAATTAAAAAGGCTCTATTTGATATCTATTACAACTGCCAAAAAGAAAGATTTATTAAAGATTCATCTATTACAACTTGCAAACAGAAAAAGTAGTAATAGACATCTATTACAACCAACAAACCAAAAAGTTGTCGGAAGCATGCATCTAATATAATTAGCAAGAAAGACAAGTTGTGAAAGGTACTTTTTACAACTGGCAAAATTAAAGAGTTGTTGAAAATAAGTTTATTACAACCCTCTGAAGTAAAAAAGTTGTAACATTTATTACAACTGCTGTTCTGTGACACTTATAAAAAAATATTGTTGTAATATGGTATTTTGTTGCAGTGTGTGCAACATACACGAATGGCTTACATAACCCAAATATAAGTACATATGTCCCACTACATTGATATGCACTTGACACGAATACTCTCATGCACGACTCGTGTGTTAGCTCCAAGTATGGGAATCCAAAGGCAGAAGCAGAGTAAACCACGAATCTATTACAATCTATAAACCTGAAACAACTCGGTCTGACCTGAATATAAAATACAAGGTTTAGTCTAGCTTAAACATATCATTTGACACAAGAAAAATGAAATGTAGTGTCATATAAAATATAATTACTTTTCATCAGAAAAGGAATAATATAGACTCAGATCAACATATGACACAAAACATAATTCTTTCGTACTAAAATCCTTATGATAAAGGAATCTAATAATGGTGGAAGCATCACAAGCTTTTGGTTGTTTCCTCATAAATGGTGATTTTGATGTTTCTTTCCACCGTCTTCATCTTTTCTTCCTAATTTCTCTCTGACTCTATCCCTCTTATACTCGCTTCCCTCTCCCTTGCCCTAGTTTTCATAAATTCTATTGATTCATTGTTGACTACCCCCGTTTAACTGCTTAAAATTTTCTCAAATCTACTTTTTTGATCTGTCTCTCCTGTACATCACAGTAAAAGTGAAAGGTAAGGTGGTCTCTGGGTATTTTACCCTTTTACTATAGATCTAGATCAACTTCACTGCGTTCCCTCCTCGCATCCAAACATCAATTTCTTACTTCCATTCTCTGTCTTCTTATTCGTTGTGGCTGTTACATTCAATTTTTATTTCCCTTTCATCTTAATATTTGTTAACTTTTATGACTGATCCTTTTCCCAATCATCTTTGGGTTTTTTGATGTCCACTCTATTGCATGACCCCCAATCGCAAGCCCTCTTACCATCAAATGCCTAAAACTGCATTGTTAGTTTACTCCCTGTGGGTGCTTTGGTTTTTGTTTGAGCTAACCTCCATTTCTTGGTGGTCATTGCGGTTTGTTTGCACTTATGCTATGTCGATAATTTCCTTGAGCTTGGTTGTTTTCTAGTTTTTGCTAAGGCTTTCTCTCTATTCTGTTTGTCTGGGTGTTTGGTTTATTGTTTGTTAGTGTTCGACTTGGGTAAGGAGATGATTGTTTGGTTGTTTGCTATTGTCTTTTAGGTGTCGTTGGAGTGGACATTTTCTGATGTAATGGAAGGGGTTTGGTTGTTTGTTTGTGAGGTTCTTATGGATGTAAGTATTGTTGGCGGTGTTTTTGTTTTTGGTAGTTAGTTGTGTTTGGGATGGTTTCTCTTAACTCCAATGATTATTCTACCTAACAAAGATGTTGCCTACGATGGAAAGTTTTCCTATGTCAAGCTCATTTGTGTTCAACACGTGAAAGCCTAGGTTTCATGTCTTGTTGTTCAAGCTATTTGTATGAGTGTGCCATGTTACTACTGTGTTGGTGATGTCGCTGCATCTCTTGTGTTTATGTGCAGCTTTGTTTTTACTGTAACATCTAGTGATGTATGTCGGTGCATTGAATGTAATTCATTACTGCTTGGAGAAAGTTAATGTGACATGCAACTTTGTCTGTCTTTGATATTTTTTATGTAACGTCACTCCCTGCATGAAGTTTGAATTTTTTTTTTGTAGTCTAGCTCTGTAAACTAATTTAGTTGCAGTAGACGGTCTACTATAAAAACTGTTTGTAGTAGGTTAACAATCTGTCAAACTCCTGTACTTTTTGCAATTATTATTTGTTATAATAATAAGTGTTACAGATCACTATAATACCTGGCCGGTCTTGCCAAAAAAACATATGGAAAAAATGAAAGGTTCACAAAATCAACATATAAATTACTCATTTAAGTGATAATTCACGATGCATAACTATTTCCATCAACACAAATAGCCCAAGCTCGAGCTTAAGGTAAGTATAAAAGAAAACCTCAAATCTTACAACACAAGATGGAAATCCCGAAGCTACAACACTTAGGACTCAATTAACATTTCAAATTACAAAGTAGAATTGCCGTATAATAAACTCTCGAATTAGCTAATAGGCTATAAATATATAAACTCATATTCGCAAAAATGGCGAAATATTCAGAAATCACAAATTCTAGAAATCAATGAATAATGAAATCTAGAAATAATATAAAAGATGGATCCATAGCACAAATGGAAAGCGGAAGTAACCCCGCACGAGCATATCACAAACAATCAAAGCTTGTTAAGTACTATTAATACAAGTGTGATGCCTAACACATCTCGCTCGAAGGTCTGTCGCAAATGACCGAAGGTCTAACACAAATGATCCAAAGGTCTAATGCAAGTGGCCCGAGAGCCTAACACAAATGTCCCAAGAGCCTAACACAAGTGATCCGAAGGTCTAGTACTAGCATAACGCAAAATGTATCACCAACTCTCAAATAGTAATCTGCATAGCGGTAACAATGTTCCTCATACCATATATTCTTACTTATCGGTTCACTACACAAAAGTACAATGGTGTAGCTTCAATCGAACAAGTCCAAAATTAACCAATATAATAAACTATATGTCTCATACCACATTGTTTCAAAAAAAAAGTCTCATACAACATCGTTTAAGTCACTTTCTCGTTCTTTCGAAAAATGCAAAAAGGTATGGTTTTTATGTAGAAAATATACTTCGAGCAAACGAGCTTTTAAACTATTTTCAAAAACACTTAACAAATTATTTATAATAAAATCTCTTTATACTGAAAACTATATACATATAAAATAATTTTCAATATATATGTATGTATATGTATATATGTATATGTAAATTATAAATCAATTATGTAAAAATATTTATTCCGAAATTCTATTTGAAATTACTTTGGAATATATGTGCATTATATCAACAGAGGTTAACAAAATTCACTAAATCGACAAACCAAAACTTACACGAAAACTTTTCAATCTGCTATGCGAATCGGCACTGAATATCGGCTCTCTAATATTTTGAAATAGCCATTTAAAAAACCATTAAAAACAATACATAAATAACACACAACTTTACAAAAGGAAACTACAAAAACACAATATCAATTAGGAAATGTGTCGAAAGCAAAAATATAGTGCCCCCTTAATTACACTAGGAGGATCGACCTTCCTCATGTTCAAGTTGACCCTAGGGTCGTCCTTGGAATGGCCTAGGTTAACCAGAAGGAAGCAAATCCTACAGGTACCCATTTCTTCTCTGTTCTTATCTTTACTCCAAATTTACAAACCGATTTCTACTAAATTTGAAGTTCATTTTTCACATAAAACAAGGCCAAATATGGGCAATGATCCAAGATGATTTTATAATAGTATCAGCACACATAAAAGAAGCAATAGGCTCACAAAAACAGACTGAGGTCATCATAGTTACCATAAGCACAAATTTCCAATTTCTGATTACAGTAAACAAAATTTTCAATAGAAATTTGAAACGATTCGAGATGCAGCTAGTTTAAGTTAGATAGCGTGAGTTTATCTCTCCTTTTGTATTTATAGCAATGAATTTATGTCAATCTGAGAAGAAGGGCGGAGATTTTGTGCCTTTGGAGACCTCAATAATGACATGTAGAATAAAACATGGGTGCACGAAAATACTAAACAATCTTATATTAAACAAAAATTCATAAATTTTAGGATTGAGATGAAATATTTGTTGGCTTATATTGGATAAATTAGGAACTTAAACTTGTTTTAGATCTTTAAAATAGGCTTAGATTTGAGATTTGGTAGGGGAACTTTTATGTCTAACTATTGTAATTTTAGAAAGAAGAAGAAGATATTCTAGAACATAAAATGTAAGTACTCCTAATTCTCTGTTTCTAGATTTCTCTTTTCCCCTCCTAAGTAGTTAGTCGACTTAATATAGGCCCAATTCCACTTAATTAAGCTATGCATGATTAAATTAGGCCTGGTTACATAGTTATGTTAACACCTACATCTATAACACCTATTTATACATCTTTATACTATTTTTAACACCATTTGTTTAAATCCCAACATGGTTTCAACTTACAATTTTTTTATCAAACATACTTAAAATCTTTTAAAACCATCTGGACACTATTTTTAATACATTCGCATTAAATTTTACATTTTGCATAGAGATGCTTAATTTAAACATATTTTGTTCAAAAATTACAATGTTAACATTGAAATTGTAAAAACTACATTATTTTAACATAGTTAAATGCACAACCAAATTAAAACTATTTTATAATTCAAATGTTGATTTCTCAATCAATATTTACATTTTGTATTTTGTTTTCAACTCTATAAAATTTAAAACACACAATTTCGCATTAAAATTCATTGTCCATCTATATATTGCAATTTGTTGAAATATACACATACAAACTTATACACACCTATTTACCACAAATTTCATAAAATAAAGTTTTTCAACTTTATTTTCCTACATTAAATTTATTTATCGACCTACTATTGAATCAAATCCTTTTTGTGAATCTATTTGATTCAATTCCACTTCAAATCCAATTTAATTACATAAGTTAGCCCAAGTTAACTCAAAGTACATTAATTAATCAAGTTGATGTTTAATTGAATTCCCTGTTATAAATTCACATTTTTTCTCCGTTCTTAAATTACAATCAACCTTATTAATTATGTTTAACCGATTGGTCAAAACCTGGGTTGTTATACATATGTTAAAATCCATACGTCTATTATGCTAATGATAAATTCACCATTACAATATTAATATATCAAAAAGTTGGTTACTAGTATTGAGCTACTAATGTTATCAGTGTAGTAGTTATAGACTTATCATTGCTGACGATAAAAATAGCGATACATAAGCGTTCAAATCAGTGGTAGTAACTTGATTATAATTTTTGAAATGGCGTAATGATGTCCCTCGTCTGCATGCACTGTTATGTCACCATCGGATGCAAGAATAGCCGGTCCAAACAAATTTAAAGAATGCATTTGCAATAAAGAAAGTTTTGTTGTTATAATATTTAATAAAGAAATTATGTTAATTCAAAATGTTAATTCGAAATGGTTCTTAATTTAGGTTTAGATCGTTAAGAATCTTGTTATATGTAATGAAAATCATATTTAATTATAACTTATTTCTTTAGATTTTAAATGAAATTAATTAATTAACTTGAAAGCTTAGTTTATCTTTCAAAAATTTAAACTAACTAAAATTAACTTCATAATTTATACTTTAAACTAAAATTAACTAAAGGATAACTAAAACTAATTTATACTTCATAATTTTCATTGTCATGTTAGTTTACAAATTGAAAGTATGAAAAAATATTATGTAGACGTTAGTTTATAAATTATATAATGTGTTTTACTTATGTGAACGCCTTAGATAAATTTGGCCCTGTCCAACAAGTGTTGTATATGATTGTTATATGAATAGTCATTTTTACACAAAATGGAAATCTATATTCATCTGATATAATATTCATTGATTTGTCCTTGTATTGGACAAGTTACAAATATAATAATGTAAGCATAGTTTGTAAATCATTTCAGTTTAAACGGTTAACAAAAACTCAATGGCACTTCCTTTTTGTTTCTACACGCATTTGTGTACAATATAGGGACCAAAGTAAAGTGCTGCCGAAATATTGTTGAACCGTTTAACCTGAAATGATTTACAAAATATTCTTACGTTATTATATTTGTAAAAGAAAGTAGGTAGACCGGCCGTCATAGTAAAAAGAAATAAACAAAAAAACCAAAAATATTAAGCAGTTATAAATGAAATTGTACAAGATTTCAATTAATATAAAGTGTTTGATCGAATTTTCTAACATATTTGTTGCAAATCACGAAAATGTTCGATTGTTTTCGTGATCGTAGTTAGATGTATCAACCCCGAACCGGTAAGAAAGGGTCGATAAAGGAACATTTTTGTAACGATGTCCAAGAATTTATTAGATTCACTAAATCTAATAATCGAAGTAACGTAGATATTCATTGTCCGTGTAGTAAGTGCAGACATCTGAAGCATTGGAAGCCGGATATAGTAGAAGTAATCTGTATAAATTTGGCTTTGTGTCGAATTATTACTTATGGGATCGTCATGGAGAACTTATCAACCTACGTCTAACCGTGGAGTGGTAGAGGACGATAGTACAATGATGAACGATAATACAACGACGAATCCAATAGAAAATATGGTGCAAGATGCAGCACGATCAATGTTTCCTACCAGTGATCAAGGCGACGATGAGAATGAAAATGCTGAAAAACCAATGGTGGCAGCGATTTTTTCTTATGATTTATTGAATTATGATAAGAGGCCATTGTGGGAAGGGTGTACAAGCGGAACCGAATTATCTATGACCGCCGAATTCATCACTATGAAACCAAAATTCAATCTTACAAAAGTTGCATTTACAGCAGTTATACAAACTGCAAAATGACATATGCCGCCTAATAATTTGATGTGCGATAGTCATTATAAAGTGAAAAAACTTATGTCTGCTATAGACTACCGTATCAAAAGATAGATACATGTGTTAAAGGTTGCATGTTGTATTGAAAAGAAGACGCTCACCTTAGAAAATGCAAAATTTGCAACGAAGATAGATATAAACCAAGAAAAAAGAAAGGAAAAGAGTTTCCATATAAAAGAATGCATTATTACCCATAACTCCTAAACTTCAACGACTATATGCATCTTCTACTATAGCGTGTCATATGCGATGGCATAACGTGAGAACAAAAGAAGGAACTATGATACACCCGTCTAATGGTGAAGCATGGAAACACTTTGATAGGACTTATCCTAAATTTGCTGTAGAGATCCGTAACGTTTGGCTCGGTTTATGTACAGATAAATTTTTGTCATTTTCCCAGTTTGGTTGTAAATATTCATCTTGGCCTATCATTGTTACGCCTTAAAATTTACCTCCATGGATGTGTAAGAAAAATCCATATATGTTTCTAATGGTTGTCATCCCTAGTCCCGATGATCCGACATAAGGAATTGATGTTTATCTATAACCGTTGATTGAAGAGTTGAAAACACTGTGGCATAAAGGAGTCGAAACATATGACATTTCAAGAAAAAGGAATTTTCATAGTTTCTTTATTATTGACTACTAGTGAATTTCCCGCGTATGGCATGCTTTCAGGTTGGAGCACATATAGACGTCTAGCTTGTCCTCATTGTATGGATGAGACACGAACATTTTCGTTAAAGTATGGAAAAAAATTTCTTGATTTGGCTGTCATTGGTGCTTTCTACATATTAATCATAAATCTAGAACGGATAAAAAGAACTTTAAAGCTAACAGAGTAGAGACTATGCTACCGCCAAAAGTTTGGACAAGTGAAGAGATATATGAAATTGTAAAAGACTACCCAAAGATACATGAAACTGGAGAGCAGGTTGATATTCCAGGTAAATTGGGCATTCATAATTGGTGCAAACAAAGTGTATTTTGGGAGTTACCTTATTGGAAAAATCTACAACTTCAGCATAATATTGACGTCACGCACAATGAAAAAAACATTTTTGATAATGTTTTTAATATAATTTTGAATGTAAAGGGGAAAATCAGGGACGATGCGAATACGAGATGTGATATATTACACTTCTGTAAACGGTCGAAACTTCACTTGTATGACGAGAATAAAAAACCCAAAGTATGCTATGAGCTGGACAACAGGCAAGTAAAACTAGTGCTAAAGTGGGTGGAAGGATTAAGATGTCCTGATGGGATTTCTTCTAACCTCCATAGATGTGTGGAAGGATGAAAAGCCATGATTTCCATATCTTGATGGAATACTTTTTACCTGTGATTTTCTAGGAACTGTTGCCCACAAAAATATGGAGTGTTATAACAGAATTAAATATGTTTTACAAAAAACTTTGTTTAACGACGTTAAAGGTAGATCGTCCAAGTAAGCTTGAAGTAAAAATCCCAGTACTGCTCTGCAAACTCGAGAAAATATTTCCACCGGTTTTTTTAATGTAATGGAGCATTTACCTATTCATCTTCAGTCCGAAGCACTCCTTCGAGGTCCTGTGCAATATGGATGGATGTATCCATTTTAGAGGTAATTTTGTATATACTCGATAATCTTGATAGATTACAACTTAGATTTTTGTAGCAACATATAAATTTAATTAATCTCATTATAGGTACGTGAATCAGTTGAAGAAAAAAATTAGACAAAAAGCTTGAGTAGAAGGTTCGATTTGCAAATCGTACCTTGAAGAAGAAGCTTCATTTTATTTCTCTTATTACTTTAGTGAAGATGTGCACTTGTCTTTTGTAACTATTTCCCGTAATGAAGAAGCCGTTGAACAGGAGTCTTCTAAAAGAATGTTATCTATTTTTAGACAACACTGAAGACCTGTTGAAAAATGTGTGGTAATATGGTTAAGCGATAAAGATACAATGTGACACACACATATGTTCTGTTAAATTGTGTGGAAGTTGCACCATTTGTCAGGTAATACTAAATTCATGTACAATTCAATTATATATACATATATATTTATGGGAAATTCTATTTAGACACAAAATGTTGACACAAATTTAGACATAAGGAATCTCAACCACAAGATCTCCCCCTGAATTCCACCTCACACAAAAAGAAAAATAAATTCTACGGTCCAGATTTTGTGTTTTCAATTCTGTGTTTAATTTTGTGTCCTAATAGCCGCTCCCTATACTTATTTACCTATATTAATAAAAAAGGAACATAACACATATTTGCAGTATATACGAATCACAGCATCCATTTGGTGATCTCAGTAAAGAATTTGCTGGATGTTTTTCAGACTATGTTCATGATCCCAAAAACTGTGTTGTTAACAAAGGATTACGACATCTTGCTATCGGACCAAAAAGAAATGTCAAAACTTATCCAATATACTTTGTCAATGGATTTAAATTCAACACCAATGATTACGGAGCTGAAAATTAACGTATAACAATGGTGTATTTGTCAATGGTAGCGATGATCCAGAGGAGCATATAAAAGATTTTTACAATGTCTTAACGCAAGTTGTAGGGTTGACATATTATGTTCAGTCCATAGAGAAAATTTATCTCTACAAATGCAACTGGTTTAGCAATGTTCCTGGTTATGAAATTAACGTGCACAAAGATTATAAGCTAATTGAAATAAGGCATACGTTGCATTACTATAAGTATGATCCTTTCGTGTTAGCTAAGAAAGCATTACAAATCTATTTTGCTCTATATCCGTTCTTAAAAAAGGATAAAGCAAATTGGTGGGCTGTTTTAGAAACAAAGGCAAGATTTACGTTTGATGGAAATAATATTCCAAACAAAGCAGCTTATCAGGCGGATCTTGAGCCAAATACTAAATTAATAATAGCTGATGACATTGATGTAGGGTCGTTGAATAATAAAGCGAATGTATTAGTAGATGCATTTGTAAGTACTGAAGAAAATGATATAGAGTATGTGATTGAGTCTGGATCCGAAAATGTTGAAGACTGATGTTATGTACTTATGTTATTTACTATATATTATGAGCTATGTACTATGTTATGTACTTTTGTGAGCTCTGTAATGATAATGATGATTATTGTTCTTAGCTATGAATTTAGTTCCGTTCTTTAATATTTTGATTTATGTAATGATAATGTTGACCATGTATGTTATGCATTATTGTTCTTCTCATGTACGATTTATGTAATGATAATGATGACTGATGTTAATAATTCAAGTTATTTTGTATGCATCATATGATTGTAACAGATATGTCTGGCAAACGACGACCGAGGAGCTCATCTTAGCCGACTCCTTCACCACCTCCTGCACCAGGAGCAGGTCCTAGCAGCTCCGAGCCAGATTTGCGGCAAGCTGCAGAGATTGTTCCTAAGAGTATTGGGTAAGTATCAAATTTGTTTCAATTTAGATTTTTTGAAATATATGAAATATCTATGTAAACATGTACGTAGGAGTTTCGAGATCGAGCCAACAGATTTCATTTTAGAGGTGTTGAGGCAGTCTTACACGGGCAGGATGTCTGGGGCCGCATTGGGATTGTATCCCACCCGACATAAAGAACGCTATTCTAGCCGATTTGTTGGCAAATATTTTTTATATTATTATTGAAAATTAATATACTGTAAATAATTCAAAATAAATTTAATATGCAGGCGGTTGTACGTGTGGAGCCGCATGACATGCATCTTTTTTTGACACATTGGAATATGAAAATGCGAAAGAATTATCGAGAAGCAATTTCAAGATCAAAGACATCTACAAAAAAACCTCAATGGATGAGTGACGATATGTGGGCTGCATTTCATGCATATTGGGATACAGAGGCAGCCAAAGTAAGATATAATGAAAATATTCAAATTTATGTTGATTGCTTCTTTTAATTAGTCGTGTATCAAATATAATAGGATGTAGCAAAAAGGAATAAAGCAAATAGAGCTAAGAATCCAGCGTTACACCGCGGTTACTCGAAGTCATTCCAGCAACATAACAGAGAGTTGGTATAAAATTTCAATATTTTTAGCATATGTTCACGTAAAAATTTAGTGCATGTCATTAATTTTATTCTTATTTTCATTAATTTTATTACTGTGTATATACTAAGTTGACAAAGTTTCAAAGGGAGCCTACGATGGCAGAAGTTTTCAGACGTACACATGCGATAGAGCATACTGATGACTGAGGGAACGTGACATACGATTGGGCGAACGACAAGGCTGCGGGTGTAATAATAAATATGCTTATTCATAATTAAAATGTTTTATATTCGTTCATATCACAGTATATAAGTAAACTAAACTTCTATTGTATTTAAATTATATTGGTATTGTAGGCGGGATATGATGCAGAGTCGGCTAGAGTGACTTAGGCCAGTGGATGAGAGGAGCTTACGGTAGTAGAGTGTGATCGTATATGAGATTCTATTATTGCTTTGCCTACTCGTAATTGGCGATATGGCTTAGACAATCAGGAGGTAAACCTTTTTTTAATTTAAGTTTACATTTAAAGTATGTATACAATTAGTATGTATTAATTTTATTCTTTAACTTTAACATATTAAACCTATGCCACGTCATCTTTTACTCCAATTTGCTCTCATTTTTCGAAGTCCATGTATATATTACAAGTCCATGTTGTCTTTATAATTTTTTTACATGGTAGGCGATATACATGTAGACTTATATGATAATAAGATGAATATAATTTAAGTTATTAACTTAAATGTGAACTTGAATTATTTGCTGGCTATTGATTTTCAGCGAGGATATAGGAGGTCTATGGATGCAGAGGCTATAGCTCGGTTGCAGCAGCAGTTGGAAGATATGAACAATTGGAGAAGAAGCCAACTGGCCGAGGAGATAGATTAGCGCATTGCAGCTTATTATTAGGAGCATGGATCGATGCCGGAGGAGAAAGAAGCTGGTACTGAAGGCGAAGAAAAAGAGGACGAAGACGAACAAGGAGGACGATGATTAGTTTGGTTGTTCTTATACTTGGTTATGCACATATACTTGGTTTTTTTTATATGCTTGATGCACGTACGATGATATTTGATGATGGTATGATGAAGTTTGACATATTTTGATGATATGTGACGATGGTATGGTAATATGTGACGATGAGATTGTGTTTTGATATATGACGATGTTATGTTATGACATTGTGATGAATTCACTAGTGTTTTGGATATATTGTGTTGTGGATGTGTTATGATAGTGAGTATTGATTATATTGAACTGATATTAGTGGATTGGTGAGTTGATATTGGAAGGATATTGGTTTTGTGGATTGAGGGGAAGGAATAACACTGAAATGCAGAAAATATGTTCCAGTTTTGCGACGGCTAGCAACGGTTCATATGTCAAAATTTTGCAAACAGTTGCAAGTCGTTGTTTGATTAGTCGTGTAGAAAATATGTTCCAGATTTGCGACGGCTAGCAACGGCTCATAGGTCCAAATTTTGCAACGGCCAGCAATGTCGTGTGTCAGACTTTGCGACGGCTAGCGATGGCTTTTTGGTTAAAATATGCGACGACTAATCAAGCAACGACTTTGCAACGGTTTGCAACGGCTTTCCGGTAAAAAATTTACCTGCCACATATGATGTCATGTGGCAATTTACCGTTGTAAGCCGTTGCTAAATAAGCGACGGAGCCATTGCTCTTGCCATCGCTTTTCGTGTGCGCGACGGCTAACAACGGACGCCAACGGCTTTTTGCCGTCACTATTCACTGTGCGTTTTGTAGTGATGTCTGCGTACTCACCCATGCATTCTCTTTTTGTGTATCAAATATTGATCCGTTTTTTGGATAAAGATGCGAATAAATCATAATTCATGACTTGATATTTAATACATGTAAAATATTCAAAATTCTATGACGTAATTTCCCATTATTCTGCCATAGCTAAACTAGTCATAATAGAAAGCCAAATAAGGATTAAATAAAATATCAGATAAGCCTTGAAATCGGCAAGCTAAATAAGGATTAGATAAGATTTAAATGCATCAAATATTGATCCCTTTTTGAGATAAAGATGCGAATGAATCATAATTCATGACTTGATATTCAATATATGTAAAATATTCAAAATTCTATAATGTAATTTCCCATTATTTTGCCATAGCTAAACTAGTCATAACAGCAAGCCAAATAAGGATTAGATAAAATATCAGATAAGCCTTGAAATCGGCAAGCCAAATAAGGATTATATAAGATTTAAATATATCAAATATTGAACCGTTTCTGGAATAAAGATGCGAATAAATCATAATTCATGACTTAATATTCAATACATGTAAAATATTCAAAATTTTATGAAGTAATTTCCCGCCGTAGCTAAACTAGTCATAACAGCAAGCTAAACAAGGATTAGATAAAATATCAGATAAGCCTTGAAATCGGCAAGCCAAATAAGGATTATATAAGATTTAAATGTATCAAATATTGATCCCTTTTTGGGATAAAGATGCAAAAAAAAATCATAATTCATGACTTGATATTGATCAATACATGTAAAATATTCAAAATTCTATGACGTAATTTCCCATTATTCCGCCGTAACTAAACTAGTCATAACAGCAAGCCAAACAAGGATTAGATAAAATATTAGATAAGCCCTGAAATCGACAGCTAAATGAGGATTAGATAAGATTTAAATGTAACAAATATTGACCCGTTTTTGGGATAAAGATGCGAATAAATCATAATTCATGACTTGATATTCAATACATGTAAAATATTCAAAATTCTATGACGTAATTTCCAATTATTTTGTCATAGCTAAAGTAGTCATAACAGCAAGCCAAACATGAATTAGATAAATATCAGATAAGCCTTGAAATCGACAAGCCAAATAAGGATTATGTGAGATTTAAATGTATCAAATCTTGATCAGTTTTAGGGATAAAGATGCGTATAAATCAAAATTCATGGCTTAATATTCAATACATGTAAAATATTAAAAATTATATGATGTAATTTCCCATTATTCTGCCGTAGCTAAACTAGTCATAACAGCAAGCCAAACAAGGGTTAGATAAAATATCAGATTAGCCTTGAAATCGGCAAGCCATATAAGGATTAGATATGATTTAAATGTATCAAATATTGATACATTTTTGGGATAAAGATGCGAATAAATCATAATTCATGACTTGATATTCAATACATGTAAAATATTCAAAATTCTATGATGTAATTTCCCATTATTCTGCCGTAGCTAAACTAGTCATAACATCAAGCCAAACAAGGATTAAATAAAATATCAGATAAGCCTTGAAATCGGCAAGCTAAATAAGGATTAGATAAGATTTAAACGTATCAAATATTGATCCGTTTTTGGGATAAAATGCGAATAAATCGTAATTCATGACTTGATATTCAATACATGTAAAATATTCAAAATTCTATGATCGTAATTTCTCATTATTTTGTCGTAGCTAAACTAGTCATAACAACAAGCCAAACAAGGATTATATAAAGTATTAGATAAGCCTTGAAATCGGCAAGCCAAATAAGGATTAAATAAGATATAAATTAAGCCAAATAAGGATGAGATAAGATATAAATGGACAAGCCATCCGCCTATCTCAGTCACCAAACGTCATCCTTAAGCAATAATTGCGTCTAATTATATCACATAACAAATTGTAAAAGATTTACCACGCATTAAACTTAATCACCTTACGTATGCACTATTACTTTCTAAAATAAATAATTTTGTGCACTATTTATTAAATAATTTTATGAGATATTCGATGTGTATATTATTATTATGTTTAATAAAAATAATGAAAGATAATAAACAACAATGAAAAATAAATAGAAAATAACACGGTAGAAAGGGCAACGAGAGTAATTTTCCGTAATCCTTTAAAGGAAAACACACTCCTATAGCATTTCCATTTTGTTCCCTAAAAAAAGCTCTTCGCTTTCCTATTTTTCTCCGCCAATATCTCTCTTTCTCTCTAATCTACCTCTACTTAACACCAATTCTTTCTAATTTAAGGTCCTCTCAAAGAGGATCACGTTATAGAGTTCAAAGTTTGAACTTTGATTGGTTTGATTTGAGCAACAATGGAGAAATATAATGGATTGATGCTGTTTGGTGTTCGTATCGATGCTCCAGTTGCTGAAGAAGAGAATGATATCTTGCGCAAAAGTAAGAGTTTGGGAGATCTTCAAGAAGCAGATCATCAAAACGCGGATAAAGGCTATTTATCTGATGGTGGTTTGATTCAGAATTCGAGGACTAGGATCAGGCAAGAGAGGAAACGAGGTAAACTAATTTTAGGATGTTTTGAATTATTTTATGTTATTTGTTTCTGTATTTGGGTTTGTTAATTCATTTGTTGTGTTGCTGTTTGTATGACGTGTTTTGCATGTTGCATCAGGTTGGAATAAATTTTAAATTACAAGTTGTTGTTTTAGTAAACTGTATAAACTTGGTAATAGCTCATGGAACCTTGTGGATGCATACAGTTTAAGAGAACTGAAAATTATTCAGATTTAACCTAGTAATTTGCTCAAACATTTATGTAGTCATATTTGATTGTCTTGGTACTGGAGAAGGTTCAGTCTAAGATTCTCTTTTTTTGGGAAAAGAATATATATTTGGCAAGCATACTATATACTAATGTTTCACGAATGATTCAGTCATGCAACATGTTAATTTTTTGCTGACTGCTTAATTGCATTGCTCACATTCTATTGAGAAGGTCAATGCAATTTAATAGTTTTGTGCTTGGGTGTCAGATATTAAGCTATATGGGATTGAAGTTTGTAAGTGAAATTAAATAAGCAGTTTATATGGAACAATGAAAAATGAACCTTAACTTTCTCCAATCTAGGAGTGCCATGGAGCGAGGAAGAACACCGAACATTTCTTATTGGGCTTGAAAAGCTTGGAAAAGGAGATTGGAGAGGAATATCAAGAAATTATGTGAAAACAAGAACTCCAACCCAAGTAGCAAGTCATGCGCAAAAGTACTTCTTACGTCAAAGCAGTAAAAACAAAAGGAAGAGAAGATCCAGCCTCTTTGATGTTGGGATCAAGGATAATGTAAGCCTTGCACTTTCTTTGTGTAGTTCGCTAGTGACTTCTAGAATATGGAAGAAATATAACTTGTATATCACTCTATTCAGCAGACTACCTCTAACTCTCATGAAAGGTCCACTGAAACTGCAATGAAGCAGATAGATGCTGTCACTGAAAGAAGCTACAAGGTATCCATGCAGAATAATCATATGACCAAGGGGAAAAAAAAACCTCCCTTTGTTGGAAATATGAATCAAAATTTGTTTTAAACAAGAAGTTAAATAATTCGAAGCTTTGTATGCGAATTACAGGTTATTGCTCCAACAAGCATTCCAACAGTTGCAGTTCCTGCATCAGAAGCAGTTCAAACATTATCAATGTCCACCAATTACAAAAGCACCCAACAGGCTGACAACGCTACCTTCTTGGTAATCCATCTGTGTATAACTTAACATGTTTTATCTTGATCATGACCTTGCAGTAGTGCTAATTTCTGAATTATGTACAATTTATAGGTTGGGAACTCAACGTTTGATTCTAAGCTAACGACCAGCACAATATACCCCACTACTTCCCAATTATCTTGGCAAATTCCTGTTCAGCAACATGAAAATCATACATCATTCGGTAGCTGTGATTTGGAACTCAGCATCGCTCCTCCCAATCCTCGTTCATTCGCAAAGTTACCCGCGCAGCCTGTACCAGAAGCAATATGGGTCACCTAAATTTATTTTTCCATCTTTTCTTTGCCTTTTGTTTACTATGTTTCTATATATAAATGTCTTTCTTTGTGAAACATGTTTATTAATAAGTGGATCTCTAAGAAAGTCATTAATACATATCAATAACATTGTCTTGAATTTCAGTATTAGCACCTGTTAGTACAAGTCTTAGGTGATTTACAACATAGCATATGGTAATATGTTCAGTGGTTCAAATCATGTGTTTCGAATTTGTGACATCACATCAAAATCGAAGCTTTTGATTGCCAAGACGGCGATGCTAGATTTTGACCAATGGCCAAATTTTGTTGATGTAAAATCAAAATTTGAAGCTTAGTCTAAATAGCTGCATACTGCTAGTGCTTAGTAGCCAAAACAAAGGGGATATCATTTCACCAAATTTGTAACTATGTTATGATGTAGGACATGCATCCACATAAATCACTTGTTTATCGTACACTTGGGCTTGATATTTATATAGGAAGGGTGGGAGAAGTCTCTTTCTTGCGATAAATGCGTCTGGTCTATTGTTGTCATCCTAAGTAACAGTGGTAGGATAAAGCTGGTAAGTGTGGACAGAGGCTATCGAGCTATCCACTTCTCTGGATTTTTTTTGTCTTTTTATCTCCACTTCGGTCAGGATAGCAATCTAGATTGTGTGAATGATAACTACTTTATGTGGTCCACTATGAATTTAAAACCATGAGCTGGTCTGTACATGGTACATTTTTTAGTAGGTAAAGGTTAACATGTGGGAGCTATTAAATATTGACAACCCACCCCTTTGCTTTTGAGTGATAATTGTATAAATGTATAGCACAAGACTGTCCTTTTGGGGTGGTTTAGCATGTGCTATGTGCTATATATTAAACATTATTGCTCTTGGATGAATGTAAAACAGTAAGCCTGTGTATAGTTATTATATAACACTAGAAAACATTAGAAATTTATTTCGTAGCTTTATCACTATGGATTGGTAATGTGTAAAGGGTGAAGAAATTTCTAATTTCTGAAGGGAAAGTGAATAATTCAGTATCAAACTTTGCAAATAGTTTTAATCAAATAGACCGTTAGGGAGATTTGCTTATCGTCATTTGGTCAAAATATCAAACTGGTCGTTTGAGAGGTTTGCTTACTGTCACTTGGTTAAAATAAACTTTTGTGAAGCCAAAAAACCACACTCTCTTTCTCCAAAATGTTTTCTCCGATGATTTTAATGTTTCAAATTCTAATGCCTATAGTTTCTCTAAAATATCTATTATATTTTAAATCAACTTCAGATCTATCGTTAATATCATATTTCTACTACAATATTCTTTAATATATGTAATTAGATTATTTAGAAAATATAACAGATTCTTAAATCAATCATGTTTTAGTCGATTAATTTAAAAATACAACAATTTTTCTTTTAAAATTATATAATCAAATGGTCGATTTTTCCATTGTTGTGCAGTTATACTAGTTTGTTTTTGTTAGGATTTGATAACATATGGCTATTAAGCTTTGCAAAAAAAAAAAAAAAAAAAAAAAAAAAAAAAAAAGGAGATTTGGCTTTTACAATTCAGCGGAAACAACAAAATCAATGCTTCTTGGAGAATTCTTTGCACACTATTTTCTTGGCCTTTTATTTTTTGGCTGAGGCTTAATCCAGTATAGTCTAACAATCTCATTATTACTATTTATTTATTTTTGTAAATAAGTTTATATTAATGAGCAAACAAAATATTAATAGTTTTGTAATATTGATCTTTATGGCAATAACTTTGGTTAGGAGAGAACTAAAAAGATATTAAAAAAGAAAAGAATCCCTAAATTACTTCCCCATGTTGATGCTTTTAACCTAAATAATACCTTGCTCGCTCCTGAGCATCTGCAGATAGCATTTGGATGAATAGAGCAGGAAGAAGAAATTCTTGTCTTTGTTCTGTTTTTACAACATTCGGCAGTTGAAATGTCGTGCTGACGAGGATAATATAAAGTTGACTGCCCTTTTTTTTTCTTAGGTATACATGCGTTAAATGATTTTTATGAATTTATAAAGTCAATGATCTTATAAATCTCGTTTATAAGTTTTTAAGGTTTTTAAGTTTTTAAGGCGTTCTAAAAAATGTTTAAAGTCAAAGCCGACTTCTAACACTTGTTCATAAGTTTATAAGCCATTTCAAACAACATTTTAAATTGAAAGCAGGTTATAAAGCTTAATTTTCATTTAATCATTTTATTTTTTAATGATTGCCCGTGGTGGTTGGTAGGAATGGCAATGGGGCGGGTTTCTCGTGCTCCATACCCGATCCGGACTTTTTAAACCCCGCCCCAAACCCGCCCCGTAGACCCGGTGCGGATCTGGAATTTCGTCTCGTACCCGAAACCCGTACGAGTCAGGATAGACCCGATCCGCCCCATGACCCGGTGATACTGTGTTATAATGTACATAAATTTATATATTTATATTTTTATCTCTAAATGATAAATTATATACATATTATAATGTGTTCGCAATGGTAAAATAATTTACTAAATTGAGTTGTAAGATAATAGTTCAAAATGTATACATTTGTTATATATGAGTATCATTGATGCAACTTAATAATATGAAAATTTTATAGTTTGTTGATTGGAAAAATATAATATTCAAGTTATATCAGTGTATACCTTAGAAGATTTCCAAGAAATCATTATAGTTACAAAGTATTTTAATGATATTTCAATCATGCGGGACAGGTTAGCCATGCCCAGACCCGACCCTAGACCCAAACCTCCAATAGCGAGTCGCCGGTCTACCCGCCTCGAAGACCCTATGGGGCGGATCTAAATGGGTCAAAATAGAGACAAGTCAAGCGAGTTTGGACCCTAAACCCGCCCCATTGCCATTCCTAGCGGTTGGTCTTAACCGTGGTTGTAAAAAGCCATCTGAAATGGGGTCAGATAAAAATGAAAAAATTTCAATATTGTATTGGTGCAATTTGAAATTGCGTCAATGCAACAATTTCTAATTGCGCCAAAATGCAATAATTTCAAATTGCGTCATTGCAAATAAAAAAAAATGGTATGATTTCAAATTACGCCAATGTATTTTGGCCAATTCGATGCTGAGTTGGCCAAAATCGGGTGGTATTTGTAGTTATTTTTAAAATCTGACTATTTGCATAATAAAAAGTCAAAACGAGAGGCTAAAATGAAAAAAATTATGCTTGAAACAATTGTGGGAAAAGAGCGGCAGCATCTTTTCCTTTATACCCTGCTTTTTGATGGAAAAAAAATGCACAGCTGCCTAGCGCATAATACGCGCAACAGTGTAAAGCTATATATAAATAAGCTCTAGCTGATAAGATACGGAGCCTTTAGAAAAAAGAAATGGAGCTATCATTTGTTCAGCTTAGTCATATTATCCATGGGGACGGAATTAAATTTAGGTAAAATTTTCAATTTTGCACAGCTTTTAAAACCGCAAATAACCTTAGTTTTAAATTAGTTACAGGCATGGTTCGTTTTGATCGATACATGCTGATATGATCAACTTAAAGTTGAGTTGATCAAAACACATTGATGTTATTTCTAATGACGTCAATGTTTAGAAAATCGTTAAGGTCATTTCAAATGACGCTAGTGTTTTAAAAAAAATTTAAAATTATTTTGAAACACGTCCGGATTATCTTATTTTTAAAGAAACATCCTGACGCTGATCAACTGACGTCTTGTAATTAGTTTACAAATATAATAAATTTTGAAAATTAAACTAAAGCGAAAAGTCCCCAAAAAAACCTTTATACAATCATGCTGGTTTAAAAGGGGTACGTGGAAGGGAAATATGGTACTTTTGCCCCCAAACTTTTGCCCATAGTTCTCCACTGAAAAATCTTTTTGATAAAGCCTACTGTGCCCTACAAGTAGTGGGCTTTTTCTGTGTATTTATTCAACGACGCAAATTGAAAGAGATGCTCATCATGTTATTAGTGTCCCCTTTCTTTGCCTTATTTGTTACCTGTCCTGCATCATATCAACTAGTGAATTTGATAAATAACAGGGGACATGAGATTTAAACTCGGTTTATATTTAGAAAATTTTGAAATTTGCTTGGTTTTCAGAAATATAATAGCAAAATAGTGAGAACTATAAGAAACGAATTCGAATCCGGAACATTGTAAACTCCGTAGAAGGTCCACCTTAAAAACCGAATTAGCTGCTTGTAACCAAAATCACTTGTACTATACTGTATTTTTATTATTGGTTATAATAAAAATGTGTTACGGATCACTATAAAAACCGACTGACTTTGCAAAAAAAAAAAAAGAAAAAAAAAAAAGAAAAAAGAAGAAGAACCAGAAGATATATGGGATGTAAGTTGGAATACAACACGACATGCATGGGAGCATGGATAAAAGGATGAGAAAATACTGGATCAACTTGAAACTATTTAAAAAAAGGGTGCGTTTTTTACAGGTCCCTATTAAGTTTCAAAATATAAAAAAACCCGCTGATAAAAAGAATGTAAAATACATCCTTGTTTTTGAACTTCCGCTCAAAAAATACCAGATGTACCCTTACTTTAAAAACTATCCAACTAAGATCCGATAATATCATTTCTAACCCTAAAATCCGTCGTTCAACCGATTATCATTTCATTTTTTGCGGCGCGTTATTAGGGCATACGCGTGAAGAAGAAATTCATTTTTCTTCAGCCGATTTACATTTTTGTAGTCTCAATCGAGTGATAATGGATAAAGTCGGTGCCGATTTGATCAGAAAAGTTCATCTATATGGCGAAAATGAAGGTAAAAATTTGTTTTTTTTATTTTTCTGTCAAACAACAGTAAATCGAGTCATATTTTATATTAAAATATGGATTAACTTGGAATTGTTGCAGTATTATATGATTACAGACAAATATTCAATCAAATTTGGTTGAAAAAATGTTAGTTGGTTGAAAAAATATGCCATACTAACGTTTTTTTAGATTTGAAACAGTGTAGAAAGACTTCATTATGAAATATGCTAGAATAGTAATATGGTTGAATTTTTTTTACTCAGAAATTTTTGTTGATGATGTGTTTTATACCATGAATGTTGCAAAATTATTTGATTTGCATAATTGAGTATATAAAGAAAATCTAAATGAAAATATGCATGTATTTAAATTATTTTCATAGGTGTATGCATATATTTGTTATAGTTGCAAACACGCAGTCATATATTAAAAACAGTTTGCATTTATTTAGAGCTGTTTCATGCAAGTATGCAACTATCAGCAGATTCATGCATAAATGTATGCATTTAAGCACAATTGTTGCATGTAATTTTACAACTATTAACGGAGTGCTGAATAATTATATGAATTTATCCAAAATTGGGGCATGTAATTGTGATTTTATTACATAATTGTCGCATAATTCTATGCATTTGAAGAGAAACGTTGCATGCAATTCTGAAACTATCAACAGATTCTCGTATATATGTAAGGGTTTTAGCAAATTGCGTATATGAATCAAAAGGCAGCGGTCATCAATTTAATCTACATCGCCCTGTTTTGCTCCAAATTCGCTTCCTCCAACGACGAAATGCGTGAGGCCCAAACCCCAAAACCCACATCGCCGCTCCAGCACCGGGATCCGCTAACGCGCCGCTACCTACTGGCGCACCCCCACCTCCAGCAAGCAGCGACGACCACCAGCGAGCAGTCCCCCTTCAGTCGACGGCAGCAATTAGAAGAATCTTTTACAACTTCGGAACTAAAGTAAGAATATTCTGAAATTAACATAAGTTGTTTTAATTTTTTGTTGAACTATACTATAGGTAAAAATGAAGCAATTTAAGTGAAATCTCTGCATACATATATGCAGAGTTCTATTAAATTTTCATAGTAGTATGTAGTTATTGACAGTAAATTTGTGCTTGAATGCAGATATCTAAAATATCTGCATGTTTGTATGCAGATTATGATAATATCTCCATCTTTGAATGCAGATATCTAGTATATACGCATTCTAGTAGTTGATATTGAAAAAAATTTGCATGGTCGTATGCAGATATGCATTAATATATATGTATGTATATATTTGTTTGTATGCAGACACTTTACGTCAATGGAGTAATGAAAAAATTGGAGAAGAAGAAGTTTCAGCAACCTAGACAGCTTCAAACGGGTTATTGCCCACATCAAGGTCACAGTAAGAAAATAACTCAATATATTTGCATATAGCTGTTCAAATATTGTAAATATATTAATGCGTATATGCAAAATATCAAGTGTTTCAGCATAATTGTATGCAAACATTGGAAACAGCTGCATATTTATATGCAAAATATCTCCATATCTAAATTTTTAGTTTTAGTTATCCAAAAGTGTTAAATGAAAATGAGATTTTATAAAATGATTAACCCAGAATAATAAGATTCTAGCTAGTTTTTTTTCCTGTAATTATGAAACTATAGACATATGCAAGCGTATTGGTATGCAAATATTTATAAATCATGTAATGTAGATTAATAAAAAAAATTATAACTTGGTTATATTTTTTTTTGTTTTTGTATGTAAAATTTGCACAGTTTTGTGAATATATTATATATAGTATCATAGTTGTATGATATTAGCATTATGGGATGCTTTGTGTGCGCTGTGTTTGCAATTTTTGTTTATTTTTGTGCAAGTAATATGATTATTTGCATAAATTTGTGCATTTGTGTACAAATTTTGGTAACTTATGTACATATTATTTTAAAATAATACATGAGTAATACTGATATGAACTGAATTGGATAGGTAAATTTTTATTATTTTAAACATTGGTTACATAAATTTTAGTGTAATATTTTTGTTTATTTTAAGTTTTTGGATGCCAATTTGCTGCAATAACCAGATAGTTTCATGGTTTCATGCATTTAATAAAACATTTTGCATACTAAAAAACAATTTGTATGTGTTAGTTAAATGAATACATGCATGTACAAATAACTGTTTCTTACAAATGTTTTTATATCCTTTCACAGTTTGTTAATCAGTTAATATTAATCATGGTTTCCGCAATATAATATATGCTTTTTTGCTGCAGAGACCAAACGTGACAGATGATATTCTAGGTGGCCAAGAGATGGAGAAAGCTTTAGTGTCAACAGAAAAACCAGCTGATAGAAAGCATCTACAGAAGAAGAAGAAAGTTGTAGAAGAACCAAAAATCCAAAAGAATGTAGAAGAAAACAAGACTAGCTGTTTGTTTGTACTTTTTTATAATAAACTTGTTTACTCAGTACAATTTATAGGAATGTAACTTGCTGTTTCAGAATTTTTTCAGTCATCTAATGTTATATTTGAGTTTTTACCATTTATTTTTGTCATTACTTGTGTTAAATCGATTATGGTGTATAATTTTATGTATGTGTGCAATTATCATGCTTATTTGCATAGAAATATGCAATTTTATGTATTTTTCTGTATCAAATTTCATAGAAGTTTACGCATTAAATTAAATGAATTAAAAGTTCATTCGAGAATACATTCAACTACAACATTATTTAGATAACAAAGGCTGTATACACGTATAGGAATTGCTGCATATAAGTATGCAACAATATTTAGTACTTGAATGAATTAATTCATACATTATCATTTTCTTATAATACGTAATCACTTTGACTAATTTACCATTTTTAATTTTTAATTTTTTAATTTATTAAACATTTTCTAAGTTTGTATTTTCGTAATTTCTCCAAAATATTATACAACAAAGTTGCATACTAAGTATTCAGTAGAAAAAATAACCACCATCTCGAAATCTAATGAGAATTTTTGCATCTGTAATACTACATATATTGAAAATTTGCATATAATTATGCATAATATTACGATACAGTACAGAAATGCAAGCATCTATTCAGAAGTTAATGAAAACCTTTAAGACCTTAATTCATTGCCCAAAATACCAACGCAATTCATTTTGCACAGTACAAAAACATGTCAACGTAGTTTAAATGTAACAGCAATAAAACTTTTTAAACAATATGTTCACAGCCCCAAAATTACAATCATTTCCAACACCAACTTTATGCACTAAACAATTCCCTGTTTTCAACTGACTGGAGATAATTTTGAGTGAGGATTTGTAGCGGAGTCCAGCTGTGAGGAATGCAGTTGAGAAGTTTTAAGGCAAGCTCAGCTCTTTGATCATTAACAGTTCCAGGATTCCATACTTTATCGTTTTCATCCATCTCTTTGTTCTCAGTTCTGTATTTCAGATAATTCATTAAAAGCAAACCACAGTTGACTCTAAAAAAATTTAAACATTGTCAACATTAGTAGGGTGCAAACATCTACTATCATTTGATATAGTATATAAAATGTGCATACAAGCATGCTATAATTATTAAAAAATGCATATGAGTAAGCAAAAATTCAGAAATTAGTTTCATAGATGTGTAACAATTACAATATGACAATATTAAAAAAAGATTCATAGATGAAAGCAATTAATAAGTAGCTACACAAACAAACAGAAGATCAAAATACCTGAAAATATATATGCATATATTACGCAAAACAAACATACTTATATGAAACTATTCAGAATAATTCCATACACAAGTATCAGATCCGATAGTTGCATATCTATATGCTAATATTGAAAAATTCTGCATAATTTTATGCATTTAAACAGAATATCTGGAAAAAAATGTTGCCAAATTAATGTATACCAGTTTATACAATGGATAACAAAAAAAAAAAACTGTAAAAAATACTTACTGCCGTCGTCTTCATCAATTTAATCTCTGAACAAATTCTGAGTAAATTGAGTACACAGCAGAAAAAATCCAAAGTAAAAAAATTAGATACAGGCCTGCGCCGCCATGGATCTACTTAAATTACTGAAAGAACTCCGAGCGCCATTATTTTTAGATCGATGGAATGAAAAAACTGAGAATGATGGACTGCCTCCACTTCAGGCGTCGTCTGCTACCCCTCCAACACCAAGCGCCGCCATTACCCATCCTACGATCTGTAAAAGTCGATAACAAAAAGAAAAAAGTAAATCAGTAAACGAAAAATAAGAACGAAAGAATCCAAAGACAAAAAAAGTAAATGGAAGACGCCGCCGCCACCATGGATACGAAAATTAGGTTTCTGGATCAAAATAAAACCTGAATACTTAACTATGAACGTTAATTACATTGTAAAAATAGGGATGAAATTTGTATGTTTCAAAAGGGGAGGATGTGAGCCTAATTAACTTTAGTTTTAAGGATGTGAGCCTAATTTTCACTTAAAAAAATTAGAATAAAAATAACTGTTCAAAAAGCCAGTTGAATAAAGCCAAACTGATACTTTTTTAAAAGTTAAAACCAATCGAACCGGAAACATATGATTTGAATTAGTTGATTTATCTTAAAAATAACATAACCTTCTGGTTGTTGATATAATATAGAAATGAAATAGTTAATTAACTTCGTATAAAACAACAAAAATTGGGGAAACTTCCTACTAAGTTGTAGTGTACATTGAATGCTATCCACAACAACAATTTGGTAGCCAACGGGCACCTGAGGTGGTCGTAATCTCACCATGACTGTGATGTGGTGACGTTCGTATTTGGGGATTTTGCCGGTGATGGAACAAAGTTGGGTGTTGGTGTCTAAAGAGAAGTTAGAGAGGAGAGTGAGGGCTACAACTTTGTAGTTGGAGATTTGGCCTGAAAGAGGCCATAGTGGCCATGACGTCAACATAAACGGAGATGGACTGTTTTGAGTGCAGCGAACGTAAAAGCATGATTTCTGCGAATGCAGGCCGATTTAGGCGAAGTGGCCAACATGAAAGTTGTTCATGGTGAAAGGGCAAGGTGCTGGCCAAATTTCATGTCGATTGGTGGTGTGTGGTGATCGGTAGGGCGTTCGAAGCATTTGACGGTCGAGCTGGCTTTTCTGGTGCTAGGAGGCACGAACGGCGGTGGGACGCGGTTTTCGAAGTCGATCACGGGGATGGTCGGCAATTGGCCTCTGGTGGTTGGATGGGCGGTGCGAGCTTCGAAAGGGAGGGAACGGCGGTGAACAAACTGGGGAAGAAGAAGGTTAAGTATATTATTATTTAATTAGTGTATTCAAAGTTCGGACAATAATATCTTGTTCATACAAACTCAGAATTGGACGAAACATGATCTGTTGGAATCGTGGAGAAGAATACTCCGCTATGGAACTGATTTGGACGAAATTGGAGCTAGTTATAATTTTGGATTATATTAAACCCACTTTTAATTTAATAAAAAGCGATTGTTATTATAACAATAAAAAAATCACGGTGAGAACTCCTTAACCATATTTGAAAAGTTATTATAACCTTATATGATTATATATTTATTGCTTGTGGTTGCTATGATTGCTTTATGGATGATGGATATTTATTGCAATTATTTATTTAATGCTTATGTACATTTAAGCCTTAACAATTATAACGCTTATCTTATGATTGTTGTTTGATGGATGATGAACTGCAGTAGTTGTTATTATTATTGTTTACACAATTGACACCACGAATATGAAATTACTTGGGAATGGATTGCGTCGAGTTCTATTGGAGTTTTAATTGAATATTATATTCATTAAGTGAATTTGACATGAAAATGGAAATTGGATTTTTATATCCGAAAACGATTTGGAAATGAAATTGATATGATTTCAAACTACTATTGAAAAGGTCAAAATGGATTTGAAATAGTTTTGAATTAGAAATGGCTAGTTCTAATTTAAAATAGAATTTGAATAGTAAATTCAAAAGTGAACTCGAGTTAGATATATAAACGACGTTTTTAACTCGAAACAATTGTTCCAAAGATCTTATTTATTTTTATAATGGTTTTCAGGAAAGTTTGGATTTCAAAATATAATATTTTGAAAAATATTATTATTTTAATATTATAATAATATAGAATATTCAATTTTGATTTAAAATTGAATTTGGAATCGTTTTTAAACGAGTTTATAAACATTTTATAAAATACGTTCGGATTGAATCAATCAAGTTTTATAATAAATTCTAATATGGTTTGAATAGGATATGTCACGCAGCGACAGTTCGCGAATTTCAACTATGAACTTCAAATAAGCATAACCAATGCAATTTAAATCGGATTTCCCTGAAACCGGAAATGTTTGTTTTCTATTAATGATAGCTTTCAAATGAAAGAAGAAAGTTTGAATTTCAACTTATAGATTTCAAGTCATGTTTAAATCTATTTTTGCAAAGGTCGCTGTAAATGCAGTTTGATGACCTTAATTGGAAATCGTTTGAAATGGCCGTATAAAAATTATTAAAAATATGGAAAATTTTTGAAAAATCATAATAAGTGATTGAGATTTGGAAAAGAAATATGAAGTTTTGAACTATATTTCGATTTTTGTGTTTTCAGCCTAACCTGCTAAATATGGTAAATCGACGTTTTGGAAATTAAAATTAAATAAAATAGAGATTTCCAAATAATAGTTTATTAGATTTGAAAGATGAGTTCTGAAAAATCTTTTAATTAAGATTAATTTGTGTAATGACCCGCATTTTTCAGCGATATAATAATTAATTTATTTAATTATTTAAAGGGTGATTAAAAGGATTTAATGGTCGTGGAATTAAATAATGGTGAATATTTAATTAAAATAATAAATTAAATAATATATTTAATTCTGAAATAATCAGAATTGGCTGAAATGGCGATATGAACTGGATCATCTGTGATATTTAATTCAGTTTGGAATTGAATTTGAATAACGAATATATTATATAAACGACAGTTGAACGTTGAGTTATAATATAACTAAAATCGAGCTCGAAATGGCGTTGCAGTTCGTAAATTGGCGATTTGAACTTCAATTGAATGTACAGGATTCGTTTTAAGCCGGATTTCTGTGAAACAAGAAACGTGTGGAGCTGGTGGAGTATATCTTTCCAGTGGAAGAGAAAAATCGGGATTTCATTGTGTAGATTTTGATTTACGTCCAAATCAAATTTTAGAAAAGTCGCTGTGCAATTCCTTTATAATTTAAAAAGGAATTATTTATATTTTTAAAAGGAATTTCATTTTAAATCGAATATCGATTTAATCGGGATTTGAAAATATCAAGTTATAAATCCCAGTAGAGCTGTATGGTTTTCCACTGTGAATATATACTGTAATATAAATTTATTTATATTTAATTTAATTATATTTAATTATTTAAATGGGTCATTCAGAGCTTTAAAAATAGCCACTTCTGCAAACGAAGTCGGAATTCGACGAAACTAATTTTGTTGGATCCGCAACATCAAATTATTGCTAGATTCCAAGTTCCGTGATTTTTAGAGTCACTGTGTGGCCGTACGGATTTTTAGAGTGAAAAACAGTCAGTATTTTGACGGTTAAAAATACGCTGTGTGAGCGTACTGAGTCGGAATTCGACGAAACCAGTTTCGTTGGGTCCGTAATGTCAAACTCTAGCTACATGTCCGGTTTGGTGATTTTTGGATGTTGTGTGTAATCGCACGAAAATTTAGAAAGCAAAAATAAATAAAAGAAAATAAATAACTAAAATGTGTGAACTAAACCAAGCCACGTCCTCATCTTTCCAACCACACATCAATCTTGCCCTCCCCTATAAGATCAAATTACATGCCGTCACTTTCCTTTTTCTCCAGAAAGAAAGAAAACATGAGAAGTTCTTCTTTGCAAAATCAAAAGTAAAATCAATGAAATTTCTAAAATCAAAATGTTTATTTCTTTGAATTCCTGAGACCGAGAACTACACGCTGATGCTAATCTTAGTGGGTTCGGTGGTATCTCTGTTCACTGTCGAAGTTCACCGTGGATCTAGGGCTGGATCTTTTGAGCGATTTATAAAGTTTGAGGTGAAATGAGTATCGAATTGGCATTTGTGGTGAGAAGAGGCTTCGTTTGTGTTAGATTTGTAGACTTCGGTGGAAAAGTTGTTCGGTGGTTGGCCTGTTGTCTCGTCGACGGATTTTCCAATGTGAGGGCGAGTTGTGCATTTGGGGTATTTGTGGGAAGAGGTTGAGAAGAGGAGATCGTTGGTGGTATTCGTTTGTGAATCCGTGGAGTGTGGGAGGAGAAACGATGGGATGAAGGTCTGTTAATGGCATGGGTTAGTGTCTGGATGGAGCGATCTGTGTTGCGAAGGAAGATGAACTACGGGTTGGGTTTTCAAATATTGGATGGGCCGGTTATTTATGGTAAAGCCCAACAAGAATTAAATTAGTTTAAGTTTATATTTAAAATGTGCATTAACTTGAAATTATTGTATCTAACTCATACGGAATCGAAATTCAACAAACCAAGATCCATTGGGACCGTATGGATGAGAGCTTCACAATGAAGCTGACTGGAAGTGGATTGGGGCTCGTATGAATTTATGGCGTAATAAACTGTTTGATTCAAATCAAACAACAGTTTGTCGTTCTTTAACGATGAACTGCCAATGTGAGTAAATCTCACTAACTCTGAACAGTTTATATTTTCATGTTGTATTTTTAGAACTGTTAAAAATTGTCTGATTGACTGTGTGTTGACTGTTTGATTGAACTGCTAATCAGTTAGTGGAAATTATATATATATATATATATATATAAACCGTAAATCCATATATATTTATTCTATTAACAGAATATTTCATATTGAACTGAAAGTGATGTTGATTATATTGTGTAACATCTGTGGATGTAGGGAAACAGGTTGGAGGGACCCAACTGGGTTCCTCAATATTTATAACACTGTTCTGTTCATATATTGTAATATATGATGTGATATAAAAGCTGTTGTGGATTCTGTGTGTTGAATGATATCAATCACGGTTAGTTGGTATTTTAAATATCCGTAAGAAACACTGGGATGTAAAAAAAGGGGATTTTCATTGTATATTTTGAAAATAATTTATTTATATAAAATCAATGGATTTTATATATAAAAGGAAAAAGGAATTTTATAAAGGAAATAATTATAAAATAAAAAGGGTAAAAGGAAAAATATTTGTTAAACAAGTATAAAGGAAATTATTTGTAAACAAATAAAAATGAAAACATTTGTAACACAGTTACAAATGGAATTGGAAAGAAAATATTTGTAAAACATTTACAAATAGGATTTTAAAGGGAGATATTTGTAAAACAGTTACAAATAGATTATAAGAGATTATTTATTTATTTAGGGAATAAATAAAAGTAAAAGGATTTATTTGTTTAGGAAATAAATAAAAATGAAAGGGTTATTTATGTAAGGAATAAATAAAGGTAAAAAGGGGGATCATTTATTTATAGAAAATAAATAATAGAAAAAGGGTTATTTATTTAGGAAATAAATGGAAGGATAAAAGGAATATTCATTTGTTAAACAAATAGGAAGGATAAAAGGAATATTTATTTGTTAAATAAATAGAAAAAATAAAAGAAATATTTATTTGTTAAATAAATAGAATTGAAAAGGGAATAATTATTTGTTAAGTAAACAAATAGAAAAGGAATTAACCAAAGGAATTAATCAAAGGAATTAATCAAAGGAGTTAATCCGAAAGAGTAAATCGAAGAGAGTAAATCGAAATGAGTTAATCGAATATTAGTTATTCGATTAGAGTTAATCGAATAGAGTAAATTAATTTGAGTCGATCAGTTAGGGTTAACCAGTTAGAGGTAATCAGTTAGAGTTAACCAATTAGAGTTAGAGTTAACCAGTTAGAGTTAACCAATTGATTTAATCGATTAGAGTAAGTTAATCGATTAGAGTTAGATAATCGAGTTGAGTTATCGAGTTAAGATTATCGAGTTAGATAATCAAGTTAAGTAATCGAGTCAAGATATCAAGTTAGATAATCGAGTCAAGATATCGAGTTAGATAATCAAGTTAAGAATCGAGTCAAGATATCGAGTCAAGATAATCGAGTCAAGATATCAAGTCAAGATAATCGACTTAAACTATCGAGTCGAGATAGTCGAGATAAGTAAATCGAGTTAAGTTATCGAGTCGAGATAATCGAGATAAGTAAATCGAGTTAAGTGAATAAGTTAAGTGAATTAAGTTAAGTTATTCGAATCGAGTTAAAAGGAGTTATCGAATCTAGTTAATCGAATATAGTTTATTCGAATAGAATGAAATGAGTTAATCGAATATAGTTTATTCGAATAGAATTAAAGGAGTTAAGTAAAAAGAGTTAATCGATTTGAGTTAAATCAATAGAGTTAATCGAATATAGTTTCTTCGAAGAAAGGTTTTCGAATCTAGTTATTCGTAAGAGAGATTATCAAATATAGTTATTCGAAGGGAGGAGTTATCGAATAGAGATTTATTCGAACGAAAGTTACATAAGGAAGTTTGTTAAAGATTAAAAGATAAACTTTGACCATTTCGAAGTTAAAACGTTGTTCAATTAAGGTCTGAGAGGTAATTATACCCCAACTTGATTGACTTCCATCTTAACTAAGGAATGGTAAGGTTTGATCGCGAAGGAGTTTTGGAAACGTTTTCCAAATACGAATCAGAAATGTTTTCTAAAATTAGAAAATAAGAAATGTTGAATATATGGAAACAGAAGATAAGTAAATTAATGAACTAAAGAGATTAATGTTAAATGATGATTGATCGATATAATTTCCACTTGGAAAAAATATCGTTGTTTGCACACCTATTTTTCTTTGATAGTTAACTCACCGACTATCGAAGTTTTCGACCATTTTAACGTTGTTAATATGGAGAGACCGGTTGAATTATTATCCAAAGAACCACTCTGTATTGGCATAAGCGTTGTGAATCATATATGCCAAAGATAATTGAAGACGGAGTAAAGTGCAAGGGCTGCTGTATAAATCTTAGATAACAGTGCCTAAGATGGATATACTGAATAGTGCCTTCGGTTTGTCCAGTCCCAACTTGTATGGAAGAAGGTCTGACAGAGTATATCCAATAGATCGCGTAAGTTGATCTCTACAAATGTATTTACGTTGGTGGCGGAGGAATTCGTTTCTCCTAGCTTTATACCCGTGGTATTTTTGGATATGTCAATTTGTGATTTGGCGGGTATGACGATGTGGCATTCAAAGTGAATAGATGTGTGATCTGTCAGAGATAAGCGTGGCCTCTAGCCTTACACCCGGGAAATGACAGAAATCGGGTAGGCAGCATGGCTATGTAGGTCGCACCTATTAGGGTGTATAATCACCTGATCTAGAGTTTCATTTACTTCAAAAAATCTATTGTCGATGCTATCCCGTTCAGGAAACGGTTGCTGATCCTAACCATTGGTGATATACATTCGATACACTCAAGCGAAATGAGTGGTCGGTCATGTGTGGCCGGGTTGCAAGATGTTCTTGTTGAACCCAGTGTATTCCTCTTTAGAGGTACACTAGCGAAAGGTGGTTCCATACCTTGTCATAGTTGGAAATCCATTACCCAATACGTGCTTGTGGTTTTGATTGTATACTATATATGTAGAACGTGAGATGGAAGCGTTTCTGCTAGATGATTATTATATTGTAGTTGATAGACATTATTATAATATCAAAAGGTTTTTGATATAAAGATATTTTGGATTTCTCATAAGGAAAAAACCCGTTCTGTTATACGGCGTGGTCTTATGAGATATCGTTTACCTTTTCAAACTGTTTTAAACTGTTTTACTCATACCAGTCCCATGACTGACCCAGTGTTTATTTTGTTTTGTTTTCCCTAAAATCTTGGGTGCCAAATTTTGTATGGGCAGTCAAGTAATCGGGATTTATAGATACTTGAAGAGCTGGAGCAGGAGGCTTCGGGATCATATAGCTATAGTTTATTTCTGCTGTGTTGTACTTTGATAATGATGTATATTCAAGTACAGATTTATATTTCAAAGTTATGTTATATCTATTATATGTTATTCGTCCTGCTGTGAGGTTCGTGTTACTCTGATGTTGTGTTCATCTTCTTCTTCTATTCTAAGTTTCTATCTTATCTATTCTCAACCTCTAATTTCTTTCATTAACTTTCTGGTATTTTTCGATGTTTGGTTAGTCATCATTGAGTTTATGGCGATAACCAAAGTCGACAAAATCCGGGTCATTACAGTTGGTATCAGAGCATAAGGTTATGTTATTACCTTGGCTCTGTGGCGTGACTCAGTAGAGATGGAGTTAGTAATACCCTAGATTGAGTTGAGTGTATATATATGAGCACGTATTTGTTATTTGATATAAAAATTTGTTTTATATTGTGATGATTTATTGGTTGAGTGGCTTATGAATTCTGGTCGATAGTGGGGCACCACAATATCGGTAGGAGTTTCTAAACACTCGAATACGATGGGTCGACACGATATGTTTTGAAAAGAGGGTAAATGAAAATAATTTTACCCAAAGTATATTTTGATATAGTGAAAACATATATATTGGAATTATAATATATTGGATATATTGGTTGTTATTATAATCGAGTAAGATTATAAATTTAATGGTTATGTAAATAACCAATCAGAATTCATATAAGTGAAATACGTGAAATCATATGAGTTAAATCTGAAATTTAAACCAGAAATTGAATTAAAATTCTGGAAAATTGGATAAGTGTTTGTAAATGGATTTGGATTAAAAATAAGGAAAATTTAAGATCCTGGGAGATTTTAAATTGTTTTACAAGCAGTGTGAATTATATTTTGAAATGAAATTTCAAAGTGGAAATGTTTAGAAATGGTTTTATAGTATTGAACTCACTTCGATCACTGGAAAATAAATTCTGATGATGACAGCTGCATCATCTGTATTCATTTTCGAGTTGTAAGTGATGAATTACTACCAAAGATACTGTTTCGAATTTGTTTTGGGAAACACAAGTTGTGTTGAATTTCAAAAAGGAAAAATTGATTTTTGAAAAGAGTAAACTGTTTAAAAACTCCCAGGGAAAGAATGTTTGAGTTAAAAACAAATTTAACAGAAATTTGTGGAAGCAAATTTGAATTAAAGTAAAGCCAGTAAAGTGGTAACTGAGATTGAATTAGAATGATATCAAGACAAATTGGATTGTCAGATTCAAATTTGAAGTGTAATGTGATAATCAAGTTAAGAGTTGGGAATCGAGAAGAAACTCGAGTTGAAATGATATTTGGCTCGGATATAAGAGAATGGTTGTGTTGTGGATAAAAGCGTATTGGAATTTGATTGGGATGACCCTTGTATCCGCTGAATTGATAACAGGTGGAAAGGATATAATAATATGCCGACAAAAAGGTACAGGTTTATATTTCTATTGGATATAAGATTTATGAGCCGAATTAGCAAGCCGCTTGGTTGTTTGATTTTCTTTTGGCATGGAGATGGCCCAGAGAGGCGAGTGGTGGTTTGACATATTGACCAGTACAAAGGAGGTGTTGGCGAAATTTTTCAAAAAATTAAGGCGTTAATTTTTTTTTAGGATTTTTGAAAATTTTCGTTGATAAGAATTAATAATTATTTAATTGAAATTAAATCGGTCTAGTTGGAAACTGAAGTTAAGAAGTGAACAAATAAGTTATAACCAGTTAATAGAGTTGTTTTCTACCTTAGCAATTTCGAGGACGAAATTATTATAAGTGGGGAAGAATGTAATGACCCGCATTTTTCAGCGATATAATAATTTATTTATTTAATTATTTAAAGGGTGATTAAAAGGATTTAATGGTCATGGAAATAAATAATGGTGAATATTTAATTAAAATAATAAATTAAATAATATATTTAATTCTGAAATAATCAGAATTGGATGAAATGGCGATATGGTGTGAACTGGATCATCTGTGATATTTAATTCAGTTTGGAATTGAATTTGAATAACGAATATATTATATAAACGACAGTTTGAACATAGACTTATAATATAATTAAAATCAAGCTCGAAATGGCGCTGCAGTTCGTAAATTGGTGATTCGAACTTCAACTGAATGCACATTATTCGTTTTAAGCCGGATTTCTGTGAAACAAGAAACGTGTGGAGCAGGTGGAGTATATCTTTCTAGTGGAAGAGAAAAATCGGGATTTTGTCATGTAGATTTTGATTTACGTCCAAATCAAATTTTAGAAAAGTCGCTGTGGAATTCCTTTATATTTTAAAAAGGAATTATTTATATTTTTAAAAGGAATTTCATTTTAAATTGAATATCGATTTAATCAGGATTTGAAAATATCAAGTTATAAATCCCAGTAGAGTTGTATGGTATTCCACTGTGAATATATATGATAATGTAAATTTTTTATATTTAATTTAATTATATTTAAATATATTTTTGTATTTAAATGGGTCATTCAGAGCTTTAAAAATAGCCACTTTTGCAAAGGAAGTTAGAATTCGACGAAACTAATTTTGTTGAATCCGCAACATCAAATTATTACTAGATTCCAAGTTCCGTGATTTTTAGAGTCACTGTGTGGCCGTACGGATTTTTAGAGTGAAAAACAGTCAGTATTTTGACGGTTAAAAATACGTTGTGTGAGCATACAGAGTCGGAATTTGACAAAACCAGTTTCGTTGGGTCCGTAATGTCAAACTCTAGCTACATGTCCGGTTTGGTGATTTTTGGATGTCGTGTGTGATCACACGAAAATTTAGAAAGCAAAAATAAATAAAAGAAAATAAATAACTAAAATGTGTGAACTAAATCAAGCCATGTCCTCATCTTTCCAACCACACATCAATCTTCCCCTCCCCTATAAGATCAAATTACAAGCCGAAACTTTCCTTTTTCTCCAGAAAGAAAGAAAACGTGAGAAATTCTTCTTTGCAAAATCAAAAGTAAAATCAAAGAAAATCCTAAAATCAAAATGTTTATTTCTTTGAATTCCTGAGACCGAGAACTACACGCTGATGCTAATCTTAGTGGGTTCCGTGGTATCTCTATTCACTGTCGAAGTTCACCGTGGATTTAGGGCTGGATCTTTTGAGCGATTTATAAAGTTTTAGGTGAAATGAGTATCGTATTAGCATTTGTGGTGAGAAGAGGCTTCGTTTGTGCTAGATTTGTAGACTTCGGTGGAAAAGTTGTTCGGTGGTTGATCTTCTGTCTTGTCGACGGATTTTCCAGCGTGAGGGCGAGTGGTGCATTTGGGGTATGTGTGGGAAGAGGTTGAGAAGAGGAGATCGTTGGTGGTATTCGTTTGTGAATTCTTGGAGTGTGGGAGGAGAAACGATGGGATGAAAGTCTGTTAATGGCATGGGTTAGCGTCTGGATGGAGCGATCTGTGTTGCGGAGGAAGATAAACTGTGGGTTGGGTATTCAAATATTGGATGGGCCGGTTATTTATGGTAAAGCCCAACAAGAATTAAATTATTTTAAGTTTATATTTAAAATGTGCATTAACCTGAAATTATCGTATCTAACTCATACGACATCGAAATTCAACAAACCAAGATCCGTTGGGACCTTATGGACGAGAGCTTTACAATGAAGCTGACTGGAAGTGGATTGGGGCTCGTATGAATTTATGGCGAAATAAACTGTTTGATTCAAATCAAACAACTGTTTAACGTTCTTTAACGATGAACTACCAATGTGAGTAAATCTCACTAACTCTGAACATTTTATATTTTCGTGTTGTATTTTTAGAACTGTTAAAAATTGTCTGATTGACAGTGTGTTGACTGTTTGATTGAACAACTAGTCAGTTAGTTGAAATTATATATACCTACATATGTATATATAAATAAATAAATAAATATATATATATATAAATCGTAAATCCATATATATTTATTCTGTTAACAGAATATTTCATAATGAACTGAAAGTGATGTTGATTGTATTGTGTAACATCTGTGGATGCAGGGAAACAGGTTGGAGGGACCCAACTGAGTTCCTCAATATTTATAACACTGTTCTGTTCATATATCATAATATATGATGTGATATAAAAGCTGTTGTGGATTCTATGTGTTGAATGATATTGATCACGGTTAGTTGGTATTTTAAATATGCGTAAGAAACACTGGGATGTAAAAAAAGGGGATTGTCAAAGTATATTTTGTAAATAATTTATTTATATAAAATCAATGGATTTTATATATAAAAGGAAAAATGAATTTTATAAAGGAAATAATTATAAAATCAAAAGCGTAAAAGGGAAAATATTTGTTAAACAAGCATAAAGGAGATTATTTGTAAACAAATAAAAAGGAAAACATTTGTAACACAGTTACAAATGGAATTGGAAAGAAAATATTTGTAAAACATTTACAAATAGGATTTTAAAGGGAGATATTTGTAAAACAGTTACAAATAGATTAAAAGAGATTATTTATTTATTTAGGGAATAAATATAAGTAAAAGGATTTATTTATTTAGGAAATAAATAAAAATGAAATGGTTATTTATGTAAGGAATAAATAAAGGTAAAATAATAGAAAAAGGGTTATTTATTTAGGAAATAAATGGAAGGATAAAAGGAATATTTATTTGTTAAACAAATAGGAAAGATAAAAGGAATATTTATTTTATAAATAAACAGAAAAGATAAAAGAAATATTTACTTGTTAAATAAATAGAATTGAGAAGGGAATAGTTATTTGTTAAGTAAACAAATAGAAAAGGAATTAACCAAAGGAATTAATCAAACGAATTAATCAAAGGAGTTAATCCGAAAGTGTAAATCGAAGAGAGTAAATCAAAATGAGTTAATCGAACATTAGTTATTCGATTAGAGTTAATCGAATAGAGTAAATTAATTTGAGTCGATCAGTTAGGGTTAACCAGTTAGAGGTAATCAGTTAGAATTAACCAGTTAGAGTTAGAGTTAACCATTTAGAGTTAGAGTTAACCAATTGAGTTAATCGATTAGAATAAGTTAATCGATTAGAGTTAGATAATCGAGTTGAGTTATCGATTTAAGATTATCGAGTTAGATAATCAAGTTAAGTAATCGAGTCAAAATATCGAGTTAGATAATCAAGTCAAGATATCGAGTTATATAATCAGGCTAAGTAATCGAGTCAAGATAATCAAGTCCAGATATCGAGTCAAGATAATCGAGTTAAACTATCGAGTCGAGATAGTCGAGATAAGTAAATCGAGTTAAGTTATCGAGTCGAGATAATTGAGATAAGTAAATCGAGTTAAGTGAATAAGTTAAGTGAATTAAGTTAAGTTATTCGAATTGAGTTAAAAGGAGTTATCGAATCTAGTTAATCGAATATAGTTTATTCGAATAGAATGAAATGAGTTAATCGAATATAGTTTATTCGAATATAATTAAAGGAGTTAAGTAAAAAGAGTTAATCGATTTGATTTAAATCAATAGAGTTAATCGAATATAGTTTATTCGAAGAAAGGTTTTCGAATCTAGTTATTCGTAAAAGAGATTATCAAATATAGTTATTTGAAGGGAGGAGTTATCGAATAGAGATTTATTCGAACGAAATTTACATAAGGAAGTTTGTTAAAGATTAAAAGATAAACTTTGACCATTTCGAAGTTAAAACATTGTTCAGTTAAGGTCTGAGAGGTAATTATAACCCAAATTGATTGACTTCCTTCTTAACTAAGGAATGGTAAGGTTTGATCGCGAAGGAGTTTTGGAAACGTTTTCCAAATACGAATCAAAAACGTTTTCTAAAATTAGAAAATAAGAAATGTTGAATATATGGAAACAGGAGATAAGTAAATTAATGAACTAAAGAGATAAATGTTAAATGATGATTGATCGATATAATTTCCACTTGGAAATAATATCGTTGTTTGCACACCTGTTTTTCTTTGATAGTTAACTCACCGACTATCGAAGTTTTCGACCATTTTAACATTGTTAATATGGAGAGATCGGTTGGATTATTATCCAAAGAACCACTCTGTATTGGCATAAGCGTTGCGAATCATATATGCCAAAGATAATTGAAGACGGAGTAAAGTGAAAGGGCTGTTGTATAAACCTTAGATAACAGTGCCTAAGATGGATATACTGAATAGTGCCTTCGGTTTGTCCAGTCCCAGGACAACTTGTATGGAAGAAGGTCTGACAGAGTATATCCAATAGATCGCGTAAGTTGATCTCTTCAAATGTATTTACGTTGGTGGCGGAGGAATTCGTTTCTCTTATCTTTATACCCGTGGTATTTTTGGATAAGTCAATTTGTGATTTGGCGGGTATGACGATGTGGCATTCAAAGTGAATAGATGTGTGATCTATCAGAGATAAGCGTGGCCTCCAGCCTCACAATCGGGAAATGACAGGCAGCAAGGCTATGTAGGTCGCACCTATCAGGGTGTATAATCATCTGATCTAGAGTTTCATTTACTTCTAAAAATCTATTGTCGATGCTGTCCCATTCGGGAAACGGTTGCTGATCCCAACCGTTGGTGATATACATTCGATACACTCAAGCGAAATGAGTGGTCGGTCAAGTGTGGCCGGGTTGCAAGATGTTCTTGTTGAACCCAGTGTATTCTTCTCTAGAGGTACACTAGCGAAAGGTGGTTCCATACCTTGTCATAGTTGGAAATCCATTACCCAATACGTTCTTGCGGTTTTGATTGTATACTATATATGTAGAACGTGAGATGGAAGCGTTTCTGCTAGATGATTATTATATTGTGGTTGATAGACATTATTATAATATCAAAAGGTTTTTGATATAAAGATATTTTGGATTTCTCATAAGGGAAAAACCCGTTCCGTCATACGGCGTGGTCTTATGAGATATCGTTTACCTGTTCAAACTGTTTTACTCATACTAGTCCCATGACTGACCCGGAGTTTATTTTTTTTGTTTCCCCTAAAATCTTGGGGGCCCAATTTTGTACGGGAAGTCAAGTAGTCGGGATTTACAGATACTTGAAGAGCTGGAGCAGGAGGTTTCAGGATCATATTGCTATAGTTTATTTCCACTGTGTTGTAAGTGCTGTACTTTGATAATGATGTATATTCAAGTACATATTTATATTTCAGAGTTATGTTATATCTATTATATGTTATTCGTCCCGTTGTGAGGTTCGTGTTACTCTGATGTTGTGTTCATCTTCTTCTTCTATTCCAAGTTTCTATCTTATCTATCCTCACCCTCTAATTTCTTTCATTAACTTTCTGGTATTTTTCGATGTTTGGTTAGTCATCATTGAGTTTATGGCGATAACCAAAGTCGACAAAATCCGGGTCGTTACAATTTGAATTTGGATTTTGATAGAAACGATCTTTGGATATTTTGTATTAATTACTTTTGTGTAGACGTTTACTATTTGTGGAATTTGGAAGATATTTATATTGTTATTCCATTTATAGTATTCATTGATTACGATAATTGGTGTTGAATATAAGTGGATGTAAGTTCTGTTTAGATCTTATATTTTGGTACCAACTGGTTTGGGGTTTATCGTGAATGGTGTTTTCAACAACATCGATCTTTAACCCAGTTAAACATGAAGTTTGTGGAATTAATGTTTTAATTAAGATTTAATTAAGTTTTCCAATTTATAAATGAAATCGGAATTGAATGGAAATCGATTTAGTGATAATCGAGATGGGTCTCCGTGGATGAAGATCTTTACTATTTAAGGAATTTAAAAGGCTTTGTCCTTATTTTGCTTGAAGTATTAGTCCGATACGGGAATTTTTATCGATTATAAGCTGATATGATTTCCATGAAGATTTCGTTGAAAATGAGATAATGATTTTTGGGTTTACCGTGAACGATGTTTTAAATAACGTTTGTTCTTTACGCATGTAAAGGAAAAGAAAATTTTCCAAGTTGAGTTGAAATGAATTCTTTGTTTAATTCGAGTATAAAGATTTAATGAAAGAGTTTTCCCTAACAAACGATAATGGAAGCAAAATTTAAGAATAGCTTAAAAGAAGATAAGCGTGATTTTCGCATAAGCGATAAGATTAAGAAGTCGTAAGTACGATTTTGGGTTTGGTTAAATATATTTTCCCATGAATATAATTGAAATCTTTTATCAGATTTGAAATGAGTGAAAGTAATCAAACTTAACAAAATACGAAGGGTATTATATATGGGGCACCACCAGTTTTTCTCCATGGGATGAATAGATGGGAAAAGGATAATGATTTGAGAAATTGCCTTTTTCGTGAGATTCAATAATCTCAATAAAACGTTGAAAACTTGATTTGAGTTAAGTTGGTGAAATATGATTTTATAATCTTTTGAAAGGATTTCCAAGGAAAGATTTAAATAAGAGTATAAGGTATATAAATCTTTGACAAGATTTAAGGGAGAAATTCCCAATGTAAAGGACGATTTGAGTAAATGAATATTCCAAAATGGAATGGGACTCATGATTTTATATATCAATCATGGTTTGTAAAGATGTATTAGCTATTCAGGAAGACCGGGTTTCGACCCATCCTAAATAATTTCACGATGACTACTGGAGATACCGAAGACGGTGGTTGAAGATCGGGGATCTTCACATCGTTTGGATTATTGCTGATGTCTAGATTGGAAGATACCCCCAAGACGGGGTTATATGTGGTAGTCGTCTAGACACACTTGTTGACTGTCCGGATTTGCAAGGGTCTTTCTCTATTTGTTGGACCGAGAATAAGGTGCCTTCGGTTTTGTTCACAACCCAGAACGAACTTATAAATGGATGTATGTCTGACGTTGTATTTTACGGCATAACCAATTGGTTTCTATTGATGATATATCAGTTGGTGATGGAAAATTTATTCTCTTAGGTTAACACCCTCCTCTGGGGGATATGTGCTTAGAGGGTTATATATTAATAGACACCGATTATATGTTGTGAATTGACAACGTGGCATGCTAAGTGTTGAGCCGATCAAAGCTTTTTATTGAAAATAAGAGCTTTGTGGATGATGATCAAAGCATGAATGGTATAGTGTAGCTTTGTGTTGAAACATTACTTTAGAGCCTCACAACCCGTGAATGGTCGAAAACAGGATAATGGACCGTAGAGATACGGACATACGTTTCCTTCTAGCTAAAAAGTGATGCTACGTTATGGAGCCCTGACAAGTTCACTTAGGTGGATAATGGATCGAGGAGCCTCAGAATGGTCAAATACGACCAGGGTACGTTCAGTTCAGGTAAGATTCTAAGCAGCCTATTAGTGCATGCTGGCTCTATCGCTCTGGAGGATCATTTGTTGAGTTGATCCTGGGAAATCCTGTTAGAGGTGTTCAGAAGGATTAAGGAAGATCCTTTGCCTTGGTATTATTGAATCCAACTTCCAATACAAGCTTTGCGTTTTCAGATGTAACCTAATAGCCAACATAATGGGATGGGGCATTAAGCGAGCTAAGATTTATACATTTACTTTTGAAAGTGATTTCGAATCTATGTACTAGTAATAAAAAAAGAGACTTTTGCGTATCAAGCATGTTTGGTTATTATAAGGAGAAACTCTCTCCTCCGGTATGTGTTGCATTGTGTAGTGGAACTTGAGTCTTATAATAGCTTCATTTTCAAAAAGCATTGCGAGTAGTTTATGACTGGTATTCATGTGGAGAAAAACCTGTTCCGTGTTATACGATGTAGTCCTGTGATTTACCCAACTTTAAGATAAAGTAAATAACTGTTTTAGTTCTCACACCAATCTCATGACAGATCCAGAGTTTATTGTTTCCCACTTGAACTCTGGGCGCCCATATTTTCCACACAGGCAACCTAGTAGTTTTGGTTTGTAGATGTTTTATAGCGCAGGTGCTAGATTGTAGCTAGAGCTCTGTCTAGAGCATTTTTTCTTCTGTTAAGAGTTTATGTTTTCCGTTGATACATGATACACTCTAATATTGTTATTTCCTCTATGCAGTGTATTTATTATTGTACTTTGATATAAGTTGTACTCGAATGTAAAAGTTGTTTTGTTCAGTTCTTATTAATTGTAACCCCAAGCGATACGTCTTGTCGAAAGGTTTAATGATCGGTTCTGTAACGACCCAAAATCCGACGCCCTTTGAATCGACCGTAAACCGCACAGGTCTGACTCGAAAGACAGAAATCCGCGGATGGTCATGAGAACACGACGCATCAGAACATAACACAAAAAACATTTCATTGCTATTACAACATTTACATCAAAGTACAAGATATCAAAGCACGAATAAATAATAAACAACGGAAAAACATTAGTGATTAGTAAACTACTTTACAACGGAAACGTAAATATATATAGCGGAAGACTCTAAAAATTTCCTGGACACAACTTTAAGCTTCAATCCAAAATCCTTCTCGAGAAGATATCTGCAAAACCAAAACTCCTAGCTGCCCGTGTGGAAGATATGAGCACTTAGAGTTTAGGTGGGAAACAATAAACTCCAGGTCAGTCATGGGACTTTTGTGAGAACTAAAAACAATTATTAACTTTATTTAATAGATGGGTAAATTATTGGACCACGCCGTATAATACGGAATGGGTTTCCTCTACATGAATACCGGTTTTAAATCAAAACAACGCAATGCTAAAAAAGAAAATTGAAGCTATTATAAGACTCAGGTCCCATCACACAATGCAAGTGCAAGCCGGAGGATAGAATTTTACCTTATAATATCCAAATATGCTTGATACGCAAAATTTCTTTATTATTATTATAAGTGCATAGTGCATAAATCAATTTCAAAGATAAATGTATCAGTCTTAGACGGCATAATACCTCATCCTATTATGTCGCCATATAGGTTTACAACCAAAACCATAAATTCTCGTATTGGAAGTTGGATTCCATCATGATGGCTATTGATTCGAAAGATCGATCGCAGAGTGTGCATATCCACAGGTAAGTCCAAAGCTTTGGATAACACCGTAATACACAACCACACTATATCCAGAACTCGAGTATCACTCCCCGCGGCTTTAGTCCAGGCTCGGAACACGACTTTACTCTATCCATCTGGGAATCAGGTATATGCCCTATCCCTCCAGGTGTGGCGCGACCACAACCCAGCTCTCCTTGGTCGACCGAATCCGTGATAACCCTAAATGTTGTCTGTAACACGCCACCTCCGTTAAGGTCACTCACAAAGGGAATGCCTTAACTTTGATGGAGCGTTTTAGTAGACATAATAGAAATTTACAAGACAGATAAAACAATACTTGAAAAATTAATAACTTTATTACAACAGAAACCGAAGTAAGTTTGGTTACATCTTTTCAAATCAAAATATCAGAATTCAAGTACAAAATATCAGTCTTGCACAAAAGCCTTCAGAATGCATAGTTTTTAATATCATAATCCCTAATATAAACTGCCATGGAAAGATAGAGCCAAGGCCAAGCGATACTTCAAGCAGAGAAAATTTGAATCAAGCTCCTATACTTCCACCCTAAAAACCGGGGTGGGGTGGAGGGGGGGGGGTGGGGGGGGGGGAACGAAAGAAAAGGGGCGAAAACAAGCAAGGTCAGACATAAAGTCTGGTAAGTCCAGTGACTTTCAGCATATGAACAGATAGTAATACCATGACATGAAAATAAAGCTGGATAAAAGACAACAGCAACATGAGTAACTTGTATACTTAACCTAAACAGAAGAAACTGAATGATATAGCCCAAGTTATGCTTCTTACTTGGATCTTACTTCTCTGCACTAATACTAGTATAACAGGATTAGGTGTTACCCTAATGTCTAAACTGAAACAGAAACGGAACAGAACAATCTATACAGAAACAGAATGCCAGTAATCGGCCTTTACCACCCCAACAGACAGAAGGTACATAAACGGAATCAGAGAAGGAAACAGAATAATCCCTACATAAACATAATGTCAGAATTAGGTGTACACTAGTAAATGGGCCTTTACCACCCCAACAGACGGTACCATGCAAAAACAGACAGGTGTTACCACCCAACAGAAATAGATGGTACCCCAACGGAAACAGACAGAACTGAGTGTACCCTAAATCTACCCCCAAGCGATCGGCTCCCTAATACATACCCTGTGCCAGCCCCACAGAAGGGTGTATCACTCCCTAAAGTGGCAACCTTTGAATGACACAGACCTATTTACAGATGTCACGGCGTCTTACATCCTCAGAGGTAGACCGGGATCCATGCACGCACATGACCCGGCTGGAACGCACCATCAACACCCCTCGCCATTATCAGAATGAACCACTTATAATTAGTTCTATAAGCGTGCTCGGACCCTGAGACGACCCGATTTCCCGTTCTCACGGAAACAAGGTTATCTTTTTGGAATATAACACAGAAACAGAAAATAGCAGAACAGAAATAAATAAATACACCAGAATGAACAACAAAATATACTGGATAAAAGTAATCATCAGAGTTACACAGTATACAGGATCTTACTTAGTACAAATACAGTTCAGCTATACATAAATGTCTACAGCGGAAATAAACAAAATTTGTACAATAGGAGCTGAACAGCATAAAAAGAGATAAATGATAGAATCCATCTTCAGCTCCAGCTATCCAGAAAGAACTAGCTAAACCTGAATACAAGGCTGCCCGTGTAGAAAAAGGGGCACCCGAGTTTGAGAGTGAAACAAACTACGAGTCAGTCATGGGACTGGTATGAGAAATCTACTCAACACATATATAATTGGCTAATCACAGGACCACGCCACTTTCGTGGAACGGGTTTACTCCATTGGATTGCCAGTGCTTTAAAATAAATCTTTCTTTTAAACATCGCTATGCTTTTTATAAAAATGAAGCCGTTATAAGACTCAGTTCCCATCACACAATGCAACGCAAACCGGAGGATAGAGTTTTTACCTTATAACGGCCAAGATATGCTTGATACGAATAAAACAAAAGCATTTGGTATTATGACTAGTGTTTATATGTTTCAAAAACAATTTCAATCATAACTATCAATCATAGACGGCATGGGTACCATATATCATGTCGCCATATATATATACAATCAAAACCGCACGATGTCGTATTTGGAAATTGGATTTCCGTCATGAACCAAGGCAAAAGATAGTCCTTACCGAATTCGAGACTGTCTAGCCCGAGTCTCAGGTACAGCCGCAACCATACCCTGGATCGTCAGGGCCGGTCCACACGAAGTGGATTATAATGCCTGAACAATGCGTTCCTCCACCCTTTGGGGTGTAAATGAGCCAACGAATGACTCCATCGGACCCGGATCGTCCGATCAAACCGAGGCGCCTCGCAACAGCAACAACCACATAGGTGAAAAGTATATAAATGTCAGGGCTGGTAGGTCACTGACACCACCCTAGCTAGAAAGAAAACGCACGTCCCCCCGATGTCCTTCTCCCGTTTTAGGTTCATACCGGGGTGTGAGGCTCGCGAATTCACGTTATACACAAAGCTACGCCACACAGGCGGTGCTTTGATCATCACCACAAGACTTTGCTTTTCAACAGAAGCCCTGATCACTGCATCTTAGCATGCCACACAGGCAATTCACACCGTGCAACCGATGGCTATCAATCACACAGGGCAAATTCCAATGTCGGACACACAGTCCATTTACAAGTCCGTTCTGGGTCTGAACGAAACCGGAGGCACTAAATACCTCGCAAACCCTTCGATCACCACTCACGTCTGAACGATCACCACTCATTATCCATATTTCGGGATGCCTCCCAATCAGGACCTCGGTTACCATCCAAACGAGGTGAAGATCTCCGGTCTTCGACCATCGTCTTCATCTTCGAATTTCAATCGTCGGTCGATTATTCGAAATGAGAATTAACTCGGCCTTTCCAAATAATTCACGTATATTTAGAATTTCAAATCGATTTATTTCAATGGTTAAATTATTCGACAACACCAATTGTGTTCCTTAATGTAATTTTCACACCAAACCCATTCAACCATCAAAAGCCACACAAATCAAGCAAATTCAGTTTATTTCCATTCCATATCGCTTATGGTATTTTATAACTATTTATCGCTATTTTTATTTATTTTAAAATAGCTATTTTATTCAAAACGACGCTTCGGGCCATAAGGCGGCCGTGGCGCTGTTTTTCTTCAGATTTGATTTACACATATCTGAAAATCTAACCGTTGGATCTTCACAAAATTTACATCATTAGAAAGGTCTTTTCAAAACGAACCCAACGGTTCCAGTTTCGGGAAAATCCGACGGTCGGATCTCCCGGTACAATCGTTTGAAGTTTCAATTTCAAAATACGAACTGCAGCGTCGTTATTCGATTAAATATATAATTATATTTATATATATATATAAATATAATCGCTTCTGGCGCTGTTTTTCTTCAGAATTGAATTAAACATTCCAGACAATCCAACCGTTGGATTTTAACAAGGTTGGTGCCGTTGGAAAGATTATTCCAAGGCGGACCCGACGGTTGAGGTTTCGGGAAAATCCAATGGTCGCATTTCCTGCACTAGTCGTTTGAAATCACGGTTTCAAAATACGAACTGCACGGCTTCGTTTCGTTTTAATTCTATTTATATTTATATATTTATATAAATATAGTTCATTCAACAATTTCAATATCGTTTTTAATTCAAAAAATTTTCTAACACCTTAAATTTTGGAAAAATTTCGCCATAACCTCCCCTGCACCGGGAGCGTCGGGAAATCGCAAATAGCGTCCCGGTCCTTCTAATCTCAAAAAGAAAATGAAAAAGCCAAGCGGCTAGCCAACAGGCTCAAAATCATCACCCAAACAAATCAGTAAATGTGTACCTATTTGTCGGGCACAAATTTTATTCCTCTTCTCTAGCCCCTTTGCTATAACCTGTTCAATGAATATGCATGTACATATATATACAGTCCATATCATTTTTCATTTTCTATTCAACTTCATATTTGATTTCTATTTGGTTTAAAAACACCATTCATTCTAACGTTACATAAATAGGTGCAAATCATTTCATTAGCTAATTAATGAATATTTCAACTCATATATGTTTATTTTGAACAATGGCTATTTTTAACACTTCACATTTCAACGATTTATGCATACAATAAAAATGTGATTTTTATTGTAAAACAATTCATTTCAAAACACTATTTTTCTATATAGTTCATATAGTCGATAAAAGGTGATTTTTATTATCAAACAATTTATTTCAAAATATGAATACCATTCAACACATGAATTTCTAAACAACGAATGAATATCAATTCAACACATGAATGTTTTCTATAGTTTCTATATATAGATAAAAATGTGATTTTTGTTATCGAACAATTTATTTCAAAATATGAATACCATTCAACACATGAATTGCTAAACAACGAATGAATATCAATTCAACACATGAATGTTTTCTATAGTTTCTATATATAGATAAAAATGTGATTTTTGTTATCGAACAATTTATTTCAAAATATGAATACCATTCAACACATGAATTTCTAAACAACGAATGAATATCAATTCAACACATGAATGTTTTCAATAGTTTAAGCATATGAAAATAATTCAAACACAAGAATATTATTCAAAATTTCGGCAGCATAACGGCAGGGTAGTTACACCGGCACCGTCCCTAGTACGGCTCCTCGCTCTACCTTAAAACCTCGCGGTTTTTGACAATGGGGTTCATGCATCTAGTTCGCACGCAGGCGGCATGTATATATTTATTTCATTTCCACAAACTAATCCTATGTGGTTTCAACCAAATATTTCACAACCACCAATGGGTATTTTTCAACCACAATCAACAAATATCAATCACAAACAATCCCAAACAATCATTCGTTATCAATCAAATTTCACAACAATTTCAACCAATAAATATCGTCCATGGTTTGTGGACGAGGGGCATATATATATATATATATATATAGATATATAGATATTTATATATAGCTATTCACTTTCATTTTCAACACATATATATATAAATTTTAAATCAGAAATCTCACCAATAGCTATCCAACTGCACGACTCTTCCTTTATAGAAATCTTCGCCTTTTGTCGCTTTCGCCCGTATTCTCTACACATGTAAAAATCGAATTTTTACTATGCTACTCAATATATAAAAATATGATTTTTCTTTCGACTTTCGATATATAAAAATATGATTTTTACTTTGACTTTCAATATTTAAAAATATGATTTTTACTTTCGACTTTCGATATATAAAAATATGATTTTTACTTCGGCTTTCCATATATAAAAATCTGATTTTTACTTCGGCTTTCCATATATAAAAATCTGATTTTTACTTTTAAATTTCTAATCTTCTTCTAGTCTATAAATCATTTTAAAATCAGTTTTTATATTCCTTTATAATTCAGTTTTTAAAATCTCAGAAAAATCAGTTTTTATATTTTTATAAATCAGTTTTTAATACTTATATAAAAAATCAGTTTTATTCTTTTACGAAATCAGTTTAAAATTCCTTTTTTTAAAAAAATCAGTTTAAAATTCTTTTTTTTTTAAATAAACAGTTTTAATCCTCATAAAAAAAAAACAGTTTAATCTTTTTATAAAAACAGTTTCAATCTTTAAACAAAATCAGTTTCCTTTTCGAAATAAAATCAGTTTTTATAATTTAAACAAATCAGTTTATATATAAAATAAAAATAAAATAAATAAAAATAAAATAGAATTAAAAACTTACAGAGGAGCGGGGGGGGGGGGGGGGTGAAGGTGTCGGCGCTCGCTTCGAGGGGGCAGCTCGGGGTTCAAACGGTGGTGGCGGTCTTCGATCTCCAGGGGGGGGGGGGCGTCGCGATGCTTGGGGTCTGGTGGCGGCTTGGGTCTTCGGGGTGAGGGCGCTGGGAGGAGGAGGCGGCTTCGAGGGTAAGGGCGGCGTCGCTACTGCTCCGATCTTCTTTTTTTTTTTTTCTTTTCTTTTTTTTTTCTTTTTTTATTTCTGGTTGTAATCGAATGAACAGGGGGGGGGGGGGGGGGCAGTACGAAGGAAAAGGGAGGGAGATGATTTTTTTTATTTATTATTTAATTATTTAATTTAGCAAAGAGTTGACTTTTACGTACGACCTCTAAACGAGGCCCACCGCCTGCCGTCCATAGCGTTATACCCCCATTCCGAACACAATGGGATATGTATCGCAAGCTGATTTGATCGTTACAATCAGTTTCCGTTTGAATTTACATTTAAATCAATATATTGAATTTTAAACGTACATTTCAAATTACCAGGGCCACATACTAACTAGAAAAATTCCAGAAAAATATTTTCTAGCTTCGTATTGACGATACGGTCCTAACAAAACTAGTTTCGTCGAATTCTGAGACCGTTTGAAAAATGGCCAATTTCCAGTCGATTAAAATCAACTGAAACTGGTCAAACGCGTTTTCCTTTGCCACGCTCACATATTGATTCGAAAAATTATGAAATTTGAAACCTAGCAATAACTTGACACTACGGATCTAACAAAAGTGGTTTCGTCGAAATCCGAGGTCATTTGCAAAATGTCCATTTTTAAGGGCCTGAATTCCATAGCGACTATTCAGAATTTTCAACTGGACATATCTTTTGATTCCCGCTATCAAATTTCGATTGGTCGGATTCGTTAGAAAGATATCATCAATTAGATACTAATGTTTTTGGTCTCACTAAAATCCGGATTGTTTTGCACCCGGTATATTCAATTGAAGTTTGAAATCGAATTATCGAACTACCGCGCCATTTTCAATTCTATATATAATTATAATTAATTATATTGGTTTTCAAATGTCGATTTCAACTCAGTTTTCATCGCCATTATTTAAAATATTTATTTTAAATATTTAAAATCCATTATTTTAGCCAATTTAAAAATTTTAAATTGGTTCAGATTTTCTGGGTCGTTACAATCTCCCCCACTTAAAACTTTTCGTCCCCGAAAAGGAACAAAGTCGAAAGTGGTTTGATAAATCTACAATCACAAAATACAACAACCAATTTGTTTCTAATATTCAGAGTATAGAATAAACAATGCACATCCATAGGAAGAAAATAGCAACAGAATAGAGAATTAAATGGTAATGCAAGGTAGGGTAAATGTACCTTGCACCAGAGTCAATCAGAGATATCTACTCGGCATCTAGGATAAGCTTTCTGAATGCTCTCCTCAGTTTCCCAAGTACAATCTCGCGGATCTCCACTCCATTGCACTTTGACTAAGTGAACCTTCTTGTTCCTCAGCTCTTTGGTTTCTTTGCCGATAATCTTTAGCGGCTCTCGCCTCACAGCTAATTCTGGAGTAATTTCAATGTCCTGTTGAGCTGCTTCTTCCACGATCAAGTCTAGATCATGAACGTGCTTTCGAAGTTGAGATATATGAAATACATCATGCACTCCTGGCAACCAGTCAGGCAGTTTAACTTTATATGCGAGAGTTCCAATCCGTTCCAGAATAGGAAACGGACCAATAAATTTAGGCGCTAACTTTCCAGTTTTACCGAACCTGATAACTCCTCTCATCGGCGATACTTTCAAATATACATAGTCGCCAACTTCGAAGGATATATCTCTTCTTCTTTTATCGGCATAGCTCTTTTGTCGGCTTTGAGCGGCGAGCAATCGTTTCTTAATAAAATCGACTTTGTCGGCAGCTTCTCGAATCATATCGGGACCCAACACAAGTCTATTTCCTGGTTCGACCCAGCAAGCAGGAGATCGGCAAGGTCTACCATACAATGCTTCGAATGGCGACATTGTCAGACTCGCCTGGTAGCTGTTGTTATAAGAGAATTCAGCCAAATGCAGATGGTCTTCCCATGATCCACCGAAATCTATAACACAAGCCCGCAATAGATCTTCTAAAATGCGATTCACCCTCTCAGTCTGACCGTCTGTCTGAGGATGACAAGCGGTGCTCAAGTTTAACTTCGTTCCCAGCTCGACTTGAAATGCTTCCCAGAATTTGCTAGTGAATATTGTATCCCTATCACTGACTATACTGAGTGGCACTCCATGTAGTCTAACTATTTCCCTGACGTACATCTGCGCCAGACTCTGAGCAGTTCTGTTTGATTTGACAGGTATAAAATGGGCGGTCTTTGTGAAGCGATCTACGATCACCCAAATACTGTCATTTCCCTTTCTGGTTCTGGGCAGACCATCAATGAAATCCATAGAAATATGCTCCCACTTCCAACCAGGAACTTCCAGTGGTTGTAATAATCCAGCCAATTTCTGTTGGTCACTCTTGACTAGCTGGCAAGTAGGGCATCGGCTAACATATAAGGAAATGTCCCTTTTCATCGACTTCCACCAGAAAGTGCGTTTGATGTCATTATACATTTTGCTTACTCCCGGATGGATACTGAGTTTTGACTTGTGGCATTCATCCAGTACTTCCTTTCGAAGTTCAGGAATGTTAGGGACACAGATTCGACCTTTGAGCCTTAAAATCCCATCATTATCAACTTGAAAACTCGAGGGTTCACCTTGTTGAATTATCCCTCTGATCTTCTGAATGAAGTGATCATCCTCCTGAAGAGCAGATATCTTATCTAGCAAAGAAGTCGTGATAATAAAACTGGCGATCATTACATTCTTTCTACTTAACGCATCAGCTACGACATTGGCTTTCCCGGGAGTATATATAATTTCAAAGTCATATGCTGCAAGAAACTCCAGCCAACGTTGCTGCCTCAAATTTAAGTCCTTCTGAGTGAACAGATACTTTAACGACTGGTGATCTGTAAACAGTTCGAATCTCTCACCGAGAAGATAGTGTCTCCAGATTTTCAAAGAGAATATGATAGCCAATAACTCAAGATCATGAGTTACATAGTTTTTCTCGTGTGGCTTAAGTTGACGGCTAGCATAAGCAATCACTTGGCCTCTTTGCATTAACACTGCGCCAAGGCCTTCTCTAGAAGCATCAGTCCATACTTTTAAATCTTGGTTGCCATCGATGATGGTTAACACTGGAGCAGTCGTTAATCTCAATTTTAGCTCTTCGAAAGCCTCCTCACTCTCTTGAGTCCATTTAAACTTAGAATGCTTCTTTGTAAGCTTCGTTAAGTGACCAGATATCTTCGAAAAGTCTTTAACGAACTTCCGATAATAGCTAGCCAATCCGAGAAAACTGCGGACTTCAGTGGGAGTACTGGGCTGTTTCCAGTTCTGAATCGCTGTGATTTTGCTTGGATCCACAGCGATTCCATCTTTCGATACGACATGGCCCAGAAATTTCACTTCATCTTGCCAGAATATACATTTGGAAAACTTGGCTTTTAATACATTCCGTCTGAGAATTTCTAACACTTGTTCAAGATGTTTTTCATGCTCAGCCTTTGATTTAGAGAAGATCAGGATATCATCAATAAAAACCAGAACAAATTTATTCAAAACCCCTCTGAACACTCTATTCATTAGATCGACGAAATAAGCTGGAGCGTTACATAAGCCGAACGGCATTACTAACCACTCGTAGAATAAGTCGGGGCCTCTGAACGCTGTCATTGGAACACACTCTTCGGCAATTCGAAGTTGATGGAAACCTGTAGCTAGGTCCATTCGTGAAAATACTTGTGCTCCATTTAATCGATCCAACAGATCATCAATCCGCGGCAATGGATATTTGTTCTTTATGGTCTGCTTGTTCAAATCACGATAATCCACACATAGACGTAGAGTACCATCAGATTTTGGGACAAAAACCACTGCTGCACCCCAATCAGAGAAACTAGGCCTGATCAGACCTTTCCATACTAGCTGTCGTGTTTGATTGTCTAACTCCTCTTTCTCTTTCAAGGACATTCTTCGAATAGCGTGAACTACCGGCCTTGCATTGGGAAATAAAGCAATCTTGAAATCTATTTCTCTCGGCGGAGGTAAGCGAACAACTTCCTCGAACACATCCGCATAGTTTTTGACGACAGGAATATCTTTAATGAGGTCAGGAATATTCTCTATGACTTCAGGGACATTTTCTATTTGGGCTGGAGAAACATTCAAAGCTGCCCAGAAGTCTTTTCTATTAGCCTTCTGACCTTCACAGGGAATGGTTATATAATCACCTGATTTAATCCTTGCCTTTACGATTCTGTCGGCGCATTTAACTTCAGCTTCATATTTAGTCAACCAATCTAACCCCAAGATAAGATCAAACTCTGTAAAATTCATGACGGCCGCGATGGTAGGGAACCGATAACGAGAAAAGGAAACCGGCACTCGACAAACCCAACTGAGGTCAATGGAACCCCCAACCGGGTTCTGAACAGTCATTGGTTCCTTGAGTTTCTTCAAATTCAAATCCAGTTTCCTAGCTGCATTCTTTGCAACAAAGCTTCGTGACGCGCCAGTGTCAAACAGTACTTTGACTGGAATATCTTTGACAGTTAGCGTGCCTTCTAAAACATCTGGCCTTTCCTGAACAGATGAAGATGCAGGTACTTCTACCACCTCATTTACATGTACTGCTTTAGGTTTTCTGAGTAGCGGGCAGGCCTTTGAAAGATGACCGGACTGATGAGATTGACTGCACTTTCTATTCTCCTGGAACTTCTTACCAGATTTAGTTTCATCTCTCTTCAGCTTCTTCGAGGGTTTACAATTCCCCTGAAAATGCCCTGGCTTATGGCAGTTATTGCATATGGCGGTCGTTACGGGTTCTTTCTCAGATTTAGCCCATTTTCTCTTGGCACTGGGCTTCTTACTGGCTTCAGGAATATCAGTTTCTGACTCTTCTTTGTCACTACCACAAACTTCTTCGTCGCGCAACATTCCTTTCTTATGAAGATCTTCATACTGATAAGCCATATAAATCATTTCTGAGAAAGGAAGCTTCACATGCCCCAATACTTTATTCTGGTATTTCCTTTGAAGTCCATGAATGAATCTCAGATTTTTCCTCTTCGGATTTTGAATTAGATGAGGAGCAAAGTGAGCAAGTTCGTTGAATTTCTTATGATATTCGGGAATTGTCATATCTCCTTGTATCAGATAAGAAAATTCATCACATAATCTCTCGGTTACTTCGGGAGGAGTAAATCTTTCTAAGAAAATCACTTTGAATCTGTCCCAGGTGATATCACCTTCTGGATTATTTTTGATGATTGTTTCCCACCAGATTAAAGCTTCCTCTTTGAGCGCCCAAGATGCTACTAACCGTTTCTGGTCATCTCTCAGCTGGATATGCTCAAAGATTTTTTCGACAGAACTCATCCAAGCTTGAGTTTGAATAATAGATTCATTGCCCGAGAATTTTTCTCCACCCAGATTTCGATATCTCTTAAATAGAGCCTCTAGATCGGGTTCTGTATTCCTTCTGTTTCGGACACTCATTTTTCTAGTACTTCTGCAAATGGCAGATCAAGTGTCAGGTCACAGAAAAGATAATTTTCAAACATAGAAACATATACTTCAAATGTAAATGTGTCTATCGAGGTGTAATCATTCTGCTTTACTCATACTAGGATATTGCTGATCCTATCTGTATTGAGTTGCCCGTCTTAGAACACTATTGGTTCTATTTCTGACGAGTTCGTTCGAATGTTATATTCCAGAACTAAGCTTAACCAAAGCTCTGATACCACGATGAGACGACCCGATTTCCCGTTCTCACGGAAACAAGGTTATCTTTTTGGAATATAACACAGAAACAGAAAATAGCAGAACAGAAATAAATAAATACACCAGAATGAACAACAAAATATACTGGATAAAAGTAATCATCAGAGTTACACAGTATACAGGATCTTACTTAGTACAAATACAGTTCATCTATACATAAATGTCTACAGCGGAAATAAACAAAATATGTACAATAGGAGCTGAACAGCATAAAAAGAGATAAATGATAGAATCCATCTTCAGCTCCAGCTATCCAGAAAGAACCAGCTAAACCTGAATACAAGGCTGCCCGTGCAGAAAAAGGGGCACCCGAGTTTGAGAGTGAAACAAACTACGAGTCAGTCATGGGACTGGTATGAGAAATCTACTCAACACATATATAATTGGCTAATCACAGGACCACGCCACTTTCGTGGAACGGGTTTACTCCATTGGATTGCCAGTGCTTTAAAATAAATCTTTCTTTTAAACATCGCTATGCTTTTTATAAAAATGAAGCCGTTATAAGACTCAGTTCCCATCACACAATGCAACGCAAACCGGAGGATAGAGTTTTTACCTTATAACGGCCAAGATATGCTTGATACGAATAAAACAAAAGCATTTGGTATTATGACTAGTGTTTATATGTTTCAAAAACAATTTCAATCATAACTATCAATCATAGACGGCATGGGTACCATATATCATGTCGCCATATATATATACAATCAAAACCGCACGATGTCGTATTTGGAAATTGGATTTCCGTCATGAACCAAGGCAAAAGATAGTCCTTACCGAATTCGAGACTGTCTAGCCCGAGTCTCAGGTACAGCCGCAACCATACCCTGGATCGTCAGGGCCGGTCCACACGAAGTGGATTATAATGCCTGAACAATGCGTTCCTCCACCCTTTGGGGTGTAAATGAGCCAACGAATGACTCCATCGGACCCGGATCGTCCGATCAAACCGAGGCGCCTCGCAACAGCAACAACCACATAGGTGAAAAGTATATAAATGTCAGGGCTGGTAGGTCACTGACACCACCCTAGCTAGAAAGAAAACGCACGTCCCCCCGGGGTGTGAGGCTCGCGAATTCACGTTATACACAAAGCTACGCCACACAGGCGGTGCTTTGATCATCACCACAAGACTTTGCTTTTCAACAGAAGCCCTGATCACTGCATCTTAGCATGCCACACAGGCAATTCACACCGTGCAACCGATGGCTATCAATCACACAGGGCAAATTCCAATGTCGGACACACAGTCCATTTACAAGTCCGTTCTGGGTCTGAACGAAACCGGAGGCACTAAATACCTCGCAAACCCTTCGATCACCACTCACGTCTGAACGATCACCACTCATTATCCATATTTCGGGATGCCTCCCAATCAGGACCTCGGTTACCATCCAAACGAGGTGAAGATCTCCGGTCTTCGACCATCGTCTTCATCTTCGAATTTCAATCGTCGGTCGATTATTCGAAATGAGAATTAACTCGGCCTTTCCAAATAATTCACGTATATTTAGAATTTCAAATCGATTTATTTCAATGGTTAAATTATTCGACAACACCAATTGTGTTCCTTAATGTAATTTTCACACCAAACCCATTCAACCATCAAAAGCCACACAAATCAAGCAAATTCAGTTTATTTCCATTCCATATCGCTTATGGTATTTTATAACTATTTATCGCTATTTTTATTTATTTTAAAATAGCCATTTTATTCAAAACGACGCTTCGGGCCATAAGGCGGCCGTAGCGCTGTTTTTCTTCAGATTTGATTTACACATATCTGAAAATCTAACCGTTGGATCTTCACAAAATTTACATCATTAGAAAGGTCTTTTCAAAACGAACCCAACGGTTCCAGTTTCGGGAAAATCCGACGGTCGGATCTCCCGGTACAATCGTTTGAAGTTTCAATTTCAAAATACGAACTGCAGCGTCGTTATTCGATTAAATATATAATTATATTTATATATATATATAAATATAATCGCTTCTGGCGCTGTTTTTCTTCAGAATTGAATTAAACATTCCAGACAATCCAACCGTTGGATTTTAACAAGGTTGGTGCCGTTGGAAAGATTATTCCAAGGCGGACCCGACGGTTGAGGTTTCGGGAAAATCCAATGGTCGGATTTCCCGTACTAGTCGTTTGAAATCACGGTTTCAAAATACGAACTGCACGGCTTCGTTTCGTTTTAATTCTATTTATATTTATATATTTATATAAATATAGTTCATTCAACAATTTCAATATCGTTTTTACTTCAAAAAATTTTCTAACACCTTAAATTTTGGAAAAATTTCGCCATAACCTCCCCTGCACCGGGAGCGTCGGGAAATCGCAAATAGCGTCCCGGTCCTTCTAATCTCAAAAAGAAAAAGAAAAATCCAAGCGGCTAGCCAACAGGCTCAAAATCATCACCCAAACAAATCAGTAAATGTGTACCTATTTGTCGGGCACAAATTTTATTCCTCTTCTCTAGCCCCTTTGCTATAACCTGTTCAATGAATATGCATGTACATATATATACAGTCCATATCATTTTTCATTTTCTATTCAACTTCATATTTGATTTCTATTTGGTTTAAAAACACCATTCATTCTAACGTTACATAAATAGGTGCAAATCATTTCATTAGCTAATTAATGAATATTTCAACTCATATATGTTTATTTTGAACAAGTGGCTATTTTTAACACTTCACATTTCAACGATTTATGCATACAATAAAAATGTGATTTTTATTGTAAAACAATTCATTTCAAAACACTATTTTTCTATATAGTTCATATAGTCGATAAAAGGTGATTTTTATTATCAAACAATTTATTTCAAAATATGAATACCATTCAACACATGAATTTCTAAACAACGAATGAATATCAATTCAACACATGAATGTTTTCTATAGTTTCTATATATAGATAAAAATGTGATTTTTGTTATCGAACAATTTATTTCAAAATATGAATACCATTCAACACATGAATTGCTAAACAACGAATGAATATCAATTCAACACATGAATGTTTTCTATAGTTTCTATATATAGATAAAAATGTGATTTTTGTTATCGAACAATTTATTTCAAATTATGAATACCATTCAACACATGAATTTCTAAACAACGAATGAATATCAATTCAACACATGAATGTTTTCTATAGTTTCTATATATAGATAAAAATGTGATTTTTATTATCGAACAATTTATTTCAAAATATGAATACCATTCAACACATGAATTTCTAAACAACAAATGAATATCAATTCAACACATGAATGTTTTCAATAGTTTCTATATATAGATAAAAATTTGATTTTTATTATCGAACAATTTATTTCAAAATATGAATACCATCCAACACCTGAATTTCTAAACAACGAATGAATATCAATTCAACACATGAATGTTTTCAATAGTTTAAGCATATGAAAATAATTCAAACACAAGAATATTATTCAAAATTTCGGCAGCATAACGGCAGGGTAGTTACACCGGCACCGTCCCTAATACGGCTCCTCGCTCTACCTTAAAACCTCGCGGTTTTTGACAATGGGGTTCATGCATCTAGTTCGCACGCAGGCGGCATGTATATATTTATTTCATTTCCACAAACTAATCCTATGTGGTTTCAACCAAATATTTCACAACCACCAATGGGTATTTTTCAACCACAATCAACCAATATCAATCACAAACAATCCCAAACAATCATTCGTTATCAATCAAATTTCACAACAATTTCAACCAATAAATATCGTCCATGGTTTGTGGACGAGGGGCGTATATATATATATAGATATATAGATATTTATATATAGCTATTCACTTTCATTTTCAACACATATATATATAAATTTTAAATCAGAAATCTCACCAATAGCTATCCAACTGCACGACTCTTCCTTTATAGAAATCTTCGCCTTTTGTCGCTTTCGCCCGTATTCTCTACACATGTAAAAATCGAATTTTTACTATGCTACTCAATATATAAAAATATGATTTTTCTTTCGACTTTCGATATATAAAAATATGATTTTTACTTTGACTTTCAATATTTAAAAATATGATTTTTACTTTCGACTTTCGATATATAAAAATATGATTTTTACTTCGGCTTTCCATATATAAAAATCTGATTTTTACTTCGGCTTTCCATATATAAAAATCTGATTTTTACTTTTAAATTTCTAATCTTCTTCTAGTTTATAAATCATTTTAAAATCAGTTTTTATATTCCTTTATAATTCAGTTTTTAAAATCTCAGAAAAATTAGTTTTTATATTTTTATAAATCAGTTTTTAATACTTATATAAAAAATCAGTTTTATTCTTTTACGAAATCAGTTTAAAATTCTTTTTTTAAAAAAATCAGTTTAAAATTCTTTTTTTTTTAAAATAAACAGTTTTAATCCTCATAAAAAAAAAAACAGTTTAATCTTTTTATAAAAACAGTTTCAATCTTTAAACAAAATCAGTTTCCTTTTCGAAATAAAACCAGTTTTTATAATTTAAACAAATCAGTTTATATATAAAATAAAAATAAAATAGAATTAAAAACTTACAGAGGAGCGGGGGGGGGGGGGGGGGGGGGTGAAGGCGTCGGCGCTCGCTTCGAGGGGGCAGCTCGGGGTTCGAACGGTGGTGGCGGTCTTCGATCTCCAGGGGGGGGGGGGGGGCGTCGCGATGCTTGGGGTCTGGTGGCGGCTTGGGTCTTCGGGGTGAGGGCGCTGGGAGGAGGAGGCGGCTTCGAGGGTAAGGGCGGCGTCGCTACTGCTCCGATCTTCTTCTTTTTTTTTTTTTTTTTTCTGGTTGTAATCGAATGAACGGGGGGGGGGGGGGGGGCAGTACGAAGGAAAAGGGAGGGAGATGATTTTTTTATTTATTTATTATTTAATTATTTAATTTAGCAAAGAGTTGACTTTTACGTACGACCTCTAAACGAGGCCCACCGCCTGCCGTCCATAGCGTTATACCCCCATTCCGAACACAATGAGATATGTATCGCAAGCTGATTTGATCGTTACAATCAGTTTCCGTTTGAATTTACATTTAAATCAATATATTGAATTTTAAACGTACATTTCAAATTACCGGGGCCACATACTAACTAGAAAAATTCCAGAAAAATATTTTCTAGCTTCGTATTGACGATATGGTCCTAACAAAACTAGTTTCGTCGAATTCTGAGACCGTTTGAAAAATGGCCAATTTCCAGTCGATTAAAATCAACTGAAACTGGTCAAACGCGTTTTCCTTTGCCACGCTCACATATTGATTCGAAAAATTATGAAATTTGAAACCTAGCAATAACTTGACACTGCGGATCTAACAAAAGTGGTTTCGTCGAAATCCGAGGTCATTTGCAAAATGTCCATTTTTAAGGGCCTGAATTCCATAGCGACTATTCAGAATTTTCAACTGGACATATCTTTTGATTCCCGCTATCAAATTTCGATTGGTCGGATTCGTTAGAAAGATATCATCAATTAGATACTAATGTTTTTGGTCTCACTAAAATCCGGATTGTTTTGCACCCGGTATATTCAATTGAAGTTTGAAATCGAATTATCGAACTACCGCGCCATTTTCAATTCTATATATAATTATAATTAATTATATTGGTTTTCAAATGTCGATTTCAACTCAGTTTTCATCGCCATTATTTAAAATATTTATTTTAAATATTTAAAATCCATTATTTTAGCCAATTTAAAAATTTTAAATTGGTTCAGATTTTCTGGGTCGTTACAGACCCTACCTTTATTTTGGGTCATAGTTTTGATACCAGAAAGTGTTACTGACTAATATGGGTCCCAAACAACAGATGACACAAGTATTTTCCTTCCTAACCTTGTGTCTCCAGACTAATGGATTTCAGATTAATTTGTTTACAAATTTTCAGACTTACAGAGTTCAGATCAACTAGTTCACAGATCAGAAAATCAAGTCAACAGGTTTTCAGACTAACAGATCAGATGTACAGTTTTAACAGACTCACAGATTGTTTAACTTTGTATTGGGCCTACAGATTCACGAAACAGGTTTATTAACTCATCAGTCAGTTGGTTTAGCCCTATCCACCCAACACGTTTTAGACATCATATTTATCTTAGATTTGCATTAATTAAATATGAATGCACAGACCTCTCACATTAGGTCAGTAGCTTGTGGCCGCTGGATAAGCCGGCGGTTCCGGGAAGACTTCTGCCACAAGCCAGACCTAACCTCGTTTCTAAGCATATTTTAGTTGTGCCTACGACCTCTCACATTAGACTAGCAGTTTGCGGTTGCTGGTCAAGCCGGTTGGGTCCGGGCAGGCTTCTACCGCAAACATGAGTCTAACCTCGTGTCTCAACATTTTTATTATAACTAGTTTATTCCATTACAAATTATACAAATATCACACTAATAATGTTAATTTAACAGATTTGACTTCTTTTCAAGTCGCAGCAGATTAATCGAATTAACATGTTTTACTCAATCTTAGATCGAGCCTACGGATTTTCATACACAAATCACAATCATTTAGCTTTTCAACAGATTTAACAGATTTAGCAGCTCAGGCAGTTCAACAGATTTAGCAGATTAGGCAATTCAACAGATTTAGTAGATTAGGCAAATTTAACATATTAAACAGATAACAGTTTCAGCCGATTTAAACATTTCTTAAAGTCCTATTCACATAGCTTGCCTAATTCATAAAGTAAGCCTAAACTCATATGCCCAAATTATGGTCATAATCCACCATATAACATATGTCCCAAATTTTAGTTAAACTTGCATAGTTCAGAATATTCTCCAAAAACCTTACATATAAATTATGCCAAATATAGCCATGGATTACAATGCATGTCGCATATCCAAAAAACCCCCCTTTTCTTAGGTGTATTCACACTTAATAGTCATCAAATCTTAATATAGGTTTTTACACCTAAGTCATATGCAAATTAATTCTCCTACTTCCAAATGACAAACAATCAGATTTAATATGCCCAGATCCAGATCTTAAATTATGAAATATGTTCTTTATGTTCTAAGTCACTATAATCCTCTTCTTCCAAGTCATAGATCATCTTATGCAATATGCCACGAATTTATGTCCAGAATTACAACATGCGTTGTGTCTTAGTTACAAATTGATTTTGCCCAAATATGCCTCATTCAATATTCTTCCCAAATTTAGCGTTTATGCGTTCATCTCTTATGAGATTTGGCTCAGGCTCGTGGTAGCCTGGCTATCAAACAAAAAGAAAGAAAGGAGGAAGAAGAACAAACAGAATAATAAAACAGAGGAATAGATCTGATAAATAGAAAAAGGGCCTAGTCTCAGATTCAGTTTTATAATTATGTCAAGATCATGATTAAATTTCATATCGGAAAATAACTGCACTTGCCTTGATTGGATTATAGAAGAAGAGTTGCAGTAGTTCTCTTTTAATCTTATTCAGATTTGGAAGAAGATGCACTAGTTCTAGTTTTGATTCCAACAGAGTAGCGATGCCATTATTTTATTTATTTATTTCAATTATCTCAGAGGCAGCATAAGGAGAGAAGAATGGTGTAAAGAGAATGGGGCTAAGGGGCTGTTTATATAGGATTAGGCGGGCGAATCTAGACTGAAAACGAGGCCAGATACATCAGAATGAACCCAGGCTCAAAACTAGGTTCTGGCGCCAGGTCGACCATAGGGTCAACCTGGTCCCTGGGAGGTCGACCCCCAGGTCGACCTGGTCCTGGGCAGGAAAATTCTCCCCTAGTCTGCGCTGGGGTTTGAATTCAAATTTCGAATTCGAATTTTGAGCTGTTTTTTATTCTGAAAATTCCTGAAACTTCGGAGGGTCAATCTCCCTCATACGGACTCCGTTTCTCAAAAATTCGGACTCGTTTCCAAGAAGAATTTCGAGACGAATGCAATGGAGCAACCCGTTTCCCTTGATTCTTATATTAAAATTTAATTCTGCCTTGATTTAAGGTTTTAACATGTTACAAAAATATGGGTTGTTACATGTCCAATCTCAATCCATAGTTTGCTCATCCTCATCTCAGAAGTATACTTATCTAACCATCAGTTCACCATGATACCAGTGTGTAAGGATCGTTGAAATCACGACTCACAAATCTAAGGTATATCAGCCATGCTTTGATCATCATACACTAAGCTCTGCTTTTCGATCAGAAGCTTTGATCTATCTGCCCACTGCACTCAGCATGCCACATTGTTAATTCATACCATACAACTGATGTCAACCAATATATAACCTCTAAGTTCATATGTCTCAGAGAAGGGTGTTAAGCTAAGGGAATGAATTCTTCGCCACCAAACAGATATATATTTAGTAGGGATCAACAGATACATCATAAAATACAATGTCAGACATACAATCCATTTGCAAGTTCGTTTTGAGTCTGAACGAAACCAGAGGTACCTTATTCCTCGTCTCATATGTCCAATACAGGAGAGAGGCCCTCGCATATCTGGTTGATCTCCAAGTACGTCTAGGCGACCACCACTTATAACCTCGTCTTGGGTTGTACACCCTAACCAAGACATCGACAATAGCCCATACGATATGAAGATCTCCGGTCTTCAACCAACATCTTTATATCTTCGACTTTTAATCGTCATAAAAGTTATTTAGAATGGGTTAAACCAGGTGTTTCTGAATAACTCACGCATCTTTAAAATCATTGATATATAAACATATACACGATCTCATTCCAATCCAGAATATTCTTTTATTCAAATATTCATTACATGGGAACTAACCCCATAAATCTTATCAAAGATTTATTTTCATTTAAACCTCTTGTTTAAATATTTTCTTTGAAAACATTGCAAAAGATTTTATATATCTTTTCATGATCTTAAACCAAATTAAGGTTATTAGCCTTATCGGGATTAACGAGCCTTACCGATGTAATCATTCATTTTATTATCCCAATCCCAACCTACTCATCCCATGAAGCAAAACTGGTAGTACTCCATATCTAACACTCATCGTGTTATCGGTAAAGTTAATTACCATTTAACACTCCAAATCTAATTAAAAATATAACCGTGGCATGGATTAAAAGTGACGGTACTCCATCTTGAACACTTCTTAAGTACGGTATATTAAATTACCCCCTTTCACATTTTAATCTAATTAAAGATTCATTAAAAATCCAACTTAGTTTTAATCTCAAAAATCATTACTTAATGATTATTCAACTTTTTAGGAAATTAATTTTGTCTTTAACTGGATTAAAGAACAAGTGTTATTTAAAACATCGTTCACAATAAATCCAAAATCAACTTCCATTCAAAATGGAATCTTTAAGGAAATCGTACCATTCCATAATCGATATAAATTTCTATATTTGTCTAGCACTATAAACGGAATAACGATAAAGCCTTTTAAATTCCTTAAATAGTAAAGGTCTTCTTCCACGGAGGTTCATCTCGATTATCACTAAATAGAATCCCGTTCAATTCCAATCTAATTTATTAAATTGGAAAACTTCACTTCGGAAAATTCCATTAAATATTAATTAAGAGATTTATTCCATTTATTCTTATTTCAACCGGGTTTAGGAACAGTGTTATTAAAGACACTATTCACAACAAATCCAAAATACAATTTGTTGTTAAACACAAGGCTTTGAATAGAAATCGTATCGACTTATATTCAGTATCAAATTCTGAAACAAACAAATATCGTATAGGAATAACGATATCTGTATCTTCCAAATTCATCAAAAATATCTGTGTAACTACGGAGTCCAATACTGAAATATCCGAGGATAATTTCCATCCAAATCTAATTTGTATATTGGAAAGCTCCAGTTATATTACAACCATTATAATTCTTTTCAGTTCTTTATTTTAGTTGATAAACAACTTATTCAGATAAAAATATCTTTTATCTTGACAAACTAGGAATGTTTCGTTCAAAATCTTTTCAAATCATTTATTATGATTTAACATAATTAATTCATATTTTTAATAAATTTATTAAGGCCCTTACAGTCAGTTTCCAATTCCGGCCACTAAACTGCATCCATAGCGACCTTTTCCAAAATAGATTTTGACTTATTTTAAAATCAAACTGTTGGATCTTCAAACTTATTTTTTTTATTGAAGATCATTTCAATACGAACCGGACAGTTTCAGTTTCAGGAGAATCCGATGGTCGGGTCTCCCGGTACGTCAATTCGAAGTTATGGTTTGACGTTCTTGAACTGTCGCTGTACGACACGTCGTATTCAAACCTGAATCAATTTATAATTTAAAATAAATCTACACGCCTTCCAAAATATTTTATAAACATATAAAATATGTAATCAACTTAAGAAATTCTATTTCCGTCGTTTCTCTTCAAAATCACATATTTCAACATTAATTCATTTTTAATATTATTTTAATTATTAAAATAATATTATTTTTCGAACTTGTTATTTTAAACTCAAACTTTCATGTTGTTTGTAATAAAAATAAACAAAGAACTTTAGAAAGAAAACTTCTTTTAAAACGTTGGCTAAATAGCCTAATCGAACTTCACTTTTAAACGTTTACTATTTATTTCAAATCATAAATTTCGGCTTGCAAGGACCAAATGAAAATTAATTCAAAATCATTTCGTCCAGTTACGAAAATTCGTTTATATTTTAATATCTTCTCGTCCATCCAAAATTGAGTGTCAAATTAAATTTTTGTTTTCATCGAATGTTATATTATTAAAATATTCTATTTTATTCCAAATTGGAATGAAATCTCAACAAACATCCATATAAATACATTTATATGGATTACATACATCATATGTGACCAACAATAGTTGCGAACAACTATCAAACATCCAATTAACATCCAAAAGTGCAACTACACCCATATAATCTTTAAATATACAATCAACGCTTATATCGGTCTTTTAATCCATCGATTGATATACAAACTAAACAATTGGGCGATGTGTTAATAAAATATCATCCCATTACCTATATGGGATTTTCAACCAATACTAGTGATTATTATCTACAAACTTGGGTTATGTGTAAAATTATCTTCCCAATAGTCGTGTGGGATTTACAACACGATGCATGTGAACTTATCTACAGACTAGGGAGATATGTGGGCTACTTATCATACCAAGGCCTGTATCTGCTTTTCACCCAATAGACAATAATTAAATGAATTACTTAACCAATTCAGATTAATCACAAAGTCATGATCAATAATAACTCGTTTGTTTCAAATTATATTTCTATCCGATCCATTTCACTTAAACAAGTGATTATAAATTTGTCGCTTAAATTATAAATGGATGTTTAATACAATATAAACTACCACAATATTTTAACATAGTTTTTAAAATGTTAATCAACTCAGAATCACATTCAAATCATAACAAAATCAATCACCCATTCATCTATGTGGTTTTCAAACAATTTGTGAAGTGAGCTACAATATACCCTACCATAATTTGTGATAACTAACTAAATTATATTTAGAGTTCTCACCTTGATCAGTTTTAAAATCATTAAATAACGATTGTTTCAATTAAATTAGACCAAGCATTTAATTTAACCAAAAATTGTAATTAGCTCTTTTTGTCCAAATTGGTTCCATTGCGTAGATCTTGCCAAAACGATTCCAACGCATCTTAAATCGTTCAATTCTGATAAGAATTGAATAAGTTATTAACATTTAAATATTAATGTTTTAGTTTAAGTAATTTAACTTCTTAATTCCTTAATTATCTCTTAACCTAAACTAATTACGTTTATAAAAACATTGGCCCGATCCAATTTGCTTTTGGTCCCTACAAAAAACTGCTTCGTCTTCAACCTGCTACCACGCGCTTGAACAAAAATCCACCACCGCCAATTTCTAGTAATCGGAATTTGATCAGCCGACACCCCCGAACGAGCCAAGCTCCTCAGTCTCCATCCCAATACTCGAGGCACTCGATCACCATAGTAACCCCCAAACATCCTTCGAATGCTACTCCTAACATAGCAAATTCTGGCCGCAGTGGTCCACCAACGTTGATCTCTACCAACTAAATCCGAGAGCTCACCTAACTCTATTGATTTGTAGTTATGAGTTTTTCACATGGGTTGATGGATTTACAGAAATTGTAGGAGGAAGATAGAGTATTCTCGTTCGTTCATTTAAAACGAGGGAGGCCAAAAGATTGGTTGACCAAGGGTGAACGAAAATTAGGGTTTGACCCTGAATGGTTAGTTTATATAGTTAAGGGACTTAATATTTTGTTATTAAACGATACTTACGCGTGAAGTTAATTATCCAGAACTCTAAACCAGCTTCAACGAACGACATATCTAGCCCAATACCCCTATTCCAAACACAATGGCATAGGTTACACAAGCCAATTAGTCTGTTTTGATTAGTTTTTCTCAAATTAAAATATAACGTTAAGTATTGAATTTTAACACACGTTTTAATTAGCCACGACTACATATTAACTTCACAAATTACGAAATTTGAAATCTAGTAATAATTTGATGTTCCAGATCCAACAAAATTGGTTTCGTCGAAAACGAAGGTCATTTCCAAAATGGCTATTTTTAAGGTTTATATAAAACCAATATATATATATATATTCGAAAATGGCTCAAATAAACAACAATAAATTAATATTATCATATATAACTAAATAGATATCATACTTGTTTCAAAACAAACGTAGTTGGTTTATAACTCGATGTTTCAAAAATCCAAATTAAATCGATATTCAATTTCATAACAAATCCTTTTAATTTATTAAATAAATCGTTATAATTTATAAATGATTTCATAGAGACGATTGGAAATTTTAATTTGGATATAAATCACAATTCATACGATGAAATCTCAATTTTTCACATTCGTTAGAAAATTACAGTTCAATATTTCCTAATGTTTCTTGTTTTACAGAAATCCGACTTATATCGAATTCTGTATATTCAGTTTAAATCCAAAATTAAATATTTTGGACTACCGGGATGTTACGAGCTCGTTTTGATTAAATATTAATCTATACGTTCAAACTTCATTTTAAATAAATTTTAAGTCACAATTATTAAAATCGACTGTAAATCATTTTTAATTTTATTAAAAATATTTAAGGTCGTTTACTTAACCAACTCAACCTTCATTCTAATTCAAGTACTTCAACTTTTAAGTTTCTAAGAGCTTTCCAATTTCTTGAAATTTGGCTATCGCCTTAAATATTCGAAATTTTTCTCCATAACCTCCTTTGTAGGGGTCAACCGGTACAACCACAATTTGCCTCACTGGGCGCTCATCAATCAAAAAAGAAAATCCAAAAGCCAAGCGACTCATAAAACCATCAAACCAACCAATACAATAAATATGTATTTTTTGTCGGGCATGCAATTTTATTCCTCTTCTCAGCTTACACAACCTATCCAACATATATATATTCATATCTAATTCCATCTTACTTCAAAATTAATTCAACATTGATGTTAAATTTGGTTTAACTCAATTCAATTTTTCATTCTTACATTAGTTTTATTATTCCAATTCTTTTTAAATTCATTTAAGCTAAATTTTAATTCGTTTCATTTACTTTTACCTTTTCAATCAATTTAACTTGTGTTAGTTAAATTTAAAGCTCAAATCACTTCCAAATACTTACGTAAATTAATTTACGTATATTTCGACATTTCAATTGGAATTATATAGTCATCTCACTTTCAAAACTCGAAAGTAACTACTGATGCTGCATAGTCATCAATAGAATCATCCTCAAGCAACTAGAATGTGATTCTACATCAATCAAGTATATTTGAGACGTCGTACATACATCTCATCAGGCGTATATTTCAAAATCTTCTTATACTCGATAGTCCAACTTCAACGTCAAAATAAACATTCAAAATCACATTATAAAATATAATCTTTCATAGTCAAATTCATTTTTATGAACACTCAAATTCGTTATTTTCGGTATATATAATACACTTCCAACTCATTCTAGGGCATTACTAACCCTATCTCTAATGAGTTATACTTATAGGATGTTACTAATTCTATCTCTGCTGAATTCTTTCATCTTGTTCTAATGAGTTGTATTCCCGAGCTTTGTAAACCAAAGCTATGATACCAAATGTGACAACCCAAAAACCACCGCCCTTCGAATCGACTGTAAACCGCAGAAGTTCAATTCGAAAGACAGAAATCCGTGGATTGTCATGAGAACATGATGCATCAAAATAGAACACCAAAGTACATTTCATTGCTATTACAACAATTTACATCAGAGTACAACATATCAAAGCACAAATAAATAATAAACATCAGAAAAACATCAAAGATTAATAAACCACAATACAACGGAAACATAAGAATATACAATGGAAGACTCTAAAAATGCAATGGACACAACTTTAAGCTTTAATCCAAAATCCTACTTAAGAAGATATATGCAAAACCAAAACTACTAGTTTCCCATGTTAAAAATTGGGGCATACAAAGTTTAGGTGGGAAACAATAAACACCAGGTCAGGTGTGGGACTGTTGTGAGAATTAAAAACAGTTATTAACTTTGTTTAAAAGATGGGTAAATCACAAGATCGCTTCGTATAATACGGAATGGGTTTCCTCCACGTGAATACAAATTTTAAATCAAAAGAATGCAATGATTAAAAAAGAAAAATGAAGCTATTATAAGACTTAGGTCCATCACACAATGCAACGCAAGTCAGAGGATAGAGTTTTAGCTTATAATAGCCAAACACGCTTGATACACAATTTTTTATTATTATTATAAGTGTACAGTGCATAAATCAATTTCAAAGATAAATGTATCAATATTAGACGGAATAATACCCCATCTTATTATGTCACCATATAGGTTACAACTAAAACCGTAAAGTCTCGTATTGGAAGTTGGACTCTATCATTATGGCTACTGATTTGAAAGATCGATCGCAGAGTGTGTATCTACGGTTATGTCCAAGGTTTTGAATAACACCATAATACACATCCACAATATATCCAGGACTCGAGTATCATTGTAACAACCCAAATTCCGACAAGCCAATTTTTTTTTTCAAAATTCCAATCCATCGAAACCCTTGTTGGTTTCTCTGGTATCCTGCAGAAAAACAGAGATATAAAATATATCAGAGCTCAAAAAAATATCTCACATCGGAATGGATAACGTATAATATAATCAAAGTATAGTCTTACCATAGTAATAATACTGCCTAACCAGTATCCAAAGCTATCATACCTCTACCACAAATCTAACTAGCGAGTATGTTATGAGGAAGGGTCAGAACACAAGTTCTGGTGAATGGATTCAAACTATACACTTTGGATAATCCTACATATATCGTTCAATCACATTTTCTTATTTATTAGGTTACTTGGATTAACAATCCTCAAGGCTTACACACACGTCGTACTCATTTACTTCCCAGTAGATTAAACTAATACAATATATATGTAGCTACCCCCCAATATTGAGGTACACCCCATGGTACCCCACTCGCACTGTCTCCACCGTAATGCTACAGAAATGAATGCGCCAGAATGACGTATGGATCTCTACATAACAATATTACGTTCCACATATATCTGTCATTACTATGCTATGTAATCGTACGGACTGCCACCTTCGATCGAGTCAGATTCCATACCAGAGTAATGCCCTCAAGCCTACGATACACCACCTAGAGCATACATGCATGTATATAGATTTTCCCACGTACGTATCGTCAATCGTATTCGGTGCCTCAACCGGACATAATGTGCACCGAGTTCTACGGCAGGGCTATACAAGAAACACGGAACTCGGTCGAGAGCTTTTCCATATCTGTATAGGCCCGCCTTTAAGAGCCTCAAAATACAGATATCCCTCAGGTCTGTTTTTCATGGTGGCTACGGCCCCACCTTGACCCCTTTCTCAACTAGTAAAGACTACAAGAGCTAAGCGACTTGCTCCTAACAAATAATCTAAACATCCAGTTGGCGTCTCCCCTCAACCACCGTACCTCGATAGTGAAAGGTGAATGGTCTAATGGGCCTAGCTCTAGTCTTTTCGCATTCCACTAGCTGCCGTTTATGGGTACCCGATGATCTACTATCGTTGTTGGTCCTGACCTCGTCTCTCGTTGAGGCGATCACCGAATCACCATAGCGTCACCTTGTCACAACATTCTGACTACAAGGCTACTTTTGCAGTCAAGGCCCACCCACCTGGTAGTAACACACAGACCCAACCTCTGCGAGCACAGCCTAAACATCTGCCACCGCACAAAGGACTACCAGGAGCACCTTACGTATCTCAGGAAGCCGCGTGCTTCCTCTTCCAGTCCTTCAGAGCCGACAGAATAAATAGACGAATGTGCGCTCCCCTTGTGCCTCATAACACCATGATGATCTACCCCGTTGGGTTATTCACCCTCAAACATGCGGACTGGTCCAAGTGCCTCACTTTAATATTTTATTAGACCCTATGTCTAAACATTCTTTTATATGCTTGCTTTACCTCATCAGGTTTCCATTTAACTTGGTTATTCCCATTCACATTGACTTCTTATTCAACTTACCAAGTTCCTCTTACTCATTAATTTCGGTCTTATAACCTAACTGATTTAAGCCCATTAATAAGCAAATATCATGTTATTCTCTAGATTGTGATCCAAGGTCTGTAATCCACAATCCCTTTATATTCTTGTTGATTTCAAAGTTACAATAACATATACTACTTAATATGTAACTAAGTATATCTCAATTCGCATGCTTTCTATTTAACACGTCACTTATCATTTATGATTAGATATATCTTATTTCATTTCATAAGTTTGCCTCTATCTTTCCTATTTTATCATAGTTCCATTTAACATTGCCACAACTTATTGTTGTTTACTTATTAACTTAGTTCTCTTAACTAAGGTTCACTAATAAGTCTCATTTCCATTTATTATAACCTATGTTATAATTTCCTCTTGTCCCTAGGACAAGCCATAATATGTTATTCTTATCAGCAGATTTCAGATTTCCAAGTCTACAGATTACTTAATTTATAATTAAGTACAACTTCTTACATTTCATAAATTTTCCCCCATTTACTGACTACTTAATTTACCATTAAGTACCACTTTTCTCATTACACAAGTTATCTCAGTTTCTCACTAGTTCATTATAACCTAAGTTATAATATCCACTTGTCCCTAGGACAATTCTACCTATTATGCAACATTCTCATTAATGTAATTTATTTATAATAGGTTATTATCATTTCCCATTCATTCCCTTCCTTTTACTAGTTGTATCTTCTACTCAATTCCATTTATTTCCATTAATTACAATTAATGTTGTTTATCAATCCTGCTATTTACATATATTTTTATATATGTATATATTTATGCACTAGACCTCTCACATTAAGCCTACGCTTGTGAAGGCTGGATTTGCCAGTGGTTCCGGGCAGATTTCTACCACAAGTTGACTAAACCTCGTGTCTTAGCACCACTACATGTTTTATTTATGCACTTAGACCCCTCACATTAGATTTACTACTTGTGGATGCTGGATATGCCGGGCGGTTCCAGGAAGACTTCTAGCACAAGTGTAATCTAACCTTGTGCCTAAGCGCGGTTACAGTTTCCTATTTACTATAAATTTTCTATATAATTTAGGCATGTCTATTCTTTCAAGTCTATATTTTACATGTCATCATATTACACCCATTTTATGTCGCATGTTCTTTCTAACATACAATAAATTCTATTCTAGCATGTAATCGTTCATTATGTGATTGTTCAAATCAAACAAACTAACATGTAACTTTCTCATTTCTACAGTTAATGGTCCAGGTGCATACATGTCACATGTTAACATGGAATTGAAACAACAGTAATCGCTACACATATTTTGACAAGTTATATTTCAACATATAAACATTTTAGCACATTAAACATTTCAACATATGAATTTTCCCAACATATTAATATTCCAACATGTCATATTAGCATTTCATCACTTTAATCATTCTAATATATGTTTAAACATTTCAAAATATCATATTTCAATATGTCATTTTAACATGGAATGTCAAACGATAATATATCATTATCAAAAATGATATAACTTAAATTCACTTACCTAATTTGTTTTCCAAATCTTGGATCTAGTCCAGATCTTGCATTCCATGGTTTTCCCCTAATTGGATTCAGCACCTAACAACCATGGATTCATAATTTTTACTAAAAGAAAATGGGAAGAAAGAAGAAGAAAATTAAATAGACCCGATCTAGTAAATTACCTTACTTAGAATATCATTCTGAACACCTTCTAATTAATATTCATTCTTTTCCTCCAGATCTTGATTAAAAATTTTCCTAAACTAATTATCTTATTTTTATGAAAAGATTTGAGTAGGAGAAAAAATGGCAGAGCTTAAACACTGTCTCAGAGAATGTGAGATTTAGGCTAGGCTCTGCTAGCCTATTTATAGGTGTTCAGGATATTATCGTACACGCAGCATTGAGTCAGCATTGAACCTAGTTAAGAAAATAGTCCAGATTCATCGATGAATTTGGTTGGACCTGGGGGGGGGGGGTGTCGTCTCAGAGAATGTGAGATTTAGGCTAGGCTCTGCTAGCCTATTTATAGGTGTTCAGGATATTATCGTACATGCAGCATTGAGTCAGCATTGAACCTAGTTAAGAAAATAGTCCAGATTCATCGATGAATTTGGCTGGATCTGGGGGGTGTCGACCCCGATGGTCCCGTGAGCTGTTTTGGTGTAGAAGTTTGAATTTCGAATGTTTGAATTTCTGGAATATATTTAACTGTTATATTCACATGTAATATTCTTATACATATACAAATCTTCTAATGACCATTTTACGCTTATATATATTATATATATATATATATATATACACGCAAACTTTCGTTTCATTTTCAAAATTCAAACGATGTTACACCATTGTTTGATTCTTACCATATTACATTTATTGTTGCCTTATCTTGAACTTTATCTCTTGTATATATATTTTTGCACATATATCCATATATATTCTCATATATATATATACATATATTTTCTTTACTTTCTTATGTGTATATTTTTCCTTATATGTGCATTTATACAAATTTCCTCTCATGAACATGTGTTATTTCAGCCGTTCCCTTAAAACAAAAATATGACAGAGGCGGGGATCGAACTCCGTACCTCTTGTATGCAAATCACATGCTCTAACCAACTGAGCTACTAAGGCTATTGTTAATAAGGCTTATAACAATGGTAGTTATTGTTCTCTTCTTATTCCTTTTTTTCATATTTGTTACAATGTCTCATTTAAACCATTGCATGAATCTTTTTTTTATTATTAATGCATAATCAGTGCATGCTACATATTTACACCGCATGCAACCAATCCCTTCTTTCTTTAAATGCATGCATTACATTTTTAATTGCATTATCTTTATTTTATTCTTCATATATACATTAAAAAAATTTGTGGGACACTTCCACCGAAAACATTTCGAACTTTTTTTATTTATTTTTTTAAAATTTTAAAAATTATTATTTTTAAATATTTAAAAAAAATCACTGAAAAATCCACACAAAATTTTTTTGTTGATCGACCAACGTTTCAACTTGCGTTTTGCCTGATCTTCTTTGGTCGATCCTTCCCCTTCCTCCTACATATACATGCATTATTTAATTATTTAATTGTCATAAAATGCGGGGTGTTACATTCTCCCACCCTTAGAAAATTTCATCCTTGAAATTTGACAAGGGTAAAAATCAATTAACTCCTTGCATAATTTACATCCATCATGTGTACATCCAATTTTTGCAAACATTGCGCACTTATGTAAAGTGAAATACAACATAATAATGCATGTATGCCTAAGCGGTACCTCCTATGTGTACGCAAATTTTTCAAAAATCCTTTTAAAATATGATGCTCACATCCTAAATATACTGGCAGTTCTTCATGAATGCAATATTTTGAAAATGTAAATATATTTTCATCAAAATTTCCCACATTTTTGTAGAGCATAAGCGCAGTTCATCCAATTGTTGCATCCAAAATCCTACCAACCAACTTTTTTTTAATTTCGAATTTGAGAAAAATCTAATTTTCTAAATTCAACATTTTATGTTACAAAAAGGTGGAAAACGAAAAACTTCACATCTACCATTTTTATTTTTCGACCTTGTTCCAACTGTACTTGGATTTTATGAAACTGCTGTAAAGATTCCCCTATTTTCCTATCTCAAAGCGGAATGGATAAAGTATAATATAATCAAAGTATAGTCTTAAAGTAGTAATAATACTACCAAACCAGTATCCAAAGCTATCATATCTCTGCCACAAATCTAACATGCGAGTATACCATGAGGAAGGGGTCAGAACACAAGTTCTGGTGACTGGATTTAAACTATACACTTTGGATAATCCTACATATACTGTTCAATTACATTTTCTTATTTATTAGGTTACTTGGGTCAATAGCACTCAAGGCTTACACACACGTCGTACCCATTTACTTTCCAGTGGATTAACCTAATACAATATATATAGCTACACCCCAATATTTAGGTACAACCAATGGTACCCCACTCGCACGGTCTCGACCATAATGCCACAGAAATGAACGCAGTACTTCATCCTACGCCGGAGTGACGTATGGATCTCTACGTAAAAATATTACGTTCCGCATATATCTGTCATTACTATGCTACGTAAGCGTATGGACTGCCACTTTCAGATTCCATACAAGAGTAATGCGCCTCAAGTCTATGATATGCCACCCAGAGCAGACATGCATGTATCTAGACTTTCCCATGTACGTATCGTCAATCTTATTCAATGCCTTAACCGCACATAATGTGCACTGAGTTCCGTGGCAGGGCTATACAAGAAGCACATAACTCGGTCAGGAGCTTTTCCATATCTGTACAGGCCCGCCTTTAAGAGCCTCAAGATACAGATATCCCTTGGGTCTGTTTTTCATGGTGGCTATGACCCCACCTCGGCCCCTCCCTCAACTAGTAAATACCAGAAGAGCTAAGCGACTTCCCCTAACAAACAATCTAAACATCCAGTTGATGTCTCTCCTCAACCACCGTACCCCGATAGTCAAAGGTGAATGGTCTATTGGGTTTAGCTCTAGTCTTTTCGCATCCCACTGGCTGCCGATGTCGGGTACCCGACGACCTACTATCCTTGTTGGTCCTGATCTCGCCTCCTGTTGAGGCGATCGCTGAAACGACCCAAACTCACCCTTACGGGAAAGCCATGATTGTTTTGAGAGCATGAAAAATCGGAGTGCAAACAGAAGAACATTTCATTGCTATTACAACAATTTTCATCAGAGTACAAAAATATAATAGAGTATGAATAAATAATATACAACAGAAAATATTAGAGATTTAAATTACATTTAAATACATAGCAGCGGAAAAATAATACATAACACAACTGAAAGTAATACACGGATACAGAGCTTTCTGAATATAGTTCCAGTTGTAAATCCAGGATCTAGAAAAGAAATATCTGCAAAAACCAAAACTACTAGCTGTCTGTGTGGAAAATAGGGGCACCCGGAGTTTAGGTTAAAACAATAAACTCTGAGTCAGTCATGGGACTGGTGTGAGAACTAAAAACAGTTATTAGCTTGATTTTAAAGTTAGATAAATTAAGGGACCACGCCGTATAACACGGAATGGGTTTAACCCCAAGAATACAAGTGCACAAAACATACAACGCATTATGAAGCTATTATAAGACTCAGGTCCCATCACACAATGCAACGCAAGCCGGAGGATAGACTTTTTACTTTATAATAGCTAAAAATGCTTGGTATGTGAAATTTCATATTTTATTATTACTATAAGTGAAGAAATCAACTTCAAATATAAATGTATCAATCATAGGCGACGTAATTACCCATATATTACATTGCCAAATATATATTTACAACAAAAAATGTGAAATCATGTATTGGAAATTTGGTTTCCCTCTATGAACTAAGGCAGGCGACCATCCTTGCCGATTCGAGAGTCTCTAGCCCAAGCCTCAGATATAGCTGCAACTGCACCTGCGGCTAGCGATAGGGCCGACCATCCGTAGATGATTTGCAATACCATAAACTATATGTTAACCTGCCTTATGGGGCATAAAACCTGGTCAGTATATCGACCATAACATCCATCGATCCTGTAGTGACCGATATATCTGAGGCGCCTCGTTTTCAATCAAGTAATAATAAGCAACATCCACGTGAGCAAACAATCTGGGCTCCATACCATGACGTTACTCCTAGGTAGAAACTAACGTATGTCCATTTCCATGAAGTCCTCATCTCGTTTCTGGTTTATACCGGGGTGTGAAATTCGCGAATTAACGCTACACAAAGCTATGCTAATTAAAGCTGTGCTTTTATCATCAACCACAAGACTCTGCTTTTCAACAAAAGCCTTGATCATTTGCATCTCAGCATGCCACACTATCATTCCATTCCGTACCACTGATTTCCACCAATATATAACCTCTAAGCTCGTACGTCTCAGAGAAGAGTATTAAGCAAGAGAATAAATTCTCCGCCACCAAACATATATATATATTTATTTATTTAGCAGAGAACAACAAATACATTATAAAGGAATCAATCTCAGACACACCATCCATTTGCAAGTCCGTTCTGGGTTTGAATGAAATGGATGCACCTTATTCCTCGTCCCATATGTCCAATACAGGAGAGAGGCCCCCGCATGTCCGATCGATCTCCAAGTACATCTGGACGATCACCACTTATTACCTCGTCTTGGGTGTACATCCCAATCAAGACATCAGTAATCATCCAAATGATGTGAAGATCTCCGGTCTTCAACCACCGTCTTCACCGTCGACTTATCGTCGTATCAATTATTCAGAATGGGATTAACCCGGTCTTTACGAATAATTCATGTATCTTTTAAACAAGTGCTATAACAACAAAGCATACGCCTCATTCCAATCCAGAATATTCTTTTATTCAAATATTCTTTTCACAAATTAAACTAAATTAAGGTTTTCCAAACTAGTCGGGATTAGCGAACCTTATTGAAGAAATCATTTATTTTATTTCCCAATCCCAACCGATTCATCCCATGGAGCAAAACTGGTAGCACTCCATATCTAACACCACGATGTTGTTGACAAAATTAATTACCATTTCTCGTCCAAATCTATTTAAAGATTTAACTATCGCCTGGAGTAAAACTAGAGGTACTCCATTCTCTATCATTTCCCAAATTTGATAATTTAAATTATCACATTCACATTTGAATCTAATTAAAGATTCATTAAAACTTCAGTTATTTTTAATCTTTCAAAAATCATTACTTAATGATTATTCAAATTTAGGATATAAATCCTATCATTAACTGGGTTAAAGAACCAATGTCATTTAAAACACAGTTCACGATAAACCCTAAAATCATATTCCATCAAATGGAATCTTCATGAAAAGCAGATCAATATATATAAATGATTTAAATTTTTGTATCAAACTAATAATATAAATGGAATAATGGCAAAGCCTTTTAAATTCCATATATATTAACGGTCTTCATTTATAGAAACTCATCTCGATTATTACCAAATCGAATTCCATTCAATTGCAATTTAATATATTAATTTGGAAAACTTTACTTTGGAAAATTTCCATTAAATCTTAATAAAAAGATTTATAAATTCCAAATCATCTCTTCATTGTTGATTGGGTTAAAGAATGAATGTTATTTAAAACACCGTTCACGATAAACCCAAAAATCCATTTTTCAATTCAATTCAAATTAAATATTAATTAATTGGTAAACATATCTAAATCTTATTTAAAAGATTTATTCTTTCCTCATTGAGGTTTAAGAACATTGTTAATAAAGACACCATTCAGGACAAACCCAAAATCAAATTTGATATTAAATGCAAGGCTATGAATAGAAATTATATCGGCTTATATTCAATATCAAATACTGAAACCAACAAATATCGTATTGGGAACAATGATATATATATATATATATATCTTCCAAACTCCTCCATAGTATCCGTATAATCACAGAATCCAATATCAAAATATTCCAAAGATAATTTCCATTCCAATCCATTCCAGTATATTCATTGGAAAATTCTGGTTATTTTAAAACCCTTTTTCAAATACAATTTATTTATTTAAAAATTGTTGGATTTTCTATTCTAGTTATTAACTAGTTCATTTCGATAATTATATATTTTTATCTTTTAAAAACTGGAATTTTTCATCCAAAATCATTCCAAATCATTTATTATGATTTTACATAATTTATCCATATTTTTAATAATTTTATTTAGGCCATTACAGTTGGTTTCCAATATCGGCCACGGAACTGCATCCATAGCGACCTTTTCTGAATTTGATTTAGACATATCTTAAAATCCGGCCATTCAAATTTAAATCTGCTATATTCGTTGCAAAGCTCTTTTTGATACGAACCCAACGGTTCTGGTTTTAGGAGAATCTGACGGTCGAATCTCCCGTAATGTCAATTCGAAGTCAATGGTCGAAATACGCGAACGGTCGCTGCGCGAAGCGTTCTATTCAGACCATTTAATATATATATAATATATATTATACATATTTCGTCGATTTCCATTCAAAACGTATTTTATAAATCGTTTTAAATTCATTTTAAAAACGATTCCAACTTCATTTTTATTTTAAATCAAAACCGAATATTCCTTTATAAATTCGTTTTAAATTCATTTTAAAACGATTTCAATCTCATTTCAATTTTCAAATCAAAATTGAATATTCCTTAATATATTCATTTTAAATTCATTTTAAAACGATTTCAATTTCATTTAAATTTTCAAATCAAAACTGAATATTCCATATCATTATAATATTAAAATGATAGTATTTTCAAAATATCAAACTTTGAAATCCATTCGTTTGGATATTCATTGTAAAATGAATAAAATCGATTGAAAAACCCATTTGGGTTAAAATGGCGTTTAACTGCTTAACACAACTTCACATTTCAATATTTTCGTGTCCATCCAAAATCGGCCATCAAAATCACATTTTAATTATTTACTGAATATTATTTTAAAATATTCATTAATTCTGAACTGGAATCAGACTCAATCAATTACCATATAATTTCAGTTATATGGATTTCATACATTTCATGTATACAACAATAATTAAAAATTCATACAACATCTAGAGTGCATTTTACAACTGTATAAGCATTAAAATAAATAAATAACGCTTATACATTCCGTCAACCCATCGATTGACATACCACTAATTATTGGGATCAGTGTATGTCAAATATCATCCCAATACCCGTGTGGGGTTTTCAAACAACAAATACTGATTATTAATTGTGCAGTTGGGCAATGTGTAAAATATTATTATCCCAATCATCATTAGTTAAATTGGTGTACATAAACAAACCGTCCGCCTTGTAAATGAATATTTATTTTATTTTCTTTTCATGATAATTTTATATACATTTTATATAAATAATTTTATATACAACAATATCAATCAATTATAATCCACAATACAATCGAAACAATCAACCATGGTTTGTACAAAAAGTAGTATCAGACCTACTAAGCCCCATCTGCAACCTATTATATAATATTGGAAAAATACTTTGAGTGAAGGAGTTCTGACAGCCGATTTCCACTCCGTCATTCTTTAAAGGATGGTTTGGATTTGAATTTGCCTGAAATTATAACGTGCTCCAAATTAGATCCAGTCAAATTTGTTGTGAAGCTCTTGACTCCACGATCGCAATGGATCCAGTTTCGCGCGATTTGGACCTCGTACGAGAAAGATATTAGCTTCTATACATTAATGACATTTTTAAAATTAATTAACTAAGTAATTAATTAATTATTAAAAATACCTTCTCCAGATTAACATACAGACCCCTTTTCACGTTGGTTCAAAACTAGGTTTAGATTTTTCCTTCAAACCGTGAAGCTTGGCTAAGATCAGACGGTGCCACGTTGTAGAGCTTCAAAACCCGCACCTGAACCTCCGGCTCAGGTTGAACTCGACGGCGGTGATTGGTCTGAAAATGCCTCCCAAAGATGAAGCTTTAGACCGTCGATTCTCACAAATTACACCACTCCAGTCAATTCCACCTGTTAGATGTGAAGATCGTGTTGCCCTCTCCAATGTTTGTTCAGACAATTTCGTGATTTATTGAGGGGATTGGGAGATCGGATTTAGTCTTGTTTGGAGCAGGAATCGCCTTTGAATGAGAGAGGCGCGATGAATTTTAACGGAAAATGAAATTAGGTTAAAATTTTCTGATTGGTCTATTTATATTATTTTTTATTTTTTATTTCATTTAATTCCAAAAATAACAATTTGTTGTTACGGACTCCAAATCAAACCCAACGCCTGTCGCCCTTAGCTATATACCCCAATTCCAAACATAATGGGATATGTTTCGTAAGCCGATTCGACTGTTTTGATTAGTTTTTATCAATATTAATATATAAATCAATGTATATTGAATTTAAACGTACATTTTAATTTACCGGGGCAATACTGACTCCAAAAATTATAGAAAAATAAATCCGGCTTTGTTTTGACGATACGGTCCTAATAAAACTATTTCGTCGAATTTGGAGGCCGTTTGAAAAATGGCCATTTTCAAGTCAATTTCAAATTGAAATTACCAAACGCGTTTAAATTCACTACACTCACATATTAATTCCAAAAATTATGAAAATTGGAATATACCAATAATTGTACATTCCAGATACAACAAAAGTGGTTTCGTCGAAAAGGGAGATCGTTTGCAAAATGGTTATTTTTAAGGGCTATATATTATATTAAAATATATATAAATTCGATAGCGACTATTTTAAGTTTTAAACTGGACATAAATTTCAATTTATATTATGAAATCTCAGTTTCTTACATTCATTAGAAAGATATTATTAAACGGATTCAAATATTTCTTGTTTTACTGAAATCCGATTTATTTTGAATTCTGTACATTCCTTTGAAATTTAAAATCGAATTTTCAAACTACCGCGCCATTTTAGGCTCGTTTTATAATTAAAATAAATCTATATGTTCCAACTTCGATTTAAATAAACTTCTAGTCGTTATTATTTAAAATAAATCATTTTAAATATCCAAAATCTATTAAAATAGCCAAAATAAAAAAATTTAGTTGATTCTGAAAATCCGTTGTTACAATCTCCCCCACTTAAAAATTTTTCTTCCTCGAAAAGGAACGGAGCTGAAAGTTGTTTAACTAAACAACTCAACTTTCATTCTGGCTTTCATTCTTCAACTTTTCAATTTCTAAGAATTTTCAAATTTCTCAAAAATTTGGCTAATACCCGAAATTTTCAAAAAATTTCGCCATAACCTCCATTGTACGGGTTGATATTTAAAACTGCAACTTGCCTCACAGGGCCCTCATCAATCCAAAAGAAAAAGAAAAAGCCAAGCGGCTCATAAAATCATCACACCCCAATAAATACAGTAAATATGTACCTAATTGTCGGGCATACATATTTATTCCTCTTCATACTTCCATGCTATGACCTGTTCATTGTATATACGTTTACATATATGAAATTTCAGTCAAATTTTCAATTCAATTCAATATTTGATTCGATTTAGCCAAATTTACCCTTCATTTACATATTGGTTTTATCAATCCAACAATTTTATTAGTTAACTAATAATCACACAACACAATCAACAATCAATTAGTAAATTACATTTTCAAATATATAACTTTCTATATATACTTAAAAATCATATTTTTAGTGCCAAATCACAACAATAAATTCTAGCTAAGTTTTGGTTCTCACACCAGTCAATTGGAAATATTTACGTATCCCACTTTCGAGACTCGAACATAAACTCTGATGATGATGCATCAATCATCAGAATCATCTCCAGGCGACTAGAGTGTGATTCAATACCTATCCAATATATTTGAGGCTTTGTATACACATTTGCAAGGCATATATGCAAAATCTTCATATACTCGATTATCCAAATTCAATATAAAATAAAATACTCAAATACGTACAATAGGGTTTAAATTTTCAAAGAAAAATTTGTTTTCATTTTTAATACTCTTAGAACTCATTCTAGGAAGCTACTGATCCCATCTCTAACGGGTTATTCTTATAGGATGTTACTAATCCTATCTCAGATGAATTCTTTCGTTCGGTTCTAATATGTCTTGTTCTCGAGCCCTGTAAACCAGGGCTCTGATACCACAATTGAAACGACCCAAACTCACCCTTATGGGAAAGCCCGGATTGTTTTGAGAACACGACAAATCGAAACGCAAACAGAAGAACATTTCATTGCTATTACAACAATTTTCATCAGAGTACAAGAATATAACAGAGTATGAATAAATAATATACAACAGAAAATATCAGATATTTAAATTACATTTAAATACATAGCAGTTGAAAAATAATACATAACACAACTGAAAGAAATACACAGATACAGAGCTTTCCGAATATATTTCTAGTTGTAAATCCAGGATCCTGAAGAGAAATATCTGTAAAAACCAAAACTACTAGCTTCTTGTGTGGAAAATAGAGGCATCCAGAGTTTGGGTTAAACAATAAACTTCAAGTCAGTCATGGGACTGTTGTGAGAACTAAAAATAGTTATTAGCTTGATTTTAAAGTTAGATAAATCAAGGGACCATGCCATATAACACGAAAAAGGTTTAATCCCAAGAATACCAGTGCATAAAACATACAGCGCAATGCTAAATAGAAAAATGAAGCTATTATAAGACTCAGGTCCCATCCCACAATGCAACACAAGCCGGAGGATAGAGTTTTACCTTATAATAGCCAAAAATACTTGGTATGTGAAATTTCTTATTTTATTATTACTATAAGTGAAGAAATCAACTTCAAATATAAATGTATCAATCATATGCGGCGTAGGTACCCATATATTACGTCGCCAAATATATATTTAAACTAAAATTGTGAAATCATGTATTGGAAATTGGGTTTCCCTCCATGAACCAAGGCAAGTGATCATCCTTACGGATTCGAGACTCTCTAGCCGAGCCTCAGGATATAGCCGCAACTGTACCTGTGGTTAGCAACAGAGTCGGTCGTCCATCGATGACTGGCAATACCATAAACTATATGTTAGCCTGCCCTATGGGGCATAAAACTTGGTCAGTATGTCGACCATAACATCCATCGGCCCCATAGTGACTGATATATCCGAGGCGCCTTGCTTTCCATCAAGTAATAATAAGCAACATCCACATGAGTAAACAGTTTGGGTTCCATACCATGACATTACTCCTAGCTAGAAACTAACATATGTCCATTTCCCTGAAGTCCTCATCCCGTTTCTGGTTCATACCGGGGTGTGAAGCTCGCGAATTAATGCTACACAAAGCTATACTAATTAAAGATGTTCTTTGACCATCAATCACAAGACTTTGATTTTCAACAAAAGTCTTGATCATTTGCTTCTCAGCATGCCACACTGTCATTCCATACCGTACCACTGATTTCCACCAATATATAACCTCTAAGCTCGTATGTCTCAGAAAAGGGTGTTAAGCTAGTCCGCCACCAAACAGATATATATTTAGCAGAGATCAACGAATACGGTATAAAGGAATCAATGTCAGACACACCATCCATTTGCAAGTCCGTTCTAGGTCTGAAAGAAACGGAGGCACCTTATTCCTCGTCCAATATGTCCAATAGAGGAGAGAGGTCCTCGCATATCCGGTCGATCTCCAAGTACGTCTGGACGATCACCACTTATTACCTCGTCTTAGGTGTACATACTAATCAAGACATTAGTAATCATCCATATGATGTGAAGATCTTCGGTCTTCAACCACCGTCTTCACCGTCGACTTATCGTCGTATCAATTATTCATAATGGGATAAACCCGGTCTTTCCAAATAACTCGTGTATCTTATAAACAAGTGCTAAAACAACACAACATACGCCTCATTCCAATCTAGAATATTCTTTTATTCAAATATTCTTTTGACAAATTAAACCAAATTAAGGTTTTCCCAACTAGTCGTGATTAGCGAACCTTACAGAAGAAATTGTTTATTTTATTTCTCAATCCCAACCTATTCATCCGATGGAGCAAAACTGGTAGCACTCTGTAACTAATACCACAGTGTTATTGACAAAATTAATTACCATTTCTTGTTCAAATCTATTTAAAGATTTAACTATAGCCTGGAGTAAAACTAGTGGTACTCCATTCTCGATCATTTCCCAAATTTGATAATTTAAATTATCACATTCACCTTTCAGTCTAATTAAAGATTCATTAAAACTTCACTTAGGTATAATCTTCCAAAAATCATTACTTAATGATTATTCAAATTTAGGATATAAATCCTGTCATTAACTGGGTTAAAGAACCAATGTCATTTAAAACACAGTTCACGATAAACCTTAAAATCATATTCCATCAAAATGGAATCTTCACAGAAAGCAGATCAATATACATAATTGATATAAATTTCCGTATCAAACTAATAATATAAATGGAATAATAACAATGCCTTTTAAATTCCATATATATTAGCGGTCTTCATTTACAGAAACTCATCTCGTTTATTACCAAACCGAATTCCATTCAATTCCAATTTAATATATTAAATTGGAAAACTTTACTTTTGAAAATTTCTATTAAATCTTTATAAAAAGATTTACAAATTCCAAATCATCTCTTCATTGTTAATTGGGGGTAAAGAATGAACATTATTCAAAACATCGTTCACGATAAACCCAAAAATTCATTTTTCAATTCAATTCCAATTAAATATTAATTAATTGGTAAACATCTCTAAATCTTATTTAAAAGATTTATTCTTTCCTCGTCGGGATTTAAGAAAAGTGTTAATAAAGACATCATTCATGACAAAACCAAAATCCAATTTGATATTAAATACAAGGCCCTAAATAGAAATTATATCGGCTTATATTCAATATCAAATTCTGAAACCAACAAATATCGTATTAGGAATAACGATATATATATGTATATATCTTCCAAATTCCTCTACAATATCCATATAATCACGGAATCCAATATCGAAATAATCCAAAGATAATTTCCATTCCAATCCATTCCAAAATATTCATTGGAAAATTTTGGTTATTTTAAAACCCTTTTTCAAATCCAATTTATTTATTTAAAAATCGTTGGATTTTCTATTCTGGTTATTAACTAGTTCATTTCGATAAAAATATATTCTTATCTTTTCAAAACTAGAATTTTTCATCCAAATCATTTGTTATGATTTTACATAAATTTTCCATATTTTTAATAATTTTATTTAGGCCATTACAGTCAGTTTCCAATATCGGCCACCGAACTGCATCCATAACGACCGTTTTTGAATTTGATTTAGACATATCTTAAAATCGGTCCGCTCATATTTAAATCTCTTTTATTTGTTGGAAAGCTGTTTTCGATACGGACCCAACAGTTCTGGTTTTAGAAGAATCCGATGGCCGGATCTCCCGTAATGTCAATTCGAAGTCAACGGTCGAAATTCGCGAACGGCCACTGCACAAAGCGTTCTATTAAGGCCATTTGTATGTAGTATATACTATATATATTTCATCGATTTCCATTTAAAACGTATTTTATAATTCATTTTAAATCATTTTAAAAACAATTCCAAGTTCATTTCGATTTTAAATCAAAACTGATTATTCCTTTATAAATTCGTTTTAAATTCATTTTAAAACGATTTCAATCTCATTTCAATTTTCAAATCAAAATTGAATATTCCTTAATTTATTTATTTTAAATTCATTTTAAAACGATTTCAATTTCATAGAAATTTTCAAATCAGAATTGAATATTCCATATCATTATAATATTAAAATGATAGTATTTTCAAAATATCAGATTTTGAAATCCATTCTTTTCGATATTCATTATAAAATGAATAAAATCGATCGATAAACCTGTTCGGGTTAAAATGGCGTTTAACTACTTAACTCGCCTTCACATTTCAATATTTTTGTGTCCATCCAAAATCGGACATCAAAATCACATTTTAATTATTCACTGAATATTGTTTTAAAATATTCGTTAATTCCGAACTGGAATCAGACTCAATCAATTACCATATAATTTCAATTATATGGATTTCATACATCGCATGTATACAACAATAATGATAAACAATCATTAAAAACTCATACAACATCCATAGTGCATTTTACAACTGTATAAGCATAAAAATAAATAAATAACGCTTATACAGTCTGTCAATCCATCGGTTGACATACCACTAATTATTAGGATAACTGTATGTCAAATATCGTCCCAATACCCGTGTGGGGATTTCAAACAACAAATACTGATTATTATTTGTGCAGTTGGGCGATGTGTAAAATATTATCGTCCCGATCATCATCAGTTAAATAGGTGTACATATACAAACCATCTGGCTTGCAAATGAATATTGATTTTATTTTCTTTTCATGATAACTTTATATACATTTTATATACAACAATATCAATCAATTACAATCCACAATACAATCCAAACAAGCAATCAACCAAGGTTTATACAAAAAGTAGTGTCAGGAGCTACTAAGCCCCGTCTGCAACCTACTATATAATAACTGGGAAAATAATTTAAGTGAAAAGGAGTTCTCACAATCAGTTTCCACTCCGTCATTCTTTAAAGGACGGTTTGAATTTGAATTTACCCGAAATTCTAACGTGCTCCAAATTGGATCCGATTAGTTTTTTTGCAAAGCTCTCGAGTCCACGATCACAATGGATCTGGTCTCGCGTGATTTGGACCTTGTATGAGAAAGATATTAGCTTCTATATGTTAATGACATTTTTAAAATTAATTAACTAAGTAACTAATTAATTATTAAACATCACCTTCTCCAGATTAATATGAAGACCCCTTTTTACATTGGTTTAAAACTAGGTTTAGATTTTTCCTTCAAACCGTGAAGCTTGGCTAAGATCAGATGGTGCCACGTTGTAGACCTTCAAAAACCACACCTGAATCTCCCCCTCTGTTGAATTCGACGGCGGTGATTGGTCGGAAAACGCCTCGCAACGACAAAGCTTCATACCGGTAATTCGTACAAATTGCACCACTCCAATCGATTCCACCTGTTAGATGTGAAGATCGTTTTGCCCTCTCCAGTGTTTGTTCAGACAATTTCCTGATTTATTGAGGGGATTGGGAGATCGGGTTCGTTCTTGTTTGGAGCAGGAATTGCCTTTGAACGAGATCGGCGTGATAAATTTTAACGGAAAATGAAATTAGGTTAAAATTTTCTGATTAGTCTATTTATATTATTTTTATTTTTAATTTCATTCAATTCCAAAAATACCAATTTGTTGTTACGGACTCCAAATCAAACCCAATGACTGTCGTCCTTAGCTAGATAACCCCATTCCGAACATAATGGGATATGTTTCGTAAGATAATTCGACTTTTTTAATTAGTTTTTATCAAAATTAAAATATAAATCAATGTATATTGAATTTAAACATTCATTTTAATTTACCGGGGCTATGTACTAACTCCAAAAATTACAAAATAAATAAATCTGACTATGTTTTGACAATACGGTCCTAACAAAACTAATTTTGTTGAATTTGGATGTCGTTTGAAAAATGACCATTTTCCAGTCGATTAAACTCAAACTAAAATTACCAAATGCGTTTAAATTCACCACACTCACATATTAATTCCAAAAATTATGAAAATTGGAATATAACAATAATTTGACATTCCGGAACCAAAAAAAGTGGTTTCGTCGAAAACGGAGGTCGTTTGCAAAATGGCTATTTTAAAGGCTATTTATTATATTAAAATATATATAAATTCCATAACAACTATTTTAAATTTTAAACTGTGCATAACTATTAATTTATATTATGAAATCTCAGTTTCTTACATTCGTTAGAAAGATATTATTAAGCAGATTCAAATATTTCTTGTTTTACTGAAATCCGATCTATTTTGAATTCTGTACATTCCTTTGAAATTTAAAATTGAATTTTCAAACTACCATCCCATTTCAGGCTCGTTTTATAATTAAAATAAAATTTATACATTCCAACTTCGATTTAAATAAATTTTTAGCCGTTATTATTTAAAATAAATAATTTTAAATATCCAAAATCTATTAAAATAGCCAAAATAAAAACTTTAAATTGAATCTGAAAATTTGGGTTGTTACAATCGCTGAATAAACCTAGTGTAACCTTGTCACAACATTCTGACTAAAAAGCTACTTTTGCAGTCAAGGCCCACCCGCTTGTTAGTAACGCGCAGACCCAACCTCTGCGAGCACAGCCTAAACATCTGCCACCGCACAAAGGACTACCAGGAGCACCTTACGTATCTCAGGTAGCTGTGTGCTTCCCATTCTATTCCTTCTGAGCCGACAGAATAATCAAATGAACATGTTCTCCCCTCATGCCTCATGACACCACAATGATCTAGCCCGTTGGGTTATTCACCTTCCAACGTGAGGACTAGTCCAAGTGCCTCATTCTAGTATGTTATTAGACCCTATGTCTAAACATTTCTTTATGCGCTTGCTTTACCTCATCAGGTTTCCATTTAACTTGGTTATTCTCATTCACATTGACTTCTTATTCAAGTTACCAAGTTCCTCTTGCTTATTATTTTCAGTCGTATAACTTAACCCATTTAAGCCTATTAATAAGCCCATAACATGTTATTCCATAGATTGTGATCCAAGGTCTGTAATCCACAATCCCTTTAGATTCTTGTTTGATTTCATAGTCACAATAACATGTTCTACTTAAAATGTAATTAAGTATATCTCAATTCACCAGTTTTCTGTTTAACATGTAAGTCATTATTTATGATTAAATATAACTTATTTCATTTCATAAGTTTGCCTCACTCTTTCCTATTTAATCATAATTCCATCTTATATTGTCACAACAACTTATCGTTGTTTACTTATTAACTTAGTTCTCTTGACTAAGGTTCACTAATAAGTCTCATGTCCATTGATTATAACCTATGTTATTATTTCCTCTTGTCCCTAGGACAAGCCTCAACTTGTTATTCTTATCAACATATTTCATAGTTCCAAGTTAACAAATTACTTGATTTATAATTAAGTACAACTTCTTACATTTCATAATTTTCCTCCTTTTCTCTGCTTATTACAAACAACTGGTTTCAGTTTTTCCCCATTTACCGATTACTTAATTTACAATTAAGTACCAGTCATCACATTACATAAGTTATCTCATTTTCTTAATCGTTTATTATAACCTAAGTTATAATCTCCACTTGTCCCTAAGACAAGTCTACCTATTATATAACATCCTTATTAATGTAATCAATTTATAATAGGTTGTTATCATTCTCCATTTATTCCATTCCTTTTACTATTGTAACTTTCATTCAATTCCCATTGATTACAATTAATGTTATTTATCAGTCCTGCTATTTACACACACACACACACACACACACATATATATATATATATATGTATGTATATGTATCTGTGCACTCGACCTCTCACATTAAGCCTACACTTGTGGATGCAGGATTTGCTGGGCGGTTCCGGGCAGACTTCTTCCACAAGTTGATTTAACCTCGTGTCTTAGCACCGTTACATGTTTATTTACACACCAGACCTCTCATGTTAAATTAACAACTTGTGGACGCTGGATTTGTCGAGCGGTTCCGGGCAGACATCTATCACAAGTTGAACTTAACCTCGTGTCTAAGTGTAGTTATAGTTTTTTATTTACTGTAAATTTTCAATATAATTTAGGCCTGTCCATTCTTTCAAATTTTCACTGTAATCTATATTTTACATGTCATCATATTATGACCATTTTATGTCGCATGTCCTTTCTAACATGTAATTAATTTTTATCTCAAAATAACATGTGATCGCCAAATCATGTAATCAGACCCTCGTGCCTCATGACACCATGATGATCTACCCCTTTGGGTTAGTCACCCTCAAATGTGCGGACTGGTCCAAGTGCCTCACTTTCATATGTTATTAGACCCTATGTCTAAACATTCTTTTGTGCGCTTGCTTTTCCTCATCAGGTTTCCATTTAACTTGGTTATTCCCATTCACATTGACTTCTTATTCAACTTACCAAGTTCCTCTTACTTATTAATTTCCGTCTTATAACCTAATCCATTTAAGCCCATTAATAAGCAAATAACATGTTATTCTCTATATTGTGATCCAAGGTCTGTAATCCACAATCCCTTTATATTCTTGTTGATTTCAAAGTTACAATAACATATCATACTTAATATGTAATTAAGTATATCTCAATTCACATGTTTTCAATTTAAAATGTCACTTATCATTCATGATTAAATATAACTTATTTCATTTCATAAGTTTGCCTCACTCTTTCCTATTTAATCATAATTCCATCTTACATTTCCACTACAACTTATCGTTGTTTACTTATTAACTTTGTTCTCTTAACTAAGGTTCACTAATAAGTCTCCTTTCCATTTATTATAACCTATGTTATAATTTCCTCTTGTCCCTAGTAAAAGCCTTAATATGTTATTCTTTTCAGTAGATTTTAGATTTCCAAGTCTACAAATTACTTATTTCATAATTAAGTACAACTCCTTATATTTTACAAATTTTCCCCCATTTACTAATTACTTAATTTACAATTAAGTACCACTTTTCTCATTACACAAGTTATCTCATTTTCTCACTAGTTCATTACAACCTAAGTTATAATATCCACTTGTCCCTGGGACAAGTCTACCTATTATACAACATTCTCATTAATGTCACTTAATTATAATAGGTTATTATCATTCCCCATTCATTCCCTTCCTTTTACTTTTGTATCTTTTATTCAATTCCATTTATTTCCATTAATTACAATTAAATTTGTTTATCAGCCTTGCTATTTATATATATATATATATATATATATATATGCACTAGACCTCTCACATTGAGCCTACAGTTGTGGATGCGGGATTTGCTGGGTGGTTCCAGGTAGAATTCTACCACAAGTTGACTAAACCTCTTGTCTTAGCACCACTACATGTTTTATTTATGCACTTAGAATCCTCACATTAGATTTACCACTTGTGGATGCTGGATATGCCGAGCGGTTCCGGACAGACTTGTACCACAAGTGTAATCTAACCTCGTGCCTAAGCACGGTTACAGTTACCTATTTACTATAAATTTTCTATATAATTTAGGCATGTCTATTCTTTCAAGTCAATCATTTACATGTCATCATATTAAACCCATTTTATGTCGCATGTTCATTCTAACATACAACAAATTCAATTCTAGCATGCAATCGTTTAATCATGTAATTGTTCAAATCAAATAAACTAACATGTAACTTTCTGAATTTCTACAGTTAATGGTCCAGGTACATAAATGTCACAAGTTAACATGGAATTGAAACAATAGTAATCGTGACACATATTTTGACAAGTTAATATTTTAACATATGAACATTTTAGCACATTAAACATTTCAACATATGAATTTTTCCAACATATTAATTGTTAGATCAAAATTTGGACCTAACACCCAAATTGTTCTGAATGTTATAGAATTTCAAATGAAGAACGAGGAGAAAGAAAATAACACACAGAATTTATAGTGGTTCGGCGTTAACGAGCCTACGTCCACTTTATATATTATTGATTATGCTTTGAAAGCTAATATAACAAGGATTTCTCTCAATATTTCAGTAGTTTGACAACAATGGCGGATTCAGTTCTCAATATTGCCAAAAAAAAGAAGATCCCAAATAATGCCAAGCTCCGGGCTATTTATAGCTGATTTTGTCAGGCGGGTCGTGGTAGCACGTGGCACGAATCCCGAGAATATCGGATCGCATCGCCACCGTTGAGGAAATGGTCAAATTAGCCGTTGTGGACAGGTGTCGCGATCTGCTTGATAATCGGATCGTGCAGATGGGGAGAATCGGTCCAAATGACGGTTAGGGACACGTGTCGCTAGATCCGTGCGATTCGGATCGCTAAAGACTAGCTCGCGCTTGAACGGGTCAGAGGGTTCGCCATGCATCAGGGAATCGGATCGGTTCGCTCTGGGCAACAATATCAGTTTGGATTGGATCGAGCCGTATAGAGGTCTCGTTCTGCTGATGGAATGGGCGAGTCGATAGTGCGCGATCTGATGGTGGGCGATCCAATATGGGGCAAGACGATGATGCAATCCATTCCTTCATGTTCTTAGAGAATGCGGTTTCGTGCTTTCTTCTTATGAATGATCCTGGATGGCTTGGTCAAAAAGCGAGCCAACATTTTGCCCCCTCGAAGTATGTTTTATCACTGATGGAACATGCTTCGAAGCTATAAAATCGTATCTTCCCATCGAATCGTGGGTCACGAACTCTTCTCTTTCTGGGATTTTCTCAGAGTCCTCATTTCTGAATTTATTGATTCGTATCGCGGGCTCGAGTCGCGATCTGTCAGCGAGACGTTCGTTCCGTTCTTGGGTGTGCACTTGGACCTCGGAACGAAGCGGGCTCCCCCTCGAGTCGTGGTGGGCTTTTGGTTCGCGGCCCACTGGTCTTTCGTGGATCGAATAGGACAAAGAAGGGGAGACAAACGGTCGCCCTCTTTGCCTATATAAGTCGACCCTCCCCTCTTCACTTTCCTTCTTCTTTCCTTCTACCGTGTCGTTTCGCCTACACCATCGAAGAACGAACCCAAATTTTCCAACTCTTGAAAATCCAAGCATTCCTTCAATTTTTAGAAAGGTAACTCCACAAAAAGCATTCTTATTTGCGAATGTCACCCTTTCATGAATTTTCTTGACTGATTTGAGGGAGAAACGATGGAAATTTGCGCTTTTTTGAAGAAAACATCAAAACGCCATGGCCGACTAACGTAGAGCTCGGAGTTCGAGGATGGAAGGGAGAGGAGGAAAACAAAGGAGGAAGAAGAAGAGGGAAGGCCGGTTCGGATCGTGGGCAAGGAGAGGAGAAGATGAAGGCGGGATGAGAGATCGTGGTGGCAGCAAAGGCGCGTATCGTGGGGGTTGCAACGGTTCGTGAAGGAGCGATCCCTTTGGTCTGCGATCCAAAAAGAGGCGATCCCTCTGCCTTGCGATCCAAGAGGGGCGATCCCTCTGCCTTGCGATCCAAGAGGGGCGATCCCTCTGCCTTGCGATCCGACTCATAGCTGACGATGCAGAGAAGTTTCAAACTTTAATCAACGCCTCGTCACCATAAAATTCTGAACAGTTAGGATAGAGCCTTGACGTTGGACTTTCTGGACTAAATGACCACACAATCTGACTGCATATGACGACTAATTTTTCTGATGATCTTGATTGCTTTCACGCTTTATTTTTAATGCGCACACACAAGCACCCACACCGGCACTTGCACACACGGGGGACGGGTAGTTTTAATCTTATTGTTCATATTTTCTCGTCCTAGCAGCAATGTCGAATGATCACTCTTCTTCAAGATCCGTGACAGAAGCGGAATCCGAGATTCCTGAACAGTACAACCCTGAAATTCCTCCAATCAATCCGGGAGGTGAAGATTCTGGATCTGAGTACGAAGCCACAGAATCAGATCCGGCAGAAAGTACTTCATCCAGCAACGATTCTGAGATAGATGGGCGAGCTCCCGACGAGATTCCCGGCGCGCTCGGAATAGATAAATTCTCTGATTCTTTAGCATCTAAGCTCGATGATATAAAGCTTAAACGAATCTGCTTGAGGCACGGAATTCCTTGGGATGATGTTTTGACGCCCGGAAGCGAAGATAGACCCCATCTAGCGCCAGAAGGATATATGGCGATTAGCCGAACCATGTGTTTGGTAGGAGCCATCCCTCCGTTCCCTCCGATTGCCATCGAAACTTTAAGACGACTGGGATCGCTCCGATGCAACTCCATCCGAACGCCTACGCATCGCTATATACCCTATACATTGCATATGCGGAGATTCTACATGCCGAACTTAAATTCATAGATTTGACATTCTTCTTTCTTTTCAAGCACCGTTCTTCGGCAACTCCAAATTTTTCTTTCTTTGAATCAGTGGCAAATAGGAAGGTTCTGTACGATGGGTATAGCAATATAGGGGACCCTAAATCTGATTGGTTTTATATAAGGAAACAGGCCGGATGCTCACGAAGATGGCTCAAATCAAGTAAACTTTTAAGCTTCTAATTGAATATCTTGTTCAAGAAGTTTAGGCGTTAACACTCTCCCTCCTTTTTCTTTGTTTCAAACAGATCATGTCTTCCCGAAAACAGAGGGTCCACTATACAACAACCGGTTGTCCATTCTTTTACAAAGCAGATCCGACTTTTTAAGGATCAAAAAATGCATTACTGATGACAATCTTCATAAGCATCGTCTTCTAGACAGAAGATTTGGACTTGGGACCGGCGGCAAACCTTATAAGTACGTGCCCCCAACTGAGGGAGAGAGAACTTCACAAGCGATAGAAACAACTAAATTTCGCAAGAGTCCTTCTCCGATTGTCATCCAAGACGATGAAGACTTGAACATATACAGAGGGGATGAGGCCCGCGGTGACGTGTCCAAGGAAATTCCTATTTCTGCTCCAATCGAAACCGTTGCTGCCGATGACTTGACGGAAGAGCAGTTATTTGACGAGCTGAATAAAATCCCTTTACCCGATGTTGTATATACAGAAAAGGACTTTGAAGAGGGGCCTTTCTTCCTTGCTCCTGAAGAGACCAGTGCTCCAACTAGAGGACGAGAAACTGGTCAGATGAGCCTGTCTTCAGGCCCGGGTCTGTTAGGGGGAATTATATGGGATGCACACATCACACACATTATCTGACCCTGCACTCTTATATCGTGGGAATTCAAAGTTTTAATATGCTCTTCTATTTTTTTCAGGAACGATGTCCCACAGGAAATCTTACTCGTATCGTTCTCTTCGTGAGGGCACACCCAGCCTTCGCCCGGATACTGAGCGCTCTCGCGGTCCTTCTCATAGGCCGAGTTCCTCGCAACCTCGATCTCCACCAAAATCAACCTCTACCAGGCCTTCAAGTCATCCGACAATTCCGACAGGGGGAAAGAAACTCCCAAAAGAGTTAACTCCTCCAAAGAGTGCACCTTCGCACAGTCGGTCGTCAAAAAGGCATCACGAATCTAAAGATAGGGACAAAGATGCATCCAAAGAGACTGAGAAGGAGAGAAGTGACATTGTCCCCACCAGCCAACCAGAGTTAGCTGCCCCCGGGTCACGGGATTACGTCCATGGTCCCGAGATCCAAGGTAGGCTGGAAAAGCCGCGGGAACAATTTCCAGGCATATTCTTTGATAGGATGGTATTCGTTCCTGCCCTGGAACCGGTCCCTAAAAATTGGGATAATGAAGTTATCGGGCACATCCAACACGCAGCCAGGCAATATGAGATGATGAAAAAACACGCAGTTAACCTTTCGGAAGTCATCCGAACACTCGAAATAGAAGCACACAGATCTAAAGCAAAACTTGAAAATAAAGAAAGGGCTAGGACAAAATTGGAGAAGGACCTGGAAGATGCTCAGTCCCAGCTTGCTTTAGCACGGAGGGACGCTGAAAATTATAAGACTGAATTAGAGAATGCCAAGCAGCGCTTTCATTCAGAACTGGACTCCAATAGCCAAGAGAAAATGGCCTTAAAGAAGGAGGTTGAAGATCTCAAAATGGCCAACATCGAGTTGAAAACAGCACAAGGCCATTTTGAAGCTGAGAAGGCTGCTTGGGAGGCAGAAAAAGCGAGTTTAAAAGAAAGTTTGGCTCTGGCTAAAGCAGAAAAGGTGATTTTGAACGACCAGGTCTCGGATGCGGAGAGAAGGGCAGCCCTTGCCGAAAAGAACGTTGAAAGTGCCATTAAATTGGCCACTGCTTCTAACAACAAGCTCCTCGAAAGAGAGAAAGAGATCGAGGGGTTTGAAGAGATGATTTTCGATTTTCTTGGCCAGGTTCTCAAGACTCGCAACATCTCGTGGATCCCGGATTATCATGTTACTTTGGCCAATTTATGGGATGCCATTGTGGAGGGTGAAAAACATAGATTGGGAGTCGAAGAAATCGATGAGGATGAACTGATGAAGAGCATCCTAAGAGACAATGAACCTGAGGACCTGGCAGAGGGTCGTCGCCTGATTCTGGCGGAGATGGAAAAGGAGAAAACCTTGGCTAAAGGTAAAAGAAAAATTGATGAAGGTTCCAGTTCCGCCGTGGGGCCTAAAACCTTTGGAGTTGAGGAGTATCATCCTGATGATCCGCTAATCCCTTTGGGCCTAACTCCCGCTATTGTTGGAGCTCCTACGACTATTCAAGAAGGAGGGTCTGCGGAAGGTATCTCCCTTTTCTCCCTGCAATTTGTCAAAGCAATTGTGAATTGTCGTCGTTTGGTGGAACAACCACTTGAGTTAGTAACATGTGCTCCTCGTAATACAGGTGGCGAGCCTGTCGACATGGGTGCTGAAAAAGAAAAGGAATTGGAGAAGGAGACTGTCTTGCCAGGTGCTGGTATTGATGTACCAAAGCAGGCCGAGGTCACAACAGCAGAAAAAAGCATCCCGGCACCTAGCACTGATGCGCCCAAAGATGCTGAGACCATCGAAGCCTTGAGAGACATGGATGGGCGCCATGTAGATGACGAAGAAGACACTATCGGCGCCAAAAAGGCCGATGATGATGACGAGGAAACCTTGGCCAGCCGAAAAGCCAGGCAGGAGAAAGAGTTGGCTTCAAGGAAGGTGGGAGATGAGGCTTTGGACGTAGTCCCTCTTGCAGAATTCGATCCCAAAACTGGGATGATTGTGAAGATTCAGCCCAAATCCATCAGTCGACAGCTTCACTTTGCAAACCCCGATGACTTCCCGGCTTCTCTTTCTGATAGGAGGAAGAGAAAAGAGGTGGAAGAGGAATCTTCAGAGGAGTCGGACGTTCCTCTTATCGACAAAAGGAAGAGGAAGAAAGGGGATCCGTCTGATACCGACAAGGCGAAGCTGGAGAGGCAGAAGCAAGAGAAGAGGTCAAAGCGTAAATAGGATATTTGTTGTTTGTTGATGTTTTGTCTTTAGGTTTTCCACTGGTCAAGAAATGTAATTGTGAGACTAGCCCTCACTTTCTTTTCTAGGTTATCTTTCACTTTGTTGGTTCGCAGTACATAAATAAAAGTTTATCTCTTTTTGCATCCTTATGTACCTGTATTCAAATAAACTTTCCATGCTTAGTCATAGGCCATCTAATAATAATTAAAAATCAGTCAAACAACAGAAAGAAGGATTTTCATGCTATGTTGCACTGCTGTATCAAAGTTCAGTGTATGTATACGAGTGCATGTGCCCCCCAATCAGTTGTTACTGTAGCATCTGACTGGGGTTTACTAAGGATTGATTAGTACTGTCGGCAAGTTGTCCCCTATTTCTGAATATGGGGACATAGGAGATTTCATGGGATAACAGTAGTTCAGTCAGCCCTTGTTCCTTTAGCGGGGAATAAGTTCTTTCTTAGCGCTCAATCGAAGACGCTTTTATACTCTCTCTCTTTCTGGAGAGTTAGAGTTTTGCGCTCGGCGATTCATCCGCTCCCCGATCCTTCAGCGGGGAAGGAGCTATTTCTTAGCGCTCAATCGGAGATGCTTTTATACTCTCTCTCTCTGGAGAGTTAGAGTTCATGCTCAGCGACTTATTCGCTCCCCGATCCTTCAGCGGGGAAGGAGCTATTTCTCAGCGCTCAATCAGAGACGCTTTTATACTCTCTCTCTCTCTGGAGAGTTAGAGTTCATGCTCAGCGACTTATTCGCTCCCCGATCCTTCAGCGGGGAAGGAGCTATTTCTCAGCGCTCAATCAGAGACGCTTTTATACTCTCTCTCTCTCTGGAGAGTTAGAGTTACGGATTAAGCGGTCTGCAATCATGCACGCTCATCAATCTCGTTCTAGGTTTACATTTTAACTCAAGCTCCGAGGATTAAAACCAGCCGGACAAGCAGTTGGGGCATTTGCCAAGGCTTTGAGTTCCTCCGAACAGTCTACGGGAGGAATGGTTGGCACCGGACTTCGGGTACCTGCATTATTCACCTTGATTTTCATAAAAAGAAACAGGCAGATAAATAAAGATGCAATAAAGGCAAATGACACACAGTATTTTTATAGTGGTTCGGTGGAATCATGACCTACGTCCACTTTATAATCTCTTGCTTTAAGGAATCAGACTATTCTAGGCAAGTCATGCCCTGTACATAGTTTTTTAACAAAGCAAAAGAATAAATTTGAAACTCTTATGTTAAATATGGCCGTAAATGTTGGGGATTCCACACTCTGGGGATTTCCTTTCCATCTACGGTTGCCAGCTTGAAAGTTCCATTATCAAGCTTGCTCAGAATAGAGTACGGTCCTTCCCACTTCGCTCCCATATGAGTTGGGGGTGGAAAGATACGTTTCAGAACCAAATCTCCGGGTTCCCAGGTTCGGGCTCGGACCTTTTTGTTGTAGTATCGGGCAACCTGTTGTTTGCATCTCAGGGCACGCATGTCTACTTCATCCCTCTTTTCTTCGATCATATCCAGGGACTCAAGGAGCAATTCATTATTGGTCATTGGATCATAATAAGTCACCCGATGAGAAGGTACCTTTATCTCAACCAGGATGACTGCTTCCGTTCCAAAAGCAAGGGAGAACGGGGTATGTCCTGTTGCCGATTTATATGTTGTCCTGTAGGCCCATAGTGCCAAGGGCAATTCATCAGCCCACATGGCCCTAGCCCGCTTCATTCTTCTTTTCAGAATGGACTTAATTACTTTATTTGCCGCTTCGACTTGTCCGTTCGATTGTGGGTGCGCCAAAGAGGTGTACCGATTCTCGATGTGGTGTTTTTGGCAGAAGTTTCTGAATTCAGCACTATCGAACTGAGTTCCATTGTCTGTTATTACAATCTTTGGAATCCCAAATCGACAGATGATGTTTCTCACGATAAAGTTAATCACTCGTTTGGTTGTGATTGTAGTTAGTGGTTCAGCCTCGACCCACTTAGTGAAATAATCTACGGCCACAATAGCGAACTTTGCTCCGCCCCTTGCTATGGGGAGACTTCCTATGATATCAATTCCCCACATAGCGAAAGGCCATGGACTCATTATTGCTTTTAACTGACTAGGAGGCGCTCTAGGTATCTTTGAAAATCTCTGGCACGCATCACATCGTCGTGCATATCTTACTGCATCCTTGTTTATGGTAGGCCAGAAATAACCATGCCGCAATACCTTTTTTGCCAAAGTTTGCCCTCCAGTGTGGTCGCCACATTCGCCTTCGTGGACTTCTTGCAGCACACGTTTGATGTCATCGTGGGCTACACACCGAAGGAGGGGCATTGAAAACCCTTGTCTGTAAAGAACTCCGCCTTGCAGAACGTATCGGGCGGCTTTACGAATCACTTTACGCCTCTCGCTTTTCTTGGTCGGAAGTGTTCCATCCATCAGGAAATTCTTTAGAGGGGTCACCCAGGACTCCCTTTCTGGTTCCGTCTCTAGTACTAGGTCGATTTCCATCTGATCTATGCTAGGGGACCGAAGTACTTCAACGGGGGCTAGCCCAGTCACTTCAGGATCGTCAGAACTAGCCATCTTTGCCAACTTGTCTGCCTGCTGATTCTCTGACCGCGGAATATGAGATATGCTGTAGTGATCAAAATCATTCAGCAGTTCTTTCACTTTCTTTAAGTACAAAATCAATGTTGCACTTTTAGCTTGGAATCTTCCAGTGACTTGATTCACAACTAACTTAGAGTCGCAGAAGATGTTCAGCTTTGTGACTTCTAGTTCCTTTGCAATCTTTAATCCGGCTATCAGAGCTTCATATTCGGAATCGTTGTTAGTGGCATGAAACTCCATTCGGATTGCATAGGTTATCAATCGTTTCTCGGGGGTTTCAAGCACTATTCCAGCGCCGGATCTTTCGTCGTTCCTAGCGCCATCAGTATACAATCTCCAGGCATTAGGATCGAAAAGTATCTTTGAAGGATCAACTTCCTCGTTTGCTATATCTTCCTCAGGGACAGTGAACTCTGCTATGAAGTCGGCTATCACTTGCCCCCGAATTGACCGTCTGGGCTGAAAGTTCAAATCAAATTGACTTAACTCAATATTCCATTTGAGTAACCTTCCAGATGCCTCCGGTCTCTGTAGAACTTGCTTGAGTGGATGGTCGGTGTATATGGTGATAGGATGTGCCTGAAAATAGTGCCGAAGTTTTCTAGAGGCGATCAGTAAGCTATACGCCAACTTTTCTATCCGTGGATAATTACTCTCTGCTGCTGTCAATTTTTTTCTCACATAATACACAGGTCTTTGGACCTTATCCTCTTCCCTTACCAATGCTGAGCTGATCGCATGGGATGACACTGCCAAATACACGAATAAATCTTCGTGATCTATTGGCTTAGATAAAATCGGAGGTTTCTCCAAGTGCCTGAGCAAATTCTGAAACGCTTCTACGCAGTCAGGTGTCCGTTTAAAGTGGCGTTTTCCTCGTTTTATTAATTCAAAGAATGGGATGCACTTATACGTAGCCCTGGAGATAAATCTGCTTAGCGCGGCCACTTTTCCGGCAAGGCTTTGCACATCCCTAATCTGCCTAGGTTCCTGAATGTTTCTGATTGCCGCGATCTGGTCTGGATTAATCTCAATACCACGGGAACTGACAATGAATCCCAAGAATTTTCCAGAAGCAACACCGAACGAACATTTGGTTGGGTTGAGTTTCATTCCGTATTTTCGAAGAATGTCGAACATCTCTGCCAAGTCAGTAGTGTGTTGAGAAGATTTCTTGGACTTAACCAACATATCGTCGACGTATACTTCCATTGTTCTCCCGATCTGGTTATAAAACATTCTGTTGACTAAGCGCTGATATGTAGCGCCCGCATTCTTCAAGCCAAAGGGCATCACCACATAACAATATAATCCCAGATCAGTGATAAAACTAGTGTGCTCTTGATCTGGAACATGCATCGGAATCTGGTTGTATCCTGAATAAGCATCCATAAATGAGAGAAGCTCATGACCTGCCGTCGAGTCTACCAACTGGTCAATCCGAGGTAACGGGAAACTATCTTTTGGACAAGCTTTGTTCAAATCCGAGAAGTCGATACACGTTCGCCACTTCCCGTTGGCCTTCTTTACCAGGACTGGATTCGAAATCCAGTCTGGGTAGGTCGAATCTCTGATAAATCCATTACTCTTTAGCTTTCCAACCTCTTCTTTCAAGGCAGCGGACCTCTCTGGGCCCAGCATTCGCCTTTTTTGCTTTACTGGAGGATGTTTAGGGTCAATGCTCAAGGAATGTCTCATGATTGATGGGGATATCCCACACATGTCCGCGTGGGTCCAAGCAAATACATCCAAATTGTTTTTTAAGAAATCCGTCAATTCTTTAGCAAGATTCGGACTTAACTGGGATCCAATCTTAAGGACCTTCTCTGGGTCACTGTTATCGATCGGTACATCCACAGTTGTCTCGTTGGGAGTCGCCATTCTGCCCCCGGGTTCTTGATCCTCTCTGGGATCTATATCCTCGGGCATCTCTCTGGGCGACTCTCCAACGACTATCCTCTTTGGTTGCTATAAGGTCTCCGCCCCCGAAGGGGGAGAGGTGCCTTTAGTTTCGATATCCCCTCCATTGCGAAGTAACTTTAGTTCGGCAACATAACACGCTCGCGCAGCAACTTGATCCCCTCTGACGATACCAATGCCAGCTTCTGTGGGGAATTTCAATAACAAGCACCAGGGGGCTATACAGGCTCTGAACTTTGCGAGGGCCGGTCGGCCCAAAAAGGCATTGTAGGGCGATTCAACATCCAAAACCACAAAGGGAAGGATTCTCACTCTCTGGCGTTCTCCTTCCCCAAGTGTAACTGGTAACTCTACATAACCCATTGGAGCGGTGGATGCTCCGTTGAATCCACGGATCCATCCTTGGCAGGGCTTCAAGTCTTTTACTTCGAGATTCATCTGGTCAAAGGCCTTTTTGAAAAGAATATTGACGGAACTCCCGTTGTCCACCAGAACCTTATGAACAGTGGCTGGCCCAATGGGTACTGTAATTACAAGTGGATCTTCAGTTGGAGCGTGGACTCCGATGCTTTCTCGTTCTCGGAAAACAACATCATCGGTCATCATCTTCTGCTGCTTCACCAGGGTACTGTCCTCGGGGTTGCTACATTCCCCTACCTCGAGGTGTTGTTTGGCCGCATTGACGTATTGATCCAATGCTTTGGAACTGTGCCCAGCGAGATAAAGTCCTCCGATCACGGTATTGATAACAATATTCTTTCCTTTTTGCTGAGCAGTCGGCCTAGCAGCAAGTTGATTTTGGTTGATTCGGGGCCTGCACTGCTTGCCCCCTGTCCCTGGGCGTTACTCTGTATTCATCTAACTTTCCTTCTCAAAGCAGCCTTTCGACTACATCCCTTAGGTGACGACATTCATTCGTCGAATGGCCGTGAATCTGATGAAAGAGACAAAACTTCCCTGTTTCACACTCTTTCTCTGTCGACTCTCTGGGAGGTGGCCTCTTATTCTGGAGGACTTCGTACGCATCCATGAAGATATTTTCCAGAGTATCACTTATTGGTGTATAACTTTCAAAGGCCTTGGGACGAGTCCTTCTCTGGGAGTCGTTCCCTCGATTCCTCTTCCGGTTGTAGCCGTTACCATTATTATTGTTGTTACCTGGCTGGCGACCACCCTGATTCTGATTTCCGACGTTAACTTCAACTTTCCCCGAGCTGTCTCCCGTCTGTTTGATGACGACATTGCTCTGAATTTCCTCCTTATCAGTTGTTTTAGCCTTTCGGTTAGCATATACCTCTTCCCGGCGTAAATGTACGTTGGCTTTCTCGTAGAATAACTCTCTAGTGTGCGGGCGGTTTGCCTGCCAGGTACCTCCCGAATTCAGTGTCCTTATCCACTCCGTCAATCAGTGCTGCGACAACGGTCGGTTCATGGGGATCTTTAACCTCAGTAGCGGCCAAATTGAAACGATCCAGGTACACCTTTAAACTCTCGCCTGGTCGCTGCTTGACAAGGAACAAATCGATCACACTTTTTGTCTTCTGTGCGTAGATACGGAACTGTTCTACGAACTTCTCGCTCAGCTCACTGAAGCTAGAAATCGACCTCGCCGGTAGGCGAGTAAACCACAACAAAGCCACGTCCTCCAGGAAGATGGGAAACGCTTTGCACTTAACAGCGTCAGAGGCTGCGGCAGCGGTCATCGACCAAGAGTATCTCATTAGGTGCTGGACAGGATCAGATCTTCCCGCATATCGGTTCATTTGTGGCATGTCCAAAATATCATCAGTGAAAGGGGTGTGACTGCGGTCGATCCCCCAATCTTCGTTCCGTTGTCCACGGCTATCTTCCAGAATCTGGTGGACCATGGCTGCAACATTTGCACTGGTCAAAGGAGGTTCAGGGTCAGTGCCTCTGGCCCGGCTAGGTTCTCTGATCTCTCTTCGGGGAGCAGTCACAAAATCCGGGGCTCGTACAGGGCTTCGCTGCCCCCTATTATCATGAGTATGTGTGCGGCGACGGGGCTGAGGTGGTCTGTTATGCACAGGACTGTTCACATCTCGAGTCCTGAGAGCCGTAGCTTGATCATTCACATTACGGTTTGAGGGCTCCGCCCCTAGCGCTTCTTCTTCCTGTGATGGCAGGGTTCCGAACCGAAGCTGTTCTATGTTTTCGGCTCTCTCATACGGTCGTCGCGGAGGTCTCGGCTATTCTTCAGACGAAGAAGAATATACTGGGGTGAGTGGACGAACCGGCGATGTTCTTTGCCTTGCTAGCTCATCAAGTCTTCTATCCATAGCCGTCAAATTTTGCCGCAGGATGGAACTTTCCTGCCTTTGGGCAGCCAACTCATCAAACAATCTGTCCCACATTTCGGCGAAGCGAGAGAGATCCCCCTCAGTGACAGGAGCAGCAGGATCATATTGGTCATCATCACTCTCTCTTATGCGCAAAGAGGTCGAACCGGGTCGAGCAGAGGTTCCAGGACGATAGGAGCGGGTCATAAGTTCCTTTCCAGGTCGAGTTGTAGTTTGATCATCAATTCGGATAGCTGCGGTTCGTGGATGGCGACTCGCTGCGCCCCCTGAGGTCGACTCGTGGTCGTGGTACGCGGAGGCTGTGAGGCGTTACCTCGGGATCGAGTAACAACCCCTTCAGCGGCCTGGATCGTCTCGTTCTCATCGACTCGGAACGCGGTGTCTTCATCGGATCGGTTCGCCCCCTGCGCTCCGCGATCCAGAGTTTCTTCGTTGCCCAGTTCGTGCACACTCTCCTCAATCGTTTCGTTGGTCTGTGAAGCTCGCACTTCCTTAGATCTTTTTCCAGCCATGATATCTGAATCGCTGGAATCTTCAAAGAACTGAATAATGAAACTTTAGGACTGAGTTCTCAGTGAAAGCACCAAAAATGTTAGATCAAAATTTGGACCTAACACCCAAGTTGTTCTGAATGTTATAGAATTTCAAATGAAGAACGAGGAGAAAGAAAATAACACACAGAATTTATAGTGGTTCGGCGTTAACGAGCCTACGTCCACTTTATATATTATTGATTATGCTTTGAAAGCTAATATAACAAGGATTTCTCTCAATATTTCAGTAGTTTGACAACAATGGCGGATTCAGTCCTCAATATTGCCAAAAAAAAAGAAGATCCCAAATAATGCTAAGCTCCGGGTTATTTATAGCTGATTTTGTCAGGCGGGTCGTGGTAGCACGTGGCACGAATCCCGAGAATATCGGATCGCATCGCCACCGTTGAGGAAATGGTCAAATTAGCCGTTGTGGACAGGTGTCGCGATCTGCTTGATAATCGGATCGTGCAGATGGGGAGAATCGGTCCAAATGACGGTTAGGGACACGTGCCGCTAGATCCGTGCGATTCGGATCGCCAAAGACTAGCTCGCGCTTGAACGGGTTAGAGGGTTCGCCATGCATCAGGGAATCAGATCGGTTCGCTCTGGGCAACAATATCAGTTCGGATCGGATCGAGCCGTATAGAGGTCTCGTTCCGCTGATGGAATGGGCGAGTCGATAGTGCGCGATCCGATGGTGGGCGATCCAATATGGGGCGAGACGATGATGCAATCCATTCCTTCATGTTCTTAGAGAATGCGGTTTCGTGCTTTCTTCTTATGAATGATCCTGGATGGCTTGGTCAAAAAGCGAGCCAACATTAATCTTAACATGTTAATATTCCAACATGTCATATTAGCATTTGGTCACTTTAATTATTCTAACATATTTTTAAACATTTCAACATATCATATTTCAACATGTCATTTTAATCATTATCTAAAATGATATAACTTAAATTCACTTACCTAATTTGCTTTCCATAACTTGGATCTGGTCCACATCTAACATTCCATGGTTTTCCCCTAATTGGATTCATAACCTAACAACCATGAATTCATAATTTTTACTAAAAGAAAAATGGAAGAAAGAAGAAGAAAATTGAATAGACCACAGAAAATTACCTCACTTCGAATATCATTTTGAACACCTTCTAATTAACATTCATTCCTTTCCTCCTGATCTTGATTCAGAATTTTCCTAAACTTATTATCTTATTTTTTTGAAGGGATTTGAGGCGGAGAGAGAATGGCAGAGCTTAGACGTTGTCTCAAAGATGTGAGATTTAGGCTAGGCTCTACTAGCCTATTTATAGGTGTTCAGGATCTTATCGTACACGCAGCGCTGAGTCAGCATTGAACCTAGTTAAGAAAATAGTCCAGATTCATCGCTGAATTTGGCTAGATCTAGGGGGTGGGGTGTTGGCCCCCATACAGGGGTGTCGGCCCTAGTGTTGACACCCCTAAAGGGGTGTCGACTCTCTTACGGGTCTCGCGAGCTGTTTTGGTGTAGAAGTTTGAATTTCGAATGTTTGAATTTCTAGAATTTATTTAACTGTTATATTCACATGTAATTTTCTTATACATATACAAATCTTCTAATGACCATTTTATGCATATATATACGCACAACTTTTGTTTCGTTTTCAAAATTCAAACGGTATTGCACCATTATTTGATTCTTGCCATATTTCATTAATTGCAGCCTTATCTTGAACTTTATCTCTTGTATATATATTTTTGCACATATATACATATATTTTCTTTACTTCCTTATATGTATATTTTCCTTATTTGTGCGTTTATACATATTTCCTCTCACGAACATGTGTTATTTCAGCCGTTCCATTAAAATAAAATTGTGACGGCAGCGGGGATCGAACTCAGTATCTCTTGTATGCAAGTCACATGCTCTAATCAACTGGGCTACTAAGGCAATTGTTAACAAGGCTTAGAGCAATGGTAGTTATTATTCTCTTCTTATTCCTCTTTTTTTTCGTATTTGTTACAATGTCTCATTTAAACCATTGCATCAATCTTTTTCTTTTATTATTAATGCATAATCAGTGCATGCAACAAATTTACACCGCATACAACCAATCCCTTCTTTCTTTTAATGCGTGCATTACATTTTTATTTGCATTATCTTTATTTTATTCTTCATATTTACATTTATGTCTGTGCATATATATACATATATGCATTATTTAATTATTAAATTGTCATAAAATGCGGGGTGTTACAATCATGCCCCACAACTTTGGTCCAGGCTCGAAAAACCGTTATACTCTATCAATCTGTGAATCAGGTATGTGCCCTATCCCTCCAGGTGTGGAGCGACCACAACCCATCTCTCCTTGGTCGACTGAATCCATGACAAGCCTAAAAGATGTCCGATCAAAACCCGTAGGTTGCTCATCCTCATCTGGAAAGCATACTGATCTAAGCATCAGTTCACCATCACACGGTTGTGTGCGGATCGTCAAAGTCATGACATACAAAGCTACGCTATTCCAGCCATGCTTTGATCATCATCCACTTGCTTTTCGATCAGAAGCTTTAATCCATATGCCCTCATCACTCAGCATGCCACATTGTCAATTCATACCATACAACTAATTTCTACCAATATATAACCTCCAAGCCATAGGTCTCAAAGAAGGGTGTTAAGCTAAAAGAATAAATTATTCGCCATCAAACATATATATATATTTAGTAGAGATCAACGAATACAACATAAAAGTAAAATGTCAGACATACAATCCATTTGAAGGTCCGTTCTGGTCTAAACGAAACCGGGGTACCTTATTCCTCGTCCCATATGTCCAGTACAGGAGGGAGGCGTTCACATGTCCGGTCAATCTACAAGTACGTCTGGATGACCGCCACTTATAACCTCGTCTTGGGTTGTATACCCTAATCGAGACATCGGTAATAACCCAAACGATAATGAAGATCTCTAGTCTTCAATCATCGTCTTTATATCTTCGACTTTTAATCATCCTAAAAGTTACTCAAAATAGGTTAAACCCGGTCTTTCCGTTTTACTCGCACATCTTTAAAACATGTGATATATAAACATATCAACGATCTCATTCCAATCCAGAGTATTCTTATGTCCAAATATTCATTATATGGAAACTGACCCCATAAACCCTATCAAAGATTTATTTTCCTTTAAACCACTTGTTCAATTCTTTTCTTTGAAAACACTGCAAAAGATTTCATAATATCTTTTCATGATCTCAAAATAAATTAAGGTTTATTCGCCTTGTCGGGGTTAACGAGCCTTACCGAAGTAATAATTAATTTTATTATTCCAATCCCAACTTATTCATCCCATGGAGAAAAACTTGTAGTACTCTGTATCTAACACCCATCGTGTTATCAGTAAAGTTAATTACCATTTAACACTCCAAATCTAATTAAAGATCCAACTATCGCATGGAGTAAAACTAGTGGTACTCCATCTCGAACACTTATCAAATTCGATAAATTTAATTACACCCTTTCACATTTTAATCTAATTAATGATTCATCAAAACTCCAAATTAGTTTTAATCTAAAAAATCATTACTTAATTATTATTCAACCTTTTAGGAAATTAATCTTGTCTTTAACTGGGTTAAAAAATGTGTTATTTAAAACACCGTTTATGATAAACCCAAAATCAACTTCCATTTAAAATAGAATCTTCATGGAAATCATACCAGTTCATAATCGATATAAGTTTCCTTATCAGACTAGCATTATAAGCGGAATAATGGCAAAACCTTTTAAAATACTTCAATAATAAAGGTCTTCTTCTATGAAGGTTTATCTCGATTATCACTAAATCGAATTCCATTTAGTTCCATTCTAATTTATTAAATTGGAAAATTTCACTTCGGAAAATTCCATTAAATCTTGGTTAAAAGATTTATTCCGTTTATTCCAATTTCAGCTGGGTTTAAGAAAAGTATTATTAAAGACACCATTCACAACAAATCCTAAAATCTAATTTGATATTAAACATAAGGCTTTGAATAGAAATCGTATCGACTTATATTCAATATCAAATTCTATAACCAATAGATAACGTACTATATCTTCCGAATTTCTCAACGATATCTGTGTAATTATATAATTCAATACTGAAATATCCGAAGATAATTTCCATCCAAATCCAATTTACATATTGGAAAGCTCTAATTATATTAAAACCATTATAATTCTTCTTATTTCTTTTTTTAGTTGATAAACAACTTTTTTAAATAAAAATATCTTTTATCTTGGAATATTTGATTCAAATTTTTTTCAAATTATTTATTATGATTTAACATAATTAATTCATATTTTTAATAATTTTATTATGGCACTTACAGTTGGTTTCCAATTTTGACCACCGAACTACATCATCATTTCCAAAACAAATTTTGACTTATTTTAAAATCATACTGTTGGATCTTAAATCTTATTATTTTATTTGAAAGATCATTTCAATATGAATCCAATGGTACTTGTTTCAAGAGAATCTGACGGTTGGATCTCTCGGTACGTCAATTCGAAGTTAGGGGTTGACGTTTACGAACTATCGCTGTACAACAAGTCCTATTCAAACCCAAATCGATTTATAATTTAAAATAAATCGAAACGCCTTCCAAAATATTATAAATCATATAAAATATGTATAATCAACTTTACAAACTCTGTTTCCGTCGTTTCTCTTGAAAATCACATATTTCAACATTAATTCATTTTTAATATTATTTTACTATTTTAATCATTAAAAAAATATTATTTTTGAACTGGCTGCTTTAAATTAAAACTTTCCTATCGTTTGTAATAAAAGCAAACAAATAACTTTCGAAAGAAAACTTCTTTTAAAACATTGGCTAAGGTTCACTTTTAAACGGTTATAAACTTTGACTTGCAAGGATCGAATGAAAAATAATTCAAAATCATTTTGTTTAGTAATGAAAATTCGTTCATATTTTAATAACTTCGCCGTTAGGACCTTAAGGCTACGCAGACACAAGAGATATGAACTATATCTATCCAAATTCAAATCAAAAGAAATAATTAATATAATAAAATGCAGTAAAGTAAATAACACTAGGATTTTTATATTGGTTTGGATTAACGAATCCTACATCCAGTCCTGCACTCCACCGTGCAGAATTTCACTATAATCGCTTGCTTTCCACGGGTGGCAAGAACATCTTTACAATCTTGATTTCACTGGCTACAAGATACACCTTCTCCTTATCGACGACAACAAACAATGGCAAGTAGTCGTATCTTCAATACAGATTCTTGCAGAATTGGTACAATGATCCTATAGACCTCCAATGGCAATATATATTTGAATTCCTTGAGGAAATATGATTAAATTAGAGAGAGAATGATACGAATTCAAGTAAAAATCTCTGGTATTGTGTGGCTTGCAAATCAATGAAGAATGGGAGTGAAAGAGAGTGAATTTGCAAGAGTAATTGGAGTTTTCAATGGAATTTTGTAGATAATAAATAGGGAAGAAGGAGTGGAAGAAAATGTGAAATTAATGTTTAAAAATTCGTTACCAGAGGCCTTTAAATAGTGTATGAAAGGATGTGTCTTTTGGTGAAAGGGTGGAGGGAAATAACTACTCAAATTGAATTCAAAATTCTGACCTAGCCGTTATATGTCGACATACAAAAAAGGGTATGTTGACATACTTGTGTTACAACTATGCCAGCAACACTTATAAGTGTAACAAATTTTCTGCACTTCAAATTTCCTTATATTTGTGGATTTTGGTGATTCAATTGAGGTCAATGGTTGATTATCTTCAAGTATAATTTCCATGGGATCTTAAACAAGATATTCTAAGGTTCAACCAATTCCTCATCACTTCAAACTCCTCTGTTTTTTAGCATTTTTCTCTAATAGGTTTTAGTCTTCAATTGCATTGATTATCCTTCCTCTGTAATTCTTCTTTTGTATTCTTATTTATCTTAATAAATATCTTCATAATATATCTGATGTAACTGCACAACTCAAAGATATGTTAGTAGTAATATTTATATGGTTGTTGTCATCAAAATCAATACCTAGGGTACCTAGGGTATTAACATTCTCCCTGTTTTTGATGATGATAACCATATAAATATTTAAGATATAAAATATAATACTTTTTATATTTGGCTCCCCCTAACTCTATGCACTCCCCCTTTCATTTTGTTTAGTATATTTATATCTTTTCTCCCCCTTTGTCATCAACAAAAAGGTAAAAAAGAATTGTTTAATTAACTTCTAGACAATATGTAGAGTTTGTATATAAATAATACAAGTGGGGAAATCAAAATATGAAATAAACTAAATAAACAGATGAGTTTTAAATTTATCAACTTTGCTGATGCCAATAACAAATCCTTTTCACATTTATCCAAGATTCAATAGATTTCTTGTCATATGCCTTATGCATCAAATATTTGGTGCCTGAAAATTTATAAAATATGTACACTTGTACCCTTTTTTTTTTGGGGTCCATGGGGTTAAGTTTTGGGATGCCAAACCCATGAAGAGTTTGAATGCCCTTCCAAAATATAATCATTAGATAAATGAACCTTATTAATATAATTATCAATATATTATTATTTTTCAGTATTATCTAACCATTTTGGAACCCATAAGTTAATGAACCTATTTGGAGGATTTAACTTTAGTTTCCTAGGTTTTTGTTTGAACTTAATGTATAAAAATTCATTACCAGAGGCCTTTAAATAGTGTATGAAAGGATGTCTTTTGGTGAAAGGGTGGAGGAAAATAACTACTCAAATTGAATTCAAAATTCTGACCTAGCCGTTATATGTCGACATACAAAAAGGGGTATGTCGACATACTTGTGTTGCAAATATGCCAGCAACACTTATAAGTGTCGCAAATTTTCTGCACTTCAAATTTCCTTATAGTTTTGGATTTTGGTGATTCGGTTGAGGTCAATGGTTGATTATCTTCAAGTATAATTGTTATGCGATCTTTAACAAGATATTTTAAGGTTCGACTAACTCCTCATCACTTCAAACACCTTTGTTCTTCAGCATTCTTCTCTAATAGCTTTGAGTCTTCAATTGCATTGATTATCCTTCTTCCGCGTTCTTCTTTTGTATTCTTGTTTATCTTTATAAATATCTTTGTAATATATCTAATGTAACTGCACGACTCAAAGATATGTTAGTAGTAGTGTTTATATGGTTGTCGTCATCAAAATCAATACCTAGGGTATTAACATTTGCATCCATCCAAAATCGGACGTCAAAATCAAACTTTTGTTTTCATTGAATATTATATTATTAAAATATCATGTTTTTTTCCAAATTGGAATGAAATCTCAACCAACATCCATATAAATAAATTTATATGGATTACATGCATCACAAGTATCCAACAATAGTTGCGAACAACTATCAAGCATCCAATTCACATCCAAAGGTCAACTACACCCGTATAAGCCTTAAATAAATAATCATTGCTTATATTGGTCTGTCAATCCACCGACAAGCATACAAACTAAACAATTGGGCGATGTGTTAATAAAATATCATCCCAGTACCCGTGTTGGGTTTTCAACCAATACTAGCGATTATTATCTACACACTTGGGAGACGTGTAAAATTATCTTCCCAATACCCACGTGGAATTTATGACACGACCCGAACTTACCCGTGAAGGAAAGCACGGATTGCGTTGAGGACAAGACAAAATAGAATGCAGACGGAAGAACATTTCATCAGATACAAGAATATACAGAGTATAATGAATAAATTACATTCGATAAATATCAGAGATTACAATAAATTACATAGCAGCGGAAAATAATAAAAAGCACAACTGAAGGTGATATACGGATACAGAGCTTTCCGGATATCATTCTAGCTGTAAACCAGGATCCTGTGAATATAAATCTGCAAAACCAAAACTACTAGCTGCCCATGCGGAAAATAGGGGCACCCAGAGTTTAGGTTAAAACAATAAACTTCAGGTCAGTCGTGTGACTGGTGTGAGAACTAAAACAGTTATTTAAAACTTTTCTTTAAAAGAGAGTAATTCAAGGGACCACGCAGTATAACACGGAACGGGTTTCCTCCCAAGAATACCAGTGCATAGAGAAGACAACGCAATGCTTTTTCGAAAAATGAAGCTATTATAAGACCCAGGTCCCATCACACAACGCAACGCAAGCCGGAGGATAGGGTTTTCCCTTATAATAGCCAAACATGCTTGGTACGTTTAAAACAAATCATTTGATACTATTATAAGTGTATAGTGTCAAAACAATTTCAATCATAAATATCAATCCTAGGCGGCATGGGTACCATCTATCATGTCGCCATACTAGGCTCTACAAATAAAACCGAAATACACGTATTGGAAATTGGATTTCCGTCATGAGTCGAGGCAAGGGGCAAGCTCCTCTCCGCTTTCGAGACACTCTAGCAAATGTCTCAGGACTACACACTCTGGGCAATCCTTGGATCTTCAGGGCCGGTCCTCTCTTACGTTTGAGGATTAGTTATTCCTGAACACACGTTTCCCGGTCCTTACAGACCTAAAATTGAGGCGCCTCATCCAACAACCACATAGGTGAAAAGTATATAAATGACAGGGCTGGTAAGTGACTGACACCACCAAAGCTAGAAAGAAACGTCGTGCTCTCCCTGTAGTCCTTATCCCGTTTTTAACTCATACCGAGGTGTGAGGCTTGCGAATTCACGTTATACACAAAGCTATGCCACAAAGGCCGTGCTTTGATCATCAACCACAAGACTTTGCTTTTCAACAGAAGCCTTGATCAATTGCCACTTAAGCGTGCCACACAGGCAATTCATGCCATGCGACTGATGTCCATCGATATACAACCTCTGAGCTCGTACGTCTCAGAGAAGGGCGTTAAGTAAAAGAATAAATTCCCTGCCTCCAAACAGATGTATATTTAACAGAAATCAATCAACACAGAATAAAATCCAATGTCAGACACACAATCCATTTACAAGTTCGTTCTGGGTCTGAACGAAACCGGAGGCACTTTCCTCGCATATCCATCGATCTCCAAGTACGTTTGGACGACCACCAACTGATTCCCTCATCTTGGGTGGACAGCCCAATCAAGATCATCTGTAATCACCCAAACGATGTGAAGACTTCCGGTCTTCCACCACCGTCTTCATCTTCGACTTATCGTCGAATCGGTTATTCAGAATGGGTATAAACCCGGACTTTCCGAACAACCCGCGTATATAGTAAACGAATGTTACACAAACACAACATACGCCTCATTCCAATTCAACAGTCACTAACCGTAAATCAGCAAGAGAAAAATTTCCCAAATATTAACCCCGAAGGCCGAAACCAACATCAGATCAATACCCAGGAAACCATTCTTCTTAACTAACCTACAGCTAGTTTCTAAATTTCAATTCTTAGGGAAAGGTTCCCATTAATTTTATCCAAGATAAATTCTTTAAAATTTATCCTTTAATCTTCCTTTGGATATCATTTCAAACCAGATTATGGTTTTCCAAACTAGTCGAGATTAGCGAACCACTCCGAAGTAATTATTTATTTTATTTCCCAATCCCAACCTATTCATCCCATGAAGCAAAACTGGTAATACTCCATATCTAATACCACGGTGTTATCGGTAAAATTAATTACCATCCTACGTTCAAATCTAATTAAAGATTTGACTATCGCTTTGGAGCAAAATTGGAGATACTCCATTCTCGCTCACTTTCTAAATTTGATAATTTAGATTATCAATTCACATTTCAATCTAATTGTAGATTAATTAAAACTCCTTTTACTGGGTTAAAGAACTAATGACATTTTAAACACCCATCACGATAAACCCACAAATCAATTCTATTTACAACCCATTTCAAATCCAATTTATTTATTTAAAAATAAATGGGTTTTAATTTTAGTTCAAAACTAGTTCATTTCGATAAAAATCTATTTTTATCTTTTCAAATATGGAGTTTTTCATCCCAATTTTTCCCAAATCATTTCTTATGATTTTACACAAATTATTACTATTTTTAATAATTTTATCAAGGCCCGTACAGTCGATTTCCATCAACGGCCATCGAACTGCACTTACAGCGACCTTTTCCAAATTTGATTTGGATGTATCTCCAAATCCAACCGTTGGATTTCAAATTTCTAATATTCGTTAGAAATCTCTTTTCGATACGAACCCAACGGTTCCGGTTTTAGGAGAATCCGACGGTCGGATCTCCCGTAATGTCCGTTCGAAATCAATGGTCGAAATTCACGAACTGCCGCGGCGCGGCGCGTTCTATTCAGGCCATTATATTATATATATAATATATATTTCGTCGATTTCTATTTAAAGAGAATTTTATAAATCGTTTTAAATTCCTTTTCAAATCGATTTCAACTTCTTATTTCAAATTCAAATCAAAATTGAATTTTTCCTCATAAATTCGTTTTAAATTTATTTCAATTCAATTCAAATTCCAATTCAATTTGAATTCATTTCAAATTGATTCTTATTCTATCTCAATTCGTTTTCAATTCAGTTCTTTTTCGTTTTATATTCAATTCAATTCGAATTCGTTATATATTCAATTCAATTCGAATTCGTTTTATATTCAATTCAATTCGAAAAATGAATATATTCAATTCAATTCGAATTCGTTTTATATTCAATTTAATTCGAATTCGTTATATATTCAATTCAATTCGAATTCGTTATATATTCAATTCAATTCGAAAAACGAATGTAATCGATATAAATATCGTTCGCGTCAAAATAGCGCATCTCTAATCAACAAGGCTTTATATATTTCAATAATTCTATTATTCTATTCTACAAATGAATCTATATTTTTGTCAACACGTGACAAATCTCAGTGAATGAGTACTGTCCACGTGTGGCTATTTTTGTTATTTAATATATTTTGTAAAAACTATGGTATCTATCGTTAAATTTCAAATCAGACTCCAACTGTAAATTAGTAAGAGAACGATTCCCTAAATATTAACCCCAAAGGCCGAAACCAACATCAGATCAATATCCAGGAGACCACTCATCTCATCTATTTTCCAGTTAATTTCTAATTTCATATATGATAAAGATGTAAATTTTATTGTTAAAATATTTCGTTCAACACATGACTAATCTCAACGGATGAGTACTGTCAACACATGAACCTTTATTTTATAATATTCTTTATTTTCTAAATTGGAATGAGGCCCAATCAATCACCATATAGCGTTAATGTAACACCCTATGTCCATTAATGTCACTCACAAAAGGGAATGCATTAACTTCTATGGAGCGTTTTAAGTGAATATAGAACAGAAAATCACAACAAGACAGATATGAAATAGTACTTGAAAATTTAAAACTTTATTTATTGCAACGGAAGGTAAGTAAGTTTGGTTACATCACCAAAACCCAAAGACTAAAGTCAAGTACATAATATCCATCTTGACAAAATCAGAGTACATAATATAAAAAGCATAATCCCATAAATAGCCATAAAAGAGATAGGTTGAGCTTTACTTCAGCAATCCAAATCCAAGTGCTCCCAAAGAGATCCAAATCAAGCTTCCCACCCTAAGAACCTGGGGGGGGGGGAGGGGGGGGGGGAAAGGAAGAAAAGTGGTGGAAACAAAGGGGGTCAGACATAAAGTCTGGCAAGTCCGATAACTCCAACAATATAATTATCAAAGTAACTAGGATAAGACATAAGCTTGGTAAATATGGAAATGACTGTGAATTAATGGCAAGACCAAGCAACCAAAAATAATAGGATGAGAAAAGATAACGTTAAAGGCGCTTCCTAATCAATATAGGGTAATTACTATACTCTACCGTACTGTACTATACTAATACTAACTGCACCCATACTAGCCACTCTAGAAACTTGATCCCTCTTGACTAAACAGAATGATGATAGCTTCGTGTACTACTAGATGTACCCACTATCCCCACTAGATGTACCCCTTCAATGGTAATTCCATGTACTCCTAGCTGACGTCATAGGTGCCGCCTGCTCCTATCTCCACTAGGTGTACCCCTTTAATGATTAATTAATAATGGTAGCTTCGTGTACCCCTAGCTGACTACATAGGTGCCGTCTGCTCCTATCTCCACTAGATGTACCCACTACCCTGCCCCATTCGATCGGCTCCCTAACTCGTAGATACCCGTGCTGGTCCCACAGTGGGGTGTATCACTCCCCTAAAGTGGCAACCCAATACAACTTAAGGATTCATGGATTATACCAACACGATGCAACAACGTCTTACCTACCAGCCCGGGCCCACGCACGCATATGACCCCGTTGGACTTGCGTTGCCACCGCTAACCCATTTTGGCCTCTAACAATCAGGCCCAGTAGGCGTGTCCCGTCCTCGACTTAGGTCGAGCTCACAAAGATACTTAATGGGCTACTGGACTGAAAAGGGCCCCCACCAACCTTCCCACCTAGGCTTGGTCCCCTCTAATACATCCCACTTAACCCCATGTCCATTTACATGTATAAATTTGGTTAAGTGTTTTGTAATTTAACCTAGTCTCACCCTTTTGTTTAATTAACAGGTTGTATTGGTTAAGTCTGTGGGCCTATATACACAAATATTACCCACCTAGCCAAGATTTACTTAACTCTCTCACTGGTTCAGACATATTAATTTACGGTTAAGTTTGTGGGCCTATATGTACTAATATTACCCACCTACCCAAGATTTACTTAACCCACTCATTCCGTATAACCCAGTTTACTTAACCCCCAACTTAAACTTAAGTTCTTACAATCCCTAGGGATCAGATTTGGTTAAGTAGTCCATTTCATTTACCATGTCCATTTTTAATTAATTAATCAATTAATTAAAACCTTTCCCTTCATAGGTGTTAATACCTATTTTATCCAATAATTTGAATTACATGTCATAATTGTTTATATTCAAATTACTCCATTTTTCTAATCGTATTTCTCATGACATCCTCATGTCACCCACATGTCACCCACTAGATTCCTCATGCCACCCAAGGCACCCACTTAACCCCCTCATGTCCCACTACATATTTACTTTGGTTAAGTGTTTCTTAATTTATTACTATCGTAACCCCTGTAGGACCTCTCACATTAGACTGACATTTATGGCTGTTGCATTTGCCGGGCGGGTCCGGGCAGTCTTACACCACAAACGAGCCTAACCTCGTGTCCATACAATTGTTACGCATTTAGTTTGGGCCTTTGACCTCTCACATTGGGCTACCATTTGTGGCTGCTGGATTTGCCGGGCGGGTGCGGGCAGTCTTACACCACAAATGAGTCCAACCTCGTGTCTTAGGCAATTAATTATACATAATTAATTTCCCCCAATATTTGAATTACTTTCCCTATTCAAATTACAAATCATTTCCATATTTATTTATGTATAAATATGTCACCTTAATTATGTCCACTATTTATGGTACATAAATTGTACCAATTTACATCTCAAATTAATTTCATGCCTTTTTAGGCATTTGTGCCAATTCCCAATATTTAATATCCCTATTCAAATTCAAATTAATCTATGTCCATAATTAAACTATGTCCATTACTACACATTAATTTTCCAATTAATGCCTTCATTAAATTTTTCGCCTTTTAAGGCAATTCACCTTAATTAATATCTCAAATTCGTTATATGCCTCATTTACATGCCAATTCACATTTATTAACATAATCAATATTTTCATCCCATTTTTGGATTAATTATTCCTAATCAAATATGTTAATAAAATTCCAATTATCTTTATGACCATAATTCACATTAATTATGTCCAAATATCACTTTGCCAATTAATATCTCAATTTACATATATGCCTCTTTCAAGGCTATTACATGCCAATTCACATTTATTAACATAATCAATATTTTTCCCATAACCCCCGCGGCGTCCGTTCGCATAGAATATATGATAGACTAAGAAATAGTCTAACACATGAAAAAGGGAAAAACACCACATATTCACATAACATACAAAATAGGCCTAACTTGCATATGAGAATTTACCACATAACTTGCATAAAATCATAGATCTAAACATAGGCCTAAAAGGTATGAACCTGCATGTTATGAATAAGATTTTCATCACAAAATTTACATAGGAAATAACCACAAACTTGCATAACATGATTCATATTCCAAACTCCTATTTTTATATAAACTTGCATATGTGATTTATGCAACATAACAATGGTGTAAATTTACCTCTAAACATATAAACTAGCATGTAAAGATTTAGCATATAACTCATACATGTCATAGCCTAACTTTTGGTCTAAAATAGATGTCATAATCTTTACTAACTTGCATGTGATTTATGTCTAAATCAACATCTAAACTTGCATACATATATATGATCTATCATATGAATCAACATAACCAAACTAGCATTTAAACAACATGATGATTTGATTATACATAAGCCGATCATAGAATTACAACATAGATCATAACTTTACAACATGTATGATAACATCACAATTTAACAACATAATCATATCATACGGTCAATAATTCACATCATATCCATATAATCCACAATTATATCTAATCTTACTTAATTTAATAATTATCTTGATTAGAGAAATCGAACTTGCCTTTCGTGGTTAAAGAATTATGAACAATTGATCAAACTTGATGCAGAATTGTTGTAGCGACGTTAGTTGATTCGTTGTTGAAGCTCTAAGCTTGAATTAGGTTGAATTGATTAGCTATCTTCCTCTTTAGTTGGCGGTGGCTACACTGAGTTCCATGGCGACGGTATAACGACTTTAGTTTCAATTTTAATTAGGTTTAGGGTTAGCATTAGGATGTATTTATAGGTGTAGGAAGTTATTTAGGACCATTAGATTAACCCTAAACCATGAGAACCAACCAAATGCAAAATCTGCATTTGAGCGAATCGGCCCACGGGTTGACAGCCAAACACCCTGGATTAACCCCTAGTCGACCCAGCTGAGCTTGGGTCGACCTCAAAAATGGGCCGGTTCGGTCATTCCCCCCTCCCAATTCGCTGTTTTGAACTTTTTCGCATATTTATTTATTTAATTTTTAATTTTTATATATATATCAATATATATATACATATGTATTTCTCTGCGCAACCCATTTCACTTAATTCTTTTCTAAAAATTAAGTATACTTTAATTTGTGAATTTTAATGTTATAAAATTACGGGGTGTTACATTCTCCCCTCCTTAAAGGATTTCGTCCCTGAAATCTCCAAGTCAAGAAGAATGTATATCCTACCATCTAATCTTCCATCTACTCAACCATCAAACACAAGCATCCATTATCCTTAAAAGACTTCTAATGCTTTAATGCTATATGCACAGTGTGTGTATATGTCCATATCTAATGCAAAATTAGGCGGTCTACTTATTCAGTCGACCTCCTTAGTGCAATTCATGATAGTTCCATGCGTCCAATATGTATGCAAAAGATTCCTAATGATACATATTAATTCTATATGCGTGCACAACCATCCACCCGAATGCAGCAACCATATGATAATACAACCATTATACATCCATTTTACTAAATACATCCATATATATGCAATATGCAATATGAAGTGACTGAGCCGATCTGGTGCCTAATAGTGTGTGTATATGCATCCACGAGCAACCACTAGCAAACACTTGCATCCACTTTGCATCCATCATACATAACATATCTCAAACACATGTTTCAACCATAGGATTTCCCTAACTGAAGGTCAAAGATACTAGAGAGAGGACATACTAAAGATAAGATAAGCACAAGCTAAGCGATAAAGGAGAAATTAAAAGACATAACCTCGAAAAGAAAAGGGTACAATGAACGCATCTTCTCTTCCGTCTCCCAAGTATCGTTACTCTCATCGTCTCCCCATTGTACTTTGACTAGTTTGACCTCTCGATTTCTCAACTTCTTGATCTCCGACCCAAGAATGCATGTAGGAGCTCGTCGAATCATCTCATCACGCTCTATTTCCACCTCTCTAAGCAAGCTCGACTCCACTACCTCCGCGGTCTCGTGTAAGCACTTCCTCAAATGTGATACATGGAATACGTTGTGTACACCACTAAGTCTCTCAGGCAACTCCTCTTATCCGCATAAGATTTCTGCCTATCCTGTGCTGCCTTCATCCTTCTTCGAATCAAATCAATCTTCTCCGAAATCTCTCTAATCATATCGGGCCCAAGTAAGATCTTATCCGTAGATTCCCACCAACGTGTAGGTGAACGACAAGGTCGTCCATAAAGAGCTTCGAAAGGTGCCATGCCAATGCTAGACTGAAAGCTATTTTTATATGCGAACGCCACCAATGGAAGATGCTCTTCCCATGTACCCCCAAAGTCTAGGATACATAGCCTCAAAAGGTCCTCTAGAATATGATTCACCCACTCGGTTTGGTCGTCTGTCTGAGGATGATATGCGGTGCTCAAACATAAATGAGTCCCTACCGCTTCTTGTAAGCTCCTCCAAAATTCGATAGTGAAGATAGGATCGCGGTCGCTTACTATGCTAGAAGGAACACCATGCAAATGAACTATCTCTCGGACATATACAGAAGATAACCATGGAGCAGTCCTCTTACTCTTCACGGGAATAAAATGGGCACTCTTAGTAAGTCTATCTACTATAACCTAAATCCCCGTATTACCCTTCCTCGATCTTGGTAATCCATCAACAAAATCTATCGAGATACTATCCATGTGAACACATCGCAACTATCCATCTCCCATGCAAGCCGTCCTATTCGAACTCGATATCCCCCAAGCACAAGCCCAAACCAATATCAGACAAGCACCCAAGGAATACCTCCTCCGATTTCAGATAGTCTACGTGAGATGATACTAGCAAAACAAATAATTGGGCACTTAACCGACTCTGGCTGTCCTCGCCAGTCTTGCTTCAAAACCATCACTAATCACCTAACTGACTTTGCATTATCCCCTAGGCACACACGAATACCTCGTGCCTCTAGGTAAACCCCGCACTTCATCGAAGACGTCACTATACTCACGGACCACACGAAAAGATTCCAAATCACCGTTGGATACGTCAAGAGATTCGAGACAGCTAAACGTCACTGAACCCCTAGGATCACAAGAAATATGAGGGTCTTTCCATAATGAATCAATAGTCTAACTACCCTCCTTTCACTATCTAGGATGGCACCCCGCCTGGGTAGCCAATCCACCCCTAGAATCAAACTATAGCCGGTGAAACCAAGGACGAAGGCGTTGCATTCAAATCCAACGTCCAAGATAGACACTCTCAAATCCCGACAAACCATTGAAGGATGAGCCGAACCACCAGAAAAAAATTTGAGACTAGGATGGGATCCTTAACTAGACTAGTATTTAGGTGCAGTGTTTTCAACTAACGAAGCAGATGCTAACGAGTATGAAGCACCAGAATCAAACAAAGTTCGAATAGGATAATAAAGGAAACCAAATTTCTACATGGACGGTCCTACCCCTATCAGGTATACTAGCCGTGAGGGAATATAACTACCCTCTAGAAGATCATGTACTTTGCCCTTGCCTCTTTGGACAATCCTAATAAGGTGTCCTATTTCTCCAAAAGGATAACTACTAGCCTTCTTGTTCACATTCCCCATTCGTGACCTTCCACCAAGATGAGGTTTCGTCCTTCATTAACCAACAGCTATTTGAACCTTCCTCCCATCGTCTACCTTAAAGGTATCAACAAGCCCTCAACTTCCTTGAACTAACTTCTAGCCCGTCAAACGACTAAGTCCCTTGAAGTGGTTTTTCGTCCTTCGTATGGAAGTCCCTATTTATCTTAGAAAAAGCATCTATATGCGGAGGGAAAATCCAATAAAAGAGAAAGAGGAAGAGATTCAAAATGGAGAGTCGAAGGAAGGATATATGGCTCTTGGGGATTATGTTTTTTAAAACAAACCTTTGTTTCAAAAATACTCTTCTACAAACATATTTTTGAAAGTATTCTTTATAAAAATGCTTTTGAAAAATAGTTTCTCAAAATATCTTATATGTTCTGGTAACCTTCAACTCTGATACTACGTGTAACACCCCATGTCCATTAATGTCACTCACAAAAGGGAATGCATTAAATTCTATGGAGCGTTTTAAGTGAATATAGAACAGAAAATCACAACAAGACATATATGAAATAGTACTTGAAAATTTAAAACTTTATTTATTGCAACGGAAGGTAAATATGTTCGGTTACATCACCAAAACCCAAAGACTAAAGTCAAGTATATAATATCCATCTTGACAAAATCAGAGTACATAATATAAAAAGCATAATCCCATAAATAGCCATAAAAGAGATAGGTTGAGCTTTACTTCAGCAATCCAAATCCAAGTGCTCCCAAAGAGATCCAAATCAAGCTTCCCACCCTAAGAACCTTGGGGGGGGGGGGGAGGAAGAAAAGAAGTGGAAACAAAGAGGGTCAGACATAAAGTCTGGCAAGTCCGATAACTCCAACAATATAATTATCAAAGTAACTAGGATAAGACATAAGCTTGGTAAATAAAGAAATGACTGTGAATTAATGGCAAGACCAAGCAACCAAAAATAATAGGATGAGAAAAGATAACGTTAAAGGCGCTTCCTAATCAATATAGGGTAATTACTATACTCTACCGTACTGTGCCGTACTGTACTGTACTAACACTAACTGCACCCATACTAGCCACTCTAGAAACTTGATCCCTCTTGACTAAATAGAATGATGATAGCTTCGTGTACTACTAGATGTACCTACTATCCCCACTAGATGTACCCCTTCAATGGTAATTCCATGTACTCCTAGCTGACGTCATAGGTGCCGCCTGCTCCTATCTCCACTAGGTGTACCCCTTTAATGATTAATTAATAATGGTAGCTTCGTGTACCCCTAGCTGACTACATAGGTGCCATATGCTCCTATCTCCACTAGATGTACCCACTACCCTGCCCCATTCGATCGGCTCCCTAACTCGTAGATACCCGTGCTGGTCCCACAGTGGGGTGTATCACTCCCCTAAAGTGGCAACCCATTACAACTTAAGGATGCATGGCTTATACCTACATGATGCAACAACGTCTTACCTACTAGCCCGGGCCCACGCACGCACATGACCCCGTTGGACTTGCGTTGCCACCGCTAACCCACTTTGGCCTCTAACAATCAGGCCCAGTAGGCATGTCCCATCCTCGACTTGGGTCGAGCTCACAAAGATACTTAATGGGCTATTGGACTGAAAAAGGCCCCCACCAAGCTTCCCACCTAGGCTTGGTCCCCTCTAATACATCCCACTTAACCCCATGTCCATTTACATGTATAAATTTGGTTAAGTGTTTTCTAATTTAACCTTGTCTCACCCTTTTGTTTAATTAACAGGTTGTATTGGTTAAGTCCATGGGCCTATATACACAAATATTACACACCTACCCAAGATTTACTTAACCCTCTCACTGGTTCAGACATATTAATTTACGGTTAAGTTTGTGGGCCTATATGTACTAATATTACCCACCTACCCAAGATTTACTTAACCCACTCATTCCGTATAACCCAGTTTACTTAACCCCCAACTTAAACTTAAGTTCTTACAATCCCTAGGGATCAGATTTGGTTAAGTAGTCCATTTCATTTACCATGTCCATTTTTAATTAATTAATCAATTAATTAAAACCTTTCCCTTCATAGGTGTCAATACCTATTTTATCCAATAATTTGAATTACATGTCATAATTGTTTGTATTCAAATTACTCCATTTTTCTAATCGTATTTCTCATGACATCCTCATGTCACCCACATGTCACCCACTAGATTCCTCATGCCACCCAAGGCACCCACTTAACCCCCTCATGTCCCACTACATATTTACTTTGGTTAAGTGTTTCTTAATTTATTACTATCGTAACCCCTGTAGGACCTCTCACATTAGACTGACATTTGTGGCTGCTGGATTTGCCGGGCGGGTCCGGGCAGTCTTACACCACAAACGAGCCTAACCTCGTGTCCATACAATTGTTACGCATTTAGTTTGGGCCTTTGAACTCTCACATTGGGCTACCATTTGTGGCTGCTGGATTTGCCGGGCGGGTGCGGGCAGTCTTACACCACAAATGAGTCCAACCTCGTGTCTTAGGCAATTAATTATACATAATTAATTTCCCCCAATATTTGAATTACTTTCCCTATTCAAATTACAAATCATTTCCATATTTATTTATGTATAAATATGTCACCTTAATTGTGTCCACTATTTATGGTACATAAATTGTACCAATTTACATCTCAAATTAATTTCATGCCTTTTTAGGCATTTGTGCCAATTCCCAATATTTAATATCCCTATTCAAATTCAAATTAATCTATGTCCATAATTAAACTATGTCCATTACTACATATTAATTTTCCAATTAATTCCTTCATTAAATTTTTCGCCTTTTAAGGCAATTCACCTTAATTAATATCTCAAATTCGTTATATGCCTCATTTACATGCCAATTCACATTTATTAACAAAATCAATATTTTCATCCCATATTTGGATTAATTATTCCTAATCAAATATGTTAATAAAATTCCAGTTATCTTTATGACCATAATTCACATTAATTATATCCATATATCACTTTGCCAATTAATATCTCAATTTACATATATGCCTCTTTTAAGGCTATTACATGCCAATTCACATTTATTAACATAATCAATATTTTTCCCATAACCCCCGCGGCGTCCGTTCGCATAGAATATATGATAGACTAAGAAATAGTCTAACACATGAAAAAGGGAAAAACACCATATATTCACATAACATACAAAATAGGCCTAACTTGCATATGAGAATTTACCACATAATTTGCGTAAAATCATAGATCTAAACATAGGCCTAAGAGGTATGAACCTGCATGTTATGAATAAGATTTTCATCACAAAATTTACATAGGCAATAACCACAAACTTGCATAACATGATTCATATTCCAAACTCATATTTTTATATAAACTTGCATATGTGATTTATGCAACATAACAATGGTGTAAATTTACCTCTAAACATATAAACTAGCATGTAAAGATTTAGCATATAACTCATACATGTCATAGCCTAACTTTTGATCTAAAATAGATGTCATAATCTATACTAACTTGCATGTGATTTATGTCTAAATCAACATCTAAACTTGCATACATACATTTGATCTATCATATGAATCAACATAACCAAACTAGCATTTAAACAACATGATGATTTGATTATACATAAGCCAATCATAGAATTACAACATAGATCATAACTTTACAACATGTATGATAACATCACAATTTAACAACATAATCATATCATACAGTCAATAATTCGCATCATATCCATATAATCCACAATTATATCTAATCTTACTTAATTTAATAATTATCTTGATTAGAGAAATCGAACTTGCCTTTCATGGTTAAAGAATTATGAACAATTGATCAAACTTGATGCAGAAATGTTGTAGCGGCGTTAGTTGATTCGTTGTTGAAGCTCGAAGCTTGAATTAGGTTGAATTGATTAGCTATCTTCCTCTTTAGTTGGCGGCGGCTTCACTGAGTTCCATGGCGACTGCATAACGGCTTTAGTTTCAATTTTAATTAGGTTTAGGGTTAGCATTAGGATGTATTTATAGGTGTAGGAAGTTATTTAGGACAATTAGATTAACCTTGAACCATGAGAATCAACCAAATGCAAAATCTGCATTTTAGCGAATCGGCCCACGGGTTGATAGTCAAACACCCTGGATTAACCCCTAGTCGACCCAGCAGAGCTTGGGTCGACCTCAAAAATGGGCCGGTTCGGTCATTCCCCCCTCCCAATTCACTGTTTTGAACTTTTTCGCATATTTATTTATTTTTTAATTTTTATATATATATATATTTCTCTGCGCAACCCATTTCACTTAATTCTTTTCTAAAAATTAAATATACTTTAATTTGTGAATTTTAATGTTATAAAATTACGGGGTGTTACAGTTAACTATGTGGATTTCATACAACACATGTATATAATGGCAACGATAAATAATCAACCATCATCCAATGTGCACTACACTGTATAAGCATCAAATATTGATATCAAACGCTTATAACAGCCTGTCAATCAATCGATCGACATACAATTAATTATTGGGATTAGTGTATGCCGTATTTTATCCCAATACCCGTGTGGGGTTTCAAACAATCAAACACATATTTTATTTGTGCAGTCGGGCGATGTGTAAAATTTATCGTCCCAATCAATGTCCTTCAAATAGGTGTACATAAACAAACCGTCCGGTTTGTAAATGAATATTTATTTATTCACATTCACGTTAAAAATTATATTTTTAACGACCAAATTATTTTATTCAACCTATGAATATTCTATTATCTATTTCACATCAACATCACAAACAATTTTCACAACGCATCAATCAAACAAACAAGCCATCCATGGTCTGTGGATGACGGGTGTCGGGTGCAACTAAACACCGTCTGCATCCTAGTATATATTATAATATAAATAGAAAAAGAAATTTTAAAAGGTGAGAAGTTCTCACCAAGGGTTCCACTCCTCCAGTTTTATTTTTGAATGGTTCGGACTTCGTTTTGATCTCAGTCAGCTCCATGGCCATGTAACACCCCACACCCGCTAAGGTCACTCACTAAGGGAATGCCTTAACTTCGGTGGAGCATTTTAAGTGAGTATAGAACAGAAAAATTACAACAAGACAGATATAAATAATTGAAAATCTAAAACATTCTTTCATAGCAGCAGAAGGTAAACATGTTTAGTTACAACACCATAAAGAGTCAAGTACTAAATATCCATCCTGATAAAAACATAAGTACATAATCCCACTATATAAACAATAGCCATAAAAGAAAAGATAAGCTGGGCTTTACATCACGGTCCAAGCTCCAGAAGATAGATAAAGATATCTGATCAAAGCCCACTAGTGCTAGGCCCAACCTGAGGACCTGAGGGGGAAAAAGATAAAAACAACGGGGTCAGACATAAGTCTGAGTGAGCCCTATAACTTTAACCACACAATCATTAAAATAATTAGGGTATGATATAAACTTGGCACGGGATGACTGGGATAAATGACTACACTAAGTAGCCAACCAGACATAGGATAACTAAGATAACGGTAAAGACGCATCTACCCACCCAAGGATAATTACTAACTGCACCACACCAGTTCTACCCACCCAAGGGTAATTCCTACTTAAAGGTTGATCCCACTAAGTGTACTTAGAAAATTTACCCAGTAGTTTCGTGTACCCCTAGCTGACTACATAGGTGTCGTCTGCCCCTATCTCCTCTAGGTGTACCCACTACTCCCAAGCGATCGGCTCTCTACCGTAGATACTCGTGCTGGCCCCACAGTGGGGTGTATCACTCCCCAAAGTGGCAACCCGAAAATGGTGCACGGCTTATATCTACACGATGCAACAACGTCTTACCTACCAGCCCGGGTCCACACACGCATATGAAACCCGTTGGACTCGTGTTGCCACCGCTACCCTGTTTTGGCCTCTTATAGTCAAGCCCAGTACGCGTGTCCCGTCCTCGACATGGGTCGAGCCCAATAATATACATATGGGTTACTGGTTGAAATGGGCCCCCACAAGCTACTACTTAAGCTTGTCATTCTATCTAGTGCATCCCACTTAACCCCTTTTTATAATCATGCCCACTTACATGTTAAGGTTTTGGTTAAGTCATCTAATCATATTTCAATTGCCACTCAAGGCCCCCACAAGCTACTACTTAAGCTTGTCATTTAATCTTATTTCAATTGCCACTCAAGGCCCCCACAAGCTACTACTTAAGCTTGTCATTTAATCTTATTTCAATTTCCACTCAAGGCCCCCACAAGCTACTACTTAAGCTTGTCTTTTAATCTAGTGCATCCCACTTAACCCCTTTTTATAATCATGCCCACTTACATGTTAAGGTTTTGGTTAAGTCATCTAATCATATTTCAATTGCCACTCAAGGCACCCACTAGATTTCTACATGCCACCAAAGGCACTTACTTAACCCTTTAATCATGTTTAATTACATGTTCCACTTCGGTTAAGTATTCTAATCGTATTTTCTATTGCCACCCAAGGCAACTACTAGATTTTTCCACATGCCACCCAAGGCACCCACTTAACCCCCCATGTCCTCTACATGCTAATATGGTTAAGTGTTTCTTAATTGATTAAGAACGTAACCGTTGTAGAGACCTCTCACATTAGACTATCTCTTATGGCAGCTGGATTTGCCGGTCGGGTCCAGGCAGCCTTACGCCATAACCGAGTCTAACCTCGTGTCTTTACACTTGTCACGTATATAGTTTGTGCCTAAGACCTCTCACATTGGGCCAATCATTTGTAGCCCCTGGATATGCCGGTCGGTTCCGGGCAGTCTTATGCTACAAAAGGGTCCAACCTCGTGTCTTAGTCGATTAATTACACCTAATTAATCACCCCCATATTTCGAATTAATTTTCCCTAATTAATTCCAATTTTTAACGATGTACATAATTGACTCAATTATGTCCATCCTCTTTATGGTACGCATAATCATACCAACTTCACACAATTTCATTAACATGTTTATTAACCCCATCGTTCCCCACGTAATTCGTGGACATGACATAAAAGGGAAGATTCATCACAAATACAATGGGTTCAACTTGCATAACATTAGCATCAACATGGGTTTTTAAAGGTGTCATCATGCATATAGCATCAAACCCAACTAGCATAAATAATCAACCCAAACTTGCATGAATCACATATGTCATAAAGAGATTAACTTGCATAAGTTACTTATGTCATATAAAGGGGTAAACTTGCATATGTATGTATGACATACAAAGGGGTTAACTTGCATATGTATGCATATCATTCTAAGGTGTAAACTTGCACATGTTACTTGCATATCATCAAACACCAAACTTGCATAACATGTCATATATGGACTTGCATATAATCATACACCAAACTTGCATAACATATCATATATGAACTTGCATATAATCATACACCAAACTTGCATAACATATCATATATGAACTTGCATATAATCATACACCAAACTTGCATAACATATCATATATGAACTTGCATATAATCATACACCAAACTTGCATAACATATCATATACGAACTTGCATATAATCATACACCAAACTTGCATAATCATGGTGTCATAGTGGATCAATGTTTATCATAGCAACTAGCATCATGAACACTTGCATAACTTGCATAACATCATGATCAAATAGCATATAGCTTGCATAACTTGCATAACATCATGAACATGTAACATATGACTTGCATAACTTGCATAACATCATGAACATGTAGCATATGGCTTGCATAACTTGCATAACATCTCAAACTCATAGCATATAACTTGCATAACATGCATAACATCTCAAACACATAGCATATAACTTGCATAACATGCATAACATCATTAACACATAGCATATAACTTGCATAACTTGCATTGATCCACATTCATAGCCATAACCTCATTATATCCTATCATAATCATTTCAATAATTGGTCATTAAGGCTATAGAAAACTCACAACTTGTTGATTAGCCTTCTTATGAATATATTAAAAGATTGAGACGAAGCCACTAAGCTATCAACTCAAAAACTCCAAATAAGAATGCTCCAAATGAAAACCCTTGAGCCAAATCAATAATAAAGATCCTAGCTTTGATGAAGAAAAGCCTTGAATCAAACATAGAAACACTTAAGCAAGCTTAGGAACTCTTATACTTCTTTAGAAACTCTCTCATATGATTAGAGATGGAGATTATGACAAGAGGATGAGGGTGGAGGCCATGAGAGAACATTTTGGCATAGTTTAGCTATAGGATTGAATAATGAGCATTTAGGTTTAGGTTAGGGGTCTTTTTATAGAAGACTAGGATAGTTTTAGCCATAGGATAAACCTTAGTTTAGATCCTAGCCATCAAAGCATGTCTTGGGGAAGAAGTCAAGTGTAGGAACCATCTAGGGCCTTTAGATTAAAGCTGAACCATGAGAACCATTCAAATGCAAAATCTGCATTTGAGCGAATCGGCCCACGGGTTGACAGCCAAACACCCTGGATTAACCCCTAGTCGACCCAGCAAGCTCGGGTCGACCTCAAAAATCGGCCGGTTCGGTTATTCCCCTCTCCCAATTCGCTGTTTTGAACATTTTTGCATATTTATTTATTTAATTTTCAATTATATATATATATCAATATATATATTTCTCTGCGCAACCCATTTCACTTAATTAAGTATACTTTAATTTGTGAATTTTTATGTTCAAATTACGGGGTGTTACATTCTCCCCTCCTTAAAGGATTTCGTCCCCGAAATCTCTAAGTCAAGAAGAACATATCCTACCAACCAAACAACCATCTACTAAACCATCAAACACTGACATCCATTGTCCTTAAAATTTCTAATGACATATGAACATATGCAAAAAGTGTGTGTATATGCCCGTATACTAATGCTAAATCAGGCGGTCTACTGATTCAGTTGACCTCCTTAATGCAAACCATGATAGTGCCATGCATCCAATATGTATGCGGAAGAACCCTATCGACACATACTATTTCTATATGAGTGCACAATCATTCACCAAAATGCATCATCCATATGATAGCACAACCATTATACATCCATTAATATAGCTACCTACACACAATTTTATGCAATATGCAATATGAAGTGATTGAGCCGATCTAGTGCCTAAAGTGTGTGTATATGCATCCACGAGCAACCACTAGCAACCACTTGCATCCACACGCATCTATCAAACATAACATGTCTTAAACACATGTTTCAACTATAGGTTTACCCTATCTAAAGGTCAAAGGTACTAATGAGAGGACATACTAAAGATAAGATAAGTACTAGACAAACGATAAAGGAGAAGTTAAAAGACATACCCTCGAAAAGGAATGGGTATAGTGAACGCACCTTCGCTTCCGTCTCCCAAGTAGCATTGCTCTCATCTTCTCCCCATTGCACTTTGACTAGTCGCACCTCTCTGTTCCTCAACTTCCTAATCTCTGACCCAAGGATGCGGATAGGAGCTCGTCGAATAGTTGCATCACGCTCTACCTCCACTTCTCTAAGCAAGCTCGGCTCTACCACCTCTGCGGTCTCATGTAGGCACTTCCTCAAATGTGATACATGGAATACATCATGTACACCACTAAGTCTCTTGGGCAACTCTACTCTATATGCCATCTGTCTAATCCTTTCCTTAATAGGAAACGGTCCCACCAATCTTGGTGCTAACTTCCCAACGGACCCAAAGCGAACAACATTCCGTAATGGAGATACCTTGACAAAGACCATGTCCCCAACATCAAACTCAAGATCCGTTCTCCTCTTATCCGCGTAAGATTTCTGTCTGTCTTGCGCCGCTTTCATCCTTCTTTGAATCAAATCAATCTTTTCCGAAGTCTCTCTAACCATATCGGGCCCAAGCAAGATCTTATCCGTAGATTCCCACCAACAAAATCCATCGAGACGCTATCCCACTTCCATTGCGGAACTTCTAATGGGTGAAGCAACCCACCGGGTTTCTTTTGCTCCGCTTTCACTTGTTGGCACACCAAGCATCTAGCGACATACTCGGCCACATCTTTCTTCATACCGGCCCAAAAGAAAACTCGCTTCATGTCTTGGTACATCTTGTCCCCACCGGGATGAATGGTCATCTTCGAACGATGTGCATCATCAAGTACAGCCTTCTTCAAACCCTCGTCCTGCGGTACACAAAGTCTATCGTCTCTACGCCACCACCCCTTATCATCTAGGGTGTACCTTCTCAAATGGCTGGACGACTCCCTCCTTATGAGCTTCTCCACTAACTCAACCAACTGTGGGTCGTCCCGCTGTGCCTCACCAATCCGTCCCAGAAGAGTAGGTCTGACCTCTAAGGATGCTAGCAAACCGGGTATAAAGTCAACAGAAGGTCTGAAGTCAAACATCGAGATAAATTCCAAGCTCCGTCGTTCAACGAACAATGAACTCAAGGACAACCTTTTTCTACTTAAGGCGTCCGCTACCACGTTACCCTTGCCATGGGTATACGCTATCTCAAACTCATAGGATGCTAAGAATCCCATCCACTTTTGCTGTCCTAAGACTATGCGCTCGAAGAGTCTCCAACACTTCCCTAAGATGTAGGGCATGCTCTTCTCCACTTCTAGAGAAAACCAGGATATTACCCCATCCAAAATCATCACAACTGTCCATCTCTCACGCAGACCATCCTAGTCGAACTTGACATCCCCCAAGTGCAAGCCCCAAAGGCCTAAACCAATATCAGACAAACACCCAAGGGATACCTCCTTCGAATTCAGACGACCTACGTGAGATGATACTAGTAAAAACGGCTAAACAATTAAGCCCTTGTCCAACTCTGGATGTCCTCGCCAGTCTCGCTCCAAAACCACCGTTTATCCCATAACTGGCTTTACTCAACCTATTAAGCACATACGAAAACTTATTTCGCTCCTAGAAAAGACCAAGATGTCATCCATAAAGACCATCACGAACTTATTTAGGTACTCCCTGAACACCCTACTCATCAAATCCACAAAGTATGCGGGGGCGTTCATCAAACCAAATGGCATCACCAACCACTCATAAAAACCATCCGGAGTCCTAAAGGCAGTCTTGTCTATGCTATCCTCAGCCACTCTCAACTGATGAAACCCCGTGGCTAAGTCCAACTGAGAAAATACTGAAGCGCCAACCAATTGATCGAAAAGATCATCAATCCTCGGCAATGGGTGTCTATTCTTCTTTGTGAGCTTGTTGAGTTCTCTATAGTCTACACAAAGTCTGAGGGACCCATCCGCCTTTGTAGCAAAAACTACTGGAGTACCCCACTCCGATATACTTCGTCTTCTGAACCCCTTCTCAAGTAAATCGCCTACTTGCTTATGGAGTTCCCTCCTCTCACGAGGAGCCATGTGGCACACTGGCCAAGATACTGGTTTGGCATTGTCTACCGGATATATTCGGAAGTCAATCTCCCGCTCCGGAGGTAAGCCCTTCACCTCCTCAAACACATCCGAGTATTCCCGGACCACTCTAACAGATCGCAAACTCTCGACCGACGTGTCAAGCGATTCTAGATAACTTAGCATACCAGATTCCATGGGATTACAAGAGATCTCGAGAGTGTTACCCAAGCGGGTCATAAGCCTAACAACTCTCCTTTCACAAACAAGAACGGCACCATTACTGGATAAACAGTCCATGCCAAAAACTAACCCATAGCCCGTGAAGCCCAAAAAGCATCACATCTAAACTCAATGCTAAGTATAGAAACTTCCAAACCTAAACACATCATGGAGCCCCCAATTGGGTTTGAAACAACCACGGGATCATCTACCAAACTGGTGTCTAGGTGCAGTGACTCAACTAATGAGATAAATGAATGTGGTTCACTAGAGTCGAATAAAGTTCGAACAGGATGATCGAGAGAACCAAATTTCAACTTAGACGGTCCTACCCCCATCAGGTATACCCGTTGTGAGGGAATACATCTACCCTCCAGAAGATCCTGTACTTCGTCCTTACCTCTTTGGACAACCCCAAGGTGTCCTATTTCTCCAAAACGACTTCCCCTTCACATTCTCCTTTCGTGGCCTTCTTACCACGATGAGGTTTCGTCCTTTATTAACCAAACAACTATTTGAGCCTTCCTCCCATCGTCTATCCTATAGGTATCTACCAGTCCTCCTCCTTCTTGAACCAACTTCTAATCCGACAAATGTCTAAGTCCCTTGAAGTGGTTTTCCATTCTTATCTATCTTAGAAAGATCATCTATACACGGAGGGGAAATTCAAAAAGAGAGAGGAAGAGATTCAAAACGGAGAATTCGAAAGATAAAGATATGGCTATTGGGGATTATGCTTTTCTTTCAAAAACTTTTCTCTTAAAAGACATGTTTTTGAAAATACTTCTTCCAAAAATGTTTTAGAAAAATAGTTTTTCTAAAAAAATTATCTGTTCTGGTAACCTTAAGCTCTGATACCACGTGTAACACCCCACATCCGCTAAGGTCACTCACTAAGGGAATGCCTTAACTTCGGTGGAGCATTTTAAGTGAGTATAGAACAGAAAAATTACAACAAGACAGATATAAATACTTGAAAATCTAAAACATTCTTTCATAGCAGCAGAAGGTAAACATGTTTAGTTACAATACCATAAAGAGTCAAGTACTAAATATCCATCCTGATAAAAACATAAGTACATAATCCCACTACATAAACAATAGCCATAAAAGAAAAGATAAGCTGGGCTTTACATCACGGTCCAAGCTCCAGAAGATAGATAAAGATATCTGATCAAAGCCCACTAGTGCTAGGCCCAACCTGAGGACCTGAGGGGGAAAAAGATAAAAACAACGGGGTCAGACATAAGTCTGAGTGAGCCCTATAACTTTAACCACACAATCATTAAAATAATTAAGGTATGATATAAACTTGGCACGGGATGACTGGGGATAAATGACTACACTAAGTAGCCAACCAGACATAGGATAACTAAGATAACGGTAAAGACGCATCTACCCACCCAAGGATAATTACTAACTGCACCACACCAGTTCTACCCACCCAAGGGTAATTCCTACTTAAAGGTTGATCCCACTAAGTGTACTTAGAAAATTTACCCAGTAGTTTCGTGTACCCCTAGCTGACTACATAGGTGCCGTCTGCCCCTATCTCCACTAGGTGTACCCACTACTCCCAAACGATCGGCTCTCTACCGTAGATACCCGTGCTGGCCCCACAGTGGGGTGTATCACTCCCCAAAGTGGCAACCCGAAAATGGTGCACGGCTTATATCTACACGATGCAACAACGTCTTACCTACCAGCCCGGGTCCACACACGCATATGAAACCCGTTGGACTCGCGTTGCCACCGCTACCCCGTTTTGGCCTCTTATAGTCAAGCCCAGTACGCGTGTCCCGTCCTCGACATGGGTCGAGCCCAATAAGATAAATATGGGTTACTGGTTGAAATGGGCCCCCACAAGCTACTACTTAAGCTTGTCATTCTATCTAGTGCATCCCACTTAACCCCTTTTTATAATCATGCCCACTTACATGTTAAGGTTTTGGTTAAGTCATCTAATCATATTTCAATTGCCACTCAAGGCCCCCACAAGCTACTACTTAAGCTTGTCATTTAATCTTATTTCAATTGCCACTCAAGGCCCCCACAAGCTACTACTTAAGCTTGTCATTTAATCTTATTTCAATTGCCACTCAAGGCCCCCACAAGCTACTACTTAAGCTTGTCTTTTAATCTAGTGCATCCCACTTAACCCCTTTTTATAATCATGCCCACTTACATGTTAAGGCTTTGGTTAAGTCATCTAATCATATTTCAATTGCCACTCAAGGCACCCACTAGATTTCTACATGCCACCCAAGGCACTTACCTAACCCTTTAATCATGTTTAATTACATGTTCCACTTCGGTTAAGTATTCTAATCGTATTTTCTATTGCCACCCAAGGCAACTACTAGATTTTTCCACATGCCACCCAAGGCACCCACTTAACCCCCCATGTCCTCTACATGCTAATATGGTTAAGTGTTTCTTAATTGATTAAGAACGTAACCGTTGTAGAGACCTCTCACACTAGACTATCTCTTATGGCAGCTGGATTTGCCGGTCGGGTCCGGGCAGCCTTACGCCATAACCGAGTCTAACCTCGTGTCTTTACACTTGTCACGTATATAGTTTGTGCCTAAGACCTCTCACATTGGGCCAATCATTTGTAGCCGCTGGATATGCCGGTCGGTTCCGGGCAGTCTTATGCTACAAAAGGGTCCAACCTCGTGTCTTAGTCGATTAATTACACCTAATTAATCGCCCCCGTATTTCGAATTAATTTTCCCTAATTAATTCCAATTTTTAACGATGTACATAATTGACTCAATTATGTCCATCCTCTTTATGGTACGCATAATCATACCAACTTCACACAATTTCATTAACATGTTTATTAACCACATCTTTCCCCACGTAATTCGCGGACATGACATAAAAGGGAAGATTCATCACAAGTACAATGGGTTCAACTTGCATAACATTAGCATCAACATGGGTTTTTAAAGGTGTCATCATGCATATAGCATCAAACCCAACTAGCATAAATAATCAACCCAAACTTGCATGAATCACATATGTCATAAAGAGATTAACTTGCATAAGTTACTTATGTCATATAAAGGGGTAAACTTGCATATGTATGTATGACATACAAAGGGGTTAACTTGCATATGTATGCATATCATTCTAAGGTGTAAACTTGCACATGTTACTTGCATATCATCAAACACCAAACTTGCATAACATGTCATATATGGACTTGCATATAATCATACACCAAACTTGCATAACATATCATATATGAACTTGCATATAATCATACACCAAACTTGCATAACATATCATATATGAACTTGCATATAATCATACACCAAACTTGCATAACATATCATATATGAACTTGCATATAATCATACACCAAACTTGCATAACATATCATATATGAACTTGCATATAATCATACACCAAACTTGCATAATCATGGTGTCATAGTGGATCAATGTTTATCATAGCAACTAGCATCATGAACACTTGCATAACTTGCATAACATCATGATCATATAGCATATAGCTTGCATAACTTGCATAACATCATGAACATGTAACATATGACTTGCATAACTTGCATAACATCATGAACATGTAGCATATGGCTTGCATAACTTGCATAACATCTCAAACTCATAGCATATAACTTGCATAACATGCATAACATCTCAAACACATAGCATATAACTTGCACAGCATGCATAACATCATTAACACATAGCATATAACTTGCATAACTTGCATTGATCCATATTCATAGCCATAACCTCATTATATCCTATCATAATCATTTCAATAATTGGTCATTAAGGCTATAGAAAACTCACAACTTGTTGATTAGCCTTCTTATGAATATATTAAAAGATTGAGACGAAGCCACTAAGCTATCAACTCAAAAACTCCAAATAAGAATGCTCCAAATGAAAACCCTTGAGCCAAATCAATAATAAAGATCCTAGCTTTGATGAAGAAAAGCCTTGAATCAAACTTAGAAACACTTAAGCAAGCTTAGGAACTCTTATACTTCTTTAGAAACTCTCTCATATGATTAGAGATGGAGATTATGACAAGAGGATGAGGGTGGAGGCCATGAGAGAACATTTTGGCATAGTTTAGCTATAGGATTGAATAATGAGCATTTAGGTTTAGGTTAGGGGTCTTTTTATAGAAGACTAGGATAGTTTTAGCCATAGGATAAACCTTAGTTTAGATCCTAGCCATCAAAGCATGTCTTGGGGAAGAAGTCAAGTGTAGGAACCATCTAGGGCCTTTAGATTAAAGCTGAACCATGAGAACCATTCAAATGCAAAATCTGCATTTGAGCGAATCGGACCACGGGTTGACAGCCAAACACCCTGGATTAACCCCTAGTCGACCCAGCAAGCTCGGGTCGACCTCAAAAATCGGCCGGTTTGGTTATTCCCCTCTCCCAATTCGCTGTTTTGAACATTTTTGCATATTTATTTATTTAATTTTCAATTATATATATATATATCAATATATATATATTTCTCTACACAACCCATTTCACTTAATTAAGTATACTTTAATTTGTGAATATTTATTTATTCACATTCACGTTAAAAATTATATTTTTAACGACCAAATTATTTTATTCAACCTATGAATATTCTATTATCTATTTCACATCAACATCACAAACAATTTTCACAACGCATCAATCAAACAAACAAGCCATCCATGGTCAGTGGATGACGGGTGTCGGATGCAACTAAACACCGTCTGCATCCTAGTATATATTATAATATAACTAGAAAAAGGAATTTTAAAAGGTGAGAAGTTCTCGCCAAGGGTTCCACTCCTCCAGTTTTATTTCTGAATGGTTCGGACTTCGTTTTGATCTCAGTCTGCTCCATCGCCATCTGTTTCACGTAGTTGATTATTAAAAATCACATTTTTATCCTTGTACTGTTCATATAAAGATCACATTTTTATCCTCCTCCTTATATAAAAATTATATTTTTAATTCGCTACTTCACATATATAAAAATCGGATTTTTATCGCTTTAACTTCATGTTAAAAATTGGATTTTTATCCTAGCTAAAGACCATATTTTTAACCTTTCTATATAATAAAAATTATATTTTTTACTTTTCTACATTATAAAAAATATATTTTGAACCTTCCTATAATGTAAATATTATATTTTTATTATCTACATATAATAAAAATCATAGTTTTATTATTCTAAAAATATAAAGATCGTATTTTTATCATGTTAATCATATAATAAAGATCACTTCTTTATACTAACGCTACACGTATAAAAATCAATTCTTTTTCTTGTTGAAAATCAATTCTTTTTGCTTGTTGAAAATCAATTCTTTTTGCTTGTTGAAAATCAATTCTTTTTTTACAATTACATATATATATATATATATATATATATATATATATATTTCAGTTTTTAAAACCATGCTAGTTTAATTTATAAACTAATTACATAAAAGAAAGTAAAAAAAAAAGAATAATAAGAAAAAGGAAGGAACTCACTGTCACTTAAGGAAGAGAGAGGGGGGGTTGCCTGCGCCAGCGCAGGGGGGCGCCAACATTCGGTCGTGGCACGGACGAGATCGGGGAGGAGGGCGCGACACGTGATGCTCCAATGGCGGCTTCAGATCGATTTGGGGCTTTAGGTTAGAGGAGGAGAGAGAGAGCGAGTCTGAGGAGAGAGAGGGCGGGTCTGAGGAGAGGATGTGGGCGGCAGATCAGAGGGGAAGGTGGGCGCGATGGTCCGGCGGATGTTGGCTGAAGCTAGCGTCGGGTCTTCAGAGAAAGGGGCGGTTTCTTTTTATTATTTTGACCTCAGGTTTGACTGGGAAGAAAAGAAGAGGGGGGGGGGCATATAAAAGGTTTTTATATTTTATTATTATTATATTTAATTCTCCTTTATGTTGATTTTTTATTTGACCTCGAAACGAGACCCAACGACTGTCGCCCCTTACTAATTACCCCCATTCCGAACACAATGGGATATGTTTCGTAGGCCAATTCAGCTGTTACGACCTGTGACGGCAAGGAATTTCGCTCGATCCGAATCAGTCGTTAAACCGATCTAGACCGTTCGAAACCCCTAATCGTTTGAGAGCTGGAGAAATCAGAACACAAACAGAAGAACATTTCATTGCTATTACAACAATTCCATCAGATATAAGAATATACAGAGTATAAATGAATAAATTACATTCGATAAATATCAGAGATTACAATAAATTACATAGCAGCGGAAAAATAATACAAATCACAACTGAAGGTGATATACGGATACAGAGCTTTCCGGATATCATTCCAGCTGCAAACCAGGATCCTGTGAGTATAAATCTGCAAAACCAAAACTACTAGCTGCCCGTGCGGAAAATGAGGGCACCCAGAGTTTAGGTTAAAACAATAAACTCCAGGTCAGTCATGTGACTGGTGTGAGAACTAAAACAGTTATTTAATTCAATTTTAAAAGAGAGTAATTCAAGGGACCACGCCGTATAACACGGAACGGGTTTCCTCCCAAGAATACCAGTGCATAGGATAAACAGCGCAATGCTTTTTCGAAAAATGAAGCTATTATAAGACCCAGGTCCCATCACACAATGCAACGCAAGCCGGAGGATAGGGTTTTCCCTTATAATAGCCAAACATGCTTGGTACGTTTAAAAACAAATCCTTTGATACTATAATAAGTGTATAGTGTCAAAACAATTTCAATCATAAATATTAATCATAGGCGGCATAGATACCATCTACTATGTTGCCATACTAGTTCTACAATTAAAACCGCAATATCACGTATTGGAAATTGGATTTCCGTCATGAGTCGAGGCAAGGGGCAAGATCCTCTCCGCTTCGAGACACTCTAGCAAATGCCTCGGGACTACACACTCTGAGCAACCCCGGATGCGGCTGGGCCGGTCCTCACTTACGTTTGAGGATTAATTATGCCTGAACACACGTTTCTCGGTCCTTACAGACCTATAATTGAGGCGCCTCATTCCAACAACCACAAAGGTGAAAAGTATATAAATGTCAGGGCTGGTAAGTCACTGACACCACCATAGCTAGAAAGAAACGTCGTGCTCTCCTAGCGGTCCGTATCCCGTTTTTAACTCATACCGAGGTGTGAGGCTCGCGAATTCACGCTATACACAAAGCTACGCCACAAAGGTCGTGCTTTGATCATCAACCACAAGACTTTGCTTTTCAACAGAAGCCTTGATCCATGCAACTTAGCATGCCACACAGGCAATTCATGCCATGCGATTGATATCTATCGATATATAACCTCTAAGCTCGTACGTCTCAGAGAAGGGCGTTAAGCAAGAGAATAAATTCTCCGCCGCCAAACAGATATATATTTAACAGAAATCAATCAACACAGAATAAAATCCAATGTCAGACACACAATCCATTTACAAGTCCGTTCTGGGTCTGAACGAAACCGGAGGCACTTTCCTCGCATATCCATCCATCTCCAAGTACGTCTGGACGACCACCAACTATTTCCATCCTCTTGGGTGTACAGCCCAATCAGGATCGTCAGTAATTATCCAAATGATGTGAAGACTTCCGGTCTTCGACCACCGTCTTCATCTTCGACATATCGTCGAATCGGTTATTCAGAATGTGTATAAACCCGGTCTTTCCGAACAACCCGCGTATATTGAAAACAAATGTTACACAAACACAACATACGCCTCATTCCATTGCAGAATATCCTTTTATTTACCAAATCACATTTTTAGGGAAAGGTTCCCATTAATTTTATCCAAGATAAATTCTTTAAAATTTATCCTTTAATCTTCCTTTGGATGTCATTTCAAACCAAATTATGGTTTTCTGAACTAATCGAGATTAGTGAACCACACCGAAGTAATTATTTATTTTATTTCCCAATCCCAACCTATTCATCCCATGAAGCAAAACTGGTAATACTCCATATCTAATACTATGGTGTTATCGGTAAAATTAATTACCATTTCACGTTCAAATCTAATTAAAGATTTAACTATCGCTTTGGAGCAAAACTGGCGATACTCCATTCTCGCTCATTTCTAAATTTGATAATTTAGATTATAGATTTACATTTCAATCTAATTGCAGATTCGTTAAAACTCTTTTTACCGGGTTAAAGAACTAGGTGTTATTTAAAACACAGTTCACGACAAACCCAAATCACATTCTATTTATTATCGGGTTAAAGAACTAGTGTTATTTAAAACACCGTTCACGTTAAACCCATTTCAAATCCAACCAAATATATTAGAAATTCCGATTATTTAAAACCCCTTTTTAAATCTAATTTATTTATTTAAAAATAATTGGGTTTTAAATTTAGTTCAAAACCAGTTCATTTCGATAAAAATCCATTTTTACCTTTTCAAATATGGAGTTTTTCATCCCAAATTTTCCCAAATCATTTCTTATGATTTTACACAAATTATTGATATTTTTAATAATTTTATCAAGGCCCGTACAGTCGATTTCCATCAACGGCCATCGAACTGCACTTACAGCGACCTTTTCCGAATTTGATTTGGACGTATCTCCAAATCCAACCGTTAGATTTTGAATTTCTAATATTCTTTAGAAAGCTCTTTTCAATACGAACCCAACGGTTCCGGTTTTAGGAGAATCCGACGGTCGGATCTCCCGTAATGTCCGTTTGAAATGAATGGTCGAAATTCATGAACTACCGCGGCGCGGCGCGTTCTATTCAGGCCATTATATTATATATATATATATAATATATTTCGTCGATTTCTATTTAAAACGAATTTTATAAATCGTTTTAAATTCGTTTCAAAAACAATTTCAACTTCCATCTCAATTCGAATCAAAATTGAATCTTTCCTTATAAATTCGTTTAAAATCCATTTCTATTCAATTCAAATTTTAATTCAATTTGAATTCATTTCAATTCGTTTTAAATTCAATTCGAATTCGTTTTCAATTCGATTCAATTCAAAGTGGTTTTCTATTCGATTCAATTCAAATTGGTTTTCTATTTGATTCAATTCAAATTGGTTTTCTATCAATTCAATCCAAATTGGTTTTCTATCAATTCAATTCAAATTGGTTTTCTATTCGATTCAATTCAAATTGGTTTTCTATTCGATTCAATTCAAATTGGTTTTCTATTCGATTCAATTCAAATTGGTTTCAAATCAAATTCATTTCGTAATCGTTTTATATTCAATTCATTTCGAAATCGTTTTATATTCAATTCATTTCCGTTTTCTATCTGAATCAAATTCATTATATATTCAATGGAAATCAAATTCGTTTTATAATCAATTCGAATTCAATTTGTTATATATTCAATTCGAATTCGTTTTCTATTCAATTTGATTCAAATTTCATTCCAAAATATGCGATTTCGAAATCATTTTTCAATGTTCATTTTTAAATGTATAAAATCGATATAAATATCGTTCACGTCAAAATGGCGTCAATCAAACCAACACGGCTTCATATATTTCTATTTTTAAATATTCTATTCAACAAATGAATATTTATTTTTGTCAACACACGACTAATCTCAACGAATGAGTACTGTCCACGTGTGACTATTTTTGTTAAATTATTTCGTTCAACACATGACTAATCTCAACGGATGAGTACAGTCAACACATGAACCTTTATTTTATAGTGATAAAGATGTAAATTTTATTATTAAAATATTTCGTTCAACACATGACTAATCTCAACGGATGAGTACAGTCAACACATGAACCTTTATTTTATAATATTCTTTATTTTCTAAATTGGAATGAGGCCCAATCAATCACCATATAATGTTAATTATATGGATTTTCATACATCACACGTATATGATAGCATTGAAAAATAATCAACCATCAACCAAAGTGCACTACACTATATAAGCATCAAATATAGATATCTAACGCTTATAACAGTCTGTTAATCAATCGATCGACATATTTAATCAATCAGGATGAGTGAACTTCAAATTTCATCCCAACACCCGTGTGGGGTTTCAAACCATCAAACACAGATTTTATTTGTGCAGTTGGGCGATGTGTAAAATTTATCGTCCCAATCAATGTCATTCAAATAGGTGTACATAAACAAACCATCCGGTTTGTAAATGAATATTTTATTTATTCACATTCACGTTAAAAATTATATTTTTAAAGATAAAATATTTTATCTTAACTCATGAATTTTTATTCAATTCATTCTTTAAATAAAATGATATTTTTTTTTCTAACTTATTTTAGAAAATTTCGGCGGCATAACGGCACGATACTAGAAACGGGACAAGGCCTAGCCTTATCCCCGGTCTAGTGAAGGCCCACGCCATTCACACATCAATCCAATCCATTCATTTCACCAAACAATTCAATTCAGACCAAATATTCTAACTAACTACACAACCAAACAATTTAACAAACAAGCCATCCATGGTCTGTGGATGACGTGTGTCGGGTGCTACTAAACACCGTCTGCATCCTAGTATATATATAACTAGAAAAGAATATTTTTGAGTGAGAAGTTCTCACCAACTAGCTAATCCAATCATCTCGACTCTTCTTATGTAGAAAATCTTGTCGTTCTCGCCTTTTGTCACTTTCGTCGCCCGTAGTCACTGCATGTATAAAAATCGAATTTTTACTTTGCTATTCAACATATAAAAATCGAATTTTTTACTTCGTTATTCAATATATAAAAATCGAATTTTTTGATAACAGTGTTCGTATCGATAAAGATTATATTTTTATAATTCCTTTCACTTATAAAAATATCGACTTTAAAAAATATGGCTCTTTTCATATATATGGATTTCGCCTTTTCAAAAATATAGATTTCGCCTTTTCAAAAATATAGATTTCGCCTTTTTGAATATAAAGATTTCATTTTTATAAAAATCACCTCTTTGTTTCAACATATATATAATAAAAATCAGATTTTTATTTCGCTACATATACAAAGATGATATTTTTACTATCTTACCTATATAAAAATTACATTCTTACACTTCCACAACATAAAAGATTATATTTTTATAACTCTACAACATAAAAGATTATATTTTTTTAACTCTCATATGCTAAAAATCATATTTTTAATTTTCCTATATTATATAAAAATTATATCTTTACTCCCCTACTATAATAAAAATTATATTTTTTTCGTCAATGTATTTATATTAAATAAAAACTCAGTTTTAAACAATGCTATTTCATCGCAAAATTTAATTACTAAATTAATCTAAAAAACATAAAAGAAAATATACAAAATAAAATAAATAAATAAAAACCGCACCTTTTTCTGATTCGAACGTTGACTGGACGGGAGGGGGAAAGGGGTGTGCGGTGGCTGCTGGTGCGAGGGAAGTGGCGGCTGGGTGGCGGAAGGTCGAGGGGAGGGGGCGAAGCTCAGGTGGCGGTGGCGATTTTCTTGGGGGGGGGGTGGTCTGCGATGCATCGAAGAAGAGGGGGGGTGAGGTGGGTTCGGTTTGGGGAGGGGCTTCGGTCTGCAGGGGGGGTAGCTGGAGATAGCGGCGCACCTCCTGAGGGGGGGCGCGATGGCGTCGGCGGTGGGTTCCCCACCCCTCCGCGTCGCCCCGCTCTGATTTGATTTTTTTTTTCGTTCGAATGAATTTAATTGGGGGGGGGGGCTGAATGTATAAGGAGAGGGGAGGAAGAGAATTTAATTTTTAATTTATTTAATAATTTAATTTCAAAAAGCAACTTTATTTTCGACCTCGAAACGAGATCCAACGGCTGTCGCCCATAGCTAATTACCCCCATTCCGAACACAATGGGATATGTATCGCAAGCTGATTCGACTGTTTCGACCAGTTTTCGTCAAAATCAACATATAACTCTATATATTGAATTTGAACGCGTATTTCAATTTACCGGGGTCACATACTAACTAGAAAAATTCCAGAAAAATATTTTCTAGCCTATTATTGACGATACGGTCCTAAAAAAACTAGTTTCGTCGAATTCTGAGACCGTTTGAAAAATGGCCATTTTCCAGTCGATTAAAATCAACTGAAACTGGTCAAACGCATTTTCCTTTGCCACGCTCACATATTGATTCGAAAAATTATGAAATTTGAAACCTAGCAATAATTTGACATCACGGACCCAACAAAAGTGGTTTCGTCGAAATCCGAGGTCGTTTGCAAAATGTCTATTTTTAAGGACCTGAATTCCATAGCGACTATTCAGAATTTTCAACTGGACATATCTTTTGATTCCCGCTATGAAATTTTGATTTTTCGGATTCGTTGGAAAGATATTTTCAAATAGATCCTAATGTTTTTGGTTTCACTAAAATCCGGTTTGTTTTGCACCCGGTACGTTCAATTGAAGTTTGAAATCGAATTATCGAACTACCGCGCCATTTTCAATTCTATTTATAATTATATATAAATGTTTATATTCTAACGACGACGTATGTAATATATACGTTCGAATTATATTCAAAAACAAATTTATCGTCGATATTATTTAAAATAATCTATTTTAAATATAGAAAATTCGCTAAAATTGCCAAAATAAAAATTTTAAACTGGCTCAGAATTTTCGGGTTATTACAATCTCCCCCACTTAAAACTTTTCGTCCCCGAAAAGGAACAAAGTCGAAAGTGGTTTGATTAATCAATTCTACGTTCCATTTGGCTTCCATTCTCTAACTTTTCAGTTTCTGAGAATTTTCAAATTTCCAAAAATTTGGCTAACACCCTAAATTTTCGTAAAATTTCGCCATAACCTCCCCTGCACCGGGAGCCACGGGAAAATCCCGAAATTGCCATATAGGCCTTCTGATTTCAAAAAGAAAAAGAAAAAGCCAAGCGGCTAGCCAATAGGCTCATAAAATCATCATCACCCAACAAAACAGTAAATTATAGTAAACATGTACCTGTTTTTCAGGCAAACAATTTTATTCTCTGCTCTAGCCTCCTTGCTATGACCTGTTCAATGTAAGTACTTGTATATGCAAGCAAATGCGACCAATTTTCAATACAATTCAATATTTGATGCAATTAGGCATAAATGGTTCAAAATTATCAAACAAATAAACAAACAACACAAACATCAATCAATTAGTGGATTTAACGTTTCAAATTCATAATTTTGATATATATACAAAAAATCATGTTTTTGATGCCAATTCATAACAAAGTGTTCTAGCTATATTAGTTTTGGTTCTCACACCAGTCTAATGGAAATATATAGATATCACACCTTCGTCACTCGAAAATAAATGCTGATGATGTTTCGAACCACCATCAGAACATCTCCGGGCTACTAGAGTGTGGTTCTATATCTATCCAGTATATTAAAACTTCGAATATACGTTCATGACGCGTATATGCAAAACCTTTATATATTGGATTGTCCAAATTCAAAATAAATAAATAATCAAATACGTTTAAAACGATTCAAATTTCAAAACAAAATTGTTTTTATTTGAAAAATATACTCTTCACACTCGTTCTAGGATACTACTGATCCTATCTCTAACGAGTCATTCTAATTGGATATTGCTAATCCAATATCTGATGAATTCTTTCGTATGGTTCTAATGTGTCTTGTTCTCGAGCTCTGTAAACCAAAGCTCTGATACCAAATGTGACGGCAAGGAATTTCGCTCGATCCGAATCAGTCGTTAAACCGATCTAGACCGTTCGAAACCCCTAATCGTTTGAGAACAGGACAAATCAGAACACAAACAGAAGAACATTTCATTGCTATTACAACAATTCCATCAGATACAAGAATATACAGAGTATAAATGAATAAATTACATTCGATAAATATCAGAGATTACAATAAATTACATAGCAGCGGAAAAATAATACAAATCACAACTGAAGGTGATATACGGATACAGAGCTTTCCAGATATCATTCCAGCTGTAAACCAGGATCCTGTGAGTATAAATCTGCAAAACCAAAACTACTAGCTGCCCGTGCGGAAAATGAGGGCACCCAGAGTTTAGGTTAAAACAATAAACTCAAGGTCAGTCATGTGACTGGTGTGAGAACTAAAACAGTTATTTAATTCAATTTTAAAAGAGAGTAATTTAAGGGACCACGTCGTATAACACGGAACGGGTTTCCTCCCAAGAATACCAGTGCATAGGATAAACAGCGCAATGCTTTTTCGAAAAATGAAGCTATTATAAGACCCAGGTCCCATCACACAATGCAACGCAAGCCGGAGGATAGGGTTTTCCCTTATAATAGCCAAACATGCTTGGTACGTTTAAAAACAAATCCTTTGATACTATAATAAGTGTATAGTGTCAAAACAATTTCAATCATAAATATTAATCATAGGCGGCATAGCTACCATCTACTATGTTGCCATACTAGTTCTACAATTAAAACCGCAATATCACGTATTGGAAATTGGATTTCCGTCATGAGTCAAGGCAAGGGGCAAGATCCTCTCCGCTTCGAGACACTCTAGCAAATGCCTCGGGACTACACACTCTGGGCAACCCCGGATGCGGCTGGGCCGGTCCTCACTTACGTTAGAGGATTAATTATGCCTGAACACACGTTTCCCGGTCCTTACAGACCTATAATCGAGGCGCCTCATTCCAACAACCACAAAGGTGAAAAGTATATAAATGTCAGGGCTGGTAAGTCGCAGACACCACCATAGCTAGAAAGAAACGTCGTGCTCTCCCAGCGGTCCGTATCCCCTTTTTAACTCATACCGAGGTGTGAGGCTCGCGAATTCACGCTATACACAAAGCTATGCCACAAAGGCCGTGGTTTGATCATCAACCACAAGAGTTTGCTTTTCAACAGAAGCCTTGATCCATGCAACTTAGCATGCCACACAGGCAATTCATGCCATGCGATTGATATCTATCGATATATAACCTCTAAGCTCGTACGTCTTAGAGAAGGGCGTTAAGCAAGAGAATAAATTCTCCGCCGCCAAACAGATATATATTTAACAGAAATCAATCAACACAGAATAAAATCCAATGTCAGACACACAATCCATTTACAAGTCCGTTCTGGGTCTGAACGAAACCGGAGGCACTTTCCTCGCATATCCATCCATCTCCAAGTACGTCTGGACGACCACCAACTATTTCCATCCTCTTGGGTGTACAGCCCAATCAGGATCGTCAGTAATTATCCAAACGATGTGAAGACTTCCGGTCTTCGACCACCGTCTTCATCTTCGACATATCGTCAAATCGATTATTCAGAATGGGTATAAACCCGGTCTTTCCGAACAACCCGCGTATATTGAAAACAAATGTTACACAAACACAACATACGCCTCATTCCAATGTAGAATATCCTTTTATTTACCAAATCACATTTTTAGGGAAAGGTTCCCATTAATTTTATCCAAGATAAATTCTTTAAAATTTATCCTTTAATCTTCCTTTGGATGTCATTTCAAACCAAATTATGGTTTTCTGAACTAATCGAGATTAGTGAACCACACCGAAGTAATTATTTATTTTATTTCCCAATCCCAACCTATTCATCCCATGAAGCAAAACTGGTAATACTCCATATCTAATACTATGGTGTTATCGGTAAAATTAATTACCATTTCACGTTCAAATCTAATTAAAGATTTAACTATCGCTTTGGAGCAAAACTGGCGATACTCCATTCTCGCTCATTTCTAAATTTGATAATTTAGATTATAGATTTACATTTTAATCTAATTGCAGATTCGTTAAAACTTCTTTTACTGGGTTAAAGAACTAGGTGTTATTTAAAACACAGTTCACGACAAACCCAAATCACATTCTATTTATTATCGGGTTAAAGAACTAGTGTTATTTAAAACACCGTTCACGATAAACCCATTTCAAATCCAACCAAATATATTAGAAATTCCGATTATTTAAAACCCCTTTTTAAATCTAATTTATTTATTTAAAAATAATTGGGTTTTAAATTTAGTTCAAAACTAGTTCATTTCGATAAAAATCCATTTTTACCTTTTCAAATATGGAGTTTTTCATCCCAAATTTTCCCAAATCATTTCTTATGATTTTACACAAATTATTGATATTTTTAATAATTTTATCAAGGCCCGTACAGTCGATTTCCATCAACGGCCATCGAACTGCACTTACAGCGACCTTTTTCGAATTTGATTTGGACGTATCTCCAAATCCAACCGTTAGATTTTGAATTTCTAATATTCTTTAGAAAGCTCTTTTCGATACGAACCCAACGGTTCCGGTTTTAGGAGAATCCGACGGTCGGATCTCCCGTAATGTCCGTTTGAAATGAATGGTTGAAATTCATGAACTGCCGCGGCGCGACGCGTTCTATTCAGGTCATTATATTATATATATATATAATATATATATTTCGTCGATTTCTATTTAAAACGAATTTTATAAATCGTTTTAAATTCGTTTCAAAAACAATTTCAACTTCCATCTCAATTCGAATCAAAATTGAATCTTTCCTTATAAATTCGTTTAAAATTCATTTCTATTCAATTCAAATTTTAATTCAATTTGAATTCATTTCAATTCGTTTTAAATTCAATTCGAATTCGTTTTCAATTCGATTCAATTCAAAGTGGTTTTCTATTCGATTCAATTCAAATTGGTTTTCTATTCAATTCAATTCAAATTGGTTTTCTATCAATTCAATTCAAATTGGTTTTCTATCAATTCAATTCAAATTGGTTTTCTATTCGATTCAATTCAAATTGGTTTTCTATTCGATTCAATTCAAATTGGTTTTCTATTCGATTCAATTCAAATTGGTTTCAAATCAAATTCATTTCGTAATCGTTTTATATTCAATTCATTTCAAAATCGTTTTATATTCAATTCATTTCCGTTTTCTATCTGAATCAAATTCATTATATATTCAATGGAAATCAAATTCGTTTTATAATCAATTCGAATTCAATTTGTTATATATTCAATTCGAATTCGTTTTCTATTCAATTTGATTCAAATTTCATTCCAAAATATGCGATTTCGAAATCATTTTTCAATGTTCATTTTTAAATGAATAAAATCGATATAAATATCGTTCACGTCAAAATGGCGTCAATCTAACCAACACGGCTTCATATATTTCTATTTTTAAATATTCTATTCAACAAATGAATATTTATTTTTGTCAACACACGACTAATCTCAACGAATGAGTACTGTCCACGTGTGACTATTTTTGTTAAATTATTTCGTTCAACACATGACTAATCTCAACGGATGAGTACAGTCAACACATGAACCTTTATTTTATAGTGATAAAGATGTAAATTTTATTATTAAAATATTTCGTTCAACACATGACTAATCTCAACGGATGAGTACAGTCAACACATGAACCTTTATTTTATAATATTTTTTATTTTCTAAATTGGAATGAGGCCCAATCAATCACCATATAATGTTAATTAAATGGATTTTCATACATCACACGTATATGATAGCATTGAAAAATAATCAACCATCAACCAAAGTGCACTACACTATATAAGCATCAAATATAGATATCTAACGCTTATAACAGCCTGTCAATCAATCGATCGACATATTTAATCAATCAGGATGAGTGAACTTCAAATTTCATCCCAACACCCGTGTGGGGTTTCAAACCATCAAACATAGATTTTATTTGTGCAGTTGGGCGATGTGTAAAATTTATCGTCCCAATCAATGTCATTCAAATAGGTGTACATAAACAAACCGTCCGGTTTGTAAATGAATATTTTATTTATTCACATTCACGTTAAAAATTATATTTTTAACGATAAAATATTTTATCTTAACTCATGAATTTTTATTCAGTTCATTCTTTAAATAAAAAGATATTTTTATTTTTCTAACTTATTTTAGAAAATTTCGGCGGCATAACGACACGATACTAGAAACGGGACAAGGCCTAGCCTTATCCCCGGTCTAGTGAAGGCCCAAGCCATTCACACGTCAATCCAATCCATTCATTTCACCAAACAATTCAATTCAGACCAAATATTCTAACTAACTACACAACCAAACAATTTAACAAACAAGCCATCCATGGTCTGTGGATGACGGGTGTCGGGTTCTACTAAACACCGTCTGCATCCTAGTATATATATATAACTAGAAAATAATATTTTTGAGTGAGAAGTTCTCACCAACTAGCTAATCCAATCATCTCGACTCTTCTTATGTAGAAAATCTTGTCGTTCTCGCCTTTTGTCACTTTCGTCGCCCGTAGTCACTGCATGTATAAAAATCGAATTTTTACTTTGCTATTCAACATATAAAAATCGAATTTTTTTACTTCGTTATTCAATATATAAAAATCGAATTTTTTGATAACAGTGTTCGTATCGATAAAGATTATATTTTTATAATTCCTTTCACTTATAAAAATATCGACTTTCAAAAATAAGGCTCTTTTCATATATATGGATTTCGCCTTTTCAAAAATATAGATTTCGCCTTTTCGAAAATATAGATTTCGCCTTTTTGAATATAAAGATTTCATTTTTATAAAAATCACCTCTTTGTTTCAACATATATATAATAAAAATCAGATTTTTATTTCGCTACATATACAAAGATGATATTTTTACTATCTTACCTATATAAAAATTACATTCTTACACTTCCACAACATAAAAGATTATATTTTTATAACTCTACAACATAAAAGATTATATTTTTTTAACTCTCATATGCTAAAAATCATATTTTTAATTTTCCTATATTATATAAAAATTATATCTTTGCTCCCCTACTATAATAAAAATTATATTTTTTTCGTCAATGTATTTATATTAAATAAAAACTCAGTTTTAAGCAATGCTATTTCATTGCAAAATTTAATTACTAAATTAATCTAAAAATCATAAAAGAAAATATACAAAATAAAATAAATAAAAACCGCACCTTTTTCTGATTCGAACTTTGACTGGACGGGAGGGGGAAAGGGGTGTGCGGTGGCTGCTGGTGCGAGGGAAGTGGCGGCTGGGTGGCGGATGGTTGGGGGGGGGGGGGGCGAAGCTCAGGTGGCGGTGGCGATTTTCTGGGGGGAGGGGAGGGGGGAGGTGGGTTCGGTTTGGGGAGGGGCTTCGGTCTGCAGGGGGGTAGCTGGGGATGGCGGCGCACCTCCTGGGCGGGGGGGGGGGGGGGGGGGGGGGGCGATGGCATCGGCGGTGGGTTCCCCCCCCTCCGCGTCGCCCCTCTCTGATTTGATTTTTTTTTCGTTCGAATGAATTTAATCGGGGGGGGGGGGCTGAATGTATAAGGAGAGGGAAGGGAGAGAATTTAATTTTTAATTTATTTAATAATTTAATTTCAAAAAGCAACTTTTATTTTCGACCTCGAAACGAGATCCACCGCCTATCGCCCATAGCTAATTACCCCCATTCCGAACACAATGGGATATGTATCGCAAGCTGATTCGACAGTTTCGATCAGTTTTCGTCAAAATCAACATATAACTCTATATATTGAATTTTAACGCGTATTTCAATTTACCGGGGTCACATACTAACTAGAAAAATTCCAGAAAAATATTTTCTAGCCTATTATTGACGATACGGTCCTAACAAAACTAGTTTCGTCGAATTCTGAGACCGTTTGAAAAATGGCCATTTTCCAGTCGATTAAAATCAACTGAAACTGGTCAAACGCGTTTTACTTTGCCACGCTCACATATTGATTCGAAAAATTATGAAATTTGAAACCTAGCAATAATTTGACATCACGGACCCAACAAAAGTGGTTTCGTCGAAATCCGAGGTTGTTTGCAAAATGTCTATTTTTAAGGGCCTGAATTCCATAGCGACTATTCAGAATTTTCAACTGGACATATCTTTTGATTCCCGCTATGAAATTTTGATTTTTCGGATTCGTTGGAAAGATATTTTCAAATAGATCCTAATGTTTTTGGTTTCACTAAAATCCGGTTTGTTTTGCACCCGGTACGTTCAATTGAAGTTTGAAATCGAATTATCGAACTACCACGCCATTTTCAATTCTATTTATAATTATATATAAATGTTTATATTCTAACAACGACGTATGTAATATATACGTTCGAATTATATTCAAAAACAAATTTATCGTCGATATTATTTAAAATAATCTATTTTAAATATAGAAAATTCGCTAAAATTGCCAAAATAAAAATTTTAAACTGGCTCAGAATTTCCGGGTTATTACAATCTCCCCCACTTAAAACTTTTCGTCCCCGAAAAGGAACAAAGTCGAAAGTGGTTTGATTAATCAATTCTACGTTCCATTTGGCTTCCATTCTCTAACTTTTCAGTTTCTGAGAATTTTCAAATTTCCAAAAATTTGGCTAACACCCTAACTTTTCGAAAAATTTCGCCATAACCTCCCCTGCACCGGGAGCCACGGGAAAATCCCGAAATTGCCATATAGGCCTTCTGATCTCAAAAAGAAAAAGAAAAAGCCAAGCGGCTAGGCAATAGGCTCATAAAATCATCATCACCCAACAAAACAGTAAATTATAGTAAACATGTACCTATTTGTCGGGCAAACAAATTTTATTCTCTGCTCTAGCCTCCTTGCTATGACCTGTTCAATGTAAGTACTTGTACATGCAAGCAAATGCGACCAATTTTCAATACAATTCAATATTTGATGCAATTAGGCATAAATGGTTCAAAATTATCAAACAAATAAACAAACAACACAAACATCAATCAATTAGTGGATTTAACGTTTCAAATTCATAATTTTGATATATATACAAAAAATCATGTTTTTGATGCCAATTCATAACAAAGTGTTCTAGCTATATTAGTTTTGGTTCTCACACCAGTCTAATGGAAATATATAGATATCACACCTTCGTCACTCGAAAATAAATGCTGATGATGTTTCGAACCACCATCAGAACATCTCCGGGCTACTAGAGTGTGGTTCTATATCTATCCAGTATATTAAAACTTCGAATATACGTTCATGACGCGTATATGCAAAACCTTTATATATTGGATTGTCCAAATTCAAAATAAATAAATAATCAAATACGTTTAAAACGATTCAAATTTCAAAACAAAATTGTTTTTATTTGAAAAATATACTCTTCACACTCGTTCTAGGATACTACTGATCCTATCTCTAACGAGTCATTCTAATTGGATATTGCTAATCCGATATCTGATGAATTCTTTTGTATGGTTCTAATGTGTCTTGTTCTCGAGCTCTGTAAACCAAAGCTCTGATACCAAATGTGACGGCAAGGAATTTCGCTCGATCTGAATCAGTCGTTAAACCGATCTTGACCGTTCGAAACCCCTAATCGTTTGAGAACAGGACAAATCAGAACACAAACAGAAGAACATTTCATTGCTATTACAACAATTCCATCAGATACAAGAATATACAGAGTATAAATGAATAAATTACATTCGATAAATATCAGAGATTACAATAAATTACATAGCAGCGGAAAAATAATACAAATCACAACTGAAGGTGATATACGGATATAGAGCTTTCCGGATATCATTCCAACTGTAAACCAGGATCCTGTGAGTATAAATATGCAAAACCAAAACTACTAGCTGCCCGTGCGGAAAATGAGGGCACCCAGAGTTTAGGTTAAAACAATAAACTCAAGGTCAGTCATGTGACTGGTGTGAGAACTAAAACAGTTATTTAATTCAATTTTAAAAGAGAGTAATTCAAGGGACCACGCCGTATAACACGAAACGGATTTCCTCCCAAGAATACCAGTGCATAGGATAAACAGCGCAATGCTTTTTCGAAAAATGAAGCTATTATAAGACCCAGGTCCCATCACACAATGCAACGCAAGCCGGAGGATAGGGTTTTCCCTTATAATAGCCAAACATGCTTGGTACGTTTAAAAACAAATCCTTTGATACTATAATAAGTGTATAGTGTCAAAACAATTTCAATCATAAATATTAATCATAGGCGGCATAGCTACCATCTACTATGTTGTCATACTAGTTCTACAATTAAAACCGCAATATCACGTATTGGAAATTGGATTTCCGTCATGAGTTGAGGCAAGGGGCAAGATCCTCTCCGCTTCGAGACACTCTAGCAAATGCCTCGGGACTACACACTCTGGGCAACCCCAGATGCGGCTGGGCCGGTCCTCACTTACGTTAGAGGATTAATTATGCCTGAACACACATTTCCCGGTCCTTACAGACCTATAATCGAGGCGCCTCATTCCAACAACCACAAAGGTGAAACGTATATAAATGTCAGGGCTGGTAAGTCACTGACACCACCATAGCTAGAAAGAAACGTCGTGCTCTCCCAGCGGTCCGTATCCCGTTTTTAACTCATACCGAGGTGTGAGGCTCGCGAATTCACGCTATACACAAAGCTACGCCACAAAGGCCATGCGTTGATCATCAACCACAAGACTTTGCTTTTCAACAGAAGCCTTGATCCATGCAACTTAGCATGCCACACAGGCAATTCATGCCATGCGATTGATATCTATCGATATATAACCTCTAAGCTCGTACGTCTCAGAGAAGGGCGTTAAGCAAGAGAATAAATTCTCCGCCGCCAAACAGATATATATTTAACATAAATCAATCAACACAGAATAAAATCCAATGTCAGACACACAATCCATTTACAAGTCCGTTCTGGGTCTGAACGAAACCGGAGGCACTTTCCTCGCATATCCATCCATCTCCAAGTACGTCTGGACGACCACCAACTATTTCCATCCTCTTGGGTGTACAACCCAATCAGGATCGTCAGTAATTATCCAAACGATGTGAAGACTTCCGGTCTTCGACCACCGTCTTCATCTTCGACATATCGTCGAATCGGTTATTCAGAATGGGTATAAACCCGGTCTTTCCGAACAACCCGCGTATATTGAAAACAAATGTTACACAAACACAACATACGCCTCATTCCAATGCAGAATATCCTTTTATTTACCAAATCACATTTTTAGGGAAAGGTTCCCATTAATTTTATCCAAGATAAATTCCTTAAAATTTATCCTTTAATCTTCCTTTGGATGTCATTTCAAACCAAATTATGGTTTTCTGAACTAATCGAGATTAGTGAATCACACCAAAGTAATTATTTATTTTATTTCCCAATCCCAACCTATTCATCCCATGAAGCAAAACTGGTAATACTCCATATCTAATACTATGGTGTTATCGGTAAAATTAATTACCATTTCACGTTCAAATCTAATTAAAGATTTAACTATCGCTTTGGAGCAAAACTGGCGATAATCCATTCTCGCTCATTTCTAAATTTGATAACTTAGATTATAGATTTACATTTCAATCTAATTGCAGATTCGTTAAAACTCCTTTTACTGGGTTAAAGAACTAGGTGTTATTTAAAACACAGTTCACGACAAACCCAAATCACGTTCTATTTATTATCGGGTTAAAGAACTAGTGTTATTTAAAACACCGTTCACGATAAACCCATTTCAAATCCAACCAAATATATTAGAAATTCCGATTATTTAAAACCCCTTTTTAAATCTAATTTATTTATTTAAAAATAATTGGGTTTTAAATTTAGTTCAAAACTAGTTCATTTCGATAAAAATCCATTTTTACCTTTTCAAATATGGAGTTTTTCATCCCAAATTTTCCCAAATCATTTCTTATGATTTTACACAAATTATTGATATTTTTAATAATTTTATCAAGGCCCGTACAGTCGATTTCCATCAACGGCCATCGAACTGCACTTACAGCGACCTTTTCCGAATTTGATTTGGACGTATCTCCAAATCCAACCGTTAGATTTTGAATTTCTAATATTCTTTTGAAAGCTCTTTTCGATACGAACCCAACGGTTCCGGTTTTAGGAGAATCCGACGGTCGGATCTCCCGTAATGTCCGTTTGAAATGAATGGTCGAAATTCATGAACTGCCGCGGCGCGGCGCGTTCTATTCAGGCCATTATATTATATATATGTAATATATATTTCGTCGATTTCTATTTAAAACGAATTTTATAAATTGTTTTAAATTCGTTTCAAAAACAATTTCAACTTCCATCTCAATTCGAATCAAAATTGAATCTTTCCTTATAAATTCGTTTAAAATTCATTTCTATTCAATTCAAATTTTAATTCAATTTGAATTCATTTCAATTCGTTTTAAATTCAATTCGAATTCGTTTTCAATTCGATTCAATTCAAAGTGGTTTTCTATTCGATTCAATTCAAATTGGTTTTCTATTCGATTCAATTCAAATTGGTTTTCTATCAACTCAATTCAATTGGTTTTCTATCAATTCAATTCAAATTGGTTTTCTATTCGATTCAATTCAAATTGGTTTTCTATTCGATTCAATTCAAATTGGTTTTCTATTCGATTCAATTCAAATTGGTTTCAAAGCAAATTCATTTCGTAATCGTTTTATATTCAATTCATTTCAAAATCGTTTTATATTCAATTCATTTCCGTTTTCTATCTGAATCAAATTCATTATATATTCAATGGAAATCAAATTCGTTTTATAATCAATTCGAATTCAATTTGTTATATATTCAATTCGAATTCGTTTTCTATTCAATTTGATTCAAATTTCATTCCAAAATATGCGATTTCGAAATCATTTTTCAATGTTCATTTTTAAATGAATAAAATCGATATAAATATCGTTCACGTCAAAATGGCGTCAATCTAACCAACACGGCTTCATATATTTCTATTTTTAAATATTCTATTCAACAAATGAATATTTATTTTTGTCAACACACGACTAATCTCAACGAATGAGTACTGTCCACGTGTGACTATTTTTGTTAAATTATTTCGTTCAACACATGACTAATCTCAACGGATGAGTACAGTCAACACATGAACCTTTATTTTATAGTGATAAAGATGTAAATTTTATTATTAAAATATTTAGTTCAACACATGACTAATCTCAACGGATGAGTACAGTCAACACATGAACCTTTATTTTATAATATTCTTTATTTTCTAAATTGGAATGAGGCCCAATCAATCACCATATAATGTTAATTATATGGATTTTCATACATCACACGTATATGATAGCATTGAAAAATAATCAACCATCAACCAAAGTGCACTACACTATATAAGCATCAAATATAGATATCTAACGCTTATAACAGCCTGTCAATCAATCGATCGACATATTTAATCAATCAGGATGAGTGAACTTCAAATTTCATCCCAACACCCGTGTGGGGTTTCAAACCATCAAACACAGATTTTATTTGTGCAGTTGGGCGATGTGTAAAATTTATCGTCCCAATCAATGTCATTCAAATAGGTGTACATAAACAAACCGTCCGGTTTGTAAATGAATATTTTATTTATTCACATTCACGTTAAAAATTATATTTTTAACGATAAAATATTTTATCTTAACTCATGAATTTTTATTCAGTTCATTCTTCAAATAAAATGATATTTTTATTTTTCTAACTTATTTTAGAAAATTTCGGCGGCATAACGGCACGATACTAGAAACGGGACAAGGCCTAGCCTTATCCCCGGTCTAGTGAAGGCCCACGCCATTCACACATCAATCCAATCCATTCATTTCGCCAAATAATTCAATTCAGACCAAATATTCTAACTAACTACACAACCAAACAATTTAACAAACAAGCCATCCATGGTCTGTGGATGACGGGTGTCGGGTGCTACTAAACACCGTCTGCATCCTAGTATATATATATATATATATATATAACTAGAAGAGAATATTTTTGAGTGAGAAGTTCTCACCAACTAGCTAATCCAATCATCTCGACTCTTCTTATATAGAAAATCTTGTCGTTCTCGCCTTTTGTCACTTTCGTCGCCCGTAGTCACTGCATGTATAAAAATCGAATTTTTACTTTGCTATTCAACATATAAAAATCGAATTTTTTTACTTCGTTATTCAATATATAAAAATCGAATTTTTTGATAACAGTGTTCGTATCGATAAAGATTATATTTTTATAATTCCTTTCACTTATAAAAATATCGACTTTCAAAAATATGGCTCTTTTCATATATATGGATTTCGCCTTTTCAAAAATATAGATTTCGCCTTTTCAAAAATATAGATTTCGCCTTTTTGAATATAAAGATTTCATTTTTATAAAAATCACCTCTTTGTTTCAACATATATATAATAAAAATCAGATTTTTATTTCGCTAGATATACAAAGATGATATTTTTACTATCTTACCTATATAAAAATTACATTCTTACACTTCCACAACATAAAAGATTATATTTTTATAACTCTACAACATAAAAGATTATTTTTTTTAACTCTCATATGCTAAAAATCATATTTTTAATTTTCCTATATTATATAAAAATTATATCTTTACTCCCCTACTATAATAAAAATTATATTTTTTTCGTCAATGTATTTATATTAAATAAAAACTCAGTTTTAAACAATGCTATTTCATTGCAAAATTTAATTACTAAATTAATCTAAAAATCATAAAACAAAATATACAAAATAAAATAAATAAAAACCGCACCTTTTTCTGATTCGAACGTTGACTGGACGGGAGGGGGAAAGGGGTGTGTGGTGGCTGCTGGTGCGAGGGAAGTGGCGGCTGGGTGGCGGAAGGTCGGGGGGGGGGGGGGGGGGGGGGCGAAGCTCAGGTGGCGGTGGCGATTTTCTTGGGGGGGGGGGGGGTCTGCGACGCATCGAAGAAGAGGGGGGGAGGTGGGTTCGTTTTGGGGAGGGGCTTCGGTCTGTAGGGGGGTAGTTGGAGATGGCGGCGCACCTCCTGAGGGGGGGCGCGATGGCGTCGGCGGTGGGTCCCCCCCCCTCCGCGTCGCCCCTCTCTGATTTGATTTTTTTTCGTTCGAATGAATTTAATCGGGAGGGGGGGGCCTGAATGTATAAGGAGAGGGAAGGGAGAGAATTTAATTTTTAATTTATTTAATAATTTAATTTCAAAAAGCAACTTTTATTTTCGACCTCGAAACGAGATCCACCGCCTGTCGCCCATAGCTAATTACCCCCATTCCGAACTCAATGGGATATGTATCGCAAGCTGATTCGACTGTTTCGATCAGTTTTCGTCAAAATCAACATATAACTCTATATATTGAATTTGAACGCGTATTTCAATTTACCGGGGTCACATACTAACTAGAAAAATTCTAGAAAAATATTTTCTAGCCTATTATTGACGATACGGGCCTAACAAAACTAGTTTCGTCGAATTCTGAGACCGTTTGAAAAATGGCCATTTTCCAGTCGATTAAAATCAACTAAAACTGGTCAAACGCGTTTTCCTTTGCCACACTCACATATTGATTCGAAAAATTATGAAATTTGAAACCTAGCAATAATTTGACATCACGGACCCAACAAAAGTGGTTTCGTCGAAATCCGAGGTCGTTTGCAAAATGTCTATTTTTAAGGGCCTGAATTCCATAGCGACTATTCAGAATTTTCAACTGGACATATCTTTTGATTCCCGCTATGAAATTTCGATTTTTCGGATTCGTTGGAAAGATATTTTCAAATAGATCCTAATGTTTTTGGTTTCACTAAAATCCGGTTTGTTTTGCACCCGGTACGTTCAATTGAAGTTTGAAATCGAATTATCGAACTACCGCGCCATTTTCAATTCTATTTATAATTATATATAAATGTTTATATTCTAACGACGACGTATGTAATATATACGTTCGAATTATATTCAAAAACAAATTTATCGTCGATATTATTTAAAATAATCTATTTTAAATATAGAAAATTCGCTAAAATTGCCAAAATAAAAATTTTAAACTGGCTCAGAATTTCCGGGTTATTACACGACCGGTTTCCGTTCAAATAAAAATATAAATCAGTATATATTCAATTTGAACGTACATTTCAATTTACCGGGGTCACATACTAACTCGAAAATTTCCAGAAAAATTATTTCTAGCTTTGTATTGACGATACGGTCCTAACAAAACTAGTTTCGTCGAATTCTGAGACCATTTGAGAAATGGCCATTTTCCAGTCGATTAAAATCAACTAAAACTGGTCAAACGCGTTTTCCTTTGCCACGCTCACATATTGATTCGAAAAATTATGAAATTTGGAACCTAGCGAAAATATGACATTACGGATCAAACAAAAGTGGTTTCGTCGAAATCCGAGGTCGTTTGCAAAATTGCTGTTTTCAGGGGCAGAAATTCCATAGTGACTATTTTGAATTTTCAACTGGGCATAACTTTTGACCCCCGCTATGAAATCTTGATTTTTCGGATTCATTGGAAATATATTCTCAATTAGATCCTATTATTTTTGGTTTCACTAAAATCCGGTTTATTTTGCACCCGGTACATTCAATTGAAGTTTGAAATCGAATTATCGAACTACCGCGCCATTTTCAGTTCCTTTTATAATTATATATAATTATTTATATTCTAATGACGACGCGTATAAATATATACGTTTGAATTCCATTCAAATTAAATTTCTCGTCGATATTATTTGAAATAATTCATTTTAAATAATCAAAATTGTCGAAATAAAAATTTTAAACTAGCCCGCATTTCCGGGTTATTACAATATCCCCCACTATAAACTTTTCGTCCCCGAAAAGGAACGAAGCCGAAAGTTGTTTAACTATTCAACTCAACTTTCATTATTTTGATTACGGCTTAAGTTCTTCAACTTTTCAGTTTCTAAGAACTTTTCAAATTTTTCAAAAATTTGGCTAACACCCTAAATTTTCGAAAAAAATCGCCATAACTTCCCCTGCACCGGGAGCACCGTGAAAATCCCGAAATTGCCATACAGGCCTTCTGATCTCAAAAAGAAAAAGAAAAAGCCAAGCGGCTAGCCAATAGGCTCATAGAATCATCATCACCCAAACAAAACAGTAAATTATAGTATGTACCTGTTTGTCAGGCAAACAAAATTTATTTCTCTGCTCTAGCCTCCTTGCTATGACCTTTCAATGTAAGTACATGTATATGCAAGCAAATGCAACTAATTTTCAATACAATTCAATATTTGGTACAATTAGGCATAAATGGTTAAAAATTATCAAACAAATATACAAACAACGCAAACATCAATCAATTAGTGGACTAACGTTTCAAATTCATAAATTTGATACATATACAGAAAATCACGTTTTTGATGCCAATTCACAACAAATAAATCTATCTATATAAGTTTTGGTTCTCACACCAGTCTAATGGAAATATATAGATATCACACCTTCGAAACACGAACATAAATACTGATGATGTCATGACAATTATCAGTACCATCTTCGGGCGACTAGAATGTGATTCCATATCTATCCAGTATATTATAACTTCGAATATATGTTCATGACGCGTATATGCGAAACTTTTATATACTAGATTGTCCAAATCAATATAAATCGATTATTCAAATACGTATAAAACGATTTAAATTTCAAAACAAAATTGTTTTCATTTGAAAAATATACTCTTCACACTCGTTCTAGGATACCACTGATCCTATCTCTAACGAGTCATTCTAATTGAACATTACTAATCCAATATCTGATGAATTCTTTCGTATGGTTCTAATGTGTCTTGTTCTCAAGCTCTGTAAACCAAGGCTCTGATACCAAACTGACACGACCCGAACTTCCCCGTGAAGGAAAGCACGGATTGCGTTGAGGACAAGACAAAATAGAACGCAGACAGAAGAACATTTCATCAGATACAAGAATATACAGAGTATAATGAATAAATTACATTCGATAAATATCAGAGATTACAATAAATTACATAGCAGCGGAAAATAATACAAAGCACAACTAAAGGTGATATATGGATACAGAGCTTTCCGGATATCATTCCTGCTGTAAACCAGGATCCTGTGAATATAAATCTGCAAAACCAAAACTACTAGCTGCCCGTGCGGAAAATAGGGGCACCCAGAGTTTAGGTTAAAACAATAAACTCTAGGTCAGTCATGTGACTGGTGTGAGAACTAAAATAGTTATTTAAAACTTTTCTTTAAAAGAGAGTAATTCAAGGGACCACGCCATATAACACGGAACGGGTTTCCCCCCAAGAATACCAGTGCATAGAGAAGACAACGCAATGTTTTTTTGAAAAATGAAGCTATTATAAGACCCAGGTCCCATCACACAATGCAACGCAAGCCGAAGGATAGGGTTTTCCCTTATAATAGCCAAACATGCTTGGTACATTTAAAACAAATCATTTGATACTATTATAAGTGTATAGTGTCAAAACAATTTCAATCATAAATATCAATCCTAGGCGGCATGGGTACCATCTATCATGTCGCCATACTAGGCTCTACAAATTAAACCGAAATACACGTATTGGAAATTGGATTTCCGTCAAGAGTCGAGGCAAGGGGCAAGCTCCTCTCCGCTTTCGAGACACTCTTGCAAATGTCTCAGGACTACACACTTTGGGCAATCCTTGGATCTTCAGGGCCGGCCCTCTCTTACGTTTGAGGATTAGTTATTCCTGAACACACGTTTCCCGGTCCTTACAGACCTAAAATCGAGGCGCCTCATCCAACAACCACATAGGTGAAAAGTATATAAATGACAGGGCTGGTAAGTCACTGACACCACCAAAGCTAGAAAGAAACGTCGTGCTCTCCCTGCAGTCCTTATCCAATTTTTCACTCATACCGAGGTGTGAGGCTCGCGAATTCACGTTATACACAAAGCTACGCCACAAAGGCCGTGCTTTGATCATCAACCATAAGACTTTTCTTTTCAACAGAAGCCTTGATCAATTGCCACTTAGGCGTGCCACACAGGCAATTCATGCCATGCGACTGATGTCCATCGATATACAACCTCTGAGCTCGTACGTCTCAGAGAAGGGCGTTAAGCAAAAGAATAAATTCTCCGCTCCCAACAGATGTATATTTAACAGAAATCAATCAACACAGAATAAAATCCAATGTCAGACACACAATCCATTTACAAGTTCGTTTTGGGTCTGAACGAAACCGGAGGCACTTTCCTCGCATATCCATCGATCTCCAAGTACGTTTGGACGACCACCAACTGATTCCCTCATCTTGGGTGTACAGCCCAATCAAGATACTCAGTAATCACCCAAACGATGCGAAGACTTCCGGTCTTCCACCACCGTCTTCATCTTGGACTTATCGTCGAATCGGTTATTCAGAATGGGTATAAACCCGGACTTTCCGAACAACTTGCGTATATAGTAAACGAATGTTACACAAACACAACATACGCCTCATTCCAATTCAACAGTCACTAACCGTAAATCAAAAAGGGAACAATTTCCCAAATATTAACCCCGAAGCCCGAAACCAACATCAGATCAATACCCAAGAAACCATTCTTCTTAACTAACCTACAACTAGTTTCTAAATTTCAATTCTTAGGGAAAGGTTCCCATTAATTTTATCCAGGATAAATTCTTTAAAATTTATCCTTCAATCTTCCTTTGGATATCATTTCAAACCAGATTATGGTTTTCCAAACTAGTCGAGATTAGCGAACCACTCCGAAGTAATTATTTATTTTATTTCCCAATCCCAACCTATTCATCCCATGAAGCAAAACTGGTAATACTCCATATCTGTAACACCCCGTATTTTCTGTGAATTTAAGAATTACAAATCTGAGTATAATTAAAATATAAAATCAGAATCAAGAAACGGGCTGTGCCATTGCGTTCGTCTCGGAAAAATACGCGAAATAGAGTTCGAAATTTCGTAAATCGGAGTCCATATGACCAAGTTATGGCCTTCCAAAGTTCAGAAAAAAATTAAACAACACAGACCAGGTCGACTGGGGAGTCGACCCTAGAGTCGACCTGACCCCAGGGGGTCGACCCTAGAGTCGACCTGCCCCCGGGGGGTCGACCCTAGAGTCGACCTGCCCCCAGGGGGTCGACCCTAGAGTCGACCTGGGGGTCGACCTGCCTCCCGAATCTGCTTTTCTGCCTGGGTGCGTTCTGATGTATCTGGTCTCGTTTTCTGTCTAGATTCGTCTGCCTAAACCTATTTAAACAGCCCCAAACCCAGCCTTCTCTACACACAATTTTATTCTGCTTCTTCTCTGCCTCTGTTCTAATAAAAATAAAAATGGCGTCGCTACTCTGCTGGAATCAAAACTAGAAGCTAATCAACATCAACCTAAGCAACTCAATTCAAATTAGAGATTAAAGCTTCTGCAACAATTCTGCAACAACTAAAGTTCTTTCTTTAATCCAACCAAGGCAAGTACAGTTATTCTCCGCTATAAACGTTAATTCTGATTGTGACATGAATTATAAATCTGAATCTGAGGTTATATCTGTTCTGTTTGGATCTATCTTATTTTGTATCTCTTTCCTCTTTCTGTTCTATAGCCAGGCTACTACGAGCCTGAGCCAATCTCATAAGAGATCAACATATGCTAAAATGTTTGGGACAATCAAATGAATGTGCATAAATTGGGCATGACCGATATGTGATTGATTTGAGGAAAGAACATATGTTGGACTTGGAACTTAGAACATAAATCTAAGGCATAATTGGACTGATCTGTGACTGATTTGAGTATATAATCTAGATCTAGATCTGTGCATATATGACTGTTTGGGATTATCATATGATAATACATAACTTGCAAATCTGGAATATTAAGATCTGAACTAAAACACATATCATATGTTAGATCTAGATCCTTGGGCATATTTTATAATGGATTATAACTTAGGTGTGAAGATCCATATTAAGATTTGATAACTATCAAGTGTGAATAACACCTAAGTAGGAGATTTTTGAATATATGACATGCATTGAAATAGATGGCTATAGTTGGTATAATTTATATGTGAATCTTTTGTACTAGGCAAGTGGAACTAAATTGGGACATGTAAATTATGACCATAATCTGTGACATGCAAATTCAATGCAAACGTAGGGTATATGATCCTAGTGTGAATCATGACCACTATTTAGGCATGCGAATTTAGGCCAAATTTATAATTAGGCAAGACATGTGAAACTTTAAGGAATGATGAAAATCAGTTATAATTGCCTAATTTGCTAGTTCTGCTATATTTGCCTAATCTGATAGTTTTATTATATCGCCTTATCTGCTAGTTCTGTTATATTGCTTAATCTGCTAGTTCTGCTCTACTGCCTAGTTTACTAGATCTATTCATCTGTTGGATCTATCATCCGCTAAGTCTGTTGAAAATGCCTAAATCTGTTAAATTTATTTGTTTAAATGCCTAACCTGTTATATGCCAAAATCTGCTAAGTTGCTAAATCTGTTAAATCCGTTAAGTCATATAATATGGAAAATCTGTTATCTGCTAAAATCTGTTATCTGCTGCGTTGATATAATCATCCTGTTATTGATATAATCTGAATTGGCATATATATTGGGTGTGCGCATAAACGGTAAATTATTAATTAATTGGTCGCTAAGATAAACGTGACTAACTCGAGGTTAGAATGAGTTTGCGGCGTAATTCTTCCCGGAACCGCCCGGCACATCCAGTGGCCGCAAACAATAGGTTCTAATGTGAGAAGTTAGTCATAACCTGCTTAAGACACGAGGTTAGGTCTGGCTTGTGGCAGAAGTCTGCCCGGAACCGCCCGGCCCATCCAGCGGCCACAAGCTAGCGACCTAATGTGAGAGGTCTGGGCATTAATAATTAATTAATGCAAATCTAAGATAAGAATGACGTCTAAAACGTATTGGGGGAAATAGGGTTAAACCAACTGGATTAACAGGTGTATTAAACCCGTCCAGGAATCTGTAGGCCCAATACAAAGTTAGACAAATCTGAAAAATCTGTACATCTGATCTGTTAGTCTGAAAACTTGTTAACTTAATCTGTGAACTAGTAAATCTGAATTCTGTATGTCTGAACTTGTAAACAAGTTAATCTGAAATCTGTTAGTCTGGGAACACAAGGTTAGGAGGGGAATTACTTGTGTCATCTGTTGTTTGGGACCCATATTAGTCAGTAACCCTTTCCGGTATCAAAACTTTGACCCAACAGTAGGTAGGGTCCGGGCACGCTTACTGAACTAATTATAAGTGGTTCATTCTGATAATGGCGAGGGGTGTTGATGGTGCGTTCCAACCGGGTCATGTGCGTGCATGGATCCCGGTCTGCCTCTGAGGATGTAAGACGCCGTGATATCTGTAAATAGGTATGTGCCAATTGGTTGTCACTTTAGGGAGTGATACACCCTACTATGGGGCCGACACAGGATATTTATGTATTAGGGAGCCGATCGCTTGGGGTAGGGTTTTAGGGTACACTTAGTTCTGTCTGTTTCTGTTGGTACCGTCTGTTTCTGTTGGGTGGTAACACCTGTTTGTTCCGTCTGTTCGGGTGGTAAAGGCCCATTACTAGTGTACACCTAATTCTACATTCTGTTTCCATAGGGATTAATCTGTTTCTGCTTCTGTCTGTTTCTGATCGGGTAGTAAAGGCCCATTATTAGCAATCTGTTTCTGTTAAATTATTCTGTACCCGTTTCTGTTTCTGTTTAGACATTAGGGTGACACCTAATTCTGTTATACTTAGTATTAGTGCAGAGAAGTGTAAAGCAATAGTTTATGTCATTCTGTTCTTATGTTATATCTGCTACACCTGTTACAGTTATCTCTCATCCAGTTTTATGTTCATGTCATATTATTATTATCTGTTCATATGCTGAAAGTCACTAGACTTGCCAGACTTTTTGTCTGACCCTTGTTGTTTCGCCTCCTTTCTTCCGTTTCCCCCCAGGTTATCCAAGGAGGGAATACTTTAGCTTGATCCGGATTTCTCTTTGCTTGAAGTGCTTAAAGTATGGCTTGGCTCTTTATAGCTTCCGTTCTACGGGGATTATGATTTTAAACCATGCATTTTAAAGGCTTTTGTACAAGACTGATATTTTGTACTTGAATTCTGAGATTTGAAAGGATGTAACCATATTGATTTCTGTCTCCGCTGTAATAAAGTTAAAAATTTTCAAGTACTGTTTTATCTGTCTTGTAAGTTTCTGTTCTGTTTACTAAAATGCTCCACCAAAGTTAAGGCATTCCCTTTGTGAGTGACCTTAACGGAGATGGGGTGTTACAATATCTAATACCACGGTGTTATCGGTAAAATTAATTACCATCCCACGTTCAAATCTAATTAAAGATTTGACTATCGCTTTGGAGCAAAATTGGTGATACTCCATTCTCGCTCACTTTCTAAATTTGATAATTTAGATTATCAATTCACATTTCAATCTAATTGTAGATTAATTAAAACTCCTTTTACTGGGTTAAAGAACTAATGTCATTTAAAATACCCTTCACGATAAACCCACAAATCAATTCTATTTACAACCCATTTCAAATCCAATTTATTTATTTAAAAATAAATGGGTTTTAATTTTAGTTCAAAACTAGTTCATTTCGATAAAAATCTATTTTTATCTTTTCAAATATGGAGTTTTTCATCCCAATTTTTCCCAAATCATTTCTTATGATTTTACACAAATTATTACTATTTTTAATAATTTTATCAAGGCCCGTACAATCGATTTCCATCAACGGCCATCGAACTGCACTTACAACGACCTTTTCCAAATTTGATTTGGACTTATCTCCAAATCCAACTGTTAGATTTCAAATTTCTAATATTTGTTAGAAATCTCTTTTCGATACGAACCCAACGGTTCTGGTTTTAGGAGAATCCGACGGTCGGATCTCCCTTAATGTCCATTCGAAATCAATGGTCGAAATTCACAAACTACCGCGGCGCGGTGCGTTCTATTCAGGCCATTATATTATATATATAATATATATAATATATATTTCATCAATTTCTATTTAAAGCGAATTTTATAAATCGTTTTAAATTCCTTTTCAAATCGATTTCAACTTCTTATTTCAAATTCAAATCAAAATTGAATTTTTCCTCATAAATTCGTTTTAAATTCATTTCAATTCAAATTCCAATTCAATTTGAATTCATTTCAAATTGATTCTTATTCTATCTCAATTCGTTTTCAATTCATTTCTTTTTCGTTTAATATTCAATTCAATTCGAATTCGTTATATATTCAATTCAATTCTAATTCGTTTTATATTCAATTCAATTCGAAAAACGGATATATTCAATTCAATTCGAATTCGTTTTATATTCAATTCAATTCGAATTCGTTATATATTCAATTCAATTCGATTTCATTATATATTCAATTCAATTCGAAAAACGAATATAATCGATATAAATATCGTTCGCGTCAAAATAGCGCATCTCTAATCAACAAGGCTTTATATATTTCAATAATTCTGTTATTCTATTCTACAAATGAATCTATATTTTTATCAACACGTGACTAATCTCAGCGAATGAGTACTGTCCACGTGTGACTATTTTTGTTATTTAATATATTTTGTAAAAACTATGGTATTTATCGTTAAATTTCAAATTAGACCCCAACTGTAAATTAGTAAGAGAATGATTCCCTAAATATTAACCCCGAAGGCCGAAACCAACATCAGATCAATATCCAGGAGACCACTCATCTCATCTATTTTCCAGTTAATTTCTAATTTCATATATGATAAAGATGTAAATTTTATTGTTAAAATATTTCGTTCAACACATGACTAATCTCAACGGATGAGTACTGTCAACACATGAACATTTATTTTATAATATTCTTTATTTTCTAAATTGGAATGAGGCCCAATCAATCACCATATAGCGTTAACTATATGGATTTCATACAACACATGTATATAATAGCAACGATAAATAATCAACCATCATCCAAAGGGCACTACACTGTATAAGCATCTAATATAGATATCTAATGCTTGTAACAGCCTGTCAATCAATCGATCGACATACAATTAATTATTGGGATCAGTGTTTGCCGTATTTTATTCCAATACCCGTGTGGGGTTTCAAACAATCAAACACATATTTTATATGTGCCGTCGGGCGATGTGTAAAATTTATCATCCCAATCAATGTCCTTCAAATAGGTGTACATAAACAAACCGTCCGGTTTGTAAATGAATATTTATTTATTCACATTCACGTTAAAAAATATATTTTTAACGACCAAATTATTTTATTCAACCTATGAATATTCTATTATCTATTTCACATCAACATCACAAACAATTTTCACAACGCATCAATCAAACAAACAAGCCATCCATGGTCTGTGGATGACGGGTGTCGGGTGCTACTAAACACCGTCTGCATCCTAACATATATTATAATATAACTAGAAAAAGGAATTTTAAAAGGTGAGAAGTTCTCACCAAGGGTTCCACTCCTCCAGTTTTATTTCTGAATGGTTCGGACTTCGTTTTGATCTCAGTCTGCTCCATCGCCATCTGTTTCACGTAGTTGATTATTAAAAATCACATTTTTATCCTTGTACTGTTCATATAAAGATCACATTTTTATCCTCCTCCTTATATGATAATTATATTTTTAATTCGCTACTTCACATATATAAAAATCTGATTTTTATCGCTTCAACTTCATGTTAAAAATCGTATTTTTATCCTAGCTAAAGACCATATTTTTAACCTTTCTATATAATAAAAATTATATTTTTTACTTTTCTACATTATAAAAAAAATATTTTGAACCTTCCTATAATGTAAATATTATATTTTTATTATCTACATATAATAAAAATCATAGTTTTATTATTCTAAAAATATAAAGATCGTATTTTTATCATGTTAATCATATAATAAAGATCACTTCTTTATACTAACGCTACTCGTATAAAAATCAATTCTTTTTCTTGTTGAAAATCAATTCTTTTTTGCTTGTTGAAAATCAATTCTTTTTGCTTGTTGAAAATCAATTCTTTTTTGCTTGTTGAAAATCAATTCTTTTTTTACAATTACATACATACATATATATATATATATATTTCAGTTTTTAAAACCATGCTAGTTTAATTTCTAAACTAATTACATAAAAGAAAGTTAAAAAAAAGAATAATAAGAAAAAGGAAGGAACTCACTGTCACTTAAGGAAGAGAGGGTGGGGGGTTGCCTGCGCCGTCGCGGGGGGGGGGGGGGGGGGGGGCAACGTTCGGTGGTGGCACGTACGAGATCGGGGAGGAGGGCGCGACACGTGATGCTCCAATGGCGGCTTCAGATCGATTTGGGGCTTTAGGTTAGAGGAGGAGAGAGAGAGCGGGTCTGAGGAGAGAGAGGGAGGGTCTGAGGAGAGGATGGGGGCGGCAGATCGGAGGGGTAGGTGGGCGCGATGGTCCAACGGATGGTGGCTGAAGCTAGCGTCGGGTCTTCAGAGAAAGGGGTGGTTTTTTTTTTACCTCAGGTTTGACTGGGAAGAAAAGAAGTGGGGGGGCCATATAAAAGGTTTTTATATTTTATTATTATTATATTTAATTCTCATTTGTGTTGAATTTTTATTTGACCTCGAAACGAGACCCAACGACTGTTGCCCCTAACTAATTACCCCCATTCCGAACACAATGTGATATGTTTCGTAGGACAATTCAGCTGTTACGACCAGTTTCCGTTCAAATCAAAATATAAATCAGTATATATTTAATTTGAACATACATTTCAATTTACCGGGGTCACATACTAACTCGAAAAATTCCAAAAAAATTATTTCTAGCTTCGTATTGACGATACGGTCCTAAAAAACTAGTTTCGTCGAATTCTGAGACCATTTGAGAAATGGCCATTTTCCAGTCGATTAAAATCTACTGAAACTAGTCAAACGCGTTTTCCTTTCCCACGCTCACATATTGATTCAAAAAATTATGAAATTTGGAACCTAGAGATAATATGACATCACGGATCCAACAAAAGTGGTTTCGTTGAAATCCGAGGTCGTTTGCAAAATTGCTATTTTCAGGGGCTGAAATTCCATAGCGACTATTTTGAATTTTCTACTGGGCATAACTTTTGACCCCCGCTATGAAATCTTGATTTTTCGGATTCATTGGAAAGATATTCTCAATTAGATCCTATTATTTTTGGTTTCAATAAAATCCGGTTTATTTTGCACCCGGTACATTCAATTGAAGTTTGAAATCGAATTATCGAACTACCACGCCATTTTCAGTTCCTTTTTTAATCATATATAATTATTTATATTCTAACGACGACGCGTATAAATATATACGTTTGAATTCCATTCAAATTAAATTTCTCGTCGATATTATTTAAAATAATTCATTTTAAATATTCAAAATTGTCAAAATAAACATTTTAAACTGGCCTGCATTTCTGGGATATTACAATTTACATCACGATCCATATGAACTTATCTACCCACTAAGGAGATGTGTGTTCTACTTATCATCCCAAGACCCATGTGGGCTTTTCAACCAATAAAAAGCAATTAAAAAAATAACTTAACCAATTCAGATTAATCACAAATTCATGATCAATAATAACTCGTTCGTTTCACATTATATTTCTACCCAATTCATTTCACTTAAACAAGCAATTATAAATTCGTTGCTTAAATTATAAATGGATGTCTAATCGAATATCAGCTACCACATATTTTAACATCGTTTTTAACTTGTTAATCAACTCAAAATCACATTCAAATCATAACATAATCAATCACCCATTCATCCATATGTGTTTCAAATAATTTGTGAAGTGAGCTACCATATACTCTACCATGATTGGAGATAACTAACTAAATAAAATTTAGATTCTAACCTTGATCGGTTTTGAAATCATTAAGTAACAGTTGTTTCAATTAAATTAAAACAAGCATTTAATTTAACCAAAAATTGTAACTATCTCCATTTTTTTACAAAATTGATTCCATTGCATAGATATTGCCAAGACGATTCAAACGCATCTTAAATCGTTCAATTCTGATAAGAACTGAATAAGTTATTAACATTTAAATATTAATGAAATAATTTAATTAATTTAACTTCTTAATTCCTTAATTATTTCTTAACCTAAACTAATTACGTTTTTATAAAAATTGGGCTGATCCAATTTGCTTCTGGTCCTAAAAAAATTTGCTTCATCTTTAACCTGCTACCACGCGCTTAAACAAAAATCCACCGCAGTCAATTTCTGGTCATCGTGATTTGATCAGCCGACACTCCCGAATGCGCCCCAACCTCCTCTATCTTTGCCATAATACTCGAGGCACTCGATCACGACAGTAACCCCCAAACCTCCTTCGAACGTTGCGCTTAACATCGCCAATTCAGGTCGTAGTGGTCCACCATCGTTGATCTCCACCAGTCAAATTCGAGAACTCATCTAGCTCTAGCGATTTGGAGTTATGAGTTTTTCACATGGGTTGATGGATTTACATAAATTGTAGGAAGAAGATGGGGTATTCTCGTTCGTTCATTTAAAATGAGGGCGGCCACAAGATTGGTTGACCAAGGGTGAATGAAAATTAGGGTTTGACCCTGAATGGTTGTTTATGTAGTTGAGGGACTTAGTATTTTATTATTAAACAATACTTACGTGTGAAGTTAACTATCCTGAACTCCAAACGAGCTTCAACGAATGACATACCCAGCCAAATACCCCTATTCGGACACAATGGAATAAGTTACGGAAGCTAATTCGACTGTTATGTTCTGTTTTTCTCAAAATTGAAATATAATGTTAAATATTGAATTTTTACACATGTTTTAATTTGACACGACAACATATTAACTACAAAATTTACGAAATTTGAAATCTAGCAAATTTGACGTTCTGGATCCAACAAAATTGGTTTCATCGAAAATGGAGGTCTTTCGCAAAATTGCTATTTTTAAGGCCTATATAAAATCAATAAAATATAAATAAATTTGAAAAAGGCTCAAATAAATCATAAAAAATTAATATTATCGTATATAACCAAATAGATTATCAGACAGTTTTTGTTTATAATCAATGTTTCAAAAATCCAAATTAAGTCGATATTCAATTTCTTAACAAATTCATTTAATTTATTAAATAAATAGTTATAATTTATAAATTATTTCATAGCGACTATTTGAAATTTTGATTTGGATATAACTAACAATTAATATGATGAAATCTCAATTTTTCATATTCGTTCAAAAATTATAGTCCAATATTTCCTAATGTTTCTTGTTTTACAGAAATCCGATTGATATCGAATTCTGTATATTCAATTCAAATCCAAAACTAAATATTTCGAACTACCATGACGTTACGATCTCGTTTTAATTAAATTTTAAATATATACATTCAAACTTCATTTCAAATAAATTTTAAGTCGTTAATTATTAAAATCAATCGTATATCCTTGTAAAATTTATTAAAAATAAATTTTAAACTAGTCCCAAAATTTTGGGTTGTTACAGGTTCCAACCGAGCAGTAGGATGGGCCATCACACTTGGTATCAGAGATTTGGTTTATACAAACACTTGGGGGTAAGACTAGTTTAAATAAAAGGAAAGAACTCATCAGAGATATGCCAGGATTGGTAACATCCTAGAAGAGTGACTCATTAGAGATAAGGTTAGTAATTCCCTAGAATGAGTTTAAAGAGTGTTATATATAAAAGAAAACCAATTTGCGTATATATAAAAATAAATTTGGTTTTGAAAGATTATATATGGATAACCTACCTGATTATCTTATAATAAGAATTTGAGTATTTTTTTTGTTTAACGGTGAGGTTGGACTATCGAGTATAACAAGATTTTGAATATACGCCTGGACGATGTATATACGAAGTGTTAGATATACTTGATAGATATAGAGTCACACTCTAGTCGCGGGAGGATAATTTTGTTGATAGTTCAAACATCATCAATGTTTATTTTCAAGTTTCAAAAGTGGGACGCCCGAATTCCGACAATAATACATAAACCTGTATTACTTGCCAGAACTCAAGTATTAAAAACAAAAGATAGTTAGTTGGAATACATTAGAGGGTGAGATAAGAAGGAAAGAAATATTAGAATAGAAGAAAATGAAGAATAAGAATAACAACACAACAACATCAGAGTCTCACATCGCAGTGGAACAAAACATAATATAGAAATAAAACTTTATTGAGAGCGTTGCAATAAAACTCACAGTCATCAGGTACATCAATACATCCTGACAGTTATAACAATGTGTCCTCATATACAACACACAGTGGAATAAATATATATCATACTTCAGAGCTACTCCAGCACATCTTCTGAAATTCGCAGCATCCAAACCTAAACCTGTAAAATCCGGTCTAACCTGAGCATTACAAACGTCGGATCACCAGAGTGAGTAAACTCGCTAAGTTCATAGGCATAATCGAACTTGATCTTTAAGCCAAAACATTTCTTTTTGAAAGAAAGGATAATCGTAAGACCAATCCTCACATAAACAAGGACGGTTTTTACCTTACGATAACCCAACGTATTTTGGAATAATGTATTATTCTGATATTATAATAATGTCTAAACACAAATAAATAACAATCTAGCGGAACACTTACATCTCACGCTTCACATACATAGTATACAATCAAAAACCATGGGCTCTTATTGGTGATTGGATTTCCATTTATGACAAGGTATGGAACCACCTTCCAATAGTGTACCTCTAGAAGGGAATATACAACAAGAACATCTTGCAACCGGATCACACATGACTGACCACTCATTTTGCTGGAGTATATCGAATGTATATCACCAACGGTTGGGAGCTACCCACCGTTTCCCTAAAAGAGACAACATTGGTAGATTAAAGAAGGAAATGGAATTTCTCTAGATAGGTGATAATACACCCTAATTGGGAGCGACCCACTTAGCAATGATGCCTGCCCGTTTTTTTCATTTTCCGGTTGAAGAGGCTTGAGGTTTAACATCACCTTTAGAACATCACATCACTATTCACTTTGAATGCCACAATGTCAGATCCATCAAATCATTAATTGTCGTCCACAAATACACTCTGGGTGTTTATGCTAAAAGAAGTTTCCTTCTCTGTTTCCATACTCGGTATATTTGTAAAATCAAAGTACGTGACTCTTAGGAAATACTCTGTCAGACATTCGTCCATATATGTCATCCAGATATAGGATGAACCGAAGGCACCCTCCTACCACATCCCAAGTATCACCTTATAGATCAATAGCGAGTAGTCCTGGCAATCTGTATATTTTAGCTACAATAGAACCACAGTATATCTCTGGGCGCGAATTCAGAGATTTTAAGTACTTCTTCTATTCTGTGAAGATCCACAATCTTCAATTGCTCCATCTTGATCAGCATATGATATCTCCTACATTTCGTACTTGCTGGTCGGAATGGTATTCGAATACAAATTTGATCTCGGTCTTTCCGTACCAACCATCGTATAGGCCAGATTTGATAGTAGGTTATTTAACTATCAAATAAACAAGCATTTAATCATAAAAATAAAAATATATTTATTAGTTCAGTACTCAACATAACCTAGCTTCTTTAATTTAAAAATAATAATTAACGAATGGTTAATTTAAACATCCCATTAGTTAGAAAACAATATTTTACTTCTTACTAATATTCGCAAAATCATTTCAGTTTAATACATAGGAAACTATATTGCAATAATATCTGATATTCCATTTGACCGTCATTTGCAAAACACTATGGAAATGGATAATTTTTATATAAATAAAAAGAGGGAAAATCATTATAAATTATTATAAATGATTTGAACATTTATATATGCTTTTGAATGATAAAACAAGTTAAGTGAAATTTGGCTATTTTGTAACACCTTTTATAAAAAGTTTGTGAAATGTTTTGGATATAAGGATTATTTATTTATTTATTCGTAAATCGAATCTAATACTTAAGTAAACCTTTTTACAATACTTTTTACAAGGTTAAAGATGATTTTTCGAAAGCAAAATAACTTAACCAAGTTCGAGAATAAGATTTAAAATCTTATGGAATGAATACCAAATCCGATAAGGATTTATGTTTTGATGCTAATTATTCAAAAAACCAGGTTTAACCGATTTTGAATAATTATACGACGAGTAAAAGTCAAAGCCATTGAAGATAGTGAAAGATCGGGAATCTTCACGTCGAATGGACTGCTTACCGATGCCCTGGATATGGGTAGCTCCCTTGAAGGGGTTAAAGTGGAAGTGGTCCGGACGTACTTGTTGATTATTTGGATTTGCAAGGGCCTCTCTCTTTAATTGGATGAGGAATAAGGTGCCTTCAGTTTCGTTCAGACCGAGAACGAACTTGTAAATGGATGGTATATATGACGTTGTATTTTAGAACATAACCGGTTCGTTGCTATTAATGTTATATCTGTTGGTGGTTGAGAATTTATTCTCTTATCGTAACACCCTTTTTTGAGGCATATGAACTCAAACATTATACTATTAATAGAAACTGATCATATGTGTGAACTGACAATGTGGCATGTCGAGTGCTGCTGGCAGATAGATAAAAGCTTTAGTTGAAAAAAAAGGAGCTTTGTGGTACGTTGACTCAAGGGTCCCGCACTCCGGAATGAGCCAAAAACAGGATAAGGACCACAGAGAAAGGACATATGTTTCTTTCTAGCTAAAAGTGATGCCATGTTATGGAGCCCAGGCAATTTACTTATGTGGATGTTGGAATCAAGGCGCCTAGGACGACTGTCAAAAAAGAGCAGGGAGCATTATGTTCAGGTAATAATCTAACCATTAGAAATAGGTGGCCGACTCTGCCGCTACAAGGGATATTTGTGGTTTTCCCTGGAACATTTTGCTAGAGATGATTCGAAGTTTGGATAATGAAGATCCCTTACCATGGATCATGATGGAATCCAATTTCCAATACGAGACTTTATGGTTTTAGTTGTAAACCTATATGGCGACATGATAGGATGGGGTATTATGCCATCTAAGATTGATACATTTATTTTTGAAATTTTTTTCCATACTTAGACACTAATAATAATATCAAATGATTTTCTCATATCAAGCATGTTTGGCCATTATAAGGTAAAACTTTATCCTCTGTTTTGCGCTTGCATTGTGTGATGGGACTTGGGTCTTATAATGCTTCATTTTTTAGAAAAGCATTACGTGGTTTTACGCGTTCGTGTAGAGCATGTGATGGTCTAGAAATTTTGACAAGTTAAATGATAGATTTTATATATGGCAATGATTATTAAGCTTGTGATTTGTTAATACTATTTATTGTTCGATCGATTTGTCAATGATAACATGATTTGTTAATCCTAAGTAGTGTCATTACCATATAATTCCATTCCATGTATAAATACACCTCCTTTCCTCCCTTGAACACCATTCCACTCTTCTCTTTCATTTATCCTCCTTCTTTACCTTAAATCCATGGCTTCCTAATCCTTTCTTCCTTATTCCTCTCCTTGATCTCCTCCCTCTTTCTCCTAAGTTCGGCTAAAACCATCTCCTCCTCCTCCAAAATTCTGACCTTTCCTCCTCTTAAATAAGAAAAAGAAAAAGAAGCTTAATAATTATTTTAGTTTATAAAGAGTCGGCAAGGAAATTATGTTAGTTCAGGGTAGCTATAATCGGCCTAGTGGTCCTACAATAAAGAATGGTGGAGTGGAACACCAAGTTGAGAACTCGACACTTGTACTTGTTCACTTTCTATGCTACGTGAACTGTTATTGATGATAGGTTAATTAGTAATTATTGCAATATAAGCGTTTAGTGGAAAACGCTTGTGCATACGCTGTTATATATATACCCATATATGCTCGTGTGATGGATGAATGGATGCTTCGTGGTTGTTATTAGTGATAATATGTGCATTATACTTGTTATACACACATATGTGGATTTATATGGATATCAAATAAGTCTCGAACCAAATGAATACTTTATTCAATTTGAAGTTGAGAATGGTTTTCTAAATTGATTTGAAGAAATTTATATTATGGTCAAAAATAGAGTTTGTCAAAAAAATACCGGAACGTTCTAGGATGACAGAGAGGATAGTGTCTAGGCTTGAGTTTGGAAAATATAGTTTTCTGCTCTCCCGGGCTATCCCTAACTAATCCGATGGACGGATGGTTAATTCAAAATTTAATTTGAAACTATTTGAATTTATAGTAGAATTTAGCATACTTTTGTTAAAAACTTTAAACGCTTATGACTTTTGCAACTTAAATCAGATTTCCATGGAACGAAAAACATTTGATTTTCATCAACAAGAGCTTTCAAATGAGTGAAAGAAGATTTTAATTTCGACTTATAATTTTCAAGTTATGTTTAAAACAATTTTAAAAAGGTCGCTATAAATGGAGTTAGTTAACTATAAATATAAAATGGCTGCCATAAATTATTTAAAAATATGGATATTTTTTGTTAAATCATAATTAAATATTTAAAAATGATTTATGGTAAAATCATGAAGTTTTGGATAACACAAAAGTCATTTTACTTAAACTAGCCAATATTAGTATTTTGAAACACTTTGAAACGCCTTTGTAACGTAGTTTGTTAAATATTGGGTTTTGAGTGATCTAGCTTTATAAATCTCTTCCGAACCTTAGTAAATGATTTTTGACTAATAATAAATTATTTTGAGCTATAATTTGAGTTTGCAAACATGAAGTATGAGTTGAGACATGATTTGGTCCTATATACCCACATGGTTTAAAAGTTACATTTATTATTTGGAAAGACCAGGATTGGATTTTTGTCTGAAAACCATTCCAAGTAATAATACGACGTTGTGGAAAGATTGAAGGCATTGAAGATGATATTGAAGACCGAGACCCTTTATATTGTAAAGACGACTTGCTGAATGTCTCAAATGGGTAGCTCCCGTTTCCAGATGGATTTTATATCAGCTAAGAGGCAAGAAGCCCGAACGTATATGTAGGAATTTCGGATTGTGGTTTCGTTCAGACCTAGAACGGACTTGTATGGATTGTTTGTCTGACATTGTAATTGACTGCGTAGCACTGATCTCTGTTAAATATATATCTGCTTGGTGGCGGAGAATTTATTCTCTTGCTCAACACCCTTCTCTAAGACCTATGAGCTTAGAGGTTATATATTGATAGAAATCAGTGATGCGTAGTGAATGGACAATGTGGCATACTTAAGTTATGTGGTGAGCTATGGATAATCAAAGCATGGATTGTTTAAGCGTAGCTTTGTGGATATCGTGACCTCAGCAAGCCTCACAACATGGTAAATGGCTAAAACAGGAAAGATGCAGCGAGGTTTAGGGTAGTCATTTCCTTTTAGATAAAAGGTGTACTATGTTATGGAGCCCAGGTATTAACCTATGTGGATAACTTCTATTTATATGGATGTTGATGTTGCGAGGCCTCGGTTTAAAGATTGGTAACGACCAGGAAGTGATATACTCAGGTGTGCTCTAAGTTACCCAGTTAAGGGGTAACCCGACCTCATGTTGGTAGACAGCCCGATTTGGTTCTCGGGGCGTCCCTCTAGAGGCGTACCCATCAGTTCGGTAAGGAAGTTACTTTGCTTGGTCATTTGTTGGAAATTCGTTATTTACTACAAGTTTTTACGATTTCATTTGTATAGCCTACTGGTTACCAGCAAGAATATATTAGCATAGTGGGATGGGACATTATGTTGGCTAAGATTGATAAATTTATTTTCGAAATTGTTTTCACACTATGCACTAATAATAATATGGAAAATGGTTTCCGCGTATCAAGCATGTTTGACTATCACAAGGAGAAACCTCGCCCATGTGTGCATTTACCTTGTGTGTGTGCCATGAGACCTTATGTTAGTTTCATTTTCTAAAAAGCATTACGAATTTTATTGCACGTAACAAATATATATTGAGTTCTCACACCAGCCCCATGACTGACCTAGAGTTTATTTGTTTTCCTACAAAACTCGGGGTGCCCATAATTTTCCACACGGGCAGCCTAGTGCCAGGTTTAGTAGCTGTGTTTGGAGCCTACACCATGGAGCCTTTTCTAGTGTGTCTTTGCTTTGGTGAAGTTGCTATTGCCGTGGAGCTTCTTTAGCTGTTTCTGTGGAGAGTCTGGTTTTTGTGGGCATCAGCGATTTGGAGCTATCCAGGTGAAGATGAAGTTTGGTTTTGGATTCACCTTGATTAATTGTTTCCGCTGCTTCTGTGTTATCTTGTTATTGTAAATAGAGTTGCACCTTCATGTTGTATCCGTTGTAAACTCTGATATAGTCTCATGTTATATAAATGAGAAGTTGTTTTGTTTCATTGTGATTGTTCTAATGTGTTATATCCCCAGACAACTAGGAATTTGACATTTGAATCTGCAACATTTGAATACAAATAGGTATTAAATGTCGATTTTCGAAGGTCGAAATTCCAGGTCGTCACAGTTGGTATCAAGAGATTTGGTTTATACAAAGCTTTGGGGTATAACTCATTAGATAACTCATAAGTGATAGGGTAATAATACCCTAGAATGAGTAGAATCCAATGAAATGTAAAGATTTTAACTGTTTCATAACTCCTAAGGTAATTCGTCCGTATGTCTAACAATATTTTCATACTGTACCCAGATAGTAGAAAATGAGATATAGAGGCAGACGTCGAAGAGGAAGCCGTACCACCACCAACAGTCGTAATGTTACACTGTTAATGAGGCTACGATTCAAGCCCCGACCCAAACCAGTCTTCCAGTTCTGAATATACACAAAATTGGGCGGGAACCCGTTTAAGGGGTCTGATGATGTCATGGAAGCTCAAGCCTGGATTAACCATGCGAGAAGATTTTCAGAGGACTTAACCTAGAAGATAACCAAAAGAGGCTGTTAGCTACATGGCAATTATAGGAAGGAGCTGCTGCATGGTGGGAGACTGTCGTCCAAGGGAAATTAGAAGACGACTTTTCATGGAAGGATTTCAAAGAAATTTTCGAAGAACGTTATATGCCTTCCGCAGGAATTTCCAGGATGTACAAGGAATTTATGAATCTTAAGCAAGGCGATATGTCTTTCGAGGAGTATTTAAATAAGTTTAATGAGCTTTCTCGCTTTGGACCTGAGCTAATAGACACCCCGTTAAAGAAAAATGAAAGATTTATTAAGGGGATGGCATTGAAGTACCATGAGAGGATGACTGCGCATATAAAACAATCCTTCGTTGACTCGGTAGACAGAGGGTATAGATATGCTACTATTGATAAGCAGAAGGGTGCTGAAGTTAAGGAATGTAATGGTAATAACAATTGGAAGAGGAGAAAATTCCAGGGGAAGAAGCCTGAACATAAGGCTAAAAAGAAAGGAACGAAGGAAGTTCATCTAAAGGATGTTCTCTGCTATAATTGCCAAGAGAAAGGTCATTATTTCGCGACTGTAAGAAGCCAAAGAAGTCAAGGAAGCCAAACCAAGGGCTCCCAGAATGTTATCACTGCCATAAACCCGGTCATATGACTAAGGATTGTCCCATAATGAAGAAAGATGATGTGGCAAAGGTTTATGCAATCAAGGATGAGCCTTCGACTTCGAAGAATGATTAAGGGAAGGATGTTTTGGAAGGTAATATTTTTATTTTTGATAAATAAGTCCAGGTTCTATTTGACACTGGTGCTTCACATAGTTTTATCTCAAAACCAATCGTAGAAAAATTGAAACTTAAACCTTAATTTGTTGACGAACTCTTATGTGTAAGTAATCCAGTAGGAGGTCCTACTAGCTTGTGTTTGTATTGCAAAAATTTCCTATCACCTATTCACACTATGAATTCCCTTTTAACTTATTTATTCTTGAATTTGACGAATTTGAAATTATACTTGGAATGGATTGGTTAAATAAATATGAAGCTAAACTAGATTGCATAGATAGGAAAGCTCTGGTAAAGGCAAGTCTTGGAAATTTTATTGAAACATCTTGTGTTGACCCTAGCCCAAAAAGATATAGCTTTATATATACTCTAGGTTACCCTGATACCGACATAAAAACTATACCTGTCGTTAGAGATTTTCCCAATGTATTTGAAGAAGTTAATAGCCTTCCTCCACACCGAGAAATTGAGTTTAGAATTGAACTAGTACCCAATTCCCGACCTGTTGTCCATCCAAGTCGAAGAATGGCTTCGAAAGAAAGAGAAGAACTGAACAAGCAAATCGAAGATCTCTTAAGAAAAGGATTTATTCGACCTAGCCGTTCAAATTGGTTGTCAGCTGTAGTATTTGTGGCAAAATCCGTTGGTTCTTTGCGATTGTGCGTAGACTATATAGACCTTAATAAACAAACCATCAAGAATAAGTACCCATTTCCACGAATAGATGACTTATTTGACTAGTTAAGTGGTTCCCGATTTTTTTCAAAAATGGATTTAGCCTCTGGTTTTCACCAACTCAGAATTGCTGAGGATTGTATTCATTAGACTTCTTTTCATGGACTTGACACTTTTTATGAATGGTTAGTAATGCCATTCGGATTGACAAACGCCCCAGCCTATTTTATGGACTTGATGACCGAGTATTCCGTGAGGTGTTGAATAAATTTGTGTTCGTCTTCATTGATGACATCCTGATCTATTAAAAAACCGAGGAAGAACACGCTGAGCATTTAAGGATTACCCTGGAGATATTAATGAGAAATGTGTTTAAAGCAAAAATTTCCAAATGTCATTTTTGGAAAAAAGAAGTAAAATTTCTTGGGCATATCGTATCTGAAGAAGGAACCTCAGTAGATCCCGGAAAGTTTTCTGCTATTTTGGATTAGAAGCAACCAACGACTCCAAGGAAGTTAGAAGTTTCTTAGGATTGGCAGGATATTACCATAGATTCGTCCAAGATTTCTCAAAGACAGCCTCTCCCTTGACAAAATTGACCATGAAGAATGCCAAATTTGTTTGGTCTGCTAACTGTGAAGAAGTTTTTAATGAGTTAAAGAAGAGATTGACCACCGCACCGGTTCTGGCTATTATAAATGGCAATAAAGGATTACCTGTTTATACATATGATTGTAAAGAAGGAGTTGGTGCCATTTTAATGCAAAAAGGAAGAGTAATTGCTTATGCAAGTAGGTAGTTGAAACCGCATGAAAAGAATTACCCAACTCATAAACTTGAGCTACTGGTAGTAATATTTGCTTTAAAATTTTGGAGACATTATCTTCTTGGAGAAAAATTTGAATTATTCACTGATCACAATTCCTTGAAGTATCTATTTACTCAGAAAGACTTGAGTTTAAGGTAGCAACGATGATTGGAATTTCTAGCATCTTACGATCTAGATATTCAGTATACCCCTGGGAATGCCAATGTTGTTGCAGATGCTCTGAGTCGAAAGTATGCCGTTCTTGCCTACCTTGTTATCACTCCGACTCTTCTAGAGAAGATTGCTCGCGAGCAAAAGAAGGACAAATTTCTACAAGAAATTTCTAAAAGAACTCAGGAAGGTGAAAATTTAAGTTTTGAAATCGATGATAAAGGCATCATAAGATTAAAAGGAAGAATATGTGTGCCCAATATTAAAGAACTTAAGCAGGAGGTGTTGGATGAGTGCCATAAGTCCAAATTCGGCATCCATCCAGAAGTTAATAAGATGTATCGCGATGTTAAATGTACATTTTGGTGGAAGTCGATTAAAAGGGACATATTTATCTATGTTAGCCATTGTGCTACGTGTCAGCAAATAAAGAGTGATCAGCAAAAGACTCTAGGATTACTTCAGCCTTTGGAAATACCAAAATGGAAGTGGGATCAAGTTTCAATGGTTTTCATTGATGGTTTACCTCGCATTCACAAAGGAAATGAGGGAATCTTGGTTATTGTGGATTGTCTAACTAAAAGTGCCCATTTTATCCCAGTAAGGTCATCTAGAACTGCTGCAATGGAAGAATTGTATATCAAGGAAATCATTCGATTGCATGGGATACAAAGCAGCATCGTGAGTGATCGCGACCCTCTTTTCACCAGTCATTTTTGGGAAGCTTTTCAAGATGCTTTAGGAAGCAAGTTAAACTTTAGTACTGCTTATCATCCACAATCAGACGGACAAACAGAAAGAGTTAAAAGAATTTTGGAAGACTTATTGCGAGCATGCGTTCTCGATTTTGAAGGTTCATGGGAAAATTATTTACCATTAGTCGAGTTCTCCTATAACACTAGTTATCAGGCAAGTATTAAGATGGCACCTTTCGAAGCATTGTATGGACGACCATGTAAGTCACCAGTTTGTTGGATTGAGTCTGGAGATAAAATTGTGCTAGGACCTGATATGATTAGAGAGGCCACAGAGAATGTGGATCTGATTAGAAAGAGGATAAAAACGGCCCAGGATCGATAGAAGTGTTATGCAGACCGTAGAAAGGCGGTCATTAGAATTCGAAGTTGGGGATTCAGTATTCCTAAAAGTATCTCCAATGCGCAGAGTTATAAGGTTTGGAAGAAAAGGAAATTCAGCACCCCGCTATATTGGACCATTCCCTATTCTGGAAAAAGTTGGACCACTGGCATATAAGGTTCAGTTACCCGAATGGCTCTCAGGTGTGCATAATGTTTTTCACATATCAAATCTGAGAAAGTATGTACATGACCCAAATCAGATTGTGGAAGAAGCCTCTCAACAAGATCTTGAAATTACACATAATCTAGCCATTAAAAGAGACCCTGAAAAAACATTGACCAATATGAAAAGAGGCTAAGGAATAAGACGGTTAGGCTAGTTAAAGTGCAATGAAGCTGTGATCCCAAAGATTGTACTTGGGAAATGGAAGAGTTATGCAGAAATTCTACCCAAACTGTACAGTCGATATTCAAGATGAATCCGACCCTTAGGTAAGCCTGTTTTTTTTATTTATTTCCTTTGATTATTCCCTTCATACGTAGTTTCGAGGATGAAACTTCCTTAAGGGAGAAGGGGGGGGGGGGGGTTGAATGTGACGGTCTAGAAATTTTGACAAGTTAATTGATAGATTTTATATATGGCAATGATTACTAAGCTTGTGATTTGTTAATACTATTTGTTGTTCGATCGGATTTGTCAACGATAACATGAATTAGTAACACTAGAATTAAGCGTTGCTCTTAGTTTCCATAAAGTTTTAAGGTAAATCCTACTAAAAACACATACCTTCTTCTTATTACAAGTGTTAAGACACTTGTAATTTTGCATGCCACATTCCATGCATGATTTACACATATCCTAAGAGGTTTCATTACCATATTCTTCCATTTCATGTATAAATATACATCCTTTCCTCCCTTAAAACCATTCCACTCTTCTCTTCCATTTCTCCTCCTTCTTTACCTTAAATCCATGGCTTCCTAATCCTTTCTTCCTTATTCCTCTCCTTGATCTCCTCCCTATTTCTCCCTAAATTTGGCTAAAACCATCTCCTCCTCCTTCAAAATTCTGACCTTTCCTCCTCTTAAAAAGGAAAAGAAGCTTAATAATTATTTTAGTTTATAAAGTGTCGGCAAGGAAATTCTATTAGTCCAGGGTAGCTATAGTCGGTCTAGTGGTCCTACAATAAAGCTGGGTGGAGTAGAACCCCAAGGTGAAAACTCGACACTTGTAATTGTTCACTTTCTATCTATGTGAATTGTTATTGATGATATGGTTAATTAGTAATTATTGCAACATAATTGTTTAGTGGAAAACGCTTGTACATACACTGTTATATATATACCCATATATGCTCGTGTGATGGATGAATGGATGCTTCGTGGTTGTTATTAGTGATAATATGTGCATTATACTTGTTATACACACATATGTGGATTTATATGGATATCAAATAAGTCTCGAACCAAATGAATACTTTATTCAGTTTGAAGTTGAGAATGGTTTTCTGAATTGTTTTAAAGAAATTTATATTATGGTCAAAAATAGAGTTTGTCAAAATAAATATCGGAACGTTCTAGGACGACAGAGAGGATAGTGTCTAGGCTTGAGTTTGGAAAATATAGTTTTCTGTTCTCCCTGGCTATCCCTAACTGATCCGATGGACGGATGGTTAATTCAAAATTTAATTTGAAACTATTTGAATTTATAGTAGAATTTAGTGTACTTTTGTGAAAAACTTTAAATGCTTATAACTTTTGCAACTTAAGTCAGATTTCCACGGAATGAAAAACGTTTGATTTTCATCAACAAGAGTTTCAAATGAATGAAAGCAGATTTTAATTTTGACCTATAATTTCCAAGTTATGTTTATAATAATTTAGAAAAGGTCGTTATAAATGGAGTTAGTTAACTATAATTATAAAATGGTTGCTATAAATTATTTAAAAATATGGAAAAAATTTGTCATAATTAATTATTTAAAAATGAATTTTGGTAAAATCATGAAGTTTTGGATAACACAAAAGTCATTTTACTTAAACTTTCCAATATTAGTATTTTGGAACACTTTGAAACGCCTTTGTAACGTAGTTTGTTAAATATTGAGTTTTAAGTGCTAGCTTTATAAAGCTTTTCCAAACCTTTGTAAATGATTTCTAACTAGTAATAAAGTATTTTGAACTATAATTTGAGTTTGCAAACATGAAGTATGAGTTGAGACTTGATTTGGTCCTATATACCAATATGGTTTTAAAGTTACGTTTATTATTTGGAAAGACCGGGATTGGATTTATGTCTGAAAACCATTCCAAGTAATAATACGACATTATGGAAAGATTGAAGACATTGAAGACAATATTGAAGACCGGGACCCTTCATATCGTAAAGGCGACTTGCTGAATGTCTCAAATGGGTACCTCCCGTTCGCCAGATGGATTTTATATCAGCTAAGTGGCAAGAAGCCCGAACGTATGTGAAGGAATTTCGGATTGTGGTTTCATTCAGACCCAGAACGGACTTGTATGGATTGTGTGTCTGACATTGTAATTGAATGCGTAGCACTGATCTCTATTAAATATATACCTGCTTGGTGGCGGAGAATTTATTCTCTTGCTTAACACCCTTCTCTAAGACATTTGAGCTTAGAGGTTATATATTGATAGAAATCAGTGATGCGTAATGAATGGACAATGTGGCATAGTTAAGTTATGTGGTGAGCTATGGATAATCAAAGCATGGCTTGTTTAAGCATAGCTTTGTGGATATCGTGACCTCAACAAGCCCCAGAACCCGGTAAATGGCTAAAATAGGAAAGATGTAGCGAGGTTAAGTGTAGTCATTTCCTTCTAGATAAAAGGTGTACCATGGTATAGAGCAAAGGTATTAACCTATGTGGATAACTCTTATTTATATGAATGTTGATGTTGTGAGGCCTCGGTTTAAAGGTTGGTAACGACCGGGAAGTGATATACTTAGGCGTGCTCTAAGTTAACCAGCTAAGGGGTAACCCAGCCTCATGTTGGCAGAGAGCCCGATTTGGTTCTCGGGGCGTCCCTCTAGAGGCGTACCCGTCTGTAACAACCCGAAAATTCTGAGCCAATTTAAAATTTTTATTTTAGCGAATTTAATGGATTTTGATTATTTAAAATGGTTTATTTTAAATAATAATGACGGAAAATTTATTTTCGACGAAATTATAACAAATAATTTTATTTTAATTATAAATGGAATTGAAATTGGTGTGGTAGTTCGAAAATTCGATTTCAAATTTCAAATGATTGTACAGGATTCAAAATAAACCGGATTTTGGCGAAACCAAAAATAATAGAATCTATGTGAGAATATATTTTCAACGAATCCGAAAAATCGAAATTTCATAGCAGGGATAAAAAGTTATGCCCAGTTGAAATTTCAGAATAGTCGCTATGGAATTCTGGCCCTTAAAAATGGAAATTTTGCAAACCACCTCGGTTTTTGACGAAACCACTTTTGTTGGATCCGTGATGTCAAGTTATTGCTAGATTCCAAAATTCGTAATTTTTCGAATCAATATGTGAGCGTGGCAAAGGAAAACGCGTTTGACCAGTTTTAGTTGAATTTAATCAACTGGAAAATGGCCATTTTTCGAACGGTCTCAGAATTCGACGAAATTAGTTTTGTTAGGACCGTATCGTCAGTACGAAGCTAGAAGTAATTTTTCTGGAATTTTCTGAATCAGTATGTAGTCCCGATAATTTAAAATGTATGTTCAAATTGAATATATATAGATTTATATTTTAATTTTGATGGAAACTGATCGTAACAGCCGAATTGGCCTACGGAACATATCGCGTTGTGTTCGGAATGGGGGTAATTAGCTAGGGGCGACAGTCGTTGGGTGTCGTTCGGGGTTCGAAATAAAAAGTCAACTTTTTGAAGAAATAAATAATAAATAAATATTTTATAACTCCTATAACCCCCCTTTCCCCCACTTACGGTCAGACTAGAAAAATGACAAAAAAGAAAAAGGGCTTCGTTCCCTAATCCCCGTCGCTGTGCCGCCAGGGGGTGGGCCACCGCCGCCCCCTTTCCCATCAGACCCCTTCCCCTTTCGATCCACCTCCCCCCTCTACTGCTCCGACCAGCGAACCGCAAATTCCCCCCAATCCTCAAACCGCGTCGCTCCGTCATCCACAAGCCCCACCAGCGGCTGCCGCAATAACCCACCACCTACCGCTACCCACTAGCGATCCCCCATGGCCGACATTGATGAACCACCCCTCCTCTCTCAGTTCAAAGGAAAAAAAACCTTTTCTTCGACCAACGTAAGTTCATTTCTGATTTTTTTTTGCTTATAAAATACATTTAGATTTTTTTGTTTGAATGTAAAGATTAGATTTTTAGATGAAGTATAAAGATTGATTTATATATATATATACTAGTGAAGTAAAAATATGATTTTTACTTCGATGAAAATAGGATCTTTATTTGTGAAGCGAAAATAAAGATTTGATTTTTAATTTGAAAAAGGTTAGATCTTTGAAAATAAAGATTAGATTTTTGACAATATAAAGAAGTGATTTTTAACATTCAAAAGATACGATTTTTATTATATATGAAGAGAAATAAAAAAAAATCGATCTTTATATAGGAAGTAGCGATGTAAAAATATAATTTTTATATAATGAAAAGTATAAAAATATAATTTTTATATATGTATGATAATAAAAATATGATTTTTATAAGATAGAGAATATAAAAATACGATTTTTATATATGTTGTAGAAAAATAAAAATTCGATTATTATATGTGTAGCGGATTGCAAATATAATTTTTATATACTAGAGAATATAAAAATGTGATTTTATATATGTTGTGGCTACGGACATCGAAAGTGACAAAAGGCGAGCACGATGAAGATTTTCTACATATGAAGAGTCGCGACGTTTGGTTTAGCTCCTCGGTGAGAACTCCTCACTTTTATTTTGTTTTCTAGTTGAAATATATACTAGGATGCAGACGGTGCTTAGCAGTACCCGACACCCGTCGTCCACAGACCATGGATGACTTGCTTGTTTGATTGCTGTGTTGTGAAAATTTTATTGTGTGATGTGCAATGGAATAAAATATTTTATAGTGGAAAATATTTTATAGTTCAAAATATAATTTTTAACGTGTATATAAAATAAATGGTAATAAACAAATCGGACGATTTGTTTATATACACTGATTTGACTGATATTGATTGGGATGATAAATTTTACACATCGCCCAACTTCACAAATAAAAACCCGAGATGAGGGAATCAGTTGGTTGTCGTCCAGTCTTATATTTAATATCAAATGGGAATTGGGTTTATCGTGAACTGTGTTTTAATGACATTTGTTGTTTAACTCGATTTACAATGAAATGTGATTTCGAATTTATAAATCTTTTGTTAAGATTTAAAGGAGGTTTTCCAAAGTAAAGTTTTCCAATTTAATAAAATAAATTGGAATGGAATGTGATTTTGGTTTATCATGAACCGGGTTTTAAATGACATTGGTTCCTTAACCCAGTTAAAGACAGGATATGGTTTCCCAAGTTAAACAATCATTAATATTGATTTTTGGGAAGATTAAAACCAAGTGGAGTTTTAATGAATCTTTAATTAGATTGAAATGATCGAGAATGCAGTATCACCAGTTTTGCTCCAGCCGATAGTTAAATCTTTAATTAGATTTGAACACGAAATGGTAATTGAATTTACTGATAACACCGTGGTGTTAGATATGAAGTATGACCAGTTTTACTTCATGGGATGAATAGGTTGGGATTGGGAAAATAAAATAAATGATTGCTTCGGTAAGGTTCGCTAATCCCGACTAGTTTGGATAAACCATAAATTGGTTTGAATTGATATTCAAAAGAAGATTAAAGAATAAATTTAAGGAATTTATCTTCGATAAAATTAATGGGAATCTTTCCCAAATTATAAGAATATTTGAATAAAAAAATATTCTAAATTGGAATGAGGTGTATATTGTGTTTGTGTAACACTTGTTTATTATATACGCGGGTTATTCAGAAAGACCGGGTTTATCCCATTCTGAATAACTGATTCGACGATGTGTCGAGGATGAAGACGATGGTTGAAGACCGGAGGTCTTCACGTCGTTGGGGTGATTACCGATGATCTTGATTGAGTGTACACTCGAGAGGCGGGAATCAGTTGGTGATCATCCAGACGTACTTGGAGAACGATGGATATGCGAGGTACAGGGTGCCTCCGGTTTCGTTCAGACCCAGAACGAACTTATAAATGGACTGTGTGTCTGACATTGGATTTTATTCTGTCTGATTGATTTCTATTAAATATATATCTGTTTGGCGGTGGAGAATTTATTCTCTTGCTTAACGCCCTTCTTTGAGGCGTACGAGCTCAGAGGTTATATATTCATGTATATCAATCGCATAGAGTGAATTGCCTATGTGGCATGCCTAAGTGGCAATTGATCAAGGCTTCTGTTGAAAAGCAAAGTCTTCTGGTTGATGGTCAAAGCACCGCCTGTGCGGCATAGCTTTGTGTAACGTTGATTCGCGAGCCTCACACCCCGGTTTTGAACCAGAAACGGGAGAGGACATCAGGGAGGGCATGCGTTTCCTTCTAGCTAGGGTGGTGTCAGTGACCTACCAGCCCTGATATTTAATCTATTTTCACTTGTGTGGTTGTTGCTGTTGAGAGGCGCCTCGGATATATCGGTTACTATGTGGAGCCGATGGAGTCATTTGGCTCTTTTACGCTCCAAAGGGCGAGGAAACGCAATGTTCAGGCATAATAATCCACATCAGTGGACCGGCCCTAACGATCCATGGGGCAGTTGCAGCTGTTCCTGAGACTCGGGCTAGATAGTCTCGAATTCGGTAGAGGACGATCCCTAGCCTCGGTTCACAGATGGAAATCCAATATCCAAATACGTGACTTTGCGGTTTTGATTGTAAGGCCTAGTATGGCAACATAGTTGTATGGGGCACTTATGCCATCTATGATTAATACTTATGATTGAAATTATTTTGGCACTATACACTTATAGTAATAATAAAACATGAAATTTCACGTACCAAGCATTCTTGGCTATTATAAGGTAAAAACCCTATCCTCCGGCTTGCGTTGCATTGTGTGATGGGACCTGGGTCTTATAATAGCTTTATTCTTCTTTATTTAACATTGTGCTGTTGTTTTATGCACTGGTATTCTTGGGAGGAAACCCGTTCCGTGCTATACGGCGTGGTCCCTTGATTTACCTAACTTTAAAATAAATATTAATAACTGTTTTAGTTCTCACACCAGTCACATGACTGACCTGGAGTTTATTGTTTTAACCTAAACTCTGGGTGCCCTTTTTTTCACACGGGTAGCTGGTAGTTTTGGTTTTGCAGATTTATATTCACAGGATCCTGGTTTACAACGGGAATGATATCCGGAAAGCTCTATATCCATATATCCCTTTCAGTTGTGTATTGTATTATTTTTCCGCTACATTTTAATTTGTAAATCTCTTATATTTATCGATTGTATAATATTTATTTTTTATACTCTGTATATTCTTGTATTCTGATGAAATTGTTGTAATTAACAATATAATGTTCTTCTGTTTGCGTTCCGATGTGGCATGTCCTCAACTCAATCCGTGATTTCCCGTAAGGGGGATTTCGGGTCGTAACAGCTTGGTATCAGAGCTTTAGTTTACAGAGCTCGGAGAATAAGACACGTTAGAACCAAACGAAAGAATTCATCAGAGATTGGATTAGTAATATCCAATGAGAATGACTTGTTAGAGATGGGATCAGTAGTATCCTAGAATGAGTGTGGAGAGTATATTTTTAAAATGAAAACGAATTTTGTTTTGAAAATTTAAACTTTATTCAACGTATTTGAATATTTATTTGTATTGAATTTGGGCAATCCAATATATAAAGATTTTGCATATACGTCTGATCCACGGGTATTCGAAGTTTTAATATATTGGTTAGATATAGAATCACACTCTAGTCGCCTGGAGATGATTCTTATGATGAGGCCTCATCATCATTGTCTATGTTCGAGTTTCGAAAGTGTGATGTTTATATATTTCCAATTGACTGGTGTGATAACCAAAACTAGATAGGGCTTACTGTTGTGATTTGGCATCAAAAATCTGATTTTTGGACTATGTATCAAAGTTATGAATTTGAAAAGCTAATCAACTAATTGATTGTTGATTGTGTTGTTTGATTATTGTTTTGATTAATTAAAATTTGAACCATTTAGCCAAATTGTATCAAATATTAGACTGTTATGAATATTGTTTAAAATTGCATGCATATACATGTGTATCCATTGAACAGGTCTTTGCAAAGAGGCTAGAGAAGAAGAATAAAATTGTTTGCCGGACAAATAGGTACATGTTTTCAAATTTGTTGGGTTTGGATGATTTTATGAGCCGATTGGCTAGCCGCTTAGCTGTTTCTTTTTCTTTTTGGATTGATGAGGGCCATGGGAGGCTATTTGAAATATCCCGAAGCTCCCGGTGCATTGGAGGTTATGGCAAAATTTTTCAAAAAATTTAGGGTGTTAGCCAAATTTTTGAAGAATTTGAAAAGTTCTTAGAAACTGAAAAGTTGAAAGACTTAAGCCGTAATGAAAATAATGAAAGTTGAGTTGGTTAGTTAAACAACTTTCAGCTTCGTTCCTTTTCGAGGACGAAAAGATTTTAAGTGGGGGAGATTGTAACAACCCGGAAATTATGAGCCAATTTAAAATTTTTATTTTGGCGAATTTAACGGATTTTGAATATTTAAAATGGTTAATTTTAAATAATAACAACGGAAAATTTATTTAAGACGAAGTTAAAACGAATAATTTTATTTTAGTTATAAAAGGAATTGAAAATGGCGCGGTTGTTCGAAAATTCGATTTCAAATTTCAAATGATTGTACAGGATTCAAAATAAACCAGATTTTGGCGAAACCAAAAATAATAGAATCTATATGAGAATATCTTTACAATGAATCCGAAAAATCAAAATTCCACATCGGGGATAAAAAGTTATGCCCAGTTGAAATTTTAGAATAGTCGCTTTGGAATTCTGGCCCTTAAAAATGGAAATTTTGCAAACGACCTCGGTTTTCGACGAAACCACTTTTGTGGATCCATGATGTCAAGTTATTGCCAGATTCCAAAATTCGTAATTTTTAGAATCAATATGTGAGCGTGGCAAAGGAAAATGCGTTTGACCAGTTTTAGTTGAATTTAATCGACTGGAAAATGGTCATTTTTCAAATGGTCTCAGGATTCGATGAAATTAGTTTTGTTAGGACTGTATCGTCAATACGAAGCTTGAAATAATTTTTCTGTAATTTTCTGAATCAGTATGTAGCCCCGGTAATTTAGAATGTACGTTCAAATTGAATATATATATATATTTATATTTTAATTTTGATGGAAACTGATCGTAACAGCCGAACTGGCCTACGAAACATATCGCATTGTGTTCGGAATGAGGGTAATTAGCTTGGGGCGGCAGTCGTTGGGTCTCGTTCGGGGTTCGAAATAAAAAGTAAACTTTTTGAAGAAATAAATAATAAATAAATATTTTATAAAACTCATATAACCCCCCTTTCTCCCTCTTACGGTCAGACCAGAAAAAAAGGGCTTTGTGCCCTAATCCCCGTCGCCGCATCGCCCGGTGGGTGGGCCACCGCCGCCGCCCTTCCCATCAGACCCCTCCCCCTTCCGATCCGCCTCCCCCCTCTACTGCTCCGACCAGCGAACCGCAACCCCCCCAATCCTCAAACCGCGTCGCTCCGTCATCCACAACCACAAGCGGCTGTCGCAACCACCCACCGCTACCCACTGGCGATCCCCTCGACCGACGGTGATGAACCACCCCTCCTCTCTCAGTTCAAAGAAAAAAAAAACCTTTTCTTCGACCAATGTAAGTTCATTTCAGATTTTGTTTTTTTTCCTTATAAAATGCGTTTAGATTTTTTTTTTTGAATGTAAAGATTAATTTTTTAGATGAAGTATAAAGATTGATTTATATATATATACTAGTGAAGTAAAAATATGATTTTTACTTTGATGAAAATATGATCTTTATATGTGAAGCGAAAATAAAGATTTGATTTTTAATTTGAAAAAGGTTAGATCTTCGAAAATAAAGATGAGTTTTTTGACAATATAAAGAGGTGATTTTTAACATTCAAAAGATTCGATTTTTATTATATATGAAGTGAAATAAAAAAAATTCGATCTTTATATAAGAAGTTGCGATGTAAAAATATAATTTTTATATAATGTAAAGTATAAAAATATAATTTTTATATATGTTTAATAATAAAAATATGATTTTTATAAGATAGAGAATATAAAAATATGATTTTTATATATGTTGTAGCGAAATAAAAATTCGATTATTATATGTGTAACGGATTGAAAATAGAATTTTTATATACTAATGAATATAAAAATGTGATTTTTATATATGTTGTGGCTACGGACATCGAAAGTGACAAAAGGCGAGCATGATGAAGATTTTCTACATATAAAGAGTCGCGGCGTTTGGTTTAGCTCCTCGTAAGAACTCCTCACTTTTATTTTGTTTTCTAGTTGAAATATATACTAGGATGCAGACGGTGCTTAGCAGCACCAGACACCCTCGTCCACAGACCATGGATAACTTGTTTGTTTGATTGCTGTGTTGTGAAAATTTTATTGTGTGATGTGCAATGGAATAAAATATTTATAGTGGAAGATATTTTATAGTTAAAAATATAATTTTTAACGTGTATATAAAATAAATGGTAATAAACAAATCGGACGATTTGTTTATATACACTGATTTGACTGATATTGATTGGGACGATAAATTTTACACATCGCCCAACTGCACAAATAAAAATCTGTGTTTGTTGATGTGAAACCCCACACGGGTATTGGGATGAAATTGGTCATACACTAGTCCCAATAATTAGCTGTATGTCGATTGATAGATTGACAGGCTGTTATAAGCGTTAAACATTTATATTTGATGCTTATGAAGTGCAGAATGCACTTTGGGTGATGGTTGCCTGTGTTTGATTGTTGTAGTGTACGTGCGGGTATGAAATCAATATAATTAACACTATATGGTAGTTGATTGGGCCTCATTCCAATTTGGAAAATAGAAGAAAATTCATGTGTTGAATAAAATATATATTCATGTGTTGAATAGAAAAAATTCATGTGTTGAATAAAATATATATTCATGTGTTGAATAGAAGAAAATTCATGTGTTGAATAAAATATATATTCATGTGTTAAATAGAAGAAAATTCATGTGTTGAATAAAATATTTATTCATGTGTTGAATAGAAGCAAATTTCATGTGTTGAAGAAAATATTCATTTGTTGAATAAAATAACGAAGTTATTGAAATATATAAAGCCGTGTTGATTAGATTGACGCTATTTTGACGTGAACGATATTTGTATCGGTTATATTCATTTTTATGATGAATATAAAAAAGGAAGTGATTTCAAAATATAACGTTTTGAGAGTATTATCATTTATAGGTAATGATATGGAATATATAATTTTGATTAGAAATTGAATATGAAGTTGAAATCGTTTTAAAAACGAATTTATAACGATTTATAAAATACGTTTTGAAAGGAAATCGATGAAATATATAATATATATTATATATATAATGGCCTGAATAGAACATGCCGCGCTGTGGCAGTTCGCGAATTTCGACCATTGACTTCAAATGGACATTACGGGAGATCCGACCGTCAGATTTTCCTAAAACTAGAACCTTGGGTTCGTATCGAATAGAGCTTTCTAACATATACAAGAAACTAGAAATTTAACAGTTGGATTAGGAATTATATCCAATTCAAATTTGGAAAAGGTCGCTGTAAGTGCAGTTCGATGGCCGATGTGGAATTCGACTGTACGGGCATTGATAAATTTATTAAAAATAGTAACAATTTGTGTAAAATCATAAGAAATGATTTGTGAAGAATTGAGATGAAAAATTCCAAATTTGAAAAGATAATTATAGATTTTTATCAAAATGAACTAGTTTTGAACTAGAATAATAATTTATTTATTTTTAAATAAATAAATTGGATTTGAAAGGGTTTTAAAGGTAGCCAGAATTTCCAATAATTGAATTGGAATGGATTTGAATCGAAATTGTCTTTCGAATATTTCGATGTTGGATTTTGTGATTATGCATATATTGTTATGGAAATTTGAAAGATATATTTATATCATTATTTCCAATAAGATATTTGTTGGTCGTAGAATTTGATATTGAATATAAGTCAATATATTTTCTATTCAGAGTCTTATATTTAATATCAAATGGGAATTGGGTTTATCGTGAACTGTGTTTTAATGACATTTGTTGTTTAACTCGATTTAAAAAGAAATGTGATTTCGAATTTATAAATCTTTTGTTAAGATTTAAAGGAGGTTTTCCAAAGTAAAGTTTTCCAATTTAATAAAATAAATTGGAATGGAATGTGATTTTGGTTTATCATGAACCGGGTTTTAAATGACATTGGTTCCTTAACCCAGTTAAAGACAGGATATGGTTTCCCAAGTTAAACAATCATTAATATTGATTTTTGGGAAGATTAAAATCAAGTGGAGTTTTAATGAATCTTTAATTAGATTGAAATGATCGAGAATGGAGTATCACCAGTATTGCTTTAGGCGATAGTTAAATCTTTAATTAGATTTGAACGTGAAATGGTAATTGAATTTACCGATAACACCGTGGTGTTAGATATGAAGTATGACCAGTTTTACATCATGGGATGAATAGGTTGGGATTGGGTAAATAAAATAAATGATTACTTCAGTAAGGTTCGTTAATCCCGACTAGTTTGGATAAACCATAATTTGGTTTGAATTGATATTCAAAAGAAGATTAAAGAATAACTTTAAGGAATTTATCTTTGAAAAAATTAATGGGAACCTTTTCCAAAGTATAAGAATATTTGAATAAAAGAATATTCTAAATTGGAATGAGGCGTATGTTGTGTTTGTGTAACACTTGTCTATTATATACGCGGGTTATTCAGAAAGGCCGGGTTTATCCCATTCTGAACAACTGATTCGACGATGTGTCGAGGATGAAAACGGTGGTTGAAGACCAGAGGTCTTCACGTCGTTGGGGGTGATTACTGATGATCTTGATTGGGTTGTACACCCGAGAGGCGGGAAACAGTTGGTGATCGTCCAGACGTACTTGGAGATCGATGGATATGCGAGGTACAGGGTGCCTCCGGTTTCGTTCAGACCCGGAACGAACTTGTAAATGGACTGTGTGTCTAACATTGGATTTTATTCTATGTGATTGATTTCTATTAAATATATATCTGTTTGGCGGCGGAGAATTTATTCTCTTGCTTAACGCCCTTCTCTGAGATGTACGAGCTCAGAGGTTATATACTGATGGATATCAATCGCATAGAGTGAATTTCCTGTGTGGCATGCCTAAGTGGCAATTGATCAAGGCTTATGTTGAAAAGCAAAGTCTTTTGGTTGATGATCAAAGCACCACCTGTGTGGTATAGCTTTGTGTAACGTTGATTCGCGAGCCTCACACCCCGGTTGTGAACTTGAAACAGGAGAGGACATCAGGGAGGGCATGCGTTTCCTTCTAGCTAGGGTGGTGTCAATGACCTACCAGCCCTGACATTTATATTATTTTCACCTGTGTGGTTATTGCTGTTGCGAGGCACCTCGGATATATCAGTGACTATGTGGAGCTGATGGAGTCATTTGGCTCATTTACGCCCCAAAGGGCGAGGAAACACAGTGTTCAGGCATAATAGTCCACATCGGTGAACCGGCTCTGACGATCCATGGGGCAGTTGCAGCTGTTTCTGAGACTCGGGCTAGACAGTCTCGAATTCGGTAGAGGACGATCCCTAGCCTCGGTTCACATATGGAAATCCAATTTCCAAATACATGACTTTGCGGTTTTGATTGTAGAGCCTAGTATGGCGACATAGTGGTATGGGGCACTTATGCCGTCTATGATTGATACTTATGATTGAAATTGTTTTGGCACTATACACTTATAGCAATAATAAAACATGAAATTTCACGTACCAAGCATTCTTGGCTATTATAAGGTAAAAACCCTATCCTCTGGCTTGCGTTGCATTGTGTGATGGGACCTGGGTCTTATAATAGCTTCATTGTTCTTTATTTAGCATTGCGATGTTGTTTTATGCACTAGTATTCTTGGGAGGAGACCCATTCCGTGTTATACGGCGTCGTCCCTTGATTTACCTAACTTTAAAATAAAGATTAATAACTATTTTAGTTCTCACACCAGTCACATGACTGACCTGGAGTTTATTGTTTTAACCTAAACTCTGGATGCCCTTATTTTGACACGGGCAGCTAGTAGTTTTGGTTTTGCAGATTTATATTCACAGGATCCTGGTTTACAGCTGGAATGATATCCGGAAAGCTCTGTATCCGTATATCCCTTTCAATTGTGTATTGTATTATTTTTCCGCTGCATTGTAATTTGTAAATCTATGATATTTATCTATTGTACAATATTTATTTGTTTATACTCTGTATATTCTTGTATTCTGATGAAATTGTTGTAATTAACAATGCAATGTTCTTCTGTTTGCATTCCGATGTGGCTTGTCCTCAACTCAATCCGTGATTTCCTGTAAGGGGGATTTCGGTTGGAAATTCATTATCCACTACGAGTTTTTACGATTTCATTTGTATAACCTACTAGTTACCAGTAGGAATATGTTAGCATAGTGGGATAGGACATTATGTTGGCTAAGATTGATAAATTTATTTGCAAAATTATTTTCACACTGTGCACTAATAATAATATGGAAAATGGTTTCCGCGTTTCAAGCATGTTTGACTATCATAAGGAGAAACCTCGCCCATGTGTGCATTTACCTTGTGTGTGCCGCGAGACCTTATGTTAGTTTCATTTTCTAAAAAGCATTGTGAATTTTATTGCACATAACAAATATATATTGCACCAGTCCCATGACTGACTTGGATTTATTTGTTTTCCCACAAAACTCGAGGTTCCCTTAATTTTCCACACGGGCAGCCTAGTGTCGGGTTTAATAGCGGTGTTTAGAGCGTACATCTTGGAGCTTTTTCTAGTGTGTCTTTTCTTTGGTGAAGTTGCTATTGCCGTGGAGCATCTTTAGCTGTTTCTGTGGATCGTTTGGTTTTTGTGGGCATCAACGATTTGGAGCTATCCAGGTGAAGATGAAGTTTGGTTTTGGATTCACCTTGATTAATTGTTTCCGCTGCTTCTGTGTTATCTTGTTATTGTAAATAGTGTTGCACCTTGATGTTGTATCCGTTGTAAACTCTGATATAATCTCATGTTATATAAATGAGAAGTTGTTTTGTTTCATTGTGATTGTTCTAATGTGTTATATCCCCAGACAACTAGGAATTCGACATTTGAATCTGCGACATTTGAATACAAATAGGTATTTAAATGTCGATTTTCGAAGGTTGAAATTCCGGGTTGTCACAAGGTAAACCCGTTTCGTGTTATACGGCATGGTCCCATGATATGCCTTATTCTAAAAATAAGTTAAGAATAACTGTAGAGTTTCTCACGCCAGTTCCATGACTGACTCATAGTTTTTTCCCTTGCAAGCTCGGCTGCCTATATTTTCACATGGGCAACCTAGTTCCTAGGTATTAGATTGTATCTTTTAGATGTGTATGGAAGCTATGGTAGCTGGTTTTGGATTTGGAGCTGGAGCAAATTTTTGGACTCTTCAAGAATTATTATGTTAATTTACGTTAATCCCGCTGTGTACTTATTTGCTATTTGAAACTCCTATGTATAATTAAAATCCTACGTGGTGTGTAAACTCTGATGTCAACATTTGATGTAAATTGGTGTACATTATGTATTTTAACGCAATGTTTATCTTCTGTTGTTATATTAATGTGTTATATTCCAATGACTATCCATCTTCCAGGAAACGGGAGAGTGGGTTGTCTCATATTTTCACAAAATCCCCTTTTATTTCTTTTAATTGTTGTCACATATTTTCACAAAATCTGCTTTTATTTCTTTTACTTTAGAAACATCATCTCATATTCTCAAAACCCTTATTATTTCCATTACTTTGGAAAAATCAATATATATATATATATATATATGTATATATTCTCAAATCCCTTTTATTTCCTTTATTTTGGAAACTTATTATACATTTCAAACCTTTCAACTAACGTTGCATTATTATTTCTCTTATGGAAATGATAAATTAGTTCTAACATTCTTACCATTACCAACTAATATCATCCTTGGATAATCTTGAAGCCGTTCAAGTTAGGGTATTTTAATTGCCTCTCTGACCTTGATCAACAACGTTCTTATCTTAAGATAAATACGAGTTATGATTCAAAAATCCAATATTCATTCTAATATCAAAACACATCCCATTTAACTATTTTATTAAAAATATAGTTTTATAATCCTTCTTATCTTTTTGGAAATCTCCTTTTTAAATATAACTAATATTACTTAATTCGTCGATTAAATAATTGCTTACTACACATCACCTATTTAACTTTCAACTTATTTAAATAATTTATTTCCTAAGCTGGATTTTTATTACAAATCCAATTATCAAATCCTTTTGCCAATCCATTTTCCTCTCTGAAAATCTTATTTCAATTCCATTTATTTAACTTAATTCCATTATTAAACATCACCAATTCAAATTAACGCTTTGGCTTCTCATTTCTTTCCATAAACGTTGTTCATATAACTCTGGTTTGTTACAAAACCCTTTGGTATTGATTTCCTTTTTACTTAATTCAAATATTAAGTAAACGTTTATTTTAAGCTACCTTGTTTGCTTAAAACCCCTTTATAACTTAATTCATAAAACTTTGGTTTTAATATAAACCCGATCATAAACTCTTTTTCATAATTCGACTATACTTCATTAAATAGTTGATTACTTGCTTAAATGATTTTCATTTATATAGTAATTACTTAAATTATTATTAATTAAAATAACCATCTACTTCATCATTAACTGAAATAGATATTTAATTTTCTTTTTAAATCCTATTAAGTTAAAACAACTACTTGTTAAACTATTTCATTAGATTAATTGACAACAATTTAATATAATAATCAATCCTGGTTAACGCGGTTGACTTAGTCAACTCAAACCATGGTTAACTCGTTAACCAATTCCAATTAGTCCGTCTTTTAAATTTATTTGTAGTATAATTAATTTAAATAATTTCATTTAATTGTCTCTTGGAATTAATTAATCCAATTCCTAACCGTTAGGTTAATTTCTGCTTATTCGCTTATAAATCTTATTAACATAAGAATTTGATTTCTAAATCCAATTTCTTGTCATCTCAAATAATAAATAACAAATATCAATATCCTTTTGATAAACTTCCATTCAAAATAATAGATTTCAAAATCTACTTTCAGTTATAAAATAAATTTTATAACTTCACTTTTGTCTATTTACATGATGTCAAATCAATATTTATAAAACGATTGATTTATAGGCCATATGCTGCCAAATACTCAATCAATACTGCCCATCAGTTAAAACAAAATAAACGTTGAATTTCTAGTCAACGATCAATAACCAAATCAATCACTAAATCAGAATGGTTCATATAACGATAACATGAAAATAAACAATAAATTTGAGGAATCCACTTGTATCCCTCCAACCTGTTTTTCCCTACATCCAAATACGTTACCTCAGATAATATTATTCAATTCAATAAATAAATAATAATAATCCAAGCATCCATATTTTTAAATTTTAATATGTTTATATTATTATAAACGTAACCAACAAGGTAAGTTACCTTATTTGGAAATAATCATTAAAATAACGATTAGATTTCATTTAAAAATAAATGAACATTTAAATTAACCAATTCATCCAATATATATGAACATTCAGCATACAACAAACAATTATCAACCATAGCACATAAATTAAGCCCCGACTTGTACAAAATATAAGTGTGTTAAAACTGAGCGAGTTATACTAACTTTAATGTGATTTATTGCTGGAAGGGTTCATTTTCTGTTAAAGTAAAAGTCATTTAATTCAATTAAAAATTTCTGTTGCTTCTAAATCCATCCAAATTATTCCAGAATGTTGATCGCGTTGAGACGATTCCATTGCAACTTGTTTTGTTTGATTATGTTTATACAATAGAAAGTTATTTGCGTTTTAGTTAATTATTTAATTAAATAATTATTTATTCCCTTAATTAAATTATAATTATATAAATCATTAAGCTTAGTAAAAATGTGCCAATTACTTTTGAGTAAAGGTGTAACGACACAGATTTTTGGTCGATTTATTTTAAATATTTAATATGGTATTATATACTAAGTTTTATAATATAAGTGGATATTTATATTGAGTTATCTATTTAATAATCGAAATACGATTTATTTCGAATATGTATAATCATCATAATACGAAAATGAAATTAATTGAATTCAAAATTTAAAACTGAATTGAAAACAGTTCAAATGATCAATACAAACTTATGTTCGAATTGGAATAATAATATAAATTATTATCAAGGAATTAATTGTTTTGAATTTAATTTATATCGATTTAAATTAATATCACCTCCATACGATTAAATGGAGCTTCAAATCCTGTTCGAGCATGTTTAGAATAGTGGTTAAATTCTTGAAACGTCAGTTGTTATGTTAAAACGGCGGATCATGATTTCAAGTTGTGAACCCCGAGATATTTGATATGTAGATAAGCTCGAAATTAAATAGGTATCTATCTAAAAAGAATAAAGATCTCTTTTTATCAAATCAAACTAAATTAAACTATTTTTAAAAATCAATTTTGCATACCTTCATTCCTTTGCTAAATGAGGCAAGTACACTAAAAATTAAATCACGCAGACTATTTTACTTCAACCCAATGTAAGTTCCTCCACTCACTTGTATAAATCCATACGAACCTTTTTTCCCCTTATTTTCCCTTCTATTTTCTTTGTCCTTTTTCCGTGATACTAGACAATTAAAAATCGTTTTCTTCGAAGTATTCAAAAATCAAAATAAAATAGTACATTGATCCTAAAATCCTGAATTTAATTCCGTTACAGTCGACTTTCTCTCCTCTTCATTTCCGCGTAGGCATCAAGAAGAGCAATGTGAATTTTACACCATTCAGTTTGCATCCGCAAGGCCACAGTTCGAAGCTATGGGATGTTTTGGACATCCCTGGATGTTTGGGTGATAGATCATTATTTGTGAGGAGTAGCATCACCTTATCATGAAGTTTTGGGGGAAATGGTTTCAATAATGGTCGCACCCTGTACCTGGTTTGCGCGTGATGAAGCATCAATGAATACACAGTGCTCTTTCTAGTTGAGAATAAGAATATCATTGAGGTTTTGGGAGTGAATTTGGAAGATGAGACTGAGGAAGATGATGCGAAGTGTTAATGACGAACTGGAGTTCGAACGGTTTGCGATAGTAGGGGAGTTCGACAAGAGGAGCGCGCTCTCTAATTTTGGGGGAATGGTGGATGGTGTGTTAAAAGTCATCGCTGCCTGAAATTGGGTAAAACGATGGCTTCAATTATGCTGAGCGTCTAGTTTCAAAATCTTGGAATCAAATTTGAAGTTGCTGTTTGTGCAATGTTCGAGCATATATTTCTGTTTGATGATTAGAGTATGAAAGTAGTGGTTTGTTGATGGCGTTGTGATGGGATTCTATAGAGATACAGGTTAGTGAAATTAAGGTGGCCTGCTATTCAGTGGTGATGTGTATAAATGGTGTTTGATCGTGTATGGATTACTGTAATTTTTTGTTAGAGAAGAAACATGGTGGACAAAGGTAGCAAGAAGAGGATTAAGGTAATCAAATTAAAATAATTTCATGCTTAAATTTAGTAATTTTGTATATACGTGTGTATATATGTACATAAAATCTTACCAACTAATGAATGTCACATTTAAAATATATACGAGGTTTTTTATCGAATGGAGTCAGTCATGAAATTCATAGCTAAGGATTACATAAGCTGGAATTAAATTTGATATCAGAATGGATCGATCTAAAAATCATCTAAAAATCATGGTGAGTAAATCTCACTTAGTTTTAATTTAGAATTATATTTATTAGTTAAAAATAATTGTTCGTTGGTTGTTTGCTTGCATTGAAATTTTATTGTGGCTATATTATAAATATATTAGTTATATCGGTTTGGTGTTTGTGGTTATTATATATATACATATATATTGGTGATTGGATATTTCCCGCAGTACCATTAGCGGATGCCCGTAGTATCATTACTGGATGACCCTATGCGCCCCACGCTATGATAGTGGATGACCTTCTATACCGCGATATCTTCCCTCGAAGCAGGATAGGTATTATTTATGTTGGCTAACGTCTATGGATGCAGGAAAACAGGTTGGAGTGATCCAACTGGATTCCTCAAAATTTATTATTGTTTGTTTTCATATATATTATCATATATGATGTGTTAGAAAATCTTTGGTTGATAATTGTGTGTTTTGGATGTTTAAAATAATATTAGGCCAAAATGTTGATTTATAAAAATACTGTGAAAAGGATATTTTGAGATTTAAAATGGAAAATCTATTTTTCAAAAATAGAATTTGAATTTCGAATGGGCTATAAAGATATTAACTTGTTTTGAATAAATAAAACAAGTATTGAATTTATAAATGATGTTTATAAATTAAATGATACATGAACTAGAAGTGGTGAATTTATAAACGATGTTTATAAATTAAATAATACAGGAAATTGAAGTGGTGAATTTGTAAACGATGTTCATAAATTAAATAATGTAGGAAATTGAAGTAAGCTTATAAACGGTGTTTATAAATAAAATGGAATGATTTTCATTGGATAATCAGGGAATTGAAATGAATTTATAAATGGCGTTTATAAATAAAGTGAAAAATTATCATTCGATAATTTAGATATATAAATTCAAATGTGAATTTAAAAATAGAAACCGGGAATCATTTTAAAGAACTAAATGATGAAATTTATTCTGATGTTCAAAATATAAATTGAACTAAAATAAATCTTTAAGGATTTATGATTTTAATTTTAATGGTTTGAATTTATTTAAATAAAGTTTGTCTTGAAAAAATATTATGATTATATTAAATAGAAGTTAAATTTAATATTAAATTGATTATATGTTATATACAGATCAGTTAAAATAAATAGAATATTCCAAAAATAAGATTTTGGTTTTTAAATAGACTTTGAAATGGAACTTGTTGAATATAAATAACAAGCAAGTTTATAAACGATGTTAATAAATGTGGTGAATTTATTATAAAGAGATAATTTATCATTTTAAATTCAAGTATGAATTTAAATTATAATTTGGAATCATTTCGAAAAAGGGAACGATAGTTTTTATTTCAGAATTCGGAATATAAAACGAATTGAGTTTAAATAGATTTGAAATGAAATTTGTTATTAATATATAAACAAGGAAGTTGGATTTACAAATAATGTTTATAAATCGAGTAAAATAAATTATAATTTGATAATTTAGATGTTCAAATTCAAGTATGAATTTAAAAGTGAATTGGAAAACGGTTTGGAATAGAATAATATAATTTATTCTGGAATTGGATATATAGACGGAACTGAGATAAATATAAGGAATAAAATTTAGAATTTGATTATATCAAATTTTAAAAATAATTTATTTATAAAGGATTGGAATTCAATATAGAAGATTTAATTATAACTGAATTATAAAATAATCAACGATTAGGGAAAATCAGAAATATTAAGTTAAATTTGGAAAACTGGATTAATCTATATTTAAAAATATGGAAGAATGGAAGTGAAATTTATTAATAAACAAACTTTAAACGTTTATATATAAATATAATTAAAACGAACTCGCCGCAACGCGGTAGTTCGTAATGTGACGTTTCGAACTTCAATTGCGTATACATAACTCAATTTAAGTCGGAATTCTTTGAAACGAGAATCATTAGGACCAATTTGATAATAGTTTTCTAATGAAAGAGAAAAATATAGATTTCGTCGTATAGATTTTGAGTTATGTCAAAATCAAATTTTTAGAAAAACAACGTATTACCATTATTAAACCATAAAGGTTTATTTAAATAAATAAAAGGATTATAAGTAAATAAAATCCGAATTTCCATTAAAAAATCCAGATTTGAGGTATAAAATAAATATGAACTCAAGAACTCATTTTTTATAATAAAAAAAAACAGATTTCTAACTATTAAATAGAATTAACTAATTTGAAGGATAATTAGTTAATGGGATTTTGAATCGAAATTGGCTTTGGACAAGAGAATTGGTTAGTACACTCATATTCGAAATCGAATATGAAACTTGAGTTGAAAAATGGATCTCGATTGGTTTATAAGTCAATTAAAAATATAATTGAACACTATATGCTCAATCAAAAGGGGAACTGGGCAAAAGGAGCTAATTAAAGAATAAATTGGTGAACTAAGTTAAAAAAGATCGGATTGAGTTGGAATAAATTAGAAATGGATGTATATGGCTTAGACAGGAGTGGAATGAAGTGTATGAAGATTATATTTCAAGTGCTCGACAAAAAGGTACATGACACGACCCAAATTTGCCTTTACGTGAAAGCCCAGATTGAGTTGAGAACACAACAAATCATAACACAAACAATAGAACATTTCATTGCTTATTACAATAATTACATCAGAGTACAAGAATACAACAGAGTATTAATAAATAATATACAACAAAGAAACATCACAGATTAAAGTACATTATATAGCAACGGAAAAATAATGTATAACACAACTATAAGAAATATACGGATACAGAGCGTTCCGAATATAGCTCCAGCTGTAAACCAGGATCCTGTAAAAATAAATCTACAAAACCAAAACTACTAGCTGCCTGTGTGGAAAATATAGGCATCCAGAGTTTAGGTTAAAATAATAAACTCAATGTCAGTCATTGAACTGGTGTGACAACTAAAACAATTGTTTACAACTTTACTTTAAAATAGAGTAAATCAAGGGACTACACCGTATAACACGGAACGGGTTTCCTCCTAAGAATACCAGTGCATAAAGCAAACAGCTCAATGCTTTTTGAAAAAATGAAGCTATTATAAGACTCAGGTCCCATCACACAATGCAAACAAGACGGAGGATAGAGATTTACCTTATAATAGCCAAATATGCTTGGTACGTTTAAAACAAATTATTTGATACTATTATAAGTGTATAGTGTCAAAATCAACTTCAACTATAAATTTATCAATCATAGATGGCATTGATACCATATATCATGTCGTCATGCTAGGCTCTATAATCAAAATCGAAATGTCACATATTGGAAATTGGATTTTCGTCATGAGTCGAGGCCAGGGATGGCTCCTCACCGATTCGAGACACTCTAGCAAGTGCCTCAGGATTACACACCACAGGGCAACCCTTGGATCTTCAGGGCCGGTTCACACATACTTTAGTGGGATTAATTATTCCTGAGCACACGTTTCTCGGTCCTTTCTGACCTATCCATCGGCCCCGTAGTGACCGATATAGCCGAGGCGCCTGGCTGTCCATCATCCACATAGGTAAAAAATATAAATGTCTGGCCTCCATACCATGACACCACCCATAGCTAGAAAGAAACGTCATGCACTCCCTGCAGTCACGATCCCGTTTTTGACTCATACCGAGGTGTGAGGCTCACAAATTAACGCTATACACAAAGCTATGCTATTTAAAGTCGTGCTTCGATCATCAACCACAAGACTCTCCTTTTCAACAGATGCCTTGATCATTTGCATCTTAGCATGACACACAGGCGATTCACGCCATGCGACTGATGTCTATCGATATATGACCTCTGAGCTCGTACGTTTCAAAGAAGGGTGTTAAGCAAGAGAATAATTCTCTGCCACCAAACAAATATATATTTAATAGAGATCAATCAACACAGAATAAAATCCAATGTCAGACACACATCCATTTACTAGTTCGTTCTGGCTCTGAAGGAAACCGGATGCACCTTATTCCTCATCCCATATGTCCAATTCTGGAGAGGGGTCCTCGCATATCCGGTTAATCTCCAAGTACGTCTGGACGATCACCACTTATTACCTTGTCTTGGGTTTACAGCCCAATCAAGACACAAGTAATCGTCCAAATGATGTGAAGACCTCCGATCTTCAACCACCGTCTTCATCGTGGACTTATCGTGGAATCAATTATTCGGAATGAGTATAAACCTGGCTTTTCCGAATAATTCATATATTTTATAATCAAGTTCTATAAAAATACAACATATGCCTCTTTCCAATTCAGAATGTTCTTTTATTCAATGTTCATATCGTTTGGGAAAGGTTCCCATTAATTTTATCAAATATAAATTCACTTAAATTTGTACTTAAATCTTCCTTTGAATATCAATTCTAAACCAAGTTAAGTTTTGTCAACTAGTCGGGATTAACGAACCATACTGAAGTAATTATTCCTTTTATTATCCTAATCCCTACCTATTCATCCCATGGAGCAAAACTGGTAATACTCCATATCTAACAACCCGGTGTTATCGGTAAATTTAATTACCATTTCACATTCAAATCTAATTAAAGATTTAACTATTGCTTAGAGCAAAATTGATGATACTCCATTCTCGATCATTTCCCAAATTTGATAATTTAAACTGTCACATTCACATTCCAATCTAACTAAAGATTCATTAAAACTTCACTTAGTTTTAATCTTCCCAAAAATCAATATTAATGATTATTTAACTCTGGGAAATCAAACATGCCATATTGGCAATCTAACCCGTACCATTGATCTTTGCCGATATATAACCTCTGAGCTCGTATGTCTCAGAGAAGGGTATTAAGCAAGAGAATAAATTCTCCGCCACCAAACAGATAAATATTTAGCAGAGATCAACAAATACAGTTTGAAATATAATGTTAGACATGTAATCCTGTCTTTAACTAGGTTAAAGAACTTATGTCATTTAAAACACAGATTACGATAAACCCAAAATCACATTCCATTAATTATGGAACCTTCACAGAAAATAGATCAATATATAATCGATATCAATCTCTGTATCCGACTAATAATATAAATGGAATAATGACAAGCCTTTTAAATTCCATATATATTAACAGTCTTCATCCACAGAAGCTCGCTTTGATATTATCAAATCGAATTCCATTCCGTTCCAACTTATTTTATTAAATTGGAAAACTATACTTTGGAAAATTCCATTAAATCTTAATAAAAGATTTAAATGTTCCAAATCACATTTCACTGTAAATAGGGTTAAAGAATTAATGCCGTTAAAAGCACAGTTCAGAATAAACCCAATTCACATTCCATTTTATTCTAATTACTAAATATAATCGGAAATTATAATAATCTTAATTAAAAAAATTATTCTTTTCACACAAGGTTTAAGAACAGTGTTATTTAAGACACCATTCACAACAAACCCAAAATCCAATTCGATATTAAATATAATGCTTTAAACAGAAATTATATCGGCTTATATCCAATATCAAATTCTGAAACCAACACATATCATATGGGGAATAACAATATATATCTATCTTTCAAATTCCTCCACAATATCCGTATAATCACGGAATCCACTATCGAAATATTCTGGAGATGATTTATGTTCATATCCATTCCAATTTATACATTGGAAATTTCAGGTTATATTAAAACCCTTTTTAAATCCTATTTATTTGTTTAAAAATTATTGGATTATCATTCTAGTTAATAACTAGTTCATTTTGATAAAATTATTTTTTTATCTTGTCAAATACAGAATTTTTCATCCCAATTCTTTCCAAATCATTTATTATGATTTTACACAAATTATTAATAATTTTATTAAGGCCCTTACAGTCGATTTCCATAAATGGTCATTGAACTGCACATACAACGACTTTTTTCCAAATTTGATTTGGACATAATTCCAAATCCAACCATTAAATTTCAAATCTCTTATATTCTTGGAAAGCACTTTTCGATACGAACCAAACGGTTCTATTTTTAGGAGAATCCAACAGTCGGATCTCCTATAATGTCAATTCGAAGTCAATGGTTGAAATTCACGAACGGTCGCGACGCGTTCAATTCAGGCTATTAAATATATATAATATATATATTTCATCGATTTCCTTTTAAAACATATTTTATATGTTGTTTCAAATTTGTTTTAAAAACGATTTCAACTCCATTTTCAATTTTAAACCAAAATTGAATATTCTGTATCACTAATATATAAATGGTAATATTCAAAACGTTAGATTTTGAAATCACTATCTTTTCGATATTCATTATAAAAATGAGTAAAATCGATATAACTATCGTTCGCGTCAAAATGGCGCTTAACTAATCAACACGGCTTCACACATTTCAATATTTTCGTGTCCATCCAAAATCAGACATCGAATTCACGTTTTAATCCTTTAATGAATATTATTTTGAAATATTCGTTATTTTAAAATATTCGTTTTTTTTGAGTTGGAATCAGACCCAATAAGTTACCATATAATTTATTTGTATGGACTTCATACAACAACCATGGTAAACAATAATCCATCATCCAGAGTGCATTCTACACTATATAAGCATTAAATATAAATAATTAATGTTTACAACAGTTTGTCAACCAATCGATTGACATACCACTAAACAATTGGGATTAGTGTACGCCAAATATCATCCTAATACTAGTGTGGGGTTTCAATCAACAAATACTGAATATTATTTGTGCAGTTGAGCGATGTGTTATTTGTGCAGTTGAGCGATGTGTAAAATTTATCGTCCCAATCCATGTTAGTTAAATGGGTGTACATAAACAAATCATACGATTTGTAAATGAATATTTATTTTCATTTTAGGAGAATTTTATGTCGCTTATATATACATTAAAAATTATATTTTTAACGATAAAATATTTATTTCAACACTTGAATATTTTATATAACTCATATATAAGTGTCAAATAATATTTTTAGCTAACCATTATATTTCTAACATATTTTAGAAAATTTTGGCAGCATAACGACACGTTACTAGAACCGAAACAAGGTCTTGCCTTATCCCTTGCCTAATACTGGCTCACGCCATACACAAACCAATTTCAATCTAATTCACATCCAAATCAAATCCAACCAATTTCTTAATAGGGCTGCCAAATCCTATTAAGTAACAATCAATCAAATAAAACAAGCAACCAAACATCCATGGTTTCAATCAAAGGTGTCGGGTGCTACTAAGCACCGTCTGCATCCTAGTATATATTTAACTGTAAACAAAATTAGAGCGAGAAGAAGTTCTCACCTTCAGTTTCTACCCCGCAAGTTTTATTTCTGAATTTCTGAACAGTTTGGATTTTCCCGAAATTCCAACACAATCTTTTTCACGCTGTTCATAGTAAAAATCACATTTTTAATATGATGTTTATATATTTAAAATCGCATTTTCAAAAATTTCTTTATATATATATGTAATAGCCCAGAAATCTGAACCAATTTAAAAATTTTATTTTGGCAATTTTGATGAATTTTGATTATTTAAAATGATTTATTTTAAATAATAATGACAAGAAATTTATTTTGAATAGAATTCGAACGTATATATTTATATAGATCGTCGTTAGAATATAAATATTTTATTTTAATTATAAAAGGAATTGAAAATGGCGCGGTAGATCGATAATTCGATTTCAAAGTTCAAATGGACGTACAGGATTCAAAATAAACCGAATTTTAGTGAAACCAAAAGTATTTGAATCTATTTGGGAATATCTTTCCAACGAATCCAAAAAATTGAAATTTCATATTGGGAATAAAAAGATATGTCCAGTTGAAAATTCAGAATAGTTGCTATGGAATTCTGGCCCTTAAAAATGGAAATTTTGCAAACGACCTCGGTTTTCGACGAAACCACTTTTGTTGGATCCGTGATGTCAAGTTATTGCTAGATTCCAAAATTCGTAATTTTCTGAATCAATATGTGAGCGTGGAAAAGGAAAACGCGTTAGACAATTTTAGTCAATTTCGATCGACCAGAAAATGGCCATTTTTCAAACGGTCTCAGAATTTGACGAAATTAGTTTTGGTAGAACCATATCGTCGATAGGAAGCTAGAAAATATTTTTTAAGAATTTTTAAAGCCCGTATGTGGCCCCGATAAATTGAAAGGTGCGTTAAAAATTCAATATATGGATTTATATTGTTATTTCAGCGAAAACTGATCAAAACAGCCAAACTGGCTTACGATACATATCCCATTAGGTTCGGAATGAGGGTAATTAGTTAGGGACGACAGGCGGTGGGTCTCGTTTAAAGATCGAAATTTAAAGTTACTTTTTGGAAAAATAAAATAAAATAATAATATGCCCCCCCTTTTTTCATTATCTCCTATTCATTTAGAAAAAAACCCCAAAACCCGATCCCGCGTGCCCAATCGCCCCCTATCCTCGACGCGCCGCCAGGGAGAGCCGCCTCCCCATCCGCCATCTCCCTCTTTCCCCTGTCCTTCTCCTGCTCCCTCCACCCTCTCCCCCTCGAACCCGCGAACCCCCTGAAACCCCCAGGACGATTTGAACCCACAGCCAAACCGCCGCCATCCTCCCCAAATCAGGCCACTCCACGACGCCGGAGACCCTGCCGCCGACTCCCGCAACAAACCCCCCCTCTCGACAGCATCTCCGACCCCTTTCATTCGCGTATCAGTGAGTTTTCTTCCCATTTTCTTCTTATTCAATTTTATTTATTTTTAAACTGAGAATAACAAGAATTTAAAACTGAAGTTAGAATTATTTTTAAATTATATAAAGCTGAGATTTTTATTATAATTAAAGATAGGATTTTTATATAGTTAATCAAACAGAAAAGGTCGGATTTTTATATAGTTAATCAAATAGAAAAGTTCGGATTTTTATATAGTTAATCATAGAAAAGGTCAAATTTTATATTAGAAAAGTTTGAATCTTTATATAGTTGAAATGGTGAAGTGAAAATGCGATTTTTATATATGAAGACATAAAGAATAAAAATATAATTTTTATATAATGTAAAGAATAAAAATATGATTTTCATATAAGTAGTGAACCAAAAATATAATTTTTATATAGTGAGCAGAATAAAAGTAGAATTTTTATCTATATAGTGGCGATGTAAAAATAGAATTTTTATCTATATAGCAGCGATGTAAAAATAGAATTTTTATCCATATAGTAGCGGTATAAAAATGTGATTTTTATCCATATAGAGCGATTATAAAAATGTGATTTTTATATACATAGCAATAATATAAAAATGTGATTTTTATATATGTAGTGGCTATGGACAATGAAATTGACAAAAGGCGAGCACGAGGAAGATTTCTACATACGAAGAGTCGCAGTGTATTGGTTTAGCTAGTCGGTGAGAACTCCTCACTTTTATTTTTATTTCTAGTTTGAAATATATACTAGGATGCAGACGGTGCTTAGTAGCACCCGACACCCGTCGTCCACAGACCATGGATGACTTGCTTGTTTGGTTGTTGTGTTGTGAAATTTGATTGTGTGATGTGGAATAAAATAAAATATTTTATAGTGGAAAATATTTTATAGTTAAAAATATGATTTTTAACGTGTATATAAAATAAATAGTAACAAACAAATCGGACGATTTGTTTATATACACTGATTTGACTGATATTGATTGGGACGATAAATTTAACACATCGCCCAAATGCACAAATAAAATCTGTGTTTGTTGATTTGAAACCCCACACGGGTATTGGGATGATATTTGACGTACACTAATCCCGATTGTTTAGTTGTATGTCAATCGATGGGTTGACAGACTGTGTAAGCGTTAATTATTTATATTTAATGCTTATGCTGTTGTGTGGTGCACTCTAGATGATGGTCGATTATTTATCGTTGTTGTTATATACATGTGTTGTATAGAATCCATATAATTAACATTATATGGTAATTGATTGGGCCTCATTCCAATTTGGAAAATAAGGAATATTGTGAAAATAAATTCATGTGTTGAATAGAAAATAAATTCATGTGTTGAATAGAAATAAATTCATGTGTTGAATAGAAAATAAATTCATATGTTGAATAGAAACTAAATTCATGTGTTGAATAGAAATTCATGTGTTGAATAGAAAAATAAATATTCATGTATTGAATAGAATAAATATTCATGTGTTGAATAAAAGCCTAGTTGATTAGATTGACGTCATTTTGACATGAACGATATTTATATCGATTTTATTCATTCTTCTAATGAATATAGAAAAGAAAGTGATTTCAAAATTTAACGTTTTGAAAATATTATCATTTGTATATCGATGATGTGGAATATTCAATTTTGATTTGAAATTGAATATGAAGTTGAAATCGTTTTGAAAACGAATTTAAAATTATTTTTAAAATACCTTTTGAAAGGAAGTCGACGATATATATAATATATATAATATATATATATATATATAATGGCCTGAATAGAACGCGCCCCGCCACGGCAGTTCGCGAATTTCGACCATTGACTTTGAATGAATATTGCGGGAGATCCGACCGTCGGATTCTCCTTAAACCAGAACCGTTGGGTTCGTATCGAAAAGAGCTTTCTAACGAATATTATTTAATTGAAATCTAATGGTTGGATTTGGAATTATGTCCAAATCAAATTTGGAAAAGGTCGCTGTAAGTGCAGTTCGATGGCCGCTGATGGAATTCAACTGTACGGGCCTTGATAAAATTATTAAAAATAGTAATAATTTGTGTAAAATCATAAGAAATAATTTGTGAAGATTTGGGATGAAAATTTCCGTATTTGAAAAGATAAAAATAGATTTTTGTCGAAATAAACTAGTTTTGAACTAGAATTAAAATCAATTTATTTTTGAAATAAATAAATTGAACTTGAAAGGGGTTTTAAAAATAAATAGAATTTCCAAAAAAATGAATTGGAATGGATTTGAATCGAGATTATCTTTGGAATATTTTGATGTTGGATTTCGTGATTATACAGATATTGTTATGGGAATTTGAAAGATATATTTATATCGTTATTTCCAATATGATATTTGTTGGTCGTAGAATTTGATATTGAATATAAGCCGATATATTTTCTATTCAGAGCCTTGTATTTAATATCAAATGGGATTTGGGTTTGTCGTGAATGGTGTCTTCATTAATACTGTTCTTTAACCCAGTTAAAGACAGAATGTGATTTCCCAAGTTAAATAATCATTGATATTGATTTTTGGGAAGATTAAAACTAAGTGGAGTTTTAATGAATCTTTAATTAGATTGAAATAATCGAGAATGGAGTATCACCAGTTTTGCTCCAGGCGATAGTTAAATCTTTAATTAGATTTGAACGTGAAATGGTAATTGAATTTACCGATAACACCGTGGTGTTAGATATGAAGTATTACCAGTTTTACTTCATGGGATGAATAGGTTGGGATTGGGAAATTAAAATAAATGATTACTTCGGTGTGGTTTGCTAATCCCGACTAATTTGAAATGATATTCAAACAAAGATTAAAGAATAAATTTAAAGAATTTATCTTTGATAAAATTAATGGGAATCTTTCCCAAAGTACAAGAATATTTGAATAAAAGAATATTCTGAATTGGAATGAGGCGTATGTTGTGTTTGTGTAACACTTATTTATTATATACGCGAGTTATTCAAAAAGACCGGGTTTATCCCATTCGGAATAACTGATTCGACGTGGCGTCGAGGATGAAGATGGTGGTCGAAGACCGGAGGTCTTCACATCGTTTGGGTGGTTACTGATGATCTTGATTGGGTTGTACACCCAAGAGGAGGGAATCAGTTGGTGATCGTCCAGATGTACTTGGAGATTGATGGATATGCGAGGTACCAGGTGCCTCCGGTTTCGTTCAGACCTAGAACGAACTTGTAAATGGACTGTGTGTCTGAGATTGGATTTTATTCTGTGTGATTGATTTATATTAAATATATATCTATTTGGCGGTGGAGAATTTATTCTCTTGCTTAACGCCCTTCTCTGAGATGTATGAGCTCATGGGTTATATATTGATGGATACCAATCGCATGGAGTGAATTTCCTGTGTGGCATGCCTAATTGGCAAATGATCAAGGCTTCTGTTGAAAAGCAAAGTCTTGTGGTTGATGATCAAATCACGGCCTGTGTGACATAGATTTGTGTAGCGTTGATTCGCGAGCCTCACACCCCGGTTGTGAACCGGAAACGGGAGAGGACTTCTGGGAGGGCATGAGTTTCCTTCTAGCTAGAAGTGGCGTCAGTGGTTTTACACGCCCTGACGAGTTTTACTTACGTGGTTGTTGCTGTTGCGAGGCGCCTCAGATATATCGGTGACTGTGTGGAGCCGATGGAGTCATTGGACTCATTGACACCCCATAGGGTGGGGAAGCGCAGTGTCCAGGGTTTAAGTTTAATCCACATTGGTGGACCGGCCCTGACGATCCAAGGGGCAGTTGCGGCTATTCCTGAGGGGCGGGCTAGAGCGTCTCAAATTCGGTAAGGACGTTCCCTTGCCTTGGTTCACAAATGGGAATCCAACTTCCAATACGTGACATGTGCAGTTTTGATTGTAGAGCCTAGTATTGGCGACATGATATATGGTACCCATGCCGTCTAGGATTAATACTTGAAATTGTTTTGACACTATACACTTATATTAATAATAATAGATGAAATTTGGCATATCAAGTATTCTTTGGCTATTATAAGGTAAAACCCTATCATCCGGCTTGTGTTGCATTGTGTGATGGGACCTGGGTCTTATAATAGCTTCATTGTTCTTTATTTAGCATTGCGTTGTTGTCTTATGCACTGGTGTTCTTGGGAGGAAACCCGTTCCGTGTTATACGGCGTGGTCCCTTGATTTACCTAACTTTAAAATAAAGATTAATAACTATTTTAGTTCTCACACCAGTCACATGACTGACTGGAGTTTATTGTTTTAACCTAAACTCTGGGTGCCCTTATTTTGACATGGGCAGCTAGTAGTTTTGGTTTTGCAGATTTATATTCACAGGAAACTGGTTAACAGCTGGAACGATATTCAGAAAGCTCTATATCCGTATATCTCTTTCGGTTGTGTAATGTATTGTTTTTCTGCTGCAGTGATGTATTTAAATGTAATTTAAATCTCTGACATTTTCTATATAATATTTATTCATACTCTGTACATTCTTGTATTCTGATGGAATTGTTGTAATATACAATGAAATGTTCTTCTGTTTGCGTTCCGATGTGGCTTATCCTCAATTCAATCCGCGCTTTCGTTACCGGGGAAGTTCGGGTCGTTTCAATATATATATAATCATATTTTGATCTTTCCAAAAATTATTTCATATCTACGATAAAAATCATATTTTTACATCATTGAAAATATTTCCTTTATATGATAAAATTCTTATATTTACATCACTAAAATATTTCCTTTACATGATAAAAAACATATTTTTATATTGTTCCATATATATAAAAAATCACATTTTTAATAACGCTATTATATAAAAAAAAAGTAGCATTTTTATATTGGTCTTATGAGATATCGTTTTGTTAGATCCTAAATTGGATCTAACACCCAAGCTGTTCTGATCTACGAAGAATTATAACTACAATATGAAGAAAATGCAGGAAAACACACAAAATTTATAGTGGTTTGGCGTTAACGAGCCTACGTCCACTTTATATGTAGTTGATTATATGCTGAGTGCAAGTACAATCAATAGTTTCACTCAATCTCACTCTAACAATTATTCTTCTCTCAATAATTTCAGGGTAACTCTAAATAAAAACAATGAAGATATGATAATGGTGGAGTCAGATCATTCAATTGCCAGAAGGATCCCCAAAAATGCCAAGTTCTGGGCTATTTATAGCTGATTTCTTCAGGCGGATCGCGGTCATACGTGGCACACATGCCGAGGACCTCGTATTGGTTCGTATCTTGATGGAGTATTGGTCAATATGACAGTTGTGGACAGGTGTCGCGAGATCCTGTATTCTCGGATCGTGAATGACTTAGTCAGGGGCTTCGCTGTGCCTTCTGGGATTGGATCGCATCACAGGGAAGAGGTCAGATCGCTCTAGGGCACAGCGAACCAAGGAGGGTGTCGCGATCCGCAGAGGATGGTCTGACCATGATTGGACTTTTGTGAACTAGGGGAGTATAACTTCATATTTTCTTCTTATGTGTGAACCTGGATGGCTTGGTCAAAAATCTAGCCAACATTTTGCCCCCTCGAAGTATATTTTATCGAGGATGGAACATGCTTCGAAACTGCAGAGTTGTATTTTCATAGGGAGATGCAAATCAGTGGTTGCGTCTATCTGAAATGTTGTGTTATTTCGGAAAGTTGCATCTTTTGATTAGTATAAATATCTAACAAAGTCTTCCATCATTTCTTTGTTTATTGAATAATTTTCATTTCTAGAATCTTTGGAGACCTCATTATCAAATTTGCCAGGTAAACTTTTGAATTTTCACTTTGGTACGTGATTTGTCGGTATGGATCACTTCAGCTCACCACGGTCCATGTGGTGAAACGCTGGACTCGGTCAAACGAGGGTATTCGAGCTTCGGATCGTGATGGGATTTTCCACGAAGCATGTTGGGCTTTGGCTCGCGGTCCACCATTTCCGTGATTCGAGTAAGACAAAAAAGGGGGAGACTAACGGTCACGGTTTTATCTATATAAATCCGAACCTCCCTCTTTATTTTCCTTTCTTCTTCTCCCTGCTGGCCGCCGCCCCCCTTCACGTTCCCAAGCCGAAACCCTAATTTTTAATACTCCAACTACCCAATTGTTTCATCCTTTTCAAAAAGGTAATTATAAAAAAGAATATCTTCACGTAATTCTACCCTTGTTTGTTTTGAGTTTTTGACCATTTTGGGAGGAAAAAGTGGTGCAATTCGTAGCGTTTGAGGTTTTGGAGGGTGGTGAGGCGACATGGCTGATGAGTTCGACTGCTCGCGTTCCGCAATGGAGAAGAAGAGGAGAGGAAGGAGAAGAAGAAAGGAAGGAAAGGGTTGACTAGGTCGGATCGTGATTGAGGAGGGATGAGTACTGAGATGAAGGAGAATGGCGAGGTAGCGGATCGTGGGAATGGTAAGGGAGCGGATCGTGGTGGGTGAAGATGGAAGAAGCATGGGTTAGAGGAAGGATCGGATCGCGGTGGTGAGTATAGCGATCCGATTCGGTTCCCGACCCGATGCGATGCACCTTCATGAGTTAACGTTTCTGCTGCAAGTATATGCCTATTTCACGATCCGCAGACGTACCACGATCCGGACCTCCCTATGCGATCCAAAGATGTTCCACGACCCGAATGCTGAATGATCCAATGAACTTGTGTAATAAGCAATGCAACTTATGCCCGGTACATTAATGGATAGTTAGGTTAGAGCCTTCGAGACGGACTTTCTGGACAGATCAGCAGCATAACTTAACAGCGAACAACTACTAATATCTCGATGATCTTGTTAACTTTTATGCTTTCTTCCTATGCATGCACAAACACACACTTTGCACTTGCACACACAGGGGATGGGTAATTATATTCTAATTTCTCATGTTTACTCGCCTAAACAGTAATGTCGGATAATCGTTCCCCTTTAAGATCTGAAATAGAGATGGATCCCGAGATGTCTGAGCACCACAACCCCGAGGTTCTTCCAATTAACCCAGAGGGTGAGGATTCTGAATCCGAATATGAGGAAGAAACAGAATCAGATTCATCTGAGAGTACCTCGTTTGATGAGGAGTCTGAAGTAGACGACCGAGCTCCTGACGAGATTCCTAGTGCACTAGAAATAGAGAAATTCACTGACTCTTTAGCCTCCAAACTAGATGACATAAAGCTTAAGAAAATCTGCTTAAAACACGAGATCCCCTGGGATGATGTGAGAACACCTGGAAGCGAAGATAGACCTCATCTGGCTCCGGAGGGGTATATGACAGTCAACCGACTCATGTGCTGGGTAGGCGCTATTCCTCCATTTCCTCCAATCGTCATTGAAACATTAAAACGATTGGGTATTGCTCCGATGCAGCTTCATCCCAATGCCTATGCAGCCCTATACACTTTATACATCGCGTATGCGGAAATCCTGCAAACTGAGACCACGTTTAAAGACTTGAAATTCTATTACCTTTTCAAGCATCGTTCTACAGCAACCCCAAATTTTTCTTTCTTCGAGTCGGTAGTAAATAGGAAGGTCTTGTCTGATGGTTACAGCCACATAGGGGATCCCAAGGCCGATTGGTTCTATATAAAGAGACAGGCTGGGTGTGCGAGAAGATGGCTTAAATCAAGTAAATTTTAAACCTTTAAATGAATAACCTGTTTAAGAAATCGAAGCGTTAATATACTTCTTTCCTCTATGCAGATCATACCTTTCCAAAGACGGAGGGCTCGGTGTCTAGTAATCGACTATCCCTCCTTCTGAAAAGCAAATCTGACTTCCTAGGGATCAAGAAATGTATTACTGACGAGAATCTTCACAATCACCGCCTTTTGGATATAAGATTTGGACTTGGCGCGGGTGGCAAACCTTACAAATACGTGCCCCCGGTCGAGGGAGAAGGAACGTCACAGGCAGTAGAGACAACTAAACTTCATAAAAGTCCTTCGTTGATAATTAACCAGGACGATGAAGATTTAAATGTATATAGTGGAGAAGAGGCCCGTGCTGACGAGTTCAAGGAAATCCCAGCCTCTCCGAGGGGTTCCCCCTCAAGGGCCTCTCTACCAGTTGAGCCTGCCGCTCCCGATGATTTATCAGAGGAGCAGTTATTTAAAGAATTGAACAAGATTCCTATACCCGACGATGTATATACACAGGAAGATTTCGAAGGGGAGCCATTTTTTCCTATCTTTGAGGAAACAAATGCTCCAGTTGAAGAACGAGAAACTACCCAGACGAGCCTAACTTCGGGCCCTGGTCTGTTAGGGGGAATTATATGGGATGCACAAATCACATGCACTGTCTGACCCCACACTTTTATACCAACAAAATTCAAGGTTTTAACTTGTCTTTGTTTCTCTTGCAGGAAATATGACTCGCAAACGATCTTATTCTTATCGCTCCCTTCGTGAAGGCACACATAGTCTTCATCCGAATCCCGCTCGCAGCGATAGTCGGGGGAGAGAGAGAGTTATCGGCCTCGCGACCTCCTCAAACTTATCCTACACGATCTCGATCTCCCTCCAGGTATGGTCCTAGGAAACCTCACAGTCGTCTACTGCCACCGGCTGGGGGTAAGCAGCTTCCTAGGGACTTAACCCCTCCAAAAAGTACGCCTTCTCACATCCAATCTTCCAAGAAACAGCACGAGTCAGAGGAAAAAATAAAGACGAGGGCAAGATCATGAAGAAAGGAAAAGAAGCTCTGGCCTCCTCTGATGATCACGACTCCGACAGTCTCGTTGCAAGAGATGCTACCCATAGTCCTGAAAATCAGGCTAGATTGGCGTGCTTGCGTAAGGAATTCCCCGATATTTTCTTTGATAGGATGATGTTTGTACCGGATCTTGAGCCGGTTCCCAGGGACTGGGATACTGAGGTGATAGAATATGTGTGCCATGTAGCCAAACAGTATGAGGTAATGAAAATGCATGCCGTTAACCTTTCGAATGCCATCCGTCAACTAGAAACGAATGCGGCCAGATCCAAAGTGAGAATTGAGAATAATGACAGGGCCAGAAGCAAAATAGAAAAGGAACTGGAGGATGCACAGGCCCAGCTGGCTTTAGCTCAGCGAGACTCAGAGAATTACAAGACAGAATTGGAGGAATCCAGGAAGCGTTTTCGTAGTGAGCTGGATTCTAACAGCCAAGAACGATTTTCTTTGAAAAAGGAAATAGAGGATCTTAGAATGGCCAATGCCGATTTGAGGACAGCGCAGAGTCATTTTGATGCTGAGAAGGCTGCTTGGGAGAAGGAGAGAGCGGACTTGAAAAACAGCCTTGCGGCTGCTAGGAAAGAAAAAGAGGTCTTGAGTGACCAACTTGTTCAGGCTGAGGGGCGAGCGGTTCTTGCCGAGACTAATGCTAACAGCATTCTTGAATCAGCTTCCACCACTGCTGACAAGCTTGCCGAAGCCGAAAAAGAAATAGAAGGTTTTGGGGAGATGATATTCGACTTCTTAGGCCAAGTCATCAAAACTCGAGACATTTCTTGGATCCCAGACTATCACGTTACTCTTGCCAACATATGGGATGCAATTGTCGAGGATGAGAAGCAGCGATTGAAGGTTAACGAGATTGATGAAGGCCAGCTAATGCAGAGGCTCCTTAAAGGAAAAGAACCCGAGGTTTTGGAGGAGGGAAGACGCCTAATCCAAGAAGAGGTGTAAAGGGAGAAGAGTGAGGCCAAAGGTAAGAGCAAACTTGACGAGGGCTCAAGCTCAGCGGCGGAACTCAAGGCTCATGAAGTCGAGGAATATAATCCTGATGATCCGTTAATTCCCTTACGCCTAACTCCTCCGGCTGTTGGAGCTTCTGTTGTAAACTTGGATGAAATATCAGCTAAAGGTATATCCATATTTTCCCCGCATTTTGCCAAAGCAGTTATGACTTTTCACCGTTCTACGGAGCAGCCCATTCAGTTACTAACATGTGCCTCTCGTAATGCAGGTGACACATTGACCGAAAAAAGGGGAGAAAAGAAAGCAGAGAAGGTTGATATCCCCTCAGGAACTAATGCTGAAATTTCTGAGATTTCAAAGCAAACTGAGGGTGGTGAAAAAGTAACCATGGCATCTGTGGTACCCAACACTGATGTTCCTGCAGATGCTGAGGTCATTGCTGCTTTGATGGACACGGACGGTGGTCACGGGGATGAAGAGGATGACGTTGTTATTACAGACGAAATCAAGGGTAGTGGCGAAACCTTGGCTGATCAACAAGCTGAGGAGGAGAGGCAGTTGCTCCTTATGAAAGGGGAACAGGACCCAGTATATGTGCCCCCTATTTTTGAAATGGATCCCAAAACTGGGTTGGTCATAAGATTTTCCTCTCGATCAATAACTTCACAACCAGCCACTCAATCTTCTAGTTCTTCGCCAGAGCCTCTTGTTGATAAGAGGAAGAGGAAAAAAGGTGATCATTCGAGTGTTGACAAGGAGGAGTCGGGGAAGCAGAAGAAGAGCAAGAAGCCAAAATAGCCCCTCAAGCATGAGTAGGATGCAGATTTTAGTTCATATTTTGTTCTTAGGATTTTAGGCTTTCCACTGGCCAGAAAAAGTAATTGTGGGAATGGCCCTTACTTTTGTTTAGCTATCATATCCCGTATCCCTGCATCTTAGTAAATAAAAATTGATTTTTGTTGCCTTTAAATTAGTATGCAATGCAGTGTTTCTAAATGCCTTGCATCTCTGTGCAACTTCCTGAGTAGCTAACATAACGGCATGGGGAATGATTCGACTTGGTCGACCTTGACTTTCATCCTTGTCGTGATACGAACAAGAGTTTCCCTTCAAGACAAATTAGCCGCATAAAAAGGAGAACTAAACCTGCGAACCTGCAATTTTGATTTATCGCATTAGCTAAAAATATTTGAACCATAAATAATCGAAAATTAATTCATGAATCGCATTAGCAAAATTTTAAAATTTCTGTGCAGAGATGTGATGTGCGTGTATATGCCCCCAATCAATCATTTAATATGATGCCTGGCCAGGGCTTATTAATGATTGATTAGAGTCATGTGTGTTGCTCCCTATGAAAGGTGGGGGATAAAGTTTCTTTTAGCGCTAAATTTCTAACAATTTTATACTCTCCTGATCCTTCAGCGGGTTAGAGTTCGAGCTCATTCTAGGTCTGCTCTCCGATCCTTCAGCGGGGCAGAAATTCTAGTGGCGCTAAATTTCTGGCGCCTTTATACTCTCCCGATCCTTCAGCGGGTTAGAGTGGTGGCAAGGCGGTTTTATCATGGTGCACCTTCACGCCTTGCGGACGTCATCTTCGCGTCCTTTATACTCTCTCCTGATTCTGGGGAGTTAGAGTTTGATCGTAGAGTGATCTACTTTCCCGCATCTTGTGGTCCTCAATTATGGTTCCTCTTTCACCTCGTGGCAAAATGCATTGGATGTTCCAATGTTGCTACATAATCTGTGACAGACTAAAAAAACAGCAATAATTTATATTAATCGAGATAAAGCAAATAGGCAATGGTGCAGTAAAGGTAAATGACACATGATATTTTATAGTGGTTCGGTCGAATCATGACCTACGTCCACTTTATAATCTTTTGCTCAAGTAACCAGACTATTCTAGGCAAGTCGTGCCTTTTTACATGGTCTTAAAAACAAAAGAATGAAACTGACGATTTCACGTCAGGTAAGGCCGCAAATGCTGGGCGTTCCACACTTTGGGGATTTTGTCTCCATCTATGGTTGCTAGCTTGAAGGTTCCATTATCAAATCTTCGCAGGATGGAATATAGTCCTTCCCATTTCGGACCCATATGCTCTGAGTATGGGAAGACACGTTTTAGAACCAAGTCTCTGGGTTCAAAGGTTCGTGCTCGGACTTTCTTATTGTAATATTGAGCTATCTGCTACTTATGTCTTAAGGCACGTAAATCAGCTTCGTCCCTTTTCTCTTCGATCATGTCCAAGGATTCAAGGAGCAACTCATTGTTGGTCATCGGGTCATAATAGGTGACTCGGTGAGAAGGTACTTCTAACTCGACCAGGATGACCGCTTCAGTTCCAAAGGCGAGGGAAAATGGTGTATGGCCCGTTGCCGATTTATAGGTCGTTCTATAAGCCCATAGTGCCAAGGGCAATTCATCGACCCACATGGCCTTGGCCCGCTTCAATCTCTTCTTCGGGATAGATTTAATCGTTTTATTTGCGGCCTCCACTTGGCCATTCGCTTGGGGATATGCCACGGAGGTGTACATTTTCTCGATGTGGTATTTCTGGCAAAAATCTCTGAACTCGGTGTTGTCAAACTGAGTTCCATTATCTGTTATGATGATTCTTGGGATTCCAAATCGGCATATAATGTTTCTAACAACGAAGCTGATTACTCGCTTGGTTGTTATTGTGGTTAATGGTTCTGCTTCTACCCATTTGGTAAAATAATCCACGGCTACGATAGCGAATTTTGCTCCGCCCTTCGCTATGGGGAGGCTTCCAATGATATCGATTCCCTACATAGCGAAAGGACAAGGACTCGTCACCATCTTCAGCTGGCTTGATCGTGCCCTATGGATCTTAGAAAATCTCTAGAAGGCGTCACAACGTCGCGCGTATTTGGTCGCATCCTTATTTACGGTTGGCCAGAAATAACCATATCGTATTATTTTCTTTGCCAATGTTTGGCCTCCCGTGTGCTCTCCACAATCTCCCTCATGTACTTCTTGCAATACGCGTTGAATATCGCTGTGGGCAATACACCGGAGGAGGGGCATCGTAAATCCTTGTCTATACAGGACTCCCTCTTGCAACACATACCGAGAGGCCTTCCGAATTATTGCACGCCTCTCACTTTTCTTCGCAGGGAGCGTTCCATACATTAGGAAATTCTTCAAAGGGGTCATCCACGACTCCCTTTCAGGTTCAACGTCTAGTACCAGATCAACTTACATCTGATCTATACTAGGTGATTGTAAGACTTCCATCGGGACCAGTTCTGTATTTTCAGGACTATCAGAACTGGCCATTTTAGCCAATTTATCTGCTTTTTGGTTCTCTGTTCGAGGAATGTGGGACATGGTGTGATGGTCAAAACCATCCAGCAACTTTTTCACTTTTTCTAAATATGATATCAGCCTAGGACTTTTGGCCTGGAATTTTCCTATGACCTGGTTCACAACTATTTTGGAGTCGCAAAAGATGTCTAAGTTCGGAATCTTCAACTCCTTTGCGAGTTTCAAACCAGCAATTAGAGCTTCATATTCTGAGTCGTTGTTAGTGGCGTGGAACTCCAATCTGAGAGCATAGTATAACGGTCGTTTTTCTGGAGTTTCGAGCACCACTCCGGCTCCAGATCGCCTATCATTCCTTGCTCCGTCAGTGAACAACTTCCAGGCACTGGGATCGAGGGGTAGCCTTGGCGGATCGACTTCTTCGCTTATTGTGTCACCTTCTGGGATGGTAAACTCTGCTATGAAGTCTGCCAGTACTTGCCCCCTTATTGATCGCCGGGGTTGAAAATTCAAATCGAACTGACTTAGTTCAATGTTCCACTTAAGTAATCTTCCCGAAGCCTCTGGCCATTGAAGAACTTGTTTTAACGGGTGATCAGAATATATAGTAATCGGGTGAGCTTGAAAATAGTGGCGAAGCTTCCTTGATGCAATCAGCAAATTTTACGCAAGCTTTTCTATCCTTGGATAATTTCATTCAGCTGCCGCCAACTTCTTACTCACATAATATACTGGTCATTGTACCTTATCCTCTTCTCTAACCAAAGCCGAACTGACCGCATTGGATGACACCGCTAAATATACGAATAATTCTTCATGATCTACGGGTTTAGACAAAATCGGGGGTTTTTCTAAATGATTCAAGAGATTCTGGAGTGCTTCAACACAATCATGGGTCCATTCGAAGTTGCACTTTCCTCGCTTTATTAATTCAAAAAAGGGGATACATTTATCTGTGGCTTTGGAGATAAATCTACTCAATGCTGCTACATTCCCTGTGAGGCTTTGCACATCTTTAATCTGTCTAGGTTTCTGAATATTTCGGATTGCTGCGATCTGATATGGGTTAATCTCGATCCCACGTGAATTGACGATAAATCCTAAAAAGTTTTCCGATGCTACCCCAAATGAACATTTCAAAGTGTTCCATTTCATTCCATACTTGCGGAGAATTTCAAACATTTCTGCTAAATCGGCAGTATGGACGGATGATTGTTTGGACTTCACTAACATGTCATCGACATACACCTCCATCGTCTTCCAAATCAGGTTATAAAACATCCTATTGACCAATCACTTAGCACCGGTGTTCTTCAAGCCAAAAGGCATCACTACATAGCAATACAATCCTGGATCTGTAATGAAGCTTGTGTGTTCTTAATCGGGGACATGCATAGGGATCTGATTGTACCCCGAGTAAGCATCCATGAAAGAGAGGAGTTTGTGGCCAGCTGTCGAATCCACCAGTTGGTCAATTCTTGGCAACAGAAAGCTGTCCTTTGGGCAAGCTTTATTCAGGTCCGAGAAATCAGTACAGGTGCGCCACTTTCCATTGGCCATTTTTACCAAGACTGGGTTGGAAATCCAATCTGGATATGTTGAGTCTCTGATGAACCCGTTACTTCTCAATTTCTCAACTTCCTCTTTCAAAGCAGCCAACCTCTCCGGACCAAGCATTCGCCTTTTCTGTTTGATAGGAGGATGCTTCGGGTTGATGCTTAGCGAATGACTCATGATCGAAGGAGATATCTCACACATATCCGAGTGGGTCCAAGCGAATACATCTAAATTGGCTTTCAAGAAATCCGCTAGCTCTCCGGCTCGAATAGGGTCTAACTGGGATCTAATCTTCAGGACCTTCTCTAGGTCTCCATCATCGATTTGAATATCCACAGTTGTTTCATTGGGTGTCGCCATTCTTCCCCCAGGCTCTTCATCCTCTCTGGGATCTATGTCCTCGGGCAATTCTCTGGGCGACACTCCCATAGTTATTTTCTTTAGTTGCTATAACGTCTCCTCCCTTGCCGGGGAGGAAGCGCCTTGGGTCTCTACATCTTTTCCTTTGCGAAGCATCTTCAATTCTGCAATGTAGCATGCTCGGGCCACGACTTGATTTCCTCTTATCATACCTATACCAGCTTCAGTCAGGAACTTCATTAATAAACACCACAGGGCTATACAAGCTCTGAACTTTGCCAGGGCCGGTCGGCCTAGAAATGCGTTGTATGGGGATTCGACATGCAGAACAACAAAAGGAAGGATTCTTACTCTCTGGCGCTCCCCTTCCCCAAGGGTTATCGACAATTCTACATATCCTATTGGAGCAGTTGAGGCTCCATTGAATCCATGTATCCAACCCTCACATGGTTTTAAATCCTTCGGCTCAAGTTTCATCTGGTCGAACGTTTTCTTGAACAAAATGTTGAACGAGCTTCCGTTATCTACCAGAACTTTATGGACTATGGCCGGACCAATTGCGGCTGTGATTACTAATGGATCTTCGGTTGGGCAGTGAACGCCAACGCTGTCCCTGTCATGAAATATGATGTCATCGGTCATTGTCTTCTATTGTTTGGCTGAGCAATGTCCTCAGAGTTACTGCCTTCTCCTGCCATGAGGGGTTGTTTAGCAGCGTTGACATACTGTTCCATTGCCCTAAAGCTATGCCCGGCCAGATGAAGCCCTCCTACTATGGTGTTAATGACGATGTTCTTCCCCTTTTGCTGAGCAGTCAACCGGGGAGTAGGGTGGCTCTAATTCTGATTCTTGTTTTGATTTTGGTTTGGGGCTGATGCGGCTTGCCCCCTGTCTCTAGGTGTGACCCTGTACTCATCGAGTTTTCCTTCTCGGAGAAGCCTCTCGACCAGGTCTCTCAGATGACGGCATTCATTTGTGGAATGACCATGGATTTGGTGAAATAGACAGAACTTTCCGGTTTCACGCTCTTTGTCTGTCAACTCTCCTGGGGGAGAACTTTTATATGGAAGGACATTATAGGTATCCAGGAATATATTTTCCAATGTATCATTTAACGGTGTGAAACTCTCAAATGGCCTGGGTCGAGGTCTTCTCTGGGAATCATTTCCTCGGTTTCTCTTCCGATTATTGCTATTATTGTTTCCCGGTTGGTGACCATTTCCTTGATTTTTATTCCCAACATTGACTTCAACCTTTCTTGAGCTATCTCCTGTCTGCTTGATGGCCACATTTCTCTAGATACTTCCTTATCATTAGCCTTCCTCTTTCGATTAGCATATATCTCTTCCTGTTGTAAACGGACATTAGCTTTTTCATTAAATATTTCTCTGGTCGGAGGTGGTTCGCCGGCTAAATATCTTCCAAACTCGGTATCCTTATCGACACCGTCAATTAAGGCCATTAACACAGTTTGCTCATGCGGATCTTTAACTTCTATGAATGCTAAATTAAAATGATCCAAGTACGACCTCAAGCTTTCGTCTAGTCGTTGCTTAATAAGAGACAGCTCAATCACATTCTTAGATCTCTGAGCGTGAAGGCGGAATTGGTTCACGAACTTCTCACTCAATTCCCTGAAACTGGATATCGACCGGCTGGCAAGCGGGTAAACCACACTAATGCCATATCTACCAGAAATATAGGGAATGCCTTGCACTTTATCTCGTCTGTAGCTGCGGCGGCACTCATGGACCAGGAGTATCGCATCAAATGCTGGATCGGGTCAGATTTTCCCGCATAGCGATTCATTGTCGGCATATTAAAATGTCTCGGGAATGTGACCTCCAATATATCATCGGTAAAAGGCGTATGACTACGATCTATGCCCCAATCTTCATCCCTATACCCTCGGCTAGCTATTATGTTTTCCCTGATCATTGCTTCAACATCTGCCTGGGTCAAGGTGGACTCAGGATCAACACTTCTTGCCGGATGGGCTTCTTCAGCATTTCTTTGACGTGCAGTTACAAAGTCTAGGATTCGGGCAGAGCTTCCTGGCCCCCTGTTGTCGAGGTCAACTAGGCGACGAGCAGGGGGATTAGGTCGATTCTGAGCAGGGTCAACCACGTTTCCATTCCTCAGCGGTAAAGCAGGTTCATTCAAGTTACGATTGTTAGTTTCTTGGTTAAGCACTTCTTCTTCCCGAGATCGAAGTTGCTCTATGTTCTCAGCTCTTTATAGCGGAGGCCAATGTCGGTTTCTTCGTGACTCCTCAGACGAGGATGTGTGTTCCGGGGAAGGAAGACGGGTTGGTGAGGAAACCCTCTGCCTTATGTGGTCATCAATTCGCTTGTCCATAGCAGTCAGATTCTGTCGCAATACTGAACTCTCTTGCCGCTGAGCAGCTAACTCGTCAAGTAATCTTTCTCACATGTCAATAATGCGAGAGAGATCCCCTTCAGTAGCCGGGGCGGAAGGGTCAAATTGGTCGCCAACATTTTCTCTTATACGTAAAGGGCTTGTGCCAAGTCGAGCAGATGTACCAGCACGGGAGGATCGAGCCATAACCTCCTTTCCGGGTCGGGTCGTAGTCTACTTGTCTCTTTGGATCGCGAGATCATTACCTCGATGGCACGGAGCGCCCCCCTAGGATTGGATCGCGGAAGCGTTATGGGGACGGTTTGAGACGTGATCATGGGAGCGTGTGGCAACTCCTTCAGCTGGTTGGGTCGCGATCCCCTCAACGGATCGGTTCTCCCCCTCCTCTCGGCGATACGTGACCTCCTCCTCGGGCTGCTCGTGCACACTTTCTTCAATTGCTTCATTTTCAGCTTCGTTCGTCTATGAAGCTCGTACTTCCTTAGACTTCTTTCCAGCCATGATATCTGAATTTCACTGAAATCTTCAAAACTGAAATAGTGGGGTTTTGGACTGTTTTCTTCGGACTTGAGTATCTAAACAACGTAACAACAATCCAATGTGCTAAAAATTCGCTCTCAGTGAAAGCACCAAATTGTTAGATCCAAAATTGGGTCTAACACCCAAGCTATTCTGATCTACGAAGAATTATAACTACAATATGAAGAAAATCCAGGAAAACACATGAAATTTATAGTGGTTCGGCGTTAACGAGCCTACGTCCACTTTATATGTAGTTGATTATATGCTGAGTGCAGGTACAATCAATAGTATCACTCAATCTCACTCTAACAATTATGCTTCTCTCAATAATTTCAGGGTAACTATAAATAAAAACAATGAAGATATGATATTGGTGGAGTCAGATCTCTCAATTGCCAGAAGGATCCCCAAAAATGCCAAGTTCTGGGCTATTTATAGATGATTTCTCCAGGCGGATCGCGGTCATACGTGGCACACATCCCGAGGACCTCGTACTGGTTCGTATCTTGATGTAGAATTGGTCAATATGACAGTTGTGGACAGGTATCGCGAGATCCTATATTCTCGGATCGTGAATGACTTAGTCAGGGGCTTCGCTGTGCCTTCTGGGATTGGATCGCATCGCAGGGAAGCGGTCGGATTGCTCTAGGGCGTAGCGAATCGAGGAGGGTGTCGCGATCCGCAGAGGATGGTCTGACCACGATCGGACTTTTGTGAACTAGGGGAGTATAACTTCATATTTTCTTCTTATATGTGAACCTGGATGGCTTGGTCAAAAATCTAGCCAACACGTTTATTTTCTCAAACTGTTTTAAATTGTTTACTCATACTAGTCCCATGACTGACCCAGTTGTATGGGTGGCCAAGTAGTTCCAGATTTTACAGATCTATTTAAAGGAGCTTGGAGCAGGAGGCTTCAGTGTTAGATATACAGTGTTTATATTTCTGCTGTGTTGTAAGTGTTGCACTCTAATAAATGTATGTTATACAGTTAAAATTTTGTGTTTCAAAAGTTATGATATATTATATTTTGTTCCGCTACGATGTGAGATTCTATGTTGCTATTTCTGTTCTTCTTCTACCTTTTTCTTCGTAAAAAATGATTTGTATTTCTGTGATATTTGGGTTGGACTTGTGATGTATGTAGTCAACTCAGATAGTACGGATTTGCGGTTCATTACGAAAGGAATACAGTTGACATCTACTAGCTGCTCCGGATTTCAAAAGAACAAGGCCCGACTTCTTTTGTCCCATCTTCCATGTTTTCTACCACTCCATTCAAAATTCAACATACCCGGTAGTTTCGTTTACCCTTTTGGAAATACCCTGTTACTTATACACGCTGCTCCTTTCAGCATCCTCACCCATGCACCAAATCCTTCACTGCTTGTTGCCACCTCCACAGTCGATCTGAAGTTGATCGGTGTTGGTCACCAAATTCTCCTTCACACGCTCCCCCTTCGCCCTAAGCCACGCCTTGACAAGTCACCCCTTTTCCCTATAGTTCACCCTTAACCGTTGCCGGCTTCGAGATGAATTCTAACCATGCCGTCGACTTATAACCGGTCTCCACCGTACGTTGGATATCTATCACTGAGCTCGACCACTTTGCTGTAGAACAAACTTCGACTAGGTGGACAAATGGAGAGTTATATTGGTGAAGAAGTTGGGTGTCTAAGTTCGTTCGTTTATTTTTTGATGGCAGCCAAAAAGGAGCATTGACCACACAGATAATTTTTGACCAAGTTATTTGGTTTAGATAGATAGTGATATTTATAATGGGAAGAATTTATTATTAAACTAGTATATGAAACTTCACCATAAAGTAACACTCCAAAACAAACATATGCGACCTCCAATCGAGATGAAACTCGTAATCCTAGCATAAAACAATATTCCAGACATGATGGAACAAGTTTCGTCGAATTCCGATATCATTTGTAAAAATCCTTTTCTAATCCATACGTGAAAAATCACGTCTTTAAATTGCCCACGATCGCGAAATGAATCCAAATAACTTGAAAATTGAAACACTACAAAAAAAAATCATAATAGATGTAATAAAATTAGTTTCGTTGAAAATCGAAGTCGTTTGAAAAGCAGTTATGATATTTTACATGTAAAAAAACGCTATTTTGGACACCAAAATACTCGATCTCCAAAAATAACAAACTACTTATCTATCATGACTCTAAATTTCAATACGAATCTAATGTTATTCGTTTCGTAGCTTAATTAGATCGTTATCTCAAGTTATAAATAAATTTCTTTCAAATCGAATTAAATTTATTAAATTAATCGTTATAGTTTATAAATGATTTCGTAGCGACTATTTGAGAATTTGAATTGGACATAACTTATAATCTATAGTATGAAATCTCCTGTTTTCTTTTTCATTATATCAAATAAATTTAGATGATCTTGTTTTAAAGAATTCCGACTTAAAATGGATTATGTATATTCAATTGAAGTGCAAAACACAATATTACGAACTACATCGACGTTACGAGCTTGATTTTAAATTAAATATAAATTATACATTCATATATCGTTAAATAACGAATTCTATGTTATAAATTCATTTATAATATCAAATAAATATTTAAAATAATAAAATAAATTAAATATCTGACTACCAATAATACGGGATGTGACATTCAGGCTGGCAATCTCCACATTCTTGTTATAGATAAGCTCTGAGAGATTCCCCGAATATTTATAATACTCGTTGCATTGGTAATAAGCGGTGACACCTACTGCCACACAATTTCTCTATCCTCTCGAGGAATTGGATTGATATCCGAAAGCCATTTTATCTCATCGAAATAATGCTTGGGAAACTTCTCTTTCAGCAGGTACTTTCTTTAGTCTACTGTAAAATCTAGAACTTCAAGTGGCTTGGGCAGTTGCCCCTTCTTCTTCGATGTTGCCTTCTTCCTTGTGCCGGTACATGCAAACTCTTTTCCCTTGGAAGAGACGGTGGGTAGTGCAGGCGGAATATAATGAGCAGTCATCGAAGAGGGTTGCTCAACGCTTATGGTAACGTGTCTTGTGTATGTTCCCGATGACTAAGTGTATGGAGGATGAGACTCACAATGTCGATATCAATCTCTGCGACTATACTCGCTGCCATAGTCACGAGGGGGCGGAGGCTCATCATACAAAGTAGCATCTCTTCTAAAATCACCGAGGAAAACATTCCTCGAAGAAGATGACTCCTGTACCTTTGTCCGCGGGCTCTAGCTACTCTAGCCGTTTCACCTATAAAAGGAACAGATTCAGTTTAGACTTGAACACCCTATGCTCACGAACAAATGTTGTGTCATGCAGTGTTTATGGACATGTGTCCTAAGTGTTCTCTCAACAGACCAAATAGCGGCCCGCTCGAAGGAGTAATCTCCCCAGCGGTTAGAGTTAGATCCTCCATACTTGTGGCGCTGGGCTTGAGAAACGTAATTAGTGGGAGCTTGTTCAACTCGTCAAAATGACGCCTCTTTTCAGGCGAGACGACGGTCTCAGAGGGAGTTACAGGAGACCGCGGCCTAGTCGACACCTTTGCCCTTACCTTCCCTTCCGAGGGCAGGGAATGAGCAATCGACGTGCATTCATCGCTAGCAGTCGCCTCCTCATTGTCGGTCTCTCCTCCAGCGGCCTCCTCTTGAATCTTTGCAGCTTTGTGCTACTTAGACCGGACAGGGGATGCTTTCCTTTTTTGGCTCGGATAGCCTGCTTCTTTTTCAATCTCCGTTTACATTCCACCCCAGTCAATGGCCTCTCTGATTACTACATGATCACTGGGAAGTAAGCCTGCATAACGAAGCCATTCTTGGTCCAAAACACTCTCAGTGTAATGAGCCTTCGTCGGGATAGACAACAGGGACTCGTGACGTTGCTGGTACACAAGTTCTGTGGATGAAAGAGGATTTCCTGTTTTACAAAAGTACGGTTATTTCCTGATCGACAACCTAATAAGTTTCAAACTCGAAAAACAATCACAAATACTTACTTCCCTCCAGACACCTCTTCGCAAACCCGGGAGGACAACGCACGAAGAACCAGTCGTGCCTACACACGCTTAACTTACTCCACTTTCCATTAAAAAATCGAGTACTAGGCAGAGCTTCCAAAAAATATCGAGAAAGTACAACATTGGCTCTCTTCTTCAACTAAAAAAGATACCAGATGTCCTCTCTGGTGAATTCCAGCTGCAGGTACTCTTTATAGAGAACGCATGTACCTAAGAGAGAAGCATACGCATTCAGATGAACCTGTGATGGCACAAAACGAAAATAGTGCAATATAACCCGAATAATGTTGTTAGCTGTGGGCACACACGCCCAGAAGTGAACGCCTGTCTGTTCCAGGTAGTGTACCCTTCCGGTGGTGCATGAGTCCTATCGTCTTTTCCGGACATGCGAACATCTCTTTGGGGAATACCGAACCGCATCGTCATGCGCCTCACCGCCCTCTCATCCATTTGTGATTGCACCGAACCTGGAGGGTTCTCAAGTATAACCATGCCTACCATCATGTCTGGCGCTACCAAAGTGCTTCCCTCGACGATGTCTACATGTTCTTCCTCTTTGTGCTCACCTCTAGTTTTCCAAGCCTTCCCTGCACAAGTAACTCCGCCAAATGCTCTACCGACGGTTGCTGCCCTTCCGGCTGCACTCCGCGATCAGGTGCTTTTGGCTAACCTATCGATTGAGATAGAGTGGATTCTCCAGAGGTCTCAAGCTCGCTATCCCCTGACCTAGAATTGCAAGTTGAACTGGATGGGGACGGTGAAAGCTACGAAGCTTCGACTTCCAAAATTTGATGTGTTTTAGGCCTTATTTCCATTGCTAGCTATACTTTCAGTACAGTTGCACTAGACATCGCATTGTATAACATTTACCCGTCACGTTGGTGTAAACTAACATGTACGTGCAGTGCAACTTTGTGCTTATACAATTGCAGCTTAAAATTTTAGGATACGGTGATGAGCTCAAGTTCTCAAAACTGAAACCATCGTTGTCGTCGACCAATGTTGCCGGATTCGCATCAAACCGCAACTGCGCTACGACAAAAATTGAGAGAACACATCCAAAAATTCGATAATTCAGTCAAAACCATAGTCCAAGTATATGCTTTAGTTCTACATGCTAGGCTAATTTATCGAATAAGCCACAGGTAATGTAAGTCTTGATTCAGTCATATAACTTCGCAGGAATAGAGCCAATCCCGAAATGGGAAGTCGAAAGTCAGAGTATTGAAAAAGAAAATGTCAGGCTTCAAGAAGACGGGAATCAAATCGCTTGGCACGACACTAGATCCTATATCCCCTTTGGGATATGATATTTCATATCTCTTTACGTATACGAAATTTCATATCCCTTTACGGATATGAAATTTCGTATTCCCATAGGGATAACAAACTTCTTACCCCTCGGGGGATACGAAATTTTGTATCTACCTAGTATACCAAATCTCACATCCCTCTGGGGATATGATGTTTTGTATCCCTCTAAGGATACGAAATATCATATCTCCAATAAAGGCATATAAGTTTCACAAGACACGCCATCGATTCCAATCCTACCACTGAATCCTCTCCTTACCCTTCATTGTCCACTGATGTTTCGACTCTCCCTTATTTTCTCCTTGAAACTCCTCCTTCCATCCCTTCTCCTCCAACCCGAAGTTGGACCCACGCATAAACCTCAAACTCGTGCATCGGAAAATGGTCCCAAGTTTAACCCAAAGCTCGATCCTAAGCATCTCAAGCCTTGTTCTCGAGTTTGGTTGCCCAATCGACTTCGAGTTCACGTCAAGATCCACCATCGAAGTCATTTGGAGGATCTGTGCTATATCCACTTCAAGGGCCTTCACCATCACGTGAAAAACCCGAATTGAAGGTTGAATTCAAGCCCCACCATTTTCTAATGTCCTAAGTGTTCAAGTTCTTGGGTTCGGATGTCTGAGATTTGCGTGCTTGGGGAAAACGAGAAGAAGAAGAGAGAGTGAAAGGGGGTCGCTTAAATTTATAGGGAAGAAATAAATTTGGGATCACCTCAGTTGTCGATTCGTATCCCGTGCAGGGATACGAAACCACGTATCCTAGTGGGATACAAAAATTCGTATCCCACTAGGGCACGAAACTTCGTATCCCCACGTAGGGATACGAAAATCTCGTGTTCTCCACAGGGGATACGAGTTTTTCAAAATAAAATAAATAAATAAATGATGTAATAATTATATATATATATGTATATGCAAGTATATATTTATAGAATGTATGTGAGTATGCATAATATATATGCATGAGCATAGTAATGGTATGTACGTGCATATAATATTCATATATATCCGCACTTGTACATGTACATACATCCTTTTTCAATTTCATATTACAATCGCTTCACGCAAAACTGCATGAAAACATGTGAGCGCATGCAACACCGTGTCGATAATAACTCGTTTGCGTGACAACGCAAACAAAAGTCAACAACTAACATTTATATTCATGAGTTAACAGGAATTAGACTTTCGACAAGAACGTTTCTCTCAACTCAACACACATCATGTCAAAACAAGAGGTACTTTAAGGGGAAAATGTTAACCAGCCTTTTGGTTCCGTTCCAAAAATCACACAAAGCACGCTCGACTCAACACATCACATGATGTTATTGCACGAAGTGCCGCAAAAACACCGGAGATTCGAGACCAAGAGAAGTCGCGCAAGTACAAGCCTCACAACTTCGAAAAATAGTGCACTAAGCACATTTCATACACCTCGATATATATATTTCCTATCCCATAATATATATATATATATATATTTTTGAGCCCCTCCATAAACATACTTCAGATCCCTCTAAACACGGAATTCGTATCCCTGCCTCCTAGAAACTCCATATCCCTCCACTTCGTATCTGGAAGCCTCAATAACACTGAGAGGTTTCGAACCCCTTACGACCCAAAATCTTTGGATCCCCTAGTTTGACTCCCTCAATCTTGTGTCCCTCGCCTCAATAAAAGGTCGATTCCCTCTACAAAAGTCTCGACCCCCTTTACAATGATCTCCCTACTCCCTCCATTACCATATCCCAAAGGGATACGAGCCCATATCCCTCAGGGGATACGAAAGACTCATATCCGCTGAAGATGCGAGATAATCGTATCCCCTAGGGGGTACATTATTTCGTATCCCGCATAAGGGACACAAAATTTATAACACCCCACCTCCGTTAAGGTCACTCACAAAGGGAATGCCATAACTTTCGTGGAGCATTTTAGTTAACAGAACAGAAACTTACAAGACCAATAAAATAGTACTTGAAAAATTTATAACTTTATTTCAACAGAAACCAAAATAAACTTAGTTACATCCTTTCAAATCGCATTATCATAATTCAAGTACAAAATATCAGTCTTGTATAAAAGCCTTCAGAATGCATAGTTTAAAATCATAATCCCCATAGAACGGAAGCTATACAGAGCCAAGCCATACTTTAAGCACTTCAAGCAGAAGAAATCCGGATCAAGCTAAAGTATTCCCTCCTTGGATAACCTGGAGGGGGGGGGGAACGGAAGAAAGGAGGCGAAACAACAAGGGTCAGACAAAAAGTCTGGCAAGTCCAGTGATTTGCAGTTATGAACAGATAATAATAACATGACATGAAAATAAAATTGGATGAGAGATAACTGTAACAGGTGTAACAGATATAACAGAAGAACAGAATGATATAAGCTATTGTTTTACACTTCTCTGCACTAATACTAGTATAACAGAATTAGGTATCACCCTAATGTCTAAACTGAAACAGAAACGGGTACAGAATAATTTAACAGAAACAGGATTCTAATAATGGGCCTTTACTACCCGCTCAGAAACAGACAGAAGCAGAAACAGATTAATCCATACGGAAACAGAATGTAGAATTAGGTGTACACTAGTAATGGGCCTTTACCACCCGAACAGACGGTACCATGCAGAAACATACAGGTGTTACCACCCAACAGAAACAGACGGTACCAACAGAAACAAACAGAACTAAGTGTACCCTAAAACCCTACCCCAAGCGATCGGCTCCCTAATACATAAATAGCCTGTGTCGGCCCCACAGTAGGGTGTATCACTCCCTAAAGTGACAACCAATTGGCACATACCTATTTACAGATGTCACGGCGTCTTACATCCTCAGAGGCAGACCGGGATCCATGCATGCACATGACTCGGTTGGAACGCACCATCAACACCCCTCGCCATTATCAGAATGAACCACTTATAATTAGTTCAGTAAGCGTAACGACCCGTATTCTACACATCATAGGATTGTAGGATATTTATTTCTTTCACATACGAAGTCATATAGTCATGTAACTTTGGGAGACGACTATTGTTGTCATTTCCCATGTTCATGATTTTTCCCGATTTTTAAATGCCATTTTACCCCTAGTTGGCACTGTTTTGGCCATAACTTTTGACTGAAAAGGAATTTTGACCTGAAACCACTTCCATTGGCTTCGGATGATGGTTTACAATTCTGTAGAGTGGTCACATTAGCCAAACGGACTCACCATTTGGGAGATATGGCTGAAACAAGTTTCAGATGGTGAAAAACAGCTTAATTGGGCTTAACCGGGTGATTAGCAGCTAGGCCCAGAGGAGAATTTCGGGTTTAGAGGTATAGGAGGACTGATTAGGGTTAGGGAATCACTTTCATTTCAGTTTTGAGCCGCCACAAACCTTCTTGAGACCCTAGTAATGGCTTCCATCCTCTAAAACCACTCCTAAACACATTTTAATGAAGATTAAGCCTAGACTACATCAAAACAAGGTCAAATAGCAACAAAGCAAGGTTGGAGCTGCTGCTATACATAGGAATTCGACCCAAGCAGAGAGTATTTCAGATTTTGTGTTCTATTTTGTGGCCAAGGTGAGTGATTTGCATAGTTTTTGCACTAATTATGGTAATTAAGGGTAATTAGTGAAGATTAGCGAATTTACACACAAATAAATTCTGGAAATATGTTTAGAAATTCTTAAATAATATTTCATGCCTCTGTTAGAAAATTTAGACGATTTGATTAAGTTTTACTAAGTATGTGCTTAAACATGATTAAGAGGGACTATGGGAAAATGTGAGGTTTTAGCCACTTTTGATCCATTTTGATTCATTTGAGTTGTTGTTTGCTGTTTGTGGTTGCTATCACGTGTTGCTATGACTCTATGGTGTGTTTTATGATTGATTAAAAGTGTTATATTTGTCGAAAACGCCGTCGAATGGCGTAGAAAGCTCGCTGGAAAGATGCAGAAGTGTGCAGGTTCCGAATTGGATCGGATGTGGGCTCGGATCGGATATGTGAACTGGGCAAGAAACCCGACCCGAACCGGAGTCTGGCACAAAGGAGACTTGGCAAAAAGGAAGGTCATGTTGAGCTGGGGATCGGATCGACTTGGAGACGCAGGGCTCGGATCGGAAGTAAACACTTTGGAGAACTAGCAAGAGGGAAGGCCACGCGGATCAGACGACAAGTAGGGATCGGATCGGAATATGTGAAGAAGCGAGGGAGCGGATCGGAACACAAGAAGGAAGACAGCAACCCGACCCGACCCGGAGGAGGACACCGACCCGACCCGAAGTGGAGAATCTGAACCGAACCGAATGAAAAGATGACCAACGAACCGAACCGACGAGGGTGATGACTACCGAACCGAACCGAATGCTAGGACTGTTACTGCGCGACAACTCTTCTGAAGACCCACTCCAATTCGACCAAACCCGAGATGCAAAGGAAGTCCAAATGAGAAGTTAGAGCTCAAGATCCAGATGGGAACCAACGAGTTCGCTTCATGGTTGGGCTTTGCTGCGGGACGCGTGCTAAGGGGTTTACGATGTCTATAGCTTTGGACCACTATGGTAGGAGGTACGGAGGCGGATTCAGGGCCATTATGGCATTGGTAGAACCAAGGGCTACGATCAATGAAATGGGTCATTGAAATGTTTGGTCATGACTCCATATGTTTAGCTTGGTCACAGCAGGGTTTCTACAAGTCGGGATCCGTCGTTACCTCAATTTGTCTAGTGTTCCAAGGTGGTAGATGTCGTATGCTTTACGCATTGAGTGAGAGATGTGAGGATGGTTGCTATGGATGGTTTGTTTGCTATCATTATGACATACACACCCCACCCCCGTATTCTTTACACTATTCATTATGGCACCTTAGAGTATTGTACGGTATGTGGTACTAACTCTTTGGTTGCAGGTCCAGGTTCAGGTATAGTTTAGTATACCTGTTATTATTCTGTTTATATGCTTATCGCTCATACTAGGCTTTATGTCTGACCCAGAGTTTTATGTCTCCTCTTATTACTCTGGGTGCTCACACGAGCAGACTAGAGACAGGTTAGCTGGTGATGCACGGGTAGATGATCCGGAGACGAGCAGGAGGCTTCCACGTAATATATATATAGTATTCTCCCTGCGTTGTTGAAGATCACTGCTTGGGCATTGGTGGTGCATCTTCCACTTTAGCTTTCTTTTGTTTAGAGACAGTAAATTTGGAAAGTTGTAATAAGCTGTATTTGGATTTCCGCTGCTATGATGTTAACGTTGATTTTAGTTATCAGCTTATGCACTGTCTCACCTGTTTTATGTCAAGTATGCTATTATTATTATATTTTATTCCATGCACTGTGAGACATTCTACAGGTTTCTCGTTAGTTGATTCCCTTCTTTCTTTTCTTCTCACGACCCGTTCCGTGCTAACTAGACATGTGTACAGCGCACTTTTGGAGTAAATGTCGGTTGGTGCGGGGCGGGCCGTCACACTTGGTATCAAAGCTCTAGGTTGCATAGTTAACCTAGGGAAGTTATCAGGGAGAGGTAGTATACGTATACGAGAGAGCATATTTGTGATTATTTTGGTTTTCAAAAGCTATATATATACTATTAGTAGTATAAAAATGAAGTCGTACTGCACTAGCACCACTATGGAATCGTTAATCGTTTCCTTTTTCAGATTGACGATGAGCCGATATGTTAGAGGTACTGGTAGAGGGGCCAATAATGGGAATGCTGCTGACATGAGGACGATGTTTACTGACCTCATGAGAGAGATGCTTAGAGATGTACAGAGGGCAACTCCCAATGGTGAAAATGGTGGTGGTCCAATAGTGCAGGTGCCGAGGGTCGACTTCGCCAAGCTGAATAAGGATTATACTAGCCTTGGTGGGAAGCCGTTCCACGGAACGGAGTCGGCCACGGATGTTCAAGATTGGTTGGATAGTTGCGAACGTATCTTCGAGGATTTGGGTATCGAGGATGCGATGAAGAGAAAGCTAGCGTCCTGTCAGCTGCAAGGGCGGGCAATGAATTGGTGGAATTCTATAAAGGCAGCCACTAACGAAGATCAGATTACTTGGGAGCAGTTTAAGGCTCGCTTTAGCGAGAAGTTCATTCCAGCTGCTCAGATGTCAGTGCTGTTTAAGAAATTCTTGGAGCTCAAGCAGAATGGCAGAGCTGTCTCGGAGTATATTGCTGAATTCGACACTTTGTCGAAGTATGGGTTATCTCTTATTGATACTGCCGAGAAGAAGAATGAGAAATTCATAACTGGTTTGGATCAGTACTTGGGGGAAAAACTTATTAACCACATCGATGAGACGTTTGAGTCGATTGTGGGAAAAGCATTGAGGTCGGAGAGTCTCTACCCTAAGCCGAAGACTGAGGTTGCATCTGCAGAAGAGCCAAAACCACAAGCAAGTGGTGGAGGCAAAGGTGGTTCCCAGAATAAGAGAAAGCAGAATCAGACTAAGGATGGCCAGAAGAAAAGGAATAAGCAAGATGTTGAGTGCTTCAGCTGTGGTAAGAAGGGCCATTATGCTAGTAATTGTCGGGCCAAGCCAGCGGATAGGAAGTGCTTCAATTGTGGCCAAATGGGACATCACAAGGACAAGTGTCCGCAAACCCCTAAAGAAAAGCAAATGGTGAAAGCATATGCCCTTAATGCTATTCCTTCTTCGTCGAATGCCCCAACTGCGGCGGAGAAGGGAAAGAATGTCGTCATTCAAGGTATGCTTTCTGTTTATGATGTTCCTGTTAGAGTTTTGTTTGATACCGGAGCTTCCAGTTCTTTCATATCTAGTGACCTGGTAGATAGGTTGGGATTGGAGCCCGAGATTGTCGATAGACCTTTAGTAGTGACGAACCCGATTGGTGGTTCTACTAGCCTTAGCATGATTTGTCATAATGTGGTCTTATCGAGTCATGGATGCATGTTTGTTTGTGATTGCTTTGTTTTGGGTTTTACTGGGTTTGGCATTATTTTGGGAGTAGATTGGCTCCGAAGATACGGGGTGGTGGTAGACTGTGAGGGCTTTTTGGTGACAGCTAGAGCGGATGATGGGCGGAGGATAGTGTTTGGTGGTCTACCCAGTGAGGGGGTATTGGCTAGTTTTCTAAACTCCCTTAACATTCCGCATAGTGAGTTGTCAGGTTTGCCCGTGGTTGGCCAGTATCCGGATGTTTTCGAAGAAGTGACCGGACTTCCACCACACCGAGAGATTGAGTTCCGTATTGATTTGGTAAAAGATGCCAAACCTATAGTGATGCCATTTCGTCGTATGGCACCAAGGGAGCAGCGAGAGCTCGAGGTGCAAGTCAGCGATCTTTTGAAGAAGGGATTTATCAGAAGGAGTGTTTCTGAATGGGGAGCACCAGTTGTGTTTGCTACCAAGGAGAATGGTTCCCTTCGTTTGTGTGTAGACTACCGCGAGTTGAATAAAGTGACGAGGAAGAACAAGTACTCTCTACCGCGGATAGATGATTTATTTGATCAGTTGAGCGGCGCGAGAGTATTTTCTCAGTTGGATCTCGCGACAGGTTTTCATCAGCTTAGAGTGGAAGCTGAGAGTATAGCTAAAACGGCATTTCGGACGCCGTCTGGATTTTATGAGTGGATGGTCATGCCATTCGGGCTGACCAATGCCCCAGCATATTTTGTGGATCTTATGAATAGGGTATTCAGAGATCAGTTGAATAAGTTTGTCCTTGTGTTCGTTGATGATATTTTGGTCTATTCGAGGACAGAGGAAGAACACAAGGAACATTTAAGAGTAGTGATGGAGGTGTTGAGAAAACACCAATTGAAAGCAAAGTTTTCTAAGTGTCACTTCTGGAAGAGGGAAGTGAGATTCTTGGGCCATGTTTTATCAGAAAATGGGATTGCCGTGGACCCGGCGAAGGTGGCTACGGTACAGGATTGGCCTACGCCCAAGAATGCAACAAATGTAAGAAGTTTCTTGGGATTGGCTGGATATTATCGTAAGTTTATCCAAGGTTTCTCCAAGATAGCAGCACCGTTGACCCAGTTGACCAAGAAGAATCAAGCTTTTGTCTGGGATGAAAGGTGTGAGAATGCATTCAAGAGTCTAAAGGATAAGTTGACAAGCGCACCAGTGTTAGTCATTCCTAAGGGGGATGAAGAGATGACGGTATACACAGATGCATGTGGTACCGGACTGGGTGCTGTATTAATGCAAGGCGGTAGGGTTGTAGCTTATGCAAGTCGGCAATTGAAACCGCACGAGAGAAGATACCCTACCCATGATTTAGAATTGGCAGCGATCGTGTTTGCATTAAAGATGTGGAGACACTACCTCTTGGGAGAAAGATTTGAGCTGTTTACAGATCATAAGTCGTTAAAGTATCTCTTCTCTCAGAAAGATCTGAATCTCCGTCAGCAGAGATGGTTAGAGTTCTTAGCTTCCTATGATTTTGACATCGCATATACCCCGGGAAAGGGCAATGCGGTGGCTGATGCATTGAGTAGGAGACATGCCAGCCTAGGGGCTATGTTTCTAGAATGGAAGCAACTAGAGTACATCGCTGGGTATGATTTCAGACCAAAGTGCGAATTAGATCCAGAAATGTTAGCAAGTTTGACGATCAGACCCACTTTAATTGAGCGAATCGGCTCTAGTCAGAGGGACGATCCTAACCTATTGGAAATCATCTCCAAGTTAGAGATGGGTATCGACGAGGAGATGAACAAGTATGGGCTTGATCGAGATGGATGGCTTAGAAAGAATGGAAAGCTTGTTGTACCCAATGTCGATGGATTGAGGGATGAAGTGCTTAGAGAGTGTCATCACTCAAAACTGACTATACACCCCAGTGGTAATAAGATGTATCGAGATATGAAGCAAACTTACTACTGGGAAGGGATGAAGAGAGACTTGGGAAGTTTATATCCAAGTGCATGAATTGCCAGCTAGTTAAAGCCGAGCAAAAGAAACCTAGTGGGTTGTTACAGCCATTAGAAATTCCCGAATGGAAATGGGAGCAAGTCTCGATGGATTTCATCGATGGTTTACCAAGGACTAGATCGGGACATGATAGCATTTGGGTGATTGTGGACCGATTGACTAAGAGTGCAAGATTTATACCAGTTAAATCGACCAGAACGGCAGCTAAATTAGCAGAATTGTATATGAAATGGGTAGTGAGATTTCATGGAGTACCTAAAAGCATTGTGAGTGACCGAGACCCGTTGTTCACTAGTGGGTTTTGGAACAGCTTACAAGAGGCTCTAGGGTCAGAGTTACATCTCAGTACCGCATATCATCCTCAGACCGACGGTCAGACGGAGAGGGTGAATTGTATTTTGGAAGATCTCTTGAGAGCATGTATATTGGATTTTGGTGGATCATGGGATGATCATTTGCATCTAGTAGAGTTTGCATATAATAATAGCTACCAATCCAGTATCGGTATGGCTCCGTTTGAAGCTTTGTACGGAAGGCCGTGCAACTCACCATCATGTTGGATAGAGACTGGCGATAAGTTTATGCTTGGACCAGATGTGGTGAGGGAAACTTCAGATTAAATCAAGACCATTCAACAACGAATGAAGGCTGCCCAAGATAGGCAGAAGAGTTATGCTGATAAGAGGAGAAGAGACTTAAAATTCTCCATTGGCGACTTGGTGTTTGTCAAGATTTCTCCGTTGAAGAGCGTAATACGATTTGGCAGGAGAGGCAAGTTGGCACCAAGATTCGTTGGCCCATTCCCTGTTCTCGAATTAGTCGGGAACTTGGCATATAGAATTGACTTACCAGAGAAAATGGCGGGAGTTCACAATGTATTTCATGTTTCCCAACTAAGGAAGTTCGTTCACGACCCAGATATAACTATTTCACCTGATCAGTTAGAGGACTTCGAGGTAGAACCCGAGGCGGTTGGGAACCGCAAGCCGGCCCGTATTGTCGAGTACGACATGAAGCAACTTCGAAAGAAGGCGGTGAAGCTAGTCAAGGTTCAGTGGGGCGAGGACGAGAATGATTGTACTTAGGAGATAGAGGGGAACATTAGGAAGACACACCCAGAACTCTTTGCCTGGTAAGATTTTGACTTCGATTTAGTTTTCCGCATGCTAGGATAGGCTCGTTTGCTTGTTTTGCATGTTTGATTGTTATATGTGGTTGTTTGGCATGCGGGATCCTTTGTATGTTTTAGGTTAAGGAATTTCGGGGACGAAATTTCTTAAGGGGGGGAGAGTGTAACGACCCGTATTCTACGCATCATAGGATCATAGGATATTTATTTCTTTCACATACGAAGTCATATAGTCATGTAACTTTGGGAGATGACTATTGTTGTCATTTCCCATGTTCATGATTTTTCCCGATTTTTAAATGATCATTTTACCCCCTAGTTGGCACTGTTTTGGCCATAACTTTTGACTGGAAAGGAATTTTGACCTGAAACCACTTACATTGGCTTCGGATGATGGTTTACAATTCCGTAGAGTGGTCACATTAGCCAAACGGACTCACCATTTGGGAGATATGGCTGAAACAAGTTTCATATGGTGAAAAACAGCTTAATTGGGCTTAACCGGGTGATTAGCAGCTAGGCCCAGAGGGGAATTTCGGGTTTAGAGGTATAGGAGGACTGATTAGGGTTAGAGAATCACTTTCATTTCAGTTTTGAGCCGCTACAAACCTTCTTGAGACCCTAGTAATGGCTTCCATCCTCTAAAACCACTCCTAAACACATTTTTAGTTAAGATTAAGCCTAGACTACATCAAAACAAGGTCAAATAGTAACAAAGCAAGGTTGGAGCTGCTGCTATACATAGGAATTCGACCCAAACAGAGAGTATTTCAGATTTTGTGTTCTATTTTGTGGCCAAGGTGAGTGATTTGCATAGTTTTTGCACTAATTACGGTAATTAAGGGTAATTAGTGAAGATTAGCGAATTTACACACAAATAAATTCTGGAAAAATGTTTAGAAATTCTTAAATAATATTTCATGCCTCTGTTAGAAAATTTAGACGATTTGATTAAGTTTTACTAAGTATGTGCTTAAACATGATTAAGAGAGACTATGGGAAAATGTGAGGTTTTAGCCACTTTTGATCCATTTTGATTCATTTGAGTTGTTGTTTGCTGTTTGTGGTTGCTATCACGTGTTGCTATGACTCTATGGTGTGTTTTATGATTGATTAAAAGTGTTAGATTTGTCGAAAACGCCGTCGAATGGCGTAGAAAGCTCGCTGGAAAGATGCAGAAGTGTGCAGGTTCCGAACCGGATCGGATCGGATGTGGGCTCGGATCGGATATGTGAACTGGGCAAGAAACCCGACCCAAACCGGAGTCTGGCACAAAGGAGACTTGGCAAAAAGGAAGGTCATGTTGAGCTGGGGATCGGATCGACTTGGAGACGCAGGGCTCGGATCGGAAGTAAACACTTTGGAGAACTAGCAAGAGGGAAGGCCACGCGGATCAGACGGCAAGTAGGGATCGGATCGGAATACGTGAAGAAGCGAGGGAGCGGATCGGAACACGAGAAGGAAGACAACAACCCGACCCGACCCGGAGGAGGACACCAACCCGACCCGAAGTGGAGTATCCGACCCGAACCGAATGAAAAGATGACCACCGAACCGAACCGACGAGGGTGATGACTACCGAACCGAACCGAATGCTAGGACTGTTATTGCGCGACAACTCTTCTGAAGACCCACTCCAATTCGACCAAACCCGAGATGCAAAGGAAGTCCAAATGAGAAGTTAGAGCTCAAGATCCAGATGGGAACCAACGAGTTCGCTTCATGGTTGGGCTTTGCTGCGGGACGCGTGCTAAGGGGTTTACGATGTCTATAGCTTTGGACCACTATGGTAGGAGGTACGGAGGCGGATTCAGGGCCATTATGGCATTGGTAGAACCAAGGGCTACGATCAATGAAATGGGTCATTGAAATGTTTGGTCATGACTCCATATGTTTAGCTTGGTCACAGCAGGGTTTCTACAAGTCGGGATCCGTCGTTACCTCAATTTGTCTAGTGTTCCAAGGTGGTAGATGTCGTATGCTTTACGCACTGAGTGAGAGATGTGAGGATGGTTGCTATGGATGGTTTGTTTGCTATCATTATGACATACACACCCCACCCCCGTATTCTTTACACTATTCATTATGGCACCTTAAAGTATTGTACGGTATGTGGTACTAACTCTTTGGTTGCAGGTCCAGGTTCAGGTATGGTTTAGTATACCTGTTATTATTCTGTTTATATGCTTATCGCTCATACTAGGCTTTATGTCTGACCCAGAGTTTTATGTCTCCTCTTATTACTCTGGGTGCTCACACGAGCAGACTAGAGACAGGTTAGCTGGTGATGCACGGGTAGATGATCCGGAGACGAGCAGGAGGCTTCCACGTAATATATATATAGTATTCTCCCTGCGTTGTTGAAGATCACTGCTTAGGCATTGGTGGTGCATCTTCCACTTTAGCTTTCTTTTGTTTAGAGACAGTAAATTTGGAAAGTTGTAATAAGCTGTATTTGGATTTCCGCTGCTCTGATGTTGACGTTGATTTTAGTTATCAGCTTATGCACTGTCTCACCTGTTTTATGTCAAGTATGCTATTATTATTATATTTTATTCCATGCGCTGTGAGACATTCTACAGGTTTCTCGTTAGTTGATTCCCTTCTTTCTTTTCTTCTCACGACCCGTTCCGTGCTAACTAGACATGTGTACAGCGCACTTTTGGAGTAAATGTCGGTTGGTGCGGGGCGGGGCGTCACAGTAAGCGTGCCCGGACCCTACTTACTGTTGGGTCAAAGTTTTAATACCAGAAAGGGTTACTGACTAATATGGGTCCCAAACAACAGATGACACAAGTACTTCCCCTCCTAACCTTGTGTCCCCAAACTAACAGATTTCAACAAGTTTAAAACATACAAAATTTAGATTAACAAGTTCACAGATCAGACAATCAAGTTAACAGGTTTTCAGACTAACGGATCAGATGTTCGGATTAACAGTCTTACAGATTAACTGGTTACATATTATCTAACTTTGTATTGGGCCTACGGATTCACGAAACGGGTTTATCAGATTCATTGGTCCAATTGGTTTAGCCTTACCCAACACGTTTTAGACATCATAATTATCTCAGATTTTCATTAATTAAATATTAATGCCCAAACCTCTCACATTAGACTGACAGTTTGCGGCTACTGGTTAGGCCGGTTGGTTCCGGGCAGGTTTCTGTCGCAAACTGAGTCTAACCTCGGGTTTCAAGCACGTTATGACTAACTTCTCACATTATAACCTATTGTTTGCGACCACTGGAATATGCCGGGCGGTTCTGGGAAGAATTACGCCGCAAACTCATTCTAACCTCGAGTTACCCATGTTTATCTTTGCGGCCAATTAATTAATGATTCACCATTTATACCCACGCCTAATATACATGTCAATTATTCATAACTATAGCCAATTCAGATTATGTCAATAGCGGACTAATTATATCAACTCAACAGATATTGCAGATAACAAATTTTTCAGATTAGGCGACATAACGGATTTAGCAGATTAAGCATACTAGCAGGTCTAGCATTTTCAACTGACTTAGCAGATGACAGATTTGGCAGATGAACAAATCTAGCAGACTAGGCAGTAGAGCAGAACTAGTAGATTAAGCAATATAACAGAACTAGCATATTAAGCAATATAGCAGAACTAGCAGATTAGGCAAATATAACAGATTTAATCATTCCTTAAAGTTTCACAAACATATCTTGCCTAATTTTAAATTTGACCTAAGCATGCCTAAATAATTGTCATGATTCACACTATGATCGTATACCAAATATAACCATCGATTACTATGCATGTCATATATCCCAAAGATCCCTTACTTAGGTGTTTATTCACATTTAATAGAAGTCCTACCTTAATGTAAATCTTTATACCTAAGCCATATTTTCTTTGTCTCAAGTCATATGTTAACATACCATGGTTCCTCTTCTTCCAATTCACAGAATATGCATAGATCTAAATCTAGTTTACAACCTATGTCCTTTTTCTTAAATCAGTCACAGATTAACCATGTCCAATTATCCCACATTCATTATTTGTCCCAAACATTTTAGCGTTCGTGCGTTAATCTCTTAGGAGATTGGCGCAGGCTCGTAGTAGCCTGGCTATAGAACAGAAAGAAGAAGAGATACGGAATAAAATAGATCAGAACAGAACATACACAATCTCAAATTCAGATTTACAATCATGTCACAATTATGATTAAAGTTTATATCGGAAAATAAATTCACTTGCCTTGATTGTATTAAAGAAAGAACTTTAATTGTTATAGAATCGTTGCAGAAGCTTTAATCTCTAATTTGAATTGAGTTGCTTAGGTTGATGTTGATTAGCTTCTAGTTTTGATTCCAGCAGAGTAGCGACGCCATTTTTATTTTATTTAGAACAGAGGCAGAGAAGAAGCAGAATAGAATTGTGTGTAGGGAAGGCTAGGTCTTAGGTTGTTTTTATAGGTGTAGCAATTCATTTCAGCCATCAGATTAACCCTAAAACCAATCCGGACCATCAAAAATCGTCCATGGGCTTCAAAAAGTGTTCTGGACCGAAACAGGCCGACCAGGTCGACCTATAGGCGGGAGGTCGACACCATAGTCGACCCCCATGGGGGAGGTCGACTCCCAGGTCGACCCCCTGGTCGACCCCCTGGTCGACCTGGACCCAGGTCGACCCCCGGGTCGACCTGCCCAGTTCTGTGCTGACCGAAACCTTCTGAATCTTCTACAGGCCATAACTTCTTCATCCGGACTCCGATTTTCGAAAACTCGGACTCTATTTCATGTAAAATTTCGAGAGGAACGCAATGGTTATATCCATTTTACCTAATTCCTGATTCTTAAATTAATTATCCTCATTTTACTATCTTTTCCGTTACACACACCGTTATCGAACTAATTTTTCTTCTCTTTCATGTATTAATTAATTCTTCTTATGCATCACCATTATTTACCTATCATAAGCATATTTGCATATATTTTATTTCATTTTTAACTATACTTAAAAATGCGGGGTGTTACATTCTCCCCTCCTTAAAGGATTTCGTCCCTGAAATCTTCAAGTTAAGAAGAATGTGTCCTACCATCCAATCATCCATCTACTCAATCACCAATCACAGGCATTCATTGTCCTTAAGAGATTTCTAATGATGTATGAACATATGCAAGAAGTGTGTGTATATGTTCCTTGTCTAATGCAAAGATCAGGCGGTCCACTGATTCAGTTGACCTCCTTAATGCGAATTATGCCAGTGCCATTAGTCCAACATGTATGCAATTTTCCTACTCGATACATATCATTTCTATATGAGTGCACAACCATTCAGTCATATGCAACATCCATGTGCTGAGTCAATCATTTTGCATCCACAAAAAATAAAAATGCTCACACATCCATATGCAGTATGAGAGTGTTTTCGAGTCGATCTAGTGCCTAGTGTGTGTATATGCATCCATGGGCAACCACTAGCAACCACTTGCATCCACTTGCAACCATCAAACATAACATGTCTCAAACACATGTTTACACCCATTTTTTCTACATAAAGTTCGAAGATTCGATCGATAGGATACAGTCGAATGATGGAAGCGAGTACAGATAGAACAAAAACTTGGTTCCCATTAGGCATGGGTCCAAAGTATCGGCCCCGAAGACCGAAACCAACATCAAATTGACACTAAGAGGATTACCCTCTTTAGACAATGTCAAAACTGGAAGTCTTAACCTTATCAGAAATATTCAGATATTTACAAATTACTGGTATAGATCAGATTACTGAATGATTCTTAGGAAACTAAGCATGATAAAACCCAGAATGTATGCGTCCTACTTGACGCCTAACACAGATATCTCTCAAACCCCAACCTATCACAAGCAGATGAGTCGTAACCCTTATGGGGTTTGAGACTATAACCAGATTAGAAACAAGACTAGTATTAAAGTGCAGAGACTTGACTATAGAATCAGAATGCCATAATCGGAAAGAGTTCTAACTCAATAATCAGATAAGGAAACTAAACTCTCTACGGAAAATTTCCTACTTCTATCCTATCCACCAACTATGAGAGTATTTTCCTGCCTTCCCGAAGTAGGTCATGTCCTCTGTCCTTCCTCTTGAGTCAAGCTTCCATAAGTAGAGCACTTTTCTCCTCCTTTATCTTTAGACTTTTCTTCCTTCTTTTGTGTTTCCTTTTGCCCCCTTTTTGAACCATCGTATCCATGGGTTTCTTATCTTTTGTTGTGCTCCTTGGCCAAACTCCCTCATTCTCATCTTTACTATGCTTGTGTAACACGTTGACCAGTCCCTCGAAAGCTGCCTCCATCGCACGGAAAAATCCTACAAAGCTCGAAAGAAAATTAGCCGTAGGTGAAACTACTGCGGCTACAGATGGAAGTCGGGCGCTTATTTGCCTTTTGACAGGTGTCGTAGTCTTATCAAGCCTATGGAACCATGCCGCGATGAGGTTACCTCCCAGAAAGCCAGGAGTCCCGGAGACTAAGAAAAAGAAGGAAATAAGGATTCAGACAGAGAATCAAAAGATAGATATATGGCTTTGGGTATTATGTTTTTCAAAATAAACTTTCCTCTTGAAAATACTCTCTTTTAAAGCCTTTTTGAAAATAGTTTTCAAAAACTTTTATCTAATCTGGTAACCTTTAGCTCTGATACCAAGTGTAACACCCCACCTCCGTTAATGTCACTCACAAAGGGAATGCTTTAACTTTGGTGGAGCATTTTAGTTAACAGAACAGAAACTTACAAGACAGATAAAATAGTACTTGAAATATTTATAACTTTATTTCAACAGAAACCGAAATAAACTTGGTTACATCCTTTCAAATCACATTTTCAGAATTCAAGTACAAAATATCAGTCTCGTATAAAAGCCTTCAGAATGCATAGTTTAAAATCATAATCCCCATAGAACGGAAGCTATACAGAGCCAAGCCATACTTTAAGCACTTCAAGCAGAAGAAATCAGGATCAAGCTAAAGTATTCCCTCCTTGGATAACCTGGAGGGGAACGGAAGAAAGGAGGCAAAACAACAAGGGTCAGACAAAAAGTTTGGCAAGTCCAGTGATTTTCAGTTATGAATAGATAATAATAACATGACATGAAAATAAAACTGGATGAGAGATAACTGTAACAGGTGTAACAGATATAACAGAAGAACAGAATGATATAAGCTATTGTTTTACACTTCTCTGCACTAATACTAGTATAACAGAATTAGGTGTCACCCTAATGTCTAAACTGAAACAGAAACGGGTACAGAATAATTTAACAGAAACGGGATGCTAATAATGGGCCTTTACCACCCGATCAGAAACAGACAGAAGCAGAAAAAAATTAATCCCTACGGAAATAGAATGTAGAATTAGGTGTACACTAGTAATGGGCCTTTACCACCCGAACAGACGGTACCACGCAGAAACATATAGGTGTTACCACCCAACAGAAACAGACGGTACCAACAAAAACAGACAGAACTAAGTGTACCCTAAAACCCTACCCCAAGCGATCGGCTCCCTAATACATAAATATCCTGTGTCGGCCCCACAGTATGGTGTATCACTCCCTAAAGTGACAACCAATTGGCACAGACCTATTTACAGATATCACGGCGTCTTACATCCTCAGAGGCAGACCGGGTACCATGCACGCACATGACCCGGTTGGAACGCACCATGAACACCCCTCGCCATTATCATAATGAACCACTTATAATTAGTTCAGTAAGCGTGCCCGGACCCTAGTTACTGTTGGGTCAAAGTTTTAATACCAGAAAGGGTTACTGACTAATATGGGTCCCAAACAACAGATGACACAAGTAATTCCCCTCCTAACCTTGTGTCCCCAGACTAACAGATTTCTACAAGTTTCAGACATACAAAATTTAGATAAACTAGTTCACAGATCAGACAATCAAGTTAACAGGTTTTCAGACTAACGGATCAGATGTTCGGATTAACAGGCTTACAGATTAACTGGTTACAGATTAATAGACTTACAGATTAACTGGTTACAGATTATCTAACTTTGTATTGGGCCTACGGATTCACGAAACGGGTTTATCAGATTCATTGGTCCAATTGGTTTAGCCTTACCCAACACGTTTTAGACATCATAATTATCTCAGATTTTCATTAATTAAATATTAATGCCCAAACCTCTCACATTAGACTGACAGTTTGCGGCTACTTGTTAGGCCAGTTGGTTCCGGGCAGGTTTCTGTCGCAAACTGAGTCTAACCTCGGGTATCAAGCACGTTATGACTAACTTCTCACATTAGAACCTATTGTTTGCGACCACTAGAATATGCCGGGCGGTTCCGGGCAGAATTACGCCGCAAACTCATTCTAACCTCGAGTTAGCCATGTTTATCTTTGCGGACAATTAATTAATGATTCACCATTTATACCCACGCCTAATATACATGTCAATTATTCATAACTATAGCCAATTCAGATTATTTCAATAGCGGACTAATTATATCAACTCAACAGATATTGCAGATAACAGATTTTTCAGATTAGGCGACTTAACGGATTTAGCAGATTAAGCAAACTAGCAGGTCTAGCATTTTCAACAGACTTAGCAGATGACAGATTTGGCAGATGAACAAATCTAGCAGACTAGGCAGTAGAGCAGAACTAGCAGATTAAGCAATATAACAGAACTAGCAGATTAAGCAATATAGCAGAACTAGCAGATTAGGCAAATACAACAGGTTTAATCATTCCTTAAAGTTTCACAAACATATCTTGCCTAATTTTAAATTTGGCCTAAGCATGCCTAAATAATTGTCATGACTCACACTATGATCATATACCAAATATAACCATCGATTACTATGCATGTCATATATCCCAAAGATCCCTTACTTAGGTGTTTATTTACATTTAATAGATGTCCTACCTTAATGTAAATCTTTATAACTAAGCCATATTTTCTTTGTCTCAAGTCATATGTTAACATACCATGGTTCCTCTTCTTCCAATTCACAGAATATGCATAGATCTAAATCTAGTTTACAACCTATGTCCTTTTTCTTAAATCAGTCACAGATTAACCATGTACAATTATCCCACATTCATTATTTGTCCTAAACATTTTAGCGTTCGTGCGTTAATCTCTTGGGAGATTGGCGCAGGCTCGTAGTAGCCTGGCTATAGAACAGAAAGAAGAGATGTGGAATAAAATAGATCAGAACAGAACATACACAATCTCAAATTTAGATTTACAATCATGTCACAATTATGATTAAAGTTTATATCGGAAAATAACTGCACTTGCCTTGATTGGATTAAAGAAAGAACTTTAATTGTTGTAGAATCGTTGCAGAAGCTTTAATCTCTAATTTGAATTGAGTTGCTTAGGTTGATGTTGATTAGCTTCTAGTTTTGATTCCAGCAGAGTAGCGACGCCATTTTTATTTTATTTAGAACAGAGGTAGAGAAGAAGTAGAATAGAATTGTGTGTAGGGAAGGCTAGGTCTTAGGTTGTTTTTATAGGTGTAGCAATTTATTTCAGCCATCAGATTAACCCTAAAACTAATCCGGACCATCAAAAATCGTCCCTGGGCTTCAAAAACGTGTTCTGGACCGAAACAGGCCGACCAGGTCGACCTGTAGGGACGGGAGGTCGACACTATAGTCGACCCCCATGGGGTAGGTCGACTCCCAGGTCGACCCCCGGGTCGACCTGCCCAGTTCTGTGCTGACCGAAACCTTCTGAATCTTCTACAGGCCATAACTTCTTCATCCGGACTCCGATTTTCAAAAACTTGGACTCTATTTCATGTAAAATTTCAAGAGGAACGCAATGGTGATGTCCATTTTACCTAATTCCTGATTCTTAAATTAATTATCCTCATTTTACTATCTTTTCCGTTACACACACCGTTATCGAACTAATTTTTCTTCTCTTTCATGTATTAATTAATTCTTCTTATGCATCACCATTATTTACCTATCATAAGCATATTTTCATATATTTTATTTCATTTTTAATTATACTTAAAAATGCGGGGTGTTACAAAATTCGTATCCTCTGGGATAAGAAATTCGTACCCCTATAAGGGATATGAGTTTTTGCATGCTTCTCAGGAGTGAGTCGAAATTTCTTATGTCACCTCCCCGAGATACAAAAACTGCAATGTGGTCCCCAAATCCTACCTACTCCTAACTAACCATTCAACTATAAGTACCCACTTGCTCAAACTTAAAAGGAGTTATATTTTTGCTAATTTTACATCTCCTAGTGCTCCAAGAACTCATTAATGGAAGCTTTGCTTTGAGGAAGAAGAAACATAAAAACTACTTTTTCCCAAGACTCATATATGACAACTATGACTCCAAATTATGTGGAAACACTTGTAAATAAATGCCTAGATGATGTTTAAAGCTTGTAATCTATTGTTTTGAATAAAATATCAGCGAGCTCCTTCAAAGTGGACATAGGCCCCTCACGGAACCGAATCACTATGAATCTACTATGCTATTTAATGCTTTCTACACTTACTTTCCCATGCGAAATATCATTCTTAAGTAATTAAGAATCCTTGGGTGTTACAACATTTTTTTTCCATTAACAATATTCATTGATTAGGAGAATTGGTGTTGAATATAAGTGAATGTGAGTTCTGTTTAAATTTTATATTATGATATCAATTGTTATGGGTTTGTCGTGAATGGTGTCTTCAAGAACATCGTTCTTTGACCTAGTTTAAGATAAAGCTTATGTAATTAATATTTTAATTAAGATTTAATGAATTTTTCCAAAATGAAGTTTTCCAATTAATAAATTAAATTAGAATCGAAGGAAATCGATTTAGTGATAATCGAGATGGGCGTCGTGGATGAAGACCTTTACTATTTAAGTAATTTAAAAGGCTTTGTCGTTATATGATTATAATATTAGTCCATTATGGGAATTTTTGTTTATTATAAGGCTGATATGATTTCCACGAAGATTTCATTGAAAATGAAATAATGATTTTAGTTTACCGTGAATGAAGTTTTAAATAACGTTTGTTCTTTACCCATGTAAAGGAAAAGATAAATTTCCAAGATGAATCGATATGAAATCCTTATTTAATTTGAATATAAAGATTTAATGAAAGAGTTTTCCCTATAAAATGATAATAGGAGCAAAGCTTAAGAATCACTTAAAAGAAGATAAGCGTGTTTTTTGCGTAAGCAATAAGATTAAGAAGTCGTAAGTATGTTTCTGGGTTTGGGTAAATATGGTTTCCCATAAAGATAATTGAAATCTTTAATCAGATTTAAAATGAATGAAGGTAATAAAAGTTACCAAAATATAAGGGGTATTAGATATGGAGTACCACTAGTTTCTGCTCTATGGGATGAATAGATGTGAAAATGGATAATGATTATAGAAATTACCTTTTTCGTGAGATTCAATAATCTTGATAAAGCGTAGAAAACTTGATTTGAGTTAAGTTGGTGAAATAATATTTTATAATCTTTTTAAAGGATTTCCAAGGAAATATTTAAACAAGAATTTAAATTATATAAATCTTTGATAAGATTTAAGGGAGAAATTCCCAATGTAAAGGATGATTGAGTAAATGAATATTCCGAAATGGAATGAGACTCACGATATATTATATATCAATAATGGTTTGTAAAGATGCGCTAGCTATTCAAAAAGGCGGATTTCTGACCTATTATGAATAACTACACGACGTGTATTGGAGATACTGAAGACAGTGGTTGAAGACTGGGGATCTTCATATCGCTTGGATTATTGCTGATGTCTTGATTAGGAGGTACACCCAAGACGAGGTTATAAGTGAAAGTCATCCAAACGTGCTTGTTGATTGTCCAGATTTGGAAGGGCCTCCCTCTACTTATTGGACAATAAATAAGGTTCCTTTAATTTTATTCACAACCCATAACAAACTTGTGAATGGATGTGTGTCTGACATTGTATTTTACGACATAACCAATCGGTTTCTATTGATGATATATCAGTTGGTGGTAGGGAATTTATTCTTTTAGCTTAACACCCTCCTCTGGGGCATATGTGCTCAGATGGTAATATATATTAATAGACACTGATTATATGTTGTGAATTGACAATAAGGCATGCTAAGTGTTGAGACGTTCAAAATTTTTGGTTGAAATGCAGAGATTTGTGGAGGATAATCAAAGCATGACTGATAGAGCATAGCTTTGTGTTGAAACGTGACTTTAGAGCCTCGTGACGCGTGAATGGTTGAAAACAAGACAATGGAATGCAGAGATAAGGAAATACATTTCCTTCTAGCTAAAAAGTGATGCTTGGGTATGGATCCCTGATAAGTTTACTTATGTGGATGATGGATCAAGGCACCTCTGAATTTTCAAATACGACCGGGGACGTTATGTTCAGTTAAGATTCCAATAGCCTGTTAGTGCTGGCAGGCTCTGCCACTCCAAAGGATCATTTGTTGAGTTAATACTGGGAGATCCCGCTAGAGGTTTCCCTAACTATTAAGGAAGATCATTTTGCCTTGGTCATTGTTGGAATCCAACTCCTAATACGGGCTTTGCATTTTTAGATGTAACCTAATAGCCAACATAATGGGATGGAGGCATTACGTGAGCTAAGATTTATACATTTACTTTTGAAAGTAATTTTGAAACTATGTACTAGTAAAAATAAAAGATGCTTTCGCGTATTAAGCATGCTTGGTTATTATATGGAAGAACTCTCTCCTTCGGTATGCGTTGCATTGTGTGATGGGACTTGAGTCTTATAATGGCTTCATTTTCAAGAATCACTATGAGTAGTTTATGAGGTATTCATGTGGAGAAAACCCGATCCATATTATATGGTGTGGCCCTGTGATTTACCCAACTTTAAAATAAAGTATATAACTGTTTTAGTTCTCACACCAGTCCCAGGACTGGTCCGGAGTTTATTATTTCCCACCAAAACTCTGGGTGTGCATATTTTGCACACAGGCAGCCTAGTAGTTTTGATTGCATATACTTTATAGAGCGGGTCATGGATTGAAGCTAGATCTATGTCCACAACATATTTTTCTTTCGTTAAGAGTTTATGTTTTTCGCTATGTACATGATACACTCTGATATGTTATTTTCGTTATGCATTGTATTTATTATTGTACTTTGATATAACTTGTACTCAGATTTAAAAGTTATTGCAATGATAATGAAAAGGTTGTTTTCTTCAGATCTCATTAGTTGTAACCCTAAGCGATACGTCTTATTGATCAGTTTAAGTTGGATTAAAGATCAGTTCCAACAAGGCAGCAGGATGTGTCATCACAATATTTCCACATCGACTTCTTTGAAAAATATTATAATAATATATATGTATATAAATTCTTTTTTATATGGATGTGGCCGAACTTAACGGAGGAGGAGCTTGGCGTGGTGATGGTGGCTTTATGGACATGGGGTATAGGCCCAGGAAGAGCGGATTGGAGGTAGCAAGTAGGGGTGTGATGGTGGTGGGTGTAGGCCGAGGGAAAGGGAGTCTTGGGTGTGAATTTAGGTGTAACACCCCGTATTTTCAATGAACATTAAAGTACCAAATTAAAGTATACCAAATTATAATTGTGAGAATTAAGGAAAATGGGTTACGCCATTGTGTTTGTCTCGAAGTTTTGCTTGGAATAAATTCCGAGTTTGCGTAAATCGGACTCCGTATAAAGAAGTTACGACCTTCAGAAGTTTCAGAGATTTAAATAAAACAACTTAGTTTTGAAATCCAAAATTCAAATCACACACCCGGGCTGGGCGGGAAATTTCCCACCCTCGACCTCCACCCTATTTCCAAATCCGTGGACAGATTCGTTTTTCTGTATTTGGACGCCCGTTCTGACCAGATTTGTTGCTCCTAAGCTATTTAAACACCACCAAACCTCACTTTCTCTCCACACAACTTCATTATGCCTATACTCTACCCTAATTCATATCAAAATAAATCAAAGATGGGGTTATGCTGCTCAAGCTCTTCGTAGAAATCAAGTTTAGAATTCAAGTAGAGATTCAAAGGCTAATTCAACGACTTAAACAACTATTTTCTAAGAATCAAATCAAATCTAAATTAGAAGAACAAATAGTCTACTTCAAGGGAGAGCTATTCAGTTTCAGAATACAGATCCCAGAATTCAAGACCGTTCTGTAATTTGTAAGTTCACGTTACTTCCAGAAAATAAAAGTTAATTGTGATTCTGACATTGTAATAAATCTGGATCTGAGATCATGCCTATTTCTATTTGTCTTTCTATATCCTTTGGATATATCTCATTGATAATGTTATGTCCATTCTTTGTCTCTTCTTTCCTTCTTCCCTTTTTTGTTTTATAGCCAGGCTACTGCGAGCCTGAGCCAAATCTCATAAGAGATGAACGTACGTTGGAATTAAAATTGGGCATAAAATATGACTTGGACATGAACAACGCTAAAATTTGGGAAAAGTGTTAAATTGTTTATAATTGGGCATAATTGAGTTGTGACTGATTTGATAACATAACACATGTTGTATTCAAAACATAAACTGTATCGAACACATGACTTGAGATTTGAGGCATAAAGTATTGGACATATGACTTAGGATTTGAGGCATGAAATGTTGGACATATGACTTGAGATTTGAGGCATAAAGTATTGGATATATGACTTGAGATTTGAGACATAAAGTATTGGACATATGACTTGGGATTTGGGGCGTAAATTGAACAGTAAATATAAGGCATAGTACATGTTGTGGTTTAAGATCTAAAATTGGGGCATATATATATATATATATATGATAGTTTATGATTTGGAAAAAGAAGACTAGTGTGTATAGTGATGTATGGCTTAGGTATGAAAACAAGATTTTCCTTTGTTTTGTAAGTCAATTACTTTTTTTATAGATTTGAACACCTAAATCTAATTGGGACATGTAATAAAATGGATATGAGAATATGCCTGATGTAAGCTATCTTTTCATTGAAATCTGTGCTTGAGTGTGTGTATATATATATCTTTGGGAATCATTTTTGACTATGAAACTAGTCCAATCATATTTATTCTTGTTGTATATCGGAATTTTAACCCTTTTTAAGTTCATGATATAATCATATCTATATGCGTGCGATGGATTCCATGCAAAACTTGTCTTTTTAGTACTTCAAGTTTGTTGGACTAATAGCTCTTATCATCATATGACCATGCCTATCCTTACGATGTTCCATTTTGCTTCCCCCCTTATTTTATGAATCTTGGGTTGAATCTCGAAATACGTACGTTACGAATGCAGGGGTAATTGGGTATAACATGGAATGGACATTAGTTGGCATAATTTGGAACATGTAGTATGGCATGACTGTAAAGATTCAATTTAGGGTAATTTGACATGAATTATGGAATATGTAATTTGACATATTGAACCTAGAATTGGCATGAACGACAAAGTATGAAATTGGCACATAAATCAAGTTTTGGGAAAAATTGTTATTGTTGCGAATTTGGGGGTAACTTGAACATTAAATCAAGATTGGGCGTAAAATGTAACATGACTAGTTTTGGTGAATTTGGTAATTTTCATGTAAAATCCAGATTTGGGTATATAGGGTAAATGTATAGATTAAAGATGAACATGCCTAACCCGAGGTTAATTGAGTTGTGGTGTAAAACTGCCCGGAACCGCCCGGCACATCCAGTACCCACAACAACACCTATCTACTGTGAGAGGTTAGTGCATCATGCCCAAGAAAAACCCGAGGTTAGATTGAGTTGTGTTGTAAAACTGCTAGAAACCGCCCGGTGCATCCAATAACCGCAACCACACATATCTATTGTGAGAGGTTGGTGCATTAATAAATCAATTAATGCTAATGAACAAGATGATTGACTAGGGTTAAGTTCATAGGAACACTTAACCAAAATAACATGAATGACTAAGGTTAAGTTCATAGGAACACTTAACCAATATAACATGAATGACTAGGGTTAAGTTAATCGGAAACACTTAACCAGTATAGCATGATGAATGGTAGGATTAAGTAATAAGAAACACTTAACCAATATAACTTGATTTGGGGTAAGGTTAAGTTAAAACAAGAGTGCAACACTTAACCAATATAACTTGATTTGTGGTAGGGTTAAGTTGACACAAGAAGGCAACACTTAACCAAAGTAACATGAGAAGTAGGCGGGTTAAGTTAACTTGAATTAATTGATGTCACTTAACCAATACAACATGATGAAAACGTGGGATTAAGTCAACAAGAAGACACTTAACCAAATGAACGAATGGGGTTAAGTTAATATGAAACAGTTAACCAACATGACACGATGAATGGGTGGGTTAAGTTAACATGAATGGACAACACTTAACCAATATGACATAATGTGCAGGAGGGTTAAGTACATATCGGGTTGGTGGGTAATATTAGTACATATAGGCCCACAAACTTAAACGTTAAATAAACATGCTTGAATCGATGGGAGGGTTAAGTACATCTCGTTTAGGTGGGTAATATTAGTACATATAGGCCCACAAACTTAAACATTAAGAAAACATGCTAGAATCAATGGGAGGGTTAAGTACATCTCGTGTAGGTGGGTAATATTTGTATATACAGGCCCACAAACTTAACCAGTAGGAAACCCTAGTAACGGGGACCCATTTCAGTAGTAACCCACATAGATGTATCATGGTGCCCTGAAACTAGGCAAGGTGGGGCACGATTACTGTGTTGATTATAAGCGGTCAAAAAAGTGGAAGGGGATACGTCAATGTAGGTTCCAATGGTTTATGGGCATGCATGTACTCCGGAGTAGGAAAAAGCAGGCACTAGGTACCGGTAGTTATACACTGTGCATCTTGAATCATGTCGGGTAGCTATCATAAGGATTGATACACCTTATGGTGGGACCAGCATAGGGTAGCTACACACAAGAGAGGGCTGATTGACATAGATACATGGAACATTAATTCAAGTAAAGAGTCGATCGATAGGGTAGTAAGGGTACATCTAACATGTTCATGGCAATTAGGCAGATTGAGGTGGAATCCTCACGATAGATGTACACCTGAAGGCTACAACAATTACAGGGATTGGGATCATGTTATCATTTTATACAGATTACTAGTTGGGACACTAGTAAGGTGGTGCAGAGATAGATATAAAATTTAGAATAACAAAGTATTAGCGAAGAAGAGAAAGAGTAGAAGCGCATTCAGCTTATCTTGCCTTGTCATACCTTATGCTTATCCTATGTTATCTTGTTATCCCTGTTATCACGATATTGTCTTATACTCAGTTTATTCATGCCATGATGCTTTTGCCTGTTTATATGCTGAAAGTCATTGGACTTACCAAACTTATGTCTGACCTAGTTTTGTTTTGCCTCTTTTCTTCCATTTCTCCCCAGGGTCACAGGGAGGAAATGTTACCACTTATCTTAGTTTTCTTTCCAAGCTCGAAGATAGTTGATGTATTGCTTTGGAATCTCTCTTCCATGGCTATGGTTGGTTCATGCTTTATTGGGGAATAATATTGTTGTTCTTATGCTTCTTTTATGTTTGGAAATTTTTAGATCAAGACGGAAGTTCTATGTATTACTTTTATGTATGATTGAGACAACTGTTGTAAAAGCTTGACTGAGCCATATTTTTTATTAATGACTTTATTTTCCGCTGCTTTGTTTTTCTATCTTGTAATTTATCTTCATCTTTTACCTAAAATGATCCACCAAAGTTAAGGCATTACCTTTTGTGAGTGACCTTAACGGAGGTGGGGTGTTTCACTTGGTATCAGAGCTGAAGGTTACCGGATCAGATATAAGATTTGAAAACTATTTTCAAAATGATTTTAAAAGAAGCGTTTTCAAAAGAAAAGTTTTGTTTTAAAGGCATATTCCCAAAGGCCATATGCATTAACTTTTTGATCCTCTGTTTGAATCCTTGTTTCCTTCTTTCCTGAGTCTCTGGGGCTCCTGGCTTTCTGGGAGGTAACCTCATCGCGACATGGTTCCGTAGGCTTGATGAGACTACGACACTTGTCAAAGGGTAAATAAGCGCCCAACTTCTATCTATAGCCGCAGTAGTTTCACCTACGTCTAATTTTCTTTCGAGCTTTGTAGGATTCTCTGTGCGATGGAGGCAGCTTTCGAGAGACTTGTCAACGTGTTACACAAGTATAGTAAAGATGAGACTGTGGGAGTTTTGCTAAGGAGAACAACCCAAGGATGAGGAACTCGTGGATATGGACTTGGTTCACAAAGGAGGTAAAAAGGAAAGAATAATAAAACCTAGAACAAGAGGAAGTGACTTTATTAAGGACAAAGGCAAGAACAGAGGACAGGATTTTCTGGAAGGCAAGTGCATGCTCTCACCGCCAGCATACTTGAGAGAGAGGTAGTAAAGCTTCGGTTGAGAAAGTCTAGTTTTTCTTTTTGATCATCTTGTTAGTACTCTTTTGATTTTAGCACTTCACATTTGTTTATATCTGCTTCCATAGTCGAGTCCCTGCACCTTAGTACTTGTATAGTAGAAGATCCCATTGTCTCAAATCCAATTTATGTTTCGGTCCATTTATCTTTGGTTTGTACGGATTTGAGATACTTATGTTTTTCATTTCATAGGCTATGGGTTGATTCTAGGCAAGGATTGGTTAGCTAGTAATTATGAAAGGAGGGTAGTTAGACTTTCGACTTGCCTCGAGAATACCCTTGAAATTTCGTGCGATCCTAAGGGAGCAGTTTGTCTTAGCTACCTAGAATCACTTTATGTATATATCGACGATTTTCGATCCGTTGGAGTAGCCCATGAGTACGCAGATGTTTTTGATTAAGGTTAGGGGTTTGTCCCCTAAAACGTGAGGAAGACTACCACATATATCTAGATGACAATGCAAAGTCAGTTATGCGATCAATGATAGTTTTGGAGAAAGATTGGTGAGGATAGCCAGAGTCAGTTAAGTGCTCAATTGTCTGGTTGTTTTTCTAGTATCATCTCACATAAATCGTCCAAATTCGGAGGAGGTACTCCTTAGGTGCTTGTCTGATATTGGTTTAGGCCTTTGGGGTTTGTACTTGAGGGATGTCAAATTCGACTAGGATGGTTTGCGTAAGAGATATCGACCCTCATATTTGTGACATGATGGATAAGCTAAGTAGAAGGGAGACCTCTAATCATCTTAGTATATACACTTGGTATCATGGTTAACATCTGTTTATCTTGGAAAGATAGTTCGTCTACATTGGATACCCTCTACCATAGTAAGTGATCGAGGTCCTATCTTTAATAGTGAGTTTTGGAAATGGAGGTCAAGAAGCTTCGCAATCGTGAAGTTAAATTAGTTAAGGTACGGTGGAGTGAGGCTCAAGAAGATGCAACTTAGAAGACTGAAGACTAGATACGCGCATCATACCCTTTTTTAGGGTATATCCTTGATTCCACTTTTTCTATAATATTTATTTACATGCTAGTATTTATCTTTTAGGTATATCCTCTCGGTCCTATCCACGATCCTTAAGTAGAAGCCAATGGATGTAAACATGTATTTGAAACATGTTACGATTGATGGTTGCAAGTGGTTGCAAGTGTTTGCTAGTGGTTGCTCGTGGATGCATATACACACATTAGGCACTAGATCGGCTCAGTCACTTTCATATTGCATATGCGTGAGTGAACTTTTATATATATAGATTGAAACTTGATGTGTTATCATATGGATGTTGCATTTGTATGAATGACTGTGCACTCATGTAGAAGTTATAAAGTACGATTAAGAATAATTGCATACATGATGGACTCATGGCACTAACAAGATCCGCATTAAGGAGGTCAACTGAATCAGTAGACCGCCTGATTTTGTATTAGATAAGGACATGTACACACGATATGCATACGATCATGAAAGCATTAGAAATATTTTTAAGGACAATGGATGCCTGTGACTGAATGGTTGAGTAGATGGATGTTAGATGTTAGGATATACGTTCTTCCTAACTTAAAGATTTCGGGGACGAAATCATTTAAGGAGGGGAGAATGTAACACCCCGTATTTTCAGTGAACATTAAAGTAACAAATTAAAGTATACCTAATTATTAATTTTAGAATTAAGGAAAACGAGTTAAGCCATTGTGTTCATCTCGAAATTTTGCTTCGAATAGAGTCCAAGTTTTCGTAAATCGGACTCCGTATGAAGAAGTTATGACCTTCAGAAGTTTCAGAGATTTAAATAAAACAACTCAGGTTTGAAATTCGAAATTCAAATCACACACCCGGGCTGGGCGGGAAATTTCCCACTCAGGACCCAGGTCGACTTGGGGGTCGACCTGGGTCACACAGGTCGACCAGGGGGTCGACCTCCCCCTATTTTCAGATCCGTGGACAGATTCATTTTTCTGTAATTGGACGCCCGTTCTGACCATATTCGTTGCTCCTAACCTATTTAAACACCCCCAAACATCACTTTCTCTCCACACAACTTCATTACGCCTATACTCTACCCTAATTCGTATCAAAATAAATCAAAGATGGGGTTATGCTACTCAAGCTCTTCGTAGAAATCATGCTTAGAATTCAAGTAGAGATTCAAAGGCTAATTCAATAACTTCAACAACTATTTTCTAAGAATCAAATCAAATCTAAATTAGAAGAATAAATAGTTTACTTCAAGGGAGAGCTATTCAGTTTCAGAATATAGATCCCAGAATTCAAGACCGTTTTGTAATTTGTAAGTTCACGTTACTTCCAGAAAATAAAAGTTAATTGTGATTCTGACATTGTAATAAATCTGGATCTGAGAATATGCCTATTTCTATCTGTCTTTCTACATCCTTTGGATCTATCTCATTGATAATATTATGTCCATTCTTTGTCTCTTCTTTCCTTCTTCCCTTTTTGTTTTATAGCCAGGCTACTGCGAGCCTGAGCCAAATCTCATAAGAGATGAACGTACGTTGGAAATAAAATTGGACATATAATATGATTTGGGCATGACGAACGCTAAAATTTGGGAAAAGTATTAAATTGTGTATAATTGGGCATATTTGAGTTATGGCTGATTTGAGGACATAACATATGTTATACTCAAAACATAAAGTGTATCGGACATATGACTTGAGATTTGAGGCATAATGTATTGGACATATGACTTGGGATTTGAGGCATAAAATATTGGACATATGACTTGAGATTTGAGTCCTAAAGTATTGGACATATGACTTGAGATTTGAGATATAAAGTATTGGACATATGACTTGGGATTTAGGGCATAAATTGAACTGTAAATATAAGGCATAGTACATGTTGTGATTTAACATCTAAAATTGGGGCATATATGTATAAATATGATAGTTTATGATTTGGAAAAATAAGATTAGTGTGTATAGTGATGTATGGCTTAGGTATGAAAACAAGATTTGCCTTTGTTTTGTAAGTCAGTTACTTTTTTTTAGATTTGAACACCTAATTCTAAATGGGACATGTAATAAAATGGATATGAGAATATGCCTGATGTAAGATATCCTTTCATTGAAATCTGTGCTTGAGTATATATATATCATTGGGAACCATTTTGACTATGAAATTGGTCCAATCATATTTATCCTTGTTGTATATCGGAATTGTAACCCTTTTTTTAAGTTCATGATATAAATATATCTGTAACACCCCGTGATTTAAAATATTAAAAATTAACGAATTTAAGAATACTTAATTTCAAACGTGAGAATTAAGGGAAATGGGTTGTGCCATTGCGTTCGTCTTGGAATTCGGCTTGAGGTAGAGTCTGAGTTTCCGTGAATTGGACTCCGTATGAAGGAGTTATGGCCTTCCAAAGTTTCAGAATTCAAATAAATTAAAAACAGTTCAGAAATTCAAATTCAAACAGGAGAGCAGCCTAGGCGGGAATTCACCCGCCCAAGGGCCAGGTCGACCAGGGGGTCGACCTACCCATACAGGTCGACCAGGGGGTCGACCTGCCCTCCCCCCAGGGCAGATCTGAAAGATGACGCTGTTTCGACTCATTGCCGAGTCATTAGGGTAAGGGGTTCTTCTATCTTGACTGAATGGCCTTGATTGCTTCTAGGGTTAATCTAACGGCTCTAAATTAATTTAAATTCTATATAAGCAAACTAACTCTTAACCTAAAATCACATTAATTGATACTAAGAGCCGCATGCCGTCAATGGAGAACCTAGAGTAGCCGCCGTTCTCTTTCAACTCAAAACAAGATAGAAGCAAGAATAAAAATAAAATATAATTTTATCTTAATAATAATTAGTCTACATCAAAGGCGAGCAATTCAGTTTCAGAATACAGATCCCAGAAAAGCAAGACCGTTCTTTTGTTTGTGAGTATAATATCTTTCACAAATTAATTAATTAATTTAATTGTGATAAGTTATAGTTAGGATTATGAGAATATGATTTTGAATCATGTGATGTGATGTTTTATTATTATGGATCTGTTTCATATGTTAAATTGTATATGATTAATTTGATTCATCTTATGCAAGTTTGGGTGTTAAGACATATGTATATGAATCATATGCAAGTTTGGGATGTTAAAAACATATATGAATCTTATGCAAGACTGTAGGTGGATTATAAACAAGTTCATATGTGAATCATGTAGATACATATGCTAGTTTATATGCAAAATATGTGACATTGATTTACATGTTTAGATCCATATGCAAGTTCACACCTTTATGTTTAGATCTATATTTAGATCCATGGCAGTACATAGTTATGCAAATTTATGTTCTATACGTCCATTGCCTATGCTAGTTTATATATGAATCATATGCTAGTTTGAATGAAATTCATATGCACGTTATAGGAAAACCATATCCATATATGATTCACATCTTTATGTTTAGATCTATATTTAGATCCATGATAGTTTATGCAAATTTTTGTATTGCCTATGCAAGTTATTGGCTATGCAAACTTATGTCATGATTCTTAGATCTATTTTATGTGTTATGCAAGTTGTGATGTTGCTTTTCTTCTTATAAGTTAGACTATTGCGAGTCTAACATATGTCATATTTAAACGTACGAATAGCTACATAATTGTGAATTGGCATAAAATAGCCTTAAAAGGCATATAATTAATGTGAGACATTAATTAGTATAAATTATATACCTGAAATTATGAACATAATTTAGGTGACAATTATGGACATAAACTGATTTGGAATTTATTGAGAAATTTGAATAGGGATATTAATCCAAATTTGGGTTAAATAATTATGTGTAATTAAACGCCTAAGACACGAGGTTAGACTCGTTTGTAGTATAAGACTGCCCGGACCCGACCGGAAAATCCAGCAACCACAAACGGTAGTCTAATGTGAGAGGTCAAGGGCACAAATTAAATGCGTAACGATTGTAAAGACACGAGGTTAGGCTCGTTAGCGGTATAAGACTGCACGGTTCCGCCCTGCAAATCCAGCAACTGGAAATGGTAGTCTAATGTGGGAGGCCTTTACAAGGTTACGGTTCTAATGAATTAAGTAACACTTAACCAGATAAACATGTGGTGGACATGGGGGTTAAGTGGGTGGCCTTGGGTGGCTTGTGAAATACGATTAGAAAAACTTAACTAAGTTGAAACATGTAAGAAGACATGAATAAGAATGTGGTTAAGTGGGAAACCTTATTGGGGACCAAGCATAAGTGGAAGGCTCGTGTCAGGCATGGGGGCCCTTTTAAAACCAGTAACCCATTAAGTATCTTTGTGAGCTCGACCCAAGTCGAGGACGGGACACACTTGCTGGGTTTGATTGTAAGAGGTCAAAATGGGTTAGCGGTGGCAACGCAAGTCCAACGGGGTCAAGTTCATGCATGGGCCCAGGCTGGTAGGTAAGACGTTGTTGCATCGTGTAGATATAAGCCGTGCATCTTTAGTGGTATTGTGTTGCCACTTTGGGGAGTGATACACCCCACTGTGGGACCAGCACGGGTATCTACGAGTTAGGGAGCCGATCGCATGGGGGTAGTGGTTACAACTCTGGAGATAGGGGCAGACGGCACCTATGAAGGCAGCTAGGAGTACACGAAACTACCATTATCATTATTATGTTCTATAGGTGGGATCAACTTTTTGGGTGACTAGTGATGGTGCAGTATAGTAATTATCCTATAGTGATTAGGAATGAGATCAACGCCATAATATTCCTCTTGTTTGCTTTGTCATTCCCACTTGTTTCATGGTCATATCTTGTTTTACCAATTTATGTCTTATCCTAATTACTTTAATAATTATATTGTTAAAGTTATTATACTCTCCAGACTTTATGTCTGACCCCCTTGTTTTCGCCTCTTTTCTTCCTTCCCCCCCCTCCCCCAAGGTTCTCAGGGTGGGACTAGTACTAGTGGAGCTTGATCTTCGATCTCTTTCTCTCTCTTTTGGAAGTGCTTGGATTGCTGAAAGTAAATTTCAGCTCATCTCTTTTATGGCTACTTGTGTTTGGGGTTATGCTTTTTACTTTATGTACTCAAACAACAATTTGTCAAGATGGATATTAAGTGTACTTGGTTTTACTATTGGTTTATGAAGTTGTTGTAATCAAACTATTTCTCCGCTGCAATAAAAGTTGTTTCAAAATTTTCAAGTACAAATGTATGTATCTGTCTTGTTATATTCTATTCTATACACTAATAATGCTCTATGTAACTTAATGCATTCCCTTTGTGAGTGACATTAATGGACATGGGGTGTTACACGTGGTATCAGAGCTGAAGGTTACCAGAACAGATATGAATTTTGAGAAAAAAACTGTTTTTCAAAAACATTTTATAAAGAAGCACTTTCAAAAATTATTTTTTAAGGAGAATATTTTCAAGAGAAAGTTTGTTTTGAAAACATAACCCCCAAGATCCATATATCTTTCTTTCGAATTCTCCGTTTTGAATCTCTTCATTTTCTTTTCAGCATGTCTGGGTTACCCGAGATACCCGAGGGAATACCGATACCAACCTAGTTCAGAAGGTATCTGGAGGCTAGGGCCACCGCCGCAGGCCCAACAGACATCCTTCCTCCCCCAGCTACAGCCGCTTCTCCTCCTCCCCCTCCTCATGTTGATACTTTCTTAAAGATATGCAAAGACTTTCAAGCAATGGGCGGAAAACCTTTTCACTTATCAGAAACGTTTGTTGAAGCTCGAGATTGGCTTAAGGAGGTAGAAGACTTGTTTGGTATCTTCGAGGTGGAAGATGGAAGGAAGGTCCAATCGGCTGCTTGGTTAAGGAAGGATGAGGCTTCATTTTGGTGGGAGGTCACGAATGGAGAGCGTCCAGTGGAGACATGAATGGATTTCAGGCATAGGTTCGAGATGATATTTCTCTCACGAGCAGAAGATAATTTATATATGGAAAGGTTCTTAGCATTGAAGCAATGAAATTTGCCAGTAAAGGAGTACGTCAACAAGTTCAATTAGTTGGAGAGATTTGGCTTGGAATTGGTAAACACACCTAAGAAGAAGTCCCTAAGGTTCGTTAAAGGTTTGAACGAGCCGCTACATGGGTTGGCTATGACCCACATTCCGATGGGGGCTATCTTTGAGAAACTGGTTGACATGGCGCTTATGCATGAAGAGGAGAAAGGTGCTAATACTAATAAGGCACCGGAGAAGTAAGGGGACCAAAAGAAACCACAATAGCAAAACAAGAAAGGCGGGAAGAACAACAATAGCAAAGGAAATAATAAGTGCTTTAATTGTGGAACACCAGGCCATCTGAGCAAGGATTGTAGGAAGAAGAAGAATACTAGTTGTTTCCACTGTGGAGAGGCAGGACATCTAGTTAAAGACCGTCCAAGGAAACATGGGCAAGGGCAAAGAACAGGGTCAACTTCTGGAGTTCATATTCAGGCTCTCATGGCGCCAGGACATGCAAGAGGGTAGATTCAGGCTCTCATGGCACCAGGACAGGAAAGAGGTATAAACATTTCTTTTGAAAGTTTGGTTTTTCTGTTTGATCATCATGTTCGTACTTTATTTGATTCTGGCGCTTCACATTCATTTGTGTCTACTTCATTAGTTGAAACACTGCACCTAAATACTAGTCTAGTTATGGATCCCATAGTAGTCTCAAATCCTATTGGTGGTTCAGCTCATCTTTCAATGATTTGTCGGGATTTGGGAGTGTCTATTTTGAGCGTTGAGTTTGAATGCAACGCCTTCGTTCTTGGCTTCACGGGCTATGGATTGATTCTAGGCACGGATTGGTTATCCAGTAATGGTGCCATCCTCGATTGTGAAAAGAGAGTGGTTAGACTTATGACTCGCCTTGGCAACATTCTCGAAATCTCTTGTAACCCCATACATTCTGTTATGCTTAGTTACCTAGAATCTCTTGATGCGTCTGTTGAAAACTTGCAATCTATTAGAGTAGTCCGTGAATACTCAGATGTATTTGAAGAGGTGAAGGGCTTACCTCAAAAGCTGGAGATAGACTTTCGAATATACCTTGTTGATAATGTAAAGCCCGTAGCTCTACCCGTTAGACACATGGCTCCTAGGGAGAGAAAAGAGCTCAGTAAGAAAGTCAAGGAGCTGCTCGAAAAGGGGTTTATAAGGCGGAGTATTTCTGAATGGGGTGCTCCGGTAGTATTCGCAACCAAAGCGGATGGTTCACTTCGCCTATGAATTGATTATAGGCAGCTAAACAAGCTGACCAAGAAGAATAGGCACCCACTTCCTAGAATATATGACCTGTTTGATCAGCTTGTAGGTGCGTCTGTTTTCTCCCAACTAGATTTGGCTACCGGGTTCCATCAGCTAAGAGTGGCTGAAGATAGCATTGATAAGACTGCGTTCAGAACCCCGGATGGTTTCTTCGAATGGCTTGTCATGCCTTTTGCCTTGACAAACACACTCGCTTACTTCATTGACTTGATGATTAGGGTGTTTATAGAATTCCTTAATAAGTTTGTGGTGGTCTTCATAGACGACATTTTGATCTTCTCGAAGAATGAAGAAGAGCATGCTTTGCATTTAAGGGAAATCCTGGATACTCTTCGTACACATCAGCTGAAGGCCAAATTCTCCAAATGCCATTTCTGGAGAGAAGAAGTGAGGTTTCTTGGACATGTGGTGTCCAAAGAGGGGTTAGCCGTGGACCCCGCAAAAGTAGTTGTAGTGCAAGTTTGGAAGGTTCCACGGAATACAACTGAAGTCTGAAGCTTTCTTGGGCTAGCAGGCTTTTACCGAAAATCTTAGCCCGACTCACAAGATTAACGAAGAAGAACCTAACTTTCGCTTGGGATTTGGATTGCGATATTGCTTTCCAAAGTTTGAAAAGGGCTCTAACTACAGCCCCAGTTCTGACATTGCCAGATGGGAGCAAGATGTTTACCGTATACACGGATGCATGTGGTACGGGACTAGGTGCTGTCTTGATGCAAGAAGGGAAGGTAGTAGCTTATGGAGCCAGACAGTTAAAAGTACATGAGAAAACTACCCAACCCACGATCCAGAGTTGGCTGCCATCGTCTTTGCGCTTAAGTCTTGGCGCCATTATCTCCTAGGTGAGAAGTTTGAATTGTATACTGACCATAAATCGTTGAAGTACCTTTTCTCGTAGAAAGATCTTAACTTAAGACAGTAAAGGTGGATGGAATTTCAGGCCTCTTATGATTTTGAGATTTCCTATACCCAGGCAAGGGCAATGTGGTAGCAGATGCCTTAAGTAGGAAGAGGCTGACCTTGAGTCCTCTCTTTGTAGAAAGGCAAAGCTCGGAGTATATAGCAAACTTTAATTTTAGATCCTCCTCAGCAATTGTGCCTGGTATGTTAGCATCACTAGAGGTGCGGCCTACTCTTTTGAACTCAATAGGAACCGCGCAACGAGAAGACCCTCAGCTAGTTGATGTGATGGAAAAACTAGTTAGGGGTGAGACTTCTAGTCACCTCAATAGATACTCCATCGATGGTAGGGGTTGGTTGAGACATGATGGAAGGTTATGCGTCCCACAAGTAAAGGATTTAGTGAAGACGGTTCTCGAAGAGGCGCACCATTCCAAACTGACCATACACCCAGGCGGAGACAAGATGTATAAAGATATAAAAAGGGTTTTCTTTTGGAATGGCATGAAGAGTGATGTAGCTAAGTTCGTCGCTAAGTGTTTGATATGCCAACAAGTAAAAGCAGAGAAGAAGAAGCTTGGTGGTCTGCTTCAACCTCTTGAGGTCCCACAGTGGAAGTGGGAAAGCATTTCGATGGACTTTGTTAATAGGATGCCTAGGTCAAGAAGGGGCAATACCAGTATTTGGGTAATAGTGGACAGGCTCACTAAAAGCGCTCACTTTATACCTGTTAAAATTAGAAGGACTGCCTCGTCCCTAGCATCCATTTATCTCAAAGAAATAGTTCGACTCCTTGGGATACCCTCCACCATAGTGAGCGATCGAGATCCTATCTTTACGAGCGAGTTTTGGAAGAGTTTGCAAAAAGCAGTAGGTACCCAATTATGCTAAAGCACGACATATCACCCCAAACCGATGGTCAGACGGAAAGGGTGAACAGAGTATTAGAAGACCTATTGAGATTGTGCATTCTTGACTTTGGAGGGACATGGGAGGATCATCTTCCTTTGGTGGAATTTGCCTACAACAATAGCTACCAAGCCAGCATACGAATGGCGCCCTAAGAATCTTTATATGGAAGACCGTGCCGATCACTAACTTGTCGGTGGGAGTCTACAGACAAGATCGTACTTGGGCCAGACATGGTTAGAGAGACCTTAGAAAAGGTGGACTTGGTAAGAAGACGGATGAAGGCTGCACAAGATAGACAGAAGTCCTACGCAGATAAAAGAAGGACCGACCTTGAGTTTAAGGTTGGAGATAGGGTGTTCCTTAAAGTATCTCCTTTGAGGAATGTCATTCGCTTTGGGTCCGTAGGAAACCTAGCACCAAGATTTGTAGGTCCGTTTCCCATCATTGAAAGGATTGGGACGATGGCTTACAGAGTAGAGCTACCCGAGAGACTGGCTGGAGTTCATAATATTTTTCATGTTTCTCAACTACGAAAATGCTTACATGAATCTGCAGAAGTGGTAGAGCCAAGCATACTTGAGGAAGTAGAAGTGGAACAAGAAGCGACTGTGAGAAGAGTTCCAACTCGTATCTTGGGTACGGATGTCAAAAAGTTATGCAACCGTGAAGTTAAGCTTGTTAAAGTTCAATGGAGTGATGCTGAGGACGACGCAACTTGGGAAACTGAGAGGAAAATACGCGCAACCTACCCTTTTCTCTTTGAGGGTACCTCCTTGATCTCTTTTTCCATAAATTTATTCATGCTTATATCTATCTTTCAAGTATATCTGCTCAGTCCTATTCTTTATCCTTAGGTAGGAATCGATGGATGTAAACATGTGTTTGAAACATGTTATGATTGATGGTTGTGAGTGGTTGCAAGTGGTTGCTCGTGGATGCATGAACACACACATTAGGCACTAGATCGGCTCAATCACCTTCATATTGCATATAAATGTGTGTGCATATCTAAATTTATGGATGTATAATGGTTGTGCTATCATATGGACGCTGGATTTTGATGAATGTTTGTGCACGCATGTAAAATAATATGTATTGTTGGGATTCTTTTGCATACATAATGGACGCAAGGCACTATCATGATTTGCATCAAGGAGGTCAACTGAATCAGTAGACCGCCTGATTTTGCATTAGACAAGGAACATATACACACACTTTTTGCATATGTTCATTCGGCATTAGAAATCTAGTAAGGACAATAGATGCCTATGTTTGATGGTTGAGTAGATGGATGATTGGATGTTAGGATATACATTCTCCTTAACTTGGAGATTTCGGGGGCGAAATCCCTTTAAGGAGGGGAGAATGTAACACCCCGTAATTTTAAATATTAAAAATTAACAAATTTAAGAATACTTAATTTCAAACATGAGAATTAAGGGAAATGGGTTGCGCCATTGCGTTCATCTCGGGATTCTGCTTGAGATAGAGTCCGAGTTTGCGTGAATTGGACTCCGTATGAAGAAGTTATGGCCTTCCGAAGTTTCAGAATTCAAATAAATTAAAAACAGTTCAGAAATTCAAATTCAAACAGGGAAGCAGGCTCGGCGGGAATTCACCCGCCTAAGGGCCAGGTCGACCTAAGGGTCGACCTACCCATACAGGTCGACCAGGGGGTCGACCTGCCCCCCTAGGCATATCTAAAAGATGATGTTGTTTCAACTCATTGCCGAGTCATTAGGGCTGAGGTGTTATTCTATCTTGACTGGATGGTCTTGATTGCTTCTAGGGTTAATCTGACGGTTCTAAATTAATTAAAATTCTACATAAGCAACCTAACTCTTAACCTAAAATCACACTAATTGATATGAAGAGCCGCCATGCCGTCAATGGAGAACCTAGAGTAGTCGCCATTCTCTTTTAACTCAAAACAAGATAGAAGCAAGAATCAAAATCAAATCTAATCTAATCCTAATAACAATTAGTCTACATCAAAGGCGAGCAATTCAATTTCAGAATACAGATCCCAGAAAAACAAGACCGTTCTTTTGTTTGTGAGTATAATATCTTTCACAAATTAATTAATTAATTTAATTGTGATAAGTTATGATTGGGATTATGAGAATATGATTTTGAATCATGTGATGTGATGTTTTGTTATTTTGGATCTGTTTCATATGTTAAATTGTATATGATTAACTTGATTCATCTTATGCAAATTTGGGTCTTAAGACATATGTATATGAATATATGCAAGTTTGGGATGTTAAATCATATGCTAATTTATGAATTTTATGCAAGTTTGCGATATTAAAAACATATATGAATCTTATGCAAGATTGTAGGTGGATTATACACAAGTTCATATGTGAATCATGTAGATACATATGCTAGTTTATATGCAAAACATGTGACATTGATTTACATGTTTAGATCCATATGCAAGTTCGCACCTTTATGTTTAGATCTATATTTAGATCCATGGCAGTACATAGTTATGCAAATTTATATTCTATATGTCCATTGCCTATGCTACTTTATATGTGAATCATATGCTAGTTTGAATGAAATTCATATGCAAGTTATAGGAAAACCATATCCATATATGCAAGTTCACATCTTTATGTTTAAATCTATATTTAGATCCATGATAGTTTATGCAAATTTGTGTATTGCCTATGCAAGTTATTGGCTATGCAAACTTATGTCATGATTTTTAGATCTATTTTATGTGTTATACAAGTTGTGATGTTACTTTTCTTTTTATAAGTTAGACTATTGTGAGTCTAACATATGTCATATTAAAACGTACGAATAGCATGGGGAGAATGGGAAAATATTGAATATAAATAATTGTGAATTGGCATAAAATGGCCTTAAAAGCCATGTAATTAATTTGAGACATTAATTGGTATAAATTATATACTTGAAATTATGGGCATAGTTTAGGTGACCATTATGGACATAAATTGATTTGGAATTTAGTAACAAATTTGAATAGGGATATTAATCCAATTTGGGGTTAAATAATTATGTGTAATTGACCGCCTAAGATATGAGGATAGACTCGTTTGTGGTATAAGACTGCGCGGACCCGCCCGACAAATCCAACAACCACAAACGGTAGTCTAATGTGAGAGGTCAATGGCACAAATTAAATGCGTAACAATTGTAAAGACACGAGGTTAGGCTCGTTTAGTGTATAAGAATGCCCGGACCCACCCAGCAAATCCAGCAACCGCAAACGGTAGTCTAATGTGGGAGGACTTTACAAGGTTATGGTTCTAATGAATTAAGTAACACTTAACCAGATAAACATGTGGTGGGACATGGGGTTTAAGTGGGTGGCCTTGGGTGGCTTGTGAAATACGATTAGAAACATTTAACCTAGTTGAAACATGTAAGAAGACATGAATAAGAATGGGGTTAAGTGGGAAACCTTAGTGGAGACCAAGCATAGGTGGAAAGCTCGTGTCAAGCATGGGGGCCCTTTTCAAACTAGTAACCCATTAAGTATCTTTGTGAGATCGACCCAAGTCGAGGACAGGACACACTTATTGGGTTTGATTGTAAGAGGTCAAAACGGGTTAGCGGTGGCAACGCAAGTCCGACGGGGTCTTATGCGTCCATGGGCCCGGGCTGGTAGGTAAGACGTTGTTGCATCATGTAGGTATAAGCTGTGCATCTTTAGTGGTATCGGGTTGCCACTTTAAGGAGTGATACACCCCACTGTGGGACCAGCATGGGTATCTACGAGTTAGGGAGCCGATCGCATGGGGGTAGTCGGTAGAACTAGTGGAGGTAGGGGTAGGCGGCACCTATGAAGGCAGCTAGGAGTACACGAAACTACCATTATCATTATTATGTTCTGTAGGCGGGATCAACTTTTAGGGTGACTAGTGATGGTGCAGTATAGTAATTATCCTATAGTGATTAGGAATGAGATTAACGCAGAATATTCCTCTTGTTTTCTTTGTCATGCCCACTTGTTTCACGGTCATACCTTGTTTTACCAATTTATGCCTTATCCTAATTACTTTAATAATTATATTGTTAAAGTTATTATACTCGTCAGACTTTATGTCTGACCCCCTTGTTTTCGCCTCTTTTCTTCCTTCCCCCCCCCCCCTCAAGGTTCTCAGGGTGGGACTAGTACTAGTGGAGCTTGATCTTGGATCTCTTTCCTCTCTTTTGGAAGTGCTTAGATTGCTGAAAGTAAAGTTCAGCTCGTCTCTTTTATGGCTACTTGTGTTTGGGGTTATTCTTTTTTACTTTATGTACTCAGACAACAATTTGTCAAGATGGATATTAGATGTACTTAGTTTTACTGTTGGTTTATGAAGTTGTTGTAATCAAATTATTTCTCTGCTGCAAAAAAAGTTGTTTTAAAATTTTCAAGTACCAATGCATGTATCTGCCTTGTTATATTCTGTTCTATACACTAATAATGCTCCATGGAAGTTAATGCATTCCCTTCGTGAGTTCCATTAATGGACGTGGGTTGTTACAATATCTATATGCCTGCGATGGATTCCACGCAAAACTTGTCTTTTTAGTACATCAAGTTTATTGGACCAATAGTTCTTATCATCATATGACTATGCCTATCCTTACGATGTTCCATCTTGCTTCTCCCCTTTTTAATGAATCTTGGGTTGAATCTTGAAATACGTACGTTATGAATGCGGGGGTAATAGGGTATAACATGGAATTGACATTAGTTGGCATAATTTGGAACATGTAGTATGGCATGACTGTTAAGATTCAATTTGGCGTAATTTGACATGAATTATGGAATATGTAATTTGACATATTGAACCTAGAATTGGCATGAACGATAAAGTATGAAATTGGCCTATAAATCAAGTTTTAGGCAAAATTGTTTTTGTTGTAAATTTGGGGTAACTTGAACATTAAATCTAGATTGGGCGTAAAATGTAACATGACTAGTTTTGGTGAATTTGCATGTAAAATCTAGATTTGGTTATATAGGGTAAATGTGTAGATTAAAGATGAACATGCCTAACCCGAGGTTAGATTGAGTTGTGGTGTAAAACTGCCCGGAACCGCCCGACACATCCAGTAACCACAATAACACCTATCTAATGTGAGAGGTTAGTGCATCATGCCCAAGAAAAACCCAAGGTTAGATTGAGTTGTGGTGTAAAACTGCCCGGAACCGCCCGGCACATCCGGTAACCGCAACCACACATATCTAATGTGAGGGGTTGGTGCATTAATAAATCAATTAATGCTAATGAACAAGATGAATGACTAGGGTTAAGTTCATAGGAACACTTAACCAAAATAACATGAATGGCTAAGGTTAAGTTCATAGGAACACTTAACCAATATAACATGAATGACTAGGGTTAAGTTAATAGCAAACACTTAACCAGTATAGCATGATGAATGGGTTAAGTTATAAGAAACACTTAACCAATATAACTTGATTTGTGCTAAGGTTAAGTTAAAACAAGAGGGCAACACTTAACCAATATAACTTGATTTGTGATAGGGTTAAGTTGACACAAGAAGGCAACACTTAACCAAAGTAACATGATAAGTAGGTGGGTTAAGTTAACTTGAATTGATTGATGACACTTAACCAATACATCATGATGAACATGTGGGGTTAAGTCAACAAGAAAACACTTAACCAAATGAACGAACATGCTTAAGTTAAAAAGAAACACTTAACCAACATGACACGATGAATGGGTGGGTTAAGTTAACATGAATGGACAACACTTAGCCAATATGACATAATGTGCGGGAGGGTTAAGTACATATCGGGTTAGTGGGTAATATTAGTACATATAGGCCCACAAACTTAACCATTAAATAAACATGCTTGAATCGATGGGAGGATTGAGTACATCTCGTGTAGATGGGCAATATTAGTACATATAGGCCCACAAACTTAACCACTAAGAAAACATGCTAGAGTCGGTGGGAGGGTTAAGTACATCTCGTGTAGGTGGGCAATATTTGTATATATAGGCCCACAAACTTAACCAACAGGAAACCCTAGTAACAGGGACCCATTTCAGCAGTAACCCACATAGATGTATCATGGTACCCTGAACTAGGCAGGATAGGACATAATTATTGGGCTGATTATAAGCGGTCAAAACAGCGGCAGAGGGTGCGTCAGTGTAAATTCCGATGGTTTACGGGCGTGCACACACTCCAGAGTGGGAAAAAAGTAGGCACTGCGTACTAGTAGTTATACACTGTGCATCTTGAATCGTGTCGGGTTGCTATCATAAGGATTGATACACCTTATTGTGCGACTAGCACAGGGTATCTACACGCAAGAGAGGGCCGATTGACACAGACATATGGAACATTAATGCAAGTAAAGAGCCGATCGATAGGGTAGCAAGGGTACATCTAACATGTTCATGGCAATCAGGCAGATTGAGGTGGAATCCTCACGATAGACGTACACCTAAAGGCTACCAAAATTACGGGGATTGGGATCACGTTATCGTTTTATACAGATTACTAGTTGGGACACTAGTTAGGTGGTGCAGAGATAGATGTAGAAATCAGAATAACAAAGTAGTAGCGAAGAAGAGAAAGAGTAGAAGCGCATTCAGTTTATCTTGCCTTGTCATACCTTATGCTTATCCTATGTTATCTTGTTATCCCTGTTATCATGGTATTGTCTTATATTCAGTTTATTCATGCCATGATGCTTTTGCCTGTTTATATGCTGAAAAGTCATTGGACTTACCAAACTTATGTCTGACCTAGTTTTGTTTCGCCTCTTTTCTTCCATTTCCCCCCAGGGTCACAGGGAGGAAATGTTACCACTTAGCTTAGTTTTCTTTCCAAGCTCGAAGATAGTCGATGTAATGCTTTGGACTCTCTCTTCCACGGCTATGGCTGGTTCATGCTTTTTTGGGGAATATCATTGTTGTTTTTATGCTTCTTTTATATTTGGAAATTTTTAGATCAAGACAGAAGTTCTATGTATTACTTTTAAGTATGATTGAGACAACTGTTGTAAAAGCTTGACAGAACCATATTGTTTATAAAATGACTTTATTTTCCGCTGCTTTATTTTTTGTCTTGTAATTTATCTGCATCTTTTACCTAAAATGCTCCACCAAAGTTAAGACATTCCCTTTTGTGAGTGACCTTAACGGAGGTGGGGTGTTTCATTAGGGGAGGGAGAGAGGAGAGTTTGGGCGAATTTTATGGTGGTGGAAGGAGGGTGATGTTTGTGTTTTTAAGGAGGAGGAGGATGGGATTAATGGACGAATATTAGGAGGAGAAGAAGGTGGAAAAGAGGTAGGAAGAGGATATGGAAGGCCAAGAAGCCATGGATTCTAATAAGGAGTAGGTAGAAAAATGTGAGCAGAGGAATGATGAAAAAGGAAGGAGGTATGGGCTTTTTATAGGTGGAAAGGAGGGGTGAAAATGTATGGATAAAACCATGTTCTAAGAAAACAAAACCATGGACATAAGCTCGTGCTTTTATTCCTAGGGTTTTGACACTTTTGTCACATTTTAAAAGTGTTTCAAACTTGGCAACATTAGGTTATTTTGCTATATTTTTACTTCTACCCAACCGATCAACGATCCTAACAACCGACAGCCGAAGTTACCAAAACCGAGTGATGTTATCAACTTATTTTATATTTCAAAAATAATTATTTTATTTCTATATTTAAAATATGTTAATATTTGACAAAAGGTCACATTAACAACATAATTTTATAATACATATTTGGAAAAATTGTTGTAACAAATCCTGATAAACTCTTACTAAAATTATACCTGTTATATTTTGACAAAATTAAACATCTATTTCATTACTTAAATATATTTATAATAAAACTAATTTTATTTTATTTTACCCAAATTAAAAATCCTAGATCGTTACTTTCACCCCCCCTTAAATGCTTTTCATCCTCGAAAAGGAAATGGGATTAAATAAGATTTTCTCTCCTTTATTTATTAACTTATAATTTTTCAACTAAAATTTGAATAAAATCTTTTTTTAAAGAAGTTTTATCATCGCAAGGGAAATGCTAGGTAGAACCATATAGGTCAACAATAGAGCAAGCATACTATAGTCAGCCAAAAATATCTTATCTCAGCAAATATCCATGTCTGGGTCATTAGAATTCCGAACGGCTGCTAGTGATAAACTTGGCCAAATACTTCCTAACACTCAAAGGTTTATCGAGCCCATAAATAAGGAAAATTTCGAGTTAGGAATCGTTTTTCCTAAGTTTTTGTTATTCCAAATTCAAAATTTTATGAAAATTTATTCCCTTTCAACTTCCAAAATTACTATAAATCGTTACCTACTAAAGCTGGATTTTCTTATAAATCATCTTACCTGAATATTTTAGTTTACACAATTTCTTATTTCTAATTGCCAAATACCTTTTATTCAATTTATGAAACTTAATTCACAATGTAATTGTAACTATTAATTGGTTCATTTCCATTCCTAACAGGTTATCAGAACTTATTGACTATCTAAAATCATCAAAAATTCTGATCCTTAATCAAGTTTTTAAGGAGGTTTACCATTATTATTTTTAATGGCCCTACAAATATTCGAAAAATTTTGTTCTCAATTCCTTGGATTATTCAGCCTTCATTCTAACCATGTTATTTCTCGAACCTTTTTCCAATAAGAAAGAATCCTTTGTTAAAAAAGTTTAAGTTACCCCCTACTTAAATTTACCGGCTATCTTTCCTTTATGATCGATTTACTTGACATAATCATTACTACCTTATCAATATTTCAAAATCTTATTTATTTTATGTCATTAAATACCTTATAGCCAAATTGTGAAACCTAATTCACAAGGTATTCAAACTGCTTTTATCTATATAACTTATTACACAATTTATCAACTGTCCAAAATCGTTGACAATTCGGACTCTTTGTTTTAACTTAAATGGCTTAATTTAAGTTCTTCCCAAATTTCTTAAGTTTAAAAAATGATTTTCTTTTAACCTTTTTTCCAAAGTACCTTACAAATAAACAATGTCTTACTATTCCTTTGAGTTATTCAAACTATTCTACTTTTCATTCTTGAATTATTTATCCTAATTACCACTCCATATGAGTACTTAGGATTTCCTAGTTTTTCTGATGATAATTATGTTCAAATTCTAACTGTCTTAACTAGTTAATTTAGGGGAGATCACAAATATTTATGTTTTAATAGTTTTGTTCTCCGAATTTATTATCTAGACCATCACATATTTATATTTCAAAACAATTTCTTTCATATTCAAAACATATTATTTTTCAAAACCAAACCATTTTTTATATGAAAATACGCTCTCTCATATATAGTACTCCAAAACTCATTCTAGGGTATTACTAATCATATCTCTAATGAGTTACTCGTTATAGGACAATTCTAATCCTACCTCGAATGTCCTTTCTTTCCATTCTAATGAGCCGTACCGAAAAGATTTGTATAAACGAGAGCTCGGATACCAATCTATAACGACCCATCTTTTTGCCTGATTCTAATAGATAATTAAAATGACTCACACCGTTCATAAAGACAGATTATTAAGGGTGCTTACACAGTGGAATAGAAATAAAAGAACTTTTCAGTATCATAACAATAGTTTTATATTAGAGTACAATAGGAACACAACGGAAAGAAATATATTTAAACTCTCAACAGAAGAATAATGATCCATGATATAACTTCAGCTCCAATCCTGAATCCTACTCTAGCTAACTCCAAGACAAATTCTGCAAATCAAACTACTAGTTGCACATGATGAAAATTATGGGCACCCAGGGCTTAGGTGAAGGAACAATAAACTCCAGGTTATTCATGAGGCTGTTGTGAGAAATAAAGCAGTTATGTTTAGGTTTATTTTAAAGTGAGGTAAGTCATAAGACCATACCGTATAAACACATAACGAGTTATTCCCTCATGAATACTAGTGCAAGAAATTCACAATGCTTTTAGAAAATAAAGATACCATAAGGTCTCAAGGTGCGCACATAATGCAAATGCACACAAGGGTGAGGTTTCTCCTTATGGTAATGAAAAATACTTGATATGTGAAAATGCTCTGATATTATTATTAGTGCATAGTGTGGAAAACCATTTCATGAATAAATGTATCAATCCTAGTCAACATAGGTACTATATGCTATGATGCCATATAGTGTACAACTAAAATCGTACAAGGTCGTAATGGAGAATGGGTTTCCAACAAATGACCAGGTAAAGGAACTTCCATAAACCGATTCAAATTTGAAAACCTCTAGAGGAATGATTGAGGATCAGCAGTGATGCTCCTCATGCTACACTAGACCCGGTTATCTCTTAACTTGATAACTTCGAGTACGCCTGAGTATGCCATCTCCCGGCCATTACCAACCTTTAGTTGGATCCCGTTTCATCAATATCCATATAAGTAGAAGTTGCCACGTAAGTAATACCTGGGATCGATACCATGATACACTTTTTATCTAAAAGGAGACAACACATCCATATCCCTGCTACATTTTCCCCCCTATTTTGGCCATTTTCAAGTAGTGAGGCTTGCTGAAGTCTCATTTCACAAAGCAACACTTAATCTAAGCCATGCATTGATCATCAATAGCTTATAACTTAGTATGCCACACTGTCATTTTATGACATATAATTGGTAGTTACTAACAATATAACCTTTGAGCTTATACGTATCAAAGAAGAGTGTTAAGCTAAGAGAATAATTTCTCCGTCACCAAATAGAAATATGTTTAGTAAAAAACAATCAATACATTACAAAATACATTATCAGACATACATCCATATCAATCTGTTTTGGGTCTGAATGAAACCGAAGGCACCTTATTCCTCGACCATAAAGGAGAGAAGCTCTTGCAAATCAAATTTTTTTCAAGTATATTGAAATCGCTGCTATAGGTAACCTCATTTGGCTGGCAGCCCGATTCGAGACATCAACGAAAAATCCGTTCGATGTGAAGAGTTCCAGTCTTCAACCATCTTCTTTAAAATCTTCATTTGCTCCACTTCGTCATATCATTATTCGAAATGGTTTTTGAATTGAAATCCAATCCTGGTCTTTTTGAATAACGAGCGCAATTTTAAAACCATTACGGATTATATCGGATTTCAATTAAGTCTCCCTACTAAATTTTTGTTAATCAAATTCTTTCTTTATCCTTCTTATCCCTTAATAATAAAAACCCTTTTCTTCATATTTAGAAATCAAAGATTCATTCGTTTAAGTCTTTTAAACCAAAGTTTCTTTAAATCTCGTAATCTCATTTAAATGCTAAGTATCAGGAATTAAATATATCTTTTAATCCACAATCAAGTCAAACCAAAACTGATGGATATTGTTTATCCACTAAAAATCCTATACATTTTGATGTACCAGGTACAAGAAATTGTTGTAATACAGCTCGGTAGGTTATGATGTGAAGTTGGTCGCTATAGTCATACAGCTCGGTAGGTTATGATGTGAAGTTGGTCGATATAGTAAAAGTTCATGAATTAAAGTCGACTGGTGGTATGAAATACGACCGACCGGTAGTATAAAGGCGTGATCAGTGGGACTTAGAGAAAAGAAGATAACCGATCGGTAGGTGTTTACTCCTCAAAATCGTGCACACATTGATGGATCAAGACATAGGGAAAGACCAGAAGTTCCTTGGTTCAATCTGCAATCGATCGGCCTGGAGCATAGACACCGTCCGGTCAGTATCATCTTTGGAGTCTTTATTTCAATTTGCCTTCAATGCAACTGATCGGTCTGAAGTATATCTACCTATCAATCAGTCTTGAGGATACATGCTGGGGTCAATGATCATCATAACGGTTGGTCAAAGAGATATAAAGCCGATCGGTCATATTCTAGAGTTCCAAAAGGGGCGGCTACATTAGCAAAAGGGAAAAATAATACCGATCGGTAGCCCCTAAAGCAACATATCTTATTCAAATATTGCCATACCGGTCGGTCAGAAAGATGTACAACCGACTGGCCATGATATGCAGTCCACAACTGACCGGTTTCATAGGAGAGAAGAGAATTAACACTGATTGGTTGGTTCTGATTTAGACCGATCGGTCCTATTGCTAGTTATTCACAACTGTTTACAACTGGCCAGTGGAATTTCCCGTAAATAAGTTCTAGATCGACCGGTCTCTTGTATACTATATTTTGGCTCCTCCTCACTCCTATAAATAGGGGATGAACCACTCATTAATGTGGACCGAATTTTATGACCCCGAAGGGCTGTCCAACTATTTCCTAAGCAATTCTAAGTGATTTCTTCCTCTCCTAACGCCGCCATTTGAAGATCAAACATGGAATTCTCTATCAAATCATGGAAATCCAACTAAAAGCTGGGTGAATCAAGGATCTACTTCTCAAGTTGCTATACTTTGAGGATTTCTTTACTTCTTTTGGATTTTTGGGTTAACTCAAGAGAGGAGTGTGTGAGGATGAAAATCTATGTAATGAGAGAATATTCAAGCTTTGTAAAATTGCATATGATAATGAAAATTTCTCTCAAAGTGGACGTAGATCTTTCCTAAGATCGAACCACTTTAAAAATAGTTGTCTTTTTGCTTGCATTTACGATTGTGGCTCCTTATAATCTCTTACTACATTGGTGAAGTACTAGTTTTGTACCTTTGGTATTAAAGTTTAATTTGGGTTTTAAAATTAGCGCCCGCCGTGGGGCCGCATTCACATTACCTTCTCTCACATTCTCTCGCGAGGTTGAAGGCTTGCATTGAGGTTCTAAGCCTACTTCTACCATAGATCCTACAAGACTACATTCTAAGATAATCGACGAACTTTCTTTCAAATTCCAAGCCCTTGTCCGAAGTCATGGGTAGACCATCGAAGAAGACTGCTTGTAAAACTATTGAAGAGATTGACAATGCCGCCAATAACGAAAACACTCTTCTCACCAACAAATTCGAGGATGGAGAAACTTCTAATGCTGGAACGGCTGTAACAAGAAGAGAGTTGGATGAAGTTATTGCTGGTTTAACAAGTCAAATGGACATTACAAACAATGCCATAATAAAGAAGCTTGAGTCTATGTTTACGATGCAGGCCACTATGACAAAAGTTACCATGAATGCTTCTCATGCTAAATCTGCTCAAACAGATCATATAGAAAATGTGGGTTCTTCCTCTACAAGACCAAATCGAGAAAATTTTGTCCAAGAGGTTGCAGATCCTAACGATCCTCGGAAAGTTGCAAAACCTCTTATGCATGACCACTCCGATAAAGCGACCTCTCGACAAGCGCTTTGAACCACCAAAGGGGCACCTCTCCACGCGGGAGGCCCAGGGCCCTGAAATCTGACCCTTGATCTTTTGCTTAGGAAAACATCCAACAAGGATGACGGTGTCCGCCCCGTGGATCAGCTCAACGAAGAGGAGCACATATCGGAAATGGTCCACAAAATCATTGAAAAAAGCTCAAGAAAGCAAGGCGATGAGAAGGAGTGGGTTTCGTTCCTACTAAAACCCTACTCACGGAGAGGATTAAAATGGCTCCATATCCAAATAAATTTAAACCTTTGACGGTGCAAGTCTACAATAGGACTAATGACCCCAACGTGTTCTTGTTCAAATATGATCAACATATGGATGGAGCATGTGCCACAGACGAGTTGAAATGCTTGTACTTTCCAACTTACCTTGAAGGGGTGGCTTCACATTGGTTCACAAAGTTACAACCCATGTATGTGGATGATTTTCTACTTTGGCCAAGCTATTCAGAGAGTAGTTCAGACTCCAAGCTATAAAGATGCGAGATGTCATGGAGTTGAATGAGCTTGAGCAAAGGCCAGGAAAACCCATCAAAGCTTTTCTCACCCGCTTCAATACTGCCGCAGCTGAGGTTGGGAATTATGAGCCTCGTTTGGCTTTAATGGCTTTAAAGGGAGCAATTATCAAAAAGACCAAGCTTCGACAGTGGATTAAGAAGAAGAAGCCAAGTACGCTTGAGGAACTATTTGACAAAGCCGAGGAGTATATAGATGTGGATGAAGATCCGGCCGATGCCTTGGATGTTACTGAAAGCAATGTACAAACCGAAAAGAAAAATAATGATGCAGAAGGCTGCTAGAAGAATACAGGTGGTCAGAAAAGGGGCAATGATGGAAAAGATACTCGAGCCAACAAGAAATTCCGCTTCTTTAAAAATTCAGAATTGGCTCCTTGGAACGACACCAAAAAAAACATCTTCATGGCAACAAAAGACAATGAAGAATATCCAGCACCGAAGCAAGCAAAGGTCATTGATGCCGCGATAAAATCAGGAAGGTTCTTCCAGTTTCATAACCAACTGGGCTACAATACGAACAAATGTAGTCATCTGAAAAACCTTATTGAGGAAATGATAAGAAAGAATAGACTTTAGTAATGCACAAAGATCTCACAGAACAATTAGAACACTTAAGGACAAGGGACTTCTGAGGGATAACCTAGACAGATTGAAAATGCTCCAGTTGATGTCATTCCAAGGATAATCATCAATACCGTTTCAAGTGGGCCTCATACAGCCGGAAGAAGCTGGGGGACATTGTGAAGTACATTATTGAGATGAAGAGCCTTCCTAAAGAAGAAGAACTCATGATTATGAACGAAGCCTTTCCGGCATGGATACCAAAGACTCCATGGGATAATATTGTGTTTAAAGAAAGAGACTCAGATGGATTGCTAACGCTAATGGTAGATTCAATAATGATTACCATTGGTTTGGGTCCGGCCATAGTCAGAAGAGTCTTAGTTGACAGCGGGGCCTCCGTCAATGTCCTTTTCATTAATGCATTCGATAGGATGAACCTTTCCATGGATGACGTGAAGGCTTGCCAAAATAAGATTCATGGTTTCGCAGGGCAACCCACTCAACCAATTGACGTCATCAACTTGTTCGTCGAACTCGGAGAAGGAGAAAAGAAGATTGCCATAAAGCAAGATTTTGGTATAGTCGATGAGCTTTTGGCATATAATGCCTTCCTTGGAAGACCAACCCTCACAGCCTTTAGGATAACAATGGCTCCATGGTGCCTAATAATGAAATTCCCAACCAACGGAGTTGGCGTAATTGAAGGCAACCAACAGGTAGCGAGAGAATGTTATATGGGGGAACTTGTTGAAGCTAGGAAGGAGGAAGCGAAGAAGGATGTGGAGCCTCTGCTTCGCATTCATTCCCTTGCCTTATAGAAATTAGGGCGGGGCCCTTACACTAGCGAGCACAGCAGAGCTTAGAAGGAGATCGATGCAAAAAAGCCAGTGTGGGGGAAGATAGACCAGCACCAACTGAAGCCACAATCTTCATCCTAGTGCATGATAAAGGTCCCGACCGAGTCTTGAAAATAGGTTCTTAGCTGGGCCTAAAGCTGCAAAAAGATTCAATCTTGTTTCTAAAGGAAAATTTAGATGTTTTCTCCTAGATACATTCCAATATGTGCGGAATATCACCTGATGTAATTGTGCATAAGTTGAATATTAACCCTAGTTTAATCTGTAAAACAAAAAGGGCGAATTCAAGGACTTGAAAGATCTGTAGCATTAAAAGAAGAAGTAGATAGGTTATTCAAGAATAACTTTATACGAGAATCTATATATCCCTATTGGGTTTCCAATCCAGTTCTTGTTAAAAAGTCTAACGTCAAGTGGAGAGTGTGCATAGACTATTCGGACCTCAATAAGGCGCGTCCTAAAGACAGCTTCTGTTACCTAGAATTGATCAACTTGTTAATGCGACGATGGGGCATGAGCTATTACCTTTTGTGGATGCATACTCTGGGTACAATCAGATTATGATGCATAAGCTAGATGAAGAGAACACAAGTTTCATAACAGATAGAGGCTTGTATTTCTATAAAGTAATGTCGTTCGGACTAAAAAATGCAGGTGCGACATACCAACGCCTTGTAAATTCCATGTTCAAATCCCAAATCGGAAACACAATGGAAGTCTATGTGGATGATATGCTGGTAAAGTCAAAGAAAGCTGGGGACTATCTTGAAAACTTGGCTGAAATGTTTCATATCCTCAGAAAGTATGGAATGAAGCTGAATCCACTTATGTGCTCATTTGGTGTTCGTCAGCAAAGTTTCTTGGATACATGGTCAACGTCAGAGGCATAGAAGCGAATCCTTCTCAAGTCACAGCCTTACGGGAAATGCATGCTCCAAGGACAAAGAAAGTCCTTCAAAGCCCGAATGAGAAAGTAGCTGGACTTAAGTGATTCATCTCTAAGGCAACAGATCGGTGCATTCCACTCTTCGATACTTTGAAGAAAGGGTAGAAAGATTTCCAATGGACTCCTGAATGTCAAACAGCTTTCGAAGAGTTGATTAAGCACATGGAGTCACTATCGATGCTCTCTAAACCCATAGATGGAGATGAGTTGTTCCTATATTTGGCTATCTCGTCAAATGACTTAAGTGTTGTGCTTGTTCGGGAGGATGTCATGGTCCAATGGCTAGTCTATTACATCAGTAAAAGGCTCGCTGGGGCAGATCTAAACTATCCAAAGTTGGAAAAACTTGCGTATTGTGTGCTCATCATCTCGAAAAAGCTAAGGCCGTATTTCCAATCCTATCCTATAAAGGTTGTAACACCCAGAATTTTCTGTTAATAGTAAATTAACAAATTAAAGTATAATTAATTCTTAATGATAGAATTAAGGGAAACGGGTTACGCTATTGCGTTCGTCTCAGAATTCTGCTTGAGACAGAATCCGAGTTTCGTAAATCGGACTCCGTATGAAGGAGTTATGACCTCCGAAAATTTCAGAATTCGATTTAAAATTCAAACAGCCCGAAACAAGTTCAAAATTCAAAACTGGACCAGAACTGGGATGGGCGGGAATTTTCCCGCCCAGGACCCAGGTCGACCAGGGGGTCGACCTGGGTACCCAGGTCGACCATGTAGTCGACCTAGGGGTCGACCTGACCTGCTTGGTCTGGTCCTGGCTCGGTTTCTGGGGCTTGGCTGTGTCACTAGGGCTGATTTGTCACTTTCTGATTGGCTTCTCTTGAGACAGATGGCCTTGATCAACTCTAGCTTCATCGACGGCTCTAATTAGTTTGAAATCCTATATAAACAACCTTAGTCTCCAACCTAAATTCACACAAATAAAATAGAGCTAGAGCAGACATGCTACTGGAAGGAAGCCAAGAGTAACCTCCACTTGGAGAAAGCTTAGAGACGAGCAAAACTAAAGTAAAAACAAGACTCAAACAACGTTTATCTACCCAAAGGAAAGCATTGCAAATTCAGAACACAGAATCCAGAATACAAGTTCGTCGTTTGTTGTAAGTATAGTGATTTTTTTGATGGGAATTAAATTGAGACTTGATTCAATGTAAAATGGAAATGGAATTTTACTATTTATAACGACGATGCTAATTCATATCTGTATTGCAATGATTGTATTGTGAATGGTTAGGGGTGTTTGTGGTATAATTGATTTGATGTTGATCCTATTGTACATTTAGAATGAAAGCAACATCACATACAAGTATATGGTTAATGTTAGAATTTACACCTATATGTTTATATATTTAATATAGGTTGTATGTGTTATGTCCAAGTTAAGATCTCATTTATATAATTTATGCTAAAACCTCTATGCCTAAATGATTAAGTTCATATACATGCTCATATGTTTATACAAAAGTTGCAAGTTCATAATTGGATCCATGCCAAGGTTCATTTTAATACAAGTTTCATGTTATAGTAGTAAACATGATTGGATCTGGTTCACACATGAGATAAAATTATACATACTTTATGGACATGTCATATTCTTGTCATATGCTAGTGATGTTCGATGTTATGCCTAGATCTAAACATGTTTAGGCTTATGTTGTCTAAATCATATACTAATTCATGTGACACTTATTTAGTTAGATCCCTATTTCAATGCAAGTTCACATATATGTAAGTTGATTTAGTCTATGTTGCAAATTCACATATATGTATGTTGATTTAGTCTACGTTGCAAGTTCACACCTATGATATTCATGTTGACTATTTTGCAAGTTCACACCTATGATGTTCATATTGACTATGCCGAAAATGCCAAGTTTACAATTATGTCATGTTTATGTTAACGAATTTCTTTATGCCAATTTTGTGTACGCTAAATTAGGCTAAGTTTTTTTGCCTAATATTATATGTTAAAAATCATGCGGATGAAAAATTAGGCTAAGATTGTTAGCCTAATATTTAGATAGGGTAACGTTGGGAAAAATTGGTAATTATAGGAAACTTGAAATAATTGGTAATAAATATATGTATTGGCATGTTTGGCACATGCCAATAATTGGTGGCACTTAAATGGTATAAAATTCTTATACCAAAAATGATGAACTTGGAAAGTGGGCCACAACATTTAATTGTTAACAAATTTACATATAACAAGTAATAGAGACAAATATGTAAATTTAGAAAATACGAGTATGCTTAACCCAAGGTTGGATGGAGTTGTGATGTAAACGTGCCCGGACCCGCCCGGCTGTCCAATAATCACAACAATACCTATCCAATATGAGAGGTTAAGCATTGAGCCCAATAAGGACCCGAGGTTAGACTGAGTTACGGTGTAAACCTGCCCAGAACCAACCGGCACATCTAGTAACTGTAACAATACTTATATAATGTGAGTGGTCGGTGCTTTAAAAAGCTAAGGATAGACAAGTCAGGATGGTAGGGTTAAGTTAACTAAAACACTTAACCAATTCAACATGTTAAGTAAACTGATGGGTGGGGTTAGGTAAATACAGACACTTAACCACTTAACATATTTGACTAGAAAACCCTAGTAATGGGGACCCATTTCAGGAGTAACCCAATTAGGTATCATGGTACCCTGAAACTAGGCAAGGTGGGGCACGATTAGTGGGCTGATTGTAAGCGGTCAAAAGCAACGGCGGTTGGTGCAGCAGTGTGGGTTCTAACGGAGTGCGGGTGTGCACACACTTCGGGGCAGACAAACAGGGCACTGGGCACCAGTAGTATAACCTATGCATACTAGGATTGTGTTGGGCCACCACCATGGGACTTGATACACCCCATGGTGGGACCAGCATAGGTATCTACAATCATTGGGGGCCGTATGACACATACGATTTTGCAAGTAGGAGCTGATCTTTAGAAAGGGGATCACTTTACACCGATCATTAGGTGCCAGTTGAGACAATGCAAGTAGGTGCAGAGATATAGTGTGGGGTGCGATAGTATATTCGGTTCAAACTGCTTTATCTTAGTTTATGATACTTTCCTATTTCCAGTTTATACCTATCATGCCCTTTTTCATATTCTCATACTGAAGAGTCACTAGACTTACCAGGCTTTATGTCTTACTCTATTTTTCTTCCATTCCCCCCCAAGGTCCACAGGGAGGAAACAACCCAGCTTAGTCAGACTCTTTGCAAGCTTCAAGATAGTAGATGTATGGTTTGGACTCTCTTTCCTTGGCTATGGATTTTGGACACGTTCTATGGGGATTTATGCAGCTTTTATTATGTTTTATGCTTCTTTATTTAATAATCAAGACAGAAATGATGGTGTAATGTTTTGGAAGTTATTATGAGACAATTATGGAAATGTTTTGTATGAACACGTATTTATGAAATGAAAGTCTGTTTGTTTTCCGCTGCTTATACATATGTGTTTATATATGTCTTGTGTTTTATCTGTGATTTTTACTTATAAACCTCCACCGAAGTTAAGGCATTCCCTTTGTGAGTGACCTTAATGGAGGTGGGGTGTTTCACTTGGTATTAGAGCACAGGTTTACCAGAATAGATAAAGGTTTTTGAAACTATTTTCAACAGAGAAGTTTAAAGAAGCATATTTTTCAAGGAAAAGCATTGTTTTTAAAAGGCATAGCCCCCCCAAGCAATATGCACTATCTCTCTATCCTTTTGTCTTGAATACTTTCCTTTTTTGTTCCAGCATGTCTGGAGATCTTAACCTTCCAGAAGGAGTACCAATACCTGGCTTGTTCCGAAGGTATCTAGAGGCTAGGGCCAATGGTGCAGGCCCAGCAGACATTCCTCCTCCCACAGTGGCAGCGGTTCCTCCTCCTCCTCCTCTTGGAAATACTTTCGCTAAGACATGTAGAGACTTCAAGGCTATGGGTGGAAAGGACTTTTATGGAACTGAATCCCTTGTGGTAGCAAGGAACTAGCTGAAGGAGACCGAAGATTTGTTCTTCATCTTCGAAGTTGACGACAGGCAAAAGATACAGCTAGCAGTGTTGTTGCTTAAAGATGAAGCTTCCTATTGGTGGGAAGTTACCCGTGCTGAGAGGCCAGTGGAAACTTGGGAAGATTTCAGGATGAGGTTTGAGATGAAATTCCTCTCCCAAGCTGAAAGAAGCCTGCAGATGGAGAAGTTCCTAACTCTTAAACAAGGAAGTATGACGATCAAGGAGTACGTCAATCAGTTTAATCAGCTGGCCAGATTTGGGCTGGATTTAGTAAACACCCAACACAAGAAGGCCCTTCGCTTCGTCAAAGGTCTGAATGAGCCTCTACACAGCCTTGCTATGACCTATATACCCAAGGGGGTGACTTATGAAAGCTTGGTGGACATGGCGCTGCTACATGAGGAAGATAAAGGCAAGAAAGAGGCAAAAGCAGAAGTGCCTCAAGACAAGAAAGGGGAAGGGTCACAGAGCAAGAAGGATGATTCAAAGAAAGGCGGGCAGAACAACAAACCCCATGAAAAAATAAAGTGTAATTTCTATGGCATTGTTGGACATATATTGAAAGACTGCAGAAAGAAGAAGGCGAAGATGAATGGTGGATGTTTCCATTGCGGCGAGACTGGACACATGGCTGAAGACTGCCCAAAGAAGCGGGGGCAGGGACAGAGAACTGGATCCACTTCAGGGGGACAGGTTCACGCGTTGGTGGCACGTCTGCAGGAACGAGGTAGAAATATTTCTGTAGAAAGCTTAGTTTATCTCTATGATCATCCAGTTCGCACTCTCTTTGATTCCGGTGCATCACACTCCTTTATTTCATCTGCTTTAGTAGAATCTCTACACCTAGACACTAGTATGATAGAAAATCCCTTGGTTGTTTCAAATCCAATTGGGGGCTCAGCTTATTTGTCAATGGTTTGTTTGGATTTGAAAATCTCTATTCTAAGTGTTGAGTTTAGATGTAGTGCCTTTGTTTTGGGCTTCTCGGGATATGGACTGATCTTAGGCATAGACTGGTTATCCAGTAATGGTGCTATTCTTGATTGTGAGAAAAGAGTAGTTAGACTCTTGACTCGGGTCGGTAACACTCTAGAAATTTCTTGTAATCCCTTGAGTGTTGTTATGCCTAGTTATCTAGAGTTGCTTAATGCTTCTGTTGAGAACTTGTAGTCGGTTAGAGTAGTCCGTGAATATCCGGATGTCTTTGAAGAGGTGAAGGGCTTACCTCCGAGGTGGGAAATAGACTTCCGCATATTTCTTGTTGATAATGCAAAGCCCGTAGCTTTACCTATCAGACACATGGCTCCAAAGGAGAGAATGGTGCTCGGTAAGCAAGTTAAGGAGCTTCTCGAGAAGGGGTGGGGTGCTCCAGTGGTGTTCCCCACCAAAGCAGATGGCTCACTACGTCTTTGTGTGGACTATAGGGAGCTAAACAAGCTAACTAAGAAGAATAGGCACCCCCTTCCCAGAATAGACGATTTGTTTGATCAGCTTGTAGGTGCATCGGTCTTCTCCCAGCTTGATCTGGCTACTGGGTTCCATCAGCTAAGGGTAGCTGAAGATAGCATTGATAAGACGACGTTCAGAACCCCAGACGGTTTCTTCGAGTGGCTTGTCATGCCTTTCGGCTTGACAAACGCACCCGCTTATTTCGTAGACCTAATGAGCAGGGTGTTCAGAGAGTTCCTCAATAAGTTCATGGTGGTCTTCGTAGACGATATTTTGATCTTCTCAAAGAATGAGGAAGAACATGCTCAACATCTGAAGGAAATCATGGATACTCTCCGTGCACATCAGCTAAAAGCAAAATTCTCCAAGTGCCACTTCTGGAGAGAAAAGGTAAGGTTTCTTGGACATGTAGTGTCCAAAGAGGGGTTAGCTGTGGACCCTGCGAAAGTGGTGGCAGTGCAAGATTGGAAGACACCAATAAATGCAACCGAAGTCCGAAGCTTTCTTGGGTTAGCCGGTTTTTACCGGAAGTTCATTAGAGATTTCTTGAAAAGAACGGAAGGTAGTAGCTTATGGCGGAAGACAATTGAAAGTTCATGAAAAGAACTACCCAACCCACGATCTTGAGTTGGCCGCCATCGTCTTTGCGCTTAAGTCTTGGTGCCATTATCTCCTAGGTGAGAAGTTTGAATTGTATACTGACCATAAATCGTTGAAGTGTCTTTTCTCGCAGAAAGATCTTAACTTGAGGCAGCATAGGTGGATGGAGTTCCTTGCCTCGTATGATTTTGAGATTTCTTATACTCCTGGCAAGGGCAACGTAGTAGCAGACGCCTTGAGTAGAAAGAAGCTGACCTTAAGCACCCTCTTTGTAGAAAGGCAAAGCTTGGAGTATATAGCCAGTTTTGACTTTAGGTCCTCCTCTGATTTTGTACCTGGTTTGTTGGCATCACTGAAGTATGACCCACTCTTTTAGACTCAATAGGGGCCACACAACGTGAAGACCCTGAGCTTGTGGATATGATTGATAAACTAATTAGGGGTGAAACTTCCAGTCACCTCAATAGGTACTCCATCGATGATAAGGGTTGGCTGAGGCGAGATGGAAGACTACGCATCCCACAAGCAAGGGATTTAGTAAAAATGGTTCTCGAGGAAGCACACCATTCCGAGATGACAATACACCCAGGTGGTGACATGATGTACAAGGACGTAAAGAGAGTTTTCTTTTTGAGTGGCATTAAAAAGGATGTGGCAGATTTCGTTTATAAGTGCGTGATATGCCAACAGGTCAAGGCGGAACAAAAGAAGCCTGGAGGACTGCTTCATCCTCTAGAAGTCCCGCAATGGAAGTGGGATAGCATTTCAATGGACTTCATTGATGGGTTGCCTAGGTCAAAAAGGGGCAATACTAGCATTTGGGTAATAATGGACATGCTCACAAAAAGCGCCCACTTTATACCTATCAAGAGTAGAAGGACTACCTCGTCTCTAGCTTCTCTTTATCTCAAGGAAATAGTTCGACTCCATGGAATACCTTCCAGCATGGTGAGTGACCGAGATCCTATCTTTACAAGCGAATTTTTGCGGAGTCTGCAAGAAGCTGTAGGCACACAGTTATGCTTGAGCACGGCCTATCACCCCCAAACTGATAGTCAGATGGAAAGGGTGAACAAAGTATTAGAAGATCTTCTGAGACTGTGCATTCTTGACTTTGGACGAACATGGGAGGATCATCTTCCTTTAGTGGAATTCGCGTACAACAACAGCTACCAAGCCACCATCGGCATGGCGCCCTTCGAAGCTTTGTATGGAAGACTTTGCCGATCACCAAATTGTTGGTGGGAGTCTACAGACAAGCTTATACTGGGGCCATACATGATCAGAGAGACTTCAGAAAAAGTGGACTTGATACGAAGGAGAATGAAGACTGCCCAAGATAGACAGAAATCCTACGCAGACAAACGAAGGACCAACCTTGAGTTTGAGGTTGGGGACAGGGTTTTCCTTAGGTATCTCCCTTAAGGAACGTCGTTCGCTTTGGATCCGCAGGAAAGCTAGCACCAAGATTTGTAGGACCGTTCCCTATCATCGAGAAGATTGGGAAGATGGCTAATAAAGTAGAGCTACCCGAAAGCTTGGCTGGAATTCGCAATGTCTTTCACGTTTCTCATCTCCAGAAATGTTTACATGAATCTGCGGAAGTGGTGGAGCCAAGCATTCTATAAGAAGCCGAAGTGGAACACGAAGCAACTGTGAGGAGAGTTCCAACCCGCATCCTAGGAACTGAAGTGAAAAAGATACGCAACCGCAAAGTCAAGCTTGTCAAAGTTCAGTGGTGCGACGCTGAGGAAGACGCGACTTGGGAAACTGAGGATAGAACATGCGCGGCCTACCCTTTTCTTTTTAAGGGTACATCTTTGGTTTCTGTTTTTCCTTAAGTTGTGCTTGTATCTATCTTTTTAGGTATATCTCCTCGATATTATCCTTTATCCTTAGGTAGAAACCCCTTTGGACGTAAACATGTAATTGAAACATGTTATGATTGATGGCTGCAAGTGGTTGCTCGTGGAAGCATATACATACACAACCTAGGTTTTAGATCGGCTCAGTCACTTCATATTGCATATGCATATATGTATTCATATTTGTATGTGGCTGAAACTTGATATGTTGTCATATGGTTATCACATTTGTATGAATGATTGCGCACTCATGTAGAATTATGAGTAGGGAAAATTTGCATACATAATGGATTCATGACACTTACATGATTCGCATTAAGGAGGTCAACTGAATCAGTAGTCCGCCTAATTTTTGCATTAGATAAGGACATATACACACACTATGCATATGATCATGAAGCATTAGAAGTCTTTTAAGGACAATGGACGCCTATGTTTGTTGGTTGAGTTGATGGACGATTGGATGTTAGGATAAACGTTCTTCTAGACTTGAAGATTTTGGGGACGAAATCCTTTAAGGAGGGGAGAATGTAACACCCCGAATTTTCTGTTAACAGTAAATTAAAAATTAAAGTATAATTAATTCTAAATAATAGAATTAAGGGAAACATGTTACGCCATTTTGTTCGTTTCAGAATTCTGTTTGAGATAGAGTCCGAATTTGCGTAAATCGGACTCCATATGAAGGAGTTATGTCCTCCAGAAGTTTTAGAATTCGATTTAAAATTCAAACAGCCCGAAACAAGTTCAAAATTCAAAACTGGACCAAAACTGTGCTGGGCGGGAATTTTTCCGCCCAGGACCCAGGTCGACCAAGGGGTCGACCTGGGAGTCGACCTGGGTACCCAGGTCGACCAAGGTCGACCTGCTTGGTCGACCTGACCTGCTTGGTCTGGACCTGGCTCGGTTTCTGAGGCTTGGCTGTGTCACTAAGGCTGATTTGTCACTTTCTGATTGGCTTCTTTTGAGACGGATGGCCTTGATTAACTCTAGCTTCATCAACGACTCTAATTAGTTTGAAATCCTACATAAACAACCTTAGTCTCCAACCAAAATTCACACAAATAAAATAGAGCTAGAGCCGTCATGCTACTGGAAGGAAGCCAAGAGTAGCCTCCACTTGAAGAAAGCTTAGAGACAAGCAAAACTAAAGTAAAAACAAGATTCAAACAACATTTACCTACCCAAAGGAAAGCATTGCAAATACAGAACTCAGAATCCAGAATTCAAATTTGTCCTTTGTTGTAAGTATAGTGATTTTTCCAATGGGAATAAAATTGAGAATTTATTCGATGTAAAATGGAAATGGAATTTTACTATTGTATAACGACGATGCTAATTCATATCTGTATTGCAATGATTGTATTGTGAATGGTTGGGGTGTTTGTGGTATAATTGATTTGATGTTGATCCTATTGTACATTTAGAATGAAAGCAACATCACATACAAGTATATGGTTAATGTTAGAATTTACACCTATATGTTTATATGTTTAATATAGGTTATATGTGTTATGTCCAAATTAAGATCTCATGTATATACTTTATGCTAAAACCTCTATGCCTAACAGATTAAGTTCATATATATGCTCATATGTTTATAAAAAAGTTACAATTTCATAATTGGATCCATGCCAAGATCCATTTTAATACAAGTTTCATGTTATAGTAGTAAACATGATTGGATCTAGTTCACACATGTGATAAAATTATATATACTTTATTGGCATGTCATATTCTTGTCATATGCTAGTGATGTTCGATGTTATGCCTAGATCTAAACATGTTTAGGCTTATGTTGTCTAAATCATATGCTAATTCATGTGACACCTATTTAGTTAGATCCCTATTTCAATGCAAGTTCACATATATGTAAGTTGATTTAGTCTATGTTGCAAATTCACATATATGTATGTTGATTTAGTCTACGTTGCAAGTTCACACCTATGATATTCTTGTTGACTATTTTGCAAGTTCACACCTATGATGTTCATATTGACTATGCCGAAAATGCCAAGTTTACACCTATGTCATGTTTATGTTAATGAATTTCTTTATGCCAATTTTGTGTACGCTAAATTAGGCTAAGTTTTTAGACTAATACTATATGTTAAAAATCATGCGGACGAAAAATTAGGCTAAGATTACTAGCCTAATATTTAGATGGGGTAATGTTGAGAAAAATTGCTAATTATAGGAAATTTGACATAAATCAGTGAAAAATATATGTATTGGCATGTTTGGTACATGCCAATAATTGGTGGCACTTAAATGGTATAAAATTCTTATACAAAAAATGATGAACTTGGAAAGTGGGCCACAACATTTAATTGTTAACAAATTTACATATAGCAAGTAATAGAGACAAATATGTAAATTTAGAAAATACGAGTATGCTTAACCCTAGGTTGGATTGAGTTGTGATGTAAATCTGCCCGAACCCGCCCGGCTGTCTATTTATCACAACAATACCTATCCAATGTGAGAGTTTTAGCATTGAGCCCAACAAGGACCCGAGGTTAGAATGAGTTACGGTGTAAACCTGCCTGGAACCGACCGACACATCCAGTAACCGTAACAATACATGTCTAATGTGAGTGGTCGATGCTTTAAAAAGCTAAGGACAGACAAGTCAGGATGGTAGGGTTAAGTTAAATAAAACACTTAACCAATTCAACATGTTAATTAAACTGATGGGTGGGGTTAGGTAAATACAGACACTTAACCACTTAACATGTTTAACTAGAAAACCCTAGTAATAGGGACCCATTTCAGCAGTAACCCAATTAGGTATCATGGTACCCTGAAACTAGGCAGGGTGGGGCACGATTACTGGGATGATTGTAAGCGGTCAAAAGCGACGGCGGTTGGTGCAGTAGTGTGGGTTCTAACGGAGTGCGGGCGTGCACACACTTCAGTGCAGACAAACAGAGCACTGGTCACTAGTAGTATAACCTATGCATTCTAGGATTGTGTCGGGCCGCCACCACGGGACTTGATACACCCCATGGTGGGACCAGCATATGTATCTACAATCATTGGGGACCGTATGACACATATGATTTTGCGAGTAGGAGCCGATCTTTAGAAATGGGATCACTTCACCCCGATCATGGGGTGCCAGTTGAGAAAATGCAAGTAGGTGCAGAGATATTGTGTGGGGTGCGATAGTATATTCGGTTCAAACTGCTTTATCTTAGTTTATGATACTTTCCTATTTCCAGTTTATACCTATCATGCCCTTTTTCATATTCTCATACTGAAGAGTCACTAGACTTACCAGGCTTTATGTCTAACTCTATTTTTCTTTCATCTTCTTTTCTTCCATCCCCCCCAGGTCCACAGGGAGGAAACAACCCAGCTTAGTCAGACTCTTTGCAAGCTTCAAGATAGTAGATGTATGGTTTGGACTCTCTTTCCTTGGCTATGGCTTTTGGACATGTTCTATGGGGATTTATGCAGCTTTTATTATGTTTTATGCTTCTTTATTTAATAATCAAGACAGAAATGATGATGTAATGTTTTGGAAGTTATTATGAGACAATTATGGAAATGTTTTGTATGAACACGTATTTATGAAATGAAAGCCTGTTTGTTTTCCGCTGCTTATACATATGTGTTTATATCTGTCTTGTGTTTTATCTGTGACTTTTACTTATAAAAGGCATTCCCTTTGTGAGTGATCTTAATGGAGGTGGGGTGTTTCAAAGGTTCTCACCGATCAACCGCTAAGACAAGTTCTCTTTCGCCTAGAAACTTTAGGAATGTTACTAAAGTGGAACATAGATCTTAGTCAATATGACATCACTTATCATCCTCGAAAAAACTATTAATAGGCAGGCTTTAGTAGATTTCATCGCCGAGTACATGGATAGGGGAGAGTAAACAGAGGAACCAGCAGAGACGGTGACTAGTTGGAAGCTATACATCGATGGATCTATAAATGATTACTACTCAGGGGCTAGAATTGTCCTAGAACCTCCAGATGGCCATTTTCTATGGAGTTCCAAACCAAACTTGGAAACCTACCTTCTTATCTTACCAAAGATTTAAAAATTCTCAACGACCTTGACTTCTACACTATATCTCATATTCTCAAAGAAGGGAATTCAAAGGCAGATCCTCTCGCTAAATACGCCAGTTCATCAGATGCACAACTGCTGGGATTGATTCCCGTTGATGTCCTTTCAACTCTCACCATTGAAGAAGCAGATGTTGACTGGATTATGGAGACTTTCGAAGAACCTGTGTCCTGGGTGAATCCAATCAAGGAGTATATCCTCCACGGAACACTTCCGAAAGAGGCGAAAAAGCGAAGGAAGATATTGCGCAAGGCTCCATTATACCTTATCTAGGATGGAAGGTTGTATAGGCAAGGATTCTCCATGCCACTGCTGCGATGTGTAACCAAGGAAGAATCCAGAGCAATCTTGGTAGAATTACATGAGGGAGAATGCGTAGGTCACACAGGCGTTTAAACATTGGCCAAGAAAATTCTGCAATATGGCTACTTTTGGCCCGATGTGAACCTGCATGCAATGACCTATGCTAAGAAATGTGACAGATACCAAAGATTTGCGAAGATTCCCAGAGCATCTCCCATAGAATTGACTTAGATGGTTAGTCCACGGCCATTCGCCGTCTAGAGCATAGATTTGATCCGAGCATTGCCAACAGCTAAGTCGAGTGTGAAATATGCAATCGTGGTCACTGATTATTTCACTAAATGGGCCGTAGCCGAACCATTAGCAACTGTTACTTCGAAAAAGGTGTTCAACTTTGTCTTGAAGAAAATTATCTGCAGATTCGGGGTGCGTCGAAAAATAATCACCGATAATGAAAATCAATTCAAGAACAATGAATTCCTAAATTTCTGCGCTAAATACAAGATTAAGAAAAGTTTTGCAGCCGTTGCTCATCCCAGGCCAATGGGAAAGAGGAAGCAATCAATAAGATTTTGAAGTCAACCATTAAGAAGCGACTCAAAAAAAGCTAAAGGCGGTTGGGTAGACGAGCTTCCTCTTGCACTATGGGCATTACAACTCATAAAACTACAACTGGGCACACTCCATTCTTGCTTGCGTTTGGATCTGAGGTTATGATCCTAGTGGAGCTGGAAGTTCCCACTCACCGAAGAATCCACTTCAACTAAGAAGAGAATGAGAAGCTGCAGCTCGAAGCACTCGACCTACTTGACTAAAAAAGGAAAGAAGAAGAACTCAAAATCGTTGCACATCAGAGGAGGATAGCTCGTCACTTTAATGCCATAGTAAAACGGAGAACCTTCCAAGTTGGGGAACTTGTTCTAAAAAGAATCGTGACCGGAACTGGAGTGTTTGGACCGAACTGGGAAGGGCCGTATATGATAAGCCAAAAATTCTCAGATGGCACATTCGAGTTAAAAACGACAGATGGCATCCGACTTCGGAGAGAATGGAATAGCACACATCTTCGCCATTACTTCGTTTATTAATTATTTCATTTTACAAGTTGTAAACATCATGCATTGTAAATACATGCAACATTGTCTAAAGCTTTGTACATATTAATGAAAGAAATTGCTTTACTTGCCTAAATCGTACATTTGCAAACTCTTGTTTACAAGTTTCTTAAATTCGATTTTGATTGCAGGTCCCCTAAAAGAACGTTGACACATCTATGAGCTAATGAAGCCTGATGACCACTAAAGCACTTCCTGATGGGGATAGCTCAAATGTCTAGTGCTCAATACTTAAAACATCATTCACAATAAATACGAAGGTGTGGAGCATAACATTGTAAATAAGGGACACCAGGAATTGAACAGTCAAATGATGTGGCATTTAAACTACAAATGAAGCTGTGAATTTCACCAAAGGGGAAACTTCTTAGTTGCAAGGTCAAGGACCCTAGTTCTAACAAATCGTGGTAAAACCCGATGAATGAACTAGCGTCCGCCCCAGGAAACGATACAACTCTATAAACCAAAGACCTCTCCGAGGGGCACCCAGTTAATCGTCAATGCCATTGTTACATGGCCTTATTACGAAAAATATTGGCCTTTGAACCAAAGACCTCCCCGAGGGGCACCTAGTCGATCGCCGATTCCATTGATACATGGCCCGATTGCGACAAACACTATGCTTTTGAATGAAAGAGCTCCCCGAGGGGCACCAGGTCAATCGTCAGTACTATTAATACATAGCCCGATTACGAAAAACCTGGGGATTAAAAAAGACCTCTTCGAGGGCATTCGACCATAAGCCGAATCTTCTAAATCCGGTAAATGACGGACCCAAAGACCTTTTCGAAGGTGCCCTACAAATTCTACAAGTGGCTGAATTGTTCAGCCACAACGAATAACAAGTTTACAAAAGACCTCTATGAAGGCACAAAAACCAAGATCTCTCCGGGGACACATGTTACAAGACCTCTCAAGCAGGGGCTCAGTAGCAAAGATTCCTCTTTACTAAAAGGTATGAGCTTGATCGATTAAACCAGGAACCCTCAAGTCATGGGCAAGTCAAGAAAGAGCAAAAACACATGGTCAGGGAATTCCAAATATAATCATCATAAATGACATGCCCAAACTTTAAAGTTGGTAATGAATTTTGGTATGGGGGCATTACTACCGCACTACGAAAATTTAATAATGCTCACTTAAACATACCAAGTTTGTCACAACTTCATACTGAAGGTTTGGCACTTACAAGGATTACTCTGACCAACAAAGACTAAACCTTGAAATGGCTAAGGAAAACCTGAAAACTTCAATACTATGATAAGCATAACGGTGAATATTCATAGAAAAGAATTTTTAAAATTGTCCCAATCAGAATTAAGAAATTCAGTAAAATTGGTCAGATAAATCCAGCTAATAATGATTCGTGGCTACAACTAAAAAACAATTTTACAAAATGTGCTACGAGGTCATTATAATACAAAACATTGCAATAGAAAATGACTTGTAGCATAAAATTCTTGCTGTGAACATGAAAAGAATACAGGTGTGAAATGCGAAATAAGAAGATACAATAAGGCTAAAAGTAAAAGCTTAAGTACAGTACGCAGAACATAGTTTCATTTCAGCAACACAAAACCAAATAGCAGAATCACAAGTTAGGTCATAAAGTCATGAAACTAATACAGAAGTTTCATACATAGAATAACATAAAGTAGTAAGCAGGGATTGGTACCCACATATACAACCGATCTAAGTACGATATACAAAAGAGAGTAATCGAGAAGCAAAATAAGCTGGTACCAATTACTACTTCATCCTATCACTTGACCTTAGAGCTGGTTTGTTAAGAGGAAGAGGAGGAGTCTCTGCCAAATCACTTAGATTTTATTGAGGAGACAGAGTGATAGCTTCCATATTCAGAATAGCACGCTTCTTCTTCTTCTAGCGCTTCGTAGATGACGACAACTTGGCAGCTTTCTTTCCTTTACCCTTAGTAGCACCTTTCAAGCTTTCATCTACTTCTATAGCTCCAGAATCATCACTAAGAGTGTAATCGACATCCTCTAAGTCAGAGAGCGCACCAATTTTAGCATCCTATGACCCAGGAACTGTAATGACAAGCGAGGATGTGTTACAAGGAGGAGGGGGAGTGATAACAGAAACAAGTGGAATAGTCATCAGGGGAGAGTCAGTTATAGCGGCTTCAAGTGTCGTAGCATTGCCTATAGCGGGAGAAGATAGAGGTGAAATTAAACCTAGATTTTGGAAGCGATGAGCATAAGAGGCAGGAGACCCAGGCGAATCAAAAATGGATTCTAAGTATGACACGATATAGTCAATTTCGATTTTACCTGCATCTAGAAGGTTTTCCTGGATATCTCACTGCTCAGTTCTCCAGTTGTCTATGTTTTTGCCATCACCTTCGTCATCTCTATCATGTTCCTCTGTAATATTCTCTGTAACAATATGCTCTTTAATGCCTACGTCTTTCTCTGTTAAAGTAACGGGAGAAGTCACATGAATCTGTTAACTAGAAGCTTCAATAGTCACAGGATCGAAGGGAGGAGAAATGTTATTTGGACTCTGAACCTTCTCTTTGGAAGTACCAGCCATGTCATTCGCCAGCTAGGCTTTTCCCTCATCTAGAGTCTTCTTGGACTTGTCATATGAGTTTTCATTAATGAGATCGTGTTTGTTATGGTAGCCACTATTAAATTCAAGTACTCATTCACAAACAAGTGCCAAGGTAGTTGGAAAGGTGTCCCCTAAGTAGTGCAAACTCACACGGCTCATGACACTGAAAACATAAAACCAAAATATGTCGGCTTCTGCTTCATCTATAGTCTTTTTCAGAGTTTCCTCAGCAGTCTTCTTATCCGTCTCAAGAGATTCAACCTTAGCTGTCAATGTATGGTTGGAAGCTTTTAAGGAATTGATGGATTTTCTAAGTCGGGCGGCTTCGTCCCAATATTGCTTAGAAAAATCCTTTTCCACATATAATGTAGCTTTAGCGTTGCATTTGGCGATTAGGGCTTCTTTTTCCGGTTTTTTTAGCAGCTTCAAGTTCCTTCCTGAGTTTCTTATTCTCGGTATCCAATCCCTCAAGTTTTGTAATTCTTATAGAGAGGCGATGGTAGCATCACGAGAATCTAAGACTTCCTCCCACTTGGCCTTTTCACTCTCCAAAGATGCGATCTTAGCAATGTTAATGTCATTACGCATTTGAAGATCATCGCCAAATTTATTCCATTTGCTCAACTATCTCATTGCATTGTCCCTGACCATACTCAGCTTCGTGTCGAGTTGGCTCTTAGTAGTATCAAGCTGGGTATGCATTTGCCTTATTACGGCATCTACTTCTTCAGCGATGTCATCAGCATCAGTTGGGTTTACACCACGGTCGAAAAGTATCCCTTTCAAGTTCCAACCCTTGAATCGTCTAGCCAGAGTAGTGTTTGGTGGCTTGGGTTCATAACGAGGTTTGTGAATAGTTGAGTGGATTTCAACAGAAGGACCAGGAGGGCCAGAAGATGGAACCGATCAGGGTATAATATGAAGCTTTTCCAATCGGTGGTGTTTATGTGAACCACCTCTCCCTTGATCATCTTTCCCTCGTTTCTTCCCACGACCCTCTTCATCAGGAGTATCTTCTCTAAGCCAAGCACGTCTTCTTCTTTCCTCGTCTTCTTCCTCACGTATCTTCCGCATTTGCTCATCAGTCAAGTTCAATTCCGATACGTGTAAAGGCTTGTGAGAAGACTTAGGAGGAGAGGGAGGATGAGGTTGTTTGGAGTGATGCAGTGGTCACGAAGGGTTAGATTGTAACAAATACTTCGGATTGTATGCTTTACTTTTCTTCCTAAAATCTTACCAGTGTTTCCCATGCATGTTTGAACCTAAAACAAGATAAAGAGAATTTTCAGTACTTAGACTACAAATTACTGGGGCAAGTTGTAAAAGCCGTAAAGGAATTTTAAAATATATGTGTATTAGACATGTTTTCTAAGGCACAACTATTGACGAGCCAGTTCTTTTAGTCGGTTCTAGGGAGATTCCTAGTGATGCGAGATGTTTTCCTTGCTGAGTGATGGCAACATCCATTATTTCGTTTTATGTACTTATGGTTTGAGGCCCAAATAATTTGGAAATAGTATCACCTTGGCTAAGATATTTAGCCGATTTAAGATCACCCAAACTGTCAAGTGTACCTACGAAACCTTCCTCTGTTGTGTCTTGAACAAGAGGGTTCTCAGTCATCATTTCGGTATTTGGGTCAATCTCTAATGCGATTTCATCTTCCCTAACATGTTCAGTTTCATGTGCAGATCATCTTCCCCAACCGGTGCCCTCTCTGTCATCTCTCTTAACCTGTTCACTCTCATCCTTGTGATGTTCTGACTCCTTATTTTTAATGGAAATCAATTTGTGCTTAGGAGGCGTTTTGCTATTGCCTGCAATATCCGAGCATTTCTTTAAAGAAGCTTTTTTACCAGGGGATTTCGTGTTAACTTCCTTTCTAAAAGTCAAGTCTAATTTAAGATTACGGGAAGGGTCAAGCAAGTGGTATTGACGGAGAAACTCCTCTTTGATCAAGAATTTTCTACTTCTTTCTCGTCAACGGCTCTTAGAGTATCAACTAAATCCTCATCCACAACAACATCTGGGTCGACAGATGGAATTTCTATATAATAGATAAAGAATGTAAAGTCCAAGACTTAAACGTAAAAAGAAACTGAAGAGTTTCAAATAAGTAAACCTTTACCTCCTTCCATCCATCTGCCATAGAATCTGTCAGGGCACCAGACGAAGCAGTAATTTTCTTTAAATCCTTTGATACTTTCCAATAAGTCTGTGATAATCTTGAAATGCCTCGCTTTCATTAATAAAATTGATCCCGAGCTCTTTTTAAAGGCATACAGAAAAAATCTCTTGAAAAGTGGGTAGAAGTTGCTTAACCCTCAGAAAAGCTCATATAAACCGATTAAAATGGCATAACCATTCGGGTGTAACTGCATGGGGGAAACGGATAAGCATTTAAGAACCATTTCTAAGAAAGGATTAAAAGGAGGGACATCTCCCATCACTAACATCTGTTGATTAACGACATCAAATTCTGAGGTAGGGAATTAGCAAATTCATTTTCCTCTGGAAGTTTAACATCATCCCCTGAAATACTAAACTGAGCACATAAGCTCTTATATGCCCGCTTAGAAAGTTTCATCGATTTCCTTTCATTAGGCGCTAAGGTAAGAGGTTTTGGCACTGAGAATTCTTGATTAATCTCAAGTCCAGGGGCATTAGCCGTTATAGTTGGAGCAGAAGTTCCAACTTGAGCAGGCTCAGATATTCCCTTAAGTTGTTCATGCGATTGTTTTCGGGTAATCATTTCTACACTAATAAGTATATCTTTTCCTAAAATAAGAGGTGTTATAAATAGCAACATGAAAGTGGGATTTGAAATCTGCAATTAATCGATCAATCTCTAGCTCTAATACAATCTTATATACAGGTGTTTATATTTGTGCGAGAACTGTGTAGCTAAATTAAAAACAGTATTTGAATCACTTGAGCACAAACGTATCTGTAACACCCCCACGTCCATTAATGTCACTCACAAAGGGAATGCATTAACTTCCATGGAGGTTATAAGTGAATATAGAACAGAAAAATTACAACAAGACAGATAATAAATAGTACTTGGAAATCTAAAACTTCATTTTATTGCAGCGGAAATTAAACATGTTTGTTACATCATAAAACCATAGATCATAACCAAGTACAATATCCATCTTCATAAAAACAAAATACATAATCCCATTACATAAATAGCCATTAAAAAGATAACAAGCTGGAATTTACTTCAATGGCCCAAGCTTTCCAAAGAGAGATGAAGCAATTCAATCAAACTCCACTAGAGCTGGGCCCAACCTGAGGACCTGGAGGGGGAAGAAGGATAGAAATAGAGGGGGTCAGACATAAAGTCTGGTGAGTATGATAATTCTAACAATACTATTATAAAAATAACTAGACTAAGGCATAAGCTGGAAGACAAGTAAATGTCTATGAACTCTTAGGAAGATAAAGATAGCGTTTAAGATAACGTTAAAGATAACGATAAAGGCACACCTAATTACTAACGAATGATTACTACACTAAACCGCACATTACTACCCTGCACCACACCAGTCACCCTATTGTTTGATCCCACTTGCTTCACACAGAAACTTTATAAATAGCCTTACGTAACCCTAGCTGACTACATAGGTGTCGTCTGCCCCTATCTCCATTAGGTGTACCCCACTACCCACTTTCGATTGGCTCCCTACTCGTAGATACCCGTGCTGGCCCCACAGTGGGGTGTATCACTCCCCTAAAGTGGCAACCCGATACAACTTGAGAATGCACGGCTTATACCTACACGATGCAACAACGTCTTACCTACCAGCCCGGGTCCACACACGCATATGAAACCCGTTGGACTTGCGTTGCCACCGCTCCCCGTTTTGGCCTCTTACAGTCAAACCCAGCATGCGTGTCCCTTCCTCGACTTGGGTCGAGCCCACAAAGATACGTTTGGGATACTGGTTGAAATGGGCCCCCACAAGCTACCCACCTAAGCTTGTCACTAGTATATCCCACTTAACCCTCTTAGTCATGTTCATTTACATGTGTGTTTGGTTAAGTCTTACTAATCGTATTTCACATGCCACTAAGGGCACCCCCTTGATTCCTCATGCCGCCTAAGGCACCTACTTAACCCCCATGTCCCACCTTACATGTTTATCTGGTTAAGTATTTCTTAATTCATTTAGGCCATAACCTCATAAAGACCTCTCACATTAGACAGGCATTTATGGCAGCTGGATTTGTCGGGCGGGTCCGGGTAGTCTTACACCATAAAAGAGTCTAACCTCGTGTCTTTACAACCGTTATGCTTTAGTTTAGGCCTAGGACCTCTCACATTGGGCTGACATTTGTGACCACTGGATTTGCCGGGCGGGTCCGGGCAGGTTTACGTCACAAACGAGTCCAACCTCGTGTCCTAAGCATTGATTAACACTTAAAATCTTTTACCCCAGTTTTAATAATTCCCTATTCAAATTATTAATTTAGTCAACTTTTAATGATGTCCATAATTGACTCAATTATGGCCATCCACTTATGGCATGCAAAATTATATCAATTGCACCCCAACTTTTTAATATTAAATCCTTAATATTACCCCTACCCCACGTTTATACGTTCGCTTATTCAACGCATAATATAGGCTAGACTTGTATAGTCTAACACCTAGCACAAAGATAAATTATCACAACATATAGACAATTAAAATAAATCTAATCATAATAGGGGTGAAACTTGCATAGACTACACATGTTAAGGATCAAAAGGTGTCAACTTGTTAAATGTCTCAATTTACATGATATGATCATAGCCCAAATCTATACATAAACTTGCATATGGGGTTTTTAGGCAACATAATGATGGTGTGAACTAGCATAGGATATCACATATGTCATAGCATAATTCTAGATGTCATAATAGATGTCTTGGCATATGTTCATAACTTTTCTAATCAATCTAACATGCATATGTGACTTGTCATATAGATCAACATAACCCAAACATGATGATTTAATTAATATGAACTAACTAGCATAGATGGTAACATCATGGCCTTTTTAACATGTATGATTCATCACAACTTAGCATAGAAACTTTCAACATACATAACATCATCATAGCATGATTTACAACATATAAGATATCATCATCACATAACATTGGATTTACAATATACATGATAACAAAAGGGGTTTACAACAACATATATGATAATTCACATCATCTACTCATAATCCATTCATAACTCAACCTAATTAAAATGATAATAATCTTGTTAAGATCATCATACTCACTATTTAGAGAAGAAAAGAAAGAGTTTTGCTTTGCTTTAGGGTTGAGAGAATTAGAATTGAATTAGCTTTTCCTCCTTCTTAGTTGGCAGCGGCTCCATTGATTTCCATGGCGACGGTAACTATTCTATTTTAATTAGGTTTAGAGTTAGCATTAGGATGTATTTATAGGTGTAGGAAGTTATTTAGGACCATTAGATTAACCCTGAACCATGAGAACCAATCAAATGCAAAATCTGCATTTGAGCGAATCGGCCCACGGGTTGACAGCCAAACACCCTGGATTAACCCCTAGTCGACCCAGCAAAGCTCGGGTCCACCTCAAAAATGGGCCGGTTCGGTTATTTCCCCTACCAATTCGCTGTTTTGAACTTTTTCGCATATTTATTTATTTAATTTTTAATTTATATATATATATATATATATCAATATATATTTCTCTACGCAACCCATTTCACTTAATTCTTTTCTAAAAATTAAGTATACTTTAATTTGTGAATTTTAATGTTATAAAATTACGGGGTGTTGCATTCTCCCCTCCTTAAAGGATTTCGTCCCCGAAATCTCCAAGTTAAGAAGAATGTATATGATAATACAACCATTATACATCCATTTTACTAAATACATCCATATATATGCAATATGCAATATGAAGTGATTGAGCCGATCTGGTGCCTAAAAGTGTGTGTATATGCATCCACGAGCAACCACTAGCAAACACTTGCATCCACTTTGCATCCACCATACATAACATGTCTCAAACACATGTTTCAACCATAGGATTATCCTATTTAAAGGTCAAAGATACTAGCGAGAGGATATACTAAAGATAAGATAAGTACAAGCTAAGCGATAAAGGAGAAATTAAAGGACATACCCTCAAAAAAAAAAAGGGTATCGTGAATGCATCTTCTCTTCTGTCTCCCAAGTAGCGTTGCTCTCATCATCTCCCCATTGCACTTTGACTAGTCTGACCTCTCGATTGCTCAACCTCTTGATCTCCGACCCAAGAATGCGCGTAGGGGCTCGTCGAATTGTCGCATCATGCTCTATCTCCACCTCTCTAAGAAAGCTCGGCTATACCACTTCTGCGGTCTCGTGCAAGCACTTCCTCAAATGTGACATATGGAATACGTCGTGTACACCACTAAGTCTCTCGGGCAACTCCACTCTATACGCCATCTGTCCAATTTTCTCCTTAATAGGAAACGACCCTACAAACCTTGGTGCTAATTTCCCAACGGACCCAAAGCGAACAACGTTTCGTAATGGAGACACTTTGACAAAGACCATGTCCCCAACTTCAAAATCGAGATCTGTCCTCCTCTTATCTGCATAAGATTTCTGCCTATCCTGTGCTGCTTTCATCCTCCTTCGAATCAAGTCGATCTTCTCTGAAGTCTCCCTAATCATATCGGGCCCAAGTAAGATCTTATCCGTAGATTCCCACGAATATGTAGGTGAACGACAAGGTCGTCCATATAGAGCTTCGAATTGTGCCATACCAATGCTGGACTGAGAGCTATTATTATATGCGAACTCAACCAATGGAAGATGCTCTTCCCATGTACCCCCAAAGTCTAGGATACATAGCCTCAACAGATCCTCTAGAATGCGATTCACCCTCTCAGTCTGGCCGTCCGTCTGAGGATGATATGCGGTGCTCAAACATAACTGAGTCCCTACCGCCTCTTGTAAGCTTCTCCAAAATTCTCTAGTGAAAATAGGATCGCGGTCGCTCACTATGCTAGAAGGAACACCATGCACACGAACTATCTCTTGAACGTATACAGAAGCTAACCATGGAGCAGTCCTCTTACTCTTCATGGGAATAAAATGGGCGCTCTTAGTAAGTCTATCTACTATAACCCAAATTCTCGTATTACCCTTCCTCGATCGCGGTAATCCATCGAGACACTCTCCCACTTCCATAGTGGAACCTCCAATGGGTGAAGCAACCCACCGGGTTTCTTTTGCTCCGCTTTTACTTGTTGGCATACCAAGCATCTAGCGACATACTCGGCCACGTCTTTCTTCATGCCGGCCCAAAAGTAAACTCTCTTCATGTCTTTGTACATCTTGTCCCCGCCGGGATGAATGGTCATCTTCGAATGATGTGTTTCATCAAGAATAGTCTTCCTTAGGTCATCGTCTTTTGGTACACAAAGTCTACCGTCCCTACGTAACCAACCCTTATCGTCTAGGGTATACCTACGGAGATGACTTGATGACTCCCCTCCTTTGAGTTTTTCTACTAACTCAACCAACTGCGGGTCGTCTCGCTGTGCCTCGCCAATTCGTCCCAAAAGCGTAGGTCTGACCTCCAAGGATGCTAGCAAACCGGGTACGAAGTCAATGGAAGGTCTAAAGTCAAACATCGAAATGAATTCTAAACTTCGGCGCTCAACAAACAAAGGACTTAAGGATAATCTTTTTCTACTTAAGGCGTCTGCCACCACGTTACCCTTGCCAGGGGTATAGGCTATTTCGAAGTCGTAGGACGCTAAGAACTCCATCCACCTTTGCTGCCTTAAGTTCAAGTCCTTTTGAGAGAATAGGTATTTTAAAGACTTATGGTCAGTGAATAGTTCGAATTTCTCGCCAAGATGAGAATGATGCCAAGACTTAAGCGCGAAAACAATAGCGGCAAATTCTAGGTCATGTGTAGGATAATTTTTCTCATGCGCTCTCAACTTCCTTCCACCATAGGCTATTACCCTACCCTCTTGCATTAAGACTGCGCCTAGTCCTGTCCCACAAGCATCAGTATAAACGGTAAACGGCTTACTCCCGTCTGGCAATACTAAGACTGGGGCTGAAGTCAAAGCTCTCTTCAAACGTTGGAACGCATCATCACAATCTACGTCCCATGTGAAAACTAGGTTCTTCTTCGTAAAGCGTGTCAATGGAGCTGATATCTTTGCGAAGTCTTTGACAAACTTCCTATAGTAGCCAGCTAACCCCAAGAAACATCTCACTTCGGTAGCATTTTTAGGGAGCTTCCAATCTTGGATGGCCACCACCTTCGCGGGATCCACGGCTATCCCTTCTTTGGAAACCACGTGCCCCAAGAACCGTAGTTCCTTCCTCCATAAGTGACACTTAGAAAATTTAGCCTTAAGGCTATGCGCTCGTAGGGTCTCCAACACTTCCCTAAGATGTAGGGCATGCTCTTCTTCATCATTAGAAAAGATCAAGATGTCATCTACAAAGACTACCACGAATTTGTTAAGGTACTCCCTAAACACCCTACTCATCAAATCAACAAAGTATGCGGGGGCGTTTGTCAAACGTCTTGTCAATGCTATCCTCAGCCACTCTCAACTGATGGAAACCAGTGGCTAAGTCCAACTGCGAAAACACTGAGGCGCCAACTAACTGATCGAAGAGATCGTCAATCCTCGGCAGTGGGTGTCTGTTCTTCTTAGTAAGTTTATTAAGTTCTCTATAGTCCACACACAGTCTAAGGGACCCATCCGCCTTCATGGCAAATACTACTGGAGCACCCCACTCCGATATACTTCGTCTTATGAACCCCTTCTCAAGCAACTCCTTCATTTGCTTACCGAGTTCCCTCCTTTCATGTGGAGCCATGTGGTGTACTGGCAAAGATACTGGTTTCGTATTGTCCATAAGATATATTCGAAAATCTATCTCCCGCTTCGGAGGCAAGCCCTTCACCGCCTCAAACACATCCGAATATTCTCGGACCACTCTAACAGATCGTAGATTTTCCTCAGACGCGTCAAGCGATTCTAGATAACTTAGCATAACCGAGTTTATGGGATTACAGAAGATTTCGAGAGAGTTGCCAAGGCGAGTCACGAGCCTAACTACTCTCTTTTCACAATCAAGAACGACCCCATTTCTAGATAACCAATCCATTCCTAAAATTAGCCCATAGCCCGTGAAGCCCCACACATAAGCATCACATCTAAATTCAACGCTAAGTATGGAAATTTTCAAATCCAAACACATCATAGATAAATAAGCTGAGCCCCCAATTGGATTCGAAACAACTAAGGGATCCTCTACTAAACTGGTGTTTAAGTGCAGTGATTCAACTAATGATGTAGAGATAAACGAATGTGATGCGCCTGAATCTAATAAAGTACGGACAGGATGATCAAACAGAAAAACTAAGCTTTCAACAGAAATGGTTCTACCTCGTTCTTGCAGCGGTGGGACCGCGAGAGCCTGAACTTGTCCCCTTGCCTGCCCTGGTGCCATAAGAGCCTGCACCTGTCCTCCCGAGGTATCTCCTGCCCTCTGCCCCGTCTTTGGGCAGTCCTTCACTAAATGTCCCGCATCGCCACAATGAAAACAGCCTATCTTCTTTTTCTTTCGGCAATCCTTGCTGAGATGGCCTGGTGTCCCACGGTTAAAACATTTCTTCTTTCCCTTGCCGTTATTGTCTTTACCACCCTTCTTGTTTTGCTGTTGTGGTTTCTTTTGATCCCCCTTCTTCTCGGGTGCCTTATCAGCTTTAGCTCTTTTCTCCTCATGCATAAGCGCTATTTCTACTAACTTCTCAAAGGTGGCCCCCATCGGGATGTGGGTCATAGCCAACCCTTGCAATGGTTCATTCAAGTCATTCACGAACCTTAGAGCCTTCTTCTCCGGAGTGTTTACTAAGTCCAAGCCAAACCTTGCTAACTGGTTAAATTTATTGACATATTCTTTCACTGATGAGCTTCCTTGCTTCAATGTCAAGAACCTTTCCATATATAGATTTTCTTCCGCCCTTGAGAGAAACTTCGCCTCGAACCTACGTCTGAAATCCGCCCAAGAGTCAACAGGACGCTCCCCATTAGTGACCTCCCACCAAAACGAGGCCTCTCCCTTCATCAACCAAGCTGCTAATCGAACTCTCCTCCCTTCTTCTACTTCAAAGATTTCTAGCAATTCTTCCACCTCCTTAAGCCAATCTCTAGCTTCCAAAAATGTTTCTGACCCTTGAAATGGTTTTCCACCCATAGCCTTGAATTCCTTGCACGTCTTTGCAAAAGTATCTACGCGAGGAGGAGGAGGAACGGGTGCAACTGGTGGTGGAGAAACATTGGCTGGACCTGCAGCGGCCCTAGCCTCCAATAGCCTCCTATACCATCCTGGTATCGTTACACCGTCGGGTAGATTAAGATCTTCAGCCATGCTGAAACGAAAAAGGAAAGATTCAAAATGGAGAATTCGAAAGATAAAGATATGTGGCTATTGGGGATTATGTTTTCCTTAAAAACTTTTCTCTTTAAATTTCTCATTAAAACATGTTTTTGAAAACACTTCTTCCAAAAATAACTATTTTTTTTAAAGTATTTTTATCTGTTCTGGTAACCTTAAGCTCTGATACCACGTGTAACACCCCACGTCCATTAATGTCACTCACAAAGGGAAGCATTAACTTCCATGGAGGTTATAAGTGAATATAGAACATAAAAATTACAACAAGACAGACAATAAATAGAACTTGGAAATCTAAAACTTCATTTTATTGCAGCGGAAATTAAACATGTTTGTTACATCATAAAACCATAGATCATAACCAAGTACAATATCCATCTTCATAAAAACAAAATACATAATCCCATTACATAAATAGCCATTAAAAAGACAACACTTTACTTCAACGGTCCAAGCTTTCCAAAGAGAGATGAAGCAATTCAATCAAACTCCACTAGAGCTAGACCCAACCTGAGGACCTGGAGGGGGAAAAAGGATAAAAATAGAGGGGGTCAGACATAAAGTCTGGCGAGTATGATAATTCTAACAATACTATTATCAAAATAACTAGACTAAGGCATAAGCTGGAAGACAAGTAAATGTCTATGAACTCTTAGGAAGATAAAGATAGCGTTTAAGATAACGTTAAAGATAACGGTAAAGGCACACCTAATTACTAACGAATGATTACTACACTGCACCGCACATTACTACACTGCACCACACCAGTCACCCTATTGTTTGATCCCACTTGCTTCACACAGAAACTTTATAAATAGCCTTACGTACCCCTAGCTGACTACATAGGTGTCGTCTGCCCCTATCTCCACTAGGTTTACCCCACTGCCCACTTTCGATCGGCTCCCTACTCGTAGATACCCGTGCTGGCCCCACAATGGGGTGTATCACTCCCCTAAAGTGGCAACCCGATACAACTTGAGAATGCACGGCTTATACCTACACGATGCAACAACGTCTTACCTACCAGCCCGGGTCCACACACGCATATGAAACCCGTTGGATTTGCGTTGCCACCGCTCCCCGTTTTGGCCTCTTACAGTCAAACCCAGCATGCATGTCCCGTCCTCGACTTGGGTCGAGCCCACAAAGATATGTTTGGGATACTGGTCGAAATGGGCCCCCACAAGCTACCCACCTAAGCTTGTCACTAGTATATCCCAGTTAACCCTCTTAGTCATGTTCATTTACATGTGTGTTTGGTTAAGTCTTACTAATCGTATTTCACATGCCACTAAGGGCACCCCCTAGATTCCTCATGCCACCCAAGGCACCTACTTAACCCCCATGTCCCACCTTACATGTTTATCTGGTTAAGTATTTCTTAATTCATTCAGGCCATAACCTCATAAAGACCTCTCACATTAGACTGGCATTTATGGCAGCTGGATTTGTCGGGCGGGTCCGGGCAGTCTTACACCATAAAAGAGTCTAACCTCGTGTCTTTACAACCGTTATGCTTTAGTTTAGGCCTAGGACCTCTCAAATTGGGCTGACATTTGTGACCACTGGATTTGCCGGGCGGGTCCGGGCAGGTTTACGTCACAAACGAGTCCAACCTCGTGTCCTAAGCATTGATTAACACTTAAAATCTTTTACCCCAGTTTTAATAATTCCCTATTCGAATTATTAATTAAGTCAACTTTTAATGATGTCCATAATTGACTCAATTATGGCCATCCACTTATGGCATGCAAAATCATATCAATTGCACCCCAACTTTTTAATATTAAATCCTTAATATTACCCCTACCCCACGTTTATACGTTCGCTTATTCAACGCATAATATAGGCTAGACTTGTATAGTCTAACACCTAGCACAAAGATAAATTATCACAACATATAGACAATTAAAATAAACCTAATCATAATAGGGGTGAAACTTGCATAAACTACACATGTTAAGGATCAAAAGGTGTCAACTTGTTAAATGTCTCAATTTACATGATATGATCATAGCCCAAATCTATACATAAACTTGCATATGGGGTTTTTAGGCAACATAATGATGGTGTGAACTAGCATAGGATATCACATATGTCATAGCATAATTCTAGATATCATAATAGATGTCTTGGCATATGTTCATAACTTTTCTAATCAATCTAACTTGCATATGTGACTTATCATATAGATCAACATAACCCAAACATGATGATTTAATTAATATGAACTAACTAGCATAGATGGTAACATCATGGCCTTTTTAACATGTATGATTCATCACAACTTAGCATAGAAACTTTCAACATACATAACATCATCATAGCATGGTTTACAACATATAAGATATCATCATCACATAACATTGGATTTACAATATACATGATAGCAAAAGGGTTTACAACAACATATATGATAATTCACATCATCTATTCATAATCCATTCATAACTCAACCCAATTAAAATGATAATAATTTTGTTAAGATCATCATACTCACAATTTAGAGAAGAAAAGAGAGAGTTTTGCTTTGCTTTAGGGTTGAGAGAATTAGAATTGAATTTGCTTTTCTTCTTTCTTAGTTGGCGGCGGCTCCATTGATTTCCATGGCGACGGTAACTATTTTATTTTAATTAGGTTTAGGGTTATCATTAGGATGTATTTATAGGTGTAGGAAGTTATTTAGGACCATTAGATTAACCCTGAACCATGAGAACCAATCAAATGCAAAATCTGCATTTGAGCGAATCGGCCCACGGGTTGACAGCCAAACACCCTGGATTAACCCCTAGTCGACCCAGCAAGGCTCGGGTCGACCTCAAAAATGGGTCGGTTCGGTTATTTCCCCTCCCAATTCGCTGTTTTGAACTTTTTCGCATATTTATTTATTTAATTTTTAATTTATATATATATATACACATATATATCAATTTATATATTTCTCTGCGCAACCCATTTCACTTAATTCTTTTCTAAAAATTAAGTATACTTTAATTTGTGAATTTTAATGTTATAAAATTACGGGGTGTTACAATATCATTCGAATATAGTTAGTAAAATTCTATGTATAAATTCTCTAAAATATTTATCTAACTTGTTGTTGACAAGGGCAGTCATCAACAGAGTACAATGACCCGAAACACACGAATGTTTTGTTACATGATAGGTGGTAATAAAATTGCTATACACTTGGGTTATTGATTAAAGAAGGTTATGGAAGCCACATAAAACATAATGGAATGGATGGTATTAACCAAATACTAAGGGATTAGCGTTGACCAATTAGTCCCAGGACTAACCGATCGGCATAGTCAATCCTCCAGAGGATTGATATTAACCGATCGGTACCTAAGACTGACCTATCGGCACAATCAATTGGTACTGGCCGATCAGTGCATGGGATCGACCGATCAGTATAATCAATTCCCCATAGGTTTGATGCTGACCAACCGATACCTAGGACTGACTGATCGATACCGGCAATCCCTTGGAGCAGTGGTACCAACCGACCGGTACTTAGAGCCTATCATTCGGTGCAGACCAACTATCACATGTATTTCAGGAGTTCCTAGCTTCCTCTAAAACGGTAACTAGGTGCAAGTGCAATTAGTTCCAACCAAGTCAACATAGACTAGACAACATCCAGCTAATACAAGTGTGACAGTAATCCTTCAGCAAACAAAATTATGCAAAATCTTAATAACGAAGTTGGTGCATACAAGTGTTGATGGCGCAAAATTTACAAAGTTCAAAGTAAAAATTCATGTGGTTCAAAGACAATCACTTTCAAATTAACGCGGCTTCACGACAACAAGATAAAAAAGCATGCAAAATTAAAATTCCTGACTCAAGCAATTTATGAACATCTTATGAGCAACAAGTTAAAACTGAAGGTTTGAGAGGAACAATGCATTTTGAACCCCTCAAATACAAACCACAAATTCAACTCCATTTAAAAGGGTCCCAATATCAAATTTTGTATGCCAAACCCCCAAGTTTGCAAAAAATCCCATTCGACCCCAAACGAATTCAATTCGAACCCAAACCTCAATGATTTCAAATGATAATGCAAATTCCAGAGGAGATTAGGATACCTACGGCAACGAAAGATGGCTGGTTGAAAGTTAATCCAAGGACCAATAGCTTTGGGACGTCGATCGAGCTCAAGGGTTGATGAAGATGTTAATTGACTTGAGAAGTGATTTGTGTGAGGGATGATTGATGGAGTGAAGCGGGTTAACGCCTAGATTCCCTTTAGAAAAACGCGGCAGCCGCCATTGAAGAAAGTCGCAAAGTTAAGGAAAGTAAAAATACGGTGTCAAGATGAGGATAATAACATAAAGGCCAGACACACTGGGCTGGCCAATTTCTGAAGGCCCGTTGCACCCGATCTGTCCATTTTTCAATGACCGACTGGTCGCCTATCAAACCAATTCAACCAACCGGTCGCTTTGCTAGCTGATTTAAATAACTATTCATACCGACGCAAAGTGAAACCAATGTGAATGGTCCACCAATCTATAATAAAAAACATTTATATCGGAGCTCACAATTTTTTGTAAACAAGAAATTATAAACTCCGAGGGGAAAATATTTATCCATTAAAAGTCCTATACACTTTGATGTACCAGGTACAAGAAATTGTTGCAATACAGCTTGGTCGGTTATGATGTGAAGTTGGTCACTATAGTACAAGTTCATGAATTACGGTCGACTGGTGGTATGAAATACAGCCGACATGTAGTATAAAGGCGTGATCAGTGGGACTTAGAGAAGAGAAGATAACCGATCAGTTGGTGTTTACTCCTCAAAATCGTGCACACATTAACGAATCAAGACATACGGAAAGACCAAAAGTTCCTTGGTTCAATCTACAACCGATCATCCTGGAGCATAGACACCGTTCGGTCAGTATCATCTTTGGAGTCTTTAGTTCAATTTGCCTTCAATGCAACCTGTCGATCTTAATAATATGTACCGATCGGTCAGTCCTGAGGATACATGCTCTGATCATCATAATGGTTGGTCAAAGAGATATAAACCAGATTGGTCATATTCTAGAGTTCCAGAAGGGGCGGCTACATTAGCAAAAGGGAAAAATAATACCGATCGGTCACCCCTAAAGCAACATATCTTATTCAAATATTGCCATATCGGTCGGCTAGAAAGATGTACAATCGACCGACCATGATATAAAGTCCATAGCTGACCGGTTTCATAGGAGAGAAGAGAAATAACATCGATCGGTTGGTTCTGATTTAGACCGATCGGTCCTATTGCTAGTTATTCACAGTTGTTTACAGTTGGCCAGTGGCATTTCCCGTAATTAAGTTCTAGACCGACCGGTGGCCTGTATACTATATTTTGGCTCTTCCTCACTCCTATAAACAGTGGATGAACTCCTCATTAATAGGGACCGAATTTTATGACCCCGAAGGGCTGTCCAACTATTTTCTAAGAAATTCTCAGTGATGTCTTCCTCCCGTAACTCCTCCAATTGAAGATTAAACATGGAATTCTCCACCAAATCATGGAAATCCACCTAAAATCTTGGAGAATCAAGGATCTACTTCTCAAGTTGTTATACTTTGAGGATTTCTCTACTTCTTTTGGCTTTTTAGGTTAAATCAAGAGAAGAGTGTGTGAGGATGAAAATCTATGTAATGAGAGAATAATCAAGCTTTGTAAATTTGCATATGATAATGAAAATTTCTCTTAATGTGGACGTAGATCTTTCCAAAGATCGAACCACTATAAAAATAGTTGTCTTTTTACTTGCATTTATGATTGTGGCTCCTTATAATCTCTTACCATATTGGTGAAGTACTAATTTTTTACCTTTGGTGTTAAATCTAATTTGGGTTTTAACATATATTGAACATAATTAAACAGAAATTAAACAATCTTATATTCGATACCAATTCTCATATTCAACGATTACTATAAGTGGAATAACGAGGAAACATTTTTCAAATCCTTCTAATAGTATATGTCAAATAACGAAATTTCATATAAAATATATAAAGAGTATTTCTATCTAAACCTAACTTATTTAAACTTGAAAACCATTGTCTTTAACAAAAATACTAACCCATTCTATATAGGAACTGGATAGAAGTTATATCAGCTTATATTTGATATCAATTTCCATACTCAACCGATACTATAAGCGGAATAACGATAAATCAACCTTTTAAATTCCCCTAATAGTACAAGCTTACTTATGGAATTTATATCGACATTCGTAGATCACTTTCAACCATTTCCAATTTTATTAATAATTGGAATATGTAACATCTCGTATATTTTGACCATTTAAGTTATTGAATTTAAAATTGTTTATCATTGAAATCAAACGATAAATTTAGATTAGAATGTATTTGTGTAAATCATGAAATCGATATGATGAAATATTGATGTTTGAAATTTATTTTTTCATTTAGAAGTAATTTAAACAATTTTATATTGTAAACATCAAAGTTTAGTTGCTTCGTCTGAGTCGATTTTTGATGATTATTTGCTATAGCAGCAACCGATATATCATAAACAATAATAGAAAATTAAAATTAAAATTAAAATCCAAAATTAATTATTTGAGATGCATCCAACTAGATTTAGCGAAGGAATGAATTTCGTTAAAAAATGCGCAAGTTTGTTCCATTCGCGTTAATTTGATTAAATATTTAATAAAATCCCTTCGAATAAAATGTTATCGAAACTTGAGCGAATTCAGTCCAAAAATACTAGATTGAATTCTAAGAATAACGTTATTTTTCATTTTGTGAAAATTAGACATTTTGACTTCCGTTTAATTATTTTCCCATGAGAATTTTACCTTAAAAGGGGTCCATAATGCGTTTTTGATCAGAGCGTCATGTCACTGCAAACTATGTACCGTTGCGTCCATCTCGTCATGTTGATCACCATAGTATATTTATTTGTTAGTTTCTTTACTCGGTGTGCCACAGGATTGTGAAATAACTGGAGCGTTTCATTTTGAAAATGGAGCCATATGAATTCGACGTGTCCCTACTTAAGTACATCATTTTTTTGTTGCCATTTTGGATCTGCAAACCAGATCTATAATCTTGACATGGCACTCGAACGGTCAGAAATGTGAAAGGTCACCCATTCACTTCATATATTAAAACTAACCCACATCTCCATGCTTTCATATACTAATATTGTGGTCACCTCTCCTTTCTTTTTTCTGTTATATTTCAAACTCTTATGCATATAAAAAAGGGAATAACGTTCAGACAAAATGGGAAATGAAGTGAAAAGCCATGCATTTGGCATAAATGTGCATGCATTCTTTCTTAAAAGCTTTAGGCGTGTTTAATTTTTCCATTCATTTTTCTTCATGTTTTTCTATGCCTTCCCACCTTCCGTTCAATGCATGCATACATGCGTGCATTCATTCTTTGTCCATTTATCTCCATGCAGATGTGACCCTTTTATTCTCAGTTCAACTGTCCTTACTTGCTACCATTTCGGTCATGCCTATCTTTTCGATTTTCACAAACCCTTCGTATTTGCTGCCATCCCTATATTAAACTTTATAGCACCTTTCTTCTATTGCTTTTTATTTATAATCTGAAAGACTTCTTCGTGAAACATAAAAAAATAATATAAAAAAGATAAGTATATTAAGAAATATAAAACTCATGGAAACCCAGGCTTCCTCTCACGCGAGATCTTCCTCCACTGTCACCGTTCTCATCACATCCACCACTATCCAAATCAGCTCTCCAAATACTGCCCCTCCGCTATCAATGGCCACACACAGATCCAAATCCAGTCACCCAGGCCTAAGGCCAGTCGCCTATTTCCTACTGTGTTTCATTTCATTTCTGCCGTTCTAAGGTGAGTTTCTCACGTTTGCTTAAATTCAAGCACGCCAACATCATTATTAAACTGAAATGAAATAGTAGGCTTGCTAGTTATAGTTAATATTGTTTGTGTTTTTCGCTGCGTATGTTCGTTGGTTTGATATATTGGTTCGCTACTAGTCATAGTTGATACAATGCGTTTGTTTTGGAAGTTTGTTAATCTTTGTCCTATCACCATGCCCTGAAGGAAAAACTACATAATTTATAATTTATAAAAGCAAATGATGAGAAGGTGTGACACCATACATCCGTTAACGTCACTCTATTAGAATGTATTAAGTTTCGTGAAGCGTTGTAGGTAAACAAGAACATAAATATCACAAGACAGACATATAAAATCGCAGCGGAATTTAAGAAAAACTTTATTTAATAGAAAACATCATAGTCCAAAACTCAGTTACATCATAATTCTGAAATACTGAATACCATTTACATAAAATATCCGTTTTATACTTAGATCATCAGAGTACAACAATATAAAATCATAATCCCAGAAAGAGTCATAACAAAGAAGAAGAATACCCATAGTGGTACATCAAAGAAATTCCAAGATCAAAGCTAAAGCAAGAGAGAGAATCCTAATCAAGCCTGAGCACTCCCACCTTGCGAACCTATGGGGGGAGGGGGGAGGAAGAGAGAGAAAAGGAAGCAAAACGGGTCAGACATAAAGTCTGGCGAGTCCAGTTATTTTAGCATTTAAATAAGTAAAAGTATCATGATAGGCATATAACCTAGATGAAAAGGATAATAGTATACAAGGCAGGTATATTAAACTGAGTATGATAAGCAAAATAAACTGAACATGATATATTGTGCTTCTCAAGTACTTTGCTCTACACCACCACTAGTATAACTATAACATGATGATCCCAACAAGAACAAGATGGTAGACTTAGGTGTACTTCTAGTGAGAGGTTTTCACGCCATACAATAATAACAGGTAGCCCCACATGACAAATGTCATCTCAAACTATAATAACAGGCTCCTAATCAAGCAAGACTAGATGTACCCTATTTACTACCCCTAATCGATCGGCTCCCTAACTCATAGATATCCTTTGCTGGCCCCACACTTAGGGTGTATCACTCCCTAAGGTGACAAACCCAATACAAACAAGACGCACAAACATATCTACAGGTGTCGCAGCATCTTATTATCCCCTCCTAGAATCTGTACCCATGCACACACATGATCCCATCAGAATGCGCAACCCATACCGTCCCTTGGATGCACCTCTTAGAACCAACGCAGTAAGCGTGCATTGACCTAGTTCGGGGTTCTCCGTTTGAAACCAAGATAGGTTACTGACTGATACGGGTCCCACACACCGGATGATGCAAGCTCTCCCCTTTGTCTTGCATCCCCACTACTAGGTTCAGCAGGTTATGCCTAACGGTTTAATAAGATCACATAACCCAATAGGTTAAGTTTGTGGGCCTATATAATTAAATATTACGCACCACCCCAAGATTTAGTTAACCCACCTACTGTTTCAAGCAAGTTTACCTTACCCCTACTCAAGTTAACAGGTTCATGTAATCCTTATGGATTCAAACAACTTAAGTATTACTAGTTCATCGTCATTCATTCATTTATGGTTACAATGCAATAAACCTCCCACATTAAGCCTACAACGAGTGGATGCTGGATATGCCAGTTGGTTCCGGGCAGACTTCTTCCACAAGTCGGACTTAACCTCGTGTCTTAGCATGTTAGGTGTTTATGCCCTCAGACCCCTCACATTAGATTCACCACTTGTGGACGCTAGATATGTTGGTCATCTCCGGGAACACTTCTTCCACAAGTGTAATCTAACCTCGTGTCTAAGACGGTTATATTTTCTAATTATAGTAAATCTAGGCATTTTTATTATTAACCAATTTTCCCCATTTCATTATAGGTTTTCATGCCCCTTTTTCCTAAATCATATTCATCATGTACCATATGCCACAAATTAAGATCGTTAATCACAATTTAGTTTATGCCCCAAATCCATATTCATGTATTCAACTTATGTTATGCCCCAATTTTAATGTTTCCCCTCGTTCCCAATTTCACGCGTTCGCATATTTCAGCGGTACGCCTAGGCTCGAAGGTAGCCTGACTATTAAATTAAAAGGGAAAAGAGGAAGGGAAGAGAACATAAATAAGCATAATAACAAGATACACATATGATGGTAGAAATGGGCATAGTAACTGAATAGGCATACAGTGACAGAATTGTGCATAATGACAAGATAGGCATATAAGAAACAATCTCATGAACATGTGATACTAGAACTAATTAGGCATAGTGACATGGTTAAGAAAACTAACATAATAGGGATGTCACAAATAGGCATATAGGTATAAATTAATAGATCAGGTGTAGTAGTTGTGGAAAATCTAATTTGATAAATAGGCATAGCCTTAGATCCAATTCATAAACATGTCAAGATTAACTTTTAAATGTTTAGATCTAAAAATAACATAAACTCATAGTGACCGGAACTAAAGAATAGAGAATTAATCGCAGTTGTTGTAGCATAGATCTCTGAATATGAATAACTTGATTGATGAAAAAGAAATAGGCTAGATCAGACTAGGCCGGGGCAGCATCTTGTTGTCACCATTGATTTAGATGAATAAAACAATGGGTATATGGTCCTATTTATAGCATAGGGTCATAGAATCTGTAACACCCCGTAATTTTACAACATTAAAATTCACAAATTAAAGTATACTTAATTTTTAGAAAAGAATTAAGTGAAATGGGTTGCGTAGAGAAATATATACATATTGATATATATATATATATATATATATAAATTAAAAAATAAATAAATAAATATGCGAAAAAGTTCAAAATAGCGAATTGGGAGGGGAAATAACCGAACCGGCCCATTTTTGAGGTCGACCCGAGCTTCGCTGGGTCGACTAGGGGTTAATCCAGGGTGTTTGGCTGTCAACCCGTGGGCCGATTCGCTCAAATGCAGATTTTGCATTTGATTGGTTCTCATGGTTCAGGGTTAATCTAATGGTCCTAAATAACTTCCTACACCTATAAATACATCCTAATGCTAACCCTAAACCTAATTAAAATAGAATAGTTACCGTCGCCATGGAAATCAATGGAGCCGCCGCCAACTAAGAAGGAAGAAAAGCTAATTCAATTCTAATTCTCTCAACCCTAAAGCAAAGCAAAACTCTCTCTTTTGTTCTCTAAATAGTGAGTATGATGATCTTAACAAGATTATTATAATTTTAATTAGGTTGAGTTATGAATGGATTATGAGTAGATGATGTGAATTATCATATATGTTGTTGTAAACCCCTTTTGTTATCATGTATATTGTAAATCCAATGTTATGTGATGATGATATCTTATATGTTGTAAATCATGCTATGATGATGTTATGTATGTTGAAAGTTTCTATGCTAAGTTGTGATGAATCATACATGTTAAAAAGGCCATGATGTTACCATCTATGCTAGTTAGTTCATATTAATTAAATCATCATGTTTGGGTTATGTTGATCTATATGACAAGTCACATATGCAAGTTAGATTGATTAGAAAAGTTATGAACATATGCCAAGACATCTATTATGACATCTAGAATTATGCTATGACATATGTGATATCCTATGCTAGTTCACACCATCATTATGTTGCCTAAAAACCCCATATGCAAGTTTATGTATAGATTTGGGCTATGATCATATCATGTAAATTGAGACATTTAACAAGTTGACACCTTTTGATCCTTAACATGTGTAGTTTATGCAAGTTTCACCCCTATTATGATTAGATTTATTTTAATTGTCTATATGTTGTGATAATTTATCTTTGTGCTAAGTGTTAGACTATACAAGTCTAGCCTATATTATGCGTTGAATAAGCGATCGTATAAACGTGGGGTAGGGGTAATATTAAGGATTTAATATTAAAAAGTTGGGGTGCAATTGATATGATTTTGCATGCCATAAGTGGATGACCATAATTGAGTCAATTATGGACATCATTAAAAGTTGACTTAATTAATAATTTGAATAGGGGATTATTAAAACTGGGGTAAAAGATTTTAAGTGTTAATCAATGCTTAGGACACGAGGTTAGACTCGTTTGTGACGTAAACCTGCCCGGCAAATCCAGTGGTCACAAATGTCAGCCCAATGTGAGAGGTCCTAGGCCTAAACTAAAGCATAACAGTTGTAAAGACACGAGGTTAGACTCTTTTATGGTGTAAGACTGCCCGGACCCGCCCGGCAAATCCAGCTGCCATAAATGCCAGTCTAATGTGAGAGGTCTTTATGAGGTTATGGCCTGAATGAATTAAGAAATACTTAACCAGATAAACATGTAAGGTGAGACATGGGGGTTAATTAGGCGCCTTGGGTGGCATGAGGAATCTAGGGGTGCCCTTAGTGGCATGTGAAATACGATTAGTAAGACTTAACCAAACACACATGTAAATGAACATGACTAAGAGGGTTAAGTGGGATATACTAGTGACAAGCTTAGGTGGGTAGCTTGTGAGGGCCCATTTCGACCAGTATCCCAAACGTATCTTTGTGGGCTCGACCCAAGTCGAGGACGGGACACGCATGCTGGGTTCGACTGTAAGAGGCCAAAACGGGGAGCGGTGGCAACGCAAGTCCAACGGGCTTCATATGCGTGTGTGGACCCGGGCTGGTAGGTAAGACGTTGTTGCATCGTGTAGGTATAAGCCGTGCATTCTCAAGTTGTATCGGGTTGCCACTTTAGGGGAGTAATACACCCCACTGTGGGGCCAGCACCGGTATCTACGAGTAGGGAGCCGATCGAAAGTGGGTAGTGGGGTACACCTAGTGGAGATAGGGGCAGACGGCACCTATGTAGTAATCTAGGGGTACGTAAGGCTATTTATAAAGTTTCTGTGTGAAGCAAGTGGGATCAAACAATAGGGTGACTGGTGTGGTGCAGTGTAGTAATGTGCGGTGTAGTGTAGTAATCATTCGTTAGTAATTAGGTGTGCCTTAACCGTTATCTGAAATGCTATCTTTATCTTCCTAAGAGTTCATAGACATTTACTTGTCTTCCAGCTTATGCCTTAGTCTTGTTATTTTGATAATAGTATTGTTAGAATTATCATACTCGCCAGACTTTATGTCTGACCCCCTCTATTTCTATCCTTTTTCCCCCTCCAGGTCCTTAGGTTGGGCCCAGCTCTAGTGGAGTTTGATTGAATTGCTTCCTCTCTCTTTGGAAAGCTTGGACCATTGAAGTAAAGTCCAGCTTGTTATCTTTTTAATGGCTATTTATGTAATGGGATTATATATTTTGTTTTTATGAAGATGGATAATGTACTTGACTCTGATTAATGGTTTTGTGATGTAATAAACATGTTTCCGCTGAAATAAAATGAAGTTTTAGTTTTCAAGTACTACTTATTATCTGTCTTGTTGTAATTTTTCTGTTCTATATTCACTTATAACCTCCATGGAAGTTAATGCATTCCCTTTGTGAGTGACATTAATGGACGTGGGGTGTTACAGAATCTATCCATAAATTCAGTCCACATTTAGAAGTACACACCTACCCCAGATCTCGGGTGTGTCGACACCCCTGTTGTGGTGTCGACCCATGGGTCGACACCCCTAAGGTGGGGTCGACACCGAACGGGTTTGGTTCCCGCGTAGGTTTCTGCCTACGAATTCGAAGTGATTTAAACGGTTTTGAATTTTTTTGGACTGTTTAATATATATATAGTTCTCTTGTGCGTATACAATCTTCAAACCTTAATATCTTCTTCATACAATGTCTGTTTTACACAAATTCGGAGTCTATTTTAAGCAGAATTCAGAGATGAGCGCAATGGCATAGTTTGTTTTACTTAATTCGCAATATTTAATTAATTATTCTTTAATTTATCATTATAGTATGTTATAAAATTGCAGGGTGTTACAGAAGGGCATGCAAGCAACTTTAGGTTGTTGTGCCAATTTTACGTCCATAGCGCATGGTACTTTGGATCTTTGTTGTGCATATATTCAATGCCCATGTTACCCTTGATTTTTGTGTCCTACTTAAAAATAAAATATGCAATATTTGCTCACAGCTTCCATATCATGCGTCCTTAGTTTGTGAAATGTAAAGCACCACTACAACAAATTGACCATATTACAACGGTGGAAAAAAGTTGTAAAAGACATTTTAAAACGGTGGAGCCACCTCGTCTATTAAGAAGTTGTAATAGACTAAAATCTTTTACAACTTTTTTGCACCGTTGCGACACCGTTGTGAAATGTATATTTTACAACTTTTTTCCACCGTTGTAATAACTTTTATTATAACTGTTATGCACCGTTGTTACGATGTTCACAACTTTTTATAACCATTGTAATATATTTTATCATAATTATTATTTACATTTGTAATATATCTACAAATTATATACATATTGCTGATAAAGGAATTCATTTCAGAACATATTATCTTTAAAACTTAAGACATCGAACAAACTTAAAACATGAACCAAAATTTTTTATTAATATTTTCAAACTCTCATTTTTTTTTACATAATACGCTTACAAAACACAGTACATACAGTCCAACACTTCAACAGGGTACACAAGATCAATGACGTCAATCAAAGATGATTTTTGACCGCCAAAACTTCTCTATTCCAATCATTAAATTCTAGTTTTCTTGCGCACGTCCCAAGCAGGCATTTCGCAGTGTGACCATGCCAATTCAGCAACCGGTCACGTTTGCCAAAAGCTCTAATTTTGATACTGCTTTAGCTCATTCCTAAAATCAAGTACGTTTCAGGTATGGAGAACACAAACAAGTGTTGATGTTCAAATCAAGCTTCCTAGGCAAGGACAAAGGCAAAAAGAAAATTAAAGTTCAATAGCTTTAAAACTTCACATTAATAATAAAAATCTACAGAACAAACACATACCTGTTTATTAATGATTTAGATCCATCCTTTCTCTTCCCACTTGATAAAAACGACAAAGCGAGAGCGTGTAATGTAGGCATGACTGTGAATTCATTCATTAATAACCTATGTGTAAACATAAGCACAAGGAACAAATCACTCATTCTTTAAGCATATGATGAACAAATTTTCTCTAAGTATAATTGTTCGACTAAAAAATTTTTTTATGGACAAAGTTATAACAGGTACCTGACTTTCAATATGTATATTTGCTATAGGAGCCAAGGCCTCTATTATAGGAGCCAAACTAACCTTGTCAAACTTTTTCATTTCCCTACAGCTAGACATACAATAAACAATTACCATTGCACAAATTTAACTATCCATGCATGTCAGTGCTTCCCTACCACAACTCTGACTTCTTTCTCCTATAAGATCAACATCAGTTAATAAATACATTTCACAAGACCATAACCACATTATAAATACAGTCCCAAAAAATGCTAAGCCAAAAAATGAAATCAAAACAGTGCTAAAATTCATTACAGTATAATTCATATTTATAAGGGAGGAAATCATTTTATATATGACATAAAAATTTGGCTGCTACTTAAATTTTGCCTTCCCATGCTTTAGGTAAGTACAGTGACAAAGCAATCAATGCAGAAGTACCTGTTCTTCCCGTTACAAGGCAAGGAAAATGCATGTCTTATGACAGAGTAATCAATACAATGATGTTATCTTTCACAACCCACTACAGTTTACAAAGGGGGAATCCTAACAATGTATATTAGCTCGTATACTAGGTAGCATGGACAAATACATGGTGTAAGAAAGACATGTCAACAATTTAAGCGAGTTCATAGCAGCAGTAAGAGTATGGCATAACATGTCATGGTCCAATGTACTACAGGCTATCAAAATGGAACAACAGGAGGAGAATGTTTTGAGAGGATGTTAAAATTGAACAAGAGGAGAATGTTTCATCTTTCAGATAGTATAAGGCAAATTGGAAGAAGCTATCCGAGTGGCAGTTATAAATCCTGTGCCACCAACAACTTTGAATGAACCTAACATTTTGAGACAATTAATGTTGCTTCAACCTAATATCTTGCCGAAGTACAATATTAAAGAGAATAATTCACCACTGCGCATCTTGTAAGAATCAAATAGAGAATTTATTGCAGCAAAGGTTTACCTCAAACGGTGGTGAAAAGAGCAGCAAAGGTTGGATTGTCGGTGGCGATGGCTTCAGTGGCGGCCCTTCACGATTTAGGTTTCAGCAGTGTAGGGCGGAGGACTAGTGGACGCGGTGGAGCTTAACGGAGGAGCAGAGGTGCGGGGTTCACCGTTGGCGGCTCAAGAACTGGTTGGTGAAAGCGGTGACTTGGGTGGCTTGAACGAGTAGAGGCGAGTCACAAAGAAGGAGGACGGTGGCGAACAACGATGGCTTCTGGTCAGGCGAGGCAGAAACCTTGACTTTGATTTGGCGGAGGTGGTAGCGAGAAGACAAAGGTTAACGGAAATGAAGAATTTCGTTCGGCTGCCATTGTTTTCGAAGTTGGAATTGAATTCAGGAAAAAATTATTTCGCTGGGAGGAGGGGGATTCAAGTAGGCATACGTGAGTAAGTTTAGAGCCGCCTTACTTTCCCTGTCCCGCTTATGTTTGGAGCCAATTTGTAGAATTTTCTAATAAAACTGGTTTAGTTATTAATTATCAAAATTAATTACTAACATTAAATATTACTTCTTAATTATTAATATTAATGATTATTTCTTAATTATTTATTACTAAAAATTAATTAATAATTATTTAACGCTAATTTTTAATATTAATTATTAAAAATTATTCACTAATTATTGATTATTTAACAGAAATTATTATTATTATTATCCCAATTACTAATTATAAAATGATAATTCTTATTATTATATAATTGACAAATATTATTGATTCCCAAGTTTATTATTAATAATTATTATTAAATAGTATTATTAAATATCAATATAATTAGTTATTAAATATAAATATTATAAACATGAAGTTTGTACTAGGCATCTCTATTACAACGAATAAAATGAAAAGTTGTGATATATATGTTTATTACAAGAGTGATTTTTTCACAGTAGTAAAAAAACATTTATTACAACAGTGCATTTTGCACAGTTGTGAAAAAGCATTTATTACAACTGTGCTTTACGCACTGTTGTAAAATTAAAGTTGTAATATGGGGTTTTTGTTGTAGTGCACAACTTTAAACTAGAATACATAAACATTTTAATATACAAATGATTCCCTTGTGAGTACATTGTGTTGCATGCCTTGTTGTGCTATTGTTTAACATTGGCCTGTAAGCTTTACATTACTTTGTTTTAGTCCATATTGCATATTATTTAAGCTTGACCTGGAAAACATATCATTTACCTCCGTTGCCCTATGCCTTTTGTTATATATGCTGATATGGAACCTACTATTGCGTGTACCTGCATCCTTTAAGTCATTTATGCTTGTGTAGATTTAAAAATTGATTTGAACAGTTACTACTAAAATTTAGGCTGATATTGAATGGATACTATACGTGCTTATAATTCGCATTTTTCATATGAAATATATTTGAAAATTTGGATTTACTATTTGGTATTTTATTAAAATTAATTTACTTAAATAAAGTTAATACTAACTCAAGTTTTTTGTGTTTGCATGGAACGCTCGGGTCAGACTGAGTGTTGCAGCTTAAAGATTTCACCTATCGAAGTTAAAGACACATGAAGATGTGCACGCTCTAGATAAAAATTTTGTGTAGTTTTATTTAATCCAAATCTATGTAATTCCGCTGTATTAAATTTATTGTATAACTCTAATATTTTGTGTAAAATGCTTCCGCTGTGAGATTTGTAGTTTATTTATTTTGTGATTTCTGTGTCTGACTTTGTTTAAACCCCGTAAGCTAAATAACAATCTGTCATTTCGATCGATTTAAGTTTGTTTAAGTAACGGCTTAAAGCAGTCGAAAAGGATAGGTCATTACAGAATACCTTCTTATTTAAAGATAAGGTAGATTTTTTTTTCTTAAACAAACATGTTTTAAGGGTTATAAACTTCTAGAAAATGTTGCAAAAGCATTACTAAATAACTAGTTGAATCAAAATAGCTTTTAAATTACCTAAAATATAATAATTTCAACACAAATTACTTCCAAATAATTAATTATTATTCATCATAATTTTTCCATATATTTAATAAATTTATAAATTCATTTCATTTTGAATTCTAATTATGGTCCTCGAACTGCGAAACCGCGATTCTATATGAAAATAGATTTAAATAACTTGAAACTATACGTTGAAATTCAAAAATTGTTTTTCCATTTGAAAACTATTGTTATTAGGAAGCAAACATTTTTCATTTTACATCAATCCGATTTAAATTGCATTACTTATAGCCGTTCAAAGTTTGTGGTCAAAATTCGTGAACTACCACAGCGCGATTAGTCCTTTTCAGACCATATTACGACTTATAATAAAAATTCATCCGATTCACTTTTAATATTATTATAAACCTTTATAAACGTACATAAACTCATTTAAAACAATATTTTCCAATTTTAGACTTCAAATTTAAATTAAATTCAAAATTGAATACTATTATATTAATAAAATAATATTATTTTTCCAAAATTAATCCGATGAATTACAAATTTTGATGAAATCAAATTAAATAATATATGAGTCTATCATAATAATCGGTTTGAGTTTAAATATCATTTATATACCTAACTCAACTTCAATTTTGAAAATCATTATTTAAAATCGATTTCGAACTTGTGCAGGCCATATGTACTAAATATTATTTTCAAATACATTTCCATCTTATACAAAAATTGTTCATATATACTTTAATTTCATTTTTAGATTGTTTCAGATACCAAATTTAAAACTTTATTTTTGGTCATTATTTTAAAATTAAAATAATTTAAATTATATTTATGTGGAATGGAGGCTTAATTAGTCACTTCTATAATGCCATAACTTCAGTGTCATAAGTGTGTGATTACATTCAAACAACAACTAACCACAATAAAACATTCTTACCAACCAACAACAATATCATCAATCAACGTTATAAACTACGTGCAAGCGTTACGGTAATCAATGCTTACCAGTGTATATGTGTTTCTAACTACACAACCAATCATCCAACATCACACACACACACACACACACATATATGTAACAAATATAATTAAATATATAACTAAATAAGTGTGAAGGGTTCTCACCGACATATCCACTCTACCAATCATTATGGTAGGAAAAGCTAGCTAATTATTATCGTCCTGAACCAATTTTCGCTCCGATAGACAGTATTTCCACACCGACTTCTTTGACAAATATTATACTAATATATATGTATATACCTTTTTCTATATGGTGATTGTAACATCCTGCAAATCCATACTATCTGAGTTAACTAAATACCACACATGTCCACATCAAATTGCATAGAAATACGAGTCACTAGGTCAAAGAAATAGAAATTGACAGAGGATATGACAAAAGAAAGCGTCAAAATCTCACAACGGAACTGAACCAAATATAATATATTGAATAACCTTTTGAAATATAAAACTTGTACCATACACACATGCCATATCAGAGTACAACACCTATACATCACAGCGGAAATAACTCTAAATAACTAATGGTGAAGCCTCCTACTTCAAACTCCTCCATATGTATTAGTAAAATCCTAAAACACTTGTTTGCCCGTACAAATTTGGGAACCCAAGAGTTTAAGGTAAAACAAACAAAATAAACTCCGGGCCAGTTATTGGACTGGTGTGAGTAAACCCTAGCCAATTTGTTTAACTTTTAAAAATAACTTTTGAAAGAAAGGATAATCACAAGACTGATCCACACATAAATCCGGATGGATTTTACCTTACGATAACCCAAAACATTTTTTATACTCAAATCGAGTTATATTATAATGGTATCTAAATCAAATAAATAACCATCTAGCAGAACGCCTGCATCTCACGCTCCAAATACATAATATAAAATCAAAAACCGCAGTGCGCTTATTGGAGATTGGATTCCAACTGTAACATCCCAGAATTTTTATAAGTTTGCTTTGGATTTATATTTATTTGATTTTCATTATTTTCTAAATATAAATTGATATTTATAAAGATTTAATATAAATTTTACTTTAGATAAGTATTTTTGTTTTATTTAATATGATTTTTTAAGAAAAAAAAAACTTATTTTTGAAAATTTTAAATTCTAAGATTTATGTTTAAATAATAATATTTTCTAATTTTGATAGTATTGATTTGTAAATGATTTTTTTTTTGTAAAGGATAATTTATTTTATGATTTTTACAAGAATGATTATTATTTATTTTTGATAAATTATAATGATATTTATAAAATTTGTATAAAGATTGTATGTATTTATCTGAGGGCATTTTTAAGCATAAATTTTGGTAAAGTGTATATATATATTTGATAAATTTTATAGATAAATATTTTAAATATTAATAAGTGATAAATATTTTGGTAAACTTTAAGCAATACTTAAGTGTTGGAATTTTGGCTACATGAACAAGTGTTGTAAATATGTTACTAACTAAAATAAATAATTTATGACTTTGGTAATTAGGTGTCCACTTATGTGTAAGACATGCATTTGTTGAATTTTTAATAATAATTAGGTGGCATCATGCATGAGCCTTGTATGGCAAGTGTCATTCATTTAAAATATAGAAATTTAAACATTTTTCATTCCTGGAAATTTAAAACCCTCTGTATCTCACAATGTACTCACCTTCTCCTTCCTTATTCAAATTCCAGCAAATGAAAACCTCACTTCCTACTTCAATTTAAAATCAATTACTTCCAACCCATTTGATTTTTAACCAAAACAATTTATACGTATGTTGTCCATATCAGCATTTCAGATTTTTAGAAACAAATAGATCAAAATTTCGTTGATTGTTGAGAAAGAAATCAAAGATTCACCGTAAATGGAAGGATGGGTTCATAGAATTCGAAAAATCAAATCTCAAAAACCGCTTCGAATTAGACTGCGCCGTCAGCGCCAGTACGATCAGCAGAGAACCTAGTATTTTTGGTGCGAAAATGAAGGGATTCGGTGTCGATGATTTTGATTGTTCGGAACTAGGGTTGGAGTTTGACGGCGATAGAAGCAACGATGGGCGAAACGGAGTGTGGAATTGAGATGAGGATGGAGCAGGCTTTGATTTGGCGAAGTTCGGCGAATTCTTGAGGAGATTTGAGGGGTGCGACATTGTGGGTGATGCACGTTTTTGGGTTTCAGGGATTTTTATCGGAAGTTCGGATTTTGCTATCGAGGGCCGAAGTCGACAAGGAGTGGTGCGTTGAGACGAGAGGAGGAAGAGAGATTGGTTGGTGGTCTTAGAATTGGGTTCGGTCAAGTGTTGGAGGTGTACAAGTGCACGGTGCGTGCACTGTTTTGGGTTCCAGGAAGAAGTTCACGCAAGGAAAGGAGGAAGAAGAAAGGAGGGGGTGCGGGCCGGGTCGCGAACGTGAATAGGTTTGGGCTTTGGGCCTAAAGCATGGGTATGTTCTATTTTAATTCAAGTTTAAAATGGTCTAAACTTTAAACAAGCACAACTCGTTCAGTTTAGCTCCGATTGACTCGCCATTGGGTTCGTTAGAACCGTATCGAGAAATAGAACCCAGTGGTATATAACGTTGGTAATGTTGGTTAAGTATAAATTAAGGGGAACTAAAATGAAAACACCCTTTATACACGACAAGCGTAGTTATTAATTTAAATTTCAATATATAAAATTTAGGGGTTTTCAGGGAGAAGGAAAAACTTAGAGAATAATTTAGTTTCGAGGACAAGAAGTTTGAATTTTAGGCTTAGGGACACTTTCTAATGTATATCATGGAATACAGGGGCCGCCATCATTACCTCTTTTACACTAAAGTTTGTCCATCAGCCTAAAATCCAAACTTGTTGTCCTTCAGCCTAAATTTTTCTCTAACTTTTTGCTTTAGCCTATTTTCCTGTAAAATTTAACAGAGACCTCACCAGCTGTTAATCGAGGTTGGATTGGTAGCAATAGTTGTGTTCGTTCATAAGGGACCTTGACATTGAAGTTGTGGAGCTGAAATGGTGAGAACTTCTAATTTAAAATTTTATTTATTTAAATTAGTTAATTAAAATTAGCTGAGTTAATTATGACTTGTCGATGATGATTGTGTGATGGATGTTATTATGTGAATGGACGTGCATGTAGTTAGATAATACACTGAACACTGTAAAGCGCTATCGACAGTAACGCTTGTGCACAACTGAATTGGTTGTTGTTGATGATAACGATAATTCATTATCATCATATATATATGGTTGATTTACCCTGTTGTATGATGCACACACAACACAATTGTTATGGGATTATACAGGTGATCGATTTTATTCCCCTTCCATATAAACGAAGTTGATTTTCTAATATTAGATATTATCATGTTCAAATTATTTCAAAAATAAGATTTTTTGAAATTTGATTTTTAGCTTTATAAGTTTTGAAAACATAATATGAATATATATATAGACGCCAGAACGTTCTAGGATGACAGAGAGGATAGTGTCTAGGCTTGGGTTTGGAAATTCAGTTTCCTGCTCTCCCTAGCTATCCCTAACTTGTCAGACAACGGAATGGTAAATCCGAAATCTAATTTGAAATATATTTTGAAACTGTTCAAAGGATTTGGAAGTATAAATTCAATTTTTAAAAAGTGGTTCAGCGATTTACATTAAATCGTTATATGGCTTGAATAAGGCGTGCTCCGTTGCGACAACTAGTAAATATCAATTTCAAACTTCGAATGGTTATGACTTGATAAATATTAAATCGACTTGAAATAAGACACGTTGGATTTCAAATAATAATAGTATTTGAATAGAAGGAAAATTTCGATTTTCTATATATGATTTCAAGTTATACGTAAACAAAGTTGAAATACATACAGTTGGCAATCATAACGAAAATAGAATAAAGCAAATTTATTTAAATGGGAGAATTTATGAAAATTTCTATTTCATAAACCTAAGGGTGGTTAGAATCGAAATATTTGGATTTCGAATAACTTTAAATCTACTTGATTTAAATGACCATTTTAACAGCAGTACCTTTGGGTAACATTTCCAAATGTTGTTCTGGCTTTGAAATTTATAAGCGTGAACTATTGTTTGGTTACAAGAATGATTTCGAAGATTATTAAAGTGTTGGAATATTTATATGGTATAAAAATGAGTTTTCCAAATTTTAAATTGGGATCTGGTTGGAAATAAATCTTCGGATATTTGATATTAGTTCGGTAGATGAAAACTCTTATTATCTGAGGAATTTAAAAGGTAATTTACCGTTATTCCGCTTATAATATGAGTTGGATATGGAAATTTATATTGAATATAAGTTGACGATATTTCTATCCAGATCGAATGTCGAAGAATTGAATAAATCTTTTAATTAAGATATGAGTTTTCCACCTGATTGAAATGAGTTAGATAGAAATAATCTTCGATATTTGGTATAAAATTTTATGGTGTAAATGAATACTATCTGGGGAATTTGGAAGATATATTATTATATCGTTATTCCACTTGTAGTATTCGTCCATTATGAGGATTTTATCAAACATAAGTGGATAAAATTTCTGTGTAATTTATGATTCAATATCAATTGATTTGGGTTGTCGTGAATCGTATCTTCAATAATATCATTCTTGAAACCCGATAAGATTGAATGGTGGAAATTCATATCACAATTGGGGATTTAGTCAAACCTTTGATTCAAGGAATTTAAAGGTAAGAATTGAAGTGAAGGTATAATCTTTGATTTCAAAGAAGAGATAGGATGATAATAAGATATATGAAATTTAAGGTAATTCAAATCTTGAGTTGTATAGGAATTGATAATCATTTGGAAGGAGATTTGAATTGAAAAGCCTGTGTAAACCATAGCTACTGTTTTAAAGTACGCTTATTACTTGGAACGACCGGGATCGAATATATGTTCGAAAACCATTCCAAGTAATAATACGACGTTATGAAGCAATTCAAGACTTGGTAAACGACGAATGAAGACCGGGAATATTTGAATTGTTTAGATTGATTATCTATTGATGTCTCGGTTTGGGTAGGCCACCCGATACGAGGTATGAGTTGTATGAGACCTGAACATATTCAAGTATTTTCGGGTTGTTGTTCCGTTCAGACCCAGAACGGATTTGTATGGATGGTGTGTCTGACGTTGAAATTGACCACATAGCACTGATTTCCGTTAATGTATATCGGATTGGGACAATATATTATCCTCATCGCTAAGTCATATGAACTTAGAGGGTATGCATTGATTGAAATCAGTGATATGTCGTGAATTGTAAATGTCGCATACCCAAGTTATGAGACGAGCTAGTGATGATCAAAGAATGGCTTATCGAAGCATCGCTTTGCGTATGACGTGACATCAACAAAACCTCACACCCCGGATTGATGAGAAACTGGCGGTTAGGTTTTAGACTTTATATGAATTGATGATGAAGCTGTGCAGCAGTGGGAAATCACTCATGAACCTGGGGAAGTTGGGTATGTTCGGGGGGCCGTGTCTGGTCGAAAACCGTTGATCTGCCCTGACGATGTGTGGTCGGTATCCGCGTATGGTCGAAAAAGCCATTGAGGCACTTCGTTTTTGTATCCCTGATTTATCTTTCGTGCCAGGAATCATCAAGTTGGAAACCCAAATTCCTTATGCGAGCCATACGATTTTGATTGTATATATATGGCAACATATATTATGGGGTATATGCTGTCTAGGATTAATACAGTTACTTGCGAAATGTTTTCCGCACTATATATATATATATATATTACGGTATTGAAGAGGATTTTACATATGAAAGCATATTTGGTTATCATAAGATAAAACTCGCCCATCTGGTGTGCGCTTGCATTGTGTGATTCGGGACGAGCTTATGATAGCTTCATTTCAAAAGTCATGGCGCATTTATATGCACGGGTATTCACTTGGAGTAAATCCGTTCCGCATTAGCGGCATGATCCGGTGAATCTCCCAACTTTAAAATGAATCTAATTGTTTTGAGTTCTCACACCAGTCCCACGACTGACCTGGAGTTTATTGTTCCCTCACCTAAACTCTAGGTGCCCATGATTTTTGCATGGGCAGCCAGTAGTTTAGCTTTGCAGTTATGGATCGTTGGAGCAGGATTTAGAGTGCTTCTAGAGTTGGAGTCCACGATAGAGTTGAAGCTTCCGCTGTGTTTTGATCTTCCGCTGAGAGTAAAGTTATTTTCTTTCTTCCGCTGTATACGTTTATGTTGTAACTCTGATATTCATGTACCTCTGATGTAATATTGGTTTATTCAATGAAAAGTTCTGTTATTTTTGTTCAACGTATGTATGTACCCATAACAATTCGTCTTTTCTGAACGGTTTAAGTTGGTTTAATTACCGGCAAGAACCGGGCGAAAAGATGGGTCGTTACAGTTGGTATCAGAGCTTTGGTTATACAAAGCTATTGGGTACGTACATATTTGGACAAAAGAATAGGACTCCTCAGAGTTATATTATCTCATTAGAGATAGGGTTAGGAATACCCTAGAATGAGATCTCGGAATATTATGACGAGAAAGCGTATATTTTTGAAACCTATAGAAGGTATTTTTGAACAAGTAAATCATTTTGAAACGATGATTATTTGAAATATATTTTGAAATATAAATTGAAATAAGAATTTCGAGTGTTTTATTCGACGTCCCGATTGGACTATCGAGTATGTAAGAGTTTTAAATATACGTCTGATCAACGTATAAGCGAAGCCAATATATACTAGATAGATATAGAGTCACACTCTAGTCGCCCGGGGATGATCTGATGATGATTGCGACATCATCAGTACTCATTTTCGAGTTTCGAAAGTGGGATGACTATATAACCCCAATTAAGACGTCAAGAGATACTTGAATTATTTCGATAGGTTGGAACTATTAAGAGGAATTTAATAGGCTATAAATACAAATCAAACTATTTTAATAACCAGAAGGATTGAGGTAAATCCACCTAAAGACTTGGAAGCAAATGTGGGAAATAAGATCATACATTAAGACAATTTATGTCAAAAATAACACCCATACTTCAAGTTAAACAAGTCTTAACAAATGTTTGAATATGGTCTAATAAGTTGTAATCAGGAAAATATTATATTTCTCAAAGAATGTTAATATGTTAATGTAAGCAATAGATTTGGAAAATACTGGAACTACTTTAGTATGTTTAAAATATTAAAAAGAATTTAATGTAAGGAAAATAGGTTATAACCATAAAAGGGTATTATAATCCTCGAAGAATAAGTTAATGTAAGTGATAGATTTGAAATCAATGCCTAACATGGACTATAAAGGATAAAATGCAAGTTAAACTATTCCGCTTGTAAGTATATGTTAGCAAATCTAAATCCCTCAAGGAATTAGAAAGTAATTTAACTTAAGTAAGGAATCTATTTAAAGATGATTTAAATAGTAGCGAACATCAAAGTAGGAAGAAAACTGTTGTGTGAGTGATTCAAATAAAAAAAAATGTTTAAGGGAAATCGCTTATGATACAAAGAAAAATGGAACTTGAGGTAAGATTGACTCAAGAGCAAGTTAATGGAAGCTAAGTGTTCTAAGAATAAATAACTTATATTTGTATCCTTGAAGTGCACTCGATTGTCCTACCTAGGCCTGAATTAGCATCATCGGTTGAATTCAAACCATTTATAAGCGATTTTTTGAAAATGTAAGATTATTATTTGAAACAAGCCTAGCGTGAACATGTATACGCGTAATCAGAGTGCGCAGAAGAAGCGTGATGGTATTTTAAGTAAAACTGTTTTAAGAAATTTTTCGGCTAGTTGAGTAAGAAAATTTTCTAAACGGAAATTGATACTTAAACAAGAATGAAAAGAGCATATATATATTTATGAATTTTAAAGTGGATTTAGGAAGGTGTTGTTCGATTTGGGGAATATGACAACCAAAATATGAATATCAAATGAATATCAATTTAAGTTATAAATGGGTTAAAATGAGATTTGAAATGATTGGAATAAAAATTTGAAATAGAATGAGTATTTCGAAAATATAATTCCATCTCTTCCCTTGTCGCTGGGTTTTGCTCGACCCAGTGTAATCTTTTGAACATCACTCTGAATTGTCGTTTTACTGTTCAACTTTATCTTTGAATTCTGCCTTTTGTCCATGACTCTATCATGGGTTGAAACCAGCATTTTTGAAACCAGTATCATGGATACTCTATCATGGACAAGTGAATTAACTTGGATTGAAACCAGTATTTTGAATTATCTCTAAATTGAACTTGAATTGTATTAAGAGCAATAGAATTTCTAATACTGAATTTAACCAAGATACTATTTGCATGATAATGGAAAAATTTGGGAACAATTTATTTAAGAACTTGGATTTAAATTTCTAATTAAGTACTTAGTCTTATAATTGATAAGAAACCAAGGGTTCAATAAAAGTAAAAGATAATTTCCAGGCTTTAAAATTTTCTTTGAGTCATAGACCTCTAAGTACTGGACCTTATCTATCCTAGTCCCTTCTTAATGATAGGATAGCAGCTCAGAGTCTAACTCAGAGAATTTGATTTTTAAGCAAGACTGGTGACGACCCTATCAATCGTGAGATCTTAGAAGTATCCTTAGACTCTGCCTTTAGTGGGAATTAGACAGAGCAGCCTGAGAATGATATGAGCCTCGGTTCTGACCATATCATGTCTGATATGTTAAAAGAGAAATTGGAATTTGGATTTTGTAAAGGAGTTTAAATTTACTCAACCTCCTTTTCGAGGACGAAATGTTTCTAAGGGGGGGTGAATGTAACATCCCAGAATTTTTATAAGTTTGCTTTGGATTTATATTTATTTGATTTTCATTATTTTCTAAATATAAATTGATATTTATAAAGATTTAATATAAATTTTACTTTAGATAAGTATTTTTGTTTTATTTAATATGATTTTTTAAGAAAAAAAAAACTTATTTTTGAAAATTTTAAATTCTAAGATTTATGTTTAAATAATAATATTTTCTAATTTTGATAGTATTGATTTGTAAATGATTTTTTTTTGTAAAGGATAATTTATTTTATGATTTTTACAAGAATGATTATTATTTATTTTTGATAAATTATAATGATATTTATAAAATTTGTATAAAGATTATATGTATTTATCTAAGAGCATTTTTAAGCATAAATTTTGGTAAAGTGTATATATATATTTGATAAATTTTATAGATAAATATTTTAAATATTAATAAGCGATAAATATTTTGGTAAACTTTAAGCAATACTTAAGTGCTGGAATTTTGGCTACATAAACAAGTGTTGTAAATATGTTACTAACTAAAATAAATAAATTAAGACTTTGGTAATTAGGTGTCCACTTATGTGTAAGACATGCATTTGTTGAATTTTTAATAATAATTAGGTGGCATCATGCATGAGCCTTGTATGGCAAGTGTCATTCATTTAAAATATAGAAATTTAAACATTTTTCTTTCTTGGAAATTTAAAACCCTCTGTATCTCACGATGTACTCACCTTCTCCTTCCTTATTCAAACTCCAGCAAATGAAAACCTCACTTCCTACTACAATTTAAAATCAATTACTTCCAACCCATTTGATTTTTAGCCAAAACAATTCATAAGTATGTTGTCCATATCAGCATTTCAGATTTTTAGAAACAAATAGATCAAAATTTTGTTGATTGTTGAGAAAGAAATCGAAGATTCACCGTAAATGGAAGGATGGGTTCATAGAATTCGAAAAATCAAATCTCAAAATCCGCTTCGAATTAGACTGCGCCGTCAGCGCCGGTACGATCAGCAGAGAACCTAGTATTTTTGGTGCGAAAATGATACGGTGTCGATGATTTTGATTGTTCGGAACTAGGGTTGGAGTTTGACGGCGATAGAAGCAATGATGGGCGAAACAGAGTGTGGAATTGAGATGAGGATGGAGCAGGCTTTGATTTGGCGAAGTTCGGCGAATTCTTGAGGAGATTTGAGGGGTGCGACATTGTGGGTGACGCACGTTTTTGGGTTCCAGGGATTTTTATCGGAAGTTCGGATTTCGCTATCGAGGGCCGAAGGCGACAAGGAGTGGTGCGTTGAGACGAGGGGAGGAAGAGAGATTGGTTGGTGGTCTTAGAATTGGGTTCGGTCAAGTGTTGGAGGTGTACAAGTGCACGGCGCATGCACTGTTTTGGGTTCCAGGAAGAAGTTCACGCAAGGAAAGGAGGAAGAAGAAAGGAGGGGGTGCGGGCCGGGTCGCGAACGTGAATAGGTTTGGGCTTTGGGCCTAAAGTATGGGTATGTTCTATTTTAATTCAAGTTTAAAATGGTCTAAACTTTAAACAAGCACAACTCGTTCAGTTTAGCTCCGATTGACTCGCCATTGGGTTCGTTAGAACCGTATCGAGAAATAGAACCCAGTGGTATATAACGTTGGTAATGTTGGTTAAGTATAAATTAAGGGGAACTAAAATGAAAACATCCTTTATATACAACAAGCGTAGTTATTAATTTAAATTTCAATATATAAAATTTAACAGAGACATCACCAGCTGTTAATCGAGGTTGGATTGGTAGCAATAGTTGTGTTCGTTCATAAGGGACCTTGACATTGAAGTTGTGGAGCTGAAATGGTGAGAACTTCTAATTTAAAATTTTATTTATTTAAATTAGTTAATTAAAATTAGCTGAGTTAATTATGACTTGTCGATGATGATTGTGTGATGGATGTTATTATGTGAATGGACGTCCATGTAGTTAGATAATACACTGAACACTGTAAAGCGTTATCGACAGTAACGCTTGTGCACAACTGAATTGGTTGTTGTTGATGGTAACGATAATTCATTATCATCATATATATATGGTTGATTTACCCTGTTGTATGATGCACACACAACACAATTGTTATGGGATTATACAGGTGATCGATTTTATCCCCCTTCCATATAAACGAAGTTGATTTTCTAATATTAGATATTATCATGTTCAAATTATTTCAAAAATAAGATTTTTTGAAATTTGATTTTTAGCTTTATAAGTTTTGAAAACATAATATGAATATATATATATATATATATAGACGCCAGAACGTTCTAGGATGACAGAGAGGATAGTGTCTAGGCTTGGGTTTGGAAATTCAATTTCCTGCTCTCCCTAGCTATCCCTAACTGGTCCGACAACGGAATGGTAAATCCGAAATCTAATTTGAAATATATTTTGAAACTGTTCAAAGGATTTGGAAGTATAAATTCAATTTTTAAAAAGGGGTTCAGCGATTTATATTAAATCGTTATATGGCTTGAATAAGGCGTGCTCCGTTGCGACAACTAGTAAATATCAATTTCAAACTTCGAATGGTTATGACTTGATAAATATTAAATCGACTTGAAATAAGACACGTTGGATTTCAAATAATAATAGTATTTGAATAGAAGGAAAATTTCGATTTTCTATATATGATTTCAAGTTATACGTAAACAAAGTTGAAATACATACAGTTGGCAATCATAACGAAAATAGAATAAAGCAAATTTATTTAAATGGGAGAATTTATGAAAATTTCTATTTCATAAACCTAAGGGTGGTTAGAATCAAAATATTTGGATTTCGAATAACTTTAAATCTAATTGATTTAAATGACCATTTTAACAGCTGTACCTTTGGGTAACATTTCCAAATGTTGTTCTGGCTTTGAAATTTATAAGCGTGAACTATTGTTTGGTTACAAGAATGATTTCGAAGATTATTAAAGTGTTGGAATATTTATATGGTATAAAAATGAGTTTTCCAAATTTTAAATTGGGATCTGGTTGGAAATAAATCTTCGGATATTTGATATTAGTTCGGTAGATGAAAACTCTTATTATCTGAGGAATTTAAAAGGTAATTTACCATTATTCCGCTTATAATATGAGTTGGATATGGAAATTTATATTGAATATAAGTTGACGATATTTCTATCCAGATCGAATGTCGTAGAATTGAATAAATCTTTTAATTAAGATATGAGTTTTCCACCTGATTGAAATGAGTTAGATAGAAATAATCTTCGATATTTGGTATAAAATTTTATGGTGTAAATGAATACTATCTGGGGAATTTGGAATATATATTATTATATCGTTATTCCACTTGTAGTATTCGTCGATTATGAGGATTTTATCAAATATAAGTGGATAAAATTTCTGTGTAATTTATGATTCAATATCAATTGATTTGGGTTGTCGTGAATCATATCTTCAATAATATCATTCTTGAAACCCGATAAGATTGAATGGTGGAAATTCATATCACAATTGGGGATTTAGTCAAACCTTTGATTCAAGGAATTTAAAGGTAAGAATTGAAGTGAAGGTATAATCTTTGATTTCAAAGAAGAGATAAGATGATAATAAGTGTTAGACCCAAAAGTGGTTCTAACACCCAAATTGATTAAAAGCAAATAAGATGAGATAAAAATGAACACACAGGATTTATAGTGGTCCGGCGAAGAAGTGCCTACATCCACTTATCTTTCACTATATTCAATGATTCAGTTGCAAATACAATGTAATTGTCACTTGATTTCACTCTCAACTCGCTTATATTCACTCAATAGATTAAAACAAATAATGAAAGAAGATTTGGATTCTCCGGGAGTAATGGAGTTCGGATTATGGAGGTAGTTGAATTCTCAAAGTGCCTAAAAAAAGATCCTTCTCTTTGTCTCCAGACGGGGTATTTATAGGTGTAAATTTGCTCAAAACTTGATCCGGGTCGGGGCCACGTGTCGTCCATCCCACTATCCTCGGGTTCGGATGAATTATTGTGTTGACAACGCATCAAAGTAACGGGCGTTATGGGTAGGAACTGGTCACAGCCGGTCCGGATATCCAGGCGCTTTTGCAGGAGAATAACATGGAACATGGGCTCGGGTCGGAGACGCACAGATAAGGGGTTCGGATCGGGATACCCGATCCGACCCGGATTGGCTTGGATGCAACGCTCTCTTCTTCTCTAATCTGCTCCGCTCCGATCCATTTTCGTGGCAAACAGGTGGCTTTCCGGTCCAATTGAGATTATGTTGCCCTCCGATCCGATTAGATATACCTTACCAATTTCCTCAGCAGCAGCTCACCGATCCGAATAGAAGATTCTATCCGACCCGAACCGATATGTTGCTCTGACCCGACCCGAACAACTGCAGCTATCCAATCTAGGTTGTAGTGTCTTCTCCAATCCGAACCGAAGTCTTCTAATTAAAAATGCTCTTCAATATCTGGTTTCTTGACTTTGTGTTGCCTAGTACACAAAGTAGGCTAACACTTTGCCCCCTCAAAGGATGCTTCTGTTGGGAACGGATCATGCTTTGACTGCCATAGCGCAAAAGCTTTATCCTTCCTTTCGAATTCACACGTTAAGTTGTCGTACTTCATCCTGTTCGGTTCGGATTCAGACCCGAACGGACTTCTGGCTTGGGTTTCGACCCGAACAGATCTCCTTCCTCCTGTACTCTGCGATGAACCAGTGGGCCAAGCTGTGTTACTGGGCTTTTCGAGCCGGTCCGATCGGGAATACGAATAGTCAGCTTGTTGTTTATATAAATTCACTTCTTCTTTCTTCCTTTCTTTCATTTACTGTTTTCGTTTATCCGAACCGATCCCACATCGAAGCTCCAGCCTTTCCAAGAAACTTCAAAATTTTCGCTTCCATCTTCGAATCAAATACATAGGTAGTCTTGTAATCTTGAATCTTGTTGCCATAATCGCTTTTAATTTACATCCGCGGTTAGTTTGAACGACTTTAACAAAGTAATTGAATAATTCCATCACTACGTCTTCTTCCATCCTCCTCCTTCGTCGTCAATGGCATCGACGCCATTTCGAAGCGTTGGAGGAAAGTATTGAAGCTCGTTATTAAAAACTTGAGTGCTTAATCTCTCGACTTTAATTAAAGCTTGGGATTTCGAGTTGGGTTCGCTATTTAAGAGGATGAAGAGGAAGAAAGCTGAAGAAGGTTGGTTCGGGTAGGGGAACAGTAGGAGAAAAAGGAAAAGAGAGAAATTTACAGAGCCGGATCGGGTCGGAGCAATAGGGCCAAGAAATGGGTCTTAAACTGCTTGACCAGGTCGGGTCGGATCTACGAATACAATGAAGGTCAAGACTTATGCGCTCGGATCGGACCCGGTTGAAAAACAAAAGAGAGAATAGGGGTCTGATTATCCAAGTTAATCCGACCCGCTCCGGGTGTCAATCTCCGAACCGATCCGGATATATCTTTCTGAGTATGGGCCTTTGCTCATCCGATCCGAACCTGGTGTCTACATCCGAACCGAACACTACTCAATCTAAAACATAAACTCTCGTCCAACTATTTAAAAGATATTACTTCCAACTTCACGAACAGTTAGGATAGTGCCTTGCGGACATAAGTGAACATTAAGAACTGCTCTGACTATCACTTTCTCTTCAAAGTTTCGTCTTACATTGCTGTACTTTTACTTTGCATTTCTCACATTCGCTGCACACATTTTAGTTCACACACATGCACAGGGGGGTACGGGATAATTTACTCTAATCCGTGCTATTGCTTCTTCAATAGTTCTATGACAATGAGGCCCAGACGCTCTTCCCGACTAGCTGAGAGGAAAGAAACCCCGGAAACTTCTAACAAAATCACTCTTGAGGATATATCTTCTTCGTCTGATCCAGAATGGGACAGTGAGGGTCCAGACTACGGGGTTGGAAATCGATAAAACAACAAAGCGTCTTCGGAGAACGAGGTTTGTCTGGGTTTTGAGGAGGAAGGAGGGACCGGTGACGATCGAGCCCCTGACGAATTTGAATCAGCCATTATATTGGAATCACCTCCAGACTCCGTTGAATCGACAATCGACAACGATCGACTTGTTCGAATTTGCTTAAAGTATGGAATAATGAAAAGGGACACCCTAGTGCCCTCACGCTCTGACCGTCCCCACAACCCTCCAGAAGGATATATGACGGTCACTCGATTGATGTGCATGGTCGGTGCCATTCCTCCATTCTCTCCCTTCATTGTTGATTTTTTAAGACAAATGCGGATTGCCCCCATGCAATTGAACCCCAATTCATATGCCTATCTGCACACCTTGTACATAGCATATCGTGAAATCTTAGGCATAGAGCTCACGTTCGATGACGTTCACTTTTTCTACAATTTCAAGCATCGGACTCGAGAAACTCCATCTTTCTGCTACTTTGAATCAGTTCCAAAAAGGAAGATAATCTCTGCACCATTTAGCAGTAAAGCTGGAGATTCCAGATTAGAATGGTTTTACGTGAAGCGACAGCCTGGATGCGCCAGGAGGTGGACCAAATCAAGTAAAGCACTGATTTTCTAAATCCGGGCTCTATACATTTGAATCATCACCTTGACGTGTTTTTCCTTTTTGTTTGCAGTTGACAATCCCAAACAGATATCAGACCAGGTGTTCTTCGACCCGATGCGCCGACTCCTCAATGGCGATCAGAAATTCTTGACTATCGACGAAACCCTTAAGGACGAATACCTTCACTTTCATGGGCTGTTGTCTGTTTTTCGTAGCATTGGTCATGGGACGGTTCCATACGCATACATTCCTCCAGTGGAAGTAGTCCCAGAGACAGGAGAAGGCTCAGGAATTCCTACAGTGCCTCTTCACACTTCACCTTCTCCATCTTCTACGCAAGATGATGAATTGGCTAATCTGGCCGAAAAGCATCGTGAAGGATATATTGCCCCTGAGGAAACTACTTCTCTAGAAAAGTCAAAATCTTCCCAAGAGTCACCACTTCACGCTTCTGAGGGGGATGCCCCTAGCACTGATGATCAAATATTTCAGGGTTTGGGGGATCTCCCCTTACCTGAGACTATATACACTTCAGAGGATTTCAGGAAGGATCCTTTAGTCTTCACTTCTTCTGAAGAGACCACTCCCGCTAAGGCCAAAGAGCCTGCCCGTACTAGTCTAGCTTCAGACTCGGGTTGGTTGGGGGGAAACACACCACTTAGGATACACTTTACATAACAACATTAACCTTCATTGCACCTTTTTCCTCGCGAATCCATTAATTCTAAATTTCGTTCGTTTTATCGTGCAGGTACAATGTCTCGATCCTACTATGATATAAGAAAGCTTCGTCGCAGCATGTCCAATCCTCCTCAGGATGTCGAGTATGATCGCCGGGATGATCGCGGTAGGGAGGAGAGAAGGCCTTATGATCCCTATCGTTCTCGACCCTCACGTTCTCGCTCACCCGTTAGGCCGGAACAAGAGAAATACAAAGGTTACCAAAGCCGTAGGGAGGAGGATAGACCACAATCCAAAGACTCCTCCTCTTCCTATGAAAAACGCAGTAGAGAGAAAAGTCCTCCAAAGGAAACCGGGTCTCGAAGTAAGCAAAAGGTCCCTGCTACTAAACGACCTAGGACAGACAAAGAGACTACAGAATCCTCCTCAGGAAGGGACACCGAATTGACAATCCTCGCTCCTCCCCCACCAGATGCGGGAACTGCAATAAAGCGGGCATATTTGAAAGAGCAATTTCCCGAACACTACTTCGAAACTCTGACTTTTTTACCTTCCCTTGAACCTATTTCGTCTAATTGGGCAGATGAGGCCAAAGCAAAGATTGATGCGGTACAAAAACAATATACTGAGATGTTCAAATATTCACGCAATCTTTCTAGAATCATCCGCACTCTAATCACAAATACTGATTCAATGCAAAAGACCGCGGAGGAGGATGCTAAGGCCTTAAAAGCTCTAGGAAAAGATTTGGAAGACACTCAAGCTCAGCTAGCGGTCGCTCAAAGGGACGCTTCTAATTTCAAACAACAATCCGAGGACATGCAAAAGCGTTATCACGATTTGCTTGAATCTCATACTCAGGAGTGTTCTGAATTAAAAAAGCAAGCTGACGAGGCCAAGTCAGAAGCTGCTAAGACACGCCTTGCTTATGCTGAGCTTGAATGGAAAAACGCCGAGTTAGCAAAGAGGAGTGCTGAATTAGAAAAGAAGAACGCTGACTTGGCTTCAAAGTTGTTGGAGGCAGAGAACAAGGCTGCTCTGGCCGAGGGCAATGTGGAGTGTGCTATTAAATCTGCGGAGGAAGTCTGCAAGCAACTATCAGAGGCGGAGGCTGATATTCAGCGCTTCGGCGAGCTAATGATTGAATTCTTCGCACACATTATTCGTCGTCGAAACATTTCTTGGATCGAGGACTATCCATCCACTCTAGTTCAAGTATGGAATCAAATCGTTGAGTGGGAAAAAGAGGAACTTAAGGTCGATTCCCTCGATGAAGATAAACTGATGGAGAAATACTTGAGAGATGATGAACCGGAGCGCCTAGCTGAAGGGCGCCGCCTTATTGCTGAGGTCATGGAAGAAGAGAGACGGAAGTCTAAACAAAAAACCATTCTCGAAGCTGGTTCCTCTTCCTCTGCCCCTGCAACTCCCGAAGTAGAAGGGTATGATCCCGAAAATCCGGGAATTCCTCGAACAACTCTGCTATTCCCTATTCCTGAAATAGCCCCAGAGGTAGTAGTCACCCCCGCTGAGAAGTCTTCGGAAGGTATCCCTATCTTTTCTCCTCAATTTGCCAAAGCTATTACTACCTTTCGCTACGTGATTGAACATTCGATGAGAGACCCATTGTTTTCGCCTGAGTTGATAACTGTTGCTTCTCATTCTGTAGGTGTCGAATCATTCGAAAAGACAGATGTAGGTCAAGGAGCTACCGCTGGGACAAAGCCCGCAGATGGGGCCAAAAAAGGGGAAGACAAGGCTGCTTCTATAGACTTGGGAGAAGGAAGTGAGCCAACTAAGGTCTCCACTCCCCATGATGAAGAAATGATAGCAGCTTTAAAGGACGATGGCGGAGACGGGGGGCATGAAGAGGAACTAGAAGTTGCAATAACCGGGGAGTCAAAAAGTGCTGATGACGTTACCTTGGCTGCAATGAAGGCTGATCAAGACAAGCGTTTGCAATTAAAGGCCGAAGAACTAGACCCTGAGGTCCTCAAGCCCCTCGCAGTTGTGGATGCGGGTTCAAGGTTAGTTGTTAAGCTCTCAACTAGATCTATTACAGAAGAACTTGCTAAAAAATCTTCTCTTGATTCCAGTGCCCCGCCCTCCGGGAAGAAGTCTACTGGCTCCAGTACCGCATCTTCAGGGAAAAAGAAATCAAAACGAATCTTGACCGAAGCCGAGAAGGAAGCAAAGGATGCGGAAAAAGCCGCCAAGAAATCCAAGGCTCGTTCCAAATCTAAATAGTGGATTGCCCTGTATCTTTTTAGCATTTTTGTGAACCGATAATTGCTGCTACAAAAGCAGCTCCTGCACTTCCTTTTTTAGCTATTTCCCTGTACAAATTCATTCATCTGTAAATAAAAATAATTCACTTTTTGCAATGTTTGTTTGTTAGTAGTTCTGCACTTATGCATGTCTACAGTTGTGAATCGATGTTGTGGAGGGGGGAAATATGCGTGTACATAAATGTCCCCAGTCAATTTCCACAAGTTATTCAATGCTTAACCAAGCAATCTGAAAGCTCCCGATTTTCTGACGGGATAGCACTTCCTGTGCTGTCAGTACCTGTCGTTTTTTCTGGCATTTCTTTTATACTCTCCCTCTTTCTCTTGAGAGTTAGAGTTCGAGTTCAGTCATCTATTTATTCCCCGGTCTTTCAACGGGGAAAGATTTCTTTCTCAGCGCTCAGTCAGAGACGCTTTTATACTCTCTCTCTCTCTCTGGAGAGTTAGAGTTAGGAGGAGAATCTCTTTTTCAGCGCTCAGTCGGAGACGCTTTTATACTCTCTCTCTCTCTCTCTGGAGAGATAGAGTTAGGAATAGAATCTCTTTTTCAGCGCTCAGTCGGAGACGCTTTTATACTCTCTCTCTCTCTCTCTCTCTGGAGAGTTAGAGTTAAGAATGTCGTTTTCTCATTCTTTTATGTCTTATCGCACAAATAGTCGTTGTGCTTCTTTTTATGTCTAAACCGTTTCCAACCTTTTTAGGCTGTGAGTCACCCTGTACTTCATACCTACAACAGAATAATTAACAAATGTATATATACATAATGCATAAAGGTAAATAACACACAATATTTTTATAGTGGTTCAGCTAAGTCGTAGCCTACATTCACTTTATAGTCCTTTATTCATATCGTCAGATTTTCCCAAGGCAAGTCGTGCCTTATTACAGAGTTCATAAGAAAAATAACACAAAGTACAGTGTTTTTAATCCAAATATCGCATTAAGTGTTGGGCATTCCATGCTCTGGGGACTTCTTCGCCATCCACGGTCGTTAACTTGAAGGTTCCTTTTTCAAGTTTCCGTTGAATGACAAAGGGTCCTTCCCATTTCGGACTAAGGTGAGGAAGGGATGGAAAGACTCTCTTTAGCACCAGATCTCCTGGTTCAAAAGTCCTGAGGCGAACTTTTTTGTCGTAATAGCGTGCCATCTGGCGCCGATGTCTTGCTGCACGCAAATCTGCTTCGTCCCTTTTCTCTTCGACTTCATCAAGAGACTCAAGTAAAAGTTCCCAATTTGTCATAGGGTCATAATATGTCACCCTGTGGGAAGGAACTTCTAGTTCAACTGGAATTACAGCTTCTGAGCTAAAGGAGAGAGAGAAAGGGGTATGACCGGTGGCCGTTTTAAATGTTGTCCGATATGCCCACAAAGCTAGGGGCAATTCATCAACCCACTTTGCCTTTGCACGCTCTAATCGCTTCTTGAGGATGGATTTTATTACTTTGTTTATTGCCTCTACTTGCCCATTCGATTGCGGATAGGCAACTGCAGTATATCGTTTGTCTATCTTATATTTTTGGCAAAAATTTCTGAATTCAGTGCTATCAAATTGGGTCCCGTTGTCAGTTATAATCGTCCTTGGGATCCCGAATCGGCATATAATATTTCTAACCACAAAACTTATCACCTTTCTTGTTGTGATCTTGGTCAAGGGCTCAGCTTCCACCCACTTCGTAAAATAGTCCACGGCTACTATTGCATACTTAGCTCCTCCTTTAGCAATTGGTAGAACTCCAATGATATCAATTCCCCATGTGGCAAATGGCCAGGGACTCACCATTGATTTAAGCTGGGTCGACGGTGCCCTGGAGATTTTGGCGAATCTCTGGCACTTATCGCAGCGTCGTGAATAATCAGCTGCATCTTTATTGATCGTAGGCCAGAAGTATCCGTATCGCAATATTTTCTTTGCTAAAGTTTGACCTCCTGTATGATCTCCACACTCACCTTCGTGTACTTCTCTTAGTACACGCTTGATGTCGTCGTGTGCTATACATCGTAACAGGGGCATAGAAAATCCTTGTCTATAGAGAGTATCATCTTGTATGACATATCTGGTAGCTTTGCGAACTACAGCTCTTTTCTCACTCTTCTTCGATGGGAGTGTCCCATTCTTAAGGAAATTCTTAATTGGAGTCATCCATGACTCCTTCTCTGGTTCCGCTTCAAAAGCCAATTCAATTTCCATTGACTCAAAGCTTGGCGACTCCAACGTTTCAATTGGAATTACTTCAGTCTCTTCTGGATTGTCGGAACTAGCCAGCTTTGCCAGTCTATCAGCTTTCTGGTTTTCAACTCTGGGAATATGTGTTATGTTTTACCGCTCTAAGCTATTCAACAGCTCTTTCACTTTCTTGAGGTAGGCGATAAGTCGAGGTCCCCGAGCCACGAATTCCTCTCGCACTTGACAAACAACAATTTTAGAGTCACAAAATATGTCTATCATTTTTACTCCGAGGTCTTTAGCAAGCTTCAGCCCGGCGATCAGGGCTTCATATTCAGAGTCATTGTTAGTCGCCGAAAATTCTAATCGCAGGGCGTAATATAACGACCGTCCCTCGGGAGTGACTAAGACAATTCCAGCTCCGGACCTTCGATCGTTCTTGGCTCCATCTGTATATAGTTTCCACGGATTCATTTTTAGCTCATCCTCGGACTTAACCACTCTGTCATTGATTATTTCTTCCTCTGGAATGGTGAACTCCGCAATAAAGTCTGCTAGAGCTTGCCCCCTGATTGACTTTCGTGGTTGAAAATTCAAATCAAACTGACTTAGTTCTATGTTCCATTTAATCAACCTTCCCGATGCTTCGGGTCTCTGCAACACCTGCCTTAAGGGTTGGTCGGTGTATATGGTTATTGGATGGGCTTGGAAATAGTGACGAAGTTTTCGGGATGCGATCAGGAGGCTGTAAGCGAGCTTCTCAATTTTTGGGTAGTTGCGCTCTGCCGCTGCTAATTTCTTACTTACATAATACACCGGCCTTTGTACTTTGTCTTCTTCTCGAACCAGGGCTGTGCTGACAGCGTGAGCCGAGACTGCCAAGTAAACAAATAATTCTTCGTGATCTACGGGCTTTGATAAAATCGGCGGTTTCTCTAGCAGTTCCAACAGATTTTGAAAGGCCTCAACACAATCCGGAGTCCACTGGAAGTTCTTCTTTCCACTCTTAATCAAATCAAAAAACGGAACACATTTATCTGTGGCTTTGGAGATGAATCTACTCAGCGCCGCTACTTTCCCTGCAAGACTCTGGACGTCTTTAATTCTCCTCGGTTCTTCGATATTTCTAATCGCTGCTATCTGGCTAGGGTTGATTTCAATTCCTCGGGAACTCACAATGAAGCCAAGGAACTTTCCCGATGCCACTCCAAATGAGCATTTCAGAGGATTCAATTTCATCCGGTACTTTCGCAGGATACCAAACATTTCCGCCAAGTCTTGCGTATGGCTGGAGGACTGCTTTGATTTGACAAGCATATCATCCACATAAACTTCGATAGTTTTTCCTATTTGATTATAAAACATTCTATTCACCAAGCGCTGATAAGTAGCTCCAGCGTTTTTCAATCCGAAAGGCATCACAACATAACAATATAACCCCAAATTCGTAATGAAGCTCGTATGTTCTTGGTCTGGTACGTGCATAGGAATTTGGTTGTATCCAGAATATGCGTCCATGAAAGAGAGAAGTTCATGACATGCTGTCGAGTCTACAAGCTGGTCAATCCTGGGAAGTGGGAAACTATCTTTCGGGCAAGCTTTATTTAAATCTGAAAAGTCAACGCAAGTCCGCCACTTTCCGTTTGGCTTCTTTACTAAGACGGGATTCGATATCCAGTCGGGATAAGTCGAATCTCGAATAAATCCATTCTGCTTCAACTTCTCTACTTCCTCTTTGAGAGCAGCCGACCTCTCTGGGCCCAGCATGCGTCTCTTTTGCTTCACAGGCGGATGCTTTGGATTTACATTCAATTTGTGACTTATAATGGATGGCGATATCCCACACATGTCAGCATGGGTCCAGGCGAACACGTCTAAGTTTGCCTTCAAGAAGTCCGTTAGTTCTTTAGCTCGACGTGGATCCAATTGAGAACCAATCTTCAAAACTTTTGTCGGATCAGCTTTATCAATGGGAATTTCCACTGTCGCTTCATTAGGAGTTGCATTTCTAGCCTCTGGTTCCTCGTCTTTTCTGGGATCCAGGTCTTCAGGCGTTCCTTTGGGCAACTCCTTCGGGGTCAATTTCTCTAATTGCTATGCCGAGTCCCCCTTTGAGGGAGACGAGGCATCCTTACTCTCAACGTTAAGTCCTTTCATCAACATCTTTAACTCGGCCACATAGCAGGCCCGTCCGGAAACCTGATCCCCTCTCATTACTCCAGTTCCGGCTTCGGTTGGGAACTTAAGTAACAAGCACCAAGGGGCGATATAAACTCTAAATTCAGCGAGGGCAGGCCTCCCCAAAAATGCGTTATAAGGCAAATCTACGTCCAATACTACGAACTAAAGCATTCGCACTCTTCTACGTTCTCCTTGCCCCAGGGTCACGGGCAACTCTATGTATCCCATGGGAGCTGTCGACGCCCCGTTGAAGCCTCTGATCCATCCTTCACAAGGCTTCAGATCTTCAGACTCAAGCTTCATCTGATCAAATGACTTTTTGAACAAAATATTAACGGAACTTCCATTGTCTACTACTACCTTATGGACCAAGGCCGGCCCGATGGTGGTAGTAATAACCAACGGATCATTGGTGGGTGATTGTATCCCAGTATTGTCTCGGCTGCGAAATACCACGTCGTCAAACATGGTATTCTGTTGTTTTATGGGGGTGACATCTTCCACATCATCACCTTCATTCACGTCTAGATGCTTGGCAGCATTCACATATTGATCCATTGATCTGAAACTTCGGATTGCTGGGTGAGGTCCGCCTACTATGGAGTTGATAACAATTCCTTTACCTTTCTGCTGCGCTGTAGGCTTGGGAGCAGGTAGAATCTGTTTTGGAGCCTGCTCTCCTTGCCCCCTGTCCCTTGGGGCAACCTTGTACTCATCCAACTTCCCTTCACGCAACAGTTTCTCAATCACATGCCTCAAATGCCGACATTCATTAGTTGAATGCCCGTGAATTCCATGAAACAAACAAAACTTCCCTGTCGCCATTTCTTTCTCGGTCGAATCACGAGGTGGTGGTCTTTTGTATTGTAACACATTATACGTATCCAGGTAAATATTTTCCAGGGTGTCGTTCAATGGTGTATAATCCTCGTAGTTCTGGAATCAGGGTCTTTTGTTAGGGTCACTTCCCCAATTTCTGTTTCTTCTGTTACCGTTTGGATTACGGTTATTGTTGTTGTTACCCCCGCTTCCAGCATTGCTATTTCCACCCTTGTTTCCTACATTTACTTCAACCTTGCCAGAACTTTCCCCAGACTGCTTTACGGCGATGTTACTCTGCACATTCTCCTTTGAGGCCGTCTCAGACTTTCTCTTTCGGTTTGCCCTGGCCTCCTCTCGTCTTAGATAAATATCAGCTTTTTCGTAGAATATCTCCCTTGTGGAGGGTGTTTTCCCAGAAAGGTAGTCTCCAAACTCAGATTTAGGCTCGACTCCTTCCTTCAATGCCATCAGAATAGTGGGCTCATGCGGGTCACTGACCTCAGTTACAACTTGGTTAAAACGATCAAGGTATGCCCTTAAAGATTCTCCTGGTGCCTGCTTGATTCTCGATAATTCAATAACACTTTTGGACTTTCGGGCATGTAGTCGGAACTGGTTCATGAAACGCTCGCTTAGTTCCTTGTAATTCGAAATCGAACGAGGAGGAAGTCAGGTAAACCAGAACAATGCCACATCTTCTAAGTAGATTGGGAACGTTTTGCACTTCACTTCATCAGGGGCAGCAGCAGCATTCATGAGCCACGAATACCGCATCAAATGCTGTCCCGGATCAGTCCTTCCGTTGTACTTGTCCATCTGTGGCAAGTTAAAGCGTCGGGGAAATTGGAAGTCGAGGATATCGTCGGTGAAGGGAGTATGGCTTCGCACAATGCCATAATCTTCATTTGTATAATTCCGGCTCTCGGACATGATCTGGCGAACCATTGCCTGTACATCAGCATTAGTTAGGGGCCGCTCAGGTTCCCTGGCCCTAGCATCCGAGTTCCTTCTGGGCTCTTGTTCAGGAGATGCCCTTCTTCTTCGTGCTGCCTCTGCTCGATTCCGTTCCCTGCGCTCCCGGTCGATCTCGGGAGGAGGGGACTGGAGTCTTTGCCCCCGAGTGGGGTCATTGTTTCCTAATGCTCGTGCAATATCCTCACGAGATCCCAAAGATCCAAATGTCAGCTGCTCCACGTTCTGAGGTCGTTCGAGTGGCCTTCGTTCACGGGGCCTCTCTTCCTCGGAAGATGAAGATTGATCCACTGGTGTGTGACGAACCGGTGATGGAGTTCTCTGTCGACGGAGTTCACTAATTTCCCGACTCATGAGCCTCATATTTTCCTGCATCATGAGATTAGTGCGCTCGTGAATTTTCATGGCCTCCCTCGTGCTCTCAAGCATGTCAAGCAAGCGCGAGAAATCTCCTTGAGTGATGGGCGCAGACGGATTGACCTGATCACCAACCCTGGTGGCTGGAATTGGAGCATTCGTAGGGACTCGAGTAGAGGTTCCAGCTTCACCAAGCATCGGGTCGGATCGGAGGTAGGAGGTCGGATCGGTTCGGAGCTGGGGAGCCTGGTCGGATCGGTACGTGGCAAGCAGCTCGGGTCGGTTCAGATTGGGGGAATGCACTGCTTCAGAATCTCCTACCCGGATCGGATCGGAGCTCTCCCCCTGCTGGCGGCTCGGATTTCCTGCATTGGCTCTTCCTACTGCTGAACTCTGCCCCCGAGACCTTGTTACAACAGCATTTTGCTGATCTTCGCTAGCTCCATTTCCTCGAACAGACTGAACTTCCTTGCCTTTTCCTTTGGCCATGAGTTTTTGACAATCACTTCAACAAATATAAAAAAGCGGAGAAACTTAAGGATTCACATCTTTGAACTCAACGGTCCAAAAAGTAGAAAGAGATCCCGGAAAATAAAGAATTTAGATGAGGATTCTCAGTGAAAGCACCAAAATGTTAGACCCAAAAGTGGTTCTAACACCCAAATTGATTAAAAGCAAATAAGATGAGATAAAAATAAAAATGAACACACAGGATTTATAGTGGTTCGGCGAAGAAGTGCCTACGTCCACTTATCTTTCACTATATTCAATGATTCAGTTGCAAATACAATGTAATTGTCACTTGATTTCACTCTCAACTCGCTTATATTCACTCAATAGATTAAAACAAATAATGAAAGAAGATTTGGATTCTCCGGGAGTAATGGAGTTCGGATTATGGAGGTAGTTGAATTCTCAAAGCGCCTAAAAAAAGATCCTTCTCTTTGTCTCCAGACGGGGTATTTATAGGTGTAAATTTGCTCAAAACTTGATCCGGGTCGGGGCCACGTGTCGTCCATCCCACTATCCTCGGGTTCGGATGAATTATTGTGTTGACAACGCATCAAAGTAACGGGCGTTATGGGTAGGAACTGGTCACAACCGGTCCGGATATCCAGGCGCTTTTGCAGGAGAATAACATGGAACATGGGCTCGGGTCGGAGACGCACAGATAAGGGGTTCGGATCGGGATACCCGATCCGACCCGGATTGGCTTGGATGCAACGCTCTCTTCTTCTCTAATCTGCTCCGCTCCGATCCATTTTCATGGCAAACAGGTGGCTTTCCGGTCCAATTGAGATTATGTTGCCCTCCGATCCGATTAGATATACCTTACCAATTTCCTCAGCAGCAGCTCACCGATCCGAACAGAAGATTCTATCCGACCCGAACCGATATGTTGCTCTGACCCGACCCGAACAACTGCAGCTATCCAATCTAGGTTGTAGTGTCTTCTCCAATCCGAACCGAAGTCTTCTAATTAAAAATGCTCTTCAATGTCTGGTTTCTTGACTTTGTGTTGTCTAGTACACAAAGTAGGCTAACAATAAGATATATGAAATTTAAGGTAATTCAAATCTTGAGTTGTATAGGAATTGATAATCATTTGGAAGGAGATTTGAATTGAAAATCCTGTGTAAACCATAGCTACTGTTTTAAAGTACGCTTATTATTTGGAACGACCGGGATCGAATATATGTTCGAAAACCATTCCAAGTAATAATACGACGTTATGAAGCAATTCAAGACTTGGTAAATGACGAATGAAGACCGGGAATATTTGAATTGTTTAGATTGATTATCTATTGATGTCTCGGTTTGGGTAGGCCACCCGATACGAGGTATGAGTTGCATGAGACCTGAACATATTCAAGTATTTTCGGGTTGTTGTTCCGTTCAGACCCAAAACGGATTTGTATGGATGGTGTGTCTGACGTTGAAATTGACCGCATAGCACTGATTTCCGTTAATGTATATCGGATTGTGACAATATATTATCCTCATCGCTAAGTCATATGAACTTAGAGGGTATGCATTGATTGAAATCAGTGATATGTCGTGAATTGTCAATGTGGCATACCCAAGTTATGAGACGAGCTAGTGATGATCAAAGAATGGCTTATCGAAGCATCGCTTTGCGTATGACGTGACATCAACAAAACCTCACACCCCGGATTGATGAGAAACTGGCGGTTAGGTTTTAGACTTTATATGAATTGATGATGAAGCTGTGCAGCAGTGGGAAACCACTCATGAACCTGGGGAAGTTGGGTATGTTCGGAGGGCCGTGTCTGGTCGAAAACCGTTGATCTGCCCTGACGATGTGTAGTCGGTGTCCGCGTATGGTCGAAAAAGCCGTTGAGGCACTTCGTTTTTGTATCCCTGATTTATCTTTCGTGCTAGGAATCATCAAGTTGGAAACCCAAATTCCTTATGCGAGCCATACCATTTTGATTGTATATATATGGAAACATATATTATGGGGTATATGCTGTCTAGGATTAATACAGTTACTTGCGAAATGTTTTCCGCACTATATATATATATATATTACGGTATTGAAGAGGATTTTACGTATGAAAGCATATTTGGTTATCATAAGATAAAACTCGCCCATCTGGTGTGCGCTTGCATTGTGTGATGTGGGACAAGCTTATGATAGCTTCATTTCAAAAGTCATGGCGCATTTATATGCACGGGTATTCACTTGGAGTAAATCCGTTCCGCATTAGCGGCGTGATCCGGTGAATCTCCCAACTTTAAAATGAATTTAATTGTTTTGAGTTCTCACACCAGTCCCACGACTGACCTGGAGTTTATTGTTCCCTCACCTAAACTCTGGGTGCCCATGATTTTTGCACGGGCAGCCAGTAGTTTAGCTTTGCAGTTATGGATCGTTGGAGCAGGATTTAGAGCGCTTCTAGAGTTGGAGTCCACGATAGAGTTGAAGCTTCCGCTGTGTTTTGATCTTCCGCTGAGAGTAAAGTTATTTTCTTTCTTCCGCTGTATACGTTTATGTTGTAACTCTGATATTCATGTAACTTTGATGTAATATTGGTTTATTCAATGAAAAGTTCTGTTATTTTTGTTCAACGTATGTATGTACCCATAACAATTCGTCTTTTCTGAACGGTTTAAGTTGGTTTAATTACCGGCAAGAACCGGGCGAAAAGATGGGTCGTTACACCAACTATGACAAGGTATGAGACCACCTCCCGATCAATGTACTCTAGAGGGGATACACTAGGGTTAAACAATAACATCTAGCAACCCAGCCACACAAGACTGGACACCAATTTAGCTTGAGTGGACCGAATGTATTATCACTTACGGTTGCTGGCCATCCAACCGTAACCCGTAAGATACAGAATCAAAAGAAGAACAAATGAATTTTTCTCTAGATCGGTGATAATACTCCCTGCTTGGAGGCGACCCAACTAGCCATGCTGCTTGCCCGATTTTTGTCATTTCTCGGTTGTGAGGCTTGAGGCTATGTTACCTTTTTTGAACATCTGGCCACCATTCACTTTAAATGCCACATCGTCAAACACGTCAAATCACTAGTTGATCTTCCCAAAAATATTATGGGTATAAAAAGCTAAAAGAAATGAATTCCTCCATCACTAAACGTAGTACCCTGAAAAGATCGTCTTATGTGATCTGTTAGGTATACTTTTTCAGACATTCGTCCATACAAGTTGTCCTGAGTCTGGATAAACCGAAAGCACTATTGTAACGTCCCGGTTTTTGACTGCCTTTGCACTACAATTTATTTTAGGGTTTATTTTTATAATTTATTTAAATAATAATAATAAAAAAATTATATGTGTATATTTTAAATTGGATATATTTAAATATACATAAGTAAGTGTTGTTGTAATATTGTGTTTATATTAAAACTTATTGTAAATACATATAAAAGACAAAATTGTTTAAAATCCATAAATATATAAGAATGTCGATTTTTATATATTGATTTGCTATTTGAAATCAATGACGTACATCAGCTATTAATTTGTTGAATACCTTAGAAACTAAGTTTTTTATAAAACATATTGCGTACATATGCTACATGGCAAGCTAAGAAACTAGACATATGTATATGTAGATAGCCTAGAAAGCCTATAGTCTGTATGCATGTGTACATCAAGTTCAATCCAAAAACCTATAGCAGCTTTAAGAAGAGATTTCGTTTCCATTTTAAAGTAAGAAGCCTGCAATTTTAGTATAAACAACTGGGCTAAGTCTTAGCACATGCATGTCAAATTCATAGCCGGAAGGAGCATAGAAATATACCATCAACATTTCTATTCAACCAACCTATAGATAACCTAGGATCTTATAGCAAGTACCCTTAAAAAAAATTCTATGTTACTTAAGGCAAAACATGAAGTTTTTAAATTTATTTTGGCACATAGCCATAGAGTATAGCCTGGAAAGATGATAAATGGGGGTAGGACTTAACACAACCTTGCTTCAATCCTTCAATCAACTAGCACAACCTATGACATTCTAGCTGCACTATCTAAAGCCTTAGCTGAAGTAGTATAGCATCATTTGGTTTCCTATAAATACTGCTGTATCCACTCTGATAAGCACACACAAAAACTGAAGCTAAGCAACCAAAAGAATGGAGCAAATAAATGGTAAAATCAGTGAGCTTAAGGGTGTGAATGCCTGAACAAGCTTGAATCTGGAAACCATGGAAAAAAAACAGAGAACAATAGCATAAGAACAAAGAAGCTTTCCTGTGAGTAAACCTTAGTTATCTATTTACATATTATAATGAACACGTTTATACCTATATACATGTGAGTACAACTTTTTACCCCATTAAAATCCTTAAATGTTTGTATATATAGAGACATATATACATACATGTTTTTTTTAACCTAAAACTGAAATTTTGCATTGAAATGATAACCTTGAAACTGTGCATCAATAAGTAAACTGTCCCATTTCTTATGTTAGGATATGAACATATATAGGTGCATCTATCCTCTTGTATATGTGCAATTAGTTAGTTTCATGTTAAAAACTTGAATCAAAACTGTGACGGCCCGCCCTGGACTAGCCGTCATTTCTCCGAAATGCAATGTGCCGATGTCCAACTAGCACGGGACGGTCGCCAAAGAAAAAGGGTGTGAATCTAAAACTACCAAAGGAAACTGTAGTATATCTCACAGTGCATGGAATAAAATATAATAACAACATAACTTTGACATAAAATAGGTGAGATAGTGCATAAGTTGAAAACCAAATCATCATAGCAGCGGAATCCATAATATAGCTTATGATCCAACATCATTATTACAACTTCAAATTTCTATCTCTAAAGCAAAAGAAAGAAAAGGTACACTACTAATGCCCAAGCAGTGACCGGCTACAACATAGGGAGTATATTTGTATATCATATGTGGAAGCCTCCTTCTCGTCTCCAGACAGCTACTCGCGCATTACCACCTAACATGTCTCTAGTCTGCTCGTTTAGAAGCACCCAGAGTAATAAGAAGAGACATTAAACTCTGGGTCAGACAAAAGTCTAGTATGAGCGATAAGCAACAAAATAGAACAATAACAGGTATAATCCAATCATACCTGAACCTGGACCTACAACCAAAGAGTTAGCACAACAAGATGTACAGTACTCTAACGTAACACTAACATAAAGTGTAAAAGTAATATGGGGTGTGCATGACATGGTGATAGCAAACAACAAACATAACAATCATCCTCACATCTCTCACTCAGTGCGTAAAGCGTACGATATCCACTACTTTGGTCACCTAATCTTTGGGCCATGACGGAGCTCAACCCCATACAACTATCACTGTGAGTCCTTAATCCGTCTCCCAGTGGTGAACCAAAGTTATAGGTATCGATAACCCTTTTGCACACGTCCCGCAACAAAGTCCAATCCTGAAGTCAACTCGTTGGTTCCCGTCTAGATCTTGAGTCACAACTTCTCATTTGGACTACCTTTGCATCTCGGGTTTATCATTCCCGTTCGTTTCGTACCTCCAAGCTTCCATACATGTTCACACTTTAGTTCAAATATGTGTGGTTCGTGCTTCTCCAGTCCGGTTCGTGGTCCCCCTTTCCTACATCGGCTCGTGGACCCCTGTTCGAGTTGTGACACATGCTCGCGGTCCTCCTCTCCTGGGTCGGTTTGTGATGCTTTATAACCTCCGTCTCGTGGTCAGCTTCCACGACCCGTGGGTCCTCGCATGTGGTCGGCTCGTGGTGACTATGGTGACTCGGTTCGTGACCCCGTCCTTGCATCGGATCGTGACATGTTCTTGTGGTTTCCTCTTTCCTTCCTGATGCGGTTCACGACTCACTATCCTAGGGTTCGCTCCCCTAGGGTTTGCTCCCTTCCTCACGGTCACTCTCCTAGCGTTCGCCCTCTTCCTCATGGTTGCGCTCCCAGGGCTCGCCCTCTTCCTCATGGTCGGGGTGTGAGGGTGCTTCGCGATCCTAGGGTTCGGGTCGTGAGAGTGCTTCACGATCCTAGGGGTTGGGTCGTGAGGGTGCTTCACGAATGGGTTACTGACGAATATCCTGCAACTTTTCTAGCGAGCTATTTACATATGATGGCGTTTTTGACCATTCTAACTTTTCTAAACAATCATGAAGCATTCCAAACAGTAATAGAAACATACATAATCGACCATAAACACCAAAACAATAATCTAACATGTTAATATAGATCAAACATACCCAAAACCCATGTTTTCCCCCTTAATCCCCTTAATCATGATTTAATCATATGATTAGCAAAACATGTCCAAATTAATCCAAATTTCTAACAGAGGCATAAAATAATATTTAAGAATTTATAAACATTTTTCCAAATTCTTCTAAGTTATAATTTTGCTAATTAAAACTAATCACCCATAATTAGCAAAATTAATGAAAAACAATGCAAATCACTCTCCTTAGCGACAAATAATCTTAGATCTGAAACTTTTATACTATTTGGGTCGAATTCCTATGCAACACAGCAGCTTTAACTATGATTTGGTGTTGATTTGTCTTGATTTGATGTAGCTTAGCTTAATCTTCGATTAGAAAGTGATTAGGAGGTGTTTAAATGAAGAATTTGAGAGTGAAGGCCATTACTAGGGTTAGGAGAATGAAAGTGACGGTTGAAAAATGACAAAGGTGGGTTTCTCTAGCCCCTATCAGCCCTTAAATGCCCTTAATCCCGAAATCCCTAATGGACCTAGCTGCTGATTACTCAATTTAGCCCATTTAAGCTGTTTTTCACCTTCCAAACATTATTTCAGCCATATCTCCCAAACGGCAAGTCCGTTTGATTAGTATAACTACTCTACGGAAAGAGAAACCATCATCTGAATCCAATGGAAGTGGTTTTATGTCAAAACTCCTTACCAATCAAAAGTTATGGGCAAAACAAGATTCGCTAGGGGCAAAACGGTCATTTAAAAATCGACAAAAATCATGAACATGAGAAATGACCCCAATAGTCGTTCCCCAAGTTACACGACCATACGACTTTATAAGAAAAATAAATAAATATTCTACGATCCACCGATGCATAGAATGCATGTCGTTACAAAAACAGTGGACAATTTATGGTGAGTAGAACTCACTCTGATTTCTAGATTTAATCATTTTCCATGTTTATTTTATTATTTGATGCTATTTCTTATTTGTGAGGTATGACGTCACATATGGACTAACATTTTACTATTGTCAAAATGAATACAGTGGTAATGTATATAAACAATTTGTGGCTTATAACAGTAACTGTGCATAAGTGAGCGGATTTCGCTTTACTACTGATTTTTGCGCATACATATATTGGTGTATATGAATGGGTGATTTGATTTAGTTAATTATTTATACTAAGCTAAAACAGGAATAAAATGAACCCAGAAAATGACCAAAATTATGAATGAGAATGTGAGTTAAACTTTTGACTGGGCATATATTAAGTAAACTTGTTTATATACATTCATGAATTCATCTTTGCTTATTGAAACTTAAATAGCCAAACCTGTGTAATAACATAAAGACAATAAACTCATATAAAAGTAAGCAAACCGTCCAAATTTCCTTTGTTGTCTTATATTTAACTTGGGTGGATTTAAACTAATGTAAGTTGATATGTTCTCACCATATGTAAAATCAAATGTTGAAGTAGTGAGTTAAGTGCAGACATGAGAATTTAAAGTACAAAGATAGAACATTACACTGTGAGGAAACACATCTTGCTGCCTCATTTCATTACATATATTTCATATGCCTTGAAACTGGATATGTGCCTCTATCGATCCAAGGCCATGCTACTATATACAACCTACACTTACGTTGATTATTTCAAAATTTATCATTGAAACAAATTTGGTTTTCCTATTAAAACTAAAATGAATGGAACTAAATAGAATCTGGAAAACTAAAATTGCAAAAAGAAAAGAAAATTTATGGAGCCAAACAGTGTACCTAAACAAATAACCCATGTCCATTTAAGTCTAGTATGGATCGTTATATATAATAGTGCATACTTGTATGTATGTTTAAAAAATCCCTGGATGGCATTGAATCATTTCTTTCATCATGTTATAAATTGAGGTGAATGGAGATATAAGGAATCAAAGGAAAGACTAGAAACCAAAATACAGGCTTTGTTTAATTTCTTTAAATCATCGCACAGTTTAAAAATAAGAACTCTAATTTTTGTTAAGTCTTAGAGGAAGGGTTTAACATCAAATCAGTTCAAGTATGATTGAAATTTACTGTAAAATAGTTTTACTTCAAGACCTTATATACATTTGCATATATGTACAAGAATATAGTAAGAAAGTATTAAAACCAATTTTCCGGTCATCGCCAAATATAAAACTAGGAAGATGAAGAGGAATGGTTGATTTTGTTTAAAACCAAAATCCTGTTTTTATACACTATATATTGTCTGAATTATTTTTACCAGTTATTGTGTGGAATTAATGGGGTTTGTTTTGTAGTATATATGGTTGTTACATTAGTTTAAAAAGAGAAGGATGGTGCAAATGGAAGTATTTCAGATAAGGGAAGAATGGGACAAGTGTTGAGCACTTTTACATGGAATGGTGCAGCAGTTTTATTTGGTGCATTGGGTTTTGTGGCACTTGTATTTTGTTTCGGATGTCTTCATGTAGAAGAAAGGAGATGTGTTACACTAAGTGTTGTTGTAAATTTGATCAGTTAGAAGGGGCAATATGGTGTTTAAGGGATTAACTACGGATCAAATACAAGTGCCAAAGGAAATAAGGATGGAAGGAAAAGCAAGGTAGAAAAAAATGCTAAAAGGAAAAATGGGGAAGTATTAATAAATAGGGGAGACGTTAGAAGTATAAATTTATACACACATTGATATACTATGTTGTGGCCCAGTTATAAAGTTTAAAAACAGAAATAAGAAGAAAACTAAAAAACATAATAAAAAAAGAAAGATGAAAGAAAACATAGAAGAGGAACTGGGAATGGAGAGTACATAGGGTTGCGCGTGTTCTATTCTGCGTTGGTTCATGGGTTATTGGATAATGAAGAGGAGCTGGGAATGAAGAAATAAATAAGAAATGGTGAGTAATAGGGAAGGAAGAGGGATGATGTAGCAACGAAATAATGAGGGTAGGAAGCTGGCATGCGGGTTTGTCATAAGGAACGTCAGATTGAAAAGGGAATAGGGAGAAAGATGAGAGTGCACAGTTCTTGTTTGGTGCATGCGTGTTTATTGTTGAGTATGGGCTGGGCTTAGGCCCATGTTTAAAAAAAAGTTAAATTTAATTTAAGCTTAAATCTAAGTTAATTTATAGAAGTATAAATATATAATGGTATGGTTCGACATGATTGGGCTCGGCCCATTACCAATAAATAAAGAGGAAATACAATTGTTTAAATTTAAATGAAAATAGAAATATATATACATATCGAGGTATACATCTATTGATACATGAAGAGCATATAGTTGAAGGGCTTTGGCTCGTCGAGTCAAACGATAGTGTATGTAAGCAACTTGATGTAATTATCGAATTTTAAACAAGTCGATATAAAATAAATTTGTTTATTTAGTAATTAAATTGGGTTTATCCATAACAATCGCTATAATAAAATAACCGTAAATTTAGTCATGAACTGAATTAAGGCACAAACTATTGACTAATAATAATCTGTAAATGCAGTAAATACTGAATTGATTGTTCAATCAATTAATTGATTAAGTTATGTTAGCTATGTGAATCGTAATTATATATTTGTATTTGACATCTGTTAGTGGAATTTAACACCGTTCCACTATCTATTTGATTGACTAGATTGTTTAAACCACACTGTTGGCAAAAATAAACATCGTTCTACTACTTATTTGTAATGACCCGAGAAATTCGACTCCCGAATTCCAACAATAATACATAACCCGTATCACTTGCTAGAACTCAAGTATCGAAAACACCAGATAATTAATGAAAGAATATAGAGGGTGAGATAAGAAAGAAAGAAAATTTAGAATAAAAGAAGAAGAAGAAGAAGAAGAAGAACACAACATCAGAGTCTCATATCACAACGGAATAAAATATAATAGAAACAAAACTTTTTTTGAGAGATTTGAAATAAAAACTTATAATCATCAGAGTACATCAATACATCTGGACAGTCATAATAATCTGTCCTCATATACAAAACACAGCGGAATAAATCTAGATATCATACGTCTGAACACCTTCAGCTCGTCTTCGGACTTCACAACATCCGATAACCTGAACCTGCACAACCCTGTCTAACCCGAGCATTTACAAAACTCTGGATCAGTCTGGTGAACCAGAGTGAGAAAAACTCGCTAAGTTTAAAAACATCACACAACTTGATTTTAAAGTCAAACCATTTCTTTTTGAAATCATATCTTTTTCTGATATTATAATAGTGTCTAAACACAAGTAAATATCAATCTAGCGGAACGCTTGCATATAATGTTCCACATATATATTATACAATCAAAACCGCAGTCTCTTATTGGAGATTGGATTTCCAAATATGACAAAATATGGAACCACCATCCGATAGTGTATCTCTAGAGGCGAACACACTGGGTTCAATAAGAACATCTTGCAACTCGGCCACACATGACCGACCACTCATTTTGCTTGAGTGTATCGAATGTATATCACCAACGGTTGGGAGCTACCCTACCATTTCCTAAAAAGGGACAGCATCAAAATATTTTAAAGAAGGAAATGAATTATCTCTAGATAGGTGATTATACATCCTATTTGGGTGCGACCTACTTAGCCATGCTACCTGGCCGATTTTTATCATTTCCCAGTTGAGGAGGCTTGAGGTTTAACACTACCATTAGAACATCACATTGCAATTACTTTGAGTGCCACATTGTTAGATTCGTCAAATCACTAATTAACGTCCCCAAAAATATTATGGGAATTAAGCTAAGAGAAATGTAACACCCCGCATTTTTAATGAAATTAAAAATGTGGAAATATGTATATATATTATATACATAGATATATTTAAGAGAAAAATTAAATAATGACAATAAAATTGCATGTAATAAGTTCATGCAGTGAAATGATGGAAAAAGATTAATAAATGAAATTAAATGCAATAAATGAAATGCGAAGAAATGCATGCAAACAATTAAATAGAAATAAAAAAGAAAATTTGAAGAGCTTTAGGAATTTGGTTACGAAATTAGCGTCATTGCATTCGTGGCGATTTTCTAGTCAATTTAGACCTATGGTTTGCATAAAACCTATTTAGGATGAAAAAGATATCTTTAAATTAAATATTGCAACAAAACATGAAAAAGAGGAATGAGAAAAGAATAATGTTTTGCATTGTTCTAAGGTTTGTAAACAAAAGACTTAGTAGCTCATTTGGTTAGAACATGTGACTTGTATACAAGAGGTTCTGAATTCAATCCCCACTTGTGTCATATTTTTGTTTTAGGGGAATGGCTAAAAAGTGGCTTATTGTGAACGCAGTTCAAAAAGAGGTTTAGTGTGAAAAGGGTTAATTGGAAAGATAATTAAAAGTATGTATATATATGACATATGGGTGTCAACACCCCTGCTGCTGCGCATCATGTTGCACACATAGAGCATTTTTTTGGTCAATGACGTTTTTTGATGGATTAGGGCATAAGTGGCATCCTCTGATTGGCTGGGTGATGTGTCATTGTGGATTGGATGGTTTAGATTGATCCTAAACTAATATAAGGGCTCTAATTAATCCTACACATCTATATTATCACACATAAACCTAAACACTAATCTAAACTAAATTCATTCATGAGCCTATATGCTGCTGCATCCTAAACTAACCTAGCCTCCGCCATAACAAATCAAATTCAAGCTTGAATATAAAAATCAAAGTCTATATCAAGGGTTAAGCTTAACAAATTCAAAAATCAGATCCCATAATTCTAGACCCATTCTTTTTCTGTGAGTGCTAGTCACTTTTAGGTTTAAATAAATAAATGTGAATTGTGGTAGACTATGAATTGGGTATATGCTGTAAATCATAAACTTATGCAAGCATACTATGTCATATTCCCTAGATCTAGTATATGGACATTCTACTATGTTTCCTATGTGAATCTTGAATTACAATTATATTGTGGTACATGTGAACTTGTTAATACAGATCTAACTTTCTAGATCTGATTATGGTGATTCGATATGACGTTTATATGAACATTGATTTGTAACCATGTTAGGATGATTGTACATCCATTAATTTGACATTACTTGGATCTAGATTTTGGTGTTAATCACCTTTCACTTGCTATATTATGACACCTTGGTATATGTGGTAAACTTGATATGTGAATCTAAACTTGTTACTATGACACCCTGTCTATGCTAAATTTAGGTAATTGGACATCTAATATTGAATCTAGATCTCATTATGCTTGCCTAAACAGAAGTTATTAATTTGATGTCCACTTTATTAGGATAATTATCACATGTCCATTCACTTAGTTACTATGCCAGTTATGTTAATATTTATGCCAAAACATGTTGAACTGTCACCCTTATCATGTTCCCTTTTATTGTTATGACAAGGCTACTTTATAGCCTCGATGCCGCCAAATTACATGTGAATACGTTAGTTAGGAACGGGGATAAAGGTAATTTGTAATTGGCATAGTTTATATAATATTTATATGAAATGAGCATATAATTCAAATGGGGAAACGTAGAATTAATTAGCTATAATGACAAAAGAAAAGTTGGGTAAAAATGACATAATTTGAATATGACCATTTATGGATATGTAATTCAAATTATTGTTGCAAAATAGGTATTGGCACCTATAAAAGGAAAGGATTAATTATGTGACGGCCGGGAATTTCGCTCGATCCGAATCAGTCGTTAAACCGATCTAGACCATTTGAAACCCCTGATCGTTTTGAGAACAGGACAAATCAGAACGCAAACAAAAGATCATTTCATTGTTATTACAACAATTCCATCAGAATACAAGAATATACAGAGTATAAATGAATAAAATTACATTCGATAAATATCAGAGATTACAATAAATTACATAGCAGCGGAAAATAATACAAAGCACAACTGAAGGTGATATACGGATACAGAGCTTTCCGGATATCATTCCAGCTGTAAACCAGGATCCTGTGAATATAAATCTGCAAAACCAAAACTACTAGCTGCCCGTGTCGAAAATAGGGGCAGCCAGAGTTTAGGTTAAAACAATAAACTCCAGGTTAGTCATGTGACTGGTGTGAGAACTAAAATAGTTATTTAAAGATTTACTTTAAAAGAGAGTAATTCAAGGGACAACGCTGTATAACACGGAACGGGTTTCCTCCCAAGAATACCAGTGCATAGAAAAGACAACGCAATGCTTTTTCGAAAAATGAAGCTATTATAAGACCCAGGTCCCATCACACAATGCAATGCAAGCTGGAGGATAGGGTTTTACCTTATAACAGCCAAACATGCTAGGTACGTTTAAAAACAAATCATTTGATACTATAATAAGTGTATAGTGTCAAAACAATTTCAATCAAAAATATCAATCATAGGCGGCATGGGTACCATCTATCATGTCGCCATACTAGTTCTACAATTAAAACCGCAATACACGTATTGGAAATTGGATTTCCGTCATGAGTCGAGGCAAGGGGCAAGCTCCTCTCCGCTTTCGAGACACTCTAGCAAATGTCTCAGGACTACACACTCTGGGCAATCCTGGATGCTTCAGGGCCGGTCCTCACTTACGTTAGAGGATTAATTATGCCTAAACACACGTTTCCTGGTCCTTACAGACCTAAAATCAAGGCACCTCATCCAACAACCACAAAGGTGAAAAGTATATAAATGTCAAGGCTGGTAAGTCACTGACACCACCAAAGCTAGAAAGAAACGTCGTGCTCTCCCTGTAGTCCGTATCCCGTTTTTGACTCATACCGAGGTGTGAGGCTCGCGAATTCACGTTATACACAAAGCTACCACATAGGCCGTGCTTTGATCATCAACCACAAGACTTTGCTTTTCAACAGAAGCCTTGATCATTGCTACTCAGTGTGCCACACAGGCAATTCATGCCATGCGATTGATATCTATCGATATATAACCTCTAAGCTCGTACGTCTCAGAGAAGGGCGTTAAGCAAGAGAATAAATTCTCCGCCGCCAAACAGATATATATTTAATAGAAATCAATCAACACAGAATAAAATCCAATGTCAGACACACAATCCATTTACAAGTCCGTTCTGGGTCTGAACGAAACCGGAGGCACTTTCCTCGCATATCCATCCATCTCCAAGTACGTCTGGACGACCAACAACTATTTCCGTCCTCTTGGGTGTACAGCCCAATCAGGATCGTCAGTAATTATCCAAACGATGTGAAGACTTCCGGTTTTCGACCACCGTCTTCATCTTCGACATATCGTCGAATCGGTTATTCAGAATGGGTATAAACCCGACCTTTCCGAACAACCCGCGTATATTAAAACAAATGTTACACAAACACAACGAACGCCTCATTCCAATCCAGAATATTCTTTTATTCACAAAATCACATTCCTAGGGGAAAGGTTCCCATTAATTTTATCCAAGATAAATTCTTTAAAATTTATCCTTTAATCTTCCTTTGGATGTCGTTTCAAACCAAATTATGGTTTTCCAAGCTAGTCGAGATTAGCGAACCACACCGAAGTAATTATTTGTTTTATTTCCCCAATCCCAACCTATTCATCCCATGAAGCAAAACTGGTGATACTCCATATCTAATACTATGGTGTTATCGGTAAAATTAATTACCATTTCATGTTCAAATCTAATTAAAGATTTAACTACCGCTTTGGAGCAAAACTGGTGATACTCCATTCTCGCTCATTTTCTATATTTGATAATTTAGATTATCAATTCACATTTCAATCTAATTGCAGATTCATTAAAACTCCTTTACTGGGTTAAAGAACTAGTGTCATTTAAAACATAGTTCACGACAAACCCACCTTACATTCTATTTATTATCGGGTTAAAGAACAAGTGTTATTTAAAACACTGTTCACGATAAACCCACAAATCAATTCTATTTAAAACCCGTTTCAAATCCAATTTTAGTTCAAAACTAGTTCATATCGATAAAAATCTATTTTTATCTTTTCAAATATGGAGTTTTTCATCCAAATTTTTTCCCAAATCACTTCTTATGATTTTACACAAATTATTACTATTTTTAATAATTTTATCAAGGCCCGTACAATCGATTTCCACCTATGGCCATCGAACTGCACCTATAGCGACCTTTTTCGAATTTGATTTGGACGTATCTCCAAATCCAACCATTAGATTTCGAATTTCTAATATTCGTTAGAAAACCCTTTTCGATACGAACCCAACGGTTCCAGTTTTAGGAGAATCCGACGGTCGGATCTCCCGTAATGTCCGTTTGAAATAAATGGTCGAAATTCACGAACTGCCGCAGCGCGGCGCGTTCTATTTAGGCCATTATATAATATATATAATATATATTTCGTCGATTTCTATTTAAATCGAATTATATAAATAGTTTTGAATTCGTTTCAAAAACAATTTCAACTTCCATTTCAATTCAAATCAAAATTGAATTTTTCCTTATGAATTCGTTTTAAAATTCATTTTTATTCAATTCAAATTTCAAATCAATTTGAATTCATTTCAATTCAAATCAAATTCAATTCGTTTTCTATTCAATTCAAATCAAATTCAATTCGTTTTCTATTCAAGTCAAATCAAATTCAATTCGTTTTCTATTCAATTCAAATCAAATTTAATTCGTTTTCTATTCAATTCAGATCAAATTCAATTCGTTTTCTATTCAATTCAAATCAAATTCAATTCGTTTTCTATTCAATTCAAATCAAATTCAATTCGTTTTCTATTCAATTCAAATCAAATTCAATTCTTTTTCTATTCAATTCAGATCAAATTCAATTCGTTTTCTATTCAATTCAAATCAAATTCAATTCGTTTTCTATTCAATTCAAATCAAATTCAATTCGTTATATATTCAATTGAAATCAAATTCGTTTTCTATTCAAATCAAATTCGTTTTCTATTCAAATCAAATTGAATTCGTTATATATTCAATTGAAATCAAATTCATTTTCTATTCAAATCAAATTCGTTTTCTATTCAAATCAAATTCGTTTTCTTTTCAAATCAAATTGAATTCGTTATATATTCAATTGAAATCAAATTCATTTTCTATTCAATTCAATTCAAATTGGTTTTCTATTCGATTCAATTCAAATCGGTTTTCTATTCGATTCAATTCAAATTTAAAGACGAATATAATCGATATAAATATCGTTCGCGTCAAAATAGCGCATCTCTACCAATACAGCTTTATAAATTTCAATAATTCCTTTATTCTATTCAACAAATGAATATTTATTTTTGTCAACACACGACTAATCTCAACGAATGAGTACTGTCCACGTATGGCCATTTTTGTTAAAATATTTCGTTCAACACATGACTAATCTCAACGGATGAGTACAGTCAACACATGAACCTTTACTTTATAATATTTTTTTATCTTCTAAATTGGAATGAGGCCCAATCAATTACCATATAAAGTTAATTATATGGATTCCATACAACACATGTATATAATAGCAACGATAAGTAATCAACCATCACCCAAATGCACTACACTGTATAAGCATCAAATATAGATATCTAACGCTTATAACAGCCTATCGGTCCATCGATCGACATACAATTAAATAATTGGGATTAGTGTACCCAAATATCATCCCAACACCCGTGTGGGGTTTCAAACAATCAAACACAGATTTTATTTGTGCAGTTGGACGATGTGTAAAATTTATCGACCCAATCAATATCAGTCAAATCAGTGTATATAAACAAATCGGCCGATTTGTTTATAGATATTTATTTATTCACTTTCACGTTAAAAATTATATTTTTAACGACCAAAATATTTTATTCAAACTATGAATATTCTATTCGGTTCATTTATTCAATAAAATGATATTTTTATTTTTCTAACATATTTTAGAAAATTTCGGCGGCATAACGGCACGATACTAGAAACGGGACGAGGCCTAGCCTTATCCCCGGTCTAGTGAAGGCCCACACCATTCACACATCACTCAAATTCAATTTCATTTCACCAAACAATTCAATTCAATTCAAATAATCTAACCAATTACACAGCCAAACAAACAAGTCCATGGTCTGTGGACGATTGTGTCGGGTGCTACTAAACACCGTCTGCATCCTAGTATATATTTATATAACTAGAAAAAGAAATTGAAGAGTGAGAAGTTCTCACCTAAGCTATCCAATCATCTTGACTCTTCTTTTGTAGAAGTCTTCATCATTATCGCATCTTTGTCATCTTCGTTGCCCGTAGCCACTACATATATAAAAATCGAATTTTTACTTCGCTATTCAATATATAAAAATCGAATTTTTACTTCGCTATTCAATATATAAAAATCGAATTTTTACTATCACGCTATTCAATATATAAAAATCGGATTTTTACTTCGCTATTCAATATATAAAAATCGAATTTTTACTTCGCTATTCAATATATAAAAATCTAATCTTTTCTATTTTAAAAATCTAATCTTTTCTATTTTAAAAATCTAATATTTTCTATTTATAAAAATCTAATCTTTTCTATTTATAAAAGTCTAATCTTTTCTATTTATAAAAATCTAATCTTTTCTATTTATAAAAATCTAATCTTTTCTATTTTAAAAATCTAATCTTTTCTATTTTAAAAATCAATTATGTTTATACTTTCAAAACATCGCCATTTATATTTTCAAAACATCCCTAATTTCTGTTTCAAAATAATGCTAATCATACCTAATAAAAATAATATAAAAAGCAAAACAAAATTAAATAAATCAATAAAACATACAGCTTTATCGATTCGGAGGGGATTTGGGCTCTGGTGGGCGTCGATCGATCGCGCCCCCCTTCTGTTTTTTTTTTGATTTGGAATAAAACGATAGGAGGGGCCAGAACGAATATAGGGAAGAGGGGAGGTTATTTTATTTTTTCTTTATTTATTTAATTATTTAATTTCGAAAAGGTTGACTTTTACATACGACCTCGAAACGAGGCCCACCGCCTTTCGTCCATAGCTAATTACCCTCATTCTGAACACAATGGGATGTGCATCGTAGGCTGATTCGAACGTTTCGATCAGTCTCCGTTAAAACAACATATAACTCTATATATTGAATTTGAACGCGCATTTCAATTTACCGGGGTCACATACTAACTCGAAAAATCCCCGAAAAATATTTTCTAGCTTCGTATTGACGATACGGTCCTAAAAAAACTAGTTTCGTCGAATTCTGAGACCGTTAGAAAAATGGCCATTTTCCAGTCGATTAAAATCAACTAAAACTGCTCAAACACGTTTTCCTTTGCTGCGCTCACATATTGATTCGAAAAATTATGAAATTTGAAACCTAGCAATAATTTGACATCACGGATCTAACAAAAGTGGTTTCGTCGAAATCCGAGGTCGTTTGAAAACTTCCATTTTTAAGGGCCTGAATTCCATAGCGACTATTCAGAATTTTCAACTGGACATATCTTTTGATTCCTGCTATGAAATTTCAATTTTTCGGGTTTGTTGGAAAGTTATCATCAATTAGATCCTATTGTTTTTGCTTTCGCCAAAATTCGGATTATTTTGCACCCGGTACATCCCATTGAAGTTTGAAATCGAATTATCGAACTACCGCGCCATTTTCAATTCTATTTATAATTATATATAAATATTTATATTCTAACGACGACGCGTATAAATATATACATTCGAATTATATTCAAAATAAATTTCTCGTCGATATTATTTAAAATAATCTATTTTAAATATTTTAAATTCGCTAAAATTGCCAAAATAAAAATTTTAATCTGGCCCAGATTTTCAGGTTGTTACAATCTCCCCCACTTAAAACTTTTCGTCCCCGGAAAGGAAAAAAGTCGAAAGTGGTTTGATCATTCAACTCTACGTTCGATCTGGCTTCCATTCTCCAACTTTTCAGTTTATGAGAATTTTCAAATTCTTCAAAAATTTGGCTAACACCCTAAATTTTCGAAAAATTTCGCCATAACCTCCCCTGCACCGGGAGCCACGGGAAAATCCCGAAATTGCCATCCGATCTCAAAAAGAAAAAGAAAAGGCCAAGCGGCTAGCCAATAGGCTCGTAAAATCATCATCACCCAAACAAAATAGTAAATTATAGTAAACATGTACCTATTTGTCGAGCAAACAAATTTTATTCTCTGCTCTAACCTCCTTGCTATGACCTGTTCAATGTAAGTACATGTATATGCAAGCAAATGTGACCAATTTTATATACATTTCAATATGTGATTCAACTAGGCATAATGGTTCAAAATTATCAAACAAATAAACAAACAACCCGAGCATCAATCAATTAGTGGATTAGGGTTTCAAATCCATAAAATTTGATACATATATACAGAAAATCATGTTTTTGGTGCCAAATCACAACAAACAAATCTATCTATATAAGTTTTGGTTCTCACACTAGTCTGATGGAAATATATAGATATCACACCTTCGAAACACGAAAATAATTACTGATGATGACGCGTCAATCATCAGAATCAGGTCCGGGCGACTAGAGTGTGATTCTACATCTATCCAATATATTAAAACTTCGAATATACGTTCATGACGCATATATGAAAAATCTTTATATATTGGATTGTCCAAATTCAAAATAAATAAATAATCAAATACGTTTTAAAATGGTTTAAATTTTCAAAACAAAATTGTTTTCATTTGAAAAATATACTCTTCACACTCGTTCTAGGATACTACTGATCCTATCTCCAACGAGTCATTCTAATTGGATATTACTAATCCAATATCTGATGAATTCTTTCGTATGGTTCTAATGTGTCTTGTTCTCGAGCTCTGTAAACCAAAGCTCTGATACCAACTGTCACGGCTGGGAATTTCGCTCGATCCGAATCAGTCGTTAAACCGATCTAGACCCTTCGAAACCCCTGATCGTTTTGATAACAGGACAAATCAGAACGCAAACAGAAGAACATTTCATTGTTATTACAACAATTCCATCAGAATACAAGAATATACAGAGTATAAATGAATAAAATTACGTTCGATAAATATCAGAGATTACAATAAATTACAAAGCAGCAGAAAATAATACAAAGAACAACTGAAGGTGATATACGGATACAGAGCTTTCCGGATATCATTCCAGCTGTAAATCAGGATCCTGTGAATATAAATATGCAAAACCAAAACTACTAGCTGCCCGTGTCGAAAATAGGGGCACCCAGAATTTAGGTTAAAATAATAAACTCCAGGTCAGTCATGTGACTGGTGTGAGAACTAAAACAGTTATTTAAAGCTTTACTTTAAAAGAGAGTAATTCAAGGGACCACGCCGTATAACACGGAACGGGTTTCCTCCCAAGAAAACCAGTGCATAGAAAAGACAACGCAATGCTTTTTCGAAAAATGAGGCTATTATAAGACCCAGGTCCCATCACACAATGCAACGCAAGCCGGAGGATAGGGTTTTACCTTATAACAGCCAAACATGCTTTGTACATTTAAAAACAAATCATTTGATACTATAATAAGTGTATAGTGTCAAAACAATTTCAATCATAAATATCAATCATAGGCGGCATGGGTACCATCTATCATGTCGCCATACTAGTTCTACAATTAAAACCGTAATACACGTATTGGAAATTGGATTTCTCCTCTCCACTTTCGAGACACTCTAGCAAATGTCTCAGGATTACACACTCTGGGCAATCCTGGATGCTTCAGGGCTGGTGTGACGATCCCAAAATCTGAGGGGCGGTATTAAGGATAATCATTGGAATATAACACATTAATCATCATAGCAGAGTACAAATAATAGTAGAACAATAAATAGAATAATTTTACATGGATATGACAGCGGAATCACAACATGTAACAACATCAGAATAGCATAGCGTAGGATATAACTTAGTAAATAAAAAGGAAAGTGATCAGTCATCATCGCCAGAGGCGGAATACATACATGCAGTGAGACATAATAAGGGTATCAGTCTACATCGCCGAAGGCGGTACATATACATACAATAAGAAGTATGGAAAGTAAATCAGTCTGCATCGCCCGTGGCGGAATCATAATATAAGTACAGTAATAGCGGAAAATGTCAAAGTCGTCTCTGTGAAGTCAGCCTCGCCATGAGCCAAAAATGCACTCTATGCAACAGTGCAGAGCCAAAAACAACCTGTCACCTGTGAACTAGGCTGCCCGTGTGAAAATAAGGGCACCCGCGTTTGTAAAGTGAAACAAACAACGAGTCAGTCATGGGGACTGGTATGAGAAATCTATTTAACAGTTAAACAACAGTGATAGCAAATCATAGGACCACGCCACTTTCGCGGAATGGGTTTACTCTAGTGATTGCTAGTGCATTTAAAACAAAGTAAATTCTTTTAAAACGACGAAATGCTTTTAAAAAGAATGAAGCCATTATAAGACTCAGGTCCCATCATACAATGCAACGCAAGCCAGAGGATAGAGTTTTACCTTATAATGGCCAAATATGCTTGATACGTATAAAGCAAAATCATTTGATATTATTACTAGTGCATATATGTTTCAAAAACGAATAGCATCATAAATATCAATCATAGACGGCATAAGTGCCCCATACCACTATGTCGCCATACCAGTTCTACAATCGAGCCCGTTATTTCGTATTGGAAATTGGATTTCCGTCATGAGTCGAGGCAAGGGGCAAGCTCCTCTCCGCTTCGAGACACTCTAACGAATGCCTCAAGACTACACACTCTGGGCAACCCTGGATCGGCTGGGCCGGTCCTCTCTTACGTTTGAGGATTATTTATTCCTGAACACACGTTTCCCGGTCCTTACAGACCTATAATCGAGGCGCCTCGCATTCCAACAACCACATAGGTGCAAAATAGATATATATGTCAAGGCTGGTAAGTCACTAACACCACCATAGATAGAAAGAAAAGTCGAGCTCTCCCAGCGGCCCGTATCCCGTTTTTAACTCATACCGAGGTGTGAGGCTCGCGAATCCACGCTATACACAAAGCTAGGCCATGTAGACCGTGCTTTGATCATCAACCACAAGACTTTTCTTTGCAACAGAAGCCTTGATCACAACATCTTGGCATGCCACATAGGCAGTCCACTCCATACGATTGATTTCCATCGATATATAACCCCTGAGCTCGTACGTCTCAGAGAAGGGCGTTAAGCAAAAGAATAAATTCTCCGCTGCCAAACAGATATATATTTAACAGAGATCAATCAGTATAGAACAAAATCCAATGTCAGACACACAGTCCATTTAAAAGTCCGTTCTGGGTCTGAACGAAACCGGAGGCGTCAAATTCCTCATATATCCGTCCAATCAACGCATACGTTCAGACGGCTACTACTTCCATCCCTTTCCGGTAGCTACTCCGGTCAGGAACCTCAGTAGCGCCCATCCAACCGACATGAAGGTCGTCGGTCTTGAATCGTCTTTGCATTTTCTAATTCAAATCTCTCGATAAATTATTTGAAATGAGGGTTAGCTCGGCCTTTTCAAATAATTCACGTCATTAGAATTTAAATCGATTCTTTCTATGGTTATATTATTCGACATCCATCTTTCAGTTCTTTAGTATTATTTTCGTGTTAAGCACATACAACCATCAAATATCAAACAATTCAAGCCTAATTGGTTTATTTGCAATCTATGTTGCTTATAATATTTTATAACGATTTTTTGCCATTTTTATTTATTTAAAAATGGCCATATTTAATTAAACGACGTTTCAGGTCGTGCCGTGGCACTGGCGCTGTTTTTCCCCAAATTTGTTTTACACATATCGGGAAATCTAACTGTTGGATTTCCACAAAGTCTATATCAATGGGAAGATGTTCCCAAAGCGAACCCAACGGTTCCAGTTTCGTGAAAATCCGACGGTCGGATCTCCCACACTAGTCGTTTGAAGTTACTGTTTCAAAATTCGAACTACAGCGTCGTTATTCGATTTAATTTAATTATATTTATATTTATATATAAATATAAACGATTCTGGCGCTGTTTTTCTTCAGATTTGAATTAAACATTCCGGACAATCCTACCGTTGGATTTTTACAAGGTTAGTGTCGTTGGGAAGATATTTCCAAGGCGAACCCAGCGGTTGCAGTTTCGGGAAAATCCGATGGTCGGATTTCTCGCACTAATCGTTTCAAATTACGATTCCGAAACACGAACTGCACGGCCTCTATTCCTTTTAATTATATTTATATTTATATATATAAATATAGTTCATTCTATAATTCTAACTATAGTTCATTCTATATTTTCAACTTCGTTTTCACTTCAAGTATTTTACTAACACCTTAATATTTCGAAAAATTTCGCCATAACCTCCTTTGTACGGGGAGGGGTTTGGAAATTTATTGGGCCGTGTTAGGTACCCAATAAATCCTAAAAAGCATCCATATATTTATAGTGATATATTCTGGTGTTTACGGGGGAGCATGTATCTAGTTCGCACGCAGGCGGCATGTTTTATTTTCAATTCCACAATCCTATTCTAATTTGTTTTCAACCACAAGAGTGTATTTTTCAACCACAAAGGTATTTTTCAACCACAAAGGTATTTTTCAACCATAATATCCACCACAAACAATTATTTCCAACCATTCGTCATACCATATAATATTACGTCAATCACAAGCAATAAATATCGTCCATGGTCAGTGGACGAGGGGAGTATATATATATAATATGATAATTCACTTGCATTTCATCACAATTCAAAGCATATATGTTTCATTCAACGCTTGTATATTTTATACATCGCTAATATAACTTATACAACACATGTACATGAGGTACACAATGCGTATATAGTTTACACTTCGCTTATATAATTTATACAACGCGATTTCATACACACAATTAGTTTAGATTCCTCACATTGGTTTCTGTAGTGTTGAAAATCGTAGGAAGATCAGAAAAATCCGCGGCTTCTTCTAGAATGTAGAGAGCCTAATTGCGGTCACGGTGTCTCATGTTTCATCGAATTTCATTAACACACTAAAAAGATATGATTTTTCAAAGTTTTTCAACACTTAAAAGTGTTATTTTCATTTCAGAAATTTAAACCAAAAAGATTTTCAAAGCTTCAAAACTAGGTTTTGATTTTAAATCAAAACCGTACCTTGTTGCTCCGATAAGACTACACGGCGTCGAAGGGCTACGAACCACCTTTCGATCGACGGTGGTGGCGATGAACTCGGTGGCTCCTGCGAGTCGCGGTGGCGCTCCAAAGGGGGCGACTTCCTCCTCGAAATTCGACGCGTACAGTAGATGGTTTGAGGCGAGGCTTGGTCGGATTTAAAGAGGAGGCAGAGGCGATCAGAATCCTCAACTGGATTGTAACAACCCGTATTTTTGAATAACATGTTATAACATAAATCAAGGCAGAATTAAACTGTAAAATCTGAATCAAGGGAAACGGGCTGTGCCATTGCGTTCGTCTCGGAAAAATACACGAAATAGAGTCCGAGTTTTCGAAAATCGGAGTCCGTATGACCAAGATATGGCCTCGCGAAGTTTCACGAAAAATTCAAATTCAAAACAGATTCAAAAATTTCAATTTTCAGAAGTGGCGGGAAAATTCCCGCCAGACCCAGGGGGTCGACCTGGGGGTCGACTAGGGAGTCGACCTCCCCCACCCAGGTCGACTGGGGAGTCGACCCTAGGGTCGACCTGGGGGTCGACCTCCCTGGTCGGCCAGGTCGGCCTGGTGCACCTGTTTTGGCTGTTTGGACCTATTTTGGAGGCTTGTGACGGGATTTGATGGCTTGGATTGAATCTAGGGTTAATCCTATGGCTAATACTATCCTAATCTTCTATAAAAAGGACCTAACACCTAGCCTAAATCATTATTATTCATTCCTACAACTAAACTATGCCAAAATGATTCTTGATCATGGCCTCCATCTTCATCTCATGGCCTCCATCCTCTTCATGAAAGTTTAAGTGTCCTAAGCTAGTAAAAGAGCCACCTTTCTTAAGCAAAACAAGCATCTTTCTTTGTCTTTGGGGTTATTCCTTCTTGTTCTCAAGTCTTGAAGTGGAGTTGATTGTCTTTGGTTGCGGATTTGCTAGTGTGGCTTCGTCTCAATCTTTATATATATTAATTCTAGTCTTCATAGCATTGTAAGCCCTATACTACTCTTAGATTCTGACTATGAAGTTAAATGTGATATGTTGCAAGTTGAGTTTGGGCCTAAGTATGATATATGCTTTGATCTTATCATGTTATGCATGAATATATTATATGCATATTTGAAAACCTATCACCTTGACCTTGTGGGCTAAAAGCTTCAAGCTTTATATTAAAGGTTGCATTTTGGCAACATGGAAGTTATCATATCCCTTATGATAACTTGTATGTGAGGCTAAATGCGAACTTCTAGCAACTTCTACATGTCATTTATCACCATGTATCACCTATTTGCTAAGTTTGGTTTTATGCATACTTTTGAAGCCTAGTAATGCTATATGCGAACTTTTAGCCATCATCATATGTCCTTCATGATCATGTTTCACCTATTGGCTTAAGTTGATATTATGCATGTTTTGCGGCCTATGATGTAATATGCAAGCTTATGAACCTATTTATGCCTCATATGCCACCATGTTTGACTTGTGGCCAAAGCATCCTTATACTAACTTGTGGCCAAATCACCCTTATGCTATTTGATATGTATGAGGCCAAGTCACCTTTTATGCTATCATACATGTTGAGGCCATATGCTAGTATGTTGAACCCCCTTTTGGCCTCAAATATCGCCATGATTAATTTGTGATAGATTTTCCCATCTTATGCCCACCTTGTCATATATAGTTATGTTCCATCTTTTGATCTATGTTATGCGAAACGTACATGCGAGGGGAATGCGTTGGGTTTGGGTAATATTAATGACATGAAACATGATTTTGAAATATGATATGTGATTATGTTGTAAACATAATAATGGACATGACATGTAGAAAACATGAGAATGGCCAACTCGAGGTTGGGTTGAGTTTGTAGCATAAATCTACTTGGAACCGACCGGCTTAACTAGTGGCTACAAGCAATAGGACCCAATGTGAGTAGTTGGTCATGTCGCACTTAAAACCCGAGGTTAGACTAGGTTGTGGTGTAAAACTACCCGGACCCGCCCGTCTTAACTAGTAACCACAACAAAGTCTAATGTGAGAGGTTGGGTTGCATTAAGTTAATTAATGTCACATGGTAGGGTTAAGTCATGGATTACTGGAATATACTTAACCAATTAAACACGATGGATTGGTAGGGTTAAGTCATGGACTACTTGAATATACTTAACCAATTAAACACGATGGATTGGTAGGGTTAAGTCATGGACTACTTGAATATACTTAACCAATTAAACACGATGGAATGGTAGGGTTAAGTCATGAACTACTTGAATACACTTAACCAATTGAACACGATGTATTGATAGGGTTAAATCATGAACTGCTTGGACACACTTGACCGACTCAATACATGGTTAGGATAGGGTTAACCACATTTAACCCGTTAAGAAACCCTAGTTGCGTGGTCCTTTTCAGCAGTAACCCTCTTGATAGTATCAAAAGACCCTAGGGACTAGGCTAGGGTGGGGCACGATTACTGGGCTGATTGTAAGAGACCAAAAGAGACGGCTGAATGGTGCACCGGTTGTTCAGGCGGACCATGGTCGTGCACATTAAGTCCGGAGTTGAACATGGGCACCGGTAGGTTTAGACTGTGCATCCTTGAATCGTGTCTGAGGGTTACACCGTAAGGCCGGATACACCCTAGGGTGGACCCTGCACAGTCAAATACATTTCATGATTAACCCGTATGACACCGATACACGACGAGTTAGGCTTATAGGGAGCCGATCGACTAGACCGAGTAGTTGGACCTTGATTTAGGTCACCTCATGATGTGGGCCAGCTTTGGGCCAAGGGATCATTCCTTGATTATACTTGACATGGATTGGAATACTAGTACACACCTTGTGCAACTTAACCTTGTATATGTGATGCCACACTTGATCTATCTTGTTAACTTTTCACCATGCTAGTTATCACCCTATGTTTCGTCTCTGCTTCATATGACTAGGTAACTTTATTAGTTGTTATACTGATAGTAGATAGGACTTACCAGTCTTTTTGACTGACCCGTTTTCTTTCGCCTCTTTTCTTTCGTTTCCCCCCCCCCCAGGTTTACAGGGTGGGAACGCTGGTACTTAGCTTGGATCTTTAGCTGCTTCTCTGGATAGCTCATGTACGGTTCTGGACATTGAGCTTGCTATGGTTTATCACTTCACTTTGGGGATAGTACTTTATGTATTTCAGTTTATGTTTTTCTCTAGACTTTGTTGTTGGAAAATAATGATCAAGTACTTTGTTGTAACATGACTATGGTTTTGAAATGCTAGTTTTATCCACTGCTTTACTACTCTGTTTTACTTATATGTTCTATCTTGTGATATCTGCATGCATGTTTACCTCGTTTAACGCCCCTCCAAAGCTAATGTACTTGTAAGAGTTACCTTGGCGGAGGTGGGGTGTTACATTTGGTATCAGAGCATATGGTTTATAAGATTTGAGCAAAAGTGTTTTTAAAACTTACCTTTTGAAAAACTATTTTCAAAACCAATTAAGTATTTTCCAAGAAAAGTCTAGTTTATTTTAAAAGGCTATTCCCCAAAAGCCATTAGCACTATCCTTCGTTTCTTTGTTCTGAATCTATCTTTTTCTTCATTTTAGTATGGCCGATCGCTTTAACATCCCGGAAGGCGTACAAGTACCCGTCTGGTTCTGGAGATTTATGGAGGTAAGGGCGAATGAAGCCGGCCCCGCAAACATTCCTCCTCCTTCCCCCGTCACTAACATCTCTCCTCCTCCCGTAGCTGAGGTTCCTCCTCCCCCTCAGCATACACAAGCGAATTTCGCGGAGCTTTGCAAAGACTTTAAGGCGATGGGATGCAAGAATTTTGTCGGAACGGAGACTTCTGTGGAGGAAAGAAACTGGTTAAAGGAAACTGAAGACCTCTTTGCTATCTTTGATGTGGAAGATCGTAGGAAAGTTCTGTTGGCGGTATGGCTATTGAAAGGGGAAGCTGCTTATTGGTGGGTAGTCACCACCACTACTAGACCAATTGAGACTTGGGAGGACTTTAGGAGAAGGTTTGGACTAAAGTTTCTATCATCGACAGAAGAGAAACTTCAGATGGAGAGGTTCCTATCTCTAAAGCAAGGGGACATGACCATTGAAGAATACGTGGATATGTTTAATCAACTCGCTCAGTTCGGTCTAGAATTGGTAAACACCGCTCGGAAGAAGGCCCTACACTTTGCTCTAAGATTGAATGAGCCATTGCGCGGTTTGGCCATGTCTCATATACCCCTGGGGGCGACCTTCGAGAGTTTGGTGAATATGGCCCTACTTCAAGAGGAAGATAAGAGTGGCAAGAAGGAGGTCAAGGCAAATGAGTCCCAAGGCAAGAAGGATGATACCGAGAAAAGAGATAAGAACAACAACAAGGCAAGAAAGACAAGAAAGTGCAACTTCCGTGGGATCGTTGGGCACATAGCCAAAGATTGTAGGAAGAAGAAGAGGAAGTTAGGCGGGTGTTTTCATTGCGGAGAGTCTGGACATTTTAGTAAGGATTGCCCCAAGAAGCAAGGACAAGGGCAAGGACAAACTCAGCAAGTAGGACCCTCTGGAGGGCGGTTGCAGGCTCTCCTCACTCTTCCAGCTTTTGATCGAGGTAGTGTTTCTGCATAGAAAGTCATGTTTACATTTCTGATTTCCCTGTTCATACCTTATTTGATTTTGGCGCATCGCATAGTTTTATTTCTGATCTTGTTGAAAGTTTGCACCTAAGTACTAGTCTAGTTGAGATCCCGTTAGTGTTTCAAATCCAATTGGGGGTTCCGCCCATCTATCTGCGATTCGTATGGATTTGAAAATCTCTATCTTGAGCTTAGAATTCGTGTGTGATGCTTATGTTCTCGGGTTCACGGGATATGGGTTGATCTTGGGCATGGGTTGGTTGTCCAGTTATGGAGCCATTCTCGATTGTGAGCATAGGGTGGTGAGGCTCATGACTCGCCTCGGTAATACCCTAGAAATTTCTTGTAACCCTAGAGGTCCCGTCATGTTATGTTATCTTGAATCTCTTGACTCGTCCATCGATGATCTGCAATCTGTAAGGGTGGTCCGAGACTATCCTGATGTCTTTGAAAAAGTTAAGGGGGTTACCCCCTAAGCGGGAGATAGATTTCCGCATTTATCTGGTTGATAATACCAAGCTAGTTGCATTGCCCGTTAGGCACATGGCCCCGCGAGAAAGAAGAGAGCTTGGTAAGCAAATCAAGGAGTTGCTTGAAAATTTTCATTAGGTGAAGCATTTCAGAATGGGATGCTTCGGTGGTATTCGCTACAAAGGCGGATAGTCCATTTCACTTAAGCATGGGTTAGAGAAATCACCCTAGTAAATACATTTGGCAACATGGATTGGCACTTGTTTTCAAGAGATAGTTTTCTGCGTGGGATACCGTACAGTATGTAAACGAGATCCAAGATTCACTAACGAATTTTGGAAAGCTTGCATGAAACCATGAGTACGCAGTTATGTTTAAGCCAAGTATTTTAGGCAAAGAATAAGTGGAAGTGGAACGAGAGGCAACGGTGAAATGAGTTCTAACTCATATTTTGGAAATAAGAATTAAGAACTACGGAATTGTGAAGTTAAAAGACGGTCAAGGCACGATGGGATTGAGGACAAGAAAATGCGGCGTAGAAGATTGAAGACTAGATACGCGCATTAAATCTCTTTCTAAGAGTATATTCTTGATCCCTATTGTTCCGTAGAGCTTACTCGCATGCTATCTTTTAAGTATATCCTCTCGGTCCTACCCTCAATCTTAGTTCTGTTGCAAACTCCCTAAGGAGTATGGCTAGCCTATTTGTGATATATGGTTGGGGTGAAGAAGTTCGTCACCAAACTATTTGGGCTTTATGGGATATGGGTAATAATTGATAGACTTACGAAGAGAACCCATTTTATTCCAGTGAAAAGCAAGAGGACCGTATCATGGCTAGCATCTGTTTATCTTCGAGAGATAGTATGGTTGCATGGAGTTTCTTCTAGCATAGTTAGCGATCGTGACCCAATTTTTCCACTAGCTGGTTCTGGAATAGTTTGCAAGAAGCGATGGGTACGCGATTGAATCTGAGTACAGCCCATCACCCCCAGATGGATGGCCAAATCGAAAGGGGTGAATAGAGTGCTAGAAGATCTTTTTGAGACTTTGCGTTCTTGACTTTGGTGGTACTAGGGAAGACCACCTTCCTCTTGTAGAGTTTTCTTATAATAACAGCTACCAAGCAAGCATAGGAATGACACCATTCGAAGCTTCGTATGGGAGGCCGAGCAAACCACCAACATGTTGGTGGGAAGACGAGGGATAAGCTTATAATTGAGCCCGACATGATAAGGGACACATCCGAGAGGGTTGAATTGATTAGAAGATGGATGAAAACGGCCCAAGACAGGCAGAAATCCTATGCAGACAAGCGAAGGACAAACTTAGAATTTAAAGATTGGAGATATGGTCTTTGTGAAGATTACTCCTCTGCGAAATGTGGTTCATTTTGGGCAGCTGACACCAAGAATCGTAGGACCCTTCCCTACTATAGAAAGAGTTGGGAAGATGACTTATAAGGCGGAATTGCCCGAGAAGCCGGCCGGAGTGCAGAATGTCTTTCATGTCTCGCATCTCCGGAAGTGTTTGCACAGATCCGCCGAAGTGGTTGAACCAAGTATTCTTGAAGACATGGAGGTACAGAAAGAGGCGACCCTGAGACGAGCTCCGATTCGTATCATGGAAACGGAGACAAAGAACCTAAGAAGCAAAGAAGTTAAGCTTGTTAAGGCGCAATGGAGTGAAACAGAGGAAGACGCAACTTGGGAAACCAAGGAGAAGATGCGTGTGCATTATCCATTTCTTTTTGAGGATACATTTTCAATCTCTTTTCCTAGTTGGTATATCTTTCTTTTGCTATCCATGCTTATCTAGTTTACCTTGTTTCGTAAATATTGTCATGAGAACCTTAGGTAGAAACCCTTGGTTGAAACATGTATTTGAAACATGTTATGCTTGATGTTTGCCAGTGGTTGCAAGTGTTTGCAAGTGGATACTCGTGGATGCATGATACACGTTAGGCACTAAGATCGGCTCACACACTCTCATACCGCATATGCATGAGTGTTTATGCTTATTCATGGATGAAACTTGTATACTATCACGTGGATGTTGCATATGGATGAATGTTATGTGCACTCATGTAGAAATTATAAATTATGTTAGGAATTTGCATACATATGGACTCATTTCACTAACATATTTTGCATTAAGGGGGTTTACTGAATCAGTAACCTCCTGATTTTCGCATTAGATAAGTACATATACACACACCTTTGCATATGATCATACATCATTTAGAATCCTTTAAGGACAATGACTGCACGTGGATGATGTTTTGAGTAGATGGATGATGGATGGTAGGATACGTTCTTCCTAATTTGGAAATTTCGGGGACGAAATCCTTTGAGGGGAGAATGTAACAACACGTATTATTGAATAACATGTTATAACATAAATCAAGGCAGAATTAAACTGTAAAATCTGAATCAAGGGAAACGGGCTATGCCATTGCGTTCATCTCGGAAAAATACACGAAATAGAGTCCGAGTTTTCGAAAATCGGAGTCCGTATGACCAAGATATGGCCTCGCGAAGTTTCACGAAAAATTCAAATTCAAAACAGATTCAAAATTTTCAATTTTCAGAAGTGGCGGGAAAATTCCCGCCAGACCCAGGGGGTCGACATGGGGGTCGACTGGGGAGTCGACCTCCCCCCCAGGTCGATTGGGGAGTCGACCCTAGGGTCGACCTGGGGGTCGACCTCCCTGGTCGGCCAGGTCGGCCTGGTGCACCTGTTTTGGCTGTTTGGACCTGTTTTGGAGGCTTGTGACGGGATTTGATGGCTTGGATTGAATCTAGGGTTAATCCTATGGCTAATACTATCCTAATCTTCTATAAAAAGGACCTAACACCTAGCCTAAATCATTATTATTCATTCCTACAACTAAACTATGCCAAAATGATTCTTGATCATGGCCTCCATCTTCATCTCATGGCCTCCATCCTCTTCATGAAAGTTTAAGTGTCCTAAGCTAGTAAAAGAGCCACCTTTCTTAAGTAAAACAAGCATCTTTCTTTGTCTTTGGGGTTATTCCTTCTTGTTCTCAAGTCTTGAAGTGGAGTTGATTGTCTTTGGTTGTGGATTTGCTAGTGTGGCTTCGTCTCAATCTTTATATATATTAATTCTAGTCTTCATAGCATTGTAAGCCCTATACTACTCTTAGATTCTAACTATGAAGTTAAATGTGATATGTTGCAAGTTGAGTTTGGGCCTAAGTATGATATATGCTTTGATCTTATCATGTTATGCATGAATATATTCTATGCATATTTGAAAACCTATCACCTTGACCTTGTGGGCTAAAAGCTTCAAGCTTTATATTAAAGGTTGCATTTTGGCAACATGGAAGTTATCATATCCCTTATGATAACTTGTATGTGAGGCTAAATGCGAACTTCTAGCAACTTCTACATGTCATTTATCACCATGTATCACCTATATGCTAAGTTTGGTTTTATGCATACTTATGAAGCCAAGTAATGCTATATGCGAACTTTTAGCCATCATCTTATGTCCTTCATGATCATGTTTCACCTATTGGCTTAAGTTGATATTATGCATGTTTTACGGCCTATGATGTAATATGCAAGCTTATGAACCTATTTATGCCTCATATGCCACCATGTTTGACTTGTGGCCAAAGCATCCTTATACTAACTTGTGGCCAAATCACCCTTATGCTATTTGATATGTATGAGGCCAAGTCACCTTTTATGCTATCATACATGTTGAGGCCATATGCTAGTATGTTGAACCCCTTTTTGGCCTCAAATATCGCCATGTTTAATTTGTGATAGATTTTCCCATCTTATGCCCACCTTGTCATATATAGTTATGTTCCCTCTTTTGATCTATGTTATGCGAAACGTACATGCGAGGGGACTGCGTTGGGTTTGGGTAATATTAGTGACATGAAACATGATTTTGAAATATGATATGTGATTATGTTGTAAACATAATAATGGACATGACATGTAGAAAACATGAGAATGGCCAACTCGAGGTTGGGTTGAGTTTGTAGCATAAATCTACCCAGAACCGACCGGCTTAACTAGTGGCTACAAGCAATAGGACCCAATGTGAGTAGTTGGTCATGTCGCACTTAAAACCCGAGGTTAGACTAGGTTGTGGTGTAAAGCTACCCGGACCCGCCCGGCTTAACTAGTAACCACAACAAAGTCTAATGTGAGAGGTTGGGGTGCATTAAGTTAATTAATGTCACATGGTAGGGTTAAGTCATGGATTACTGGAATATACTTTACCAATTAAACACGATGGATTGGTAGGGTTAAGTCATGGACTACTTGAATATACTTAACTAATTAAACACGATGGATTGGTAGGGTTAAGTCATGGACTACTTGAATATACTTAACCAATTAAACACGATGGAATGGTAGGGTTAAGTCATGAACTACTTGAATACACTTAACCAATTGAACACGATGTATTGATAGGGTTAAGTCATGAACTGCTTGGACACACTTGACCGACTCAATACATGGTTAGGATAGGGTTAACCACATTTAACCCGTTAAGAAACCCTAGTTGCGTGGTCCTTTTCAGCAGTAACCCTCTTGATAGTATCATAAGACCCTAGGGACTAGGCTAGGGTGGGGCACGATTACTGGGCTGATTGTAAGAGACCAAAAGAGACGGCTGAATGGTGCACCGGTTGTTCAGGCGGACCATGGTCGTGCACATTAAGTCCGGAGTTGAACATGGGCACCGGTAGGTTTAGACTGTGCATCCTTGAATCGTGTCTGAGGGTTACACCGTAGGGCCGGATACACCCTAGGGTGGACCCTGCACAGTCAACTACATTTCATGATTAAGCCGTATGACACCGATACACGACGAGTTAGTCTTATAGGGAGCCGATCGACTAGACCGAGTAGTTGGACCTTGATTTAAGTCACCTCATGATGTGGGCCAGCTTTGGGCCAAGGGATCATTCCTTGATTATACTTGACATGGATTGGAATACTAGTACACACCTGGTGCAACTTAACCTTGTATATGCGATGCCACACTTGATCTATCTTGTTAACTTTTCACCATGCTAGTTATCACCCTATGTTTCGTCTCTGCTTCACATGACCAGTTAACTTTATTAGTTTTTATACAGATAGTAGATAGGACTTACCAGTCTTTTTGACTGACCCGTTTTCTTTCGCCTCTTTTCTTCCGTTCCCCCCCCCCAGGTTTACAGGGTGGGAACGCTGGTACTTAGCTTGGATCTTTAGCTGCTTCTCTGGATAGCTCATGTACGGTTCAGGACATTGAGCTTGCTATGGTTTATCACTTCACTTTGGGGATAGTACTTTATGTATTTCAGTTTTTCAGTTTATGTTTTTCTCTAGACTTTGTTGTTGGAAAATAATGATCAAGTACTTTGTTGTAACGTGACTATGGTTTTGAAATGCTAGTTTTATCCGCTGCTTTACTACTCTGTTTTACTTATATGTTCTGTCTTGTGATATCTGCATGCATGTTTACCTCGTTTAACGCCCCTCCAAAGCTAATGTACTTGCAAGAGTTACCTTGGCGGAGGTGGGGTGTTACATGGATGAGGCGGCAAAACTGGCTGTGGCGGCGGCAAAAGCGATGGGAAGCTTCGAGCTTCATGCGTTGTTCAAATCACCTGGCGGCTAGGGTTATTTCGATTTTTTTTTTTTTTAAAAGAAAAATACCTATTGGTCGAAGCTATATAGGAAATTTTAAATAGTGTTTTCACAAACGGACTCGAAATCAAACCCAACGACTGTCGCCCCTAGCTAACTACCCCCATTCCGGACACAATGGGATATGTTTCGTTGGCCAATTCGACTGTTACAGTCAGTTATTTTTCAAATTAAAATATAACATATTCAATATTTAATTTGAACGTACATTTCTATTTGCCATGGCCACAAACTGAATCGAAAAATTTCAGGAAAATAAATCTAGCTTTGTTTTGACGATACGGTCCTAACAAAACCAGTTTCGTCGAATTCTGAGCTCGTTTGAAAAACGGCCATTTTTAGGTCGACCCATTTTAACAAAAATTGACCAATCACATTTTCTTTTGCCCCGCTCACATACTAGCTTCAAAAATTATGAAATTTGAAACTTAGCAATAATTTGACATCCCGGACCCAACAAAATTGGTTTCGTCGAATTCCGAGGTCGTATGCAAAATATCAATTTTCAAGGGCTATATATGCTATATAGCGACCTTTCTGAAAATTCATTTGGCCATAACTTTTGATTCCCGCTATGAAACTTCGATTTTTCAGATTCGTTAGAAAGGTATTCATAAACAGATTTAAATATTTTCAGTTTCGCTAAAATCCGTTATATTTTCCACCCGGCACAGTCAGACAAAGTTTGTATTCAAAATTTCAAAATGCAATACTTTACCCAATTCTATATTTTATTGAAACATGCTATTTCAACTATTCAAATTCTTTGGTAGTAACCAAAATTAAAAATTTCAAACTGGTTCACATTTTCCGGGTTATTACAATCTCCCCCACTTAAAACTTTTCGTCCTCGAAAAGGAAATAACAGCTAAGTAGGAAATAAAATGTAAATGCAAAGTATTGTAAAGGTACCTTGCACCGGAGTTAGTCATAGATGTCCACTCTGCATTTGGGGTAGGCTTGTTTAATGCTTTCTTCAATCTCCCAAGTACAGTCTCTAGGATCACTACTCCACTGCACTTTGACTAAATGAATCTTTTTCCTCCTTAGCTCTCTAGTTTCTTTGCCAACTATCTTTAATGGCTCTCTTCTGAGTGCTAATTCTGGAGTTATATCAATATCCTGTTGCGCTGCTTCTTCTACAACAAGATCTGGACCATGAACATGTTTTCTGAGTTGAGACACGTGGAACACATCATGTACACCAGGCAACCAATCAGGTAATGAAACCCTATATGCAAGAGTTCCAATCCGTTCAAGTATAGGAAAGGGACCGATAAATCTCGGTGCCAACTTCCCAGTCTTGCCAAAACTGATTACTCCTCGCATTGGAGAAACTCTTAAATAAACATAATCGCCAACGGCAAATGATAAATCTCTTCTTCTCGCACCAGCATAACTTTTCTGTCGGCTTTGTGCGGTTTTCAATCGCTTCTTAATGAAATCGACTTTATTCGATGCTTCCCGAATCATATCGGGCCCTAACACAAGTCTGTTGCCAGGTTCTACCCAACATGCGGGAGATCTGCACGGTCTACCGTATAATGCTTCAAATGGGGACATTCCCAGACTTGCTTGGTAGCTATTGTTATAAGAGAATTCGGCTAAATGTAAGTGATCTTCCCATGAGCCTCCAAAATCAATAACGCAAGCTTGTAGTAAATCTACTAGAATTCTATTCACCCGCACAGTTTGGCCATCTGTCTGTGGGTGATAAGCGGTGCTTAGATTCAATTTGGATCCCAATTCTGTCTGGAATGCTTCCCAGAATTTGCTAGTAAACAGGGGATCGCTATCACTGACTATATTGAGAAGCACTCCATGCAGTTTAACTATTTCTTTGAAGTAAATTTGTGCTAAACTTTGAGCCGTTCTATTGGATCGGACATGTATGAAATTGGCAGTCTTCGTGAAGCGATCTACGATACCCATATACTGTCGTTTCCTTTTCTAATGAAGGGGGAGTAACTTCTAAAGAAGACCAAAATTCTGTTCTATTTATTTCCGAACCGAGACATGGTATAGTGATATGCCCCGATTTTGTTTCAACTTTCACGATTCTTTCGGCACATCTAACTTCGGCCTTATATTTTGTCAACCAGTCTAGCCCCAGTATAATATCAAATTCGGAAAGGTCCATGACAATCACTTTAAAAGAGAACTGGTATCGAGAGAAGGAAATAGGTACTTTACAATATGTACTGAGACTAACAGAACCTCCTATCGGGTTTTGAACTTTAATTGGTTCTTTAAGTTTTCCATGTTTCAATTTTAACTTGTGAACCATGTTACCAGAAATGAAGCTACGTGATGCACCTGTATCAAAAAGTACAGAAACAGGAATATTTTTAATGGTAAGGGTACCTCCCAAGACGTCGGGTTTACCTGATCCATCGGTGGTAGCTGGCAGGGTCTCCCCGTCATACACATGAGCCACTTGTGCATTCTGTTTCAGAGGACAATTCCTGCTATAGTGCCCCTTCTTATGGCAGTTGTAGCATTCATCTAAGTCATTTGCCTTTGGTTTCCTCGGGGCTTTGCACACATTAGAAAAATGACCTGGCTTCCCGAAGTTGTAGCAATTTCCTTTGGGGATCTTTCCAGGTTTCTGAGTAGCGGCCGCTGTAATGCTAGACTCGGGTTGATCTGCTGAAGCCTTGTGCTTAATTCCAGCTTGGCTCTTGGCGCGGTCTTGGCTGGCGTGCCTTTCATCCATATCTTCATAATTGCAAGCCATTTCTACCAATTCTGAGAAGGAGAGTTTGATGTTGCTCATAGCTCTGTCATGGTACTTGCGCTTTAGCCCAAATATGAATCTCTTGTTCTTTGCTTTGTTAGTCATAATAAGCTCTGGAGCATAGCGCGACAACTGGGTGAATTTATTGAGGTAATCCTGGATAGAGAGATCCCCTTGCTGGAGATTAGCAAACTGCTCTCACATCCTCTCTAGAGCCTGTTCAGGTACAAACTTCTCATTGAACATGGTTTTGAATTGCTCCCAGGTCCTGACAGTACCTGCTGCATCCTCTGAGGTAATGGCATCCCACCACAGCTCTGCTTCCTCCTGTATGAGCAAAATACCTAGTCGTGCTTTGTTGTTGGTTCCCAATTCCATCCCTTCAAAGATCTTTTCACAGGTCTTCAACCAAGCAATAGCCTCCGGTACTGTACCAGTGCCAGAAAAAGGTTTTCCCCCAAGGTTCCTATACCTCTTCGCTACTCTGTCTAGCTCGAAGTCCTGGGGTGCTGGTGGCTGAACAATAGGCCTTCGACAACTACGGGGATATTCCCCCATCCTCCTGCTGCTCCTGCTCGGCCTCCACGGCCTCCTCTAGCTGCTGCTGCTCGTATAGCCATCTAAGAGAGTACTGTATAAGCAAGGAAGGAGTCAAGCTCACAGATTTGATAAATTTCATTTATGATAAAGCAGGGGAACATAAGGAAAGATAATGATGATGTACTGATCAAATTGTTTAGCTAATCTACTTAGCTCATTCTAGGACATTGCTAATCCTATCTCTAATGAGCTACTCGCATTAGAACACTACTGATTCTATTCTGACGAGGTGTTTAATGTATTAGATCCCGAAACTAAGGTTAACCAAAGCTCTGATACCAACTGTGACGATCCCAAAATCCGAGGGGCGGTATTAAGGATAATAATTGGAATATAACACATTAATCATCATAGCAGAGTACAAATAATAGCAGAACAATAAATAGAATAATTTTACATGGATATGACAGCGGAATCACAACATGTAACAACATCAGAATAGCATAGAGTAGGATATAACTTAGTAAATAAAAAGGAAAGTGATCAGTCATCATCGCCAGAGGCGGAATACATACATGCAGTGAGACATAATAAGGTATCAGTCTACATCGCCGAAGGCGGTACATATACATACATTAAGAAGTACGGAAAGTAAATCAGTCTGCATCGCCCGTGGCGGAATCATAATATAAGTACAGTAATGGAGGAAAATGTCAAAGTTGTCTCTGTGAAGTCAGCCTTGCCATGAGCCAAAAATGCACTCTATGCAACAGTGCAGAGCCAAAAACAACCTGTCACTTGTGAACTAGGCTGCCCGTGTGAAAATAAGGGCACCCGCGTTTGTAAATTGAAACAAACAATGAGTCAGTCATGGGGACTGGTATGAGAAATCTATTTAACAGTTAAACAACAGTGATAGCAAATCATAGGACCACGCCACTTTCGCAGAACGGGTTTACTCTAGTGATTGCTAGTGCATTTAAAACAAAGTAAATTCTTTTAAAACGACGAAATGCTTTTAAAAAGAATGAAGCCATTATAAGACTCAGGTCCCATCATACAATGCAACGCAAGCCAGAGGATAGAGTTTTACCTTATAATGGCCAAATATGCTTGATACGTATAAAGCAAAATCATTTTATATTATTACTAGTGCATATATGTTTCAAAAACGAATAACATCATAAATATCAATCATAGACGGCATAAGTGCCCCATACCACTATGTCGCCATACTAGTTCTACAATCGAGCCCGTTATTTCGTATTGGAAATTGGATTTCCGTCATGAGTCGAGGCAAGGGGCAAGCTCCTCTCCGCTTCGAGACACTCTAGTGAATGCCTCAGGACTACACACTCTGGGCAACCCTGGATCGGCTGGGCCGGCACTCTCTTACGTTTGAGGATTATTTATTCCTGAACACACGTTTCCCGGTCCTTACAGACCTATAATCGAGGCGCCTCGCATTCCAACAACCACATAGGTGCAAAATAGATATATATGTCAGGGCTGGTAAGTCACTTACACCACCATAGCTAGAAAGAAACGTCGTGCTCTCCCAGCGGCCTGTATCCCGTTTTTAACTCATACCGAAGTGTGAGGCTCGCGAATCCACGCTATACACAAAGCTAGGCCATGTAGACCGTGCTTTGATCATCAACCACAAGACTTTTCTTTGCAACAGAAGCCTTGATCACAGCATCTTGGCATGCCACATAAGCAGTCCACTCCATACGATTGATTTCCATCGATATATAACCCCTGAGCTCGTACGTCTCAGAGAAGGGCGTTAAGCAAAAGAATAAATTCTCCGCCGCCAAACAGATATATATTTAACATAGATCAATCAGTATAGAACAAAATCCAATGTCAGACACACAGTCCATTTACAAGTCCGTTCTGGGTCTGAACGAAACCGGATGCGTCAAATTCCTCGTATATCCGTCCAATCAACGCATACGTTCAGACGGCTACTACTTCCGTCCCTTTCCGGTAGCTACTCCAGTCAGGAACCTCAGTAGCGCCAATCCAAACGATACGAAGGTCGTCGGTCTTGAATCGTCTTTGCATTTTCCAATTCGAATTGCTCGATAAATTATTTGAAATGAGGGTTAGCTCGGCCTTTTCAAATAATTCACGTCATTAGAATTTAAATCGATTCTTTCTATGGTTATATTATTCGACATCCATCTTTCAGTTCTTTAGTATTATTTTCGTGTTAAGCACATACAACCATCAAATATCAAACAATTCAAGCCCAATTGGTTTATTTGCAATCTATGTTGCTTATAATATTTTATAATGATTTTTCGCCATTTTTATTTATTTAAAAATGGCCATATTTAATTAAACGACGTTTCAGGTCGTGCCGTGGCACTGGCGCTGTTTTTCCCCTAATTTGTTTTACACATATCGGGAAATCTAAACATTGGATTTCCACAAAGTCTATATCAATGGGAAGATATTCCCAAAGCGAACCCAACGGTTCCAGTTTCGTGAAAATCTGATGGTCGGATCTCCCACACTAGTCGTTTGAAGTTACGGTTTCAAAATTCGAACTGCAGCGTCGTTATTCGATTTAATTTAATTATATTTATATTTATACATAAATATAAACGATTCTGGCGCTGCTTTTCTTCAGATTTGAATTAAACATTTCGGACAATCCAACCGTTGGATTTTTACAAGGTTGGTGCCGTTGGGAAGATATTTCCAAGGCGAACCCAGCGGTTGCGGTTTCGGGAAAATCCGATGGTCGGATTTCTCGCACTAATCGTTTCAAATTACGATTCTGAAACATGAACTGCACGGCCTCTATTCCTTTTAATTATATTTATATTTATATATATAAATATAGTTCACTCTATAATTCTAACTATAGTTCATTCTATATTTTCAACTTCGTTTTCACTTCAAATATTTTACTAACGCCTTAATATTTCGAAAAATTTCGACATAACCTCCTTCGTAAGGGGACGGGTTTGGAAATTTATTGGGCCGTGTTAGGTACCCAATAAATCCTTAAAAGCATCCACATATTTATAGTGATATATTCTGGTGTTTACGGGGGAGCATGTATCTAGTTCGCACGCAGGCGACATGTTTTATTTTCAATTCCACAATCCTATTCTAATTTGTTTTCAACCACAAGAGGGTATTTTTCAACCACAAAGGTATTTTTCAACCACAAAGGTATTTTTCAACCATAATATCCACCACAAAAAATTATTTCCAACCATTCGTCATACCATATAATATTACGTCAATCACAAGCAATAAATATCGTCCATGGTCTGTGGACGAGGGGAGTATATATATATATATATATATATATATATACTAATTCACTTGCATTTCATCACAATTCAAAGCATATATGTTTCATTCAACGCTTGTATATTTTATACATTGCTAATATAACTTATACAACACATGTACATGAGGTATACAATGCGCATATAATTTACACTTCGCTTATATAATTTATACAACGCGATTTCATTCACACACTTAGTTTAGATTCCTCACATTGGTTTCTGCAGTGCTAAAAATCGTAGGAAGATCAGAAAAATCCGCGGCTTCTTCTAGAATGTAGAGAGCCTCCTTGCGGTCACGGTGTATCCTGTTTCATCGAATTTCGCTAACACACTAAAAAGATATGATTTTTCAAAGTTTTGCAACACTAAAAAGTGTTATTTTCATTTCAGAAATTTAAACCAGAAAGGTTTTCAAAGCTTCAAAACTAGGTTTTGATTTTTAAATCAAAACCGTACCTTGTTGCTCCGATCAGACTACACGGCGTCGAAGGGCTACGAACCACCTTCCGATCGACCGTGGTGACGATGAACTCGGTGGCTCCTGCGAGTCGCGGCGGCGCTCCAAAGGGGGCGACTTCCTTCTCGAAATTCGACGCGTACAGTCGATGGTTTGAGGCGAGGCTTGGTCGGATTTAAAAAGGAGGCGGAGGCGATCAGAATCCTCAACTGGAGGAGGCGGCGAAACTGGCTGTGGCGGCGACAAAAGCGATGGGAAGCTTCGAGCTTCGTGCGTCGTTCAAATCGCCTGGCGGCTAGGGTTATTTCGATTTTTATTATTATTTTTTTTAAAGAAAAATTCCTATTGGTCGAAGCTATATAGGAAATTTTAAATAGTGTTTTCACAAACGGACTCGAAATCAAACCCAACGATTGTCGCCCCTAGCTAATTACCCCCATTCCGGACACAATGGGATATGTTTCGTTGGCCAATTCGACTGTTACAGTCAGTTATTTTTCAAATTAAAATATAACATATTCAATATTTAATTTGAACGTACATTTCTATTTGCCAGGGCCACAAACTGAATCGAAAAATTCCAGAAAAATAAATCTAGCTTTGTTTTGACGATACGGTCCTAACAAAACCAGTTTCGTCGAATTCTGAGCTCGTTTGAAAAACGGCCATTTTTAGGTCGACCCATTTTAACAGAAATTGACCAATCACATTTTCTTTTGCCCCGCTCACATACTAGCTTCAAAAATTATGAAATTTGAAACATAGCAATAATTTGACATCCCGGACCCAACAAAAGTGGTTTTGTCGAATTCAGAGGTCGTATGCAAAATATCAATTTTCAAGGGCTATATATGCTATATAGCGACCTTTCTGAAAATTCATTTGGCCATAACTTTTGATTCCCGCTATGAAACTTCGATTTTTCAGATTCGTTAGAAAGGTATTCATAAACAGATTTAAATATTTTCAGTTTCGCTAAAATCCGTTATATTTTCCACCCGGCACAGTTATACAAAGTTTGTATTCAAAATTTCAAAATGCAATACTGTACCCAATTCTATATTTTATTGAAACATGCTATTTCAACTATTCAAATTCTTTGGTAGTAACCAAATTTAAAATTTTCAAACTGGTTCACATTTTCCGGGTTATTACAGCCGGTCCTCACTTACGTTAGAGGATTAATTATGCCTAAACACACGTTTCCCGGTCCTTACAGACCTAAAATCGAGGCACCTAATCCAACAACCACAAAGGTGAAAAGTATATAAATGTCAGGGCTGGTAAGTCACTGACACCACCAAAGCTAGAAAGAAACGTCGTGCTCTCCCTGCAGTCCGTATCCCGTTTTTGACTCATACCGAGGTGTGAGGCTCGCAAATTCACGTTATACACAAAGCTGCCACGTAGGCCATGCTTTGATCATCAACCACAAAACTTTGATTTTCAACAAAAGCCTTGATCATTGCTACTCAGCGTGCCACACAGGCAATTCATGCCATGCGATTGATATCTATCGATATATAACCTCTAAGCTCGTACGTCTCAGAGAAGGGCGTTAAGAAAGAGAATAAATTCTCCGCTGCCAAACAGATATATATTTAATAGAAATCAATCAACACAGAATAAAATCCAATGTCAGACACACCATCCATTTACAAGTCCGTTCTGGGTCTGAACGAAACCGGAGGCACTTTCCTCGCATATCCATCCATCTCCAAGTACGTCTGGACGACCACCAACTATTTCCATCCTCTTGGGTGTACAGCCCAATCAGGATCGTCAGTAATTATCCAAACAATGTGAAGACTTCCGGTCTTCGACCACCGTCTTCATCTTCGACATATCGTCGAATCGGTTATTCAGAATGGGTATAAACCCGGCCTTTCCGAACAACCCGCGTATATTAAAAACAAATGTTACACAAACACAACGAACGCCTCATTCCAATCCAGAATATTCTTTTATTCACAAAATCACATTCCTAGGGGAAAGGTTCCCATTAATTTTATCCAAGATAAATTCTTTAAAAATTATCCTTTAATCTCCCTTTAGATGTCGTTTCAAACCAAATTATGGTTTTCCAAGCTAGTCGAGATTAGCGAACCACACCGAAGTAATTTTTTTTTTTATTTCCCCAATCCCAACCTATTCATCCCATGAAGCAAAACTGGTGATACTCCATATCTAATACTATGGTGTTATCGGTAAAATTAATTACCATTTCACATTCAAATCTAATTAAAGATTTAACTACCGCTTTGGAGCAAAACTGGTGATACTCCATTCTCGCTCATTTTCTATATTTTTTAATTTAGATTATCAATTCACATTTCAATCTAATTGCAGATTCATTAAAACTCCTTTACTGGGTTAAAGAACTAGTGTCATTTAAAACATTATTCACGACAAACCCACCTTACATTCTATTTATTATCGGGTTAAAGAACAAGTGTTATTTAAAACACTGTTCACGATAAACCCACAAATCAATTCTATTTAAAAGCCGTTTCAAATCCAATTTTAGTTCAAAACTAGTTCATTTCGATAAAAATCTATTTTTATCTTTTCAAATATGGAGTTTGTCATCCCAATTTTTTCCCAAATCACTTCTTATGATTCTACACAAATTATTACTATTTTTAATAATTTTATCAAGGCCCGTACAGTCGATTTCCACCTATGGCCATCGAACTGCACCTATAGCGACCTTTTTCGAATTTGATTTGGACGTATCTCCAAATCCAACCGTTAGATTTCGAATTTCTAATATTCGTTAGAAAGCCCTTTTCGATATGAACCCAACGGTTCCGGTTTTAGGAGAATCCGACGGTCAGATCTCCCGTAATGTCCGTTTGAAATAAATGGTCGAAATTCACGAACTACCGCAGCGCGGCGCATTCTATTCAGGCCATTATATAATATATATATAATATATATTTCATCGATTTCTATTTAAATCGAATTATATAAATAGTTTTGAATTCGTTTCAAAAACAATTTCAACTTCCATTTCGATTCAAATCAAAATTGAATTTTTCCTTATGAATTCGTTTTAAAATTCATTTCTATTCAATTCAAATTTCAAATCAATTTGAATTCATTTCAATTCAAATCAAATTCAATTCGTTTTCTATTCAATTCAAATCAAATTCAATTCGTTTTCTATTAAATTCAAATCAAATTCAATTCGTTTTCTATTCAATTCAAATCAAATTCAATTCATTTTCTATTCAATTCAGATCAAATTCAACTCGTTTTCTAATCAATTCAATTCGTTTTCTATTCAATTCAAATCAAATTCAATTCGTTTTCTATTCAAATCAAATTCAATTCGTTTTCTATTCAATTCAAATCAAATTCAATTCGTTTTCTATTCAATTCAAATCAAATTCAATTCGTTTTCTGTTCAATTCAAATCAAATTCAATTCGGTATATATTCAATTGAAATCAAATTCGTTTTCTATTCAAATCAAATTCGTTTTCTATTCAAATCAAATTGAATTCGATATATATTCAATAGAAATCAAATTCGTTTTCTATTCAAATCAAATTCGTTTTCTATTCAAATCAAATTCGTTTTCTATTCAAATCAAATTGAATTCGTTATATATTCAATTGAAATCAAATTCGTTTTCTATTCAATTCAATTCAAATTGGTTTTCTATTCGATTCAATTCAAATTGGTTTTCTATTCGATTCAATTCAAATTTAAAGATGAATATAATCGATATAAATATCGTTCGCGTCAAAATAGCGCATCTCTACCAATAAGGCTTTATAAATTTCAATAATTCCTTTATTCTATTCAACAAATGAATATTTATTTTTGTCAACACACGACTAATCTCAACGAATGAGTACTGTCCACGTGTGACCATTTTTGTTAAAATATTTCGTTCAACACATGACTAATCTCAACGGATGAGTACAGTCAACACATGAACCTTTACTTTATAATATTTTTTTATCTTCTAAATTGGAATGAGGCCCAATCAATTACCATATAAAGTTAATTATATGGATTCCATACAACACATGTATATAATAGCAACGACAAGTAATCAACCATCACCCAAAGTGCACTACACTATATAAGCATCAAATATAGATATCTAACATTTATAACAGCCTGTCGGTCCATCGATCGACATACAATTAAATAATTGGGATTAGTGTACCCAAATATCATCCCAACACCCGTGTGGGGTTTCAAACAATCAAACACAGATTTTATTTGTGCAGTTGGGCGATGTGTAAAATTTATCGACCCAATCAATATCAGTCAAATCAGTGTATATAAACAAATCGGCCGATTTGTTTATAGATATTTATTTATTCACTTTCACGTTAAAAATTATATTTTTAACGACCAAAATATTTTATTCAAACTATGAATATTCTATTCGGTTCATTTATTCAATAAAATGATATTTTTATTTTTCTAACATATTTTAGAAAATTTCGGCGGCATAACGACACGATACTAGAAACGGGACGAGGCCTAGCCTTATCCCCGGTCTAGTGAAGGCCCACGCCATTCACACATCAATCAAATTCAATTTCATTTCACCAAACAATTCAATTCAATTCAAATAATCTAACCAATTACACAGCCAAACAAACAAGTCCATGGTCTGTGGACGATTGTGTCGGATGCTACTAAACACCGTCTGCATCCTAGTATATATTTTATAACTAGAAAAAGAAATTGAAGAGTGAGAAGTTCTCACCTAAGCTATCCAATCATCTTGACTCTTCTTTTGTAGAAGTCTTCATCGTTATCGCATCTTTGTCATCTTCATTGCCCGTAGCCACTACATATATAAAAATCGAATTTTTACTTCGCTATTCAATATATAAAAATCGAATTTTTACTATCACGCTATTCAATATATAAAAATCGAATTTTTACTTCGCTATTCAATATATAAAAATCGAATTTTTACTTCGCTATTCAATGTATAAAAATCAAATTTTTACTTCGCTATTCAATATATAAAAATCTAATCTTTTCTATTTTAAAAATCTTATCTTTTCTATTTTAAAAATCTAATCTTTTCTATTTATAAAAATCTAATCTTTTCTATTTATAAAAATCTAATCTTTTCTATTTATAAAATCTAATATTTTCTATTTATAAAAATCTAATCTTTTCTATTTTAAAAATCTAATCTTTTCTATTTTAAAAATCAAGTCTATTTATACTTTCAAAACATCGCCATTTATATTTTCAAAACATCCCTAATTTCAGTTTCAAAATAATGCTAATCATACCTAATAAAAATAATATAAAAAGCAAAACAAAAATAAATAAATCAATAAAACTTACAGCTTTATCGATTCGGAGGGGGTTTGGGCTCTGGTGGGCATCGATCGATGGGGCGACTGGGGGGGTGTTGCGGTGGCGGTGGTTGGCCAAGGGGGGGTCTGGGCGTTGCGGTCGAGGAAGAGCAAGGGGGAGGAGGAAGAAGAAGGGAGGGGGAAGAAGAGGAGGGGGCGGCATGTGGTTGCTGCGCCGCCCTGGGGCGCGGCGGCTCATCGGGGGGCGGCGGCATCGATCGCGCCCCCCTTCTGTCATTTTTTTTATTTTGATTTGGAATAAAACGATAGGGGGGCCAGAACGAATATAGGGAAGAGGGGAGGTAGTTTTATTTTTTCTTTATTTATTTAATTATTTAATTTCGAAAAGCTTGACTTTTACATACGACCTCGAAACGAGGCCCACCGCCTGTCGTCCATAGCTAATTACCCCCATTCCGAACACAATGGGATGTGCATCGTTGGCTGATTCGATCGTTTCGACCAGTCTCCATTAAAATCAACATATAACTCTATATATTGAATTTGAACGCGCATTTCAATTTACCGGGGTCACATACTAACTCGAAAAATCCCCAAAAAATATTTTCTAGCTTCGTATTGACGATACGGTCCTAACAAAACTAGTTTCATCAAATTCTGAGACCGTTAGAAAAATGGCCATTTTCCAGTCGATTAAAACCAACTGAAACTGGTCAAACGCGTTTTCCTTTGCCACGCACACATATTGATTTGAAAAATTATGAAATTTGAAACCTAGAAATAATTTGACATCACGGATCCAACAAAAGTGGTTTCGTCGAAATCCGAGGTCATTTGCAAAACTTCCATTTTTAAGGGCCTGAATTCCATAGCGACTATTCAGAATTTTCAACTGGACATATCTTTTGATTCCCGCTATGAAATTTCAATTTTTCGGGTTTGTTGGAAAGATATCGTCAATTAGATCCTATTGTTTTTGGTTTCTCCAAAATCCGGATTATTTTGCACCCGGTACATTCCATTGAAGTTTGAAATCGAATTATTGAACTACCGCGCCATTTTCAATTCTATTTATAATTATATATAAATATTTATATTCTAACGACGACGCGTATAAATATGTACGTTCGAATTATATTCAAAATAAATTTCTTGTCGATATTATTTAAAATAATCTATTTTAAATATTCTAAATTCGCTAAAATTGGCAAAATAAAATTTTTAATCTGGCCCAGATTTTCGGGTTGTTACAAATTAATTGGTAAATTATATAAAAATGGAATGTTAGTAATTAAAATTAAGAATTTTAATTGTACTTATGACATGAGGTTAGGTTACATTAGTGGCGGAAGTCTGCCCGGACCCGACCAGCATATCCAGCAGTCACTAATGTTGAACCTAATGTGGGAGGTCTAATCACGCAAATACGAATCAGGCTAAGAAACGAGGTTAGGCCCAACTATGGAATAAGACTGCCCAGACCCGACCGGCATATCCAGCATCCACACGTTGTAGCCCTAATATGGGAGGTCTAGCCCATTATAACCATTATTGGACATGGTAAAGTAATGGATTACTTAACCTAATTTAATATGAATATGGACTTAAGTTAGGGTTAAGTAAAATTGTAAGGGTAGTGAGGAGGGGTTAAGTAAGTTAGAGGGGATGAGTAATATATACATACATACATATATATACATATATATATATATATATAGGCCTACTTACTTAACCCAATATATGTTATGTAATTAAAGACACCTAAGTGGTATACATAACGGGTTGGTAAAATAATAAAGGCTATGTAATTAAAGATCACCCTTTTAGGGTATACATAGTCAGTGGAAAACCTAGTGGGGATATAAGACTAAGGGGAGAGCTTGTATCATATTGCGTGGGAGTTATGTAATTAAAGATCACCCTTTAGTGTATACATAACTAGTATAGGGCTATGTAATTAAAGATCACCCTTTTAGGGTATACATAGTCGGTGGAAAACCTAGTGGGGATACAAGACAAAGGAGAGAGCTTGTATCATATTGTGTGGGACCCATTTCAGTCAGTAACCCGTAGTTGGTATCAGAGTAGAGAACTCCGTACTAGGCGGAGAAGGGGCACACTTACTGATTGATTATAAGAGATCTAAAACGTGACGGGTGGTGTGCATGGCGCAAGCCGATCGGGGACATGTGCATGCATGGGCCGGGAAGAAGGGAACAAGAAGACCATGACACCAATAGGTATCCCCGTGCAAATGTTGGGTTGCCACTTTAGGGAAGTGATACCCCCAACTGTGGGGCGAGCACAAGATATCTACAGAGTAGGGAGCCGATCGATTAGGGTAGTGGTTAGGGTATACTTGGATGTATGACCTAAGCCTACCAGCTTATAGTGGAAGGGATCATTTCATTTCAGTTATACTAGTATTATTGCAGAGTAGTCATTAATGAAGCATGTATTTACCTCACCTTATCTACCTTGTCACACCTGCCATTTGTATAGCGATCTCTCTTATCCACTTTATGCCTGTCATGTTCACCTTTATTTATTTATTGGTTAAAAGTCACTAGACTCGCCAGATTTATGTCTGACCCCTTTTTGGTTTTCCTTCTCTCTTCCGTCCCCCCCCCCCCCCCAAGGTTCTCAGAGAGGAAACACCCAGGCTTAGACAGGATTTGGATATCATCTTGCTAGGAGCTACTGTTGAAGTATGGCTCGAATCTTTGTCTCTGCTATGGCTTACTCTTTTATTGGGGAATAATGTTTTCTTTTAATTCCTATATACTCTGATTATGCAAGACAAAAGTATTTTGTTGTAATGGTTTTATGAATTATGGTATTATAAACTACGGGATTATGATTTATGCCTGAAATAAAATTTTTGAAACTTCCTTTGCTATCTTTATTTATACCTGTCATATAATTATTCTGTGTCTGTTTACCTACAATGCTTCACAGAACTTAATGCATTCCCTTAGGAGTGACATTAACGAACGTGGGGTGTTTCACTTGGTATCAGAGCTGAAGGTTACCAGATTAGACAAAAGTTTTGAAAAATATTTTTCAAAAAGGTTTTAAAAGAAAGCATTTTCAAAAATAAAAGTCTGTTTTGAAAAACATATTCCCCAAAGCCATATGTAATATCTCTCGATTCTCCGCTTGATTCCTTTTTCCATTTTTGTCTGGGGAACCGATTCTTCTCGAAAGGTTTCCCCATTCCGGCATGATGTCATAGGCATGTTTAGCACATGTCGAAGGGCAATGAAGTGCCTAACCTCCATCCGTAGCCGCAGTGGTTTCACCTATGGTTAATTTTCTCGAGCTTCGTAAGGATTTCCGTGCGATGGAGGCAACTTTCGAAAGACTTGTTAGCTTGTTACAGAAACGTGGGTAAAAAGGAGTATAAGGTAGTTGAGCACATCCTAAGGATGAGAAAAAGGTATGGCCCAAGAAAGGACAACAACAGAAGAAGGGCGGAAAAAAATGAAAGGGCTAAGGATAAGGGGAAGTGCCATAGTTGTGGGCGAGAGGGCCACTTGGCCAAGGACTGTAGGAAAAGGAAGAATGCTTGCTTCGTTTTTGGAGAGGTTGGACACTATTCTGGGGGAGTGCCCAAGGAAGAAAGGGCAGTGTCAAAGGACATGAACCTCTGAAGGGCAAGCGAATGCTCTCATGGCTAGTGCACCAAATAGAGGTAGGAAAGTTTCCATGGAAGGTTTTGATTTCTCTTTCCAATCAACTGGTTAGAATTCTTTTCGATTCTGGCGCATTCGTTCATATCTAGTTCTGTAGTTGAATATCTGCACTTAATTATTGGTATGGTAGTGGATCCCGTTGTTGTCTGAAACCCCATTGGTGATTCGGCTCATTTATTCGTGATTTGTCAGGGTTTGAGAATATTTGTGTTAGGCGTCGAGTTTGAGTGTGATGCACATCTTGTTTCATGGGCTAGCGATTGATTCTAGGGATGGGTTGGCTTACCACATATGGTGCCATTCTGGGCGGTGAGAGGAGGGTTGTTAAGCTTCTAACTTGTCATGGGAGGACCCTCGAAATTTCTTGTGACCCACAAGGGTCTGTCAGGCTTAGTTTCCCAGAGTCTCTTGATGCATTTATCGATTATTTGCAATCTGTTCCAATAGTCCAAGGTTATTATAACGTTTTGATGAGGTTCAGGGTTTACCCCAAGGCACGAGATTGGTTTTCGAATATGGTGGGTAATGGAAAGCCAGTTGCATTGCCTGTACGACATGTGACTCCTAAAAGAAAATAGGGAACTTGATAAGTAAGTAGGGGAGCTACTTGAGAGGAGGTTTGATAGGTGAATCATATCAGGACGGGAAACCTATTAAAGACAGTCCTTAAGGAAGCCCATCATTCTAAGATGACTATTCATCCAAGTGGTGATAAATGTATAGAGTTCGAGGAAGTGTAGACAAACTTGCGGAAGGAAGTAAAAGTAGAGATTACAACGAGGATATGACTTGGGAGATGTAAAAACCCGTAACTTCCCCGGTTGGGAAAGCGTGGATAGTTCGAGAACAAGCCACAACAGAACGCGGACGGAAGAACATTTCATTGTATATTACAACAATGCATCAGATTACAAGAATATGCAGAGTATGAATAAATATTACACAGAAATATCAGAGATTTAAATTACATTTAAATACATCGCAGCGGAAAATAATACAATACACAACTAGAAGAGATATACGGATACAAAGCTTTCCGGATATCGTTCCAGCTGTAAACCAGGATCCTGTGAATAAAAATCTGCAAAACCAAAACTACTTGCTGCCCGTGTCAAAATTAGGGCACCCAGAGTTTAGGTTAAAACAATAAACTTCAGGTCAGTCATGGGACTGGTGTGAGAACTAAAACAGTTATTAATCTTTATTTTAAAGTTAGGTAAATCAAGGGACCACGCCGTATAACACGGAACGGGTTTCCTCCCAAGAATACCAGTGCATAAAACAACAGCGCAATGCTAAATAAGGAAAATGAAGCTGTTATAAGACCCAGATCCTATCACACAATGCAACGCAAGCCGGGGGATAGGGTTTTCCCTTATAACAGCCAAAGAATGCTTGATACGTTTAAAACAAATCATTTGATACTATTATAAGTGCATAGTGTATAAAACAACTTCAAATCATAAGTATCAATCATAGACGGCATGGGTACCATATATCATGTCGCCATAATAGTTCTACAATTGAAACCGCAAATGTCACGTATCTGGAAATTGGATTTCCATCTATGAACCGAGGCAAAAGATAGTCCTCAACCGATTTGAGACGCTCTAGCCCATGTCTCAGGCAAGTACTCTGTCAAGCCTTTGGATCGTCAGGGTCGGTCCACCGATGTGGATTAAACTTAAACCCTGAACATGCGTTCCCCCGCCCTATGGGGCGTAAATGAGCCAACGAATGACTCCATCGGACCCGGATCGTCCGATCAAACCGAGGCGCCTCGCAACAGCAACAACCACATAAGTCAAACTCGTCAGGGCGTGTAAAATCACTGACGCCACTTCTAACTAGAAAGAAACGCATGCCCTCCCTGAGGTCCGTCTCCCGTTTTTGGTTCATACCGGGTGTGAAACTCGCGAAGTAAACGTTACACAAAGCTATGCCACAAAGGCCGTGCTTTGATCAACACCACAAGACTTTGGTTTTCAACAGAAGCCTTGATCATCTGCCACTTAGGCATGCCACACAGGCAATTCACACTATGCGTTTGATATCCATCAGTATATAACCCCTGAGCTCGTATGTCTCAGAGAAGGGCGTTAAGCAAGAGAATAAATTCTCCGCCGCCAAACAGATATATATTTAATAGAAATCAATCACATAGACTAAAATCCAATGTCAGACACACAGTCCATTTACAAGTCCGTTCTGGGTCTGAACGAAACCGGAGGCACCTAGTACCCCGCATATCCATCGATCTCCAAGTACGTCTGGACGATCACCAACTGTTTCCATCTTCTTGGGTGTACAGCCCAATCAAGATCATCAGTAATTATCCAAACGACGTGAAGACTTCTGGTCTTCGACCACCGTCTTCATCTTCGACTTATCGTCGTATCAGTTATTCAAAATGGGATAAACCCGGTCTTTCCGAATAACTCGCGTATATTTTAAATAAGTGTTACACAAACACAACATACGCCTCATTCCAATTTATCAGTCACTAACCGTAAATTAATCAAGAGAATAATTTCCCAAATATTAACCCCGAAGGCCGAAACCAACACCAGATCAATATCCAGTTTACCATTCTGCTTAGCTAACAGACAGTTAGTTTCTAAATTTCACATTCATAGGGAAAGGTTCCCATTAATTTTATCAAAGATAAATCATTAAGATTTATCCTTTAATCTTCTTTTGAATTTCGATTCAACTAGTCGGGATTAACGAACCTTACCGAAGTAATCATTTGTTTTAATTTCCCAATCCCAACCTATTCATCCCATGAAGTAAAACTGGTTATACTTCATATCTAACACCATGGTGTTATCGGTAAATTCAATTACCATTTCACGTTCAAATCTAATTAAAGATTTAACTATCGCCTGGAGCAAAACTAGTGATACTCCATTCTCGATCATTTCAATCTAATTAAAGATTCATTAAAACTCCACTTAGTTTTAATCGTTAACTGGGTTAAAGAATCCGTGTCATTTAAAACACAGTTCACGATAAACCCAAAGTCACATTCCATTAATTATCGGGTTAAAGAACGAGTGTTATTTAAAACACTGTCCACGATAAACCCAAAAATCAATATCAATTCAATTTCAATTAAATATTATTTAATTGTTACACTTCATTAAATCCTCATAAAAAGATTTAATCTTTTCTCAACTAGGTTCAAGAACAGTGTTAATGAAGACACCATTCACGACAAACCCAAATCACATTTGAGATTAAATACAAGGCTCTGAATAGAAAATATCCCGGCTTATATTCAATATCAAATTCTACGATTAACAAATGTCGTATTGGAAATAACGATATAAATATATATATCTTTCAAATTTCCATAACAACATCTGTATAATCCCGAATTCCAACATCGAAATATTCCGAAGACAATTTCGATTCAAATCCACTCCAATGCAATCATTGGAAATTCTGTTTATTTTCAAAACCGTTTCAAATTCAATTTATTCATTTAAAAATAAATAGAATTATAATTCTAGTTCAAAACTAGTTCATTTCGATAAAAATATATTTTTATCTTTTCAAATATGGGTTTTTCCATCCCAATCCTTTCTAAATCATTTCTTATGATTTTACACAAATTATTACTATTTTTAATAATTTTATCAAGGCCCGTACAGTCGATTTCCATCAACGGCCATCGAACTGCACTTATAGCGACCTTTTCCAAATTTGATTTGGACATAATTCCAAATCCAACCGTTAGATTTCTAATTTCTAATATTCGTTAGAAAGCTCTTTTCGATACGAACCCAACGGTTCCGGTTTTAGGAGAATCCGACGGTCGGATCTCCCGTAATATCCGTTCGAAGTCAATGGTCGAAATTCGCGAAATGCCGCGGCGCGACGCGTTCTATTCAGGCCATTATATTATATATACAATATATATAATATATACTTCGTTGATTTCAATTCAAAACGTGCTTTATAAATCGTTTTTAAATTCATTTTCAAAACGGTTTCAACTTCATATTCAATTTAAATTCATTTTAAATTCATTTCAAATTGATTTCAATTCAAATTGATTTCTAATTCAATTTCAGTTCTAATTCAATTCAATTCAATTTCAATTTGAATTCATTTGTATTGATTTTAAATTCGAATTCATTTATATTCAAAAAAAATCAGATTTTGAAATCACTTTTGATATTCATTATAAAATGAATAAAATCGATATAAATATCGTTCACGTCAAAATGGCGTCAATCTAACCAACACGGTTTCATATGTTTCTATTTTCAAATATTCTATTTCGAATATTTCTATCTCAAATATTTCTTTTCAAATATTTCCTTTTTCAAATATTCTATTTTCCGATATTTCTATTCAAATATTTTTATTTCAAATATTTCTTTTTCGAAACTGGAATGAGGCCCAATCAATTACCATATAATGTTAATTATATGGATTTTCTACAACATATGTACATATCAACAACGATGAATAATCATCCATCATCCAAAGTGCATTCTACACTGTATAAGCATCAAATATAATTATTCAATGCTTATAACAGTCTGTCAATCAATCGATCGACATACAACTAAACAATCGGGATTAGTGTACGTCAAATGTCATCCCAATACCCGTGTGGGGTTTCAAACAATCAAACACAGATTTTATTTGTGCAGTTGGGCGATGTGTAAAATTTACCGTCCCAATCAATGTCCTTCAAATAGGTGTACATAAACAAACCGTCCGGTTTGTAAATGAATATTTATTTATTCACATTCACGTTAAAAATTATATTTTTAACGATCGAACTATTTTATTCAACCTATGAATATTCTATTCGGTTCATTTGTTAAATAAAATGTTATCTTTATTTTTCTAACTTATTTTAGAAAATTTCGGCGGCATAACGACACGATACTAGAAACGGGACAAGGCCTAGCCTTATCCCCGGTCTAGTGAAGGCCCACGCCATTCACACATCAATCAAATCAATTCTATTTCACCAAACAATTCAATTCCATTTCAATTAATCTAACCAACCACACAAACAAGTCCATGGTCTGTGGACGATTGTGTCAGGTGCTACTAAGCACCGTCAGCATCCTAGTATATATATATATATATATATATATATATATATATATATCTAGAAAAGAAATTGAAGAGTGAGAAATTCTCACAGGAGACTGAAAATAAAGATCACGCTTCATACCCTTTCCTTTTAGGACTATGTTCTTAACTTCTTTTTCCAAAACTTTTTATTCGTACTTATTTCTATCATTCGTCTATGTCCTATCGATTGAATCTTTGACCTTTAGAAAGTGAACCCATGGATGTAAACATGTGTTTGAGACATGTTATGATTGATGGATGCAAGTGGATGCAAGTGTTTGCCAGTGCCTGTGGATTCATATACACACATAGTAGGCACTAGATCGGCTCAATCACTCTCATACTGCATATGGATGTGTGTGCATTTTCTTTTTCCTCATGGATGAAAATGGATGTATCATCATATGGATGTTGCATTCAGACGAATGAGTGCGCACACATATAAAACTTACATGTTATAATAGGATTATTTGCATACATGTTGGATTCATGGCACTAACATACATTGCATTAAGGAGGTCAACTGAATCAGTAGACCGCCTGATCTTCTCATTAATATTGGGACATATACGCACACCTCTGAATATATTCATAGGAGCATTAGAAATCTTTTAAGGACAATGGATGCTTGTGGATGATGGATGAGTAAATGGATGATGGATGGTAGGATACATTCTTCTTAACTCAGAGATTTCGGGGATGAAATACTTTAAGTAGGGGAGAATGTAACACCCCGCTTTTCTAATGAAATTAAAAATGTGGAAATATGTATATATATTATATACATAGATATATTTAAGAGAAAAATTAAATAATGACAATAAAATTGCATGTAATAAGTTCATGCAGTGAAATGATGGAAAAAGATTAATAAATTAAATTAAATGAAATACATGAAATGCGAAGAAATGCATGCGAACAATTAAATAGAAATAAAAAGGAAAATTTGAAGAGCATCAGGAATTTGGTCAAGAAATTAGCGTCATTGCGTTCATGGTGATTTTCTAGTCAATTTAGACCTATGGTTTGCAAAAAACCGATTTAGGATGAAAAAAAAATCTTTAAATTAAATATTGCAACAAAACATGAAAAAGAGGAATGAGAAAAGAATAATGTTTAGCATTATTCTAAGGTCTGTAAGAAAAAGACTTAATAGCTCATTTAGTTAGAACGTGTGACTTGTATATAAGAGGTTCCGAGTTCAATCCCCGCCAGGGTCATATTTTTGTTTTAGGGGAATAGCTAAAAAGTGGCTTAGTGTGATCGCAGTTCAAAAAGCGGTTTAGTGTGAAAACGGTTAATTGGAAAGATAATTAAAAAGATATATATATATATATACACACACACACACACATATATGACATGTGGGTGTCAACAACCCTGCTGCTGTGCATCATGTTGAACACATGGCGTTTATACGAACACATATATGACATATATGACATGTGGGTGTCATATTCCCTAGATCTAGTATATGGACATTCTACTATGTTTCCTATGTGAATCTTGAATTACAATTATATTGTGGTACATGTGAACTTGTTAATACAGATCTAACTTTCTAAATCTGATTATGGTGATTCGATATGACGTTTATACGAACATTGATTTGTAACTATGTTAGGATGATTGTACATCCATTAATTTGACATTACTTGGATCTTGATTTTGGTGTTAATCACCTTTCGCTTGCTATTATGACACCCTTGTATATGTGGTAAACTTGACATGTGAATCTAAACTTGTTATCATGCCACCCTGTCTATGCTAGATTTATGTGATTGGATACCTAATATAGAAGCAAGATCTCATTATGCTTGTATAACGACCCGAAATTTTGGGGCAAATTTAAAATTTTTATTTTAGAAATTTTAATGGATTTTTAATATTTAAAATAATATATATTAAATAAGAACGACTAAAAATTTATTTTAAAACAAATTAATTTAATTTAATTATAAAAGGAGTTTAAAACAGCGCTGCAGTTTGAAAATTTGAATTTGAACTTTGACTGACTGTACAGGATTCATTTAAAATCAGAATTGAGTGAAACCAGAAATATTTTAATCTGTTTAATCATATCTTTCTAACGAATCTGAAAAACTGAAATTTCATCGCAGGAATAAAAAGTTATGTCCAATTTAAAATTTGGAAAAGTCGCTGTAGAATTTATATATATTTTAATTAAATATATTAGCCTTAAAAATAGCCATTTTTCAAACGGCCTCAGTTTTCGATGAAACCACTTTTGTTGGAACCTAAATGTCAAATTATTGCTAAGTTTCAATTTTCATAAATTTTCGAATTAATATGTGAGCGTGGTAAAAGAAAATGTGTTTTGACTGTTTTAGTCAAATTTAATCGACTAGAAAAATGCCATTTTTCAAACAGTCTCAGAATTCGACGAAATTAGTCTCGTTAGAACCGTATCGTCATAAACATAACTAGAAATAATTTTTCTATAATTTTTAGAGTCAGTTTGTGGCCCCGGTAATTTAAAATGTACGTTTGAATTTAATAATTACATTGACTTATAATTTAATTTAAAGAAAAACATATTGTAACAGCCGAATTGGGTTACTAAACATATTCCATTGTGTCCGGGATGGGGGTATTTAGCTAAGGGCGACATTCGTTGAGCTCGATTTGGAGTTCGAGATAGTAAACAGGTAATTTACGAATTAAAAGAATAAATAAATAAAATAAAATACACTATAAATACGGTATTCTATACGCTAACCCTATTCCCTATCATATAGCAGCCGCCGTATACAGGTTCCAATGGCCAATTTCATCCGGATTTGAATCCTTGTAATCTCTAAATCCAAATAAAATTATTCGAACTTTAAGCGTGGAAATCGAAGAGCCTTCTTAGATGTTTGATTTCATACGGAGTTGATGAAAGTTTGTGGAGGGTGGAGCTCGGATGGGTAGGTGAAACACGCGGCGGTTGAGTGGCCTTTTCCGGCAGGGGGTGCCACCGAGTTCGACGTAGTGCCTGGTGGTAGAAGGCGGCGCTCCGGTCTTCGTCGTGGTGGCGGCGAATTGGTGTCTGGTGCCTCGGTTTGGGTGCGACGGTGATGGATTCAAATCGATACATGGGTTTCTCGCTACAGAAAGGTTTAACGAAGAAGAAGGATAATAAAAGTGGATTAAAGTTAATTAAACCATGTTAATTTAATTAATTATTCAATAAATTATCCATCGTAAATAAAAATCACATCTTTGTCATACAAGGGCCAAATCTGACGAAATCATTTGCGTTGGAATCAGAAAAATGAGATCCAGACGATGGAACAGACCAGAGTTGAAACCAAGCATGTTGAAATTTCAGGAAACTCCAGATCTGAATCACTCAGATTCAAACCAATGTGAGATTTTTTTTTAATTAATTAAAATTTAAGTATTTTTCGTTGATTTGAATCCATGTAGATACATTAATATAATCAGATCTGTTGTGATGTTTGGAAATGTTGATTTTATGGTGATGTGAAATTGGTTGATATTGTAGCATTAGATATGAAATTATATATATTAAAAAAACATTGCTATGAAAAATGTTTGTACATTTGATTTTTTTTTATGTTAATGAACATTAAAAATGATCATCGATGAATAATAGAATAGATTATAAAATTACATTTTCTATGTAATTAAAGAATGAAAGGAAAATTTTCATTTTCCGATATAAGTAAAGATGGAATAAAGGACTACATTTTTCAGTGTAATAAAACTATGATTATAGGAATACGTAAATAAAAAGAACAAATTATGTGAACATCTTTATTTACATTTTCTTAGGTAAATAAAAGAACAAATTATGTGAACATCTTTATTTACATTTTCTTAGGTAAATAAAAGAACAAATTATGTGAACACCTTTATTTGCATTTTTTGTTGTAAATAAAAAAGACCAAATTAAGATGACATTTCTTATTTAGATTTAATGTAAATATAAACTAAAAAATAAAGACGTCATTTCCTATTTACATTTAGTGTAAATAGAAACTAGGAAATTCAGATGACATATAAGGACATTTTTAGTGTAATATTCTTTTTAGATTAAAAAGAACCATTTTAGCATTATTCTCTTTTGAGGATGAAAAGAACATTTTTAAGCATCATATTCTTTTTAGAGTAAAAAGGACATTTTTGTTAGAAAATATAAATTAGAGTAAAAAGGACATTTTTGTTAGAAAATATAAATTAGAGTAAAAAGGGCATTTTTGTTAGGAAATGTAAATTAGAATAAAAATAACCTTTTTGACTAGAAATTTGTTATGCTAAATAAAAATATCATTTTATGTAGATGATGCCATGTTAAATAAAAATATCATTTCACTTAGATAATGTCATGTAGACAAAATATCCTTTTAGTTATAAATGTCATTCATGTTGAGTATAAATACCATTTATGCTAGAATTCAAAATGTCAATTTTATAGAGTAATGTTTGTTCATCTTTAGAATATCATTTTGTTGAACTATATTTGTGTAACATAAAAATTTCACATTTTTGTTTACTAAAAAGAGAGTAGACAAAAATATCACATTTTTGTTTATTAAAAAGAGTAGAGAAAAATATCACATTTTTGTTTGTTAAAAGATTAAACAAATTCATCACATTTTGTTTACATTAAAAGGATTATAACAAAATTCACATTTTGTTTACATAAAAAGGACTATGACCAAATTATCAATTTTGGTCATTTTAAAAGATTGAATTGGAAATCTTCATTTTGCAAATTAAATAGAATGAGTTGAAAATGTACATTTTTGATCATTTAAAAGGATTAGTTAAAAATATATATTTTTGTTTATTTAAAAGGATTAGACAAAAGTTTACATTTTGGTTAGTTTAAAAGGGATTAAACAAAAATGTCGTTTTAATTTAAATGTATACATCAGTATAAAAGAGGGAAATATCATTTTAATGTAAATACATACATTTGGATTTGCATACATAATGAAAATACCTTTTTAATGGAAATGTATACATTAGGATTATATCCAAAAGGAACATATTATTCTAATGTAAATGTATATATTATAATTTGTATGCAAACAACAATGGCATATATGTTTGTTATAAGATGTCATTATGTTAATTATTAAATGACCTGCATGTTAATTGTAAATGTGACATTAGATTAAAATGACATTTTGTTATAAGTTGTGTCATTAGAATAAAATGACATTTTGTTATTATTTGTCATTAGAATTGAAATTTTAGATTTTTATTGTCATTTGTTCACAATAAAAAGAATTGAATTTAAAGATTATGTTACATATATATGATGTTGAAATGTTTGATGTGTTAAATACAAGGTTGGTATATTCCAAATTGAATATTACACTCCCATTTACAAGTTACCCGACTTGTTTATGTGATTGGGACGATAATTTTCACACATCGCCCAAGTGCACAAGTAATTTATTATTTGTTTGATGGATGAAACCCCACATAGGTATTGGGACGATACTGAACACAAACTAATCCCAATATTTAGTTATATTTCAATCGATGGATTGACAGTCTGTGATGAGCGTTATTTATTTACTTTAATGCTCACACAGTTATAAATTCCACTCTGGTCGTCATTTGGATGTTTGATAATTATTTATTATGATTGTTGATTACGTACAATATATGGTTGTTGATTGAGTCACATTCCAATAAAGGAAATTCTAGAAAAACAATATTTTAGAAACGAAAAATATATTTTAGAAAAATATATTTTTATTGAATGAACTAGTTATTAACTAGAATAAAACATTAAATTAAGATTTAATGAAGTTTTCCAATTAGTGAATATTTAATTGAAATTAAATTAAATAAATTGGATTTTTGGTTTGTCGTGAATGGTGTCTTTAACAACAACTTTCTTAAACCCAGTTGAGAAAAGAATAAATCTTTTAATTAAGGTTATTAGAGTTTTCAATTATATTTAACAATTGAAATAAAAGGAATGTGAATTGGGTTTATCGTGAACGGCGTTTTTAGCGACATTTGTTCTTTAACTCAATTTACATTAAGAATATAATTTGGAATTTGCAAATCTTTTATTTAGATTTATAATGGAAATTTTCCAAAAGTAAAGTTTTCCAATTTAATATATTAAATTGGAATTGAATGGAATTCAAATTAATAATAACCGAGATAAGTTTCTGTAAAAGAAGATCGATACTACATATGGAATTTAAGAGGCTTTGCCGTTATTCCATTTATATTATTGCTCGGAAACAGAAATTTATAACGAATATATATTGAGTTGATTTCTGTGAAAATTCCATATTTAATGAAAGACGATTTTGGGTTTATCGTGAGCGGTGTTTTAAAATGACACTAGTTCTTTAACCCAGTTAAAGATAAGATTTATTTCTTAAATTTAAATAATCATTGAATAATGATTTTTGATATTTAAAACCAAATTGGGTTTTTAATAAATCTTTAAAAGAAAGATTTAAGAATAAACTTAAAGGATTTATCTTTGATTGAATAATACGAATATTTTATTAGAAGAACATCCTGAATTGGAATGAGGCGTTGGATGTGTTTTCAATAGTATTTGATTTTTAATTTTAAAATACGTGAGTTATTCGGGAAGACCGGGTTTAACTCATTCCGAATAATTACTACGACGACGAAGAGTCGAAGATGAAGACGGTGGTTTAAGACCGACAATCTTCACATCGAATGGATGTGTTGCTACAGAGACCCTTGATGGGAGTAGCTACCTTGAAGGGGCTTCAGTGGTGGCCGTCCGGACTATTGTTGATTGTTTGGATTTGGTTTTCGCTCAGACCCAGAGCATAAGCTAGTAAATGGATGTGTGTCTGACATTAGATTTCGTTCCATGTGAATTAAATCGATTTCTGTTAATGTATGTCTGTTTGGTGGTGGAGGATTTATTCTCTGCTTAACACCCGGGTATATATTAATAGTGATTGATCGCATGGCGTGAATTGTCAATGTGGCACGCCAAGATGCAATTGATCAAGGCTTTTGTTGAAAAACAGGGCCTTGTGGGATGATCAAATTATTGCCTATTACGGCATATCTTTGTGTATATCGTGTCTTCTCGAGCCTCACACCCTGGTATGAGTCAAAAACGGGATATGGACCGTAGGGAGTGCACACATTTCTTTCTAGCTAGTGGTAGTGTCAGTGCTTAAACTGGCTGGCATTTTACTTATGTGGATGATGGATTTTGAGGCGCCTCGGATTTTTATAGGCCGTTAGTGGTCATACTATAGGTTCAAAGGAACCGGGAAACGTGTGTTCAGGCATAACCAATCCACTGCCGATAGGCAGGGACCGGCCCTACCGCTCCAAGGGTTGCCCATAGGTGTGATCCTGAGGCATTTGCTAGAGTGTCTCGAATCGGAGAGGAGCTTGCCCCTAGCCTCGACTCATGATGGAAATCCAATTTCCAATATGACCTTGCGGTTTTGATTATAGAACTAGTATGGCGACATAGTAGGATGGGGTACAATGCCGTCTATGATTAGTACATTATGATTGAAATTGTTTTTGAAATATATATATTCCCATAGATATACATACTAATATTAAATCCGTTTTATCGTATCAAGCATCTTTTGACCATTATAAGGTAAAACCCTATCCTCCGGTTTACGTTGCATTGTGTGATGGGACTTGGGTCTTATAATGGTTTCATTTTTCTAAAAAGCAATGCATTGTCTAATGATTTACTTTAATTTATGCACTGGCAATCCAATGGAGTAAACCCGTTCCGCGTTCGCGGCGTGGTCCTGTGATTAGCCATATTAATTAGATAAGTTAAGTTAGATTTCTCATACCAGTCCCATGACTGACCTGTAGTTTGTTTCACTGGCAAACTCGGGTGCCCATATTTTCCACACGGGCAGTCGAGTAGCTTTTTGCAGATATATTTACAGGATCCTGGCTTACAGCTGAAGCAGTTTTCGGAAAGCTCTGTATCCGTGTATTCCTTCCAGTTGTATATTTGTATTATTTTTCCGCTGCTATTTAAATGTAATTTAAATCTCCGATATTATTGTATTTCTATTTTGTAATATATATTCATACTCTGTGATTTTCTTGTACTTTGATGTAATTGTTGTAATCAGCAATAAAATGTTCTTCAGTTTGTGTTCTGATGTATGTTGTTCTCAAAGAAATCCGGGCTTTTCTTTACGGGGAAGTTTGGGTCGTTTCATTTGGTATCAGAGCTTTGGTTTACAGAGCTCGAGAACAAGACACATTAGGACCGAACGAAAGAATTCATCATAGATTGGATTAGTTATATTCAATGAGAATAACTCGTTAGAGATGGGATCAGTAGTATCCTAGAACGAGTGTGAAGAGTATTATTTTCTTTAAAATAAATGAGAACAAATTTAGGTTTGAAAGCTTTATCTTAAAATACGTATTTGAGTATATTATTATATTTTAATGTGGACAATCGATTATATAGTGATTTTGAATATACGAGTAATTAACGGATATTCGAAGTTTTAATATACTGGGTAGATATAGAATCACACTCTAGTCGCCCGGGGATGATTCTGATGATGGAGCTCCATCATCAGTATTTTTGTTCGAGTTTCGAAAGTGGGATATCTATATATTTCCATTGACTGGTATGAGAACCAAAACTTAGTTAGTACACATTGCTGTGATTTGTACTAAAAATATGATTTTTGATTATATATAAAAGTTATATATATTTGGAAAGTTAATCACCAAATTGATTGCTGGTTGTGATGTTTGATTATTAGTTTAACTAATAAAGTATAGAAATGATAATTAATTTATCTAACAAAATTATTGAAACAATAAATAAAATTTAATTTAGTTAGCTAATTAAACAACTTTTAGCTTCGTTCCTTTTCGAGGACGAAAATATTTTAAGTAGGGGCAATTATAACGACCCGGAATTTTAGGGCCAATTTAAAATTTTTATTTTAGAAATTTATTGGATTTTCAATATTTAAAATAATATATATTAAATAAGAACGACTAAAAATTTATTTTAAAACGAATAAATTTAATTTAATTATAAAAGTAGTTTAAAACAGCGCTGTAGTTTGAAAATTTGAATTTGAACTTTGACTTAGTGTACAAGATTCATTTAAAATTAGAATTGAGCAAAACCAGAAATATTTTAATCTGTTTAATCATATCTTTCTAACGAATCTGAAAAACTGAAATTTCATCGCAGGAATAAAAAGTTATGTCCAATTTAAAATTTGGAAAAGTCGCTATAGAATTTATATATATTTTAATTAAATATATTGGCCTTAAAAATAGCCATTTTTCAAACAGCCTCAGTTTTCGACGAAACCACTTTTGTTGGAACCGGAATGTCAAATTATTGCTAAATTTCAATTTTCATAATTTTTCAAATTAATATGTGAGCGTGGTAAAAGAAAATGTGTTTTGACTGTTACAGTCAAATTTAATCGACTAGAAAAAGGCCATTTTTCAAACAGTCTCAGAATTCGACGAAATTAGTCTCGTTAGAACCGTATCGTCAAAAACATAACTAGAAATAATTTTTCTACAATTTTTAGAGTCAGTTTGTGGCCCCGGTAATTTAAAATGTACGTTTGAATTTAATAATTAAATTGATTTATAATTTAATTTAAAGAAAAACATATCGTAACAGCCGAATTGGGTTACGAAACATATTTCAATGTGTCCGGGATGGGGGTATTTAGCTAGGGGCGACATTCGTTTAGTCCGATTTGGAGTTCTGGATAGTAAACAGGTAATTTACGAATTAAAAGAATAAATAAATAAAATAAAATACACTATAAATACGGTAATCTATATGCTAACCCTATTCCCTATCATATACGCAGCCGCTGTATACAGGTTCCAATGGCCAATTTCATCCGGATTTGAATCCTTATAATCTCTAAATCCAAATAAAATTATTCGAACTTTAAGCATGGAAATCGAAGAGCCTTCTTAGATGTTTGATTTCATACGGAGTTGATGAAAGTTTGTGGAGGGTGGAGCTCGGATGGGTGGGTGAAACACGCGGCGGTTGAGTGGCTTTTTCCGGTAGGGGGTGCCACCGAGTTCAACGTAGTGCCTGGTGGTAGAAGGCGGCGCTCCGGTCTTCGCCGTGGTGGCGGCGAATTGGTGTCCGGTGCCTCGATTTGGGTGCGACGGTGATGGATTCAAATCGATACATGGGTTTCTCGCTACAGAAAGGTTCAACGAAGAAGAAGGATAATAAAATTGGATTAAGGTTAATTAAACCATTGTTAATTTAATTAATTATTTAATAAATTATCGAATTTAAATAAAAATCACATCTTTGTCATACGAGGGCCAAATCTGACGAAATCAGTTGCGTTGGAATCAAAAAAATGAGATCCAGGCGACGGAACAGACCAGAGTTGAAACCGAGCATGTTGAAATTTCAGGAAACTCCAGATCTGAATCACTCAGATTCAAACCAATGTGAGATTTCTTTTTTTTTAATTAATTAAAATTTAAGTATTTTTCGTTGTTTTGAATCCATGTAGATACGTTAAAATAATCAGATCTGTTGTGATGTTTGGAAATGTTGATTTTATGGCGATGTGAAATTGGTTGATATTGTAGCATTAGATATGAAATTATATATATAAAAAAACATTGCTATGAAAAATGTTTGTACATTTGATTTTGTTTATGTTAACGAACATTAAAAATGATCATTGATGAATAATAGAATAGATTATAAAATTACATTTTCTATGTAATTAAAGAATGAAAGGAAAAATTACATTTTCCAATATAAGTAAAGATGAAATAAAGGACTACATTTTTCAGTATAATAAAACTATGATTATAGGAATATGTAAATAAAATGAACAAATTATGTGAACATCTTTATTTACATTTTCTTTGGTAAATAAAAGAACAAATTATGTGAACATCTTTATTTACATTTTCTTTGGTAAATAAAAGAAAAATTATGTGAACATCTTTATTTTCATTATTTTTTTTGTAAATAAAAAAGGCCAAATTAAGATGACATTTCTTATTTAGATTTAATGTAAATAGAAACTAGAAAATAAAGACGTCATTTCTTATTTACATTTAGTGTAAATAGAAACTAGGAAATTCAGATGACATAAAAGGACATTTTTAGTTTAATATTCTTTTTAGATTAAAAAGAACCATTTTTGCATTATTCTCTTTTGAGGATGAAAAGAACATTTTTAAGCATCATATTCTTTTTAGAGTAAAAAGGACATTTTTGTTAGAAAATATAAATTAGAGTAAAAAGGACATTTTTGTTAGAAAATATAAATTAGAGTAAAAAGGGCATTTTTGTTAGGAAATGTAAATTAGAATAAAAATAACCTTTTTGACTAGAAATTTGTTATGCTAAATAAAAATATCATTTTATGTAGATGATGCCATGTTAAATAAAAATATCATTTCACTTAGATAATGGCATGTAGACAAAATATCCTTTTAGCTATAAATGTCATTCATGTTGAGTATAAATACCATTTATGCTAGAATTCAAAATGTCAATTTTATAGAGTAATGTTTGTTCATCTTTAGAATATCATTTTGTTGAACTATATTTGTGTAACATAAAAATTTCACATTTTTGTTTACTAAAAAGAGAGTAGACAAAAATATCACATTTTTGTTTATTAAAAAGAGTAGAGAAAAATATCACGTTTTTGTTTGTTAAAAGATTAAACAAATTCATCACATTTTGTTTACATTTAAAGGATTATAACAAAATTCACATTTTGTTTACATAAAAAGGATTATGACCAAATTATCAATTTTGGTCATTTTAAAAGATTGAATTGGAAATCTTCATTTTGCAAATTAAATAGAATGAGTTGAAAATGTACATTTTTGATCATTTAAAAGGATTAGTTAAAAATATATATTTTTGTTTATTAGACAAAAATTTACATTTTTGTTTATTTAAAATGATTAGACAAAAGTTTACATTTTGGTTAGTTTAAAAGGGATTAAACAAAAATGTCGTTTTAATGTAAATGTATACATCAGTATAAAAGAGGGAAATATCATTTTAATGTAAATACATACATTAGGATTTGCATACATAATGAAAATACCTTTTCAATGGAAATGTATACATTAGGATTATATCCAAAAGGAACATATTATTCTAATGTAAATGTATATATTATAATTTGTATGCAAACAACAATGGCATATATGTTTGTTATAAGATGTCATTATGTTAATTATTAAATGACCTGCATGTTAATTGTAAATGTGACATTAGATTAAAATGACATTTTGTTGTAAATTGTGTCATTAGAATAAAATGACATTTTATTATCATTTGTCATTAGAATTGAAATTTTAGATTTTTATTGTCAATTGTTCACAATAAAAAGAATTGAATTTAAAGATTATATTACATATTTGTGATGTTGAAATGTTTGATGTGTTAAATACAAGGTTGGTATATTACAAATTGAATATTATACTCCCATTTACAAGTTACCCAACTTGTTTATGTGATTGGAACGATAATTTTCACACATCGCCCAAGTGCACAAGTAATTTATTATTTGTTTGATGGATGAAACCCCACATGGGTATTGGGATGATACTGAACACACACTAATCCCAATATTTAGTTATATGTCAATCGATGGATTGACAGTATGTGATGATCGTTATTTATTTACTTTAATGCTCACACAGTTATAAATTCCACTCTGGTCGTCATTTGGATGTTTGATAATTATTTATTATGATTGTTGATTACGTACAATATATGGTTGTTGATTGAGTCACATTCCAATAAAGGAAATTCTGGAAAAAGAATATTTTAGAAAAAAAAAATTAGAAAAAAATATTTTTATTGAATGAACTAGTTATTAACTAGAATAAAACATTAAATTAAGATTTAATGAAGTTTTCCAATTAGTGAATATTTAATTGAAATTAAATTAAATAAAGTGGATTTTGGGTTTGTCGTGAATGATGTCTTCAACAACCCCTTTCTTAAACCCAGTTGAGAAAAGAATAAATCTTTTAATTAAGATTATTAGAGTTTTTAATTATATTTAACAATTGAAATAAAAGGGATGTGAATTGGGTTTATCGTGAATGGTGTTTTTAGCGACATTTGTTCATTAACTCAATTTACATTAAGAATATAATTTGGAATTTGCAAATCTTTTATTTAGATTTAAAATGGATATTTTCCAAAAGTAAAGCTTTCCAATTTAATATATTAAATTGGAATTGAATGGAATTCGAATTAATAATAACCGAGATAAGTTTCTGTAAAAGATCGATACTACATATGGAATTTAAGAGGCTTTGCCGTTATTCCATTTATATTATTGCTCGGAAACAGAAATTTATAACGAATATATATTGAGTTGATTTCTATGAAAATTCCATATTTAATGAAAGACGATTTTGGGTTTATCGTGAGCGGTGTTTTAAAATGACACTAGTTCTTTAACCCAGTTAAAGATAAGATTTATTTCTTAAATTTAAATAATCATTGAATAATGATTTTTGATATTTAAAACCAAATTGGGTTTTTAATAAATCTTTAAAAGAAAGATTTAAGAATAAACTTAAAGGATTTATCTTTGATAGAATAATACGAATATTTTATTAGAAGAACATCCTGAATTGGAATGAGGCGTTGGATGTGTTTTCAATAGTATTTGATTTTTAATTTTAAAATACGTGAGTTATTCGGGAAGACCGGGTTTAACTCATTCCGAATAATTACTACGACGACGAAGAGTCGAAGATGAAGACGGTGGTTGAAGACCGACAATCTTCACATCGAATGGATGTGTTGCTACAGAGACCCTTGATGGGAGTAGCTACCTTGAAGGGGCTTCAATGGTGGCCGTACGGACTATTGTTGATTGTTTGGATTTGGTTTTCGCTCAGACCCAGAGAATAAGCTAGTAAATGGATGTGTCTGACATTGGATTTCGTTCCATGTGAATTAAATCGATTTCTGTTAATGTATGTCTGTTTGGTGGTGGAGGATTTATTCTCTGCTTAACACCCGGGTATATATTAATAGTGATTGATCGCATGACGTGAATTGTCAATGTGGCACGCCAAGATGCAATTGATCAAGGCTTTTGTTGAAAAACAGGGCCTTGTGGGATGATCAAAGTATTGCCTATTACGACATATCTTTGTGTATATCGTGACTTCGCGAGCCTCACACCCGGTATGAGTCAAAAACGGGATATGGACCGTAGGAAGTGCACACGTTTCTTTCTAGCTAGTGGTAGTGTCAGTGCTTAAACTGGCTGGCATTTTACTTATGTGGTTGATGGATTTTGAGGTGCCTTGGATTTTTATAGGCCGTTAGTGGTCATACTATAGGTTCAAAGGAACCGGGAAACGTGTGTTCAGGCATAACCAATCCACTGCCGATAGGCAGGGACCTGCCGTACCGCTCCAAGGGTTGCCTATAGGTGTGATCCTGAGGCATTTGCTAGAGTGTCTCGAATCGGAGAGGAACTTGCCCCTTGCCTCGACTCATGATGGAAATCCAATTTCCAATACGACCTTGCGGTTTTGATTGTAGAACTAGTATGGCGACATAGTAGGATGGGATACTATGTTGTCTATGATAAATACATTATGATTGAAATTGTTTTTGAAATATATATATACCCATAGATATACACACTAATATTAAATCCGTTTTATCGTATCAAGCATCTTTTGACCATTATAAGGTAAAACCCTATCCTTCGGTTTACGTTGCATTGTGTGATGGGACTTGGGTCTTATAGTGGTTTCATTTTTCTAAAAAGCATTGTGTTGTCTAACGATTTAATTTAATTTATGCACTGGCAATCCAATGGAGTAAACCCATTCTGCGTTCGCGGCGTGGTCCTGTGATTAGCCATATTAATTAGATAAGTTAAGTTAGATTTCTCATACCAGTCCCATGACTGACCTGTAGTTTGTTTCACTGGCAAACTCGGGTGCCCATATTTTCCACATGGGCAGTCGAGTAGCTTTTTGCAGATATATTTACAGGATCTTGGCTTACAGCTGAAGCGGTATTCGGAAAGCTCTGTATCCGTGTATTCCTTCCAGTTGTATATTTGTATTATTTTTCCGCTGCTATTTAAATGTAATTTAAATCTCTGATATTATTGTATTTCTTTTGTGTAATATATATTCATACTCTGTGATTTTCTTTTACTTTGATGTAATTGTTGTAATCAGCAATAAAATGTTCTTCAGTTTGTGTTCTGATGTATGTTGTTCTCAAAGCAATTCGGGCTTTTCTTTACGGGGAAGTTTGGGTCGTTTAAGCTTGCCTAAATACAAGTTATTAATTTGATGTCCACTTTATTATGATAATTATCACATATCAAATCACTTAGTTACTACGCCAGTTATGTTAATATTTATGCCAAAACATGTTGAACTATCACCCTTATCATGTTCCATTTTTTTTAATTATGAGGCTACTTTATAGCCTCGATGCCGCCAAAATATGTGTGAATACAGTAGTTAAGAACGGGGATAAAGGGAATTTTTAATTGGCATAGTTTATATAATATTTATATGAAATGAGCATAATTTCAATTGGGGAAACGTAGAATTAGTTAACCATAATAACAGAGGAAAAGTTGGGTAAAAATGGCATAATTTGAATATGACCATTAATGGATATGTAATTCAAATTATTGTTGAAAAATAGGTATTGACATCTATAAAAGGAAAGGATTAATTAATTGGTAAATTAATTAAAAATGGAATGTTAATAATTAGAATTAAGAATTTTAATTGTACTTATGACACGAGGTTAGGTTACACTAGTGGCGGAAGTCTGCCCGGACCCGACCGGCATATCCAACAGCCACCAATGTTGAACCTAATGTGGGAGGTCTAAGTACGCAAATACGAATCAGGATAAGACACGAGGTTAGGCCCAACTGTGGAATAAGTTTGCCCGGACCCGACCGACATATCCAGCATCCACACGTTTTAGGCCTAATGTGGGAGGTCTAGCCTATTATAACCATAATTGGACATGGTAAAGAATCGGATTACTTAACCTAATTTAATATGAATATGGACTTAAGTTAGGGTTAAGTAAAATTGGATGGGTAGTGAGGAGGGGTTAAGTAAGTTAGAGGGGATGGGTTATATATATATATATATATATATATATATATATATATATATATATATATATATATATAGGCCCACATACTTAACCAATACATGTTATGTAATTAAAGACACCTAAGTGGTATACATAATGGGTAGATAAAATAATAAAGGCTATGCAATTGAAATCACCCTTTTAGAGTTTACATAGTCAGTGGAAAACCCAGTGGGGATACAAGACAAAGGGGAGAGCTTGTATCATATTGTGTGGCTATTATGTAATTAGAGATCACCCTTTAGGGTATACATAACTAGTATAGGGCTATGTAATTAAAGATCACCCTTTTAGGGTATACAAAGTAAGTGGAAAACCTGGTGGGGATACAAGACAAAGGGGAGAGCTTGTCATATTGTGTGGGACCCATTTCAGTCAGTAACCCGTAGTTGGTATCAGAGTAGAGAACTCCGTACTAGGCGGAGAAGGGGCACGCTTACTGATTGATTATAAGAGATATATAACGTAACGGGTGGTGTAGACGGCGCAAACTGACCGGGGACATGTACGTGCATGGGCTGGGCAGAGGGGGTCAAGACGACCGTGACACCTATAGGTATCCCTGTGCCCATCTTGGGTTGCCACTTTAGGGAAGTGATACCCCCTACTTTTATGTCTGTCATGTTCAACTTTATTTATTTACTGGCTAAAAGTCACTAGACTCGCCTGACTTTATGTCTGACCCCTTTTTGTTTTTCCTTCTCTCTTCTGTCCCCCCCCCCCCAGGTTCTCAAGGAGGAAACACCCAGGCTTAGCCAGGATTTGGATATCATCTTGCTAGGAGCTACTGTTGAAGTATGGCTTGAGTCTTTGTCTCTGCTATGGCTTACTCTTTTATTGGGGAATAATGTTTTCTTCTAATTCCTATGTACTTTGATTATGCAAGACAGAAGTATTTTTTTGTAATGGTTTTATGAATTATGGTATTATAAACCACGGGATTATGATTTATGTCTGAAATAAAATTTTTGAAACTTCCGTTGCTATCTTTATTATATCAGTCTTGTAATTATTTTGTGTTTGTTTACCTACAGTGCTTTACAGAACTTAATGCATTCCCTTAGTGAGTGACATTAACAGACGTGGGTTGTTTCTAGAAGAATCTTCTCCGCAACCAACAGAGATACGTTTGTAGAAATCAATATACGTGACCCTTAAGAAATAATCTGTCAGACATCTGTCCATGCAAGTCATCCAGGAACAGGATGAACCGAAGGTACCCTCCTACCACATTCTAAGTATCACCCTAGAGATTAGTAGCGAGTAGTCCTTGCAAATCTGTAGATTTCAACTACGACAGAACCCCAGTATATCTCCTGGTCGAATCAGAGATTTTAAGTGGTTATTCCATTTTATGAAGATCTATGGTCTTCGACTTCTACATCTTGATCAGCATCTAATATCTTCAACATTTTCATATTTGCTGGCCGGAATGTTTTTCGAATATAAATTCGTTCCTGGTCTTTCCGTACCAACAATCATATTGGCCAGATTTGAAAGTCGATTATTTAACTATCAAATAAACAACCATTCAACCATAAAATAAAATATATTTGCTGGTTTAGTACTCAGCATCATTTGGCTTATTTAATTGTAAATAATTAAATAAACGATTAATTAAAATATTCTAATATTTGGAAAATAACATTACACTTTTTACTAATGTTCGCAAAACTTCTTTCATTCTAATACTTCAAAAATATATTATAACAATATCCAATATTCCATTTTATTATTATTTTCACAACATTGTCCATTTTCTAAACTGGAAATCAGTTTAACTTATTATTCGTTAAAATAATCATCTATGATAATCTCTTTTGTTCAATACCTGAAAAACAATAGCCCACACTTTTCTTTTAGAATAAGATTATTCTAATTCTCATTTTCTCACTTCGAAAATATCGTTACGTATTTACACAATCTCCTTTTCATTTCCGTTGCCCTGGAAATCTCATCTTGTATCCTTAAATCTTTTATTTCCATTTCTTTTTGGAAATACCTTTTTATCCTTACTCAAGTCTTCTATTTCCTATTTACTATGAAAATATCTTTTATCCATGCATTTCTATATTTCAACATTAATTAGTCCCAGACCGTAAATTGGTAAGAGAATAATCCTTTGAGTATCAACGCTGAAGATCGAAATCAACATCAGATTAACACTCAGCAAATCACTCAACTCAATCAGTCTCCAGTTAGGTTCCAATAATTATCTTAACTTGTTATCAACTCATTTTATTTCACTTATAATTCATTCAACCATTCTCCACTTTGTAAATCTCGTATCAATTCCATTCACTTCACTTAATTTCATTATTTGATCTTGCCCATTAAAAATCAATATTTTAACTCCTTGTCTCTTTTATAAATCTTATTTATAAACTCAGGTTTGATATAAATATTTTTTATATCCTGATTTCTTTTTACTTAATCCAAATGCTAAGTAACATTTCATTTAAGCTATCGTACTCAGTTAAATCTCTTTATAACTTTGTTATAAAACTCGATTTTAATATAAAACCCGTTCGGATCTCCTTTTATAATTCAACTCGATTTCATTTCAAACTCTGATTTCTTACTTAAACGAATTTCACTTAAAAAGAAATCTATTCAATTATTATTAATTAAATTAATAATTTTCTGCATCACTAACTACTATAAAAGTAATTAAATCCTTGTTTAACTAAAATAAATAATAAAATCTCTCTATGTCTTATTAAAATTAAAACAAATGTTTAATTAAACTATTTCAATAGATTAATCGATAATAAATTATATAATTTAATAATCAATTCCAATGAAAGCGGTTGACTTCGTCAATCCAAATCACGGTTATCTCGTTAACCAATTCTATTAGTTCTTTTTTTAAATTAATCAATAATATAATTAATTTAAATAACTTCATTTAATTGTTTATAATAAACAATTTATTCATTTCTTAACCGTCGGTTAATTTCTACTCACTTGCTTATGAATCTCCTTATTATAAGAATTTGCTTTACAAAATAATTATATTATTTTTTATAATCTTAAATAATTAATAATAAATAGATTTAAAAATCTATCTTCAGTTATAAAATAAAATTTATAACTTCATTCCAGTCGATTTACATGACGGTAAATCCTTATTTATAACACAATTGATTTTCAATTCATCTGATGCCAATTACTCAACCAATACTGTCCATTGGTTAAAACAAACAACCGTGAAATTTCAGTTCAATAGTCAACAACCAAATCAGTTATCCAATCCATATTAGTGAAACAGTTCATATAATTGTGATATGAAAATAACAATAAATTTGAGGAATCCCATTGGATCCCTCCATCCTGTTTTTCCCTGCATCAAATACGTTACCTCAAATAATATTATTCGATTCAACAAAAAGATATAATATTTAACAATAAATAATAATAGTAATATAATCAACCATATTTCAATTTAAAACATTTTATATTTTTATAAACGTAACAATCTAGGTAAGTTACCTTGTTTGGAATTAATCGTTAGAAATAACGATTAGTTCAATTTAAATTAAACGAACGTTTAATTTAATTAGTTGAGTTCAACACATACAAATATATATATATAGCATTCATCAACTATTTAACAAACATAGCACACAAATAATAAACCCGAATTATATAAACATAAGTGGGTACACTGAGTGAGTTAAACTCACTTTGATTTGATCCGGTTTATCGCTGTAGCGGTTCGGTTACACAGTTAAATTAAACAGCGTTTAATTTAATTGAAATCCCCAACCGTTTCCATTCCCATCCAAAAATCCCCAACCGTTTCCATTCCCATCCAAAACAGTTCCATAATATTCTGCTCGTCAAATACGAATCCGGTGCCACTAGTTTTAGTGGACTTGGACGATGCAATCACCAGTTATACATGTTTTAACATCATAGTTTAATTAAACTAAATAAATTCTTAATTGATAAACTATTTACATTAATTATTTTATACCATTTTTCTTTGTTCCGCATCGTTCATGTCTGTTCCTTCTACTCGCCCATTTCATGCACCATGTCCTTCGTCGGTTCTTCTTACACAATACTTTCCTACTTTGGTTTCTTGTACCCAATTATATAACGTCCAATTTCAGTTTGTCCCTCCCACTTTCGTATTGCTTCAGTAAAAAGGTACTGCTCACCCAAGCGAACATGCACAACAGTACGCGAACGTGAGAGCCATTTACGTTCGCCGCACCTATTACCCTACCACCGGAGCATCTTCCTTCTACTTCGCCTGCTTTGTACAAAACGCGGCGCACAATTTCTACAGTCCTCCCACCGTTCAATTAATCATGTGCCCAAACCTTTCCTTGTTCGTGAACAACAGGCTAACCCCTTATCTTTTATACACTTCATTCCCACTTCAGTTTACACATTTTCTTTTGCAAACTTCCCAGCATCGAAAAATCCCACGCACCCAACAAAACAGTCCTCCACTTCATTTCTTGTTCCTACAGTCATGCTTCTGTTTCGATGCAAACCTTCCCACTTTATATTTGCTTTATTCCTTCATTTTAGTTCCTCCAAACTCCACTACACTACCCACCATTTTTCACATCAGTCCATACTTGGCTTCCTCGTTCAAGTCCCCCAAAGGCCTGCGCCATCATCAACTCCTCCTTACTGTTCGTGTAAAAAGAAACTACCCCACTTCCTTTAAATCAAATGCTGCATTGTTCTTCCTTGATTTTTGTTAACACTCATTACTCCACTTCACGTTAGAAACCACTCTTCCTTTTGTTCCCTCCGAGGAAAGCCATGCACGTTGTGCTTTGTTCGACATATACGAACCCAACAAAATGAACACCTGGCCTTATTTTCTTCAACAAACCTACCCTTCTGTTTGAATACACTATTTACCACGCGTCTTCCTATCAACACAAATTTTGCTCCATTGTTTTTATTTTCTGCTCCCGTATCTTTTCATCTGTTTTCTTCCATATATTTTTCATGTAATTAGTTCCTTTGTTATTAACTAGAGAAGCTGATGCTTCCCACTTTGTTTCCTTTTCACCCCGTCAGTTTCTTGTTCAAAAGGCCACTCCTTCGATCGCAATATAATATGAGATTGCTCTTCTTTATGTTTACGAACACCATGCATGTCTTCATGCACATCTCAAAAGTTAGAGAACCAACACGTTACTGGCGCACCTTCCTTCTTATTGCCATTGGAAACACCACGCATTGCTTCCTATATTTTCGTTCCAGTTTGCTTTTGGTCCAAGAGAAATAGAATACAGTTGGCATTCCTATACTGCTGCGACTTCCATGCTCCAATATGACCAACACTGGTAACACAAGTTGATCGCCCTTTAAACGCTGCAGCTACTAAGCCTCGATCCAGCCACTCATGAGCTAGAAAACACATCTCCATCATTGAAGATGAAGACCTTACTCAAACGAAGGTTTTCGTTGTAGAGAGTTTTGTGGATCGTTGAACGAAGTTTTGAGATTTAACGAGAGGAAGTGGGTGGTTTTGCTGTCGTTCGTTGAATATGACAAAGGGGTTTTATATTTAAATTCATGGATATGCTTAGTTTCCTAGAAGTTGGAACCAATACGAGGGAAGTGTTTGCCTGTATTTATAAAAGAAGAAGGAAAACAAGATAGGCACAAGGTCTTCAACGTAGAATAGATTGTAGTCTGCGCATGTATTAGAATAAGGGTGCTGATTTGTACTTTTGTTATTTGCTTAGAGATTAAGAAATATATAGGATAGGCTTTTGTTTTGGGTTTAAGTAATCAAATAGACCCTTTTTCTATTCACTGTACTGTATTGGCAAATCAATATAAGGTATACAAGTAGCTTGAATTAGCTGGAAGCACGTACGGTTTTTGTTTCTTAATAATGAAGCATACACCGTTCTTCTTTTTATTTTATTTTGTTTTGTTTTGTTTTTGTTGTTCTGCTAAGGATTTGGACGTCACTAGCTTAGGTTTTCTCTAATTGATATGCTACATATTACCATGAATAGGTATCCAACAATTTATACACTTGTTGTTTTCATTATGTTTATAACTAACCCTCACACAAATGAAAATCTATACAACTGACTAAATAAAAATACTACCAAGTTAATTCCACCAGTAGCATTCAACATGTTTCAGCTCCATAACTGACCATGTGCAAAGCACGGACCCCGTCCTAGTTTCTCCATATGGAAGGAAACTAATATGTACTTAGTTTTGATCTGTACATCGTTTTTATACGCTATTAAATATATAATTAAATCCAAACAATTTTATTTAAATAATAATAAACTATTATTTTCATACATATATTCAGTAGAAATATATATATGGCTCCCAATATACACCAATATGGATTTTAACTCAACATTACCCGTTTCGAGTTAAACGGTATCCAAATTATATTAAAACCCTATTAAATAAACGTTATCATTTATTAACGAATTTCGTAGCGATTATTTGAAAATTTGAATTTGGCAGAACTAACTATAACACGAAATATTCATTTTTTTTCTTTTGTTAGAAAAATATGATCAAACAAATTCGAACGTTTCTTGTTTCACCGAATTCGGACTTATATCGGTCCATGTATATTCCATTGAAATTCAAAACTCAATGTTACGAACTATCGTGACGATACGAGCTCGATTTATTATTATATATAAATTAAACGTTCAAACTTCGTTATATAAATGAATTATATAATTTAAATCCATTTAAAATTCCAACTCAATATTATAAATAATAAATATATTAAATATCTGAATACGGAAAAGATGGGACGTTACATTCTTCCCCACTTAAAAGAATTTCGTCCCTGAAATCACTAAGGTGGAAGAAAAGTTACAACTCATTAACCTTTCAAAACCATATATAGTTCAAATCGAAAACTAATCCGTTGTTGTAAATAAAACTTTCCAAAAATATTGAAAATTTTCAAACACATAAAATTTCGGTAGAGTCTCCCCATTACGAAATGACTTCTGCGATATTGCGGGATCAGATAATATATATACATCGACAAACAAGGTCAGAAAACAAAATTCAAAACCAAAAAAATTATATTTCGCGTAAGCGTACCTTATGCAAGCTTTATCGAGCATACTAGCACAATTTATTTCGATATACTCAACTAAATTCAAATCTCTAGCCTTATGGTGCCTGTACTTAACTCCATTCAACATGTAAGTAACAATTACATGTAATTCATTGATAATATTTCATTGTTAATAAATATAACCATACAGATTATCAAAATCAAACATATAACATCATTCATGTGTAAATACAGGGTTTAGTCATTCGCTTTCAATTCATATGTGATTCCATTCCAATTATCATTCTTGTAACACCCCATGTCCATTAATGTCATTCACAAAGGGAATGCATAAACTTCCATGAAGCATTATAAGTAAACAGAACAGAATATTACAAGACAGATACGTAAAGTAGTACTTGAAAATTTTATAACTTTATTACAGTAGAAACATAAATAAATTTGGTTACATCCTTCAAAATCACAATACCAAAACCCAAGTACACAAGTATCAGTCTTACACCAAAATCCTTCAGAATACATAATTTTAAACCATAATCCCCAGCATAAACTGCCATAAAAAGGTAGAGTCAAAGCCAAGCAATACTTCAAGCACTTCAAGCAGAGAGAATATGAATCAAGCTCCTATGTTTCCACCATTAGCACCTTGGGGGGGGGGGGAACGGAATGAAAACGAGGCGAAAACAAACGAGGTCAGACATAAAGTTTGGCGAGTCTAGTAACTTTCAACATATAAACAGATAGTAGTATCGTGACATGTAAATAAAACTGGACGAGAGATTACAGCAATAGGAGTAGCAGATATGCTTAAGTTAAACAGAGGAAAAAGAATGATATAGACCAAGATATGCTTCTTACCTATATCTTACTTATCTGCACTAATACTATTATAACAGGATTAGGTGTTACCCTAATGTCTAAACAGAAGCGGAAACAGAATAATCTCTACAGAAACAGAATGCTAGTAATGGACCTTTACCACCCCAACAGAGATAGAAGGTACGGAAACAGAATGCTAGAAATGGGCCTTTACCACCCTAACTAATGGGCTTTTACCACCCCAACAGAAACAGACAATACAGAAAAAGAATGCTAACAATGGGCCTTTACCACATAACTAATGGGCCTTTACTACCCCAATAGAAACAAACGATACACCAACAGAAACAAACAGAACTAGGTGTACCCTAAATTCTACCCCAAGCGATCGGCTCCTTAATACATAAATACCCTGTGCCGGCCCCACAGAAGGGTGTATCATTCCATAAAGTGGCAACCTATAGACACAAACCTATTTACAGATGTCACGGTGTCTTATATCTTCAGAGCAGACCGGATCCATGCACGCACATGACCCGGTTGGAATGCGCCATCGACACCCCTCGCCATTATCAGAGTGAACCTCTTACAATTAGTTCAGTAAGCGTACCCCGGACCCCTCCTAGTGTTGGGTCATAGTTTTGATACCAGAAAAGGGTTACTGACTAATATGGGTCCCACACAACAGATGACACAAGTAATTTCTCCTCCTAACCATGTGTCCCCAGACTATCAGATTTCAGATTAACTTGCTTACAAATTTCAGATGTACAAAGTTCAGATTAACTAGTTCTCAGATCATACATACAGGTTAACAAGTTTTTAGATTAACGGATTAGATATACAGATTAACAGACTTACAGATTGTTTCACCTAACCTTGTATTGGGCCTACAGATTTACGAAACGGTTTTATTAGATTCATCTGCCGAGTTGGTTTAAACTTATCCACCCAACACCTTTTAGGCATCATATTTATCCTAGATTTGCATTAATTAATCACTAATGCACGGACCTCTCACATTAGGTCGGTAGCTTGTGGCTTCTGGATGTGCAGGGAGGTTCCAGACAGGCTTCTGCCGCAAGCCATATCTAACCTCGTGTCTAAGCATCTTTTAGTTATGCCTACGACCTCTCACATTGGACTGACAGTTTGCGATTGCTGGTTAAGTCGGCTGGGTCCGGGTAGGCTTCCACCGCAAACAGAGTCTAACCTCGTGTCTCAGCATTCTTATTTTTTAGCTAAAGTATTCATTCACATATTATGCCAATATAAGGCTAGTTATGCCAATTCAACAAATTAAACTCCTTTACAAGTTACAACAGATTATTCGAAGTTCTATTAACTTGTTTTTCTCAATTTTAGTTCAAGCTTACAGATTTTCATACCCCAAATTACCGTATTTAGTTTCAACAGATTTAGCAGATTAGGCAATTTAACAGACTTAATTATCCCTCAAAATTCCATTGACATGCCTCGCCTAACCATAAAATTAAGTCTAATTTTCCATGCCCAAATTATGGTCATAATTCACAATATAACATATGCCCCAAATTTTAGTTAAATTTACACAACATAGAATATTCTCTAAAAACCCGAAATCGTGATATGCAATACGAATTATGCCAAATTAGAGCCTTTGATTTCAGCGTATGCCTAATATCCAAAATCCCTATTTAGGCGTATTCACATTTAATAATTATCTTATTATAATATAGATCTTTGCACCTAAGTCATATACACAATAATTCTCCTTCTTCCAAATCACAGACTATCATATATAGTATGCCCAGATCCAGATCTTAAATTACAACATATGTTCTTTTCTCAAATCAGTCACAAATCAGTCATGTCTAATTATGCATCATTCACTATTTTTCCCAAATTTAGCGTTCATGCGTCAATCTCTTATGAGATTTGGCTCAGGATCGTGGTAGCCTGGCTATAGAACAGAAGGAAGGAAGAGATACAGAATAGTTACTATAATATTAATAAGATAGATCTACACAGAAAAACAGATCTGATAAACAAGAATATGCATAATCTCAAATTCAGATTTATAACCATGTCAAGATCATAATTAAACTTCATATCTGAAAATAACTGTACTCACCTTGGTTGGATTCTAAAAGAAAAAGGGTTGCAGTTGTTCTCTTTTAATCCTATTCAGATTGGAAGAAGAAGAAGCACTAGTTCTAGCTTAGGTTTCTGCAGAGTAGAGACAACATTAATTTATTTTAATTAGAACTGAGGCAGCATAGTGTTACAATGGTTTGGTTTGGAGAGAAAGTTGGGTTTGGGAGCGATTAAATAGCATAGGGATCAACAAATCTGGTCAAAACGGGTGTCTAAATGCAGAAAAACGAACCAGTCCTCGGATCTGGAAATAGGGGGAGGTCGACCCCCTAGTCGACTTATGTCACCCAGGTCGACCCCCTGGTCGACCTAGGTCCTAGGCGGGAAATTTCCCACCCAACCTGGGTGTGTGATTTGAATTTTGAACTGAGCTGTTTTAATTAATTTAAATTTTCTGAAAATTTTGAAGGCCATAACATCTTCATACGGAGTCCGATTTACGCAAACCTGGACTCTATCTCAAGCAGAATTCCGAGATGAACGCAATGGCATAACCCTTTTCCCTTAATTATTCTTTTAAAAATTAAGTATACTTTGTTTTGTTAGTTTTATATTCACAGAAAATACGGGGTGTTACATTCTCCCTTCCTTAAAGGATTTCGTCCCCGAAATCTTCAAGTTAAGAAGAATATGTCCTACCATCCAATCATCCATCTACTCAACCATCATCCATAAGCATCCATTTTCCTTAGAAAAATTCTAATGTTGTATGAACATATGTAAAAGTGTGTGTATATGTCTCTTATCTAATGCAAAGATCAGGCGGTCAACTGAATCAGTTGACCTCCTCAACGCAAATTTATGTCAGTGCCATGAGTCCAATTATGTATGCAAGAAATCCTATTTGATACACATCATTTCTATATGACTGCATAACCATTCATCCAAATGCAACATCCATGTGATGAGTCAATCATTTTGCATCCACAAAAATTGAAAAATGCGCACACATCCATATGCAGTATGAGAGTGCTTTTGAGCCGATCTAGTGCCTAGTGTGTATATGCATCCAGAGAAACCATTTACATCCACTTGCAACCATCAAACATAACACGTCTCAAACACATGTTTACACCCATTAGTTTCTACCTAAAGGTCGAGGACTCGATCGATAGGATACAGCCGAGTGATAGAAGCAAGTACAATTAAAACAAAAGTTCTGTTCCCATTAGACATCGGTTAAGAGAATAAATCTATAAGTATCAACCCCGAAGACCGAAATCAACATTAGATTGACACTCAGAGAATTAATCCCATTAAACAATGTCAAAACTGGAAATCTACTTCATGCTTCGAGTGAAAACCCCTATCCTTTTCAGAAATATTTAGATACTTACAGATTACTGGTACAGATCATATTATCAAAACCCAGAATGTATGCGTCATAGTCAACTTAACGCCCAACACAGATACCCCCAACTTATCACAAACAAATGAGTCATAACCCTTATGGGGTTTGAGACTATAGCAGGATCAGAAACAAGACTAGTATTAAAGTGCAGACTCTTAATTACAGAATCAAAATGCCAGAATCAAAAAGAGTTTTAACTCAATAATCAGATAAGGAAATTAAACCTTCTACAGAAATTTACCTATCTCTATCCTATGCACTAGCCACGTGAGCATTCATCTGCCCTTCAGAAGTAGGTCATGTCCTCTGCCCTTGCCCTCGTTACTTCGGACAGTCCCTAGTGAAGTGTCCCATCTCACCACAGTTGAAGCAAGTTCCCTTCCTCTTTCTGCAATCCTTGTTCAGATGAGTCAAGCTTCCATATGTAAAGCACTTTTTCTCCTTACCTTTAGACTTTTCATCCTTCTTTTGTGTTTCCTTTTTGGGCCACGCTTTCTTGTTCTATGGTCCTTCAAGCTTTTCCTCTTTTTTCTCGCTTTTGGCTTCCTCTTCATGCATCAATGCCATGTCAACCAATTTCTCGAAGTAGCCCGCGTAGAAATGTGGGTCATAGCCAACCCGTGTAGTGGCTCATTCAAACCTTTAACGAATCTCAGGGCCTTCTTTTCAAGTGTGTTCACCAAGTCTAAGCCAAATCTCACCAACTGATTGAACTTGTTAACGTACTCCTTTACTGATAAATTCTTCTGCTTCAACGCCAAGAACCTCTCCATGTATAAATTCTCTTCTGCTCGTGAAAGAAATTTCATCTCAAACCTAAGCCTGAAGTCCATCTATGTCTCCATTGGACGCTCTCCATTCGTGACCTCCCACCAAAACGAGGCTTCGTCCTTTATTAACCAAGCAGCTAATTGGACCTTCCTTCCATCTTCTGTCTCGAAGACACCAAACAAATCTTCCACTTCCTTAATCCAATTTTGAGCTTCAACAAACGTCTCTGACCCATGAAAAGGTTTCCCGCCCATTGCCCGAAAGTCTTTGTATATCTTCGAAAAAGTATCAACGCGGGGAGGGGGAGGAGGAGCGACTGCAGCTGGGGGAGGAGAAACGTCTGCTGGGCCTGCGGCGGTGGCCCTAGCCTCCAGATACCTCCTGAACCAGGTTGGTATCGGTATGCCCTCGGGTATCTTGGGTACCCCAGACATGCTGAAAAGAAAAAGGAAGAGATTCAAAACGGAGAATCGAAAGACAGATATATGGCTTTTGGGGATTATGTTTTTCAAAATAAACTTTACTTTTGAAAATACTTCCTTTTTAAAACCTTTTTGAAAATAGTTTTCAAAAACTTCATATCGAATCTGGTAACCTTCAGCTCTGATACCAAGTGTAACACCCCATGTCCGTTAATGTCATTCACAAAGGGAATGCAATAACTTCCATAAAGCATTATAAGTAAACAAAACACAATATTACAAGATAGATACGTAAAGTAGTACTTGAAAAATATATAACTTTATTACAGCAGAAACATAAATAAATTTGGTTACATCCTTCAAAATCACAATACCAAAATCCAAGTACACAAGTATTAGTCTTATACCAAAATCCTTCAGAATACATAATTTTAAAACCATAATCCCCAACATAAACTGCCATAAGAAAGTAGAGTCAAAGCCAAGCAATACTTCAAGCACTTCAAGCAGAGAGAATATGAATCAAGCTCCTATGTTTCCACCCTGAGCACCTTGGGTGGGGGGACGGAAAGAAAAAGAGGCGAAAACAAACGAGGTCAGACATAAAGTCTGGCGAGTCCAGTAACTTTCAGCATATAAACAAGCAGCAGTATCATGACATGTAAATAAAACTGGACTAGAGATTACAGCAACAGGTGTAGCAGGTATGCTTAAGTTAAACAGAAGAAACAGAATGATATAGACCAAGATATGCTTCTTACCTATATCATACTTCTCTACACTAATACTTAGTATAACAGGATTAGGTGTTACCCTAATGTCTAAATAGAAACAGAAACAGAAACAGAATAATCTCTACAGAAACAGAATGCTAGGAATGGGCCTTTACCACCCCAGCAGAGACAGAAGGTTCAGAAACAGAATGCTAGTAATGGGCCTTTACCACCTCAGCTAATGGGCCTTTACCACCTCAATTAATGGGCCTTTACCACCCTAACAGAAACAAACAGTACAATAACAAAATGCTAACAATGGGCCTTTACCACCGAACTAATGGGCCTTTACCACTGTAACACCCCACCTCCGTTAAGGACACTCACAAAGGGAATGCCTTAACTTTGGTGGAGCGTTTTAGTAGATAGAACAGAAATTTACAAGATAGATAAATAATACTTGAGAAATTATAACTTTATTACAGCGGAAAACAGAAATCAGTTTGGTTACATCTTTCCCAAAACCTCAAGTACATAAATATCAGTCTTGTTCAGAAAATCATCAGAGTACAAAACTTTAAAATCATAATCCCCACAGAAGCTGCCATAAGGAGTCAAGCCATACTTTAAGCACTCTAAGTACTTCAAGCAGAAGAAATCCGGATCAAGCTAAAGTATTCCCTCCTTGGAAAACCTGGGGGGGACGGAAGAAAAGGGGCGAAAACAAGCAAAGTCAGACATAAAGTCTGGCAAGTCCAGTGATTTTCAGCATATGAACAGATAATAATAATCATGACATGCAAATAAAACTGGATGAGAGATAATAGTAACAGGAGCAGCAGATGTACTTAGGTTAAACAAAAGGAACAGAATAATACTACTTTTCATCTCTCTGCACTAATACTAGTATAATAGGATTAGGTGTCACCCTAATGTCTAAACTGAAGCAGAAACAACAAAGAATAATTTCCACAGAAACAGAGTGCTAATAATGGGCCTTTACCACCCGAACAGAAACAGATAGAAGAAGAATGCTGATAATGGGCCTTTACCACCCGAACAGAAACAGACAGAAACAAAATGTTAATAATGGGCCTTTACCACTCGAACAGAAATAGACAGAAACAGATTAATCCCTATGGAAAAAGAATGTAGAATTAGGTGTACACCAGTAAATGGGTCTTTACCACCCGAACAGACGGTACCATGCAGAAAGGTGTTGCCACCCAACAGAAATAGACGGTACCAACAGAAACAGACAGAACTAAGTGTACCCTAAAACCCTACCCCAAGCGATCGGCTCCCTAATACATAAATACCCTGTGTCGGCTCCACGATAGGGTGTATCACTCCCTAAAGTGACAACCAATTGGCACAGGCCTATTTACAGATGTCACGGCGTCTTACATCCTCAAAGGCAGACCGGGATCCATGCACGCACATGACCCGTTTGGAACGCACCATCAACACCCCTCGCCATTATCAGAATGAACCACTTATAATTAGTTCAGTAAGCGTGCTCGGACCCTACCTATTTTTGGGTCAAAGTTTGATACCAGAAAGGGTTACTGACTAATATGGCTCCTAAACAACAGATGACACAAGTAATCTCCCTCCTAACCTTGTGTACCCAGACTAACAGATTTCAGGTTAACTTGTTTACAAGTTCAGACATACAGAGTTAAGATCAACTAGTTCACAGATCAGACAAGTTTTTAGACTAACGGATAAAATATACAGATTTAACAGATTTACAGATTTGTCTAACTTTGTAATTGGGCCTACAGATTCACGAAATGTGTTTGTTAAATTCATTAGTCCAATTGGTTTAACCCTATCCACCCAACACGTTTTAGACATCATATTTATCCTAGATTTGCATTAATTAAATATTAATGCACAGACTTCTCACATTAGGTCGGTAGCTTGTGGCCGCTGCATGTGCCGGGTGGTTCCGGGTATACTTCTGCCACAAGCCAGACCTAACCTCATGTCTAAGCATATTTTAGTTATGCCTACGACCTCTCACATTAGACTGACGGTTTGCGGTTGCTGGTTATGCCGGTTGGTTCCGGGCAGGCTTCCACCGCAAACAGAGTCTAACCTCGTGTCGTAGCCAATTCATTCCAATACAGATTTTTCAGACATCCGACTAGTTCTGTTTATTTAACAGATTAAACTTCTGTACGAGTTACAGCAGATTATTTGAGGTTCTATTAACAAGTTTTGCTCAATTTTAAATCAAGCCTACAGATTCACATACTTTAAATTTCAGCATTTCAGTTCCAACAGATTACGTCATTCAATAGATTAAACAGATAACAGATCTTGCAGATTAGGCTATTTAGCAGATTTGGCAGATAAGGCAAGTTAACATAATTAGAAGATTAGGCAATTCAATCTAATCACCAGTTTAGGCAATATAACAGAACTAGCAGAATTAGGCAATATAATAGATTTAGCAGATAACAGATTTAGCAGATTATATATATATATATCATATCTTGCCTAATAATAAATTTAGCCTAAACTCACTTGCCACATATGCTCCTAATCAAACATTACATAGTACAGAATATTCTCCATAAATCACGATAAATAATATGAATTATGCTAAATTAAAGCCTATGATGCCAGATATCCAAAAACCCTTATTTAGGCACATTCACATTAATAGTTATCCTATTTTTGTATAGGTCTTCATGCCTAAGTCACATATCCCTTTTTCAAGTCATGATTTTTTTTTCATAAAAGAATATGTCCAAAAATCTAGATTTTTAAATTATAACATGTAGTATGTCCTCAACATGCATTATCATTCATGTTGCAAATTATCTTTAAACTCTAACATCAGACCCTGATTTAAAACATGCATTATTCCCCCAAGTTTCAATTTGTCCTATACTTCCCCTTCTCCCAAATCACAGATTATCGTACCTAGTATGAACAGATATAGATCTAACATATGCTTATTTCTCAAATTAACTACAGATCTAGATTTCAACATGTACTATGTATCTAAATTAGTTTCATGTTTACGGTTAAATCTACGCCCCGAATCCCAAGTCATAAGTCCAATATATTTTATGCCTAAATCTCAAGTCATATGTTAAATATGCCACATGTCCAATTATATCCCACAGATTTTATGTCATGTCCCCGAATCAGTCCTGTCCAATTATGCATCATTCATTATTTGTCCCAAACATTTTAACGTTCGTGCGTTAATCTCTTATGAGATGAGGAGCAGGCTCGTAGTAGCCTGGCTATAGAACAGAAAGAGGAAAGAGATACAGAATAAGATAGATCTAAACAGAGCAGAACAGTCATAACCTCAAATTCAGATTTACAGTTCATGTCACAATCATAATTAACGTTTATAGCAGAAAATAACTGTACTTGCCTTTCATGGTTTAAGAAAGGAAATAAACTAGTGTTGATGCAGAAATGCTGAATTATTCCTCTTTAATTGTCGTAGCTCTAAACTTGGATTTGAGATTTTGATTTAGCTTATAATTCTATTTAGGTTGGAAGAAGATTCATCAGTTCAAGTTTTGATTCTAGCAGGGTAGCGACGCCATTTTTATTTTTAATTAGAACAGAGGCAGAATATAGACAGAATGAAATTGTGTGGAGAGAATGAGGCTAGGGGTGAGTTTATATAGGATTAGGCGGACGAATCTAGATAGAAACGAGACCGGATACATTAGAATGAACCAGGTTAAAAAACTAGGTTTCGGGTGCAGGTCGACCCCCAGGTCGACACTATGGTCGACCCGGCCCTGGGAGGTCGACCTGGTCCATGGGCGGGAATTTTCCCACCCAGCCTATTCTGGGATTTTGAATTCAAATTTGAATTTGAATTTTCAAGCTGTTTTCGATTCTAAAATTCACTGAAACTTCGGAGGGCCATATCTCCCTCATACGGACTCCGTTTCTTGAAAACTCAGACTCGTTTCCAAGCAGAATTTCGAGATGAACGTAATGGTGCAACCCGTTTCCCTTGATTCTTATTTTATAATTAAATTATTCTCTGATCTGTTACTTATACGTTCATAGAATATACGGGGTGTTACATTCTCCCCTCCTTAAAGGATTTCGTCCCCGAAATCTTCAAGTTAAGAAGAATGTGTCCTACCATCCATTCATCCATCTACTCAACCATCATCCACAAGCATCCATTATCCTTAGAAAACTTCTAATGTTGTATGAACATATGCAAAAGTGTGTGTATATGTTCCTTAACTAATGCAAAGATCAGGCGGTCCACTGATTCAGTTGACCTCCTTAATGCGAATTATGTTAGTGCCATGAGTCCAGCATGTATGCAATTTTCCTATTTGATATTATTCTTATATGAGTGACAACCATTCATTCATATGCAACATCCATGTGATGAGTCAATCATTTTGCATCCACAGAAATTTAAAATGCTCACACATCCATATGCAGTATGAGAGTGTTTTCGAGCCGATCTAGTGCCTAGTGTGTGTATATGCATCCACGAGCAACCACTAGCAACCACTTGCATCCACTTGCAACCATCAAACATAACATGTCTCAAACACATGTTTACACCCATTAGTTTCTACCTAAAGTTCGAAGATTCGATCGATAGGATACAGTCGAATGATGGAAGTGAGTACAGATAAAACAAAAACTTGGTTTCCATTAAACCTTGGTTGAGAGACAAGCTCCCATAAGTATCAACCCCGAAGACCAAAATCAACATCGGATTGACACCCAGAGGATTGCCCTCTTTAGACAATGTCAAAACTAGAAATCTCAACCTTATCAGAAGTATTCAGATATTTATATATTACCGATACAGATCAGATTACTAAATGATTCTTAGGAAACTAAGCATGATAAAAACCCAGAATGTATGCGTCATAGTCAACATAACGCTCAACACAGATACCCAACTTACCACGCTTAGATGAGTCATAACCCTTATGGGTCTAAGTCTATAGCGGAATCGGAAACAATACTGGTATTCAAGTGCAGAGTATCGATGTGACGGCAAGGAATTTCGCTCGATCCGAATCAGTCGTTAAACCGATCTAGACCGTTCGAAACCCCTGATCGTTTGAGAACAGGACAAATCAGAACACAAACAGAAGAACATTTCATTGCTATTACAACAATTCCATCGGATACAAGAATATACAGAGTATCATTGAATAAATTACATTCGATAAATATCGGAGATTACATTAAACTACATAGCAGCGGAAAAATAATACAAAGCACAACTGAAGGTGATATACGGATACAGAGCTTTCCGGATATCATTCCAGTTGTAAACCAGGATCCTGTGAATATAAATCTGCAAAACCAAAACTACTAGCTGCCCGTTCGGAAAATAGGGGCACCCAGAGTTTAGGTTAAAACAATAAACTCCAGGTCAGTCATGTGACTGGTGTGAGAACTAAAACTGTTAATTAAAGCTTTATTTTAAAAGAGAGTAAATCAAGGGACCACGCCGTATAACACGGAACGGGTTTCCTCCCAAGAATACCAGTGCATAGAATAAACAATGCAATGCTTTTTCGAAAAATGAAGCTATTATAAGACCCAGGTCCCATCACACAATGCAACGCAAGCCGGAGGATAGGGTTTTCCCTTATAATAGCCAAACATGCTTGGTACGTTTAAAACAAATCATTTGATACTATAATAAGTGTATAGTGTCAAAACATTTCAATCATAAATATCAATCATAGGCGGCATGGGTACCATCTATCATGTCTCCATACTAGTTCTACAATTAAAACCGCAATATCACGTATTGGAAATTGGATTTCCGTCATGAGTCGAGGCAAGGGGCAAGCTCCTCTCCGCGTTCGAGACACTCTAGCAAATGTCTCAAGGCTACGCACTCTGGGCAACCCTGGATCCTCCAAGGCCGGTCCTCACTTACGCTAGAGGATTAGTTATTCCTGAACACACGTTTCCCGGTCCTCACAGACCTATAATCGAGGCGCCTCCCATTCCAACAACCACATAGGTGAAAAGTATATAAATGTCAGGGCTGGTAAGTCACTGACACCACCATAGCTAGAAAGAAACGTCATGCACTCCTTGGGTCCTTATCCCGTTTTTGACTCATACCGAGGTGTGAGGCTCGCGAATCCACGCTATACACAAAGCTGCCACGTAGGCCGTGCTTTGATCATCAACCACAAGACTTTGCTTTTCAACAGAAGCCTTGATCCATGCAACTCAGCGTGCCACACAGGCAATTCATGCCATGCGATTGATATCTATCGATATATAACCCCTAAGCTCGTACGTCTCAGAGAAGGGCGTTAAGCAAGAGAATAAATTCTCCGCTGCCAAACAGATATATATTTAACAGAAATCAATCAACACAGAATAAAATCCAATGTCAGACACACAATCCATTTACAAGTTCGTTCTGGGTCTGAACGAAACCGGAGGCACTTTCCTCGCATATCCATCCATCTCCAAGTACCTCTGGAAGACCACCAACTATTTCCATCCTCTTGGGTGTACAGCCCAATCAGGATCGTCAGTAATTACCCAAACGATGTGAAGACTTCCGGTCTTCTACCACCGTCTTCATCTTCGACTTATCGTCGAATCGGTTATTCAGAATGGGTATAAACCCGGCCTTTCCAAACAACCCGCGTATATTAAAAACAAATGTTAATCAAACACAACATACGCCTCATTCCAATTCATATTCTCAGGGAAAGGTTCCCATTAATTTTATCCAAGATAAATTCTTTAAATTTATCCTTTAATCTTCCTTTGGATGTCATTTCAAACCAAATTATGGTTTTTTTTTCAAACTAGTCGAGATTAGCGAATCACACCGAAGTAATTATTTATTTTATTTCCCAATACCAACTTATTCATCCCATGAAGCAAAACTGGTAATACTCCATATCTAATACTATGGTGTTATCGGTAATATTAATTACCATTTCACGTTCAAATCTAATTAAAGATTTAACTATCGCTTTGGAGCAAAACTGGTGATACTCCATTCTCGCTCAATTTCTAAATTTGATAATTTAAATTATCTATTCACATTTCAATCTAATTGCAGATTCATTAAAACTTCTTTTTCTGGGTTAAAGAACTAGTGTCATTTAAAACACAATTCACGGTAAACCCAAATTACACTCTATTTATTATCGGGTCAAAGAACAAGTGTTATTTAAAACACTGTTCACGATAAACCCACAAATCACTTCTAATTTGATTTCCATCAAATATATTAGAAATTCCGACTTTTTAAAACCCCTTTTTAAATCCAATTTATTTATTTAAAAATAAATGGGTTTTAATTTCAGTTCAAAACTAGTTCATTTCGATAAAAATATATTTTTATCTTTTCAAATATGGAGTTTTTCATCCCAATTTTTCCCAAATCATTTCTTATGATTTTACACAAATTATTACTATTTTTAATAATTTTATCAAGGCCCGTACAGTCGATTTCCATCAACGGCCATCGAACTGCACCTTCAGCACCATTTTTCAAATTTGATTTGGATGTATCTCGAAATCCAACAGTTAGATTTCAAATTTCTAATATTAGTTAGAAAGCTCTTTTCGATACGAACCCAACGGTTCCGGTTTTAGGAGAATCCGACGGTCGGATCTCCCTTAATGTCCGTTTGAAATAAATGGTCGAAATTCACGAACTGCCGCGGCGCGGCGCATTCTATTCAGGCGCGGCGCGGCGCGTTCTATTTCGTCGATTACTATTCAAAACGAATTTTATAAATAGTTTTGCATTCGTTTCAAAAACAATTTCAACCTACATTTCAAATTCAAATCAAAATTGAATTTTTCCTTATAAATTCGTTTTAAAATTCATTTCTATTCAATTCAAATTTCAATTCAATTTGAATTCAATTCAATTCGAATTCGTTTTCTATTCGATTCAATTCAAATTGGTTTTCTATTCGATTCAATTCCAATTGGTTTTCTATTCGATTCAATTCAAATTGGTTTTCTATTGGATTCAATTCAAATTGGTTTTCTATTCGACTCAATTCAAATTGGTTTTCTAATCGATTCAATTCAAATTCCATTATATATTCAATTGAAATCAAATTTGTTTTCTATTCAATTCATTTCGAAATCGTTTTATATTCCATTCATTTCGAAATCGTTTTATATTCAATTCATTTCGAAATCGTTTTATATTCAATTCATTTCGAAATCGTTTTATATTCAATTCATTTCGAAATCGTTTTATATTCAATTCATTTCGAAATCGTTTTATATTCAATTCATTTCGAAATCGTTTTATATTCAATTCATTTCGAAATCGTTTTATATTCAATTCATTTCGAAATCGTTTTATATTTAATTCATTTCGAAATCGTTTTATATTCAATTCATTTCGAAATCGTTTTTCAATATTCATTTTAAAATGAATAAAATCGATATAAATATCGTTCACGTCAAAATGGCGTCAATCTAATCAACACGGCTTCATATACTTCTATTTTCAAATATTCTTTTTCAAATATTTTGTTTTCAAATATCTCGTTCAATACATGACTAATCTCAACGGATGAGTAAAGTCAACACATGAACCTTTATATTATATTGATAAAGAAGTAAATTTTATTATTAAAATATTTCGTTCAACACATGACTAATCTCAACGGATGAGTACAGTCAACACATGAACCTTTATGTTATATTATTCTTTATTTTCTAAATTGGAATGAGGCCCAATCAAATACCATATAGCGTTAACTATATGGATTTCCATACAACACAAGTATATAATAGCATTGAAAGATAATCAACCATCAACCAAAGTGCACTACACTGTATAAGCATCAAATATAGGTATCTAACGCTTATAACAGCCTGTTAATCAATCGATCGACATATTCAATCAATCAGGATGAGTGAATCTCAAATTTCATCCCAACACCCATGTGGGGTTTCAAACAATCAAACACAGATTTTATTTGTGCAGTTGGGCGATGTGTAAAATTTATCGTCCCAATCAATGTCCTTCAAATAGGTGTACATAAACAAACCGTCCGGTTTGTAAATGAATATTTTACTTTATTCACTTCACGTTAAAAAATTATATTTTTAACGATAAAACATTTTATTTTAACATATGAATTTCTATTCAGTTCATTCTTTAAATAAAATAAATTTTTATTTTTCTAACTTATTTTAGAAAATTTCGGCGGCATAACGGCACGATACTAGAAACGGGACGAGGCCTAGCCTTATCCCCGGTCTAGTGAAGGCCCACACCATTCACACATCAATCAAATTTATCAAACAGCCAAATTCAAATCAAATCATCTAACTAATTTATGCAACCAAACAAACAAGTCCATGGTCTGTGGACGATTGTGTCGGGTGCTACTAAGCACCGTCTGCATCCTAGTATATATATATATAACTAGAAAAGAAATTGAAGAGTGAGAAATTCTCACCAATAGCTATCCAATACCACGACTCTTCATTGATAGAAATCTTCATCGTTCTCGCCTTTTTATCACCTTCGTTGCCCGTATTCTCTACATATGTAAAAATCGAATTTTTTATATACTGATGTCTTTAAAATAAAAATCACATTATTATTTGTTCACTTTCAATTTAAAAATCATATTTTTATAATCACTTCAAATATTTAAAAATCGAATTTTTTACATCGCTATTCAATATATAAAAATCGAATTTTTACCTTGCTATTGGATATATAAAAATCGAATTTTTACTTTGCTATCTATATGGTAAAAATCAAATTTTGATAACAGTGTTTGTATCGATAAAGATTATATTTTTATAATTCCTTTCACTTATAAAAATATCGACTTTCAAAAATATGGCTCTTTTCATATATATGGATTTCGCCTTTTCAAAAATATAGATTTCGCCTTTTCAAAAATATAGATTTCGCCTTTTCAAAAATATAGATTTCGCCTTTTCAAAAATATAGATTTCATCTTTACAAAAATATAGATTTCACCTTTACAAAAATATAGATTTCGCCTTTTCAAAAATATAGATTTCATCTTTACAAAAATATAGATTTCACCTTTACAAAAATATAGATTTCATCTTTACAAAAATATAGATTTCATCTTTACTCCTTCTATAATATAAATTTATATTTTTATCGAAGTAAAAATCATATTTTTACTTCACTACTTATATCAAAATATCGCCTTTTTACTTTTAAAAATATCGTCTTTTCACTTACTACCATATAAAGATCACATTTTTATCATCTATATAATATGAAAATTATATTTTCATTTCATCGTTTGCCGTATATAAAAAAAGTTCATGTCATTCTCATAGTAAAAATTGCATTTTTAACTATATAACTTAATTAAAATAATCACAAAACTTACAGTGATTGTGAAGGAGAGGGAAGGGAGAAGCGTTGCGTGGCTTTGCGGGTGACTGGGGGGAATCTCGAACGTCAACGGCCAGCCAAAAAGAGGGGGGGGGCGTCACCGTGAGGAAGGGAAGCGAGGGAATCGAGAGGAGGAGAAGAGGGAGGGTGCAGTGGAGGAATAGGCGATGGAGGGGGTGCGGTAGGAGGGTGCGGCTGTGGCGGTGCCGCTAGGGCAAGGAGGAGCTCGGCGATTGATTTAGAAGAGGGGGAGGAGGAAGGAAGACGCGGCAGGAGGAGTGGAGAAGAAGAAGGTGGAGGCGGCAGGCGAGTTGGTGGGGGAGATCGACGAGGGCGGCGGCTTCCATCGCTGGTGGAGCGATTTGTTTTTTTTTCTATTTCTTCTGAAACGAACTGAAGTATAAAGGGTGGGGGGGGGGGGGGGGGGAGGGGAGGGGGGGTGGCAGACTGAAGAAGATAAAAGGGGAAGAGGGTTTTAAAATTTTATTTAATTTTTTTTTTCAAAAAGTTGACTTTTCCATACGACCTCTAAACGAGGCCCACCGCCTGTCATCCATAGCGTATTACCCCCATTCCGAACACAATGGGATATGTATCGTAGGTTGATTCGATCGTTTCGATCAGTTTCCGTTAAAATCAACATATAACTCTACATATTGAATTTGAACGCGCATTTCAATTTACTGGGGTCACATACTAACTCTAAAAATTCCCGAAAAATATTTTCTAGCTTCGTATTGATGATACGGTCCTAACAAAACTAGTTTCGTCGAATTCTGAGACCGTTAGAAAAATGGCCATTTTCCAGTCGATTAAAATCAACTGAAACTGATCAAACGCGTTTTCTTTTGCCACGCTCACATATTGATTCGAAAAATTATGAAAATTGGAATCTAGCAATAACTTGACACTGCGGATCCAACAAAAGTGGTTTCGTCGAAATCCGAGGTTGTTTGCAAAATTCCCATTTTAAGGGCCTGAATTCCATAGCGACTATTCAGAATTTTCAACTGGACATATCTTTTGATTCCCGCTATGAAATTTTGATTTTTCGGATTCGTTGGAAAGATATTATCAATTAGATCCTATGATTTTTGGTTTCACTAAAATCTGGATTGTTTTGCACCCAGTACATTCAATTGAAGTTTGAAATCGAATTATCGAACTACCGCGCCATTTTCAATTCCTATTTATAATTATATATAAATATTTATATTCTAACGACGGCGCATATAATATATACGTTCGAATTCTATTTAAAATAAATTTTCCATTGACATTATTTAAAATAATTCATTTTAAATAATCAAAATTCGCTAAAATTGACAAAATAAAAATTTTAAACTGACCCAGATTTTCGGGTTGTTACAATTTCCCCCACTTAAAACTTTTCGTCCCCAAAAAGGAACAACGTCGAAAGTGGTTTGATTAATCAACTCTACGTTCGATCTGGCTTTCATTCCCCAACTTTTCAGTTTCTAAGAATTTTCAAATTCTTCAAAAATTTGGCTAACACCCTAAATTTTCGAAAATTTTTGCCATAACCTCCCCTGCATCGGGAGCCACGGGAAAATCCCGAAATTGCCATATAGGCCTTCTGATCTCAAAAAGAAAAAGAAAAAGCCAAGCGGCTAGCCAATCGGCTCATAAAATCATCATCACCCAAACAAAACAGTAAATTATGTTAAACATGTACCTATTTGTCGGGCAAACAATTTTATTTCTCTGCTCTAGCCTCCTTGCTATGACCTGTTCAATGTAAGTACATGTATATGCAAGCAAATGCGACTAATTTTCAATACAAGTCAATATTTGATCAAATTGGCTATATAATACAAATTTTAATAATTCAACCAATAATCAACAACACAACCATCAATCAATTAGATGATTAGATTTTGAAATTCATAACTTTGATACATAGTCAAAAATCAGATTTTTGAGGCCAAATCACAACAATAAATCCTATATAGCTTTGGTTCTCACACCAGTCAATAGGAAATATATAGAAATCTCACTTTCGTCACTCGAACATAAATTCTAATGATGGAGATCCATCATCAAAATCATCTCCGGGCGATTAGAGTGTAATTATATATCTATCCAGTATATTAAAATTTCAAATACACGTGGATCAGACGTATACGCAAAATCTTTATATACTGGACTGTCCAACTCAATATAAATAGATAATCAAATACGAATAATTGATTTAAATTTTCAAAACAAAAATTTGTATTCACTTTCAAAAATATACTCTTCACACTCGTTCTAGGATGCTACTGATCCCATCTCTAACGAGTCATTCCCGTTGGATATTACTAATCCAATTCTGATGAATTCTTCCGTATGGTTCTAATGTGTCTTGTTCTCTGAGCTTTGTAGACCAAAGCTCTGATACCAAATGTGACGGCAAGGAATTTCGCTCGATCCGAATCAGTCGTTAAACCGATATAGACCGTTCGAAACCCCTGATCGTTTGAGAATAGGACAAATCAGAACACAAACAGAAGAACATTTCATTGCTATTACAACAATTCCATCAGATACAAGAATATACAGAGTATCATTGAATAAATTACATTCGATAAATATCAGAGATTACATTAAACTACATAGCAGCGGAAAAATAATACAAAGCACAACTAAAGGTGATATACGGATACAGAGCTTTCCGGATATCATTCCAGCTGTAAACCAGGATCCTGTGAATATAAATCTGCAAAACCAAAACTACTAGCTGCCCATGCGGAAAATAGGGGCACCCAGAGTTTAGGTTAAAACAATAAACTCCAGGTCAGTCATGTGACTGGTGTGAGAACTAAAACTGTTATTTAAAGCTTTATTTTAAAAGAGAGTAATTCAAGGGACCACGCCGTATAACATGGAACGGGTTTCCTCCCAAGAATACCAGTGCATAGAATAAACAATGCAATGCTTTTTCGAAAAATGAAGCTATTATAAGACCCAGGTCCCATCACACAATGCAACGCAAGCCGGAGGATAGGGTTTTCCCTTATAATAGCCAAACATGCTTGGTACGTTTAAAACAAATCATTTGATACTATAATAAGTGTATAGTGTCAAAACATTTCAATCATAAATATCAATCATAGGTGGCATGGGTACCATCTATTATGTCGCCATACTAGTTCTACAATTAAAACCGCAATATCACGTATTGGAAATTGGATTTCCGTCATGAGTCGAGGCAAGGGGCAAGCTCCTCTCCGCGTTCGAGACACTCTAGCAAATGTCTCAGGGCTACGCACTCTGGGCAACCCTGGATCCTCCAAGGCCGGTCCTCACTTACGTTAGAGGATTAGTTATTCCTGAACACACGTTTCCCGGTCCTCACAGACCTATAATCGAGGCGCCTCGCATTCCAACAACCACATAGGTGAAAAGTATATAAATGTCAGGGCTGGTAAGTCACTGACACCACCATAGCTAGAAAGAAACGTCATGCACTCCTTGGTTCCTTATCCCGTTTTTGACTCATGCCGAGGTGTGAGGCTCGCGAATCCACGCTATACACAAAGCTGCCACGTAGGCCGTGCTTTGATCATCAACCACAAGACTTTGCTTTTCAACAGAAGCCTTGATCCATGCAACTCAGCGTGCCACACAGGCAATTCATGCCATGCGATTGATATCTATCGATATATAACCCCTAAGCTCGTACGTCTCAGAGAAGGGCGTTAAGCCAGAGAATAAATTCTCCACCGCCAAACAGATATATATTTAACAGAAATCAATCAACACAGAATAAAATCCAATGTCAGACACACAATCCATTTACAAGTTCGTTCTGGGTCTGAACGAAACCGGAGGCACTTTCCTCGCATATCCATCCATCTCCAAGTACGTCTGGACGACCACCAACTATTTCCATCCTCTTGGGTGTACAGCCCAATCAGGATCGTCAGTAATTACCCAAACGATGTGAAGACTTCCGGTCTTCTACCACCGTCTTCATCTTCGACTTATCGTCGAATCGGTTATTCAGAATGGGTATAAACCCGGCCTTTCCGAACAACCCGCGTATATTAAAAACAAATGTTAATCAAACACAACATACGCCTTATTCCAATTCATATTCTTAGGGAAAGGTTACCATTAATTTTGTCCAAGATAAATTCTTTAAATTTATCCTTTAATCTTCCTTTGGATGTCATTTCAAACCAAATTATGGTTTTTTTTCCAAACTAGCCGAGATTAGCGAATCACACCGAAGTAATTATTTATTTTATTTCCCAATACCAACTTATTCATCCCATGAAACAAAACTAGTAATACTCCATATCTAATACTATGGTGTTATCGGTAAAATTAATTACCATTTCACGTTCAAATCTAATTAAAGATTTAACTATCGCTTTGGAGCAAAACTGGTGATACTCCATTCTCGCTCAATTCCTAAATTTGATAATTTAAATTATCTATTCACATTTCAATCTAATTGCAGATTCATTAAAACTTCTTTTTCTGGGTTAAAGAACTAGTGTCATTTAAAACACAATTCACGGTAAACCCAAATTACACTCTATTTATTATCGGGTTAAAGAACAAGTGTTATTTAAAACACTGTTCACGATAAACCCACAAATCACTTCTAATTTGATTTCCATCAAATATATTAGAAATTCCGACTTTTTAAAACCCCTTTTTAAATCCAATTTATTTATTTAAAAATAAATGGGTTTTAATTTCAGTTCAAAACTAGTTCATTTCGATAAAAATCTATTTTTATCTTTTCAAATATGGATTTTTTCATCCCAAGTTTTCCCAAATCATTTCTTATGATTTTACACAAATTATTACTATTTTTAATAATTTTATCAAGGCCCGTACAGTCGATTTCCATCAACGGCCATCGAACTGCACCTTCAACACCCTTTTTCAAATTTGATTTAGACGTATCTCCAAATCCAACCGTTAGATTTCAAATTTCTAATATTCGTTAGAAAGCTCTTTTCGATACGAACTCAACGGTTTCGGTTTTAGGAGAATCCGACGGTCGGATCTCCCGTAATGTCCGTTTGAAATAAATGGTCGAAATTCACGAACTTCCGCGGCGCGGCGCGTTCTATTCAGGCCATTATATTATATATATAATATATATAATATATATTTCGTCGATTACTATTCAAAACGAATTTTATAAATAGTTTTGCAATCGTTTCAAAAACAATTTCAACCTTCATTTCAAATCAAAATTGAATTTTTCCTTATAAATTCGTTTTAAAATTCATTTCTATTCAATTCAAATTTCAATTCAATTTGAACTCAATTCAATTCGAATTCGTTTTCTATTCGATTCAATTCAAATTGGTTTTCTATTCGATTCAATTCCAACTGGTTTTCTATTCGATTCAATTCAAATTGGTTTTCTATTCGATTCAATTCAAATTGGTTTTCTATTCGATTCAATTCAAATTGGTTTTCTAATCGATTCAATTCAAATTCCATTATATATTCAATTGAAATCAAATTTGTTTTCTATTCAATTCATTTCGAAATCGTTTTATATTCCATTCATTTCGAAATCGTTTTATATTCAATTCATTTTGAAATCGTTTTATATTCAATTCATTTCGAAATCGTTTTATATTCAATTCATTTCGAAATCGTTTTATATTCAATTCATTTCGAAATCGTTTTATATTCAATTCATTTCGAAATCGTTTTATATTCAATTCATTTCGAAATCGTTTTATATTCAATTCATTTCAAAATCGTTTTATATTCAATTCATTTCAAAATCATTTTTAATATTCATTTTACAATGAATAAAATCGATATAAATATCGTTCACGTCAAAATGGCGTAAATCTAATCAACACGGCTTCATATACTTCTATTTTCAAATATTCTTTTTCAAATATTTCGTTTTCAAATATCTCGTTCAACACATGACTAATCTCAACGGATGAGTACAGTCAACACATGAACCTTTATATTATATTGATAAAGATGTAAATTTTATTATTAAAATATTTCGTTCAACACATGACTAATCTCAACGGATGAGTACAGTCAACACATGAACCTTTATATTATATTATTCTTTATTTTCTAAATTGGAATGAGTCCCAATCAAATACCATATAGCGTTAACTATATGGATTTCCATTCAACACATGTATATAATAGCATTGAAATATAATCAACCATCAACCAAAGTGCACTACACTGTATAAGCATCAAATATAGGTATCTAACGCTTATAACAGCCTGTCAATCAATCGATCGACATATTCAATCAATCAGGATGAGTGAATCTCAAATTTCATCCCAACACCCGTGTCGGGTTTCAAACAATCAAACACAGATTTTATTTGTGCAGTTGGGCGATGTGTAAAATTTATCGTCCCAATCAATGTCCTTCAAATAGGTGTACATAAACAAACCGTCCGGTTTGTAAATGAATATTTTACTTTATTCACTTCACGTTAAAAAATTATATTTTTAACGATAAAACATTTTATTTTAACATATGAATTTCTATTCAGTTCATTCTTTAAATAAAATGATATTTTTATTTTTCTAACTTATTTTAGAAAATTTCGGCGGCATAACGGCACGATACTAGAAACGGGACGAGGCCTAGCCTTATCCCCGGTCTAGTGAAGGCCCACGCCATTCACACATCAATCAAATTTGTCAAACAACCAAATTCAAACCAAATCATCTAACTAATTTATGCAACCAAACAAACAAGTCCATGGTCTGTGGACGATTGTGTCGGGTGCTACTAAGCACCGTCTGCATCCTAGTATATATATATATAACTAGAAAAGAAATTGAAGAGTGAGAAATTCTCACCAATAGCTATCCAATACCACGACTCTTCATTGATAGAAATCTTCATCGTTCTCGCCTTTTTATCACCTTCGTTGCCCGTATTCTCTACATATGTAAAAATCGAATTTTTTATATACTGATGTCTTTAAAATAAAAATCACATTATTATTTGTTCACTTTCAATTTAAAAATCATATTTTTATAATCACTTCAAATATTTAAAAATCGAATTTTTTACATCGCTATTCAATATATAAAAATCGAATTTTTACTTTGCTATTGAATATATAAAAATCGAATTTTTACTTTGCTATCTATATGGTAAAAATCAAATTTTGATAACAGTGTTTGTATCGATAAAGATTATATTTTTATAATTCCTTTCACTTATAAAAATATCGACTTTCAAAAATATGGCTCTTTTCATATATATGGATTTCGCCTTTTCAAAAATATAGATTTCGCCTTTTCAAAAATATAGATTTCGCCTTTTCAAAAATATAGATTTCGCCTTTTCAAAAATATAGATTTCATCTTTACAAAAATATAGATTTCACCTTTACAAAAATATAGATTTCGCCTTTTCAAAAATATAGATTTCATCTTTACAAAAATATAGATTTCACCTTTACAAAAATATAGATTTCATCTTTACAAAAATATAGATTTCATCTTTACTCCTTCTATAATATAAAATTTATATTTTTATCGAAGTAAAAATCATATTTTTACTTCACTACTTATATCAAAATATCGTCTTTTTACTTTTAAAAATATTGTCTTTTCACTTACTACCATATAAAGATCACATTTTTATCATCTATATAATATGAAAATTATATTTTCATTTCATTGTTTGCTGTATATAAAAAAAAATCATGTCATTCTCATAATAAAAATTGCATTTTTAACTATATAACTTAATTAAAATAATCACAAAACTTACAGCGATTGTGAAGGAGAGGGAAGGGAGAAGCGTTGCGTGGCTTTGCGGGTGACTAGGGGGAATCTCGAACGTCAACGGCCAGCCAAAAGGGGGGGCGTCACCGTGAGGAAGGGAAGTGAGGGAATCGAGAGGAGGAGAAGAGGGAGGGTGCGGTGGAGGAATAGGCGATGGAGGGGGGTGCGGTAGGAGGGTGTGGCTGTGGCGGTGCCGCTAGGGCAAGGAGGAGCTCGGCGATTGATTTAGAAGAGGGGGAGGAGGAAGGAAGACGCGGCAGGAGGAATCGAGAAGAAGAAGGTGGAGGGGGCAGGCGAGGTGGCGGGGGAGATCGACGAGGGCGGCGGTTTCCATCGCTGGTGGAGCGATTTGTTTTTTTTTCTATTTCTTCTGAAACGAACTGAAGTATAAAGGGGGGGGGGCAGACTGAAGAAGATAAAAGGGGAAGAGGGTTTTAAAATTTTATTTAATTATTTATTTTTTTTCAAAAAGTTGACTTTTCCATTCGACCTCTAAACGAGGCCCACCGCCTGTCGTCCATAGCGTATTACCCCCATTCCGAACACAATGGGATATGTATCATAGGTTGATTCGATCGTTTCGATCAGTTTCTGTTAAAATCAACATATAGCTCTACATATTGAATTTGAACGCGCATTTCAATTTATTGGGGTCACATACTAACTCTAAAAATTCCCGAAAAATATTTTCTAGCTTCGTATTGACGATACGGTCCTAACAAAACTAGTTTCGTCGAATTCCGAGACCGTTAGAAAAATGGCCATTTTCCAGTCGATTAAAATCAACTAAAACTGGTCAAACGCGTTTTCTTTTGCCACCCTCACATATTGATTCGAAATATTATGAAAATTGGAATCTAGCAATAACCTGACACTGCGGATACAGCAAAAGTGGTTTCGTCGAAATCCGAGGTCGTTTGCAAAATTCCCATTTTAAGGGCCTGAATTCCATAGCGACTATTCAGAATTTTCAACCGGACATATCTTTTGATTCCCGCTATGAAATTTTGATTTTTCGGATTCGTTGGAAAGATATTATAAATTAGATTCTATGATTTTTGGTTTCACTAAAATCGGGATTGTTTTGCACCCGGTACATTCAATTGAAGTTTGAAATCGAATTATCGAACTACCGCGCCATTTTCAATTCCTATTTATAATTATATACAAATATTTATATTCTAACGACGGCGCATATAATATATACGTTCGAATTCTATTTAAAATAAATTTTCCGTCGACATTATTTAAAATAATTCATTTTAAATAATCAAAATTCGCTAAAATTGACAAAATAAAAATTTTAAACTGGCCCAGATTTTCGGGTTGTTACAATCGATTACAGAATCGAAACGCCAGAATCAGAAAAGAGTTTTAACTCAAAAATCAGATAAAGAAATTAAATCTCCTACAGAAAGTTTTCCTATTTCTATCCTATCCACTAGCCTCGAGAGTGTTTGCCTGCCTTCCAGAAGTTGGTCCTGCCCTCTGCCCTTGCCCTCGTTTCTTCGGACAGTCCCTTGTGAAGTGTCCCATCTCACCACAGTTGAAGCAAGTGCCCTTTCTTTTTCTGCAATCCTTGTTCAGATGAGTCGAGCTTCCACAAGTAAAGCACTTTTTCTCCTTCTTATCTTAAGACTTTTCACCCTTCTTTTGTGTTTCCTTTTTGGGCCATGCTTTCTTGTTCTGTGATTCTTCCTTCTTTGCCTCTTTCTTGCAGTTGTCTTCCTCGTGCAGTAGTGCCATATCCGCCAATCTCTCGTAAGTCGCTCCCATGGGTACATGGGTCATGGCTAGGTTGTGCAGTGGTTCGTTCAATCCTTTAACAAAGCGGAGAGCCTTTATATGCTTGGTGTTGACTAAATCTAGCCCGAACCTAGCCAGCTGGTAAAACTGATTGACGTATTCCCTGACCGTCATACTTCCTTGCTTAAGAGATAAGAACTTTTCCAGTTGTAGACTTAGTTCAGCTTGCGAGATGAATTTCGTCTCAAACCTTGTTCTAAAATCCATCCATGTTTCAACCGGTCTCTCGGCGTTAGTGACTTGCCACCAATAGCAAGCTTCGTCCTTGAGCAAGAATACCGCCAATTGTACTTTCTGCCGATCGTCCACCTCGAAAATAACGAACAGATCCTCAGTTTCTTTGAGCCAGTTCCTTGCTTCTACGAATGATTCAGTTCCCTTGAAATCCTTTCCACCCATGGCCCTAAAATCTTTACAGATCTTTGAAAAAGCAATTGCACGTGGAGGGGGCGGGGGAGGAGTAATTGCTGCAGCTGGAGGAGGAATATCTGTTGGGCCTGCATCGTTGGACCTAACCTCTAAATACCTCCTGAACCAGCCAGGTATTGGCACGCCCTTCGGAAAGTTAAGATTCCCAGTCATGCTGGAATGAAAGAAAAAGATTTAAAACGGAGAACTGAAAAAATAGATATGTAGCTTTTTGGGGATTATGTTTTTCAAAATAAACTTTATTTCTGAAAATACTTCCTTTTTAAAACCTTTTTGAAAATAGTTTTCAAAAACTTTTTATCTAATCTGGTAACCTTCAGCTTTGATACCAAGTGTAACACCCCACCTCCGTTAAGGACACTCACAAAGGGAATGCCTTAACTTTGGTGGAGTGTTTTAGTAGATAGAACAGAAATTTACAAGACAGATAAATAATACTTGAGAAATTATAACTTTATTACAGCAGAAAACAGAAATCAGTTTGGTTACATCTTTCCCAAAAACTCAAGTACATAAATATCAGTCTTGTTCAGAAAATCATCAGAGTACAAAACTTTAAAATCATAATCCCCACAGAAGCTGCCATAAGGAGTTAAGCCATACTTTAAGCACTCTAAGTACTTCAAGCAGAAGAAATCCGGATCAAGCTAAAGTATTCCCTCCTTGGAAAACCTGGGGGGAACGGAAGAAAAGGGGCGAAAACAAGCAAGGTCAGACATAAAGTCTGGCAAGTCCAGTGACTTTCAGCATATGAACAGATAATAATAATCATGACAATCAAATAAAACTGGATGAGAGATAACAGTAACAGGAGCAGCAGATGTACTTAGGTTAAACAGAAGGAACAGAATAATACTACTTTTCATCTCTCTGCACTAATACTAGTATAACAGGATTAGGTGTCACACTAATGTCTAAACTGAAGCAGAAACATGACATAATAATTTCCAAAGAAACAGAGCGCTAATAATGGGCCTTTACCACCCGAACAGAAACAGACAGAAGCAGAATGCTGATAATGGGCCTTTACCATCCGAACAGAAACAGATAGAAACAAAATGTTAATAATGGGCCTTTACCACCCGAACAGAAACAGACAGAAACAGAAATAGATTAATCCCTATGGAAACAGAATGTAGAATTTGGTGTACACTAGTAAATGGTCCTTTACCACCCGAACAGACGGTACTAAGCAGACAGGTGTTGCCACCCAACAGAAATAGACGGTACCAACAGAAACAGACAGAACTAAGTGTACCCTAAAACCCTACCCCAAGTGATCGGCTCCCTAATACAAAAATAACCTGTGTCGGCTCCACGATAGGGTGTATCACTCACTAAAGTGACAACCATTTGGCACAAGCCTATTTACAGATGTCACGGCGTCTTACATCCTCAGAGGCAGACCGGGATCCATGCACGCACATGACCCGGTTGGAACGCACCATAAACACCCCTCGCCATTATCAGAATGAACCACTTATAATTAGTTCAGTAAGCGTGCCCGGACCCTACCTATTGTTGGGTCAAAGTTTGATACCAAAAAGGGTTACTGACTAATATGGGTCCCGAACAACATATGACACAAGTAATCTCCCTCCTAACCTTGTGTCCCCAGACTAACAGATTTCTGGTTAACTTGTTTACAAGTTCAGACATACAGAGTTCAGATCAACTAGTTCACAGATCATACAAGTTTTCAGACTAACGAATCAGATATCAGATTTAACAGATTTACAGAATTGTCTAACTTTGTAATTGGGCCTACAGATTCATGAAACGGGTTTGTTAAATTCATTAGTCCAATTGGTTAAACCCTATCCACCCAACACGTTTTAGACATCATATTTATCCAATTTGCATTAATTAAATATTAATGCACAGACCTCTCACATTAGGTCGGTAGCATGTGGCAGCTGGATGTGCCGGGCGGTTCCGGGCAGACTTCTGCCACAAGCCAGACCTAACCTCGTGTCTAAGCATATTTTAGTTATGCCTACGACCTCTCACATTAGATTGACAGTTTGTGGTTGTTGGTTAAGTCGGTTGGTTCCGGGCAGGCATCTACCGCAAATAGAGTCTAACCTCGTGTTATAGCCAATTCATTCCAATACAGATTTTTCAGATATCCGACTAATTCTGTTTATTTAACATATTAAACTTCTGTACAAGTTACAGCAAATTATTCGAGGTTCTATTAACAAGTTTTGCTCAATTTTAAATCAAGCCTATAGATTCACATACTTCAAATTTCAGCATTTCAGTTCCAATAGATTACGTCATTCAACAGATTAAACAGATAACAGATCTTGCAGATTAGGCTATTTAGCAGATTTGGCAGATAAGGCAAGTTAACATAATTAGCTGATTAGGTAATTCAGTCTAATTAGCAGTTTAGGCAATATAACAGAACTAGCAGAATTAGGCAATATAACAGATATAGCAGATAACGGATTTGGCAGATTATATATATATATATATATATATATATAACATATCTTGCCTAATCATAAATTTAGCCTAAACTCACTTGCCACATATGCTCCTAATCAAACATTACACAGTACAGAATATTCTCCATAAATCACGATAAGTTATATGAATTATGCTAAATTATAGCCTATGATGCCAGATATCCAAAAACCCTTATTTAGGCACATTCACATTAATAGTTATCCTATTTTTGTATAGGTCTTTACGCCTAAGTCACATATCCCTTTTTCAAGTCATGAATTTTTTTTCATAAAAGAATATGTCCAAAAATCTAGATTTTTAAATTATAACATGTAGTATGTCCTCAACATGCATTATCATTCATGTTGTAAATTATCTTTAAACTCTAACATCAGACCTTGATTTAAAACATGCATTATGCCCCCAAGTTACAAGTTGTCCTATACTTCACCTTCTCCCAAATCAAAGATTATCGTACCTAGTATGAACAGATATATATCTAACATATGCTTATTTCTCAAATTAACTACAGATCTAGATTTTAACATGTACTATGTATCTAAATTAGTTTCATGTTAACGGTTAAATCTACGCCCCAAATCCCAAGTCATAAGTCCAATATATTTTATGCCTTAATCTCAAGTCATATGTTGAATATGCCACATGTCCAATTATAACCCTCAGATTTTATGTCATGTCCTCGAATCAGTCCTGTCCAATTATGCATCATTCATTATTTGTCCCAAACGTTTTAACGTTCGTGCGTTAATCTCTTATGAGATGAGGCGCAAGCTCGTAGTAGCCTGGCTATAGAATAGAAAGAAGAAAGAGATACAGAATAAGAAAGATCTAAATAGAGCAGAACAATCATAACCTCAAATTTAGATTTACAGTTCATGTCACAATCATAATTAACGTTTATAGCGGAAAATAACTGTACTTGCCTTTCGTGGTTTAAGAAAGGAAATAAACTAGTGTTGATGCAGAAATGCTGAATTATTCCTCTTTAATTGTCATAGCTCTAAACTTGGATTTGAGATTTGATTTAGCTTCTAATTCTATTCAGGTTGGAAGAGGATTCATCAGTCCGAGTTTTGATTCCAGCAGGGTAGCGACGCCATTTTTAATTTTAATTAGAACAGAGGCAGAATATAGACAGAATGAAATTATGTGGAGAGAATGAGGCTAGGGGTGAGTTTATATAGGATTAGGAGGACAAATCTAGATAGAAACGAGACCGGATACATCAGAATGAACCAGGTTAAAAAAACTGGGTTTCGGGAGCAGGTCGACCCCCAGGTCGACACTATAGTCGTCCTGGTCTAGCCAGGTAGACACCCAGGTCGACACTACGGTCGACCTGGCCCTGGGAGGTCGACACTATGGTCGACCCCCAGGTCGACCTGGTCCATGGGCGGGAATTTTCCCTCCCAGCCTGTTCTGGGATTTTGAATTCGAATTTGAATTCGAATTTTCGAGCTGTTTTCGATTCTGAAATTCTCTGAAACTTCGGAGGGCCATATCTCCCTCATACGGACTCCGTTTCTCGAAAGCTCGGACTCGTTTCCAAGCAGAATTTCGAGACGAACGCAATGGAGCAACGCGTTTCCCTTGATTCTTATTTTATAATTTAATTATTCTTTGATCTGTTACTTATACGTTCACAGAAAATACGGGGTGTTACAACCACCCCAACAGAAACAGACGGTACACCAATAGAAACAAACATAACTAGGTGTACCCTAAATTCTACCCCAAGCGATTGACTCCCTAATACATAAATACCCTGTGCCGGCCCCACTGAAGGGTGTATCATTCCCTAAGGTGGCAACCTATAAACACAGACCTATTTACAGATGTCATGATATTTTATATCCTCAGAGCAGACCGAATTCATGCATGACCAGGTTGGAATGCGCCATCGACACCCCTCGCCATTATCAGAGTGAACCTCTTACAATTAGTTCAGTAAGCTTGCCCCGGACCCCTCCTAGTGTTGGGTCATAGTTTTGATACCAGAAAAGGGTTACTGATTAATATGGGTCTCACACAATAGATGGCACAAGTAATTTCCCCTCCTAACCTTGTGTCCCCATACTAACAAATTTCAGATTAACTTGATTACAAATTTCAGATGTACAAAGTTTAGATTAACTAGTTCTCATATCAGAAATACAGGTTAACAAGTTTTCAGACAAACGGATCAGATATACAGATTTACAAATTTTTTCACTTAACCTTGTATTGGGCCTACAGATTTACGAAACGGGTTTATTAGATTCATCCGCCCAGTTGATTTAACCTTATTCGCCCAACACATTTTAGGCATCATATTTATCCTAGATTTGCATTAATTAATCACTAATGCATAGACCTCTCACATTAGGTCGGTAGCTTGTGGCCGCTGGATGTGCCAGGCGGTTCCGGGCAGACTTCTGCTGCAAGCCAGACCTAACCTCGTGTCTAAGCATCTTTTAGGTATGCCTACGACCTCTCACAATAGACCGACAGTTTGCAGTTGCTGGTTAAGCCGGTTGGGTCCGAGCAGGATTCCACCGCAAACAGAGTCTAACCTCGTGTCTCAGCATTCTCATTTTTAGCTAAAGTATTCATTCACAGATTATCCCAATATCAAACTAATTATGCCAATTCAACAAATTAAACTCCTTTCCAAGTTACAGCAGATTATTCAAAGTTCTATTAACTTGTTTTGCTCAATTTTAGATCGAGCCTACAGATTTTCATACCCCAAATTACCGTATTCAGTTTCAACAGATTTAGCAGATTAGGCAATTTAACAGATTTAATCATCCCTTAAAATTCCATTGACATGCCTCGCCTAATCATAAAATTAAGTCTAATTTTACATGCCCAAATTATGGTCATAATTCACAATATAACGTATGCCCCAAATTTTAGTTAAATTTACACAGTACAGAATATTCTCTAAAAACCCTAAATCATAATATACAATAGGAATTATGCCAAATTATAGCCTTTGATTTCAGCGTATGCCTAATATACAAAATCCCCATTTAGGCGTATTCACATTTAATAGTTATCTTATTATAATATAGATCTTTGCGCCTAAGTCATATACACAATAATTTTCCTTCTTCCAAATCACATACTATCATATATAGTATGCCCAGATCCAGATCTTAAATTACAACATATGTTCGTTTCTCAAATCAGTCACAAATAAGTCATGTCTAATTATGCATCATTCACTATTTTTCCCAAATTTAGCGTTCGTGCGTCAATCTCTTATGAGATTTGGCTCAGGCTTGTGGTAGCCTGGCTAAAGAACAGAAGGAAGGAAGAAATACAGAATAGTTACTATAATATTAATAAGATAGATCTACACAGAAAAAAGATGATAAACAAGAATATGCATAATCTCAAATTCATATTTATAACCATGTCAAGATCATAACTAAACTTCATATCTGAAAATAACTGTACTCACCTTGGTTGGATTCTAAAAGAAAAAGGGTTGTAGTTGTTCTCTTTTAATCCTATTCAGATTGGAAGAAGAAGAAGCACTATTTCTAGCTTAGGCTTCAGCAGACTAGAGACGCCATTAATATATTTTAATTAGAACTGAGGTAGCATAGCATTACAATGGTTTGGTGCGGAGAGAAAGTGGGGTTTGGGGGTGTTTAACTAGCATAGGGATCAACGAATCTGCTCAGAACGGGTGTCCAAATGCAGAAAAACGAACCAGTCCTCGGATCTGGAAATAGGGGGAGGTCGCCCCCCATGTCGACCCCCTAGTCGATCTATGTCACCCAGGTCGACCCCCTGGTCGACCTGGGTGCTAGGTGGGAAATTTCCCGCCCAACCTGGGTGTATGATTTGAATTTTGAACTAAGCTGTTTTACTTAATTTCAATTTTCTGAAACTTCTGAAGGCCATAACTTCTTCATACGGAGTCCGATTTACGCAAACTCGGACACTATCTATAGCAAAATTCCAAGACAAACGCGATAGCGTAACCCGTTTCCCTTAATTCTTCTTTTAAAAATTAAGTATACTTTGTTTTGTTACTTCTATGTTCATAGAAAATACGGGGTGTTACAATTATGGAATTCATTTCTTTAGCTTCGAATTCATTCAACTCGTCATTTAATCATTTATGAATATATATTCAACCGGTCCAATGCACAATCAACAACAGTACACAATCAACTTAACCAAATCAATTGAATTCGCATTCAATATTAATATTTACTCGGTTATCTTTACTTTGATCATCAATCGATTAATATCCGATTGATTTCCCCAATTATTATCAAATTTGATTTCCAAATTTCAAATTTACTTAATTAGTTCCAATATTCGTTCTTAACTTAATCAAGTTAATTTTTTAACTTCACATTTAATTAACTAATCTAAAAATTAGTTTACTTCCATTTTAGAAATCCAAATCCTTGTTTTTGTTCCAAATATCATCCAATTCCTCTTCAAACATTATTTAACGTATTTTTAAGTTAAATTCTGAATCATTTTAATTCAAAATTAAAATTCTCATTCACGCAATCCATATGTGATATCTCTTTGGTTATATTAAACCATTCAAATTTCCAATCCATTTCAAATCAATCATACAGACCAATATCTAAATAATTTGATCAAATTACTTATTTTTTATAAAAAATATCTTTCGGGCAAAATTATTTCGTTTACCCCCTGTATCGTATCACTTGTCAATTCAAATGCTTTTCAACACTTGAACGGCCAAACAACACAATAAAAAACATTTGTATATAAAATTAACAAATAAGCTCTAATATATACACACATTCCAACTCAATCTAGGGTATTACTAACTGTAACACCCCACGTCCATTAATGTCACTCACGAAGGGAATGCATTAACTTCCGTGGAGGTTATAAGTGAATATAGAACAGAAAAATTACAACAAGACAGATAGTAAATAGTACTTGGAAACCTAAAACTTAATTTTATTGCAGCGGAAATTAAACATGTTTGTTACATCATAAAACCATAGATCATAACCAAGTACAATATCCATCTTCATAAAAACAAAATACATAATCCCATTACATAAATAACCATTAAAAAGATAACAAGCTGGACTTTACTTCAACGGTCCAAGCTTTCCAAAGAGAGATGAAGCAATCCAATCAAACTCCACTAGAGATGGGTCCAACCTAAGGACCTGGAGGGGGAAAAAGGATAGAAATGGAGGGGGTCAGACATAAAGTCTGGCGAGTATGATAATTCTAACAACACTATCATCAAAATAACTAGACTAAGGCATAAGCTGGAAGACAAGTAAATGTCTATGAACTCTTAGGAAGATAAAGATAACGTTTAAGATAACGTTAAAGATAACGGTAAAGGCACACCTAATTACTAACGAATGATTACTACACTGCACCACACATTACTACACTGCACCACACCAGTCACCCTATTGTTTGGTCCCACTTGCTTCACACAGAAACTTTATAAATAGCCTTATGTACCCCTAGCTGACTACATAGGTGTCGTCTGCCCCTATCTCCACTAGGTGTACCCCACAACCCACTTTCAATCGGCTTCCTACTCGTAAATACCCGTGCTGGCCCAACAGTGGGGTGTATCACTCCCCTAAAGTGGCAACCCGATACAACTTGAGAATGCACGGCTTATACCTACACGATGCAACAACGTCTTACCTACCAGCCCGGGTCCACACACGCATACGAAACCCGTTGGACTTGCGTTGCCACCGCTCCCCGTTTTGGCCTCTTACAGTCGAACCCAACATGCGTGTCCCGTTCTCGACTTGGGTCGAGCCCACAAAGATACGTTTGGGATACTGGTCGAAATGGGCCCCCACAAGCTACCCACCTAACCTTGTCACTAGTATATCCCACTTAACCCTCTTAGTCATGTTCATTTACATGTGTGTTTGGTTAAGTCTTACTAATCTTATTTCACATGCCACTAAGGGAACCCCCTAGATTCCTCATGCCACCCAAGGCACCTACTTAACCCCCATGTCCCACCTTACATGTTTATCTGTTAAGTATTTCTTAATTCATTCAGGCCATAACCTCATAAAGACCTCTCACATTAGACTGGCATTTATGGAAGCAAGATTTGCCGGGCGGGTCCGGGCAGTCTTACACCATAAAAGAGTCTAACCTCGTGTCTTTACAACCGTTATGCTTTAGTTTAGGCCTAGGACCTCTCACATTGAGCTGACATTTGTGACCACTGGATTTGCCGGGCGGGTCCGGGCAGGTTTACGTCACAAACGAGTCCAACCTCGTGTCCTAAGCATTGATTAACACTTAAAATCTTTTACTCCAGTTTTAATAATTCCCTATTCAAATTATTAATTAAGTCAACTTTTAATGATGTCCATAATTGACTCAATTATGGCCATCCACTTATGGCATGCAAAATCATATCAATTGCACCCCAACTTTTTGATATTAAATCCTTAATATTACCCCTACCCCACGTTTATACGTTCGCTTATTCAACGCATAATATAGGCTAGACTTGTATAGTCTAACACCTAGCACAAAGATAAATTATCACAACATATAGACAATTAAAATAAATCTAATCATAATAGGGGTGAAACTTGCATAAACTACACATGTTAAGGATCAAAAGGTGTCAACTTGTTAAATGTCTCAATTTACATGATATGATCATAGCCCAAATCTATACATAAACTTGCATATGGGGTTTTTAGGCAACATAATGATGGTGTGAACTAGCATAGGATATCACATATGTCATAGCATAATTCTAGATGTCATAATAGATGTCTTGGCATATGTTCATAACTTTTCTAATCAATCTAACTTGCATATATGACTTGTCATATAGATCAACATAACCCAAACATGATGATTTAATTAATATGAACTAACTAGCATAGATGGTAACATCTTGGCCTTTTTAACATGTATGATTCATCACAACTTAGCATAGAAACTTTCAACATACATAACATCATCATAGCATGATTTACAACATATAAGATATCATCATCACATAACATTGGATTTACAATATACATGATAGCAAAAGGGGTTTACAACAACATATATGATAATTCACATCATCTACTCATAATCCATTCATAACTCAACCTAATTAAAATGATAATAATCTTATTAATATCATCATACTCACAATTTAGAGAAGAAAAGAGAGAGTTTTGCTTTGCTTTAGGGTTGAGAGAATTAGAATTGAATTTGCTTTTCTTCTTTCTTAGTTGGCAGCGGCTCCATTGATTTCCATGGCGACGGTAACTATTCTATTTTAATTAGGTTTAGGGTTAGCATTAGGATGTATTTATAGGTGTAGGAAGTTATTTAGGACCATTAAATTAACCCTGAACCATGAGAACCAATCAAATGCAAAATCTGCATTTGAGCGAATCGGCCCACGGGTTGACAGCCAAACACCCTGGATTAACCCCTAGTTGACCCAACGGGGCTTGGGTCGACCTCAAAAATGGCCGGTTCGGTTATTCCCCTCCCAATTCGCTGTTTTAAACTTTTTCGCATATTTATTTATTTAATTTTTAATTTATATATATATATATATATATCAATATATATATTTCTCTGCGCAACCCATTTCACTTAATTCTTTTCTAAAAATTAAGTATACTTTAATTTGTGAATTTTAATGTTATAAAATTACGGGGTGTTACACTAACCCCATCTCTATCGAGTTATACTAAACATTTCTATATAAAATTAACAAATACGCTCTCATATATATACACTCCAACTCAATCTAGGGTATCACTAACCCCATCTCTATCGAGATACCACAGACCCAAGGTTATTACTAAACCTTACGCTCTGATACCACTGTAACGACCCGGTAAATTTGATGCCTGAATTCCAACAATAATACATAACCCGTATCACTTGCCAGAACTCAAGTATCGAAAACACCAGATAGTTAATGAAAGAATATAGAGGGCGAGATAAGAAAGAAAGAAAATTAGAATAGAAGAAGAACACAACATCAGAGTCTCACATCGCAACAGAATAAAATATGGTAGAAAAAAAACTTTTTTTTGAGAGCTTTGAAATTAAAACTTACAATCATCAGAGTACATCAATACATATGGGCAGTCATAATAATCTGTCCTCATATACAACACACAATGAAATAAATCTAGATATCATACGTTTGAACAACTTCAGCTCGTCTCAGGACTTCACAACATCCAATAACCTGAACCTGCATAACCCTGTCTAACCCGAGCATTTACAAAACGCCGAATCAGTTTGGTGAACCAGAGTGAGAAAAACTCACTAAGTTTAATAACATCACACAACTTGATTTTAAAGTCAAACCATTTCGTTTTGAAATCATATCTTTTTCTGATATTATAATAGTGTCGAAACACAAGTAAATATCAATCTAGCCGAATGCTTTCATCTAACATTCCACATATATAATATACAATCAAAAGCACGGGCTCTTATCGAAGATTGGATTTCCAAAATACGACAAGGTATCGAACCACCTTCCGATAGTGTATCTCTAGAGGCGAATACACTGGGTTCAATAAGAACATCTTGCAACCCAGCCACACATGACCGACCACTCATTTCGCTTGAGTGTATCGAATGTATATCACCAACGGTTGGGAGCTACCCTACCGTTTCCGGAAAAGGGACAGCATCAAAATAAATTAAAGGAAATGAATTATCTCTAGATATGTGATTATACACCCTACTTGGGTGCGACCCACTTAGCCATTCTACCTGTTCGATTTTTGTCATTTCTCAGTTGAAGAGGCTTGAGGTTTAACACTACCTTTAGAACATCACATTGCAATTACTTTGAATACCACATTGTCAGATCCGTTAAATCACTAATTGACGTCCCTAAAAATATTCTGGGAATTAAGCTAAGAGAAGAATCTTCTCCGCAACTAGCAAAGATACATTTGTAGAAATTAATATACGTGACTCTTAAGAAACACTCTGTCAGACATTTGTCCATACAAGTCATCCAGGAACATGATGAACCGAAGGTACCTTCCTACCACATCCTAAGTATCACCTTAGAGATTAGTTGCGAGTAGTCCTTGCAAATCTATAGATTTCAACTACGACAGAACCCCAGTATATCTCCGGGTGAATCATAGATTTTAAGTGGTTATTCCATTTTATGAAGATTTATCTTCTTCTATTTCTCTGTCTTGATCAGCATCTGATATCTTCAACATTTTCGTATTTGCTGGTCGAAATGGTTTTCGAATATAAATTTGATCTCGGTCTTTCCGTACCAACAATCGTATTGGCCAGATTTGATAGTCGATTATTTAACTATCAAATAAACAATCATTCAACCATAAAATAAAATATATTTATAGGTTTAGTACTCAGCATCATCTAGCTTATTTAATTGTAAATAATTAAATAAACGATTAATTAAAATATTCCAATATTTGGAAAATAACATTACACTTTTTACAAATATTCGCAAAACTTCTTTCATTCTAATGCTTCGAAATATATATTATAACAATATTCAGTATTCCATTTTATTATCATTTTCGCAACATTATCCATTTTCTAAACTGGAAATCAGTTTAACTTATTATTCGTAAAAATAATCATTTACGATAAGCTCTCTTGTTCAATACTTGAAAAACAAAAGCCAACACTTTTCTTTTAGAATAAAATCATTCTAATTCTCATTTTCTCACTTCGAAAATACTGTTACGTATTTACACAATCTCCTTTTCATTTCTGTTACCCTGGAAATCTCATCTTGTATCCTTAAATCTTTTATTTCTGTTTCTCTTTGGAAATACCTTTTTTTCCTTTCTCAATTCTTCTATTTCCTATTGACTATGAAAATATCTTTTATCCATGCATTTCTGTATTTCAACATTCATTAGTCCTGGACCGTTAATTGGTCAGAAAATAATCCTCTGAGTATCAACCCCGTAGATCGAAATCAACATCATAATAAAACTCAGTATATCACTCAACTCAATCAATCTCCCGTTAGGTTCCAATTATCATCTTAAATTGTTATCAACTCATTTTATTTCACTCGCAATTCATTCAACCTTTCTCCACTTTGTAAATCTCATTTCAATTCCATTCACTTCACTTAATTTCATTACTTAGTCCCGCCCATTAAAAATCAATATTTTAACTCCACGTCTCTTTTATAAATCTTATTTATAAACATAGGTTTGATATAAATAATTTTTATTTCCTGATTTCTTTTTACTTAATCCAACTGTTAAATAACATTTCATTTAAGCTATCGTACTCACTTAAATCTCTTTATAACTTAGATATAAAACTCGTTTTTAATATAAAACCCGTTCAGATCTCCTTTCACAATTCAACTTGATTTCATTTCAAATTCTGATTTCTTGCTTAAATGAATTTCACTTAAAAAAAATCTATTCAATTATTATTAATTAGATTAATAATTTGCTGCATCACTAACCACTGTAAAAGTAGTCAAATCCTTGATTAACTTAAATAAATAATAAATTTCTCTCTATGTGTTATTAAAATTGAAAAAATGTTCAATTAAACTATTTCAATAAATTAATCGATAATAAACTATATAATTTAATAATCAACTCCAACGAAAGCGGTTGACTTCGTCAATCCAAAACACGGTTATCTCGTTAACCAATTCTAATTAATTCTCATTTTAAATTAATCAATAATATAATTAATTTAAATAACTTCATTTAATTGTTTCTAATAAACAACTTATTCAACTCTTAACCGTCGTTTAATTTCTACTCACTTGCTTATGAATCTCCGTATTATAAGAATTTACTTTATAAAATAATTCTATAATTATTTATAATCTTAAATAATTAATAATACTTATTTATTTCCTTTCTTATAAACTTCCATTTAAATAAATCGATTTAAAATTCTATCTTCAGTTATAAAATAAATTTTATAACTTCATTCCAGTCAATTTACATGACGGTAAATCCTTATTTATAGCACAATTGATTTTCAAGCCATCTGATGCTAATTACTCAACTGATAATGTCCATTGGTTAAAAACAAACAACTGTGAAATTTCAGTTCAACAGTCAACAACCAAATCAGTTGTCCAATCCATATTGGTGAAACAGTTCATATTATTGTGATATGAAAATAACAATAAATTTGAGGAATCCCATTGGATACCTCCAACCTGTTTTTCCCTACATCAAATACGTTACCTTAAATAATATTATTCGATTAAACAAACAGATATAATTTTAATAAAAATAATAACCGTAATCTAATCAGCCATATTTCAATTTAAAACATTTTATATTTGTATAAACGTAACAATCTAGGTAAGTTACCTTGTTTGGAATTAATCATTAAAAATAACGATTAGTTCAATTTAAATTAAACGAACGTTTAATTTAATTAGTTCAGTTCAGCACATATGAATGTGTATATAGCATTCATCAACCAATTAACAAACATAGCACACAAATAATAAACCCGACTTATATAAATATAAAAGGGTATAATGAGTGAGTAAAACTCACTTTGATTTGATCTGCTTTATCGATGTAGCGGTTTGGTTACGCAGTTAAATTAAACAGTGTTTAATTTAATTGAAATCCCAACTGTTTCCATTCCCATCCAAAACAGTTCCAAAATATTTTGCTTGTCAAATATGATTCCCGTGCCACTCGTTCTGGTCGACTTGGACCATGCAATCACCGGTTATACATGTTTTAACATCACAGTTTAATTAAACTAAATAAATTCTTAATTGATAAACTATTTACGTTAATTATTTTATACCATTTTTCTTTGCTACGCATCGTTCATGTCTGTTCCTTCTACTAGCCCATTTCATGCACCATGTCCTTCGTCAGTTCTTCTTACACAATACTTGCTTACTTTTGTTTCTTGTACCCAATTATATCACGTCCGATTTCAGTTTGTCCCTCCCACTTCCGTATTGCTTCAGTAAAAAAGGCACTGCTCACCCAAGCAAAACATGCACAGCAGTACCCGAACGTGAGAGCCATTCACGTTCGCCGCACCCATTACCCTACTGCCGGAGCATGTTCCTTCTACTTCGCCTGCTTTGTACAAAACGCGGTGCACAATTTCAACAATCCTCCCACCGTTCAATTAATAATATGCCTAAACCTTTCCTTATTCGTGAACAACAGGCTAACCCCTTATCTTCTATACACTTCATTCCCACTTCAGTTTACACGGTTTCTTTTGCAAACTTCCCAGCATCGAAAAATCCCATGCACCCAACAAAACAATCCTCCACTTCATTTCTTGTTCCTACAATCATGCTGCTATTTCTATGCAAACCATCCCACTTTATATTTGCTTTATTCCTTCATTTTAGTTCCTCCAAACTCCACTACACTGCCCACCATTTTTCACGTCAGCCCCTATTTGACTTCCTCGTTCAAGTCACCCAAAGGCCTGCACCATCTTCAACTCCTCCTTACTGTTCTTGTAAAAAGAAATTACCCCACTTACTTTAAACCAAATGCTGCATTGTTCTTCCTTGATTTTCATTAACACTCATTACTCCACTTTACGTTAGAAACCACTCTTCCTTTTGTTTCCTCAGAGGAAAGCCACGCACGTTGTGCTTTGCTCAACATATACGAACCAACAAAATGAAAAGCTGACCTTATTTTCTTCAATAAACCCACCCTTCTGTTCGCATACACATTTGACCATGCATCTTCCTATCCACGCAAATTTTGCTCCATTGTTTTTATTTCTTGCTCCCGTATCTTTTCATCTGTTTGCTTCCATATATTTTTCATGTAATCAGTTCCTTTATTATGAACTAGACAAGCTGACACTTCCCACTTTGTTTCCCTTTCCCAACGTCAGTTTCTTATTCAAAAGCCCACTCCTTCGTTTGCAATTTAATATGAGACTGCTCTTCTTTATGTTTACTAACACCATGCACGTCTTCACGCACAACTTCCAAAAGTTAAAGAGCCAACACGTTACTGGTGCACCTTCCTTCTTATTGCCATTGGAAAAATCACGCGTTGCTTCCCATATTTATGTTCTAGTTTGCTTTTGGTCCAAGAGAAATAGAATACAGTTGGCATGCTTGTACTGCTGCAACTTCCATGCTCCTTCACAACCACCACCGGGAACACAAGTTGATCGCCCTTTAAACGCTGCAGCTACTAAGTCTCGATCCAGCCACTCCTGAGCTCAAAAACACATCTCCATCATTAAAGATGAAGACCTTACTCAGTCGAAGGTTTTCGTTGTAGAGAGTTTTGTAGATCGTTGAAAGAAATTTTGAGATTTAACGAGAGGAAGTGGGTGGTTTTGCTGTCATTCGTTGAATATGGCGAAGGGGCTTTATATTTAAATTCATGGACGAGCTTAGTTTCCTGGAAGTTAGAGCCAATATGAGGGAAGTGTTTGCCTTTACTTATAAAAGAAGAAGGAAAACGAGATAGGCACAAGGTCTTTTAACATAGAATAGGTTGTAGTCTACGCATGTATCAGAATAGGGGTGCTGTTTTGTACTTTTGTTATTTGCTTGGAGATTAAGCAATATATAGGATAGGCTTTTGCTTTGGGTTTAAGTAATAGGATATACCCTTTTTTCAGTTCATTGTACTGAATTGGCAAATCAATATAAGGTATACAGGTAGCCTGAATTAGGCAGAAGCACGTACGGTTTTTGTTTCTTAAGTATAAAGCATGCACCATTCTTTTTTTATTTTATTTTGTGTTTGCTGTTCTGCTAAGGAATTGGACGTCATTAGCTTAGGTTTTCTCCAATTGATATGCTACATATTACCATGAATAGGTATCCAATAATTTATACACCTGTTGTTTTCATTATGTTTATAACTTACCCTCACACGAATGCAAATCTATACAACCGGCTAAATCAAAATACTGCCAAGTTAATTCCACCACTAGCATTCAACATGTTTTAGCTCCATAACCGATCGTGTGCAAAGCACAGACCCCATTCTAGTTTCTCCATATGGAAGGAAACTAATATGTGTTTAGTTTTGATCTATATGTCGTTTTTTACGCTATTCAATATATAATTAAATCCAAATTTTTTATTTAAATAATAATAAATTATTATTTTCAAATACATATTCACTAAAAATATATATGGCTCCAAGTATACACCAATATGGATTTCAACTCAACATTACCCGTTTTGAGTTAAACGATATCCAAACTATATTAAAACCCTATTAAGTAAATGATATCATTTATTACCGAATTTCATAGCGATTATTTGAAAATTTGAATTTGACAAAACTAACAAACTATAACATGAAATCTCCATTTTTCTCTTTTGTTAGAAAAATATGATCAAACAGATTCGAACGTTTCTTGTTGCACCGAATTCTGACTTATATCAGACCATGTATATTCCATTGAAATTCAAAACTCAATATTACAAACTATCACGAACATACGAGCTCGATTTATAATTATATATAAATTAAACGTTCAAACTTTGTTATATAAATGAATTATATAATTTAAATCGATTTAAAATTCCAAATCAATATTTAAAATAATAAAATATATTAAATATTTGACTACTGAAAATACGGGACGTTACATTATTAGTCTGATATATTTTATCAATGATTTTTTATGTTGAGATGTTGTATTATCAGTAGTTGCATGCTTGGTTGTGTAAATTTGATTAACGAATCAAATGTCATCTATTATAAGAACTATTATATGTCATGGGAACTGCTAAGTTGTAATTCTGGTAAAGCATTTCATAAATAAATACAAAGTTAATATTCAAATAAAGATTATTTTATGACTTAGCAGATCCAATGATGTTAAACATGTTTATTTTATTTTATTTTATATTTGATAGTTAAATCACCGACTATCAAATTTGGACCTTTCCATTATCGTTCTCGAAGAGACCGGAATCTAAATTCCACTTCGATTCGATATAAACGTTATAAGTCAAAGTTTTTATTGAAAACAAATTGAAGATGGAGTATTGCAAGGACTATTCTATTTACAGGATAATTCCTTCAGTTTGTCCAATCCATGTACAACTTGTATGGACGAATGTCTGACAGAGTATGCCTAACCGATCACGTGCGTTGATCTCTTCAAACATATTTATGTTGGTGGAAGAGGTAACTGTTTCTCTTGATTTATACCTGTAATATATTTTTGGGGAAGTCAATTAGTGGTTGGGCGGTATTGAAGATGTGGCATTCAACGAAATTATTTGTCAAAAAAAATTCAGCCTCAAGCCTCACAACCGGAAATGACAAAAATTTGGCAGGCATCATGACTATATGGGTCGCTCCCATTAGGTTGTACTGTCACCATGTAGAGAATATTTGTTTTGTTACTTATTTTCATCCCGTATCTCCTGGAAAACGGTAGCTGCGCAGCCGTACGGTGACAACATATTCGATACACTCAAGAGAAATGAGTTGTCGATCATGTGTGCGTCGGGTTGCAAGACGTTCTTGTTGAACCCAGTGTATTCCTCTCTAGAGATACAATATCGGAAGGTGGTTCCATACCTTGTCATAGTTGGAAATCCATTATCCAAAAAGTGCTCGTGGTTTTGATTGTATATTACATATGTAGAGCGTGAAATGCAAGCATTCTCCTAGATTGATATTTATTTGTATTTAGGCATTATTATAATATCAGAAGAATATCGTTTTCAAATGTTTTGGGTTATCGTGATGTAGAAACCATCCATGTTTATGTGGGGATCGGTCTTACGATTATCTTTTCTTTCAAACTGTTTTTGAAAGTTAAACAAGTGTTCTCATAAGGAAAAAAAACCCGTTCCGTTTTTACAGCGTGGTCTTACGAGATATCCTTTATCAAAATCGGCTTGTTTTAAAATCATTTACTCACACCAATCCCATGACTGACCCAGAGTTTACTTTTCTATGTTTTCCCTAAACTCTTGGGTGACTAAATTTTGTATGGGCATTCAAGTAGTTCAGGATTTTGCAGATTTATTTGGAGGAGCTTGGAGTAGGAGGCTTCGACGTTTAGATATTTAGAGTTTAATTCCTCTATATTGTATATATGATGTACTCTGATGATGTATGTAAGTCGAAATCCAGTTTGCATTTCAGAAGTGATTTTATATATTATATTTTGTTCCGCTGCGATGGTAAGATTCTGTTGTATTATTTAGTTCGATCTTCTGCCTATTTTCTTCTATTCTAAATTTTCTTTCTCTCTATTTCTCATCCTCTAACTTCTTTCTATAAATGATTCGTATTTTCATGCAATTTGGGTTGGACATGAGTTGTATTTAATCGATTTAAATGGTACGGATTTGCGGGTTGTTACAACTATCCTGTAAATAGAACAACCCTTGCATTTTACTATGTCTTCAACATAATCTAATTCGCAACGCCTATGCCTGTACAAAGTGGTTTTCAGATAATAAATCTAACCGATCTCTCCGTATTGGCAACAATGGTCAAAACTTCGATAGTTAGTTATTTTACTATTGAAGAAAAATAAAAACATCCATCCTAATTTTCAACGGAAAAAATGTTGACTAAAGAAAAGCAGTCACTGTCCTTTTCCAGTATTTCATTAGTTAAATCATTTTCCATATTCCCTCCAATATTTTTTACTCCAATATTTTCAAAAAGTTTTAGTGTCTTACGATATTTGGAAACGTTCCATATCCCATCTTCTTTATAGAAAATATCTTCTATTTATGTTTGGGATTCACTTCAAATTACTTCTCCCTTTCATGACCATTCATTTCTATACTTAGGGAATATTTATTATTATATTTCCAAAATTCCACTTACTTGGGTTAAAAAGAGTGTTGTATAAAACATCGTGACAACAACCCAAAATCTTACATTTACCTAAATCTCTTTAAACATTGATCTTCGAGACTAAATCTTTCTATTTATCGGTTAATAATGATATCAATCAAGTTGGGGTATATTTACCTCTCAGACCTTTATTAAATAACATCATAAACTTCAAAACAGAAAAGATTACTCATGTCGAATAATCAACATCATATGAAACCAATTATCCATTTTTAGAACGTGTATACGTTTATCTTTCTATCCTTACCAGATTTAAATTTATAGATTTCATTTTTTTTATAACATTGTATTAAAGTTCGTTTCCTTATCGAATTATATGTATATCGATATATTAATTTCTAGTTATCAAATTTTCTTTAAAATATTCTAACTCCTTAAATTTTTGGAAATTTTTTTCCGGCGTCTCCTTTGTACGGCTTAATCGATACAACTATAAATCGCCTCTCTAGGCCCTTTCCATTCAAAAAGAAAACCAAAAGGCCAAGCGGCTTACCCAGCAAGCTCATAAAAATCTCATATGGAATTTAAACAAGTACATTTTTGTCGGGCACACAATATATAATCTTCATTCTCTTCATTCCATACCAGTCTAACATATATTCAACCATTCACAACTTATTTCAGATCAATTCAACATTTTTTGCTTTTCATTCACTAATTAATTCTCTAATAGGCTTTTTTGCTTACTCTACTTTTAATTTGAACACATCACATTCAAATATATTTTAATTTGCTTATACACAAGAAAAATTCAACTTTTAACCTAAGTTTCATATTCGATTTCACTTTTAAATCCACATTTCTAATCCACTTAAGTTCAATCCAAAAATGTAACGACCCGGAAAATCTGAACCAATTTAAAATTTTTAAATTGGTTAAAATAGTGGATTTTAAGTATTTAAAATATATATTTTAAATAATAATGATGAAAAGTAAGTTTGAATCGACATTTGAAAACGAATATAATTAATTCTAATTATAAACAAGTCCTGAAATGGCGCGGCAATTTCAAATTTTCATTTCAAAGTTTGACTGGATGTACTGGGTGCAAAACAAAACAGATTTGAGTGAAACCAAAAATATTTAAATCTGTTAGTGAATACCTTTCTAACGAATCTGAAAAATCGAAGTTTCATAGCGGAAAGCAAAAGTTATGGCCAAATGAATTTTCAGAAAGGTCGCTATGGAATTTATATAGCCCGTGAAAATGGCCATTTTGCAAACGACCTCGGAATTCGACGAAACCACTTTTGTTGGATCCGGGATGTGACGTTATTGCTCGGTATCAAATTTCATAATTTTTGAAGTTAATATGTGAGCGTAGCAAAGGAAAATGTGTTTTGGTCAAATACAGTTAAATTGGATCGACCAGAAATGGGCCATTTTTCAAACAGTCTCAGAATTCGACGAAACTAGTTTTATTGGGACCGTATCGTCAAAACATAGCTAGATTTATTTTATGGGAATTTTTAGAATAAGCATGTGGCCCCGGCAAATTGAAATATACGTTCAAATTAAATATTGAATGTTTTATATTTTAATTTGAAGGAAAACTGACTGAAACATTCGAATGGGCCTTCGAAAAATATCCCATTGTGTTCGGGATGGGGGTAAAACGCTAGGGATGACAGTCGTTGGGTTTGGATTGGAGTTCATATGAATAGAAGGGTATTTTCGGATTTAAGGAAATTAAAAATTAAAATATAAAATACGGGCCAATCACGTTTCTTCTCCATCATCACGTTGACCAAGTAAATCCCGATTACCCCCAAACCTAAAGGCGACTACAGCTTGATCGTTCCCCCTCCGTTTTCCCTCGATCCACGCAATAAAACACCACGACCCAGTTGAGTAAACTGTAGAGCTCGATCTCACCTTTAAATCCATCCTGGTCTTGAGTTTTATCGTGGAGTATCGGGAACGAATCGGCCTCTCAAAGTCACCCCGTTTGAACCCTTGCCGCGCCGTGGATCCTCCATCGAAGTGGACCCACCTGGTACCGAACTGAGCGCGACTCTGAGCCCTAGAAGGTGGCGTAACCCGTTCTCGACAACGAGCAGCGGTTGGATCGAGATTTGAAAACCTAGTTTTGAACTGGTTTAGAAAGGTATCGGCCTGGTTTAAATTAACTGTTTTCAACATTCAAAAACCGTCGCGAATTATGATTTTCGTTTAAAAATCATATCTTTTTCATATGGTAACGAAATTCGATGAAACAGGAGACACCGGAACCGCGAGGACGTCTTCTACATTCTAGGAGAGACCGCATATTTTTTTGAGCCTTCTGCTATTTTTGGTGGAGTGGAATCCAATGTGATATTTCTAAATTATAAACAATATGAAAAACGACGATGTATAAATTATATAGTCGATGTATGAGTTATATAAGCGTTGTACACCTCTTGTATAAGCGTTGTATAAGTTGTACGTTCGATATATAAGTTATACATGCGTTGTAAAAATTATATATGTGTTGAATAGAATTGAAATGCTTATATATATATATATATATATATATATATATATATATATATATATACGCCCCTCGTCCACAAACCATGGACGATATTTATTGATTGTGATTTGTGTGAAAATTGGTTGATTACGAATGGTTGATTAGAATTGTTTATGGTTGAAATTGATTGGTTGTGGTTGAAAAATACCCGTTTGTGGTTGAAAATTATTTGGTTGGAACCACATAGGATTAGTTTGTGGAAATGAAAAAAATATACATGCCACATGCATTCGAACTAGATGCATGATTCCCCATTGTCAAAAGCAGCGAGGCATTAAGGTAGAGCAAGGAGCCGTACTAGGGACGGTCCCGGTTTTAACTACCCTGCCGTTATGCTGCCGAAATTTTGAATAATATTCATGTGTTAGAATTATTTTCATGTGTTGAAACTATATTCGTGTGTTGAATGGAAATTCACCTATTTAACGACATTCATGTTTTGCAATAAAAATCACCTTTTTATCTATATATATAAACTATAGAAAACCTTCATGTGTTGAATTGAAATTCATTCGTTGAATAGAAATTCATGTGTTTAATGGTATTCGTGTTTTAAATATAAAAATCGCCTTTTTATCTATATATAAAAACTATAGAAAACCTTCATGTGTTGAATTGAAATTCATTCGTTGAATAGAAATTCATGTGTTGAATGGTATTCGTGTTTTAAATATAAAAATCACCTTTTTATCTATATGTATAAACTATACAAAACCTTCATGTGTTGAATTGAAATTCATTCGTTGAATAGAAATTCATGTGTTGAATGGTATTCGTGTTTTAAATATAAAAATCACCTTTTTATCTGTATATATAAACTATAGAAAACCTTCATGTGTTGAATCGAAATTCATTCGTTGAATTCATATTCATGTGTTGAACGGTATTCATATTTTGAAAGAAATTGTTTTATAATAAAAATCCTATTTTTATCACCTATCTTAACTATATAAAATAGTCGTGTTTTGAAATAAATCGTTTTACAATAAAAATCACATTTTTACTATATACATGAATTGTTAAAAATAGCGAAGTGTCGAAGTGAATGTATTTGGATAAAAACATCATTTTTATCAAATGTATGAAAAGAATATAGCTTTGAAATCAAAGAATCGATATATATATATATATGTAGAATTGAAATATATCAAATAACGAAGCTGTAGTTCGTGTTTTGAAATCGTGATTTCAAACGATTAGTGCGGGAGATCCGACCATTGGAATTTCCTGAAACCGAAACCGTTGGGTCCGCTTGGGAAATATCTTTCCAACGACACCAACTTTGTAAAGATCCAACTGTTGGATTGTCCGGAATGTTTAATTCAAATCTGAAGAAAAACAGCGCTAGAATCGATTATATTTATATATATATATATACATATAAATATAATTATATTTAATCGAATAACGATGTTGCAGTTCGTATTTTGAAATCGAAACTTCAAACGATTGTACCGGGAGATCCGACCGTCGGATTTTCCCAAAACTGGAACCATTGGATTTGTTTTGAAAAGATATTTCTAATGATATAAATTTTGTGAAGATCCAACGGTTAGATTTTCAGATATGTGTAAATCAAATTTGAAGAAAAACAGCGCCACGGCCGCGTTATGGCCCGAAGCGTCGTTTTGAATAAATTGGCTATTTTAAAATAAATAAAAATAGCGATAAATCGTTATAAAATATTATAATCGATATGGATGTGAAATTTAGAAACTAACTGAAGGTTGGCTAAGTCGAATGGTTTCCTGGGTGTTGATCTGATGTTGGTTTCGGCCTTCGGGGTTAATATTTGGGAAATCGTTCTCTTACTGATTTACGGTTAGCGACTAATGAATTGAAATGAGGCTTATATGTGTTTGTGTTGCACTTGTTTATTATATGTGCGAGTTGCTTAGAAAGACCGGGTTTATCCCATTCTGTATAACTGAATCGACGATAAGAAATCGAAGATGAAGACGGTGGTTGAAGACCGGAGATCTTCACCTCGTTTGGATGGTAACTGATGTCCTGATTGGGAGGCATCCCGAAATATGGATAATGAGTGGTGATCGTCTAGACGTACTTGGAGATCGATGGGTTTGCGAGGTATATAGTGCCTCCGGTTTCGTTCCGACCCAGAACAGACTTGTAAATAGATTATGTGTCTGACATTGGAATTTATTCTGTGTGATTGATAACCATCAGTTGCATGGTTTGAATTGCCTGTGTGGAAAAGCAAAGTCTTGTAATTGAGGATCAAAGCATCGGCTGTGTGGCGTAGCTTTGTGTATAACGTGAATTCGCGAGCCTCGCACCCCGATATAAACCAGAAACGGGAGAAAGGACCTCAGGGAGGACATGCGTTTCTTTCTAGTTAGAGGTTGTGTCGGTGCTTAAACTGGCTGACATTTATATTATTTTCACCTATGTGGTTGTTGTTGTTGTGAGGCGCCTCGGTTATATCGGTCGATCCGGGACCGATGGAGTCATTCGTTGGCTCATTTACGCCCCAAAGGGCGGGGAAACGTAGTGTTCAGGAATTTTAATCCACATCGGTGGACCGGCCCTGTCGCTCCTAGGGTCAATCGAGCTCTGATCCTATGGCTAGGGCTAGAGAGTCGCGAAGTCGGAAATGACTATCTTTTGCCTTGGTTCATGACGGAAATCCAGATTACAAATACGTGACTGTGCGGTTTTGATTGTATATATATATATATATATATATATATATATATATATATATATATGGCGACATGATATATGGTACCCATGCCGTCTATGATTGATAGTTATGATTGAAATTATTTTTGAAACATATAAACACTAGTAATAATATCAAATGCTTTTGTTTTATTCGTATCAAGCATATTTTGGCCATTATAAGGTAAAACTCTATCCTCCGGTTTGCGTTGCATTGTGTGATGGGAACTGAGTCTTATAATGGCTTCATTTTTATAAAAAGCATTGCGATGTTTAAAAGAATGATTTGTTTTAAAGCACTGGCAATCCGATGGAGTAAACCCGTTCCACGAAAGTGGCGTGGTCCTAAGATTAGCCATATTGTAAATGTGTTAAGTAGATTTCTCATACCAGTCCCATGACTGACTCGTAGTTTGTTTCACTTTCAAACTCGGGTGCCTCTTTTTCTACACGGCAGCCTTGTATTCAGGTTTAGCTGGCTCTTTCTGGATAGCTGTAGATGGATTCTATTATTTATCTCTTTTTATGATGTTCAGCTCTTATTGTACATTATGTTTGTTTTCCGCTGTAGACATTTATGTATAGATGAACTGTATTTGTACTAAGTATGATCCTGTATACTGTGTAACTCTGATGATTACGTTTATCCAGTATATTCTATTGTGCCTTATCTGGTATTATTTATTTATTTCTGATCTGCTATTATCTGTTTATGTGTTGTATTCCAAAGATTACCCTTGTCACCGTCAGTACGGGGTTCGGGGTTGTCTCATTTGGTATCAAAGCTTTGGTTAAGCTTAGTTCTGGAATAATACATATTAACGAACTCGTCAGAAATAGAACCAGTAATGTTCTAGGACGAGTAACTCATTACAGATAGGATCAGTAATATCCTAGTATGAGTAGCAGAATGAAATAACACCACGATAGATACATTTACATTCAAGTATATGTTTCTATGTTTTAAAATATCTTTTCTGTGACCTGCACTTGATCTGCTATTTGCAGAATTACTAGAAAATGAGTGTCAGAATCAGAAGGAATGCAGAACCAGATATTGAAGCCCTATTGATTAAGTATCGAAATATGGGTGGAATACCGTTCTTAGGCGAAGAATCTATTATGAAAACACAAGCTGGGATTTGTTCTGCTGAGAAGATCTTTGACGGTTTAAAGCTGAGGGATGACCAGAAAAGATTACTGGCATCCTGGGCACTCAAAGACGAAGCCTTGTTCTGGTGGGATTCGGTTATTGAGAATAATCCAAAGGGTGATATCACATGGGATAGATTTAAAGTGATTTTCCTAGAAAGATTTACTCCTCCTGAAGCAACTAAGCGGTTATGTGATGAATTCTCTTATCTGATACAAGGAGATATGACCATTCCAGAATATCATAAGAAATTCAACGAACTCTCTCATTTTTCCCCTCATCTGATTAAAGACCCAAAGAGAAAGAATTTGAGATTTATTCATGGCCTGCAAAGAAAATATCAAACTAGTGTGATGAGGAATGTGAAGCTTCCATTTTCTGAAATGATATACATGGCTTACCAGTATGAGGATCTCGACAAGAAAGGCATGTTGCGTTACGAAGAGGAAGTCAGTTCGAGTATTAAAGGTGAGTCTGAAACTGATCGTCCTGAGGCCAGTACGATGTCTGAGGTCAGTAAGAAGCCTAAAGTCAATCGGAAAAGGGCCAGATCTGAGAAAGAACTAGTAACAACAGCTGTATGCAGTATCTGCAATAGGCAAGGGCATCTCTCGGTAAGTTGCAGATCTCTAAAGAAACAAGTAAAGGATGGGTCTAAATCCGGTAAGAAATTTCAAGAGAATAGAAAGTGCAGTCAATGCCATCAGACCGGTCATCTTTCAAAGGCCTGCCCGCTATTCAGAAAACCTGAAGCAATACATGTAAATGAAGTGGAAGAAGTGCCGGCATCTTCGTCTGCTGAGGAAAGGGCTAATGTTTTGGAAGGCACGCTTAATGTCAAAAATATTCCAGTTAAAGTATTGTTTGACACGGGCGCATCGCGAAGCTTTATTGCAAAGAACGCAGTTAAGAAGCTGGATTTGAATTTGAAAAAGCTCAAAGAACCAATGACTGTCCACAATCCGGTTGGGAATTCCCTCGATCTCAGTTGGGTTTGTGCGGTGCCTGTCTCTTTTTCCTGTTATAAGTTCCCTACCATCGCTATCGTTATGAATTTTACTGAATTTGATCTTATTTTGGGATTGGATTGGTTAACCAAATATGAGGCGGAGGTCAGATGTGCGGAGAGAGTTATTAAGGCAAAGGCCCAATCAGGGAATTATATAACCATACCATGTGAAGGCCCGAATTCAAATAGAAAAGACTTTTGGTCAGCTCTTGATGTTTCTCCTGCTCAAATAGAAAATATCCCTGTAGTCACAGAGAATATTCCCGACCTCGTAAAAGATATACCTGTCGTCAAAAATTTTGCGGATGTGTTTGAAGAAGTTGTTCGCTTACCTCCGCAGAGAGAAATAGATTTCAAGATCGCTTTGATTCCGAATGCAAGGCCGGTAGTTCACGCTATTCGAAGAATGTCCTTAAAAGAGAAAGAGGAATTAGACAATCAAACAAGACAACTTATATGGAAGGGTCTAATCAGGCCTAGTTTCTCTGATACGGGTGCGGCAGTGGTGTTTGTCCCAAAATCCGACGGTACTCTGCGACTATGTGTGGATTATCGTGATTTTAACAAGCCGACAATAAATAATAAATATCCATTGCCGCAAATCGATGATTTATTGGATTATCTGAATGGAGCACAAGTATTTTCAAGGTTGGACCTTGCTACAGGCTTCCATCAGCTTCGAATTGCCGAAGAGTGTGTTCATATGACAGCATTCAGAGGTCCAGACTTATTATATGAGTGGTTAGTAATGTCGTCCGGCTTATGTAACGCTCCAGCATACTTCGTCGATTTGATGAATAGAGTGTTCAGAGGAGTCCTAAATAAATTTGTTCTGGTTTTTATTGACGATATTCTAATATTCTTTAAATCAAAGGCCGAACATGAAAGGCATTTGGAACAGGTTCTGGAAATCCTCAGAAGGAATGTATTAAAAGCCAAACTATCCAAATGTATATTCTGGCAAGATGAAGTGAAGTTTCTTGGCCATGTCATATCGAAAGAAGGAGTTGCTGTGGATCCAAGTAAAATCACGGCTATTCAAAATTGGAAACAGCCTAGTACCCATATAGAAGCCCGCAGTTTTCTTGGACTGGCTAGTTATTACCGGAAGTTCGTTAAAAACTTTTCGAAGATATCTGGTCACTTAACGAAGCTTACAAAGAAGCACTCAAAATTCAAATGGACCCCAGAATGTGAGGAGGCTTTTGAAGAGCTAAAATTAAGATTAACAACTGCCCCAGTGTTAACGATAATCGACGACAATAAAGATTTGAAAGTATGGACGGATGCCTCTAGAGAGGGCCTTGGTACAGTGTTAATGCAAAGGGGTCAAGTCATTGCTTATGCTAGCCGTCAGCTGAAGCCACATGAAAAGAACTACGTAACTCATGATCTTGAGTTGTTGGCTATAGTATTCTCTTTGAAAATCTGGAGACACTATCTTCTGGGTGAGAAATTTGAACTGTTTACAGATCATCAGTCGTTAAAATATCTGTTCACCCAGAAAGACTTGAATCTGAGGCAACAATGTTGGCTAGAGTTCCTTGCAGCATACGATTTTGAAATTCTATACACTCCAGGGAAAGCCAATGTCGTGGCCGATGCGTTAAGCCGAAAGAATGAAATGATCGCCAGTTTTATTATCACGACTTCATTGATAGATAAAATATCTGCTCTTCAGAAGGATGATCACTTCATTTAGAAGATCAGAGAAATAATTCAGAAAGGCGAACCCTCGAGTTTTCAGGTTGATAATGAGGGGATTCTAAGGCTAAAAGGTCGAATTTGTGTTCCTAACATTTCTGAGCTCCGAAAGGAAGTACTGGATGAATGCCACAAGTCAAAACTTAGTATCCATCCGGGAGTAAGCAAAATGTATAATGACATCAAACGCACTTTCTGGTGGAAGTCGATGAAGAGGGACATTTCTTTATATGTTAGCCGATGCCCTACTTGCCAGCTAGTCAAAAGCGACCAACGGAAACTTGCTAAATTGTTGTAACCACTGGACGTTCCAGGCTGGAAGTGGGAACATATTTCCATGGACTTCATAGATGGTTTGCCCAGAACCAGGAAAGGAAATGACAGTATTTGGGTGATCGTAGATCGCTTCACGAAGACCGCCCATTTCATACATGTCAGATCAAACAGAACTGCTCAGAGTCTGGCGCAGATATACTTCAAGGAAATTGTTAGACTACACGGAGTGCCGATCAGTACAGTTAGTGATAGAGATACAATATTTACTTGCAAATTCTGGGAGGCATTTCAAGTAGATCTAGGAACAAAGCTGAACCTAAGAACCGCCTATCATCCTCAGACAGATGGTCAAACTAAGAGGGTGAATCGTATAATAGAAGATCTATTGCGGGCTTGCGTTCTAGATTTCGGTGGATCATGGGAAGACCATCTGCATTTGGTTGAATTCTCTTATAACAACAGCTACCAAGCGAGCCTGATAATGTCGCCATTCGAAGCATTGTATGGTAGACCATGCCGATCCCCTGCTTGTTGGGTCGAACCCGGTAATAGACTTGTGTTGGCGCCAGATATGATCCGAGAAGCTGCCGACAAAGTCAATTTTATTAAGAAACGATTACTCGCCGCTCAAAGCCGACAAAAGAGTTATGCGGATAAGAGAAGAAGAGAGATATCATCAGCTGTTGGCGACTATGTATATTTGAAAGTATCGCCGATGAGAGGAGTTATCCGGTTCGGTAAAACAGGGAAGTTGGCGCCCAAGTTCATTGGTCCATTTCCTATTCTTAAACGGATTGGAACTCTCGCTTATAGGGTTCGATTGCCTGATTGGTTGCCTGGAGTACATGATGTATTTCACATATCTCCACTTCGAAAGCACGTTCATGATCCAGACTTGATCGTGGAAGAAGCAGCTCAACAGGATATTGAAATTACTCCAGTATTATCTGTGAGAAGAGAGCCCCTCAAGATTATCGGCAAAGAAACCAAAGATCTGAGGAACAAGAAGGTTCACTTAGTCAAAGTGCAATGGAGTGGAGATCCGCGAGATTGTACTTGGGAAACTGAGAAGAGCATTCAGAAAGCCTATCCTAAGTGTCGAGTAGATATCTCTGATTGACTCCGGTGCAAGGTACATTTAACCTATTTTGAAATTTCCAATTAGTTCTCTACTATGTTGTTATTTTCTTTCCATGGATGTGCACTTTTAATTCTATAGTCTGAATGATTTTAAAGAAATATAGAAATTGTTTAGCATATTTTTGAAAAAGTTAAAAACAAATTGCTTCTTGTTTGCATTGTGTGATAGTAGATTTGATTAATTAAATTATTAAAACGATAGTTAATTTAATCAATAATAGAATGAATGTTAGAATTTATTCGATTAAATCACACATTGAACTGATTAAAAAATAGAAACATATACTTGTGCATTATATATGTTTGAATAGGTAAATGGATAGCTGTTGAGTAAAGATTCTATTTGCGTGCCCGACAAATAGGTAAACCTTAATAAGTTGGATGCAAAATATTATTATATCAACTCCTGTGAATGCCATTGGATGTGGAGTGCTAGTTGTTCTGTGAGTAAAAAAAAAATGTCGCCATAGGATAGTAACAATTAATTTTGAACTACACTACATGGCATACTTCTTGAAGATAGGCATACTTCATCATATGCCACATAAGCATTTGGAGCTTGTGTGACGAGGTGGAAGATTTATCATACGAGCGAGAGGCTTGTATCGCGATGACTATATTTTACAGGTTGAACTAATGACTGATATGGACCATATAAAATGTAACGATAAATTGCCAGATTAATAAAAACCCCACACGGATCTGGAGTTGAAAATAATCACGTCTCTCTAGTCATTAGATATGTCACATAGATTATTTATTTCCCACACGGGACAAGGTGATGAGGATTTATCCTCTGGAGCAATTAAAATACACACTCCCTCAGGCTTTGACAGGGTGACGAGAATTTATTCTCTGGAGTTATTATCTATACAGCTCCCCTGTAAACACCATAATGTATCACTATAAATATGTGTATGCTTTATAGGATTTATTGGGTACCTAATACGGCCCAATAAATTTCCAAACACCTCCTCGAACAAAGGAGGTTATCGCGAAATTTTTCAAAAATTCCGGGTGTTAGCCAAATTTTTGAAGAATTTGAAAATTCTCAGAAACTGAAAAGTTGGAGAATTGAACCCAGATTGGACGTAGAGTTGATTAATCAAACCACTTTCAACTTTGTTCCTTTTCAGGGACGAAAAGTTTTAAGTGGGGGAGATTATAACGACCCGGAAAATCTGAACCAATTTAAAAATTTTAAATTGACTAAAATAGTGGATTTTAAGTATTGAAAATAGATATTTTAAATAATAATGATGAAAAGTAAGTTTGAATCGACATTTGAAAACGAATATAATTAATTCTAATTATAAACAAGGCCGGAAATGGCGCGGCAGTTTCAAATTTTCATTTCAAACTTTGACTGGCTGTACTGGGTGCAAAACAAAACGGATTTGAGTGAAACCAAAAATATTTAAATCTGTTAGTGAATATCTTTCTAACGAATCTGAAAAATCGACGTTTCATAGTGGAAAGCAAAAGTTACGACCAAATGAATTTTCAGAAAGGTCGCTATGGAATTTATATAGCCCGTGAAAATGGCCATTTTGCAAACGACCTCGGAATTCGACGAAACCACTTTTGTTGGATCCGGGATGTGAAGTTATTGCTAGGTTTCAAATTTCATTATTTTTGAAGTTAATATGTGAGCGTAGCAAAGGAAAATGCGTGTTGGTCAAATACAGTTAAATTGGATCGACCAGAAATGAGCCATTTTTCAAACAGTCTCAGAATTCGACGAAACTAGTTTTGTTGGGACCATATCGTCAAAACATAGCTAGATTTATTTTTCGGGAATTTTTAGAATCAGTATGTGGCCCCGGCAAATTGAAATATACGTTCAAATTAAATATTGAATGTTTTATATTTTAATTTGAAGGAAAACTGAGTGAAACATTCGAATGGGCCTTTGAAACATATCCCATTGTGTTCGGGATGGGGGTAAAACGCTAGGGACGATAGTCGTTGGGTTTGGATTGGAGTTCTTATGGATAGAAGGGTATTTTCGGATTTAAGGAAACTAAAAATTAAAATATAAAATACGGGCCAATCACGTTTCTTCTCCATCATCGCATTGACCCAGTAAATCCCGATTACCCCGAAACCCAACGGCGACTACAGCTCGATCGTTCCCCCTCCGTTTTCCCTCGATATACACAATAAAACACCACGACCCAGTTGAGTAAATTGTAGAGCTCGATCTTACCTTTAAATCCATCCTGGTCTTGAGTTTTATCGTGGAGTATCGGGAACGAATCGTCCTCTAAAAGTCACCTTGTTCGAACCCTTGCCGCGCTGCGGATCCTCCATCGAAGTGGACCCACCTGGTACCGAACTGAGCGTGACTCCGAGCCCTAGAAGGTGGCGTAACCCAATCTCGACAACGAGCAGCGGTTGGATCGAGATTTGAAAACCTAGTTTCGAACTGGTTTAGAAAGGTATCGGCCTGGTTTATATTAACTGTTTTCAACATTAAAAAACCGTCGCGAAATATGATTTTTGTTTAAAAATTATATCTTTTTCATAAGGTAATGAAATTCGATGAAACAGGAGGTATCGGAACCGTGGGGACGTCTTCTACATTCTAGGAGAGACCGCATATTTTTCTGAGCCTTCTGCTATTTTTGGTGGAGTGGAACCCAATGTGAGATTTCTAAATTATAAACGATATGGAAAATGATGATGTATAAATTATATAGTCGATGTATGAGTTATATAAGCATTGTACACCTCTTGTATAAGCGTTGTATAAGTTGTACGTTCGATATATAAGTTATACATGCATTGTAAAAATTATATATGTGTTTAATAGAATTGAAATGCTTATATATAAATATATATATATATATATATATATATATACATATACGCCCCTCGTCCACAAACCATGGACGATATTTATTGATTGTGATTGGTGTGAAAATAGGTTGATTACGAATGGTTGATTAGAATTGTTTGTGATTGAAATTGATTGATTGTGGTTGAAAAATACCCGTTTGTGGTTGAGAATTATTTGGTTGGAACCAAATAGGATTAATTTGTGGAAATGAAAAAAATATACATGCCGCCCGCGTGCGAACTAGATGCATGATTCCCCATTGTCAAAAGCTGCGAGGCTTTAAGGTAGAGCGAGGAGCCATACTAGACGGTCCCGGTTTTAACTACCCTGCCGTTATGCTACCAAAATTTTGAATAATATTCATGTGTCAGAATTATTTTCATGTGTTGAAACTATATTCGTGTGTTGAATGGAAATTCATCTATTTAACGACATTCATGTTTTGCAATAAAAATCACCTTTTTATCTATATATATAAACTATATAAAACTTTCATGTGTTGAATTGAAATTCATTCATTGAATAGAAATTCATGTGTTGAATGGTATTCATGTTTTAAATATAAAAATCACCTTTTTATCTATATATATATAAACTATAGAAAACCTTCATGTGTTGAATTGAAATTCATTCGTTGAATAGAAATTCATGTGTTGAATGGTATTCGTGTTTTAAATATAAAAATCACCTTTTTATCTATATGTATAAACTATAGAAAACCTTCATGTATTGAATTGAAATTCATTCGTTGAATAAAAATTCATGTGTTGAATGGTATTCGTGTTTTAAATATAAAAATCACCTTTTTATCTATATATAAACTATAGAAAACCTTCATGTGTTGAATCGAAATTCATTCATTGAATTGAAATTCATGTGTTGAATGGTATTCATATTTTGAAAGAAATTGTTTTATAATAAAAATCCTATTTTTATCATCAATATGAACTATATAAAATAATCTTGTTTTGAAATAAATTGTTTTATAATAAAAATCCTATTTTTATCACTTATATTAACTATATAAAATAGTTGTGTTTTGAAATAAATCGTTTTACAATAAAAATCACATTTTTACTATATACATGAATTGTTAAAAATAGCGAAGTGTCGAAGTGAATGTATGTTGGATAAAAACATCATTTTTATCAAATGTATGAAAATAATATAGCTTTGAAATCAAAGAATCGATATATATATAAATAGAATTGAAATATATCAAATAACAAAGCTGCAGTTCGTGTCTTGAAACCGTGATTTCAAATGATTAGTGCGGGAGATCCAACCATCGGATTTTCCCGAATCCAAAACTGTTGGGTCCGCTTGGGAAATATCTTTCCAACGACACCAACTTTGTAAAGATCCAACGGTTGGATTGTCCGGAATGTTTAATTCAAATCTGAAGGAAAACAGCGCCAGAATCGATTATATATATATATATAATTATATTTAATTGAATAACGACGCTGCAGTTCGTATTTGGAAATCGAAACTTCAAACGATTGTACCGGGAGATCCCACCGTCGGATTTTCCCAAAACTGGAACCATTGGATTCGTTTTGAAAAGATCTTTATAGTGATATAAATTTTGTGAAGATCCAAAGTTTAGATTTCCAGATATGTGTAAATCAAGTCTGAAGAAAAACAGCGCCACGACCGCGTTATGGCCCGAAGCGTCGTTTTGAATAAATTGGCTATTTTAAAATAAATAAAAATAGCGATAAATCGTTATAAAATATTATAAACGATATGGATGTGAAATTTATAAACTAACTGAAGGTTGGCTAAGTCGAATGGTTTCCTGGGTGTTGATCTGATGTTGGTTTCGGCCTTCGGGGTTAATATTTGGGAAATCGTTCTCTTACTAATTTACGGTTAGCGACTAATGAATTGAAATGATGCGTATGTGTGTTTGTGTTGCACTTGTTTATTATATACGCAAGTTGCTCAGAAAAACCGGGTTTATCCCATTCTGAATAACTGAATCGACGATAAGAAATCGAAGATGAAGATGGTGGTCGAAGACCGGAGATCTTCACCACGTTTGGATGGTAACTGATGTCCTGATTGGGAGGCATCCCGAAATATGGATAATGAGTGGTGATCGTCCAGACGTACGTGGAGATCGATGGGTTTGCGAGGTATATAGTGCCTCAGGTTTCGTTCCGACTCAGAATGGACTTGTAAATAGATTGTGTGTCTGACATTGGAATTTATTCTGTGTGATTGATAACCATCAGTTGCATGGTGTGAATTGCCTGTGTGGCATGCTAAGATGCAGTGATCAGGGCTTCTGTTGAAAAGCAAATTCTTGTAATTGAGGATCAAAGCATCGCCTGTGTGGCGTAGCTTTGTGTATAACGTGAATTCGCGAGCCTCACACCCCGGTATGAACTAGAAACGGGAGAAAGGACCTCAGGGAGGACACACGTTTCTTTCTAGTTAGAGGTGGTGTCGGTGCTTAAACTGGCTGACATTTATATTATTTTCTCCTATGTGGTTGTTGCTGTTGCGAGGCGCCTCGGTTATATCGGTCGATCCGGGACCGATGGAGTCATTCGTTGGCTCATTTACACCCCAAAGGGCGGGGAAACGAAGTGTTCAGGAATTTTAATCCACATCGGTGGACCGGCCATGTCCCTCCTAGGGTCACTCGAGCTCTGATCCTGTGGCTCCGGCAGAGAGTCGCGAAGTCGGTAAGAACTATCTTTTGCCTTGGTTCATGACGGAAATCCAATTTCCAAATACGTGACTGTGCGGTTTTGATTGTATATATATATGGCGACATGATATATGGTACCCATGCCGTCTATGATTGATAGTTATGATTGAAATTGTTTTTGAAACATATAAACACTAGTAATAATATCAAATGCTTTTGTTTTATTTGTATCAAGCATATTTTGACCATAATAAGGTAAAACTCTATCCTCCGGTTTGCGTTGCATTGTGTGATGGGAACTGAGTCTTATAATGGCTTCATTTTTATAAAAAGCATTGCGATGTTTAAAAGAATGATTTGTTTAAAGCACTGGCAATCCGATGGAGTAAACCCGCTCCACGAAAGTGGCGTGGTCCTGAGATTATCCATATTGTAAATGTGTTAAGTAGATTTCTCATACCAGTCCCATGACTGGCTCGTAGTTTATTTCACTTTCAAACTCGGGTGCCCCTTTTTCTACACGGGCAGCCTTGTATTCAGGTTTAGTTGGCTCTTTCTGGATAGCTGTAGATGGATTCTATTATTTATCTCTTTTTATGATGTTCAGCTCCTATTGTACATTATGTTTGTTTTCCGCTGTAGACATTTATGTATAGCTGAACTGTATTTGTACTAAGTATGATCCTGTATACTGTGTAACTCTAATGATTACGTTTATCCAGTATATTCTATTGTGCATTATCTGGTGTATTTCTTTATTTATTTATGTTCTGCTATTACCTGTTTATGTGTTATATTCCAAAGATTACCCTTGTCATCGTCAGTACGGGGTTCGGGGTTGTCTCAGAAAACCTCCTTTAACTAATTAGTTCTAGTTAGTTAACTTCATTCAGTAACTAAATCTAATTTTTGTTCCAAAAATCACTTTGTTTATTCCACATGAGTTTATATTTATTTTATAACTCAAAAATAGATTTTTTTTCTAATGTAAATTCGGATTTTACTCACTCAAAATCCTTTTTAATTTCTTAAATAAATTGTTATGGTATATAAACGATTATACAGTGACTTTTCTGAAATTTTATTTTGACATAACTCAAAATCCATAAGTCAAAATCTAGGTTTTTCTCTTCCATTTAATAGGTCTGAATGTTTCTTATTTCATCAAATTCTGACTTATATTGAGTTCTATATACTCGATTGAAGTTCGAATCGTCAACTTATGAACTACTACGCCGCAGTGAGTTCGTTCTAAGTATAATTTAAATATAAACGTTAATTTCATTTATAAAATAAATTCCAATCTTATTCCTTAATATTTTAAATTAAACTAGTTTCCCAAATCTAACATAAACACTTCAATTATCCAAAATCGTTGATTACTTCATAACTCGGTTATAAAATTATCCACAACTCAATTTCTACATTAAATTCCAATTCATTTGGAAATAAAACATCCTTTACCGCTGCAAACTAATATCATCCCATGATAATAATGAAATCGCTTAAGTCGGGGTATTTTAATTACCTCTTAGACCCTACTCGACAACATTGTTACCTTGAAATAGATAAAAGCTTGTAATACAAAAACTTGATTAAAATCTCACCTTCTAGTCCATTAAAAATATGGTTTTATAAGCCATATTTACTTTAAAAAAAATCTATTTTAAATTATCTGATGAAAAATAATTTATTATAATTAAAAATTTGTTTATAAATTAACTTCCTTATTTCATATCTTGACAAAAACTTCAAATTTAAACTCCATTTTGAAACTTGATTCCCATTTTATTTTGTTATTATAAGTTGTATATATATATAAACATAGAATCTATTGTCATATTTAAATATTGAAGTACTAGCTTCTTAGGAATTATAGTTCTAAAATATATTTTCTACTAAATATAATTATAATTTCCCTTCTTGAAATAATTTTCATTTGTAAATTGGACATAGTCAAACTCGAATAATAAATCTGATGGATTTATTTCAGTTCAATTTTCATTTCGAACATCGGAAATAATTTCATCATTTTCTTTGAAACGATTTCCAATTCTCTTTATTAATTCATGCTTGAATTCACATTTCCCAAATTATCCAATGATAATTCATTTCACTGCATTTATAAACATAATTAAATTAATTAATTGTTTTATTGTTAAAAACAAGTTTATTTGCCTAGCCCATTCAAAATTTAATTTCTATTTGGAAAAATAGATTTTTCTTTTAAAATCTCAAAATCCATTTTCATGATGTTATTAAATATCAATATTTTAGGGCCAGTAATACTCAAACATCCAAACACGCAAACCATCACTCCAATTCAACATATCACATATATATAAATATGTAAACAGACAATATTAATTTGAGGAATCCAGTTGGATCCCTCAAACCTATTTTCCCTGCATCCATAGATGTTAGCTAACTTAAATTATACCAATCCTGCTTCAAGGCATGATATAGCAGTATAGAAGTTCATCCACTATATATATATATATATATATATATATTGTGGGACTCATAGGGTCATCTGTTAATGGGACTGTGGGAAATATCCAATATATATATAAACATATATATATATATATAAACATATATATATATATATAAACATATATATATATATATATATGTATATAATAGCCACAACCACTAAGCCTAAATATAAGTAATATATATTGTACATAATGGCCATAATTCATCAACAATTATTCAATGCATCCAAACAGTCAACAAACAACATACAAAAAATATTTAAAATAAAAATTCGTTTATAATAAAATTATAAACGAATCCAAAAAGTGAGTTTACTCACAATGATTTTATTTGTGTTTTTTTCTTTCATTAAACCTCATATCATCATATTTCTGAATCCACTTGAATCTTCTCGAATTAATTTATCTTGCCTATTGTTGCTGCATTTCTTCCTGACTGCTATGAACAGTCCAGTACCTCCATACCATTGCCGGACTCAGCTCCTCCTGCCCTCCCTTGTTTTGACCTAAAAATCAATAAAGCCTCCCACTCGACATCTCTCATCCATATGCTTTTTACTACCAATCTCGTGCATCGTTTCTTCACTGCCACTCCTGAATCAAACCACCATAAATCCACTCCTAGATCTTACTGAAACTAAAGCCCCACTGCTTCCTCTCATTCAAATAAAAATTCCCCTCATTTCTCTTCCAAACATGGCCGAACTTCATCACATCCGAACGCCTTCTATACAAAAAAAAGCTGTTACACTGTTGACATCAAAACAACGACTCGGACCCCTTCCAGGAAAACTACCTCAACTCGCGCCACCACGAACTCGTCATCACCCCAGCTAACTACGTCCAAAACGAAAAGCCTCCATCGCTCCACCCTCCTAGCATCGAGACAAAGAGTTCGAAACCATCCAGGAAGTGGCGAATTCTACCATAGTGCTTCAAGCCCTACATGTTGAGATAGTTCTTCGAACGATAATCTATAAAAACATCACACCATATGTGATTCACCATCTACAATCCAGATAGGAAGTTGAATGCGACGATCGATGCATAGTTCCCCCAAAAATCATTGCCCATATCGCGATTGCTCCCAATTTTCTTCATCGCGTAGGAATAACGATTTTGGTAGCCTTCCTCCAGTCGGTGAACCAAAATAATTTCGATCCATATATTTTTAATTCAATTATGAGGATTGGTTTTTGATCTGTAAAACAATGGACGAGCCACGACTTGTATTTAAAAGGGAAAGGTACGTCTGCTTATGAGTACAACGAATAGGGTGGCACTGTTTTCTTTTTAGGTCGACTGATAGCACGTTGATTGAATTTAATTTGATTTCGATACTATCCGTTTAATTTTATAAGAATATATTTTATGGTTTTGAGGGTTGTACCACTATTCTGAACACATCGGGACAGGTTTCGAAGTCTATTTTGATCGTATGAAGATGATATTGATTTAAATCAATGATTTAAATTAAATTCGATTTAATTATTTCTAAGCGTTTTCTAATCTTACAATCAAATGCTAAATCCAATCATTACCAAATATGAAATCTAATAATAATACATTATTACAGATATGATGGAATTGGTTTCATCAAATTTTGAAGTCGTTTGAAAATTAGTTATTTTTACGAATTAAATTCAAACAATTAATATATAAATCGGTGTCTAAACAGTTAAATTCATCAATGATAAATAATTACTATCGTCCTAATTCAAACAGAATTTATATAAATCGATAGAATCATTTTGATTCAATTTTAACTTTGAACCCAATTATTTGTTTTTTTTATTGTGATAATTCAATATATTCGATATTAATTCGTATATCAATCATTAAATCAATAAATTACATATTAAAATTCTTTTATATTTTCAATTCAACATTTAAAATAAATTTATATATTTAAAATTAGATGACTAAAAATCTTGGATGTTACAGAGGTGGTCGAACATAAGGGAGGAGGAAGGGGGATGGAGGAGTGGTGATTGTGGCTTTATGGACATAGGGTATAGGCCTAGGAGGGGCGGATAGTAGGGGAGTGATGGAAGTGGGTGTAGACCGTGGGTACAGAGCTTAGTGGCGAATTAAGAGGAGGGAGAGAGGAGAGTTTTGGTGGATTTTGGGGTGGTGGAAGGAGGGTGATGTTTGTGTTTTTAAGGAGGAAGAGGAGATTAATGGCCGAATGTTAGGAGGAGAGGAAGGCGGAAGAAAAGAGTAGGGAGGAGGAGATGGAAGGCTATGAAGCCGTGGATTTTAAGAAGGGGTTGATAGAAAAATGAAAGGAAGGGAAATGTAGCACCCCGTATTTTCCGTGAATATTAAGATAACAAAATTAAGAACACTTAATTTTTAGAAGAGGAATTTAGGAAAACGGGTTACGCCATTTCGTTCGCCTTGGAATTCTGCTTGAGATAGAGTCCAAGTTTGCGTGAATCGGACCCCTTATGAAGAAGTTATGGGGGTTAGACGTTTTCAAATTTATGCAGAAAATAAAATTAAAAATAATAATTAAATAATCAATTCAGTTCGAAATTCAAAAAATAAGAAATCGACTGAGCGGGAAATCTCCCGCTTAGGGGTGTCGACCCCCCCCTACGGGGTGTCGACATGGGTGTCCCCCCCCCCTTGTAGAGGTCGACCCCTACCAACTGTGCTGGATAGTGACGATTTTCTGAGTCATAGGGCTACATGGCGACTTCTGATTTGTCTGGTGACGCATTTTCTTGGACTAGACGACTCTAATTACTACTTGGTTGATCTAAAGGCCCATTTAATCCTAAACATCTATATAATCACCCCCAAACCTCAACCCTAGACCTCATAACCCTATTCTATAAAGTCGTCATGCTGTCCATGTCTAAGCTAGCCTAGCCTTCATCTTCTCCAAACTAGAAATCAAGTTAGAAAGCTCCAAACCAATTCCAAACTAGAGACTCAAACGTCTACATCAAGGGTTAAGCTTAAAAAATTCAGAAATCAGATCCCAGAATACAAGATCCATTCTTTTTCTGTAAGTTCGGTTATTATTCAGATTTGAACACCTAATAGAAATCATGACTGTAACAATCAGATCTAGAACTATGCCTAATTCTGATTAATGCTTGTCCTTTTGCCAAATCTGAATTGCCTATGCCTATGAGACTATTGTGATTTATATAATGGAACCTATCATGCCTATGAGACTGTTCTGATTTGACATAATGGAACCTATTATGCCTATGAGACTGTTGTGATTTGACATAATGGAACCTATCAGGTTGTATATCCTATTCCTATGAGACTATTGTGATTGATAGGATGGAACTTATCATGTTGTACATCAAAATTAGTGATTCTCTTAAGTTCAATTCTATCTAATCTTTATACCAATGTTGTGAATTGCTTAGCTTGCCCACACTTATTGTTAATGTATAACATTACCTATTGGAAACATGATTCTTGAATTGGGTACACCTTACATGCCTATTTTTCCTTATGTCAATTCTTACGCTCCTTCTCTATTTTTTTTCCTTTTTATTTTCTTTTATGAATACCAGTTTCATTCGGAACTTAGATTGAATCTCGTTGTATGTGCGATTATAACACAGGAAAATTAGGTATAATTTTTTTGAGTAAATTTTATGGCATAAAACTTGTACTGACTAAACTTGGGGAATATTGACATAAAAAGACCAAAACTTGGACACATATGTCAAATATGTAAATTGGCTAAAGATGATCATGCCTAACCCGAGGTTAGATTGAGTTGTAGTGTAAGACTGCCCGACACATCCAGCGACCGCAACAATATAGATCTAATGTGAGAGGTTAGCGGATTAAGCTCAAAACCCCGATGTTAGATTGAGTTGCGATGGAAGATTGCCCGGAACTGCCCGACACATCCAGCAACCGCAGCAATATAGATCTAATATGAGAGGTTGGTGCTTTAATGGATAAATTAAAGCTAAGGGACGGACAGGCTAAGAATGGTAGGGTTAAGTTAATTAAGGCAACACTTAACCAATACAACATGTTAATTAAACAGATGGGTGGTGTCAGGTTAATTTGAGAACACTTAACCATTATAACATGTTGATTAGGAAACCCTAGTAATGGGGACCCGTTTCAGCAGTAACCCACATAGATGTATCATGGTACCCTGAACTAGGCAGGGTGGGGCACGATTATTAGGCTGATTATAAGCGGTCAAAGTAGCGGCGGGTGGTGCAGCTGTGTAGGTTCCGGCGGAGTATCGGCGTGCATGTACTTCGGAGTGGAAAAAGCAGGCACTGGGCATCAGTAGTATACACTGTGCATCTTGAATTTGTGTCGGGTTGCCGCCATAGGAATTGATACACCCCATGGTGGGACCTGCATAGGTATCTACAATCAAGCGGGGCCGAATGACACAAGAAACAAATGCATGCGAGTAGAAGCCGATCGGAAAAGGGATCACTTTGTTATGAGCACATGATGCGAGTAGAAGATGATCAGAAAAGGGATAACTTTGTTATGAGCACATGATCGTAGTTGAAACATTCGTTAGTAGGTGCAGAGAAATGGAAATGGGTGTTATAGTATATTCAGTTTATCTTGCCTTATCTTATGTTATCTTATTGCTATGGTACCGTCCTATGTTCTGTTTATTCATGTCATAATCCTTTTACCTATTTACATGTTGAATAATCACTGGACTTACCAGGTTTATGTCTTATCCATTTTTCTTTCGCCTTCTTTTCTTCTGTTCCCCCTCCCCTAAGTCCACAGGAGGGAATACTTCAGCTTAGTGCCGACCATTTCCAGCTTGAAGATAGTAGATGTATTGCTTGGATTCTCTTTTCTTGGGCTATGACTATGGTTACACTTTTATTGGTGATTTATGCTGCTTTACTACTGTTTTATGCTTCTTTATATACTTGGAGTTTTATATCTAGACAAATGTTTTATTGTAATAATTTAGAAGTTGGATTTTGAGACAATGCTTGTAATGTTTTGACTGAACCACGTTATTTATGAAATGATTTCAGTTTTCCACTGCCTATATGTCTGTCTTGTAAATTATCTGTGCCTTTTGCCTAAAATGCTTCACCAAAGTTAATGCATTCCCTTTGTGAGTGACCATAACGGAGGTGGTGTGTTTCAACTTGGTGTCAGAGCGATGGTTTCCCAGATCAGATAAAAGTTTTCGAAAACTATTTTTCAAAAAGAAGTTTAAAGAAGCATTTACAAGAAAAGCACTGTTTTATTTTAAAGGTATGATCCCCAAAGCCATATGCACTATCGTTCTATCCTTTGTTTTTAACCTTTTCTTTTCGTTTCAGCTTGTCTGGGGATCTTAATCTTCAAGAGGGTGTACCGATACCTGGTTGTTTCATAAGGTATCTGGAGGTTAGGGCTAATGACGTAGGCCCAGCAGACGTTCCTCCTCCCCTAGTCACAGCCGTTCCTCCTCCTCCTCCTCCTCCTCCTCCTCCTCCTCCGTGTGTGAGTGCTTTCTCGAAGATATGTAGAGACTTTCGAGCTATGGGTGGAAAGAACTTTAATGGGACTGAGTCATTTGTGGAAGCAAGAAACTAGCTCAAGGAAACAGAAGATTCGTTTATTATCTTCGAAGTGGACGATAGCAGAAGATACAATTGGCTGTATGGTTAATAAGTACGAAGCCTCTTACCGGTGTGAAGTTACTATGCTAAGAGACCAGTTGAAACTTAGGAGGATTTTAGAATGAGATTTGAAATGAAGTTCCTCTCACAAGCTGAACGAAGTCTACAGATGGAGAAGTTCTTAGCACTCTAATAGGGAAGCCTATCGGTTAAGGAATACATTAACCAATTCAACCAGCGGGCTAGATTCGGACTGGAGTTAGTAAACACTCCACATAAAAAGGCTCTATGATTAGTTAAAGTGTTAAATGAGCCACTGCACAACCTAGCTATATCCTATATACTTATGGGTGCGACTTTTGAGAGAGTGGTGGACATGGCACTGTTACAAGAGGAAGACAAGGATGGCAAGAAAGAAGTAAAGGTGGAAGAACCTCTAGACAAGAAAGTGGAGGGATCGTAGAATAAGAAGACGAATTCCAAGAAAGGCAGGAAGAATAACAAACCCCGTGACAAGAGGAAGTGTAAATTTTGTGGCATACTTGGACATCTAAATAAAGACTGCAGGAAGAAGAAGAGCAAAGTGAGTGGTTGTTTTCAATGCGGTGAGACAGGACATATGGCTAAGGATTGCCCAAGAAGGCAAGGGCAAGGGCAGAGAACTGGATCTACTTCTGGAGGACAGACTCACGCTCTCATTGCACCTCCGCAAGAAAGAGGAAGAAATATTTCTATTGAGAGTTCAGTTTATCTTTCTGATCATCCAGTTCGTACACTTTTTGATTCTGGCGCATCGCACTCTTTTATATCTACTGCTTTAGTTGAATCTCCGCACCTAGATACTAGTATAGTAGAGGATCCAATGGTTGTTTTAAATCCAACTGGGGGTCCGACTTATTTGTCAATGATTTGTTTGGATTTGGCGCTGGGTTTAGATGTAATGCTTATGTTTTGGGTTTCACAGGCTATGGGTTGATTCTAGGCATGGACTGGTTATCCAGTAATAGTGCCATCCTTGATTGTAAAAGGAGAGTGGTTAAACTAATGACTCACCTTGGTAACACTCTCGAAATCTCTTGTAATCCCATGAATTTTGTTATGCTTAGCTATCTAGAATCTCTTGATGCGTCCGTTGAAAACTTGCAATCTGTTAGAATAGTCCGTGAATACTCGGATATCTTTGAAAAGGTGAAGGGTTTACCTCCGAAGCGAGAGATAAACTTCCACATATACCTTGTTGATAATGCAAAACCTGTTGCTTTACCTGTTAGACACATGGCTCCAAGGGAAAGGAAAGAGCTCAACAAGCAAGTTAAGGAATTTCTTGAAAAGGGGTTCATAAGGCGGAGTATTTCTGAATGGGGTGCTCCAGTGGTGTTTGCAACTAAAGCGGATGGTTCACTTCGCCTGTGCATGGACTATAGGTAGATAAACAAGCTGACCAAGAAGAATAGACACCCACTTCCTAGAATAGACGACTTGTTCGACCAGCTCGTAGGTGCCTTGGTTTTCTCCCTACTAGATCTGGCCACTGGATTTCATCAGCTAAGAGTGGCTGAAGACAGCATAGATAAGACCGCGTTCAGGACCCCGGGTGGTTTCTCTGAATGGCTTGTCATGCCTTTCGGCTTGACAGATGCACCCGCCTATTTCGTAGACTTGATCAGTAGGGTGTTCAGAGAGTTCCTTAATAAATTTGTAGTGGTCTTCGTGGACGACATTTTGGTTTTCTCAAAAATTAAGGAAGAACATGCTTTGCATTTATGGAAAGTTATCGATACTCTACGAGCACATCGAATGAAAGGAAAATTCTCCAAATGCCATTTTTGGAGTGAACTAAGGTTTCTTGGACATGTGGTGTCCAAAGAGGGGATAGCTATGGATCCCGCAAAAGTAGTTACGGTGCAAGATTGAAAGATTCCGTGGAATGCAACCGAAGTACGAAGTTTTCTCGGGCTAGCGGGCTTTTCCAGAAAGTTCATTAAGGTTTTGCGAAGATATCAGCCTCACTTACTGGGTTGACAAAGAAGAACCTAACTTTTGCCTGGGATTTGGATTGTGATGTTGCTTTCCAATGACTGAAAAGGGCTCTGACAATGGCCCCAGTTCCGACATTGCCTGATGGGAGTAAGATGTTTATTGTATACACAGACTCATGCGGTACCGGATTAGGCGTTGTCTTGAGGCAAGAAGGCAAGGTAGTTTGCTATGGGGGAAGGCAGTTGAAGGTACATGAGAAGAACTACCCAACTCATGTGTTAGAACTAGCTGCCATTGTTTTCGCTCTTACGTCATGGCGTCATTACCTACTAGGAGAAAGATTTGAATTGTTTACTGAACATAAATCATTAAAGTGCCTTTTCTCATAAAAAAGATATTAACTTAAGACAACAAAGGTGGATGGAATTTCTTGCCTCATACGATATTGAGATTGCTTATACCCCTGGCAAGGGCAATGTGGTAGCAAACGCCTTAAGTAGGAAAAGGTTGACCTTAAGTCCTTTCTTTTTAGAAAGGCAAAGCTTTTAGTAAATGGAAAACTTTGACTTTAGACCCTCATTTGAATTTGTACCTGGTTTGTTAGCATCACTAGAGGTGTGGCCTACTCTTTTGGACTCAATAGGAACCGCGCAACGTGAAGACCCTCAGCTAGTTGATGTGATGGATAAGCTAATTAGAGGTGAAACTTCTAGTCACCTCAATAGATACTCCGTCGATGACAAGGGTTGGTTGAGACAGGACCGAAGGCTATGTGTCCCACAAGCAAGGGATTTGGTGAAAATCGTTCTCGAAGAAGCACACCATTCTAAGTTGACCATACACCTAGGTGGGGAAAAGATGTATAAAGACATACAAAGAGTTTTCTTCTGGAATGGCATGAAGAAGGATGTAGCTGAGGTTGTCTCTAAATTCTTGATATGCCAGCAAGTCAAGGCAGAGCCGAAGAAGCTTAGTGGTCTGCTTCATCCTCTAGAGGTCCCACAGTGGAAATGGGATAGCATTTCGATGGACTTTATTGATGGGTTGCCTAGGTCAAGAAGGGGCAATACAAGTATTTGGGTAATAGTGGACAGGCTCACTAAAAGCGCTCACTTTATACATGTTAAGAGTTGGAGGATGCCTCATCGTAAGCATCCATTTATCTTAAAGAGGTGGTTCGACCACATGGAATACCCTCTAGCATAGTAAGTGATCGAGATCCTATTTTTACGAGCGAGTTTTGGAAGAGTTTGCAAGAGGATGTAGGCACACAACTATGCTTAAGCACTGCCTATCACCCTCAAACCGATGGTCAGATGGAAAGGGTGAGCAGAGTATTAGAAGATCTTTTGAGATTGTGCATTCTTGATTTTGGAGGAACATGGGAGGATCATCTTCCTTTGGTAGAATTCGCCTACAAAAATAGCTACCAGGCCACCATAGGCATGGCACCCTTTGAGGCTTTATATGGAAGACCATGCCAATCACCAACTTGTTGGTGGGAGTCTACAGGCAAGCTCGTACTTAGGCCAGACATAATCAGAGAAAATTCAGAGAAGGTGGACTTGATACGAAGACGAATGAAGACTGCACAAGATAGACAGATGTCCTACGCTGATAAAAGAAGGATTGACCTTGAGTTTGAGGTTGGAGACAGAGTTTTTCTTAAAGTATCTCCTTTGAAGAATGTCATTCGCTTTGGGTCCGTAGGAAAATTGGCACCAAGATTTGTAGGGCCATTTCCTATCATTGAAAGGATTGGGAAGATGGCTTATAAAGTAGAGCTTCCCGAAAGATTGGCTAGAGTTCATAATGTTTTCCATGTCTCCCATCTATGGAAGTGCTTAAATGAGTCCGCAGTAGTTTTGGAGCCGAGCATACTAGAGGAAGTAGAAGTGGAGCGAGAAGCAATGGTGAGAAGAGTTCCAACTCGTATCTTGTGTACAGAAGTTAAAAAGCTACGCAATCGTGAGGTCAAGCTAGTTAAAATACAGTGGAGTGACGCTGAAGGAGACACGACTTGGGAGATTGAAGACAAGATACGCGCATCCTACCCTTTTCTTTTTTAGGGTACATTCTTGATCACTTTTTTCATAAAGTTTATGCATGCTTGTATCTATCTCTTAAGTATATCTCCTCAGTCCTACTCTTAATCCTTAGGTAGAAACCAATGGATGTAAACATGTATTTGAAACATGTTATGATTGATGGTTGCAAGTGGTTACAAGTGCTTGCTAGTGGTTGCTCGTGGATGCATACACACACACACATTAAGTACTAGATCGGCTCAGTCACTTTCATATTGCATATGCATATATGTATTTGTAGGTGGATTGAAACTTGATGTGCTATTATATGGAAGTTGCATTTGTACGAATGATTGTGCACTAATGTAGAAGTTACAAAATACGATTAGGAATAACTGCATACATAATGGACTCATAGCACCGACATGATTCGCATCAAGGAGGTCAACTGAATCACTATACCGCCTGATTTTGCAATTGATAAGGACATATACACACACTATGCATATGATCATGAAAGCATTAGAAATCTTTTTAAGGATAATGGATGCCTGTGATTGATGGTTGAGTAGATGGATGTTCGATGTTAGGATACATTCTTCTTAACTTAGAGATTTTGGGGACGAAATACTTTAAGGAGGGGAGAATGTTACATCCCGTATTTTCCATGAATATTAAAATAAAAAAATTAAGAAAACTTAATTTTTAGAAGAGGAATTAAGGAAAACGGGTTATGCCATTTCGTTCATCTCAGAATTCTACTTGATATAGAGTCCGAGTTTGCGTGAATCAGACTCCGTATGAAGAAGTTATGGGGGTTAGAAGTTTTCAAGTTTAAGTAGAAAATAAATTAAAATAATAATAATTAAATGATCTATTCAATTCGAAATTCAAAAACTCATAAATCGGCTGAGCGGGAAATCTCCCGCTCAGGGGTGTCGACCCCCAAGGGGGTGTCGACATGGGAGTCGACCCCGCTATAGGGGTGTCGATATGGGTGTCGACCCCCCTGTAGGGTTCGACCCCTGCCAGCTGTGCTGGACAGTGACGATTTTCTGAGTCATAAGGCTACGTGGCGACTTCCGATTTGCCTGATGACGCATTTTCTTGGACTAGATAGCTCTGATGACTCCTAGGTTGATCTAAAGGCCCATATTAATCCTAAACTTCTATATAATCACCCCAAACCTTAACCCTAGACCTCATAACCCTATTCTATGAAGTCGTCATGCTGTCCATGTCTAAACTAGCCTAGCCTTCATCTTCTCCAAACTAGAAATCAAGTTAGAAAGCTCCAAAACTAAATCCAAACTAGAGAATCAAACATCTACATCAAGGGTTAAGCTTAAAAAATTCAGAAATCAGATCCCAAAATACAAGATCCATTCTTTTTCTGTAAGTTCAGTTATTATTCAGTTTGAACACCTTATAGAAATCATTACTGTAACAATCGAATCTAGAGCTATGCCTAATTCTGATTCATGCTTATCCTTTTGTCAAATCTGAATTGCCTATGCCTATGAGACTATTGTGATTTATATAATGGAACCTATCATGCCTATGCGACTGTTGTGATTTGACATAATGGAACCTATCATGCCTATGAGACTGTTGTGATTTGACATAATGGAACCTATCAGGTTGTATATGTTATTGCTACGAGACTATTGTGATTGATAGGATGGAACTTATCATGTTGTACATCAAAATTAGTGATTCTTTTAAGTTCAATTCTATCTAATCTTTATACCTATGTTGTGAATTGCTTAGCTTGCCCACACTTACTGTTAATGTATAGCATGCCTATTGGAAACATGATTCTTGAATTCGGTACACCTTACATGCCTATTTTTCCTTATGTCAATTCTTATGCTCCTTCTCTATATTTTTCCCTTTTTATTTTCTTTTATGAATAATAGGTTCATTCGGAACTTAGATTAAATCTCGTTGTACGTGCGATTATAACATGGGAAAATTAGGTATAATTTTTTTGGGTAAATTTTGTGGCATAAAACTTGTACTGACTACACCTAGGGAATATTGACATAAAAAGAACAAAACTTCGACACATATAACAAATATGTAAATTGGCTAAAGATGATCATGCCTAACCTGAGGTTAGATTGAGTTATAGTGTAAGACTGCCCGGAACCGCCCGGCACATCCAGCAACCGCAACAATATAGATCTAATGTGAGAGGTTAGTGCATTAAGCCCAAAAACCCGAGGTTAGATTGAGTTGCAATATTAGACTGCCCGGAACCGCCTGGCACATCCAGCAACCACAACGATATGGATCTATTGTGTCAGGTTGGTGCTTTAATGAATAAATTAAAGCTAAGGGACGGACAGGCTAAGAATGATAGGGTTAAGTTAATTAAGGCAACACTTAACCAATACAACATGTTAGGTTAAATTGAGAACACTTAACCATTTTAACATGTTGATTAGGAAACCCTAGTAACGGGGACTCGTTTCAGTAGTAACCCACATAGATGTATCACGGTACCCTGAATTAGGCAGGGTGGGGCACGATTACTGGGCTGATTATAAGCGGTCAAAATAACGGCGGGTGGAGCAGCAGTGTAGGTTCCGGCGGAGTATGGGCATGCACGTACTCCGGAGTGGAAAAATCAGGCACTGGGCATCTGTAGTATACATTGTGCATCTTGAATTTGTGTCGGGTTACCACCATAGGAATTGACACACCCCATGGTGGAACCAACACAGGTATCTACAATCAAGCGGAGCCGAATGACACAAGAAATAAATGCATGCGAGTAGAAGCCGATCGGAGAAGGGATCACTTTGTTATGAGCACATGATGGTCATTGAAACATTCGTTAGTAGGTGCAGAGAAATGGAAATGAGTGCGATAGTATATTTAGTTTATCTTGCCTTATCTTATGTTATCTTATTGCTACGGTAGTGTCCTATGTTTAGTTTGTTTATGTCATGATCCATTCACCTGTTTACATGCTGAATAATCACTGGACTTACCAGGCTTATGTCTGATCCATTTTTCTTTAGCCTTCTTTTCTTCCATTGCCCCCCTCCCCAGGTCCACAGGGAGGGAATACTTCAGCTTAGTGTAGACCTTTTCCAGCTTGAAGATAGTAGATGTATTGCTTGGATTCTCTTTTCTTGGGCTATGGCTGTGGTTACACTTTTATTTGGGATTTATGCTGCTTTACTACTGTTTTATGCTTCTTTATGTACTTGGAGTTTTAAATCATGATAGATGTTTTAATGTAATAATTTAGAAGTTGGATTTTGAGACAACACTTGTAATGTTTTGACTGAACCACGTAATTTATGAAATGATTTCAGTTTTCTGATGTCTATATGTCTGTCTTGTAAATTATCTGTGCCTTTTACCTAAAATGCTTCACCAAAGTTAATGTATTCCCTTTGTGAGTGACCTTAGTGGAGGTGGTGTGTTTCAGGAATGATGAAAAGGAAGGAGGTTTGGCCTTTTTATTAGTGGAAAGGAGGGGTGAAAATGTAAAAGTGTATGGACAAAACCAAGTGCTAAGAAAACAAAACCATGGACATGAGCTCATGTTTTCATTCCTAGGGTTTGTGACCCTCTTGTCAGATTTTAAAAGTGTTTCAAACTTTAAAACACTAGGTTATGTTGCTATATTTTAAATTCGACCCAACTTATCAACAATCCTAACAATCGACACTTGACGCTATCAAAATAGAGTTATGTTTTCAACTTATTTAATATTTCAAAAATAATTATTTTATTTCTATATTTGAAATAAATTTATATTTGACAAAAGGTCACGTTAACAAAATGCCAATACCGAAAACTACTTTAACGACTATGCACGTGGTGAGGAATCCAAAATAATGTAGGTTGGTTTGACGAATGCTAATGGAATGAAGTAAGAGAACGATGACAGATATCCTTAACCTTCGAGTTATAATTAAAATGACTAAAATAGGACTACACCGTGACCAAGTGGGTTAGCTATCCCTATCGCCAACATTTCTTTCTTTATTACTTTAGCCCCTCAGTTTGATTTGGTTTGATGTGCATCATTTATTTGAGAGTGTTTGAAACAACCCAAAATTACCCGTAAAGGAAAGTCCGGATTGATTTGAGAACACGACAAATCAGAACACAAAACAGAAGAACATTTCATTGCTTATTACAACTATTACATAAGAGTACAAGAGTATTTAAGAGTATGAATAAATAATACACATTGGAAATACAATATTACAGATTTAAAATTACATAGCAGCGGAAAAATAATACATTACACAAATATAAGAAATACACAGATGCAGAGCGATCCGAATATAGCTCCAACTGTAAATTAGGATCCTGTGAAAATAATATCTACGAAACCAAAACTAGTAGCTGCCCGTGTGGAAAATATGGGCACCCAGAGCTTAGGTTAAAACAATAAACTCCAGGTCAGTCATGGGACTGGTGTGAGAACTAAAACAATTACTATCTTGATTTTAAAGTTGGGTAACTCACGGGACCACCCTGTATAATACGGAATGGGTTTACTCCATATGAATCTTAGTTTAACATAAAACAATGCAATGCTTTTTGGAAAAATGAAGCTATTATAAGACTCAGGTCCCATCACACAATGCAATGCAAGCCGAAGGATAGAGTTATCCCTTATAATAGCCAAATATGTTTGATATGCGAAAATTCATCTTTTATTATTACTACTATAAGTGTATAGTATCAAAAACAACTTCAAATATAAATGTATCAATCATAGACGACATGGATACCATACATCATGTCGTCATACTAGTTCTACAATCAAAACCGCATGATGTCGCATTGGAAGTTGGATTTCCATCTATGAACCAAGGCAAGGGATTGTCCTTACCGGATTCGAGACAATCTAGCCCATGTCTCTGGATCAAAGCTCGAGTGACCCTAGGAGCGCCAGGCCCGGTCCAAAAATATGTTAGTGGATTAGTTATACCTGAACAATACGTTTCCCTGCCCTATGGGGCATAAAATCTGAGCCACTAGGGACTCAATATCCGAGGCACCTCATTTCATCATCCACATAAGTAAAATGTCTGGGCTCCATACCATGACATCACTTCTAGCTAGAAAGAAACACAAGTCCTCCCTGGGGTCCTTCTCCCGTTTCTGGTTCATACCGGTGTGTAAGACTCGCGAAGTATCGCTATACACAAAGCTATGCCTAAATAAGTTGTGCCTTGATCATCAACCACAAGGCTCTGCTTTTCCACAAAAGCCTTGATCATTTGCATCTTAGCATGTCACATTGTAAATCCATACCTACCATTGATTTCTGCCAATATATAACCTCTAAGCTCGTACGTCTCAGAGAAGGGTGTTAAGCAAGAGGATAAATTCTCCGCCACCAAACAGATATATATTTAGTAGTGATCAACAATACAGCATAAAGGAATACAATGTCAGACATACCATCCATTTACAAGTCCGTTCTGGGTCTGAAAGAAACCGAAGGCACCTTACTCCTCACCCCATATGTCTAATATAGGAGAGTGGTCCTCGCATATCCGTCGATCTCCACGTAAGTTTGGACGATCACCACTTATTACCTTGTCTTGGGTGAACAGCCCAATCAAGACATCAATAATCACCCAAACAATGTGGAGAACTCCAGTCTTCCACCACTGTCTTCATCTTCGACTCTTAGTCGTCGTATAAATTATTCAGAATGGGTTAAACCTAGTCTTTCCGAATAATTCGCGTATTTTATAATCAAGTGCTATAAAAACATATCATACGCCTCATTCCAATTCAGAATATTCTTTTAATAAAATATTCACATTTTTAACCTAATTAAAGATTCATTAAAACTCTAGTTCGGTTTTAATCTCAAAAATTAATACTTAATGATTATGCAAATTTAAGAAATTGATCTTATCTTTAACTAGGTTAAAGAACCAATGTCGTTTAAAACACAGTCCATGATAAACCCAAATCATTTTCCATTAACCATGGAGTCCTCACGAAAAACGGATCAATATATAATCGATATAAATTTCCATATCAAACTAGTAATATAAATGGAATAACGACAAAGCCTTTTAAATTCTATACATAGTAACGGTCTTCTTTTACAGAAGCTCATTTCGATTATTATTAAATCGAATTCCATTCAATTCCAATTTAACATATTAAATTGGAAAACTTTACTTTGGAAAAATTTCCATTTAAATATTAATAAAGAATTATAAACTCCATTTAAAACTTTATAAAATATTTATAAATTCCATTTTATATTTTCACTGTTAATTAGGATTAAAGAACGAATGTTGTTTAAAAACACAGTTCGCGATAAACCCACAACCAACTTTCATTTCAATTCTAATTAAACATTAATTAATTAGTAAACTTATCTAAATCTTAATTAAAATAATTATTCTTCTCACATGGGGTTTAAGAACAGTGTTATTTAAGACACCATTCACGACAAATCCAAAATCCACTTTATTTTATTTAAAAACATTAGACTATTATTCTACTTAATAACTAGTTCATTTCGATGAATATATATTTTTGTCTTTTGAAAATTAGAATTTTTCATCCAAATTCTTTTCAAATCATTTACTATTATTTTATATAATTTTTCCATATTTTTAATAATTTTATTAAGGCTCGTACAGTCGGTTTCCAATAACGGCCACCAAACTGCATCCATAGCGACCTTTTCCAAATTTGATTTGGACATAATTCCAAATCCAACCATTAGATTTCAAACTTCTTATAATCATTGGAAAGCTCTTTTCGATACGAACCCAACAGATCCGGTTTTAGGAGAATCCGACGATCGGATCTACCGTTACATCAGTTGTAAGTTAATGGTCGAAATTCGCGAATGGTCGCTGTGCGGCGCATTCTATTCAGGCCATTAAATATATATAATATATATATATTATATATATTTCATTGATTTACAATTAAAATGTATTTTATAAAGCGTTTATAAATTCATTTTAAAATGAATCCAACTTCATTTTCAATTTTAAATCAAAATTGAATATTCTATATCTTTATCATATTAAAATGATAATATTTTCAAAATATTAAAATTTTGAAATCATTTCTTTTCGATATTCATTATAAAATGAATAAAATTGATCGATAAAAAGGGCATTTAACTACATAACTATTTTTATTATTCAAAAATATTATTCAACACATAAATATTTTATATAGTTTAAACATTCAAATCAAAATGATATTTTTATTGTTCAGAAATTTTATTCAACACATAAATATATTTTTTATGTCATTAACATGTTAAAAAATGACATTTTTAATGTCCAAAATATAATTCAACAAATAATTATTTTATTTGTTAACATGTTAAAAAGTGACATTCTAATATACAAAAATATAACTCAATAAATGATTATTTCCATTTTCATTAACGTGATTCTTTTACATTATTTACATTAAAAATGTTTGATTACATTAAAAATGTTCTTTTACATTATTTTCATGAAAAATGTTCAATTACATTAAAAATGTTCGATTACACTAAAATGTTCTTTTACATTATTTTCATTAATATGTTCGATTATATTGAAAATATTCTTTTACTCTAAAAATGTTATTTTATTCTAAAATGATATTTTATTCTAAAATGACGTTTTATTCTAAAATGACATTTTATTCTAAAATGATATTTGTTCTAAAGTATTGTTTATTATAAAAACATTGTTTAGTTCTGAATCGGAATGTGACTCAATCAATTACCATATAGTTTCAGTTATATGGATTTCATACACCGCAGGTATACAACAATAATGATAAACACTCATTAAACAGTCCATTCACATCCATAGTGAAATTTATAACTGTGTGAGCATTAAAATAAATAAATAAATAAATAGCGCTCATCACAGACTGTCAATCCATCGATTGACATACAAATAAATATTGGAACTAATGTATGTCAAATATTGTCCCAATACCCATGTGGAGTTTTCAAACAACAACATTTTATTTAAATAAAATATTGGTTAACTAATTCAACCAATTCTATTTCAGATTGAATTATTTTCTATTTAGCCAATTTTACAGTTTTTAAATTATAAATAAATATTTATAATTTAATTTCAACTACCATATTTATGTTAACATTATTTTTAATATGTTCAACATTTCAACATCAAAAACAACACACAATACAGTCAATTTAAATCGTCCATGGTTTGTGGACGAGGAAAGTGATCTAACATACACTGTACATAGTTTATAATGATAAAACTGATAAAAAATCTAAACTGGCAATTTTATATAATTTTCAGTTATGAAAATAAATAACTGTGCAGAATTTTTAGTGAGGAGTTCTCACCTTCGTTTCTACTTCGTCTGTCTTTAACTGATGATTTTGGAACCGTTTGGGTTTGAATTTGCTCCAAATTCCAACTTGCTCCAAATTGGACCCGGTTAGTCTTGTTGTGAAGCTCTTGACTTCACGATCGCAACGGATCTCAAATCATTATATTTCGACCTCGTATGCGAAAGATATTACGTTACGAACATTGCTTACTCGATTAAATTAATTAACAATTTAATTAAACCATAACTACCTTTCTAAAAATATTTATTATCATTCCCTTTCTCTGGATGCTCATTTCCGTCACCTCAAGTCATCTGTGTCGCCGCCGACCATGCCACCGTCTTCCCTTATGCGCCACGCCCCTCCACCACCTTCCGCTGGCCCTGATTCAAGACCAGCTCACCGAAAAACGAATTTGTCCCAAATCCGCCTTTGCCAAGATTCCGGCGCCACCACAACGAACTGGCATCGCGGACCCCACCATAACACCGTGCCTCGCTAGGACGAACCTCCACCTTCTGACCCCCTCACCTGAAAACCCCTTACCTAAACGGAATTCTATGATCTTTCTTTCGAGCCTCGCCTGAAACTGCCTCGTCGTCAAACTCGATTTTTCGATCACCGCAGGCACAATTTGGCCGAGCACCCAAAAGACAATCTTGTTCACCTCTCTCTCCTCTACAATTTCTTAAACTGGGCCATCACCTAATACCCGACGGTTTACGTGTAATTCACCAAAATCCGAAAGTCATTTTCTGGCTTTGAATATCGATTCCAGTAAATCTGTGTGACGATATGCTCTATAATTTTTGTGGTAGGTAGAGATCATCATGAACTATAATACCTAGAAACGGTTTGGGTTGATTGTGTATGGATTGAGAGATATAAATTATTTTATTTCCAGGGGCTTATTTGCAAAATTTAGAGAGAAAGAGAGAGAGAGAGAGCTGCTGTCAATTTTTGAGGAAGAAGAATAATGAGGGTTTGGGAAGGGGAAAAGATATTATATAGAAGTGGGTTAAGATTTATTATTTTATTATTAAATTTCTAGATTAATTATTAATTTGCTAGTTCACGCTCTCTTTGTTCGACAGTTATTGATGCCACGGTCACATACAAACTTCTTTGACAATGAAAATTGACATGCTTCTATGTCTTGATGATACAGTTCCAATAAAACTGGTTTCATCGAATTCTGAGTCCATTTGCTCAAAATTCCTTGCTTTTGGCCTTATATGGTTGAAGGATTCACAATTAATTTCTCATGGCCACATACTAACTCCAAAAATTCAAAACAATTATTTCTAGCTTTATATTGACGATATGGTCATAACAAAATTAATTTCGTTGAATTTGGAGATCGTTTGAAAAATGGCCATTTTTTGGTCGATCCAATTCAAATTTAAATTACAAAACACATTTAAATTTACTGCGCTCACATATTGATTCCAAAAATTATGAAAATTGGAATCTAGTAATAATTTGACATTCCGGATCCAACAAAAGTGGTCTCGTCGAAAACGGAGGTCGTTTGCAAAATATTTATTTTTAAGGGCTATATTTTATATTAAATTATATATAAATTCTGCAGCGACTTTTCTGAATTTTAAATTGGACATAACTTTCAATTCCCGTTATGAAATCAAGATTTTTCACATTCCTTGGAAAGATATTTTCAAATATATTCAAATATTCTTGGTTTTATGGAAATCCGATTTATTTTGAATCTTGTACATTCATTTGAAATTTGAAATCGAATATTAAACTACAACGCCATTTCCTACTTGTTTCATAATTTAAATAAATTTATATGTTCTAACTTTGATTTAAATATATTTTTTGTCTTTATTATTTAAAATAAATTATTTTAAATATTAAAATCCATCAAAATTGTTAAGATAACAATTTTAAATTGGTTCAGAATTTCTGGGTTGTTACAATCTTCCCCACTTAAATCTTTTCGTCCTCGAAAAGGAATGGAGCTGAAAGTTGTTCAACTGACCAACTCAACTTTCAATTCTAATCAATTTCCAATTCAATTCAATATTAAATTCGATTTAGCTAAATTTATCATTCTTTCTCATATTAGTTAAATTAATTATCATTTCAATAATTTTATTAGTTAAACTAATAATCAGACATTACAACCGACAATCAATTAGTTGATTAACTTTTTAAATGTATATAACTTTTATATATAGTCAAACATCATATTTTTAGTGCAAATCTCAGTTATAAATCCTAGCTAGTTTTGGTTCTCACAAACAGTTAGTTGGAAATATATAGATATCCCACTTTCGAAACTCGAACAAAAACACTGATGACGCTAGCAACCATCAGAATCATCTCCGGGCAATTAGAGTGTGATTCTATATCTACTAGTATATAAAAACTTCAAATATACGTTAGTTACGCGTATATTCAAAATCTTTATACACTCGATTGTCCAAATTAAAATAATATAATATACTCAAATATGTATATTAAGGTAAAATTTTCAAAACTAAATTTGTTTTTTTTTTAAATTAATACTCTTCACACTCGATCTAGGATATTACTGATCCCATCTTTAACGAGTTATTCTCATTGGATATTACTAATCCAATCACTGATGAATTCTTTCATTCGGTTCTAATGTGTCTAACTCTCGAGCTCTGTAAACCAAAGCTCTGATACCAAATAAAACGACCTAAACTTACCCGTAAAGGAAAGCCTGGATTGATTTGAGAACACGACAAATCAGAACTCAAAACAGAAGAACATTTCATTGCTTATTACAACAATTACATAAGAGTACAAGAATATTTAAGAGTATGAATAAATATTAAACATTGGAAATACAATATCATAGATTTAAAATTACATAGTAGCGGAAAAAATACATAATAAACTGTAAGAAATACACGGATATAGAGCGTTCCAAATAGAGCTCCAGCTGTAAACCAGGATCCTGTGAAAATAATATCTGCAAAACCAAAACTACTAGCTGCCCGTGTGGAAAATATGGGCACCCAGAGCTTAGGTTAAAACAGTGAACTCCAGGTCAGTCATTGGACTGGTGTGCGAACTAAAAAAATTATTAGCTTGATTTTAAAGTTGGGTAACTCACGGGACCACGCCATATAACAAGGAACGGGTATACTCCATATGAATCTTAGTTTAAAATAAAATGACGCAATGCTTTTTGGAAAAATGAAGCTATTATAAGACACAAGTCCCATTACACAATGCAACCCAAGCCGGAGGATAGAGTTTTCCCTTATAATAGCCAAATATGCTTGATACACGAAATTTCATTTATTATTATTACTATAAGTGTATAGTGTCAAAAACAACTTCAAATATAAATGAATTAATCATAGACGACATGGTATCATATATCATGTCGCCATATTAGTTCTATAATCAAAACCGCATGATTTCGTATTGAAAGTTGGATTTCCATCTATGAACCAAGGCAAGGGATCTTCCTTACCGGATTCGAGACAATCTAGCCCATGTCTCAGGATCAGAGCTCGAGTGACCCTAGGAGCGCCAGGGCCAGTCCACAAATAAGTTAGTGGATTAGTTATGCCTGAACAATACGTTTCCTGCCCTATAGGACGTAAAATCTAAGCCGTTAGGGACTCAATATCTGATGCGCCTCATTCCATCATCCACATAAGTAAAATGTCTAGGCTCTATACCATGACACCACTTCTAGCTAGAAAGAAATGCATGTTCTCCATGAGGTCCTTCTCCCGTTTCTGGTTCATACCGGAGTGTGCGGCTCGCTAAGTATAGCTATAAACATAGCTGTGCCTAAATAAGCTGTGCTTTGATCATCAACCACAAGGCTCTGCTTTTCAACAAAATCCTTGCTCATTTGCATCTTAGCATGCCACATTGTCAATCGATACCATACCATTGATTTCTGCCAATATATAACCTCTAAGCTCGTATGTCTCAGAGAAGGGTGTTGCGCAAAAGAATAAATTCTCCGCCACCAAACAGATATATATTTAGCAGAGATAAATGAATACATCATAAAGGAATACAATGTCAGACATACCATTCATTTACAAGTCCGTTCTGAGTCTGAATGAAACTGAAGGCACCTTATTCCTTGTCCCATATGTCCAATATAGGAGAGAGGTCCTCGCATATCCGTCGATCTCCAAGTACGTTTGGACGATCACCACTTATTACCTTATCTTGGGTATACAACCCAATCAAGACATCAGTAATCACCCAAACGATGTGGAGAAATCTGGTCTTCAGCCACCGTCTTCATCTTTGACTCTTGGTCATCATATAAATTATTCATAATGGGTTAAACCCAGTCTTTCCAAATAATTCATGTATTTTATAATCAAGTGCTATAAAAAAACATCATACGCCTCATTCCAATTCAGAACATTCTTTTAATAATATATTCGCATTTTAATCTAATTAAAGATTCATTAAAACTCTAGTTCAGTTTTAATCTCAAAAATCATTAATTAATGATTATGCAAATTTAAGAAATTAATCTTATCTTTAACTGGGTTAAAGAACTAATGTCGTTTAAAACACAGTCCACGATAAACCCAAATCATTTTCCATTAACTATGGAATCTTCATGGAAAATGAATCAATATATAATCGATATAAATTTCCGTATCAGACTAATAATATAAATGGAATAACGGCAAAGCCTTTTAAATTCCATATATAGTAACGGTCTTCTTTTATAGAAGCTCATTTCGATTATTATTAAATCGAATTTCATTCAATTCCAGTTTAACATATTAAATTGGAAAACTTTACTTTGTAAAAATTTCCATTTAAATCTTAATAAAGATTTATAAACTCCATTTAAAACTTTTTAAAATACTTATAAATTCCATTTTATATTTTAACTGTTAATTGGGATTAAAGAATGAATGTCGTTTAAAAACACAGTTCACGATAAACCCACAACCAACTTTCATTTCAATTCTAATTAAACATTAATTAATTAGTAAACTTCTCTAAATCTTAATTAAAAGATTTATTCTTTTCACACGGGGTTTAAGAACAGTGTTATTTAAGGCACTATTCACGACAAACCCAAAATCCACTTTATTTTATTTAAAAACATTGGATTATTTTTCTAGTTAATAACTAGTTCATTTCGATAAAAATATATTTTTATCTTTTCGAAATTGGAATTTTTCATCCAATTTCTTTTCAAATCATTTATTGTGATTTTACATAATTTTTCCATATTTTTAATAATTTTATTAAGGCCCGTACAGTCCGTTTCCAATGACGGCCACCGAACTACATCCATAGCAACATTTTCCAAATTTTATTTGGACATAATTCCAAATCCAACCATTAGATTTCAAACTTCTTATATTCATTGGAAAGCTCTTTTCGATACGAACCCAACGGTTTTGGTTTTAGAAGAATCCGACGATCGGATCTCCCGTTACATTAGTTTGAAGTTATTGGTCGAAATTCGCGAACGGTCGATGTGCGGCGCGTTCTATTCAGACAATTAAATATATATAATATATATTATATATATTTCGTCGATTTCCAATTAAAACGTATTTTGCAAAATGTTTATAAATTCATTTTAAAATGATTCCAACTTAATTTTCAATTTTAAATCGAAATTGAATATTCTATATCTTTATCATATTAAAATGATAATATTTTCAAAATATTAAAATTTTGAAATCATTTCTTTTTTATATTCATTATTAAATTGATCGATAAAAAGGGCATTTAACTACATAACTATTTTTGTTGTACAAAAAAATATTATTCAATACATAAATATTTTATATGGTTTATACATTCAAATCAAAATGATATTTTTATTGTTCAAATTTTTTATTCAACACATAAATATTTTATTTACTTCATTAACATGTTAAAAAATGATATTTTTAATGTCCAAAATATAATTCAAAAAATAATTATTTTATTTGTTAACATGTTAAAAAGTGACATTCTAATGTACAAAAATATAACTCAACAAATGATTATTTCCATTTTCATTAACATGATTCTTTTACATTATTTACAATAAAAATGTTCGATTACATTAAAAATGTTCTTTTATATTATTTTCATTAAAAATGTTCGATTACAGGAAAAATGTTCTCTTACATTATTTTCATTAAAAATGTTCGATTACGTTAAAAATGTTCTTTTACATTATTTTCATTAAAAATGTTCGATTACATTAGAGATTTTCTTTTACATTATTTTCATTAAAAATGTTCGATTACATTAAAAATGTTCTTTTACTCTAAAAATGTTATTTTATACTAAAATGATGTTTTATTCTAAAATGATATTTTATTCTAAAAATATATTTATTCTAAAATATTGTTTATTATAAAGACATTGTTTATTTATGAATCAGGAATGCGTCTCAATCAATTACCGTATACTTTCAGTTATATGGATTTCATACACCGCATGTGTACAACAATAATGATAAACAGCCCATTCACATCCATAGTGAAATTTACAATTGTGTGAGCATCAAAATAAATAAATAGCGCTCGTCACAGACCGTCAATCCATCGATTGACATACAAATAAATATTGGGACTAGTGTATGTCAAATATCGTCCCAATACCCGTGTGGGGTTTTCAAATAACAACATTTTATTTAAATAAATTATTGGTTAACTAAATCAACCAATTCTAATTCAGATTGAATTATTTTATATTTAGCCAATTTTACAGTGTTTAAATAATAAATAAATATTTATAATTTAATGTCAGCTACCAACATTTATAAATAAATATTATAAATAAATATTTATAAATAAATGAATTATTTTATATTTAGCCAATTTTTAATACGTTCAACATTTCAACATCACAAACAACATACAATATAGTCAATTTAAATCGTCCATGGTTTGTGGACGAGGAAAGTGATCTAACATACACTGCATACTGTTTATAATGATAAAACTGATAAAAAAAATCTAAACTGCAAATTTTATATAATTTCCGGTTATGAAAATAAATAAGTGTGCAGATTTTTTAGTGAGGAGTTCTCGCCTTCATTTCTACTTCGTCAGTCTTTAACTGATGATTTTGGAACCATTTGGGTTTGAATTTGCTTCAAATTCCAACTTGCTCCAAATTGGACCAGGCTAGTCTTATTGTGAAGCTCTCGACTTCACGATCGCAACGGATCTGAAATCATCAGATTTCGACCTCGTATTTGAAAGATATTGCATTATGAACATTGCTTACTCGATTAAATTAATTAATAATTTAATTAAATCCTAATTATCTTTCTAAAACTATTTACTGCCATTCCCCTTCTCTGGATGCTCACAGCCGCCACCTCGGGTCATCTGTGTCGCCGCCGACCGTGCCACTGTCTTCCCTTATGCACCATGCCCCTCCACCACCTTCCGCTGCCCCAGATTCGACACTGGTTCGCCGAAAAACGAATTTGCCCCAAATCCACCTCGGTCAGGTTTCCAGCGCCACCACGACGAACTGGCATCGCGGACCCCACTAGAACACCACGCCCCGCCATGACGAATCACCGACCTTTTAACCCCCTGGCTTGAAAACCCCTCACCTCGCCGGAATTCGATGATCTTTCTTTCGAGCCTCGCCTGAAACTACCTCGTAGTTGAACTCAATTTTCCAATCACCATGGGCACAATCTGGCTGAGCACCCAAAGATAATATTTTTCACCTCTCTGTCCTCTACAATTTCCCCAACTGGGCTATCACCTAATGCCCGACGGTTTGCGTGTAATTCACCAAAATCCAAAAGTCATTTTCTGGCTTTGACCATCGATTCCGGCGAATCCGTGTGACGATAGACTCTGTAATTTTTGTGGTAGGTAGAGATAATAATGATCTACAATACCCAGAAACGGTTTGGGTTGATTGTGTATGGATTAAGAGATATAAATTATTTTGTTTCCAGGGGCTTATTTGCAAAATTTAGAGAGAAAGAGAGAGAGCTGCTGTCAATTTTTGAGGAAGAAGAATAATGAGGGTTTGGGAAGGGAGAAAAGATATTATATGGCAGTGGGTTAAGATTTATTATTTTATTATTAAATTTCTAGATTAATTATTAATTCGCTAGTTCACGCTCTCTTCGTTTGACAGTTATTGATGCCACGGTCACATACGAACTCCCTTGATGATGAAAATTGACATGCTGCTATGTCTTGACGATACAGTTCCAACAAAACTAGTTTTGTCAAATTCCGAGTCCGTTTGTTCAAAAAAACTTGCTTTTGGCCTTATATGGCTAATTGATTCATAATTAATTTCTCACGACCACATACTAGCTCCAAAAGTTCCAGAAAAATTATTTCTAGCTTTTTTTTGATGGTACGATCGTAACAAAATTAATTTCGTCGAATTTGGAGATCATTTGAAAAATGGCCATTTTCTGGTCGATCCAATTCAAATTTAAATTACCAAACACATTTAATTTACTGCGCCCACATATTGATTCCAAAAATTATGAAATTGGAATCTAGCAATAATTTGACATTTTGGATCCAACAAAAGTGGTCTCGTCGAAAATGGAGGTCGTTTGCAAAATATTTATTTTTAAGGGCTATATTTTATATTAAAATATATGTAAATTATACAATGACTTTTCTGAATTTTAAATTGGACATAACTTTCAATTCCTGTTATGAAATCTGGATTCTTCAAATTCGTTGTAAAGATATTTTCTAATAGATTCAAATATTTTTTGTTTTACTGAAATCCGATTTCTTTTGAATCATGTACATTCATTTGAAATTTGAAATCGAATTTTCAAACTGTCACGCCATTTCCGGCTCGTTTTATAATTTAAATAAATTTATATATTCTAACTTTGATTTAAATAAATTTTTCGTCATTATTATTTAGAGTAAATTATTTTAAATATTAAAATCCATCAAAATTGTTAAAATAAAATTTTTAAATTTTCTCAGAATTTCCGGGTTGTTACAGAGTTGTTCCGAGGCAGGCGATAGCCGTGGCTATGCGTTACCACCCGTCGGGGCATGCACCTAGTAGATTCCTACTCTAGGCATTCCTCGTATGCCTTGTAATATTATCCTGATTGAGCCCCTGTGATTTGATTTGGCGTTGTACCTGTGGAGTTCCCCTAATGCTACTAGTTTACGGTGGGTTTACAGTACTGTATAAACTACAGCCTTTACAAATGGTGTAAAGGTAATAATGGTAAACCTGCTTATGCTATGTAATATTTTATATTTAACCACAGATGCTATTATAATAACGTATTGTATTTTATAGTATCTAGTTTAACGGGTCCTTAAGAGATGGAATTACCGTAACATCTCTTAAGTTATTTCACTCACAAACACAATGGATATGGGATGTGAATTACCGTAAGCATCTCTGATGTTGTGACACTCATATTATTACATGGTCTAATTTGACTGATATGAGAATATTTTGGCTATGATCCTGGTATTTTTTTCTTTTCATTTATGGTCGGATCAGCCTGAGTTTTTTCTCAGTTATCAAAGACATTATTACAAAGATGAAGACGGAGCTTGACAGACGTATTATTAGTATTATTCTGCTGCATATATTGGTATGTTATGTGATAGTTAACTCTGAATTTTTTTGAAAGTATATTCAAATGTATGGTTTAACAGCTTCATGAACAGTAATTTATTTGTTATATTTTGTCCTTCCGCTGCGAGATTCTGTGATTATTTTTCTTCTTTATCTTATATCAATCCCAATAACTATTTGTATTTAAGATTCGTTTGAGTCGACATGCATGGATTTTTGTCGGCTTAAACGGCCAAAAATTCAGGCCGATACCAGGCGTATGCAAACAATATGGTCATTATAAGCGCATCTGTCAACTTTTGAAGAGAATGTGAATTTCTTTTAGAATTGTATTATGCTTATAAATATTTCTAAATTTCATGCAATTACATTTGGAAATATAAGTATTTTAGTTTTGGATAGGATATAATGAAAATGTACACTGATTTTTTTTTTTTTTTTTTTTTGAAATTGAATTATGTTATATGGGTTCATTTTTAGTTTTTTGTTTTATGCTGAATATTTGTGAGTTATATGTTTTTGATTTTTAGTATCAGTTTTTGCTAATAGTAGTATCAGTTTAGGTACGCATGATAATTTTTTTGTAAATAATTGTCGGGTATTATTTTTGCACCCACATTGATTACGACTTTGTTATAGTGTTTTGTTTATAGTAACAGCGTATCAATTTTGTATCCACACTGATACTAGTTATGTTATATTGGTGTATTGTTTACGGTAACAGGATATCGATTTTTTTACTCATATTTGTACCAGTTTTGTTATATTGTTTATGGCAAGTGGATTTCAGTTTTGTACCCATACAAGCATCAGTTTTGACAAAACAGTTAGCTGTATATGGTGATAGGGTATCATTTTGAATATATTTAGATATCAATTTTTCTAATCATTACGTTCTATTAAGTAACAAGATATCATTTTCACATGTACGTAGTTATTAGTTTTCGTAAAACATTTTGATGTATACAGCTGTACATACCATTTCTGCATATAAGTAAGTATAGTTTTTGACATAATCATATGAAGTAATCAGAAACTAGTTATCATTTACACATATGTAACAAAAACAATAATTTTTAATAAAAAAAACTTTATTACAGTAAAAATAAAAATAAATAGCCAAACATGTAATCTGTATTCAATATTGCAAGTGAATGTATGTAAAAATTTACGCATAGTTTTCTTTAAGAGTACACCAATGTTAACATCATCATATCAACATTTACAACTGCTGAAAACTCTACTTTAGAACCACATAAAATTCTACTTCGTATCATCATATCTGTAAGTCAACAAAATCAAATCTATTGTTTTCATGAATTACATAGACATCTACTCCAACATGACATAAAACTCTAGTTTATTTTTTCTTTTGATGAAAATTTGACATAAATTCAGCTATGTCCTAGCAACACCCTATGTATACTAATATTTCATAGTCTATGCATGCTCTTGAATTCAACATGTCTTTTGGATGAACTTTCAGTGGAATTACTGACCTATTCAATGATATGACAAAGATCACATATATCCCACAATCCATCCTATATGAAGGATGAAAAATTATTAGTGAAAAAGAATGGTCATACACTATGTTATCAGAAGGGATAATAATGTAATGCCACATCATTTTATGCATCAATTATCAATTTTATGTGTGCTAATAATAATGTTAGTATCAATTTTTGGTATCAATTTATGTACATGTTGTATTTGAAAATTGATAAATAATTACAATGGTTTATAAGAAACAAAAATAGGGATAAAAATATGTATTGGTTGTTTACTGTGAACAATCAAGTTGTTGTATTTCATATATTTTCAGCTGCATGTCTTTAATGTTATATTTTAACCATAACTGCTATATTATTCTTTCAACTTCAGTTCTCTATAAAAAAAAATAGATTAGTGTTGGTTTTGTTTTAAAATTATAACATATATTTTAGTTTGTTATTATGGAAATTATTTCATACCAGTGCCATAGCAGCTTTCAGACTTTGGTTATTCTGCTCATTTGATCTCCTTGGGTGGACAGAATAAAAATGTGACCATTGCATTGTAGCATATGTCAAAGTCGCTAGTGTCCAGTGTCGTTCATAGTGCAATAGAAAGAATATCACATTTACATATTTGTTTTGCACCACTTCTTCTAACACTTGGAAAGATAAACGCTTTATTATTCCTATCTATTTTTAAATTATTCCTATCTAGTCAGAATTAATTTTTGTTGTAATTCAGTGTGCATAAGATATATTTTGTATTTGTACATCAAAACCATATTTTCCATCTTTGTTGTTGTCATTCGTTGTGTTTGATCAAAGAACATTTTGTACTAAACCAGTCATATTTTCGATTTAGCTATGACTAAAAATTAAATTATTTTTTGCTACATGCAAGTGTCGTTTTTTGCTAGTGGGTAATGAATATTGGTTTCATGTATGTGTAGGCATCAATTTCATTTTTATTGATATCATATTTTAAATATAGATACTTGTTATCATTTTCAATTTTTTGGAGGTATCATATTTTATACATGGACATTAGGCATCAGTTTCAGTTTTTTTTAAGGTATCATATTTTATACATGAATAATGAGTATTAGTTTCTTATATACTTATGTATTAGTTTCTTTTTAGATGAAACTTACAACGTAACAACAATTATATACCGGTTTTCAACTGTTTGGTATCAGATTTGTCAGGCATTATTGTGATTTAAGTGACAAAATTTAAAATAGAATGAAAGTATGTATTTTAATAAAACTAATATTTTTTAATAAAGTATAGTACCTGGCCATCGACAATGTTGTCATGTCTAAGCATATCATTTACTATGATACATCCTCCTTTAAACCTATCGGTTTAGGTTCACGCAACTTCACTGTTTTGTGCAAAAAAGAATTTGAATTAACATCTCAACAAATACAAATATTAAAAAGATTATATATTTACTTTAGTAATGCAAGTTATATTTTTTTTCAACTGTTTGGTATCAGATTTCTCACTGTTTTGTGCAAGTGAGAATTTTTTTTAATGAAACTTTGTTGTTGCTTAGTCAGTAAATTTACACATTTGGAATGGGATAGCTTCAACTCTACCTATGTCGGTTCTATAATCACGAGTTGCTTTATAGCTTCTAGTAATTATTTTGATGTTTTTTCCCTTTAATTGTTTTATAGCTTCTTCTACTCTTTGCTCTCTTTTTTCCACTGCTGTTTCATGTTGTTTTTCATTGTCAGTTTCAGTTTTTGCTTCCTTTTCTGTTTTTTTTTTTAATATTCGAACAATTCACTTTTTGTTTTCTTACTCTTTTCTTGCTATTTTCACATGCAAAGACATTTTGTGGGTTGGTGGTTTCTTTTCTCTTTGCTGAGTTGTTTTGGTTAGTTGTTCCTTATGCATTTTTCTTACTCGGACTCTTGTATGCTATTCAAATTAAAGTTTAGAGGAGTAATATCAAGTATTGATTTTTTTTATAAGTGATGATTTGCTTGTTTGTATTGTTATCCTTCTCTTTTTCAGTCTCATTTGTTGGGTATACTCATGTTCCTTTTCAATTGTTGTGTGTTCATCAATAGTTGCACTCTTATTTTCTATTTCTGAATTCGCTCAAGATTTTATCCTTCTTGTTTAATTTTAGTGTCTGGAAATTTAGATCATCCATCGTGGCCTTAGAATTACTGTTTTGTAGTTTTTCCCAGTCTGGATTTTCAGTTGTTCCTTATTCTTAAATTCTGAATTTTTTCTTTTAATTATTGTCTTAACTTCAACATTTCCTCCTCTGATTTATTCTCTTCCCTTTTTCCTTTATCAGTTCCTTCTTAATGTTTTTTGTTATATTCTTCTACTTCTCGAATCTATAGTCATAAAATTCTTATGGAAACGTTTTGCTCCAATGATCCATTGGTCTTTTGATCTTCATCACGTTTTCTTTCTTTGGTTTGACTTTCCTTCCCTTTTCTGGTTCTTGTTATATAGTAATAGTTATCTGTTTTGCATATACAGTAATAGGGTATTGGTTTTTCATCTAGTAAGGCATTAGTCTTAAAAAAACAGTGTGTTCTATACACGCAAAATTGATACTTAAGTGAAAAATGATACTATATTTTGCTATAAACTGATACCATGCACATATAATTAAACAATAAGATAAACTAAGAATTGATATATATCCTTCCTTTATGTCATCCAAATTTTTTAATAACCACTGTTTTCAATTCCTAGGATCCCTCCTTGCAAATCATGGGAGCGTCTCATTGACGTGTGGGAGCATCTCACTAACGTTTTATCTTTCTTTAATAAACTTCATTTTTTTCACACATACAATATTGCATGCAAATAAAATTATATTAGTGATGAATACAAATTTTAATCTTTTTATAATACATTGGAAATTTTAAATAACTTGTCTTAGCAATGGAAGCATTAAATAGATCAACATGTTTCTTGAGTTATGAATGAATTTTTTAACAAACCTTTTGTAACGACCCGCATTCTACGCATCGAAGGATCGTAGGATATTTATTTCTTTCACGTACGAAGTCGTATAGCCATGTAACTTTAGGAGATGACTATTGGGGTCATTTTCCATATTCATGATTTTTGCCAATTTTTAAATGACCGTTTTGCCCCTAGCTGATATTGTTTCATTCATAACTTTTGATTGGTAGGGATTTTCGACCTAAAACCACTTCCATGGGATTCGGATGATGGTTCACAATTCCGTAGAGTGGTTATATTAGCCAAACGGTTTTATCATTTGGGAGATATGGCTGAATTAAGGTTTAGAAGGTGAAAAACAACTTAACCGGGCCAAATAGGGTGATTAACAGCTAGGCCCATTGAGGGATTTTAGGATTAGAGCTTTATAAGGGCTGATTAGGGTTAGGGAAACCTTTTCTTTGTCATTTTCAGTCGCCACTAACACCCTTTCAACCCTATCAATAGCCTCCACTTTCTAAAACACCTTCAAATCACTTTCTAATCAAGGATTAAGCTCAGCAAAAACAAATCAAGGAGAAATAACACTATTTCAGAGATCGAGCTGCTGTTAAACGCTAGAAATCGCCCCAAATCAGTGGAGATTCAGTTTTGAAAGTTCTATTTCTGGCTAAGGTGACTGATTTGCATAGTTCCTCACTAATTACAGTTAATTAGGGTAATTAGTGTTAATTAACGAAATTATACATGTCAAAAATCTGGAAAAATGTTTATAAATTCTTAAATACTATTTTGAGCCTCTTTTAGATGTTTGAGTTAATTTGGTTAAGTTTTGTTAATCCTATCATTAGTTATTGTTAAACACGATTAAGGGGAAAACATGGGTTTTGGGTATATTTGATCCGTTTTAACATATCAAATTGTGGTCAATTCTACATGTTGCTATGACTGTATGGTATTCTTTGTGATTGTTTAGATCAATTAGAATGGTCGAAAATGCCGTCGTGTGGCGCAAAAACAGTCATTGGAAAAGTTGCAGGAAATGACCCAAAACCGGACCGGATCGGATCGCCTCTACCCGACCCGACCGTGCAGAGCCATCATGACTCGTGCCCTCCAATTGTGAGATAGCCTCACGAGCCAAGCATGTCACCATGAGCTGACCTCCGTGAGCTGCGAGCAAAGCCAGGACCTGGAGTCATGATCTGAAGCAATGAAGGGGCCTGACCCAAAACCAATGGGTGCCCACGACCCGATCCGGTGGAAGGAGAATGAACCAAACCGCAGTGGAATGGAGCCTCCCATAAGCCGACCTGAGGAGCACGAGCTGGAGGAGAGTCACGAACCAAACCGGCTTGGAGAGGTACCCACGACCCGAACGAGATCGATGACCATGGATAGAACAAAGAGAAGAGAACCGATCCGAATGGAAGCCTATTTCCGAACCGATCCAGAGGAGACCAAAACCCGAGATGCAAAGGTAGTCCAAATGGGAAGTTTGTACGCAGAATCCAGTTGGGAACCAATGAGTTAACTTCATGGTTGGACTTTGCTGCGGGACGTGTGCTAAGGAGTTGTCGACGTCCATAGCTTTGATTCACCACCGAGAGACGATTGTTAGGCTACGGATCAGTGCAGTGGGGTTGTTATTACTCCATGGGGCAGAGTGATCGTATCATGGCAATGAGCCAGTGCAGCGAAGTCGTCATGACTTCATGGGGCAAAGTGGACATAGCAAGGACTAGTGGCTATGGATTAGTGCAGTGGAGTCGCCATGACTCCATGGGGCAGAGTGATCATAACAAGGATATGGGTGATCAAACCGGTGGATATCGTATGCTTTACGCACTGAGTGAGAGATGTAAGGATGGTTGCTATGCTTGATTGTTTTCCATCATTATGACATGCACACCCCCACCCTCGTATCTTTACACCATATGTTAGTGTCACCTTAGAGTATTGTACATCTTGTTGTGCTAACTCTTTGGTTGCAGGTCCAGGTTCAGGTATGGTTTAGTATACCTGTTATTGTTCTGTTTTGTTGCTTATCGCTCATACCAGACTTTTGTCTGACCCAGTTTTATGTCTCTTCTTATTACTTTGGGTGCTCTTAAACGGGTAGACTAGAGACAGGTTAGGTGGTATGCACAAGTAGCTATACTAGAGACGAGCAGGAGGCCTCCATATATATATATGTATATATATATATATATATGTGTGTGTGTGTGTGTATATATATATATATTCTCCCTGTGTCGCTGCTGGTGACTACTTTGGGCATTAGCAGTGTACCTTCCTTATTTTGCTTTAGAGACAATTTTTAAAAGTTGTAATAACGATAATGTGAAACATAAGCTGTATTTGGATTTTCCGCTGCTATGATGGTTTAGTTTTCAGCTTATGTACTGTCTCGCCTGTTTTATGTCAAGTATGTTATTATTATATTTTATTCCATGTGCTGTGAGACATTCTACAGGTTCCTTGCTAGTTCAAATTCCCTTCTTTCCTTCCTTTGGCGACCGTCCCGTGCTGGTTGGACATTGGCACAACGCACTTTCATTTGAAATGTCGGCTGGTGCGGGGCGGGCCGTCACACCTTTAAAAATATTTTCTGTTGCTTGTGGCCAAGAAATCCTCATCTTGATTTTTTCTAGTTGCTGGAGTAGAAAAATGTCAAAATAAACTCTGTAGTGATCAATAGTGGTAAGTCTTTATCTTGTTGTTTCTTCCTTTTGCGATCTCTTACTTGATCCTTCTTTCTGTTACATTCTTTATGGTGAAGGTTTCTTTACCAATATTTCTTGATGCAAATTCTTTGCGTTTTTGTGGAATAGTTCGGTTTGTAATCTTAGATGTAGGTTATATATTTCTTCCTTCTAATGGCATAAAAACAGTAAGCTAACTTAGTAACTTATTTGGTCATTATTTGTAAAAAAATATATCTAAATATGTATGCATCTTGTACAGCTGAATAACAATTATACAGGGCATCCAAGTTGTATTGATGTTTGTTATATACTTTCGTAGCAATATTTCCTTTATAGACGATGATGGAAAATTATAGAATTGTGTGTTCTTCAATATTTCTATTTGCTTTCTATTCATCCCATTTTTATCTTCGACAGGCTTTATAATTTTTACGATAGCGTGAAGCCCACATCTATATGCGGTTTTTGTTTTTTGGATCTTTTGTTGTAAAAATTTCTTTTTAAAACGGTTCTAAAACACGTGCAGCGTGTACATAAATCATGGAAGATCTCATGAAATCGGCACCCAAGAATTTATATGTAAGTACACTAAATCTTGTAGGAACAAGCTGATTAGAAAAACAAAAATCATAGCTTTGAAATAATTCGAAAGTTGCATGTAATTGGCTTAGAAATTCACCAAAAACATGTGCCCGAAGACAAGTTAAGGAGCTCGACCTCGGCCAAAAAAATTGTGTGCCTAGGGGTCAACCCCTATTAGTCTTAGGCGAACCATGGAACACAATTTGTTCCAGGTAGGTTTCTGCCTTTCGTATTCTACTTTTAGCAACTATTTTGATCAAATTCAGGTGAAATTTAGGTTTACGTTTGAGAATATACATAGACTAAAACTCTGAATACGTATCAACAACATGATTTTGTGATAGCATAAAGGAGCTAATGTCTTTTAAATATGGACTCAAGCACTGTTTACTGTAAAGAAGAAATTCGCTAGAAACCTTTTTTTACAATAAAATAAAAATTAACTTATAGATAGTTCATATATTAATTCTTAGACACAGCTTCTGAAAGTTAGAAAGTATGTGAAAACTCACCTACAAATCATGCCACTGATTTACCACTTAACAATGTTGATTTTTGTTGCAATAATTGAAGCTTTTAAGGCCCATTGAGAAGTCTCAACACATATAAAGACCATTATAGTAACATTTAAAGATGCATCAGAAATAAATTTGTAAATTAGAGAAGATTCCATAAATAAAATGGAGATAAACAATGAAGAAGTTGCTATTGGAGAATCAAGTTTGGATGATAATAACCTTATTATCAATTATCATTATTAATTGATTATAAAATATATACTAACATTTTTATCTAGAATATATATGCAGGGTTTGTATACAAGAATTAAATACTAAAAATAGTACAATTTTAGAGTTCCAAGAGATTCAGAATTCAGAAGGGATTCAAGACCCATGAGTTATCAAGATATCAAGATTTCAAGAGTTTAAGAAAAATATTATAATTGAGTATAGTTTTTATGTAAGACTTTGAATAGCACTCTAGGTTCAAATTCTGATTTTCAAATTCCATCCTGATTTCAAATTATTTTTCTAAGTGATTTCAAACTATTATCTTACTTATGATTTCAAATGTATATATTTATAAGTTTATAATATATAGTTATATAGTTTTATAAGTTTTAAATCTTAAAACTTTATAAATATGTTAATATAAATTTTATTTTGTTTTTATACTTTAAAAAATATATTTTAAATGCTAGTTTTTATTTTAGGAATTTACAGAATATATATCAGTTTATACACTTGAATTTTAAAAATCAAAATATAAGACATATGTCGACAAACATTTTTGTCTATGTCGACATACAACTGTCATAATTTAAATTTTCAAAGGAAGTGTATTTTTACTATTTGTAACGTTTACAAAACATTGCAACCATCGAGACACTATTAAAAGGGGTTGATTTTGAATTTTTTAATCATTCTTCTTCTCCATCTTCACCCCTATAAATATCACCATTAATATACATCATTTACTTGATTTCTACACTTATACTTTGTTAATTTCAACTCAAATTATATCAAAATTCTTCTCTTCTCAATCTCTATCAAATACTCTCTGAATTGAAGTGCAATTGAAGAGTTCTAGAGCTGTTGTAATCATTTGGGAAGTGCTTGGGAATGGGTGTGTTCCTTGTAGCCCTGAAATTAAGGAAAGGGATCGGTGTTAATCTTATAGCCGTAAAATCATGGGTGTTTGGAGCGGTGTTAACCTTGTAGCCGTGAAATCAAGGGGTTGTACTTAGATGTTGATAAAGATAAAACTCTGCGCAATCCAGCGTTGCATGGGACTGGGAGTAGGAGTAATCCGAACCAGTATAAAATCCAGTGTGTTCTTTCATCTTTCTGCATTTTATATTTACTTATATATGTGTTTGTGTTTGTGAACATATCTGGTGTGATAATCATTGTCTAATTCATGTAATAGATCAATTAAGTTTAAAAATTTTGTAAGTTTCTTATAAACACTATTCATCCCCCTTTAGTGTTTGTATTGCCTTAAGATCTACATTCCGCATTCCCTAACAATTGGTATCAGAGCATAAGTTTTCAAAAAGTTCATAACCTTACTTTTGGGAATATTAAATGGAAAATGTTGAAATGATTTATGACACTAGTTTCAATTAATGCATTGCATCAATGTTAAAAGAGTCTGCATTCAATTGTGTTAAAAATTCAGGTGATCTATGGAATTATTGTCTAATACAAGAACAGATTTGTTACATGGCTATTGAAAATTCAAATCCTAAAATGGTGTGTTACATGGCTGTTAAAAATTCAAATTATGGTGGACAAGTGGTGGAAATCGAAAAGGACAAATGGATATTGGATAGTGGTTGTTCAAGACATATGTCGGGATATCTAGAATTACTGAATAATCTAGTATATGAAGATGGAGGAATGGTCAACTTTGGAGATTGTTCTAAAGGACATATAGTTGGCATCGACAATGTCGGTAATTCTGAAACTCCTACTATTTCTGATGTTTTATTAGTTAGGAATCTTAAACATAATTTACTAAGTATAAGTCAACTTTGCGATAAAGGCCATGAAATCAATTTTGAGAAAGATAAATGCTTTATAGAAGATAGGAATTCAGAAATAATATTCGAAGGAGATAGAAAGAAAATTATCTATATATTAAGTATGAAAATCTCCAATGATAATCTATGTCTTATGGCAAAAAAAGTGACCCTTGGATCTGGCATAAGAGATTCAATCGTTTAAATTTCAAACACATATCTAGGATTTCAAAGTTAGATTCAATTAGAGGATTACCCAAAATGAAATTTAAAGTAAAAAATTTATTCAATGCTTGTCAATTCGGGAAATTGGAAAGGAGTTCATTTAAATCAAAAGCGGAAATTACCACCTCGAAACCATTAGAGTTAATTCACATGGATCAATTCGGTCCATCCCAAACTCAATCAACAAATCACAGTAGATATGTTTACGTAATAATCGAGGATTTTTCTAGATTTACCTGGACTTTGTTTCTTAAAAATAAAAGTGATGCTTTTGATCAATTAAAAACCTTTACTAAAAAAATACAAAATTTATTATCTTTAAAAATAAAAAAATGTAGTGACCAAGGTGGAGAATTCGAAAATGAAAATTTTGAAAAATTTAGTAATAAAAAGGGGATAACTCATAATTTTTCTTTCCCAAGAACCCGTCAACAAAACGGAGTAGTTGAACGTAAGAATAAATCAATTCAAGAGTGTGCGAGAACTATGTTCTCTGATAGTAACTTACCAAGAAATTTTTGGGCTGAGGTAGTTGCAACAGCTTGTTATATATTAAATAGAATATTAATAAGACCCTTGACTCACAAAACACCATATGAACTTCTATATAATGAGAAACCTAAAGTATCATATTTTAAAATATTTGGAAGTAAATATTTTATCATTAATACTAAAGAAAATTTTGACAAATCTGACTCTAAATATGATAGAGGAATATTTAGTGGATATTCAGAGAGAAGTAAAGCTTATAGAGTTTTTAATATAAGAACTAATACTATAGAAGAAACATTAAATGTATCTTTTGATGAAAAATATAAGAACACAACACAAAATAATGAAGACGAATGCGAAAATGAGATCGATGAAGTAAATACTGAAATTCATCAACCAAATAAAATAATTAGATTACTTAGATACCACCCTATAGAAAATATCTTAGGAGATATTGAATTTGTTGTTAAAACTAGAAACCAATTAAATAATATGGGTAATTCAGCATTTATTTCAACTATTGAACCTAAAAATCCAAAGGGAGCATCATCCAATGATTCATGGATCCTTGCTATGCAAGATGAATTAAATCAATTTACAATGAATGATGTATGGGAACTTGTTCCAAGACCCAGAGGACAAAACTGTAATGGAACTAAATGGGTTTATAAAAATAAAATGAATGAACATGGTGTGGTTGTAAGAAATAAGGCACGATTAGTAGCATAAGGTTATACCCAAGAAGAGGGAATGAATTACAACGACATGTTTTCCCCCTAGCAAGATTAAAAGCAATTAGGACATTATTTGCCTTTGCAAATCATAAAAATTACAAATTATATCAAATGGATGTTAAAAGTGCTTATCTAAATGGATATTTTAAAGAAAACATATATGTAGTATAACCACCTCTTTTTGAAGATGAAAAATTTCCAGACCACGTATATAAATTAAAGAAAGCGTTATATGGATTAAACCAAGCCCCTAGAGCTTGGTATGACAGATTAAGAAATTATTTATTACAATCTAACTTCGAAATAGGTAAAATTGATAATACACTTTTTATTAAAAGAAATAATAAGATATATAATTAGTACAAATATATGTTGACAATATGATCTTTAGATCAACAAATAATAAAATGAATAAAGAAATTTTAGATATTATGACCCAAGAATTTGAGATGAGTCATATGGGAGAACTAATATTCTTTTTAGGCTTACAAATTCGTCAATTAAAGAATGGAATATTTATTAAACAAGAAAAATATGCACGAGATTTAATTAATGAATATATTCTAACGACAACTAATGGCAGACCAACACCAATGGAAACTAATATAGCCTTAAGTAAGGACGATATGTCAAAAGACGTTGTTCAAAAATTATACAGAGGTATGATAGGATCATTATTATATATAACTACTAATTGACCAAATATAATTCATAGTGTATGTCTCTGTGCATGATATCAATCACAACCTAAAGAAACTCATCTAAAAGCCGTAAAACGTATTCTAAGATTAGTAAAACATATATTAGATCTTGGATTATTTTATTCTAAGGATGATTCATTTGATTTAATTTCTTATTGTGACGATGATTATGCGGGATGTAAATCCGATCGTGTCATGCACCGAATTCGCCCAGCCTCCGAAGAGACGAGAAAACGCGGATTGTGTTGAGAACACGACTCATCATAATACAAACATAATATCATTTCATTACTATTACAATAATTTACATCAGAGTACAAGATATCAGAGTATGAAATAAATAATATTACATAGCGGAAATACAATATCAGATATTTAAATTATATTTAAATACATAAACATAATATGCAGTGGAAAACATCTACTACCACAACCGAAAGAAATACAAGGATACAAAGCTTTTTGAATATAACTCGAGCTGTAAACCCGGAGCCTGCTAAATAGAAATCTGCAAAATCAAAAACACTAGCTGCCCGTGTGGAAAATATGGGAACCTAGAGTTTACCATGTGGAAAATATGGGAACCCAGAGTTTAGGTAGAAACAATAAACTCCGAGTTAGTTATGGGACTGGTATGAGAACTCAAAAAAGTTAATAAACTTACTTTAAAAGTTGTAAAATCATGGGACCATGCCGTATGACACGGAACGGGTTTACTCCATATGAATACTAGATTAAATACATAAAATAACGCAATGCTTTTTTGAAAAATGAAGCTATTGTAAGACATAGGTCCCGTCACACAATGCAACACAAACCAGAGGATAAAGTTTTACGTTATAATATCCAAACATGCTTGATACGCTTTAAAACAAATCATTTTGATATTACTATAAGTGCATAGTGTCAAACACAACTTCAAATGTAAATGTATCAATCATAGACGGCATAATACGCCATCCTACTATATCGTCATATAGGTTTACAACTAAAATCAAAAATTCACATATTGGAAATTAGATTCCATCTATAAGTCGAGGCAAGGGATGTATCCTCACTGATTCGAGCCATCTCTAGCGGGATGCTCAGGATCCAGACACTGGTGAGCCATTGGATCTTTAGGGTCGGTCCACACCTACGTTTGTGGATTGGATATTCCTGAACAATACGTTTCGCAGTCCTATTGGACCTATCTCTTGGCCATGGGTGACCAATCATATCGGAGGCGCCTCGTTATCCATCATCCACACAAGTAAAAATGTCTGGGCTCCATACCATGACACCACTTTTAGCTATAAAGAAACGCTTGCACTCCCTCATGTCGCGATCCCGTTTCTGACTCATACCTGGGTGTGAGGCTCGCGAATTAACGCTATACACAAAGCTATGCTACTTAAAGCCGTGCTTTAATCATCATACACAAGGCCTGACTTTTCAAAAAAAAATCCTTGATCATTTGCATCTTAACATGCCACATTGTCAATTCATGCCATATAACTGATTTCAATCAATATATAACCCCTAAGCTCATACGTCTCAGAGAATGGTGTTAAGCAAAAGAATAAATTCTCTGCCACCAAACAGATACATATTTAATAGAAATAAATCAATATAGAACCAAATACAATGTCAGACATAATCCATTTACAAGTTCGATCTAGATTTGAACGAAACCAGAGGCACCTAATTCCTCATTTCAGTCTAATCAAGTATTCGTTAAAGCTCCACTTAGTTTTAATCTCAAAAATCTCAATTAAAAGATTTATAAATTCCAATTTCATAACGTAAGATGCACATGATAAATTGTGCATTTCTGCAAAGGTTAGATGTCTGACATAAAATGCACCGACGTCTGGTCTTATAGGGTAAGATTTCCAGAGAGTTTTGACAGGCGTCTGACCCCGCTTGAACAGACATCTAAGCTGAAGCATTTACTTTTTTCTTTTTAGAGGTTAAACAGATGTCTAATGCTCCCATAGACAGACATCTATTCACAGGGAAATTTTATCCCGAGAGTTTGCACAGATGTTTGGTCAGACGTCAGAGCTGAAACCATTATTTTTTCTTTTCTTCTTTAGCTTGGACAGATGTTTGACACCTCCATGGATAGACATCTGTTTACAAGGAAAAGATATTCGCGAGAGTTTTAACAGACGTCTGACCTCCTTTTGACAGACGTCTGTATACTTTGGAAAAAATCAATTAACCTTAATTAAAAGATTATAAATTCTAAATCATAACTTCACCGTTAATGGGGTTTATGAACTAATGTCTTTTAAAACATTGTTCACAAAGAACCTAAAATCACTTTCATTTAATTCCAGTTATATTCATTAATTGGAAAATGTAACACCCCACGTCCATTAATGTCACTCACAAAGGGAATGCATTAACTTCCATGGAGGTTTTAAGTGAATATAGAACAGTAAAATTACAACAAGACAGATATAAAATAGTACTTGGAAATTCAAAAACTTTATTTCATTGTAGCAGAAGTCAAAACATGTTTGATTACATCATAACACCATATTCAATGTTAAGTACAATATCTATCTTGATAAAACAAGTACATAATCCCATTACATGAATAGCCATTAAAAAGAAAGATAACAAGCTGGACTTTACTTCAGCAGTCCAAGCTTTCCAGAAGATAAGCGATCCAACTAGACTCCACTAGAACTTGGCCCAACCTGCGGACCTGAAGGGAGAAAAAGGATGGAAAAGAGGGGGTCAGACATAAAGTCTGGTGAATATGATAATTCTACAATACTATTACCAAAATAACTGGACTAAGGCATAAGCTGGAAAACAAGAAAATGTCTATGAAGAGCAGATTAAGGACATAGACAATCGCTAAAGGCAACGTTATAGGCGCTCCTAAATACTAAAGGATAAATACTATACTGCACCACACCAGTCACCCTAAAGATTCATCCCACTTAGCTTCACTTAGAAACTTTCCCAATGGCTTTACGTACCCCTAGCTGACTACATAGGTGTCGCCTGCCCCTATCTCCACTAGGTGTACCCTACTTCCCATTATTCGATCGGCTCCCTAACTCGTAGATACCCGTGCTGGCCCCACAGTGGGGTGTATCACTCCCCTAAAGTGGCAACCTGATACAACGGACATGCACGGCTTATACCTACACGATGCAACAACGTCTTACCTACCAGCCCGGGTCCACACACGCATATGAAACCCGTTGGACTTGCGTTGCCACCGCTCCCTGTTTTGGCCTCTTATAGTCAAACCCAGTATGCGTGTCCCGTCCTCGACTTGGGTCGAGCCCACAAAGATACGTTTTGGGATACTGGTTGAAATGGGCCCCCACTATTTACCACAAGCATTCCACCTAAGCTTGTCCCCATTAGTCCATCCCACTTAACCCACTTAGTCATGTTCATTTACATGTGTGTTTGGTTAAGTCTAATCGTATTTCAAAAGCCTCTAAAGGCAACCACCAGATTCCTCATGCCACCCAAGGCACCTACTTAACCCCCATGTCCCACCTTACATGATTATCTGGTTAAGTATTTCTTAGTTCATTAAGGCCATAACCTCATAAAGACCTCTCACATTAGACTGGCATTTATGGCAGCTAGATTTGCCGGGCGGGTCCGGGCAGTCTTACACCATAAAAGAGTCTAACCTCGTGTCTTTACAACTGTTATGCTTTAGTTTGGGCCTAGGACCTCTCACATTGGGCCGACATTTGTGACTACTGGATTTGCCGGGCGGGTCCGGGCAGGTTTACATCACAAACGGGTCCAACCTTGTGTACTAAGCATTGATTATTAATAATAATCCACTTTCCCCCAATTTTAATAATTCCCTACTTGAATTATTAATTACTTCCAATTTTTAACAATGTCCATAATTGACTCAATTATGGACATCCATTCATGGTATGCAAAATCTTACAAAATTGCACCCAATTTATTAATTCCTAATATTACCTCTACCCCACGTTTGAACGTTTATTCGCAAAATATATGTTTGACTCGAATACCCTAACTCATAGCATAAAAGAGATTATCATAATAACAACATGTATATGTGACCAAATGAATCATAATAAGGGGTGAAACTTGCATATGTCCAACTTGCATAGATTATACATGTCATGGACCTAAAGGTGTCAACTTGTTCAAAATTCACCTAATATAATCTCAATCAATTTTCATAAACTTACATATGAACATGTGTGAATCAACATCATCTAATTTTTTAACAACATGGTTTTATATGGGTACACCTAACTCAATAGGCAAATTCCTATAATCAAGTTTTATTTAATTATAGTTTCAAGTTTATGGGTACACCTAACCTAAAAGGCAAATTCCCATAAACAAGATCCATTTAAATTAAGAAAAAAAAACATAACTTTAAGCATGATCCAACAACATGATTTTTCAACATAATATAGCATGATTTATAACATGGCATAGTATGATAGTATAACATAGCTTGACATGATTCTCAACATAGCACGACATAGCATAAGAGAATTTACAACATAGCATGACATAGCATATATAATTTACATCATACGACAACATAATAACATAATAAGAGATCCACAATATATAGAATTTACAATTACAAATCACATCACTTTCTTGTGATCCATTCATAACTGAGTCAAATTAGTTTGTAATAGTCTTGTGAGAATCATCATACTCACCAACAAAAGAAAAGAATTAGAGAAAGAGAGATCTTTTTATTTGATTTGTGTAGATTTAGTTGTAGATGATTAGGCTTCCTCTTCTTAGTTTGTGACGGCTACGCTGAACTCCATGGCAGCAGCATGACGGTAGCTTCTCTAATTTTACAAGTGATTTAGGTTTAGGGTCTACCCACTTATTTATAGATTTTAGAATGCATTTAGGCCATTAGATTTAACCTAGAAATAACCGTAGCCGTTCAGACAAGATGGGGTTTATCTTGTTGACTCAGCAATGAGTCAGAAGTGACTCAGCAAACACTCAGCAATATATATATATATATATATATATATATATATATATTATATATATATATATATATATTCTACAATGTACACATTAGATACATCCCCCCCTTTTACACACTTATTATTGTTTTTATATACATATTAGATACATCCCCTCTCTTACACACTTATTAATATTTTTATATTCATATTAGATACATCCCCTCTCTTACACAATTATTAATATTATTATATTCATATTAGATACATCCCCTCTCTTACACACTTATTAATATTATTATATTCATATTAGATACATCCCCTCTCTTACACACTTTTATATTCATATTAGATACATCCCCCCTCTTACACACTTATTAATATTTTAGCAACTTTAGTGTTAATAGAAAATTCGGGGTGTTACATTCTCCCCTCCTTTTAGGATTTCGTCCCCGAAATCTTCAAGTCTGGAAGAATGTATATCCTACCATCCAAACGTCCATCTACTCATCCATCATACACAGGCATCCATTGTCCTTACAGACTTCTAATGCTTTCATGTTTAAATGCACAGTGTGTGTATATGTCCGTATCTAATGCAAAATCAGGCGGTCCACTGATTCAGTTGACCTCCTTAATGCAACTATGATCGTGCCATGCATCCATTATGTATGCAAAAGATTCTTAATGCTACATAATACTTCTATATGCGTGCACAACCATCATCTGAATGCAGCATCCACATGATAATACAACCATCGTTCATCCATTTTACTAAATACATCCATATATATATGCAATATGCAATATGTAGTGACTGAGCCGATCTAGTGCCTAAAGTGTGTGTATATATGCATCCACGAGCAACCACTAGCAAACACTTGCATCCATTTTGCATCCATCATACATAACATGTCTCAAACACATGTTTCAACCATAGGATTATCCTAACTAAAGGTCAAAGATACTAATGAGAGGACATACTAAAGATAAGATAAGATAAGCTAAGTGATAAAGGAGAAATTAAAAGACATACCCTCAAAAAGAAAAGGGTACAACGAACGCATCTTCTCTTCTGTATCCCAAGTTGCGTTGCTCTCATCATTTCCCCATTGCACTTTAACCAGTCTGACCTCTCGATTCCTCAACTTTTTGATCTCCGACCCAAGAATGCATGTAGGAGCTCGTCTAATTGTTGCATCACGCTCTATTTCCACCTCTTTAAGCAAGCTCGGCTCTACCACCTCCGCGGTCTTGTGCAAACACTTCCTCAAATGTGATACATGGAATACGTCGTGTACTCCACTAAGTTTCTCAGGCAACTCCACCCTATATGCCATCTTCCCAATCCTGTTTTTTACAGGAAACGGCCCTACAAACCTTGGTGCTAATTTCCCCACGGACCCAAAGCGAACAACATTCTGTAACGGAGATACTTTGATAAAAACCATGTCCCCAATGTCAAACTCAAGATCTGTCCTCCTCTTATCAGCATACGATTTTTGCCTATCTTGTGCTGCTTTCATCCTCCTTCGAATCAACTCAATCTTCTCCGAGGTTTCCCTAACCATATCGGGCCCAAGTAGGATTTTATCGGTAGATTCCCACCAACATGTAGGCGAACGGCAAGGCCTTCCATAAAGAGCTTCGAAAGGTGCCATGCCAATACTAGACTGAAAGCTATTATTATATGCGAATTCTACTAACGGAAGGTGCTCTTCCCATGTACCCCCAAAGTCTAGGATACAAAGCCTTAAAAGATCCTCTAGAATGCGATTCACCCTCTCGGTCTGGCCGTCTGTCTGAGGATGATATGCGGTGCTCAAACATAGCTGAGTCCCTACCGCCTCTTGTAAACTCTTCCAAAATTCGCTAGTAAAGATGGGGTCACGGTCGCTTACTATACTAGAAGGAATACCGTGCAAACGAACTATCTCCTTAATGTATACAGAAGCCAACCACGGAGCAGTCCTCTTACTTTTCACGGGAATAAAATGGGCGCTTTTAGTAAGTCTATCTATTATAACCCAAATCCCCGTGTTACCCTTCCTTGATCTTGGTAATCCATCCACAAAATCCATTGAGATGCTTTCCCATTTCCATAGTGGAACTTCTAATGGGTGAAGCAACCCACCGGGTTTCTTTTGTTCTGCTTTAACTCGTTGGCACACCAAGCATCTAGCGACGTACTCGGCCACATCCTTTTTCATACCGGCCCAAAAGAAAACCCGCTTCATATCTTTGTACATCTTATCCCCGCCGGGATGAATGGTCATTTTTGAGCGATGAGCATCATCAAGAATGGCCTTCCTTAAGTCTTCGTCTTGCGGTACACAAAGTCTATTATCCCTTCGTAACCAACCCTTATCGTCTAGGGTATACCTACGAAGATGGCTTGACGACTCCCCCCCCTTTGAGCTTTTCTACTATCTCAACCAACCGTGGGTCGTCTCGCTGTGCCTCACCAACCCGTCCTAGAAGTGTAGGTCTAACCTCCAAGGATGCTAACAGACCGGGTACTAAGTCAACGGAGGGTCTAAAGTCAAACATAGAGATGAATTCTAAGCTTTGTCATTCAACAAACAACGGACTCAAGGACAACCTTTTCCTACTTAAGGCGTCTGCCACCACGTTACCCTTGCCCGGGGTATATGCTATTTCAAAATCGTAGGAGGCTAAGAATTCCATCCACCGTTGCTGCCTTAAATTCAAATCCTTCTAAGAGAATAAGTATTTTAATGATTTGTGGTCAGTGAACAGTTCGAATTTCTCACCAAGAAGATAGTGACGCCAAGACTTAAGCGCGAAAACAATTGCGGCTAGCTCTAAGTCATGCGTGGGGTAATTCTTTTCATGAACCCTCAACTGCCTTCCACCATAGGCTATTACTCTTCCCTCTTGCATGAGGACCGCGCCAAGTCCCGTCCCACAAGCATCAGTATAGATGGTAAACGGTTTATTCCCGTCTGGCAGCACTAAGACTGGGGCTGAAGTTAAGGCTCTCTTTAAACGTTGGAACGCATCATCGCAATCTTTGTCCCACGTAAAAACCAGGTTCTTCTTCGTTAACCGTGTTAATGGAGCTGATATTTTTGCGAAGTCTTTGATAAACTTCCTATAATAGCCAGCCAACCCCAAGAAACTTCTTACTTCGGTTGCATTTTTAGGGACCTTCCAATCTTGGATGGCCACCACCTTTGCGGGATCCACTGCTATCCCTTCTTTGGAAACCACGTGCCCTAAGAACCGTACTTCCTTCCTCCAGAAGTGACACTTAGAAAATTTTGCCTTAAGGTTATGTGCTCGAAGGGTTTCCAACACTTCCCTAAGATGTAGGGAGTGCTCTTCTTTATTCTTAGAAAAGACTAAGATGTCATCCACAAAGACTACCACGAATTTGTTAAGGTATTCCCTAAACACCCTACTCATCAAATCAACAAAATATGCAGGGGCGTTTGTCAAACCAAAGGGCATCACTAGCCATTCATAGAATCCGTCAGGAGTCCTAAAAGCAGTCTTATCTATACTATCCTCAGCCACTCTCAGTTGATGAAAGCCAGTGGCTAAGTCCAACTGCGAAAACACTGAGGCGCCAACTAACTGATCAAAGAGATCGTCAATCCTCGGCAGTGGGTGTCGGTTCTTTTTAGTAAGCTTGTTTAGTTCTCTATAGTCCATACAAAGTCTAAGAGACCCATCCGCCTTTGTGGCAAAAACTACTGGAGCACCCCACTCCGATATACTACGTCTTATGAACCCCTTCTCAAGCAACTCCTTTACTTGCTTATTGAGTTCCCTCCTTTCACGAGGAGCCATGTGGCGCACTGGCAAAGATACGGGTTTAGCATTATCCACAAGATAAATTCGAAAGTCTATCTCCCGCTTTGGAGGTAAGCCCTTCACCTCCTCAAACACATCCGGATATTCCCGGACCACTTCTACCGATCGCAGGTTCTCTACAGACGCGTCAAGCGATTCAAGATAACTTAGCATAACGGAATTTATGGGATTACAAAAGATGTCAAGAGCATTACCAAGGCGAGTCACAAGCCTAACTACTCTCCTTTCACAATCAAGAATGGCCCTATTTCTAGACAACCAATCCATTCCTAAAATTAGCCCATAGCCCGTGAAGCCCAATACATAAGCATCACATCTAAATTCAACGCTAAGTATAGAGATTTTCAAATCCAAACATATCATGGTCAAATGAGCCGAACCCCCAATTGGATTTGAAACGACCAAGGGATCCTCTACTAAACTGGTGTTCAAGTGCAGTGATTCAACTAATGATGCAGAGATAAACGAATGAGATGCGCCAGAATCGAATAAGGTACGGACAGGATGATCAAACAGAAAAACTAAGCTTTCAACAGAAATTGTTCTACCTCTTTCTTGCAGCGGTGGGGCCGCAATAGCCTGAACTAGCCCCCTTGCCTGCCCTGGTGCCATAAGAGCCTGCACCTGTCCTCCCGAGGTAGACCCTGCCCTCTGCCCCTTCTTTGGACAGTCCTTCACTAAATGTCCCGCATCTCCACAATGAAAACAACCAGTCTTCTTTTTCTTTCTACAATCTTTGCTGAGATGGCCAGGCGTCCCACAATTGAAGCATTTCTTCTTCCCTTTGCCATTATTGTTTTTACCACCCTTCTTATTTTGCTGTTGGGGTTTCTTCTGATCCCCTTTCTTTTCAACTGCCTTATCCTCATGCATAAGTGCCATTTCTACTAGCTTTTCAAAGGTGGCTCCCATAGGGATGTGGGTCATAGCCAACCCTTGCAACGGTTCATTCAAGCCTCTAACGAACCTCAAAGCTTTCTTCTCTGGCGTGTTCACCAACTCCAAGCCAAACCTTGCTAACTGATTAAATTTATTGACATATTCCTGTACTGATGAGCTCCCTTGCTTTAGTGCCAGGAATTTTTCCATATTTAAGTTCTCCTCTGCCCTTGAAAGAAAATTTGCCTCAAACCTTCATCTGAAATCCGCCCATGAATCAACTGGACGTTCCCCGTTAGTGACCTCCCACCAAAACGAGGCCTCTCCCTTCATTAACCAAGCAGCTAAACGGACTTTCCTCCCATCTTCCACTTCAAAGATATCCAACAATTCCTCAGTCTCCTTAAGCCAATCTCTGGCCTCCACAAACGTCTCAGTCCCTTGAAAAGTTTTTCCTCCCATAGCCTTGAATTCCTTGCACGTCTTTGCAAAAGTGTCAACACGAGGAGGAGGAGGAGGAGGAATGGGTGCAACTAGGGGTGGAGGAGTATCCGCTGGGCCTGCAGTGGTGGCCCTAGCCTCCAAGTATCTCCTAAACCACCCTGGAATCGTCACACCTTCTGGGAGATTAAGATCTTCAGCCATGCTGAAACGAAAAAGGAAAGATTCAAAATGGAGAATTCGAAAGATAAAGATAAGGATGTGGCTATTTGGGATTATGTTTTTCATAAAAACTCTCTTTAAATAACATGTTTTTTTTTTTGAAAGCACTTCTTCCAAAAATACTTTAGAAAAAAAATATTTTTCTAAAAATTTTTTTTTTATCTGTTCTGGTAACCTTATGCTCTGATACCACGTGTAACACCCCACGTCCATTAATGTCACTCACAAAGGGAATGCATTAACTTCCATGGAGGTTTTAAGTGAATATAGAACAGTAAAATTACAACAAGACAGATATAAAATAGTACTTGGAAATTCAAAAACTTTATTTCATTGTAGCAGAAGTCAAAACATGTTTGATTACATCATAGCACCATATTCAATGTCAAGTACAATATCTATCTTGATAAAACAAGTACATAATCCCATTACATGAATAGCCATTAAAAAGAAAGATAACAAGCTGGACTTTACTTCAACAGTCCAAGCTTTCCAGAAGATAAGCGATCCAACTAGACTCCACTAGAACTTGGCCCAACCTGCGGACCTGAAGGGAGAAAAAGGATGGAAAAGAGGGGATCAGACATAAAGTCTGGTGAATATGATAATTCTACAATACTATTACCAAAATAACTGGACTAAGGCATAAGCTGGAAAATAAGAAAATGTCTATGAAGAGCAGATTAAGGACATAGACAATCGCTAAAGGCAACGTTATAGGCGCTCCTAAATACTAAAGGATAAACACTATACTGCACCACACCAGTCACCCTAAAGATTCATCCCACTTAGCTTCACTTAGAAACTTTCCCAATGGCTTTACGTACCCCTAGCTGACTACATAGGTGCCGCCTGCCCCTATCTCCACTAGGTGTACCCTACTTCCCATTATTCGATCGGCTCCCTAACTCGTAGATACCCGTGCTGGCCCCACAGTGGGGTGTATCACTCCCCTAAAGTGGCAACCTGATACAACGGACATGCACGGCTTATACCTACACGATGCAACAACGTCTTACCTACTAGCCCGGGTCCACACACGCATATGAAACCCGTTGGACTTGCGTTGCCACCGCTCCCTGTTTTGGCCTCTTATAGTCAAACCCAGTATGCGTGTCCCGTCCTCGACTTGGGTCGAGCCCACAAAGATACGTTTTGGGATACTGGTTGAAATGGGCCCCCACTATTTACCACAAGCATTCCACCTAAGCTTGTCCCCATTAGTCCATCCCACTTAACCCACTTAGTCATGTTCATTTACATGTGTGTTTGGTTAAGTCTAATCGTATTTCAAATGCTCTAAAGGCAACCACCAGATTCCTCATGCCACCCAAGGCACCTACTTAACCCCCATGTCCCACCTTACATGATTATCTGGTTAAGTATTTCTTAGTTCATTAAGGCCATAACCTCATAAAGACCTCTCACATTAGACTGGCATTTATGACAGCTGGATTTGCCGGGCGGGTCCGGGCAGTCTTACACCATAAAAGAGTCTAACCTCGTGTCTTTACAACTGTTATGCTTTAGTTTGGGCCTAGGACCTCTCACATTGGGCCGACATTTGTGACTACTGGATTTGCCGGGCGGGTCCGGGCAGGTTTACATCACAAACGGGTCCAACCTCGTGTCCTAAGCATTGATTATTAATAATAATCCACTTTCCCCCAATTTTAATAATTCCCTACTTGAATTATTAATTACTTCCAATTTTTAACAATGTCCATAATTGACTCAATTATGGACATCCATTCATGGTATGCAAAATCTTACAAAATTGCACCCAATTTATTAATTCCTAATATTACCCCTACCCCACGTTTGAACGTTTATTCGCAAAATATATGTTAGACTCGAATAGCCTAACTCATAGCATAAAAGAGATTATCATAATAACAACATGTATATGTGACCAAATGAATCATAATAAGGGGTGAAACTTGCATATGCCCAACTTGCATAGATTATACATGTCATGGACCTAAAGGTGTCAACTTGTTCAAAATTCACCTAATATAATCTCAATCAATTTTCATAAACTTACATATGAACATGTGTGAATCAACATCATCTAATTTTTTAACAACATGGTTTTATATGGGTACACCTAACTCAATAGGCAAATTCCCATAATCAAGTTTTATTTAATTATAGTTTCAAGTTTATGGGTACACCTAACCTAATAGGCAAATTCCCATAAACAAGATCCATTTAAATTAAGAAAAAAAAACATAACTTTAAGCATGATCCAACAACATGATTTTTCAACATAATATAGCATGATTTATAACATGGCATAGTATGATAGTATAACATAGCTTGACATGATTCTCAACATAGCACGACATAGCATAAGAGAATTTACAACATAGCATGACATAGCATATATAATTTACATCATACGACAACATAATAACATAATAAGAGATCCACAATATATAGAATTTACAATTACAAATCACATCACTTTCTTGTGATCCATTCATAACTGAGTCAAATTAGTTTGTAATAGTCTTGTGAGAATCATCATACTCACCAACAAAAGAAAAGAATTAGAGAAAGAGAGATCTTTTGATTTGATTTGTGTAGATTTAGTTGTAGATGATTAGGCTTCCTCTTCTTAGTTTGTGACGGCTACGCTGAACTCCATGGCAGCAGCATGACGGTAGCTTCTCTAATTTTACAAGTGATTTAGGTTTAGGGTCTACCCACTTATTTATAGATTTTAGAATGCATTTAGGCCATTAGATTTAACCTAGAAATAACTGCAGCCGTTCAGACAAGATGGGGTTTATCTTGTTGACTCAGCAATGAGTCAGAAGTGACTCAGCAAACACTCAGCAATATATATATATATATTCTACAATGTACACATTAGATACATCCCCCCTTTTACACACTTATTATTGTTTTTATATACATATTAGATACATCCCCTCTCTTACACACTTATTAATATTTTTATATTCATATTAGATACATCCCCTCTCTTACACACTTATTAATATTATTATATTCATATTAGATACATCCCCTCTCTTACACACTTATTAATATTATTATATTCATATTAGATACATCCCCTCTCTTACACACTTTTATATTCATATTAGATACATCCCCCCTCTTATACACTTATTAATATTTTAGCAACTTTAGTGTTAATAGAAAATTCGGGGTGTTACAGAAAATCTCATTAAATCTTAGTTAAGATTTATTCTTTTCTCAACTGGATTGGACAATAGTATTATTAAAGATACCATTTATGACAAACTCAAAATCCACTTTGATATTAAATACAAGGCTCTAAATAGAAATCATATCGATTTGTATTCAATATTAAATTCTGAAACTAACAGATATTATATTGGGAATAACGATATCTATATCTTTCAAATTCCTCAACAAGATCCGTATAGTCATGAAATCCAATAACGTAATATTCCGAAGATTATTTCTATTCAAATCTATTCCAATTCATATGTTGGAAAAATCCTGGTTATATCAAAACTATATAATTTCTTTATTCTAGTTGTTAACCATTTCATTCAGATAAATGTCTTTTATCTTTTCAAACTTGGAGTATTCCAATATTTTCATGTCCATCCAAAATCGGACAACAAAATCATATTTTGATTCTTCACTGAATATAATGTCAAAATATTCGTTCATATTCTGAATCGAAATGTGACTCAATCAATTACCATATAACTTTATTTATATAGATTCCATACATCGCATGTATTCCAAAATAGTGACAAAAAACTATTAGACACCCAATTCACATCCAGAGTGTAATCTACAACTGTATAAGCATTAAATAGTTAAATAACACTTACGACGGCCTATCAATCGATCGTTTGACATACAACTAAACGCAAGGTAGATGTGAGAAGTTATTATCATCCCCAGAACTATATGGGGTGTACATCACAATCCATGTGAACTTATCTAATATTTTCACAGATTAATATAATGATAACTGTAACACCCCGTATTTTTGAATAATCGAATTAGCTAAATTATAGAATAACTAATTTCATATGTGAGAATTAAGGGAAACGGGTTGCGCCATTGTGTTCGTCCCGGAATTCTGGTTGAGATAGACTCCGAGTTTGCGTAAATTGGATTCCGTATGAAAAAGATATCTTTAATTAAATATTGCTGCAAAACATGAAAAAAAAGAATGAGTAAATAATAAATGTTTAGCATTGTTCTAAGGTTTGTAAGCAAAAGACTTAGTAGCTCATTTGGTTGGAACATGTGACTTGCATACAAGAGGTACAGAGTTCGATCCCCGCCAACGCCATATTTTTGTTTTAGGGGAATTGCTAAAAAGCGGCTTAGTGTGAACGCGGTTCAAAAAGTAGTTTAGTGTGAAAATGGTTAATTAGGAAGATAGAAATATATATATATTAATAAAGTAAAATTAAACCTAAAATTTAAGAAAAAAATTCAAAACAGCGGAAGCGGGAAGGCAAAACACCAAACCGACCTATTTTATGGGTCGACCCAAGACCCGCTGGGTCGACTTAGGAGGTTTGAAATTGGTCCCGTCGGCCCTAAATGGACTATGAGAAATTTTACGTTTTAGGGCTTAGGTGGCGATTTCTGGTTGGTCTGTTGACATCATTTCTTGGTTTCTAAGGCCTAGATGGATTCTAGATGGACCTGACGGCTATAAATAAATCTAACTCCTATATAAACACTCCAAAGCCTCATTCTAAAACCTAAATAAGATTGGAACCGTAGCCGTCATGCCGCTGGAGTAGCTCATCTTTTCTTGAAGCTTAGGAAATTACAAATCAAAGATTCAAACAACAACGAACACACTATCTTCAACTCTAATCCGATTCATTGTGAGTATAATTTCATTAACAAGATAATTCTTAATTTAATTGTGATATGATTATCTTTGGATTATGAGAATATGGTTGTGATTCATATGACTTGCTAGTTTGTATTATTTATGATGTAAACGTATAACAAGTTGTTAATCTATGTTAGTAGGTTGTTCCTTATGCTTAATCATACAAGTATAACTTGATTATGCTAGGACATTATAATTTTATTCAATTGAGATGATAGTCACATGCAAGTTCATTTGTGGATTATACGTAAATTTGTAAATGAATTTTATGCAAGTTTTGGGATGTTAAATCATATGTTATATATATATATATATATATGTGTGTGAATTTTATGCAAGTTTTGGGATGTTTAACCATGTGTTATATATATATGAATCTTATGCAAGTTTTGGGATGTTAAATCATATGTAAATTTATGAATCTTACGCAAATCGTAGGTGGAATATATATAGGTTCATATGTGAATTGTGGAGATACAAATGCTAGTTTATATGTAAACATGTGACCTTAATTTACATGCTTAGATCCATATGCAAGTCCACATCTTTTTAGATCTATATGCAAGTTCATATCTTTTTAGATCCATATGCAAGTTTACACCTTTAAATCTAGAACTATGACATACATAGTTTAAGCAAGTTTACACCTTTATGTTGGATCTATGACATACATAGTTTATGCAAGTTTACACCTTTATGTTGGAACTATGACATACATAGTTTATGCAAGTTTGTGACAATTACCTATGCTAGTTTGGTGAAAAACTATATTCATACATGCAAGTTCATACCTTTTAGATCTATGATTTTAGACCCTTGGCAATAAAAAGTCTATGCAAGATATGTTGTAATTCTTAATTGCATGTTAGATCTATTTTGTGTGTTGTGCAAATTTGTGATGTTTTCCCCTTTTATGTGTTAGACTATTTACTAGTCTAATATATATATATATATATATATATATATATATATTTCATGTTAAGCGAACGAACGATGCGGGGATAATGGGGGAATATTAAATATACACATATTGTGAATTGGCATGTAATGGCCTTAAAAGGCATATAATTAATTGGTGATGTTAATTGGTATACTTTATATACCATAAATAGATGAACATAATTTAGGTGACAAATTATGGACATAAGTAAATTTGGAATTTACTGACAAATTTGAATAGGGATAATTAATCCAAATTTGGGGTGAAAAGATTATGAATAATAATCAATGCCTAAACACGAGGTTGGACTCATTTGTGGTGTAAGACTGCCCGGACCTGCCCGACAAATCCAACAACCACAAATGGTAGCCCAATGTGAGAGGTCAAAGGCCCAAATTAAATGCGTAACGGTTGTATGGACACGAGGTTAGGCTCGTTTGTGGTGTAAGACTGCCCGGACCTGCCCGGCAAATCCAACAGCCACAAATGCAAGCCTAATGTGAGAGGTCCTACAGGGGTTACGGTAGTAATAAATTAAGTAACACTTAACCAAAGTAAACATGTAGTGGGACATGGGGGTTAAGTGGGTTACATGCGGGTGACATGAGGAAATACGATTAGTAGCACTTAACCAAGATAAACATGTAAGTAGGACATGGGGTTTAAGTTGGTGCCTTGGGAGGCATGTGGAAATACGAATAGAAACACTTAACCAAATTTAAACATGTAAGTGGACATGAATAAGAAGGGGTTAAGTGGGATGTATTAGTGGGGACCAAGCTTAGGTGGAAAGCTTATGTCAAGTAATGGGGGGCCCGTTTCAACAAGTAACCCATGAGTATCTCTGTGGGCTCGTCCCAAGTTGAGGACGGGACACGCGTACTGGGCTTGACTGTAAGAGGCCAAAACGGGTTAGAGGTGGCAACGTAAGTCCAACGGGTTCATGTGCGTGTGTGGGCCCGGGCTGGTAGTTAAGACGTTGTTGCATCGTGTAGGTATAAGCCGTCCATCTCTGGTAGTATTGGGTTGCCACTTTGGGGAGTGATACACCCCACTGTGGGACCAGCACGTGTATCTACGAGTTAGGGAGCCGATCGAATGAGGAAGGTAGTGGGTACGACTAGTGGAGATAGGAGCAGGCGGCACCTATGACAGCAGCTAGGAGTACAACTGAATCAGTAGACCGCCTGATTTTGCATTAGATAAGGAACATATACACACACTTCTTGCATATATTCGTACAACATTAGAAAATTTTAAAGACAATGGATGCCTGTGTTTGATGGTTGAGTAGATGATTGTTTGGATGTTAGGATATGCATTCTCCTTAACTTGGAGATTTCGAAAGCGAAATCCCTTAAGGAAGGGAGAATGTAACACCCCAGATTTTTGAATAATCGAATTAATTAAATTAAAGAATAATTAATCTTAGATGTGAGAATTAAGGGAAATGGGTTGTGCCATTGTGTTCGTCTTGGAATTCTGGTTGAGATAGAGTCAGAGTTTGCGTAAATTGGATTCCCTATGAAAAAGATATCTTTAAATTAAATATTGCAGCAAAACATGAAGAAAAAAAAGAATGAGAAAAGAATAAATATTTAGCATTATTCTAAGGTTTGTAAGCAAAAGACTTAGTAGCTCATTTGGTTGGAACATATGACTTGCATACAAGAGGTACAAAGTTCAATCCCCGCCAACGCCATACTTTTGTTTTAGGGGAATGGCTAGAAAGCAGCTTAGTGTGAACGCGGTTCAAAAATTAGTTTAGTGTGAAAATGGTTAATTAGGAAGATAGAAATATATATATAGATATATATATATATAAAATAAAATTCAACCAAAAATTTAAGAAAAAAATTCAAAATTGTGGAAGTGGGAAGGCAAAACACCAAACCGACCTATTTTATGGGTCGACCCAAGACCCGCTGGGTCGACCCCAGGGTCGACTCATGAGGTTTGAAATTGGTCCCATCGGCCTTAAATGGTCTATGACAAAATTTTATGTTTTAGGGCTTAGGTGGCGATTTCTGGTTGGTCTGTTGACATCATTTCCTGGTTTCTAAGGCCTAGATGGATTCTAGAGGGACCTGACGGCTGTAAATTTATCTAACTCCTATATAAACACTCCGAAGCCTCATTCTAAAACCTAAATAAGATTGGAACCGTAGCCGTCATGTCGCTGGAGTAGCTCATCTTTTCTTGAAGCTTAGGAAATTACAAATCAAAGATTCAAACAACAACGAACACATATCTTCATCTCTAATCCGATTCATTGTGAGTATGATTTCATTAACAAGATAATTCTTAATTTAATTGTGATATGCTTATCTTTGGATTATGAGAATATGGTTGTGATTCATATGACTTGCTAGTTTGTATTATTTTTGATGTAAACTTATAACAAGTTGTTAATCTATGTTAGTATGTTTTTCCTTGTGCTTAATCATACAAGTATAACTTGATTATGCTATGACATTAGAATTTTATTCAATTGAGATGATAGTCACATGCAAGTTTATTTGTGGATTATACGTAAATTTGTAAATGAATTTTATGCAAGTTTTGGGATGTTAAATCATATGTTATATATATATATATATATATATATGAATTTTATGCAAGTTTTGGGATGTTTAACCATGTGTTATATATATATGAATCTTATGCAAGTTTTGGGATGTTAAATCATATGTAAATTTATGAATCTTATGCAAGTCGTATGTGGAATATATATAGGTTCATATGTGAATTGTGGAGATACAAATGCTAGTTTATATGTAAACATGTGACCTTAATTTACATGCTTAGATCCATATGCAAGTCCACATCTTTTTAGATCTATATGCAAGTTCATATCTTTTTAGATCCATATGCAAGTTTACACCTTTAAATCTTGAACTATGACATACATAGTTTAAGCAAGTTTACACTTTTATGTTGGATTTATGACATACATAGTTTATGCAAGTTTACACCTCTATGTTGGAACGATGACATACATAGTTTATGCAAGTTTGTGACAATTACCTATGTTAGTTTGGTGAAAAACTATATTCATACATGCAAGTTCACGCCTTTAAATCTATGATTTTAGACCCTTGGCAATACAAAGTCTATGCAAGTTATGTTCTAATTCTTAATTGCAAGTTAGATGCAAGTTAGATCTATTTTGTGTGTTGTGCAAATTTGTGATGTTTTTCCCCTTTTATGTGTTAGACTATTTATGTAACAACCCGGAAATGCGAGCCAATTTAAAATTTTTATTTTGGCTACTTTAGCGAATTTGAATATTTAAAATAGATTATTTTAAATAATAATGACGACAAATTTATTTTGAATATAATTCGAGCGTATATATTTATATAGATCGTCGTTAGAATATAAATATTTTATTTATAATTATAATAGGAATTGAAAATGGCGCGGTAGTTCGATAATTCGATTTCAAACTTCAATTGAATGTACCGGGTGCAAAATAAACCGAATTTTAGCGAAACCAAAAGTAATAGAATCTATTTGAGAATATCTTTCCAACGAATCTGAAAAATCGAAATTTCATAGCGGGAATCAAATGATAGGTCCAGTCGAAATTATAGAACATCTGGGATTTCGGCCCTTAAAAATGGGAATTTTGCAAACGACCTCGGATTTCAACGAAACCACTTTTGTTGGATCCATGATGTCAAATTATTGCTAGGTTTCAAATTTCATAATTTTTTAATTCAATATGTGAGCGTGGCAAAGGAAAACGCGTTTAACCAGTTTCAGTTGATTTTAATCGACTGGAAAATGGCCATTTTTCAAACGGTCTCAGAATTCGATGAATTAGTTTTGTTAGGACCGTATCGTCAATACGAAGCTAGAAAATATTTTCGGGAATTTTTTGAGTTTGTATGTGGCCCCAGTAAATTGAAATGCACGTTCAAATTTAATATATAGAATTATATTTTGAATTTGGCGAAAACTGATCGAAACATTCGAATCAGCTGGCGATACATATCCCATTGTGTTTGGAATAGGGGTAATTAGCTAGAGATGACAGTCATTGGACCTCGTTTGGGATTCGAATGAAAACACATCTTCTTTGAAGAATTAATTAAATAAAAAAAATATAATTATTTTTAAACTTAAAACCCTCCCCCTTTCCCCCTTAACGGTCAACGCCCCTTTCAGAATAAAAAAAAAGGAAACTGACGGAACCCAGCCCCCCCTTCCCCAGATCGACGCCGCACCTCTCCACCCCGCCCCCCTACTTCGATCGCCGCCTCCACCAAGACCCCATCCCCCTTAACGTTCGCTTTCCCCTCTCCTCTTCTATCAAGACCCGCGATCCCTTACCCCCCACGAATCCTAAAACCGATGCCGCTTGCCCCCTAACCCACCAGCGATGACATCCGACCCCCCTCCCCCGACGACCTCAGGCACAGCGTTGTTTCCCCTTTTTTGTCTCCGACGAGTGATACCCTGTAAAGCGAGGAAGGTAATCAATTTATTTAAATTACTTAGTTATTAATTTAATTGTTTACGTTTGTGAGGTTAAGCTCTGATTTTAAAGTTATATATATATATATACGATTTTTATGAAAGTAAAAATATGATTATTAATTAGAAGAAAATATGATTTTCGCCTTAGAAAAGAATTGATTTTTATGATGTTAATGGTATGATAAGGACTAGATTTTTAAATAGATAAAGCATAGATTTTTACTAGTGGAAAATTAGATTTATTGGTATTTAAAAGATGTGATTTTTCCATTATATAAAAATATAATTTCTATATAATGTGAAGAATAAAAATATAATTTTTATATCATAGAAAGGTTAAAAATATGATTTTTATCATATGTGAAATATAAAAATATAATTTTTATAAAGTAGAAGTATTAAAAATACGATTTTTATATAATATAGATAGTAAGGATTAAATCTTTATATTTGAAAAGGCGAAATCTTTATATTTGAAAAGGCGAAATCTTTATATTTGAAAAGGCAAAATCTTTATATTTAAAAAGGCGAAATCTTTATATTTGAAAAGGCGAAATCTTTATATAGAGAATAGCATGATAAAAATATAATCTTTATTATATGAACATCGATGTAAAAATAGAATTTTTATCTATATAGTAGCGATGTAAAAATAGAATTTTTATCCATATGAGTGATTATAAAAATAGAATTTTTATATACATAGCAACAATATAAAAATGTGATTTTTATATATGTAGTGGCTACGGATAGTGAAATTGACAAAAGGCGAGCACGACGAAGATTTCCACATAAGAAGAGTCAAGGCGTTTGGATTAGCTAGTCAGTGAGAACTTCTCACCTTTTAATTTTATTTTCTAGTTATAAATATATACTAGGATGCAGACGGTATTTAGTAGCACCCGACACCCGTCGTCCACAGACCATGGATGACTTGTTTGTTTGGTTGCTATGTTGTGAAATTTGATTGTGTGATGTAGAATGAAATAAAATATTTTATAGTGGAAAACATTTTATAGTTAAAAATATAATTTTTAACGTGTATATAAAATAAATATTTATAAACAAATCGGACGATTTGTTTATATACACTGATTTGATTGACATTGATTGGGACGATAAATTTTACACATCACCCAACTGCACAAATAAAATCTGTGTTTGATTGTTTGAAACCCCACACGGGTATTGGGATGATATTTGGCGTACACTTATCCCAATTATTTAGTTGTATGTCGATCGATTGGTCGACAGACTGTGTGAGCGTTAATTATTTATATTTGATGCTTATGCAGTTGCATGGTGCACTTTGGATGATGGTTGATTATTTATCGTTGCTATTATATACATGTTTTCTATGGAATCCATATAATTAACATTATATGGTAATTGATTGGGCCTCATTCCAATTGGAAGAATAAAGAATATTATAAAATAATGGTTCATGTGTTGACAGTACTCATCCGTTGAGATTAGTCATGTGTTGAACAAAATATTTTAACATTAAAATTTACATCTTTATCATATATAAAATTAGAAACTAACTGGAAAATAGATAAGATGAGTGATCTCCTAGATATTGATCTGATGTTGGTTTCGGCCTTCGGGGTTAATATTTAGGGAATCGTTCCCTTACTAATTTACGGTTGGAGTCTGATTTGAAATCAAACGATAGATACCATAATTTTTATAAAATATATTAAATAACAAAAATAGTCGCATGTTGACAGTACTCATTTGTTGAAATTAGTCATGTATTGAAAGAAATATAGGTTCATTTGTTGAATAGAATAACGATGTTATTGAAAAATATAAAGCCGTGTTGATTAGAGATGCGCTATTTTGACGCGAACGATATTTATATCGATTATATTCGTTTTATAATGAATGTTGAAAAGAGATTATAAATCGAATATTTAGAAAACGAATTCGAATTGAATTGAATAGAAAACGAATTTGAATTGAATTGAACAGAAAACGAATTTGAATTATAATTGAATAGAAAACGAATTCGAATTGAATTTTAATTGAATAGAAAACAAATTCGAACTGAATTGAATGGAAAACGAATTTGAATTTTAATTGAATAGAAAACGAATTCGAATTGAATTGAATAGAAAACGAATTTGAATTTTAATTGAATAGAAAACGAATTCGAATTGAATAGTAAACGAATTTGAATTTAATTGAATAGAAAACGATTTCGAATTGAATTGAATAGAAAATGAATTCAAAATTGAATTGAATTCAATTGAAAACGAATTGAAATAGAATTGAAATCGATTTGAATTGAAATAAAAAAGAAATGAAGGTAAAACGAATTTATAAGGGAAAATTCAATTTTGATTTGAATTTGAAATGGAAGTTGGAATTGTTTTGAAACCAATTTAAAATGATTTATAAAATACGTTTTAAAAGGGAAATCGACGAAATATATATAATATATATATATTATATATATATATATATATAAAATGGTCTGAATAGAACGCGCCGTGCCGCGACAGTTCGTAAATTTCGACCATTGACTTCGAACGGACATTACGGGAGATCCGACCATCGGATTCTCCTAAAACCGGAACCGTTGGGTTCGTATCGAAAAGATCTTTCTAAAGAATATTAGAAATTTGAAATCTAATGGTTGAATTTGGAGATATGTCCAAATCAAATTTAGAAAAGGTCGTTGTAAGTGCAGTTCGATGGCCGTTGATGGAAATCGACTGTACGGGCCTTGATAAAATTATTAAAAATAGTAATAATTTGTGTAAAATCATAAGAAATGATTTGGGAAAAATTGGGATGAAAAACTCCATATTTGAAAAGATAAAAATAGATTTTTTTCGAAATGAACTAGTTTGGACTAAAATTAAAACCCATTTATTTTTAAATAAATAAATTGGGTTTGAAATGGGTTTTAAATAGAATTGATTTGTGGGTTTATCATGAAGGGTATTTTAAATAACACTTGTTCTTTAACCCGATAATAAATAGAATGTGATTTGGGTTTATCGTGAACTGTGTTTAAAATGACATTAGTTCTTTAACCAAGTAAAAGGGAGTTTTAATGAATCTGTAATTAGATTGAAATGTGAATTGATAATGAAAATTATCAATTTTGGAAAGTGAGCGAGAATGGAGTATCACCAGTTTTGCTCCAAAGCGATTGTTAAATCTTTAATTAGATTTGAACGTGAAATGGTAATTAATTTTACCGATAACACCGTGGTATTAGATATGGAGTATTACCAGTTTTGCTTCATGGGATGAATAGGTTGGGATTGAGAAATAAAATAAATAATTACTTCGGTGTGGTTCGCTAATCCCGACTAGTTTGGAAAACCATAATAAGGTTTGAAATGATATCCAAAGGAAGATTAAAGAATAATTTTAAAGAATTTATCTTTGATAAAATTAATGGGAACCTTTCCCTAAGAATGTGAAATTTAGAAACTAACTGTAGGTTAGCTAAGAAGGTTGGTTTTCTGGGTATTGATCTGATGTTGGTTTCGGCCTTCGGGGTTAATATTTGGGTAATTGTTCTCTTGCTAATTTACGGTTAGTGACTGATGAATTGGAATGAGGTGTCTTTTGTTTTTGTGTAACATTTGTTTACTATATACGCGGGTTACTCAGAAAGGCCGGGTTTATACCCATTCTGAATAACCGATTCGACGATACGTCGAAGATGAAGACGGTGGTTGAAGAGCGGAAGTCTTCACATCGTTTGGGTGATTACTGATGATCTTGATTGGGTTGTACACCCAAGAGGAGGGAATCAGTTGGTGATCGTCCAGATGTTCTTGGAGATCGATCGATATGCGAGGAAAGTGGCTCCGGTTTCGTTCAGACCCAGAACGAATTTATAAATGGATTGTGTGTCTGACATTAGATTTTATTCTGTGTTGATTGATTTCTGTTAAATATATATCTGTTTGGCGGTGGAGAATTTATTCTCTTGCTTAACGCCCTTCCCTGAGAAGTAAGAGCTCAGCGGTTATATATCGATAGATATCAGTTGCATAACATGAATTGCCTGTGTGGCACGCTGAGATGCAATGATCAAGGCTTTTGTTGAAAAGCAGAGTCTTGTGGTTGATGATCGAAGCACAGCCTACGTGGCGTAGCTTTGTGTATAACGTGAATTCGCGAGCCTCACACCTCGGTATGAGTCAAAAACGGGATAAGGACTACAGGGAGAGCACGACGTTTCTTTCTAGCTTTGGTGGTGTCAGTGACTTACCAGCCCTGACATTTATATTATTTTCACCTATGTGGTTGTTGGATGCGAGGCGCCTCGATTTTAGGTCTGTTAGGACCGGGAAACGTGTGTTCAGGAATAACTAATCCTCAAACGTAACGGAGAACCGGACCTGAAGATCCAGGGGTTACCCAGAGTGTGTAGTCCCGAGGCATTTGCTAGAGTGTCTCGAATCGGAGAGGAGCTTGCCCCTTGCCTCGACTCATGACGGAAATTCAATTTCCGATACGAGATATTTCGGTTTCAATTGTAGAGCCTAGTATGGCGACATGATAGATGGTACCCATGCCGCCTATGATTGATATTTATGATTGAAATTGTTTTGACACTATACACTTATTATAGTATCAAATGATTTGTTTTAAACTTACCAAGCATTTTTGGCTATTATAAGGGAAAACCCTATCCTTCGGCTTGCGTTGCATTGTGTGATGGGGCCTGGGTCTTATAATAGCTTCATTTTTTGAAAAAGCATTGCGTTGTTTATTCTATGCACTGGTATTCTTGGGAGGAAACCCGTTCCGTGTTATACGGCGTGGTCCCTTTAATTACTCTCTTTTAAAGTAAAGTTTTAAATAACTGTTTTAGTTCTCACACCAGTCACATGATTGACCTGGAGTTTATTGTTTTAACCTAAACTCTGGGTGCCCTTATTTTCGACACAGACAGCTAGTAGTTTTGGTTTTGCAGATTTATATTCACAGGATCCGGATTTACAGCTGGAACGATGCTCGGAAAGCTCTGTATCCGTGTACTACTTTCAGTTGTGTTTTGTATTATTTTTCCGCTGCTATGTAGTTTATTGTAATCTCTGATATTTATTGAATGTATAATATTTATTCATACTCTGTATATTCTTGTATTCTGATGAAATTGTTGTAATAAACAATGAAATGTTCTTCTGTTTGCGTTCCAATTTGTCCTGTTCTCAAAACGATCAGGGGTTTTGAACGGTCTTGGTTGGTTTAACGATCGATTCGGATCGAGCGAAATTCCTTGCCATCACATTTGGTATCAGAGCTCTGGTTTACAGAACTCGAGAACAAGACACATTAGAACCAAACGAAAGAATTCATCAGATATTGGATTAGTAATATCTAATAAGAATGTCTCGTTTGAGATAGGATCAGTAGTATCCTAGAACGAGTGTGAAGAGTATATTTTTCAATAGAAGACAAATTTTGTTTTGAAAGTTAAATTCAACTATTCGTATTTGAATATTTTGTTTGTATTGAATTTGGACAATCCAATATATAAAGGTTTTGTATATACGCGTCATGAACGTATATTCGAAGTTTTAATATACTGGATAGATATAGAATCGCACTCTAGTAGCCCGGGGATGATTCCACTGATGACGTACGGTATCAGTGGTTTATTTTCGTGTTTCGAATGTGTGGTTTCTATATATTTCCATCAGACTGGTGTGAGAACCAAATTATAGCTAGAATACATTATTGTGAATTGGCATCAAAAATGTGATTTTTGTATATATATCAAAATTACGAATTTGAAATTCTAATTCACTAATTGATTGATGTTTGTGTTGTTTGATTATTGTTTGTCTAATTAAATTTTGAACCATTTAGCCTAATTGAACCAAATATTGAACTGTATTGAAAATCGGTCGCATTTGCATGCATATACATGTACTTACATTGAACAGGTCATAGCAAGTAGGCTAGAGCAGAAGAATAAAATTGTTTGCCCGACAAATAGATACATGTTTACCATAATTTACTGTTTTGTTTGGTTGATGATGATTTTATGAGCCGATTGGCTAGCCGCTTGGCTTTTTATTTTTATTTTTGATACCAGAGGGCCTGTAAGGCAATTTCGGGATTTTCCCGGTGCTCCCGGTGCAGGGGAGGTTATGGCGAAATTTTTCGGAAATTTAGGGTGTTAGCCAAATTTTTGAAAAATTTGAAAAGTTCTTAGAAACTGAAAAGTTGAAGAACTTAAGCCGTAAAGAAAAGAACGGAAGTTGAGTTGATTAGTTAAACAACTTTCGCTTCGTTCATTTTCGGGGACGAAAAGTTTTAAGTGGGGGAGATTGTAACAACCCGGAAATGCGAGCCAATTTAAAAATTTTATTTTGACTACTTTAGCAAATTTGAATATTTAAAACGGATTATTTTAAATAATAATGACGAGAAATTTATTTTGAATATAATTCGAGCATATATATTTATATAGATCGTCGTTAGAATATAAAATTTTTATTTATAATTATAAAAGGAATTGAAAATGGCGCGGTAGTTCGATAATTCGATTTCAAACTTCAATTGAATGTACCGGGTGCAAAATAAACTGGATTTTAGTGAAACCAAAAATAATAGAATCTATTTGAGAATATCTTTCCAACGAATCCGAAAAATCGAAATTTCATAGTGGGAATCAAAAGATAGGTCCAGTTGAAATTACAGAATAGTCGCTATGGGATTTCGGCCCTTAAAAATGGTAATTTTGCGAACGACCTCGGATTTCAAAGAAACCACTTTTGTTGGATCCGTGATGTCAAATTATTGCTAGGTTTCAAATTTCATAAATTTTGAATTCAATATGTGAGCGTGGCAAAGGAAAACGCGTTTGACCAGTTTCAGTTAATTTTAATCGACTGGAAAATGGCCATTTTTCAAACGGTCTCAGAATTCGATGAAATTAGTTTTGTTAGGACCGTATCGTCAATACCAAGCTAGAAAATATTTTCGGGAATTTTTCGAGTTAGTATGTGGCCCCAGTAAATTGAAATGCGCGTTCAAATTTAATATATAGAGTTATATTTTGAATTTGGCGAAAACTGACCGGAACAGTCGAATCAGCTGGCGATACATATCCCATTGTGTTCGGAGTGGGGGTAATTAGCTAGGGACGACAGTCGTTGGACCTTGTTTAGGATTCGAATGAAAACAAATCTTCTTTGAAGAATTAATTGAATAAAAAAAATTTATTTTTACACTTAAAACCCTCCCCTTGCCCCTTTAATGGTCAACGCCCCTTTCAGAATAAAAAAGAAAGAAAAAAAAAGAGGAAACTGAAGGAACCCAGCCCCCTTTTCCTAGATCGACGCCGAACCTCTCCACCGCGCCCCCTTGCTTCGATCGCCGCCTCCACCAAGACTCCCTCCCCCTTAACGTTCGCTTTCCACTCTCCTCTTCTATCAAGACCCGCGATCCCTTACCCCCACGAACCCTAAAACCGATGCCGCTTGCCACCTGACCCACCAGCGATGACACCGGACCGCCCCCCCCCCCCTCGCCGACGACTTCAGGCGCAGCGCTGTTTCCCCCTTTTTATCTCCGACGAGTGATACCCTGTAAAGCGAGGAAGGTAATCAATTTATTTAAATTACTTAGTTATTAATTTAATTGGTTACGTTTGTGAGGTTAAGCTCTGATTTTAAAGTTTATAAATTAGTTATTTATATATATATACGATTTTTATGAAAGTAAAAATACGATTTTTAATTAGAAGAAAATATGATTTTCGCCTTAGAAAAGAATTGATTTTTATGATGTTAATGGTATGACAAGGACTAGATTTTTAAATAGATAAAGCATAGATTTTTACTAATGGAAAATTAGATTTATTGGTATTTAAAAGATGTGATTTTTCCATTATATAAAAATATAATTTCTATATAATGTGAAGAATAAAAATATAATTTTTATATCATAGAAAGGTTAAAAATATGATTTTTATCATATGTGAAATATAAAAATATAATTTTTATAAAGTAGAAGTATTAAAAATACGATTTTATATTATATAGATAGTAAGGTTTAAATCTTTATATTTGAAAAGGCGAAATCATTATATTTGAAAAGGCGAAATCTTTATATTTGAAAAGGCGAAATCTTTATATTTGAAAAGGTGAAATCTTTATATTTGAAAAGGCGTAATCTTTATATTTGAAAAGGCGAAATCTTTATATAGAGAATATCATGATAAAAATATAATTTTTATTATATGAACATCGATGTAAAAATAGAGTTTTTATCTATATAGTAGCGATGTAAAAATAGAATTTTTATCCATATGAGTGATTATAAAAATAGAATTTTTATATACATAGCAACAATATAAAATTGTGATTTTTATATATGTAGTGGCTACGGATAGTGAAATTGACAAAAGGCGAGCACGATGAAGATTTCTACATAAGAAGAGTCGAGGCGTTTGGATTAGCTAGTCGGTGAGAACTTCTCACCTTTTAATCTTCTTTTCTAGTTATAAATATACACTAGGATGCAGACAGTGTTTAGTAGCACCCGACACCCATCGTCAACAGACCATGGATGACTTGTTTGTTTGGTTGCTATGTTGTGAAATTTCATTGTGTGATGTAGAATGAAATAAAATATTTTATAGTGGAAAATATTTTGTAGTTAAAAATATAATTTTTAACGTGTATATAAAATAAATATTTATAAACAAATCGGACGATTTGTTTATATACACTGATTTGACTGACATTGATTGGAACGATAAATTTTACACATCGCCCAACAGCACAAATAAAATCTGTGTTTGATTGTTTGAAACCCCACACGGGTATTGGGATGATATTTGGCGTACACTAATCCCAATTATTTAGTTGTATGTCGATCGATTGGTCGACAGACTGTGTGAGCGTTAATTATTTATATTTGATGCTTATGCAGTTGCGTGGTGCACTTTGGATGATGGTTTATTATTTATCGTTGCTGTTATATACATGTGTTGTATGGAATCCATATAATTAACATTATATGGTAATTGATTGGGCCTCATTCCAATTGGAAGAATAAAGAATATTATAAAATAAAGGTTCATGTGTTAACATTACTCATCCGTTGAGATTAGTCATGTGTTGAACGAAATATTTTAACAATAAATTTTACATCTTTATCATATATAAAATTAGAAACTAACTGGAAAATAGATAAGATGATTGATCTCCTGGATATTGATCTAATGTTGGTTTCGGCTTTCGGGGTTAATATTTAGGGAATCGTTCCCTTACTAATTTACAGTTGGAGTCTGATTTGAAATCAAACGATAGATACCATAATTTTTATAAAATATATTAAATAACAAAAATAGTCGCGTGTTGACAGTACTCATCTGTTGAGATTATTCATGTATTGAAAGAAATATAGGTTCATTTGTTGAATAGAATAACGATGTTATTGAAAAATATAAAGCCGTGTTGATTAGAGATGCGCTATTTTGACGCGAACGATATTTATATCGATTATATTCGTTTTATAATGAATATTGAAAAGAGATTTATAAATCGAATATTTAGAAAATGAATTCGAATTGAACTAAATAGAAAACGAATTTGAATTGAATTAAATAGAAAACGAATTTGAATTTTAATTGAATAGAAAACGAATTCGAATTGAATTTTAATTGAATAGAAAACGAATTCGAATTGAATTGAATAGAAAACGAATTTGAATTTTAATTGAATAAAAAACGAACTCGAATTGAATAGAATAGAAAACGAATTTGAATTTTAATTGAATAGAAAATGAATTCGAATTGAATTGAATAGAAAACGGATTTGAATTTAATTGAATAGAAAACGAATTCGAATTGAATTGAATAGAAAATGAATTCAAAATTGAATTCAATTCAATTGAAAACGAATTGAAATAGAATTGAAATCGATTTGAATTGAAATCGATTTGAATTGAAATCAAATAGAAATGAAGGTAAAACGAATTTATAAGGGAAAATTCAATTTTGATTTGAATTTGAAATGGAAGTTGAAATTGTTTTGAAACCAATTTACAATGATTTATAAAATTCATTTTAAAAGGGAAATCGACGAAATATATATAATATATATATTATATATAAAATGGTCTGAATAGAACGCGCCACGCCGCGGTAGTTCGTAAATTTCGACCATTGACTTCGAACGGACATTACGGGAGATCCGACCGTCGGATTCTCCTAAAACTGGAACCATTGCGTTCGAATCGAAAAGAGCTTTCTAAAGAATATTAGAAATTTGAAATCTAACGGTTGGATTCGGAGATACGTCCAAATAAAATTTAGAAAAGGTCGCTGTATGTGCAGTTCGATGGCCGTTGATGAAAATCGACTGTACGGGCCTTGATAAAATTATTAAAAATAGTAATAATTTGTGTAAAATCATAAGAAATGATTTGGGAAAAATTGGGATGAAAAACTCCATATTTGAAAAGATAAAAATAGATTTTTATCGAAATGAACTAGTTTAGAACTTAAATTAAAACCCATTTATTTTTAAATAAATAAATTGGGTTTGAAATGGGTTTTAAATAGAATTGATTTGTGGGTTTATCGTGAAGGGTGTTTTAAATAACACTTGTTCTTTATCCCGATAATAAATAGAATGTGATTTGGGTTTATCGTGAACTGTGTTTAAAATGACATTAGTTTTTAACCCAGTAAAAGGGAGTTTTAATGAATCTGTAATTAGATTGAAATGTGAATTGATAATGAAAATTATCAAATTTTGAAAGTGAGCGAGAATGGAGTATCACCAGTTTTGCTCCAAAGCGATAGTTAAATCTTTAATTAGATTTGAACGTGAAATGGTAATTAATTTTACCGATAACACTGTGGTATTAGATATGGAGTATTACCAGTTTTGCTTCATGGGATGAATAGGTTGGGATTGAGAAATAAAATAAATAATTACTTCGGTGTGGTTCGCTAATCCCGACTAGTTTGGAAAACCATAATATAGTTTGAAATGATATCCAAAGGAAGATTAAAGAATAAATTTTAAAGAATTTATCTGTGATAAAATTAATGGGAACCTTTCCCTAAGAATGTGAAATTTAGAAACTAACTGTAGGTTAGCTAAGAAGGATGGTTTTCTGGGTATTGATCTGATATTGGTTTCGGCCTTCGGGGTTAATATTTGGGGAATTGTTCTCTTGCTAATTTACGGTTAGTGACTGATGAATTGGAATGAGGCTTATGTTGTGTTTGTGTAACATTTGTTTACTACATACGCGGGTTACTCAGAAAGGCCGGGTTTATACCCATTCTGAATAACCGATTCGACGATAAGTCGAAGATGAAGACGATCGTTGAAGAGCGGAAGTCTTCACATCGTTTGGGTGATTACTGATGATCTTGATTGGGCTATACACCCAAGAGGAGGGAATCAGTTGGTGATCGTCCAGACGTACTTGGGGATCGATGGATATGCAAGGAAAGTGCCTCCAGTTTCGTTCAGACCCAGAACGAATTTATAAATGGATTGTGTTTCTGACATTGGATTTTATTCCGTATTGATTGATTTCTGTTAAATATATATCTGTTTGGCGGCGGAGAATTTATTCTCTTGCTTAACGCCCTTCCCTGAGATATACGAGCTCAGGGGATAAGGACTGCAGGCAGAGCACGACGTTTTTTTCTAGCTTTGGTGGTGTCAGTGACTTACCAGCCCTGACATTTATATTATTTTCACCTATGTGGTTGTTGGATGCGAGGCGCCTCGATTTTAGTTCTGTTAGGACCGGGAAACGTGTGCTCAGGAATAACTAATCCTCAAACGTAACGGAGGACAGGCCCTGAAGATCCAGGGGTTAACTAGAGTGTGTAGTCCCGAGGCATTTGCTAGAGTGTCTCGAATCGGAGAGGAGCTTTCCCCTTGCCGCGACTCATGACGAAAATTAAATTTCCGATACGAGATATTTCGGTTTCAATTGTAGAGCCTAGTATGGCGACATGATAGATGGTACCCATGCCGCCTATGATTGAAATTGTTTTGACACTATACACTTATTATAGTATCAAATGATTTGTTTTATACGTACCAAGCATGTTTGGTTATTATAAGGGAAAACCCTATCCTCCGGCTTGCGTTGCATTGTGCGATGGGACCTGGGTCTTATAATAGCTTCATTTTTCGAAAAAGCATTGCGTTGTTTATTCTATGCACTGGTATTTTTGGGAGGAAACCCATTCCGTGTTATACTGCGTGGTCCCTTGAATTACTCTCTTTTAAAGTAAAGTTTTAAATAACTGTTTTAATTCTCACACCAGTCACATGACTGACCTGGAGTTTATTGTTTTAACCTAAACTCTGGGTGCCCTTATTTTCGACACGGGCATCTGGTAGTTTTGGTTTTGCAGATTTATATTCACAGGGTCCTGATTTACAGCTGGAACGATGCTCGGAAAGCTCTGTATCCGTGTACTACTTTCAGTTGTGTTTTGTATTATTTTTCCGCTGCTATGTCATTAATTGTAATCTCTGATATTTATCGAATGTATAATATTTATTCATACTCTGTATATTCTTGTATTCTGATGAAATTGTTGTAATAAACAATGAAATATTCTTCTGTTTGCGTTCCAATTTGTCCTGTTCTTAAAACGATCAGGGGTTTCGAATGGTCTTGGTCGGTTTAACGATCGATTCGGATCGAGCGAAATTCCTTACCGTCACAATTTACTAGTCTAATATATATATATATATATATATATATATATATATTGAAAATTGGTTCACTTTATTTCAAAAACCAATAAAACCTATTTTATAAGCCTCATTAAAACCTCATAATCCCCCTAGTGGGTACCTTATGAGGAAAAAGAGTACTTATAAGATAGGTATACATCAAGGAAATAGTCTAGTTATTACATAAAAAACATGAAAAAGCATAAGGTAAAAACAGGTTAACACTCTCTCAAAGCCCATCGGCCCACTACCACAACCACTTCACGTTGCTTCACCGGATCAGCCGGTATCCTTCAAGTCAATACCCCATCTGCCAAGTATCCTTTCACTTCTTCCGTCTCTTTTGGTATAGCTGCCGTTGTTGTTCACCAAAAGCATGATTTCTCTTTCAATTTTCCATAGACAAACTGATGGATCCATTCTTTTGTTCTGAAAAATTCTCAAGTTCCGTTCTTTCCAGATAAAGTAAATCGCTGAAGATAGAGTAGCACATGCCAGATCCTTCAATTGTCCTTTCGCTTTGAAATTATCATAGATGAGCATCACTTCTTCCTTCAAATCACCCAAATTCAGCGAAAGATCCAATCTTTGCTTTAGGGAAAGCCATATGAAAGCTGAATAGTCACATGAGAAGAAGATATGTTGAATCGACTCAGGGTGATTGTTGCAAAGAGGGCATAGCATATCTGAGATATTACAATAGTGCTGGATTCTGTCCTTTGTATTCAACCTGCCAAGAAAAGCAAGATAAGTAATAAAAGACATTTTTTTATTGTTTTTACCATGCCAGATTACGGAATATGATTTATCTTGTGGTTCATGATTTCGTAGCAGATCCCAAGGTTTGTGGAATGAAAATTGTCCTCCATTACCCCATTCATATACATCTTGGATTTTGTTTGGATGAATTGGAATGGAGCTTATCTCTTCAATCGGTTCTCGAGTAGCTGGGTGAATATCAGGTATAAAGTTATCATTCCTTATAATATAGCTTACTTTCTGATTTGCATCACCAATTAGGTTCAGTCGGTCATAACCAAGTATGTCCACCAAACTTTTACAGTTTATCCAAGGATCATGCCATAAGTTTGTGTCATCCCCTGTAGCAATTGCTTTGTTGAATAACTGCTTAGATCTTGTTCTTAGCTTTATAATAGCCTTCCAAGTTGAGGATGCATTATTATCACGAGGAATTGACCAAAAAAATCCATTTTTGTAATATTTGTACTGCATCCACTTACTCCACAAAGATGAATTAGCTAAGAATTTCCAAAGCAATTTCACACTAGCTGCTTTTTTAAGATCAGATAATAATTTTAAACCTACTCCACCTTCAGATTTTGGTCTACACAACTTTTGCCATGAAACTTTATGAGAAGCACCCCCCAAAAAAAAATCAGCACATAAAGCTTGAATCTTATCTATTGTATATTCTGGGATTTGATAAATAAAGATCCAATATAGAATAATAGGTGTGATAACAAAGTTTATCAGCTCAGCCCTGCCTGCAAAACTGAGTAATTTGGTTTCCCACCCATTAATTTTGCCTTGAATTTTTTGTATTAGGGAGTTACATTCTGAATAGTGTAGATAATTGGAAGATAGAGGAACCCCTAAATACTTGATAGGTAATAAACCTTGTTGAAAACCCAGAATTTGAAGAATCTGATCTGTATTTGTTACTGAGGAACTGAAAAAGACTTTAGTCTTAGTAGCATTAACATTGAGACCAGCATAGATACTTAAATTTTGAAAAATCTTCTTAAGGGTCTGGGCATTTGTAGTAGATGATTTTCCAAAAATCATAAGGTCATCTGCATACAAAAGATACGATACTACTGGCTGAACTGAGTTACTAGGTTGAAAATTCTTTTCTAATGCTGCTGCATCCATCATATAAGAAAAATATTGCATGGAAATTGAAAACAAATAAGGGGACAGTGGGTCACCCTGTCTTATGCCCCTATTAGAAATGATGAAACCCTTAGGAACTCCTTGTATCATGATTGAGTAGGTTGCTGTAGACATGCATTCATATATTATGTTTATAAAATGAGTAGGAAAACTCATTTTAGACATTATGAAGCAAATAAATTCTCTACTCACACAATCATATGCTTTCTGTAAATCAACTGTAACAACCCGTAAAATCTGGGCCAGTTTAAAATTTTTATTTTGGCAATTTTAGCGAGTTTTGATTATTTAAAATGAATTATTTTAAATAATATAGACGTGAAATTTATTTTGAATATAATTAGAACGTATATATTATATACGTCGTCGTTAGAATATAAATATTTATATATAATTATAAATAGAATTGAAAATGGCGCGGTAGTTCGATAATTCGATTTCAAACTTCAATTGAATGTACCGGGTGCAAAACAATCCGGATTTTAGTGAAACCAAAAACATTAGGATCTAATTGATAATATCTTTCCAACGAATCCGAATAATCGTAATTTCTTAGCGGGAATCAAAAGATATGTCCAGTTGAAAATTCTGAATAGTCGCTATGGAATTCAGGCCCTTAAAAATGGACATTTTGCAAACGACCTCGGATTTCGACGAAACCAGTTTTGTTGGGTCCGGGATGTCAAGTTATTGCTAGATTTCAAATTTCGTAATTTTTCGAATCAATATGTGAGCGTGGCAAAGGAAAACGCGTTTGACCAGTTTCCATTGATTTTAATCGACTGGAAATTGGCTATTTTTCAAACGGTCTCAGAATTAGACGAAACTAGTTTTGTTAGGACCGTATCGTCAATACGAAGCTAGAAAATATTTTTCTGGAATTTTTCTAGTTAGTATGTGACCCCAGTAATTTGAAATGTACGTTTAAAATTCAATATAGTGATTTAAATGTAAATTTAACGAAAACTGATTGTAACAGCCGAATCAGCTTACGATACATATCCCATTGTGTTCGGAATGGGGGCAAAACGCTATGGACGACAGGCGGTAGGCCTCGTTTCGAGGTCGTATGTAAAAGTCAACTTTTTAATAATTAAATAATAATAAAAAAAATATCTTCTCCCCTTAACTACCAGGCCCCCCCCCCGATCATTCTTCGTTAAGCAGAAACAAAAAAAAAAAAAAAAAATGGCGCCCCTCTACCCATCGCCTCCACCTCCGTTGACCGTCGCCCAACCGGAGCGCCGCCCCACCTCCCCGAGCTCCGCCTCTCTCTCCCCTTCCTCTCCCATCGAAACCGCCCCGAACCCCCAACGCCCCATACCCCAAATCGATTTGAAAACCCCCAGTTCTCCATAGCCCACCGCCCATCGCCTGAAGACGCCACCACCGGCCCCGCGACCACCACCAGCCCCTCCCCCTCCAGTGACGCAAACAACCCCCCCTCCCTCTAAAAGAAACGCTGTGAGTTTATTATTTTGTTTTATTCTTTTTCATTTTTTTTCCTTTCTTTTCTTTCTTTCTTTTAGTTAGAAAAAAAACACAAACAAACATAGTTTCTTTTTCTGATTTTATTTAAGTTTTATTTTATAAAATTCTTATTTTTAAATTAGAGAAAGGATTGAATTTTTACGAAGAAAAGATATGATTTTTGAAATGAAAAGCAATGATTTTTATCGTTTGAAAAGTTTGTTTTATATATGAAGTTATAATTCATATTTATGTAAAGATATGAAACTTTCTTATAAAAAGATTTAATTTTTATCATATAAAAGATTTAATTTTTATCCTATAAAAGATTTAATTTTTATCATATAAAAGATTTAATTTTTATCATATAAAAGATTTGGTTTTTTTATACATAGGAAAGGAATTAAAAATATGATTTTTATATGTTAGACTTCGAATTAAAAATATGATTTTTGTATATTGAAAAGCAAAGTAAAAATTCAATTTTTATATATTGAACTTCGATAGAAAAATAGAATTTTTATATATTGAACTTCGATGGAAAAATAGAATTTTTATATATTGAACTTCGATGGAAAAATAGAATTTTTATATATTGAACTTCGATAGAAAAATAGAATTTTTATATATTGAACTTCGATAGAAAAATAGAATTTTTATATATTGAACTTCGATAGAAAAATAGAATTTTTATATATTGAACTTCGAAGAAAAATAGAATTTTTATATATTGAACTTCGATAGAAAAATAGAATTTTTATATATTGAACTTCGATAGAAAAATAGAATTTTTATATATTGAACTTCGATAGAAAAATAGAATTTTTATATATTGAACTTCGAAGAAAAATAGAATTTTTATATATTGAACTTCGATAGAAAAATAGAATTTTTATATATTGAACTTCGATAGAAAAATATGATTTTTTAAATATTGAATAGCGAAGTAAAAATTCGATTTTTATGTATGTAGTGGCTACGGGCAACGAAGATGACGAAGATGCGATAGGGATGAAGATTTCTATCAATGAAGTGCCGTGGAGCTAGGATAGCTATAAGTGAGAATTTCTCACCTTTCAATTTCTTTTTTTCTAGTTATATATATATACTAGGATGCAGACGGTGCTTAGTAGCACCCGACACAATCGTCCACAGACCATGGACTTGTTTGTTTGACTGTTTGGTGATTGATTGCGATATTGGTTTGAATGTGGTTTGTGGTGTGAAAAATCGAATCGATAAATTGGTTAGGATTAGACGTGCGCCGTTATAAGGCGAAGGAGTAAGGCTAGGTTAGACTCTTACTCCAAATTTTGTGGTTTGCATAACGAATTGATTTGATTGATGTGTGAATGGCGTGGGCCTTCACTAGACCGGGGATAAGGCTAGGCCTCGTCCCGTTTCTAGTATCGTGCCGTTATGCCGCCGAAATTTTCTAAAATATGTTAGAAAAATAAAAATATCATTTTATTGAATAAATGAATTGAATAGAAATTCATAGGTTGAAATAAAATGTTTTATCGTTAAAAATATAATTTTTAACGTGAAGTGAATAAAATAAAATATTCATCTATAAACCGGACGGTTTGTTTATGTACACCTATTTGAATGACATTGATTGGGACGATAAATTTTACACATCGCCCAACAGCACAAATAAAATAGGTGTTTGATTGTTTGAAACCCCACACGGGTGTTAGGATGAAATTTGAAGTTCACTCATCCTGATTGATTAAATATGTCGATCGATTGATTGACAGGCTGTTATAAGCGTTGAATATCTATATTTGATGCTTATACAGTGTAGTGCACTTTGGTTGATGGTTGATTATTTTCAATGCTATTATATACATGTGTTGTATGGAAATCCATATAATTAACTTTATATGGTAATTGATTGGGCCTCATTCCAATTTGAAAAATAAAGAATATTATAAAATAAAAGTTCATGTGTTGACAGTACTCATTCATTGAGATTGGTCATGTGTTGAACGAAATATTTTAGTAATAAAATTTACATCTTTATCATTATAAAATAAAAGTTCATGTGTTGACAGTACTCATTCATTGAGATTGGTCATGTGTTGAACGAAATATTTTAGTAATAAAGTTTATTTTGAAAAAGAAATATTTGAAATAGAATATTTAAAAATAGAAATTTATGAAGCCGTGTTGAGTAGATTGACGCCATTTTGACGTGAATCGATATTTATATCGATTTTAAAACGATTTCGAAATGAATTGAATTGAAAACGATTTCGAAATGAATTGAATTGAAAACGATTTCGAAATGAATTGAATTGAAAACGATTTCGAAATGAATTGAATTGAAAATGATTTCGAAATGAATTGAATTGAAAACGATTTCGAAATGAATTGAATTGAAAACGATTTCGAAATGAATTGAATTGAAAACGATTTCGAAATGAATTGAATTGAAAATGATTTCGAAATGAATTGAATTGAAAACGATTTCGAAATGAATTGAATTGAAAACGATTTCGAAATGAATTGAATTGAAAACGATTTCGAAATGAATTGAATTGAAAACGATTTCGAAATGAATTGAATTGAAAACGATTTCGAAATGAATTGAATTGAAAACGATTTCGAAATGAATTGAATTGAAAACGATTTCGAAATGAATTGAATTGAAAACGATTTCGAAATGAATTGAATTGAAAACGATTTCGAAATGAATTGAATTGAAAACGAATTCGAATTGAATTGAAAGCAAATTGAAATGAATTCAAATTGAATTGAAATTTGAATTGAATAGAAATGAATTTTAAAACGAATTTATAAAGAAGAATTCAATTTTGATTTGAATTGAAATGGAAGTTGAAATTTCTTTTGAAACGAATTTTAAAACTATTTATATAATTCGTTTTAAATAGAAATCGACGAAATATATATTATATATATTATATATATAATATAATGGCCTGAATAGAACGCGCCGCGCCGCGGCAGTTCGTGAATTTCGACCATTTATTTCAAACGGACATTACGGGAGATCCGACCGTCGGATTCTCCTGAAACCGGAACCGTTGAGTTCGTATCGAAAAGAGCTTTCTAACGAATATTAGAAATTTGAAATCTAACGGTTGGATTTGGAATTATGTCCAAATAAAATTCGAAAAAGGTCGCTGTAAGTGCAGTTCGATGGCCATTGATGGAAATCGACTGTACGGGCCTTGATAAAATTATTAAAAATAGTAATAATTTATGTAAAATCATAAGAAATGATTTGTGAAGATTTGGGATGAAAAACTCCATATTTGAAAAGATAAAAATAGATTTTTATCGAAATGAACTAGTTTTGAACTAGAAATATAATTCTATTTATTTTGAAATAAATAAATTGAATTTGAAAAGGGTTTTAAAGATAACCAAAATTTCCAATGATTGCATTGGAGTGGAATTGAATCGAAATTGTCTTCGGAATATTTCGATGTTGGAATTCGTGATTATACGGATGTTGTTATGGAAATTTGAAAGATATATATTTATATCGTTATTTCCAATACGACATTTGTTAATCGTGGAATTTGATATTGAATATAAGCCGATATATTTTCTATTCAGAGCCTTATATGGAATATCAGATGTGATTTGGGTTTGTCGTGAATGGTGTCTTCACTAACACTGTTCTTGAACCTAGTTGAGAAAAGATTAAATCTTTTTATTTAGATTTAATGAAGTGTACCAATTAAATGATATTTAATTGGAATTGAATTGATATTGATTTTTGGGTTTATCGTGAACAGTGTTTTAAATAACACTCGTTCTTTAACCCGATAATTAATGAATGTGATTTTGGGTTTATCGTGAACCGTGTTTTAAATGACACTGAGTCTTTAACCCAGTTGAAGATTAAAACTAAGTGGAGTTTTAATGAATCTTTAATTAGATTGAAATGATCGAAAATGGAGTATCACCAGTTTTGCTCCAGGCGATAGTTAAATCTTTAATTAGATTTGAACGTGAAATGGTAATTGAATTTACCGATAACACCGTGGTGTTAGATATGAAGTACTACCAGTTTTACTTCATGGGATGAATAGGTTGGGATTGGGAAATTAAAACAAATGATTACTTCGGTAAGGTTCGCTAACCCCGACTGGTTTGAATTGATATTCAAAAGTAGATTAAAGCATAAATTCAAGAATTTATCTTTGATAAAATTAATGGGAACCTTTCTCTATGAATGTGAAATTTAGAAACTAACTGTCGGTTAGCCAAGCAGAAGGGTTTTCTGGATATTGATCTGATGTTGGTTTCGGCCTTCGGGGTTAATATTTGGGGGATTATTCTCTTGATTAATTTACGGTTAGTGACTAATGAATTGGAATGAGGCGTATGTTGTGTTTGTGTAACACTTATTTAAAATATACGCGAGTTATTCGGAAAGACCGGGTTTATCCCATTCTGAATAACTGATACGACGATAAGTCGAAGATGAAGACGATGGTCGAAGACCGGAGGTCTTCACGTCGTTTGGGTGATAACTGATGATCTTGATTGGGCTGTACACCCAAGAAGATGGAAACAGTTAGTGATCGTCCAGACGTACTTGGAGATCGATGGATATGCGGGGTACTAGGTGCCTCCGGTTTCGTTCAGACCCAGAACGGACTTGTAAATGGACTGTGTGTCTGACATTGGATTTTAGTCCGTGTGATTGATCTATATATTGATGGATATCAAACGCATGGAGTGAATTGCCTGTGTGGCATGCCTATGTGGCAGTTGATCGAGGCTTCTGTTGAAAAGCAAAGTCTTGTGGTGATGATCAAAGCACGGCCTTTGTGGCGTAGCTTTGTGTAACGTTTGCTTCGCGTGTTTCACACCCGGTATGAACCAAAAACGGGAGACGGACCTCAGGGAGGACTTGCGTTTCTTTCTAGTTAGAAGTGGCGTCAGTGGTTTTACACGCCCTGACGAGTTTGACTTATGTGGTTGTTGCTGTTGCGAGGCGCCTCGGATTGATCGGTCGTTCTCGAACCGATGGAGTCATTTAGTTGGCTCGTTTACGCCCCAAAGGGCGGGGAAACGTAGTGTTCAGGCATTTTAATCCACATCGGTGGACCGGCCCTGACGATCCAAGGGTCGATGCGCTCTGGCCCTGTGGCTCGGGCTAGAGAGTCACGAAAACGGTTGAGGACTATCTTTTGCCTCGGTTCATAGACGGAAATCCAATTTCCAAATACGTGACATTTACGGTTTTAGTTGTAATCCTATATATGGCGACATAGTGGGATGGGGCGCTCATGCCGCCTATGATTGATACTTATGATTTGAAGTTGTTTTATACACTATGCACTTATAATAGTATCAAATGATTTGTTTTAAACGTATCCAGCATTCTTTGGCTGTTATAAGGGAAAACCCTATCCCCCGGCTTGCGTTTGCATTGTGTGATAGGACCTGGGTCTTATAACAGCTTCATTTTTCTTTATTTAGCATTGCGCTGTTTGTTTTATGCACTGGTATTCTTGGGAGGAAACCCGTTCCGTGTTATACGGCGTGGTCCCTTGATTTACCTAGCTTTAAAAATAAAGATTAACTGTTTTAGTTCTCACACCAGTCACATGACTGACCTGGAGTTTATTGTTTTAACCTAAACTCTGGGTGCCCTTATTTTGACACGGGCAGCTAGTAGTTTTGGTTTTGCAGATTTATATTCACAGGATCCTGGTTTACAGCTGGAACGATATCCGGAAAGCTTTGTATCCGTATATCTCTTCTAGTTGTGTATTGTATTATTTTCCGCTGCGATGTATTTAAATGTAATTTAAATCTCTGATACTTCTGTGTAATATTCATTTATACTCTGTATATTCTTGTAATCTGATGCATTGTTGTAATATACAATGAAATGTTCTTCTGTATGTGTTCTGTTGTGGCTTGTTCTCGAACTATCCGTCGCTTTCCTTTACGGGGAAGTTACGGGTTTTTACAGTTGGTATCAGAGCTTTGGTTTACAAAGCTCAGAGAACAAGACACCTTAGAACCATACGAAAGAATTCGTCAGATATTGGATTAGAAAAAAAATCCAATGAGAATGACTCGTTAGAGATGGGATCAGTAGTATCCTAGGACGAGTGTGAAGAGTATATTTTTCAAATGAAAACAATTTTTGTTTTGAAAATTTAAGTCAATTCTTCGTATTTGATTATCTATTTATATTGAGTTGGACAGTCCAGTATATAAAGATTTTGCATATACGTCTGATCCACGTGTATTTGAAATTTTAATATATTGGATAGATATAGAATTACACTCTAATCGCCCGAAGATGATTTTGATGATGGAGCTCCATCATTAGGATTTATATTCGAGTGACGAACGTGTAATATCTATATATTTCCATTAGACTGGTGTGAGAACCAAAATTAGATAGGGCTAATTGTTGTGATTTGGCATCAAAAATCTGATTCTTGACTATGTATCAAAGTTATGAATTTGAAACTCTAATTCACTAATTGATTGATGTTTGTGTTGTTTGTTCATTTGTTTGATAATTTTGAACCATTTAGCCTAATTGAATCAAATATTGAATTATATTGAAAATTGGTCGCGTTTGCTTGCATATACATATACTTGCATTGAACAGGTCATAGCAAGGAGGCTAGAGCCGAAGAATAAAATTTGTTTGCCCGACAAATAGGTACATGTTTACTACAGAATTTACTGTTTTGTTTGGGTGATGATGATTTTATGAGCCTATTGGCTAGCCGCTTGGCTTTTTCTTTTTCTTTTTGAGATCTGAAGGACCGGGGAAGCTATTTGAAATTCCCCGATGCTCCCGGTGCAGGGGAGGTTATGGCGAAATTTTTCGAAAATTAAGGTGTTAGCCAAATTTTTGAAATTTTGAAAATTCTCAGAAACTAAAGAGTTGGAGAATGGAAGCCAGATTGAGCGTAGGGCTGAATGATCAAACCACTTTCGAATTTGTTCCTTTTCGGGGACGAAAAGTTTTAAGTGGGGGAGATTGTAACAACCCGTAAAATCTGGGCCAGTTTAAAATTTTTATTTTGGCAATTTTAGCGAGTTTTGATTATTTAAAATGAATTATTTTAAATAATATAGACGTGAAATTTATTTTGAATATAATTAGAACGTATATATTATTTACGTCGTCGTTAGAATATAAATATTTATATATAATTATAAATAGAATTGAAAATGGCGCGGTAGTTCGATAATTCGATTTCAAACTTCAATTGAATGTACCGGGTGCAAAACAATCCGGATTTTAGTGAAACCAAAAACATTAGGATCTAATTGATAATATCTTTCCAACGAATCCGAATAATCGTAATTTCTTAGCGGGAATCAAAAGATATGTCCAGTTGAAAATTCTGAATAGTCGCTATGGAATTCAGGCCCTTAAAAATGGACATTTTGCAAACGACCTCGGATTTCGACGAAACCAGTTTTGTTGGGTCCGGGATGTCAAGTTATTGCTAGATTTCAAATTTCGTAATTTTTCGAATCAATATGTGAGCGTGGCAAAGGAAAACGCGTTTGACCAGTTTCCGTTGATTTTAATCGACTGGAAATTGGCTATTTTTCAAACGGTCTCAGAATTAGACGAAACTAGTTTTGTTAGGACCGTATCGTCAATACGAAGATAGAAAATATTTTTCTGAAATTTTTCTAGTTAGTATGTGACCCCAGTAATTTGAAATGTACGTTTAAAATTCAATATAGTGATTTAAATGTAAATTTAACGAAAACTGATTGTAACAGCCGAATCAGCTTACGATACATATCCCATTGTGTTCGAAATGGGGGCAAAACGCTATGGACGACAGGCGGTAGGCCTCGTTTCGAGGTCGTATGTAAAAGTCAACTTTTTAATAATTAAATAAAAAAAAAAAAATATCTTCTCCCCTTAACTACCAGGCCCCCCCCGATCATTCTTCGTTAAGAAGAAACAACAAAAAAAAAAAAAAAAAAATGGCGCCCCTCTACCCATCGCCTCCACCTCCGTTGACCGTCGCCCAACCGGAGCGCCGCCCCACCTCCCCGAGCTCCGCCTCTCTCTCCCCTTCCTCTCCCATCGAAACCGCCCCGAACCCCCAACGCCCCATACCCCAAATCGATTTGAAAACCCCCAGTTCTCCATAGCCCACCGCCCATCGCCTGAAGACGCCACCACCGGCCCCGCGACCACCACCAGCCCCTCCCCCTCCAGTGACGCAAACAACCCCCCCCCCCTCCCTCTAAAAGAAACGCTGTGAGTTTATTATTTTGTTTTATTCTTTTTCATTTTTTTTCCTTTCTTTTCTTTCTTTCTTTTAGTTAGAAAAAAAACACAAACAAACATAGTTTCTTTTTCTGATTTTATTTAAGTTTTATTTTATAAAATTCTTATTTTTAAATTAGAGAAAGGATTGAATTTTTACGAAGAAAAGATATGATTTTTGAAATGAAAAGCAATGATTTTTATCGTTTGAAAAGTTTGTTTTATATATGAAGTTATAATTCATATTTTTGTAAAGATATGAAACTTTCTTATAAAAAGATTTAATTTTTATCCTATAAAAGATTTAATTTTTATCATATAAAAGATTTAATTTTTATCATATAAAAGATTTGGTTTTTTTATACATAGGAAAGGAATTAAAAATATGATTTTTATATGTTAGACTTCGAATTAAAAATATGATTTTTATATATTGAAAAGCAAAGTAAAAATTCAATTTTTATATATTGAACTTCGATAGAAAAATAGAATTTTTATATATTGAACTTCGATGGAAAAATAGAATTTTTATATATTGAACTTCGATGGAAAAATAGAATTTTTATATATTGAACTTCGATAGAAAAATAGAATTTTTATATATTGAACTTCGATAGAAAAATAGAATTTTTATATATTGAACTTCGATAGAAAAATAGAATTTTTATATATTGAACTTCGAAGAAAAATAGAATTTTTATATATTGAACTTCGATAGAAAAATAGAATTTTTATATATTGAACTTCGATAGAAAAATAGAATTTTTATATATTGAACTTCGATAGAAAAATAGAATTTTTATATATTGAACTTCGAAGAAAAATAGAATTTTTATATATTGAACTTCGATAGAAAAATAGAATTTTTATATATTGAACTTCGATAGAAAAATATGATTTTTTAAATATTGAATAGCGAAGTAAAAATTCGATTTTTATGTATGTAGTGGCTACGGGCAACGAAGATGACGAAGATGCGATAGCGATGAAGATTTCTACCAATGAAGTGCCGTGGAGCTAGGATAGCTATAAGTGAGAATTTCTCACCTTTCAATTTCTTTTTTTCTAGTTATATATATATATACTAGGATGCAGACGGTGCTTAGTAGCACCCGACACAATCGTCCACAGACCATGGACTTGTTTGTTTGACTGTTTGGTGATTGATTGCGATATTGGTTTGAATGTGGTTTGTGGTGTGAAAAATCGAATCGATAAATTGGTTAGGATTAGACGTGCGCCGTTATAAGGCGAAGGAGTAAGGCTAGGTTAGACTCTTACTCCAAATTTTGTGGTTTGCATAATGAATTGATTTGATTGATGTGTGAATGGCGTGGGCCTTCACTAGACCGGGGATAAGGCTAGGCCTCGTCCCGTTTCTAGTATCGTGCCGTTATGCCGCCGAAATTTTCTAAAATATGTTAGAAAAATAAAAATATCATTTTATTGAATAAATGAATTGAATAGAAATTCATAGGTTGAAATAAAATGTTTTATCGTTAAAAATATAATTTTTAACGTGAAGTGAATAAAATAAAATATTCATCTATAAACCGGACGGTTTGTTTATGTACACCTATTTGAATGACATTGATTGGGACGATAAATTTTACACATCGCCCAACAGCACAAATAAAATAGGTGTTTGATTGTTTGAAACCCCACACGGGTGTTAGGATGAAATTTGAAGTTCACTCATCCTGATTGATTAAATATGTCGATCGATTGATTGACAGGCTGTTATAAGCGTTGAATATCTATATTTGATGCTTATACAGTGTAGTGCACTTTGGTTGATGGTTGATTATTTTCAATGCTATTATATACATGTGTTGTATGGAAATCCATATAATTAACTTTATATGGTAATTGATTGGGCCTCATTCCAATTTGAAAAATAAAGAATATTATAAAATAAAAGTTCATGTGTTGACAGTACTCATTCATTGAGATTGGTCATGTGTTGAACGAAATATTTTAGTAATAAAATTTACATCTTTATCATTATAAAATAAAAGTTCATGTGTTGACAGTACTCATTCATTGAGATTGGTCATGTGTTGAACGAAATATTTTAGTAATAAAATTTATTTTGAAAAAGAAATATTTGAAATAGAATATTTAAAAATAGAAATTTATGAAGCCGTGTTGAGTAGATTGACGCCATTTTGACGTGAATCGATATTTATATCAATTTTAAAACGATTTCGAAATGAATTGAATTGAAAACGATTTCGAAATGAATTGAATTGAAAACGATTTCGAAATGAATTGAATTGAAAACGATTTCGAAATGAATTGAATTGAAAACGATTTCGAAATGAATTGAATTGAAAACGATTTCAAAATGAATTGAATTGAAAACGATTTCGAAATGAATTGAATTGAAAACGATTTCGAAATGAATTGAATTGAAAACGATTTCGAAATGAATTGAATTGAAAACGATTTCGAAATGAATTGAATTGAAAACGATTTCGAAATGAATTGAATTGAAAACGATTTCGAAATGAATTGAATTGAAAACGAATTCGAATTGAATTGAAAGCAAATTGAAATGAATTCAAATTGAATTGAAATTTGAATTGAATAGAAATGAATTTTAAAACGAATTTATAAAGAAGAATTCAATTTTGATTTGAATTGAAATGGAAGTTGAAATTTCCTTTGAAACGAATTTTAAAACTATTTATATAATTCGTTTTAAATAGAAATCGACGAAATATATATTATATATATTATATATATAATATAATGGCCTGAATAGAACGCGCCGCGCCGCGGCTGTTCGTGAATTTCGACCATTTATTTCAAACGGACATTACGGGAGATCCGACCGTCGGATTCTCCTGAAACCGGAACCGTTGGGTTCGTATCGAAAAGAGCTTTCTAACGAATATTAGAAATTTGAAATCTAACGGTTGGATTTGGAATTATGTCTAAATCAAATTCGAAAAAGGTCGCTGTAAGTGCAGTTCGATGGCCATTGATGGAAATCGACTGTACGGGCCTTGATAAAATTATTAAAAATAGTAATAATTTATGTAAAATCATAAGAAATGATTTGTGAAGATTTGGGATGAAAAACTCCATATTTGAAAAGATAAAAATAGATTTTTATCGAAATGAACTAGTTTTGAACTAGAAATATAATTCTATTTATTTTGAAATAAATAAATTGAATTTGAAAAGGGTTTTAAAGATAACCAAAATTTCCAATGATTGCATTGGAGTGGAATTGAATCGAAATTGTCTTCGGAATATTTCGATGTTGGAATTCGTGATTATACGGATGTTGTTATGGAAATTTGAAAGATATATATTTATATCGTTATTTCCAATACGACATTTGTTAATCGTGGAATTTGATATTGTAACACCCCACTCCCGCTATGATCACTCACTAAGGGAATGCCATAGCATCGGTGGAGTATTTTAGTGAATATAGAACAGAAAAATTACAACAAGACAGATATAAATAGTACTTGAAATTTTAAAACATCATCTCATAACAGCGGAAGTAAAACATGTCTGGTTACATCATAAAACCACAATAAAGGTCAAGTACAATATCCATCAAAATAAAGAAGTACATAATCCCACTCTCATACAATAGCCAAACAAAAGAAAAGATAACTGGATAACTGGAGCTTTACATCTATCCAAGCTCCTAAAGACTGGAACAGCAATCCGATCAAGCTCCACTACTGCTAGGATCCACCGTAGGACCTGAGGGTTGGGAAAAAGAAAAAAACAACGGGGTCAGACATAAGTCTGAGCGAGTCCTATAACTTTAACAATACAATCGTTAAAGTAACCAGAGAAGACATAAACTGATATACGGTAACATATAGGGATGAATGGCTACCCTAAGCAGTCAACTAAACGAAGATAAAGGATAAAGACGCATCTACCCTCCCTAAGGTAAATTACTAAACTGCACCACACCAGTCGTTCCTAACTTAAAGGTTGATCCCACCCAAGGACTTATAAAATTTACTAATTAGTACCTGCGTACCCCTAGGTGACCAAGTAGGCGCCACGGGGCCCTACAATCCACTAGGTGTACACACTACTTCCCATTCGATCGGCTCCCTAACGTAGATACCCGTGCTGGCCCCACCGTGGGATGTATCATTCCCCAATGTGGCAACCTGATGAAACTAAAGGTGCACGGCTTATATCTACTCGATGCAACAACGGCTTACCTACCAGCCCGGGCCCACTCACGCATATGAAGCCCGTTGGACTTGCGTTGCCACCGCTAACCCGTTTGCCTCTTACAGTCAAGCCCAGTATGCGTGTCCCGTCCTCGACATGGGTCGAGCCCACAAAGATACGTATGGGTTACTGGTTGAAATGGGCCTCCACAAGCTACCCACCTAAGCTTGTCCCTTTTTCTAGTATATCCCACTTAACCCTTTAATCATGTTTTAATTACATGTTCCATTTTGGTTAAGTATTCTAATCGTATTTTCTATTGCCACCCAAGGCAACCACTAGATTTTCTCATGCCACCCGAGGCACCCACTTAACCCCTCATGTCCCTCTACATGCTAATGTGGTTAAGTGTTTCTTAATTAATTAATTAAGAACGTAACCTTTGTAAAGACCTCTCACATTAGACTGTCTTTTATGACTGCTGGTTAAGCCGGTTGGGTCCGGGCAGCCTTATGTCATAACAGAGTCTAACCTCGTGTCTTTACATTAATTACGTATTTAGTTTGTGCCTAAGACCTCTCACATTGGGCTAACATTTGTAGCAACTGGTTAAGCCGGTTGGGTCCGGGCAGTTTTACGCTACAACTGAGTCCAACCTCGTGTCTTAGTCAATTAATTACACCTAATTAATCACCCTCATAATTTTATATTAATTATCCCTAATTAATCAAGTTTTCTTAACATGGGTAGACCTAACTTAATAGGTAAATTCCCATGGGGTAGACCTAACTCAATAGGTAAATTCCCAACACATAGTATGGGTACACCTAACCAAATAGGCAAATTCCCATACTATGTTTATTTATTTTGTGTTATGCATAATTATATTAATTTCACACAATCTTATTAACTTATGCATTTAATTACCCCATCGTTCCCACGTAATTTCGTTCATGATATAACACATATAAAAGGTGTCAACTTGCATATGAATGAACATGTTTCAAAGGTGCCATCTTGCATATTAACAAACACATAACTTGCATATGAACTTGCATAACATGTCACATAACTTGCATATAATATGTCACATAACTTACATATTCATTTTGCATAACAAACTTGCATATTAGCTTATAGACTTGCATAATGTGTCATCATGAACTTGCATATTAATAAACATGTAACTTGCATATTTACATACATGTAACTTGCATATTAACAAACATGTAACTTGCATATAAAGAAACATGTAACTTGCATATTTACATACATGTAACTTGCATATTAACAAACATGTAACTTGCATATTAACAAACATGTAACTTGCATATTTACATACATGTAACTTGCATATTAACAAACATGTAACTTGCATATTTACATACATGTAACTTGCATAGCATATTACCATGAACTTGCATAACATGCATATGATTACATAGCCCACAACTTGCATATTTAGCATCATGCAAACATAACATACATCATATTAAACTTGCATAAGCTTACATACTCAACATGCATAAACATAAGATTAATGCTAACATCATATCATATGATTCAAAGCTCATTAACCCACATACAAAACCATAAATCTCATCACATCTCATCTAATTAGTTTACCAAAAGATCATCAAAGTGATAGAAACTCACAACTAGCAACTTTGAACACCAAATGAAGAAGATTAAGATGCTAAGAAGGGATTAGAAGTTGATTAGAGAGTGATTAGTATGCAACCCTCTTCATAAAATTAGTGGAGGCCATGAGAGCTAGCATTTTGCCATAGTTTAGTCACTAGGTTTAATTATGAATGAATTAGGGTAGGTTAGGGTCTTATTTATAGATTAGGCAAGTGTTTTAGGCCATAGGATTAACCCTAGATTCAATCCAAGCCATCAAAGCATGTCTTGGGGAAGAAGTCAAGTGTAGGAACCATCTAGGGCCTTTAGATTAAAGATGGACCATGAGAACCATTCAAATGCAAAATCTGCACTTGAGCGAATCGGCCCACGGGTTGACAGCCAAACACCCTGGATTAACCCCTAGTCGACCCAGCGGGCTCGGGTCGACTTCAAAAATCGGCCGGTTCGGTTATTCCCCTCTCCCAATTCGCTGTTTTGAGCATTTTTGCATATTTATTTATTAAATTTTCAATTATATATATATATATATCAATATATATATATATATATATATATATCTACACAACCCATTTCACTTAATTAAGTATACTTTAATTTGGGAATTTTTCGTGAAACTTCGCGAGGCCATATCTTGGTCATACGGACTCCGATTTTCGAAAACTCGGACTCTATTTCGCGTATTTTTCCGAGACGAACGCAATGGCATAGCCCGTTTCCCTTGATTCCCATTTTAGAATTAAATTCTGCCTCGATTTATGTTATTACAGGTTATTGAAAATACGGGTTGTTACATTCTCCCCTCCTTAAAGGATTTCGTCCCCGAAATCTTCAAGTTAGGAAGAACGTATCCTACCATCCAATCATCCATCTACTCAAAGCATCATCCACGAGCAATCATTGTCCTTACAAGATTCTAAATGCTGGATGGATATATGCAAAAGTGTGTGTATATGTACTTACCTAATGCGAAAATCAGGCGGTTACTGATACAGTAAACCTCCTTAATGCAAACCATGATAGTGCCATGCATCCAATATGTATGCGAAACCCTATTGACACATACAAATTTCTACATGCGTGCACAACCATACACAAAAATGCATCATCCATATGATAACACAGCCATGATACATCCATCAATCTAACTACCACATCCATTTATGCAATATGCAACATGAAGTGACTGAGCCGATCTAGTGCCTAATGTGTGTGTATATGCATCCACGAGCAACCACTAGCAAACAATTGCATCCATATGCATCCATCAACCATAACATGTTTCAAACACATGTTTCAACCATAGGTTTTACCCTATCTAAAGGTCATAGGTATTAGCGAGAGGATGTACTAAAGATAAGATAAGTACTAGACAAGCAATAAAGGAGAAGTTAAAAGACATACTCTCAAAAAGAAATGGATACAAAGAACGCATCTTTGCTTCCGTCTCCCAAGTAGCATTGCTTTCGTCATCTCCCCATTGCACTTTAACTAGCTGGACTTCTCTGTTCCTCAACTTCCTAGTTTCTGACCCAAGGATGCGAGTAGGAGCTCGTCGAATCGTCGCGTCACGCTCTACCTCTACATCTCTAAGCAAACTCGGCTCTACCACCTCTGCGGTCTCATGTAAGCACTTCCTCAAATGTGATACATGGAATACATCATGAACACCACTAAGTCTGTCGGGCAACTCCACCCTATATGCCATCCGTCCAATCCTTTCCTTAATAGGAAATGGCCCAACAAATCTCGGTGCTAACTTCCCTACGGACCCAAAGCGAACAACATTTCTCAATGGAGATACTTTGACAAAAACCATGTCCCCAACCTCAAACTCAAGATCCGTCCTTCTCCGATCCGCATAAGATTTCTGTCTATCTTGCGCTGCTTTCATCCTTTTTCGAATTAAATCAATCTTCTCTGAAGTCTCTCTAACCATATCCGGCCCAAGCAAGATCTTATCCGTAGATTCCCACCAACATGTAGGAGATCGACAAGGCCTTCCATAAAGAGCTTCGAAAGGAGCCATACCAATACTGGACTGAAAGCTGTTATTATATGCGAACTCCACCAAAGGAAGATGTTCTTCCCATGTACCTCCAAAATCCAAGATACAAAGCCTCAAAAGATCTTCTAAGATACGGTTCACCCTCTCAGTCTGACCGTCCGTCTGAGGATGATATGCGGTACTCAAACACAACTGAGTCCCTACCGCCTCTTGCAAACTTCTCCAAAACTCACTAGTGAAAATAGGATCTCGATCACTCACAATGCTGGATGGTACGCCATGCAATCTAACAATCTCTCTAACATAGACTGAAGCAAGCCATGGAGCGGTCCTCTTACTCTTTACGGGTATAAAATGGGCACTCTTGGTAAGTCTGTCTACCACAACCCAAATTCCCGTATTGCCCTTCCTCGATCTCGGTAACCCGTCGATGAAATCCATCGAGACACTATCCCACTTCCACTGTGGAACTTCCAATGGGTGTAGCAACCCACCGGGTTTCCTTTGCTCCACTTTAACTTGTTGGCACACTAAGCATCTAGCCACATACTCGGCCACATCTTTCTTCATACCGGCCCAGAAGAAAACTCTCTTCATGTCTTGGTACATTTTGTCTCCACCGGGATGAATAGTCATTCTTGAACGATGTGCATCATCCAAAATAGCCTTCTTCAAACCCTCATCTTGCGGTACACAAAGTCTACCGTCTCTATGCAACCATCCCTTATCATCTATGGTGTATCTACCCAAATGGCTGGACGACTCCCCTCTTATAAGCTTCTCTACCAACACAACCAACTGTGGGTCGTCTCGCTGAGCCTCGCCAATCCGTCTCAAAAGAGTAGGTCTAACCTCCAAGGATGCCAACAAACCAGGTACAAAATCAACAGAAGGTCTGAAGTCAAACAAAGAAAGAAACTCCAAGCTTCGTCGTTCCACGAACAATGGACTCAAAGATAGCCTTTTTCTACTTAAGGCGTCTGCCACCACGTTACCCTTACCAGGGGTATACGCTATCTCGAAATCATAGGATGCTAAGAACTCCATCCACCTTTGCTGTCTTAAGTTTAAATCCTTCTGAGAGAATAAGTACTTCAATGATTTATGGTCGGTGAACAACTCGAATCTCTCACCAAGAAGATAATGGCGCCAAGACTTAAGTGCGAAAACAATCGCGGCCAACTCTAGATCATGGGTAGGGTAATTCTTCTCATGCACTCTCAATTGTCTCCCTCCATAGGCTATTACCCTTCCCTCCTGCATCAAGACTGCGCCTAATCCTGTTCCACAAGCATCGGTATAAACAACAAACGGCTTACTCCCATCCGGGAGCACTAAAACTGGAGCGGTGGTCAAAGCTCTCTTTAACCGTCGGAAAGCATCATCACAATCTACATCCCATGAGAAAACCAGATTCTTCTTCGTCAAGCGGGTTAATGGGGCTGATATCTTCGCGAAGTCTTTGATGAACTTCCTATAATATCCTGCCAACCCCAAGAAACTTCTTACCTCGGTAGCATTTCTAGGAACTTTCCAATCCTGGATAGATACTATCTTTGCGGGATCCACAGCTATCCCTTCCTTAGAGACCACATGCCCTAAGAATCGCACTTCTCTTCTCCAAAAATGGCATTTAGAGAATTTAGCTTTAAGACTATGCGCTCGAAGAGTCTCCAACACTTCCTTGAGATGTAAGGCATGCTCTTCTTCATTCTTGGAAAAGACCAAGATGTCATCCACAAAAACTACTACAAACTTATTCAGATACTCTCTGAACACTCTACTCATGAGATCCACAAAGTATGCAGGGGCGTTTGTCAACCCAAATGGCATCACTAGCCACTCATAAAAACCATCCGGAGTCCGGAAAGCAGTCTTCTCTATACTGTCCTCCGCCACTCTTAACTGATGAAACCCTGTAGCTAAGTCCATCTGCGAAAATACTGACGCGCCAACCAACTGATCAAAGAGATCATCTATCCTCGGTAATGGGTGTCTATTCTTCTTCGTGAGCTTATTAAGTTCTCTATAATCCACACAAAGTCTGAGGGACCCATCCGCCTTCGTGGCAAACACTACTGGAGCTCCCCACTCCGATATACTTCGCCTTATAAACCCCTTCTCAAGCAACTCCCCTACTTGCTTATGAAGTTCCCTTCTCTCCCGAGGAGCCATGTGGCGCACTGGCAAAGACACTGGTTTGGCATTATCCACCAAATAAATTCGGAAATCTATCTCCCGCTTCGGAGGCAAACCCTTTACTTCTTCAAACACATCCGGATATTCCCGGACTACTCTGACAGAACACAAACTCTCGACCGAAGCATCGAGCGATTCAAGATAACTTAGCAAAACAGATTCCATGGGATTGCAAGAGATCTCGAGAGTGTTACCCAAGCGGGTCATGAGCCTGACAACTCTCCTTTCGCAATCAAGAACGGCACCATTACTGGATAACCAGTCCATGCCCAAGATCAACCCATAGCCCGTGAAGCCCAATACAAAAGCATCACATCTAAACTCAACGCTAAGTATAGAAATCTTCAAACCCAAACATATCATAGACAGATATATGGAGCCCCCAATTGGGTTTGAGACAACCAAGGGATCATCAACTAGACTGGTGTCTAAGTGCAGTGACTCAACTAACGATGATGAGATAAAAGAATGCGATGCGCCAGAGTCAAACAAAGTACGAACTGGATGATCAAACAGAAAAACCAGACTTTCAACGGAAATAGTTCTACCTCTCTGCTGAATCGGTGGAACTGAGAGAACCTGAACTTGCCCCCCTGACTGAGGTGGTGCTATAAGAGCTTGCACCTGCCCTCCTGAGGTAGACCCCGTCTTCTGCCCCTTCTTTGGGCAGTTTTTCACAAGATGCCCTGCTTCACCACAATGAAAGCAACCGGTCTTCTTCTTTTTGCGACAATCCTTACTAAGGTGTCCTGGTGTTCCACAATTGAAGCACTTCTTCTTCGTCTTCTTTTTGTCACCATTGCCTTTTCCGCCCTTGCCTTGTTGTTGCTGTTGCGGTTTCTTCTGATCCCCCTTTTTCTCTGGTGCCTTAGAATTCTTATCATCCTCATGCATAAGTGCCATGTAGACAAGCTTCTCAAAAGTGGCCCCCATAGGAATGTGAGTCATAGCTATTCCTTGCAATGGTTCGTTCAAGCCTCTAACGAACCTCAAAGCCTTCTTCTCCGGTGTATTCACCAACTCTATGCCAAACCTTGCTAATTGATTGAATTTGTTGACATATTCTTTCACCGTGAGATTCCCTTGCTTCAAATTCAAGAACTTCTCCATAAACAGATTCTCTTCCGCCCTTGAGAGAAACTTAGCCCCAAACCTTTGCTTAAAATCTGCCCAAGAGTCAACAGGGCGTTCTCCATTAGTGACCTCCCACCAGAATGAGGCCTCTCCCTTCATTAACCAAGCCGCCAACTTGACTTTCTTTCCCTCTTCCACTTCAAAGATATCTAGCAACTCTTCCACTTCCTTAAGCCAATCTCTAGCCTCTACGAAAGTCTCTGAACCAAGAAAAGGTTTTCCTCCTATAGCCTTGAACTCCTTGCAAACCTTAGCAAAATTATCCATTCTAGGCTGAGGAGGAGGAGCGGTTGTCTCTGGTGTAGTAGCATTGGCCGGACCCGCAGCCGCGGCCCTAGCCTCTTGCAACCTCCTATACCATAGTGGTATAACTAAACCCTCCGGGATGTTAAGATCTTCAGCCATGCTGAAACGAAAGAGGAAAGATTCAAAAAGGAGATTCCGAAAGATAAAGATATGGCTATTGGGGATTATGCTTTTCTTTTTCAAAAACTTTTTCTCTTAGAAGACATGCTTTTGAAAATACTTTCTTCGAAAATACTCTTAGAAAATAGTTTTTCTCAAAAATTTTATCTGTTCTGGTAACCTTAAGCTCTGATACCACGTGTAACACCCCACTCCCGCTATGATCACTCACTAAGGGAATGCCATAGCATCGGTGGAGTATTTTAGTGAATATAGAACAGAAAAATTACAACAAGACAGATATAAATAGTACTTGAAATTTTAAAACATCATCTCATAACAGCGGAAGTAAAACATGTCTGGTTACATCATAAAACCACAATAAAGGTCAAGTACAATATCCATCAAAATAAAGAAGTACATAATCCCACTCTCATACAATAGCCAAACAAAAGAAAAGATAACTGGATAACTGGAGCTTTACATCTATCCAAGCTCCTAAAGACTGGAACAGCAATCCGATCAAGCTCCACTACTGCTAGGATCCACCGTAGGACCTGAGGGTTGGGAAAAAGAAAAAAACAACGGGGTCAGACATAAGTCTGAGCGAGTCCTATAACTTTAACAATACAATCGTTAAAGTAACCAGAGAAGACATAAACTGATATACGGTAACATATAGGGATGAATGGCTACCCTAAGCAGTCAACTAAACGAAGATAAAGGATAAAGACGCATCTACCCTCCCTAAGGTAAATTACTAAACTGCACCACACCAGTCGTTCCTAACTTAAAGGTTGATCCCACCCAAGGACTTATAAAATTTACTAATTAGTACCTGCGTACCCCTAGGTGACCAAGTAGGCGCCACGGGGCCCTACAATCCACTAGGTGTACACACTACTTCCCATTCGATCGGCTCCCTAACGTAGATACCCGTGCTGGCCCCACCGTGGGATGTATCATTCCCCAATGTGGCAACCTGATGAAACTAAAGGTGCACGGCTTATATCTACTCGATGCAACAACGGCTTACCTACCAGCCCGGGCCCACTCACGCATATGAAGCCCGTTGGACTTGCGTTGCCACCGCTAACCCGTTTGCCTCTTACAGTCAAGCCCAGTATGCGTGTCCCGTCCTCGACATGGGTCGAGCCCACAAAGATACGTATGGGTTACTGGTTGAAATGGGCCTCCACAAGCTACCCACCTAAGCTTGTCCCTTTTTCTAGTATATCCCACTTAACCCTTTAATCATGTTTTAATTACATGTTCCATTTTGGTTAAGTATTCTAATCGTATTTTCTATTGCCACCCAAGGCAACCACTAGATTTTCTCATGCCACCCGAGGCACCCACTTAACCCCTCATGTCCCTCTACATGCTAATGTGGTTAAGTGTTTCTTAATTAATTAATTAAGAACGTAACCTTTGTAAAGACCTCTCACATTAGACTGTCTTTTATGACTGCTGGTTAAGCCGGTTGGGTCCGGGCAGCCTTATGTCATAACAGAGTCTAACCTCGTGTCTTTACATTAATTACGTATTTAGTTTGTGCCTAAGACCTCTCACATTGGGCTAACATTTGTAGCAACTGGTTAAGCCGGTTGGGTCCGGGCAGTTTTACGCTACAACTGAGTCCAACCTCGTGTCTTAGTCAATTAATTACACCTAATTAATCACCCTCATAATTTTATATTAATTATCCCTAATTAATCAAGTTTTCTTAACATGGGTAGACCTAACTTAATAGGTAAATTCCCATGGGGTAGACCTAACTCAATAGGTAAATTCCCAACACATAGTATGGGTACACCTAACCAAATAGGCAAATTCCCATACTATGTTTATTTATTTTGTGTTATGCATAATTATATTAATTTCACACAATCTTATTAACTTATGCATTTAATTACCCCATCGTTCCCACGTAATTTCGTTCATGATATAACACATATAAAAGGTGTCAACTTGCATATGAATGAACATGTTTCAAAGGTGCCATCTTGCATATTAACAAACACATAACTTGCATATGAACTTGCATAACATGTCACATAACTTGCATATAATATGTCACATAACTTACATATTCATTTTGCATAACAAACTTGCATATTAGCTTATAGACTTGCATAATGTGTCATCATGAACTTGCATATTAATAAACATGTAACTTGCATATTTACATACATGTAACTTGCATATTAACAAACATGTAACTTGCATATAAAGAAACATGTAACTTGCATATTTACATACATGTAACTTGCATATTAACAAACATGTAACTTGCATATTAACAAACATGTAACTTGCATATTTACATACATGTAACTTGCATATTAACAAACATGTAACTTGCATATTTACATACATGTAACTTGCATAGCATATTACCATGAACTTGCATAACATGCATATGATTACATAGCCCACAACTTGCATATTTAGCATCATGCAAACATAACATACATCATATTAAACTTGCATAAGCTTACATACTCAACATGCATAAACATAAGATTAATGCTAACATCATATCATATGATTCAAAGCTCATTAACCCACATACAAAACCATAAATCTCATCACATCTCATCTAATTAGTTTACCAAAAGATCATCAAAGTGATAGAAACTCACAACTAGCAACTTTGAACACCAAATGAAGAAGATTAAGATGCTAAGAAGGGATTAGAAGTTGATTAGAGAGTGATTAGTATGCAACCCTCTTCATAAAATTAGTGGAGGCCATGAGAGCTAGCATTTTGCCATAGTTTAGTCACTAGGTTTAATTATGAATGAATTAGGGTAGGTTAGGGTCTTATTTATAGATTAGGCAAGTGTTTTAGGCCATAGGATTAACCCTAGATTCAATCCAAGCCATCAAAGCATGTCTTGGGGAAGAAGTCAAGTGTAGGAACCATCTAGGGCCTTTAGATTAAAGATGGACCATGAGAACCATTCAAATGCAAAATCTGCACTTGAGCGAATCGGCCCACGGGTTGACAGCCAAACACCCTGGATTAACCCCTAGTCGACCCAGCGGGCTCGGGTCGACTTCAAAAATCGGCCGGTTCGGTTATTCCCCTCTCCCAATTCGCTGTTTTGAGCATTTTTGCATATTTATTTATTAAATTTTCAATTATATATATATATATATATCAATATATATATATATATATATATATCTACACAACCCATTTCACTTAATTAAGTATACTTTAATTTGGGAATTTTTCGTGAAACTTCGCGAGGCCATATCTTGGTCATACGGACTCCGATTTTCGAAAACTCGGACTCTATTTCGCGTATTTTTCCGAGACGAACGCAATGGCATAGCCCGTTTCCCTTGATTCCCATTTTAGAATTAAATTCTGCCTCGATTTATGTTATTACAGGTTATTGAAAATACGGGTTGTTACAGATATTGAATATAAGCCGATATATTTTCTATTCAGAGCCTTATATGGAATATCAGATGTGATTTGGGTTTGTCGTGAATGGTGTCTTCACTAACACTGTTCTTGAACCCAGTTGAGAAAAGATTAAATCTTTTTATTTAGATTTAATGAAGTGTACCAATTAAATGATATTTAATTGGAATTGAATTGATATTGATTTTTGGGTTTATCGTGAACAGTGTTTTAAATAACACTCGTTCTTTAACCCGATAATTAATGAATGTGATTTTGGGTTTATCGTGAACCGTGTTTTAAATGACACTGATTCTTTAACCCAGTTGAAGATTAAAACTAAGTGGAGTTTTAATGAATCTTTAATTAGATTGAAATGATCGAAAATGGAGTATCACTAGTTTTGCTCCAGGCGATAGTTAAATCTTTAATTAGATTTGAACGTGAAATGGTAATTGAATTTACCGATAACACCGTGGTGTTAGATATGAAGTACTACCAGTTTTACTTCATGGGATGAATAGGTTGGGATTGGGAAATTAAAACAAATGATTACTTCGGTAAGGTTCGCTAACCCCGACTGGTTTGAATTGATATTCAAAAGTAGATTAAAGCATAAATTCAAGAATTTATCTTTGATAAAATTAATGGGAACCTTTCTCTATGAATGTGAAATTTAGAAACTAACTGTCGGTTAGCCAAGCAGAAGGGTTTTCTGGATATTGATCTGATGTTGGTTTCGGCCTTCGGGGTTAATATTTGGGGGATTATTCTCTTGATTAATTTACGGTTAGTGACTAATGAATTGGAATGAGGCGTATGTTGTGTTTGTGTAACACTTATTTAAAATATACGCGAGTTATTCGGAAAGACCGGGTTTATCCCATTCTGAATAACTGATACGACGATAAGTCGAAGATGAAGACGATGGTCGAAGACCGGAGGTCTTCACGTCGTTTGGGTGATAACTGATGATCTTGATTGGGCTGTACACCCAAGAAGATGGAAACAGTTAGTGATCGTCCATACGTACTTGGAGATCGATGGATATGCGGGGTACTAGGTACCTCCGGTTTCGTTCAGACCCAGAACGGACTTGTAAATGGACTGTGTGTCTGACATTGGATTTTAGTCCGTGTGATTGATCTATATATTGATGGATATCAAACGCATGGAGTGAATTGCCTGTGTGGCATGCCTAAGTGGCAATTGATCGAGACTTCTGTTGAAAAGCAAAGTCTTGTGGTGATGATCAAAGCACGGCCTTTGTGGCGTAGCTTTGTGTAACGTTTGCTTCGCGTGTTTCACACCCGGTATGAACCAAAAACGGGAGACGGACCTCAGGGAGGACTTGCGTTTCTTTCTAGTTAGAAGTGGCGTCAGTGGTTTTACACGCCCTGACGAGTTTGACTTATGTGGTTGTTGCTGTTGCGAGGCGCCTCGGATTGATCGGTCGTTCTCGAACCGATGGAGTCATTTAGTTGGCTCGTTTACGCCCCAAAGGGCGGGGAAACGTAGTGTTCAGGCATTTTAATCCACATCGGTGGACCGGCCCTGACGATCCAAGGGTCGATGCGCTCTGACCCTATGGCTCGGGCTAGAGAGTCACGAAAACGGTTGAGGACTATCTTTTGCCTCGGTTCATAGACGGAAATCCAATTTCCAAATACGTGACATTTGCGGTTTTAGTTGTAATCCTATATATGGCGACATAGTGGGATGGGGCGCTCATGCCGCCTATGATTGATACTTATGATTTGAAGTTGTTTTATACACTATGCACTTATAATAGTATCAAATGATTTGTTTTAAACGTATCCAGCATTCTTTGGCTGTTATAAGGGAAAACCCTATCCCCCGGCTTGCGTTTGCATTGTGTGATAGGACCTGGGTCTTATAACAGCTTCATTTTTCTTTATTTAGCATTGCGCTGTTTGTTTTATGCACTGGTATTCTTGGGAGGAAACCCGTTCCGTGTTATACGGCGTGGTCCCTTGATTTACCTAGCTTTAAAAATAAAGATTAACTGTTTTAGTTCTCACACCAGTCACATGACTGACCTGGAGTTTATTGTTTTAACCTAAACTCTGGGTGCCCTTATTTTGACACGGGCAGCTAGTAGTTTTGGTTTTGCAGATTTATATTCACAGGATCCTGGTTTACAGCTGGAACGATATCCGGAAAGCTTTGTATCCGTATATCTCTTCTAGTTGTGTATTGTATTATTTTCCGCTGCGATGTATTTAAATGTAATTTAAATCTCTGATACTTCTGTGTAATATTCATTTATACTCTGTATATTCTTGTAATCTGATGCATTGTTGTAATATACAATGAAATGTTCTTCTGTATGTGTTCTGTTGTGGCTTGTTCTCGAACTATCCGTCGCTTTCCTTTACGGGGAAGTTACGGGTTTTTACATCAACCTTGACACACATTTTTGGCATCCTATTTTTCTTAAAATCCCTCAACAACTCATGTGCTAGTAGGATATTTTCTCCAATATATCTACCATAAATGAAGGCACTTTGATTCTCAGATATCAAATGAGGCAGAAAATGTTTTAGTCTATTGCATAAAACTTTAGAATTTTTTTTATAATAGACATTACAACATGCTATAGGTCTATAGTGAGATATTTCAGATGGCCTGTCATTTTTGGGGATTAAGGTGATGAAAGTGTGATTTAAAGATTTTGGCAGTTTACCTGATGTAAAATTATCTGAAAATGCAAGTAGAAAATCATTTTTTAAATCTTCCCAATGCATTTTAAAAATTTTTGCATTCATGCCATCAGGCCCAGGGCTTGATTCATCATCTATTGAGAATACAACTTCTTTAATTTCTTCCAATTCTATGGGATGTAAAAGGAATTGCTGCCCACTTGAATTTATGATAGAAATTGGTTGAAAATCTGGAAAAGAATTGATAGTTTGACCATTAAACATGCCTTGAAAATAATTGATTGCTTGAACTTCATTGTCTTCGGCCTTATATAATAAATTTCCTGATTGATCAATAAGAGCTCTTATATGATTGAAAAATCTTCTATTTGACATCCTTGAATAGAAAAATTTAGAATTGGTGTCTGCTTGTTGTAACCATGTAACTTTGGCTTGTTGTTTTAATGCTTTGAAGTGAATTTGTTGCAGATTTTGGAATTCTTTTTTTGCCATCAAGTAATTATCATATAAAAGACAGTCTTCTGGATCATCATCTGCAGCCTTCTCCAATTGATTGGCTACTTCTTCTGCAAGTTTAAGGTCAGACTAATTTCTATCTCTAACTTTATTCCAGCTTTTGAGTTCATTTTTGCAATTTTTTAACTTTTGCATTAGCTGATAACCATGAAATCCCCACACTACTGAGTTTAAACCTTTGTGAACTGCTTCTAAATATCCATCCAAAAAATGCCAATTATTTCTATATCTGAAAGGAAATCCCTTCACCACTAAAGTTGAAATTAAGTCTAGCAGAATAGGATTATGATCACTTGATTTTTGAGGAAATGATAAAGCTTTCAGATAAAGAAATAACTGCAGACAGCAATTGTTTACCAAGATTTAATCAATACAAGTAGCAATTCCTTTTCTACGCCAAGTATAATTAAAACCAAGAGGTTTAATTTCTGATAATGAAACTTGAATTAGAAATTTCTGGAATTCCCTTAATTGTTGAAATGGTACAGCTAGTCCTCCTTTTTTATCTTTTGGTGATGACACATTGTTAAAATCCCCCATAAGCACCCAAGCTTTACTTATCATTCTAGCTTCATTTGTCAAATTTTGCCATAGAGTAATTCTTTCTGCAAACAAGTTACTTGCATAAATGACAGAAAACACCATTTCCAATCCACCTTTATTACAAACATACAAAGTCATGTGTTGAAAAGATGAGGATGATAGGACCACATCCCACACATTTGTATCCCATATTAGCAAGATTCGACAAGTAGAGTGGGCTGAATTGTTTGTTAGAAATTTCCATGAACTAGGTAACATAGAAGCAAATAGAACTAAATTATTAGCCAATAATTTGGTTTCAACTAAACCAACCAAAGTTGATTTAGTGAAATTCAGGAGGGATAACACTTCTTTCATTCGAAAAGTAGTATTCATCCCCCTGACATTCCATGTAAGCATTGTCATTTAATAGAAGATGAACCCCTTGTAACTCTTTTAGAAAGGGGATTGATATTTGGATTAGCTGCTGAATTTTTATCTTTTCCATAATCTTCATTTTTATCCACCATACTAGAAACATCCACTTGCTTACCCTTATCCTTAATCACTTCCTTTTCAGCTTCAGAAATAGCATCAGCTACCAAATTAAGATCATCTGGCATTACATTTGCTGGCAGTTTAGGATTTAAAAAATACAGATCATCTGAGAAGTTTGTAGTTTCTTTTTGAGATAATTCTGTATTCTCCTTATCAGTACTTTCCTCATTTAACTCATTTGTTTCAGTTTGATCTTCAGGTGGAATCCATCTAGGATCTATTGAAGCTTCATGAAATTCTTCATCATGCCCAAACAAATTACATTGAAGACACTTGGCAGGGACAAATTCATATTCCACTTTTATATTAAGCCGAGTTCCATCATGCATTAAAATAGGAATTTCATTTTTGAGATCTGATGATGTATTAATAGGTAATAGGACTCTAGCATATTTTGTGAAACGTTTATATGCAGTGTTTTCATCTATTATCTCTGGTTTAGCTATGAAACTTGCTATCATTTGAATAGCATCAGTGGTCCAATATTCCATAGGTAAGTCGATCAACCTGATCCAGATTTGAACAACATCACTTAGTTTTTTTGAGAAATCATACCCCGGTGACCATGAGTCAATTAGGAGCAACCTCCCAAAATAGGAGTAAGTCGAGGTTTCCAATATTCTGTCGTAATCTGTTTGTTCCTCAAACTGAACCACAAAATCAAAAGAAGGAGAAATATGTATGTGAAAGTTACCCTGAGGCTTCCAAACTTTGTTGATGTAGTCTTTCAGCTTAAAGGATGAAAGTCTGAAATGAATAGGTATTAGAGCTAATGTATTAATCCATACTTCCTTCGATTTGTTGAAGATCTGTTCTGGAATAGAAACATAATCTGCTGAAGGTTGAATATACTTTAGATTTCGATCAGATCTGATTATTTTACTTGGATCGGAAGGTAGTATTGGTACAGTATTTACAACATCTGATTTTGATTGATTAACAGAGGAGATTGGAGGAGAAGGTTGTTGAAATCGGATAGATCTGGAATTACTTGCGCCTGAAGAAGACGCCATTAACAAAGGAATTTTTTTTTTATTTTTTGTGTCTAATATATATATATATATATATATATATATTTCATGTTAAGCGAACAAACGATGCGGGGATAATGGGGGAATATTAAATATACACATATTGTGAATTGGCATGTAATGGCCTTAAAAGGCATATAATTAATTGGTGATGTTAATTGGTATAATTTATATACCATAAATAGATGAACATAATTTAGGTGACAAATTATGGACGTAAGTAAATTTGGAATTTACTGACAAAATTGAATAGGGATAATTAATCCAAATTTGGGGTGAAAAGATTATGTATAATAATCAATGCCTAAGACACGAGGTTGGACTCATTTGTGGTGTAAGACTGCCCGGACCCGCCCGGCAAATCCAGCAGCCACAAATGGTAGCCCAATGTGAGAGGTCAAAGGCCCAAATTAAATGTGTAACGGTTGTATGGACACGAGGTTAGGCTCGTTTGTGGTGTAAGACTGCCCGGACCTGCCCGGCAAATCCAGCAGCCACAAATGCCATCCTATTGTGAGAGGTCGTACGGGGGTTACGGTAGTAATAAATTAAGTAACACTTAACCAAAGTAAACATGTAGTGGGACATGGTGGTTAAGTGGGTGACATGAGGAAATACGATTAGTAGCACTTAACCAAGATAAACATGTAAGAGGGACATGGGGTTTAAGTGGGTGCCTTGGGTGGCTTGTGGAAATACGAATAGAAACACTTAACCAAAATTAAACATGTAAGTGGATATGAATAAGAAGGGGTTAAGTGGGATGTATTAGTGGGGACCAAGCTTAGGTGGAAAGCTTGTGTCAAGTAATGGGGGGCCCGTTTCAACCAGTAACCCATGAGTATCTCTATGGGCTCGACCCAAGTCGAGGATGGGACATGCATACTGGGCTTGACTGTAAGAGGCCAAAATGGGTTAGCAGTGGCAACGCAAGTCCAACGGGTTCATGTGCATGTGTGGGCCCGGGCTGGTAGGTAAGACGTTGTTGCATTGTGTAGGTATAAGTCGTGCATCTCTGGTAGTATTGGGTTGCCACTTTGGGGAGTGATACACCCCACTGTGGGACCAACACGGGTATCTACGAGTTAGGGAGCCGATCGAATGGGGAAGGTGATGGGTACGACCAGTGGAGATAGAAGCAGGCGGCACCTATGACAGCAGCTAGGAGTACATCTACCATATTATAAATATTATAATTAAAATGGGGTAGGTAATAGGGGCAACTAGTGGAGATAGGGGTAGGCGGCGCCTATGACAGCAACTAGGGGTACACGAAACTACCATTATCACATCTGTTATGTTCAGTAGGCGGGATCAACTTTTAGAGTGACTAGTATTGGTGCAGTTAGTATTAGTTCGGTATAACTTAGTAATTACCCTTAAGTACGTGGAAGCATGACTTATCATTATCTTATTTCTCCTATTTGACTCTGTCATATGTTTCACAGTCATACCTTATCTTCCAGTTATAGCTTATCCTAGTTACTTTAAAAGTTATATTGTTAAAGTTATCATACTCGCCAGACTTTATGTCTGACCCCCTTTGTTTTCGCCTCTTGTCTTCCTTCCCTCCCCCTCAGGTTCTCATGGTGGGACTAGAACTAGTGGAACTTGACTTGGATCTTTTATGAAGTACTTGGATTGTTGTAGTGAAGTTTAGCTTATCTTTTATCATGGCTATTAAAGTTGGGATTATGCTTTTTATTTTGTCAAGATGGATATTTTGTACTTGACTCTAGTCTTTGGTTTTGATGATGTAACCAAACATATTTACCTTCTGTTGCAATAAATAAATTTTTAAATTTTCAAGTACTACTTTATATCTGTCTTTTTGTGATTTTCTGTTCTATATTCACTTAAAATACTCCATGAAAGTTAATGCATTCCCTTTGCGAGTGACATTAATGGACGTGGGGTGTTTCACGTGGTATCAGAGATGAAGGTTACCAGAACAGATATGGATTTTGAAAAGTTGTTTTTCAAAAACAAATTTATAAAGAAGTACCTTTAAAAGTATGTTTTAAGGAAAGTATTTTCAAGAGAAAAGCTTATTTTAGAAAGCATAACCCCAAGGGCCATATATCTTTCCTTCGGTTCTTTTGTATTGAATCTTTCCTTTTTCGTTTCAGCATGTCTGAAGCATCTGAGATACCAGAGGGTGTTCATGAACTCGGTTGGTTTCGTCAATATCTTGAGGCTAGGCCGCCACCGCAGGTCTAGCAAATGCTCCTCCTCCTCGTGTCGATACTTTTGCTAGGATATGTAAGGACTTTCGGGCAATGGGTGGAAAACCTTTTCACGGAACGGAAACATTTGTTAAAGCTCGAAACTGGCTAAAGGAGGTGGAAGAATTATTTGGATTCTTTGAAGTGGATGATGGAAGAAAGGTCCAGTTAGCTGCCTGGCTAATGAAGGATGAGGCCTCGTTTTGGTGGGAGGTCACTAATGGAGGATGCTTAGTCGATACATGGCCAGATTTTAGGCAGAGGTTTGAGGCGAAGTTTCTCTCACGGGCTGAAGAGAATCTATACATGGAAAGGTTTCTAGCATTGAAGCAAGGGAGTCTATCGGTGAAAGAATACGTCAACAAGTTCAATCAGTTGGCGAGATTTGTCTTGGATTTAGTGAATACACCAGAAAAGAAGGCCCTGAGATTTGTTAAAGGCTTGAACGAGCCGCTTCATGGGTTAGCTACGACCCACATTCCTATGGGGGCTACCTTCGAGAAATTGGTTGACATGGCGTTAATGCATGAAGAGGAAGCCAAAAGTGAGAAAAAAGAAGAAAAGCTCGAAGGACCACAGAATAAGAAAACGGGGCCCAAAAAGGAAACACAAAATAAGGATGAGAAGTCTGAAGATAAGAAGGAGAAGAAGTGCTTTACTTATGGAAGCTCGACCCATATGAACAAGGATTGCAGGAAGAGGAAGGGAACTTGCTTCAACTGTGGCGAAGCGGGACATCTGATTAAGGACTGCCCAAGGAAAGGGTAGAGGGCAGGACCTACTTCTGGAGGACAAGCGAATACACTCGAGGCTAGTGGATAGGATAGAAATAAGAAAAAATTCTGTAAATGGTTTAATTTCCTTATCTGATTGTTGAATTAAAACTCTTTCTTATTCTGGCAGTTTTGATTCTGTAATTGATACTCTGCACTTTAATACTAGTCTTGTTTCTGATCCCGCTGTAGACTCAAACCCATGAGGGTTACGACCCATCTGTTTGTGATAAGTTGGGGTTTGAGGGTATCTGTATTGGGCGTTAAGTTGACTATGACGCGTACATTCTGGGTTTTTTCATGCTTGGTTTCATAAGAATCATTTGATAATCTAATCTGTACCAGTAGTCTGTAAGTATCTGAATATTTCTGATAAAGTTAAGGGTTTTTACTCGAAGCGGGAAGTAGATTTCTAGTTGGGCATTTGTTTAATGGAAGCGATTCTCTTAATATCAATCTGATATTGATTTCGGTCTTCAGGGTTGATAATTAGGGGGTTATTCTCTTAAACCGATTTCTGATAGGAACAAAACTTTTGTTTTAACCGTACTTGCCTCTGTCACTCAGTTGTATCATATCGATCGAGTCTTCGACCTTTAGGTAGAAACTATGGTTGAAACATGTGTTTGAGACATGTTATGTATGATGGATGCATGTGGATGCAAGTGTTTGCTAGTGGTTGCTCGTGGATGCATATACACACACTTTAGGCACTAGATCGGCTCAGTCACTTCATATTGCATATTGCATATAAATGTGTGAACGTATTTAAGTAATGGATGTATAATGGTTGTACTATCATATGGATGTTGCATTTTGGTGAATGGTTGGGCACGCATGTAGAGATAATATGTATCGATAGGATTCTTTCGCATACATAATGGACGCATGGCACTATCAAAGTTTGCATTAAGGAGGTTAACTGAATCAGTAGACCGCCTGATTTTGCATTAGATAAGGAACATATACACACACTTCTTGCATATGTTCGTACAACATTAGGAAATTTTAAGGACAATGGATGCCTGTGTTTGATGATTGAGTAGATGATTGTTTGGATGCTAGGATATGCATTCTCCTTAACTTGGAGATTTCGAAAGCGAAATCCCTTAAGGAGGGGAGAATGTAACACCCCAGATTTTTGAATAATCGAATTAATTAAATTAAAGAATAATTAATCTCAGATGTGAGAATTAAGGGAAATGGGTTGCGCCATTGTGTTCGTCTTGGAATTCTGGTTGAGATAGAGTCCGAGTTTGCGTAAATTGGATTCCCTATGAAAAAGATATCTTTAAATTAAATATTGCAGCAAAACATGAAAAAAAAAGAATGAGAAAAGAATAAATATTTAGCATTGTTCTAAGGTTTGTAAGCAAAAGACTTAGTAACTCATTTGGTTGGAACATGTGACTTGCATACAAGAGGTACAAAGTTCAATCCCCGCCAACGCCATATTTTTGTTTTAGGGGAATGGCTAAAAAGCAGCTTAGTGTGAACGCGGTTCAAAAATTAGTTTAGTGTGAAAATGGTTAATTAGGAAGATAGAAATATATATATATATATATATATAATAAAATTCAACCAAAAATTTAAGAAAAAAATTCAAAATTGCGGAAATGGGAAGGCAAAACACCAAACCGACCTATTTTATGGGTTGACCCAAGACCGCTGGGTCGACCCCAGGGTCGACTCATGAGGTTTGAAATTGGTCCCATCGGCCTTAAATGGTCTATGACAAAATTTTATGTTTTAGGGCTTAGGTGGCGATTTCTAGTTGGTCTGTTGACATCATTTCCTGGTTTCTAAGGCCTAGATGGATTCTAGAGGGACCTGACGGCTGTAAATTAATCTAACTCCTATATAAACACTCCAAAGCCTCATTCTAAAACCTAAATAAGATTGGAACCGTAGCCGTCATGTCGCTGGAGTAGCTCATCTTTTCTTGAAGCTTAGGAAATTACAAATCAAAGATTCAAACAACAACGAACACATATCTTCATCTCTAATCCGATTCATTGTGAGTATGATTTCATTAACAAGATAATTCTTAATTTAATTGTGATATTCTTATCTTTGGATTATGAGAATATGGTTGTGATTCATATGACTTGCTAGTTTGTATTATTTTTGATGTAAACGTATAACAAGTTGTTAATCTATGTTAGTAGGTTTTTCCTAATGCTTAATCATACAAGTATAACTTGATTATGCTATGACATTAGAATTTTATTCAATTGAGATGATAGTCACATGCAAGTTCATTTGTGGATTATACGTAAATTTGTAAATGAATTTTATGCAAGTTTTGGGATGTTAAATCGTATGTTATATATATATATATATATATATATATATATGAATTTTATGCAAGTTTTGGGATGTTTAACCATGTGTTATATATATATGAATCTTATGCAAGTTTTGGGATGTTAAATCATATGTAAATTTATGAATCTTACGCAAATCGTAGGTGGAATATATATAGGTTCATATGTGAATTGTGGAGATACAAATGCTAGTTTATATGTAAACATGTGACCTTAATTTACATGCTTAGATCCATATGCAAGTCCACATCTTTTTAGATCTATATGCAAGTTCATATCTTTTTAGATCCATATGCAAGTTTACACCTTTAAATCTAGAACTATGACATACATAGTTTAAGCAAGTTTACACCTTTATGTTGGATCTATGACATACATAGTTTATGCAAGTTTACACCTTTATGTTGGAACTATGACATACATAGTTTATGCAAGTTTGTGACGATTACCTATGCTAGTTTGGTGAAAAACTATATTCATACATGCAAGTTCATACCTTTTAGATCTATGATTTTAGACCCTTGGCAATAAAAAGTCTATGCAAGATATGTTGTAATTCTTAATTGCAAGTTAGATCTATTTTGTGTGTTGTGCAAATTTTTTATGTTTTCCCCTTTTATGTGTTAGACTATTTACTAGTCTAATATATATATATATATATATATATATATATATATATATATATATATATATATATATATATCATGTTAAGCGAACGAACGATGCGGGGATAATGGGGGAATATTAAATATACACATATTGTGAATTGGCATGTAATGGCCTTAAAAGGCATATAATTAATTGGTGATGTTAATTGGTATAATTTATATACCATAAATAGATGAACATAATTTAGGTGACAAATTATGGACATAAGTAAATTTGGAATTTACTGACAAATTTGAATAGGGATAATTAATCCAAATTTGGGGTGAAAAGATTATGAATAATAATCAATGCCTAAACACGAGGTTGGACTCATTTGTGGTGTAAGACTGCCCGGACCCGCCCGACAAATCCAACAACCACAAATGGTAGCCCAATGTGAGAGGTCGAAGGCCCAAATTAAATGTGTAACGGTTGTATGGACACGAGGTTAGGCTCGTTTGTGGTGTAAGACTGCCCGGACCTGCCCGGCAAATCCAGCAGCCACAAATGCAAGCCTAATGTGAGAGGTCCTACAGGGGTTACGGTAGTAATAAATTAAGTAACACTTAACCAAAGTAAACATGTAGTGGGACATGGGGGTTAAGTGGGTTACATGCGGGTGACATGAGGAAATACGATTAGTAGCACTTAACCAAGATAAACATGTAAGTAGGACATGGGGTTTAAGTGGGTGCCTTGGGTGGCATGTGGAAATATGAATAGAAATACTTAACCAAATTTAAACATGTAAGTGGACATGAATAAGAAGGGGTTAAGTGGGATGTATTAGTGGGGACCAAGCTTAGGTGGAAAGCTTGTGTCAAGTAATGGGGGGCCCGTTTCAACAAGTAAGCCATGAGTATCTCTGTGGGCTCGTCCCAAGTTGAGGACGGGACACGCATACTGGGCTTGACTGTAAGAGGCCAAAACAGGTTAGAGGTGGCAACGTAAGTCCAACGGGTTCATGTACGTGTGTGGGCCCGGGCTGGTAGTTAAGACGTTGTTGCATCGTGTAGGTATAAGCCGTCCATCTCTGGTAGTATTGGGTTGCCACTTTGGGGAGTGATACACACCACTGTGGGACCAGCACGTGTATCTACGAGTTAGGGAGCCGATCGAATGAGGAAGGTAGTGGGTACGACTAGTGGAGATTGGAGCAGGCGGCACCTATGACAGCAGCTAGGAGTACAACTACCATATTATAAATATTGTAATTAAAATGGGGTGGGTAGTAGGTGCAACTAGTGGAGATAGGGGCAGGTGACGCCTATGACAACAACTTGGGGTACACGAAACTACCATTATCACATATGTTATGTTCTGTAGGCGGGATCAACTTTTAGAGTGACTAGTATTGGTACAGTTAGTATTAGTTCGGTATAACTTAGTAATTACTGTTAAGTACGTGGAAGCGCGACTTATCATTATCTTATTTCTCCTGTTTGACTCTGTCATTTATTTCACAGTCATACCTTATCTTCCAGTTATAGCTTATCCTGGTTACTTTAAAAGTTATATTGTTAAAGTTATCATACTCGCCAGACTTTATGACTGACCCCCTTTGTTTTCGCCTCTTTTCTTCCTCCCCCCCCCCTCAGGTTCTCAGGGTGAGACTAGCACTAGTGGAACTTGACTTGGATCTTTTCTGAAGTACTTGGATTGCTGAAATGAAGTTCAGCTTATCTTTTATCATGGCTATTAAAGTTGGGATTATGCTTTTTATTTTGTCAAGATGGATATTTTGTACTTGACTCTAGTCTTTGGTTTTGATGATGTAACCAAACATATTTACCTTCTGCTGCAATAAATAAAGTTTTAAATTTTCAAGTACTTCTTTATATCTGTCTTGTTGTGATTTTCTGTTCTATATTCACTTAAAATGCTCCATGGAAGTTAATGCATTCCCTTTGTGAGTGACATTAATGGACGTGGGGTGTTACAATAACCATGCAAGAGTAAACATCCATCAATCACCAAACAAATATTGCAATCGTTGGTAATCGATATACTCAGTTGTAAAATAAATAACTGCATAAAATACTTGAGTGAGATAATTCTCACCTTTGGTTTCCACTCCACCGTTCTTTAATTGATGATTTATAAAATGATTTCGTAAAAATTGAGTTGCAGAAATTTGTGAATCAGAGAAACTAACAAGTTACAAAAAAAGTCAAAATGGGCTGAAACTTGGCCGGGAAAGAGCCTGAATGGATCAAAACTGTTGACCTTGGTCTCCACGGGTCAACCGCAGTTTTATGCCAAAAGACGTATGTCACCCCCAGGTCAGACGTATGTTGTCAGGAAAACCGTTTTCCCTAGAGTTTGTCCAGACGTCTGACCATTTTTTGTCAGACGTCCGAGCTGAAGCAATTAAAAATTTTGATTGCCAATGAGTGTGCAATCGGCCTCAGACGAGCCCGAATCAATGGTGATGATTTATGATGATTCCAAAGTGCCAATGAGGCCCCTAAGGCTCGCCAAAACCACTCATAAACACACGCACAACCATATATACATAAGATTGCAATGATTTTGATTATGAACTCTGAAAAGACTAAATTCTCTAACCAAAGAAATCAAATGCAGTATAAGCGAATTATGAAGTCTTATAACTTGCCGGTGCGACAACAGAGCTTCACAATATCGCCAAAACAACTCGTAGCATATGAATTAGATTGTGTGGATAATTTAAATGAAAATTTTCAACTTAATGAACCTAAAACTAATGAAGCGGAAAGTGTATACTTATCTAACCAATTCATATGTATATACACGAATCAATATGAACCTAAACTACAATTTACAATCCAATAACTTGTGGCATAGACACAAAGAACTCACCTTTGATGGTTATATGCTGTGAATTAATCTAATAGCAAGCTCGAATAACCTCTCTTCGATAAAAACACTAGAATCAACAAACTATGATCATATGAACACATTTCCTAAGAATTAGGTCATAGGAAATCTCACAAATTGAAGAGGAAACAATATGGAGAAGACGGAGATGAAGGTAGAGAAGCTTACCCTAGTTTCTATGCTTGATTTCCTCTTGATTTGAGCTTCAAATTGCAAACCTAGCTTAGGAATTTCTATTTTCCATTCCCTATCCCCGTTCCTATTTCTGATGAGGGGAGGAAATGAATGAAGAGAGTGGGCCAATTTGTGGAGTATATGGTAGTTAGGTCTAAGCAATCCCAGACCCAACCCACGTGCCGAAACTCCGAAGCTCAGAAGATATCGAAGTTTATAAATTTCAAAGTCCTAAACGACATTTTGAACTCAGTGGAAGTGGTTTCGAGTCCAAATTCGTCCATATGCAAAAAGTGATATTTTGGCCTTATATCCAATGAAAAAGACCAAAACTTCTTCAGCTCCAATTGTATAGATGCTTATAGTTTTCGAACACGCAAATGATATTTTGAACTCAATGGAAGTGGTTTCAATCCCAAATTCCCCCGTATGCAAAATGTGAATTTTCTATAGACTAAATATACCCTTTCAAAATATATTTAAATTTCATAGCGATCTAAATTTTAATTTAGACATAACTCACAATTTATAAAGTGAGATCTCAAATTTTTACATTCGTTAGAAAATTACAATTCAAAATATTCCAATGTTTCTTGTTTTATCAAATTCTAGTTTATATTGAATTCTATACATTCATTCAAAGTTTAAAATAGAATTTTCGAACTACCTCGCCATTTCATGTTCGTTTTAATTAAATTTTAAATTTATACATTCAAACTTCGATAAAAATAACTTTTAATTCATTAATTCACAAAATAGTTCATCTGAAATATTTAATTTCTATGAAAATTAGTTAAAAATAAAATTTAAATTGGTTCCAAAAATACGAGTTGTTACAATCTCCCTCACTTAAAATCTTTTCGTCATCGAAAAAGAACAGAGCTGAAAGTTGTGTAACCAATCAACTCAACTCTCATTCTTGCTTGAGTTCTTCAACTTTTCAGTTTCTAAAAACTTTCATATTTCTCAAAAATTTGGCTAACACCCTAAATTTTCGAGAAATTTCGCCATAACCTTCTTTGTATGGATTGATCGGTACAACTACAAATGCCTCTACAGGCTCTCATATATCAAAAGAAAATACAAAAGCCAATCGGCTCATAAAATCATCAAACCCAATCATTATAGTAAACATGTACATATTGGTCAGGCATACAATTTTATTCCTCTTCTTAGCTTCCATGCTGTGACCTGTTCATTATATATGCATGCATATGTATCCAATTGCAATCAATTTTCATTTCAGTTCAATATTCGATTTGACTTGGCTAAATTACCCTTTTCATTTTCACATTGGTTTTATTATTCCAATATTTTAATTAGTCAAACTAATTATCGCCCATCGCAACCAACAATCAATTAGTTGATTAGCCTTTTCAAACATATATCTTTTATATTTACTCAAAAATCATATTTCAATGCCAAATGACAACATAAACCCTAACTAAGTTTTGGTTCTCACACCAGTCAATTGGAAATATATAGATATCCCACTTTCGAAACTCGAACATAAATGTTGATGATGCTGAGCTATAACCAGAGTTATTCCAGGCGACTAGAGTGCGATTCTATATCCACATAGTATATTTGAGACTTTGAGTATACGTTCACGACGCGTATACGCAAAATCTATCTATACTCGATAGTCCAAATTCAATATAAAATAAAAGATTCAAATACGAATAATAGATGTAATTTTCAAAATTAAATTTGTTTTCATATAACACTCTTAAAACTCATTCTAGGGGATTACTAACCCTATCTCTAACGAGTTATTCTCATAGGATTTTACTAATCCTATCTCCGTTGAATTCTTTTGTCTTGCTCTAATATGCCTTGTTCTCGAGCTTTGTAAACTAAAGCTCTGATACCAAACTGTCGCGCACCGAATTCGCCCAGCCTTCGAAGAGACGGGAAAACGCGGATTGTGTTGAGAACACGACTCATCAAAACACAAACATAAGAACATTTCATTGCTATTACAAAAATTTACATTAGAGTACAAGATATCAGAGTATGAAATAAATAATATTACACAGCGGAAATACAATATCAGAGATTTAAATTATGTTTAAATACATAAACATAATATGAAGCGAAAAACATCTACTACCACAACTGAAAGAAATACACGAATACAAAGCTTTCCAAATATTGCTCTAGCTCTAAACCAGGATCCTACTAGATAGAAATCTGCAAAACCAAAACTGCTAGTTGCCCGTGTGGAAAATATGAGCACCCAGAGTTTAGGTAGAAACAATAAACTCCGAGTCAGTCATACGATTGGTGTAAGAACACAAAACAGTTACTAAACTTACTTTAAAAGTTGTAAAATCATGGGATCATGTCGTATGACACGGAACATGTTTACTCCACATGAATGCTAGTTTAAATACATAAAACAACACAATGCTTTTTGAAAAATGAAGCTATTGTTAGACTTAGGCCCCATCACACAATGCAACACAAACTAAAGGATAGAGTTTTACCTTATAATAGCCAAACATGCTTGATACGCTTTAAAACAAACAATTTTGATATTACTATAAGTGCATAGTGTCAAATACAACTTCAAACGTAAATGTATCAATCATAAACGGCATAATACGCCATCCTACTATGTCGCCATATAGGTTTACAACTAAAATTGAAAAGTTACGTATTGGAAATTGGATTCCATCTATGAGTCGAGGCAAGGGATGTATCCTCACCAATTCGACACATCTCTAGCGGGATGCTCAGGACCCAGACGCTGGTGAGCCCTTGGATCTTTAGGGCCGGTCCACACCTATGTTTGGTGATTGGTTATTCCTGAACAATACGTTTTGCAGTCCTATTGGACCTATCTCTTGGCCATGGGTGACCAATTATATCCGAGCTGCCTCGCTATCCATCATCCACCAAGTAAAAATGTCTAGGCTCCATACCATGATACCACTTTTAGCTAGAAGAAAAGCATGCACTCCCTGAAGTTGCGATCCGTCTCTGACAAATACCTGGGTGTGAAGCTTGCGAATTAACACTTTACACAAAGCTATGCTACTTAAAGTTGTGCTTTGATCATCATCCACAAGGCCCTTCTTTTCAACAAAAAGCTTTGATCATTTGCATCTTAACATGCCACATTGTCAATTCATGCCATATAACTGATTTCTGTCAATATATAACCCCTAAGCTCATACGTCTCAGAGAAGGGTGTTAAGCAAAAGAATAAATTCTCTGCCACCAAATAGATACATATTTAATAGAAATCAATCAATAGAGAACAAAATACAATGTCAGATATAATACATTTACAAGTTCGTTCTGGGTTTGAACGAAACCAGATGCACCTTATTCCTCATTTCAGTCTAATCAAGTATTCGTTAAAGCTCCACTTAGTTTTAATTTCAATAATCTTAATTAAAAGATTTATAAATTCCAATTTCATAACGTAAGATGCACAAGATAAATTGTGCATTTCTGCATAGGTCAGACGTCTGACATAAAATGCACAGACATCTGATCTTACAGGGTAAGATTTCCAGAGAGTTTTGACAGGCGTCTGACCCCGTTTGAACAGACGTCTGAGCTGAAGCATATATTTTTTCTTTCTAGAGGTTAAACAGATGTCTAACGCTCCCATAGACAGACATCAGTTTACAGGGAAATTTTATCCCGAGAGTTTGCACAGACGTGTGACCATATATGGTCAGACGTCTGAGTTGAAACCATTATTTTTTTCTTTTCTTCTTTAGCTTGGACAGACGTTTGACACCCCCATGGATAGACGTCTGTTTACAAGGATAATATATTCCCGAGAGTTTTAACAGACGTCTGATCTCCTTTTGATAGACGTCTGTATACTTTGGAAAAATTCTATTAATCTTAATTAAAAGATTATAAATTCCAAATCATAACTTCACCGTTAATTGGGTTTAAGAACTAATGTCTTTTAAAATGTTGTCCACGAATAACCAAAAATCACTTTCATTTAATTCCAGTTATATTAATTAATTGCACTATCTCATTAAATTTTAGTTAAAAGATTTATCCTTTTTTCAACTGGATTTAAGAACAGTATTATTAAAGATACCATTCAGGACAAACCAAAATCCACTTTGATATTAAATACAATGCTCTAAATAGAAATCATATCAATTGGTATTCAATATTAGTTTCTGAAACTAAAAGATATCGTATTGGGAATAACGATATCTATATCTTCCAAATTCCTCAACAAGATCCGTATAGTCACGGAATCCAATGACGTAATATTCTGAAGATTATTTCTATTCAAATCCGTTCCAATTCATATGTAGGAAAAATCCTGGTTATATCAAAACTATATAAATTTTTTATTCTAGTTGTTAACCATTTCATTCGAATTAAATGTCTTTTATCTTTTCAAACTTGGAGTATTCCAATCGTGCCCATTCAAAATTGAACATTAAAAACATATTTTGATTCTTCACTAAATATTATGTCAAAATATTCGTTCATATTCCGCATCGGAATGTGACTCAATCAATTACCATATAACTTTATTTATATGGATTCCATACATCGCATGTATTCAAAAATAGTGATAAACAACTATTAAACATCCAATTTACATCCAGAGTGTAATCTACAACTGTATAAGCATTAAATAGTTAAATAATGCTTAGTACTGCCTGTCAATCAATCGATTGACATACAACTAAACACAAGGGAGATGTGTGAAGTTATTATCATCCCCATACCTGTGTGGTGTTTACATCACAATCCATGTGAACTTATCTAATATTTTCGCATTTTAATATAATGATAACCATTCAACTATAAACATCCATCAATCACCAAACAAATATTGCAATCATAGGAAATCAATATACTCAGTTATTGTAACTACCCACTTTTCCGTACAGTTTAAGCAAACATCTAACAACTGTGACACCCCACGTCCGTTATTGTCACTCACTAAGGGAATGCATTAAGTTCCGTTAAGCGTTATAGGTAAATAGACACAGAATAATTAGAAGACAGATATAAATTAGATAGAAGCGGAAATTTAAATTTTTATTTCAAACATAAATCAAAATATCGTGGTCCAAAATACCATAAGTCACAGAAACCATTACAATAACATAACTTCTGTCTTGTACTATCAGAGTACATAAATATAAAAAGCATAACATAATTCCCCAAGAAAAAGAGCTAAGCCATAGTAGAGATAAGAACTTGAGCCATACTTTGAAAGTAGCTCCTAGCAAGATGATAACTGAGTCCTGACTAAACCTGAGTATTCCCACCCTGAGAACCGGGGGGAGGGGGCGGAAGAAAGAAGGAGAAACAAAAAGGGTCAGACATAAAGTCTGGCGAGTCTAGTTACTTTTAGCAAGTAAATAAATAAAAGTAGCACGACAGGCATATAAAGTGGATAAGAGAGATTTTTACATAAAAGGAAGGTGTGATAAGGTAGACAAGATAAGGTGTATACGCTTCCCTAATGATTACTCTGCACTATTACTAGTATAACCAGAATGAGATGATCTCTTCCACTATAAGGTGATATACTTAAGCATACGTCCAAATGTATCCTAACTACTACCCTAATAGACCGGCTCCCTAATCCGCGTAGATACTCTATGCCGGCCCCATCGTAGGATGTATCACGTCCGAAAGTGGCAACCCTCCGCTGATATGCACAGCCTCATATCTACAGATGTCACGGTTGTCTTATCCCCGTCTGCCTAGCTCATGCACGCACATGGCTCGGTCGGTTTGCACTGCCCACACCGTCCTCCACGTTTGGATCTCTTACAATCAGTCCAGTAAGCGTGCCCCTCCTCTGACCTAATTCGTAGTACATGTCTGATACCTACTTCAGGTTACTGGATGAAACAGGTCCTACACGAAATGATGTAAGCTCTCCCCTTTTATCTTGTATCCCCCACTAGATTTTCCATTTGATTATGTATACCACTAGGTGTCATTAATAAAATATCTTTATTATTTCCATCGGTTTTGTATACCACTAGGTGTCTTTAATTACATAACCCGCAATTGGTTAAGTTTCATGGGCCTATATTTAGATATTACCCACCCATCTCAGATATACTAAATTTAACCCATTCACTGTCCAAACAGTTTTTACTTAACCCTAACTTTAGTTCATAATCATAAAATCCCTATGGATTAGATTAGGTTAAGTAGTCCAATTCATTACCATGTCCATTTATGGTTTATAATGGGCTAGACCTCCCACCTTAGGCCTACAACTTGTGGATGCTGAATATGTCGGTTGGGCCCGGGCAGACTTCTTCCACAAGTTGGGCCTAACCTCGTGTCTTAGCCCGATTCGTATTTGTGCACTTAGGCCTCTCACATTAGGTTCAACAATAGTGGTTGCTGGATATCCATGTCAGGTTCTGGCAGACTTCCACCACTAATGCAACCTAACCTCTTTCCAAAAGTGCAGTTACAATTTCTAATTGCAATCCTAGGCATTCATTATTAATCAATTATTTAGACATATGCCTTTATAGGTTTTAATGCCGATTTACCCAGTTATTGAATTATATACCCAATTCATGTTTATAAACAATATCCAAATTATCCCAATATTAAATTTTTTTTCACATCCCTTAATTAGCGCATTCACATAATTTGCGGCGTGCCTAGGCTAGGTAATAACCTAGTTATAAACGATAAAAGGGAAAGGTGATAGGGATATAACAAGTGTAACACCCTGTAATTTTAAAATGGGACATACGAGATAATTAAAGAATACTTAATTTTAAAGTGGGAATTAAGTAAAACGGGTTACACCGTTGCGTTCGTCTCGGAATTTTGCTTGAGATGAGTCCGAATTTCCATGGATCGGATTCTGAATGAAGAAGTTATGGAGTTCAGAAGATTTCAAGTATAAACAGAAATTAAATTAAAAGTTAGAAAATAGTTTAAAATTCGAAATTCAGTTGGAACAACTAGGCGGGAAATTTCCCGCTCAGGGGTGTCGATCCCCCCTCCCCGGGGAGTCAACATAGGTGTCGACCCCCCTATAGGGGTGTCGACCCCCTATAGGGAGTCGACCCCTTTGAGATCCAATTCCTGTGATGAATTTTTATAGCCCTGAGCTGATGTGGCCTACTCTGATTGGCTTGATGACAAATTTCTGAGGTATTAGGGCTTATGTATTGTGCTGTGGTTGGCTGGATGACACATCTCTTTGGTTTAGATGGCCCTGATTACTCCTAGACTAATATAAAGGATAGAATTAATCCTAGACTTCTATATAATCACCCCAAACCTAAACCCTAACCTCACAACCCTATTCTCTATTGCCATCATGTTGTTCATCTAAAAACTAACCTAGCCGCCACCATAACGAATCAAATTCTAGATTAAAGATAAAAAGATAAGAGATAAATATTCAAAGCAAAGGAATTGCGAAAAGGAATTCTAGAACAACAACGAACGAATCAACGCCTACATCAACAGATTAGCTTAGCAACTTGAGAAATCAGATCCTAGAATTCAAGATCCATTTTCTGTGAGTGCAGTTACTTTCACAAGATAATTGTTTAAACGTTATTGTGATGTGTTATGAATTGGACTGTATGAAAATGTTTGTAAATCATATAAAGTTTATGTCTTTGCAAACTATGTTTTGATTTATGCTTGATTTGATTCATTATATGCAAGTTATGTTCTATGTTGATTCATATGCCTAATTACATATGCAAGTTATGTATGCAAGTTTGCTCGATCTATGCAAGTTATGAATGATTATATGCAATTCATGTTCATACATGTAAGATCAAATTTTATATGTTCATATGTTTAGATCTAAATGTTCATATGATTAGATCCATATCAGTCCATATGTTTAGAACTATATGTTCATATGTTTAGATCTACATGTTTATATGATTAGATCCATATCAGTCCATATGTTTAGAACTATATGTTCATATGTTTAAAATCCGTGCAAGTTTATGTTTAGATCCATGCTAGTTCACACTCAATATATTGATTGGATCTGTTTTTTATATGTTTACTAGATTTATGTAGTCTTAGATCTATATTGTTTATGCCAGTTATGATGTCTTGTGTTTCTTCCCTTTTTCCTTTTTTATGAGTTGGGCTAATTGCGAGCCTAACGTATCACATGAACAATACGTACGAACGACGTGGGAATGTTGGGGAAAAGTTTGGGTAAAAGTTGAATATTATGTAATTGGCATAAAAGGGATTGTAATCATATAATTATTTTGGGCATAACTAGAAAATGTGGCATAAATTGAATTGACCACACTTACGGATAATTTACATATAAACTTGGACATAAATGGTAAATATGTAAATAGGCTAAAAGATGAACGTGCCTAACCCAAGGTTAGATTAAGTTGTAGTGTAAAACTGCCCAGAACCGCCCGACACATCCAGCGATCGCAACAACATAGATCTAATGTGAGAGGTTAGCGCATTAAGCCAAAAACCCGAGGTTAGAATGAGTTTGTTGTAGAAGTCTGCCCGGAATCGCTCGACGCATCGAGCAACCGCAAACAACAGTTCTAATGTGAGAGGTTGGTGCTTTAATGACTAAATTAAAGCTAAGGAACAGACATGCTAAAAATGGAAAGGTTAAGTAACATATGAACAGGCGACACTTAACCAATACAACATGTTCGGTGGGTGGGTTAAGTTAACATGGACAAGAAGACAACTTAACCAATATTACATGAACAAAGTGGATAGGGTTAAGGTTAAGCTTAACCAATAATCCATATGGACTTGATAAGAGGAAGGGTTAAGTAAATCTGGGGTAAGTGGGTAATATTAGTATATATAGGCCCATAAACTTAACCGTTAAATAAAATGCGTGAATCAGTGAGAAGGTTAAGTAACACATGAATAGGCAACACCTAACTAGTACAACATGTTAATTAAGGAAAAGGGTGGGGTTAAGTTAAATTGAGAACACTAAACCATTATAACATGTTGATTAGGAAACCCTAGTAACGGGGACCCATTCCAACAGTAACCGACATAGATGTATCATGATACCCTGAACTAGGCAAGGTGGGGCACGATTACTGGGCTGATTATAAGCGGTCAAAATAGCGGCGGGTGGTGCAGCAGTGTAGGTTCCAACGGAGTATGGGCGTGCACGTGCTCCGGAGTGGAAAAAGTAGGCACTGGGCATCAGTAGTTGAAATGACCTGCATTGGCAGAGGTATTATCATTAAGTTATTTAATTATTGAAATGGTGGTTTAGAGAATTTAATGGTCGTGGAATTTAATAATGGTGAATATTTAATTAAAATAATAAATTAAATAGTATATTTAATTCTGAAACAATCAGAATTGGCTGAAATGGCGATATGGTGTGAACTGGATCATCTGTGATATTTAATTCAGTTTAGAATTGAATTAGAATAACGAATATATTTAAATAACGACAGTTGAACGTATAATTATATTATAATTAAAATCGAGCTTGAAATGGCGCTGTAGTTCACAATTTGGCGATTTGAACTTCAACTGAATGTACAGGATTCATTTTAAGCCGGATTTCAATGAAACAAGAAATGTGTGAAGCTGGTTGTGTATATCTTTCTAGTGGAAGAGAAAAATCGGGATTTCTTCGTGTAGATTTTGATTCACGTCCAAATAAAATTTCAGAAAAAGTCGTTGTGGAGTTCCTTTATAATTTATAAAGGAATTATTTATATTTTTAAAAGGAATTTCAATATAAATCGAATATCGGGTTGACCCAGAAGTGAATATCGAGTTAGAAATTCATATAGGAATATTCTAGAGCTGTATGGTATTCCACTGTGAATATAGACGATAATATAAATTTATTTATATTTAATTTAATTATATTTAAATATATTTATATATTTAAGTGGGTCGTCCAGAGATTTAAAAATAGCCACTTTTGCAAACGAAGTCGGAATTCGACGAAACTAATTTTGTTGGATCCGCAATGTCAAATAGTTGTTAAATTTCCAGTTCCGTGATTTTTAGAGTCACTATGTGGTTGTACGGATTTTTAGAGTGAAAAACAGTCAGTATTTTGACGGTGAAAAATACGTTGTGTGAGCATACGAAGTCGAAATTCGACGAAACCAGTTTCGTTGGGACCGTAATGTCGAACTCTAGCTACATGTCCAGTTTCATGATTTTTGGGTATCGTGTTTGATCACACGAATTGTTAGAAGGCAATAACGAATATAAAAGGAATATAAAACTAAAATATCTTGCAAAATATCTAAATCCCTTTCCCTATAAATAGACCACCTACCTGTCTAAAACCTAATTTCATTTCTGAGGTCAACAAATATCGCACCCCCATTTTTCTTCCTACGACATAAAAACAAAAGTTCTAAAATCAAAATAAACTCAAAGAAAATTCTATAAATTGAGATAGTTAGGTATGTGAGTTCCTTGGGTGATTTCCTTCAGCCCAGTAGCCTTTATTCCCAGTTCGATGTCGGTTCCGTATGATGGGGTTTTGACCATGAAGCTAAAGCTCCATTTCGTGAGCACCAGGAGGGGATACGAGCAAAATGGGATGCGGAATGATGATCAGGGGATCAAGTAAATCGATTTATGTTTTTTGGGGATTTTATAAGATAAAATAGTGTCGATGTTTTTGGTGGTGAATCGTGAAGTACAGTGCGAACGGATTTCAGGGGAAAGGTTCGAGCGTGGTTTTGAGGGTACGGGTTGGAAGAGAAGTTGACAAGAAGTTTTCTGGAGGTCATGGCGTAGGAAACCGTGGAAAGAAGTAGGAGAACGAGATGCAAGAAAGGGGGGTCAATGACATGAAAATGTACTGGAGGGAACGCGATGATGGAGATGGGACTCGAGCTGTGCGCTTGGGTGTTAGGAGGAATCATTGAAGAAGGGAAGTTTGTTGGTGCTCTTATTGTTCGGATTCGTGAGGTGAAGAGAATCGATCCTTTGTTTGGAGCACTAGAGGACCACGTTTTGTCTGAGGAGGAAGAAAGAAAGGTTGGAGAGCAGGTTGGGCTTGTGAGGGGAGATGGCCCGACGTGAAATGAGGGGTGAGGCCCGATGGAGTTAAATCTCTAAGTTTTATTTAATTTGAATTGTAGTAACTTGTTTATATCGTAACTTTATCACACGATATCAGAATTGGACAAAACAAGATCCGTTGGGATCGTATGGACGACGGCTACGCCCTGGAACTGACTAGATGTGGATTGGGGCTCGTATGAATTTATGGCAAATTAAACTGTTTGATTCAAATCAAACAACAGTTTATCGTTCTTTAACGATGAACTGCCAAAGTGAGTAAATCTCACTAACTCTGAACAGTTTATAATTTCATGTTGTATTTTTATAACTGTTAGATATTGGCGGATTGACTGTGTGTTGACCGTTTGTTTGAACTACTAGTCAGTTAATGGAATTTCTATATTGATTCTGTTTATCAGAATATATCATATGGAACTGAAAGTGATGTTGATTTTATTGTGTAACATCTGTGATGCAGGGAAACAGGTTGGAGGAATCCAACTGGATTCCTCAACATTTATTTTACTGTTGTTTCATATAATTGAATATATGATGTGATATATATCTATTGTCGATTTTGTGTATTGGGACGATATTGTTCATCGTGATTTGATATGGTAAATATAGAAATACCGGAATATAGAAAGAGAAATTTTCAAAGAGTTATTGAAAATGATTTGGTTATAAAATCGAAGGATAGTATAAAGGAAATATTTATTTAGAAAATTAATAAATAAAGGAATATTTATTTGGAAAATAAATAGAATAAATGAAGTATTGATTTAGGAAAATAAATAGGGTAAATCGACAATAAGAGTTAACCAGATAGAGTTAATTGAACGTAGTAATGTAGTTATTCGAAAAAAATCAGTTGAACGTAGTTTATCAAAAGGAGTTAATCAAACGTAGTTTATCAAAAGGAGTTAATTGAACAAGAGTAAATCAAATAGAGTTGAGCAAAATTAGAAACTGACTAGAGATTAGTTTAGTTGAATAGTTTTCTGAGTATCGATCTGATGTTGGTTTCGGCCTTCGGGGTTTATACTTAGAGAATTGTTCTCCTACCAGTTTACAGTCAGGGACTGATAGTTGTGAAATGATAGTGATATGTAAATAATAATGGAAATTTTTTCCAATGGTAATAACATATATTTTCTAAATTTAGAAAATAAGAAATGTTGAATATAAGGAAACAGGAGATGAAAAATGAACTAAGGAGATAAATGTTAAATGATGTTTGATTGATAGAATTTCCATTTGGAAATAATATTGTTGTTTGCAGACGTGTTTTTCTTTGATAGTTAAATCACAGACTATCAAAGTTTTGACCATTTTAACATTGTTAATATGGAGAGACTGGTTGGATTATTATCTGGTGTGATGATAAAACGTAGCTTCTAGCCTCACATCCGGTAAATGACAGAAATCGGGCAGGCATCATGGCTAAGTCGGTCGCTCCGAAGAAGGGTGTATAATCACCTGATATAGAGTTTCATTTACTTCTAAAAATCTACTGTCGATACTGTCCCATTCAGGAAACGGTTGTTGATCCCAACCGTTGGTGATATACATTCGATACAATCAAGCGAAATGAGTGGTCGGTCATGTGTGGCCGGGTTGCAAGATGTTCTTGTTGAACCCAGTGTATTCCTCTCTAGAGATACACCAGCGAAAGGTGGTTCCATACCTTGTCATAGTTGGAAATCCATTACCCAATATGTGCTTGCTGTTTTGATTGTATCTATATATGTAGAACGTGAGATGAAAGCGTTTCTGCTAGATGATTATTATATTGTGGTTGATAGACATTATTATAATATCAAAAGGTTTTTGATATAAAGATATTTAGAATCTCATAAGGGAAAAACCCATTCCGTTATGCGGCGTGGTCTTATGAGATAACGTTTACTGTTCAAACTGTTTTACTCCTACCAGTCCCATGACTGGCCCCAAGTTTATTTGTTTGTTTTCCCTAAACTCTTGGGTGCCTAAATATGTACGGGCAATCAAGTAGTCGGGATTTACAGATATACTGGAAGAGGTTGGAGCAGGAGGCTTCAGGATTATATAGCTATAGCTATTTCCGCTATGTTGTAAGTGCTGTACTTTGATAATGATATGTATATTCCAGTACAGATTTCTATTTCAAAGTTATGTTATGAAATATATTTATTTGTTCCGCTATAAGATTCGTGTTACTCTGATATTTTGTTCTTCTTCTTCTTCTATTCTAAGTTTCTATCTTATCTTTCCTCACCCTCTGTTTTCTTTCTATTAATTTCCTGATTTTCAGTTTAATTTGGGGTTGGACTTGTGTTTTAGGTCAGCTCAAATTGGACCGGAATTTTGGGTCATTACAATTGGTATCAGAGTATAAGGTTAAGTGAATTACCTTGTCTCTGTGGCGTGACTCGGTAGAGATAGGGTTAGTAATACCCTAGATTGAGTTTGAGTGTATATATATGAGTGCGTATTTGTAATTTGATATAAAGTGGTTTTATATTGTGGAGATTCATTGGTTGAGTTGTTTATGAGTTCTGGTCGATCAGTTTGATCCACTGTATCGGTAGGAGTTACTAAACACTCGAATACGATGGGTCGACACGATATGTTTTGAAAAGAGGGTAAATTAAAATAAGTTTACCCAAGGTATATCTTGATATAGAGAAGATATATATATCGAAATTATAATATAGTGGATATATTGGTTGTTATTATAATCGAGTAAGATTATAAATTAAATGGTTATGTAAATAACCAATCAGAATTCATATAAGTGAAATACGTGAAATCAGATGAGTTGAATCTGAAATTTTAAACCAGAAATTGAATTAAAACTCTGGAGAATTGGATAAGTGTTTGTAAATGGATTTGGATTAAAAGTAAGGAAAATTTAAGATCCTGGGAGATTTAAAATTGTTTTACAAGCAGTGTGAATTATAATTTGAAATGAATTTCAAAGTGGAAATGTTTAGAAATGGTTTTATAGTATTGAACTCACTTCGATCGCTGGAAAATAGATTCTGATGATGACAGCTGCATCATCAGTATTCATTTTCGAGTTGTAAGTGACGAATTACTACCAGAGATACTGTTTTGAATTTGTTTTGGGAAAGACAAGTTGTGTTGAATTTCAAAATAGGATTTATAATATAAAATTGAATATAGAATTTGAAAAAAGAGAATTCAAATAGAATTGAATATAGAAATTCAAAGGGAGTTTGAATATATGAAATTCAATGGAATTGAAATAGAGTTTGAATATAGAAATTCAAATGGAATTTGAATATAGAATTCAAAAGAAATTCAAATATAGGATTTGAATATATAGGATTCGAATATAGAATTCAAATGGAATTTAAACTATAGAATTTGAATATATAGAATTTGAATAGAATTTGAATAGAATTTGATATATAGATTTGAATAATAGAAGTGATATAAAATTTGAATAGAAATTGAATAGAATTAACTAAGTCGAAGAGGAATTAGTTAATCGAGTTTGGAATTTGAAGTTGAACTTTAAAAGGTGAATTGGATTTGTAAATGGATATTCGAAATCGAATATAGAATTTAAATTTGAAATTTGGATTCAAATTAGTTAATAAGCAAGTTGAAATATATTTTAACATGTCATGTTCAAATATAAAAGTGAAATAGACTAAAGAGTTAATTAACAAATTAATTAACGAATTGAGTTAAAACGATAAGGTATAGTTAAAATAGATTGTGCAGGTATAAATATACATGAGATGGGTATGGATAAGGTATGAAGGTATATAAATAGAATGCTCGACGAAAAGGTATGTATTTAATTCATATATGAGATTTTATGCGCCGTATCGGCTAGCCGCTTGGCTTTTTCTTTTTCTTTTGGATTGTTGAGGGCCATGGGAGGCTATTTGAAATATCCCGATGTTGCCGGTACAAAGGAGGTTATGGCAAATTTTTCCGGGAATTTAAGGAGTTATAATATTTTTAAGATAATTTGATAGTTAGAAATCAGCGTATCGATATATATAAAAGTCGATAAGGAAGCGAACTTAAAAATAAAATAGTATAAACAAAAAGGAAGACTAGGAATAAAATATCGTAAGAATAGAAAGAGGAAGCGTATACGTGTTTAAAAGTGAATAAGTAGTTGTATGGTATTGATTATTCGAGTAAGTAGTCATATCTGTTTTGACGTTATAAATGTTATTCAGTCAAGGTCTGAGAGGTAGTTATACCCCAACTTGAAAGATTTCATTTTTAACAAATAAATAGTAAGATTCCAGGCTCAAAGATCAAGGTTGAATAAGAGTTAGTTGAATATAGTATTTGGGTTGTCGTAACGATGTTTTACACAACATCCGTTTTAACCCAAATAAGTGTAAGCTTGGAAATATAATAAAGAATACTTCCTAAGTATAGAAATAAACGAGATCGGAAAACAGATAAGTAATTGGAATATTTTCCAAATATAAATAGCATATATTTTCTAAGGTTTAGAAAATAAAGGAAGGCAATATTCGGAAATGTTTTCCAAATAACGTAAAAGGCCAATATGGTTATTGAAAATATTTGGTTAACAAATATTGATAAAGAAATAGAGAAGTGATTTAACTAATGGAATATTAATTAAGGGCTAGGTGACATGTTCAAAAAGAAAATTTGACTTTTGAAAAGAGTAAACTATTTGAAAACTCCCAGGGAAAGACTGAATTAAAAACAAATTTAACAGAAATTTGTGAAAGAAAATTTAAATTAAAGTAAAGCCAGTAAAGTGGTAACTGAGATTGAATAAGAATGATATCAAGACAAATTGGATGGTGAGATTCAAATTTGAAGTGTAATGTGATAATCAAGTTAAGAGTTGGGAATCGAGAAGAAACTCGAGTTGAAATGATATTTGGCTCAGATATAAGCAAATGGTTGTGTTGTGGATAAAAACATATTGGAATTTGATTGGGATGACCCTTGTGTCCGCTGAATTGATAACATATGGAAGTGATAGAGTTGATATGCCGGTAAAAGGTACAAGTTTATATTTCATATTGGATATGAGTTTTATGAGCCGATTCGGCAAGCCGCTTGGCTGTTTGATTTTCATTTGGGATGGAGATAGCCCAGAGAGACGAGTTGGAGTTTGAGCTATTGACCGATACAAAGGAGGTGCTGACGAAATTTTTCGAAAAGTTAAGGTGTTAGAAATTTTTTAGGATTTTTGAAATTTTTCGTTAATAAGAATTAATTAATAATTTAATTGAAATTAAATTGGTTCAGTTGAAACTGAAGTTAAGAAATGAACAAATATGTTCTAACCAGTCGATAAGGTCGTCCTCTACCTTTTAGCAATTTCGAGGACGAAATTATTTTAAGTGGGGAAGATTGTAATGACCCGCATTGGCAGAGGTTTTATCATTAATTTATTTAATTATTGAAATGGTGGGTTTAGAGAATTTAATGGTCGTGGAATTTAATAATGGTGAATATTTAATTAAAATAATAAATTAAATAGTATATTTAATTCTGAAATAATCAGAATTGGCTGAAATGGCGATATGGTGTGAACTGGATCATCTGTGATATTTAATTCAGTTTAGAATTGAATTAGAATAACGAATATATTTAAATAATGACAGTTGAACGTATAATTATATTATAATTAAAATCGAGCTTGAAATGGCGCTGCAGTTCGCGATTTGGCGATTTGAACTTCAACTGAATGTACAGGATTCATTTTAAGCCAGATTTCAGTGAAACAAGAAACGTGTGGAGCTGGTGGAGTATATCTTTCTAGTGGAAGAGAAAAATCGGGATTTCGTCGTGTAGATTTTGATTCACATCCAAATCAAATTTCAGAAAAAGTCGCTGTGGAATTCCTTTATAATTTATAAAGGAATTATTTATATTTTTAAAGGGAATTTCAATATAAATCGAATATCGGGTTGACCCAGAAGTGAATATCGAGTTAGAAATTCATATAGGAATATTCTAGAGCTCTATGGTATTCCACTATGAATATAGACGATAATATAAATTTACTTATATTTAATTTAATTATATTTAAATATATTTATATATTTAAATGGGTCGTCCAGAGCTTTAAAAATAGCCACTTTTGCAAACGAAGTCGGAATTCGACGAAACTAATTTTGTTGTATCCGCAATGTCAAATAGTTTTTAAATTTCCAATTTCGTGATTTTTAGAGTCACTATGTGGTCGTACGGATTTTTAGAGTGAAAAACAATCAGTATTTTGACGGTTAAAAATACGCTGTGTGAGCATACGAAGTCGAAATTCGACGAAACCAGTTTCGCTGGGACCGTAATGTCGAACTCCAGCTATATGTTCAGTTTCGTGATTTTTGGGTATCTTGTGTGATCACATGAATTGTTATAAAGCAATAATGAATATAAAAGGAATATAAAACTAAAGTATCTTGCAAAATATCTAAATCCCTTTCCCTATAAATAGACCACCTACCTGTCTAAAACCTAATTTCATTTCTGAGGTCAACGAAATATCGTGCCCCCATTTTTCTTCCTACAGCATAAAAACCAAAGTTCTAAAATCAAAATAAACTCAAAGAAAATTCTATAAATCGAGATAGTTAGGTACGTGAATTCCTTGGGTGATTTCCTTTAGCCCAGTACCCTTTATTCCCAGTTCGATGTCGGTTCCGTATGATGGGGTTTTGACCGTGAAGCTAGGGCTCCATTTCGTGAGCACCAGGAGGGGATACGAGCAAAATGGGATGCGGAATGATGATCAAGGGATCGAGTAGATCGATTTATGTTTTATGGTGATTTTATAAGATAAAATAGTGTCAATGTTTTTGGTGGTGGTTCATGAAGTACAGTGCGAACGGATTTCAGGGGAAAGGTTCGAGCGTGGTTTTGAGGGTACAGGTTGAAAGAGAAGTTGACGAGAAGTTGTCTGGAGGTCATGTCATGGGAAACCGTGGAAAGAAGGAGGAGAACGAGATGCAAGAAAGAGGGGTCAATGACTTGAAAATGTACTGGAGGGAACGCGATGATGGAGATGGGACTCGAGCTGTGCGCTTGGGTGTTAGGAGGAATCATTAAAGAAGGGAAGTTTGTTGGTGCTCTTGTTGTTCGGATTCATGAGGTGAAGAGGATCGATCCTTTGTTTGGAGCACTGGAGGACCACGTTTTGTCTGAGGAAGAAGAAAGAAAGGTTGGAGAGCGGGTTGGGCTTGTGAGGGGAGATGGGCCGACGTGAAATGAGGGGTGAGGCCCGATGGACTTAAATCTCTATGTTTTATTTAATTTGAATTGTAGTAACTTGTTTATATCGTAACTTTATCACACGATATTAGAATTGGACAAAACAAGATCCGTTGGGATCGTATGGCGACGGCTACGCGCTGGAACTGACTCGATGTGGATTGGGGCTCGTATGAATTTATGGCGAATTAAACGGTTTGACTCAAATCAAACAACAGTTTATCGTTCTTTAACGATGAACTGCCAAAGTGAGTAATTCTCACTAACTCTGAACAATTTAAAATTTCATGTTTTATTTTTAGAACTGTTAGATATTGGTTGATTGACTGTGCGTTGACTGTTTGATTGAACTGCTAGTCAGTTAATTGAATTTCTATATTGATTCCGTTTATCAGAATATATCATATGGAACTGAAAGTGATGTTGATTTTATTGTGTAACATCTGTGATGCAGGGAAATAGGTTAGAGGAATCCAACTGGATTCCTCAACATTTATTTTACTGTTGTTTCATATAATTGAATATATGATGTGATATATATCTGTTGTCGATTTTATGTGTTGGGACGATATTGGTCAGCGTGATTTGATATGGTAGATATAGAAATACCGGAATATAGAAAGAGAAATTTTCAAAGAGTTATTGAAAATGAATTGGTTATAAAATCGAAGGATAGTATAAAGGAAATATTTATTTAGAAAATTAATAAATAAAGGAATATTTATTTGGAAAATAAATAGAATAAATAAAGTATTGATTTAGGAAAATAAATAGGGTAAATCGACAATAAGAGTTAACCAGATAGAGTTAATTGAACGTAGTTAATCGAATGTAGTTATTCGAAAAAAATCAGTTGAACGTAGTTTATCAAAAGGAGTTAATCAAACGTAGTTTATCAAAAGGAGTTAATTGAACAAGAGTAAATCAAATAGAGTTGAGCAAAATTAGAAACTGACTAGAGATTAGTTTAGTTGAATAGTTTTCTGAGTATCGATCTGATGTTGGTTTCGGCCTTCGGGGTTTATACTTAGAGAATTGTTCTCCTACTAGTTTACAGTCAGGGACTGATAGTTGTGAAATGATAGTGATATGTAAATAACAATGGAAATATTTTCCAATGGTAATAACATATATTTTCTAAATTTAGAAAATAAGAAATTTTGAATATAAGGAAACAGGAGATGAAAAATGAACTAAGGAGATAAATGTTAAATGATGTTTGATTGATAGAATTTCCATTTGGAAATAATATCGTTGTTTGCACACGTGTTTTTCTTTGATAGTTAAATCACAAACTATCAAAGTTTTGACCATTTTAACGTTGTTAATATGGAGAGACCGGTTGGATTATTATCCAAAGAACCACTCTATATTGGCATGAGCGTTGTGAATCATATATGCCAAAGATAATTGAAGACGGATTAAAGTGCAAGGGCTATTATATAAGTCTTAGATAACAGTTCCTAAGATGAATTGTACTGAATAGTGCCTTCAGTTCATCCTGTTCCTGGATGACTTGTATGGACGGATGTCTGACAGAGTATTTCCAGATGATCACGTATATTGATTTCTCCAACCCTACCAAGAGTGGAAGCAGAGAAGAAAACTTCTTTTAGCTAACACATAATATATGGTTGAGGACATCAATTGGTGATTTGATGGATTTAACGATGTGGCATTCAAGGTGAATCTGGTGTGATGATAAAGCGTAGCTTCTAGCCTCACATCCGGTAAATGACAGAAATCGGGCAGGCAGCATGGCTAAGTCGGTCGCTCCGAAGTAGGGTGTATAATCACCTGATCTAGAGTTTCATTTACTTCTAAAAATCTATTGTCGATACTGTCCCATTCAGGAAACGGTTGCTGATCCCAACCGTTCGTGATATACATTCGATACACTCAAGCGAAATGAGTGGTCGGTCATGTGTGGCCGGGTTGCAAGATGTTCTTGTTGAACCCAGTGTATTCCTCTCTAGAGATACACTAGCGAAAGGTGGTTCCATACCTTGTCATAGTTGGAAATCCATTACCCAATACGTGCTTACGGTTTTGATTGTATACTATATATGTAGAACATGAGATGAAAGAGTTTCTGATAGATGATTATTATATTGTGGTTGATAGACATTATTATAATATCAAAAGGTTTTTGATATAAAGATATTTGGATTCTCATAAGGAAAAAACCCGTTCCGTTATGCGGTGTGGTCTTATGAGATAACGTTTGCTGTTCAAACTGTTTTTAAACTATTTTACTCATACCAGTCCCGGGACTGACCCGAAGTTTATTTGTTTGTTTTCCCTAAACTCTTGGGTGCCTAAATTTGTACGGGCAATCAAGAAGTCGGGATTTACAGATATACTGGAAAAGCTTAGAGCAGGAGGCTTCAGGATTATATAGCTATAGTTATTTCCGCTATGTTGTAAGTGCTGTACTTTGATAATGATATGTATATTCCAGTACAGATTTGTATTTCAAAGTTATGTTATGAAATATATTTATTCGTTCCGCTGTGAGATTCGTGTTACTCTGATATTGTGTTCTTCTTCTTTTATTCTAAGTTTATATCTTATCTTTCCTCACCCTCTATTTTCTTTCTATTAATTTCCTAATTTTCAGTTTAATTTGGGGTTGGACTTGTGTTTTTGGTCAGCTCAAATTGGACCGGAATTTTGGGTCATCACAGTATTATACACTGTGCATCTTGAATCGTGTCGGGTTGCCATCATGGAAAATTATACACCTCATGATTGGGCCAGCACAGGTATCTACATATAAGCGTAGCCGAATGACACAAGTAATGAACACATACCAGCGAGGTCGAATGAAAAAAGTAATAAATACATGCGAGTTAGGGAGCCAATCGAACGAGGAAGGTAATGGGTACAGCTCGTGGGGGTAGCAGCAAAAGGAGGCACCTACGATAGCAACTAGGAGTACATGAAACTACCACTATCATGATTAGTAAGAGGGATCAACTTTTAGTAGGGGACTAGTAAGGGTGCGGTGTAACTAGTAATCATATGGTGTTACTAGCATTGGTGTAGTGTAGTAATTATCCTGTAGTGATTAGAAGCGCAATCAATGTTATATCTTGTTCATCTTGTATGCTTTGTCATGCCTGTTTATTCTACAGTCATTTCTTGCTTTCCAGTTTATGTTCTTATCATGTTACTTTAATGATTATATTGTTAAATCACTAGACTCACCAGACTTATGTCTGACCTAGTTTGTTTTGCCTCTTTTCTTCCGTTCCCTCCTCCCCTAGTTTCTTAGGGAGGAAATACTCAAGGTTATTTCAGATATCTCTTTCTTCTAGCTTGAAGTTGAAAGGTGTATTGCTTGGCTTTGATTCTGCGTATGGCATTTTTCTGTTGGAATTATGGCTTTAAAATTATGTACTCTGAAGGTTTTGTACAAGACTGATATTATGTACTTGATTTTTGGTATTTGGAAATGTAATCAAATTTATTTCTGTTTCCGCCACAATAAAGTTATAAAATTTTCAAGTACTACTTTTTTGTCTTGTAATATTCCATTCTGTTTACTTATAATGCTCCACGAAACTTAATGCATTCCCTTTGTGAGTGGAATTAACGGACGTGGGGTGTTACACTTAGTATCGGAGCCGAAGGTTACCAGAACAGATAAAAGATTTTGAAAACCGTTTTCGAAAGTATTATTTTCAAAAACATGTTTCAAAGAAGGAGTTTTCAAGAGAAAGACTTACTATGAAAAGCATAATCCCCAAAAGCCATATATCTATCTTTCGATTCTTTGTTTCGAATCTCTTCCTTTTTCCTTCTTGAGTCTCTTTCTCTGCATTTAGATGCCTTTCCTAAGATATGGAAGGACGTCGGTGCGATGGGCGGAAAACCTTTTCATGGAACTGAGACATTTGTCGAGGCTATAAATTGGCTAAAGGAAGTGAAGAACTCGTTCGATATCTTGGAGATAGACAATGGAAGGAAATTTCAGCTAGCTACTTGGTCGATGAGGAAGTTTAGGCTGAGGAACACAACCCAAGGATGAGGAATTTGTTGCTATGGGTTTGATCCGTGAAGAAGGTAAAGTAGAAATTGGAAAGAATAATTAACCCCTGTAACAAAAGAAGGTGTCTTTATTTTGGTATAACGGGCCATATAATTAAGGACTGTAGGAAGAAGAAGAAGCATGGCTGTTACCATTGCGGTGAGGCGGGACATATGATTTAATATTACCCAAGGAGGAAGGGACAAGGGCATAGACAAAGGACATGCCCTACTTCTGGAGGACATGTTCATGCTCTCAGGGCACAAGGACAGGAGAGAGATAGAAGCATTTCTGTTCAAAATTTGATTTTCCTTTTTTAGTCATCCTGTTCGAACTTTGTTTGACTCTTGCGCTTCGCAATCATTTGTATCTGCTTCATTAGTTGAAACACTGCACCTAAATACTAGTCTAGTTATGGATCCCATTGTAGTCTCAAATCCTATTTGTGGTTTGGCTCACTTATCTATGGTTTGTCGGGTTTTGAGAGTGTCCATCTTAGGCGTTGGGTCTGAGTGCAACGCCTTCATTCCTGGTTTCACGGGCTATGGCTTGATTCTAGGGATGGATTGGCTAGCCAGGCATAGTGTCATCCAAGACTGTGAAAAGAGGGCAGTTAGACTGTTGACTCATTGTGGAAAGACCCTTGATATTTCTTATGACCCTAGGGCTTCAGTGATGCTTAGCTACCTAGAATCTCTTGATGCATTCATCGATGATTTGAAATGTGTTCGTGTAGTCCATGAGTATGGTGGCATCTTTGGTGAGGTTCGGGGTCTAACCCCGAGGCGCGAGATAGACCTCCGAATATACTTTGTAGATAATGAAAAGCCAGTTGCATTGCCAGTGTGCCACATGGCACTGAGAGAGAGAGAGAGAGAGAGAGTAGGGAACTCGGTAAATAAGTAGGGGATCTACTTGAGAAAGGGTTCATAAGAAGAATCATTAAGGAATGGAGTGCTGCAGTTGTTTTTGCTATGCAGACTAATGGTTCGCTTAGATTGTACGTGGACTATAGGGAGCCGAACAAGCTCACGAAGAAGAATAGACACCCATTGTCGAGGATAGATGATTTGTTCTATCAGTAGCTGGTGCTTCGATTTTCTCGCAGTTGGACTTAGCTATATGATTTCACCATTTGAGGGTAGTTGAGGATAGCATAGATAAAACTACTTTTAGGACTCCTAACGGTTTCATCGAAGGGCTCGTCATATTTTTTTGGGGTTGACGAATGCACACACATATTTCGTAGATATGACGAGTAGGGTGTTTAGGGAGTTCCTAAACAAGTTTGTGGTAGTCTTTGTGGATATTATTTGATTTTCTCTAGAAGTGAGGGAGAGTATACCCTACATCTTAGGGAAGTCTTATAGACCCTACAGCGCATCAACTCAAAGCTAAGTTCTCCAAATGTCATTTTTGGACGAAAGAAGTGAGGTTCTTAGGATACGTGATCTCTAAGGAAGGGATAGCAGTGGATCCTACAAAGTTGGTGGCAATCCAAGATTGGAAGGTTCCTAGAAAAGCAATGGAAGTAAGAAGTTTTCTAGGGTTTGCAGGCTACTATAGGAAGTTCGTAAAGGGCTTTGCAAAGGTATCAACCCCAGTTTTGACTTTTCTAGATGGGAGCAAACCGTTCATAGTATATACCGGTACATGCGAGGCAGGGTTTGGAGCAGATGTCAATGCAAGAGGAAAAGGTGATATGCAAAAGGCAGTAGGTATGCAGTTATATTTGAGCATCGCGTATCGTCCATAGACGAATGGATGGACAGAAAGGGTGAATAAAATCCTTGAAGATCTTTTGAGGTTATGCATCCTAGATTTTGGAGGACATGAGAAGAGCATTTTCCATTTATGGAGATCGCTTATAACAACAGTTATTAAGCTAATATTAGGGTTTTTATGGACGACCGTGTCGACCACCAACTTGTCGGTGGGAATCTACGGATAAGATTTTACATAGGCCAAATGTGGTTAGGGAAACTTCAAAGGAGGTAGACTTGATTCGAAGATGAATGAAGACGGCATAGGGCCGACAAAAGTCAAACGCTGACAAGAGACGAACTGACCTTGAGTTTGATGTTGCAGACAAGGTTTTTATTAAAGTGCCACCATGGAGGAACGTAGTTCGCTTTGGGGAGTGTGGGGGAAATTAGCACCAAGGTTCGTAGGGCAATCCCCCATTACAGAAAGAATTGGACAGACAACAGAGTGAAGTTGCCAAAAAAGCTTAGTGGTGTTCATAACATGTTTCACGTGTCGCATGTGAGGAAGTGTTTACATGATACCGCAGAAATTGTGGAGTAGAGCATGCTTGGAGAAGTGGAAGTGGAGCAAGATGCCACGATTAGACAAGCTCCTACATGCATCCTTGGATCGGAGATCAAGAGGTTACGCAACGGAGAGGTCAAGTTGGTTAAAAATCCAATGAGGAGATGATCAAGGAGACGCGACTCGGGAGACGGAAGACAAGATGCGTACGTTGTACCCTTTTCATTTTTAAGGGTATACTCTTAATTTCTCCTTTTTATACCACTTTGTTTAGACTTGTCCTATCGTTTAGTGTATCCTCTCGATTACATTCTTGATCTTTAGGTAGGAAGATCCTATGGTTGTAAACATGTGTTTGAGACATGTTTTGATTGGTGGATGCAAGTGGATGCAATTGTTTGCTAGTGGTTGCTCGTGGATGCATTTACACACACATTAGACACTAGATCGGCTCAGTCACTTTCATATTGCATGTGCATATATGTATTTGTATATGGATTGAAACTTGATGTGTTATCATATAGATGTTCCATTTGTATGAATGATTGTGCACTCATGTAGAAGTTATAAAGTACGATTAGGAATAATTGCATACATGATGGACTCATGGCACCGACATGATTCACATAAAGGAGGTCAACTAAATCAGTAGACCGCCTGATTTTGCATTAGATAAGGAAATATACACACACTATGCATATGATCTTAAAAGCATTAGAAACCTCTTAAAGACAATGGATGCCTGTGATTGAATGGTTGAGTAGATGGCTGTTGGATGGTAGGACACGCACTCGTCTTGACTTGAAGATTTCGGGGAGGAAATCCTTTAAGTAGGGGGGAATGTAACACCCCATAATTTCAAAATGGGACATAAGAGATAATTAAAGAATACTTAATTTTAAAAGTGATAATCAAGTAAAACGGGTCATGCCATTGCATTCATCTCGTAATTCTGCTTGAGATAGAGTCCGAGTTTGCGTGGATCGGACTACGTATGAAGAAGTTATGGAATTCAGAAGATTTCAAGTATAAACAGAAATTAAATTAAATGTCAGAAAATAGTTTGAAATTTGGTTAGAACAGCTGGGCGGGAAATTTCCCGCTTAGTTGTGTCGACCCCCCCCCCAAGGGGAGTCAACATAGGTGTCGACCCCCCTATAGAGGCGTCGACATAGGTGTCGACCCCCCTGTAGGGAGTCGACCCCTTTGAGATCCAATTCCTGTGACAAATTTTTATAGCCCTGAGCTGATGTGGCCTTCTCTGATTGGCCTAATGACAAATTTCTAAGTTATTAGGGCTTATGTGTCGAGCTGTGGTTTGCTGGATGACACATCTCTTTGGTTTGAATGGCTCTGATTACTCTTAGACTAATCTAAAGACTAGAATTAATCCTAGACTTCTGTATAATCACCCCAAACCTGAACCATAACCTCACAACCCTATTCTCTATTGCCATCATGCAGTTAATCTACAACTAACCTAGCCGCCACCATAACAAATCAAATTCTAAATTAAAGATAAAAAGATAAGAGATAAACATTTAAAGCCTAGGAATTGCGGAAAGGAATTCTAGAACAACAACGAATGAATCAACGCCTACGTCAATGGGTTAGCTTAGCAACTTCAGAAATCAGATCCCAGAATTCAAGATCCATTTTCTGTGAGTGCAGTTACTCTCACAAGATAATTGTTTAGACGTAATTGTGATGAGTTATGAATTGGATTGTATGAAAATGTTTGTAAATCATATATAGTTTATGTCTTTGCAAACTATGTTTTGATTTATGCTTGATTTGATTCATTATAAGCAAGTTATCTTCTATGTTAATTCATTTGCCTAATTACATATGCAAGTTATGTATGCAAGTTTGCTCGATCTATGCAAGTTATGAAAGATTATATGCAAATCATGTTCGTGCATGTAAGATCATATTTTATATGTTCATATGTTTAGATCTGCAGGTTTATATGATTAGATCCATATCAATCCATATGTTTAGAACTATATGTTCATATGTTTCGATCTATATGTTTATATGATTAGATCCATATCAGTCCATATGTTTAGAACTATATGTTCATATGTTTAAATTCGTGCAAGTTTATGTTTAGGTCCATGCTAGTTCGCCATCAATATCTTGATTAGATCTATTTTTTATATGTTTACTAGATTTATGTAGTCTTAGATCTATATTGTTTATGCCAGTTATGATGTCATGTGTTTCTTCCCTTTTTCCTTTTTTTATGAGTTAGGCTAATTGCGAGCCTAACATATCACATGAACTATACGTACGAACGACGTGGGAACGTTGGCGAAAAGTTTGGGTAAAAGTTGAATATTATGTAATTGGCATAAAAAGGGTTTGTAATCATATAATTAATTTTGGGCATAACTGGAAAATGTGGCATAACTTGAATTGACCACACTTATGGATAATTTACATATAAACTTGGACATGAATGGTGAATACATAAATTGGCTAAAAGATGAACGTGCATAACCCGAGGTTAGATTGAGTTGCGGTGTAAGACTGCATGGATCCGCCCGGCACATCCAGCGACCACAACAACATAGATCTAATGTGAGAGTTTAGCGCATTAAGCCCCAAAGCCCGAGGTTAGAATGAGTTTGCGGTAGAAGTCTGCCCGGAACCGCCCGACACATCCAGCAACCGCAAACAACAGTTCTAATGTGAGAGGTTGGTGCTTTAATGAATAAATTAAATCTAAGGAATAGACATGCTGAAAATGGAAAGGTTTAGTAACATATAAGCAGGTGACACTTAACCAATACAACATGTTCGGTGGGTGGGTTAAGTTAACATGGACAAGAAGACAACTTAACCAATATAACATGAACAAAGTGGATAGGGTTAAGGCAAAGCTTAACCAATAATACATATGGACTTGATAAGAGGAAGGGTTAAGTAAATCTTGGGTAAGTGGGTAATATTAGTATATATAGGCCCACAAACTAAACCGTTAAATAAACATGCGTGAATCAGTGGGAAGGTTAAGTAACATATGAATAGGCAACACCTAACTAGTATAACATGTTAATTAAGCAAATGGGTGGGGTTAAGTTAAATTGAGAACACTTAACCATTATAACATGTTGATTAGGAAACCCTAGTAACGGGGACCAATTTCAGCAGTAACCCACAAAGATGTATCATGGTACCTGAGCTAGGCAGGGTGCGGCATGATTACTGGGCTGATTATAAGCGGTCAAAATAGCGGCGGGTGGTGCAGCAGTATTGGTTCCGATGGAATATGGGCATGCACGTGCTTCGGAGTTGAAAAAGCAGGCATTGGGCATCAGTAGTATAAACTGTCCATCTTGAACCGTGTCGGGTTGCCATCATGGGAATTGATACACCCCATGATGGGGCCAGTACAGGTATCTACATACAAGCGGGGACGAAGGACACAAGTAATGAAAACATACCAGTGAGGTCGAATGACACAAGTAACAAATACATGCGAGTTAGGGAGCTGATCGAACAAGGAAGTTAGTGTGTATAACTCGTGGGGGTAGGAGAAAAAAGGCGCACCCACAATAGCAGCTAGGAGTACACGAAACTACCACTATCATGATTAGTAAGAGGGATCAACTTTTAGTAGAGGACTAGTAAGGGTGCGGTGTAACTAGTAATCATACGGTGTTACTAGCATGGGTGCAGTGTAGTAATTATCCTATCGTGATTAGAAGCGCAATCAACGTTATATCTTCTTCATCTTGTCTGCTTTGTCATGCCTATTTATTCTATATTCATTTCATGCTTTCCGGTTTATGTTCTTATCATGTTACATTAATGATTATATTGTTAAAGTCACTGGACTCATGTAACACCCCACCTCCACCAGGGTGGCTCTTGCAAGCACTCTAACTTTGGAGGGACGTTTGAATCAGGTAAACATGCATAATTATATATCAAGGCAGAACAAGAACATATGTATATATGTAAACAGAGTAAATAACATAGATAAAACAGCGGAAGATTTCAAACCATTTCAAAACAAGTCTGGTACAACATAATGTCAACTTTCCAAATACACAAGTCTAGATCAACATTGCTGAAAAACTGAAATACATAAGTACTATCCCCAAATAAGTGATAACCATAGCTAGCTTCATGTCAAGACCGTACATGAGCTAAAATCCCACGATAGCGAGCGATCAGAAATCCAACTAAGCTCCAATATTCCCTCCCTGAGAACCTGGGGGGGGAACGGAAGAAAAGAGGCGAAAGGAAACAGGTCAGTCAAAAAGACTGAGTAAGCCCTACTACAATCAATGTAAACTGATAAAGTTAACTGTCATGAGCAGCAGGGATGAACATAAGGATAATTACATACTAGCATGGTGAATATCTAACAGATAGTTCAAAGGAGTCATCATATAATCAAGGTAAAGTTTTTCACCACAGGTGTACCAGCATTCTAACATGTCATGTATAAACAAGAATTTATCCCTTGGTCTAAACTTGGCCTAATATCAGGTGTTGACCTAAGTCAAGATCCAACTTCTTAGTACCAATACTAGTATAACAGGATTAGGTGTTACCCTAATGTCTACATCGCAACAGGATGGAACAGAATGGTCCATAGATAGAGTTCGGGAAAAATGGGCTTTTACCACCCTAACAGATAAAGTACAGAAACGGAATGCTAACAATAATGGGCCTTTACCACCCTAACAGAACAGAGTACAGAACGGAATACTACAATTAGGTGTACACTAGTAGTGGGCCTTTACCACCCTAACAGACGGTACCACGCAGACACAGACGGGTGTTACTACCCAACAAACAGACGGTACCAACAGAAGCAGACAGAGCTAAGTGTACCCTAAATCCTACCCAAGCGATCGGCTCCCTAATACATAAATACCGTATGTCGGCCAGACGATAGGGCGTATCACTCCCTAAAGTGGCAACCAATTGGCACATGCGTATTTACAGATGTCACGGCGTCTTACATCCTCAGAGGCAGACCGGGATCCATGCACGCACATGACCCGGTTGGAACGCACCATCAACACCCATCGCCATTATCAGAATGAACCACTAATAATTAGTTCAGTAAGCATGCCCGGACCCTACCTACAGTTGGGTCAAAGTTTTGATACCAGAGAGGGTTACTGACTAATATGGGTCCCAAACAACAGATGACACAAGTATTCCCCCTTGTGTCCCCAGACTATCAGATTCAGATTAACTTATTAACAGAGTTCAGACATACCAGGTTCAGACGATCAGTTTTCAGACTAACGAATCAGATAACAGATTTACAAACTTGCCTAACTTGGTGTGGGTCCTACAGATCCGCAAAACAGGGTCGTTTAATTTATCAATCAAGTTAGTTTATCCAGACCAGGTATCAAATCGGTTCTTAGCCTTATCAAATTACTGAGTTGGATTGGTTAAGTATAGTTCAACTTAACCCCATTAAATTACCGAGTTCAGATTGGTTAAGTATAGGTTAACTTAACCCTAACCACTAGTCGTATTTTACGGTTAAGTGTCATTAAGAAATTAATCCCGGTTTCACTTAACCTACCCATTCATGTAAAATTGGTTAAGTGTCATAAATCAAATTTACTTAACCTTATCATGTAGCATTAATTAATTTAATGCACCTTAACCTCTCACATTAGACCTCGTTGTGGTTACTAGTTAAGCCGGGCGGGTCCGGGTAGCTTTACACCACAACTTGGTCTAACCTCGGGTTCAAGGTACAACATGACCAACTTCTCACATTGGGTCCTATTGTCTGTAGCAACTAGTTAAGCCGGTCGGTTCTGGGTAGGTTTACGCTACAACTCAACCCAACCTCGAGTTGGTCACACTTATCTTTTCTAAGTGTCATGTCCATCATGTTTCCAAAACATGTTACAAATTTTCAAGCAATTGGGTAGACCTAACTTAATAGGTAAATTCACAATGGGTAGACCTAACTTAATTGGTAAATTCCCAAGCTTATGTTTTTATGTCTTTTAAGTTTACCCAACCCCAAACGCAATCCCATCGCTTACATATCGCAATAGCGCATAAAGGATAGAAAGAGGGAACTTGGCATAATCGTGACATAAAGATGTTGAAGCCACAAGTTCAACATGGTGGCATAAGAAATGTACATATGTTCATATACTTGCATATTACATTTTTAGGCCTCAAAAGCGTGCATAAAACCAAACTTGGCATATTAGTGATACATGGTGCTAAATGACATGTAGACATGGCCATAAGTTCGCATTTAGCCTCACATGCAAGTTATCATAAAAGATATGATAACTTACATGTTGCCAAAATGCAACCTTTGGCATAAAGCTTGAAGCTTTATGTTCATAAACCCAAGATAAGCTTGCATAACATGATAGTATGAACAAAGTGTTCAACCCAAACTTGCATAACATAACTTGGCATACTTGCATATAAACTTGCATATCACAACATGATAAACTTGCATATCACAACATGATAAACTTGCATATAAACTTGCATATTACAACATGAAAAACTTGCATATAAACTTGCATATTACAACATGATAAACTTGCATATAAACTTGCATATTACCACATGATAAACTTGCATATCATACAATTAACTTTAGAATTTAAGTATGAAAGTAGAATAGGGCTTACTATGCTTATGAAAACACACAAAACTATGACAAAGCCCTTATGCAACCAATTAGACCCAAAATGCAAGCTTCCAATCAATAAAAATCCTTTCTTTATGATGCAAATATTAGAACTTGACTTGAATGCAAGCTAATGATGCTCATACAAGTTTGAAAACACTTGTATGCATGGAAAATCTCTCATAGAAATTTATTTAGGAATTTGATGAAGAGAGTGGAGGCCATGAGAGGTAAAATTTTGCCATAGTTTAGTTGTATGAGTGAATAATGTTGATTTAGGCTTAGGTTAGGGTCTTATTTATAGATTAGGCAAGTGTTTTAGGCCCTTAGATTAACCCTAGGTTAGATTAGGACCATCAGATCTCGGAAGCTTCCAGAAAACAGCCCCCAAAACACAGCCAAACCCTAAAATGGTGCACCAGGCCAAACTGGCCGAGCACCCCCTGTCGACAGCCAAGTCGACAGGGCTGTCGACTTGGTCCAACCAAGTCGACTCCCAAGTCGACAGGGCAGTCGACTTGGGTGTTCTGGCGGGAACTTTCCCGCCTGGCCCAAACTGGCCCAAATTTCCAAATTCAAGTTTGAATTTGAAATCTGTTTTTTACTTTGAAATTTTCTGAAAACTTCGTTGGGCCTTAACCGAGTCATACGGACTCCGATTTTCGAAAACTCGGACTCTATTTCGCGTATTTTTCCGAGACAAACGCAATGGCATAGCCCGTTTCCCTTGATTCAGATTTATAAATTAAATTCTGCCTCGATTTACATCATTACAGGTTATCAGAAATACGGGTTGTTACATTCTCCCCTCCTTAAAGGATTTCGTCCTCGAAATCTTCAAGTTAGGAAGAACGCATCCTACCATCCATCATCCATCTACTCAAATCATCATTCACGAGCAATCATTGTCCTTAAAGATTCTAATGTGGTATGAACATATGCAAAAGGTGTGTGTATATGTTCTTATCTAATGCAAAGATCATCAATGCAAAGCATGTTAGTGAAATGAATCTATTATGTATGCAAATAGTCCTAATCATATAATACTATATGTGTGCACAAACATTTGTCCATATGCAACATCCATGTGCCGAATTAACCATCTTGCAACCATAAGAATTGAAAATGTACACACGTCCATATGCAATATGAGAGTGTATTTAAAGCCGATCTAGTGCCTAGTGTGTGTTTATGCATCCACGAGCAACCACTAGCAACCACTTGCATCCACTTGCAACCATCAAACATAACATGTCTCAAACACATGTTTACATCCATAGGATTCCTATCTCAACAAGATACAGTCAAGTGATGGAAGCGAGTATAGATAAAACAAAAACTTGGCACATATACTTACAGACTACTAGTACAGATCAGATTTTTTTTCCAAATGATTCTTAGGAAACTAATCATGGTAGAAACCCAGAATGTATTCGTCATAGTCACCCTCATGCTCAACACAGATACTCTCAAACCCCAATTTATCACAAACAGATGAGTTATAACTCTCCGGGAGTTTGAGACTATTACCAGATCAGAAACAAGACTAGCATTAAAGTATCGAGTTTCCATTACAGAATCAAAATACCAGAAAAAGAGTTTCTAACTGAAAATCAGACAAGGAAAATTAAACATCCTACGGACAAATTATTCTAGCCCTAATCTATTCATTCGCCATGCGAGTATTAACTGTTCCTTCTGATGTAGTCCCTTTCTTCTTCGGGCAGTCCCTAGTGAAGTGTCCCATCTCTCCATAGTTAAAGCAAGTACCCTTCCTCTTTCTGCAATCCTTGTTTAGATGAGTTGAGCTTCCACAAGTAAAGCACTTCTTTTCCTTCTTATCTTCAGTCTTCTCCTCCTTCTTTTGCATTTCCTTTTTGGGCCCCGTTTTCTTGTTTTGAGACTCATTCACCTTGACCTCCTTCTTTGCACTCTTATTCTCTTCATTGAGAAGGGCCATATCTACCAAACTCTCAAACGTGGCCCCCATGGGCACATGAGACATAGCTAACTCCTGTAACGGCTCATTCAATCCTCTAGCAAAACGGAGAGCCTTCTTCTGAGTAGTACTCACCATATCCAAGCCAAAACGAGCTAACTGATTGAACTTGTTCACATATTCTTTGACAGACATGTCTCCTTGCTTCAAAGCAATAAACCTCTCCATTTGCAAATTCTCTTCAGTAGAAGACAGAAACTTAAGCCCGAATCTTGTCCTGAAATCGGCCCAAGTCTCAACGGGTCTAGTACCATTGGTGACTTCCCACCAATAAGCGGCTTCATCTCTCATAAGCAAAACCGCCAACAAGATCTTTCTCTGATCATCTAATCCAAAGATAGCGAATAAATCCTCGGTCTCTTTCAACCAATTCCGGGCCTCCACAAAAGTCTCGGTACCTAGAAAGTTCTTGCCACCCATTGCTTTGAAGTCCTTGCAAATCTTCGTGAACTCTACTGGAGGATGCTGAGGGGGAGGAGGAGGAGGAACCTCAGCGACAGGAGGAGGAGGAACATTAACCACCGAAGGAGGAGTAACATTTGCGGGGCCGGCTTCGGTCGCCCTAGCCTCCATAAGTCTCCTATACCAAACAGGAACTTGCACTCCCTCTGGGATAACAAAGTTATCTGTCATACTGAAACGAAGGAAAAGATAGATTCAGAACGAGGGAACTAAGAATAGATAACTAAGGATTGTGCTAATGGCTTTTTGGGGAATAGCCTTTAAAATAAACTAGACTTTTCTTTGGAAAATACTTTATACTTGGTTTTGAAAATAGTTTTCCAAAAGTTTTCTAAAAACCTTTTTGTTCCTTCTCGTAAACCATATGCTCTGATACCAAATGTAACACCCCACCTCCGCCAGGGTGGCTCTTGCAAGCACTCTGACTTTGGAGGGACGTTTGAATCAGGTAAACATGCATAATGATATATCAAGGCAGAACAAGAACATATGTATATATGTAAACAGAGTAAATAACATAGATAAAACAACGGAAGATTTCAAACCATTTCAAAACAAGTCTGGTACAACATAATGTCAACTTTCCAAATACACAAGTCTAGATAAAAACAACATTGCTGAAAAACTGAAATACATAAGTACTATCCCCAAATAAGTGATAACCATAGCTAGCTTCATGTCAAGACCGTACATAAGCTAAAATCCCACGATAGCGAGCGATCAGAAATCCAGCTAAGCTCCAATATTCCCTCCCTGAGAACCTGGGGGGGAAACGGAAGAAAAGAGGCGAAAGGAAACAGGTCAGTCAAAAAAGACTGAGTAAGCCCTACTACAATCAATGTAAACTGATAAAGTTAACTGTCATGAGCAGCAGGGATGAACATAAGGATAATTACATACTAGCATGGTGAATATCTAACAGATAGTTCAAAGGAGTCATCATATAATCAAGGTAAAGTTTTTCACCACAGGTGTACCAGCATTCTAACATGTCATGTATAAACAAGAATTTATCCCTTGGTCTAAACTTGGCCTAATATCAGGTGTTGACCTAAGTCAAGATCCAACTTCTTAGTACCAATACTAGTATAACAGGATTAGGTGTTACCCTAATGTCTACATCGGAACAGGATGGAACAGAATGGTCCATAGATAGAGTTCGGGAAAAATGGGCTTTTACCACCCTAACAGATAAAGTACAGAAACGGAATGCTAACAATAATGGGCCTTTACCACCCTAACAGAACAGAGTACAGAACGGAATACTACAATTAGGTGTACACTAGTAGTGGGCCTTTACCACCCTAACAGACGGTACCACGCAGACACAGACGGGTGTTACTACCCAACAAACAGACGGTACCAACAGAATCAGACAGAGCTAAGTGTACCCTAAATCCAACCCAAGCGATCGGCTCCCTAATACATAAATACCCTATGTCGGCCCCACGATAGGGCGTATCACTCCCTAAAGTGGCAATCAATTGGCACATGCGTATTTACAGATGTCACGGCGTCTTACATCCTCAGAGGCAGACCGGGATCCATGCACGCACATGACCCGGTTGGAACGCATCATCAACACCCATCGCCATTATCAGAATGAACCACTTATAATTAGTTCAGTAAGCGTGCCCGGACCCTACCTACAGTTGGGTCAAAGTTTTGATACCAGAGAGGGTTACTGACTAATATGGGTCCCAAACAACAGATGACACAAGTATTCCCCCTTGTGTCCCTAGACTATCAGATTCAGATTAACTTATTAACAGAATTCAGACATACCAGGTTCAGACGATCAGTTTTCAGACTAACGAATCAGATAACAGATTTACAAACTTTCCTAACTTGGTGTGGGTCCTACAGATCCGCAAAACAGGTTCGTTTAATTTATCAATCAAGTTAGTTTATCCAGACCAGGTATCAAATCGGTTCTCAGCCTTATCAAATTACTGAGTTGGATTGGTTAAGTATAGTTCAGCTTAACCCCGTTAAATTACCGAGTTCAGATTGGTTAAGTATAGGTTAACTTAACCCTAACCACTAGTCGTATTTTACGGTTAAGTGTCATTAAGAAATCAAGCCCGGTTTCACTTAACCTACCCATTCATGTCAAATTGGTTAAGTGTCATAAATCAAATTTACTTAACCTTATCATGTAGCATTAATTAATTTAATGCACCTTAACCTCTCACATTAGACCTCGTTGTGGTTACTAGTTAAGCCGGGCGGGTCCGGGTAGCTTTACACCACAACTTGGTCTAACCTTGGGTTCAAGGTATAACATGACCAACTTCTCACATTGGGTCCTACTGTCTGTAGCAACTAGTTAAGCCGGTCGGTTCCGGGTAGGTTTACGCTACAACTCAACCCAACCTCGAGTTGGTCACACTTATCTTTTCTAAGTGTCATGTCCATCATGTTTCCAAAACATGTTACAAATTTTCAAGCAATTGGGTAGACCTAACTTAATAGGTAAATTCCCAATGGGTAGACCTAACTTAATAGGTAAATTCCCAAGCTTATGTTTTTATGTCTTTTAAGTTTACCCAACCCCAAACGCAATCCCATCGCTTACATATCGCAATAGGGCATAAAGGATAGAAAGAGGGAACTTGGCATAATCGTGACATAAAGGTGTTGAAGCCACAAGTTCAACATGGTGGCATAAGAAATGTACATATGTTCATATACTTGCATATTACATTTTTAGGCCTCAAAAGCGTGCATAAAAACAAACTTGGCATATTAGTGATACATGGTGCTAAATGACATGTAGACATGGCCATAAGTTCGCATTTAGCCTCACATGCAAGTTATCATAAGAGATATGATAACTTACATGTTGCCAAAATGCAACCTTTGGCATAAAGCTTGAAGCTTTATGTTCATAAACCCAAGATAAGCTTGCATAACATGATAGTATGAACAAAGTGTTCAACCCAAACTTGCATAACATAACTTGGCATACTTGCATATAAACTTGCATATCACAACATGATAAACTTGCATATGAACTTGCATATCACAACATGATAAACTTGCATATAAACTTGCATATTACAACATGATAAACTTGCATATAAACTTGCATATTACAACATGATAAACTTGCATATAAACTTGCATATTACCACATAATAAACTTGCATATAAACTTGCATATCATACATTTAACTTTAGAGTTTAAGTATGAAAGTAGAATAGGGCTTACTATGCTTATGAAAACACACAAAACTATGACAAAGCCCTTATGCAACCAATTAGACCCAAAATGCAAGCTTCCAATCAATAAAAATCCTTTCTTTATGATGCAAATATAAGAACTTGACTTGAATGCAAGCTAATGATGCTCATACAAGTTTGAAAACACTTGTATGCATGGAAAATCTCTCATAGAAATTTATTTAGGAATTTGATGAAGAGAGTGGAGGCCATGAGAGGTAAAATTTTGCCATAGTTTAGTTGTATGAGTGAATAATGTTGATTTAGGCTTAGGTTAGGGTCTTATTTATAGATTAGGCAAGTGTTTTAGGCCATTAGATTAACCCTAGGTTAGATTAGGACCATCAGATCTCGGAAGCTTCCAGAAAACAGCCCCCAAAACACAGCCAAACCCTAAAATGGTGCACCAGGCCAAACTGGCTGAGCACCCCCTGTCGACAGCCAAGTCGACAGGGCTGTCGACTTGGTCCAACCAAGTCGACTCCCAAGTCGACAGGGCTGTCGACTTGGGTGTTCTGGCGGGAACTTTCCCGCCTGGCCCAAACTGGCCCAAATTTCCAAATTCAAGTTTGAATTTGAAATCTGTTTTTTACTTTGAAATTTTCTGAAAACTTCGTTGGGCCTTAACCGAGTCATTCGGACTCCGATTTTCGAAAACTCGGACTCTATTTCGCGTATTTTTCCGAGACGAACGCAATGGCATAGCCCATTTCCCTTGATTCAGATTTACAAATTAAATTCTGCCTCGATTTACATCATTACAGGTTATCAGAAATATTGGTTGTTACAACTCACCAGACTTATGTCTGACCTAGTTTGTTTCGCCTCTTTTTTTCCTTTCCCCCCCCCCGGACCAGGTTCCTAGGGAGGAAATACTCAAGCTTAGTTCAGATATCTCTTTCTTCCAGCTTGAAGTTGAAAGGTGTATTGCTTGGCTTTGATTCTGCGTATAGGATTTTTCTGTTGGAACTATGGCTTTAAAATTATGTACTCTGAAGGTTTTGTACAAGACTGATATTATGTACTTGATTTTTGGTATTTGGAAATGTAATCAAACTTATTTCTGTTTCCGTCGCAATAAAGTTATAAAATTTTCAAGTACTACTTTTTTTGTCTTGTAATATTCCATTCTGTTTACTTATTATGCTCCACGAAACTTAATGCATTCCCTTTGTGAGTGACATTAACGGACGTGTGGTGTTACACGTGGTATCAGAGCCGAAGGTTATCAGAACAGATAAAAGATTTTGAAAACTGTTTTCAAAAGTATTATTTTCAAAAACACGTTTCAAAGAAGGAGTTTTCAAGAAAAAGATTTACTATGAAAAACATTATCTCCAAAAGCCATATATCTGTCTTTCGATTCTTTGTTTTGAACCTCTTCCTTTTTCCTTCTTGAGTCTCTTTCTCCGCGTTTAGATACCTTTCCTAAGATATGGAAGGACTTCTGTGCGATGGGCGGAAAACCTTTTCATGGGACTGAGACATTTGTCGAGGCTATAAATTGGCTCAAGGAAGTGAAGGACTCGTTTGGTATCTTTGAGATAGACAATAGAAGGAAAGTTCAGCTAGCTGCTTGGTCGATGAGGAAGTTTAGGCTGAGGAACACAATCCATGGATGAGGAATTTATTGATATGGCTTTAATCCACAAAGAAGGCAAAGGAGAAAGTGGAAATAATAATTAACCCCCTTTAAAAAGGTGTTTTATTTTGGTAAATATGCCATATAATTAAGGACTGTAGGAAGAAGAAGCATGGTTGTTACCATTGCGGCGAGGCAGGACGTATGATTTAAGATTACCCAAGGACGAAGGGACAAGGGCATGGACAGAGACAGGACCTACTTTTGGAGGACAGGTTCATGCTCTCAAGGCGCCAGGATAGGAGAGAGATAGGAGCATTTCTGTTGAAAGTTTGATTTTCCTTTTTTAGTCATCATGTTCAAACTTTGTTTGACTCTTGCGCTTCGCAATCGTTTGTATCTGCTTCATTAGTTGAAACACTGCACCTAAATACTAGTCTAGTTATGGATCACATTGTAGTCTCAAATCTTATTTGTGGTTCAGGTCACTTATCTATGGTTTGTCGGGTTTTGAGAGTGTCTGTCTTGGGCGTTGGGTTTGAGTGCAATGCCTACGTTCTTGGTTTCACGGGCTATGGCTTGATTCTAGGGATTGATCGGCTAGCCAGGCATGGTGCCATCCAAGATTGTGAAAAGAGGGTAGTTAGACTGTTGACTCATTATGGAAAGACCCTTGATATTTCTTATGATCCTAGGGGTTCAGTGATGTTAGCTACCTAGAATCTCTTGACGCATTCATCGATGATTTGTAATCTTTCCGTGTAGTCCGTGAGTATGGTGGCATCTTTGATGAGGTTCGGGGTCTGACCACAAGGCACGAGATAGACCTCCGAATATACTTTGTAGATAATGAAAAGCCAGTTGCATTGCCATTGCACCACATGGCACTGAGAGAGAGAGAGAGAGAGAGAGGAGGGAGCTCAATAAACAAGTAGAGGAGCTACTTGAGAAAGGGTTCATAAGAAGAAGCATTTCGGAATGGGGTGCTCCAGTTGTTTTTGTAATAAAGACTGATGGTTCTCTTAGATCGTGCGCAGACTATAGGGAGCCGAACAAGCTCATGAAGAAGAATAGACACCCATTGCCGAGGATAGATGATTTGTTCTATCAATAGCTGGTGCTTCGATTTTCTCGTAGTTGGACTAAGCTACTGGATTTTACCTGTTGAGGGTAGTTGAGGATAGCATAGATAAGACTGCTTTTAGAACTCCTAACAGTTTCTTCGAAGGGCTCATCATATTTTTTTGGGGTTGATGAATGCACGCACATATTTTATAGACTTGATGAGTAGGGTGTTTAGGGAGTTCCTAAACAAGTTTGTGGTAGTCTTTGTGGATAGTATTTTGATTTTCTCTAGAAGCGAGGGAGAGTATGCCCTACATCTTAGGGAAGTCTTAGAGACCCTAGAGCGCATCAACTCAAAGCTAAGTTCTCCAAATGTCATTTTTGGACGAAAGAAGTGAGGTTCTTAGGACACATGTTCTCTAAGGAATGGATTGCACTAGATCCTACAAAGGTGGTGGCAATCCAAGATTGGAAGGTTCCTAGAAAAGCAACGGAAGTAAGAAGTTTTCTAGGGTTGGCGGGCTACTATAGGAAGTTCGTTAAGGGCTTTGCGAAGGTATCAGCCCCAGTTTTGACTTTGCTAGATAGGAGAAAACCGTTCACAGTATATACGGTACTTGCAAGGCAGGGCTTGGAGCAGTTTTTGATGCATGAAGAAAAGGTGATATGCAAAAAGCTGTAGGTACGCAGTTATGTTTGAGCATCGCGTATCGTCCACAGATGAATGGACGGACAGAAAGGGTGAATAGAATCCTTGAAGATCTTTTAAGGTTATGCATCCTAGATTTTGGAGGACATGAGAAGGGCACTATCCATTTGTGGAGATCGCTTATAACAAGAATTATTAAGCTAGTATTAAGGGTTTTATAGATGACCGTGTCGATCACCAACTTGTTGGTAGGAATCTACGGATAAGATTTTACTTGGGCCAGATATGGTTAGCGGTACTTCTGAGGAGGTAGACTTGATTCGAAGATGAAGGAAGATGGCACAAGGGCGACAAAAGTTAAACACTGACAAGAGACGAACCGACCTTGAGTTCGATGTTGCAGACAGGGTTTTTATTGAAGTGCCACAGTGGATGAACGTTGTCCGCTTTGGGGAGTGTGGGGAAATTAGCACCAAGTTTCGTAGGGCAATCCCCCATTACGTAAAGAATTGGACATACAATAGAGTGAAGTTGCCAAAAAAGCTTAGTAGTGTTCATGACATGTTTCACATGTCACATGTGAGGAAGTTTTTACATGATACCGCGGAAATAGTGGAGCCGAGCATGCTTGGAGGAATGGAAGTGGAGCAAGATGATACGATTAGACGAGCTCCTACATGCATCATTGGATCGGAGATAAAGAGGTTACGCAACAGAGAGGTCAAGTTGGTTAAAATCAAATGAGGAGATGATCAAGGAGACGCGATTTGGGAGACGGGAGACAAGATGCGTACGATGTACCCTTTTCATTTTTAAGGGTATACTCTTAATTTCTCCTTTTTCTATCACTTTGTTTAAACTTGTCCAATCATTTAGTGTATCCTCTTGATTACATTCTTGATCTTTAGGTTGGAAGATCCTATGGTTGTAAACATGTGTTTGAGACATGTTATGTTTGGTGGATGCAAATGGATGCAAGTGTTTGCTAGTGGTTGCTCGTGGATGCATCTACACAAATATTAGACACTAGATCGACTCATTCACTTTCATATTGCATATGCATATATGTATTTGTATATAGATTGAAACTTGATGTGTTATCATATAGATGTTGCATTTGTATGAATGATTGTGCACTCATGTAGAAGTTGTAAAGTACGATTAGGAATAATTGCATACATGATGGACTCATGGCAAGAGCATGATTCGCATCAAGGAGGTCAACTGAATCAGTAGACCGCCTGATTTTGCATTAGATAAGGACATATACACACACTATGCATATGATCATAAAAGCATTAGAAACCTCTTTAAGGACAATGGATGCATGTGATTGAATGGTTGAGTAGATGGTTGTTGGATGGTAGGACACACATTCTTCTTGACTTGAAGATTTCGGGGACGAAATCCCTTAAGTAAGGGGGAATGTAACACCCCTTAATTTTAAAATGGAACATAAGAGATAATTAAAGAATAATTAATTTTAATAGTGGGAATTAAGAAAAATGGGTTATGTCATTGCGTTCGTCATGGAATTCTGCTTGAGATAGATTCTGAATTTGCGTGGATCGAACTCCGCATGAAGAAGTTATGTAGTTCAGAAGATTCCAAGTATAAACAGAAATTAAATTAAAATTCAGAAAACAGTTTGAAATTTGAAATTCGGTCAGAACAGCTGGGCGGCAAATTTCCCGCTAAGTGGTGTCGAATCCCCAGGGGGAGTCGACATAGGTGTCGACTCCCCTATAGAGGTTTTGACATAGGTGTCGACCCCCCATGTAGGGAGTCGACCCTTTTGAGATCCAATTCTCGTGACGAATTTTTATAGCCCTGAGCTAATGTGGCCTTCTCTGATTGGCCTGATGACAAATTTCTAAAGTATTAGGGGTTATGTGTCATGTTGTGGTTGGCTGCATGACACATCTCTTTGGTTTGAATGGCTCTGGTTACTCCAAGACTAATCTAAAGGCTAGAATTAATCCTAGACTTCTATATAATCACCCCAAACCTAAACCCTAACCTCAAAACCCTATTCTCTATCGCCATCATGTTGTTCATCTACAAACTAACCTAGCCACCACCATAACAAATCAAATCCTAGATTAAAGATAAAAAGATAAGAGATAAAGATTCAAAGCCTAGGAATTGCGAAAAGGAATTCTAGAACAACAACAAACGAATCAACGCCTACATCAACGGATTAGCTTAGCAACTTCAGAAATCAGATCCCAGGATTCAAGATCCGTTTTCTTTGAGTGCAGTTACTTTCACAAGGTAATTGTTTAAACGTAATTGTGATGAGTTATGAATTGGACTGTATGAAAATGTTTGTAAATCATATAAAGTTTATGTCATTGCAAACTATGTTTTGATTTATGCTTGATTTGATTCATTATATGCAAGTTATGTTCTATGTTAATTCATATGCTTAATTACATATTCAAGTTATGTATGCAAGTTTGCTCGATCTGTGCAAGTTATGAAAGATTATATGCAAGTCATGTTCATACATGTAATATCATATTTTATATGTTTATATGTTTTAGATCTACATGTTTATATGATTAGATCCATATCAGTCCATATGTTTAGAACTATATGTTCATATGTTTAGATCTACATGTTTATATGATTAGATCAATATCAGTCCATATGTTTAGAACTATATGTTCATATGTTTAAATCAGTCCATATGTTTAGAACTATATGTTCATATGTTTAAATCCATGCAAGTTTATGTTTAGATCCATGCTAGTTCGCACTCAGTATATTGATTGGATCTATTTTTTATATGTTTACTAGATTTATGCAGTCTTAGATCTATATTGTTTATGCCAGTTATGATGTCATGTGTTTCTTCCCTTTTTCCTTTTTTTGTGAATTGGGCTAATTGCGAGCCTAACGTATCACATGAACTATACGTACGAACGATGTGGGAACGTTGGGGAAAAGTTTGGGTAAAAGTTGAATATTATGTAGTTGGCATAAAAATGGGTTGTAATCATATAATTAATTTTGGGCATAACTAGAAAATGTGACATAACTTGAATTGACCACACTTATGGATAATTTACATATAAACTTGGACATGAAGGGTAAATATGTAAATTGGCTAAAAGATGAACATGCCTAACCCGAGGTTAGATTGAGTTGCAGTGTAAGACTGCACGGAACCGCCCGACACATCCAGCGACCGCAACAACATAGATCTAATGTGAGAGGTTAGCGCATTAAGCCCAAAACTAGAGGTTAGAATGAGTTTGTGGTAGAAGTCTGCCTGGAACCACACGGCACATCCAGCAACCGCAAACAACAGTTCTAATGTGAGAGGTTGGTGCTTTAATGAATAAATTAAAGCTAAGGATCAAACATGCTAAAAATGAAAAGGTAAAGTAACATATGAACAGGCGACACTTAACCAATACAACATGTTAGGTGGGTGGGTTAAGTTGACATGGACAAGAAGACAACTCAACCAATATTACATGAACAAAGTGGATAGGGTTAATGCAGAGCTTAACCAATAATACATATGGACATGATAAGAGGAAGGGTTAAGTTAATCTTGGGTAAGTGGGTAATATTAGTATAGATAGGCCCACAAACTTAACCATTAAATAAACATGCGTGAATCAGTGAAAAGGTTAAGTAACATATGAATAGGCAACACTAACCAATACAACTTGTTAATTAAGCAAATGGGTGGGGTTAAGTTAAATTGAGAACACTTAACCATTATAGAATGTTGATTAGGAAACCCTAGTAACGAGGACCCATTTCACCAGTAACCCACATAGATGTATCATGGCACCCTGAGCTAGGCACGGTGGGGCACGATTACTGGGATGATTATAAGCGGTCAAAATAGCGGCAGGTTGTGCAGCATTGTAGGTTCCAATGGAGTATGGACGTACACGTGCTCTAGAGTGGAAAAAGTAGGAACTGGGCATCAGTATTATACACTGTGCATCTTGAATCGTGTCGGGTTGCCATCATGGGAATTGATACACCCCATGATGGGACCAGCACAGGTATCTACATACATGCGGGGACGAATGACACAAGTAATGAATACATACCAGCGAGATCGAATGACACAAGTAATAAATGCATGCGAGTTAGGGAGTTGATCGAACAAGGAAGGTAGTGGGTACAACTCGTGGGGGTAGGAGCAAAAAGGGGCACCCACAATAGCAGCTAGGAGTACACGAAACTACCACTATCATGATTAGTAAGAGGGATCAACTTTTAGTTAGGGACTAGTAAGGGTGCGGTGTGACTAGTAATGATACGGTGTTACTAGCATTGGTGCAGTGTAGTAATTATCCTGTAGTGATTAGAAGCGCAATCAACGTTATATCTTGTTCATCTTATCTACTTTGTCATGCCTGTTTATTCTACAGTCATTTCTTGCTTTCCAGTTTATATTCTTATCCTGTTACTTTAATGATTATATTGTTAAAGTCACTAGACTCACCAGACTTTATGTCTGACCTAGTTTGTTTCACCTCTTTTCTACCGTTCCCCCCTCCCCCCAGGATCTTAGGAAGGAAATACTCAAGCTTAGTTCAGATATTTCTTTCTTCCATCTTGAAGTTGAAAGGTATTTTGCTTGGCTTTGATTCTGCGTGTGGTGTTTTTATGTTGGGAATTACGGCTTTAAAATTATGTACTCTGAAGGTTTTGTACAAGACTGATATTATGTACTAGATTTTTGGTATTTGGAAATGTAATCAAACTTATTTCTGTTTCCGCCGCAATAAAGTTATAAAATTTCAAGTACTACTTTTTCTGTCTTGTAATATTCCGTTCTGTTTACTTATAATGCTCCACGAAACTTAATGCATTCCCTTTGTGAGTGACATTAACGGACATGGGGTGGGTGTGGCAACAAGAGTGAATGTTCTAACAAAACTGGCATAAATACATACTAACATGGTGATAAGGTGAACATATACATACATCCTGGCATGGGCATTTAGTTGGCATAAGAAGTGGACGTAAAAACAGATCTAGTGAAAAGGGTAATGATAAACAAGATCTAACATAATTAGGATGAACAGATCCAAATAAGAATTCACATGTCCAATAATGACAGATCTTAATTAATCACAACTTGATGATCTAGATCTAAACAAAGGTTTCACTGTCCAGATAATGATAATCCCAAATTAAACACAAACTTGAAAAAAGGGTAAGATCCATATATGTGACATGATGAATTAACCACAAAGAATTAGATCTATTAAACAGATCTAGCATGATAAGGTTTAGGATCCTAGAATGTTATAGGTTCATAAATTATGGTAGATCCAATATAATTCAGTCACAGGCATGTATATATCCAAATCACAGTCATGTCACAAATTACTTTTAATCATTTAAATATAAAATTAACTAACTCATAGTGTTTGGGTTAAAAGAGAAGGTAGAAAATAGTAGAGGTTGGATCTATGCTTGAATCTCTAAGCTTGATTTGCAAAGTTGATACTTGTAGAAGATAATGGATCCTAGTTTAGTTAATAGTAGAGCTTGGCCCCTATGGATTCTCAATGAAGAAAAAAAGAGAAATGACCATGTATTTATAGATGTCAGCCCCTCTGAAACCGACTTCCAGGTCAGCCCTAGGGGTGTCAACACCCCTGCAGGAGGGTCGACCCTGGTGTCAACACCCATTAAGGGGGTCGACTCCGGTGTCAATACCCCTTTAGGGGGTCGACCCCCTAGAGCGGAAAAACTACCGCCTTATTATTTTTTTCAATTTTTCACATGGTTTTGGATAGGGTTCTGACTCATATGTACATATATAATTCTTCTGCGCGTATACAAACTTAAAATCCTCATAACTTTTTCATATATTATCTGTTTTACGCAAACCAAATGTCTATCTTGACCATAATTTCGAGAGGGACGCAATGGCGCAGTCCGTTTCTCTTAATTCTGAATATTAAGTTAATAATTATTTAATTTATCCTCTTTTAGCATTATTAAAATACGGGGTGTTACATTCTCCCCTACTCAAAGATTTCGTCCCTGAAATCTCTATGTTCGGAAGAATGCATATCCTACCATCCGTCATCCGTCTACTCATCCATCAATCATTGGAATCCATTGTCCTTAAAGATTTCTAATGCTTATATGAATATATGCAAAGGTGTATGTATATATCCAAATATTAATGCGAAGATCAGGCGGTATACTGATTCAGTTGATCTCCTTAATGCAATGTATGTTAGTGCCATATATCCAATATGTATGCAAATAATTCTATTGTAACATGTGAGTTCTATATGTGTGCACACTCATTCGTCCAAATGCAACATCCTTATACTAATACATCCATTTCCATCCATAAAAGAAAAGAAAATGCACACTCATCCATATGCAGTATGAGAGTGATTGAGCTGATCTAGTGCCTAACGTGTGTGTATATGCATCCACATGCGACCACTAGCAAACACTTGCATCCACTTGCATCCATCAAACATAACATGTCTCAATCACATGTTTACATCCATAGGATTCCTATCTAAAGGTCAAAAATACTATGGATATGATATATTCAAATGATAGAAACAAACACTGATAAAACTTTGGAAAAAGGAGTTAAGAACATACCCTCGAAAAGGAAAGGGTACGAAGCATGAATATTGTCTTTGGTCTCCCAAGTCTCATCCCCTGGGTTATCCCCCCACTGAACCTTTATTAATTTGATCTCTTTATTGCGTAGCTTCTTAGATTCTGATCCAAGAATACAGGTAGGGACTCGCCTGACTGTCTCCTCCCATTCCACTTCTACCTCTTCCAATACACCCAGCTCAACGACTTCTGCGGTGTCATGCAAGCACTTCCGCAGATGAGAAACATGGAAAACATCATAAATGCCAGATAGATTTTCTGGGAGCTTTACTCTATAGCCCATTTGGCCAATCCTCTCGGTTATGGGAAATGGTCCCACAAACCTAGGTGTCAACTTCCCTATAAATCTGAAGTGAACCACATTCCTCAGAGGTGACACTTTGATAAAAACTAAGTCTCCCACTTCAAATTCAATGCTAGTCCTTCTCTTCTCTGCATAGGATTTCTGCTAATCTTGAGCTATCTTCATCCGCTGTCGAATAAGGTCAACCTTTTCTGACGTTTCTCTAACCATATCTGGTCCAAATAATAATCTTTTTGCAGACTCCCACCTACAAGTTGGTGATCTACAGGGTCGTCCGTACAATGCTTCGAAAGGTGCCATGACGATGCTGGATTGATAGCTGTTGTTATAGGCAAACTCTACTAGAGGAAGGTGCTCTTCCCAAGTCCCTCCGAAGTCTAGGATACACAGCCTCAAAAGATCCTCTAGAATTCTGTTCACCCCCTCCGTCTGTCCATCAGTCTAAGGATGATAAGCGGTGCTCAAACACAACTGTGTACCTATTGCTTTTGGCTAACGGCTCCAAAATTCACTGGTGAAGATGGGATCACGATCGCTCATAATGCTGGAAGGTACTTCATGAAGACGGACTATCTCTCAGACATAAATTGCTGCTAACCATGATGCCATCCTCTTATTCTTACTGGAATAAAGTGAGCGCTCTTAGTGAGACTATCTACCACAATCCAGATACTGGTATTGCCCTTCCTTGATCTAGGCAAACCATCTATGAAATCCATAAAGACGCTCTCACATTTCCACTGTGGAACCTCCAAAGGATGAAGTAAACCACTGGGCTTCTTTTGCTCATCTTTAACATGCTGACAAACTAAACATTGAGAAACAAACTCTGCCACATCTTTCTTCATCCCAGCCCAAAAGAAAACCCTTTTCATGTCTCGGTACATCTTATCACCTCCTAGATGAATAGTCATCTTAGAATGGTGGGCTTCTTCAAGGACTGCCGTTATAAAACTTCCAGTTTGAGGGAAACAAAGCCTTCCGTCTCGTCACAACCACCCCTTCTCATCTATGGAATATCTACTGAGGTGACTAGAAGTGTCCCCTTTTCTGAACTTATCCATGATGTCTAAAATCTGTGGGTCACCTTGTTGCGAAGCTCCTATCTGATCCATAAGAGTTGGTCGTATCTCTAATGATGCAAACAAATCCGGAAAAATCTCAATGGAGGATCTAAAATTAAAAGTTGAGATGAACTCCAAGCTCTTCCTCTCCACAAACAGAGGACTTAAGGCCACCCTCTGCCTACTTAGTGCATCAACAGTCACATTACCCTTGCCAAGGGTATAAGCAATCTCAAAATCATAAGAAGCTAGGAACTCCATCCACCGTTGTTGCCTTAAATTAAGATCCTTTTGTGAGAAAAAGTACTTGAGAGATTTATGATCAGTGTATAACTCGAACTTCTCTCCAAGTAAATAATGTCATCATGTTTTAAGCGCGAATACTATGGAAGCTAGCTCCAGATTTCTTCTCATTAACTCTCAACTATCTACCCACATAACATACTACTTTCCCTTCTTGCATCAGAACCGCACCAAGCCCTTACCACATGCATCAGAGTAAACGGTAAACACTTTATAGGAAAGGTCAAGATTGGGGATGTTGTCAGAGGCCTCTTCAGTCGTTGGAAAGAAACATCACTATCTACATCCCATGAAAATGCCAAATTCTTCTTTGTCAGCCTGGTGAGTGGGGCTGATATCTTTGTGAAGTCCTTAATGAACTTCGTATAATAACCTGCCAACCCAAGAAAGCTTCTCACCTCGGTTGCATTTTTAGGAATCTGCCAATCTTGCACTACAACCACCTTTGCGGGATATACAGCTATCCTTTCTTTGGAGACCACATTCCCTAAGAATCTCATCTCTTTTCTCAAAAAATGGCATTTGGAGAACTTTGCCTTAAGCCGATGCGCACAGAGAGTTTTCAAAACTTCTCTCAGATGTTGGGCATACTCTTCTTCGCTTTTGGAGAAGATCAAGATATCATCCACAAAGACCACGACAAATTTATTTAGAAACACCCTACTCATTAAATCAACAAAACAGGAGGGTGCATTGGTCAACCCAAAAGGCATGACTAGTCATTCGAAGAAACTATCCGGAGTTCTAAAAGCGGTCTTATCTATGCTGTCCTCAGCCACCCTCAACTGATGAAATCCCATGGCCATGTCTGACTGAGAAAAAACCGAGGCACCAATAAGCTGATCAAATAAAACATTAATCCCCGGGAGCGGGTGCCTATTCTTCTTGGTGAGTTTATTCAACTCTCTATAGTCATCACACAAACGAAGCGAACCATCTACCTTGGTTCCGAATACAACTGGGGCACCCCATTCAGGTATGCTTCGTCTGATAAATCCTTTCTCAAGTAGCTCCCCTATTTGATTACTCAGCTCCCTCCTTTCCCTCGGATCCATATGGCGCACTGGTAGTGCAATTAGCTTTGCATTATCCACCGATATATATGAAAATCGATCTCACGCCTCAGAGGTAAGCCCTGTACCTCATCAAAAACATCAGAATAATCTCGGACTACTGGAACAGATTGCAGATCATCGATAGATGCACCAAGAGACTCTAGGAAACTAAGCATAACAGACTCTTGTGGGTCACAAGCAATCTCGAGGGCCCTTCCATTACAAATCAGAAGCCTAATGACCCTCCTCTCAGAATCCAGAATGGCACCATACGTGGTAAGCCAGTCCATTCCTAGAATCAACCCATAGCCCATAAACCGGAGCATATATGTGTTGCACTCAAACTCAACGCCTAACACCGATATCCTCAAACCCCGAAAAATCATAGATAAATGAGACGAACCACCAAAGGAATTTGAAACAACTACGGGATCCACTACCATACTAGTAATTAAGTGCAGAGATTCAACTACAGAACTAGATATAAATGAATGTGAAGTGCCAGAATCAAAAAGTGTTCTAACAGGATGGTTTGAAAGAGAAATTAAACCTTCTACAAAAAAATTTGTACATCTATCAGGAGTATAGATCACGAGAGCATGCAGCTGCCCTCCAGAAATTCCTGCCCTTTGACCTTCTCCTTGCGATCTTTGTTTCTTTGGGCACTCCCTAGAAAAGTGTCCGACCTCTCCACAATTGAAGCAAGTGTTCTGCCATCTCTTACAGTCTTTGACCAAGTGTCCCTCTTTCCCATAATTGTGGCATTGCCTCTTATCCTTAGCTTTGTCATTCATTCCACCTTTATTTTTTGTTGTTGCTGTTGTTGTCCCTTCTGAGGCCACACCTTCTTATTTTGCAATGTTTCCTCAGCCTTTACTTCCTTCTTTTCTCCCTTGTCTTCCTCATGTATTAGGGTCATATCGACAAGCTTTTCAGAAGTGGCTCCCATTGGAATATGGGACATGTCTAACGCATGAAGGGGTTCAGTTAGCCCTTTTGCAAACTGCAACGCCTTCTTATGTGGAGTATCCACCAGTTCCAACCTGAACCTTGATAGCTGGTTGAATTTGTTCACATATTCCTTAACAGTCATATTCCCTTGTCTGAGTGACAAGAACCTCTCCATCTGCATACTTTTCTCGGCTTGGGAAAGAAATTTCATTTCAAATCTTTGTCTGAAATCTTCCCAAGTTTTCACTGGACATCCAGCTTGGGTAACTTCCCACCAAAATGAGGCTTCTCTTTCAGTAGCCAAGCAGCTAACTAAATCTTTCTTCTATCCTCTATTTCAAAGACTACAAACAATTCCTCGGTCTCCTTGAGTCAATTCCGTGCCTCTACGAATGTATCGTTCCCATGAAATGGTTTTCCTCCCATAGCATGGAGATATTTGTAGATCTTAGTAAAATTATCTGCTCTATGAGGAGGAGGAATGATTGGTGCAGCTGGAGGAGGAACGTTTCCTTGGCCTTCGGAAGACATCGTTGCCTCCAGATACCTACAAGACCATCCTGGTATCGTAACGCCCTCTGGGATATTAGGAATGTCAGGTTCCCCAAACATGCTGAAAAGAAAAGGAAAGAGATTTAGACAAAGGACTGAAGGTTATTGCATATGGCTTTGAGGAAATATGTTTTTCAAAACAGACTTTTCTTTTGGAAATGCTTTATTTTAAAACCTTTTTGAAAATAGCTTTCAAAAAAACTTTTATCTAATCTGGCAACCTTCAGCTCTGATACCAAGTGTGACGCCCCACATCCGTTAATGTCACTCATTAAGGGAATGCATTATGTTTCGTGAAGCGTTATAGGTAAACAGACACTGAATAATTACAAGGTAGTTATAAATAAGATAGCAGCGGAAATTTAATTTTTTATTTCAAACATAAATCATAACATCGTGGTTTAAAATACCATAAGTCACAAAAACCATTACAATAATATAACTCCTGTCTTGTACCATAATAGTACATAAATATAAAAAGCATAACATAATTCACCAAGAAAAAAAGCTAAGCCATAGTAGAGATAAGAACTTGAGCCATACTTTGAAAGCATCTCCTAGCAAGATGATAACTGAGTCCTGATTAAGCCTGAGTATTCCCGCCTTGAGAACCCGGGGAGGGGGGGGACCGAAGAAAGAAGAGGAAACAAAAAGGGTCAGACATAAAGTTTAGCAAGTCTAGTTACTTTTAGAAAGCAAATAAATAAAAGTAGCATGACAAGCATATAAAGTGGATAAGAGAGATTTCTACATAAAAGGTAGGTATGACAAGATAGACAGGATAAGGTGTATATGCTTCCCTAATGATCACTCGGCACTATTACTAGTATAACCAGAATGAGATGATCCCTTCGATTATATGGTGGTAGACTTAGGCATACGTCCAAATGTATCCTAACTACTACCTTAATCGATCGGCTCTCTAATCCGCGTAGATACCCTTGTCGGCCCCAACGTAGGATGTATCACGTCCTAAAGTGGCAACCCTCCGCTGATATGCACAACCCCATATCAACCTGTGTCACGGTCGCCTTATCCCCTGCTTCCCGGCTCATGCACGCACATGACCCGGTCGGTTTACGCCGCCCATACCATTCTCCACGTTTCGATCTCTTACAATCAGTCCAGTAAGCGTTCCCCTCCTCCGACCTAGTTCGGAGTACATGTTTGATACCTACTCCAGGTTACTGGATGAAATGGGTCCAACACAATATGATACAAGCTCCCCCCTTTGTCTTGTATCCCCCAGTAGGTTTTTCATTTGATTATGTATACCACCAGGTGTCTTTAATTACAGATCTATATTATTTCATACAGTTATGTATACCACTAGGTGCCTTTAATTACATAACCCCAATTGGTTAAATTTTGTGGGCCTATATTTAGATATTACCCACCCATCTCGGGTATGCTTAACTTAACCCACTTGTTGTCCAACCAGTTTTTACTTAACCCTAACTTTAGTTCATAATCATACGATCACTATGGATTAGAATAGGTTAAGTAGTCCAATTCATTACCATGTCCATTTATGGTTTTAATGGGCTAGACCTCCCACATGAGGCCTACAACTTGTGGGTGCTGGATATGTCGTTCGGGTCCGGGAAGACTTCTTCCACAAGTTGGGTCTGACCTCGTGTCTTAGCCCGATTCGTATTTGTGCACTTAGGCCTCTCAGATTAGGTTCAGCATTAGTGGTTGTTGGATATGTCGGTCGGGTCCGGGTAGACTTCCACCACTAATGCAACCTAATCTCGCGCCATAAGTGCAGTTACAATTTCTAATTGTAATCCTTGGCATTCATTATTAATCAATTATTTAGACCTACGCCTTTATAGGTGTTAATGCCCATTTATCCAATTATTGAATTATATGACAAATTCATGTTTATAAACATTATTCAAATTATGCCAATGCTATACTTTTCCCCCTTTCCCTAATTAGCGCATTCACATAATTTGCGGCGTGCCTAGTCATAAACGATAAAAGGGAAAGGTGATGGGGAAATAACAAGAGTGAATGTTCTAACATAACTGGCCTAAATATATACTAACATGATGATAAGGTGAACATATACATACATACTGGCATGGACATGTAATTGGCATAAGAAGTGGACGTAAAAACAGATCTAGTGAAAAGGGTAATGATAAACAAGATCTAACATAATTAGGATGAACAGATCCAAATAAGAATTCACATGTCCAATAATGATAGATCTTATTTAATCACAACTTGATGATCTAGATCTAAACAAAGGTTTCACTGTCTAGATAATGATAATCCCAAATTAACCACAAACTTAGAAAAAGGGTAAGATCCATATATGTGACATGATGAATTAACCATAGAGAATTAGATCTATAAAACAGATCTAGCACGATAAGGTCTAGGATCCAAGAATATTATAGGTTCACAAATTATGATAGATCTAATATAATTCAGTCACAGGCATGTATATATCCAAATCACAGTCATGTCACAAATTAAATCTAAAAGTAACTAACTCACAGTGTTGGGATTAAAAGAGAAGGTAGAAAATGGCAGAGGTTGGATCTATGCTTGAATCTGTAAGTTTGATTTGCTAAGTTGAAAGTTGTAGAAGATAACGAATCCTAGTTCAATCACCTGTAGAGTTTGGCCCCCATGGATTCTCAATGAAAAAACAAGAGAAATGACCATGTATTTATAGCTACCAGCCACTCTAAAACCAACTGCCACATCAACCCTAGGGGTGTCAACATCCCCTGTAGGGGGGTCGACCCCGGTGTCGACATCCCTCTAGGGGGTCGAACCCCTAGAGCGGGAAAACTGCTGCCTTATTTTTTTTCGATTTTTGAATGGTTTTGGATAGGGTTCTGACTCATATATGTATATATATATACACATCTATATATATATATATATATATAATTCTTCTGCGAATATACCAACTTAAAATCCTCATAACTTTTTCATAAGGTGTCCGTTTTACGCAAACCAAATGTCTATCTTGACCAGAATTTCGAGACAGACGCAATGGCGCATTCCATTTCCCTTAATTCCGAATATTAAATTAATTATTATTTAATTTATCCTCTTTATGTGTTGTTAAAATACGGGGTGTTACAATCCTTGTCAACTCAATTTGCGCAGAAAAGCATATTGTTAATAGAAAGAAATTAGAGGGTGAGAGAAGAAAGAAAGGAATATTAGAATAGAAGAATAAGAAGATCAAAATGTCACAGCGGAATGAGTAACATATAATAATCACAATACTTTATTCAAAAGGAAAATGTATATATAGAAATACAATATCAGAGTACATCACATATCAACACAACTCACAAAGCGGAAATAAACTAGTACCGGTAAATATATGGAATACGTCTCGAATTCAACCCCTTCTCTGGAACTCCAAGAGAAACCGAACCTGGAAATATATGCGGTCTAGCCCGAGCACATTTGAAGCAAAGCAAAATTCACACGGATCAGCCTAGAATACTATCAGTGATAAATTCATAACACACACACAATTTGCTTAACTTTAGAAGACCCTTTTGAAAGAAAGGATAATAGTTAGACCAGTCCACACATAAACATGGACGGTTTTTACCTTACTATAACCCAAAACATTTTGGATATATCAAAATCCAATGATATTATAATAGTGTCTATCAAATCACAAATTAATAACCAAATAGCAGAACGCTTGGATCTCACCCTCCACATATGTAATATAAAATCAAAAACAGCAGGGCACTTATTGGAGATTGGATTCCAACTATGACAAGGTGTGGGACCACCTTCCGATTAATGTACTCTAAAGGGGATACATTGGGGTTCAAAAAGAACATCTTGCAACCTGGCCACATAAAATCGACCACTCGTTTAGCTTGAGTGAATCAAATTTATTGTCACCAACGATCGGTACCGACATGACCATTCCCAGGAGATACATTGTAAAGACCCGCAAATCCCACCCTTTGAATCGACCATAAACCACACAGGTCTGACCCAAAAAGTGAAAATCTACGAATACTTTAACTTTGGGCATACAACATATTAAAACAACAACAGAAGAATTTTATAACACTATAATAAATGTTACATCAGAGTACAGAATATACATATCAGAGTACATTGGAATATAATTACAGCGGAAGATAAATATAAAAAATGTAATATACTGCAACGGAAGAACACAGCGGAAGACTCTCTATCTTTGGACACAACTTTAAGCTTCAACCCAGAATCCTGTTTAATATATCTGCAAAAATAGTTACTCGACTGCCCGTGTGGAAAATATGGGCACCCGAGTTTGCCAGTGGACAAACTACAGGTCAGTCATGGGACTGGTGTGAGAATTCTACTTAACCTATATAATATAATAAGGCTAATCACAGGACCACGCCACTTTCGCGGAACGGGTTTTCTCCTATGGATTGCCAGTGCATGACTAAAGTAAATCGTTAAAATAACGCAATACTTTTTAGAAAAATGAAACCATTATAAGACCCAAGTCTCATCACACAATGCAACGCAAACCGGAGGATAGGGTTTTACCTTATAATGATCAAAAGATGCTTGATACGAAAAACACGGTATTATATAATAATAATGTGCAACCAATTTGAAATACATCAAAGTAAATGTATCAATCCTAGACGGCATGAGTGCCCCATCCCACTATGTCGCCATATATAGGTATGCAATCAAAACCGCGTGATGTCGTATTGGAAATTTGGGTTTCCATCTGAGTCAAGGCTAGGGAGGAGATCCTTACCGATTCGAGACACTCTAGCAAATGCCCCAGGATTGGTACTCTGTCCAACCCTTGGATCCTGCAGGGCCGGTCCATACGTTAACGCTTAATGGATTGGCAATTCCTGAACACACGCTCCCCGGTCCTTTTGGACCTATAATACGGCCAGTGGCGACCGCATAAACCGAGGCCTCGAAAAATCCAACAACCACAATGAATAAATGCCAGCGCTGGTAGGTCCCTGGCACCACTCTAGCTAGAGAGAAACGTGTGCACTCCCTACGTTCCCTTCTCCCGTTTTAGACTCTACCGGGCTGTGAGGCTCGCGAAGTCATGTTACACAAAGCTATGCCTAAATAGACTATGCTTTGATCATCCCACAAGGCTCTGCTTTGCAACAATAAGCCTTGATCAAGTGCAACTTGGCATACCACATCAACAACTCATATCATGCGATCGGTAATTATTTAACATAAAAAAGGGTGTTAAGCAAGAGAATAAATCCTCCGCCACCATGCATTTATATATTAAATAAAAACCAATTTAATTACATGAAATAAATTTCAATGTTAGGCATGCTATCCATTTACAAGTCCGTTCTGGGTCTGAACGAAACAACGTATCCGTCGATCTCCAGTACGTCTGGAAGATCATCACTTTTTACCTTGCCTTGGGGGATCAGTCCCAATTCAAGATATCGGTCATCATCAACCAAACGATGTGAAGTTCTCAGGTCTTCAGTCACGGTCTTCACCTTCGACTCTTGATCGTCGTGATGATTATTCAGAATGGGTTAGACCCGGTCTTCCTGAATAACTCGCGTATTCGTAATTAAAACCAACCATACGCCACATTCCAACTCTGAACATTCTTTTTAAAATAAAAATATTATTTATATTAAAAGATTCTCATTAATTTTATCAAAGATAAAATAAATTACATTTTTATCTTTCTAAAAAGATTTATTAATATTCCAATTTTGATTTTTTTATAAATACAAGAATCATTATTACAAGATTATTAATTTTAATAAGCCAATCTTGTCTTAAATTAGGTTAAAGAACTAGTGTCATTTAAAACACAGTTCACGATAAACCCAAAACCAATTTTTCAAAATATGGAATTTCTACAGAAATTAAATCAACAAATAATCGTTATAAATTTCTGTATCCGACTAATATTATAAATGGAATAACGGCAAAGCCTCTTAGATTCCATATATAATGTCGGTCTTCTTTTACAGAAGCCCATCTCGATTATTATCAATCGAATTTCCACTTAATTCCAATTTAATATATTAATTTGGAAAAGTCTGATTTTAGAAAATCTTCTTTTAAATTTATAAAATAGATTTATAAATTTCAAATAGTAATTTCAATGTAAATTGGATTAAAGGATAAATGTTATTTAAAACATCGTCCACTACAAATCCAATCTACATATCAATCACCAAACATAAATGTTAAGATCTAATGATCTTAAATAAAAGATTTATCCTAAAGATATTAGTTCATTACTATAAAAAAACATATTTTAAAATAATCAATAAAATATTCTATATATAAAAGATTCTGAATGTAAAATATTTTTTATAATACAAAATCTTTTATTTTACAAAAATCCTTTTTTTATATAAAAATTCTTTATTAAAAAAGAAATTCTGCATTGGAATGCGACTCAACCATGTACCATATAATTTGGGTCATATGGGTTTCATACATTTCATGTATAGGGTAATAACAGAAAATAATTCTCAATCCATCCATTAACAACCAGAGTGACGATTTCAACTGTGTGAGCGTTAAAATGAAATAATAATGCTCATCGCAGCCTGTCGATCAATCGATAGACATATAATTAAACATTGGGATTTGTGTCAGTCAAGTATCGTCCCAATACCCGTGTGGGGTTTTCAGCCAACAACAGTTCATATAAATAAGTAAATACATAATTGGTTAATAGGTTTAACCAATTTCAATTTCACTAAACATGTCACTTATATCGAGTAATATATATTTTACTCGTATGACTTCCCTGTATACTTCTAAAGTCACATAAACAGTAATTTATTTATATAGCTTTATTGCGGATGACAAATGGAATATATATTCCATTATATTTGTATGAAGTTTCTTAACAATACTTTTTAGTGTATATTTTGACCAACAATACGATTGTATATTAGAATATAAATTCTAATGCAAGTTTGCAAATAAAAATTGGATTTTACATTTGCGTATAAATTCTACTGTATATTATGCAAATAAAAGTGATTCTTATATTTACACATAAATTCTGTTTTCAACAAAGATGGGTAAAGTGATACACTCATTTTGTTAGCAATTCTATTTCAACAAATACAGTGTAAATAAAAGTGTGTTTCTAATCTTGTACTTTTATTTGTACATAAAACACAAATAAAAATGTCTCTCATGTATTTGTCTTTTTATTTGACAAAACAATGTTAATACAAATGTTCTTTTATATCTTATACTTTTATTTAACAAAACAATGGTAAATAAAATGTCTTTTTAACTCTTTTACTTTTATTTAACAAAATAATGACAAATAAAAATATAATTTTCTTTCTATGCTTTATTTGCATCTAAAAATGCAAATAAGAAATATAACTCTCTTTTTACTTTTTCTTTATAATAGAAAATGTAAATAAAATGGTTCACACAATTTTGTTCTTTTTCTTTACAATAGAAAATGTAAATAAAAGGATTCACATTATTTTATTTTTTTTTCATTTACAATAGAAAATGTCATTTTTTGTTTTATCGTTCTAATTCACATCTAAATTACATAGAAAAATGTAATTTTTATTATGCGATGGGAATTCATGTTTTAATTACATAGAAAAATGTAATTCCTATCATACGTCATAAATTCATATTTAAATTACATCTAAAAATGTAGTTTTTATCCTATAGTGCAAATTCACATCTTAATTACATGTAAAAATGTAACTTTCATTCTACCGTTAGTTTTCATTTCTAAATTACATTGAAAAATGTAATTTTAATCATGCAATGTAAATTTACATTTTTATATCATAGAAAAATGCAATTTTTGTCATACGGTGCAAATTCATATATAAATTACATATAAAAATGTAACTTTTGTTATGCAAAGTAAATTCACCTTTTTAATTACATATAAAAATTTAATTTTATTCATACGGTGAAAATTCATTCATAAATAACATACAAAAAAATGTAATTTATTTCATAGGGTGTGAATTCATTCATAAATACATATAAAAATATACTTTATTTTACACAATGTAAAAATATGACTTTTTCTATTTTGCAATGTAAAAATATGACTTTTTCTATTTTACAATGAAAATAATAACTTCTTTATTTGAAATATAAAAAGATCGTCTTTTTATTTTCATCGTCAACATTTCATCTTTTTGTTTACAATATAAAATGACTGTCTTTTTATTTAAAATATAAAAAGATCGTCTTTTTATTTTCAATCATCAAAAAGATCGACTTTTTATAATCAAAAACAAAGTTGTAATTTTTGTAACCGAAATCAAGGTTATAATTTTTGCAAACAAAATCAAAGTTGTAACCTTTGTTAACAAAACTAAAGGTATAATCTTTATTAACAAAACCAAAGGTTCAATTTTTATAAATAAAAATAAAGTTTTAATCTCTATAAACAAAGATAAAGTTTCAAGCTTTATAAACAAAAACAAAGATTTAATCTTTTATAAACAAAAACAAAGATTGGTTCTTTGTAAACAAAATCAAAGATTTGTTCTTTTGTAACCAAAACAAAATTTCATCCTTTATAAAAATAAAAAAAAACAAAGAATTAGTCTTTATGAATAAAAAAAAAGGTTTCATTTTTATAAATAAACAAAAAGATTTCATGTTTTATAAATAAAACAAAGGTTCATTTTATACAAACAAAAACAAAGATTCATTTTAATGAATCAAAAATAAGGATCGAATCTTTATTAATGTTATTCATTTCAAAATAAAAATCAAAACTTTGATTTGTCAATCATGATTAAAGATTAAACTTTATTTTTAAATCAAAACCAAATATTAAACTTTTTATTATAATCTTTCTACTTGTCATCGAATAACAATTTCCACAATCAATTCCAACACCAATCATACAACACATCAATAACAATATAGGCCACAAACATCAATTTCCACCATACAACAATTCAATCCATACAACATTCATTTTGTATAATGATAATATAATATAATTAAATTAATTATATATAAAAAAAATATAGAATCTCACCTTGCTTGTTTCTGAAATGAAGCGATTTAAATCAGATCTCGTGTTTGGAGTCACAGCGGTTACGGATCTGAAAGATTTCAAATTGAAATTTATGTAAAAATTAGAATTCTGACCTTTAACAACTGACACAGTGACGCTTAAAAGCATGACAAAATCTGAAGCTATTTACCTCAATTTTCAGAATTGTTCAAAACTTTGAATGCGGATTTCGGGAGCTATAGTCGACGGTTTTACGAACGGTTTGCGGGAGATTGAAGAGCTACGAGAGGGCTATCTTCACCGGGAAGATGAAGGGGTGCGGCTGCAAGGAGGAGGTGCGGCGGCAGCATGTTTGGCCGAACTTTGCGGAGGTGAATCGAGAGCTACGGGCAACGGTTTGATGTGAGACTTGTCGGAGAAGAAAGAGGAAGAAAAGAGCTTCAAAAAGTTTCACTACGGCATGATCTAATTCTTAGTGGTTTGAGAGATAGGGAGGAGAGAAGTTTCGGCCATGATGGGTTTGTGCGGTTGGAAAAATGACGGGTTGGGGAAGAAGAAGCCGATCCCTTTATAATATTATTTTATTAGGTTAATCCAATTATTATTTAATTAGCCCGTTTAAGCCCGTTTTGGCCCGAACTCCGATTTAGGCCCAACGACTGTCGTTCCTACCATTTAGCCCCCATTTCGAACTCATCTAGACATGTCTCATCATCCCAAACTGTCATCTAGGCCTCCGTTTTGCAGTTTTAAAATTTAAGTCCTTTATTTCTAATTTTTTCGTACAAATAATTTTACCGGGACTACACACTAGCTCAGAAAAATCCAGAAAAATTATTTTTGGCTTTCTTATGTCAATACGGTTCTAACAAAATTTATTTCGTCGAATTCCGAGACTTTTTGAAAAATGGCTATTTTTAAGGCGTTTAAATTTAACTGAAATAGTCAAAACACATTTTCTTTTCCCGCGTTCACATATTAATTCGAAAAATTCTGAAAATTGAAACCTAGCAATAATTTGACATTCCGGTTCCAACAAAAGTGGTTTCGTCGAAAACCAAGGTCGTTTGAAAAATGACTATTTTTAAGGCCAATATATTTAATATTAAAAATACATTTTTAAACAAATAAATCCCGAAACTCAAAATATACAAGTGTTTACTGTTTTTCAATGGAAGTGGTTTCGAGATCAAATTCCTTCGTATGCAAAAAGTAGCATTTTGACCTTATAAATTTCATAGCGACCTTTCTAAATATTGAATTGGCCATAACTTTTGATTTCCGCTATGAAATTTCAATTTTTCGGATTCGTTGGAAAGATATTTTTAAATAGATTCTAATATTTTTGGTTTCACTAAAATCCGTTAAATTTTGCATCCTGTACGGTCAGTCAAAGTTCATGTTTGACTTTTCAAACTACCGCGCTATTTCTAACTCTTTTTATAATTAAAATTAAATTATTCATTCTAACTTCGATTTGAACCAAATTTGTGATCATTATTATTTAAAATATATTATTTTAAATATCATAACTCATTTAAAATCATTTAAAATAAATTTTAAATTGGCCCCAAAATTCAGGGTTGTTACAGTCTCCCCCACTTAAAAACTTTTCGTCCTCGAAAAGGAAATGAGCTAAAATTCGTTTATTTACCTAATTAAATTTTCCATTCTTTTATTTATTGTTTAATAATTTCATAGGTTGAATTAATATTCACACAACACAATCATCTAACAATTAGTTGATTAAATTTTCAAAAATATATAATTTATATATATATATATATTCAAAAATCATATTTTCTAAATTCCGATTATATATATAATTACAAATACGTTAATTATAATCTTTCCACTCTGAAATCATTCTAGGGCATTACTAACCCCATCTCTAATGAGTTTCTCATTCTAGGATACTGCTGATCCTATCTCTAATGAGTATTCTTATTGGATATTACTAATCCAATCTCTGATGAGTCTTTTGTCCAGTTCTAATGAGTTGTTCCCCAAAGATTTGAGCTCACCAGAGCTCCGATACCAACTGTAAAGACTCGCAAATCCCACCCTTTGAATCGACCATAAACCACACAGGTCTGACCCAAAAAGCGAAAATCTACGAATACTTTAACTTTGGGCATACAACATATTAAAACAACAACAGAAGAATTTTATAACACTATAATAAATGTTACATCAGAGTACAAAATATACATATCAGAGTACATTGGAATATAATTACAGCGGAAGATAAATACAAAAAATGTAATATACTGCAACGGAAGAACACAGCGGAAGACTCTCTATCTCTGGACACAACTTTAAGCTTCAACCCAGAATCCTGTTTAATATATCTGCAAAAATAGCTACTCGACTGCCCGTGTGGAAAATATGGGCACCCGAGTTTGCCAGTGGACAAACTACAGGTCAGTCATGGGACTGGTGTGAGAATTCTACTTAACCTATATAATATAATAAGGCTAATCACAGGACCACGCCACTTTCGCGGAACGGGTTTTCTCCTATGGATTGCCAGTGCATGACTAAAGTAAATCGTTAAAATAACGCAATGCTTTTTAGAAAAATGAAACCATTATAAGACCCAAGTCCCATCACACAATGCAACGCAAACCGGAGGATAGGGTTTTACCTTATAATGATCAAAAGATGCTTGATACGAAAAACACGGTATTATATAATAATAATGTGCAACCAATTTGAAATACATCAAAGTAAATGTATCAATCCTAGACGGCATGAGTGCCCCATCCCACTATGTCGCCATATATAGGTATACAATCAAAACCGCGTGATGTCGGATTGGAAATTTGGGTTTCCATCTGAGTCAAGGCTAGGGAGGAGATCCTTACCGATTCGAGACACTCTAGCAAATGCCCCAGGATTGGTACTCTGTCCAACCCTTGGATCCTGCAGGGCCGGTCCATACGTTAACGCTTAATGGATTGGCAATTCCTGAACACACGCTTCCCGGTCCTTTTGGACCTATAATACGGCCAGTGGCGACCGCATAAACCGAGGCCTCGAAAAATCCAACAACCACAATGAATAAATGCCAGCGCTGGTAGGTCCCTGGCACCACTCTAGCTAGAGAGAAACGTGTGCACTCCCTGCATTCCCTTCTCCCGTTTTAGACTCTACCGGGCTGTGAGGCTCGCGAAGTCACGTTACACAAAGCTATGCCTAAATAGACTATGCTTTGATCATCCCGCAAGGCTCTGCTTTGCAACAATAAGCCTTGATCAAGTGCAACTTGGCATACCACATCAACAACTCATATCATGCGATCGGTAATTATTTAACATAAAAAAGGGTGTTAAGCAAGAGAATAAATCCTCCGCCACCATGCATTTATATATTAAATAAAAACCAATTTAAATACATGAAATAAATTTCAATGTCAGGCATGCTATCCATTTACAAGTCCGTTCTGGGTCTGAACGAAACAACGTATCCGTCGATCTCCAGTACGTCTGGAAGATCATCACTTTTTACCTTGCCTTGGGGGATCAGTCCCAATTCAAGATATCGGTCATCATCAACCAAACGATGTGAAGTTCTCAGGTCTTCAGTCACCGTCTTCACCTTCGACTCTTGATCGTCGTGATGATTATTCAGAATGGGTTAGACCCGGTCTTCCTGAATAACTCGCGTATTCGTAATTAAAACCAACCATACGCCACATTCCAACTCTGAACATTCTTTTTAAAATAAAAATATTATTTATATAAAAGATTCTCATTAATTTTATCAAAGATAAAATAAATTACATTTTTATCTTTCTAAAAAGATTTATTAATATTCCAATTTTGATTTTTTTATAAATACAAGAATCATTATTACAAGATTATTAATTTTAATAAGCCAATCTTGTCTTAAATTAGGTTAAAGAACTAGTGTCATTTAAAACACAGTTCACGATAAACCCAAAACCAATTTTTCAAAATATGGAATTTCTACAGAAATCAAATCAATAAATAATCGTTATAAATTTCTGTATCGGACTAATATTATAAATGGAATAATGGCAAAGCCTCTTAGATTCCATATATAATGTCGGTCTTCTTTTACAGAAGCCCATCTCGATTATTATCAATCGAATTTCCACTTAATTCCAATTTAATATATTAATTTGGAAAAGTCTGATTTTAGAAAATCTTCTTTTAAATTTATAAAATAGATTTATAAATTTCAAATAGTAATTTCAATGTAAATTGGATTAAAGGATAAATGTTATTTAAAACATCGTCCACTACAAATCCAATCTACATATCAATCACCAAACATAAATGTTAAGATCTAATGATCTTAAATAAAAGATTTATCCTAAAGATAATAATTCATTACTATAAAAAAACATATTTTAAAATAATCAATAAAATATTCTATATATAAAAGATTCTGAATTTAAAATATTTTTTATAATACAAAATCTTTTATTTTACAAAAATCCTTTTATTATATAAAAATTCTTTATTAAAAAAGAAATTCTGCATTGGAATGCGACTCAACCATGTACCATATAATTTGGGTCATATGGGTTTCATACATTTCATGTATAGGGTAATAACAGAAAATAATTCTCAATCCATCCATTAACAACCAGAGTGACGATTTCAACTGTGTGAGCGTTAAAATGAAATAATAATGCTCATCGCAGCCTGTCGATCAATCGATAGACATATAATTAAACATTGGGATTTGTGTCAGTCAAGTATCGTCCCAATACCCGTGTGGGGTTTTCAGCCAACAACAGTTCATATAAATAAGTAAATACATAATTGGTTAATAGGTTTAACCAATTTCAATTTCACTAAACATGTCACTTATATCGAGTAATATATATTTTACTCGTATGACTTCCCTATATACTTCTAAAGTCACATAAACAATAATTTATTTATATAGCTTTATTGCGGATGACAAATGGAATATATATTCCATTATATTTGTATGAAGTTTCTTAACAATACTTTTCAGTGTATATTTTGACCAATAATACGATTGTATATTAGAATATAAATTCTAATGCAAGTTTGCAAATAAAAATTGGATTTTACATTTGCGTATAAATTCTACTGTATATTATGCAAATAAAAGTGATTCTTATATTTGCACATAAATTCTGTTTTCAACAAAGATGGGTAAAGTGATACACTCATTTTGTTAGCAATTCTATTTCAACAAATACAGTGTAAATAAAAGTGTGTTTCTAATCTTGTACTTTTATTTGTACATAAAACACAAATAAAAATGTCTCTCATGTATTTGTCTTTTTATTTGACAAAACAATGTTAATACAAATGTTCTTTTATATCTTATACTTTTATTTAACAAAACTTAAATAAAATGTCTTTTTAACTATTTTACTTTTATTTAACAAAACAATGACAAATAAAAGTATAATTTTCTTTCTATGCTTTATTTGCATCTAAAAATGCAAATAAGAAATATAACTCTCTTTTTACTTTTTATTTACAATAGAAAATGTAAATAAAATGGTTCACACAATTTTGTTCTTTTTCTTTACAATAGAAAATGTAAATAAAAGGATTCACATTTTTTTTTTCATTTACAACAGAAAATGTCATTTTTTGTTTTATCGTTCTAATTCACGTCTAAATTACATAGAAAAATGTAATTTTTATTATGCGATGGGAATTCATGTTTTAATTACATAGAAAAATGTAATTCCTATCATACGTCATAAATTCATATTTAAATTACATCTAAAAATGTAGTTTTTATCCTACAGTGCAAATTCACATCTTAATTACATGTAAAAATGTAATTTTCATTCTACCGTTAGTTTTCATCTCTAAATTACATTGAAAAATGTAATTTTAATCATGCAATGTAAATTTACATTTTTATATCATAGAAAAATGCAATTTTTGTCATACGGTGCAAATTCATATATAAATTACATATAAAAATGTAACTTTTGTTATGCAAAGTAAATTCACCTTTTTAATTACGTATGAAAATGTAATTTTATTCATACGGTGGAAATTCATTCATAAATAACATACCAAAAAATGTAATTTATTTCATAGGGTGTGAATTCATTCATAAATACATATAAAAATATACTTTATTTTACACAATGTAAAAATATGACTTTTTCTATTTTGCAATGTAAAAATATGACTTTTTCTATTTTACAATGAAAATAATAACTTCTTTATTTGAAATATAAAAAGAACGTCTTTTTATTTTCATCATCAAAATTTCATCTTTTTGTTTACAATATAAAAAGATTGTCTTTTTATTTAAAATATAAAAAGATCGTCTTTTTATTTTCAATCATCAAAAAGATTGACTTTTTATAATCAAAAACAAAGTTGTAATTTTTGTAACCGAAATCAAGGTTATAATTTTTGCAAACAAAATCAAAGTTGTAACCTTTGTTAACAAAACCAAAGGTATAATCTTTATTAACAAAACCAAAGGTTCAATTTTTATAAATAAAAATAAAGTTTTAATCTCTATAAACAAAGATAAAGTTTCAAGCTTTATAAACAAAAACAAAGATTTAATCTTTTATAAACAAAAACAAAGATTGGTTCTTTGTAAACAAAATCAAAGATTTGTTCTTTTGTAACCAAAACAAAATTTCATCCTTTATAAAAATAAAAAAAACAAAGAATTAGTCTTTATGAATAAAAAAAAAAGGTTTCATCTTTATAAATAAACAAAAAGATTTCATGTTTTATAAATAAAACAAAGGTTCATTTTATACAAACAAAATCAAAGATTCATTTTAATGAATCAAAAATAAGGATCGAATCTTTATTAATGTTATTCATTTCAAAATAAAAATCAAAACTTTGATTTGTCAATCATGATAAAAGATTAAACTTTATTTTTAAATCAAAACCAAAGATTAAACTTTTTATTATAATCTTTCTACTTGTCATCGAATAACAATTTCCACAATCAATTCCAACACCAATCATACAACACATCAATAACAATATAGGCCACAAACATCAATTTCCACCATACAACAATTCAATCCATACAACATTCATTTTTTATAATGATAATATAATTAAATTAAATTAATTATATATAAAAAAAATAGAATCTCACCTTGCTTGTTTCTGAAATGAAGTGATTTAAATCAGATCTCGTGTTTGGAGTCACAGCGGTTACGGATCTGAAAGATTTCAAATTGAAATTTATGTAAAAATTAGAATTCTGGCCTTTAACAACTGACACAGTGACGCTTAAAAGCGTGACAAAATCTGAAGCTATTTACCTCAATTTTCAGAATTGTTCAAAACTTTGAATGCGGATTTCGGGAGCTATAGTCGACAGTTTTACGAACGGTTTGCGGGAGATTGAAGAGCTATGAGAGGGCTATCTTCACCGGGAAGATGAAGGGGTGCGGCTGCAAGGAGGAGGTGCGGCGACAACATGTTTGGCCGAACTTTGCGGAGGTGAATCGAGAGCTACGGGCAACGGTTTGATGTGAGACTTGTCGGAGAAGAAAGAGGAAGAAAAGAGCTTCAAAAAGTTTCACTACGGCATGATCTAATTCTTAGTGGTTTGAGAGATAGGGAGGAGAGATGTTCCGGCCATGATGGGTTTGTGCGGCTGGAAAAATGATGGGTTGGGGAAGAAGAAGCCGATCCCTTTATAATATTATTTTATTAGGTTAATCCAATTATTATTTAATTAGCCCGTTTAAGCCCATTTTGGCCCGAACTCCGATTTAGGCCCAACGACTGTCGTTCCTACCATTTAGCCCCCATTACGAACTCATCTAGACATGTCTCGTCATCCCAAACTGCCATCTAGGCCTCCGTTTTGCAGTTTTAAAATTTAAGTCCTTTATTTCTAATTTTTCCGTACAAATAATTTTACCGGGACTACACACTAGCTCAAAAAAATCCAAAAAAATTATTTTTGGCTTTCTTATGTCAATACGGTTCTAACAAAATTTATTTCGTCGAATTCCGAGACTTTTTAAAAAATGGCTATTTTTAAGGCGTTTAAATTTAACTGAAATAGTCAAAACACATTTTCTTTTCCCGCGTTCACATATTAATTCGAAAAATTCTGAAAATTGAAACCTAGCAATAATTTGACATTCCAGTTCCAGCAAAAGTGGTTTCATTGAAAACCGAGGTCGTTTGAAAAATGACTATTTTTAAGGCCAATATATTTAATATTAAAAATACATTTTTAAACAAATAAATCCCAAAACTCAAAATATATAAGTGTTTACTGTTTTCCAATGTAGAAACATCATTCTGAACTCAATGGAAGTGGTTTCGAGTTCAAATTCCTTTGTATGCAAAAAGTAGCATTTTGACCTTATAAATTTCATAGCGACCTTTCTAAATATTGAATTGGCCATAACTTTTGATTTCCGCTATGAAATTTCAATTTTTCGGATTCGTTGGAAAGATATTTTTAAATAGATTCTAATATTTTTGGTTTCACTAAAATCCGTTAAATTTTGCATCCTGTACGGTCAGTCAAAGTTCATGTTTGACTTTTCAAACTACCGCTCTATTTCTAACTCTTTTTATAATTAAAATTAAATTATTCATTCTAACTTTGATTTGAACCAAATTTTTTATCATTATTATTTAAAATAGATTATTTTAAATATCAAAACTTATTTAAAATCATTTAAAATAAATTTTAAATTGGCCCCAAAATTCAGGGTTGTTACATACATAAGCGAATGTAGAGCAAAAATGAATTTTCTCTAGATCGATGACTTATATACCCTACTTGGGAATGACCCACCTAGCCATGCTACCTGACCGATTTTTGTCATTTCCTAGTTGTGAGGCTTGAGGCTACGTTTAACTTTTTAGACATCTGGTCACCATTCACTTTGAATGCCACATCGTCATACCCGTTAAATCACTAGTTGATCTTCTCAAAAATATTACGGGTGTAAAAGCTAAGAGAAACGAATTCCTCCACCACCAGATGTAACACTTGAAAAGATTGTCTTATGTGGTCCGTTAGGCATACTCTTTCATACGTTCGTCCATACAAGTTGTTCTGGGTCTGGACAAACCGAAGGCACTATCCTGTAAATAGAATAACCCTTGCATTTTACTCCGTCTTCATACATATTGCTGCAGGTTAGTTTCGTATGCAACGTTGATTCGAAGTAGTTTTGGGTCTAGTTCTCATCCCGGTCTGTTCGAAAAAACACGTCAAAAAGGTCCAATAAAATATCATTGATAGTTTGATGTTTTAACTATCAATTTCAACAGTACGGTCAAGTATATTGGCAGCTCAAGTCTTATTCAAAACATGCATTAACTCTTTATCTATATTTTAATTCTATTCATCGATTTAAAATCGATTTCCCTTACTTATCTCAATAATATGTATTCTTGACTCTTAAGAATAAACATATTTGCCAATCTCCCATTTATTTTCTTCACTTCAAAAATATTACCACATCCGAAAACTCTTTCCATTTTCCTGATCTTGAGAATATTATGTTATATTCAAATCCCTCTTAATTTTCCTTTCCTTCGGAAAATATTGATATATATTACTAAGTAAATAGTATAAAACCAATAGTCATTTCTTTTATAGCTAAACAGTGTCAAGTGACGTATTTACTATTATATAAACTTCAATGGCTTCATCAAATTCCAAATTTCTTAAGTTATAAATAAATATGAGTGCTTATGGGATGCATAAATTTCAAACATTCCTTTTCATCTCAAAATAATTCTCGTTTCCTTTACTTATAATTTTGAACAAGCATATTCCCAAAACCCAACTATTTTCTTTATCTAGAAAATAGTAATATAATATATGTGTATATATATATATATATCACCGAATGATATCATATTTTAAACTTGGGCCAAACAATCATTAATACATATTGTTTGTTTCAAAACCAAATGGTTGTGTTTATATTCCAAAACTTTGCAACTAACGTTTTATATCTCAAGTCTCATTATCTCATATCGTCACAAACCAATACCATTCTTCGATAATAATGAAGTCGTTCAAGTTGGGGTATTTTATTTACCTCTCAGACCTTGATCAACAACGTTCTTATCTTAGAATAGGTAGAAGTTTGTAACTCAAAAACCCAAAACCTATTGACTATAACTCGTTATTATTAAAATATGGTTTTTATAAACCATATCTTTACTTCTGAAAATCGTGGTTAATTATGACCACTTTTACTTATCATTAACTTTTCGTTATTCAATTCCATTCAGAATTATATTTATGACAATCCATTTATCAAATATTTTTCCAAAAACCCCTTTTATATTATAAAACTAAATCTTGGATTTTCTTTTTAACCAAAAATCCACTTCAACTTCTTTACCAAACCGATAAATAACTTTCCTTATATTCCGGAAAACCCTTCCCCTTTTACTTCAATTCCAGTTTTAAATAAAATATTTAACTTGATACTTATCACATTAGCTCAATTTCCTCTAACAACTTTGTTTGTATCATTCTATCACTTCATAAATCCCTTCTACAATCAGCTAATCTTATTTCATACTTGATTATTCTTTAAATACATTTTACCTAAGAAATAATCATTTTATACATAATAACTTTATTATTTTCTAAAGCAAGACCGTTACTTCTTATTAAGTAAACATATCAGCTGATCATTCTGAAATCATTACATTAACCAAGTATAATAATAATCTTTAAACATCATAATTTAAAGGGTAAATTTCATTTAAGAAATCTTATTAAATATTAGCAACCATTTTTGATGAATAGTTGACTTAGTCAACTTCCAATCCATCAGTTAAGTCTTTAACCAATTTCAATTCCCCTTCCTTTTTAGATTAACTAAATTAATCTAATATTATTACTTAATAATTTACTTAAATATAGTTATTCCAAAATATTAACTCGTAGGTTAATTACAGCTTCGGTTGTTAATAAAATTGATTTAAACGTCAAATCCTTATTATATAATCATTTTATAATATTCTATAAAAAAAGGTTTATAAACATTAATATATTTGTAAAACTTCGTTATAATGTATAATTTAAAAATCTCGTTTTAGTTATAAAATAAATTTTATAACTCACTTCGTTAATTCGTCTAACGACAAATCAACCTTTAAACAAAAATGTGGATTTTAGGTCATTTGCTGCCAATCCCTCTACCAATACTGTATATTGATTCAAATGGTAACAACGTTGAATTTCAATTCAACATCAACATCCAAACAGGTTTTCAATGTCCATGGGTTTCAATCAGTTCATATATAAACAATATAAAAATTAACAACACACATAATATTTAAGGAATCCGGTCGGATCCCTCCAACTTGTTCTTCCCTACATCACAAGTCATTAAAATATTTCATAATAGCATATAATTTAAATCTAATATTTTAAACCTGATCGTATAGTTAACATCAACCATTTCAATCAACAATAGGCAACTAAGTCATCCAATCAACCAATATATATTATCAATGATTAAATTTAATTATATGAATTTAACACATCACAACAGTCCAGAAGGTGTGAGAATTAACTCACCGTTTTTATTTCGATGATCAATTCTAGTTGATTTAAATAATTTCAAATGAATTGTTTGAAATTACATAAAACATCGATCGCTTTCGAAACACTCTGGACCAGCTCAGCAACGAAGCCCTTGTGAATACGAACCCAATGGATCTTGTCTCGCGCAATTCTGTTCACGAACGAACATGATATGATATTTTAAAGGTTTTGTATATATTACATTTATATTAAATAATGAACCATCATTAATATTGAAATGGTTAAATAATTACCCTTTTAATCCATGATTCTTTATTCCTTAATCACTATATATCTTCGAAAACTCGGCATTCCCAAATTGCTGCTATTCAGAATTTAAACCATAATTATAAAAATAAATCTTAATCATAGTTAATTATAAGAATTACCATTTACCTTAACTAAACAAGGTTCCATGTCATCATCGCATTAATCAAACACAGTTTTATTTCCCAGTCCATCGTGATGCTCGTTCCTCTTCTTTCCCAAAGTTTCTTTGGCTTTCGAAAAAGAACCACGCATATAACATGCGTGGCCCACCCAAACATTACTTAATTAACCTGGTTTAATCTCTTTTTATCCTGCTGTCATTAACCGCTAATCACGATTTATCCATCTTCATCCTCCTAGGTATTTTCGAAACTGATAAAGCTCCTTCGTTCATACTTGTTCACAGTAAGAACCCATTGTTGCTCAAATTGTCCATTTGCTTCATTTCTTTTATGAACACAATCGGTCCCATAATACCGTTAACACCAGTTACCGAAACACAATTTTCTCCACTGGAAACACAAACTAGAAACGATTCCCATAACGATGTCTTAACGCCGCTCTTAACTCTTCCAGTTTTAGCCCTTATAAGATCGCTTCTTCCCATCCTATGGCAAACGCAACTCCTCAAAACACAACAGTTCATCGCAAAAAGGTATGATGCCTTTTCCTTCACCTTGCTACCACTTACTCCTCATCACCTTAATCTCTGACTCACAACCTCTGCCCAGATCGCGACTTCCCATAGTACGGCCAGACACCAGAGAATCATCCAACAATTTAAGGTAAGGAACCCTACCAAACAATACCGCCCGGTGCTACTTCCACTCATCAATCCGAATATAATATCAAAACCATGGATCGATTCTCCCTTTTCCCCAAATTATCAACCCTAAATGCCTGCTGCGGTTATTTCCAAGTCAGACTTGATGAAACTAGCATAAAAGTTTAGAGAAACTTGATGAGAATCCATTTATATTTGTTTCGGGATTTATGGAATTTTCTATGATTTTATTCGAATTTAGAAAGATGATGATTTGATTTGATAAGGGAAAACGATGGCGGCCGCTTCATTTGAACGTGGAAGAAAATACTTTAGGGTTCAGAAAAGTTAGGATTATTTATAGGGTAAGAATAATAATTTTATATTCGATTATTATATTTACTGATAGCTACCGTAATTCATATTCATCATTTATTAATACATAAAATAACAAACGAAATCCGATTACCACGATATTAGACAGACAACTATAGTTTGACATTACGACCCAATGAAACTTGTTTCATCGAAATCCAAATATGTTTGCTCAAATGGCGCTTGTTTAAGCTTAAATGGTCGATTATTTACATTTAATTTTTCTGCGCTCACAAAATAACTCCAATTGACGTGAAACATGAAATATAGCAATAATTAGCTATTGCGGGCTCAAAAAAATTTGTTTTGTTGAAAAACGGAGATCATTTAAATAAACTCCATTTTTAAGGGTCCAATTTAAATTAAAATAAACCAATTTTTAAGTAACTTAATATAAAATATTACAATTGGTTGTACCTGACCCGAATTTCATGTATTTCATAATAAATTTTCTCGAGTTGAAAACTAAGCCAAATCAATAATAAGTAAAATAAAAATCCTTTATTTTTATATAATAAATTGTTACAATTTAATAACGAATTCCATAGCGACTATTTGAAAACTTGATTTGGACATAAAACAAAAATTACAACATGAAAACTCGAATTTTCTTTTCCACTAGAAAAATATTATCTAATAAATCCGTACGTTTCTTGTTTCGAAGAAATCCGACTTATATTGAATCCTGTACAACCATTTAAACTCAAAATGTTATATTACGAACTACCGCGCCGCGATAGTTTGTTTTATAATTAAATTATAAATTCAATGCTCAAGCATCGTTTGATAAACGAAATCATTAATATAAATCAAACCCAAACAATATTAAACCATTTTAAATTGCCCATTTATATTATATTGCAAATATAACAAATTTTGACCATTCCAGAATTTAAATTATTATATTGTCTATAAGATATACAAAATTATTAAATTCAAGCGAATGAAATTCTAAAATAATATTTAAAACCATTATTAAATATTAAATAAATCAGTTAAAAATATGGGCCGTTACATTCCTTCCCCTTAAAAGAATTTCGTCCCCGAAATTTCTAAGAAAGGAAAAATGCAACAAACTCAATAAATTTCAAACATTTAACTAGTTAAAAATATTTTGTTACACTCCCTGGATTTCAAGTTTAACTAATCCAATTAATTTCTATAGAAAAACCCGTAATTAAAATTTTCAAAATGCTAAAAATAATCTAATACCTTAAATTTTTAATTTTTTTGGCAGAGTCTCCCATATACATGGGACATCTACAATATTGCAGGAATAACAAAAAGATATACATCGACCCACATGTTCAGAAAATCAAAACCAAAAATTTATATTTGGCCTAGGCGTACCTTTTTGTGAGCGTTAATAAGCGATAAACGATAAACTAACACGAGCATGCTCAATTATTATGCAGTTCTGGCCAAATTGGATTCAATCAACTCCAGAACTTAACCAACATAGCTCTGCACCTGTACTTATCTTAGATGGAATTCATTAGTCTCAAAATCATCAATTATATTTAGATATTCTAGCCGTTCATTCCAAACAAGTCTTACATATAACCTGTAACAACCCGGAAAATCAGAACCAATTTAATTTTTTTTTATTTTGGCAATTTTAATGAATTTTGAATGTTTAAAATGATTTATTTTAAATAACAATGACGATAAATTTATTTTGAATAGAATTAGAACGTATAAATTTATTTAAATCGAAGTTAGAATATAAATATTAAAGCTAGAAATAATTTTTCTGGAATTTTTGGGGTTCGTATGTGGGACCGGTAAATTAAAATGTACGTTGAAATCAATTTTGAACGTTATATTAATTTATATTTTATTTTGATAAAAACTGAATGAAACAGTCGAATTGGCTTACAAAACATGTCCCATTATGTCCGGAATGGGGGTATTTGGTTAGGGACGACAATCGTTGGGTTCGATTTGGAGTTAGGATGAAAAAGTAATTTTTTGGAATTAAATAATTATATAAAGTCAACCTCTCCCTTTTCTCTCTCTCTCTCTCTCTCTCTCTTGCGTTCAAAATCAGAAGAAGAAAAAAAAAAATGATCGCAGAAACCTGAAGCCCTCCACCACCGTGCCACCTTTGCCGACCACCCACCCATCGCCGCCACCATCCTCCCTCTCCTCCTCTTCTTCTTCCTCTTCTTTCTCTCTTCATTTCTATGCAATCCCTAAACCCCCAGATCAATTTCCACGTCCACCACCCTCCTCCGTCGGCCACCCACCACCACCTGCACCATCCCCCACACCAGTCAGGCCCCACGCCGCCCTCTGGCCACCCAGCTCTGGCCGTGTAACCCGCCAAGTCCAAAAACCCTTTTTCTCCAAAAATCCAGTTTTGCATAAAATACCCTGTCACTATTTCGCCAATAACTCCCAAATCTTGCATTTCTGGCCAAAACTCCATAATACCAAAATCGAAGAGCACGATTTTCTCTTCGATTTGGTATCTGGAAGTCCTATTTTGGATTGCGGAGCTATCCCAAAATCGCGTCCGAAATCGATGGACCTGCTGCTATTTTTCGCGATTTCCGGCAAACTGGTGCGTTTTTGGAAGAAAGTCGACTAGGCAAAAGTTGTCCGGAATGGCACGTTTAGGCTAGTGACAATGTTTGGTGAAGATTGGAGACCGTATGCAAATTGTAGAGCCAAAGAGGCGAATTCAAGTGCGAGAAAGCGACAAAACGGAGCGCGACGACGAAATCTGCTAATTAAAGGATGACGGAGTGGATCCCAAAGCCGAGAACTACTCATTTTAATTTTATTTTCTAGTTAAAATACATACTAGGATGCAGACGGTACTTAGCAGCACCCGACACCCGTCGTCCACAGACCATGGACGACTTGTTTGATTTGATTGTGTTGTGAAAATTGTTTGTGACGTGAAATAGACTATACAAAATATTCATGTATTGAAATAAAATATTTTATCATTAAAAACATAATTTTTAATGTATATATGAATAAAATAAATATTCATTTACAAATCAGACGATTTGTTTATGTACACACATTTGACTGATATTGATTAAGACGATAAATTTTACACATCGCCCAACTGCACAAATAATAATCAGTGTTTGTTGTTTGAAAACCCCACACGGGTGTTGGGATGATATTTGATGCAAACAAATCCCAATCGTTTAGTGGTATGTTGATCGGTAGGTTGACAGGCTGTATAAGCGTTAATTATTTATATTTAATGCTTATGCAGTTGAGTAATGCACTTTGGATGATGGTTGATGTTGATTATTGTTGTGATATACATGTGTTGTATGAAATCCATATAAATAACATTATATGGTAATTGACCGTGTCTGATTCCAATTCAGATCTGAAGAATATTTTAAAATAATTAATATTTTAAACTAATAATCTGTAAAAGGCCAAAATCTGATTTTGATGTCCGATTTGCAATGGACACGGATATATTTAAATATATATAGTTGTGTTGATTAGATATGCGTCATTTTGACGCGAACGATATTTATATCAATTTTATTTATTTTTATGATGAATATCGAAAATGGAAGTGATTTCAAAATCTGATATTTTAAAATATTATCATTTATATGTTAATGACATGAAATATTCAATTTTGATATAAAATTTAATATGAAGTTGAAATCGTTTTGAAAATGAATTTAAAACGATTTATAAAATACATTTTAAATGGAAATCGATGAAATATAATATATATATATATTATATATATTTAATGGCCTGAATAGAACGTGACTCGCAGCGGCAGTTCGCGAATTTCGACCATTGACTTCGAATGGACTCTACGGAAGATCCGACTGTCGGATTCTCGTAAAACTGGAACCGTTGGGTTCGTATCGAAAAGTGCTTTCCAACGGATATAAGGGATTTGAAACCTAACAGTTGGATTTGGAATTATGTCTACATCAAATTTGGAAAAGGTCGTTGTAAGTGCAATTCGTTGACCGTTTGTGGAAATCGACTTACGGGTCTTGATGAAATTATTGAAAATATTAATAATTTGTGTAAAATCATAATAAATGATTTGGAAAGAATTAGGATGAAAAGTTCCATATTTGAAAGGATAAAAATATATATTTATCGAAATGAACTAGTTATGAACTAGAATTATAATCCAATATTTTTAAATAATTAAATTGGATTTGAAATGGTTTAAAAATAACCGGAATTTCAAATATATGAATTGGAATGGATTTCAATCGAAATTATCTTCGAAATATTTCGAAATTGGGTTCCGTGATTATACTGATATTGTGGAGGAATTTGGAAGATATATATATCGTTATTCCAATACGAAATTTGTTGGTTTCAGAATTTGATATTGAATATAAGCCGATATATTTTCTATTTTGAGCTATGTTTTTTGATATCAAATTTAATTTTGGGTTTGTCGTGAATGATATCTTTAATAATATTGTTCTTAAACCCAATGGAGTTAAGAAAATTAGAAACTGACTGGTGATTAGCTAAGTTAAATGGTTTCCTAGGTATTGATCTGATGTTGGTTTCGGCCTTCTGGATTAATACTTAAGTAATTGTTCTCTTACTAATTTATGGTTAGAGACTGATGGGATTTTGGGTTTGTCATGAACTGTGTTTTAAATGACACTGTTCTTAAATCCGGTGTGAAAAGAATAAATCTTTTAAATTAAGATTTAAAGAAGAATCACCAATTAATTAACAATTAAATGAAACTGAAAATGGAATGTGAATTGGATTTATTATGAATTGTGTTTTTAACGACATTCATTCTTTAACCCGATTTATAGTGAAATGTGGTTTGGAATTTATAAATCTTTTTATTAAGATTTAACGGGATTTTCCAAAGTAACGTTTTCCAACTTAATATATTAAATTGGAATTGAATGGAATTCGATTGATAATAATCGAAGTGAACTTCTATGGAGTAACACTGTTAATACATATGGAATTTAAAAGGCTTTGCAGTTATTCCATTTATATTATTAGTCGGATACGGAAATTGATAACGATTATATATTGATTTGTTTTTCCGTGAAGATTCCATAATTAATGGAATATGATTTGGGTTTATCGTGAACTATGTTTTAAATGACATTAGTTCTTTAACCCAGTTAAAGGCAGCATTACATGTCTGTCATTGTATTTGGAACTGTATGGTTGATCTCTGCTAAATATATATCTATTTGGTGGCGGAGAATTTATTTTCTTGCTTAACACCCTTCTCTGAGACGTACGAGCTTAGAGGTTATATATCGGCAGAAATCAATAGTACGATGTAGATTGTCGATGCGACATGTTTGTGTTTCCAAAGTTAAATAATCAATAATATTGATTTTTTGGAAGATGAAAACTAAGTAGTGTTTTGATGAATCTTTAATTAGATTAAAAAGGGAATGTGATAATTCAAATTATCAAATTTGGGAAATGATCGAGAATGGAGTATCGCCAGTTTTGCTTGTAGCGATAGTTAAATCTTTAATTAGATTTGAACGGGAAATGGTAATTAATTTTACCGATAAGACCGTGGTGTTTGTTATGGAGTATTACCAGTTTTTCTCCATGGGATGAATAGGTTGGGATTGGGAAATTAGACAAATGATTACTTCGGTAAGGTGTGCTAATCCCGAATAGTTTGGAGAACCGTAACATGGTTTTAATTGACATCCAAAGGAAGATTAAAGAATAAATTTAAAGAATTTATCTTTGATAAAATTAATTGGAACCTTTCCCAAAGTATATGAATATTTGGACAAAAGAATATTCAGAATTGGAATGAGGCGTATGTTGTGTTTTTATAACTCTTGTTTACTATATACGCGAGTTATTTAGAAAGGCAGGGTTTATACCCATTCTGAATAACTGTTTTAACGATAAGTCAACGATGAAGACGGTGGTTGAAGACCATAGGTCTGCACATTGTTTGGATGATTACTGATGTCTTGATTGGGTTGTACACCCAAGACAAAGCTAATTAGTGGTGATCCTCCAGACGTACTTGGAGATCGACCAGATATGCGAGGACCTCTCTCCTGTATTGGACTTACGGGACGAGGAATAAGGTGCCTCCGGTTTCGTTCATACCTAGAACAAACTTGTAAATGGATGTGTGTCTGACATTGGATTTTATTTTGTGTTGATTGATTTCTATTAAATATATATCTGTTTGGCGGAGGAGAATTTATTCTCTTGCTTAACGTCTTTCTCTGAGACATACGAGCTCAGGGGTCATATATCGATAGATATCAGTCACATGGCATGAATTTCCTATGTGGCATGTTGAGATGCAAAGGATTAAGACTTCTGTTGAAAATAAGAGTCTTGTGGTTGATGATCAAAGCACGACTTTAATATAGCGCCGATTTGTGTATAGCGTTAATTCGCGGGCCTCGCACCTCAGTATGAGTAAAAAATGGGATAAGGGACCCAAGGAGAACATGACGTTTCTTTCTAGCTATGGGTGGTGTCGGGGTTTTGCAAGCCCTGACATTTTTATATTTTTACCTTTGTGGTTGTTGGAATGTGAGGCGCCTCGGATATATCGGTCTCTTTGGAGCCAATGGATATAGGTCCTATAGGACCGTCAAACGTGTGTTCAGGAATACTAATCTACTAACGTAAGTGTGGACCGGCCTTGGAGGATCCAAGGGTCTTCTGCGTGAGATCCTGAGGCAATTGCTAGAGTGTCTCGAAGCCGGCGAGGAGTACATACCTTGCCTCGACTCATGACGGAAATTCAGTTTCCAATACATGACATTTCGGTTTTGATTGTAGAGCCTAGTATTGGTGACACGATAGATGGTACCCATGCCGCTTATGATTGATACATTTATATTTGAAGTTGTTTTCATACACTTTACACTATAACAGCATCAAAATGATTTTTTTAAATGTACCAAGCATGTTTGGCTATTATAATGTAAAACTCTATCCTCTGGCTTGCGTTGCATTGTGTGATGGGACCTGAGTCTTATAATAGCTTGATTTTCCCAAAAAGCCTTGTGCTGTTTGTTTTATGCACTGGTATTCTTGGGAGGAAACCGATTCCGTGTTATACGGGATAGTCCCTTGATTTACTTTATTTTTAAAGTAAAGATTTAATAACCGTTTTAGTTCTCACACAAGTCACATAACTGACCTGGAGTTTATTGTTTTAACCAAAACTCTGGGTGCCTCTATTTCCATACGGGCAGCTAGTAGTTTTGGTTTTGCAGATTTATATTCATAGGTTTCTAGTTTACAACTGGAATGATATTTGAAAAGCTCTGTATCCGTTTATCTCTTTCAGTTGTGTTTTATATTATTTTCCGCTGCTATGTAATGTATTTTAATCTCTGATATTTATCAAATGTATGTTATTTGTTCATACTCTATATATCCTTGTACTATGATGTAAATTGTTGTATAAGAAATGAAACGTTCTTCTGTTTGTGTTTTGATTTGTCTTGTTCTCAGACAATCTGTTCTTTCTCTTCTCTTCAGAGAGCGGGGAAGTTCGGGTTGTTATAGTTTGGTATCAGAGCTTTGGTTCATAGAGCTCGAGAATAAGACACATTAGAACCGAACGAAAGAATCCATCAAAGATTGGATTAGTAATATCCAATGAGAATGACTCATTAGAGATGGGATCAGTAGCATCCTAGAACGAGTGTGAAGAGTAGCATTTTCAAAATAAAAATGAAAACAAATATTATTTTGAAAATTTAAACCATCTTATACGTATCTGAATATTTATTTTATATCGAATTTGGACAATCGAGTATATAAAGATTTTTCCTTACAAACGTATATTCGAAGTTTTAATATACTAGATGGATATAGAATCACACTCAGTCGCCAGGGCTGATTCTGATGATCGTCCGGACATCATCAGAATTTGTGTTCGAGTTTCAAAAAGTGGGATATCTATATATTTCCAATTGACTGGTGTAAGAACCAAAACTAGATAGAGTTATTGTTGTGATTTGGCACCAATTTTTGTATATATATCTAAAGTTATGTGTTTGAAACGATAATCACAAATTGATTGCTGATTGTGTTGTCTGATTATTAGTTTGATTGATAAAATTATTGGAACCATAAAACCAATAAGTGGATGAAGAGTAATATAGCCAAATTGATTCAAAATGTTGAATTGAAATTTGTTTGCAATTGCATACATGTACATGCATATATATATTGAACAGGTCATAGCAAGGAGGTTAGAGCAGAGGAATAAAATTGTATGCCCGACAAATAGGTACATGTTTACTAATTTATTAGGTTTGGATGATTTTATGAGCTGATTGGCTTTTTCTTTTTTGAGATGAGAGAGCCTGTGTGGCGGTTTGGGGATTTTCCCAGTGCTCCCCGCACAAAGGAGGCCATGACAAAAAAATTCGAAAATTTAGGGTGTTAGCCAAATTTTTGAAAAATTAGAAATTCTTAGAAACTGAACAATTGAAGAATAAAAGCCAGAATGAAAGTTGAGTTGATTAGTAAAACAACTTTCAGCTCCGTTCCTTTTCAAGGACGAAAAGATTTTAAGTGGAGGAGATTGTAACAACCCGGAAAATCAGAACCAATTTAAAAAAAAATTATTTTGGCAATTTTAATGAATTTTGAATATTTAAAATGATTTATTTTAAATAATAATGACGAGAAATTAATTTTGAATAGAATTAGAATGTATAACTTTATTTAAATCAAAGTTAGAATATAAATATCAAAGCTAGAAATAATTTTTCTGGAATTTTTGGAGTCCGTATGTGGGCCCGGTAAATTAAAATGTACGTTGAAATCAATTTTGAACATTATATTAATTTATATTATAATTTTGATGAATACTGAACGAAACAGTCGAATTGGCTTACGAAACATATCCCATTATGTCCATAATGGGGGTATTTGGTTAGGGACGATAGTCGTTGGGTTCGATTTGGAGTTAGGATGAAAAAGTAACTTTTTGGAATTAAATAATTATATTAAGTCAACCTCTCCCTTTTCTCTCTCTCTCACGTTCAAACTCATAACAAAAAAAAAAGAATGATCGCAGAAACCTGAAGCCCTGCACCACCATGCCACCTTCGTCGGCCACCCACCCATCGTCGCCACCCTCCTCTTCCATCTCCTCCTCTCTTTCTTCCTCTTCTTTCTCTCTTCATTTCTATGCAATCCCTAAACCCCGAAATCAATTTCCACATCCACCACCCTCCTCCGTCGGCCACCCACCACCACCGGCACAATCCCCTACCCCAGTTTGGCCCTACGCTGCCTCTGGCCGCCCAGCTCCGGCCGTGGGCCTCGCCAAGTCCAAAAACCCATTTTTCTCCAAAAATCCCGTTTTTCATAAAATACCCTATCACTATTTCGTCAATAGCTCCCAAATCTTGCAATTCTGGCCAAAACTCCACAGTACCAAAATCGAAGAGCACGATTTTCTCTTCGATTTGGTATATGGAAGTCCTATTTTGGATGGCGGAGCTGTCCGGAAATCGCGTCCGAAGTCGATGGACCTGCTGCTATTTTTCGCGATTTCCGGCGAATTGGTGCGTTTTTGGAAGAAAGTCCACTAGGCAAAAGTTGTCCAGAATGGCGTGTTTAGGCTAGTAACAAAGTTTAGTGAAGATTGGAGGTCGTATGCAAATTGTAGAGCCAAAGAGGCGAATTCAAGTGCGAGAAAGCGACAAAACGAAGTGCGACGACAAAATCCACTAATTAAAGGATGATGGAGTGGATCCCAAGGCTGAGAACATCTCACTTTAATTTTATTTTCTAGTTAAAATATATACTAGGATGCAGATGGTGCTTAGCAGCACCCAACACCCGTCGTCCACAGACCATGGACGACTTGTTTGATTTGATTATGTTGTGAAAACTGTTTGTGATGTGAAATAGACTGTATAAAATATTCACGTATTGACATAAAATATTTTATCGTTAAAAATATGATTTTAACGTATATATGAATAAAATAAATATTCATTTACAAATCGGACGATTTGTTTATGTACACACATTTGACTGATATTGATTGGGACGTTAGATGTTACACATCGCCCAACTGCACAAATAATAATCAGTGTTTGTTGTTTAAAAACCCTACACGGGTGTTGGGATGATATTTGACGTACACAAATCCCAATCGTTTAGTGGTATGTCGATCGATAGGTTGACAAGTTGTATAAGCGTTAATTATTTATATTTAATGCTTATGCAGTTAAGTAATGTGTAATAACCCGGGAAATGTGAGCCAGTTTAAAATTTAAAATTTGGCAATTTTAGCGAATTTTGAATATTTAAAATAGATTATTTTAAATAATATCGACGAGAAATTTATTTTGAATATAATTCGAATGTATATATTATATACGCCGTCGTTAGAATATAAATAATTATATATAATTATAAATAGAATTGAAAATGGCGCGGTAGTTCGATAATTCGATTTCAAACTTCAATTGAACATACCGGGTGCAAAACAATCCGGATTTTAGTGAAACTAAAAACATTAGGATCTATTTTAGAATATCCTTCCAACGAATCCGACAAATCAAAATTTCATAGCGGGGATCAAAAGATATGTCCATTTGAAAATTCTGAATAGTCGCTATGGAATTCAGGCCCTTAAAAATAGACATTTTGCAAACGACCACGGATTTCGACGAAACCACTTTTGTTGGATCCGGGATGTAAAATTATTGCTAGGTTCCAAATTTCGTAATTTTTCGAATCGATATGTGAGCGTGGCAAAGGAAAACGCGTTTGACCAGTTTCAGTTGATTTTAATCGACTGGAAAATGGCCATTTTTCTAACGGTCCCAGAATTCGACGAAACTAGTTTTTTAGAACCGTATCGTCAATACGAAGCTAGAAAATATTTTTCGGGGATTTTTAGAGTTAGTATGTGACCCCAGTAAATTGAAATGCGCGTTTAAAATCAATATATAGAGTTATATGTTGATTTTGACGAAAACTGATCGAAACGATCAAATCAGCTTGTGATACATATCCCATTGTGTTCGGAATGGGGGTAATTAGCTATGGACGACAGGCGGTGGGCCTCGTTTAGAGGTCGAAAATAAAAGTTGCTTTTTGGTGGAAAATTAAATAATTAAAATAAAAACTCCTCTCCCTCTTCCTTCAGTTTCTGCCCCCCCCCATTCGATTTAGTTCAATCAGTAAAAGAAAAAAAAGAGGGAGAAGAAGTGGGGAGGAGCGTCGCCGCTCCTCTGAGCAGCGCGCCACCGCGCTGCCAGGCGTAGCCCCCCTTGCTAGCGATCGACGCACCCCCCCCCAAAAAAAAAAACCCTCCACCTAAACGAACGCCAAGCCACCCTCCCCATCACCAGCGCCTTGCCCACGCCCCACCGCGCCTCCATCTCCGACGAGCAGCCCCACCCTTTCGGCCGACGTCTAGAAAAAAAAAGAGGTGATTTTTAATCCTTTTATTCAGTTTTAATTATTTGTTTGTGTAATGAAAAATACGATTTTTCTTATGTAATTTAGCTTGAAAAATACGATTCTTCTTATGTGATTTAGCATAGAAAAAAACTGATTTTTCATATGTTTTTAAGCATTAAAAATCCGAGATTTCTACTTAAGGAAAGGAGAGATTTTTACATATGTAGAGAATACGGGCAACGAAGATGACAAAAAGGTGAGAACGACGAAGATTTCTATAAATGAAGTGTCGTGAAGTTGGGATAGCTTTCGGTGAGAACTTCTCACCCTTCAATTTCTTTTTCTAGTTATATATATATATATATATATATATATATATATATATATATACTAGGATGCAGATGGTGTTTAGTAGCACCCGACACCCGTCATCCATAGACCATGGATGGCTTGTTTGTTAAATTTTTTGGCTGTGTAGTTGGTTAGATAATTTGGTTTGAATTGAATTGTTGAAATGAATGGATTTTATTGATGTGTGAATGGCGTGGGCCTTCACTAGACCGGGGATAAGGCTAGGCCTCGTCCCGTTTCTAGTATCGTGCCGTTATGCCGCCGAAATTTTCTAAAACAAGTTAGAAAAATAAAAATATAATTTTTATCTTGTAAATGAACTGAATAAAAATTCTTGTGTTAGAATAAAATATTTTATCATTAAAAATATAATTTTTAACGTGAATGTGAATAAATAAATATTCATTTACAAACCGGACGGTTTGTTTATGTACACCTATTTGAAGGACATTGATTGGGACGATAAATTTTACACATCGCCCAACTGCACAAATAAAATCGGTGTTTGATTGTTTGAAACCCCACACGGGTGTTGGGATGAAATTTGAAGTTCACTCATCCTGATTGATTAAATATGTCGACCGATTGATTGACAGGCTGTTATAAGCGTTAGACGTCTATATTTGATGCTTATACAGTGTAGTGCACTTTGGTTGATGGTTGATTATTTTCAATGCTATTATATACGTGTGATGTATGAAAATCCATATAGTTAACATTATATGGTGATTGATTGGGCCTCATTCCAATTTAGAAAATAAAGAATATTATAATATAAAGTTCATGTGTTGACTGTACTCATCCGTTGAGATTAGTCATGTGTTGAACGAAATATTTTAATAATAAAATTTACATCTTTATCAATATAAAATTTACATCTTTATCAATATAAAATAAAGGTTCATGTGTTGACAGTACTCATCCGTTGAGATTAGTCATGTGTTGAACGAAACAATTTGAAATAGAAATATTTGAAATAGAAATATTTGAAAAAGAAATATTTGAAATAGAATATTGGAAAATAGAAATATATGAAGCCGTGTTGATTAGATTGACGCCATTTTGACGTGAACGATATTTATATCGATTTTACTCATTTTAAAATGAATATTGAAAAGTGATTTCGAAATGAATTGAATATAAAGCGATTTCGAAATGAATTGAATATAAAGTGATTTCGAAATGAATTGAATATAAAGCGATTTCGAAATGAATTGAATATAAAGTGATTTCGAAATGAATTGAATATAAAGCGATTTCGAAATGAATTGAATATAAAGCGATTTCGAAATGAATTGAATATAAAACGATTAAGAAATGAATTTGATTCAAATAGAAAACGAAATGAATTTGATTCAAATAGAAAATGAAATGAATTTGATTCAAATAGAAAACGAAATGAATTTGATTCAGATGGAAAACGAAATGAATTTGATTCAAATGGAAAACGAAATGAATTTGATTCAAATGGAAAACGAAATGAATTTGATTCAAATAGAAAACGAATTTGAATTGAATCGAATAGAAAACCAATTTGAATCGAATCGAATAGAAAACGAATTTGAATTGAATCGAATAGAAAACCAATTTGAATCGAATCGAATAGAAAACCAATTTGAATCGAATCGAATAGAAAACGAAATTGAATTGAATCGAATAGAAAACCAATTTGAATTGAATCGAATAGAAAACGAATTTGAATTGAATTGAATAGAAAACCAATTTGAATTGAATCGAATAGAAAACGAATTTGAATTGAATAGAAATGAATTTTAAAACGAATTTATAAGGAAAAATTCAATTTTAATTCGAATTGAATTGGAAGTTGAATTTGTTTTTGAAACGAATTTAAAACTATTTATATAATTCGTTTTAAATAGAAATCGACGATATATATATTATATATATAATATAATGGCCTGAATAGAATGCGTCGCGCCGCGGCAGTTCGTGAATTTCGACCATTTATTTCAAACGGACATTACGGGAGATCCGACCGTCGGATTCTCCTTAAGCTAGAACCGTTGGTTTCGTATCGAAAAGAGCTTTCTAACAAATATTAGGAATTTGAAATCTAACGGTTGGATTTGGAGATACGTCCAAATCAAATTTGAAAAAGGTCGCTGTATGTGCAGTTCGATGGCCGTCGTTGGAAATCGACTGTACAGGCCTTGATAAAATTATTAAAAATAGCAATAATTTGTGTAAAATCATAAGAAATGATTTGGGAAAAATTGGGACGAAAAACTCCATATTTGAAAAGATAAAAATAAATTTTAATCAAAATGAACTAGTTTTGAACTGAAATTAAAACCCATTTATTTTTAAATAAACAAATTGGATTTGAAATGGGTTTGAAATAGAATTGATTTGTGGGTTTATCGTGAAGGGTGTTTTTAAATGACACTTGTTCTTTAACCCGATAATAAACAGAATGTGAGTTGGGTTTGTCGTGAGCTGTGTTTTAAATGACATTAGTTCTTTAACCCAGTAAAAGGAGTTTTAATGAATCTGCAATCAAATTGAAATGTGAATTGATAAGTTAAATTATCAAAATTAGAAAATGAGCGAGGATGGAGTATCACCAGTTTTGCTCCAAAGCGATAGTTAAATCTTTAATTAGATTTGAACGTGAAATGTAAATAAATTTTACCGATAACGCCATGGTGTTAGATATGGGGTATTACCAGTTTTGCTTCATGGGATGAATAGGTTGGGATTTGGAAATAAAACAAATAATTACTTCGGTATGGTTCGCTAATCTCGACTAGTTTGGAAAACCATAATTTGGTTTGAAACGACATCCAAAGGAAGATTAAAGGATAAATTTTAAAGAATTTATCTTGGATAAAATTAATGGGAACCTTTCCCTAAGAATATGAAATTTACGGTTAGTGACTAATGAATTGGAATGAGGCGTATGTTGTGTTTGTGTAAAATTTGTTTTAATATACGCGGGTTGTTCGGAAAGTCCGGGTTTATACCCATTCTGAATAACCGATTCGACGATAAGTCGAAGATGAAGATGGTGGTTGAAGACCGGAAGTCTTCACATCGTTTGGGTGATTACTGATGATCTTGATTGGGCTATACACCCAAGATGAGGGAATCGGTTAGTGGTCGTCCAGACGTACTTGGAGACGGATGGATATGTGAGGAAAGTGCCTCCGGCTTCGTTCAGACCCAGAACGAACTTGTAAATGGATTGTGTGTCTGACATTGGATTTTATTCTGTGTTGATTGATTTCTGTTAAATATATATGTGTTTGGCGGTAGAGAATTTATTCTCTTGCTTAACGCCCTTCTCTGAGACGTACGAGCTTAGAGGTTATATATCGATAGATATCAATCGTATGACCTGAATTGCCTGTGTGGCACGCTGAGATGCAATGATCAAGGCTTCTGTTGAAAAGCAAAGTATTGTGGTTGATGATCAAAGCACGGCTTACGTGGCAGCTTTGTGTATAACGTGAATTCACGAGCCTCACACCTCGATATGAGTTAAAAACGGGATACGGACCGCTGGGAGAGCACGACGTTTCTTTCTAGCTTTGGTGGTGTCAGTGACTTACCAGCCCTGACATTTATATACTTTTCACCTTTGTGGTTGTTGGAATGAGGCGCCTCGATTATAGGTCTGTAAGGACCGGGAAACGTGTGTTCAGGCATAACTAATCCTCTAACGTAAGTGAGGACCGGCCCAGCCGAATCCAGGATTGCCCAGAGTGTGTAGTCCTGAGACATTTGCTAGAGTGTCTCGAACGCGGAGAGGAGCTTGCCCCTTGCCTCGACTCATGACGGAAATACAATTTCCAATACGAGATATCTCGGTTTTAATTGTAAAACTAGTATGGCGACATAGTGGTATGGGACATTCATGCCGCCTATGATTTATATTTACGATTGAAACTGTTTTGACACTATACACTTATTATAGTATCAAATGATTTGTTTTAAACGTACCAAGCATGTTTGCCTGTTATAAGATAAAACCCTATCCTCCGGCTTGCGTTGCATTGTGTGATGGGACCTGGGTCTTATAATAGCTTCATTTTTCGAAAAAGCTATGCGTTGTTTATTCTATGCACTGGTATTCTTGGGAGGAAACCCGTTCCGTGTTATACGGCGTGGTCCCTTGAATTACTCTCTTTTAAAAATAAAGTTTTAATAACCGTTTTAGTTCTCACACCAGTCACATGACTGACCTGGAGTTTATTGTTTTAACCTAAACTCTGGGTGCCCCTATTTTCCGCCCGGGCAGCTAGTAGTTTTGGTTTTGCAGATTTATATTCACAGGATCCTGGTTTACAGCTGGAATGATATCCGGAAAGCTCTGTATCCGTATATCACCTTCAGTTGTGCTTTGTATTATTTTCCGCTGCTATGTAATTTATTGTAATCTCTGATATTTATCGAATGTAATTTATTCATTTATACTCTGTATATTCTTGTATCTGATGGAATTGTTGTAATAGCAATGAAATGTTCTTCTGTCTGCGTTCTGATTTGTCTTGTCCTCACAGTAATTCGTTCTTTCTCATCTCTTCGGAGACCGGCAAAATCGGTCGCTTCATTTGGTATCAGAGCTTTGGTTTACAGAGCTCGAGAACAAGACACGTTAGAACCATACGAAAGAATTCATCAGATATTGGATTAGTAATATCCAATTAGAATGACTCGTTAGAGATAGGATCAGTAGTATCCTAGAATGGGGGTGAAGAGTATATTTTTCAAATGAAAACAAATTTTGTTTTGAAAATTTAAATCGTTTTATACGTATTTGAATATTTTATTTATACTGATATGGACAATCTAGTATATAAAGGTTTTGCATATACGCGTCATGAACGTATATTCGAAGTTTTAATATACAGGATAGATATAGAATCATACTCTAGTGGCCTGAAGATGATTCTGATGGTTGAGTACTCATCATCAGAATTTATCTTCGAGTAATGAAGGTGTGATATCTATATATTTCCATTAGACTGGTGTGAGAACCAAAACTAGTATAGATAGATTTATTTGTTGTGATTTGGCATCAAAAATGTGATTTTTGACTATATATCAAAATTATCAATTTGAAACGTTAATTCACTAATGGATTGATGTTTGTGTTGGTTGTTTATTTTTTTAATAATTTTGAACCATTTAGCCTAATTGAACCAAATATTGAATTGTATTGAAAATTGGTCGCATTTGCTTGCATATACATATACTTACATTGAACAGGTCATAGCAAGGAGGCTAGAGCAGAGAATAAAATTTGTTTGCCCGACTAATAGGTACATGTTTACTATATAATTTACTATTTTGTTTGGGTGATGATGATTTTATGAGCCGATTGGCTAGCCGCTTGGCTTTTTCTTTTTCTTTTTGAGATCAGAAGGCCTATATGGCAATTTCGGGATTTTCCCGTGGCTCCCGGTGCAGGGGAGGTTATTGCGAAATTTTTCGAAAATTTAGGGTGTTAGCCAAATTTTTGAAGAATTTGAAAATTCTCAGAAACTGAAAAGTTGGAGAATGGAAGCCAGATCAAACGTAGAGTTGATTAATCAAACCACTTTCGACTTTGTTCCTTTTTGGGGACGAAAAGTTTTAAGTGGGGGAGATTGTAATAACCCGGGAAATCTGAGCCAGTTTAAAAATTTTAATTTGGCAATTTTAGCGAATTTTGAACATTTAAAATAGATTATTTTAAATAATATCGACGAGAAATTTATTTTGAATATAATTCGAACGTATATATTATATACGCCGTCGTTAGAATATAAATAATTATATATAATTATAAATAGAATTGAAAATGGCGCGGTAGTTCGATAATTCGATTTCAAACTTCAATTGAACATACCGGGTGCAAAACAATCCGGATTTTAGTGAAACCAAAAACATTAGGATCTATTTTAGAATATCCTTCCAACGAATCCGACAAATCAGAATTTCATAGCGGGGATCAAAAGATATGTCCAGTTGAAAATTCTGAATAGTCGCTATGGAATTCAGGCCCATAAAAATAGACATTTTGCAAACGACCTCGGATTTCGACGAAACCACTTTTGTTGGATCCGGGATGTAAAATTATTGCTAGGTTCCAAATTACGTAATTTTTCGAATTGATATGTGAGCGTGGCAAAGAAAATGCTTTTGAACTGTTTTAGTTGATTTTAATCGACTGGAAAATGGCCATTTTTCTAATGGTCTCAGAATTCGACGAAACTAGTTTTGTTAGGACCATATCGTCAATACGAAGCTAGAAAATATTTTTCGGCGATTTTTAGAGTTAGTTGTGACCCCAGTAAATTGAAATGCGCGTTTAAAATCAATATATAGAGTTATATGTTGATTTTGACAAAAACTGATCGAAACGATCAAATCAGCTTGCGATACATATCCCATTGTGTTCGGAATGGGGGTAATTAGCTATGGACGACAGGAGGTGGGCCTCGTTTAGAGGTAGAAAATAAAAGTTGCTTTTTGGTGGAAAATTAAACAATTAAATAATTAAAATAAAAACTCCTCTCCCTCTTCCTTTAATTTCTGCCCCCCCCCATTCGATTTAGTTTAATCAGTAAAAGAAAAAAAAAGAGGGAGAAGAAGCGGGGAGGAGCGCCGCCGCTCCTCCGAGCAGCACGCCACCGCTCCTCCGAGCAGCGCGCCACCGCGCTGCCAGGCGTAGCCCCCCCCCCCCCCCCCGCCGATTTGAAGCAGCCCCCCTTTGCTGGCGATCGACGCCCCCCCCCCCTCAAAAAAAACCCTCCACCTTAACGAACGCCAAGCCACCCTCCCCATCGCCAGCGCCTTGCCCACGCCCCACCGCGCCTCCATCTCCGACGAGCAGCCCCACCCTTCCGGCCGACGTCCAGAAAAAAAGAGAGGTGATTTTTAATCCTTTTATTCAGTTTTAATTATTTATTTGTGTAATGAAAAATACGATTTTTCTTATGTAATTTAGCTTGAAAAATACGATTCTTCTTATGTGATTTAGCATAGAAAAAAACTGATTTTTCATATGTTTTTAAGCATTTAAAATCCGAGATTTCTACTTAAGGAAAGGAGAGATTTTTACATATGTAGAGAATACGGGCAACGAAGATGACAAAAAGGCGAGAACGACGAAGATTTCTATAAATGAAGTGTCGTGAAGTTGGGATAGCTTTCGGTGAGAACTTCTCACCCTTCAATTTCTTTTTCTAGTTATATATATATATATATATATATATATATATATATATACTAGGATGCAGACGGTGTTTAGTAGCACCCGACACCCGTCATCCATAGACCATGGATGGCTTGTTTGATAAATTGTTTGGCTGTGTAGTTGGTTAGATAATTTGGTTTGAATTGAATTGTTTGGTGAAATTAATGGATTTTATTGATGTGTGAATGGCGTGGGCCTTCACTAGACCGGGGATAAGGCTAGGCCTCGTCCCGTTTCTAGTATCGTGCCGTTATGCCGCCGAAATTTTCTAAAATAAGTTAGAAAAATAAAAGTATCATTTTTATCTTGTAAATGAACTGAATAAAAATTCTTGTGTTAAAATAAAATATTTTATCGTTAAAATATAATTTTTAACGTGAATGTGAATAAATAAATATTCATTTACAAACCGGACGGTTTGTTTATGTACACCTATTTGAAGGACATTGATTGGGACGATAAATTTTACATTTCGCCCAACTGCACAAATAAAATCGGTGTTTTATTTTTTGAAACCCCACATGGGTGTTGGGATGAAATTTGAAGTTCACTCATCCTGATTGATTAAATATGTCGATCGATCGATTGACAGGCTGTTATAAGCGTTAGACATCTATATTTGATGCTTATACAGTGTAGTGCACTTTGGTTGATGGTTGATTATTTTCAATGCTATTATATACGTGTGATGTATGAAAATCCATATAGTTAACATTATATGGTGATTGATTGGGCCTCATTCCAATTTAGAAAATAAAGAATATTATAATATAAAGGTTCATGTGTTGACCGTACTCGTCCGTTGAGATTAGTCATGTGTTGAACGAAATATTTTAATAATAAAATTTACATCTTTATCAATATAAAATTTACATCTTTATCAATATAAAATAAAGGTTCATGTGTTGACAGTACTCATCCGTTGAGATTAGTCATGTGTTGAACGAAACAATTTGAAATAGAAATATTTGAAATAGAAATATTTGAAAAAGAAATATTTGAAATAGAATATTGGAAAATAGAAATATATGAAGCCGTGTTGATTAGATTGACGCCATTTTGACATGAACGATATTTATATCGATTTTACTCATTTTAAAATGAATATTGAAAAGTGATTTCGAAATGTATTGAATATAAAGTGATTTCGAAATGAATTGAATATAAAGCGATTTCGAAATGAATTGAATATAAAGGGATTTCGAAAGGAATTGAATATAAAGCGATTTCGAAATGAATTGAATATAAAGTGATTTCGAAATGAATTGAATATAAAGCGATTTCGAAATGAATTGAATATAAAGTGATTTCGAAATGAATTGAATATAAAGCGATTTTGAAATGAATGGAATATAAAGCGATTTCGAAATGAATTGAATATAAAGCGATTTCGAAATGAATTGAATATAAAACGATTAAGAAATGAATTTGATTCAAATAGAAAACGAAATGAATTTGATTCAAATAGAAAATGAAATGAATTTGATTCAAATAGAAAACGAAATGAATTTGATTAAAATAGAAAACGAAATGAATTTGATTCAAATGGAAAACGAAATGAATTTGATTCAAATGGAAAACGAAATGAATTTGATTCAAATAGAAAACGAAATTGAATTGAATCGAATAGAAAACCAATTTGAATCGAATCGAATAGAAAACGAATTTGAATTGAATCGAATAGAAAACCAATTTGAATCGAATCGAATAGAAAACCAATTTGAATCGAATCGAATAGAAAACAAATTTGAATTGAATCGAATAGAAAACCAATTTGAATTGAATCGAATAGAAAACGAATTTGAATTGAATCGAATAGAAAACCAGTTTGAATTGAATCGAATAGAAAACGAATTTGAATTGAATAGAAATGAATTTTAAAACGAATTTATAAGGAAAAATTCAATTTTAATTCGAATTGAATTGGAAGTTGAATTTTTTTTTGAAACGAATTTAAAACTATTTATATAATTCGTTTTAAATAGAAATCGACGATATATATATTATATATATCATATATATAATATAATTGCCTGAATAGAACGCGCCGCGCCGCGGCAGTTCGTGAATTTCGACCATTTATTTCAAACGGACATTACGGGAGATTCGACCGTCGCATTCTCCTTAAACCGGAACCGTTGGGTTCGTATCGAAAAGAGCTTTCTAACGAATATTAGGAATTTGAAATCTAACGGTTGGATTTGGAGATACGTCCAAATCAAATTTGAAATAGGTCGCTGTAAGTGCAGTTCGATGGCCGTCGTTGGAAATCGACTGTACAGGCCTTGATAAAATTATTAAAAATAGCAATAATTTGTGTAAAATCATAAGAAATGATTTGGGAAAAATTGGGATGAAAAACTCCATATTTGAAAAGATAAAAATAAATTTTTATCAAAATGAACTAGTTTTGAACTGAAATTAAAACCCATTTATTTTTAAATAAATAAATTGGATTTGAAATGGGTTTGAAATAGAATTGATTTGTGGGTTTATCGTGAAGGGTGTTTTTAAATGACACTTGTTCTTTAACCCGATAATAAACAGAATGTGAGTTGGGTTTGTCGTGAACTGTGTTTTAAATGACATTAGTTCTTTAACCCAGTAAAAGGAGTTTTAATGAATCTGCAATCAAATTGAAATGTGAATTGATAAGTTAAATTATCAAATTTAGAAAATGAGCGAGGATGGAGTATCACCAGTTTTGCTCCAAAGCGATAGTTAAATCTTTAATTAGATTTGAACATGAAATGGTAATAAATTTTACCGATAACACCATGGTGTTAGATATGGAGTATTACCAGTTTTGCTTCATGGGATGAATAGGTTGGGATTTGGAAATAAAACAAATAATTACTTCGGTATGGTTCGCTAATCTCGACTAGTTTGGAAAACCATAATTTGGTTTGAAACGACATCCAAAGGAAGATTAAAGGATAAATTTTAAAGAATTTATCTTGGATAAAATTAATGGGAACCTTTCCCTAAGAATATGAAATTTACGGTTAGTGACTAATGAATTGGAATGAGGCGTATGTCGTGTTTGTGTAACATTTGTTTTAATATACGCGAGTTGTTCGGAAAGTCCGGGTTTATACCCATTCTGAATAACCGATTCGACGATAAGTCGAAGATGAAGACGGTGGTTGAAGACCGGAAGTCTTCACATCGTTTGGGTGATTACTGATGATCTTGATTAGGCTGTACACCCAAGATGAGGGAATCAGTTAGTGGTCGTCCAGACGTACTTGGAGACAGATGGATATGCGAGGAAAGTGCCTCCGGTTTCATTCAGACCCAGAACGAACTTGTAAATGGATTGTGTGTCTGACATTGGATTTTATTATGTGTTGATTGATTTCTGTTAAATATATATCTGTTTGGCGGCGGAGAATTTATTCTCTTACTTAACGCCCTTCTCTGAGACGTACGAGCTTAGAGGTTATATATCGATAGATATCAATCGCATGACATGAATTGCCTGTGTGGCACACTGAGATGCAATGATCAAGGCTTCTGTTGAAAAGCAAAGTCTTGTGGTTGATGATCAAAGCACGGCCTACGTGGCAGCTTTGTGTATAACGTGAATTCGCGAGCCTCACACCTCGGTATGAGTTAAAAACGGGATACGGACCGCTGGGAGAGCACGACGTTTCTTTCTAGCTTTGGTGGTGTCAGTGACTTACCAGCCCTGACATTTATATATTTTTCACCTTTGTGGTTGTTGGAATGAGGTGCCTCGATTATAGGTCTGTAAGGACCGGGAAACGTGTGTTCAGGCATAACTAATCCTCTAACGTAAGTGAGGACTGGCCCAGCCGAATCCAGGATTGCCCAGAGTGTGTAGTCCTGAGACATTTGCTAGAGTGTCTCGAACGCGGAGAGGAGCTTGCCCCTTGCCTCGACTCATGACGGAAATACAATTTCCAATACGAGATATCTCGGTTTTAATTGTAAAACTAGTATGGCGACATAGTGGTATGGGACATTCATGTCGCCTATGATTTATATTTACGATTGAAACTGTTTTGACACTATACACTTATTATAGTATAAAATGATTTGTTTTAAACGTACCAAGCATGTTTGGCTGTTATAAGATAAAACCCTATCCTCTGGCTTGCGTTGCATTGTGTGATGGGACCTGGGTCTTATAATAGCTTCATTTTTCGAAAAAGCATTGCTTTGTTTATTCTATGCACTGGTATTCTTGGGAGGAAACCCATTCCGTGTTATACGGCGTGGTCCCTTGAATTACTCTCTTTTAAAAATAAAGTTTTAATAACTGTTTTAGTTCTCACACCAGTCGCATGACTGACCTGGAGTTTATTGTTTTAACCTAAACTCTGGGTGCCCCTATTTTCCGCACGGGCAGCTAGTAGTTTTGGTTTTGTAGATTTATATTCACAGGATCCTGGTTTACAGCTGGAATGATATCCGGAAAGCTCTGTATCCGTATATCACCTTCAGTTGTGCTTTGTATTATTTTCGGCTGCTATGTAATTTATTGTAATCTCTGATATTTATCGAATGTAATTTATTCATTTATACTCTGTATATTCTTGTATCTGATGGAATTGTTGTAATAGCAATGAAATGTTCTTCTGTCTGCGTTCTGATTTGTCTTGTCCTCACAGTAATTCGTTCTTTCTCATCTCTTCGGAGACCGGGAAAATCGGTCGCTTCATTTGGTATCAGAGCTTTGGTTTACAGAGCTCGAGAACAAGACACGTTAGAACCATACGAAAGAATTCATCAGATATTGGATTAGTAATATCCAATTAGAATGACTCGTTAGAGATAGGATCAGTAGTATCCTAGAACGGGGGTGAAGAGTATATTTTTCAAATGAAAACAATTTTTTTTTGAAAGTTTAAATCGTTTTATACGTATTTGAATATTTTATTTATACTGATATGGACAATCTAGTATATAAAGGTTTTGCATATACGCGTCATGAACGTATATTCGAAGTTTTAATATACTGGATAGATATAAAATCATACTCTAGTGGCCCGAAGATGATTCTGACGGTTGAGTACACATCGTCAGAATTTATCTTCGAGTAATGAAGGTGTGATATCTATATATTTCCATTAGACTGGTGTGAGAACCAAAACTAATATAGATAGATTTATTTGTTGTGATTTGGCATCAAAAATGTGATTTTTGACTATATATCAAAATTATCAATTTGAAACGTTAATTCACTAATGGATTGATGTTTGTGTTGTTTATTTGTTTGATAATTTTGAACCATTTAGCCTAATTGAACCAAATATTGAATTGTATTGAAAATTGGTCGCATTTGCTTGCATATACATATACTTACATTGAATAGGTCATAGCAAGGAGGCTAGAGCAGAGAATAAAATTTGTTTGCCCGACAAATAGGTACATGTTTACTATAAAATTTACTGTTTTGTTTTGGTGATGATGATTTTATGAGCCGATTGGCTAGCCGCTTGGCTTTTTCTTTTTCTTTTTGAGATCAGAAGGCCTGTATGGCAATTTCAGATTTTCCCGTGGCTCCCGGTGCAGGGGAGGTTATGGCGAAATTTTTCGAAAATTTAGTGTGTTAGCCAAATTTTTGAAGAATTTGAAAATTCTCAGAAACTGAAATTTGGAGAATGGAAGCCAGATCAAACGTAGAATTGATTAATCAAACCACTTTCGACTTTGTTCCTTTTCGGGGACGAAAAGTTTTAAGTGGGGGAGATTGTAATAACCCGGGAAATCTGAGCCAGTTTAAAATTTTTAATTTGGCAATTTTAGCGAATTTTGAACATTTAAAATATATTATTTTAAATAATATCGACGAGAAATTTATTTTGAATATAATTCGAACGTATATATTATATACGCCGTCGTTAGAATATAAATAATTATATATAATTATAAATAGAATTGAAAATGGCGCAGTAGTTCGATAATTCGATTTCAAACTTCAATTGAACATATCGGGTGCAAAACAATCCGGATTTTAGTGAAACCAAAAACATTAGGATCTATTTTAGAATATCCTTCCAACGAATCCGACAAATCAAAATTTCATAGCGGGGATCAAAAGATATGTCCAGTTGAAAATTCTGAATAGTCGATATGGAATTCAGGCCCTTAAAAATAGACATTTTGCAAACGACCTCGGATTTCGACGAAACCACTTTTGTTGGATCCGGGATGTAAAATTATTTCTAGGTTCCAAATTTCGTAATTTTTCGAATTGATATGTGAGGGTGGGAAAGGAAAACGCGTTTGACCAGTTTTAGTTGATTTTAATCGACTGGAAAATGGCCATTTTTCTAACGGTCTCAAAATTCGACGAAACTAGTTTTGTTAGTACCGTATCGTCAATACGAAGCTAGAAAATATTTTTCGGGGATTTTTAGAGTTAGTTGTGACCCCAGTAAATTGAAATGCGCGTTTAAAATCAATATATAGAGTTATATGTTGATTTTGACGAAAACTGATCGAAACGATCAAATCAGCTTGCGATACATATCCCATTGTGTTCGGAATGGGGGTAATTAGCTATGGACGACAGGAGGTGGGCCTCGTTTAGAGGTCGAAAATAAAAGTTGCTTTTTGGTGGAAAATTAAATAGTTAAAATAAAAACTCCTCTCCCTCTTCCTTTAATTTCTGCCCCCCCCATTCGATTTAGTTCAATCAGTAAAAGAAAAAAAAGAGAGAGAAGAAGCGGGGAGGAGCGCTGCCGCTCCTCCGAGCAGCGCGCCACCGCGCTGCCAGGCGTAGCCCCTGTAACAACCCGTAAAATGCGAGCCAGTTTGAAATTTTTATTTTTGCTATTTTAGCGAATTTTGATTATTTAAAATGAATTATTTTAAATAATATCGACGAGAAATTTATTTTGAATATAATTCGAACGTATATATTATACGCGTCGTCGTTAGAATATAAATATTTATATATAATTATAAATAGAATTGAAAATGGCGCGGTAGTTCGATAATTCGATTTCAAACTTCAATTGAATGTACCGGGTGCAAGACAATCCGGATTTTAGTGAAACCAAAAATAATGGAATCTAATAGTGAATATCTTTCCAACGAATCCGAAAAATCCAAAGTTCGTAGCGGGAATCAAAAGATATGTCCAGTCGAAAATTCTGAATAGTCGCTACGGAATTCAGGCCCTTAAAAATGGACATTTTGCAAATGACCTCGGATTTCGACGAAACCAGTTTTGTTAGGTCCGTGATGTCGAATTATTGCTAGATTCCAAATTTCATAATTTTTCGAATCAATATGTGAGCGTGGCAAAGGAAAACGTGTTTTGACCATTTCAATTGATTTTAATCGACTGGAAATTGGCCATTTTTCTAACGGTCTCAGAATTCGACGAAACTAGTTTTGTTAGGACCGTATCGTCAATACGAAGCTAGAAAATATTTTTCGGGAATTTTTAGAGTTAGTATGTGACCTCGGTAATTTGAAATGTACGTTTAAAATTCAATATAGTGATTTAAATGTAAATTTAACGAAAACTGATTGAAACAGCCGAATCAGCTTACGATACATATCCCATTGTGTTCAGAATGGGGGTAAAACGCTATGGACGACAGGCGGTAGGCCTCGTTTCGAGGACATATGTAAAAGTCAACCTTTTTACCAAAATTAAGTAATTAATTAATGAAAAAAATATATATTATTTTAATTTTCGTTTCCCCCCTTTTTCTTCATTGGCCCCCCCGATTCACAATTCAGAAACGAAAAAAAAAAAACCTAACCTAAATCGAACGGAGCCGCCGCCCCCCCCTCAAGACTGACGCCGACGAACCTATCGCCGCCCCACCCCTCCGTCCAGCCTCCTCCTCCCACCGAACAATACCTCGAAGCCGACGAAGCCCACGAAGCAGCACGCCGCCCTCACCCTGAACCCTACCGCCTCCACCTCGAACACCACATCGCGACGCCCCCTGAAGCCTGCCGCCGACGAACACCATCGAGCCCCCCCCCCCTTTTCTTCGCAGGTAAATTTATTTTATTTTATTTTATTTTCATCTTTGAATTCTGATTTTATAAAACATTTAAAAACTGATTTTTATGTTTTTAGATTCTGATTTTGAAAAGGATTTTAAAACTGATTTGAAAAAGGATTTAAAAACTGATTTGAAAAGCATTTTAAAAACAGATTTGAAAAAGCATTTTAAAAACTGATTTGAAAAAGATTTAAAAAACTAATTTTTGTTTTAAAAGAAAAGCTGATTTTAAGAAAGGTTTTAAAACAGATTTTTTTTGAAAGATTTAAAACTTTTAAAAGAAAAAGATTAGAACTTTAAAAAGATCAGATTTCTTTTAGAATATATAAAGTTCATATTTTTAAAATAGAAAAGACGGAATTTTTATTAAGACAAAAGTAAGATATGATTTTTATATTTTTAAAGCAATAAAAAATATATAATTTTTACATCATAGGAATATTAAAAATTCGATTTTTATATATTGAACAGCGAACTAAAAATTCGATTTTTATATATTGAACAGCGAAGTAAAAATTCGATTTTTATATATTGAACAGCGAACTAAAAATTCGATTTTTATATATTGAACAGCGAACTAAAAATTCGATTTTTATATATTGAATAACGAAGTCAAAATTCGATTTTTACATATGTAGAAGATCCGGGCAACGAAGATGACGAAGATGCGATAGCGATGAAGATTTCTATCGATGAAGTGCCGTGGAGCTTGGATAGCTATTTGTGAGAATTTCTCACCTTTCAATTTATTTTTCTAGTTATATATATATATACTAGGATGCAGACGGTGCTTAGTAGCACCCGACACAATTGTCCACAGACCATGGACTTGTTTGTTTTGGTTGCATAGATTAGTTTTGATGATTTGATTTGAATTTGGTTGTTTGGTGAATATGATTGATGTGTGAATGGCGTGGGCCTTCACTAGACCGGGGATAAGGCTAGGCCTTGTCCCGTTTCTAGTATCGTGCCGTTATGCCGCCGAAATTTTCTAAAATATGTTAGAAAATAAAAATATCATTTTATTGTGTAAATGAATAATAGAAATTCATATGTTAGAATAAAATGTTTTATCGTTAAAAATATAATTTTTAACGTGAATATGAATATAGTGAAAGTGAATAAAATAAAATATTCATTTACAAACCGGACGGTTTGTTTATGTACACTTAGTTGAAGGACATTGATTGGGACGATAAATTTTACACATCGCCCAACAGCACAAATAAAATATGCGTGTGATTGTTTGAAACCCCACACGGGTGTTGGGATGAAATTTGAAGTTCACTCATCCTGATTGATTAAATATGTCGATCGATTGATTGATAGGCTGTTATAAGCGTTAGATATCTATATTTGATGCTTATACAGTGTAGTGCACTTTGGTTGATGGTTGATTATTTTTCAATGCTATTATATGTGTGTAATGCATGAAAATCCATATAATTAACTTTATATGGTAATTGATTGGGGCTCATTCCAATTTGAAAAATAAAGAGTATTATAAAATAAAAGTTCATGTGTTGACAGTTTCATCCATTGAGATTGGTCATGTGTTGAACGAAATATTTTAATAATAAAGTTTACATCTTTATCAATATAAAATAAAAGTTCATGTGTTGACAGTGTCATCCATTGAGATTGGTCATGTGTTGAACGAAATATTTTAATAATAAAGTTTACATCTTTATCAATATAAAATAAAAGTTCATGTGTTGACAGTTTCATCCATTGAGATTGGTCATGTGTTGAACGAAATATTTTAATAATAAAGTTTACATCTTTATCAATATAAAATAAAAGTTCATGTGTTGACAGTTTCATCCATTGAGATTGGTCATGTGTTGAACGAAATATTTTAATAATAAAGTTTACATCTTTATCAATATAAAATAAAGGTTCATGTGTTGACAGTTTCATCCATTGAGATTGGTCATGTGTTGAACGAAATATTTTAATAATAAAGTTTACATCTTTATCAATATAAAATAAAGGTTCATGTGTTGACAGTACTCATCCATTGAGATTGGTCATGTGTTGAACGAAATATTTTGATAATAACAACTATTTTGAAAAAGAAATATTTGAAATAGAATATTTGAAAATAGAAATTTATGAAGCCGTGTTGATTAGAATGACGCCATTTTGACGTGAACGATATTTATATCGATTTTAAACGATTTCGAAATGAAATGAATTGAAAACGATTTCGAAATGAAATGAATTGAAAACGATTTCGAAATGAATTGAATTGAAAACGATTTCGAAATGAATTGAATTGAAAACGATTTCGAAATGAATTAAATTGAAAACGATTTCGAAATGAAATGAATTGAAAACGATTTCGAAATGAAATGAATTGAAAACGATTTCGAAATGAATTGAATTGAAAACGATTTCGAAATGAATTGAATTGAAAACGATTTCGAAATGAATTAAATTGAAAACGATTTCGAAATGAATTGAATTGAAAACGATTTCGAAATGAATTGAATTGAAAACGATTTCGAAATGAATTAAATTGAAAACGATTTCGAAATGAAATGAATTGAAAACGATTTCGAAATGAAATGAATTGAAAACGATTTCGAAATGAATTGAATTGAAAACGATTTCGCAATGAATTGAATTGAAAACGATTTCGAAATGAATTAAATTGAAAACGATTTCGAAATGAAATGAATTGAAAACGATTTCGAAATGAATTGAATTGAAAACGATTTCGAAATGAAATGAATTGAAAACGATTTCGAAATGAATTAAATTGAAAACGATTTCAAATTGAATTGAAAGCGAATTGAAATGAATTCAAATTGAATTGAAATTTGAATTGAATAGAAATGAATTTTAAAACGAATTTATAAAGAAGAATTCAATTTTGATTTGAATTGAAAAGGAAGTTGAAATTGCTTTTGAAACGAATTTTAAAACTATTTATATAATTCGTTTTAAATAGAAATCGATGAAATATATATTATATATATTATATATATATAATATAATGGCCTGAATAGAACGCGCCGCGCCGCGGCAGTTCGTGAATTTCGACCATTTATTTCAAACGGACATTACGGGAGATCCGACCGTCGGATTCTCCTAAAACCGGAACCGTTGGGTTCGTATCGAAAAGAGCTTTCTAAGGAATATTAGAAATTAGAAATCTAACGGTTGGATTTGGGATTATGTCCAAATCAAATTCGAAAAAGGTCGTTATAAGTGCAGTTCGATGGCCATTGATGGAAATCGACTGTACGGGCCTTGATAAAATCATTAAAAATAGTAATAATTTGTGTAAAATCATAAGAAATGATTTGTGAAGATTTGGGATGAAAAACTCCATATTTGAAAAGATAAAAATAGATTTTTATCGAAATGAACTAGTTTTGAACTAGAAATATAATTCTATTTATTTTTAATTAAATAAATTGAATTTGAAAAGGGTTTTAAAAATAACCAGAATTTCCAATGATTGCATTGGAGTGGATTTGAATCGAAATTGTCTTCGGAATATTTCGATGTTGGAATTCGTGATTATACAGATGTTGTTATGGAAATTTGAAAGATATATATTTATATCGTTATTTTCAATACGACATTTGTTAATCGTAGAATTTGATATTGAATATAAGCCGATATATTTTCTATTCAGAGCCTTATATTGAATATCAAATGTGATTTGGGTTTGTCGTGAATGGTGTCTTCACTAACACTGTTCTTGAACCCAGTTGAGAAAAGATTAAATCTTTTTATTTAGATTTAATGAAGTGTACCAATTAAAAATGATATTTAATTGGAATTGAATTGGGAATGATTTTTGGGTTTATCGTGAACAGTGTTTTAAATAACACTTGTTCTTTAACCCGATAATTAATGGAATGATTTTTGGGTTTATCGTGAACAGTGTTTTAAATAACACTTGTTCTTTAACCCGATAATTAATGGAATGTGATTTTGGGTTTATCGTGAAACGTGTTTTAAATGACACTGATTCTTTAACCCAGTCGAAGATTAAAACTAAGTGGAGTTTTAATGAATCTTTAATTAGATTGAAATGATCGAGAATGGAGTATCACCAGTTTTGCTCCAGGCGATAGTTAAATCTTTAATTAGATTTGAACGTGAAATGGTAATTGAATTTACCGATAACAGTGTGGTGTTAGATATGAAGTATTACCAGTTTTACTTCATGGGATAAATAGGTTGGGATTGGGAAATTAAAACAAATGATTACTTCGGTAAGTTTCGTTAATCCCGACTAGTTGAATCGAAATTCAAAGGGGTAGAATAAAGAATAAATTCAAGGAATTTATCTTGTATAAAATTAATGGGAACCTTTCCCTATGAATGTAAAATTTAGAAACTAACTGTCGGTTAGCCAAGCAGAATGGTTTTCTGGATATTGATCTGATGTTGGTTTCGGCCTTCGGGGTTAATATTTGGGGAATTATTCTCTTGATTAATTTACGGTTAGTGACTAATGAATTGGAATGAGGCGTATGTTGTGTTTGTGTAACACTTATTTAAAATATACGCGAGTTATTCGGAAAGACCGGGTTTATCCCATTCTGAATAACTGATACGACGATAAGTCGAAGATGAAGACGATGGTCGAAGACCGGAGGTCTTCACGTCGTTTGGGTGATAACTGATGATCTTGATTGGGCTGTACACCCAAGAAGATGGAAACAGTTGGTGATCGTCCAGACGTACTTGGAGATCGATGGATATGCGGGGTACTAGGTGCCTCCGGTTTCGTTCGGACCCAGAACGGACTTGTAAATGGACTGTGTGTCTGACATTGGATTTTAGTCTGTGTGATTGATCTCTATTAAATATATATCTGTTTGGCGGCGGAGAATTTATTCTCTTGCTTAACGCCCTTCTCTGAGACGTACGAGCTCAGGGGTTATATATTGATGGATATCAAACGCATGGAGTGAATTGCCTGTGTGGCATGCCTAAGTGGCAAATGATCGAGGCTTCTGTTGAAAAGCAAAGTCTTGTGGTTGATGATCGAAGCACGGCCTTCGTAGCGTAGCTTTGTGTAACGTTTACTTCGCGAGTTTCACACCCGGTATGAACCAAAAACGGGAGAGGACATCAGGGAGGACTTGCGTTTCTTTCTAGCTAGAAGTGGCGTCAGTGGTTTTACACGCCCTGACGAGTTTGACTTATGTGGTTGTTGCTATTGCGAGGCGCCTCGGTTTGATCGGACGATCCGGGTCCGATGGAGCCATTTTTTGGCTCATTGACGCCCCAAAGGGCGGGGAGACGTATTGTTCAGGCATAATAATCCACATCGGTGGACCGGCCCTGACGATCCAAGGCTTGCCTGCGCGCTTGCCTGAGACACGGGCTAGAGCGTCTCGAATCGGTTGAGGACTATCTTTTGCCTCGGTTCATAGATGGAAATCCAATTTCCAAATACGTGACATTTGCGGTTTTATTTGTAAACCTATACATGGCGACATAGTGGCATGGGACGCTCATGCCGCCTATGATTGATACTTATGATTTGAAGTTGTTTTATACACTATGCACTTGTAGTAGTATCAAAAGATTTGTTTTAAACGTACTAAGCATGTTTGGCTATTATAAGGGAAAACCCTATCCTCGGCTGCGTTGCATTGTGTGATGGGACCTGGGTCTTATAATAGCTTCATTTTTCTTTATTTAGCATTGCGCTGTTTGTTTTATGCACTGGTATTCTTGGGAGGAAACCCGTTCCGTGTTATACGGCGTGGTCCCTTGATTTACCTAACTTTAAAATAAAGAATTAATAACTGTTTTAGTTCTCACACCAGTCCCATGACTGACCTGGAGTTTATTGTTTTAACCTAAACTCTGGGTGCCCCTATTTTGACACGGGCAGCTAGTAGTTTTGGTTTTGCAGATTTATATTCACAGGATCCTGGTTTACAGCTGGAACGATATCCGGAAAGCTTTGTATCCGTATATCTCCTCTAGTTGTGTATTATAATATTTTCCGCTGCTATGTATTTAAATGTAATTTAAATCTCTGATATGTCTGTGCAATATTTATTCATTAATACTCTGTATATTCTTTTAATCTGATGCATTGATGTAATAAGCAATGAAATGTTCTTCTGTATGCGTTCTGTTTTGTCCTGTTCTCAAACGATAGGGCGTTTCGAACGGCTTGGATCGGTTTAGCGACTGGTTCGGACCGAGCGAGATTCTTTGCCGTCACAGTTGGTATCAGAGCTTTGGTTTACAAAGCTTAGAGAACAAGACACATTAGAACCGTACGAAAGAATTCATCAGATATTGGATTAGTAATATCCAACGAGAATGACTCGTTAGAGATGGGATCAGTAGTATCCTAGAACGAGTGTGAAGAGTATATTTTTAAAAAAAATGAAAACAAAATTTGTTTTGAAAATTTAGATCAACTATTCGTATTTGATTATTTATTTTAATGAATTTGGACAATGCAGTATATCAAGATTTTGGGTATACGTCTGATCCGCGTGTATTCGAAGTTTTAATATACTGGATAGATATAGAATCATACTCTAGTGGCCCGAAGATGATTCTGATGGTTGAGTACTCATCGTCAGAATTTATATTCGTGTGACGAAGGTGTGATATCTATATATTTCCTATTGACTGGTGTGAGAACCAAAATTAGATAGGGCCTATTGTTGTGAATTGGCATTAAAAACGTGATTTTTGTATATGTATTAAAATTATGAATTTGAAAAGCTAATCAACTAATTGATTGATGTTTGTATTGTTTGTTTATTTGTTTGCTAATTTTTAGCCATTTAGCCTAACAGAACCAAATATTGAATTATATCGAAAATTGGTTGCGTTTGCTTGCATATACATATATATCATTGAACAGGTCATAGCAAGGAGGCTAGAGCAGAGAATAAAATTTGTTTGCCCGACAAATAGGTACATGTTTACTACATAATTTCCTGTTTTGTTTGGGTGATGATGATTTTGTGAGCCTATTGGCTAGCCGCTTGGCTTTTTCTTTTTCTTTTTGAGATCTGAAGGACCGGGGAAGCTATTTGAAATTCCCCGATGCTCCCGGTGCAGGGGAGGTTATGGCGAAATTTTTCGAAAATTTAGGGTGTTAGCCAAATTTTTGAAATTTTGAAAATTCTCAGAAACTAAAGAGTTGGAGAAGGGAAGCCAGATCGAGCGTAGAGCTGAATAATCAAACCACTTTCGACTTTGTTCCTTTTCGGGGACGAAAAGTTTTAAGTGGGGGAGATTGTAACAACCCGTAAAATGCGAGCCAGTTTGAAATTTTTATTTTTGCTATTTTAGCGAATTTTGATTATTTAAAATGAATTATTTTAAATAATATCGACGAGAAATTTATTTTGAATATAATTCGAACGTATATATTATACGCGTCGTCGTTAGAATATAAATATTTATATATAATTATAAATAGAATTGAAAATGGCGCGGTAGTTCGATAATTCGATTTCAAACTTCAATTGAATGTACCGGGTGCAAGACAATCCGGATTTTAGTGAAACCAAAAATAATGGAATCTAATAGTGAATATCTTTCCAACGAATCCGAAAAATCCAAAGTTCGTAGCGGGAATCAAAAGATATGTCCAGTCGAAAATTCTGAATAGTCGCTATGGAATTCAGGCCCTTAAAAATGGACATTTTGCAAATGACCTCGGATTTCGACGAAACCGGTTTTGTTAGGTCCGTGATGTCGAATTATTGCTAGATTCCAAATTTCATAATTTTTCGAATCAATATGTGAGCGTGGCAAAGGAAAACGTGTTTTGACCATTTCAGTTGATTTTAATCGACTGGAAATTGGCCATTTTTCTAACGGTCTCAGAATTCGACGAAACTAGTTTTGTTAGGACCGTATCGTCAATACGAAGCTAGAAAATATTTTTCGGGAATTTTTAGAGTTAGTATGTGACCTCGGTAATTTGAAATGTACGTTTAAAATTCAATATAGTGATTTAAATGTAAATTTAACGAAAACTGATTGAAACAGCCGAATCAGCTTACGATACATATCCCATTGTGTTCAGAATGGGGGTAAAACGCTATGGACGACAGGCGGTAGGCCTCGTTTCGAGGACATATGTAAAAGTCAACCTTTTTACCAAAATTAAATAATTAATTAATGAAAAAATATATATTATTTTAATTTTCGTTTCCCCCCTTTTTCTTCATTGGCCCCCCCGATTCACAATTCAAAAACGAAAAAAAAAAAGAAAGAAAACCTAACCTAAATCGAACGGAGCCGCCGCCCCCCCCCCCCCCCCCCTCAAGACTGACGCCGACGAACCTATCGCCGCCCCACCCCTCCTTCCAGCCTCCTCCTCCCACCGAACAATACCTCGAAGCCGACGAAGCCCACGAAGCAGCACCCCGCCCTCACCCTGAACCCTACCGCCTCCACCTCGAACACCACATCGCGACGCCCCCTGAAGCCTGCCGCCGACGAACACCATCGAGCCCCCCCCCCTTTTCTTCGCAGGTAAATTTATTTTATTTTATTTTATTTTCATCTTTGAATTCTGATTTTATAAAACATTTAAAAACTGATTTTTATGTTTTTAGATTCTGATTTTGAAAAGGATTTTAAAACTGATTTGAAAAAGGATTTAAAAACTGATTTGAAAAGCATTTTAAAAACTGATTTGAAAAAGCATTTTAAAAACTGATTTGAAAAAGATTTAAAAACTGATTTGAAAAGCATTTTAAAAACTGATTTGAAAAAGCATTTTAAAAACTGATTTGAAAAAGATTTAAAACTTTTAAAAGAAAAAGATTAGAACTTTAAAAAGATCAGATTTCTTTTAGAATATATAAAGATCATATTTTTAAAATAGAAAAGACGGAATTTTTATTAAGACAGAAGTAAGATATGATTTTTATATTTTTAAAGCAATAAAAAATATATAATTTTTACATCATAGGAATATTAAAAATTCGATTTTTATATATTGAACAGCGAACTAAAAATTCGATTTTTATATATTGAACAGTGAACTAAAAATTCGATTTTTATATATTGAACAGCGAACTAAAAATTCGATTTTTATATATTGAACAGCGAACTAAAAATTCGATTTTTATATATTGAACAGCGAACTAAAAGTTCGATTTTTATATATTGAACAGCGAACTAAAAATTCGATTTTTATATATTGAATAACGAAGTCAAAATTCGATTTTTACATATGTAGAAGATCCGGGCAACGAAGATGACGAAGATGCGATAGCGATGAAGATTTCTATCGATGAAGTGCCGTGGAGCTTGGATAGCTATTTGTGAGAATTTCTCACCTTTCAATTTATTTTTCTAGTTATATATATATATATACTGGGATGCAGACGGTGCTTAGTAGCACCCGACACAATTGTCCACAGACCATGGACTTGTTTGTTTTGGTTGCATAGATTAGTTTTGATGATTTGATTTGAATTTGGTTGTTTGGTGAATATGATTGATGTGTGAATGGCGTGGGCCTTCACTAGACCGGGGATAAGGCTAGGCCTTGTCCCGTTTCTAGTATCGTGCCGTTATGCCGCCGAAGTTTTCTAAAATATGTTAGAAAATAAAAATATCATTTTATTGTGTAAATGAATAATAGAAATTCATATGTTAGAATAAAATGTTTTATCGTTAAAAATATAATTTTTAACGTGAATATGAATATAGTGAAAGTGAATAAAATAAAATATTCATTTACAAACCGGACGGTTTGTTTATGTACACTTATTTGAAGGACATTGATTGGGACGATAAATTTTACACATCGCCCAACAGCACAAATAAAATATGCGTGTGATTGTTTGAAACCCCACACGGGTGTTGGGATGAAATTTGAAGTTCACTCATCCTGATTGATTAAATATGTCGATCGATTGATTGACAGGCTGTTATAAGCGTTAGATATCTATATTTGATGCTTATACAGTGTAGTGCACTTTGGTTGATGGTTGATTATTTTTCAATGCTATTATATGTGTGTAATGCATGAAAATCCATATAATTAACTTTATATGGTAATTGATTGGGCCTCATTCCAATTTGAAAATTAAAGAGTATTATAAAATAAAAGTTCATGTGTTGACAGTTTCATCCATTGAGATTGGTCATGTGTTGAACGAAATATTTTAATAATAAAGTTTACATCTTTATCAATATAAAATAAAATTTCATGTGTTTACAGTTTCATCCATTGAGATTGGTCATGTGTTGAACGAAATATTTTAATAATAAAGTTTACATCTTTATCAATATAAAATAAAAGTTCATGTGTTGACAGTTTCATTCATTGAGATTGGTCATGTGTTGAACGAAATATTTTAATAATAAAGTTTACATCTTTATCAATATAAAATAAAAGTTCATGTGTTGACAGTTTCATCCATTGAGATTGGTCATGTGTTGAACGAAATATTTTAATAATAAAGTTTACATCTTTATCAATATAAAATAAAGGTTCATGTGTTGACAGTTTCATCCATTGAGATTGGTCATGTGTTGAACGAAATATTTTAATAATAAAGTTTACATCTTTATCAATATAAAATAAAGGTTCATGTGTTGACAGTACTCATCCATTGAGATTGGTCATGTGTTGAACGAAATATTTTGATAATAACAACTATTTTGAAAAAGAAATATTTGAAATAGAATATTTGAAAATAGAAATTTATGAAGCCGTGTTGATTAGAATGACGCCATTTTGACGTGAACGATATTTATATCGATTTTAAACGATTTCGAAATGAAATGAATTGAAAACGATTTCGAAATGAAATGAATTGAAAACGATTTCGAAATGAATTGAATTGAAAACGATTTCGAAATGAATTGAATTGAAAACGATTTCGAAATGAAATGAATTGAAAACGATTTCGAAATGAAATGAATTGAAAACGATTTCGAAATGAATTGAATTGAAAATGATTTCGAAATGAATTGAATTGAAAACGATTTCGAAATGAATTGAATTGAAAACGATTTCGAAATGAATTGAATTGAAAACGATTTCGAAATGAATTGAATTGAAAACGATTTCGAAATGAAATGAATTGAAAACGATTTCGAAATGAAATGAATTGAAAACGATTTCGAAATGAATTGAATTGAAAACGATTTCGAAATGAATTGAATTGAAAACGATTTCGAAATGAATTAAATTGAAAACGATTTCGAAATGAAATGAATTGAAAACAATTTCGAAATGAATTGAATTGAAAACGATTTCGAAATGAATTAAATTGAAAACGATTTCGAAATGAAATGAATTGAAAACGATTTCGAAATGAATTAAATTGAAAACGATTTCAAATTGAATTGAAAGCGAATTGAAATGAATTCAAATTGAATTGAAATTTGAATTGAATAGAAATGAATTTTAAAACAAATTTATAAAGAAGAATTCAATTTTGATTTGAATTGAAAAGGAAGTTGAAATTGCTTTTGAAACGAATTTTAAAACTATTTATATAATTCGTTTTAAATAGAAATCAATGAAATATATATTATATATATTATATATATAATATAATGGCCTGAATAGAACGCGCCGCGCCGCGGCAGTTCGTGAATTTCGACCATTTATTTCAAACGGACATTACGGGAGATCCGACCGTCGGATTCTCCTAAAACCGGAAACGTTGGGTTCGTATCGAAAAGAGCTTTCTAAGGAATATTAGAAATTAGAAATCTAACGGTTGGATTTGGGATTATGTCCAAATCAAATTCGAAAAAGGTCGCTATAAGTGCAGTTCGATGGCCATTGATGGAAATCGACTGTACGGGCCTTGATAAAATCATTAAAAATAGTAATAATTTGTGTAAAATCATAAGAAATGATTTGTGAAGATTTGGGATGAAAAACTCCATATTTGAAAAGATAAAAATAGATTTTTATCGAAATGAACTAGTTTTGAACTAGAAATATAATTCTATTTATTTTTAATTAAATAAATTGAATTTGAAAAGGGTTTTAAAAATAACCAGAATTTCCAATGATTGCATTGGAGTGGATTTGAATCGAAATTGTCTTCGGAATATTTCGATGTTGGAATTCGTGATTATACAGATGTTGTTATGGAAATTTGAAAGATATATATTTATATCGTTATTTTCAATACGACATTTGTTAATCGTAGAATTTGATATTGAATATAAGCCGATATATTTTCTATTCAGAGCCTTATATTGAATATCAAATGTGATTTGGGTTTGTCGTGAATGGTGTCTTCACTAACACTGTTCTTGAACCCAGTTGAGAAAAGATTAAATCTTTTTATTTAGATTTAATGAAGTGTACCAATTAAAAATGATATTTAATTGGAATTGAATTGGGAATGATTTTTGGGTTTATCGTGAACAGTGTTTTAAATAACACTTGTTCTTTAACCCGATAATTAATGGAATGATTTTTGGGTTTATCGTGAACAGTGTTTTAAATAACACTTGTTCTTTAACCCGATAATTAATGGAATGTGATTTTGGGTTTATCGTGAAACGTGTTTTAAATGACACTGATTCTTTAACCCAGTCGAAGATTAAAACTAAGTGGAGTTTTAATGAATCTTTAATTAGATTGAAATGATCGAGAATGGAGTATCACCAGTTTTGCTCCAGGCGATAGTTAAATCTTTAATTAGATTTGAACGTGAAATGGTAATTGAATTTACCGATAACAGTGTGGTGTTAGATATGAAGTATTACCAGTTTTACTTCATGGGATAAATAGGTTGGGATTGGGAAATTAAAACAAATGATTACTTCGGTAAGTTTCGTTAATCCCGACTAGTTGAATCGAAATTCAAAGGGGTAGAATAAAGAATAAATTCAAGGAATTTATCTTGGATAAAATTAATGGGAACCTTTCCCTATGAATGTAAAATTTAGAAACTAACTATCGGTTAGCCAAGCAGAATGGTTTTCTGGATATTGATCTGATGTTGGTTTCGGCCTTCGGGGTTAATATTTGGGGAATTATTCTCTTGATTAATTTACGGTTAGTGACTAATGAATTGGAATGAGGCGTACGTTGTGTTTGTGTAACACTTATTTAAAATATACGCGAGTTATTCGGAAAGACCGGGTTTATCCCATTCTGAATAACTGATACGACGATAAGTCGAAGATGAAGACGATGGTCGAAGACCGGAGGTCTTCACGTCGTTTGGGTGATAACTGATGATCTTGATTGGGCTGTACACCCAAGAAGATGGAAACAGTTGGTGATCGTCCAGACGTACTTGGAGATCGATGGATATGCGGGGTACTAGGTGCCTCCGGTTTCGTTCAGACCCAGAACGGACTTGTAAATGGACTGTGTGACTGACATTGGATTTTAGTCTGTGTGATTGATCTCTATTAAATATATATCTGTTTGGCGGCGGAGAATTTATTCTCTTGCTTAACGCCCTTCCCTGAGACGTACGAGCTCAGGGGTTATATATTGATGGATATCAAACGCATGGAGTGAATTGCCTGTGTGGCATGCCTAAGTGGCAAATGATCGAGGCTTCTGTTGAAAAGCAAAGTCTTGTGGTTGATGATCGAAGCACGACCTTCGTGGCGTAGCTTTGTGTAACTTTTACTTCGCGAGTTTCACACCCGGTATGAACCAAAAACGGGAGAGGACATCAGGGAGGACTTGCGTTTCTTTCTAGCTAGAAGTGGCGTCAGTGGTTTTACACGCCCTGACGAGTTTGACTTATGTGGTTGTTGCTGTTGCGAGGCGCCTCGGTTTGATCGGACGATCCGGGTCCGATGGAGTCATTTTTTGGCTCATTGACGCCCCAAAGGGCGGGGAGACGTATTGTTCAGGCATAATAATCCACATCGGTGGACCAGCCCTGACGATCCAAGGCTTGCCTGCGCGCTTGCCTGAGACACGGGCTAGAGCGTCTCGAATCGGTTGAGGACTATCTTTTGCCTCGGTTCATAGATGGAAATCCAATTTCCAAATACGTGACATTTGCGGTTTTATTTGTAAACCTATACATGGCGACATAGTGGCATGGGACGCTCATGCCGCCTATGATTGATACTTATGATTTGAAGTTGTTTTATACACTATGCACTTATAGTAGTATCAAAAGATTTGTTTTAAACGTACTAAGCATGTTTGGCTATTATAAGGGAAAACCCTATCCTCGGCTGCGTTGCATTGTGTGATGGGACCTAGGTCTTATAATAGCTTCATTTTTCTTTATTTAGCATTGCGCTGTTTGTTTTATGCACTGGTATTCTTGGGAGGAAACCCGTTCCGTGTTATACGGCGTGGTCCCTTGATTTACCTAACTTTAAAATAAAGAATTAATAACTGTTTTAGTTCTCACACCAGTCCCATGACTGACCTGGAGTTTATTGTTTTAACCTAAACTCTGGGTGCCCCTATTTTGACACGGACAGCTAGTAGTTTTGGTTTTGCAGATTTATATTCACAGGATCCTGGTTTACAGCTGGAACGATATCCGGAAAGCTTTGTATCTGTATATCTCCTCTAGTTGTGTATTATAATATTTTCCGCTGCTATGTATTTAAATGTAATTTAAATCTCAGATATTTCTGTGTAATATTTATTCATTAATACTCTGTATATTCTTTTAATCTGATGCATTGATGTAATAAGCAATGAAATGTTCTTCTGTATGCGTTCTGTTTTGTCCTGTTCTCAAACGATAGGGCGTTTCGAACGGCTTGGATCGGTTTAACGACTGGTTCGGACCGAGCGAGATTCTTTGCCATCACAGCCCCCCCCCCCCCTGCCGATTTGAAGCAGCCCCCCTTTGCTGGCGATCGACGCCCCCCCCCCCAAAAAAAACCCTCCACCTGAACGAACGCCAAGCCACCCTCCCCATCGCCAGCGCCTTGCCCACGCCCCACCGCGCTTCCATCTCCGACGAGCAGCCCCACCCTTCCGGCCGACGTCCAGAAAAAAAAAGAGGTGATTTTTAATCCTTTTATTCAGTTTTAATTATTTATTTGTGTAATGAAAAATACGATTTTTCTTATGTAATTTAGCTTGAAAAATACGATTCTTCTTATGTGATTTAGCATAGAAAAAAACTGATTTTTCATATGTTTTTAAGCATTTAAAATCCGAGATTTCTACTTAAGGAAAGGAGAGATTTTTACATATGTAGAGAATACGGGCAACGAAGATGACAAAAAGGCGAGAACGACGAAGATTTCTATAAATGAAGTGTCGTGAAGTTGGGATAGCTTTCGGTGAGAACTTCTCACCCTTCAATTTCTTTTTCTAGTTATATATATATATATATATATATATATTGTAACACCCCACCTCCGCCAGGGTGGCTCTTGCAAGCACTCTGACTTTGGAGGGGCGTTTGAATCAGGTAAACATGCATAATGATATATCAAGGCAGAACAAGAACATATGTATATATGTAAACAGAGTAAATAAGATAAGTAAAACAGCGGAAGATTTCAAACTATTTCAAAACAAGTCTAGTACACATAATGTCAACTTTCCAAATACACAAGTCTAGATAAAAACAACATCACTGAAAAACTGAAATACATAAGTACTATCCCCAAAATAAGTGATAACCATAGCTAGCTTCATGTCAAGACCGTACATGAGCTAAAATCCCACAAGCAAGCAATCCGAAATCCAAGCTAAGCTCCAACGTTCCCACCCTGAGAACCTGGGGGGGGGGGGGGGGGGGGGGAACGGAAGAAAAGAGGCGAAAGAAAACAGGTCAGTCAAAAAGACTGAGTAAGGCCTACTACAATCAATGTAAACTGATAAAGTTAACTGGCATGATGAAAACTGAGATGAACATAAGGATAACAACATACTAGCATGATGCTTAACTAACAAGGTAGATAAAGGTGTCATCGCATAATCAGGATTAAGGTTTTGCACCACAGGTGTACTAGCAAACTAACATGACTTGAATAAACAAGTATTGATCCCTTGGCCCAAGCTTTGGCCCAATAACATGAAGTGACCCTAACACGCGGTCCAACCAAACGGTCTAGTCGATCGGCTCCCTATAAGCCTAACTCGTCACGTGTTGGTGTCAATGCGGCCCAAACATGATTGTAGTCAGACTGTGCAGGGTCTCCCGTCGGGTGTATCAAGCCCTAGGGTGGCAACCCCTGGACACCATAAACATAAGTGCATAGTCTCGATCTACTGGTACCCGTGCATGTTTTCCCCGGCTTCGGACTATGTGCACGACCATAGTCCGCCCGGAACTACACCGGCGTACCCTTCTGCCGTCGTTTTTGGTCTCTTACCTCAAGTCCAGTAATTGTGCCCCCACCCTAGCCTAGACCCTAGGGTCTTAATGATACGAACTTGGGATTACTGCTGGAGTGGACCCCCATTGCTAGGATTTTCTAGTGGGTTAAGTACGGTTTAACCCTTTTACTAATCATGGATTAACTTGGTTAAGTGTAACGATGAGTTCACGACTTAACCCTGATTAATCTACCAAGCCCAAATTGGTTAAGTATTAAGTGGACCATGACTTAACCCTAATCATGAGGCATTAATTAATTTAATGTGCCTTAACCTCTCACATTAGACCTTGTTGTGGTTACTAGTTAAGCCGGGCGGGTCCGGGTAGCTTTACACCACAACTTGGTCTAACCTCGGGTTCAAGGTACAACATGGCCAACTTCTCACATTGGGTCCTATTGTTTGTAGCAACTAGTTAAGCCGGTCGGTTCCGGGTAGTTTTACGCTACAAACTCAACCCAACCTCGAGTTGGTCACACTTATATTTTCTAAGTGTCATGTCCATCATGTTTCCAAAACACATTACAAGTTTTCAAGCATTTGGGTAGACCTAACTTAATAGGTAAATTCCCAATGGGTAGACCTAACTTAATAGGTAAATTCCCAATCTTATGTTTTTATGTCTTTTAAGTTTACCCAACCCCAAACGCAATCCCATCGCTTACATATCGCAATAGCGCATAAAGGATAGAAAGAGGGAACTTGGCATAATCATGACATAAAGGTGTTGAAGCCACAAGTTTAACATGGTGGCATATGAAATGTACATATGTTCATATACTTGCATATTACATTTTTAGGCCTCAAAAGCATGCATAAAACCAAACTTAGCATATAAGTGATACATGGTGATAAATGACATGTAGAGGTTGCCATAAGTTCGCATTTAGCCTCACATGCAAGTTATCATAAGAGATATGATAACTTACATGTTGCCAAAATGCAACCTTTAGCATAAAGCTTGAAGCTTTATGTTCATATACTCAAGGTAAGCTTGCATAACATGATAACATGAACAAAATGATCAACCCAAACTTGCATAACATAACTTGCATATCATATGGCAAACTTGCATATCATAACATAGCAAACTTGCATAACATAACATGATGAACTTGCATATCATAACATAGCAAACTTGCATAACATAACATGATGAACTTGCATATCATAACATATCAAACTTGCATAACATGACATGGTAAACTTGCATATCATGGCAAACTTGCATATCATAATGATCAACCAAACTTGCATCATTCATTTAACTTTAGAGTTTAAATATGAAAGTAGAAAAGGGCTTACAATGCTTATGAAGACACAAAAATATATAGATTGAGACAAAGCCCTTATGCAATCAAATAAACCCAAAATGCAAGCAAAAACCCTTGAGCCAAAATGATCAAAACTCTTGCTTTATGATGTAAATATGGAAACTTGACTTGAATGCAAGCTAATGATGCTCATACAAGCTTGAAAACACTTGTATGCATGGAAAATCTCTCATAGAAATAATTTTAGAATTTTATGAAGAGAGTGGAGGCCATGAGAGGAATGATTTTGCCATAGTTTAGTTGTAGGATTGATTAATGATGATTTAGGGTTAGGTTAGGGGCTTATTTATAGAGATTAGGATTAGTTTCAACCTTAGAATTAAACCCTAGTTCCAATCTCAGCCCTCAAAACCGAATCTGGCCCCCAAGCTCAACACAAACCCAAAATGGTGCACCAGGCAAAACTGCCCGGCTGAACCCAGTCGACAGCCAAGTCGACAGGGCTGTCGACTTGGGTCCAACCAAGTCGACTCCCAAGTCGACAGGGCTGTCGACTTGGGTTCTCTGGCGGGAATTTTCCCGCCTGGACCAATCTGCCCTAATTTTCCAAATTCAAACTTGAATTTGAAATCTGTTTTTACTTTGAAATTTTCTGAAAACTTCGTTGGGCCTTAATCGGGTCATACGGACTCCGATTTTCGAAAACTCGGACTCTATTTCGCGTATTTTTCCGAGACGAACGCAATGGCATAGCCCGTTTCCCTTGATTCAGATTTATAAATTAAATTCTGCCTCAATTTACGTTATAACAGGTTATTGAAAATACGGGTTGGTACATTCTCCCCTCCTTAAAGGATTTCGTCCCCGAAATCTTCAAGTTAGGAAGAACGTATCCTACCATCCAACATCCATCTACTCAAAACATCATCCACGAGCAATCATTGTCCTTACAAGATTCTAAATGTTGTATGAACATATGCAAAGGTGTGTGCATATGTACTTATCTAATGCAAATATCATCAATGCAAATTATGTTAGTGAAATGAATCCATATGTATGCAATTCCTAACATAATGTATAACATCTATATGTGTGCACATAACATACATCCATATGCAACATCCATGTGATAACACAAAAATTTTCATCCATGAATAAGCGTAAACACTCATGCATATGCAATATGAGGAGTGTGTGAGCCGCTCTAGTGCCTAACGTGTATAATGCATCCACGAGTAACCACTTGCAAACACTTGCAACCACTTGCAACCATCAAGCATAACATGTTTCAAACACATGTTTCATCCAAAGGGTTTCTACCTAAGGTTCTCATGACACGATTAACATGATATAGATAGCAAAAGAAAGATATGCTACAAAGAGATTGGGAAGATAAGCAGGATATACTCCCTTCGGATTACAAGAAATCCCTTCCTAACCCAACCTCAATCCTATAAAAGCCCTAACGAACCCCTTCAAACCCTGACATGTATTACTAGCCAATAAGCCATACCTCCCGACAGAAATAGGACCGAGAATGGGACCGAGAGGATATACGTAAAAAAATAACATGCGAGTAAGTTCCACAGGAAAACAAGGATCAAGGATATACTCTTAGAAAGAGATATGATGCGCGTATCTAGCCTTCAGTCTTCTAAGTCACGTTTCCTTGAGCTTAACTCCACTGTGCTTTGACCATCTTTTACTCCATGATTCCTTGGCTTCTTAACTCTTATTTCCAAATATGAGTTAAAACCCATTTCATTGTCGCCTCTCGTCTTCCTCTTTTACTTACTCTTCTATCATTCTTGGCTTAAACATAACTATGACCTCATGGTTTCATGCAAGCTCTCCAAAATTCACTAGTGAATCCTGGATCTCGTTTACTTACTATAAAGTATTCTACGCAGCAGAACTTTTCTTGAAAATACCAATCCACGTTTACCAATTGCTCTTACAAACGTGATTTTCTATAAATCATGCTTGAACGAAATGAACCATCCGCCTGTGAATGATAGGTCGTACTTAGATTCGGTTGCTTGCTCATGACTTCCCGTAGACTATCCCAAAACTGGCTGGTGAAGATTGAGTCATGGTTACTAACTATACTTTAGGGAATCTCATGCAACCGCTTTATTTCTTGAAAGTAAACTGTCGCTAGCTATGATGCAGTCCTTTCGCTCTTTACCGGAGTGAAATGAGCACTCTTCGTGAGTCTACCTACTATGACCCACATGCTCTTATTCCCTTTCCTTGATCTAGGCAGTCCATTCACGAAATCCTTCGTGACTCTTTTCCCTCTTCCATTGCGGGGACCTCCAATGGATATAATAGCCCACCGGGCTTCTATGACTCGGCCTTTAACCTGTTGGCACAACATGCACCTTGGGAAAAACTCGGCCACCTCCTCGGATGATGTGCATCTTCAAGAACCTTCTTTCTCTCATCGCGTCTTAGCCATCCCTTGTCATCTATAGCGAGGTGACTTATCATCTCGCCTCGAATCAACTTGTCCATGATCTCGACTAACTGCGGGTCTTCTTTCTACGAAGTCCCTACTTGATCCTGAAGGGTAGGTCTAAACTCAAGGGACGCTAACTGACTAATTAAACTGAGAAAGCTTCTTACTTCAATTGTCCTCGTCGGAGCTTTTCGGTTTTGAACCGCGACCACTAAGCCTTGCTTAGAAACTATGTGCCCAAGAAATCTAACTCCTTTTTCTCCAAAATGACATTTGGAGGACTTGGCTTTCAACTGATGCGCTCTAAGCGTATCCATCACCTCCTTGAGATGTCTAGCATGTTCTTCCTCGTTCTTTAAGAAAGTCAGGATATCTTCTACAAAGATTACCACAAACTTGTTCAGGAACTCCCTAGGCACCCTACTCATCAAGTCCACGAAGTAGGCGGGTGCATTATTTAAACCGAATGGCATGACCAGCCATTCTAAGAATCCATCTGGAGTTCTGAACGCAGTTTTGCCTATACTATCCTCAGCTACTCTGAGCTGATGGAATCCAGTAGCAAGATCAAGAGAAAACAGATGTTCCTACAAGCTGATCAAACAAATCATCGATCCTTGGCAATAGTTGTCTATACTCCTTGTTTAACTCACGATAATCAACACAAAGTCGAAGAGAACCATCTGCCTTGGTAGTAAATACTACATGCGCTCCCCATTCAGATATACTTCATCTAATGAAGTTCTTTTCAAGCAACTCCTTGACTTGCTTTCTTAACTCTCATCTTGCGGGGCCATGTGCCTAACCGGCCACAAAACTATCTTGGCATTATCAACCAGATAAATGCGGAAATCTATCTCTTGTTTAGGGGTAACCCCCTTCACTTCACCCAAGATATCAGGATATTCTCGGACCACCCTCACCGATTACAAACTATCGATAGACGAGTTGAGGGATTCAAGATAACCCAACATGACGGGACTCGTAGGGTTACTAGAAATTTTTAGGGTATTACCGAGGCGAGTCATGAGCCTCTCAACCCTATGCTCAAAAATCAAGAATGGCTCCAAAACTGGACAACCAATCCATGCCCAAAATCAACCCATACCCCATGAAACCGAGAATATAAGCATCACGCGAGAACTCTATACTAAAGATAGAGATTTTCAAATCCACGTAGATAATAGATAAATGGGCGGAAACCCCAATTGGATTTGAAACACACACGGGATCATTAACTAGACTAGTACTTAGGTGCAAACTTTCAACTAGATCAGATGAAATAAAGCTATGCGATGCACCAGAATCAAACAAGGTACGAACTGGAAAATCAGAAATGTAAACAAGACTTTTAACAGAAACACTACCTCGATCAAGAGCTGGAAGAACGATGTTGAGGGGGTGAACTTGCCCTTCAGACGGTCTTGCACACTGAGTCTGACCTTGCCCTTGCTTCTTCGGGCAATCTTTACTGAAATGTCCAAACTCACCACAATGATAGCATTCACCACTCTTCCTTTTCCTCTTCTTACAATCCTTAATAAGATGCCTAACTGAACCGCAATAATGGCACTTCCCCTTTTTGTTATTGCCCTTGTTGTTGTTCCCCTTGTTGCCTTGACTCTTGTTCTTGTTCTTGTTCTGATTGCCTTGACTGCTCTGACCACTTGGATTACCCTGATTTCCTTTCCACTGGGAATCAGTCTTCTTGGCTTGAGTATCATTCATCTTGATCTCTTTCTTGTCACTCCTATTCTCTTCATTGACTAGTGCCATATTCACCAAACTCTCGAAAGTTGCCCCCAAGGGTATATGAGTCATGGCTAAACCATGTAATGGCTCGTTTAATCCTAGAGCAAAGTATAGGGCCTTCTTCTGAGCTGTGTCAACCAAGTCTAAACCGACCCGAGCCAGTTGATTAAACTTATCTATGTATTCCCTAATAGTCATGTCCCCTTGCTTCAGTGATAGGAACCTTAGTCCAAACTTTCCCCGAAAGTCATCCCAAGTCTCAATTGGCCTAGTAGCGGTGGTGACCACCCACCAACGTGCAGCTTCTTCCTTTAGCAACCATACTGCCAATAAAACCTTCCTACGGTCATCTATATCAAAGAAGGTAAAAAGATCTTCGGTTTCTTTCAACCAATTCTTTGCCTCTACATAAGTCTCGGTTCCAATGAAATTCTTGCCACCCATTGCTTTGAAATCTTTGCAAATCTTCGCGAAATCCTCTTGTGGATGCTGAGGGGGAGGAGGAAGAGGAACCTCAGCGACGGGAGGAGGAGGAACATTAACTACCGGAGGAGGAGGAGGAGGAACATCGGCGGGGCCGGCTTCGGTCGCCCTAGCCTCCAAAAGTCTCCTATACCAAACAGGTACGTGTACTCCCTCTGGAATGGCAAAGTTATTGGCCATACTGAAAACGAAGAAAAAGATAGATTCAGAATGGAGAAAAACGAAGGAATTTTGCTAATGGCTTTTTGGGGAATAGCCTTTAAAATAAACTAGACTTTTCTTTGGAAAATACTTTATACTTGGTTTTGAAAATAGTTTTCCAAAAGTTTTCTAAAAACCTTTTTGTTCCTTCTCGTAAACCATATGCTCTGATACCAAATGTAACACCCCACCTCCGCTAGGGTGGCTCTTGCAAGCACTCTGACTTTGGAGGGCGTTTGAATCAGGTAAACATGCATAATGATATATCAAGGCAGAACAAGAACATATGTATATATGTAAACAGAGTAAATAAGATAAGTAAAACAGCGGAAGATTTCAAACTATTTCAAAACAAGTCTAGTACACATAATGTCAACTTTCCAAATACACAAGTCTAGATAAAAACAACATCACTGAAAAACTGAAATACATAAGTACTATCCCCAAAATAAGTGATAACCATAGCTAGCTTCATGTCAAGACCGTACATGAGCTAAAATCCCACAAGCAAGCAATCCGAAATCCAAGCTAAGCTCCAACGTTCCCACCCTGAGAACCTGGGGGGGAGGGGAAACAGAAGAAAAGAGGCGAAAGAAAACAGGTTAGTCAAAAAGACTGAGTAAGCCCTACTACAATCAATGTAAACTGATAAAGTTAACTGGCATGATGAAAACTGAGATGAACATAAGGATAACAACATACTAGCATGATGCTTAACTAACAAGGTAGATAAAGGTGTCATCGCATAATCAGGATTAAGGTTTTGCACCACAGGTGTACTAGCAAACTAACATGACTTGAATAAACAAGTATTGATCCCTTGGCCCAAGCTTTGGCCCAATAACATGAAGTGACCCTAATACGCGGTCCAACCAAACGGTCTAGTCGATCGGCTCCCTATAAGCCTAACTCGTCACGTGTTGGTGTCAATGCGGCCCAAACATGATTGTAGTCAGACTGTGCAGGGTCTCCCGTCGGGTGTATCAAGCCCTAGGGTGGCAACCCCTGGACACCATAAACATAAGTGCATAGTCTCGATCTACTGGTACCCGTGCATGTTTTCCCCGGCTTCGGACTATGTGCACGACCATAGTCCGCCCGGAACTACACCGGCGTACCCTTCTGCCGTCGTTTTTGGTCTCTTACCTCAAGTCCAGTAATTGTGCCCCCACCCTAGCCTAGACCCTAGGGTCTTAATGATACGAACTTGGGATTACTGCTGGAGTGGACCCCCATTGCTAGGATTTTCTAGTGGGTTAAGTACGGTTTAACCCTTTTACTAATCATGGATCAACTTGGTTAAGTGTAACGATGAGTTCACGACTTAACCCTGATTAATCTACCAAGCCCAAATTGGTTAAGTATTAAGTGGACCATGACTTAACCCTAATCATGAGGCATTAATTAATTTAATGTGCCTTAACCTCTCACATTAGACCTTGTTGTGGTTACTAGTTAAGCCGGGCGGGTCCGGGTAGCTTTACACCACAACTTGGTCTAACCTCGGGTTCAAGGTACAACATGGCTAACTTCTCACATTGGGTCCTATTGTTTGTAGCAACTAGTTAAGCCGGTCGGTTCCGGGTAGTTTTACGCTACAAACTCAACCCAACCTCGAGTTGGTCACACTTATATTTTCTACGTGTCATGTCCATCATGTTTCCAAAACACATTACAAGTTTTCAAGCATTTGGGTAGACCTAACTTAATAGGTAAATTCCCAATCTTATGTTTTTATGTCTTTTAAGTTTACCCAACCCCAAACGCAATCCCATCGCTTACATATCGCAATAGTGCATAAAGGATAGAAAGAGGGAACTTGGCATAATCATGACATAAAGATGTTGAAGCCACAAGTTTAACACGGTGGCATATGAAATGTACATATGTTCATATACTTGCATATTACATTTTTAGGCCTCAAAAGCATGCATAAAACCAAACTTAGCATATAAGTGATACATGGTGATAAATGACATGTAGAGGTTGCCATAAGTTCGCATTTAGCCTCACATGCAAGTTATCATAAGAGATATGATAACTTACATGTTGCCAAAATGCAACCTTTAGCATAAAGCTTGAAGCTTTATGTTCATATACTAAAGGTAAGCTTGCATAACATGATAACATGAACAAAATGATCAACCCAAACTTGCATAACATAACTTGCATATCATATGGCAAACTTGCATATCATAACATAGCAAACTTGCATAACATAACATGATGAACTTGCATATCATAACATAGCAAACTTGCATAACATAACATGATGAACTTGCATATCATAACATATCAAACTTGCATAACATGACATGGTAAACTTGCATATCATGGCAAACTTGCATATCATAATGATCAACCAAACTTGCATCATTCATTTAACTTTAGAGTTTAAAAGTGAAAGTAGAAAAGGGCTTACAATGCTTATGAAGACACAAAAATATATAGATTGAGACAAGGCCCTTATGCAATCAAATAAACCCAAAATGCAAGCAAAAAACCTTGAGCCAAAATGATCAAAACTCTTGCTTTATGATGTAAATATGGAAACTTGACTTGAATGCAAGCTAATGATGCTCATACAAGCTTGAAAACACTTGTATGCATGGAAAATCTCTCATAGAAATAATTTTAGAATTTTATGAAGAGAGTGGAGGCCATGAGAGGAATGATTTTGCCATAGTTTAGTTGTAGGATTGATTAATGATGATTTAGGGTTAGGTTAGGGGCTTAATTATAGAGATTAGGATTAGTTTCAACCTTAGGATTAAACCCTAGTTCCAATCTCAGCCCTCAAAACCGAATCTGGCCCCCAAGCTCAACACAAACCCAAAACGGTGCACCAGGCAAAACTGCCCGGCTGAACCAAGTCGACAGCCAAGTCGACAGGGCTGTCGACTTGGGTCCAACCAAGTCGACTCCCAAGTCGACAGGGCTGTCGACTTGGGTGCTCTGGCGGGAATTTTCCCGCCTGGCCCAATCTGCCCTAATTTTCCAAATTCAAACTTGAATTTGAAATCTGTTTTTACTTTGAAATTTTCTGAAAACTTCGTTGGGCCTTAATCGGGTCATACGGACTCCGATTTTCGAAAACTCGGACTCTATTTCGCGTATTTTTCCGAGACGAACGCAATGGCATAGCCGGTTTCCCTTGATTCAGATTTATAAATTAAATTCTGCCTCGATTTACGTTATAACAGGTTATTGAAAATACGGGTTGTTACATATATATACTAGGATGCAGACGGTGTTTAGTAGCACCCGACACCCGTCATCCATAGACCATGGATGGCTTGTTTGATAAATTGTTTGGCTGTGTAGTTGGTTAGATAATTTGGTTTGAATTGAATTGTTTGGTGAAATGAATGGATTTTATTGATGTGTGAATGGCGTGGGCCTTCACTAGACCGGGGATAAGGCTAGGCCTCGTCCCGTTTCTAGTAACGTGCCGTTATGCCGCCGAAATTTTCTAAAATAAGTTAGAAAAATAAAAATATCATTTTTATTTTGTAAATGAACTAAATAAAAATTCTTGTGTTAAAATAAAATATTTTATCGTTAAAAATATAATTTTTAATGTGAATGTGAATAAATAAATATTCATTTACAAACCAGACGGTTTGTTTATGTACACCTATTTGAAGGACATTGATTGGGACGATAAATTTTACACATCGCCCAACTGCACAAATAAAACCGGTGTTTGATTTTTTGAAACCCCACACGGGTGTTGGGATGAAATTTGAAGTTCACTCATCCTGATTGATTAAATATGTCGATCATACTCTAGTGGCCCGAAGATGATTCTGATGGTTGAGTACTCATCGTCAGAATTTATCTTCGAGTAATGAAGGTGTGATATCTATATATTTCCATTAGACTGGTGTGAGAACCAAAACTAATATAGATAGATTTATTTGTTGTGATTTGGCATCAAAAATGTGATTTTTGACTATATATCAAAATTATCAATTTGAGACGTTAATTCACTAATGGATTGATGTTTGTGTTGGTTGTTTATTTGTTTGATAATTTTGAACCATTTAGCCTAATTGAACCAAATATTGAATTGTATTGAAAATTGGTCGCATTTGCTTGCATATACATATACTTACATTGAACAGGTCATAGCAAGGTGGCTAGAGCAGAGAATAAAATTTGTTTGCCCGACAAATACGTACATGTTTACTATATAATTTACTGTTTTGTTTGGGTGATGATGATTTTTTGAGCCGATTGGCTAGCCGCGTGGCTTTTTCTTTTTGAGATCAGAAGGCCTGTATGGCAATTTCGGGATTTTCCCGTGGCTCCCGGTGCAGGGGAGGTTATGGCGAAATTTTTCGAAAATTTAGGGTGTTAGCCAAATTTTTGAAGAATTTGAAAATTCTCAGAAACCGAAAAGTTGGAAAATGGAAGCCAGATCAAACGTAGAGTTGATTAATCAAACTACTTTTGACTTTGTTCCTTTTCGGGGACGAAAAGTTTTAAGTGGGGGAGATTGTAATAACCCGGGAAATCTGAGCCAGTTTAAAATTTTTAATTTGGCAATTTTAGCGAATTTTGAACATTTAAAATAGATTATTTTAAATAATATCGACGAGAAATTTATTTTGAATATAATTCGAACGTATATATTATATACGCCGTCGTTAGAATATAAATAATTATATATAATTATAAATAGAATTGAAAATGGCACGGTAGTTCGATAATTCGATTTCAAACTTCAATTGAACATACCGGGTGCAAAACAATCCGGATTTTAGTGAAACTAAAAACATTAGGATCTATTTTAGAATATCCTTCCAACAAATCCGACAAATCAAAATTTCATAGCGGGGATCAAAAGATATGTCCAGTTGAAAATTCTGAATAGTCGCTATGTAATTCAGGCCCTTAAAAATAGACATTTTGCAAACGACCTCGGATTTCGACGAAACCACTTTTGTTGGATCCGGGATGTAAAATTATTACTAGGTTCCAAATTTCGTAATTTTTCGAATCGATATGTGAGCGTGGCAAAGGAAAACGCGTTTGACCAGTTTTAGTTGATTTTAATCGACTGGAAAATGGCCATTTTTCTAACGGTCTCAGAATTCGACAAAACTAGTTTTGTTAGGACCGTATCGTCAATACGAAGCTAGAAAATATTTTTCGGGGATTTTTAGAGTTAGTATGTGACCCCAGTAAATTGAAATGCGCGTTTAAAATCAATATATAGAGTTATATGTTGATTTTGACGAAAACTGATCGAAACGATCAAATCAGCTTGCGATACATATCCCATTGTGTTCGGAATGGGGGTAATTAGCTATTGACGACAGGCGGTGGGCCTCGTTTAGAGGTCGAAAATAAAAGTTGCTTTTTGGTGGAAAATTAAATAATTAAAATAAAAACTCCTCTCCCTCTTCCTTTAATTTCTGCCCCCCCCATTCGATTTAGTTCAATCAGTAAAAGAAAAAAAAAGAGGGAGAAGAAGCGGGGACGAGCGCCGCCGCTCCTCCGAGCAGCGCGCCACCGCGCTGCCAGGCGTAGCCCACCCCTCCGCCGATTTGAAGCAGCCCCCCTTTGCTGGTGATCGACGCCCCCCCCCCCCAAAAAAAAAACCCCTCCACCTGAACGAACGCCAAGCCACCCTCCCCATCGCCAACGCCTTGCCCACGCCCCACCGCGCCTCCATCTCCGACGAGCAGCCCCACCCTTCCGGCCGACGTCCAGAAAAAAAGAGGTGATTTTTAATCCTTTTATTCAGTTTTAATTATTTATTTGTGTAATGAAAAAATACGATTTTTCTTATGTAATTTAGCTTGAAAAATACGATTCTTCTTATGTGATTTAGCATAGAAAAAAACTGATTTTTTCATATGTTTTTAAGCATTAAAAATCCGAGATTTCTACTTAAGGAAAGGAGAGATTTTTACATATGTAGAGAATACGGGCAACGAAGATGACAAAAAGGCGAGAACGACGAAGATTTCTATAAATGAAGTGTCGTGAAGTTGGGATAGCTTTCGGTGAGAACTTCTCACCCTTCAATTTCTTTTTCTAGTTATATATATATGTACTAGGATGCAGACGGTGTTTAGTAGCACTCGACACCCGTCATCCACAGACGATGGATGGCATGTTTGTTAAATTGTTTGGCTGTGTAGTTTGTTAGATAATTTGGTTTGAATTGAATTGTTTGGTGAAATGAATGGATTTTATTGATGTGTGAATGGCGTGGGCCTTCACTAGACCGGGGATAAGGCTAGGCCTCGTCCCGTTTCTAGTATCGTGCCGTTATGCCGCCGAAATTTTCTAAAATAAGTTAGAAAAATAAAAATATCATTTTCATCTTGTAAATGAACTGAATAAAAATTCTTGTGTTAAAATAAAATATTTTATCGTTAAAAATATAATTTTTAACGTGAATGTGAATAAATAAATATTCATTTACAAACCAGACGGTTTGTTTATGTACAACTATTTGAAGGACATTGATTGGGACGATAAATTTTACACATCGCCCAACTGCACAAATAAAATCGGTGTTTGATTGTTTGAAACCCCACATCGGTGTTGGGATGAAATTTGAAGTTCACTCATCCTGATTGATTAAATATGTCAATCGATTGATTGACAGGCTGCTATAAGCGTTAGACATCTATATTTGATGCTTATACAGTGTAGTGCACTTTGGTTGATGGTTGATTATTTTCAATGCTATTATATACGTGTGATGTATGAAAATCCATATAGTTAACATTATATGGTGATTGATTGGGCCTCATTCCAATTTAGAAAATAAAGAATATTATAATATAAAGGTTCATGTGTTGACTGTACTCATCCGTTGAGATTAGTCATGTGTTGAACGAAATATTTTAATAATAAAATTTACATCTTTATCAATATAAAATTTACATCTTTATCAATATAAAATAAAGGTTCATGTGTTGACAGTACTCATCCGTTGAGATTAGTCATGTGTTGAACGAAACAATTTGAAATAGAAATATTTGAAATAGAAATATTTGAAATAGAAATATTTGAAATAGAAATATTTGAAAAAGAAATATTTGAAATAGAATATTGGAAAATAGAAATATATGAAGCCGTGTTGATTAGATTGACGCCATTTTGACGTGAACGATATTTATATCGATTTTACTCATTTTAAAATGAATATTGAAAAGTGATTTCGAAATGTATTGAATATAAAGTGATTTCGAAATGAATTGAATATAAAGCGATTTCGAAATGAATTGAATATAAAGTGATTTCGAAATGAATTGAATATAAAGCGATTTCGAAATGAATTGAATAAAAAGTGATTTCGAAATGAATTGAATATAAAGCGATTTCGAAATGAATTGAATATAAAGTGATTTCAAAATGAATTGAATATAAAGCGATTTTGAAATGAATGGAATATAAAGTGATTTCGAAATGAATTGAATATAAAGCGATTTCGAAATGAATTTAATATAAAACGATTAAGAAATGAATTTGATTCAAATAGAAAACGAAATGAATTTGATTCAAATAGAAAACAAAATGAATTTGATTCAAATGGAAAACGAAATGAATTTGATTCAAATGGAAAACGAAATGAATTTGATTCAAATAGAAAACGAATTTGAATTGAATCGAATAGAAAACCAATTTGAATCGAATCGAATAAAAAACGAATTTGAATTGAATCGAATAGAAAACCAATTTGAATCGAATCGAATAGAAAACCAATTTGAATCGAATCGAATAGAAAACAAATTTGAATTGAATCGAATAGAAAACCAATTTGAATTGAATCAAATAGAAAACGAATTTGAATTGAATAGAATAGAAAACCAATTTGAATTGAATCGAATAGAAAACGAATTTGAATTGAATAGAAAAGAATTTTAAAATGAATTTATAAGGAAAAATTCAATTTTGATTCGAATTGAATTGGAAGTTGAATTTGTTTTTGAAACGAATTTAAAACTATTTATATAATTCGTTTTAAATAGAAATCGACGATATATATATTATATATATTATATATATAATATAATGGCCTGAATAGAATGCGCCGCGGCAGTTCGTGAATTTCGACCATTTATTTCAAACAGACATTACGGAAGATCCGACCATCGGATTCTCCTAAAACCGGAACCGTTGGGTTCGTATCGAAAAGAGATTTCTAACGAATATTAGGAATTTGCAATCTAACGATTGGATTTGGAGATACGTCCAAATCAAATTTGAAAAAGGTCGCTGTAAGTGCAGTTCGATGGCAGTCGTTGGAAATCGACTGTACAGGCCTTGATAAAATTATTAAAAATAGCAATAATTTGTGTAAAATCATAAGAAATGATTTGGGAAAAATTGGGACGAAAAACTCCATATTTGAAAAGATAAAAATAAATTTTTATCAGAATGAACTAGTTTTGAACTGAAATTAAAACCCATTTATTTTTAAATAAATAAATTGGATTTGAAATGGGTTTGAAATAGAATTGATTTGTGCGTTTACCGTGAAGGTTGTTTTTAAATGACACTTGTTCTTTAACCCGATAATAAACAGAATGTGAGTTGGGTTTGTCGTGAACTGTGTTTTAAATGACATTAGTTCTTTAACCCAGTAAAAGGAGTTTTAATGAATCTGCAATCAAATTGAAATGTGAATTGATAAGTTAAATTATTAAATTTAGAAAATGAGCGAGGATGGAGTATCACCAGTTTTGCTCCAAAGCGATAGTTAAATCTTTAATTAGATTTGAACGTGAAATGGTAATAAATTTTACCGATAACACCATGGTGTTAGATATGGAGTATTACCAGTTTTGCTTTATGGGATGAATAAGTTGGGATTGGGAAATAAAACAAATAATTACTTCGGCATGGTTCGCTAATCTCGACTAGTTTAGAAAACCATAATTTGGTTTGAAACGACATCCAAAGGATAAATTTTAAAGAATTTATCTTGGGTAAAATTAATGGGAACCTTTCCCTAAGAATATGAAATTTACGGTTAGTGACTAATGAATTGGAATGAGGCGTATGTTGTGTTTGTGTAATATTCGTTTTAATATACGCGTGTTGTTCGGAAAGTTCAGATTTATACCCATTCTGAATAACCGATTCGACGATAAGTCGAAGATGAAGACGGTGGTTGAAGACCGGAAGTCTTCACATCGTTTGGGTGATTACTGATGATCTTGATTGGGCTGTACACCCAAGATGAGGGAATCAGTTAGTGGTCATCCAGACGTACTTGGAGACGGATGGATATGCGAGGAAAGTGCCTCCGGTTTCGTTCAGATCCAGAACGAACTTGTAAATGTATTGTGTGTCCGACATTGGATTTTATTCTGTGTTGATTGATTTCTGTTAAATATATATCTGTTTGGCGGCAGAGAATTTATTCTCTTGCTTAACGCCCTTCTCTGAGACGTACGAGCTTAGAGGTTATATATCGATAGATATCAATCGCATGGCATGAATTGCCTGTGTGGCATGCTGAGATGCAATGATCAAGGCTTCTATTGAAAAGCAAAGTCTTGTGATTGATGATCAAAGCACGGCCTACTTAGCAGCTTTGTGTATAACGTGAATTCGCGAGCCTCACACCTCGGTATGAGTTAAAAAGGGATACGGACCGCTGGGACAGCACGACGTTTCTTTCTAGCTTTGGTGGTGTTAGTGACTTACCAGCCCTGACATTTATATACTTTTCACCTTTGTGGTTGTTGGAATGAGGCGCCTCGATTATAGGTCTGTAAGGACTGGGAAACGTGTGTTCAGGCATAACTAATCCTCTAACGTAAGTGAGGACCGGCCCAGCCGAATCCAGGATTGCCCAGAGTGTGTAGTCCTAAGACATTTGCTAGAGTGTCTCGAACGCGGAGAGGAGCTTGCCCCTTGCCTCAACTCATGACGGAAATCCAATTTCCAATACGAGATATCTCAGTTTTAATTGTAAAACTAGTATGGCGACATAGTGGTATGGGACATTCATGCCGCCTATGATTTATATTTATGATTGAAACTGTTTTGACACTATACACTTATTATAGTATCAAATGATTTGTTTTAAACGTACCAAGCATGTTTGGCTGTTATAAGGTAAAACCCTATCTTCCGGCTTGCGTTGCATTGTGTGATGGGACCTGGGTCTTATAATAGCTTCATTTTTCGAAAAAGCATTGCGTTGTTTATTCTATGCACTGGTATTCTTGGGAGGAAACCCGTTCCGTGTTATATGGCGTGGTCCCTTGAATTACTCTCTTTTAAAAATAAAGTTTTAATAACTGTTTTAGTTCTCACACCAGTCACATGACTGACCTGGAGTTTATTGTTTTAACCTAAACTCTGGGTGCCCGTATTTTCCGCACGGGCAGCTAGTAGTTTTGGTTTTGCAGATTTATATTCACAGGATCCTGGTTTACAGCTGGAATGATATCCGGAAAGCTCTGTATCCGTATATCACCTTCAGTTGTGCTTTGTATTATTTTCCGCTGCTATGTAATTTATTGTAATCTCTGATATTTATCGAATGTAATTTATTCATTTATACTCTGTATATTCTTGTATCTGATGGAATTGTTGTAATAGCAATGAAATGTTCTTCTGTCTGCGTTCTGATTTGTCTTTTCCTCACAGTAATTCGTTCTTTCTCATCTCTTCGGAGACCGGGGAAATTCGGTCGCTTCATAATGCACCTTGGATGATGGTTGATGTTGATTATTGTTGTGATATACATGTGTTGTATGAAATCCATATAAATAACATTATATGGTAATTGACTGTGTCTGATTCCAATGCAGATCTGAAGAATATTTTAAAATAACGAATATTTTAAAAAAATAATCTATAAAAGATCAAAATCTGATTTTGACGTCCGATTTGGGATGGAGACGAATATTTTTAAATATATATAGCCGTGTTGATTAGATATACGTCATTTTGACACGAACGATATTTATATCAATTTTATTCATTTTTATAATGAATATCGAAAATGGAAGTGATTTCAAAATCGGATGTTTGAAAATATTATCATCTATATATTAATCATATGGAATACTGAATTTTGATTTAAAATTGAATATGAAGTTGAAATCGTTTTGAAAACGAATTTAAAACGATTTATAAAATATGTTTTAAATGGAAATCGACGAAATATATAATATATATATATATATTATATATTTAATGGCCTGAATAGAACGCGCCGCGCCGCGGTAGTTTGCGAATTTCGACCATTAACTTCGAACGGACATTACGGGAGATCCGACCGTCAGATTCTCCTAAATCCAGAACCATTGGGTTCGTATCGAAAAGAGCTTTCTAAGGATATAAGGGATTAGATATTTAACGGTTGGATTTGGAATTATGTCCAAATAAAATTTGGAAAAGGTCGCTGTAAGTGCAGTTCGATGACCGGGTATGGAAATCGACTGTACTGGCCCTAATAAAATTATTAAAAATATCAACAATCTATGTAAAATCATAGTAAATGATTTGGAAAGAATTAGGACGAAAAATTCCATATTTGAAAGGATTGAAATATATTTTTATCGAAATGAACTAATTATGAACTAGAATAATAATCCAATATTTTTAAATAATTAAATTGGATTTGAAATGGTTTTAAAAATAACCGGAATTTCTAGCATATGAATTGGAATGGATTTGAATCGAAATTATCTTTGGAATATTTCGATATCGGGTTCCGTGATTATATGGATATTGTGGAGGAATTTGGAAGATATATATATCGTTATTCCAATACGATATTTGTTGTTTTCAGAATTTGATATTGAATATAAGCTAATATATTTTCTATTCAGAGCCTTGTATTTAATATCAAATTGGGTTTTGGGTTTGTCGTGAATGGTATCTTTAATAATACTGTTCTTAAACCTAATGGAGTTAAGAAAATTAGAAAATGACTAGAGATTAGCTAAGTTGAATGGTTTCCTAGGTATTGATCTGATGTTGGTTTCGGCCTTCGGGATTAATACTTAGGGAATTGTTCTCTTACTAATTTACGGTTAGAGACTGATGCGATTTTTGGTTTGTCATGAGCTGTGTTTTAAGTGACACTGTTCCTAAACCCGGTGTGAAAAGAATAAGTCTTTTAAATTAAGATTTAAAGAAGAATTACCAATTAATTAACATTTAATTGGAACTGAAAATGTAAAGTGAATTGGGTTTATTATGAACTGTGTTTTTAACGACATTCGTTCTTTAATCTGATTTATAGTGAAATTTGATTTGGAATTTATAAATCTTTTTATTAAGATTTTACGTGAATTTTCCAAAGTAACATTTTCCAATTTAATATATTAAACTGGAATTGAATGGAATTCGATTGATAATAATCGAAGTGAACTTCTGTGGAGGAAGACTGTTAATACATATGGAATTTAAAAAGCTTTGCCGTTATTCCATTTATTTTATTAGTCGGATATGGAAATTGATATCAATTATATATTGATTTGTTTTTCCGTGAAGATTCGTTAATTAATGGAATGTTATTTGGGTTTATCGTAAACTGTGTTTTAAATGACATTAGTTCTTTAACCCAGTTAAAGGCAGGATTACATGTCTGTCATTGTATTTCGAACTGTACGGTTGATCTCTTTTAAATATATATCTGTTTGGTGGCGGAGAATTTATTCTCTTGCCTAACACCCTTGTCTGAGACGTACGAGCTTAGAGGTTATATATCGGTAGAAATTAATAGTACGGTGTAGATTGTCAATGCGACATGTTTCTGTTTCCAAAGTTAAATAATCATTAATTGTAACAACCTAGAAAATCAGAACCAATTTAAATTTTTTATTTTGGCGATTACAATGGATTTTGAATATTTAAAATGAATTATTTTAAATAATAACGACGAGAAATTTATTTTGAATAGAATTAGAACATATATATTTATATGAATCGAAGTTAGAATATAAATATTTATTTTAGTTATTAAAAGGAATTGGAAATGGCGCGGTAGTTTGAAAATTCGATTTCAAATTTCAAATGAATGTCTAGGATTCAAAATATACCGGATTTTAGCGAAACCAAAAAAATTTGAAAAATATCTTTCCAACGAATCCGTAAAATTGAAATTTCAAAGCGGGAATAAAACGTTATGCCCAGTTGAAAATTCTGAATAGTCGCTATGTAAATAGAACCCTTAAAAATAGCCATTTTGCAAAATGACCTCCGTTTTCAACGAAACCACTTTTGTTGGATCTGGGATGTCAAGTTATTGCTAGATTCCAATTTTCATAATTTTAGAAATCAATATGTGAGCGTGGCGCAAGAAAACGTGTTTTGACAATTTTACTCAATTTGGATCGACCAGAAAATGGCTATTTTTCAAACGGTCTTCAAATTTGCCGAAATTAGTTTTGCTAGGACCGTATCGTCGATACAAAGCTAGAAACAATTTTTCTGGAATTTTCAGAGTCCGTATGTGGCTCCGGTAAATTGAAAAATACGTTTAAAATAGAATACATATATTTAAATTTTGATTTAAACGAAAACTAATCGAAACAACCAAACTGGCTTATGATACATATCCCATTTTGTTTGGAATGGGGGTATTTAGCTAGGGGCGACAGTCGTTGGGTTTGATTTGGAGTTCATGTGGATTGACTGATATTTTTGAAATAAAAGAATTAAAAATTAAAAATAAATTATTATAAAATATTCAAACCCGCGTTGACCAGATCACTTCTCTCCAAGACGATACCCCCTCCAGCGATCGACGGAAAACACTCCCACCTTCTCCCCTCGATTTCTTCCAATTTACTCAATGAAATTCAGCAATTCTTGAGGAAATTCTATTGAGAATTTTGCCATCTTCAAATCCATACAAGTTTGGTAAACTATCGTTCAGTGTTTAGATCAGAATCTCGTCTCAAAGGTGCGCCGTTCGCACCCCTTTATCTCCGTCCAGACACGATTGATTTCAACTACATGGGAAGGCGCAGGTGCGGGTTTCTGTGCTCTTCAACATGGCTTCATCCAATCATCGCCAAGCTTCATCATTTTCACGGAAAATGCAAAACTAATTTTGAAAAAGGAGTAGTCGTGGTCTTTCATGGTTAAAACAGTAAAAGGTTATTATATATATATATATATCTATATATATATTCTTTTATAATTAATTTCCATGTTGATTAATTTTATAAATAAGCAGTAATGAAATTTTATATATATCATTGTTTTAAGAGAATGTGATTTTTTTAAATATAATAGCATTGTAATGTAAAAATGCAATTATTATACATTACAATAGAATAAAAATGTAATTTTTAAATGGATGGGACAATATTAAAAATATGATTTTTATTAAGTAAAAAGATTTGATTTTTAAATATAGGAAAAGGTTTGATTTTTTTTTAAGTAGACATCGATATAAAAATGTGATAAAGTTTATATTTTTATAATAAGGAAGTTTATATTTTTATAATAGGAAAGTTTATATTTTTATAATAGGAAAGTTTATATTTTTATATAGAAAAGATTAGATTTTTAAAATAGTAAAGATGTGATCTTTACTATGAAGTAGACAAAATAAAAATGTGATTTCTTATAATGAAGTAGCGAAATAAAGATAAAATTTTTTATATAGAAAATGGCATTGTAAAAATGTGATATTTAAAATATAAACATCGATTCAAAATATAAACATCATGTTAGAAAAAGGTGATTTTTATCTATGTAGCGTTAGAATAAAATATGATTTTTAACATGTGTATGTTATTTATATAATAGACATGCTGGAGTTCTGGAAAAGCAAATCTAAAATTGACAACCAAAGAATGTCGGAGTGGATCCCAAAGGTGAGAACTCCTCACCATATTTTCATATACAGTTATTTATTTTTATAACTGCATATATAAACTGTTCCCCATCGTACACAGACAATAGACGACTTGTTTGATTGTTTGGTTTGTCTAATTAGATTATTTGGTTGAATTTGGTTGTTTGGGTGAAATGAATTGATTAGAATTGTTATGTGTGTATGGCGCGAGCCAATATCAGGAGAGGGGTAATGCTAGACATTATCTGATTTTGATATCGCACCGTTATGCCGCTAAAATTTTCTAAAATATATTAGAACAATAAAAATATCATTTTTATTGTATAAATGAACTGAATAGAATATTCATATGTTGAATGAAATGTTTTATCATTAAAAATATAATTTTTATCGTTGATGTGAATAAAATAAATATTCATTTACAAATCAGACGATTTGTTTATGAACACCCATTTTACTGATATGGATTGGGACGATATATTTTACACATCGCCCAACTGCACAAATAATATTCAGTGTTTGTGGATTAAAACTCCACATGGGTGTTGGGATGATATTTGACGTAAACTAATCCCAACTGTTTAGTTGTATGTCAATCGATAGATTGACAGACTGTTGTAAGCATTAAATATTTATATTTAATGCTTATGCCGTGTAGAATTCACTCTGGATGATGAATGTTTATTTATCACTGTTGTTGTATACATGTGTTGTATGAAATCCATATAATGACATTATATGGTAATTGACTGTGTCTGATTCCAGTTCAGAAAGAATGAATATTTTAAAATAACGAATATTTAAAAATAATGAATATTTTAAAATAATATTCAGTAGAAGATCAAAATATGATTTTGATGTCAGATTTGTGATGGACGCGAATGTATTTAAATATATATGGCCAAGGTTATTAGATTAACGCCATTTTGACGTGAACGATATTTATATTGATTTTATTCATTTCTATAATGAATATAGAAAAGGAATTGATTTCAAAAATCTCATGTTTTGGAAATATTATCATTTATATATTAATGATATGGAATATTCAATTTTGATTTGAAATTGAATAAGAAGTTGAAATTGTTTTGAAAATGAATTTAAAGCGAGTTATAAAATACATTTTAAATGGAAATCGACGAAATATATATTATATATATAGTGTAATGGCCTGAATAGAATACGCCGCGCCGCGGCGCGGTAGTTCGCGAATTTTGACCATTGGCTTCGAATGGATATTACGGGGGATCCGACCATCGGATTCTCTTAAAACCGGGACCATTGGGTTCGTACTGAATAGAGCTTTCTAACGAATACAGGAAATTTGAAATCTAATGGCTGCATTTGGAATTATGTCCAAATCAAATTTGGAAAAGGTCGTTGTAAGTGCAGTTCGATGGACGTTTATAGAAATCAACTATACAGGCCTAGATAAAATTATTAAAAATAGCAATAATTTGTGTAAAATCATAATAAATGATTTGGAAAGAATTAGGATGAAAAATTCCATATTTGAAAAGATAAAAATAGATTTTTATCGAAATGAACTAGTTATTAACTAGAATTATAATCCAATATTTTAAATAAATAAATTGGATTTGAAATGGTTTTAAAAATAACCAGAATTTCCAATATGCGAATTGGAATGGATTTGAATCGAAATTGTCTTCAGAATATTTCGATGTTGGAATTCGTGATTATACAGATATTGTTATGGAAATTTGAAAGGTATATTTATATTGTTATTTCCAATATGATATTTGTTGGATGTAGTATTTGATATTGAATATAAGCCGATATATTTTCTATTCAGAGTCTTGTATTTAATATCAAATGGGATTTTTGGTATGTCATGAACGGTGTCTTCAGTAACGCTACTCTTGAACACCATGTGAAGAGAATAAATCTTTTAATTAAGATTGTTAGAGTTTCCAATTATATTTAATAATTGGAATAAAACGGAATGTGAATTTGGTTTACCGTGAACTATGTTTTTAGCGACATTCGTTCTTTAACCCGAATTACAGTGAAATGTGATTTGGAATTTATAAATCTTTTGTTAAGATTTAAAGGAAATTTTCCAAAGTGAAATTTTCCAATTTAATAAAATAAATTGGAATGGAATGGAATTCGATTTGGTAATAATCGAAGTGGAATTATGTGGAGGAAGACCACTACTATATATGGAATTTAAGAGGCTTTGCGGTTATTCCATTCATATTATCGGTTGGATATGGAAGTTCATATCGATTATATATATTTATTTGTTTTCCGTGAAGATGCCATTGTTAATGGAATGTGATTTTTGGTTTATCGTGAGTTGTGTTTTAAATGACATTAGTTCTTTAACCCAGTTAAAGATAAGATTAATTTCTTAATTTTGAATAATCATTAAGTAATGATTTTTGGAAATTAAAACTAAATTAAAGTTTTAATGAATCTTTAAATAGATCGAAAGGTCAATTTGATAATTAAAATTATCAAATTCAAGAAATGATCGAGAATGGAGTACCACCAGTTTTACTCCAGGAGATAGTTAAATCTTTAATTAGATTTGAACGTGAAATGGTAATTGAATTTATTGATAATATCGTGGTGTTAGATATGAAGTATTACCAGTTTTACTTCATGGGATGAATAGGTTGGGATTGGGAAATTAAAACAAATGATTACTTTGGTAAGGTTCGCTAATCCCGACTAGTTTGGATAAACCATATTCTGGTTTGGATTGATATTAAAAGAAAGATTAAAGAATAAATTTAAAGAATTTATCTTTGATAAAATTAATGGGAACCTTTCCCAAAGTATAAGAATATTTGAATAAAAGAATATTCATGTAACAACCCGAAAATCTGGGCCAGTTTAAAATTTTTATTTTGGCAATTTTAGCGAAGTTTGAACATTTAAAATGAATTATTTTAAATAAAATCGACGAGAAAATTATTTTGAATAGAATTCGAACGTATATATTATATACGTCGTCGTTAGAATATAAATATTTATATATAATTATAAATAGAATTGAAAATGGCGCGGTAGTTCGATAATTCGATTTCAAACTTCGATTGAATGTACCACGTGCAAAACAATCCAGATTTTAGTGAAACCAAAAACATTAGGATCTATTTGAGAATATCTTTCCAACGAATCCGAAAAATCAAGATTTCATAGCGGGAATCAAAAGATATGTCCAGTTGAAAATTCTGAATAGTCGCTATGGAATTCAGGCCCTTAAAAATAGACATTTTGCAAACGACCTCAGATTTCGACGAAACCACTTTTGTTGGGTCCGTGATGTCATATTATTGCTAGGTTTCAAATTTCATAATTTTTCGATTCAATATGTGAGCGTGGCAAAGGAAAACGTGTTTGACCAGTTTCAGTTGATTTTAATCGACTGGAAAATGGCCATTTTTCCAACGGTCTCAGAATTCGACAAAACTAGTTTTGTTAGGACCGTATCGTCAATACGAAGCTAGAAAGTATATATTTTTTTTGGAATTTTTAAAGTTCGTATGTGACCCCGGTAAATTGAAACACGCGTTGAAATTAAATATATAGAGTTATATGTTGATTTTAACGGAAATTGATCGAAACGATCAAATCAGCTTGCGATACATATCCCATTGTGTTCGGAATGGGGGTGAAACGCTATGGACGACAGGCGGTGGGCCTCGTTTCGAGGTCGAAATAAAAAGTCAACTTAAAGGAGAATTAAAAATAATTAAATAATTAAATATAATAACACCTCACCCCTCTTTCTCTCTCTCCTCTTCATACCGATCAGAAAAAAAAAGAAAAAAGAAAAAAAGGGCGAACGACGGGGGGGGGGGGGGCAAAGCCGCCGCCGCCGCTGCCACCAGGGCCGCCGCGCCCTGGCGCCGACCCCCCAGGGGTCCTCTGCCCCTCTTCCCCCTTCTCCTCCACCTCGCTACCTCCTCCCCTCGTTCTCCACTCCCTCCTCTTCTGAAACCCGCGCCTCCGACCGCCTACACCGACGCCGCGACCCCCCCTGGCCTCACCTCCGCCTGCTGCACCCCCTTGACGTCGGCCACCACCTCCTCCGACCACGTGGACCCCCTTTCTTAGCCAAAGACACAATTTTTATCGAGTTCCAAGCTTGCTATTTAGTCCCCGTGCCTCTACGATGCTGTAGCGAGCCCCTTTCAACCAATGTGAGTTTTATTTCAGTTTTTAATTTATTTTATAGAATTAAAAATATGATCTTTAGTGTAAAAATATGATTTTTATGATAGAAGTGTATTAAAAATATGACCTTTATATAGTAGAAGATATAAAAATACCATTTTTATATAGGTAGTGTGTTGAAAATTATTATTTTTATATATGAATAAAGACGTGATTTTTAAAACAGAAAAGACGTGATTTTTAAAATATAAAAGACGTGATTTTTAAAATAGAAAAGACGTGATTTTTAAAATAGAAAAGACGTCCTTTTTTAAAATATAAAAGGCGTGAGTTTTAAAATATAAAAGAAGTGATCTTTAAACTATAAAAGATTAGAGTTTGGAAATATGAAAAGGCGAAATCTTTATATAGAAAATAGCGTGATAAAAATATAATCTTTATTATATGAACACCGTTGAGTAAAAATAGAATTTTTATCTATATGACATCGTAGTAAAAATTCGATTTTTATATATTAAATAGCGTAGTAAAAATTCGATTTTTATATATTGAATAGCAAAGTAAAAATTCGATTTTTATATATTGAACAGCATAGTAAAAATATGATTTTTATATATTGAACATCAAAGTAAAAATTGGGTTTTTTCATATTGAATAGCAAAGTAAAAATTCGATTTTTATATATGTAGTGGCTACGGGCAACGAAGATGACAAAGATGCGATAACGATGAAGATTTCTATAAAAGAAGTGTCGTGAAGTTGGATAGCTATTGGTGAGAACTTCTCACTCTTCAATTTCTTTTCTAGTTATATATATATATACTAGGATGCAGACGGTGCTTAGTAGCACCCGACACAATCGTCCACAGACCATGGACTTGTTTGTTTGGTTGCATAAATTAGTAAGATGATTTGATTTGAATTTGGTTGTTTGGTGAATTTGATTGATGTGTGAATGGCGTGGGCCTTCACTAGACCGGGGATAAGGCTAGGCCTCGTCCCGTTTCTAGTATCGTGCCGTTATGCCGCCGAAATTTTCTAAAATAAAAAGTGTTAGTTAAAAATAGTAAAGTGTTGAAATAAATATTTTTGATGTTAAAAATATAAATTTTAACGTGAATGTGAATAAATAAATATTCATTTACAAATCAGACGATTTGTTTATATACACTGATTTGACTGATATTGATTGGGATGATAAATTTTACACATCACCCAACTGCACAAATAATATTCAGTGTTTGTTGATTTGAAACCCCACACGGGTGTTGGGATGATATTTGGCGTACACTAATCCCAATTATTTAATTATTGTCGATCGATTGGTCGACAGACTGTGTAAGCATCGATTATTTATATTTGATGCTTATGCAGTTGTGTGGTGCACTTTAGATGATGGTTGATTGTTTATCAATGCTATTATATACATGTGTTGTATGGAATCCATATAATTAACGTTATATGGTGATTGATTGGGCCTCATTCCAATCGGGAAAATAATGAATATTATAAAAGAAAATTCACGTGTTGATTATAAAAATAGTCATGTGTTGACGATGTTCATGTGTTGAGTGAAATATTTTATACAATGAAATTTACATCTTTATCATATTTAAAATTAGAACTACTTCTCAGTAGGAGTCTAATTGAAAATCAAACGATAGATACCATAGTTTTATAAAATATTTTACATAACAAAAATAGTGATGTGTTGACAGTACTCATGTGTTGAGATTAGTCAGGTGTTGGAAGAAATATAGATTCATGTGTTGAATGGAATAAATATTCATTCGTTGAATAGAATAACGAATTTATTGAAATATATAAAGCCGTGTTGATTAGAGTTGCGCTATTTTGACGTGAACGATATTTATATCGATTATATTCGTTTTTATAATGAATATAGAAAAGAAGTGATTTCAAAATATAACGTTTTGAAAATATTATCATTTATATAGTAATGATATGAAATATCCAATTTTGATTTGAAATTGAATATAGAGTTGAAAAGGTTTTGAAAACGAATTTAAAACGATTTATAAAATACGTTTTAAAAAGGAAATTGACGAAATATATATAATATATATATTATATATATAATGGCCTGAAAAGAACGCGCCGCACCGCGGTAGTTCGTGAATTTAAACCATTAACTTCGAATGGACATTACGGGAGATCCGACCGTCGGATTCTCCTAAAACCGGAACCGTTGGGTTCGTATCGAAAAGAGCTTTCCAATGAATATTAGAAATTTGAAATCTAACGGTTGGATTTGGAATTATTTTCAAATCAAATTCGAAAAAGGTCGCAGTAAGTGCAGTCCGATGGCCATTGGTGGAAATCGACTGTACGGGCCTTGATAAAATTATTAAAAATAATCAGGATTTCCAATACGTGAATTGGAATGGATTTGAATCGAAATTGTCTTCGGAATATTTCGATGTTGGATTTTGTGATTATACAGATATGGTTGTGGAAATTTGAAAGATATATTCATATCGTTATTTCCAATACGATATTTGTTGGTTTCAGAATTTGATATTGAATATAAGCCGATATATTTTCTATTCAGAGCCTTGTATTTAATATCAAATGTGATTTGGGTTTATCGTGAATCGTGTTTTAGATGACATTGGTTCTTTAACCCAGTTAAAGGCAAGATGTTGATTTTTGAAAGAATTAAGACTAAGTGTAGTTTTAATGAATCTTTAATTAGAATAAAATGTGAATTGATAATTTAAATTATCAAATCTGAAAAGTGATCGAGAGTGGAGTATCACCAGTTTTGCTCCAAAGCGATAGTTAAATCTTTAATTAGATTTAAACGTGAAATGGTAATTAATTTTACCAATAACACCGTGGAGTTAGGAATGGAGTAGCACCAGTTTTGCTCCATGGGATATATATAGGTTGGGATTGGGAAATAAAATAAATAATTACTTCGGTGTGGTTCGCTAATCCCGACTAGTTGGGAAAACCATAAAATGGTTTGAAATGATATCCAAAGGAAGATTATAGGATAAATTTAGAAGAATTTATCTTGGATAAAATTAATGGGAACATTTCCCTAAGAATGTGATTTTGTGAATAAAAGAATATTCTGAATTGGAATGAGGCGTTTGTTGTGTTTGTGTAACATTCGTTTATTATATACGTGGGTTATTCAGAAAGGCCGGGTTTATACCCATTCTGAATAACCGATTCGACGAGATGTCGAAGATGAAGACGGTGGTTGAAGACCGAAAGTCTTCACATCGTTTGGGTGATTACTGATGATCTTGATTGGGCTGTACACCCAGGATGAGGGAATCAGTTGGTGATCGTCCAGACGTACTTGGAGATGGATGGATATGCGAGGAAAGTGACTCCGGTTTCGTTCAGACCCAGAACGAACTTGTAAATGGATTGTGTGTCTGACATTGGATTTTATTCTGTGTTGATTGATCTCTATTAAATATACATCTGTTTGGCGGCGGAGAATTTATTCTCTTGCTTAACGCCCTTCTCTGAGACGTACGAGCTCAGAGGTTGTATATCGATGGACATCAGTCGCATAGAGTGAATTGCCAATGTGGCACGCGTAAGTGGCAATTGATCAGGGCTTCTGTTGAAAAGCAAAGTCTTGTTGTTGATGATCGAAGCACGGCCTGTGTGGCGTAGCTTTGTGTATAACGTGAATTCGCGAGCCTCACACCTCGGTATGAGTCAAAAACGGGATAGTGACTGCAGGGAGAGCACGACGTTTCTTTCTAGCTAGGGTGGTGTCAGTGACCTACCAGCCCTGACATTTATATACTTTTCACCTGTGTGGTTGTTGGATACGAGGCGCCTCGGATATAGGTCTGTAAGGACCGGGAAACGTGTGTTCAGGAATTGCTTATCCTCAAAAGTAAGAGAGGACCGGCCCTGAAGATCCAAGGATCATAGTGGGGTCCTGGGACATTTGCTAGAGTGTCTCGAACGCGGAGAGGAGCTTGCCCCTTGCCTCGACTCATGACGGAATCCAATTTCCAATACGTGATATTGCAGTTTTAATTGTAGAACTAGTATGGCGACATGATAGATGGTACCCATGCCGCCTATGATTGATATTTATGATTGAAATTGTTTTGACACTATACACTTATAATAGTATCAAATGATTTGTTTTAAACATACTAAGCATGTTTGGCTATTATAAGGGAAAACCCTATCCTCCGGCTTGCGATGCATTGTGTGATGGGATCTGGGTCTTATAATAGCTTCATTTTTCCAAAAAGCATTGCGTTGTTTTGTTATATGCACTAGTATTCTTGGGAGGAAACCCATTCCGTGTATACGGCGTGGTCCCTTGAATTACTCTCTTTTAAAGTAAAGTTTTAAATAACTGTTTTAGTTCTCACACCAGTCACATGACTGACCTGGAGTTTATTGTTTTAACCTAAACTCTGGGTGCCCCTATTTTCCGCACGGGCAGCTAGTAGTTTTAGTTTTGCAGATTTATATTCACAGGTTCCTGATATACAGCTGGAACGATGCTCGGAAAGCTCTGTATCCGTGTATCACTTCTAGTTGTGCTTTTGTATTATTTTTCCGCTGCTATGTAATTTATTGTAATCTCTGATATTTATCGAATGTAATTTATTCATTTATACTCTTTATATTCTTGTATCTGATGGAATTGTTGTAATAACAATGAAATGTTCTTCCGTCTGCGTTCATTTGTGTGTTGTTCTCAAAGTATCCGCTCTTTCCTTCACGGGGAAGAAACGGGTTCTTACAGTTGGTATCAGAGCTTTGGTTTACAGAGCTCGAGAACAAGACACATTAGAACCATACGAAAGAATTCATCAGATATTGGATTAGTAATATCCAATTAGAATGACTCGCTAGAGATAGGATCAGTAGCATCCTAGAACGAGTGTGAAGAGTATATTTTTCAAATGAAAACGGTTCTGTTTTGAAATTTAAACCATTTTATTTGTATTTGAATATTTATTTATTTTGAATATGGACAATCGAGTATATAAAGATTTCGCGTATACGCGTCATGAACGTATAGTCGAAGTTTTAATATACTGGATAGATATAGAATCACATTCTAGACACCCGGGGATAATTCTGGTGATGTGGCCACATCATCAGTATTTATGTTCGTGTTTCGAAGGTGTGATACCTATATATTTCCATTAGACTGGTGTGAGAACCAAAACTAATATAGCTAGAATTTATTGTTGTGAATTGGCATCAAAAACATGATTTTTGTATATGTATCAAAAAATTTATGAGTTTGAAACTCTAATCCACTAATTGATTGATGTTTGAGTTGTTTGTTTATTTGTTTGACAATTTTGAACCATTATGCCTAATTGTACCAAATATTGAATTGTATTGAAATTGGTCGCATTTGCTTGCATATACATATACTTACATTGAACAGGTCATAGCAAGGAGGCTAGAGCCGAAGAATAAAATTTGTTTGCCCGACAAATAGGTACATGTTTACTACATAATTTACTGTTTTGTTTGGGTGATGATGATTTTATGAGCCTATTGGCTAGCCGCTTGGCTTTTTCTTTTTCTTTTTGAGATCAGAAGGCCTGTATGGCAATTTCGGTATTTTCCCGTGCTTCCCATACAAAGGAGGTTATGGCGAAATTTTTCAAAAATTCCGGGTGTTAGTCAAATTTTTGAAGAATTTGGGAATTCTCAGAAACTGAAAAGTTGGAGAATGGAAGCCAGATGAACGTAGAGTTGATTAATCAAACCACTTTCGACTTTGTTCCTTTTCGGGGACGAAAAGTTTTAAGTGGGGGAGATTGTAACAACCCGAAAATCTGGGCCAGTTTAAAAATTTTATTTTGGCAATTTTAGCGAAGTTTGAACATTTAAAATGAATTATTTTAAATAAAATCGACGAGAAATTTATTTTGAATAGAATTCGAACGTATATATTATATACGTCGTCGTTAGAATATAAATATTTATATATAATTATAAATAGAATTGAAAATGGCGCGGTAGTTCGATAATTCGATTTCAAACTTCGATTGAATGTACCACGTGCAAAACAATCCAGATTTTAGTGAAACTAAAAACATTAGGATCTATTTGAGAATATCTTTCCAACGAATCCGAAAATTCAAGATTTCATAGCGGGAATCAAAAGATATGTCCAGTTGAAAATTCTGAATAGTCGCTATGGAATTCAGGCCCTTAAAAATAGACATTTTGCAAACGACCTCAGATTTCGACGAAACCACTTTTGTTGGGTCCGTGATGTCATATTATTGCTAGGTTTCAAATTTCATAATTTTTCGATTCAATATGTGAGCGTGGCAAAGGAAAACGTGTTTGACCAGTTTCAGTTGATTTTAATCGACTGGAAAATGGCCATTTTTCCAACGGTCTCAGAATTCGACAAAACTAGTTTTGTTAGGACCGTATCGTCAATACGAAGCTAGAATTTTTTTTTTTTTTGGAATTTTTAAAGTTCGTATGTGACCCCGGTAAATTGAAACACGCATTCAAATTCAATATATAGAGTTATATGTTGATTTTAACGGAAATTGATCGAAACGATCAAATCAGCTTGCGATACATATCCCATTGTGTTCGGAATGGGGGTGAAACGCTATGGACGACAGGCGGTGGGCCTCGTTTCGAGGTCGAAATAAAAAGTCAACTTAAAGGAGAATTAAAAATAATTAAATAATTAAATATAATAACACCTCACCCCTCTTTCTCTCTCTCCTCTTCATACCGATCAGAAAAAAAAGAAAGAAGAAAAAAAGGGCGAACGACAGGGGGGCCAAAGCCGCCGCCGCCGCTGCCACCAGGGCCGCCGCGCCCTGGCGCCGACCCCCCAGGGGTCCTCCGCCCCTCTTCCCCCTTCTCCTCCACCTCGCTACCTCCTCCCCTCGTTCTCCACTCCCTCCTCTTCTGAAACCCGTGCCTCCGACCGCCTACACCGACGCCGCGACCCCCCCTGGCCTCATCTCCGCCTGCTGCACCCCCTTGACGTCGGCCACCACCTCCTCCGACCACGTGGACCCCCTTTCTTAGCCAAAGACACAATTTTTATAGAGTTCCAAGCTTGCTATTTAGTCCCCGTGCCTCTACGATGCTGTAGCGAGCCCCTTTCAACCAATGTGAGTTTTATTTCAGTTTTTAATTTATTTTATAGAATTAAAAATATGATCTTTAGTGTAAAAATATGATTTTTATGATAGAAGTGTATTAAAAATATGACCTTTATATAGTAGAAGATATAAAAATACCATTTTTATATAGGTAGTGTGTTGAAAATTATTATTTTTATATATGAATAAAGATGTGATTTTTAAAATAGAAAAGACGTGATTTTTAAAATATAAAAGACGTGATTTTTAAAATAGAAAAGACGTGATTTTTAAAATAGAAAAGACGTGATTTTTTAAAATACAAAAGGCGTGAGTTTTAAAATATAAAAGAAGTGATCTTTAAACTATAAAAGATTAGAGTTTTGAAATATGAAAAGGCGAAATCTTTATATAGAAAATAGCGTGATAAAAATATAATCTTTATTATATGAACACCGTTGAGTAAAAATAGAATTTTTATCTATATGACATCGTAGTAAAAATTCGATTTTTATATATTGAATAGCGTAGTAAAAATTCGATTTTTATACATTGAATAGCAAAGTAAAAATTCGATTTTTATATATTGAACAGCGTAGTAAAAATATGATTTTTATATATTGAACATCAAAGTAAAAATTGGGTTTTTTCATATTGAATAGCAAAGTAAAAATTCGATTTTTATATATGTAGTGGCTACGGGCAACGAAGATGACAAAGATGCGATAACGATGAAGATTTCTATAAAAGAAGTGTCGTGAAGTTGGATAGCTATTGGTGAGAACTTCTCACTCTTCAATTTCTTTTCTAGTTATATATATATATACTAGGATGCAGACGGTGCTTAGTAGCACCCGACACAATCGTCCACAGACCATGGACTTGTTTGTTTGGTTGCATAAATTAGTAAGATGATTTGATTTGAATTTGGTTGTTTGGTGAATTTGATTGATGTGTGAATGGCGTGGGCCTTCACTAGACCGGGGATAAGGCTAGGCCTCGTCCCGTTTCTAGTATTGTGCCGTTATGCCGCCGAAATTTTCTAAAATAAAAAGTGTTAGTTAAAAATAGTAAAGTGTTGAAATAAATATTTTTGACGTTAAAAATATAAATTTCAACGTGAATGTGAATAAATAAATATTCATTCACAAATCAGACAATTTGTTTATATACACTGATTTGACTGATATTGATTGGGATGATAAATTTTACACATCACCCAACTGCACAAATAATATTCAGTGTTTGTTGATTTGAAACCCCACACGGGTGTTGGGATGATATTTGGCGTACACTAATCCCAATTATTTAATTATTGTCGATCGATTGGTCGACAGACTGTGTAAGCGTCGATTATTTATATTTGATGCTTATGCAGTTGTGTGGTGCACTTTAGATGATGGTTGATTGTTTATCAATGCTATTATATACATGTGTTGTATGGAATCCATATAATTAACGTTATATGGTGATTGATTGGGCCTCATTCCAATCGGGAAAATAATGAATATTATAAAAGAAAATTCACGTGTTGATTATAAAAATAGTCATGTGTTGACGATGTTCATGTGTTGAGTGAAATATTTTATACAATGAAATTTACATCTTTATCATATTTAAAATTAGAACTACTTCTCAGTAGGAGTCTAATTGAAAATCAAACGATAGATACCATAGTTTTATAAAATATTTTACATAACAAAAATAGTGATGTGTTGACAGTACTCATGTGTTGAGATTAGTCAGGTGTTGGAAGAAATATAGATTCATGTGTTGAATGGAATAAATATTCATTTGTTGAATAGAATAACGAATTTATTGAAATATATAAAGCCGTGTTGATTAGAGTTGCGCTATTTTGACGTGAACGATATTTATATCGATTATATTCGTTTTTATAATGAATATAGAAAAGAAGTGATTTCAAAATATAACGTTTTGAAAATATTATCATTTATATAGTAATGATATGAAATATTCAATTTTGATTTGAAATTGAATATAGAGTTGAAAAGGTTTTGAAAACGAATTTAAAACGATTTATAAAATACGTTTTAAAAAGGAAATTGACGAAATATATATAATATATATATTATATATATAATGGCCTGAAAAGAACGCGCCGCGCCGCGGTAGTTCGTGAATTTAAACCATTAACTTCGAATGGACATTACGGGAGATCCGACCGTCGGATTCTCCTAAAACCGGAACCGTTGGGTTCGTATCGAAAAGAGCTTTCCAATGAATATTAGAAATTTGAAATCTAACGGTTGGATTTGGAATTATGTTCAAATCAAATTCGAAAAAGGTCGCTGTAAGTGCAGTCCGATGGCCATTGGTGGAAATCGACTGTACGGGCCTTGATAAAATTATTAAAAATAATCAGGATTTCCAATACGTGAATTGGAATGGATTTGAATCGAAATTGTCTTCGGAATATTTCGATGTTGGATTTTGTGATTATACAGATATGGTTGTGGAAATTTGAAAGATATATTCATATCGTTATTTCCAATACGATATTTGTTGGTTTCAGAATTTGATATTGAATATAAGCCGATATATTTTCTATTCAGAGCCTTGTATTTAATATCAAATGTGATTTGGGTTTATCGTGAATCGTGTTTTAGATGACATTGGTTCTTTAACCCAGTTAAAGGCAAGATGTTGATTTTTGAAAGAATTAAGACTAAGTGTAGTTTTAATGAATCTTTAATTAGATTAAAATGTGAATTGAAAATTTAAATTATCAAATCTGAAAAGTGATCGAGAGTGGAGTATCACCAGTTTTGCTCCAAAGCGATAGTTAAATCTTTAATTAGATTTGAACGTGAAATGGTAATTAATTTTACCGATAACACCGTGGTGTTAGGAATGGAGTATCACCAGTTTTGCTCCATGGGATATATATAGGTTGGGATTGGGAAATAAAATAAATAATTACTTCGGTGTGGTTCGCTAATCCCGACTAGTTAGGAAAACCATAAAATGGTTTGAAATGATATCCAAAGGAAGATTATAGGATAAATTTAGAAGAATTTATCTTGGATAAAATTAATGGGAACATTTCCCTAAGAATGTGATTTTGTGAATAAAAGAATATTCTGAATTGGAATGAGGCGTTTGTTGTGTTTGTGTAACATTCGTTTATTATATACGTGGGTTATTCAGAAAGGCCGGGTTTATACCCATTCTGAATAACCGATTCGACGAGATGTCGAAGATGAAGATGGTGGTTGAAGACCAGAAGTCTTCACATCGTTTGGGTGATTACTGATGATCTTGATTGGGCTGTACACCCAGGATGAGGGAATCAGTTGGTGATCGTCCAGACGTACTTGGAGATGGATGGATATGCGAGGAAAGTGCCTCCGGTTTCGTTCAGACCCAGAACAACCTTGTAAATGGATTGTGTGTCTGACATTGGATTTTATTCTGTGTTGATTGATCTCTATTAAATATACATCTGTTTGGCGGCGGAGAATTTATTCTCTTGCTTAACGCCCTTCTCTGAGATGTACGAGCTCAGAGGTTGTATATCGATGGACATCAGTCGCATGGAGTGAATTGCCAATGTGGCACGTGTAAGTGGCAATTGATCAGGGCTTCTGTTGAAAAGCAAAGTCTTGTTGTTGATGATCGAAGCACGGCCTGTGTGGCGTAGCTTTGTGTATAACGTGAATTCGCGAGCCTCACACCTCGGTATGAGTCAAAAACGGGATAGTGACTGCAGGGAGAGCACGACGTTTATTTCTAGCTAGGGTGGTGTCAGTGACCTACCAGCCCTGACATTTATATACTTTTCACCTGTGTGGTTATTGGATACGAGGTGCCTCGGATATAGGTCTGTAAGGACCGGGAAACGTGTGTTCAGGAATTGCCAATCCTCAAAAGTAAGAGAGGACCGGCCCTGAAGATCCAAGGATCATAGTGGGGTCCTGGGACATTTGCTAGAGTGTCTCGAACGCGGAGAGGAGCTTGCCCCTTGCCTCGACTCATGACGGAATCCAATTTCCAATACGTGATATTGTGGTTTTAATTGTAGAACTAGTATGGCGACATGATAGATGGTACCCATGCCGCCTATGATTGATATTTATGATTGAAATTGTTTTGACACTATACACTTATAATAGTATCAAATGATTTGTTTTAAACGTACTAAGCATGTTTGGCTATTATAAGGGAAAACCCTATCCTCCGGCTTGCGTTGCATTGTGTGATGGGACCTGGGTCTTATAATAGCTTCATTTTTCCAAAAAGCATTGCGTTGTTTTGTTATATGCACTAGTATTCTTGGGAGGAAACCCGTTCCGTGTATACGGCGTGGTCCCTTGAATTACTCTCTTTTAAAGTAAAGTTTTAAATAACTGTTTTAGTTCTCACACCAGTCACATGACTGACCTGGAGTTTATTGTTTTAACCTAAACTCTGGGTGCCCCTATTTTCCGCACGGGCAGCTAGTAGTTTTGGTTTTGCAGATTTATATTCTCAGGTTCCTGATATACAGCTGGAACGATGCTCAGAAAGCTCTGTATCCGTGTATCACTTCTAGTTGTGCTTTTGTATTATTTTTCCGCAGCTATGTAATTTCTTGTAATCTCTGATATTTATCGAATGTAATTTATTCATTTATACTCTGTATATTCTTGTATCTGATGGAATTGTTGTAATAACAATGAAATGTTCTTCCGTCTGCGTTCATTTGTGTGTTGTTCTCAAAGTATCCGCTCTTTCCTTCACGGGGAAGAAACGGGTTCTTACAATTCATAATTGGAATGAGGCGTATGTTGAGTTTTTATAACATTTGTTTATTATATACGCCAGTTATTCAGAAAGACTGGGTACATTCCATTCTGAATAATTGATTCGAAGAAATGTCGATGATGAAGACGGTGGTTGAAGAGCGGAGGTCTTCACATCGTTTGGATGATTACTGATGTCTTGATTGGGCTGTACACCCAAGACAAGGTAATAAGTGGTGATTGTCTAGACGTACTTGGAGATCGACTAGATATGTGAGGGCCTCTCTCCTGTGTTGGACATATGGGACGAGGAATAAGGTGCCCCGGTTTCATTCAGACCCAGAACGAATTTTTAAATGGATGTGTGTCTGACATCGGATTTCATTCTGTGTGATTGATAGACATCGGTTGCATAGCGTGAATAGCCTGTATGGCATGCTGAGATGCAAATGATCAAGGCTTCTGTTGAAAAACAAAGTCTTTTGGTTGATGATCAAAGCACGGCTTTAATATAGCATAGCATTGTGTAGCGCTAATTCGCGAGCCTCACACCTCGGTGTGAACCAGAAAAGGGATAGGACATCAGGGAGGGCATGCATTTCCTTCTAGCTAGGAGTGGTGTCAGCGTTTTGCAAGCCCTGACGTTTTACTTATGTGGATGATGGATAACGAGGCGCCTCGGTTATTTCGGTCTCTGCGGAGCCGATGGATGGTCTTTATACAGATCGGATTTACGCCCCATAGGGCGGGGAAACGCAATGTTCAGGCATTTTAATCCACTCCATGTGGACCGGCCCTGACGATCCAAGTTGCAGCTGTTACTAAGGCTCAGGCTAGACAGTCTCGAAGTGGTAAGGACGATCCCTTGCCTTTGTTCATAGATGGAATTCCAACTTCCATTACTTGACATTTGCGGTTTTGATTGTAGAGCCTAGTATAGCGACATAGTGGGATGGGGCACTATGTCGTCTATGATTGATGCGTTTATATTTGAAGTTGACTTCTTCACTTATAGTAATAATAAAAGATGAAATTTCACGTACCAAGCATATTTGGCTATTATAAGGTAAAACTCTATCCTCCGGCTTGCGTTGCATTATGTGATGTGACCTGAGTCTTATAATAGATTCATTGTTCTTTATTTAGCATTGCGCTTTTGTTTTATGCACTAGTATTCTTGGGGGTAAACCCGTTCCGTGCTATGCAGCGTGGTCCCTTGATTTATAACTTTAAAAATCAAAATAATAAGTGTTTTAGTTCTCATACCAGTCACATGACTGACCTAGAGTTTATTGTTTTAACCTAAACTCTGGGTGCCCCTATTTTCCACACGGGCAGCTTGTAGTTTTGGTTTTGCAGATTTATATCCACAGGATCCTGGTTTATAGCTTGAATGATATTCGAAAAGCTCTATATCCATTTATCTCTTTCAGTTGTGTTTTGTATTATTTTCCGTTCGATTGTAAATTGTAAATCTCTGATATTTTTTGTTATGTATATTATTCATGTACACTCTGGAATATTCTTGTATTCTGTTGAAATTGTTGTAATAAGCAATGAAATGGTCTTCTATTTGTTTTCTGATTTGTCATGTTCTCAAAGCAATCCGGGCTTTCCTTTATGGGGAAGTTAGGTTCGTTATATTTGGTATTAGAGCTTTTGTTTACATAGCTCGAGAACAAGACACATTAGAACCAAACGAAAGAATTCATCAGAGATTGGATTAATAATATCCAACAAGAATCACTCGTTAGAGACGGAATCAGTAGCCTCCTAGAACGAGTGTGAAGGGTGCGATTTTTAAAATAAAAATGAAAACAAATTTTGTTTTGGAAAATTAAATCCAACTATACGTATTGGAATATTTTACTTTAAATTTATTTTGACAATCGAGTATATGAGATTTTTCATATAGGGGTCATGAACTTATATTCAAAGTTTTAATATACTGGATAGATATAGAATCACACTCTAGGCGCTCGAAGATGATTCCGATAATTTCGCGGTATCATCAGTATTCATGTTCGACTTTCGAAAGTGGGATATCTATATATTTCCAATTGATTGGTGTGAGAACCAAACTTAGATAGGGTCTATTGTTGTAAATTGGCATCAAAAACTGGATTTTCTATATATATGTCAAAATTATGAATTTGAAACGTTAATTCACTAACTGATTGATGGTTGTGTTGTGTCATTATTTATTTAAATCAACATACGAAATAACGGTACATATAACACAATTGTATCAAATATTGAACTATATTGAAAATTGTTTGGAAATTCATGCATGTACATATATATGTGTGAACATGTCATAACAAGGAAGCTAGAGCAGAGGAATAAAATTATATGCCCGACAAATAGGTACATGTTTACTAATTTATTGGGTTTGGATGATTTTATGAGCCAATGGGCTAGCCGGTTGGCTTTTTCGTTTTCTTTTTGAGATAAGAGGGTCTGCGTGGTGGTATGAGGATTTTCTCGGTGCTCCCCATACAAAGGTGGTTATGGCGATTTTTTTGAAAATTTAGGGTGTTAGCAAAATTTTTGAAGAATTAGAAATTCTTAGAAACTGAAAAATTGAAGAATGAAAGCCACACTGAAAGTTGAGTTGAATAGTTAAACAACATTCATTTCCATTCCTTTTCGAGGACGAAAAGATTTTATGTGGGGGAGATTGTAACAACCCGGAAAATCAGAACCAATTTAAAATTTTTATTTTGGCAATTTTAATGAATTTTGAATATTTAAAATGAATTATTTTAAATAATAACGACAAGAAATTTATTTTGAATAGAATTAGAACATATATATTTATATGAATCGAAGTTAGAATATAAATATTTATTTTAATTATTAAAGGAATTGGAAATGGCGTGGTAGTTTGAAAATTCGATTTCAAATTTACAATGTATGTACAGGATTCAAAATAAACCGGATTTTAGCGAAACCAAAAATATTTGAATCTATTTGAAAATATCTTTCCAATGAATCCGAAAAATTAAAATTTCATAGCGGGAATGAAAAGTTATGCCCAGTTGAAAATTCATAATAGTCGCTATGGAAATATAGCCTTTAAAAATAGCTATTTTGCAAACGACCTCCTTTTTCGACGAAACCACTTTTGTTGGATTCGGGGTGTAAAGTTATTGCTAGATTCCAAATTTCATAATTTTTGAAATCAATATGTGAGCGTGGCACAAGAAAACATGTTTTGACAGTTTCAGTCAAATTGGATAGACCAGAAAATGACCAATTTTCAGACGGTCTTCAAATTTGACGAAATTAGTTTTGTTAGGACCGTATCGTCTATACTAAGCTAGAAATGATTTTTCTGCAATTTTAGAAGTCCGTATGTGGCCCCAGTAAATTGAAAAGTACATTTAAAATAGATTATATAGATTTAAATTTTGATTTAAATGGAAACTAATCGAAACAACCGAACTGGTTTACGAAACATATCCCATTATGTTCGGAATGGGGGTATTTAGCTAGGGGCGTCAATCGTTGAGTTTGATTTGGAGTTCATATGGATTGACTGATATTTTTGAAATAATAGAATTAAAAATAAATTGTTATAAAATATTCAAACCCATGTTGACCAGATCACTTCTCTCCAAGACGATACCCCCTCCAACGATCGGCGGAAAACACTCCTACCTTCTCCCCTCGATTTATTCCAATTTACTCAATGAAATTCAGCAATTCTTAAGGCAATCTTGTAGAGAATTTTTCCATCTTCGAATCCGTACAAGTTTGGTAAACTATCGTTCAGTGTTTAGATCAGAATCTGGCCTCAAAGCTACGCCGTTCGCACCCCTTTATCTCCGTCTAGACGCAATCGATTTCAACCGCAGGGGGAGGCGCAGGTGCGGTTTTTCGTGCTCTTCAACCTTGCGCCGTCCAATCGTCACCAAGCTTCATCATTTTCGCGGAAAATGCAAACCTAATTTTGAATAAGGAGTTGTCGTGGTCTGTCGTGGTTAAAACAGTAAAAGGTGATTATATATATATATATTCTTTTATTATTAATTTCTAAAAGGACCTGTAACTTCCTCGGTAAGGAAAGAGCGGATACTTTGAGAACAACACACAAAAGAACGCAAACAGAAGAACATTTAATTGCTTATTACAACAATTCCATCAGAATAAAAGAATATACAGAGTATGAATAAATATTACACAGAACATATTAGAGATTTAAATTACATTTAAATACATCGTAGCGGAAAATAATACAAAATACAACCAGAAGTAATACACGGATATATAGCTTTTCGAGTATCGTTCCAGCTGTAAATCAGGATCCTGTGAATATAAATCTGCAAAACCAAAACTACTAGCTGCCCGTGTCGAAAATAAGGGCACCCAGAGTTTAGGTTAAAACAATAAACTCCAGGTCAGTCATGTGACTGGTGTGAGAACTAAAACAGTTATTAATCTTTATTTTAAAGTTAGGTAAATCAAGGGACCATGCCGTATAACACGGAACGGGTTTCCTCCCAAGAATACCAGTGCATAAAACAAACTGCGCAATGCTAAATAAAGAACAATGAAGCTATTATAAGACCCAGGTCCCATCACACAATGCAACACAAGCCGGAGGATAGGGTTTTACCTTATAATAGCCAAAGCATGCTTGATACGCTAAATTTCATCTTTTATTATTACTATATGTGTATAGTGTTAAAACAATTTCAATCATAAATATCAATCATAGACGGCATGAGTGCCCCATCCCACTATGTCGCCATACTAGGCTCTACAATCAAAACCGCAAAGTCATGTATTTGGAAATTGGATTTCCATCTATGAACTGAAGCCAAGGATCGTCCTCTACCGATTCGAGACAATCTAGCCGACCATGACTCAGGCTACAGTCATAACTGCACCAAGGAGCCACAGGGCCAGTCCACCGATGTGGATTAAAATGCCTGAACACTACATTTCCCCGCCCTTTGGGGCGTAAATGAGCCAACGAATGACTCCATCGGACCCGGATCCTCCGATCAAACCGAGGCGCCTCGCAACAGCAACAACCACACAGGTGAAAATAATATAAATGTCAGGGCTGGTAGGTCACTGACACCACCCTAGCTAGAAAGAAACGCATGCCCTCCCTGGATCCTTCTCCCATTTCTGGTTCATAACCGACGTGTGAGGGTCGCGAATCAACGCTACACAAAGCTATGCCACACAGGCGGTGCTTTGATCGACAACCACAATACTTCGCTTTTCAACAAAAGCCTTGATCAATTGCCATTTAGGCATGCCACACAGGCAATTCACTCGATGCGATTGATATCCATCAATATATAACCCCTGAGCTCGTACGTCTCAGAGAAGGGCGTTAAGCAAGAGAATAAATTCTCCGCCGTCAAACAGATATATATTTAATAGAAATCAATCATACTGACTACAATCCAATGTTAGACACACAGTCCATTTACGAGTTCGTTCTGGGTCTGAACGAAACCGGAGACACCTTGTACCTCGCATATCCATCGATTTCCAAGTACGTTTGGACGATCACCAACTGATTCTCTCCTCTTGGGTGTACATCCCAATCAAGATCATCAGTAAACACCCAAACAATGTGAAGACCTCTGGTCTTCGACCACCATCTTTATCCTCGACTCCACGTCGAATCAGTTATTCAGAATGGGATAAACCCGGTCTTTCTGAATAACTCGCATATATAATAAACAAGTGTTACACAAACACAACATACTCCTTATTCCAATTCATCAGTCACTAACCGTAAATTAGCAAGAGAATAATTCCCCAAATATTAAGTCCGAAGGCCGAAACCAACATCCGATCGATACCCAGGAAACCATTCTTCTAAGATAACCTCCAGTTAGTTTCTAAATTTCACATTCTTAGGGAAAGGTTCCCATTAATTTTATCAAAGATAAATTCTTTTAAATTTATTCTTTAATCTTCCTTTGAATATCACTTCAAACTAGTCGGGATTAGCGAACCACACCGAAGGAATCATTTATTAAATTTCCCAATCCCAACCTATTCATCCCATGAAGTAAAACTGGTAATACTTCATATCTAACACCACGGTGTTATCGGTAAATTCAATTACCATTTCACGTTCAAATCTAATTAAAGATTTAACTATCGTCTGAAGTAAAACTGGTGGTACTCCCTTTTCGATCATTTCTTGAATTTGATAATTTTAATTATCAAATTCACTTTTCATTTCCATCAGCCTTTAACCGTAAATTAGCAAGTGAAAAATTCCCTAAGTAATAAACCTGAAGGCAGAAACCAACATCAGATCAATACCCAGGAAACCATTCAACTTAACTAATCTCCAGTTAGTTTATGATTTTCTTAACTCCGTTGGGTCTAAGAACAGTATTATTAAAGATACCATTCATGACAACCCAAATCACATTCCATTAATTATCGGGTTAAAGAGAAAATGTTATTTAAAACACCGTTCACGATAAACCCAAAAATCAATTTCAATTCAATTCCAATTAAATATTATTCAATTGGTACACTTCATTAAATCTAAATAAAAGATTTAATCTTTTTCTCAACTAGGCTTAAGGACAGTGTAAATGAAAACACCATTCACGACAAACCCAAATCACATTTGATATTAAATACAAGGCTCTGAATAGAAAATAAATCGGCTTATATTCAATATCAAATTCTACGACCAACAAATATCGTATTGGAAATAACGATATAAATATATCTTTCAAATTTCCATAACAACACCTGTATAATCACGAAATCCAACATCGAACTATTCCGAGGATGATTTCGATTCAAATCCATTCCAATTCAATTATGGAAATTCTAGTTATTTTCAAAACCATTTCAAATCCCATTTATTTGTTTTAAAAATAAATAGAATTATAATTCTAGTTCAAAACTAGTCATTTCGATAAAAATCTATTTTTATCTTTTCAAATATGGAAATTTTCATCCCAACACCTGTGTGGGGTTTCACATCAACAAACACAGATTTTTATTTGTGCAGTTGGGCGATGTGTAAAATTTATCGTCCCAATCAATATCCGTCAAATCAGTGTATATAAACAAATCGTCTGATTTGTTTATTACTATTTATTTTATATACACGTTAAAAATCATATTTTAAACTATAAAATATTTCCACTATAAAATATTTTATTTCATTCACCATCACACAATCTGTAACACCCCGTATATTCTATAACAGTGAAATTCACAAATTAAAGTATAATTAATTTCAAATCAAAGAATTAAGGGAAACGGGATATGCCATTGCATTCGTCTCGGAATTCTACTTGAGATAGAGTCCGAGTTTGCGTAAAACGGACTCCGTATGAGGGAGTTATGGCCTCCGGAAGTTTCAGAATTCAGTTTAAAATTCAAATAGACGAAAACAGCTTAGAAAAACAAGTTTAAAATTCAAAAATCGGGCCAATTGGCCAGGGCGGGAAAATTCCTGCCCAAGGCACCCAGGTCGACTTGGCAGTCAACCTGGGGCTAGCCAGGTCGACTGGGCAGTCGACCTGGGTAACCCGTGTCGACTGCCAAGTCGACACGGTGTCGACCTGGCCCCTGAGCCAGGTCGAACCCAACCCACCCTGGCTGGCCTGATCTGTGTTTGGTCGATTTTCTGAGCCTTGCCTTGTCACTAGGGCTAAGTGTCAGCTCCTGGTTGGTCCCTCCTTTGAACGAACGGCTATTATTAAACCAAGCTTCATCGACGGTCTATATCAACTCACAAACTCTATAAAAAGGACCTAAGACTAACCCTAATTCACACAAACTAAAATGGAGATGAGACCGTCATGCTGCTGAGGAGAGACTAAGGATAGCCGTCAGAAATTGGGAGACAATTAGGAGATAAATCAAAAGCCTAAAGAAACGTTAATTGAATCAAAGCAACGCCTACAACAAAGGATAGCATCTCCAAATTCAGAATTCAGATTCCTGAATTGAAGATTCGTCATACGTTGTAAGTAGAGTGCTATTCCGATGTGAATAATTAATTGCGTTTGATTTTTGTAAAATGCGAAATGGAATTGTGGCGATAATAATCTATATTTGTATGTTATTTTGATTCTAAAACGATTTGGGAATGTTATGGTATACGATTGGACATATGCAAGTATGTGATTTGCGTTGGAAGTTAACAACGAAATGGAATTGTGGCGATAATAATCTATACTTGTATGTTATTTTGATTCTAAACGATTTGGAAATGTTATGGTATACGATTGGATTCATACAAGTATATGATTTATGTTGACAACCATATGTTGCGAAATTTTAATTGGGATTCATGCAAGTATATGATTCATTATTATGCTAATATGATGTACATATTTTTATGATCACTTTTAGTATGTAATTGGATACGTCTAAGTACTATAGTTTATATGAATCTATGTTGGAATTAGCAAATCATACTTTTGTATTAGAAACAAAAGTAAGCACCTTTATGAACATGACTAAACTATGTTTGGTATTATGCCTAGTTGAAACATGTTTTAGGCCTAAGTTGTTATCAAAACCATATGGTGATATATGTGACACAATTAAGTTAGATTTACATTCCAATTGCAAGTTTACATGAATAGAATGATTCATGTTTAAGTATTATTTATGCCATGATTACATGAATAAAATGATTCATGTTTAAGTATTATTTATGCCATGATTATATGAATAGAATGGTTCATGTTTAGGTATCGTTTATGCCATAATCATATGAATAGAATGATTCATGTTTAAGTATTGTTTATGCCATGATTATATGAATAGAATGATTCATGTTTAAGTATTGTTTATGCCATAATTATATGCTGTTACAATTGCAAGTTCACATGTGCCTACTTTATGTTAATTGAATCGTTCGTTGCAAGTTCATGCGTTCACACTCCCCTTTTTCATGTTACCTTATAAACACCATGTTATAAGCCTCCCCTTTTCATATGGCTAAATTGGGTTTAAATATTAAACCCAACACACCATACATTGTAGCGAACGTGTAAAACGGGGGTAATGACGTTTGGGTTAAAATATAGAACATATGTGTTGGCATGTTTGACGCATGCCAACAACCTTGATAAACAATTAAGTGGCATAAATAAATTTTAATCAATAAAGATGAATTTGAATAATGGGCCGCAAATATTTACATATAAAAAGAAAAGAGACAAAATATGTAAATGTAGAAAATACGATGTGTTTAACCCGAGGTTGGATTGAGTTGTGATGTAAACCTGCCCGGAACCGCCCGGCTATCCAGTAGTCACAACAATACCTATCCAATGTGGGTGGTTAAACACGGAGCCCAATAAGGACCCGAGGTTAGACTGAGTTGTGGCGTAAGACTGCCCGGACCCAACCGGCAACAGGCAACCACAACAATACCTGTCTAATGTGAGAGGTCGAGGCTTTAATAAGACAATTAAGGCTGAGTCAGGATTGATAGGATTAAGTAAATTATATTAATACTTAATCGAATTGGAACATGCTAAACTATACAGACTGATTGGGGGTTAGGTTTATAAAACACTTAACCAACTTAGCATGTTGGCTAGAAATAGAAAACCTAGTAGCGGGGGACCCTTTTCAGCAGTAACCCTACAAGGTGTATCAGGATACCCTGAACTAGGCAGCGTGGGGCACAATTACTGGGCTGACTGTAAGAGGTCAAATCGACGGCGGTGGTGCAGCAGTGTAGGTTCTAACGGGGTGCGGGCGTGCACACACTCCGCCGCAGAAAAATAAGGCACTAGGCACCAGTAGCATACCTGTGCATTCTAGAATTGTGTCGGGCCGCCACCATGGGACTTGATACACCCCACGGTGGGACCAGCATAGGTAACTACAACAACGGGGGCCGTAAGACACATGTAACTATGCGAGTAGGAGACGATCATCAGAAATGGATCACATCACCCTGATTATGGGGTGCCTGTTGGGAATTAGTTTATATGGGTACAGAGATTAATATGGGGCACGATAATATTCGACCCTAGACAACTTAACTTAGTTTATGGTGCTTTCCCATTTCCAGTTTATACTTATCATACCCAGTTCTTTATTCATAGACTGAATAGTCCTAGACTTACTCAGGCTTTATGTCCGACTCTACTTTTCTTTCGCCTTCTTTTCTTTCGTTTCCCCCCCAGGTCCATAGGGAGGGAATACCGTAGCTTGACCAGATTTCACATCCAGCTTGAAGAGAAAGAATGTATTGCTTGGATCTTTTCCGTTTTGGACTATGGCTTTGGACATCAATTATGGGACTTTTGCAGTTTATTTATGTTTTCTTTATGCTTCTTTAATAATGTAATCAAGACAGTGATGAAGATGTTATGTTTTTGGAAGAATTGTAAGACAAGTATGGCATGTTTTTGTGAACACGTATTTTAATGAAATAAAAGATGTTGTTGTTTTTCGCTGTTCAAAAATATGTGTTCTTATATCTGTCTTGTATATCTGTGACTTATACTTATAAACCTCCACCAAAATTAGGGCATTCCCTTTGAGAGTGACCCCAACGGAGGTGGGGTGTTTCACTTGGTATCAGAGCATAGGTTTATCTGATAAGATAAAAAGTTTTGAAAATTTATTTTCAAAAGAAAATTTAAAGAAGCATTTTTAAAAGATAAAATATTATATTTTAAAAAGGCAAAGTCCCCCAAAGCCATAGGTACTATCTCTTATCCTTCATTTTGAATCTATCCTTTTTGTTTCAGCATGTCCGAAGAACTTAACTTGCCAGAGGGTGTACCAATACCTGGTTGGTTTAGACGGTTCTTAGATGCAAGGGCCACTCAGCCAGGTCCTACCGTTCCTCCTCCCCCAGCTGTAGGAAATCATCTAGCCACAGCAGCACCTCTTCCTCCACCTCCTCCGCGGGGAAACACTTTTGCTAAGATATGTAAAGATTTTAAAGCTATGGGAGGAAAGGATTTTCATGGAACTGAGTCCTTCGTGGCAGCTAGAAATTAGCTGAAAGAAACCGAGCACTTATTCGTCATCTTTGAGGTAGAAGATAGGCAGAAAGTACAACTGGCAGTATGGCTACTAAAAGGTGAGGCTTTAAACTGGTGGGAAGTCACCAATGCAGAAAGACCAGTGGAAACATGGGAGGACTTTAGGGCAAGGTTTGAGGCTAAATTTCTCTCAGACGCGGAAAAGAGTTTGCAGTTGGAAAAATTCTTATTTCTTAAGCAAGGGAACAAGACAGTCAAAGAGTATGTTAATCAGTTCGATGAGCTAGCTAGGTTCGGACTGGACCTAGTCAACACCCCGCACAAGAAGGCTCTCCGCTTTGTCAAAGGGTTGAATGAGCCATTACACAGTTTGGCCATGACCCATATACCCATGGGAGCTACATATGAAAGGTTAGTACAGATGGCATTGCTGAGCGAAGAGGATAAGGGCAAGAAGGAGACAAAGGCAGAAAGCTCTCAAGGGAAGAAAGAGGGTTTACAGCCTAAGAAGACAGACTTTAAGAAGGGCGGGAAAGACAACAAAGAGAAGAGGAAGTGTAATTTCTGTGTCATAGTGGGGCACCAAGTGAAAGATTGCCGGAAAAAGAAGGCCAAAATGAATGGTGGGTGCTTTTCTTGCTGTAAGACAGGCCACATGGCTAAGGACTGCCCAAAGAAACGAGGACAGGGGCAGAAGGCTGGATCCACCTCGGGGGCGCAGGTTCATGTGCTAGAGGCGCCACCTCTGCAACAGCGAGGTATAAATACTTCTGTAGAAAGTGTAGTTTATCTTTATGATCACCTCGTTCGCACTTTATTTGATTCTGGCGCATCACACTCCTTTATCTCGTCTGCTTTAGTAGAATCTCTGCACCTAAAAACTAGTATGGTAGAGGACCCCTTAATTGTTTCAAACCCAATTGGGGGCCCGGCTCATTTGTCTATGATCTGTGTGGGATTGAAAATTTCTATTCTAAGCATAGAATTTAAATGTAGTGCCTTTGTTTTGGGCTTTTCGGGATATGGTTTGATTTTGGGCATGGACTGGCTATCCAGTAATGGGGCCACCCTTGATTGTGAGAAAAGGGTTGTTAGGCTCCTGACCCAGCTCGGTAACACTTTGGAAATTTGTTGTAATCCCTCGTATGCGGTTATGCTTAGTTATCTTGAATCGCTAAATGCCTCTGTTGAAAATTTGCAATCAGTTAGAGTGGTCCGGGAATATTCGGATGTCTTCGAAGAGGTGAAGGGCTTGCCTCCAAAGCGGGAGATAGACTTCCGCATACATCTTGTAGATAATGCAAAGCTCGTTTCGTTTCCCGTTAGACACATGGCTCCATGGGAAAGGAAAGAGCTCAGTAAACGGATTAAAGAGCTTCTAGAGAAGGGGTTCATTAGAAGGAGCATCTCAGAATGGGGCGCTCCAGTGGTGTTCGCTACAAAGGCGGATGGTTCACTCTGTCTATGTGTTGACTATAGGGAGCTCAACAAGCTAACGAAAAAGAATAGGCACCCTCTTCCCAAATTGACGATCTATTTGATCAACTTGTAGGAGCGTCTGTTTTCTCACAACTCGATTTAGCGACCGGTTTTCATCAGCTAAGGGTGGCTGAAGATAGTATCGATAAAACGGCATTCAGAACCCCAGACGGCTTCTTTGAATGGCTTGTCATGCCTTTCGGCTTGACAAACGCACCTGCTTACTTCGTGGACCTGATGAGTAGGGTATTCAGAGATTTCCTCAATAAGTTCGTAGTGGTCTTGGTAGACGATATCCTTATCTTCTCAAAGAGTGAAGAGGAACATTCTCAGCACTTAAGGGCAACATGGAAACTCTGCGAGTCCATCAGCTAAAAACCAAATTCTCCAAATGCCACTTTTGGAGAGAAGAAGTGAGGTTCCTTTGGCACATAATATCCAAAGAAGGGTTAGCTGTGGACCCTGCTAAGGTAGTAGCGGTACAGGATTGGAAGACACCAAGGAATGCAACTGAGGTCCGAAGTTTTCTAGGACTAGCAGGTTTTTATCGAAAGTTCATAAGGGATTTTGTGAAAATCTCAGCTCCGCTCACAAGGCTGACCAAGAAGAATCTAGTGTTCAATTGGGACTTGGATTGCGAGTTTGCTTTCCAACGACTAAAAAGGGCTCTTACAACAGCCCCAGTTTTAACATTGCCAGATGGAAGCAAGATGTTCACAGTTTATACAGATGCATGTGGGACAGGGCTAGGCGCTGTCTTAATGCAAGAAGGGAGGGTAGTAACTTATGGCAGGAGACAATTGAAAGTGCATGAAAAGAACTACCCGACCCACGATCTTGAGTTAGCCGCCATCGTCTTTGCACTCAAGTCTTGGCGACATTATCTCATAGGTGAGAATTTCGAACTTTACACTGACCATAAATCATTGAAATACCTTTTCTCGTAGAAGGACCTTAACTTGAGACAACAGAGATGGATGGAGTTTCTTGCCTCGTATGATTTCGAGATCTCCTATACTCCGGGCAAAGGCAACGTGGTGGCAGACGCGTTGAGCCGAAAGAAACTGACCCTATGCCCGCTGTTTGTTGAAAGGCAAAGCCTAGAGTTTATAGCCAGCTTTGACTTTAGGCCCTCCTCCGATTTTGTACCAGGCTTGCTAGCATCTCTCGAAGTACGCCCGACTTTAGTGGACTCGATAGGGACAACACAACGCAAAGACCCTCAGCTTGTGGAGACGAATGATAGGATAATTAGGGGTGAGACTTCAAGTCACCTAAACAGACACTCCATCGACGATAAGGGTTGGCTAAGGCGAGACGGAAGACTATGCGTCCCACAGACAAGGGATTTAGTAAAGAAGGTTCTCGAGGAAGCGCATCACTCCAAGATGATGATACATCCGGGCGGAGATAAAATGTACAAGGGCATAAAGAGGACTTTCTTTTGGAACGACATGAAGAAGGACGTGGCAGATTTCGTTTCTAAGTGTATGGTGTGCCAACAGGTTAAGGCGGAACAGAAAAAGCCTGGCGATCTGCTCCATCCTCTAGAGGTCCCGCAGTGGAAGTGGGATAGCATCTCAATGGACTTCATTGATGGGCTGCCTAGGTCTAGGAGAGGCAACACTAGCATTTGGATAATAGTGGATAGGCTTACTAAAAGCGCCCACTTTTTACCTGTCAAGAGTAAAAGAACTGCCTCATCCCTAGCATCTCTTTACCTCAAGGAAGTCGTTCGACTCCATGGAATACCATCCAGCATTGTTAGTGACCAAGACCCTATCTTCACAAGTGAGTTTTGGCGGAGTCTGCAAGAAGCGGTAGGCACACAGTTATGCTTGACCACAGCCTATCATCCCCAAACCGACGACCAAACAGAAAGAGTGAACAGAGTTTTGGAGGACCTTTTAAGACTGTGCGTCCTTGACTTCGGAGGGACATGGGAAGACCATCTTCCTTTGGTGGAATTTGCCTACAACAACAGCTACCAAGCAACCATCGGAATGGCGCCCTTCGAAGCTTTATATGGAAGACTGTGCCGATCGCCCACTTGTTGGTGGGAGTCTACTGATAAGATCATACTTGGACCAGATATGATCCGAGAGACTTCAGAGAAAGTAGACTTAATACGAAGAAGGATGAAGACGGCCCAAGACAGACAAAAGTCCTAGGCCGACAAGAGGAGGACCGACCTTGAATTTGAGGTTGTGGACAGAGTTTTTCTTAAGGTATCTGCGCTAAGGAACGTTGTTCGTTTTGGAACCACAGGAAAGCTAGCGCCAAGGTTCGTAGGGCCATTCCCTATCATCGAGAAAATTGGGAAAATGGCCTATAGATTAGAGCTACCCGAAAAATTGGCCGGAGTTCACAACGTCTTTCACGTTTCACATCTCCGAAAATGTCTACATGAGTCTGCTGAAGTGGTAGAGCCAAATATCCTAGAAGAAGCTGAAGTGGAACGCGAAGCAACCGTAAGGAAAGTTCCAACCCGCATATTAGGAACGGAAGTGAAGAAGCTACGCAACCGCGAAGTCAAGCTCGTCAAAGTTCAGTGGAGCAACGCCGAAGAAGATGCAACTTGGGAAACTGAAGCTAGAATACGCGCAGCCTACCCTTTTCTTTTCGAGGGTATATCTTTGATCTTTCCTTTTTCCTTAAGTTGCGCTTTTATCTATCTTTTTAGGTATATTTCCTTGACCTTATCTTTTAGGTAGAAACCCTTTGGATGAAAACATGTAATTGAAACATGTTATGGATGATGGTTGCAAGTGGTTGCAAGTGATTGCTAGTGGTTGCTCGTGGTTGCAAGTGATTGCTAGTGGTTGCTCGTGGTTGCATACACACACACAATCTAGGTTTTAGATCGGCTCAGTCACTTCATATTATGCATAAATGTATTTATATTCGTATATGGCTGAACTTTAATGTGTTGTCATATGGATGTTGCATTTGTATGAATGATTGTGCACTCATGTAGAATCATGAATAGGAAAATTTGCATACATAATGAATTCATGGCACTCACATAATTTGCATTAAGGAGGTCAACTGAATCAGTGGACCGCCTGATTTTGCATTAGATAAGTACATATACACACACACTTCGCATATGATCATAAAGCATTAGAAGTCTTTTAAGGACAATGGATGCTCGTGTTTGATGGATGAGTAGATGGATGTTTGGATGCTATGATATACATTCTTCCTGAACTTGAAGATTTCGGGGACGAAATCCTTTTAAGTGGGGGAGAATGTAACACCCCGTATATTCTGTAACAGTGAAATTCACAAATTAAAGTATAATTAATTTCAAATCAAAGAAATAAGGGAAACAGGATATGCCATTGCGTTCGTCTCGGAATTCTGCTTGAGAAAGAGTCCAAGTTTGCGTAAAACGGACTCCGTTTGAGGGAGTTATGGCCTCCGGAAGTTTCAGAATTTAGTTCAAAATTCAAACAGACGAAAACAGCTCAGAAAAACAAGTTTAAAATTCAAAAATCGGGCCCAATTGGCCAGGGCGGGAAAATTCCCGCCCAAGGCACCCAGGTCGACTTGGCAGTCGACCAAGGGCTAGCCAGGTCGACTGGGCAGTCGACCTGGGTAACCCGTGTCGACTGCCAAGTCGACACGGTGTCGACTGGGGTGTCGACCTGGCCCCTGAGCCAGGTCGAACCCAGCCCACCCTGGCTGGCCTGATCTGTGTTTGGTCGATTTTCTGAGCCTTGTCTTGTCACTAGGGCTAGGTGTCAGCTCCTAGTTGGTCCCTCCTTTGAATGAACTGCTATTATTAAACCAAGCTTCATCGACGGTCTAAATCAACTCACAAACTCTATAAAAAGGACCTAAGACTAACCCTAATTCACACAAACTAAAATGGAGATGAGACCGTCATGCTGCTGAGGAGAGACTAAGGATAGCCGTCAGAAATTGGGAGACAATTAGGAGATAAATCGAAAGCTTAAAGCAACGTTAATTGAATCAAAGCAATGCCTACAACAAAGGATAGCATCTCCAAATTCAGAATTCAGATTCCTGAATTGAAGATTCGTCATACGTTGTAATAGAGTGTTATTCCGATGTGAATAATTAATTGCATTTGATTTGTGTAAAATGCGAAATGGAATTGTGGCGATAATAATCTATATTTGTATGTTATTTTGATTCTAAAACGATTTGGGAATGTCATGGTATACGATTGGACATATGCAAGTATGTGATTTGCGTTGGAAGTTAACAACGAAATGGAATTGTGGCGATAATAATCTATACTTGTATGTTATTTTGATTCTAAACAATTTGGAAATGGTATGGTATACGATTGGATTCATACAAGTATATGATTTATGTTGACAACCATATGTTGCGAAATTTTAATTGGGATTCATGCAAGTATATGATTCATTATTATGCTAATATGATGTACATATTTTTATGATCACTTTTAGTATGTAATTGGATACGACTAAGTACTATAGTTTATATGAATCTATGTTGGAATTAGCAAATCATACTTTTGTATTAGAAACAAAAGTAAGCACCTTTATGAACATGACTAAACTATGTTTGGTATTATGCCTAGTTGAAACATGTTTTAGGCCTAAGTTGTTATCAAAACCATATGGTGATATATGTGACACAATTAAGTTAGATTTACATTCCAATTGCAAGTTTACATGAATAGAATGATTCATGTTTAAGTATTATTTATGCCATGATTACATGAATAAAATGATTCATGTTTAAGTATTATTTAGGCCATGATTATATGAATAGAATGGTTCATGTTTAGGTATTGTTTATGCCATAATCATATGAGTAGAATGATTCATGTTTAAGTATTGTTTATGCCATGATTATATGAATAGAATGATTCATGTTTAAATATTGTTTATGCCATAATTATGTGTTGTTACAATTACAAGTTCACATGTGCCTACTTTATGTTAATTGAATCGTTCGTTGCAAGTTCATGCGTTCACACTCCCCTTTTTCATGTTACCTTATAAACACCATGTTATAAGCCTCCCCTTTTCATATGGCTAAATTGGGTTTAAATATTAAACCCAACACACCTTACATTGTAGCGAACGTGTAAAACGGGGGTAATGACGTTTGGGTTAAAATATAGAATATATGTGTTGGCATGTTTGACGCATGCCAACAACCTTGAAAAACAATTAAGTGGCATAAATAAATTTTAATCAATAAAGATGAATTTGAATAATGGGCCGCAAATATTTACATATAAAAAGAAAAGAGACAAAATATGTAAATGTAGAAAATACGATGTGTTTAACCCGAGGTTGGATTGAGTTGTAATGTAAACCTGCCCGGAACCGCCCGGCTGTCCAGTAGTCACAACAATACCTATCCAATGTGGGTGGTTAAACACGGAGCCCAATAAGGACCCGAGGTTAGACTTTGTTGTGGCGTAAGACTGCGCGGACCCAACCGGCAACAGGCAGCCACAACAATACCTGTCTAATGTGAGAGGTCGAGGCTTTAATAAGACAATTAAGGCTGAGTCAGGATTGATAGGATTAAGTAAATTATATTAATACTTAATCGAAATGGAACATGCTAAACTATTCAGACTGATTGGGGGTTAGGTTTATAAAACACTTAACCAACTTACCATGTTGGCTAGAAATAGAAAACCTAGTAGCGGGGGACCCTTTTCAGCAGTAACCCTACAAGGTGTATCAGGATACCCTGAACTAGGCAGGGTGGGGCACGATTACTGGGCTAACTGTAAGAGGTCAAATCGACGGCGGTGGTGCAGCAGTGTAGGTTCTAACGGGGTGCGGGCGTGCACACACTCCCGCCCAGAAAAATAAGGCACTGGGCACCAGTAGCATACCTGTGCATTCTAGAATTGTGTCGGGCCACCACCATGGGACTTGATACACCCCATGGTGGGACCAGCATAGGTAACTACAACAACGGGGGCCGTAAGACACATGTAACTATGCGAGTAGGAGCCAATCATCAGAAATGGATCACTTCACCCTGATTATGGGGTGCCTGTTGGGAATTAGTTTATATGGGTACAGAGATTAATATGGGGCACGATAATATTCGAACCTAGACAACTTAACTTAGTTTATGGTGCTTTCCCATTTCCAGTTTATACGTATCATACCCAGTTCTTTATTCATAGACTGGGTAGTCCTAGACTTACTCAGGCTTTATGTCTGACTCTACTTTTCTTTCGCCTTCTTTTCTTCCGTTCCCCCCCCAGGTCAACAGGGAGGGAATACCGCAGCTTGACCAGATTTCACATCCAGCTTAAAGAGAAAGAATGTATTGCTTGGATCTTTTCCGTTTTGGACTATGGCTTTGGACAGCAATTATGGGACTTTTGCAGTTTATTTATGTTTTCTTTATGCTTCTTTAATAATGTAATCAAGACAGTGATGAAGATGTTATGTTTTTGGAAGAATTGTAAGACAAGTATGGCATGTTTTTGTGAACACGTATTTTAATGAAATAAAAGATGTTGTTGTTTTTCGCTGTTCAAAAATATGTGTTCTTATATCTGTCTTGTATATCTGTGACTTATACTTATAAACCTCCACCAAAATTAGGGCATTCCCTTTGAGAGTGACCCTAACGGAGGTGGGGAGTTTCACAATCAAATTTCACTACACAACAATCAAACAAACAATTCATCCATTGTCTGTGGCGACGGGTGTCGGGTGCTACTAAGCACCGTCTGCATCCTAGTATATATTTCAAACTAGAAAATAAATTAAAAGTGAGGAGTTCTCACCGACTAGCTAAACAAATACACCGCAACTCTTTATATGTAGAAGTCTTCACTGTTCTCGCCTTTTGTCAATTTCGTTGTCCGTAGCCACTACATATATAAAAATCTCATTTTTATATTGTTGCTATGTATATAAAAATCACATTTTTCTACCGCTACTATATAGATAAAAATTCTATTTTTCTACCGCTACTATATAGATAAAAATTCTATTTTTTACCACTACTATATAGATAAAAATTCTATTTTTCTACCGCTACTATATAGATAAAAATTCTATTTTTCTACTCTCTATATAAAAATTATATTTTTATATTTCTACTCCTTCTATAAAGATCGACTTTTTATCCTACTACACTTATAAAAATTATGTTTCTAACCTTTCTATAATATAAAAATTATATTTTTAACCTTCCTATAATATAAAAATTATATTTTTAACCTTTACATCTTCATATATAAAAATCCTATCTTTTCAAATAAACAAAAATCCAACCTTTCATATATGATAAAAAAATCTTATCTTTTTTGTTTATATATAAAAAATAATAAAAAAAAGAAATCAAATTACATAAAAGGAAATAAAAAAATAAAAATAAAAAGGAGACTTACAGCAAGGGGGGTTAGCTGCGCGTCGCGTCGGAGACAGGGGGTTTCGCCGAAGCTGGCGATGGCATGAGGAGGTGGCTGCGCTGGAGGAGGGTGCGGCGGGCTAGGGTTGACCGAAGGTGGTCAAATCGAGGGGCTGGGGCGCGGTGGTTGGGAGGTTGAGGGCGCTTGAGGTGATGGGGGGAGAGGAGGAGGAGAAGGGGGGATCGATGGTGGAGGCGCCGGTCGTGGGTGGCCTGGGGGGGGAGCGACGCGATTCAGTTTTCCCTTTTTTCCTTTCTGATAGAATAAAAGGGGGAAGAGGAGAGTAAAGGGAATATATAATAAATATATTATTTTATTTAATTAATTTCAAAAAGCAACTTTTTATTTTGAGCTCGAAATCGAACCCACCGATTGTCGTCCATAGCTAATAACCCCCATTCCGAACACAATGGGATATGTACCGTAAGCTGATTCGATTGTTTCAATCAGTTTTCGTCGAAATCAGAATATAAATCTATATATTGAAATTGAACGCACATTTCAATTTACCGGGCCCGCATACAGTCTCTAAAAATTCCTCAAAAATATTTTCTAGCTTCGTATTGACGATGCAGTCCTAACAAAACTAATTTCGTCAAATTCCGAGACCATATGAAAAATGGCCAATTTCTGGTCGATCGAAATTGACTGAAACTGTTAAAAGACGTTTTCCTTTGCCACGCTCACATATTGATTCGAAAAAATACGAATTTTGGAATCTAGCAATAACTTGACATCACAGATCCAACAAAAGTGGTTTCATCGAAAACCGAGGTCGTTTGCAAAATTTCCATTTTTAAGGGCCGAAATTCCATAGCGACTATTCTGAATTTTTATCTGGACATAACTTTTGAATCCCGCTATGAAATTTTGATTTTTCGGATTTGTTGGAAAGATATTCTCAAATAGATTCCAATATTTTTGGTTTCTCCAAAATTCGGTTTATTTTGTAACCGGTGCATTCATTTGAACTTTGAAATCGAATTTTCAAACTACCGCGCCATTTTCAATTCCTTTTATAATTTAAAATAAATATTCTAACGATGACCTATACAAATATATTCATTCTATTCAAAATAAATTTATCGTCATCATTATTTAAAATAATTCATTTTAAATATTCAAAATTCACTAAAATTGCCAAAATAAAATTTTTAAATTGGCTCGGATTTCCGGGTTATTACAATCTCCCCCACTTAAAGCGTTTCGTCCCCGAAAAGGAACGAAGCCGAAAGTCGTTTTACAAATCAACTCAACTTCCAGTATTTTCCTTACGGCTTAAGTTCTTCAACTTTTCAATTTCTAAGAACTTTTCAAATATTTCAAAAAATTGGCTAACACCCTACATTTTCGAAAAATTTCGCCATAACCTCCCCTGCACCGGGGACTTCGGGATATTTCATATAGCCTCCCATGGCCTTCTTCAATCCAAAAGAAAAAGAAAAATCCAAGCGGCTCATAAAATCATCATCACCCAAACAAAACAGTAAATTATGGTAAACATGTACCTATTTGTTGGGCAAACAATTTTATTCTTCTGCTCTAGCCTTCTTGCTATGACCTGTTCAATGTAAGTACATGTACATGCATGCAAATGTGATAAATTTTCAATACAATTCACCATTTGGTAAAATTTGGCTAAATAGTTCAAATTTTAATTAATCAAACAAGACAACCATCAATCAATTAGTTGATTAGCATTTCAAACACATAATTTTGTTTTATAGTCAAAAATCACATTTTTGATGCCAAATCACAACAATAGGCCCTATCTAATTTTGGTTCTCACACAAGCCAATTGGAAATATATAGATGTCCCACTATCGACACTCGAATATAAATGCCGATGATGATGCACCATCATCAAGATTATCCCCGGGTGACTAGAGTGTGATTCTATATCTATCCAGTATATCAAAACTTCAAATACACGCGGATCAGACGTACACGCAAAATATTTATATACTGGATTGTCCAAATCAATACAAATAAATATTGAAATACGAATAATTGAATTAATTTTTCAAAACAAAACTCGTTTTCTTTTTAAAAATATAATCTTCACACTTGTTCTAGGATACTACTGATCCCATCTCTAATAAGTCATTCCCATTGGATATTACTAATCCAATTTCTGATGAATTCTTTCGTATGGTTCTAATGTGTCTTGTTCTTTGAGCTTTGTAAACCAAAGCTCTGATACCAAAATGAAAGGACCCGTAACTTCCCTAGTAAGGAAAGAGCGGATACTTTGAGAACAACACACAAAAGAACGCAAACAGAAGAACATTTCATTGCTTATTACAACAATTCCATCAGAATGCAAGAATATATAGAGTATAAATAAATATTACACAGAACATATCAAAGATTTAAATTACATTTAAATACATCGCAGCGGAAAATAATACAAAACACAGCTAGAAGTAATTCACGGATACAGAGCTTTCCGAGTATTGTTCCAGCTGTAAATCAGGATCTTGTGAATATAAATCTGCAAAACCAAAACTACTAGCTTCCCGTATCGAAAATAAGGGCACCCAGAGTTTAGGTTAAAACAATAAACTCCAGGTTAGTCATTTGACTGGTGTGAGAACTAAAACAGTTATTAATCTTTATTTTAAAGTTAGGTAAATCAAGGGACCACGCCGTATAACAAGCAACAGGTTTCCTTCCAAGAATACCAGTGCATAAAACAAACTGCGCAATGCTAAATAAAGAACAATGAAGCTATTATAAGACCCAGGTCCCATCACACAATGCAACACAAGCCGGAGGATAGGGTTTTACCTTATAATAGCCAAAGCATGCTTGATAGCTAAATTTCATCTTTATTATTACTATATGTGTATAGTGTTAAAACAATTTCAATCATAAATATCAATCATAGACGGCATGAGTGCCCCATCCCACTATGTCGCCATACTAGGCTCTACAATCAAAACCGCAAAGTCACGTATTTCGAAATTGGATTTCCATCTATGAAACAAAGCCAGGGATCGTCCTCTACCGATTCGAGACAATCTAGCCTGCCATGACTCAGGCTACAGCCGTAACTGCACTTAGGAGCCACAGGGCCGGTCCATCGATGTGGATTAAAATGCCTGAACACTACGTTTCCCCGCCCTTTGGGGGCGTAAATGAGCCAACGAATGACTCCATCGGACCCGGATCATCCGATCAAACCGAGGCGCCTCACAACAACAACAACCACACAGGTGAAAATAATATAAATGTCAGGGCTGGTAGGTCACTGACACCACCCTAGCTAGAAAGAAACGCATGCCGTCCCTGGATCCTTCTCCCGTTTCTGGTTCACAACCGGCGTGTGAGGCTCGCGAATCAACGCTACACAAAGCTATGCCACATGGGCGGTGCTTTGATCATCAACCACAAGACTTTGCTTTTCAACAAAAGCCTTGATCAATAGCCACTTAGGCATGCCACACAGGCAATTCACTCCATGCGATTGATATCCATCAATATATAACCCCTGACCTCGTACGTCTCAGAGAAGGGCGTTAAGCAAGAGAATAAATTCTCCGCCGCCAAACAGATATATATTTAATAGAAATCAATCACACTGACTAAAATCCAATGTCAGACAAACGGTCCATTTAGAAGTTCGTTCTGGGTCTGAACGAAACCGGAGGCACCTTGTACCTCGCATATCCATCGATCTCCAAGTACGTTTGGACGATCACCAACTGATTCCCTCCTCTTGGGTGTACAACCCAATCAAGATCATCAGTAATCACCCAAACGATGTGAAGACCTCCGGTCTTCGACCACCGTCTTCATCCTCAACTCCACGTCCAATCAGTTATTCAGAATGGGATAAACCCGATCTTTTTGAATAACTCGCATGTATAATAAACAAGTGTTACACAAACACAACATATGTCTCATTCCAATTCATCAGTCACTAACCGTAAATTAGCAAGAGAATAATTCCCTAAATATTAACCTCGAAGGCCGAAACCAATATCAGATCAATACCCATGAAACCATTTTTCTTAGATAACCTCCAGTTAGTTTCTAAATTTCACATTCTTACGGAAAGGTTCCCATTAATTTTATCAAAGATAAATTCTTTTAAATTTATTCTTTAATCTTCCTTTTAAAATCACTTCAAACTAGTCGGGATTAGCGAACCACACCGAAGTAATCATTTATTAAATTTCCCAATCCTAATATATTCATCCCATGAAGTAAAACTGGTAATACTTCATATCTAACACCACGGTGTTATCGGTAAATTCAATTACCATTTCACATTCAAATCTAATTAGAGATTTAACTATCGTCTGGAGTAAAACTGGTGGTACTCCCTTCTCGATCAATTCTTGAATCTGATAATTTTAATTATCAAATTCACTTTTCATTTCCATCAGCCTTTAACCGTAAATTAGGAAGTGAACAATTCCCTAAGTAATAACCCCGAAGGCCGAAACCAACAACAGATTAATACCCAGGAAACCATTCAACTTAACTAACCTCCAGTTAGTTTCTTATTTTCTTAACTCCGTTAGGTCTAAGAACAGTATTATTAAAGATACCATTCATAAAGATACCATTCACGATAACCCAAATCACATTCCATTAATTATCAGGTTAAAGGACAATTGTTATTTAAAACACCGTTCACGATAAACCCAAAAATCAATTTCAATTCAATTCCAATTAAATATTATTTAATTGGTACACTTCATTAAATCTAAATAAAAGATTTAATCTTTTTCTCAACTTGTTTTAAGGACTGTGTAAATGAAAACACCATTCACGACAAACCCAAATCACATTTGATATTAAACACAAGGCTCTGAATAGAAAATATATCGGCTTATATTCGATATCAAATTCTACGACCAACAAATCTCGTATTGGAAATAACGATATAAATATATCTTTCAAATTTCCATAACAACACCTGTATAATCACGAAATCCAACATCGAACTATTCCGAGGATGATTTCGCTTCAAATCCATTCCAATTCAATTATTGGAAATTCTTGTTATTTTAAAAACCATTTCAAATCCAATTTATTTGTTTTAAAAATAAATAGAAATATAATTCTAGTTCAAAACTAGTTCATTTCGATTAGAATCTATTTTTATCTTTTCAAATATGGAAATTTTCATCCCAACACCCGTGTGGGGTTTCACATCAACAAACACATATTTTTATTTGTGTAGTTGGGCGATGTGTAAAATTTATCGTCCCAATCAATATCCGTCAAATCAGTGTATATAAACAAATCGTCCGATTTGTTTATTACTATTTATTTTATATACACGTTAAAAATCATATTTTTTAACTATAAAATATTTTCCACTATAAAATATTTTATTTCATTCACCATTACATAATCAAATTTCACTACACAATAATCAAACAAACAAGTCATCCATGGTATGTGGACGACAGGTGTCAGGTGCTACTAAGCACCGTCTGCATCCTATTATATATTTCAAACTAGAAAATAAATTAAAAATGAGGAGTTCTCACTGACTAGCTAAACCAATACACCGCGACTCTTCATATGTAGAAGTCTTCACCGTTCTCGCCTTTTGTCAATTTCGTTGTCCGTAGCCACTACATATATAAAAATCTCATTTTTATATTGTTGCTATGTATATAAAAATCACCTTTTTTTACCGCTACTATGTAGATAAATTTCTATTTTTCTACCACTACTATAAAGATAAAAATTCTATTTTTCTACCGCTACTATATAGATAAAAATTCTATTTTTCTACTCTCTATATAAAAACTAGCATGAACTCGTGCTACGCACACGGGCAGCTGCTATTTCTTTAGCTTAAAACATTCCACTAACATTTACACTTGTCTTGAGACAATATTATTTTCATGATGATTAACTTTTGGAATTTGAATGAAATACTTTTTGTTGATACATCAAAGAATTCTATAGCAGAAATCTTGGGCAAGTTAACCGTCAGCTTTTTGTGAAATATATAATTTTACATTACATGAAGGAAACAAACGATGGATAAATCTTACATGTGGCCTAAAGTGTATCGTAGAACACTAAGTTTCAACGCAAGTCCACTTGTATTTTTTTCCTCTCTGTTTCAATTATATCAGAAGAAGAAGTGAGCTTTTAACAGCCTCAAAGATTTCCGCTACATAGGAAGAAGAAGCAATGAAATTAAATTTTTAGAAAAAAATAAAAGAACAGCCTCAAAGATTTAATTAATTACCAAAGCTCGAATGGGTTTTGATACATGAAGCTTTTAACATGGCAAGTGATCCTTGGAGAAGAACAAAAGGAACTGTCATAGAACAACCGAACTATAGAAAGGCAATGGTTTTATTGGGATTTAATGGTACAAATAACCAAAATAGCAAAATTCTAGCCCCAAAAAAGTAACAATATTAATAATAAAACCTTAGTAAAAACAATAACAAATTCTATCAATGTATTTTTATGCATGTACATTAATAGCATAACAAACTCAGTTATCTAAATTAAACTATTATTTTCGATAAACACTTTTTTTCTTCTCTACATTGTAGCCTATTTCATGATTACTCTATTTATTGTAATTGACCAACTTGTTGATTAACCTCTTTATTGCACTTGGAATATCATTGTTGCAGTTTATCTTTGACTCACTTCTTCAATTCGGTTCTTTTCAGAAAAAACTAAAATTCCTGCTTAATTTTATCATGAATCCCTTCAATAAAGAACGCGGAGAACTATAAGTGGACAACCAATGTTTAGAGTATCTCCAACCCATAATAATTTTGAAGTGATGTCAAACCATATAAGCAATTAGATAATGTCATTTATACTTGTTTCTCCAAATCTAATGTAATTTGCAATTCTAGGATGACATTATGAAGTACAATGTCTAGTTTTGGATATTATACATGACAATGTGAAGTATTACACGATACAATTATTGGTGAGTTAGATAATTTTCTCAATTTTCTACAAATGATAAAGCGACACATATGCAAAAAAATGAAAACATTTGATATTTGCATTGGTGAGAAATTACAAATGTTGTTGTCATATACACAAATATTGAATTAACATTGTGGACACATAAGTTTTAGACGCATTATCCGTAAAATGGGTTAGAAATGCTCTAATAAGTAGACAACCTTCTTTATATTTACTCTAGGGATGAACTAACAAAAAAAAAAAAAGCAACAACAACAACAACGTGTACGCTCACATGATTACTCTACTAATGGAACTCAAACTTATTTTACTCCAGGATAAGATGGTGTCATTCCAGTTTACTTTCTGATAATACATGCATTATATGGTCAACTTTATTTCATTTATGTTATTTTCATGTGTCCACTACTCAAATCACTCAATACAGATACTGATTATTCACTGCGTAATGCATGACTGGATATTAAGTTAAATTTTACCTCAATGATTTTCATGCATTTAAATCTCATATCATATCTCAAAACCTACTTACCAAACAAAACGCAATAGTATCAACCTCTTTTAAAATAACAGTCATCATTATAAGGAAATTGCACCACATCAATAGACAAATAAGTAAATAGTATTTGAAAATAAGAAACTACATGTTGGGTGTTCGTGAAGTTGACATAAATTTTACTTTCAGCATGCTAAAAAATGAATGATAAGGTACTGAATTATACATTAATATCCAAACTATATAATTTTACACTGCTGTCAAGACAAATAGTCAATTCGTTACAAATCCAAAAATACAATAAACACCATGTTAACATAACGCCGTGACATAATTAAGGTTTCTCCTGCATACCTCAATGGTTAATCATCCTTGTATCCTTGCAATGGTTTCATATTATTGTATTTTCAAACAAATATTTAAAAGGAAAATTTATCAAAAAATTAAGATCTAGTAATAATAATAATAATAATAAATAACATGTACTTCATACCTTATTCGTGTATTGCAATTTGATATCCTTGTTTATTTTGGTATATTGTAACAACAGTTAAATGAAAAAATGTAGGCACGTTGCACTTGGCTTTAATGCACGCATGTAAATTGATTAAATAGTTGGATCTGTCCAGTGAAGGACAAAAAAATCATCAATGAACTCTTAAATCAAATGAAAAAAAATAAAGGAACAAAAAATGGCATCATCCCCAAGTACGTACTTCTGATTAATATTAAAGCTGACATGGCCTCACATGGATGTTCTTGGGCTTTCCTGACCCTGAAGTATTGAAAATGGGTTTCCTTGTCCTAAAGCATCGGAAATGAGAAACAGTTAACTCTGTAAAATAGAACAAAAATAAATAGAACGCAATACAATACAATCAAATATGTTAAACCAAAATATGAACCATGGTAAGCTGAAATAACTCCAGTCTAAAATTATATTTATGCTTTCAAATCTAAATCAACCTCAGTTTTGACAAAAGTAATTGTCCGTACCCATAACAGTAACAATCCAATAGTTCAAAATACAAACATTACAGTAGATTATTATGTTGTAAAAATACATTGCTTTTTTAGGTATTAAATTTGTGACCCATTTCCATGTTCATAGCTCTAGAATATAGTATGGCAATTTTAAGTGACGTAGATATATGGAATAGCAAAGCTTACCAGTTAACTCATAAGGATGTTTGCAACTCTTACAAATGAAAATGGGTACAAAATGTAAATTACATATTATTCTCCGAAATTTCAATCAAAATTCCATCAGGAAGTGCTTTGATCACCTGTTATATTCATGGTCAAAATTTAAATACTAAATGAAAAAAAGAAATAAAATGATGAACCATATATATAGTTCTAGGCAAGCTTAATCGATGAATTAAGTTATATATGGAGTACCCAACTACCCAAGTAAGAATTATAAGTGATAAACTCAAATAAAGGGAATGAAGTTGACTGCCTATCTTTTACTCCACCATCAGTCTCTTTATGCTTTACTCAGCTTATAAATCAAATTTACCAAAGAAGTTGGATTAAATCAGTTGTTATAGGTATGGATCATTGCTTTTGCTAAAATTGAGGTGTATTTAGATTTGAAAACATAAATATAATTTAGACTACTTTGAAATAAGAACAATTTATCAACACCAGAATCAAATAGCTTGGTGCAAATATTTTTACCTGATATAATTATGAAAAAGTGAAATTGATGTGAATCTGATTACCTGCAATGGTAGAAGAACATCTGATTATTATGATCTAGGGAATTATGAATCTATAGAGAGGATGCATAAGTGAAGACAATCAGTTAGAACATATAATATCCAATGCATCAAAAAGAACACGTAAAAAGCAAAGAATACATAAATTTTGACTTGGCGGCAGACACTGCTTGGTTTTGCAACTGAATAGCTTTTGCACCATTGTTTTGTCGATATGAAAATTTACCATGTTACTTGTTTGTGAGTAACACATTTACATTCCTACTAAAAAGTTCAATTGTATATACAGATTATATAAGGTATACAATGAAAAAAAAACATGAGCTTTATGATTATGTTTGCAGCAACGCCACACTAAGACATCAACAAAATTGTATGTAACTATTTAATATTAAATTAAAAGGAAAAACTACTGCACTTATCTCAAGGAACGACCATCCATCAGGATGAGTACTTCTCCTGATGACAAATACGTTGTAAAAGCCAAACAATTAGTGAGCACAATCAGTTTTTTGTGCACTCATCAAAATAATATTTATAAATTTCTTATGACTCAACCCCCCTCATTGGTTCTTATCTGTTCAACCTCTTAATTTTGTATATATATTAATAAGTCTTATCATTTAATGCACCAAGTAACCAACTTTTTTTATGTCAGCGATGCATATAAGAAGTTGAGAAATTATGCGAAGACCGGTTGAGAGAGCGAAGTTGTGATTTATATAATGGTTTGCACTAAAGTAACCTACCAAATCATATGACACTCATTTTCCTAAACATTATCTTTTTATATTAGGTTGTGGTTAGTACAAAAGACACTGGTACTAACCTAAGTTAAATGCTAGCCTAAATATTCATAATGTTCACAATTTATCAATATTGGAGGCAGCGTAGGTGAACATATGTGAAAAATCAAGAGAATAGAGTTTATTGGATTTTTATATTGTACAATAGTTATCTTATATCATAGTAATATGACATATGGGTCAACAGTAGTTTTAGCCCCTACCAAATTGTGCCCCAATATCTGTAACTATTATTTTTTTGGCCTCTCAACATATCCATAGTAAATAGTAAAATGTTTCTAGCTACATAAACGTTGTTAGTAGAAAATGCGGTTATGACCATAATTTAATGTTTCATCAACTGGATCATACAACATAAGCTAGCAGTGTCATGAAAATAAGTAATAAATATACACATTTTTATTCCATAGGGATGATATGCTGTAAAATAGGGATATATAATATGAGAATAGGGGCATATAATATGAGACTGCTTTCCAGATAGACTCACAGAAAATAAACATAAGCCTAACAAGCCATATGTCCAAACAACATAATAATCATGAAAGCAAAAAAGAAAAAGAAAAAAGAAAAAAAGAATCAAAGCTTTTTGCATAGCATCATCAATCCATTCAACTAAATAGTTTTTTTTTTTGAAAGCAAAAATGTGTGATCTTCTAAAAAGAAGAGAGCGCACACACACACACACACATATATAAATATATATAATGGCATTCCACTAAATAGTAATTATATAGGGAAAAATACATGCAGTATTTGATTTTACAGTCATTTGCAAGGTTTTCAAAATGAGATTTAAATCGAAAATCGTAAGATTCAAACAATGAATCGAAACGGCATTTAAATCGTAAATCGTGGATTCAAAAAACATACATTTCAAAGTTTGCACACTTTGAGGTTAATTTTGATGTTTAAACTTCTACATCTAAACCTAAAACATCATTTTCTCTCTTATTCCAATTTTAATTTGTTTTTAAACGATTAAAATTGGAATTGTATACCTAAATAAGTATATTGAATATATTATTTTGAATTAAATAATATTTCTAATGTGTAGTATTGGCATGTTTTAAATCGCAATACAACTCGAATCGTAAAGAGAGACATTCGATTTAAAACGGGATTCAAATCGTAGGATTTTAAGATTTTTGACAACAATGGTCATTTGAACCTATAACTCTATGTAGACGATTTAACCTTTTTTCTACGTTGTTATATATGACTGCATCGCTTCAAATTTTCCATCATAAAACTGCTGGCGACAGCTGCATTATATACGTTTTTAGCAGATATTTTGCCACACCTTTGTTGTGCATTCATGTAGACACGGATGTGTTGGAAAAAATATCATGGCGACGATCCATGAAAGAAGCACATTGAAGAGAAAAGCATATTTGGTATATGAACATTACAGTGATATTTGAACATTCAACGGTGGCATAATATGTTTTCTTAATGACAACACTCAAGTGTCATCGATCACAAGCGTTGATCTACATCTGATCATGTCCAGAAAGATGAAAATCATTATTCCATTTTCAAACAAAAAGTATTGACCGAAATCTAATGGCCACTTTTTTGCTTACATTTTTTTTAAATCAAGTTTTTAGTCAGAAAAATCGCTTAGTTAATACAAAAGGTAGATGAAATTCAAATTAGATGAGTTATCCTATAAATGCATTATTATATATCTTCGGGAAAATAAATTATTACATAGACGAATGAAGAAATTCAAACAAAATGTATAGGTTACATACAATCACTATGTTTAGTTGCTTTAAATTCAGTGTAGATGAATTGTATTTAAGAATTTAGTGGTTTTATCATATTTATATATGATGAATATGGAAGTAGTAAACACACTTTGGATTCTGTCGGAGAAAATATAACCAAACATTTCAAAATTGTTTCACCTGCACCAAGAATAAATAGTACACACAGAAATTTTGGTCAACCTATTAAAAATATATTACCTGTGTTTGTTGACCATTCCAGAAGTGGAGTTGATGATAAATTCATGCATTCACTCAAGTGAGATTGTACATCTATGTGATCCTATTAAGTTAGAACTCAACATTTGCTCTGCATGACTACTGACACAAAATATTAAAATTTCAGGGGACATCCAAAGTAAATTCTATTAAATTCCGAATTTAGAAAGGGACCATTTTTCCAGCAAATTTTTTTATATACTCTTATTCAAACCCCATAAACTTTCATCCCCTTATCCAACTACCTTTCTTACTAAACTTTTAAACATCATTTAGTAGGGGTAAATTCTGTAGGAGCAACAATATCTGGTATTCATATACCAAACATCATTCTCTTCAAATTAACTTAGTCGGAGCATATAAGGTAATATAGTACAAAAAAAAATGGACGGCCAAAAAAGTTACCTAAACCATAAATCGACAATTCTCAAAGACCACAACGGAGATTGCCTATGAATGAAATCATGAAATCAGAAATATTATGTGAAACAACGAAATTAAAAAATCAAAACTATTACCGAACAAAATTTATGTAATTTGAAAAGAATCTTAGTTGTAACGAATCCGTGTAGGTTTGAGATGTAGTGGAAATGAATTTCAATATTCACAATGAAAATTGAATTGCTATTAACATAAAAAATTACTAATACAACTTAACTACAGTCCATTTCTTTACTTTCAACATAAAAGCTAAAAGTACAAAAATTAAGCGTGCTTGTAGAAACAGCAACAATTAGGTGTATTTTGTAGCAAGTACTATTCTAACATGAATCAATTTATCGGAAACCTATTTTTTTTAATCAAATAGATAGTGATTATCGGTCCTCTCTAAATGAGTTTAATTTCTTTCCAAGATTAACATTAATCTATCACCTGGAAAAAGTATTTCACCTTCATACAATTCTAAATCAATTTATTTTTAAAACCATGAAAATCAAAATATACACACTTCAGAAAACATCTTCTATTCAGAAGAAATCCATTCCAAAACAATTTGCTTGTTGTAGTGCATAAAGACTTAACACAACTGGTAAACACAACAAGTTACTAATAGAGCTATCAAAAGGAAAAATTCAATCAAATAATCAAATTTCACACTTAACTGCCTGAAATAAAACAATATTAAGCACATAGAAAATAACAACGGAAATTACCTTATCGCAACGACATCCGCACGTCTTGGGAATCGCTCGATGGCGTGTAGAGAATGGTAGCCGTGGATAATGGCATGTAACAACGATCGGAAAGAACATATACGATTGTATGTAAAAGAAGATGCTAATCAATTTTTATTCTGGATACGACGGCCATTACCTAAACTTAGATTTAGAGTTAGCCTGTAGATGTTGGTGAGACGGAAATAAAAAACATCTGTGCAGCCTCGCTTTAGCTTTAGGGTACACGTGGCAGTTCCATATTAAATTTAACACAGCCACACTGAAGGGCTTCAAAGCAAACTATTTCCTACTCGGTAATGATAGTATAATACAGATTTGAGTTGACATGTGTTGTTAAATGTCAACTTACACTATACTGAAAAAGTAGGTCGTTACACATATGCAGATTGTATCAGTTGCAACCTTGTAGTTTTTACACTTACATGTTCATGGTAAAAAAAGTAAGGCTTGCATATTTCATTTACCATTATTCTAAGTCATAATAATTAGAATATCAAATTATTTCATTTTTTAACATTTCAAGTTTTTTTTTACATATGACAATAAAACTTTTTTTTGGAAACGAATATCACCTATTTTCTTGAGTAGAAAATTTCGAAGTCCATGTCAAATTAGATTTGCTAATTCACAAAGCTAGGTTGAAAAAGCAGAAAAAAACCTTACTCTCATGTCATTGTGAAAACATTGCTCCTAAACGCCCTCGTACCTTTAGATTTTGTTAACCTTCCCATTTAACTCATAGATGTCCCTTTCATTCTCATGATCTCCATTCCCTACCAGCTAGTGAGAGCAACATACGAAGATGCACATTTTTCTTATTATCAACGAAAATGTACTCAATTTGTTATTGAATTTAATTTAGTACAGAAGAGTTTGTTGATTCTTTCATTGATATAAAACGCAACTAATCGGTCTCGCCTAAGGATCTCGTGATTGTTTTGGTGGACTATTATTTGGGAAGAGGTCTAGGAACGTTTATAATGAAAAGTTATATCATTTGTTACTACAAAGTTCTCTTTTTACCATTTTATTGTTCTTTTTTAAAGGAGAAGTAGCTAAACAAATATTCTCATCTATGTTCTTATAGGGGATTGAGGATTTTCAAAGTAAAGAGGAACAGAAGAAGATTCTTATTTTGTTGCCACTTGCTCCATAGAATTTGCAAACAAAGAAGATGTGTTAAGAGATGTTATTTTAAAGATAGTGAAGACTTATTTCTGTATTGATGTATTTAACTTTGTAGCATCTTTTTTGTGTGTATATAGTGTATTAGCTAATGACAATTTTATGCAGCTTTAGCTATGAAATATTGAGTGATTATAGGATCTCTTTTTTATTTCATCTGTAGGCGAATTTTTTTTTTCATATAAACTTCAAATAAGATGTTCAAAGAATATGTAAGGAAATTATGATGAAAAAAATTAACAAATTGTACTATCTGAACATAGTTGCCTATAAATTACAATTCATTCATAAAAGCAATACCTTCGAATTTTATGACATATTAAACCATCCAATCATCACTTTCTAACTGTATCCATTTAAGAGATCAAACAGCTGAAGTTAAAACAAAGAATTCCTAGTTGTTGAAAATAGACAATATACACCATGGCTAATTCTTTCCCATTGAAATTAGAGAACTATAGTCAACGTGATACGAACTGAAAGCTCTTAACTGAAGTTAATAAGACCAATGAGTGAAAATAGAGAATTATAGCCTACGTGATATGAACAGAAAGCTCCTAGTTGGAATTAATAAGAACAACTATTGGAGACAATAATGGGTTGTTGATCTACCACAAACTACAATAATTAATTAGATCAGGGAGTCTGAAATCATCAAAAATTACAAGATTCTTAGATTTACTTATTATTTAATAATGGAAAATTAATCTTGCAATTAAGAAGCAACTTAAATGTTAAAGCCGTAAAAGTTAGTTTAAATGAATTTTAGGAATTAATCAACTTTCAGGCCTTGTGTAGGGGTGTAAATCGGGCGGACCAGACCGGACATTTTGGTGTCCGAACTCGGACCGAATTTGATATCGGACGGGTACATGTCCGACTCGTTAACTATTGAACAATACATTAATTGTTCGAGCTCGGTCCGAAAACTTTAAATTTTTTCCGAGTCCGGTACGATGTCCGTCCGATATGATAAGTTACTGATGTATTATGCATGCTTCATGTGAGAGGAAGAAATTGAATATTAAATAAATCATATTATATTTAGGCAGTTCTATTTTCATGTCAGATGTGCGTGGGGAAAATAAAATATGCTGCATGCGTTTACATGAAAAGGCGACGGTACTAATTGTTCTATTTTTAGCAAATCATCCTTTTCCACAAATCATCCTTCTGACCTTTTCCAACGCATGCTATTATATAGGCACAATTGATGTGCATGCGTTTAAATAGCGGAGTACCAATTCAATTGTTCTATTTTTGACAAATTACCCTTTTTCCAATGCATGCAGCTGGCATCATGCTATTAAATAGGCACAATTTCCTATTCTTACCAGATCTGCAATAACTATGCAATGTTATCGGACAATTTCGGTCGGACATACATATGTTCGAACTCGAGTTCGATTTTTGAGTCGGTCAAAACCAAATGTTCGAACTCGGACCGCTACTCAATCGGACCGAGCAACGGTCGGACAATTTTTCGGGTCGGACTAAATCGGACAGCGGACTGTCCGGTTCGTTTTACAGCCCTAGCCTTGTGCAAAACAATTGTAGTGCCAAAGCCATTGCTGCGTTTTACATTTGTTTAAATGCATCAAAACTATCTATATTTATGCTAAAAAAATTGTAACTCATAAGTCATCCTATGACAATTCTTATTTTACCTAATAAAAACTTTTAATCAGTCAATTGTTAGCTTATTTAAAAAAATTCATGATGCTGATGGATATTTTAAGGCTAGCATACCTATAATTAAGAAGAACGTTTAAACAAAGAATTAAAACAAAAAGAACATGTCCAACATGTTAATCCCATTTATGACCATTAAAAACTAACACATTGCTGTCCTGAAATTATGGTCTTGAGAGGTATAAAAGGACAATATCTCTATCCGGTTAATATGTGCTTTAAGTTTTAACAATTATAAACAGAACTTTTGAGAATTAACAAACGAACAAAGATGCAAAAAAATTCATGATGATATATACCAAAGCTAATAAAGTTACATATTATTAGCCTAAAATTACGGTGTTGATAAAGATTGCTAAATCCTAATGAAGTTAACATATTTCTTACCCATCAAGAGAGATTGACATTGTTCCCTGGTTATCAAATTATGTATCTTTCAGTTTCTACTTAATTTAGGTGAAGATTTCAAAAAAAAACGTTTGTTTTATATCTTGGTTACTATAATTTGCAAAAAGAGTTCTTAATGTATAAAAAAAATGTGAGGTAAGAAATGCGCAACATGTTATTCAATTGACTGAAATTCTTCAGGAGCTTAAAGTAGGAAACGAACGCATGGTGAAATGGGAAGACATAGGATGTGGAAAAAAATACGTCTCAAAACGAAAGGAGGGCTGGATATGAACTAAGTAGAATAGTGAATAAACCTAACTTATACTAATGCATTATATATAAGATTTCTTTGTCGATGTTAAGAAATTTCTAAAAGATCAATGGTCAATTTCCTTTTATATTTATTCTTCACTGAGATAAAGTATTGTGTCGCATATTTATTAAAGAAAAACAGTAACTTGTTACTAACATCACTTCTCGGCACTACAATCAATATAAATATTATTAATTATACTTTTTCACTTATTCTTGTTTCTGCTAATCAGGAAAACAAAAGTTCAATCACGACACAAAAATCAGAATAGTCAAATTAAATCGGTCAAAAACTATGAGGGGAGCCATGCATACCAACGAAGTAGTTAAAGAAATGAATCAATGCATTAACTTTTTAAATAATGATAATCAATTAAGCAATAAGAAGGATTCATAAAACGTATAATGATAAATTTATATTTATATATTAAAATTTCTTTTTTTTTATCAGACGTTTGTAGCTAATATCATATATTGCTATCATTCCCTTAAATAATACTATACATTACATTATTTCCCATGTTATTTATGCTAATCAAGAAAACAATAGTTCAATCTAAAAACAATTGTTTGTATCACTTTAGAATCAGCATAAAAAATCAAAGAGTTACTATATATACCATTAGCATAGTTAATGGAATAAGTAATGCATGAAAACTTTATGAAATAAAATGCAATAGGACGTATGAGAAGTACAATGTTAAATTTATCTAAGGTACGAAAATAAAGTTTTCAGACTATACAACAAAATGGTGGATGTGTGTGTGTAAGGAGAGAGAGAGAGAGAGAGAGAGAGAAAGAGAGAGAGAGAGACTGACACGTGAAACAAATTTTGAACCTTTATCGAGAAATATCATGTTTTTAAGCTATAGCTAGTAGAATAATTTGGCAAGCATGTAAAAATTCCAAATTGAAATTTAGACTTGTATGAATAATCAATTATACACTACAAATGATTTAATAGATTAAGCATTAAATACAAATTATTTATTTATGTACATAAACTATACATCTATAGAATAGGTAACCCCATTAGTAAAAATGATAAGGAATCATACCGCTTGGAATCTTCATAACATATTATGCCTCCAAAACAATATCTTCCCAATTTAAATTATTATTCTCAGCTTGCAATGCCAGTATAGATGAACTTTTATGTTTTGGACCATTAAGTGTGATATATGTACTTTGAACCTACGTAAATATATATAGGATAGCAAGCGGTAATACACTTTGAAAAAATAATATCTCTAGATTATATATCCTAGTTTAAGAAAGGTTACTATAATATCGAAGACATTAGTTTTCTCCATATCTTAAATAAAGAATGATTTTGTCCTTTAATCACATTTTCATATCTATTAAAACTTTGTATCCCGATCCTTATTTTTGCCTCCACACACTGGTATTGATAAAGGAGACATATAGATTAGTCGAAAAATATTATTATAAACATATGAAAGAAAAATGCTTTAAAGATGACATGAGCATATTTTATTAAGATATAAATGAAGATCGGTATGAATTACAACATAAACATATGGGTGTAATTCCCCATGTAATCGTGCTATGCCAACTTTAGAAAGGAAATACAGAAGCGGAAAAATTAAAATCTAACTGGATAAGTTTTATATTTTCTTTATTTTCTAAATCTTACTGGCATATTTTTGTTAAAAACAGCTCATACGTATCTATTATATTAGCCTTCCGTTGACTTGGCTGAAGTTTATATTAATGATATTCAATTCATTTTACGTCGTAAGGTTGTTTGGAACAAATGTAGCAGACATGGTCCTAATCATTGAGAAATACTAATAAGCAGTTGAATGATCATGAACACAGGTTGAAATAGAAGAAATATTATATGTTTGATGACAAATGTTGGAATATTGAAATAAAGATTCAAACTGTGCAAATATATCTTAAACTGATTTTATTCATGTGGGGTAAGAGAGTTCAAGAAAATAGAAACACAAAGCATCATTATTATGGATATTATATTTTTTTACCATTTCCAACATGCCTTTCGCTGAAAGGGTGCGAAAAACTGCATCAAACCTGATACATGGAAATTCAAACAGAAAAATCTCAAAATAAACAATTTAACAATGTATCAAAATTAGCATATGATGTAACTTCTCATGAATTACAACAAACTAAAAAAACAGATGGTAAAATAGTTTATTCGCTAAGGTAGTTGCTTGTAAAATGAATACAGCCAATAAAAATATACTTCACGAGAAAACATGTTCATCCTTGTTTGACCCATTGCTGCGTACAAAATACAAACCAAGATAGTAAGAACACTTATCAAGCACAGAAGGAGAAGTCCGCAGCCTAAGCAGTAAATCGAACATCAAAATCGCAATACAACAAATCATACATGTAGAAATTAAAGGTTATTGTAAGAATTAGAGGAGAAAGAAAATTTTATGGAAATTTTACCTTTATTCCTTCGGTGCTCATCATTGAACTGAGATTGGAAATGATTCACCTCCTTCAGACATTGATGTTGCCATGGTTGGTAGAGGATCGAAGTTGAAGGGTTTCATAGATTATGTAAGACGAAACTATCTAGCAAAGAAGATCTGAAATTGTAAAGCTTGGTAGGATTGACATGGAACGGCCTGCAGCAGAAAGGCAGATCCCTTATTTATGAAAATTTGCATCTTCGTGAATCATGATTAGTAACGTCATAAAACGGGGTTTTTGTTTTGGGGAAAGAGGATAAATCGCAAAGTGAAAACACAAAAAGGATAAAAGGACATAAGGGGCACGGGGTAGGATAAGACGTTTAAACTTCTAAATACACCTGTCAAGACACGAATTGATAAATGGGAGTAGCTCTGAGAGCAAAGAAAGCTCTACTCAGCTTTAATAGTATAGTATAGATTATATTTTTATATTTCTACTCCTTCTATAAAGATTGAATTTTTATCCTACTACACTTATAAAAATTATATTTTTAACCTTTCTATAATATATAAATTATATTTTTAACCTTCCTATAATATAAAAATTATATTTTTAACCTTTACATCTTCATATATAAAAATCCTATCTTTTCAAATAAACAAAAATCCAACCTTTCATATATGATAAAAAATCTTATCTTTCATGTTTATATAAAAAAATAATAATAAAAAGAAATCAAAATACATAAAAGGAAATAAAAAAAATAAAAATAAAAAGGAGACCTACAGCAGGGGGGTCAGCTGCGCGTCGCGTCGGAGACAGGGCGTTTCGCCGGAGCTGGCGATGGCGTGAGGAGGTGGCTGTGCTGGAGGAGGGTGCGGCTGGCTAGGGTTGACTGAAGGTGGTCAAATCGAGGGGCTAGGGTGCGGTGGTTGGGAGGCTTAGGGCGATTGAGATGGTGGAGGGAGAAGAGTAGGAGAAGGGGGGATCGATGGTGGAGGCGCCGGTCGTGGGTGGCCTGGGGGGAGCGACGCGATTCAATTTTCCCTTTTTTTTCTTTCTGATAGAATGAAAGGGGGAGGAGGAGAGTAAAGGGAATATATAATAATATATATTATTTTATTTAATTAATTTCAAAAAGCAACATTTTATTTCGAGCTCGAAATCGAACCCACCGACTGTTGTCAATAGCTAATAACCCCCATTTCGAACATAATGGGATATGTATCGTAAGCTGATTCGATTATTTCGATCAGTTTTCATCAAAATCAAAATATAAATCTATATATTGAATTTGAACACACATTTCAATTTACCGGACCCACATACAGTCTCTAAAAATTCCCCAAAAATATTTTCTAGCTTTGTATTGATGATACAGTCCTAACAAAATTAATTTCATCAAATTCCAAGACCGTTTGAAAAATGGCCAATTTCTGGTCGACTGAAATTGACTGAAATTCTTAAAACACGTTTTCCTTTGCCACACTCACATATTGATTCGAAAAATAATGAATTTTGGAATCTAGCTATAACTTGACATCACGGATCCAACAAAAGTGGTTTCCTCGAAAACCGAGGTCGTTTGCAAAATTTCCATTTTTAAGGGCCGAAATTCCATAGCGACTATTCTGAATTTTCAACTGGACATAACTTTTGATTCCCGCTATGAAATTTTGATTTTTCTGATTCGTTGGAAAGATATTCTCAAATAGATTCCAATATTTTTGGTTTCACCAAAATCCGGTTTATTTTGCACGCAATACATTCATTTGAACTTTGAAATCGAATTTTCAAACTACCGTGCCATTTTCAATTCCTTTTATAATTTAAAATAAATATTCTAATGAAGACCTACATGAATATAGTCGTTCTATTCAAAATAAATTTCTCATCGTCATTGTTTAAAACAATTCATTTTAAATATTCAAAATTCACTAAAATTACATAATAAAAATTTTAAATTGGCTCGGATTTCCGTGTTATTACAATTTCCATGTTGATTAATTTTACAAATAAGTAGTAATGAAATTATATATATATATATATATCATTGTTTTAAGAGAATGTGATTTTTTTTAAATTATAATAGCATTCTAATGTAAAAATGTAATTCTTATATATTACAATAGAATAAAAATGTAATTTTTACATGGATGGAACAATATTAAAAATATGATTTTTTATAAAGTAAAAAGATTTGATTTTGAAATATAGGAAAAGGTTTGATTTTTTAAAGTAGACATCGATATAAGAATGTGATAAAGTTTATATTTTTATAATAGGAAAGTTTATATTTTTATAATAGGAAAGTTTATATTTTTATATAGAAAAGATTATATTTTTAAAATAGTAAAGATATGATCTTTACTGTGAAGTAGACAAAATAAAAATGTGATTTTTTATAATGAAGTAGCAAAATGAAAATATAATTTTTATATAGAAAATGGCGTTGTAAAAATGTGATATTTAAAATATAAACATCGATTCAAAATAGAAACATCGTGTTAGAAAAAGGTGATTTTTATCTGTGTAGCATTAGAAGAAAAATATGATTTTTAACATATGTATGTTATTTATATAATAGACGTGCTGGAGTTCTGGGAAAAACAAATCTAAAATTGACAACCAAAGAACGGCGGAGTGGATCCCAACGGTGGGAACTCCTCACCATATTTTCTTATACAGTTATTTATTTTTATAATTGCATATATGAACTGTTCCCCATCGTCCACAAACTATGGACAACTTGTTTGATTGTTTGGTTTGGTTGATTAGATTATTTGGTTGAATTTGGTTGTTTGGGTGAAATGAATTGATTAGAATTGTTATGTGTGTATGGCGCGAGCTAATATCAGGAGAGGGGTAATGTTAGACGTTACCCGATTTTGATATCGCGCCATTATGCCGCCAAAATTTTCTAAAATATATTAGAACAATAAAAATATCATTTTTATTGTATAAATGAACTGAATAGAATATTCGTATGTTGAATGAAATATTTTTCGTTAAATATATAATTTTTAACGTTGATATGAATAAAATAAATATTCATTTTAAAATCAGATGATTTGTTTATGAACACCCATTTTAGTGATATGGATTGGGACGATATATTTTACACATCGCCCAACTGCACAAATAATATTCAATGTTTGTGGATTGAAACCCACACGGGTGTTGGGATGATATTTGACGTACACTAATCCCAACAGTTTAGTTGTATGTCAACAGATAGGTTGACAGACTATTATAAGCGTTAAATATTTATATTTAATGCTTATGCAGTGTATAATGCACTCTGGATGATAGATGATTATTTATCACTGTTGTTATATACATGTGTTGTATGAAATCCATATAATGACATTATATGTAACTGACTGTGTCTGATTCCAGTTCAGAAAGAACGAATATTTTAAAATAATGAGTATTTTAAAATAACGAATATTTTAAAATAATGAATATTTTAAAATAATATTCAGTAAATGATCAAAATATGATTTTGATGTCCGATTTGGGATGGACACGAATATATTTAAATATATATAGCCGTGTTGATTAGAATAACGCCATTTGATGTGAACGATATTTATATCGATTTTATTCATTTCTACAATGAATTTCGAAAAGGAATTGATTTCAAAAATCTCATGTTTTGGAAATATTTTCATTTATATATTAATGATATGGAATATTCAATTTTGATTTGAAATTGAATATGAAGTTGAAATCATTTTGAAAATGAATATAAAACGATTTATAAAATACGTTTTAAATGGAAATCGATGAAATATGTATTATATATATAATATAATGGCCTTAATAGAACGCGCCGCGCCGCGGCAGTTCGCGAATTTCAACCATTGGCTTCGAATGGACATTACGGGTGATCCGACCATCGGATTCTCCTAAAACCAGAACCATTGGGTTCGTATCGAAAAGAGCTTTTTAAAGAATACAAGAAATTTGAAATCTAATGGTTGGATTTGGAATTTTGTCCAAATAAATTTGGAAAAGGTCGCTGCAAGTGCAGTTCGATGGCCGTTTATGGAAATTGACTGTACAGGACTTGATAAAATTATTAAAAATAGCAATAATTTGTGTAAAATCATAATAAATTATTTGGAAAGAATCAGGATGAAAAATTCCATACTTGAAAAGATTAAAATAGATTTTTTATCGAAATGAACTAGTTATTAACTAGAATTATAATCCCATATTTTTAAATAAATAAATTGGATTTGAAATGGCTTTAAAAATAACCAGAATTTCCAATATATGATTTAGGATAGATTTGAATCGAAATTGTCTTCGAAATGTTTCGATGTTGGATTTCGTGATTATACAGATATTGTTATGGAAATTTGTAAGATATATTTATATCATTATTTCCAATACGATATTTGTTGGTTGTAGTATTTGATATTGAATTTAAGCCGATATATTTTCTATTCAGAGCCTTGTATTTAATATCAAACTAGATTTTGGGTTTGTCATGAACGGTGTCTTCAGTAACACTATTCTTGTACCCCATGTGAAGAGAATAAATCTTTTAATTAAAATTGTTAGAGTTTCCAATTATATTTAATAATTGAAATAAAATGGAATGTGAATTGGGTTTATTGTGAACTGTGTTTTTAACAACATTCGTTCTTTAACCCTATTTACAGTGAAATGTGATTTGGAATTTATAAATCTTTTGTTAAGATTTAAAGGAAATTTTCCAAAGTGAAGTTTTCCAATTTAATAAAACAAGTTGGAATGGAATGGAATTCGATTTGGTAATAATCGAAGTGGACTTCCATGGAGGAAGAATGTTACTATATATCGAATTTAAGAGGCTTTGCTGTTATTCCATTTATATTATTGGTTGGATATGGAAGTTCATATCTATTATATATATTGATCTGTTTTCCGTGAAGATTCCATTGTTAATGGAATGTGATTTTGGGTTTATCATGAGCTATGTTTTAAATGACATTAGTTCTTTAACCCAGTTAAAGATAAGACTAATTTCTTAATTTTGAATAATCATTAAGTAATGATTTTTGGAGATTAAAGTTTTAATCAATCTTTAAATAGATTGAAAGGTGAATTTGATTACTCAAATTATCGAATTCAAGAAATGATCGAGAATGGAGTACCACCAGTTTTACTCCAGGCGATAGTTAAACCATTAATTAGATTTGAACGTGAATGGTAATTGAATTTACCGATAACACCGTAGTGTTAGATATGAAGTATTACCAGTTTTACTTCATGAGATGAATAGGTTGGGATTGGGAAATTAAAACAAATGATTACTTCGGTATGGTTCGCTAATCCTGACTAGTTTGGATAAATCATAATTTGGTTTGAATTCATAATCAAAGGAAGATTAAAGAATAAATTTAAAGAATTTATCTTTGATAAAATTAATGAGAACCTTTCCCAAAGTATAAGAATATTTGAATAAAAGAATATTCAGAATTGGAATGAGGTGTATGTTGGGTTTTTATAGCACTTGTTTTTTATTTACACGAGTTATTCAGAAAACCTGGTTCATCCCATACTGAATAACTGATTCGACGAAATGTCGATGACGAAGACGGTGGTTGAAGACTGGAGGTCTTCACATCGTTTGGATGATTACTGATGTCTTGATTGGACTGTACACCCAAGACAAGGTAATAAGTGGTGATCGTCTAGACGTACTTGGAGATCGACCGGATATGCGAGGGCCCCTCTCTCCTATATTGGACATATGGGACGAGGAATAAGGCGCCTCTGGTTTCGTTCAGACCCAAAACGAACTTGTAAACGGATGTGTGTTTCAGATCGGATTTCATTCTATGTGATTGATAGACATCGGTTGCATAGCGTGAATTGCCTATGTGGCATGCTGAGATGCAAATGATCAAGGCTTCTATTCAAAAGCAGATTCTTGTGGTTGATGATCAAAGCACGGCTTTAATATAGCATAGCTTTATGTAGCATTAACTCGCGAGCATCACACCTTTGTGTGAACCAGAAATGGGAGAGGACATTTGGTAGGGCATGCATTCCCTTCTAGCAAGGAGTGGTGTCAGCGTTCTGCAAGCCTTGACGTTTTACTTATGTGGATGATGGATAACGAGGCGCCTCGGTTATTTCAGTCTCTGCAGAGCCGATGGATGGTCTTTATACAGGCCAGATTTACGCCCCATAGGGTGGGGAAACGCAGTGTTCAGGCATTTTAATCCACTCCGTGTGGACCGGCCCTGACGATCCAAGGTGCAGTCGCGGCTGTTCCTGAGGCTCGGGCTAGACAGTCTCGAAGCGGTAAGGACATTCCCTTGCCTTGGTTCACAGACGGAAATCCAACTTCTAATATGTGACATTTGCGGTTTTGATTGTAGAGCCTAGTATGGCGACATAGTGGGATGGGGCACTATGCCATCTATGTTTGATACATTTATATTTAAAGTTGATTTCTTCACTTATATAATAATAAAAGATGAAATTTCACGTACCAAGCATATTTGGCTATTTTAAGGTAAAACTCTATCCTCCGGCTTGCGTTGCATTGTGTGATGGGACCTGAGTCTTATAATAGCTTTATTGTTCTTAATTTAGCATTGCGTTGTTTGTTTTATGCACTAGTATTCTTGGGGGTAAACCCGTTCAGTGCTATGCGGCGTGGTCCCTTGATTTACCTCACTTTAAAAATCAAAATAATAACTGTTTTAGTCCTCACACCAGTCACATGACTGACCTAGAGTTTATTGTTTTAACCTAAATTCTGGATGCCCCTATTTTCCACACGGGCAGCTAGTAGTTTTGGTTTTGCGGATTTATATCCACAGGATCCTGGTTTACAGCTGGAATGATATTCGGAAGTATCTGTTTATCTCTTTAAGTTGTGTTTTTTATTATTTTCTGCTGCATTGTAAGTTGTAAATCTCTGATATTTTTTGTTCTGTATATTATTCATGTACACTCTGGAATATTCTTGTATTCTGATGAAATTGTTGTACTAAGCAATGAAATGTTCTTCTGTTTGTGTTCTGATCTGTCGTGTTCTCAAAGCAATCCGGGCTTTCCTTTACGGGGAAGTTAGGGTCGTTATATTAATATTGATTTTTGGGATGATTAAAACTAAGTAGAGTTTTGATGAATCTTTAATTAGATTAAAAAGGGAATGTGATAATTCAAATTCTCAAATTTGGGAAATGATCGAGAATGGTTAATCGCCAGCTTTGCTCCTAGCGATAGTTAAATCTTTAATTAGATTTGAACGGGAAATGGTAATTAATTTTACCGATAAGACCGTGGTGTTAGTTATGGAGTATTACCAGTCTTGCTCCATGGGATGTATAGGTTGGGATTGGGAAATTAAACAAATGATTACTTCGGTAAGGTGTGCTAATCCCGACTAGTTTGGAAAACTGTAACATGGTTTGAATTGACATCCAAAGGAAGATTAAAGAATAAATTTAAAGAATTTATCTTTGATAAAAATTAATAGGAACCTTTACCAAAGTATATGAATATTTGAATAAAATAATATTTAGAATTGGAATGAGGCGTATGTTGTGTTTTTATAGCACTTGTTTACTGTATACGCGAGTTATTCAAAAAGGCCGGGTTTATACCCATTCTGAATAACTGTTCTGACAATAAGTCGATGATGGAGACGGTGGTTGAAGACCGGAGGTCTTCACATCGTTTGGACGATTACTGATATCTTGATTGGGTTGTACACCCAAGACGAGGTAATAAGTGGTGATCGTCCAAACATACTTGAAGATCGACTGGATATGCGAGAACCTCCCTCCTGTATTGGACATACGGGACAAGGAATAAGGTGCCACTGGTTTCGTTCAGACCCATAACAAACTTGTAAATGGATGTGTGTCTGGCATTGGATTTTATTCTGTGTTGATTGATTTCTATTAAATATATATCTATTTGGCGGTGGAGAATTTATTCTCTTACTTAACGCCCTTCTCTGAGACGTACGAGCTCTGGGGTTATATATCGATAGATACCAGTCGCATGGCATGAATTGCCTGTGTGGCATGCTGAGATGCAAAGGATCAAAGCTTCTGTTGAAAAGCAGAGTCTTGTGCTTGATGATCAAAGCATGGCTTTAATATAGCGCCGCTTGTGTATAGCGTTAAATCGGGGGCCTCACACCTCGGTATTAGTCAAAAACGAGATAAGGGATCCTAAGAGAACATGACGTTTCTTTCTAGCTATGGGTGGTGCCGGGGTTTTGCAAGCCCTGACGTTTTTATATTTTTACCTTTGTGGTTGTTGGAATGCGAGGAGCCTCGGATATATCGGTCTCTTTGGAGCCGATGGATATAGGTCCTATAGGACCAGGATACGTGCGTTCAGGAATACTAATCCAGTAACGTAATTGTGGACCGGCCTTGGAAGATCCAAGGGTCTTCTACGGGAGATCTTGAGGCATTTGCTAGAGTGTCTCGAGGCCGGCGAGGAGCACATCCCTTGCCTCGACTCATGACGGAAATCCAATTTCCAATACGTGACATTTCGATTTTGATTGTAGAGCCTAGTATTGGTGACATGATAGATAGTACCCATGCCTCCTATGATTGATACATTTATATTTGAAGTTGTTGTCATACACTTTACACTATAATAGTATCAAAATGATTTGTTTTAAATGTACCAAGCACGTTTGGAAATTATAAGGTAAAACTCTATCCTTCGGCTTGCGTTGCATTATGTGTTGGGACCTGAGTCTTATAATAGCTTCATATTTTCCAAAAAGCATTGCGCTGTTTGTTTTATGCACTGGTATTCTAGGGAGTAAAACCGTTCCGTGTTATACAGCGTGGTCCCTTGATTTACTTTATTTTTAAAGTAAAGATTTAATAATTGTTTTAGTTCTCACATCAGTCACATGACTGACCTGGAGTTTATTGTTTTAACCTAAACTTTGGGTGCCCCTATTTCCACACGGACAGTTAGTAGTTTTGGTTTTGCAAATTATATTCACAGGATCCTGGTTTGCAGCTGGAACGATATTCGGAAAGCTCTGTATTCGTTTATCTCTTTCAGTTGTGTTTTGTATTATTTTCCGCTGCTATGTAATGTATTTTAATCTCTGATGTTTATAAAATGTATATTATTTGTTCATACTCTGTATATTCTTGTACTTTGATGTAAATTATTGTAATAAGCAATGAAATGTTCTTCTGTTTGTGTTCTGATTTGTCTTGTTCTCAGACAATCGGTTCTTTCTCTTCTCTTCGGAGACCGGGGAAGTTCGGGTCGTTATACTTAAGTCCATTTTAACAACCCGGAAAATATGAGCCAATTTAAAATTTTTAAATTGGTTATTTTAAAGGAATTTGAACAATTGAAATAGAAAATTTCAATAAAATAGTGAATTAGAAATAGTGAGTCAGTTTGAAAATTTGAATTCAAACTTTGACTGACTGTGCAGGGTGGAAAATATAACGGATTTTAGCGAAACCAAAAATATTTAAATCTGTTTATCAATACCTTTCTAACGAATCTGAAAAATCGAAGTTTCATAGCGGAAATCAAAAGTTATGGCCGAATGAATTTTCAGAAAGGTCGCTATATAGAATATATAGCCCTGGAAAATAAATATTTTGCAAACGACCTTGGAATTCGACGAAACCACTTTTGTTGGGTCTGGGATGTCAAACTATTGCTAGGTTTCAAATTTCATAATTTTTGAAGCTAGTATGTGAGCGTGGAAAAAGAAAATGTGTTTGGTCAATTTCTGTTAAATTGGATCGACCAGAAAATGGCCATTTTTCAAACAATCTCAGAATTTGACGAAACTAGTTTTGTTGGGACCGTAGCATCAAAACATAGCTAGATTTATTTTTCTGGAATTTTTCGAATCAGTTTGCGGCCCTGGCAAATTGAAATGTACGTTCAAAGTTAAAATTTAATGTTTTATACTTTAATTTGAAGAATAACGGACTATAACTGTCGAATTGGCCAACAAAACATATCCCATTGTGTCCGGGATGGGGGTAATTAGCTAGGGACGACAGTCGTTGGGTTTGAATTGGTGTCCGTGTGGAGAAACACTATTTAAAAATTTATTAAAACCATGGGCCAATCAAAATTAGCCATTCATTATTTAAAAAAAAAAACTTCAGAAACCTCGTTTTCTCTCTCTCGACCGTGATCCACGTTTTCGATCCTTCCCAGGCCAATCGCCGACGCCTCGGCCATCTCCAGCCTTCGCCACCACCAGCAGTCGAAGCGCCTCCCTCCCCTCTTCAAATCTGACCCTACCTCGACACTTCCCATCACCGCATCGACGAGATCCATGGCCACGAACTTCGACACTTCCCAGCGCCACCCCGATCGCCAGAGACCACCGAACAACCTACGACCACCACCGATCAACTCCCCTTTCCTCCCTCTTCCACGCTGTACCCTCTGATCATCCTATCGTGCCTCGGTTCTCGCGAAAACTGCAACCCTAGTTTTGAACCATCATGAAAGGTGAGTCCTTTTTGATGTTTGAACTTTGAAAAATCATATCTTTATAGTGTGTTGACGAAATTCGATGAAACAGGAAACATCGGGACCGCAAGGAGGCTCTCTACCACATAGAAGAGACCGCGGATTTTTCTGAGTCATCTACGATTTTTAGCACTCCAAAAACCAATTTCAGAAATCTAAATTAAATGAATTTGAATGGAAAATGTCGTGTATAAATTATATAAAAGAAATATAAATTACACACATGTCGTATACCTCATGTACATGCGTGGTGTAAGCTATATAACCGAAGTATGAATTATACATGCATAGTACAATTGATATATGTGTTGAAATGCAAGTGAAATATAGAAATTATATATGTATATATATACTCCCCTCGTCCACAAACCATGGACGATATTTATTGTTGTGAATTGGTGTGAAATATTGGATGAAAAATACGAATGGTTGAATAATTGTTTGTAGTTGATATTGATTGGTTGTGGTTGAAAAATACCCATTGGTGATTGAAATGAATTGGAAATAATTGTGGAAATAAAAATAAAACATGCCGCCTGCGTGCGAATTAGATGCATGAATCCCCATTGTCAAAAATTGCGAGGTTTTAAGGTAGAGCGAGGAGCCGTACTAGGGACGGTGCCGGTTTTAACTACCCTGCTGTTATGCTGGCAAAATTTTGAATAATATTCATATGCTAGAATTATTTTCATATGTTGACATTATCTTCATGCGTTGAAATTAAAGTCATGTGTTGAAACTATATCCATGTGTGGAAATTCTCATGTTTTGAGAAGTGATGTGTGAAAATTAAATTCATGTGTGAATGAATGAAGTGTCTAAACAATAAAAATCACATTTTTATAATATATATGAAGTATGTAAAATATTCGCCTTATATATAAATAGTTTCAACAATAAAAATTTCATCTTTCTTATATGAACGACATATATAAATTATCCATGTGTGGAGATGCTCATGTGTTGAGAAGTGTGTGTTTTTGAAAAGTTCATGTGTTGAACAAAAAGATCGAACAATAAAAACTACATTTTTATTGAAATTATGAAGTGTTAAAAACATTCATTTGTTGAACAAATATTTTAAATGATAAAAATATCATTTTTATCATATATGTGATATGCTAAAGATATGCGAGCGTTGAAATAAATATTTGTGAAAGAAATATTATTTTTAACATGCATAGGAACTAAATAGAATAGTCATGTGTTGAAATATATTTTAGTTCGCCAAAATTATCATCTTTGAAATGTGAAGTGTTAAGAATGACCACTTGTTCAAATAAATATGCATGAGTTGAAATATTCATTAATTAGCTAATGATATGATTTTTGCCTATGCATGCATGAGTTGAACTAAAGGTGTTTTTTTTAAACCAAATTGAATCAAATATGAAGTTGAATGGAAACTGATAAGTGATAAGAATTGCATATATGTACATGCATATTTATTGAACAGGTTATAGCAAAGAGGCTAAAGAAGAGGAATAAAATTTTGTGCCCAACAAATAGATACACGTTTACTGTTTTGTTTGGGTGATGATTTTATGAGCCTGTTGGCTAGCCGCTTAGCCTTTTCTTTTTCTTTTTTACATGAGACGCCCGTGTGGCTATTTGGGAATTTTCCCAGCCCCTCCCGTACAAAGGAGGTTATGGCGAAATTTTCCAAAATTTAAAGGCGTTAGTGAAATATTTGAAGTGAGAACGATATAGGAATTTTTGAATGAACTATATTTATATAAATATATAAATATAAATAAAATTAAAACGAAACGTGACCGTGCAGTTCATGTTTTGAAACTGTGATTTCAAACGACTAGTGCGGGAAATCCGATCATTGGATTTTCCCGAAACAGCAACTGTTGGGTTCGCCTTGGAAATATCTTTCCAACGGCACCAACTTTGTGAAGATCCGACGGTTGGATTGTCTGGAATGTTTAATTCAAATCTGAAGAAAAACAGCGCCAGAAACAATTATATATATATATATAATTAAATTAAATCGAATAACGACGCTGCAGTTCGATTGTCTGGAAGATCCGACCGTCTGATTTTACCAAAACTGAAACCGTTGGATTCGTTTTGAAATGATCTTTCCAATGATTTAAATTTTTTGAAGATCCAACGGTTAGATTTTTAGATATGTGTAAAACAAATTTAGTGAAAAACAGCGCTAGTGCCTCGGCACGACCTGAAACGTCGTTTAATTAAATATGGTCGTTTTAAATAAATAAAAATGGCGATATATCGTTATAAAATACAATAGACGATATAGAGTGGAAATAAACCAATTTTGTTGTGTTTGCTTGATATGTGATAGTTGAATGTATTTACATGAAGATTATAACTAAAGAACTGAAATGTGAATGTTGAGTATTCTAACCATGTGATAAATTGATTTGAAAATCTAAATATACGTGGGTTATTTGAAAAGGCTGAGTTCATTCTCATTTCAAATAATCGATCGACATTAAGAAGTCGAAGAGTCGAAGACGGTTGAAGACCGACGATCTTCACATTGGATGGATGGGCGCTGCTGATGCTCGTGATCGGAGTAGCTACCTTGAAGGAGCTGAAGTAGTAGCCGTCCAGACTTATTGTTGATTGTACGGATATACGATGAAATTGGTGCCTCCAGTTTCGTTCAAACCCAGAACGAACTTGTAAATGGACTGTGTGTCTGACATTGGATTTTTGTTCTGTGCTGATTGATCTCTGTTAAATATATATATCTATTTGGCGGCGGAGAATTTATTCTCTTGCTTAACGCCTTTCTCTGAGACGTACGAGCTCAGAGGTTATGTATTGACAGAAATCAGTCGTATGGAGGGGATTGCCAGTGTGGCACACCTAAGTGGCATATGATCAAGGCTTCTGTTGCAAAGCAAAGTCTTGTGGTTGATGATCAAAGCATGGTCTGTGTGACGTAGCTTTGTTTATAACGTGAATTCGCGAGCCTCACACCCCGGTATGAGTCAAAAACGGGAGACGGACCGCTGGGAGAGCACGATGTTTCTTTCTAGCTAAGGTGGTGTCAGTGACCTACCAGCCCTGACATTATATATACTTTTCACCTGTGTGGTTGTTGGAATGCGAAGCGCCTCGATTATAGGTCTGTAAGGACCGGGAAACATGTGTTTTGGAACAACTAATCCTCAAAAGTAAGAGAGGACCGGCCCAGCCGATTCCAAGGACCGCTGTGTGCGATCCTGGGGCATTTGCTAGAGTGTCTCGAACGGAGAGGAGCTTGCCCCTTGCCTCGACTCATGAAGGAATCCAATTTCCAATACGAAATATGCGGATGTGATTGTATTACTAGTATGGCAACATAGTAGATGGTAGCTATGCCGCCTAGGATTGATATTTATGACTGAAATCGCTTTTGAAACATATATGCACTAGTAATAATATCAAACACTTTTGTTTTATACGTATGAAGCATTTTTGGCCATTATAAGGTAAAACTCTATCCTCCGGCTTGCGTTGCATTATGTGATGGGACCTGAGTCTTATAATGGCTTCATTTTATAAAAAGCATTGCGATGATTTAATCATTTACTTTATTTCATGCACTAGCACTCATTGGAGTAAACCCATTCCGCGAAAGTGGCGTGGTCCTTTGATTTGCCTTATTATTGTTGTTAATAATTATGTAGATTTCTCATATCAATCCCATGACTGACTCGTAGTTTGTTTCACCTTGCAAATTCGGGTGCCCTCATTTTCACATGGGCAGCCTAGTTACAGGTATCAGGTGCACTTTTGGCTCATGGCGAGTCTTGACTACACCGTGCTGACTTTGACTCTTTCCTCCATTATAGTATATGTATTATGATTTCGCCATTGGCAATGTAGACTGATAATTATTTTGTGTACTTTTTATGTATGATTCCGCCTCTGGCGATGGTGACTGATTATGTATTATTATGCACTAAGTTGTATCTTGCACTGTGCTCTCTGATGTGGTGATATCTATATGATTCCGTTGTCATATGTGTGTAAATTATTCTATTTCTTGTTTATGCTATTATCTGTGATCTGCTAATGATGATTAATGTGTTATATTCCAATGATTATCCTTAACACCGTGTCACGGGGTTTTGGGATCGTCACAGCTGGTATCAGAGCTTTGGTTAACCTTAGTTCTGGAATCTAACACATTAAACACTTTGTCAAGATAGAATCAGTAGTATTCTAGGGCGAGTAGCTCATTAAAGATAGGACTAGTAATGTCCTAGAATGAGCTAAGCAGAATAGCAAAAACAATTTGATCAGTCCATCGTTATCTTTCCTTAAGTTTTCTTCTTAACCATGCAATAAATTATCATTTCTGTAAGCTGACTCTTTTCTTGCTTATACAGAACTTGAACAATGGATACTCGAGCAGCCGCTGCTAGAGGAGGCCGTACTGGCCATGGCAGAGGACGAGGAGAAGTCCCAGTTGAAGAAGGACCCTTGATACAACCCCCGGCCGCTCAACACTTCGAGCTGGACCGCGTAGCTAAGAGATACAAGAACCTCGGAGGCAAGACCTTCTCGGGAACTGGCACTGTAATAGAGGCCCTTGCATGGATGAAAACATGCGAGAAAATACTAGAAGGCCTAAGGCTTGGAGATCAAGATAAAGCTATTATGGGTGCCTGGCTTATACAGGAAGAAGCTGAACTATGGTGGGAAGCTCTCACCGCCAGGAATAGAGAAGCTGGTAGAACCTGGGATGGATTCAAAGAACTCTTCAAAGAGAAATATGTCCCAGAACAAGCCCTAGAGCGCATGCACGATGACTTCGCCAACCTCCAGTAGGGGGATCTTTCGGTGTAGGATTATCTGAATAAATTTACACAGTTGTCCCGCTATGCTGCGGAGCTTGTCGCCACTGCAAAGTCCAAGAATAAGAGGTTCATCCTCGGGCTGAAGCGACAGTACCATGATAGAGCAATGACCCACATCAAGCTGGGATTTAATGAATTGGTGGAAATGACGTGCAACTACGAAGACCTTGACCAAAGGCACCTGGAGCAGGATCGCGCTAAAAGCCAAGCCGGAAATAAACGCAAGCCTGCTGTGAATCAAGCTGAGTCAAGCCAAGCGGCATCCTCGAAACCACAGACTGGCAGGCCACCAAAAGGGAGCTGCTATAATTGTGGCAAGATGGGGCACTTCTCTAATGTTTGCACAGCCCCGAAGAGGCAGAAGACAAATTCATAAGGTTCAAGCCAGGGCTCTCAGAACCCTCGCTCCTGCTTTAATTGCCGCAAGACGGATCATCTTGTCAAAGACTGCCCTTTGCTTAAAAAGGCCGCAGTAGCTCACGTGTATGACGGGACGAACCCGCCAGCTGCTTCCGAAGGAGCAGGTAAACCCGATGTTATGGGAGGTACCCTTATAATTAAAAATATTCCTGTTTCTGTATTATTTGACATGGGTGCATCACGTAGTTTTATTTCTAGTAACACAGTGCACAAATTAAAGTTAAAACAGAGAAAGCTTAAAGAATCGGTTGAAGTACATAACCCGATAGGGGGTTCTATTATTCTCAGTTCATGTTGTAAAGTGCCTACTTCTTTCTTTCGATACCGGTTTCCTTTCAATCTAGTCGTTATGGATTTTCCCGAATTCGATGTCATTCTCGGGCTTGATTGGTTAACGAAATACGAAGCTGAGGTAAAGTGTGCAGAAAGGATAGTAAAAATTCGAACGAAGCTTGGATATATTACTGTACCATGCCATAGTTCGAATCCAAATAGAGAGGAATTTTGGTCTGCATTAGAAGTTATCCCCACTTCCTTAGAAAAGATTCCTATTGTTAGAATCTATGTGGATGTGTTTGAAGAAGTTGAAAACTTACCTCCGCAAAGAGAAATAGAATTTAGAATCGATCTAATTCCCAATGCCAGACCAGTGGTACATCCAATTCGCAGAATGACTCCAAAGGAAAAAGAAGAATTAGGCGATCAAACTCGTCAACTGTTGTGGAAGGGTCTAATCAGACTTAGCTTTTCTAATTGGGGTGCAGCTGTAGTGTTGTCCCAAAGTCAGACGGTACTCTTAGATTGTGTGTTGATTACCGAGACCTCAACAAACAGACGCTCAAAAACAAATACCCATTACCCCACATTGATGACCTGCTAGACCAATTAAATGGAGCGAGAGTATTTTCCCGAATGGACCTAGCTACAGGTTTTCATAAATTGAGAATAGCAGAGGAGTGTGTTCCTTTGACAGCTTTCAGAGGTCCAGACATATTTTATGAATGGTTAGTAATGCCGTTCGGCCTGTGCAATGCTCCATCATACTTTGTCGATCTAATGAATAGAGTGTTCAGGGGAGTTCTGAATAAATTTGTCCTCGTATTCATCGATGATATTTTAATCTACTCCAAATCAAAACCCAAGCATGAAAAACACTTAGAACAAGTATTGGAGATTCTGAGAAAGAACGTCTTCAAAGCCAAATTCTCAAAATGTGTCTTCTGGCAAGAAGAAGTGAAGTTCCTTGGCCATGTTGTGTCAAAGAAAGGGATTTCTGTAGATCCGAGCAAAATAACAGCGATTCAAGACTGGAAACAACCCACTACACCCACTGAGGATAGAAGTTTTATGGGGTTGGCTAGTTATAATCGAAAGTTCGTTAAGGATTTTTCGAAGATATCCGGTCCGTTAACGAAGCTCACGAAGAAGCATGAGAAATTTAAGTGGACTTCCGACTGTGAAGAAGCTTTCCAGGAATTGAAATCGAAACTGACAACTGCTCCAGTGTTAACCATTATTGATGGCAATCAGGATTTGACAGTTTGGACAGATGCTTCTATTAGAGGTCTTGGTGCAGTGTTAATGCAAAGAGGCCAAGTAGTCGCTTATGCAAGCCGCCAACTGAAACCACATGAGAAGAATTATGTAACTCATGATCTTGAGTTGATGGCTATCATTTTTGCGTTGAAAATATGGAGGCACTATTTATTGGGCGAGAAATTTGTACTGTACACATATCATCAATCATTGAAGTATTTATACACCCAGAAAGATCTGAATTTGAGACAGCAGCGTTGGCTAGAATTTCTTGCAGCGTATGATCTTGATATCCTGTATACGCCGGGAAAGGCTAACGTTGTAGCGGATGCGCTTAGTAGAAAAACCGCAATCATTGCCAATCTTATAATTACACCTGGATTGATTGATAAGATTTCAGCCCTTCAAAAAGACGATGAGTTCATTCAGAGAATCAGTCAGAGGGTCAAGGAAGGTGAAACCACAAGTTTCCGTATTGACGATAAGGGGGTTCTCAGGTTAAATGATAGGATATGCATCCCAAATATTCCAGGCCTTCGAAGAGAAGTGCTAGATGAATGCCATAAATCCAAACTTTGCATTCATCTTGGTGTGAGTAAAATGTACAACGATATCAAACGCACTTTCTGGTGGAAGGAAATGAAGAGGGATATTTCATTATATGTTAACAGATGCCCTACTTGTCAATTAGTCAAGAGTGACCAACAAAAGCTAGGTGGATTGTTGCAACCGTTGGAAATCCCAGGTTGGAAATGGGAACAGATTTCCATGGATTTCATAGATGGTTTGCCGCGAACCAGGAAAGGTAATGACAGCATTTGGGTAATCGTAGATCGCTTCACGAAGACTGCCCATTTTATACCTATCAGATCCAATAGAACCGCTCAAAGTCTAGCACAGATATATTTCAAAGAAATCGTTAAGCTGCATGGAATTCCCATCAGCATAGTCAGTGATAGAGACCCAATATTTGCTAGCAAATTCTAGGAGGCATTCCAGATAGAATTGGGAACAAAACTGAATATGAGCACCGCTTATCACCCTCAAACAGATGGCCAAACTGAGTGGGTGAATAGAATTCTAGAAGATTTATTGCGGGCTTGTACAATTGATTTTGGTGGGTCATGGGAAGATCACTTGCATTTTGCAGAATTCTCATATAACAATAGCTATCAAGCAAGTTTGGGAATGTCGCCATTTGAAGCATTATATGGCAGACCGTGCAGATCTCCAGCATGTTGGGTAGAACCTGGCAATAGACTTGTGTTAGGACCCGATATGATTAGAGAAGCATCTCATAAAGTCGACTTCATCAAAAAGCGATTGAGAACCGCGCAAAGCCGACAGAAAAGTTATGCAGATTCTAGAAGAAGAGATTTGATGTTTGCTATTGGTGACCATGTTTATTTGAAAGTTTCTCCGATGAGAGGATTAATCAGATTTGGAAAAACTGGGAAGTTGGCACCGAGATTTATTGGTCCCTTTTCTATACTTGAACGAATTGGAACTCTTTCTTACAGGGTTCAATTACCAGATTGGTTGCCTGGAGTGCATGATGTATTTTACGTATCTCAACTTAGAAGACATGTGCATGATCCAGATCTTGTTGTAGAAGAAGCAGCGCAATAGGATATAGACATAACTCCCGAATTAACAGTCAGAAGAGAGCCATTAAAGATTGTTGGCAAAGAAACTAGAGAGCTAAGAAGCAAAAAGGTTCATTTAGTTAAAGGGCAGTGGAGTAGTGATCCTAGAGATTGTACTTGGGAGACTGAGGAAAGCATTAAGCAAGCTTACCCCAAATGCAGAGTGGACATCTCTGACTAACTCCGCTGCAAGGTACTTTTACAATACTTTGCATTTACATTTTGTTTCCTACTTTACTGTTGTTTCCTTTTCGGGGACGAAAAGTTTCAAGTGGGGGAGATTGTAACAACCCGAAAAATACGAGCCAATTTAAAATTTTTAAATTGGTTATTTCAAAGGAATTTGAACAATTGAAATAGAAAATTTCAATAAAATAGTGAATTAGAAATAGTGAGTCAGTTTGAAAATTTGAATTCAAACTTTGACTGACTGTGCGGGTGGAAAATATAACGGATTTTAGTGAAACCAAAAATATTTAAATCTGTTTATCAATACCTTTCTAACGAATCTGAAAAATCGAAGTTTCATAGCGGGAATCAAAAGTTATGGCCGAATGAATTTTCAGAAAGGTCGCTATATAGAATATATAGCCCTGGAAAATAGATATTTTGCAAACGACCTCGGAATTCGACGAAACCACTTTTGTTGTGTCCGGGATGTCAAACTATTGCTAGGTTTCAAATTTCATAATTTTTTAAGCTAGTATGTGAGCGTGGCAAAAGAAAATGTGTTTGGTCAATTTCTGTTAAATTGGATCGACCAGAAAATGGCCATTTTTCAAACTATCTCAGAATTCGACGAAACTAGTTTTGTTGGGACCGTAGCATCAAAACATAGCTAGATTTATTTTTCTGGAATTTTTCGAATCAGTTTGTGGCCCTGGCAAATTGAAATGTACGTTCAAAGTTAAAATTTAATGTTTTATACTTTAATTTGAAGAATAACTGACTGTAACAGTCGAATTGGCCAACGAAACATATCCCATTGTGTTCGGGATGGGGGTAATTAGCTGGGGACAATAGTTGTTGGGTTTGAATTGGTGTCCGTGTGGAGAAACACTATTTAAAAATTTATTAAAACCATGGGCCAACCAAAAGTAGCCATTCATTATTTTTAAAAAAACTTCAGAAACCTTCGTTTTCTCTCTCTCGACCGACGATCCACGTTTTCGATCCTTCCCAGGCCAATCGCCGCTGCCACGGCCATCTCCAGCCTTCGCCACCACCAGCAGTCGAAGCGCCTCCCTCCCCTCTTCAAATCCGACCCCACCTCGCGGCCACGAACTTCGACACTTCCCAGCGCCGCCCCGATCGCCAGAGACCACCGAACCACCTCCGACCACCACAGATCGACTCCCCTTTCCTCCCTCTTCCACGCTGTACCCTCTGATCATCCTATCGTGCCTCGGTTCTCGCGAAAACTGCAACCCTAGTTTTGAACCATCGTGAAAGGTGAGTCCTTTTTGATGTTTGAACTATGAAAAATCATATCTTTATGGTGTTTTGACGAAATTCGATGAAACAGGAAACATCGGGACCGCAAGGAGGCTCTCTACCACATAGAAGAGACCGCGGATTTTTCTGAGTCATCTACGATTTTTAGCACTCCAAAAACCAATGTGAGAAATATAAATTAAATGAATTTGAGTGGAAAATGTCGTGTATACATTATATAAGCGAAATATAAATTACACACGTGTTGTATACCTCATGTACATGCGTGGTGTAAACTATATAAGCGAAGTATGAATTATACATGCATAGTATAATTGATATATATGTTGAAATGCAAGTGAAATATAGAAACTATATATATATATATATATATATATATATATATATATATGCTCCCCTCGTCCACAAACCATGGATGATATTTATTGTTGTGAATTGGTGTGAAATATTGGATGAAAAATGCGAATGGTTGAATAATTGTTTGTGGTTGATATTGATTGGTTGTGGTTGAAAAATACCCATTGGTGATTGAAATGAATTGGAAATAATTGTGGAAACAAAAATAAAACATGCCGCCTACGTGCGAATTAGATGCATGAATCCCCATTGTCAAAAACCGCGAGGTTTTAAGGTAGAGCGAGGAGCCGTACTAGGGACGGTGCCGGTTTTTACTACCCTGCCGTTATGCTGCCGAAATTTTAAATAATATTCATATGCTAGAATTATTTTCATATGTTGAAATTATCTTCATGCGTTGAAATTAAAGTCATGTGTTGAAACTATATCCATGTATGGAAATGCTCATGTGTTGAGAAGTGATTTGTGAAAATTAAATTCATGTGTGAATGAATGAAGTGTCTAAACATTAAAAATCACATTGTTATAATATATATGAAGTATGTAAAATATTCGCCTTGTATATAAATAGTTTCAACAATAAAAATTTCATCTTTCTTATATGAACAACATATATAAATTATCCATGTGTGGAGATGCTCATGTGTTGAGAAGTATGTGTATTGGAAAAGTTCATGTGTTGAATAAAAAGATCGAACAATAAAAACTACATTTTTATTGAAATTATGAAGTGTTAAAAACATTCATTTGTTGAACAAATATTTTAAATGATAAAAATATCATTTTTATTATATATGTGATACGTTAAAGATATGCGAGCATTGAAATAAATATTTGTGAAAGAAATATTATTTTTAACATGCATAGGAACTAAATAGAATAGTCATGTGTTGAAATATATTTTAGTTCGCCAAAATTATCATCTTTGAAATGTGAAGTGTTAAGAATGACCACTTGTTCAAATAAATATGCATGAGTTGAAATATTCATTAATTAGCTAATGATATGATTTTTGCCTATGCATGCAACATTAGAATGAAAGGTGTTTTTTTTTAAAACCAAATTGAATCAAATATGAAGTTGAATGGAAACCAATAAGTGATAAGAATTGCATATATGTACATGCATATTTATTGAACAGGTTATAGCAAAGAGGCTAGAGAAGAGGAATAAAATTTTGTGCCCAACAAATAGGTACACGTTTACTGTTTTGTTTGGGTGATGATTTTTTGAGTCTGTTGGCTAGCCGCTTGGCCTTTTCTTTTTATTTTTGACATGAGACGCCCATGTGGCTATTTGGGAATTTCCCCGCCCTTCCCGTACAAAGGAGGTTATGGCGAAATTTTCCAAAATTTAAAGGCGTTAGTGAAATATTTGAAGTGAGAACGATATAGGAATTTTTGAATGAACTATATTTATATAAATATATAAATATAAATAAAATTAAAACGAAACGTGATCGTGCAGTTCGTGTTTTGAAACCGTGATTTCAAACGACTAGTGCGGGAAATCCGATCATTGGATTTTCCCGAAACTGCAATCGTTGGGTTCGCCTTGGAAATATCTTTCCAACGGCACCAACTTTGTGAAGATCCGACGGTTGGATTGTCTGGAATGTTTAATTCAAATCTGAAGAAAAACAGCGCCAGAAACGATTATATATATATAATTAAATTAAATCGAATAACGACGCTGTAGTTCGTAATTTGAAATTGTAACTTCAAATGACTAGTGTGGAAGATCCGACCGTCGGATTTTCCCAAAACTGAAACCGTTGGATTCGTTTTGAAATGATCTTTCCAATGATATAAAATTTGTGAAGATCCAATGGTTAGATTTTTAGATTTTGTAAAACAAATTTAGTGAAAAACAGCGCCAGTGCCACGGCACGACCTGAAACGTCGTTTAATTAAATATGGCCGTTTTAAATAAATAAAAATGGCGATATATCATTATAAAATACTATAGATGATATAGAGTGGAAATAAACCAATTTTGTTGTGTTTGCTTGATATGTGATAGTTGAATGTATTTAACATGAAGATTATAACTAAAGAACTGAAATGTGAATGTTGAATATTCTAACCATGTGATAAATTGATTTGAAAATCTAAATATACGTGGGTTATTTGAAAAGGCAGAGTTCATTCTATGCCTCCGGTTTCGTTCAAACCCAGAACGAACTTGTAAATGGACTATGTGTCTGACATTGGATTTTTGTTCTGTGCTGATTGATCTCTGTTACATATATATCTGTTTGGCGACGGAGAATTTATTCTCTTGCTTAACGCCCTTCTCTGAGACGTACGAGCTCAGAGGTTATGTATTGATAGAAATCAGTCGCATGGAGTGGATTGCCTGTGTGGCACACCTAAGTGGCATATGATCAAGGCTTCTATTGCAAAGCAAAGTCTTGTGGTTGATGATCAAAGCATGGTCTGTGTGACGTAGCTTTGTGTATAACATGAATTCGCAAGCCTCACACCCCGGTATGAGTCAAAAACGGGAGACGGACCGCTGGGAGAGCACGATGTTTCTTTCTAGCTAAGGTGGTGTCAGTGACCTACCAGCCCTGACATTATATATACTTTTCACCTGTGTGGTTGTTGGAATGCGAGGCGCCTTGATTATAGGTCTGTAAGGACCGGGAAACGTGTGTTCAGGAATAATTAATCCTCAAAGTAAGAGAGGGCCAGCCTAGCCGATTCCAAGGACCGCTGTGTGCGATCCTGGGCATTTGCTAGAGTGTCTCGAACAGAGAGGAGCTTGCCCCTTGCCTCGACTCATGAAGGAATCCAATTTCCAATACGAAATATGCAGATGTGATTGTATTACTAGTACGGCGACAAAGTAGATGGTAGCTATGCCGCATAGGATTGATATTTATGATTGAAATCGCTTTTGAAACATATATGCACTAGTAATAATATCAAACAATTTTGTTTTATACGTATGAAGCATTTTTGGCCATTATAAGGTATAACTCTATCCTCCGTCTTGCGTTGCATTGTGTGATGGGACCTGAGTCTTATAATGGCTTCATTTTATAAAAAGCATTGCGATGATTTAATCGTTTACTTTATTTCATGCACTAGCACTCATTGGAGTAAACTCGTTCCGCGAAAGTGGTGTGGTCCTTTGATTTGCCTTATTATTGTTGTTAATAACTTAAGTAGATTTCTCATACCAGTCCCATGAATGACTCGTAGTTTGTTTCACCTGCAAACTCGGGTGCCCTCATTTTCACACGGGCAGCCTAGTTACAGGTATCATGTGCACTTTTGGCTCATGGCGAGGCTTGACTACACTGTGCTGACTTTGACTCTTTCCGCCATTATAGTATATGTATTATGATTCCGCCATTGGCGATGTAGACTGATAATTATTCTGTGTACTCTTTATGTATGATTCCGCCTCTAGCGATGGTGACTGATTATGTATTATTATGCACTAAGTTGTATCCTGCACTGTGCTCTCTGATGTGGTGATATCTATATGATTCCGCTGTCATGTGTGTGTAAATTATTCTATTTTTTGTTTATGCTATTATCTGTGATTTGCTAATGATGATTAATGTGTTATACTCCAATGATTATCCTTAACACCGTGTCATGGGGTTTTGGGATCGTCACACAATTTCAGCAAGTTCAATTTACTCACTCAAGATTTGTTTTCAATCTAGTTTATTCTATAACCATGTAATCAATTTTAACCATTCAAATCAAATTGGTCTGCAAACATTTCGTTTGGACTTGTTATCAGCACACATTTCTATTTTCAAGTCAAATTTCTCATTTATGTTAAATATTAACGCTTAGGTTTAAATTTTAACTTATACAATTCATAAGTTAAGTGAAAGATTTTCATTTGCACTTTTCATATTTGAAATTCCAATTCAAATTCATATCAAACCAATATATTTCAACTCATTTGCTCATTCACTTTTAATTTACTAACTACCAATTTTAATTTCCAACCCAGTACAATTCTTTTTATCTTGACATAAGTAAAATTTCAGTCCATTTGATTTCAATTTGTTTAACTTATATAAGTTAAATTTATATTCTCGAATTCAAATTCCTGGCTTTTGTTTTAAATTAGTTTAGAAATCATATTATTATACACATATATTTATAATCATCTACAAATTCAAAACAATCGAATTTTTAAAACAACTTATTCTTTTCAAATAAATTTTCCATTCACGTATTATTATGGTAGCAATCCATCACTTAGAAAATTGAAAATTAATACCGATAATGCTGCAGTCTATTATCTGGATTATTTTCCAAACACTAAAGTGATTTCGGTGCTTAATCACTTTTAAAATCTATTTAAAATGTTTTTTTTAACCAATAAACCTTCCAAAATAATATTATATTACTTTGTAATACCTCAGAAAATATTTTTTCCAAACATCTGGGCTTTAAATTCTCAATACGGTCGGAATTCAATTTTAATTCAACTTACTTGTACATTTTGTTTTATACTATTTCAGTCTGGTTATAAATAACCGTCTCTATATTATAATTTCATCTGATTATACTAATAATACCAACCAATCACATCAATATTTTCGAAAAATTATTCCTTTATATCAGAATATAATTTTAGGCAAAATTATTTCAGTTACCCACCTTTTAAAACAATACTGTGCCAATTTGCCTTGTTTAAGTGTTTATAAATTCCTATCGACTACATTAGCTAAACCCATCTATTTGGAATTTATATACCACTCAACAGATCAACCAACACAGTATAAAACCATTTGTTTTATACAAATCTATAAATACGCACTCTCGTATATATACTCGAACTCAATCTAGGATATTACTAATTCATCTCTGTTGAGTTACAACACAAATCCAAGGTTACTAATCAACCTTCAGCTCTGATACCAAATGCAACGACCCACTTTTCCATATAGTTTAAGAAAACATCTAACAACCCTTGTCAACTCAAATTGCGCAGAAAAGCAGATTGTTAATAGAAAGAAATTAGAGGGTAAGAGAAGAAAGAAAGGAGTATTAGAATAGAAGAATAAGAAGATCAGAATTTCATAGCGGAACGAGTAACATATAATAATCATAATACTTTATTCAAAAGGAAAATGTATATATAGATATACAATATCAGAGTACATCACATATAAACACAACTTACAAAGCGGAAATAAACTAGTATCAGTAAATATATGGAATACGTCTCGACTTCAACCCCTTCTCTGGAACTCCAAGCGAAACCTAACCTGGAAATATACTCGGTCAGACCAAAGCACATTTGAAGAAAAGCAAAATTCACCCGGATCAGTCTGGAATACTATTAGTGATAAGTTCATAACACACACAACTTGCTTAACTTTAGGAAACTCTTTTGAAAGAAAGGATAATAGTAAGATCAGCCCACACATAAACACGGGTGGTTTTTACCTTACTATAACCCAAAACATTTTTGATATATCAAAATCCAATGATATTATAATAAGGTCTATCAAATTAAAAATAAGTAACCAAATAGCAGAACGCTTGCATCTCACGCTCCACATATAAAATATAAAATCAAAAACCGCAGGGCACTTATTGAAGATTGGATTCCAACTTTGACAATGTATCGGACCATCTTACAATCAGTGTACTCTAGAGGGGATACACTGGGGTTCAATAAGAACATCTTGCAACCCGACCACACACGACCGACCACTCATTTAGCTTGAGTGTATCGAATATATTGTCACCAACGGTCGGTACCGACATGACCGTTCCCAGGAGATAGAGAAGCGAAAGATGAACAAAAATGAATTTTCTCTAGATCGGTGACTAATGTACCCTGCTTCGGAATGACCCACCTAGCCATGTTGCCTGCCCGACTTTTTTCATTTCCCAGTTATGAAGCTTGAGGCTACATTTACCTTTTTAGAGATCTGGTCACCTCACTTTGAATGCCACATCGTCATACCCGTCAAATCACTAGTTGGTCTTCTAAAAAATATTACGGGTATAAAATCTCAGAGAAACGAATTCCTCCGCCACCAAACGTAATACTTCAAAAGATCGTCCTATGTGGTCTATTAGGCATATTCTGTCAGACATTCGTCCATACAAGTTGTCCAGGGTCTAGAAAAACCGAAGGCACTATCTTGTAAATAGAATAGTTCTTGTATTTTACTCCTTCTTTATACATATCCCTGCAGAATAATTTCGTACGCAACGTTGATTCGAAGTGGTTTTGGGTCTAGTTGCCATACCGGTCTCTTCGAAACAACACGTCAAAAAGGTCCAATAAAATATCATTGATAGTTTGGTGTTTTAACTATCAATTTCGTGAGTACGGTTAAGTATACTGGCAGCTCAGGTCTAATTCAAAACATTCATTAACTCTTTATCTATATTTAAATTCATTTCATCGATTTAAAATCAATTTCCTTTACTTATCTCGATAAACTGTATTCTTGACTCTTAAGAATAAACATATTTTCCAATCTCCCATTTATTTTCTTCACTTCGAAAATATCACTGCATCCCAAAACTCTTTCCATTTTCTTGATCTTGGGAATATTACTTTATATTCAAATCCCTCTTAATTTTCCTTTCCCTTGGAAAATATCGATATATATTGCTACGTAAATAGTGTAAAACCAATGGTCATTTCTTATATAGCCAAACAACGTCAAGCGACGTATTTACTATTATATAAACTTCAATGGCATCATCGAATTCCAAATTTCTTAAGTTATAAATAAATACGAGTGCTTATGGGATGCATAAATTTCAAACATTCCTTTTCGTCTCAATATAATTCCCGTTGCCTTTCCTTATTATTTTGAACAAGCATATTATTGAACCCAACTATTTTCTTTATCTAGAAAATAGTAATATAATATTCATACATACATACATACATACATATGTATATATATATAACCGAATGGTATCATATTTTAAACTTGGTCCAAACAATCACTAATACATAATATTTGTTTCAAAACCAAATGGTCATGTTTATATTCCAAAACTTTACAACTAATGTTTTATATCTCAAGTATCATTATCTCATATCGTCACAAACCAATACCATTCTTCGATAATGGTGAAGTCGTTCAAGTTAGGGTATTTTATTTACCTCTCAGACCTTGATCAACAACGTTCTTATCTTAGAATAGGTAGAAGTTTGTAACTCAAAAACCCAAAATCTATTGACTATAACTCGTTATTGTTATAATATGGTATTTATAAACCATATCCTTACTTTTGAAAATCGTGGTCAATTATGACCACTTTTACATAACATTAACTTCCCGTTTAAAATTCGTTATTCAATTACATTCGGAATTATATTTACGACTATCCATTTATCAAAGATTTTTCCAGAAACCCCTTTTATGTTATAAAACTAAATCTTGATTTTTTTTTATAACCAAAAATCCACTTCAACTTCTTTACAAAACTGATAAATAACTTTTCGTATATTCTGGAAAAAACTTCCCCTTTTACTTCAACTCGCCTTTTACTTCAACTCGAGTTTTAAATAAAATATTTAACTTGATGCTTATCACATTAACTCATTTTCCTCTAACAACTTTCTTTGTATCATTCAATCACTTCATAAATCCCTTCTAGAATCAGCAAATCTTATTTCATACTTGATTATTCTTTGAATACATTTTACCTAAGAAATAATCATTTTATACATAATAAACTTTATTATTTTCTAAAGCGAGACTGTTACTTCTTATTAACTAAACATATCAGTTGATCATTTTGAAATCATTACATTAATCAAGTATAATAATAATCTTTAAACATCATAATTTAAAGGGTAAATTTCATTTTAGAAATCTTATTAAATATTAGCAACCATTTTTGATGAATAGTCGACTTAGTCAACTTCCAATCCATAAATTAAGTCTTTAACCGATTTCAATTCCCCTCCCTTATTAGATTAATTAAATTAATCTAATATTATTACTTAGTCATTTCCTTAAATATAGTTATTCCAAAATATTAACCCGTAGGTTAATTATAGCTTCAGTTGCTTATAAAACTGATTTAAACATCAAATCCATATTATATAATCATTTTATAGTATCTATAAAAAAGTTTATAAACATTAATATATTTTTAAAACTTCAATATAATGTATAATTTAAAAATCTCGTTTCAGTTATAAAATAAATTTTATAACACACTTCGTTAATTCGCCTAATGACAAATCAATGTTTAAACAAAAATGTGGATTTTAGGTCATTTGCTGCCAATCCCTCTACCAATGCTGTATATTGATTCAAATGGTAACAGCATTGAATTTCAATTCAACGTCAACATCCAAACAGGTTTTCAATGTCCATGGGTTTCAGTCGGTTCATATATAAACAATATAACAATAAATAACACACATAATATTTAAGGAATTCGGTCGGAACCCTCCAACCTGTTATTCCCTGCATCACAGATCATTAAAATATTTCAAAATAACATATAATTTAAATGTAATATTTTAAACACGATCATATAATTAACGTCAACCATTTCAATCAACAACAGGCATCCAAGTCATCCAATCAACCAATATACATTATCAATGATTAATTTAAATTATATGAATTTAACACATCACAGCGGTCCAGAAGGTATGAGAATTAACTCACCGTTTTTATTTCGATGATCGATTTTGGTTGATTTAAATAATTTTAAATGCATCGTTTGAAATTATATAAAACAACTATTGCTTCCGAAACACTCTGGATCAGCTCAACAACGTAGCCCTCATGAATACGAACCCAATGGATCCTGTTTCGCGCAATTCTGTTCACGAATGGACAAGATATGATTTTTTGAAGGTTTTGTATATATTATATTTATATTAAATAATTAACCATCATTAATATTAAACTAGTTAATTAATTACCCTTTTAATCCATGATTCTTTATTCCTTAATCACTATATATCTTCGAAAACCCGACATTCCCAAATTGCCGTTGTTCATAATTTAAATCACAATTATAAGAATTAATCTTAATCATAATTAATTGTATGAATTACCATTTACCTTAACTAATTAAGGTTCCATGTCATCATGGTACTAACCAAACGAAGATTCATATCCCAGTCCATCGTGATGCCCGTTCCTCTTCTTTCCTAAAGTTTTTCTGTCTTTCGATAAAGAACCACGCATATAACATGCGCGGCCCACCCAAACATTACTTAATTAACCTGGTTTAATCTCCTTTTATCCTGTTGTCATTAACTGCTAATCACAATTTATCCATCTTCATCCTCTTAGGTATTTTTGAAACCGATATAACTCCACCGTTCATACTTGTTTACAGTAAGAATCCATTGTTGCTGAAATTTTCCATCACCTTCATTTCTTTAATGAACACAATCGGTCCCACAATACCATTAACACCCACTACCGAAACACAATTTTCTCCATTGGAAACACAAACCAGAATGGATTTCCTATAACGATGTCTTAATGCTGCTCTTAACTCTTCCAGTTTCAGCCCTTATAAGACCGCTTTTTCCCATCCTATGGAAAACACAACTCCTGGAAAAACAACAGTTCGTCGAAAAAAGGTGTGATGCCTTTTCCCTCACCTTTCCACCACTTTCTCCTCATCACCTTAATCTCTGACTCACAACCTCCATCCAAATCGCGACTTCGCACAGTACGGCTAGCCACCGGAGAATCATGCGGCAGTTTCAGGTAAGGAACCACACCAAATTATACTGCCAGGTGCTACTTGCACTCACCTGAATATAATATTAAAACTATGGATTGATGCTCCTTTTTCTCCAAATTATTAACCCTAAATGCCTACTGCGGTTATTTCCAAGCCGGACTAGATGAAACTAACGTAGAAATATAATGAAACCCGATGCAAATCCATTTATATTTGTTTCAGGACTTATGGAATTTTCTATGATTTTATTTGAATTTAGAAAGATCGTGATTTGGTTTGATAAGGGAAAACGATGGCGCACGCTTCATTTGACCTAGAAGAAAATAATTTAGGGTTAGGAATGGTTAGGATTATTTATAAGGTAAGAATAACAATTTTATATTTGATTATTATATTTATTGATAGTTATTGTAACAACCCGGATTTCTACAACAAGCTAAGACGAGAATCAAGGCAGAATTTAATTATAAAATCTGAATCAAGGGAAACGGGCTATGCCATTGCGTTCGTCTCGGAAAAATACCCGAAATAGAGTCCGAGTTTTCGAAAATCGGAGTCCGTATGACCAAGTTATGGCCCGTCAAAGTTTTCAGAAAATTTCAAGTTCAAAAACAGTTCAAATTTGAATCCAGATTTCAAATTCAGCAAAGCAGAAGAGGCGGGAAAAATTCCCGCCACCCCCAAGTCGACTGGGGAGTCGACTTGGGAGTCGACACACCCCAGGTGGTGTCGACTGCCCAGTCGACACCCCTGTCGACTTGGGTGGTCGGCCAGTTTGGCCTGGGCGCACCTGACTTGTTCCTCAAGACATGGTTGGAGGCTTGTGATGGGTTTTAAAGGCTCAGATCTATCCTAGGGTTAATCTAAGGGCCTGAACTACTCCTAATCTCTATAAAAAGACCCCTAAGCCTACCCTAAACCCTCACAAATCACTCATGCCAAGAAGTGCCGCCAAAATCTATCTTGATCATGGCCTCCATCTCCAACTCCAAGAGCTCATGCATTCAAATCGGATCTGAATCAAAGGTGCTAGTTTGCTACATTAAATCAAGGGAGTGAATCAACGTTGCTATGCAAGTTTCATGACGATTCTTCAACAAAGGAGCCACCTTTCTTGGTCAAGACGATTCATGATCTTTCCCTAAGCCTCGCTATGTAAGTTCTAGCTACTTCTAGATCTAAACGGTAGTTTTAATGATGGCATGGAATAAAACGAGATTAAACTAAGTATGCTAGCCTATATGAACCTTGTCATGCCTCTTTTGCTTGAACCTATGACTTTTGGCTATTCTTAGTGACTAAATCATGCTATTCATGTTATGATTAACCTAGTTTATCTTGCAAGTTTGAATCTTTATCGATGGAATGTTAGCATGAAACTTTGGGAACCATTTGACTTGTGAAACATTGGCAAAGACTTGACTTTGGGGCTTATGCATGTAAATGAACCCAAACCCCTTATGTTATCATGCATGTTTGTGGCCAAACTCCCTTACGATACTATGCATGTTTGTGGCCAAATTCCCTTATGATACTATGCATGTTTGTGGCCAAATTCCCTTATGATACTATGCATGTTTGTGGCCAAATTCCCTTATGATACTATGCATGTTTGTGGCCAAATTCCCTTATGATACCATGCATGTTGGTGGCCAATCCCTTTTTGACATTGTGCATGTTTTGAGGCCAATATGTAGCATAGTATCCTTACTATGTTGACTCGCTTTTACTTGGGTTGGAAACACGATTTTGGGTAGGTTAGACGAGCGTGATTATGACATGATAATTTGACATGGGATTTCATGAAAATATGACACTCATGATACACCTAAATGGGGACGTGACATGTGGGGTAAACATGGGACTTGAAACTAGACACATATGGGTTGTAAGTGTAATATGACACTAGACCAAACATGAAAGTGGCTAACTCGAGGTTGGGTTGAGTTTGTAGCATAAATCTACCCGGACCCGCCCGGCTTAACTAATGGCTACAAACTATAGGACCCAATGTGATTAGTTGGTCAGATAGCACTTCAAACCCGAGGTTAGACTAGGTTGTGGTGTAAATCTACCCAGACCCGCACGGCTTAACTAGTAACCATAACAAAGTCTAATGTGAGAGGTTGGGGTGCATTAATCTAATTAATGCCACATGAAAACGTTAAGTAATTTTGACTAATGACACTTAACCGATAAGACACGAATGGGTAGGTTAAGTTAAACCGGACTTGATTTCTTAATGACACTTAACCATATAAGACAATTAGGGGATGTGGTTAAGTAACTTACACTTAACTAATCCGACTTGGTAATTAGATGGGGTTAAGTAATCTATACTTAGCTAATCTAAACACGGTAATTAGATGGGGTTAAGTAACCTACACTTAACAAATCTAAACACGGTAATTAGATGGGGTTAAGTAACCTACACTTAACTAATCTAAACATGGAAACTAGATGAGGTTAAGTAACTTACACTTAACCAATCTAAACATGGTAATTCGATGGGGTTAAGTTCAATACTTAACCAATCTAAACTTGGTAGTTCAATGAGGTTAAGTAACTTATACTTAGTCAATTATACATGATGATTTGATGGGGTTAAGAAACCATACTTAACCAATCTAATATGAGAACTTGATAGGGTTAAGTCACAAGACCATTTAAATATACTTAACCATTATAATACGATTAGTGGACGGGGTCAAGTTAACCTATACTTAACCAATCCGGCTCGATAATCCGATGGGGTTAAGATAATCTATGCTTAACCAATCTAACACGATAATCTGATAGGGTTAAGTTAAACAAATACTTAACCAATTTGACTTGATGATTGAATAGGGTTAAGTCATGAGCTTCTTGGTATACTTAACCAACTTGTAGGGCTAGGTCTTGGACTTGTATACTTAGCCAAATCTTGACATGATTCGTAGGCAGGTTAAGTCATGAACTTAAACGACAATACTTAACCCATTAGACAAAACCCTAGTTCAGGGGCCTAGGAGGAAAGCCGGGATTAACAAGGATAACGGGGAAAATAAGCTAAGTGGTAAATCTTAGTTAAGAATAACTAAGTAATAATTCTTAGCCAAGGTGGGACCAGTTCACAGATAGATGAGTAACCCAAAAAGGTAGGTCATCGCTTAAACACATGAGGAGGAGCAAATTATCTGACTTAGATAAAGGCTCCAACGAACTGGGTGAGGAAGCGGTAGCTTTGGGGGACGTGAGGGTACTCTTGGTATCCCTCTGTGAGGTGGCAGATGGTCCATGAACATGGCCTCACAGAGGTTAAGGTCTGCGGTAGAAGAGCCAAGAGTATGCCATGGTTGCTATGCGAGCGACCTAAAGACTGGGATGGATTAGCGTGGAGTCGACGATACTTGTTTTTGCCCTGGATAGCACGTCGCCGACTACCTACAATCTTTAGTCAATCGTGTACGAACGAAAAGGCAGAGAACCCCCAACAGACCATGTTCTTGCTATCGAGTCATGGGTGAGGTTGGCCCATAGGAAAGTGGGGCTATAGTGGGGCCGGGATGTGGTTCTCATACATGATTTTTCTTGGATTGCCTTTCAGTAGTTGAGGGAGGGGTCATGTGGGACCATAGCCATGGGTACAAAAACAGACCTTGATATCTGCATCCGCAGACGACTTATAGCTCCCGACCGAGTTCCGTATTTCTTGATTATCCCTGGCACGGAACTCGGATGGCACATTGAGGAACATGTGCGTCTAGACATGGAAAACGATTCACGATACATACGCGGGATAAAGGGCGCGGTTGACGGGTGGCATAATCCCTAGTGGTCCTAGGTGGCTTGAACCCAAACCGAGACACGGAAACGTTCATTAGGTAGCATAATCCCTAGTGGTCCTAGGTGGCGTAAATCCTAAGTGAACACGCGATAGTTCATGGTAAGAAAACATAACCAGATCAAGGGTAGCAGTCCAAAACAACTTCAAGGATAAAATGGTACTACGTTGAGGTGGTATAGATTTACATGGGAAAGCCCGTACGGCCTACAGCAAAGGACTGAACTTATACATGGAAAGAAATATACAAGTTGGGAAAACCCACATATGTTATATATTAGGTTGACATGGACCATTACATGACATTGGGCAAGGGACATTCATAGTTAACACATGACGCGGGTTGGGATACTAGTACGAGAGGTGCAGAGCAAATATACATGATAAATACCTTGGGATGTTATACATGATAGATACCGTGGGATGTTATACATGATAGATACCTTGAGATAGTATTTTTGATAAAAACCTGACGATGGGATACCTTGATTTATCTTGACACCGTAGTTTATCATGATACCTTAGTTTATCTTGCTACAGTAGTTCATCCAATTATCTTGGTTTAGCTTATCTATCTTGTCGTCATCCTTATGTTTACTTTCAGTTTATGCATGTCATGTTACCTTTACCTGTTTTTATACTGGAAGTAGATAGGACTTACCAGTCTTTATGACTGACCCCGTTTTGTTTCGCCTCTTTGTCTTCCGTCCCCCCCCCCCCCAGGTTTTCAGGGAGGAAATGATGTTGTTTAGTTCGGACCTCTTATGCTTGAAGGTCATCATGTATAGCTTGGTCTTCTCTTGGCTATGGCTGCTTCACCGCTTTATTTTGAGGAATAATTTATGAAAAGGTTTTATGGTTCTTTACTATTGCAAGACAGGTTTTGATGTACTCTGATGTAAAAGGCTTTAGACCTTATTTTATAAGGTAATGAAATTTGTTTTACTTCCGCTGTTTTATATATGTTCTGTCTTGTAATATTTCTGTGCATGTTTACCCTGATAATGCTTCACCAAACCTAGTGCATTCCCTTTGTGAGTGACCCTAGCGGAGGTGGGGTGTTACATTTGGTATCAGAGCAGAAGGTTACCAAGCTGGGCAAAAGTTTTTAAAACCTTCTGAAAACCATTTGAGAAACCGTTTACAAAGAAGCATTTTTCAAGAAAAGTTTTTTTTAAAGGCTATTCCACCAAAAGCCATTAGCACTATCCTTTGTTTCCTTGATCGAATCTCTTTTCCTTTCTTTCCTCCATCTGTAGTCACAGTAGTTTTAACTGCGACTAATCCTTGTCTAGCTACGTAAGTGTTTCCCCGTGCGATGGAGGAAGTTCTCGAGAGACCTGTTACCGAAGTTGTAAGAAGTGATAATAAGAGCAAGGATAAAGGACACGAGCTTAAGAAAAAGCAACTTGTTGGTATGGCTTGATCCACAAAGGAAGTTAAGGACAAGATCAGCGAGAGGGCAATTGTATGCTCTCATTCCTAGCGTACCTAAGAGGAATGGTACCGTTTCTGTTAAAGGTTTAGCCTTTTTTTTTTTTATCATCCCGTCCAGACTTTGTTTTGATCATCGCATCATTTAAGTCTGCTTTGATAGTTAAGTCTCTGCACCTTAGTACTAGTATGGTAGAAGATCCGACTTTTGTCCCAAAATCTGGTTGGAAGATCGGTCCATTTATTCAAGACTTGTTGGGCTATGGATGGATTCTAGGGGTAAAGTGGTTATGCAGTAAGGGATACCATTCTCGGTTTTGAAAAGAGGGTAGTCTGACTCTTGGCTTGCTTTGGTAATACCCTCGAAGTCTCGTGTAACCTTCTGGGTTTTGTCATGGTTAGTTACCTAGAATCTCTTGATGCATTTATCGGAAATCTCTGATCCGATCGAGTAACGTTCGCCAATAAGGCGGATGGTTTATTCCGCTTAAGCATGGGTTATAGGAATTACCCTAGTAAGTGCACGTGGTAACATGGATTGGCATCGGTAAACGAGATCCAGAATTCACTAGTGAATTTTGGAAAGCTTGCATGAGTACGCAGATATGGTTGGGCCGGGCATACTAGGGAAAGAATAAGTGAAAGTGGAACGAGAGGCGACCGTGAAATGAGTTCCAACTCATACCTTGGAAATAGGAATCAAGGAGCTACGAAATCATGAAGTCAAAGGCGGTCAAGGCACGATGGAATTATGCTCAAGGAAATGTGGCTTAGACGCGCGCATCATGTCTCTTTTTAAGAGTATATCGTTGATCCCTGGTTCTCCTGTAGAGCTTGCATGCATGCTATCGCTTGGTGGATATCCTCTCGGTCTTGTTTTTGTTGCAAACCCCGTAAGGAGTTTGTCTTGTTTATCTTCTCGATCCTATCTTGGGAACCTTAGGTAGAACTCTATGGATGTAAACATGTATTTGAAACATGTTATGATTGATATGGTTGCAAATGGTTGCAAGATGTTGCTCGTGGATGCGCGAATACACATTAGATACTAGATCGACGCGGTCACGTTTCATGTTGCATATGCACGAGTATTTATACTTGTTTATGGATGAAATTGAATGTGTTGTCATGCGGATGTTGCATATGGATGAATGTTTGTTCACACATGTAGTACTTATATGACTAGGACTATTTGCATACATGTTGAACTCATGGCACTAAACATATTTTGCATTAGAAAGATCATTCAGGCCTGATCATTAGCATTAGCTAAGGAGCATATACACACACGTTCTGCATGTGTTCATATGGCATTAGAAATCATCTAAGGACAATGGTTTCCTGTGGATCATGTGGTGAGTAGATGGATGATGGATGGTTGGGTACGTTCTTCCTAACTTGGAGATTTCGGGGACGAAATCCTTTAAGTTGGGGAGGATGTAACAACCCGGATTTCTACAACATGCTAAGACGAGAATCAAGGCAGAATTTAATTATAAAATCTTAATCAAGGGAAACGGGCTATGCCATTGCATCCGTCTCGGAAAAATACGCGAAATAGAGTCCGAGTTTACGAAAATCGTAGTCCGTATGACCAAGTTATGGCCCGTCAAAGTTTTCAGAAAATTTCAAGTTCAAAAACAGTTCAAATTTGAATTCAGATTTCAAATTCAGCCAAGCAGAAGAGGCGGGAAAAATTCCCGCCACCCCCAAGTCGATTGGGGAGTCGACTTGGGAGTCGACACACCCCAGGTGGTGTCGACTGCACAGTCGACACCCCTGTTGACTTGGGTGGTCGGCCAGTTTGGCCTGGGCGCACCTGACTTGTTCCTCAAGACATTGTTGGAGGCTTGTGACGGGTTTTAAAGGCTCAGATCTATCCTAGGGTTGATCTAAGGGCATAAAATACTCCTAATCTCTATAAAAAGACCCTAAGCCTACCCTAAACCCTCACAAATCACTCATGCCACGAAGTGCCGCCAAAATCTATCTTGATCATGGCCTCCATCTCCAACTCCAAGAGCTCATGCATTCAAATCGGATCCGAATCAAAGGTGCTAGCTTGCTACATCAAATCAAGGGAGTGAATCAACGTTGCTATGCAAGTTTCATGACGATTCTTCAACAAAGGAGCCACCTTTCTTGGTCAAGACGATTCATGATCTTTCCCTAAGCCTCGCTATGTAAGTTCTAGCTACTTCTAGATCTAAACGGTAGTTTTAATGACGGCAGGGAATAAAACGAGATTAAACTAAGTATGCTAGCCTATATGAACCTTGTCATGCCTCTTTTGCTTGAACCTATGACTTTTGGCTATGCTTAGTGACTAAATCATGCTATTCATGTTATGATTAACCTAGTTTATCTTGCAAGTTTGAATCTTTATCTATGGAATGTTAGCATGAACCTTTGGGAACCATTTGACTTGTGAAACATTGGTAAAGACTTGACTTTGGGGCTTATGCATGTAAATGAACCCAAACCCCTTATGTTATCATGCATGTTTGTGGCCAAATTCCCTTATAATACTATGCATGTTTGTGGCCAAATTCCCATATGATACTATGCATGTTTGTGGCCAAATTCCCTTATGATACTATGCATGTTTGTGGCCAAATTCCCTTATGATACTATGCATGTTTGTGGCCAAATTCCCTTATGATACCATGCATGTTGGTGGCCAATCCCTTTTTGACATCGTGCATGTTTTGAGGCCAATATGTAGCATAGTATCCTTACTATGTTGACTCGCTTTTACTTGGGTTGGAAACACAATTTGGGGTAGGTTAGACGAGCGTGATTATGACATGATAATTTGACATGGGATTTCATGAAAATATGACTCTCATGATACACCTAAATGGGGACGTGACATGTGGGGTAAACATGGGACTTGAAACTAGACACGTATGGGTTGTAAGTGTAATATGACACTAGACCAAACATGAAAGTGGCCAACTCGAGGTTGGGTTGAGTATGTAGCATAAATCTACCCGGACCCGCCCGGCTTAACTAGTGGCTACAAACAATAGGACCCAATTTGAGTAGTTGGTCATATAGCACTTAAAACCCGAGGTTAGACTAGGTTGTGGTGTAAATCTACCCGGACCCGCCCGGCTTAACTAGTAACCATAACAAAGTCTAATGTGAGAGGTTGGGGTGCATTAATCTAATTAATGCCACATGAAAAGGTTAAGTAATTTTGACTAATGACACTTAACCGATAAGACACGAATGGGTAGGTTAAGTTAAACCGGACTTGATTTCTTAGTGACACTTAACCATATAAGACAATTAGGGGATGGGGTTAAGTAACTTTCACTTAACTAATCCGACTTGGTAATTAGATGGGGTTAAGTAATCTATACTTAGCTAATCTAAACACGGTAATTAGATGGGGTTAAGTAACCTACACTTAACTAATCTAAACACGGTAATTAGATGGGGTTAAGTAACCTACACTTAACTAATCTAAACACGGAAATTAGATGAGGTTAAGTAACTTAAACTTAACCAATCTAAACACGGTAATTCGATGGGGTTAAGTTCAATGCTTAAACAATCTAAATTTGGTAGTTCAATGAGGTTAAGTAACTTATACTTAATCAATTATACATGATGATTTGATGGGATTAAGCAACCATACTTAACCAATCTAATATGAGAACTTGATAGGGTTAAGTCACAAGACCGTTTAAATATACTTAACCATTATAATATGATTAGTGGACGGGGTTAAGTTAACCTATACTTAACCAATCCGACTCGATAATCCTATGGGGTTAAGATAATCTATGCTTAACCAATCTAACACGATAATCTGATAGGGTTAAGATAAACAAATACTTAACCAACTTGACTTGATGATTGAATAGGGTTAAGTCATGAGCTTCTTGGTATACTTAACCAACTTGTAGGGCTAGGTCTTGGACTTGTATACTTAGCCAAATCTTGACATGATTCGTAGGCAGGCTAAGTCATGAACTTAAACGACAATACTTAACCCATTAGACAAAACCCTAGTTCAGGGGCCTAGGTGGAAAGCTGGGATTAACAAGGATAACGGGGAAAAGAAGCTAAGTGGTAAATCTTAGTTGAGAATAACTAAGTAATAATTCTTAGCCAAGGACATGGGACCAGTTCACAGATAGATGAGTAACCCGAAAAGGTAGGTCATCGTTTAAACACACGAGGAGGAGCAAATTATCTGACTTAGTTAAAGGCTCCAATGAACTGGGTTACGAAGCGGTAGCTTCGGGGGACGTGAGGGTACTCTTGGTATCCCTCTGTGAGGTGGCAGATGGTCCATGAAACCTGGCCTCACAGAGGTTAAGGTTTGAGGTAGAAGAGCCAAGAGTATGCCTTGGTTGCTATGGGAGCGACCTAAAGACTGGGATGGATTAGCGTGGAGTCGACGATACTTGTTTTTGCCTTGGATAGCACGTCGCCGACTACCTACCATCTTTTGTCAATCGCGTACGAACGGAAAGGCAGAGAACCCCCAACAGACCATGTTCTTGCTATTGAGTCACAGGTGAGGTTGGCCCATAGGAAAGTGGGGCTATAGTGGGTCCGGGATGTGGTTCTCATACATGATTTTTCTTGGATTGCCTTTCAGTAGTTGAGGGAGGGGTCACGTGGGACCATAGCCACGGGTACAAAAACATACCTTGATATCTGCAACAGCAGACGACTTAAAGCTCCCGACCGAGTTCCGTATTTCTTGATTTTCCCTGGAACGGAACTCGGATGGCACATTTAGGAACATGTGCATCTAGACATGGAAAACGATTCACGATACATACGAGGGATAAAGGGCGCGGTTGACGGGTGGCATAATCCCTAGTGGTCCTAGGTGGCTTGAACCCAAACCGAGACACGGAAACGTTCATTAGGTAGCATAATCCCTAGTGGTCCTAGGTGGCGTAAATCCTAAGTGAACACGCGATAGTTCATGGTAAGAAAACATAACCAGATCAAGGGTAGTAGTCCAAAACAACTTCAAGGATAAAATGGTACTATGTTGAGGTGGTATAGATTTACATGGGAAAGCCCGTACGGCCTACGGCAAAGGACTGAACTTATACATGGAAAGAAATATGCAAGTTGGGAAAACCCACATATGTTATATATTAGGTTGACATGGACCATTACATGACATTGGGCAAGGGACATTCATAGTTAACACATGACGCGAGTTGGGATACTAGTACGAGAGGTGCAGAGCAAATATACATGATAAATACCTTGGGATGTTATACATGATAGATACCGTGGGATTTTATACATGATAGATACCTTGAGATAGTATTTTTGATAGAAACCTGACGATGGGATACCTTGATTTATCTTGACACCGTAGTTTATCATGATACCTTAGTTTATCTTGCTACAGTAGTTCATCCAATTATCTTGGTTTAGCTTATCTATCTTGTCGTCATCCTTATGTTTACTTTCAGTTTATGCATGTCATGTTACCTTTACCTGTTTTTATACTGGAAGTAGATAGGACTTACCAGTCTTTATGACTGACCCCGTTTTGTTTTGCCTCTTTGTCTTCCGTTCCCCCCCCCCCAGGTTTTCAGGGAGGAAATGATGTTGTTTAGTTCGGACCTCTTATGCTTGAAGGTCATCATGTATAGCTTGGTCTTCTCTTGGCTATGGCTGCTTCACCGCTTTATTTTGAGGAATAATTTATGAAAAGGTTTTATGCTTCTTTACTATTGCAAGACAGGTTTTGATGTACTCTGATGTAAAAGGCTTTAGACCTTATTTTATAAGGTAATGAAATTTGTTTTACTTCCGCTGTTTTATATATGTTCTGTCTTGTAATATTTCTGTGCATGTCTACCCCGATAATGCTTCATCAAACCTAGTGCATTCCCATTGTGAGTGACCCTAGCGGAGGTGGGGTGTTACAGTTATCGCAATTCGTATTAATTGTTTATTAATACGTAAAATCACATACGAAATCCAATTGCCACGATATTGGACAGACAGTTATAGTTTGACATTGCGGACCCAATGAAACTTGTTTCGTCGAAATCCAAGTATGTTTTCTCAAATAGCGCTTGTTTAAGCTTAAATGGTCGATTTATTTACATTTAATTTTGTTGCGCTCACAAAATAACTCCAATTGACACAAAACATGAAATTTAGCAACAATTAGGTATTGCGGACTCAATAAAATTTGTTTTATTGAAAACGGTGATCGTTTAAGTAAGCTCCCTTTTTGAAGGTCCAATTTAAATTAAAATAAACCAATTTAAAAATACCTTAATATAAAAATATAAAAATATTACAATTTGTCATACCTGACCATAATTTCATGTAGTTTCATAATAAATTATCTCAAGTTGAAAAACAAGCAAAATAAATATTAAATAAAATAAAAATCCTTTATTATTATATAATAAATCGTTACAATTTAATAACGAATTCCATAGCGACTATTTGAAAATTTTATTTGGACATAAAACAAAATCTACAACCTAAAAACTCGAATTTTCTTTTCCACTAGAAAAATATTATCTAATGAACCCGAACGTTTCTTGGTTCAAAGAAATCCGACTTATATTGAATCTTATACAACCATTAAATTTAAAAACGTTATATTACGAACTACCATGTCGTTGTAGTTCGTTTTATAATTAAATTGTAAATTAAAGGCTCAGGCATTGTTTGGTAAACGAAATTGTTAATATAAATCAAAACCAAACAATATTAAACCATTTTAAATTTTCCATTCATATTATATTGCAAATATAAAAAATTCCGACCATTCCAGAATTTAAATTATTAAATAAATTGGTTAAAAATCTGGGCCGCATTCCATATATATCTGTGTTTGTGTTTGATTATGTGTTTGTGATCATATCAGGTGTGATAATCGTTGTTTGATTCATATTGTAGATCAGTTAAGTTTAAGTTTTTCATAAATTTCTTATAAACACTATTCACCCCCTCCTCTTTAGTTTTTTTTGCCTTAAGATCCGCATTCTGCATTCCCTAATACTTGCGATAACCAGTAAAATATCATTAACTTGTTATTTTTAGAATTTTTTGGGGCAAAGCCGACCTGTATTTATAGTGGTCCGCAACATTTTTATTATAAAAAATAATAATTACATTATTACAGGAGTAGATATATTATCTTACTAATAAATTCGGTTTTTAAGGTGGATCATCCACCACCATCCTGTATAGGTTACATCACTAGAGCTAGACACCATTTCTAGACTACAAACCGATCACTTCACAATCACCACGCAGGGTGAGCCATTACATAACTGGTTTTCACAGAAATACCACAGGAAAACATAACATATATTATTGTCAAGGCAATCACATAAATCTCCATGCAAGGAGAGACAACACTGTACTAGTTACAAACAACACACATCTTTTAGAAACAAAAAATTCCAATTTCAAGAAATTTTGACATAACCATACTGTATTACAAAATCCACTGGCCAAAGAAGCACAGCAGAGCATATAACATATCCATAGTAAGATAAGCAAACCCAAAATAAATTACATGAACAACAACCCAACCATCAGCAGCATCGCAACCAGGACCGTCACTTTAAAAGCAAAATAACTAGCATTTTATAACCAAACTTACATAGTTCAACTTATAGGGAGGGAGATTGATGTTGAAGGAAGGACACATCGTGTAGCAACTCACCCAGAATGGGCCTAAATTCCGAACAAGAAAAGGCCCATCGGAACATAAAGCCACTCTAAAAGGATCGTTGGTTCCTACAAGGATTAACTTAAACAGATATACAAAGAAATCTAAAAGAAAACCAGAGCTCACACAGCGAATGGGACAAAATATAATAACATAAATATAATATGTATCAATTATTAAAAACCACAATTCAGAAATACAACATGTCTCAATCTTCAAGGTACATAATTGTTATTCATCCCAATTACATATGTGACGACTGCCCACAACCCCTGCATTAAATAAGAGGAATAATGCGCTGAAAGGTGTGCCAGGAAGCTATGGACGATCATCATATGTAAACAACAACATCGGAACCTATCGTAATTCACAGTGCAAGGATAAAATATAATAGAACATATACAACAGTTATTAATAGTGAAGCAGAAAACACCAAAATTCCATAACAGCTAGAAAGTAATATCCCTACACGTTAAAATTTAAATATTTTCTAACGGTTTTCTTTTTTTAATGGAAGATTCAGCCAATAACTTTTCATCGCATCTACCCCAATCACGATCTACTTTTCCCTCCTCAAAAACTAATCCTTCATCGTCTATGATAACTTCTTATCCTCATCCGCAATCTAATACGCTTTCTCAATCAACTTTGAATGTATTTGGATCTAATGATCGAAAGCTTACTATGTGAAACCTACATCAGGGTATATTTTCATTCTTGAACATATCTTTAACGAATTGGATCAATCTTGGACAAATACAATAGCATTAATCCCGATTAATTTTGATCTTTCAATCGTAAAGTTGAAGGACTATATTCAGAAAGTATGGAAGCCTTTGGGCGGTTTTAACATTTATATACTCCTCAATATCATTTTGCTATTCAGTTTCATGATGTAGATGATTTTCCTCGTATCCTAGAGGGATTTACTTATTCTTATTTTGGTCGACTTTTATGGTGGAGCTTGTTAACAAGGTTATGATTTCTCTAAAAAATAGAGCGATAGTATTCAGATCTAGGTGAGGCTACATGGATTACCCACAGAAATGTGGACTAAATCTGCTATTCAGATGATATCGAGTTTTATATCAAATCCTTTGGTTATTGAAGTCAACTCAGCTAAAAAACATTTTATAAAATAAGCAAGAGTTCAAATATCAATAGATACTCAAATAGAATTAATTATTGTAATTCCTGTTTTATTACACACTGCCCAAAGAGTTGAAATTTCTGTTGAGTATGAATTTGTTCCTGTAAAATATTTGAAATGCAAGATGTTTGGACATGATGATGAAGACCATGATGTTGCTACAGATCCTAAGTGGATGTAGAATGAAACAGAAAATGAGATTAATGAAGATAATCATGATCCTTAAATTCCAGATCCAGTTTCTCCAAAGGAATGATCTGCTACTGAAAATGTGGATGTTTTGGATTTCCTTAATACGAAGCTCCCTGAAGATATTTTTCCAGATGATCTGAATCATGTTGCAAATGCAATTAATGAAAGTGAACCGTTGAAAGACCCTGACAATGGGAAATTAGTGGAAATTTCAGGATTCATTGAGATAAATATAGGTTATATGTAAATGGAAAATTCAGCAGCTTCAAATAATCCTATGGTTCCTCCTAAAAGAGTGTTAAGGAGCAATGTAATAATTAAATGACAATTGTTTCATGGAATGTTAGGGGTATGAGTACTCTCTCTTGTATAAAGGAGGTACTTACACTCTTGACACCTACTAAATCAACAATAGTTGGTTTAGTAGAAACAAAATTAGTTGATACTAATTTGAAATTATTCCTTTCCTTACTACCTGATTTTGGAAATTATTAACAAATAATTCTTCAGTTGCTCATGGCCATATTATTTTAATATGGGATTCAAATGTTTAGGATCTATCATTAATAGCAAGTTCATTTCAACATCTGACTATAGATGCTTTAAACAAGGGAGGTTTTTCTATGACATTTTCTTTGATATATGCAAGTAATTCATTTGCTGATAGATAATCTCTATGGCAAATTCTATCTAATGAATCTAACTCAGTTGTAAATTCATGGATATTAATGGGGGATTTTAATAATGCTCTATCTCCAAAAGATAAGAGAGGTGGCTTAACTATTCCATATTATCAGCCTAGGGGATTTCATAACTTTATTGTCCAATCTGATTTAAATGAAATATACCTTTTGGTTTATCTTTCACATGGTGTAAAAGGGGTATAGCCACTCATGTAGACAAAATTCTGGTCAATAATAATTGTATCCAACAATTTCTTTACATGAAAGCCTTATCTTTATCTCAATGCTCAAGTGATCATAATCCAATTTTGTAAGATTTAATTCCTACTCCAACAATGAAGGGCTTTCCATTTTGTTATAAAAATGAATGGCAGTTATTAACTAGGTATAATGAAGCAATCTCTAAAGGTTTAAATTCAGTTTGGGATTTCCAAAGTTATCAATTTTCGCAAAAGCTTCAAAACTGCAAAAAAGAATTAAAGATTTGGAATAAGTTGGGGGGCAAAATAGATGCAAACCTGAATCAAGCTAAACTTATTTCATCTCAATTGGAAAGAGTTGCTGATCAGAATCCTAAAGACATTCTTTTATATGAGGACTACCTTTAAGTAAAAAAGAATTTTTAGAATCTCCAAAATATTCATGTTAAATGCTTGAGACAACAAGCTAAAGTTGCATGGTTGCAACAAGGTGATACCAATTGCAAAGTTTTTTATTCACGCATGTCAAATAGAAGGTTTTTAATCATGTAAGAGCTTTTGTGGATCAATAAGGCAATCTATTATTTAAACCCGATGAAATAGAAAATGAGGCTATCAATTATTTTTTGGCAATGTTCAATGGAGCTTCTTCAAATAGGTTTCAAAATTTTCAACCTATATCTTTTATTAAAAGTCAAGGCCAGAGATTTCTATTGAGGAGGTTAATTTAGCTGAAATTCAGAAAGCCATATTTTCAATAAATGATGAGTCTAGCCCAGGACCGGATGGAATACATTCAATTTTTTTAAAATCCACTGGGAAGAACTAAATCATGATTTACTGGAAGCTATTTCTGTAACGACCCGGGGAATCTGCTACCTTGGTTATCGACATAAACTCAATGTCGACTATCCAAGCATCGTAAATACCAGATAGTTAAAAGAAAGAAGCTAGAGGGTGAGAATAGATAAGATAGAAGATTAAAATAGAAGAAGAAGAACATAGATACAACATCAGAGTAACACAAATCTCACAGCGGAACAAATAAAATATATTATATAACATAAATTTGAAATAAGATCAGTATATGTATATAATACCATTACCGAAGTACAACACTTACAACACAGCGGAAATAAACAATAGCTATATAATCCTGATGCCACCTGCCCCAGCTCTTCCAGTATCTGTAAAATCCCGACTACTTGACTTCCCGTACAAAATTAGGCACCCAAGAGATTAGGGAAAACAAAACAAAATAAACTATGGGTCAATCATGTGACTGGTGTGTGTAAACTCCAAACATTTGTTTAACTTTTAAAATCCCTTTAAAAGACGGAATAATCATATGACCAATCCACACATAAACACGGATGTTTTTACCTTACGATAACCCATAACATTCTTTAAACTCCATAATCTTATGATATTATAATAATGTCTAAATCAAATAAATAGCAATCTAGTGGAACACTTTCATCTCACGTTACACATATATAATATATAATCAAAACCGTGAACACTCATTGGGTAATGAATTTCCAACTATGAAAAGGTATGGAACCGCCTTCGGATAGTGTATCTAAAGAGGAGAATACACTGGGTTCAACAAGAACATCTAATAACCCGACCACACATGACTGATCACTCATTTCGTTTGAGTGTATCGAATGTCTATCACCAACGGTTGGTATCAACAACCGTTTTCCCGAATGGGACAGCATCGAATAGAATAAAGAATGAAAAAATTTCTCTAGAGAGGTGATAATACGCACTAATTAGGACCTACCCACTTAGCCATGTTGCTTGCCTGATTTTTGTCATTTCCCGATTGTTGAGGCTAGAGGCCATAACGTACAGATCACACCTTTATTGACTTTGAATGCCACATCATCATATCCCACCCAAACAAAAACTGATTTCTCCAAAAATACCACGGGTATACGACTAAGAGAAACGAATTCCTCCGCAACCCAACGTAAATACGTTTGAAGAGATCAACTTATGCGATCTATTTAATATACTCTGTCAAACATTCTTCCATAAAGGTTGTCCTGGGACTGGACCAACCGAAGGCACTATTCTGTAAACCCATCTTAGGCAATTTCTACCTAGGATTTTCCAGAATAGCCCTTGCATAAACTGCATCTTCAGTTATCTTCATCATATTTTATTCGCAACGCTAACGCCCATACGGAGTGGTTTTCAGATAATAAATCTGATCCCGGTCTCTCTGTATTGACAACGGAAATGGTTAAAAACTTTGATAGTCAGTTATTTAAATATCAAAGGAAAACATGTTTACAAACAACGGTTGTGTTTCCAAATGGAAATCTTACCGAGCAAATCATCAATCAACACTGATCCCCTTTAATTTAATTTGTCATTTAATTATCCATTTCTTTATTCCTGTTTCCATATATTCGTAAATTCGTATTTTCTAAATTTAGAAAATATACGTTATTAATCATTGGAAAACTTTTTCCATATTTATTCTCATTTATACTTTTTTATATTAGAAAACATTTCTGATTCTTATTTGGAAAACATTTCCAAAACCCCTTCATTGGATTTAAATAGATGTTTAAATAAAACATCGCTATGCCAACTCAAACCATTACACTCATTAACTAAATTCACTTAACAAACCTTCACTGTCAAACCTTAACCATTCCTTAGTTAAAAATGAAGCCAATCAAGTTGGGGGTATAACTACCTCTCAGACCTTAACTGAACAACATTTCTAACCTCGAAATAGACAAAGTTCACCTTTTAAATCTGTAACAAACTTCCTTACGTAACTCTCGGATTCTATTTACGAATCCACTTCTTTTACTTAAATCAATTGATTATAACAATAGTGTTATAATCCCATGCTTCTGAAATATAATAACTTAAATATAACTTTTATTTATTAATTTGGATAAATAAGAAAATAACTAATTTATAAATAAATAAATAAATCTTGGTTTAAAACGGAAAGTGAATAGTACTTTCCTGAATTTGATAAAATCGAATTTCAACATATAATTCTCTCTTGAATAATCTCTACTCGATAACTCTCTTCGAATAAACTATATCCGATAATTATTTTCTTCGAATAAACTATATCCGATAATCTCTTTTTCGATTAAACTATATTCGATAATCTCTCTTTCGAATAAACTATATTCATAATCTTTCTTCGAATAACTATATTCGATAATCTTTCTTCGGATAACTATATTTGATAACACTTATCTTCGAATAAACTATATTTGATAATCTCTCTTTCGAATAAACTATATTCGATAATCTTTCTTCGAATAAATATATTTGACAACTCTAATTCAATTAACTAATATTTGATTAACTCTAATTCTATTAACTAATACTCGACTAACTCTAATTCGATTAACTAATATTCGATTAACTCTATTCGATTAACTAATATTCGATTAACTCTAATTCGTTCAACTCTATTTGAATAACTAATATCCAAATAACTAATATTCGATTAACTCTATTCGAATAACTAATATTCGACTAACTTTATTCGATTAACTAATATTCGATTAATTTTAATCGAATAACTAATTTTATTTTAACCCTATTTCCTATCTTATTCAAATTCCCATTTGAATTCCTATTTCAAAATCCAATTTTCCTTATAAATTTTTTAATTTATAAAATATTCATTTTAATCCATTATTCACATCGAATGTGAATAATATTTCTTTTATACAATCCATTAAGATTGATTTCGTATTTTAAAATAATATCCCATTTCCAAATTATATTTATACTTCTATTTATAGAATTATTCATACGAAATCTCCTTTTTTATTTCTAACACTTAAATCTCATTTAAAATTCCCTTTATAAATGCTGAGTTCACATTTTATTTAAAATATCGTTGTCAAAATCGGTTTCTACTTCTCTATATAAGTTCAGACTTATATATTGCATTTATCACATGATAAATATTTAATTTAATTTATAAAACATTATTTATAAATTGATCTTCTCAGTTTATCTGTTAAAACAGATTCTATTTAAAATCTATTTTAAATTAATATTTTCCACTTATCTTGTTAAAATCGATTTCCATTTAATATTCATTTTCCATACATTTCTTTTTATAAAATTCTATTCATTTCCCAAATATTTCCTTTTATAAAATTCTATTCATTTTATAAATATATATTCCTTTTATAATTCTATTATTTTCTAAATAAATATTGCTTTTATAATTCTATTTATTTTCTAAATAAATATTCCTTTTATAATTCTATTCATTTTCTAAATAAATATTCCTTTTATAAAATCCTTTGATTTTATAAATATTTTCTTTTGTAAAATTCTTTGATTTTTTAAATATTTTCTTTTATAAAATCCTTTGATTTTATAAACATATTATTTTCAATATACACTTTGAAAATTCCCATTTTTTACATCCTAATATTACTAATGGTATTTTAGAAATACCAAGTCACGGTGCCAGTGTGTAACACCCCGTATTTTCTGAGAATATTAAAAGAACGAATTAAAAAATACTTAAATTTTAAATTTAGAATTAAGGGAAACGGATTACGCCATTGCGTTCGTCTTGGAATCCTGCTAGGAATAGAGTCCAAGTTTTCATAAATCGGCCTTCGTATAAGAAAGTTATGGCCTTCAGAAGTGTCAGGAATTTAAATAAAATAAAACAGGTCAGATTTAAAAGACGTTCGAAATTCAAATCACTCAACGGGCTGGGCGGGAAATTTCCCGCCTAGGACCCAGGTCGACAAAGGGGTCGACCTAGGGGTTGACTGGGTCACATAGGTCGACCAGGTGGTCGACCTCCCCCTATTTCCAGATTCGAGGACAGGTTCGTTTTTCTGCATTTGGATGCCCATTCTGACCAAATTCGTTGATCCCTATGCTATATAAACACCCCTAAGGCTACAATTTTCTCTACACAACTTCATTACGCCTATACTCTACCCTAATTCATATCAAAATAAATCAAAGACGGGGTTGTGCTGCTCAAGTTCTTCGTGAAATCAAGTTAGAATTTAGTAGAGATTCAAAGGCTAATTCAACGACTTCAACAACTATTTTCTAAGAATCAAATCTAAATTAGAGAAATCAATAGTCTACTTCAAGGGAGAGTTATTAAGTTTTAGAAAACAGATTCCAGAAATACAAGAATCATTCTCTTTTTGTAAGTTCAAGTTATTTTCAGATTTAAACATCTAATAGTGATTTTGGCATGTAATGAAATGGATCTAAGTCCATGCTCGATGATAAGACAAATCTTTCAGATTAATTCCTATCTTCCTATTAAATCAATGATTTACATGCCTAGGAAGTTATTATTCAATCATGCCTATCTTTGTTGGACGTTTGATATATAATCCTTTTAGGTCCACAATGTTATTTACATCAGATCTTTATGTCTATGAGACTATTTCTGTCAGTTTGTTTCAGATCTATCTTTGTTATACCTCAACTCTAACATATTTGTAATCCTCTTAGGTCCATAATATTATATATGACAGATCTACCATTTTAATGCCTATTTTATGCCTACTCTCGTCTATGTTCCTCTTTATTCCCCATTATTTTATGAATCTAGATTAACCTCGAATCTAGACTGAAACTTATTATACGTGCGATTGGAATGCGAGGGTATTGGGGGATAGCCTATTTGGTAATGGTGGAACATAATTTTGTAACTTATGATTTGGGGTATAATTATCTTTGTTGCGAACTTGGGGTAAATAGAAATATTAAATCTAGAATTGGCGCAAATTGTAACACTACAACAAAATATGATAATTATAACGCTTTTTAATAACACGTTTTCTTAAACTGTTATTAATGACACTTAATTCTTTCTTTAGCCTTTAATTTTTTTTGGGTAACTAAGGTGTAACGCCTTCTTCAATTATAGGCCGCGACTTCACAAATATTATTCCTCTCCCGTAAGCCCTTCCTCTATTGCAACATCTCACCAATTATTCACGTAAGCCCTTCCTCCATTGCAACATATCACCAATTATTCATGGTCTCCACTCCTCAACGAATATTCACGGTCTCCATCTCGTCAACAAGTATTCACGGTATCCCTCCAAAACATCTCTGTGGAATATAGGGCGTGTTTCTGTCATTCAATTTGGAGTTTGGTAAGCGATCCCTGTTCTTTGTTTGAGCATGTTGTAGATCTGAATCTAGGGTTGCGATCTAAATTTATGAAATCAATTGCGATTTGGATTTTAGGGTTGCGATCTGATTTTGTGTATGTTTGTGTATGTTTGTGATTTTACTAAATGAATCGCGTTTCTGGAAATCTGTGGTAAATTGGTAATTAGTAAATTGATAATCTAATTTTATAGATTTTGAACTTCTGTTAAATAATCTCTGGTAAATTGATAATCTGGAAAATTGGTAATTGGTAAAATATGAAAAATATATTTTCATGAAAGAGATTTCTGGAAATCTCTCCACCATTATCAGCTTATGATGCTGCCTAAAATCTCACAAGTCCCTTTAATATTTTTCCTGTGATAATCTCCATATCAATTTCAATGAATCTAGTCAGTTCGTTAACTAATCGCCTCTTATTTCTACTTTGTATTGGTGGCGTTAACCCTATCAGTCTTCCTTGGTAGCGCCGATTCGTACTGGTTGGTTATTAGTTATAAATGTAAGTCAGATCTAAATCGGTTATTTCACCATCGATATTACTTGGTGGAACCAGTTTATGAAGGTTTCCCCAATGTGGTTTCATTCCGCGGCCACTTAAGCTGTCGGGGGTGAATATGATTTATATTGGAAAAGTTTGTTTCTCAAAGACTCTCAGATCTCGATTTTTTGGCTCGGCAACTTGCTCCTCCTCCCTTCCATGTTGCTGATTTCAAGGCTTAGAAATACTTTGACATCATCTGCCTCCCTAAATCCTATCTTGGCTTATTTATTTAGATGGATATTGACCCAAATTAGGGGAGGAGCAATAGTTCTCGCAGTCAGGAAACATTAGAGCGAAATTCCAAATGATTGGGGGCGAGGTAGACATTGTCGTTAGTTCTTTTTGACTTTTGTGTCTTCCTAATTCTATCCTTGGCCTATGTATCCACTGAAAGATAAATCAATTTGATTAATATTTGGAAAAATGTTTTGATTCGAACGTAATCTGTAGGAAAAAAGAAATAAACAAATAATTTTGCGAACATAAAAATGAATCAAGCATGAATTAAATATAAAACAAAATAAGATGCAACTTCATGAAAAAGGTTTCTATTGCCAACAGGTTATGTTTTGCGCATAAAAACAAAAAAAGATAAAGCAAGACTATTTAACGTTATGTTAAAATAACACCATGTAAAAATTTCTTCATTTTCTGATCAGTATATGTTAATACAGTAACAAGTAAAAAATTCAATTTCAATGTATTATTTATTCCTGTATTATTTATTCCGAAAATGGATTATTATTTTGAATAGTGCATAAACATAAATCAATTATTAGTACGTGGAGATTATAGGTGTCGTGAGTTGAAGCGAATAGGCACAGCTGAATCCCCTTTTCCCTAGAGTGTGCGTGTGTATGTATAAATAAAAAATAAATAAAACAGTCATTACTGCATTGAATAATTTTCTGTACTTAGATGTAAGATCTATATATGATCATTGCCTTGATTTTCTACTGCAGAAGCTACTACTACTGTCGCAATCAGGTTATCTTTCTTTCTTGTGTCTATCATGATATTTTCTTTATTAGATTTTACAATAGCCGTATGTATCTTCAAAGACACATATTACATACACATTTCAAACTGTAGACTTGTGCTGTCGTGGACAAGAGTTCTATTTTCTGTAAAAGTCCTTTTATTTTAGTGGAAATTAATGACATATCCATGTTTTCCATACTAATTTGTTTTACATCCTTTACTTTTAAGAGCATACCAATACACATGTCTTTTTAATGTGAACTAAATCACACATAGATAATTAACAATTTGATACAGTTTTTAGTCTCTAATGCTAATGTTAATGCTATGTGCAATATGATATGACAATTAGACACTGTATTTTACACATACGCAATTTTGTTTTTTGACACATACGCAGTTTTTAACATTTACATATATTAGTATTGAAGCGACTAAAACAATTTTGTTATAATATGTTATAGATTTTTTTAATAAATTCATTCTACATTGTCTAACCCCGTGCCATAAAGGAATTACATTGTAAAGGGTTGAGATACTCTAAAGTCTGTAATTTTATTGATGTTAACTAGAATCGCACAAAGTTTAGGAGTAAAGCTAACAGCAACTCCGATAGATTTTTCAAAACAATGTTATAATGACTTGACCAAAAAAATGAAATTATCTAACGCAATGTCCAATTTTGGAAATTACGCTTCATAACATAAATTAATAAATATATATAGCAAAGTATTTTCTATATGTAATTTTTAATTACTTAAATTTTGGTTGCAACTCACATTGTTGAATTGACATAATGATTTCTGTGTTTTGACACATACGGTGTAATTAACATTTCATTCTATTTGAATTGTGGATGGTCTAAGTTAAATTTTAATAGATATATTCAATTAATACTATAGTGAACCTAATACAAGGTATTAACATAACGTTAAATAGTTAATTCAATAATGTGATATTTTACGGTTGTGATTCTACATAAAATGAAGAAATTTTTACATGGTGTTATTTTAACATTGAAATTGATATATATATATATACTGATTATAGCGCATATATATATATACTGATTCTACATAAAATGAAGAAATTAATTACTGATCAGTAAGCAGTGAATAGTTTGAGCAATTTTTAACACTTAAACCCAAAAAAAATCAAGACTGAACTTAAGCCCAAAAAGAAAAAATCGAAGCACCTGGAGAAAAAAGCGGTTAGGGTTTCTAATTGCAAGAAGCACTGATGAAAATATCGAGAGCGCAGAGGAGAAGCAGGTCGCGAGGGAGACGGGAAAATAGATTGAGAACGAAGGAAAACAATCAGGGTTAAGGAAATCGCAATTGGGAATGAAACGCAGAAATATAAAATTCGGAAACCGCGGCCTTACTTTGTTTGCATATTAAATTGGCAGATGGGCTTGGCCCAAAAACGGTAATGGGAAGGAAAACATTTCCAGCGGTAATTGCAAAACATTTCCAGCAATTTTCATCTCTTGTTGGAAGGAATTCCTTCCAACAATATTTTTCTGGACGGAGACGGAAAACAAAATTATAGGAAATTAGCGGATGGAATTCCACAAAAATTGGAAAATTGGAAAAAAAACCCAGCCCTAAGTGTAACATGTGGCAATGTTCCTGACAAAACTATATTCCTGAAAAAAGTTATATAGGAATGGTTGATTTGGTTTTAATGTGTTAGGCAATTTCATTTTTAACATATTATACAATAATCAAGCATTTCTCCTTATTTTTGGAAATGTGTGTTTTGTTTAGTAAATGTTCATTCAAATGTGCCAATATTCACTAACAAATTTGTCGTTCATAACAGAGTGAGTACAAATTTAATGTACTTTATGCTGTAGTAATCTTTTTTCTATTTAGTTTTGGAGCTTGAGCACTATTTCTACCCGTGCTATCCTTAATCGTATGTTGATGGAAAAAGATTGGGTTTATTTACACAGGTAAACAGATAATTCAATATTTTCAAATGTATTTAATTTCAGAAAATTAAAAAATTTGACGTTAAAACTCAACTATTATGTTGATTTTATTTTCATTATAGAACTTCCAAGGAGTACTCGCAAGGGGCAAGAAGCTTTGTAGATGCTTCGAAGAGAAATATAAGAAATGTAGAGAAACTTTTATGCCCTTGTTTAGATTGCCGAAATCTTAATCGACAAAATGATGACATTATTGTTGAGCATTTAATTATAAAGGGGATGTATCCTACGTACAAGAGCAGTACTAAGTGGTATCATCATGGCGAACAATTAAATGTGGGCGTAGACATGAAGTTGGACAATACATTTGATCTACTTATAGCTATTCATTTTGAAGATGAAGATTTTTTGAATCATGAATTTTTTACTGATGTTAATGAAGATGAGGATGTTAAAAAACGTGAGGATGATTTACTTAAGAATTTGGAGGATGCAGAAACCCCCTTATATCCTAATTGTGTAGATCAAACTAAATTATCCGCCATCACTGCTTTGTATAATCTTAAATGTGAGGTTGGATTATCCGATAATGGTTTTGATAAGCTTTTGAACGTACTACAATTGTTGTTGCCGGTGAAAAATGTACTTCCTAAGAGTTTGTATGATGTAAAAAAGTTCTCAAAATATTTGACATGGGTTTTGAAAAGATTCATGCTTGTAAGAAGGATTGTTGTCTTTTTAGAAAAGAGTTTAAAGATTTAGAAAGTTGTCCGAAATGTAACTCTTCGAGATGGAAGATAAATGAGGACACCAAGGAGATTATACGAGGTGTTCCAGCTAAAGTGTTGAGGTATTTTCCAATCATTCCAAGATTTAGGAGAATGTATAGATCTCAACAAACGGCAGAAGATCTAAGGTGGCATTTCAACAATAAAAGCAATGATGGAAAAATGCGACATCCTGTAGATTCTGTAACATGGAATGCAGTGGACGAGAAGTGGAACTCATTTTCATCCGATCCACGCAATCTCAGACTTGGTCTTGCTTTAGATGGTGTCAATCCATTTGCATCGATGAGCTCTAAATATAGTTGTTGGCCAGTAATGCTTGTGACATATAATCTCTCGCCTATGTTATGTATGAAAAAAGAAAATATGATGCTAACTTTAATAATTCCTGGACTAAAGCAATCTGGAAATGATATTGATGTGTACTTGGCGCCATTGGTAGAAGACTTAAATTATTTATGGAATAATGGAATTGATATATATGATGCATTCGGTAAATCAGTTTTTAATTTAAGAGCAATTTTACTATGGACAATAAACGACTTTCCAGCCTATGGAAATCTTGCAGGATGTTGTGTAAAAGGCGAAAAAGCTTGTCCATTATGCGGTGTTAACACTCATCATCGATGGTTGAAGCATTGTCGGAAAAGTTTTTATAGGGGACATAGAAGGTTTCTAGACCCTTCACATCCATGGAGAGAAAAAAACTTGGTTTGATAACACTGTAGAGGAGGGTTATATATAGACCTAGAATTCTAACGGGAAGAAACATTTCTGCTATTTTGGACGGTTTTCCAAATGTTTTTGGAAAGGGTAAGAATGAAGCAATAGTAACGAAGATGAGTAAGAAGAAACTAAAGACAGAGTTGAGTAAGAAGTTAAAAAGTAAAAAGAGGAAGGGGAAGAGTACTCACAGTAAAGAAGACGAAGATGATGGGAAAAAAGAGCTATTAAGGTGGAAAAAAGGATCAATCTTTTTTTATTTGCCGTATTGGAAGGTTAGTATTAAAATTATATTTTTTTAATAGACCTAACAATATAAAAGTTAATAAATTGTTGTATTATCGATTTTTGTAGGAACTTCCTTTGCGACATAATTTAGATGTGATGCATGTTGAGAAAAATGTCGCTGAAAGCCTATTAAGCACGATGTTGCATGACAGTAAATCGAAAGATGGGATTAATTCAAGGAAGGATTTGGAGGAATGGGGGATTCGACAAAGTCTTTATGCACAACCTCGTGGGAATAGAATATACCTACCACCGGCTCCATATACCTTGTCATTGTCCAAAAAAAAATTATTTTGTAAAAGGTTACATGATTTTAAAGGTCCCGATGGTTATTGTTCAAATTTCAAAAGATTTGTGTCATTAGAAGGGTGCAGCGTTAGTGGGTTGAAATCACATGATTATCATGTCATAATGTAACAATTGTTACCTGTTGCGGTTAGAGATTTGTTACCAAAAAAATTTTAAACACTAATAATTCGTTTATGTTCGTTTTTCAATCAAATTTGTCAACGTGTTCTTGAAAAAGAGACATTGAGGCGAGTTAATGATGAGATTGTTGAAATTTTGTGTGGACTCAAAAGATATTTTCCACCTTCCTTTTTCGATATAATGATACATTTGACAATTCACCTTGGAAGAGAAGTACAATTATGTGGTCCGGTTCATTTTTGTTGGATGTACCCTTTTGAAAGGTATATGAAGACGATTAAAGATTATATAAGGAATTATGCACGACCTGAAGGGTGCATTGCAGAATCTTATCTTGCAGAAGAATCAATGAGATTCTTTAGTGAATTTCTACAAAAGAAAGTACAAATGGATGGGAAAGAAGTCCGAAATGAAGATTATGAAAACAATGCGATACTTGAAGGACGTCCAATTTTAAAACCAAAGAAAATTACATTGTCAGCAAATGAAAAAGATATTGCTCATCTGGCTGTGCTAATGAATACAACTGCGGTGGAACAATACTTAGAGTAAGTTATATTTTGTTTATACATTTTTAATAAATATTTTATGTTGAATATAACTTGGGTAAAATTATTTAAACACCAGTATGCATTTGGAGGAGTTACAAAATTATGATAAGCGTTTGGAAAAAAATGCGACATTGTTGTGGAAAAAACATACTGATAATTTCTCAGATTGAATTAAAAAGAAGGTTAGTTTGTTTTAATTATCCTTCCATGGACAAAAGAATTCCTTTTTTACTTCAAAATTTGTGTAAAACGATTTGATTGTAGGTACCTTTTCAATCAACAAACGATGAAATGCTAAGATGGATTGCTTTTGGCCCAAGTGTTGATGCGTTGTCCTATAAAGGTTTTATAATTAACGGACATCGTTTTCATACAAAAGACATTGAAAGAGAAACCCAAAACTATGGAGTCACTTACGATGCGACTACCATGTGTAGAGCAAGTGCAAAAGATACTTCTCAAAGAGTTGATGTGGTCACTTATTATGGGGTGTTGACAGACATAATTTTGTTAGACTATCATGTTTTTTATATTCCCATGTTCAAGTGTCATTGGGAAAATATAGGAAATGGAGTGAAGGTCGAAGATGGATTCACTCTTGTTAATTTACAACAAAATCAAGCTTCATTTGTAAAAGATCCATATATTCTTGCATCTCAAGCAAAACAAGTTTTTTATTCTAGAGAGAATGACCATTCTAATTGGTATGTTGTGATGAAAGAACCACCAAGAGGCTATCATGAGTTAGAGACGGATGATCCTATTACGGAAGTCAGCTTTGTTAGGGAAGATTGTGAAGAAAACGACATGAATATTGATTCGGTTGAGAATGTTAGCTATGTTAGAGAAGATTGTGAAGGCATATTTGAGTAGATTTCCATACTTATTTGCTTGCGAGGTTTGTAATTCCTATTTATTTGCTAGTATACGATAATAGTACAAATTTAGGGTGTAATATTAACAAATAAACGGGTTTGTAATTTAAACTTTCCATTACATATGGAATTCACTTTTAGCTTCAAATTTACTATTTTACATCTTACGGATGCATTACATATGGAATAGAACTTGTATTACATGGATGCATTTTTATAAAATATCTTAGTGACGTATATGGCAATCATTTGAACCATAGCATAATTCTAGCTGCATATCACATATATGGAATCTTGACGTCTTTAAGCAATAACTATCATGGGGTGTTTACGACTCCGGTTGGTTTTCCTGAACAAATCCAAAAAAAAAAACTATCATGGGGTGTTTATATATATATATATATATATATATATATATATATATATATTCACGTACTAACTTACTATATGTGTCAGCTGATGGTTGAGATATTATTACCTTGTTCTCTTATAGTGCAGTCACCATTATTGATTATTTTCTCCTCTTGAACCCATTGCTAGTAGGCTTATTATTGTGCTGCTTTCACGTTTAGAATAACCTTGTTATTTCTTACCCACCTGGTTAGTTGTCTCATTTGAGTGGTCAGCTATTTATAGTCGATGAAAATATACAGAATCTATTTATCACATCGTATGAATATATATTATATCACTAAACCCGCTTCACATGTAAAATGTCACCCATCTTCATCTTACAACTTTAGGACTTCAAATCCTACCTCTTCGCCCATGACAGCATATGTCTGTGCACTATTTCCCATACAAACGAATATCTAGTTTATCATCGTCAGGGCAGGCTTCAACTGTACTATTTTCGTTATTATGGTAATCTTAATCTTTTTATATCCTTTGCTTTTTCATGATAGTCGCTATCTATAAAATTTATTTCATGATACCCGCTATTTATAAAATTTATATTTATCTATCATGAGCTACTTATCATAATGATATTGATCCTTTTCTTTTCTTCTATTATTATAACAAATGTTATAATTCACTGGAAGTATAAACACTTTTTTCTTTACTTCTGTTTTAACTTTTTATGACATTTAATTTTCTGCTTTCAAATTTGCATAAATTACATGTATATTCAAATCCTACCTCTTCGCCAATGACAGCATATTATTTATTACGCTTTTCGATACCCATACGATGTTCATGCTCAGTGTCAACTCGATATATGTTAAGAATCTTGTGGGTTATAGCACTATATACATTTCACTATTTATGATACTCATATGATACTCGATAATTTCTTCCGTAGGTCAACCAAATAATTTTGCATATTGCATTCGAGGATGTGACAATCTGACCACACCTGCAATTCAACTAGAAAATTAACCATGTTAAATATAGTTTGTGTGACTTTGTTTTTATGTTTTGCCATATTGAATATAGTTACATAATTAGCTTTGTAATTGTTTAATTAGTTCGTTGCATGTGGTAAAGAAAATGAGCAACTGTGGGAATGTGAGAACTAGACACATGCAAAAAGAATCCGACGAGCTTAAAATGAAAAGAGTAACAAGTAAGCAGGTTGGAGACAATCGAGCAGACGATGAGATTACGATTTCTAAATTGGTAGGCTCATTCAGTTTTTTCAATGCTATTAGATGATTTGATAAAAAAAATTCAATGTTCGATAATCAGCCATTGATAGGGAACCGTACGTATGTCTGTAGTTTCTTGTAAGATAGTTATCTATCACTACTTAGTTATAAGTAAGCATATAAGTTGGATGGTAGGGCAAGTAACTTCCATATACAAACATGATGTCTTATAGTAGTAAAAATAAAAATATTATCTGTAATGGTTCGAAATTCAATCAGATTTCAGCTTCACACGAACTAAAGGTTCGGTCGAACCTTCAAATTAGCGCTTCAATCATTTGGTTTATATGTTTGAACCACTGCTTTGTTGTTTCCTTCTTATTTTCCTATTCCATATAGCATTTTATTATCTTCATTGATCAGAAGAAAAAATAATTAAACCATTTGAAAAGCCATACTCTATAAATTGTCAAGTTTGTCATCATGATGATACCACTTAGTCAAGTTTGACAAAGCCATACTCTATTCCATATAAACACCAGTACTAAGTTTGTCATCACTGCTTTGACAAATATTTAAACACCAGTACTAAGTTTGTCATCACTGCTTTGCCAAGTTTGTCTGTATTAACTAGACTATCAATCAAACATTGATTTTTCCTCTATAAATTGGATTTGTTCTTGGATCTCAGCTTGCTTCTTATTCCTTTTGGTGTGCATTTTTTGTTTTACCTAGTTCGTTTTTATTTATTTTTGAATTATAGAGTTCTTTTGAAATTGTATCCATCGGTTCATTTGTTTTATTCGGATTTTCCTTTTGGTTGTGACTTTGTCATTTTTTTGTATTTACTCCTCATTTATATCCATAGATCCAAAGATGCATCCTTTAATTTTTCAGTTATTAGGATCCAAATTTAAATTATTTATAACTATGTGAAAATTGAGCTATAAACTTACTCGTCTCAAATGAAATAAGTATATAGTCATCATACCTTCAACTATGAGACATTCTATAATAATGATATGCAAGTATCTCACCCAAGTTTTCAATTCAAAGTTAGTATATGTCATAAATGGTCTATAAGAGATTAACAATACTTCTAATTTATGAAATGTATTCAAGAAATATTTTATGCTGCACTGAATATTTTTGTAACGAGAGCACGGGCAGTGGATTTAATTGATAGCCGATGATTAAGGTTGAACCCTTCTAACTCAAAAAATTATTTGTACTACTGATCCATTGAGTTAATCATTATTTCAATTAAGTACTTGTAGCATTCAATTCACACGTTAATGCATTTTGCTTTAACGTGTACTTGTAACGAACACACTATTTAGCATGTGATTGTCCTTAATACATTGTTTAGCATGATGTCTTATAGTAGAAAAGTGAAAATTTACTCCACAATCGCTTGTGCTTGATTTCATGATTTGTGTGAATGCTTCTGTCCTCTCTGTGTCATCATGCTACGTGTATTACTGATATGTTATTTTGTGCACAAATTAATAGCCTCATTCATGACAGTTGTCCTTTTATTTTTTATAAACAGAAAATATCAAAGAAGAATAAGGCCATGAAAAGGAAAAAGCACGTGCAAAAAGAAATAGACGAACAGAGGAAGAAACATAGAGTAGAAGAGCTGTTTGAAGACAATCTTGCTGAAAAGGAGGCTGATATTGAACCTGAACAGAATGATGAAATACATGACATTCCACATACATCAGAAATTAATCAAGTTCAAACCTTATTAGAAAACAATGCCGAAACACAAAACAATCCACAAACAGTTGACAATGTTATTCAGGCGGAAGAAAAACCAAGAAGAAAGCCTAGAGGGCCAACCAAAGTTAGAAGACTTCCATTCAATTCTTCGGAGCTAATAGAAGTTGAATTTAATAGTACAGGCGAACCAATAGGACCGGGGTCAGTCAAATTATCCTCTTATTTAGGACCACTTGTACGAGAAATTGTTCCGTTTACACTAAGTGGATGGAAGCATGTTAGTTCCGAGTTGAAAGATGTTTTATGGGAAAGCATCCAGGTGACACTCTGAATAATTTTTACATTTGCTAAGGTTTAATCAGATGAAATAAATGATAATAGTAATTAAAACACAAATTATAGCAGTATATAAACAGCTGTTTGAATGGCTTAAGTTACATATGAAGTGATGTTGAAATAGTCGCTGCAATTTGAAAATTACAGTCATTGTACCTATTACAATTCGGCGTATATTTAAGTGAAAATTATGGATACGTCCTTATTTTAAATTTAATGTAAGTTTCCTCCTCCAAATTTAATATAATAAATGTGACTCCAATAACTTATACCGTCTGTCTAGTTTAGATGCCTATTGTAAGGAAATGTTAAACTATAATATTAAAGATATGAGGCATTTCAATACACTTATCAGATTCTAATCTTGTTTTCGGTATTACATTAATTGTTTTATTTATTAATATACATATGTCATGTTTCAATGATATTTTTTATATAATCAAATATTTATCCAACAACTTTTTGTCTTCTAAGCAAATATTTACGGTTAAATATTAACATGAAAGAATTTAGATTACCTTTCAGGCATCTCGACCCAAGCAAGAATTTCTAGCAGATATTTTCTTGGCCACCTTATTTATTTAATTAAGCTTCTGAAATTTGAATGAATCCGCTAACGACTAGTTCCAAATAGCCATTGCACCTTGCTAGGTGCATAAATCTAAATAGATCACAATTTCAATGCATGTAGAATCATTTTCGATCATGTGATTATCGTATGAGTTTGCTTGTATTATTGTCACGGGCAAGGTTTAAATTCGATTATGGTTGGCAAAAAACACAAATTTTTCTACAAATGGGTGGTATTTGGCGGGCATCAAAATGTAGATTAATTCGGCAGGTGTTACAAGCAAAGAACATGGAGGAAAGACTTCAGTTAAAACCATCCAACATTAGATGTGTGAATGAGTGGAAGAAATTTATCAAGTTGAAAACAAGTTCGGAATTCAAGGTACAAGAAATTGTATTATATACTAGTAGTGTGCAAAAAACTAAATTAAATATAACTGCATTGGAATTTCGCATTAATTTAATGTATAAAGCATTGAGGTATAACCGGCTTCATTGGCACTTAGAGTAGAGTTCTTAAAAGTGCTTCTATACATACATACATTCATGCGTATATGTGTGTATGCATATTTAACTTTTGAGTTATATCCGTAAATGAATAAAAACTGAAACTCCAATTTAAAATAAAAAAGCTTAACACTTGAACCCTTACAAACACATTTTAGACTGTGATGACTAAGTTGAATATCATACTACCATACGATTCTTATTTTAGGTTTTGAGCGAGAAGAACAGAGCTATTAGACAAATGCAGCTGCCACACACGTCTAGTCGTAAAGGAATGGCACGACTAACTGAAGATTTGGTAACAAAATTGTAGTTATAATTTACTGCAATATTTACGAAACTTTTAAGTTGATTGCTTTTGTTATTTGTTGTTGTTTTAATGTAGAAAAGCGAAATTAGTTCCGTCGTCCCTAGAAGTGTGGTTTGGATCAAATCTCGCACTAAGAAAAATGGTGACCCGGTTAATATGATTGCTGCCGATGCTATAGTAAGTTCATACTTTTCAAATACATATGATAGATATATAAATACTATGTTTTAATGAGTTCTGAAAAAATAAAAGATGTCATATGTGGTATTTAAATTTGCAAGCCACATTTTAGTTTAAACTGCAATAATATGAAATTAATCATGTTTTGTAGGAAAAGATTAAACAAATTGAAAGTGATTCACAATCGAGCTCGCCAATTAGTTATAGAGAAGATGCACTTGCACAAGTGTTAGGGCAAGAAAGACCGGGTCGACTTAGAGCGATGTGAAGAGGAGTGAGTCTTAGTAGAGTGGCTTTATCGCAAGTTAAGGATAAGCATAAACTGCTACTTGAAAGTAAATTTTCAGACTTAGAGAAGAGATTTTTTACAACTAGAGAAAAATCAGGTGCAAATTATCACTACTTAAGTTATCCATGTTCCTCCATGTTCTTCCCTTTTTGGTTTGATTGTTAAGTTATCCATACTTTAGCACTACACAGTAAGGCAAGCACTATACAGGTCACTTCAGGGTTTAATTTATATCTCTCCTTATCTTTGATTTTCTTTTGGTTCATATATCATGACTTTACTGCATGTGATATCCATATTTGAAAACTACTCTGCCACAAGATCTCATTCAAAACCATTTTTTTCCCCAAAAAAAGGGAAAAGAAGAAGAAGAAATCATGAATTGATAATAATAACTAAATGCTGCACATATATTTGTAAATGAATCTCACAGATGTAATCAAATTATCAAAGAGAAAATGCAAACAGGAGTATGATCAATGATATCAATGAGCAACTTGCATAGGAAATTGAATATTTAGGACAAAAAAACTTTATTGTCGCTTGGTTTAGAATAGTTGGTAGATGATAGCAACATTTATCCAAATATACAACATGCAATAAAGACATGATCGGTACGCTTAATTCATGCAATATTCTTTTTGAAGTAACTTCAGATTCTGACAACGGTTAAATTCATGTGTCCCATTTTCTGTCCCATGTACTAAAAACATTTCAACAATTATAACAAGCATCCTAATCTGAGACGATTAAGACATTGAAGCAGGGTGCAAAAGATCATGAGTCCGATTTGTTCGGATCTCCTTACCATGGTAGTATGGTACTACCCTATGTTGTATATATAAGTGTCCAATTTCTAAGAAAAATGTATCGTGGGATCCTAGTAATGTGTGTGTGTGTATAGTTATAGTTATAAAAAGCTTCTTTCTTGTTTCCATCAAATATGACAGTGTTGCCTATTTCAGTCCAATAGAATGGGGTGATCACCATCTGTCAGCAAACTGCTATGGAGAAACGAAACCAGTTAGTGGGCGAAACTATCCCGGGCCATACTCGGATCAAATGTATTGTTTCATTTAAACTGTGAGCAAGGGACAGGGTAGTCTATGCTGATGGAAATGTTTGGATTCATGTTATGGATTGTAGAAGTGAAAAATATATGTTTAGAATCCCATTTGGAGGCTTCAAAGATTGGTTAAGTTTAAAAACTCGTGTGCTAATTGATTTTTTTGACAGAATCGACTGATTTTTATAGTGATTCGTAATACATTTTATTACAATAAATAATAAATACAAGAAGAAATACAAGATAAACTAATTGTTTATCTACTACAAACACGTTTTTATTAATGGATCGACTACTATAAGAACTATTCTATGGTTATACTGCAATGAGGTTTTTCAGGTGTTGTGGGATGCCGTCTTACTTTCAGAGTTTCAGGTATGCATTAAAGCGGGCGAAATGACTGGCTGCATGTGTTTACGATAAATTATACCCTGAAGTGATCACTTTAGCATAAATTACATTTGTATAGTGCTTGCCTTACTGTATGACATTATGTATTCTAACTAACATTGTCACTTTAGCTTAAATATTACATTTGTATATAATTCTAACTAACTTTATAATTTCTAAGATTTTGCAGAGTAGACACAGTGGGACAGAAGTAAACAAACCTCAAGTAATTTTTTTTAATTGGTTTCGCATTGTTCAATGTTTAACTTTTTATTCAATTAGTATCATAATTTTCCTATATTTGAATGTAGTGTAACGTCGATGAAAATATGAAGAAGTGTGATTTATTGGATTGGCGAGGGAATGAAGAGATCGTTGCTGAAGGAAGATTCGTGTCAGACGATCTGAACCAGCTTGTCAATGATGTTCATTTAGGGCCGGAAGCGAACATTATTTTTTTTGAAAATCCAATCAAGCAGGATGCTTTTCTATGGAGGCCTACAACTTCTTTCTCACTTATGGGGGAAGCAAAAGATAATATTGTGGCATGGCCGAAGAATAGTGTGGTTCTACATTCAACCAATCACAATGGAGGAGAAGAAGATAAGGTAAACATTTTTTATTCATAATCAACATGCAATTTTATTATATACATTTTTTACTAAATAAATATTTTTACATCTAATAGAGTAGAAGCAGCAGCGTGGAATGCATATGCAAGATTTTTGATTGGGCAGGGGGAAACCAATTAGTGGCTTTAGGACGATTACATTCGAGCATCTCGGAGGAAATTGTTAACGATGTTCCTCTTGGACCAGCAGCTATGATAGTTTGGATAGATGAACCCCTAAATCCGGAAGCTTTTTTGTGGAGGCCATCCCCTGGTTTGTTCTGAATTGGAGATGCTGCTGGTAAGAAGGTTGCAAGGCCTGAATCGCAAGTAGTTGTTGAGACAAATGATACTCCAGTTAATACTACAACGAAGGATACGGTGAAAACATTTACGGTACTTTATTTTTATGTTGTCTTTTTATTTTTTGCAAGGATTAACAACTTCATTTTTATTTTTTTCAAGTTACAGACTGCAAATTCAAAAACAAACAATAAATGCAAGATAATGAGTTTATCGGGAAATGGGAAAGTAGTAGCTTTAGGACGGGTGGAGTCAACCGATCCAAATGCAAGGGTACATTTCAGACCATTAGGAAACAATGCAGTTAAAGTTTGCATAGAAACCATAAAAGAGCCAGAAGTAGAGCTATGGAGGCAAACATCCGAATTTCATTACATGGAAGATGCCCTCTCTTCTTTTATAGCTAGGCCTGCTGAGCACGTCATTATGTAATGAATTTAGAGTAAGTCTCTGTATCTACATTAATTTTAATTTTAATTTTTTAAGTGAGCATGTAGCTACAGAACTTCCTGCACCTACATTAATTAATAAACTTGTAACATGCAATGTCCCCATTAGTCACATTAGCATAGGAAGTGAACTGCCGACACTTTGCATCCATGCCATTAAGTCAGGGAAGATCTATATGGATGCCTAGTTGATTATCAGACTTTTATTAATCATGACTGATTTTACAAACCGCTTTTTTAGAATGAGTCCAAAGGAGGTGTGGGTTCGGGTTATGGGGCTATGTATTATTACAGCTGCATTTTTAGTTTGGGGTGTAGACAAAACTGAATCCATAAATAAAATCCATAAATTATGACCGTAGGTGGGTGTTGCTTTGATTGGTGATGGGGGCAGTTTGATTTGGTCTGAGTATCTTCTCGCTTGGTAGGTATGGTCTCATCGACGTTAACTAGCTTTTTACTTCTGTTTTTGTTTATCTTTGTCTAAGTAACTATGTAGTTGACCGTGTTGTCTTTTCTGCTTTATCTTTTTTCCCTTAACGGGTTTGGAGTCATGAGGAGAGGTCTCTTTGCCTCTTGCCTTCTCCTTTTCTCTTGATTTTTCTGTGTCGTTCGCTAAGGGTCCTGCATACCTATTGTGCCATTTTGTTTAGTGCAATTGCCTTGTTTTTCATGTTTTCTCTTTTAAGTCTAGTATATGGATGCTTAGTCCATTACTAATCGGGATGTGCCAGGTTAACCTTTTTCTTTGGATTGGGCCATGTTTTTTTGGCAGTTCTCGATTGCTTGTGTAGTGGCCTAAATGTCTCATTTCCTTCCCTGGTCGGCGTCTTCCGGACTTGATTGGCAAAGGGAAAGGGAAAAGACTGCATATCCACCCTCTTTAGCCTTGTCCCTAGTCTTGTTTGCTGGCACTTTTGGTGAGCCAGGAGTAAAATTGATGCTCGATGATTTTATTATGATTTTTGGGACTGTTATTAGGCGTGTTTCATCGGACATTCACTTTTCTTTTCGTACTTGTGAGATAACCTAAATCCTTCGTCTATTCTAGTTGAATGTTCCTTGGAAGTTGGACATTTGTTTATGTTCCCAGCCTTTTACAGAGGTAGGGTGATCTCTTTTTTAATTTTTCATCTCTTGGATTTTGCTGTTCTCTTGGAGCTTTACAGTTGGTTGGTTGGTATAGCTTTTCTTTCTAGATTAGGTATCTGTCTTATGCAGATCCCCCTTACTTGGCCTGCCCGGAGGTGCCTTCGATATCCGTAAAGCTTTTTGGTGATCGGTCTTGGTTGTTTGGTTTGCTTGGTGTAACTTGGATTCTAGAGATGGAGCACGCTGTCTTCCGGTTTGTTTTTTTACCCGATCAGAGAGGAGTACCAAGTTGTTCGTTGGTTGACTTGTCTGAGGCGTGTTCTCCTACATTCAATATGTGCCTCGGGCAAGTCTTGTTGTTCTATGTTTTGTGGGAGTTGTTCGTCTTCTTGGCTTGATCCGTATTGGCCTTGTATTCCTTGTTTCTCTTTTGATTTTCTCTTTCTTTGTTGTTTGTATTTTGGTCAGTATGCTCAGTTTTGTTTCAGTTGAGAGTATATTTCGCGCTCTATTATTCTGTGTTTTGCGAGTCATTACAGAAAGGTGTTTTTTCTTTTTTTTGTTATATATTTGATTTCTGTTTTAAGAAAAGAAAATTGATTTTTTTGGGAATCGTTGAAGCTTAGTTGGGAGTATAATCGTGAGACGTTATACTGGCATTTACTCATTTTTAACCATGTCCACCATCTTTATACAGATTTAAGTTGTGTTTGATCTAAGATTACTTGTGTGTGATATCTATTTCCATTTTCTCTTTCTAGGGGAAATCCTTTTGTTAACAACTATTTTCGATTATGTGTTCTATTCGGTTTTGGAGTCCATTTTCTGAAAGTGTACTGCTGCTATTGGGACATTTCAGATTGTGGGGTTTTGTGACCATTTTCTCTTGCTTGTTCTAGATTTTGGCAATGTTTTCTATAGTGAAGTTGCGTAGCGAATCCCAAAAGAGCTTCCAAACATATTTTCCTCCATCCATTCCATACCATGGAATGTTTGTGTTAGCGGTTATGCTTTTTGTCTTTAGATTTTTGGAGCAGTGTGTTTTCCTTTCTTGTGGCCTTATGTTGGAGCATGTGTTTCGTATTCTCTTCCCTTTCTCAGTTTGGATTAAATTCGGGTCATTAACGACCGATTAGACCACTGGAGAGAAATTCCTACTTACGTCACTGAGATCAGCACCAAGCTCCTGGACAAGAGATTTGCTCGTCTGGAGTAGTTGTTCTTTTTTTCAGTCCCATCTGCGGTTGGTCCTGTGTCGGATCGCGTTTCTTCTCGTCGTGCCCGATTTGCTAAGAGGAGTGCTCGGTCTCAGCTGTGTAGCCCTCGTACTATTAGTACACGTTCCCTCGTTGCTACAGAGAAAATTGTTTTCTCTACTCATTGTACTCTTTACCTGACCTTATCTTTCTTTTTTTGTGCTTCGATTTCTTTCTGTGTTAGTCCAGCATGCCGTCTTATACTTGTGAATATTTCAGTCTACAACAGCAAAAGATTTGGAGATTATTTAAGTTTAAAATTACTTATGTGCATATTTCAAATACTTGTGAACAACCCTACTTTAAACGATATCTTGCCTTTATTAGTAGCTAGCTTAAGTAATAATATTTCCAACATTTATCATGTTGCTGGAAATGTGCATGATACGTGGTCATATAATTTGTTATTCCAAATGCCATCCAGTAATTGCAAGGGAGTTTTTGAAAATCTTTCATCAACATCTCTGATGTTTTTGTTGCTTCCAAACAATATAGCCTGATTATTCCATTATGAGTTAAAGCCTACGATTTTCTAGATTTCTGTCAAGTTTAAACAAAAAATATTGTCCACTTTTAATCAATGATCTAATTACTTTTTCACTGTTGATACCAAGAAGATGTTATCAATGAAGATGTTGATATGCCTCAAAAGGAAATAGGACATGATCGACTTTGGTGATGGTGCTGCGATTACCAATGGAAGGGCTGTTTTGTCTTGTGTCTTTTCTGCGTTAACTGAACAAATATAAACTATGTTTTATATTTTGTATACTCAAGTTGACATTATTGGGAATTGAAAACATATGTATTGAATTAGGTGTTAACTCATGTATTGAATTTCTTTTGTTAGTTGATACTTTATTTGCAATTAGTATATTTTCTGTGTTCATCTTTAATTTTTTATGAATATTCTTTTAGATATATTATTATTAAAATGCATGAGCTATCAATATACGTTATAGCAGTAAACCTGCGTTATGAATAATCTCAAATTTATTGAGATTTTGACATATAATAGCGGTAAATCTGAGCTATTGTACATCTGTAGAATAGCGGCAAAAATGAGCTATTGTATTTTCTGATTATAGCGGCAGAAATGAGCTGTCAAAGGGGTTAGGAAAAACTATAACACAGTCATTAATAACATTAAATATCCGTTATTGATTAAGTATTTTATAACGATAATACTTTGTTATCAATATTTTCTCTATGAATGAGATTTTGATGTATTATAGCGGTCATCATAAGCTATTGTAATAATATAACATAGCGGCAAGACATCGCTATCAAAATTGATCTTTAATAACGGCAGAGAAAGTGCTATAAATGTGTACATTTTTTAATAACATGTTCATATACAGCGTTTATGAAACCGCTATGTTTGTTATTCATAGCGGTTTTGGGCCGCTATTAAACCGCAGTATTGTTGCAGTGTAAATTGGAATATTAACCTAGATTGGGCATAACCATTGGTTAAGACGCCAAGCATAATGCATATTGGGATATTGGGGCATGACTATTATTACAAACTTGGAAAGATTAGGCTTAGCCTATTTTGAGTAATAACTTGAAATTGAATTTGGGGGCCATAACTTGCAATTTGCTTTGTTGGGCATAACTTGAGAATTGGAACATGACTCGTTGGGATAATTAGCATGAAAATATAGACTTGGACATTTATGGTAAATGTGGCATAATCTGAAATTTACAACAATTGTGAATAATTTACATATAAACTGTAAATATGTAAATTGTGAAAAGATGAACATGCTTAACCTGAGGTTAGATTGAGTTGTGGTGTAAAACTGTCCGCAATCGCCTGGCACATCCAGTAACCACAACAACACCTATCTAATGTGAGAGGTTAGTGCATCATGCCCAAGAAAAACCCGAGGTTAGATTGAGTTGTGGTGTAAAACTGCCCGGAACCGCCCGACACATTCAGTAACCGCAATAACACATATCTAAGGTGAGAAGTTGGTGCATTAATAAGTAAATTAATGCTAATGAACAAGACATGCTAAGAAATGACTAGGGTTAAGTTCATAGGAACACTTAACCAATATAACATGAATGACTTGGGTTAAGTTCATAGGAACACCTAACCAATATAACATGAATGACTAGGGTTAAGTTCATAGGAAAACTTAACCAATATAACATGAATGACTAGGGTTAAGTTAATGAGAAACACTTAACCAATATAACAAGAAGAATGACTAGGGTTAAGTTAATAGGAAACACTTAACCAGTATAGCATGATGAATGGTTAGGGTTAAGTAATAAGAAACAATTAACCAATATAACTTGATTTGTGGTAAGGTTAAGTTAACACGAGAGGGCAACACTTAACCAATATAACTTGATTTTTGGTAGGGTTAAGTTAACACAAGAAGGCAATTACTTAACCAAAGTAACATAACAAGTATGTGGTTTAAGTTAACTTGAATTGATTGATGACACTTAACCGATACAACATGATGAACACGTGGGGTTAAGTTAACAAGAAACACTTGACCAGTATAACTTGATGGACGAACGGGGTCAAGTTGATAGGAAACACTTAACCAATCCAACATGATAAGTGAGGAGGGTCAAGAAACACTTAACCAACATGACATGATGAGTTGGGTGGGTAATATTAGTAAATATAGGCCCACAAATTTAACAATTAAATAAACATGCTTGAATCAGCGGGAGGGTTAAGTACATATCGAGTTGGGTGGGTAATATTAGCAAATATAGACCCAAAAATTTAACCATTAAATAAAAATGCTTGAATTGGTAGGAGTGTTAAGTACATATCGAGTTGGTGCGTAATATTAGTAAATATAGGCCCACAAGCTTAACCAGTAAGAAACCCTAGTAACGGGGACCTATTTCAGCAGTAACCTACATAGATGTATCATGGTACCCCGAACTAGGCAGGGTGGGGCACGATTACTGGGCTGATTACAAGCAGTCAAAATAGCGGCAGGGGGTACGTCAGTGTAGGTTCCGACGGTTTACGGGCGTGCACGTACTTAAGAGTGGGAAACACAGGCCTTGGGTACCAGTAGTTATACACTGTGTATCTTGAATCGTGTTGGGTCCCTGTCATAAGGATTGATACACCTTATGTTGGGACCAGCACAAGGTGTCACCACGCAAGAGAAGGCCGATTGACGCAGACATAAGAGAAATTAATACATGTAGGGAGCCGATCGATAGGGTAGTAAGGATACATCTAACATGTTTATGGCAATTAGGCAGATTGAAGTGGACTCCTCATAATAATGTACACCTGAAGGCTACCACAATTGCGGGGATTGGGATCACATTATCATATTATCATTTTATACAGATTACTTGTTGGGACACTAGTTAGGTGGTGCAGATATATATATATACACGCACATATACATATATATATATATATATATATATATATATATATATATATCAGAATAGCAAGGTAGTAGCGAAACAGAGAAAGAGTAGAAGCGCATTCAGTTTATCTTGCCTTGTCATTTCTATACTAATCGTATGTTATCCTTGTTCTCATGGTATTGTCTTATATTCTGTTTATTCATGTCATGATGCTTTTGCCTATTTATATGCTGAAAGTCACTGGACTTACCAGACTTATGTTTGACCTAGTTTTTTTTGCCTCTTTTCTTCCGTTCCCCCACCTCCCAAGTCCACAGGGAGGAAATGTTACCACTTAGCTCAGTTTTCTTTCCAAGCTCAAAGATAGTCGATGTATTGCTTTAGACTCTCTCTTCCACTGCTATGGCTGGTTCATGCTTTATTGGGGAGTACCATTGCTATTTTTATGGTTCTTTTATATTTGGAAGTTTTTAAAAAAAATCAAGACAGAGGTTCTATGTATTACTTTTAAGTATGATTGAGACAACTATTGTAAAAACTTGACTGAACCACATTGTTTACAAAATGAATTTATTTTCCGCTGTTTTATTTGTCTGTCTTGTAATTCATCTGCATCTTTTACCTAAAATGCTCCATCGAAGTTAAGGCATTCCCATTGTGAGTGACCTTAACGGAGGTGGGGTGTTTCACTTGGTATCGGAGCTGAAGGTTACCGTATCAAATAAAAGATTTGAAAAATTATTTTCAAAATGGTTTTAAAAGAAGCATTTTCTAAAGAAAAGTTTTGTTTTTGAAGGCATATTCCCCAAAGCCATATGCATTATCTTTTGATCCTCTACTTGAATCCTTGTTTTCTTTCTTTACTAAGTCTCCGGGGCTCGTGGCTTTCTGGTAGGTAACCTCATCGTGGCATGGTTCCGTAGGCTTGATGAGACTACGACACTTGTCAAAGGGAAAATAAGCGCCCAACTTCCATCTATACCACAGTAGTTTCACCTACGATTAATTTTCTTTCGAGCTTTGTAGGGTTTTCCATGCAATGGAGGCAGCTTTCAAGAGACTTGTCAACAAGTTACACAAGGATGGAAAAGATGAGAATGAGGGAGTTTGGCTAAGGAGCACAATCCAAGGATGAGGAACGCATGGATATAGACTTGATTTACAAAGGAGGTAAAAAGGAAAGAATAGTAAAACCTAAAACAAGAGGAAGTGTCTTTATTATGGTATAACGGGTCATATAATTAAGGACAAGGGCAAGAACAAAGAACAAGATTTTCAGGAGGGAAAGTGCATGCTCTCACCTCCAGCGTACCTGAGAGAGTGGTAGAGCTTAGTTTATCTTTTTGATCATCCTGTTAGTACTAATTTTGATTTTAGCGCTTCACATCCGATTGTATCTTTTTCCATAGTTGAGTCTATGCACCTTAGTACTTGTATAATATCCCATTATTGTCTCAAATCCAATTAGTGGTTCGGCTCATTTATCTTTGGTTTGTAAGGATTTGAGAATATCTATATTAAGGATTAAGTTTAAGTATAATGCTTAGGTTTTTGTTTCCATGGGCTATAGGTTGATTCTAGGCATGGGATGGTTAGCTAGTAATTGCGAAAGGAGGGTAGTTAGACTTTTTACTTGCCTCGGGAATACCCTCGAGATTTCGTGTGATCCTAAGGGCATCAGTTAGGATTAGCTACCTAGAATCACTTGATGCATCTGTCGACGATTTGCGATCCGTTAGAATGGTCCATGAGTACGAGGATGTTTTGATTAGGTTAGGGGTTTTTCCCCTAAAAACTCGAGATAGACTTCCGCATATATCTAGTTGACAATGCAAAGCCAGTTATGCGATCAACGATAGTTTTGGAGCAAGATTGGTGAGGATAGCCAGAGACAGTTAAGTGCTTAATTGTTTGGTTGTTTTGCTAGTATCATCTCACATAGATCGTCCAGATTCGGAGGAGGTATTCCTTGGGTGCTTGTCTGACATTGGTTTCGGCCTTTGGGGCTTGTACTTGAGGGATGTCGAGTTCGACTAGGATGGTTTGTGTGAGAAATAAATGGTTGTGGCAGGCGCCCTAAGTAAGACTGACCTTAAGAGAGGTAAAAAGTACATAGAAACCTTTAGCTTTAGACCCTCAGATTTGTAACATGATGGATAAGCTAAGTAGAGGAGAGACCTTAATCATTTTAGTATATACACTTGGTATCATAGTTAACACATGTTTATCTTGGAAAGATAGTTCGACTACATTGGATACCCTCTAGCATAGTAAGTGATCGAGGTCCCATCTTTACTAGTGAGTTTTGGAAATGGAGGTCAAGAAGCTTTTCAACTATGAAGTGAAATTAGTCAAGGTACAGTGGAGTGAAGCTCAAGAAGACGCGACGTGAGGGACTGAAGATAAGACGCGCACATCATACCCTTTTTCTCGAGGGTATATCCTTGATCTCTTTTTCTAGGAATTCTATGCATGTTTGTTTCTATCTTTTTTTAAGTATATCCTCTAGGTCATATCTCCGATCCTTATGTAGAAGCTAATGGACGTAAACATGTGTTTGAAACATGTTACGATTGGTGGTTTCTCGTGGATGCATATACATACTTTAGGCACTAGATCGGCTCAGTCACTTTCATACTGCATATGCATGAGTAAATTTTTATATATATGAACTGAAATTTGATGTGTTATCATATGGATGTTGCATTTTTATGAATGATTGTGCACTCATGTAGAAGTTATAAAGTACGATTAGGAATAATTGCATACATGATGGACTCATAGCACTGACATAATTCGCATTGAGGAGGTCAACTGAATCAGTAGACCGCCTGATTTTGCATTAGATAAGGACATGTAGACACACTACGCATATGATCATGAAAGAATTATAAATCCTTTTAAAGACAATGGACGCCTGTGATTGAATGGTTGAGTAGATGGATGTTAGATGTTAGGATATGCATTCTTCTTAACATAGAGATTTCAGGGATGAAATCCTTTAAGGAGGGGAGAATGTAACACCCCATATTTTCTGAGAATATTAAAAGAACGAATTAAAGAATATTTAATTTTTAAATTGAGAATTAAGGAAAATGGGTTACGCCATTGCTTTCGTCTTGGAATTCTGCTTGGAATTGAGTCCAAGTTTTCGTAAATCGGACTTCGTATGAGAAAGTTATGGCCTTTAGAAGTATCAGGAATTTAAATAAAATAAAACAACTCAGATTTAAAAGAAGTTCAAAATTCAAATCACACACCCGGGCTGGGCAGAAAATTTCCCGCCCAAGACCTATGTCGACCAGGGGGTCGACCTGGGGGGATCACATAGGTCGACCAGGGGTTCGATCTGGGTGTCGACCTACCCCCTATTTCCAGATCCGAGGACGGGTTCGTTTTTCTGCATTTGGACGCTCGTTCTGACCACATTTGTTGATCCCTATGCTATATAAACACCCCTAAGGCTACATTTTTCTCTACACAACTTTATTACGCCTATACTCTACCCTAATTCATATCAAAATAAATCAAAGACGGGGTTATGCTGCTCAAGTTCTTCGTGAAATCAAGTTAGAATTTAAGTAGAGATTCAAAGGCTAACTCAACGACTTCAACAACTATTTTCTAAGAATCAAATCTAAATTAGAGAAATCAGTAGTCTAATTCAAGGGAGAGCTATTCAGTTTCAGAAAACAGATTCCAGAAATACAAGAATCATTCTCTTTTTGTAAGTTCAAGTTATTTTCAGATTTAAACACCTAATAGTGATTTTGGCATGTGATGAAATGGATCTAAGTCCACGCTTGATTATAAGAAAAATCTTTCAGATTAATTCCTATCTTCCTATTGAATCAATGATTTACATGCCTAGGAAGTTATTATTCAATCATGCCCATCTTTGTTGGACATCTGATATATAATCCTTTTAGGTTCATGATGTTATTTATATCAGATCTTTATGTCTATGAGGCTATTTCTGTCAGTTTGTTTCAGATTTATCTTTATTATACCTCAACTCTAACAGATTTGTAATCCTCTTAGGTCCATAATATTATATTTGATAGATCCAACATTTTAATGCCTGTTTTATGCCTACTCTCGTCTATGTTCCTTTTTCTTCCCCTATATTTTATGAATCTAGATTAACCTCGAATCTAGACTGAAACTTATTATACGTGCGATTGGAATGCGAGGGTATTGGGGGATAGTCTATTTGGTAATGGTGGAAAATAATTTTGTAACTTATGATTTATGCATAATTGTCTTTGTTGCGAACTTGGGGTAAATTGAAATGTTAAATTTAGAATTGGCGCAAATTGTAAATTGGAATATTAACCTAGATTGGGCATAACCATTGGTTAAGACGCCAAGCATAATGCATATTGGGATACTGGGGCTTGACTATTATTACAAACTTGGAAAAATTAGGCGTAGCCTATTTTGAGTAATAACTTGAAATTGAATTTGGGGGCCATAACTTGCAATTAGCTTTTTTGGGCATAACTTGAGGATTGGAACATGACTCGTTGGGATAATTAGCATGAAAATCTAGACTTGGACATTTAGGGTAAATGTGGAATAATCTGAAATTGACAACAATCATGAATAATTTACATATAATCTGTAAATATGTAAATTAGTGAAAAGATGAACATGCCTAACCCGAGGTTAGATTGAGTTGTGGTGTAAAACTGCCCGCAACCGCCTAGCACATCCAGTAACCACAACAACACCTATCTAATGTGAGAGGTTAGTCCATCATGCCTAAGAAAAACCCGAGGTTAGATTGAGTTGTGGTGTAAAACTGCCTGGAACCGCCCGGCACATCCAATAACCGCAACACACATATCTAATGTGAGACGTTGGTGCATTAATCAATAAATTAATGCTAATGAACAAGACATGCTAAGAAATGACTAGGGTTAAGTTCATAGGAACACTTAACCAATATAACATGAATGACTAGGGTTAAGTTCATAGGAACACCTAACCAATATAACATGAATGACTAGGGTTAAGTTCATAGGAACACTTAACCAATATAACATGAATGACTAGGGTTAAGTTAATGAGAAATACTTAACCAATATAACAAGATGAATGACTAGGGTTAAGTTAATAGGAAACACTTAACCAGTATAGCATGATGAATGGGAAGGATTAAGTAATAAGAAACACTTAACCAATATAACTTGATTTGTGGTAAGGTTAAGTTAACACGAGAGGGCAACACCTAACCAATATAACTTGATTTGTGGTAGGGTTAAGTTAACACAAGAAGGAAATCACTTAACAAAAGTAACATGACAAGTAGGAGGGTTAAGTTAACTTGAATTGATTGATGACACTTAACCAGTACAACATGATGAACACGTGGGGTTAAGTTAACAAGAAACACTTGAACAATATAACTTGATGGATGAACGGGGTTAAGTTGATAGGAAACACATAACCAATCCAACATGATAAATGAGGAGGGTCAAGAAACACTTAACCAATATAACATGATGAGTTGGGTGGGTAATATTAGTAAATATAGGCCCACAAATTTAACCATTAAATAAACATGCTTGAATCAGTGGGAGGGTTAAGTACATATCGAGTTGGGTGGGTAATATTAGTAAATATGGGCCCATAAATTTAATCATTAAATAAACATGCTTGAATCGGTGGGAGGGTTAAGTACATATCGGGTTGGTGGGTAATATTAGTAAATATAGGCCCATAAACTTAACCAGCAAGAAACCCTAGTAACGAGGACCCATTTCAACAGTAACCCGCATAGATGTATCATGGTACCCTGAACTAGGCAGGGTGGGTCACGATTACTGGGCTGATTATAAGCGGTCAATATAGCGGTAGGGGGTACATCAGTGTAGGTTCCGACAGTTTACGGGCGTGCACGTACTCCAGAGTGGGAAAAAGCAGGCACTGGGTACCAGTAGTTATACACTGTGCATCTTGAATCGTGTCGGGTCGCTGTCATTAGGATTGATACATCTTATGGTAGGACTAGAATATGGTATCTACACGCAAGAGAAGGCCGATTGACATAGACACAAGAGAAATTAATACAAGTAGTGAGCCGATCGATAGGGTAGTAAGGATACATCTAACATGTTCATGACAATTAAGCAGATTAATGTGGAATCCTCATAATAGATGTACACCTGAAGGCTACCATAATTGCGGGGATTGGGACCACATTATCATATTGTAACGACCCAAGCGTTTTCGTCCCCGAAAATCGGCATAAATACCTTTACCGTAACTCACGCCGCCCCTCCAAGCACCGAAAACACTGGATAGTTATTAGAAAGAAATTAGAGGGTGAGATAAGAAAGAAAGAAATATTAGAATAGAAGAAGAAGAAGAAGAACCAATATATCACAGAGTCTTACATCGCAGCGGAACAAAATATAATATAGAAATAATTCTTTTTTGAGAGCTTTAAAAAAAATACTTACAAGCATCAGAGTACATTACCCAATGGGACAGTTATAATAACCTGTTCCCATATACAACACACAGCGGAATAGTAGCTATATAATATCATACGTCTGAACATCTCCAGTTCGTCTCTGGACTTCACCGCATTCAAAAACCTGAACCTGTACACGCCGGGCTAACCCAAGCATTTACAAAACACCGAGTCAGTCTGGTGAACCAGAGTGAGAAAAACTCGCATAGTATTAAGGGTATCACACAACCTGATTTTAAAGTTAAAATCTTTTCGAAAGAAAAGGATAACCGTAAGACCAAATCCACACATAAATACGGACGGTTTTTACCTTGCGATAACCCAAAACATTTTTGAAACTAATATCTTTTCTGATATTATAATAATGTCTAAATACAAGTAAATAACAATTTAGTGGAACGCTTGCATCTCACGCTCCACATATATAGTATACAATCAAAACCGTGGGCGCTTATTGGAGATTGGATTCTGACTATGACAAGGTATGGGACCACCTACCGATAGTGTATCTCTAGAGGCGAATACACTGGGTTCAAAAAGAACATCTTGCAACTAGGCCCACACATGACCGACCAATCATTTTGCTTGAGTGTATCGAATGTATATCACTGTCGGTTGGGATCAGCAACCGTCTCCTAAAAACGGACAGCATCGAGTATAATTTAAAGAAGTAAATAGGAATTTCTCTAGACAGGTGATTATACACCCTAATGGGAGCAACCACATAGCCATGCTGCCTACCCGATTTTTGTCATTTCTCGGTTGATGAGGCTTGAGGTTTAGATTAACTTTTGAACCCCTGGTCATCATTCACTTTGAATGCCACATCGTTAGATCCGCTTGATATCACTCATTGACGTCCACAAAAATACTCTAGTAAGAAGTCAAGAGAACGGCTATTCTCCGCCAACAACTATAGCACGTTTGAAGAAATCAACGTACGTGACCCTTTGGAAATACTCTGTCAGACATCCGTCTATACAAGTCACCCAGTAACAGGATGAACCGAAGGTACACTCCTACTGCATCCAATATAGGAATCACCCCATGGATCAGTTGCGAGAAGTCCTTGCAACCTGTAGATTCCAACCACGACAGAATCACAGCTTATCTCTGCTTGCCAGGAAAAATATATTAGTGGTTCTTCCGTTTATGAAAATCCACGGTCTTCAATGCTCCATCTTGATCATCTTCTGATATCTTCACGTATTTGTTGGTCGGAATGGTTTTCAAATATAAATTTGATCCCGGTCTTTTCGTACCAGCAATCGTATTAGACAGATTTGATAGTCGGTGATTTAACTATCAAAATATACAGTTTTTCAATCATGACACTCCAATGAGTTCACTGGTTCAGTATTCAGCACCACTTGTCCTTTTAACAAACTGATTCACTTCAGCTTAATTAAAACTTCTAACTCTTTTAATCTTTAAAAATACGATTATTGAATTCTTATGTACTAACGATCTCATAACCCTTTCTATATAATACTTAGTAAAATAACTCGTAACCATAATCAATTCTTATTTTAATTCACCTTTCAAGCATTCATTACATCATTCTTTATTATTTAAAGCTTGGGAAATTCACTTAACTTATTATTCATAAACAACGTTACGCAATACATTTTATTCCATTCTTAAAACTATGCTAATGAGTATAGAATAAAACTAACTTTACATTTCCTTCTAATTAATTTCCTTTACTTTGGATCTCTCTTTATACATTCTCTAAATCTTTCACCAACGTTGCATCATTTCACTAATGGAAATAACGAATTATCACTAACCTCCTTTGCTATTCCCAACTACTATCATCTTCAGATAATCCTGATGCCATTCAAGTTGGAGTATTTTAATTACTTCTCAGACCTTGATCAACAACATTCATATCTTCAAATAAATATAAGTTGTAATCAAAACCCAATATTCCATTTCAGTCTCAAACAATTTCCATTATAACTTGGATTTGGTTATACAACCCTATAGCCCACTTTTTTTAACCAGATTCACTTACTTCCAATCCCCTTTCAAACTATTCAACCATTTCCCCCTTTGGCAATCCTATTTCAATTTTTCCCTTCTTACTTGATCTCATTTTTCAAGTAAGGTTAATATAAAATTTACGCTTTTACGCTTTATTTCTCATTTACACACTCCTGGTTTATTATAACCCTTTTTCTTAATCTCAAGTATTAAGCAACCATTTAATTTACTCTCTCGTATTCGCTTCAACTTCTCTTGATAACTTTGGTATAAAAAATTCGAGTTTTAAATATAGAACTCATTCATAGACTCCTTACACCAGCCCATTATATTTCACTTCACTTCGATTACTTTTGAAAAGTAATTTTCTAAATTATTATTAATTAATATAATAATTTATTTCAATCATAAACTACATTAGTAGTTAATTTCTTTATTAATTAAAATAAATAGTATATCTTTTTTTAAAAAACCTTATTTACGTTTAAACAGTATTCATTAAACTATTTAATCGAAACACATCAGTTTGGTAATCAATTTTAATTCAACTGGTCGATTTAATTATCTCAAAAACTCGATTATCTCATTAACCAATTCTAATTAGTCCTCACTTTAAATTAATTAAAAATATAATTAATTTAAATAATTCCATTAATTGTATTCTTTACAAAACAATTATCAAAGTTTAACCATTCGATTTATTTCTTATCCTCGTACTTATGAATCTGATTAACATCAGAATTGACTTTATAAAATCAATTTATAATAAATCAAAGTCTTAAATTAATAAAAATACTTATTTAATTCCCTTTTATACTTTTATTCAAAATAATACATTTCAAAATCTAACTCCAGTTATAAAACAAATTCTATAACTTCATCTCTATCGATTCACCTGACGGTGAATCAATATTTATAAAACGATTGATTTTGTAGGCCATACGCTGCCAGATACTCAACCAATACCGCCCATTGGTTTGAACAAAACAAATTGTTGAATAGTGAATAATCAATAATCAAATCAATCACCCCAAACAGAACAGTTCATATATGATAATATGAAAATAAATAATATATTTAAGGAATCCGGTTGGATCCCTCCAACCTGTTTTTCCCTGAAATCACAACGGTTATCACAAATCATATCATTTCAATTTCATTTAACTGAAATAAATAATGACCATTAACATCAAACAATTCACAAGCAATTCAAACAATTTAAACACGTTTATTTTGTAAACGTGACCGACCAAGGGTAGTTACCTTTATTGGAACCAATCGTTACAAATAACGATATGGTGTTTCACTAAAATTAATCGACGGTTTAATTTCATCATTTAAATCAACAAATAAATTATAACTAACAAAAAGTCAATCATTGGCAAGCAGAGCACACAAAATGAAAACCCAATTTATATAAAATATAAATGGGGAAAAACTGAGTGAGTTTAACTCACCTTGAGTTGCGTTGTTACAATAACAACTGATTTGATTAAATTAAACTCGCGTTTAATTTAATTGGGATCTCCAGCTGCATTCTACTACGTCCGTTTCTGTTCCAGAATGTAGATCTCATTCATACAGTCCCGGCATCGCTTGTTTTGCTCCATTCTGGTCATATACGATGGAGTTATTAATATCATAAGTTCATATAAATTAAACGAACAATTAAATCCTTAATTAAGCTTTAAATCTTTTTTTATTTAAAAATTTGTAAAACTTAATTACTTTGCTTAGTTATTCATCAAAGCCGAACACCGCTCCTTTGTTCCTTCTGATATCAGCTTGCACCATCAACGCAACTGATCCCTTCAGCACTGATAGTGTCTTCCCTTTCTATTGTTCAAAACAGCCCCATTGTTCCCAACGCCCCCTTTCTTCTTTTTACTATTTTCTATCTTATTTCCACAATCTGTCTGCTATTCACGTCTTTTGTTCCCTTACGGAAACCATCGCTACATCACATTAATTTGAATTAACTAGTAAATCCTTAATCACGTATTAGTTTTATTTCGCTGAACAAATTTATTTATGTTGTATTCTCATTTGTACCCATCCGCTCTTCGTTCTGAACTGAACCGTGCTTCCGAGCTTCTCCCTGAGCATCTTATTCTCGTCTTTGAAACCTACGAAATGATTTAAATTAAGCAATGTCATTCCTTAAATCCTATTCTTAATTATAACCTTAAATAAATTACTAATTTACTTTGAATCAGTGGTATACCAATTTATTGCCCTTATCCATTTGTTCGAAACACAATCCAAGCCTGCTTAGTTTATCTTGTCTTCGCTACTAACACCACATTGTTCCATTTGAAGCCCCCAAACCTTCGATACTAGGTCACAAATCCGCCACCCTCACAGTCGATCGGATCAGGATCCGACGATGTTACCTCGATGGCCTTCGTGAACTCCACCCTTGCCTTGAGACCCATACAACTCGATGCCCCCTAATGCTCCTAAAATCACCATGAACGGCTAGTCTTCCTGAACAAATTCCGACCGCCAGAACACCCCTTTCCCAATCACGACCGTACATATTCGAGATCTCCATGGACTCTATATTTCTTAGTTATAAGATTTTCGAATTGGGGTATGAATTGATTGGAAATTGAAGTTGAAATATATGAATTCTAGACCGTCAAAAATGTTTGTGGCGTCTACGACTTGCGTTGACCACGCAAGGCAGGAATTGGCTGAAATTAGGTTAAGCTGATGGGGTTATATATAGTGTGGACACAATTTAATATTAACGGTGAAGTAACGATCAAAACCAACCACATACGGCTTCTGTTTCAGATAAAAATGCTAATCTTGGTGTAAAAAGGTATTCCGGACCCAATGGGATAAGTTTCGTCGAAATCTGAGGTCATTTAAAAAAAATTCCTTTATAAAACCAGAAATTAACACGTGTTTATTTTTTCCACGATCACCAGATAAATCAAATCAACTCAAAACCTTGAAATCTTACAATAATTTGTGGATACGAACCCAACGGCACCAGTTTCGTCGCATTCTGAGACTGTTTTTCCCGGTAGGCTATTTTTACGCATACCGCAATGCTCCTTTTGGACACCAAATTATCCGATCTCCAAAAATAAAAAACTGGATACCTATCCTGACTCTAATCGATGATATGAACTCAACGAAACTAGTTTCGTGGCCAAATTCGATCGTTTGCTCAAGTTATCCCAAATAACCCTTTATTAAATTAATTACGCGCTATAGAAATTGAACGGGCGTTTAAGGCTACCGTGATCACATACGACATCGGTTTTCCACGCAATTCACCATCGTACAATAATTTAATGTTACGGTTCCAATGAAACTGGTTTCATCGAAAACGAAGTCCGTTTGCAAAACGGCTATTTTAAAGGCCTATAATTTAATAACGATTTCTACAGTGATTATTTCAAATTTTGATTTGGCCATAACTTACTATTTATAATACGAAATTTGAATTTTTCTCTTTCATATGAAAATTATCGTCAATACGGTTCCAACATGTCTTGTTTCACAGAAATCCGACTTATATCGGATCCTGCATTCTCAGTTGAAGTTCAAAATTCAATATTACGAACTGCCGCGCCATTTCGAGCTCGATTTATATTATATATAATTTATAACGTTCAACTTCGTTTTTAATAACGAATTAAATATTAAAGTCCATTAATATTCCCAATATAATATTTAAAATAAATAAATTAAATTAAATATTTGACGGCCAAAAACACGGGTCGTTACATTCTTCACCCTTAAAATAATTTCTTCCTCGAAATTGCTAAGGTAAGAAAGAACGTTACAAACCCATAAATTTTCAAATCCAAATTATTTTAAATCAAAAATCAATTCAATATTGAAAATTCTCTAACACCTTAAATTTCCGAAAAATTTCGCCAGCACCTCCTTTGTATGGCTCAATCGGTACAACTACAACTCACCTTTCTAGGCCTTCTCCAACCAAAAAGAAAATAAAATAGCCAAGCGGCTTGCCAAATAGGCTCATAAATCTCCAAACCCATATAAAAATAAACTTGTACCTTTTTGTCGGGCATATCATTATATCATTTCTGTCTGCTACCCTGTCAGCATATACAAATGCATTCCCAAACAAAATTCTAATTTTATCCTCAAAACCGAATCCTTCACACGTCCGAGCCAAATCCCATTCTTAACTCAATTTCCACCCATTATCAATTTCAACTCTTACCTTACCAGCCCGACACCATTTCAGATTCCTGTCTCACAATTCAAAATCCGATTCTACTCGATATATTATATCCCGATTCAATTTCCATCTAATTGGTTTCAATTCAATTCATATTTGCTTTCACAAATTTCTATTAAAATTTTTTTGTTCAAACAATTTCCCTGGGAATTTTTAAATAGTTTGGCTCCTTCAAAAAATCAAATATTCCTTTTCAGGATTCAAACAACTTGTTTTTCCTTAAAACAATTCAACACAAAATCTTTGGTAGTAATCCGTCACTTAGAACTCGAAAATAAACAATGGTGATGTGGCCAGCATCATCAAAGTTAATTCCCAGCTACTGAAGTGAGTTCAATACTAAATTACTTATCAACCCATATTTAAACATTTTCATTTCGAAATCTTTTCAAAACACCTACCTCAATGTTTGTAAAACAAATTTAAAATCTCCCAAGATCTTAAATTTCTCATATATTTGACCCGATTTCATTTGTAATCACCTTTCCCACTTTTAGGAATTTTAATTCCAATTCCGATTTTAATTTCAGACTTAATAAATCTACTTTTATATTATACAAATTCTAATTGGTTATTTATATAACCATCTCAATTATATCAACTAACACATCCAATACACTATAATACTTCAAATATTTTTTTCTTTGTATCAAAATATAATTTGGGTAAATTATTTCATTTACCTTCTTTCAAAACATACTGCGTCGGTTTATCGCACTTGAGTGATTAGAAACCCCTATCGATACAGTGGATCAAACTGATCAACCAGAACTCATAAACAACTCAAACAAATAAATCTCCACAATATAAAACAATTTGCATAAAATCTACAAGTACGTTCACTCGTATATATACACTCGAACTAAATTTAGGGTATTACTAACCCCATCTCTACCGAGTCACGCCACAGAGCCAAGGTAATTACTTAACCAATAGCTCTGAAACCACTGTAACGACCCAAACGTTTTCGGCCCCGAAAATCTACATAAATACCTTTACAGTAACTCATGACAACCCTCCAAGCACCAAAAACACAGGATAGTTATTAAAAAGAAATTAGAGGGTGAGATAAGAAAGAAAGAAATATTAGAATAAAAGAAGAAGAAGAAGAAGAACCAATATAACACAGAGTCTAACATCGCAGCGGAACAAAATATAATACAGAAATAATTCTATTTTGAGAGCTTTAAAAAAATACTTACAAGCATAAGAGTACATTACCCAATGGGACAGTTATAATAACCTGTTCCCATATACAACACACAGCGGAATAGTAGCTATATAATATCATACGTCTGAACATCTCCAGTTCGTCTCTGGACTTCACCGCATTCAAAAACCAGAACCTGTACACCCCGGGCTAACACAAGCATTTACAAAACACCGAGTCAGTCTGGTGAACCAGAGTGAGAAAAACTCGCACAGTACTAAGGGTATCACACCACCTGATTTTAAAGTTAACATCTTTTCGAAAGAAAAGGATAATCATAAGACCAAATCCACACATAAATACGGATGGTTTTTACCTTCCAATAACCCAAAACATTTTTGAAACCAATATCTTTTCTGATATTATAATAATGTCTAAATACAAGTAAATAACAATTTAGTGGAACGCTTGCATCTCACGCTCCACATATATAGTATACAATCAAAACCGCGGGCACTTATTGGAGATTGGATTCTGACTATGACAAGGTATGGGACCACCTGCCGATAGTGTATCTCAAGAGGCGAATACACTGGGTTCAACAAGAACATCTTGCAACCCGACCCACACATGACCGACCACTCATTTCGCTTGAGTGTATCGAATGTATATCACCGACGGTTGAGATCAGCAACCGTCTCTCGAAAAGGGACAGCATCGAATATAGATTAAAGAAGCAAATAGGAATTTCTCTTGATAGATGATTATACACCCTAATATGAGCGACCCACATAGCCATGCTGCATTCCTGATTTTTGTCATTTCCCGGTTGATGAGGCTTGAGGTTTAGATTAACTTTTGAAACCCAAGTCACCATTCACTTTGAATGCCACATCGTCAGATCCACAAAATATCACTCATTGACGTCCACAAAAATACTCTAGTTAGACATCAAGAGAACGGCTATTCTCCGCCAACAACTATAGCACGTTTGAAGAAATCAACGTACATGACCCTTTGGAAATACTCTGTCAGACATCCATCTATAGAAGTCACCCAGGAACAGGATGAACCGAAGGTACTCTCCTACTGCATCCAGTATAGGAATCACCCCATGGATCAGTAGCGAGAAGTCCTTGCAACCTATAGATTCCAACCACGACAGAATCACTGCTTATCTCTGCTTGCCAGGCAAAGAATATTAGTGGTTCTTCCATTTATGAAAATCCACGGTCATCAATGCTCCATCTCGATCATCTTCTGATATCTTCACGTATTTGTTGGTCAGAATGGTTTTCGAATATAAATTCGATCCCGGTCTTTCCGTACCAGCAATCGTATTTGACAGATTTGATAGTCGGTGAATTAACTATCAAAATATACAGTGTTTCAATCATGACACTCCAATGAGTTCACTGGTTCTGTATTCAGCACCACTAGACCTTTTCAGAAACTGATTCACTTCAGCTTAATTAAAACTTCTAACTCTTTTAATCTTTAAAAATACGATAATTGAATTCTTATATACTAACGATCTCAAAACACTTTCAATATAATACTTAGCAAAATAACTCATAACCATAATCAATTCTTATTTTAATTCTCCTTTCAAACATTCATTACATCGTTCTTTATTATTTAAAGCTTGGGAAATACACTGAAATTATTATTCATAAACAACGTTACGCAGTACATTTTATTCCGTTTTTAAAACTATACTAATGAGTATAGAATAAAACTAACTTTACATTTCCTTCCAATTAATTTCATTTACTTCGGATCTCTCGTTATACATTCTCTAAATCTTTCACCAACGTTGCATCATTTTACTAATGGAAATAACGAATTATCACTAACCTCCTTTGCGATTCCCAACTACTATCATCTTCAGATAATCCTGATGCCGTTCAAGTTGGGGTATTTTAATTACCTCTCAGACCTTGATCAACAACATTCATATCTTCAGATAAATATAAGTTGTAATCAAAACCCGATATTCCATTTTAGCCTCAAACAATTTCCATCATAACTTGGATTTGGTTATGCAATCCTATAGCCCACTTTTTTAACCAGATTCACTTATTTCCAATCTCCTTTCAAACCACATTCAACCATTTCCCCCTTTGGCAATCTTATTTCAAATTTTCCCTTCTTACTTGATCTCATTTTTCAAGTAACGTTAATATAAAATTTACGCTTTTACACTTTATTTCTCATTTACACACTCTTGGTTTATTATAACCCTTTTTCTTAATCTCAAATACTAAGCAACCATTTAATTTACTCTCTCGTATTCGCTCCAACTTCTCTTGATAACTTTGGTGTAAAAAATTCGAGTTTTAAATATAGAACTCATTCATAGACTCCTAACACCAGCCCATTAGATTTCACTTCACTTCGATTACTTTTGAAAAGTAATTTTCTAAATTATTATTAATTGAAATAATAATTTATTTCAATCATTAACTACATTAGTAGTTAATTTCTTTATTAATTAAAATAAGTAGTAAATCTTTTTTTTACAAAAATCCTTATTTACATTCAAACAGTATTCATTAAACTATTTAATCGAAATACATCAATTTGATAATCAATTTTAATTCAACTGGTCGATTTAATTATCTCGAAAACTCGATTATCTCATTAACCAATTCTAATTAGTCCTCACTTTAAATTAATTAAAAATATAATTAATTTAAATAATTCCATTAATTGTTTTCTTTACGAAACAATTATCAAAGTTTAACCATTCGATTTATTCTTATCCTCGTACTTATGAATCTGATTAACATCAGAATTGACTTTATAAAATCAATTTATAATAAATCAAAGTCTTAAATTAATAAAAATACTTATTTAATTCCCTTTTATACTTTTATTCAAAATAATACATTTCAAAATCTAACTCCAGTTATAAATCAAATTCTATAACTTCATCTCTATCGATTCACCTGACGGTGAATCAATATTTATAAAACGATTGATTTTGTAGGCCATACGCTGCCAGATACTCAACCAATACCGCCCATTGGTTTGAACAAAACAAATTGTTGAATAGTGAATAATCAATAATCAAATCAATCACCCCAAACATAACAGTTCATATATGATAATATGAAAATAAATAATATATTTGAGGAATCCGGTTGGATCCCTCCAACCTGTTTTTCCCTGAAATCACAACGGTTATCACAAATCATATCATTTCAATTTCATTTAACTGAAATAAATAATGACCATTAACATCAAACAATTCACAAGCAATTCAAACAATTCAAACAATTTAAACACGTTTATTTTGTAAACGTGACCAACCAAGGGTAGTTACCTTTATTGGAACCAATCGTTAAAAATAACGATTTGGTGTTTCACTGAAATTAATCGATGGTTTAATTTCATCATTTAAATCAACAAATAAATATAACTAACAAACAGTCAATCATTGGCGAGTAGAGCACACAAAATGAAAACCCAATTTATATAAAATATAAATGGGGAAAAACTGAGTGAGTTTAACTCACCTTGAGTTGCGTTGTTACAATAACAACTTATTTGATTAAATTAAACTCGCGTTTGATTTAATTGGCATCTCCAGCTGCATTCTACTGTGTCCGTTTCTGTTCCAGAATGTAGATCTCATTCATACTGTCCCGGCATCGCTTGTTCCATTCTGATCATATACGATGGAGTTATTAATATCATAAGTTCATATAAATTAAACAAACAATTAAATCCTTAATTAAGTTTTAAATCTTTTTTTATTTATTTAAATTTTTTTAAAGCTTAATTACTTTACTTAGTTATTCATCAAAGCCGAACACTGCTCCTTTGTTCCTTCCGATATTAGCTTGCACCATCAACGCAACTGATCCCTTCAGCACTGATAGTGTCTTCCCTTTCTATTGTTCAAAACAGCCCCATTGTTCCTAACGCCCCCACTTTCTTCTTTTTTACTATTTTCTCTCTTGCTTTCACAATCTGTCTGCTATTCACGTCTTTTGTTCCCTTACGGAAACCATCACTGCATCACATTAATTTGAATTAATTAGTAAATCCTTAATCACGTATAAGTTTTATTTCACTGAAAAAATTTATTTATGTTGTATTCTCGTTTGTACCCATCTGCTGTTCGTTCTGAACTGAACCGTGTTACCAAGCTTCTCCCTGAGCATCTTCATTCTCGTGTTTGAACCTACGAAATGATTTAAATTAAGCAATGTCATTCTTAAATCCTATTCTTAATTATAACCATAAATAAATTACTAATTTACTTTGAATTAGTGGTATACCAATTTATTGTCCTTATCCATTTGTTCGAAACACAATCCAAGCCTGCTTAGTTTATCTTGTCTCCGCTACTGACACCACATCGTTCCATTTGAAGCCCCCAAACTTTCGATCCTAGGTCACAAACCCGCCACCCTCACAGTAGATCGGATCAGGATTCGATGATGTTACCTCGACGGCCTTCGTGAACTCCACCGATGCCTTAAGACCTATACAACTCGATGCCACCTAATGCTCCTAAAATCACCATGAACGGCTAGTCTTCCTGAACAAATTTCGACTGCCAGAACACCCCTTTCCCAATCACGACTGTACATATTCGAGATCTCCATGGGCTCTACATTTCTTAGTTATAAATTTTTCGAATTGGGGTATGAATTGATTGGAAATTGAAGTTGAAATATATGAATTCTGGACCGTCAAAAATGTTTGTGGCATCTACGACTTGCATTGACCACGCAAGGCAGGAATTGGCTGAAATTAGGTTAAGCTGATGGGGTTATATATAGTGTGGACACAATTTAATATTATATTATATACGAAACTTGACGGTGAAGTAACGATCAAAACCAACCACATACGGCTTCTGTTTCAGATAAAAATGCTAATCTTGGTGTAAAAAGGTATTCCGGACCCAATGGGATAAGTTTCGTCGAAATCCGAGGTCGTTTGAAAAAAATTCCTTTTTAAAACCAGAAAGTAACACGTGTTTAATTTTTCCACGATCACCAGATAAATCAAATCAACTCGAAACCTTGAAATCTTACAATAATTTGTTGATACGAACCCAACGACACCAGTTTCATCGCATTCTGAAACTGTTTTTCCCGGTAGGCTATTTTTAGGCGTATCGCAATGCCCCTTTTGGACACCAAATTATCCGATCTCCAAAAATAACAAACTATATATCTATCCTGACTCTAATCGACGATATGAACTCAACGAAACTCGTTTCGTGGCCAAATTCAATCGTCTGCTCAAGTTATACCCAAATAACCCTTTATTAAATTAATTACGCGCTATAGAAATTGAACGGGCGTTTACGGCTACCGTGATCACATACGACATCGGTTTTCCACGCAATTAACCACCGTACAATAATTTAACGTTACGGTTCTAATGAAACTAGTTTCATCGAAAACGAAGTCCGTTTGCAAAACAGCTATTTTAAAGGCCTATAATTTAATAACGATTTCCACAGCGATTATTTCAAATTTTGATTTGGCCATAACTTACTATTTATAATTCGAAATCTGAATTTTTCTCTTTCATATGAAAATTATCGTCAATACGGTTCCAACGTGTCTTATTTCACAGAAATCCGACTTATATCGGATCTTGTATTCTCAGTTGAAGTTCAAAATTCAATATTACGAACTGCCGCGCCATTTCGAGCTCGATTTATATTATATATAATTTATAATGTTCAACTTCGATTTTAATAATGAATTAAATATTAAATTCCATTAATATTCCTAATATAATATTTAAAATAAATAAATTAAATATTTGACGGCCAAAAACACGGGTCGTTACACATATTATCATTTTATACAGATTACTAGTTGGGACACTAGTTGGGTGGTGCAGATATATATATATATATATATATATATATATATATATATATCAGAATAACAAGGTAGTAGCGAAGCAGAGAAAGAGTAGAAGCGCATTCAGTTTATCTTTCCTTGTCATATCTATACTAATCGTATGTTATCTTGTTATCCTTGTTCTTACGGTATTGTCTTATATTCAATTTATTCATGTCATGATGCTTTTGCCTGTTTATATGCTGAAAGTCGCTGGACTTACCAGACTTATGTCTGACCTAGTTTTGTTTTGCCTCTTTTCTTCCGTTCCCCCCCCCCCCAGGTTCACAAGGAGGAAATGTTACCACTTAGCTCAGTTTTCTTTCCAAGCTCGAAGATAGTCGATGTATTGCTTTGGACTCTCTCTTCCACTGCTATGGCTGGTTCATGCTTTATTGGGGAATATCATTGCTATTTTTATACTTCTTTTATATTTGGAAGTTTTTTAAATAAATCAAGATAGAAGTTCTATGTATTACTTTTAAGTATGATTGAGACAACTATTTTACAAACTTGACTGAACCATATTGTTTATAAAATGACTTTATTTTCCGCTACTTTATTTGTCTGTCTTGTAATTCATCTGCATCTTTTACCTAAAATGCTCCACCGAAGTTAAGGCATTCCCTTTGTGAGTGACCTTAGCGGAGGTGGGGTGTTTCACAGTGTCATCCACACATACAAAATCAATCATAGAAAATATATCACATCACATATCACAATATATGAAAATAAATAGTAATAATATTTCAGGAATCCAGTTGGATCCCTCCAACCTGTTTCCCTACATCCACAGATGTTAAACAATATAATTAACATCAATTTCATTTCAATATGAAATTTTCTGATAAACAGAATCAATATTTGATTAATGATTTTTATATATATAATTATATATATATATATTTTCAGCCAATTTACTAGCAGTTCATCCAAACAGTCAACACACAGCAATCAATCATCATTTATCAATACTGGGTTATATTTATAAAAATATAAACTGGCAGAATTAGTGAGTTTTACTCACATTGGTCGGTTTATCGTTAAATAACGATAACCGTCGTTGATTCAGATCAGGCAATTTATTTTGCTATAAATTAGAACGAGCTCCGATTCACTCCCAACCAGTTCCATTGTAAAGCATTCTCCGATACGATTCCAATGCTCCAGACGCGCTCAATTCTGACATCGTACCACAAAGTTATATATTTTACAATATTGAATGAGCATTTAATTTGTTTAAATCGGTTTCACTTTAAAATAATAGCCTTACTAACACTTTAAATCATCGATCCATTACCATTACCTCCCCATTTCAACCGTGTCCATCTTCCTCTTCCTGGACACTAATAAAACCCCACTGCCTCTTTTAAAATACCCTGGCCCTATCCTTTCATTAAAAATTTATTAAAAAGGTTAATTACCCTTAATCATCCACCCCTTGTCCCGTTTACTCCTGCTAACCCATTTTCCATAACACAAACTCCACGATCTCGTATTCAAACCACACTGGCCACCATCCATTTCAACTTATGCCGGATCATTACTTCACAGAAATCAGATAGAAGCCACCAAAAATTCATCTCCTCAAAATCCGCTCCTTTCAGTCCCCTTCTTGCTTAACTCAATTTCATCGTCTTCACCGTGTTCGAATGCTCCAGCATCCCTACCATTGGTCAACGTTTCTCCTGGTATAGTTACATTGAACATATGAACTACCGCAAGTCTTTAAATTATGCAAACATCACTTTATAAATTTACCCTTAATTATTTTTAGAAAAATCCAATATGAATCACCTAAAATATTCATTTCAGATTATATATCTACCCATACAATTTTTGTTAAACTCGAACCCTTCTTTGGGATCCCGTTCGTACAGAACTCGCGGCTTACTGTTACTTCATGCGTCATCATTTCAGTTAGATCTTTCTCCAACACCATGCTCCTTTGTTTTCTTCACGGATTTACAAACCTTAAATACCATTTCATTCTCCTTCTGCCTCTCTATCACTCAATATCAATAACAGGCAACTCAACAGTGAAATTCCTCATTTCCATACGCTTTGATAGCCTGTCCTCCTTCAACTCAATGTGGATCACCAAGTCATCTTCACAAATCGACACCACTCCTTCTGTAATGACCCGCATTTTTAAACGGTCGAATAATGAAGTTGTTTAATTATTTAAATAACAAATATATTAAATAAATGACAGTTGAACGTATAAATTATAATAATTATAATCGAGCCCGTAACGTCGCGGCAGTTCGTTAATTGGCGATTTGAACTTCAACTGAATATACATGATTCGTTTTAAGCTGGATTTCGGTGAAACAAGAAACGTGTGGAGCTGGTGGAGTATATCTTTCTAATGGAAGAGAAAAATCGAGATTTCGTCGTGTAGATTTTGAGATATGTCCAAATCAAATATTCAGAAAAACAGCGGTATATTCGTTCGTGGCCATAACGGTTATTTGAATATATTTAAACATCGGATTCGAATGTGGACAAGATTCTTTTGAGGCGTAGTGATAATTTAATTTTTAGAATTTTACTGTAATTTTTAATTAATTAAATATGCGACTTTTTATTTGGGGTATTTTGCACCCTGTAATCAACATTTTGAGGTTTCAAAATATGAGTTAATCTACTGATATTATTATGTTTTTGGAATCGTGACACCGAGCTCATCTCAACGGGGTATTTATCTCAGTCCGTAGCTACTCGTACATGAATGGAATTTTACTTAATGGTGTGCTAATAAACTTCATTTGTATGAAACTCAAATAAACATATTGCCAAAGGGACATTTCTCGAGCTCGCCTCTTTCCTTGATTCGTATTAACAAAAAGGGATTTCACAAAGTGGTGCACCTAAGTATTTGTACAAAGAGATACTAGAATCTGGCTCGAGTTCAACTCTAAAAAAAACATGATGTAGAAGTAGCTGTGGCAGGCATTGAATGAAGCAAAAGTAAATGTGTTTCTTGTCCCCCTTAGTACATAGAAATAAGTTGGATTAAACTACAGCAAACATCACATTCTCATTAAATGCCAAATGTTGTTCCCCGTATAAACCTATAACTTCATACCAAAGCAAACTATAGTCGTCACCTACACTGTAACCAACACTGTAACCATGAATTGTCACCATCTCTCTGCCGAACTGTATGCTCACGTTTTCTTAGCACTCAAGTCAAATAAAAATATCTAAGTCCCTTATAAATACCCCATCCTCCTTACAACCTAAATTCCCTTCGCAGTAAAACAATTTTGAGCCGCCACATCCTCTCAAAAACAATGGAAACGCAAGGCTTAAAAATCAAAAGAAATTGCAATAAATTTGTATAAATCCCAAAACTTGAGTAAATCGAATCCTGTATGATTTGTTGGCTTCTATGAACTTCAAGCTTCAACATGGTACCATTTTTGAGCAACTCAACATCACGCCCTGGACCTCGAAACACTGTCGCATGCCTAGGGTTAATCTCGGTTGGGGTTTTTCTGGTTTTGGCATCATTCTAGTCACGGTGAAGGCCAATAGGGAGGGCGTTGGATCTGTAGCATGGAGGAGCATCTGCTGCCGGATTCTGGAGGCCGCCGGCCTTGGACTGGTTGTCGCGACACTGCTCGAAGTGGCTCCAAGTCGAGGACATTGGGCGATGGAGTTTAACACCGAGGGATCCAATGTGAAGCTGAGGAGACGAAACCGGTGGTCTCCGGTCAAACCCGACTTCTGGATACCGCGGTCGAGAGCAGCAGTCACCATTTCCAGAGGAGCATCGAGCGGAAGAAGAGGGGGACCACTGGGTGTGGATTTTGATGGCAAATGCAGTGATGGTGGGTGCGGCACGAATTGATGGCCGGAGGAGGAGAACAAGTCAGTCAAAAGGAGGTAAATGGGATTTTAAAAGGGAGGAAACGATGGATTGTCTGAATGAGGAAGGAAGCTTATTAAACGGGTCCGATGTTTTATGGGGGCTGGGCTTTTCAAAAGAGGTTGGGCTGGGTTCAAAGCATACATGAAAGGGGTCGGGCTCGGTTAGTAACTAGTGGGTATCAGGTCAAATAATTTTCAATACAAAGGGTCAGGTAATCTTTAAAATGATGGACAGTTTAAAATGTGCTCTGTAAGTAGGAGCAAAAGGGAGAACAATAGTTCACCATTTAAGTTGGACCCGTGTTTGTTTTATTTTTGTTTGAAGGGATGGGTACAAACTGGAGTAACGTGAAGAAAGGTGAGGTGAAAGCAAGGGTGCAGTTTTGTTTTGAATAATGTAAAACAAGGAGGAAGATGGGGTAACAAAACAAATGCGGACGTGGGTATTAAATGATGATGGGCCGATAGGTTATATATTAGGCCCATATATAAAATAAATAAAAAGAAGAAGAATTCAAGAGTGGGAAGTGGGCCGGTCAACAGAAGTCAGGGCCTATGAAAAGAAAAGAAAAGAAAATGAAAACAAGTTGAGAACGTGGAGGCAAATGGAGGGTGTTATTCATTGGAGCATGCTGAGATGTCATGAATTACAGAAAGAGCATGGTGGGCGCAAGTTTGTTATATCATAGGTCGAGAAAATGGGATCCAACAGGATTGAATGAACGGACACTACACTGGAACTGAGTTGGAATTTTGTTTGCAAAATAAATTGTGTGATCAGCATCGACAGTCGTAAATCGTATTTAACGGTTAACACGCCCAAGTGAGTAAAACTCACTAACTCTCCACAATTTATATTTTAATATAAATTGTACTTTATTTATTGACTGCTGTATATTGATTGTTAAACTGGACTGTTAAATAGATTTGATTGAAAACGTAGTTATAGTTAATCTATGTACTGTTAATCAAATATGGTTCTGTACAGCAGGATATTTCATTTCAAAATGAAATATGATATATATTATATTGTGTAACATCTGTGGATGCAGGAAAACATGTTGGAGGAATCCGACTGGATTCCTCAACAATTATTTTACTGTTTTCAAATATTGTGTTTTATGATGTGTTATATAATCTGTTCTGGATTATATGTGTTAGAACGATATTGATCATCGTTGTTTGATATTTTAAATATCATAAAAAACCCTAGGATGTTATAAAAAAAGTATATTTCAATGTATATTGAAATAAAGGAAATTTATAAAACGAACACGGTTTTATAAAAGGAAATTATTTATAAAACGAACACGGTTTTATAAAAGGAAATTATTTATAAAACGAACACGGTTTTATTAAAAGGAAGTATTTGTAAAATCATAGGATTTTATAAATAGGGGATATTTATTTAGAAAATAAATAGAAATAGAAAAGGAGAATATTTATTTAGAAAATAAATAGACGTTATAAATAGAGAATATTTGTAACGGGAATAAACAGTTATAAATAGGAAATATTTGTAACGGTAATTAGAAGTTATAAATAGAGAATATTTGTAACGGGAATAAACAGTTATAGATAGGAAATATTTGTAACGGAAATCAAACGTTATAAATAGGAAATATTTGTAACGGTAAATAGAAGTTATAAATAGGAAATATTTGTGACGGCAATTAAAAGTTATAAATAGGGAATATTTATAACGGTAAATAGAAGTTATAAAAAGGAAATTGTCGAGATATAAAAGAGATATTCGAAGAGAGTTTATCGACTATTAGTTATTCGAAGGAGAGTTAATCAAATAGGATTAATCGAATTAGAATTAATCGAATTAGGGTTGATTGAATATTAGTTATTCAATTAGAGTTGATCGAATCTAGTTATTCGAGAAGAAGTTAGTCAAACATAGTTGTTCAGGATAAGTGCCATTTAGTACGACTGCTAGCGTAATTCGCAGGGCTGCAGATAGCCTACGGCGGTCAGATGTTTCCTGAGGGAATCATGTGTAACCATTGTGATCGCTGCGATCTAGAGTCAAGCAAATGGAGTTAATCGAATATTAGTTATTCAAATTAGAGTAAATCAAATAAAGTTAATCGATTAGAGTAAATCAAATAGAGTTAATCGATTAGAGTTAAAACAGACATTGTTATTAAGGATGAAGTTAAATCGAATATTAGTTATTCGAAATAGAGTTAATTCAGTAGAGTTAATCAAATAGGAGTTAAGCAATTAGAGTTAATCAAATAGAGTTATTCGAATATTAGTTGTTCGAATAAGAGTTAAATAAAAAGGAGTTAATCAAATAGGGTTATTCGAATATTAGTTATTCGAATAGGAGTAATGAAATAGAATTAACCAAAAAGAGATAATCGAATATAATCTATTCGAAGAGAGTTAATCGGATATAATCTATTCGAAGAGAGTTAATTGACTATTAGTTATTCGAAGGAGAGTTAATCAAATGGAGCTTAATCGACAGGGAGTTATACGTTGAATTCGATTTGTATCAAATTGGGGAAAATATTATTTACTTTCCAGTTTTTAAATCAGGATTTATTTATTTATAAATAAATTAGTTGTTAGATTAATTTATCAATGTAAGAATAAAGGTTAGACTTGTAAGTTGGATAATTCAGAAGTAGGGTTTATAACGTTAAACATTATAATAAATGTTTTTCATAAAGAAGTGGATTCGTAATCTGAATCCAGGTTTTTGCGTAAGTAAATGATTGTAGAAATTGAAGCGATGAGCTTTATCTATTGCAAGGTTAAGAACGTTGTTCAGTTAAGGTCTGAGAGGTAATTATACCCCAACTTGATTGACTTCGAAATTGACTAAGGAATAGTTGAAGTTCGATAACCAAGGATGATTAGTAATGTAGTTAAGTAATAAACGACTTATGGATTTAATGGTTGTAACGATGTTTTATACACCGTTAGATAAAATCCATATAAAACGAGTTTTGGAAACATTTTCCAAATATAAATCAAAGATGTTTTCTAAGTTTAAAAATAAGGAAATATGAATATATATATATATATATATATTCGATGATTGGATCGATAATTCCATTTGGAATTAAGATCGTTGTTTGTACACCGACATGTTTTCATTTGATAGTTAAATCATAGACTATCAAAGTTTTGACCATTTTACGTTGTTAATATGGAGAGGCCGGTTGGATTATTATCCGAAGAACCACTCCGTATTGACATAAGCGTTGTGATCAAATACGATGAAGATAATTGAAGACGGTGTTATGCAAGGGCTGTCCTGTTTACAGAATAGTGCCTTCGGTTTCGTTCAGTCCCAGAACGAACGTATATGGACGAGTGTCTGACAGAATATTTCCAATGATTGAATGGATTGGGATGTACAAATATATATGGTGGCAACGGATTTTTTCCCTTAGCATAACATCCAGAATATTTGTATAAACCAACTAATGATTAACGGATCTGATAATGTGGCATTCAAAGTGATCGTGTTATAAATGAATGGAAAGTAAGCGTAGCTTCTAGCCTCACATCCGGTAAATGACAAAAATCGGGCAGGCAGCATGGCTAAGTCGGTCGCACCGAAGTAGGGTGTATAATCACCTATCTAGAGAATATTCATTTGCTTCTTTAATCTGTCAATGCTCTCCCATATATATATATATACGGGAACAGTTGCTGATCCCAACCGTTGGTGATATACATTCGATACACTCAAGCGAAATGAGTGGTCGGTCATGTGTGGCTGAGTTGCAAGATGTTCTTGTTGAACTCCAGTGTATCGTTCCTAGAGTACACTGATCGGAAGGTGGTTCCATACCTTGTCATAGTTGGAATTCCATTTCCCAATACGTGCTTGCGGTTTTGATTGTATACTATATATGTAGAACGTGAGATGCAAGCGTTTCTGCTAGATTGATATCTAATTGTATTTAGACATTATTATAATATCAGAATGATATTGCTTTTCAAAGATGTTTGGATTCTCATAAGGGAAAAACCCGTTCCGTATTCACGGCGTGGTCTTATGAGATATCATATACCTGTTTAAATGATTTGAGTTTACTCACACCAGTCACATGACTGACCCGGAGTTTATTTTGTTTTGTTTTCCCTAAACTCTTGGGTGCCTAAATTTGTATGGGCAGTCAAGTAGTCAGGATTTTACAGATACATGAAGAGCTTGGAGCAGGAGGCTTCAGGATTCTATAGCTATTATTATTTCCGCTGTGTTGTAAGTGTTATTGTATACAAGATTCAATTTTGTATTTTTAAAGTTATGTTATATTTTATTCGTTCCGCTGTGAGATTCGTGTTTACTCTGATGATGATGTTCTTCTTCTTCTTCTATTCTAAGTTTCTATCTTATCTATCCTCACCCTCTGTCTTCTTTCTATTAGTTTCTTGAATTTCCAGTGTAATTTGGGGTTGGACTTGTGTTATTTAGTCAGCTCAAATTCCCCCGGATTTTCGGGTCACTACAGTTGGTATTAGAGCATTGGTTTAGTTAATACCTTGGCTCTGTGGCGTAACTCAGTAGAGATGGGGTTAGCAATACCCTAGATTGAGTTTGAGTGTATATATACGAGTGAACGTATTTGTTATTTGATATAAAAAATTGATTTATATTGTGGAGATTTATTGGTTGAGTTGTTTATAAATTTTGGTCGATGGTGGGGCACCACAATATCGATAAGGGTTTCTAAACGCTCGAATACGATGAACCGTCGTGGTATGTTTTAAAAGAGGGTAAATGAAATAATTTTACCCGAAATATATTTGGTTATAAGAAATATATATTGGGATTACGATATATATTGGATATGTTGGTTGTTAGTATAATCGAATAAGATTATAAAGGTGAAATGGTTATAAATAACTAATCAGAATTCACATAAGTGAAGTATATGAAATAAGATGAATTAAATCTGAAATTTAAATCAGAATTGGAATTAAAATAAGGAAATTTTATGTTCCTGGGAGATTTTGAAAACGTTTTTCAAACTGAAAGTGATGTAGTATTGAACTCACTTCGATAGCTGGGAAATAGATTCTGATGATGAATCGCGACATCATCAGTGTTCATTTTCGAGTTCTAAGTGACGGATTACTACCAAGGGTTTGGTTTTTGAATTTTTTGAGAAAACAAGGGGTTTAGAAATTCAAATGTTTTGAATTGGTATTATGATTTCAAATTGATTTGAAATGAACCCAGGAATTTAAGTTCTGGAATTAAAATTTAACTAATGAAGTTAAATAGATTGAGATAGTATAAGTGGATGAATAAATAAGAATTTAACTAGAACTAAGTTAAATAAAACTGGATTTGGTTAGTGAATAATCTGGAATGGAATTAAGTTGATGAGTTAAGTATTTGGAACCTGAAATTGGAGTTTGAATGGAATTCGACTTAAATATAAGTGAATGATTTGGTTGAGAAAAAAACTGACAGGAGTTTGAGTGGATTAGTATTTATATATGTTGAGTTGGTAACAGGATGGAAGGGATATAATGATATGCCCGACAAAAAGGTACAAGTTTATATTTCACATGAGTTTGGGATTTATGAGCCGAATTGACAAGCTGCTTAGCTGTTTGATTTTCTTTTGGGTTGGAGAGGGCCTAGAGAGGCGAGTTGTGATTTATCATATCGACCAATACAAAGGAGGTTATGGCGAAATTTTCCGAAAATTTAAGGCGTTAGAAAATTTTCAGAATTTTTGAAAATTTTAGTAAGTCGGAATAAATTAATAATTTTAATTGAAATTAAATGGTCCAGATGAAATTAAAGTTGAGAAGTAAACCAAAAGATATTTAAATCCAGTTAGTAGAGTTAGTAACATTTTTCTAGCTTAGCAATTTCGAGGACGAAATTATTATAAGGGGGGAAGAATGTAATGACCCGCATTTTTAAACGGTCGAATAATGAAGTTATTTAATTATTTAAATAACAAATATATTAAATAAACGACAGTTGAACGTATAAATTATAATAATAATTATAATCGAGCCCGTAACGTCGCGGTAGTTCGTTAATTGGCGATTTGAACTTCAACTGAATATACAGGATTCGTTTTAAGCCGGATTTCGGTGAAACAAGAAATGTGTGGAGCTGGTGGAGTATATCTTTCTAATGGAAGATAAAAATCGAGATTTCGTCGTGTAGATTTTGAGATATGTCCAAATCAAATATTCAGAAAAACAGCGGTATATTCGTTCGTGGCCATAACGGTTATTTGAATATATTTAAACATCGGATTCGAATGAGGACAAGATTCTTTTGAGGCGTAGTGATAATTTAATTTTTAGAATTTTACTGTAATTTTTAATTAATTAAATATGCGACTTTTTATTTGGGGTATTTTGCACCCTGTAATCAACATTTTGAGGTTTCAAAATATGAGTTAATCTACCGATATTATTATGTTTTTGGAATCGTGACACCGAGCTCATCTTAACGAGGTATTTATCTCAGTCCGTAGCTACTCGTATATGAATGGAATTTTACTTAACGGTGTGCTATTAAACTTCATTTGTATGAAACTCAAATAAACATATTGCCAAAGGGACATTTCTCGAGCTCGCCTCTTTCCTTGATTCGTATTAACAAAAAGGGATTTCACAAAGTGGTGCACCTAAGTATTTGTACAAAGAGATACTAGAATCTGGCTCGAGTTCAACTCTAAAAAAAAAAACATGATGTAGAAGTAGCTGTGGCAGGCATTGAATGAAGAAAAAGTAAATGTGTTTCTTGTCCCCCTTAGTACATAGAAATAAGTTGGATTAAACTACAACAAACATCACATTATCATTAAATGCCAAATGTTGTTCCCCGTATAAACCTATAACTTCATACCAAAGCAAACTATAGCCGTCACCTACACTGTAACCATGAATTGTCACCATCTCTCTGCCGAACTGTATGCTCACGTTTTCTTAGCACTCAAGTCAAATAAAAATATCTAAGTCCCTTATAAATACCCCATCCTCCTTACAACCTAAATTCCCTTCGCAGTAAAACAATTTTGAGCCGCCACATCCTCTCAAAAACAATGGAAACGCAAGGCTTAAAAATCAAAAGAAATTGCAATAAATTTGTATAAATCCCAAAACTTGAGTAAATCGAATCCTGTATGATTTGTTGGCTTCTATGAACTTCAAGCTTCAACATGGTACCATTTTTGAGCAGCTCAACATCACGCCCTGGACCTCGAAACACTGTCGTATGCCTAGGGTTAATCACGGTTGGGGTTTTTCTGATTTTGGCATAATTCTGGTCATGGTGAAGGCCAATAGGGAGGGCGTTGGATCTGTAGCATGGAGGAGCATTTGCTGCCGGATTCTGGAGGCCGCCGGCCTTGGACTGGTTGTCGCGACACTGCTCGAAGTGGCTCCAAGTCGAGGACGTTGGGCGATTGAGTTTAACACTGAGGGATCCAATGTGAAGCTGAGGAGACAAAACCGGTGGTCTCCGGTCAAACCCGACTTCTGGATACTGCGGTCGAGAGCAGCAGTCACCATTTCCATAGGAGCATCGAGCGGAAGAAGAGGGGGACCACTGGGTGCAGATTTTGATGGCAAATGCAGTGATGGTGGGTGCGGCACGAATTGACGGCCGGAGGAGGAGAACAAGTCGGTCAAAAGGAGGTAAATGGGATTTTAAAAGGGAGGAAACGATGGATTGTCTGAACAGGGAAGGAAGCTTATTAAACGGGTCCGATGTTTTATGGGGGCTGGGCTTTTCAAAAGAGGTTGGGCTGGGTTCAAAGCATACATGAAAGGGGTCGGGCTCGGTTAGTAACTAGTGGGTATCAGGTCAAATAATTTTCAATACAAAGGGTCAGGTAATCTTTAAAATGATGGACAGTTTAAAATGTGCTCTGTATGTAGGAGCAAAAGGGAGAACAATAGTTCACCATTTAAGTTGGACCCGTGTTTGTTTTATTTTTGTTTGAAGGGATGGGTACAAACTGGAGTAACGTGAAGAAAGGTGAGGTGAAAGCAAGGGTGCAGTTTTGTTTTGAATAATGTAAAACAAGGAGGAAGATGGGGTAACAAAACAAATGCGGACGTGGGTATTAAATGATGATGGGCTGATAGGTTATATATTAGGCCCATATATAAAATAAATAAAAAGAAGAAGAATTCAGGAGTGGGAAGTGGGCCGGTCAACGGAAGTCAGGGCCTATGAAAAGAAAAGAAAAGAAAATGAAAACAAATTGAGAACGTGGAGGCAAATGGAGGGTGTTCTTCATTGGAGCATGCTGAGATGTCATGAATTACAGAAAGAGCATGGTGGGCGCAAGTTTGTTATATCATAGGTCGAGAAAATGGGATCCGACAGGATTGAATGAACGGACACTACACTGGAACTGAGTTGGAATTTATTTGCAAAATAAATTGTGTGATCATCATCGACAGTCGTAAATCGTATTTAACGGTTAACACGCCCAAGTGAGTAGAACTCACTAACTCTCCTTAATTTATATTTTAATATAAATTGTACTTTATTTATTGACTACTGTATATTGATTGTTAAACTGGACTGTTAAATAGATTTGATTGAAAACGTAGTTATAGTTAATCTATGTACTGTTAATCAAATATGGTTCTGTACAGCAGGATATTTCATTTCAAAATGAAATATGATATATATTATATTGTGTAACATCTGTGGATGCAGGAAAACAGGTTGGAGGAATCCGACTGGATTCCTCAACAATTATTTTACTGTTTTCATATATTGTGTTATATGATGTGTTATATAATCTGTTCTGGATTATATGTGTTAGAACGATATTGATCATCGTTGTTTGATATTTTAAATATCATAAGAAACCCTAGGATGTTATAAAAAAAGTATATTTCAATGTATATTGAAATAAAGGAAATTTATAAAACGAACACGGTTTTATAAAAGGAAATTATTTATAAAACGAACACGGTTTTATAAAAAGAAATTATTTATAAAACGAACATGGTTTTATTAAAAGGAAGTATTTGTAAAATCATAGGATTTTATAAATAGGGGATATTTATTTAGAAAATAAATAGAAATAGAAAAGGAGAATATTTATTTAGAAAATAAATAGACGTTATAAATAGAGAATATTTGTAACGGGAATAAACAGTTATAAATAGGAAATATTTGTAACGGTAATTAGAAGTTATAAATAGAGAATATTTGTAACGGGAATAAACAGTTATAGATAGGAAATATTTGTAATGGAAATCAAACGTTATAAATAGGAAATATTTGTAACGGTAAATAGAAGTTATAAATAGGAAATATTTGTGACGGCAATTAGAAGTTATAAATAGGGAATATTTGTAACGGTAAATAGAAGTTATAAAAAGGAAATTGACGAGATATAAAAGAGATATTCGAAGAGAGTTTATCGACTATTAGTTATTCGAAGGAGAGTTAATCAAATAGGATTAATCGAATTAGAATTAATCGAATTAGGGTTGATTGAATATTAGTTATTCAATTAGAGTTGATCGAATCTAGTTATTCGAGAAGAAGTTAGTCAAACATAGTTGTTCAGGATAAGTGCCATTTAGTACGACTGCTAGCGTAATTCGCAGGGCTGCAGATAGCCTACGGCGGTCGGATGTTTCCTGAGGGAATCATGTGTAACCATTGTGATCGCTGCGATCTAGAGTCAAGCAAATGGAGTTAATCGAATATTAGTTATTCGAATTAGAGTAAATCAAATAAAGTTAATCGATTAGAGTAAATCAAATAGAGTTAATCGATTAGAGTTAAAACAGACATTGTTATTAAGGATGAAGTTAAATCGAATATTAGTTATTCGAAATAGAGTTAATTCAGTAGAGTTAATCAAATAGGAGTTAAGCAATTAGAGTTAATCAAATAGAGTTATTCGAATATTAGTTGTTCGAATAAGAGTTAAATAAAAAGGAGTTAATCAAATAGGGTTATTCGAATATTAGTTATTCGAATAGGAGTAATGAAATAGAATTAACCAAAAAGAGATAATCGAATATAATCTATTCGAAGAGAGTTAATCGGATATAATCTGTTCAAAGAGAGTTTATCGACTATTAGTTATTCGAAGGAGAGTTAATCAAATGGAGATTAATCGACAGGGAGTTATACGTTGAATTCGATTTGTATCAAATTGGGGAAAATATTATTTACTTTCCAGTTTTTAAATCAGGATTTATTTATTTATAGATAAATTAGTTGTTAGACTAATTCATCAAAGTAAGAATAAAGGTTAGACTTGTAAGTTGGATAATTCAGAAGTAGGGTTTATAACGTTAAACTTTATAATAAATGTTTTTCATAAAGAAGTGGATTCGTAATCTGAATCCAGGTATTTGCGTAAGTAAATGATTGTAGAAATTGAAGCGATGAGCTTTATCTATTGCAAGGTTAAGAACGTTGTTCAGTTAAGGTCTGAGAGGTAATTATACCCCAACTTGATTGACTTCGAAATTGACTAAGGAATAGTTGAAGTTCGATAACCAAGGATGATTAGTAATGCAGTTAAGTAATAAACGACTTATGGATTTAATGGTTGTAACGATGTTTTATACACCGTTAGATAAAATCCATATAAAACGAGTTTTGGAAACATTTTCAAAATATAAATCAAAGATGTTTTCTAAGTTTAGAAATAAGGTAATATGAATATATATATATATATATATATATATATATATATTCGATGATTGGATCGATAATTCCATTTGGAATTAAGATCGTTGTTTGTACACCGACATGTTTTCATTTGATAGTTAAATCATAGACTATCAAAGTTTTGACCATTTTACGTTGTTAATATGGAGAGGCCGGTTGGATTATTATCCGAAGAACCACTCCGTATTGACATAAGCGTTGTGATCAAATACGATGAAGATAATTGAAGACGGTGTTATGCAAGGGCTGTCCTGTTTACAGAATAGTGCCTTCGGTTTCGTTCAGTCCTAGAACGAACGTATATGGACGAGTGTCTGACAGAATATTTCCAATGATTGAATGGATTGGGCTGTACAAATATATATGGTGGCAACGGATTTATTCCCTTAGCATAACATCCAGAATATTTGTATAAACCAACTAATGATTAACGGATCTGATAATGTGGCATTCAAAGTGATCGTGTTATAAATGAATGGAAAGTAAGCGTAGCTTCTAGCCTCACATCCGGTAAATGACAAAAATCGGGAAGGCAGCATGGCTAAGTCGGTCGTACCGAAGTAGGGTGTATAATCACCTATCTCGAGAATATTCATTTGCTTCTTTAATCTGTCAATGCTCTCCCATATATATATACGGGAACGGTTGCTGATCCCAACCGTTGGTGATATACATTCGATACACTCAAGCGAAATGAGTGGTCGGTCATGTGTGGCTGAGTTGCAAGATGTTCTTGTTGAACTCCAGTGTATCGTTCCTAGAGTACACTGATCGGAAGGTGGTTCCATACCTTGTCATAGTTGGAAATCCATTTCCCAATACGTGCTTGCGATTTTGATTGTATACTATATATGTAGAACGTGAGATGCAAGCGTTTCTGCTAGATTGATATCTAATTGTATTTAGACATTATTATAATATCATAATGATATTGCTTTTCAAAGATGTTTGGATTCTCATAAGGGAAAAACCCGTTCCGTATTCACGGCGTGGTCTTATGAGATATCATATACCTGTTTAAATGATTTGAGTTTACTCACACCAGTCACATGACTGACCCGGAGTTTATTTTGTTTTGTTTTCCCTAAACTCTTGGGTGCCTAAATTTGTATGGGCAGTCAAGTAGTCAGGATTTTACAGATACATGAAGAGCTTGGAGCAGGAGGCTTCAGGATTCTATAGCTATTATTATTTCCGCTGTGTTGTAAGTGTTATTGTATACAAGATTCAGTTTTGTATTTCAAAAGTTATGTTATATTTTATTCGTTCCGTTGTGAGATTCGTGTTTACTCTGATGATGATGTTCTTCTTCTTCTTCTATTCTAAGTTTCTATCTTATCTATCCTCACCCTCTGTCTTCTTTCTATTAGTTTCTTGAATTTCCAGTGTAATTTGTGGTTGGACTTGTGTTATTTAGTCAGCTCAAATTCCCCCGGATTTTCGGGTCACTACACCTTCCCCTCTTCCTTCCAAACATCTCATCCTCGCACTTGAACATACTTAACGACTCGCGACGTCCTCCAACTGCAACAGTGACTTGCGTCACTTATAGTTATCGACCTCCCCTAAATGCTCATGGTAGGAGATAATCACTACTACGAAGTCAAATACACTCTCTGATTCCAACATTGATGCCTAAATCTCTGTAAAACCGGAAGCCTTAGTTCTCTGATGTAAGACTTGCAGAACCCGTAAGATTCGAACTCAATAAAACGGACATGAATGTGAAGAGCAAGTTGATAAGAACCCGAATATATATATATATATATGTATGTTTCAGGATTTTAGAGAATTTATATCGATTTTTTAGCATGTTCTTTGCTCATAAGTTTGCTGTGTAGAAAAAGACTAGCAGCGGGAATTATTTGACTAGAGGACTAGAAAGTTTAGGGTTAGAGAGATTTGTGGTATATTTATAGGATATGTTGGCTTCTCGTAGAAGCTTCATTCAATTTTTATATTAATTTATATGGTCGCCGCTACATATATTTATCTTTTAAAAATCCGTATGATCACATACGATATCCAAAAATCATTCAAATGGGCATGCAGCTACAGTTTGACATTACGGACCCAACGAAACTTGTTTCATCGAATTCTGAGTCCGTTTGCTCACACGGATGATTTTTAAAGTCAAATTATTGACTGCTTTTCAAATTAAAATCATGTACGGCCACATACTGACTCCAAAAATCACGAAATTTGAAATCCAGCAATAATTTAATATTCCGGATCCAAAAATTAGTTTCATCGAAAACGGAGGTCGTTTGCAAAAATGGCTATTTTTAAAGCTCTAAGTAAACCCATTTATACATTAATATATTTAAAAACAATTTAATTAAGTATTTATAAATAAATATTATCATGTATATTTACAATAAAATATTATACAACTCCAAAATAAATACATCAGGATTTATAACTCGATATTTCAAATCCCGATTAAATCGATATTGAATTTATAATGAAAACCCTTTTATAATGTAAATAAATCGATTATAAATTATAAAGGAATTCCATACCGACTTTTCCAAAATTTGATTTAGACACAACTCACAATCTACACGACGAAATCTCGATTTTTCTCTTCCATTAGAAAAACATACTTCACCAGCTCCGAACGTTTCTTGTTTCAAAGAAATCCAATTTACAACGGATTCTGTATATTCGTTTAAAGTTCGAACCGCCAAATTACGAACTATCGTGCCATTTCGAGCTCGATTATAATTATAATATAAATTATACATTCTAATGTCATTTAAATAATATATTCGTTATTATAATTCAATTCTAAACTGAATAATATCATATAAATAATCTAATTCACACAATATTGTGAATTCCACTATTTTGGAAATTAAATATATTATTCTATTAATTATGTTAATTAAATATCCTATATTATTTAATTAAACAACCATCATAATCTCTGGATCACTATTTAAATAGTAAAATAAATTAATTATTATACAGTAAAAATACGGGACGTTACATTCTTTCCCCCTTAAAATAATTTCGTCCTCGAAATTGTTAAGGTAGAAAACAAACCCTATTAACTGGGTTAAAAATTATTTGTTTTACTTACCAACTTTGGTTTCACTATACCAAAAAATTTCAATTAAAATATTAATTCATCACGATTAACGAAAATTTTCAAAAATTCTGAAAATCTTCTAACAACTTAAATTTTCAAAAAATTTCGCCAGCTCCTCCTTTGTACGGCTCAATCGGTATAACTTCAACTCGCCTCTCTAGGCCTTCTCCAACCTGAAAGAAAATCAAACAGCCAAGCAGCTTGCCAAATAGGCTCATAAATCACCAAATCTCATAAAAAAATAAACTTGTACCTTTTTGTCGGGCATATCATTATATCCTTCCCATCTGCAACGAATTTAGCATATACCAATACCTTTCCAACTTGATCTCCAATCTATTCATTCTCAAACCCAAATCATTTGCTTATATTCAAGCCAAATTTCATTTCAAACCAAAATTCCATTCTTGATTCCAGACTCTTAATTTTACCATCCAATACCATTCAAGATTATCTCCAATCAATCCAAATTTTTTTTATTTAATTTAGTTTAAGTTAAATTCTAATTCGTTCTTTTCCATTCCAATCTTTTTAACTTCATAAGTTAAATTTAAATTTTGAAATTTAAATTCTTGGGTTTTATTCTTTTAAACCAACTTGAAATGGTATATAATAGTAGCAATTCAAAACTTTTGAATTATTAACAAATTATTCTCTCAAAACATTTCCAAAATCAAAATCTTTGGTAGTAATCTGTCATTTAAAACTCGAAAATGAGCACTGATGATGTGGCCAGCATCATCAGAGTTATTTCCCAACGACTGAAGTGAGTTCAATACTATATCACTTTCCACAACACATATTTAAACATTTCTATTTTGAAATTTATTTCAAAATACCATTAATAATGCTCATAAAACAATGTAAAATCTCCCAGGATTATAAAATTTCCATATATTTAATCCAAGTCCATTTACAAACAGTTATTCAAATTTCTAGGGTTAAATTCCAGTTCTTATTTAAATTCAGATTTAATCCATCTGATTTCATATATTACACTCATATGAATTCTGATTGGCTATTTACATAACCATTTTATTTTTATAATCTCATTTGATTATAATAACAACTAATATATCCAATATATTATAACAAGTGAAAATTAGGCACACATCCCTAAAATGAAACTTAATTCACACCACGTCAATGTTTACTTGCGTTTCCGGTCCCTATTTTAAGGTGTCACCCAGAATTTCCAATCCCTTCCGCCTCCTGCCACGCAATGTTACGTGTTTTTCCATTTCTGACCCAAAAAAAGTGCTATGATATATAAAAAAATTCCAAAAAATTAGGAAATATTACCAGAAGCATTCGCCAAAAAAAAAAACTTGCATACTTCTATGCAACTATGGCCTATAGTAGCATACATACATGCATATATTCATATTGTATATTTGTGTTGAAAATCTGGACCAATATATGCATACATGTATGCAACTATTAGCAAATAACTACATCCATGTATGCATACAAAGTTGAATTGAGATTCACGTGTAACGAAGAGTTGCATACATGAATGCAACTATTCTACATATATGCATGCATGTGTGCATCAAATTTAAAAGGGAAGTTGAACTGAGGTTCATGTATTACAAAAAGTTGCATACCTGAATGCAACATTTCTGTATATATGCATGCATGTGTGCAACAAATTTAAAAGGCACGACGGCTTCTTAATATGCGCATGAATGTGTGCATGTATTATGTATAAGAGCATAGATGCATGAAACAATGTCTGAAAACGGCGAATGCTCGAAAAAACAGACCAGTTTTGAATATATGCACAAAAGGATTGATATAATGCTGTTTAGCTACATACATGAATGCATTTATATTGCAGTTGGGCGAATGGCTGAAATATAAGCATGAATGTATGCAACTATTTACGAATAGGTGCATCTTTTGATGCAAAAACCTGCTTTTTCACTGATTTTGTATTATTTTAGGTTTTGATATGGTTTTCGATTGTTTTTCCACCTGAATTTTTCGGCGTGAACATGTTTTATTTAATAATGAATTTTCGTGATTTTTTTATATTTTTTTACCTATTTTTTAAAAAATAGGGACCTAATTTACATGAAAAGTTGGACCGGATGTGAGCCTAATTTTGAAACTTAATAGGGACCTGTGAAAAACGGACCCTTATAATAATTCCAATATAAATCCTTTATATCAAAATATAATTTGGGTAAAATTATTTCATTTACCCTCTTTTCAAAACATACCATGTCGGTTCATCGTATTCGAGTGTTTAGAAACTCCTACCGATATAGTGGATCAAACTGATCGACCAAAACTCATAAATAAATCAACCAATAAATCTCCATAATGTAAAACCATTTTTATATCAAATAACAAATACACACTCATATATATACACTCAAACTCAATCTAGGTTATTACTAACCCCGTCTCTATTGACTTACGCCATAGAGCCAAGGTAATTACTTAATCTGGCTCTAATACCAAGACCAGGGGAATTTGCGATCTTGGTTATCGACATAAACTCAATATCGACTATCCAATCATCGGAAATACCGGATAGTTAACAGAAATAAGTTAGAGGGTGACAATAGATAAGATAGAATATTAGAATAGAAGAAGAAGAACATAGATACAACATCAGAGCAACACGAATCTCACAGCGAAATGAATAAAATATATTTAATAACATAACTTCGAAATAAGATCAGTATATGTATATAATACCATTACCGAAGTACAACACTCACAACAAAGCGGAAATAAACAACAACTATATAATCTTGAAGCCTCCTGCTCCAGCTCTTCCAGTATCTGTAAAATCCCGACTACTTGACTGCCCGTACAAAATTGGGCACCCAAGAGTTTATGGAAAACAAAACAAAATAAACTCTGGGTCAGTCATGTGACTGGTGTGAGTAAACTCCAAACATTTGTTTAACTTTTAAAATCCCTTTAAAAGAAGGAATAATCATAAGACCAATCCACATATAAACACAGAAGGTTTTTACCTTATGATAACCCAAAACATTCTTTTAAACTTCATACTCTTCTGATATTATAATAATGTCTAAATCAAATAAATAGCAATCTAGTGAAACACTTTCATCTCATGTTCCACACATATAATATATAATCAAAACCGAGAGCACTTATTGGTTAATGAATTTCCAACTATGACAAGGTATGGAACCACCTTCCGATCCTTGCAACCCTGCCACACATGACCGACCACTCACTTTGCTTGAGTGTATCGAATGTATATCACCAACGGTTGGGACTAACAACCGTTTTCCCGAATGGGACAACATCGAATAGAATAAAGAATGAAATGAATTTCTCTAGATAGGTGATAATACACCCTAATTGGGAGCTATCCACTTAGCCATGCTGCCTGGCCGATTTTTGTCATTTCCCGGTTGTTGAGGCTAGAGGCTATAACGTACAGATCACACCTTTGTTCACTTTGAATGCCACATCGTCATACCCGCCAAATCACAAATTGATTTATCCAAAAATACCACGGGTATACGACTAAGAAAAATGAATTCCTCCGCCACCAAACGTAAATACGTTTGAAGAGATCAACTTACGTGGTCTATTTAATATACTCTGTCAGTCATTCTTCCATATAGGTTGTCCTGGGACTGGACAAACCGAAGGCACTATTCTATAAACCCATCTTAGGCAATTTCTACCTAGGATTTTACAGAACAGCCCTTGCATAAACTTTGTCTTCAGTTATCTTCAACATATTTGATTCGTAATGCTAATGCCCGTACGGAGTGGTTTTCAGATAATAAATCTGATCCCGGTCTCTCCGTATTGACAACGAAAATGGTCAAAAACTATGATAGTTGGTTATTTAACTATCAAAGGAAAACATGTGTACAAACAACGGTCGTATTTCCAAATGGAAATCTTACCGAGAAAATCATCAATCAACACGGATCCCCTTTAATTTAATTTTTCATTCAATTATCCATTTCCTTATACCTGTTTCCATATATTCGTAAATTCTTATTTTCTAAATTTAGAAAATATGTGTTATTAATCAAACATTTCCATATTTATTCTCATTTCTACTTTTTTATATTAAAAAACGTTTCTGATTCTTATTTGGAAAACATTTCCAAAACTCCATTGGATTTAAACAGATGTTTAAATTAAACATCGCTATCCAACTCAAACGATTACACTCATTAACTAAATTCACTTGACCAACCTTCACTGTCGAACCTTAACCATTCCCTAGTTGAAAACGAAGTCAACTAAGTTGGGGTATAACTGCCTCTCAGACCTTAATTAATCAACATTTCTAACCTCGAAATAGAAAAAGTTTACCTTTCAAATCTTTAACAAACTTCCTTATGTAACTCTCGGATTTTATTTACGAATCTACTTCTTTTATGGAAATCAATCGATTATAACAATAGTGTTATAATCCCATGCTTTTGAAATATAATAACTTAAATATAACTTTTATTTATTAATTTGGATAAATAAATAAACAACTAATTTATAAATATATAAATAAATCTTGATTAAAAACGGAAAGTGAATAGTACTTTCCCGAATTCGATAAAAATCAAATTTCAACGTATAATTCTATCTCGAATAATCTATATTTGATAACTCTCTTCAAATAAACTATATTCGATAAATTCTTTTCTTCGAATAAACTATATTCGATAATCTCTCTTTCGAATAAACTATATTCGATAATCTCTCTTTCGAATACACTATATTCGATAATCTTTCTTCGAATAACTATATTTGATAATCTTTCTTCGAATGACTATATTCGATAACTCTTTTCTTCGAATAATCTATATTTGATAATCTCTCTTTTGAATAAACTATATTCGATAATGTTTCTTCGAATAACTATATTCGATAACTCTAATTCGATTAACTAATACTCGACTAACTCTAATTCAATTAACTCTATTCGCATAACTAATATTCGATTAACTCTATTTGAATAACTAATATTCGAATAACTATTATTCAATTAACTCTATTCGAATAACTAATATTGTAACAACCCAGAATTTTGGAACCAATTTAAAATTTTATTTTAGCAATTTTAATGGATTTTAAATATTTAAAATGGTTTATTTTAAATAATAACGATTATAAATTTATTTAAATCGAAGTTAGAACGAATAAATTTATTTTAATTATATATCGAGCTTGAAATGGCGCGGTAGTTTGAAAATTCGATTTCAAATTTCAAATGAATGTACATGATTCAAAAGATATCGAATTTTAGTGAAACCAAAAATATTTAAATCTGTTTAAAAATATCTTCCTAACGGATCTAAAAAATTGAAATTTCATAGCGGGAATAAAAAGTTATGGCCAGTTAAATATCCAGAGTAGTCATTATGGAATATATATATATATATATTTTAATATAATAAATAGCCATTTTGCAAACGACCACTGTTTTCGATGAAACTACTTTTGTTAGATCCGGAATATCAAATTATTGCATGATTCAAATTTTCATAATTTTTGGAATTAATATGTGAGCGCAGTAAATTTAAATGTGTTTGGTAACTTATATTTAAATTGGATCGACCAAAAAATGACCATTTTTCAAACGGTCTCCAAATTCGATGAAATTAATTTTGTTAGGACTATATCGTCACATAGCTAGATTTATTTGTCTGGAATTTTTGAGTCGGTACGTGGCCCCGGTAAATTAAAATGTACGATTAAATTAAATAATTAAATGTTTTATATTTTAAATTATAGAAAAATGGGCTAAAACGATCGAATGGGCTGATGAGGCCTAGCCCATTGTGTCCGGAATGGGGGTATTTGGCTAGGGGCGATAGTCGCTGAGCTTGATTTAGTGTTAGGATGGATTAACGGGCCTTTTAGTGTTAAATAATTAAGTAATAAAATATTATAAAAATCCTTCAATTAGCAAAACCCTAATTCTGTCCTCCTAAAATAATAGAGCCGCTATATTCACATCAACGATCTTCCTCCCAAGCTTCTCTCATTCAAACTCGAAATCTAGAGAATAAAATTCGAAAAATCCAAATGTAATTTCCTTCATCTATGTGAGCTCGTTAATCTCAACAGGTAGGATCTGATTTAATAAGGTGGATCGGTGGATTTCTACTCTCGAAGGGCATGCGCTCGTGCGCTGATTCAGGCCACTAGAGGGGACCGGAGTCGCCGTGATGCCAGGCGATGGAGGAGGGACGTCGGGGCTTTGAAATGGTGGTAAGCGATCGTCGGTTAGTGGACCATGGAGGTGCACGCAGGGAGGAATAATATGGAGCGATGGGTTTGTTTCATCTGTACATCACAAAGAAGAAAGGGAGTAGCATTCCTGATCTATTTTGGAATGTAATTAATTTAATTATTTATTCTCTCAAGTAATGTAATTAACGATTAAAAATCCATAACTTATTCATTTGACATCGAAATTCAGAAAAACAAAGTCCGTTGGAACCATAAAATCGAGATCTAGACGATGGAACAAATTTTGACAAAAAAGGAATCTGTCAGAATTTTTGATAAAATTAAGCGATGGTTTAATTTTATTTAAACCATCATTATTAACTGATCAAGGTGAGAATGCTTTTTTTCTAATTATTAATTAATTATGATTGTGTTTGGAAATCTTTACCAATCCGCTGCTAAATTCAATTTTTTGTTATACGTAATATGATTTGGGGTTAATTGATGCTGTTATGTTGATCTGTTGATTTGATGGAATATTTTTGTTGAAATAAAATTGTCAAAACAAAAATTAACATTTTTGATAAAATTGTCAAAAAAATTAATATTTTTATTGAAATAAAATTTTTTAAAAAAATTTAACATTTTTGTTGAAATAAAATTGTTATAACAAAAATTAACATTTTTGTTGAAATGAAATTGTCAAAACAAAAATTAACACTTTTGTTGAAATATGTAGTGTCAAAAACAAAATAATCATTTTGTTGAATTAGAATTGACAAAATAAAATTGTCATTTTTGTTGTATTAAATTTGACAAAATAAAATGTCATTTTGTTGTATTAGAATTGGAAAAATAAAAATGTCACTTTTATTGTATTAGAATTGATGAAATAAAAATGTCATTTTTATTGTATTAGAATTGACGAAATAAAGATTGTCATTTTTATTGTATTAGAATTGATGAAATAAAAATGTCATTTTTATTGTATTAGAATTGACGAAAAAAAAATTCATTTTTATTGTATTAGAATTGACAAAATAAAGATGTCATTTTTATTGTATTAGAATTGGCAAAATAAAAATGTCATTTTTATTGTATTAGAATTGAACAAATAAGATTTTCATTTTTGGTATATTAGAATTGACAAAATAAAATTGTAATTTTTATTGTATTAGAATTGACAAAATAAGATTTTCATTTTTGTTGTATTAGTATTGACAAAACAAAATTATCATTTTTGTTGAAAAAGATTTATATGAAAACAAAATATCATTTTTGTTGAAATAGAATTGTATGAAAATAAAAAATATCATTTTGTTGAAATAGAATTGTCAAAAAACAAAGTTATCATTTTTAGTTGTTTTGTTGAAATAAAATTATCAACAAAACAAAAGAATCATTTTTAATCATTTTGTTGAAATAGAATTGTCAACAAAATAAGTTATCATTTTTAGTCGTTTTGTTGAAATAGAATTGTCAACAAAATAAAAGAATCATTTTTAATTGTTTTGTTGAAATGGAATTGTCAACAAAATAAAATAATCATTTTTACTCATTTTGGTTGAAATAGAATGGTCGGCAAATTAAAAATATCATTTATTGTTAGAATTAGATTTGTATGCAAATTAAAGCGGCATTTTTATTTTCAAGTTATACATTAGAATTTGTACACAAATTAAAGGGACATTTTTACTGTCAAGTTATACATTAGAAATTGTATGCGAATTTAAGAGGCATTTTTATTGTCAAGTTACACATTAGATTTGTATATAAATTAAAGAGACACTTTTATTTTCTAGTTATACATTAGATTTGTATGCAAATTAAAGAGACATTTTTATTGTCAAGTTATACATTAGAATTTTATACAAATAAAGAGACATATTTATATGTTAAGTCATACATTAGAATTTGTATGCAAATTAAAATAAACATTTTTATGTGTCATGTTATACATTGAAACTATATACAAACAAAAATATTTCTTTTTATTTGTTGAAGTTAAAAATAGAAATTGCATACAAATATTAAAAATAAAAATAATCTTTTTATTTGCCATTAGAAACATAGAAAATGTGTAGACAATAAGATAATCTTTTATTGTAACATGAAATGTGATTGAGCCAAATACACTTGGTCGCTGATATTGATTGTGATGGATTGACTGTTTGGATTGTGCTCGAACAGTTTATGAGAAAAATATGTTTTTACATTTAGCAATGGGTTGGGTAAAAATATCTATGTGCTAACACCTTGTGAAACACTTCACGATTTGATTATAAGGTGTTTAGCAGTGTTGTTTATTTCAAAATTTATTAAATGATTTTGAAATTAGATTTCTTAATCAAAAGAATAGTATTCCCGATTTTGGATAGGGAAGGTTTTATAAAATGTTTTATAAAACAGAAAAGATTTCGAGGGCTATACCCGATAATTTCGAAATGTTTTGGAAGTGGAAATCTATATCGATTTGAAAGTACTTGTGATTATTATGTTGTGGAATGATTTTTCCTCCATCGGGATATGAAATGATTTGGTATGTGGCTAGAGATTCGAGTAACCTGGATGACTAAAAGTATGGGTGTTACAACTTTAAATGGCTTTGGGCGATGTACACTTCCATGCATGGGAGGTGGATCGTCAGTGTAGCCTGCTCCATAGTGGGAGGTGCATATATATATATATATATATATATATATCGAGTTGCTTAGGTGCGTGCCCTTTGCCTTGTCGATGGGGAGTGCGATATTTGGCTGCATACTTGTTTGTATACATTGTTACGTTTTGGAATTCATATTTCAAATGATTTGAAATAAAAGAAATCGGGGAATAAAGTCCAAAGAAATAATTTCTGTAAAATGAATTGGATTTTGATATCTAAGTTTAGGGATTAAGCCTAAATGGGTAGATTGGAAAAAAATTTGCATGTTGTACGATGCATTGTAGATCCATAAGTTTATTCATGGTTGTTGTTTATGCACTGGCAATCCAATGGAGTAAACCCGTTCCGCGTTAGCGGCGTGGTCTTATGATTGCCTTATTATTAGTTAAGTTAAGTAAAGATTTCTCATACCAGTCCCATGACTTACTCGTAGTTTGTTTCACTTGTAAACTCAGGTGCCCATATTTTTCCACATAGGCAGTCAAGTGGCTTGTTTTGCAAATATTTATTTTTTGAGAAGGATTCTGGATTGAAACTTAAAGCTGTTTCCAGAGCCTTGATAGTCTTCCACTGCGTTGTATTAAATTTGTTGTAAATTAATCTTCCGCTGTTATATTATTATTTTTCGATGTACTTTGATATTTTGTACTCTGATGTTACATTTTTAAAATGTTTATAAAATTCTTATGTTATTTGTTCTGATTTGTTGTATGCCCAAAGTTAGCATATGTGGGATTCGAACGGTCTTGGTCGATTTTGCGATCGATTAGGTCCGGACGAAATCCGTGTCATTACAACTGGTATTAGAGCTTTGGTTAAATCAAATCTTTTTGGTACAACTCGTTAGAACTGAACAAAAGACTCATCAGAGGTAGGATTAGAAATATCCTATAAAAGAATACTCATTAGAGATAGATCAGTAGCATCCTAGAATGAGAAAAACTCGTTAGAGATGGGGTTAGAAATGCCCTAGAATGAGTTAAGAGTGACAAGTTTATAATTAACGTATCTGTGATTATATATAATCCGTTCTTAGAAAATATTATTTTTGAATATATAAAAGTTATATATTTTTGAAAAGCTAACCAACTAATTGATTGATGATTGTGTTGTATGATTATTAGTTCAACTAATGTGATAACCCCTTTCTTCCACGGAATGAAAGTAAGGAATAATCATTTGGAATATAACATAAATACAACAATACAGATCACAGATACAGCATAGCATAGGAAAACTATAGAATAATAACATCATAGCAGCGGAAATATGAATGTCATCAAACACAGAATCCCATAGTCACGGAGATCTAAATTATTACATCAGGTTTCAGCAAAAAGGAAATAGTTTCAACTTCAAGATGGAACAATTGGAAATAAAATAAGTTTGGATGTCTCAGAGTCCAAAGATAAAATGCAAATAAAAGCTAAATGAGAGATAGTCTTCGTGGTCCGACATAAGCACCTCCAAAGTAAGCAACTTCCAGATAGATAAGCAGCTCCAAAGAAAGACTAAACCTGTTACTTGGCTACCTGTGTGGAAAAGAGGGCACCCGATTTTGCAAAGGTGAAAACAAACAACGGGTCAGTCATGGGACTGGTTTGAGAATTCTTAACTAATTTAACTAATAGTAATAAGGCAAATCCAAAGACCACGCCGCTAACGCGAAACGGGTTTATTTCAATGGATTGTCGTGCATAATTTAAAGTGACAGAACAGATAAATAAATAAATCACAAAAAAACGCAATGCTTTTGGAAAAATGGAATCACCATAAGACTCAAGTCCCATCACACAATGCAATGCAAAACAGAGGATAGAGTTTTACCTTATGATGATTAAACATGCTTGGTACGATAAAAACGAATTTGATATTATTATTACTGTATATATGTTTCAAAAACATTTCAAAGTAAATGCATCAATCCTAGGAAGCATAGCTACCATATACTATGCCTCCATACTAGTAATACAATCAAGTCCGTAGGGTCGTATTGGGAATTTGGTTTTCCATCATAAGTCAAGGCTAGGAACGATCTCCTTACCTATTCGAGACAGTTTAGCTAATGTCTCAGGATTCCCCGCAGTGAACCCTTGGATCCTGCAGGGCCGGTCCACACATACGAATTTGTGGATTAGTTATTCCTGAACACACGTTTCCCGGTTCTATAGGACCTAATATCCGAGGCGCCTCTTTCCATCATCCACATAAGTAAAATGTCGGGCCGTGTAAAACCCAAACACCACTTCTAGCTAGAAACAAACGTGTTGCTCTCCCTGCGTTCCCTTGCTCCGTTTTAGACTCAACCGGGTTGTGAGGCTCGTGAAGCTACGTAATACACAAAGCTATGCTTATTCAAGCTGTGCTTTGATCATCACCACAAGGTTCTGCTTTTCAACAAGAAACCTTGATCATTGCATCCTAGTATGCCACACTGACACTCCATATCACATTATCAATCCTTTGCCAAAATATATAAAAGGGTGTTAAGCAAGAGAATAAATTCTCCGCCACCAAATATTCATACATTCGGTAAAAATAAATAAATACAATATAAAGGAGTACAATGTCAGACACACATTCCATTTATAAGCCCGTTCTGGGTCTGAACGAAACTGGAGATACCCTCGTCCCGTGTGTCTAGTACGGAAAGGAGGTACCCGCATATCCGTGAAATTAACATGTACGTTTGGGCAATTACCCCGACCCTTGAATTGGGAGCAAGTCAATTCAGGGTCTTGATCGTTGTCCATTCGAGGGAAGATTTACGGCCTTCATTCGCCGTCTTCACACTTCGATTTTTAACGTCGTTTGATTATTTGGAATGAGATTAACTCAAACTTTCCAAATAATTCTCGCATATATAATTTGAGAAAACCCATTTCATGTCGTTATATTATTTTATAACGATTAATTCTTACCTTAATTATTTAAAATAATTAAATCTTTATTCAACGACGCTTCTAGTCAAAGGAGCGACCCTGGCGTTGTTTTCAACCAATTTTGATTTACACATTTCTCAAAACCTAACCGTTGGATTTTAACGTAGTTTATATCGTTGCAAAGATCTTTCCAAAGCGGTCCTAATGGTTTTCGTTTTGGGAAAATCCGACAGTCGGATCTTTTGATATAGTCGTTTAAAGGTACGATTCCAAAACGCGAACTACCGCGCTCGATTTGTTTAATTTTAATTATATTTATATTTAAATATATAAACATAAACATTTAACCATAATAACGGCATCCAGTTCAACAACAATCTAAACAATTACCGATACCTACTCATTTTTAATTTATTTAAAAATGAAGATAATATTTCAACATTTAAATACATTCTTTTATTCCTCTATGTACATTAAAAATGTAAATTATAATTCAAAGTCCAATTCCTCCCTTTATTCTCTAATTCTTATATTTACACAGAAATGTAAATTATATTTCAATGTTGAATTCCCTTCTTTTTCCTTTATTTACATTAAAACGTAAATTTCATTTCAATGTTGAAATCCATTCTTTATTTTTTATTTACATTAAAATGTAAATTCCATTTCAATGTTGAATTCCAATCTTTATTCTTTTATTAACATTAAAAATGTAAATTCCATTTTTTATCATAATGTAAAATCACCTTTTTAATTACAATGTAAAATTCTCCCTTTTTATTTACAATATAAACTGTAATTCACATTACAACGGTAAAATTTTATTCCTTAATTACTTTTTCAAATCCTTCTATTTAATTACATTACAAATGTAATTACATTAACGGTGAAAAATTCTTTCTTTAAAAATTACGTTAAAAATGTGATTTTAATTACACCGTTAAATTCTACTTTTTAGTTACATTGAAAATGTAATTAATATTGCATGTCAAGTCTTGTTTTCAATTTACAAAGTAAAATCCTATTTTTTAATTACATATAAAAATGTAGTTTTATTTTCAATGCAACTTCTCATTCTTAATTTACATATAAAAATGTAATTTTAATTTACATGTAAATTCTATTTCTATAGTTGCATATAAATATGTAATTCTATGCTGTATAAATTTCATGTCCTTTACAAAAACGTGATCTTTTGATTTACATTGTAAAAAAAATCTAATTTTCATGATGGTGCAAATTTCTATCTTTTTAAATTACATTAAAAATGTAAATCTTATTCTAATGCCCAATTCTTCTTTTTAATTGCATTAAAAATGTAATTTTTGTTTCATGTCAAGATCTTGTCTTTTAATTACATTATAATTTTTTTCCCTACATTAAAAAGGCAATTAACATTACGGTGTCAAATTTTGTTCTTTCTTTTACAATGTAAAAATTCCTATCTTTTAATTACATCAAAAATGTCATTAACATTACATTCAAATTCCCTTCTTTTTAATTGCATGTCAAATTCTTATCTTTTTAATTACATTAAAAATGTAATTAACATTACATCTCAAATATAATTAAAATAAATCTTTTCGTACCGTTAACATTTTCCCTTTTATTTTCAATAAAAATTGAATCTTTTCATACCGTTAATATTTTCACTTTTATTTTCAATAAAAATTGAGTCTTTTCATACCGTTAACATTTTTCACTTTTATTTTCAATAAAAATTGAATCTTTTCATACCATTAACATTTTCACTTTTATTTTCAATAAAAATTGAGTCTTTTCATACCGTTAACATTTTCACTTTTATTTTCAATAAAAATTGAGTCTTTTCATACCGTTAACATTTTCACCTTTATTTTCAATAAAAATTGAATCTTTTCATACCGTTATCATTTTCACTTTTATTTTCAATAAAAATTGAATCTTCTCATACCGTTTTCACTTCTATTTTCAATAAAAATTGAATCTTTTCATACCGGTTAACATTCTCACTTTTATTTTCAATAAAAATTGAATCTTTTAATTATTAATAAGCAAACCAATTCAAGATCTATGAATTATACCAAAAGTTAGATCTTTACTCTAATACAGGAGATGTATGTGAACTAAATAAGACAGATCTGCATAACAGAAAGGTAGATCTAGGGGGTAGAAGCGTGGTTCTATATTTTAGATCCAACTAGAAAGGTTTTAATTGATATTCATGCGTATGAAACAACATATGATTTCAGATGTATAATTATCAATAACTAGAAATGTGGTCATACAACATCCTAAAACAAATCAACACATAATCATAACATCACAAATCAGAACTACTCACATATACAGCAAGATTTATGAACAAGCAATATAATTAAATTAATTATTAATTATTTAAATCAGAATACTCACCTTGATTTAAACAAAATTAAAAATCCAAATAAATTCAGAAATTGTCCCAATCCCTTTTTAAAAGTCGTACTCGCAGTCACGGTTCTCTCGGATATGAAATTTTCTAATTTGGAGTTATTAAGAATTAGTTATCCATTTTTAATCAACAACTACTTTTTACAACTGCAGTTGCAACAGAAATAAGCGTGGCAAATTTGGGAATTTACCTTTGAAATCTTGCCTGTATAATTTCAGATTTGTTCAAATCTTTGAGTCCAGATTTCTGGAGATTGGATTGATGGTTTTCAGAATGGTTTGCGTGACATCGGAGAGCTCGGAGAGGGGGTTGTTTGCCGGGAAAGGGGGTGCGATTGGCCGTGGTGGCGGGGGCTTGGTTCGAACGGCGGCGGGTTTGTTGAGGTGGTGCGGGGGCTACAGGCTATGGGGCAGTTCGAATTGGGTATGGAATCGAAGAGGAGGAAGAGTACTTCAAAAAGTTACACTACGGGGTGGTCTAATTCTGAGTGGAGGAGGAGGAATCGAAGCTTGAAAATTTGTAGGGTGATTGGTTGTGGTGGCTGAAGGAAACGGGGAAGAAAGTGTACTATAGCCCTGCATTTATACTAGTATTTAGGTGTATTTTCTTTTTTATTTTTAATTTAATTAATTCCAAAATTAGGGTTTTTCCGTCTGATCCCCAAATGGAGCCCAACGACTGTTGAACACTATGTTTTGACGTCTTCTGAATGCAATGGCGCTAGTGTCGAAGTCCAATTCTGAAGTTTACAACATGTTTCTTTTATTTTTAAAATAAATCTTTAATATTAAATTCGAACGTACTTTTTAATCTTACCGGGGCCACATACGAACTCAGAAAAATACAGAAAATTTATTTCTGGCTTTGTTTTGACGATACAGTCCTAAGAAAATTAATTTCGTCGAATTCTGAGACTGTTTGAAAAATGGCCTTTTTCAAGTCGATTAAAATTGATCGAAATTGACCAAACTGAAATCTTTTTGCCACGGTCACAGATTAATTCTAAAAATTATGAAAAATTAAACTTAGCAATAATTTGACATTCCGAATCCAATAAAAGTGGTTTCGTTGAAAACATAGGTCGTTTGAAAAATGGCTATTTTTAATATTAAAAATATATATGGAAATTCTACACCAACTATTCTGAAATTTCAATTAGCCATAACTTTTGATTCCCGCTATGAAATTTCGGTTTTTCAGATTCATTGGAAAGATATTTTTAAATAGATTCTAATATTTTTGGTTTCACCAAAATCCGATTTATTTTGCATCCTGTACAGTCAGTCAAAGTTCAGATTTGACTTTTCAAACTACCATGCTATTTCTAATTCCTTTTATAATTAAATTGAATATATTTGAATTAACTTCGACTAAAATAAATTTTTAGTCATTATTATTTGAGATAATTTATTTAAAATATTCAAAATCCCTTAAAATTTCTAAAATAAAAATTTTAAACTGGCCGCAAATTCCTGGTTGTTACAATCTCCCCCACTTAAGAACTTTTTGTCCTCGAAAAGGAAAAAGGAAAATAGAAGATTAGGAACCAATACAGAGAATGTAAAATATTTTAAGCGTACCTCAAAACAAAATCTAATCGGAGATATCCCCTTTACATTTGGGATAGGTCTGTTTGATACTCTCCTTAGTTTCCCAAGTGCAGTCTCTAGGATCACTGCTCCATTGCACTTTGACTAGGTTGATTTTTTTATTTCTTAGCTCTTTAGTCTCTTTGTCAATAATTTTTAGTGACTCCCTTCTCACTGCAAGGCTTGGGGTAATCTCCAAATCTTGTTGTGCAGCTTCTTCCACAACCAGATCTGGATCATGAATATGCCTCCGAAGTTGAGATACATGGAATACGTCATGCACCCCAGGCAACCAGTCGGGCAACTGAATTCTGTAATCTAGGGTACCAATCTTCTCAAGGATAGGAAAGGGGCCGATGAATTTAGGTGCTAATTTTCCAGTCTTCCCAAAATGGATTACACCTCGCATTGGAGCAACTTTCAAATAGACATAGTCACCTACTTCAAAAGTCAACTCTCTTCTCCTTACATCTACATAGCTTTTTGTCTACTTTGGGCGGCCAATAATCGCTTCTTAATATAGTCGACTTTGTCCGAAGCTTCTCGAACCATGTCTAGGCCCAAAACAAGACGATTTCCCTTTTCAACCCAGCATGCTGGCGATCTACATGGCCTACCATATAAGGCTTCAAATGGAGACATTTTCAAACTTGCTTGATAGTTATTGTTATATGAGAATTCAACTAAATGCAAGTGATCCTCCCAAGAACCTCCAAAATCAAGCATGCTAGCTCACAATAAATCTTCAAGAATGCGATTCACCCTCTTAGTTTGGCCATCTGTCTGAGGATGATATGCGGTGCTTAAATTTAACTTCGTTCCCAACTCATTTTGGAATGCTTCCCAAAACTTGCTAGCGAAGATAGGATCACGGTCGCTAACAATGCAACTAGGAACTCTGTTTTAAAACAAAAGATTATTCTTTTATTATTATTTAGAAAATGGAAAATCTTATTCAGATAATGATGAAAAGGAAAGATTTGGTTTTATTACCCATGTAGCCTGACTATTTCTTTGCAATTAATTTGCACCAGACTTTGAGCAGTTCTAGTGGACTTGACAGGTATGAAATGAGCGGTCTTGGTGAAACAATCCACGATCACCCATATGCTATCATTTCCTCTCCTAGTACGGGGCAAACCATCTATAAAATCCATGGAGATTTGGTCCCACTTCCAATTTGGAACCTCCAATGGTTGTAACAGTCATGCCAGCTTTTGTTGATCGCTCTTTACTTGTTGGCATGTAGGACATCTACTTACATAAATGGATATATCCCTCTTCATAGATCTCCACCAAAACGTGTGCTTTAGATCCTGATACATCTTGCTCACGCCTGGATGGATGCTAAGCTTTGATTTGTGACTTTCATCTAATACTTCCCTTATGAGCTCTGGGATATTTGGAACACAAATCCGCCCTTGCAGTCTAAGGACTCCCTTGCCATCCATTTGAAAGCTCGTGTTTTCACCTTCTTGAATATTCTCAGTCATTCTTTGAATAAACTCATCATCCTTTTGAAGAGCAGAAATTTTATCAATCAAAGAAGGGGTAATGATGAGGTTTGCGACAATGGCATCCTTTCTACTGAGTGCGTCTGCCACAACATTGGCTTTCCCCTGCGTATATAAGATGTCAAGATCGTATGCCGCAGGAAATTCTAGCCATCTTTGCTGCCTTAAATTCAAATCCTTTTGATCGAAGAGATATTTCAAAGATTGATGGTCCGTGAATAATTCAAACTTTTCTCCTAAAAGATAATGTCTCCAAATTTTCAAAGAAAAAACTACGGCCGAAAACTTTAAGTCATGGGCACGATAATTTTTCTCATGCGGCTTTAATTGATGACTTGCATAAGCAACAACTTTGCCTCTTTGCATCAATACCGCGCCAAGACCACCACTTTGAGAAGCATCGGTGTAGACGGCTAAATCTTGGTTGCCATCGATAATGGTTAGTACAGGAGCAGTGATAAAACTCACCTTTAGCTTTTGGAAGGCCTCCTCACACTCCGTTGTCCAGATGAACTTGGTGTGTTTCTTGGTGAGCTTTGTTAATGGGCCAGATAGTTTGGAGAAGTCTTTGACGAATTTCCTATAATATCCAGCCAATCCTAGGATGCTTCTTACTTCAGTGGGTGTACTGGGTTGCTTCCAATCTCAAATGGCGGCAATTTTACTTGGGACAACAACAATTCCTTCTTTCGACACAACATGGCCCTAGAATTTTACTTCCTCCTGCCAAAATGTGCATTTGGAAAATTTTGCTTTCAGAACATTTCTTCGCAGAATCTCCAATACTTTCCTTAAATGTCCTTCATGCTCCTCCTTAGTTTTAGAATAGATTAAGATATCATCAATGAAGGCTAGGACGAATTTGTTTAGAACATCTCGGAAGACTCTATTCATCAAGTCAACAAAGTAGGCTGGAGCATTGCATAGGCCGAACGGCATTACCAGCCATTCGTAGAATATGTCAGGACCTTTGAAGGCTGTCAAAGTTATGCTTTCTTCGGCTATGCACAGTTGATGGAAACCTGTGGCTAGGTCCATCTTCGAAAACAACTTAGCTCCATTTAATTGGTCCATTAAATCATCTATTCGAGGCAAGGGGTATTTGTTCTTTAATGTTTGCTTATTAAGGTCGCGGTAATCCACACAAAGCCTTAGAGTACCTTCAGACTTGGGGACAAACACCATAGCTGCACCCCAATTGGAAAAACTAGGTCGGATGAGTCCCTTCCATAAGAGCTGCTTAGTTTAGGTTTTCAACTCTTCTTTTTCTTTAGGGGTCATCCTTCGGATAGCATGGACTACAGGCCTTGCATCTGGAACGAGATCAATTCGGAAATCAATTTCTCTTCGCGGCGGTAAATTGTCTACTTCTTCAAATACGTCCACGTAATTTTTGACAATATGAATATTCTCTAAAGAAATGGGAGTGATTTCAAAAGAAGACCAAAATGCCTTTCTATCATATTTTGAACCCTGACAAGGTATAGAAATAACATCTCCAAACTTTGTTTTAATTTCAACTATTATATCCGCACATTTAACCTCAGCCTCAAATTTTGTTAGCAAATCAAGACCAAGGATGATATCAAACTCGGAAAAATTCATGATAGTCAAGTTAAAAGGAAACTGAAAGTAAGAGTTGGAAATAGGCAACCTACAGTATAAATAAAGGACGATAGAACCTCCTACATGATTATGAACATTAATTGGCTCTTTAAGGCTTCTTTGTTTTAATTTCAATTTCTCGACCGTGTTGCTAGAAATAAAACTCCTTGAGGCTCCCGTATCAAACAAAGAAGTATCAGAAATGTTTTTAACAGAAATAGTACCACCTAAAACATCAGGCTTACCTGCTCCTTCAAAAGAAGTAGGTGCGGAAGAAGATGTTGCAATTGCCCCCTCGTACACATGTGCAATCTGAGCTCCTCTCAACAATGAACAATTAGGCTTGATATGACCATTTTTGTGGCAGTTATAGCATTCTTTAGTGTCATCACTTCTGGCCTTCTTTGGATTTCTGTAGTCCTTGCTGTATTATCCAATCTTCTGGCAGTTGTAGCATTGCACCTTTGTCTTATAATGGGCTTTAGCAGCTCCAGAACCGCTTCCTTCATTCTTCTTTTCGCCTTGCTTCCTCTTATTATTATTGTTGGCCAAGCTCCTTTCTCTAACATGTTGTGAAATCCTTTTATCGTTCTCCTCATAGCGACAAGCAAACTCTATCAGTTTATTGAAAGAAAGGTCAATGTGAGCAGTAACTCTGTCAGTGTACTTCCTAGCAAGTCCATTAATAAACCTCTTGTTCTTTTGAAAATCATCCTGAATCAATTCTGGGGCATAGAGAGAGAGGTCATCAAATCTTCTCACATACTCAGAGATAGTTTTGTTGCCTTGCTTCAAGTTGGCGAACTCGTCATGCAGCCTTTCCTCTTCTTGCCTTGGAACGTATTTTTCATTGAACGGCTCTTTAAACTTGGTCCAAGCCACATTTTCTTCATCACCTCCTATATTGACCAATTCCCACCAATTCTGTGCTTCGCCTTGGAGCAGCCATGAAGCCGTAAATCTCTTCCTTTGATCTTCTAGCCCTAGCCCTCTAAATATCTTCTCACAATTCTTAAGCCATGCCTGAGCCTGTGTCACGGTCTCCGTACCAGTGAATGGAACTCCGCCTAAATTCTTGAACTTCTTCGCTACCTTATCCAAGTCAAAGGGTTGCGGTGGTGGTGGTGGTTGTTGAAATGTAGCCTCCTCAGTTTCAACAAAATTTTGCCTCCTTGCTCTAGCTCTAGCGGCAGTAGTACTCATTTTTAGTTAGTTCTGTACGATCTAGGAAAGAGTCAGAACAACTGTAATGGTGCTTTTAAGAAACGATAAAGATAAAAGGATAGATAAAAAGATGGTGATAAAGTGACTGACTATTATGTATTCCCATGAAATGTTCGCCATAGAATATTGTGATTCTACGTAAACGAATTATTATAAATATGCTATATTCCAAAGCTATGTTTAACCAAAGCTATGATACCAACTGTGATAACCCCTTTCTTCCACGGAATGAAAGTAAGGAATAATCATTTGGAATATAACATAAATACAACAATACAGATCACAGATACAACATAGCATAGGAAAACTATATAATAATAACATCATAGCAGCGGAAATATGAATGTCATCAAACACAGAATCCCACAGTCACAGAGATCTAAATTATTACATCAGGTTTCAACAAAAAGGAAATAGTTTCAACTTTAAGATGGAACAACTGGAAATAAAATAAGTTTGGATGTCTCAAAGTCTAAAGATAAAATGCAAATAAAAGCTAAATGAGAGATAGTCTTCGTGGTCCGACATAAGCACCTCCAATATAAGAAACTCCCGGATAGATAAGCAGCTCCAAAGAAAGACTAAACCTGTTACTTGGATGCCCGTGTGGAAAAGAGAGCACCCGAGTTTGCAAAGGTGAAAACAAACAAAGGGTCAGTCATGGGACTGGTGTGAGAATTCTTAACTAATTTAACTAATAGTAATATGGCAAATCCAAAGACCACGCCGCTAACGCGGAACAGGTTTATTTCAATGGATTGCCGTGCATAATTTAAAGTGATAGAACAGAAAAATAAATAAATCGTGAAACAACGCAATGCTTTTGGAAAAATGGAATCACCATAAGACTCAAGTCCCATCACACAATGGAACGCAAACCAGAGGATAGAGTTTTACCTTATGATGATTAAACATGCTTGGTACGATAAAAACGAATTTGATATTATTATTAGTGTATATATGTTTCAAAAACATTTCAAAGTAAATGTATCAATCCTAGGAAGCATAACTACCATATACTATGCCTCCATACTAGTAATACAATCAAGTCCGTAGGGTCGTATTGGGAATTTTGTTTTCCATCATGAGTCAAGGCTAGGAACAATCTCCTTACCGATTCGAGACACTCTAGCTAATGTCTCAGGATTCCCCGCAGTGAACCCTTGGATCCTGCCGGGCTGGTCCGCACATACGATTTTGCGAATTAGTAATTCCTGAACACACGTTTCCAGGTCCTACACAACCTAATATCTGAGGAGCCTCATTCCATCATCCACATAAGTAAAATGTCGGGCCGTGTAAAACCCAAACACCACTTCTAGCTAGAAAGAAACGTGCTGCTCTCCCTGCGTTCCCTTGCTCCGTTTTAGACTCAACCGGGTTGTGAGGCTCGTGAAGCTACGTAATACACAAAGCTATGCTTATTCAAGCTGTGCTTTGATCGTCACCACAAGGTTCTGCTTTTCAACAAGAAACCTTGATCATTGCATCTTGGTATGCCACATTGACACTCCATATCACACTATCAATCCTTTGCCAAAATATATAAAAGGGTGTTAAGCAAGAGAATAAATTCTCCGCCACCAAACATTCATACATTCCGTAAAAAACAATAAATACAGTATAAAGCAGTACAATGTCGGACACACATTCCATTTATAAGCCCATTCTGGGTCTGAACGAAATTGGAGATACCCTCGTCCCGTGTGTCTAGTACGGAAAGGGGGTACCCGCATATCCGTGAAATCAACATGTAGGTTTGGGCAATTACCCCGTCCCTTGAATTGGGAGCAAGTCAATTTAGGGTCTTGATCGTTGTCTATTCAAGGGAAGATTTACGGTCTTCATTCGCCGTCTTCACACTTCGATTTTTAACGTCGTTTGATTATTTGGAATGAGATTAACTCGGACTTTCCAAATAATTCTCTCATATATAATTTGAGAAAACCCATTTCATGTTGTTATATTATTTTATAACGATTAATTCTTACCTTAATTATTTAAAATAATTAAATCTTTATTCAACGACGCTTCGGGTCAAAGGAGCGACCTTGGTGTTGTTTTCAACCAATTTTGATTTACACATTTCTCAAAATCTAACCATTGGATTTTAACGTAGCTTATATCGTTGGAAAGATCTTCCCAAAGCGGTCCTAACGGTTTTCGTTTTGGGAAAATCCGACGGTCGGATCTTTTGATATAGTCGTTTAAAGGTATGATTCCAAAACGCGAACTACCTGGCTCGATTCGTTTAATTGTAATTATATTTATTTATAAATATATAAACATAAACGTTTAACCATAATAACGACATCCAATTCAACAACAAGCTAAACAATTACTGATACCCATTCATTTTTAGTTTATTTAAAAATGAAGATAATATTTCAACATTTAAATACATTCTTCTAGTCCTCTATTTACATTAAAAGTATAAATTATAATTCAAAGTCCAATTCCTCCCTTTATTCTTTAATTCTTATATTTACACAGAAATGTAAATTATATTTCAATGTTGAATTCCCTTCTTTTTCCTTTATTTACATTAAAATGTAAATCCCGTTTCAATGTTGAATTCCATTCTTTATTCTTTTATTTACATTAAAATGTAAATTCCATTTCAATGCTGAATTTCATTCTTTATTCTTTTATTTACATTAAAAATTTAAATTCCATTTTTTATCACAATGTAAAATCACCTTTTTAATTACAATGTAAAATTCTCCCTTTTTATTAACATTATAAATTGTAATTCACATTACAACGGTAAAATCTTATTTCTTTATTACATTGTCAAATCCTTCTATTTAATTACATTACAAATGTAATTACATTAACGGTGAAAAATTCTATATTTAAAAATTACGTTAAAAATGTGATTTTAATTACACCGTTAAATTCTACTTTTTAATTACATTGAATATGTAATTAATATTGCATGTCAAGTCTTGTTTTCAATTTACAATGTAAAATCCTATTTTTTAATTACATATAAAAATGTAATTTTATTTTCAATGCAACTTCTCATTCTTAATTTAAATATAAAAATGTAATTTTAATTTACATGTAAATTCTATTTCTATAATTACATATAAAAGTGTAATTCTATGCGGTATAAATTTCATGTCCTTTACGAAAACCTGATCTTTTTATTTACATTGTAAAAAATCTATTTTTCATGACGGTGCAAATTTCTATCTTTTTAAATTACACTAAAAATGTAAATTTTATTCTATTGTCCAATTCTTCTTTTTAATTGCATTAAAAATGTAATTTTTGTTTCATGTCGAGATCTTGTCTTTTAATTACATTGTAAAATCTTTTTTTTCCCTCCATTAAAAACGCAATTAACATTACGGTGTCAAATTTTGTTCTTTCATTTACAATGTAAAAATTCCTATCATTACATCAAAAATGTAATTAACATTACATTTCAAATTCCCTGCTTTTTAATTACATGTCAAATTCCTATCTTTTTAATTACATTAAAAATGCAATTAACATTACATCTCAAATATAATTAAAATAAATCATTTCATACCGTTAACATTTTCACTTTTATTTTCAATAAAAATTGAATCTTTTCATACCATTAACATTTTCACTTTTATTTTCAATAAAAATTGAGTCTTTTCAAACCGTTAACATTTTCACTTTATTTTCAATAAAAATTGAATCTTTTCATATTGTTAACATTTTCACTTTTATTTTCAATAAAAATTGAATATTTTCATACCGTTAACATTTTCACTTTTATTTTCAATAAAAATTGAGTCTTTTCATAACGTTAACATTTTCACTTTTATTTTCAATAAAAATTGAGTCTTTTCATACCGTTAACATTTTCACTTTTATTTTCAATAAAAATTGAATATTTTCATACCGTTAACATTTTCACTTTTATTTTCAATAAAAATTGAGTATTTTCATACCGTTAACATTTTCGCTTTTATTTTAATTAAAATTGAATCTTTTCATACCGTTAACATTTTCACTTTTATTTTCAATAAAAATTGAATCTTTTCACGCCGTTAACGTTTTTACTTTTATTTTCAATAAAAATTGAATCTTTTCATACCGTTAACATTTTCACTTTTATTTTCAATAAAAATTGAATCTTCTCATACCGTTAACATTTTCAATTTTATTTTCAATAAAAATTGTATCTTTTCATACCGTTAACATTCTCACTTTTATTTTCAATAAAAATTGAATCTTTTCATTATTAATAAGCAAGTCAATTCAAGATCTATGAATTATACCAAAAGTTAGATCTTTACTCCAATACAGGAGATGTATGTGAACTAAATAAGATAGATCTGCATAACAGAAAGGTAGATCTAGGGGGTAGAAGCATGGTTCTATATTTTAGATCCAACTAGAAAGGCTTTAATTGACATTCGTGTATATGAAACAACATATGATTTCAGATGTATAATTATCAATAACTAGAAATGCGGTCATACAACATCCTAAAACAAATCAACACATAATCATAACATCACAAATCAGAACTACTCACATATACAACATGATTTATGGATAAGCAATATAATTAAATTAATTATTAATTATTTAAATCAGAATACTCACCTTAATTTAAGCAGAATTGAAAATCCAAATAAATTCAGAAATTGTCCCAATCCCTTTTTAAAAGTCGTACTCGTAGTCACGGTTCTCTCGGATCTGAAATTTTCCAATTTGGAGTTCATATGAATTAATTATCCATTTTTAATCAACAATTACTTTTTACAACTGAAATTGCAACAAAAATAAGCATGGCAATTTTGGGAATTTACCTTTGAAATTTAACCCGTATAATTTTAGATTTGTTCAAATCTTTGAGTCCAGATTTCAGGAGATTGGATCGATGGTTTTCAGAATGGTTTGCGGGACGTCGGGGAGCTCGGAGAGGGGGTTGTTCGCCGGTAAAGGGGGGTGCGATCGGCCATGGTGGTGAGGGCTGGGTTCGAACGACGGCGTGTTTGGTGAGGTTGTGCGGCGGCTACAGGCTATGGGGTAGTTCGAATTGGGTATGGAATCGAAAAGGAGGAAGAGTACTTCAAAAAGTTACACTACGGGGTGGTCTAATTCTGAGTGGAGGAGGAGGAATCGAAGCTTGAAAATTTGAAGGGTGATGGGTTGTGGCGGTTGAAGGAAACGAGGAAGAAAGAGTACTGTAGCCCCGTACTTATACTAGTATTTAGGCGTATTTTCTTTTTTATTTTTAATTTAATTAATTCCAAAATTTAGGTTTTTCCGTCCGATCTCCAAACGGAGCCCAACGACTGTCGAACAATATGTTTTAACGTCTTCTGAACGCAATGGCGCTAGTGTCGAAGTCCAATTCTGAAGTTTACAGCATGTTTCTTTTATTTTTAAAATAAATCTTTAATATTAAATTCGAACATACTTTTTAATCTTACCGAGGCCACATACGAACTCAGAAAAATTCAGAAAATTTATTTCTGGCTTTGTTTTGATGATACGGTCCTAACAAAATTAATTTTGTCGAATTCTGAGACTGTTTGAAAAATGACCTTTTTCAAGTCGATTAAAATTGGCCGAAATTGACCAAACTGAAATCTTTTTGCCACGGTCACAAATTAATTTTAAAAATTATGAAAAATTAAAATTTGCAATAATTTGACATTCCGAATCCAACAAAAGTGGTTTCGTCGAAAACAGAGGTCGTTTGAAAAATGGCTATTTTTAATATTAAAAATATATACAGAAATTCTACAGCGACTATTCTGAAATTTCAACTGGCCATAACTTTTGATTCCCACTATGAAATTTCGATTTTTCTGATTCGTTGGAAATATATTTTTAAATAGATGTTAATATTTTTGGTTTCACCAAAATCCGATTTATTCTACATCCTGTACAGTCAGTCAATGTTCAGATTTGACTTTTCAAACTACTGTTCTATTTCTAATTCCTTTTGTAATTAAATTGAATATATTTGAATTAACTTCGATTAAAATAATTTTTTAGTCGTTATTATTTGAAATAATTTATTTCAAATATTCGAAATCCCTTAAAATTTCTAAAATAAAAATTCTAAATTGGCCCCAAATTCCGGGTTGTTACAACTAATAAATTGATTAAAACCAATAAAAGAATGAAAGTTGAGTTAGTTAGTTAAATAACTTTCAGCTCCGTTCCTTTTCGAGGACAAAAATATTTTAAGTAGGGGAGATTGTAACAACCCGGAATTTTGGAACCAATTAAAAATTTTATTTTGGTAATTTTAATGGATTTTAAATATTTAAAATGATTTATTTTAAATAATAAAAATTAAAAATTTATTTAAATCAAAGTTTGAATGAATAAATTTATTTTAATTATAAAACGAGCTTGAAATGGCGCGGCAGTTTGAACATTTGATTTCAAATTTCAAATGAATGTACAAGATTCAAAATAAATCGGATTTTAGTGATACCAAAAATATTTAAATTTTTTTAAAAATATCTTTCTAACGTATCTGAAAAATTGAAATTTCATAGCGGGAATAAAAATTAATGGCCAGTTAAATATTCATAATAGTGGCTATGGAATTTATATATATTTTAATATAATAAATAGCTATTTTGCAAATGACCTACGTTTTCGACGAAACCACTTTTGTTGGATCTGGAATGTCAAATTATTGCATGATTCCAATTTTTATAATTTTTGGAACTAATATGTGAGCGCAGTAAATTTAAATGTGTTTGGTAATTTAAATTTAAATTGGATCGACCAAAAAATGACCATTTTTCAAACAGTCTCCAAATTCGAAGAAATTAATTTTGTTAAGACCGTATCATTAAAACATAGTTAGATTTATTTTTTAGAAAATTTTTGGAGTCAATATGTAGCCCCAGTAAATTAAAATGTACGATCAAATTAAAATATTAAATGTTTTGTATTTTAAATTAAAGAAAAAATGGGCTGAAACGATCGAATGGGCTGATGAGGCCTAGCCCATTGTGTACGAAATGGGGGTATTTCTCTAGGGGCGACAGTCGCTGGGCTTGATTTGGTGTAGGATGGATTAACGGGCCTTTTAGTGTTAAAGAATTAAATAGTAATATATTATAAAAACCCTTCAATTTGCAAAACCCTAATTCTATCCTCCTAAAATAACAGAGCCGCCATATTCACATCAATGATCTGAAAACTCCCAAGCTTCTCTCATTCAAACTCGAAATCTAAACAATAAAATTCGTAAATTCCAACTGTAATATGCGAGTTCGTTAATCTCAACGGGTAGGATTTTATTTAATAAAGTGGATCGGTGGATTTCAGCCCTCAAAGGGTGCGCGCTCGTGCGCTGATTCAGGTCGCTAGAGGGGACCAGATTCGTCGTGATGCCAGGTGATGGAGGAGGGACGTCGAGGTGTAACGTCCCGTAATTTTGGTAGTCATATATTTAATCTAATTTATATTTTAAATGTCAATTTGTAATATTAAATAAATTTATAATATATAATTCTTTATACAATGAAGGTTGAACGTTAAAATTTTATTTAATATAAATCGAGCTCGAAAACAAGGAGGTAGTTCGTAATTTACGATATGGACTTCCATTGAATATACAGGGTCCATTTTAAGTCGGAATCTTTTGAAACACGAATCATTGGAATCGATTAGATTATATTTTTCTAACGGAAGAGAAAATTGAAGATTTCATATTATAGATTGTTAGTAATGCCCATTTCAAATTTTCGAATAGTCTTTATGGAATTCGTTAATAAACAATAACGTTTATTTAGTAAAATATAAAGGATTTTCATATATGAGTTGAGTATCGTTCAGCCCGAGATTTGTAAATATTGAGTGTAAAGTATATATTGGTTTATTCTGAAGTTGTGTAATATTTTATTTAGAGAGATACGGTAATAATAATTTATTATTATTTGAATTGAATTATTTTAGATTTAAAATAAAAACCTAAGACATGATTTATTTTTCAAACAATCTTCGTTTCTGACGAAAAAAGTTTTATTGAAATACGTATAACTAATAATTGTTAGATTTCCAGTTTAGAGCCAACCGAAGTTGTTTTATCGGTGCGTGTAATTTAAAGGAGAACCGATAAATTAAAATAACGTTGTTCTGCAAACGGAGTCAATTTTCAATGAAATTAGTTTCATTAGGACCGAAACATCAAAATTATACCATGACGTCCATTTCCGTTATTTTCGGAGATTGTGTTATCGATGCAAACATTAAAAATGATAACGGTAAAACGGTAAATAGCGGTAAAATAAAGTAACAGTGAACAATTATATACTTCATTGTTAAGAAAGTAGTACACCTGCATGTCATTGTCTTTCATCAGCTTCTAATGAAATGAAAATTCATTTCAGTTCCTCTACACGCTAAGAAGTTTCGGCTAATGCCTAATGAAGCTAAGAAAAGATGGCACATGCCTAGCTTAAACAAAATATACGGCTAGTTCTTTTTTCCAGTCGCCATCAGCACATGCTAGGCTGCCTTAAATGTACCACACTGCCACTGCCTACTTCACACACATTTACCATTTATAATATAGCTTATCTATTTCAAGTCATTTCACGTAAGGTATGGACACTACCGACAATTTTCGTACAAGGTATACGTCTTCTTTTTCTGAAAAATGATCACCCTACCCTTCAGCTATCCATAGCGTTTCACATCAACAACTAAAGGAAATTCAACAGCTACATAGTGGTTATGAGTTGAAAACCCACAACAAACCACTGGTAACCTATGCGATCAAATCAATCGAACAAATCAGTGAAATGAAAAATCATGTTGTAACCTTCCCAAAATGCTATCAGCTACAAACTCTACTTTCTTCTCTGCTATAACCTGGCTTGAGCGAAGAGAAAGCACATCGCACCTATTTTATCTTCTCTTCAGCCATGCCCTATCTATGAAGTGACTTTTTTCTAATCTCTTATATCCCCTTCTATAATTACCGTGCTCCATTTCTCCTTGGTTGAAAACACGCAAGCACCATTCAGCAATATTTCTAAACCGAATTCTCCCTTCTGTTTTGAAAAATAATGCTAGCCACCTCTCAAAAACATCACTCTTTTCTACCATGCGAGTTCTGGTCGGGTTCAGGGAATGAGGAGGTGAAACAGTAATGAATAAACGAGGAGTCATGGGTTAAAGGGAAAAAGGTGATGGAAGGTGTGGTGTAAATCATTTGAACGAAGCTGGTAAGGGCAGATGAGGTCGTAGCTACTGGGATGGGTCACTGGAAAAAGGGATGGACTGGAGCATTGCAATGGAGGGTGGCGGGGGTGACCGCATTCTGTAGGTGGAAGACAATTCAATTGGGTTGTTTTCTTTTTGGAAATACAATTCTGGATGTAAAGAAGTGCTTGTGTTTGGTGAGTTTTCCAAACATATGACATGCGTGAAATGTACTAAGGAAAATGGGAAGTTGCCATATAAACGAATGGGCATATAAACAAATGCAAGGTAAAATAATGAAGACATAGTGTAGTTGTGACACCCCACGTCCGTTAATGTCACTCACTAAGGGAATGCATTAAGTTTCGTGAACCGTTGTAGGTAAGCAGACACAGAATAATTACAAGACAGATATAAATAAGATTGCAGCAGAAATTTCAAAAATTTATTTCAGACATAAATCATAATCCTGTGGTTTATAATACCAGCAGTCATAAAACCATTACAACAAAATACTTCTGTCTTGCATAATCTGAGTACATCGGAATTAAAAGAAAACATTATTCCCTAATAAAAAGAGTAAGCCATAGTAGAGACATGAAATTGAGCCATACTTCAGCAATAGCTCCTAGCAAGATGATATCTGAATCCCGACTAAGCCTGGGTGTTTCCTCCCTATGAACCTGGGGAAGGGGGAAACGGAAGAAAGAAGGCGAAACAAACTAGGTAAGACATAAGTCTGGTGAGTCTAGTTACTTTTATCCAGTAAATAAATAAAGGTAATCATGACAGGCATAAAGTGGATAAGAGAGATCACTATACAAATGGCAGGTGTGACAAGGCGGATAAGGTAAGGTACATACATGCTTCACTAGTGACTATGCACTATCACTAGTATAATTTAAAATGAGATGATCCCTTCCACTGTAATTTGGAAGACTTAGGGCATACGTCCGAGTATACCCTAACAACTACCCTAATTGATCGGCTCCCTACTCTATAGATATCCAGTGCTGGCCCCACAGTAGGGGATATCACTTCCCTAAGGTGGCAACCTATAATGTGCAAACCATATCTACAGGTGTCACGGTCGTCTTAGCCCTTTCTGCCCGGCCCATGTACGCAGATATCCCTAGTCGGTTTGTGTCGCCCACACTATCCATCTCGTTTGGATCTCTTACAATCAATAGTAAGCGTGCCCCTTCTCTGCCTAGTATGGAGTTCCTTACTTAATACCAACTCCGGGTTACTGATTGAAATGGGTCCCACACAATATGATACAAGCTCTCCCCTTTGTCTTGTATCCCCACTAGGTTTTCCATTGACTATGTATACCCTTAGGTGTCTTTAATTACATAGCCCTATGTCAGTTATGCTTACCTTTAGGTGTCTTTAATACATAATCCTCAATCTTTCTACTGGTTATGCTTACCTATAGGTGTCTTTAATACATAACCCTACCATTTCTATAAGTTATGCATACCCTAAAAGGTGTATTTAATTACATAACTTTATTACTTCCCTCGGTTATGTATACCACTAGGTGTCTTTAATTACATAACCTTATCAAGTTAAGTTTGTGGGCCTATATATACTAAAATTACCCACCTACCCAAGATTTACTTGACCCTCCCACTGATTCAAGCATGTTTATTTAACGGTTAAATTTGTGGGCCTATATATACTAATATTACCCACTTACCCATGATTTACTTAACCCTCCCCTTTTATTCAGCCAATTTTATTTAACCCTAACTTATGTCCATATTCATATTAAATTAGGTTAAGTAGTCCATCTCCTTACCATGCCTAATTATGGTTATAATGGGCTAGACCTCCCACATTAGGCCTACAACGTGTGGATGTTGGATATGCCAGTGGGGTCCGGGCAGTCTTATTCCACAGTTGGGCCTAACCTCGTGTCTTAGCCCGATTCGTATTTGTGTACTTAGACCTCCCACATTAGGTTCAACATTAATGGCTGCTGGATATGCCGGTCGGCTCCGGGCAGACTTCTGCCACTAATGTAACCTAACCTCATGTCATAAGTACAATTAAAATTGTTAATTTTAATTACTAAACATTCTATCTTTATCCAAATTTACCTATGTCATTATAGGTAATTAATTCATTTTTACCCAAATTTACCTATGTCATTATAGGTAATTAATTCTATGTTTCCCCATTTGAATTATATGCTCATTTCATATAAATATTATACAAACTATGCCAGTTACAAATTCCCTTTTATCCCCGTTCCTAACTAACGTATTCACATGTATTTTGGCGGCATCGAGGCTGTAAAGTAGCCTCGTCATAACAATAAAAAGGGAACATGATAAGGGTGACAATTCAACATGTTTTGACATAAATATTAACATATCTGGCATAGTAACTAAGTGAATGGACATGTGATAATTATCATAATAAAGTGGACATCAAATTAATAACTTGTGTTTAGGCAAGCATAATAAGATCTAGATTCAATATTAGGTATCCAATTACATAAATCTAGCATAGACAGGGTAGCATAATAAAAAGTTGAGATTCACATGTCATGTTTGCCACATATACCAAGGTATCATAATATAGCAAGTGAAAGATTGTTAACACCAAAATCCAGATCCAAGTAATGTCAAATTAATGGATGTACTATTATCCTAACATGGTTACAAATCAATGTTCATATAAACGTCATATCGAATCACCACAGTCAGATCAAGAAAGTTAGATCTGTATTAACAAGTTCACATGTACCACAGACAGAGTGTGCTTGCATAAGTTCATGATTTACAACATATACCCGATTCAAAGTCTACCACAATTCACATTTATCTATTTAAACCTAAAAGTGACTAGCATTCACAGAAAAAGAATGGATCTTGAATTCTGGGATCTGATTTCTGAATTTGTTATGCTTAACCCTTGATGTAGACTTTGGTTTTTATCTTCTAGCTTGAATTTGATTTGTTATGGTGGAGGCAAGGTTAGTTTAGGATCCAACAACATATAGGCTCATGAATGAATTTAGTTTAGATTAGGGTTTAGGTTTATGTGTGCTTATATAGATGTGTACGATTAATTAGAGCCCTTAGATTAGTTTAGGATCAATCTAAACTATCCAATTCACAATGACACATCACCCAGCCAATCAGAGGATGCCACATATGCCCTAATACATCAAAAATCGTCATTGACCAACAAAAGTGCGCCATGTGTGCAACATGATGCGCAACAGCAGGGGCGTTGGCACCCACACGTAATATATATATATTATATTTATTTTTCTTTTTAATTATATTTCCAATTAACCATTTTCACACTAAACCACTTTTTGAACCGCATTCACACTAAGCCACTTTTTAGCCATTCCCCTAAAACAAAAATATGACGCTGGCGGGGAATGAACTCAGAACCTCTTGTATACAAGTCACATGTTCTAACCAAATGAGCTACTAAGTCTTTTGTTTACGAACCATAGAACAATGCTAAACATTATTCTTTTCTCATTCCTCTTTTTCATGTTTTGTTGCAATATTTAATTTAAAGATACCTTTTTCATCCTAAATCGGTTTTCAGCAAACCATAGGTCTAAATTGACTAGAAAATCGCCGTGAACGCAATGACGCTAATTTCGTGACCAAATTCCTGAAGCTCTTCAAATTTTCCTTTTTATTTCTATTTAATTGCTCGCATGCATTTCTTCGCATTTCATGTATTGCTTGTAATTTCTTTCATTAATCTTTTTCTTCATTTCACTACATTAACTTATTACATGCAATTTTATTGTCATTATTTTATTTCTCTCTAAAATATATCTATGCATACAATATTTATACATATTTCTACATTTTTAATTTCGTTAGAAATGCGGGGTGTTACATTCTCCCCTCCTTAAAGTATTTTGTCCCAGAAATCTTTGTGTTAAGAAGAATGTATCCTACCATTCATCATCCATCTACTCATCCATCATCCACAAGCATCCATTGTCCTTAAAAGATTTCTAATGCTATATGAACATATGTAGAGGTGTGTGTATATATCCCAATACTAATGCGAAGATCAGGCAGTCTACTGATTCATTTGATCTCCTTAATACAATGTATGTTAATGCCATGAATCCAACATGTATGAAAATAATCCTATTATAACATGTAAGTTCTATATGCGTGCACACTCATTCGTCCAAATGCAGCATCCATATGATGATACTTCCATTTTCATCCATGAGGAAAAAGAAAAATGCACAAACATCCATATGTAGTATGAGAGTGACTGAGCCGATCTAGTGCCTAATGTGTGTGTATATGAATCCACAGGAAACCACTAGCAAACACTTGCATCCATCAATCATAACATGTCTCAAACACATGTTTACATCCATGGGTTCCCTATCTAAAGGTCGAAGATTCGATCGATAGGACACAGACGAATGATAGAAACAAGTATGAATAAAAAGCTTTGGAAAAAGAAGTTAAGAACATAGTCCTAAGAGGAAAGGGTATGAAGCGTGATCTTTATTTTCACTCTCCCAAGTCGCATCCTCCCTGTCTTCTCTACTTTTACTTCCTTCCGCAAGTTTTCTCCTCTTCCTTGAACTCTATACATTTTATCACCACTTGGATGAATAGTCATCTTATAATGATGGGCTTCCTCAAGGACTGTCTTTAATAGGTTTCCCATCCTGATATGATTCACCTATCAAACCTCCTCTCAAGTAGCTCCCCTACTTGCTTATCGAGTTACCTATTTTCTTTTAGGAGTCACATGTCGTACAGGTAATGCAACAGGCTTTTCACTATCCACCAAGTATATTCGAAAACTAATCTCGTGCCTTGGGGTAAACCCCAAACCTCATCAAAAAAATCAGAATAACCTCGGACTACTAGAAAAAATTGCAAATAATCGATAGATGCATCAAAAGACTCTAGGAAACTAAGCATGATAGACCCTTGTGGGTCACAAGAAATTTTGAGGGTCCTCCCATGACAAGTTAGTAGATTAACGACCCTCCTCTCACCACCCAGAATGGCACCATATGTGGTAAGCCAACTCATCCCTAGAATCAACCCCTAGCCCATGAAACAAGATGTGCGTCGCACTCAAACTCGACGCCTAACACAGATATTCTCAAACACCAATAAATCATGGATAAATGAGCCGAACCCCCAATGGGGTTTGAGACAACAACGGGATCCATTACCATACTAGTAATTAAGTGTAGAGATTCAACTACAGAACTAGATATGAACGAATGCGCCAGAATCGAAAAGAGTTCTAACTGGTTGATTGGAATGAGAAATCAAAACCTTCCATGGAAACTTTCCTACCTTTATCTTGTGCACTAGCCACGAGAGCATTCGCTTGCCCTCTAGAGGTTCCTGTCCTTTGACATTGCCCTTGCTTCCATGGGCACTCCCCCAGAATAGTGTCCAACCTCTCCACAAATGAAGCAAGCATTCTTCCTTTTCCTGCAGTCCTTGGCCAAGCGATCCTCTCGCCCATAACTATGGCACTTCCCCTTATCCTTAGCCTTGTTATTTTTTTCCTTCTTCTGTTGTTCTTGCTGTCCTTTCTTGGGCCATACCTTTTTCTCATCCTTGGGATGTGCTCCTTAGCCCTAACTACCTTGTACTCCTTTTTAGCCACGTTTGTGTAATAAGCTAACATATCTTTCGAAAGTTGCCTCCATCGCACAAAAATCCTTTAGAAGCTCTAGAGAATTAACCATAGGTGAAACCACTGCGGCTACGGATGGAGATTTGGCACTTCATTGCCCTTCGACATATGCTAAACATGCCCACGACATCATGCCAGAATGAGGACACCTTTTGAGAAGAATTGATTCCTCAGACAAAAAGGGAAAAAGGTATCAAGTGGAGAACCGAGAAATATTACATATGGCTTTAGTGAATATGTTTTTCAAATCAAACTTTTCTTTTTCAAAATATTTTCTTTTAAAACTTTTTTGAAAAATATTTTTCAAAACGTTTATCTAATCTGGTAACCTTCAGCTCTGATACCAAGTGTGACACCCCACGTACGTTAATGTCACTCACTAAGGGAATGCATTAAGTTTCGTGAAGCGTTGTAGGTAAACAAACACATAATAATTACAAGACAGATATAAATAAGATAACAGTGTAAATTTCAAAAAATTTATTTCAGTCATAAATCATAATCCCGTGGTTTACAATACCATAAGTATAAAACCATTGCAACAAAATAATTCTGTCTTGCATAATCTGAGTACATAGGAATTAAAAGAAAACATTATTCCCCAATAAAAAGAGTAAGCCATAGAAGAGACAAAAACTTGAGCCATACTTCAGCAATAGCACCTAGCAAGATGATATCCAAATCCTGACAATGCTTGGGTGTTTCATCCCGGTGAACCTTGGGGGGGGGGGGGGACGGAAGAAAGAAGGCGAAACAAAATAGGTCAGAAATAAGTCTGGTGAATCTAGTTACTTTTAGCTAGTAAATAAATAAAGGTAATCACGGCAGGCATAAAGTGGATAAGAGAGATCACTATACAAATGGCAGGTGTGACAAGGCGGATAAGGTAATGTATATACATGCTTCACTAATGACTACTCTGCACTATCACTAGTATAATTTAAAATGAGATGATCCCTTCCACTATAAGTTAGTAAACTTAAGGCATACGCCCGAGCATGCCCTAACTACTACCCTAATCGATCGACTCCCTACTCTGTAGATATCCTGTGTTGGCCCCACATTAGGGGGTATCACTTCCCTAAGGTGGCAACCTATAATGTGCAAACCATATCTACTGGTGTCACGGTCGTCTTAGCCCCTCTACCCGACCCATGTACGCACATATCCCCGGTCGGTTTGTGTCGCCAACACCATCCGTCTTGTTTGGATCTCTTATGATCAATCAGTAAGCGTGCCCCTTCTCCGCCAAGTACGGAGTTCCTTAGTTGATACCAACTCCAGGTTACTGATTGAAATGGGTCTCACACAATATGATACAAGCTCTCCCCTTTGTCTTGTATCCCCACTAGGTTTTCCACTGACTATGTATAACCTTAGGCGTCTTTAATTACATAGCAATATGTCAGTTATGCTTACCTTTAGGTGACTTTAATACATAATCCTCAATCTTTCTACTGGTTATGCTTACCTATAGGTCTTTAATACATAACCCTGCCATTTCTATAAGTTATGCTTACCCTAAACGGTGTCTTTAATTACATAACTTTATTATTTCCCTCGGTTATGTAAACCACTAGGTGTCTTTAATTACATAACCTTATCAGGTTAAGATTGTGGGCTTATATATACTAATATTACCCAGCTACCCAAGATTTACTTGAACCTCCCACTGATTCAAGCATGTTTATTTAACGGTTAAGTTTGTGGGCTTATATATACTAATACTATCCACCTACCCATGATTCACTTAACCCTCCCCTTTTACTCAGCCAATTTTACTTAACCCTAACTTAAGTCTATTGTAACACCTCATAATTCTGTAACACTAGGATTCACGAATGAAGGCAGAATCAAAAGTTATAATCAAAATCAAGGGAAACGGGCTACGCCATTGCGTTTGTCTCGGAATTCTACATGAAAACGAGTCCGAGTTTACGTAAATCGGAGTCCGTATGAGGAAGATATGGCCTCCGGAAGATTCAGCGAAGTTCAGATTTCAAAACTGGTCGAGTTCGAAATTCAAAAACAGACCCAGATTGGGCAGGGCGGGAATTTTCCCGCCCAAGGCACCCAGGTCGACTGGGTAGTCGACCTGGGGGTCGACCCCCTTGCTTTTTCCTGTTTTCTGCACCTGGTTCGTTCTTCTGTATTCGGACGCCATCCTGACCAGATTCGTTGACTTCTACACTATATAAACAGCCCTAGACTCCTTCTCTATTCACAATTCTTCTCTACCCTTATGCTGCAAATATTCTTAGTGAACATGGCTTCCTCTCCTCCTCTTAATCAAATAATAAATAAAATAATATATATAAAAGAAATCAAGATGAGGAGGTGCTGCTCAAAGACTTTCAAAGAGGAGATTCAAGCTAGAATTCAAGTGAAGATTCGAACGACTGCAACGACTGTTTTTCTACGAATCATAGCAATGCCATCTTTCTATTCTAATCTAATCTCTGTAAGTCAGTTATTTCTAGATTTGAACGTTTTTCTCTGTTCGTGACATGAAATTAAAGGAATAAAAGAATATGCCAAATCTCCCTCTCTCTATTCGAATAAGTGCCTATACTCTTGAACCTAATTAAGAACTATTATGATTAGAGGACAAATAAGACCGTGCCTATAAAACTATGGACCTTAAAACCATATGCCTATGACTATGGACATTGCCTATGACTATGAACATTGCCTATGACTATGGACATTGCCTATGACTATGAACATTGCCTATGACAGTGACTGTGACTATGAGGATTATTTCCTTGACTAAGCCTATGCCTTTGATTAGGAAATATAAACTATTGCCTATGACATAACAAGGATGTCTTTGATTAAACACCTGTGATTCATGACTAGGAAAGTGTTGCTTAAGTTTGTGACTATGAAATTGGGTCTAAACCCGATTATCTATTCTGTCTATTCTTGGTTATCTTTGGTTTTAGACCTTGGGAATTTACCTATTAAGTTAGGTCTACCCATGTTCTTGAACCTACACCTTTATTCTGTCTATTCTTGGTTTTAGACCTTGGGAATTTACCTATTATGTTAGGTCTACCCATGTTCTTGAACCGACGTTGTTATTCAACCCTTTTTATGCCAGTTAGTATGTCTATCTTTTGCATAGCATCTTTGGTTCATTCCCTATTTTCTACGAACCTAGCTTTATTTACAATCTAGAATGAATCACGATTATACGAACGGTGGGAATGCGGTTTGGGCAAAATATGAAATTTACTAAAAACGTTGTTTAACTTGGAAATTGGCATAAATTGAGAACATGTATTATGGCATGTTCATAGAAATGCAAATCGGATAAATTTGAAATGAATTATAAGGTGTGTAATTTGAATCTAGTATTGAGGTGTAAATATAGCATTTACATGAATAGTGAACTAGAGTAATAAGTCTAGAATTAGAATGTTGAATCGGAATTGGATTAGCTAATTTGGCACGGTAAGTATATTGGCATAAATGTGAAGTTGGCCATAATTGGGAGTAATTGGAAGGTTTAGCAAAATCATGGTTAGTGACACTTAATTTGCTATAGTTTACATACCAAAATGCATAAACATGATTTAGAGGGGGAAATGTGCCATAAGAATGAATGTTGACAATTTACATTAAAAGAGGAATAGGAAATAAGTAAATTAGGAATAATTTACTTATAGAATTTGTTCTAAATAAGAAATGTAAACTTAGACAAATTAAGGGTTTGTTAAACGACATCTTTTTTTTAATAATACGCCAGAAAGTTCTAGGGTGACAGAGAGGATAGTGTCTAGGCTTGGGTTTGGAAAATACAAGTTTCCTGCACTCCCTGGCTATCCCTAACTGATCCGACGGACGGGATGGTTACTTTCAAAACCTGATTTGAAAATTAATCAAAACCCTTTGAACGTAGAAAACACGAGTATGCCGAACCCGAGGTTAGACTGAGTTGCGATGTAAAACTGCCCGGAACCAACTAGAACATCCAGTATTCGCAACAATATCTGTCTAATGTGAGTGGTTGCGGCTTTAATCTATTTAATTAAAGCTAGAGCAAGAATGGTAGGGTTAAGTTAACTAAGACACTTAACCAGTTCAACATGATAACTACACTGATGGGTGGGGTTAGGTTCAGACTGACACTTAACACAGTTAAGCAAGAATGGGAGAGTTAAGTCCACAGGAACACTTAACCAACTTAACACAGTTAAGCTAGAATGGGAGGTATAAGTCCATAGAGACACTTAACCAAACTCAAGGTAGCAAGACAAGATTTGTAGGGGTTAAGTAAAGTTAATACACTTAGCCGAATTAAGATGCTAACTAGACCAGAGGTTGGGGTTAAGTAAAATCTAATACGCTTAGCCAATTTAATATGTTAGCTGGGCTAGACCGTAGGGTTAAGTAAACTTGAACCCTTAACCATCAGGTTGTGATAAAGGAATAGGGCTAAGTCTAAAAACATGAATGGGTAACACTTAACCATTAATAACATGTTAGTTAAAACAGACGGGCAGGGTTAATTTAAAAAGGAACACTTAACCAATACAGGATGAATGGGAAGGGTTAAGTAATAAGAAATACTTAACCAATATAACTTGGTTTGTGGTAGGGTTAAGTCATCATGAGTTACTGATAACACTTAACCAGTTTAACAGGGTAAATGAGGAGGGTTAAGTTAGCGTGGATTGACTATGACACTTAACCAATCCAAATTGACAGGAAAGAGAACTAAGTAAGCCTTAGTTAAGAAAACAACGATTCTGGAAACTAAGTGGTAAATCTTAGTTAGTAAAACTAAGTAGTAATTCTTAGTATAACACGGGAAGGAGCGAATGTCCGTCTGAGTAAAAAGGAGGCTCCAACGAATTGGGTTACGAAGCCCGAGGCTTCGAGGGGACGTGAGGGTACTCTTGGTATCCCTCTGTGAGGCTGCAGATGATCCGCCTGGGCCCACAGAGTTTAAGGTCTGCGTAGAAGAACCAAGGGTATGCCTTGGTTGCAATACATGGCAACCTAAAGACTAGGATGGACCGACGTGATTCGGCGAGCAAACGGTAGCCCTGTGATAGCGACTCGTCGTCTACCATCCATCTTGAGTCAATCGTGATACGTGAAGCGGAAAGGCGGAGAACTCCAAAAGACCATATACTTGCTATCTAGTTATGGGTGAGGATGGCCATAGGATAGTGGGGCACCGGGGGCCGGCGTATAGTTCTCATTTTACAAGGTGTGCCTTTCATTAGTTGAGGGAGGGGTCAAGTGGGACCATAGCCACTGGAACAAAAACAGACCTTAGCATCTGCATCGGCAGGTATATAAAAGCTCCCGACCGAGTTCTGTATTCCTTGATTTGCCCTGACACAGGACTCGGACCACACATTATGGGACATGTGCATCTGGACAAGCGATAACGATTCGCGATACATGCGTGGGGAAGTATAGGAACATATACCACTCTAGGTAGTGTGTCCTAGACTTGGGGGCATCATCCGACAGGTAGCACTAGTTGGACTAGGTGGCATAAATCCTGAATCCGAGAAGCGTTCGGCAGATAACGTAAACTCTAGTTAAATCTAGAAGGCACTTGGTAGAAAACCCTAGATTAAATCTAGGTAATAAATAAATAAATGGATGCCTGAAGGCGATGGAAAATACAGGGATTGGGATCACGTTAGCGTTACTAGTTGGGACATTAGTTAGCTTGTGCATAGATAATAGAAATCCGTATAACAAGGAAACGGCGAAGCGGCGAAAGTATTAGAGAACATCCAGTTTATCTTATCTTAGCATATCTTGTGTTGATCTTGTCTAATCTTGCTGACCCTATCATCATGATGTTGTCTTGTATTCAGTTAATTCATGTCGTTTTGTTTTCCATGTTCACATGCTAGAAGTTACTGAACTTACTCAGGCTTTATGTCTGACTCTGTTTTCCTTTCGTCTTATTTTCTTCCGTTCCCCCCCCCCCCAGGTAGTAAAGGAGGGAATAGCATAGCTCAGATTTAGTTGGACTGTCACTCTTTCCCAGCTTGAAGATTTGTCGAAGTTTTGCTTGGATTCTCTTTCCAGATGCTATGGCTGGCTCTTGCTAGAATTGGGGAATATAAATGTTGTTTTATGCTTCTTTATTTTGTAAGACAGATGATACTCTCATATTGTAAAGAAATCTTTGTACAAACTATTTTATCAATAAAGCAAAGTTTTATTTTCCACTGTTTAATTTCTGTCTGTCTTGTAATTTATCTGCATCTTTTACCCTAAATGCTCCACAGAACTTAGTGCATTCCCTTTGTGAGTGACACTAACAGACATGGGGTGTTACACGTGGTATCAGAGCTGAAGGTTACCAGATCAGATAAAGGATTTGAAAAAAAAAATTCGAAACGGTTTTTAAAAGAAGCATTTTCAAGAGAAAAGATTTGTTTTAAAAGGCATATTCCCCAAAGCCATACGCACTATCTTCTCTTCCTCTGTTTGAATTCTTGTCTCCTTCTTCCTTGAGTCTCCGGGCTCCTGGCTTTCTGGGAGGTAACCTCATCGAAGGGCAAAGTAGTGCCCGGCTTCCATCCATAGCCGTAGTTGTTTAATCTACGGGAGTTTTCTTTCGAAGCATATAGGGTTTTCCGGACGATGGAGGCAGTTTTCGAGAGATTTGTCAACATGACTACACACGGAAGGGGATGAGGAGTTTGGCTAAGGAGCATAACCCTAGGATGAGGAATTCATGGATGTAGACTTAGCACACGAAGGAGGAAGAAATTATAAAACCTAAGACAAGAGGAAGTATCTTTACTAGGGTATGATAGGGCATATACTTAAGGACAAGGGCAAGAACGAGGACGAGATTTTCAGAAGGACAAGTACATGCTTTCGCCACCAAGCGTACCTAGGAGAAAGGTAGTCCGGTTGGAAGAGTCTAGTTTTCTGTTCGTACTATTTCCTTAGGTTCTAGCGCTTCTCATTTGTTCGTATCCACTTCCATAGTTGGGTCTCTGCGCCATAGTACTTGTATAGTAGAAAGATCCCACTAGAGTCTCAAATCCAATTGGTGGTTCGACCAGTTTATTTTTGGGTAGTAGGGATTTTAGAATAGCTATCGAGTTTGCTTAAATCATCTCACGTAGAACGTCTAAATTCGGGGGATATATTCCTTGGGTGCTTGTCTGATATTGGTTTAGGCCTTTGGGGCTTGTACTTGAGGAATGTCGAGTTCGGTTTGGATGGTTTGCGTGAGAGATGAATAGTTGTGGCAGGCACTCCAAAGAGCACGTAGTAACCTTTCGACCCCTATAGTTATGGCACGGCGGATAATAGGGAAACCTCTAATCATCTTAGTACATATACTTGGTACCGTGATTGACATCTGTTTATTTTGGAAAAGGGTGGTCAGAAACTTCACAATCGTGAAGTTAAATTAGTTAAGATACAGTGGAGTAAAGCTCAAGAAGGCTAGAAATTAGCAGTATACCCTTTTCCTTGAGGGTGCATCCTTGATTTCTTTGTTTTAGGAGCTTTACGCCTAATCGTTTCTCTCTTTCCAAAGTATATCACCTAGGTCGTATCTCCGATCCTTAGGTTGAAGCCAATGGATGTAAACATGTGTTTGAAACATGTTATGGTTGGTGGTTGCAAGTGATTGGTAATGGTTGCTCATGGATGCATATGCATACGTATTAGGCGCTAGATCAATTCGGACGCTTTCATATTGCATTTACAGATATGTACTTTTTTGTAAGTTGAGCCTGATATGTTACGGATGTTGCATATGGATGAATGGCCGTGCACGCATGTAGTATTTACATAACCAAGGATGCTTGCATACATGATTGGACGCATGGCACTGACATGATTCGCATTAAGGAGGTCAACTGAATCAGTAGACCGCCTGATTTTGCATTAGATAAAGACATATACACACACTATGCATATGAACATGAAAGCATTAGAAATCTTTTAAGGACAATGAATGCCTATGGTTGAATGGTTGAGTAGATGGGTGATTGGATGGTAGGACACATTCTTCCTAACTTGAAGATTTCGGGGACGAAATCCTTTTAAGTGGAGGAGAATGTAACACCCCGTAATTCTGTAACACTAGGATTCACAAATCAAGGCAGAATCAAAAGTTAAAATCAAAACCAAGGGAAACGGGCTGCCCATTGCGTTTGCCTCGGAATTCTGCATGAAAACGAGTCCGAGTTTGCGTAAATCGGAGTCCGTATGAGGAAGATATGGCCTCCGGAAGATTCAGCGAAGTTCATATTTCAAAACTGGTCGAGTTCGAAATTCAAAAACAGACCCAGATTGGGCAGGGCGGGAATTTTCCCGCCCAAGGCACCCAGGTCGACTGGGTAGTCGACCTGGGGGTCGACCCCCCTGCTTTTTCCTGTTTTATGCACCTGGTTTGTTCTTCTGTATTCGGACGCCATCCTGACCAGATTCGTTGACTTCTACACTATATAAACAGCCCTAGATTCCTTCTCTATTCACAATTCTTCTCTACCCTTATGCTACAAAGATTCTTAGTGAACATGGCTTCCTCTCCTCCTCTTAATCAAATAATAAGTAAAACAATATATATAAAATAAATCAAGACGAGGAGGTTCTGCTCAAAGACTTTCAAAGAGGAGATTCAAGCTAGAATTCAAGTGAAGATTCGAACGACTGCAACGACTGTTTTTCTACGAATCATAGCAATGCCATCTTTCTATTATAATCTAATCTTTGTAAGTCAGTTATTTCTAGATTTGAACATTTTTCTCTGTTCGTGACATGAAATTAAAGGAATAAAAGAATATGCCAAATCTCCCTCTCTCTATTCGAATAAGTGCCTATACTCTTGAACCTAATTAAGAACTATTATGATTAGAGGACAAATAAGACCGTGCCTATGAAACTATGGACCTTAAAACCATATGCCTATGACTATGGACATTGCCTATGACTATGAACATTGCCTATGACTATGGACATTGCCTATGACTATGAACATTGCCTATGACAGTGACTGTGACTATGAGGATTATTTCCTTGACTAAGCCTATGCCTTTGATTAGGAAATATAAACTATTGCCTATGACATAACAAGGACATCTGTGATTATACACCTGTGATTCATGACTAGAAAAGTGTTGCTTAAGTTTTGTGACTATGAAATTGGGTCTAAACCCGATTATCTATTCTGTCTATTCTTGGTTATCTTTGGTTTTAGACCTTAGGAATTTACCTATTAAGTTAGGTCTACCCATATTCTTGAACCTACGCCTTTATTCTGTCTATTCTTGGTTTTAGACCTTGGGAATTTACCTATTAAGTTAGGTCTACCCATGTTCTTGAACCGACGTTGTTATTCAACCCTTTTTATGCCAGTTAGTATGTCTATCTTTTGCATAGCATCTTTGGTTCATTCCCTATTTTCTACGAACCTAGCTTTATTTATAATCTAGAATGAATCATGATTATACGAACGGTGGGAATGCGGTTTGGGAAAAATATGAAATTTACTAAAAACGTTGTTTAACTTGGAAATTGGCATAAATTGGGAACATGTATTATGGCATGTTCATAGAAATGCAAATCGGATAAATTTGACATGAATTATAAGGTGTGTAATTTGAATCTAGTATTAACGTGTAAATCTAGCATTTACATGAATAGTGAACTAGAGTAATAAGTCTAGAATTAGAATGTTGAATCGGAATTGGATTAGCTAATTTGGCATGGTAAGTATATTGCCATAACTGTGAAGTTGGCCATAATTGGGAGTAATTGGCAGGTTTAGCAAAATCATGGTTAGTGACACTTAATTTGCTATAGTTTACGTACCAAAAAGCATAAACATGATTTAGAGGGGGAAATGGGCCATAAGAATGAATGTTGACAATTTACATTAAAAGAGGAATAGGAAATAAGTAAATTAGGAATAATTTACTTATAGAATTTGTTCTAAATAAGAAATGTAAACTTAGACAATTTAAGGGTTTGTTAAATGACATCTTTTTTTTAATAATACACCAGAAAGTTCTAGGGTGATAGAGAGGATAGTGTCTAGGCTTGGGTTTGGAAAATACAAGTTTCCTGCTCTCCCTGGCTATCCCTAACTGATCCGATGGACGGGATGGTTACTTTCAAAACATGATTTGAAAATTAATCAAAATCCTTTGAACGTAGAAAACACGAGTATGCCTAACCCGAGGTTAGACTGAGTTGCGATGTAAACCTACCCGGAACCAACCGGCACATCCAGTATTTGCAACAATATCTGTCTAATGTGAGTGGTCGCGGCTTTAATCTATTTAATTAAAGCTAGAGCAAGAATGGTGGGGTTAAGTTAACTGAGACACTTAACCAGTTCAACATGATAACTACACTGATGGGTGGGGTTAGGTTCAGACTGACACTTAACACAGTTAAGCTAGAATGGGAGGGTTAAGTCCACAGGAACACTTAACCAACTTAACACAGTTAAGCTAGAATGGGAGGTATAAGTCCATAGAGACACTTAACCAAACTCAAGGTAGCAAGACAAGATTTGTAGGGGTTAAGTAAAGTTAATACACTTAGCCGAATTAAGATGCTAACTAGACCAGAGGTTGGGGTTAAGTAAAATCTAATACGCTTAGCCAATTTGATATGTTAGCTGGCCTAGACCGTAGGGTTAAGTAAACTTGAACCCTTAACCATTAGGTTGTGATAAAGGAATAGGGCTAAGTCTAAAAACATGAATGGGTAATACTTAACCATTAATAACATGTTAGTTAAAACAGACGGGCAGGGTTAATTTAAAAAGGAACACTTAACCAATACAGGATGAATGGGTATGGTTAAGTAATAAGAAATACTTAACCAATATAACTTGGTTTGTGGTAGGGTTAAGTCATCATGAGTTACTGATAACACTTAACCAGTTTAACAGGGTAAATGAGGAGGGTTAAGTTAGTGTGGATTGACTATGACACTTAACCAATCCAAATTGATAGGAAAGAGAACTAAGTAAGCCTTAGTTAAGAAAACAACGATTCTGGATACTAAGTGGTAAATCTTAGTTAGTAAAACTAAGTAGTAATTCTTAGTATAACACGGGAAGGAGCGAATGTCCGTCTGAGTAAAAAGGAGGCTCCAACGAATTGGGTTACGAAGCCCGAGGCTTCGAGGGGACGTGAGGGTACTCTTGGTATCCCTCTGTGAGGCTGCAGATGATCCGCCTGGGCCCACAGAGTTTAAGGTCTGCGTAGAAGAACCAAGGGTATGCCTTGGTTGCAATACATGGCAACCTAAAGACTAGGATGGACCGACGTGATTCGGCGAGCAAACGGTAGCCCTGTGATAGCGACTCGTCGTCTACCATCCATCTTGAGTCAATCGTGATACGTGAAGCGGAAAGGCGGAGAACTCCAAAAGACCATATACTTGCTATCTAGTTATGGGTGAGGATGGCCATAGGATAGTGGGGCACCGGGGGCCGGCGTATAGTTCTCATTTTACAAGGTGTGCATTTCATTAGTTGAGGGAGGGGTCAAGTGGGACCATAGCCACTAGAACAAAAACAGACCTTAGCATCTGCATCGGCAGATATCTGAAAGCTCCCGACCGAGTTCTGTATTCCTTGATTTGCCATGACACAGGACTCGGACCGCACATTATGGGACATGTGCATCTAGACAAGTGATAACGATTCACGATACATGCGTGGGGAAGTATAGGAACATATACCACTCTAGGTAGTGTGTCCTAGACTTGGGTGCATCGTCCGACAGGTAGCACTATTTGGACTAGGTGGCATAAATCCTGAATCCGAGAAGCGTTCGGCAGATAACGTAAACACTAGTTAAATCTAGAAGGCACTTGGTAGAAAACCCTAGATTAAATCAAGGTAACAAATAAATAAATGGATGCCTGAAGGCGATGGAAAATACAGGGATTGGGATCACGTTAGCGTTACTAGTTGGGACACTAGTTAGCTGGTGCAGAGTTAATAGAAATTCGTATAACAAGGAAACAGCGAAGCGGCGAAAGTATTAGAGAACACCCAGTTTATCTTATCTTAGCATATCTTGTGTTGATCTTGTCTAATCTTGCTGACCCTATCATCATGGTGTTATCTTGTATTCAGTTAATTCATGTCATTTTGTTTTCTATGTTCACATGCTAGAAGTTACTGAACTTACTCAGGCTTTATGTCTGACTCTGTTTTCCTTTCGTCTTCTTTTCTTCCTCCCCCCCCCCCCAGGTAGTAAAGGAGGGAATAGCATAGCTCAGATTTAGTTGGACCATCACTCTTTCCCAGCTTGAAGATTTATCGAAGTTTGTCTTGGATTCTCTTTCCAGATGCTATGGCTGGCTCTTGCTAGAATTGGGGAATATAAATGTTGTTTTATGCTTCTTTATTTTGTAAGACAGATGATACTCTGATATTGTAAAGAAATCTTTATACAAACTATTTTATCAAAAAAGAAAAGTTTTATTTTCCGCTATTTAATTTTTGTCTGTCTTGTAATTTATCTGCATCTTTTACCCTAAATGCCCCACAGAACTTAGTGCATTCCCTTTGTGAGTGACACTAACGGACGTGGGGTGTTACATCTATATTCATATTAAATTAGGTTAAGTAGTATATCTCTTTATCATGTCCAATTATGGTTATAATGGGCTAGACCTCCCAAATCAGGCCTACAACGTGTGGATGCTAGATATGCCGGTCGGGTTCGGGCAGTCTTATTCCACAATTGGGCCAAACCTCGTGTCTTAGCCCGATTCGTAATTGTGTACATAGACCTCCCATATTAGGTTCAACATTAGTGGTTGTTGGATATGTCGGTCGTGTCCGAGTAGACTTCCGCCACTAATGTAACCTAACCTCGTGTCATAAATACAATTAAAATTATTAATTTTAATTAGTAACATTCTATCTTTATCCAAATTTACCTATGTCATTATAGGTAATTAATTCTATGTTTCCCCATTTGAATTATATGCTCATTTCATATAAATATTGTATAAACTATGCCAATTACAAATTCCCTTTTATCCCCATTCCTAACTAATGTATTGTAACACCCCATGGCCATTAATGTCACTGACAAAGGGAATGCATTAATGTCATGGAGCGTTATAGTAGTATAGAACAGATAAATTATAAGAAAAAATAAACAAAACACAGCGGAAGATAAAACTTATTTCATAGCATCATAACTTCAAAACAAGCTTACATAAGTAGTCTCCAAAAACCATTACAACATGATCAATTGTCTTTTCCAAAAACTTCAAAGTACGTAAAGAAGCAAATACTTAAATAACATAAATGCATAAATTCCCACTGAGCATAAGCAAAGCCATAAAGATGAGAGAGTCCAAAGCGATACATCTAATCTCTTTAAGCAACTGAAAGAAATCGGCACTAAGCTGTAGTATTCCCTCCTTGCAAACCTGAGGGGGGGGGGGAAGGAAATAAAAGAGGTGGAAACAAAACGGGTCAGACATAAAGTCTGGAGAGTCCAGTAATTTTAACAAATAATAGGTAAGGTAAATGATCAAGACATAAATAGGCATCATGATACGGCTATAACATAGATAAGGTAGATAAAAAGTATGGACAAGATGATTCCGTTCGTAAGTACTAAGACAATCCTACACCTTGGCTAAGCGAACAACCATCCAAGTACTAACCCCGAAGACCGAAGTCAACATCAGACTAGCACCCAAAGGACTATCCAACTCAACCAACATGTATTTCGTTGCACCGCACTTTTGCTAAGTTACACCACATTAATTAATTACACCGCACATCTACTAGTATATATTTACTAAAGGTTGATCCCTTCCCACTAACTGTACCCACATGACAAACTTGGTAGTTACTTGTACCTAGCTGCTATCGTAGGCGTCGGCTTGCTCTTACCACCGCTAAGGTACCCTTACCCTACCCATTCGATCGGCTCCCTAAACCCCATAGGCACCCGTGCTGGCCCCACAGTTGGGTGTATCACTCCAAAAAGTGGCAACCCCGATACCGACATAAAATGCACAGCTATACCTACACGATGCAACAACGTCTTACCTACCAGCCGGGACCCATGCACGCACATGAACCCGTTGGACTTGCCTTGCCACCGCTATTCACTATTTGACCTCTTACATTCAAGTTCAGTAAGCGTGCCCCAACCCCGGCCTAGTACCAGGCCCAATTAGATACTCAAACGGGTTACTGGTTGAAACGGGTCCCCTATCCGACATAAGCCTCCCACCTATGCTTGTTTCCCACTAGGTTTTTCTCCCACTTAAACATTTTAATTTAAATGTCCATGTCTTACACATGCTATGGTTAAGTCCATACTTACATGTCATAATTTACATGTCTTATCTTATTCCGGTTAAGTCCATATTTACATGTCATAATTTACATGTCTTATCTTATTCCGGCTAAGTCCATATTTACATGTCACCCCACTTAACCCTCTAACCATACCCATATCTTATTATGGTTAGTATTCCTTAATTCATTCCTTATGACGAACGGTGCATGACCGCCCATATTAGACCGAATGCTTTGTGGCCTCTGGATTTGCGTCTCCCAAGTAGCGTCTTCTCTTCCGTCTCCCAAGTAGCGTCGCTCTCATCATCTCCCCATTGCACTTTGACTAGCTTGACCTCTCGATTCCTCAACATCTTAATCTCCGACCCAAGAATGCATGTAGGAGCTCGTCGAATAATCGCATCACGCTCTATTTCCACCTCTCTAAGCAAGCTCTTCCAAAACTCGCTGATAAAGATAGGATCGCGATCGCTCACTATGCTAGAAGGAACACCGTGCAAACGAACTATCTCTCGAATGTATACGGAGGCTAACCATGGAGCAGTCCTCTTACTCTTCACAGGAATGAAATGGGAGCTCTTAGTAAGTCTATCTACCACAACCCGAATCCCTGTATTACCCTTCCTTGATCTTGGTAACCCATCAACAAAGTCCATCGAGACACTCTCCCCTTCCATTGTGGAACCTCCAATGGGTGAAGCAACCCACGGGCTTCTTTTGCTCTGCTTTTACTTGTTGGCACACCAAGCATCTAGTGACAAACTCGGCCACATCCCTCTTCATACCGGCCCAAAAGTAAACTCGTCTCATGTCCATGTACATCTTGTCCCCGCCGGGATGTATGGTCATCTTCGAACGATGTGCTTCATCAAGAATGGTCTTCCTCAAGTTCTCGTCTCGTGGTACACAAAGTCTACCGTCCCTACGTAACCAACCCTTATCATCTAGGGTATACCTACTGAGATGGCTCGATGACTCCCCCATTATGAGCTTCTCTACTAACACAACCAACTGTGGGTCATCTCGCTGTGCCTCACCAATCCGTCCGAAAAGCGTAGGTCTGACCTCTAAGGATGCTAGCAAACCGGGTACAAAGTCAATGGAAGGTCTAAAGTCAAATGTTGAGATGAACTCTAAGCCTCACCGCTTAATAAACAACGGACTCAAGGACAACCTTTTCCTACTTAAGGCGTCTGCCACCACGTTACCCTTACCAGGGGTATATGCTATCTCGAAATCGTAGGATGCTAAGAATTCCATCCACCTTTGCTGCCTTAAGTTCAAGTCCTTCTGAGAGAACAAATATTTTAGCGATTTGTGGTCTGTGAACAATTCGAATTTCTCGCCAAGAAGATAATGGCGCCAAGACTTAAGCGCGAAAACAATAGTGGCCAACTCTAGGTCATGTGTAGGGTAATTTCTCTCATGTACTCTCAATTACCTTCCTCCATAGGCTATTACCCTCCCCTCTTGCATTAAGACTGCACCTAGTCCTGTCCCACAAGCATTGGTATAAACGGTAAATGGCTTACTCCCATCTGGCAATACTAAGACTAGGGCTTTGGTCAAAGCTCTCTTTAAACGTTGGAACGCATCATCACAATCTACGTCCCACGTGAAAACTAGGTTCTTCTTCGTCAAGCGTGTCAATGGGGCTGATATCTTTGCGAAGTCCTTGATAAACTTCCTATAGTAGCCAGCCAACCCCAAGAAACTCCTCACCTCGGTAGCATTTTTAGGGACCTTCCAATCTTGGAGGGCCACCACCTTCGCGGGATCCACAGCTATCCCTTCTTTGGAAACCATGTGCCCTAATAATCGCACTTCCTTCTTCCAAAAGTGACATTTAGAAAATTTAGCTTTAAGCTTATGCGCTCGAAGGGTCTCCAACACTTTGCTAAGATGTAGGGCATGCTCTTCCTCATTCTTAGAAAAGATCAAGATGTCATCCACCAAGACCACCACGAATTTATTAAGGTACTCCCTAAACACCCTACTCATCAAGTCAACAAAGTATGCGGGGACGTTTGTCAAACCTAAAGGCATCACAAGCCACTCATAGGAACCGTCCGGAGTCCTAAAGGCAGTCTTGTCTATGCTATCCTCAGCCACTCTCAATTGATGGAAACCAGTGGCTAAGTCCAACTGTGAAAACACTGAGGCGCCAACTGACTAATCGAAGAGATCATCAATCCTCGGCAGTGGGTGTCTATTCTTGTTAGTAAGCTTATTAAGTTCTCTATAGTCCACACAAAGTCTAAGGGACTCATCCGCCTTCGTGGCAAATACTACCGGCAGTGGGTGTCTATTCTTGTTAGTAAGCTTATGAACCCCTTCTCAAGCAACTCCCTTACTTGCTTATTGAGTTCCCTGTTCTCACAAGGAGCCATGTGGCGTACTGGAAGAGATACGGGTTTTGTATTGTCTACAAGATAAATACGAAAGTCTATCTCACGTTTTTGGGGTAGACCCCTCACCTCATCGAAGACATCAACATATTCACGGACTATACGAACAGAATGTAAATCATCATTGGATGCGTCAAGTGACTCAAGATAACTAAGCATCACTGATCCTCTAGGGTCACAAGAAATATTAAGGGTCTTTCCACTATGAGTCAACAATTTTACTACCCTTCGTTCACAATCTAGGATGGCACCATGTCTGGCTAGCCAATCCATCCCTAGAATCAACCCATAGCCCATGAAACCAAGCACAAAAGCATTACATTGGATGCTTCATTGGATGTGTCAAGTGACTCAAGATAACTAAGCATCACCGATCGTCTAGGGTCACAAGAAATATTAAGGGTCTTTCCACTACGAGTCAACAATTTTACTACCCTTCGTTCACAATCTAGGATGGAACCATGTCTGGCTAGCCAACCCATCCCTAGAATCAACCCATAGCCCATGAAACCAAGCACAAAAGCATTACATTCAAAACCAACGCCTAAGATAGACAATCTCAAATCCCTACAAACCATGGATAAATGGGTCGACCCACCAATAGGATTTGAGACTATAATGGGATCCACAACGAGACTAGTATTTAAGTGCAGAGTTTGAACTAATGATGTAGAGATAAATGAATGTGATGCGCCAGAATCGAATATAGTACGGACATGATGATCAAACAAGAAAATCAAACTTTCAACAGAATTTTTTCTACCTTCTTCCTGCCTCGGAGCCATGAGAGCATGAACCTGCCCTCCCGAAGTAGAACCTTCCCTCTGCCCTTGCTTCTTAGGACAGCCCTTGACAGCATAACCTGGATCACCACAATGATAACAAGCGAACTTATTCTTCTTCCTACAGTCTTTCTTCAAATGGCCGGGTATCCCATAGTTGTGACACTTCCTCTTTTCTTTACCACCTTTCTTTTGTTGTTGGGCTTTCTTTGGATCCTCCTTCTTATCTTGCGGCCTAAAAGTACTTGCATCCTTCTCTTCTTCATGCATGTATGCCATATCAACAAGCTTTTCATATGTAGCCCCCATTGGAATGTGGGACATAGCCAAACTGTGTAGCGGTTCATTTAGGCCCTTTGCAAACCTCATGGCCTTCTTGTGAGGCGTATTCACCAACTCTAGCCCAAATCTCGCCAAATTATTAAATTCGGTCACATACTTCTTCACGGTCAAGTTTTTCAGCTTCAATGTCAAGAACCTCTCCATGTACATACTCTCCTTAGCTTGAGAAAGGAATTTCAACGCAAACCTTCCCCTAAAATCTGCCCATGTCTCTACAACACGCTCTCCATTAGTAACCTCCCACCAAAATGAAGCTTCGTCCTTCATCAACCAATTGGACCTTCTTACAATCGTCCAAATCGAAAATGCCAAACATATCCTCCACTTCTTTCAACCAATTTATAGCTTCAACGAATGTTTCAGACCCACTAAAAGGTGTTCCACCTATCGAATGAAAGTCTTTACATATCTTGGAGAAAGCATCTTCACGTGGAGGAATGACTGGAGCTGGGGGAGGAGGAGGAGGAACGTCGGCCAGACCCGCGGCAGCGGCCCTAGCCTCGAGATATTGACAAAACCAACCGGGTACATGAACACCCTTTGGTATCTCAGATGCTCCAAACATGCTAAAAAGAAAAAGAAAGAGTTTCAAAACAAGGGAAGCGAAAGAGAGATGTATGGCTTGCGGGGATTATGCTCTTTAAAGTAAACTTTCCTTGAAAATAGCTTCTTAAAACAGGTTTTTGAAAATACTTTCTATTAAAATAATACTTTTGAAAACACTTTTCTAAACTTTTTATCTGTTCTTGTGACCATAGCTCTGATACCGCGTGTAACACCCCATGGCCATTAATGTCACTCACAAAGGGAATGCATTAATGTTATGAAGCGTTATAGTAGTATATAACAGATTAATTACAAGAATAAATAAATAAAACACAGCGGAAGATAAAACTTATTTCATAGCATCATAACTTTAAAACAAGCTTACATAAGTAGTCTCCAAAAACCATTACAACAGGATCAATTATCTTTTCCAAAAACTTCAAAGTACATAAAGAAGCAAATACTTAAATAACATAAATGCATAAATCCCCACTGAGCATAAGCAAAGCCATAAAGATGAGAGAGTCCAAAGAGATATATCTACTATCTTCAAGCAACTGAAAGAAATCGGCAGTAAGCTGTAGTATTTCCTCCTTGCAAACCTGGGGGGAGGGGGGGAAGGAAAGAAAAGAGGTGGAAACGAAATGGGTCAGACATAAAGTCTGGCGAGTCCAGTAATTTTAACAAATAATAGGTAAGGTAAATGATCAAGACATAAATAGGCATCATGGTATGGCTGTAACATAGATAAGGTAGATAAAAAGGATGGACAAGATGATTCCGTTCCTAAGTACTAAGAAAATCCTACACCTTGGCTAAGCAAACAACCCTCCAAGTACTAAGCCCGAAGACCGAAGTCAACATCAGACTAGCACCCAAAGGACTATTCAACTCAACCAACATGTATTTCGTTGCACCGCACTTTTGCTAAGTTATACCACATTACTTAATTACACCACACATCTACTAGTCTCTATTTACTAAAGGTTGATCCCTTCCCACTAACTGTACCCACATGACAAACTTGGTAGTTACTTGTACCTAGCTCCTATCGTAGGTGCCGGCTTGCTCCTACCATCGCTAAGTTACCCTTACCCTACCTATTCGATTGGCTCCCTAAACCCCGTAGGCACCCGTGATGGCCCCACAGTGGGGTGTATCACTCCCCAAAGTGGCAACCCTGATACCAACATAAAATGCACGGCCATACCTACACGATGCAACAACGTCTTACCTACCAGCCTGGACCCATGTACACACATAAACCCGTTGGACTTGCGTTGCCACCACTATTCACGTTTTGACCTCTTACTTTCAAGTCCAGTAAGCGTGCCCCAACCCCGGCCTAGTACCGGGCCCAATTAGACACTCAAACAGGTTACTGGTTGAAAAGGGTCCCCCATCCGACACAAGCCTCCTACCTATGCTTGGTCCCGACTAGGTTTTTCTCCCACTTAACCATTTTAATTTAAATGTCCATGTCTTACATATGCTATGGTTAAGTCCATACTTACATGTCATAATTTACATGTCTTATCTTATTCCGGTTAAGTCCTTATTTACATGTCATAATTTACATGTCTTATCTTATTCCGGCTACGTCCATATTTACATGTCACCCCACTTAGCCCTCTAACCATACCCATATCTTATTATGCTTAGTATTCCTTAATTCATTCCTTATGACGAACAGTGCATGACCTCCCACATTAGACCGAACGCTTTGTGGCCGCTGGATTTGCCGGGCGGTTCCGGGTAGTCTTACGCCACAAATAAGGTCTAACCTCGTGTCATTAATCGTTGCGCCTACAATTCATTCCTTTGACCTCTCACATTAGACATCCAATTGTGGCAATTGGATTTGTCGAGCGGTTCCGGGCAGTCTTACGCCACAATTGCGCCTTACCTCGTGTCAAAGGTTTATTAATAATCGTATTTCACCCATACCCAATTTTCGTGTCATGTATATCCAATTAAACATATAATCATGTTTATAATATTGCCTATTCCAAATTGTCACTAATTACATATTAATTAGCCTCAATTACAAATTTACAATTATAGGCAATTTCATCAATTCCATGTAATTCATACCCAAATATGCCAATTTCACATATTATTCAATTATCCCAAATATCCAATAATACCCAATTTTCCATATTTCATCGTTCCCACGTATTTGCATTCGCGCGTATTTTTAACATAGGCTCGAAGTAGCCTAGATCCAAAAATAAAAGGAATAGGGATAAGAAGAGAGAATCAAATCACAGAAAATTGGAATTAACACAACATCATGAAATAAAGGGGCATGTAAATTGGCATAGAGGCATAATGACAGATTCAACATGAATAAACTGATAAAGGTAAGAACTTTACATAGAAACATAGGCATATGATGAAATGAATCAAAAAGGTGAAGATTTGGATGAGATTTAAATTACATACATACATATGAATCCTCTTTACAACTTCATCATGTTACTTTTAATCCCATTATATTGTGAAAATCAACGTACTCACCTTTCGTGGTTAAAGAGTAGAATTATACACTGAAATTGGTGTAGAAACGTTGCGGTGTTGCTGATTTATCTTCTTGAATTGTTGTAGAAGCTGTAATCTTTAATTTGAGTTGAAGTTGAACACTTGAGATTTGATTTAGAGGCGGAGGCTAGGGTTTATGAGAGAATTTGACAGCATAATGGTGCCATAGATAATATTTATGAATTAGGGTTAGGTCTTAGGGGTATATATAGGTGTAGGAAGTTATTTAGGCCTTAGGATTAACCCTAGAACTGATCTGGACCACTTAGATGCCATATCAGCCTTTAGGGCGAATCGGGCCACGGGTTGGCAGCCAAACACCCTGGATTGACCTCTAGTCGACCCAGCGGAGCTCGGGTCGACTCCAAAAATGGTGCGGTTCGGCTATTCCCCCTCCCGTTTCGCTGTTTTGAACTTTTTTTAATATTTATTTATTTAATTTTTATATATATATATATATATCTCATATGCATACAAACTTCATGGCTTAATAACTTCTTCATAATTAACCATTTTCACACTAAACCACTTTTTGAACTACGTTCAAACTAAGCCACTTTTTAGCCATTCCCCTAAAACAAAAATATGGCGCTGGCGGGGATCGAACTCTGTACCTCTTATATGCAAGTCACATGTTCTAACCAAATGAGCTACTAAGTATTTTGCTTACAAACCTTAGAACAATGATAAACATCATTCTTTTCTCATTCCTCTTTTTCAAATAAATTATTCTTTAATTTGTTATTTTAATATTCTCAAAAAATACGAGGTGTTACTTGTATTCGCACGTAATTTGGCGGCATCGAGACTATAAAGTAGCCTCGTCATAACAATAAAAAGGGAACATGATAAAGGTGACAGTTCAACATGTTTTGGCATAAATATTAACATGTCTGGCATAGTAACTAAGTTAATGGACATGTGATAATTATCATAATAAAGTGGACATCAAATTAATAACTTCTGTTTAGGAAAGCATAATGGGATCTAGATTCAATATTAGGTGTCCAATTAAATAAATCTAGCATAGACAGGGAGGCATAATAACAAGTTTAGATTCACATGTCAAGTTTACCACATATACCAAGGTATCATAATATAGCAAGTGAAAGGTGATTAACACCAAAATCTAGATCCAAGTAATTTCAAATTAATGGATGTACTATCATCCTGACATGGTTACAAATCAATGTTCATACAAACGTCATATCGAATCACCACACTCAGATCAAGAAAGTTAGATCTGTATTAACAAGGTCACATGTACCACAATATAATTGTAATTCAAGATTCACATAGGAAACATAGTAGAATGTTCATATATTAGATCTAGGGAAAATGGCATAGTATGCTTGCTTAAGTTCATGATTTACAGCATATATATAGTCTACCACAATTCACATTTATTTATTTAAACCTAAAAGTGACCAGCAATCACAGAAAAAGAACGGATCTTGAATTCTGGGATCTGATTTCTGAATTTGTTTAAGCTTAACCCTTGATGTAGACTTTGATTTTTATCTTCTAGCTTGAATTTGATTTGTTATGGTGGAAGCTAGGTTAGTTTAGGATGCAGCAGCATATAGGCCCATGAATGAATTTTGTTTAGATTAGGGTTTAGGTTCATGTGTGCTTATATCAATGTGTAGGATTAATTAGAGCCCTTAGATTAGTTTAGGATCAATCTAAACCATCCAATTCACAATGACACATCACCCAGCCAATCAGCGGATGCCACATATGCCCTAATCCATCAAAAATCGTCATTTACCAACAAAAGTGTGCCATGTGTGCAACATGATGCGCAGCAGCAAGGGTGTTGACACCCACATGTCGTATATATATATATTATATATTATATATATATATATTTCTTTTTAATTATCTTTCCAATTAACCCTTTTCACACTAAATTGCTTTTTGAACTGTGTTCGATGCTTTCCTATGAGTTAGAAAAGCGCGATTTATGAAATAATACTGCAAGCATACAGGTGTGTAGCATGCAGGTCGAACACAGGGAGGCAAATTAAATCAAATTATTTAAATAATTTTTTGGGCGAGTTAGACGAAGCTTGGGGATTGATTTTGAAAAACAATAAAAATTGAAACTGCGATCCGATTCAGAACAAATCTAATTGAACCGACGATCAAATCACAATTATCAATTGGAAATTAAAATGTAAAACAGAAATAAAATGCAGAAAGTAAAATTGCAGGAAAATAAGAACAACAAAAAGTAAATTAGGATTGTCGTTGAAACTAATCAAACGACTAATCACTAACAAAAAATGTAAAATACAATTGGTGCTCTTCCAAAACTAATTGTGAAGACAACACCGATTGCTAAGAAAGAAAAATGCAGAAATAGTAAAAGAAGAAGAACTTTTATTAATGGAGAAGAGAATACAAAAAAAATGGAGATGCCCGTTACACAGGATATACATGTTCTTATATAGGTGAACTGAAAAACCCTAATCCTCTAATGGGCCATGACTCAACCTCTTGAAAATAATATATTCACAAATAAAAGAGATAAGATAAACTTGAAATATTCCATGCAGCTTTCCTCTTTTGATTGGTCATGTGGCAAATTGATTGGCATTTTCCAAGAGATTTGAAGTTGATTGGTAAATTGATTGGCATCATGATTGACATCTATCTAATCAAATCTTCATCTTTATGGAGAGTAAAAAAATGAAAGATTCCCTTTGATTTATCTATGAAGAATACTTCCAATTCTTGAAATATTTATTAGTGTATATCATATATTCATACATATGAATATATATATATATATATATACACCATAAATCACTAATCTATAAATTCTTCAAAGCAAGGGAGGCAGTGTGAACGCGTTCCATTCTTCAGCAAAAAGAGAGTTTGATGGGAATCGAACCCAGGTCTTTCTGTACAGATTTCCATGCCTTAACCAATGTGCTACGGCTTCCTTTGTGATTGAAAACTTGTTGAGATGGGAAAGTAGCTTCTTTTTCTTATCAGTGGTCTTTTAATTAATAAAGGAGACAATTAATCAATGACCTGTAAAAACACACAAAATACCCAAAGTAGCATTTATTTATATACAATAAAGATAAGATATAAGCAAAAAAATAAACACATTTCTGTGCTAATCAAATACCCCCACACTTATCTTTTACTCGTCCTCGAGTAAAACAAGAAATGAAAAACTGAACTAGATAAGTCACACTTTCGTAGGAAACACGATTGCATTGAGCGTATGCAACAAGCCGTTAAACCTCTAGGTGTCCATAGTAGGACGAGTGGTGTCTCCTGAGGGTTTTCAGCAGATACTACCCACAAAATCCAAATGCAGTATGTGTGGATCTAATGTAACTATATGAATGCAATGGTTATATACAAAAAACAAAGACAACAAGAATGATAACACGATTTGTTTCAGGAAAGTGGTACAACAAATTAAGTTAACAATTTCTAATCATTTGATTTTATTTTAGATACCTCAATTTGTCACAAATTTTCAATATAAATCAAGTTTTCAAATGTTAAATCCCAGTTTGGCCAGTTAGTTCGGTCGATAACATAGTGCAGCTATGAAATAGATTCTTAGTTTGCTTGGCACAATTTGTAAAGTGGTATTCCAATTTCCTTGTGTATGGCTATTCAAATCAATAAGGTCAAGAAGTGTTTGGGCATCATCGATTATTCTTTATTCTATACAATTTTAAAATTTATGATTAAGTACATACACCTAACTTAGAAGACCAAGGTTTACCACCCATGCACTGCCTCGCGGACTAACGGAGAGTGGGTAAAGAGCTTGGCGGATTGTGCAGGCCGACTTTGACTTTGTCAACAACGTGTCGGTAATCCTTAGGTGTCCAATCTCATAAAATGAGACCAAGATATTCCAACGCTGACTTTGTCAACAACATGTCGGATAGAGCTTGGCGGGTTTGCACACCAACGCTCGGTATACGAGCAATGTTGGGTACCCTTGGATTACTATTATTATTGGAAATATAAGCACAAAAGAGAGTTACGCGAATTCAACTTAACACAACTTAGTTTTAAAGATTCGAAAAGCCAATATAAGTATTTTAAGTCCTCCACTTATTTAAACAAAGTCTGCAATATAGAATAGATTTCATGGCCATCACCTAAGGATCTCCCTATGTACCGGTTACATTATTATCCCTCAAAATTAAACTTTTCATTATGTTTCTTATTTGATCTAAGTTGAGAGAAAAAAAAATACTATCAACTGACTAAAATTTGTAAACTTATCTCATGGTATCACTCTAAAATGAGTCGTGTCGGTGTGATTGTGTGTGTTTTTTTTAACAAAAGTGGAGAAGATGTGATGTAGACTTGACTCCCCCACACTAGATTGAGATAGTGTCCCAACTGTCTAAGGTATGCAGACCAAAATGGCAGAAAAACAAAATTAATAAAAAAAATGAAAAAGAAAAAATAAAAGAAAAAGAACGTGTACCACCTGATTTCATGGTGGATAATCAGGCTCATGAAGATCGATAAGGTCATCTTCGTCATATTGCTCGAATTCTAAAAATGGTTTCAGTCGTTGACCGTTTACTTTGAAGACATTTCCATCCCTAGGATTTTCAATTTCAACTGCTCCATGAGGGTATGCTGTTTTCACAACATAAGGTCCAGTCCATCGAGATATGAATTTTCCTGGAAACAAGTGAAGTCTAAAGTCGTATAAATGAACTTTTTGACCTACGTTGAATTCGTTACGAAGTATGTTTTTGTCGTGTTGGGCTTTGGTTCTTTCTTTGTGGATTTTCGCATTTTCAAACGCCTCATTTCTTAACTCCTCTAATTCAGAAATTTGTAACTTCCTATGTGAGCCGGCTTTCTCTAAGTCAAAATTCAAAAATTTTATGGCCCAAAGAGCACGATGCTCTAATTCAAGAGGTAAATGACAGGCCTTTCCAAAGACTAATCGATATGGTGACATTACAAGATTGGCTTTATAAGTAGTGCGAAAAGGCCAAAGTGCATCAATCAGTTTTAAGGACCAATCTTTTCTATTGGAATTCACGGTTTTCTCAAGAATTTGTTTGATTTGTCTATTGGAAACTTCTACTTGCCCAATAGTTTGTGGATGGTAATGGGTCGACAGCTTGTGTGTGATTGAGTATTTCTTGAGCAAGGACTCAAAAGCGCGATTACAGAAGTGAATGCCATTATTGCAAATGATAGCTCGAGGTGTGCCAAAGCACGAAAAGATGTTTTCTTTGAGGAATTTGACAACAACCTTGTTGTCGTTGGTTTTGGTCGGAATGGCTTCAACCCATTTTGAGACATAATCTACCGCAAGCAAGATGTAGAGATTCCCAAATGAATTAGGGAATGGTCCCATGAAATCGATGCCCCAAACATCGAATAACTCAATCACTAAAATGGGGTTGAGAGGCATCATGTTTCGCTTAGTGATTCGACCCGTTCTTTGACATCGATCGCATTTAGAGCAAAATTCGAACGCGTCACGAAACGCTTTGCAAAACTTTTGCAACAGTTTTTCTTGCTCCAAAATGACCGCCACAAGCATGGTCATGTGAGAAAGAGAGAATACTTTGGTGTTCATGATCGGGCATACACCTTCGAATGATTTGGTCTGGACAGTATTTGAAAAGATATGGGTCGTCCCAATAGAAGTTTCTAACTTTCGAGAGAAATTTTTGTTTATCTTGTTTCGACCATTCAGCGGGTGTTTGTTGTGTGACAAGATAATTCACAATGTCAGCGTACCAAGGGGTGTTAGAGATCGAAAGGAGTTGTTCGTCAGGAAAATAGTCATCGATTTGGGTGTCTTCAACATTTTCGTGCACAATTCGAGAGAGATGATTAGCTACAATATTTTCAAAACCCTTTTTATCTCGTATTTCTATATCGAATTCTTGAAGAAGAAGGATCCAACGAATCAAGCGGGCCTTAGCATCCTTCTTAGAAAGCAAATAACGTAGGGCAGCATGATCAGTGTAAACTATGACTTTGGATCCTATGACATATGGTCTGAATTTCTCAAGAGCCAAGACAACTGCCAAAAATTCCTTTTCATTAGTTGAGTAATTCAATTGGGCCTCATTTAAGGTTTTGCTAGCGTAATAAATGACTCGAGGGAGTTTATCGATACGCTGACCTAAGATGGCTCCAATTGCAAAGTCAGAAGCGTCGCACATAAGTTCGAAGGGCTGAGTCCAATCAGGAGGTTGAATGATGGGAGCTGTGGTCAAGATTGACTTAAGAGTTTCAAAAGATGTTTTGCAATCATTGGAGAATTCGAACTTAACGTCTTTGGCAAGTAAATTTGAGAGAGGTTTTGAAATTTTCGAGAAGTCCTTAATGAATCTTCTATAGAATCCTGCGTGGCCAAGAAATGAACGAACATCTTTAACAAACTTAGGAGGAGGAAGATTAGCAATCAAATCGATTTTAGATTTATCGACTTCAAGGCCATCTTTGGAGACGACATGACCTAGAACTATCCCCCTTTTAACCATGAAGTGACATTTTTCCCAATTAAGCACGAGTGATTTTTCCTTACAACGTTTTACGACGAGTTCTAAATGAGTGAGGCATTGGGAAAAAGATGATCCATAGATTGAAAAATCATCCATGAATATTTCCAAGAATTCTTCCACCATATCAGAGAAAATACTCATCATACACTTTGGAAAGTCGGGGGGCATTACAAAGACCAAAAGGCATGCGACGATAAGCAAAGGTTCTAAAGGGACAAGTAAAGGTGGTCTTATGTTGATCCTCTAAAGCAACAGGGATTTGGTTATAGCCAGAGTATCCATCGAGAAAACAATAGTACTCATGACCCGCTAAGTGTTCGAGCATTTGGTCAATAAAAGGTAAGGGAAATGGTCTTTTCGTGTGGCTGAGTTGAGCTTTCGATAGTTGATACACACACACCATTTTGTTTTGATTTTTGTTGGGATGAGCTCATTACTTTCATTTTTGATCACTGTGACTCCCGATTTCTTTGGTACGACTTGTACCGGACTTACCCAGGTACTATCAGAGATGGGATAGATGATGTTATTGTCTAGACATTTGATTATCTCCTCCTTGACCACTTCTCTCATGTTTGGGTTTAATCGCCTTTTAGCCTCACGGGTGGGTTTAGCCTCATCAACTAAATGTATGCGATGTTCCACAATTGATGGGCTAATTCCTTTTATATCGCTCAGTTCCCACCCCAAGGCATCTTTATTTTCCCGCAAAATTTCTAAGAGTTTTTCTTCTTGGTCCTCGGTAAGATCAGAGGCCAAGATTACGGGAAGAGTTTTTGAGGAGTCTAAGTATGCGTACTTAAGGTCTTGTGGCAAGGGTTTGAGATCTAACTTAGGATGTTCTTGAGTGTTAACATTGGTTAACATTCCTTGGTTAGATTCAGAAGATGAAGGATTTAAGTCAAGAAATTCATTCAGTTCAGAAATGTATTCAAGTTCGTCGAAATCGGAGTCGAAATGTTCCAGACACATTTTCAAGGCTTCAGAAGTGTCATTAGAGGTTTCGTCAACTATGGTTTGAATCATGTCGATTTCATTGGTCTCAAAATCCCTATGTTGTTTGTTGAGAATGAAGATGTTTAGCTCAATGGTTAAGTGCCCGAAGGAAAGTCGAAGTTGACCGTTCCTACAATTAATGGCAGCATTTGAGGTTGCTAAGAAGGGCCATCCTAAAATCAATGGTATTTGAACTTTGGGATTTGAGACAGGCTCTGTGTCTAAAACTATGAAATCGACAGGGAAGTAAAACTGTTCGATCTGTATCAAGACGTCTTCGATAATTCCCAATGGTTTTTTGACAGATCGATCGGCTAACTGAAGAGTGATTTTTGTTGGTTTAATTTCCCCTAACCCAAGTTGACAATAAACAGTATAAGGAAGAAGATTGACGCCGGCACCAAGGCCGAGTAGGGCACGAGAGATATGGGTGTTTCCTATTTTGCAATCAATCGTAGGGCAACCCAGGTCTTTCTGTACAGATTTACATGCCTTAACCAATGTGCTACGGCTTCCTTTATGATTGAAAACTTGTTGAGATAGGAAAGTAGCTTCTTTTTCTTATCAGTGGTCTTTTATTTAATGAAGGAGTCAATTAATCAATGACCTGTAAAAACACACAAAATACCCAAAGTAGAATTTATTTATATACAATAAAGATAAGATATAATCATAAAAATAAACACATTTCTGTGCTAATCAAATACCCCCACACTTATCTTTTACTCGTCCTCGAGTAAAACAAAAAATGAAAAACTGAACTAGATAGGTCACACTTTCGTAGGAAACACGATTGCATTGAGCGTATGCAACAAGCCGTTAAACCTCTAGGTGTCCCTAGTAGGACGAGTGGTGTCTCGTGAGGGTTTTTAGCGGATACTACCCACAAAATCCAAATGCAGTATGTGTGGATCTAATGTAACTATATGAATGCAATGGTTATATACAAAAAACAAAGACAACAAGAATGATAACACGACTTGTTTCAGGAAAGTGGTAAAACAAATTAAGTTAACAATTTCTAATCAGTTGATTTTATTTTAGATACCTCAATTTGTCACAAATTTTCAATATAAATCAAGTTTTCAAATGTTAAATCCCAGTTTGGCCAGTTAGTTCGGTCGATAACATAGTGCAGCCATGAAATAGATTCTTAGTTTGCTTTGCACAGTTTGTAAAGTGGTATTCTAATTTCCTTGTGTATGGCTATTCAAATCAATAAGGTCAAGAAGTGTTTGGGCATCATCGCTTATTCTTTATTCTATACAATTTTAAATTTATGATTAAGTACATACACATAACTTAGAAGACCAAGGTTTACCACCCATGCACTGCCAAAAATTTCGCACAAACTTGATCGTCGGGTATGTAATTCATTTCTCACAAACAGATTCAGAAATATCAACAACATAACAGTCACAGAACAATCACAGAAAATTAAAACATTGAACAAGCAAGCCGCTGCCCTTGCAGAAGATTTGTACAAGCAATTTCTATATTTTTCAAAGCAGCAGAGCACATGTAGAGTTCAGAAATTATTACAGTGGGGCATGGCTGTCCATCCAGAAAAAATGAGTAGCGTCAATGATTGAAATCTCACTATTTGCAATTTCTTTTGATTTCTGAAATCTTGGTTTGTTGCTTGAACTCCAGTCACCTTGTACTTAGTTCGAAACTCTTGTTTTTTTTTTGAATGAATTGAATAACAAAAAAAGCACAAGAAAAAGAAAAAGGAATTAACAAAAAAGCTAACTTTTTGGAAAAGATGGTGCTGAAGTGTGGATTGAAAAAAAAACTGTGGTGAAATGAGATTATGTGAGAGGGAGGGGTATTTGATCAGAGGGAAGAAATGAAGCAGGGAAAAATAATTGAAAAAAAAAGAATCTTTTTATGACCTCCCTTTTTTTTGTTATTGTTGAAAAAGTGGACAAATAGGAAAGAAACAAATGACAAAAAAAATGAGAAGAGAGATTTCAGGAAAGAAAGAGAAATGTAAAGGAAGAAAGGAAAGTAATTGTAAAAGATTTGGAAAAGAAATTGAGAAGGAAAAGCAAAAAAAGAGAAGACAAAAACAGAAAGAATTTTTTTTCTTTTGTTTATTGTTGTAAAATTAGAAGAGGATTTTTTTTTTTGAAAAGAAAGGGAATTTGTAAGAGAAGAAAAGAAATCAAATTTATTGAGAACAAGAAAGGCAAAAGAAGAAAGGGAAAAAATTGCAAAAGAGGAATTTTTTTTTTTTTTGAAATTTGTAAAAAGAAAAAGAATGTAGATGATTGGAAAGAAAGTGGAAAGATGGAAAGAATAAAGGAAAATTTAAAGTTGTTTTTTTTCAATGAAGGAGAGAGCCGGAAAGAAAAAAATGAAAAAAAATGGAAAGAGAGATTGTAGGAGGTGAATGAGAAATGCAATTGGAAAGAAATAAAAAAAAAGAATGCAAGTTTTTTTTATGAAAATTTGAACAAGAAGAAAGGGAAAGAAATGAATGGTAAAAACTCAAACAAAAAAGGAAAAAAAAAATAAAAGAGGAAGGAAATAAGAGAAAAAAAGCAAGGTTTTTTGAGTAGAGAGGAAGGGTAGAAGAAATTGAGGAAAGAAATAAAAGCAGACAAAAACAAGAAAGAAATCAAAGTAGACAGAGAAGAAATTGCGAAAGTTTTTTTTTGAAAGTTGTAGACAAAAGATGGAAACAAATAAAAAGAAAAGGAAAGGGAAAAGAAAAATGTGAAAATCAGCGAGGTGGTAGAAAGATGGAAAGAAATTGAAGAAAAATTAGCAAGTTTCTTTTTTTGTATATATTTTTTTCTTTTTGAAGAAGGAATTAGATTGGAAGAAATGCAAACAAAAAAGAAAGAAATAAATGAAAATAAAAAGAAGGAAAATTAAAAGAAAAAGGGGCAAGATTTTTTTTCCTTGTCTTAGAGATTATAATATTAATATGTGATACACAATCAGCTAATCAAGATTTTTATCTATATATATGTACAAGAAAACAATAGGAAAATAAAAAGAAATAAAAGATATTTTGGCAATTTTTTTTAACAAAATCAAATAAAAAGAAAAAAAACTAACACGAATTAGAAATTAAATAAATAATAAAATTCAATTGTTACCTCCCCGACAACGGCGCCAAAAACTTGATCGACGCTTTCCTATGAGCTAGAAAAGCGTGATTTATGAAATAATACTGCAAGCGTACAGGTGTGTAGCATACAGGTCGAACACAGGGAGGCAAATTAAATCAAATTATTTAAATAATTTCTTGGGCGAGTTAGACGAAGCTTGGGGATTGATTTTGAAAAACAATAAAAATTGAAACTGCGATCCGATTCAGAACAAATCTAATTGAACCGACGATCAAATCACAATTATCAATTGGAAATTAAAATGCAAAAAAGAAATAAAATGCAGAAAGTAAAATTGCAGGAAAAGAAGAACAAAAAAAGTAAATTAGGATTGTCGTTGAAACTAATCAAACGACTAATCACTAACAAAAATTGTAAAATACAATTGGTGCTCTTCCAAAACTAATTGTGAAGACAACACCGATTGCTAAGAAAGAAAAGTGCAGAAATAGTAAAAAGAAGAAGAACTTTTATTAATGGAGAAGAGAATACAGAAAAAATGGAGATGCTCGTTACAATGGGTATACATGTGCTTATATACGTGAACTGAAAAACCCTAATCCTCTAATGGGCCATGACTCAACCTCTTGAAAATAATATATTCACAAATAAAAGAGATAAGATAAACTTGAAATATTCCATGCAGCTTTCCTCTTTTGATTGGTCATGTGGCAAATTGATTAGCATTTTCCAAGAGATTTGAAGTTGATTGGTAAATTGATTGGCATCATGATTGGCATCTATCTAATCAAATCTTCATCTTTCTGGAGAGTAAAAAAAAATGAAAGATTCCCTTTGATTTATCTATGAAGAATACTTCCAATTCTTGAAATATTTATTAGTGTATATCATATATTTATACATAAGAATATATATATACACCATAAATCACTAATCCATAAATTCTTCAAAGCAAGGGAGGCAGTGTGAACGCGTTCCATTCTTCAGCAAAAAGAGAGTTTGATGGGGATCGAACCCAGGTCTTTCTGTACAGATATCCATGCCTTAACCAATGTGCTACGGCTTCCTTTGTGATTGAAAACTTGTTGAGATGGGAAAGTAGCTTCTTTTTTCTTATCAGTGGTATTTTATTTAATGAAGGAGACAATTAATCAATGACCTGTAAAAACACACAAAATACCCAAAGTAGCATTTATTTATATACAATAAAGATAAGATATAAGCATAAAAATAAATACATTTCTGTGCTAATCAAACTGCGTTCACACTAAGCCACTTTTTAGCCATTCCCCTAAAACAAAAATATGACGTTGGCGGGGATTGAACTCAAAACCTCTTGTATACAAGTCACATGTTCTAAGCAAATGAGCTACTAAGTCTTTTGTTTACAAAACTTAGAACAATGCTAAACATTATTCTTTTCTCATTCCTCTTTTTCATGTTTTGTTGCAATATTTAATTTAAAGATATGTTTTCATCCTAAATCGGTTTTCTGCAAACCATAGGTCTAAATTGACTAGAAAATCGCCACGAACACCAATGACGCTAATTTCGTGACCAAATTCCTGAAGCTCTTCAAAATTTCCATTTTATTTCTATTTAATTGTTCACATGCATTTCTTCACATTTCATGTATTGCATGTAATTTCTTTTATTAATCTTTTTCTTCATTTCACTACATTAATTTATTACATGCAATTTTATTGTCATTATTTAATTTCTCTCTAAAATATATCTATGCATACAATATATATACATATTTCCACATTTTTAATTTCATCAAAAATGCAGGGTGTTACAGTAGTGTAAACCAAACTTATTGGACCCAAATATAAAAGTTCACACAAATTTTGGCGGAATAAGGTGGTAGTAAATACCAAAAGAATCACGTACAAGTTTGGGTATATTAACAGCAGATGGGTAGAAACTAGAAAGAAGGATCGAACAGTTCGAGGGGGTTTCAGCATGGTATTGTACCATGTTTTAAAAAAGGTATAAATAAAGAAGCATCGGGTTTATTTTTTGAATGAAGAAAGAAAACAGTCGGATTCGTGGTTTCTGGTAGCAGATGTTGTGACTGGCAGAAGAAAACATTACAAAGTAATTTGGGTCAGCAGCTTTTGTGATCATGCAGGACAAAGAAGGGAGCGGTATTATTCCAGAATAAAGATGACGGTAGCCGGAAGGAAATGAACAAGTAAAGAATTGTCCGATTAAAACCTAATAAGTAATTAGTTTATTTTTAATTATATAATTTAGTGTTAAGTTAAAATTCATTGAAATTGTTAAATGATAACGTTAATAACTTTTATTTGCAAGGTCCAAAATTAACAAAAACGAGTGGCACCAGAATCAGGGTGGCGAATGCTATAGTATGGGACTATCTTTAACTGGGATGGAATTTGCTGGAATTTATAGTTAAATTAAACGCTGTTTAATTTAACTATAACTGAACCACTGAGATTGAAACAAACCAAGGTGAGTTTACTTACTCAGTTTTTATCCCACTTATATATTTTTTGATAATCATTCGTTGTTTGCTGAATATTTATATTGATTGAATTAGTTGATCAGACATTAGTCTATTTTAAATGAAATATAATTGTTATTCTAAAGATTATTTTCCAAACAAGGTAACTTACCTTCTTGGTCACGTTTATAATATAAACGTATTAAATTAAAATATGGATGCTTGGATTACTGTTGTTTATTTATTTTTGATTATTATATCTGTTTAGTGAATTGAAATTGAGATAACATATTTGGAGTAAGGGAGGGAGAACAGGTTGGAGGGATCCAACTGGATTCCTCAAATTTATTGTTCATTTTCGTATCACATTATGTGAACTTTTTAACCAATATGATTAGCTGATTGGTTTGGATATTGATCGTTGAATCTAAATTTAACGTTTGTTTGTTATTAACCAATGGACAGTATTGTTTGGGTAATTGGCATCATATGGCCTATAAATCAATCATTCTATAAATATTGATTTTACCGTCAAGTGAATCAACGGTAATGAAGTTATAAAATGTATTTTATAATTGGAAATAGATTTTTAATCTATTAAGTGAAATTAAAGTTATTTAAAAAGGAAATAAGTATTTATTATTTCTTATTTAAAGTTTATAAGTTACTATTAAATTATTTTATAAAGTGATTTCTTATATTAATAAGATTTATATGTAAATGAGCGGAAATTAACCTAACGGATTAAGAGTTGGATCAAATGGAACCATTTAAAATAATTATATCACAGAATAATTTAAAGGGAGAATTTGTTGGAATTAATCAAGGAGACAACCGTGTTGGAGTAACTGGGATTGATTATTAAATTGAATTAGTTTATTATTAAATAAATCTAATGAAAAGATTTAACGAATATTTGTAAATATCAATAAGATTTTTTAATAAAAAGAATTATTATTTATAATAAAGAATTTAACTACTTATACAGTAGTTAATAATGGAATAAGTTATTACCTTGATTAATAAAGATATAAGTGATTATTACTTAAAGGAAATTCATTTATGTCAATAATCAAGTTTGGAATGAATCCAATTGAATTAGGAAAGAGTGATGATCGGATTTCATGGTAAATCCCGAATTTTTATAGCGAAGTTATAAGAGAGATTTTGAACTAAAGTGATGACTTAAATAAATGTTTATTTAAGATTGAAGTAAGCAAAAAGAAATCATGATAGAGAAGGGTTTATATTATACCCGAGTTTCACAAATAAGGTTTATAAAAGTGTGTAAGGCTAAAATATGGATTTTAAGTTGACGATACTTAATAGTGAGATTAAGTGAAACAAATGGAATTAAAACGATATTTTCAAATGGGAAACGGTTGAATGGATTAGAAGGGGAATTATATAGGTGGATAAGTAGTTAAGACAATAGAAATAAAAAATGGAAATGTTTCCGACTATGGAAAGGGCTAGAGGAACTATTACAATAATTCCGTAGTAATGGAATTCAAAAAGGATTTGAGAAGATAATATAATATTTCCATGTAAAGGGAACGAAAGGAGATTGGTTATAAATATAACGATATTGATGAGGTAGTGGAATTAATGGAATGAGTTTGAATGGGTTTATTTAAAAGGAATAAGTGTTTGTTTTGTTTCCCAGTAATGAAAATCAAAGAGATTACGTAACGACGTTTTACGTGGGATTTGATTGAACTCAAGTGTTTGGAGAATATACATAAGAATAAATTCTAAATTGTTTAACAATGGTTTTGCGAACATTCTTATAATAAGATACGAAGCAATAATGTGTTTTATAATATTGGAAATTCAAGAAGTTTTTGTTTGTTTTTAAGTTAAAAAGGCCAAGTTATGCTGAGAACTGAACCAATGAGTCCATTTTATTTTTATGGTTGAATGGTTGTTTATATTTGATAGTTAAATAACTGACTATCAAATCCGACCCATACGATTGTTGGTAAGGGAAGGTCGAGAAAACCATTCCAACCAGCAAATACGAAATTGAGAAGATATCAGATGCTGATCAAGACGGAGCCATTGAAGACCATAGATCTTCATAAAACGGAAGGATTACTTATATCTATGGTCAACTCCTATAGTTTTCAAAGTCTACTATATAGAAACTTAACTTATATTTTATGACCAGAAATATTATGGTTCTATCGTGGTTGAAATCTAAGGATTTGCAAGGACTGCTCGCTACTGATCTTTAGGGTGATTCCTAGGATGTGGTAGGAGGGTGCCTTCGGTTCATCCTGTTCCTAGGTGACTTGTATGGACGAATGTCTGATAGAGTATTTCTTAAAATCACGTACGACGATTTTTACAAACGTATCTCTGTAGGTGGCAGAGAAGACAACTTCTTTTAGCATAAACACCCAGATTTTTTTGTAGGCGTCAATTAGTGATTTGGCGGATCTGAGAATGTGGCATTCAAAGTGATTGTGATGTTCTTAAAAAGTAAATTCTAACCTCAAACCTCACAACCGGAAAACGACAAAAATCGGGCAGGCAACATGACTATGTGGTTTGTACCCATTAGGGTGTATAATCACCTGTCTAGAGAAATTCCTTTTCATTCTTTAATCTATCAATGCTGTCCCTTTTCGGGAAACAGTGGTTTGAGCCCAACCGTTGGTGATATACATACGATGCACTCAAGCGAAACTAGTGGTCGGTCATGTGTGGGCCGGGTTGCAAGAAGTTCTTGTTGAACCTAGTGTATTCCCCTTTAGAGATGCACTATCGGAAGGTGGTTCCATAACTTGACATAGTTGGAAATCCAATCTCCAATAAGAGCCCGCGGTTTTGATTGTATACTATATATGTGGAGCATGAGATGCAAGTGTTCCGCTAGATTCTATTTATTTGTATTTAGACACTATTATAATATCAAAGAAATATATGATTTCAAAAATGTTTTGGGTTATATTAAGGTAAAAACCGTCCATATTTATGTATTGATTTGGTCTTACGATTATCTTTTTCTTTCGAAAAGATTTGAACTTTAAAATCAAGTTGGATGACCCCTTAAACTTAGTATGTTTTACTCACTTTGGTTCACCAGACCGATCCGGCATTTGTAATGCTCGGATTAGCCCGGGATGCACAGGTTCAGGTTTGGATGATGCGAATTTCAAAGAATACGTACAGGAGAAGTTCAGACGTATATATATTTATTCCGCTGTGTGTTTTATATGAGGACATATATTTATAACTGTCCAGTTGAGATTGATATACTCTGATGGTTTTAAGTATTTATTTCAAAGCTCTCGATAAAGTTTTATTTCTATATTATATTTTGTTCCGCTGTGATGTGAGACTCTAATGTTGTTGTGTTTTCTTCTTCTTCTATTCAAATTTTTCTTTCTTTCTTATCTCATCCTCTATCTTCTTTCTCATAACTTTCTGGATATTCGGTACTCGAATTTGGACACGGGATATATTTGTATCGAAAATTCGAGCATCGAATTTTCTAGTTCGTTACAGTGGTATTAGAGCATAAGGTTTAGTAATAACCTTGGCTTTGTGGCGTAACTGGATAGAGATAGGGTTAGCAATACCCTAGATTGAGTTCAAGTGTATATATATTTATGAGAGCGCGTATTTGTATATTTTATAAGAATGTTTTATATTGTGTTGTTTGATAGGTTCAAGTGTTGAGAAGCATTTGAAGTGGCAACAGACACGATATTGTTTTGTAAAGAGGGTAAATGAAATAATTTTGCCCATATTATACTTTCATATAGAAAAGAAAACATTTTCTTAAGATATTTGTATATTGGTTTGTTTGATTTGAAAAGGAATTCAAAATTGGATTGTGAATTCGAAATGGTTTAATATAACCAAGGAATTTCACATATGAACTTTGTGAATGGGAATTTCAATACAAGATTGAATGAATTAGTATTTGACTCAAAGACAAGTTAAATAAAATTTGAGGGGAACTTGGATGATTTTTGGAAATAAAATCAGGATTTGGATTTTTAATTAAAGTAAACTAATTGGAAAATCAATTAGTAGATTAAATATGGAATTAGAACTTAACTTGATTACATGAAGATAAATTTGGAATTTGGAATTGAATTAACAATAAATGGAATAAAGATCAATCCGATATAAATCGATTAATTTTAAACCCAAGTGAATATAAGTAAAACTAATAGTAAATCTTAATGATAAAATATAAATTGATTGGTTGAATTAAGTTGGTTTTGTATGGATTATTGTTGTGTGTTGTTTGTTAATCAATTATGGGTTGGATTGGTTGAATATAAATTCGTCAAGGGTTTATATAGGAGTTGAATGAAGTGGAAAACTCAGGAAATGAGTTCCAGTAGAATAAATTGGAATGTAATCACTTGTGAATCAATGATTAAACCCCATATATCAAAATGAATGATGTTTTCGTGTCGATCAACTAATATTATTTAAAATTTCACGTGAATGTTACTTACATGTTAAATTGAGTTGAGTACAAGTAGCTGAAGGCTTTGGGAATTTGATTTGGTTGAATATATCAAAATAAATTGTGCCAGTTTGTTCAATAGCTCTCGCTTAAGGTACGCTTACACAAAAATATAAATGTTGAGTTTTGAATTTTGTTTTCTGACCATGTTGGTCGATGTATATACATTTGTTGATCCTGTGAGATCGCAGAACTACCTCCGTACAGGGAGACTCTGCCGAATTTTTCCAGGAATTTAAAGTGTTTAAAAATTTCCGACTTTTTTTGAAATTTTTTATTTACTAAAATAAACTTGGTTTTTGGATTTATAATAAAATGTGGATGTAACATTTCTTCTACCTTAGCAATTTCGGGGACGAAATTCTTTTAAGGGGGAAGGAATGTAACGTCCCGTATTTTTGGTAGTCAAATATTTAATTTAATTTATTATTTTAAATGTCGATTTGTAATATTAAATGGATTTATAATGTATAATTCGTTATAAAACGAAGTTTGAACGTTAAAATTTTATTTAATATAAATCGAGCTCGAAAACAAGGAGGTAGTTCATAATTTACGATATGAACTTCAAATGAATATACATGATCCATTTTAAGTCAGAATCTTTTGAAACAAGAATTGTTGGAATCAATTTGATTATATTTTTCTAATGGAAGAGAAAAATCAAGATTTCATATTATAGATTGTTAGTTATGCCCAATTCAAATTTCCGAATAGTCGCTATGGAATTCGTTAATAAACAATAACGTTTATTTAGTAAAATATAAAGGATTATCATATATGAGTTGAGTATCGTTTAGCCCGAGATTTGTAAATATTGAGTGTAAAGTATAGATTGGTTTATTCTGAAGCTATGCAATATTTTATTTAGAGAGATACGGTAATAATAATTTGTTATTATTTGAATTGAATTATTTTAGATTTAATATATAGACCTGTAACAACCCGAAAATCTGGGCCAGTTTAAAATTTTTATTTTGGCAATTTTAGTGAATTTTGATTATTTAAAATGAAATATTTTATATAATATCGACGAGAAATTTATTTAGAATATAATTAGAACGTATATATTATATGCGTCGTCGTTAGAATATAAATAATTATATATATAATTATAAAAGGAATTGAAAATGGCGCGGTAGTTCGATAATTCGATTTCAAACTTCAATTGAATGTACCGGGTGCAGAATAATCCGAATTTTAGTGAAACCAAAAATGATGGAATCTAATTGTGAATATCTTTCCAACGAATCTAAAAGATCGAAATTTCATAGCGGGAATCAAAAGATATGCCCAATTGAAAATTCTGAATAGTCGCTATGGAATTCAGGCCCTTAAAAATGGGAATTTTGCAAACGACTTCGGATTTCGACTGTATTAACCCGTATTTCGATAACATGTTAAGACGAGAATCAAGGCAGAATTTAATTTTAAATTCTGAATCAAGTAAAACAGGCTATGCCATTGCGTTCGTCTCGCAAAAATACGTGAAATAGAGTCTGAGTTTTCGAGAATCGGAGTCCGTATGACCAAGTTATGGTCCGACGAAGTTTTCAGAAAATTCAAGTTCAAAAACGAGTTCTAATTTCGAAAATTAGGGCTGGAAGGCTAGGCGGGAAAAATTCCCGCCAGGCTCCCCAAGTCGACAGCCCTGTCGACTTGGGAGTCGACATGGCTTGACCCAAGTTGACAGCCCTGTCGACTTGCGGGTCGACTTATGGTGGCCGGGCAGTTTTGCCTGGTGCACCTATTTTCTGTCTTGGCTAGGTTTTTGGGCCTGGTTTGAAATCTGATGGTTCAGGTTGGTCCTAGGGTTAATCTAAGGGTCCTAACTAATCCTAATCTCTATAAATAAGCCCCTAACCCTCTCCTAAATCCTCATTATTCATTCATGCAACTAAACTATGGCAAAATTGCTCCTCTCATGGCCTCCACTCAAAACCCTAACCTCCACTTCATTTCTATGAGAGGTTTCATGATCATGTGAGTATTAGAGAGTCCCTATGTTAGTATGAGAGCTTCTCAAGTTGATTTCAAGGCTAAAGCTTTGACCTTTGTTCATCAAGATGGGGTTTTTATTGATTTGGAGCTTTCATCTTTGGGTTTTTGAATGATGGCATGCATAGGCTTTGTCTCAATCTTTAATTTAATCGATTTGTGCCTTCATAGCAATGTAAGCCCTTTCCCTACTCTTAGATATTAACTATGAATTTAAATGTTCATGTTGCAAGTTTGGGTTTGATCATTGAGTATGATACATGCTATCATGTCATGCAAGTTTATGAAGTCGTTATCTTGATCTTGTGGGCTAAAAGCTACAACCTTTATGTTGAAATGTTGCATTATGCAACATGAGAACCCTCATAACCTTTATGTCAACTTGCATATGAAGTCATAACGCTTATATGATGATATATGCGAGTTACTAGTCATCATTCCATGTCTTTTGTCACCATGATTTGCTTATGTGCCAAGTTTGGGTTTATGCATGTTTTTGAGGCTTAAGAATGTAACATGCAAGTTAATGAACACATTTGTGCCTCATTTGCCACCATGATTAACTTGTGGCTTAATATCCATTTTTGTCATGCCTTTGCCAAGTCTCTTCTTTTAATCCATTACGTTGTTGCGAACGTATATGCGAGTTTAAAAGCGTTGGGTTATGTTATGAGTAATTTCTAATGACATGAAAATACAACTTGAAAACATGACTTGAAATATAACATGGAAGTTGACATGTGAGTATGTTTGAAAATATGAAATTGGGAATTTACCTATTAAGTTAGGTCTACCCATATTCTTAAAAACTTGAATATGAACATGACACTAGACTAAACATGAAAGTGACCAACTCGAGGTTGGGTTGAGTTTGCAACGTAAAACTACCCGGAACCGACCGGCCTAACTAGTAGTTGCAAACAATAGGACCCAATGTGAGAAGTTGGTCATGTTGTGCTTGAACCCGAGGTTAGACCAAGTTGTGGTGTAAAGCTACCCGGAACCGACCGGCTTAACTAGTAACCACAACAAAGTCTAATGTGGGAGGTTGAGGTGCATTAAGTAATTAATGCCACATGATAGGGTTAAGTTAATATGATTAATGACTCTTAACCAAATATGACATGGACAATGGGTTAAGTAAATTGATTAGGCCAATGATACCTAACAAAACATGACAAGGTTGGGTAGGTTAAGTAACTTGATTTGCCTAATGACACTTAACCATTTTTATATGACTAGTGGACGGGGTTAAGTTAACCAACACTTAATCAATCCAACACGATAACTTGGTAAGGTTAAGTAAGTTTTCTTAATGACGCTTAACCGAAAAATACAGTTAATGGATGGGGTTAAGATTAGACTCAACTAGTCTAAACATGGAAACCGGATGGGGTTAAGTTAGCCTAGACTTAATTAATCCCACTTGGTAGTTTAATGGGGTTAAGTTAAACACTTAACTAATCTAACATGATGATTTGATGTGGTTAAGTGACCTATACTTAACCAATCTAACTCGTTAATTTATTGAGGTTGAGTTAACCTATACTTAACCAATCTAACGTGAAAACATGATAAGGCTAAGTCACGAATCGCTTAAATACGCTTGACCGATTTGACTCGGTAATTTGATAGGGTCAAGTTAATATATACTTAACCAACTTGAGCATGGTTTGTAGGGTTAAGTCTTAAACTTGGATACTTAGCCAATTTTGACATGATTTGTAGACGGGTTAAGTCATGAACTTAAGTGACACTTAATCCATTATGAAAATCCTAGTTCTGAGGATCAAGTGGATAACCGTAGTTAACAAGGATAACGGGAATAAGGCTAAGTGGTAAACCATAGTTGAAGAATAACTAAGTAATGATTCTTAGTCAAGGAAATTTAGACCAGTTCATAGATAGATGAGTAACCTGATACGGTAGGTCATCATTTAAGTATACGAGTAGGAGCAAGTATCTGATTTAGATAAAGGCTCCAGCGAACTGGGTAACGAAGCAGCGGCTTCGGGGAACGTGAGGATATTCTTGGTATCCCTCTGTGAGCTGCCAGGTGATCATACTAGGCTCATGAGAGGTTAAGGTCAGCGTTAGAAGAACCAAGAGTATGCCTTGGTTGCTATACGAGCGACCTAAAGACGGGGATGGATAGGGGATAGTCGACGATACACGGTCGTACCCTAGATAGCATTTCGTCAGGCTACCTACCATCTTTGGTCAAGCGTGTACGTACGGAAAGGCAGAGAACACCCAAAAGACCATAATTGCTATCTAATTATGGTTGCGGTAAGGCTAGGATTGTGGGTTGGTCAGTAGTGTGTTCTCGTACAGGATTTATCCTGTCTTGTCTTTCGCTAGTTGAGGGAGTGGTCTCGTGGGACCATAGCCACGTATAGAAAAAAAAACAGACCTTAGCATCTGCATCGGCAGATAAATCGAAAGCTCCCGACCGAGTCCTGTATTTCCTGATCTGCCCTGTGACAGGACTCGGATAGCACGATGTGATACATGTGCATACAGTCATGGAAAAACGATTCACGATGAATGCGTGGGAAAAAGAGCGCGGTTGACGGTTAGCGTAATTCCTAGTGGCCCTGAGTGGTTGAACCAAAACCGAGATACGAAAACGTGCAATAGGTAAGCATAATCCCTAGTAGTCCTAGGTAGCATAAGTCCTAGTTGTACAAACGATGATTCATGTTGAAAGACCCTAGTTAGATATAGGGTGACAGTCCAAAGCGATCTTAAGGATCATAGAACTATGTTAAAGTAGTATAGATTCTCATGGGAAAGCCCGTATGGTCTACGGCAAGGGACTGAACATTTACATGGAATGAAACATACGAGTTGAGTAACCTATATATGCGATATATTAGGTTGACATGGACCATTACACGACTTTTGAGTAAGGGTCATTCATGGTTAACACATGATACGGTGGGGATACTAGTACGGTAGGTGCAGAGCTAAAAGACAGGATAGATACCATGGGATGTTATACGTGATAGATATCTTGGGGATATTATACTTGATAGGAACCTGACGATAGGTTACCTTGTTTTATCTTGACATCGTAATTTATCATGACACCTTAGTTTATCCGAGTTCAGTAGTTCATCCTGTTATTTCGATTTAGCTTATCTATCTTGTCATCATGCTTATGTTCATCTCAGTTTCTCATGTCAGTTAATTTTACTAGTTTTTATGCTGATAGTAGATAGGGCTTACTCAGTCTTTTTGACTGACCCGTTTTGTTTCGCCTCTTTTCTTCCGTTTCCCCCCCAGGTTACAGGGAGGAAATACTGTTGTTTAGTTCGGACTTCTTCTGCTTGAAGGTCATCATGGATGGCTTGGACTTTTCTTGGCTATGGCTACTTTACTGTTTTTACTTGGGGAATAATTTATGAAAAAGTCTTTATGCTTCTTTACTATTGCAAGACAGGTTTTGATGTACTCTGATGTAAAAGGCTTTAGACCTTAATTATTAATGTTTATGAAAGTTCGATTTTACTTCCGCTATTTTATATGTTCTGTCTTGTGATATTTCTGTGCATGTTTACCAATAATGCCCCTCTAAAGCTAGTGCATTCCTTTGCAAGTGACCCTAGCGGAGGCGGGGTGTTACATTTGGTATCAGAGCAGAAGGTTACCAGACTGGGCAAAAGTTTTTAAAGACCTTCTGAAAACTATTTGAAAATCGTTTACAAAGAAGCATTTTTCAAGAAAATTTTCTTTTAAAAGAAAAAGGCTATTCCCCAAAGGCCATTAGCACTATCCTTGTTTCCTTAATTGAATCCCTTTTCCTTTCTTTCCTCCATCTGTAGTCACAGTGGTTTTAACTGCGACTAGTCTTTTCTATCTACGAAAGTGCTTTCCATGCGATGGAGGTGGTTCTCGAGAGACCAGTGGCCGCGTTATAAGAAAGGATAGTGAGAAAGAGGATAAAGGATACGAGCTTAAGGATGAGCAACTTGTTGGTATGGCTTAGTCCTCAAAGGAGGGAGAAAGATGATCAATGAAACCCATGACGAGAGAGTACCTTTGGCATGGTAAAACGGGGCGGATAGTTAAGTATTATGGGACAAGGACAAGATCATCGGGAGGGCAGTAGTATTCTCTCATTTCTAGGGTACCTCGGAAGGAGGGTAACGATCTTGTTAAAGGTTTAGCTTTTCTTCTCTATCATCCCGTTAGGACTTCGTTTTTCGTATCATTTAAGTCTGCTTCGATAGTTGAGTCTCTGCACCTTAAGTACTAGCGTAATAGAGAATCCCATTTTTGTCTCAAAGTCCTATTGGAGAATCAGTCCATTTATACATGACTTGTTTGGATTTGAGAATGTCTATGCCAAGTGTTGAGTTTGGAAATAATGCTTATGTTTATAAGCTATGGATGGATTCTAGGGATGAAGTGGTTATCCAGTAGGGGATGCCACTCTCGGTTTTGATAGGAGGGTAGTTAGACCTTTTGACTAGCCTTGGTAATACCCTCGAAGTATCATGTAACCTTTTTGAGGTTCTGTCATGACTAGTTACTTAGAATCCCTTGATGCCTTTATTGGAAATTTGAAGCCCGATCGAGTGGTGTTCGCCGATAAGACAGATGGTTTACTTCATTTATGCATGGGTTATAGAGATCACCCTAGTAAGTGCGCTTGATAACCTGGTTGACATCTGTTTACTTTCGAGAGAAAGTTCTTCTACATGGAATACCTTATAGTATATAAACGAGATCCAAGATTCACTAGTGAATTTTGGAAAGCTTGCATGAGATCATGAGTACGCAGTCATGTTTGCGCCAAGTATTCTAGAAAAAGGATAAGTGCAAGTGGAACGAGAGGCGACGAAGAAATGAGTTCCAGCTCATGTTATGGAAACAGGAAATAAGAAGCTACGAAATCGCGAAGTTAAAAGACGGTCAAGGCACAATGGAATTAAGCTCAAGGAAATACGACTTTGATGGTCAAAGACTAGATACGCGCATGATATCTCTTTTTGGGAGTATATCCTGGATCCTTGTTTTCTGTAGAGCTTACTTGTAGGCTATCTTTTGTGGACATCCTCTCGGTCCTATTTTCTGTTACAAACCCCGTAAGGAGTTTGTCTTGTTTATCTTGTCGACCCTATTTCAGGGAATCCTAGGTAGAACCCTATGGATGTAAACATGTATTTGAAACATGTTATGATTGATATGGTTGCAAGTGGTTGCAAGTGGTTGCTCGTGGATGCGCGAATACACATTAGATACTAGCTCGACTCGGTCACATTTCATATTGCATATGCACGAGTATTTATACTTGTTTATAGATGAAATCGAATGTATTATCATGCGGTTGTTGCATATGAATGAATGATTGTGCACGCATATAGTATCTATATGACTAGGACTATTTGCATACATGTTGGATTCATGGCACTATACATATTTTTGCATTAGAAAGATTATTCAGGCCTGATCATTAGCATTAGCTAAGGAACATGTACACACACGTTTTGCATATATTCATACAGCATTAGAAATCATCTAAGGACAATGGTTGCTTGTGGATGATGTTTTGAGTAGATGAATGATGGATGGTAGGATATGTTCTTTCTAACTTGGAGATTTCGGGGACGAAATCCTAAAAGGTGGGGAGAATGTAACAACCCGTATTTCGATAACATGTTAAGACGAGAATCAAGGCAGAATTTAATTTTAATTTCTGAATCAAGTAAAACGGGCTATGCCATTGCGTTCGTCTCGGAAAAATACGCGAAATAGAGTCTGAGTTTTCGAGAATCGGAGTCCGTATGACCAAGTTATGGTCCGACGAAGTTTTCAGAAAATTCAAGTTCAAAAACGAGTTCTAATTTCGAAAATTAGGGCTGGATGGCTAGGAGGGAAAAATTCCCGCCAGGCTCCCCAAGTCGACAGCCCTGTCGACTTGGGAGTCGACATGGCTTGACCCAAGTCGACAGCCCTGTCGACTTGCGGGTCGACTTATGGTGGCCGGGCAGTTTTGCCTGGTGCACCTATTTTCTGTCTTGGCTAGGTTTTTGGACCTGGTTTGAAATCTGATGGTTCAGGTTGGTCCTAGGGTTAATCTAAGGGTCCTAACTAATCCTAATCTCTATAAATAAGCCCCTAACCCTCTCCTAAATCCTCATTATTCATTCATGCAACTAAACTATGGCAAAATTGCTTCTCTCATGGCCTCCACTCAAAACCCTAGCCTCCACTTCATTTCTATGAGAGGTTTCATGATCATGTGAGTATTAGAGAGTCCCTATGTTAGTATGAGAGCTTCTCAAGTTGATTTCAAGGCTAAAGCTTTGACCTTTGTTCATCAAGATGGGGTTTTTTATTGATTTGGAGCTTTCATCTTTGGGTTTTTGAATGATGGCATGCATAGGCTTTGTCTCAATCTTTAATTTAATCGATTTGTGCCTTCATAGCAATGTAAGCCCTTTCCCTACTCTTAGATATTAACTATGAAGTTAAATGTTCATGTTGCAAGTTTGGGTTTGATCATTGAGTATGATACATGCTATCATGTCATGCAAGTTTATGAAGTCGTTATCTTGATCTTGTGGGCTAAAAGCTACAACCTTTATGTTGAAATGTTGCATTATGCAACATGAGAACCCTCATAACCTTTATGTCAACTTGCATATGAAGTCATAACCCTTATATGATGATATGTGTGAGTTACTAGTCATCATTCCATGTCTTTTGTCACCATGATTTGCTTATGTGCCAAGTTTGGGTTTATGCATGTTTTTGAGGCTTAAGAATGTAACATGCAAGTTAATGAACACATTTGTGCCTCATTTGCCACCATGATTAACTTGTGGCTTAATATCCATTTTTGTCATGCCTTTGCCAAGTCTCTTCTTTTAATCCATTACGTTGTTGCGAACGTATATGCGAGTTTAAAAGCGTTGGGTTATGTTATGAGTAATTTCTAATGACACGAAAATACAACTTGAAAACATGACTTGAAATATAACATGGAAGTTGACATGTGAGTATGTTTGAAAATATGAAATTGGGAATTTACCTATTAAGTTAGGTCTACCCATATTCTTAAAAACTTGAATATGAACATGACACTAGACTAAACATGAAAGTGACCAACTCGAGGTTGGGTTGAGTTTGCAACGTAAAACTACCCGGAACCGACCGGCCTAACTAGTAGTTGCAAACAATAGGACCCAATGTGAGAAGTTGGTCATGTTGTGCTTGAACCCGAGGTTAGACCAAGTTGTGGTGTAAAGCTACCCGGAACCGACCGGCTTAACTAGTAACCACAACAAAGTCTAATGTGGGAGGTTGAGGTGCATTAAGTAATTAATGCCACATGATAGGGTTAAGTTAATTTGATTAATGACTCTTAACCAAATATGACATGGACAATGGGTTATGTAAATTGATTAGGCCAATGATACCTAACAAAACATGACAAGGTTGGGTAGGTTAAGTAACTTGATTTGCCTAATGACACTTAACCATTTTTATATGACTAGTGGACGGGGTTAAGTTAACCAACACTTAATCAATCCAACACGATAACTTGGTAAGGTTAAGTAAGTTTTCTTAATGACGCTTAACCGAAAAATACAGTTAATGGATGGGGTTAAGATTAGACTCAACTAGTCTAAACATGGAAACCAGATGGGGTTAAGTTAGCCTAGACTTAATTAATCCCACTTGGTAGTTTAATGGGGTTAAGTTAAACACTTAACTAATCTAACATGATGATTTGATGTGGTTAAGTGACCTATACTTAACCAATCTAACTCGTTAATTTATTGAGGTTGAGTTAACCTATACTTAACCAATCTAACGTGAAAACATGATAAGGCTAAGTCACGAATCGCTTAAATACGCTTGACCGATTTGACTCAGTAATTTGATAGGGTCAAGTTAATATATACTTAACCAACTTGAGCATGGTTTGTAGGGTTAAGTCTTAAACTTGGATACTTAGCCAATTTTGACATGATTTGTAGACGGGTTAAGTCATGAACTTAAGTGACACTTAATCCATTATGAAAATCCTAGTTCTGAGGATCAAGTGGATAACCGTAGTTAACAAGGATAACGGGAATAAGGCTAAGTGGTAAACCTTAGTTGAAGAATAACTAAGTAATGATTCTTAGTCAAGGAAATTTAGACCAGTTTATAGATAGATGAGTAACCTGATACGGTAGGTCATCGTTTAAGTATACGAGTAGGAGCAAGTATCTGATTTAGATAAAGGCTCCAGCGAACTGGGTAACGAAGCAGCGGCTTCGGGGAACGTGAGGATATTCTTGGTATCCCTCTGTGAGCTGCCAGGTGATCATACTAGGCTCATGAGAGGTTAAGGTCAGCGTTAGAAGAACCAAGAGTATGCCTTGGTTGCTATACGAGCGACCTAAAGACGGGGATGGATAGGGGATAGTCGACGATACACGGTCGTACCCTAGATAGCATTTCGTCAGGCTACCTACCATCTTTGGTCAAGCGTGTACGTACGGAAAGGCAGAGAACACCCAAAAGACCATAATTGCTATCTAATTATGGTTGCGGTAAGGCTAGGATTGTGGGTTGGCCAGTAGTGTGTTCTCGTACAGGATTTATCCTGTCTTGTCTTTCGCTAGTTGAGGGAGTGGTCTCGTGGGACCATAGCCACGTATAGAAAAAAAACAGACCTTAGCATCTGCATCGGCAGATAAATCGAAAGCTCCCGACCGAGTCCTGTATTTCCTGATCTGCCCTGTGACAGGACTCGGATAGCACGATGTGATACATGTGCATACAGTCATGGAAAAACGATTCACGATGAATGCGTGGGAAAAAGAGCGCGGTTGACGGTTAGCGTAATTCCTAGTGGCCCTGAGTGGTTGAACCAAAACCAAGATACGAAAACGTGCAATAGGTAAGCATAATCCCTAGTAGTCCTAGGTAGCATAAGTCCTAGTTGTACAAACGATGATTCATGTTGAAAGACCCTAGTTAGATATAGGGTGACAGTCCAAAGCGATCTTAAGGATCATAGAACTATGTTAAAGTAGTATAGAATCTCATGGGAAAGCCCGTATGGTCTACGGCAAGGGACTGAACATTTACATGGAATGAAACATACGAGTTGAGTAACCTATATATGCGATATATTAGGTTGACATGGACCATTACACGACTTTTGAGTAAGGGTCATTCATGGTTAACACATGATACGGTGGGCATACTAGTACGGTAGGTCCAGAGCTAAAAGACAGGATAGATACCATGGGATGTTATACGTGATAGATATCTTGGGGATATTATACTTGATAGGAACCTGACGATGGGATACCTTGTTTTATCTTGACATCGTAATTTATCATGACACCTTAGTTTATCCGAGTTCAGTAGTTCATCCTGTTATTTCGATTTATCTTATCTATCTTGTCATCATGCTTATGTTCATCTCAGTTTCTCATATCAGTTAATTTTACTAGTTTTTATGCTGATAGTAGATAGGGCTTACTCAGTCTTTTTGACTGACCCGTTTTGTTTCGCCTCTTTTCTTCCGTTTCCCCCCCAGGTTACAGGGAGGAAATACTGTTGTTTAGTTCGGACTTCTTCTGCTTGAAGGTCATCATGGATGGCTTGGACTTTTCTTGGCTATGGCTACTTTACTGTTTTTACTTGGGGAATAATTTATGAAAAAGTCTTTATGCTTCTTTACTATTGCAAGACAGGTTTTGATGTACTCTGATGTAAAAGGCTTTAGACCTTAATTATTAATGTTTATGAGAGTTCGATTTTACTTCCGCTATTTTATATGTTCTGTCTTGTGATATTTCTGTGCATGTTTACCAATAATGCCCCTCTAAAGCTAGTGCATTCCTTTGCGAGTGACCCTAGCGGAGGCGGGGTGTTACATCGACGAAACCACTTTGTTTGGGTCCGTGATGTAAAGTTATCGCTAGATTCCAAATTTCATAATTTTCCGAATCAATATGTGAGCGTGGCAAAGGAAAACGCGTTTGACCAGTTTCAGTTGATTTTAATCGACTGGAAATTGGCCATTTTTCAAACTATCTCAGAATTTGACGAAACTAGTTTTGTTACGGCCGTATCGTCAATACGAAGCTAGAAAATATTTTTTGGGAATTTTTAGAGTTCGTATGTGACCCCGGTAAATTAAAATGCGCGTTCAAATTCAATATATAGAGTTATATGTTGATTTTGACGAAAACTGATCGAAACAATCGAACCAGCTTACGATACATATCCCATTGTGTTCAGAATGGGGGTAATTAGCTATGGATGACACGTGGTGGGTCTCGTTTAGAGGTCGAAATAAAAAGTTACTTTTTGGGACTTTAAAATAAATTAAAAATTATATTATTAAACTTGGTCAAAGCCTTATCTCTCTCACCTCACCTTTTTCAACTCAGATCGAAGTTTATAATAAAAAACAATGGAAACCCGATCCCGTGCTTCCACCCCCCCCCCCCCCCCGAAATCGCTCGTCGCCACCTCAACAGGAGCGCCGCTCGCCGGAAATCCCTCCCCCCCACCTCGCCGCAACCCCCTCCCACCGATGAACCCCCCCTCCTTCACAGCCCTGCTCCCTCTCGCTCGCCCAAAAGCCCACGCCGAATCGAAGCAGCGAACCCATCACCCCCACCACCACAGCCAAGCCGGACGTCGCCCCCTGACCGCACTCCGACGTGTCCCTACACCCTGCGATGACGTGGACAAGCCCCCCTCTCCATATACTGTGAGTTCTATTTATTTCTATTTTCTATTTTTCTTTTCTTTTTTGTTTTGTTGTTGTTTATTTTTATATAAAAAGCAAGTAATAAGTTTATTGGAAATAAACATAGGGTTTTTATATTATACAGGAATAAAGTTTAGATTGTTAACATGAAAAAGATTAGATTTTTCATTTCAAAAGATGTGATTTTATAAATATAAAAATTCGATTTTTTAAATTGAATAGCATAGTCAAAATTTGATTTTTATATATTGAATAGCATAGTCAAAATTTGATTTTTATATATTGAATAGCATAGTCAAAATTTGATTTTTATATATTGAATAGCATAGTAAAAATTCGATTTTTATATATTGAATAGCGAAATAAAAATTCGATTTTTATATATTGAACAACGAAGTAAAAATTCGATTTTTATATATTGAATAGCGAAGTAAAAATTCGATTTTTATATATTGGTTAGCGAAGTAAAAATTCAATTTTTATATATTGGATAGCAAAGTAAAAATTCGATTTTTACATATGTAGAGAATACGGGCAAGGAAGATGACTAAAAGGCGAAATGGACGAAGACTTCTACATTTGAAGTGGCGTGAAGTTGGGATAGCTTTCTGTGAGAGCACCTCACCTTTCAATATAATTTTTCTAGTTATAAATATATACTAGGATGTAGACGGTGTTTAGTAGCACCCGACACCCGTCGTCCACAGACCATGGACGGCTTGTATGCTTGATTGTTTGATTTTAATGTGTAGTTGGTTGTGTGATATGATGAGAAATGAAATAAAATATTTATATAGTTAAAAATATTTTATAGTTAAAAATAGAATTTTTAACGTGTATATGAAAAGAAATAAAAATAAACAAATCGGACGATTTGTTTATATACACACATTTGACTGATATTGATTGGGACGATAAATTTTACACATCGCCCAACTGCACAAATAAAATCTGTGTTTGGTTGTTTGAAACCCCACACGGGTATTGGGGTGATATTTGACGTACACTAATCCCGATTGTTTAGTTGTATGTCGATCGATTGATTGACATACTGTTATGAGCGTTAAATATTTATATTCGATGCTTATACAATGTAGAATGCACTTTGGATGATGGTTGATTATTCATCGTTGTTGATATACATGTGTTGTAGATAATCCATATAATTAACATTATATGGTAATTGATTGGGCCTCATTCCAGTCTCGAAAAAGAAATATTTGAAAAAAATTATTTGAATAGAAATATTTGATTAGAAATATTTGAAATAGAAATATTTGAATAGAAATATTTGAAATAAAAATATCTGAAATAGAAATATTTGAAATAGAATATTTGAAAATAGAAACATATGAAGCCGTGTTGGTTAGACTGACCCCATTTTGACGTGAACGATATTCATATCGATTTTATTCATTCTTCAATGAATATTGAATAGAATTGAAATTCGAACTATATTGAAATGATTTGAAATTCGAACTATATTGAAATGAGTTGAAATTCGAACTATATTGAAATGATTTGAAATTCGAACTATATTGAATAGAATTGAAATTCGAACTATATTGAAATGAATTGAAATTCGAACTATATTGAAATGAATTGAAATTCGAACTATATCGAAAAGAATTGAAATTCGAACTATATTGAAATGAATTGAAATTCGAACCATATTGAAATGAATTGAAATTCGAATTATATTTAAAGTGAATTGAAATTCGAATTAAACTAAATTGATTTGAAATTCAAAATACACTAAAATGATTTGAAATTCGAATAGAAATAAATTCGAATTGAATTTGAATAGAAATGAATTCGAATTGAAATTTAATAGAATGGAATACGAATCGAAATTTAACTGAAAACGAATCGAAATTGAATTAAAAATCGATTTGAATTGGAATCAATTTGAAATGAATTTAAACCGAATTTGAAAGGGCAAATTCAGTTTTGATTTGAATTTGAAAAGGAAGTTGAAAACGTTTTGAAAACGAATTTAAAACGATTTATAAATTTCGTTTTAAATAGAAACCGACGAAGTATATATTATATATTATATATATATATATATATATATATAATATAATGGCCTGAATAGAACGCGCCGCGCCGGGCAGTTCGCGAATTTAGACCATTGACTTCGAACGGATATTGCAGGAGATCCGACCGTCGGATTCTCCTAAAACTGAAACTGTTGGGTTCGTATCGAAAAGAGCTTTCCAATGAATATTAGAAATTTGAAATCTAACGGTTGGATTTGGAATTATGTCCAAATCAAATTTGGAAAAGGTCGTTGTAAGTGCAGTTCGATGGCCATTGATGGAAATCGACTGTACGGGCCTTAATAAGATTATTAAAAATAGTAATAATTTGTGTAAAATCATAAGAAGTGATTTAGAAAGAATTGGGATGAAAAACTCCATATTTGAAAAGATAAAAATAGATTTTTATTGAAATGAACTAGTTTTGAACTAGAATTATAATTCTATTTATTTTTAAATAAATAAATTGAATTTGAAATGGTTTTGAAAATAACCAAAATTTCCAATGATTGCATTGGAATGGATTTGAATCTAAATTGTCTTCGGAATATTTCGATGTTTGATTTCGTGATTATACAGATGTTGTTACGGAAATTTGAAAGATATAGATATATATATATATCGTTATTTCCAATACGATATGTGTTGGTCGTATAATTTGATATTAATATAAGCCGATATATTTTCTATTCAGAGCCTTATATTTAATATCAAATGTGATTTGGGTTTGTCGTGAACGGTGTCTTCATTAACACTGTTCTTGAACCCAGTTGAGGAAAGATTAAATCTTTTTTTATTTAGATTTAATGAAGTGTACCAATTAAATAATATTTAATTGGAATTGAATTCGAATTGATTTTTGGGTTGATCGTGGGCAGTGTTTTAAATAACACTTGTTCTTTAACCCAATAATTAATGGAATGTGATCTTTGGGTTTATCGTGAACCGTGTTTTAAATGACACTGATTCTTTAACCCAGTCACAGATTAAAACTAAGTGGAGTTTTAATAAATCTTTAATTAGATTGAAATAATCGAGAATGGAGTATCACCAGTTTTGCTCCAGGCGTTAGTTAAATCTTTAATTAGATTTGAACGTGAAATGGTAATTAAATTTACCGATAACACCGTAGTGTTAGATATGAAGTAAGACCCATTTTACTTCATGGGATGAATAGGTCGGGGTTGGGAAATTAAAACAAATGATTACTTCGATAAGGTTCGTTAATCCCGACTAGTTGAATCGAAATTCAAAAGATTATTAAAGAATAAATTCAAGGAATATTCCTTGGATAAAATTAATGGGAACCTTTCCCTATGAATGTGAAATTTAGAAACTAACTATCGGTTAGCCAAGCAGAATGGTTTTCTGGATATTGATCTGATGTTGGTTTCAGCCTTCGGGGTTAATATTTGGGAAATTATTCTCTTGATTAATTTACGGTTAGTGACTGATGAATTGGAATGAGGCGTATGTTGTCTTTGTGTAACACTTATTTAAAATATATGCGAGTTATTCGGAAAGACCGGGTTTATCCCATTCTGAATAACTAATACGACGATAAGTCGAAGATGAGGACGGTGGCTGAAGACCGGAAATCTTCACATCGTTTGGGTGATTACTGATGATCTTGATTGGGCTGTACACCCAAGATGAGGGAATCAATCGGTGGTCGTCCAGATGTGCTTGGAGATCGATGGATATGCGAGGAAAGTGCCTCCGGTTTCGTTCAGACCCAGAACAGACTTGTAAATGGACTGTGTGTCTGACATTGGATTTCATTCTGTGTGACTGATATCGGTTGCATAGAGTGGTTTTCCTGTGTGGCATGCTAAGATGCAATTGATCGAGGCTTCTGTTGAAAAGTAAAGCCTTGTGGTGATGATCAAAGCACAGCCTGTGTGGCACAGCTTTGTGTAACGTGAATTCGCGAGCCTCGCACCCCGGTTGTGAACCAAAAACGGGAGAGGACCTCAGGGAGGGCATGCGTTTCATTCTAGCTAGGGTGATGTCAGTGACCTACCAGCCCTGACATTTATATACTTTTCACCTGTGTGGTTGTTGCTGTTGCGAGGCGCCTCGGTTAGATCGGACGATCCGGGTCCAATGGAGCCATTCGTTGGCTCATTTACGCCCCAAAGGGCGGGGAAACGTAGTGTTCAGGCATAATAATCCACATCGGTGGACCGGCCCTGACGATCTAAAGGCTTGCCTGCGCGCTTGCTTGTGGCTCGGGCTAGAGAGTCACGAATTCGATGAGGACGATCCCTAGCCTCGGTTCATAGAAGGAAACCCAATTTCCAAATACGTGACTTTGCAATTTTGATTGTATAACCTATATATGGCGACATAGTGGTATGGGGCATTCATGCTGCCTATGATTGATACTTATGATTTGAAGTTGTTTTATACACTATACACTTATAATAGTATCAAATGATTTGTTTTAAACGTATCAAGCATTCTTGGCTATTATAAGGTAAAAATCCTATCCTCCGGCTTGCGTTGTATTGTGTGATGGGAACTGGGTCTTATAATAGCTTCATTTTTCCTTATTTAGCTTTGCGTTGTTTGTTTTATGCACTGGTGTTCTTGGGAGGAAACTCGTTCCGTGTTATGCGGCGTGGTCCCTTGATTCACCTAACTTTGAAAATAAAGATTAATAACCGTTTTAGTTCTCACACCAATCCCATGACTGACCTGGAGTTTATTGTTTTGACCTAAACTCTGGATGCCCCTATTTTGACACGGGCAGCTAGTAGTTTTGGTTTTGCAGATTTATATTCACAGGATCCTGGTTTACAGCTAGAACGATATCCGGAAAGCTTTGTATCCGTATATCTCATTCTGGTTGTGTATTGTATTATTTTCCGCTGCTATGTATTTAAATGTAATTTAAATCTCTAATATTTCTGTGTAATATTTATTCATACTCTGTATATTCTTGTAATCTGATGGAATTGTTGGAATATACAATGAAATGTTCTTCCGTCTGCATGCGTTCTATTTTGTCGTGTTCTCAAAACAATCCGCGCTTTCTCTTCTCTTCGGAGACCGGGGGAGTTCGGGTCGTCTCTGTTGGTATCAGAGCTTTGGTTTACAAAGCTCAGAGAACAAGACACATTAGAACCATACGAAAGAATTCATCAGATATTGGATTAGTAATATCCAATAGGAATGACTCGTTAGAGATAGGATCAGTATTATCCTAGAACGAGTGTGAAGAGTATATTTTTAAAATGAAAACAAATTGTATTGAAAATTTAAATCGTTGTATACGTATTTGAATATTTATTTTATATTGAATTTGGACAATCCAATATATAAAGATTTTGCATATGCGCCTTGCAAATGTATATTCGAAGTTTTAATATACTGGATAGATATAGAATCACACTCTAGTCACCCGGGGATGATCCTGATGATGGTGCATCATCATCAGCATTTATATTCGAGTGTCAAAGGTGTGATATCTATATATTTCCATTAGACTGGTGTGGGAACCAAAATTAGATAGGGCCTATTGTTGTGATTTGGCATCAAAAATTTGATTTTTGACTATATATCAAAGTTATGCATTTGAAATGATAACCAACTAATTGATTGATGTCTGTGTTGTTGATTGTTGGTTGATTAATTAAAATTTGAACCATTTAGTTCATTTGAATCAAACATTGAATTGTATTGAAATTGGTCGCATTTGCTTGCATATACATGTACTTACATTGAACAGGTCATAGCAAAGAGGCTAGAGCAGAAGAATAAAATTGTTTGCCCGATAAATAGGTACATGTTTACCATAATTTACTGTTTTGTTTGGGGGATGATGATTTTATGAGCCGATTAGCTAGCCGCTTGGCTTTTTCTTTTTCTTTTTGAGATCAGAAGGCCTGTATGGAAATTTTGGGATTTTCCCGTGGCTCTCGGTGCAGGGGAGGTTATGGCGAAATTTTTCGAAAATTTAGGGTGTTAGCCAAATTTTTGAAAATTTGAAAATTCTCAGAAACTGAAAAGTTGGAGAATGGAAGCCAAATCGAGCGTAGAGTTGATTAATCAAACCACTTCCGACTTTGTTCCTTTTCGGGGACGAAAAGTTTTAAGTGGGGGAGATTGTAACAACCCGAAAATCTGGGCCAGTTTCAAATTTTTATTTTGGCAATTTTAGTGAATTTTGATTATTTAAAATGAATTAATTTAAATAATATCGACGAGAAATTTATTTAGAATATAATTAGAACGTATATATTATATGCGTCGTCGTTAGAATATAAATAATTATATATATAATTATAAAAGGAATTGAAAATGGCGCGGTAGTTCGATAATTCGATTTCAAACTTCAATTGAATGTACCGGGTGCAGAATAATCCAGATTTTAGTGAAACCAAAAATGATGGAATCTAATTGTGAATATCTTTCCAATGAATCTGAAAGATAGAAATTTCATAGCGGGAATCAAACGATATGTCCAGTTGAAAATTCTGACTAGTCGCTATGGAATTCAGGCCCTTAAAAATGGGAATTTTGCAAACGAACTCGGATTTCGACGAAACCACTTTGGTTGGGTGTGAAAACCCATAACTTCCCCGGTGAGGAAAGCGCGGATAGTTCGAGAACAAACCACAACAAAACGTAGACGAAAGAACATATCATTGCATATTACAACAATTCATCAGATTACAAGAATATACAGAGTATAAATGAATATTACACAGAAATATCAGATATTTAAATACATCGCAGCGGAAAGTAATACAATACACAACTAGAAGAGATATACGGATACAAAGCTTTCCGGATATCATTCCAGCTGTAAACCAGGATCCTGTGAATATAAATCTGCAAAACCAAAACTACTAGCTGCCCGTGTGGAAAATAGGGGCACCCAGAGTTTAGGTTAAAACAATAAACTCCAGGTCAGTCATGTGACTGGTGTGAGAACTAAAACAGTTATTAATCTTTATTTTTAAAGTTAGGTAAATCAAGGGACCACGCCGTATAACACGGAACGGGTTTCCTCCCAAGAACACCAGTGCATATAAGTAAACAGCGCAGTGCTTTTCTAAAAATGAAGCTATTATAAGACCCAGGTCCCATCACACAATGCAACGCAGCAGGAGGATAGGGTTTTCCCTTATAATAGCCAAACATGCTTGGTACGTTTTTAAAAAAATCAAATCATTTGATACTATAATAAGTGTATAGTGTCAAAACAATTTCAATCATAAATATCAATCATAGACGGCATGGGTACCATAGATCATGTTGCCATACTAGTTCTACAATTAAAACCGCAATACACGTATTGGAAATTGGATTTCCATCATGGTGGCTCCTGATTCGAAACATCGATCGCGTTGTGCAATTCACCACGGCTTACGTCCCAGCGAGAGAAAACACCGTCTGCACATCCGCACATTCGGGACCAGAGTATCACCGCGGCTTACGTCCCAGCGAGAGAAAACACCGCTTACTCTATATATCCCTGAGCACTAAGCTCATCTCGGTCGACCGAATCCACGACACCACTAAGGTGCCCATCCACTAAAAAGCATACTGATCAAACCATCAGTTTACCACCACACCGGGATGTGAGGCTCGCGAATCAACGCTATACACAAAGCCATGCTATATTAAAGCTGCGCTTTGATCATCAACCACCAAACTTTGCTTTTCAACAAAAGTCTGGATCACTACATCTCAGCATGCCACACTATCAACCCATATCATACCACTGATTTCTGCCAATATATAACCTCTGAGCTCGTATGTCTTAGAGAAGGGCGTTAAGCAAGAGAATAAATTCTCCGCCGCCAAACAGATATATATTTAGCAGAGATCAACGAATACAATATAAAGGAATACAATGTCAGACACACCATCCATTTACAAGTCCGTTCTAGGTCTGAACGAAACCGGAGGCACTTTCCTCGCATATCCATCCATCTCCAAGTACGTCTGGACGACCACCAACTATTTCCATCCTCTTGGGTGTACAGCCCAATCAGGATCGTCAGTAATTATCCAAACGATGTGAAGACTTCCGGTCTTCAACCACCGTCTTCATCTTCGACTTATCGTCGAATCGGTTATTCAGAATGGGTATAAACCCGGCCTTTCCGAACAACCCGCGTATATTAAAACAAATGTTACACAAACACAACATACGCCTCATTCCAATTCATTAGTCACTAACCGTAAATCAGCAAGAGAACAATTTCCCAAACATTAACCCCGAAGGCCGAAACCAACATCAGATCAATACCCAGGAAACCATTATTCTTAGCTAACCTACAGCTAGTTTCTAAATTTCAATTCTTAGGGAAAGGTTCCCATTAATTTTATCAAAGATAAATTCTTTAAAATTTATACTTTAATCTTCCTTTGGATGTCCTTTCAAACCAAATTATGGTTTTCCAAACTAGTCGAGATTAGCGACCCATACTGAAGTATTTATTTAATTTATTTCCCAATCCCAACCTATTCATCCCCTGAAGCAAAACTGTTAATACTCCATATCTAATACCATGGTGTTATCGGTAAAATCAATTACCATTTCACGTTCAAATCTAATTAAAGATTTAACTATCGCTTTGGAGCAAAACTTGTGATACTCCATTCTCGATCTTTTCAATCTAATTAAAGATTCATTAAAACTCCACTTAGTTTTAATCTTTAACTGGGTTAAAGAATCAGTGTCATTTCAAAACACGGTTCACTATAAACCCAAAATCACATTACATTTCAATCAGACCCTATCCATAAATTAGCAAGTGAGAAATTCCCTAAGTATTAACCCCGAAGGACGAAACCAACATCAGATCAATACCCCAGAAACCATTCAACTCAACTAATCTCCAGTTACTTTCTGATTTTCTTAACTCCTTTGGATCTAAGAAAAGTATTATTGAAGATACCGTTCACGACAACCCAAAATCACATTTGATATTAAATACAAGGCTCTGAATAGAAAATATATCGGCTTATGTTCAATATCAAATTCTACGACCAAAAATATCGTATTGGAAATAACGATATATATATATATATATATATATATATCTTTCAAATTTCCATTAAAACATTTGTATAATCACGAAATCCAACATTGAAATATTCCGAAGACAATTTCGATTCAAACCCATTCCAATGAAATCATTGGAATTTCTGGTTATTTTCGAAACCATTCCAAATCAAATTTATTTATTTAAAAATAAATAGAATTTTAATTCTAGTTCAAAACTAGTTCATTTCGATAAAAATCTATTTTTATCTTTTCAAATATGGAGTTTTTCATCTCAATTTTTCCCAAATCATTTCTTATGATTTTACACAAATTATTACTACTTTTAATAATTTTATCAAGGCCCGTACAGTCGATTTCCATCAACGGCCATCGAACTGCACTTACAACGACCTTTTCCAAATTTGATTTGGACATAATTCCAAATCCAACCGTTAGATTTCAAATTTCTAATATTCGTTAGAAAGCTCTTTTCGATACGAACCCAACGGTTCCGGTTTTAGGAGAATCCGACGGTCGGATCTCCCGTAATATCCGTTCGAAGTTAATGGTCGAAATTCGCGAACTGCCGTGGCGCGACGCGTTCTATTCAAGCCATTATATTATATATATAATATATATTATATATATTTCGTCGATTACTATTTAAAACGAATTTTATAAATAGTTTTGAATTCGTTTCAAAAACAATTTCAACCTTTATTTCAAATTCAAATCGAAATTGAATTTTCTATTATAAATCATTTTTACTTTCATTTCTATTTGATTTTAATTCAAATCGATTTTAATTCGATTCGAATTCATTTTCTTTTCAATTCAATTCGAATTTGTTTTCTTTTCAATTCAATTCGAATTCGTTTTCCTATTCAATTCACATTCAATTCATTTTCTATTCAATTCAAATTCAATTCATTTTCTATTCAATTCAAATTCAATTCATTTTCTAATCAAATCAAATTCGTTATATACTCAATTCGAATTCATTTTCTATTCAATTTAATTCAAATTTCATTTCAAAATATTCGATTTCGAAATCTCTTTTCAATATTCATTTTAAAATGAATAAAATCGATATAAATATCGTTCACGTCAAAATGGCGTCAATCTAATCAACACGGCTTCATATATTTCTATTGTCAAATATTCTATTTCAAATATTTCTTTTTCAAATATTTCCTTTTCAAATATTTCTATTTCAAATATTTCTTTTTCAAATATTTCCTTTTCAAATATTTCTATTTCAAATATTTCTATTATTAAAATATTTCGTTCAACACATGACTAATCTCAACGGATGAGTACTGTCAACACATGAACCTTTATTTTATATTATTCTTTATTTTCTAAATTGGAAGGAGGCCCAATCAATCACCATATAATGTTAATTATATGGATTTTCATACATCACACGTATATAATAGCATTGAAAAATAATCAACCATCAACCAAAGTGCACTACACTGTATAAGCATCAAATATAGATATCTAACGCTTATAACAGCCTGTCAATCAATCGATCGACATATTTAATCAATCAGGATGAGTGAACTTCAAATTTCATCCCAACACCCGTGTGGGGTTTCAAACAATCAAGCACAGATTTTAGTTGTTCAGTTGGGCGATGTGTAAAATTTATCGACCCAATCAATATCAGTCAAATCAGTGTATATAAACAAATCGGCCGATTTGTTTATAAATATTTATTTATTCCCTTTCACGTTAAAAATTATATTTTTAACGATAAAATATTTCAATATTTATTTATTCACTTTCACGTTAAAAATTATATTTTTAACGATAAAATATTTCATTCAACCTATGAAAATATTCTATTCAGTTCATTTATTAAATAAAATGATTTCTTTATTTTTCTAACTTATTTTAGAAAATTTCGGCGGCATAACGGCACAATACTAGAAACGGGACGAGGCCTAGCCTTATCCCCGGTCTAGTGAAGGCCCACGCCATTCACACATCAATCAAATCCATTCAATTCACCAAACAATTCAATTCAAACCAAATAATCTAACCAACTACACAACCAAACAAACAAGTCCATGGTCTGTGGACGATTGTGTCGGGTGCTACTAAGCACCGTCTGCATCCTAGTATATATATATATATAACTAGAAAAGAAATTGAAGAGTGAGAAATTCTCACCGATAGCTATCCTAACTCCACGACACTTCTAATGTAGAAATCTTCGTCATTCTCGCCTTTCATCACTTTCGTTGCCCGTAGCCACTACATATATAAAAATCGAATTTTTACTTCGCTATTCAATATAGAAAAATCGAATTTTTACTTTGATATTCAATATATAAAAATCGAATTTTTACTTCGCTATTCAATATATAAAAATCGAATTTTTACTTCGCTATTCAATATATAAAAATCGAATTTTTACTATGTTATTCAATATATAAAAATCGAATTTTTACTATGCTATTCAATATATAAAAATCGAATTTTTACTATGCTATTCAATATATAAAAATCGAGTTTTTATAGAAATAAAATTACTTCTTTTCTAATCCAAAAATCAATTCTTTAGAATCAAAGTTATATTTAAATCACATTTTTAAAACAACTCTATATAGAATTAGAAATCACATTTCTAAAATGTTCTATATATTTTTAAAGATCATATTTTTGTCAGCGTTTTATATATATATATATATATATATATATAAAATAATATTTTTATTATCAATGCTATATTTTTATTTACAAAAATATTTCTTTGCCTAATATATAAAATTAATTACAAAAAAAAAACATAGTTAACTATATAATTAATTAACCTTTAAACTAGTTAACCCTTACACTGTTAATCCTTCTTATGTTCCTGCGCCACATCGAACAAGGCTCGAGGCCTAGGGCTTCGCCAAGCACTCGCCAAACGCCGCCGGACCTTCATCAGTGCGCCCCCGTCCAACCACCCATGCGTCGCCTCCAAGTTGCCATAACCACGTCGAACTCGGTTGTCTCGCGCTCGCGACTAATGGGGGTTTTGGGTTGGGCGGTGTTCGATCGGAGGACGGAGGGTGGCTGGGGGGTCTCGTCGGCGCTAGGCGCGACGCTTGGGAGGGCGACGGTGGCACGGGGATCGATCCCGATCCCTTTTTTTTTCTGTTTCGAAATGAACGGGGGGGGAGGCAGAGGAATTAAAGGGGGTGAGGAGAGAGTTAATTTTTTTTATTATTTATTTATTTAATTATTTTATTATGAAAAAGTTGACTTTTACATACGACCTCTAAACGAGGTCCACCGCCTGTCGTCCATAGCGTTTTACCCCCATTCCTAACCCAATGGGTTATGTATTGCAAGCTGATTCGGTCATTTCGATCAGTTTTCGCCAAAATCAACATATAACTCTATATATTGAATTTGAACGCGCATTTCAATTTACCGGGATCACATACGAACTCTAAAAATTCCCAAAGAATGTTTCCTAGCTTCGTATTGACGATACGGTCCTAACAAAACTAGTTTCGTCAAATTCTGAGACCGTTTGAAAAATGGCCAATTTCCAGTCGATTAAAATCAACTGAAAATGGTCAAACGCGTTTTGCTTTGCCACGCTCACATATTGATTCGAAAATTTACGAAATTTGAAACCTAGCAATAATTTGACATCACGGATCCAACAAAAGTGGTTTCGTCGAAATCCGAGGTCGTTTGCAAAATTTCCATTTTAAGGGCCTGAATTCCATAGTGACTATTCAGAATTTTCAACTGGACATATCTTTTGATCCCCGCTATGAAATTTTGATTTTTCGGATTCATTGGAAAGATAGTCACAATTAGATCCCATTATTTTTTGTTTCACCAAAATTCGGATTATTTTGCACCCGGTACATTCAATTGAAGTTTGAAATCGAATTATCGAACTACCGCGCCATTTTCAATTCCTTTTATAAATATAAATAAATATTTATATTCTAACGACGACGTATATAATATATTCATTCGAATTCTATTCAAAATAAATTTCTCGTCGTTATTACTTAAAATAATTCATTTTAAATAATCAAAATTCGCTAAAATTGCCAAAATAAAAAATTTTAAACCGGCCCAGATTTTCGGGTTGTTACAATCTCCCCCACTTAAAACTTTTCATCCCCAAAAAGGAACAAAGTCGAAAGTGGTTTGATTAATCAACTCTACGTACGATCTGGCTTCCATTCTCCAACTTTTCAGTTTCTGAGAATTTTCAAAAATTTGGCTAACACCCTAAATTTTCGAAAAATTTCGCCATAACCTCCCCTGCACCGGGAGCCACGGGAAAATCCCGAAATTGCCATATAGGCCTTCTGATCTCAAAAAGAAAAAGAAAAAGCCAAGCGGCTAGCCAATAGGCTCATAAAATCATCATCACCCAAACAAAACAGTAAATTATATAGTAAACATGTACCTATTTGTCGGGCAAACAAATTTTATTCTCTGCTCTAGCCTCCTTGCTATGACCTGTTCAATGTAAGTACATGTATATGCAAGAAAATGCGACCAACTTTCAATACAATTCACTTTTTGGTTCAAATTGGCTACATGGTACAAATTTTAATTAATCCATCAATAATCAACAACACAACCAGCAATCAATTAGTTGATTAGCTTTTCAAATGCATAACTTTGATATATAGTCAAAAATCAGATTTTTGATGCCAAATAACAACAATAAGCCCTATCTAATTTTGGTTCTCACACCAGTCAATAGGAAATATATAGACGTCCCACCTTCGTCACTCGAACATAAATACTAATGATGCGATCGCTATCATCGGAACTATCCCCGAACGACTACAGTGCAATTCTATATCTATCCAGTATATTAAAACTTCAAATACACGCGGATCAGACGTATTCGCAAAGTCTATATATACTGGACTGTCCAAATTCAAACATAATAAATAACCAAATACGGATAATTGATTTAAATTTTCAAAACAAAAATTCGTTTTCATTTCAAAAATATACTCTTCACACTCGTTCTAGGATACTACTGATCCCATCTCTAATGAGTCATTCTAATTGGATATTACTAATCCAATTTCAGATGAATTCTTTCATATGGTTCTAATGTGTCTTGTTCTCTGAGCTTTGTAAACCAAATCTCTGATACCAACTGTGAAAACCCGTAACTTCCCCGGTGAGGAAAGCGCGGATAGTTCGAGAACAAGCCACAACAAAACATAGACGAAAGAACATTTCATTGCATATTACAACAATTCATCAGATTACAAGAATATACAGAGTATAAATGAATATTACACAGAAATATCAGAGATTTAAATTACATTTAAATACATCGCAGCGGAAAATAAACAATACACAACTAGAAGAGATATACGGATACAAAGCTTTCCGGATATCATTCCAGCTGTAAACCAGGATCCTGTGAATATAAATCTGCAAAACCAAAACTACTAGCTGCCCGTGTGGAAAATAGGGGCACCCAGAGTTTAGGTTAAAACAATAAACTCCAGGTCAGTCATGTGACTGGTGTGAGAACTAAAACAGTTATTAATCTTTATTTTTAAAGTTAGGTAAATCAAGGGACCACGCCGTATAACACGGAACGGGTTTCCTCCTAAGAACACCAGTGCATATAAGTAAACAGCGCAATGCTTTTCTAAAAATGAAGCTATTATAAGACCCAGGTCCCATCACACAATGCAACGCAACCGGAGGATAGGGTTTTCCCTTATAATAGCCAAACATGCTTGGTACGTTTTAAAAAAAATCAAATCATTTGATACTATAATAAGTGTATAGTGTCAAAACAATTTCAATTATAAATATCAATCATAGACGGCTTGGGTACCATATATCATGTCGCCATAGTAGTTCTACAATTAAAACCGCAATACACGTATTGGAAATTGGATTTCCATCATGGTGGCTCCTGATTCGAAAGATCGATCGCGTTGTGCAATTCACCACGGCTTACGTCCCAGCGAGAGAAAACACCGTCTGCACATCCGCACATTTGAGACCAGAGTATCACCGCGGCGTACGTCCCAGCGAGAGAAAACACCGCTTACTCTATATATCCCTGAGCACTAAGCTCATCTCGGTCGACCGAATCCACGACACCACTAAGGTGCCCATTGTAACGACCCAGAAAATCTGAACCAATTTAAAATTTTTAAATTGGCTAAAATAATGGATTTTAAATGTTTAAAATAAATATTTTAAATAATGGCAATGAAAACTGAGTTTGAATCGACATTTGAAAACGAATACAATTAATTATAATTATATATAGAATTGAAAATAGTGTGGTAGTTCGATAATTCGATTTCAAACTTCAATTGAATATACCGGGTGCAAAACAATCCGGATTTTAGTGAAACCAAAAATAATGGAATCTAATTGGTAATATCTTTTTAACGAATCCGACCAATCGAAATTTGATAGCGGGAATCAAAAGATATGTCCAGTTGAAAATTCTGAATAGTCGCTATAGAATTCAGGCCCTTAAAAATGGACATTTTGCAAATGACCTCGGATTTCGACGAAACCACTTTTGTTGGATCCGCAGTGTCGAGTTATTGCTAGGTTTCAAATTTCATAATTTTTCGAATCAATATGTGAGCGTGGCAAAAGAAAACGCGTTTGACCAGTTTCCGTTGATTTTAATCGACTGGAAATTGGCCATTTTTCAAACGGTCTCAGAATTCGACGAAACTAGGTTTGTTAGGACCGTATCGTCAATACGAAGCTAGAAAATATTTTTCTGGAATTTTTCTAGTCAGTATGTGGCCCCGGTAATTTGAAATGTACGTTTAAAATTCGATATAGTGATTTAAATGTAAATTCAACGGAAACTGATTGTAACGATCAAATCAGCTTACGATACATATCCCATTGTGTTCGGAATGGGGGTGAAACGCTATGGGCGACAGGCGGTGGGCCTCGTTTCGAGGTCGTATATAAAAGTCAACCTATTTGCAAAATTAAATAATTAAATAAAAAAAAAATCTAAATTCCCTCCTTTACCTTTCTTCCTGCCCCCCCCCCCCCGTTCATTGTAATTTCAAAAGGAAAAAAAAACCTAAAAAACTATCGACGACCGCCTCCACCAGCCGTCGACCAGACCTCCTCCGCAACTCCGATCTTCTCCCCCCCCCCCCTCTTCCTTGCACTCGCTACCTCCTCCTCCTTCAATCCGACCCCCCAAAGCATCGCGACGCCGCCAGACCCACCGCCGACCGCACCACCGCTCCGCCCAGTTCGAAGCCACCTCTGTCGATCTGTGGAAAACCCCCTCCCCTCGCCGTAAGTTTTTTTATTATTTTATTTTTATTTTAATTTTGTTTTGCAAAAACTAATTACTGTTTTTTTTAGAATTTATAAACTGTTTTTTTTAGGCATATAAAACTGAATTTTATAAGTGTTTAAAACTGATTTTTATAAGTGTTTAAAACCGATTTTTAAAGAAGTTATAAACTGATTTTTATGTTTTTAAAAACTGATTTTTATTATGTTTTAAAAACTGATTTTTTAAGATATAAAAACTGAATTTTATAAAGGTTAAAAAAACCCGAATTTGTTTTTTAAAAGCAATTTAAAACTGATTTTAAAAAAGTATTAAAAACTGATTTTTAAAATGATTTATAAACTAATTTATTTTAAGACTTAAAATAGAAGGAGATTAGAAATTTAAAAAGAAAGAAAGAAAAATCAGATTTTTATATATTGAATTCGAAGTAAAAATCATATTTTTATATATTGAATAGCATCGTAAAAATTCGATTTTTACATATGTAGAGAATACGGGCGAAAGCGACAAAAGGCGAAGATTTCTATAAAGGAAGAGTCGTGAAGTTGGATAGCTATTGGTGAGATTTCTATTTTAAAAATATTATATATGTGTGAAATGAAAGTGAATTGCTATCTATAAATATATATATATATATATATATATATATATATATATATATACACGCCCCTCGTCCACAAACCATGGACGATATTTATTGGTTGAAATTGTTGTGAAAATTGAATGATTGTTTGGGATTGTTTGTGATTGATATTGGTTGATTGCGGTTGAAAAATACCCATTGGTGGTTGTGAAATATTTGGTTGAAACCACATAGGATTAGTTTGTGGAAATGAAATAAATATATACATGCCGCCTGCGTGCGAACTAGATGCATGATCCCCATTGTCAAAAACCGCGAGGTTTTAAGGTAGAGCGAGGAGCCGTACTAGGGACGGTGCCGGTTTAACTACCCTGCCGTTATGCTGCCGAAATTTTGAATAATATTCGTGTGTTTGAATTATTTTCATTTGCTTAAACTATATTTATTCATTGAATAGAAAACATTCATGTGTTGAATTGATATTCATTCGTTGTTTAGAAATTCATGTGTTGAATGGTATTCATATTTTGAAATAAATTGTTCGATAACAAAAATCACATTTTTATCTATATATAGAAACTATAGAAAACATTCATGTGTTGAATTGATATTCATTCGTTGTTTAGAAATTCATGTGTTGAATGGTATTCATATTTTGAAATAAATTGTTCGATAATAAAAATCACATTTTTATCTATATATAGAAACTATAGAAAACATTCATGTGTTGAATTGATATTCATTCGTTGTTTAGAAATTCATGTGTTGAATGGTATTCATATTTTGAAATAAATTGTTCGATAATAAAAATCACATTTTTATCTATATATAGAAACCATAGAAAACATTCATGTGTTGAATTGATATTCATTCGTTGTTTAGAAATTCATGTGTTGAATGGTATTCATATTTTGAAATAAATTGTTCGATAATAAAAATCACATTTTTATCTATATATAGAAACCATAGAAAACGTTCATATGTTGAATTGATATTCATTCGTTGTTTAGAAATTCATGTGTTGAATGGTATTCATATTTTGAAATAAATTGTTAGAAAATAAAAATCACATTTTTATTGAATGCATAAATCGTTGAAATGTGAAGTGTTAAAAATAGCCACTTGTTCAAAATAAACATATATGAGTTGAAATATTCATTAATTAGCTAATGAAATGATTTGCACCTATTTATGTAACATTAGAATGAATGGAGTTTTTAAACCAAATAGAAATCAAATATGAAGTCGAATAGAAATTGATAAATGATAAGAACTGTATATATATGTACATGCAATATTCATTGAATAGGTTATAGCAAAGGGGCTAGAGAAGAGGAATAAAATTTTGTGCCCGACAAATAGGTACACATTTACTGATTTGTTTGGGTGATGATTTTGAGCCTGTTGGCTAGCCGCTTGGCTTTTTCTTTTTCTTTTTGAGATTAGAAGGACCGGGAACGCTATTTGCGATTTCCCGATGCTCCCGGTGCAGGGGAGGTTATGGCGAAATTTTTCCAAAATTTAAGGCGTTAGAAAAATATTTGAAGTGAAAACGATATGGAAATCATTGAATGAACTATATTTATATAAATATATAAATATAAATAAAATTAAAACGAAACGAGGCCGTGCAGTTCGTATTTTGAAACCGTGATTTCAAACGACTAGTACGGGAAATCCGACCATTGGATTTTCCCGAAACCTCAACCGTCGGGTTCGCCTTGGAATAATCTTTCCAACGGCACCAACCTTGTAAAAATCCAACGGTTGGATTGTCTGGAATGTTTAATTCAAATCTGAAGAAAAACAGCGCCAGAAGCGATTATATTTATATAAATATAAATATAATTATATATTTAATCGAATAACGACGCTGCAGTTCGTATTTTGAAATCGAAAATTCAAACGAGTGTACCGGGAGATCCGACCGTCGGATTTTCCCGAAACTGGAACCGTTGGATTCGTTTTGAAAAGACCTTTCTAATGATGTAAATTTTGTGAAAATCCAACGGTTAGATTTTCAGATATGTGTAAAACAAATCTGAAGAAAAACAGCGCCACGGCCGCTGTATGACCCGAAGCGTCGTTTTGAATAAAATGCCTATTTTAAAATAAATAAAAATAGCGATAAATAGTTATAAAATATCATAAGAGATATGGAATGGAAATAAACTGAATTTGCTTGATTTATGTGGCTTTTGATGGTTGAATGTGTTTGGTGTGAAAATTACATTTAAAAACAATATTGGTGTGGTCGAATAATTTAACCATTGAAATAAATCGATTTGAAATTCTAAATATACGTGAATTATTTGAGAAGGCCGAGTTAATTCTCATTTCAAATAATTGACCGACGATTGAAAGTCGAAGATGAAGACGATGGTCGAAGACCGGAGATCTTCACCTCGTTTGGATGGTAACCGAGGTCCTGATTGGGAGGCATCCCGAAATATGGATAGTGAGTGGTGATCGTCCAGACGTACGTGGTGATCGATGGGTTTGCGAGGTATTTAGTGCCTCCGGTTTCGTTCAGACCCAGAACGGACTTGTAGATGGACTGTGTGTCTGACATTGGAGTTTATTCTGTGTTGATTGATTTCTGTTAAATATACATCTGTTTGGCGGCGGAGAATTTATTCTTTTGCTTAACGCCCTTCTCTGAGACGTACGAGCTCAGAGGTTGTATATCGATGGACATCAATCGCATGGCGTGAATTGCCTGTGTGGCATGCTAAGATGCAGTGATCAGGGCTTCTGTTGAAAAGCAAAGTCTTGTGGTGATGATCAAAGCTTCGCCTGTGTGGCGTAGCTTTGTGTATAACGTGAGAACGGGAAATCGGGTCGTCTCACCCATCCACTAAAAAGCATACTGATCAAACCATCAGTTTACCACCATACCGGGATGTGAGGCTCGCGAATCAACGCTATACACAAAGCCATGCTATATTAAAGCTGCGCTTTGATCATCAACCACCAAACTTTGCTTTTCAACAAAAGTCTGGATCACTGCATCTCAGCATGCCACACTATCAATCCATATCATACCACTGATTTCTGCCAATATATAACCTCTGAGCTCGTATGTCTCAGAGAAGGGCGTTAAGCAAGATAATAAATTCTCCGCCGCCAAACAGATATATATTTAGCAGAGATCAACGAATACAATATAAAGGAATACAATGTCAGACACACCATCCATTTACAAGTCCGTTCTAGGTCTGAACGAAACCGGAGGCACTTTCCTCGCATATCCATCCATCTCCAAGTACGTCTGGATGACCACCAACTATTTCCATCCTCTTGGGTGTACAGCCCAATCGGGATCGTCAGTAATTATCCAAACGATGTGAAGACTTCCGGTCTTCAACCACCATCTTCATCTTCGACTTATCGTCGAATCGGTTATTCAGAATGGGTATAAACCCGGCCTTTCCGAACAACCCGCGTATATTAAAACAAATGTTACACAAACACAACATACGCCTCATTCCAATTCATTAGTCACTAACCATAAATCAGCAAGAGAACAATTTCCCAAACATTAACCCCGAAGGCCGAAACCAACATCAGATCATTACCCAAGAAACCATTCTTCTTAGCTAACCTACAGCTAGTTTCTATATTTCAATTCTTAGGGAAAGGTTCCCATTAATTTTATCAAAGATAAATTCTTTAAAATTTATTCTATAATCTTCCTTTGGATGTCCTTTCAAACCAAATTATGGTTTTCCAAACTAGTCGAGATTAGCGAACCATACTGAAGTAATTATTTAATTTATTTCCCAATCCCAACCTATTCATCCCCTGAAGCAAAACTGGTAATACTCCATATCTAATACCATGGTGTTATTGGTAAAATTAATTACCATTTCACGTTCAAATCTAATTAAAGATTTAACTATCGCTTTGGAGCAAAACTGGTGATACTCCATTCATGATCTTTTCAATCTAATTAAAGATTCATTAAAACTCCACTTAGTTTTAATCTTTAACTGGGTTAAAGAATCAGTGTCATTTCAAAACACGGTTCACTATAAACCCAAAATCACATTACATTTCAATCAGACCCTAACCATAAATTAGCAAGTGAGCAATTCCCTAAGTATTAACCCCGAAGGCCGAAACCAACATCAGATCAATACCCCAGAAACCATTCAACTCAACTAATCTCCAGTTAGTTTCTGATTTTCTTAACTCCTTTGGATCTAAGAACAATATTATTGAAGATACCGTTCACGACAACCCAAAATGACATTTGATATTAAATACAAGGCTCTTAATAGAAAATATATCGGCTTATATTCAATATCAAATTCTACGACCAACAAATATCGTATTGGAAATAACGATATATATATCTATATCTTTCAAATTTCCATAACAACATCTGTATAATCACGAAATCCAACATCGAAATATTCCGAAGACAATTTCGATTCAAACCCATTCCAATGAAATCATTGGAATTTCTGGTTATTTTCGAAACCATTCCAAATCAAATTTATTTATTTAAAAATAAATAGAATTTTAATTCTAGTTCAAAACTAGTTCATTTCGATAAAAATCTATTTTTATCTTTTCAAATATGGAGTTTTTCATCCCAATTTTTCCCAAATCATTTCTTATGATTTTACACAAATTATTACTGTTTTTAATAATTTTATCAAGGCCCGTACAGTCGATTTCCATCAACGGCCATCGAACTGCACTTACAGCGACCTTTTCCAAATTTGATTTAGACATAATTCCAAATCCAACCGTTAAATTTCAAATTTCTAATATTCGTTAGAAAGCTCTTTTCGATACGAACCCAACGGTTCCGGTTTTAGGAGAATCCGACGGTCGGATCTCCCGTAATATCCATTCGAAGTTATTGGTCGAAATTCGCGAACTACCGCGGCGCGGCGCGTTCTATTCAGGCCATTATATTATATATATAATATATATAATATATATTTCGTCGATTACTATTTAAAACGAATTTTATAAATAGTTTTGAATTCGTTTCAAAAACAATTTCAACCTTTATTTCAAATTCAAATCGAAATTGAATTTTCTATTATAAATCCTTTTTACTTTCATTTCTATTTGATTTTAATTCAAATCGATTTTAATTCGATTGGAATTCATTTTCTTTTCAATTCAATTCGAATTCGTTTTCTTTTCAATTCAATTCGAATTCGTTTTCCTATTCAATTCACATTCAATTCATTTTCTATTCAATTCAAATTCAATTCATTTTATATTCAATTCAAATTCAATTCATTTTATAATCAAATCAAATTCGTTATATATTCAATTCGAATTCGTTTTCTATTCAATTTAATTCAAATTTCATTTCAAAATATTCGATTTCGAAATCACTTTTCAATATTCATTTTAAAATGAATAAAATCGATATAAATATCGTTCACGTCAAAATGGCGTCAATCTAATCAACACGGCTTCATATATTTCTATTTTCAAATATTCTATTTCAAATATTTCTTTTTCAAATATTTCCTTTTCAAATATTTCTTTTTCAAATATTTCCTTTTCAAATATTTCTATTTCAAATATTTCTATTATTAAAATATTTCGTTCAACACATGACTAATCTCAACGGATGAGTACTGTCAACACATGAACCTTTATTTTATATTATTCTTTATTTTCTAAATTGGAAGGAGGACCAATCAATCACCATATAATGTTAATTATATGGATTTTCATACATCACACGTATATAATAGCATTGAAAAATAATCAACCTTCAACCAAAGTGCACTACACTGTATAAGCATCAAATATAGATATCTAACGCTTATAACAGCCTGTCAATCAATCGATCGACATATTTAATCAATCAGGATGAGTGAACTTCAAATTTCATCCCAACACCCGTGTGGGGTTTCAAACAATCAAACACAGATTTTAGTTGTGCAGTTGGGCGATGTGTAAAATTTATCGACCCAATCAATATCAGTCAAATCAGTGTATATAAACAAATCGGCCGATTTGTTTATAAATATTTATTTATTCACTTTCACGTTAAAAATTATATTTTTAACGATAAAATATTTCAATATTTATTTATTCACTTTCACGTTAAAAATTATATTTTTAAAGATAAAATATTTCATTCAACCTATGAAAATATTCTATTCAGTTCATTTATTAAATAAAATGATTTCTTTATTTTTCTAACTTATTTTAGAAAATTTCGGCGGCATAACGGCACGATACTAGAAACGGGACGAGGCCTAGCCTTATCCACGGTCTAGTGAAGGCCCACGCCATTCACACATCAATCAAATCCATTCAATTCACCAAACAATTCAATTCAAACCAAATAATCTAACCAACTACACAACCAAACAAACAAGTCCATGGTCTGTGGACGATTGTGTCGGGTGCTACTAAGCACCGTCTGCATCCTAGTATATATATATAACTATAAAAGAAATTGAAGAGTGAGAAATTCTCACCGATAGCTATCCTAACTCCACGACACTTCTAATGTAGAAATCTTCGTCGTTCTCGCCTTTCATCACTTTCGTTGCCCGTAGCCACTACATATATAAAAATCGAATTTTCACTTCGCTATTCAATATAGAAAAATCGAATTTTTACTTTGCTATTCAATATATAAAAATCAAATTTTTACTTCGCTATTCAATATATAAAAATCAAATTTTTACTTCGCTATTCAATATATAAAAATCGCATTTTTACTATGCTATTCAATATATAAAAATCGAATTTTTACTATGCTATTCAATATATAAAAATCGAATTTTTACTTCACTTTTCAATATATAAAAATCGAATTTTTACTATGCTATTCAATATATAAAAATCGAATTTTTATAGAAATAAAATTACTTCTTTTCTAATCTAAAAATCAATTCTTTAGAATCAAAGTTATATTTAAATCACATTTTTAAAACAACTCTATATAGAATTAGAAATCACATTTCTAAAATGTTCTATATATTTTTAATGACCATATTTTTGTCACCGTTTTATATATTTATATATATATAAAATAATATTTTTATTATCAATGCTATATTTTTATTTACAAAAATATTTCTTTGCCTAATATATAAAATTAATTACAAAAAAAACATAGTTAACTATATAATTAATTAACCTTTAAACTAGTTAACCCTTACACTGTTAATCCTTCTTCTGTTCCTACGCCACATCGAACAAGGCTCGAGGCCTAGGGCATCGCCAAGCACTCGCCAAACGCCACCGGACCTTCATCAGCGCGCCCCCGTCCAACCACCCACGCGTTGCCTCCAAGTTGCCATAACCACGTCGAACTCGGTTGTCTCGCGCTCGCGACTGAAGGGGGTTTTGGGTTGGGCGGTGTTCGATCGGAGGACGGAGGGTGGCTGGGGGATCTCGTCGGCGCTAGGCGCGACGCTTGGGAGGGCGACGGTGGCACGGGGATCGATCCCGATCCCCTTTTTCTTTTTTTCTTTTCTCTTTTTTTTTTCTGTTTCGAAATGAACGGGGGGGGGGGGGGGGCAGAGGAATTAAAGGGGGTGAGGAGAGAGTTATTTTTTTTTTATTATTTAGTTATTTAATTATTTTATTATGAAAAAGTTGACTTTTACATACGACCTCTAAATGAGGTCCACCGCCTGTCGTCCATAGCGTTTTACCCCCATTCCGAACCCAATGGGATATGTATTGCAAGCCGATTCGGTCGTTTCGATCAGTTTTCGCCAAAATCAACATATAACTCTATATATTGAATTTGAATGCGCATTTCAATTTACCGGGGTCTCATACGAACTCTAAAAATTCCCGAAGAATGTTTCCTAGCTTCGTATTGACGATACGGTCCTAACAAAACTAGTTTCGTCAAATTCTGAGACCGTTTGAAAAATGGCCATTCCAGTCGATTAAAATCAACTGAAAATGTTCAAATGCGTTTTCCTTTGCCACGCTCACATATTGATTCAAAAAATTACAAAATTTGAAACGTAGCAATAATTTGACATCACGGATCCAACAAAAGTGGTTTCGTCGAAATCCGAGGTCGTTTGCAAAATTTCCATTTTTAAGGGCCTGAATTCCATAGCGACTATTCAGAATTTTCAACTGGACATATCTTTTGATCCCCGCTATGAAATTTTGATTTTTCGGATTCATTGGAAAGATAGTCACAATTAGATCCCGTTATTTTTGGTTTCACCAAAATCCGGATTGTTTTGCACCCGGTACATTCAATTGAAGTTTGAAATCGAATTATCGAACTACCGTGCCATTTTCAATTCCTTTTATAAATATAAATAAATATTTATATTCTAACGACGACGTATATAATATATTCGTTCGAATTCTATTCAAAATAAATTTCTCGTCGTTATTGTTTAAAATAATTCATTTTAAATAATCAAAATTCGCTAAAATTGCCAAAATAAAAAATTTTAAACTAGCCCAGATTTTCGGGTTGTTACATTGGGTCCGTGATGTAAAGTTATCGCTAGATTCCAAATTTCATAATTTTCCGAATCAATATGTGAGCGTGGCAAAGGAAAACGCGTTTGACCAGTTTAAGTTGATTTTAATCGACTGGAAATTGGCCATTTTTCAAACTGTCTCAGAATTTGACGAAACTAGTTTTGTTAGGGCCGTATCGTCAATACGAAGCTAGAAAATATTTTTCGGGAATTTTTAGAGTTCGTATGTGACCCCGGTAAATTAAAATGTGCGTTCAAATTCAATATATAGAGTTATATGTTGATTTTGACGAAAACAGATCGAAACAATCGAACCATCTTACGATACATATCCCATTGTGTTCAGAATGGGGGTAATTAGTTATGGATGACAGGCGGTGGGTCTCGTTTAGAGGTCAAAATAAAAAGTTACTTTTTGGGACTTTAAAATAAAGTAAAAATTATATTATTAAACTTGGTCAAAGCCTTATCTCTCTCACCTCACCCTTTTCAACTCAGATCGAAGTTTATAAAAAAAACAATGGAAACCCGATCCCGTGCTTCCAAACCCCCCCCCCTCGAAATCGCTCGTCGCCACCTCAACAGGAGCGCCGCTCGCCGGAAATCCCTCCCCCCCACCTCGCCGCAACCTCCTCCCACCGATGAACCCCCCTCCTTCTCAGCCCTGCTCCCTTTCGCTCGCCCAAAAGCCCACGCCGAATCGAAGCATCGAACCCCTCACCCCCACCACCGCAGCCAAGCCCGACGTCGCCCCCTGACCGCACTCCGACGTGCCCCTACCCCCTGCGATGACATGGACATGCCTCCCCTCTCCATATACTGTGAGTTCTATTTATTTCTATTTTCTATTTTTATTTTCTTTTTTGTTTTGTTGTTGTTTATTTTTATATAAAAAGCAAGTAATTCGTTTATGGGAAATAAACATAGGGTTTTTATATTATACAGGAATAAAGTTTAGATTGTTAACATGAAAAAGATTAGATTTTTCATTTCAAAAGATGTGATTTTATAAATATAAAAATTCGATTTTCATAAATTGAATAGCATAGTCAAAATTTGATTTTTATATATTGAATAGCATAGTCAAAATTTGATTTTTATATATTGAATAGCATAGTCAAAATTTGATTTTTATATATTAAATAGCATATTCAAAATTTGATTTTTATATATTGAATAGCATAGTAAAAATTCGATTTTTATATATTGAACAGCGAAGTAAAAATTCAATTTTTATATATTGAATAGCGAAGTAAAAATTCGATTTTTATATATTGAATAGCGAAGTAAAAAATCGATTTTTATATATTGAATAGCGAAGTAAAAATTCGATTTTTATATATTGATTAGCGAAGTAAAAATTTGATTTTTATATATTGGATAGCAAAGTAAAAATTCGATTTTTACATATGTAGAGAATACGGGCAACGAAGATGACTAAAAGGCGAAATGGACGAAGACTTCTACATTTGAAGTGGCGTGAAGTTGGGATAGCTTTCTGTGAGAGCTCCTCACCTTTCAATATAATTTTTCTAGTTATAAATATATACTAGGATGCAGACGGTGTTTAGTAGCACCCGACACCCGTCGTCCACAGACCATGGACGACTTGTATGCTTGATTGTTTGATTTTAATGTGTAGTTAGTTGTGTGATGTGATGAGAAATGAAATAAAATATTTATATAGTCAAAAATATTTTATAGTTAAAAATAGAATTTTTAACGTGTATATGAAAAGAAATAAAAATAAACAAATCGGATATTGATTGGGACGATAAATTTTACACATCGCCCAACTGCACAAATAAAATCTGTGTTTGGTTGTTTGAAACCCCCACACGGGTATTGGGATGATATTTGACGTACACTAATCCCGATTGTTTAGTTGTATGTCGATCGATTGATTGACAGACTGTTATGAGCGTTAAATATTTATATTCGATGCTTATACAGTGTAGAATGCACTTTGGATGATGGTTGATTATTTATCGTTGTTGATATACATGTGTTGTAGATAATCCATATAATTAACATTATATGGTAATTGATTGGGCCTCATTCCAATCTCGAAAAAGAAATATTTGAATAGAAATATTTGAATAGAAATATTTGAAATAGAAATATTTGAAATAGAAATATTTGAGTAGAAATATTTGAAATAAAAATATTTGAAATAGAAATATTTGAAATAGAATATTTGAAAATAGAAACATATGAAGCTGTGTTGGTTAGATTGACGCCATTTTGACGTGAACGATATTCATATCGATTTTGTTCATTCTTCAATGAATATTGAATAGAATTGAAATTCGAACTATATTGAAATGATTTGAAATTCGAACTATATTGAAATGATTTGAAATTCGAACTATATTGAATAGAATTGAAATTCGAACTATATTGAAATGAATTGAAATTCGAACTATATTGAAATGAATTGAAATTCGAACTATATCGAAAAGAATTGAAATTCGAACTATATTGAAATGAATTGAAATTCGAACCATATTGAAATGAATTGAAATTCGAATTATATTTAAAGTGAATTGAAATTCGAATTAAACTAAATTGATTTGAAATTCGAAATACACTGAAATGATTTGAAATTCGTATAGAAATGAATTCGAATTGAATTTGAATATAAATGAATTCGAATTGAAATTTAATTGAATGGAATACGAATCGAAATTTAACTGAAAACGAATCGAAATTGAATTAAAAATCGATTTGAATTGGAATCAATTTGAAATGAATTTAAACCGAATTTGAAAGGGAAAATTCAGTTTTGATTTGAATTTGAAAAGGAAGTTGAAAACGTTTTGAAAACGAATTTAAAACGATTTATAAATTTCGTTTTAAATAGAAACCGACGAAGTATATATTATATATTATATATATATAATATAATGGCCTGAATAGAACGCGCCGCGCCGCGCCAGTTCGCGAATTTAGACCATTGACTTCGAACGGATATTGCGGGAGATCCGACCGTCGGATTCTCCTAAAACTGGAACCGTTGGGTTCGTATCGAAAAGAGCTTTCCAATGAATATTAAAAATTTGAAATCTAACGGTTGGATTTGGAATTATGTCCAAATTAAATTTGGAAAAGGTCGCTGTAAGTGCAGTTCGATGGCCATTGATGGAAATCGACTGTACGGGCCTTAATAAAATTATTAAAAATAGTAATAATTTGTGTAAAATCATAAGAAGTGATTTAGAAAGAATTGGGATGAAAAACTCCATATTTGAAAAGATAAAAATAGATTTTTATTGAAATGAACTAGTTTTGAACTAGAATTATAATTCTATTTATTTTTAAATAAATAAATTGAATTTGAAATGGTTTTGAAAATAACCAAAATTTCCAATGATTGCATTGGAATGGATTTGAATCTAAATTGTCTTCGGAATATTTCGATGTTGGATTTCGTGATTATACAGATGTTGTTACGGAAATTTGAAAGATATAGATATATATATCGTTATTTCCAATACGATATCTGTTGGTCGTAGAATTTGATATTGAATATAAGCCGATATATTTTCTATTCAGAGCCTTGTATTTAATATCAAATGTGATTTGGGTTTGTCGTGAATGGTGTCTTCATTAACACTATTCTTGAACCCAGTTGAGGAAAGATTAAATCTTTTTTTATTTAGATTTAATGAACTATACCAATTAAATAATATTTAATTGGAATTGAATTCGAATTGATTTTTGGGTTTATCGTGGGCAGTGTTTTAAATAACACTTGTTCTTTAACCCAATTATTAATGGAATGTGATCTTTGGGTTTATCGTGAACCGTGTTTTAAATGACACTGATTCTTTAACCCAGTCACTGATTAAAACTAAGTGGAGTTTTAATAAATCTTTAATTAGATTGAAATGATCGAGAATGGAGTATCACCAGTTTTGCTCCAGGCGTTAGTTAAATCTTTAATTAGATTTGAACGTGAAATGGTAATTAAATTTACCGATAACACCGTAGTGTTAGATATGAAGTAAGACCCGTTTTACTTCATGGGATGAATAGGTCGGGGTTGGGAAATTAAAACAAATGATTACTTCGGTAAGGTTCGTTAATCCCGACTAGTTGAATCGAAATTCAAAACATGATTAAAGAATAAATTCAAGGAATATATCTTGGATAAAATTAATGGGAACCTTTCCCTATGAATGTGAAATTTAGAAACTAACTGTCGGTTAGCCAAGCAGAATGGTTTTCTGGATATTGATCTGATGTTGGTTTCGGCCTTCGGGGTTAATATTTGGGAAATTATTCTCTTGATTAATTTACGGTTAGTGACTGTTGAATTGGAATGAGGCGTATGTTGTGTTTGTGTAACACTTATTTAAAATATACGCGAGTTATTCGGAAAGACCGGGTTTATCCCATTCTGAATAACTGATACGACGATAAGTTGAAGATGAAGACGGTGGCTGAAGACCGGAAATCTTCACATCGTTTGGGTGATTACTGATGATCTTGATTGGGCTGTACACCCAAGATGAGGGAATCAATCGGTGGTCGTCCAGATGTGCTTGGAGATCGATGGATATGCGAGGAAAGTGCCTCCGGTTTCGTTCAGACCCATAACGGACTTGTAAATGGACTGTGTGTCTGACATTGGATTTCATTCTGTGTGACTGATATCGGTTGCATAGAGTGGTTTGCCTGTGTGGCATGCTAAGATGCAATTGATCGAGGCTTCTGTTGAAAAGCAAAGTCTTGTGGTGATGATCAAAGCACAGGCTGTGTGGCACAGCTTTGTGTAACGTGAATTCGCGAGCCTCGCATCCCGGTTGTGAACCAAAAACGGGAGAGGACCTCGGGGAGGGCATGCGTTTCTTTCTAGATAGGGTGGTGTCAGTGACCTACCAGGCCTGATATTTATATACTTTTCACCTGTGTGGTTGTTGCTGTTGCGAGGCGCCTCGGTTAGATCGGACGATCCGGGTCCGATGGAGCCATTCGTTGGCTCATTTACGCCCCAAAGGGCGGGGAAACATAGTGTTCAGGCATAGTAATCCACATCGGTGGACCGGCCCTGACGATCTAAAGGCTTGCCTGCGCGCTTACCTGTGGCTCGGGCTAGAGAGTCACGAATTCGGTGAGGATGATCATTAGCCTCGGTTCATAGAAGGAAACCCAATTTCCAAATACGTGACTTTGCGATTTTGATTGTATAACCTATATATGGCGACATAGTGGTATGGGGCATTCATGCCGCCTATGATTGATACTTATGATTTGAAGTTGTTTTATACACTATACACTTATAATAGTATCAAATGATTTGTTTTAAACGTATCAAGCATTCTTGGCTATTATAAGGTAAAAACCCTATCCTCCGGCTTGCATTGCATTGTGTGATGGGAACTGGGTCTTATAATAGCTTCATTTTTCCTTATTTAGCATTGCGCTGTTTGTTTTATGCACTGGTGTTCTTGGGAGGAAACCAGTTCTGTGTTATGCGGCGCGGTCCCTTGATTCACCTAACTTTGAAAATAAAGATTAATAACCGTTTTAGTTCTCACACCAGTCCCATGACTGACCTGGAGTTTATTGTTTTGACCTAAACTCTGGGTGCCCCTATTTTGACACGGGCAGCTAGTAGTTTTGGTTTTGCAGATTTATATTCACAGGATCCTGGTTTACAGCTGGAACGATATCCGGAAAGCTTTGTATCCGTATATCTCATTCTGGTTGTGTATTGTATTATTTTCCGCTGCTATGTATTTAAATGTAATTTAAATCTCTGGTATTTCTGTGTAATATTTATTCATACTCTGTATATTCTTGTAATCTGATGGAATTTTTGTAATATACAATGAAATGTTCTTCCGTCTGCGTTCTATTTTGTCGTGTTCTCAAAACAATCCGCGCTTTCTCTTTTCTTCGGAGACCGGGGGAGTTCGGGTCGTCTCAAGACCTAAGAAATGATTTATTTTTCAAACAATCTCCTTTCCAACGAAACAAGTTTTATTGAAATACGTATAACTAATTATTTTTAGATTTCCAGTTTGGAGCCAACCGGAGTTATTTTATCGATGCATGCAATATAAAGGAGAACCGATAAATTAAAATAACACTGTTCTATAAACGGAGTCGGTTTTCAACGAAATTAGTTTCATTAGGACTGTAACATCAAAATTATACTGTGACTTCCATTTCTATTATTTTTGGAGATTGTGTTATTGATGCGAATATAAAAATGATAATGGTAAATAGTGGTAAAATAAACTAATAGTGAACAATTATATACTCCATTGTTGAGAAAGTAGTACGCCCGCATGTCATTTTCTTTTAGCAGCTTCTAATGAAATGAAAATACATTTCAGTTCCCCTACACGCTAAGAAGTTTCAGCTAATGCCCAATGAAGCTAAGAAAAGATGGCACATGCCTAGCTTAAACAAAATATACGACTAGTTCTTTTGTCCAGTCTTCATCAGCACATGCTAGGCTACCTTAAACGTACCACACTGTCACTGCCTGCTTCACACACATGTGCCATTTATAACACAGCTTATCTATTTCAAGTCATTTCACGTAAGGTATGGACACTACCGACAATTTACATACAGGGTCTACATCTTCTTTTTCTGAAAAACCATCACCCTACCCATCAACTATCCATGGCGTTTCACATCAATTGCTAAACGAAATTCAACAGCTATGTAGTGGTTATGAGTTGAAAATACACAACAGACCACTGGTAACCTATGTGATCGAATCAATTGAACAAATTAGTTAAATGAAAAAACATGTTGTAACCTTCCCAAAATGCTATCAGCTACCAATTCTACTTTCTTCTCAGCTGTAGCCAGGCTCGAGCGAAGAGAAAGCACAACGCACCTATTCTATCTTCTCTTCAGCCACTCGCTATCTATGAAATGACTTTCTTCTAATCTCCTTATATCCCCTTCTATAAATATTGTGCTCCATTCCCCCCTGATTGAAAACATGCAAGCACCATTCAGCAATATTTCTAAACTAAAATCTCCCCTCTATTTTGAATAATAACGCTAGCCACCTCTCAAAAACATCTTCTCTAACACGCAAGTTCTGGTCGGGTTCAGGAATGAGGAGGTGAAACAGTAATGAATAAACGAGGAGTCATGGGTTTTGGGTTAAAGGGAAAAAGGTGATGGAAGGCGTGGTGTAAATCATTTGAACGAAGCAAGTAAGGGCAGATGAGGTAGGAGCTACTGGGATGGGTCACCGAAAAAAGGGATGGACTGGAGTGTTGCAATGGAGGGTGGCGGGGGTGACCGCGTTCTGCAAGCGGGAGACAATTCAATTGGGTTGTTTGCTTTCTGGACATACAATTCTGGACGTAAAGAAGTGTATGTGTTTGGTGAGTTTTCCAAACATATGACATGCGTGAAATGTACTGAGGAAAATGGGAAGTTTCCATATAAACGAATGGGCATATAAAAAAATGCAAGGTAAAATAATGAAGACGTGGTGTAGTGTAAACCAAACTTGTTGGACCCAAATATAAAAGTTTACACAAATTTTGGCGGAATGAGGTGGCAGTAAATACATAAAGAATCACGTACAAGTTTGGTACATTAACAACAGATGGGTAGAAACTAGAAGGAAGGATCAAATCGTTCGAGGGGGTTACAGCATGGGATTGTACCATGTTTAAAAAAAGGTAAAAGTAAAGAAGCATCGGGTTCATTTGTTGAACGAAGAAAGCAAAGAGTCGGATTCGTAGTCTCTGGTAGCAGATGTTGTGACTGGCAGAAGAAAACATTACAAAGTAATTTGTGTCAGTAGCTTTTTTGATCACGCAGGACAAACAAGGGAGCGGTATTGTTCCAGAATAAAGATGAGGGTAGCCGGAAGGAAACGAACAAGCAAAGAATTGGCCAATTAAAATGTAATAAGTAATTAGTTTATTTTTAATTATATAATTTAGTGTTAAGTTAAAATTTATTGAAATCGTTAAACGATTACGTTAATAACTTTTATTTGCAAGGTCCAAAATTAACGAAAACGAGTGGCACAAGAATCAGGGTGACAAATGTTATACTATAGGACTGCTTCTGACCGGGATGGAGATTGCTGGTACTTATAGTTAAATTAAACGTTGTTTAATTTAACTGTAACCGAACTGCTGAGAATGAATCAAACCAAGGTGAGTTTACTCACTTAGTTTTTATCCCACTTATATTTTATATAAATCTGGTTTTAACTTTTTGTGCTATGGTTGATAATCGTTCGTTGTTTGCTGAATATTTATATTGATTGAATTAGATAATCAGACATTATTCTATTTTAAATGAAATATAATCCTTATTCTATCGATTATTTTCCAAACAAGTTAACTTACCTAGTTGGTCACGTTTATAATATAAACATATTAAATTAAAACACAGATGCTTGGATTATTTTTGTTTATTTATTTTTGATTATTATATCTGTTTAGTGAATTGAAATTGAGATAACGAATTTGGATGCGGGGGGAGAACAGGGTGGAGGGATCCAACTGGATTCCTTAAATTTATTGTTCATTTTCATATCACATTTTGTGAACTGTTTAACCAATACGATTAGCTGATTGATTTGGATATTGATCGTTGAATCTAAATTCAACGTTTGTTTGTTATTAACCAATGGACAGTATTGGTTGGGTAATTGGCATCATGTGGCCTATAAATCAATCGTTTTATAAATATTGATTTTACCGTCAAGTGAATCGACGGTGATGAAGTTATAAAATGTATTTTATAACTGGAAATAGATTTTTAATCTATTAATTGAAATTAAAGTTATTTAAAAAGGAAATAAGTATTTCTTATTTCTTATTTAAAGTTTATAAGTTTTACTATTAAATGATTTTATAAAGTGATTTCTTATATTAACAAGATTTATATGTAAATGAGCGGAAATTAACCTAACGGGTTAATAGTTGGATTAGATGGAACTATTTAAAACAATTATATTACTAATTTTATTAAAGGGAGAATTTGTTGGAATCAATTAAGGAGATAACTATGTTGCAGTAACTGGGATTGATTATTAAATTGAATTAGTTTATTGTTAAATAAATCTAGTGAAAAGATTTAACGAATATTTGTAAGTATCAAAAAGATTTTTGAATAAAAAGAATTATTATTTATAATAAATAATTTAACTACTTATACAATAGTTAATAATGGAATAAGTTATTATCTTGATTAATAAGGATATAAGTGATTATTACTTAAAGGAAATTCATTTATGTCAATAATCAAGTTTGGAATGAATCTAATTGAATTAGAAAAGAGTGATGATCAGATTTTACGGTAAAGCCCGAATTTTTATAATGAAGTTATAAAAGATATTTTGAACTAAAGTGATGAATTAAATAAATTTTTATTTAGGTTGAAGTATGTAAAAAGAAATCGTGATAGAGAAGGGTTTATAGTAAACCCGAGTTTCATAAATAAGGTTTACAAAAGTGCGTAAGGCTAAAATGTGGAGTTTAAGTTGACGATACTTAATAATGAAATTAAGTGAAACAAATGGAATTGAAACAAGATTTTCAAATGGGAAATGGTTGAATGGATTAGAAGGGGAATCATGTGGGTGGATAAGTAGTTAAGACAAGAGAAATAAAAAATGGAAATGTTTCTGACTATGAAACGGGCTTGAGGAAATATTATAATAATTCTGTAGTAATGGATATCAAAAAGGATTTGAGAAGATAATTTAATATTAAATGTAAAGGGAACGAAAGGAGATTGGGTATAAATATAATGATATTGATGAGGTAGTGGAATTAATGGAATGAGTTTGAATGGGTTTATTTAAAAGGAATAAGTGTTTTTTTTGTTTCCTAGTAATGAAAATCAAAGAGATTTCATAACGACGTTTTACGTGGGATTTGATTGAACTCAAATGTTTGGAGCATATACATAATAATAAATTCTAAAGTGTTTAAAACTAGTTTTGGTAACATTCTTATAATAACATACGAAGTAATAATGTGTATTATAATATTGGAAATTTAAGAAGTTTTTATTTGTTTTTAGGTTAAAAAGGCCAAGAGATGCTGAGAACTGAATCAGTGAGTCCATTTTATTTTTATGGTTGAATGGTTGTTTATATTTGACAGTTAAATAACTAACTGTCAAATCCAACCCATATGATTGTTGGTACGGGAAGACCGGGATCGAATTATATTCGAAAACCATTTCGACCAGCAAATACGAAATTGGGAAGATATCAGATGTGAATCAAGACGGAGCCATTGAAGATTATAGATCTTCATAAAACGGAAGGATTACTTATATCTTTGGTCAACTCCTATAATTTTCAAAGTCTACTATATATAAACATAACTTATATTTTATAACCAGAGATACTGTGGTTCTGTCGTGGTTGAAATCTAAGGATTTGCAAGGACCGCATGCTACTGATCTTTTGGGTGATTCCTAGGATGTGGTAGGAGGGTGCCTTCGGTTCATCCTGTTCTTGGGTGACTTGTGTAACACCGCACCTCCGCTAGGGTCACTCACAAAGGGAATGCACTAGTTTTGGTGTAGTATTATCTAGGTAAACATGCATAGAGATATCACAAGGCATAACATAAATAAAGCAGCGGTAGAAATAAAAACCAACTTTTTATTATTTTCCAGAAAAGAATCATAAGCTCATATATCCAAAATACAAATTATTCCATTACATCCAGTTCATAATAAAGAAGCATAAACTTAAAACAAAAGTAAATTATTCCTCATAAATAGCAGAAGCAGCCATAGCATAGCCCAAGACCAAACTGTACATGAGCTGTCAAAAAGCAAGCTAAATCCAAGCTAAGAGCTAGTGTTTCCTCCCTGAGAATCTGGGGGAAGAAACAAAAGAAAAAGAGGCGAAAGAAAAAGGGTCAGTCATAAATACTGGTAAGCCCTAGTGACTTTCAGTATGAAAACTAGTAAAGGTAACAAGATATGTGAAAACTGGAATTAAACATAAGGGTGATAACAGAACTGGTAGGGATAATCAAGATAACAAGACAAGTCAAGTCTAGCATCGCATGTTCAAGGTTCGCTGCACCATCTGTACTAGTGTTCTAACCTATGTCAAGTATTAATCATGAAATGATCCCTTAGCCCAGTGTCATGAAGTGACCCATTACGGGGTCCTACGGTACGATCTATTAATCGATCGGCTCCCTACAAGTCCTAGCTCGTCATGTGTCTGTGTCATACGGCCCTATCCAGAAATGTAGTTACCTGTGCTAGGTCCACCATAGGGTGTATCAAGTCCTATGGTGCCAACCACCGACACGAATCAAGCACGCACAGTGTAAATCTACGGGTGCCCAGTGCCTGCTTTTTCAACTCCGGACTACGTGCACGACCATAGCCCGCCTGAACCTACAATGGCGCACCTACTCAGCCGTCGTTCTGCTCGCTTACTATCATCCCAGTAATCGTGCCCCACCCTGCCTAGTCCCAGGGTATCGTGATTCATCTAAGTGGGTTACTACTGAAAAGGACCGCGTAACTAGGGCTTCTAATGGGTTAAGTGTTGTCATTCAAATTCGTGACTTAACCCTATCTAGATCGTGTATCAAGTTAGTTAAGTGTGTTCAAGCAGTTCATGACTTAACCCTATCAAGTCATCGTGTCAAGTTGGTTAAGTATATTCAATTGGTTTATGACTTAACCCTATCATGTGGCATTAATTCATTAGTGCATGCCAACTCTCACATTAGACTAACTGTTGTGGTTAGTGGATTTGCCGGGCGGTTCCGGGCAGATTTATACCACAACATAGTCTAACCTCGGGTTTTTACGTGCAATATGACCAACTACCCACATTGGATCCTATTATTTGCAGCCACTGGATTTGCCGGGCGGTTTCGGGCAGATTTACACTGCAAACTCAACCCAACCTCGAGTTGGCCATTTTCAAGTTTATCTAACTGTCATGCCCACGTTCAAGTTTTCATGTCTAGATTCATGTCAAATTTTCAAGTCATGTTTCATGTCAAATCGTGTCAAGTTCATGTCCATATTCAGGTTCAAGTCATAATAACATTCATGTTCAAGTTTAAAGCTAATTTATGTTTTACCTATTCTACCCAAATCGTATTCCCATCGCACGTAAGTTCGAATCGATACAAATAAATCTAATAGGGAATAACATAAAAACGAACGGGTATAATGTGGCAAAAGTGATTACTAGCATATCATGATATGACTTGAAATAAAATATTAAAACATTACTGGCATATGAAATATTGGCCTCAAACATAAAGATTCCAAATCTAGCAAGATAAGGTACTAGTCAAAATAACACTTGTCACAAGGTGATAGTATAGTCATAGTAATGACTGTCATAAGGTGATAGTCATAAACATGTGGCTAATAACAGATTCAACATGATAATAAGAGGGGTTTCTTTTGATTTACAACATGAATAGGCCCCAAATCAATGTCATAGTAATATTCAAGAGTCAAGATCCAAGATGAACGAGAATGAATGTAAACAGTCATCATACATAGGTCCAATTTCAATTTACATCATATTCATAATACATTTACAGTTTAAATCTAAAAATAACTAGGGCTTACAGATCGTGGTTCGAGAATTAGAAAACGAGAGTCGGTGTTGAATATGCTTAGTCAAGTCCTAATAGAAGTCCTCAAATCTGCAATTTCCTTAACGCAGTCTCAACGTAGTAGAAGCAGTCCCTCTCTCAATCTTTTCAACCAGAATCAAAGTAGCATAAGGTCAGAAAGAAATTTGGTGTAGAGAGACTGGTGTTTGGGGTTGTATTTATAGGGTCAAATCAACGAATTTGGACAGAAATGAGGCCAAATACATCAGAGTGAATCCAGCTTCAGAAATGGGCTCGGGCACCAGGTCGACCCCCAGGTCGACACTATGGTCAACCTGGTCCTGGGTAGGTCGACTACATAGTCGACCCCCAGGTCGACCTGGTCCTGGGCGGGAAATTTCCCGCCCAGTCCATTTGGAGGTTTGAAATTCGAATTTTGAATTCGAATTGAGTCTGTTTTGAACTTGAAATTTTTTGAAAACTTTGAAAGGTCATAACGTGGTCATACGGACTCCGATTTTCGAAAACTCGGACTCGTTTCCAAGTAGAATTTCGAGACGAACGTAATGGCGCAACCCGTTTCCCTTGATTCTTATTTTAAAAATTAATTCTGCCTTGATTTATGGTTATTACATGTTATAAAAACACGGGTTGTTACATTCTTCCCCCCTAAAGGATTTTGTCCCCGAAATCTCTAAGTTAGGGAGGATGTGTCCTACCATCCAATCATCCATCTTCTCAAAGCATCATCCACAGGCAACCATTGTCCTTAAAAGACTTCTAGTGTTGTATGAACATATGCAGAAAGTGTGTGTATATGTACTTATCTAATGCAAAAGATCAGGCGGTTACTGATTCAGTAAACCACCTTAATGCAAAATATGTTAGTGTCATGAATCCAACATGTATGCAAATTCCTAACATAGTTCATAATTTCTACATGAGTGCACAAACATTCATCCATATGCAACATCCGAGTGATAACATAACAAGTTTCATCCATGTACAAGTATAAGCACTCATGCATATGCAACATGAAAATGTGCCTGAGCCGATCTAGTGCCTAATGTGTGTCATGCATCCACTAGCAACCACTTGCAACCACTTGCAACCATTTGCAAACTTCAACCATAACATGTTTCAATCACATGTTTACATCCATATGGTTCTACCTAAGGTTCTCAAGATAAGATCGAGAAGATAACAAGACAAACATAGATATTAGAAGCATGATACGAAAAGGTTTTCAGGTTTATAGGAAAAAGAAATCGAGAATGTACCCTCAAAAAGAAATGGGTAAAGCGCGTGTATCTTCTCTTCGGTCTTCCAAGTTGCATCTTCTTGGGTTTCACTCCACTGCACTTACACTAGCTTGACTTCTCGATTCCTTAGCTTTTTAATCTCCGTTCCTAAGATACGAATCGGAACTCGCCTCAATGTCGCTTCTTTTTCCACTTCTACGTCTTCAAGGATGCTTGGCTCAACCACTTCGGCTGACTTATGCAAACACTTCCGGAGATGCGAACGTGAAAGACGTTGTGCAACCCAGCCAGCTTCTCGGGTAAGTCTACCTTATAGGCCATCCATCCAATCCTCTCAGCGATAGGGAACGGTCCTACGAACCTTGGTGCTAACTTTCCAACTACTCCAAAATGAACTACATTGCATAACGGAGAAACTTTTATAAAGACCATATCTCCGACTTGAACTCTAGGTCTATCCTTCTCTGTTCCGCATAAAATTTCTGTCTATCTTGGGCCGTTTTCATCCGTCTTTGTATCAACTCAATCTTCTTAGAAGTGTCCCTTATCATATCAGGCCCAAGTATAAGTCTGTCTGTCGTCTCCCACCAACAAGTTGGCGACTTGCACAGTCTTCCATACAGGGCTTCGAACGGTGCCATTCTGGTAACTGTTATTATATGCAAACTCCACGAGAGGAAGATGGTCTTCCCAAGTACCACCAAAGTCAAGAATGCATAGCCTCAGGAGATCTTCTAGTACCCTATTTACCCTTTCGGTTTGTCCATCCGTCTGTGGGTGATAGGCCGTGCTCAAATTCAGTCGTGTTCCTATTGCTTCTTGCAGACTATTCCAGAACTGGCTAGTGAAAATCGGGTCCCGATCACTAACTATACTAGAAGGAACTCCATGTATTCGTACTATCTCTCGAAGGTAAATAGATGCTAGCTCTGATGCGGTCCTCTTGCTTTTCACCGGAATGAAGTGAGCACTTTTCGTGAGTCTATCAACTATGACCCATATGCTGGTATTTCCCTTCCTAGACCTAGGCAGTCCATCCACGAAATCCATCGAGATACTCTCCCATTTCCATTGCGGAACCTCCAAAGGATGTAATAGCCCACCAGGCTTCTTCGACTCGGCCTTTACTTGTTGGCACACCATGCACTTCGAGACGAACTCTGCCACGTCCTTTTTCATTCCAGCCCAAAAGAAAATGTGTTTCATATCCCTGTACATCTTATCCCCTCCGGGATGTATAGTCATCTTCGAGTGATGCGCCTCTTCGAGAACTTTCCATACTAGGTCTCCCACTTGTGGGACACATAGCCTTCCATCGCTCCTTAGCCATCCCTTGTCATCTATGGCATAACTACTGAGGTTACTTGATGTCTCACCCCTAATCAGCTTGTCCATGATTTCGACTATCTGTGGGTCTTCCTTCTGTGAAGTCCCTACTTGGTCTAGAAGTGTAGGTCTTAGCTCAAGAGATGCTAACGTAGCAGTCAATGACTCAACAGCAGGTGTAAAATCAAATGTTGCTATAAACTCAAGGCTTTTCATTTCAACAAACAAGGGTCTCAAAGTCAACCTTTTTCTACTTAGCGCATCCGCCACCACATTACCCTTGCCAGGGGTATAAGCTATATCGAAGTCATATGATGCCAAGAACGCCATCCACCGCTGTTGTCTCAGATTCAAGTCTTTTTGTGAGAAGAGGTACTTAAGCGATTTGTGGTCGGTATACAGCTCGAACCTCTCCCCTAGAAGATAATGGCGCTAAGCTTAAAGTGCAAAAACAATCGCGGCCAATTCCAAGTCATGCGTGGGATAGATTTTCTCATGAACTTTAAGTTGTCTACCCCCGTAGCATATTACTCTTCCTTCCTGCATTAGGACAACGCCTAATCCCGTGTCGCACGCATCTGTGTACACGGTAAACATCTTACCTCCATCGGGTAATGCTAAAACTAGAGCTGTTGTGAGGGCTCTCTTAAGTCTCTGAAAAGCAGCGTCACATTCTATGTCCCATGCAAAAGGTAGGTTCTTTTTTGATAATTTAGTAAGAGGGGCTAAAATCTTAGCGAAGTCCTTAATGTACTTCCTGTAGTAGCCCGCCAAACCGAGAAAGCTCCTCACCTCCGTTGCATTCTTAGGAATTTTCCAGTCCTGTACCGCAACTACCTTTGCGGGGTCCACGGCTATGCCTTGCTTAGAAACTACATGCCCAAGGAACCGAACTTCCTTCCTCTAAAAATGGCATTTGGAGAACTTAGCCTTTAACTGGTGTGCTCTAAGCGTCTCCATGACTTCCTTGAGATGTCTAGCATGCTCTTCTTCATCTTTTGAGAAGATCAAAATATCATCCACGAAAAATACCACAAACTTGTTAAGGAACTCACGAAACACCCTGCTCATCAAATCTACAAAGTACGCGAGTGCATTCCTTAACCCAAACGGCATGACGAGCCATTCGAAGAACCCATCTGGAGTCCTAAACGCAGTTTTGTCAATGCTATTCTCAGCCACTTTAAGCTGATGGAATCCTGTGGCTAGGTCGAGTTGAGAGAAAACAGATGCTCCCACAAGCTGGTCAAACAAATCGTCGATTCTTGGTTGCGGGTGCCTATTCTTCTTCGTCGGCTTGTTTAACTCACGATAATCTACACACAAATGAAGCGATCCATCCGCCTTAGTAGCGAATACCACCGGAGCACCCCATTCAGAAATGCTTCGTCTTATGAAATTTTTCTCAAGCAACTCGTTAATTTGTTTACTGAGCTCTCTTCTTTCTCGTGGGGCCATGTGCCTAACGGGCAATGAAACTGGCTTGGCATTATCAACAAGATAAATTCGGAACTCTATCTCTCGTTTAGGAGGTAATCCCCTCACTTCATCAAAGACATCTGGATATTCTCGGACCACTCTTACATATTGCAAATTATCGTCGGACGAGTCAAGGGATTCAAGATAACATAACATGACCGGACCCTTCGGGTTACAAGAAATTTCAAGGGTATTGCCAAGGCAAGTCATGAGCCTCACTACCCTTCGTTCACAATCAAGAACGGCTCCATAATCGGACAGCCAACCCATCCCTAGGATCAAATCGTATCCCATGAACCCGAGAACATAAGCATTACACGTGAATTCTACGCTTAGGATAGAGATCCTCAAATCCATACACATCATAGATAAATGGGTGGAGCCCCCAATTGGATTTGAAACTATAACGGGATCCTCAACCAGACTAGTACCTAGGTGCAGATTTTCAACAATATCAGAAGAAATAAAAGTATGCGATGCGCCGGAGTCAAATAAAGTTCGAACATGAAAGTCAGAAATGTAAACAAGGCTTTCTACGGAAATATTACTACCTCGGTCAGGAGCTGGAGTGGTGTTGAGAGCATGCAACTGCCCTCCAGAAGGTCCTGCTCGTTGGGTCTGCCCTTGCCCCTATCCTTGCTTCTTAGGGCAATCCTTGCTGATGTGTCCAGTATCTCCACAATGAAAGCATTCACCCAACATCCTCTTCTTCCTTCTACAGTCTTTAGCTAGATGTCCAGTAATACCACAGAAGTTGCACTTCCTCGTCTCACGTGATTTGTTGTTGCTCTTGTTATTCTTATTATTCTTGTTGTTCCCCTTCTTGAAGTCAGCTTTCTTATTCTGAGTCTCGTTAGGCTTAACCTCCTTTTTGGTATTCTTGTCTTCCTCATGAAGTAGAGCCATATCCACCAAGCTTTCAAAGGTCTCCCCCATGGGTATATAAGTTAGTGCCAAGCTGTGTAGTGGCTCGTTCAATCCTCGAGCAAAGCGTACAGCCTTTTCTGGGCTGTGTTGACCAAATCCAAACCGAACCGAGCAGCTGATTAAACTTATTCACGTACTCCCTCACAGACATATTCCCTTGCTTGAGTGCTAGGAACCTCTCCATTTGAAGGTTCTCCTCTGCTGAAGATAAGAATTTAAGCCCAAACCTCTCTCTAAAGTCTGCCCAAGTCTCAACTGGCCTGGTAGCGTTGGTGACTTCCCACCAAAATGCAGCTTCCTCTTTCAACAACCATGCTGCCAACTGAACTTTCCTATGGTCCTCCATATCAAAGATAATGAACAAGTCTTCTGTTTCCTTTAGCCAGATTCGTGCCTCAACAAAGATTTCAGTTCCAACGAAGTTATTGCCGCCCATTGCTTTAAAGTCTTTACATATTTTGGCAAAGGCGGTACCAGGAGGAGGAGGAACCGCAGCCACTGGGGGAGGAGGAGGAGGGATGTCTGCCGTGCCCGCGTCGTTGGCCCTGGCTTCTAAGTACCATCGGAACCATCCAGGCACGGGTATTACCTCAGGAAGGTTAAGATCGTCCATGCTGAAAAACGAAAAGAAAAGATTCAAACGAGGAAACAAAGGGAAGTGCTAATGACTTCTTGGGGAATAACCTTTTTAAACATAAAACTTTTCTTGAAAAGTGCTTCTTTATAAATGGTTTTGAAAACAGTTTCGGAAGGTTTTAAAAACTTTTGCCCAGCCTGGTAACCTTCTGCTCTGATACCAAATGTAACACCCCACCTCCGCTAGGGTCACTCACAAAGGGAATGCACTAGTTTTGGTGGAGTATTATCTAGGTAAACATGCACAGAGATATCACAAGGCAGAACATAAATAAAGCAGTGGTAGAAATAAAAACCAACTTTTTATTATTTTCTAGAAAAGAGTCATAAGCTCATATATCCAAAATACAAATTATTCCATTACATCCAGTTCATAATAAAGAAGCATAAACTTAAAACAAAAGTAAATTAATCCCCATAAATAGCAGAAGCAGCCATAGCATAGCCCAAGACCAAACCGTACATGAGCTGTCAGAAAGGAAGCTAAATCCAAGCTAAGAGCTAGTGTTTCCTCCTTGAGAACCTGGGGGGAAGAAACGAAAGAAAAAGGGACAGTCATAAAGAATGGTAAGCCCTAGTGACTTTCGGTATGAAAACTAGTAAAGGTAACATGATATGTGAAAACTGGAATTAAACATAAGGGTGATAACAGAACTGGTAGGATAATCATGATAACAAGATAAGTCAAGTCTAGCATCGCATGTTCAAGGTTCGCTGCACCATCTGTACTAGTGTTCTAACCTATGTCAAGTATTAATCATGAAATGATCCCTTAACCCAGTGTCATGAAGGTACCCATTGCGGGGTCCTACGGTACGATCTATTAATCGATCGGCTCCCTACAAGTCCTAGCTCGTCATGTGTCTGTGTCATACGGTCCTATCCAGAAATGTAGTTTCCTGTGCTAGGTCCACCATAAAGTGTATCAAGTCCTATGGCGCCAACCACCGACACGAATCAAGCACGCACAGTGTAAATCTACGGGTGCCCAATGCCTGCTTTTTCAACTCCGGACTACGTGCACGACCATAGCCCGCCTGAACCTATAATGGCGCACCTACTCAGCCGTCGTTCTGGTCGCTTACAATCAGCTCAGTAATCGTGCCCCACCCTGCCTAGTCCCAGGGTATCGTGATACATCTAAGTGGGTTACTGCTGAAAAGGACCGCATAACTAGGGTTTCTAATGGGTTAGGTGTTGTCATTCAAATTCGTGACTTAACCCTATCCAGATCATGTATCAAGTTGGTTAAGTGTGTTCAAGAAGTTCATGACTTAACCCTATCAAGTCATCATGTCAAGTTGGTTAAGTATATTCAAGTGGTTCATGACTTAACCCTATCATGTGGCATTAATTCATTAGTGCACGCCAACCTCTCAAAATAGATTAACTATTGTGGTTACTGGATTTTTCGAGCGGTTCCGGGCAGATTTAAACCAAAACATAGTCTAACCTGACCAACTACCCACATTGGATCCTATTGTTTGCAGCCACTGGATTTGCCAGGCGGTTCCGGGCAGATTTACACTGCAAACTCAACCCAACCTCGAGTTGGCCATTTTCAAGTTTATCTAACTGTCATGCCCACGTTCAAGTTTTCATGTCTAGATTCATGTCAAGTTTTCAAGTCATGTTTCATGTCAAATCGTGTTAAGTTCATGTCCATATTCATGTTCAAGTCATAATAACGTTCATGTTCAAGTTTAAAGCTAATTTATGTTTTACCTATTCTACCCAAATCGTATTCCCATCGCACGTAGGTTCGAATTGATACAAATAAATCATATAGGGAATAACATAAATAGGAATGGGTATAATGTGGCAAAAGTGATCACTAGCATAGCATGATATGACTTGAAATAAAAGATTAAAACATTACTGGCATATGAAATATTGGCCTCAAACATAAAGATTCCAAATCTAGCAAGATAAGGTACTAGTCAAAATAACAGTTGTCACAAGGTGATAGTATAGTCATAGTAATGACTGTCATAAGGTGATAGTCATAAACATGTGACTAATAACAGATTCAACTTGATAATAAGATGGGTTTCTTTTGATTTACAACATGAATAGGCCCCAAATCAATGTCATAGTAATATTCAAGAGTCAAGATCCAAGATGAACGAGAATGAATGTAAACAGTCATCATACATAGGTCCAATTTCAATTTACATCATATTCATAATACATTTACAGTATAAATCTGAAAATAACTAGGGCTTACAGATCGTGATTCGAGAATTAGTGTAACAACCCGTATTTTCAATAACCTGTTATAACATAAATGGAGGCAGAATTAAACTGTAAAATCTGAATCAAGGGAAACGGGCTATGCCATTGCGTTCGTCTCGGAAAAATACGCGAAATAGAGTCCGAGTTTTCAAAAATCGGAGTCCGTATGACCAAGATATGGCCTCGTGAAGTTTCACGAAAAAATTCCCAAATTAAAGTATACTTAATTAAGTGAAATGGGTTGCGCAGAGAAATATATATATATTGATATATATATATATATAATTGAAAATTAAATAAATAAATATGCAAAAATGTTCAAAACAGCGAACTGGGAGAGGGGAATAACCGAACCGGCCGATTTTTGAGGTCGACCCAAGCCCGCTGGGTCGACTAGGGGTTAATCCAGGGTGTTTGGCTGTCAACCCGTGGGCCGATTCGCTCAAATGCAGATTTTGCATTTGGATGGTTCTCATGGTTCATCTTTAATCTAAAGGCCCTAGATGGTTCCTATACTTGACTTCTTCCCCAAGACATGCTTTGATGGCTTGGATTGAATCTAGGTTTAATCCTATGGCCTAAAACACTTGCCTAATCTATAAATAAGACCCTAACCTATCCTAAATCCTCATTATTCATTCATGCAACTAAACTATGGCAAAATTGCTACTCTCATGGCCTCCACTCAACTATCCTAGCCTCCACTTCATTTCTATGAGAAGTTTCATGATCATGAGAGTATTAGAGAGTCCCTATGTTAGTATGAGAGCTTCTCAAGTTGATTTCAAGGCTAAAGTTTTGATCTTTGTTCATATAGATGGGGTTTTTATTGATTTGGAGTGTTCATTTTTTGGTTTTTGGGTGATGGCATGCATAGGCTTCATCACAAGCTTTAGTTTAATCGATTTAGGCCTTCATAGCAATGTAAGCCCTTTCCCTACTCTTAGGTATTAACTATGAAGTTAAATGTTCATGTAGAAAGTTTGGGTTTGATCATTGAGAATGATGCATGCTAACATGTTATGCAAGTTTATGAAGTCATTATCTTGATCTTATGAGCAAAAAGCTACAACCTTTATGTTGAAATGTTGCATTATGCAACATGAGAACCTTTATAATCTTCTTGTCAACTTGCATATGAAATCATAACCCTTATATGATGATATATGCGAGTTACTAGTCATCATTCTATGTCTTTAGTCACCATGATTCGTTTATGTGCCAAGTTTGGGTTTATGCATGTTTTTGAGGTGTAAGAATGTAACATGCAAGCTAATGAACACATTTGTGCCTCATTTGCCACCATGATTAACTTGTGGCTTAATACCCATTTTTGTCATTCCTTTGCCAAGTCTCTTCTTTTAATCCATTACGTTGTTGCGAACGTATATGCGAGTTTAAAAGCGTTGGGTTATGTTATGGGTAATTTCTAATGACATGAAAATACAACTTGAAAACATGACTTGAAGTATAACATGGAAGTTGACATGTAAGTATGCATAAAAACATAAGCTTGGGAATATACCTATTAAGTTAGGTCTACCCATTGGGAATTTACCTATTAAGTTAGGTCTACCCAATTGCTTGAAAACTTGACTATGAACATGACACTAGACTAAACATGAAAGTGGCCAACTCGAGGTTGGGTTGAGTTTGCAACGTAAAACTACCTGGAACCGACCGGTCTAACTAGTAGTTGCAAACAATAGGACCCAATGTGAGAAGTTGGTCATGTTGTGCTTGAACCCGAGGTTAGACCAAGTTGTGGTGTAAAGCTACCCGGAACCGACCGGCTTAACTAGTAACCACAACAAAGTCTAATGTGAGAGGTTGGGGTGCATTAAGTAATTAATGTCACATGATAGGGTTAAGTAAATTTGATTAATAACTCTTAACCAAATATGACATGGATAAAGGGGTTAAGTAAATTGGTTAGGCTAATGATACTTAACAAAACATGACAAGGTTGGGTAGGTTAAGTGATTTGATTTGCCTAATGACGCTTAACCATTTTTATACGACTAGTGGACGGGGATTAAGTTAACCAACACTTAATCAATCCAACATGATAATTTGGCAAGGTTAAGTAAGTTTTCTTAATGACACTTAACCATACAAGATGATTAGGGGATGGGGTTAAGTAATTTGCACCTAACTAATCCGACACGGTAATTAGATGGGGTTAAGTAATCCACACTTAACTAATCTAAACACGGTAATTCGATGGGGTTAAGTTAAACACTTAACCAATTTAAACTCGGTAATTCAATGAGGTTAAGTAACCAATACTTAACCAACTTAACGTGATAATTTAATGGGGTTAAGCAACTTATACTTAACCAATTATACATGATGATTTGATGGGGTTAAGTAACTTACACTTAACCAATCTAATACGCGGACCGGATAAGGTTAAGTCACAAGACCTTTTTAGAATATACTTAACCATTGTAGTACGATTAGAGGATGGGGTTAAGCCAACCTATACTTAACCAATCCGACTCGATAATTTGATGGGATTAAGATAATCTATGCTTAATCGATCTAGCAAGATAATCCGATAGGATTAAGGTAAGCTAGTACTTGACCAATTTGACTTGATAGGGTTAAGTCATGAGCCTCTGGGTACACTTAACCAACTTGTGGGACTAAGTCTTGAACTTAAATACTTAGCCAATCTTTGACGTGATTCGTGGGCGGGTTAAGTCATGGACTTGAATGATAACACTTAACCCAATAGACAAACCCTAGCTAGAAGAACTAGGTAGAAAACCGTGGTTAATCAAGGATAACGGGAAAGGAAGCTAAGTGGTAAACCTTAGTTAAGGGTAACTAAGTAATAATTCTTAGCTAAGGACATAGGGCTAATTCTCAAAACGATGAGTAACCTGATACGGTAGGTCATCGCTTAGTATACGAGGGGGAGCAAGTTATCTGACTTGGATAAAAGCTCCAGCACACTGGGTGCCGAAGTGGAAGCTTCGGGGGACGTGAGGATATTCTTGGGATCCCTTTGTGGGCTGCCAGGTAATTATACTAGGCCCATGAGAGGTTAAGGTCTGCGTTAGAAGGACCAAGAGTATGCCTTGGTTGCTATGCGAGCAACCTAAAGACTGGGATGGATTAGCGTGGAGTCGACGATTCTTGTTTTTGCCCTGGATAGCGCATCGCCGACTACCTACCATCTTTAGTCAATCGTGTACGTGCGGAAAGGCAGGGAACCCCCAACAGACCATGTGCTTGCTATCGGGTCATGGGTGAGGTTGGCCCGTAGGAAAGTGGGCTATAGTGGGGCCGTGGAGTGGTTCTTATACATGATTTTTCTTGGATTGCCTTTCAGTAGTTGAGGGAGGGGTCACGTGGGACCATAGCCACGGGTACAAAAACAGACCTTGATATCTGCATCGGCAGACGATTTAAAGCTCCCGACCGAGTTCCGTATTTCTTGATTTGCCCTGGCACGGAACTCGGATGGCACATTGGGGAACATGTGCATCTAGACATGGAAAACGATTCACGATACATACGTGGGATCAAGGGCGCGGTTGACGGGTGGCGTAATCCCTAGTGGTCCTAGGTGGCCAAAACCCAAACCGAGACACGGAAACGTTCATTAGGTAGCATAATCCCTAGCGGTCCTAGGTGGCATAAATCCTAAGTGGACGCGCGATAGTTCATGGTAAGGAAACACAACTAGATCAAGGGTTGCAGTCCAAAACAACTTCAAGGATAAACCGTTTACATGGGAAAGCCCGTATAGCCTACGGCAAAGAACTGAACTTATACATGGAAAGAAACATATGAGTTGAGTAACCTATATATGCGGCATATTAGGTTGACAGGGACCATTACACGACTTCTGAGTAAGGGTCATTCACGGATAACACGTAATACAGTTGGGATACTAGTACGGTAGGTGCAGAGAAGATATACAGGATAGATACCATGGGACGTTATACGTGATAGATATCTTGGAATATTATACTTGATAGGAACCTGACGATGTGATACCTTGTTTTGTCTTGACATCGTAATTTATCATGACATCTTAGTTTATCTGAGTTCAGTAGTTCATCCTGTTATTTTGATTTAGCTTACCTATCTTGTTATCATGCTTATGTTCATCTCAGTTTCTCATGTCAGTTAACTTTACTAGTTTTTATACTAATAGTAGATAGGGCTTACTCAGTCTTTTTGACTGACCCGTTTTGTTTCGCCTCTTTTCTTCCGTTCCCCCCCCCCCTCCAAGGTTACAGGGAGGAAACACTGCTGTTTAGTTCGGACTTCTTCTGCTTGAAGGTCATCATGGATGGCTTGGACTTTCCTTGGCTATGGCTACTTTACTGTTTTTACTTGGGGAATAATTTATGAAAATGTCTTTATGCTTCTTTACTATTGCAAGACAGGTTTTTATGTACTCTAATGTAAAAGGCTTAAGACCTTAATTATTAATGTTTATGAAAGTTTGATTTTACTTCCGCTATGTTATATGTTCTGTCTTGTGATATTTCTGTGCATGTTTACCAATAATGCCCCTCTAAAGCTAGTGCATTCCTTTGCGAGTGACCCTAGCGGAGGCGGGGTGTTACACGTGGTATCAGAGCAGAAGGTTACCAGACTGGGCAAAAGTTTTTAAAGACCTTCTGAAAACTATTTGAAAATCGTTTACAAAGAAGCATTTTTTCAAGAAAATTTTCTTTTAAAAGAAAAAGGCTATTCCCCAAAGGCCATTAGCACTATCCTTGTTTCCTTAATTGAATCTCTTCTCCTTTTTTTCCTCCATCTGTAGTCATAGTGGTTTTAACTGCGACTAGTCTTTTTTATCTACGAAAGTGATTTCCATGCGATGGAGGTGGTTTTCAAGAGACCAGTGGCCGCGTTATTAGAAAGGATAGTGAGAAAGGGGATAAAGGATACGAGCTTAAGGATGAGCAACTTGTTGGTATGGCTTAGTCCTCAAAGGAGGGAGAAAGATGAACAATGAAACCCATGACGAGAAAGTATCTTTGGTATAGTGAAACGGGACGGATAGTTAAGTATTGTGGGACAAGGACAAGATCATCGTTGTATACCCTCACTAGAGTACCTGAGTAGGGGGACAACATCCTTGTTGAAGATCTAGTTATTCTTTTCTATCATCCCGCCAAGACTTTGTTTTGATCCCCGCATCATTTAAGTCCGCTTCGGTAGTTGAGTCTCTGCACCTTAAGTACTAGCGTAATAGAGAATCCCATTTTTGTCTCAAAGTCCTATTGGAGAATCAGTCCATTTATTCATGGCTTGTTTAGATTTGAGAATGTCTATGTCAAGTGTTGAGCTTGGAAATAATGCTTATATTCATAAGCTATGGATGGATTCTAAGGATGAAGTGGTTATCCAGTAAGGGGTGCCACTCTCGGTTTTGATAGGAGGGTAGTTAGATTCTTGACTAGCCTTGGTAATACCCTCGAAGTATCGTGTAACCTTTTTGAGGTTCTGTCATGACTAGTTACTTAGAATCACTTGATGCCTTTATTGGAAATTTGAAGCCCGATCGAGCGGTGTTCGCCGATAAGACGGATGGTTTACTTCACTTATGCGTGGGTTATAGAAATCACCCTAGTAAGTGCGCATGATAACCTGATTGACATCTGTTTACTTTCAAGAGAAAGTTCTTCTACATGGAATGCCTTATAGTATATAAACGAGATCCAAGATTCACTAGTGAATTTTGGAAAGCTTGCATGAGATCATGAGTACGCAGTCATGTTTGCGTCAAGTATTCTAGGAAAAGGATAAGTGCAAGTGGAACGAGAGGCGACGAAGAAATGAGTTCCAGCTCATGTTATGGAAACAGGAATAAGAAGCTACAAAATTGCGAAGTTAAAAGACGACTTTGATGGTCAAAGACTAGATACGCGCATGATATCTCTTTTTGGGAGTATATCCTTGATCCCTGTTTTCTGTAGAGCTTACTTGTAGGCTATCTTTTGTGGACATCCTCTCGGTCCTATTCTCCGTTACAAACCCTGTAAGGAGTTTGTCCTGTTTATCTTCTCGACCCTGTTTCAGGGAATTCTAGGTAGAACCCTATGGATGTAAACATGTATTTGAAACATGTTATGATTGATATGGTTGCAAGTGGTTGCTCGTGGATGCGCGAATACACATTAGATACTAGCTCGACTCGGTCACATTTCATATTGCATATGCACGAGTATTTATACTTGTTTATGGATGAAATCGAATGTATTATCATGCGGTTGTTGCATATGAATGAATGATGGTGCACGCATATAGTATCTATATGACTAGGACTATTTGCATACATGTTGGATTCATGGCACTATACATATTTTGCATTAGAAAGATTATTCAGGCCTGATCATTAGCATTAGCTAAGGAACATGTACACACACGTTTTGCATATATTCATACAGCATTAGAAATCATCTAAGGACAATGGTTGCTTGTGGATGATGTTTTGAGTAGATGGATGATGGATGGTAGGATATGTTCTTCCTAACTTGGAGATTTCGGGGACGAAATCCTAAAAGGTGGGGAGAATGTAACAACCCGTATTTTCAATAACCTGTTATAACATAAATGGAGGCAGAATTAAACTGTAAAATCTGAATCAAGGGAAACGGGCTATGCCATTGCGTTCGTCTCGGAAAAATACGCGAAATAGAGTCCGAGTTTTAAAAAATCGGAGTCCGTATGACCAAGATATGGCCTCGTGAAGTTTCACGAAAAAATTCCCAAATTAAAGTATACTTAATTAAGTGAAATGGGTTGCGCAGAGAAATATATATATATTGATATATATATATATATATATATATATATAATTGAAAATTAAATAAATAAATATGCAAAAATGTTCAAAACAGCGAATTGGGAGAGGGGAATAACCGAACCGGCCGATTTTTGAGGTCGACCCTAGCCTGCTGGGTCGACTAGGGGTTAATCCAGGGTGTTTGGCTGTCAACCCGTGGGCCGATTCGCTCAAATGCAGATTTTGCATTTGGATGGTTCTCATGGTTCATCTTTAATCTAAAGGCCCTAGATGGTTCCTACACTTGACTTCTTCCCCAAGACATGCTTTGATGGCTTGGATTGAATCTAGGTTTAATCCTATGGCCTAAAACACTTGCCTAATCTATAAATAAGACCCTAACCTATCCTATATCCTCATTATTCATTCATGCAACTAAACTATGGCAAAATTGCTACTCTCATGGCCTCCACTCAACTATCCTAGCCTCCACTTCATTTCTATGAGAAGTTTCATGATCATGAGAGTATTAGAGAGTCCCTATGTTAGTATGAGAGCTTCTCAAGTTGATTTCAAGGCTAAAGTTTTGATCTTTGTTCATAAAGATGGGGTTTTTATTGATTTGGAGTGTTCATTTTTGGGTTTTTGGGTGATGGCATGCATAGGCTTCATCACAAGCTTTAGTTTAATCGATTTAGGCCTTCATAGCAATGTAAGCCCTTTCCCTACTCTTAGGTATTAACTATGAAGTTAAATGTTCATGTAGAAAGTTTGGGTTTGATCATTGAGAATGATGCATGCTAACATGTTATGCAAGTTTATGAAGTCATTATCTTGATCTTATGAGCAAAAAGCTACAACCTTTATGTTGAAATGTTGCATTATGCAACATGAGAACCTTCATAATCTTCTTGTCAACTTGCATATGAAATCATAACCCTTATATGATGATATATGCGAGTTACTAGTCATCATTCTATGTCTTTAGTCACCATGATTCGTTTATGTGCCAAGTTTGGGTTTATGCATGTTTTTGAGGTGTAAGAATGTAACATGCAAGCTAATGAACACATTTGTGCCTCATTTGCCACCATGATTAACTTGTGGCTTAATACCCATTTTTGTCATTCCTTTGCCAAGTCTCTTCTTTTAATCCATTACGTTGTTGCGAACGTATATGCGAGTTTAAAAGCGTTGGGTTATGTTATGGGTAATTTCTAATGACATGAAAATACAACTTGAAAACATGACTTGAAGTATAACATGGAAGTTGACATGTAAGTATGCATAAAAACATAAGCTTGGGAATTTACCTATTAAGTTAGGTCTACCCATTGGGAATTTACCTATTAAGTTAGGTCTACCCAATTGCTTGAAAACTTGACTATGAACATGACACTAGACTAAACATGAAAGTGGCCAACTCGAGGTTGGGTTGAGTTTGCAACGTAAAACTACCCGGAACCGACCGGCCTAACTAGCAGTTGCAAACAATAGGACCCAATGTGAGAAGTTGGTCATGTTGTGCTTGAACCCGAGGTTAGACCAAGTTGTGGTGTAAAGCTACCCGGAACCGACCGGCTTAACTAGTAACCACAACAAAGTCTAATGTGAGAGGTTGGGGTGCATTAAGTAATTAATGTCACATGATAGGGTTAAGTTAATTTGATTAATAACTCTTAACCAAATATGACATGGATAAAGGGGTTAAGTAAATTGGTTAGGCTAATGATACTTAACAAAACATGACAAGGTTGGGTAGGTTAAGTGATTTGATTTGCCTAATGACGCTTAACCATTTTTATACGACTAGTGGACGGGGATTAAGTTAACCAACACTTAATCAATCCAACATGATAATTTGGCAAGGTTAAGTAAGTTTTCTTAATGACACTTAACCATACAAGATGATTAGGGGATGGGGTTAAGTAATTTGCACCTAACTAATCCGACACGGTAATTAGATGGGGTTAAGTTATCCACACTTAACTAATCTAAACACGGTAATTCGATGGGGTTAAGTTAAACACTTAACCAATTTAAACTCGGTAATTCAATGAGGTTAAGTAACCAATACTTAACCAACTTAACGTGATAATTTAATGGGGTTAAGCAACTTATACTTAACCAATTATACATGATGATTTGATGGGGTTAAGTAACTTACACTTAACCAATCTAATATGCGGACCGGATAAAGTTAAGTCACAAGACCTTTTTAGAATATACTTAACCATTGTAGTACGATTAGAGGATGGGGTTAAGCCAACCTATACTTAACCAATCCGACTCGATAATTTGATGGGATTAAGATAATCTATGCTTAATCGATCTAGCAAGATAATCCGATAGGATTAAGGTAAGCTAGTACTTGACCAATTTGACTTGATAGGGTTAAGTCATGAGCCTCTGGGTACACTTAACCAACTTGTGGGACTAAGTCTTGAACTTAAATACTTAGCCAATCTTTGACGTGATTCGTGGGCGGGTTAAGTCATGGACTTGAATGATAACACTTAACCCAATAGACAAACCCTAGCTAGAAGAACTGGGTAGAAAACCGTGGTTAATCAAGGATAACGGGAAAGGAAGCTAAGTGGTAAACCTTAGTTAAGGGTAACTAAGTAATAATTCTTAGCTAAGGACATAGGGCTAATTCTCAAAACGATGAGTAACCTGATACGGTAGGTCATCGCTTAGTATACGAGGGGGAGCAAGTTATCTGACTTGGATAAAAGCTCCAGCACACTGGGTGCCGAAGTGGAAGCTTCGGGGGACGTGAGGATATTCTTGGGATCCCTTTGTGGGCTGCCAGGTAATTATACTAGGCCCATGAGAGGTTAAGGTCTGCGTTAGAAGGACCAAGAGTATGCCTTGGTTGCTATGCGAGCAACCTAAAGACTGGGATGGATTAGCGTGGAGTCGACGATTCTTGTTTTTGCCCTGGATAGCGCATCGCCGACAACCTACCATCTTTAGTCAATCGTGTACGTGCGGAAAGGCAGGGAACCCCCAACAGACCATGTGCTTGCTATCGAGTCATGGGTGAGGTTGGCCCATAGGAAAGTGGGCTATAGTGGGGCCGTGGAGTGGTTCTTATACATGATTTTTCTTGGATTGCCTTTCAGTAGTTGAGGGAGGGGTCACGTGGGACCATAGCCACGGGTACAAAAACAGACCTTGATATCTGCATCGGCAGACGATTTAAAGCTCCCGACCGAGTTCCGTACTTCTTGATTTGCCCTGGCACGGAACTCGGATGGCACATTGGGGAACATGTGCATCTAGACATGGAAAACGATTCACGATACATACGTGGGATCAAGGGCGCGGTTGACGGGTGGCGTAATCCCTAGTGGTCCTAGGTGGCCAAAACCCAAACCGAGACACGGAAACGTTCATTAGGTAGCATAATCCCTAGCGGTCCTAGGTGGCATAAATCCTAAGTGGACGCGCGATAGTTCATGGTAAGGAAACACAACTAGATCAAGGGTTGCAGTCCAAAACAACTTCAAGGATAAACCGTTTACATGGGAAAGCCCGTATAGCCTACGGCAAAGAACTGAACTTATACATGGAAAGAAACATATGAGTTGAGTAACCTATATATGCGGCATATTAGGTTGACAGGGACCATTACACGACTTCTGAGTAAGGGTCATTCACGGATAACACGTAATACAGTTGGGATACTAGTACGGTAGGTGCAGAGCAGATATACAGGATAGATACCATGGGACGTTATACGTGATAGATATCTTGAAATATTATACTTGATAGGAACCTGACGATGTGATACCTTGTTTTGTCTTGACATCGTAATTTATCATGACATCTTAGTTTATCTAAGTTCAGTAGTTCATCCTGTTATTTTGATTTAGCTTACCTATCTTGTTATCATGCTTATGTTCATCTCAGTTTCTCATGTCAGTTAACTTTACTAGTTTTTATACTAATAGTAGATAGGGCTTACTCAGTCTTTTTGACTGACCCGTTTTGTTTCGCCTCTTTTCTTCCGTTCCCCCCCCCAAGGTTACAGGGAGGAAACACTGCTGTTTAGTTCGGACTTCTTCTGCTTGAAGGTCATCATGGATGGCTTGGACTTTCCTTGGCTATGGCTACTTTACTGTTTTTACTTGGGGAATAATTTATGAAAATGTCTTTATGCTTCTTTACTATTGCAAGACAGGTTTTTATGTACTCTGATGTAAAAGGCTTAAGACCTTAATTATTAATGTTTATGAAAGTTTGATTTTACTTCCGCTATGTTATATGTTCTGTCTTGTGATATTTCTGTGCATGTTTACCAATAATGCCCCTCTAAAGCTAGTGCATTCCTTTGCGAGTGACCCTAGCGGAGGCAGGGTGTTACAATTAGAAAAAGAGAGTCGATGTTGAATATTCTTAGTCAAGTCCTAATAGAAGTCCTCAAATCAACAATTTCCTTAACGCAGTCTCAACGTAGTAGAAGCTGTCCCTCTCTCAAACTTTTCAACCAGAATCAGAGCAGCATAAGGTCAGAAAGAAATTTGGTGTAGAGAGACTGGTGTTAGGGGCTGTATTTATAGGGTCAGGTCAATGAATGTGGACAGAAATGAGGCCAAATATATCAGAGTGAATCCAGCTTCAGAAATGGGCTCGGGCACAAGGTCGACCCCCAGGTTGACACTATATTCAACCTGGTCCTGGGCAGGTCGACTACATAGTCGACCCCCAGGTTGACACTATATTCAACCTGGTCATGGGTAGGTCGACTACATAGTCGACCCCCAGGTCGACCTGGTCCTGGGTGGGAAATTTCCCTCCTACTCCATTTGGAGGTTTGTAATTCGAATTTTGAATTCGAATTGAGTCTGTTTTGAACTTGAAAATTTCTGAAAACTTTAAAAGTTCATAATTTGGTCATACGGACTCCGATTTTCGAAAACTCAAACTCGTTTCCAAGTAGAATTTCGAGACGAACGCAATGGCACAACCTGTTTCCCTTGATTCTTACTTTAAAAATTAATTCTGCCTTGATTTATGGTTATTACACGTTATAAAAACACGGGTTGTTACAACTTGTATGGACGAATGTCTGACAGAGTATTTCTTAAGAACCACGTACGTTGATTTTTACAAACGTATCTCGGTCGATGGCAGAGAAGACACTTTCTCTTAGCATAAACACCAGAGTATTTTTGTGGGCGTCAATTAGTGATTTTGGGGATCTGACAATGTGGCATTCAAACTGATTGTGGTGTTCTTTAAAAGTAAATTCTAACCTCAGTTGTATCAAAGCATGGATCTGTCTATTATAAAGAGTTGCTTGAGAAGAATAAGAAATATATCGTGGATGCACAGACCAAATTAATCTAACGTGCGTCATTCATTAATGTTGTATGAATTTGGGTACATTTAATTTGTTGCAGGTACCAGATATACATGCTCCATGATTGGATGTGTTCAAGTTTTGATTTTTCTTAAAATTTGGACGTAGAAAAGTTGTGGGATGTTACAAACTTCGGGCTCAACTTCAAAATCTTCAAACATATCAGGAACGAGAAGTTCATAACTGGCTTAGATGGGTGTTTGGGGGAGAGACTTATAAATCACATTGATGAGACATTTGAATCTATTGTGGGAAAGACATTGAGATCGTAAAATCTTTACCCTAAGTCAAAGACTGGTGTTGCTATTGCATTTGCAAGGGCCCGATTTTGAGGCTTTGTCCAAGTATGCTCATTTATATATTGGCACACCCTATCAAAAGAATGAGAAGTTTATTATGGGTTTGGATACTTATATTGGGAAGTAGTTTATGACTAATTTACATTTGATAAATTTTAATGATATCTAATATTAAAAAAAATTAATCGAATTGTTTAAATTCGATGCCTTATGTTGAGATACTTACTTACATCATCGTTCGAAATAACGAGCCAACCTCCCAATTGGGAAATGGCAAAAATCGGGCAGGCAGCATGGTATATGGGTCGCACCCATTAGGGTGTATAATCACCTGTCTAGAGAAATTCCTTTTCATTCTTTAATCTATCGATGCTGTCCCTTTTTGGGAAACGGTGGTTTGAGCCCAACCATTGGTGATATACATTCGATACACTCACGCGAAATGAGTGGTCGGTCATGTGTGGGCCGGGTTACAAGACGTTCTTGTTGAACCCAGTGTATTCCCCTCTTGAGATAACTATCGGAAGGTGGTTCCATACCTTGTCATAGTTGGAAATCCAATTTCCAATAGGAGCCCGCGGTTTTGATTGCACACTATATATGTGGAGCATGAGATGCAAGTGTTCCGCTGGATTCAATTTATTTGTATTTAGACACTAGTATAATATCAAAGAAATATATGATTTCAAAAATGTTTTGGGTTATCGTAAGGTAAAAACCATCCGTATTTATGTGTGGATTTGGTCTTACGATTATCCTTTTCTTTCAAAAAGATTTGAACTTTAAAATCAAGTTGGATGACCCCTTTAAACTTAGTGTGTTTACTCACTCTGGTTCACCAGACAGATCTAGCGTTTGTAATGCTCGGGTTTGCCCGGGATGTGCAGGTTCAGGTTTGGACGATGCGAATTTCAAAGAAGACGTGCTGGAGAAGTTCAGACGTATATATATTTATTACGCCGTGTGTTATATATGAGGACATATATTTATAACTGTCCAGTTGAGATTGATGTAATCTGATGATTATAAGTATTTATTTCAAAGCTCTCGATAAAGTTTTATTTCTATATTACATTTTGTTCCGCTGTGATGTGAGACTTTAATGTTGTTGTGTTCTTCTTCTTCTTCTATTCTAATATTTCTTTCTTTCTTATCTCGCCCTCTATCTTCTTTCTTAAAATTTCTGGATGTTCGGTACTCGAGTTTGGACATAGGATGTATTTGTGTCGAAAATTCGAGCATTGAATTTTCTGGTTCATTACACGGGGCTTTGAAATGGTGGTAAGTGATCGTCGGCTAGTGGACCAAGGAGGCACGCGCAGGGAGGAATAATATGGAGCGATGGTTTTGTTTCATCTGTACATCACAAAGAAGAAAGGGAGTAGCGACCCTGATCTATTTTGGAATGTAATTAATTTAATTAATTATTCTCTTAAGTAACATAATTAACGATTAAAAGTCCATAACTTATTCATTTGACATCGAAATTCAGAAAAATAAAGTCCATTGGAACCATAAAATCGAGATCTAGGCGATGGAACAAACTTGGATAGAAAAGGAATCAGTCAGAATTTTTGATAAAATTAAGCGACGGTTTAATTTTATTAAAACCATCATTATTAACCGATCAAGGTGAGAATTCTTTTTTTAATAATTAATTAATTAATTATGATTATGTTTGGAAATCTTTACCATTCCGCTGTTAAATTCAATTTATTGTTATACGTGATTTGATTTGGGGTTGATTGATGCTGTTATGTTGATCTGTTGATTTAACGGAATATTTTTGTTGAAATAAAATTGTTAGAACAAAAATTAACATTTTTGTTGAAATAAAATTGTCAAAACAAAAACGTGAAATTGTCAAAACAAAAGTTAACATTTTTGTTGAAATATAAAGTGTCAAAAACAAAATAATCATTTCGTTGAATTAGAATTGACAAAATAAAATTGTCATTTTTGCTGTATTAAATTTGACAAAATAAAATGTCATTTTTTTGTATTATAATTGACGAAATAAAAATGTCATTTTTATTGTGTTAGAATTGACTAAATAAAAATGTCATTTTTACTGTATTAGAATTGACAAAATAAAGATTGTCATTTTTATTGTATTAGAATTCACGAAATAAAAATGTCATTTTTATTGTATTAGAATTGACTAAATAAAAATGTCATTTTTATTGTATAACAATTGACCAAATAAAGATGTCATTTTTATTGTATTAGAATTGGGAAAATAAAATTGTCATTTTTATTGTATTATAATTGACCAAATAAGAATGTCATTTTTATTGTATTAGAATTGACAAAATAAAAATGTCATTTTTATTGTATTAGAATTGACAAAATATGATTTTCATTTTTGTTGTATTAGTATTGACAAAACAAAATTATCATTTTTGTTGAAATAGATTTATATGAAAAAAAATATCATTTTTGTTGAAATAGAATTGTATGAAAATAAAAATATCGTTTTGTTGAAATAGAATTATCAACAAAACAAAGTTATCATTTTTATTGTTTTGCTGAAATAGAATTTTCGACAAAACAAAGTTAACATTTATAATTGTTATGTTGAAATAAAATTGTCAACAAAATAAAAGAATCATTTTTAATCATTTTGTTGAAATAGAATTGTCAACAAAATAAGTTATCATTTTTAGTCATTTTGTTGAAATAGAATTGTCAACAAAATAAAAGAAACATTTTTAATTGTTTTGTTGAAATGGAATTGTCAACAAAATAAAAGAATCATTTTTATTCATTTTGGTTGAAATAGAATGGTCGACAAATTAAAGATATCATTTATTTTTAGAATTAGAATTGTATGAAAATTAAAGAGGCATTTTTATTGTCAAGTTATACATTAGAATTTATATGCAAACTAAAGAGACATTTTTACAATCAAGTTATACATTAGAAATTGTATGCAAATTTAAGATGCATTTTTATTGTCAAGTTGTACATTAGATTTGTATACAAATTAAAGAGACACTTTTATTGTCAAGTTATACATTAGATTTGTATGCGACTTAAAGAGACATTTTTATTGTCAAGTTATACATTAGAATTGTATACAAATTAAAGAGACATTTTTATAAGTTAAGTCATACATTAGAATTTGTATGCAAATTAAAATAAACATTTTTATTTGTCATGTTATACATTGAAACTATGTACAAATAAAAATATTTCTTTTTATTTGTTGAAGTTAAAAATAGAAATTGCATAAAAATAATGAAAATAAAATTTATCTTTTTATTTGTCATTAGAAACATAGAAAATGTGTAGACAATAAAATACTCTTTTATTGTAACATGAAATGTGATTGAACCAAATACACTTGGTTGCAGATATTGATTGTGATGGATTGACTGTTTGGATTATGCTTGACAAGTTTATGATCAAAATATGTTTTTTACATTTAGCATTGGGTTGGGTAAAAGTATCTATGTGCTAACACCTTGTGAAACACTACACGATTTGATTATAAGGTGTTTAGAGATGTTGTTTATTTCAAAATTTAAAAAATGATTTTGAAATGAGATTTCTTAAGTCAAAAGAATAGTATTCCCGATTTTGGACAGGGAATGTTTTATAAAATGTTTTATAAAACATAAAGGATTTCGAGGGCTATACACGATAATTTCGAAATGTTTTGGAAGTGGAAATCTATAAAGATTTGAAAGTACTTGTGATTATTATGTTGTGAAATGATTTTCCCTACTTTGGGATATGAAATGATATGATATGTGGCTACAGATTAAAGTAACCCGGACGACTAAAAGTATGGGTGTTATAGCCTTAAATGGCTTTGGGCAGTGTATACTTCCATGCGTGGGAGGTGCATCGTCAGTGTAGCCTGCTCCATAGTGGGAGGTGCACATATATATATCGAGTTGCTTAGGTGCGTGCCCTTTGCCTTATCGACAGGGAGCGCGATATTTGGTTGCATACTTGTTTGTGTACATTGTTACGTTTTGGAATTCATATTTCCAAATGTTTTATTTTTGAGATCCTGAAGTGAAATTTACTTTATTATAAAAGCTAGATATGTATTTCAAATGATTTGAAATAAAAGAAATTGGGGAATAAAGTCCAAAGAAATGATTTCTGTAAAAGTGAATTGGATTTTGAAATCTAATTTTAGGGATTAAGCCTAAATGGGTAGATTGGAAAAAATTTGCATGTTGTATGATGCATTGTAGATCCATAAGTTTATTTATAGTTGTTGTTTATGCACTGGCAATCCAATGGAGTAAACTCGTTTCATGTTAGCGGCATGGTCCTGTGATTTCCTTATTATTAGTTAAGTTAAGTAAAGATTTCTCATACCAGTCCCATGACTGACTCGTAGTTTGTTTCACTTGCAAACTCGGGTGCCCATATTTTTCCACATGGGCAGTCAAGTGCCTTGTTTTGCAGATATTTTTTTTTTGAGCAGGATTCTGGATCGAAGCTTAAAGTTGTGTCCAAAGCATTAATAGTCTTCCGATGCATTGTTTTAAATTTGTTGTAAATTAATCTTCCATTGTTGTATTATTATTATTCGATGTACTCTGATGTAACATTTTTAAAATGTTTATAAAAGTCTTCTGTTGTTTGTTCGGATGTGTTGCATGCCCAAAGTTAGTGTATGCGGGATTCGAACGGTCTTGGTCGATTTTGCGACGATTAGGTCCAGGCAAAATCCGTGTCATTACAAATATTCGACTAACTTTATTCGATTAACTAATATTCGATTAACTTTAATCAAATAACTAATTTTATTTTAACCCTATTTCCTATCTTATTCAAATTCCCATTTGAATTCCTATTTCAAACCCCAATTTTCCTTATAATATTTTAATTTATAAAATATTCATTTTAATCCATTATTCACATCGAATGTGAAAAATATTTCTTTTATATGATCCATTAAGTTTGATTTCGTATTTTGAAATAATATGCCATTTCCAAATTCTATGTATACTTCTATTTATATAATTATTCATACAAAATCTCCTTTTAATTTCTAACAGTTAAATCTCATTTAAAATTCCCTTTATAAATGTTGAATTCGCATTCTATTTAAAATATCGATGTCAAAACCGATTTCTACTTCTCTATATAAGTTCAGACTTATATATTCCATTTATCACATGATTGATAAATATTTAATTTAATTTATAAAATATTATTCATAAATTAATCTTCTCAATTAATCTATTGAAATAGATTCTATTTAAAATCTACTTTAAATTATTCTTTTCCATTTATCTTGTTAAAACCGATTTCCATTTAATATTTATTTTCCATATATTTCCTTTTATAAAATTCTATTCATTTACCAAATATTTCCTTTTATAAAATTCTATTCAATTTATAAATATATATATTCCTTTTATAATTCTATTTATTTTCTAAACAAATATTCCTTTTATAATTCTATTTATTTTCTAAATAAGTATTCCTTTTATAATTCTATTTATTTTCTAAAAAAATATTCCTTTTATAAAATTCTTTGATTTTATAAATATTTTCTTTTATAAAATTCTTTGATTTTATAAAAAATATATTTTATAAAATCCTTTGATTTTTTTAAATATATTATTTTCAATATACACTTTGAACATTCCCATTTTTGACATCCTAGTATTACTAATGGTATTTTAGAAATTCCATGAAGCGACCTGAACCTCCCCGTAAATGAAAACCCAGATTGAATTGAGAACACGACAAATCAGAACACAAACAGAAGAACATCTCATTGCTTATTACAATTTCATCAGAATACAAGAATATACAGAGTACGAATAAATATTATACATTTACTAAACATCAGAGATTTACAAGTTACAACGCAGCGGAAAATAATACAAAATACAACTGAAAAGAATATATGGATACAGAGCTTTCCGAATATCATTCCAGTTGTAAACTAGGATCCTGTGAATATAAATCTACAAAACCAAAACTACTAGCTGTCCGTGTGGAAAATAGGGGCACCTAGAGTTTAGGTTTAAACAATAAACTCCAGGTTAGTCATGTGATTGATATGACAACTAAAACAGTTATTTAAAATTTTACTTTAAAATAAGGTAAATCAAGGGACCACGCCGTATAACATGGAACGGGTTTCCTCCCAAGAATCCCAGTGCATATAATAAAATAGCGCAATGCTTTTTGGAAAAATGAAGATATTATAAAACCCAGGTCCTATAACACGATGCAAAGCAGGCGGGGGATGGGGATTTCCCTTATAATAGCCAAACATGCTTGGTACATTAAAGCAAATCATTTGATACCGCGAATGTCGCGTATAGGAAGTTGGATTTCCATCTATGAATCAAAGGCAAGGGATCACCCTTACCGAATTCGTTAGACTCTCTAGCTCGAGCCTTAGGATCAGAGCTTGAGTGACCATTGGATCATCAGGGTCGACCCACACTTAACGGTTAATAATACCGTAAACGATATGCAAGTCTGCACTATGGGGCATAAACGAGACAAATGACTCCATCGACTCCGCAGAGACCGATATAACCGAGGCGCCTCGCTATCCATCATCCACATAAGTAAAATGTCCGGACGTGTAAAACCCAAAACACAACTCCTAGCTAGAAACCAGCATATGTCCATTTCCCTGAGGTCCTTCTCCCGTTTCTGGTTCACACCAGGGTGTGAGGCTCGCGATTTAACGCTACACAAAGCTACGCTATATTAAAGCCATGCTTTGATCATCAACCACAAGACTCTGCTTTTCAACAAAAGCCCTGATCATTTGCATCTTAGCATGCCACACAGGCAATTCACGCTATGCAACCGATGTCAATCAATCACACAGAATGAAATCCGATGTCAGACACACATCCATTTACAAGTTCGTTCTGGGTCTGAACGAAACTGGAGGCACCCTATTCCTCCCCCATATGTCCAATACAGGGGAGAGGCCCTCGCATATCCGTCGATCTCCAGGTACGTCTGGACGATCACCACTTATTACCTTGTCTTGGGTGTACAGCCCAATAAAGACTTCAGTAATCATCCAAACGATGTGAAGACCTCTAATCTTCAACCACCGTCTTCATCCTCAACACATCGTCGAATCAGTTAATCAGAATGGGATAAACCCGGTCTTTCTGAATAACTCGCGTATATAATAAACAAGTTCTATAAAAACACAACATACGCCTCATTCCAATCCAGAATAATCCTGTACTCAAATATTCTTATACTTTGGGAAATGTTCCCATTAATTTTATCAAAGATAAATTCTTTAAATTTATTCTTTAATCTTCCTTTGGATATCATTTCAATCTAATTAAAGATGCATTGAAACTCCACTTGGTTTTAATCTTCCCAAAAATTAATAATAACGATTGTTTAACTTGGGAAATCATATCCTGTATTTAACTGGGTTAAAGAACCAATGTCATTTAAAACACGGTTCACGATAAACCCTAAATCCCATGAGCCTCTAACCGTAAATTTGCAAGTGAACAATTCCCTAAGTATTAAACCCGAAGGCCGAAACCAACACCAGATCAATACCCAGGCAACCATTCAACTTAACTAATCTCCAGTTAGTTTCTGATTTTCTTAACTTCATTGGGTCTAAGAACGGTATTATTAAACATACTATTCATGACAACCCAAAATCACATTCCTGTCTTTAACTCGGTTAAAGAACCAATGTTCTTTAAAAAATGGTTCATGATAAACCCAAAATCACATTCCATTCCATCAGCCTCTAACTGTAAATTAGCAAGTGAATAATTCCCTACGTATTAACCCCGAAGGCCGAAATCAACATCAGATCAATACCCAGGAAACCATTCAACTTAACTAATCTCCAGTTAGTATCTGATTTTTTTAACTCCATTGGGTCTAAGAATAGTATTATTAAAGATACTATTCACGACAACCCAAAATCTCATTCCTGTCTTTAACTGGGTTAAAGAACCAATGTCCTTTAAAACATGGTTCACGATAAACCCAAAATCACATTCCATTCCATCAGCCTCTAACCGTAAATTATCAAGTGAACAATTCCCTAAGTGTTAACCCCGAAGGCCGAAACCAACATCATATTAATACGTAGGAAACCATTTAACTTAACTAATCTCCAGTTAGTTTCTGATTTTCATAACTCCATTGGGTCTAAGAACTGTATTATTAAAGATACTATTCACGACAACCCAAAATCTCATTCCATTGTTACTCAGGTTAAAGAACGTGTAATTGAAAACACCGTTCATTATAAATCCAAAGACCAATTTTAATTCAATTCCAATTAAATATAAATTAATTGGTATATTTCAATAAATCTAAATAAAAAGATTTAATCTTTTCTCAACTGGGTTCAAGAACAGTGTTAATGAAGACACTATGCACGACAAACCCAAAATCACATTTAATATTAAATATAAGGCTCTGAATAGAAAATATAACGGCTTATATTCAGTATAAAATTCTAGAATCAACAAATACTGTATTGGAATAACGATATATATATATATATATATCTTCCAAATTCCTCCACAATATTCGTATAATAGCGGAATCAAATATCGAAAAATTCCGAAGATAATTTCGATTCAAATCCATTCTAGTTCATATATTGGAAATTTTGGTTATTTTTAAAACCATTTCAAATCCAATTTATTTATTTTAAAAATAATTGGATTATAATTCTAGTTCAAAACTAGTTCATTTCGATAAAAATCTATTTTTATCTTTTCAAATATGGCATTTTTAACCCCAATTCTTTCCAAATCATTTCTTATGATTTTACACAAATTATTGATATTTTCAATAATTTTATCAAGGCACGTACAGTCGATTTCCATAAACGATCATCAAACTGCACTTACAGCGACCATTTCCAAATTTGATTTTGATATAATTCCAAATCTAGCCATTAGATTTCTAATTTCTTGTATTTTTTAGAAAGCTCTTTCCGATACGAACCCAATGGTTCCGGGTTTAGGTGAATTCGACGGTCGGATCTCCCGTAATGTCTGTTCGAAGTCAATGGTAGAAATTCGCGAACTACCACGGCGCGGCGCATTCTATTCAGGCCATTATATTATATATAATATATATTTCATCGATTTCCATTTAAAACGTATTTTATAAATCGTTTTAAATTTGTTTTCAGAATGATTTCAACTTCATATTCAATTTCAAATCTAAATTGAATATTCCATATCATCGATATATTAATGATACTATTTTCAAAACATTAGATTTTGAAATCAATTCCTTTTCGATATTCATTATAAAAATGAATAAAATCGATATAAATATCGTTCGCATCAAAATAGCGCATCTCTAATCAACACGGCTATATATATTTAAGTGAAAATTAGGCACACATCCCTAAAACGAAACTTAATTAGGCTCACATCCGGTCTAACTTTTCATGTAAATTAGGTCCCTATTTTTCAAAAACATGTAAAAAAATTACGAAAATTCGTTTTTAAATAAACCATGTTCACGCCAAAAAAATCAGGTGGAAAAACAATCGATAAACAAGTCAAAATCAAAAAATACACAAAACAGTGGAATATGCTGTAAAATGCATGAAAACATGCATATATTTCAAATATTTGCATACATGTAAGCACATATTGCCATGCCCTCTGCCTTTTAGCGCATTACTGCATACAAGTATGCAGCTATTCTGAATAGCAACATATTTGTATGCAAATGTTCAACAGGTTTGCGGTTTTTTTGCGTATCTATTTAAATAGTTGCAAACATTTATGCAACTATTAGTAATAGTTGCATACATGTATGCAACTTTTTTTTTTGATTTGCATGGACTGAGGAAAATATTTTCAGATTTTAGAATATATTTTTTATGCAAGAGTGCATTTTTTGTGAAAAAATGGAAGAGGCAAAGTGGAAGGAGGTGGAAGGCGAAAGGGACAAAAATTATTAGGCGGCAGCTCAAAAAGAGGGAGCGGAAACGAATGGGAAACTTTGTCCCTTTTTTCCGCCTTTTCTTTATATTTAAGAAAAAGCACTACAATGTAAAAAAAAAAAAATTCTAAAATATGGAAATATTAACAGAATTTCACAGAAATTAAAAAAAAAAACTTGCATACTTATATGCAACTATTTGAAATACTTGCACACATGTATGCAAGTATTGTATGTAAAAATATGAAGCGAAAATTTTGCCTAAAGATTGTTGCACACTTGTATGCAAGAATCTGTTTACCTTGCATACATGTATGAAAAAAAACAAATGCAAATTCAACATTTGAAATACTTGCACAGATGAGTGCAAGTATTGCAAATATGTGCATGATTTGATGCAAATTACTGCATTTTTCGCTGTTTTATTGTATTTTTTGATTTTGATGCTTTTTTATTTTTTTTACGAGCTGTTTTTTTGGGTGAGTACATGTTTGATTTAGATACGAATTTTCGTGATTTTTTTTTTATATTTTTTTGTTTTTAGTGTATTTTTGAAAAATAGGGACTAAATTTACATGAAAAGTTGGACCGGATGTGAGCCTAATTTTGAAACTTAATAGGGACCTATGCCAAACGGACCCTATATTTAAATATATTCGTGTCCATCCCAAATCGGACATCAAAATCTAATTTTGATCTTTTACTGAATATTATTTTAAAAATATTCGTTAATTTTTAAAATATTCATGCTTTCTAAACTGGAATCAGACACAGTCAATTACCATATAATTTGATTATATGGATTTCATACAATACATGTATACAACAACATTGATAAATAATCATTCATCATCCAGATTGCATTCTACACTGTATAAGCATTAAATATAAATGTTTAACGCTTATAACAGTTTGTCAACCAATCGATTAACATACAATTAACTATTGGGATTAGTGTATGTCCAATATCATCCTAATACCCGTGTGGGGTTTCAATCAATAAAATAATGAATTTTATTTGTGTAGTTGGGCGATGTGTAAAATTTATCGTCCCAATCCATATCAATAAAATGAGTGTACATAAACAAATCGTCTGATTTGTAAATGAATATTTACTTTATTCATATACCCGTTAAAAATTATATTTTTAACGATAAAACATTTTATTCCATTCCACATCACACAATCAATTTTCACAACAAAATCAAATCAAACAAGTCGTCCATGGTTTGTGGACGACGGGTGTCGGGTGCTGCTAAGCGCCCTCTGCATCCTAGTATATATTTTAACTTGAAAACAAATTTAAAAGTGAGAAGCTCTCACCTTTGGGTTCCACTCCATCAATCTTTCTGAACGGTTCGGATTTTTTTTTGATTTTAGTCCGTTCCACCGCACTCCTTTTCTTGTTGTTCATAGTAAAAATCATATTTTTATTTCAAATCTATATGGATAAAAATCACATTTTTATTTCAAATCTATATGGATAAAAATCACATTTTTATTTCAAATCTATATGGATAAAAATCACATTTTTATTTCAAATCTATATATCAAAAAATCGAAATTTTGTATCGCTACTTTCAAAATGAAAATCTAATTTTCCTACAACGAAAAATCTGATTTTTCTTCTATGAAAACTCAAATCTTTTTAATGAACAAAATCTAATCTTTTTCTTACAACATATATAAAGTTCACATTTTTATTTCAAAACCATATATATAAAAATCTCATCTTTCGTACGATAGAAATCCGATCTTTTCACATTTAAAAATACGATCTTTATATTTTCAAAATGATACCTTTTTATATTTATAACGATTAAAAATATAAACTTTATGGCGATTAAAAATTCCAGATTTTAAAACAATCCTTTTTATTTTAAAACCATATTTAAAAAAATACGAAATTTAAATAAACTGCAACAAAAAAAAACGTTACCATTTCACTATTTCGTTCATGTTCCAGGCGTTCTTGGAGTCGCAGGTGGTCGGTGTGCTTGCTGGTTTGGACGCGGTCTAGAGGCGCTGGTTCCTAGGGTTGTGGGTCTTGGGGCTTACGTTGGAGAAGGGGAGAGCAGAGGGCGCGCCGGGGGTTAGTGTGGTGGCGGATGGCAAAATGCGGGCCCCCCATTGACTGGCGGTGCGGTTTTCTTTGAAGAAAGGGGGGTTTGGGGTTGCGTGCTGACTGGAGAAGGAGGGGGTTCACGCGAGGAGGGAGGGCGGCGGCGGCTCTCAATCGGGGGCAGGGGTCTGGGCAACGACGGGTTTTGGGTTTCTTTTTTTTTATTTGACATGTTGACTTAATATGAGAGAGAGAGAGGAGAGATATATAATATATATTATTTATTTATTTAATCCCATAAAGTAACCTTTTAAATCGAACTCCAAATTGCACCCACCAACTGTCACCACTAGCTAATAACCCCCATTCCGAACACAATGAGATATGTCAGGTAAGCCAATTCGACTGTTTCGATCAGTTTTTGTCAAAATCAAAATATAAATCTATATATTGAATTTGAACGCATATTTCAATTTACGGGAGCCACATACGGACTCTAAAAAATTCCCGAAAAATGTTTTCTAGCTTCGTGTTGACGATACGGTCCTAACAAAACTAATTTCGTCAAATTTGGAGACTGTTTGAAAAATGGTCATTTTCTGGTCGATCCAAATAGACTGAAACTGTCAAAACACGTTTTCCTGCGTCACGCTCACAAATTGATTCAGAAAATAATGAATTTTCGAATCTAGCAATAACTTGACATCCCGGATCCAAGTTTCGTTGAAAACGGAGGTCATTTGCAAAATTTCCATTTTTAAGGGTTATATTTCCATAACGATTATTCTGAATTTTCAACTGGACATAACTTTTTATTCCCGCTACAAAATTTCAATTTTTCGGATTCTTTGGAAAGATATTTTCAAATATTTTTGGTTTCGCTCAAACCTGGTTTATTTTGAATCCTGTACATTCATTTGAAATTTGAAATTGAATTTTCAAACTACCGTGCCATTTCCAATTCCTTTTATAATTAAAATAAATATTTATTTTCTAACGTTGATTCAAATAAATATTTTCGTTCTAATTCTATTCAAAATAAATTTCTCGCCATTATTAATTAAAATAATTCATTTTAAATGATCAAAATTCGATAAAATTGCCAAAATTTAAATTTAAATTGGTTCGGATTTTCCAGGTTGTTACAATCTCCCTCACCTAAAATCTTTTCGTCCTCGAAAAGGACCGGAGCTGAAAGTTGGTTTATAAACCAACTCGACTTTCATTATTTTCATTATGGCTTAAGTTCTTCAACTTTTAAATTTCTAAGAATTTTCTAATTCTTCAAAAATTTGGCTAACCCCCAAAATTTTCGAAAAAGTTCGCCATAACCTCCCCTGTACGGGAGCACCGAGAAAATCCCAAAATCGCCATACAGGCCTCTCCAATCCAAAAAGAAAAAGAAACAGCCAAGCGGCTAGCCAATCAGCTCATAAAATCATCAAAAACCCTAAGAAATACAATAAAATGTACCTATTTGTCGGGCAAACAAATTTATTCTTCTGCTCTAGCCTCTTTGCAATGACCTGTTCAATGGATACACATGTATATGCATGCAATTTCAAATAATTTTCAATACAATTCAATATTTGGTTCAATTTGGCCTAAATTTACCTTTCTTTCACATGTTGGTTTAATGGAATAATCATACAACACAACCATCAATCAATTTGTTGATTAGCTTTTCAAATTCATAACTTTGGTACATAGTCCAAAATTCAGATTTTTGATGCAAATCACAATAATAAGCCCTATCTAGTTTTGGTTCTCGCACCAGTCAATTGGAATCATATGGAAATCCGACTTTCGAAACTCGAACATAAATACTGATGATGTCTGGACATCACCAGAATTATCCCCGAGCGACTAGAGTGTAATTCTATATCTATCCATTATATTAAAACTTTGAATGCACGTTTGCAAGGCGTATATGAAAAATCTTTACATACTCTATTGTCCAAATTCAATACAAATAAATAATCAAATAAGTATATGGTTTAAATTTTCAAAATAATAATTTGTTTACATTTTTATATTAAAACCACTACTCTTCACACTCGTTCTAGGATACTACTGATCCTATCTCTAAAGAGTAATTCTCATTGGATATTACTAATCCAATCTTTGATGAATTCTTTAGTTCGGTTCCAATATGTCTTGTTCTCGAGCTCTGATACCAAATGAAGCAACCTGAACCTCGCCGTAAAGGAAAGCCCGGAATGAATTGAGAACATGACAAATCGGAACACAAACAGAAGAACATTTCATTGCTTATTACAACAATTTCATAAGAATACAAGAATATACAGAGTATGAATAAATATTACACATTTACTAAACATCAGAGATTTACAAATTACAATGCAGTGGAAAATAATACAAAACACAACTGAAAAGAATATACGGATATAAAGCTTTCCGAATATTATTCCAGCTGTAAACCAGGATCCTGTGAATATAAATCTGCAAAACCAAAACTACTAGCTGCCCGTGTGGAAAATAGGGGCACCCAGAGTTTAGGTAAAAACAATAAACTCCAGGTCAGTCATGTGACTGGTGCGAGAACTAAAACAGTTATCTAAAACTTTACTTTAAAATAAGGTAAATCCAGGGACTATGCTGTATAACAAGGAATGGGTTTCCTCCAAAGAATACTAGTGCGTATAATAAAACAGCGCAATGCTTTTTGGAAAAATGAAGCTATTATAAGACCCATGTCCTATCACACAATGCAACGTAAGCCGGGGGATAGGGTTTTCCCTTATAATAGCCAAACATGCTTTGTACGTTAAAACAAATAATTTGGTACTATTATAAGTGCATAGTGTATAAAACAACTTTAGATATAAACGTATCAATCCTATACGCAATGGGACCATATATCATGTCGTCGATACTAGGCTCTACAATAAAAACCGTGAATGTCACGTATTGGAGGTTGGATTTCTGTCTGTGAACCAAGGCAAGGGATCGTCCTTACCGATTTCCTTATACTCTCTAGCCTGAGCCTCAGGATCAGAGCTCGAGTGACCCTTGGATCGTCATTGTCGGCCCACACTTAGCGGGTTAATAATGCTGTAAACAATATGCTAGTCTGCCCTATGGGGCATAAATAAGCCAGATGACTCCATTGGCTCCGCAGAGACCGATATAACCGAGGCGCCTCGCTATCCATCATCCAAATAAGTAAAATGTCTGGGTGTGTAAAACCCAAAACACCACTCCTAGCTAGAAACTAGCATATGCCCATTTCCCTGAGGTCCTTCTCCCGTTTCTAGTTCACACCAGGGTGTGAGGCTCGCGAATTAACGCTACACAAAGTTACGATATATTAAAGCCGTGCTTTGATCATCAACCACTAGACTTTGCTTTTCAACAGAAGCCCTGATCATTTACATCTCAGCATGCCATACAGGCAATTCACGCTATGCAACCGATGTCAATCAATCACATAGAATGAAATCCGATGTCAGACGCACATCCATTTACAAGTTCGTTCTAGGTCTAAATGAAACTGGAGGCACCTTATTCCTACCCTATATGTCCAATACAGGGGAAAGGCCCTCACATATCCGTCGATCTCCAAGTACGTCTGGACGATCAACACTTATTACCTTGTCTTGGGTGTATAGCCCAATCAAGACATCAGTAATCATCCAAACGATGTGAAGACCTCCGGTTCTTCAACCACCGTCTTCAACCTCGACACATCGTCGAATCAGTTATTCAGAATAAGATAAACCCCGTCTTTTTGAATAACTCGCATATATAATAAATAAGTGCTATAAAAACACAACATACGCCTCATTCCAATCCAGAATATTCCTTTGTTCAAATATTCTTATACTTTGGGAAAGGTTCCCATCAATTTTATAAAAGATAAATTCTTTAAATTTATTCTTTAATCTTCCTTTGGATACCATTTCAATCTACTTAAATATGCATTAAAATTCCACTTGGTTTTAATCTTCCCAGAAATCAATATTAACGATTGTTTAACTTAGGAAATCATATTTTTTCTTTAATTGGGTTAAAGAACCAATGTCATTTAAAACACGGTTCACGATAAACCCTAAATCACATCAGTCTCTAACCGTAAATTTGCAAGTGAACAACTCCTTCAGTATTTACCCCAAAGGCCGAAACCAACATCAGATCAATACCCAGGAAACTATTCAACTTAACTAATCTCCAGTTAGTTTCTGATTTTTTTTAACTCCATTGGGTCTAAGAATAGTATTATTAAAGATATTATTCACGACAACCCAAAATCTCATTCCTGTCTTTAACTAGGTGAAGAACTAATGTCCTTTATAACACGGTTCACGATAAACCCAAAATCACATTCCATTCCATTAGCCTCTAACGGTAAATTAGCAAGTAAACAATTCCATAAGTATTAACCTCGAAGGCCAAAACCAACTTCAGATCAATACCCAGGAAACCATTCAACTTAACTAATCTCCTGTTAGTTTCTGATTTTCTTAACTCCATTGGGTCTAAGAACAATATTATTAAAGATACTATTCACGACAACCCAAAATCTCATTCCTGTCTTTAACAGGGCTAAAGAACCAATGTCCTTTAAAACACGGTTCACGATAAACCCAAAATCACATTCCATTCCATCAGCCTCTAACCGTAAATTAGAAAGTGAACAATTCCCTAAGTATTAACCTCGAAGGCCGAAACCAACATCAGATCAATACCCAATAACCATTCAACTTAACTGATCTCCAGTTAGATTCTGATTTTCTTAACTCCAATGGGTCTAAGAACAATATTATTAAATATACTATTCACGACAACCCAAAATCTCGTTCCATTGTTACTCGGGTTAAAGAACAAGTGTTATTTAAAACACGTGTCATGGTAAACCCAAAGACCAATTTCAATTCAATTCTAATTAAATATAAATTAATTGGTATACTTCATTAAATCTAAATAAAAAGATTTAATCTTTTCTCAACTGGGTTCAAGAACAGTGTTAATGAAGACACTATTCACGACAAACCCAAAATCACATTTAATATTAAATACAAGGCTCTGAATAGAAAATATATCGGCTTATATTCAATATCAAATTCTGGAATCAACAAATGCCGTATTGGAATAACGATATATATATATCTTCCAAATTCCTCCACAATATTTGTATAATCACGGAATCCAATATCAAAATATTCAGAAGATAATTTCGATTCAAATCCATTCCAATTCATATATTGGAAATTTCGGTTATTTTTAAAACCATTTGAAATCCAATTTATTTATTTTAAAAATAATTGGATTATAATTCTAGTTCAAAACTAGTTCATTTCAATAAAAATCTACTTTATCTGTTCAAACATGGAATTTTTCACTCAAATTCTTTCCAAATCATTTCTTATGATTTTACACAAATTATTGATATTTTTAAAAATTTATCAAGGCCCGTACGGTCGATTTCCATAAACGGTCATCGAACTACACTTATAGCGACCTTTTCCAAATTTTATTTGGATATAATTCCAAATCCAACTGTTAGATTTCTAATTTCTTATATTCGTTAGAAATCTCTTTTCGATACAAACCCAACAGTTCTGGGTTTAGGAGAATCCGACAGTCGGATCATCCGTAATGTTCGTTTGAAGTAAATGGTCGAAATTCGCAAACTGCCGTGGCGCGGCGCATTCTACTCAGGCCATTATATTATATATATAATATATATATATAATATATATATATTTCATCAACTTCCATTTAAAACATATTTTATAAATCGTTTTATATTGGTTTTCAGAATGATTTCAACTTTATATTCAATTTCAAATCAAAATTGAATATTCCATATCATCGTTATATAAATGATAGTATTTTCTCTAACACCCTATAATTCTGATAATATTAACATTCACAAATTAAAGAATAACTAATCTCAGACGTGAGAATTGTGGGAAACAGGTTGTGCCATTGTGTTCATCTCGGAATTCTGGTTGAAATAGAGTCCGAGTTTGCGTGATTTGGACTTCGTATGAAGAAGTTATGGCCATCGGAAGTTTCTGAAAATTAAAAACAGCTCGCAGGAAATTTAAAATTCAAATAGAAAAGTGTTCCCGCCCAGGCAGGTCGACTGGGGAGTCGACACTAGTGTCGACCTCTCCCCCCCCCCCACCAAGTCGACTACCATGTCGACCTCCCCCCCCCCCTCCCAAGGTCGACTGTAGTGTCGACCTGGTCTGGCGGCTAGGGTTTGGGCAGAGCCCAATCCTGAGCTACTGATGTGTCTTTAGGGCTGTGTTGGCAAATTTAATGGTTCAGTTTAGTTTTGAGATGATCTGACAGTCTAAAATAAATCCTAACTCTATAAATACCTAGGTAGTCTCTCACCCTAATTCATAAGAAAAATAGAATAGTTACCGTCATACCGTCGCCAAGGAAATCAGTCTAGCCGCCGCCAACTAAGAAGGAAGAAAAGCTTAATCAAATCCTAACTCTACTCAACTCTAAAGCAAATCTAGGCTATCTTTTCTCTTCTAAATAGTTAGTATGATGATCTTAACAAGATTATTATTATTTTAATTAGGTTAAGTCATGAATGGATTATGAGTAGATGATGTGAATTGTCATATATGTTGTTGTAAACCTTATGCTATCATGTATGTTATAAATTCTATGCTATGTGGTGATGATATCTTATATGTTGTAAATCATGCTATGTTGATGTTATGTATGTTGAGAAATTGTGATAAATCATACATGCTTTGAAGTCATGATGTTATTGTCTATGATAATTAGTTCATGTTAATCATAATGTTGATACTATTTGGGTTATGTTGATCTATATGACAAGTCACATATGCAAGTTTAGGTTGATTAGTAAATGTTATGAACATATGCCATGACATCTATTATGACATCTAGGATTATGCTATGACATATGTGAAATTCTATGCTAGTTCACACTATCATTACATTGCCTAAAACCCCATATGCAAGTTCATACATAAATTTGGGTTATGATCATATCATGTAAATTGTGACATTTAACAAGTTGACACCTTTTGATCCTTAACATGCGTAGTTTATGCAAGTTTCACCCCTATTATGATTAGATTTAATTTAATTGTCTACATGTTGTGATAATTTATCTTTGTGCTATGTGTTAGACTATTCAAGTCTAGCTTATATTATGCGTTGAATAAGCGAACGTATAAACGTGGGGTAGGGGTAATATTAAGGATTTAATAATAAGATGTTGGGGTGCAATTGATATGATTTTGCATACCATGAGTGGATGACCATAATTGAGTCAATTATGGACATCAATAAAAGTGGACTTAATTAATAATTTGGATAGGGAATTATTAAAACTGGAGTAAAAGATTATAAGTGATAATCAATGCTTAGGACACGAGGTTGGACTCGTTTGTGACGTAAACCTGCCCGACAAATCCAGTGGGCACAAATGTCAGCCCAATGTGAGAGGTCCTAGGCCTAAACTAAAGCATAACAGTTGTAAAGACACAAGGTTAGACTCTTTTATGGTGTAAGACTGCCCGGACCCACCCGGCAAATCCAGCTGCCATAAATGCCAGTCTAATATTAGAGGTCTTTATGAGGTTATGGCCTGAATGAATTAAGAAATAATTATCCAGATAAACATGTAAAGTGGGACATAGGGGTTAAGTAGGTGCCTTGGGTGGCATGAGGAATCTAGTGGGTGCCCTTAGTGGCATGAGAAATACGATTAGTAAGACTTAACCGCACACACATGTAAATGATCATGACCAAGAGGGTTAAGTGGGATATACTAGTGACAAGCTTAGTTGGGTGGCTTGTGGGGGCCCATTTCAACCAGTAACCCAAACGTATCTTTGTGGGCTCGACCCAAGTCGAGGACGGGACACGCATACTGGGCTTGACTGTAAGAGGCCAAAACGGGGAGCGGTGGCAACGCAAGTCCAACGGGTTTCATATGCGTGTGTGGACCCGGGCTGGTAGGTAAGACATTGTTGCATCGTGTAGGAATAAGCCGTGCATTCTCAGTTGTATTGGGTTGCCACTTTAGGGGAGTGATACGCCCTACTATGGGGCCAGCACGGGTATCTACGAGTAGGGAGCCGATCGAAAGTGGGAAGTGGGGTACACCTAGTGGAGATAGGGGTAGACGGCACCTATGTAGTCAGCTAGGGGTACGTAAGGCTATTTATATGTTTCTGTGTGAAGCAAGTGGGATCAACCTTTAGGGTGACTAGTGTGGTGCAGTGTAGTAATTATTCATTAGTAATTAGGTGTTCCTTTACCGTTATCTTTAACGTTATCTTAAACGCTATCTTTATCTTCCTAATAGTTCATAGACATTTACTTGTCTTCTAGCTTATGCCTTAATCTAGTTATTTTGATAATAGTATTGTTAGAATTATCATACTCGCCAGACTTTATGTCTGACCCCCTCCATTTCTATCCTTTTTCCCCCTCCAGGTCCTCAGGTTGGACCCAGCTCTAGTGGAGTTTGATTGGACTGCTTCATCTCTCTTGGAAAGCTTGGACCGTTGAAGTAAAGTCCAGCTTGTTATCTTCTTTAATGGCTATTTGTGTAATGGGATTATGTAATTTTGTTTTAGCAAGATGGATAATGTACTTGACTATGATTTATGGTTTGATGACGTAACAAACATGTTTAATTTCCACTGCAATAAAATGAGGTTTTAGATTTCCAAGTACTGCTTATTATCTGTCTTGCTGTAATTTTTATGTTCTATATTCACTTATAACCTCCATGGAAGTTAATGCATTCCCATTGTGAGTGACATTAATGGACGTGGGGTGTTACACGTGGTATCAGAGCTTAAGGTTACCAGAACAGATAAATTTTTTAGAAAAACTATTTTTCTAAAGTATTTTTGGAAGAAGTGCTTTCAAAAACATGTTTTAATGAGTAATTTAAAGAGGAAAGTTTTTAAGAAAAACATAATCCCCAATAGCCATATATCTTTATCTTTCGAATTCTCCATTTTGAATCTTTCCTTTTTCGTTTCAGCATGGCTGAAGATCTTAACCTTCCGGATGGTGTAACGATACCAGGATGGTATAGGAGGTTATTAGAGGCTAGGGCCGCTGCAGGTCCAGCTAATGTTCCTCCACCACCAGTTTCACCCGTTCCTCCCCCTCCTCCTCGCGTAGATACTTTTGCAAAGACATGCAAGGAATTCAAGGCTATGGGTGGAAAACCTTTTCTAGGGTCAGAAACGTTTGTGAAAGCTAGAGATTGGCTTAAGGAGGTGGAAGAATTGCTAGAAATCTTTGAAGTAGAAGAAGGGAGGAGAGTTCGATTAGCAGCTTGGTTGATGAAGGGAGAGGCCTCGTTTTGGTGGGAGGTCACTAATGGGGAGCGTCCTGTTGATTCTTGGGCGGATTTCAGACGTAGGTTCGAGGCGAAGTTTCTCTCAAGGACGGAAGAAAATCTATATATGGAAAGGTTCTTGACATTGAAGCAAGGAAGCTCATCAATGAAAGAATATGTTAACAAATTTAATCAGTTAGCAAGGTTTGGCTTGGACTTAGTAAACACGCCGGAGAAGAAGGCTCTGAGGTTCGTTAATGGGTTGAATGAACCATTGCAAGGGTTGGCTATGACCCACATCCCTATGGGGGCCACCTTTGAGAAGTTAGTAGAAATGGCGCTCATGCATAAGGAGAAAAACGCTAAAGCTGATAAGGCACCCGAGAAGAAGGGGGATTAGAAGAAACCACAACAGCAAAACAAGAAGGGTTGTAAAGACAATAACGGCAAGGGAAAGAAGAAATGTTTTGACTCTGGGACACCAGGCCATCTCAGCAAGGATTGCCGAAAGAAAAAGAAGACTGGTTGTTTCCATTGTGGCGAAGTGGGACATCTAGTGAAGGACTGCCCAAAGAAGGGGCAGAGGGCAGGAGCTACCTCGGGAGGACAGGTGCAGGCTCTTATGGCACCGGGGCAGGCAAGGGGACAAGTTCAGGCTCTCGCGGTCCCACCGCTGCAAGAACGAGGTAGAACCATTTCTGTTGAAAGCTTAGTTTTTCTGTTTGATCATCCTATCCGTACCTTATTCGACTCGGGCACATCGCATTCGTTTATCTCTACATCATTAGTTGAATCACTGCACTTAAACACCAGTTTAGTAGAGGATCCCTTAGTTGTTTCGAATCCAATTGGGGGCTCAGCTCATTTATCCATGATATGTTTGGATTTGAAAATTTCTATACTTAGCGTTGAGTTTAGATGTGATGCTTATGTGTTGGGCTTCACGAGCTATGGGCTAATTTTAGGAATGGATTGTTTGTCCAGAAATGGGGCCGCTCTTGATTGTGAAAGGAGAGTAGTTAGGCTCATGACTCGCCTTGGCAACACTCTCGAAATCTTTTGTAATCCCATAAATTCTGTTATGCTAAGTTATCCAGAATCGCTTGACGTGTCTGAGGAAAATCTACGATCTGTTAGAGTGGTCCGAGAATATTCAGATGTGTTTGAGGAGGTGAAGGGCTTGCCTCCGAAGCGGGAGATAGATTTTCGAATATATCTTGTGGATAATGCGAAACCAGTATCGTTGCCAGTACGCCACATAGCTCCACGTGAAAGGAGGGAACTCGATAAGCAAGTGAAGGAGTTGCTTGAGATGGGGTTCATAAGACGAAGTATATCGGAGTGGGGTGCTCTAGTAGTATTTTCCACGAAGGCGGATGGGTCCCTTAGACTTTGTGTGGACTATAGAGAACTTAATAAGCTTACTAAGAAGAACAGACACCCACTGCCGAGGATTGACAATCTCTTCGATCAGTTAGTTGGCGCCTCAGTGTTTTCGCAGTTGGACTTATCCACTGGTTTCCATCAATTGAGAGTGGCTGAGGATAGCATTGACAAGACTGCCTTTAGGACTCCGGACGGTTTCTATGAATGGCTAGTGATGCCCTTCGGTTTGACAAACGCCCCAGCATATTTTGTTGATTTGATGAGTAGGGTGTTTAGGGAGTACCTTAACAAATTCGTGGTAGTCTTTGTAGACGACATCCTGATCTTTTCTAAGGATGAAGAAGAGCATGCTCTACGTCTTAGGGAAGTGTTGGAGACCCTACTAGCGCATAATCTTAAAGCCAAATTTTCTAAGTGTCACTTCTGGAGGAAGGAAGTACGATTCCTAGGGCACGTGGTTTCCAAAGAAGGGAGAGCTGTAGATCCCGCGAAGGTGGTGGCCATCCAAGATTGGAAGGTCCCTAAAAATGCTACCAAAGTAAGAAGTTTCTTGGGGTTGGCTGGCTACTATAGGAAGTTTATCAAAGACTTCGCAAAGATATCAGCTCCATTGACACACTTGACGAAGAAGAACCTAGTTTTCACATGGGACGTAGATTGTGATGATGCGTTCCAACGGTTGAAGAGAGCTTTGACCTCAACCCCAGTCTTAGTGCTGCCAGACGGGAGTAAGCCATTTACCGTATATACTGACGCTTGTGGCACAGGACTAGGCGTAGTCTTTATGCAAGAGGGTAGGGTAATAGCCTATGGTGGAAGGCAGTTGAGAGCGCATGAGAAGAATTACCCCACGCATGACCTAGAGTTGACCGATATTGTTTTCACGCTTAAGTCTTGGCGTCATTATCTTCTTGGCGAGAAATTCGAATTATTCACTGACCACAAATCTTTAAAATACTTATTCTCTCAGAAGGACTTGAACTTAAGGCAGCAAAGATGGATGGAGTTCTTAGCGTCCTACGACTTTGAGATAGCATATACCCCTGGCAAGGGTAACGTGGTGGCCGATGCCTTAAATAGAAAAAGGTTATCTTTAAGTCCTTTGTTTGTTGAGTGGCGAAGCTTAGAATTCATTTCGATGTTTGACTTTAGACCTTCCATTGACTTTGTACCCGGTTTGCTAGCATCCTTGGAGGTCAGACCTACGCTTTTGGGAAGGATTGGCGAGGCACAGCGAGACGACCCACAGTTGGTTGAGTTAGTAGAAAAGCTCAAAGGAGGGGAGTCATCGAGCCATCTCCGTAGGTATACCCTAGATGATAAGGGTTGGTTACGTAGGGACGGTAGACTTTGTGTACCAAAAGACGATGACCTAAGGATGACTATTCTTGACGAAGCACATCGTTCGAAGATGACCATTCATCCCGGCGGAGACAAGATGTACAAAGACATGAAGCGAGTTTACTTTTGGGCCGGTAGGAAGAGGGACGTGGCCAAGTATGTCGCTAGATGCTTGGTGTGCCAACAAGTAAAGGCGGAGCAAAAGAAACCCGGTGGGTTACTTCACCCATTGGAGGTTCCACTATGGAAGTAGGAAAGTGTCTCGATGGACTTTATTGACGGATTACCGAGATCGAGGAAGGGTAATACGGGGATTTGGGTTATAGTAGATAGACTTACTAAGAGCGTCCATTTCATTCCCATGAAGATTAAGAGGATTGCTCCATGGTTAGCTTCTGTATACGTTCGAGAGATAGTTCGTTTGCACGGTGTTCCTTCTAGCATAGTGAGCGACCGCGATCCTATTTTCACTAGCGAATTTTGGAGAAGCTTACAAGAGGCGGTAGGGACTTAGTTATGTTTGAGCACCACATATCATCCTTAGACGGATGGCCAAACCGAGAGGGTGAATCGCATTCTAGAGGATCTTTTGAGGCTATGTATCCTAGACTTTGGGGGTACATGGGAAGAGCATCTTCCATTAGTGGAGTTCGCATATAACAACAGCTTTCAGTCCAGCATTGGCATGGCACCTTTCGAAGCTCTTTATGGATGACCATATCGTTCACCTACATGTTGGTGGGAATCTACGGATAAGATCTTACTTGGGCCCGATATGATTAGGGAGACTTCGGAGAAGATCGATCTGATTCGAAAGAGGATGAAAGCAGCGCAAGATAGGCAGAAATCTTATGCGGATAAGAGGAGGACAGATCTCGAGTTTGAAGTTGGGGACATGGTCTTTGTCAAAGTGTCTCCATTACGAAACATTATTCGCTTTGGGTCCGTTGGGAAATTAGCACCAAGGTTCGTAGGGCCGTTTCCTATTAAGGAGAAGATTGGACAGATGGCGTATAGAGTGGAGTTGCTAGAGAGACTTAGTGGTGTACACGACGTATTCCATGTGTCACATTTGAGGAAGTGCTTGCACGAGACCGCGGAAGTGGTAGAGCCGAGCTTGCTTAGAGAGGTGGAGATCGAGCGTGATGCGACGATTCGACGAGCTCCTATGCGCATTCTTGGGTCAGAGATTAAGAAGTTGAGAAATCGAGAGGTCAGACTAGTCAAGGTGCAATGGGGAGATGATGAGAGCAACGCTACTTGGGAGACTGAAGAGAAGATGCGTTCGTTGTACCCTTTTCTTTTTGAGGGTATGTCCTTTAATTTCTCCTTTATCGCTTATCTTGTACTTATCTTATCTTTAGTATGTCCTCTCGCTAGTATCTTTGACCTTTAGTTAGGATAACCCTATGGTTGAAATATGTGTTTGAGACATGTTATGTATGGTGGATGCAAAGCGGATGCAAGTTTTTGCTAGTGGTTGCCCGTGGACGCATATACACACACTATTAGGCACTAGATCGGCTCAGTCACTTCATACCGCATATTGCATATAAATGGTTGTATTTAGTTAAATGGATGTATGACGATTGTATTATCAGATGGATGCTGCATTCAGATGATGATTGTGCACACATATAGAGATAATATGTAGCATTAGGGAACTTTTGCACACATAATGGACGCATGGCACTATCATGGTTTGCATTAAGGAGGTCAACTGAATCAGTGGACCGTCTGATTTTTGCATTAGATATGGACATATACACACATTGTGCAATTAAACATGAAAGCATTAGAAGTCTGTAAGGACAATGGATGCCTGTGTTTGATGGTTGAGTAGATGGACGATTGGATGTTAGGATATACATTCTTCTTGACTTGAAGATTTCGAGGTCGAAATCCTTTAAGGAGGGGAGAATGTAACGCCCTGTAATTATGATAATATTAATATTCACAAATTAAAGAATAACTAATCCCAGACGCGATAATTATGGGAAACGGGTTACGCCATTGTGTTCGTATCGGAATTCTGGTTGAAATAGAGTCTGAGTTTGCGTGATTTGGACTTCATATGAAGAAGTTATGGCCATCGGAAGTTTCAGAAAATTCAAAACAGCTCGCAGGAAATTTAAAATTCAAACAGAAAAGTGTTCCCGCCCAGGCAGGTCGACTGGGGAGTCGACACTAGTGTAGACCTCCCCCCCCCCAAGTTGACTACCATGTCGACCTCCCCTCCCCCCCCCCCCAAGTTGACTACCATGTCGACCTCCCCTCCCCCCCCCCAGGTCGACTGTAGTGTCGACCTGGGTGTCGACCTGGTCTGGCAGCTAGGGTTTAGGCAGAGCCCAATCCTAAGCTGCTGATGTGTCTTTAGGGCTATGTTGGCAAACTTAATGGTTCAGTTTAGTTCTGAGATGATCTGACGGTCTAAAATAAATCCTAACTCTATAAATACCTAGGTAGTCTCTCACCCTGATTCATAAGAAAAATAGAATAATTACCGTAACACCGTCGCCATGGAAATCAGTCTAGCCGCCGCCAACTAAGAAGGAAGAAAAGCTTAATCAAATCCTAACTCTACTCAACTCTAAAGCAAATCTAGGCTTTCTTTTCTCTTCTAAATTGTGAGTATGATGATCTTAACAAGATTATTATTATTTTAATTAGGTTAAGTCATGAATGGATTATGAGTAGATGATGTGAATTGTCATATATGTTGTTGTAAACCTTATGCTATCATGTATGTTATAAATTCTATGCTATGTGGTGATGATATCTTATATGTTGTAAATCATGCTATGTTGATGTTATGTATGTTGAGAAATTGTGATAAATCATACATGCTTTGAAGTCATGATGTTATTGTTTATGCTAATTAGTTCATGTTAATCATAATGTTGATACTATTTGGGTTATGTTGATCTATATGACAAGTCACATATGCAAGTTTAGGTTGATTAGTAAATGTTATGAACATATGCCATGACATCTATTATGACATCTAGGATTATGCTATGACATATGTGAAATTCTATGCTAGTTCACACCATCATTACGTTGCCTAAAACCCCATATGTTAGTTCATACATAAATTTGGGTTATGATCATATCATGTAAATTGTGACATTTAACAAGTTGACACCTTTTGATCCTTAACATGCGTACACTACAACAAAAACACCATATTACAACTTTAATTTTACAACGGTGGTAAAAGCACCGTTGTAATAAATGGTTTTTTACAACGGTGGTAAACGCACCGTTGTAATAAATGGTTTTTTACAACGGTGGTAAAGACACCGTTGTAATAAATGGTTTTTTACAACGGTGGTAAAAGCACCGTTGTAATAAATGGTTTTTTACAATGGTGGTATTCCCTAAAGTTGTAATAAACATATTTTTAACAACTTTTTGTTTTGTTAGTTGTAATAGATGCCCATTACAAACTTCATGTTTATAATATCTATATTTAATAAATAATTAATAATAAACTTAGGAATCAATAATATTTATTAAATAATTAATAGTTAATAAGTGGTAATTAATGTTTAATAGTTAATTTTAACTGCTTATTAATTAATATTTAGGTGACATATACATTATAAGCTTTTAATAGTTATTACTCGATTATAACTAAGTAGAAATAAGTAAAAGTTAAATAATAACTATTGTTAATATGAAATAATCCTAATTAATAATTAACATTTAATTAATAACTAATTAGTAAGTAATAATTAATAATCAATAATAAGTAAACAAATAAATATTACTTAATTAATTAATAATTTACAAATAATTCATCTGTCTGGAGTTCACATGTATTTGCGTGTGAGGTTCAAGTATGTTTTTTTTAAGATGTACCAATTAGTTTATAATCTATGATGAACGTAATTTTTTAATTTAATAATTATTAACTAATAATAACTATAAAAAATAAATTTAATAAATAATCAATATGTAACAAAATATTTAATAATTCAAAATTAATCACCATATTACAATTAACTAAATATTTGCAACGTTCGATAGACGACAATTGCAATAACAAATTTATAAAAATTGATTTTTCTCGACATTTGTAATAAAGGGTTTTTATAATTGGTTTTTCTTGATAATAACTTATACACGTCATTATTTATAATTTAATATTTAACATCAAATGTTTGATGATCAATATTTAACATTTAATATTTCATTTATAAGTAATATTTAATATGTAACATTAATAGGTAATAACTAATAACAAAAAGTAATATCTAATACTATTAATAAGTATATTTACCCTTATGATCCGTCGGCCCAACCAAACGTACCCGACCCGCCATCCCTTATAACCCTAATTCCATCGTAACCCCCTTCATTCACTCAAGCCGCCTCACAAATTTCTCAAAACCGAATTGAAGAAAAACCCTAGATCCCCTTTTCTTCCTCCGTAACACGAGATAACCGACTTCGCAACTACCGCTTCGACCTCCTCAATGATTCGCCATCAACCCTAAACCCCCACAGACCACCAGTTCGGCCATCGCCAGCCAACCCCCGAGCCTTCACGACGAGCGATCTCGAATTAAGCTAAGTTTCTCCTTTTTACTCGTTTTAAATTAGCTGTAATATTTTGTTTGTTTAATTTGGGTTAGATCTATATTTCGATTCATGTGATTTCAGAACCATGGGGCTCGTATTGGGTTAGATCTATAGTTCGACCATCAGATTGTCTGATTTCAGATATGATTTCGTATTGGGTGTGATACGAATTAAGCTTTGCACTGCTACGGTATGTCTATTTTGCTTTTTTCGATGGGTTCTTTGCTTGTTGAGTAGATTTTGGAATTGGTTTATTGAGTTATCGAGGAATTTGAGGAACTGTTAGTTGGTTGTTGGTTTTGAGGAAGTTTCGAAGGGTTTGTTGTGGTTCTATGGTCTTGCAGCCTTGTGGTTCTATGGTTTTGCTGCTTGGGATTATTGTGATATGTTCTTGCAAGTTTTATTTTGGTTTGTCTGTGCATTTTGTGTTCTAATTCTAGGCACAGGATGCTATTTTGCTTATAAACTTGATGAATATGCAAAAAAGCTTTGATGCGGCATAGCTATGCAGTGATTGCACTGCAAAGCTTTGCCTAAGCTTGCAAAGCTTTGCCTAAGCTTTGCATTGCAAAGCTTTGCACTGCTATTTGCAGTGCAAAGCTTTGCTGTGCAAAAGCTTTGCCAAAGCTTTGCTGCGGCAAAGCTTTGCACTGCTATTTGCAGTGCAAAGCTTTGCTATGTAAAAGCTTTGCCAAAGCTTTGCTGCGGCAAAGCTTTGCAGTGCAAAGCTATGCAGTGATTGCACTGCATAGCTTTGCCGCGGCAAAGCTTTGCAGTGCATAGCTTTGCCGCGGCAATGCTTTGCAGTGCAAAGCTTGCCGCGGCAAAGCTTTGCACTGCTATTTACAGTGCAAAGCTTTGCTGCGGCAAAGCTTTGCACACTGTGCAAAGCTTTGCCAAAGCTTTGCTGCAGCAAATCTTTGCACTGCAAGTAGCAGTGCAAAGCTTTGCCGCAACAAGCTTTGCACTGCAAAGCTTTGCCGCGGTAAAGTGATTGCACTGCATAGCTTTGCCACGGCAAAGCTTTTCAGTGCATTGTATATAACAAAATGAATCATCCAACGTTACATGCATTGTATATAATGGTCAGGTTATTTACGTATATAATGGTTTGAATGCATTGTATTAGCTGTTTATTTTGTGCACTCACATTTTTCCAATTTTTGTTACATGCATAAATCTATACTACAGCACTAACAGTTTGATAATTTCTTTCTTAGGAACGGATATTAAGGAGAAAAAGGAGCACAAGGAGATTAACAGGAGCAGAAGAAAGTTAGAACTGTTATAAAGTCTTTGTATCTTCAGTTTTGTCAATGTATTATGTAAAAAAAATGATGAGTTTGAAATTAATAATATATTGTTTTGGTTCATGGTTTAAGTTTGTTTGATATTTTCAGTTTTGTAGATAATATGTTCTGCAATGAATTCTTTTATTAGTAATATGTATATAATTTGTGGATATATTACAATTGTAAAATATAAAAATTGTAATAAAATGTAAAAATTAAAACAACAACGGTGCATAACTGTTGTAATAAACTTATTACAACGGTGGAAAAAAGTTGTAAAATATACATATTACAACAGTCTTGCAACAGTGCAGAAAAGTTGTAAAAGATATTAGGCTATTACAACTTCTTAAGACACGACGGTTTGCCCACCGTTGTAAAAACCCTATTACAACGGTGTTCCACCGTTGTAATAGGGTCATTTTGTTGTAGTGGTAGTTTATGCAAGTTTCACCCCTATTATGATTAGATTTATTTTAATTGTCTATAGGTTGTGATAATTTATCTTTGTGCTATGTGTTAGACTATTCAAGTCTAGCCTATATTATGCGTTGAATAAGCGAACGTATAAACATGGGGTAGGGGTAATATTAAGGATTTAATAATAAGATGTTGGGGTGCAATTGATATGATTTTGCATACCATCAGTGGATGACCATAATTGAGTCAATTATGGACATCAATAAAAGTGGACTTAATTAATAATTGGATAGGGAATTATTAAAACTGGGGTAAAAGATTATATGTGATAATCAATGCTTAGGACACGAGGTTGGACTCGTTTGTGACGTAAACCTGCCCGGACCCGCCCGGCAAATCCAGTGGTCACAAATGTCAGCCCAATGTGAGAGGTCCTAGGCCTAAACTAAAGCATAACAGTTGTAAAGACACGAGATTAGACTCTTTTATGGTGTAAGACTGCCCGGACCCGCCCGGCAAATCCAGCTGCCATAAATGCCAGTCTAATGTGAGAGTTCTTTATGAGGTTATGGCCTGAATGAATTAAGAAATACTTAACCAGATAAACATGTAAAGTGGGACATGGGGGTTAAGTATGTGCCTTGGGTGGCATGAGGAATCTAGTGGGTACTCTTAGTGGCATGAGAAAGACGATTAGTAAGACTTAACCAAACACACATGTAAATGAACATGACCATGAGGGTTAAGTGGGATATACTAGTGACAAGCTTAGGTGGGTAGATTGTGGGGGCCCATTTCAACCAGTAACCCAAACGTATCTTTGTGGGCTCGACCCAAGTCGAGGATGGGACACGCATACTGGGCTTGACTATAAGAGGCCAAAACGGGGAGCGGTGGCAACGCAAGTCCAACGGGTTTCATATGTGTGTGTGGACCCGGGCTGGTAGGTAAGACGTTGTTGAATCGTGTAGGTATAAGCCGTGCATTCTCAGTTGTATTGGGTTGCCACTTTAGGGGAGTGATACGCCCCGCTGTGGGGCCAGCACGGGTATCTACGAGTAGGGAGCCGATCGAAAGTGGGTAGTGGGGTACACCTAGTGGAGATAGGGGCAGACGGCACCTATGTAGTCAGCTAAGGGTAAGTAAGGCTATTTATATGTTTCTGTGTGAAGCAAGTGGGATCAACCTTTAGGTTGACTGGTGCGGTGCAGTGTAGTAATGTGCGGTGCAGTGTAGTAATTATTCGTTAGTAATTAGGTGTTACTTTACCGTTATCTTTAACGTTATCTTAAACGCTATCTTTATCTTACTAATAGTTCATAGACATTTACTTGTCTTCCAGCTTATGCCTTAGTCTGGTTTTTTTGATAATAGTATTGTTAGAATTATCATACTCGCCAGACTTTATGTCTGACCCCCTCCATTTCTATCCTTTTTCCCCCTCCAGGTCCTCAGGTTGGACCCAGCACTAGTGGAGTTTGATTGGACTGCTTCATCTCTCTTGGAAAGCTTGGACCGTTGAAGTAAAGTCCAGCTTGTTATCTTCTTTAATGGCTATTTGTGTAATGGGATTATGTAATTTTGTTTTAGCAAGATGGATAATGTACTTGACTATGATTTATGGTTTGATGATGTAACAAACATGTTTAATTTCCGCTGCAATAAAATGAGGTTTTAGATTTTCAAGTACTACTTATTATCTGTCTTGTTGTAATTTTTCTGTTCTATATTCACTTATAACCTCCATGGAAGTTAATGCATTCCCATTGTGAGTGACATTAATGGGGTGTTACATTTTCAAAACATTAGATTTTGAAATCAATTCCTTTTCGATATTCATTATAAAAATAAATATAATCGATATAAATATCATTCGCGTTAAAATAGCGCATCTCTAATTAACCCTGCTATATATATTTAGATATATTCGTGTCCATCCCAAATCGGACATCAAAATCTAATTTTGATCTTTTACTGAATATTATTTTAAAAATATTCGTTAATTTTTAAAATATTCGTTATTTTAAAATATTCATTCTTTCTGAACTGGAATCAGACATAGCCAATCACCATATAATTTGATTATATGGAATTCATACGATACATGTATAAAATAACAATGATAAATAATCGTCCATCATCCAAATTGCATTCCACATTGTATAAGCATTAAATATAAATATTTTACGCTTATAACAGTCTGTTAACCAATCGATTGACATAAAACTAACTATTAGGATTAGTGTATGTCTAATATCATCCCAATACCCGTGTGGGGTTTCAGTTAACAAATAATGAATTTTATTTGTGCAGGTGGGCGATGTGTAAAATTTATCGTCCCTATCCATATTAGTAAAATGGGTGTACATAAACAAATTGTCTGATTTGTAGATGAATGTCTATTTTATTCATATGCCTGTTAAAAATTATATTTTTAACGATAAAACATTTTATTCCATTCCACATCACACAATCAATTTTCACAACACAATCAAATCAAACAAGTTGTCCACTGTTTGTGGACGACGGGTGTCGGGTGCTACTAAGCACCGTCTGCATACTATTACATATTTTAACAAGAAAATAAATTTAAAAGTGAGAAGCTCTCACCTTTGGGTTCCACTCCATCATTCTTTCTTTCTGAACGGTTCGGATTTTGTTTTGATTTCAGTCTGTTCCATCGCACTCCTTTTCACGCTGTTCATAGTAGAAATCATATTTTTATTTCAAATCTATATGGATAAAAATCACATTTTTATTTCAAATCTATATGGATAAAAATTATATTTTTATTTCAAATCTATATGGATAAAAATGACATTTTTATTTCAAATCTATATATGTAACGACCCGTATTTTCAACAGTATATAATTAGTTTATTTAATTATTTAAATATCGACTCAGAGAGGATAATGGATGTTAAATTAAATAATAGTGAATATTCAATTAATAATATAAATAAATAATATATTTAATTCTGGAATAATCAGAAATTGCTGAATTAACAATATAATGTGAACTGGACAATTTAAAATATATATAATTCAGTTATAGTTGAATTATATTAGCGAATATATTATTTCAACGAAGTTTGAACGTATAATTATATTATAATTAAAATTGAGCTCGAAATGGCACGACAATTCGCTATTTGGCGATTTGAACTTCAACTGAATGTATAGGGTTCGTTTTAAATCGGATTTCTGTGAAACAAGAAACGTACGGAGCTGGTGAAGTATATTTTTCTAGTGGAAGAGAAAAATCGGGATTTCGTCGTGTAGATTTTGATTTATGTCCAAATCAAATATTCAGAAAAACAGCGGTATATTCGTTCGTGGCCATAACGGTTATTTAAAAATATTTGAATATCGGATTTGAATTTAGACAAGGTTCTTTTGAGACATAACGATAATTTAATTTTTAGAATTTTACTGTAATTTTTAATTAATTAAATAAGTAACTTTTTATTTGGAGTATTTTGCACCCTTAATCAGCAATTTTGGGGTTTCAAAATGTGAGTTAATCTACTGGTATTATTATATTTTTGGGATCGTGGAACCGAGCTCGATACAACGGTATCTTGATTTCTGTCCGTAAGTGAATGGAATTTAGGTAAAACGGTACTTTAAAAAACCGAACTTTAAATACATTACTTAACTTAAACCTAAATATCGCCCCTTCTTTCTCTGATCAAAACTAAAGCCACGTCCCACATTTTTTTTTCAACCACCACTTCTTCTTTGTGTTCAGCGCGGAAACCATCCCTCCACAAAATCAAATTCCAACTGAAACTATAAATACCCATACTCTTGCCTAACCCTAAGTAATATGTTCTCTATAGTCAATGAGAAATACGTCGCCACATATATATTTACAGTAAACTAAAAATCAACATCAAAATTTCATATTTATTCCAACTCCTAATGAAATCGAGAGATGTTAGTTTTGTTTGAGTCGTATGTGGAAGGGCTTCAGGTTGATGCTCAATTTGTTGAGAACGACATCATTTCCTGTCGTTCAAAAAAAGTGGACAGCGGAGGTAGGGTACACGAATTTGGGTGATATAAGCATCGATATTGGGCTTGGTTATTGTTTTGGGTCTTAGAAGGTCAAGCAGTAGCTGGAGGCAAAATTTGGGGATGATCCATTGCAATAGAGTTCGGTGGTAGGTGCCAGGCCACGTCCGTTTGTGTGATGTTGCGACGGGTGTTTGGCGAACGAGTTGAGCACAGAGGGGGTGGTTGGAAAGAGAAATTAAAGAGAAGGTGAATGGTGATAATGGTTGGTAAAATAGTGGTGTATTGGTGGAGCAGTTTTGGTCTAAAGGCGTGTTAATAGAGGAGGAATGGTCCCTGGAGCTGACGGTTTTCTTGGTTTGGGAAGATAGGATGTGGCGAGTTTGGATTGTGCGGATGAGTTTGTATTTGGGCCGGATATGAATAGTAAGCCCAAATTATTAAATTTAATTAAGTTTTTTCAGCGGAAATAAGTGTGTTAATTTTAAATTATCATATCTAATGCATATAATGTCGAAATTTAGCGAAACAAGATCCGATAGGACCGTATGACGAGAGCTCCACAATGGAACTGACTGGGAGTGGATTAGAGCTCATTTGAATTTACGGAGAAATAAATTGTTTGATCAAAATCGAACAACAGTTTATCGTTCTTTAACGATGAACTGCCAAAGTGAGTAAAACTCACCAACTCTGAATAGTTATATTTTTATAACATATTCTTAGAACTGATAATCATATGTGGATTGCTGTGTGTTGACTGTTTGATTGAAATTCTAGTCAGTTGGTTGATATATATATATATATATATAAATAAATCGTTAAATATATGTTGATTCTGTTTAGCAGAATAATTCATATTGAAATGAAATCTATGTAAATTATATTGTTTAACATCTTTGATGAAGGGAAACAGTTTGGAGGGATCTAACTAGATTCCTCAACATTTATTTTACTATTTTTCATATATTGTAATATATGATGTGATATATAATCTGTTGATGATTATGTGTGTTTTGATGATATCGATCAAAGTGTTTGGTATTTTAAATACCGTAAGGAAATAGTGGGATGTAAAAAAGGGATTCTCAAAGTATAACTTAAAAAGGAAAAAGGACTTTATATAAGGAAATAATTATAAAATCAAAAGAGTTGAAAAGGAAAATATTTGTAAAACCAATATAAAGGAAATATATTAGTAAAACAAATTCAAAGGAAGATATTTGCAAAACAAATAGAAAGAGAAATATTTGTAAAACATTTACAAATAAAATAGAAAAAAGGAATATTTGTAAAACATTTACAAATAGAATTTAAAAGGAAATATTTGTAAAACATTTAAAAATAGACTAAATGGAAATATTTATTTATAGGAAATAAATAGAATGTTATAAAGGAAATATTTATTTGTTAAATAAATAGGAAAGATAACAGAAATATTTATTTGTTAAATAAATAGAATTCGAAAAGGGAAAAGTTATTTGTTAAGTAAACAAATAGAAAAGGAATAATTCAAGGGAATAATTCAAAGAAATAATTCAAAGGAATAATTCAAAGGAGATAATTCAAAAGGAAATGATTCAAAGGAGTTAATTCAATAGAGTAAATCAAGGGAGTTAAATCAAAAGAGTTAGTCGATTAGAGTTAGAGTTAACCAGTTAGAGTTAATCAATTAGAGTTAGAGTTAACCAGTTAGAGTTGATCGATTAGAGTTGACCAGTTAGAGTTAATCGGTTAGAATTAATCAGTTAGAATTAATCAGTTAGAATTAATCAGTTAGAATTAATCAATTAGAATTAATCAGTTAGAATTAACCATTTAGAGTTTATCAGTTAGAATTAATCAGTTAGAGTTAACCAGTTATAGTTAGAGTTAACCAGTTAGAGTTAGAATTAACCAGTTAGAGTTATTCAAATGGAGTAAATCGAGTAGAGTTATCGAATATCGCTTATTCGAAGTAGGGTTAGCGAATATCAGTTATTCGAAGTAGAGTTATCGAATATAGTGTATTCGAGAGAAGAGTAATCGAATATAGTTCATTCGAGAAGAGTTATCGAATATAATTTATTCGAAGTGAGTTAATTGAATATTGGTTATTCGAAGTGAGTTAATCGAATATAGTTTATTCGAATAGAATTAAAGGAGTTAATCGAATATAATTTATTCGAATAGAATTAAAGGAGTGAATCGAATATAGTTTATTCAAGTAGAATTAAAGGAGTTATCGAATATAGTTTATTCGAAAGGAGTTAAGTGGAAAGAGTAATCCAATAGAGTAAATTGATAAGAGTTAATCAAATAGAGTTAATCGGTTAGAGTTAAATCGATAGAGTTAATCAAATAGAGTTAAAGGAGTTATCAATGTTAGTTTAATCGAAAGGAGTTAATCGAATTTTAGTTATTCAAAAGTGAGATTATCGAATATAAGTTATTTGAAAGGAGGTTATCGAATATAGTGTATTCGAAAGAAAGAAGTTTATCGAATATGGCGTATTCGAAAGAAAGAGATCGAATATAAGTTATTCGAAGAGTGAGATAATCGAATAAGTTATTCGAAGAGAAAAAAATCGAATATAGGTTATTCGAAGAAGAGTTAATCAAATAGAAATTACCCAGAAGAGAGTAAATTGTTGAATTCGATTATATCGAATTTAGGAAAGTATTGTTTACTTTCGGTTTTCAAATCAAGATTTATTTATTTATAAATAAATTAGAGTAGGTGAATTATTCAAAGTAAGAAGTAAAAAGTTAGATGCTAAGTTAGATATTTCAGAAGAAGAGTTTATAACATTATCGTTATAATCAATGTTTTCAATAAAGAAGTGGATTCGTAAATAGAATCCGGGAGTTACGTAAGGATGTTTGTTAAATATTTTAAAGATAAACTTTGACTATTTCGAAGTTAAAACGTTGTTCAATTAAGGTCTGAGAGGTAATTGTACCCCAACTTGATTGACTTCTTTCTTAATTAAGAAATGGTAAGGTTTGATCGTGAAGGAGTTTGGAAATGTTTTCCAAATAAGAATCAGAAATGTTTTCTGATAATAGAAGATAAGAATTTAGAATATAGGGAAACAGGAAATGACAAATGAAATAAATTAATGATAAATTAATTTAAAGGATAAAAGTTGATAGGTGATTGATCGATGTAATTTCCATCTGGAAACAAGATCGTTGTTTGCACACCTGTTTTTCTTTGATAGTTAACTCACCGACTATCGAAGTTTTTGACCATTTTAACGTTGTTAATATGGAGAGACCAGTTGGATTATTATCCGAAGAACCACTCCGTATTGGCATAAGCGTTGCGAATCATATATGCCAAAGATAATTGAAGATAGAGTAAAGTGCAAGGGCTGTTGTATAAATCTTAGATAACAAATTGCCTAAGATGGTTGCACTGAATAGTGCTTCGGTTTGTCCAATCCCAGGACAACTGGTATGGAAGAAGGTCTGACAAAGTTTATCTAATAGATCGCGTAAGTTGATCTCTTCAAACGTATTCACATTTGGTTGCGGAGGAATTCGTTTCTCTTAGCTGTATACCCGTGATATTTTTGGGGAAATCAATTTGTGATTTGGCGGGTATGACGATGTGACATTCAAAGTTAATAAAACATGTGATCTGTCAGAGATAAGCGTAGCTTCTAGCCTCACAACCTGGAAATGACAAAAATTAGGCAGTAAGCATGGCTATGTAGGTCGCACCTATTAGGGTGTATAATCACTTGATCTAGAGTTTCATTTACTTCTAAAAATCTATTGTCGATGGTGTCCCATTCGGGAAACGGTTGCTGATCCCAACCGTTGGTGATATACATTTGATACACTCAAGCGAAATGAGTGGTCGGTCATGTGTGGTCGTGTTGCAAGATGTTCTTGTTGAACCCAATGTACTCCTCTCTAGAGCTACACTAGCGAAAGGTGGTTCCATACCTTGTCATAGTTGGAAATCCATTACCCAATACGTGCTTGTGGTTTTGATTGTATACTATATATGTAGAACGTGAGATGAAAGCATTTCTGCTAGATGATTATTATATTTTGGTTGATAGACATTATTATACTATCAAAAGGTTTTTAATATAAAGATTATTTTGGATTCTCATAAGGGAAAAACCCGTTCCGTTATACGGCGTGGTCTTATGAGATATCGTTTAATGGCTCAAACCGTTTTAAACTGTTTTTACTCATACCAGTCCATGTTGTGTGCTTAGTGCATATGTTGCATGATAGGGGGTTCTCGCTTTCGTTAGGTGGCGAACGGGAGACACTTACTCCTACATGTCCTTAGTAATGGGTTAGTTGTGAAGTCGAAAGGCTGGCCGTAAAACGTGGTGTTGGGGTACCAATGTAAGCCACAGTGGGGTATTACCTTGTTGCTTTGGGGATTGGGGGAGTGGATGGTTGCAAAGCCAGGAGGTTTCAGGATTTTATATAGCTATTTTTATTCCACTGTGTTGTAAGTGTTGTACTTGATAATGATATGTATATTCAAGTACAATCTTTTATTTCAAAGTTATGTTATATTTTATTTGTTCCGTTGTGAGTTTCGTGTTACTCTGATGTTGTATCTTCGTCTTCTTCTATTCTAAGTTTCTACCTCATCTTTTCTCACCCTCTAATTTCTTTCATTAACTACCGGTATTTTTTGATGTTTTGGTTAGTCGTCATTGAGTTTATGTCAATAAACAAAGTCGCTCAAAACCAGGTCGTTACAGTTGGTATCAGAGCTTAAGGTTAAGAAATTACCTTGGCTCTGTGGCGTGACTCAGTAGAGATAGGGTTAGTAACACCCTAGATTAAGTTGAGTGTATATATATACGAGTGAACATATTTTTTATTTGATATAATTGGTTTTATATTGAGTAGATTTTTTATGGATTCTGGTCGATGGTGGGGCACTACAATATCGATAGGGGTTTCTAAAATACTCGAATACGATGGGTCGACACGATATGTTTTGAAAGGAGGGTAAATGAAAATAATTTTACCCCAATTATATTTTGATATAAACAAAGTATGGATATTGGAATTGTAAAATATTGGATATATTGGTTGTGATTATAATCAAATAAGATTATAAAATGTGAAATGGTTATGTAAATAACCAACCGGAATTCATGCAAGTGAAATACGTGAAATCAGGTGAATTAAGTCTGAAAATTAAAATCAGAATTAAAATTTATAAACCCTGGAAATTGGAATAAGTGTTGTAAATGAATTTGGATTAAGTATATGAGAATTTTAAAATCTTGGCGATTTTAAATTGTTTTACAGCATTGTAAATGGTATTTTGAAATGTATTTCAAAATGGAAGTGTTAGAAATGGTTTTAAAAGGTGATATAGTATTGAACTCACTTCGATCGCTAGAAAATAAATTCTGATGATGACAGCTGCATCATCAGTGTTCATTTTCGAGTTGCTGAGTGACAGATTACTACCAAAGGGTTTTATTTTGAATTGATTTGAGAAATGCAAGTTGTTTTGAATCTTGAAAGGGAAAGTTTGATTTTCGATATGGTAAACTGTTTAAAAATTCCAAGGGAAAGATTGTTTGGATTAAAACCAAATTTGAACTGAAATTTGTAAAAGCCAATTGGAATTAAAACAAAATCAGTTAAGTGGTAACTGAAATTGAATTTGAATGATATCGAGGCAAATTGTATTTGGGAGATTCGAATTTGAAGTGTAATTTGATAACCAAATTAAGAGTTGGGAATCGAGAATGAAACTCGAGTTGAAATAATATTTGGCTTCGATATAAGCGAATGATTGTGTTGGAGATAAAAGTGATTGGAATTTGATTGGGATGACATTGGTATATGCTGAACTAGCAGTAGATGTAAAGGATATAATGATATGCCCGACAAAAAAGTACCAGTTTCTATTATATATGGTTTGAGATTTTGATGAGAGCCGAATTGGCAAGCCACTTGGCTGTTTGGTTTTCTTTTGGGTTGGAGAAGGCCTAGAGAGGCGAGTTGTGGTTTTAACGATAGGGATGTACAAAGGAGGTCATGGCGAAATTTTTCGAAAAGTTAAAGCGTTAGAAAATTTTCGGAATTTTTGAAAATTTTAGTAAGTCGGAAAGAATTAATATGTTAATTTGAATTTAAATGGTTCAGTTAAAATGGAAGTTTAGCAGTAAACCTTGAAGATGTTTAAATCTAATTAGTAGATTAGTAACATTCTTCTAGCTTAGCAATTTCGTGGACGAAATTATTTTAAGGGGGAAAGATTGTAACGACCCGTATTTTCAGCAGTATATAATTAATTTATTTAATTATTTAAATATTGACTCAGAGAGGTTAATGGTGGTTAAATTAAATAATAATGAATATTTAATTAATATTATAATTAAATAATATATTTAATTCTGGAATAATCAGAAATTGCTGGATTGACAATATAATGTGAACTGGACAATTTAAAATATATATAATTCAGTTAGAGTTGAATTATATTAGAGAAAATATGTGACGAGATGGAATTTCGCTCGGTCCGAACCAGTCGCTAAACCGACCCAGGCCGTTCGAAACGCCCTATCGTTTTGAGAACACGACAAAATAGAACGCATACGGAAGAACATTTCATATGTATATAACAACAATGCATCAGATTACAAGAATATACAGAGTATAAATGAATATTACACAGAAATAACAGAGATTTAAATTACATTTAAATACATAGCAGCGGAAAATAATACAATACACAACTAGAAGAGATATACGGATACAAAGCTTTCCTGATATCGTTCCAGCTGTAAACCAGGATCCTGTGAATATAAATCTGCAAAACCAAAACTACTAGCTGCCCGTGTGGAAAATAGGGGCACCCAGAGTTTAGGTCAAAACAATAAACTCCAGGTCAGTCATGGGACTGGTGTGAGAACTAAAACAGTTATAAATCTTTATTTTTAAAGTTAGGTAAATCAAGGGACCACGCCGTATAACACGGAACGGGTTTCCTCCCAAGAATACCAGTGCATAAAACAAACAGCGCAATGCTAAATAAGGAAAAATGAAGCTATTATAAGACCCAGTTCCCATCACACAATGCAACGCAAGCCGGAGGATAGGATTTTACCTTATAATAGCCAAGAATGCTTGGTACGTTTAAAACAAATCTTTCGATACTATAATAAGTGTATAGTGCATAAAACAGCTTCAAATCATAAGTATCAATCATAGGCGGCATGAATGCCCCATACCACTATGTCGCCATATATAGGTTATACAATCAAAATCGCAAAGTCACGTATTTGGAAATTGGGTTTCCATCTATGAACCGAGGCCAGGGATCGTCCTCTACCGATTCGAGACAATCTAGCCCATGTCTCCGGAACAGCCGCAACTGCCCCTTGGAGCGACAGGGCCGGTCCACCGATGTGGATTATAGTGCCTGAACAATACATTTCCCCGCCCTTTGGGGCGTAAATGAGCCAACGAATGACTCCATCGGACCCGGATCGTCCGATCTAACCGAGGCGCCTCGCAACAGCAACAACCACACAGGTGAAAAGTATATAAATATCAGGGCTGGTAGGTCACTGACACAACCCTAGCTATAAGGAAACGCATGCCCTCCCTGAGGTCCTCTCCCGTTTTTGGTTCACAACCGGGGTGCGAAACTCGCGAAGTAAATGTTACACAAAGCTACGCCACAAAGGCCGTGCTCTGATCATCACCACAAGACTTTGCTTTTCAACAGAAGCCTCGATCAATTGCCACTTAGGCATGCCACACAGGCAATTCACTCCATGCGTTTGATATCCATCAATATATAACCCCTGAGCTCGTACATCTCAGAGAAGGGCGTTAAGCAAGAGAATAAATTCTCCGCCGCCAAACAGATATATATTTAATAGAGATCAATCACACGGACTAAAATCCAATGTCAGACATACAGTCCAATTACAAGTCCGTTCTGGGTCTGAATGAAACCGGAGGCACCTAGTACCCTGCATATCCATCGATCTCCAAGTATGTCTGGACGATCACTAACTGTTTCCATCTTCTTGGGTGTACAGCCCAATCAAGATCATCAGTAATTACCCAAACGACGTGAAGACCTCCGGTCTTCGACCATCGTCTTCATCTTCGACTTATCGTCGTATCAGTTATTCAAAATGGGATAAACCCGGTCTTTCCTAATAACTCGCGTATATTTTAAATAAGTGTTACACAAACACAACATACGCCTCATTCCAATTCATCAGTCACTAACCGTAAATTAATCAAGAGAATAATTTCCCAAATATTAACCCCGAAGGCCGAAACCAACATCAGATCAATATCCAGAAAACCATTCTGCTTGGCTAACCGACAGTTAGTTTCTAAATTTCACATTCATAGGGAAAGGTTCCCATTAATTTTATCAAAGATAAATTCTTTATATTTATTCTTTAATCTTCTTTTGAATTTTGATTCAACTAGTCGGGATTAACGAACCTTACCGAAGTAATCATTTGTTTTAATTTCCCAATCCCAACCTATTCATCCCATGAAGTAAAACTGGTAACACTTCATATCTAACACCACGGTGTTATCGGTAAATTCAATTACCATTTCACGTTCAAATCTAATTAAAGATTTAACTATCGCCTGGAGTAAAACTGGTGATACTCCATTCTCGATTATTTCAATCTAATTAAAGATTCATTAAAACTCCACTTGGTTTTAATCTGTGACTGGGTTAAAGAATCAGTGTCATTTAAAACACGGTTCACGATAAACCCAAAATCACATCACATTAATTATCGGGTTAAAGAACGAGTGTTATTTAAAACACTGTCCACGATAAACCCAAAAATCAATATCCATTCAATTCCAATTAAATATTATTTAATTGGTACACTTCATTAAATCTAAATAAAAAGATTTAATCTTTTCTCAACTGGGTTCAAGAACAGTGTTAGTGAAGACACCATTCACGACAAACCCAAATCACATTTGATATTAAACACAAGGCTCTGAATAGAAAATATATCGACTTATATTCAATATCAAATTCTACGATTAACAAATGTCGTATTGGAGATAACGATATAAATATATCTTTCAAATTTCCCTAACAACATCTGTATAATCACGAATTCCAACATCGAAATATTCCGAAGACAATTTCGATTCAAATCCATTCCAACGCAATCATTGGAAATTCTGGTCATTTTCAAAACCCTTTTTAAATCCAATTTATTTATTTAAAAATAAATAGAATTTTAATTCTAGTTCAAAACTAGTTCATTTCGATAAAAATCTATTTTTATCTTTTCAAATATGGAGTATTTCATCCCAGTTCTTTCTAAATCATTTCTTATGACTTTACACGAATTATTACTATATTTAATAATTTTATCAAGGCCCGTACAGTCGATTTCCATCAACGGCCATCGAACTGCATTTACAGCGACCTTTTTCAAATTTGATTTGGACATAATTCCAAATCCAACCATTAGATTTCAAATTTCTAATATTCGTTAGAAAGCTCTTTTCGATACGAACCCAACGGTTCTGGATTTAGGAGAATCCGACGGTCGGATCTCCCGTAATATCCGTTCGAAGTCAATGGTCGAAATTCATGAACTGCCGCGGCGCGGCGCGTTCCATTCAGGCCATTATATTATATATATAATATATATAATATATACTTCGTCGATTTCAATTCAAAACGTGCTTTATAAATCGTTTTAAATTCATTTTCAAAACGGTTTTAACTTCATATTCAATTTCAAATCAAAATTGAATATTCCAATATAAATTCATTTTTAATTCTTTTCAAATCGATTTCAATTCGAATTCATTTCTATTTATTTTCAATTCGAATTCATTTCTATTTATTTTCAATTCGAATTCATTTCTATTTCTTTTCAATTCAAATTCATTTCTATTTATTTTCAATTCGAATTCATTTCTATATAGTTCGAATTTCAAATCTATTCAATTTTCTTTGAAGAATGAGTAAAATCGATACAAATATCGTTCACGTCAAAATGGCGTCAATCTAACCAACACGGCTTCATATGTTTCTATTTTCAAATATTCTATTTCAAATATTTCTATTTCGAATATTTCTATTTCGAATATTTCTATTTCGAAACTGGAATGAGGCCCAATCAATTACCATATAAAGTTAATTATATGGATTTTCTACAACACATGTATACAATAACAACGATGAATAATCAACCATCATCCAAAGTGCATTCTACACTGTATGAGCATCGAATATAAATATTCAACGCTTATAGCAGCCTGTCAATCAATCGATCGACATACAACTAATTATTGGGATTAGTGTACGTCAAATATCATCCCAATACCCGTGTGGGGTTTCAAGCAATCAAACACAGGTTTTTATTTGTGCAGTTGGGCGATGTGTAAAATTTATCGTCCCAATCAATGTCCTTCAAATAGGTGTACATAAACAAACCATCCGGTTTGTAAATGAATATTTATTTATTCATATTCACGTTAAAAATTATATTTTTAACGATCAAACTATTTTATTTTAACACATGAAATTTTATTCAGTTCATTTTCAAAATAAAAATGATATTTTTATTTTAGAAAATTTCGGCGGCATAACGGCACGATACTAGAAACGGGACGAGGCCTAGCCTTATCCCCGGTCTAGTGAAGGCCCACGCCATTCACACATCAATCAAATCAATTTCATTTCACCAAACAATTCAATTCAAACCAAATAATCTAACCAACTACACAACCAAACAATTAAACAAACAAGCCATCCATGGTCTGTGGATGACGGGTGTCGGGTGCTACTAAACACCGTCTGCATCCTAGTATATATATATATATATAACTAGAAAAGAAATTGAAGAGTGAGAAATTCTCACCGATAGCTATCCTAACTCCACGGCACTTCTAATGCAGGAAATCTTCACTGTTCTCGTCTCTTGTCACTATCTTTGCCCGTAGCCACTACATATGTAAAAATCGAATTTTTACTATGCTATTCAATATATAAAAATCATATTTTTACAATGCTATTCATTATATAAAAATCGAATTTTTACTATGCTATTCATTATATAAAAATCAAATTTTTACTATGCTATTCATTATATAAAAATCATATTTTCACTATGCTATTCATTATATAAAAATCGAATTTTTACTATGCTACTCATTATATAAAAATCGAATTTTTACTATGCTATTCATTATATAAAAATCATATTTTTAATTCGCTACTTCATTATAAAAATTATTTTTTTTTATTTCTTCTTAATATATATTTTCCGACGCTTCATTCTATATAAAAAATATATTTTTATATCTCTACGCTTTATAAAAATTATAGGTTCACTTTAAAAATCATGTCTTCAAGGACATAAAAATCGAGTCTTTAAGTGAGTAAAAATCATGTTTTTAACTGAGTAAAAATCATGTTTTTTCTATAATGATGCTTACATATATATAAATTATATATATAAATATATTTTCAAAACACTATATATACAAAGATCATACTTTGACCTTTCTAAAAATGTTATCTTTTCATCTCATCTTCCTACCTCGGTATAATTAAAAATCGAATATTTTATAAAGTACAAATCAGATTTTATATATATAAATAAGAAAATATATTAAAAAAAACTTACTGAAATCGAGGGAGGAGGGATTCGCGAGCAGGGGGCGCGCTGTGCTTCGTCGGAGGGGAGTGCGGTGGACAGTGGGGCCAGGCGGAAGGCGCGGGGGTGCTGAGCAGGACCATCGGTGGGGCTATGGGGTTCGGGCGTGGATATGAACGGAGGTGGGGGATCTCGGGACTGGAGGAAAGGCCGGAGGGGAAGGCGCGCAAGTGGGGGGGTGCGGTCACCTCCGGCGATCGCCAGGCACGAGCTCCTCCGTCTTCTTCCCTTATTCTTTTTTTTTATTGAATCGGGATTGAAAAATAAGGGAGGGGCCAGAGGGAAGGTATGTGGAGGAGAGAGGGTTTTTATTTATTTATTTATTTATTTAAATTTCAAAATGTTGACTTTTACATACGCCCTCTAAACGAGGCCCACCGCCTGTCACCATAGCGTTTCACCCCCATTCCGAACACAATGGGATATGTATCGAAAGCTGATTCGATCGTTACAATCAGTTTCCGTTAAAATCAACATATAACTCTATATATTGAATTTGAACGCGCATTTCAATTTACTGGGGTCACATACGAACTCTATAAATTGCAGAAAAATATTTTCTAGCTTCGTATTGACGATACGGTCCTAACAAAACTAGTTTCTTCGAATTCTGAGACCGTTGGAAAAATGGCCATTTTCCAGTCGATTAAAATCAACTGAAACTGGTCAAACGCGCTTTCCTTTACCACGCTCACATATTGATTCGAAAAATTATGAAATTTGAAACCTAGCAATAATTTTACACCACGGACCCAACAAAAGTGGTTTCGTCGAAATCCAAGGTCGTTTGCAAAATGGCCATTTTTAAGGGCCTGAATTCCATAGCGACTATTCAGAATTTCCAACCGGACATATCTTTTGATCCCCGCTATGAAATTTTGATTTCCCGGATTCGTTGGAAAGATATCATCTATTAGATCCTAATGTTTTTGGTTTCACTAAAATCCGGATTGTTTTGCACCCGGTACATTCAGTTGAAGTTTTGAAATCGAATTATCGAACTACCGCGCCATTTTCAATTCCTTATATAATAATATATAATTATTTATATTCTAACAACAACGTATATAATATATACATTCTAAATATATTCAAAATAAATTTTCTCGTCGATATTATTTAAAATAATTCATTTTAAATAATCAAAATTCGCTAAAATTGCCAAAATAAAAATTTTAAACTGGCCCAGATTTTCGGGTTGTTACAATCTCCCCCACTTAAAACTTTTCGTCCCCGAAAAGGAACAAAATCGAAAGTGGTTTGATTAATCAACTCTACGTTCGATCTGGCTTTCATTCTCCAACTTTTCAGTTTCTGAGAATTTTCTAATTTTTCAAAAATTTGGCTAACACCCTAAATTTTCGAAAAATTTCGCCATAACCTCCCCTGCACCGGGAGCCACGGGAAAATCCCGAAATTGCCATGCAGGCCTTCTGATCTCAAAAAGAAAAAGAAAAAGCCAAGCGGCTAGCCAATAGGCTCATAAAATCATCATCACCCAAACAAAACAGTAAATTATGTAGTAAACATGTACCTATTTGTCGGGCAAACAAATTTTATTCTCTGCTCTAGCCTCCTTGCTATGACCTGTTCAATGTAAGTATATGTATATGCAAGCAAATGCGACCAATTTTCAATACAATTCAATATTTGATGCAATTAGGCTAAATGGCTAAAAATTAGCAAACAAATAAACAACCAACACAATCATCAATCAATTAGTGAATTAGAGTTTCAAATTCATAATTTGATATATATACACAAAAATCATGTTTTTGATGCCAATTCACAACAATGTATTCTAGCTATATTTTGGTTCTCACACCAGTCTAATGGAAATATATAGAAATCACACCTTCGAAACACGAATATAAATACTGATGATGTGGCCACATCATCAGAATTATCCCCGGGTGTCTAAAATGTGACTCTATATCTATCCAGTATATTAAAACTTCGAATATGAGTTTGCAAGGCATATATGCAAATTCTTTATATACTGGACTGTCCAAATCAATACAAATAAATAATCAAATACGAATATTTGATTTAGATTTTCAAAACTAAATTTGTTTTTACTTTAAAAATATACTCTTCACACTCGTTCTAGGATACTACTGATCCCATCTCTAACGAGTCATTCCCGTTGGATATTACTAATCCAATATCTGATGAATTCTTTCGTACAGTTCTAATGTGTCTTGTTCTCTAGCTTTGTAAACCAAAGCTGTGATACCAATTGTGACGAGATGGAATTTCGCTCGGTCCGAACCAGTCGCTAAACCGACCCAGGCCGTTCGAAACGCCCTATCGTTTTGAGAACACGACAAAATAGAACGCATACGGAAGAACATTTCATCTGTATATAACAACAATGCATCAGATTACAAGAATATACAGAGTATAAATGAATATTACACAGAAATAACAGAGATTTAAATTACATTTAAATACATAGCAGCGGAAAATAATACAATACACAACTAGAAGAGATATACAGATACAAAGCTTTCCTGATATCGTTCCAGCTGTAAACCAGGATCCTGTGAATATAAATATGCAAAACAAAAACTACTAGCTGCCCGTGTGGAAAATAGGGGCACCCAGAGTTTAGGTCAAAACAATAAACTCCAGGTCAGTCATGGGACTGGTGTGAGAACTAAAACAGTTATAAATCTTTATTTTTAAAGTTAGGTAAATCAAGGGACCACGCCGTATAACACGGAACGGGTTTCCTCCCAAGAATACCAGTGCATAAAACAAACAGCGCAATGCTAAATAATGAAAAATGAAGCTATTATAAGACCCAGTTCCCATCACACAATGCAACGCAAGCCGGAGGATAGGATTTTACCTTATAATATCCAAGAATGCTTGGTACGTTTAAAACAAATCTTTCGATACTATAATAAGTGTATAGTGCATAAAACAGCTTCAAATCATAAGTATCAATCATAGGCGGCATGAATGCCCCATACCACTATGTCGCCATATATAGGTTATACAATCAAAATCGCAAAGTCACGTATTTGGAAATTGGGTTTCCATCTATGAACCGAGGCCAGGGATCGTCCTCTACCGATTCGAGACAATCTAGCCCATGTCTCCGGAACAGCCGCAACTGCCCCTTGGAGCGACAGGGCCGGTCCACCGATGTGGATTATAGTGCCTGAACAATACATTTCCCCGCCCTTTGGGGCGTAAATGAGCCAACGAATGACTCCATCGGACCCGGATCGTCCGATCTAACCGAGGCGCCTCGCAACAGCAACAACCACACAGGTGAAAAGTATATAAATATCAGGGCTGGTAGGTCACTGACACAACCCTAGCTATAAGGAAACGCATGCCCTCCCTGAGGTCCTCTCCCGTTTTTGGTTCACAACCGGGGTGCGAAACTCGCGAAGTAAACGTTACACAAAGCTACGCCACAAAGGCCGTGCTCTGATCATCACCACAAGACTTTGCTTTTCAACAGAAGCCTCGATCAATTGCCACTTAGGCATGCCACACAGGCAATTCACTCCATGCGTTTGATATCCATCAATATATAACCCCTGAGCTCGTACATCTCAGAGAAGGGCGTTAAGCAAGAGAATAAATTCTCCGCCGCCAAACAGATATATATTTAATAGAGATCAATCACACGGACTAAAATCCAATGTCAGACATACAGTCCATTTACAAGTCCGTTCTGGGTCTGAATGAAACCGGAGGCACCTAGTACCCCGCATATCCATCGATCTCCAAGTACGTCTGGACGATCACTAACTGTTTCCATCTTCTTGGGTGTACAGCCCAATCAAGATCATCAGTAATTACCCAAACGACGTGAAGACCTCCGGTCTTCGACCATCGTCTTCATCTTCGACTTATCGTCGTATCAGTTATTCAAAATGGGATAAACCTGGTCTTTCCGAATAACTTGCGTATATTTTAAATAAGTGTTACACAAACACAACATACGCCTCATTCCAATTCATCAGTCACTAACCGTAAATTAATCAAGAGAATAATTTCCCAAATATTAACCCCGAAGGCCGAAACCAACATCAGATCAATATCCAGAAAACCATTCTGCTTGGCTAACCGACAGTTAGTTTCTAAATTTCACATTCATAGGGAAAGGTTCCCATTAATTTTATCAAAGATAAATTCTTTATATTTATTCTTTAATCTTCTTTTGAATTTTGATTCAACTAGTCGGGATTAACGAACCTTACCGAAGTAATCATTTGTTTTAATTTCCCAATCCCAACCTATTCATCCCATGAAGTAAAACTGGTAATACTTCATATCTAACACCACGGTGTTATCGGTAAATTCAATTACCATTTCACGTTCAAATCTAATTAAAGATTTAACTATCGCCTGGAGTAAAACTGGTGATACTCCATTCTCGATTATTTCAATCTAATTAAAGATTCATTAAAACTCCACTTGGTTTTAATCTGTGACTGGGTTAAAGAATCAGTGTCATTTAAAACACGGTTCACGATAAACCCAAAATCACATCACATTAATTATCGGGTTAAAGAACGAGTGTTATTTAAAACACTGTCCACGATAAACCCAAAAATCAATATCCATTCAATTCCAATTAAATATTATTTAATTGGTACACTTCATTAAATCTAAATAAAAAGATTTAATCTTTTCTCAACTGGGTTCAAGAACAGTGTTAGTGAAGACACCATTCACGACAAACCCAAATCACATTTGATATTAAACACAAGGCTCTGAATAGAAAGTATATCGGCTTATATTCAATATCAAATTCTACGATTAACAAATGTCGTATTGGAGATAACGATATAAATATATCTTTCAAATTTCACTAACAACATCTGTATAATCACGAATTCCAACATCGAAATATTCCGAAGACAATTTCGATTCAAATCCATTCCAACGCAATCATTGGAAATTCTGGTCATTTTCAAAACCCTTTTTAAATCCAATTTATTTATTTAAAAATAAATAGAATTTTAATTCTAGTTCAAAACTAGTTCATTTCGATAAAAATCTATTTTTATCTTTTCAAATATGGAGTATTTCATCCCAATTCTTTCTAAATCATTTCTTATGATTTTACACGAATTATTACTATTTTTAATAATTTTATCAAGGCACGTACAGTCGATTTCCATCAACGGCCATCGAACTGCATTTACAGCGACCTTTTTCAAATTTGATTTGGACATAATTCCAAATCCAACCATTAGATTTCAAATTTCTAATATTCGTTAGAAAGCTCTTTTCGATACGAACCCAACGGTTCCAGTTTTAGGAGAATCCGACGGTCGGATCTCCCGTAATATCCGTTCGAAGTCAATGGTCGAAATTCATGAACTGCCGCGGCGCGGCGCGTTCCATTCAGGCCATTATATTATATATATAATATATACTTCGTCGATTTCAATTCAAAACGTGCTTTATAAATCGTTTTAAATTCATTTTCAAAACGGTTTTAACTTCATATTCAATTTCAAATCAAAATTGAATATTCCAATATAAATTCGTTTTAAATTCTTTTCAAATCGATTTCAATTCGAATTCATTTCTACTTATTTTCAATTCGAATTCATTTCTATTTATTTTCAATTCGAATTCATTTCTATTTATTTTCAATTCGAATTCATTTCTATTTATTTTCAATTCGAATTCATTTCTATTTATTTTCAATTCGAATTCATTTCTATTTATTTTCAATTCGAATTCATTTCTATATAGTTCGAATTTCAAATCTATTCAATTTTCATTGAATAATGAGTAAAATCGATACAAATATCGTTCACGTCAAAATGGCGTCAATCTAACCAACACGGCTTCATATGTTTCTATTTTCAAATATTCTATTTCAAATATTTCTATTTCGAATATTTCTATTTCAAATATTTCTATTTCTAAACTGGAATGAGGCCCAATCAATTACCATATAAAGTTAATTATATGGATTTTCTACAACACATGTATACAATAACAACGATGAATAATCAACCATCATCCAAAGTGCATTCTACACTGTATGAGCATCGAATATAAATATTCAACGCTTAACAGCCTGTCAATCAATCGATCGACATACAACTAATTATTGGGATTAGTGTACGTCAAATATCATCCCAATACCCGTGTGGGGTTTCAAGCAATCAAACACAGATTTTTATTTGTGCAGTTGGGCGATGTGTAAAATTTATCGTCCCAATCAATGTCCTTCAAATAGGTGTACATAAACAAACCATCCGGTTTGTAAATGAATATTTATTTATTCACATTCACGTTAAACATTATATTTTTAACGATCAAACTATTTTATTTTAACACATGAAATTTTATTCAGTTCATTTTCAAAATAAAAATGATATTTTTATTTTAGAAAATTTCGGCGGCATAACGGCACGATACTAGAAACGGGACGAGGCCTAGCCTTATCCCCGGTCTAGTGAAGGCCCACGCCATTCACACATCAATCAAATCAATTTCATTTCACCAAACAATTCAATTCAAACCAAATAATCTAACCAACTACACAACCAAACAATTAAACAAACAAGCCATCCATGGTCTGTGGATGACGGGTGTCGGGTGCTACTAAACACCGTCTGCATCCTAATATATATATATAACTAGAAAAGAAATTGAAGAGTGAGAAATTCTCACCGATAGCTATCCTAACTCCACGGCACTTCTAATGCAGGAAATCTTCACTGTTCTCGTCTCTTATCACTATCTTTGCCCGTAGCCACTACATATGTAAAAATCGAATTTTTACTATGCTATTCAATATATAAAAATCATATTTTTACTACGCTATTCATTATATAAAAATCAAATTTTTACTATGCTATTCATTATATAAAAATCAAATTTTTACTATGCTATTCATTATATAAAAATCATATTTTCACTATGCTATTCATTATATAAAAATCGAATTTTTACTATGCTACTCATTATATAAAAATCGAATTTTTACTATGCTATTCATTATATAAAAATCATATTTTCAATTCGCTACTTCGTTATAAAAATTATATTTTTTTTTATTTCTTCTTCATATATATTTTCCGACGCTTCATTCTATATAAAAATTATATTTTTATATCTCTACGCTTTATAAAAATTATAGGTTCACGTTAAAAATCATGTCTTCAAGGACATAAAAATCGAGTCTTTAAGTGAGTAAAAATCATGTTTTTAACTGAGTAAAAATCATGTTTTTTCTATAATGATGCTTACATATATATAAATTATATATATAAATATATTTTCAAAACACTATATATACAAAGATCATACTTTGACCTTTCTAAAAATGTTATCTTTTCATCTCATCTTCGTACCTCGGTATAATTAAAAATCGAATATTTTATAAAGTACAAATCAGATTTTATATATATAAATAAGAAAATATATATAAAAAAACTTACTGAAATCGAGGGAGGAGGGATTCGCGAGCAGGGGGCGCGCTGTGCTTCATCGGAGGGGAGTGCGGTGGATAGTGGGGCCAGGCGGAGGGCGCGGGGGTGCTGAGCAGGACCATCGGTGGGGCTATGGGGTTCGGGCGCGGATCTGAACGAAGGTGGGGGATCTCGGGACTGGAGGAGAGGCCGGAGGGGAAGGCGCGCAAGTGGGGGGGTGCGGTCACCTCCGGCGATCGCCAGGCGCGAGCTCCTCCGTCTTCTTCCCTTATTCTTTTTTTTATTGAATCGGGATTGAAAAATAAGGGAGGGGCCAGAGGGAAGGTATGGGGAGGAGAGAGGGTTTTTATTTATTTATTTATTTAAATTTCAAAATGTTGACTTTTATATACGCCCTCTAAACGAGGCCCACCGCTTGTCGTCCATAGCGTTTCACCCCCATTCCGAACATAATAGGATATGTATCTAAAGCTGATTCGATCGTTACAATCAGTTTCCATTAAAATCAACATATAACTCTATATATTGAATTTGAACGCGCATTTCAATTTACTGGGGTCACATACGAACTCTATAAATTGCAGAAAAATATTTTCTAGCTTCGTATTGACGATACAGTCCTAACAAAACTAGTTTCGTCGAATTCTGAGACCGTTGGAAAAATGGCCATTTTCCAGTCGATTAAAATCAACTGAAACTGGTCAAATGCGCTTTCCTTTGCCACGCTCACATATTGATTCGAAAAATTATGAAATTTGAAACCTAGCAATAATTTTACACCACGGACCCAACAAAAGTGGTTTCGTCAAAATCCGAGGTCGTTTGCAAAATGGCCATTTTTAAGGGCCTGAATTCCATAGCGACTATTCAGAATTTCCAACCGGACATATCTTTTGATCCCCGCTATGAAATTTTGATTTCCCGGATTCGTTGGAAAGATATCATCTATTAGATCCTAATGTTTTTTGTTTCACTAAAATCCGGATTGTTTTGCACCCGGTACATTCAATTGAAGTTTTGAAATCGAATTATCGAACTACCGCGCCATTTTCAATTCCTTATATAATTATATATAATTATTTATATTCTAACGACAACGTATATAATATTTACGTTCTAAATATATTCAAAATAAATTTTCTCATCGAAGTTTGAACGTATAATTATATTATAATTAAAATCGAGCTCGAAATGGCGCGGCAGTTCGCTATTTGGCGATTTGAACTTCAAGTGAATGTACAGGGTTCGTTTTAAATCGGATTTCTATGAAACAAGAAACGTACGGAGCTGGTGAAGTATATTTTTCTAGTGGAAGAGAAATATCTGGATTTCATCTTGTAGATTTTGATTTATGTCCAAATCAAATATTCAGAAAAACAGCGGTATATTCATTCGTGACCATAACGGTTATTTAAAAATATTTGAATATCGGTTTTGAATTTAGACAAGGTTCTTTTGAGACATAACAATAATTTAATTTTTAGAATTTTACTGTAATTTTTAATTAATTAAATAAGTAACTTTTTATTTGGAGTATTTTGCACCCTTAATCAGCAATTTTGGGGTTTCAAAATGTGAGTTAATCTACCGGTATTATTATATTTTTGGGATCGTGGAACCGAGCTCGATACAACGGTATCTTGATTTCTATCCATAGGTGAATGGAATTTAGGTAACACGGTACTTTGAAAAACCAAACTTTAAATACACTACTTAACTTAAACCTAAATATCGCCCGTTCTTTCTCTGATCAAAACTAAAGCCACGTCCCACATTTTTTTTCAACCACCACTTCTTCTTTGTGTTCAGCACGGAAACCATCCCTCCATGAAATCAAATTCCAACTGAAACTATAAATACCCATACTCTTGCCTAACCCTAAGTAATATGTTCTCTATAGTCAATGAGAAATACGCCGCCACATATATATTTACAGTAAACTAAAAATCAACTTCAAAATTTCACATTTATTCGAATTCCTAACGAAATCGAGAGATGTTAGTTTTGTTTGAATCATATGTGGAAGGGCTTCACGTTGATGCTCAATTTGTTGAACGACATCATTTCCTGTCATTCAAAAAAAAGTGGACAGCGGAGGACGGGTTCATGAATTTGGATGATATAAGGATCGATACTGGGTTTGGTTATTGGTTTGGGTCTTAGAAGGTCGAGCTGTAGCTCGAGGCAAAATTTGGGGATGATCCATTGCAATGGAGTTCAGTGGTAGGTGCCAGGCCATGTCCATTTTTGTGATGTTGCGATGGGGGTTTGGCGAACGAGTTAAGCACAGAGGGGGTGGTTGGAAAGAGAAATTGAAGAGAAGGTGAATGGTGATAATGGTTGGAAAAATAGTGGTGTATTGGTGGAGCGGTTGTGGTCTAAAGGCGTGTTAATGGAGGAAGAATGGTCCTTGGAGTTGACAGGTTTTCTTGGTTTGGGAAGAGAGGATGTGGCGGGTTTGGATTGTGCGGATGGGTTTGTATTTGGGCTGGATATGAATAGTAACCCCAAATTATTAAATTTAATTAAGTTCTTTCAATGGAAATAAGTGTGGTAGCATTAAATTATCATATCTAATGCATATGATCTCGGAATTTAGCGAAACATGATCCGACAGGACCGTATGGGCGAGAGCTCCACAAAGGAACTGACTGGGAGTGGATTAGAGCTCGTTTGAATTTATGGTGAAATAAATTGTTTGATCGAAATCGAACAACAGTTTATCGTTCTTTAACAATGAACTGCCAAAGTGAGTAAAACTCACCAACTCTGAACAGTTATATTTTTATAACATATTCTTAGAATTAATATTCATATGTGGATTGTTGCGTGTTGACTGTTTGATTGAACTGCTAGTCAGTTGGTTGAAATATATATATATATATATATATCATTAAATATATGTTGATTCTGTTTAGCAGAATAATTCATATTGAAATGAAAACGATGTTAATTATATTGTTTAACATCTGTGATGCAGGGAAACAGGTTGGAGGGATCCGACTGGATTCCTCAACATTTATTTTACCATTTTTCATATATTGTAATATATGATGTGATATATAATCTGTTGATGATTATGTGTGTTTGGATGATATCGATCACTGTGTTTGGTATTTTAAATACCGTAAGAAAATAGTGGGATGTAAAAAAAGGGATTTTCAAAGTATGACTTGAAAATAAAATAGTTATATAAAATCAATGAATTTTATATATAAAAGGAAAAAGGACTTTATATAAGGAAATAATTATAAAATCAAAAGAGTTGAAAAGGAATATATTTGTAAAACAAATATAAAGGAAATATATTTGAAAAACAAATATAAAGGAAATATATTTGTAAAACAAATACAAAGGAAGATATTTGCAAAACAAATAGAAAGAGAAATATTTGTAAAACATTTACAAACAAAATAGAAAAAAGGAATATTTGTAAAACATTTACAAATAGAATTTAAATGGAAATATTTGTAAAACATTTACAAATAGATTAAATGGAAATATTTATTTATAGGAAATAAATAGAATGTTATAAAGGAAATATTTATTTGTTAAATTAATAGGAAAGATAAAAGAAATATTTATTTGTTAAATAAATAGAATTTGAAAAGGGAATAGTTATTTGTTAAGTAAACAAATAGAAAAGGAATAATTCAAGGGAATAATTCAAAGAAATAATTCAAAGGAATAATTCAAAGGAGATAATTCAAAAGGAAATGATTTAAAGGAGTTAATTCATTAGAGTAAATCGAGGGAGTTAAATCAAAAGAGTTAATCGATTAGAGTTAGAGTTAACCAGTTAGAGTTAATCGATTAGATTTAGAGTTAACCAGTTAGAGTTAATCGATTAGAGTTAGAGTTAACCAGTTAGAGTTAATCGGTTAGAATTAATCAGTTAGAATTAATCAGTTAGAATTAATCAGTTAGAATTAACCAGTTAGAGTTAACCAGTTAGAGTTAATCAGTTAGAATTAATCAGTTAGAATTAATCAGTTAGAGTTAACCAGTTAGAGTTAGAGTTAACCAGTTAGAGTTAGAATTAACCAGTTAGAGTTATTCAAATGGAGTAAATTGAGTAGAGTTATCGAATATCGCTTATTCGAAGTAGAGTTATTGAATATCAGTTATTCGAAGTAGAGTTATCGAATATAGTGTAATCGAGAGAAGAGTAATCGAATATAGTTCATTTGAGAAGAGTTATCAAATATAATTTATTCGAAGTGAGTTAATCGAATATTGGTTATTCGAAGTGAGTTAATCGAATATAGTTTATTCGAATAGAATTAAAGGAGTTAATCGAATATAGTTTATTCGAAAGGAGTTAAGTGGAAAGAGTAATCCAATAGAGTAAATTGATAAGAGTTAATCAAATAGAGTTAATCGGTAGAGTTAAATCGATAGAGTTAATCAAATAGAGTTAAAGGAGTTATCGATGTTAGTTTAATCGAAAGGAGTTAATCGAATTTTAGTTATTCGAAAGTGAGGTTATTGAATATAAGTTATTTGAAAGGAGGTTGTCGCATATAGTGTATTCAAAAGAAAGAAGATTATCGAATATGGCGTATTCGAAAGAAAGAGATCGAATATAAGTTATTCGAAGAGTGAGATAATCGAATAAGTTATTCGAAGATAGAAAATCGAATATAGGTTATTCGAAGAAGAGTTGATCAAATAGAGATTACTCGGAAGAGAGTAAATCGTCGAATTCAATTAATTGAATTCAGGAAAGTATTATTTACTTTCGGTTTTTAAATCCAGATTTATTTATTTATAAATAAATTAGAGTAGGTGCATTATTCAAAGTAAGAAGTAAAAAGTAATATGCTAAGTTAGATATTTCAGAAGTAGGGTTTATAACATTATCGTTATAATCAATGTTTTCAATAAAGAAGTGGATTCTTAAATAGAATCCAAGAGTTACGTAAGGAAGTTTGTTAAAGATTTTAAAGATAAACTTTGACTATTTCGAAGTTAAAACGTTGTTCAGTTTAGGTCTGAGAGGTAATTATACCCCAACTTGATTGACTTCTTTCTTAACTAAGAAATGGTAAGGTTTGATCGTGAAGGAGTTTGAAAATGTTTTCCAAATAAGAATCAGAAATGTTTTCTGATAATAGAAGATAAGAATTTAGAATATAGGGAAACAGGAAATGACAAATGAAATAAATTAATGATAAATTAATTTAAAGGATAAACGTTGATTGCTGATTGATCGATGTAATTTCCATCTGGAAATAAGATCGTTGTTTGCACGCCTGTTTTTCTTTGATAGTTAACTCACCGACTATCGAAGTTTTTGACCATTTAAACGTTGTTAATATGGAGAGACCGATTGGATTATTATCGGAAGAACCACTCCATATTAGAATAAGCGTTACGAATCATACATGCCAAAGATAATTGAAGACGGAGTAAAGTGCAAGGGCTGTTGTATAAATCTTTGATAACAAATTGCCTAAATGGTTGTACTGAATTGTGCCTTTAGTTGGTCCAATCCTAGGATAACTGGTATGGAAGAAGGTCTGACAGAGTATATCTAATAGATCGCGTAAGTTTATCTCTTCAAACGTATTCACGTTTGGTGGAAGAGGAATTCGTTTCTCTTAGCTGTATACCCGTGATATTTTTGGGGAAATCAATTTGTGATTTGGTGAGTATGACGATGTGACATTCAAAGTGAATAAACATGTGATCTATCAGAGATAAGCGTAGCTTCTAGCCTCACAACCAGGAATTGACAAAAATCGGGCAGGCAGCATGGCTATGTAGGTCGCACCTATTAGGGTGTATAATCACCTTATCTAGAGTTTCATTGACTTCTAAAAATCTATTGTCGATGCTGTCCCATTCAGGAAACAGTTGCTGATCCTAACCATTGGTGATATACATTCGATACACTCAAGCGAAATGAGTGGTCGGTCATGTGTGGCCGGGTTGCAAGATGTTCTTGTGAACCCAGTGTATTCCTCTTTAGAGGTACACAAGCGAAAGGTGGTTCCATACCTTGTCATAGTTAGAAATCCATTACCCAATACGTGCTTGCGGTTTTGATTGTATACTATATATGTAGAACGTGAGATGAAAGCGTTTCTGCTAGATGATTATTATATTGTGGTTGATATACATTATTATAATATCAAAAGGTTTTTGATATAAAGATTATTTTCGATTCTCATAGGGGAAAAACCCGTTCCGTTATACGGCATGGTCTTATGAGATATCGTTTAATGGCTCAAACTGTTTTAAACTGTTTTTACTCATACCAATCCATGTAGCGTGCTTAGTGCATGTGTCGCATGATAGGGGGTTCTCGCTTTTTGTTAGGTGGCGAATGGGAGACTCTTACTCCTACATGTCCCTTGTAATAGGTTGGTTGTGAAGTCGAAAGATTGGCCGTAAAACGTGGTGCTAGGGTACCAATGTAAGCCACAGTGGGGTATTACCTTACTGCTTTGGGGATTGGGGGAGAGGATGGTTGCAAAGTGTGACAACAAGGAATTTCGCTCGATCTGAATTCAGAAGAGAGAGGAGGGAGATAAGGGCTTGGGCCTATTATATTATTTATTTATTTGATTTTCTCCTTTTAATCCCAAAAAGGGTTGACTTTACAATTGAACTCCAAACGAGTCCCAACGACTGTTGCCCCTAGCTAATTTCCCCCATTTCGAACACAATGGGATATGTTTCGTAACCCAACTCGGCTGTTACGATCAGTTTTCGTTTAAATTTACATTTAAATCACTATATTGAATTTCAAACGTACATTTCAAATTACCGGGGTCGCATACGAACTTTAAAAATTCTAGAAAAATATTTTCTAGCTTCGTATTGACGATACGGTCCTAACAAAACTAGTTTCGTCAAATTCCGAGACCGTTTGAAAAATGGCCTTTTTCCAGTCGATTAAAATCAACTGAAACTGGTCAAACGCGTTTTCCTTCGCCACGCTCACATATTGATTCGAAAAATTACGAAATTTGAAACCTAGCAATAATTCGACATCGCGGATCCAACAAAAGTGGTTTCGTCGAAATCCGAGGTCGTTTGCAAAATGGCTATTTTTAAGGGCCGAAATTCCATAGCGACTATTCAGAATTTTCAACTGGACATATCTTTTGACCCCTGCTATGAAATTTCAATTTTTCGGATTCGTTGGAAAGATATTCACAAATAGATCCTATTATTTTTGGTTTCCCTAAAATCTGGTTTATTTTGCACCCGGTACATTCAATTGAAGTTTGAAATCGAATTATCGAACTACCGCGCCATTTTCAATTCTATTATATAATTATATATAATTATTTATATTCTAACGACGACGTATATAATATATACGTTCGAATTCTATTCAAAATAAAGTTTTCGTCGATATTATTTAAAATAATCTATTTTAAATATTCAAATTCAGTTTAAAATTGCTAAAATAAAAATTTCAAACTGGCTCGCATTTTCCGGGTTGTTACAATCTCCCCCACTTAAAACTTTTCGTCCCCGAAAAGGAACAAAGTCGAAAGTGGTTTGATTAATCAACTCTACGTTCGATCTGGCTTCCATTCTCCAACTTTTCAGTTTCTGAGAATTTTCAAATTCTTCAAAAATTTGGCTAACACCCTAACTTTTCGAAAAATTTCGCCATAACCTCCCCTGCACCGGGAGCATCGGGGAATTTCAAATAGCTTCCCCAGTCCTTCAGATCTCAAAAAGAAAAAGAAAAGGCCAAGCGGCTAGCCAATAGGCTCATAAAATCATCATCACCCAAACAAAACAGTAAATTATGTAGTAAACATGTACCTATTTGTCGGGCAAACAAATTTTATTCTCTGGCTCTAGCCTCCTTGCTATGACCTGTTCAATGTAAGTATTTGTATATGCAAGCAAATGCGACCAATTTTCAATACAGTTCAATATTCGGTTCAATTAGGCATAAATGGTTAAAATTATCAAATAAATAAACAAACAATACAAACATCAATCAATTAGTGAATTAGAGTTTCAAATTCATAATTTTGTCATATATACGGAAAATCATGTTTTGATGCCAATTCACAACAATGTATTCTAGCTATATAGGTTTGGTTCTCACACCAGTCTAATGGAAATATATAGAAGTCACACCTTCGAAACACGAATATAAATACTGATGATGTGGCCACATCACCAGAATTATCCCCGGGTGTCTAGAATGTGATTCTATATCTATCCAGTATATTAAAACTTCGAATATACGTTCATGACGCGTATATGCAAAACCTTTATATACTAGATTGTCCAAGTTCAAGATAAATAAATAATCAAATACGAATAATATGATTTAAATTTCAAAACAAAAATGGTTTTCATTTTAAAAATATACTCTTCACACTCGTTCTAGGATACTACTGATCCTATCTCTAACGAGTCATTCTAATTGGATATTGCTAATCCAATATCTGATGAATTCTTTCGTATGGTTCTAATGTGTCTTGTTCTCGAGCTCCGTAAACCAAAGCTCTGATACCAACTGTGACAAGGAATTTCGCTCGATCTGAATTCAGAAGAGAGAGGAGGGAGATAAGGGCTTGGGCCTATTATATTATTTATTTATTTAATTTTCTCCTTTTAATCCCAAAAAGGGTTGACTTTACAATTGAACTCCAAACGAGTCCCAACGACTGTTGCCCCTAGCTAATTTCCCCCATTTCGAACACAATGGGATATGTTTCGTAACCCAACTCGGCTGTTACGATCAGTTTTCGTTTAAATTTACATTTAAATCACTATATTAAATTTCAAACGTACATTTCAAATTACCGGGGTCGCATACGAACTTTAAAAATTCTAGAAAAATATTTTCTAGCTTCGTATTGACGATACGGTCCTAACAAAACTAGTTTCGTCAAATTCCGAGACCGTTTGAAAAATGGCCATTTTCCAGTCGATTAAAATCAACTGAAACTGGTCAAACGCGTTTTCCTTCGCCACGCTCACATATTGATTCGAAAAATTACGAAATTTGAAACCTAGCAATAATTCGACATCGCGGATCCAACAAAAGTGGTTTCGTCGAAATCCGAGGTCGTTTGCAAAATGGCTATTTTTAAGGGCCGAAATTCCATAGCGACTATTCAGAATTTTCAACTGGACATATCTTTTGACCCCTGCTATGAAATTTCAATTTTTCGGATTCGTTGGAAAGATATTCACAAATAGATCCTATTATTTTTGGTTTCACTAAAATCCGGTTTATTTTGCACCCGGTACATTCAATTGAAGTTTGAAATCGAATTATCGAACTACCGCGCCATTTTCAATTCTATTATATATTTATATATAATTATTTATATTCTAACGACGACGTATATAATATATACGTTCGAATTCTATTCAAAATAAAGTTTTCGTCGATATTATTTAAAATAATCTATTTTAAATATTCAAATTCAGTTTAAAATTGCTAAAATAAAAATTTCAAACTGGCTCGCATTTTCCGGGTTGTTACACAAAGCCAGGAGGCTTCAGGATTTTATATAGCTATTGTTATTCCGTTGTGTTGTAAGTGCTATACTTGATAATGATATGTATATTCAAGTACAATCTTTTATTTCAAAGTTATATTATATTTTATTTGTTCCACTGTGAGATTCGTGTTACTCCGATGTTGTATCCTCTTCTTCTTCTATTCTAAGTTTCTACCTTATCTTTCCTCACCCTCTAATTTCTTTCAATAACTACCGGTATTTTTCGATGTTTTGGTTAGTCGTCATTGAGTTTATGTCGATAACCAAAGTTGCTCAAAACCGGGTCGTTACAATATATGTAAAAATCGAATTTTTATATCACTACTTTCAAAATGAAAATCTATTTTTTCTACAATGAAAAATCTGATTTTTCTTCTATGAAAAATCTAATCTTTTTAATGAACAAAATCAAATCTTTCGCTACAACATATATAAAGTTCGCATTTTTTATTTCAAAACCATATACATATAAATCTCATCTTTCATACGATAAAAATCCGATCTTTTCACATTTAAAAATCGATCTTTATATTTTCAAAATGATACCTTTTTATATTTATAACGATTAAAAATATAAACTTTATGGCGATTAAAAATTCCAGATTTTAAAACAATCCTTTTCTTAAAACCATATTTAAAAAAATACGAAATATAAATAAATTGCAACAAAAAAAGTTACCATTTCACTATTTCGTTAATGCTCCAGGCGTTCTTAGCGTCGCGGGTGGTCGGTGTGCTTGCTGGTTCGTACGCGGTGATTGGAGCAGCGACTGGAGGGCCGGTTTCTAGGGTTATGGGTCTGGGGTCTTACGTTGGAGAAGGGGAGAGCATAGGGTGCGGAGGGGGTCCGTGTGGTGGCAGATGGCCAGAGGCGGGCCCCCCATTGACTGGCGGCGTGGTTTTCTTTGGAGAAAGGGGGTTTGGGGTTGCTTGCTAACTGGAGAAGGAGGGGGTTCGCGCGAGGAGGGAGGAGGAGCTAGGGAGGGGGTACGGTGGCCTACCTGGGCGGCGGCGACACTGAATCGAGGGGGGTCTGGGCAATGATGGGTTTTGGGTTTCTTTTTTTTATTTGACCTTTTGACTTAATGAGAGAGAGAGGAGTGATATATAGTATATATTATTTATTTAATCCCATAATGTAAACTTTTAATTCGAACTCCAAATCGCACCCACCGACTGTCGCCACTAGCTAATTACCCTCATTCTGAACACATTGGGAAATGTCCGGTAAGCCAATTCGACTGTTTCGATCAGTTTCCGTCAAAATCAAAATATAAATCTATATATTAAATTTGAACGCACATTTCAATTTACTGGGGCCACATACGGACTCTAAAATTCCCGAAATATATTTTCTAGCTTCGTATCAACGATACGGTCCTAACAAAACTAATTTAGTTAAGTTTGGAGATCGTTTGAAAAATGGTCATTTTTTGGTCAATCCAAATTTACTGAAACTGTCAAAACACGTTTTCTTGTGCCACGCTCACATATTGATTCCAAAAATTAGGAATTTTGGGATCTAGTAATAACTTGACATATTGGATCCAACAAATGTAGTTTCATCGAAAATGGAGGTCGTTTACAAAATTTCCATTTTTAAGGGCTATATTTCCATTGCGATTATTCTGAATTTTCAAATGGACATAACTTTTTATTCCCTCTATGAAATTTCAATTTTTCTGATTCGTTGGACAGATATTTTCAAATAGATTCAAATATTTTTGGTTTCGCTAAAATCTAGTTTATTTTGAATCCTGTACATTCATTTGAAATTTGAAATTGAATTTTCAAACTACCGCGCCATTTCCAATTCCTTTTATAATTAAAATAAATATTTATTTTCTAACGTTGATTCAAATAAATATTTATGTTCTAATTCTAAATTTCTCATCGTTATTATTAAAAATAATTCATTTTAAATGTTCAAAATTCGATAAAATTGCCAAAATAAAATTTTTAAATTGGTTCAGCTTTTCCGGGTTGTTACTTTCCAAATCACAGTGTCAGTGTCCTCCACACTTACAAAATCAATCACAGAAAATATATCATAATATATGAAAATAAACAATAATAATATTTGAGGAATCAAGTTGGATCCCTCCAACCTGTTTCCCTGCATCCACAGATGTTAAACAATATAATTAACATCAATTTCATTTCAATATGAAATATTCTGGTAAACATAATCAATATTTGATTAACGATTTATATATATATATATATATAATTATATATATATTTTCATCCAATTAACTAGCAGTTCATCCAAACAGTCAACACACAACAATTAATCATCATTTATCAATACTGGATTATATTTGTAAAAATATAAACAGGCAGAGTTAGTGATTTCTACTCACACTGGTTGGTTTATCGTTAAATGACGATAAACGCCATTGATTCAGATCAGGCAATTTATATTTCTATAAATTGGAACGAGCTCCGATTCACTCCTAATTAGTTCCATTATATAGCATTCTCCGATACGATTCCAACGCTCTAGGCAGCGCTCAATTCTGACATCGTACCACAAAGTTATATATTTTACAATATTGAACGAGCATTTAATTTATTTAAATCGGTTTCACTTTAAAAATAATAGCCTTACCAACACTTCAAATCTTCGGCCCATTACCAATACCCCTCCAATTCAACCATGTCCATCTTCTTCTTTCTGGACACCAAAAAACCCTACTGCCTCTTTTAAAATACCCTGGCCCTATCCTTTCATTAACAATTTATTAAAATGGTTAATTACCCTTAATCATCCACCCCTAGTCCCGTTTACTCCTGCTAACTCATTTTCCTCAACATAGACTCCACGATCCTGTATTCAAACCACACTGGCCACCATCAATTTCAGCTTGTGCGGGATCTTTACTTCACGGGAATCAGACAAAAGCCACCAAAAATTCATCTCCTCAAAATCCGCTCCTTTCAATCCCCTTCTTTCTTAACTCAATTTCATCGTCTTCACCGTGTTCGAATGCTCCAACATCCCTACCATTGCTCAACGTTTCTCCTGGTATGGTTATAGTGAACATATGAACTACCGCAAGTCTTTAAAGTATTCAAACATCACTTTATAAATTTACCCTTAATAATTTGTAGAAAAATCCAATATGAATCACATAAAATCTTCACTTCAGAATCTCTGTCTACCCATACAATTTTTGTTAAGATCGAACCCTTCTTTGGGATTCCGTTTGAACAGAACTTATAGCTTTCTGTTACATCATGCGTCATCTTTTCAGTTCGATCTTTCTCCAGCACCATGCTCCTTTGTTTTCTTCACGGATTTACAAACCTTAAATACCATTTCATTCTCCTTCAGCCTATCTATCACCCACAATCAATAACAGGCAACTTGATAGTGAAGTTCCTTATTTCCATACGCTTTGATAGCCCGTCCTCCTTCAACTCAACGTCGATCACCAAGTCGTCTTTACAAATCGAAACCACTCCTTCCTCTCTTCCTTCTAGACATCTCATCCTCGCACTCGAACACACTTAACGACTCGCGACATCCTCCAACTGCAACAGTGACTTGCATCACTTATAATGATCGATATCCCCCAAAAGCTCACGGTAGGTGCTAATCACTACTATGAAGTCAAATACACTCTCTAATTCCAACATTGATGCCTAAATCTCAACAAAACTGGAAGCCCAACTTCGCTGATGTAAGACTTGCGAAACCTGTCAGATTCGAACTCAATAAAATGAACATGAATGTGAAAAGAAAGTTGATAAGAACCCGAATATATATGTTTCAGGATTTTGGAGAATTTATTTTGATTTTTTTAGCATTTTCTTTGCTTATAAAGTTTGCTATGTAGAAAAAGACTAGCGACGGAAATTATTTGACTAGCAGACTAGAAAGTTTAGGGTTAGAGAGATTTGTGGTATATGTATAGGGTATGTTGTCTTCTCGTAGAATCTTCACTCAATTTTTATATTAATTTATATAGTCACCACTACTTATATTTGTCTTCTAAAAATCCATATGATCACATACGATATCCAAAAATCATGAAAATGGTCATGTAGCTACAGTTTGACATTACAGACCCAACGAAACTTATTTCATTGTATTCCGAGTCCGTTTGCTCACACAGCGTATTATTAAAGTCAAATTATTGACTGCTTTTCAAATTAAAATCCCGTACGGCCACGTACTGACTCCAAAAATCACAAAATTGAAATCCAGCAATAATTTAATATTCCAGATCCAACAAAATTAGTTTCGTCGAAAACGGAGGTCGTTTGCAAAAATGACTATTTTTAAAGTCTAAATAAACCCATTTAAATATTAATATATTTAAAAACAATTTAATTAAATATTTATAAATAAATATTATTATATATATTCACAATAGAATATCATATAGCTCCAAAATAAATGCATCAGGATTTATAACTCGATATTTCGAATCCCGATTAAATCGATATTCAATTTATAATGAAAACCCTTTTATAATATAAATAAATCGATTATAAATTATAAAGGAATTCCATAGAGACTTTTCAAAAATTTGATTTAGAAACAACTCACAATCTACACGACGAAATCTCGATTTTTCTCTTCCATTAGAAAAATATACTTCACCAGCTTCGAACATTTCTTATTTCACAGAAATCTGACTTAAAACGGATTCTGTATATTCGTTTAAAGTTCAAATCGCCAAATTACGAATTACCACGCCATTTTGAGCTCAATTATTATTATAATATAAACTATAACAAATTATGAACTACCACGCCATTTCGAGCTCGATTATTATAATAATATAAACTATACGTTCTAATGTCGTTTAAATACTATATTCTTTATTGTAATTCAATTCTAAACTGAATTATATCATATAAATAATCCAATTCACATAATATAGTGAATTCCACTATTTCCGACTATTTCGAAAATTAAATATATTATTTTATTAATTATTTTAATTAAATATTCTATATTACTTAATTAAACAACCATCGTATTCTCTGAATCACTATATAAATAATTAAATAAATTAATTATTATACCGTAAAAATACAGGATGTTACAATTTTTGATATATTTAAGTCAGGTAAACTGCCAAAATCTTTGAATCATACTTTTATTTCATTGATTCCTAAAGATAAAAGACCAACTGAGATTGCTAATTTTCGACCAATATCATCCTGTAATGTTTATTACAATATCTTTTCTAAAGTGTTACGCAATAGACTAAAGCCTTTTTTGTCATCTCTCATTTCTGAAAACCAAAGTTCTTTTATAAAAGGAAGATATATAGGAGACAATATATTATTAGCTCATGAACTATTACGAGATTTTAAAAAGAAAGGCATGGAAAAAATGTGTGTAAAAGTTGATTTACAAAAAGCTTATAATAAGGTTAATAGGGAATTTATTTGTTTCATTATGTCTCGAATGAAGTTTCCTACTCACTTTGTAAATCTCATTTATGAATGTATGTCTACTGCTACGTTCTCAATCATAATCCAAGGAATTCCCAAAGGTTTCATCACTTCATCAAAGGGGTTTAGACTGGTGACCCTCTTTCACCCTATCTATTTTCCATGCATATGCAATATTTCACTTTTCTAATGGTTGAAGCTATATTTGGAAAGGGTTTTCTGCCTAGTAATCACTTTCAGCCAACAATTTCTCATTTTTTTGTATGCAGATGATCTTATGATTTTTGGTAAATCATCACTGCAAAATGCCTATTCTTTGGAAGAAATTTTCCAGAAGCTTAGTCTCCATGGTGGTTTAAATGTTAATGCATCTAAAACTAAAGTGTTTTTTAGTGCTAATGTAAACAATTCAAACGAAGTTATGAATATCCTTGGATTTGATCAGGGAACCCTACCTATTAAGTATTTGGGAGTTCCGTTGTCTTCTAACTATTTACACTATTCAGAGTGTAATTCTTTAATTCAGCGTTTTCAAAAAAAAATCCAAGGATGGGAGACTAAAATTTTGAGCTATGCAAGTTGATCAAAATTGATTAATGCTGTAATTTTCCTTATCGTCTTATACTGGTTGTTCATCTATCAGATCCCAGAATATACTATTGACAATTTGGAGTCTCTTTGTTCAGATTTTTTTTTTGGGGGATCAGCTCATTAAGTATCCTTGAAAAATCTTTGTAAACAAAAGAATGAATGAGGGATTGATTTAAAAAAAAATCATATCGTAAAAAAGTTGCATGTATGAAGTTTCTTTGGAACTATTTGCCAAATACCTCTTTATGGAGTAAATGGGTGCATAGTAAATATTCTATGAATAAGCATTTTTGGACAATGGCTAGAGATAATAATGCTTCATCTACATGGAAATCTTTACTTAGACTTCAAACTCAATCCAAACAGTTATTTAATAAGGTGATTTCTAATGGAGTTGACACATTCTTATGGTATGAACCATGGATTAATTGTCAATGTTTAGTGGACTTATTGGGTTTTGACAGAGTTTATTTGCGTGGAGATCCTAAAAGCAAAGTTAATTCTATTATCAGAAATGATGTGTTTATACAAAAAATACACCCAGCGACTCTTGAACTTATAGAAGAAATTTGCTCAATATCTACGCATCCAAACAATGTACAAGATTCGTATGAATGGTGTGAAGGAGGCCTGTTTTCTTTTCATAGAACTTAGGGTTGTGTACAAAGCCATGAAGAAAATGACACTATGTTTTTAGTGATCTAGCATAATAAAAACAACAAAAGGATGTCATTCATTGCATACCAGGCTGTTATGGGAAGGCTAAATACAAAAGACAGAATCTTGCAGTATGGCAATGTTTCAAACTTCATGTGTCCTTTATGTGACAATCATCCAGAATCGGTGCGGCATCTTTTCTTTGAGTGTGATTATTCAACATATATTTGGCTTTCTCTTAAGAAAAAATTGCTTCTTCCTTTAAATATTGGATCTGAATTGAGAGTTGAAGCTAGAGACCTTCATTCCAGATTTAAGAAAAAGGATCAAATCGGAGACTTGGTTTGTGGATCCTTCACTTCATCAATATACTTTCTATGGAAGGAGACGATGAGAATTTTCCAAAATCGAAGAACTCATTCAGCTGTGAAATTAATGTAATTTGAAAAGGAAAATTCTTATTTAGTATGAAACAATAGCAGTAAAACAGTGAGGAATCAGGGAAATGAATTAATTTTAGAGCATTGGGGAGTTGAGTTAAATGACACTGGGTAGTTGAAGAACTGAAGCAGCATTATTGAAGTGTTTTAATTTGAAGAGATGGGCCTTGTTGGGCTGGACTGAATTGTTTTGAGTTTGTATTTATCATTATGTTTTGAGTGTGATGATTATATGATGATGTATACCAATTTTATATGTACTCTTTTCCTTGTAAGCCACCCATTTAGGTTAGGGGGATTACAGGGTTTTAATGAGGCATATAAAGAATATATAAAATAAAGACATAAATGTATATATAAAGAATAAAATAAAGATAATGCAAATAAAAATGCAATGCATGCATTAAAAGAAAGAAAGGATTGGTTGCATGCAGTATAAATATGTTGTATGCACTAATTTACAAATATTATGCATTAATAATAAAAGAGAAATAAAAGAAAAAGATTCATGTAATGGTTTAAATGAGACATTGTAACAAATATTAAAAAAAAGGAATAAGAAGAGAACGATAACTTCCATTGTTCTAAGCCTTGTTAACAATAGCCTTAGTAGCCTAGTTGGTTAGAGCATGTGACTTGTATACAAGAGTTACAAAGTTTGATCTCCGTCGCCGTCATATTTTTTTTTAGGGAACAACTGAAATAACACATGGTCATGAGAGAAAATATGTATAAACGCATATATAAGGAAAAATACACATATACAGAAGTAAAGAAAGTATACGTATGTATATATATACATATGAGTATATATGTGTATATATGAAAAAATATATATATATATATATAAGAGATAAAGTTCAAGAAAAGGCTAAAATCAATGAAATATGGCAAGAATCAAATAACGGTGCAACACTGTCTGAATATTGAAAATGAAACAAAAGTTGTGCATATATATACACATAAAATGGTCATTATAAGATTTATATACATATAAGAAAATTACATGTGAATATAACAGTTAAATAAATTCCAGAAATTCAAACATTCGAAATTCAAACTTCTGCGCCAAAATAGCTCGCGGGACCTATAGGGGGGTCGTCACCCCTGAAGGAGTGCCGACACCGGGGTCGACACCACTACAGGGGGGTCGACACCGGGGTCGGCACCCCCTAGATCTAGCTAGATTCATCAACGAATCTGGACTGTTTTCTTGATGACGTTCAATGCTAACTCAGCGCTGCATGTACGAAAAATCCTAAACACCTATAAATAGGCTAGTATAGCCTAGACTAAATCTCACATTCTCTAAGACAACGTCTAAGCTCTGCCATTCTTCCTCCTTCTCAAATCTCTTCAGAAAAATAAGATAATTAGTTTAGGAAAATTCTGAATCAACATCTGGAGGAAAAGAACGAATCTTAATAAGAAGGTGTTCATAATCATATGCAAAGTAAGGTAAATTCTTAGATCTGGTCTATTCAATTTTCTTCCTCTTTCTTCCCTTTTTCTTTTAGTAAAAATTGTGGATCCATGGTTGTTAGGTTCCAAATCCAGTTAGGGGAAACATGAAGTGCTAGATCTGGACCAGATCCAGGAATTGGAAAGCAAATTAGGTGAGTGGATTTAAGTTATATCATTTTTAATAATGGCATATTATCATTTAACATGTCATGTAAATCTAATATAATGATTAAAAGTGTTGAAATGCTATTTTGACATGTTAAGATATTAATATGATAAAATATTAATATGTTAAAAATTCATATGTTGAAACGTTTAATATGCTGAAATGTTCAACTATTGACATGTAAACTTGTTAAAAATATGTGTAGCGATTACTATTGTTATAATTACATGTTAGCTTGTGACAATTATGTACTTGAACCCTTAATTGTAGAAATAGGAATAATTACATGTTAAATTAGAATAACTACATGATTTGGCGATCACATCTTATTTTGTGATAAAAATTAATTACATGTTAGAAAGGACATGTGACGTAAAATGGTCTTAATATGATGACAAATAAAATATAGATTGCAGTGAAAATTTGAAAGAATGGACATGCCTTGTAACACCCCACCTCCGCTAGGGTCACTCACAAAGGGAATGCACTAGGTTTGGTGAAGCATTATCGAGGTAAACATGCACAGAAATATTACCAGACAGAACATATATAAAAACAGCGGAAGTAAAACAAATTTCATATCCTTATAAAATAAGGTCTAAAGCCTTTTACATCAGAATACATCAAAACCTGTCTTGCAATAGTAAAGAAGCATAAAACCTTTTCATAAATTATTCCCCAAAATAAAGCGGTGAAGCAGCCATAGCCAAGAGAAGACCAAGCTATACATGATGACCCTCAAGCATAAGGGGTCCGAACTAAACAACATCATTTCCTCCCTGAAAACCTGGGGGGGGGGGGGGGTGGGGGGACGGAAGACAATGAGGCGAAAGAAAACGGGGTCAGTCATAAAGACTGGTAACTCCTATCTACTTCCAGTATAAAAACAGGTAAAGGTAACATGACATGCATAAACTGAAAGTAAACATAAGGATGACGGCAAGATAGATAAGCTAAACCAAGATAACTGGATGAACTACTGTAGCAAGATAAACTAAGGTATCATGATAAACTACGGTGTCAAGATAAATCAAGGTATCACATTGTCGGGTTTCTATCAAGTATACAATTCCAAGGTATCTACCATGTATAACATCCCCCGGTATTTATCATGTATATTTGCTCTGCACCTCTCGTACTAGTATCCCAACCCGCGTCATGTGTTAATTATGAATGTCCCTTGCACAATGTCATGTAATGGTCCATGTCAACCTAATATATAGCATATGTAGGTTTTCCCAACTCGTATGTATCTTTCCATGTATAAGTTCAGTCCTTTGCCGTAGGCCGTACGGGCTTTCCCATGTAACTCTATACCACCTCAACGTAGTACCATTTTACCCTTGAAGTTATTTTGGACTGCTACCCTTGATCTGGTTATGTTTTCTTACCATGAACTATCGCGTGTTCACTTAGGATTTATGCCACCTAGGACCGCTAGGGATTATGCTACCTAATGAACATTTCCGTGCCTCGATTTGGGTTCAAGCCACCTAGGGCCACTAGGGATTATGCCACCTGTCAACCGTGCCCTTTGTCCCAGGTATATATCGTGAATCGTTTCCATGTCTAGATGCACATGTATCTCAATGTGTCATCCGAGTTCCGTGCCAGGGAAAATCAAGAAATGCGGAACTCGGTCGGGAGCTTTAAGTCGTCTGCTGATGCAGATATCAAGGTCTGTTTTTGTATCCGTGGCTATGGTCCCACGTGACCCCTCCCTCAACTACTGAAAGGCAATCCAAGAAAAATCATGTATGAGAACGACATCCCGGCCCCACTATAGCCCCACTTTCCTATGGGCCAACCTCACCCATGACTCGATAGCAAGAACATGGTCTGTTGGGGGTTCCCTGCCTTTCCGTATGTACACGATTGACTAAAGATGGTAGGTAGTCGACGACGTGCTATCCAGGGCAAAAACAAATATCTTCGACTCCACGCTAATCCATCCCAGTCTTTAGGTCGCTCACATAGCAACCAAGGGTCTTGGCTCTTCTACCACAGACCTTAACCTCTGTGAGGCCGGGTTTCATGGACCATCTGCCACCTCACAGAGGGATACCAAGAGTACCCTCACATCCCCCGAAGCTACCGCTTCGTCACCCAGATCATTGGAGCCTTTATCTAAGTCAGATAATTTGCTCCTCCTCGTGTTTTAAGCGATGACCTACCGTATCGTGTTACTCATCTATCTGTGAATTGGTCCAAATCCCTTGAATAAGAATTATTACTTAGTTTCCTAAACTAAGGTTTACCACTTAGTCTTCTTTCCCGTTATCCTTGTTAATCCCTGTCTTCCACCTAGTCCCATGAACTAGGGTTTTGTCTAATGGGTTAAGTATTGTCGTTTAAGTTCATGACTTAACCTGCCTACGAATCATGTCAAGATTTGGCTAAGTATTCAAGTCCAAGACCTAGCCCTACAAGTTGGTTAAGTATACCAAGAAGCTCATGACTTAACTTTAATCAATCATCAAGTCAAATTGGTTAAGTATTTGTTTGTCTTAACCTTATCAGATTATCGTGTTAGATTGGCTAAGCATAGATTATCTTAACATCATCGGATTATCGAGTCGGATTGGTTAAGTATAGGTTAACTCAACCCTATCCAGTAATCATATTATAATGGTTAAGTATATTTAAACGGTCTTGTGACCTAACACTATCAATTTCTCATACTAGATTGGTTAAGTATGGTTGCTTAACCTCATTAAATCATCATGTATATTTGGTTAAGTATAAGTTACTTAACCTCATTGAATTACCAAGTTTAGATTGGTTAAGTGTTTAACTTAACGCCATCGAATTACCGTGTCTAGATTGGTTAAGTGTAAGTTACTTAACCTCATCTAATTACCGTGTTTAGATTAGTTAAGTGTAGGTTACTTAACCCCATCTAATTACCGTGTTTAGATTAGTTAAGTGTAGGTTACTTAACCCCATCTAATTACCGTGTTTAGATTAGTCAAGTATAGATTACTTAACCCTATCTAATTACCAAGTCGGATTAGTTAAGTGTAATTTACTTAACCCCATCCCCTAATTGTCCTGTTTGGTTAAGTGTCATTAAGAAATCAAGTCCAGTTCCACTTAACCTATCCATTCATGTCATATCGGTTAAGTGTCCTTAGTCAAAATTACTTAACCTTTTCATGTGGCATTAATTAGATTAATGCACCCCAACCTATCACATTAGACTTTGTGGTGGTTACTAGTTAAGCCGGGCGGGTCCGGGTAGATTTATACCACAACCTAGTCTAACCTCGGGTTTTAAGTACTATATGACCAACTACTCACATTGGGTCCTATTGTTTGTAGCCACTAGTTAAGCCGGGCGGGTCCAGGTAGATTTATGCTACAAACTCAACCCAAACTCGAGTTGTCCACTTTCATGTTTGGTCTAGTGTCATATTACACTTACAACCCATACGTGTCTAGTTTCATGTCCCATGTCTACCCCCACATGTCATGTCCACATTTAGGTGTATCATAAGTGCCATATTTTCATGAAATCCCATGTTACATTATCATGTCATAATCACGCACGTCTAACCTACCCCAAATTGTGTTTCCAACCCAAGTAAAAGCGAGTCAACATAGTAATGATACTATGCTACATATTGGCCTCAAAACCTGCACGATGTCAAAAAGGGATTGGCCACCAACGTGCATGGTATCATAAGGGGTTTGGCCTCAAAACATGCATAGAATCATAAGGGAATTTGGCCACAAATATGCATAGTATCATAAGGGAATTTGGCCACAAACACGCATAGTATCATAAGGGAATTTGGCCACAAACATGCATGGTATCATAAGGGAATTTGGCCACAAACATGCATGATAACATAAGGGGTTTGGGTTCATTTACATGCATAAGCCCCAAAGTCAAGTCTTTGCCAATGTTTCACAAATCAAATGGTTCCCAAAGGTTCATGCTAACATTCCATAGATAAAGATTTCAACTTGCAAGTTAAACTAGGTTAAACATAGAATGAGTGGCATGATTAAGTCGCTAAAACTTAGCCCAAGGTCATAGATCATAGAAAAGGGGCAAAATTAGGTTCACATAGGCTAGCATACTTATGTTTCATCGCATTTTATCCCATGTCACATTAGAACCACCGTTAGAATTTACAAGTAGCTAGAACTTACTTAGCGGGGCTTAGGGAAGGATCATGCATCATTTTGACGAAGAAAGGTGGCTCCTTTGTTGAAGAATCGTCATGAAATTGGCCTAGCAACGTTGATCCACTCCCTTAATTTGATGTAGCAAGCTAGTACCTTTGATTTGGATCCGATTTGAATGCATAAGCCCTTGGAGTTGGAGATGGAGGCCATGATCAAGATAGATTTTGGCAGCACTTAGTTGTAGGATTGATTTTTCGTGATTTAGGTTAGGTCCTAGGGTGTTTTTATAGAGATTAGGAGTAGTTTAGGCCCTTAGATTAACCCTAGGATAGATCTGAACCCTCTAAACCCGTCACAGGCCAATAGACCAGACCCAAGAGCATGTCTTGAGGAACAAGTCAGGCACACCCAGGCTAACCGGCCGACCACCCAAGTCGACAGGGGTGTCGACTAGGCAGTCGACACCACCTGGGATGTGTCGACTCCCAAGTCGACTCCCCAGTCGACTTGGGGATGGCGGGAATTTTTCCCGCCTCTTCTGCTTGGCTGAATTTGAAATCTGAATTCAAATTTGAACTGTTTTTGAACTTGAAACTTTCTGAAAACTTTGACGGGCCATAACTTGGTCATACGGACTCCGATTTTCGAAAACTCGGACTCTATTTCGCGTATTTTTCCGAGACGAACGCAATGGCGCAATCCGTTTCTCCTGATTCAGATTTTATAATTAAATTCTGCCTTGATTCTTATCTTTACACGTTAAAAATTCGGGTTGTTACATTCTCCCCAACTTAAAGGATTTCGTCCTCGAAATCTCCAAGTTAGGAAGAACGTATCCTACCATCCATCATCCATCTACACAAAACATCGTCCACAGCCAACCATTTGTCCTTAGACGATTTCTAATGCCATATGAACTTATGCAGAACGTGTGTGTATATGCTCCTTAGCTAATGCTAATGATCAGGCCTGAATGATCTTTCTAATGCAAAATATGTTTAGTGCCATGAGTCCAACATGTATGCAAATAGTCCTAGTCATATAAACAATATATGTGTGCACAACCATTCATCCACATGCAACATCCACATGATAACATATTCAATTTCATCCATAAACAAGTATAAATACTCGTGCATATGCGATGCAAAATGTGAGTGCGTCAATCTAGTATCTAACGTGTATTTGCGCATCCACGAGCAACCACTTGCAACCATTTGCAGCCATATCAATCATAAAATGTTTCGAATACATGTTTACATCCATAGAGTTCTATCTAAGGTTCCCAAGATAAGATCGAGGAGATAAACAAGACAAACTCCCTACGGGGTTTGCAACAGAAACAGGACCGAGAGGATATCCACCAAGCGATAGCGTGCAAGCAAGCTCTACAGGTGGACCGAGGATCAACGATATACTCTTAAAAAGAGACATGATGCGCGCGTCTAAGCCGCATTTCCATGAGCTTAATTCCATTGTGCCTTGACCGCCTTTGACTTCATGGTTTCGTAGCTCCTTGATTCCTATTTCCAAGGTATGAGTCGGGACTCGTTTCACTGTCGCTTCTCGTTTCACTTATTCTTTCCTAGAGTAATTGGCTCAACCATAACTGCGTACTCATGGTTTCATGCAAGCTTTCCAACAATTCACTAGTGAATTCTGGATCTCGTTTACCAATGCCAATCCATGTTACCACATACACTTACTAGGGTGATTCCTATAACCCATGCTTAAGCAGAATGAACCATCCGCCTTATTGGCGAACGTTACTTGATCGGATCAGGGATTTCCGATAAATACATCAAGTGATTCAAGGTAACTAACCATGACAAAACCCAAAAGGTTACACGAGACTTCGAGGGTATTACCAAAGCAAGCCAAGAGTCTGACTACCCTCTTTTCAAAACCGAGAATGGTATCCCTTACTGGATAACCACTTTACCCCTAGAATCCATCCATAGCCCAACAAGTCTTGAATAAATGGACCGATCTTCCAACAAGATTTGGGGACAAAAATGGGATCCTCTACCACGCTAGTACTAAGGTGCAGAGACTTAACTATCGAGGCAGACTTAAATGATATGATGATCAAAACAAAGCCTAGACGGGACGATAGAAAAGAAAGGCTAAGCCTTTAACAGAAACGGTACCATTCCTCTTAGGTACGCTAGAAATGAGAGCATACAATTGCACTCTCGCTGATCTTGTCCTTATATTCCTTTATGGATCAAGCCATACCAACAAGTTGCTTATTCTTAAGCTCGTGTCCTTTATCCTTGCTCTTATTATCCCTTCTTATAACTTCGGTAACAGGTCTCTCGAGAACTTCCTCCATCGCACGGGAAAACACTTACGTAGCTAGACAAGGATTAGTCGCAGTTAAAACTACTGTGAATACAGATGGAGGAAAGAAAGGAAAAGAGATTCAATCAAGGAAACAAAGGATAGTGATAATGGCTTTTGGGGAATAGCTTTAGAAACTTTTCTTGAAAAATGCTTCTTTTTAAAACGGTTTCTCAAATAGTTTTCAGAAGGTTTTAAAAACTTTTGCCTAGTCTGGTAACCTTCTGCTCTGATACCAAATGTAACACGCCACCTCCGCTAGGGTCACTCACAAAGGGAATGCACTAGGTTTGGTGAAGCATTATCGAGGTAAACATGCACAAAAATATTACCAGACATAACATATATAAAAACAGCGGAAGTAAAACAAATTTCATATCCTTATAAAATAAGGTCTAAATCCTTTTACATCAGAATACATCAAAACCTGTCTTGCAATAGTAAAGAGGCATAAAACCTTTTCATAAATTATTCCCCAAAAATAAAGCGGTGAAGTAGCCATAGCCAAGAGAAGACCAAGCTATACATGATGACCCTCAAGCATAAGGGGTCCGAACTAAACAACATCATTTCCTCCCTGAAAACCTGGGGGGGGGGGGGTGGGGGGACGGAAGACAAAGAGGCGAAAGAAAATGGGGTCAGTCATAAAGACTGGTAAGTCCTATCTACTTCCAGTATAAAAATAGGTAAAGGTAACATGACATGCATAAACTGAAAGTAAACATAAGGATGACGGCAAGATAGATAAGCTAAACCAAGATAACTGGATGAAATACTGTAGCAAGATAAACTAAGGTATCATGATAAACTACGGTGTCAAGATAAATCAAGGTATCATATTGTCAGGTTTCTATCAAGTATACAATTCCAAGGTATCTATCATGTATAACATCCCTCGGTATTTATCATGTATATTTGCTCTGCACCTCTCGTACTAGTATCCCAACCCGCGTCATGTGTTAATTATGAATGTCCCTTGCACAATGTCATGTAATGGTCCATGTCAACCTAATGTATAGCATATGTAGGTTTTCCCAACTCGTATGTTTCTTTCCATTTATAAGTTCAGTCCTTTGCCGTAGGCCGTACGGGCTTTCCCATGTAACTCTATACCACCTCAACGTAGTACCATTTTACCCTTGAAGTTATTTTGGACTGCTACCCTTGATCTGGTTATGTTTTCTTACTATGAACTATCGCGTGTTCACTTAGGATTTATGCCACCTAGGACCGCTAGGGATTATGCTACCTGATGAACGTTTCCGTGCCTCGGTTTGGGTTCAAGCCACCTAGGGCCACTAGGGATTATGCCACCCGTCAACCGCGCCCTTTGTCCCATGTATATATCATGAATCGTTTCCATGTCTAGACACACATATATCTCAATGTGCCATCCGAGTTCCATGCCAGGGCAAATCAAGAAATACGGAACTCGGTCGGGAGCTTTAAGTCGTCTGCTGATGCAGATATCAAGGTCTATTTTTGTATCCGTGGCTATGGTCCCACGTGACCCCTCCCTCGACTACTGAAAGGCAATCCAATAAAAATCATGTATGAGAACCACATCCCGGCCCCACTATAGCCCCACTTTCCTATGGGCCAACCTCACCCATGACTCGATAGCAAGAACATGGTCTGTTGGGGGTTCCTTGCCTTTCCGTACGTACACGATTGACTAAAGATGGTAGGTAGTCGACGACGTGCTATCCAGGGCAAAAACAAGTATCTTCGACTCCACGCTAATCCATCCCAGTCTTTAGGTCGCTCGCATAGCAACCAAGGGTCTTGGCTCTTCTACCGCAGACCTTAACCTCTGTGAGACCGGGTTTCATGGACCATCTGCCACCTCACAGAGGGATACCAAGAGTACCCTCACGTCCCCCGAAGCTACCGCTTCGTCACCCAGTTCGTTAGATCCTTTATCTAAGTCAGATAATTTGCTCCTCCTCGTGTTTTAAGCGATGACCTACCGTATCGTGTTACTCATCTATCTGTGAATTGGTCCAAATCCCTTGAATAAGAATTATTACTTAGTTTCCTAAACTAAGGTTTACCACTTAGTCTTCTTTCCCGTTATCCTTGTTAATCCCTGTCTTCCACCTAGTCCCCTGAACTAGGGTTTTGTCTAATGGGTTAAGTATTGTCGTTTATGTTCATGACTTAACCTGCCTACGAATCATGTCAAGATTTGGATAAGTATTCAAGTCCAAGACCTAGCCCTACAAGTTGGTTAAGTATACCAAGAAGCTCATGACTTAACCTTATTCAATCATCAAGTCAAATTGGTTAAGTATTTGTTTGTCTTAACCTTATCAGATTATCGTGTTAGATTGGCTAAGCATAGATTATCTTAACCTCATCGGATTATCGAGTCGGATTGGTTAAGTATAGGTTAACTCAACCCCATCCACTAATCGTATTATAATAGTTAAGTATATTTAAACGGTCTTGTGACTTAACCCTATCAAGTTCTCATACTAGATTGGTTAAGTATGGTTGCTTAACCTCATCAAATCATCATGTATGTTTGGTTAAGTATAAGTTACTTAACCTCATTGAATTACCAAGTTTAGATTGGTTAAGTGTTTAACTTAACACCATCGAATTATCGTGTCTAGATTGGTTAAGTGTAAGTTACTTAACCTCATCTAATTACCGTGTTTAGATTAGTTAAGTGTAGGTTAATTAACCCCATCTAATTACCGTGTTTAGATTAGTTAAGTGTAGGTTACTTAACCCCATCTAATTACCGTGTTTAGATTAGTCAAGTATAGATTACTTAACCCTATCTAATTACCAAGTCGGATTAGTTAAGTTAATTTACTTAACCCCATCCCCTAATTGTCCTGTTTAGTTAAGTGTCATTAAGAAATCAAGTCCAGTTCCACTTAACCTACCCATTCGTGTCATATCGGTTAAGTGTCCTTAGTCAAAATTACTTAACCTTTTCATGTGGCATTAATTAGATTAATGCACCCCAACCTCTCACATTAGACTTTGTTGTGGTTACTAGTTAAGCCGGGCGGGTCCGGGTAGATTTATACCACAACCTAGTCTAACCTCGGGTTTTAAGTGCTCTATGACCAACTACTCACATTGGGTCCTATTGTTTGTAGCCACTAGTTAAGCCGGGCGGGTCCGGGTAGATTTATTCTACAAACTCAACCCAACCTCGAGTTGGCCACTTTCATGTTTGGTCTAGTGTCATATTACACTTACAACCCATACGTGTCTAGTTTCATGTCCCATGTCTACCCCCACATGTCATGTCCACATTTAGGTGTATCATAAGTGCCATATTTTCATGAAATCCCATGTTACATTATCATGTCATAATCACGCACGTCTAACCTACCCCAAATTGTGTTTCCAACCCAAGTAAAAGCGAGTCAACATAGTAAGGATACTATGCTACATATTGGCCTCAAAACATGCACGATGTTAAAAAGGGATTGGCCACCAACATGCATGGTATCATAAGGGGTTTGGCCTCAAAACATGCATAGCATCATAAGGGAATTTGGCCATAAACATGCATAGTATCATAAGGGAATTTGGCCACAAACATGCATAGTATCATAAGGGAATTTGGCCACAAACATGCATTGTATCATAAGGGAATTTGGCCACAAACATGCATGATAACATAAGGGTTTGGGTTCATTTACATGCATAAGCCCCAAAGTCAAGTCTTTGCCAATGTTTCACAAATCAAATGGTTCCCAAAGGTTCATGCTAACATTCCATAGATAAAGATTCAAACTTGCAAGTTAAACTAGGTTAAACATAGCATGAGTGGCATGATTAAGTCGCTAAAACTTAGCCCAAGGTCATAGATCATAGAAAAGGGGAAAAATTAGGTTCACATTGGCTAGCATACTTATGTTTCATCGCATTTTATCCCATGTCACATTAGAACCACCGTTAGAATCTACAAGTAGCTAGAACTTACTTATCGGGGCTTAGGGAAGGATCATGCATCGTCTTGATGAAGAAAGGTGGCTCCTTTGTTGAAGAATCGTCATGAAATTGGCCTAGCAACGTTGATCCACTCCCTTAATTTGATGTAGCAAGCTAGTACCTTTGATTTGGATCCGATTTGTATGCATAAGCCCTTGGTGTTGGAGATAGAGGCCATGATCAAGATAGATTTTGGCAGCACTTAGTTGTCGGATTGATTTTTAGTGATTTAGGTTAGGTCCTAGGATGTTTTTATAGAGATTAGGAGTAGTTTAGGCCCTTAGATTAACCCTAGGATAGATCTGAACCCTCCAAACCCGTCACAGGCCAATAGACCAGACCCAAGAGCATGTCTTGAGGAACAAGTCAGGCACACCCAGGCTAACTGGCTGACCACCCAAGTCGACAGGGGTGTCGACTGGGCAGTCGACACCACCTGGGGTGTGTCGACTCCCAAGTCGACTACCCAGTCGACTTGGGGGTGGCGGGAATTTTTCCCGCCTCTTCTGTTTGGCTGAATTTGAAATCTGAATTCAAATTTTAACTGTTTTTGAACTTGAAATTTTCTGAAAAATTTAACGGGCCATAACTTGGTCATACTGACTCCGATTTTCGAAAACTCGGACTCTATTTCACGTATTTTTCCGAGACGAACGCAATGGAGCTACCCGTTTCTCCTGATTCAGATTTTATAATTAAATTCTGCCTTGATTCTTATCTTTACACGTTAAAAATTCGGGTTGTTACATGCCTAAATTATATTGAAAATTTACAGTAAATAGAAAATTGTAATTGCACCTAGACATGAGGTTAAATTCAACTACTGGTAGAAGTCTTCCAGGAACCGCCCAGTAAATCCAGCTTCCACAAGTTGTTAATTTAATGTGAGAGGTCTAGTGCGTGAATAAACATGTAACGGTGCTAAGACACGAGGTTAAGTCAACTTATGGAAGAAGTCTGCCCAGAACAGCCAGGCAAATCCAGCATCTACAAGTGTAGGCTTAATGTTAGAGGTGTAGTGTATAAATACATATATATGAGTATATGTAAATAGAAGGATTGATAAATAGAATTGATTGTTATTAATGGAAATGAATGGGAATTAAATGAAAGTTACAACAGTAAAACGAATGTAATGAACGGGGAATGATAATAACCTATTATAAATTGATTACATTAATGAGAATGTTATATAATAGGTAGACTTGTCCTAGGGACAAGTGGAGATTATAACTTAGGCTATAATAAATGATTAAGAAAATGAGATAACTTATGTAATGAGATGAGTGGTACTTAATTGTAAATTAAGTAATCAGTAAATAAGGTAAAACTGTAACCAATTATTTGTAATAAGCAGAGAAAAGGGGGAAATTTATGAAATGTAATAAGTTGTACTTAACTATAAATTAAGTAATATGTAAACCTGGAAATATGAAATCTGCTGATAAGAATAATATGTTAAGGCTTGTCCTAGGGATAAGAGGAAATCATAACATAGGTTATAATAAATGGAACGGAGAATTATTAGTGGATCTTAGTTAAGAGAACTATGTTAATAAGTAAACAACGATAAGTTGTATTGACAATGAAAGATGGAATTATGATTAAATAAGAAAGAGTGAGGCGAATTTATGAAATGAAATAAGTTATATTTTATCATAAATAATGTCTGACACGTTAAACAGAAAACGTGTGAATTGAGATATACCTAATTACATATAAAGTAGAACATGTTATTGTGACTATGATATCAAACAAGAATATAAAGGGATTGTGGATTACAGGCCTTTGATCATAATCTAGGAAATAACATGTTGTAGGCTGATTAATAGTCTTAAATGGGTTAAGTTATATGACTGGAATTAATAAGCAAGAGGAACTTGGTAACTTGAATAAGAAGTCAATGCGAATGGGAATAACCAAGTTAAATGGAAATCTTATGAGGTAAAGTAAGCGCATAAAGGAATGTTTAGACATAGGGTCTAATAACATATTAAAATGAGGCGCTTGGACCAGTCCGCATGTTTGAGGGTGAATAACTCAACAGGGTAGATCATCGTGGCGTCTTGAGGCACGAGGGAAGCATATGTTCATCTGATTATTATGTCGGCTCCGAAGGACTGGAAGGGGAAGCATGTGGCTTCCTGAGATACGTAAGATGCTCCTGGTAGTCCTCTGTGCGGTGGTAGATGTACAGGATGTGCTCGTAGAGGTTAGGTATGCGCGTTACTACTAGGTGGGTGGGCCCTAACTGCAAAAGTAGCTTTGTAGTCAAAAATTCTGTGACGAGGTGACACTAGGGTGATTCAGTGATCGCCTCAATGCTAGGTGAGGTTAGGACCAACAAGGATAGTAGATCGTCAGGTACCCGTCATCGGCAGCCAGTGGGATGCGAAAAGACTAGAGGTAAACCCAAAAGACCATTCACCTTTCACTATTGAGGTATGGTGGTTGAGGGGAGACGCCAATTGGATGTTTAGATTGGTTGATAAGGGCAAGTCGCTTAGCTCTTGCAGTCTTTACTAGTTGATGGAAGGGCCGAGGTGGATCCATAGCCACCATGAGAAATAGACCCGAGGGATATCTGTATTTTGAGGCCCTTAAAGGCGGGCCTGTATAGATATGGAAAAGCACCTAATCGAGTTCCGTGTTTCTTGCATAGCCCTGCCACTGAACTCAGTGCACATTTGAGGTTATGTGCGGTTAAGGCATCGAATATGATTGACGATACGTACGTAGGAAAGTCTAGATACATGCATGTATGCTCTGGGTGGTGTATCGCAGACTTGAGGGCATTACTCTGGTATGGAATCAGATGATCAATGGTGGCAGTCCATACGCTTACATAGCATAGTAATGGCAGATATATGCAGAACATAACATTGTTATATAGAAATCCGTACGTCACTCTGGTGTAGGATGAGGGACTGCGTACATTTCCGTGGCATTACGGTGGAAACCGTGCGAGTGGGGTACCATGGGGTGTACCTCAATATTGGGGGGTAGCTACGTATATACTGTATTATGTTAATCCACTGGGTAGTAAATGGGTATGACGTGTGTGTAATCCTCGAGTCATGTTAACCCAAGTAATCTAATAAATAAGAAAATGTGATTGAATGGTATGTGTAGGATTATCCAAAGTGTATAGTTTAAATCCAGTCACCAGAACTTTTGTTTTGACCCCCTCCTCATAACATACTCGCAAGTTAGATTTGTAGCAGAGATATGATAGCTTTGGATATTGGTTAGGCATTACTATTACTACAGTAAGGCTGTACTTTGATTATATCATACTTTATCCATTCCGCTATAAGATTATTTCTGAGCTCTGATATATTTTACATCTATGTCTTTTCTGCAGGATACCAGAGCAACCAACATGGGTTTCGATGGATTAGAATTTTGAAAAAAAATTGGTCTATTGGAATTCGGGTTGTTACATTTCGTAATAAAGTGAACCAATTTTCAAAAAAAAATATCCATACACATGGATAACAATAATAGTGTTTATATAACTTTGCCTCACTATAGCACTCATAGAAGAATAACAATCAGTGGAAATCAAAATACTATATAGTACGTAAGATAGTATGCCAGCCTCCTGCTTGCCCTCGAACTGCAACATCGTCCTCACTAAGCTATCACCTGTCACCTTCCACATAGTTTGACTATCCAACAATCGGATGAACATCCCAAGGTAATAAGAGCGGAACATAAAACCTTGAGTCAAACAACAGTCTTAGTGAGCAATAGAACAACTAACTAACATCATCAATAAAGTATAGGAGAATGGGCAAATAAACGATCTAATCTACCCACAACACCAGAGAAGAACTTAACCTGTCTTCCCCACATCAGATAGTGATAGCCTTTACAATCCATTCAACCAAAGAAAAACAATTCATTCATGGCAATAGAACAGCAATGATAACACTTATAATATCTAGATTATATATTTCATGTAAACCATCCTAATCGAATTCGACATCCCTAAGCACAATCCCTAGAGGCCTAAACCAATATCAGAAAAGCACTCAAGAAACATCTCCTTCAATATTGGACAATCTACATAAGTCGGTACAAACAGACCAACCAATCATCCATGACTGACTCTTGCTATCACCGCCAATCCTGCTTCGAAAATATCGTTAATTGTATGACGGCCAACCTCGCCATATGTTAAGGGCTAATGGTAACACCAGTTCTTGCATAAACCCCATATGCCTTTCAACGATACGTACGTTTGTCCAACCTTGACAACTAGGCCTTTCAATGATACCCAGGGTACTCAACCAGCAACTTTCCAATCTTTTGGGTGCCCTATTGTACCCCTGCTTAGAGCCTGCTAGAATTTACGACAACGATAATTTCTCATCCCTCGCATCTCTAGTCATCCAAACCAATGACTTTTCGTAGCTCAAACAACATTCTCAAGCAACCATTATCCACCAACCCACGACCTTTGAGTTGTCATCTCATTCATTGTTCCATACCGATCAACGAACACATTCAACACTTCGAATATTCCCACTTGAATTCCCGTCGAAGTCACATCATCACTGAGATAAATAAAATCGATATATCATTCAACACAACTCATAGCGTTACGTCCATTGACTATGAAATAAACCACAATGTTCATGCCACCAACCACAGTGTTTAGAGTGCACTGCGCTGCGGTACGGGATCGGGCGGATCGCCCCTGATTTTTTTTCAGGCTCTTTTGTTCAAATCTGGGTCATACACGAAAAATATAATTTTTCTGAAATGACCCTGTGCGACCGACCCATCCTCTTGGAGCCGACCGACCAAATCTTGCTGACTGACCGACCAGGACTCGACTAATCGACCAGAAGTCGACCGTTCATCCCTGCCGGCCCAACCACGTCATTTCTCGACCGACTGACCTCACCATTTCTCGATCGACCGACCCCATCATGGTATGACCGACCGATCACCTCCAGGAACATGACTGACCCCATGCTCTATCGACTGACCCGATCAACCTGACCGACCCGATCCATGTACCAAAACCTTGACTGATCCCATCGCACGACCGACCTCCTCTTGCATGACCCCATCATGACTGACCCGACCTTCGCTCGACTGATCACCCTTGCCGACCGACCACTCCATGGAGTACGTCCGACCGACCACATGTACTCCTCTTGTACTACACATTGTACTACACGACCGACCCATGGCCTACACAGCCCCAATCCAAGTCCAATTTCCACCAATCGATGACATCGACGAAATGTACTCATCCAATTCATCCAATACAACCATAAGCATGTTTCGAAATCACTAAGAACATGAATATGACAATTTTCACCAAAATTATGCAAACTTTGCCAAAATCATGATAAATGAACATATGAACTAAATTATGGATCTAACTTGCATAAACATATGAAAATATATGGAAATTAACGGTTTTATGTTGCTAAATTAGATCCTATGGTGATTCATATGAAAATAAGCTTACCATGGTGTAGATCTAGGAGTAATCAATTCAAAATGATGAAAAATTGTGCATACAACTCATATACTTGATTGAATCCGCGTGAGAGATGCATGTCACTCACCAATTCTCCAAAACAATCCAAAAGCACTTAGATATAGATCTGAACAACGAAGAATTTGATCCAAACTCTACAATTCAATGAACTCTCCCTTGAAATGGCGTAGATCTAGCTTTAAACAATGTAGATCTTCGATTCTCTAATGTAGATCATGAATTTTAATAGTGGAAAGGTGTAGGAGAATGGAGGAATGGAGGATCACAAGCTCCTCCAAACGAGAGAATGGAGAAAGTAAACTATTCTCCATGCCTCCTACCCCCTATTTATAGCCTCCACCTTCTCACTAATGGGTCTTCCCCAAATTAGCCCATTATGGCTAACCAAACCTGAACAACAAACTGTAAAACCTTAAAACAACAGTCCCTCCCAAACCGCTGAGCCAATTCTTTAATGTGACCATTCTACGGAAAGGGAAACATCATTTCCTTTCCAATGGCATATATCTCAACACCTAGTTCGACCTGAGTCAAAAGTTATTCCCTGTACAAGACTTAGGGGAAAAATGGTCACAAACAAAATTGGTAAAAAGTTAAGGTCATGTCTCACATCCCCATAAAATACATATTAAAATATGAGAATGATCCAACCCTCAAAGAATAAAATAAAAATATTTTATGATCCTCCGATACGTAAAATGCGGGTTGTTACATTCCCCCCTCCACCCCTTTAGGAATTCTGCCCCCAAAATCCCAACAAATATATGTAACCAAAGCAATTTCTCATGCCTATCATTCACGAGCAGCCAATTCTATCACCCAAACTACCAGCCATCAAGCCATGCATCCATAGCCTTATCCTAGCATGCAGAATTCTAACACAAACAAAATAGTACAAGCTACAATAATATAAGGTGACACGATACTAATGGGTCGTACCGACGAAGAGTTCCGAATGAGCCATCTTTATGCTCTCTTCCATCTCCCACATTCAAATATTGCCATCCTCGCTCCATTGTACCTTGACTAGCTTAACCGTTTTCCTCCTAAGCTATTTCGTGTCATTCCCCACAACACGAATTGGCTTACAAGGTCTCGCAACTGCGGTCTCTACTTCTAGGTCTTCATACTACTCTAGAGATACCACTACATTCGAGTCATGAGAGAACTTCCGTAGAAATGACATATGGAACACATTATACACATTCGACATCTTCTCGGGGAACACCAATATATATGCAAGCTACCAATTTGCTGGACAATCGAAAACGGTCCAACGAACATAGGAGCTAACTTTCCTTTATTTTTGAATCTAACCATATGCTTCAATGGTGAAATCTTCACGAAAACAATATCGCCTACGTCGAATTCCAAGTCCTTAAGACGCTTATCGGCGTAACTCTTCTGACGATCTTGGGCTGCCATTCTTCGTTGTCGAAGGATCTCGATACAATCCGAGGTCTCTCTAATCATCTCTATCCAAGTATCAACTTATCTCCAATTCTAACCAACAAGTTGGAGAATTACACGGTCTCCCGTACAATGCCTCATATGGTGCCATACCAATGCTAGACTGGTAGTTATTATTATATGAAAACTCAACTAGATTTAGATGTCGTCCCACGATCCTCCAAATTCTAAAACCAATGCTAGACTGGTTGTAATATTTTTTTTTACAACTTTTTTCCAGAAATGTTGTAATAAACTTTTTTTAACAACTGTGTTATTTTGACAGTTGTAATAAAAGCCTATCACAACTTTTATTTTTTGACTGTTGTAATATATGACTATATTTTAATATAATTAACAACTAATAATTAATATTTAATACATTTATATTGATTATTTATAATTAATAACTAATAATTACTATTAATAATCAATTAGGAAGTAATAATTAATAATCAGTCCGTAATATTTAATACTTAGCAATTAAGAAGAATAATTAAAAAATATAGTTAATATTACAGAATTACTATTACATAGTTAATAATTAAAATATAATAATTAATGTTAATCATGAACAATCAATGATTATTATTAATAATTAAGAAGTAGACATTAATAACTAAGATTATATTTAGTAATTAATTTATAATAACGAACTATTAATAAGAAATCTTTAATAATTAAAAAGTAATACTCATTATTATTATTATTATTTAATATTTCAAAAAAAGTTCAAATTTTTCTAGACAAAACTTATAAAATATTGAATTTTTCACAAAGTAATTTAAAAAAAATCAATGAACTAGTACTTTTATAAAATATCCAAAATTTCGAAAAACTAATTAGTTTTTCTCTTTTTTTCTTATGATAATTAAACCTTAAAATCGAAATGAATATTTAGATGACTTAACCAACGTGTTCTATTGAGTGTTGAAATTCATATTATATTTAATATAATATTTAACTTATTAATTCTAACTTATAATTTTTAATTCTTTAAATTTTGGCAAAATTTCAATGGTGACCTGTAGAAAACTGGGGGTCATAACAATGCAAAACGATGAAACATAGGTGGAAAAACTGAAAATTTGGCTCGAAGGGAATTCACATCTTATATTTCTAGACCCTTCTGTGGCAGAACCCTCCGAAGTAATTCCAAATTAATTCGCATGTTCTTCTTTTCCTCAAAATGGATCCCCAATTCCTCCTCAGCCAAGGGAAATTCCGACCGCTTCAAAATAATCCGCGTCCTGTTCTTTTGTGACGACCTGCCCCGCAACAGCTGACATTTCCAATGAAAGTGCACTGTGCCGCTGTCCAACCAGCATGCGACGGTCGCCGAAGAAAGGAAAAGAAGGGAATTTGAAATAGCAAGGAACCTATAGAATGTCTCACAGTGCATGGAATAAAATATAATAATAACATACTTGACATAAAACAGGCAATACAGTGCATAAGCTGAAAACTAAACCATCATAGCAGCGGAAAATCCAAGTACAGCTTATGTTCAACATCATCTTTATTACAACTTTTAAACTGTCTCTAAAGCAAAGTAAAGGAAAGGTACACTACTAATGCCTAAAGTAGTGACCAATAGCGACACAAGGAGCATATATATATATAATAGTACGTGTAAGCCTCCTGCTTGTCTCCGGACAGCTACTCGTGCACAACCAGCTAACTTGTCTCCAGTCTGCCCATTTAAGAGCACCCAAAGTAATAAGAAGAGACATAAAACTCTAGGTCAGACAAAAGTCTGGTATGAGCGATAAGCAGCAAAACAGACCTGAACCTGAACCTGCAACCAAAGAGTTAGCACAACAAGATGTACAATACTCTAAGGTGACACTAACATATGGTGTAAAGATACGGGGGTGGGGGGGGGGTGCATGTCATAATGATGACAAACAATCAAGCATAGCAACCATCCTCACATCTCTCACTCAGTGCGTAAAGCATACGATATCCACCGCTTTGATCATCCAAATCCTTGCTATAATCACTCTGCCCCATGGAGTCACGACGACTCCATTGCACTGATCCATAGCCACTGATCCTTGTTGTGTCCACTCTGCCCCATGAAGTCATGATGACTCCACTGCACTGGCTCACAGCCATGCTAAGATCACTCTGCCCCATGGAGTAATAACTACCCCACTGCACTAATACATAGCCTAACATCAGTCTCAGTGGCGAATCAAAGCTGTAGACGTTGATAGCCCCTTTGCACACATCCCGCAGCAAACTCCAATCATGAAGTCAACTCGTTGATCCCATTTGGATCCTAAGTAATAACCTCCTATCTGGACCTCCTTTGCATCTTAGGTTTTGGTCGAATTGGAGTTGGTCTTCAGAGGAGTCATCGCGTAGAAGTAGTAGCATACATCCGGTTTAGTTTGGTGGCTTTCCCTTGGTTTGGTTCGACATGCTTAAGCCCCTGGTCATCCATTCGGTTCGGTTCGGTCAACACCACCCCAGATCGGTTCGGTTGTGGCACTCCATCCGGGTCAGTTTGGTCAATATCCTCCAGGTCGGCTCGGTTGTGGCACTCCATCCGGGTCGGTTCGGTCAACAACCTCTAGGTCGGTTCATTTGTGGCACCCCATCCGGGTCAGTTTGGTCATCTCCATCCGTTGCTTCAGTTGCTCTCCTCCGATCTGATCCCATGCTCAGCTCCGATCTGATCCCCGCCCAATTCCAACTCTTTGCAAGTGGCCTTCCTTGTTGCCAAGGCTCTGCTAGTGCCAAGTTCAAATCCGGTTCGTATTCCCCTTGCCCGATCTACCAATCCGATCCGAGCCCTATAATCCAATCCGATCCGAAACCCTGCACATTTCCTGCAACTTTTCCAGTGACTTTTTACGCCATGCGATGGCATTTTCGACCATTCTAACTTTTCTAATCAATCTCAAAGCATATCATACAGTCATAGCAACATAGAGAATCAACCATAAGCACCAAAACAACAATTTGATATGTCAAAACGGATCAAACAAACCCAAAAAGCTATGTTTTCCCCTTTATCATGTTTAACAATAACTAATGTTAGGATTAGCAAAACTTAACCAAATCAACCCACATTTCTAATAAAGGTCTAAAACAATATTTCAAAATTTATAAATATTTTTCCAGAATTTGATCATGTTTAAATTCGCTACTTAACACTAATTACCCTTAATTAACCATAATTAGTGTAAAACAATGCAAATGACTCACCTTAGCCACAAATTAACTTTAGATCTGAAACTATCTCTGATTTGAGTTGAATTTCTATGCAAGGCAGCAGCTCCAACTTTGATTTGGTGCTATTTCTCCTTGATTTGACGTAGATTAGGCTAAAACTTGATTAGAGAGCGATTTGGGATGAAATTAGAAGGTGGAGGCCATTGTTAGGGTATCTAAGAGGTAAATGACGGCTAGAAAACTGAAATATAATGAAAATCTAACTCATTTCAGCCTCCTCATAAACCTAATCCCGAAATGGGTTATGGGCCCATTCACTAATCATCTTATTTGGCCCGGTTAAGCAGTTTTTCACCTTCTAAACCTTATTTCAGCAATATCTCCCAAACGGTAAGTCCATTTTTCACACATGACCACTCTATGGAATGGTAAACCATCATCTGAATCTAATGGAAGTGGTTTAAGGTCAAAATTCCTTACCAATCAAAAGTTATAGCCAGAACAAGATCAGCTAAGCGCAAAACGGTCATTCAAAAATCGTGAACATGGGAAATGACACCAATAGTCATCCCCAGTGTCACACGACCATACGACTCCTTATGAGAAAGAAATAAATATTCTACGATCCTCCGATGCATGGAATGCGGGTCGTTACATCTTTTCCTCAAAAAAGATCCGATTCCAATTCGTTGCTACTAAACAAGTACGAGCTGGGCAAGCTCCTCGGCCATGGCAACTTTGCCAAGGTCTACCTCGCAAGCAACCTCGCCTCAAACAAAGAAATCTCTATCAAAGTCTTCGACAAGGAGAGAATCCTCAAATCCGGCATCGTCAACTACACCAAACACGAGATCTTAATCCTCTATCGTCTTCGTCATCCCGTAAGAAATTCTGATTCTCAAATGTCATCTGTGTTATATAACAGTGTTTCATGATTCATTTTGTGTTAGATTTGTAGTAAGAAATTTCTGTTAACTTAGATGAAAATCAAATATATATTGGATCTACAAACTTCGCGGGTACTGCCGACTTGGGTTAGTTATGGATTTTGTAGAATATATATTGAAGTCATGATATCCAACCTGATCCGTGGTATTCAATAGAATTAAATCATGAGATCCAATATTTAAAAGAAGAAATCATGAAGTCTATTTGGAAAACCAACCGTATGTCAATTGTACTGGTAACAAAACTTTGCTTGTAGCTAACAGTAATAAATTTTTATCTTTATCTTCATTATTAATGTAAATATAAGTATTACTTCTTTTATTTTGTTTCAAACTAACTTTTACTAATACCCTATTTTTGTTTCTTCCTTGATTTTCCTTTTTCTGCTGACTTAAATTGTGCGCACAATTCGTTATACTTAATGTGCAGAACTTCTATGTTCCTTCTGTTTTACTTTCAACCACTGGAACTCATTGGCAATAATTATGGACATTGAATATGCCAAACATGTATTGCTAAATTTATTATATTTGTTCTCTTATTATTTACTCAGAGTTTGTGTCAAAATTAATTTTATTATTTTATATAAATGCTTGTAGGCTATAGTAACAACTCGATTAGTTGTGAGAGGTAGCTATCGAATCCTTACATTGATAATTTATGGGAATACCACTGAGGATCTTGGACAGTTCAATATAGAGTTCTATTAGGACAACACATTTGTGGGCCTTCTACCTTCTTCCATAGATGGAAAGCTTGAAGATCTCCTAGCTACTTTACTACCGGATAAGCTTACATTTGAAGAATTGTCAACTAAACATATAACGCTCCGTGTTGCGGATTTGGATCTCTCATTTGAAATGAAGCAATTCATAAGATTAATTTTTAATATCTTACAATCTTGTGATGATATGGAAATTATGCAGAAAGTTGCAAGAATTGTTATCACCATAGTTTGTTCACACATTACTGGCGATAATCATGACATTACAACTTCAAAGAATGATTCCCTTAATAATATATCAACGCTATCCGAGTGCAGAACTGAGCTCTTTCAACTCTACAAATCATTTCAAGAAACAGACTGTAACGAGCATGATGCTGACTCAGTGAACTCAGAAATTTTAGTTGATAAGTTGTTCCAGTGCTTCCCCTTTTTCTAAAGGGGAGCAACTAGTGGGATCCACAATTCAATTGAGGTTCATGTGTTTTTCATTCCTCTGTTTCATTTAATATACTGTCATCATATGATTTTTCTTATCCCTGCTATATAAATTTGCAGAACAAAGTTCTGATTTTAGGGCTGAAACTTGGTTGTCCTTTTGTGTTCGGCTAAGGAAAGTTGCTCATATTTCGTAAATCATGGTCGATTGGAGAAAATTGCTGCTATGCTTGGTCATCTATTGCACCAATCACCAGCTTATATTTTCCATTCAGGATGGAATTTAAACAATTTTCCACACCTTCCTGGTTCTGTGCTTTCTTACGAAAATGAAGATATATCCGTTGTCATTGTGCCTTGGCTATATGTCAAGATGTGTTTTTCTTCATTTTGCTGGGTAAGTTCGAGCAAGTCATGAGAAAATATCTACCCATACTTTTTAAAGTTACTGCATGACTTGGTAAGATTTTTTTTGCACTCCCCTTCTTGTTATTGATTGTTTATGTTAGAAATCGGACTAGTCATATTCTTCTTCATTAGCAATTCACCGCATGATTTTTTTGTTGGTGTATACTTTTGTTCATAATTATCAGGTAACGCAGCTATCACCATCAATTTTGAAATCAGAAGGAGTTCCTATTTATCGGGCAATACAAAAATCAGGAGAATTTGTCACTCTGTGATGCCTGCTTGGGACGTGCGCAAGAAATCCAGAATTTGATGATTGGAATAGAGAGTTGTTGGCAGTCAAAAATCATCTTTGATTGATGCCATTGATCTTGTGTACCCTGTTGAAGTGTTGGATTGTATGTATTGTGTTTTGTAAGCGTATTATGTAAAAAAAATGATGAGAGTTTGAAAATATTAATAAATTGTTTTGGTTCATGTTTTAAGTTTGTTCGATATCTTAAGTTTTGAAGATAATACATTCTGAAATGAATTCCTTTTTCAGTAATATATATATAATTTGTCGATATATTACAATTGTAAAATAATTATTATAATATATGACAACGGTTATAAAAAGTTGTAAAAATTATAATAACAACGGTGCATAACAGTTGTAATAAAATTTATTACAACGGTGGAAAAAAGTTGTAAAATATACATTTCACAATGGTGCCGCAACTGTGTAAAAAAGTTGTTAAAGATTTTAGTCTATTACAACTTCTCAATAGACGACGGTGGCTCCACCATTATAAAAACTTTTTACAATGTTTTTGCACCATTGTAATATGGTATATTTGTTGTAGTGCAACCCTATCGATCGACTTCGAACTCTTTATTCTCTGGTTCCAGCATCTGGACAAACTCGACAAGCTTCACATCTCGCTTTTGGCTCTCGCCAATCTGTTCAGCAAGAGCAGGTCATATCCATAAGCTTGCCCACATTCCAGGTTCCAACTCACACCTTTTCCTGAAATAGAACCTTTCCAAATACTCGAGGCTTTTCCATTATGAAAACATCGCTCCCAAACTTACGTGTCTTCGACTCAACGCATCTGCAACCGCGTTACATTTTCCGAGAGTATAGGTTGTATCAAAATCATACGATGCTAGAAACTCCAACCATCTCTGCTGCCGAAGATTCAAATCCTTTTGGTAGAAAAGGTACATTAACGATTTGTGGTCCGTAAACAACTTGAACCGAACTCCCAACTGGTAATGTCTCAACATCTTCAGAGCAAACACAATCGCCGCTAACTCCAAATCATGAGTTGGATAGTTCCTCTCATGCGGCTTTAGCTGTCGACTCGCATAGGCCATAACCTTATCCTTTTGCGTCAGTACCGCTCCAAGCCTAGTACCACATGCATCAGTATACACAATCATCTCTTCGTTCCCACTCGGAATGGTCAACACGGGAGCACTCGTCAGTCTATCCTTCAGGATCCCAAATGCTTGTTCACACTTTGCGTCCCATGTGAATACTTGGTTCTTTTTTCCCAATCCTATCAATGGTGCAACTATCTTGGAGAAATCCTTGATAAACCATCGGTAATATCCTGCCAACCCAAGGAAACACCAAACATCCGTCGCATTCTTAGGTCGATCCCAGTCCTATATTGTTGCAAACTTTGCGGGGTCAACCGCTATCACATTTCTAGAAAACATGGCCTAAGAACATCACTTCCTTCTTCCATAAGTGACACTTCGAAAACTTAGCTCTTAGGTGATGCTTTCGCAAGATTTCCAACACAACTCGCAAGTGCATCTTGTGCTTTTCCTCATTCCGAGAGTAAACCAGAATATCATCCACGAACACGAGCACAAACTTGTTCAACTGATCTCTGAAAACTCTACTTATAAGATCCACAAAATGCGTTGGCACATTTGTCAACCCGAATGGCATCACCAACCATCCGAAGAAACCGGATGGTGTCCTAAAAGTAGTCTTCAGAACACTGTCCTTTGCCACTCTCAACTCGTGAAATCCCGTTGCGAAATCCATCTGAGAAAACACTTTGGCTTCGTGAAGCTGATAAAAAAAGTCATCAATCCACGACAACAGATACTTGTTCTTCTTGGTCAGCTTGTTCAGCTCACGAAGTCCACACATTATCTCAACGAGCCATCAGCTTGCTTGCAAATACTACTGGTGCACCCCACTCGGAAACACTTCTCTAAATGAATCCTTTTCCCAAAAGGTCACGAACTTGCACCTCTAACTCTTGTTTTTCCTTAGGCGTCATCTTCCTAAGAGCTATCTCGGTTGGTCTAGCACCCTCAACCAAATTGATTGTAAACTCGATCTCACAATGCGGCGACAACCCTTTGACCTCGTTAAAGACATCATCAAACTCATTCGCGATTAGCACTGATGACAAGTCTTCCTGTGGATTCACAAGAGAATAGCTTACGAAGACCCTTTCTTTAGGCTTACATCTAATCAACACCTTTCGCCCTTCCACATCCCCAACTCTCACCTCTATCTTCTCACAATTCACTCTTGCCTCATGCTTTTCGATCCAATCAATGCTTATGATGATCCCAAATCCAGCGAAGTTCAACACAAAGAAATCACACATGAAAGAGAAACCATGACTCGAAAACACTAGACCACGACACAACGTGCACAAACTGGACAAATCCCCATCTGGATTAGTCACGATCAAAGGTCTATCACAAATCTCGGGTTCCAAACCCAAGTGGAACACAAGCTCATTACAAATGAAAGAATGTGATGCTCCAGTATCGAACAACATACAAACTGAAACACCACTAACTGAAAGAGTACCTTGAACAAGGACACCCTTTCCCTTCTCCTCTACAGTAGGAACTCTTGAAGAAGATGGTATAACTTCCAAACCATATGCCTTCACAACATGATTTCCCTTATCTAATTCTGGACAGTCTTTCTTCTCATGCCCAGGCTTTCCACACTTGAAGCACTTCTTCTCAACTTAGGGATTGTTGCACTCATTCGAGAAATGACCCTTATGTTGGAAGTTATAAAAAACCACCTCACTTTTAGGCTTCTTCTGGACATCCTTTCCTTTATGTTGTTTCTACTTCCTCTTCTTATTATTACTACCTTGCTGTGGTTTCTGTACTTCCTTAGTTGCAGCAACAACATTTGCTTTCTTAGGAAACAAGCTCTATGGCGAACATCTTTTTCCATAATCTTCTCAAATGGATCATCAAGATGATCCACCAACGACCTTCTGATATAGGTATCTAGACCCATGACAAACTTTTCGTTCTTGTGATAAGTTGTATCAATATATGAACGAGCATATCTGTACAAGGCCTTGAAATCAAAAACATAGTCAAGCATAGAATGACCATTCTATTTCATCTCTATGAACTTCTTGAACAAAGCAGACTTCTAAGAAGTGTAGATAAACTTCATCTCGAATTTAACTTGGAACTGCTCCCATGTTATTTCCTCTTCTGGAGTCTCAAGCGTAACTGGTTTCTACCACTCCATGGCCCTTCCCTGCAATTGCCTTGATGCAAGATTTCTCTTAGTTGAATCATCTAAAACCAAGTCTCCAAAAATGTGAACACAAGAACCCATCCACCTATGAACCTCTTCAGCTGGCTCAATTCTTTTCAATGCTTTCCTCCTAAAGATGTATAATCTTTGCACAACTTTGCAAAATCCACAACCCTAGGCATCTGAACACCTACATCAACCGTGGCTTCCACTAGAGCGGGTACCCTTCTCATGAATGCTTCCATCATGGCCTCAAACATGACTGGGTAATCTGGGATACCTCCATTTCCCCCTCTAGGCATAGCCTCCTCCCTAGTAGTATGTCTTAAAGTACATCAACTCATTCTAAATATGCAAATTATAATGATTAGCCACTTGCAAGAAAGGCTACTAAAGAAGTACAAACACTACTGTACTATATAGTGTTATATAGTATACAACCAAATGAAATCTACAAATACGTCTCTCATACTCAATTATGTATTCGAACTGTGGATAAAAATCGTTAACCAGAGCTCTTATACCAAATGTGACGACCGCCCACAACCCCTGCACTAAACAAGAGGAATAATGCACAGAAAGGTGTGCTAGGAAGATGTGGTCAATCATCATGGGTAAACAACAACATCTGAACCTGTCGTAACTCATAGCGCAAGGATAAAATATAATAGAATATATACAACAGGTATTAATAGTGAAGCAAAAAACAATAAACTTCCATAATAACTAGAAAGTAATATCCCTACACGTGGATAACAACAATAGTGTTTATGCAACTTTGCCTCACTACAGCACTCAAAGAAGAATAACAGTCAGTGGAAATCCAAATAATATATAGTAGGTAAGATAATATGCAAGCCTCTTGCTCGACTCCGAACTACAACATCGTCCTCACTAAGCTATCACCTACCACCGAGTCTGCCCATCCAATAATCAGATGAACAACCCAAGGTAATAAGAGGGAAACATAAAACCTTGAGTCAGACAACAGTCTCAGCAAGCGATAAAACTGCTAACTAACATAATCAATAAAGTATATAAGAATGGGTAAATAAACGATCTTGTCTACCCACAACACCAGAGAAGAACTTAATCTGTCTTTCCTACGTCGGACAGTGATAGCCTTTACAATCCATTCAACCAAAGGAATAACAATCCATTCATATCAGTTGAACAGTTAATGATAACACTTATAGCATCCATATTATATATCTCACGTAAACTATCCTAAACAGATTCGACATCCCCGAGCAAAAACCCCAGAGGCCTAAACCAATATTAGACAAGCACTCAAGAAACATCTCCTTCAATGTTGGACAATCTAGATGGTACAAATAGAATAACCAATCATTCGTGATTGACTATGGCTATCACCGCCAATCCTGCTTCGAAACTATCGTTAATCGTATGACTTCCAACCTCGCCATATGTCAAGGGATAACGGTAAACCCAGTTCTAGCATAAACTCCATACGCCTTTCAACGATATGTATGTTAGTCCAACCTTGACAACTAGGCCATTCAATGATACCTAGGGTACTCAACTAACAACCTTCTAGTCTTTTGGGTGCCCCTATTGTACCCATGCTTTGAGCCTACTATAACTTACGAGAACAATAACTTCTCGTCCTTCGCATCTTTAGTCATCCAACCCGACGAATTTTCATAGCTCAAGCAACCTTCTCAAGCAACCATTATCCACCTACTCATAAACTTTGAGTTGTCATCTCATTCGTTGTTCCACACCGATTAACGAACACATTCAACACTTTAATATTCCCACTTGAAGTCAAAAAATCACTGAGCAAAATAACATTGATATATGATTCAACAAATTTCATAGTGTTACGTCCATTTGCTATGAAATAAATCTCAACGTTCATGGCACCAACCATAGCGTTTAGAGCGCACTGCGCTGCGGCACAGGTTCGGGCACATCGCCACCAAAAAAAATTCCGGCTCTTTTGTTCAAATCTGGGTCGTACCCGATAAATATAATTTTCAGAAATGACCCTGTGCGACCGACCCATCCTCTTAGAGTCGACCGACCAAATCTTGCTGACTAACCGATAAAGCCTCAATCGATGGACCAGGACTCGAACGACAGACCAGAACTTGAATGACCGACCAGAACTCGAACGTTCATCCCTGCCGATAATGCCATTTCTCGACCGACCCTATCATTTCTCGACCGACCGACCTCATCATGGTATGACCAGCCGATCACCTATTGGAATATGGCCGACCCTATGCTCTACCGACCGACCCGATCACCCTGACTGACCCGATCCATGAACCAAAACCTAGACTGATCGCATCGCACGGCCGACCTCCTCTTACATGACCCCATCATGACAGACCCGGCCTTTGCTCGGCCGACCACCCTTGCCAACCGACTGACCAATCCCTGAAGTACGTCTGACCGACCACTTGTACTTCCCTTGTACTACACATTGTACTACACGACCGGCCCATGACTTGTACAACCCCAATCCAATTCCAATTTTGACCAAAACTTCGCCAATCGACGATATCAATGAAATCTACTCATCCAATTCATCCAATACAACCATAAGCATGTTACGAAATCACTAATAACATGAATGCGACGATTTTCACAAAACTTATGCAAACTTCACCAAAATCATGATAAATGAACATATGAACTAAATTATGGATCTAACTTACATAAACATATGAAAATATATGGAAATTATCTGTTTTAAGTTGCTAAATTATATCCTATGGTGATTCATATGAAAATAAGCTTACCCTTGGTGTAGATCTAGGAGAAATCAATTCAAAATGATGAAAATACATGCATACAACTCATATACCTAATTGAATCCACGTGAGAGATGCATATAACCCACCAATTCTCTAAAACAATCCAAAAGCACTTAGATCTAGATCCGAACAGCGAAGATTCTGATCCAAAATCTTCAATTCGATGAACTTTCCCTTGAAACGGCGTAGATCTAGCTACAAAAGGTGTAAATCTTTGATTCTCTAATGTAGATCACGAATTATAATGGTGGAAAGGTGTCAGTGAATGGAGGAATGGAGGATCACAAGCTCCTCCAAATGAGAGAATGGAGAAAGTAAACTGTTCTCCATGCCTCCTGCCCCTATTTATAGCCTCCACCAGCCCACTAATGGGCCTTCCTCAAATCAGCCCATTATGGCTTACCAAACCTGAATAGCCAACTGTAAAACCATAAAACAAAGATTCTTCCCAAACCGCCAAATCTTTAATGTGACCACTTTATGGAAAGGGAAACATCATTTCCTATCCAATGGAATAAGTCTGAAAACCTGGTTCGACCTGAATCAAAAGTTATTCCCTGTACAAGACTGATAGGGGGAAAATGGTCAAAAACAAAATTAGTAAAAATTATGGACATGTGTCACATCCCCATAAACCACATATTAAAATATGAGAATGATCCAACCATCAATGAATAAAATTAAAAAAAATTACGATCTCTGATACGTAAAATGCTAGCTGTTACAACATAACAATTGTAGTAAATAAGCAATAGCCACAATAACTAGATCTTCAAGAGTCTCCTTCTCCAAGAGATCATCCTTCATCCCTAATCACCTGTCTCACCTATTGTCTTGTTAATATTAAGATAAGGGAGGTCATAACATAAAGTTCTGGTGAATGAAACATTAGTAAGTTAAGAAGGTTATTCCCTATAATTGGCAGTTGTAAACTTATCAAGTTAGGTCTTTATAATAAACACACATGGCAAAAATATAGGTTGAGCATCCTAACAGTCACTTAAATTAAGGGTAGACATCTTCCGACGATCATTTAATACCCAATGGTGGATACCATGCCACTTAAGACCCCATTTTAAAGTTAATACAATATAAGTGATAACTCTCTTGTAGGGAGAGAAATAGTAATGATTGCTTAATAGTAGGATGTGGGTCAGGAACACAACTTCATATAAGAAAGACCCCCCAATGAATCCTCTTGTTACTATAAAGATGTCCCTATAGGTGAACTCCTAGTCACTTAATACTTTCCTTAGACGGTGGTTCCTTAGGCTATGTATAAATAATCTATCCCTAGGTCAACCCTTGCTAGCCTCTTAGATAAGAAGCGGGCTTACTTGGAGAACTATCCCCACACACGTTATCATCTATTAGGACCATTTAATACCTTATAGGAGAAAGGGGGGCTCACCAACCATTTACTTCTCAAGGGCGTACCCAATGACTTAGGTCCTTAACCAAGGAGTGAACATTAGGATTGAACCTAGTCCTAATCACTGAATACCTAATAAGAGATAGATTAGCCACTTAATACCTTTTTCCATGCAGGCCTACATTGTACATACAACTTATATATATACATATATACACGCACACACAAATATACTGCTAACACTGTTAAAACACAGTTCAAAGGGCCGGGTCGGTCCATTCAGAATGGCTCGGGTCGGTCCGTTGCAAATATCGGATCGACCTAGTCTCAAATGGATCGGGTTGGTCAATATCGAAGAGCTGGGTCGGTCAGTTACATCAGATCGGGTCAGTCAGTTATAACGGATCGGGTTGGACTAGTGACAAAACCATGAAACGTGAATGCTATGTGTAGTGCATATACATTTTTACATTGCGAAGACAATGTGCATGCCAAGAAAACGTCCAAGCGTTGACATAAGAATGTATACAACCTGCAAGTACAAACTATGGAGTTCGGATATGTTGGCATATAATTGCTAATACATTTGCAAGGCCATGTCAGTTTAATGTATGGCACATGAACGGAATTTAAACAAAAGGAAGAAGAGATGTTGTGCACACCTGGAGCCATTTGGTATTTACAAGAACATGATACACGTGAACAACATACAACATGTATGCATGAAAACAGCATGTGGCATCATATAAAAGTGGAACATGTGAATTGAATCGGTACCTTGTATTGTTATAAAGAAAAGCATGTGGTATCATATGAACGGTGTGATCAACACCAACAACAAATACACAAATTATACTTCGGATCGGCATGTATTGTAATACGTCGTCCTGAAGAACGTTTGCATGGCAATATACATGTTACGGGAGCACTTTCATACTTGAAAGAGCTGCTGATAATCACGTGAAGTTGTTAATCAACTTTCATACAAACAAGGGCTGCCACTTCGAACTGTTATAAGAAACGGATTGGCAGCAAGAAGTAGAACACGGTGGCAAAATGGTAATAAAGTGGATCGACCCCATTTTCCATGCAACTGGATCGGTCTTATAGTGGTAAACTGGATCGGTCTAGTACAAGTGCGGTGGTAAAGAAGTAAATATTGGGTCAATACGAAGAGCACATAGCAGCTCAAGACTGGAACAATATATTAATATTAAAATAGTGTGGATCGGTAATATTATAGTAAAGTGGATCAGTACTGATTTTTACAAGTGGACCGATACATTAGCAAGGAAAGTGGATCGGTGCTTTATTTCAGGCGGTGGAAAAACTGTAAATACGGACCATAATTACGCCCAATGCATGTCTACCCCGATCCAATTTCATGCCCGATCCAAGTTACTACCCGATCCAAACTTTGCAACCCTTAATTACGAAATTGTCACTCCCTTCAAACTTCTCCTATAAATAGCCCCTTGCTCCACAATTCAAGGGACGGATTTCTTGACCCCAAAGGGCTGCCTAAACCATTCCTACACCTCTCTAAAAGCTTCAAAAACTTCATTAATGGCCGCCAAACTTCTCTCCTCCTTTCTCCAACATGAGATGGATCTTATCTTCTCTAAGCACCATTAATTCACACTCTGATCTCCTTCAAGTGATCACCAATCGCCATAGCTCCTCCTTAATGCACATATTTAAAATCATTTTCATGATGGAACCAAGGAAAAGCATGTAATTACGCGATCCAATCCGTTCCTTCCCGAATCAAAGTGCGATCTAAAGCGGAAATAGAGCGATAAGTGGAGAATTATCACAAAAGTGGTCAAGTGTAATTAATGCGATGTATGAGACAATAAAATTTGTAATTCTCTCCATAATGATGAAAAGTTATTGAAAAGTAGACGTAGATTCACATTGAATCGAACCACTATAAAAATCTTGTCTTCTTATTGCTTTTTCTTTTATTTCGTGTTCGTGGCTTCACAATTTCATACCATTTACTTGGTGACGTGCTTTTCTAACATCATTTGGTGTTTGACCATTTTTGGTTAAAACATTTGGCGCCCACCATGGGGCCGCGTTCGCATCTCCTTCCTTCACATTGAAGTTCTGAGTCTACTTCTACCATAAATTTCATAAATCTAAGATCTAGACCAGTCGACGAATATCTTCCAAATTCAAGGCCTTATCCGAGATCATGGCAAAATCTAAGAAGAACGTTAGCAAAACCATGGTAGTGGCCGGTGATGTTGCTAATGAAGAAACACCGCTCACAAACCGCTTTGAAGTTGGCGAAAATTCAGAAAGCGGAACCGGTGAGACCAGAAATGAATTGAAAGCCACTATTTCCAATGTCAACAACCGAATGGATGCATCTACTAAAATGATGATGGAGAAACTTGACACCGTTATTAACGCTCGATCAAATTCAACCCCTCCGAAAGTGCATGTGGATCTCGAAGAGAATGATAAATTGCCCCCTTCCGATCATGACCACAATGACAATATGGAAGACGATTATGGTTGGGCAAGTGACAGGGACGAAGCTAACATCAAAGAATTGAGATCAAAAGCTAAGAATCATTCCAAAATGGATGCTCTAAAGATCGATATCCCTATCACGGGGGCACCCCCTCGTCGAGAAGGCAAAGTACCTAAGCTCTCTAATCGAGATCATATGCCTAAACGGACATTTGGTAAAGAGCTCAGCTTCACAGAGCGCCATAACACCGAAGAACACATTTCGGATATGATAGAATGAGCCATGAAAAAGAATCAATCTAGCAAAGACGACGAAAGAGAATGGGACTTCTCCCCCGATAGGACTACGTTAACCGAAAGGATCCTCGAAGCAGAATGTCCAAAGAAATTTAATCCTCAGACTTTGCCTCCATACAACGGCCTTGTTGATCCCAACTACTTCCTATTCAAATATGAGTGGCATATAAGCGCAGCTAAAGTGACTAACGAAATGAGATGCACCTGCTTTCCCCTTTAACTAGAATGTGTTGCGTCATTATGGTTCACAAAGCTGCCACCCAAATCCATAGACTGTTTCTCCAACCTAACCAAAAAGTTCAAGGAGCAGTTCCATTTGCATGCTACCAAGGCCAAGGATGTTATAACGCTCTCAGCCATGAAGCAGAAGCCAGGGGAAACTGTTAAAGAATTCCTTGGTTGATTCAATATCGCCTTGTTTGAAGTAAGGAATTCGGAACCACGTATAGTCCTCATGGCTCTACTCGATGCTATAGATAAAACAAGCGAATTCGAAAGATGGATAAAGATGAAGGAAACGACTATGCTTGACAAGTTCTATAAGAAAGAAGAGGAGTACATGAGAGTGGATGATAATCCTATACCTCTTCAGATCATTGGCGGTAACCAACTACATGAGGCTCCTAAAAGTGCAGTTATTCAACCTAATCAAAAGAGTACGCAGAGGCAGAAGCGAGCCAACAACGGAAACGACAACAAAGCTAATAAAAAGTTTCTTCCTCTTGACTCGTTTGATCTAACACCTCTGAATGATACTCCTGAGAACATTTACCTTGCCACAAAGGATGCAGAAGATTATCCAGAGACTCGGCCAATGAGAATGAATGACCATCTGACCAAATATGGGAAGTTTTATCGGTATCATAATCAACCAGGCCATAACACCAATGAGTGCAGACAACTAAATCATTGATCGAAGAGCTGATTAAGAAGAACCATTTGCAACAGTATGTGAAAAATTCTGAAGATGCAAATCCTTCTGTGGCTACCTAGTGTCAAGGGGCATCAAATGACCAATCCGGTCCAGGCAGCGTAGCTTCTGCTCACACCATGCCAAGGCTGATAATCAACTGATGACCGTTGATGATGATCTAATATTTACGGCTCAGAATAAGCGACCACTATCAGATTTATTTTACTTCCTGCATTACTTTACTCTTTGCTATGTTCTACTTTCTTGTAAATATTCAGTAGTGATTTACATGTGTTATACCGAACGATGGCACTATGAATGAAGTATTACCTACCTGTATAAATCTATGTCTTGCCAATTTACGTGAAAATTTGCTAATAGACGATTTCTCATTACAGGCTATCTGACAAGCGCTTTCTTTCTCACAACCTGACTAAGTGAGACAGCTCCTATAACTCCAACCCAGTGGTTGGTCAAGAGAGCCCCGACTAGTCAAACGCACAATAAAGCATCAAGCAATCCCGGATTCAAAACCTCATCCCCTAAAGGTTCGCGGAAGTCTAGGGCACGTCAGTTGGGCAGCGATCGCTTACCAAAGTTAAGTGACTCCGACCGATGACTAACGTTTTCTCTGCAGATCAATGCAACCTTCACCTTACCTCATGGTCCATGGAGGTCCAGGTGCTTCGGCCGGGCAGCGATCACTTACCAAAGTTAAGTGACTCCGACCGATGGCTGATGCCCGCTCCGTGGATCAACCCAACCTTACCTCATGGTTCATGGAGGTTCAGGTGCTTCAGCCGTGTAGCGATCACTTACCAAAGTTAAGTGACTCCGACCGATGGCTGATGCTCGCTTCGTGGATCAGTCCAACCTTACCTCGTGGTTCACGGAGGTTCAGGTGCTTCAACCGGGAGTGATCACTTGCCAAAGTAAAGTGATTCTGACCGATGGCTGATGCCCGCTCCGTGGATCAACCTAACCTTACCTCATGGTTCATGGACGTCCAGGTGCTTCAGCCGGGCAGCGATCACTTATCAAAGTTAAGTGACTCCGACCGATGGCTGATGCCCGCTCCACGGATCAAAACAACCTTTAACTCATGGCTCATGGAGGTCTAGGATGCTTCATTCGGGCAGAGAGCACTTACTAAAGTTAAGTGACTTCGACCGATGACTAACACCTGCTCTGTGGATCGATATAGCCTTAACCAAAGGTTCGCGGGAGGCTAGGGCACCTCAGTTGGGTAGCAATCACTTACCAAGTTAAGTGACTCCGACCGATGACTGATGTTCGCTCTGCGGATCAATGCAACCTCACCCAAACTTCATGGAAGTTCGCACTGCGAAACGATACGACAACCAAAAATCTTTTCCATAAAGAAAGCAATTTCTCCACAGGAAAAATCAATAACGCTTGATGAGCTCCATTATTTTGACTCAATCGACAAGAAAAGACAAAACGTTGGATTAAAATGATCTCTCCAAAACATGGCGCATCCAATGGAATCTCCAACGTCAAAACTGATCAACAAAGCAAACAAAAATTGAGCTATAGAAAAAATTCATCTCATAATGAAGACTGGTGATGACCTCCAGAGCCGGGGCACAGATAATCAAAGACTTCTCCGAATAGAAGCAGAGAATAAGTCACAAAAACGTATTTCTCAAATGTGAAATACCATACACCATCATATAAGTCATTATAACGAATGTTTGTAATTCACAGTCGGCTTAGTCGATTTGTTGATTTTAAGCATTAACGCAAATTCGAATTAGAATATCGTATTTGTGCAGAAAATATCTGACAGGTTATAAACCGTTTAATAAAACAATTCTGTGTAAACACTTTATTCAATTTAGAATATAATTCGCTATAATTCATTTTCTTATGATTAACTAATCCACTAACGATATGGATAGTCGATGGTGAGTATAAGTCCAAAACTGTGCAATTGCTTGTTTTAACTAAAACAGACGACACGAAGCATATGAATTCAAAGTATGATCTGCCACAGCAAATGAAAAAGCTATAACTGGATCTCATGCAGAATATATCAATAGAAAATATCTATTTCGAAGCCCGCATTTCCCGCAAGCAAAAAATACAAGCTTCGAGGGGCAAAAGTTAACACTGTTAAAACATAGTTCAAAGTGCCGGGTCGGTCCATTCAGAACGGGTAAGGTCGGTCAGTTCCAAATATCGGATCTGCCTAGTCTCGAACGGATCGGGTTGGTCAATATCGAAGAGCCGGGTCGGTTAGTTACATCGGATCGGGTCGGTCAGTTATAATAGATTGGGTCGGACTAGTGACAAAATCATGAAACATGAATGCTATGTGTAGTGCATATACATTTTTACATTATGAAGACTACGTGCATGCCAAGAAAATGTCCAATCGTTGACATAAGCATGTCTACAACCTGCTAGTACAAACTATGGAGTTTGGATATGTTGGCATATAATTGCTAATACATTTACAAGGCCATGGCAGTTTAATGTATGGCACAAGAAAGGAATTTAAACAAAAGGAAGAAGTGATGTTGTGCACAGCTAGAGCCATTTTGTATTTACAAGAACATGATGCACGTGAACAACATACAACATGTATGCATGAAAACAGCATGTGGCATTATATAAAAGTGGAACATGTGAATTGAATCGGTACCTTGTACTGTTATAAAGAAAAGAACGTGGTATCATACGAACGGTGTGATCAGCACCAACGTCAAGCACACAAATTATACTTCGGATCGGCATGTTTTGTAATACATAGTCCTAAAGAACGTTTGCATGGAAATATACATGTTACGGGAGCATTTTCATACTTAGTGAAAGAGCTGCTGATAATCACATGAAGCTGTTAATCAACTTTCATACAAACAATGGACGACACTTCAAACTGTTATAAGAAACGGATCGGCAGAAAGAAGTAGAACACGGTGGCAAAATGGTAATAAAGTGGATCGACCCCATTTTCCATGCAACTGGATCGGTCTTATAGTGGTAAACTGGATCGGTCTAATACAAGTGCGGTGGCAAAGAAGTAAATATTGGGTCAGTACGAAGAGCATATAACAGCTCAAGACTGGAACGACATATTAATATTAAAATAGTCTGGATCGGTACTATTATAGTAAAGTGAATCAGTACTATTTTTTACAAGTGGACCGGTACATTAGCAAGGAAATTGGATCGGTGCTTTATTACAGGCGGTGGCAAAAATGTAAATACGGACCATAATTACGCCCAATCCATGTCTACCCCAATCCAATTTCGTGCCCGATCCAAGTTACTACCAGATCCAAACTTTGCACCCCTTATTTACGAAATTGCCACTCCCTTCAAACTTCTTCTACAAATAGCCCCTTGCTCCATAATTCAAGGGATGAATTTCTTGACCCTGAAGGGATGCCTAAACCATTCCTACACCTCTCAAAAAGCTACAAAAACTTCATTAATGGCCGCCAAACTTCTCTCCTCCTTTCTCGAACATGAGATGGATCTTATCTTCTCCAAGCACCATTAATTCACACTTCAATCTACTCCAAGTGATCACCAATCGCCATAGCTCCTCCTTAATGCACGGATGTAAAATCATTTTCATGATGGAACCAAGGAAAAGCATATAATTACGTAATCCAATATGTTCCTTCTCGAATCAAAGTGCGATCTAAAGCGGAAAGAGAGCGATAAGTGGAGAATTATCACAAAAGTGGTCAAGTGTAATTAATGCGATGTATGAGATGATAAAATTTGTAATTCTCTCCATAATGATGAAAAGTGATTGAAAAGTGGACGTAGATTCACATTGAATCGAACCACTATAAAAATCTCGTATTCTTATTGCTTTTACTTCTATTTTGTGTTTTGGCTTCACAATTTCATACACATTTACTTGGTGACGTGCTTTTCTAGCATCATTTAGTGTTTGACCATTTTTTCTTAAAACATATACATACTAGATATCTCACATTAAGCCTTCGACTTGTGGATGCTGGATTTGCCGAGTGGTTTTGTGCAGACTTATACTACAAGTCGGGACAAACCTCTCATTATAACATGTTGTTTACAATGGCCCATGATACGTAGACCTCTCACATTAAATATTTGCTTGTGGACATTGAATATGCTAGTCAGTTCGGGGTAAGTAACGGTTAACCTCGTGTCTATGTGTCATTAATATGAATTAAGCCATTAACTCGCACACATACAAGCACATAATTCCTATGGGGACACTAAAATATATTCCTATTTTGATCGTATTTATAACGCACTGATACGCATTTATGTACGTCGATTAAATTATATATATAAATGTAAATGTAAATTTATGGAATGAGATTTGTGTCCTTACCACGTATTTGAAATGTCAATGCTACTCAATTCTTAAGGTGTACAAGTCATAATTCCTATATTTTCCTTATTTCATAACAAAAGTGTGCATACGACAATAAAATGGGAAAACAATAACGATAACATATAAACTTATAACCCAGGTTTTGTCCTGGTTATTACAATAATAAAAGATGAATGTATCGTTAGCTATATACATTTATAACTTCTATTTTGAACAGAATACTTTTTCTGATGTTTGTTCGTTCGCAAAACACTAATATTTAGATATATAGAAATTAATACGTTAATATTCTCTGTTTCAAGGAATAGAGATTCAGACCTATCTAATTTACAATTATCCAAATCTTAATCTTTTACCTAAAAACCAAACATGTGAATTTATATGAAAAATAGAATGAAAGTGAATCAAATCAATACAGAAAACCTAAATGATATAGAAAATCATGCAAAAGAATGATGTCCTCCTTTTACTATTACATCAACCCAAAACCCAATTATAACTTGACTGAACATTTCTACACACAATAAAATAAATAGAGAATTTGGGGGGTTTAATCATATTTCCTTTTCATATACCCCAAATCCCCTAAGGCACAACAATCCAAATCCATAACCATCATATTATGGAAAATAGTAGCTTAGTTAGATTCCACTCACAAAGTTACAAGAAGAAGCAACAAGAGAATTAAATAGATAAAATTATGGATTTGGTCTTCGAAAATGAACAAACTCCAACCTTTCAAATATAAAAATCACATATATTAGATTCCTTATATGTATGATTCTAAATCTCGGAATAATTCTAAATATAAATCTAAATAAAATAGGAGAAATGAAAATTGATTAAGAAGAAAGAATAAGTGTAACACCCCACGTCCGTTAGTGTCACTCACAAAGGGAATGCACTAAGTTCTGTGGAGCATTTAGGGCAAAAGATGCAGATAAATTACAAGACAGACAGAAATTAAACAGCGGAAAATAAAACTTTGCTTTATTGATAAAATAGTTTGTACAATGGTTTCTTTACAATATCAGAGTATCATCTGTCTTACAAAATAAAGAAGCATAAAAACAACATTTATATTCCCCGATTTTTAGCAAGAGCCAGCCATAGCATCTGAAAAGAGAATCCAAGCAAACTTCAACAAATCTTCAAGCTGTGAAAGAGTGGCAGCCCAACTTAACCTGAGTTAACTATTCCCTCCTTTACTACCTGGGGGGGGGGGGGAACAGAAGAAAAGAAGACGAAAGAAAAATAGAGTCAGACATAAAGCCTGAGTAAGTTCAGTAACTTCTAGCATGTGAACATGGAAAAACAAAACGACATGAATTAACTGAATACAAGATAACACCATGATGATAGGGTCAGCAAGATTAGACAAGGTCAACACAAGATATGCTAAGATAAGATAAACTGGATGTTCTCTAATACTTTCGCCGCTTCGCCATTTCCTTGTTATACGGATTTCTATTGTCTCTGCACCACCTAACTAGTGTCCCAGACTAGTAATGCTAACGTGATCCCAATCCTTGTATTTTACATCGCCTTCAGGCATCCATTTATTTATTTGTTACCTAGATTTAATCTAGGGGTTTCTACCAAGTGCCTTCTAGATTCAATTAGAGTTTACGCTGTCTACTGAACGCTTCTCGGATCAGGATTTATGCCACCTAGTTCAACCAGGAATTATACTACCTGTCGAATGATGCCCCCAAGTCTAGGACACACTACCTAGAGTGGTATATGTTCCTATACTTCCCCACGCATGTATCGCGAATCGTTATCACTTGTCTAGATGCACATGTCCCATAATGTGCGGTTCGAGTCCTGTGTCAGGGCAAATCAAGGAATACAGAACTCGGTCGGGAGCTTTCAGATATCTGCCGATGCAGATGCTAAGGTCTGTTTTTGTTCCAGTGGCTATGGTCCCACTTGACCCCTCCCTCAACTAATGAAAGGCACACCTTGAAAAATGAGAACTATACGCCGGCCCCAGTGCCCCACTATCCTATGGCCATCCTCACCCATAACTAGATAGCAAGTATATGGTCTTTTGGAGTTCTCCACCTTTCCGCTTCACGTATCTCGATTGACTTAAGATGGATGGTAGACGACGAGTCGCTATCACAGTGCTACCGTTTGCTCGCCGAATCACGCCGGTCCATCCTAGTCTTTAGGTTGCCATGTATTGCAACCAAGGCATACCCCTGGTTCTTCTACGGAGACTTTAACCTCTGTGGGCCCAGGCGGATCATCTGCAGCCTCACAGAGGGATACCAAGAGTACCCTCACGTCCCCTCGAAGCCTCGGGCTTCGTAACCCAATTCGTTGGAGCCTTCTTTCTACTCAGACGGACGTTCGCTCCTTCCCGTGTTATACTAAGAATTACTACTTAGTTTTACTAACTAAGATTTACCACTTAGTTTCTAGAATTGTTGTTTTCTTAATTAAGTTTACTACTTAGTTCCCTTTCCCATCAATTTGGATTGGTTAAGTGTCATTAGTCAATTCAAGCCAACTTAACCCTCTTCATTCATCCTGTTATACTGGTTAAGTGTTATCAGTAATTCATGTTGACTTAACCCCACCACAAACCAAGTTATATTGGTTAAGTATTTCTTATTACTTAACCCTACCCATTCACCCTGTATTGGTTAAGTGTTCCTTTTTAACTTAACCTTGCCCGTCTGTCTTAACTAACATGTTATTAATGGTTAAGTATTATCCCTTCATGTTTTAGACTTAACCTCATTCCTTTATCACAACCTGATGGTTAAGTGTTCAGGTTTACTTAACCCTACAGTCTAGCCCAACTAACATATCAAAATTGGCTAAGTGTATTAGATTTTACTTAACCCCAACCTCTAGTCTAGTTAACATATTGATTTGGCTAAGTGTATTAACTTTACTTAACCCCTACGAGTCTTGTTTTGCTACCTTGAGTTTGGTTAAGTGTCTCTATGGACTTAGCCCTACCATTTTAGCTTAACTGTGTTAAGTTGGTTAAGTGTTCCTATGGATTTAACCCTCCCATTCTAGCTTAACTGTGTTAAGTTGGTTAAGTGTTCCTATGGACTTAACCCTCCCATTCTAGCTTAACTGTGTTAAATGTCAGTCTGAACCTAACCCCACCCATCAGTCTAGTTATCATGTTGAACTGGTTAAGTGTCTTAGTTAACTTAACCCTACCATTCTTGTTCTAGCTTTAACTAAATAAATTAAAGCCGCTACCACTCACATTAGACAGATATTGTTGCGAATACTGGATGTGCCGGTTGGTTCCGGGTAGGTTTACATCGCAACTCAGTCTAAACTCGGGTTAGGCATATTCGTGTTTTCTAAGTTCAAAGGGGTTTTGATTAGTTTTCAAATCAGGTTTTAAAAGTAACCATCCCGTCCGTCGGATCAGTTAGGGATAGCCAGGGAGAGCAGGAAACTTGTATTTTCCAAACTCAAGCCTAGACACTATCCTCTCTGTCACCCTAGAACTTTCTGGCTTATTATTAAAAGAGATGTCGTTAATAAACCTTTAATTTGTCTAAATTCACATTTCCTCACTTAGGCCAGATTCTATAGGTAAATTATTCCTAATTTACTTATTTCACAATTACTCTTTTAATGTAAATTGTCTACATTTATTTCTATGGCCCATTCTCCCCTCTATATCATATTTATGCCCCTTTTTGGTATGTAGACCATACCAAATAAAGTGTCACTAACCATGATTTTACTAAACCTGACAATTACTCCCAATTATGGCCAATTTGAAGTTTATGCCAATATACTTATCGAGCCAAATTAGCTAATCCAATTCTGATTTAACATTCCGATTCATGTCAAACTAGACTTATTACTCTAGTTCACGATTCATGTAAATGCTAGATTTACATGTCAATACTAGATTCAAATTACACATCCTATAATTCATGTCAAATTTATCCAATTTGCATGCCGTAATGTATGTTCTCAATTTATGCCAATTTCCCAGTTAAAAACCACGTTTTTAGTAAATTTCATATTTTGCCCAAAACGTATTCCCACCGTTCGTATAATCGTGATTCAATCTAGATTATAGATAAATCTAGATTCGCAGAAAATAGGGAATGAACCAAAGATGCTATGCCAAAGATAGACATAATAACTGGCATAAAAAGGGTTGAATAACGACGTAGGTTCAAGAACATGGGTAGACCTAACTTAATAGGTAAATTCCCAAGGTCTAAAACCAAAGAAAACCAAGAATAGACAGAATAGAGACGTATGTTCAAGAACATGGGTAGACCTAACTTAATAGGTAAATTCCCAAGGTCTAAAACCATAGAAAGCCAAGAATAGACAGAATAGATAATCGGGTTTAGACCCAATCTCATAATCACAAAACTTAAGCAACACTTTCCTAGTCATGAATCATAGGTGTTTAGTCACAGTTGTCATTGTTATGTCATGGGCAATAGTTCATGTTTTCTAATCAAAGGCGTAGGCTTAGTTAGGGAAATAATTCTCATAGTCACGGTCATAGTCATAGGCAATGTCCATAGTCATAGGCAATGTTCATAGTCATAGGCAGTGTTCATAGTCATAGAGGCATATGGTTCTAAGGTCCATAGTTTCATAGTCACAGTCTTATTTGTCCTCGAATCATAACAGTTCTTAATTTGGTCCAAAGAAATAGGCACTGATTCAAATAGAAAGAATTGGCACACTCTTTTATTCCTTTAATTTCATGTCACGAAAAGAGAAACGTTCAAATCTAGAAATAATTGACTTACAGAGATTAGATTAGAATAGAAAGGAGGCGTTGCTATGATTCGTGCGACGTTTAGCCTTTAATCCTTATCTTGAAGCTTTGAATCTCTTCTAGACAACTTGAGCAGCATAACCTTGTCTTGGATTTTCGTATTATCTTCTTATTTTTATTTATTTATATATTTTCTCAGAGGCAGCATAAGGATAGAAAAGAATTGTGAATGAAGAAGAAGACCAGGGCTGTTTATATAGTGTAGAAGTCAACGAATCTAGTCAGAAGGGCGTCCGGATACAGAGAAACGAATCAGGTTCAGAAAGTTGGAAAAAGCAGGGGGGTCGACTACCCAGTCGACCTGGGGGGGGGGGTCGACTACCCAGTCGACTCCCCAGTCGACCTGGGGGGGGTCGACTACCCAGTCGACCTGGGTCCCTTCTGAGTCTGTTTTGAAATTTGAACTTTGCTGAAACTTCCGGAGGCCATATCTTCCTCATACGGACTCCGATTTATGCAAACTCGGACTAATTTTCATGCAGAAATCCGAGACGAACGCAATGGCGCAGCCCATTTCCCTTGATTTTGATTTTAACTTTTAATTCTTCCTTGATTTTTGAATCTTAGTGTTACAGAATTACGGGGTGTTACAATAAGAAACTACTTTCTTTTCTGAAGATTTAGCAATGGTAGAAAGGCAAGGAAGAGGCAGCAAAGAGAATGGAGATAGGGTTTAGAATGAGGGTTTGAGGGGCTATTTATAGTTGCTATCGTGTGTTTGAACCGGTAGATTAATTTGATTTAATCTGGAAAGTCCAGTTGATATATATATATATATAATAAATAAGTCCCTACACAAAACAACCCTTACTGGGCAACCCAGTAGAAGAGTGGTCGACACCCTCCCTAGCAGGGTGGTTGACCTGGTTGTTGACACCCTTCCTAAAGAGGAGGTTTACTCCCCTTATGGGGCATGGCCAGGAGAAAATTTCTCTAGAACATTACTTTTTTCGTCGTTGCCTAAATAATTCCTTTGATTTCCTTCCTTAGTTAGTTTATTCTTGTGCCCTACTGTGTGGGAATATATGCATATAAATTTGAAATGAAAGGGAATATTGTTTTTGTGCATATCCTATTTAATATGTTCCTGGCTTATATATATATATATATTAAATTCAAACCTTAGTGTATTAATATAAACGTACAACTTAATTAATTAATAACTTTTGCATACGCACTCGTTTTTAGCAAATAAAATATGAAAACAGATTAGAATCTCGCCACGAACGCAACTACAATATTTTCATAGCCCAATACTTAGTTTTCCAAAATTTCATTTTCAGCCTTTTAATATATTACTAATCATTACTGTTAATTTTTACATTTAATTAACCTATTTCTAAATTATGTATATTTTATGGGATGTTACATTCTCCCCCTTATTAGAGATTTCATCCCGAAATCTTTTGAATGTGCGAGGTACACACCTTGCTCTAAACAAACATGTTGTACACCCATGATATTCTAAAAATCATCCATAACTACAATGGCTACGAACTGCAGACTTGTTATAATGAGCTCAGCCCTAGCATGTATGTGTAATAAGTGATGCAATATGTATGCAAAACACCCTAACATGCATTTAATTTTATATGAGTGCATAGTACATTTCTGTTACATCCATGCCCTACCATCCATCTGGAAACCACGATGCAACCAAAAAGGATAAATTGAGAAAATTAATTACCATGAGAAAAGTTCTGGATGAGTAAGTCTCTTTTTCTCCTCAGTCTCCCTTGTCCTCTACACAGGGTTATCTCCCCATTGAACGCAGACAAGTTGAATGGATTTGTTGCAGAGTCCTTTGATTCCATTCTCCACGATCATTGATGTGGCATGGGGTACCCTAACCTCCAACTCGAGGCTTCCTATGTCCCCATTACCATCAAGCTCGAGTCTATCGGCTGAATAATAAAGGCATTTGCTAAGATGGGAAATATGAAAAATGTTGTGGACCCCCGATAAACGCTTGGGAAGATCCACTCGGTAAGCCGTCTTCCCAGTCCCATCCAATATCTTAAAAAGCCAAATAAATCTAGGAGTTAACTTCTCAGTCATTCCAAACCGAATGGTCTTCTCGAGAGGAGAAATCTTAACGAGTACTGAATCTCTGACATCAAATTCCAATCCTCTCCTCCTCCTATCGGCATATGACTTTTGCTGGTCTTGGGCATCCTTCATTCGCTACTGAATCAAAGTGATAATTTTTGTGGACTCACGGATAAGGTCAGGTCCGAGTATAACCTTATCGGCAGTTTCCCACCAACAAGTTGGCGAGTTAAATGGCCGCCCATACAAAGCTTCGAAAGGGGCCATACCAATCGCCGCTTGGTAACTATTATCGTAAGAAAACTCGACCAAAGTTAAGTGTATTCCCCTCCAAAGTTGACCATTCAAGCTCTGAGAAGACCCTCCAAAACTCTATTAATTCTTTCCATCTGATCAACTGTCGGTAGATGATACGTTATGCTTAAACTTTGGGTCGTTCCCAATGCTTCCTGAAGACTTCCAAAATTTGATAGTAAATAATGGATCTCTGTCACTCACTTTAGTAGTTGGAATCCCCATGTAACCTAATAATCTCCTTAACATACAATTAGGCTAAAAGGCAGCGGTCCTATTCTTCTTAACGGGAATAAAATGGGCACTTTTTGTTAACCAATCCACATCACCAAAATGTCCTCTTTCTCTTTCTTACTCTTAGGAAGCCCATCAATAAAATCCATAGAAATGTGCTCCCATTGCTCTAGAGGTTACAAAAGTCCTCCTGGCTTCCCATGTTCCGCCTTTACTCTTTGCCAAGTTTGACGTCTAGAAACAAATTCTACAACATCTCTCTTTATTCCTTCCCAATAGAAACTCCTCTTCATATCCTTAAACATTTTGTCACCTCTTGGGTGAATGGTCATCCTTGACCTACGGCACTCTTTCAGAATATCTTTCCTAAGATCCAAACTCTTAGGGACACAAGTCCGACCATCTCTTCTCAAGCTATTATCACTATTGTCAATAGAATATCTACTAGAATACGGGAAAGATTCTCCCCTAGAATATTTTTCCTTTAACGCCCTCAACTCATCGTCTAGGTCTTATTCACCTTGACTCCTTCAAATAATGCCAGTATAATCTCCATTACTCCATGAAATCCTTAAGCTTCCTTACACGATGGTTGCAAATTAAACTTAGAGAGAAACTCTAACTGCCTCCACTTGGTAATCGCACTATGGATAACGTGCTTCTGACTCAAAGCGTCGGCCACGACATTACCCTTTCCAAGGGCATACTGAATCGTGAAATCAAAAGATGAAAGATATTACATCCATCTATGTTGCCGAAGGTCCAGATCCTTTTGAGAAAACAAATACCTAAGCGATTTATGATTTGTGTAATGCCTCCACATCTTGAGAGCAAAAACTACTGCTGCAACTCCAAATCATGGACGGGGTACCATTTCTTATTACCCTTGAGCTATCAACTTGCGTAGGCAACTACTCTATTCTCTTGCATGAGGACTGCTCCAAACCCTATCCCGCATGCATCAGTGAAAACATTAAACATCTTGTCTCTGTCGTGTATAATCAAAATATTTGCACATGTGAGAGATTCATTCAAGCTCTCAAAGGCATTCCCACACTTCTCAGTCCATACAAACTTATGATCCTTCTAAGTTAATTGGGTTAGGTGGGTAGCTATATTTGTGAAGTCCTTGATAAATTTTCTGTAATAACTTGCTAACCCAAGGAAGCTTCTAACCTCTGTCACATTTTGAGTTATCTTCCATTCCTGAATATCTTCAACCTTAATGGGGTCTACAGCCAATCCATGTCGGAGAAAATATGCCCTAGAAACTTAACTTCTTTCTTCCAAAAATGGCTTTTTGAGAATTTGGCTTTAAGCTGGTTGTCTCTTAGGATTCCCACGACCCTTCTCAAGTGATCTTCATGCTCCTTTTGGTCGTTCGAAAAGATAAGTATATCATCTTCAAACACCACTACGATATTATTGAGTATGCCACGAAATAACCTACTCATTAGGTCTACAAAGAAAGCGCGGGGGTATTTTATCAATTCAAAAGGCATGACCTCCCACTCAAATAGTCCATCTAGCATCCTAAATTCAGTCTTGGGCACACTCTCTTCTAAGATCCTTAATTGGTGCAATCCCGTAGCCAAGTCTAACTAGGAAAATAGTTGGGCTCCTCCTAAATGATCAAAAAGTCATCAATTCTAGGTAAGTGATACCTATTCTCTTGGTCAGCTTATTTATTTCCCGATAGTTAACAGATAACCTTAAAGATCCATCCAACTTCGTGGCAAATACTACTGGGAACCCCACTGTAAGCTACTCCTATGAATGAATACTTTATGCAATAGTTCCGAGACCTGCTTGCCTAACTCTCTCCTCTTTTTTAGGAGCCATGTGCCTCAAGGTTAATGCTACAAGCCTCATATCCTTTTCGAGGTATATTCTAAAGATATCTTTCGGTGGGGTGGGAGTCCTATAGCTTCTTCAAAAACGTCCAGGAACTCACATACAACTTGTACCGAGGAAGTTCCTTCAAACTCAGGAGATATAGAAAATAAAATTTAACCCTTACTCCTTGTGCTACAAGGAATCTCTATGCTGCGACCTCCACGGCTTATAAAACAAATCATTCTCCTATCGCAGTTGAGGAGGATCACATAAAATGATAGCCAGTCCATACCCAAAATAAGACCATGCCCTTCAAAATTAAGTACATATGTGTTGCAAAAGAAGTCGACATCTGTGATGTCTAATATAGGTCTTTACAAAGAACATAAACGTGCATTGCCCCTCCGATAGGGTTGGACACCTCTCGCGGATGGCTAGAAAAGGATAAGGGAAGTTTCAAAGAGTCTAATAAAAATAAATGAATGGGTGGCTCCAGAATCAAATAGGGTATACAACAATCTCCTTAGAGTAGAAATTATACCTTTCAGTGCGGGTTGTCCCTAATCCCTAGGGGACAGACAACGAATTAGCGGAACTTATAGTGCATAGTTCTGGCCTCCTTATACTATCACTTGGCTTTTGGCATTTTTTCGTAAGGTGTCTATCTTCATGGCAGTTGAAGCGTTTCCCTTTAAAAGTTTTCTTCGCCAAGTTTACTTTACAGTCCTTTGCTTTGTGCCCATTCCTATGTGTTGTATATAACGTAGTTGTATACACAATTATATGATTTTTGTTTGATGATAACAAACAAATAAATATTATTTTAAATGTGTTTGTTACTGTACTGTTTTATATATACATACATCACAGACATGAATATAATATTTATATTTAAATAGAATACTACTGTACACAAATTTAAATATTCACACAGTATTTTATTTAAATATAATATTTTATTTCAATATCAAATAGTACAGAATTACAAATCCACTATTTGTACACTTCACTGATATTTTTCATTCATGCACAAATCTTCACTACAACCCTGTCAATATACATTCACATTGATTCATATACAGACACTCAACTCTTTATATAGTCACATATACATTCATTTACACAGACTCATATATATATATATATATATATATATATATACTGACACACACTGACACTCTCTTTCATTGCCAACTTCAGTCTTCAGTCATCTGTCTTCACAGTTCTCTGTCAGTCCAGTCATCATCTTCTTACCTGTCACAATGAAACACACACATAGTACAGTGCAATAGAATTTAAACTGAATATATGCGAATATAAATTTTATTTTTTTAAAAAAATATTTGCCTCAGATTTCTGGTGTGTTTCCCATCATTTTTCATGACTTGCTCTAATTAATCTGTGTCTAGACAGACAGTTTGTATATATACAGGGACGAGAAATCTCGTCTGATGGCTGCATATACACACGTGTATAAATATACGCGTGTGCACAGCCTCGCCAATTAGTGTGCAACTGAGGAGCAGCCACGTGGACCAACTCGACTCAGTGCAACAAGGCAGCAACTACACAAGTATAGTGATCTCAAACAACACATGCATGGCCAAGCAAAACAAAGGTCAAATTCAAAGTCAACATAGAAGTCAACACAAGACGGTGTACATGCAATATGTTTCGGGTCAACATGTCAAGCTCAAGAATGTAAGTAAACAAGTGAAGGAAACATGGAAAATCAAGCTCACTTCAGATCAGCCCTAAGGAAAGGACAAACATACAAGATCGGTACATTTTTTAAAGTGTTTTTGCTTGGCAGATCATTTTTAAAAAAAAACAGCAAAAATGGAAAATCACTTTTCTTCAAACAGCAAGCCATATGGAAGTAGCAGGCTATCAAATGGTCTAGACTGCAAGCATCCAGCATATCTAACTAACCTAAACTGTCAAAGGAGATGCAAGGATGGTGTTGCATGGTTCAACATGCTTACAAATGTTTTCATCATAAATGCACAGCAATACAGTTGTTCATAGTGCACAGCACACACATGATCAGAGAATGTGGTGCGACATAGGTCGAGCAAAAGTAAACATAGTGGACATATATAAGCATTGCTATCATAATGGTGCAGCTGCACAAGAAGCAAGACAGATTTCAAAGCAAGAGGATGTTGTTGAGTAACAACACAAATAAAGAGCAAAATTTAGTGGTGCAAGATTGATTCAAGTCTGTGTAAATGGTAGAGCAAAAGAAAGGGCATGCAAGTATTCATATGGCAACAGCAGATTACAAAATAGTGTAGCAAAGCAGCATGGTGAGAGATCATATATACATCTCAAACAAGTCAATAGTGACTTGTAAAATATAGTGGTTTAAAACAACACTTCAACACCATCATACAAGGCTCAAGAATTTGACTCAGGCAAAACAGTGATTAAGTTAAGAAATCACAATACCCATTTGAAGCAAGAAACAAATTAATTTAAAGGCAATCAAGTTGTTTCTGGCAAGTTATCAATTACCAAAAATCACAGTTTTTGGGCAAGGAAGAATTCGAGATTTAATTCCAGAAAATCAGCATAGTCATGCTTGAGATTTTTAATTACAAATTCATGGCATTCAAATCCAGAAATTACAATTAATTATTTCCAAGAATCAGAAAATCATTCAAATAATTCCCTGAAATAAAATATATCACGAAACATGGTTGTGGCAAGGTCAATATGTGTTTCCAGATTTGGAAATCATTCTACAAATCCAAGGAGTCTGTTTCTGGTTTTGAATAACTCATTCTTGGCAATTCATCAATCATGCCAAAGGAAATCAATATCCTTTCAAAAAACATTCTAGGCTTGCTCATTTTTTTAAGGGACAGACAATCGATTTTCTAGGGGCTACTAGCATTTCATAAATCACGCAATAATTATCAAGGGGCCAAAAGTTTGATTTGTTTCCAGTTTTTAACTCGACTAATTTACAGAGAATTAAAAAGGGGCAAGTTCATTCGAACCAAATCAAAAAGGGAAACCGTGAAAAATCAGATCAAATCAATTTTTGAAATCAGAGGCTTAAGGGTCTTTCTTTTACCCTATATAATTTCGTCCATCATCACTGGCATTAGCATCGAATCCCACAGAATCAATTTAAGCATTTTTCAAAGCAAGAAATTTCAGAAGACTCACAGTTTCGATTGAACTAGAGAGCAATCCCAAATCGATAGAGCAAAGTCATCGAATCATTGAGAGCATCCAACGTTTGAAGACATCACTGAAGAAATTCAATCAACATACAATCATTCGCGATTTGGAGATTCAAAGAAACCCTAGTTTCTTGTTTTAACGGAGCCGCCATTTTTAGAGACAAAGGGATCGGGCAAAATGAAATGAGGACGGGTCGACCTACACGATCTTGGCTAAGCCAAGCTTAATCAAAAGGGGGATTTAAATTCCTTTATCTTAACTAAGGTTTCATTTCAAGTTTTATTGTGTACTATCTTTTAATTTGAGTTGTAAAACCGTCGAACCAATTTTCTAGAGTCTATAAAATCTAGGGGATCCAGTCAGGGTGTTGACTGGCAGTTGACAAAGTCTGTAAAATCTGGGTTACGGATTATGGGGTTGTAATTCGGGGAAATCTGATCGAGGGAATATTGGTCAGTCTAGGGTTTTGAGTGTAGGGTTAGAATAGGAGCAGGGTTTTCGAGTGTACATGGTCTTGTATGCGGGATCTGTTTTATCACCTAGTAGAAACCTTAGGAATGCAGCAATAGGGAGGATTTTGCCGAAGCTGTGTATCTCTGTGTGTCGTTTACTTTCTATATTTTTATATCTGCTGCATTCTGTGATCTGATTGTTATTTCAATATCCAGTCAGATTATAACTCTGCAAAAATTTGTAATAAACCATATTCACCCCCCTCTAGGGTTAATCTAGATCCAACAACTGGTATCAGAGCTGGTATAAGGTTACAACATGATAGGGAGTTCTCGCTCTATGATCAAGTGGCGAAGTAGTGACTCTCATCCCTACATGTCTGTGGGTGGTTGTCCATGTCGAGAGGCAGGACATGAAATTAGTCTCTGAGGTGCCATTGTAGGCCACCGGGGTGTGATTAAAATCCTCGAGAAGGAGACTACAAGTGGTATCAGAGCAGGTTATTTCTTTAACTCTAGAGTCATGGGTCATTCTAGTTGTCTGTCCATAGAGAGTTAGTCCAGTCCTATTCCATCTATTTTTGATGGTACAGATTTTTTAAATTGGAAATCAGAAATGAAATCTTATTTAAATCTGTTGATATTAAATGTTGGAATAGTATTATTAATGGGTACGATATTGTAAGTAGGGCAGATATTGAATTCAATTTACGAGCTACTCAAATTTTATATTTTTATATTGATGATGTTCAATATAGCCTTATTTCCCATTGTTTAACTACACAGGAAATCTGGCAGACTCTCAACACGCTGCATGGAAAAGCTGACAAATGCCCAAAACCCCGGAATGATAACTCAGCTTCAATTTGTGTTTAACAGATTGTACAAATAGAATTTCAGATGAAGTCTCAACAGGAAATATTTCTTTGATTCATCATTTAACTGAATCTGTTGAGAAGCTAAAATCTAAAAATAAACTTCTGAAATCTGAGAAGCTTGAGTTGATTTGCAAAAATAATGTTTTGGAATCAAAACTCAAAAACGTTAAGAAGTCTTCAAATTCTAATTGCAAAAATTGTTTAAATCTGAAAAATGGTCTTGTTCATCAAAATAAAAATATTCAGAAACTTGGAAATCAAATCCTGATTTTAAATGAGAACAAGATAGAGCTTGAAAGCACAAACAATTTTTCGCAAAAATAATTTGAAAATTTTAAGACGACTGAAAATTCCAAATATATTTTTGCTGAATTTTTTTTGCTGAAAAGTGATTCGATTTTGAAAGAACTTGAAAATGAGTTTGAAAATTTCAAGAATTTTGAATCTGAAAATCGAAAAAAAATTGAGTCTAAGATTTCGGAATCCCAATCCAGAATTAAATTGGTTGAATCTGAAAATTTGTTTTTGAAACAATCTGATGCTGAAAAGAAAATCACTATTAATCGTTGTTCAGATCTGATAAAAGAAAATTGTGATCTTAAATCCAAGATTCAACGACTTGAGTCAATTTTGAATAAATTTTCAAATAGAGAAAAATCGTTGAATATGTTGTTACAAAAACAAAATTCTTTTGGAAATAAACATGGTATTGTCTTTGTGAAAAACAATGTTTTCGAAAAACGAAATTCGAGTGATTCTAAGAATCCTTCAATCATCTTTGAAGTGAATCGATTTGAAAATCTGAACTCTAAAAACTACAAAGGATTTTTTCATAACCGAAGTAGAAATTCGTTTGATAATAAACCATTTAAACAATCTTGGATCCCAAATAAAAATAAAATGACTTCGACTAAATTCAAACAGATTTGGGTTCCGAAGGGTTCAAAGGTATATTCGAATGGTTTGTTATATAAATAGGTTTGGGTACCAAAACAAACAAATACAACTATGAGTGGTTTTACTGTTTTTGTTAGACCACTCAATCCTCTAAAGGTACCAGAGGAGGACAAGGAACTGCATTGCTAAAGAGAAACTGAATTCTGACTGCCTCACATCATCGGGACGTCCACAGTTCCTTAGCCAAATCCGATGAGTTAGAGATTCTGATTTACACTGGATTCTGGTATGATCTCTAAACTGACCTCTGTAAATATTTTCTATTTTGATTTTTTTCTGTTGTTTATTTCTTCTTCTTCTCCCTTCTATCTCTTTCTTCTGTCTATTCTGATTTAATTTATCACTGCCATATTTTTTTGTGCTTCTTGAATTGCAGTATTCATGATATTCTGGAAATTTGTTTTGCGTGTGTAGAACTCTGATACTTTTAATCATTTCAAGATACTGAATTTTTTTATCTGCAATTGTTTTGAAGTTCATTTTCTTTTCTGAATTCTTAACAGTGTTGTCATATTCTTGTTATATCTTGAACACTATTAATCTGAATTCTAAATTGTTTTGAAGATCTGAATAATTAATGAAATTTCACACACTTATGCTGTTTTGAGTTTTTTTTCTTCCAAATCATTTTGGAAGTGCTGTAAAATATTATACTCATTATAGTACACTATGTTATTTATCAGTTGTGATAATTTCAGAAATTTTCAGATTGGCTTGAACATGTTAAATTGTCTTGAATCAGTGATACATCTTAAAATACATTCTTATTCATGGTTATTGTGGTTGAAATGTGTTTGTTTGAAATCATATGAAGTTGTTGATATTTTGAATATCACTCACCTCTTAAGTATAAAATTATCAATCTTGTGTGACTCGTTCATTATATCTCAAAAAACTTGACTGCCTGAAACATCTTTGAAACATGCCCTCTGACAAGTCTGATGTGATATTGTTTTCTGTGCTGCTCTGATACTGTCTTTGTAAAATGTTTTCAAATAATTGCCCGTTTTGTGACTACTGCTCTGATAGATGAAATCATTGGGCCTAATTTGCTATCTTGTCTGCTTGGGCTTTAAATTTCTGCTGTTTGTGATATCTTGGTTTGTCTCCAGTATCTTGTTACAATCTTCATTAATATGGACAACAATTGGTATCAGTTGAGCTAAATTTTTGTATATATTTTAATCCTTCGTACTTTATATAGGTCTTTTCATATTCTTCTTGTAATTAATTGATTTTCAATTTTAAAATTATTTATTGATTATTCATTCAAAAATTGAAATCAATATCCAAATTGAACTGTATTTAAAAATTCATCAAACTTATTATTAGATTTTGAAATTGTGATGAATTGTGACTACAGTATATCTCACAACAAGAGGAGTTTTTATTTATATTTTCATGATGGTTGAACGTTTATTATAATATCTTTGAACTAGCAATTATTTCACGACCATCTTCATTATCTATCATCCTTCTACCATCCATTATGATTTTATATAAATATGGAGAGTTAATTTTTAGAAATTCTTTTTGAATAAACAGTGGAATTATTTGTGATAGAAATGGGACCATATTATTATTCAGAATCAGTGATAATTGAAAATTTTCAATGATCCCAGTACAGTTGGTCATATTTTCTAGTATAATTAATTTAGAAATTTATTTCACAGTCCATTCCTGTACCTACCACATTTCTATCATTTATATTGGTTTTGTGTACCGAGGAGTTTTTCTTTTGAAGCTGAAAACGATATATAATTAATATATAAGTGTGTCTCTAATCTCATTTAAAAATCCAAGCTCTGGTCATGCATGGTTATGAGACAACTTATAATTTAAGCTGCGACTGATCCCATTTAAAAATCCAAGCTCTGGTTATGCGTGGTCAATGTGCTCTTAAATAATAATAATAAAAAAAAGGAAATGTGCTATAAATTGAAATTCTCCTCAGTGTATAAAAACCAGCCTATCAATTCATCTTTATAATCCGTGAAATGTGTTGATATTTTATGACGTATTATGATTTGTTGATTGATAGTTACTGGGATTTGAGATTATATGATGTTGTCACTTAAATTGAATTATTAATTATAGTCCAAATCCATCACTGTTTTTGTGCTCAATTTTGTAAAATTCTTTTGGAAATAATTGGAAAATATTTTTTTCTCTCCATGTATATAAATTTCATCGTAAATCCGTCATTATCTACAATGTGAAATATGCCACTAGTTCTCAGTATATTATGATTTTTGTTTGACTGATTGAGATTTATGATGACCGTTCTTCCTCTTAAGCTGAAATTATATTCTTAGTCATTTTTCATCTGTATTTTAAACTCTGTATCCTTTTGATGATAAAAAAAATGGGGAGAATGTGTTGAGATTTTGATTTATGAGTAAATATTTTATAAATATTTTTTAATTTTGAAAATTCATTTTATTTAATTCATTCATATTCACTCATGCACAGTTATAGGGGGAGTTATCTGTTGTAGGGGGAGCTAATAAATAGGGGGAGTTCAATATTCATTGTCAGACACATTTATTGTACTCAAAATCATTTATTTGTTTGTCATCATCAAAAGGGGGAGATTGTTGTATATAACGTAGTTGTATGCACAATTATATGATTTTTGTTTGATGATAACAAACAAATAAATATTATTTTAAATGTGTTTGTTATTGTACTGTTCTATATATATACATCACAAACAGGAATATAATATTAATATTTAAATAGAATACTACTGTACACAAATTTAAATATTCACACAGTATTTTATTTAAATATAATATTTTATTTCAATATCAAACAGTACAGAGTTACAACTCCATTATTTGTACACTTCACTAATATTTTTCATTCATACACAGCTCTTCACTACAACCCTGTCAATATACATTCACATTGATTCATATACAGACACTCAACTCTTTATACAGTCACATATACATTCATTTACATAGACTCATATATATATAGATATACATATACTGACACACATTGACACTCACTTTCACTGCCAACTTCAGTCTTCAGTCATCTGTCTTCACAGTTCTCTATCAGTCCAGTCATCATCTTCTTACCTGTCACAATGAAACACACACACAGTACACTGCAATAGAATTTAAACTGAATATAAGCGAATATAAATTTTATTTTTAAAAAAAAAATATTTGCCTCAGATTTCTGGTGTGTTTCCCATCATTTTTCATGACTTGATCTGATTAATCTGTGTCTAGACAGACAGTTTGTATATATACAGGGACAGGAAATCTCGTCTGATGGCTGCATATACACACGTGTACAAATATACACGTGTGCACTACCTCGCCAATCAGTGTGCTACTGAGGAGCAGCCACGTGGACCAACTCGACTCAGTGCAACAAGGCAGCAACTACACAAGTATAGTGATCTCAAACAACACATGCATGGTCGAGCAAAACAAAGGTCAAATTCAAAGTCAACATAGAAGTCAACACAAGACTGTGTATGTGCAAGATGTTTCAGGTCAACATGTCAAGCTCAAGAATGTATGTAAACAAGTGAATGAAACATGGAAATTCAAGCTCACTTCAGATCAGCCTAAGAAAAGGACAAACATACAAGATCAGTACATTTTTTAAAGTGTCTTTGCTTGGCAGATCATTTTTAAAAAAAAACAGCAAAAATGGCAAATCACTTTTCTTCAAATACCAAGTCATATGGAAGTAGCAGGCTATCAAATGGTCTAGACTGCAAGCATCCAGCATATCTAACTAACCTAAACTGTCAAAGGAGATGCAAGGATGGTGTTGCATGGTTCAACATGCTTACAAATTTTTTCATCATAAATGCACAGCAATACAGTTGTTCATAGTGCACAACACACACATGATCAGAGAATGTGGTGCGACATAGGTCGAGCAAAAGTAAACATAGTGGACATAAAAAAGCATTGCTATCATGATGGTGCAGCTACACAAGAAGCAAGACAGATTTCAAAGTAAGAGGATGCTGTTGAGTAACAACACAAATAAAGAGCAAAATTTAGTGGTACAAGATTGATTCAAGTCTGTGTAAATGGTAGAGCAAAAGAAAGGACACGCAAACATTCATATGGCAACAACAGATTACAAAAGAGTGTAGCAAAGCAGCATGGTGAGAGATCATATATACATCTCAAACAAGTCAATAGTGACTTGTAAAATATAGTGGTTTAAAACGACACTTCAACACCATCATACAAGGCTCAAGAATTTGACTCTGGAAAAACAGTGATTAAGTTAAGAAATCACAATGCCCATTTGAAGCAAGAAACAAATTAATTTATAGGCAATCAAGTTTTTCTGGCAAGTTGTCAATTAGCAAAAATCACAGTTTTTAGGCAGGGTAGAATTCGAGATTTAATTCCAGAAAATCAGCATAGTCATGCTTGGGATTTTTAATTACAAATTCATGGCATTCAAATCCAGAAATTACAATTAATTATTTCCAAGAATCAGAAAAGCATTCAAAGAATTCCTTGAAATAAAATATATCACGAAACATGGTTGTAACAAGGTCAATATGTGTTTCCAGATTTGGAAATCAATTTACAAATCCTAGGAGTCTGTTTCCATTTTTGAATAACTCATTCTTGGCTCATCAATCATGCCAAAGGAAATCAATATCCTTTCAAAAAACATTCCAGGCTTGCTCATTTATTTTTTAAGGGACAAACAATTGATTTTCTAGTGGCTACTAGCATTTCATAAATCACGCAATAATTATCAAGGGGCCACAAGTTTGATTTGTTTCCAGTTTTTATCTCGACTAATTTACAGAGAATTAAAAAGGGGGCAAGTTCATTCGAACCAAATCAAAAAGGGAAACCGTGCAAAATCAGATCAAATCAATTTTTGAAATCAGAGGCATAAGGGTTTTTCTATTACCCTATATAATTTCATCCATCATCACTGGCATTAACATCGAATCCCATAGAATCAATTCAAGCATTTTTCAAAGCAAGAAATTTTAGAAGACTCACAGTTTTGATCAAACCAGAGAGCAATCCCAAATCGATAGAGCAAAGTCATCGAATCACTGAGAGCATCCAACGTTTGAAGACATTACTGAAGAAATTCAATCAACATACAATCAGTCGCGATTTGGAGATTCAAAGAAACCCTAGTTTCTGGCTTTCACAGAGCTGCCATTTTTAGAGACAAAGGGATCGGGCAAAATGAAATGAGGACGGGCCGGCGTACACGATCTTGGCTAAGCCAAGCTTAATCAAAAGGGGGATTTAAATTCCTTTATTTTAACTAGGGTTTCATTTCAAGTTTTATTGTGTATTGTCTTTTAATTTGAGTTGTAAAACCATTGAACCAGTTTTCTAGAGTCTGTAAAATCTAGGGGATCCAGTCAGGGTGTTGACTGGCAGTTGACAGAGTTTGTAAAATCTGGGTTACGGATTACGGGGTTGTAATTCGGGGAAATCCGATCGAGGTGATATTGGTCGGTCTAGGGTTTTGAGCATAGGGTTAGAATAGGAGCAGGGTTTGCGAGTGTACATGGTCTTGTATGCGGGATCTGTTTTATCACCTAGTAGAAACCTTAGGAATGCAACAGTAGGCAGGATTTTGCCGAAGCTGGGTATCTCTGTGTGTCATTTACTTTTTGTATGTTTATATCTGCTGCATTATGTGATATGATTGTTATTTCAATATCCCGTTAGATTATAACTCTGCAAAAATTTGTAATAAACCCTATTGACCCCCCCCCCTTTAGGGTAAATCTAGATCCAACGCTATGGCTTCTAGAACAAGTTTTGACTTCCTCCTTGAAATTACTTCCCTTCTTCTTCTTAAGCCAATAATTCCTTTTCTTATTCCTCCCATCACCAGATTACTTTCTCCTTTAGTAGTTGTCTTAAATTCATTAATGTTTTCAGTATAATATAAGATGGTTTCCTCAACCAAAGCCTCAAATGTAGCTCCAAAAGTAATTTGTGCTAAAAGCATCTCCTTCAGTGGCGAACTCAACCCGTTCACAAACCTAGAGCTTTACCCGTTGGATTATCCGTTGATCCCTGCCAGACTTAGACAACTCAATAAATTTTTTCACATGCTCCTTCAACTCCATTTATCCTTGCTTTAGATATATAAGCTTTCCTAGGTGTAGGGTCTTCTCTGCATTAGTTAGGAATTTGTGCTCGAAACAAGTCATTAACTCTGCATAAGTGAATATTCTACCCATGTTTTCTTGCAAGATTAGGTCCCACCACTCCATGGACTCTGCTTTCAATTGCCGGCTGAGTAGCCTCAAAAACCCTCCCACACTCTGAGATCCAAGCTTTCGCATCCATAAAGTTCTATGTCCCCGAAAAAGCCTTGCCTCTTAAAATTATAAAATCTTTACAAAGGCCCGGGAAGTTGAGTGCTGCTTCAGTGGGATGAGTGGCTGGTTCCGCTGGGGTAGGATTAACATCCGCGACTTATTCCAGAGTCCTAAGATACTGTTGGAACCATTCTGGCAAGTCATGCGGACTTGTCCGGCTTCTCTGTTCGTGCTAATTGTTGGCCATATCTACTATCTCAAAAAGGAAAAACCATTAGCGGACTTCCTACGATAGTATCAAGGCCCAAAAGAAGGATAAGATCGCCTAGTATAGTCACGTATGTTTTGGGGTATAGTTTATATATATGTATATATGACTACATACATACATACATATGTACATATATATATATATAGTTTTGAAAACCCTTTTCAAATAACAAATACATCTCTCATATGTATATTTCCCTGTAATTCGGTAACCTATGTGCTCTAATACCAAATGTGAAAACATGCTCGAAACGGGCTTAAATTCCGACTTAGAAAGGATCCATTAGAACTTGCAGCCACTCTAAATGGATCATTGGTTCCTTTAAGGATTAACTTAAACAGATATACAGATCAATCTAAAATGGAAATTAGAGCTCACACAGCAGATGGGACAAAATATAATAACAAAATATAAGATGTACCAAATATTAAAAATAACAATTTAGAAATACAACATGTCTCAATCTTCAAGGTACATCATTATTATTCATCCCAATTTCATAACAATAGTAGTAAATAAGCAATAGACACAATAACTAGATCTTCAAGAGGATCCTCCTTCAAGAGATCATCCTTCATCCCTAATCACATGTTTCACATATTGTCCCATTAAAGTTAAGAGGAGGGAGGTCTGAACATAAAGTTCTGGTGAATGGAACAAAAGTTGAGTAGACCACTCTATATAATTGGCAGTTGTAAACTTTTCAAGTTATGTCTTTGTAATAAACACACAAAGCAAACATGTAGGGAAGATATTCCTCAAAGTCACATAATACCCCAAATTAAGGGTGGACATATTCCTACGGTCACTTTATACCATACTTGTTTAGGGCGGACAACTCTCTAGTCACTTAATACCCAATAGTGGACCCCATGCCACTTAAGACCCCGTTCTAACGTTAATACATTATAAGTAATAACTCTTTAATAGGGAGAGAAATAGTAATGGCTACTTAATACCAGACTATGGATCGGAAACACAACTTCTTATGAGAAGAAACACTCTCCCCCTTGGTGAACCCTGTTTTTACTATCTTGCTATCCTTATGGGCGAACTCCTAGTCAGTTAATACTTCCCTTAGATGGTGGTTCCTTAGGCCATGTATACATAATCCATCCCTAGGTCATCCCTCACTAGCCTCATAGATAAGAAACAAAAAAACTTGGAGAACTACCCCCCCCCCTCCATACGTTATTCTCTATTAGGACAATTTAATACCTTATAGGAAAGGCAGACTCAACAACCATTTACTTCTCAAGGGTGAGCCTAATGGCTTAGGTCCTGAACCAAGGAGTGAACCTTAGGAACGAACCCAGTCCTGACCACTTAAAACCTAATAAGAGATAGGTTAGCCACTTAATACCTGTTTTCCATGCAGGCCAACTTCGCACATTCAATATATATATATATATATATATATATATATATATATATACACACACACACACACAGACACACACACGCGCATACTAGAAATCTCACATTAGGCCTACCACTTGCAGATGTTAGATTTGTCGGGCGGTTCCGGGTAAACTTCTAAGACAAGTTGGGCCTAACCTCGCATTATAACATACTAATTATAATGGCCCATGATAACTTGACCTCTCTAACAGATTTACTTGTAGATGGTGGATATGCCAATCGGTTCTGGGCATATTTCTGTTACAAGTAATGGTTAACTTCGTGTCTATGTGTCATTAATATAAACTAGGCCATTAACTCACACACTTACAAGCATACTATATTTTAAATGTCAATCTTACTCAATTCTTAAGGGATACAAGTCAAATTTCCCATATTTCCTCAATCTGTAACATATGTGTGCATATGAAAATAAAATGGAAAAAACAATCACAATAACATATAAACTCGCACCCCAGGTTTTGACTTAGTTATTACAACAGTAAAAGATGAACATGTCACTAACTATATATGTTTATATCCTCTATTTTGAATAGATTCCTTTTTCTGATGTTTGTTCATTCAAAAAAACATTGATATTTAGATATATATGAATTAATACGTTCAAATTCCCTATTTTGAGGAACAGAGATTCAAACCTATTGAATTTATAATTATTCAAATCTTAATCCTTTGCCTAAGAACCGAACAAGTGAATTTAAATGAAAAATAGAATGAAAAGGAATTAACTCAATACAGAAAATCTAAATGATATAAAAAATCATACAAAAGAATCTTGTCCTCATTTTACTATTACAAAAACCCAACACCCAATTATAACCTGAATGAATATTTCTACGGACAACTAAATAAACGGAAGATTTGAGGGGAGGCGTTTAACCATATTTTCTTTTCGTATATCCCAAATCCCCCAAGGCACAACAATCCAAATCTGTAACTATCAGGTTATAGAAAATAATAACTTAGTTAGATTGCACTCACAAAATTACAAGAAGAACCAACAAGAGAATTGGATGGATAAAAGTATTGATTTGGTCTTCGGGAACGAACAAGTTCCAACCTTTCAAATATAAGAATCGAATATATTAGAATTATTATATTTATGATTCTAAATCTTATAATAATTCTAATTCTAAATCAAAATCAAAATAGAATAGGAGAAATCAAAATAGAGTAAGAAGGAACAAGAAGAACCTATTTTCTTTTCCTAAGATTTAGCAATGGCAGAAAGGAAAGGCAGAGGCGGTGAAGAAAATGGAAATAGGGTTTAGAATGAGGGTTTGAGGAGTTATTTATAGTTGTTATCGTGTGTTTGAATCGTTAGATTAATTTGATTTAATCTAGACAGTCCAATTGATATATATTGCAAATAAGTCCCTACACAAAACAACCCTCACTAGGCTACCTAGTAGAAGGGCGGTCGATGGACGACCGACACTCCTCCTAGAGGGGCAGTCGACTCCTTTTCGGAGGCGTGGTTAGGAGGAAAATCCTCTAGAACGTTACTTTTTTCACCATTCCTTGATTAATTCCTTTTATTTTTTTCCTTAGTTAGTTTGTTCTTGTCCCAAACTATGTGTTAATATATACACACAAGTTTGAAATGAAAGATAATATTCTTTTCATGCTTATCCCATTTAATATAATCCCAACTTGTATATATATTTACTTGAAATTCAAGCCTTTGTGTATTAATGTGTAAGTAAACTTAATTGATTAATAAATTTTACATACGGACTCCATTTTCAACAAATAAAATATGAAAATGAATCAGATTCTTGCTAAAAATGCAGCTACAATTTCTTCATAGCCCAATTCTTAATTTCCAAAATTTCATTTTCTGCCTTTTAATATGTTATTAATTATTATTGTTTATTTTTAAATCTAGTTTTGTATATTTTACATGGTTTTACACATTGCCAACCAAGAACCATCTTATCCCTGTGGCAAGCTATTATTGGATAACAACCTCGGTGTAGAAAGCACCAATAATGAATTGCTCAACCATCATCCCCGCAGCTCCATAGAACCAAAATAGAGAGATCCAATCACATGCCATCCAAAAACCCACTTTAAACAGAAGATGCAAACAAAAAAAAATTGAAACTCACAGAAGCTCGACCCTATAGAGAAGCAAAAATCACCAATAACGGCTAGATCCACAACTCCTCGTCATCTTGTATAAGTGTCATGTGAGACTATATAGGATGGACATCTGCAACAGTAGCTCTTTGCAAAGATTCAAGAACCCACGCAAGATCCAGACCTAACGAATCATCAAACCCGAAAATAAGGGGAAAAGGAAAAAACAGGAGTAGATTTGAGAAAACACAGGGAAGAAGTGGAGCGCAACCAGTAGATACTAAGGTGAGGAGAAAACTAGTTCAGAGAAGGAGAGGAACGAAATATGGAAGAGATCAGACAATGAAAAGAAAGAAGCGTTAAGAGGAAAAAAAAACTAGTACCCTTTTCCAAATATCCACCGGTCACCATTTTCAAGCGGATTTTAGGATCATTGAGCATAAAGCAAGAAGGTTTTCCATTTTCAGATTTTAGTTTGAGTTTTGAAGCCGGAATTGGACTTATGATACAAAATTTTATTGTAATTTTATTTTAGGAAGAGAAGAGAAGACGTTTACCTCTCTGGAATGTTTGTACGTACTAAAAATTAAGTTTCCATACCTCTCTTTAGCTAAACATGCATTTGGGCTTAATAATAGCCTAATTGACCTTAATGTCAATTCGTAAAGCATATTAGGTTAAAGTAAGCTATTTGTCACACAAATAGCTTAATTAACATCATATATCACCATTTCAATACTTAAATATAAAACTTAATATTATTTTAGCCTTGTTAAAATTATACAACATGTTTAAAGTCTTTTTAACAAAATAACACAAATTTTTAACATATTAACACAAAATTTACATTTTCCAATTAAATTGTACATTTTATACTTTTATGTACAAAACTTACATTTTTGGCGCAAATACTATATAAACCACAATATTTTGATGCAACCAACTTGTACAATCATATTAAAAATATTTTAACATTCAAATATTGACTCTCCATCAAATTTACATTTTTATGTTTTTACATTTGCAACTCAAATATATTTAAAATACACAATTTCACACTAAAAATTCATTGTACACATATATTGCAATTTATTGCAATATAATACAATAATATCTTATCAACACTTATTGTCTCAATTTTACATTATAAAGATTTCTAAACTTTACTTTTACATATTAAATTTTATTTGTTTTAATTTTACCATAAATCTAATTTATTTCTCCTTAATTACTTATGTACTTCAATTTGACTCTAAATTGAATATATTTTCCCGAAGCTCAATATTTAATCATTTTAATAATTAAATAGATCATTTTCTCTTAATTTACCCTCGTTAGCAAAAAACCACAAATCAAATTCAACCTAGATGATTATTCAAATTATCTCCCAAATAATATTTATTTATAAATCAACAAGTTAAAATCCTCATTATAATTCATTGATCGCTATTATAGTTAATCACAAATCTTAGGTTGTTACATACTCCCCTTTTATAAAAATAACATCTCTGCAATACCTAGAGAAGAAATGTATTTGACCCGATTTATCTCATCAATAATGGAAATATGTACAAAAATAGATCACCTTAAGCTATAATTTCTTATCCCCGCCACTAGAAGATAGAAAACCAGGATACTATCGCTTCATGAATTCCTTGGTTTCTCAAGTGTAATTATTAGGATTATCAAACCATTTGATCTTTATGAGCCAAAGATCCTTGTTTCTGATACACCCCACCTCCGTTAAGGTCACTCACAAAGGGAATGCCTTAACTTTGGTGGAGCATTTTAGGTAAAAGATGCAGATAAATTACAAGACAGATAAATAAAGTAGCGAAAAATAAAGTCATTTTACAAACAACATGGTTCAGTCAAGATTTTACAATAGTTGTCTCAATCGTACTTAAAAGTAATACATAGAACTTCTGTCTTGATATAAAAACTTTCAAATATAAAAGAAGCATAAAAACAACAATGATATTCCTCAAATATAGCATGAACCAGCCATAGAAGTGGAAGAGAGAGAGAGTCCAAAGCAATACATCGACTATCTTCGAGCTTGGAAAGAAAACTGAGCTAAGTGGTAACATTTCCTCCTCTTAACCTAGTGGGGGGAACGGAAGAAAAGAAGCGAAACAAAACTAGGTCAGACATAAGTCTGGTAAGTCCAGTGACTTTCAGCATATAAACAAGCAAAAGCATCATGACATGAATAAACTAAATATAAGACAATACCGTGGCTACAGGGATAACAAGATAACATAGGATAAGCATAAGGTATGATAAGGCAAGATAAACTGAATGCACTTTTACTCTTTCTCTGCTTCGCTACTACTTTATTATTCTGGTTTCTATACCTATCTCTGAACCACCTAACAAGTGTCCCAACTAGTAATCTGTATAAAATGGTAACGTGATCCCAATCCCCGTAATTGTGGTAGCCTTCAGGTGTACATATATCAAGAGGATTCCACCTCAATCTTTCTAATTGCCATGAACATGTTAGATGTACCCTTAATGCCCTATCGATCGTCTCTTTACTTGCATTAATGTTCCATTCATCTATGTCAACCGGCCCTCTCTTCTGTGTAGATACCCTGTGCTGGTCCCACCATAAGGTGTATCAATCCTTATGATAGCAACCCGACACGTTTCAAGATGCACAATGTATAACTACTGGTACCCAGTGCCTTCTTTTTACCACTCCGGAGTACGTGCACGCCCGTAAACCGTCGGAACCTACATTGACGTACCCCATGCCGCTGTTTTGACTGCTTATAATCAGCCAAGTAATCGTGCCCCACCCTGCATAGTTTTAGGGTGCCATGATACATCTATGTGGGTTACTACTGAAATGGGTACCCGTTACTAGGGTTTCCTGTTGTTTAAGTTTGTGGGCCTATATATACAAATATTACCCACCTTCATGAGATGTACTTAACCCTCCAACCGATTCTAGCACGTTTACTTAACGGTTAAGTTTGTGGGCCTATATGTACTAATATTACCCACCTACATAAGATGTACTTAACCCTCCCATCGATTCAAGCATGTTTATTAAACGGTTAAGTTTTGTGGGCCTATATTTACTAATATTACCCACCAGCCCGATATGTACTTAACCCTTCCGCGCATTATGCCATATTGGTTAAGTGTTGTCCATTCACGTTAACTTAACCCACTCATTCATCGGTTCATGTTGGTTAAGTTTTCCTTATTAACTTAACCCCGTTCGTTCATCAAGTTGTATTGGTTAAGTGTTTTCTTCTTAACTTTACCCCATGTGTTCATCATGTTGTATTGGTTAAGTGTCATCAATCAATTCAAGTTAACTTAACCCACCTACTTGTCGTGTTACTTTGGTTAAGTGTTGCCTTCTTGTGTCAACTTAACCTTACCACAAAAACAAGTTATATTGGTTAAGTGTTGCCATCTTGTTTTAACTTAACCTAACCACAAATCAAGTTATATTGATTAAGTGTTTCTTATTACTTAACCCTGCCCATTCATCATGCTATACTGGTTAAGTGTTCCTACGAACTTAACCTTAGTCATTTATATTGATTAGGTGTTCCTATGAACTTAACCCTAGTTATCATCTTGTTCATTAGCATTAACTGATTTATTAATGCACCAACCTCTCACATTAGATATGTGTTGTTGCGGTTACTGGATGTGCTGGTTGGTTTTGGGCAGTTTTACACCACAACTCAATCTAACCTCGGGTTTTTCTTGGGTATGATGCACTAACCTCTCACATTTGATAGGTGTTGTTGTGGTTAATGGGTGTGTCGGGGGGTTCCGGGCAGTTTTACACCACAACTCAATCTAATCTCGGGTTAGGCATGTTCATCTTTTCACTAATTTACATATTTACAGTTTATATGTAAATTGTTCACAATTGTTGTCAATTTCAGATTATGCCACATTTTCCATAAATGTCCAAGACTAGGTTTATATGCTAATTATCCCAACCAGTCATATTCCAATTCTCAAGTTATGCCCAACAAAGCCAATTGCAAATTATGGCCCCCAAATTCAATTGCGAGTTATTACTCAAATTAGGCTACATCTAATCTTCCCAAGTTTGTACTAATGGTCGTGCCCCAATATCCCAATATACATTATGCTTGGCATCTAAGCCAATGGTTATGCCCAATCTAGATTAATATCCTAATTTACAATTTTGTGCCCAATCTAGATTAATATTCCAATTTACCCCAAGTTCGCAACAAAGACAAATTATGTCCCAAATCATAAGTTACAAAGTTATGTTCCACCATTACCAAATAGACTATTCCCCATTACACCCGCATTCCAATCGCACGTATAATAAGTTTCAGTCTAGATTCGAGGTCAATCTAGATTCATAAAATAAAGGGGACGAAAGAGGAACATAAACGAGAGTAGGTATAAAATAGGCATTAAAATGGTAGATCTGTCGGATATTTTGGACCTAAGAGGATTACAGATCTGTTAGAGTTGGGGTATAACAAAGATAGATCTGAAACAAACTGACAGAAATAACCTCATAGACGTATAGACCTGATATAAATAACATCATGAACCTAAAAGGATTATATATCAGATGTCCAACAAGGACAGGCATGATTGAATTATAACTTCCTAGGCATGTAAATCATTGATTCAATAGAAAGATAGGAATTAATCTAAAATATTTGTCTTATCATCAAGCATGGACTTAGATCCATTTCATTATATTACAAAATCAATATTAGGTGTTTAAATCTGAAAATAACTTGAACTTACAAGTTTACAGTTCAATTTACGCCCCAAATCCCAAGTTATATGTCCAATATACTTTATGCCTCAAATCTCAAGTCATATGTCCAATACTTGATGCCTCAAATCTCAAGTCATATGTTCAATACACTTTATGTTTTGAATACAACATGTGTTATGTCCTAAAATCAGTTACAACTCAATTATGCCCAATTATACACAATTTAATACTTTTCCCAAATTTTAGCGCTGGTCATGTCCAAATCATATTTTATGCCCAATTTTATTTCCAACGTACGTTCATCTCTTATGAGATCTGGCTCAGGCTCGCATTAGCCTTGCTATAAAACAAAAAGGGAAGAAGTAAAGAAGAGACAAAGAATGGAAATAATATTATCAATGAGTTAGATCCATAGGATATAGAAAGACGGATAGAAATAGGCACAATCTCAGATTCAGATTTATTACAATGTCAGAATCACAATTAACTTTTATTTCTAAAAGTAACGTGAACTTACAAATTACAGAACGGTCTTGAATTCTAGGATCTGTATTCTGAAACTGAATAGCTCTCCCTTGAAGTAGACTATTTGTTCTTCTAATTTAGATTTGATTTGATTCTTAGGAATAGTTGTTGAAGTCGTTGCATTAGCCTTTGAATCTCTACTAGAATTCTAAACTTGATTTCTATGAAGGACTTGAGCAGCATAACCCCGTCTTAGATTTATTTTGATATGAATTAGGGTAGATTATAGGCGTAGAAGTTGTCTTAGGGGTGTTTATATGGCATAGGGATCAACGAATCTGGTCAGATCGGACATCCAAATGAAGAAAAGTGAATCTGTCCTCGGATCTGGAAATAATGGGGAGGTCGACCCCTAGGTCAACCCCCTGATCGACCTGGGTCCTGGACGAGAAATTTCCCACCCAGCTCGGGTCTATGATTTGAATTTCGAATTTCAAACCTGAGCTGTTTTATTTAAATATCTGAAACTTCTGAAGAACATAACTTCTTCATACGGAGTATGATTTACACAAACTCGGACTCTATCTCAAGCACAATTCTGAGACGAACGAAAACCCGTTTCCCTTAATTCTTCTCTTAAAAATTAAGTATACTTTAATTTGTTACTTTGACATTCAAAGAAAATACGGGGTGTTACATTCTCCCCTCCTTAAGGGATTTCGTCCCCGAAATCTTCAAGTTAGGAAGAACGTGTATCCTAACATCAAACATCCATCTACTCAACCATTCAATCACAGGCGTCCATTGTCCTTAAAGGGTTTCTAATGCCGTATGAACATATGCAGTGTGTGTGTATATGTCTCTTATCTAATGCAAAATCAGGCGGTCTACTGATCCAGTTGACCTCCTTAATGCGAATCATGAGAGTGTCATGCGTCTAATATGTATGCAAATATCCCTAATCATGTAAATACTATATGTGTGCATATTATCTCATCCATATGCAACATCCATATGATAACATATCATGTTTCAATCCATATACAAATACATTCATATGCATATGCAATATGAAAGTGACTGAGCCGATCTAGTGCCTAATGTGTGTATATGCATCCACGAGCAACCACTAGCAAACACTTCAACCATTTGCATCCACCAAACATAACATGTCTCAAACACATGTTTACATCCATTGGCTTCTACCTAATGATCGATGATAGGGCCGAGAGGATATACTTAAAAGATAAAGACTAGCTTGCCAATAAATATTACAGAAAAAGTGGAATCAAGGATATACCCTCAAAAAGGGTATGATGCGTATATCTAGTTTTCAGTCTTCTAAGTCACATCTTCTTGAGCTTTAACTTCACAATTGCGAAGCTCCTTGACCTCCATTTCCAAAACCCACTAGAAAAGATAAGACCTCGATCACTTACTATGCTAGAGGGTTTCCAATGTTGTCGAACTATCTTCCCAAGATAAACAGATGTTAACCATGATACCAAGTGTATATACTAAGATGATTAGAGGTCTCTCTTCTACTTATCTTATCCAGCATGTCACAAATCTGAGGGTCGATATCTCTCATGCAAACCATCCTAGTCGAACTTGGCATCCCTCAAGTACAAGCACCAAAGGCCTAAACCAATATCAGACATGCACCCAAGGAATATCTCCTCCGAATTTGGAAAATTTATGTGAGATGATACTAGCAAAACAACCAAATAATTGAGCACTTAACTGACTCTGGCTATCCTCACTAATCTTGTTCCAAAACTATCGTTGATCGCATAACTGGCTTTGCATTGTCAACTAGATATATGCAGAAGTCTGTCTCGAGTTTTAGGGGGAAAACCCCTACCCTAATCAAAACATCTTGCGCACTCATGGACTACTCCAACGGATCGAAAATCGTTGATAGATACATAAAGTGATTCTAGGTAGCTAAGACAAACTGATCCCTTAGGATCGCATGAAATCTCAAGGGTATTCCCGAGGCAAGTTGAAAGTTTAACTACCCTCCTTTCACAATTACTAGCTAACCAATCCAAGCCTAGAATCAACCCATGGCCAAACCAAAACATAAGTATTACACTTAGACTCAATACTTAATATAGATACTCTCAAATCCTTACAAACCAAAGATAAATGAGCCGAACCAAAAGTTGGATTTGAGACAATAATGGGCCTTCTACTATACAAGTACTAAGGTGCAGATACTCAACTATTGAAGCAGATATAAACGAATGTGAAGCGCTAAAATCAAAAAGATTACTAACGGGATGATCAAGAAGAAAAACTAAACTTTTTCAACAGAAACCTTACTACCTCTATCTCAGGTACGCTGGAGTTGGGGGCATGCGCTTGCCCTCCTGAAAAACGTGTTCTTTTTTCTTTCCCTTGTCCTTAATAATATGACTCGGTATACCATAATAATGATACTTCCTCTTGTCTTAGGTTTTACTATTCTTTCCTCCCCTCTTGTCCTGTGATTCTTCCACTTACACCTCTTTCTTTTTACCTCCTTTGTGAACCAAGTCCATAACCATGAGTTCCTCATCCTTGGGTTGTGTTCCTTAGCAAAACCCCCTCATTCTCATCTTTTCCATCCTCGTGTAACTTGTTGACAAGTCTCTTGAAAGCTACCTCCATCGCACGGAAAAACACTACAAAGCTTGAAAGAAAAGTAGACGTAGGTGAAACTACTGTGGTTATAGATGGAAGTTGGGAACTTCTTTCGCCCTTTGACAGATATCGTAGTCTCATCAAGCCTATGGAACCATGTCGCGATGAGGTTACCTCCCAGAAAGCCGGGAGCCTCGGAGACTCAAGAAAGAAGAAAACAAGGATTCAAACAGAGGATCAAAAAAGATAGTTCATATGGCTTTGGGGAATATGCTTTTAAAACAAAACTTTTCTTTTGAAAATGCTTCTTTTAAAATCGTTTTGAAAATAATTTTTCAAATCTTTTATCTGATCTGGTAACCTTCAGCTCTGATACCAAGTGAAACACCCCACCTCCGTTAAGGTCACTCAAAAAGGGAATGCCTTAACTTTGGTGGAGCATTTTAGGTAAAAGATGCAGATAAATTACAAGATAGACAAACAAAGCAGTGGAAAATAAAGTCATTTTATAAACAATATGGTTCAGTCAAACTTTTACAACAGTTGTCTCAATCATACTTAAAAGTAATACATATAACTTCTGTCTTGATCTAAAAAAATTCAAATATAAAAGAAGCATAAAAAAACAATGATATTCCCCAAATAAAGCATGAACTAGTCATAGCAGTGGAAGAGGGAGTCCAAAGCAATACATCGACTATCTTCGAGCTTGGAAAGAAAACCGAGCTAAGTGGTAACATTTCCTCCCTGTGAACCTGGGGGGTGGGGGACGGAAGAAAAGAGGGGAAATAAAACTAGGTCAGACATAAGTCTGGTAAGTCCAGTGACTTTCAGCATATAAACAGGCAAAAGCATCATGACACGAATAAACTGAATATAAGACAATACCGTGACAACAGGGATAACAAGATAACATAGGATAAGCATAAGGTATGATAAGGCAAGATAAACTGAATGTGCTTCTACTCTTTCTCTGCTTCGCCACTACTTTATTATTCTGATTTCTATACCTATCTCTGCACCACCTAACCAGTGTACCAACTAGTAATCTGTATAAAATGATAATGTGATCCCAATCCCCGTAATTGTGGTAGCCTTCAGGTGTACATCTATCGTGAGGATTCCACCTCAATCTGCCTAATTGCCATGAACATGTTAGATGTACCCTTACTGCCCTATCGATCGGCTCTTTACTTGCATTAATGTTCCATATGTCTATGTCAATCGGCCCTCCCTTGCGTGTAGATACCTTGTGCTGGTCCCACCATAAGGCGTATCAATCCTTATGATAGCAACCCGACCAGATTCAAGATGCACAATGTATAACTACTGGTACCCAATGCCTACTTTTTCCCACTCCGAAGTACGTGCAGGCCCGTAAACCTCCGGCACCTGCACTGACGTACCCCCTGTCGTTGTTTTGACCGCTTATAATCAGCCTAGTAATTATGCCCCACCCTGCCTAGTTTCAAGGTGCATTGATACATCTATGTGGGTTACTGCTGAAATGGGTCCCCGTTACTAGGGTTTCCTGCTGGTTAAGTTTGCGGGCCTATATATACAAATATTACCCACCTACACGAGATGTACTTAACCCTCCCACCGATTCTAAAATGTTTACTTAACGGTTAAGTTTGTAGGCCTATATATACTAATATTACCCACCCACACTAGATGTACTTAACCCTCCCATCGATTCAAGCATGTTTATTAAACGGTTAAGTTTTGTGGGCCTATATTTACTAATATTACCCACCAACCCGATATGTACTTAACCCTTCCGCGCATTATGTCATATTGGTTAAGTGTTGTCTATTCATGTTAACTTAACCCACCCATTCATCGTGTCATGTTGGTTAAGTGTTTCTTATTAACTTAACCCCGTCCATTCATCAAGTTATATTAGTTAAGTGTTTTCTTTTTAACTTAACCCCACATGTTCATCATGTTGTATTGTTTAAGTGTCATCAATCAATTCAAGTTAACTTAACCCACTTACTAGTCTTGTTACTTTGGTTAAGTGTTGCCTTCTTGTGTCAACTTAACCTTACCACAAAATCAAGTTATATTGGTTAAATGTTGCCCTCTTGTTTTAACTTAACCTTACCACAAATCAAGTTATATTGGTTAAGTGTTTCTTATTACTTATCCCTACCTATTCATCATGCTATACTGGTTAAGTTTTCCTGTGAACTTATCCTTAGTCATTTATATTGGTAAAGTTTTCCTATGAACTTAACCCTAGTTATTCATCTTGTTCATTAGCGTTAATTAATTTATTAATGCACCAACCTTTCACATTAGATATGCGTTGTTGCGGTTACTGGATGTGCCGGGCGGTTCCAGGCAGTTTTACACCACCACTCAATCTAATCTTGGATTTTTCTTGGGCATGATGCACTAACCTCTCACATTTGATAGGTGTTGTTGTGGTTACTGGATGTGCCGGGCGGTTCCGGGCATTTTTACACCACAACTCAATCTAACCTCGGGTTAGGCATGTTCATCTTTTCACTAATTTACATATTTATAGTTTATATGTAAATTATTCACAATTGCTGTCAATTTTAGATTATGCCACATTTTCCATAAATGTCCAAGTCTAGGTTTATATGCCAACTATCCCTGCCAGCCATATTCAAATTCTCAAGTTATGCCCAACAAAGCTAATTGCAAGTTATGGCCCCCAAATTCAATTTCGAGTTATTACTCAAATTAGGCTATATCTAATCTTCCCAAGTTTGTACTAATAGTCATGCCCCAATATCCCAATATACATTATGCTTGGCGTCTTAACCAATGGTTATGCCCAATCTAGATTAATATCCTAATTTACAGTTTTGCGCCCAATCTAGATTAATATTCCAGTATACCCCAAGTTTGCAACAAAGACAAATTATGCCACAAATCATAAGTTACAAAATTATGTTCAACCATTACAAAATAGACTATTCCCCATTACCCCCCGTTCCAATCGCACATATAATAAGTTTCAGTCTAGATTCGAGGTTAATCTAGATTCATAAAATAAAGGGGATGAAAGAGGAACATAAACGAGAGTAGGTATAAAGTAGGCATTAAAATGGTAGATCTATCAAATATTTTGGACCTAAGGGGATTACAGATCTGGTATAGTTGGGGTATAACAAAGATAGATCTGAAACAAACTGACAGAAATAACCTCATAGACATATAGATCTGATATAAATAATATCATGAACCGAAAAGGATTATATATCAGATGTCCAACAAAGACAGGCATGATTGAATAATAACTTCCTAGGCATGTAAATCATTGATTCAATAGAAAGATAGGAATTAATCTTAAAGATTTGTATTATCATCAAGCATGGACTCAGATCCATTTCATTATATGCCAAAATCACTATTAGTTGTTTAAATCTGAAAATAACTTAAACTTACATGTTTATAGTTCAATTTACGCCCCAAATCCCAAGTTATATGTCCAATATACTTTATGCCTCAAATCTCAAGTCATACGTCCAATACACTATGCCTCAAATCTCAAGTCATATGTTCAATCACTTTATGTTTTGAATATAACATGTGTTATGTCCTCAAATCAGTTAAACTCAATTATGCCCAATTATAAACAATTTAATACTTTTCCCAGAATTTAGCGCTGATCATGTCCAAATCATATTTTATGCCCAATTTTATTTCCAATGTACGTTCATCTCTTATGAGATCCGGCTCAGGCTCGCAGTAGCCTGGCTATAAAACAGAAAGGGAAGAAGGAAAAAAGAGACAAAGAATGGAAATAATATTATCAATGAGATAGATCCAAAGGATATAGAAATACAGATAGAAATAGTCATAATCTCATAACCAGATTTATTACAATGTCAGAATCACAATTAACTTTTATTTCTGAAAGTAACGTGAACTTACAAATTACAGAACGGTATTGAATTCTGGGATCTGTATTCTGAAACTGAATAGCTCTCCCTTGAAGTAGACTATTTGTTCTTCTAATTTAGATTTGATTTAATTCTTAGAAATAGTTGTTGAAGTCGTTGAATTAGCCTTTGAATCTCTACTAGAATTCTAAACTTGGTTTCTACGAAGTACTTGAGCAGCATAACCCCGTTTTAGATTTATTTTGATATGAATTAGGGTAGAGTATAGGTGTAATGAAGTTGTGTAGAGAAAGCTTTAGCCTTAGGGGTGTTTATATAGCATAGGAATCAAAGAATCTGGTCAGAATGGGTGTCCAAATGCAGAAAAATGAATGTGTCCTCGGATCTGGAAATAGGGGGGAGGTCGACCCCTAGGTCAACCCCCTCGTCGACCTAGGTCCTGGGCGGGAAATTTCCCGCCCAGCCCGAGTGTGTGATTTGAATTTCGAATTTCATACCTGAGATGTTTTATTTAAATCTCTGAAACTTCTAAAGGTCATAACTTCTTCATACAGAGTCTGATTTACGCAAACTCGGACTCTATCTCAAGCAGAATTCCGAGGCGAACGCAATGGAGTAACCGTTTCCCTTAATTCTTCTCTTAAAAATTAAGTATCCTTTAATTTGTTACTTTGACGTTCACAGAAAATACGGGGTGTTACAGTTTCTGTGGCGTTCAACCACTGAATAAAGATCACTCACACGGTGTTGTCTGAATAATAAATCAAGTGATACCTCAAGTTATTCTAATACATGAGTATCAATCATAGAATCTGAATCATGTAGACACTTTTACAACTAAGGGACGAGAAACACGTTATGAACACTAGCAAATCAAGTCAGAAGTGCTTCTTAATAAACTAAAGTACTGGTATATTTGGTGATAGGAAATGGCCATATTTATCGAGGAGCCAATTTCTTAGTCGAGCTTAACCATACCACTCCTTTCATAGGTGATGCATGGATAAACACAGAATCACCGACATAGAACTTGGAAGCTTCCTACATTTGTTTTCATAGGATTCCTGATGACTCTAAGCCTCTCTTATCCTCTTTCGAATTAGAATGTTCTTCTCAAACGCCACACAAATAGAGTCGAGGCCCAATATCAGCTTCTGCCCGAACTCTATTCAACACAAGGGTGATCGACATGGTCTTCTATATAAGGCTTCAAAAGGAGCCATGGCGATACTAGATTGGTATCTATTATTAAATGAGAACTCAACAAGGAGAAGATGATCCTTCCAAGAACCACCAAAGTCAAAAAACATGCGTGAAGTGAGTACTTTAAGATATTGTTTACCTGTTCAGTTTGTTAATCAAACCGTGAGTGGTTTTCTTTACTAAAATTTAGCCTTGCACCCAAAGCTCGATGAAGGCTCTTACAACAGTGACTAATGAACAACGGATCACGATCACATACGATAGAGCTAGGAATACCATGCAATTGCACGAATTCCCTGATATACAACTTTAAATGAATAGAGGTCACCATACTTTATTTTGATAAGAATGAAATGTGCGGACTTAGTATGACGGTCCACGATAACCTAAATGTTGTTATGGGTTGACCTCAAACTATAAAGAATGCGGATTATTGATCTTAAGGCTAGATTAACACTAGATGGACGAATTATACGAATCCTTTTGAAATCTTTTTAAATTAAGCATAAACAAATGCAATTAACAAACACTAAAACAATCATAGTTTTGGACATAAATGCAAATAATAAATAAAATGCAGTAAAGGAAAGAACACACTATATTTTATACCTGTTTGGGGTTACCCTACATCTAGTCCCACACAATTTCTTATGCAGATTAATTTTCAAATATAATGCCGAGATTACAATCCTCGATTTCGAGGCCACAAGGTACATCCCATATGTTTCTTGAGTACAGTGAGACTCAATTGATTTACCGAGCTACAACATAACCACCTAATTCCATCGGGCAACAATCTCACCTAACTGGTTTATCGGCCATAGTCACATTGTTTTAATTTTATTTTATGGATAGATAGTTTTGATACGTTCCTGTTGATTGTAAATGATCATATAACTATGAATAGCACTGAGGTCATTAAGAAAGAGTGATAAAGAATAAAACTAGAGATAATCGAGTTTGATTAACTTAGGATTTTGGCTGAGTTTTGTTAAGAATGTTTAGAAAATAAGAGTGGAGAAGGAACAAATAAAGGATGAAAAGTTAATAAAAATATTCGTTGAAAACATATGGTATTTATAGGAAATTATCAGCTATGTCCATTCGCGAAGAGAAACGACAAAAATATACTTCTTTTGAAATTTGATTATTGAAAAAAATGTTGTCATGTCGACATGGGGGGGGGGGGGTGAATGATGTCGACTTTCTTATGCATTTTTTGAAAATTGATTTGGTTTTAAAGTGATTTCTATTATAAAACTTGAAGAAATAATTCTTAGACTTGTAAATCATTTTGGATATATTTGAAATAGTAAAACTTGCTAAAAAAACTTTAGAGATTAAACTTTGAAATATTTGATATATTTAATAAAAACATATAAAGAACTACAAAACATATTATAAGATATTATATAAAATATTAAAATTTAATTATGAGATTGAGGCTAAAACATTGAAATTACAAGATAATGATTGAAAGTAGATTTTGAAATTAAGAGTAACATATTTAAATCTGGAGATGATTTGAAAATGAAGACAAAATGACTTTTAAAAATAGTTTTAAATTTTAGTTTTAAAATAATTTAACCAAGAAAGATGATTTAAAATATGGTTTTGAAAAAATATAGTTTATAATACAAAATAAGTTAATTTTATAAGTTCACGAATGCAATTTCACAAATAAATTTAGAGTATAGATCTAGATTCAATTATTTATCTTGATGTCTTGAAATCTTGAAACTCATAAGTCTACGTTCTAGGTTTCTTCAATCTTGAATCCATTAGTCTTGAACCTCTATACTTTACAGCCTTCATTCTTTAGTACCTTCACATATAACCTGCATACACACACGCACATACACACACAAATATATATATATATATATCTGAAAATGAACGTTAGTATTTGTATTTTATAACAAGTCCTAAGGTTTTTGTCATCAGAAATGCCATATAAGGAGTTAACAATCTCCCTCTTTTTTATGATGACAACTTATATTTGTGAAATATACTCCATTGAACTTTAATTTTAGTCTGACTTCTCCATACTCCAATAACTCTCGCTTAATCTAAGCCTATCTATCCTATTTTATAGTTCTCCCTCTTTTCGTCAATAAAAAAGCTAACTTAAACTAAATAACTTTCCCTGACTCTTATACTTATTACATTACTCAAAATTATAATAGAATATAAATGAGATAATTAATTATGGGTATAATATAGCAAGGTAAATGTAAGGGGTTTGTAAATTTCATACGCGGTCAATAAAATCATACAATGATATATTGCATATCGATTTTAATCAAATCAAATCAAACTAGGGCAAACAATTCGTTCCAAATCATACAAATCAAATAGTACATGTTAATTCAAATATTTCTTAGAACTTCAAACCAACCTTCTTCACCGAAGATATGATTTGATTTTATAGCATCCCACTCTTTATTATACTTGTTCAGAGTTCCTTTTGGAGTTTCTTCGAGTTCTTCCCTATTACGGGATGAAATCATCCATCGAATGGCATTGAAATTCCTTTTTTCTTCCTTTATAATATGTATTTGGCTTAATTCTTAGTGAAATTTGTGAAGGATAAAAGTATATTCTTGAAAGAATTGAGAGTTTTTTAAAGATTCTCACCTAGACTGTGAATAGGAGAGGCCATTTTTGATAAAGATATAAAGAATTCAATAGAAATATAAGGAGAATTAAGAATATGTATTTTCTAGAAGAAATGGGTAGATAAATAGTCATTTGAAAAGAAAGTACACTAGGTAGTTATGTCAATATCATTTTCAAAAAGAATATTTCTGTTCGTTGCATGATGACATGGTGGATGGGGGATGTCCACATGCCCTTATTGATTTATCCAATTTTCTTTATTCCTTATATTATGCACAAGTCTATATATATATATACATATAATATAATAACAAGAATGTTAGAGATATTTTAAAGCTAATTAACATATGTAAAAGATATCCATTAATAATTTTAGTTAACATTACATAAAAACAATACATAACATTAACTAACTAGAGATCTAGATAGCTACAACAAGAAATAAAACTTGGTTTCAGTAGAGGATGATAAAGATGATGATAATTCAAGTTTGCGACTTACTTTCCAAAGAACTTGTAAATTTTATTGAAAATTTTATCTAATAGTTAATTAAAGGAAATTTTGAGGATCCTATGATTTTCAACTATTATGTTTTAGTTTTTGAGATGCGTCTTGTTAAGAATTTTAGGGTATTAATACTTTCAAAAGATGTCTCTTCTTCCTCCTCCTCCTCTTCAATTTCCATCTTCACCACTTATTCCTCTTATTCTTCAATTTCTTCATGTGCCAACCTTTTTTTCTACAAGAATTTCATAAGGTTGAAACATAAGTGGGATTTTCAAAAGAGAGATATTTTAATGATCAAACACTTTTATAGATACAAAATCCTCTCTTATACAATTAACTCCAAAATAGATAAAAATCTGAGTAAGATAAATTACATGACGCAAAGTGTTCTATCTACTAGTAATATTTTTGGAACGAAGTTTATCTAAAATTACTTGTGTCGAATTATTGATATAATTCCCAAAAATAGAAAAAAAGTGCCTTACAAACTTTCAAGGCAGGATTATTGAAATTTTCCAATCTGGGAGTTATGGTATGTTGCAAAAGAAGGTTTACAATTCTTTCTTTAGGTCAAAAATTTCAGTTTTAAAATTTAGTGTTGTCATCTCCTTTAAAAATATGATGAAATGTCTCATAATCATGTATATCAATTTGAAAATTCGGAAGTTCCATTCCCAAATGTTTGCACCCCAAAATATTTCCCAAAACTTCACAATCCAAAATAATCCGTGTTCCTTTAGCATTACTCCAAATTTTCACTTCTCTTCCTTTTTAAAAACCACGATTCAAATTTGCATGAAACATTTTGATAAGATTAGGATAATGAATGAAATTATTTTGAGAATTTGCTTCTCTTCAAATAAAGTAACAAGTTCATAAGACAGAAAGTCATTAAAAATTGCAAAATTTTCCACATAGACTTTACTGAAATTCACATAGCTTATGTAAGCTTTGAAAGCACTCTTTGATGGCTTTGGATAGCGTAATGGTGGACGAAGTCCTTGAAGAGGCAAGTATTCAAGAATATAAAGAGCATAAGAGTTCGAAAAAGAGTTTTAATTTTGAAATGAAAGTGAAAAGAAAAAATAAAGCTAGTGAGATAAATAGATTCCCTAAATTCATGTTCTTTGGTTAAAAGACACATTTTTTGAGCTATGGAATTATAGAGGAGGTGGAGGAAAATTCAAAATTTTGAATTCAGATATGAAAATCAAAATGGGGGGGGGGGGGTGTTGACACAGTGGATAGGGCCATGTCGACATGAGTCCTATAATTCATGTGACTAAATTTATCCTACTTTATTTAATGTCTATACATGTTCTATAAACTAATTTATATTTTGCTTTGCCAAAAATAATAATTTATATTTTATTTGAGATAATATAAAATAGAATTTTAATATTAATTTTTAAAATATTATTAAAATAATATTATTTTGAAGTTTAAATTCAAAGACCAAGCAATGCACACATTCAAACAAGCAATTTCAGCTAACGTAATTTGAATGTGTAACTACTTTTAGACCCATATTCCAAAGATTACCAGATTCATATAAGCTACAAAGCTAAAATTTGAATTTTCTTTGTCCCCTGATCTTCATCACTGGAGGATAAGTTTGAATAATCTAGTATAGAAGTATATGCTCTCTATAATTTCTTGGATGAATCGTTGCTTAAAGGAAATTTATATCTTTCGAGGTACGGAAAATCTCTTTTTATATGACATGGCTCGTCACAATCAAAGCGGCTGACACTGATGAGAGTCTCATTATTGTTTCCAAAAATCATACAATGATTTTTCTTTAAATTGTTCATCATTTTGTATTTCATAAACTTTCTAAAATTCATGGTCATTAAGTCTACTTCCTCGTCGTCATGACTATTTGAGTTTAAATCGTCTGTTAATACATCGAACAATATTGGCTTCTTTTTTGAGGCCTTGCTTTCTCTTTTCCCTTGCATTTGTACTTCCATATTTCCCATTAATTCTTCAAATTTCAATTTACTGATATCATTAGCTTTTCAATTGCATGAATCTTCAAATCTCGTTCTGGGGTGAATGAATTCAGATTTGTCTCTTTCTCATTTATTATATCAAAAATTTCTTTAAAATCACAATTTTTTTCCAAAATAAAAACCAACATGATCTCCTTAGGAAAAGGTATTTCTTAATGCAGCTAGTGAGTGTAAAATGTCATGAAGCGGACTGTACATGTATGAGATGGACTCATTTGGATTCATCTTGAATAATTGAAACAGACTGGTCAAAATGGATATTCTGTTTTGTTTGACTTTTCTTATTCCTTAATGAGTAACTTGCAAAGTTCAAATCCCATATGAAGACTAATAGACATATACTCTATTAAACTCACGCCTATCAAGTGAACAAAATAGAATATTCATGGATTTGGAATTGTTTTGGACAACAGTCTTTTGCTCAATAGTCCATTGTGCAAAATCAGATGTTGGTTCAATGTACTCAATTTGTGTGATATTCCAGGTGTCTATACCTATTGATTGCATATAGATTTTCATTCTACATGCCTAATATGCATAGTGACTGCCATTAAAAAATGTTGGTCTAGCAGTAGATTGACCCTCTATAATGAACTAGTGATAGTATTGACATTACCGGTGTTAGCAGTCATTTGAAACTTTTTAAAAATAAGATTATGAAAACTTGAAAACCCAATTCTCTGATACCAAATGTGAAGAATGTAGATTACGGATCTTAAGGCTAGATTAACACTAGAGGTGTAAATAGTGTTTAATGAATTACATGAATCTTTTTAAATTAAACACAAATATAAGCCATTCGCAGACACTTAAATAATCACAGATTCAGTCATAGATGCAAATATTAAATAAATTATATTTAAGGAAAGAACATATTGGTATTTAATACTTTTTTAGAGTTACCCTACATCCAGCCCCAAAAAATTTCTTATGCAGATTCATTTTCAATTATAATGTCGAGACTACAATGATCGATTTTAAAGCCACTAAGTACGTCCTACCTATTTTTAGAGCACAGCTAGGCTCAATTGATTTATTGGGCTACAATCGCACCCAACAGATTCCATCAGGCTATGATCACACCTAACTGATTTATTGTCCATTGTCGCACCATTTCAACTTGCTTTTATTGATGGAGAGATTTGATATGTTCTTTTTGATTGCAAATGATCTTATAACTTTGAATAACACTCGGATCTTTGAAAGAGAGAGTTATAGAGAATCAAACTAGAGATAAAAGAATTTGACTAACTTAGGATTCTGGAAGAGTATCGTTAAGGTTATTTAGAAAACAAGAGTAGAGAAGAGGGAGTGAAGAAAAGATGAAAAATTACTAAAAATTCGTTGAAAACATCTAGTACTTATAGGAAATTAAAAGCCATTTCCACTCGCAAAGAGATACGAGAAAAGGCACTTCTTTCGAAATTTTGTTTTTGAAAAAAACTATCATCATGCCGACATGGGGATGAATGATTTTAACATACTTATATATTTTCTGAAAACTGATTATGTTTTAAGATGATTTCTCCTCTATAATTGGTTGGAGAATTATAATTCATTTTGGATATATTACAAATAGTAAAACTTGTTCAATTACTTTAGAGATTAATCTTTGAAATATTAGATATATATATAATAAAAATATATAAAGAACTATAAATCAAAATATAATATATTATAAAAAAATCTTAAAATATAATTTTGAGATCGAGGCTAAAACATTTTAATCAAAAGATGTTGACTGAAAATAGATTTTGAAATTAAAAGTAACATATTTAAATCAAGAGAGGGTTTGGAAATCAAGGCTAAATGATTTTAAAGAATAGTTTTCAGTTTTAAGGCTAAAATAATTAAACTGAGAGAGATGACTTAATAGATAGTTTTAGAAAAAATAGTTTAAAATATAAAACAGGACAACTTTAAAAGTTCGTGGATTCCATTACAAAATTAAAATCAGAATAAAGATTTTAGTGATATTATGAAGTTATAGATCTAGATTCAATTACTTATCTTGATTTCTTGAAATCTTGAAACTCATGAGTCTTTATTCTTACTTTCTTTAATTTTGAATCCATCAATCTTAAATTTATGTGCTATACAGTCTACAATCTTTAGTACCTTCATATAAAACCTATATATATATATATGTATATATATGAACAAGAATGATATTATTTATACTTTATGACATGCCCTAAGGTTGTTATCATCAAAACCATCTTCTCAGGAACTAACATGAACGAGGTAAATCAACAATAAAATTCGGGGATATTCAATCCCACTTCAACTGCGAGACCTCTGAAGGCTGAAGGAGACCGCTGGATCATTGATGCTTAGCATTCATAAGCTGATAAGTCACGAAATTACTTACATAACTTTCCGTTTCCCACTTCATGCCTTTCGAGAATTTTAATAAACTCACATTAGTATACATCTTATTGTGCCAGGATGGATAGTTACCTAGTACAGTGATAGTCGGCTAGAATGTCCTGCCTAAGATTCAAAACAAAAGGCACAATCAAACGATTGTTCTTTCCAATAAACTATGCATATCGACACTGAAATACCCTAAATGCTCGTTATAGGACTATGACTGGCAACGCTGAATAAGTGATAAAATATTTAGATCATGCTACTATGCCTCGGTAATACGATCCTATAGGCTGGGTCGTGCATCCATACCAAACAATAAAACTGAGAATCTAAAGATGAAGCACGACCTCGAATGTCGCAATACGTAAGACTATATAATATGTTCTACTCTTCAAGCATCATGGGAACTGTAGCTAATGTTCATAACTCAATATGTCAACAACTCGATTACCCTTTGCTTGAGAAATTTTATATCAAAGTCATATGAAGCTAGGAATTCGAACCAATGCTGCTATTGCATGTTGAGCTCTTTCTAAATGAATAAGTACTCGAAAGACATATGATCGGTTTAAAGAATGAAATGCTCTCCCAATAGATAATGATGCAATATTTTCAAAGCAAAGACGAAAACGGCTAATTCCAAATCATGGGTAGCATAACGAACCATATTCGAGCGTAATTTCGCAGACTCGTAGGCAACTAACTGATCACGCTGCATGATCACAACATTATGGCCACTATAGCTAACATCTATATAGATGATAAGATCATGGTTCCCTTCGAGAGAAGCTAAAATAAGTGCATGAGTAAGAAACTCCTTTAATTTTTGAAAAGAATCTTCGTGTATTTCATACCAAACAAAGTGAATGCCTATTCTAGTAAGGCTAGTGAGAGGAAGCATAATACAGGAATGATCTTTTATGAATCAATGGTAATAACCTACCAATCCTAGGAAACTACGAATATTTGAGACTTTCACGATGCTCTTAAAATAATGGATGACTTCGATCTTAAAAAGATCTTCCAAAATGCCATTGGATGAGGCAACGTGGTTGAGAAACTTAACTAGCTTCCCCAAAAAAATGGCACTTTGAGAATTTTTCTTTGGATTGATGCCAACGGAATGTACTCAAAACAATTGTTAAGTGATAAGCATGCTCAGCCTCAGACTTAGAATATACAAGGACGTCATCGACGAATACACAAACGAACTTATCGAGATATTCTCAGAATAATCGATTCATGAGATCGACGAAATAAGCTGGGACGTTCGTCAAAACGAATGGCATGACAAGCCACTCATAAGAATCATATCGAGTGTTGAATGCGGAGAGAGGAATGTTATCTTCTTTAATTCGAAACTGATGAAAACCTATTGCGAGTTCAAGCTGGGAAAGGATCTTAGATCCACTCAACCAATCGAATATGTCATCGATCCTAGGCAATAGATAATGATTCTTGATGGTTAACTCACTAACCTTGCAATAATCCATGCAAAGACTAAGAGTGCCATCTACTTTCTTCACGAATACCACCATGGCACCCCATGGTAAAGGCCTAGACTAGATGAACTGCTTTGCTTCAACCTCAAATAGTCACTCAACCTATCAAATATGTCATCGATCCTAGGCAATGGATAATGACTCTTGATGGTCAACTCACTAACTTGCGATAATCCATGCAAAGACTAAGAGTGCCATCAACTTTCTTCATGAATACCACCATAGCACCCCATGTAAAGGCCTAGACTGGATGAATTGCTTTACTTCAAGCTCAAATAGTCCCTTTTTGGGATCCTCATTCTCTTTAGTCAACATCTTAGTAGGTGTAACACCCCCACGTCCATTAATGTCACTCACAAAGGGAATGCATTAACTTCCATAGAGTGTGTTTAGTGTATAGAACAGAATATACCAAGACAGATATAAATAATGGTACTTGAAAATTTTAAAACAACTTTTATTGCAGTGGAGAAATAGTTTGATTACAACAACTTCATAAACCAAATACACTTAATATCCATTTTGATAAATTGTTTCAGAGTACATAAGACAAAAAGCATAAACCCCAACACAAGTAGCCATAAAAGAGATGAGCTAAACTTTACTTTCAGCAATTTGAGGACTTCCAAAAGAGAGAGAAAGAGATCCAAGATCAAGCTCCACTAGTAGTAGTCCCACCCTCAGAACCTGGGGGGAAAGGAAGAAAAGAGGTGAAAACAAGGGGGTCAGACATAAAGTATGGCGAGTATAATAACTTCAACAATATAATCATTAAAGTAACTAGGATAAGGCATAAACTGGTAAGATAAGATATGACCATCAAACAAGTGGGCATGACAAAGCAAATAAGAGGAATATTCTGGCGTTAATCTCGTTCCTAATCACTATAGGATAATTACTATATTGCACCACCACTAGTCACCCTAAAAGTTGATCCCGCCTACAGAACTTAATAATGATAATGGTAGTTCGTGTACCCCTAGCGGCCTTCATAGGTGTCGTCTGCCCCTATCTCCACTAGTTGTACCCACTACCCCCATTCGATTGGATCCCTAACTCGTAGATACCCGCGCTGGTCCCACAGTGGGGTGTACCACTCCAAAGTGGCAACCCGATACAACTAAAGATGCACGGCTTATATCTACACAATGCAACAACGTATTACCTACTAGCCTGGGCCCACACACGCACATGACCCCGTTGGACTTGCGTTGCCACCGCTAACCCGTTTTGACCTCTTACAATCAAATCCAGTAAGCGTGTTACGCCCTTGACTTGGGTCAAGCTCACAAAGATACTTAATGGGTTACTGGTTTGAAAAGGGCCCCTATGCTTGACACAAGCCTTCCACCTATGCTTGGTCCCCACTAAGGTTTCCCCACTTCACCCCATTCTTACTCATGTCTTATTACATGTTTCAATCTTGGTTAAGTGCATCTAATCGTATTTCACATGCCACCCATGGCACCCACTTAATTTCACATGCCACCCAAGGCACCCACTTAACCACCCATGTCCCACCACATGTTTATCTGGTTAAGTGTTACTTAATTCATTAGAACCGTAACCTTGTAAAGACCTCCCACATTAGGCTGGCATTTGCGTTGCTGGATTTGCCGGGCGGGTCCCGGCAGTCTTATACCACAAACGAGCCTAACCTCGTGTCTTTACAATTGTTATGCATTTAATTCGTGCCTTTGACCTCTCACATTAAACTGGCAATTGTGGTTGCTGGATTTGCCGGGCGGGTCCGGGCAGTCTTACACCACAAAAGAGTCTAACCTCGTGTCTTAGGCGGTTAATTATTATACATCTTTATTTAACCCCAAATTGGATTAATATCCCTATTCAAATTTGCCAATAAATTCCAAATTTATTTTTGTCCATAATTGTCTCTTAAAATTATGTCCATAAATACCAATTATGCCAATTAATGTCTCAAATTAATTATATGCCTTTTTAGACCATTTTATGCTAATTCACAATTTATGTATATTCAATATTATCCCATCATCCCCACGCTATTCGTACGTTTTCATATGACATATGTTAGACTCGCAAATAGTCAAACTTATAAAAAGAAAAACAACATCACATAACACATAAAATAGATCTAAGGATCATGAAATAAGATTACATAGCCAATAACTTGCATATGAATTTCATTCAAACTAGCATATGATACAAAACTAGCATAGGTGATGGGCAAAAACTTGCATAACTTATGTACTGCTATAGATCCAAACATAAAGGTGTGAAATTGCATATGGATCTAATCATAAAGGTGTGAACTTGCATATGGATATAAAGATGTAATCTTGCATATAGATCTAAACATAAAGATATAATATTGCTTATGGATCTAATCATAAAGGTGTGAACTTGCAAATGGATCTAAACATATTGATTAATGTCACATAAACTAGCATGTGCGTATACATGTTTCACATATATTTTAACAACCCAAACTTGCATAAGATTCATATAAGAATATATGATCCAATCACCACAAACTTGCATAAGATATATGATTCAACTTGCATAGGATTCACATAAGAACTAACATATGATCCAACTTGCATAAAATTCACATAAGAACTAACATATGATTCAACACCACAACCCTACATATAATTTACATCACATGATTCAAAATCATATTCTTATGATCCCAATCATATCTTATCATAATTAAATTAACGAATTATTTTGTGAAAGCTATCATACTTACAATCAAAAAGAATAGTCTGTCTTTTTGTAATATGTATCCTGAAATTGAATTGCTCGCCTTTGATGTAGACTTAGTTGTTATTTTAGATTTGATTTGATTTTGATTCAAGCCTCTATCTTGCTTTAGGGTTGAAAGTGTATGGCGGCTACTCTAGGTCCTCCATTGACAGCATGGCGGCTCTTGGTATGAATTTGTGTGATTAGGGTTATGGATTTAGGGTGTTTTTATAGAAGATTAATTAATTAAGAGTCATGGATTAACCTAGGAATAACCAGAACCATTCAGATAGCCACCTAAGCCCTAGTGACTCAGCAATGACTCACTGTTCGGATCAGAACACTCCAGAAATCTGTGCAGGCTTTTAGCCCGACCTGGGCGCACTTGGAAGGTGCGCCAGTGCATTTTTGTACTGGCGCACTTCACAAATGCGCCAGTGCATTCTGGCATGTTTCCGGTTTTTCTGCCTAACTTCGTTCATCCATATCTCCTTCATACGGTGTCCGTTTTATGCAAACTCGGACTTTATCTCAAGCAGAATTTCGAGACGAACGCAATGGCGCAACCCGTTTCCCTTAATTCCCACATTTGAAATTAAGTATTCTTTAATTTGTTAACTTAATATTTAAAATTACCGAGTGTTACATTCTCCCCTACTTAATGGATTTCGCCCCTGAAATCTCCAAGTTAAGGAGAAAGCATATCCTAACATCCATCAAACACAGGCATCCATTGTCCTTACAAGATCTCTAATGTTGTATGAACATATGCAAGAAGCGTGTGTATATGTTCCTTATCTACTGAAAAATCAGGCGGTTTACTGATTCAGTTGACCTCCTTAATGCAAATCATGATAGTGCCATGCGTCCATTATGTATGTGAAAGAATCCTATCGATACACATTATTTCTACATGTGTGCACAACCATTCATCAAAATGCAGCATCCATATGATAACACAACCATTATACATTCATTAATTTAAATATGCACACACATTTATATGCAATATGAAGGTGATTGAGCCGATTTAGTGCCTAAGGTGTGTGTACATGCATCCACGAGCAACCACTAGCAACCACTTACATCCATTTGCATCCATCAAACATAACATGTCTCAAACACATGTTTGCAACCATTGGGTTCTTCCTGACTAAAGATCGAAGATGTCATCACAAAGATAATACTAAACGATAGGACAAGTATCAACAAAGCGGTAGAAAAAGGAGAAAATAAAACATACCGTTAAAAAGGAAAGGGTACAGCGTACGCATCTTATCTTCCGTCTCCCAAGCTGCGTCTCTTTGATCATCTCCCCATTGCACTTTGAGTGACTTGACCTCTTTATTGCGAAGCTTTTTGACCTCCGATTCGAGAATGCGTGTAGGAGCTCTTCTGATCATGGCACTGCGCTCTACTTCCACTTCTTCGAGCGTGCTCGGCACTACCACTTCCGTCGTATCGTGTAAATACTTAAGCAAATGCGAAACGTGAAACACGTCATGAACTCCACTGAGCTTCTCTGGTAACTTTAATCTATACGCCATCTTCCCAATCCTCTCTATAATTGGAAAGGGTCCTACGAACCTTGGTGCCAACTTCCCTACTGATACAAAGCGGACTACGTTTCTCAATGGTGACACCTTAACAAAAACCATGTCCCCAACATTTAACTCAAGATCGGTTCATCTCCTATCAGCATATGACTTCTGTCAGTCCTGCACCGTCTTCATTCGCCGTCGAATCAGGTCTATCTTCTCCGATGTCTCCCTAATCATGTCGGGTCCAAGCAAAACCTTGTCCGTGGATTCCCACCAACAAATAGGTGATTGGCACGGTCGTCCATAAAGAGCCTCAAAAGGTGCCATGCCAATGCTAGCCTAAAAACTATTATTATAGGCAAACTCCACTAGTGGAAGATGTTCTTCCCATGTTCCTCCAAAGTATAGGATGCATATCCTTAGAAGGTCTTCTAGAATCCGATTTGCTCTCTCGGTCTGGCCGTCCGTCTAAGGATGATAAGCGGTACTTAAGCATAATTTCGTTCCAACCGCCACTTGTAAGCTTTTTTCAAAATTCACTCGTGAAAATGGGATCTCTATCGCTCACAATGGTAGAGGGTATGCCATGCAAACGGACTATCTCTCGAAGGTAAACGGATGCTAACCACGCGGTGGTCCTTTTACTTTTAACGGGAATAAAATGGGCACTTTTGTTAAGTCTGTCTACAATAACCCAAATCCCCGTATTACCCTTCCTTGATCTTGGTAACCCATCTACAAAATCCATGGAAACGCTTTCCCATTTCCAAAGCGGAATCTCTAAGGGATGGAGCAAATCTCCAGGCTTCTTTTGCTCCGCCTTGACTTGTTGGCACACTAAGCATCTAGCAATGAACTCGGCCACGTCCTTCTTCATTCCGGCCCAAAAGAAAACTCGCTTCATATCCCTATACATCCTATCACCAGCGGGATGTATGGTCAACTTAAAGCGATGTGAGTCTTCAAGAATTGCCTTCTTCAAACTCTCGTCTTGTGGTACGCAAAGTCTTCCATCTCCACGTAGCCAACCTCTCTCATCTATAGCATATCTATTCATATGACTCGATGACTCCCCTCCTATAAGCTTGCCTACTATCTCAACCAATTGTGGGTCGTTTCGCTATGCCTCTCCAACTCGACCCAAAAGTGTAGGTTGCACCTCTAACGATGCCAATAATCTGTGTACATGATTGACAGAGGGTATAAAGTCAAAGGAAGATATATACTCCAAACTCTGCCGCTCTACGAACAAAGGATTTAAAGTTAACTTCTTTCTACTTAAGGCGTCAGCTACAACATTACCCTTGCCAGGGGTATATGCGATCCCTAAATCGTAGGATGCCAAAAAAATCATCCATCTCTATTGCCTCAAGTTTAGGTACTTCTAAGAGAAAAAGTACTTTAGCGACTTACGGTCTGTATACAACTCAAACCACTCACCAAGCAAATAATGATGCCATGACTTAAGCGCAAAAACTATGGCCGCCAACTCTAAGTCGTGGGTAGGGTAATTTTTCTCGTGGGCTTTCAACTGCCTTCCTCCATAGCATATCACCCTTTCCTCTTGCATTAAAACTGCCCCAAGCCCTGTCCCGCAAGCATCGGTATATATAGTGAATGTCTTACTCCCGTCTGGCAAAACTAAAACTGGAGCGGTCGTCAAAGCCCTCTTTAGACGTTGGAAAGCATCGTCACAGTCAACGTCCCATGCAAACGTCAAGTTCTTCTTCGTTAATCAAGTGAGAGGGGCTAATATCTTCGCGAAGTCCTTAATGAACTTCCTATAATAGCCAACATACCCTAAAAAGCTTCTTACTTCTGTTGCATTCTTAGGAGTTTTCCAATCTTGGATTGCCACCACCTTGGCGGGATCCACAGCTACCCCTTCCTTAGAGACCACGCGTCCTAAGAACCTCACTTCTTTTCTCCAAAAATGGCACTTGGAGAACTTAGCTTTTAGCTGAAGCACTCGTAGGGTCTCTAAGACTTCCCTAAGATGTAGGGCATGCTCTTCTTGATTTTTAGAGAAAACCAGAATATCGTCTACAAAGACTACCACAAACTTGTGTAGAAACTCCCTAAACACCCTACTCATTAAGTCAACAAAGTATGCGGGTGCACTCGTCAAACCAAAAGGCATTACGAGCCACTCAAAAAAACCGTCAAGAGTTCTAAAGGCAGTCTTATCGATGCTATCTTCAGCCACCCTTAGCTGATGAAACCCTGTAGCTAAATTCAGTTGCGAGAAAACCGAAGCACCCACCAACTGATCGAATAAATCGTCTATCCTCGGCAATGGGTGCATGTTCTTCTTTGTCAGCTTATTCAGCTCTCTATAGTCCACGCACAATCTAAGTGAACCATCAGCTTTTGTAGCAAAAACAACTGGAGCACCCCACTACGAAATACTTCTTCTTATGAACCCCTTCTCAAGCAGTTCTTTCACTTGCTTACTGAGTTCTCTTCTCTCTCTCGGAGCCATGTGGCGAACTGGTAATGCAACTGGATTTGCATTATCTACTAGATATATTCGAAAGTCTATCTCACGCCTCGGGGGTAAACCTCGAACTTCATCGAAGACGTCACTATATTCATGGACCACACGAACAGATTTCAAATCATCATTGGATGCGTCTAGGGATTCTAGGTAGCTAAGCATTATCGGACCTCTAAGATCACAAGAAATATCAAGGGCCTTTCCACAACGAGTTAACAATCTAACTACCCTTCTTTCACAATCTATGACGACATCGTATCTAGTTAGCCAATCCATACCTAGAATCAAGTCGTAGCCCATGAAGCCAAGAACAAATGTGTTGCATTCAAACCCAACACCCAAGATAAATACTCTCAAATCCCGAAAAATCATAGAAAGATGAGCCGAACCACCAATAGGATTTGAGACTACTATGAGATCCGTAACTAGACTAGTATTTAGGTGCAGTGTTTCAACTAGCAAAGCAGGTACAAACAAGTGTGAAGCGCCATAGTCAAATAAAGTATGAACAGGATGATCAAACAAAAAAACTAAACTTTCAAAGAAAATGTTTCTACCTCTCTCCTGTCCTGGTGCCATGAGAGCCTAAATCTGCCCTCTCGCCTGCCCTGGTGCCATGAGAGCTTGAAGCTGCCCACCAGAAGTTCTTTTCCCTTGCCCCTGTTTCCTTGGGAAGTCCTTAACTAGATGACTTGCCTCTCCACAGTGGAAACAACCAGTCTTCTTCTTTTTCCTACAGTCTTTACTCAGATGGCCTGGTGTCCCACAATTAAAGCACTTCTTCTTTCCTTTGCCATTATTTTTCTTCCCCCGTTTCTTGTTTTGTTGTTGTGGTTTCTTTTGGTCCCCTTTCTTCTCCGGTGCCTTATTAGCATTAGCACCTTTCTCTTTCTCATGCATAAGCGCCATGTCAACCAAATTCTCAAAGGTAGCCCCCATAGGAATGTGGGTCGTAGCAAACCCGTGTAGTGGCTCATTCAAACCTTAACGAACCTTAGGGCCTTCTTCTCAGATGTTTTTACCAATTCCAAGCCAAATCTCGCCAACTGATTGAACTTGTTGACGTACTCCTTTACTGATAAATCCCCTTGCTTCAACGCCAAGAATCTTTCCATATATAAATTCTCTTCTGCTTGTGAGAGAAACTTCATTTCGAACGTACGCTTGAAATCCATCCATGTCTCCACCGGACGCTCTCCGTTCGTGACTTCCCACCAAAACGAGGCTTCGTCTTTCATTACCCAAGCAGCCAATTGGACTTTCCTTCCATCTTCTACCTCAAAAATACCGAATAGATCTTCCACCTCCTAAAGCCAATTTCGAGCTTCAACAAATGTCTCTGATCCGTGAAAAGGTTTCCCATCCATTGCTCTAAAATCTTTGCATATCTTTTCAAAAGTATCAACACGGGGAGGAGGAGGAGAAGGAGGTGGAGCATTTGCTGGGCCTGCGACATTGGCCCTAGCTTCCAGATATCTTCTAAACCATCCTGGTATCGGTATCCCTTCGGGTATCTCGGAAATTCCAGACATGCTGAAAAGAAAATGAAGAGATTCAAAACGGAAAATTCGAAAGAAAGATATATAGCTCTTGGGGGTTATGTTTTTAAAACAAACTTTTCTCTTGAAAATACTTTCCTTAAAACATACTTTTGAAAGTATTTCTTTATAAATGCTTTTTGAAAAATAGTTTTTCAAAATTCATATCTGGTCCGGTAACCTTCAGCTCTGATACCACGTGTAACACCCCACGTCCATTAATGTCACTCACAAAGGAAATGCATTAACTTCCATGGAGCATATTTAGTGTATAGAACATAATATAACAAGACAGATATAAATAACGGTACTTGAAAATTTTAGAACAACTTTTATTGCAGCGGAGAAATAGTTTGATTACAATATCTTCATAAACCAAATACACTTAATATCCATCATAATAAATTGTTTCAGAGTACATAAAATAAAACGCAAGGCCCAACACAAGTAGCCATAAAAGAGATGAGATGAACTTTACTTTCAGCAATCCAAGCACTTCCAAAAGAGAGAGAAAGAGATTCAAGATCAAGCTCCACTAGTACTAGTCCTACCCTGAGAACCTTGGGGGGGGGGGAAGGAAGAAAAGAGGCAAAAACAAATGGGTCAGACATAAAGTCTGGCGAGTATAATAACTTTAAAAATATAATTATTAAAGTAACTGGGATAAGGCATAAGCTAGTAAGATAAGATATGACCGTGAAACAAGTGGGCATGACAAAGCAAATAAGAGGAATATTCAGGCGGGAATCTCGTTCCTAATCACTATAGGATAATTACTATACTGCACCACCACTAGTCACCATAAAATTTGATCCCCCCTACAGAACTTAATAATGATAATGGTAGTTCGTGTACCCTAACTGCCTTAATAGGTGCCGTCTGCCTCTATCTCCACTAGTTGTACCCACTACCCCCATTCGATCGACTCCCTAACTCATAGATACCCGTATTGGTCCCACAGTGGGGTGTATCACTCCCCAAAGTGGCAATCCGATACCACTAAAGATGCACGGCTTATATCTACATGATGCAACAACGTCTTACCTCCCAGCCCAGGCCCACGCACGCACATGACCCCGTGCGTTGCCACCACTAAACCGTTTTGACCTCTTATAATCAAATCCAGTAAGCATGTCCCATCCTTGATTTGGGTCGAGCTCACAAAGATACTTAATGGGTTACTGGTTTGAAAAGGGCCCCCATGCTTGACACAAGCCTTCCACCTATGCTTGGTCCCCACTAAGGTTTCCCCACTTAACCCCATTCTTACGCATGTCTTCTTACATATTTCAATCTAGGTTAAGTGCATCTAATCGTATTTCACATGCCACCCAAGGCACCCACTTAATCCCCCATGTCCCACCACATGTTTATCTGGTTAAGTGTTACTTAATTCATTAGAACCGTAACCTTGTAAAGACCTCCCACATTAGGCTGACATTTGCGGTTGCTGGATTTGTCGGACGGGTCCGGGCAGTCTTATACCGCAAACGAGCCTAACCTCGTGTCTTTACAAATGTTACGCATTTAATTCGTGCCTTTGATCTCTCACATTAGACTTGCATTTGTGGCTGCTGGATTTGCCGGCGGGTCCGGGCAGTCTTTAAAAGAGTCTAACCTCGTGTCTTAGGCAGTTAATTATTACACATCTTTATTTAACCCCAAATTGGATTAATATCCCTATTCAAATTTGTCATTAATTTCTAAATTTATTTATGTCCATAATTATCTCTTAAAATTATGTCCATAAATACCAATTATTCCAATTAATGTCTTAAATTAATTATATGCCTTTTAAGGCCATTTTATGCCAATTCACAATTTATGTATATTCAAAATTATCCCATCATCCCCACGCTATTCGTACGTTTTCATATGACATATGTTAGACTCACAAATAATCTAACTTATAAAAAGATACCAAGCTTCGGCAAACTGTGCCTACTGCTGCCTTTCTAAGATTTTACTAGGAGATACAAACAGATCCCCTTACAACCCTATGCAAACTTGCAACTCCTGCTCCTATCTGACCCTAAGCTCAAAATCAAAGACTGGCCTATATACCCTAGACCAGATTTTCACAGAATACAAACCAGTAATCTGTATACCTAGTTTTAAATCAAACTAGACAAACACGAATTGTTGTTGAAGAAATTACAACACAAATACAAAAAAAAAATAGAAAAAAAAGCCCCTTTGTTTAATAAATTGGCTAAGAATAGGTCGGCCCTTTGTAAAGTCGGTTGCACCCCTTCTTTTTATCCGATCACTTTTCTTTCTCCATTGAAAATGGCGGCTCTGGAAAAAAAACAAACTAGGGTTTGTGATACTTCTCTCAAATCGATTCAATGGCTTGTGAGATTGATGCTCGAGACTTTGTGGTTATGTGATGCTTCACTTCGGCTTTCTCTGATGTGTCGATTTTTCTGCTCAATCGATTTGGGAATATTTCTCTTGCAATCGACACTGTAAGTTCTTCAGGAATATCTTGCTTTGAAAAACACTTGGATTTATTTTGTGGGTTTCAATTTTTACTGTTGAATTGCGATAATCTCTGTCGATGATGAATTGTGTGTTCTTATAGGGTTTTAGAAACCCTGGATATTCTCTGATTTCGTCGAATTGACTTGGCTGATTGTGTTTTCCCCTTTTGACATGCTCGACTTTAATGATTTTTCTGATTGAAAAATATTTCCTTGATTGCCTTGATGAATTCGGATGTGATTTTGTTTTGGAAGAAATTCAATATGGTTTCCTCTTTTGCTTGAATTACCTCGGCTTTGATTTCCTCTGTAAATTTCCTTGATTAAAAATTGGAAAGTATTGATTTTGTTGTCTTGATTTTCTTGCTCGAAATGTTGCTGTGATTCCTCGATTTATTTGTTGCCTTTTGTAGCCTCAATTAATTGAATTCGGCCTTAAAAAAATACTAGAAATTTGTTAACTTGCCAAGTATGAATATTTTAAATAACCTGTATTCCTGGAAAGAATTCTTGGCTTGAATCACATTAAAAAAAAATTCCCTTATTTACACCGAAATCAAAAATGTCTGCTACACCATAGTGTATGCACCCTCTTGATACATGCATTTCCAGTTTGCTTGTCATTAATATGTGCACACACTTTAATCGATACTGTCTTGCTTCTAATGTTGACTGTATTGCTTGAGTATGAATCACGTTGCTATGTCACTTCTGCACATTTCAAAAGTCTTGCTGTAGATCGATTATACACTTGCTGTTTTTGAAGCTGCCATGACAACTTAAACTGATTGTCTTGATCCATGTTTGTATGAACATACGTGGGCTGTCATGGGCATAATATGCACACATGCACAATTACTATTGCTGCACCCATTTGCAATTGCACATCATTGTCACATATTGGCTGCACACATGAGCTCTTTGTAGTTGTCTTACCACTTTGGCGTGCTGTGTTGAACTTCAACTTAAGTACTTGCTGCATGTTCATCAAGTTGTTTTAAACCACACTGAAATGAACCTTGCTCACATTATTGTGTTCTCTTTGAGTACACTTGAATCACTTGCTGAATTGTTTGCATGTCCACTTGATTCCTTGATATACTGCCATGTTATTCAACAATGTAGTTGCACCTACCATGACTGCTGAGTTTGTTGCTGCACCATGCATTCTTGTCCACCAGTTTTTGCTGTGAGCTCGACCATTTGTGATATGCTTATACGTGTCATACTGACTTGAATACATTGACGTTTTTTGGGTTGCTTTGTTGAGCTGTCTCGACCAAAGTTGCTTGCCAATAACACTGTTTTGCAATCTTGGACACACAAAACACTTTGCTGTATACAACCACTACTGCCATGACATGTTTTGCTGATTTACAACATTGCTGTTTCGACCATTTAGAAACTGTTAAACCATTTTGAGCTGAGTTGTAACTTGAATCTTGCTGTTTGACAACTTTTGCTTTTGAACTTTGACATGTGACTTTGACTTTGGGCTGAAATGCTTGTCCATTTTTCTTGTACTGGCCATTTTGATTTGAGCTTTGCTCGGCCATTTGTTTGCACCTTGTCCTGAAACACAAGGAAACAAAACAGCAGTCAGGCTGTACTGTGTTGAGGCTGGTCAGAACCAGTTGGTTCTGATCAGCAAACCAGTATGGTTATGGCGTGGTTGTTCAAGTCTGAAATATGATGAGAAAAACACACAGAAAAACTGAGACAAATAAAGAATCAATCAAACAGTAAAATTTTATTTGTCCAGTGTTTATTTTAGTTCCAGCGTACTGTGTGTATCTTCTTTTGTGACAGGTTTCAGGATGATGCACTAGGAGCTTGGGACAGTTAGAGTGAGCACAACAAGATTAATCCAGCAAGAAGAGATGTATATGTAGTGTAGACATTTGAACTGAATTTATTTGTAATTGTGAATTTGAAACAAAAGAAAAAGTAATAAGTGAGAGTATGTAATTGTCTTGTGGAATAAAAATATATTATTGGAAGACAAAAACTTGTGTAAATTTCCTGTATTTTGTGTAAAGCATCATCAACCAATAATACTAATTATTTCACCATCAAACACATCAGTAAAAATCTATTTGTTATCATCAAACAAAAAATCATATATTCAACAAACTCCCCCTTTTGATGATGACAAACAGACTTAAGATTTTTGAAGATAACAGAATGTGTTTGAATTGAACTCCTCCTATATTTGTGCTCCCCCTACCAATTGTAAACAGACATAGGATAAGAAGTTGAAAAATATAGAAAATAATTTAAACACTTAGCATTAATAGCAAGATAAAATCTATAAATGTCTGTAAACCAACACAAAATCTTAACTCCTTCTCCCCCTTTGTAATCATCAAAAGATGAACAGTTCTGAACATTTGCAAAAGGCATGGACTGTAGTTTGAAATCAAGTTATTTTGACAGAACCAGAGCCGTAAACCCCAAGCAATCGGATAAAAAATCATAATAATTCATAAAGTAGGAACACATTTCACAAAAGCAGAGGATGGAATGAAGAGTTATCTAATATATATCAGGGAGGATTTTAACAGATAAAAAAAAATATACATCAAGAGCACACTTAACCACTCATAACCAGAGCTTGGATTTTTAAATGGGATTAGTTGCAGCATGAAAATAAGTAAACTCATAATCGTTCATGACCAGAGCTTGGATTTTTAAATGAGGTCAGAGAACTACTTATTATATATATATAATTTTTTTTAAATCCCCTTAATATATATAAAACAATGATGGATGGTAGAAGGGTGATAGTGGCAGAGATGGTTTGTGAAAAAAAAATCCTAAATTACTCATATTATAAGATATATTCAATCACATCAGAGTTGCAGACAAACTTCCATCCATCTCATATTCTGAAATCTTGTACAGTCACAATTTTATAAAAAAAATGTCCAAAGAAAATGTTCTTCTCTTGATGATTTGAGGACTGGATTATTTGTCAGAAGATGGTATTGATAACAGAACATCTTAAGAGAAAGTTTACCCAAAAATGCAAAGAGATTAATTTATTTCTATAATTCCCAAATCCAATCGTAATCTGCAAAACCTATCTTCTGGAAGGGGTTTTGTGAAAATATCAGCAAGCTGAGATTCTGTTCGAATAAATTCAATACAAATGTCCTCATTAGCAATGTGATCTCTAAGAAAGTGGTGTCTCACATCAATGTGTTTTGTGCGTGAATGATGTACAGGATTACTTGATAAATCAATTGCACTCTTACTGTCGCACTTTAAAGGAACTCGTTTATAGCAAAGCCCAAAATCAGATAAAGTCTGCATCATCCATAAAATTTGTGCATAACAGCTTCCTAAAGCAATATATTCAGCCTCAGTGATGGATAAAGCAACACAATTTTGTTTACGACTTGACCATGAAACAAGTGAATGACCTAGCATGAAACAAGTTCCACTAGTACTCTTCCTATCAGTGAGTGAGCCAGCATAATCAGCATCGGTAAACCCAACTAAATTAAAGTTATCACAAGAAGGATACCATAAACCAAGATTTGGTGTGTGTATCAAATATCTCAGAATTCGTTTTGTGGCTTTTAAATGAGATTCTTTTGGATTAGATTTAAATCGAGCACACAAACAAACAGAAAACATAATATCGGGTCTAGAAGCAGAAAGATAAAGAAGTGAACCGATAATACCGCGATATTTTTTCTGATCAACAGCAACACCTTTTTCATCTTTGTCAAGCTTGGTTGTTGGGCTCATCGGTGTTTTCATTGGTTTAGCATCTTCCACTCCAAATTTCTTCAGTAACTCCATTACATACTTTGTTTGAGAGATAAAAATACCTTTGCTCCTCTGTTTGATTTGAAAGCCAAGAAAATATTTTAGTTCTCCCACCAAGCTCATCTCAAATTTGTCCTGCATAACTTTTTCAAATTTTTCACACAAGACATCATTAGTAGCACCGTAAATGATATCATCAACATAGATTTGAACAATCAAATAATCATCACCGTCATGTAATAGAAACAGAGTTATGTCAGCACACCCCTTTTTAAAACCGTTTTCCAAAAGATAAGTACAGAGACAGTCATACCAAGCTCGAGGAGCTTTCTTAAGGCCATACAATGCTTTTTCAAGTTTATACACATGATTTGGAAAATCGGGATTTTCAAAACCAGGGGGTTGTTCGACATAAACCTCTTCTTTTAGTTCTCCATTTAGAAAAGCACTTTTCACATCCATTTGTTTTAGTTTAAAACCTTTAAAACATGCAAAGCTCAACAAGATTCTAATCGCTTCTAACCTAGCTACTGGGGCAAACGTCTCATCAAAGTCAATGCCTTCGATCTGATTGTATCCCTTAGCAACCAACCTAGCTTTGTTTCTAATTACATTTCCAGAATCGTCAAGCTTATTTTTAAACACCCACTTTGTTCCAACTACTGGATAGTCTTTTGGCCTAGGTACCAAGTTCCAGACTTTGTTTCTCTCAAATTGGTTAAGTTCTTCTTGCATAGCTAACAACCAAAAATCATCATTAAGAGCAATATCATAAGAACCTGGTTCTATTTCAGATACAAAAGCATTATGAATAAAAAAATACAAACATCCTTATTGAGAGAGGAACGTGTACGAACACCAGCTGTTGGGCTTCCGATTACCAAATCCGGAGGATGACTGGGCTTGAATTTCAGTCTTTCAACATTTGTTGCTGCTTCAGTGGCTTCTTTGTTTGCTTCAGTGTCATTGCTTTCTTGTTCACTTTCTTGTGCGCCATCATCATCTTGAGAGATCATATCCACATCTGTTTCATTGAACTTTACATTGACGGTTTCCACAATTGTCCTTGATTGTTTATTGAAGATCCTGTAGGCTTTACTTCTTGAGGAATAACCCATGAAAATTCCATCAATCGTTTTTGGCTCGAATTTCCCAAGCTGTTCTCCTGTGTTCAAAATATAACAAGGACATCCAAACACTCTAAAGTATGAAATGTTAGGCTTTTTATTAGACCAAAGTTCATATGACATTTTATTAAGTATTGGTCTAATCATAACGCTGTTCATTACATAGCATGAAGTATTTACTGCCTCAGCCCAGAAGGTTTGAGGCAAATTATATTCACATAACATAGATCTAGCCATTTCTTGTAATGTACGATTTTTCCTTTCAACCACCCCATTTTGTTGAGGTGTTCGAGGAGCGGAAAATTCATGTTTAAAACCATTTTCTTCACAAAAATTTTCAAAGTCTAAATTTTCAAATTCACCTCCATGATCACTTCTCGGAGTTTTAATTGAAATTCCTTTTTCATTTTGAACAAGTTTTGAAAACTTTGAAAAATAGTCAAAAACTTCAGACTTTTTGGCTAGAAAGTAAACCCATGTAAATCTAGAGTAATCATCAACCAATACATAACAATAACGTTTACCATTTAAGCTAGCAGTGTCAGTAGGTCCAAACAAATCCATATGAATCAACTTAAGCACTCGTGAAGTACTAACAACATTTTTTGGACGAAAGGACGAGCGACTAAGTTTTCCCATGGTACAGGCTTTACATACTTTGTTATTTTTGAATTTTTGATGAGGTAAACCTATGACAAGCTCATTTGTTTCCAGTCTTTCAAGAAGACCCATACTTGCATGTGCCAGCCTTCTGTGCCATAGAACTGCCTCCTCTTCCGTTGCTACCAAGCACCTAGAAACAGTTACATCATCGAAAGAGAGTGTATAGACATTTCCTCTTCTTTTCCCAGTAAAAACAACCTTTCCAGAGGATATTTCAATGATTTTGCAGACATTACTATCAAACACAACATTCATTCCTTTATCACAAAGTTGACTGATAGAGATAAGATTGTGAAATAGATTATCAACATATAAAACATCGGTTAAGGCAAAAATACTGTTACCTACTTTTCCTTTACCTATGATTTTACATTTGCTGTTGTCTCCTAAAGTCACATTCCCACCTTTATGTTTTTCAAGGCTAAGGAACAGTCTTTTGTCCCCTATCATATGTCGGGAGCAACCTGAATCTAAATACCATTTTTTTTGCTCCTTAGCACGCCAGCATACCTACACAAACATAGAAGAGGATGACCCAGAGAATCTTCTAGGTCCAAGCATATCAGTCATAGAAAAGTGATAAGACTATTTTGGAATCCAGATTTGATTTTTCTCATTATTTATGTTCCAATCATTGTGATAATTGTGTGCCAAGTGTTTAGGAACCCAAACCTTTTTGAACTTACGAATTTTATTATCGTTCTTGCAGTTTTCATGACTGTGACCAATTTCTCCACATTTTACACATTTGGGAAAGATGCCTCTACCTTTAGCATTGTCAATCCTAGTTTTTTTTTCTTGTATCTTTCCAAAACCAAGTCCTTTTCTATTATTTGCAAACAGTTGATTTCCAAGTAACATTTTAAAAGACGTTTGACCAATTGAAAATTTATTCAAAGCAACTTCAAGATCTTGAACTTTCGTTCTTAACATTTTGTTCTCATTCACTAATGAAGTGCATCGTTCAACATAATTCTTTCTTTTGGTGTCATCATTCTTTTTAAGAGTTGAATTCATTTTTTCAAGATCCTCAATGGTGCACTTGAGTGTTAAAAGTTCTAAATTCACAGCCTTACAAATTTCACAATCTAGACTAATGTTTTTTGAAACATTTTCAAGTTCAGATTTCAACTTCTTGTTATTGTGAACAAGATCAAGGTTTTTTGCTTTCAGTTTCTCTGCTTCTGATTCTAATGTGTCAATAATTTCAGAAAGGTGTTTACACATTAAAACTAGATCGTTATAAATGTGTACCTCAGTGGTTTCTTCGTTGGCATCTTCTAGATCTGACTTCGTCATGAAGCACAGGTTGCTTTCTTCCTCACTGCTGTCTGAATCTTCTTCTCCTTCCTCGTCATCCCAAGTTATGGCAAAAGCTTTCTTTTTCTTCTTGTTTCTTCGGAGAAGTGGACAATTTGGTTTTATGTGTCCAGGCTTTTGACAGTTGTAGCAGAGTGGTTCGTCTTCTGAATTGTTGGTCTTTGGTTTATTTCTCCGAGGTTTGAATTTGCTCCACTTCGTGAGTTGTCTGACTGCCATGGCAAGCTGTTCAATAGAATCTTCACTATCGCTGGTGACGGTGTTGGACAAAGCTATTGGCTTCTTTTTTAGATCTGAGTTGTTGCGATCTTCTCTTGCTTTTAGCTCCATTTCATATGTCATTAGATTCCCGATAAGCTCTTCCATGCTCAGCTTGCTCAGATCTTTAGATTCTTGAATGGTTGTTACTTTTGCTTCAAAGTTCATTGGAAGAACACGCAAAATCTTCCTTACGAGCTCCACTTCTGTATAGACCTTTCCAAGAGCTCTAACATTGTAGACCAGCACGGAGAAGCGACCATACATGTCCTTGATGCTCTCGTCCTTCTGCATGATGAAGTTTTCATATTCATTGCTGAACATGGCAAGACGGGATTCTTTAACCTGAGAAGTTCCTTCATGTGTGACTTCCAGAGTATGCCAAATTTCCTGGGCTGTATTACAATGAGAAATTCTGTTATATTCTGTTTTATCAAGAGCATAAATCAGGGCATTCATAGCTTTAGAATCTATAGAGTATAGTTTCTTATCATTCGCATCCTACCTACTTTTTGGTTTAGGTGTTACAGTTCCATTAATAGTTTCAGTAGGAGGTTTTTATCCAGTTTCAATGATATCCTAGACATCATAATCAACAGACACAAGATAGATTTTCATCCTAGCTTTCCAATACGCATAATCACCACCATTGAACATGGGTGGTCTAGCAATAGATTGACCTTCAGAAAAAGCATTGTTCATTGAAGTCATGATTCTAGGGTTACAACCTTGCTCTGATACCAATTGTAGGATCAATAATAACCCTCGAGGGGGGTGAATAGGGTTTTTAATAGAAAATAAAACAAACACAGAGATATAAGATATGCAGTAAGGGAAAATCACACGCAAAGATACCCAGCTTCGGCAAACTGTGCCTACTGCTGCCTTTCTAAGATTTCTACTAGGAGATACAAACAGATCCCGCTTACAACCCTATGCAAACTTGCAACTCCTGCTCCTATCTAACCCTAAGCTCAAAATCAAAGACCGGCCTGTATACCCTAGACCAGATTTTCACAGAATACAAACCAGTAATCTGTATACCTAGTTTTAAATCAAACTAGACAAACACGAATTGTTGTTGAAGAAATTACAACACAAATACAAAAAAAATAGAAAAAAACCCTTTGTTTATTAAATTGGCTAAGAATAGGTCGGCCCTTTGTAAAGTCGGTTGCACCCCTTCTTTTTATCCGATCACTTTTCTTTCTCCATTGAAAATGGCGGCTCTGGAAAAAAAAAACTAGGGTTTGTGATACTTCTCTCAAATCGATTCAATGGCTTGTGAGATTGATGCTCGAGACTTTGTGGTTATGTGATGCTTTACTTTGGCTTTCTCTGATGTGTCGATTTTTCTGCTCAATCGATTTGGGAATATTTCTCTTGCGATCGACACTGTAAGTTCTTCAGGAATTTCTTGCTTTGAAAAACACTTGGATTTATTTTGTGGGTTTCAATTTTTACTGTTGAATTGGGATAATCTCTGTCGATGATGAATTGTGTGTTCTTATAGGGTTTTAGAAACCCTGGATATTCTCTGATTTTGTCGAATTGACTTGGCTGATTGTGTTTTCCCCTTTTGACATGCTCGACTTTAATGATTTTTCTGGTTGAAAAATATTGCCTTGATTGCCTTGATGAATTCGGATGTGATTTTGTTTTGGAAGAAATTCAATATGGTTTCCTCTTTTGCTTGAATTACCTCGGCTTTGATTTCCTCTGTAAATTTCCTTGATTAAAAATTGGAAAGTATTGATTTTGTTGTCTTGATTTTCTTGCTCGAAATGTTGCTGTGATTCCTCGATTTATTTGTTGCCTTTTGTAGACTCAATTAATTGAATTCGGCCTTAAAAAAAATAATGGAAATTTATTAACTTGCCAAGTATGAATATTTTAAATAACCTGTATTCCTGGAAAGAATTCTTGGCTTGAATCACATTAAAAAAATTCCCTTATTTACACCGAAATCAAAAATGTCTGCTACACCATAGTGTATGCACCCTCTTGATACATGCATTTCCAGTTTGCTTGTCATTAATATGTGCACACACTTTAATCGATACTGTCTTGCTTCTAATGTTGACTGTATTGCTTGAGTATGAATCACGTTGCTATGTCACTTCTGCACAATTCAAAAGTCTTGTTGTAGCTCGATTATACACTTGCTGTTTTTGAAGCTGCCATGACAACATAAACTGATTGTCTTGATCCATGTTTGTATGAACATACGTGGGCTGTCATGGGCATAATGTGCACACATGCACAATTACTATTGCTGCACCCATTTGCAATTGCACATCATTGTCACATATTGGCGGCACACATGAGCTCTTTGTAGTTATCTTACCACTTTGGCATGTTGTGTTGAACTTCAACTTAAGTACTTGCTGCATGTTCATCGTGTTGTTTTAAACCATACTGAAATGAACCTTGCTCACATTATTGTGTTCTCTTTGAGTACACTTGAATCACTTGCTGAATTGTTTGCATGTCCACTTGATTCCTTGATATACTGCCATGTTATTCAACAATGTAGTTGCACCTTCCATGACTGCTGTGTTTGTTGCTGCACCATGCATTCTTGTCCACCAGATTTTGCTGTGAGCTCGACCATTTGTGATATGCTTATACGTGTCATACTGACTTGAATACATTGACGTTTTTTGGGTTGCTTTGTTGAGCTGTCTCGACCAAAGTTGCTTGCCAATAACACTGTTTTGCAATCTTGGACACACAAAACACTTTGCTGTGTACAACCACTACTGCCATGACATGTTTTGCTGATTTACACCATTGCTGTTTCGACCATTTAGAAACTGTTAAACCATTTTGAGCTGAGTTGTAGCTTGAATCTTGTTGTTTGACAACTTTTGCTTTTGAACTTTGACATGTGACTTTGACTTTGGGATGAAATGCTTGTCCATTTTTCTTGTACTAGCCATTTTGATTTGAGCTTTGCTCGGCCATTTGTTTGCACCTTGTCCTGAAACACAAGGAAACAAAACAGCAGTCAGGCTGTACTGTGTTGAGGCTGGTCAGAACCAGTTGGTTCTGATCAGCAAACCAGTATGGTTATGGCGTGGTTGTTCAAGTCTGAAATATGATGAGAAAAACACACAGAAAAACTGAGACAAATAGAGAATCAATCAAACAGTAAAATTTTATTTGTCCAGTGTTTATTTTAGTTCCAGCGTACTGTGTGTATCTTCTTTTGTGACAGGTTTCAGGATGATGCACTAGGAGCTTGGGACAGTTAGAGTGAGCACAACAAGATTAATCCAGCAAGAAGAGATGTATATGTAGTGTAGACATTTGAACTGAATTTATTTGTAATTGTGAATTTGAAACAAAAGAAAAAGTAATAAGTGAGAGTATGTAATTGTCTTGTGGAATAAAAATATATTACTGGAAGACAAAAACTTGTGTAAATTTCCTTTATTTTTTGTAAAGCATCATCAACCAATAATACTAATTATTTCACCATCAAACACATCAGTAAAAATCTATTTGTTATCATCAAACAAAAAATCATATATTCAACAAAAACAACATCACATAACACATAAAATAGATCTAAGGATCATGACATAAGATTACATAGCCAATAACTTACATATGAATTTCATTCAAACTAGCATATGATACAAAACTAGCATAGGTGATGGGCAAAAACTTACATAACTTATGTACTGCTATAGATCCAAACATAAACGTGTGAACTTGAATATGGATCTAATCATAAAGGTGTGAACTTGCATATGGATATAAAGATGTAATCTTGCATATGGATCTAAACATAAAGATATAATCTTGCTTATGGATCTAATCATAAAGGTGTGAACTTGCATATGGATCTAAACATATAGATTAATGTCACATAAACTAGCATGTGCATATACATGTTTCACATATATTTTAACAACCCAAACTTGCATAAGATTCATATAAGAATATATGATCCAATCACCACAAACTTGCATAAGATATATGATTCAACTCGCATAGGATTCACATAAAAACTAACATATGATCCAACTTGCATAAAATTGACATAAGAACTAACATATGATTCAACACCACAAATATATATAAAATTTACATCACATGATTCAAATCATATTCTTATGGTCCTAATTATATCTTATCATAATTAAATTAATGAATTATTTTGTGAAAGCTATCATAATCACAATAAAAAAGAATAGTCTTGTCTTTCCGGAAACTGTATTCTGAAATTGAATTGCTCGCCTTTGATGTAGACTTAGTTGTTATTTTAGATTTGATTTGATTTTGATTCAAGCCTCTATCTTGTTTTAGGGTTGAAAGTGTATGGCGGCTACTCTAGGTCCTCCATTGATGGCATGGCGGCTCTTGGTATGAATTTGTGTGATTAGGGTTTTGGGTTTAGGGTATTTTTATAGAAGATTAATTAATTAAGAGCCATCAGATTAACCTAGGAATAACCAGAACCATTCAGATAGCCACCTAAGCACTAGTGACTCAGCAATGACTCACTGTTCGGATCAGAACACTCCAGAAATCTGTGCAGGCTTTTAGCCTGACCTGGGCGCACTTGGTAGGTGCACCAGTGCATTTTTGTACTGGCGCACTTCACAATTGTGCCAATGCATTCTGGCATGTTTCCAATCTTTCTGCCTAACTTCGTTCGTCCATATCTCCTTCATACGGTGTCCGTTTTATACAAACTCGGACTGTATCTCAAGCAGAATTTCGATACGAACGCAATGGCGCAACCCGTTTCACTTAATTCCCACATTTGAAATTAAGTTTTCTTTAATTTGTTAACTTAGTATTTAAAATTACGGGGTGTTACATTAGGAGTCTGATTAACTGGCTATGCTCCTAGAATAAGGTCAATTCATAAATCTATAGGCCACTTGGGTGGCAAACTCGAAACATGCTCGGAGATATAGAAAAATCACAAAGAACTAGGATCTGAGATATTTCGTCCTCATCTCTGGACTCAAGAGAATAAAGATGCTTCGGATTTGTAATCTACGTATGAAAGAATAAGAGATAGCTGAGCTAGTAAGCTAGGATGTTGAAGATATACAATCGCCTAAGGACATAAAATCCTGGACTTGTATCGAATGAGCGAATCCATACTATAAATCATATCAAATGCAAGATATTGATTCACGTGCAAATTCACACAGAAAGAAAATCCATACATAAATATTGCAACATTATAACATAACATACTGAGGGTTGTTGATCCATGATGGGATTTAAAATTCGTAAAGAGGTTATAAAACCTATAATATGAGTTTCTTTGATTTGAATGAATGTGATGCACCCATATTGAATAAAACTCGTGTAACACCCCATAATGTTAAAATACTAAAACTGACAAATTTAAGAATACTTAATTTTCAGAAGAAGAATTAAATGAAACGAGTTATGCCATTACGTTCAACTCGGAATTCTGCTTGGGATAGAGTCCGAATTTGCATAAAACGGACATCGTATGAAAAAGTTGTGAAGCTCGGAAGATTTAAAGTTTAAAGATGTAAAACAAGTCGACCACCCATTTTTCACCATTCGAAGTGAAAATAGTCGACCGCCCATTTTTCACCATTCGACCGTTTTTAGACAGAAGTGGAAACAGTCGACCGGTTGAAATTTTCCAGTCGACGGGTTGATTCTGGGCAGTTTTCTGATGATGTGTTTTTCTAATTTGAGTGGTTCGGATGGTTCCAAATCAAATCTAAAGGTACTAATTAACCTAATACATTTATAAATAAACACCTAAAACTAACCCCAATCTCATTTAACCCTAATCCATGGCGCCTCCATGCTGCTCTAATCTAAATTAAATAAGCCTTTCTTCTCCATCAAGTCAAATTAGAAGATCATAATTGCTACAAAAACGACTAATTCTCTTTTCTAAGAATCCTATCGCTATGAGTTTATGTTACTTTCACATATAATTAAATTGAAAAGTAATTGTTGTAGGATTGTAAATTGGATCTAATGTTTATGTCTGTAAATAAGATGAATCATATCAAGTTTTGTAATTCCTTATCCTTCAGATTCATACCCAATTGCAATTATCATATGCCTGTCTGATCTATCTTATCGTTATTCATTTCACATGCCTATTTATATGTTTATGCCAATTCTGATGTTTGATTCTCTTCCCTTCTTCTTTCCCTTTTTCCTTTTGAGATTTGGCTAACTTCGAGCCTAGGCATATTACGTACGAATATCGTCGGTAATATTGGGAAAAGTTTGGGAAATATGTAATAAAATGAGATTTGGCATAAATTGTTGATAACAATGAAATTGATTTGGGCATAATTTGGTACAACTTGTATACATGGAATTATAGGCATAACTTGAATTAGCATTATAAGCATAATTGGAAATTATGGGCAATTGGAATACATTAATTGAAGATTTGAAATTGGTCATGAATAAATGGAAAAGATAATAAACACCTAAGACACGAGGTTACATTGGGTTGCGGTAGAAGTCTGCCCGGAACCGCCCGGCATATCCAGCAACTGCAAATAGCAATCTAATGTGAGAGGTTAAAGGCAGAAATTAGATGCGTAATAGTGCTAAGGCACGAAGTTAGATTTGGATTGTGGTAGAAGTCTGCCGGGAAGTGCCCGGCACATCCAGCAACCGCAAATGACAATCTAATGTGGGAGGTCTTACACGATTACGAGTACAATGAATTAATTAAAAACACTTAACCAAGATAAGACATGTGTTAAGACATGGGAATACTAAAGGGGTTAAGTGGGTGACATGGATAGCATGTGAAACATAATTAAGAGCACTTAACCATAATGAGACATATGGTAAGACATGGGAGTAATAAAAGGGGTTAAGTGGGAAATCCTAGTGGTGACCACGCCTTGGAGGGGAGCATGTGCTAAGTGTGGGGACCCTTTTCAACTAGTAACCCATTTTGGTATTTATATGAGCTCGAACTAGGTCGAGGAAGGGACACACATATTGGGGATGATTGTAAGAGGTCAAAAGAGTAAAGAGCGATGGCAACGCAAGTCCAACGGAGTCATGTACGTGCGTGGGTCTAGGCTGGTAGGTAAGACGTTGTTGCATCGTGTAGGTATAAGTCGTGCATTTTAGTAGTATCGGGTTGCCACTGTAGGAAGTGATACACCTTACTATGGGCCCAGCATGGGTATCTACGAGTTAGGGAGCCGATCGAATGGAGAGGGTAGTGGGTACAACTAGTGGGGGTTGGAGCGAGTGGGCACCTACGAGAGCAGCTAGGAGTATACGAAGCTACCATTATTATGATTAGTAAGGAGGGATCACCTTTTAGTATGAGACTAGTATTGGTGCGGTGCATGAAATATCTTATAGTGGTTAGAAGCGCAATCGATGTTATACCTTGTTCATCTTGTTTACCTTGTCATACTTGCTTATGTTACAGTCATCTCTTATATCCAGTTTATGTTAATATCATATTACATTGCTAATTATATTGTTAAAGTCACTGGACTCGTCAGACTTTATGTCTGACCCTTTTTGTTTCGCCTCTTTTCTTTCCTCCCCTCCCCCCCAGGTTCTCAGGGTGGGACTAGCGAGGCTTGATTTGGATTTCTCTCTCTCTCTACTGGAAGTGCTGAAAGTAATGCTCAGCTTTGTTTCTCTTCCATATGGCATTTTGGAATTGGATTATGGTTTTGCTTTTATGTACTCTGATAATAATTTTGCTCAAGATGGATATTTGTATACTTGGCTTTAGTATGTGGTTTTGATGTTGTAACCAGACATGATTTACTTTTCTGCTGCAATGAAAATTTTTTGAATTTTTAAGTACCATTTTATATATCTGTCTTGTGATGTTATGTTCTATACTCTTATAATGCTCCATGAAAGTTAATGCATTCCCTTAGCGAGTGATATTAATGGACGTGGGGTGTCACACGTGGTATCAGAGCCGAAGGTTACCAGAACAGATAAAAAGTTTTGTATTAAAACGTGCTTTTGAAGTATTTTAATTTTTTTTAAAAAAAGAAGTATCTTAAAAACATGTTTTAAAGAAGGTATTTTAAAGAGAAAGGTTTATTATGAAAAACATAATCCATAAAAGCCATATATCTTTCTTACGATTTTTTGTTTTGAATCTCTTCCTTTTTCCTTTCAGCATGTCTGGGGAACCCGATATACCCGAGGGCGTATAGATACCAGGCTGGTTCAGAAGGTATCTGGAGGCTAGGGCTACTGCCGCAGGCCCAGCAAATGTTCCTCCTCCCCCAGCTGCAGCTGTTATTCCACCTCTTCCTCTGCATGTAGACGATTTTTCTAAGATATGTAAGGACTTTCATGCGATAGGCGGAAAATCGTTTAATGGGAATGAGACGTTTGTCGAGGATAGAAATTGGCTCAAGGAAGTGGAGCACTTGTTTGGTATTTTTGATGTAGACGATGGAAGGAAGGTTCAGCTAGCAGCTTGGCTATTGAAGGATGAAGCCTCTTTTTGGTGGGAGTTAACGAACGGAGAATGTGCAGTGGAGACTTGGATGGATTTCAGTCAGAGGTTTGGGTTAAAATTTCTTTCACAAGCAGAAGCAAGTTTATTCATGGAGAGGTTCTTGGCTTTGAAACAAGGAAACTTATCTGTTAAGGAGTATGTTAATAAGTTTAACCAGTTGGCGAGATTTGGTTTAGAGTTGGTGAACATGCTACATAAGAAAGCCTTGAGATTTGCTAAGGTCTTTAACGAACCGCTTCACGGGTAGGTTGTGTCCCACATTCCTATGGGACTACTTTCGAGAAACTTGTTAATATGGCATTGATGAATGAGGAGGATAAAGGTACTAAAATGGATAAGAAAGAGGATAAGAAAGTGGATCCTAAAGAAGGCACAACAACAATAAAAGAAAGGCGGTAGGGATAACAAGGGCCAAGAGAAAAGGAAGTGTCACAATTGTGGAATGCTTGGCCACTTAAAGAAGGACTGAAGGAAGAAAAACAAGTCTGGTTGCTACCAGTGTAGTGATGTAGGACATATGATTAAAGATTGCCCGAGAAGGGAAGGGAAGACGACAGGATCTACTTCTGGAGGGCAGCTTCATGCTCTCATGGCACCGGGGCAATAAGGAGGTAAAAACATTTCTGTCGAAAGTTTGATTTTCCTTTTTGATCATCCTATTCGAACTTTGTTTGATTCTGGCACTTCATATTCGTTTATATCTACTTCCTTAGTTGAAACACTGCACCTAAATACTAGTTTAATTATGGATCCCATTATAGTCTCAAATCTTATTGATGGTTCGGCTCATTTATCTATGATTTGTTGGGATTTGAGAGTGTCTATCTTCGGCGTTAATTTTGAATGCAACGCTTACGTTCTTGGTTTCATGGGCTATGGTTTCATTCTAGGGATAGACTGGCTAGCCATGTATGGTGCCATCCTAGACTATGAAAGGAGGGTAGTTAGATTATTGACTTGTTGTGAAGGACCCTTGATATTTCTTGTGACCCTAGGGGTTCAGTGATGCTTAGATACCTAGAATCATTTGACACATCCATCGATGATTTGCAATCTGTTCGAGTAGTCCATGAGTATGATTACGTCTTTGATGAGGTTTGGGGTTTACCCCAGAGGCACGAGATAGACTTCCGTGTATACTTAGTAGATAATGCAAAGCCCCTTGCATTGCCAGTGCGCCACATGGCCCCGAGAGAGAGGAAGGAACTCAGTAAACAAGTAGGGGAGCTACTTGAGAAAGGGTTCATAAAAAGAAGTATTTCGAAATGGGGTGCTCTAGTTGTTTTTGCTACGAAGGCAGACGGTTCTCTTAGATTGTGCGTGGACTATAGGGAGCTAAATAAGCTCACGGAAAAAATAGACACCCATTACCGAGGATAGCTGATTTGTTCGATCAGCTGGTTGGCGCTTTGGTTTTCTCGTAGTTAGACTTAGCTACAGGATTTCATCAGTTGAGGGTAGCTGAGGATAGCATAGAGAAGACTGCTTTTAGAACTCCGAACGGTTCCTTTGAATGGCTCGTCATGCCTTTGGTTTGACGAATGCATCCTCATATTTTGTAGACATGATGAGTAGGGTGTTTAGGGAGTTTCTAAACAAGTTCGTGGTAGTCTTTGTGGATGATATCTAGATATTCTCTAGAAGCGAGGAAGAGCATGCCCTACATCTTAGGGAAGTCTTAGAGGCCTTTCGAGCGCATCAACTCAAGGCTAAGTTCTCCAAATGTCATTTTTGGAGCAAGGAAGTGAGGTTCTTAGTGCACGTGGTCTCTAAGGAAGGGATAGCAGTGGATCTCGCGAAGGTGATGGCAATTCAAGATTGGAAGATTCCTAGGAATGCAACAGAAGTAAGAAGTTTTCTAGGGTTGGCGGGCTATTATAGGAAGTTCATTAAGGAATTTGCAAAGATATCTGCCCCAGTTACATGGTTGACGAAAAAGAATTTGACCTTTTCTTGGGATGTTGACTGTGACGATACTTTCCAACGTTTGAAGAGGGCTTTGACGACGGCTCCAGTTTTAGTTTTGCCGGATGGGAGTAAACCATTCATAGTGTATACGGATGCTTGCGGGACAGGGCTTGGTGCATTTTTGATGCAAGAGGGAAAGGTGATATGCTATGGTGGAAGGCAGTTAAAGGTCCATGAGAAGAATTACCCTACCCATGACTTAGAGTTATCTTCCATAATTTTTGCTCTTAAGTCTTGGCGTCGCTATTTTCTTGGAGAGAGGTTTGAGATGTATACAGACCATAAGTCACTAAAATACTTGTTCCCTCAAAAAGATCTAAACTAAAGGCAACAGAGGTGGATGGATTTCTTAGCATCCTACGATTTTGAGATTGCATATACCCTTGGCAAGTGTAACATTGTAGCTGATGCCTCAAGTAGAAAGAGGTTGACTTTGAGTCATTTGTTTGTTGAGCAGCAGAGTTTAGAGTCCATATCTACCTTTGACTTTAGACCCACTATCGATTATGTACCCGGTTTGTTGGCATCGTTAGAGGTGTGACCTACGCTTTTGGGACAGATAGGAGCAGCACCGTGAGATGACCCATAGCTGATAGAGATAGTAGACAAGCTCATAAGAGGGGAGTCTTCGAGCCATCTTAATAGGTATACTATAGATGAAAAAGGTTGGTTGCGTAGGGATGGGATACTTTGTGTATCACGAGACGAGAGTTTGAGAAGGACAATCCTTGAAGAAGCACATCGTTCTAAGATGACCATACATTTTGGTGGTGACAAGATGGATAGGGACATGAAGCGAGTTTTCTTTTGGGCCGGAATGAAGAAGGATGTGGCTAAGTTCGTTTCCAGATGCTTAGTGTGCCAGCAAGTCAAGGCTGAGCAAAAGAAGCCTGAAGGTTTGCTTCACCCTTTAGAAGTTCCGTTGTTGAATGGGAGAGTGTTTCCATGGATTTCATCGACGCATTGCCGAGGTCAAAGAACGGTAATACAGGGATTTGGTTACTAGTAGATAGACTTACTAATAGCGCACATTTCATTCCCGTTAAGAGTAAAAGAATAGCATTATGGTTAGCATCTGTTTATCTCCGAGAGATAGTTCGTCTACATGGAATACCTTCTAGTATTGTGAGCGATCGAGATCCCATTTTCACTAGTGAGTTTTGGAAGAGCTTGCAAGAGGCAGTAGGAGCACAATTGTGTTTGAGCACCGCTTATCACCCTCAGACGGACAACCAAAGAGAAAGAGTGAATAGGACTCTAGAAGATCTTTTGAGGCTATGCATGCTGGACCATGGAGGGACACGGGAGGAAAACCTTCCATTATTAGAGTTCACCTACAACAATAGTTATCAGAATAGTATTGGCATGGCACCTTTTGAAGCTCTATATGGACGACCTTGTCGATCACCGACTTGTTGGTGGGAATCTACGGATAAGATCTTGCTTGGGCCCGAGATGGTTAGGGAAAACTCAGAGAAGATAGACCTGATTCGAAGACGCATGAAGACGGCACAAGACCAGCAAAAGTCATACGCTGATAAGAGACCAACTGATCTTGAGTTCGATGTTGGAGACATGGTTTTTATTAAAGTGTCACCATTAAGGAACATAGTTCGCTTTGGATCTGTAGGGAAATTGCCACCAAGATTCGTAGGACCATTCCCCATTACAGAAAGAATTGGACAGATGGACTACAGAGTAAAGTTTCCAGAGAAGCTTAGTAGAGTTCATGACGTATTTCACGCGTCGCATTTACGGAAGTGTTTACATGATACCGCAGAAGTAGTGGAGCCGAGCATGCTTAGGAAAGTGGAAGTAGAGCTAGATGTCATGATTAGGCGAGTTCCTACATGCATCCTTGGATCGGAGGTCAAGAAGTTACGCAATCAAGAGGTCAAGTTGGTTAAAGTCCAATAGGGAGATGATCAAGATGACGCGACTTGGGAAACGGAAGACAAGATACGTGCGTCGTACCCTTTCCTTTTTGAGGGTATGTTCTTAACTTCTCCTTTTTCTACCACTTTGTTTATACTTGTTCTATCGTTTAGTGTATCCTCTCGATTATATCTTCGATCTTTAGGTAGAAAATCCTATGGTTGTAAACATGTGTTTGAGACATGTTATGTTTGGTGGATGCAAATGTTTGCTAGTGGTTGCTCGTGGATGCATTTACACACACATTAGGCACTAGATCGGCTCAATCACTTTCATATTGCATATGAATGAGTGTGCATATTTAAATTAATGGATGGATATTGAATGTGTTATCATATGGATGTTGCATTTGGATGAATGGTTGTGCACTCATATAGAAATGATATGTATCATTAGGATTCTTTTGCATATATAATGGACGCATGACACTATCATGATTTGCATTAAGGAGGTCAACCGAATCAGTAGATCGCCTGATTTTGCATTAGGATAAGGACATATACACACATTTTGCATATGTTCATTAAAGCATTAGAAATCTTTTAAGGACAATGGACGACCGTGATTGATGGATGAGTAGATGGATGGTAGGACATACATTCTTCTTAACATGGAGATTTCGGAAACGAAATCCTTTAAGTAGGGAAGAATGTAACACCCCGTAATTTAATATATTAAAACTGAAAAATTTAAGAATACTTAATTTTTAGAAGAAGAATTATGTTAAACGGGTTACACCATTGCGTTCATCTCGGAATTCTTCTTGGGATAGAATCCGAGTTTGCATGAAATGGACATCATATGAAGAAGTTATGAAACTCAAAAGATTTAAAGTTTAAAGTTGTAAAACAAGTTAACCGCCCACTTTTCACCATTCGAAATGAAAACAGTCGACTTCCCATTTTTCACCATTCGACCGTTTTTAGACAGAAGTGAAAACAGTCGACCAGTTGAAATTGGCCGATCGACTGGTTGATTCTGGGCAGTTTCCCGATGACGTGTTTTTCTAATTTGAGTGGTTTGGATGGTTCCTAATCAAATCTAAAGGTCCTAATTCAACTACTACATCTATCAAGAAACACCTAAACCTAACCCTAATCTCATTTATCCCTAATCTATGGCGCCTCCATGCTGCTCTAATCTAAATTAAACAAGCCTTTCTTCTCCATCAAGCCAAATTAGATGATCAAAATTGCTACAACAACGACTAATTCTCTTTTCTAAGAATCCTATCGCTATGAGTTTATGTTACTTTCACATATAATTAAATTAAAAAGTAATTGTTGTAGGATTGTAAATTGGATCTAATGTTTATGTCTGTAAATAAGATGAATCATATCAAGTTTTGTAATTCGTTATCCTTCAGATTCATACCCAATTGCTATTATCATATGTCTGTCTGATCTATCTTATCGTTATTCATTTCACATGCCTATTTATATGTTTATGCCAATTTTGATGTTTGGTTCTCTTCCCTTCTTCTTTCCATTTTTCCTTTTGCAATTTGGCTAACTTCAAGCCTAGGCATATTATGTTGAGATTTACGTACGAATATCGTCGGTAATATTGGGAAAAGTTCGGGAAATATGTAATAAAATGAGATTTGGCATAAATTGTTGATAACAATGAAATTGATTTAGGCATAATTTGGTACAGCTTGTATACATGGAATTATAAGCATAACTTGAATTAGCATTATAAGCATAATTTGAAATTATGGGCAATTGGAATACATTAATTGAAGATTTGAAATTGGGCATGAATAAAAGGAAAAGATAATGAACGCCTAAGACACGAGGTTAGATTGGGTTGTGGTATAAATCTGCCCCAAACCGCTAGGCATGTCCAGCAAACGCAAACAACAATCTAATGTGATAGGTCAAAGGAAAAAATTAGATGCGTAATAGTGCTAAGGCACGAGGTTAGATTCAGATTGCGATAGAAGTCTGCCCAGAACCGCCCGGCACATCCAGCAATCGCAAACGGCAATCTAATGTGAGAGGTCTTACATGATTACAAGTATAATGAATTAATTAAAAACACTTTACCAAGATAAGACATGTGGTAAGACATGGGAATAGTAAAGGGGTTAATTGGGTGACATGGATAAGATGTGAAACATAATTAAGAGCACTTAACCATAATGAGACATATGGTAAGACATGGGAGTAATAAATGAGATTAAGTGGGAAATCCTAGTGGGGACCAAGCCTAGGAGGGGAGCTTATGTCAAGTGTTGGACCCTTTTCAACCAGTAACCCATTTTTAGTATCTATATGAGCTCGAACTAGGTCGAGGACGGGACACGCTTACTGGGGTTGATTGTAAGAGGTCAAAAGAGTAAAGAGCGATGGCAATGCAAGTCCAACGGAGTCATGTGCGTGCGTGGGTCCGGGCTGGTAGGTAAGACGTTGTTGCATCGTGTAGGTATAAGCCGTGCATTTTAGTAGTATCGGGTTGCAACTTTAGGGAGTGATACACCTTACTGTGGGGCCAGCACGGGTATCTACGAGTTAGGGGGCCGATCGAATGGAGAGGGTAGTGGGTACAACTAGTGGGGGTAATAGCAAGTGGGCACCTACGAGAGCAGCTAGGAGTACACAAAGGTACCATTATTCTAATTAGTAGGGAGGAATCACCTTTTAGTATGAGATTAGTATTGGTGCGGTGCAGGAAATATCTTATAGTGGTTAGAAGCGCAATCGATGTTATACCTTTTTCATCTTATTTACCTTGTCATACTTGCTTATGTTACAGTCATCTCTTATATCTAGTTTTATGTTCTTATCATGTTACTTTGATAATTATATTGTTAAAGTCACTGGACTCGCCAGACTTTATGTCTGACCCTTTTTGTTTCGCCTCTTTTCTTTCCTTCCCTCCCCCCCAAAGGTTCTCAGGGTGGGACTAGTGAGGCTTGATTTGGATTTCTCTCTCTCTCTATCTCTACTGGAAGTGCTTGGATGTGTTGAAAGTAGTGCTCAGCTTTGTTTCTCTTTCATATGGCATTTTGGAATGGGATTATGGGTTTGCTTTTATGTAATCTGATAATAATTCTGCTCAAGATGGATATTTGTGTACCTGGCTTTAGTATGTGTTTTTTATGTTGTAACCAGACATGTTTTTCTTTAACACTACAATGAATAAATTTTGAATTATTATGTACCATTTTATATATCTGTCTTGTGATGTTTTGTTCTATACTCTTATAACACTCCATGAAAGTTAATGCATTCCCTTAGTGAGTGACATTAATGGATGTGGGGTGTCACAACTCGAATAGATCGGTAATGAAATAGTAAAGAACCATCAAGAATACAAGGAGATGTACCTACCGGCTATGATGAACCTCCTGATGCATTGGCTACTCTCAGACCTAGAACTACTTTTCTTCTTAGGACATGAAGAAATCAAATGCCCTTCTTGCTTGCAATATCGACAACTATGGGGTTCGGGACTATATTTAACAAAATGGTCATGAGATCTACAGTTGTAACACTCCAAAGTACTAGAATATTGGGGTGTTAAATGAGAATGAGGGCTAGTGTCATCCTGCTTCTTCTTCTTCTTCTTACTATGCTGGAATAACTTAGAATTGTGAAAGGGAAAATGATTCTTGGTTGGATTTCTCTAAACGTCTAACTCATCCCCGCTATACTTCTCACTCTCGACCACTTCAAGACAAAGCGTCCATATGAGATTTCTTCAGATATTTCTTAGACTGGTAACAAATTTGACATTCTTTTTGTATAAAGTAGTAATATACTCAAGGCCATATTTGGATAAGGCCTCAAAAGATGTAACATACTCAAATGCAATCGACTTTTCTTGATTTAAGTAAATGAAACATCGAGCTAGAATTTCCTTCTCAGATTCTGGCATGAACTTGAGCTCAAAACGCTTTATGAGCTACTTCCACTTTAAGGTAGACCAATCGACCACTGCACAAACAACTCGTACAAATCCACCTTATGTTCTTGCAACATGCTCGATGCTACAATAATGCGGTGGTGGTTAGACATCTCCATATGAGTAAAAATACACTTGCACATACGGAACCATACCTGAATATCTAACACCGACTTAGAGCCTTTGAAAAGCTTGCCTCTACGATAAGTAAAACCACCGCACATATGTACAAATGCGGATTTACATGGAGGAGAAGAATGGACTGGCGTTGGAGGAAGAATGCTCCTAATAAGCTCCGTAATCTGGTTGGTCGACATATAGATGCCCTTTAGGAATAGGCCGCTGGTCTGCTAAGCTCTAGAGACGTCTACACAATCCTTTCAGCCATTAGCTGAAAGATTAAAAGAAAAGAAGAATTATTTATAGAGGTGAGATATTACAAATTTGAATTCAATGTGGAATACTATGGAATTTCAAATTTTCACTCGTAGACATATACCGAGTTATATCTATCGCTAAAGGACTCAAAAAAGGTTAAGGATTTGTTTAAGGACAACTTCGATTAGGGATGATGTTGCACTCATACTGTACTTCGATGTATGGTATTATGTGTAAAATTCTGTGTTTATCATTTTTTGATCGGAACCCAGCTTTAATACCAAGCTACGACGGCCAACCGCGAGACCCATATAATAAAAAGAATTAAAAAGTAATGTCGTTTGCTAATACGAAAAATAGGGCTAGTTAGGAGCGACCATGTGTAAGTCTTATTTTAAACAAATATAAAGTACGTCGATTAAGTGCTCATTTTTTCTTAAATGGATTGATGTAATTAATTATTGTCTAATACAATACTATGGTGGAAATAGGATCAATCCAAAACAAATAAAATAACAATAAATATCACAGAACAACACATACAGTCATATATACATATACATCAAATATAATACAAATTGACGTACATAACGGTTATACAATCCATAATTTATATACAACATCAGATCCCTAAAAAGAATATGTATATATATTGGAGTATGAAGCAACTCTAAGGTAAGCTACAAAAAACTATGTATAAAGGGTCTAAAAGGTCGATAAAGTTGTCCAGAATGACATTGCTAGTTAAGCACCAGTGATAAAGCAACCTACAACTCAGTCTGATCCAAGTACATAAATACATGGGTTGGTCTAACTTGAACAAGGTGATTAATATAAGATTAGTAAGGTATAGTGTCACATAATGAAATATCCTTTAATAAATAAAGGAATAATATAAACTTAGATTTATACATAATATATGTGAAAGAATCATTGAATCATCTTATAAGTATCTTATGTAAGTTAAATACACTAACCCAGATGTTTCTATCGGTTGAGATCTCTCTAGTTACAAGCGTATGGTTTACAAGATTTAAAATCATATAAACCACGTGATGGAAACCATAGAAATCACAAATCTCAGAAACTCGATTAAGAGTTCGAAACACAGAAATGATGTCACTATATGTAAATAAATCCTTAGATTTCCATAGGCTATATATACACATATAATAAACGTTACAAAATGGAGAAATCATAAGGAAACCGAAGAATCTAGAAACAATTAATTGTGAAATCTAGAAAGTAACTCAGAATGGAGCCATGTCTCGGATATAAGGCCAATGCAACACTATACATCCTTATCTCAGATGGTCAAAGCCTACCAGTATTAATATATATATATATATGTGTGTGTGTGTGTGTGTGTGTGTGTGTGTGTGTGTAAGACACCCTTCCAAGATGACGAGAAGGTCGTAAATGTCTCAAATGACCAAAAGGGCATAAATATCTTGATGATCTAGAGGTCTAGTATTGGTAATTTCTCAAAATGGTCACATTCTTCCAAATACTAACCCAGGCAGTAGTAAAGGTACGTCCCATACGGCATATTCTGACTTATCGGTTTACTATCCATTAGCAAATTTCAAATTAAAGTAACTAAATCAATATCAGAACAATAGCTTTGCTTAGTTAAGTTTGGAATTAACCGATATAATAAACCAGTGTTTCCCATACCACATGGTTTACTACATCATTTAACTCTCAACCGCTCCTTCTCGAAGGTGCACAAACATGTGGTTTTGTATAAGAAAATATCTTTAGGGAAATCATGGTTTTTTTAAAAGTAGTTTTGGAAGCTAACTGGAAATCATTGATTTAAAAATATATTTATAATAAGAAATAATGGTAAATTCATGTTTGGAAATATTTAAGATCTTATAAAACAATACAGAAAGATGTTTCCTTAAAATGACACTTATAATAATATAAAGATTTCTTTTAAAACGGTTCTAAAACACATGCAATGTGTACACAAAATCATGGAAGATCTCAAGAAATCAGCACCTAATAATTTTTATGTAAATACACCAAATCTTGTAGTTAAACCTATTGGAAACCAAAAAAAAAATCAAGGTATTGAAATCAATCAAATGTTACATGAAATTGGCTTAGAAATTCACTAAAAACAAGCACCTGAACACACAAAAATACACCCAAACACAGGCTAAAGAGCTCGACCCGGGCCACAAAAATTCCATGCACAAAGGTAGACCCCCATTAGCCTCGGGTCAACCTTAGGATCGACTCAAATAAGCCTGGGTTGACCTTCAGGTTGACCATCTAGGGGTCTAGGTCGACTCCTGAAATGTGATTTGTTCCAAGTAGTTTTCAACTTTTTGTGTTCAACTTTCAGCAACTATTTTAATGAAATTCGGATGAAATATAGACTGAGGTTTGAGCATATACATAGTTAAGCACATAGATTATAGATCATATGAAATTTGGCATGATTTCAAGATAGCATAAAGAAGTTATAAGCTATCAAATATGGGCTCAAGCATTGTTTACTATAAACAAGAAATTCACTCGAAACTTTTACTGTAAAATTAAAACTCATAGATAATTCACAGATTCAAACACAAACATAGCATGTATAAGTTAGAAAGTGTGAGAAAATCACCTATGATTTAGGACAGTGAGTTAGCACTTTACAATGTTAAATTCTGTTGCTAAAACTTAAGTAGTTGTTATTACTTGTAAAATCTCTATAACTTGTTATTTTTATATTTTAATTTGAGTTTTGAAGTGGGAATTGAGTTTAAGGAGGAAACATTTACCATAATTTTTTAAGGAAGAGAGAAGACGAAGTTTACTTCTCTAACATACCAAAAATTATTGGACCTCTCCTTAGCTAAACATGGATTTGTGCTTAACGATAGTCTAATTAGGCCTCAATGTCAATTAGTAAATACATATTAAGTTAAAGTAGGCTATTTATCACATAAATTTCTTAATTAACGTCATATTTAACCATTTAAACACTAAAATACATAACTTAACATTGTTTTAGCTGGTTAAAGATTGTAAAACGTTTAAAGTATTTTTAACAAAATTTGACATAAATTTTTAACGCCTATGCTGGCAGCAAAGTGGAACAAAAAGAAGTCGGGCCTAGGGAAAACCCAAATGAGTAATCTTGAGGACTGTTAGCACTATAAGAGCTAAACTAAGCCAACAGAACTTAAAACTCATAAAAGAGAAGTATAAGATTAGGGAGTCCCAAAGCCAACTGCTAAACACTTTCTCAAGTATGGAACAAGCTCACTTAGGCCCGACGCCAGGACGCTTGTACTAGGATAGCCTATAAGAAAGACTTGTGGAGATATTATTAATATAAACCATGGGCCCGGCTAACAAAGGTATTAAAACCTTCTTGCTGATGGTAAAATCTTGGTCTCTACCTTTAGTGCTAGCTTGTAGGTTGTTTGTTATACCCTACTTGTATAAATAACATTACCTACAAAAATTTAAATTTTACAATAAAATAGTACATTTTATACCTTTACGTACAAAACTTACATTTTTAACTCATATTTTATAAATAACAATATTTTGACACAACCAACTTGTATAACCATATTTGTTTTGGCAAGCCCAACCAGTTTTTAAAGTGATCTATAATACTGTTATCATTACAACAAATAATGATTACAAAATAATACAGTAGGTAGGCACATTGCCTAAGATAAGTTATACACCGGTTAAACTCCACGCAGGGTGAAAACAAACAAGTACATAGGTACACAAAAGTCAAAGATAATGAAAATTAAGTTACAACAAAAGGCTGTAAGCACAGTCCCACTTCCTTACTAGCTAAAGCAAGGGAAATCATCTTCAATACAGTAACAATTAACAAACATATAACACACCATATCACTTCCTACGGCAGCAAGCAGTCTAGTCATCAGCACAAGTGAATGCAGATTGATCGACCAAAACTTTATAGGAAAATATGTTCAACTGAGGAAGAAAGCAATAAAAAAAATTCACAAGTCTTTATGACAACCCACGATAACTTTCCTCCCACAACATACAACAGAATCACTTGCTCACACCAGGGCAGCCTTTTGACGATCACTACGCTCACCAATGGTACCAAGATTACTCGCTTCTCAACACCGACCTGTTTCCTACCAAAAGTTAGGTAGCCAACCCAAGTCCCTACAAAAGTCAAAACCAAAACAAGAGATCTTATTTCTCCCTCAGCAATGTATGCGACAAGACAAACAATCCACCACCTGCTATATAACACAAGTCGAAAACCCTAGTGCATAGACACCGACCAAACTCAAGTGCAGCAATCTAATCCTAACTAACCACAAACAAAAACGAGCACAAATTCGCATACACCTGCAACCAGGATAAGAAAGATACTCACCAGCACGTCGCGTTCGATCCACACCCAGAGGGGTGCTTTTCGATGAGCTCAAGATAGCGGGGTATATATGAAGCAATCGAAAAAACAGGGAAATAGTGTGAAGGACAAAAAGTAGGCAAAATTTGCCCAAAAGGACAAGGCACAAAAAATTTGCTCAAAAGGACAATTTGTAGTGCAAAGTGGGAAAACATGGGACCCCCCTGAATTCCACCATTTGCACTAATAGTTGTCCTTTTGGACAAATTTTTTGTTGACCGTCCTTTTGGGTAAATTTTTAGTTGACTTTGTCCTTATGGGAAAAAACCCCGATCTAAAACCCCCTTTTTCCCAAAACTTAGTTTCATCCAATATGATCTTTAACTCTCTGTTTTCTTTGCTTCGCTATTATCCTTGTCAGATCGGCTCATTCCCTTGTCTATTTCAACTCGCGGTGTCGCACGGATCTAGATCTTGTATTTCTTTAGTGAGCATCTGATTCCCATCGCGATCCATAGAGATTTTTTCGAGGTTTTTTCCCATAAGGACAAAGTCAACTAAAAATTTACCCAAAAGGACGGTCAACAAAAAATTTGTCCAAAAGGACAACTTTTAGTGCAAATGGTGGAATTCAGGGGGGCCCATGTTTTCCCACTTCATGGCAATTGGAATCTGCCTTCCTACTTCTTCGTTTCCTCCTTTTTCCCTCTCTGCTCTCCGCATTTCCTATCAATGTCTATTTTCTTCCATGCCTTACCGTCCTTCCTTCTTCTAATCCACTTTCCAGTTTTCATTTGTGTGGATCTAAAACAGGGAAATAGTGTGAAGGACAAAAGGTAGGCAAAATTTGCCCAAAAGGACAAGGCACAAAAAATTTGCTCAAAAGGACAATTTGTAGTGCAAAGTGGGAAAACATGGGACCCCCCTGAATTCCACCATTTGCACTAAAAGTTGTCCTTTTGGACAAATTTTTTGTTGACCGTCCTTTTGGGTAAATTTTTAGTTGACTTTGTCCTTATGGGAAAAAACCCCTTTCTTCGTATCTTTATATTTTATTTGCAACTCAATGTTTTATATACACAAATTTGAGCTAATTATTCATTATACAAATATATGTTGTCAATTATTGCAATGTAACGCAGTAAAATCCTATAAAAACTTACTTTGGCTCAATTTTACATTATAGAAACTTCTTAACTTATATTTACACATTAAAATTTATTTGCTTTAATATTACATTTCCCCTTATTATTGATTTACTTCAAATTGAACCCAAGTTGGGTATATTTTGCCAAAGCTCATTATTTTATCACTTTAATTATTAATTAGATCATTCCCTTGAAATTTACCTAAGGGTTCGTTTGTTTTTTATAAAAAGGTTGGAATGTAAGTTCTGGTTTATAAATCAGAACTTTATAGATTGTTTGTTTTTTATGTTTGTTCTGAACAAAGCTATCCATTTAGACAAAATTATTCAGAACATTTTTTGTGCTTATTCTTTGTTCTGAATGTTGAATTTTGTTTTTTGTTCTGAATGCTGAATGAAAACAAACAAGTATTTGATTATTCAGAACTCAGCATTAAGCAATCAGCAATCAGACTTCAGAGTTTAGCAATCAGACTTCAGAATTCAACATATTAAACAAACAGAGCCTAAGTTAGCACAAATCCAAATTTTAAATTCACCCTAAAATATTAGTTAAATTATCTCCCAAACAAAATTTAGTTCTAAATAACTAAGATAAAATCCTTATTATAATTCATTATCTATTATTATCACAAATACAGGATTGTTACGAGGATCACAAAATATAATCATTTCCCATCATGTAGCATTACATTTGAACATGTTTTGAATATCAGCATTACCATTTTTTTATAATTCACAAAAATATGGAAGATTCAACCGACCTCTTAACTACCACCATTGGAGTACCTCATTCTGCCCAAAAAAATATAGTAGCGTCTTAATACATAATAAAAGATGCATATAAACACCATATATCCCTATGGGCGCTAGCTTGGATTAGAAGTTATTCCTGAAAATGTCCCAAGCCTTGGTAGTAGGCCATTGACTAGAACGACAGTGGAAGGTTGTTGTCCACTTAAGTCTTGGTGTTGAGTCAGTGGCCATCGTGGGAAAATGATCTCATCTGGCAGAAGGATTTAAAAGTAATTGTTTATAGCTTCAAATTTTGTTACAACCTTTTCACGATGAGTGATATTGGAAAATATCATGCAAGAATGATTAAAATGTCACTGTACAATCCTAATGTTAAATGATATTAGAAAATATCATCATTTGATTTGTAACTCGGAAAATTACACTGGAGAATATCTTTTGATATTTCAAAGTTAATGGCATTTAATGGCATCATTATTAACCAAATCAAATTGAATGATATATCTATGGGTGATTATTAGACCCCACCCTATGTGTAACACCCCAAAATTTAACACTATAACCATATATTAAATGTAATAATTGGGAATAACTAAAATAAACATTAAGAATCAAGTGAAACTGGCATTAACGATGCATTCGTCTCGGAATTCTGGTTCAGATAGAACCCAAGTTTGCATTAAACGGATAATGCATGAAGAATTTATGAACCTTATAAGTTTGTATACATATAAGGAGCTTATATGTAAATATAACATATAATAAAGTGAAAGTTAGCGTGACATCCTTAAAACTGTTCAAAATTAGAATGACATCCTCCCCATGTTTCAAATGTAATACGAGTCCCTACTTTGGTAGTTACGTGTTTTTTCTAGAAAATAATGCATTGCACTATTAAAAAAACTGCAAATATTCCCAGAAGAAATCTAAAAAAAAATTGTATACATCTATGCAATAAAACAGAATTGTTGCACACATGTTTGCAATAATTCTTTCAGCGTTTCTATTGAAAAATCTACATGAATTGTTGCATACATGTATGCAATTATTGAGTTTTACCGCATACATGTATGGAACAATTCATGTAGAGTTTATGTTGAAAAATCTGCATGAATTATTGCATACATGTTATGCAATTATTGAGTTTTATTGCACACATGTATGCTAATAAAGATGAACTAATATGCATGGGCTACTAATTGTTGCAAAAATGTATGCATTTATTCTGTATTATATGCATACCTGTATGCATAAAAGTTAAGAAGGATGCATAACTGCAATAGTTGCATACATGTATGCAACAATTGCAAGTATGTGCATCCATTGATGCAATAAACTATAGATTCATTGTTTTTCTTTTATGCAGTTTTAGTGGTTTTAACACTTGAACTTGATGATATTTACATGTTTTATTTAATTATGAATCTATGTGATTTTATTTTGATGAATTTTCGAAAAATAAGGACATAATTTATATCAAAATAAAACAGAGACGTGACATGAATTTTGAAACTTATTACGGATGTGAGCCAAACTTACCCTAAAATAAAATCCAGAAAATCAAATGAACGACTCGGGGAAAACGAAGGGGAAACAGTCTCGTTCCGGACCGAGTCACGCTCAACCCGAGTCGACACATAGGTCGACCGAAGGAGGGCTAGGTTGACCTTAGGGTCGATCCAGGGGTCGACCCACAATAGATCTGGGCGGATTCATCTACCGAACCAGGACTGTTTTGTGGCTTTATTCGTTGCTGACTTAGCATTATGTGTACGTTTGGATTTGAAACCTAGAATCTAAAGGATGAGGTTGACTATGTGAATCTATAAATTAGTTTCTTCTCCTATTTCCAATTCACACAAATTCTTCATATCTTCTTCTACCTCTGTGAAATTATTCTAAAAAACATAAACATATAATGGGGGAATGCTGCCGAGTATTGGGTCAAACAGAGACAACATCAAGACTTGCATTCATACAAATTGGATTGGACTTTCTTCTATGACATAGTTATATATATATAAGATATTTTATTCTCTTCTTCAGCAAGACCCACTATTATTTCTATGTGATTTTTATATTTGATTATTTAAAAAGATTTTGGACAGTGAATAAGATTGGATCTGGTATAAATAGTGCCTAAAATAATCCATATATATGTTTTTCTATTCAGATCTACAAGTTATATAATGAACTTTAATCTTCCTTGTCCCTATTATGCCTTTCACTTATTTATAGTTTTTTCTATTATGCCAGTTTACTCCGTCTGAGACCCGTTTCTCCCTTTCTCCTTTTTATCCTACGCATAACCTAGGCTGCTCAAGCCTAGGCTATTAAGTTAATTGCTTATGAAGGACATAAATTGGAATAATTAGGTAATGACACATAAATGGGTGAAATTGGGCATATTATGTACTAGAACCTTTGGTTGTAAAAATAAGGGGTAAATTATATGTTAACCTATTGGATTTGGATAATTACATGATAATCTATTAGAATTGAGATAATTACATGTTATCCTTTGTTTAGGAAGAACATGCGACATGATAATAAGTTAAATTGGAATTAATGTGACAATAAGTATGACATGTAAGAATAGAATGGTACCAGATGTGAAAACTATGTAAATTATTGTAAGTCTAATTGTACATATGGGCAGTTGCTTGTTGGAGAAAAGAGTTGTACACTAATAAAATTTAGATAAATGTACTATTACAATCGGGCTTATTATTGAACTTAAACCTACTAAGTTACACCTGTTAATTAATAAGCTAACATTTAGATAAACGTACATAAGGACACAATCCTAGGGGTTTGTTTGTGTCAAGTTTTGTGGCATCCTTGTTGGTATCTCGGTAGGGACCACGCACTAGGTTGGGGTCAGGGCACGCTTAACTGAGATTGATTATAAGAGGTTCAAGGTTTAAGGGGTGTACAGGACACGTTCCGGCACAGTCATGAACTTGCATGGGTCCGACCACAGGAAACTAAGCCTCAAGTAACACCTACGAATATGGTTGTGTTTTATAAGTTGCTGGGTTAGGGACTGATACACCCTACTGCTGGGGCTAACACAGAATATCTGGGTAATAGGGAGTCGATCGCATGAGTAGTAATTAGGGTAACTCCTAATCTTGTTAATACTAGTAAAATTGGTGCAGTGAGTTTGATTCTTGAGATATGAATGAGAAGTTTAATATACCTTTATCTTATTTTAACATCTCATTTACCTTCTATACATGTTTTACTGTACTTTCTCTTCTAGTATTATTGGTCTTTCTTGACACCTTTTCATGTACATATGCTAAAAATTACTAGAATTCGCCAGATTTTATGTCTGACCCTTTTTGTTTTCCTTCTCCTCCTTCCTTCCCCCCTTAGGTTATCAAAGTGGGAGTGGTTAATAGTTGAGATCGTGATTCTGCTTAGACGTGGATAACTCTCCTTTTTCAAGTATTTTTGTAACACCCACACTCTTATGAGCCCAAATTTTGATAAAAATCAAAACTTGAACACATCTAAGCATGGAGCGTGTATGTCTGGTACATGCAATAAATGAGCAAGAACATAATCATAGTATGATAAATAAACACCACGGTGGAAGCAAAAATAGGATAACTAGTATTAACTCAAGTAACTACCTTTTTAAAAGTCACTTTGCCAATACCGAGCATGAGAGAGAATAAGAACCGAAAGCCAAACTTAATCATCTGTGAGAACCCGACCTTCTCTATGAAACCTGGAGGTTGTAATGAGGACGGGGTCAGAACAACAAGTTTTGGTGACTAAGAAATGTACAACACCAACTACAACACAGATATATTCTATTTGGTTCATCCTTAGACGTATACCTGACAAGCTTAGTGATTCTAAACCAACCTTGTTAATGTTTACGAATGACTCTACTACTCTTCCCAAAGTAATATTCCCAAATTACATTACCGAGATAGGACGTTTACATACATTTTTGTGAAGCCTTTATACCAGAGCTTAACTAGTTAATTCTATCGAGAGTGGGCCTTTAATTACGGGGTTTCTATTTATATCCTCAGTGACTATTCTTTATTATTTAACGCCTCACTATCAATGATAGATAGGGTGGATTATCCCTGATCACTAAAGACCCTAGGCGGACTATTAGTTACTTATTAACCCTCGAATATATATTCAAAGTAAACATAAACTAAAGGGCATTAGATACCGACCCTACTAGTTAAGGCTTCCGTCATTCACACATATATCGTTGCCCTGCATAAGGTGAGAGAAGTATTTTATCATGCGTTATACCTTCTAGCTGGCCTTATTAGATTACCTCCTTAGTCTCTTATTACTTCCCGTTGGGAAGACAACCATATCCGACCCTTTTAATTTCCAGGTTTTGGTAGGCCCACACACCTGCCATTTAGGACCCCTATACTGAAAAAACTATTTCTAGGTGGACTCTTTAACCTTAGTCACTTAGTCTTTTAGGGCCCATGAAGTGGACTATAAGTGAAGGTTATTAGTTCGTTCCACATTTGCCTTTAACACCTTTCCCTTTTTGGGATAAAGTAGGCTACGTTATTATGCCATTCCCATTTAGTTCTTTTATACGGAAAAACTATAGGTACACCATTTGTTTGCGTCATGGGTTTATATGGTTCATAATATCTTACATTATTAACCTTCTAAATCCCACTATTTCCTATTTCCATTACTATTAATAAGGAAGGTTATAATCCTTCTTTCCTAGGATATTTATTTAATACATTCCCTAATTTGGACCTAATGTTTAACAAACTATCATAAATTCCTTTATCACACCCATTTCTCTTTATTTCCTTTTTATTGCTCTTTATGACTCTAACAATCATATTTTTCCTAAGGCAACTATTTATCAGTCCCAAGTTATCTATTGTTGTACCCCAACGGAGAATTTCTATTTTTATTCATTTATTTATTGTTATATATATATATATACACACTAAGCCTCCCACATTAAGTTGACTACCTGTGGATGCTGGATTTGTTGGTTGGTTCCTTGCAGGCTTCTACCACAAGTGAACTTAACCTTATGCCATAGTACATTTATTTTTATACATTAGACCCCTCACATCAAACTGACTATCTATGTTTGTTGGATTCGCCCGTTGGTTCCGGGCAAGCTTACACCACAAGTTGAGTTTAACCTCGTGTCTAAATGCAGTTTTATTTTTTTAAATTTCCTAATTAGGGTCCACAACAATTATCCTAATTGATTTTAGAAATTATAACCATTTTCCTATTAACATTTATTTTTTCCCCAAATCAATATTGGTTACAATGGTTATTTCTTATTTGTTGTAACAAACCGTAATTTTAACAACTCTAAAGAGGATAAATTAAATAATAATTAATTTAATATTCAGAATTTGGGGAAACGAACTTCGTCGTTACGTTCCTCTTGGAATTCTGGTCAAAATAGTCATTGGTTTGTGTAAAATGGACACCGTATGAAGAAGTTATTAAGGTTTGAATTTTGTATATGCGCAAGAAGAATACATACATATATATATATATATATATATATATATATATATATATATATATATTAAGTCTAGAAATTCAAAAATCAGGTCCAGAAATTCAAAATCGTGTAGAATTGGAGAGGCGGAAATTTACCCGCTCAGGGGTATCGACCCCTCAAGGGGGTGTCGACGCATGGGTCGACCCCATAAGAGGCGGTCGACCCTTCTACGGCGGATTTGGGCCGATTAGGGTTTTGGGTACAGCTATATATATGGCCTCTGTTGAGAACAAGATTTTGATCGATGCCAACATATAAAGTTGCAATGAAGATCATTTCATAGAGATAAGGTTTTTACATCGACTCGTGTTGGAAATATGTTAAAATCTATCCTCAAAGTATAACACGAATGCACAAAACAATATCAAATTTTCGTGGCCGAAATCTGTATATTTGAGGAATTGAAAAGTCACAGAAAAAGCCCAAACAGTCCAGGCTCCGACAGGGAAAGAGTGCAGAGAGATATAGACTATGGACCGAGGCTCTCCGGTCCACAGCCATAAAACGGTCGACCGTCCAAAAAGAACCAATCGACCGTTTTTTATGTTTCTGCACATTACGGCTTTTTTTGTGGAATTTTTTATTTTAATTAAATTTAACCAGTCAACAGGTGATTTTCAACCATTCGACCGTTTTGAAACAGTAAGCATTTTCTGAAAGGTTGCTTCTATTTGTGAAGAGATTTCTATTCAATAATCAAAAGATATGGACATAACTTTTTATAGAAACTCTTCATGAAGAATTACTACCTTTCTACTATTATATAAACAACTTCAAACTTGTTTTTCAATCACCGAATCATTCTATATTGTCTCTAATTTCTGAATTGCATTTTCATACTCTTTGCAAAACAAAAGCTCTCCAAATTTAAATACTTGTTGAATCCTTGAATCAGTTTAATATCATTTGATTCAACAAGCATTCTACTTCCTTAAATCTACGCATTCAAAAGTATATACTTGAGGATCAGATTATAGGAAGATTGTACTCAAACTGTTGACTATCCGTGTTGAATCAAGAACACAAAGCAGAATTCAAAACCATTGTGTTAGTTGAAGTCCTGTGTGTGATCAGGCAAGTGTTGAAGTCCTCAGTGTTGTAAGAGGCAAGTATTGAAGTCCTCGTGTTGTTAGAGGTGTGAAATCCCGTTCGGCTGCTCGGGTGTTGTATGCCTGTTCCTCCGGGTGAAGTGAGGAGTTTGTTAGTGAAATTACAAAAGGAAGTCTGGGACTGGACGTAGGACGGTGCTCCGAGCCAGTATAAAAATACCTGGTGTGATTTTTCTATTTTTCCTGCATTTACTATCTTGTATATGTGATTAGCTATCATTTAATACTTGAGTGTTATACACCATATTACACGATCCGTGTGTACTATATTATACTTGGCAAGTACACGCACAAATTTTTGAATTGGTATCAAAGCCTGGTGTTATAAAGATCGTTACAACATCCTAGAACAAATGGCAGTAAAGAAATCTAGTCAAGTTATTAGAAAGTGGAAGAATAACAAAGCTGAATCAGGAGAGCAAGGAAGCTAATGTCTCATGGCTAAAGTCAGATCGTAATCGGTATGTATAGATTCATTATATAAAGATCTTTTGTTAGACCATGAAAAATTATTGAAAGATAAACTTTGAGTAAACTCAATACAGTCATTATATCTAAATCAAAAAATTGTGAGCAAGAAAATTCCAAATTAAAAGAAGAAAACAAATTTTTTGTAAAACAAGCCAAATGTTTTGAAAATACCTTAGAAAATCTTGTTTCTCAAAAAGATTTCCTTCAAAAAGAAAATGAGCGACTAGAAGATAAAAACAATGCTCTTTTAAAGGAAATCGATCTTTTGCAAAATAGAAATATATCATTAGAAGATTCTTTAAATAATTCTAGTTCTTTAATTTCGTCTCTTGAAAAAGAGAATGGAGCTTTAACTGAAAAGAATTTAGAATTATCTAAAGAATATGAGATTTTAAAGGTGAATAATAATATTTTCCAAATAAAATTTCTAACTCAAAAGAAAATTTTGGAAAATTACAATCTTCTTTAATTAATTCAAGATCTCAAATTTGTAGCCTCAAAACTGAGAATGCTTTAAAAAAGAAGAACTCTAAATTAAATAAGGAAATTGATAATTTTTAAAATAACAAAATTTCTTTTGACATTCGTGATCTTGGAATTAAATTTGATAAATGTACAAATAAGTTCGCAAAATTTAATAAAGGTCAAAATGATTTAAACATGATTATATCTAGATCTCGACCTTTACATGACAAAAGTGGTATAGGATATAATAAAACCAATCATAGAAATAGTACTGGATATGCTTTTATGTACAATAAGAATATCACTGCTAGTACTAATGCACATCCAAGACCCAGTTATTACAGAAATTCGAAAACTTCTATGACTAGCGGTATTTATAATAAATATAGAAGTACGAAAAGGAATATCACTAGAGATTACTTAAGTATTTGTGTTCCTGTAAGTTGGAAAAACAGAGAAAAATATATCGATGATTATTTTGATTTAGTAGTTAATAACGAAAATTTTATATTTAAAGGTTCCATTAAACCCACTTCGTTATGGTTACCTTCCATCTAACCCATGGACCCAAACAAAGCAAGTGGGTACAAAAACTATATATGTTATATTTTTTGCAGGTATACCAAAACAAAGAGAAGGTTATTCGGTATTTCTAAATATCTTTGAAAACTCAGCTTATCAAAAATTCACATGATTCAGTATCTCCTAAAGGTGCTATAATTATTCTCTACTACTCTCGATTATTGTGTTTATTACGGTATTTATTCTTTTTAATCGATGACAAAGGGGGAGAAATATTTTTTTAATGATGATACATATCATTCATGTTACATATACTATCATTTAAAATTATGTGTGCTAACATTTGTTAATGCAAGAATTAAAAGGTAAGAATATTTATATTATGAACTAACAAATGTTGCAGAAATTCAGGGGGAGCTTTATATTCAGAGGGAGAAAATTGAAAGTGTTGCCATCAACCAAAAAGGGGGAGAATGTTGAGAACAAGATTTTGATCGATGCCAACATATAAAGTTGCAATGAAGATCATTTCATAGAGATAAGGTTTTTACATCAACTCGTGTTAGAAATATGTTAAAATCTATCCTTAAAGTATAACACGAATGCACAAAACAATATCATATCTTCGTTGTTGAAATCTGTATATTTGAGGAATTGAAAAGTCACAGAAAAAGCCCAAACGGTCCAGGCTCCGACCGGGAAAGAGTGCAGAGTGATATAGACTGTGGACCAAGGTCCCCTGGTCCACAGCCATAAAACGGTCGACCATCCAAAAAAGAACCAGTCGACCATTTTTAATGTTTTTGCACATAACGGCTATTTCTTTGGAATTTTTTATTTTAATTAAATTCAACTAGTCAACCGGTGATTTTCAACCAGTCGACCGTTTTGAAATAGCAAGCTTTTTATGAAAGGTTGCTTTTATTTGTGAAGAGATTTCTATTCAATAATCAAAGGAAATGGACATAACTTTTTATAGAAACTCTTCATGAAGAATTACTACCTTTCTACTATTATATAAACAACTTCAAACTTGTTTTTCAATCGCCGAATCATTCTATATTCTCTCTAATTTCTGAATTGCATTTTCATACTCTTTGCAAAGCAGAAGCTCTCCAAATTTAAATACTTGTTGAATCCTTGAATCGATTTAATATCATTTGATTCAATAATCATTCTACTTCCTTAAATCTACGCATTCAATGTATATACTCAAGGATCAGATTATAGGAAGATTGTACTCAAACTGTTGACTATCCGTGTTGAATCAAGAACACAAAGCAGAAGTCAAAACCATTGTATTAGTTGAAGTCCTGTGTGTGATCAGGCAAGTGTTGAAGTCCTCAGTGTTGTAAGAGGCAAGTATTGAAGTCCTCGTGTTATTAGAGGCGTGAAATCCCGTTCGACTGCTTGGGTGTTGTATACCTGTTCCTCTGGGTGAAGTGAGCAGATTGTTAGTGAAATTCCAAAAGGAAGTCTAGGACTGGACGTAGGACGGTGCGCCGAACCAGCATAAAAATCCCTGGTGTGATTTTTCTATTTTTATTGCATTTACTATCTTATATCTACGATTAGCTATCATTTCATACTTGAGTGTTATACACTATATTACATGATCTGTTTGTACTATATTATACTTGGCAAGTACACACACAAATTTTTCAGCCTCATTTTCTGGTTTCTCTATACCAAAAATAGTGGAGGACTGGATGTTGTCTCTGTCTGTATTGAATCAAACCTTTTCTTCTTCAAAAAATTAAGTTATTCAAGCTTAGAGATCTGTGATTCGATGCTAGCAATCCCTTCTCTATTTTTCTAGATCAAAACACTGTGAGTCCATGTTAATTTTAGATCTAAATAATTAAAAAGTAAAACTTGATATGACTATAACGTGGATCTATGCCTGTGACTGCTTGAACATATCAGATATGTTATAACTTGTGTATCTATGATATTCTGACATGACTATGTCTTAGATCTTAACCTTTATCATGTCAGATCTGCTTTTGGTTGTTGATCTAATTCACTGCTTAGATCACCTTATACATGTTCTACTATGTTTATGACCAAATCAAATATGTTGTTAGTTGGGCATCTAAATCATTGTTTAGATCACATCATGCCTATCCCTATTATGTTAGAATCAGTCCTATTATAATATGTTCATCAGATCTGTTCCTATATGCCTACCTCGTCATTAGGCCACTATAGTTTTTATGCATGTTTCTGCCGTTATATGTCCACCATGTTAGCATGATCATCTATGTTCTATTTCCTCTATCTTTTCCCTTTTATTTTTATATAGTCAGGCTACCTTCGAGCCTAGGCATGCCGCTGAAATATGCGAATACGTTAGATTGGGAACGAGGGGAAAACGTTAATATTGGGCATAACTTATAATTGGGAATTTGGGCACAACTTAAATAAAGTGTAATAATATGAATTTTGGGCATATAGTTTATTATGAACATGACTCGGAAAAGAGGCATGAAAACATATAATAACATAGGACTAATTGGTTAAGAATGAAATGCCTAGAATTACAATTATTTAAAATTGTAACTGCGCTTAGGCACGAGGTTACATTACAGTTGTGGTAGAAGTCTGCCCGAACCCACCCGGCATTCCATCAACCACAAGTGGTGACTCTAATGTGAGGGGTCTAAGTGCATAAACATGAGACGTGCTATGACACGAGGTTAAATCTGACTTGTGGAAGAAGATTGCCTGGATCCAACTGACATATCCAACATCCACAAGTTGTAGACTTAATGTGAGAGATCTACTGCATAAACATATTGTTAGATCGAAATTTGGACCTAACACCCAAATTGTTATGAATTGTAGAGAATTCTAAATGAGGAACAAGGGAAAAGAAAATAACACTCAGAATTTATAGTGGTTCGGCGTTAACGAGCCTACGTCCACTTTATATCTTATTGATTATGCTTTATAAGCTAGTACAACAGCGATTTCCCTCAATATTTCAAAGATTTGACAACAATGGCGGACTCAATATCCACTATTGCCAAAAAGCTCCCGAAAAATGCCAAGTTCTGGGCTATTTATAGCTGATTTCGTCGGACGGATCGTGGACACGTGGCACGAATCCCGAGATTTTCGGATCGCATCGCAGCCATCGAAGAAAAAGTCAAACTAGCCGTTGTGAACAGGTGTCGTCAGGTCCATGCGACTCGGATCGCCGAAGACCAGCTTGTGGCTGAACGAGTCAGTGGGCTCGGTTCGCTGCAGGGGATCGGATCGCCTGGAGGTGGCGTTAGTCAACGAGACGAGAGCGATCCGTTCCTTGGGCGAGTCGATAGAGTGCGATCCAAGAGGGGCGAGACGATGGCGTGCGATCCAAGAGGGGCGAGACGATGGCGTGCGATCCACTTTCCTGGAGGACTTGGTTTCCTGATTTCCTTTCACGAATGGTCCTGGATGGCTTGGTCAAAAAGCAAGCCAACATTTTGCCCCCTCGAAGTATGTTTTATTGATGATGAAACATGCTTCGAAGATGCTTATTGATTCTCTCCTGAAAGGATGCAAGCTTTCAGTCGCATTGGTTCAAATTGACACATGGACGAATCGGATCGCGCGTCGCGTGCGGAGTTCTTAGGGTCTTGCGCGATGCAGGGCGCGCCTTCCTTCGAGTCGTATCGGGCTCTGAGTTTCGTGGGCCATCATTCCGAAGCGGTCCGTGGGCTTCGTTGCGATTCCGTCTTCAGATCGGGACGCTTCGTGGATCGAATAAGACAAAGGAGGGGAGGCCAACGGTCACCTTCATTGCCTATATAAGTCGACGTTCCCCCCTTCACTTTCCTTCTTTCTCCTCTCTGCCGAATCGTCTCGCGCGAGCTGTTGAACAACGAATCCAACCCCTTAAAACTTTCGAAAATCCAAGAACTCTCTCAGTTTTTAGAAAGGTAACTTTATAGGAAGCACCCTCGTACTACTTTCCTGAATTTCTACGGTTGATTCCAGAGAAAAACAATATAACTCCGCTACTTTTCAAAAAAAATCACCCAATCGCCATGGCCACTGAACGCAGAGCTCAGAACTTGAGGATGAGAAGGAGATGAGGAAGAAGAAGGATGGAGAAGGAGGAAGGAGGCTGACTCGGATCGTGGTCAACGATTGAGGACGGAAGCAAGTGGCGAGACGAAAGACTGAGAGGGCAACCAAGGGTCGTACCGCGGTAGTCGCAACGGTTCGCGAGGGAGCCTTCCCTTCGCCCGGCGATTCGGTGAGGGGCAAACTTTCTGCCCTGCGATCGAAAAAGGGGTGCGATCCCTCTGCCATGCGAGTCGAAGGGGGGCGATCCCCCTATCGTGCGAGTCGGAGGGGGGCGATCCCTCTGCTACGCGATCCGCCTCACGTCTGGTGATACGAAGAAATTTCAATCTTTAATCAGCGCCTTGTCGCTACAAAACTCTGGACAGTTAGGATAGAGCCCTGACGTTGATCTCTCTGGACTAAATGACTTCATGATTCGACTGCATACGACGACCAATGACTTTTAATAACCTCGACTGCTCTCATGTCTTATTATCGCTTTTAATAATGCGCACACACAAGCACACACAGCAGCACTAGCACACACGGGGGGACGGGCAGCTCTTGCCGAAAAGAACGTTGATAGCGCCATTGAAATGGCCACTGCCTCCAACAACAAACTCCTTGAAAGAGAGAAAGAAATCGCGGGGTTTGAGGAGATGATCTTTGATTTCCTCGGTCAGGTTCTCAAAACTCGCAATATCTCATGGATCCCGGATTATCATGTTACATTGGCCAACCTATGGGATGCCATCGTGGAAGGCGAAAAACATAGACTAGGGGTCGAAGAGATCGATGAAGATGGATTGATGAAAAGCATTCTAAGGGACAACGAGCCTGAGGATCTGGCAGAGGGTCGTCGCTTAATCCTAGCGGAAATGGAGAAGGAGAGAACCATGGCTAAAGGCAAGAGCAAAATTGACGAAGGTTCCAGCTCCGCTGCGAAGTCTAAAACCTCCGGAGTTGAGGAGTATCACCCTGACGACCCGCTAATTCCCTTAGGCTTAACTCCCGTGGTCGTTGGAGCACCCGGGTCTGCTCAAGAGGGAGTATCCGCTGAAGGTACCTTTCTCTTTTCCCAACAATTTGCTAAAGCGATTGCGAATTGCCGCCGTCTAACAGGACAACCCATTGAATTAATAACGTGTGTCTCTTATAATGCAGGTGGCGAGCCCGCCGACAAGGGTGTTGGAAAAGAGAGAGAAGTGGAGGAGGGGACCGCCCTGCCGGGTGCTGAAATCGATGTTTCAGAACGAGTCGAGGCCGCAACAGCTGAAGGAGGCATCTCGGTGCCTGGTGCCGACGTACCCAAAGATGCTGAGACTATCGAGGCTTTAAAAGACTTGGATGGTCGGCATGTGGATGATGAAGAGGATATCACTGGCACCAAGAAGGCCGACGATGATGATGATGATGAACCCCTGGCCAGCCGAAAAGCCAGACAAGAGAAAGAATTGGCTTTGAAGAAGGTGGGGGAGGAGGCCTTGAATGTGGTCCCCCTTGCAGAGTTTGATCCCAAAACTGGGATGATTATGAAAATCCAGTCCAGGTCCATCAGCCGGCAACTTCACTTCGCGAACCCTGATGACTTCCCGGCTTCCCTCTCTGGCAGAAGCAAGGGAAAAGATGGGGGAGAGGAAACCTCAGAGGAGTCAGACGCTCCCCTTGTGGACAAGCGGAAAAGGAAGAAGGGGGATCCATCTGAAGCCGATAAGGAGAGGCTGGAGAGGCAGAAGCGAGAGAAGATATCAAAGCATAAATAGGATGTTTACTGATATTTTGCCTTTTAAGCTTCCCACTGGCCCGGAGGTGTAATTGTGAGACTGGCCCTCACTTTTGTTTCTAACTTGTTTTCACTTTGCTGATTTGCAGTATATAAACAAGAATTTGTTTCTTCTTACGTCATCGTGTACCTGTATTCATAGAAACTCTCCACATTTAGTCGTTAGCCAGCTATTAATAATTATAAGTCAGTCAGTCAACCAGAAGAAGAATGTTCATGCTATGTTACACTTGTTATATCAAAGTTTAGCGTTCGCATAGGAGTGCGTGATGCCCCCTAATCAATTGTTAGAGTTTTATGCTCGGCGATTCGCTCATTCCCCGATCCTTCAGCGGGGAAGGAGCTCTTTCTCAGCGCTCAATCGGAGACGCCTTTATACTCTCTCTCTCTCTGGAGAGTTAGAGTTCGAGCTCAGCGATTCATTCGCTCCCCGATCCTTCAGCGGGAAAGGAGCTCTTTCTCAGCGCTCAATCGGAGACGCCTTTATACTCTCTCTCTCTCTGGAGAGTTAGAGTTCGAGCTCAGCGATTCATTCGCTCCCCGATCCTTCAGCGGGAAAGGAGCTCTTTCTCAGCGCTCAATCGGAGACGCCTTTATACTCTCTCTCTCTCTGGAGAGTTAGAGTTCGAGCTCAGCCGTCTGCGATAATGCATGCCCCTCAAACTCGTCTCAGGTTTACATTTTAATCCAAGCTCTGAGGATTAAAACCAGTCGGACAAGCAGCCAGAGCATTTACCAAGACTTTGGGTTCCTCTGATTAGTTTACTATAGGAAATGTCGGCACTGGACTTCGGGTACCTGCAATATTCACACTGATTTTCATAGGCAAATAAACAGAGATGCAGTAAAGGTAAATGACACACAGTATTTTTATAGTGGTTCGGTCGAATCATGACCTACGTCCACTTTATAATCTCTTGCTTTAAGGAATCAGACTGTTCTAGGCGAGTCATGCCTTGTACATAGTTTTTTTTTTTTTTTAAAAGGCAAAAGAGTAAGTTTTAAGCCTCTCATGTCAAATATGGCCGTAGATGTTGGGCATTCCACACTCTGGGGATTTCCTTTCCATCTACGGTTGTCAGCTTGAAGGTTCCATTATCAAGCTTGCTGAGAATAGAGCACGGTCCTTCCCACTTTGCTCCCATGTGAGTTGGGGGTGGAAAGACGCGTTTCAGAACCAAGTCTCCGGGTTCCAAGGTTCGGGCTCGGACCTTTTTGTTGTAATATCGGGCGACCTGTTGCTTGCATTTCAGAGCACGCAGGTCGGCTTCATCCCTCTTTTCCTCGATCATATCCAGGGACTCAAGGAGCAATTCATTATTAGACATTGGATCATAATAGGTCACCCGATGAGAAGGTACCTTTATCTCAATCGGGATGACTGCTTCCGTTCCAAAAGCAAGGGAGAACGGGGTATGTCCTGTCGCTGATTTATATGTCGTCCTGTAGGCCCATAGTGCCAAGGGCAATTCGTCAGCCCACATGGCTCTAGCCCGCTTCATTCTTCTTTTCAAAATGGACTTAATTACTTTGTTTGCAGCCTCGACTTGCCCGTTCGATTGCGGGTATGCCACGGAGGTGTATCGATTCTCGATGTGGTATTTCTGGCAGAAGTTTCTGAATTCAGCACTGTCAAATTGAGTTCCGTTGTCCGTTATCACGATCTTTGGAATTCCGAATCGACAGATGATGTTTCTCACGATGAAGTTGATCACCCGTTTAGTTGTGATTGTAGTTAGTGGTTCTGCCTCGACCCACTTAGTGAAATAATCTACGGCCACAATGGCGAACTTTGCTCCGCCCCTTGCTATGGGGAGACTTCCTATGATATCGATTCCCCACATAGCAAAAGGCCATGGACTCATCATTGTTTTTAACTGGCTTGGAGGCGCCCTAGGTATCTTTGAAAATCTCTGGCACGCGTCACATCGTCGTGCATATCCTACTGCATCCTTGTTTATGGTGGGCCAGAAGTAACCATGCTGCAATATCTTTTTCGCCAAAGTTTGCCCCCCAGCGTGGTCGCCACATTCGCCTTTGTGGACTTCTTGCAGCACGCGTTTGATGTCATCGTGGGCTATACACCGAAGAAGGGGCATTGAATACCCTTGTCTATAAAGGATTCCGCCTTGCAACACGTATCGGGCGGCTTTGCGAATCACTTTACGCCTCTCGCTTTTCCTGGTCGGAAGCGCTCCATCTATTAGGAAATTCCTTATAGGAGTCATCCACGACTCCTTTTCTGGTTCCGTCTCCATTACAAGGTCGATTTCCATCTGATCGATGCTGGGAGACCGAAGTACTTCAACGGGGGCTAGCCCTATCACCTTAGAATCATTAGAGCTAGCCATCTTTGCCAACTTGTCTGCCTGCTGATTTTCTGACCGCGGAATATGAGATATGCTGTAGTGATCAAACTCATTCAGAAGCTCTTTCACTTTCTTTAAGTATAGAATCAATCTTGCATTTTTAGCTTGGTATCTCCCAGTAACTTGGTTCACAACTAACTTGGAATCGCAGAAGATGTTCAGTTTTGTGACTTCTAACACCTTTGCAATCTTTAATCCGGCTATTAGAGCTTCATATTCAGAATCATTGTTAGTGGCCTGAAACTCCATTCGGATGGCGTAAGTTACCAATCGTTTCTCGGGGGTTTCAAGCACTATTCCAGCGCCGGATCTTTCGTTATTTCTAGCACCATCAGTATATAATCTCCAGACATTAGGGTCGAAAAGTAACTTTGAGGGTTCCACTTCTTCGTTTGCTATGTCTTCTTCAGGAACAGTGAACTCTGCTATGAAGTCAGCTATCGCTTGCCCCCGAATTGATCGTCTGGGCTGAAAGTTCAAGTCAAATTGACTTAACTCAATATTCCATTTGAGTAATCTTCCAGACGCCTCTGGTCTCTGTAGAACTTGCTTGAGTGGGTGATCAGTATATATGATAATAGGATGCGCTTGAAAGTAGTGCCGGAGTTTTCTGGAGGCAATCAACAAACTATACGCCAGTTTTTCTATCCGTGAATAATTACGCTCTGCCGCTGTTAATTTTTTGCTCACATAATACACAGGTCTTTGGACCTTCTCCTCTTCCCTTACCAATGCTGAGCTGACTGCATGAGATGATACTGCCAAATACACGAATAAATCCTCGTGGTCTATTGGTTTAGATAGAATTGGAGGTTTCTCCAAGTGTCTGAGCAAGTTCTGAAACGCTTCCACGCAGTCAGGAGTCCATTTGAAGTGGCGTTTTCCCCGCTTTATTAATTCGAAGAATGGGATGCACTTATCTGTAGCCCTGGAGATAAATCTGCTTAGTGCGGCCACTTTTCCAGCAAGGCTTTGCACGTCCTTAATTTGCCTAGGTTCCTGAATGTTCCTGATTGCCGTGATCTGGTCCGGATTAATCTCAATGCCGCGTGAACTGACAATGAACCCCAAGAATTTTCCAGAAGCAACACCAAATGAACATTTGGTGGGATTGAGTTTCATCCCATACATCCGAAGAACGCCGAACATCTCTGCCAAGTCAGTAGTGTGTTGAAAAGATTGTTTGGATTTAACCAACATATCGTCGACGTATACTTCCATTGTTTTCCCGATTTGGTTATAAAACATTCTGTTAACCAGACGTTGGTACGTAGCGCCTGCATTCTTCAAACCAAAGGGCATTACTACGTAACAATATAATCCTAGATCAGTGATAAAGCTAGTATGCTCTTGGTCCGGAACGTGCATCGGAATTTGGTTGTATCCTGAATAAGCATCCATGAATGAGAGAAGCTCATGACCTGCCGTCGAGTCTACCAACTGGTCAATCCGAGGTAATGGGAAACTATCCTTTGGACAAGCTTTGTTTAGATCCGAGAAGTCGATACACGTTCGCCACCTTCCGTTGGCCTTCTTCACCAGGACTGGATTCGAAATCCAGTCTGGGTAAGTGGAATCTCTGATAAACCCATTACTCTTTAGCTTTCCGACCTCTTCTTTCAAGGCAGCGGACCTCTCTGGGCCCAGCATTCGCCTTTTTTGCTTTACTGGAGGATGTTTGGGGTTAATGCTCAAAGAATGGCTCATGATTGATGGGGATATCCCGCACATGTCTGCATGGGTCCAAGCAAATACATCCAAATTGTCCTTTAAGAAATTCGTCAATTCTTCAGCAAGATTTGGACTTAACTGGGATCCAATCTTAAGGACCTTCTCCGGGTCACTGTCATCGATTGGTACATCCACAGTTGCCTCGTTGGGAGTCGCCGTTCTGCCCCCGGGTTCTTGATCCTCTCTGGGATCCATATCCTCGGGCAACACTTTAGGCAACTCTCCAACAATTGTCCTCTTTGGTTGCTATAAGGTCCCCACTCCCGAAGGGGGAGAAGTGGCTTTAGTTTCGATATCCCCTCCATTGCGAAGTAACTTTAGTTCGGCGACATAACATGCTCGCGCAGCAACTTGATCCCCTCTGACGATACCAATGCCAGCTTCTGTGGGGAATTTCAATAACAAGCACCAAGGGGCTAGACAGGCTCTGAACTTTGTGAGGGCCGGTCGGCCCAAGAAGGCATTATATGGTGATTCAACATCCAAAACCACAAAGGGAAGGATTCTCACTCTCTGGCGTTCTCCTTCCCCAAGTGTAACTGGCAACTCTACATAACCCATTGGAGCAGTGGATGCTCCGTTGAATCCACGGATCCACCCCTGGCAGGGCTTCAAGTCTTTTATTTCAAGATTCATTTGGTCAAAGGCCTTTTTGAAGAGGATATTAACGGAACTCCCGCTGTCCACCAGGACCTTATGAACAGTGGCTGGCCCAATGGGTATTGTGATTACAAGCGGATCTTCAGTTGGAGCATGGACTCCAACGCTATCCCGTTCTCGAAAAACAACATCATCAGTCATCATCTTCTGCTGCTTCACCGGGATACTGTCTTCGGGATTGCTACATTCCCCCACTTCGAGGTGTTGTTTGGCCGCATTGACGTATTGATCTAACGCTTTGGAACTATGCCCAGAAAGATAGAGTCCTCCGATCACGGTATTAATAACAATATTCTTTCCTTTTTGCTGAGCAGTCGGCCTAGCAGCGAGTCGATTTTGATTCTGATTCGGGGCCTGCACTGCTTGCCCCCTGTCCCTAGGCGCTACTCTGTATTCATCTAGCTTCCCTTCTCGAAGTAGCCTTTCGATCACGTCTCTAAGGTGACGGCATTCATTCGTCGAATGACCGTGAATTTGATGAAAGAGGCAAAACTTTCCTGTCTCACGCTCTTTTTCTGTCGATTCTCTAGGAGGTGGCCTCTTATTTTGGAGGACTTCATACGCATCCACGAAGATATTCTCCAGAGTATCATTTATGGGTGTATAACTTTCAAAGGCCCTGGGACGAGTCCTTCTCTGGGAGTCGTTCCCTCGGCCCCTCTTCCGGCTGTTGCCATTAGCATTGTTATTGTTGTTACCCGGTCGGTGACCACCCTGGTTCTGATTTCCGACGTTAGCCTCAACTTTCCCGGTGTTGTCTTCAGTCTGTTTGATAGCGACATTGCTCTGAACCTCTTCCTTATCAGTTGTTTTAAGCTTTCGGTTCGCGTACACCTCTTCCCGGCGTAGATGTACATTGGCTTTCTCATAGAATAATTCTCTGGTGTGGGGTGGTTTGCCTGCCAAGTACCTCCCGAATTCAGTGTCCTTATCCACTCCATCAATTAGTGCTGCGACAATGGTCGGCTCATGAGGATCTTTGACTTCTGTGGCGGCCAAATTGAAACGATCCAGGTACGTCTTTAGACTTTCGCCTGGTCGCTGTTTGACAAGAAATAGATCGATCACGCTTTTCGTCTTCTGTGCGTAGATACGGAATTGCTCTACGAACCTCTCGCTTAGTTCCCTGAAGCTGGAGATCGATCTTGCCGGCAGACGAGTAAACCATAGTAAAGCCACGTCTTCCAGAAATATGGGAAACGCTTTACACTTAACCGCGTCAGAAGCGGCGGCAGCAGTCATCGACCAGGAGTATCTCATTAGGTGCTGAACAGGATCAGACCTTCCTGCGTATCGGTTCATTTGTGGCATGTTGAAACGCCTTGGAAAAGTTGCATCCAAAATATCGTCGGTAAAAGGAGTATGACTGCGACCAATCCCCCAATCTTCGTTCCGCTGCCCACGGCTGTCGGCCAAAATCTGGTGAACCATGGCTGCGACGTTTGCACTAGTCAGAGGAGGTTCAGGGTCAGTGCCTCTGGTCCGACGAGGTTCTCTGATCTCTCTTCGGGGAGTAGCCACAAAATCTGGGACTTGGATGGGGCTTCGCTGCCCCCTGTTATCATGAGTATGCGTGCGGCGTCGGGGCTGAGGTGGTCTGTCGTACACAGGACTATTCACATCTCGAGTCCTGTGAGTCGTTGCTTGACCACTCGTATTACGGTTCGTGGGTCCTGCTCCTAGTTCTTCGTCTTCCTGTGAGGGCAAGGTCCCGAACCGAAGCTGCTCTATGTTTTCGGCTCTCTCATACGGTCGCCGCAGAGGTCTCGGCGATTCTTCAGATGAAGAGGAATATGCTGGGGTGAGTGGACGGACTGGCGATGCTCTTTGCCTTGTTAGCTCATCAAGTCTTCTATCCATAGCCGTCAGGTTTTGCCGTAGGATGGAACTTTCCTGCCTCTGGGCGGTCAACTCCTCAAATAACCTATCCCACATTTTGACAAGGCGAGAAAGATCCCCCTCAGTGACAGGAGCAGCAGGATCATAGTGGTCATCATCATCCTCTCTCATGGGCAAAGTGCTCGGACCGGGTCGAGCAGAGGTTCCAGGACGATAGGAGTGGGTCATAGGTTCTTTTCCAGGTCGAGTTGCGTTCTGACCATCAGTCTGGGTAGCTGCGGTTCGTGGAGGGCGGTTCGCTGCGCCCCCCTGGGATCGACTCGTGGTCATGGTGCGTGGAGGCTGCGAGGCGTTGCCTCGGGATCGAGTAACAACCCCCTCCGTAGCGCGGATCGTCTCATCTTCATCGGCTCGGAACGAGGTGTTTTCATCGGGTCGGATCGCCCCCTGCGCTCCGCGATCCAGAACCTCTTCGTTGCCCAATTCGTGCACATTCTCCTCGATCGTCTCGTTGGTCTGCGAAACTTTAGATCTTTTTCCAGCCATGATATCCGAACCGTCGGAATCTTCGAGAAAATGAATTAAGGCTGAGAGTTCTCAGTGAAAGCACCAAAAATGTTAGATCGAAATTTGGACCTAACACCCAAATTGTTATGAATTGTAGAGAATTCTAAATGAGGAACAAGGGAAAAGAAAATAACACTCAGAATTTATAGTGGTTCGGCGTTAACGAGCCTACGTCCACTTTATATCTTATTGATTATGCTTTATAAGCTAGTACAACAGCGATTTCCCTCAATATTTCAAAGATTTGACAACAATGGCGGACTCAATATCCACTATTGCCAAAAAGCTCCCGAAAAATGCCAAGTTCTGGGCTATTTATAGCTGATTTCGTCGGACGGATCGTGGACACGTGGCACGAATCCCGAGATTTTCGGATCGCATCGCAGCCATCGAAGAAAAAGTCAAACTAGCCGTTGTGAACAGGTGTCGTCAGGTCCATGCGACTCGGATCGCCGAAGACCAGCTTGTGGCTGAACGAGTCAGTGGGCTCGGTTCGCTGCAGGGGATCGGATCGCCTGGAGGTGGCGTTAGTCAACGAGACGAGAGCGATCCGTTCCTTGGGCGAGTCGATAGAGTGCGATCCAAGAGGGGCGAGACGATGGCGTGCGATCCAAGAGGGGCGAGACGATGGCGTGCGATCCACTTTCCTGGAGGACTTGGTTTCCTGATTTCCTTTCACGAATGGTCCTGGATGGCTTGGTCAAAAAGCAAGCCAACACATATATATGAATATAGCTATATAAAAGGATAGAAATAAATAGCACTCATTTTGATTAATGGAAATGAATTGGAATAAACGTGAAAAGATAGTAACCTATTATAATTAATTACTTTAATGCGAATGTTATATAATAGGTAGGCTTGTCGTATGGACAAGTGGAAATTATAATGTAAGTTATAATAAAAGGAAAGGAGGCTTATTAGTAAACCTTAGTTAAGAGAACTAAGTCAATAAGTAAACATCGATAAGTTGTGGTGACATTTTAAATAGAAAACAGGTGAATTGAGGTGAAGTATACTTACTTACATATTAAGTAAAAACATGTTATTTTAACTATGGAATTAGGTAATGAATAGTGTAAAAGGAATTGTAGATTACTTTCGTTAATCATAATCTGGAGAATAACATGTGATGGGCTTATTAACATACTTAAATGGATTAAGTTGTATGTATGTGTGTGTGTGTATATATATATATATATGAAATTAGTAAGCAAGGGGAACTTGGCAACCTGAGGAGAAGTCAATTTGAACAGGATAACCTGTTAATTTGTAATACTTTACCTGTTTGATTCCATAAGGATTACATAAACTTGTTAACTGGAGTAAGGGTTAAGTAAGTTGCTTGAATCAATGGGAGGGTTAAGTAAATCTTGGAGCAGTGGGTAATATTTGTATATATAGGCCCACAAGCTTAAAAGTTAAATAAACATGCTTGAATCAGTGGGAGAGTTAAGTAAATCTTGGGTAGGTGGGTAATATTAGTACATATAGGCCCACAAACTTAACCCGTAGGGTTAGGCTATCTTTTACTCTGGTATGGCATAACCTATGGAAAATCTAGTGGGGATGCAAGCATAGGAGGAAGCTTGTACCATATTGTGTGTGGGACCCGTTTCAGTCAGCAACCCATAGTTAGGTGTCAAACGAGTACTCCGAGCTAGGTCGGAGTCCGAACACGCTTACTGGGCTAATTGTAAGAGATCCAAACGGAAGGGGCGGTGTGGGCGGCGTAGACCAACGGAGTCATGTGCGTGCATGGGTTCGGCGGAGGAGGATAAGAAGCCGTGACACCTGTATATATGGTTGTGCATCCTGAAAACTAAGGGTTGCCAATTTAGGGAGTGATGCACCCTATTGTGGGGGCGAGCACAGAGTATCTACGGAGTAGGGAGCCGATCGATTAAGGTAGTAATTAGGGTGCACTTAGACTTCGGTATGTTGGGAGCCCGTTAATGCCCTTAGGGGTAACTCCGGTATGTTGGGCTGCTTGTTGATTGTATAGGGTGAAAACCTCTCAATGGAAGTACACCTAATTCTACCATCTTATACCGGTTGGGGATCATCTTGTTAATAAGACACTAGTATTGGTGCAGAGTAATCATTAGGGAAGCATATACATTCTATCATGTTTATCCTATTTACCTTGTCATACCTGCATATTATGATGTTTTCTTTCTTATCCACTTTATATGCCTATCATGATACTTTCAGCCACCTAGGGCCACTAGGGATTATGCCACCCGTCAACCGTGCCCTTTATCCACGTATGTATCGTGAACCGTTTTCCATGTCTAGACGCACATGTTTCTCAATGTGCCATCCGAGTTCCGTGCCAGGGCAAACCAAGAAATACGGAACTCATTCGGGAGCTTTATGTCGTCTGCTGATGCAGATATCAAGGTCTGTTTTTGTACCCGTGGCTATGGTCCCACGTGACCCCTCCCTCAACTACTGAAAGGCAATCCAAGAAAAATCATGTATGAGAACCACACTAAGGCCCATCGATGCCCACTTCCAGATAGCCAACCTCACCCATAACTTGATAGCTAGTATATGGTCTTTTGGGAGTTCCATGCCTTTCCGTACGTACACGATCGACTAAAGATGGTAGGTAGCCGGCGACATGCTATCCCGGGGCAAAATCAAGTATCGTCGACTCCACGCTAATCCATCCCAGTCTTTAGGTCGCTCGTATAGCAACCAAGGTATACTCTTGGCTCTCCTACCGCAGACATTAACCTCTGTGAGGCCGGGTTTCATGGACCACTTGCCACCTCACAGAGGGATACCAAGAGTACCCTCACGTTCCCCGAAGCTTCCGCTTCATCACCCAGTTCGCTGGAGCTTTTATCCAAGTCAGATAACTTGCTCCTCCTCGTGTTTTAAGCGATGACCTACCGTACCGGGTTACTCATCTATTCATGAACTAGTCCCATGTCCTTGGCTAAGAATTATTACTTAGTTACACTTAACTAAGGTTTACCACTTAGCTTCCTTTCCCCGTTACCCTTGATCAACTACGATTTTCTACCTAGTTCCTCTACTAGGGTTTTGCTTATTGGGTTAAGTGTTGTTATTTAAGTTCATGACTTAACCCTCCTACGAATCATGTCAAGATTGGCTAAGTACTCAAGTTCAAGGCTTAGCCCTACAAGTTGGTTAAGTGTACCAAGAAGCCCATGACTTAACCCTATCAAGTCAAATTGGTTAAGTATTTATTCGTCTTAACCCTATCAGATTATCATGTTAGATTGATTAAGCATAGGTTATCTTAATCCCATCAGATTATCGAGTTGGATTGGTTAAGTATGGGTTAGCTTAACCCCATCCACTAATCGTATTACAATGGTTAAGCCTAATTTTAAAAGGTCTTGTGACTTAACCCTATCAGGTCCACCTATTAGATTAGTTAAGTATAGGTTACTTAACCTCATCAAATCATTATGTATAATTGGTCAAGTATAAGTTACTTAACCCCATTAAATTACCGTGTTAAGTTAGTTAAGTACTGGTTACTTAACCTCATTGAATTACCACGTTTAGATTGGTTAAGTGTTTATCCCCATTGAATTACCATGTTTAGATTAGTTAAGTGAATGTTACTTAACCCCATCTAATTACCGTGTTTAGATTAGTTAAGTCTAAGTTACCTAACCCCATCTGATTACCGTGTTTAGATTAGTTAAGTCTAAGTTACTTAACCCCATCTAATTACCATGTTAGATTAGTTAAGTATGGATTACTTAACCTCATCGAATTTACCGTGTTTAGATTAGTTAAGTGTGGATTACTTAAAACCATCTAATTATCAAGTCAGATTAGTTAAGCGTAAATTACTTAACCCCATCACTTAATTGTCTTGTATGTATAAGTGTCATTAAGAAATCAAGCCCGGTCCCACTTAACCTACCCATTCGTGTCATATCGGTTAAGTGTCATTAGTCAAATTTACTTAACCTTATCATGTGGCATTAATTTAATTAATGCACTCTTAACCTCTCACATTAGACCTTGTTGTGGTTACTAGTTAAGCCGGGCGGGTCCGGGTAGTTTTACACCACAACCTAGTCTAACCTCGGGTCTTATGCGCGACATGACCAACTTCTCACATTGGATCCTATTGTTTGTATCCACTAGTTAAGCCGGGCGGGTCCGGGTAGATTTATGCTACAAACTCAACCCAACCTTGAGTTGGCCATTTTCATGTTTGGTCTAGTGTCTTGTTACACTTACAACCCATACGTGTCAAGTTTCCAAGTCCCATGCTCATAGCCAAAGTTACATGTTGTCACGTTTATACCAATTTACCCAAATCGTGTTTCATGTCATTAAAGTTTCCCCATAACCTAACCCCAACGCTTTTAAACTCGCATATACATTCACAACAACGCATAATGGATTAAAGAAGGAACTTGGCAAAGGCATGACAAAAAGGGTATAAGGCCACAAGTTAATCATGGTGGCATATGAGGCGTAAGTGTGTTCATTAACTTGCATGTTACATTATTAAGCCTCAAAAACATGCATAACCCCAAACTTAGCACATAGGCGAATCATGATGATAGGTGACATAGAAAGATGCCTAGAAGTTCGCATATAGCATTACATGCAAGTTATCATAAGGGATATGATAGCTCTCATGTTGCATAATGCAACATTCAACATAAAGCTTATAGCTTTTAGCCCATAAGATCAAGATGGTGTCTTTACAAACATGATGGGATACATAACATGATAGCATGTATGATACTTAATGTTCAAACCCAACTTGCAACATTCATTTAACTTCATAGTTAATATCTAAGAGTAGGAGGGGGCTTACAATGCTATGAAGGCACAAATCAACATATAAAACAAAGATTGAGACGAAGCCATTCATGCTATTACCCAAAAACCCCAAAAGAACAAGCTCCAAATGAAACCCTTGAGCAAATATCAATAAAAATCCTTGCTTTGAAGAAGAAAGGTTTCAACTTTGGCTTTGAATGAAGCTTATGAGCTCTCATGCAAGATCCTTGCTTTTTGGTCAAGAAAAGGTTGCAACTTTGGCTAGAATGCAACTTAAGAACACTCATACAAGTTTGAAAGCACTTGTATGAACTCACAATCTCTCATAGAAATAGGCTTAGGAATTTTAGCATGAGAGTGGAGGCCATGAGAGGAACAAATTTGACATAGTTTAGTTGTAGGATTGAATAATGGTGATTTAGGCTAGATTTAGGGGTCTTTTTATAGAGGATTAGGATAGTATTAGCCATAGGATTAACCCTAGATTCAATCCAAGCCATCAAAGCATGTCTTGCGAAAGAAGTCAAGTGTAGGAACCATCTAGGAACTTTAGATTAAAGCTGAACCATGAGAACCATTCAAATGCAAAATCTGCATTTGAGCGAATCGGCCCACGGGTTGACAGCCAAACACCCTGGATTAACCCCTAGTCGACCCAGCAGGCTTGGGTCGACCTCAAAAATCGGCCGGTTCGGTTATTCCCCTCTCCCCATTCGTTGTTTTGAACATTTTTGCATATTTATTTATTTAATTTTCAATTATATTTATATATATCAATATATATATATATTTCTCTGCGCAACCCATTTCACTTAATTAAGTATACTTTAATTTGTGAATTTTGATGTTCAAATTACGGGGTGTTACATTCTCCCCTCCTTAAAGGATTTCGTCCCCGAAATCTCCAAGTTAGGAAGAACGTATCCTACTATCCATCATCCATCTACTCAAAACATCATCCACAGGCAACCATTGTCCTTAGACGATTTCTAATGCCATATGAACATATGCAGAACGTGTGTGTATATACTCCTTAGCTAATGCTAATGATCAGGCCTGAATGATCTTTCTAATGCAAAATATGTTTAGTGCCATGAGTCCAACATGTATGCGAATAGTCCTAGTCATATAAGTACTATATGCGTGCACAAACATTCATTCATATGCAACATCCGCATGATAACACATTCAATTTCATCCATAAACAAGTATAAATATTCGTGCATATGCAACATGAAACGTGACCGCGTCAATCTAGTATCTAATGTGTATTCGCGCATCCACGAGCAATCACTTGCAACCATATCAATCATAACATGTTTCAAATACATGTTTACATCCATAGAGTTCTATCTAAGGTTCCCAAGATAAGACCGAGGAGATAAACAAGACAAACTCCTTACGGGGTTTGTAACAGAAACAGGACCGAGAGGATATCCACCAAGCGATAGCATGTAAGTAAGCTCTACAGGAGAACCAGGGATCAACGATATACTCTTACAAAGAGACACGATGCGTGCATCTAAGCCGCATTTCCTTGAGCCTAATTCCAGTGTGCCTTAACTACCTTTGACTCCATGATTTCGTAGCTCCTTGATTCCTATTTCCAAAGTATGAGTCGGAACTCTTTTCACTGTCGCCTCTCGTTCCACTTCCATTTATTCTTTCCCTAGTATACTTGGCTCAACCATATCTGCGTACTCATGCAAGCTCTCCAAAATTCACTAGTGAATTCTGGATCTCGTTTACCAATGCCAATCCATGTTACCACGTGCACTTACTAGGGTGGTTCCTGTAACCCATGCTCAAGCAGAATGAACCATCCGTCTTATTGGCGGACGTTACTCGATTGGATCAGAGATTTCCGATAAATGCATCAAGAGATTCTAGGTAACTAACCATGATAGAACCTAAAAGGTTACACGAGACTTCGAAGGTATTACCAAAGCAAGCCAAGAGTCTGACTACCCTCTTTTCAAAACCGAGAATGGTATCCCTTACTGGATAACCACTTTACCCCTAGAATCCATCCATAGCTCAACAATAGAAGTATTGCTTCTAATCTCAACACTTGGCATAAACGTTCTCAAATCCAACAAGTCATGAATAAATGGACCGACTCTCCAACCAGATTTTGGGACAAAAACTGGGATCCTCTACCATGCTAGTACTAAGGTGCAGAGACTCAACTATCCAAGCAGACTTAAATGATACGATGACCAAGACAAAGTCTGGACGGGATGATAGAAAAGAACGACTAAACCTTTACCAGAAACGGTACCATTTCTTTTAGGTACCCTAGAAATGGGAGCGTACAATTGCCCTCTCCGATGATCTTGTCCTTCTCCTCCTTGATGGACTAAGCCATAGCAACAGTTGCTTATCCTTAAGCTCGCGTCCTTTATCCTTACTCTTATTATCCTTCCTTGTACCACGGCAACAGGTCTCTCGAGAACCACCTCCATCGCACGGGAAAATACTTACGTAGCTAGACAAGGATTAGTCGCAGTTAGAACTACTGTAACTACAGATGGAGGGAAGAAAGGAAAAGAGATTCGATCAAGGAAACAAAGGACAGTGCTAATGGCTTTTGGGGAATAGCCTTTAAAAACTTTTCTTGAAAAATGCTTCTTTGTAAACGGTTTTTCAAATAGTTTTCAGAAGGTTGTAAAAACTTTTGCCCAGTCTGGTAACCTTCTGCTCTGATACCAAATGAAACGGCCCTAGGCTTTGCAACCATTAGGCAGTGGGCTAACCTCCCACCGTGACATACAGTGATACCTCAGAACTAATTTTACGGCCAGCCTCTCGACTGCAACAACCAACCCAATCTTCCTATTGGGATGTGTAGGGGTAAGAGTCTCCTGTTTGCCACTAAACAGCCAAGCGAGAACCCCCTATCACATTCTCTAACCAGCTCTGTTACCAAATGTAACACCCCACCTCCGCTAGGGTCACTCGCAAAGGAATGCACTAGCTTTAGAGGGGTATTATTGGTAAACACGTACAGAAATATTACAAGACAGAACATATAAAATAGCGGAAGTAAAATCAACTTTCACATCATTAATAAATAAGGTCTAAAGCCTTTTACATCAGAGAATTTCTTACATGGAAACCTGTCTTGTAATAGTAAAGAAGCATAAAAACCTTTTCATCAATTATTCCCCAAGTAAAACAATAAAATAGCCATAGCCAAGAAAAGTCCAAGCCATGCGTGATGACCTTCAAACAGAAGAAGTCCAAACTAACAATAGCATTTCCTCCCTGTAACCTGGGTGGGAAACGGAAGAAAAGAGGCGAAACAAAACGGGGTCAGTCATAAAGACTGGTAAGCCCTATCTACTATCAGTATATAAACTAGTAAAGTTAACTGGCATGAGGAACTGAGATGAACATAAGTATGATGACAAGATAGATAAGCTAAACCAAAATAACAGGATGAACTACTGTACCAAGATACACGAGTGTGTCATGATAAACTACGGTGTCAAGATAAATCAAGGTATCACATTGTCAGGTTTCTATCAAGTATACTATCCCAAGGTATCTACCCTGTATAACGTCCCACGGTATCTATCATGTATACTTCCCCTGGTTCTAACATGTATATTTGCTCTGCACCCCTCGTACTAGTATCCCAACCCGCGTCATGTGTTAACTATGAATGTCCCTTGCCCAATGTCATGTAATGGTCCATGTCAACCTAATATATAGCATATGTAGGTTTTCCCAACTCGTATGTTTCTTTCCATGTATAAGTTCAGTCCTTTGCCGTAGGCCATACGGGCTTTCCCATGTAAACGTTTTATCCTTGAGGTTATTTTGGACTGCTACCCTTGATCTAGTTATGTTTCCTTACCATGAACTATCGCGCGTTCACTTAGGATTTATGCCACCTAGGGATTATGCTACCTAATGAATGTTTCCGTGTCTCGGTTTTGGTTCAGCCACCAAGGGCCACTAGGGATTATGCCACCCGTCAACCGTGCCCTTTATCCACGTATGTATCGTGAACCGTTTTCCATGTCTAGACGTACATGTTTCTCAATGTGCCATCCGAGTTCCGTGCCAGGGCAAACCAAGAAATACGGAACTCGGTCGGGAGCTTTAAGTCGTCTGCTGATGCAGATATCAAGGTCTGTTTTTGTACCCGTGGCTATGGTCCCACGTGAACCCTCCCTCAACTACTGAAAGGCAATCCAAGAAAAATCATGTATGAGAACTACACTAAGGCCCATCGATGCCCACTTCCAGATAGCCAACCTCACCCATAACTTGATAGCTAGTATATGGTCTTTTGGGAGTTCCCTGCCTTTACGTACGTACACGATCGACTAAAGATGGTAGGTAGCCGGCGACATGCTATCCCGGGGCAAAATTAAGTATCGTCGACTCCACGCTAATCCATCCCAGTCTTTAGGTCGCTCGCATAGCAACCAAGGCATACTCTTGGCTCTCCTACCGCAAACCTTAACCTCTATGAGGTCGGGTTTCATGGACCACTTGCCACCTCACAGAGGGATACCAAGAGTACCCTCACGTTCCCCGAAGCTTCCGCTTCGTCACCCAGTTCGCTGGAGCTTTTATCCAAGTCAGATAACTTGCCCCTCCTCGTGTTTTAAGCGATGACCTACCGTACCGGGTTACTCATCTATTCATGAACTAGTCCCATGTCCTTGGCTAAGAATTATTACTTAGTTACACTTAACTAAGGTTTACCACTTAGCTTCCTTTCCCCGTTACCCTTGATCAACTACGATTTTCTACCTAGTTCCTCTACTAGGGTTTTGCTTATTGGGTTAAGTGTTGTTATTCAAGTTCATGACTTAACCCTCCTACGAATCATGTCAAGATTGGCTAAGTACTCAAGTTCAAGGCTTAGCCCTACAAGTTGGTTAAGTGTACCAAGAAGCCCATGACTTAACCCTATCAAGTCAAATTGGTTAAGTATTTATTCGTCTTAACCCTATCAGATTATCATGTTAGATTGATTAAGCATAGGTTATCTTAATCCCATCATATTATCGAGTCGGATTGGTTAAGTAAGGGTTAGCTTAACCCCATCCACTAATCGTATTACAATGGTTAAGCCTAATTTTAAAAGGTCTTGTGACTTAACCCTATCAGGTCCACCTATTAGATTGGTTAAGTATAGGTTACTTAACCTCATCAAATCATCATGTATAATTGGTCAAGTATAAGTTACTTAACCCCATTAAATTACCGTGTTAAGTTAAGTACTGGTTACTTAACCTCATTGAATTACCATGTTTAGATTGGTCAAGTGTTTATCCCCATCGAATTACCGTGTTTAGATTAGTTAAGTGAAGGTTACTTAACCCCATCTAATTACCGTGTTTAGATTAGTTAAGTCTAAGTTACCTAACCCCATCTAATTACCGTGTTTAGATTAGTTAAGTCTAAGTTACTTAACCCCATCTAATTACCATGTTAGATTAGTTAAGTATGGATTACTTAACCTCATCGAATTTATCGTGTTTAGATTAGTTAAGTGTGGATTACTTAAAACCATCTAATTATCAAGTCGGATTAGTTAAGCGTAAATTACTTAACCCCATCCCCTAATTGTCTTGTATGGTTAAGTGTCATTAAGAAATCAAGCCCGGTCCCACTTAACATACCCATTCGTGTCATATCGGTTAAGTATCATTAGTCAAATTTACTTAACCTTATCATGTGGCATTAATTTAATTAATGCACTCTTAACCTCTCACATTAGACCTTGTTGTGGTAACTAGTTAAGCCGGGCGGGTCCGGGTAGTTTTACACCATAACCTAGTCTAACCTCGGGTCTTAAGCGCGACATGACCAACTTCTCACATTGGATCCTATTGTTTGTAGCCACTAGTTAAGCCGGGCGGGTCCGGGTAGATTTATGCTACAAACTAAACCCAACCTCGAGTTGGCCATTTTCATGTTTGGTCTAGTGTCTTGTTACACTTACAACCCATACGTGTCAAGTTTCCAAGTCCCATGCTCATAGCCAAAGTTACATGTTGTCACGTTTATACCAATTTACCCAAATCATGTTTCATGTCATTAAAGTTTCCCCATAACCTAACCCCAACGCTTTTAAACTCGCATATACATTCACAACAACGCATAATGGATTAAAGAAGGAACTTGGCAAAGGCATGACAAAAAGGGTATAAGGCCACAAGTTAATCATGGTGGCATATGAGGCGTAAGTGTGTTCATTAACTTGCATGTTACATTATTAAGCCTCAAAAACATGCATAACCCCAAACTTAGCACATAGGCGAATCATGATGATAGGTGACATAGAAAGATGCCTAGAAGTTCGCATATAGCATTACATGCAAGTTATCATAAGGGATATGATAGCTCTCATGTTGCATAATGCAACATTCAACATAAAGCTTATAGCTTTTAGCCCATAAGATCAAGATGGTGTCTTTACAAACATGATGGGATACATAACATGATAGCATGTATGATACTTAATGTTCAAACCCAACTTGCAACATTCATTTAACTTCATAGTTAATATCTAAGAGTAGGAGGGGGCTTACAATGCTATGAAGGCACAAATCAACATATAAAACAAAGATAGAGACGAAGCCATTCATGCTATCACCCAAAAACCCCAAAAGAACAAGCTCCAAATGAAACCCTTGAGCAAATATCAATAAAAATCCTTGCTTTGAAGAAGAAAGGTTTCAACTTTGGCTTTGAATGAAGCTTATGAGCTCTCATGCAAGATCCTTGCTTTTTCGTCAAGAAAAGGTTGCAACTTTGGCTAGAATGCAACTTAAGAACACTCATACAAGTTTGAAAGCACTTGTATGAACTCACAATCTCTCATAGAAATAGGCTAAGGAATTTTAGCATGAGAGTGGAGGCCATGAGAGGAACAAATTTGACATAGTTTAGTTGTAGGATTGAATAATGGTGATTTAGGCTAGGTTTAGGGGTCTTTTTATAGAGGATTAGGATAGTATTAGCCATAGGATTAACCCTAGATTCAATCCAAGCCATCAAAGCATGTCTTGGGGAAGAAGTCAAGTGTAGGAACCATCTAGGGCCTTTAGATTAAAGCTGAACCATGAGAACCATTCAAATGCAAAATCTGCATTTGAGCGAATCGGCCCATGGGTTGACAGCCAAACACCCTGGATTAACCCCTAGTCGACCCAACGAGCTCGGGTCGACCTCAAAAATCGGCCGGTTTGGTTATTCCCCTCTCCCAATTCGCTGTTTTGAACATTTTTGCATATTTATTTATTTAATTTTCAATTATATATATATATATATCAATATATATATATTTCTCTGCGCAACCCATTTCAATTAATTAAGTATACTTTAATTTGTGAATTTTTATGTTCAAATTATGGGGTGTTACATATAGGATTCATGCTTAAGACTTTGCCGCAGTATCTTCTTGGAGAGAGGTTTGAGTTATACCTAGACCATAAGTCGCACAAGTATCTGTTTTTACAGAAGGATCCCAAATTGAGACAGTACAGTTAGGATTCTACTTGGACTTGCGACGATTAGAGAAACTTTAGAAAAGATTGATCTTATCCACAAGCACATGAAGACAGCTCAGGATAGGAAGAAGTCATACGCAGATAAAGGAAGGACCAATATTGAATTTTAAGTAGGAGACATGGTTTTATTAAGGTGTCAACTTTGAGGAATGTGGTTCGCTTCGGATCTGTAGGGAAGTTGGCGCCAAGATTTGTAGGGCCGTTTCCCATAACAGAAAGGATTGGCCAAGTGGCCTATAGAATAAAGCTACCAGAGAGGCAATCCGATGTTCATGACGTTTTCCATGTTTCTCATTTGCAGAAGTGCTTGCTTGATACCATGAAAGTAGCTGAGCTGAGTATACTAAAGGAAGTAAAGGTGGAACAGGAGGCGACAGTCAGACGAGCTCCTACCCATATTCTTGGATCAGAAGTTAAGAAGCTACGCAATAGAGAAGTCAAGTTGATTAAAGTTCAGTGGGGAGATAACCAGGAGGATGCAACTTGGGAGATCGAAGACAAGATTCATGCTTCGTACCCATTTCTTTTCGAGGGTATGTTCTTAACTTCCTTTCCAAAGCTTTTATTTATACTTGTTTCTACCATTTAAAGTATATCATATCGATCGAATCATCGACCTTTAGGTATAAATCCCATAGATGTAAACATCTATTAATGGATGCAAGTGGATGCAAGTGTTTGCTAGTGGTTGCTCGTGGATGAATATACACAAGATCGGCTCGATCACTCTTATACTGCAAATGGATGTATGCGCATTTTTCTTCTTTTATGGATGAAAGTGAGTGTATCATCATATGAATGTTGCATTTGGATGGATGAGTGTGCACACATATAGAACTTATAAGTTATAATAGGATTATTTGCATACATGTTGGATTCAGGACACTAACATACATTGCATTAAGGAGGTCGACTGAATCAGTAGACCGCCTGATCTTTGTATCAGTATTGGGACATATACACACACCTTTGCATATGTTCATATAAGCCTTAGAAATCTTTTATGTACAATTGGTGCCAGCGATTGGTGGATGAGTAAATGGATATGGATGTTAGGATAGTTATTCTTCTTAACTTGGAGATTTCGGGGACGAAATCCTTTGAGTAGGGGAGAATGTAACACCTTGTAATTTTAATAAATCTAAGGAGGATAAATTAAATAATAATTAATTTAATATTCAAAATTAGGGGAAATGGACTGTGCTATTGCGTTCAACTCGGAATTCTGGTGCGTAAAACAGACACCGTATGAAGAAGTTATTAAGGTTTGAAGTTTGTATACGCGCAAGAAGAATATATATATATTAAGTCCAAAAACTCAAACTTCAGGTTCATAAATTCAAAATCGCGCAGAATTGGGGAGGCGGGAATTTTCCCACTCACGGGTGTCGACCTCTCAAGGGGGGTGTCGACCCAATGGTTGACCCTAAAAGAGGGGGGTCGACCTCTCTGCGACAGAATTGGGCAAATTAGGGTTTTGGGTACAACTATATATATGGCCTCATTTTCTTGTTTCTCCACACAAAAAATAATGGAGGATTATATGATGTCTCTGCCCAGATTCAATCAAACTTTTTCTTCTTCAAAAAATCAAGTTATTCAAGCTTAAAAATCTGTGATTCAATGCTAGCAATCCCTTCTCTATTTTTCTAGGTCCAAACACTGTGAGTCCATGTTAATTTTAAATCAAAATAATTAAAAAGTAAAACTTGATATGACTATAACTTGGATCTATGCCTGTGACTGCTTGAATCATATCAGATCTGACATAACTTGTGTATCTATGATATTCTAACATGACTATGACTCAGATCTTAACCTTTATCATGTCATCTTTGCTTTTGATTGTAGATTTAATTCACTGTTTAGATAAACTTATGCCTGTTCTATTAAGTTTATGACCAAATCAAATCCGTTGTTAGTTGGACATCTAAATCATTGTTTTGATCACATCATGTCTACCCTATTATGTTAGAATCAGTCCTATTATCATACGTTCATTAGATATGTTCCTATATGCCTACCTTGTTATTAGGTCACTTTATGTTTTATGCATGTTTCTGCCATTATATGTCCATCATGTTAGTATGATCATCTCTGTTCTATTCCCTCTGTCTTTTCCCTTTTATTTTTATACAGCCAGGCTACCTTTGAGCTTAGGCATGCCGCTGAAATATGGGAATATGTTAGATTGGGAATGAGGGGAAAATGTTAATATTGGGCATAACTTGTTACTGGGAATTTGGGCACAACTTCAATAAAGTGTAATAATATGAATTTGGGGCATATAGTTTATTATGAACATGACTTGGAAAATGGGCATGAAAACCTATATATAATAACATAGGACTAATTGGTTAAGAATGGAAATGCCTAGAATTACAATAATTTGAAATTGTAACTGTGCTTAGACACGAGGTTAGATTACACTTGTGGTAGAAGTCTGCCCGGACCTACTCGGCATATCCAGCGACCACAAGTGGTGAATCTAATTTGAGGTGTCTAAGTGCATAAACACAAGACGTGCTGAGACACGAGGTTAAATCTGATTGTGGAAGAAGACCACCCGGATCCAACCGGCATATCCAGCATCCACAAGTTGTAGGCTTAATGTGAGAGGTCTAGTGCATAAACATATATATATATGAATATATTTATATAAAAGGATAGAAATAAATGGCTCTAATTTTGATTAATGGAAATGAATTGGAATAAACGGGGAATGATAGTAACGTATTATAATTAATTACTTTAATGAGAATGTTACATAATAGGTAGGCTTGTCGTAAGGACAAGTGGAAATTATAATGTAAGTTATAATAAAAGGAAAGGAGGCTTATTAGTAAACCTTAGCTAAGAGAACTAAGTCAATAAGTAAACAACAATAAGTAGTGGTGGCATGTTAAATAGAAACAGGTGAATTGAGATGAAGTATATTTAATTACATATTAAGTAAAAACATGTTATTGTAACTATGGAATCAAGCAATGAATAGTATAAAAGGGATTGTAGATTACTTTTGTTAATCACAATCTAGAGAATAACATGTGATGGGCTTATTAACAGACCTAAATTAATTAAGTTATGTGTGTGTATATGTATATATATATGAAACAAATAAGCAATGAGAACTTGGCAACTTGAGGAGAAGTCAATGTGAATAGGATAACATGTTAACTTGTAATACTTAACCTTTTTGAATCCATAAGGATTAGATGAACTTGTTAACTGGAGTGGGGTTTAAGTAACTTGCCTGAATCTGTGGGAGGGTTATGTAAATCTTGGAGCGATGGGTAATATTTGTATATATAAGCCCACAAACTTAACTGTTAAATAAACATGCTTGAATCGTAGGATAGTTAAGTAAATCTTAGGTAGGTGGGTAATATCAGTATATATAGGCCCAAAAACTTAACCTGTGGGGTCAGGCAAACTTTTACTCTAGTATGGCATAACCTGTTGAAAACCTAGTGGGGTTGCAAGCGTAGGGGGAAGCTTGTATCATCTTGTGTGTGGGACTATTTCAGTTTGTAATCCATATTTTAGTATCAAACGAGTACTCCGAGCTAGGTCGGGGTGAGGGCACGCTTACTAGGTTGATTGTAAGAGATCCAAATGGAAGGGGCGGTGTGGGCAGCGCAGACTGACGGAGTCATATGCGTTCTTGGGTCCAGCAGAAGAGGATAAGACGTCATGACACATGTAGATATGGTTGTGCATCCTGAAAACTAAGGGTTCCCACATTAGGGAGTGATACCCCTTACTGTGGGGCCAACAGTGGGAATCTACGGATTTGGGAACCAACCGATGAGGGTAGTAATTAGGGTACACTTAGACTCTGGTATGTTGGGATCCCGTTAATAACCTTAGGGTTAACTCCGGTATGTTGGGCTGCTGGTTGATTATATTGGGTGAAAACCTCCCACTGGAAGTACACCTAATCTACCATCTTATATTGGTTGGGGATCGTCTTGTTAATAAAAACACTAGTATTGATGAAGAATAATCATTGGGGAAGCGTATACATCCTATCATGTTTATCCTTTTTATCTTGTCATACCTGCCTTTTATGATGTTATCTTTCTTATCCACTTTATATGTCTGTCATAATACTATTACTTGTTTATTTTCTGAAAGTAACTAGACTCGCCAGACTTTATGTTTGACCCATTTTGTTTCCTCTTCTTTCTCTTTTGTTCCCCCCTCAAGGTTCTCGAGGTAGGAATACTCAAGATCGATCAGAATTCTGCATTCATCTTACTTGGAGCTGCGTAGATGTACTGCTCGATTCCTTGTTTCTCTAGCTATGTTTTGAGGATTATGAATCTTTTATTATCATACTTTGATGTTTTAAAGTACAAGAAAGAAATTTTAATGGTGTACTGGGTTTTATGTTTTTCAGACATATTATGTAACCATGTTTTGAACCACGACGCTTTATGATTAATAAAGTTTTAAATTCTGCTGCTATTTTATATCTGTCTTGTAATGTTTCTTTTTCCGTTTACCTATAACGCTTCACGAAACTTGATGCATTCTCTTAATGAGTGACATTAATGGACGTGGTGTGTCACATTTGTGGTCTCATTTATGGCAATTAATTATATTTATTGCTACATATGGTCACCACAAATATATTGATTCAAAATGGATTATATTTACACATATTTCCATAATTGACCTTATCCAAACATTTAAACATTCCATACACTTTATATTTCAATTCTTTATGCCAATTTGGACTATATTTTTATGTTTTCGTGCGGTCAACGTAGTTATTAATATTTATTATTTTGCAATACTTAATTTTAAATTAATGATTTGGTCTAATCTGTAATGGCCCAGATTTTTAATGGCTTATTTTAATATTTAAATTTGTTTTAAATGCTAATTTGGGTTTTTAAATGATTTGAATTTAATAATTTTGAATATTATATTAGTTAGCAAAATAATAATTTAATTTCGAAATGATTGGATTTGGCTGAATTTGCAATGTAGTTTGATTTGGTGATATAAGGAGATTTGTTAATGTTTATATTTAATTTTATTTAACGATTTTGACTATAAATGATATTTGAACGTTTAATGCAGTAGCGTGGTAGTTCGTAGTATAACGTTTTGAACTTTAAGCGGTTGTAAAAAATCCAATTTAAGCCGGGTTTCTTCGAAACAAGAAATGACTGAATCTATTTGATAATAATTTTCGTATGAAGTAGAAAAATCGAGTTTTCGTATTATACATTTTATTTTAAGTCCAAATTAAATTTTCAAATAATCGCTACAAAATTCATTATTAAAATATAATGATTTATTATATAAATAAAATAGATTTTTAATATATTGAACATTGATTTAACTTGAATTTCAATATATTTAATTTAAAAGTTGTGCTAGATTATTTTGAAATTATATTCAATTCTATTTAAATATATAGATTAATAATAAATGATTATTTATAGATTTGATATATTAAAATCCATATATATGTTTTATTGATTCAATATATGATTTAAAAATTGTTAATTAAAAAAACGACATTGGTTTTGAATGAAACTAATTTTATTAAAAATCGTAATGTTTAATTATTAAGGAATTTTCAATTTCATTGCAATCGAAGTCTGTGTGAGTTTGTACAAAATGTGAACGCTGCACATTATGCACTATAAATATTGTTGGTTCTTTTGTAAAAATATCTAGTTACCTCAATTAGAAAAATTGCTAGTCCATTTCATTTAAATCAAATCGAATCTTATAAAAAAAGAGGTCAACCCCTCTTGCCAACATAATTTCTGCCCCTCTGAACTTTAAAATCAATCTCATCGAATTACTGCAGACCGATGTGAAAATGAAAACAAGGAGAAAAATATCACTGCTAGCTTGTCCTTTCTGATGCTCCCCATGTTCCTATTTATCTTTTATGTGGCAACCGAGTTTTTCCCTATAAATACCACTACTGCCTTGTATCTCTTTGCACCCATTCTTCTCAATGAAACAAGCGAAATAGCCTGCCTCCTCCTACATATATTGTTTATGAAAATAAATAAATAAATAAAATGTGAAGTTTGAGTCCTGTTTGTCTGAACGAAGGGATACAAACAGAAATGTTGGAACAGTTTTGATGGGTAAGTTGGCTTCTAGAGGGGACCGAGCTGTTTAGCCAAATGAGGGAGGTTCTTGCATATATTCATGAATAACAAGAGTATTTACTGGGAGAAGAAGGTGATCTGGGTGTTGGTTTCCATGTGTGGGGATTGGAGTGGAATAATGGGGAAAGAGCGGTGATGAAAGAGTTCGGTTGCGGGTCCGGAGTAGCTGCGTGAAGCTCGGAAATGCAGGACGCAGATGGCATCGATACTACGGACTCCGATTAACGTCAACAGGGTGCGGAACCCAAGTGAAATGACACACTCACTCACCGACCGTGACTGTTTTGACGTCGAGTTCATCATCTTGGGATCATAATGGTGAAGTCAGTATGGTATTTCATGCCATGGTGAAAAAGCAGCAAATCTAAGGAGTACTGTTGGCCAAAATATGAAGCGTCGGCGAGAACGAGATGGGGTTTTCAGGCTTTGATTCTAGACAGTGGACATGGAGACCGGAAGGATGGAGGTTCGGATGCCTAGATCTGGGGTTGTGGACCCTTAGCAGTGACACGACTTGTCGCGATGAATATGGGGTTTCATTAAGAGACCTGGAGACGTCGTTCGCCATTTTTGGTGGCATGTGGGAATGAGTTGATGGTAGAAAACATTGGCGAAGAGGATAATATTTGAGTGTGGGGTTGAGTAGGATGGCAGATATGTTGTGGTGGTGGTTGCAGTCACTGCTGTGAAGTTGTGATGGGTTGTATTCAACTTTATTTGATGTATGAAGGGTGGTTCACGATGCAAAAGGGAGTTGTGGTGATATTGAGGGTAGATTGTGTGATTTGACAGAACATTGGTTTGTGGAGTGGTACAAGGCATGCGGTTGTTCGATCCAACATTTACTTCGCGATAGTTATCATGGGCTGGGTACAGAGTTATATTTAGAGATCGAACTGTTTGTGTAAGAAGGAGTAGTGTCAAAGTGTGGAATGGAGGCATGGTTTATAGGAACTTTGTTTGCAGAATTTGGAAGGGATGATCAGTCTGTTTGTAATGATCTAAGTTCAGCATGGTGTTGTTTGGGCAAGGAAAGACTCTGCAACAATGAAGAAGGATGTACGATGATATAGCGGTATCAAGGGATGGCTCAAATTAACGCTAATTAAAGGTAATTAATTAATACTGGTCATTAGTGGATAATAAGTTATTTAAAAACAAACAAAAAAATTGTAACAATAATATATATTACGTTCGTTATCAGAATTTGATGAACAAGGGACATTGGAATCAAGATAAAAAGTATTATGGTGCTGAGCTGATTCGGAAGGATTCTGTGACAACTGAAATTTTGTGTAGTTTCGAACGTTAGTTTGAAAGCACATAAAACGATGCAACATCGTCAGTAACGAAAATGATGAGTTAATTCCCACACTTCTGGACTATTGTGATGTGTTAAATTCGTATTATTAATATTTATCATTTAATATTATTTGAATGAATGTTATGGATGATCTTTATTTGTTATTGGTCGTTTCATTTTCAAATTTATATTATATCATGTTTAGATATCGACGATTGAATGAATGTTGATTGATGATCTAATTGTTGTGTTGTAATCATTAGTCGGTATTGGTTAAGTAATTGGCAGTGCAGGTTCAAAATCCATCGGTTTGACATATTAGTTTGTTGTAACACCCCGAATTTTTTAATGACATTAAAGAGAATAAATTAAATAATAATTAATTTAATATTTAGAATTAGAGGAAACAGACTGCACCATTGCGTCTGTCTTGAAATTCTGGTCAAGATAAACATTTGGTTTGCGTAAAACGGACACTGTATGAGGAAGTTATGAGGGTTTTAAGTTTGTATACTAATAGAATAATTATATATATACATGAGTCAGAGGTCAGTCAGTGATGAGTCAGAATTTTATCCAGAAATATTCAAATTCGAAAAATTCATTAGAGTGGAAAAATTCCCGCTCTAGGGGGTCGATCCCCCTAGAGGGGTGTCGACCTATGGGTCTACCCACCCACAGGTGTGTCGACACCCCTAGGGCTGATGTGGCAGTCGGTTTCAGAGGGTTCTGCAGCTATAAATATGTGGCTATTTCTCATATTTTCTTCATTGGAAGTCATGGAGTCCATATGTTACTGGAGTGCGAACTGAATCGTTTTCTACAACAACATACTTTGCAAATCAAATTCAGAAATTCTAGATCCGTTCTTTCTCAATTCTCTAAACCTAACGCTGTGAGTTTCTAGTTGTTGTTAGTTTTAGATAAATGAAAGTAAATTGTGAAAGACTATGACTTGGATATGTTGTAAAGTATGATTTTATGCAAGTGTTAAATCATATACTATGTCATGATAGATCTAATTCCCTATATCGAATACAATTGCGATTATTTTATTATGTTGTCTATGTGGATCTTGACTTGTTACTATATTATGGTGAATGTACATCTATTGGACAGTTGTAACATTGGCTTGATCTATTTCTTTATATAAATCACCTTTCACCTGTCATATTGTGATTAGTTTAAATATGTTGTAAGCTTGACATGTGAAGCCATTTTTAGATCTAAACGTGTTGCTATGTCACACTATTTATGCTAGATCTAAATAGTTGGACTAGATCTCATTATGTTGCTTTTACATCGTAGTTGCCACAATTCGTCAGTTTTATGTCCACCTTGTTATGATGAAAATTACATGTCCACTCACCTTGATATCATGTAAGTTTATGTGTATACCAAGACATGTTGAAAACTATCATCCTTTGTCATATTCCCTTTTTCATTATTATTGGTAGGCTACTTTATAGCCTAGATGCTTCCAAAATATGTGCGAATACGTTAGTTAAGAAACGGGGAAAAGGGGTTTATAATTGGCATAATTCATGTAATATTGGACATACAATTCAAACAGGGAAACATAGACATAATCACCTATAATTACATAGGTAGATTTGAATAAAAATGGAATGTTTAGTAATTACAATTAGGAATTGTAATTGGAATTGTACTTTTGACACGAGGTTAGGTTGCATTAATGGCGGAAGTCTGTCCGGACCCGACTGACATATCCAGCAACCGCTAATGTTGAACCTAATGTGGGAGGTCTAAGTATGTAAATACGAATCGGCTATGACACGAGGTTAGGCCCAACTGTGGAATAAGTCTGCCCACCCGACTGGCATATCCAACATCCACATGTTGTAGGCCTAATGTGGGAGGTCTAGCCCATTATAAAACCAAAAATGGTCATGGTAAAGAATTGGGCTACTTAGCCCAATTTAATCCATAAAGATTGTATGATTATGAGCTTAAGTTAGGGTTAAGTAAAATTGGATGGGTAGTGGGTGGGTTAAGTAAATTAGAGGGGGTGGGTAATATTTATATATAGGCCCACGAACTTAACCCAATAAGGTTATGCAATTAAAGATACCTAGTGGTATACATAACCGGTGGAAAATATAATAAAGTTATGTAATTAAAGACACCCTTTAGGGTAAGCATAACTAACATATGGCTATGTAATTAAGACACCTAAGGGTATATATAGTCAGTGGAAAACCTAGTGGGGATACAAGACAAAGGGGAGTTGTGTGGGACCCATTTCAAGTCAGTGACCTGGAGTAGGTATCAAATAAAGAACTCTGTACTAGGAGGAGAAGGGGCACACTTACTGATTGAATATAAGAGATCGAAACGAAACGGGTGGAATGGGCGGCGCAAACCGACCGGGCCATGTGCATGAATGAGCCGTGCAGAAGGGGATAATACGACAGTGAAGCCAGTAGATATGGTTGTGGACATCTTCGAAAATAAGGGTTTCCACTTCAGGGAGTGATACCTCCTACTATGGGGCCAACACGGGATATCTACCGGGTAGGGAGCCGATCGATTAGGGTAGTGGTTAGGGTACACTCGGACGTATTCCCTAAGTCTACCAACTTATAGTGGAAGGGATCATGTCATCTTAGTTATACTAGTAATAGTGCAGAGTAATCATTAGTGAGGCCCATACACCTTATCTTTCTTACCTTATCACACCTGCCATTTATGCAGTGATCTCTTATCCACTTTATATGCCTATCATGTTGCCTTTATTTATCTACTGGCTAAAAGTAACTAGACTCGCTAGACTTTATGTCTAACCCTGTTGTTTCTCCTTCTTTCTTCCATCCCCTCCCCCCCCCCCCAAGGTTCTCAGGGAGGAAACACTCATACTTAATCAGGACTCAAATATCATCTTGTTAGGAGCTACTTATGAAGTATGGATCAAGTTCTTGTCTCTACTATGGCTTAACTCTTTTAATTGGGGAAAATTATGCTTTTTATTTACTTATGTACTCTGATGGTGCAAGACAGAAATTATTGTATTGTAATGGTTTTTGTGTCTTATGAAATTGTGGACCACGGTATTATGCTTTATGGTTGAAATAAAAATTTAAATTTTCCGTTGTTACCTTATTTATATCTGTCTTGTAATTATACTATGTATGTTTACCTATAGTGATTCACGAAACTTAATGCATTCCCTAAGTGAGTGACAATAACGGACGTGGGGTGTCACACTTGGTATCAGAGCTGAAGGTTACCAGATTAGATAAAAGTTTTTGGAAATTATTTTCACAAGGTTTTTAAAATAAAGCATTTTCAAAAGAAAAGTCCGTTTTGAAAAACATTCCCCAAAAAGCCATATGTTGTATCCTTCGGTCCTTTATTTAAATTTCTTCATTTTCCCTTTTTCAGCATGTCTGGGGAACAAAACATCCCTAATATCCCAGAGGGCGTCACAATACTCAAATGGTTCCGTAGGTATTTGGAGGCCACGGCACCCGCCGAAGGCCATGGAAATGTTCCACCCCCAGCTGCACCAGTCATTCCTTCTCCTCCTCCCACTCCAAGAGCTGATAACTTTGCCAAGATCTGCAAAGACTTCTAAGTTATGGGAGGAAGGGCATTCCATGGGAATGAGACATTCATAGAAGCTCATAATTGGCTTAAGGAAACCAAGGACTTATTCCTAATCTTTGAAGTGGAGGACCGAAGAAAAATCCAGTTAGCTGCTTGGCTGTTGAAGGACGAAGCCTCATTTTGGTGGGAAGTCACCCAAGCTGGACGTCCGGCAGAAACTTGGGAAGACTTTAGACAGAGGTTCAAAATGAAATTTCTTTCCCAAGCTGAGAGAAGCATACAGATGGAGAGGTTCTTAACACTCAAACAAGGAAATATGACAGTGAAGGAGTATTTTAACAAGTTCAAACAATTGGCATGGTTCGGGTTAGAGTTGGTGGATACACCACACAAAAGGGATTTGCGGTTTGGTAAAGGGCCGATTGAGCCTCTGCATGGTTTAGCCTTGTCCCATATTCCAATGGGGGCCACTTTTGAAAAGCTTGTTGATACGACACTGATGCATGAGGACGAAAAGGGAGAGAAGAAGGAAGCAAAGACTGAGGTGACATCGCAGAATAGGAAGGTATGGCCCAAGAAGGGGCAGCAACAGCGACAACCCCAGTACCAATAGCAGAAGATAGGAGGAAAAGATGACAAAGGCAGGGATAAGAGAAAATGTCACAATTGTTGAAAGGAGGGTCACTTGATCAAAGATTTTAAGAGAAGGAAGGCCAATTGCTTTAATTGCGAGGAGGTCGGACACTCTCTAAAGAGTGCCCAAAGAATTAGGGATCATAGGGACAAGGTCAAAGAGCAGGGACTTATGGATGACAGGTGCATGCTCTCGCGATCAGTTCACTGGAAAGACGTAGAAAATTTTACGTAGAAAGTTTAATTTCTCTTTCAAACCATCCTGTTAGAACACTTTTTGATTCTGGTGCATCACACTCGTTTATATCTAGTTCTGTGGTTGAATCTCTGCACTTAATTACTATTATGGTAGTAGATCACGTAGTTGTTTCAAACCCCATTGGTGGTTTAGCTCTTTTATCGATCATTTTTTGGGGTTCTGGATTGTGAGAGGAAGGTTGTTAGACTCCTGAGTAGTCATGGAAGACCCTCGAAGTTTCTTGTGACCCCCAAGGGTCTGTTATGCTTAGCTTCCTAGAGTCTCTAGATGCATCCATAGATGATTTGCAATCTGTTCCAGTGGTTCGAGATTATTCCAATGTTTTTGATGAGGTACGGGGTTTACCTACAAGGCACGAGATTGACATCCGTATATATTTGGTGGACAATGCAAATCCAGTTGCATTACCAGTGCGCCACATGGCTCCAAAGGAAAGGAGGGAGCTGAGTAAGCAAGTAGGGAAGCTACTTGAGAAAGGTTTTATCAAAAAAAAGCATATCGGAATGGGGTGCTTCAGTAGTATTTGCAACTAAAGCGGATGGTTCACTTTGTTTGTGTGTTGACTATAGAGAATTGAATAAGCTCACCACAAAGAATAGGTACCCAGTATTGAGGATTGATGATTTATTTGACCATCTTGTTAGTGCCTCAGTGTTTTCTCAGTTGGACTTGGCTACGAGGTTCCATCAGTTGAGGGTGGCTGAGGACAGCATAGATAAGACTGCTTTCAGAACTCCGGACGGCTTCTTTGAATGGCTATTATGCCTTTTGGGTTGACAAATGCACCCGCCTATTTTGTTGATTTGATGAGTAGGATGTTTCAGGAGTTCCTAAACAAATTCGTCGTAGTCTTCGTTGATGATATTGTGATCTTCTCCAAGAATGAAGAAGAACATGCCCAGCATTTGGAAGAAGTTTTGAAAACTCTACATGACCATCAGCTAAAAGCAAAGTTCTCCCAATGCCATTTCTGGAGAATGAAGGTAAGAATCTTGGGGCATGTAGTCTCCAAAGAAGGGATAGCTGTAGATCTCGCAAAGGTGATTGCAGTGCAAGATTGGCAGATTCCTAAAAATGCAATCGAGCTGAGAAGCTTTCTTGGGTAGGCAGGTTATTACAGGAAGTTCATTAAGGACTTCGCAAAGATATCATCCCCTCTCACCAAGCTGACAAAGAAGAATTTGGAATTCTCGTGGGACATAGACTATGACGTTGCTTTCCAATAGCTGAAAAGGGCTCTGACAACAGCCCCAGTTTTGACCTTGCCTGATGGAAGTAAAGTGTTTACTATTTACACTGATGTGGGCGGTACAGGGCTTGGTGCGGTTCTGATGCAAGAAGGGAAAGTAATATGTTATGGGGGTAGACAGTTGAGAGTTCATGAGAAGAACTACCCCACCCATGATCTAGAGCTAGCTGCCATAGTATTCGCGTTAAAGACGTGGCGTCATGATTTATTTGGAATAAAGTTCGAATTATACAGCAATCGTAAATCTTTCAAGTATCTATTCTTACAGAAGGATCTCAACTTAAGGCAACAACGGTGGATGGAGTTCTTAGCTTCATATGATTTTAAGATTGCTTATACACCTGGAAAGGGTAATGTAGTGGCAGATGCACTAAGTAAGCAGAGGATGGCCTTGAGTCCTCTGTTTGTGGAGAGGAAGAGCTTGGGGTTCACATCAGCTTTTGAGTTTAGACCCTGCATTGAGGTTTTTCCTGATTTGTTTGCATCCTTGGAGATACGACCAACTCTTATGGATCAGATAAGAGCTTCGCAATAAGGTGACCCATAGATTCTAGACATCATGGATAAGCTCAAAAAAGGGGAGACTTCCAGTCACCTTAGTAGATATGCCATAGATGAAAAAGGGTGGTTGCAACAGGATGGAAGGCTTTGTGTTCCTCAAACTGGAAGCTTGATAAAGGCAGTCCTAGAAGAAGCCCACCATTCTAAGATCATCATTCATCTAGGCGGTGCTAAGATGTACTAGGACATGAAGAGGGTTTTATTTTGGGCTCGGATGAAGAAAGATGCAGCCGAGTTTGTTTCTGAATGTTTAGTTTGCCAGCAAGTCAAAGCTGAGCAAAAGAAGCCCAGTGGATTACTTCATCCGTTGGAGGTTCCGCAATGGAAATGGGAGAGCGTCTCTATGGACTTCATAGATGGTTTGCCAAGATCGAAGAAAGGTAACACCAGCATTTGTGTGGTAGTGGATAGACTCACTAAGAGCGCTCACGTTATGAGTAAAAGGACGACATCATGGTTGGTAGCAATTTATGTCCATGAGATAGTTCGTCTTCATGGAGTACCTATAAACATCGTGAGTGGTCATGACCCCATCTTTACCTGCGAATTTTGGAGGAGTTTGAAAGAAGCATTAGGTACACAGTTGTGTTTGAGCACCGCTTATCATCCTCAGACCGATGGGCAAACGGAGAGAGTGAACAGAATTCTAGAAGATCTTTTAAGGCCCTGTATCCTAGACTTCAGAGGAACTTGGGAAGAGCATCTTCCTTTTTTAGAGTTTGCTTATAATAACAGCTATCAGGCTAGCATCGACATAGAACCCTTCGAAGAATTGTATGGACGACCCTGTTGATCGCCAACTTGTTGGTGGGAATCTACAGAAAGATTATTACTTGGACCAGATATGTTAGGGAAACATCCAAAAAGATTGACCTTATTCGACGGCGGATGAAGACAGCTCAAGATAGGCAGAAGTCCTATGCGGACAAGAGAAGGACTAACATCAAATTCGAAGTGGGAGACTTAGTTTTTATCAAAGTATCGCCTTTAAGAAATGTGGATCGCTTCGGCTCAGTAGGGAAGTTAGCCCCTAGGTTTGTGGGACCATTTCCCATAACCGAAAGGATCGGCCAAATGGCCTACCGAGTAAAGATCCCAAAAAATATATCTGGTGTTCACGACGTTTTCCACGTCTCTCATCTGCGGAAGTGCCTGCATGACACTGCAGAAGTTGTTGAGCCGAGTATGTTGGAAGAAGTCGAAGTGGAATGGGAGGCGACAGTCAGACGAGTCCCTACTTGAATTCTTGGGTCAGAAGTTAAGAAGCTGCAGAATAAGGAGATCAAGTTGCTAAAGGTTCAATGGGGAGATAACCCAGAAGATGCGACTTGGGAGACCGAAGACAAGATTCGTGCTTCGTACCCTTTTCTTTTCGAGGGTAATTTTTTACTCCTTTTCCTAAGTTTTATCAGAGCTTGTTTCTGTCAATAGAGTATATCTTATCCATAGTATTTTAGACCTTTAAGTAAGAATCCTATGGATGTAAACATGTGTTTGAAACATGTTATGTTTGATGGATGCAAGTGGATGCAAGTGTTTGCTAGTGGTTGCCTATGGACGCATATACACACACATTAGGCACTAAGATCGGCTCAATCACTTTCAAACTGCATATGGATGTGTGTGCGTTTTTCTTTCTTTTATGGATGGAAATGGATGAACAAGCATATGGATGTTGCATTAATTTGGACGGATGGGTGTGCACACATATAGAACTTATGTGATACAATAGGTTTATTTGCATACATATTGGATTCATGGAACTAACATGCATTGCATTAAGGAGGCCAACTTAATAAGTTGACCGCCTGATCTTCGCATTAGTGTTGGGATGTATACACACACATTCACATAAATTCATATAAGCATTATAAATCTTTAAGGACAATGGATGCATTGGTTGGTGGATGAGTAGATGGATGATGGATGGTAGGATATGCATTCTTCTCAACATAGAGATTTCGGGACGAAATCCTTTGAGTAAGGGAGAATGTAACACCCCAAATTTTTTAACGAAATTAAAGAGAATAAATTAAATACTATTTAATTTAATATTCTGAATTATAGGAAAGGGACTGCACCATTGTGTCCGTCTCAAAATTCTGGTCAAGATAGACATTTGGTTTGCGTAAAACGGACATCGTATGAGGAAGTTATGAGGGTTTTAAGTTTGTATACATGCTGAAGAATTATACATATACGCATGAGTCAGAAATGAGTCAGTGATGAGTCAGAATTTTATCCAAAAAAATTCAAATTCGAAAAATTCGTCAGACCAGCAAAATTCCCGCTTTAGGAGGTCGACCCCCCTAGAGGGGTGTCGACCTAGGGGTCGAACCACCCATAGGGTTATCGACACCGCTAGGGCTGATGTGGCAATCGGTTTTGAAGTGTTCTGCAGCTATAAATATGTGGCTATTTCTAATATTTTCTTCATTGGAAGTCATGGAGGCCATATGCTGCTGGAGTGCGAACTGAACCATTTTCTACAACAACATACTTTGCAAATTGTTGGCTAGCTTTTTGACCTAGCCACCAAAGTCCAAAAGCAAAGGAAATATGAGTCTTTAAGGGTCCGACCACTCGAGCATTCGATCATGGTCATATCATCATCCCCGAATTGTGACACTCCACCGGATCGCTGCGCTAGTATGCGACCCGATCGCCCCTCGTAGCCTCAATCCGATCTGTACCTGTAGCCACGACCCGTCCTCTCTTCTTCACCACGAGGCGATCCGATTCCAAATACCAAGTTGAAGGCCAAGACCGAGTCATTTACGATCTGAGAAGGCAGAATCTCGCGACACCTGTCCACAACTGTCATATTGACCAATTCTTCCTTAAGCTACGAACCAGTCCAAGATTCTCGGGATGTGGGCCACGTATGACCGCGATCTGCCTGAAGAAATCAGCTATAAATAGCCCAGAACTTGGCATTTTTCAGGATCTTTTGGCAGTTCTAAGGATTGATTCCACCATTACTGTCATACCACTATTTCATACCAGATTTACTTCGAGATAACTGAGAGAAATCTTAATTGTAAGAGTGATTTTGAGAGAAATCGTTGATTATACTAGCATCCAAAGTAAAATCAATAGCATATAAAGTGGACGTAGGCTCGTTAACGCCGAACCACTATAAACTGTGTGTGTTTTCTGTTTTTTCCTCATTTTTTAGTTATAATTCCCTACGAATCAGAACAATTTGGGTGTTAGAGCCAAATTTTGATCTAACATTTTGGTGCTTTCACTGGGAACTGATTTCTCGGCATATTGGATTGTTGCTCCATTGTTTGGATATTCAAGTCCAAAGGAAACAGTCCCGAAACTTCACTGTTCAGATTTTTGAAGATTCCAGCGGCATCTGATATAATGGCCGGAAAGAAGTCTAAGGAAGTACGAGCTTCGCAGGCGATTGAAGTCGTGAATGAAGCAGTTGAAGAAAGTGTACATGAGCAGGTTGAGGAGGGCCTCGCGGATCGCGGTGACATACGGGCGGACCGATCCGAACGTGGCGTCACGAACCAGTCTGAAGGGGGCGCCACGATTCGAACTGAAGGGGTCTTCACTCGATCCCACGACAACGCCGCGAACCCTCCACCTAATGTTACAACGATCCGACCCCAGGGGGGCGCTACGAGCCACAGACACAGGTCCACAGCGATCTGAAGTGATGACCAGACTATAACTCGACCTAGAAAGGAGGTTATGGCTCACTCTTCCCGTCCCTGTACCTCTGTCCGACCTGGCTCAAGTTCCCTGCGCATAAGAGAAGATGTTGATGACCAATATGACCCCTTTGCTCCTTTCACTGAAGGAGATTTCTCTCGCTTCTTTGAAATGTGGGATAGGGTGTTTGATGAATTAGCTTCTCAAAGGCAGCAAAGCTCTGTGCTGCAGCAGAACTTAACTGCTATGGATAGAAGGCTCGATGATCTCACAAGACAAAGAACACTCCCAGTTCGTCCACTCACCCCAGAGTACTCTTCTTCGTCAGAGGAATCACCAGGACCTCCGTGGCGACCGTATGAGAGGGCTGAAAATATAGAGCAGCTCCGATTTGGAACCCTGCCATCACGAGAGGAAGAGACAATTGGTGTAGGACCCTCAAACCGCAACTTGAATAATCGTGCCACAACTCCTAGAGCTCGAGTTGTGGACAATCCTGTTGAGAATAGACCACCTCAGCCCCTTCGCCGTAAAAATACTCATGGTAACAGGGGGCAACGAAGCCCAATCCGAGCTCCGGATTTCGTGGTTGTTCCTAGAAAAAAGATCGGAGAATTCCACCGAGCGAGAAACGCTGATCCCGAGCCTCCGATGACCAGTGCAAATGTTGCAGCTATGGTCCATCAAATCCGGGCAGATAGCCGTGGACAAAGGAATGAAGATTGGGGGATTGACCGCTGTCACACCCCTTTTACTGATGACATTATAGACGTAACATTCCCGAGGCGCTTCAACATGCCTTAGATGAACCGTTACGTGGGTAGATCTGATCCAATCCAACATCTAATGAGATATTCTTGGTCAATGATCGCTGCCAAAGCCTCTGACGCTGTAAAGTGCAAAGCATTCCCTATATTTCTGGAGGATGTAACGTTATTATGGTTTACTCACTAATCAGCAAGATCAATTTCCAGTTTCAGGGAGTTGAGTGAAAGGTTCTTGGAGCAGTTCCGCATTTATGCACAGAGGACAAAGAGTGTGATTGATCTGTTCCTTGTCAATCAACGACCAGGCGAGAGCTTGAGGGTGTATCTGGATCGTTTCAACCTAGCTGCCACTGAAGTAAAGGGTCCCCATGAGCCAACTGTTGTGGCAGCCCTGATTGATGGGGTAGATAAAGATACTGAATTTGGGAGATACCTGGCCGACAAGCCACCTCATATTAGAGAATTGTTCTACGAGAAAGCAAACATACGCTTACGTCAGGAGGAGGTATATGCTAACCGGAAGATGAAAATGGCAAATAAGGAGGAAATCCAAAGTAATGTGGCCATCAAGCAAACTGGAGACAGCTTAATGAAGGTTAAAGTCAATGTTGGAAACCGAAACCAGGGCGGCGGCCACCAGTCAGGAAACAATGGTAACAACAGTAATGGCAATAATCGGAAGAGAAATCGGGGGAACGACTCCCAGAGAAGGAACCGTCCTAGGTCTTTCAAAAATTATACGCCAATAAATGATACTTTGGAGAGTATATTCGTAGACTCGTACAACGTTCTCCAACATAAAAGGCCTCCTCCAAGAGATTCGACAGAGAAAGAACGTGAGACGGGGAAGTTTTGTCTCTTCCATCAGACTCACGGCCACTCTACAAATGAATGTCGTCATCTGAGAGACGTAGTTGGGAGGCTGCTCCGGGAAGGGAAGTTGGATGAGTACAGGGTGACTCCTAGAGACAGAGGGCAAGCTATTCAGACCCCAAACCAAAACCAGAATCAACCTACTGCCTGGCCAGTTGTCCAGCAAAAAGGAAAGGATCTTGTTATCAATACCATAATCGGAGGGCTTCACCTAGCCGGGCATAGTTTCAAGGCGATGGATCAGTACGTAAACGCAGCAAAGAAGCCTCTTGAGGTAGGAGAGTGTAGCAACCCTGAGGATAATGTCCCGGTAAAACAGCAAAAGATGATGTCAGATGACGTCATTTTCTAAAACCGAGAGAGTATTGGAGTCCACGCTCCGACCGAAGATCCATTTGTAATCACAGTTCCTATTGGCCCGACCACTGTTCATAAAGTTTTAGTGGATAACGGGAGTTCAGTCAACATTCTATTCAAAAAGACGTTCGATCAAATGAACCTTGAATTGAAAGATTTAAAGCCGTGTGAAGGATGGATCCGTGGATTTAACGGAGCTTCAGCTGCTCCAATGGGATATGTAGAGCTGCCGGTAACACTTGGGGAAGGAGAACGCCAGAGAGTGAGAATTCTTCCCTTCGTGGTTTTGGGTACTGAATCGCCTTATAATGCCTTCTTGGGCCGACCGGCCCTATCAAAGTTTAGAGCTTGTATAGCCCCCTGGTGCTTGTTATTGAAGTTTCCTACGGAAGCTGGTGTTGGCATAGTCAGAGGAGATCAGGTTGCCACACGAGCATGTTACATTGCAGAGCTAAAGCTACTCCGTGAAGAGATATAGAAACTAAAGACGCTTCTTCCCCCACAAGGGAGGAGACGTCATAGCAATTAAAGAGAATGACTATGGGTGAGTTGCCCAGAGAACTGCCCGAGGATATAGATCCCATAGAGGACGAAGAGACTGGGGGCAGAATGGCGGCTCCCAACGAAACGTCTGTGGATGTACCGATCGATGATAGTGACCAAGAGAAGGTCCTGAAGATTGGATCCCGGTTGGATCTAGTTCGAGCTAAAGAACTGACGGATTTCCTGAAAATAACTTGGATGTATTTGCTTGGACCCACGCGGACATGTGTGGGATATCTCCATCAATCATGAGCCACTCATTGAGCATTAACCCAAAGCATCCCCCTGTAAAACAAAAAAGGCGAATGCGGGGCCTAGAGAGGTCTGCGACCTTGAAAGAAGAAGTTGAAAAGTTAAGAAGTAACGGATTCATCAGAGACTTAACCTCCCCAGATTGGATTTCAAATCCAGTTTTGGTAAAGAAGGCCAATGGAAAATGGCGTACGTGTATTGATTTTTCGGATTTGTATAAAGCCTGCTCAAAAGATAGCTTTCCGTTACCCAGAATTGATCAGTTGGTAGATTCAACGGCAGGTCATGAGCTTCTCTCTTTCATGGATGCTTATTCAGGATATAACAAGATCCCTATGCATGTTCCAGATCAAGAACACACTAGCTTCATTACGGATCTGGGATTATACTGCTACGTGGTAATGCCTTTTGGTTTGAAGAACGCAGGTGCTACATATCAACGGTTAGTGAACGGAATGTTCTATAACTAGATTGGGAAAACGATGGAGGTATACGTTGACGACATGTTGGTTAAGTCCAGACAATCATCCAATCACACTACAGACTTGGCAGAGATGTTTGGTATCCTTCGAAAGTATGGGATGAAACTCAACCCAACGAAATGCTCATTTGGGGTTGCCTCCGAGAAATTCTTGGGATTCATTGTCAGCTCGCTCGGGATTGAGATTAATCCAGACCAGATCGCAGCAATCAGAGGCATTCAGGAGCCTAGACAAATCAAAGATGTGCAAAGCCTTGCAGGGAAAGTAGCAGCATTAAGTAGATTCATCTCTAGAGCGACAGATAAATGCATTCCATTCTTTGAATTGATAAAGCGAGGAAAACGCAATTTTAAATGGACTCCTGATTGCATGGAAGCATTTCAGAACCTATTGAATCATCTGGAGAGGCCTCCGATACTGTCTAAACCAGTGGACCATAAGGATTTATTCGTGTACTTAGCAGTGTCGTCCCACGCAATCAGCTCAGCATTAGTAAGAGAAGAAGACAAGGTTCAAAGGCCAGTGTACTACGTAAGTAAAAAATTGGCGGCAGCTGAGCGCAATTATCCGAGGGTAGAAAAGCTGGCTTACAGTTTATTGATTGCATCTAGGAAGCTTCGACATTATTTCCAAGCTCATCCTATCACCGTGTACACTGATCATCCGCTCAAGAAAGTTCTACAGAGACCAGAAGCTTCTGGGAGACTACTCAAATGGAATATTGAATTGGGTCAATTTGATCTGAATTTTCAGCCCCGACGATCGATACGGGGGCAAGTACTGGCAGATTTCATAGCAGAATTTACTGTCCCGGAGGATGACATAGTAAACGAAGAGGCTGACCCACCAAAACTACTTCTCCATCCTAGCGCCTGGAAATTGTATACTGATAGTGCTAGGAATGATAAACAATCCGATGCCGGAGTGGTGCTTGAAACTCCTGAGAAACGACAGATATCCTATGCTATCTAGTTTGAATTTCGCGCCACTAACAACGACTCCGAATATGAAGCCCTGATAGCCGGGCTGAGGATCGCAAAGGAATTAGAGATCGCGAAGCTGGACATATTTTGTGATTCCAAGTTGGTTGTAAATCAGGTCACTGAAAAGTTCCGAGCTAAGAGCCCAAGATTGATTTCGTATTTGGAGAAAGTGAAGGAGTTGCTGACTGGCTTTGATCACTACAGTATATCTCATATTCCGCAGTCAGAGAACCAACAGGCGGACAAGTTAGCGAAGATGGCTAGTTCCGACGATCCTGAAGAAGCCGGGTTGGCGCCAGTTGAAGTACTTCAGTTCCCTAGCATAGGCCAGATGGAAATTGATCCGATACTAGAGACTGAGCCAGAAACGGAGTCATGGATGACCCCTCTAAAGAATTATTTGATGAATGGAACGCTTCCAACCAAGAAGAGCGAGAGGCGTAAAATAATTCGTAAAGCTTCCCGATACGTTCGGCAAGGCGAAGTCCTGTACAGACAGGGATTTTCGATGCCTCTTCTTCGGTGTATAGCCCATGACGACATCAAGCATGTACTGCAGGAGGTACATGAGGGTGAATGTGGTGACCATACTGGAGGACAAACATTGGCAAAAAAGGTGTTGCGGTATGGTTACTTCTGGCCTACTATAAACAAAGATGTGGCAAAATATGCACAACGTTGTGATGCATGCCAAAAAATTTCAAAAATTCCCAGGGCACCTTTTGGCCAGTTAAAGACAATGGCGAGTCCATGGCCTTTTGCTATGTGGGGAATTGTTATCATCGGAAGCCTCCCTATAGCGAAGGGCGGAGCAAAGTTCGTTATTGTAGCTGTAGACTACTTCGCCAAATGGGTCGAGGCTGAGCCATTAACTACAATCACAACCAAGCAAGTGATTAATTTCGTTGTTAGGAACATTATTTGCCGGTTTGGGATCCTTAAGATCACCATAACTGACAATGGAACCCAGTTTGATAGCAACGATTTCAGGGACTTCTACCAGAAGTACCACATCGAGAAGCGGTACACCTCTGTGGCACATCCGCAGTCGAACGGACAGGTCGAAGCAGCAAATAAAGTGATTATGTCCATTATCAAAAGAAGATTGAAGCGGGCCAAAGCCATGTGGGTCGATGAATTACCCTTGGCATTATGGGTCTGTAGGACAACGTATAAATCGGCGACAGGCCATACCTCCTTCTCTCTCGCTTTTGGAGCAGAGGCAGTCATCCCGGTTGAGCTAAAAGTACCATCTCACCGAGTCACTTACTACGATCTGATGACTAATAACGAGTTGCTCCTTGAATCCCTAGATACAATAGAGGAGAAGAGGGATGAAGCAGACCTGCGTGCCTTCAGACACAAGCAACGGGTTGCTAGATACTACAACAAAAGAGTTCGAGCCCGAACCTTTGAACCTGGAGACTTGGTTCTGAAGCGTGTCTTTCCACCCCCAACTCATATGGGTGTGAGGTGGGAAGGACCATACTCCGTTCTACGAAGGCTTGATAATGGAACCTTCAAGCTAGCAACCATAGATGGAGAATAAATCCCCAGAGTGTGGAATGCCCAACATTTGCGGCCCTATCTGACGTAAAGTTGTCAGATTTATCCTTTTGTTTCATAGGACCATGTAAAAGGCATGACTTTCCTAGAACAGTCCAATGTTTTGAGCAAAGGATTATAAAGTGGACGTAGGTCACGATTCGACCGAACCACTATAAAAATATTGTGTGTCGTTTACCTTTATTGGCACTATTATTTATTTTCTCTTCTATCTTTATAAAGTTTGCTGTAAAACCATAGAGCGATCACAGAAACGTGTAATTCTAAGTGCCTTCCATCAGAATGGAGAGTAATCCGCAGCCAGAACGCTGGAGGTGCAATAAAGTGAATCACACCATTGATTGCACTCTAACTCTCCAGAGCCGAGAGAGAACGTAAAGGACATGAAAATAACGTCCACATGGCAAGGCGACGCACCATGATAAGAACCGCCTTGACAGGACTCTAACCTTGGCGACTGCCAGGAGAGTATAAAAGCGTCTATGATTAAGCGCTGAGAAAGAGCTCTTACCCCGCTGAAGGATCGGGGGGCAACTGAACAGCTGAGCTCGAACTCTAACCTTGGCGACTGCCAGGAGAGTATAAACGCGTCTATGATTAAGCGCTGAGAAAGAGCTCTTACCCCGCTGAAGGATCGGGGGCGACTGAACAGCTGAGCTCGAACTCTAACCTTGGCGACTGCCAGGAGTGTATAAAGGCGTCTATGATTAAGCGCTGAGAAAGAGCTCTTACCCACTGAAGGATCGGGGGGCGACTGAATAGATGAGCTCCAACTCTAACCTTGGCGACCGCCAGGAGAGTATAAAGGCGTCTATGATTAAGCGCTGAGAAGGATGCTGGAGACTCAGTACCCCCAGAATTTCTGCCCCGCTGAAGGATCGGTGAGCGGATCATGGTACGAGTTCGAACTTTAACCCGCTGATGGATCGGGAAAGTATAGAGGTACCGGAGATTTGGTGCCTCAAGGACTATAATCTTACTAAAAATTCCAAGTCCCCCGTATTCAGAGATAGGGGGCAACGTGCATAGAAATTTTTAAATTTTTTCTGTTGCTTGAAGGATTTGTAATATAATTTCAACTTGATTATAGTCAAATGACCTGTGACTAAGTGTGGAGTTTATTGAATGCAGGTACACGATGATGCAAACGAAATAAACTTTCATTCATAAACTGCAAGCTTACAAGGTAAAGAGGAACCTAAACAAAAGTGAGGGTCATTCTCATAATTACATTTCATGGCCAGTGGAAAGCCTAAAAACAAAATACGGACAAACGACTACATCCTACTTATGCTTGGGACACGGCTTGGATTTTTTCTCCTTCTTCTGCTGTTCCAGTTCCGCCTTGCCAGCATCAGATTGATCACTCTTCTTTCTTTTTCTTTTGTCAATAAGGGGAGCTGAGGGATCATCAGAAGACTGAGAAGCAAGCTGTTTGGTAATTGATTTGGGTTGGAGTTTTAGTACCTACCCAGTTTTGGGATTAAACCCCGAGATTGGAGGCACATGCAAAGGCTCTTGCTCATCTTTTTTCAAGGCCAGCTGTTTTTCTTGCCTAGCCTTCCTTTCAGCCAAGGTTTCCTCATCATCACCTTTGATTTCTTTGGTAATGGTGACTTCTTCTTCATCGTCTTCGTGGTGCCCGTCCATATCTCTCAAAGCCTCGATGGGCTCAGCATCTCGGGAAATATCAGCACTGGGTGCGAGTATGACTTTCTCCGTTGTCGCACCTTCGGACTGCTTGGGAGCGTCAGTACTAGCACTTGGCGGGATGACAATTTTCTCTGCCTCTGTCTTCTTCTCAGCATCCTTATCGGCTGGCCCGCCACCTGTAACATGAGAAACAAATGTTATTTCAGGAGAGAATGCGGTTTGCTCAGTTGATTGTTCGACAAGACGGCGACAAGTGACGATTGCTTTGACAAATTACGGAGAGAATATAGAGATACCTTCCGCTGATCCTCCATCCAAGCTAGCAGCAGAAGCTCCGACAATTGGAGGAGTCTGACCCAGAGGAATCAATGGATCATCGGCACTGTATTCCTCAATTTCGGAGGCCTTGGGCTCTGTAGCTGAGCTCGAGCCTTCTTCAATTTTATTTTTGCCATTGGCCAGAGTTTTCTCCCTATCCATCTCTTCTTGGAGTAGGCGTCTGCCTTTCTCTAAATCCTCAGGTTCGTTATCCTTAAGAATGGTCCGCATCAACTCATTCTCATCAATCTCATCGACTCCTAATCGTCGTTTCTCGTCCTGGACGATTGCATCCCATATGTTGGCTAAAGTGACATGGTAGTCCGGGATCCAGGAGATGTTACGAGTCTTGATGACCTGGCCAAGGAAGTCAAACATCATTTCTTCAAATCCTTCAATATCTTTCTCCCTCTCGAGGAGCTTTTCATTAGAAGCAGTAGCCATTTCAATGGCACTTTCCACATTATTTTCAGCAAGAACCGCGCGCTTCTCTACTTGCGCGAGTTGATCATTCAGAATCGCCCTCTCTTTTTCGGCCAGAGCTAAACTGTCTTTCAAGCTTGCCTTTTCTTTCTCCCGAGAAGCTTTTTCAGCTTCGAAATGGTCCTGTGCTGTTTTCAGTTCGGTGTTGGCCATATTGAGATCTTTCACCTCCTTCTTCAATGACACACACTCTTTGCTGTTAGAATCGAGCTCATTATGGAAATGTTGCCTGGCCTCCTCCAGCTCTGTCTTGTAATTTTTAGCATCTCGTTGAGCCAAGGCAAGCAGAGATTGTGCATCTTCCAAGTCCTTTTCCATTTTCACCATGGCCATGTCATTGTTATCTATCCTTACTTTGGACCTGTGCGCTTCCATTTCTAGCGTTCAGATAGCGTCTGAAAGGTTGACAACGTGTTTCTTCATTGCCTCATATTGCTTGGCTACATGGCGAACATGTCCGATGACTTCAGTATCTCAATTCCCAGGGACTGGTTCCAGAGCTGGAACGAACATCATCCTCTTAAAGAAGATATCGGGGAATTGTTCTCGTAATTTCCCCAGCTTAGCCTGAGCCTCAGGACCATGGATATAGTCTCGTGCCCCGGGGGCACTTAAACTTTGTTGACCGGAGGGGATGATGTCAGTTTTCTCCTTCTCAGAATTCTTGTTTGGATCCTTGTTTTTTTCTTTTGGCTCGTGGTGATTTTTGGATGATCTGCTGTGAGACGGCGTGCTCTTCGGAGGAGTTATGTCTTTGGGAAGTTGTTTTCCCCCTGTAGGTGGCACTTGATGACTATGGGGCTTTCCAGAGGTTTTTTTGACGGAGATCTGGACTATGAAGAATGAGGCTTGTGAGAATCCCGGGACCGATGGTTGTCTCCCCCTCGGCTACTGCTACGAGCACGCTCAAGATCTGAACCAAGGCTTGGGGTGCCCGCACGAAGGGAACGATAAGAAGAAGATTGTCTGCGAGTCATCCTTCCTACAAATGAAACAAGCATATGTTAGAACTATGAACAGCAATAGTGTAGAAAGTGCTGTGGTGAGCGGTGCATGTGATCTGTGCATCCCATATAATCCTCTAACGGACCAGGGCCCAGAGCCAGGCTCGTCTGTGTAGTTTCTTTTTCTCCAACAGGGGCATTCGCTTCCTCGGAGGAAAGAAAGAATGGTTCCTCATCAAAGTCTTCATGAGAGTAAATGGCATCTGACAGAGGAATCTTGTTTATTTCCCCTATTATCTGCTCCTCCATGAAATCATCATGAACGACGGGATCGACCGGTGGTGAAGCTCTTCAGGGAGAATGCTCTTTAGAGGCCGGAATTTCTTTAGGCTCGTTAGCCCGGATCACATTTTCCTTATACTTATTCAGATCTTCATCGTCTTGATCAATGAGCGGTGAAGGACTCTTGTGGAGTCTAGTTGTTTCTGTAGCCCATGAGGTTCCCTCTCCCCCAACCAGAGGCACATATTTATAAGATATGTCGTCCTTGCCCCGTCCGAATCTTATATCCAAAAGACGGTGCTTATGAAGATTCTCGTCGGTGAGATACAGCTTTATTCTCAAGAAATCTGATTCGCTTTTGAGAAGACGGGATAATCGGTTTTCATACACCGAGCCTTTTGTCTTGGGGAAAGTATGATCTGCATGGAGAAAAGAAACATGTGAGCGTCTTGATTATTCGGTCAAGTCACCAATCTGGAGAATTAAAACTCACTTGCTTTAAGCCATCTTCGTGCGCATCCCGCCTACAGTTTTATGTAAAATCAATCGGCTTTGGGATCCCCTATATTGCTGTAACCATCAGTTACGACTTTCCTGTTGACCACTGATTCAAAGAAGGATATATTTGGAGTTGCCTTGGAACGATGCTTAAAAAGGTAATAGTACTTTAAATCCTTAAAGGTAAGCTCAGTCCCTAGAACCTCTGGATACGCAACGGATAAAGTGTATAGAGCTGCATAAGCATTGGGGTGGAGCTGCATTGGAGCAATACGCAACCACCTTAAAGTTTCGACGATGATTGGTGGGAACGGAGGAATAGCGCCTACCATACACATCAATCCACTAATGGTCATGTGCCCAACTGGGGCAGAATTAGGTCTATCGTCCTTGCTTGTAGTTTTGACATCATCCCAAGATATTCCGTGCTTCAAGCATAGTTTCCGAAGCTTGGTGTCGTCCAATTTGGAAGCCAGACAATCAGTGAACTTATCTATATCCTTAGCTCTCGGAAGCTCATCGGGAGCCCGATCATCCGCCTCTTCGGAGGATGTATCGTCTGAAGACGTTGATTCCGCACCAGAGTCCATTTTGTAGTCAGGATCGGACTTATCCTGATCTGAGATTGAAGGAAGCACGTTGGGTTCATGATGCGCCGATATCTCTGGTTCAGTGTCTTTCTCTGGCGTCTCAATCACTTGTTTATCTGACATAGCTGTGTTGGCAAGTAAAACGAATTAGAATACAACTACCCTTCCCTCCGTGTGTGCAAGTGCAAGTGTGTTCCCGTGTACACATTAAGGAAAGCATAAAGATAATAAGATCGTCAAGATGTCAGTCATTGTCCACTATCAAGTTAAACTGTTGTTCAGTCCAGAAAGTTCGCCTCAAAGGCTCTAACCTAACTGTCCATGGGTGTATTAAAGTTAAGTCGCATTGTTAGTGTAGAAAGTAAATCAGATCGCACAACTCCTCGAATCGCATGTCTCCTCATATCGCAAGACAGGGATCGGATCGCGAAGCATCTACGGATCGCGAAGCAAACACAGACTTGTAGAAAAAACATCAGCTCGAGTAAGAGCGCTGGATCGTGGAAATCGGAGGGATCGCTCTAACCTCTCGCGATTCGCCTCGATTGTCTCAACCCGAACCGACATTTCAACGTGGAAGCATTCGTTCATCCTCCTCGATCCGATCCGTCCCTGCTACCACAACCCGATCCGCTCTCCGAATTCAACTGCCTCGTCATCACCATGATCTGATCCAGCCTCCTCCTTCTTCTTCTCCTTCGATTCTCCTCCCTACTCACGAAACCAGTACCACCGCTCTCCCAAAAGTCACAGTTTTCACAAAACTCCACCATCTCTTCACTCAAACCGACTGAAACTCAAGTAAAACGAAGATAGAGACGCTAGACCATGTTTTTTATGACATTACCTTTCTTAAAAGTGAAGAAATTTGGGTTTTTCTCTTTTGAAATAAGAAAAGATATGGGTTTGGTCAAAGCTTCAGGCGGCGGAGCGAAGAGAGAAGAAGAAGAGAAGAAGGAATAGAGGTCGGGTTTATATAGATGGGTTTGTGACCGTTAATCTTCCCTTTTTTGTCTCGATCGAATCATGGGGGCCTGGTGGGCCACGAGTCCAAGCCCATCGGAGAAAGGGGCGCGGCCTGCTTCACTGAAGACCCATCTGAATGATGGATCACGACGAGCCTCCTTTCCACGATCCGCACCACATAACAACGATCCGAACCCAATAACGATCATTAATAGAAGAATATGAATGAAGTTTAAAGGATTAAAAAAGTTTTACCTGACAATCACCCGAAAATCTTGCGATGAAATCTCCAAAAGATCGCAGAAATGAAGGTTATCTGACGAATGAAGAAATAATCGATGGTATATCTGGATATATATACTAATCAGGGATTGCAACTCTTTAAAACGACACGACGATACGAACGAACGGGTACGATCTTTGATTCGCACCACTTCAGGAAAAGACAGTTCAAAAATTTCGAAGCATGTTTCATCCTCGATAAAACATACTTCGAGGGGGCAAAATGTTGGCTAGCTTTTTGACCTAGCCACCAAAGTCCAAAAAGTAAAGGAAATATGAGTCTTTAAGGGTCCGACCCCTCGAGCATTCGATCGTGGTCATATCTTCATCCTCGAATCGTGACACTCCCCCGGATTGCTGTGCCAGTATGCGACCCGATCGCCCCTCATAACCTCGATCCGATATGTACCTGTAGCCACGACCCGTCCTCTCCTCTTCACCACGAAGCGATCCGATTCCAGATACCAAGTTGAAGGTCAAGACCGAGTCATTCACGATTCGAGAAGGCATGATCTAGCGACACCTGTCCACAACTGTCATATTGACCAATTCTTCCTTATGCTACGAACCAGTCCGAGATCCTCGGGATGTGGACCACGTATGACCGCGATCTGCCTGAAGAAATCAGCTATAAATAACCCAGAACTTGGCATTTTTCTAGATCTTTTGGCAGTTCTAAGGAATGATTCCACCATTACTGTCATACCACTATTTCATACCAGATTTACTTCGAGATAACTGAGAGAAATCGTAATTGTAAGAGTGAGTTTGAGAGAAATCATTGGTTGTACTAGCATCCAAAGTATAATCAATAGCATATAAAGTGGACGTAGGCTCGTTAACGCCGAATCACTATAAACCGTGTGTGTTTTCTGCTTTTTTCCTCATTTTTCAGTTATAATTCCCTACGAATCAGAATAATTTGGGTGTTAGAGCCAAATTTTGATCTAATACAAATCAAATTCAGAAATTCTAGACCCGTTCTTTCTCAATTCTCTAAACCTAATGCTGTGAGTTTCTAGTTTTTTTTAGGTAGATAAATGAAAGTAAATTGTGAAAGACTATGACTTGGATATGTTGTAAAGAATGATTCTATGCAAGTGTTAAATCATATACTATGACATGATAGATCTAATCCCTAGATCTAATACAATTGCGGTTATTCTATTATGTTGTCTATGTGGATCTTGACTTGTAACTATATTATGGTGAATGTACATCTATTAGACAGTTGTAACATTGGCTAGATCTAGTTCTTTGTTTAAATCATCTTTTACCTGTCATATTGTGATTAGTTTAAATATGTTGTAAACTTGACATGTGAAGCCATTTTTAGATCTAAATACGTTGCTATGTCACCCTAATTATTCTAGATCTAAATAGTTGGACTAGATCTCAATATGCTGCTTTTACATCATAGTTGCCACAAGTTCATCAGTTTTATTTCCACCTTGTTATGATGAAAATTACATGTCCACTCACCTTGTTATCATGTTAAGTTTATGTGTATGCCAAGACATGTTGAAAACTATCATCCTTTTTCATTTTTATGGCTAGGCTACTTTATAGCGTAGATGCCCCCAAAAAAAGTGTGAATACTTTAGTTAAGAAATAGGAAAAAAAGGGTTTGTAATTGGCATAATTTATGAAATATTGGACACACAATTCAAATGGGGAAACATAGAAATAATCACCTATAATGATATAGGTAGATTGGAATAAAAATGGAACGTTTAGTAATTACAATTAGGAATTGTAATTATACTTATGACATGAAGTTAGGTTGCATTAGTGGCGGAAGTCTGCCTGGACCCGACCAACATTTCCAGCAGCCACTATGGCTGAACCAAATGTGGGAGGTCTAAGTACGTAAATACGAATCGGGCTATGACACGAAGTTAAGCCCAACTGTAGAATAACTATGCCCGAACCCAACTGACATATCTAGCATCCACATGTTGTAGGCCTAATATGGGAGGTCTAGCCCATAAATGGACATGGTAAAGAATTGGACTACTTAACCTAATTTAATCCATAAAGATTGTATGATTATGAACTTAAGTTAGGGTTAAGTAAAATTGGATAGCTAGTGGGTAGATTAAGTAAATTAGAGGGGGTGGGTAATATTTATATATAGGCCCACAAACTTAACCCAATAAGGTTATGTAATTAAAGATACCTAGTGGAATGCATGACCAGTGGAAAAATATAATAAATTTAGGTAATTAAAGACACCCTTTAGGGTAAACATAACTGATATAGGGCTATGTAATTAAAGACACCTAAGGGTATGCATAGTCAGTGGAAAACCTAGTGGAGATGCAAGACAAAGGGGAGAGCTTGTATCATATTGTATGGGACCCATTTCAAGTCAGTAACCCGGAGTTGGTATCAAAAAAAGAACTCCATACTAAGCGGAGAACGGGCACGCTTACTGATTGAATATAAGAGATCCAAACGAAACGGATGGCGTGGGAAGCACAAACCGACCGAGCTAAGTGCGTGCATGAGCCGGGCAGAAGGGGATAAGAAGACCGTGATACCAGTAGATATGGTTGTGCACATCTTGGAAAATAAGGGTTGCCACTTTAGGGAGTGATACCTCCTACTGCTGGGCCAGCACAGGATATCTACGGGGTAGGGAGCCGATCGATTAGGGTAGTGGTTAGGGTACACTTGGATGTATTCCCTAAGTCTACCAACTTATAGTGGAAGGGATCATCTCATTTTAATTATATTTGTAATAGTGCAGAGTAATCATTAGTGAGGCACATACACCTTATCTTGCTTACCTTGTCACACCTGCCATTTATGTAGTGATCTCTCTTATCCACTTTATATGACTATCTTGTTTCTTTTATATATCTACTGGCTAAAAGTAACTAGACTCGGCAGACTTTATGTCTGACCCTGTTGTTTCTCCTTCTTTCTTCAGTCCCCCCCCCAAAGGTTCTCAGGGAGGAAACACTTCCACTTAATTAGGATTCATATATCATCTTGTTAGGAGCTACTTCTGAAGTATGGCTCAAGTTCTTGTCTCTATTATGGCTTAACTCTTTTAATTGGGGAAATTTATGCTTTTTATTTACTTATGTACTCTGATGGTGCAAGACAGAAGTTATTTTATTGTAATGGTTTTTGTGACTTATGAAATTGCGGACCATGGTTTATCTATAGCTCTTCATGAAACTTAATGCACTTCCTTAGTGAGTGACATTAACGGACATAGGGTGTCACATTTGTCGTGAGGTACACTAACCTATTTTGAAGTTATAATTTTTTTTATATAATTGAATCGAAGTTTCAGTTTTATTTTAGTTATTGAAATAAAGAGCTTTAAATAAAATGATAATAAAAGGGATTTTTAAAATATAAGAAATGATTTGTAAAACCAAAATAAAAATGCTTATCGATTTGAGCAAAGAATATAACAAAAGGGTTCTAATTATAAAGTCCAATGATTAGTTTAATGATGTTAAAAGAGTTCTTGGATAAGTATTGGTAAACGAATCTAATTATGAACAAAATAGTATAAAGAAGTTTTTGAAGCAATGAGTTAATATTTTTGGTAAATGTTTTACTTAATTAATATATTAAGTGAAATGGTTATAATCAAGTGAGATGGTTTATAAAACCATGGTTTAAACAAAAATGGATAATAAGATATGATGATATATGAGAATATGGGGACGGAGTTACAAACTTCTATCTATTCTGAGATAAGAACGTTGTCGATCAAGGTCTGAGAGTTAAATGATATACCCCAACTTGAACAGCTTCACTGTTATCGAGGCATGATATTAGTTTGTAACGGTAAAGGAAGTTGAAATGAGTTATTATTCTCGTAAACATTTGCAATTCAATTGTGGGGTTCGAATGTAATTTAACACTGATGAGTTTTGAATTAAACAATAAATAATTTAGCATTGTTTTTCCAAGTTGAAATGTGATGATGTTTATACAATTTTCCATATAATGGAAATAATATACTTATTCAAATAAAAAGTAATTAGAAACGGAAGCTTTATATCAATATGGGAACGGAAATATGTATTTTGAATTATAGTAGATATCCATTAAATCTTCAAATGGAAGTGAAGTGAAAGCCATTTAGTTGAATAAGAAAGAATATGTTGTTTGACATGGTTTTGCCTCAGTAGAATGGGTAACTGGATTATATTACTGAATTAACAATATGTATATATATTATCTATTCCAAATTTAAGGGAAGAAATGGGTTATGAAGATATGGAAATTTTTTCTGAATATAAGGAGAATAAAGCAGAGTATAAATAAAGGAAATGTATTATTTGTAAATGACGAAACAAAAGATGACTTGTCAAGATATCGAAATGGAATTGACTTTAAATGTATATGTAACACCCCGTATTTTTTTTAATATAATTAAAAATGAAATACAATATATGAAAATATGCTTATGATAGGTAAATAATGGTGATGCATAAGGAGAATTAATTAATACATGGAAGAGAAGAAAAATTAGTTCGATAACGGCGTATGTAACGGAAAAGATAGTAAAATAAGGATAACTAATTCAAGAATCAGGAATTAGGTAAAATGGGCATCACCATTGCGTTCCTCTCGGAAAAATACGCGAAATAGAGTCCGAGTTTTTGAAAATCGGAGTCCGTATGACTAAGATATGGCCAAAACAAGATTTCAGCAGACTTTCTGGCAGACTGACCCAGGTCGACCATAGTGTCGACACTATAGTCGACCTGCCACCCCCCCCCCCAGGTCGACTGTAGTGTCGACCCCCCCTCTGTACCTGGGGAGGTCCATAACCCATTTTTGAGGCCCGGGATGAGTTTTGATGGTCCGGATGGGTTTTAGGGTTAATCCGATGGCTGAAATGAAGTGCTACACCTATAAAATAACACCTAGACCTAGCCTAACTCACACAAATTCATATGACACCTAAATGCTGCCGAAATCTCTCTTGAGCCATGGCTGCCGTCTCCAAATTAAAGCTTAAGCGTTCAAACCCAAATCAAATCAAAGATCAATGCTTCTACAACAAATTCAAGAGGATAGATGAATGACACTGCAACTTTCTACGACAAATTCACTCCCTAATTCATTAGCCGTTCTCTGTAAGTTCTAGTTATTTTCAGATTTAAATATTTAATTATAATATGGCGATGAAATAAAGTGAAATTGATGTAAGTTTAGCTATATTTGCGGAATGTGAATTAAGATTAAAATCATGTTTTGTGGTCAAATGAAAATAGTACGATGCTTATTATGTTTGGTTATGTTGTATAATATTATGCCAGTGATATGATTCTATTATCATGTTGGATTGGGAATTATTGAGTACAATGTTTGTCATATTGTATAATATGCCAGTGATTTGATTCTATTATCATGTTTAATTGGGAATTATTGATAAGTTTATTATGCAAGTTTATGTTGTAGATTCATGCGACAAATGGTCAAATCTACATGTTTATGTATAAGAAAAACCTATGCCACACTTATCATATATTTGTGATTGGCTTGTGAGTATGTTAATTTAATCTATGTTGCCAAGTAACGCATGTGTATGTTGATTTGCCTATGTTGCAAATTAACATATGTATATTGATTAGTTCATATTGCTAATTCTCATGTATGTATGTTAATATGGCCTATGTTAAAAATACACATATATGTTGAATTAGCTTACAATTGCGAGTTCACACTTATGACACTATAATGTTCATAATGGTTATTTTGCAAGTTCACTCCTATAATGTTCATGATGTCATTTTGCAAGTTCACCCCTGTAATGTTCATGATGTCATTTTGCAAGTTCACCCCATTATGTTCACATTAATTATGCCATCAGTGTCAAAATTATACCTTTGTCATGTTTATGGTTGTGTATTTGTGTACATTAAATTAGGCTAAGTTTTTAGCCTAAACTTTATACTCAAAAATCATACGAACGTAAATTAGGCCAAGATAATTAGCCTAATATTAGATGGGGTAACGTTGGGTTAAAATGATTTATTATAGGAAAACTTGCCATAAATTGGTCATTTATCACATAAGTGATTTATGGCATAAAATGGTATTAATTATATACCTAATTTAATGAGATTGATTGGAAACAAATTGGGCATTAAATCTGAATTTGAACAATTTACATAATTAAAATGTAAATTAGAATTATGGCATAAAATGGTATTAATTATATACCTAATTTAATGAGATTGATTGGAAACAAATTGGGCAGTAATATGAATTTGAATAATTTACATAATTAATGTAAATTGGAAAATACGAATATGCTTAGCACGAGGTTGGATTGAGTTGTGATGTAAACCTGCCCGGACCCGCCCGGCTATCCAGTAATCACAGCAATACCTATCCAATGTGGGAGGCTAAGCATTAGGCCCAATAAAGACCCGAGGTTAGACTGAGTTGTGGCGTAAGACTGCCCGGACCCGACCGGCACACCGGCAGCCACAACAATATCTGTCTAATGTGAGAGGTTGGTGCCCTAATAAAGACAACTAGAGCTGAGCTAGGGTTGGTAGGGTTAAGTTAACTAGAACATTTAACCAATTTCAACATGTTAACTAAATTGGCGGGTAAGGTTAGGATAATCTGGACACTTAACCAATGTAATATGTTGGCTACGGGAGTAGGTAAGGTTAAGCAAATGTTTAACTATTATAACATGATTAAACTGGACTAGAAAGTGAGGTTAAGTTAATGAGAACACTTAACTAATACAATGGGTTAATTAGACAAGTGGTTGCGGTTAAGTAGTAACACTTAACCAACATAACAGGACAAGCAGGTGGGCTAAGTTAACTTGAATTAGTTGATAACACTTAACCATTATAATATGACTAGTAGATGGGGTTAAGTTAACATGCACTTAACCAATATGATGTGATGCGTGGTAGGGTTAAGTAACACACGGGGTTAAGTTAACAAGAAAATCCTTAACCAATGTAACCAGATAGACGAACGGGGTTAAGTTAATAAACCACACTTAACCAGTCAAACATAATAAGAGAGAAAGGTTAAGTTAACTAAGGTAAACACTTAACCATGGTAACATAACGAGTAGGAGGGTTAAGTACATATCGGGTTGGTGGGTAATATTAATAAATATAGGCCCACATACACTTAACCATTAAATACACATGCTTGAATCGGTAGCGGGGTTAAGTACACATCAGGGTTGGTGGGTAATATCAGAGAATATAGGCCCACAGACTTAACCATTAGAAAAACCTAGTAACGGGGACCCATTTCAGCAGTAACCCACATTAGGTATCAACGGAACCCTGAGCTAGGCAGGGTGGGGCACGATTACTGGGCTGATTATAAGAGGTCAAATTAGCGGCGGTTGGTGCAGCAGTGCAGGTTCTAACGGAGTGCGGGCGTGCACACACTTCGGCGCAGAAAATTTAGCCACTGGGCATTAGTAGGTATAAAGTTGTGTGTCTTGATTGTGTCAGGGTTACCACCATGGGACTTGATACACCCCATGGTGGGACCAGCACAGGTATCTTCAAGTAGGGTGCGCGTGACACAAACGAGAACTAGGTCAAGTAGGGAGCCGATCGATAAGGTAGTAAGGGTGCATCGAATATATACATGGCCATTGGGGTGATAGAGGTGGAATCCTCATAATCGATGTACACCTGAAGGCTACCATAATTGCGGGGATTGGGATCATGTTGTAATTATTATATAACACGGGCTACTAGTTGGGACACTAGTAGGGGGTACAGATCCTTGTTACATAGGACACTGGTTGGGACACTAGTAGGAATACGGATCATTCAGTGTAAGACATTTATGAGGATGCTAGTTAGGTGGTGCAGAGCAAATGTATATCGTTTTAATGGTAAAGCTTAGAAGCCTTGCGATGTTATTCTTGATAGAAACCATGTGGTGGGATACTTGATAGGAATTATGGGATGTTATACTTGTTTCATCGTGCCCGAAGTTTATCTTGTTACCTTAGTTTATCTTGTTATCATAGTTCATCTTGATATCTTAGTTTATCTTGCCTACCTTGTTATCATGCTTATGTTTACTTTCAGTTTATTCATGTCATGTTATCTTTACCTATTTTTATGCTGAATGTCACTAGGACTTACTCAGTCTTTATGACTGACCCGTTTTGGTTCGCCTCTTTTTCTTCCATTCCCCCCTTTCCCAAGTTCACAGGGTGGGAATACAGCTTAGTTCGGATCTTACCAAGCTCCAAGGCTCTTTCATGTATGGCTTGGATTTGTCTTGGCTATGGCTTGCTTTGCTTTATTGGGGAATACTGCAGTTTGTTTTTATGATTCTTTGTTTTTGAGCAAGACATATATTTTAACTATGAAATTGGGTATTGGAAGTTGATGGGCTTTTCTTGTAAACATTTATATTTAATAAATGATTTGAAGTACTTTCACTTTATTTTCCGCTGTTTTATATATGTCTGTCTTGTAATATTTCTGTTCCAGTACCCATAATACTCCATTGAAGTTAAGGCATTCCCTTTGTGAGTGACCTTAACAGATGTGGGGTGTTACAGAAATGATATTCAATGATTCGTTAAAGAGTTTTAATGAATGATTATTAAACAATGAGGGCCAGAACTGCCGAGATACTTGACAATACTGTTGTAAGTTGATAGTTAAAACCCCCAACTATCAACGAATAACTTATTGGACCTTTTGACGCGTTGTTTCGAAGAGATCGGGATGGGAACTAGACCCAAAACCACTTCGAATCAATGTTACGCACGAAACTAACTTGCAGGGAATAAAGATGGAGCAATTGAAGATAATAGATCTTTATAAAACGGAAGAACTACTTATAATCTCTGACTTGCAACTAGAGATACAATGTGGTTCTATCGTGGTTGAAATCTACGGATTTGCAAGGACTAGTCACTATTGATCTATAGGGTGGTTCCTAGGCTGCAGTAGGAGGGTGGCTTCGGTTCATCCTGTTCCTAGATGATTTGTATGGACGAATGCCAGACAGAGTATTTCCTGAGGGTCACGTACGTTGATTTTTACAAATATACAAAGTTTGGTGGCGGAGAAATTCTCTTGCTTAACACCTAGAGTATATTTGTGGATGTCAATTATTGATTTGACGGATCTGACGATGTGACATTCAAAGATAATGAAATGTTCTCTGAAAGGTAAACGTGACCTCAAGCCTCATCAACTGGGAAATGGCAAAAATCGGGTAGGTCGCATGGCTAGTTGGGTCATTCCCAAGCAGGGTGTATTATCACCATCTAGAGATTCAATTTCCTTCTTAAGCCTTTCGATGCTGTCCCGCGGGAACGGTTGCTGAACCTAACGGTAGGATGGTAATACATTCGGTACACTCAAGTTAAATGAGTGACCGGTCATGTTTAGCCTGGGTCGTAAGACATTCTTGTTTAACCCCAATGTTTTTCCCTCTAGAGTACACTGATCGGAAAGGTGGTCCCATACCTTGCCATAGTTGGAATCCAACCTCTAATAAGCTCTATGCGGTTTTTGATTTTATATTAAATATGTAGAGCGTGAGATGAAAGCGTTCAATTACTTGGTTATTTATTTGTGGTTTGATAGACACTATTATAATATCACTTGATTTTGATATATCAAAATGTTTGGGATTATAGTAAGGTAAAAACTGTCCATGTTTATGTGTAGGCTGGTCTTACTATAATCTTTTCTTTCAAAAAGGTTTCTAAAGTTAAGCCGATTGTTGATGTGAATTTAGCACTGAAAGTATTCCAGATCGATCTGGGTGTTTTTGCTTTCTTTAAAATGTGCTCGGGTCAGACCGGTCATATTTTCCAAGATAGATTTCGCTTGGAGTTTCAGGAGCTAGAAGCAGCAGGCTTCAGCGTTAATTATTTAAAGTTGTTCTGTTGTACCTGATACATGTTGTACTCTGATGATTGGTATGTATATAAAGTTTCTTTTTGTATAAAGAAATTTGATATATATATATATATATTATATTTTATTCGTTATGTTGTGTGATTCTTATGTTGTTCTTCTTTCTTCTATTCTATTATTCTTTCCTTTCTCTCTCATCCTCTAACTTGTTTCTCTTAACATTCCGCCTTTTTGTATAATTTCAGTTGACTGTGATAGTTAAATGCCAGATTAAATTGTACGGAAAAGTGGGATGTTACAACTTGGTATCAGAGCTATTGGTTTAGTGATAACTTTGGCTCTGTGGCGTAGCTCAGTAGAGATGGGGCTAGTAATACCCTAGATTGAGTTTGAGTATATATGTATGAGTGCAAGTATTTGTAGTTTGAATATAAAACTATTTTTACATTAGTTTGTAAAGAGGTAAATGAAATAACTTTACACGAATCATATTTTATAGAAAGAAATAGATTATTCTCTCAAATTATTGATTTGATTGTTGAAGATTGTATTGCCTTGAATGGTTGCTTTGAATTTTTTGATTATGGTATTAAAAGATTAATCAAGGAAGAATTGCAAATATGAATTAGTTTTTTTTTTTAATTTGACTTATGATAAGTTAAATAAATTATATAAGTTATAATTAGACTAGAATTTTTGAAATAAAACTTAACTTAAGTCAGTAAGAATTTGAAATGAGTTTGAAAATAAATATACATGTAAGTTAATGAATATGGATTTTAATTGGATTGAAAACCAATAAAGAAAGAATTCAGGTATTATAAAATTAGAACGGATTGCTAATAAGTTTCATGTGAATTAATTAATAATATATGAAACAGAGTGAAGTTGATAAGCTGAATATTTAAATCTACATTGTATGAGAATGTGATATGAATGGTTGTCGATAAGAGTATAGTACAATTAGCATGATTATAATAAATTCCATGTAAGTTGAGAACAAGTACAGAAGATAATTGGATCGAGTTTGGCTATTGGGCAGGCTTGCTTAACGCTTAATTGTTTATTGCGTAATAATGCTTTGAAAAGGTACGCTTACGCAAAATATAAATTTTTGCTTTTTATTTAGGGTTTTGAGTTTGGTTTTCCTTTTTCTGACCATGTTGGTCGATATATATATATTTACTGAACCTGCAATATTGTAAATGTCCCTCCGTACAGGGGAGACTTTGACAAAATTTTAGAAAATTTAAGGTGTCAAAAAAATTTCAATTATTTTTGAAATTTTTTCTGTTAATAAGAATGAGTTTATTTTTCGATAAAAATTATTTGGATTAGTTTAATTAAAAATTTAGAGAGTAAGAATTTTAACTAAATAGATTTTTGAAATATAATGGGATTGGGGCATTTTTCCTACCTTACTAATTTTGGGAACGAAATTCTTTTACGGGGGAACGAATGTAACATCCTAGATTTTAACAGTTTATTTTAATATTTAAATTTGTTCTAAATGTTGATTTGGGTTTTTAAATGATTTGAATTTAATAACTATGAACATTATATTAGTTTAATTAATAAAATAATAATTTAATTTTGAAATGATCGGATTTGGCTGAATTTGTAATGTAGTTTGATTTAGTGATATAAGGAGATTTGTTGACGTTTATATTTAATTTTATTTAACAATTTCGACTGTAAATGATATTTGAATGTTTAATTTATAATTTAATTATAAAACGAACTATAGCGGCGCGGTAGTTAGTAGTATAATGTTTTGTACTTTAAACTGTTGTACAAAATTCAATTTAAGTCGGATTTCTTTGAAACAAGAAATGACTGAATCTGTTTGATAATAATTTTCTAATGAAACAAAAAAATCGAGTTTTCATATTATACATTTTGTTTTAAGTCCAAATTAATTTTTCAAATAATCGCTCTGAAATTCGTTATTAAAATATAACGATTTATTATATAAATAAATAGATCTTTAATATATTGAACATGGATTTAACTTGAATAATATATTGAATTTAAAAGTTGTGCTAGATTATTTTGAAACTATACAAAATTCTATTTTAATATATAGAATAATAATAAATGACTATTTGTAGATTTGTTATACTGAAATCCATACACATGTTTTATTGATTCAACATGTGATTTAAAAATAGTTAATTAAAAAAACATCGGTTTTGAACAAAACTAATTTTATTAAAAACCGTAATGTTTAGTTATTAAGGAATTTTAAATTTCATTGCTACCGAAGTTTGTGTGAGTTTGTACAAAATTTGAACGCTTCGCGTTATGCGCTGTAAATATTGTTGGTTCTTTTGTAAAAATATCTGGTCACCTCAAGTGGAAAAATCGCTAGTCCCTTTCATTTAAATCAAATCGAATCTTATAAAAAAGAGGTCAACCCCTCTTGTCGACATAATTTCTACCGTAATTGCTTCTTGGACCGCAAGTCTGTTAGTCAATTAATACGGCACGATTTTCAGTCGTTTGATTTTGTTCATCCCATGAATTACGGTGAATACCAACCGCAGAATTCTAGATCATTTTCTTCGGTCTGAGTAGCTGAGACGACCCCAAACCCCGTTCTGACGGAGACAAGGGTTATCTGTGGAATATAACACAGAAACAGATAATAACAGAACAGAATTAAATAAATACACAAGATAATGAACAATAGAATATACTGGATAAAAGTAATCATCAGAGTTACACAGTATACAGGATCTTACTTAGCACAATTACAGCTCAGCTATACATAAATGTCTACAGCGGAAAACAAACAAAATATGTACCTATTTGTCGGGCACAAAATTTTATTCCTCTTCTCTAGCCCCTTCACTAAAACCTGTTCAATAAATATGCACGTACATATATATAGTTCTTATCACTTATCATTTTCTATTCAACTTCATATTTGATTCCATTTGGTTTAAAAACACCATTCATTCTAATGTTGCATGTATAGGCAAAAATCATATCATTAGCTAATTAATGAATATTTCAACACATATATATTTATTTGGACGAGTGGCTATTTTTAACACTTCACATTTCAACAATTCGTGTATAATATAAATGTGATTTTTTATTGTAAAACAATTCATTTCAAAACACTATTATTTTATATAGTTTATATAGGTGATAAAAAGGTGATTTTCATTATAAAACAATTTATTTCAAAATACGAATACCATTCAACACATGAATTTCAATTCAACGAATGAATATCGATTCAACACATGAAGGTTTTCCATAGTTTCTATATATAGATAAAAATGTGATTTTTATATTTAAAACACGAATACCATTCAACACATGAATTTCAATTCAACGAATGAATATCGATTCAACACATGAACGTTTTCTATTCAACGAATAAATATAGTTTCAGCAAATGAAAATAATTCAAACACATGAATATTATTCAAAATTTCGGCAGCATAACGGCAGGGTAGTTAAAACCGGGACCGTCCCTAGTACGGCTCCTCGCTCTACCTTAAAACCTCGCGGTTTTTGACAATGGGGATCATGCATCCAGTTCGCACGCAGGCGGCATGTATATATTTATTTCATTTCCACAAACTAATCCTATGTGGTTTCAACCAAATATTTCTCAACCACAAACGGGTATTTTTTAACCACAATCAATCAATATCAACCACAAACAATCCCAAACAACCATTCGCTATCAATCAATTTTCACACCAATCACAATCAATAAATATCGTCCATGGTTTGTGGACGAGGGGCGTATATATATATATAGAGAGAGAGAGAGCAATTCACTTCTATTTCAACACATATATAATTTTTACAACGCATATAAAACTTATACATCGAACGTACAACTTATACAACGCTTATACATGAGGTGTACAACGCTTATATAACTCATACATCGACTATATAATTTGTACATCGTCGTTTTCCATATTGTTTATAAATTAGAAATCTCACATTGGGTTCCACTCCACCAAAAATAACAGAAGGCTTAGAAAAATATGCGGTCTCTTCTAAAATGTAGAAGACGTCCACACGGTCACGATGTTTCTTGTTTCATCGAATTTCGTTAACACAGCAAAAAGATATGATTTTTCAAAGTTTACAACGGTTTTAAACTGTGAAAATCAGTTTAAATAATATAAACCGTATACCTCTTTGAAATGTTCAAATCTAGGTCTTCAATTTTCTTTGAATTCGAAGCACTTGAACGCGATCGGCTTGTGCCACGTTGACGGGCTAGGAGAGGCGCACCACCCCCTGGAAGCGCGACCAACTGGGACCCACGGTGGAGGAGAATCGGCGGCTTGAACGTCGCCACTTCCTGGGCGCGATTCTCGAAATAGACTCGACGAGGAGGAGCGCCACTTATACGGATTTGAAGAGGAGGCTGCGATCTTCAGAAAGTTTAACTGGGGCGTTCAATAATGGTGTGTGGATTGGAAGATAAATGGAGGAGAAGAATGGAACAATTTCCGCCGTCGTGTTTCAGAGCATCGGGGAAGAAACGGGGAGAGAGAAAAAGTTAGGACCAATCATATTTTTTTATTTTATTTATTTTGAATTTCGAAAATACCCTCTTTCTCTCACGAACCCCAATCCAGACCCAACGACTGTCATTCCTAGCGTTTTACCCCCATTCCGAACACAGTGGGATATGTTTCATAGGCCCATTCGACTGTTTAAGTCAGTTTTTCTTCAAATTAAAATATAAACCATTCAATATTTGATTTGAACGTACATTTCAATTTGCCAGGGCTACAAACTGATTCGAAAAATTCCAGAAAAATAAATCTAGCTATGTTTTGACGATACGGTCCCAACAAAACTAGTTTCGTCGAATTCTGAGACCTTTTGCAAAAAGGCCCGTTTTTGGTCGATCCAATTCAACTGTAATTGACCAAAACACCTTTTCTTTTGCCACGCTCACATACTAGCTTCAAAAATTATGAAATTTGAAACCTAGCAATAACTTCACATCCCGGATCCAACAAAAGTGGTTTCGTCGAATTCCGAGGTCGTATGCAAAATGGCCAATTTCACGGGCTATATATATTCCATAGCAACCTTTCTGAAAATTCTTTTGGCCATAACTTTTGCTTTCCGTTATGAAAATTCGATTTTTCAGATTCGTTAGAAAGGTACTCACTAACAGATTTAAATATTTTTGGTTTCACTAAAATCCGTTTTGTTTTGCTCCCTGTACAGTCCGACAAAGTTTGAATTCAGTTTTTGAAACTGCAGCGCCATTTCAGGCCTTGTTTATAATTATAATTAATTATATTCGTTTTCAATTGTCGATTCAAACTCACTTTCCATTGCCATTATTTAAAATATTTATTTTAAATATTTAAAATCCATTATTTTAGCCAATTTAAAAATTTTAAATTGGTTCAGATTTTCTGGGTCGTTACAATCTTCCCCACTTAAAACTTTTCGTCCCCGAAAAGGAACAAAGTCGAAATTGGTTTGATAAAACTACAATCACACAACACAACAACCAATCCAATTGTTTTCGACCTTTCAAAAATATACTAATCACTTTCTATACACTTTTTTAAAATCATTCAGACCATAGTATTTAAAAGTGCACATCCATGGAAAGGAAATAACAACAGAGTAGAGAATTAAACGGTAATGCAAAGTATGGTAAATGTACCTTGCACCGGAGTCAATCAGAGATATCTACTCGGCATCTAGGATAAGCTTTCTGAATGCTCTCCTCAGTTTCCTAAGTACAATCTCGCGGATCTCCACTCCATTACACTTTGACTAAGTGAACCTTCTTGTTCCTCAGCTCTTTAGTTTCTTTGCCGATGATCTTTAGCGGCTCTCTTCTTACAGCTAATTCTGGAGTAATTTCAATATCCTGCTGAGCTGCCTCTTCGACGATCAAGTCTGGATCATGAACGTGCTTTCGAAGTTGAGATATGTGAAATACATCATGAACTCCAGGCAACCAATCTGACAATTTGACCCTATAAGCGAGAGTTCCGATCCGTTCCAGAATAGGAAACGGACCAATGAATTTGGGCGACAACTTTCCAGTTTTACCAAACCGGATTACTCCTCTCATCGGCGATACTTTCAAATATACATAGTCGCCAATAGCAAAGGATTTATCTCTTCTTCTTCTATCGGCATAGCTCTTTTGTCGGCTTTGAGCGGCGAGTAATCTCTTTTTAATAAAATCGACTTTATCGGCAGCTTCTCGGATCATATCAGGCCCTAACACAAATCTATTACCGGGTTCGACCCAACAAGCAGGAGATCGGCACGGTCTACCATACAATGCTTCGAATAGCGACATTGTCAGACTCGCCTGGTAGCTGTTGTTATAAGAGAATTCAGCCAAATGCAGATGGTCTTCCCATGATCCATCGAAATCTATAACACAAGCCTGCAATAGATCTTCTAAAATACGATTCACCCTCTCAGTCTGACCGTCTGTCTGAGGATGATAAGCGGTGCTTAAGTTCAACTTCATTCCTAGCTTGACTTGAAATTCTTCCCTGAATTTTCTAGTGAATGTTGTATCTCTATCACTGACTATACCGAGCGGCACTCCATGTAGTCTATCTATTTCCCTGAAATATATCTGCGCCAGACTCTGGGCAGTTCTGTTTGATCTGACAGGTATAAAATGGGCGGTCTTCGTGAAGCGATCTACGATCACCCAAATGTTGTCATTCCCTTTTCTGGTTCTGGGCAGACCATCAATGAAGTCCATTGAAATATGTTCCCACTTCCAACCTGGAACTTCTAGTGGTTGTAACAATCCAGCCAATTTCCGTTGGTCACTTTTGACTAGCTGGCAAGTAGGGCATCGGCTGACATACAAAGAAATGTCCCTCTTCATCGACTTCCACCAGAAAGTACGTTTGATGTCATTATACATTTTGCTTACTCCCGGATGGATACTAAATTTTGACTTGTGGCATTCATCCAGTACATCCTTTCGAAGCTCAGGAATGTTAGGGACACAGATTCGACCATTGAGCCTTAGAATTCCATCTTTATCAACTTGAAAACTCGAGGGTTCGCCTTGTTGAATTATCTCTCTGATCTTCTGAATGAAGTGATCATCCTTTTGAAGAGCAGATATTTTATCTATCAATGAAGTCATGATAATAAAGCTGGCGATCATCTCATTCTTTCGGCTTAACGCATCGGCCACGACATTGGCTTTCCCTGGAGTGTACAGAATCTCAAAATCATACGCTGCAAGGAACTCTAGCCAACGTTGCTGCCTCAGATTCAGGTCTTTCTGAGTGAACAGATACTTTAACGACTGATGATCTGTAAACAGTTCAAATCTCTCACCCAAAAGATAGTGTCTCCAGATTTTCAAAGAGAATACGATGGCCAACAACTCAAGATCATGAGTTACATAGTTTTTCTCGTGCGGCTTCCGTTGACGGCTAGCATAAGCAATCACTTGGCCCCTTTGCATTAACACTGCGCCAAGGCCTTCTCTAGAAGCATCAGTCCAGACTTTCAAATCCTGATTGCCATCTATGATGGTTAACACTGGAGCTGTTGTTAATCTTATCTTTAGCTCTTCGAAATCCTCCTCACTTTCTGGAGTCCATTTGACTTTAGAGTGCTTCTTCGTAAGCTTCGTTAAATGACCAGATATCTTCGAAAAGTTTTTAACGAACTTCCGGTAATAGCTAGCCAATCCGAGAAAACTGCGGACTTCAGTGGGGGTACTGGGCTGTTTCCAGTTTTGAATAGCTGTGATTTTGCTTGGACCCATAGCAATTCCTTCTTTCGATACGACATGGCCCAGAAATTTCACTTCATCTTGCCAGAATATACATTTGGAAAACTTTGCTTTCAATACATTCCTTCTGAGGATTTCTAACACTTGTTCCAAATGTTTTTCATGTTCAGCCTTTGATTTAGAGAAGATTAGAATATCGTCAATGAAAACCAGAACAAATTTATTCAAAACCCCTCTAAACACTCTATTCATCAGATCGACGAAGTAAGCTAGAGCGTTACATAAGCCGAACGGCATTACTAACCACTCGTAGAATAAGTCGGGACCTCTGAACGCTGTCATTGGAACACACTCTTCGGCAATTCGAAGTTGATGGAAGCCTGTAGCTAGGTCCATTCGTGAAAATACGTGTGCTCCATTTAGACGATCTAACAAATCATCTATTCGCGGCAATGGATATTTATTCTTTATGGTCTGTTTGTTCAGATCACGATAATCCACACATAGACGTAGAGTACCGTCAGATTTTGGGACAAACACCACTGCTGCACCCCAATCAGAGAAACTAGGCCTGATAAGACCCTTCCATACTAGCTGTCGTGTCTGATTGTCTAATTCCTCCTTCTCTTTCAAGGACATTCTTCGAATAGCGTGAACTACCGGCCTTGCATTGGGAATCAAAGCGATCTTGAAATCTATTTCTCTCTGCGGAGGCAAGCGAACAACTTCTTTAAACACATCCGCATAATTTTTGACGACAGGAATGTCTTTGATGAGGTCCGGAATATTCTCCGTGACTTCAGGGATATTTTCTATTTGGGCTGGAGAAACATCCAAAGCTGCCCAGAAGTCTTGTCTATTAGGATTCTGACCTTCACACGGAATGGTTACATAATTCCCTGACTTTATCTTAGCCTTAACGACTCTGTCGGCGCATTTAACCTCAGCTTCATACTTGGTCAGCCAATCCAATCCGAGAATAAGATCGAATTCATTGAAATTCATGACGATAGAGATAATAGGGAATTTATAGCAGGAAAAAGAGACAGGTACTGCACAAATCCAACTGAGATTGATGGAACCCCCAACTGGATTTTGGACAGTCATTGGTTCTTTAAGCTTCTTCAGTTTTAAATCTAACTTCTTTACTGCACTCTTTGAAATAAAGCTTCGTGACGCGCCTGTGTCAAACAGTACCTTAACTGGAATGTTCTAGACATTGAGCGTGCCTTCTAAAACATCAGACCTTTGCTGAGCAGACGAAGATGCAGGTACTTCTACCACTTCATTTACTTGTACTGCTTCAGGGTTTCTGAACAGCGGGCAGGCCTTTAACAGATGACCGGACTGTTGGCATTGACTACACTTTCTATTCTCTTGGAAATTCATCCCGGATTTAGACCCGCCATCCTTTCGTCTGTTCGAAGATCTGCATTTTCTCATCGAATGACCTTGCTGATCACACTTTAGGCATACGATTGTCTTTACCTTTTTCTGATTGATCTTTGGCCTCTTTATGACTCCAGCCTTCGTACTGGCCTCAGGCTGCATACTTGCCTCTGGGCTATCAGCTTCAAATTTTCTTTTGCTGCTAGAACTGATTTCTTCTTCATTTCGCAACATACCTCTCCTATCGAGATCTTTATACTGATAAGCCATATAAATCATTTCTGAGAAAGGAAGCTTCACATTCCTCATCACACTATTCTGATATTTTCTTTGCAGGCCGTGAATAAATCTCAGATTCTTCCGTTTTGGGTCTTTAATCAGATGAGGAGCAAAGTGAGAAAGTTCGTTGAATTTCTTAAGATATTCTGGGATGGTCATATCACCTTGTATCAGATAAGAAAATTCGTCGCATAATCGCTCGGTCGCTTATGGAGGAGTAAATCTTTCTAGGAAAATCACTTTGAAACTATCCCAGGTGATATCACCTTCTGGATTATTTTCAATAGCTGAATCCCACCAGAACAAAGCTTCATCTTTGAGTGCCCAGGAGGCCAGTAATCTTTTCTGGTCATCCCTCAGCTTTAAACCATCAAAGATCTTTTCATCCGAACGAATCCAAGCCCGTGTCTTCATAATAGATTCTTCACCAGAGAATGGTATCCCACCCATATTTCGATATTTGATTAATAGGGCCTCAACATCCGGTTCTGTATTCCTTCTGTTTTTGACACTCATTTTCTAGTACTTCTGCAAATAGCAGATCAAGTGTCAGGTCACAGAAAAGATAATTTAAAATATAGAAACATATACTTCAATGTAAATGTGTCTATCGAGGTGTTATTTCATTCTGCTACTCATACTAGGATATTACTGATCCTATCTGTATAGAGTTACCCGTCCTAGAACACTACTGGTTCTATTTCTGACGAGTTCGTTCAAATGTTATATTCCAAAACTAAGCTTAACCAAAGTTTGATACCAAAATGAGACGACCCCAAACCCCGTTCTGACGGAGACAAGGGTTATCTGTGGAATATAACACAGAAACAGATAATAGCAGAACAGAATTAAATAAATACACAAGATAATGAACAATAGAATATACTGGATAAAAGTAATCATCAGAGTTACACAGTATACAGGATCTTACTTAGCACAATTACAGCTCAGCTATACATAAATGTCTATAGTGGAAAACAAACAAAATATGTACCTATTTATCGGGCACAAAATTTTATTCCTCTTCTCTAGCCCCTTCGCTATAACATGTTCAATAAATATGCATGTACATATATATAGTTCTTATCACTTATCATTTTCTATTCAACTTCATATTTGATTCCATTTGGTTTAAAAACACCATTCATTCTAATGTTGCATGTATAGGCAAAAATCATATCATTAGCTAATTAATGAATATTTCAACTCATATATATTTATTTGGACGAGTGGCTATTTTTAACACTTCACATTTCAACAATTCGTGTATAATATAAATGTGATTTTTTATTGTAAAACAATTCATTCCAAAACACTATTATTTTATATAGTTTATATAGGTGATAAAAAGGTGATTTTCATTATAAAACAATTTATTTCAAAATACGAATACCATTCAACACATGAATTTCAATTCAACGAATGAATATCGATTCAACACATGAAGGTTTTCCATAGTTTCTATATATAGATAAAAATGTGATTTTTATATTTAAAACACGAATACCATTCAACACATGAATTTCAATTCAACGAATGAATATCGATTCAACACATGAACGTTTTCTATTCAACGAATAAATATAGTTTCAGCAAATGAAAATAATTCAAACACATGAATATTATTCAAAATTTTGGCAGCATAACGGCAGGGTAGTTAAAACCGGGACCGTCCCTAGTACGACTCCTCGCTCTACCTTAAAACCTCGCGGTTTTTGACAATGGGGATCATGCATCTAGTTCGCATGCAGGCGGCATGTATATATTTATTTCATTTCCACAAACTAATCCTATGTGGTTTCAACCAAATATTTCTCAACCACAAACGGGTAATTTTCAACCACAATCAATCAATATCAACCACAAACAATCCCAAACAACCATTCGCTATCAATCAATTTTCACACCAATCACAATCAATAAATATCGTCCATGGTTTGTGGACGAGGGGCGTATATATATATATATATATATATATATATATATATATATATATATATATATATATAGCAATTCACTTCTATTTCAACACATATATAATTTTTACAACGCATATATAACTTATACATCGAACGTACAACTTATACAACGCTTATACATGACGTGTACAACGCATATATAACTCATACATCGACTATATAATTTATACATCGTCGTTTTCCATATTGTTTATAAATTAGAAATCTCACATTGGGTTCCACTCCACCAAAAATAGCAGAAGGCTCAGAAAAATATGCGGTCTCTTCTAAAATGTAGAAGACGTCCACACGGTCACGATGTTTCCTGTTTCATCGAATTTCGTTAACACAGCAAAAAGATATGATTTTTCAAAGTTTGCAACGGTTTTAAACTGTGAAAATCAGTTTAAATAATATAAACCGTATACCTCTTGGAAATGTTCAAATCTAGGTCTTCAATTTTCTTTGAATTCGAAGCACTTGAACGCGATCGGCTTGTGCCACGTTGACGGGCTAGGAGAGGCGCACCACACCCTGGAAGCGCGGCTAACTCGGACCCACGGTGGAGGAGAATCGGCGGCTTGAACGTCACCACTTCCTGGGCGCAATTCTCGAAATAGACTCGACGAGGAGGAGCGCCACTTATACGGATTTGAAGAGGAGGCTGGGATCTTCAAAAAGTTTAACTGGGGCATTCAATAATGGTGCGTGGATTGGAAGATAAATGGAGAAGAAGAATGGAACAATTTCCGCCGTCAGGTTTCAGAGCATCGGGGAAGAAACGGGGAGAGAGAAAAAGTGAGGACCAATCATATTTTTTTATTTTATTTATTTTGAATTTCGAAAATACCCTCTTTCTCTCATGAACCCCAATCCAGACCCAATGACTGTCGTCCCCAGTGTTTTACCCCCATTATGAACACAATGGGATATGTTTTGTCGGCCCATTCGATTGTTTCAGTCAGTTTTTCTTCAAATTAAAATATAAACCATTCAATATTTGATTTGAACGTACATTTCAATTTGCCAGGGCTACAAACTGATTCGAAAAAATCCAGAAAAATAAATCTAGCTATGTTTTGACGATACGGTCCCAACAAAACTAGTTTCGTCGAATTCTAAGACCGTTTGCAAAAAGGCCCATTTTTGGTCGATCCAATTCAACTGTAATTGACCAAAACACATTTTATTTTGCCACGCTCACATACTAGCTTCAAAAATTATGAAATTTGAAACATAGCAATAACTACACATCCCGGATCCAACAAAAGTGGTTTCGTCGAATTCCGAGGTCGTATGCAAAATGGCCAATTTCACGGGCTATATATATTCCATAACGACCTTTCTGAAAATTCTTTTGGCCATAACTTTTGCTTTCCGTTATGAAAATTCAATTTTTTAGATTCGTTAGAAAGGTACTCACTAACAGATTTAAATATTTTTGGTTTCACTAAATTCCGTTTTGTTTTGCACCCGGTACAGTCCGACAAAGTTTGAATTCAATTTTTGAAAATGCAGCGCCATTTCATGCCTTGTTTATAATTATAATTAATTATATTCGTTTTCAATTGTCGATTCAAACTCACTTTCCATTGCCATTATTTAAAATATTTATTTTAAATATTTAAAATCCATTATTTTAGCCAATTTAAAAATTTTAAATTGGTTCAGATTTTCTGGGTCGTTACAGTAGCATTGCCCAATTTCTACCCCTTTGAAATTTAAAATCAATCTCATCGAATTACTGCAGACCCATGTGAAATTGAAAACAAGGAGAAAAGTATCAATGCTTGCTTTTCCTTTCTGACGCTCCCCATGTTACTATTTATCTTTTATATGGCAACCGAGTTTTTCCCTATAAACACCATTGCTGCTTTGTATCTCTTGGCACCCATTCTTCTCAACGAAACGAGCGAAATTACCTGTCTCCTCCTACATATATTGTTTACGAAAATAAATAAGTAAATAAAATGTGAAGTTTGAGTCTTGTTTGTCTGAACGAGGGGAAACAAAGGGAAACGTTGGACCAGTTTTGATGAGGAAGTTGACTTTTAGAGGGGACCGGGATATTTAACAAAATGGGAGAGGTTCCTGCATATATTCATGAATAACAAGAGTATTTACTGGGAGAAGAAGGTGATCTGGGTGTTGGCTTCCATGCGTAGGGATTGGAGTGGAGTAATGGGGCAAAGAGCGGTGATGAAAGAGTTCGGACGCGGATGGCATCGATACTATGGACTCCGATTAACGTCAGCAGGGTGCGGAACCCAAGTGCAACGACACATTCAGTCACCAACCGTGACTGTTTTGACGCCAAGTTCATCAACTTGGGATCAAAATGGTGAAGTCAGTTTGGTATTTCATGTTGTGGAGACAAAGCACCAAATCTAAGGATACTGCTGGCCAAAATCTGAAGCATCGGGAGAACGAGATGGGGTCTTCAGGCTTTGATGATGAATAGTGGACGTGGAGACTGGAAGGATGCAGGTTCGAATGCCTAGATCTGGGGTTGTGGACCTTTAGCAGCGACAGGACTTGTCGCGATGAATATGGGGTTTCGTTGAGATACCTGGAGACGGAGTTCACAATTTTTAGGAATGAATTGATAGTGGAAGACATTGGCGAAGAGGATAATGTTTGAGTAGGATGGCAGATATGTTGTGGTGGTGGTTGCAATCACTTCTGTGAAGTTGTGATGGGTTGTATTCAACTTTATTTGATGTATGAAGGGAGGTTCATGGTGCAAGAGGGAGTTGTGGTGATATTGAGGGTAGACTGTGTGATCTGATAGAACATTGATTTGTGGAGTGGTACAAGGCATTCAGTTATTCGTTCCAACATTTACTTCATGATAGTTATCATGGGTTGGGTACAGAGTTATATATGGAGATCAAACTGCTTGTGTAAGAAGGAGTAGCGCCAATGTGTGGAATGGAGGCGTGGTTTATAGGAACTTCATATGCTGAATTTGGAGGGGATGATCAGTTTGTTTGTAATGATCCGAGTTCAGAATGGTGTTGTCTGGGCAAGGAAAGACTCTGCAACAATGAAGAAGGATCTACGATGATATAACAGTATCAAGGGACAGCTCAAATATATGCTAATTAAATGTAATTAATTAATACTGGTCATTAGTGGATAATAAGTTATTTAAAAGCAAATAAAAATTTCTGTAACAATAATATATATTGCGTTTGTTATCAGAATTTGATGAACAAGGGACGTTGGAATCACGATAAAAAGTATTACGGTGCTAAGCTGATTTGGAAGGATTCTGAGGCAACTGAAATTTTATGTAGTTTCAAACGTTAGTTCGAAACTACATAAAACGAGGCAACATCGCCGGTAACGAAAATGGTTAGTTAATTCTCACACTTCTAGACTGCTGTGATGTGTTAAATTCATATTATTAATATTTATCATTTAATATTGGTTGAATGAATGCTATGGATGATCTTTATTTGTTACTGCTCATTCCATTATTCAAATTTATGTTATATCATGTTTAGATATCGACGATTGAATGAATGTTGATTGGTGAATCTAATTGTTGTGTTGTAATCAATAGTCGGTATTGGTTATGAAGTTGGCAGCGGGGGTACAAAAATCCATCGGTTTGAGATATTAGTTTTCCACGAGGTATATTAACCTATTTTAAAGTTATAATTTTTTTATAACTGAATTGAAATTTCAGTTTTATTTTAGTTATTGAAATAAAGAGCTTTAAATAAAATGATAATAAAAGGGGATTTTCAAATATAAGAAATGATTTGTAAAAACAAAATAAAAATGCTTATCGATTTGAGCAAAGAAGATAACAAAAGGGTTTTGATTATAAAATCCAACGACTAGTTTAATGATGTTAAAAGAGGTTTTGGATAAGGTATTGGTAAAGGATTCCAATTATAAACAGAATAGTGTACAGAAGTTTTTGAATCAATCGGTTAATATTTTTAGTAAATGTTTTACTTAATTAATATATTAAGTGAAATGGTTATAGTTAAGTGAGATGGTTTATAAAACCATGGTTTAAATAAAAATAGGAAATAAGATATGATGATATATGAGAATATGGGTTTGGAGTTACGAACTTCTATCTATTCTGAGATAAGGACGTTGTCAATCAGGGTCTGAGAGTAAATGAGATACACCAACTTGAACGGCTTCACTATCATCGAGGAATGATATTAGTTTGTAACGGTAAAGGAAGTTGAAATGAGTTATTATTCTCGTAAACATTTGCAATTCAATTGCGGGGTTTGAATGTAATTTAATATGATGAGTTTTGAATTAAACAATAAATAATTTAACATTGCTTTGCCAAGTCGAAATGTGATAATGTTTATACCATTTTCCAGATAATGGAATTAATATACTTATTCAAATAAAAAGTAATTAGAAATGGAAGTTTTATATCAATTTGAAAAAAAAAATATTTTGAATTGTAGTAAATGTCCATTAAATCTTCAAATGGAAGTGAAGTGAAAGCCATTTAGTTGAATAAGAAAGAATATTTTGTTTGACATGGTTTTGCCTCAGTAGAATGGGTAATTAGATTAATTACTGTATTAACAATATATAGATATATTTATTATTCCAAATTTAAGGGAATAAATGGGTTATGTAGATATGGAAATATTTTCTGAATATAAGGAGAATAAAGCGGAGTATAAATAAAGGAAATGTATTGATTCCAAATTACGAAACAAAAGATAACTTGTCAAGATATGGAAATGGAATTGACTTTAAATGTATGAAAGGGTATTCAATGATTCTATAAAGAGTTTTAATAAATGATTTTTAAACAATGAGGGCCTGAGCTACTAAGATACTTGACAATACTATTGTGAGTTGATAGTTAAAACCCCCAACTATCAACGAATATCTTATTGGACCTTTTGACGTATTGTTTCGAAGAGACCGGGATGGGAACTAGACCCAAAACCACTTAGAATCAACGTTACATATGAAACTAACTTGCAGGGAATAAAGATGGAGCAATTGAAGACCGTAGATCTTCATATGACGAAAGAGCTACTTATAATCTCTGACTTGCGACTAGAGATACACTATGGTTCTGTCGTGGTTAAAATCTACGAATTTGCAAGAACTACTCGCTACTGATCTGTAGGGTGGTTCCTAGGATGCGGTAGGAGGGTGCCTTCGGTTCATCCTATTCCTGGATGACTTGTTTGGACGAATGTCTAATAGAGTATTTCCTGAGGGTCACGTTTGTTGATTTTTACAAATATACCGAGTTTGACGGCGGAGAAAATTCTCTTGCTTAACACCTAGAGTAAATTTGTGGGCGTCAATTAGTGATTTAATGGATCTGATGATGTGACATTCAAAGATAATGAGATGTTCTATGAAAGGTAAACGTGACCTCAAGCCTCATCAACTGGGAAATGGCAAAAATCGCGTAGGTCGCATGGCAAGTTGGGCCATTCTTAAGTAGGGTGTATTACCACCATCTAGAGATTCAATTTCCTTCTAAAATCTTTCGATGTTGTCCCACGGGAACTATTGCTGATCCCAACCATAGGGTGGTAATATATTCGGTACACTCAAGTTAAATGAGTGACCAGTCATGTTTAGCTTGGATTGCTAGGCATTCTTGTTGAAACCTAGTGTATTTCCCTCTAGAGTACACTAATCGGAAAGGTGGTCCCAGACCTTGTCATAGTTGGAATCCAATCTCCAGTAAGCGCCATGCGGTTTTTGAATTTATAATAAATACGTAGAGAGTGATATGCAAGCGTTCTGCTACTCGGTTACTTATTTGTGGTTCGATAGACACTATTATAATATCACTGGATTTTGATATATCAAAATGTTTTGGGTTATAGTAACGTAAAAACCGTCCGTGTTTATGCGTGGGCTGGACTTACTATTATCCTTTCTTTCAAAATGGTTTCTAAAGTTAAACAGATTGTTGATGTGAAGTTAGCACTGAAAATATTCCAGACTGATCCAGGTGTTTTTACTTTGCTTAAAAATGTGCTCGGGTCAGACCGATCATATTTTCCAGGTTAGATTTCGCTTGTAATTTCAGGAGCTGGAAGCAGGAGTCTTTATCATTAGTTATTTAAAGCTGTTCTGCTATATTTGATACATGTTGTACTCTGATGATTGGTATGTATATACAGTTTCTTTCTGTATAAAGAGATTTGATATATATATATATATTATTCGTTATGCTGTGAGATTCTGATGTTTTCCTTCTTTCTTCTATTATAATATTCTTTCCTTTCTGTCTCATCCTCTAACTTCTTTCTCTTAACATTCTGCCTTTCTATATAATTTGGGTTGACTGTGATTGTTAAATGTCATATTAAATACGGAAAAGTGGGACGTTACATAATCATTTAACCAACATTCCATGTTTGTTTTCAATCTTGCCAACAAGTTTTCATGTCTTATAAGGACCGTTAGCCGAAATCGTTGTAAATCATGCATATTTTGTGGAATTGACATATTTTCAAATCACAAGAAACATGTAATGTACTTTTATTTTGGAATAGTCGATGCAAATTACATATGAAAACATGTATTTATTTTTATATTTACCTTCACCACTTTTCCCTTTTTTAATTCTTTTTGTCATAATTCTTGTGATTCTAAAATAATGCCGCTTTATTTAAAAATGAGGAAAACGACATAATTTACAATGCTTAAGCCAAAAACCGAACAATATTGAGTGTAAACAAGGAATATTTCTTTTATTCTTATAATCACATAATACACAAATTCATCTTTTTACCCAAATTTACATATTTCATGTTTCGACACTGAACTAAAGATCTGGAACATAACTACAACAAATTAAAGTTTATTGCGACTGATTTCCAAATCCACAGTGCTATGTAACATGTACAACATATTTTGTATTTCATGACATAACTATAGTAATATGTGGGAAAGATATATAAAAATCCTACAATCCATGTTATACATAACCACAACTTATCATTTACCAATTTTAAACATATTCATTATCAAATCTGATGGTTATCACAATTTACAATTATTAAAATAACAGATCTGATAGGCATAAAACATAGATTGGATTGAAACGAAATAGATAAGCCGTTATAATTGTATTAGTAAATTTCCCACTCACCTTATAGCTTCCAATTTCTCAGTTTTGAACCCTTTTAGGCTTACAATCCCCAAATGCTTTTAAATTTACAATTTGTTTAGAAAGGGGAAATTCTAGATCTGTAGAAATGTAAGAAAAAGGAAAGAGATCGAAGAAATTTATCGTTGAGCATATCTTACATTGAATCTGTTGATCTCCCCAATTCCATATGAATTTGATTTGGCTTGGTATATATATGAATATATTTTATATAGAAATAAGGTTAGATGAGGAAGAAAAATGGAAGAGCTCCGCTGCCTCTATAGAATTGAATGGAAGACAATAGGGCTCTACCTCTTTATTTATATGGGTGAAAATGGCTTAAAACCATTGGAATAGTTTTAAATTATATCCATCCATTCTTTTTTATAATATTATAAGCCAAATCCTATATGACACAATCGTCACTATGCAGTTTAACGCTTAGTAGGTTGGCTGTCAGTCGACCCCCATGTCGACCGCCTGGGCATCAAACTGTCTAGGTCGGGTGGGTTATATTAGGTAAATTATTGATTAATTATTTGTTTATTTATTTTTCGTCCGTTTTTGTATTTCGTTCGTAACTTTTTCATACGGACTCCATTCGTGAAATTCCAAACATGGAAGTTAACCAGAATTCTGAGACGAACGCAAAGGTTAAAGTCTCGCGGCCAAATTCCGTCGTCAATGGATGAACGCAACTGTTTACCTATTGCGCTTCACGAAACTTTATGCATTCTCATTATAGTGACATTAACGGACGTGGGGTGTCACATTTGATATCAGAGCTTAAGGTTGCAAGATCAAAGGAAAAGTTTTTGAAAAATGTTTTCAAACTAAAGGATTTTCAAATAAAAAGTGATTTTTGAAAAGCATATACCCTTAAGTTGTTTACCGTATTCCTTCGATTCTCTTTCTCAATTCTTGTTTCGTCCTTTTTCAGCATGTCTGGGGCTCCTAACTTTCCTGAGGGTATTCCCATACCCACATGGTTTCGTAGATACAAAGAGGCTACGACGCCTATTGGGGTACGATAGAATGTCCCTCCCCCAGCTACATTCGCAGTAGTGCCTCCTCCTCCTTCCCCTCCTATTTTCAACTTTTCTAAGCTCTTCAAAAACTTCAGCGATATGGGAGGAAAACCTTTAAGTGGAACTGAAAGTTTTGTAGAAGCGCGAAATTGGTTGAGAGAAACAGAGCATGTGTTCAACTTGTTGGAGCTCGATGATAGGAGGAGAGTCCTGTTAGCACCTTTTCAGCTAAAGGATGAAGCATCATAATGGTGGGAAATAGTTCAAGCCAGACCAGAAGTAGCTACTTGGGATAACTTTAAAGTTATTTTTGAAGCAAGATTCTTATCACAAACAGAAGAAGGAATGCAAGTGGAGAAGTTTTTGAACTTGAAACAAGGGAGCATGACTATAAAGGGTTATTCCAACACTTTTAACCAACTGGCAAGACTTGGATTGGAGTTAGTAAATACTCCTCACAAAAAGATTTTGAGGTTCGCTAATGGATTAAACCAACCACTCCAAGAATTAGCACTAACCCATGTAGCAATGGGAGTAACCTTTGAAAAACTAGTAGACATGGACTTAATGCACGAGGATGGCAAAGAAGGAAAGAAATATGAAAAGAAAGAAGAAAAGAAAGAGGAAGAGAATCCTAAGGCAGGGAAAAAGAAATGATGGGCTAATAAGAACAAGAAAGGGGAAAGCCCGAAAAAGCTCAAATCAAGACAGAAGTGAAATGTTGTGGTTATAGGCTTTAGGACACTTTGTGAATGACTGCAAAAAAAACAAAGAACGCTTGCTTTAATTGTGGCCAAGTTGGACATTTCAAGGGACAATGCCCTCAGAGACAAGGACAGAAGGCTGGAACGTCTGGAGGGTAGGTTAACGCTTTTGAGGCTAGGGGATAAGACGGGGGCTGGAAAGTTGCAGTTGGAGGTTTGATTTCTCTTTTAGACTATCCTATTGGAACTCTTTTTTATTCCAGTCCTTCTCACTCGTTCATATCCAACTCAGCAGTAGAAAATATGCACCGAAGTACTAGCATTGTTTCTGATCCCATTAGTCTCAAACCCCATGGGAGGAACGACTCATTTATCCATAATATGTAAGGGTGTGAGGATTTCCGTTCTAGGCGTCGAATTTAAATGCGACACATATGTTCTCGATTTTATGGGCTACGGAATAATTCTAGGAATTGATTGGCTAGCCATGTATGGTGCCATCTTTGATTGCGAAAGGAGAGTATTTAGACTTCTTACTTACCACGGTAGAACTCTCGAAATTTTTGTGACCTATGGAAGTCAGTGATGCTTAGTTACCTAGAATATCTTGATGCTTTCGTTGATGATCTTTGATCAGTACCTATAGTGGGCAAATTTCCAGATGTGCCTGACGAGGTTAGGTGGTTACCTCCAAGGCGGGAGAGAGACTTCCGATCATAATTGGTGGAAAATACGAAGCCAGTCGCATTTCTAGTGTGCCACATAACTCAGGAAAGGAGGGATCTCAGTAAACAAGAGGGTGAGTTGTTGGAAAAAGGATTAATTAGGAGGAGTATTTCAGAATAGGGAGCTCCGGTCATCTTCGCAACAAAGGTGGATGGCTCTCTCTATTTATGTGTAGACTACAAAGAACTGAATAAACTCACCAAGAAGAATAGGCACCCACTATCAAGGATTGATGACTTGTTTGACCAACTAGTAGGCGCTTCAGTTTTCCCGCAGCTGGATCTATCCATGACATTTCATCAGCTCAAAATGGCAGATGATAGTATTGATAAGATAACTTTCAGAACTCCAGATGGTTTCTTTAAATGGATGGTTATGCCTTTTGGGTTTACCAATGCACTCGCCTACTTCGTGGACTTGATGAGTCGAGTATTTAGGGAGTATCTGAACAAGTTCGTGGTGGTGTTCATAGATGACATTCTGATCTTCTCCAAGAGCAAGGAAGAACATGCCCAACACATATAGGAGGTTCTAAGTACACTTAGAGCACATCAACTTAAAGAAAAAATTTCAAAGTGCCATTTCTGGAGGGAGGAATTAAGGTTCTTAGGGCATGTGGTCTCCAAGGAAGGGATAGTGGTAGATCCCTCTAAAGTAGTCGCAGTTCAAGAATGGAACGCTCCGAAAAATGCAACAGAGGTACGAAGTTTCCTTGGATTTGCGGCTAATGCAGAAAGTTTAATAAAGACTTTGCGTAGGTCTCAGCTCTGCTTACCCGTTTAACAAAGAAGAATTTGACTTTGCCTTGGAGCATGGATGTTGAGGATGCTTTCCAGAGGTTTAAACGGGCTCTGACAACAGCCCCAGTCTGACTCTCCTAGACGGAAGCAAGGTGTTCACAGTTTACATAGATGCTTGTGGCATGGGATTAGGCATCGTACTAATGCAACAGGGCCGGATAGTATGCTATGGAAGTAGGCAACTAAGGGTTCACGAGAAGAACTACCCCAACCTTGACTTAGAGTTAGCAGCAATAGTGTTCTCACTTATGTCTTGGCAGCACTATCTACTTGGATAAAGATTTGAGCTACATATGGATCATAAGTCGCTCATATACTTGTTCTTGCAAAAGGACCTCGACCTAAGGCAGCAAAGGTGGATGGATTTCCTAACATCCTACGAATCTGAGATAGCTTATACCCCAGGCAAGGGTAATGCAGTGGTGGGCGCATTAAGTATGGAGAGGATGACTTTGATCCCTATATTCGCAAAAAGCAAAGCTTGGAGTACATCTCAACCTTTGATTTTAAGCCATCTACAGAATTCACGCATGGTTTATTGGCATCGTCGGAGGTGCGACCTAGTAATAGAAAGAATTGGATATATGCAGCAAGAGGACCGGCAGTTGAAGGACGTTTTGGACAGCTTTGGTCAAGGAGAAACTTCCAATCACCTAGCCAGATACACTGTGGGCTAAGACGAGATGGAAGGCTGTGTGTTCCTAGAATTAGGGAATTGCTAGGAACAGTGTTAGAGGAAGCTCATCACTCTTGGATGACTATCCATCCAAGAGGTGACAAGACGTATCAAGACATGAAGCATGTTTGCTATTGGACATGCATGAAGAATGATGTAGCAGAATTCGTGGCCCAATGTTTGACTTGTCAACAAGTCAACGTTGAACAAAAGAAACCTGGTGGATTTTTTCAGCCTTCGGATATCCGCAATGGAAATGGAAGAGCGTATCTATGGATTTCATAGATGGACTGCCCAGATCAAGGAAGGGCTACACAAGCATATAGGTGATAGTGGTTAGGCTTACAAGAGCGCTCATTTCATTCCAGTTAAGAGCAAAAGTATGACCGCTTGGCTAGCTTCAGTTTACCAAAAGGAGATCGTCCAACTAAATGGGGTACCTTCAAGTATAGTAAGTGACCGTGACCTCATATTTACTAGTGGATTTTGGAGGAGCTTGCAAGAAGCTCTAAGTACACGGTTTAGGCTTAGCATAGCTTATCACACTCAGACTGATGGGCAAACTGAGAGGGTTAATAGAGTTCTAGAGGATCTGTTAAGACTGTGTATACCAGACTTCGGAGGGACTTCGGAGGAGCATCTCCCATTGGTTGAGTTCGCATATCATAATTGTTATCAGTCGATCATAGGCATGGCGCCCTTCGAATCGTTATACGGATGACCTTGTAGATCACAACTTGTTGGTGGGAGTCTACTGATAGACTTCTATTAGGGCCTGACGTTGTAATAGAGACTTCGGAATAGATAGACCTCATTCGAAGAAGGATGAAAGCTGCACAAGATAGACAAAAAATTTATACCGATAAAAGGAGAACCGACTTGGAATTTGAAGTTGGAGAGATGGTCTTTGTCAAAGTTTCACCGTAAGGAATGTAGTTCGCTTTGGCTGAGTAAGGAAGTTGGCACCGAGATTCGTAGGGGCATTCCCTATAGTAGAGTGGATAGGTCAGATGGCCTATACGATCAAGCTACCGAATAGACTGGTGAGCGTACACGGTGTATTCCACATTTCCCATTTGAGGAAATGCCTCCATGACATGATAGAGATAGTAGAGACGAGCACATTTTAAGGCGTGGAAGTTGAGAAGGAAGCATCAGTAAGAAGAGTTCCTACTCATATCCATGGATCATAAATCAAGAAGCTATGCAACAAGCAGATCTGACTAGTGAAAGTGAAATTGGGAGAAGACAACGAAGATGCAACGTGGGAACCCGAAGATAGGAATCACGCTTCTTACTGTTTTCTTTTTGAATGTACGTTCTTGACTTCTTTTCCAAATCTTTTCACTTTGCATTTTCTTTTATCATTGAAGTTTATCCTATTGTTTGAATCTTTCGACCTTAGGTTGAATCCAATGGTTGGAAACATGTGTTTGAAACATGTTATGGTTGATGGTTGCAAATGGATGCAAGTGTTTTCTAGTGGTTGCTCGTGGATGCATACACACACATTAGGCACTAGATCGGCTCAATCAATTACATATTACACATAGATATGTGTGCATTTAAATTTCCTATGGATGGGAATGGATGGATCATCATATGGATGTTGCATTTTTTATGAATGGATGAGCAGACATATAGAACTTATATGTATTATTAGGATTATTTGCATACATATTGGATACATGGCGCCATCATATATTGCATTAAGGAGGCCAACTGAATCAGTCGACCATTTGATTTTCTTATAAGGGCAAGGACATATACACACCACACTTTTGCATAAGTTCATACAAAGCATTGGAAATACTTAAGGACAATTGATGTCTATAGATGATGGATGAGTAGATGGTTATGGTTGTTAGGATTATAACATTCTTCTTAACTTAGAGATTTCAGCGATGAAATTCTTTAAGTAGGGGAGGATATAACTCCTCAAAATTTAACACTATAACCATATATTAATGGTAATAATTTGGGAATAACTTCATTAAATATTAAGAATTAAGTGAAACCAGCATTATCATTACATTCGTCTTGAAATTCCAATTCAGATAGATCCCAAGTTTGCGTAAAATAGATAATGTATGAAGAAGTTATGAACCCTAGAAGTTTCTATATATAAGGAGCTTATATGTAAATATAACGTAAAAGAAAATCTACAAAAATCAAACGAACGAGGAGGGTAAAACGAGCGGGAAATAGGCCCTTTGGTGGTCGACCCACGTTCAACCCGGGTCAACCCATAGATCAACCTAAGGGGGTTGGGTCGAACCACAACAGATCTGGCCGGATTCGTCCGTCGAACCTGGACTATTTTGTGGCTTCATCGCTAACTCAGCATTAGGTGTACGGTTTGGATTTAAAACCTAGAATCTAAAGGCTGAGGTTGAATCTGTTATTCAATAAATAAATGTCTTCTCCCATTTCCAATTCACGCCAAATTTTCATATCTTCTTCTGCCTCTATGAAATTATTCTGAAAAATATAAACATATAGTAGGGGAATGCTACTGAGGATTGGATCAAATAGAGACAACATCAGGACTTGCATTCACACAAATTGAATTGGACTTTCTTCTACGACATAGTTATATATATAAGGGATCTATTCTCTTCTTCACTAAGACCCACTATGAGTTCTATGCGATTTTTAGATTTGATTATTTATAAAGGTTTCAGACAGTGAATAAGATTGGATCTGATATAAACAGTGCCTAAAATAATCCCTATATATGTTTATACATGTTTTTCTATTCAGATCTACAAGTTATGTTATGAAATTTAAACTTCCTTGTCCCTATTATGACATTCATTTATTTACAATCTTTCTATTATGCCAGTTTGCTCGGTCTGTGATCTATTTCTCTCTTTCTCCTTTTTATCCGACGAAGAACCTAGTCTACTCAAGCTTAGGCTATTACGTTAATTGCATATGAAGGAAATAAATTGTAATAATTAGATAATGATAAATGGGGAAACTTAGGCATATTATGTACTAGAATTTTTAACTGTAAAAATTGGGCAAATTACATGTTAACCTATTATATTTGGATAATTACATGATAATTTATTAGAATTGAGATAATTACATGTTATCTTTTTTAGGAAGAACATGCGACATGATAATCAATTAAATGGGACTTAATGTGACATTAAGTATGACATGTAAGAATAGGATAGTACCCGATGTGAATACTAAGTAAATTACTGTAAGTCTAGTTGTGCATCTGGGCAGGTACTTCTTGGGGAAAAGGGTTGTACACAAATAACATTTAGATAAATGTACTTTTACAACTGGACTTATAATTGAACTTAAACCTACTAAGTTACACCTGTTAAATAATAAGCTAAAGAGATCCTAAGTCTAGTCGTTGTATTAGGTTGTTGGGACTCTTATATACTAGGTACATGGGGACACAAGCCTATTTTATGGAACCCATATCAGTCGGTATCCTTGTTGGCATCTCGGTAGGGACCCAACACTAGGTAGGGGTCAGGGTATACTTTACTGAGCTTAATAATAAGAGGTTCAAGGTTTAGGGGGTGTACAGGGCACCTTCCGATGGAGTCGTGAGCGTGAATGCATTCGACTATAGGAAACTAAGCCACCAGTAACACCTACGGGCATAGTTGTGTTTTATAAGTTACTGGGTTAGGGACTGATACACCCAACTTCTAGGGCTAACATGGAATATTTGAGTAATAGGGAGTCGATCACATGAGTAGTAATTAGGGTAGCACCAGATCTTGTTAATATTAGTAAAATTGGTCCAGTTAGTTTGATTCTTAGGATATGAATGAGAAGTTTAATCTACCTTTATCTTATATTGACATCTCATTTACCTCCTATGTATATACATTTTTACTGTACTTTCTCTTCCAGTATTACTGATCTGTCTTGACACTTTTTTATATACATATGCTAAAAATTGCTAGAAATAACCAGACATTATATCTAACCCTTTTTGTTTTCTTCTCTCCTTTCCTTCCTCCCCCCTTAGGTTCTCAGAGTGGGAGTGGTCAGTTGTTGAGATTGCGATTCTTCTTGGACTTGGATAGCTCTCCTTTTTCAAGTTATTTCTTCAGTTTATTCATGCTTATTGTAATGACACTTGAGGGATATTGTTATGTTTCTTGTATTTGATTATGAGACAGATTGTTTTTGATATTTGAGAAAACATGATGTCGTAATTTTGAGTATTAAACATTGTTTTCATGATTAATAAAAAGTTTAAGTTTTTCCGCTGCATTATTTATATCTGTCTTATACATTTTGTTACTTTTTACCTATTGCGCTTCACGAAACTTAATACATTCTCATTAGAATGACAATAACGAACGTGGGGGTGTCACAGCATGTACTCAACTCCAATTGAACGAATCTCGGTTCTACATGGGTTGGGTTATTTTGGATCCAAAATATATATTTTGCTAGACTCGATCTGACCCAAGATTTGGTTTTGATGTGGTCGGTTTTAATTCGGTTCAATAACAATTATAAAAATGCATACATTTGAATATTTTTTATTGAGTCTTTTGGATCGGATTCATTGGGTCTTTTTGATATTTTTCATCATCCAGACCCAATCCAAAACTCAAATGTTTTTTATTCGGGCTCGACTCTTGTCGAGTCAATTCGATTTGGTTTTCCGATTGTTAGTTTAGCTCTCAACCCTTAATGTTTATATAGTCTTCACATTTTACAAGATTAACAATAGCCAGAAATATTGTGAACACAATTCATGCTCAATGATTTATAAAGGAAAATTTTAATATCCACTATTAACCTATTAGTCCATAGTTTTTTTATTTGGTATATTTACAGATCATTGCTCTATAAATCCATTCTGGATTTACTAAATAATTTTTAAAAAATTGTTTTTACTTTTAGTTATTTTCATCAACTGCAATAGTAAATCCATTATATAATTAGGAAATACAAAAACAAAAGCATTTAGCAAACTTAAAAAGTGTTATTTTTGCGTACTTTTTATATAGTATTGTTCTTTATCAACATCTAGGTCAAAGGCAATTTTGGTGTCAAGATGATGCGGTGATAAATTTTATTTTTTTAAAAGTCGAGAACCTTTGCTTTCTTCTATACACATTTTGATCTATAGAACGTGCATATCAACGTACATTGGAAGAATAGCTAGACTGTAACCAACGATGGTAAAAAGATACGCAAATCATATAGCTACCCATTCACCTATACCAAAATGCAGTATGCTTTGATTGACTAGACTAATAGAGCTTGACCATTTTTACCATCATCTAACTTCAATGATCACTGAATTATAAATAAGCCAAATTTGATAATAAAGCTTTTGAAGAAAGAGAATGGAATTTGTATAAAGAGCAAGAATAAAAAATAATAATGAATGTTGATTAACTAAATGATTTTTGATTTAATGTAAAACTTATATGAAATAAAAAAGTTGATGCATGGAGAGAATAATCATGTTGATGTCTCTTACCATTAGTAAATTAAAATGTTATATTATCAAAGCTAGATTTAAATGTGAATTAAACTTCCCATACCATTTAATCATACATTATCTCTTCAATTTTCCTAACTTATAATTCATTAATGAACTATTCTTCATTAGATTAAATACAACTGGATATTGAATTTATACCAAAATGATTGTACACTCCTTTATAAGCAAAGTATAATTTATATGGAAACATAATTGAGGAAATACATTATTTTAATTAGAGGATATTGTTAATGTTTATATATGTGACAAGGAGTGTTCTAGGGCACCCCTCTTTTACAACACCCCTAACCTACCGTGAGCTACATTAATCCAAATCCAACAAGATTTTGTAGATGTTCAATCCACATACTTATTATCATCTATCCAAAATTTGAGCTCGTTCAAACATTCGTAATATTTTCAAAATCGCAGCTTGATTATTCACCATTCATACATTTATTCAAACCATTAAATTTAAACATCAAATATATTTGTAATGACCCATATTGTTAGCAATTTAAATTTGAACACTTAAAGTCGATTTAATGTTGAATTGGAAATGTAATGTATTTTAATATGAAGTTTATCGATTTAATAAGCGAATTATGGTTAAATTTCGAATATATTGGATTTTAATACGAAAATGGAAAATAATCGAATCCTATGTTAAAAATGAATTAAAACAATTTATATAAATTCTATTCGAGTTGGAATGACAATATTAGTTGTAAAGGATTTGATTGTATCAAAATTGATTTCTATTTTATCGATTTAATTTAATGCGTGAAAATAACCATTTTTTAAAAGACCATGGATTTCAACAAAACTAATTTTATAAAATCTATAATAGTTAATTATAGATAGATTTCAAGTTTCGTGTTAATTGGAGTTGTTATGTGATCGTGCACGATAAAATGCGTATCAATTTACGTTCTGAAATTAAAATAGGCATTTTTCAAACGATCTTGGAATTCGACGAAACTATTTTCATCGAGTCCGGAATATTGAAATATATTAGATTGTCAATTTTCATTGCGATCAGATGGAGTATGAAGTCGTGCGAGCCTATAATGCTTGGAGATAATAAATCGAATATTTCAATAAGATATTTAAAGTTACCCTCCATCTACTGGTTAATGAAACAAAGGAGAAGCCACATCCATAATTCTTCTAAAATCAATATAAAATCGAAAACCACATTAAATCAAAAACCGTTTAATTTATTGATTTCCTTTCTTCGAGCACTTCACCAATATAAGCATAGTATTAGGTGTGATATTCTTTTTCTAGAGCCAATCTTCTTCCAGTAGCGCTAGGGCTGTGAGGTTGGGAGCTATGAGGAGTCGGGAAGGAAAATCGATGGGTGTGTTGGACTTGTGGTTAGAGAGGTAAAGTTTAGCAGAGTTTGGTGAAGTCTGGTCAAAATAAAATTTGCACCTTTTAGGGTGCATCATGCTTAAAGGCCAGCACGCTTTTTAAAGTGCACGTACGAGTGTGAAGTGGACGGGATGGCCAAAAAGGTGAGGCGACGAGAATAAGGATAGTCGTGTTGGTTGTGGATTTCTTGAGGTATGGTGGTCGCTAGAATGGAGAGAAGGTGACTGTAATGGTGGGCTGAAAGTTACTGGAGCGAGTTGGTTGGAAGGAGAAGAAAGATTAACGGATAAGCATGATTAAAGGGGTAATTGAGTCCTTAGTGACGATATTTAGTGATTTACAAATATTTTAAATCAAATAAATCTTGTACTAGCTATATTTTGTTCATATGTCATCTGAATCGAATGAAACCAAGTGCAGTAGGATCGTGGCAATGAATACTTCGCAATGGAATTGGATTGAACTAGATTGGAGCCAACTGGAAATTTTATTTAAATTAAACGTTTGCATTTTCATAAACGAATGCGAGTAAACTCACTATCTCTGGTTCGTTTATATTTTCATAAACGAATTTTAATTTTGTGTATAATGTTTATATATTGCTTGTTGGTTGTTTGGCTCAATTAATAAAATTATTATCAACTATTTGCTATTAAATATATAGCAGATATAGGTTTGGTAGTTGGATATTCACACATATTTTAGAGGACGAGACCCTATGCGCCGACAACGTAGCGGATGTCTTTTTATACATCGATATCTCGTCTTGAAGCGGGATTGGTATTATTTGTGTTGATTAACATCTATGGATGCGAGCAAACAGTTTGGTGGGATCCAACTGGATTCCTCAATATTTACATTGTTTGTTTTCATGTATAAGGATATATGTTATGTTGAATACTCTACGATAGATTATTGTGTGTTTGGGTGCTTAAATAACACTTCCCATAAATTTTGGTATTTAGTTACCATATAATGTATTTGATTGTAAAAAGGGAATTTAAAAGTGAATTTTGAATTTAGGAAAATTTATATTATAAAAAGAGATTTTGGAATTAAATAAGGATTCAATTGTTAGAAATTGATTAACAATTTTGTGAAAATACAGTATATAAGAAATTTAAAACAAATATAATATCATATTTATTAAATATGACTTAGGAATTCAAATAAATTTTAAAAGGAGGAATCTGAGACATATAAAAAGATCTAAAGGGAAATTTAGTTTTTTAAATAGAATTTGAATTTCGAATGGGCTTGGAAATATAAACTTGTTTTAACAAATAAACAAGTAGTTTAATTCATAAACGATGTTTATAAATTAAGTGAAATAATTATCATTGGATAATTTGGGAATATAAATTCAAGCATGAATGTAAAAGAAAAACGGAAATGATTCGAAAGGAAATATGGGATTTTATTCCTTAATTCGGAATGTAAATTGAACTAAGATAAATCAAAAGAGATTTATAATCGAAAATCGACTATGTCGAGTTTTATATGAAAATGATTTATTTTCAAAAAGGATGGTTATTTTTATAAAATTTATTTAGTAAAACTTCAATTTAAAGATAATTTTTTTTGGGAGGTTATTATTTAAGTATTTAAAAGTACAAAAATAAATTCTATGTTTTGTAAATAAGTTTTGTAATAAGGTAGCATTATTTTAAATTGGAGTTAGTTATTATCTTTATTTAAGAAAAAATTTGTTATTATAAATATTTATTCAAACGTTTCAAAATATAACATTTTCTATAAATATTTATTTTTATAAATAAAAATCTTTTTGAAATGAGTGAAGCGATTATAAATTCCCTTAAGATCTATAAAAATAGTCACTTATTTAACAAAGAGATTTCATAGGGGAAATCTCATCCGAAATGTTAAATACAAGAACTTCGAAAAATGAATCTAATTCATGAAAAGTTGAAGATGGTTGGTCGAGATTATAAATGAATATAATCGATGTTAGGAAGGGTAAGAAGGAATTGGATTGGACTCTGAGAATATTTGAGAAGTTTATAAAATATTTCCTAAGCGAAATTCAATTGAAGATTGTAATAATATTTTTAAATATTTTCCTATTTATCGGAGAAGAAACTTTTAAAATATTTGAAATACAATACAATTGAATTCTGAAAAGAAATTGTTTCAGTTGGATACGAGAAATAAATGAATATCCAGTGTTTTGGGTTGTCATAACTATGATTTACGCGACATTCGTTTTAGCCCAAGTAAGAGTGGTTTGGAAATAATAACAAATATTTTCTAAGTGTAGAAAATGAATGGTTTCAGGAAAGAGATAAGTATATGGAAATGTTTTCCAACTGTAATAACAGATATTTTCAAAGTGTAGAAAATAATAAGGATTGAGAAATATGGAATTTTTTTCCAAGTGTCATGAGAAAATAATGGTTTTAGAAAAATATCATAGTAATGATATTTAATAATGAATATGGGAAAGTGATTAAATTTATAACGGATTAATTTAAAAAGGGCTCGGTGTTTCTTGGTGCTTAACCAACAGTATTTTCTTCCGAAATGAAATCTTTGGTTGCATGTTTGTTTCTTCTATAGTTAAAAGCACCAACTATCGATAAATTCTCTTTTGACTGCTAGCGTGTTGGTTCGAGGAACCAGGATTGCAACTGGATCCAAAACCACTTCGAACGGACTTTGCATTCCAAGACTAAGTTTGTGGTTATGCTTATGCGCATTACTATAATTTGAAGGCATAAACCTTCGAAGCAGAAAGGGCTGGTTGCAGATGTCTCTGGTTAGCTACCAGGATTATACATCTAGTAATAGTACCTACGATCTGAGGTATTTTCAGCATTCTTTAGTCCCAAAACAAACTTGTATTGATGAATGTCCAATAGTGTATTTCCAATAATCACGTACGTTGATTTTTACAACTATACCAAGGTGGTGGAGAATGCAACTTCTTTTAGCTTAACACCCAGAGTATCTTCATTCAAATCAATTTGTGATTTGCAGATCTGACAATGTGACATTCAAAGTTGAATATGATGTTTCAAAGAGGAAATCATAGCTTCAGGTCCCATAAATAGGGGGATGAATAAAATCGGGCAGGCAACATGGCTAGTGGGTCATACCCATTAAGGTGTATCATCACCTGATCTAAACAAATAGATTCTTCCTTTTTATGCTTCGAAATGAGAACGGTTGACAAGAAACAATCATGGTGATGATATCGTTGAGTAGCAAGATGTTCTTGTTGAACCTCAGTGTTTTATCTCTAGAGGACACTGATCGGAAGGTGGTCCCAAAACATGTCATGTATGGAAATCTGAACTCCAATACAATCCTTACGGTTTTAGATGTTGTAATGACCCAAAATTCCGGTCTAATTTGAGCTGACTAAATAACACAAGTCCAATCCCAATTACGCTGGAAAATCAGAACACTAATAGAAAGAAAACAGAGGGTGAGGATAGATAAGATAGAAACTTAGAATAGAAAAAGAAGAAAAACACAACATCAGAGTAACATGAATCTCACAACGAAATGAACAACATATAATAAATAATATATAATGGAAATAAAATCATTATATGTATACAATAACATTATCAGAGTACAACACTTACAACTCAGCGGAAATAGCTATAACTAGATGATCCTGAAGCCTCCTGCTCCAAGCTCTTCCAGTATATTTGTAAATCCCGACTACTTGACTGCCCGTACAAATTTAGGCACCCAAGAGTTTAGGGAAACAAACAAATAAACTCCGGGTCAGTCATGGGACTGGTGTGAGTAAAACAGTTTAAAACAGTTCAAGCAGGTAATCGATATCTCATAAGACCACGCCGTATAACGGAAAGGGTTTTTCCCTTATGAGAATCCAAATATCTTTATATCAAAAACCTTTTGATATTATAATAATGTCTATCAACACAGTATAATAATCATTCAGCAGAAACGCTTTCATCTCACGTTCTACATATATAGTATAAAATCAAAACCGCAAGCACGTATTGGGTAATGGATTTCCAACTATGACATGGTATGGAACCACCTTTCGCTATTGTACTTCTAGAAAGGAATACACTGCGTTCAACAAGAACATCTTGCAACCCGGCCACACATAACCGACCACTCATTTCGCTTGAGTGTATCGAATGTATATCACCAACGGTTGGGATTAGCAACCGTTTCCCGAATGGGACAGCATCAACAATAGATTTTTAGAAGTAAATGAAACTATAGATCAGGTGATTATACACCCTACTTCGGAGTGACCGACTTAGCCATGCTGCCTGCCCGGTTTTTGTCATTTACCGGATGTGAGGCTAGAAGCTACGCTTTATCATCACACCAGGTTCACTTTGAATGCCACATCGTCAAATCCATCAAATCACCGATTGACATCCTCAACCATACATTATGTGTTAGCTAAAAGAAGTTTCCTTCTCCGCCTCCACTCTTGGTACGGTTGGAGAAATCAATATACGTGATCGTCTGGAAATACTCTGTCAGACATCCGTCCATACAAGTCATCCAGGAACAGGATGAACCGAAGGCACTATTCAATACATCCATCTTAGACACTTCTATCTAAGACTTATACAATAGCACTTGTGCTTTACTCCGTCTTCAATTATCTTTGGCATATATGATTCGCAACGCTTATGCCAATACAGAGTGGTTCTTCGGATAATAATCCAACCGGTCTCTCCATATTAACAACGTTAAAAGGGTCAAAACTTCGATAGTCTGTGATTTAACCATCAAAGAAAAATACGTGTGCAAACAACGATATTATTTCCAAATGGAAATTATATCGATCAATCATCATTTAACATTTATCTCCTTAGTTCATTTTTCATCTCCTGTTTCCCTATATTCAACATTTCTTATTTTCTAAATTTAGAAAATATATGTTATTACCATTGGAAAACATTTCCATTTCTTGTTTTCTATATCAGAAAACATTTCTGGTTCGTATTTGGAAAACATTTCCAAAACTCCTTCGTTGGACTTAGACAGATGTTTAACAAACCATCGTGATGCCAACTCAAACCACTACACTTAATTACTAAATTCACTTAACCACTTTCACTCTCGAACCCTAACCATTTCTAAATTAAAAACGAAGTCAATCAAGTTGGGGTATAATTACCTCTCAGACCTTAACTGAACAACGTTTCTAACCTTGAAATAAACCAAGTTCACCCCTTTAATTCTTTAACAACTTCCTTACGTAACTCTCTTTCGAATCATCTCTATTCGATAATTCTTTCCTTCGAATAAGGTATATTCGATAACTCTATTCAATTTACTCTATTTGATTAACCCTTATCGATTAACTCTATTGGACTAACGCTATTGGATTAACTCTATTGGACTAACGCTATTGATTTACTTGTTTCACTTAACTCCTTTCGAATAAACTATTTTCGATAACTTCTTTTACTCTATTCGAATAAACTATATTAGATTAACTCTATTTACTTTATTCGATTAACTCCTTTGCTTTAACTCTAATCGATTAACTCCAACTGGTTTAACTCTAACTAGTTAACTCTAATTGATTAACTCCATCTGGTTAACTCTTATTCGAATAACAAATATTCGATTAACTCTATTTACTGACTCGACTCGGCTAACCCCTTTCGAATAACTAATTCGATTTACTACTTTCGAATACCCTATTCGATTTAACTCCTTTCGAATAACTAATTTGATTTACTACTTTCGAATACCATATTCGATTTAACTCCTTAATTTGTTTTATAAAGATTTCCTTTTTAACAACATTTATTCATTTTAAAGATTTACTTTTAGTAATGGTTCTCCACTTTAAAATGATTTCCTTCTTATAACAGTTTCCTTTTTATAACGTTTTCCCTTTTCCTAAATATCTCCTATTTATAAATATTCCAATTTATAAATATTTCTTATTTATAAATATTCCATTTATAAATATTTTATTTTCCAATATCACTTTGACAAATATTCCCTTATCAACATTCTGGTATGTTATGGTATTTAACACATCAAATCACGATGACCAGTATCGTCCAAACACATATAATCGACAACAGATTATATATCACGTAATATATCACAATATATGAAAAACAATAAAATAAATGTTAAGGAACCCAGTTGGGTCCTTCCAACCTGTCTCCCTGCATCCACAGATGTTACACAATAAAATCAACCTCACTTTCAGTTCCGTATGTTATATCCTGATAAACAGAATCAATATAGAAATTCAACTAACTGACTAGCAGTTCAATCAAACAGTCAACACAAAGTCGATCAGCCAATATTTAACAGTTCTAAAAATACAACATGACATTATAAACTGTTCAGAGTTAGTGAGATTTACTCACATTGGCGCGTTAACCGTTAAATAATCAGTTTGCGTTCTTTGATTGAGTCGGACAATTTATTTCGCCATAAATTGTGACGAGCTCCGATCCACTTCCAGTCAATTCCATGTTGTAGCGTCCGTCCATACGATCCCAACATGACGGACGTTTCGTGATTCTAATTTCATATGACCGACATATAAGGGTTACAAGTTCATTCACTATTTAAATAAAGCTAACTTCCTTTCCATTAAATAATTGGGCCTCACCCAATTAATTTCACCGGTCCAATAACCCCTGTGCAAGCCCAACCCGCTTTAAATCCCTCTCTTCTTCCTCCAGGAAATGGACCCGTTTCCTCCTGTACAACCTCAAGACATTAGTCGATGGTCTACACCCCTTACCGACCACCTTACTCCACCATTACACGCAATAACGGATTCAAACTCCTTCTCTCCTCTCACTCTTCACAATCATCCCACATTCGGTCGTCTCGCACCCCATCAGCATTTCCGTCGTTAACCCTAAAGTCACCGTATACATTGACCTTGCGTCACTTTGTATCGCCGAACCCCACCAAAAATACACACCGCGTGCCATTTTCTCTCCTCATACCAAAAAACAGAATTGGATTCGCTCACTACCTCTTCAAACTCATGTTAATTCGAACCCTAACTATTGTGGGAATTCCGAGCGAACCAGAAATAACATCAAACAACTCTAAAGGTATATCAGATCGAAGCTCTCCCCCTTACGAATTCAAGCATGACCCTCTCGTAATTTATAGAAAATTTTCTTTGATTTTTGAAGTGAGGAATTTCACATCTGGAAGAAAAATGGAGGCGGCGCCTTTCCTGTTGACTTTGAAATGTTGGAAATTAGGTTAAGGGATAGTTTGGGGGGTATTTATTGGAGATTTAGATTTTTTCTTTTAGATATTTTATTTTATCATTTTATATCCGTTTCTGCACTCTAAAAATTCCTATGAACACACACGATACCCAAAAATTACCAAACTGGACATGTAGCTAGAGTTCGATATTACGGTCCCAATGAAACTGGTTTCTTCGAATTCCGACTCCGTATGCTCACACAGCGTATTTTTAACCGTCGAAATACTGAATGTTTTTCACTCTAAAAATCCGTACGGCCACACAGTGACTCTAAAAATCACGAAACTGGAAATCTAACAACTATTTGACATTGTGGATCCAACAAAATTAGTTTCGTCAAATTCCGACTTCATTTGCAAAAGTGGCTATTTTTAAAGCTATGGATGACCCATTTAAATATATAAATATATTTAAATATAATTAAATTAAATATTTATAAATAAATATTATCGTATATACTCACAGTGGAATACCATACAGCTCCAGAATATTCCTCTATGAATTTCTAACTTGATATTTCAATCTGGGTCAACCCGATATTCGATTTATATTGAAATTCCTTTTTAAAATATAAATAATTCCTTTATAAATTATAAAGGAATTCCACAGCGACTTTTCTAAAATTTAATTTGGGCATGAATCAAAATCTATAAAACGAAATCCCGATTTTTCTCTTCCACTAGAAAGATATACTCCACCAGCTCCACACGTTTCTTGTTTCACAGAAATCCGGCTTAAAACGAATCCTGTACATTCAGTTGAAGTTCAAATCGCCAAATTACGAACTGCAGCGCCATTTCAAGCTTGATTTTAATTATAATATAATTATACGTTCAAACTATCGTTCAAATAATATATTCGTTATTCTAATTCAATTCCAAGCTGAATTAAATATCACAGATGATCCGGTTCACACCATATCGCCATTTCATCCAATTCTGATTTTTTCAGAATTAAATATATTATTTAATTTATTATTTTTAAATTAAATATTCACCATTATTTAATTAAACCACCATTTAATTCACTATATCACTATTTATATATTTAAATAAATTAATTATAATACCTCTGCCAATGCGGGTCATTACAATCTTCCCTACTTAAAATAATTTCGACCTCGAAATTGCTAAGGTAGAGAACGACCCTATCGACTGGTTAGAACATATTTTTTCACTTCTTAACTTCAGTTTCAACTGAGCCAATTTAATTTCAATTAAATTATTAATTAATTCTTATCAACGAAAATTGTCAAAAATCCTGAAAATTTTCTAACGCCTTAACTCTTCGAAAAATTTCGCCAGCACCTCCTTTGTACTGGTCAATCGGTCAAACTCCAACTCGCCTCTCTGGGCCATCTCCAACCCAAAAGAAAATCAAACAGCCAAGCGGCTTGCCAATTCGGCTCATAAATCTTATATCCAATAGAAATATAAACTTGTACTTTTTTGTCGGCATATCATTATATCCTTTCCACCTGTTATCAATTCAGCGAATACAAGGGTCATCCCAATCAAATTCCAATCTGCTTTTATCCACAATACAACCATTCGCTTATACCGAGCCAAATATCATTTCAACTCGAGTTTCTTCTTGATTCCCAACTCTTAACTTGATTTTCACATTACACTTCAAATTTGAATCTCACAATCTAATTTGTCTTGATATCATTCTAATTCAACCTCAGTTACCACTTTACTGGCTTTACTTTAATTCAATTTTGATTTCACAAATTTCTGTTAAATTTGTTTTTAATTCAAACAGTCTTTTCCTGGGAGTTTTTAAACAGTTTACTCTTTTCAAAATCAATTTTTCGTTTTGAACATGTCACTGAGCCCTTAATTAATATTCCATTAGTTAAATCACTTCTCTATTTCTTTATCAATATTTGTTAACCAAATATTTTCAATAACCATACTGGCCTTTTATGTTATTTGGAAACCATTTTCGAATATTGCCTTCTTTTATTTTCTAAACTTTAGAAAATATATGCTATTTATAATTGGAAAATATTCCAATTACTTATCTCTTTTCCGATCTCGTTTATTTCTATACTTAGGAAATATTCTTTATTATATTTCCAAGCTTACACTTATTTGGGTTAAAACGGATGTTGTGTAAAACATCGTTACGACAACCCAAATACTATATTCAACTAACTCTTATTCAACATTGATCTTCGAGTCTGAAATCTTACTATTTATTTGTTAATAATGAAATCAATCAAGTTGATGTATAACTACCTCTCAGACCTTGACTGAATAACATTTATAACTCAAAACAGATATGACTACTTACTCGAATAATCAATACCATACAACTACTTATTCACTTTTAAACACGTACGCTTTCTCTTTCTATTCTTACTAGATTTTATTCTTAGTCTTCCTTTTTGATTTTACTATTCTATTTCTAAGTTCGTTTCCTTATCGACTTATATATATATATATATATATATATATATATATCGATAGCAGATTTCTAACTATCATATTATCTTAAAAATATTCTAACTCCTTAAATTCCCGGAAAAATTCGCCATAACCTCCTTTGTACCAGGAGCATCGGGATATTTCAAATAGCCTCCCATGGCCCTCACCAATCCAAAAGAAAAAGCCAAGCGGCTAGCCGATACGGCGCATAAAATCTCATATATGAATTAAATACATAACTTTTCATCGAGCATTCTATTTATATACCTTCATACCTTATCCATACTTATCTCATGTATATTTATACCTGCCCAATCTATTTTAACTACACCCGATCGTTTTAACTCAATTCGTTAATTAATTTGTTAATTAACTCTTTAGTCTATTTCACCTTTATATTTTGAACATGACATGTTCAAATATATTTTAACTTGCTTATTAACTAATTTGAATCCAAATTTCAAATTTAAGTTCTATATTCGATTTCGAATATCCATTTACAAATCCAATTCACCTTTCAAAGTTCAACTTCAAAATTCAAAACTCGATTAACTAATTCCTCTTCGACTTAGTTAATTCTATTCAATTTCTATTCAAATTTTATATCACTTCTATTATTCAAATCTATTTCACTTCCATTATTCAAATTCTATATATCAAATCCTATTCAAATTCTATATTATAAATCCCATTTGAATTTCTATATTCAAATTCTATATTTGAATTCCTTTTGAATTCTATATTCAAATTCTATATATTCAAATCCTATATTTGAATTCCTTTATATTTTCTATATTCAAATTCTATATTTGAATTCCATTTGAATTTCTATATTCAAATTCCATTTGAATTTTTATATTCAAATTCTATATCACTTCCATTGAATTTCATATATTCAAACTCCCTTTGAATTTCTATTTCAATTCCATTGAATTTCATATATTCAAACTCCCTTTGAAATTCCATATTCAATTTGTATTTCAATTCCATTGAATTTCATATATTCAAACTTCCTTTAATTTCTATTTTCAATTTCTATTTCAAACTTTCTTTATTTATTCTTTATTATAAATCCCATTTTGAAATTCAACACAACTTTTCTTTTCCAAAACAAATTCAAAATAGTATCTCCGGTAGTAATTCGTCACTTACAACTCGAAAATTAATACTGATGATGTAGCTGTCATCATCGGAATCTATTTTCCAGCGATCGAAGTGAGTTCAATACTATAAAACCATTTCTAAACATTTCCACTTTGGAATTTATTTCAAAATATAATTCACACTGCTTGTAAAACAATTTAAAATCTCCCAGGATCTTAAATTTTCCTTATTTTTATTCCAAATCCATTTACAAACACTTATCCAATTTTCCAGAATTTTAATTCAATTTCTGGTTTAAATTTCAGAATTAACTCATCTGATTTCACGTATTTCACTTATATGAGTTCTGATTGGTTATTTACATAACCATTTAATTTATAATCTTACTCAATTATAATATCAACCAATATATCCAATATATTATAATTTTGATATATATATATATATCTTCTCTATATCAAGATATACCTTGGGTAAAGTTATTTTAATTTACCCTCTTTTCAAAACTTACCATGCCGACCCATCGTATTCGAATGTTCATAAACTCCTACCGATACAATGGATCAAACTGATCGACTAGAACTCATAAACAACTCAACCAATAAATCACCACAATATAAAACAATTTTTATATCAATAACAAATACGCTCATTCGTATATATACACTCAACTCAATCTAAGGTATTACTAACCCTATCTCTAACGAGTCACGCCATAGAGCCAAGGTAATTCTTAACTTAAGCTCTGATACCAACTGCAATGACCCAAAATTCCGGTCCAATTTGAGCTGACTAAATAACACAACTCCAACCCCAATTACACTTGAAAATCAGAACACTAATAGAAAGATAACAGAGGGTGATGATAGATAAGATAGAAACTTAGAATAGAAGAAGAAGAAGAACAAAACATCAGAGTAACACGAATCTCACAGCAGAACGAACAACATATAATAGATAATATATCCTTGAAATAAAATCATTATATGTATATGATAACATTATAAGAGCACAACACTTGCAACTTAGCGGAAATAACTATAACTAGATGATCCTGAAGCCTCCTGCTCCAAGCTCTTCCAGTATATCTGTAAATCCCGACTACTTGGCTGCCCGTACAAATTTAGGCACCCAAGAGTTTAGGGAAACAAACAAATAAACTCCGGGTTAGTCATGGGACTGGTGTGAGTAAAACAGTTTAAAACGGTTCAAGCAGGTAATTGATATCTCATAAGTCCACGCCATATAACGGAACGGGTTTTTCCCTTATGAGAATCCAAATATCTTTATATCAAAAACCTTTTGATATTATAATAATGTCTATCAACACAATATAATAATCATTTAGCAGAAACGCTTTCATCTCACGTTCTACATATATAGTATACAATCAAAACCGCAAGCACGTATTGGGTAATGGATTTCCAACTATGACAAGGTATGGAACCACCTTTCTCTAGTGTACCTCTAGAAAGGAATACACTGCGTTCAACAAGAACATCTTGCAACCCGGCCACACATGACCGACCAATCATTTCGCTTGAGTGTATCGAATGTATATCACCAACGGTTGGGATCAGCAACCGTTTCCCGGATGGGACAGCATCAACAATAGATTTTTAGAAGTAAATGAAACTCTAGATCAGGTGATTAAACACCCTACTTCGGAGCGACCAACTTATCCATGTTGCCTGCCCGATTTCTGTCATTTACCGGATGTGAGGCTAGAAGCTACGCTTTATCATCACACCAGATTCACTTTGAATGCCACATCATCAAATCCATCAAATCACCGATTGACGTCCTCAACCATACATTATGTGTTAGCTAAAAGAAGTTTCCTTCTCCGCTTCCACTCTTGGTACGGTTGGAGAAATCAATATACGTGATCGTCTGGAAATACTCTGTCAGTCATCTGTTTATACAAGTCATCCAGGAAAAGGATGAACCGAAGGCACTATTCAATACATCCATCTTAGACACTGTTATCTAAGAGTTATACAATAGCCCTTGCGCTTTACTCCATCTTCAATTATCTTTTGCATATATGATTCGCAACGCTTATGCCAATACAGAGTGGTTCTTTGGATAATAATCCAACCGGTCTCTCCATATTAACAACGTTAAAATGGTCAAAACTTTGATAGTCTGTGATTTAACCATCAAAGAAAAATACGTGTGCAAACAACGATATTATTTCCAAATGGAAATTATATCGATCAATCATCATTTAACATTTATCTCCTTAGTTCATTTTTCATCTCCTGTTTCCCTATATTCAACATTTCTTATTTTCTAAATTTAGAAAATATATGTTATTACCATTGGAAAACATTTCCATTTCTTGTTTTCTATATCAGAAAACATTTCTGGTTCGTATTTGGAAAACATTTCCAAAACTCCTTCATTGGACTTAGACAGATGTTTAACAAACCATCGCGATGCCAACTCAAACCAGTATACTTATTTACTAAATTCAATTAACCGCTTTCACTCTTGAACCATAACCATTTCTAAATTAAAAACGAAGTCAATCAAGTTGGGGTATAATTACCTCTCAGACCTTAACTGAACAACGTTTCTAACCTTGAAATAAACCAAGTTCACCCATTTAATTCTTTAACAACTTCCTTACGTAACTCTCTTTCGAATCATCTCTATTCGATAATTCTTTCCTTCGAATAAGGTATATTCGATAACTCTATTCAATTTACTCTATTTGATTAACCCTTATCGATTAACTCTATTGGACTAACGCTATTGGATTAACTCTATTGGACTAACGCTATTGATTTACTTGTTTCACTTAACTCCTTTCGAATAAACTATTTTCGATAACTTCTTTTACTCTATTCAAATAAATTATATTCGATTAACTCTATTTACTTTATTCGATTAACTCCTTTGCTTTAACACTAATCGATTAACTCCAACTGGTTTAACTCTAACTGGTTAACTCTAATTGATTAACTCCATCTGGTTAACTCTTATTCAAATAACAAATATTCGATTAACTCTATTTACTGACTTGACTCGACTAACCCCTTTCGAATAACTAATTCGATTTACTACTTTCGAATACCATATTCGATTTAACTCCTTTCGAATAACTAATTCGATTTACTACTTTCGAATACCATATTCGATTTAACTCCTTTATTCGCTTTATAAAGATTTCCTTTTTAACAACATTTATTCATTTTAAAGATTTACTTTTAGTAACGGTTCTCCACTTTAAAATGATTTCCTTCTTATAACAGTTTCCTTTTTATAACGTTTTCCCTTTTTCTAAATATCTCCTATTTATAAATATTCCAATTTATAAATATTTCTTATTTATAAATATTCCATTTATAAATATTTTATTTTCCAATATCACTTTGACAAATATTCCCTTATCAACATTCCGGTATGTTATGGTATTTAACACATCAAATCACGATGACCAGTATCGTCCAAACACATATAATCGACAACAGATTATATATCACATCATATATCACAATATATGATAAACAATAAAATAAATGTTGAGGAACCCAGTTGGGTCCCTCCAACCTGTCTCCCTGCATCCACAGATGTTACACAATAAAATCAACCTCACTTTCAGTTCCATATGATATATTCTGATAAACAGAATCAATATAGAAATTCAACTAACTGACTAGCAGTTCAATCAAACCTTCAACACATAGTCAATCGGCCAATATTTAACAGTTCTAAAAATACAACATGACATTATAAAATGTTCAGAGTTAGTGAGATTTACTCACATTGGCACGTTAACTGTTAAATAATCGGTTTGCGTTCTTTGATTGAGTCGAACAATTTATTTTTCCATAAATTGTAACGAGCTCCGATCCACTTCCAGTCAGTTCCATGTTGTAGCATCCGTCCATACGATCCCAACATGACTAACGGTTCGTGATTCTGATTTCATATGACCGAGATATAAGGGTTACAAGTTCATTCACTATTTAAATAAAACTAACTTCCTTTCCATTAAATAATTGGGCCTCACCCAATTAATTTCACCGGCTCAATAAACCCTGTGCAAGCCCAACCCGCTTTAAATCCCTCTCTTCTTCCTCCAGGAAATGGACCCGTGTCCTCCTGTACAACCTCAAGACATTAGCCGATGGTCTACACCCCTTACCGACCACCTTACTCCACCGTTATACGCAATAACAGATTCAAACTCCTTCTCTCCTCTCACTCTTCACAATCATCCCACATTCAGTCGTCTCGCACCCCATCAACATTTCCGTCGTTAACCCTAAAGTCACCATATACAGTGACCTTGCGTCACTTTGTATCGCCGAACCCCACAAAAAATACACACCGCGTGCCATTTTCTCTCCTTATACCAAAAACACAATTGGATTCGCTCACAACCTCTTCAAACTCATGTTAATTCGAACCCTAACTGCTGTGGGAATTCCGAGCGAACCAGAAAGAACTTCAAACAACTCCAAAGGTATATCAGATCGAAGCTCTCCCCCTTGCGAATTCAAGCATGCCCCTCTCGTAATTTATAGAAATTTATTTCTATTTTTCTTTGATTTTTGAAGTGAGGAATTTCACGTCTAGAAGAAAAATGGAGGCGGCACCTTTCCTGTTGACTTTAAAATGTTGGAAATTAGGTTAAGGGATAGTTTGGGGGGTATTTATAGGAGATTTAGATTTTTTTAGATATTTTATTTTATCATTTTATATCCGTTTCTGCACTCTAAAAATTCCTATGAACACACACGATACCCAAAAATTACCAAACTGGACATGTGGCTAGAGTTCGATATTACGGTCGCAACGAAACTGGTTTCTTCGAATTTCGACTCAATATGCTCACACAGCGTATTTTTAACCGTCGAAATACTAACTGTTTTTCACTCTAAAAATCCATACGGCCACACAGTGACTCTAAAAATCACGAAACTGGAAATCTAACAACTATTTGACATTGTGGATCCAACATAATTAGTTTCGTCGAATTCTGACTTCGTTTGCAAAAGTGGCTATTTTTAAAGCTCTGGATGACCCATTTAAATATATAAATATATTTAAATTTAATTAAATTTAATATTTATAAATAAATATTATCGTATATATTCACAGTGGAATACCATACAGCACCAAAATATTCCTCTATGAATTTCTAACTTGATATTTCAATCTGGGTCCACCCGATATTGGATTTATATTGAAATTCCTTTTTAAAATATAAATAATTCCTTTATAAATTATAAAGGAATTAAACAGCGACTTTTCTAAAATTTGATTTGGACATAAATCAAAATCTATACGATGAAATCCCGATTTTTCTCTTCCACTAGAAAGATATACTCCACCAGCTCCACACGTTTCTTGTTTCACAGAAATCCGGCTTAAAACGAATCCTGTACATTCAGTTGAAGTTCAAATCGCCAAATTACGGACTGCATTGCCATTTCAAGCTCGATTTTAATTATAATATAATTATATGTTCAAACTATCGTTCAAATAATATATTCGTTATTCTAATTCAATTCCAAGCTGAATTAAATATCACAGATGATCCGGTTCACACCATATCGCCATTTCATCCAATTCTGATTATTTCAGAATTAAATATATTATTTTTAAATTAAATATTCACCATTATTTAATTAAACCACCATTTAATTCACTATATCATTATTTATATAATTAAATAAATTAATTATAATACCTCTGCCAATGCGGGTCATTACAGATGTAAACCAACTACATCGAAAAGTTAGTTGCAAGATTTTTAGCTATGTTCCTGTTTTATTTGTGTTCATGTCTTATGAGAGTTCCATTCTTTTAAAGGATTTCCAAATTGAGCAGGTTTTTTGGAGTTTACTCACACCAGTCCCATGACTGACCTAGAGTTTATTTTGTTTGTTTTTCCTAAAACTCTTGGGTGCCCAAATTTGTATGGGCATACAAGTAGTTCAGGTTCTTACTGATGCATTTGAAGGAGCTTAAGGTAAAAGGCTTCACAAATTAGCCATGGGCTACCATATTTTACGCTATGTATTTTATATGTATCTGGAAACAGGTAATTATAATTATTCCAATGTTTAACTAGAAATAGTTGGTGTACTCTGATGATATGTAATATACAATTTTTGTTTCCAAGTATTATTGAAATATTATCATTTATTCCGCTGCGATTACGAGATTCTTTGTATTGTTTCAGTCTTCTTCTATCTTATTTTCTTTAGCCCAAATGATCTGATATTTTCGATACTTGAATATATGACATGTTATACAGTGAACATATTTATGTCAACTATCAAGTCGAAAATATCTTGGGTTTTTACAATATTATTCTACAAATGTTAGAATGATCTCAAATTTTGGATATATGCTATAATATATTTGTAAATTGAACATCTACAAAATTTTGTTTGATTATGATTAGTGTAGCTCATGGCATGGTATGAGTGCTAAAAAGGTGCTGCAAAACAGGGTGCCCCGGAAGCCTCCTCATATATAATAAGGTAAACAATAAAATTGGGATAAAACAAGAAAAATGATTTTATGACCAAAATCATTTTGATAATTCGAATTAAAGAATTATATATATATATATATGTTTATAAATACAATAAAAGTAATTTTCAAATTATCGGCAAAATCATAAATATTTTTAGGAAATTTGGTAACTTTAATTATTCACTATTACTTTTATATGCGATATAATATATATATATATATAATATAGGCAAGTGTTCGGTTGCACCCCAAAAATGGAGCATCCCAAATGCCCCTTGATTTCCACCAAGTGTTTATGTTAAAATAAGTGAGTGGGAGGTGAGAGAATGAGTGGAAGGAGAGAAGAAAGAAATGTGTGGTGGAAAATAGAGAGGCCAAAGGGGTGCTGCACTATTTCGGGTGTCATTGAACCTGCCTCTTATATATATATATATATATATATAGCATTCCGAGGCACCCTTGTTTTGCAGCACTCACTAACACCCCTATACTACCGTGAGCTACACTAATCCAAATCCAAAAGGATTTTGTAGATGCTCAATCCACATATGTATTATTATCTATCCAAAATTCGAGCTTGTTCCGACATTCGTAACATTATCAAAATCTTAGCTTAATTATTCATCGTTCGGACATTTAGTTTAACTGTTAAATTTAAACACAAAAAATATATCATTTTACGAATGTCAAAACGAGCTCAAATTTTGGAAAGATGATGATGTATATGTGGATTGAACATCTACAAAATCTTGTTGGATTTGGATTAATGTATCTCACGGTAGGGTAGGGTGCTGCAAAATAGGGGTGCCCCGTAATGCTCACTCTATCTCTCTCTCTCTCTCTCTATATATATATATATATATATATATATATATATTATGTATGTATATGTATATGTATGTGTGTGCGCGCGCGTGCGTGCGTGCATGTGTGTGTGTTTGATGTTAAATTGAAAATATCAATGCTTAAATGGATTTAATGAAAGATGAATTCGAATTATTTAAATGTATATAGGCACATATGCGTACATTTTTTTGGTTCTATTTCAAACGTCGTAGTTCAACAAATAATTTGAAGTGGTTAATACAACACGTACTTTGGTTAACTACAAAGATGGGTTTATCTATTTTAGTACAAAGTTATATTAGTGATCAGGAATTTTAATTTTAATAATTAATCAAAAAATCAACCCTGATATTTCTTTTTGAAATCATATCGTGGGTTATGAAAATTTTAAAACGAAATGTGCTTATATTTCATATCTTCCTAATGTGACGCACACTTATGAAAATTATGTTTAAATTTTGTAAAAATATCATAAGGTAGCATTCGTTATGTTTGTAGTTGTAACTGATTTACTAATAGAAAATTGAAAGTCATGTCCTACATGCTTTATTACATAATTAGTACTATGATGGTCTAAAAATATGTCATTTCATATCGCTTTCGACAATGGAGTTCTAAAATAAAAAAATATAGATTCTCAAACTCGTTTTTATATTTTGTTTTAAATAATCGTCTAAGAGCATCTTCAGTAGTAGAGGCGATTTCAGTGGAAGAAACACAAAAAAACGTGAATTCTTCCTTCTCCTCCAGCAGTTTATGGGAGGAAACGCTGCTTTATTAAAAAAAACGGTGCTTTGAAAACTATTTATACATTAAATGGTTTTCAAAGGTCCATTTACGCTTATTTTTAGGCTATTCTATAGTAAACGGGAATTAAAAATCATTTTAGGTAATAAACAGTTTTCATTTTACCGTTTCTAACTCATGCTCAACAATAAAAATGGGAAGAACTCCTGTTTCTTCCTTCTCCCCACGTCCGGATCACCACTGCTGGAGCGGCAAAAAAAAACGTCGATTCTCCCCAAAATCCTCCAAAATCGTCATTGCTGGAGATGCTCTAATAGCCTCTATAGATCCTAATTCTCTTTCTTTCAAATAATTAAATATATTACATGTTGGCCTAAGCAAAAAAATCAGACAAGTGATCTAATTTCACATTTTTTTCCTTATGATGTAATTTTCATAAGTTCAAATGTTCCCAATTTATAAATAACATACTTATACACATATATAGTTGTACGTTTATCATAATATGATAATGCGAAACTTGTTGAAAACGTTTTCTATAAACTAATATTTGGGTAAAAAAATTAGGCAACACACATTTGTGGTTTATGACAACCCACAGTATTGGGTTGCCGCTATTTCCATTAAAGGATATAGAGTAAAAGCTATATTAACCAGGGAAGAGAGCATTAACATTAGTTTTGAAAAGATAAATCTCACTAATAATATAATTCAAGATAGGAAATGTGAATACTGGAAACTCAACGTGTTATATTCCAATCATCGAGGAACAAGGCAGAGATTATAATGTTAATTTGGCAATGTGAAACAAATGGTTAATCATGAGCGGTTACAAAATTAATAATGATAATTACAAGAATGTAGTTTAGGTTGTTTGCATTTAATTCCAAAAATTCGAGTCGTGCTTCTTCAGCGATACTTGAAAGGTGATTAACGATGAAGTTCCAAATAATTAGATAGACGTGTGGTAGAGAGACCTACCGAGGTAAGACCAAATGATGGAAATGAATTTATTAGATTCAACCAATTAAAGATAGTTCTGACATTAGGGATGAAAACAAGTCATATGAAAATGTTAGGTAGCGTTTGGTTTAGATTTTTCAATTTTGAGTTTTCACACATACAAAAATACCGACAATGCACATATATCGTGAAAAATGACCGTTTTACAAAACGGAGTTAACACGCAAAACCGAAAACAACTTTTTATTATTTTTAATATTTTAAAAAACAAGGGAATGACAATAACAAATCCGTCTATCCACCATTCCCGCGGTCCCCTCCGTCACTTCCTTTCCCTTTGATCCATCACCACCACTACACTTCAAATCTTCACAACTTTGATAATTAACGCCGAAAACTAAAAATGCAAAATACAAAATAAACCAAACGCTACCTTATGTGTTGCTTATGTTTGAGTTTCAAGTGATGGATGACATTTGTAAATGAGGTATATAACAATAGACATTAAAACATTCTTTATGCTTATGATGGGTTTATGCTACGTTAATTTGTGATACTAGCAATGAGGAAATCTATTTAACTTTTAGCCATAAGTTATGATAATAGAGCATCACCGGTAATGGTGAAAAACGAAATAACAGAGAAAATCACCGCTTAGTGTCCTTTGCGCGTGCTACAGCAGTAGTGATTTGAACGTCCGAAGGAAACTCAAGCAGGACATCTTTCCATTTTTTTCTTTCCAGTGGTGGTTCTAAACTGGAATCAAACTTCCGTTTAGTTTGTAAACAGTAAAAAAAAAATGCCTATAAATGAGAATCTGATTCTCATTTGTAGGTATTAGACAAAAATAAAACTATGATTTTTTCCATTTGCTGCAGAAAAACGGGTATGTTCTGCTATTTTTTTTTATTGTTTTTGCTCCTTCATCAATTTTCGAACTAGTGCTAGAGATGCTTTTAGTGAGAAGGAAATCCTTTAGTTTATCTGTGTTTTTCCTCATAAATTCACATTACTCGTTTTACTAGGCTAAATTTGTCGGTAATTGTGTGTATACTAGTAGGAACTAATGAACCTTTCTAAACATATCACGAGGATACGTATCTTTTAGTAGTTATTTTGTTTATGTAAAGCGAAGTTCGTAATTGGCCTGTAATAAGGATAGTAAAACATGTTAGCAGTTCCATGCGGTGATTGTATTAGTTATCTACATTTTTATATTTTTTTCCTTTAAGCAGGTTAAAATGAAAATGATATAGCGACTTTTGAGTACTGAAAAGAATATATCCCATATAGTTGATTTAAAATAGCATTGATGAGTATATTAAAGAAGAAATAGTATTAATGGTGACTACAACACCAATGATGGCACTGGGCGTTGAGAATTTTACGTAAATGACTAGACTCTTACTGGGCATGAGCAGTAGGTGTAAGAGCATCTCCAACAGTGTTACGGGCCGTAACGTTACGGTCCGTAACATTACGGGAGATATCTTTGATATCTCCCAACAGGTGCGAGCTGATTTTATCAGCTCGCAGCCTGCGAGCTGATTTTATCAGCTCGCGAGCTCGCGAGCTGATAAAATCAGCTCGCGCCTGTTCCCGAGCCTATATATGGCTAGGGAGGGGGGGTGTTTGGTTATAGTGAATATTAGGCACACATCCCTAAAACGAAACTTAATTAGGCTCACATCCGGTCATAAACTTATTGTAAATTAGGTCCCTATTTTCAAAAACATATAAAAAAATATAAAAAATATATTAAAAAACCATGTAAATTCGTATTTAATTAAAACAATTAATCGTGAAAAAAATCAGATCAAAAAAACATTAAAAACAACGTCGAAATCATGAAATACAGAAAATCAACGAAATGCAGTAAATTGCATCAAAACATGCATATAAGTCGATTAGTTGCATACCTGTATGCATTTATTTCAAATCTGCGTCAAAACTGCAGTATAAATGCATACATGTATGCACATATTGTTAAAACATGCATCTGCTGATGCATTTGCTTAAAAACTGCATACCTACGTGCAACTTATTCACGTTTGCATGTATTTTGACATATATGCACACATGTATGCAGTTATATAGAAAAACTGCATACATGTATGCAATTTTTCAAACAGGCGTGCATAAATATATGCATGTGTATTCGAATAGTTGCATAAATGTATGCAACTATTCGTAAAAGTTGCATACATTGATGCAACTTTTTTTTTTTAAATTCTGTGGACTTCCGAGAATATTTACAGATTTTAGAATTTTTTTTTTTTTTTTTTTAAGTGATAGCGCCTGAAAATTTGGACAGAAAACGAAAGAGGCGGAGGTATGGAAAGTGGCAGGCGGAAGATTCCAGGCGGCAGCTAAAATAGGGGGCGGGTTTACAGAGAAAACATTAATTACAGGGATGTATTGTGAATTTAAAACTTGCAAAATAGTTGCATACATGTATGCAACTTTTGCCAATAGTTGCATACATGTATGCAAGTATTTCTGAAGCTGTTTTAGTTGAAAATGTATGCAGAAACTTGCATACATGTGTGCAACTATTTGAAATACTTGCACACATGTATGCAAGTATTTACATGTGAAAATAAAATGTGTGCAGAAACTTGCATACATGTATGCAACTATTTTAAATACTTGCACACATGTATGCAAGTATTGCATGTAAAAATATAACAGAGAAATACTTGCACAGATGAATGCAAGTATTCCAAATATGTGCATGATTTGATGCAAATTACTGTATTTTTCGTTGTTTTCTGTATTTTTTCGATTTTGATGCATGTTTTGATTTTATTATGATCTGAATTTTTGGGCGAGTACATGTTTTATTTAAATACGAATTTACGTGATTTTTTAATATTTTTTTAATATTTTTTTTATGAATTTTCGAAAAACAGGGACTAAATTTACAATAAGTTTATGACCGGGTTTTTTTTATATTTTGAAACCTAATAGGGACCTCTAAAAAACGCACCCTTGGTTATATTCATTTAATTTTAATTTCCTCCTTTTTAATTTCTTTTTTAATCGTTCCAACGTCGGGATGCCGCCACGCGTGACGAAGAGCGGGAGACGCACAGTTAGAGTTATGTCAGACGACATGTCTGGTCTAGTACACCTTCCTCCACCAGAGGGGACGACGATTGAGGACTTACGTATCCTCCACGAGATGCCACAGGGATTCACCCATCGATCAGTTACCGCGCTGGACACCGTTCAGGTATTAGTTTTACTTTATAGTTTTACGTTATAGTTTAGTGCATGTACGTTCTATGGTCTAGTAGTTTGAACGTCAATAGTCATTTAAATAGTATACATTATTGCACGTACTAGTTAAATATTGATTTAGCTGTTAAATAGTCTTTTAACTGTTAAAACTTTATCATGTAGTAGTTTGTTATACGTTAGTAGTACGAACTTTAATACTCATTTAACTGTTAAATAGTCATTTAGTGCATGCACGTTATCGTTTAGTGCATAGGCGTGCTTGGTTTTATAGTCGTTTAACTGGTATTATTTTAATAGACTCGGTATGTAAACGTTCGCGGGAGTTGGGCGAAGTTTGTAGCATCAGCCTTAGACATATTACCTCTGGATATTCGAGAGAGACTATTTGGCAGTCCATTTGGACGTTTTTTACGTATTATACCTCCCCAGTCCTTCGATCGACCTTTGGTCGAAGCCTTATCAGAGAGATGGTGGCCTACGACACACACCTTTCACTTCCCGGATGTTCGCGGCGATGCAAGAGGGACAAAGGAAAGATGTGGAACGTGCTTTCGGTGTTTTACAATCTAGATTTGCAATGATAAGTAATCCATGTCGGCTATGGCGTAGGAGTAAGATGTCTACAATCATGTTTGCTTGCATCGTTCTTCACAACATGATTATAGAAGATGAAAGAGATATGGATGAAGATCAACGTCACTGCGATTACGAGGGTGCTTCGCTACCACCTCCAGTATTCCGACAAAACCAACCACTAACAGAGGAGGACTTCAACGTTCATTTGAGCCGTCAAGTTATCTACAGAGATGCAGAACTCCATAACCGGCTACAGAAGGATCTTATGACTCATTTATGGAACCACCACGGCGATACCTAGTTATGAAGAACCATTACCTGAATGTGTTTTATTTTATGTTTGTCTGAACTTATCGATTATGTATGCAGTAAAGATGTTCCTAAGTTATTAATCATCTATTGTACGAACTCCTTTTCTACTATTACTTCTCTTGTACGAACTCCTAAGTTATTAATCATCGATTATGTTTCATTTCCTAAGATGTTCCTAAGTTATTAATCATCGATTGTGTTTCATTTTCTATTATACAAACTCCTTTTCTTGTATTCGTACGAGTTATTAATCATCTATTATTATGTTCCTAAGTTTATTTTACAAATTACATATCGGTTATGTTTTTGTATACGACAAACTAGGGTAAAACGTTAAAAAAAAAAAAAAATTGGTTTTGCTCTTAGTAATCAAATATTATTATTATGTTTCGAAGTTTATTTTACAAAAAAATTAATGCATTTGGTATTGTATATGGTAAAAATAGTTGGGAAAAAAAAAAAGGCCACGAGCTGATTTTATCGGCTCCTGAAGTCGCGAGCCGATAAAATCAGCTCGCGACATCACGAGCTGATAAAATCAGCTCGCGCGCCCTATTCCGAACTCTGAATCCAGCCCGTAACATTTGCCTTCATATTACACCGTGTAACAACTGTTGGGTGCAAAAATAAGGGATATTACACCCCTTAACATGAATTTCCTCCACTGTTGGAGATGCTCTAAGGCCGAAAATGTGAAAAATTATCTTTTATTTTCTGTTTTACATGCTACAACAGCGTGTACTTGAACATTTTAAGAAGATGAATATGTTAAGATTTTTCTAAAAAAATTTCATGCAATGATTTATAAATGAAAAACCGAAAATCGTTCATAGGTAATAATCAAAAAAGGAAACAAGAAAAATATTTCCTTCCTACTTACTTGCCAAAGAGGTGGAGGAATTTGACATTTTTATTTTCTTTCTATTTTCTTCGCCTTGAGATGGTCTAACAAATGAACAATCCGTCCCTCATAATCAAATCTATAACAACAGCAAGACATGTTATATATTATCATATCATGTACTACAAAGAACATAGTGATTTGCGATGGCAAAAAAAACGTTGGCGGCCGTCGTTAGCCATCGCAATTTAAGTCGTCGCCAACAAGAAAAGCGACGGCTCCATTGCTTAATTTTCAACGGCTTGCAATGGTAATTGTCCACGTGACATCATATGTGGCAGGTAGTTTGTTTCCCGGTGAGATGTAATAAGGCTTACAAACCGTTGCAAATAAACCGTCACTAGCCGTCGGAAATCTGGAACTTGTTAGCCATCACAAGCCATCGTAAATCTGGAACATAATTTATTGCACTACACATTTATTCCTTTCCCTCAATCTACACAACAATAATACCATTCCAATATCAGTCCAGTACAATCATTATTGACTATCACACCACTATCGTTCCATCAATTCACCAACACCCATCAATAATCAATTCACCAAATCATAGTATACCAAAAAATAACTAAATTCAAAACACCATTATAATGTACCATCGCCATACATGCAAAACAAAATATCATCGTCACATATCATTGTATCATCGTCATATATATCCAAACGCATCATACCATCGTCACATATCATCGTATGTGCTTCTAGTATATAAAATACCAAGTATATGTATATACCCAAGCATAAGAACAATCAAACTATTCTTCCTCCTCGTCGTCATTGTTGTCGTCGTCTTCTTCTTTGCCAACGCCTTCAGCATTATTATCTCCCTCTCCAGGCATCTGCTCATGCTCTTGATAGTACGCTGTAATGCACTCATCTATTTACTAGGTCAGCTGGCTTATTCACTAATCATTCATCTCATCCAATTGCTGCTGCATCAGAGCTATAGTCTCTTCCTCCATGGACCTCATGTAACCTTGTTGAAAAGCAATAGCCTGCGAAATAATTCAAGTTCACATTAAAGTTAACAATTCAATTTATATTCATGATGTTATTTTACAAGTCCAAAAAGGTTTACTCCTAATTGCCGAAGTCATATCGCCTATTATGAGTTGGCGGATCAATAATAGAATCTCCTATACGATCGGGCTCTGCAACCGTAAGCTCCTCTCGTCCACTAGCCTGCGTCACTCTAGCCGACTCTGCGCCATATCTCGCCTACAATACTAATATAATTTTAACAGAAATGCTATATAATTTACTTATATACTATGTTATGAACGAATATAAAACATTTCAATTATGGATAAGCATATTTACCATCACACCCACAACCTTATGGTCCGCCCAATCATACATAACGTTCCCTTCTTCATCAGTATGCTCCACCGCAAGTGTATGTTTGAAAACATCTGCCATCAAAGGCTCCCTTCCTAACTTTGCAACCTGAGTATATATACAATAATAAAATTATTGAAATAAGAATGAATGATATACACTACATTTTTACGTGAGCATATGCTAAAAATATTTAAAATTTATACCAATTCTCTTATATGATGTTGGAATGATTTTGAGCCACCGCGGTGTAAAGCTGAATTCTTAACTCTATTTGACTTATTTCTGGCTGTTACTTCCTAGTAAATTTGATACACAATTAATTAAAATAATGCAATCAACAAAAATGTGACTATTTTCATTATATCTTATTTTAGCTGCTTTTGTATCCCAGTATACTAGAAATGCAACCCAAACATCGTCACTCATCCACAGAGGTTTTTTACCATATGTCTTTGCTCTTGAAATTGTCTCTCGATAATTTTTATGCATCTTCATATTCCAGAGATTCGAAAAAACTTTCATATCCTGTGGCTCCACATGTACAACAGCCTGTATATTAAATTTATTTTGAATTATTTGCAGTATATTAATTTTTGATAATAATATAAAAAAATACTTACCAATAAATCAGCTAGAATGGTGTTCTTGATATTGGATGGGATACTATCCAAATGCGGCCAAGCTCTAGACATTCTGCTTCTATAAGACTCTCTCGATAACTCTAGAATGAAATCTGTTGGCTCAACCTCAAAGCCCCTGTGTACATGTTGACATAGATATTTCATATATTTTAAATAATGTAAATTGAAATAAATTTGATATTTACCCTGCACTCTTCGGAACAATCACTACAACTTAGCGCAAATATGGTTCCAAGCTGCTCGGACCTGCTCCTGATGTAGGAGATGGTGAAGGAGTCGGATGAGACGCACCCCTCGATCGTCTTCAATCAGTCTGTCGCTATCATATAATGCATACAAAATAACTTGAATTATTAACATCAGTCATCATTATTATTACATAAATCGTACATGAGAAGAACAATGCATAACTCTCTATAATGCATAACATATATAGTCATATAGTCATCGTTATCATTACATAAAATCAGGACAGTAAAGAACGTAAGTAAATTCATAGTTAAGAACGGTCATCATCATTATTATTACACAGCTCAGGATAGTACATAACAAACATATTACATAGCTCATAATAGTACATAACATCAGTCTTCATCATCTTCTGATCCAGACTCAGTCTCATACTCTATATCGTTTACTTCAGTACTTACAAATGCATCTACTAACACATTCGCTTCATCATTCAACGACCCTATATTAATGTCATCATCTATTATTATTTCAGTATTTGGCTCAAGAACCGCTTGATAAGCTGCTTCGTCCGGAATATTATCTTTGTTTTAAAAATAACCCACCAATCTACTTTATCTTTTTTTAATGACGGATATAGAGAAAAATAGACTTGTAATGTTTGCTTAGCTAACACGAAAGAATCATACTTATAGTAATGTGACGTATGCCTTATTTCAATTAGCTTATAATCTTGTGCACGTTAATTTCAGAACCAGGAACATTGCTAAACCAGTTTCATTTGAAAAGAAAAAAATTCTGCATGGGCTGTACATAATATGTCAACTCTAAAATTTGCGTAAGGATGCCATAAAAATCTTTTATATGCTCCTCCGGATCATCACTACGTTTGACAAATATACAACTATTATATGTTAATTTTTCAGCTCCGTAATCATTAGTATTGAATTTAAATCCATTGGTGAACTATATTGGATAAGTTTTGACATTTTTTTGTAATGACCCGGATTTTTGCGATCCTGGTAATCGACATATACTCAGTGTCGACTATCCAAGCATCGGAAATACTGGATAGTCCATGAAAGAAATTAGAGGGTGAGAATAGATAAGATAGAAACTTAGAATAGAAGAAGAAGAAGAAGAAGAACATACAACATCAGAGTAAACATGAATCTCACTGCGGAATGAACAATATATAATATATACATAACTTTGAAATAAAATCAGTATACGTATACAGTAACATTATCAGAGTATAACACTTACAACACAGCGGAAATAAAGAATCGCTATATATTCCTGAAGCCTCCTGCCCAAGCTCTCCAAATATATCTGTAAAATCCTGGCTGCTTGACTGCGCATACAAATTTGGGCACCCAAGAGTTTAAGGAAAACAAAACAAAATAAACTTCGGGTCAATCATGGGACTGGATGAGTAAAACCATTTAAAACAGCTTGAGCAATTAAACGATATCTCATAAGACTATGCCGTATAACGGAACGGGTTTTTCCTTTATGAGAATCCAAAACACTTGATCTAACGTTCAAAAATCCTTTTTTGAAAGAAACGATAATCTTTATATCAAAACTCTTTTGATATTATAATAGTTTCTACCAACCACAACTAAATAATCATCTAGCAGAATGCTTTCATCTCACGTTCCACATACATAATATATAATCAAAAACCGTGGGCGCTTATTGGGTAATGAATTCCAACTGGTAGGGTATGGGACCACCTTTCGACAGTGTACCTCTAGAGAGAAATACACCGGGTTCAACAAGAACATCTTGTATCCCAGGCTAAACATGACCGGTCACTCATTTCGCTTGAGTGTACCAAATATATTATCACTAACGGTTGGGATCAACAACCGTTTCCCAAAAGGGATAACATCGAAATATGTTATAGAAGTAAATGGATTTTCTCTAGATCAGGTGACAATACTCCCTAATTGGCAGTTAACCACTTAGCCATGCGAACTACCCGATTTTATACCATTCTCAGTTGTGAGGCTAGAGGCCATAATGTATCCTTTCGTAAATCACATCTTCATTCACTTTGAATGTCACATTGTTATACCCGTCAAATCACAAATTGATTTCTCCAAACGTACCACTGGTATACAGCTAAGAAAAACGAATTCCTCCTCCGCCAAACATAACTACGTTTGAAGAGATCAAATTACGCGATCCATTAGATATCCTCAGTCAGACATTCTTCTATATAAGTTTTCCTGGGACCGGACAAACCGTAGGCAGTATTCTGTAAACAGGACAACCCTTGCATAACTCCGTCTTCAATTATCTTCATCATATTTGATCGCAATGCTAACGCACATACAAAGTGGTTTTCAGATAATGAATCTGATCCCAGTCTCCCTGTATTGACGACGGAAAAATGGTCAAAAATTTTGACAGTCGTTGATTTAACTATCAAAGAAAAACATGTATGCAAACAATGATATTATTTCCGAATGGAAATTTTATCGATCAATCATCAATCAACATTTATTCATTTCCCCATTTCTTGTTTCCATATATTTATCAAATCCTTATTTTCTAAATTTAGAATATATATGTTATTAACTTTGGAAAACGTTTCCATTTCTGATTCACGCATCACTATCTTCTCACATATATCAGTCTCTAACTGTAAACTAGTAAGAGAATAACTTCCCAAGCATAAACCCCGAAGGCCGAAACCAACATCAGATCGGTACCCAGAAAGCCATTCATCTCAACTAATTTCCAGTCAGTTTCTAATTTCAGTAATTCCGTTTAAATTCCTAATTCAAACCCTAATTCCTTTATAAATATTTTATTAGCAAAATATTTATTTTAATCTAATTTTTCACATAGAATGGAATAATATTTCTTTATATAACCAAAACAGTTTGATTTCATATTTTAAACCAAACAACCAAATTCATTTTATATTTTTATTTGCAGAATTTTCATACAAATCTCCTTTTTATTTCTAACACTTAAATCTCATTTATAATTCCCTTTTTATAATTCTATCCATTTTATATAAATCCTTTTATATAATTCTATTAATTCTAAATAAATCCTTTTATATAATTCTATCCATTTTATATAAATCCTTTATTTTCAATATTTACTTTGAAAATTTCCTTTTTACATTCCAGTATTTCATATGGTATTTAAAATACCAAATAACATGACCAGTGTCATCATAATCAATTACAGATTATATATCACATCATATATCACAATATATGAAAAACAAATAGTATTATAAATATTGAGGAGTCTGGTTGGATCCCTCCAACCTGTTTACCTGCGTCCACATATTTTAAAAAATATAAGTAACATCAATTTCATTTCAATATGAAATATTCTGATAAAGAGAATCAATATTTGATTAACGATTTATATATATATATATCGTTATCTATAATTTCAACCAATAAATCAACAATTCAGCCAAACAATCAACACATAGCAATCAATCATCATTTATCAATACTAGAAAATATTTATAAAAATATAAAATGGCAGAGTTAGTGAGTTTTACTCACATTGGTCGGTTATCTGTGAATAACGATAATCGATTGTCGATTCAGACAGACGTTTTAATTCGCCTTAAATTGAGACGTGCTCCAATTCACTCCCAGTCAGTCCCATGTTGTAGCCCTCGTCCATATGGATCTAGTTTTGTGCAATTCCGATAAAGTATGAATAAGATATTAGAGTTACAAGTTAACATACTATTTAGATTTTAAAATAAAACTAAATTGTTTAATTTATGGGCCTTCACCTTTAAAACCGTCGGCCCACTTAACTCCCACCCAAATGAACAGTACTCTTCCCCAAAAATGAAAACCGAGATTTGGATGTAGCCTCAATGGCCATTACTATTCCTTCTTGCTTCCCGTTCTCCTCACATACTTCACTACAAGTCAAAACAACGATACCATGATGCTTCTCATCTGTTTCTCCATCCTCTGATGCCAACAACCCTCAACTCGAGCTTGGTAATCAAAATCCGTCGAACCACTCATCACGCTGTACCTAAAAGCCAGCGAACAAAATGTGAACCGAGATTCACCAAACTCCTCAACGAGATGCAAAATTCCTCCACAATCACACATATAACCTCGACATCATGTATTAAAGCTCTAGTGTGCGACAAAACCCAACCCTAGTTCGCAAGACAAAAACCAGCGTCGACCAAAGTGGAATCAAACATGACAGAACGGGTACCAAATCGAAGAGCTATCCTATGCGAATCCAAAGAAACCAACTTTGCAATTTATTGGACTTTATTTGGAATTTCTATAAAATTTATAAAAGTCACGATTTTCTTTTGTTTGAGGAGTGAACACTGACGGCTTGTGTTATTGACCACAGAGTGAATTTTTTTTAGGGTTAGAGGGTGGATGGATATTCATAGTGTATGTTTAGCTTGTTTAAGAAGCTTTGCCTATTTCTTAATATTTATTTTTATTGTTTTATACGCGTTTTTGGCTTCTAAAAATTCGTGTGATGAAACACGATATCCAAAAATCATGAAAATTGACATACAACTAGAGATTGACATTACGGACCCAACGAAACTTGTATCGACGAATTCCGACTCTGTTTGCTTACACAGCGTATTTTTTATCGTCAAAATATCGACTTTTTTTCACATTAAAATTTGGTACGGCCACATACTGATTCCAAAAATCACGGAAATTGAAATCTAACAATAAATTAATATTCCGGATTCAACGAAATTGGTTTCATCTAAAACGGAGGTCATTTACATGACTGGCTATTTTTAAAGCTCTAAATAAACCATTTAAATCTTAATATATTTAAAAATAATTAAATTTAATATTTGCAGATAAATATTATCATATATATTCATAATAGAATTAATCTGGCTTCAAAATATACATATCCGGATTTACAACTCCATATTTCAAATCCAAGTTATTCGATATTCAATATATAAAATAAAAGTCCTTTTATAATATAAATAAATCGTTATAAATTATAAAGGAATTCCATATCGACTTTTTTACAATTTGATTTGACCATAAATCAAAATCTACCCGACGAAATCCCGATTTTTCTCTTCCATTAGAAAAATATATTCACCAGCTCCGAACATTTCTTGTTTCACAGAAATCCGATTTAAAATGGATTATGTATATTTTTTTGAAGTTCGAATCGCCAAATTACGAACTACCACGCTATTTCGAGCTCGATTATGATTATAATTTAAATTATACGTTTAACTGACATTTAAAAATAATTTCGTTAATATAATTCAATTCTAAACTGAATTATATATTATAAATGATCCAGTTCACAAAATATTGTGAATTCCACTATTTCCGACTATTTCGAAAATTAAATATATTATTCTATTATTTGTATTAATTAAATATTCAATATTAATTAATTCTGGTCATTTTAAATTACCAAACCATTATTTAAATAATTAAATAAATTATTTATGATACCGTAAAAATGCAGGTCGTTACATTCTTCCCCCCTAAAAATAATTTCGTCTCAAAACTGCCAAGGTAGAAAACAAACCCTATTAACTGGTTAAAAATTATTTGTTTCCTTTTAACATCAGTTTCAACTGAACCCATTTAATTTCAATTAAATATTTATTTATTCCTACTAACTAAAATTTTCAAAAATCCTGAAAATTTTCTAACACCTTAACTTTTCGAAAAATTTCGCCAGCGACTCCTTTGTATTGGTCAATAGCTCAAACTCCAACTCGCCTCTCTAGGCCTACTTCAACCCAAAACAAAATCAAATAGCCAAGCGGCTTGCCAATTCGGCTCATAAAAACCTCATACCCAATATAAATATAAATTGGTACCTTTTTGTCGGGCATACCAATACATCCTTTCCATCTGTTACCAATTCTACATATACTAATGTCATCCCAATCATTCAGTTATGCCCAAGCCAAATTCTGTTCTTAACTCAGATTCCATTTTTAATTTCAATTCTTAACTTACCAGTCCAATTTCATTTCGTATTATCTCCAATCCAATTCGATATTTTCTATCTCAATTCATTTTCCCCTTAACTGGTTTCAATTCAATTTCTATTTCTATTTGCTATTACGAATTCTAATTTAATTTGTTTCAATCCAAACAATCTCCCCTAGGGAATTTTAAACATTTTAGCTTTTCTAAAACCAAATATCCCTTTTCAGGATTTCAAACAACTTGCTTTCCACAAAACAATTCAAAAACAAAATCTTTGGTAGTAATCTGTCACTTAGAAACTCGAAAATGGCTCTGATGATGCGGCCATCTTCATCAGGGCTATTTTTTAGCTATCGAAGTGAGTTCAATACTATAACAAAGTTCAAAATCATATTTAAACACTTTCATTTTGAAATCACTTTCAAAATATCCTTCACAATGCTTGTAAACAATTTAAAATCTCCTAGGATTTTAAAAATTCTCATATATTTAATCCAATTCCATTTACGAAGACTTTTCATGTTTTTGGAATTTAATTCCAATTCTGATTGAAATTCAGATTTAATTCATCTGATTTCATACAATACACTTATATGAATTCTGATTGGTTATTTATATAACCACTTAATTTATAATCTTACTCGGTTATAATAACAACCAATATATCCAAAATATTATAATCATTTCAATATAAATCCTTTATATCAAAATATGATTGGGTAAAATCATTTCGTTTACCCTCCTTTCAAAACATGCATTGTTGGTTTATCGTCTGCAAGTGTTTAGAAACTCCTACCGATATAGTGGATCAAACTGATCGACCAGAACTCATAAACAACTCAACCAATAAATCTCTACAATATAAAACAATTTTATATTAAATCTACAAATACATTCACTCGTATATATACACTCAACTCAATCTAGGGTATTACTAGCCCCATCTCTACTTAGTCACGCCCACATAGCCAAGGTAATTACTTAACCTTCAGCTCTGATACCACTGTAACGACCCAGGTTTTCGCTATCCTGGTAATCGACATATAATCAATGTCGACTACCAAGCATCGGAAATACCGGATAGTCCATGAAAGAAATTAGAGGGTGAGAATAGATAAGATAGAAACTTAGAATAGAAGAAGAAGAACATACAACATAAGAGTAAACACGAATCTCACAGTAGAACAAAGAATATATAATAGATACATAACTTTGAAATAAAATTAGTATACGTATACAGTAACATTATCAGAGCATAACACTTACAACACAGCAAAAATAAAGAATCGCTATATATTCTTGAAGCCTCCTGCTGCAAGCTCTCCAAGTATATCTGTAAAATCCTGACTACTTGACTGCCCATACAAATTTGGGCGCCCAGGAGTTTAGGAAAACAAAAAAAAATAAACTCCGGGTCAGTCAAGGGACTGGTATGAGTAAAACCATTTAAAACAGTTTGAGCAATTAAACGATATCTCATATGACCACACAGTGTAACGGAACGGGTTTTTCCCTTATGAGAATCCAAAACACTTAATCTAACGTTCAAAATTCATTTTTGCAAGAAACGGTAATCTTTATATCAAAACTCCTTTGATACTATAATAGTGTCTATCAACCACAACTAAATAATCATCTAGCAGAACGCTTTCATCTCACGTTCCACATACATAATATATAATTAAAAACCGTGGGCACTTATTGGGTAATGAATTCCAACTGGTAAGGTATGGGACCACCTTCCGACAGTGTATCTCTAGAGAGAAATACACTGGGTTCAACAAGAACACGTTGTAACCCAAGCTAAACATGACCGGTCACTCATTTCACTTCAATGTACCGAATATATTATCACCAACGGTTGGGATCAGCAACCATTTCTCGAAAGGGACAACATCAAAATAGATTATAGAAGTAAATGGAATTTCTCTGGATCAGGTGACAATACACCCTAATTGGCAGCTAACCACTTAGCCATACGACCTACCCGATTTTACACCATTCTCGGTTGTGATGCAAGAGGCCATAACGTATCCTTTTATAAATCACATCTTCATTCACTTTGAATGTCACATTGTCATACTCGTCAAATCACAAATTTATTTCTCCAAACATACCACGGGTATACAGCTAAGAGAAACGAATTCCTCCGCTGCCAAACGCAACTACGTTTGAAGAGATCAACTTACGCGATCCATTAGATATCCTCTGTCAGACGTTCTTCCATATAAATTGTCCTAGGACTGGACAAACTGAAGGCACTATTCTATAAACAGGACAACCCTTGCATAACTCCGTCTTCAATTATCTTCATCATATTTGACCGAAACGCTAACACCCATACAGAGTGGTTTTCAGATAATGAATCTGATCCCAATATCTCTGTATTAACGATGGAAAAATGGTAAAAAACTTTGATAGTTGTTGATTTAACAATCAAAGAAAAACATGTGTGCAAACAACGATATTATTTCCAAATGGAAATTCTATCGATAAATCATCAATCAACATTTATTTATTTCCCCATTTCTCGTTTCCATGTATTCATCAAATCCTTATTTTCTAATTTTAGAAAATAAACGTTATTAACTTCGGAAAATGTCTCCATTTTTTATTCACGCATCACTATCTTCTCACATACATCCGTCTCTAACTGTAAACTAGCAAGAGAACAACTTCCCAAGCATAAACCCCGAAGGCCGAAACCAACATTAGATCGATACCCAGAAAGCCATTCATCTCAACTAATTTCCAGTCAGTTTCTAACTTCAGTAATTCCATTTCAATTCCTAATTCAAACCTTATTTCCTTTATAAATATTTTATTAGAAAAATATTTACTTTAATCTATTTTTTCACATAGAATGTGAATAATATTTCTTTATATAATCAAAACAGTTTGATTTCGTATTTAAAACAAAATATCCAAATTCTATTTATATTTTTATTTCCATAATTTTTCATACAAATCTCCTTTTTATTTCTAACACTTAAATCTCATTTATAATCCCCTTTATATAATTCCATCCATTTTATATAAATCATTTTATATAATTCTATTTATTCAATATAAATCCTTTTATATAATTCTATCCATTTTATATAAATCCTTTATTTTCAATATTCACTTTGAAATTTTCCTTTTTACATTCCAATATTTCATATGTACTTAAAAAACCAAATAACATGACCAGTGTCATCATAATCAATCACAGATTATATATCACAATATATGAAAAACAAACAGTAATATAAATATTGAGGAATCCGGTTGGATCCCTCCAACCTGTTTCCCTGCATCCACAGATGTTAAACAATATAATTAACATCAATTTCATTTCAATATGAAATATTCTGATAAACAAAATCAATATTTGATTAACGATATATATATATATATATATATATATATATATATATACAACCAATAAATCAACAATTCAACCAAATAATCAACACACAGCAATCAATCATCATTTATCAATCCTAGATTATATTTATAAAAATATAAACTGGCAGAGTTAGCCATTTTTACTCACATTGGTCAGTTATCATTGAATAATGATAATCGATTGTCGATTCAGACAGACGTTTTAATTCGCCTTAAATTAAGACATGCTCCAATTCACTCCCAGATAGTCCCATGTTGTAGCCCTCGTCCATACGATCCCAAGGATCCAATTTTGTCCAATTCCGATAAAGCATGAATAAGATATTAGAGTTACAAGATAACATACTATTTAGATTTTTAAATAAAACTAAATTATTTAATTTATGGGCCTTCACCTTTAAAACCATTGGCCTACTTAACTCCCACCCGAATGAACAGTACTCTTCCCCAAAAATGAAAACCGCGATCTCGCTGTAGCCTCGATGGCCATTACCGCTCCTTCTTGCTTCCCGTTCTCCTCACATACTTCACTACAAATCTAACCAACAATACCATGATGCTTCTCATCAGTTTCTCCATCTCCGATGCCAACAACCCTCGACTCGAGCTTGGCAATCTAAATCTGTTGAACCACTCTTCATGCTGTACCTGAAAGCCAGCGAACAAAATGTGAACCGAGATTTACCAAACTCCTCAACGAGATGCGGAATTCCTCCACAATCACCAATATAACCTCGACTTCATGTATTAAAGCTCCAGTGTGTGACAAAACCCAACCCTAGTTCGCAAGACAAAAACCAACGTCGACCAAAGTGGAATCGAACATGACAGATTGGGTACCAAATCGACTATCCCATGCGAATCTAAAGAAACCAACTTTGCAATTTATTGGATTTTATTTGGAATTTCTATAAATTTATAAAAGTCATGATTTTCTTTTGTTTGAGGAGGGAACACTGACGGCTTGCGTTATTAACCAAAGAGTGAAAAAAAAATTAGAGTTAGAGGGTGTATGCATATTTATAGTGTATGTTTAGCTTGTTTAAGAAGCTTTGCCTATTTCTTAATATTTATTTTTATCGTTTTATATGCTTTTTTGCCGTCTAAAATTTGTGTGATCACACACGATATCCAAGAATCATGAAAATTGACATACAACTAGAGTTTGACATTATGGACCCAATGAAACTTGTTTCGTCAAATTCCGACTCCGTTTGCTCACAAAGCGTATTTTTAACGTCAAAATATCGATCGTTCACATACTGATTCCAAAAATCACGGAAATTGAAATCTAACAATAAATTAATATTCCGGATCCAACAAAATTTGTTTCGTCGAAAACGGAGGTTATTTGCAAAACTGGCTATTTTTAAAGCTCTAAATAAACCATTTAAATATTAATATATTTAAAAATAATTAAATTTAATATTTATAAATAAATATTATCGTATATATTCACAATAGAATTCATCTAGCTTCAAAATATACATATCCGGATTTACAACTCCATATTTCAAATCCAGGTTATTCGATATTCAATATATAAAATAAAAATCCTTTTATAATATAAATAAATCGTTATAAATTATAAAGGAATTCCATAGCGACTATTTTAAGATTTGATTTGACCATAAAATAAAATCTGCCCGACGAAATCCCGATTTTTCTCTTCCATTAGAAAAATATACTTCACCAGCTCCGAACGTTTCTTGTTTCACAGAAATCCGTTTTAAAATGTATTTTGTATAATCGTTTGAAGTTCGAATCGCCAAATTACGAACTACCGTGCCATTTCAAGCTCGATTATAATTATAATATAAATTATATGTTCAACTGACATTTAAAATTAATTTCATTAATATAATTCAATTCTAAACTGAATTATATATTATAAATGATCCAATTCACACAATATTGTGAATTCCACTATTTCCAACTATTTCGGAAATTAAATATATTATACTATTATTTATATTAATTAAATATTCAATATTATTTAATTCTGGTCATTTTAAATTACCAAACCATTATTTAAATAATTAAATAAATTATTTATAATACCGTAAAAAAATGGTTGTTACATCTTTTTAGTCCGATAGCAATGTGTTGTAATCCTTCGTTAACAACACAGTTTTTTGGATCATGAACATAGTCTAAAATCCATCCAGCAAATTCTTTACTGAGATCACCAGATGGATGTTGTGATTCGTATATGATGCAGATATGTGTTATGTTCCTTTTTTATGAACATAAATATAAATATATATATATATATATATATGTAATTGAATTGTACATGAATTTGGTATTACTTATCAAATGGTGCAACTTCCACATAATATAAAATAACATATGTGTGTGTCACATGGTAATCTTTATAGCTTAACCATATTTCCACATATTTGCCAGCAGGTCATCCGTATTGTCTAAAAATAGATAACATTGTTTTAGATGACTCATGTTCAACGACTTCTTCATTACGAGGAACAGTTACAAAAGATAAGTTCACATCTTCACTAAAGTAATGGGAGAACAAATGAAGCTTCTTCTTCAATGTACGATTTGCAAATCGAACCGTCTACTCGTGCTTTTTGCCTAATTTTTTTCTTTAAATGATTCAAGTACCTATAATAAAATTAATTAATTTTATATGTTGGTACAAAAATCTAAATTATAATCTATCAAGATTATTGAGTACGTACAAAATTACCTCTCAAATGGATACATCCATCCATATTGCACAGGACCTCGAAGGAGTGTTTCTGACGGAAGATGAATAGGTAAATGCTCCATTACATTAAAACACCTGATGGAAATATTTTCTCGAGTTTGTAAAGCAGTACAAGGATTTCTACTTCAAGCTTGGTTAGAGGATCTACCTTTTGTAGGATCTAAATTAACACTAGAGGGGGGTGAATAGGGTTTATTGCAGTTTTTGCTGAGTAATTAACTAATATCAATCATAGATAATAATCAGAGTAAATGAGAAAAATATATAACACACAGATATACTCAGCTTTGGCAAAATCCTACCTACTACTGCATTTCCCAAGGTTTCTACTGGGCACTAGTCAACAATTACAATGCTTACAACACCCATAAACTCGCGACAATTCCAAGCCTCTTTGTCCTAACCCTACGCTCAAACCCTAGTTTCTACTAGGAGCTACACAAAAAGACCTCACAATCTCGCTCTAGTTTCACTAATCCTACGCTCAAAACCCTGCACTGGTTTCTATCCTCGAAACCAGATTTCCCCGAAATACAAATCCTGTAATTAGTCTCCCTAGTTTTATAGACTAACTAGAAAACTCTAAATTTGATTACAAATTAAAACAAAAACAATTAAAAAAAAACCTTTTAAAAGTTAAACCCTAGTTTATAGATTAAATAATAAATCCTTCATCCCTCTATAATTTTTGGCTGCCCCTTTTCAATTTACTTTTGCTTCAATCCACTTCTATGTATTTGGCCCGATCGCTAAAAAAATGGTGGCTTCAAATCTAGGGTTTCCTTCTGAAAATTAAAGTGGCGACAGTGATTATGGTTTCGATTCTCTGATTCAAGACAGCCGCTCTCTTCTCTGATATTCTTCGATTACCAGTGGCAATCTTCTTTACTCTAATTTAGTTGAATATGTTCAATTTAGATCCAAGTTATTTTGATTCCTCTGGTATGTTTTTAATTCAAATTTTGCTTTTTATTTTTCTTGATCTTGGATGAATATGCCAGTGATGAAGTGGGTGTTTTTATAGGGTCTAAAATCCACAAATATCCCTGATTTCGTGTTAGACTTGGTCATGATATATACGAAATTTTGGTGCTTGAAAACAACTTTGAATTGTTCTTGAACTTCTGGAGATTTCTTCATTTTAAATATTATGTTAACTTCTGAAACTTTGGAGTTTTCGTCAACTTTACACCTGAATGTATATTTCATATATTTTGGGCTTTTAGAAATATTTAGCTTTAAATTTGTGGGGTTTGAAATCTTCTAACTTTCTGGAAATATCTTGCATGATGAATTCTTTAATTTTGAAATGGTCCTTATCAATAAATGCTGAATATAACTCTTGTGGTTTCTAAAATTAGGATTATTGAACTTGTCATTCTTTGCTAGTTTTTCCTTTTAACTGCTAAGAACAAATTTCATGCTTGATCACCATGTTAATTCTTTAATGATTAAATGGTACTGCTCTTGAATGGTCCAAGCTGTTGTGTTGTTTTCGATGCACTTGTTCATGTTTTTGTGTCCGTGTATATTTTCATTTGTTCATGTGCGCTCATCTTGTCTTTTCCATGTCTTGTGTCCACTTGTGTATGATGCTTTTCTGCTTCATTTTAAAAAAACTGATATGAGCAGATGTCGCCTTGATTACACTCGATTTTGAACTCTGTTTGAACTGATGCCATGTCGCAGAATTTTTGAACTGATAAGAACAGATTCAATTTTGATTATTCTTGTGTTTTAAACAGACATGTTTTGCTTCATTACTTGCCCATATTTTGAACTGCTGTATTTTGGCTTGAACACAAAAACTTGTACCATTCTGTTGTACACATGCTCGATCACTTTGACACTGTATTCTGTCACATTCTATTTTGCTTTGTTGTTCCATGTAGTTTAGCAGTTCCAATGCTGAAAACTCCCATGTATGTGTATGTGTATGTGATGGACCATCATTTTCAGTTGACATCCACTGTTTGACCACTTTTATATTGTGATTGCCATGACATTGATCACAAAGTATGTCGCATTCATCACCATGCTACCATAATTTTGTACCTGTGCTTCATGATATAAGTTGCACACACCATGCACTTGTATATTGGCTGCTCCATTGCTGAACTTGTTAACTTGAGCTAGAATCTGACCATGTTGCCATATACTTCTTTTTGTTACACCATTTTTACTGCTTTGATTTTCACCTTTGAACAGAAACAACACTTGCCAAAAAAAACTGTTTTGATCTTGTAACTGGCTTTTTTTTTAAATAATTGACATGAGCATATGCTCCATTTTGATTTGCGTCGACTGCTTGATAGAATCTTGATGATGAAACAGTTTGTGTATGTCATTTGCATGTATCTTTGCTTGTAGCATATTTATTTTGTGCCGAGCTATTTATTTGTTAAGTTCCACGCTGCATTGAGTCGAGTTGGTCCACGTGGCTGCTCCTCAATTGCTACCCTGCATTTTGATTGGCGAGGCAGTGCACGCTTATATATTTATACATGTGTGTACATGCAGCCATTTAGAATAATTTTCCTGTCCTTGTATATAGACCAAGTCAGAAAAATGATGAGAAAACACACCAAAATTCTGAGGCAAATAAAATTAAAAATAAATTTATATTTGCATGTGTTTAGTTTTATTTCTATTCAGTCTACTGTGTGTGTTTTTCTATATGTGATAGGTATGCAGATGACTAATCAGATGGCAGGACAGGATCTGAAGCAGAAGACAAATATATGTGCCGTTGTCTGTAAATATATATAAATGAGTTTGTAAGCTTTATATGAGTGTCAGAGTGTTGTAGTGAGGAACGAATGTACAGAATGAGAAAATTGTACTTATATTTGTAATAAACAAATTTGATTGAAATACAATATTATTTTATTGTGTTCAAATCAATTTGTCTGCCATGTTAAAATTAATTCAGTTAGTACAATTTCATGTAAAATATTATAACTATGGATATACAATAGTGGAGTTATAATGTTGTACTATTTCAGATTTTTGAAATAAAATATTTAATTGAATAAATATACAGCGAACTATGCATAATAGTATATTAATATTCAATAAATAGTTATTTCTATGAAATGATATATAAAATAGTACAGTTACAAACACATTTAAATAATATTATATGTTTGTAATCATCAAACAAAAATCATACAACACATAGTTGTATCCAACAATCTCCCCCTTTTAATGACGACAAATATATACAAGATTTTGAATGTGTTAAATGTGTTTGAACGTGAAATATATTACTCCCCCTATTTGTATGCTCCCTCTACGACTGAACTCCCCCCATATATGTGGAAAATATAAATAATGAAATTTAATTGATCATTCTCCCTCTAGATATTTAATTTCCAATTTTAAAATACTCTTGAATTAAATACTCATCAACCAAAATCTTGACCATTCTCCCTCTTTTGTTATCATCAAATGGATAATAGAAATCGAAATAATGATGAATATAGACCATAAATATAAATTCAAATTAAGAGAGAGAATATATATTGTAAATCCCATAAAATCAAACAAAAATCATAATAGTCTTTAAATCAGAAGTAAATTTCACTTTCAGAATGAATCGGTTTACAATGGATTTTATAGAATGAGGAGAGTTCAATAAATTTGAATATGAATTTCAAAGATTTTAAATAAGTTCAAAATGTGTTAAGCACTTGCTAACCACGCATAGCCCAAAAGTCTTTTAAATGGGGTTAGTAGTAACTTAACTTTATCCTCTCTAATGAGTTCCATCCACACACAGACCGAAGGTCTTTTAAGTGAGAATGGAAGCACATAGAGATTAAGGTAATTCACCCACGCATAACCGCAAGGACTTTTAAATGGGAGTGAATACCGAGGATAAATAATATAATATATATATATATTGTTTCTTTTTCTTTATTTTTATTTTCAAGATATTTTAATTTCTAATGATAATTTGAACTCTCCAAATTAAATAAAACCATGATGAATGACAGAAATATGGTAGACATAGAAGATGGTCATGAAATAAGCTCTAATTCAAAGATATTATAAAATTTGTCCAATCATTATGAGATTTTAAAATAACATCTCCTCTAGTTATGAATTATAACATAGTCACAACTCATCACAATTTCATAAATCTATTAATAATTTTGATGAGTCATAAAATGGTTCAAATTTATCAATAATTTCAATTTTTAAATAAATAATCAAAAATAATTATCAATTTCAAGTGGGGTTTTCTGAAATATCAAATCAAGTTTGGAAATCAGTTTCAAAAATCAATCAGTAGAATATGGAATTTTCTAATATTTTTAACACTGATTGCTCCTAGACAATTTAAAAAAAAAATACTTGTATATGAAATTTAAATTGCCTATGGAATTTAAAGAAATCCAGTTACTGATTTTCCAACCCGTCGTCACATCACCCAGATACTTGAATAAATCAATTTCCTATATCAGAGCAGCACAAAAATAGTTTTGAAGAAAGAATCACAAGAGTATTTTTTAGAGTATTTTAACAAGCGCAAGAAACAGTCAACGATCAAATTTGAAGGTAATTATTTGAAATCACTTGAGAAAAAGTCAAAATTTATAATCCAAGAAATTCTAATCCAAAAATTATAATTCTCGAAATTCAACAATCAACCATACATGATTTCTAAATCAAAATAATCAAGCCAAGTAAAAAAAAGAAATTTTCACAACTAATCAATTATGGCTTTCAAGTAGTCTGCTGTATTGAGTTCAGTTTTTCATCATTTTCCAAAGTGAAATAGAAGACACTCAAAACAACAAAGATTTGTGAAATTTCATTAGCTTTCAGAACATCATAAATTTTAAAAATTTTGATTAACAATGTCTAAGATATGTCAAAAATATCAAGGAAGTTTCAATACAAATCAACATAAAAGAAAATAAAAAATAACATAAAATTCACTAGTTTAGAGATCATACCTGACTTACCATAATCGATGTGAACCAATGAATCTCCAACTCAGAAATTTACGGCTAAGGAACTCTAAATAAATCAATAATATGGAACAATTTGAATTTTATATCTCTTAAGCACAATTGTTCCTTAGCCTCTCCTTGGTACCTAAATGTTTATAGGATCGACTGGTCTAACAAAAATTGTTTTACCACTCTTAGCTTCATTTATACTTTTTGGTACCCAAACCCATTTATATAACAATCCATTATTATCCACTAAAGTACCCTTTGGAACCCAAACTCATTTAATCTTATTTGAATTCATCTTATTATCTTTTGGGATCCAAATTCGTTTAATTGAATTGTTTATAAACGAATTCTTATTTCGTTTATGATTTAAAAACATTTTGAAATAATTAAAGTTCAAAATTTCAAATTGATCTTTTTCAAAACCATTTAAAGGATTTTTAAAATCATTAGGATTTTGTTTTTCAACTTGATCAAATACAAAACCAAGTCCCTTTTTATTCTGAACAAAAAATTGGTTTTTTAACAACATATTCAATGATTTCTCTCCTTTAGAAAATTTAGTTAAAGTTGATTCAAGCCATTGAATTTTAGATTTAAGATCGCCATTTTCTTTCATTAGATTTTGTTGACATCAAAAGTTGGTCACTAGAGACGTTCAACCCCCAATCGTGTGAAGAGCACACGATTACTGATTACAAAATACAGAAAAAGTAAAGAAAACGAGGAAAACACACAGACTTTTATAGTGGTTCGGCAAAGACTATGCCTATGTCCACTTTATATATTATTTCTGCTTTAGATTACAAATATAATGCTTTTTCTATTTGAAGAAAAGAGAGAAGACGACTATTTTTCTCTTCCAGATAAAGTCTCTCTGGGAAGAAGAAGTTAAAGTCAAAAAAAAGGTTGCCTCTTTCCTCTTTAAGCTTTGAGGTATTTATAGGTGGAGATGGCAACTTGGGTTGTTGTGACGTGGCCCGGCCTTTCTGGAAAGTGCTGAATGCATGGAGTCCATTCCTTGGATAGAATAGCGGCGGGAAGACTGATTCCATTATTCATAAATAGTATCCTCGGAAGTTGCGGCTTACGTGGCATCCACAGTGAGGTGTATCAAAAGTAGAGCTTTGTCCGGATGTGGTTGACCGCCTTTTCTTTCTTAAAAGTCGGGCTAAGCATTTGAACAGCTCAGCTGGATATTTCCATGTAGATCTGAAATATTCGGTCGATATGCCCTATATGAGAGCAGTTCTCTCGGTCGATTGGGAGAGCGAGTCTTCTGGAGTGAGATATTGGTTTGTTTGAAAAGCGGCTCGACCCAGTATGTGATTTCCTTGTACCAAGCTTCTGCTGGACTTTCTGAAGTGCGATCTGTCTAATTTGGCTAGCTGTGCATTTTGGGCTTCTATCTGACCTGTTGCGGCTTTTGCCAAAAAGTGGGCTAATATTTTGCCCCTTAGAATGCATCTTCTTCGACAGAGGGAGGTGAGTTCTGAGGTATGAATCGAAGCACAATTGTTCGAGTTATCCTGGTTGCGCCGGACCATGTTAAGGCCAGAAAACCGACGATTCCGATGATTATATTAAGGACAGAAAACCGACAACCGAATTAGATTGTATTAAATCCGGAAAACCGACAACCATCGGGAACCGTAATAAGGCCGAGATGATTATCATCTTTATGAGAGTTAGTTCCTGTAGAGACAAAATAAACCGTTCTTGGCTTGGAGAAGGCTGATGGGTCGAGCATTTTATTTCACTTGGCTTTGAGGGGTGGCGAGTATCAACCATACTCGGCTTAGTGGCGAGCATACTCGGCTTAGTGACGAGTATTAACCATACTCGGCTTGGTGGCGGGCATTAACCATACTCGACTTAGTTGCAAGCATTAACCATACTCGGCTTAGTGGCAAGCATTAACCATACTCATCTTAGTGGCAAGTATTAACCATACTTGGCTTAGTGGTGAGTATTAACCATACTCAGCTTAGGCCAAGTGTTTTTCATGCTCTACTCCTTGTTAGATTAATCTGTCCAGCAAGCAGTAAACGCTCGTGGTATAGAATAAGAAGGGGCGAGTATCATCCATACTCGTCTTAAGGAAATATACCATACTCGAATAGGGGAGAAGGTGTTTAGAAGTGGGGTTGGCTTTCGCACTGACCACATTAAAGGGGGCGCGAGCATTATCCATACTCGGCTTTAGGGTTTCCCAAACATTATCCATATTTGCAAAAGAAAATTCATAGCTGCTAAATAAAAGTTACAGAGAAAAGAAATTCTAAGGGGACATCAATTGATTCCAGAGCATGCCTAGGAGCTAAATCCTAACCCCGTACATGTGTACATCAAAGTGTCCTTTTTATTGAAAGAAACACATCAGAAAAAAATCTAATTAATGATAATACCGTGAGTGCTGGTCTCAGGGTCCTTTCCGTTTCTTGGAGCTCATGGATCGACCTGAGGAGCTTAGGCTGAAGATCACGGCAGCAAGGCCAGGGCGCGATTCTTGACATATTCGGGTAGCTCCCCTTTCTGACTCGATCCTCGATGAGATCGCGCAAATGCCAGCATTCATTGGTGCTATGTCCAGCTATTTTATGGAATATGCAATGTTTACCAGAATCAAGCTCCATCTGTGTCGGCTCTCATCGAGGTGGTCTCGGAGTGGGAAGGGACCCTCGTATGTCAAGGTTGATATCGAGCAAAGAGGAATTGAGTTTGGTGTACTGATTGTACTTACTTTCGATTCGAGGTTGCACGTGATGGTCGCTCTTTTCCGGGGCCTTTCCTCTTCCTTTATTCTGGCCATTGCTGTTGGATGGACCTTGTTGCTTGGCGGATAAGATCTCTAGGCTCTCTATCTCAATACTGGCATCTTCTTGTCGGAGGAATCGCTCGGCCTTAGAATAGAAATCATCTATATTCTTGGAGGGATCTCTGGTTAATGAGATTGAGATTCTGATCAGTTCTTAACTCCAACAATGGCGGCCATAGGTACCATCGAAGGCTTGGGTCGATCGACTGACGCTACTGCCGTGCTGAACCTTTCCAGGAAGGATCTGAGTGTTTCTCCTGATCCCTGCTTGATGGTGGATAAGAACATAACACTTTTTGGTCGGGAGATATGTACCCTGAATTGCTCGATGAAGCGGGTGACCAACGTGTTTCAAATATTGATAGACTCCGTCATTAACTGTCGAAACCACATTCCAGCTATGTCTGTGAGGAACAGCGGGAAGCACATTGTCGTGATGTTGGTCGATGCACCAAGCACTTCCATGTGTCGCATGTATCGCATGAGGTAAATGGTTGGATCTGTGCGACCATTGTATGGTTCGATGGCTGGGAACTTGAAGTCCGGAGGGTTTCGGGAATTTCCGATTTCCCTGGTAAAGGGGCTGCAATTGACATTATCTATGTCCTGCTTCGAGGAAATGCCCCGAGTAAAGCATCGGATGATGCTTGCAAGCTGGCTTCCATCTCCGAGGAGTCGTTGCCATGAACTTAGTTCGGGATCCAGAAGAACTTCGGTGCGAAGATCTGGCAAAAGCATGCTCGGAAGGGCGGCTGTTGTTTGGACCCGTCATCCGAGAGTTGAGTGAAGGTGCGAGGGAAGATGAGCCCTGGTAGGTGGTTCCGAGTAGAGTGGCCCCTCTTGAACCTAATGAGTATTGGGTCGAGCCGTACCCATAACAAAGGGCCTGGGCTGATCCAGCATAGCATATGATGTTCGGGGCTCGGGGCTGCCCCCGGTAGGAAAGAGGTTAGGAGGGTCTACGGTAGCATTTTCTTCTGCCACGGTAAGGACCGATACGGTGGGATAGCCTCCCTGGTTCGAAGGGAAGACCGCGTCAACTCTTCGTTGAGGGGGGGAGTGGTTAGACTGGTCTGCGGTAAGATTCCTGGTTGTAATGGGAATGGTGTTGATCCGGATAGGCCTAGTGGTCGCTCGACTGGTTCGATAGGTCGAGTTATTTCTAAGAGTGGAGGCAAAGTGTTCGACCGATTTACATCTTGATCGTGAGCCTACTGGAGTTCTACTGCTGCAGCTGGACTGGTCGCTGGAAGTGATACTCCTGGCTGTGATGGATTGGTTGGTGGGACCAAACAAGGATGAAATAAAGGTGTAGCCTGATCAATGGCCTGATTCTGTGCAAACCGAAGATTAGTTGTTGCCCCAGTCCCAACCGGTCGGGGAATTGATGTTGAAGCGTTCAGTCCTGTCTCCAGTCGATCGAGAAGGTGATCCATCAACTGCTGTTGTTGTTCGAGGAGTTTACCCTGAGATGTCATATTGTCTCTGAACTCGACCATAATTTTATCCATGTCGTCCCGGGTAAGAAATCGAGACATATCTTCATGAGAGGAAACCTCGTGGCTTGCTTCTGTAGCTGCATTGGTGTTTGCGGGACGAGAGGATGTTGTATCTTTCTTTCGTTTGTTCGCCATAGACTAAGGCAAGCTTCCCCTTCCTGGCCCGCCAAAGTGTTGACGTCAAAAGTTGGTCACTAGAGATGTTCAACCCCCAATCGTGTGAAGAGTACAAGAATACTAATTAAAAAATGTAGAAAAAGTAAAGAAAATGGGGAAAACACAGAATTTTATAGTGGTTCGAAAAAGACTGTGCATACGTCCACTTTATATATTATTTCTGCTTTAGATTACAAGTATAATACTTTTTCTATTTGAAGAAAAGAGAGAAGGCGATTATTTTTCTCTTCCAGATAAAGTCACTCTGGGAAGAAGAAGTTGAAGTCAAAAAAAAGGTCGCCTCTTTCCTCTTTAAGCTTTGAGGTATTTATAGGTGGATACGGCGAATTGGGCTATTGTGACGTGGCCCGGCCTTCCTGGAAAGTCCTAGGTGCGTGGAGTCCATTCCTTGGATAGAATAGCGGCCAGAAGACTGATTCCACTATTCATGAATAGTATCCTCGGAAGTTGCGGCTTACGTGGCATCCACGGTGAGGTGTATCAAAAGTAGAGATTTGTCCGGATGTGGTTGACCACCTTTTCTTCCTTGAAAGTCGGGCTAAGCATTTGAACAACTCAGCTTGATATTTCCATCTAGATCTGAAATATTCTGTCGATATGCCATATATGGGAGCGGTTCTCTCGGTCGATTGGGAAAGCGAGTCTGCCGGAGTGAGATATTGGTTTGTTTGAGAAGCAGCTCGGTCCAATACGTGATTTCCCTGTACCAAGCTTCTGCTGGACTTCCCGGAGTGCGATCTATCTAATTTGGCTGACTGTGCATTTTGGGCTTCGATCTGACGTGTTGCGGCTTTTGCCAAAAAGAGGGCAAACAGATTTGAACAATGATTAATAGCGATTTTCCTTTTTTCAGCATTAGTTTTTTTTAAAACCAAATTTTCGTTTTCAAGTAATTTAATTTTAGACTCAGAAATCTCAGATTCAAATCGTTTTTGCTTTTCGATCTCAAGTTTATAAAATTCCTTGAAATTTTCAAAATCCTTTTTCAACTCAGAATTTAATCGAGAAAAACAGACTCTTAATTTTTCTAAGCAACATTTTTGTTTTCAAGGATTTTGAAATTCCTTTTTATTTCAGACAATTCATTTTGAAAAGACTCACACTTAACACACCTGAAATTTTTAACTTTCTTGATTTCAGACTCAAGCTCATTTAATACCAAATCAGCTTTTAAAGGATTTCCTTTCTCTTTAATTTTGTAATTTTTAATATTGTCAAAATCTTTCAACTCTTTTTGCAAAACATTGTTTTTACGAATTAGTTCATTCTCATTTTCGTTTTCAAGATTTTGAAAATTCTCATTGAGGTGAACTAAATTACTTTCCAAGTTTGAACAATTTTTGCAATCAAAGTTTCCAGATTTCTTAACGTTTTCAAGTTTTAATTCCAAAACATCCTTTTTTGGGATCAACTCATGATTTTCGAATTTTAACTTTTTATTTTTTATTTTTAAATCATCAACGGTTTCATTTAATTTAAGACAGAAACGAGCTAAATTTTTAAATAACATATTACTTAGCCTATCATCTGTTGAATCACCATCGTTATCGTCATCTCAGTCGTCATCTATAAATCATGTCAAACATAATTCTGAGCTTAAATTTGCTTTCGGGGGTTTTGATCTCCTGTTGTATTTTCTTTCATATATCGATTTGAGAGTGCTCCATATTTCCTGCGCAGTAGAACAATGTGAGATATGGTCAAAATTTTGACGATCAATATAAGAATATAAAATAAGCATTGCACGAGCATTAATCATAATATTTCTCTTGTCTACCATATCAAACCCATTTATAATAATATCCCAACATTTAGAATTAATAGATTTTAAATAAAATTCCATATTTAATTTCCAATTTAAAACCTCGGTTCCACTGAAAATAATTGGAATATTATTAGACTGGCTCTCACTAGACTGACAACTAGAAAACGCATCGTTAGGGAAATCCATGACTCAGAGTTATTTAAAATAAAAAATTCCATCTCTGATTACACTTGTAGGATCTAAATTAACCCTAAAGGGGAGTGAATAGGGTTTATTACAGTTTTTGCTGAGTAATTAAATAATATCACTCACAGATAATAATCAGATTAAATGCGAAAAATAAATAACACACAGATATACCCAACTTCGGCAAAACCCTGCTTACTGCTGCATTCCCCAAGGTTTCTACTAGGTATTAGTCAACAATTACAACGCTTACAACACCTATAAACTCACGATAATTCCTAGCCTCTTTGTTCTAACCCTACGCTCAAAACTTATCCCCAGTTCCTACTAGGAGCTACACAAAAAGGCCTCACAATCTCGCACTAGTTGCATTAATCCTACGCTCAAAACTCTGCACTGGTTTCTATCCCCGAAACTAGATTTCCCCGAATTACAAATCCTGTAATTCGTCTCCCTAGTTTTATAGAAAAAATAGAAAACTCTAAATTCGATTACAAATTTAAACAAAAACAATTAAAAAAACTTAAAAAAACCCTTTTAAAAGTTAAACCCTAGTTTATAGATTAAATAATAAATCCTTCATCCCTTTATAATTTTTGGCCGACCCCTTTTCAATTTACTTTTGCTTCAATTCACTTCAGTGTATTTGGCCCGATCTCTGAAAAAATGGTGGATTCAAATCTAGGGTTTCCTTCTGAAAATTAAAGTGGCGACAGTGATTAGGGTTTCGATTCTCTGATTCAAGACAGCTGCTCTCTTCTCTAATATTCTCTGATTACCAGTTGCGATCTTCTCTACTCTAATTTAGTTGAAGATTTTCGATTTGGATCCAAGTTATTTTGATTCCTCTGGTAGGCTTTTTATTCGAATTTTTCTTTTTATTTTGCTTTTTCTTGGTTGAATACGCTAATGATGAATTGGGTGTTTTTATATGGTCTAAAATCCACAAATATCTCTGATTTCATGTCAGACTTGGTCATGATATATACTAAATTTTGGGGCTTGAAAACGGCTTTGAATTGTTCTTGAACTTCTAGAGATTTCTTCATTTTAAATATTATGTTAACTTCTGAAACTCCGAAGATTTCGTTGACTTTACATCTAAATGTATATTGCGTATATTTTGGGCTTTTGGAAATCTTCAGCTTTGAATTTGTGGGGTTTGAAATCTTCTAACTTTCTGGAAATATCTTGCGTGATGAATTCTTCAATTTTGAAATGGTCCCTATCAATAAATGCTGAATATAACTCTTGTGGTTTCTGAAATTAGGATTATTGAACTTGTCATTCTTTGCTGATTTTTCCTTTTAACTTCTAAGAACAAATTTCATGCTTGATCACCATGTTAACTCTTTATTGATCAAAATGGGCACTGCTCTTGAATGGTCCATGCTGCTGTGTTCTTTTCGATGCACTTGTTCTTGTTTTTATGTCTGTGTATATTCGCATTTGTAAATTTGTTCATGCGAACTCGTCTTGTCTTTTGCATGTCTTGTGTCCGCTTGTGTATGATGCTTTTCTGCTCCATTAAAAAAACCTGATATGAGCAGAGATGCTGCCTTGATTACACTCGATTTTGAACTCTGTTTGAACTGATGCCATGTCTAGGAATTTTTGAACTCATAAGAACAGATTTAGTTTTGATTATTCTTGTGTTTTAAACTGATTTGTTTTGCTTCATTACTTGCCCATCTTTTGAACTGTTGTATTTTGGCTTGAAGACAAAAACTTGTACCATTCTGTTGTACACATGCTCGATCACTTTGACACTGTATTCTATCACATTCTGTTTTGCTTTGTTGTTCCATATAGTTTAGCTGCTCCAATGATGAAAACTCTCATGTACGTGTATGTGATGCACCATCATTTTCAGTTGACATCCACTGTTTGACCACTTTGACATTGTGATTGTCATGACACTGATCACAAAGTATATTGCATTCATCACCATGCTGCCATAATTTTGTACCTGTGCTTCATGATATAAGCTGCACACACCATGCACTTGTATGTTGGCTGCTCCATTGCTGAACTTGTTAACTTGAGCTAGAATTTGATCATGCTGCCATATACTTCTTGTTGTTGCACCATTTTTACTGCTTCGATTTTCACCTATGAACAAAAACAACACTTTCCAAAAAAAACTTGTATTTGGCTTTTTTTTTAAAAAAAATTGATATGAACAGATGCTCCATTTTGATTTGCGTCGACTGACTGATAAAACCTTGATGTTGAAACAGCATGTGTATGTCATTTGCATGTATCTTTGCTTGTAGCATATTTATTTTGTGTCAAGCTATTTATTTGTTAAGTTCCATGCTACACTGAGTCGAGTTGGTCCATGTGGCTACTCCTCAATTCCAATCCTGCATTTTGATTGGCAAGGCAGTACACGCATGTATATTTATACATGTGTGTACATGTAGCCATTTAGAATAATTTTCCTGTCCTTGTATATCAGGCCAAGTCAGAAAAATGATGAGAAACACACAAAAATTCTAAGGCAAATAAATTTTAAAATAAATTCATATTTGCATGTGTTCAGTTTTATTTCTATTGCAGTCTACTGTGTGTGTTTTTATGTATGTGACAGGTATGCAGATGACTAATCACACGGCTAGACAGGATCTGAAGCAGAAGACAAATATACATGCCATTGTCTGTAAATATATATAAATGAGTCTGTAAACTGTATATGAGTGTCAGAGTGCTGTAGTGAGGAACGAATGTACAGAATAAGAAAATTGTACTTATATTTGTAATAAACAAATTTGAGTGAAATAAAATATTATTTTATTGTGTTCAAATCAATTTGTCTATCATATTCAAATTAATTCAGTAAGTACAATTTCATGTAAAATATTATAACTGTGAATATACAATAGTGGAGTTATAATGTGTACTATTTCAGATTTTTGAAATAAAATATTTAATTGAATAAATATACTGTGAACTGTGTATAATAGTATATTATTAAATAAATATTTATTTCTATGAAATGAAATATAAAATAGTATAGTTACAAACACATTTAAATAATATTATATGTTTGTTATCATCAAACAAAAATCATACAACACATTGTTGTATCCAACACCTTTAACGTCATTGAACAAAGTTGTTTATAAAACATACTTAATTCTGTTATAATACTTCATATTTTTGTAGGCAACTGTTCCTTAAAAATCACTGGTAAAAAATATTCCATCATGATATGGCAGTCATGGCTTTTCATCCTACTCAATTTATTGCTTTTAAAAGTCCACACATCTACGGAGGTTAGAAGAAACCCCATTAGGACATCTTAATCCTTCCACCCACTTTAGCATGAGTTTTATTTGCCTGTTGTCTAGCTCATAGCATGCTTTGGTTTTTTTTTATTGTCGTACAAGTGAAGTTCCGACCATTTACAGAAGTGTAATATATCACGTCCTGAATTCACATCGTCCTTGGTTTTCCCCTTTATACTCAAAAATGTATAAAAAATGTTATCAAAAACATTTTTTCATTGTGCATGACGTTAATATTATGCTGAAGTAATAGATTTTTCCAGTAAGATAATACTCAAAATATACTTTGCTCGCACCAATTATGAATGTCCGATTTACGACACCTTTTCTCCCCCGTATTCTTTTTCATAAATCCGATCCCAAAATAATTCAAGTTCAAAACCCTAAAAATGAGGTTGTTAATTCACAATATGCTGGCTTCAAACATAAAAGGAGTACAACGGCTATCCGCTAATCCTACAAGCTCATTACACAGTCATCAAAGAAGTAGATTTCAACCCCGAATTCTTGAAAAACACCTTTTCTAAAATCGAGTGGAAATTAAGCCCTCGTTGGTGTAGCGATGTCTGTGAACTATCGGGAGCTTCCCGAAGACGTGGATCAATCGATGCTTGAATCCGAAAATTTCATGAGAAAGTTTCACCATGCTTTACTTGATCCACGTTAAAGAAGTGGATTTGATATGTCTCAAAACTGGAAGGAAGTATCATGTTAATTATGCTATGTCACGAGGATAAGGTTTGATTATTTTAAGGGTTGATTATGTTTCGTTATAGTGTTGTAACTTGATTTGTGTTGTACTCACGTGTGCTTGTACTGAATTGTTATTGAAATCGGGTATTTTAGACTGCTTTGCTTATTAAAAAAGAATGTCCAATTTACCTGGAATTTCAACCTGTTCTCCAATTCATGTATTTTTGGATAGTCTTTTACGATTTCATATATCTCTTCACTTGTCCAACCTTTAGGCGGTAGCATGGTCTCTACTCTATTGGCTTTAAAGTTCTTTTTATTCGTTCTAAATTTATGATTAATATGCAGAAAGCACCGATGGCGGTCAAACCAAGATTTTTGTTTTTCATACTTAAATGAAAATTCTCATGTCTCATCCACACAGTTAGGACAAGCTAGACATCCATATGCGATCCAACCTGAAAGCATGCCAGACACGGGAAAATCACTAATAGTCCATAATAAAAAAAAAAACAAACAAAAATTCATTTTCCTCGAAATGTCGTATGTTTTGACTCGTCCTTCATGTTGCAGTGTTTTCAACTCTTCGATCAGCGGTTGTAGATAAACATCAATTCCTTGTGTCGGGACAGAGGACGACAACCGTTAGAAACATATATGGACTTTTCATACACATCCATGAAGGCAAGTTATAAGGAGTAACAATGGTAGGCCATGATGATTATTTACTACCAAATTGAGAAAATAGCGAAAATCCATTTGTACATAAACTGAGCCTAACATTACGGCTCTCTGCAGTAAATTCAGGATAAGTCATATCAAAGTGCTTCCATGTTTCACCATCAGACGGATGCATCAAGTTCCTTCTTCTGGTGTTCCCACGCTATGCCATCACCTATGACATGCTGTAGCAGAAGATGCATATAGCCGTTGAAGTGTGAGAGTTATGGGTAGATAATGCATTCTTTTATATGAAACTTTTCCTCTTTTTCTTGGTTTATATCTACCTTCGTTGCAAAATTTTCATTCTCTGAGGTGAGCGTCTTCTTTCCAATAGAACATGCAATCTTTTACACATGTATCTATCTTATGATACAGTAGTCCCAAAGCAGACATAAGTTTTTCACTTTATAATGACTATGACACATAAAATTATTGGACGGCATGTGGCGGTTTGCAGTTGTACAAATGTTGTAAATGCAGTTTCTGTAGGATTGAAATTTGATTTCATAGTGATGAACTCGGCGGTTACAGATAATTCGATTCTGCTTGTACACCCTTCTCACAATGACCTCTTAGCAGAATTCAATAAATCATAATTTTTTTAGCTTCCGCCGTTTATTCTTCAACATTTTCGTTCCCATCGCTGCCTTGATCAATGGTAGGAAACATTGATCGTGCTGCATCCTGCACCATATTTTCTATCGGATTCGTTATTGTATTATCGTTCATCATTGTATTATCGTCCTCTACCACTACAGGATTGGACGTAGCTTAAACAAGTTGTACATGACGATCCCATAAGTAATAATTTGGTAGAAAACCAAATTTATACAAATGTACTTCTGCTACATCTGGCTTCCAATGCTTCAGATGTCTGCACTTACTACACGGACAACGAATGTCTATGTTACTTCGATTATTAGATTTAGCAAATCTAATAAATTCTTGGACGCCATTACAAAAATGTTCCTTTATTGACCCTTTCCTACCGGTTTGGGATTCATACATCCAACTGCGATCAAGAAAATAATTGAACATTTTCCTGATTTGCAACAAATATGTTAGAAAATTCGATCAAATACTTTATATTAATTAAAGTCTTTTAAAATTTCATTTATAACTACTGCATGTTTCGGTTTATTACTGTATTCCTTTTTACTTTGACGGCTGGTCAACCTATTTCCCATTACAAATATAATAACGTAAGCATATTTTATAAATCATTTCAGGTTAAATGGTTCAACAAAATTTTGGCAGCTCTTCCCTTTGGTCCCTATATCGTACACAAAATGCGTGTACACAGGGAACAAAAAGGAAAGTGTCATCGAAATTTGTTAACCATTTAAACTGAAATGATTTATAAAATATGCTTACATCATTATATTTGTAACTTGTACAATACTGGGAGAAATCCAACGAATAATGTATCAAATGAATATATATTTCTGTTCCGTGTGAAAACGACTATCCATATAATGATAATATACAACACTTGTCGGACGGGGCCAAAAATCTCTAAAGGGTTCACACAAGTAAAACATATTATATATTTTGTAAACCAACGTCTACATAATATTTTTTCATGCGTTCTATTTGTATACTAATATTACATAACCAACTAGAATCCCAATTTGATGAAACGGGATTTGACATAAACTGTATGATGGTCCGAAGGAGTTGGAAATGTTTTGGACCACTAAGCTTTCAAGTTAATTAATTAATTTCAGTTTAAATTGGGAATTATATATTAGTTTTAGTTTAAAATATAAATTATGAAGTTAATTTTAGTTAGTTTAAATTTTTGAAAGATAAACTAAGCTTTCAAGTTAATTAATTAATTTTATTTAAAATTTAAAGAATTAAGTTATAAATATGATTTTCATTTTAAATTTTAGTTCATTAAATTGTAATTTGAATTCTTGACTTTAGTGAAATAGTAATATTTTAATTTCGCTTGATATAACAGTTAAATAAAATATGTGAATAGTTAAAAGCTGTGTAAAATATGATTAAAATAATTTAGTTAAAGATACATGAGTGTATTCACGTGATGCAGTATATGACACAAGTTAGGTAGTAGCAGAAACTAGCATCAACTATGCAATTTGACTCATGCACAACACAAGTCGTCATTGTGTGATCTTGCTACAACTACCATCAAATTAGCATCTATAGTCCATAACCGTATATATTGTTATATAGTTAAGAAGTAAATATAACAAATAAAATTCAAGTCAATTAAGAAGTATTCAAGTTACTCTCACCAAATAATATCAATGTCATGATTTAAATACGTACTTTCAACTTAATTACTTAGATGCATACCATTACTTGCATTGATTAACATAAATACTTCCATTTTGTCATGACCATGATAAATATTCGCACATCTATCCCATGTTTTCATTCACATATAACAAGATTCTTAGTGATCTAAACCTAAATTAAGAACCATTTTGAATTAACATTTATTTATTAAATATTATAGCAACAAAACACAATATTTTTAATTGCAAATGCATCGTTTAAATTTGTTTGGACCGACCATTCTTGCATCCGATGGTGACATAACAGTGCATGCAAACGAGGGACATCATTACACCGCTTCAATAATAATCAATATACAACCATTAAACAATTATGTTTATTCCATTTATTCTCAAATCAACCTACAACACCATCATCGTAAGCCCAGTTACATACATGATAATTATCGTTTTCAACCTCCTAAATCAATTACATATGTGATAATCATCGTTTTCAACCTCCTAATCAATTACATTTATTCCCAAATCAACCTAAAACACAATCAACATCATATGCATCTTACATGACAGCCAATTTCATATCCATAAACAATCAATTTATAAACTCGTATAAACATGCAAATTAACCATAGTTAACCATAATTAAACATAAAATAGGGTTAGAAGACATACAGGCACAAAATCGGAAGCTTGGAGGCGAGTTTGAAGCGGTGAAATCGCTGGAGCAAGGGGGAGGAGGGGGGATGGGTAGGGTTTGGGGAAATGTTAATTGGGGAAATGAGAATGAGGAAGGAGGTTACGGTCTGTTGTTTGTATCAGCAGACCGTGAAACGACCCTTTTTTTAGCCGTTGTAAGCCGTTGCTATGGGTCGTCGTGATATTCTATGTTTTTTGTAGTAATGTCGTCAATATGGAAGATGTTGTGAGTAGTGTTGGCTAATGGTTGATTTATTAAGTTATTATAATGTCTAAAGAAAAACAATGTAGGGTTATTTTGCGCATTATTACACTTGAAATAGTTTTTTCAGGAGATTCAGGAATTCATCTTCTGGAACAGATCCTAAACATACATTTCTATTTCTTCCTTTGAAATGCTTTAATCAGAATGGAGAACCTTTTATGTTTGTTCATGATAATTGGAGTGCAAATAATTAAGAAATGGATGCTTAATTCAACACAACTTCAATATTTGATCATGTCATCATTATAGTAGGATAGTCTAATTAAAATGACATAATGATTAAGTAAACCTATAGAATTTATCCAAGACAACCACCATTGACATAGCGAAGTATTTCCTAATATTAGGCAATGAAACACGCACTTTGAATACATCACCACGACCATGCCTGCCCGGATAAATCCTGACTGCTGTTACTTCCTCGCCACTGGTGTAGTGATCTATAATGTCACAGTTCTTATGTGTAGCGTTGTATGATCCCAAAATTTCGAACACTGGCGCATATGGATGAGGTGAAGGTCCAGGCTTTAATTCCACATGAACATCATCTGCACTGTTACTTAGTTTTCTTCCTATATACAGAGGCCTTGTCAAATCATTAATATTGAATATTTGCCACCTTATGCCTTGTCCAAGACGCTGCAACATAAACTAAAATGAGCATTACAATCTTCTTTGATTTAATTTAGAATCACTTGAAAGTGGTATCAATAAATAATTTTAGTATGTAAATCTTAATTATGTGAATTTGGGATAATAACTCCAACTCCAACATAGAAATACTCTTCCAACTTCCAAGCATGCAACTGTGTTGCTAATTTTATAAATATGCTAGTAATTACCTTTCTTCTGATGCTAATCAAATAATTATCATCAGCATCCTTAATTATAACTTCGTCTACTGAAAAGTTTTCAACTTCAAACAACACTGTATTTCCTTTTTCGTACACTTTATATGTATTATTCACCACTGGATTTAGATGGACTGTGAACCCCTTTGTTCCTGTCAATGCATAATCACGTAAGTCAGTGAGATAAAAATAAAACATGAATCAGAATTTTGGTCGGCCTGCAATTAATGTTTTGCATTTAACAAACCAACCCCCTTCTCTTTCCTCCCTCCCTCCTCTCTGTAGTTTGGAAAATTGGATTAATGAATGTAAATTAGCTTGTACATGGTTTTATTCAGCTATATATATTAACGTGAATTTTGAAATAATTGTTAGAGGCGACATAATTTTCAATTACTGATGATCATAAAACAGTGACATAGCATTTGTGGGATGATGTAACATACCAAAAATTTGGACTGATAGAAGAACTGCCAGAAACAATGTTGTGGTAGCCATTGCTGTTCTTTGGGTTACTTCAGATTTTTGTCCTGATTAACTCCAATTTTCAAACACTGTGTATATTATAGTTTACAAAAGATTTCCTGTTACATCTATTATATCTAGACAGCTAGTTCACCAATGTATACGTATACTGTGGCAAATAACTACTGAATATGTATATGGTAGGGTATATTCAAAAATTAAAATAAATATGATTGGATCTATAATCTCATATAATCTTTTTTGAATAAGGTTCCATATTTTATTGCAGAGGCACAAAAAAATTGCAAACTTACTTTACACGTGAAAATGGATTGAAAAGCATACGGTACTAGAAACGTTGGTGATTACGACCGACACCAGTGATGTGCAGTTCCAAGTCCTGCTAAATCCCAACTATAGTTCGTAGGACTATTTGACCCCAACTCCATTTCAATTTAGCACCAGTGAACAGTACATCCGCTTTAAGTCCCGCTATCTTCTGCTGCACCCCCTAAATTTGACCGGACCTTTTAAATGAATTTTAAAATATGCTTTAAATTTTCTAATTTGGTTAAAAAAAGTTTGTAAAAAAATAAGAAATGAATTTAACAACAACAAATACAATACTGAGATCGATTGCCAAAAAATTCAAAAATTAATTTAACAAGAACAAATATTCTACTAAAACTAATTTTCTAAAAAAAACTAAACAATGGATATGGAAATAACAATATTATGATAAAATCGACTTTTGAAAAGGTAAAAAAAATGAATGTTAAAAGAACAAATATTCCACACAAACAGATTTTCTAAAAGGTTAAGAAATAACTATACAAGAAAAAAATATTCTACTAAAATCGATTTTCTAGAAGAAAATATGAAATGAATATAAAAGCAGCAAATACTGTAATGAAATCGATTTCCTAAAATTTTAGAAATGAATGCAACAACAACAAATATTCTACTAAAATAGATTTTCTAATAGAAATTAAAAAATGAATACGACAATAGCTAATATTCTACGAAAATCAATTATCTAGAAAGTCAAGAAGTGAATACACAAGAGCAAATATTCTATGAATTCGATTTTATAAAGATTTTGAAATGAATATAGCGTTGATTTGAAAATAAGCATTAAATATTATCTTAACAAATACAACCACCACAAATTCAGTTAAAAAGAGAAAGATGCAAGCGCTTAAGATAAGTGATTTAACTTATGTGAAAAATGTTGGGTAAACATTAATGCTTTATTATTGGAAAATGAAAAAATAAAGAGTCATGTCTTTTTATGAGTTAGTGTGTCTAGTATTAAGTAAATGTTGATTCGTAAGTCTAAGTGTCTTTATGTTAAGAGTCTTATGGAAGTTAGGGTGTCTATTGTGAATTGGTGTGTCTCTTAAGTTGGGGTTTATGTATGTTTATTGAGTTGTGCATGTTATGCTAGGGTACTAAGCCATGATTTGCAAATCTATTAAGTTATGCATGTATACTAAGCCATGATTTGCAAGATTTATAAGTTATGCATGTTTATGCAAGTTTGTTAAGCCATGGTTTGTATGTTTATTAAGTTATGCATGTTTATGCAAGTTTGTTAAGCCATGGTTTGTATGTTTATTAAGTTATGCATGTTTATGCAAGTTTGCTAAGCCATGATTTGTGTGTTTATTGAGTTATGCATGTTTATGCAAGTTTGCTAAGCCATGATTTGTATGTTTATTGAGTTATGCATATTTATGCAAGTTTAAATTGACAAGTTGTGCATGTTTTGACAAGTTGTGCATGTTTTGACAAGTTGTGCATGTTTATGCAAGTTTAAATTGACAAGTTGTGCATGTTTTGACAAGTTGTGCATGTTTTGACAAGTTGTGCATGTTTATGCAAGTTTAAAATGACAAGTTGTGCATGTTTGACAAGTTATGCATGATTAAGGTAATATGCAAGTTCACTATGCTAAGTTATGCAAGTTTAACATGTTATGCATGTTTATGGTAATATGCAAGATCACTATGCTAAGTTGCGCAAGTCTAACATGTTATGCATGATTGTTGTGCAAGTTTATCATGTATGTTGTGCCAAGTTCCCTCTTCCTATCCTTTATGCGTTACTACGAATATGTAAGCGATAGAATGACGTTGGGGGTTTTGGGGTAAACTTAAAATACATGAAAATATAAGATTGGGAATTTACCTATTAAGTTAGGTCTACCCCTTGGGAATTTACCTATTAAGTTAGGTCTACCCAAGTAATTGTTTGACTTGTGATTATGTTTTGAAATAAAGTGGACATGACACTTAGAAAACATAAGTGTGGCCAACTCGAGGTTGGGTTGAGTTTGTAGCGTAATTCTACCCGGAACCGACCGGCTTAACTAGTGGCTACAAACAATAGGACCCAATGTGAGAAGTTGGTCATGGGGTGCCAAGACCCGAGGTTAGACCAAGTTGTGGTGTAAAGCTACCCGGACCCGCCCGGCCTAACTAGTAACCACAACAAGGTCTAATGTGAGAGGTTAAGGTGCATTAAATTAATTAATGCCTCATGATTAGGGTTAAGTCAGGGTCCACTAATACTTAACCGATTTGGGGATTCGAGGGATTAGAATGTGGTTAAGTTGTGAACCGTTGGTTACACTTAACTAGTTTAATCCATTTGGGAGTTCAAGGGATTAGAACGGGGTTAAGCCACACTTAACCAGTTTAATCCAGGATTAGTGAAGGGTTAAATCACACCTAACCCTCTTGGGGAAACCCTAGCAACGTGGTCTGTTCTAACAGTAATCCCAGTTTGGAATCATTCGCAACCCTAGAAGCTAGGCTAGGGCGGGGCACGATTACTGGAGGATGTAAGCGACCAAAGGGCGATGGCCGAGTGGTACAGCGGTGCGGGTCCGGCGGGCTACGGACGTGCACGTAGTCCGATGTTGGACGAACTCGAGGCACGGGTACCAGTAGGTTAGGGCTGTGCATTATTGCTTAAGTGTCCGGGGTTGACACCCGAGGGCTTGATACACCCAAAGGTGGACCCAGCACAGACTAACTACAACCATACGTGGGCCATATGGACACCAACACTTGACGTGTTAGGTTTATAGGGAGCCGATCGACTAGACCGTTGGGCTGGACCTTGTAGTAAGGTCACTTCATGTTATTGGGCCAAAGCTTGGGCCAAGGGATCAATACCTGTTATGTTGGTTTGCTAGTACACTGTGGTGCAAAAACTTAACCATGTTTATGCGATGACACCTCTATCTATCTTGTAGTTAATTCATCATGTCAGTATGTTGTTATCTATGATCATCTCAGTCTCCATCATGATGTTAACTTTATTAGTTTATAGACTGATCGTAGCAGGGCTTACTCAGTCTTTTTGACTGACCCGTTTTGTTTCGCCTCTTTTCTTCCGTTCCCCCCCCCCCCCGGTTCTCAGGGAGGGAATACAGGAGCCTAGCTTGGAGCTTAGCTGCTTTCTTGGATAGCCCATGTATGCTTTGGACTTGAGCTCGCTATGGTTTTTCCACTTTGGGGATAGCTACTATTATGTTTTCTTTTTCAGTTTCAGATGATGTTATTTCATGTACTAGACTTGTTTATTTGGGAAATTGACATTTTGATGTACCAGACTTGTTTTTGAAATAGTTTAAAAGTCTTCCGCTGTTTTATTTGCTTACTCTGTTTATTTACATATATACATATATATATATGTCATGTCCTGCCTTGCTATATCATTATGCATGTTTACCAATAATGCCCCTCCAAAGCTAGTGCATTCCTTTGCGAGTGACCCTGGCGGAGGTGGGGTGTTACATTTGGTATCAGAGCATATGGTTTACGAGAAGGGATAAAAAGGTTTTTAAAACTTTTGAAAAACTATTTTCAAAAACCAAGTATAAAGTATTTTCCAAAGAAAAGTCTAGTTGTTTTTAAAGGCTATTCCCCAAAAGCCATTAGCACTATCCTTTGACTCCTCGTTTAAACTCTTTCCTTTTCGTTTCCAGCATGTCTGATAATCCCATCTTGCCCGAAGGAGTAACGATACCCGATTGGTTTCGTCGGTACTTGGAAGTCACGGCACCGGTCCCGGGTGTCCCTAATGTTGTCTCCCCAGTCGAGGCCGCTGTTCCTCCCTCTCCTCCCGTAGCTGATGTTCCTCTTCCCCCTCAGCCTCCACAAGCGGACTTCGCGGAAACTTGCAAGAACTTTAAGAGGATGGGTGGCAAGAATTTTAATGGAACAGAGACTTTTGTAGAAGCAGGGAATTGGTTGAAAGAGACCGAAGATCTTTTAGCCACCTTTGATATAGGTGACCGCGGGAAGGTTTTATTGGCAGTATGGTTGCTAAAGGAAGAAGCTGCACGTTGGTGGGTAGTCACCACCGCTACTAGGCCAATTGAGACTTGGAATGACTTTAGAGGAAGGTTTGGACTGAGATTCTTATCACTGAAGCAAGGGGACAGGACTATTAGGGAATACATAGATAAGTTTAATCAACTGGCTCAGGACGATTTAGGCTTGGTTAATACAGCTCAGAAGAAGGCCCTACACTTTGCTCTAGGATTAAACGAGCCATTACGTGATTTGGCCCTGTCTCATATACCCTTGGGGGCGACTTTCGAGAGTTTAGTGAATTTGGCCCTACTTCAAGAAGAAGATAACAATGACAAGAAAGAGGTCAAGGCGAATGAGTCTCAAGGCAAGAGAGTAAATTCCGGGAAACGAGGCAAGAACAACCACAACCGCAAGGGCAAGCCAAGAGGGAATAGGAAATGCAACTTCTGTGGTGAAGTTGGACATGTAGCCAGGGAATGTAGGAAGAAGAAGAGAAAGCGGGGCGAATGCTTTCATTGTGGTGAGTTTGGACATTTCAGCAAGGATTGCCCGAGGAAACAAGGGCAAGGTCAGACTCAGTATGCAGGACTATCTGGAGGGCGAGTCCATCCCCTCAACACCGTTCTTCCAGCTCGTGATAGAGGTAGTGTTTCTGTTAAAAATCTTGTTTACATTTTCTGATGTTCGAACTTTGTTTGATTCTGGCACATCGCATAGTTTTGCACCTAAGTACTAGTGTAGTTGATGATCCCGTATGTGTTTCAAATCCAATTGGGGGTTCTGCCCGCCTGTCTGTGGTCTGAGTGGATTTGAAAATTTCTATCTTGAGTATAGAATTCTCGTGGGATGTTTATATTCTCGGTTTCGGGGGATATGGGTTGGTTTTGGGCATGGAATGGTCGTCCTATTTTGGAGCCATTTTGGGTTTTTGTATATAGGGTGTGGGGCTCATGATCCGCCTCGGTAATACCCTAGAAATTCCTAGCAACCCTATGGGTCCCGTCATGTTATGTTATCTTGAATCCCTCAACTCGTCTATCGATAGTTTGCAATCTGTGAGGGTGGTCCGAGAATATCCTGGTATCTTGGGGGAAAGTAAGGTGGTTACCCCTGGACGTGAAATAGATTTCCGCATTATCTGGTTGGTAATACCAAGCCAGTTTCGTGGCCGGTTAGGCACATGACCTCACGAGGTGAGAGTTAAGAAAGCAAGTCAAGGAGTTGCTTGAGAAGAACTTCCTAAGACGAAGCACTTTCGAGTAGGGTGCTCCAGTAGCATTCGTTACTAATGTGGACGGTTTGCTTCGCTTATGTGTTGATCTTCGTAAGAAGAATAAGTAACCGTTACCAAGGATCAATGATTTGTCCGATCAGCTTGTAGGAGCATCCGCTTTCTTTTGATCTAGCTACCGGATTCCATCAGCTTAGGATGGCTGAGGATGGAATTGACAAGACTGCGTTTAGGACTCTAGATGGGTTTTAGAATGGCTAGTCATGCTATTTGGTTTGACTAATGCACCCGCATACTATGTGGACTTGATGGGTAGGGTGTTTAGGGAGTCCTTGAACAAGTTTGTCGTGGTCGTCGTAGACGATATTTGATCTCCTCAAAAGAACGAGGAAGAGCATGTTAGACATCTCAAGAAGGGGATGGATACGCTTAGAGCCACCAGTTGAAGGTCAAGTTCTCCAAATGTCACTTTGGAGGAAGAAAGTTGGATTTCTTGGGCACATAGTTCTTAAGTAAGGCTTAGCGGTGGATTCCGCTAAAGTGGCTGCGGTTTGAGACCGGAAAGCTCTGAGAAGGGCAATTGAAGTAAGAAGCTTTCTCCGTTTGGCTAGTTAGTTGGCATTCCCGGAGCTTACACTTACTCTTCTGGACCAAGAAGGGAGTTTCACGGGAAGAAGACCCGCAGTTGGTCAAGAACATGGACCAGTCGATTCGAGGCGAGATGTTAGGTCACCTCGCTAGATATATTATAAAGGATGACTAAGGCGCGATAAGAGATTATGTGTTCCTCGAGTGAAAGACTTGGTAAAGAAGGTTCTTGAAGATGTGCATCACTCGAGGAGGTGGCCGAGTTGGTTTCGGAATACATGTTGTGCCACCAGGTTAAGGTCAAGTCATAGAAGCCCAATGGGCCATTACCTCCATTGGAAGTTTCGCAAGGGAAGTATGAAAACATCTCGATAGATTATGTGGATGGACTGCCTAGATCAAAGAAAGGGAATACGGGTATGAGGGTCATAATAGGTAGACTCACGAAGAGTGCTCATTTCAGTCCGGTGAAGAGCGAGAGGACTGCATCATGGTCAGCAACGGTTTACCCTCAAGAAGTTGGCCAGTTTTGAAATAGCCTGCAGAAAGCCATGGGCAGGCAACTGAATCTAGGTACGGCCTATAGGCGGATGGTTCATGTCGATTAAGCCTGAGTTATAGGAAATCACGTTTATAAGGGCAATTGGCAACGTGGAGTGGTATTTCCAAGAAAAGTTCTGCTGCATGGAATACCTTATGGTAAGAAGACGAGATCCAGGATTCACTGGTGAATTTTGGAGAGCTTGCACGAATCATGAGGTTATAATTATGTTTAAGCCAAGTATACAGAAAAAAGAATAAGTGGGAAAGAAAGACGTAAGGCAATAATGAAATAAGTTCCAACTCGAATTTAGGGAAATAGGAGTTAGGAAGCCAAGGAATCATGAAGGGGAAGATAGTCAAAGCACAGTGGAGTTAAGCTCAAGGAAACGTGACTAAGAAGAGTGAAGACTAGATACGCGCATCATATCTTTTTTTTTTAAGAGTGCATCCTTGATCCTTGTTTTCCTGTGGAGCTTGCTTGCAAGTTATCTTTCGTATATATCCTCTCGGTCCCATTCTCGATCTTATTTCTGTTGTAAACTCCATAAGGGGGTTAAGACTCATCGGTTAGTACTATATGTCAAAGCTTGAGTGGATTTCTTGTAATCCAAAGAGGAGTTTATCTAGTTTATCGTGTTTATCTTGTCATGAGAACCTTAGGTAGAAACCCTTTGGATGAAACATGTATTTGAAACATGTTATGCTTGATGGTTGCAAGTGGTTGCAAGTGTTTGCAAGTGGTTGCTCGTGGATGCATTATACACGATTAGGCACTAGATCGGCTCACACATTCCTCATATTGCATGTGCATGAGTGTTTATGCTTATTCATGGATGAAATTCGTATGTTATCACATGGATGTTGCATATGGATGTATGATTGAGCACGCATGTAGATATTATACATTATGTTAGGAATTTGCATACATATGGATTCATTTCACTGACATACATATGCATTAAGGAGGTTTACTGTATCAGTAACCGCCTGATTTACATACATATGCATTAAGGAGGTTTACTGTACCAGTAACCGCCTGATCTCTGCATTAGATAAGTACATATACACACACTTTTGCATATGTTCATCCAGCATTTAGAATCTTTTAAGGACAATGATTGCTCGTGGATGATGCTTTGAGTAGATGGATGATTGGATGGTAGGATACGTTCTTCCTAACTTGAAGATTTCGGGGACGAAATCCTTTAAGGAGGGGAGAATGTAACAATCCGTATTTCTAATAATCTGTTATAACATAAACTGAGGCAGAATTAAATTATAAAATGGGAATCAAGGGAAACAGGCTATGCCATTGCGTTCGTCTCGGAAAAATACGCGAAATAGAGTCCGAGTTTTCGGAAATCGGAGTCCGTATGACCCAGTTAAGGCCCATTAAAGTTTGCAGGAAATTACAAGTAAAAATCAGATTCAAATTTGAAGAATTGGGCCAGCTGGACCAAGGCGGGAAAATTCCCGCCAGGGGCCCCATGTCGACAGGCCTGTCGACAGGGTCCCCAGGGAGTCGAATGCCCTGTCGACAGCCCTGTCGACAGGGGGTGCCTGGCTGATTAGCCTGGTGCACCATTTATGATTGAGGTTGGGTCTTGTGGTCTGTTTCTAGAGAGTTCCGGGATCTGATGGACCTAATTGAATCTAGGGTTAATCCTATGGTTCAAATCACTACCCTAATCTATAAATAAGACCCTAACCTACCCTAAATCATTCATTAATCATTCTTGCAACTAAACTATGCCAAAATCCAAACTCTCATGGCCTCCACCCTCTTCATACAACTCCTAATTTAATTCCTAAGTGATTTTCCATGCATACAAGCATATTTAGGCTTGTATGATCCTCCTTAGCTTGCATTAAGAGCTTGTTTTTCTATTGGCATCATAAAGGAGGAGTCTTGATCAAGTTTGCTTGCATTTGGGGGTTTTAAGTAGTTGCATAAGGGGTTTCTTGCATTTGTCACACTCATTTGAGTCCGCATAAGCATTGTAAGCCCTCTTACCTTCATTTTAGAAACTATAAAGTTAATGTGTGATGAAAGTTGGGGTTTATGTATGTTTATTGAGTTGTGCATGTTATGCTAGGGTACTAAGCCATGATTTGCAAATCTATTAAGTTATGCATGTATACTAAGCCATGATTTGCAAGATTTATAAGTTATGCATGTTTATGCAAGTTTGTTAAGCCATGGTTTGTATGTTTATTAAGTTATGCATGTTTATGCAAGTTTGTTAAGCCATGGTTTGTATGTTTATTAAGTTATGCATGTTTATGCAAGTTTGCTAAGCCATGATTTGTGTGTTTATTGAGTTATGCATGTTTATGCAAGTTTGCTAAGCCATGATTTGTATGTTTATTGAGTTATGCATATTTATGCAAGTTTAAATTGACAAGTTGTGCATGTTTTGACAAGTTGTGCATGTTTTGACAAGTTGTGCATGTTTATGCAAGTTTAAATTGACAAGTTGTGCATGTTTTGACAAGTTGTGCATGTTTTGACAAGTTGTGCATGTTTATGCAAGTTTAAAATGACAAGTTGTGCATGTTTTGACAAGTTGTGCATGTTTTGACAAGTTGTGCATGTTTGACAAGTTATGCATGATTAAGGTAATATGCAAGTTCACTATGCTAAGTTATGCAAGTTTAACATGTTATGCATGTTTATGGTAATATGCAAGATCACTATGCTAAGTTGCGCAAGTCTAACATGTTATGCATGATTGTTGTGCAAGTTTATCATGTATGTTGTGCCAAGTTCCCTCTTCCTATCCTTTATGCGTTACTACGAATATGTAAGCGATAGAATGACGTTGGGGGTTTTGGGGTAAACTTAAAATACATGAAAATATAAGATTGGGAATTTACCTATTAAGTTAGGTCTACCCCTTGGGAATTTACCTATTAAGTTAGGTCTACCCAAGTAATTGTTTGACTTGTGATTATGTTTTGAAATAAAGTGGACATGACACTTAGAAAACATAAGTGTGGCCAACTCGAGGTTGGGTTGAGTTTGTAGCGTAATTCTACCCGGAACCGACCGGCTTAACTAGTGGCTACAAACAATAGGACCCAATGTGAGAAGTTGGTCATGGGGTGCCAAGACCCGAGGTTAGACCAAGTTGTGGTGTAAAGCTACCCGGACCCGCCCGGCCTAACTAGTAACCACAACAAGGTCTAATGTGAGAGGTTAAGGTGCATTAAATTAATTAATGCCTCATGATTAGGGTTAAGTCAGGGTCCACTAATACTTAACCGATTTGGGGATTCGAGGGATTAGAAGGTGGTTAAGTTGTGAACCGTTGGTTACACTTAACTAGTTTAATCCATTTGGGAGTTCAAGGGATTAGAACGGGGTTAAGCCACACTTAACCAGTTTAATCCAGGATTAGTGAAGGGTTAAATCACACCTAACCCTCTTGGGGAAACCCTAGCAACGTGGTCTGTTCTAACAGTAATCCCAGTTTGGTATCATTCGCAACCCTAGAAGCTAGGCTAGGGCGGGGCACGATTACTGGAGGATGTAAGCGACCAAAGGGCGATGGCCGAGTGGTACAGCGGTGCGGGTCCGGCGGGCTACGGACGTGCACGTAGTCCGATGTTGGACGAACTCGAGGCACGGGTACCAGTAGGTTAGGGCTGTGCATTATTGCTTAAGTGTCCGGGGTTGACACCCGAGGGCTTGATACACCCAAAGGTGGACCCAGCACAGACTAACTACAACCATACGTGGGCCATATGGACACCAACACTTGACGTGTTAGGTTTATAGGGAGCCGATCGACTAGACCGTTGGGCTAGACCTTGTAGTAAGGTCACTTCATGTTATTGGGCCAAAGCTTGGGCCAAGGGATCAATACCTGTTATGTTGGTTTGCTAGTACACTGTGGTGCAAAAACTTAACCATGTTTATGCGATGACACCTCTATCTATCTTGTAGTTAATTCATCATGTCAGTATGTTGTTATCTATGATCATCTCAGTCTCCATCATGATGTTAACTTTATTAGTTTATAGACTGATCGTAGCAGGGCTTACTCAGTCTTTTTGACTGACCCGTTTTGTTTCGCCTCTTTTCTTCCGTTTCCCCCCCCCCCCCCCCAGGTTCTCAGGGAGGGAATACAGGAGCCTAGCTTGGAGCTTAGCTGCTTTCTTGGATAGCCCATGTATGCTTTGGACTTGAGCTCGCTATGGTTTTTCCACTTTGGGGATAGCTACTATTATGTTTTCTTTTTCAGTTTCAGATGATGTTATTTCATGTACTAGACTTGTTTATTTGGGAAATTGACATTTTGATGTACCAGACTTGTTTTTGAAATAGTTTAAAAGTCTTCCGCTGTTTTATTTGCTTACTCTGTTTATTTACATATATACATATATATATGTCATGTCCTGCCTTGCTATATCATTATGCATGTTTACCAATAATGCCCCTCCAAAGCTAGTGCATTCCTTTGCGAGTGACCCTGGCGGAGGTGGGGTGTTACAGAAAGAGAGAGAATCATTTGTAAGCTTGAGACGGAGAGATAATCAAGCTCGTGTTTTGATGAGTGAGAACGCTGATGGAGAAGCATGAATCATATTAATGGAGAGAAAACCGCGAAAGATTCGTGGGAATTATTGAGAGAGGTGTATGGAAAGGATGAAACAAAAATAAAAGAAGAAGAAGATGAAGAGGAGGTCGAAGAACCCGAAGTAGAAGAAAGGGAAGAGAAGGCGAGAAAAGAAGAGGAGAAGATGAGAGAGAAAGCTGTTAAAGAAAAAGCAGAAGAAAAGCCAAAAGCAAGTGAGAGTGCTGCCTCAGAAGCAAGAAAGAAAGTTACAGTCCAGGCTGAGGAGAAGAAAGTAAATGGGTCGGTTGAGATTCCATACGTGGCTGATGAGAATGCAGATGAGGATCCAAAGATTAGGGTTTTAGTTAAAGATGATGACGGTTCTTTAGGTAAGAGAGTCAAAGATGCAATACTAGTGAAAGACAAACATGTAATTTTGGAGAAAGTGAAGATTTATGTACAGGCCATGGCAAAAGGAGGGCCCTGTAAAGATGAACTGGAAGTTAAAAAGCCAGGTTCAAAGGAGAAAGTTCTGTCAGCTCCAGTCGTTCCTCCCACTAACGTTGAAAAGAAGCAGGCAGAGAAAGAAAAGAAGAAAGATAAAGCTGGATTTAAAAGTATAAGTGTTACTGAGAAGTTCAGTTGTAGAGCAAAGGATTTGTATGAGACTTTGATGGATGAAAACAGATGGAAAGGGTTCACACAAAGCAACGCACGCATTAGTAAAGTTGTCAATGAAGAGTACATGGAGTATGTTGAAAGAGATGCTAAGGAGGAGACGCCTCTATATGCTGATTTGGTCGATGACGTATACAAACCACCTTGGAAGAATAAAGCATTTAAAGTTTACGGGGGAGTTTTGTTGGGTAAACATTAATGCTTTATTATTGGAAAATGAAAAAAATAAAGAGTCGTGTCTTTTTATGAGTTAGTGTGTCTAGTATTAAGTAAATGTTGATTCGTAAGTCTAAGTGTCTTTATGTTAAGAGTCTTATGGAAGTTAGGGTGTGAAGCGACCTGAAACTTCCCCGGTCTCCGAAGAGATGAGAAAGAACGAATTACTGTGAGGACAAGACAAATCAGAACGCAGACAAAAGAACATTTCATTGTTATTACAACAATTCCATCAGATACAAGAATATACAGAGTATGAATGAATATTACACAGAAATATTAGAGATTTAAATTACATTTAAATTACATTTAAATACATATCAGCGGAAAATAATACGATACACAACTGAAGGAGATATACGGATACAAAGCTTTCCGGATATCGTTCCAGCTGTAAACCAGGATCCTGTGAATATAAATCTGCAAAACCAAAACTACTAGCTGCCCGTGTCGAAAATAGGGGCACCCAGAGTTTAGGTTAAAACAATAAACTCCAGGTCAGTCGTGTGACTGGTGTGAGAACTAAAATAGCTATTAATCTTTATTTTTAAAGTTAGGTAAATCAAGGGACCACGCCGCATAACACGGAACGGGTTTCCTCCCAAGAACACCAGTGCATAAAACAACAGCGCAATGCTAAATAAAGAAAAATGAAGCTATTATAAGACCCAGGTCCCATCACACAATGCAACGCAAGCCGGAGGATAGGGTTTTTACCTTATAATAGCCAAGAATGCTTGATACGTTTAAAACAAATCATTTGATACTTTTATAAGTGCATATTGTATAAAATATCTTTAAATCATAAGTATCAATCATAGACGGCATAAGCGCCCCATCCCACTATGTCGCCATACTAGACTTTACAAATAAAACCGAAATACACGTATCGGAAATTGGATTTCCATCATGGCGGCTCCTGATTCGAAAGATCGATCGCGTAATGCAATTCCCCACGGCTTACGTCCCAACAAGAGAAAACACCGTCTGCACATCCGCACATTTGGGACCAGAGTACCACCGCGGCTTACGTCCCAGCGAGAGAAAACACCGCCTACTCTATATATCCCTGAGCACTAGGCTCATCTCGGTCGACCGAATCCACGACACCACTAAGGTGCCCATCCACTAAAAAGCATACTGATCAAACCACCAGTTTACCACCATACCGGGGTGTGAGGCTCGCGAATCAACGCTATACACAAAGCCATGCTATATTAAAGCTGCGCTTTGATCATCATCCACCAAACTTTGCTTTTCAACAAAAGCTTGGATCACTGCATGTGACGATCCCAAAATCCGAGGGGCGGTATTAAGGATAATCAATAGGAAATAACACATTAATCATCATAGCAGAGTACAGATAATAGCAGAAACAATAAATAAAATAATTTAACATGGATATGACAGCGGAATCACAACATGTAGGAATATCAGAATAGCATAACGTGGGGATACACTTAGTAAAAAGAAAAGGAAGTGATCAGTCATCATCGCCAAAGGCGGAATACATACATGCAGTGACAAAACAAGAGTATCAGTCTACATCGCCGAAGGCGGAATACATATACATATAGTCAGAAATACAGAAAGTAAATCAGTCTGCATCGCCAGTGGCGGAATCATAAACATAAATACAGGAATGGCGGAAAATATCTAAGTCATCACTATGAAGTCAGCCTCGCCATGAGCCAAAAGTGCATGCTGTGCAGCAGTGCAGAACCAAAAATCACCTGTCACCTGTGTACTAGGCTGCCCGTGTGAAAATAAGGGCACCCGCGTTTGCAAAGTGAAACAAACAACGAGTCAGTCATAGGGACTGGTATGAGGAATCCATTTAACAGTTAAACAATAGTAATAGCAAATCATAGGACCACGCCACTTTCGCGGAACGGGTTTACTCCAGTGATTGCTAGTGCAATTAAAACAAGGTAAATTCTTTTTAAGACAATCGCAATGCTTTTAGAAAGAATGAAGCTATTATAAGACTCAGGTCCCATCACACAATGCAACGCAAGCCGGAGGATAGAGTTTTACCTTATAATAGCCAAATATGCTTGATACGTATAAAGAGAAATCATTTGATATTATTACTAGTGCATATATGTTTCAAAAACGAATAGCATCATAAATATCAATCATAGGCGGCATAGCTACATATACTATGTCACCATACTAGTATTACAATCAAGCCCGTTATTTCGTATTGGAAATTGGATTTCCGTCATGAGTCGAGGCAAGGGGCAAGCTCCTCTCCGCTTCGAGACACTCTAGCAAATGCCTCAGGATTACGCACACTGGGTAACCCCTGGATGCTTCAGGGCCGGTCCTCACTTACGTTAGAGGATTGGCAATTCCTGAACACACGTTTCCCGGTCCTTACAGACCTATAATCGAGGCGCCTCGCATTCCAACAACCACAAAGGTGAAAAGTAGATATATATGTCAGGGCTGGTAAGTCACTGACACCACCATAACTAGAAAGAAACGTCGTGCTCTCCCTGCAGTCCGTATCCCGTTTTTAACTCATACCGGGGTGTGAGGTTCGCGAATCTACGAAATACACAAAGCTAGGTCACGTAAGCCTTGCTTCGATCATCATCCACAAGACTTTGCTTTGCAACAGAAGCCTTGATCACAGCATCTTGGCATGCCACATAGGCAGTCCACTCCATACGATTGATTTCCATCGATATATAACCTCTAAGCTCGTACGTCTCAGAGAAGGGCGTTAAGCAAGAGAATAAATTCTCCGCCGCCAAGCAGATATATATTTAACAGAGATCAATCAGTATAGGACAAAATCCAATGTCAGACACACAGTCCATTTACAAGTCCGTCCTGGGTCTGAACGAAACCGGAGGCGTCAAATTCCTCGTATATCCGTCCAATCAACATACACGTTCAGACGGCTACTACTTCCGTCCCTTTCCGGTAGCTACTCCGGTTAGGAACCTCAGTAACGCCCATCCAACCGATACGAAGATCGTCGGTCTTGAATCGTCTTTGAATCTTCCAATTCGAATCGCTCGATGAATTACTTGAAATGAGGGTTAACTCGGCCTTTTCAAATAACTCACGTCATTAGAATTTAAATCGATTCTTTATATGGTTATATTATTCGACATCCATCTTTCAGTTATTTAGTGTTATTTTCATGTCATACACATACAACCAACAAATATCAAACAATTCAAGCCCAACTGGTTTATTTGCAACCTATGTTGCTTATAATATTTTATAACAATTTTTCGCCATTTTTATTTATTTAAAAATGGCCATATTTAATTAAACGACGTTTCAGGTCGTTTCGTGTCACTGGCGCTGTTTTTCCCTTAATTTGTTTTACACATATCGGAAAATCTAACCGTTGGATCTTCACAAATTTTACATCAGTGGGAAGATATTCCCAAAGCGAACCCAACGGTTCCAGTTTCGTGAGAATCCGACGGTCGGATCTTCCACACTAGTCGTTTGAAGTTACGGTTTCAATTTTCGAACTGCAGCGTCGTTATTCGATTAAATTTAATTATATTTATATATATATATAAATATAATCGTTTCTGGCGCTGTTTTTCCTTAATTTTGAATTAAACATTCCGGACAATCCAACCGTTGGATTTTTACAAGGTTGGTGCCGTTGGAAAGATTATTCCAAGGCGAACCCGACGGTTGAGGTTTCGGGAAAATTCAATGGTCGGATTTCCCGCACTAGTCGTTTGAAATCACGGTTTCAAAATACGAACTGCACGGCCTCGTTTCGTTTTAATTTTATTTATATATATATATTTATATAAATATAGTTCGTTCGATGATTTCTATATAGTTTTCACTTCAAATATTTTTCTAACTCCCTAAATTTTGGAAAAATTTCGCCATAACCTCCCCTGTACCGGGGGCATCGGGAAATCGCAAATAGCGTCCCGGTCCTTCTAATCTCAAAAAGAAAAAGAAAAAGCCAAGCGGCTAGCCAATAGGCTCAAAATCATCACCCAAACAAATCAGTAAATGTGTACCTATTTGTCGGGCACAAATTTTATTCCTCTTCTCTAGCCCCTTTGCTATAACCTGTTCAAAGAATATGCATGTACATATATATACAGTTCTTATCAATTATCAGTTTCTATTCAACTTCATATTTGATTTCTGTTTGGTTTAAAAACACCATTCATTCTAATGTTACATAAATAGGTGCAAATCATTTCATTAGCTAATTAATGAATATTTCAACTCATATATGTTTATTTTGAACAAGTGGCTATTTTTACACTTCACATTTCAACGATTAGGTGCTTACAATAAAAATGTGATTTTTATTGTAAAACAATTCATTTCAAAACACTATTCTTCTATATAGTTCAAGTTGGTGATAAAAGTGGAATTTTTATCATAAAACAATTTCTTTTAAGACGAGATTATTTTACACAGTTTATATAGTCAATAAAAGGTGATTTTTATTATCAAACAATTTATTTCAAAATATGAATATCATTCAACACATGAATTTCTAAACAACGAATGAATAGCTATTCAACACATGAATGTTTTCTATAGTTTCTATATATAGATAAAAATGTGATTTTTATTATCGAACGGTTTATTTCAAATTATGAATATCATTCAACACATGAATCGCTAAACAACGAATGAATAGCTATTCAACACATGAATGTTTTTATAGTTAGATAAAAATGTGATTTTTATTATCGAACGGTTTATTTCAATATATGAATATCATTCAACACATGAATCGCTAAACAACGAATGAATAGCTATTCAACACATGAATGTTTTTTTATACAATGAATAAATATAGTTTAAGCATATGAAAATAATTCAAACACAAGAATATTATTCAAAATTTCGGCAGCATAACGGCAGGGTAGTTAAACCGGCACCGTCCCTAGTACGGCTCCTCGCTCTACCTTAAAACCTCGCGGTTTTTGACAATGGGAATCATGCATCTAATTCGCACGCAGGCGGCATGTTTATATTTTTTTCTCATTTCCACAAACTAATCCTATGTGGTTTCAACCAAATATTTTCCAATCACAATTGGGTATTTTTCAACCACAATCAACCAATATCAATCACAAACAATCCCAAACAATCAATCAATTCCAACCAATAAATATCGTCCATGGTTTGTGGACGAGGGGCGTATATATATATATATATATATAGATATTTATATATAGCAGTTCATTTTCAACTCATATATAATATTTATATAAAGAATTTGAAGAGTGAGAAATCCTCACCAATAGCTATCCACTCACACGATTCTTCCTTAATAGAAACTTCGCCTACTTCGCCTTGTTGTTGCTTTCGTTTCCCGTATTCTCTACATAAGTAAAAATCGAATTTTTACTATGTTATTCAATATATAAAGATTGCACTTTGACTTCGCTATTAAATATAAAAATTATATTTTTTATTATTCTTTCAAAACTGCAGTTTTTTTCCTTTTAGAAAAATGCAGTTTTTTTCTATTCTTTAATGCAGTTTTTTTTCAATTTCTTTTTTAAAAACAGTTTTGTCTTTTTAGAAAAAAAAAATCAGTTTTTACTAATTTACAAAATGCAGTTTTTACTTATTTAAAAAATGCAGTTTTTTTTCTCTTAAAAGTAAATGCAGTTTTTTTTATTTTATTAAAAAATGCAGTTTTACTTCTTTAAAAAAAATAAAATGCAGTTTTTTTTATTTTATTAAAAAATGCAGTTTTTTTTCAAATGCAGTTTTTGATTTCCTTTAAAACAGCTTTTAAAAACCCTTTAAAAATTTCTGTTTTGATTTTCTTTTAAAACAGTTTTTAAAAACCCTTTTTAAATTTCTGTTTTAAAATCTTTTAAAATTCTGTTTTAAAAACTTAAAACAAAAAATCAGTTTTATATTTCATTTTTAAAACAGTTTTAAAATCATAATAATAAAGAAAAAAACAGTTTATATTTTCTGTAAAACAAAACAAAAATCAAAAATAAAAATAAAACCAATTTAAACGCTCACCGTGGTATGCGAAGGGGAGGAGACGTCGAGGGGTTCTGGCGGCGTTCGGAGGTGTCGGGCGGTGGTTCGAGGCTTCGACGAGGTGCTTCGATCTGCGAGGCGTCGCTTCGATTCGTCGTTCGGTGGGAGGAGAAGGTTGCGAGGGCGGCTCAGCGTCAGGCGGTGGCTCGAAGATCGGAGCGGCGGCGTTCGGAGTCTGGAGGGCGGCGTTCGATTTTAGGGTTTGTCTCCTTTTTTTTTTTTTTATTTAGTTTTATAACTAACTGATCGGGGGGGGGGGCCAATTAAAGAAGAAAAGGGGGAAAGTTTAATTTTTTATTATTTTATTTTATTTTTTTATTACTTAAATTTGCACTAGGGTTGATTTTTACATACGATCTCGAAATGAGGTCCACCGCCTGTCGTCCATAGCGTTTTACCCCCATTCCGAACACAATGGGATATGTATCGCAAGCTGGTTTGATCGTTACAATCAGTTTCTGTTGAATTTACAATTTAAATCCTTATATTGAATTTTAAACGTACATTTCAAATTACCGGGGTCACATACTAACTAGAAAAATTCCAGAAAAATATTTTCTAGTTTCGTATTGACGATACGGTCCTAACAAAACTAGTTTCGTCGAATTCTGAGACCGTTTGAAAAATGGCCAATTTCCAGTCGATTAAATTCAATAGAAACTGGTCAAACGCGTTTTCTTTTGCCACGCTCACATATTGATTCGAAAAATTATGAAATTTGAAACCTAGCAATAGTTTGACATCCCGGACCCAACAAAAGTGGTTTCGTCGAATTCCGAGGTCGTTTGCAAAATATAAATTTTCCAGGCCTATATATTCTATATACCGACTCTTCTGAAAATTCATTCTGCCATAACTTTTGATTCCCGTTATGAAACTTCGATTTTTCAGATTCGTTAGAAAGGTATTGACTAACAGATTTAAATATTTTTAGTCTCACTAAAATCCGTTATATTTTCCATCCTGCACAGTCAGACTTTGTTTGTATTCAAAATTTCAAACGGCCTTATTATACACAATTCTATATTTTATGGAAATAGGCTATTCTAATCATTCAAATTTCTTGTTAATAACCTAATTAAAAAATTTTAAACTGGTTCACATTTTCCGGGTTATTACAATCTCCCCCACTTAAAACTTTTCGTCCTCGAAAAGGAAATAATAGTTAAGCAGGAAATAAAATGTAAATGCAAAGTATTGTAAAGGTACCTTGCACCGGAGTTAGTCAGAGATGTCCACTCTGCATTTGGGATAGGCTTGTTTAATGCTCTCCTCAGTTTCCCAAGTACAGTCTCTAGGATCACTACTCCACTGCACTTTGACTAAGTGAATCTTTTTCCTCCTTAGCTCTCTGGTTTCTTTGCCAACTATCTTTAATGGATCCCTCTTGAGTGCTAATTCTGGAGTTATGTCAACATCCTGTTGTGCTGCTTCTTCCACAACAAGATCTGGATCATGAACATGCTTTCTGAGTTGAGATACGTGGAACACATTATGTACACCAGGCAACCAATCAGGTAATGAAACCCTATATGCAAGAGTTCCAATCCGTTCAAGTATAGGAAATGGACCAATAAATCTCGGTGCCAACTTCCCAGTCTTGCCAAATCTGATTACTCCTCGCATTGGAGAAACTCTTAGATAAACATAATCGCCAACGGCAAACGATATATCCCTTCTTCTCGCATCAGCATAACTTTTCTGTCGGCTCTGTGCGGTTTTTAATCTCTTCTTAATGGAATCGACTTTATCCGATGCTTCTTGAATCATATCGGGCCCTAACACAAGTCTGTTGCCAGGTTCTACCCAACATGCTGGAGATCTGCACGGTCTACCGTATAGTGCTTCAAATGGGGACATTCCCAAACTTGCTTGATAGCTATTGTTGTAAGAGAATTCTGCTAAGTGTAAATGATCTTCCCATGAGCCTCCAAAATCAATAACGCAAGCCCGCAACAAATCTTCTAAAATTCTATTCACCCGCTCAGTTTGGCCGTCTGTCTGAGGGTGATAAGCGGTGCTTAGATTTAATTTGGTTCCCAATTCCGTCTGGAATGCTTCCCAGAATTTGCTAGTGAACAGGGGATCTCTATCGCTGACTATATTGAGCGGTACTCCATGGAGTTTAACAATTTCTTTGAAGTAAATTTGGGCCAGACTTTGAGCCGTTCTGTTGGATCGGACAGGTATAAAATGGGCAGTCTTCGTGAAGCGATCTACGATTACCCATATACTGTCGTTTCCTTTTCTAGTCCGAGGCAAGCCATCGATAAAATCCATCGAGATTTGTTCCCACTTCCAACCTGGAATTTCCAATGGTTGTAATAATCCAGCCAATTTTTGTTGATCACTCTTGACTAGTTGGCAAGTGGAGCATCTGCTAACATATAATGAGATATCTCTCTTCATTGACCTCCACCAGAATGTGCGTTTAATATCGTTATACATTTTGCTCACACCTGGATGGATACTTAATTTGGATTTGTGGCATTCATCAAGTATTTCTCTCCTGAGCTCGGGAAGGTTTGGGATGCAGATTCTACCTTTTAATCTTAGAACTCCCTTGTCATCGAGTCTAAAACTTGTGGATTCACCTCCTTTGATTCTTTGACTGATTCTTTGAATAAATTCATCGTCATTCTGAAGAATAGCAATCTTATCTTGTAAGGAAGAAGTAATGATAAAACTGGCAATGATTTCATTTTTCCTGCTGAGCGCATCTGCTACTACATTGGCTTTCCCTGGAGTGTATATAATTTCAAAATCGTATGCTGCAAGGAATTCTAACCAACGCTGTTGCCTCAGGTTTAAATCCTTCTGGGTGAACAGGTATTTCAGGGATTGATGATCGGTAAATAGTTCGAATTTCTCGCCCAATAGATAATGCCTCCATATTCTTAAAGCGAACACGATAGCTAATAACTCAAGATCATGAGTAGCATAGTTTCTTTCATGTGGCTTTAGTTGACGACTGGCATATGCGATCACTTGGCCTTTTTGCATTAACACTGCTCCTAGCCCTCTAATAGAAGCATCTGTCCATACTGTCAAGTTTTGGTTACCTTCTATTATTGTCAATACCGGAGCGGTTGTCAACTTCAGTTTCAGCTCCTGGAAAGCTTCTTCACATTCGGGAGTCCATTTGAATTTCTCATGCTTCTTTGTAAGCTTTGTCAGTACTCCTGATATCTTTGAAAAATCCTGAACGAATTTCCGATAGTAACTAGCTAATCCAAGGAAACTTCGAACTTCAGTGGGCGTAGTAGGTTGTTTCCAGTTCTGAATCGCTGTAATTTTGCTTGGGTCTACAGCAATTCCTTCTTTTGATACGACGTGCCCAAGGAATTTAACTTCATTCTGCCAGAAGACACACTTAGAAAATTTAGCTTTCAAAACATTTCTTCTTAGAATTTCCAACACTTGTTCTAAATGTTTTGCATGTTCTTCTTCTGACTTAGAGTAGATTAGAATGTCATCGATGAAGACTAGAACAAATTTATTCAACACACCACGGAACACTCTGTTCATAAGATCAACGAAGTATGCCGGAGCGTTGCACAAACCGAACGGCATTACTAACCATTCGTAGAATAGATCGGGACCCCTGAAGGCTGTCAAAGGAACACAGTCTTCAGCTATACGCAATTGGTGGAAACCTGTAGCTAGGTCCATTCTGGAGAATACGGTTGCTCCATTTAATTGATCTAACAGATCGTCTATTCGGGGCAAAGGATATTTGTTCTTCAGTGTTTGTTTGTTGAGATCCCTGTAATCGACGCAAAGTCTTAGAGTACCGTCTGATTTAGGGACAAATACTACTGCGGCTCCCCATGCTGAAAAGCTTGGTCTGATCAGACCTTTCCAAAGTAATTCTCGGGTTTGGCTACTTAGCTCTTCTTTTTCTTTCGGGGCCATTCTTCTTATTGGATGAACTACTGGTCGAGCATTCGGAATTAGATCAATTCTAAATTCAATTTCTCTTTGCGGTGGTAAGTTCTCTACTTCTTCAAACACATCCGCATAATTTTTCACGACCGGTATCTTTTCTATCGAAGGGGGAGTAATTTCTAAAGAAGCCCAGAATTCTGTTCTATTAATTTCTGAACCATGGCATGGTATATATATAGGTCCAAGCTTCGTTTCAACTTTAACGATTCTTTCCGCACATCTAACTTCGGCCTTATATTTTGTTAACCAATCAAGTCCCAATATCATATCAAATTCGGAAAGGTCCATGACAATCGAATCAAAGGAGAACTTGTAACATGAATAAGAGATAGGCACTCTGCAGTATAAACTGAGACTAACAGAACCTCCTATCGGGTTTTGAACTTTAATCGGTTCCTTTAGAATTCTTTGTTTCAATTTTAACTTATGAACAATTTTACCAGAAATGAATGTACGTGATGCACCGGTATCAAAAAGTACAGAAACAGGAATATTTTTGATAGTAAGGGTACCTCCCAAGACATCGGGTTTACCTGAGCCGTCGGTGATAGCTGGCGGGGTATTCCCGTCATAAACATGCGCCACTTGTGCGCTCTTCTTCAAAGGACATTTATTGCTGTAGTGCCCCTTTTGGTGGCAGTTGTAGCATTCAACTGAGTTACTGGCCCTTGGCTTCTTTGGAGCTTTGCATACATTTGAGAAATGACCGGGCTTCCCGCAATTGTAGCAGTTGCCTTTTGGGATCTTTGCGGGTTTTTGAGTCGCGGCCGCGGTGATGCTAGATTCAGGTTGGTCATTCGAGGTCTTGCGCTTAATCCCTGCTTGGCTCTTAGCGCGGTCCTGGGTAGCATGCCTCTCATCTAGGTCCTCGTAGTTGCAAGCCATCTCTACGAGCTCTGTAAAAGAAAGTTTTATGTTGCTCATCGCCCTATCATGATATTTGCGCTTCAGCCCAAAAATGAATCTTTTATTCTTCGCTTTGTCGGTCAGAACCAACTCTGGGGCATAGCGCGATAGCTGAGTGAACTTATTCAGATAGTCTTGAATTGAGAGGTCTCCCTGCTGGAGATTTGCAAATTGCTCCCGCATCCTCTCAAGAGCTTGTTCTGGCACAAACTTCTCATTGAATAATGTCCTGAACTGTTCCCATGTTCGGATAGTACCAGCTGCATCACCAGAAGTAATGGCGTCCCACCACAGCTCTGCCTCTTCCTGCAGAAGCCATATGCCAAGTCGGGCTTTATTGTTAGTTCCCATGCCCATACCTTCAAATATTTTCTCGCAGGTCTTTAGCCAAGCGATAGCTTCAGTCACTGTGCCTGTGCCTGTAAAAGGTTTCCCTCCAAGATTTCGGTATCTCTTTGCCACTTTGTCCAACTCAAAGTCTTCGGGAGCTGGTGCCTGAATAATAGGGATCTCTGCAGCTACGGGGATATTCCCCCGTCCTCTTGCTGCATCTCCTCGGCCTCCACGGCCTCCTCTGGCTGCTGCTGCTCGTGTAGCCATCTAAGAATACTATATAAGCAAGAAAAGAGTCAAGCTCACAGATTTGATAATTTTCATAAATGATAAAGCAAGGAAAAACAAGGAAAGATAATGATGATGTACTGATCAAATTGTTTTGCTAATCTGTTTAGCTCATTCTAGGATATTGCTAATCCTATCTCTAATGAGCTACTCGCATTAGAACACTACTGATTCTATTCTGACGAGAGGTTTAATGTGTTAGATCCCGGAACTAAGGTTAACCAAAGCTCTGATACCAACTGTGACGATCCCAAAATCCGAGGGGCGGTATTAAGGATAATCAATAGGAAATAACACATTAATCATCATAGCAGAGTACAGATAATAGCAGAAACAATAAATAAAATAATTTAACATGGATATGACAGCGGAATCACAACATGTAGGAATATCAGAATAGCATAACGTGGGGATACACTTAGTAAAAAGAAAAGGAAGTGATCAGTCATCATCGCCAAAGGCGGAATACATACATGCAGTGACAAAACAAGAGTATCAGTCTACATCGCCGAAGGCGGAATACATATACATATAGTCAGAAATACAGAAAGTAAATCAGTCTGCATCGCCAGTGGCGGAATCATAAACATAAATACAGGAATGGCGGAAAATATCTAAGTCATCACTATGAAGTCAGCCTCGCCATGAGCCAAAAGTGCATGCTGTGCAGCAGTGCAGAACCAAAAATCACCTGTCACCTGTGTACTAGGCTGCCCGTGTGAAAATAAGGGCACCCGCGTTTGCAAAGTGAAACAAACAACGAGTCAGTCATAGGGACTGGTATGAGGAATCCATTTAACAGTTAAACAATAGTAATAGCAAATCATAGGACCACGCCACTTTCGCGGAACGGGTTTACTCCAGTGATTGCTAGTGCAATTAAAACAAGGTAAATTCTTTTTAAGACAATCGCAATGCTTTTAGAAAGAATGAAGCTATTATAAGACTCAGGTCCCATCACACAATGCAACGCAAGCCGGAGGATAGAGTTTTACCTTATAATAGCCAAATATGCTTGATACGTATAAAGAGAAATCATTTGATATTATTACTAGTGCATATATGTTTCAAAAACGAATAGCATCATAAATATCAATCATAGGCGGCATAGCTACCATATACTATGTCACCATACTAGTATTACAATCAAGCCCGTTATTTCGTATTGGAAATTGGATTTCCGTCATGAGTCGAGGCAAGGGGCAAGCTCCTCTCCGCTTCGAGACACTCTAGCAAATGCCTCAGGATTACGCACACTGGGTAACCCCTGGATGCTTCAGGGCCGGTCCTCACTTACGTTAGAGGATTGGCAATTCCTGAACACACGTTTCCCGGTCCTTACAGACCTATAATCGAGGCGCCTCGCATTCCAACAACCACAAAGGTGAAAAGTAGATATATATGTCAGGGCTGGTAAGTCACTGACACCACCATAACTAGAAAGAAACGTCGTGCTCTCCCTGCAGTCCGTATCCCGTTTTTAACTCATACCGGGGTGTGAGGTTCGCGAATCTACGAAATACACAAAGCTAGGTCACGTAAGCCTTGCTTCGATCATCATCCACAAGACTTTGCTTTGCAACAGAAGCCTTGATCACAGCATCTTGGCATGCCACATAGGCAGTCCACTCCATACGATTGATTTCCATCGATATATAACCTCTAAGCTCGTACGTCTCAGAGAAGGGCGTTAAGCAAGAGAATAAATTCTCCGCCGCCAAGCAGATATATATTTAACAGAGATCAATCAGTATAGGACAAAATCCAATGTCAGACACACAGTCCATTTACAAGTCCGTCCTGGGTCTGAACGAAACCGGAGGCGTCAAATTCCTCGTATATCCGTCCAATCAACATACACGTTCAGACGGCTACTACTTCCGTCCCTTTCCGGTAGCTACTCCGGTTAGGAACCTCAGTAACGCCCATCCAACCGATACGAAGATCGTCGGTCTTGAATCGTCTTTGAATCTTCCAATTCGAATCGCTCGATGAATTACTTGAAATGAGGGTTAACTCGGCCTTTTCAAATAACTCACGTCATTAGAATTTAAATCGATTCTTTATATGGTTATATTATTCGACATCCATCTTTCAGTTATTTAGTGTTATTTTCATGTCATACACATACAACCAACAAATATCAAACAATTCAAGCCCAACTGGTTTATTTGCAACCTATGTTGCTTATAATATTTTATAACAATTTTTCGCCATTTTTATTTATTTAAAAATGGCCATATTTAATTAAACGACGTTTCAGGTCGTTTCGTGTCACTGGCGCTGTTTTTCCCTTAATTTGTTTTACACATATCGGAAAATCTAACCGTTGGATCTTCACAAATTTTACATCAGTGGGAAGATATTCCCAAAGCGAACCCAACGGTTCCAGTTTCGTGAGAATCCGACGGTCGGATCTTCCACACTAGTCGTTTGAAGTTACGGTTTCAATTTTCGAACTGCAGCGTCGTTATTCGATTAAATTTAATTATATTTATATATATATATAAATATAATCGTTTCTGGCGCTGTTTTTCCTTAATTTTGAATTAAACATTCCGGACAATCCAACCGTTGGATTTTTACAAGGTTGGTGCCGTTGGAAAGATTATTCCAAGGCGAACCCGACGGTTGAGGTTTCGGGAAAATTCAATGGTCGGATTTCCCGCACTAGTCGTTTGAAATCACGGTTTCAAAATACGAACTGCACGGCCTCGTTTCGTTTTAATTTTATTTATATATATATATTTATATAAATATAGTTCGTTCGATGATTTCTATATAGTTTTCACTTCAAATATTTTTCTAACTCCCTAAATTTTGGAAAAATTTCGCCATAACCTCCCCTGTACCGGGGGCATCGGGAAATCGCAAATAGCGTCCCGGTCCTTCTAATCTCAAAAAGAAAAAGAAAAAGCCAAGCGGCTAGCCAATAGGCTCAAAATCATCACCCAAACAAATCAGTAAATGTGTACCTATTTGTCGGGCACAAATTTTATTCCTCTTCTCTAGCCCCTTTGCTATAACCTGTTCAAAGAATATGCATGTACATATATATACAGTTCTTATCAATTATCAGTTTCTATTCAACTTCATATTTGATTTCTGTTTGGTTTAAAAACACCATTCATTCTAATGTTACATAAATAGGTGCAAATCATTTCATTAGCTAATTAATGAATATTTCAACTCATATATGTTTATTTTGAACAAGTGGCTATTTTTACACTTCACATTTCAACGATTAGGTGCTTACAATAAAAATGTGATTTTTATTGTAAAACAATTCATTTCAAAACACTATTCTTCTATATAGTTCAAGTTGGTGATAAAAGTGGAATTTTTATCATAAAACAATTTCTTTTAAGACGAGATTATTTTACACAGTTTATATAGTCAATAAAAGGTGATTTTTATTATCAAACAATTTATTTCAAAATATGAATATCATTCAACACATGAATTTCTAAACAACGAATGAATAGCTATTCAACACATGAATGTTTTCTATAGTTTCTATATATAGATAAAAATGTGATTTTTATTATCGAACGGTTTATTTCAAATTATGAATATCATTCAACACATGAATCGCTAAACAACGAATGAATAGCTATTCAACACATGAATGTTTTTATAGTTAGATAAAAATGTGATTTTTATTATCGAACGGTTTATTTCAATATATGAATATCATTCAACACATGAATCGCTAAACAACGAATGAATAGCTATTCAACACATGAATGTTTTTTTATACAATGAATAAATATAGTTTAAGCATATGAAAATAATTCAAACACAAGAATATTATTCAAAATTTCGGCAGCATAACGGCAGGGTAGTTAAACCGGCACCGTCCCTAGTACGGCTCCTCGCTCTACCTTAAAACCTCGCGGTTTTTGACAATGGGAATCATGCATCTAATTCGCACGCAGGCGGCATGTTTATATTTTTTTCTCATTTCCACAAACTAATCCTATGTGGTTTCAACCAAATATTTTCCAATCACAATTGGGTATTTTTCAACCACAATCAACCAATATCAATCACAAACAATCCCAAACAATCAATCAATTCCAACCAATAAATATCGTCCATGGTTTGTGGACGAGGGGCGTATATATATATATATATATATAGATATTTATATATAGCAGTTCATTTTCAACTCATATATAATATTTATATAAAGAATTTGAAGAGTGAGAAATCCTCACCAATAGCTATCCACTCACACGATTCTTCCTTAATAGAAACTTCGCCTACTTCGCCTTGTTGTTGCTTTCGTTTCCCGTATTCTCTACATAAGTAAAAATCGAATTTTTACTATGTTATTCAATATATAAAGATTGCACTTTGACTTCGCTATTAAATATAAAAATTATATTTTTTATTATTCTTTCAAAACTGCAGTTTTTTTCCTTTTAGAAAAATGCAGTTTTTTTCTATTCTTTAATGCAGTTTTTTTTCAATTTCTTTTTTAAAAACAGTTTTGTCTTTTTAGAAAAAAAAAATCAGTTTTTACTAATTTACAAAATGCAGTTTTTACTTATTTAAAAAATGCAGTTTTTTTTCTCTTAAAAGTAAATGCAGTTTTTTTTATTTTATTAAAAAATGCAGTTTTACTTCTTTAAAAAAAATAAAATGCAGTTTTTTTTATTTTATTAAAAAATGCAGTTTTTTTTCAAATGCAGTTTTTGATTTCCTTTAAAACAGCTTTTAAAAACCCTTTAAAAATTTCTGTTTTGATTTTCTTTTAAAACAGTTTTTAAAAACCCTTTTTAAATTTCTGTTTTAAAATCTTTTAAAATTCTGTTTTAAAAACTTAAAACAAAAAATCAGTTTTATATTTCATTTTTAAAACAGTTTTAAAATCATAATAATAAAGAAAAAAACAGTTTATATTTTCTGTAAAACAAAACAAAAATCAAAAATAAAAATAAAACCAATTTAAACGCTCACCGTGGTATGCGAAGGGGAGGAGACGTCGAGGGGTTCTGGCGGCGTTCGGAGGTGTCGGGCGGTGGTTCGAGGCTTCGACGAGGTGCTTCGATCTGCGAGGCGTCGCTTCGATTCGTCGTTCGGTGGGAGGAGAAGGTTGCGAGGGCGGCTCAGCGTCAGGCGGTGGCTCGAAGATCGGAGCGGCGGCGTTCGGAGTCTGGAGGGCGGCGTTCGATTTTAGGGTTTGTCTCCTTTTTTTTTTTTTTATTTAGTTTTATAACTAACTGATCGGGGGGGGGGGGGCCAATTAAAGAAGAAAAGGGGGAAAGTTTAATTTTTTATTATTTTATTTTATTTTTTTATTACTTAAATTTGCACTAGGGTTGATTTTTACATACGATCTCGAAATGAGGTCCACCGCCTGTCGTCCATAGCGTTTTACCCCCATTCCGAACACAATGGGATATGTATCGCAAGCTGGTTTGATCGTTACAATCAGTTTCTGTTGAATTTACAATTTAAATCCTTATATTGAATTTTAAACGTACATTTCAAATTACCGGGGTCACATACTAACTAGAAAAATTCCAGAAAAATATTTTCTAGTTTCGTATTGACGATACGGTCCTAACAAAACTAGTTTCGTCGAATTCTGAGACCGTTTGAAAAATGGCCAATTTCCAGTCGATTAAATTCAATAGAAACTGGTCAAACGCGTTTTCTTTTGCCACGCTCACATATTGATTCGAAAAATTATGAAATTTGAAACCTAGCAATAGTTTGACATCCCGGACCCAACAAAAGTGGTTTCGTCGAATTCCGAGGTCGTTTGCAAAATATAAATTTTCCAGGCCTATATATTCTATATACCGACTCTTCTGAAAATTCATTCTGCCATAACTTTTGATTCCCGTTATGAAACTTCGATTTTTCAGATTCGTTAGAAAGGTATTGACTAACAGATTTAAATATTTTTAGTCTCACTAAAATCCGTTATATTTTCCATCCTGCACAGTCAGACTTTGTTTGTATTCAAAATTTCAAACGGCCTTATTATACACAATTCTATATTTTATGGAAATAGGCTATTCTAATCATTCAAATTTCTTGTTAATAACCTAATTAAAAAATTTTAAACTGGTTCACATTTTCCGGGTTATTACACTGCATCTCAGCATGCCACACTATCAATCCATATCGTACCACTGATTTCTGCCAATATATAACCTCTAAGCTCGTATGTCTCAGAGAAGGGCGTTAAGCAAGAGAATAAATTCCCCGCCGCTAAACAGATATATATTTAGCAGAGATCAACGAATATGATATAAAGGAATACAATGTCAGACACACCATCCATTTACAAGTCCGTTCTAGGTCTGAACGAAACCGGAGGCACTTTCCTCGCATATCCATCCATCTCCAAGTACGTCTGGATGACCACCAACTATTTCCATCCTCTTGGGTGTACAGCCCAATCAGGATCGTCAGTAATTATCCCAACGATGTGAAGACTTTCGGTCTTCCACCACCGCCTTCATCTTCGACATATCGTCGAATCGGTTATTCAGAATGGGTATAAACCCGGCCTTTCCGAACAACCCGCGTATATTAAAAATAAATGTTACACAAACACAACATACGCCTCATTCCAATTCATTAGTTACTAACCGTAAATCAGTAAGAGAGCAATTCCCCAAATATTAACCCCGAAGGCCGAAACCAATATCAGATCAATATCCAGGAAACCATTCTTCTTAACTAACCTTCAGCTAGTTTCTAAATTTCAATTCTTAGGGAAAGGTTCCCATTAATTTTATCCAAGATAAATTCTTTAAAATTTATCCTTTAATCTTCCTTTGGATGTCATTTCAAACCAAATTATGGTTTTCCAAACTAGTCGGGATTAACGAACCATACCGAAGTAATTATTTAATTTATTTCCCAATCCCAACCTATTCATCCCATGAAGCAAAACTGGTAATACTCCATATTTAATACCACGGTGTTATCGGTAAAATTAATTACCATTTCACGTTCAAATCTAATTAAAGATTTAACTACCGCTTTGGAGCAAAACTGGTGATACTCCATTCTCGCTCAATTTCTAAATTTGATAATTTAAATTATCAATTCCCATTTCAATCTAATTGAAGATTCATTAAAACTCCTTTTACTGGGTTAAAGAACTAATGTCTTTTAAAACACAGTTCATGACAAACCCAAATCACATTCTTATTTATTATCGGGTTAAAGAACAAGTGTTATTTAAAACACTGTTCACGATAAACCCACAAATCAATTCTATTTAAAACCCATTACAAATCCGATTTATTTATTTATTTAAAAATAAATGGGTTTTAATTTTAATTCAAAACTAGTTCATTTCGATAAAAATCTATTTTTATCTTTTCAAATATGGAGTTTTTCATCCCAATTTTTCCCAAATCATTTCTTATGATTTTACACTAATTATTACTATTTTTAATAATTTTATCAAGGCCCGTACAGTCGATTTCCATCAACGGCCATCGAACTGCACTTACAGCGACCTTTTCCAAATTTGATTTGGACGTATCTCCAAATACAACGTTAGACTTCAAATTTCTAATATTCGTTAGAAAGCTCTTTTCGATACGAACCCAACGGTTCCGGTTTTAGGAGAATCCGACGGTCGGATCTCCCGCAATGTCTGTTTGAAATAAATGGTCGAAATTCACGAACTGCCGCGGCGCGGCGCGTTCTATTCAGGCCATTATATTATATTATATATATATATATATATATATATATATATATATATATTTCGTCGATTACTATTTAAAACGAATTTTATAAATCGTTTTTAAATTCGTTTTAAAAACAATTTCAACTTCCATCTCAATTCAAATCAAAATTGAATCTTTCCTTATAAATTCGTTCTACATTCACTTCTATTTGATTTCAATTCAAATCGATTTCAATTCTATTTCAATTCGTTTTCAATTGAATTCAATTCAATTCAAATTCGTTTTCTATTCAATTCAAATTCGTTTTCTACTCAATTCAATTCGAATTCGTTTTCTATTCAATTCAATTCGAATTTGTTTTCTAATCAATTACTTTCGAATTCGTTTTCTATTCAATTCAAATTCGTTTTCTACTCAATTCAATTCGAATTCGTTTTCTATTCAATTCAATTCGAATTCGTTTTCTACTCAATTCAAATTCGAATTCATTTTCTATTCAGTTCAATTCAAATTGGTTTTCTAATCGATTCAAATCCGTTTTCTACTCAATTCAATTCGAATTCGTTTTCTATTCAATTCAATTCGAATTCGTTTTCTATTCAATTCAAATTCGAATTCGTTTTCTATTCAATTCAATTCAAATTAGTTTTCTAATCGAGTCAAATCAAATTCGTTTTATATTCGTTTCAATTCAAATTCGTTTTCTATTCGAATCAAATTCAATTCTATTTGAATCCATTTTCTATTCAATTCAATTCGATTCAAATTTCATTTCAAAATATTCGATTTCGAAATCACTTTTCAATATTCATTTTTAAATGAATAAAATCGATATAAATATCGTTCACGTCAAAATGGCGTCAATCTAATCAACACGGCTTCATATATTTCTATTTTCAAATATTCTATTTCAAATATTTCTATTTCAATATATTTCTATTTAAAATATTTCTATTATCAAAATGTTTCGTTCAACACATGACTAATCTCAACGGATGAGTACTATCAACACATGAACCTTTATTTTATATTGATGAAGATGTAAATTCTATTATTAAAATATTTCGTTCAACACATGACTAATCTCAACGGATGAGTACGGTCAACACATGAACCTTTATTTTATACTATTCTTTATTTTTTCGATTGGAATGAGGCCCAATCAATTACCATATAAAGTTAATTATATGGATTCCATACAACAAATGTATATAATAGCAACGATAAATAATCAACCATCATCCAAAGTGCACTACACTGTATAGGCATCAAGTATAGATATCTAACGCTTATAACAGCCTGTCGATCCATCGACCGACATATTTAATCAATCAGGATGAGTGAACTTCAAATTTCATCCCAACACCCGTGTGGGGTTGCAAACAATCAAACACAGATTTTATTTGTGCAGTTGGGCGATATGTAAAATTTATCGTCCCAATCAATGTCAGTCAAATCGGTGTACATAAACATACCGTTCGGTTTGTAAATGAATATTTATTTATTCACATTCACTATATTCATATTCACGTTAAAAATTATATTTTTAACGATAAAACATTTTATTTTAACATATGAATTTCTATTCAGTTCATTCTTTAAATAAAATGATATTTTTATTTTCTAACTTATTTTAGAAAATTTCGGCGGCATAACGGCACGATACTAGAAACGGGACGAGGCCTAGCCTTATCCCCGGTCTAGTGAAGGCCCACGCCATTCACACATCAATCAAATCCATTCCATTTCACCAAATAATCTAACCAACTATACAACCAAACAAACAAGTCCATGGTCTGTGGACGATTGTGTCGGGTGCTACTAAACACCGTCTGCATCCTAGTATATATATATATAACTAGAAAAAGAAATTGAAAGGTGAGAAATTCTCACCCTTTCGCTAAACTGAATAACGCAATTCTTCATGGGTAGGAAATCTTCACCGTGCTTTTCTTTTGTCTATTTCGTTGCCCGTATTCACTACCTATATAAAAATCACATTTTTACTTTGCTATTCAATATATAAAATCGAATTTTTACTTCGCTATTCAATATATAAAAATCGAATTTTTACTATGCTATTCAATATATGAAAATCGAATTTTTACTATGCTATTCAATATATAAAAATCAAATTTTTTCTATGCTATTCAATATATGAAAATCGAATTTTTACTATGCTATTCAATATATAAAAATCGAATTTTTACTATGCTATTCAATATATAAAAATCATATTTTTATTCTTTTAAAAATCTTGTCTTCTCTAGTTCAAAAATCAAATGGTTATGTAAGGAAAAATCATTTCTTATATTCTAATGTTATACGAGTAAGAATTATATTTTTAACTTTCCTTGCTTAAATAAAAATCATACTTTTCTAAATCAGTTTTCTTATAATAAATAAAATCAGTTTTAATTGAAGAAAATAAACAGGAAAAACTCACATTGCACGTTTGAAATAAAAAAAGGCTTGGTGCTGAGTTCGTCGGAGTGGTGGAAGGGGTGCACCGGAGCTGCTGGCGGCGGGTCCAGGCTTCAGGCAGAGGCGGCCGGATTCGGGTGGCGGTGGGGTTGACTTCGGCCTTGGGGTCTGAAAAGGGTTGTCGCGGGTTTCGATGTGGGGGTTCGCGGTTGGAGGCGCCGGAGGGAGGAGAGCCTCGCCGGTAGTGGCGCGATGATGGGGGCCGGGAGTGAGTGGCGCGCAGTCGACGAAGAGGGGGGCGACGAGTTCGTGATGTCGGGTTTTTTTCTATTTTACTTTTTCCAGATCTGAACGAAGTATGAGGAGAGAGAGAGTAAGGGAGAATTATGTAATATTTATTTTAATTTAATTTTTATATCCACTTGAGGTTGACTTTTAATTCGAACTCAGAATTAAGCCCACTGACTGTCGCCCCTAGCGTATTACCCCCATTCCGAACACAATGGGATATGTATCGTAAGCTGATTCGACTGTTTCGATCAGTTTCCGTTCAAATTAAAATATAAATCAGTATATTCAATTCTGAACGTACATTTCAATTTACTGGGGTCACATACGGACACCGAAAATTCCAGAAAAATATTTTCTAGCTTCGTATTGACGATACGGTCCTAACAAAACTAATTTCATCGAATTCTGAGACAGTTGGAAAAATGGCCATTTTCCAGTCGATTAAAATCAACTGAAACTGGTCAAACGCGTTTTCCTTTGCCACGCTCACATATTGATTCGGAAAATTATGAAATTTGGAATCTAGCAATAACTTGACATCACGGACCCAACAAAAGTGGTTTTGTCGAAATCCGAAGTCGTTTGCAAAATGTCCATTTTTAAGGGCCTGAATTCCATAGCGACTATTCAGAATTTTCAACTGGACATATCTTTTGATTCCCGCTATGAAATTTCAATTTTTCGGATTCGTTGGAAAGGTAGTCACAATTAGATCCCATTATTTTTGATTTCACTAAAATCCGGTTTATTTTGCACCCGGTACATTCATTTGAAGTTTGAAATCGAATTATCGAACTACCGCGCCATTTTCAATTCCATTTATGATTATATATAATTATTTATATTCTAACGACGACGTATATAATATATACGTTATATTCTATTCAAAATAAATTTCTCGTCGATATTATTTAAAATAATTCATTTTAAATATTCAAAATTCGCTAAAATTGCCGAAATAAAATTTTTAAACTGGCCCAGATTTTCGGGTTGTTACAATCTCCCCCACTTAAAACTTTTCGTCCCCGAAAAGGAACAAAGCCGAAAGTTGTTTAACAATTCAACTCAACTTCCATTGTTTTGATTACGGCTTAAGTTCTTCAACTTTTCAGTTTCTAAGAACTTTTCAAAAATTTCAAAAATTTGGCTAACACCCTAAATTTTCGAAAATTTTCGCCATAACCTCCCCTGCACCGGGAGCCACGGGAAAATCCCGAAATTTCCATAAAGGCCTTCTGATCTAAAAAAGAAAAAGAAAAAGCCAAGCGGCTAGCCAATCGGCTCATAAAATCATCATCACCCAAATAAAACAGTAAATTATAGTAAACATGTACCTATTTGTCGGGCAAACAAATTTTATTCTCTGCTCTAGCCTCCTTGCTATGACCTGTTCAATGTAAGTACAAGTATATGCATGCAATTTCAATCAAATTCCAAAACAGTCTAATATGCGGTGCTAAATTCGCCTTAGTTCAACATTCTTCTTACACTAGCTATATTATACAATATCGATACATTTTTAAAACAAAAGCATACTTACGTTCATATAAGCATCATACACATCCATACATATATCCAAAATGCTAGTTCATTACATTAAAACCCAACTTTCTAGGAAGTCGTGCCTCCTCCTTGCATAATTTCCAAAGTAGATATCTCCTTTCCTTTGGATTTCTTATCACCCTTCTTTAACGGGCAATCTCGGGCTAGATACCTTATATCTTTGCATCGGAAGCACTTCTTTTCTTTTCCTAATTTTCTGGATTTTTTCTTAACGTTTGGACACTTATCCACAAAATGTCCCGTTTCTTTGCACTTAAAACAAACTATGTCCATTCTTATCTCTTTCTCCTTGATTTTCTTTCTCTCGGGGCACCGAACCGCATAATGCCCTTCTTCTCTGCATATACGACAATAAACACCCACGTATGTTCCTAAGTTCAACTTCCTTTCTTTTTCTGTTTTCTGGTGGGGCCTCCTTGTTTGTTTCGGAGTCATACTGAAGTCAGCATTAGATAAGCCATAGAGAACCATCTCCTACATTATATTTGAGGATTTTATCAAGAGAGTTTACATTATTTTTCATTAACAAATATCTTGATTTATGCTTTATATATCATTCCAGTATTTCTATTAGTTGAATTAATAATCATCATAGCTAGCAATCAATGTGTTGGTTAACTTTCAAAGGTATAATTTTTTTTATATATATACTAAAAATCATGTTTTTGATGCCAAATCACAGCAATAAATCTATCTAGTTTGGTTCTCACACCAGTCGATTGGAAATATATAAATATCTCACTTTCGAAACTCGAACATAAACACTGATGATGAGATCTCAATCATCAGTATCATCTCCGGGCGACTAGAGTGTGATTCTATATCTATTCAATATATTAAAACTTCGAATACACGTTTGCAAGGCGTAAATGCAAAATCTTTATATATTGGATTGTCCAAATTCAATATAAAACAAATATTCAAATACGTATAAAAATGGTTTAAACTTTCAAAACAAAGTTTGTTTAAATGTTTATTTTAAAAATAACACTCTTTCGACTCGTCCTAGGATACTACTGATCCCATCTCTAACGAGTCATTCTTATTGGATATTACTAATCCAATCTCCGATGAATTCTTTCGTTTGGTTCTAATGTGTCTTGTTCTCTGAGCTTTGTAAACCAAAGCTCTGATACCAAATGAAGCGACCCGAAACTTCCCCGGTCTCCGAAGAGATGAGAAAGAACGAATTACTGTGAGGACAAGACAAATCAGAACGCAGACAAAAGAACATTTCATTGTTATTACAACAATTCCATCAGATACAAGAATATACAGAGTATGAATGAATATTACACAGAAATATCAGAGATTTAAATTACATTTAAATACATAGCAGCGGAAAATAATACGATACACAATTGAAGGAGATATACGGATACAAAGCTTTCCAGATATCGTTCCAGCTGTAAACCAGGATCCTGTGAATATAAATCTGCAAAACCAAAACTACTAGCTGCCCGTTTCGAAAATAGGGGCACCCAGAGTTTAGGTTAAAACAATAAACTCCAGGTCAGTCATGTGACTGGTGTGAGAACTAAAACAGCTATTAATCTTTATTTTTAAAGTTAGGTAAATCAAGGGACCACGCCGCATAACACGGAACGGGTTTCCTCCCAAGAACACCAGTGCATAAAACAACAGCACAATGCTAAATAAAGAAAAATGAAGCTATTATAAGACCCAGGTCCCATCACACAATGCAACGCAAGCCGGAGGATAGGGTTTTTACCTTATAATAGCCAAGAATGCTTGATACGTTTAAAACAAATCATTTGATACTTTTATAAGTGCATATTGTATAAAATATCTTTAAATCATAAGTATCAATCATAGACGGCATAAGCGCCCCATCCCACTATGTCGCCATACTAGGCTCTACAAATAAAACCGAAATACACGTATCGGAAATTGGATTTCCATCATGGCGGCTCCTGATTCGAAAGATCGATCGCGTAATGCAATTCCCCACGGCTTACGTCCCAACAAGAGAAAACACCGTCTGCACATCCGCACATTTGGGACCAGAGTACCACCGCGGCTTACGTCCCAGCGAGAGAAAACACCGCCTACTCTATATATCCCTGAGCACTAGGCTCATCTCGATCGACCGAATCCACGACACCACTAAGGTGCCCATCCACTATAAAGCATACTGATCAAACCACCAGTTTACCACCATACCGGGGTGTGAGGCTCGCGAATCAACGCTATACACAAAGCCATGCTATATTAAAGCTGCGCTTTGATCATCATCCACCAAACTTTGCTTTTCAACAAAAGCCTGGATCACTGCATCTCAGCATGCCACACTATCAATCCATATCGTACCACTGATTTCTGCCAATATATAACCTCTGAGCTCGTATGTCTCAGAGAAGGACGTTAAGCAAGAGAATAAATTCCCCGCCGCCAAACAGATATATATTTAGCAGAGATCAACGAATACGATATAAAGGAATACAATGTCAGACACACCATCCATTTACAAGTCCGTTCTAGGTCTGAACGAAACCAGAGGCACTTTCCTCGCATATCCATCCATCTCCAAGTACGTCTGGACGACCACCAACTATTTCCATCCTCTTGGGTGTAAGCCCAATCAGGATCGTCAGTAATTATCCCAACGATGTGAAGACTTCCGGTCTTCCACCACCGTCTTCATCTTCGACATATCGTCGAATCGGTTATTCAGAATGGGTATAAACCCGGCCTTTCCGAACAACCCGCGTATATTAAAAATAAATGTTACACAAACACAACATACGCCTCATTCCAATTCATTAGTTACTAACTGTAAATCAGTAAGAGAGCAATTCCCCAAATATTAACCCCGAAGGCCGAAACCAACATCAGATCAATATCCAGGAAACCATTCTTCTTAACTAACCTTCAGCTAGTTTCTAAATTTCAATTCTTAGGGAAAGGTTCCCATTAATTTTATCCAAGATAAATTCTTTAAAATTTATCCTTTAATCTTCCTTTGGATGTCATTTCAAACCAAAATATGGTTTTCCAAACTAGTCGGTATTAACGAACCATACCGAAGTAATTATTTAATTTATTTCCCAATCCCAACCTATTCATCCCATAAAGCAAAACTGGTAATACTCCATATTTAATACCACGGTGTTATCGGTAAAATTAATTACCATTTCACGTTCAAATCTAATTAAAGATTTAACTACCACTTTGGAGCAAAACTGGTGATACTCCATTCTCGCTCAATTTCTAAATTTGATAATTTAAATTATCAATTCCCATTTCAATCTAATTGAAGATTCATTAAAACTCCTTCTACTGGGTTAAAGAACTAATGTCTTTTAAAACACAGTTCACGACAAACCCAAATCACATTCTTATTTATTATCGGGTTAAAGAACAAGTGTTATTTAAAACACTGTTCGCGATAAACCCACAATTCAATTCTATTTAAAACCCATTACAAATCCGATTTATTTATTTATTTAAAAATAAATGGGTTTTAATTTTAATTCAAAACTAGTTCATTTCGATAAAAATCTATTTTTATCTTTTTAAATATGGAGTTTTTCATCCCAATTTTTCCCAAATCATTTCTTATGATTTTACACTAATTATTAAAAAAATTAATAATTTTATCAAGGCCCGTACAGTCGATTTCCATCAACGGCCATCGAACTGCGCTTACAGCGACCTTTTCCAAATTTGATTTGGATGTATCTCCAAATCCAACCGTTAGATTTCAAATTTCTAATATTCGTTAGAAAGCTCTTTTCGATACGAACCCAACGGTTCCGGTTTTAGGAGAATCCGACGGTCGGATCTACCGCAATGTCCGTTTGAAATAAATGGTCGAAATTCACGAACTGCCGCGGCGCGGCGCGTTCTATTCAGGCCATTATATTATATATATAATATATATAACATATATTTCGTCGATTACTATTTAAAACGAATTTTGTAAATCGTTTTTAAATTCGTTTTAAAAACAATTTCAACTTCCATCTCAATTCAAATCAAAATTGAATCTTTCCTTATAAATTCGTTCTACATTCACTTCTATTTGATTTCAATTCAAATCGATTTCAATTCTATTTCAATTCGTTTTCAATTGAATTCAATTCAATTCAAATTCGTTTTCTATTCAATTCAAATTCGTTTTCTACTCAATTCAATTCGAATTCGTTTTCTATTCAATTCAATTCGAATTTGTTTTCTAATCAATTCGAATTCGTTTTCTATTCAATTCAAATTCGTTTTCTACTCAATTCAATTCTAATTCGTTTCCTATTCAATTCAATTCGAATTCGTTTTCTATTCAATTCAAATTCGAATTCGTTTTCTATTCAATTCAATTCAAATTGGTTTTCTAATCGATTCAAATCCGTTTTCTACTCAATTCAATTCGAATTCGTTTTCTATTCAATTCAATTCGAATTCGTTTTCTATTCAATTCAAATTCGAATTCGTTTTCTATTCAATTCAATTCAAATTGGTTTTCTAATCGATTCAAATCAAATTCGTTTTATATTCGTTTCAATTCAAATTCGTTTTCTATTCGAATCAAATTCAATTTTATTTGAATCCATTTTCTATTCAATTCAATTCGATTCAAATTTCATTTCAAAATATTCGATTTCGAAATCACTTTTCAATATTCATTTTAAAATGAATAAAATCGATATAAATATCGTTCACGTCAAAATGGCGTCAATCTAATCAACACGGCTTCATATATTTCTATTTTCAAATATTCTATTTCAAATATTTCTATTTCAATATATTTCTATTTCAAATATTTCTATTATCAAAATGTTTCGTTCAACACATGACTAATCTCAACGGATGAGTACTGTCAACACATGAACCTTTATTTTATATTGATGAAGATGTAAATTCTATTATTAAAATATTTCGTTCAACACATGACTAATCTCAACGGATGAGTACGGTCAACACATGAACCTTTATTTTATACTATTCTTTATTTTTCCGATTGGAATGAGGCCCAATCAATTACCATATAAAGTTAATTATATGGATTCCATACAACAAATGTATATAATAGCAACGATAAATAATCAACCATCATCCAAAGTGCACTACACTGTATAGGCATCAAATATAGATATCTAACACTTATAACAGCCTGTCGATCCATCGACCGACATATTTAATCAATCAGGATGAGTGAACTTCAAATTTCATCCCAACACCCGTGTGGGGTTGCAAACAATCAAACACAGATTTTATTTGTGCAGTTGGGCGATGTGTAAAATTTATCGTCCCAATCAATGTCAGTCAAATCGGTGTACATAAACAAACCGTTCGGTTTGTAAATGAATATTTATTTATTCACATTCACTATATTCATATTCATGTTAAAAAATATATTTTTAACGATAAAGCATTTTATTTTAACATATGAATTTCTATTCAGTTCATTCTTGAAATAAAATGATATTTTTATTTTCTAACTTATTTTAGAAAATTTCGGTGGCATAACGGCACGATACTAGAAACGGGACGAGGCCTAGCCTTATCCCCGGTCTAGTGAAGGCCCACGCCATTCACACATCAATCAAATCCATTCCATTTCACCAAATAATCTAACCAACTATACAACCAAACAAACAAGTCCATGGTCTGTGGACGATTGTGTCGGGTGCTACTAAACACCGTCTGCATCCTAGTATATATATAACTAGAAAAAGAAATTGAAAGGTGAGAAATTCTCACCCTTTCGCTAAACTGAATGACGCAATTCTTCATGGGTAGGAAATCTTCACCGTGCTTTTCTTTTGTCTATTTCGTTGCCCGTATTCACTACCTATATAAAAATCACATTTTTACTTTGCTATTCAATATATAAAATCGAATTTTTACTTCGCTATTCAATATATAAAAATCGAATTTTTACTATGCTATTCAATATATGAAAATGAATTTTTACTATGCTATTCAATATATAAAAATCGAATTTTTTCTATGTTATTCAATATATAAAAATCGAATTTTTACTATGCTATTCAATATATAAAAATCGAATTTTTACTATGCTATTCAATATATAAAAATCATATTTTTATTCTTTTAAAAATCTTGTCTTCTCTAGTTCAAAAATCAAATGGTTATGTAAGGAAAAATCATTTCTTATATTCTAATGTTATACGAGTAAGAATTATATTTTTAACTTTCCTTGCTTAAATAAAAATCATACTTTTCTAAATCAGTTTTCTTATAATAAATAAAATCAGTTTTAATCGAAGAAAATAATCAGGAAAAACTCACATTGCACGTTTGAAAGAAAAAAGGCTTGGTGCTGAGTTCGTCGGAGTGGTGGAAGGGGTGCACCGGAGCTGCTGGCGGCGGGTCCAGGCTTCAGGCAGAGGCGGCCGGATTCGGGTGGCGGTGGGGTTGACTTCGGCCTTGGGGTCTGAAAAGGGTTGTCGCGGGTTTCGATGTGGGGGTTCGCGGTTGGAGGCGCCGGAGGGAGGAGAGCCTCGCCGGTGGTGGCGCGATGATGGGGGCCGGGAGTGAGTGGCGCGCAGTCGACGAAGAGGGGGGCGACGAGTTCGTGATGTCGGGTTTTTTTCTATTTTACTTTTTCCAGATCTGAACAAAGTATGAGGAGAGAGAGAGAGTAAGGGAGAATTATATAATATTTATTTTAATTTAATTTTTATATCCACTTGAGGTTGACTTTTAATTCGAACTCAGAATTAAGCCCACTGACTGTCGCCCCTAGCGTATTACCCCCATTCCGAACACAATGGGATATGTATCGTAAGCTGATTCGACGGTTTTGATCAGTTTCCGTTCAAATTAAAATATTAATCAGTATATTCAATTCTGAACGTACATTTCAATTTACTGGGGTCACATACGGACACCAAAAATTCCAGAAAAATATTTTCTAGCTTCGTATTGACGATACGGTCCTAACAAAACTAATTTCATCGAATTCTGAGATAGTTGGAAAAATGGCCATTTTCCAGTCGATTAAAATCAACTTAAACTGGTCAAACGCGTTTTCCTTTGCCACGCTCACATATTGATTCGGAAAATTATGAAATTTGGAATCTAGCAATAACTTGACATCATGGACCCAACAAAAGTGGTTTCGTCGAAATCCGAAGTCGTTTGCAAAATGTCCATTTTTAAGGGCCTGAATTCCATAGCGACTATTCAGAATTTTCAACTGGACATATCTTTTAATTCCCGCTATGAAATTTAAATTTTTCGGATTCGTTGGAAAGGTAGTCACAATTAGATCCCATTATTTTTGGTTTCACTAAAATCCGATTTATTTTGCACCCGGTACATTCATTTGAAGTTTGAAATCTAATTATCGAACTACCGCGCCATTTTCCATTCCATTTATGATTATATATAATTATTTATATTCTAACGACGACGTATATAATATATACGTTATATTCTATTCAAAATAAATTTCTCGTCGATATTATTTAAAATAATTCATTTTAAATATTCAAAATTCGCTAAAATTGCCAAAATAAAAAATTTAAACTGGCTCAGATTTTCGGGTTGTTACAGGGTGTCTATTGTGAATTGGTGTATCTCTTAAGTTGAAGGGTCATGTAAGGTTATCTATATAAAGCCTATTCTCATTTGGTTAAGAATGTAAGGGAGAAAGTGAAAAAAAATAAGGAATAATAATAAAAAAGTTAATATTGTTTTCTCCTCTTCTTCGATCAAACAAAAAAAACTAACATAAAAAGAAAAAAGGTGTCATCTTCCCAGTTCCTAAGGTATGAAGTGTATACATGTTAACATGATAGGAGGTTGTTCATAACATGTAAAATGAAAGGGGCTAGGGCAGTGAGGTGGTTTGCATGCATAAGTGGTATTTTGGTAATTTAACAGTTCCTTCATGTATGTACATACCATATTCTTAACCATATTTCCATCTTTGTCATTCCATTCTCATAAACTTCCTCCTTCTTCATATGTTCATTAATGGATTCCATAACCTTTAAAAAAAATTAGAAATGTTATATTCTCTTTCTAAATACATTTAAATCCTTGCTTAAATCTTTTTCTCTTTTCTATCGCTCTTCTTTCCAAAACAAGGCCTCACTGCCACAAATCAACTTTGGCCGAGCCTTTTCATCTCCTAGGCAGAGCCATAATGCTATATAAGTCGACAAAAAACATCTTTCCAACTTAGAAGTGGAGGTCTTGGTCATCTATCATGAACTATAGTTAAGTTTCGCATGGTTTCACAGAGTTTTGATGACGAAAGTTCTCAGTTTTAAATAAGTTTCTAGACTTACGTTATTGCTTGGCTTACATGTTAAATACAACGCTCATTTGGAAATAAACAAATGTTGATTTGAATATTATACAAGTACTTGGATGCTGATAATATATGGCTTTGATTTTAATAGTTAAAATCAAGTTAGTTTACAAGCTATAAACTTTGCTTGTATAGGCTGATTATATCATGCATATATGCTTGTGATCTTGCTTATGTTATAATGAAACTAAAGAAATACATGCACCTGTCTCATGCTTAAATCCCCGAAAAAAATCCTATGTTTAAATGATTTTACTTATGTAATTTTATAAAGCTTCCATAAAGCTTTAAGATTTACTTTTTTATTAATTTCCTTGATACAAAGCTATAAGATGGTTTAAAAATAAAAGGAATGATTTTTTAAAATCTACTTGATATGTAAAAGAGTTGGAAACTTTTCGGGTTTTATAGCTACAGTCACTACAAGTGCAATTCGGAAAAAACAACTTTTTGAAAAAATTAATTTGGTTTCCACTTAACTACCTTTCAAAGAGAGTTGTCAAATGGTTCTACCCAAATACAAGCGTGAAAGTGTTAATTAAAACCTCGGGATGAAGTCGGCATCACTCGAAACTTGGTCATAGCTTTCAGAAGAAGGGAAGAACAAACTTTAGAAAATCTAACTAAAATACATTAGGTATTTGGGTCGGTACGAGCCCGTACCCTATCGTAATAGCCCGCATTTTACGTATCGGAGGATCGTAAAATATTTTTATTTTATTTCCTGAGGGTTGGATCATTCTTATATTTTAATATATTGCTTATGACAATGTGAGACATGTCCATAATTTTTACCAATTTTGTTTGTGACCATTTTGCCTACTCAGTCTTGTACAGGGCATAACTTTTGACTCAGTTCGAATCAGATGGTGAGACTTATGCCATTGAAAAAGAAATGATGATTGTCTTTTCGTAGAGTGGTTACATTAAAGATTTGTTTGAGCGGTTAGGGAGGAATCGTTGTTTTAAGGTTTAACAGTTGGCTGTTCAGGTTTGGTAAGCCTTAATGGGCTGATTTGGAGAGGCCCATTAGTGGATTGGTGGAAGCTATAAATAGGGGGTAAGGGATATGAGAAATGGTTTAGTTTCTCTATTCTCTTATTTGGTGGCCTTGTGTTCCTCCTTCCTCTAACACCTTTCCACCATTGAAATCGAGATCCAAGCTTAGAAAATTGAAGATCTACACCATTGGAGGCTAGATCTACATCATTTCAAGGGCGAATTCAATGCATCGAGGAGTTTGGTTTGAATTCCTCGCTGTCCGGATTTATATTTCTATCATTTTAGCTTGTTTTGGAGAATCAGTGAGTGATTTGCATCTCTCACATGGATTTAATGAAGTATATAAATGTTAGATCATGTTTTCCATCAAATTCAAATGTTTTCTCATAGATTTACACCATTAAATGTCCATTTTCGTATGAATCACCCTATGATCTTACTTAGCATGTTTGTACCATAATTCCATGCTATTTCTTATGTTTATGCAAGTTAGATCTCTCGTTTTGATCATATGTTCATTTTTAGTGGTTTTGGTGATGTTTACATCATTTTAGTGATAATCGTTATATTCATGTTGTTAATGACCTTATGACATGTTTATGATTGCATTTGGTGAATTGTTTGAGAATGGTTTCGTCGGAGTCGTGATTTAGCGAAGTTCTGGTCGGAATCGGGGTGGAATTGGAGATGTGTAGGAAATGGGTCTGGCTCGTCTGGTCGGGTTGGTCCAATGCCCGGTCGTTTGGCATGGAGTGGGTCGGCCTGAAGTGGTCAATGTTGGTCGGTCGGCTTCGTAAAAGGGGGTCGGTCGAGATGGAGCTGGTCGGTCGTGCAAGTGGGAGAAAGGGTCGGCCGCAACTGGGTCGGGCAGACCAGAGTCTTTGTTTTGGTCTAGTCGGTTTCAGTTGTGTCGGTCGTGAGGCACGGAGGGGGAAGCTGACAAATGGGTCAGTCCAATACCTGGTCGGTCCTAACGGATCGGTCCAAAAGGAGATTTTTGGTTGGGTCGGTCTCGAAGGATAGTGGAGCTGGTCGGTCCGGTGGCTACAAGAGGGTCGGTCGGCCTGTTTTGTTTGGGTTGGTCGGCCAGTAAATTGAAGGGTTTTTGGCATTGCTTTTAAACGTTGTGGTGAATGGCATAAGTGTTGTGGTTTATTTCCTTTGGCACATTTATGTGATGCTATGGATTTTTGTGAACCTTATGATTGATGATTCTTTTGGTTTAGAGGTGGTGATAACTTCGAGGAGAATTCAAGTGGGAATATTTGAAGTGTTGAACTTGTTCGTTGATCGTCGTAGAACAACAAATGAGGAGGTAACTCAAAGGTCGTGAGTTGGTGAATAATGGGTGCTTGAGAAGGTTGCTTGAGCTATGTAAAGTCGTCGGGTTGGATGACTAGAGATGCGAAGGCCGAGAGACTATCGTTTTCGTAAGTTCTAGTAGGCTCAAAGTAGGGGTACGATGGGGGCACCCAAAAGACCGGTTGTAGGTCGAGTACCCTGGGTATCGTTGAAAGGCCTAGTTGTCAAGGTTGGACATACATACGTATCATTGAAAGGCCTATGGAGTTTATGCTAGAACAGAGGTTACCATTAGACCTTGACATATAGCAAGCTTGGCTTTCATACGATTAACGATGGTTTCAAAGTAGGGTTGGCGGTAATAGCCAGAGTCTGTCATGGATGTTTGATTGTTTGGTTTCTTTGTTTGTATCGTCTCATGTAGATTTTCAAACATCGAAGGAGATTTTTCTTGGGTGCTTATCTGATATTGGTTTAGGCCTCTGGGGCTTCTTCCTGAGGGATGTTGAGTTCAATTTGGATGGTTTACATGAGATATATAATTTGGATATCATGAGTGCTTTACCATAATTGAATGGATGTTCTGGTTTCAATGAATGAATGTTTGAATTGCTTAATGTAAAGGCTATCACTGTCCGATATGGGGAAGACGGGAGTTGAGTTCTTCTCTGGTGTTTGGTAGATTGGTTTGTTAATCTACCTATTCTCATATATTTTATGGATGATGTTTGTTAGCTATTTTATCTCTCATTAAAACTGTTGTTTGACTCAAGGTTTTATGTTTCCCTCTTATTACCTTGGGTTGTTCATCCGGTTATGGATGGGCATACTAGGTGGTAGGTGACAGGTGATTAGTGAGGACGATGCTGCTTTACGAAGGCAAGCAGGAGGCTGACATACTATCTTTACTACTATCTAGTATTTTTTTCTGTTGTTTGAGTTGCTTTATGAGTCTTGTATGAGGCTTGTAGTGAGGCCTTATGTACAAACTTTGGTGTTTCCTATGATGTTTGGATAATCTTTCAGGATGTTGTGAAAGTTTCAATAGTTTGTTATGTGATGCTTCACTATTATTACCTATTGTTTATTTTCTATTATACTTTATCCTTGCGCTTTGAGTTCTACAAGAGGTTCCGCTTGTGTTTACCTACTCTGATGATCGTCTATAGTTGTCGTGCACACCTTTCAGCGCATTATTTGTAACACCCCGTATTTTCTGTTAATGTTATAGTAACGAATTAAACAATACTTAATTTAAAATGTGAGAATTAAGGGAAACGGGTTACGCCATTGTATTCGTCTCGGAATTCTGGTTGAGATAGAGTCCGAGTTTGCGTAAATTGGACTTCGTATGAAAAAGTTATGGCTGTCGGAAGTTTCCAGAAAATTCAAATAAATTCAAACAGCTCGAAAACGGATTCAAATTCAAAACAAAAGTCAGGAGCGGGCTGGGCGGGAAAAATCCCGCCCAGGACCCAGGTCGACCAGAGGGACGACCTAGTGTCGACCTCCCCCCTACAGGTCGACCTGGGGGTCGACCTGGCCCCCCCGGGTAGATCTGAAAGGTGACAATTTTGTGACTCAGTGCTGAGTCACTAGGGCTGAGGTGTCACCGATCTTGATTGAATGGTTGTGGTTAACTCTAGGATCATCCGACGGCTCAAATTGAATTGAAATTCTATATAAACAACCCAATGCTCAAACCTAAAAATCACACAAAAATAATCCTAGAACTATCATGCTGTCAATAGAAAACTTGGAGTAGCCGTCACCAATTCAAAGACAAGATAAGAACCTGAATCAAAAATAAAATTAAAAGTAATCAAATTCAACGATCTACATCAAAGGCGAGCTTACCAATTTCAGATTTTAGAAAGCAAGATTTCCGTTTTAGTTTGTAAGTTGGTTATTACGTAGATTTAAACGTTCTTTCAAATGAATCATGACATGTTGTAATTTGAATATAGAATGATGCTTATGTATAAGATTTGATTCTCGTTTATCTTAAAGTATCGTTGCAATTAATCATGTCTATATGCTTGTGGTGATGAACATATTGTATATTAATCATGTCTACATGCTTGTGGTTATGAACATATTGTATGTTATTGGAATCTATTATGATTGGGTAATGGATTTATTTTGCCAATTAAATGGTGAAACATGTCATGTTATAATTTGGTGGTTACTTGCAAGTTTATGATCTAAAACACATGCTTATATGTTAGATCAATACTCATGTATATTCATGTTAGGTTGAATCTATTTATGTTGTAAAATTTGGAATTGTAGTCCTCTTATGTTTTAACACATAAGTATCATGCTAAGTTGTGATTCGAATATGTTTATAACAGCCCTCTTATGTTTAAGACACACATAAGTTATCATGTTAAGTTGTGATTCGAATATTTTTATAGTAGCTCTCTTATGTTTAAAACACATAAGTCATCATGCTAAGTTGTGATTCGAATATGTTGATAATAGTTCTCTTATGTTTAACACACATAAGTTAATATGCTAAGTTGCGATTTAAAAATGATTATAGTAGCTTTCTTATGTTTTGACATACATAAGTTAATATGCTAAGTTGTGGGTTGAAACTGTGATTATATGTTAAACCTCCATGCTAGACCTTTGTCAAGTTTACTTGACAATTAGACCCAACTTAGTCACAAGTTCATCTTTACCCGTTTAATTAAAGTTAATGATACTTCTATGCCAAGTTACACATGACAAGTTGAAATGTATGCTATTTTATGTTTATTTCATGTCCCTTGTTTATTTCCCTTTTTGTTTATGGGTTTGGGCTAATTTACTAGCCCAACATTTTATGTGATTCATGCTTACGTTCCACGGGGGTAGCAATGGGAAAATATGAAAATTCATGGCATAGATTTGTTCATAAAATGGTATATTTGATATACCATTTATGGTGAGCATAATCAAAGGATAATTATGGCATGATTAAATTTAATTTAATTTACATAAAGAAATTAGACATATATAGAAAAATGTGAATTTAAAAATAGACGAATATGCCTAACCCGAGGTTAGACTGAGTTGTGGTGTAAATTTGCCCGGAACCGACTGGCATATCCAGTGACCACAACAAGACCTGTCTAATGTGGGTGGTTAGTGCATTAAGCCCATAAAGAACCCGAGGTTAGACTGAGTTATGGTGTAAATCTGCACGGAACCGATCGACACATCCAGTGACCACAACAAGACCTGTCTAATGTGAGTGGTTGGTGCTTTAATAAATTAAAGCTAAGTCAGGATTGGTAGGGATAAGTCAACTAGGGAAACACTTAACTGATTCAACTTGTTAACTAAACGAATGGGTGGGGTTAGGTAAACTTGGACACTTAACCAAATAAACATGTTGATTAGAAAACCCTAGTAACTGGGACCCATTTCAGCAGTAACCCACATAGATGTATCATGGTACCCTGAAACTAGGCAGGGTGGGGCACGATTACTGGGCTGATTATAAGTGGTCAAAACGTCGGCGGTTGGTGGGCCAGTGTAGGTTCCGACGGAGTATGGGCGTGCATGTACTCCGGAGTGGAAAAATCAGGCACTAGGCATCAGTAGTATACAATGTGCATCTTGAATCCTGTTGGGTTGCCACCAGAGGGACTGATGCACCCCATGGTGGGACCAGCACAGGTATCTACAATCATGCGGGGCCGAATGACACAGGATATGAATGCATACGAGTAGGAGTCGATCATTAAGGGGATCGTTTGTTATGAACACGTAGGGCTGGTTGAACCAATGGTTAAGTAGGTGCAGAGACTATAGTAATGGGTGCGATTACATGTTCCTCTTATCTTATATTAGGGTACTGTCCTATGTTCTGTTTTTACTGTCACGATCCCTTTCCTTGTTTAAATACTAGTAATCACCGAACTTACCAGACTTATTGTCTAACCCGTTTTCTTTCGTCCTCTTTTCTTCCGTCCCCCCTCCCCCTCAGGTCCACAGTGAGGGAATACTCCAGCTTAGTCGGACCCTTTGCAAGCTTCAAGAAAGTAGATGTATGATTTGGACTCTCTCTCACCTTGGCTATGGCTTTTGGACATTATCCTTGGGGATTTATGCAGTTTTATTTATGGTTTATGCTTCTTTATTAAATAATCAAGACAGAAATTACGTTGTAATGTTTTGGAAGTTATTTTAAGACAATTTGATGTAATGCTTTACGTATGCAATAAATATTTGAATTTCGCTGCTTATATTTATCTGTCTTGTAAAGTTTTCTGTGTCTTGTACATATAACCCTCCACCAAATTTAAGGCATTCCCGTTGTGAGTGACCGTAACAGAGGTGGGGTGTTTCACTTGGTATCAGAGCAAAGGTTTACCAGATCAGATAAGAGTTTTTGAAAATTATTTTCGAAAAGGAATATAAAGAAGCATTTTACAAGAAAGAGTGTTGTTTTAAATTTAAAAAGGCATAATCCCCAAAGCTATATGCACTATCTTTCTATCCTTCGTTTTGAATCTTTTCTTTTTCGTTTCAGCATGTCTGGGAATCTTAACCTTCCAGAGGGTGTACCGATACCTGGCTGGTTCAGGAGGTACTTAGAGGCTAGGGCCAACGACGCAGGCCCAGTAGATATTCCTCTTCCTCCAGCTGCAGCGGTTCCTCCTCCTCCTTCTCCTCGTGCAAATGCTTTCTCAAAGATTTGTAGAGACTTTAGGGCCATGGGTGGAAAGGATTTCAAGGGAACTGAATCATTCGTAGAAGCAAGGAACTGGCTCAAAGAAACTGAGGATCTGTTTGTTATCTTCGAGGTGGACGATAGGCAGAAGATACAGTTGGCTATATGGTTGCTCAAAGACGAAGCTTCCTATTGGTGGAAAGTCACTAACGCTGAAAGACCAGTTGACACATGGATGGATTTCAGAATAAGGTTTGAGATGAAATTCCTCTCACAAGCTGAACGAAGTTTACAACTGGAAAAGTTTTATCTCTTAAGCAAGGAAGTATGACGGTCAAGGAGTACGTCAATCAATTTAATCAGCTGGCCCGATTTGGACTGGACTTAGTGAATACTCCTCATAAGAAGGCTCTTCGTTTTGTCAAGGGATTGAATGAGCCACTTCACAGCTTGTGTAACGACCCGCATTCTACGAATCATAGGATCGTGGAATATTTATTTCTTTCACATACGAAGTCGTATGGTCATGTAACTTTGGGAGACGATTATTGGGGTCATTTCCCATGTTCATGATTTTTGTCGATTTTTAAATGACTGTTTTGCCCCTAGTTGGTACTGTTTTGGCCATAGCTTTTGACTGGAAAGGAATTTTGACCTGAAACCACTTCCATTGGCTTCGAATGATGGTTTCTCTTTCCGTAGAGTGGTTACATTAGCCAAACGGACTTACCGTTTGGGAGATATGGCTGAAACAAGGTTTAGAAGGTGAAAAACAGCTAATTGGGCTTAACCGGGTGATTAGCAACTAGGCCCAATGGGGGATTTCAGGATTTGGGGTATTTAAGGGCTGCTAGGGTTAGGATTTCGGTTTTAGACTCATTTTTCCAGCCGCCACTTACTTCCTTCAAGCTCTAGCAATGGCCTCCACCTTCTAATTTCATCCCAAATCGTCTCTAATCACTTTCTAATCGAAGATTAAGCAAAACTACATCAAATCAAGGGAGGGTAGCACCAAATCAGAGAGAGAGCTGCTGGAACACATAGGGATTGGATCCAAATCAGAGATTATTTCAGATCTAAAGTTTGTTTGTGGCTAAGGTGAGTGATTTGCATTGTTTTTCACTAATTACGGCTAATTATGGTAATTAGCGAAGATTAGCGAAATTATGGCTCAGAAAAATCTAGAAAAATTCCTAAAATTCTAAAACATCATTTTATGCCTCTGATATGAATTTGGGTTAATTTCAACTAATTTTGCTAATCCTGGAATTTAATGGATTAAGGGGTGATTAGTGATAATTAGCGAATTTATGCATGATTAAAATCTGGAAAAATATTCTAAAATTCTAAAATGATGTTTTAGACCTCTGATATGAATTTGGGTTAATTTGGTTCAGTTTTGTTAATCCTATCATTAGTTTCACCTAAACATGCTTAAGGGGAATTATGGGATTTTGGGTATGTTTGATCCATTTTAACCTATTATATTGATGTTTTGATGTTTGTGGTTGATTGTGCATGTTGCTACGACTGTATGAAATGCTTTGTGATTGGTTTCAATAGTTAGAATGGTCGAAAACGTCGTCGAATGGCGTAAACACTTGCTGGAACAGTTTCAGAAAACAGTGCAGGTTTCGGATCGGATGTAGGGCTCGGATCGGATATGTCGAACTGGGCAAGGGATTCGATCGGATCAGAACCTGACACTTGGGAAAATTGGCAAAAAGGAAGGCCACGCTAACTGAACTGGGATCGGATCGGATTAAGGAGGACGGATCGGAGCGGAAACATGAAGACGGATCGGAGCGGAAGCATGAAGATGGATCGGATGTGGAGCATGTGAAGGAAGCATGGAGACGGATCAGAGCGGAAGCACGAACTGGAGGGGAATGACACCCGACCCGACCCGAAGTAAAGCACCCGACCCGAACCAAGGAGAGACACCCGACCCAAACCGTATCAGAAGAGGACCCGACCCGAACCGATGGAGGATACCCGACCCGAACCGACGGCTTGAGGAGGAACCCGATGTAACACCCCGCCTCCGCTAGGGTCACTCGCAAAGGAATGCACTAGCTTTAGAGGGGCATTATTGGTAAACATGCACAGAAATATCACAAGACAGAACATATAAAATAGCGGAAGTAAAATCAAACTTTCATAACATGAAAGAATAAGGTCTAAAGCCTTTTACATCAGAGTACAACAAAACCTGTCTTGCAATAGTAAAGAAGCATAAAGACATTTTAATAAATTATTCCCCAAGTAAAAACAGTACAGTAGCCATAGCCAAGAGAAGTCCATGCCATCCATGATGACCTTCAAGTAGAAGAAGTCCGAACTAAACTGCATTGTTTCCTCCCTGTAACCTGGGGGGGAAACGGAAGAAAAGAGGCAAAACAAAACGGGTCAGTCAAAAAGACTGAGTAAGTCCTATCTACTTCCAGTATAAAAACAGGTAAAGGTAATATGACATGCATAAACTGAAAGTAAACATAAGGATAACTACAAGATAGATAAACTAAACCGGGCTAGCCGGTATAACTACTGTGGCAAGGTAACCTAAGGTATCATGATAAACTACGGTGTTATGATAAGTCAAGGTATCACATCGTCAGATTTCTATCGAGTACATTATCCCAAGGTATCTACCCCGTCTATCATCCCACGGTATCTATTATGTATATTTGTTCTAACATGTATATTTGCTCTGCACCCTCCGTACTAGTATCCCAGCCTTGTTATGTGTTAACCATGAATGTCCCTTACTCAAAGTCGTGTAATGGTCCATGTCAACCTAATATATCGCATATATAGGTTACTCAAATCATATGTTTCTTTCCATGTATATAAGTTCAATCCTTTGCCATACCTCGTACGGGCTTCCTCGTGTCGTATTATCCTAGAAATCGTTTGGACTGTCACCCTTGTTCTAGATAGACTCTTCCATATGAATCATCGTTTGAACTACTAGGACTTACGCCACCTAGCACCACTAGGGATTACGCTTACCTATTGCACGCTTTCGTATTTTGGTTTGGGTTAAACCACCTAGGCCACTAGGGATTACGCTAACCCTCAACCGCGCCCTTTTTCCCACGCAATCATCGTGAATCGTTTTTCTATAACTGTATGCACATGTATCACATCGTGCCATCCGAGTCCTGACACAGGGCAAAACAAGAAATACAAGACTCGGTCGGGAGCTTTAGATTTATCTGCCGATGCAGATACTAAGGTCTGCTTTTCTACACGTGGCTATGGTCCCACGAGACCCCTCCCTCAACTAGTGAAAGGCAACACAAGAGAAAATCTTGCATGAGAACTACACTCCGGCCAGCCCACATCCTACGGCCTACCTCACCCATAATTAGATAGCAAATCATGGTCTGTTGGGTGTCCCCTGCCTTTCCGTACGTACACGCTTGACTCAAGATGGTAGATGATCGACGAACTTGCTATCTCGGGCACCTTATGTATTTGTCGACTCACTGCTATCCACCCCAGTCTTTAGGTCGCTCGCATAGCAACCAAGGCATATTCTTGGTTCTTCCACCGCAGACCTCAACCTCTCGTGAGCCTAGTATAATGACCTGGCAGCTCACAGAGGGATCCCAAGAATATCCTCACGTTCCCCGAAGCCGCTGCTTCGTTACCCAGTTCGTTGGAGCCTTTATCTGAATCAGATAGCCTGCTCCTACACGCATACTTAAACGTTGACCCAACGTATCGGGTTACTAATCTATCTAAGAAATGGTCCAAATTTCCTTGACTAAGAATTATTACTTAGTTTCCCTTAACTAAGGTTTACCACTTAGCCCTATTTCCATAATCCTTGTTAACTATGGTTATTTACCTAATCCTCCGAATTAGGGTTTATCTAATGGGTTAAATGTCACTTAAGTTCATAACTTAGCCCGTCTACAAACCATGTCAAAATTGGCTAAGTATCCAAGTTCAAGACTTAACCCTACAAACCATGTGTCAAGTTGGCTAAGTATATTAAGCAATCCATAACTTAACCTCGTCTAATTATCATTTTAGATTGGTTAATTATATAAATTAACTTGACCTTGTCAAATTACCGAGTCAAATCGGTCAAGCGTATTCAAGTGATTCGTGACTTAGCCTTATCATGTTTTCACATTAGATTGGTTAAGTATAGGTCACTTAACCTCATCAAATCATCGTGTTAAATTAGTTAAGTGTTTAACTTAACCCCATTAAATTACCAAGTTGGATTAATTAAGTCTAGTCTAACTTAACCCCATCCGATTAGTTAAGCCTAACCTTAACCCCATCCATTAACTGTATTATACGGTTAAGTGTCATTAAGAAAATTTACTTAACCTTATCACGTTATCGTGTTGGGTTGATTAAGTGTTGGTTAACTTAATCCCGTCCACTAGTCGTATAAAAATGGTCAAGTGTCATTAGGCAAATCAAGTTACTTAACCTACCCAAGCTTATCATGTTTTGTTAAGTATCATTAGCCTAATCAAATTATTTAACCCATTTGTCCATATCATATTTGGTTAAGCCTCATTAATCAAATTAACTTAACCCTATTATGTGGCATTAATTTAATTAATGCACCCTCAACCTCTCACATTAGACCTTGTTGTGGTTACTAGTTAAGCCGGGCGGGTCCGGGTAGATTTACACCACAACCTAGTCTAACCTCGGGTCTTAAGCGCGACATGACCAACTTCTCACATTGGGTCCTATTGTTTGCAACTACTAGTTAGGCCAGGCGGTTCCGGGTAGTTTTACGTTGCAAACTCAACCCAACCTCGAGTTGGCCACACTTGTATTATCTAAGTTCATCATGTTTCCAAAACATGTTACAAGTTTTCAAGCATTTGGGTAGACCTAACTTAATAGGTAAATTCCCAAAGGGTAGACCTAACTTAATAGGTAAATTCCCAAGCTCATGTTTTTATGCATACTTACATGTCATCTTCCATGTTACCTTTCAAGTCATATTTTCAAGTATAAACACATGTCATATTCAAGTTAAGATTTTGCGACATGTTCATGTTTATCTAACTACCCAAATCGTGTTTTCCCAACGCAAGCAAAGCGAGTCAACATAGTAAGGATACTATGTCACATATTGGTCTCAAAACATGCATGATGCCAAAAAGGGCTTGGCTTCCACATGCATAACATCATAAAGAGATTGGCCATAAACATGCATAGTGTCATAAGGTAATTTGGCCACAAACATGCATATTATCAAAAAGGGATTTGGCCATAAACATGCACAACTTAAAAGAGGGGATTGGCCACGAGCATGCATAATCTCATAAAGGATTTGGCCACAAACTTGCATGTTAGCATAAGGGGTTTGGGTTCATAAACATGCATAAGCCCCAAAATCTTGTCTTAGCCAATGTTTCACAAGTAAAGTGGTTCCTAAAGGTTCATGCTAGCATTTCATGCATAAAGATCCAAACTTGCAAGTTAAACTAGGTTATGCATAGCATGAGAGGCATGATTAAGTCACTCACATGGCCTAAAATCATAAACATGAACACAAGAGGCAAGGTAAGGTTCATATAGGTTCGCATAATCATGTTTAGCCTCATTTTATCCCATGTCATTATCAAAACTACCGTTTCCATCTAAAAGTAGCTAGAACTTACATAGCATGGCAAGAGGACTAGGAGCATGAATCGTTTTGGCGAAGAAAGGTGGCTCCTTTGATGAAGATTCGCCATGAAACTCGCATAGCAACGTCGATTCGGCCTTGATTTGGTGTAGCAAGCTTGCACCTTTTGATTTGAACTTGATTTGAGTGCATAGGCTCTAGGGATTTGAGATGGAGGCCATGATCAATATTGATTTTGGCAGCACTTAGTTGCTAGGTTTGATTTTTAGGGATTTAGGTTAGGTTTAGGGTCTTTTTATAGAGATTAGGATAGTTTTAGGCCCTTAGATTAACCCTAGGATAGATTAGGACCATCAGATCTCGGAAGCTTCCAGACCCAGCCCAAGAACAAGACCAGGTGAGACAAACAGGTGCGCCAGGCTACTTGCCCCGGCCACCCCCTGTCGACAGGCAAGTCGACAGGGCTGTCGACTTGGTCTGGGCCCAAGTCGACAGGCCTGTCGACAGGCCTGTCGACATGGCCTAGGCGGGAAACCTCCCGCCTAGCCCCAGATCTGATTTCCAAAACTGTTTCCGAAATTCAAATTTCCATAAATCTTCTTTGGGCCTTAACCGGGTCATACGGACTCCGATTTTCGAAAACTCGGACTCTATTTCGCGTATTTTTCCGAGACGAACGCAATGGCATAGCCCGTTTTACTTGATTCAAAATTTAAAATTAAATTCTGCCTTGATCCTCGTTTTAACATGTTATTGAAATACGGGTTGTTACATTCTCCCCACCTTTTAGGATTTCGTCCCCGAAATCTCCAAGTTAGGAAGAACATATCCTACCATCCATCATCCATCTACTCAAAACATCATCCACAAGCAACCATCGTCCTTAGATGATTTCTAATGCTGTATGATTACATGCAAAGAGTGTGTGTATATGTTCCTTAGCTAATGCTAATGATCAAGCCTGAATAATCTTTCTAATGCAAAGTATGTTTAGTGCTATGAATCCAACATGTATGCAAATAGTCCTAGTCATACATATACACTATATGCGTGCACAAACATTCATCCATATGCAACGTCCACATGGTAACACATTCAATTTCATCCATAAACAAGTATAAATACTCGTGCATATGCAATATGAAATGTGACCGAGTCGAGCTAATATCTAATGTAAATTCGCGCATCCACGAGCAACCACTTGCAACCATTTGCAACCATATCAACCATAACATGTTTCAAATACATGTTTACATCCATAGGGTTCTACCTAAGATTCCCTGAAATAGGGTCGAGAAGATAAACAGGACAAACTCCTTACGGGGTTTGTAACAGAAAATAGGACCGAGAGGATGTCCACAAAATATAGCCTACAAGTAAGCTCTACAGAAAACAGGGATCAAGGATATACTCCCAAAAAGAGATATCATACGCGTATCTAGTCTTTGACCATCAAAGTCGTCTTTTAACTTCGCGATTTTGTAGCTTCTTATTCATGTTTCTATAACATGAGCTGGAACTCATTTCTTCGCCGCCTCTCGTTCCACTTGCACTCATCCTTTTCCTAGAATACTTGACGCAAACATGACTGCGTACTCCTGATCTCATGCAAACTTTCCAAAATTTACTAGTGAATCTCGGACCTCGTACCACAGGGTATTTCTCGTAGAAGAACTTCCTCTTGAAAGTAAACAGATGCCAACCAAGTTATCAAGCGCACTTACTAGGGTGATCTCTATAACCCATGCATAAATGAAGTAAACCATCCATCTTATCGGCGAACACCACTCGATCGGGCTTCAAATTTCCAATAAAGGCATCAAGGGATTCTAAGTGACTAGTCATGACAGAAGCTCAAAAGGTTACACGAGATTTCGAGGGTATCACCAAGATGAGTCGAGAATCTAACCACCCTCTTTCCAAAACCGAGAATGGCACCCCTTGCTGGATAGCCACTTCATCCCTAGAATCCATCCATAGCTTATAAACATAAGCATTATTTCCAAGCTCAACACTTGACATAGGCATTCTCAAATTCAACCAAGCCATGAGTAAATGGACCGATCTTCCCATAGGACTTAAGACAAAAACGGGATCCTCTATTATACTAGTACTAAGGTGCAGAGACTCAATTATCGAAGCGGACCTGAAAAGATGTGGTGATCCAAACAAAGTCCCGACGGGATGATAGAGAAGAAAAAAAACTAAACCTTCGACAAGATCGTTACCCTCCTTCCGAGGTACTCTAGAAATGAGAGCATACTACTGCCCTCCCGATGATCTTGTCCTTGTCCCATAATACTTGACTATCCGCCCCGTTTTACCATGCCAAAGGTACTCTCTCGTCATGGGTTTCATTGTTCATCCTTCTCCCTCCTTTTAGGACTCAGCCATTCCAACATGTTGCTTATCCCTGAGCTCGTATCCTTTATCCTTGTTCTTACTATCCTTTCATGCATAACTCTGCAACGGTCTCTCGAGAACCACCTCCATCGTACGGGAAACACTTACGCAGCTAGAAAGACTAGTCGCAGTCAAAACCACTGTGACTACAGATGGAGGAAAGAAAGGAAAAGAGATTCAATCAAGGAAACAAGGATGATGCTAATGGCCTTTGGGGAATAACCTTTTTCTTTTTAAAAGAAAATTCTCTTGAAAAATGCTTCTTTGTAAACGGTTTTCAAATAGTTTTCAGAAGGTCTTTAAAAACTTTTGCCCGGTCTAGTAACCTTCTGCTCTGATACCAAATGTAACACCCCGCCTCCGCTAGGGTCACTCGCAAAGGAATGCACTAGCTTTAGAGGGGCATTATTGGTAAACATGCACAGAAATATCACAAGACAGAACATATAAAATAGCGGAAGTAAAATCAAACTTTCATAACATGAAAGAATAAGGTCTAAAGCCTTTTACATCAGAGTACAACAAAATCTGTCTTGCAATAGTAAAGAAGCATAAAGACTTTTTAATAAATTATTCCCCAAGTAAAAACAGTACAGTAGCCATAGCCAAGAGAAGTCCAAGCCATCCATGATGACCTTCAAGCAGAAGAAGTCCGAACTAAACTGCATTGTTTCCTCCCTGTAACCTGGGGGGGAAACGGAAGAAAAGAGGCAAAACAAAACGGGTCAGTCAAAAAGACTGAGTAAGTCCTATCTACTTCCAGTATAAAAACAGGTAAAGGTAACATGACATGCATAAACTGAAAGTAAACATAAGGATAACTACAAGATAGATAAACTAAACCGGGCTAGCCGGTATAACTACTGTGGCAAGGTAACCTAAGGTATCATGATAAACTACGGTGTTATGATAAGTCAAGGTATCACATCGTCAGATTTCTATCGAGTACATTATCCCAAGGTATCTACCCCGTCTATCATCCCACGGTATCTATTATGTATATTTGTTCTAACATGTATATTTGCTCTGCACCCTCCGTACTAGTATCCCAGCCTTGTTATGTGTTAACCATGAATGTCCCTTACTCAAAGTCGTGTAATGGTCCATGTCAACCTAATATATCGCATATATAGGTTACTCAAATCATATGTTTCTTTCCATGTATATAAGTTCAGTCCTTTGCCGTACCTCGTACGGGCTTCCTCGTGTCGTATTATCCTAGAAATCGTTTGGACTGTCACCCTTGTTCTAGCTAGACTCTTCCATATGAATCATCGTTTGAACTACTAGGACTTACGCCACCTAGCACCACTAGGGATTACGCTTACCTATTGCACGCTTTCGTATTTTGGTTTGGGTTAAACCACCTAGGCCACTAGGGATTACGCTAACCCTCAACCGCGCCCTTTTTCCCACGCAATCATCGTGAATCGTTTTTCTATAACTGTATGCACATGTATCACATCGTGCCATCCGAGTCCTGACACAGGGCAAAACAAGAAATACAAGACTCGGTCGGGAGCTTTAGATTTATCTGCCGATGCAGATACTAAGGTCTGCTTTTCTACACGTGGCTATGGTCCCACGAGACCCCTCCCTCAACTAGTGAAAGGCAACACAAGAGAAAATCTTGCATGAGAACTACACTCCGGCCAGCCCACATCCTACGGCCTACCTCACCCATAATTAGATAGCAAATCATGGTATGTTGGGTGTCCCCTGCCTTTCCGTACGTACACGCTTGACTCAAGATGGTAGATGATCGACGAACTTGCTATCTCGGGCACCTTATGTATTCGTCGACTCACTGCTATCCACCCCAGTCTTTAGGTCGCTCGCATAGCAACCAAGGCATATTCTTGGTTCTTCCACCGCAGACCTCAACCTCTCGTGAGCCTAGTATAATGACCTGGCAGCTCACAGAGGGATCCCAAGAATATCCTCACGTTCCCCGAAGCCGCTGCTTCGTTACCCAGTTCGTTGGAGCCTTTATCTGAATCAGATAGCCTGCTCCTACACGCATACTTAAACGTTGACCCAACGTATCGGGTTACTAATCTATCTAAGAAATGGTCCAAATTTCCTTGACTAAGAATTATTACTTAGTTTCCCTTAACTAAGGTTTACCACTTAGCCCTATTTCCATAATCCTTGTTAACTATGGTTATTTACCTAATCCTCCGAATTAGGGTTTATCTAATGGGTTAAATGTCACTTAAGTTCATAACTTAGCCCGTCTACAAACCATGTCAAAATTGGCTAAGTATCCAAGTTCAAGACTTAACCCTACAAACCATGTGTCAAGTTGGCTAAGTATATTAAGCAATCCATAACTTAACCTCGTCTAATTATCATTTTAGATTGGTTAATTATATAAATTAACTTGACCTTGTCAAATTACCGAGTCAAATCGGTCAAGCGTATTCAAGTGATTCGTGACTTAGCCTTATCATGTTTTCACGTTAGATTGGTTAAGTATAGGTCACTTAACCTCATCAAATCATCGTGTTAAATTATTAAGTGTTTAACTTAACCCCATTAAATTACCAAGTTGAATTAATTAAGTCTAGTCTAACTTAACCCCATCCGATTAGTTAAGCCTAACCTTAACCCCATCCATTAACTGTATTATACGGTTAAGTGTCATTAAGAAAATTTACTTAACCTTATCACGTTATCGTGTTGGGTTGATTAAGTGTTGGTTAACTTAATCCCGTCCACTAGTCGTATAAAAATGGTCAAGTGTCATTAGGCAAATCAAGTTACTTAACCTACCCAAGCTTATCATGTTTTGTTAAGTATCATTAGCCTAATCAAATTACTTAACCCATTTGTCCATATCATATTTGGTTAAGCCTCATTAATCAAATTAACTTAACCCTATTATGTGGCATTAATTTAATTAATGCACCCTCAACCTCTCACATTAGACCTTGTTGTGGTTACTAGTTAAGCCGGGCGGGTCCGGGTAGATTTACACCACAACCTAGTCTAACCTCGGGTCTTAAGCGCGACATGACCAACTTCTCACATTGGGTCCTATTGTTTGCAACTACTAGTTAGGCCGGGCGGTTCCGGGTAGTTTTACGTTGCAAACTCAACCCAACCTCGAGTTGGCCACACTTGTATTATCTAAGTTCATCATGTTTCCAAAACATGTTACAAGTTTTCAAGCATTTGGGTAGACCTAACTTAATAGGTAAATTCCCAAAGGGTAGACCTAACTTAATAGGTAAATTCCCAAGCTCATGTTTTTATGCATACTTACATGTCATCTTCCATGTTACCTTTCAAGTCATATTTTCAAGTATAAACACATGTCATATTCAAGTTAAGATTTTGCGACATGTTCATGTTTATCTAACTACCCAAATCGTGTTTTCCCAACGCAAGCAAAGCGAGTCAACATAGTAAGGATACTATGTCACATATTGGTCTCAAAACATGCATGATGCCAAAAAGGGCTTGGCTTCCACATGCATAACATCATAAAGAGATTGGCCATAAACATGCATAGTGTCATAAGGTAATTTGGCCACAAACATGCATATTATCAAAAAGGGATTTGGCCATAAACATGCACAACTTAAAAGAGGGGATTGGCCACGAGCATGCATAATCTCATAAAGGATTTGGCCACAAACTTGCATGTTAGCATAAGGGGTTTGGGTTCATAAACATGCATAAGCCCCAAAATCTTGTCTTAGCCAATGTTTCACAAGTAAAGTGGTTCCTAAAGGTTCATGCTAGCATTTCATGCATAAAGATCCAAACTTGCAAGTTAAACTAGGTTATGCATAGCATGAGAGGCATGATTAAGTCACTCACATGGCCTAAAATCATAAACATGAACACAAGAGGCAAGGTAAGGTTCATATAGGTTCGCATAATCATGTTTAGCCTCATTTTATCCCATGTCATTATCAAAACTACCGTTTCCATCTAAAAGTAGCTAGAACTTACATAGCATGGCAAGAGGACTAGGAGCATGAATCATTTTGGCGAAGAAAGGTGGCTCCTTTGATGAAGATTCGCCATGAAACTCGCATAGCAACGTCGATTCGGCCTTGATTTGGTGTAGCAAGCTTGCACCTTTTGATTTGAACTTGATTTGAGTGCATAGGCTCTAGGGATTTGAGATGGAGGCCATGATCAATATTGATTTTGGCAGCACTTAGTTGCTAGGTTTGATTTTTAGGGATTTAGGTTAGGTTTAGGGTCTTTTTATAGAGATTAGGATAGTTTTAGGCCCTTAGATTAACCCTAGGATAGATTAGGACCATCAGATCTCGGAAGCTTCCAGACCCAGCCCAAGAACAAGACCAGGTGAGACAAACAGGTGCGCCAGGCTACTTGCCCCGGCCACCCCCTGTCGACAGGCAAGTCGACAGGGCTGTCGACTTGGTCTGGGCCCAAGTCGACAGGCCTGTCGACAGCCCTGTCGACATGGCCTAGGCGGGAAACCTCCCGCCTAGCCCCAGATCTGATTTCCAAAACTGTTTCCGAAATTCAAATTTCCAGAAATCTTCTTTGGGCCTTAACCGGGTCATACGGACTCCGATTTTCGAAAACTCGGACTCTATTTCGCGTATTTTTCCGAGACGAACGCAATGGCATAGCCCGTTTTACTTGATTCAAAATTTAAAATTAAATTCTGCCTTGATCCTCGTTTTAACATGTTATTGAAATACGGGTTGTTACACCCGACCCGACCCAGTATTGACCAATAACCCGAGATGCAAAGGTAGTCCAATATGTGAAGTGAGAGCTCAGGACCCAGTTGGGAACCGATGAGTTCACTTCGTGATTGGGCTATGCTGCGGGACGTGTGCAAAGGGGTTGTCGGTATTCATAACTTTGGTTCACCATTGAGAGATGGATGGTGGGCTTGTAGTGATAGTTACACGGGATTGGATTCCGTCATGGCTCAAAGTATTAGGTGACCAAAGTGGTGAATATCGTATGCTTTACGCACTGAGTGAGAGATGTGAGGATGGATGCTATGTTTGATTGTTTGCCATCCCTATGACATGCACACCTCCCCCACCTCAGTATCTTTATATTGTTTGATATGATACCTTAGAGTGTTGTACAGTATGTAGTGCTAACTCTTTGGTTGCAGGTCCAGGTTCAGGTATGTTTTAGTCTACCTGTTATTGTTCACTTTAGATGCTTATCGCTCATACCAGGCTTTATGTCTGACCCAGAGTTTTATGTCTCCTCTTATTACTCTGGGTGCTCACACGAGCAGACTAGAGACAGGTTAGCTGGTGTTGCACGAGTAGCTGATTCGGAGGCGGGCATGAGGCTTCCACGTATGATATATATATATATACACATTCTCCCTGTGTCGTTGGTGGTCGCTACTTGGGCATTAGTAGTGTACCTCCTTTATCTTTCTTTTGCTTTGAGACAGTTTGAAAGTTGTAATAAGCTATATTTTGGATTTCCGCTGCTATGATGTTTAGTTCTGATTTTCAGCTTATGCACAGTCTCTCCTGTTTTATGTCAAGTATGTTATTATTATATTTTGTTCTATGCGCTGTGAGACATTCTACAGGTTCTTTGTATGTTCATTTCCTTCTTCCCTTTCCTTCCGACGACCCGTTCCGTGCTAACTGGACATGTGTACAGCGCACTTTTGGAGTAAATGTCGGTTGGTGCGGGGCGGGCCGTCACATTTGGTATCAGAGCTCTAGGTTGCGTAGTTGACCTAGGGAAAGACACTAGGGAGAGATAGTACGTATATGAGAGCGCGTATTTGTGATTACTTTGGTTTTCAAAAGCTATATATATATACTACTATTAGTATAAGAATGAAGTCGTACTGCACTAGCACCACTATGGGGTCGTTAATCGTTTTCTCTTTACAGATTGAACGATGAGAAGAGACACCAGGGGTGCTGGTAGAGTGACCAACCATGGGAATTCTCCTGACATGAGGACAATGTTCACCAACTTCATGAGGGAGATGCTTAGGGATGTTCAAGGGGCAGTTCCCGATCCCGGAAATGGTGGTGGTCCAGTAGTGCAGGCGCCTAGGGCCGATTTCGCCAAGTTGTGCAAGGATTACACTAACCTTGGTGGGAAGCCATTCCAAGGAACGGAGTCGGCCACAGATGTTCAGGATTGGTTGGATAGCTGTGATCGTATCTTCGATGACTTGGGTCTTGAGGATGCGATGAAGAGAAGGCTAGCGTCTCGTCAGCTGCAAGGGCGAGCGATGAATTGGTGGAATGCCATTAGAACAGCTACTCCAGAAGATCAAGTTACTTGGAATCAGTTTAAGACTCGCTTTTGTGATAAGTTTATTCCAGCTTCTCATAAATCAGAACTGTTCAAGAAGTTCTTGGAGCTTAAGCAGAACGGTAGAGCAGTCTCGGAGTATATCGCTGAATTCGACACTTTATCGAAATATGGATGGTCCCTTATCGATACAGTCGAAAAGAAGAACGAGAAGTTCATAACTGGCTTGGATGGATACTTGGGGGAAAGACTTATAAACCATATCGATGAGACGTTCGAGTCTATTGTAGGAAAGGCATTAAGGTCAGAGAGCCTTTTCCCTAAGTCGAAGGCCGAAGTTGCTACGGCATCTGCAGAGGAGCCAAAGCCGCAAGCAGGCGGTGAAGGCAAGAAGAATTCTCAGAACAAGAGGAAGCAGAACCCGACCAAGGATGGTCAGAATAAGAAAAATAAGAAAGATGGTGAATGCTTTAGTTGTGGAAAGAAGGGCCATTATGCCAGAAATTGTCGAGAAAAGCCTGTGGAAAGGAAGTGCTTTAACTGCGGCCAGGCGGGACATCACAAGGATGATTGCCCACAACCTCCTAGGGAGAAGCAGATTGTGAAAGCGTATGCTATCAACGATGTTCCTTCTTCGTCAAATGCCCCAACTGCGGTGCAGAAGGAAAAAGGTGTCGTTATTCAAGGTATGCTTTCTATTTAAGATGTTTTGATCGGGTTTTGTTTGACAAACCTGAGTTAGTCGATAGACCTTTAGTAGTGACGAACCCGATTGGTGGTTCGACTAGTTTTGGCATGATTAGTTAATGTGGTCTTATCGAGTCATGGATGTATGTTTCCTTGTGATTGCTTTGTTTTGGGCTTTACTGGGTTTAGCATTACTTTGGGGAGTCGATCTACTCCAAAGGAATAGGGTGGTATTAGGTACCTACCTAGTGATGGCGATAGTAACTGGAGTTAAGGAAGCTGAAAGGTTATCGTTGTAATAAGTTCTAGTTGTCTCTGGGAGGCAAATGAGTACTCCAGTGCTAGATTTTTTTGCTAGTATCACCTCATGTGGATTGTCCGAATTCGGAGGAGATGTTCCTTGGGCGCTTTTCTGATATTGGTTTAGGCCTTTGGGGCTTGTGCTTGGGGAATGTCGAGTTTGACTAGGATGGTTTGCGTGAGGGATAAGTAGACGTTGCGATTTTCATTGGATGATATCTTGGTTCACTCGAGGAGTGACGGGCAGATGGAACATGATAAGACTGTTCAATGGTATAGACTGCCCAGGGTTGGACTCGATAGGGTTATGAGATTGCTCGAGTGAGACTCGAGAAAGATGTAAAGTAATGGATTGTTTAGGAACCTATATTGATGTTCTCTATTGGATAGTAGAATTTTGAAGGAATGGGATGTGTTCGTTGATCGTGGGAGATACAACGAAGATTAGGGCGATTCAAGTTGGACTTGAATTCGTAAAGGAAAATGGGTGTTCGTTGATCTTGGAGATGCAACGAATAGGGAGACGACTCACGTTGGACTAGAGTTTGTCGGTACTCAAGACTGGGTCTGAGTTATAGAGTGACTCGAGTTGGACTCGAGAAGGCTGCAAGGAATTGGATTCAGCTCGAGTTGGACTCGAGAGGGCAGCAAGAAAATGGATAGACTTGGGTTGGACTCAAGTATTTTAGGAGGACTAAAAGCAGGGGTATCTGGGGACGCCCGTTACCTTGGATCCGTTGGACGTGATCTAGTTATCCTTGGAGGATAAACGTACGTTGGACGTACGGTAGTCCGATTGGAGGTTGGGCTTCCATTAGTTTAATTATCCTTGGAGGATAAACGTATGTTGGACGTACGGTAGTCCGTAGGGAGGCGGGGCTTCCATTGGCCTGGGATTGGTTGGACCAGTCAAGTAGGCATCGGTGTATGTATAGAGGCTGGGCTTCCATTAGTTATTGATGTTGGTTGGACCAGACATACTAGAATCGACATATTGGGATTGGTTAGACCAGTCATGTAGGTGTCGATGTGTTTATGAATTTAGCAAGTGATAGGTAGGACTTGTTTGATGGATGTTATGGTTGCTATGTTGTTCCTAATTTTCTTCCCTTGAGTAGACTATCACCTGTAGGGTTCCAGCAATGAGGAACAAAGTGATTGTAGTAGAACTATGAGCCAGTGCAGTAGAGTCGTCATGACTCGAGGGGCAAAGTGGACATAGTAAATAATTAGTAAGGCTATGAGCCAGTGCAGTGGAGTTGTTATGACTTCATGGGGCAGAGTGGACATAGCAAAGGACTAGTGGCTATGGATCAGTGGAGTCGCCATGACTCCATGGGGCAGAGTGATCATAGTAAAGGATTTGGGTGTGGTAATAGTTGCATTAAGTAGGAGACATGCCAGTTTAGGGGTTTTGTTTCTAGGATGGAAGCAACTAAAGTATATCATAGGATATGATTTCGGGCCCAAGAGTGAATTGGATTTAGAAACGCTAGTAAGCTTGACGATTAGATCGATTTTGATTGAGTGGATTGGCAGTTAGAAGGACGATCCTAATCTATTGGAAACCATCTCTAGGGTAGAGATGGGTATCGATGGAAAGAGAATGATCAAATAAGGATTTGATCGAGAAGGGTGGCTTCGAAAGAATAAGGGACTAGTTGTACCCAACGTAGATGAACTGAGAGGTGAAGTGCTTAGAGCATATCATCACTCGAAATTGACTATACATCCCAGTGGTAACAAGATGTATTGAGACATAGAGCAAATCTACTACTGGGAATGGATAAAGATAGGCAGAAGGCTTATCTCGGTAAGAAACGAAGATATTTGGAATTATTCGTTAACGACTTGGTGTTCGTCGGGATCTCTCCATAGAGAATGTGATTCGGATTGGTTGGAGAGGTAAGTTAGCACCAAGATTTGTTGGCCCATTCCCAGTCCTCGAGCAAGTTAGGAATTTGGCGTATGAAGTAGAGCTACCTGACAAGATGGCGGGAGTTCACAACGTATTTCATGTTTCCCAGTTAAGGAAATTCGTGCACGACCCTAGTGTGGCTATTTCACCTAATCAGTTGGATAACATCGAAGTTGAACTCGAGGCGGTTGGGAACCGCAAGTCTATGCGTATTGTTAGGAACGATACGAAGCAGCTTCGAAGAAAGGCGGTGAAACTAGTCAAAGTCCAGTGGGGTGAGAATGAAAAAGATTGTACTTGGGAAACAGAGGAAGATATAAGGAAGAGGTGTCTAGAACTCTTTGCCTAGTAAGGTTTTGGTAGTGATAGTTTCTTCCCTTGTTAGTAAACCGCATGCTAGGATAGACTTGTTTTGCATGTTGATTGTTGTTTATGGTTGATAGGCATGCGGAACCCTTTTTGTGTTTTGGTTAGGGAATTTCGGGGGCGAAATTTCTTAAGGGGGGAAGAGTGTAACGACCCGCATTCTATGCATCATAGGATCGTGGAATATTTATTTCTTTCACATAGAAGTCGTATGGTCATGTAACTTTGGGAGACGATTACTGGGGTCATTTCCCATGTTCATGATTTTTGTCGATTTTTAAATGACCGTTTTGCCCCTAGTTGGTACTGTTTTGGCCATACCTTTTGACTGGAAAGGAATTTTGACCTGAAACCACTTCCATTGGCTTCGAATGATGGTTTCTCTTTCCGTAGAGTGGTTACATTAGCCAAACGGACTTACCGTTTGGGAGATATGGCTGAAACAAGGTTTAGAAGGTGAAAAACAGCTAATTGGGCTTAACCGGGTGATTAGCAACTAGACCCAATGGGGGATTTCGGGATTTGGGGTATTTAAGGGCTGCTAGGGTTAGGATTTCGGTTTTAGACTCATTTTTCCAGCCGCCACTTACTTCCTTCAAGCTCTAGCAATGGCCTCCACCTTCTAATTTCATCCCAAATCGTCTCTAATCACTTTCTAATCGAAGATTAAGCAAAACTACATCAAATCAAGGGAGGGTAGCACCAAATCAGAGAGAGAGCTGCTGGAACACATAGGGATTGGATCCAAATCAGAGATTATTTCAGATCTAAAGTTTGTTTGTGGCTAAGGTGAGTGATTTGCATTGTTTTTCACTAATTACGGCTAATTATGGTAATTAGCGAAGATTAGCGAAATTATGGCTCAGAAAAATCTAGAAAATTTCCTAAAATTCTAAAACATCATTTTATGCCTCTGATATGAATTTGGGTTAATTTCGACTAATTTTGCTAATCCCGGAATTTAGGGGATTAAGGGGTAATTAGTGATAATTAGCGAATTTATGCATGATTAAAATCTGGAAAAATATTCTAAAATTCTAAAATGATGTTTTAGACCTCTGATATGAATTTGGGTTAATTTGGTTCAGTTTTGTTAATCCTATCATTAGTTTCACCTAAACATGCTTAAGGGGAATTATGGGATTTTGGGTATGTTTGATCCATTTTAACATATTATATTGATGTTTTGATGTTTGTGGTTGATTGTGCATGTTGCTATGACTGTATGAAATGTTTTGTGATTGGTTTCAATAGTTAGAATGGTCGAAAACGTCGTCGAATGGCGTAAACACTTGCTGGAACAGTTTCAGAAAACAGTGCAGGTTTCGGATCGGATCGGATGTAGGGCTCGGATCGGATATGTTGAAGTGGGCAAGGGATTCGATCGGATCGGAACCTGACACTTGGGAAAAATGGCAAAAAGGAAGGCCACGCTAACTGAACTGGGATCGGATCGGATTAAGGAGGACGGATCGGAGCGGAAGCATGAAGACGGATCGGAGCGGAAGCATGAAGATGGATCGGATGTGGAGCATGTGAAGGAAGCATGGAGACGGATCAGAGCGGAAGCACGAACTGGAGGGGAATGACACCCGACCCGACCCGAAGTAAAGCACCCGACCCGAACCAAGGAGAGACACCCGACCCGAACCGTATCAGAAGAGGACCCGACCCGAACCGATGGAGGATACCCGACCCGACCCGAACCGACGGCTTGAGGAGGAACCCGACCCGACCCAGTATTGACCAATAACCCGAGATGCAAAGGTAGTCCAATATGTGAAGTTAGAGCTCAGGACCCAATTGGGAACCGATGAGTTCACTTCGTGATTGGGCTATGCTGCGGGACGTGTGCAAATGGGTTGTCGGTATTCATAACTTTGGTTCACCATTGAGAGATGGATGGTGGGCTTGTAGTGATAGTTACACGGGATTGGATTCCGTCATGGCCCAAAGTATTAGGTGACCAAAGTGGTGAATATCGTATGCTTTACGCACTGAGTGAGAGATGTGAGGATGGATGCTATGTTTGATTGTTTGCCATCCCTATGACATGCACACCTCCCCCACCTCCGTATCTTTATATTGTTTGATATGATACCTTAGAGTGTTGTACAGTATGTAGTGCTAACTCTTTGGTTGCAGGTCCAGGTTCAGGTATGTTTTAGTCTACCTGTTATTGTTCACTTTAGATGTTTATCGCTCATACCAGGCTTTATGTCTGACCCAGAGTTTTATGTCTCCTCTTATTACTCTGGGTGCTCACACGAGCAGACTAGAGACAGGTTAGCTGGTGTTGCGCGAGTAGCTGATTCGGAGGCGGGCATGAGGCTTCCATGTATGATATATATACACACATTCTCCCTGTGTCGTTGGTGGTCGCTACTTGGGCATTAGTAGTGTACCTCCTTTATCTTTCTTTTGCTTTGAGACAGTTTGAAAGTTGTAATAAGCTATATTTTGGATTTCCGCTGCTATGATGTTTAGTTCTGATTTTCAGCTTATGCACTGTCTCTCCTGTTTTATGTCAAGTATGTTATTATTATATTTTGTTCTATGCGCTGTGAGACATTCTACAGGTTCTTTGTATGTTCATTTCCTTCTTCCCTTTCCTTCTGACGACCCGTTCCGTGCTAACTGGACATGTGTACAGCGCACTTTTGGAGTAAATGTCGGTTGGTGCGGGGAGGGCCGTCACAGCTTGGCTATGACCCATATACCTATAGGGGCTACTTACGAGAGATTAGTGGATAAGGCACTCTTACATGAGGAAGACAAGGGCAAGAAAGAGGAAAAAGAGGAAGTGCCTCAAGATAAGAAGGGGGGTCGCAGAACAAGAAGGCTGATTCAAAGAAAGGCGGGAAGAACAACAAACCTCGTGACAAGAGAAAGTGTAATTTCTGTGGCATTCCCGTACATCTGATCAAAGACTGCAAGAAGAAGAAAAGGAAGATAGGTGGCTGTTTCCACTGTGGTAAGACATGACACATAGCTAAGGCCTGCCCAAGGAAGCAAGGGCAGGGACCTGGACCTTCTTCTGGTGGACAAGTTCACGCTCTCACGGCACCTCCGCAAGAACGAGGTAGAAATATTTTTTTCGAAAGTTTAGTCTATCTTTTTGATCATCCTGTTCGTACACTATTTGATTCTGGCGCATCGCACTCTTTTATATCTACTGCTTTAGTGGAATCTCTGCACCTAGACACCAGCATAGTAGAGGATCCCTTGGTTGTTTCAAATCCAATTGGGGGCTCAGCTTATCTATCAATGGTTTGTTTGGATTTGAAAATATCTATACTAAGCGTTGGGTTTAGATGTAATGCCTTTGTTTTGGGCTTCATGGGCTATGGGTTGATTCTAGGCATGGACTGGCTATCCAGTAATGGTGCCTTCCTTGATTGTGAAAAGAGAGTGGTTAGACTCATGACTCGCGTCGGTAACACTCTCGAAATTTCTTGTAATCCCATGAACTCTGTTATGCTTAGTTATCTAGAATCTCTTGATGCGTTCGTTGAGAACTTGCAGTCCGTAAGGGTAGTCCGTGAATACTCGGATGTGTTTGAAGATGTAAAAGGCTTATCTCCGAAGCGGGAGATAGACTTCCGCATATACCTCGTGGACAAAGCAAAACCCGTTGCTTTACCCGTTAGACACATGGCTCCGAGGGAGAGGAAGAACTCAGCAAGCAAGTTAAAGTATTGCTTGAGAAGGGGTTTATAAGGCGGAGTATTTCTGAATTGGGTGCTCCAGTAGTGTTCACAACTAAAGCGGATGGTTCGCTTCGCCTGTGCGTTGATTATAGGTAGCTAAACAAGCTGACCAAGAGGAATAGGCACCCACTCCCGAGAATAGATGATTTGTTCGATCAGCTTGTAGGTGCATTGGTTTTCTCCCAATTAGATTTAGCTACCGGGTTTCATCAGCTAAGAGTGGCTGAAGACAGCATTGATAAGACCGCGTTCAGAACTTCAGATGGTTTCTTCGAGTGGCTTGTCATGCCTTTCGTCTTGACAAATGCACCTGCTTACTTCGTTGATTTAATGAGCAGGGTGTTCCGAGAGTTCCTCAATAAGTTTGTGGTGGTCTTCGTAGACGATATTTTGATCTTCTCAAAGAATGAGGAAGAGCATGCTCAGCATCTAAAAAAAGTCATGGATACTCTCTGTGCACATCAGTTGAAGGCGAAATTCTCCAAATGCCATTTCTGGAGGGAAGAAGTTAGGTTCCTTGGACACGTGGTGTCCAAAGAGGGGATAGATGTGGACCCCGCGAAAGTGGTTGCTGTGCAAGATTGGAAGGTTCCTCGAAACGCAACCGAATTCCGAAGCTTTCTCGGGCTAGCAGGCTTTTATCGAAAATTTATAAAAGATTTTGCAAAAATCTTAGCTCCACTGTCAAGATTGACAAAGAAGAACCTAGCTTTCAATTGGGATTTGGATTGCGATATTGCTTTCCAACGTTTGAAAAGGGCTCTAACAACAGCCCCAGTTCTGACATTGCCTGATGGAAGCAAGATGTTTACAGTATACACAGATGCTTACAGAACAGGACTAGGCGCTGTTCTGATGCAAGAAGGGAAAGTGGTGGCTTATGGTGGAAGATAGTTGAAAGTACACGAGAAAAACCACCCAACCCACGAACTAGAGTTAGTGGCCATCGTTTTTGCGCTTAAGTCTTGGCGCCATTGTTTCCTAGGTGAGAAATTCGAACTGTATACTGACCATAAATCGTTGAAATACCTTTTCTCGCAGAAAGATCTCAATTTGAGGCAGCAAAGATGGATGGAGTTTCTTGCCTCGTTCGATTTTGAGATTACCTACACTCCTGGCAAGGGCAATGCAGTAGTAGACGCCTTGAGTAAAAAGAAGCTGCCCTTAAGCCCTCTCTTTGTGGAAAGGCAAAGCTTGGAGTTCATAGCAAGCTTTAACTTCATACCCTCCTCTGACTTTGTACCTGGCTCGCTAACAACGTTAGAAGTGCGGCCAACTCTATTAGACTCAATCGGAGCCGCACAAAGAGAAGACCCTCAACTAGCCGATGTGATGGACAAGTTAATTAGGGGTGAGACTTCCAGTCACCTCAATAGGTACTCCATTGATGCCAAGGGCTGGTTGAGACGAGATGGAAGACTATGTGTCCCACAAGTAAGGGATTTGGTAAAGGCGGTTCTAGAAGAGGCACACCATTCCAAGCTGACCATACACCCAGGCGGAGACAAAATGTATATAGACATCAAAAGAGTTTTCTTTTGGAATGGCATGAAGCAAGACGTAGCTGAATTTGTTTCTAAGTGTTTAATATGCCAATAAGTCAAGGCGGAGCCATTAAAGCCTGGTGGTCTGCTCCATCCTCTAGAGGTCCCACAGTGGAAATGGGATATCATCTCGATGGACTTTATAGATGAGTTGCCTAGGTCAAGAAGGGGCAATACCAGCATTTGGGTAATAGTGGATAGGCTCACAAAAAGCGCCCACTTTATACCCGTCAAGAGTAGAAGGACTGCCTCATGTCTAGCATCCATATATCTTAAAGAGATAGTTCGTCTCCATGGGATACCCTCTAGCATAGTGAGTGATCGAGACCCTATCTTCACAAGCGAGTTTTGGAAGAGTTTACAAGAGGCTGTAGGCACACTGTTATGCTTAAGCATGGCCTATCACCCTCAAACCGATGGCCATACGGAAAGAGTCAACAGAGTATTAGAAGACCTCTTGAGATTATGCATTATTGACTTCGGAGGTACATGGGAGGATCATCTACCTTTGGTGGAATTCGCTTACAACAATAGCTACCAAGCCCCCATAGGCATGGCGCCTTTCGAAGCTTTATATGGAAGACTGTGCAGGTCACCAACTTGCTGGTGGGAGTCCACAGAAAAGCTCATACATGGACCAGACATGATTAGGGAAACTTCAGAGAAAGTAGACTTGATAAAAAGAAGAATGAAGACTGCCCAAGATAGACAGAAGTCCTACGTAGACAAAAGAAGAACTGACCTTGAGTTCGAAGTTGGAGACAAGGTGTTCCTTGAAGTATCTCCTTTGAGGAACGTCGTTCGCTTTGGATCCGCAGGAAAGTTAGCACCAAGATTTGTAGGGTCGTTCCCTATCATCGAGAAGATTGGGAAGATGGCTTATAGGGTACAGCTCCCCGAAAGATTGGCCGGAGTTCATAATGTCTTTCATGTCTCTCACCTGCGGAAATGCTTACATGAGTCTGCGGAAGTGGTAGAACCAAGTATGCTAGAGGAAGTTGAAGTTGAACGAGAAGCAACTGTGAGGAGAGTTCCAACCCGTATCTTGGGAACAAAAGTCAAAAAGCTACGCAACCGTGAAGTTAAGCTCGTCAAAGTTCAGTGGAGCGACACCGAGGAAGATGTGACTTGGGAAACTGAGGACAGAATACGCGCAGCCTACCCTTTTCTTTTTGAGGGTACATCCTTAATCTCTTTTTCCTTAAGTTTATGCTCATATCTATCTTTTTAGGTATATCTCCTCGATCCTATCCTGAGGTAGGAACCCATTTGGATGTAAACATGTAATTGAAAAATGTTATGATTGATGGTTGCAAGTGGTTGCTAGTGGATGCATATACACACACATTAGGTATTAGATCGGCTCAGTCACTTCCATATTGCATATGCATATATGTATTGGTATATGGATTGAAACTTGATGTGTTATCATATGGACATTGCATTTGTATGAATGATAGTGCACTCATGTAAGAAGTTTTGATTAGGAAAAAAAATTTCATTCATAATGGACTCATGGCACTGACATAATTTGCATTAAGGAGGTCAACTGAATCAGTAGACCGCCTGATTTTGCATTAGATAAGGACATGTACACACACAATGCATATGATCATGAAGCATTAGAAATCTTTCAAGGACATTGGACGCCTGTGTTTGATGGATGAGTAGATGGGTGATTGGATGGTAGGATATAAGTTCTTCTCGACTTGAAGATTTCGGGGACAAAATCCTAAAAGGAGGGGAGAATGTAACACCCCGAATTTTCTGTTAACATTATAGTAACGAATTAAACAATACTTAACTTAAAATTTGAGAATTAAGGGAAATGGGTTACGCCATTGTATTCGTCTCGGAATTCTGGTTGAGATAGAGTCCGAGTTTGCGTAAATTGGACTTCGTATGAAGAAGTTATGGCTGTCGGAAGTTTCCAGAAAATTCAAATAATTTCAAACAGCTCGAAATAGATTCAAATTCAAAACAAAAGTCAGAAGCGGGCTGGGCGGGAAAATTCCCGCCTAGGACCCAGGTCGACCAGAGGGTCGACCCTAGTGTCGCCCTCCCCCCTACAGGTCGACCTGGGGGTCGACCCCCCCCCTCCCAGGGCAGATCTGAAAGGTGACGATTTTGTGACTCAGTGCTGAGTCACTAGGGCTGAGGTGTCACCATATCTTGATTGAATGGTTGTGGTTAACTCTAGGATCATCCAACGGCTCAAATTGAATTGAAATTCTATATAAACAACCCAATGCTCAAATCTAAAAATCACACAAAAATAATCCTAGAACTATCATGTTGTCAATAGAAAACTTGGACTAGAAGTCACCAATTCAAAGAGAAGATAAGAACCCGAATCAAAAATCAAATTAAAAGCAATCAAATTCAACGATCTACATCAAAGGCGAGCTTACCAATTTCAGAATTCATATTTCAGAAAGCAAAAATTCCTTTTTAGTTTGTAAGTTGGTTATTACGCAGATTTAAACGTTCTTTCAAATGAATCATGACATGTTGTAATTTGAATATAGAATGATGCTTATGTATAAGATTTGATTCTCGTTTATTTTAAAGTATCGTTGCAATTAATCATGTCTATATGCTTGTGGTGATGAACATATTGTATATTAATCATGTCTATATACTTGTAGTGATGAACATATTGTATGTTATTGGAATCTATTATGATTGGGTAATGGATTTATTTTGCTAATTAAATGGTGAAACATGTTATAATTTGGTGGTTACTTGCAAGTTTATGATCTAAAACACATGCTTATATGTTAGATCAACACTCATGTATATTCATGTTAGGTTGAATCTATTTATGTTGTAAAATTTAGAATTGTAGTCCTCTTATGTTTTAACACATAAGTATCATGCTAAGTTGTGATTCGAATATGTTTATAACAGCCCTCTTATGTTTAACACACACATAAGTTATCATGTTAAGTTGTGATTCGAATATGTTTATAGTAGCTCTCTTATGTTTAAACACATAAGTCATCATGCTAAGTTGTGATTCGAATATGTTGATAATAGTTCTCTTATGTTTAACACACATAAGTTAATATGCTAAGTTGCGATTTAAAAATGATTATAGTAGCTTTCTTATGCTTTGACATACATAAGTTAATATGCTAAGTTGTGGGTTGAAACTGTGATTATTTGTTAAACCTCCATGCTAGACCTTTGTCAAGTTTACATGACAATTAGACCCAACTTAGTCACAAGTTCACCTTTACCCGTTTAATTAAAGTTAATGATACTTCTATGCCTAGTTACATATGACAAGTTGAAATGTATGCTATTTTATGTTTATTTCATGTCCCTTGTTTATTTCCCTTTTTGTTTATGGGTTTGGGCTAATTTACTAGCTCAACATTTTATGTGATTCATGCGTACGTTCCACGGGGGTAGCGATGGGAAAATATGAAAATTCATGGCATAGATTTGTTCATAAAATGGTATATTTGATATACCATTTATGGTGAGCATAATCAAAGGATAATTATGGCAAGATTAAATTAAATTAAATTTACATAAAGAAATTAGATATATATAGAAAAATGTGAATTTAGAAAAAGATGAATATGCCTAACCCGAGGTTAGACTGAGTTGTGGTGTAAATCTGCCCGGAACCGACCGACATATCCAGTGACCACAACAAGACCTGTCTAATGTGGGTGGTTAGTGCATCAAGCCCAAAAAGAACCCGAGGTTAGACTGAGTTGTGGTGTAAATCTGCCCGGAACCGACCGGCACATCCAGCGACCACAACAAGACCTGTCTAATGTGAGTGATTGGTGCTTTAATAAATTAAAGCTAAGTCAGGATTGGTAGGGTTAAGTTAATTAGGGAAACACTTAACCGATTCAACTTGTTAACTAAACGAATGGGTGGGGCTAGGTAAACTTGGACACTTAACCAAATAAACATGTTGATTAGAAACCCTAGTAACGGGGATCCATTTCAGCAGTAACCCACATAGATGTATCAAGGTACCCTGAAACTAGGCAGGTGGGGCACGATTACTGGGCTGATTATAAGCGGTCAAAACGTCGACGGTTGGTGGGCCAGTGTAGGTTTCGACGGAGTATGGACGTGCATGTACTCCGGAGTGGAAAAATCAGGCACTGGGCATCAGTAGTATACATTGTGCATCTTGAATCGTGTCAGGTTGCCACCAGAGGGACTGATACACCCCATGGTGGGACCAACACAGGTATCTACAGTCAAGCGGGGCCGAATGACACAGGATATGAATGCATACGAGTAGGAGCCGATCATTAAGGGGATCATTTGTTATGAACACGTAGGGCTGGTTGAACCAATGGTTAAGTAGGTGCAGAGACTATAGTTATGGGTGCGATCACATGTTCCTCTTATCTTATATTAGGGTATTTTCCTATGTTATGTTATTATTGTCATGATCCCTTTCCTTGTTTAAATACTAGTAATCACCGAACTTATCAGACTTATTGTCTGACCCGTTTTCTTTCGTCCTCTTTTCTTCCGTTCCCCCCCCCCCCCAGGTCCATAGGGAGGGAATACTGCAGCTTAGTCAGACCCTTTGCAAGCTTCAAGAAACTAGACGTATGATTTTGACTCTCTCTCACCTTGGCTATGGCTCTTGGACATTATCCTTGGGGATTTATGCAGTTTTATTTATGATTTATGCTTCTTTATTAAATAATCAAGACATAAATTATATTTTAATGTTTTGGAAGTTATTTTGAGACAATTCGATGTAATGCTTTTGTATTGAACCACGTATGCAATAAATATTTGAATTCTGCTGCTTATATTTATCTGTCTTGTAAAGTTTTCTGTGTCTTGTACCTATAACCCTCCACCAAAGTTAAGGCATTCCCTTTGTGAGTGACCTTAACGGAGGTGGGGTGTTTCATTATTCCTCTTACTTAGTGCGGGGGCTATGGGCGGTTGTCACATTTGGTATCAGAGCCTGGTTAACGATTTTATCCAAAGTTTGAAGACATAATTATGTATGAGAGACGTACTTGTCGATTTCAGTTGGATGCTTACTATATATATTAGCATATATAGTAGTAGAGGTTGCATTCCTTTAGCAATTTTTCTTGAACGTGGCTAATTATTCTAAATTGCAAATTTAGAATAAGTAGATGACCACCAAGACACACTGCTAGGGGAGCTAATACTGGAAGGGGAAATGGCGGTGAAACAGACTACCCTACCATGTTTGACGCCATGATGGAGGCATTCATGCGAAGGGTGCCCACTCCAGTGGCAACTACGGTAGACGTAGGAGTTCAGATGCCTAGAGTTGTGGATTTTGCGTAGCTATGTGTAACACCCCACCTCCGCTAGGGTCACTCACAAAGGGAATGCACTAGCTTTGGTGGAGCATTATCTAGGTAAACATACACAAAAATATTACAAGACAAAATATATGAAACAACGGAAGAAGAATCGAATTTCATTGCTTTAAAATCTAGAAAGGTCTAAAGCCTTTTACATCAAAATGCCATTAAATCCATTACATTGAAATCTGTCTTGCAATAGTAAAGAAGCATAAAACCATAGTCATAAATCATTCCCCGAGTAAAACAGTAAAGCAAGCCATAGCCAAGAGAAATCCAAGCCGTTCGTGAAAGAGCCTTGGAGCTTGGTAAGATCCGAACTAAGCTGTATTCCCACCCTGCGAACCTTGGGGGGAAGAACGAAAGAAAAAGAGGCGAAACAAAATGGGTCAGTCATAAAGATTGAGTAAGTCCTAGTGACTTTCAGCATAAAAACAGATAAAGATAACATGGCATGAATAAACTGAAAGTAAACATAAGCATGATGACAAGATAAGCTACAGGCACGATAACTAAGAATAACATCCCATAATTCCTATCAAGAGTAGCATCACAAGGTTCCTACCAAGTATCACATCGCAAGGTTTCTGTCAAGTATAACATCGCAAGATTTCTAAGTTTCATCATTAAAATATTTTGGTGATATCCATTTTCTCTGCACCACCCGTACTAGCATCTCACAAGTGTCTAGAATGTTTCGTATTCCTACTAGTGTTCCAACTAGTGTCCTGTGTAGCAAGGATCCTTACCCCCTACTAGTGTCCTAACTAGTAGCCCGTGCTATATAATAAGGTGACCCCAACCCGTGTGATGTGTTGACTATAAAATGATCCCTTGCCCAATGTCATGAAATGACCCATTATTTGGTACCACGAAACGATCTATTAATCGATCGGCTCCCTACAAGTCCTAGCTCGTTCATGTGTCTGTGTCATACGGCCATATCACGAATGTAGTTACATGTGCTAGGTCCACCATAGGGTGTATCGAGCCCTAGGGTGCCAACCACCGACATGAATCAAGCACGCGCAGTTTAAACCTACTAGTGCCCAATGTCTTCTTTTTCAACTCCGTACTACGTGCACGACCATAGTCCGCCTGAACCTACAATGGCGCACCAACTCAGCCGTCGTTCTGGTCGCTTACAATCTGCCCAGTAATCGTGCCCCACCCTGCCTAGTTCTAGGGTACCGTGATACATCTAGTGGGTTACTGCTGAAAAGGACCACGTAACTAGGGTTTCCATCCAGTAGGTTAAGTGTTGTCATTTAAATTCGAGACTTAACCCCATCAGTCCAGCATGTCAAGTTGGTTAAGTGTTGTCATTCAAGTTCGTGACTTAACCCGCCTACGTGTCATGTCAAATTGGCTAAGTGTTGTCGTTCAAGTTCATGACTTAACCCTACGAATCATCTGTCAAGTTAGTTAAGTATATTCAAGCGGTTCATGACTTAACCCTATCAAATCATCATGTCAAATTGGTTAAGTATATTCAAGCGGTTCATGACTTAACCCTATCAAATCATCGTGTCAAATTGGTTAAGTATATTCAAGCGGTTCATGACTTAACCCTATCAGTGGCATTAATTCATTAATGCAACCCAGCCTCTCACATCAGACCTGTTGTTGTGGTCACTGGATATGCCGGGCGGTTCCGGGAAGAATTACACCACAACTCAGTCTGACCTCAGGTTTTCAAGTGCGATATGACCAACTACCCACATTGGATCCTATTGTTTGCAGTAACTGGATTTGCCGGGCGGTTCCGAGCAGAATTACACTGCAAACTCAACCCAACCTCGAGTTGGCCATTTTCATGTTTATTCTAGTGTCATGTCCATGTTCAAGTTTCATGCCAAGTTCGTGTCAAGTTTTCAAGGCAAGTTTCATACCCACATCCAGATTCAAGTTATAACAATGTTCATGTTTCAAGTTTTGCCTTTTATCAAGTTCATAATTCATGTTCATAACCAATTCGTGTTTTGCCTAATCTACCCAAATCGTATTCCCATCGCACATAAACGTGAATCGATCTATACTACAAATAAATCCAAATCCCGAGATAAAGGGAATAACATCAAAACTATGATAGGCAAAAGGGACAAGCATAAAGCGATAAAAGGGATTACAAGACTAGCACGATATAACTTGAGATAATTGGTTACAACATCACTAGCATATAGGGTTTCAAATCTAGCAAGATAAGGCGATAGTCATGATAAAAGTTGATATAAAAGAATAGGCATGCAAAAGTAAGCCAAATACAAGGATAATGGATCCAATGATTTTAGTGTACATAATAGCGAATGAACTAAGCAAGTCACGCCCTATATATGAGATCCAACAACTGTAAATTCGGTGTACAACATGGGTTTCAACTATGGGCATGAACAATCAACTATAATAGTCTTAGGCAACTAACCCCAATAGTCATAGTCATGGTCATAGGTAGAAATCTCATAATCAAGAACCATAAGCGATCAATCGCAACAGTCATGGATAATTAAAATAGTTCTAGGCAAATAGTCATAGGAAATTAACAGTAATAGTTTCAAAGTCATGGTCATAGATAATAGCCTTATGTTCATAATCATAGGTAATAATTCTCATAGTCAAGAGTCATGATTAGCCACAATTGTCCTTGTCATAGTCATAGGCAATAGTCTTATGTTCACCGTCATAGGCATAGGCATAGTCTTATGTTCACAGTCATAGGCATAGGCATAGTCTTATGTTCACAGTCATAGTCCTTGGCCATTAACAATAGTTTCAACGTCATAGGAATGTTAAAGTTATAGACATGAAAGAGTTTGATTTACAACATGAATAGGCCCAAAGCAATATTCACGAAAGTCAAGATCCAAGATGAACAAGAATAGATATGAATCAATTATCATACATAGATCCAATTCCAATTCACAACATGGATATTAAGTTTACAGCTTTTATCTAAAAGTAACTTGAACTTACAGATCGAGGTCTAAGAAAGATGCAGAAGTCAAGTCTAGAAATTTGTCGTTGAATTGCTGAATCGTTGAATCTTGCTTTGATCGTAGAAGAAAATCCCCAAATATGCAATTCCAAGCCGTACTCTTTAAGAAATAATCTTCTCGTTTTAATTTAATTTATCTTAATTTAATTTAGAAGAAGAAGAAGAAGCCATGATCATCAAGAGTTTGAATAACATAAGGTTAGAGAAGAATGGTGTAAAGAGAATGAGGCTAGGAGGCCGTTTATATAGGATTAGGTAGACGAATCTGGACAGAAAACGAGGTCAAATACATCAGGATGCTTCTGGTTCAAAAAGTGGGTTCGGGAGGCAGGTCGACCCCCAGGTCGACACTTTGGTCGACCTGGTCCCTGGGAGGTCGACACTATGGTCGACCCCCAGGTCGACCTGGTCCATGGGCAGGAATTTTCCCACCCAGCCTGTTCTGGGGTTTGAATTCGAATTCGAATTTCGAGCTGTTTTTGATTCTGAAAATTCCTGAAACTTCGGAGGGTCATATCTCCCTCATATGGACTCCAATTCTCGCAAACTCGGACTTGTTTCCAAGCAAAATTTCAAGACGAACACAATGGCTCAACCCGTTTCCCCTAATTCTTATTTTAAAATTTAATTATGCCTTGATTTATGGTTTTAACACATTATTAAAATTCGGGTTGTTACATTCTCCCCTCCTTAAACGATTTCGTCCCCGAAATCTTCAGGTTAAGAAGAATGCATCCTATCATCCAATCAACCATCTACTCAACCATCATCCACAAGCATCCATTGTCCTTAAGAGATTTCTAATGCTGTATGAACATATGCAAGAAGTGTGTGTATATGTTCCTTGTCTAATGCAAATGATCAGGCTTGATTGATCTTCTTAATGCAAAATATGTTTAGTGCCATGAGTCCAACATGTATGCAAATAGTCCTAGTCACATAAACACAATATGTGTGCATAAACATCCATCCATATGCAACATCCACATGATAACATATTCAATTTCATTCATAAAAACACTCATGCATATGCAATATGAAAGGTGACGGAGCCGATCTAGTGTCTAAGGTGCGTGTATATGCATCCACGAGCAATCACTAGCAACCACTTGTAACCACTTGCAACCATCAATCACAACATGTCTCAAACACATGTTTACACCCCATTTGTTCCTACCTAAAGGTATAGTCGAATGATAGAAGCAAGTAAAAATTTTGTGCCCATTAGGCAATGTCAAAACTGGAAATCTATGTCACATATATACTGGTTAGGAGAAGAACTCCCTAAGCACCATCCCCGAAGACCGAAATCAATATCAGACTGATACCCAAAGAATTAACCAACCAATATATATGTTTCTAGGAAACTAAGCATGATGGACTTTTTTTTGGTCACAAGAAATCCCTTCCTAAGACCAACCCATATCCTATAAAACCCAAAAAGTTTAGTCTACCCAACGGACACCCTCAAGCCCCAACATGTATTACTAACAGATGAGTCATACTCCCTATGGGGTTTGCAACAGAAATAGGATGGAGAATAGGACCGAGAGGTTATACTTAAAAGATAGCATGCAAATAAGCTCTGCAGGAAAAGAGGGATCAAGGATATACTCTTAAAAAGAGATATGATGCGCGTGTCTAGTCTTCAATCTTCTAAGTCGCATTTCCTTGAGCTTAACTCCGTTGTGCTTTGACCGTCTTTAGCTTCACAATTTCGTAGCTTCTTAATTCCTATTTCCAAAATATGAGTTGTAACTCATTTCACTGTCGCCTCTCGTTCCACTTTCACTTATTCTTTTTCTAGTATACTCGGCTTAAACATAACTGCGTACTCATGGTTTCATGCAAGCTCTCCAAAATTCACTAGTGAATCTTGGATCTCGTTCACTTACTAAAAGGTATTCCACATAAATGAATTATCTCTTGAAAATAAACAAATACCAACCATGTTGCCAAGTGTACTTACTAAGGTGATTTTCTATAACACATGCATAAGCGAGATGAACCATCCGCCTTGGTGGCGAACACTACTCGAGCGGATCAATAAATATATCAAGAGATTCTAGGTAACTAAGCATGGAAGAACCCTAAGGGTTACACTAGACTTCGAGGGTATTACCGAGGCAAGTCAAGAGTCTAACTACCCTCTTTTCATACTCGAGAATGGTATAATTTCTGGATAACCACTCCATCCCTAGAAACAACCCATAGCCCAAAAACATAAGCATTACTTCTAAACTCAACACTTAGCATAGACATTCTCAATGAATAAATGAGCCGATTCCCCAATAGGATTTGAGACAAATATGGGACCCTCTATTACGCTAGTACTAAGGTGCAGAGACTCAACCATCGAAGCAGAATTAAAAAGGATGCGATGTACAAAAACAAAATTCCCATGGTATGATATAAAAGAAAAGCTAAACTTAACAGAAACGTTACCACCTCTTCTTAGGTACGCTAGTAGTGAGAGCATACAATTGCCCTCTCGACGATCTTGTCCTTTGCCATTGTCCTTGTCCTCCAATACTTAACTACATGTCCCTTTTTACCATACTAAAGATACTCTCTCTTGTCGTGGGTTTTATTATTCTTTCACTTTGGCCTCTTTCCTTTCACCTTTTCCTCCTTCGTGGATTAAGCCATATCAACAAGTTTCTCATCCTTAGGCTTGTGTTCTTTTATCCTCGTTCTTGCTATCCTTGTATAGCTTGTTGACAACTTTCTCGAAAGCTACCTCCATCGCACGGCAACCCTACAAAGCTTGAAATAAGATTAGTCACAAGTAAAACTACTTCGGCTACAGATGGAGGTTGGTTCTTCTTTGCCCTCCGACACACGCCTACAAGACTATGGTGAAAAGAGAGGAAGAAGAGATTCAAAGAGAGAATCAAAAGATAGTGCATATGGCTTTGGGGAATATGCCTTTCGTAAAACAAAACTTTTCTTAAAAAATGCTTCTTTGTAAATGTTTTGAAAATAATTTCAGAAGGTTTTTAAAATCTTTTGCCCAGTATGGTAACCTTCTGCTCTGATACCAAATGTAACACCCCACCTCCGCTAGGGTCACTCACAAAGGAAATGCACTATCTTTGGTGGAGCATTATCTAGGTAAACATACATAGAAATATTACAAGACAGAACGTATAAAACAGCGGAAGAAGAACCGAATTTCATTGCTTTAAAATCTAGAAAGGTCTAAAGCCTTTTACATCAAAATGCCATTAAATCCATTACATCGAAATTTATCTTGCAATAGTAAAGAAGCATAAAACCATAGTCATAAATTATTCCCCAAGTAAAACAGTAAAGCAAGCCATAGCCAAGAGAAATCCAAGCCATTCGTGAAAGAGCCTTGGAGCTTAGCAAGATCCGAACTAAGCTGTATTCCCACCCTGCGAACCTGGAGAGGGGGGAGAACGGAAGAAAAAGAGGTGAAACAAAACGGGTCAGTCATAAAGACTGAGTAAGTCCTAGTGACTTTCAGCACAAAAACAGGTAAAGATAACATGGCATGAATAAACTGAAAGTAAACATAAGCATGATGACAAGATAAGCTACAGGCACGATAACTAAGAATAACATCCCATAATTCCTATCAAGAGTAGCATCACAAGGTTCCTACCAAGTATCACATCGCAAGGTTTCTATCAAGTATAACATCGCAAGATTTCTAAGTTTCATCATTAAAATATTTTGGTGATATCCATTTGCTCTACACCACCCGTACTAGCATCTCACAAGTGTCTGGAATGTTTCGTATTCCTACTAGTTTTCCAACTAGTGTACTGTGTAGCAAGGATCCTTACCCCCTACTAGTGTCCCAACTAGTAGCCCGTGTTATATAATAAGGTGACCCCAACCCGTGTGATGTGTTGACTATAAAATGATCCCTTGCCCAATGTCATGAAATGACCAATTACTTGGTCCCACAAAACGATCTATTAATCGATCGACTCCCTACAAGTCCTAGCTCCTTCAAGTGTCTGTTTCATACGGCCCTATCACGAATGTTACCACTGCTAGGTCCACCATAGGGTGTATCAAGCCCTAGGGTGCCAACCACCAACACGAATCAAGCACGCACAGTGTAAACCTACTGGTGCCCAATGCCTGCTTTTTCAACTCTGGACTACGTGCACGACCATAGTCCGCCTGAACCTACAATGGCGCACCAACTCAGCCGTCGTTCTGGTCGCTTACAATCAGCCCAGTAATCGTGCCCCACCCTGCCTAGTTCTAGGGTACCGTGATACATCTAGTGGGTTATTACTGAAAAGGACCGCGTAACTAGGGTTTCCGTCCAGTAGGTTAAGTGTTGTCATTTAAATTCGAGACTTAACCCCATCAGTCTAGCATGTCAAGTTGGTTAAGTGTTGTCATTCAAGTTCGTGACTTAACCCGCCTATGTGTCATGTCAAATTGGTTAAGTGTTGTCATTCAAGTTCATGACTTAACCCTACGAATCATCTGTCAAGTTGGTTAAGTATATTCAAGCGGTTCATGACTTAACCCTATCAAATCATCGTGTCAAATTGGTTAAGCATATTCAAGCGATTCATGACTTAACCCTATCAAATCATCGTGTCAAATTGGTTAGGTATATTCAAGCGGTTCATGACTTAACTCTATCAGTGGCATTAATTCATTAATGCGCCCCAACCTCTCACATCAGACCTGTTATTGTGGTCACTGGATATGCCGCGCGGTTCCGGGCAGAATTACACCACAACTCAGTCTGACCTCGGGTTTTCAAGTGTGATATGACCAACTACCCACATTGGCTCCTATTGTTTGCAGTAACTGGATTTGCCGGGCGGTTCCAGGCAGAATTACACTGCAAACTCAACCCAACCTCGAGTTGGCCATTTTCATGTTTATTTTAGTGTCATGTCCATGTTCAAGTTTCATGCCAAGTTCGTGTCAAGTTTTCAAGGCAAGTTTCATACCCACATCCAGATTCAAGTTATAACAATGTTCATGTTTCAAGTTTTGCCTTTTATCAAGTTCATAATTCATGTTCATAACCAATTCGTGTTTTCCCTAATCTACCCAAATCGTATTCCCATCGCACATAAACGTGAATCGATCTATACTACAAATAAATCCAGATCCCGAGATAAAGGGAGTAACATCAAAACTATGATAGGAAAAAGGGACAAGCATAAAGCGATAAAAGGGATTACAAGACTAGCACGATATAACTTGAGATAATTGGTTACAACATCACTAGCATATAGGGTTTCAAATCTAGCAAGATAAGGCGATAGTCATGATAAAAGTTGATATAAAAGAATAGGCATGCAAAAGCAAGCCAAATACAAGGATAATGGATCCAATGATTTTAGTGTACGTAATAGTGAATGAACTAAGCAAGTCACACCCTAGGTATGAGATCCAACAACTGCAAATTCGGTGTACAACATGGGTTTCAACTATGGGCATGAACAATCAACTATAATAGTCTTAGGCAACTAACCCCAATAGTCATAGTCATGGTCATAGGTAGAAATCTCATAATCAAGAACCATAAGCGATCAATCGCAATAGTCATGGATAATTAAAATAGTTCTAGGCAAATAGTCATAGGAAATTAACAGTAATAGTTTCAAAGTCATGGTCATAGATAATAGCCTTATGTTCATAATCATAGGTAATAATTCTCATAGTCAAGAGTCATGATTAGCCACAATTGTCCTTGTCATAGTCATAGGCAATAGTCTTATGTTCACCGTCATAGGCATAGGCATAGTCTTATGTTCACAGGCATAGGCATAGTCATAGTCTTATGTTCACAGTCATAGTCCTTGGCCATTAACAATAGTTTCAACGTCATAGGCATATTAAAGTTATAGACATGAAAGAGTTTGATTTACAACATGAATAGGCCTAAAGCAATATTCACGAAAGTCAAGATCCAAGATGAACAAGAATAGATATGAATCAATTATCATACATAGATCCAATTCCAATTTACAACATGGATATTAAGTTTACGGATTTTATCTAAAAGTAACTTGAACTTACAGATTGAGGTCTAAGAAAGATGCAGAAGTCAAGTCTAGAAATTTGTCGTTGAATTGCTGAATCGTTGAATCTTGCTTTGATCGTAGAAGAAAATCCCCAAATATGCAATTCCTAGCCGTAGTCTTCAAGAAATAATCTTCTCGTTTTAATTTAATTTAGAAGAAGAAGAAGAAGCCATGATCATCAAGAGTTTGAGCAGCATAAGGTTAGAGAAGAATGGTGTAAAGAGAATGAGGCTAGGAGGCTGTTTATATAGGACTAGGCAGACGAATCTGGACAGAAAACGAGGTCAAATACATCAGGATGCTTCTGGTTCAAAAAGTGGGTTCAGGAGACAGGTCGACCCCCAGGTCGACACTATGGTCGACCTAGTCCCTGGGAGGTCGACACTATGGTCGACCCCCAGGTCGACCTGGTCCATGGGCGGGAATTTTCCCGCCCAGCCTGTTCTGGGGTTTGAATTCGAATTTCGAGCTGTTTTTGATTCTGAAAATTCCTGAAACTTCGGAGAGCCATATCTCCCTCATACGGACTCCGATTCTCGCAAACTCGGACAAGTTTCCAAGCAGAGTTTCGAGATGAACACAATGGAGCAACCCGTTTCCCCTGATTCTTATTTTAAAATTTAATTCTGCCATGATTTATGGTTTTAACACATTATTAAAATTCAGGTTATTACACTATGAAAAGATTATACATATCCAAGAGGAAAACCATTCAAAGGATCTGAGCTAGTTGAAGAGGTTCAGAGGTGGATGGATTCTTGTGTTCGTATCTTTGGAGACTTGAGTTTGGATGGTGCAACCAAGAGAAAGCTCGCATCAAGGCAACTACAAGCCAGGGCCATGGAATGGTGGAATTTTGTTACACTTGAAACTCCAGAGGAAGAGATATCACGGGAGAAATTACCAAGCTATGTTTGAAGAAAAATTCATTTCCCAGCTCAGAAATCCGTTCTCTTCAAGAAGTTCGTAGAGATGAAGCAGAATGATAGATTAATGCTTGATTACATTTATGATTTTGAGGCCTTGTCCAAATATGCTCGTTCGTACATTGATACACCTTATTTGAAGAACGAGGAGTTCATTATGGGTCTGGATACCTATATTGGAAGGCCGTTGGTGGATCATCTTGACGATTCATTTGAGAAGATTGTGGAAAAAGCTATTCGTCACGAGAGCTTATTTCCTAAGGAAACAAATGTTGTCGCTGCAACCAAAGAAGTTCCAAAAACCACAACATGGTGTTAATAATAAGAAGAGGAAGCAGCCACAACAGAAAGGAAAGGATGGCCAGAAGAAGCCTAAGAGTGAGGTGCTTTGCTTTAACTGCCAACAGAAGGGTCATTACTCGAATGAGTGCAAGAATCCTAAAGCTGAGAAGAAGTGCTTCAAGTGTGGGAAGCCTGGGCATGAGAAGAAAGACTGTCCAAAATCAGCTAAAGACAAGAAGGTTGTGAAGGTATATGCTTTGGAAGCCATGCCAACTTCTTCAAGAGCTCCTACTATGGAGGAGAAGGAAAAGGGTATCGTCGTCCAAGGTACTCTTTCTGTCCGAGGTGTTTCAGTTCATGTGTTTTTCGATACTGGAGCATCGCATTCTTTCATTTGCAATGAGCTTGCATGCCGTTTGGGTTTGGAACCCGAGAATTGTAATAGACCATTGATCATGACTAATCCAGTTGGGGGTTCGTCTAATATTTGCATGATTTGCCGTGGTCTAGTGTTATCGAGTCATGGTTGCACTTTTGTGTGTGATTGCTTTGTTTTTAACTTCGCTGGGTTTAGAATTATGTTGGGCATGGATTGGCTCAAGAGGTATGCGGAAACGGTGAATTGCGAGAAGCTAAATGTGAGAGTCGGGGATGTGGAAGGACGAAAGGTGTTGATTAAATGTAAGCGCGAAGAGGGTGCCTTCTTGAGCTATCTATATTTGCTTGGGATTCCACAGGAAGACTTGCCATCTGTGCTGATCTTTAATGAGTATGAGGATGTCTTTGACGAGGTCAAAGGGTTTCCGCCGCATGGTGAGATCGAGTTTAGGATCGATTTGGTCGGGGGTGTTAGACCAACCGTTATGCCTCTTAGGCGAATGGCGCGTAAGGAACAATGAGAGTTGGAGGTGCATGTTCGTGACCTTTTGAGAAAAGGATTCATTCGGAGAAATGTATCCGAATGGGGTGCATCGGTCGTGTTTGCAACTAAGGCAAACGGCTTATTAAGATTGTGTGTGGACTATCGTAAGCTGAATTAGGTGACTAAGAAGAACAAGTATATGTTGCCAAGGATTGATGACTTGTTCGATCATCTTCATGAAACAAAAATGTTTTATCAGATGGACTTGGCAACAGGATTTCACCAGTTGAGGGCGGCGAAGGATAATGTGCCAAATACTGTTTTAGGACACCATCCGCGTTCTTCGAATGGTTGGTGATGTCATTTGGGTTGACTAACGCTCCAGCGTACTTTGTGGATCTTATGAATAGGGTCTTCAGAGATCAGCTGAATAAGTTCGTACTTGTGTTAGTGGATGACATGTTAGTCTACCCACAGAATGAGGAAGAGCACAAGACGCACTTGAGAGTAGTGCTGGAAATCTTGTGAAAACATCAGCTGAGAGCTAAGTTTTCCAAGTATCACATCTAGAAGAGTGAAGTGAGATTCTTAGGCCATGTAGTTTCCGGTAATGGGATCCCCGCTAAAGTGGCAACGATGCAGGACTGTGATAGACCTAAGAATGCGACGGATGTTCAGAGTTTCCTTGGGTTGGCAGGATATCATCGACGGTTTATCAAGGATTTTTCCAAGATAGCTACACCATTGATAGGATTGACGAAGAAGAACCAAATGCTCACATGGGATGCAAAGTGTGAGCAAGCATTCGGGATTCTGAAGGAGAGACTAACGAGTGCTTCTGTATTGACCATACCAATTGGGAATGAGGAGATAGTGGTATATACCGATGCATGTGGCACTGGGCTTGAGCAACGCTAATGCAGAAGGATAAGGTTATGGCCTACACGAGTCGACAACTGAAGCCGCATGAAATGAATTACCCAACTCATGATTTGGGGTTGGTGGCGATTGTGTTTGCTCTGAAGATGTGGAAACATTACCTGTTGGTAGTTCGATTCGAGTTGTTTACGGATCATAAGTCGTTGAAGTATCTTTTCTCCCAAAAGGATTTGAATCTTCGGCAGCAACGGTGGTTAGAGTTTCTGGCATCGTATGATTTTGGTATAGCCTATACTCCTAGAAAAGGTGACGCAGTTGCAGATGCGTTGAGTCGAAGACACACAAGTTTGGGAGCGATGTTTTCGAAATGAAAGAGCCTCGAGTATTTGGTAAGGTTCGATTTCAGGCCACAATATGAGTTGGAACCTGAAATGTTGGCAAGCTTATCGATAAGACCAACTCTTATCTAAAGGATTGGCGAGAGCCAAAAGAAAGATGCAAAGCTTGTTGAGTTTATCCAGAAATAGGAACTAGAAGATAAAGAGTTAGAGGTCGATTGAGAAGGTTGGCTTCAAAAGCAAGGGTGATTAGTTTTTCTTGATATCGACGAATTGAGAGATGAGTTTCTGAGAGAATGTCATCACTCAAAGTTGACGATTCATCCCGGTGATAATAAGATGTATCAAGACATGAAGTGAGTCTACTACTGGGAGGGGATGAAGCGGGATAATGGTAAATTCATTTCCAAGTGCATGAACTGTCAGTTGGTGAAAGCTAAACAGAAGAAGCCGAGTGGTTTGCTTCATCCATTGGAGGTTCCTATGTGGAAGTGGGAGAAAGTATCGATGGACTACCTAGAACTACGACAGGAAATGAAGGAATTTGGGTCATCGTGGATCGCTTGACCAAAAGTGCAAGGTTCATCCCTATCAAGTCGATTAGGACGGCATCGAAATCGGCTGAACTTTATGTGAAATGGATAGTTCGATTCCATGGTATCCCAAAGAGTATAGTGAGTTACCGAGGTCCATTATTTACGTATGGATTTTGGGAGAGTTTTCAAGAGGCTTTGGGAATCGAGTTGTGTTTAAGTATGGCTTATCATCCCCAAACTGATGGTCAAACCAAGAAGGTCAACCGAGTTTTGGAAGATCTCCCAAGAGCTTGTGTGTTGGATTTTAGGGTATCATGGGAAGACTATTTGTATCTAGTTGAGTTTGCATATAATAATAGCTACCAATCTAGCATTGGGATGACACCATACGAGGCGTTGTATGAGAGGCCATGCAATTCTCCAGCATGTTGGTTAGAAACTAAAGATAAGTTGGTACTTGGGCCAGAGATGATTAGAGATACCTCGGATTGTATCAAGATCATTCAACAATGAATGAAAGCAGCCTAAGATCGTCAAAAGAGTTACGGCGATAAGCGTCGTAAGGACTTGGAGTTCGACGTAGGCAATAGGTTTTTCGTGAAGATTTCGCCGTTGAAACATATGATTAGATTCAGAAATAAAGGAAAGTTATCTCCTAGGTTCGTTGGACCATTTTCGATGGTCGAGCGAATTGGAAGGCTCACATATAGATGGGAGTTACCCCAGAAGATGTCGAATGTGCATAATGTTTTTCATGTGTCGTTTCTACGGAAGTTCGTGCATGATTCAAATGTGGTGGTATCTCCAGAGCAGTACGAAGACCTAGAAGTAGAAGCCGCAGTTGCGAAACCTCTTAAGTCACTTCGTGTTGTGGGGGATGACACAAAACAGCTTAGGAGGAAGACGGTTAAACTAGTCAGGATACAATGGAGTAAAGATGGAGACGATTGTACATGGGAGACAGAAGAGAGCATGTGAGCGACTCATCCAAAACTTTTCATTGGTAGGACCCCTTGATATTATATCATTGTTGTATCTTGTTGTTGTTTGATAGAATTCCGTGTGCTAGGATAAGGCTATGGATGCATGGCTTGATGGTTTCTAGTTTGGATGATAGAATTGGATTCTCATGGATGATAGGCATGTGTAATTATTGTGGTTGCTTGTATTTGCTTGGAATTTCGGGGGAGAAATTCTTAAGGGGAGAGAATGTAACAGCCCGCATTTTACGTATCGAAGGATCGTAAAATATTTTTATTTTATTCCCTGAGGGTTGGATCATTCTCGTATTTTAATATGTTGCTTATGGGGATGTGAGACATGTCCATAATTTTTACCAATTTTGTTCGTGACCATTTTTCCCTTGTTAGTCTTGTACACTGCATAACTTTTGACTCAGGTCGAGCCAGGTAGTGAGACCTATGCCATTGGAAAGGAAATGATGATTGCCTTTCAATAGAATGGTTACATTAAAGATTTGGTTGAGCGGTTAGGGAGGAGTCGCTGTTTTAAGGTTAACAGTTCGCAATCCAGGTTTGGTAAGACTTAGTGGGCTAATTTGAAGGGGCCCATTAGTGGTTGGTGGAAGATATAAATAGGGGTTGAGGGATATAGGAAATGGTTTATTTTCTCCATTCTCTCATTTGGTGGCCTTGCGTTCCTCCTTCCTCTAACACCTTTCCACCGTTGAAATCGAAATCCAAGCTTAGGAAATCTAAGAGCTACACATTCGAGGATAGATCTACATCATTTCAACGGAGAATTCATCGGATCGAGGAGTTTGGTTCGAATTGCTCGTTGTCCGGATTTATATTTCTATCATTTTAGCTTGTTTTGGAGAATCAGTGAGTGATTTGCATTTCTCACATGGATTCAATGAAGTATATGAATGTTAGATCATGGCTTTCATCAAATTCAAATGTTTTCTCATAGATCTACACCATTATATGTCCATTTTCTTATGAATCACCCTATGATCTTACTTAGCAAGTTTGTACCATAATTCCATGCTATTTGTTATGTTTATGCAAATTAGATCTCTCGTTTTGATCATATGTTCATTTTTAATGGTTTTGGTGAAGTTTACATCATTTTAGTGATAATCATCATATTCATGTTGTTAGTGATCTTATGACATGTTTATGATTGCATTTGTTTAATTGGTTGAGATTGGTTTCGTCGGAGTCATGATTTAGCAAAGTTTTGGTCGGAATCGGGGTGGAATTGGAGATGTGTAGTAAATGGGTCGAGCTCGTCTGGTCGGGTCGGTCCAATGCCTGGTCGGTCGGCACGTAGTGGGTCGGCCTGAAGTGGACAATGCTTGGTTGGTCGGCTTCGTAAAAGGGAGTCTGTTGAGATGGAGCTGGTCGGTCTTGCATGTGGGAAAAGGAGTCGGTCGCAACTGGGTCGGCCGGAGCGGAGTCTTTGTTTTGGTCTGGTCGGTTTTAGTTGGCTCGGTCGTGAGGCACAGAGGGGGAAGCTAACAGATAGGTCGGTCCAATGCTTGGTCGGTCCTAACGGGTCGGTCCAAAAGGAGAGTTTGGGTCGGGCCGGTCTCGAAGGAAAGATGTAACACCCCGAATTTCAGTTAATACTAATATTCACTAATTACAGAATTAATAATCTCAGATGTGAGAATCAGGGGAAACGGGTTACGTCATTGTGTTCGTCTCAGAAAAATACGCGAAATATAGTCCGAAATTTTGTAAATCGGAGTCCGTATGACCCGGTTAAGGCCCAAAGAAGTTTTCGGGAAATTTGAATTTCGAAACATGCAGAAATGGGGCCAGGCGGGAAAACTCCCGCCCAGCCAAGTCGACTTGGCTGTCGACAGGGCTGTCGACTTGCCTGTCGACTTGGCAGTCGACAGGGCTGTCGACTTGCCCTGTCGGCTGATTTTGGCCTGGGTGCACCTGGTTGAGTTTTGGGCTGGGTTGGAGGGCTTGGGACGAAATCTGACGGACCTAAACTAACCTAGGGTTAATCTAAGGGTCTAAAACACAACCTAATCCTATAAATATACCCTAAGACTACCCTAATCCATACTAAAAATAGAATCTATGCCATCATGCCGCCAAAATGCAACTTAGAAGGAGCCTCCACTAATTAGAGAAGAGGATTGCAAGCTAATCAACTACTAATCCACCTCTACTTCAACTCTAGCAACTATCTAAGGAGCTAATCTTGGAGTTTGTGAGTTTCTATCACTTTAATAACCAATTGTTAAACTAAGTAGATGAGATGTGATGAGATCATATGGTTTTGCTTGCGGATCAATGGGTTTTAGGTCATATGTTATGATGCTAGTTTGCTAATCACTATGTTTAACACTTATTCATGATGACACTATGTTTATGCAAGTTAAGTGTTTGGGTTTATGCATGTTAAGTGATGGGTTTTATGCATGCTAAGTATTTGGTTTTATGCATGCTAAGTGTTTGGGTTTATGCATGTTAAGTGGTGGGTTTTATGCATGCTAAATATTTGGTTTTATGCATGCTAAGTGTTTGGTTTTATGCAAGTTAAATGCTTGGTTTTATGCTAGAATCATGTGTGAAATAAGTGACATGACATGCAAGTTTAACCTATGAGTTTGGATCTATAATATGCATAATCTATGCAAGTTGTTTGGATTAGTGATATGCATAACATATGTGAGTTTACCTTTGTATGTCATACATACATATGCAAGTTATGTGCATGATTATACGCAAGTTCATATGTAACATGTTATGCAAGTTACGTGTTTGGTTATATGCAAGTTATGTGCATGATTATATGCAAGTTCATATGTAACATGCTATGCAAGTTATGTGTTTGGTTATATGCAAGTTAACATGTGACATGCTATGCAAGTTCACACCTTTGTATGACATAAGAATCATATGCAAGTTACCCCCTTTGTGACATATGTGCTTCATGCAAGTTTGGGTTAAATGCTAGTTGGGTTTAATGTATGCTCATATATGCAAGTTGACACCTTTTAAACCCATGATAAAGTTATATGCTATGTTGGTTAAACCCATGGCATTTGTGATGAATCTTCCCTTTATTATGTCATGTTATGAGAACGAATTACGTGGGAAACGATGGGGTTAATATGCATGTTAATAAAATGGTGTGAAATGGGTATGATTAAGCATACCATAAAGTGAATGGACATAATTGGGAATTTACCTATTGAGTTAGGTCTACCCATATTATGGAGTTGGGAATTTACCTATTGAGTTTGGTCTACCCATACTACGGAATTGGGAATTTACCTATTGAGTTAGGTCTACCCATATTCTTGAAATTGGTAATTAATTAAGGATAATTAATACAAATTATGGGGGTGATTAATTAGGTGTAATTAATCGACTAAGACACGAGGTTGGACCCCTTTTGTAGCATAAGACTGCCCGGAACCGACCGGCAAATCCAGCGGCTACAAATGATTGGCCCAATGTGAGAGGTCTTAGTCATAAACTGAATACGTGACAAGTGTAAAGACACGAGGTTAGACTTTGTTATGGTGTAAGGCTGCCCGGAACCAACCGGCATATCCAGCTGCCATAAAAGACAGTCTAATGTGAGAGGTCTTTACAAAGGTTACGATCTTAATTAATTAAGAAACACTTAACCAAATTAGCATGTAGTGGGGCATGAGGGGTTAAGTGGGTGCCTTGGGTGGCATGTAGTAACTAGTGGGGGTGCCTTGGGTGGCATGAGGAAACTAGTGGGTTGCCTTGGGTGGCAATAGAAAATACGATTAGAATACTTAACCAAAGTGGAACATGTAATTAAACATGATTAAAGGGTTAAGTAAGTGCCTTGGGTGGCATGTGGGAATCAAGTAAGTGCCTTGGGTGGCATGTGGAAATCTAGTGGGTGCCTTGAGTGGCAATTAAAATATGATTAAAAGACTTAACCAAAATGTATAACATGTAAGTGGACATGGTTAAAGGGTTAAGTGAGATTCACTAGAAATGACAAAGCTTAGGTGGGTAGCTTGTGGGGGCCCATTTCAACCAATATCCCAAACGTATCTTTGTGGGCTCGACCCAAGTCGAGGACGGGACACGCATATTGGGCTTGACTGTAAGAGGCCAAAACGGGTTAGCGGTGGCAACGCAAGTCCAACGGGTTTCATATGCGTGTGTGGACCCGGGCTGGTAAGTAAGACGTTGTTGCATCGTGTAGGTATAAGCCGTGCACCGTTGATATTATCAGGTTGCCACTTTGGGGGATGATACACCCCACTGTGGGGCCAGCACGGGTATCTACGTTAGGGAGCCGATCGCTTGGGGAGTAGTGGGTACACCTAGTGGAGATAGGGGCAGACGGCACCTATGTAGTCAGCTAGGGGTACACGAAACTACTATTAAAAATTACTATGTACACTTAGTGGGATCAACCTTTAAGTAGGAATTACCCTTGGGTGGGTAAAACTGGTGTGGTGCAGTGTAGGAATTACCCTCCGGTGGGTAGATCTGGGGTGGTGCAGTGTAGTAATTATCCTTGGGTGGGTAAATGCGTCTTTACGGTTATCTTAGTTCATCCTAAGTCTAGTTGGCTGCTTAGTGTAGCCATTTATCCCCAGTCGTTACCGTATATCAAGCTTATGTCTTACTCTGGTTACTTTAATGATTGTATTGTTAAAGTTATACGACTCTCTCAGACTTATGTCTGACCCCGTTGTTTTTATCTTTTTCCCAACCCTCAGGTTATCAGAGTGGGCCTAGCACTAGTGGGCTTCGATCAGACTGCTTTATCTATCTTTTGGAGCTTGGACCGTGGATGTAAATCTCAGTTTATCTTTTCTATTATGGCTATTAAGTTATGTAGTGGGATTATGTACTTTTGTTTTATCAGGATGGATATTATGTACTTGACTCTTGTTTATGGTTTTGGTGTAACCAAACATGTTTTACTTTCCGCTGCAATGAAATGATGTTTTATATTCTCAAGTATTACTTATATCTGTCTTGTTGTAATTTTTCTGTTCTATATTCACTTAAAATACTCCACCGATGTTATGGCATTCCCTTAGTGAGTGACCGTAGCGGGTGTGGGGTGTTACACGTGGTATCAGAGCTTAAGGTTACCAGAACAGATAAAATTTTTAGAAAAACTATTTTCTAAGAATATTTTTGAAAGGAGTATTTTCAAAAACATGTCTTTTAAGAGAAAAGTTTTTGAAAGAAAAGCATAATCCCCGATAGCCATATCTTTACCTTTCGAATTCTCCGTTTTGAATCTCTTCCTCTCTCGTTTTGAGTTTCCCCTCCATGTATAGATGATCTTTCTAAGATAGATAAGAACGGAAAACCACTTCAAGGGACTTAGACGTTAGTCGGATTAGAAGTTGGTTCAAGAAGGAGGAGGACTTGTAGGTACCTATTGGATAGACGATGGGAGGAAGGCTCAAATAGTTGTTTGGTTAATGAAGGATGAAACCTCATTGGTGGGAGGTTATGAGTGGAGAATGGGAAGAAGAAGGCGAGTAGTTATCCTTTTGGGAGGAATAGGACACCTTATTAGGATTGTCCAAAGAGGCAAGGGCAAGGTACGGAATCTCCTGGAGGGTAGTTGTATTCCCTCACGGCTAGTGTACCAGATGGGGATAAGACCGTCTAGGTTGGAATTTGGATTTCTTTATTATCCGGTTCGAACTTTATTTGATTCTGACGCATCGAGTTCGTTTATCTCATCATTGTTAGTTGAGTCACTGCACTTAGACACCAGTTTAGTAGATGATCCCTTAGTTATTTCAAACCCAATTGGGGCTCCGTGATGTGTTTGGGTTTGAAAGTTTCTATACTTAGCGTTGAGTTTAGATGTGATGCTTCTTGGGCTTCACGGGCTATGGGTTAGTTTTGGGCATGAACTGGTTATCCAGTAATGGTGCCGTTCTTGTTTGAGGAAGGAGAGTTGTTAGGCTTACGACCCGCTTGGGTAACACTCTCGAGATCTCTTGTAATCCCATGGAATCTGTTATGCTAAGTTATCTAGAATCGCTTGACACGTCGGTCTAGAGTTTGCGATCTATTAGAGTGGTCCGAGAATACTCGGATGTGTTTGAGGAGGTGAAGGGCTTACCTCCGGAGCAGGAGATTGACTTCTGAATATATCTGGTAGACAATGCCAAACCAGTATCTTGGCCAGTGTGCCACATGGCTCCTCGTGAGAGGAGGGAACTCCATAAGCAAGTAGGCGATTTGCTTGAGAAGGGGTTCATAAGACGAAGTATATCGGAGTGGGGTGCTCCAGTAGTTTTTTCCACGAAGGCGGATGGGTCCCTCAGACTTTGTGTAGGCTAAAGAGAACTAAATAAACTCACAAAGAAGAATAGACACCCATTGCCGAGGATTGATGATCTCTTTGATCAGTTAGTTGGCGCCTCAGTGTTTTCGTAGTTAGACTTAGCCACGGGGTTTCATCAGTTAAGAGTGGCTGAGGATAGTATAGAGAAGACTACATTTAGGACTCCGGATGGTTTTTATGAGTGGCTGGTGATGCCATTTGGTTTGACGAACGCCCCCGCATACTTTGTTGATTTGATGAGAAGGGTGTTCAGGGAGTACCTAAATAAGTTTGTGATGATCTTTGTAAATGACATCTTGGTCTTTTCTAGGATCGAAATGAGTTTTCGTGTGTGCTTAATAGGTTGAGCAAAGCCAGTTATGGGAAAAACGGTGGTTTTGGAGCGAGACTGGCGAGGACATCCAAAGTTGGTCAAAGGCTTAATTGTTTAGCCATTTTTACTAGTATCATCTCACGTAGGTCGTCTGAACTCGAAGGAGATATCCCTTGGGTGTTTGTCTGATATTGGTTTAGGCCTTTGGGGCTTGCACTTGGGGGATGTCAAGTTCGACTAGGATGGTCTGCGTGCGAGATGGACAGTTGTGATGATTTTGGATGGGGTAATATCCTGGTTTTCTCTAAAAGTGGAGAAGAGCATGCCCTACATCTTAGGGAAGTGTTGGAGACTCTTCGAGCGCATAGTCTGAGGACAGCAAAAGTGGATGGGATTCTTAGCATCCTATGAGTTTGAGATAGCGTATACCCATGGCAAGGGTAACATGGTAGCGGACGCCTTAAGTAGAAAAAGGTTGTCCTTGAGTTCATTGTTCGTTGAACGACGGAGCTTAGAGTTTATTTCTATGTTTGACTTTAGACCTTCCGTTGACTTTGTACCCGGTTTGCTAGCCTCCTAGGAGGTTAGGCCTACTCTTTTGGGGCGGATTGGCGGAGCACAGCGAGACGACCCACAGTTGGTTGAGTTAGTAGAGAAGCTCATGAGGAGGGGGAGTCGTCCAGCCATTTGAGTAGGTACACCCTAGATGGTAAGGGGTGGTTGCGTAGAGACGGTAGACTTTGTGTACCACAAGGCGAGGGTTTGAGGAAGGCTATACTTGAGGATGCACATCGTTTGAAGATGACCATTCATCCTGGTAGGGACAAGATGTACTAAGACATGAAGCGAGTCTTCTTTTGAGCAGGTATGAAGAAAGACGCGGCCGAGTATGTCGCTAGATGCTTGGTGTGCCAACAAGTAAAAGCGGAGCAAAAGAAACCCGGTGGGTTGCTTCACCCATTGGAAGTTCCGCTATGGAAGTGGGATAGTGTCTCGATGGATTTTGTCGATGGATTACCGAGATCGAGGAAGGGTAATACGGGAATTTGGGGTGTGGTAGACAGACTTACTAAGAGTGCCCATTTTATACCCGTGAAGAGTAAGAGGACTGCTGCAGAGCTAGCTTTAGTTTACATTCGAGAGATTGTTAGATTACATGGTGTACCTTCCAGTATAGTGAGCAATCGAGATCCTATCTTCACTAGCGAGTTTTGGAAGAGTTTGCAAGAGGCGGTAGGGACTCAGTTATGTTTGAGTACCGCATATCATCCTCATACGGACGGCCAGACCGAGAGGGTGAATCGTATTTAAGAAGACCTGTTGAGGCTATGTATCTTGAATTTTGGAGGTACAAGGGAAGAGTATCTTCCATTGGTGGAGTTCGCGTATAATAACAGCTTTCAGTCTAGTATTGGCATGGCTCCTTTCGAAGCTCTTTATGGAAGGCCTTGTCGATCACCTACATGTTGGTAGGAATCTACGGATGAGATCTTGCTTGGGCCTGATATGGTTAGAAAGACTTCGGAAAAGACTGATTTGATTCGAAGAAGGATGAAAGCGGCGCAAGACAGACAGAAATCTTATGCGGACAAGAGGAAAGCAGAGCTTAAGTTTGATGTTGGGGACATGGTTTTATCAAGGTATCTCCGTTACGGAATGTGGTTCGCTTTGGATCTGTTGGAAAGTTAGCACCAAGGGTTGTTGGGCCGTTTCCTATTAAGAAAAGGATTGGACAGATGGCATATAGAGTGGAGTTGCCCGACAGGCTTAGTGGTGTACATGATGTATTCCATGTGTCACATTTGAGGAAGTGCCTACATGAGATCGCTGAGGTGGTAGAGCCGGGCTTGCTTAAAGAAGTAGAGATAGAGCGTGATGAGACGATTCGACGAGCTCCTACTCGCATCCTTGGGTCAGAGACTAGGAAGTTGAGGAATCGAGAGGTTCAACTAGTCAAAGTGCAATGGGGAGAAGATGAGAGCAACGCTACTTTAGAGACGGAAGAGAAGATGCGTTCATTATACCCATTCCTTTTTAGGATATGCCTTTTAATTTCTCCTTTATCGTTTGACTAGTACTTATCTTATCTGTAATATGTCCTCTCGTTAGTACCTTTGACCTTTAGATAGGGTAAACCTATGGTTGAAACATGTGTTTGAGACATGTTATGATTGATGGATGCATATGGATGCAAGTGTTTGCTAGTGGTTGCTCGTGGATGCATATACACACACTCTAGACACTAGATCGGCTCAGTCACTTCATATTGCATATTGCATATAATTGTGTGTAGGTAGCTAAATTGATGGATGTATAATGGTTGTGTTATCATATGGATGATGCATTTTGGTGAATGATTGTGCACTCATATAGATACAGTATGTGTCGATAGGGTTCTCTCGCATACATATTGGATGCATGGCACTATCATGGTTTGCATATGTTCATACATTAGATAGGGAACATATACACACACTCTTTGCATATACTCATACATCATTAGAAATTGTTTTAAGGACAATGGATGCCCGTGTTTGATGGATTGAGTAGATGGTTGTTTGGATGGTAGGATATGCATTCTCCTTAGCTTAGAGATTTCGGGGACGAAATCCTTTAAGGAGGGGAGAATGTAACACCCCGAATTTCAGTTAATACTAATATTCACTAATTACAGAATTAATAATCTCAGATGTGAGAATCAGGGGAAACGGGTTACGTCATTGTGTTCGTCTCGGAAAAATACGCGAAATAGAGTCCGAAATTTTGTAAATCGGAGTCCGTATGACCCGGTTAAGGCCCAAAGAAGTTTTCGGGAAATTTGAATTTCGAAACATGCAGAAATGGGGCCAGGCGGGAAAACTCCCGCCCAGCCAAGTCGACTTGGCTGTCGACAGGGCTGTCGACTTGCCTGTCGACATGCCTGTCGACTTGGCAGTCGACAGGGCTGTCGACTTGCCCTGTCGGCTGATTCTGGCCTGGGTGCACCTGGTTGAGTTTTGGGCTGGGTTGGAGGGCTCGGGACGAAATCTGACGGACCTAAACTAACCTAGGGTTAATCTAAGGGTCTAAAACACAACCTAATCCTATAAATATACCCTAAGACTACCCTAATCCATACTAAAAATAGAATCTATGCCATCATGCCGCCAAAATGCAACTTAGAAGGAGCCTCCACTAATTAGAGAAGAGGATTGCAAGCTAATCAACTACTAATCCACCTCTACTTCAACTCTAGCAACTATCTAAGGAGCTAATCTTGGAGTTTGTGAGTTTCTATCACTTTAATAACCAATTGTTAAACTAAGTAGATGATATGTGATGAGATCATATGGTTTTGCTTGCGGATCAATGGGTTTTAGGTCATATGTTATGATGCTAGTTTGCTAATCACTATGTTTAACACTTATTCATGATGACACTATGTTTATGCAAGTTAAGTGTTTGGGTTTATGCATGTTAAGTGGTGGGTTTTATGCATGCTAAGTATTTGGTTTTATGCATTCTAAGTGTTTGGGTTTATGCACGTTAAGTGGTGGGTTTTATGCATGCTAAATATTTGGTTTTATGCATGCTAAGTGTTTGGTTTTATGCAAGTTAAATGCTTGGTTTTATGCTAGAATCATGTGTGAAATAAGTGACATGACATGCAAGTTAAACCTATGAGTTTGGATCTATAATATGCATAATCTATGCAAGTTGTTTGGATTAGTGATATGCATAACATATGCGAGTTTACCTTTGTATGTCATACATACATATGCAAGTTATGTGCATGATTATATGCAAGTTTATATGTAACATGTTATGCAAGTTACGTGTTTGGTTATATGCAAGTTATGTGCATGATTATATGCAAGTTCATATGTAACATGTTATGCAAGTTATGTGTTTGGTTATATGCAAGTTAACATGTGACATGCTATGCAAGTTCACACCTTTGTATGACATAAGAATCATATGCAAGTTACCCCCTTTGTGACATATGTGCTTCATGCAAGTTTGGGTTAAATGCTAGTTGGGTTTAATGTATGCTCATATATGCAAGTTGACACCTTTTAAACCCATGATAAAGTTATATGCTATGTTGGTTAAACCCATGGCATTTGTGATGAATCTTCCCTTTATTATGTCATGTTATGAGAACGAATTACGTGGGAAACGATGGGGTTAATATGCATGTTAATAAAATGGTGTGAAATGGGTATGATTAAGCATACCATAAAGTGAATGGACATAATTGGGAATTTACCTATTGAGTTAGGTCTATCCATATTATGGAGTTGGGAATTTACCTATTGAGTTTGGTCTACCCATACTACGGAATTGGGAATTTACCTATTGAGTTAGGTCTACCCATATTCTTGAAATTGGTAATTAATTAAGGATAATTAATACAAATTATGGGGGTGATTAATTAGGTGTAATTAATCGACTAAGACACGAGGTTGGACCCCTTTTGTAGCATAAGACTGCCCGGAACCGACCGGCAAATCCAGCGGCTACAAATGATTGGCCCAATGTGAGAGGTCTTAGTCATAAACTGAATACGTGACAAGTGTAAAGACACGAGGTTAGACTTTGTTATGGTGTAAGGCTGCCCGGAACCAACCGGCATATCCAACTGCCATAAAAGACAGTCTAATGTGAGAGGTCTTTACAAAGGTTACGATCTTAATTAATTAAGAAACACTTAACCAAATTAGCATGTAGTGGGGCATGAGGGGTTAAGTGGGTGCCTTGGGTGGCATGTAGTAACTAGTGGGGGTGCCTTGGGTGGCATGAGGAAACTAGTGGGTTGCCTTGGGTGGCAATAGAAAATACGATTAGAATACTTAACCAAAGTGGAACATGTAATTAAACATGATTAAAGGGTTAAGTAAGTGCCTTGGGTGGCATGTGGGAATCAAGTAAGTGCCTTGGGTGGCATGTGGAAATCTAGTGGGTGCCTTGAGTGGCAATTAAAATATGATTAAAAGACTTAACCAAAATTTATAACATGTAAGTGGACATGGTTAAAGGGTTAAGTGGGATTCACTAGAAATGACAAAGCTTAGGTGGGTAGCTTGTGGGGGCCCATTTCAACCAATATCCCAAACGTATCTTTGTGGGCTCGACCCAAGTCGAGGACGGGACACGCATATTGGGCTTGACTGTAAGAGGCCAAAACGGGTTAGCGGTGGCAACGCAAGTCCAACGGGTTTCATATGCGTGTGTGGACCCGGGCTGGTAAGTAAGACGTTGTTGCATCGTGTAGGTATAAGCCGTGCACCGTTGATATTATCAGGTTGCCACTTTGGGGGATGATACACCCCACTGTGGGGCCAGCACGGGTATCTACGTTAGGGAGCCGATCGCTTGGGGAGTAGTGGGTACACCTAGTGGAGATAGGGGCAGACGGCACCTATATAGTCAGCTAGGGGTACACGAAACTACTATTAAAAATTACTATGTACACTTAGTGGGATCAACCTTTAAGTAGGAATTACCCTTGGGTGGGTAAAAATGGTGTGGTGCAGTGTAGGAATTACCCTCCGGTGGGTAGATCTGGGGTGGTGCAGTGTAGTAATTATCCTTGGGTGGGTAAATGCGTCTTTACGGTTATCTTAGTTCATCCTAAGTCTAGTTGGCTGCTTAGTGTAGCCATTTATCCCCAGTCGTTACCGTATATCAAGCTTATGTCTTACTCTGGTTACTTTAATGATTGTATTGTTAAAGTTATAGGACTCGCTCAGACTTATGTCTGACCCCATTGTTTTTATCTTTTTCCCAACCCTCAGGTTATCAGAGTGGGCCTAGCACTAGTGGGCTTCGATCAGACTGCTTTATCTATCTTTTGGAGCTTGGACCGTGGATGTAAAGCTCAGTTTATCTTTTCTATTATGGCTATTAAGTTATGTAGTGGGATTATGTACTTTTGTTTTATCAGGATGGATATTATGTACTTGACTCTTGTTTATGGTTTTGGTGTAACCAAACATGTTTTACTTTCCGCTGCAATGAAATGATGTTTTATATTCTCAAGTATTACTTATATCTGTCTTGTTGTAATTTTTCTGTTCTATATTCACTTAAAATACTCCACCGATGTTATGGCATTCCATTAGTGAGTGACCGTAGCGGGTGTGGGGTGTTACAAAAGAGGAGCTAGTCGGCCGGGTGGCTACAAGTGGGTCAGTCGGCCTGTTTTGTTTGGGTTGGTCGGCCAGTAAATTAAGGGGGTTTTGCCAGCGCTTTTAAACATTGTGGTGAATGGCATAAGTGCTATGGTTTATTTCCTTTGGCAAATTGATGTGATGCTATGTATTTTTCCGAACCTTATGATTGATGATTCTTTTGGTTTAGAGGTGGTGATAACTTCGAGGAGAATTTAAGTGGGAATATTCAGAGTGTTGAACATGTTCATTGATCGTCGTAGAACAACGAATGAGGTGGTAACTCAAAGGTCGTGAGTTGGTGAATAGTGGTTGCTTGAGATGGTTGCTTGAGCTATGAAAAGTCGTTGGGTTAGATGACTAGAGATGCGAAGGCCGAGAGATTATCATTGTCATAAACTCTAGCAGGCTCAAAGCATCGGTACAATGAAGGCACCCAAAAGACCGGTTGTAGGTCGAGTACCCTGGGTATCGTTGAAAGGCCTAGATGTCAAGGTTGGACAAACATACGTATCGTTGAAAGGCGTTGAGTTTATGCTAGAATTTGGGTTACCATTATCCCTTGACGTGTGGCAAGGTTGGCTGTCATACGATCAATGATGGTTTCAAAGCAGGATTGGCGGTGATAGCCAGAGTCAGTCATGGATGTTTGATTGTTTGGTGTCTCTGTTTGTACCATCTTGTGTAGATTGTCTAACGTCGAAGGAGATGCTCTTTGGGTGCTTGTCTGATATTGGTTTAGGCTTCTGGGTCTTGTGCCTGAGGGATGTTGAATTCGATTAGGATGGTTTACATGAGATATATAATCTGGATGTCATGAGTGCTTTACCATAATTGAATGGATGTTCTGGTTTCCATTGATGAATAATGTTTGAATTGCTTAATGTAAAGGCTATCACTGTTCGATGTGGAGAAGACGGGAGTTGAGTTCTTCCCTGGTGTTCGGTAGATTGGTTTGTTAATCTACCTATTCTCATATACTGTACTGATGATGTTTGTTAGCTGTTTTATCGCTCACTAAAACTGTTGTCTAACTTAAGGTTTTATGTTTCCCTCTTATTACCTTGGGTTGTTCATCCGGTTGTGGATAGGCAGACTAGGTGGCAGGTGACTGGTGATTAGTGAGGACGATGCTGCTGTGCGAAGGCGAGCAGGAGGCTGGCATACCATCTTTACTACTATCAAGCATTTTTTCCGCTATTTGAGTTGCTTTATGAGTGTTGTAGTGAGGCCTTATGTACAAACTTTGATATTTCCTATGATGTTTGAATAATCTTTCAAGATGTTGTGAAAGTTTCAAAATTTTGTTATTTGATGCATCACTATATTACCTGTTGTATATTTTTCTACTATACTTTATCCTTGCGTTGTGAGTTCTACGACAGGTTCCACTTGCATTTACCTACTCCGATGATCGTCCATAGCAGTCGTGCACACCTTTCAGCGCATTATTCCTCTTACTTAGTGTGGGGGATGTGGGCGGTCGTTACACCTATGGGTCAGTACATACCATAATTAACACGGAGCGACACATCAATGATACTTCCATCATGCGACATACAGTCTAGTCGGTTACGCCCCAAGTTTTGTAGTGATCAAGTATGTCTAGCTTAAGTTCTAAACTGACTCATCTAATTTGAAATACAGCTTGATTCAATCCAAGTATGAAATGCTATCAAACAAAGTTCAAAGGCTATGAAACTTCACAGGTTGCATTACAAGGAGGTAAGAAGGTCAACGTAAAAAGAGAACACTGCCAAATGACTATGTATTTGGGTTGATACTGATCCATGCCCTATGGAGTGAAATTTCAAGTGGTCTTCATGTCTCCAATATAAGCTCTATGTTGAGGCTTAGCCCAATTCTTCTTTAAACTCCGACAAATACTAAATCAGTTGAAATAAAAGAGGATATAGATTCAGGTTGCTTATACGCTGCTGAAATTAATCATCTTCTTTTTCTACAAAATAGTTTTCGAGGAGGCTACAGGGATTCCCCATTACCCTTGTAAACTTAAGATTTATCTTACTTCAATCAACTGTACTCTAAACACGTATAATTGTTGGTGGATATAGGTTTCTTTAACAGTCGAACCATTATAAAATCTTATCTTCTCTTTCTTTTTTTCTATTCTTGAAATTTATTTTTAAATTTACTTGTTGTGCAGACTAATTATACAATATAATCAACTCAACTATTTATAAAACATTTAGGTAGTGTTTGGTTTAAAAGTTATTTTATGTTTTTGGTTTTCAATTAATATGTCAAAAATGAGAAGAGTTGAGTAATGATAAAGTGGATTAAAGAAAGACGAAAGGGACCACGGAAGGGATTAATGAGTAATGTAAGAATGGATTATGTCATGCTTATTTTATTTCTCAAAACACGAAAAATAAAAATAAAAATGTTTTCTATTTTGTATATTAACTTTTTTTTCTAAATCAATCGTTCTCAACAATATATGTGCACTGTGCGTATTTTTGTATAGACGAAAACTTAAAATGATAAACCAACCTATCTTAGTTTTTTCATCCTCATTGTGTGTTTATGCTATTTTTGTTGTAAACATTAGCGCTTGTTCTGAAAAGAAAATGAAAGGCATGGATCTTGGCAATGTACCATAGGTCTATGAGGCCTAGAAGTTGGATCTAGGAGTCAGCGTTTGAAAATTGTTGATTGCTTGCTAATTGGAAGGAAAGACGCCTTCAAAGAAGAATTTTACTACTAAGTCTGGTGATGGAAAGTCCTCTGCAGCGATAGAAGGGTACTCTCATAAAACTCCTGCTAATGTCAAAATCAATAAACAAATCAAAAACTATTCTCAACAAGATACTATCCCTAAAAGGGAATTGGATATGTTAAGAGAATATGAACCATAGAACAGAAATTCCTCACAAAAATGTTATGGATAGGATGGGAGCTTTGCTTTCATTTCCACCTAGAATTAATGCCAGAACTGCTAGAGAAGACGTAGGTTTAGAAGAATATGAACATTCACTTGCTTTTGTTGGATATATAAGGAACCAAACTCAAGGGGCACATGCTTTATATCACATGTGCAAACTCAAAATTAGCCAAAGAGAATGGAACCACGCTTCCTAGAATTCTTGATTTCAATGCAAATTTGAACATTTTTGTAGATGCCACCTAAAATTTGGATGTAATGTCCATGTCTTACGATGATCGGAAGAAGAACTTGGGAAATCTTGATGGTGGAATGCATGCTGGAGTCGGAAACCAAGCTAACGTTGTGCACATGTTGCATAACGTGCCTTAAGGCCATATAATTTTATAGGAGTGGCTCTCGCAAAGACCGAAAAACCTATATCTCATCCAGTTAACTAAGACAATTTGCAACGTCAAATACTCGGGGTCGCTATTGAAGATCTCCCAATGGAAAACCATATCGAGGAGTATACTTTTGAAGTGATTAAAAAAGTAATGTAAGAAAGTGCGGTTAGGAAGGATACAAATCATATTTGGGGCTTTACTCCAAGTCAAAGTCCATTTATCCAAAAAAAATGTTGAATATCTAAAGATATTCAATCCTCATAGTACCAGCTTGCAACAGAATTACGAATCTAAAGGTATTCTCGTATAAGTATGAGTGGTACATAAATGATGCAAGGGCAATTGATGTTGTAAAGTGTAGATATGTTCCTAATTATCTAGGAGGAGTTGCTTTATTTTGGTTTGCTTGTCTATGTATGTCTCTTGATTCGATGATCTAGTAAGAAGATTTAAGGAATAATTTCAACTACACACCATGCGATCTAAGGATAATATGTTGCTATTGGACTATTCCAAGGCCTATGAGAATCAGTGAAATCTTTCTTGAAACGATTCAATACTACGATCGCATAAGTTGTCCATCCAGATCAAAAAATGGTTGTTATGGTGTTACCATCTGTCATTTACAAGGAATTTCACTTGGAAGATGGTTCAAGATGAAGGAGCCGACAATTTTGGACCATATATGAAAGCTAATGAATTTATGAGGCTTAAGGAGGTGGAAACCACTAAGAGAGGTGTTCGTCGCTTTCCTATGAATTAGAAATGCGCAAATTTTAAATTAAATTATGCAAGCGTACAGGTGTGTAGTATGCAGGTCGAACATAGGGAGGATAAATTAAATTTTGTTATTTATATATTCCTTGGGCGAGTTAGATAAAATTGGAGGGTGATTAAAATTGAAATTGCAACTTGGTTCAAAACAAAACTAATTGAATCAACGACCAAATTACAATTATCAATAAAACAAATTAAACTGCAATTGAATTCACAACAGATTCAATCTAATCGAATTTATAATCAATTCAATGATTAGGAAATAAACAGATTGCTAGAAATAGACTTGCAAAATAGAAATAAATTAACAGGAAAATAAAATTGCAATAACAATTGTGTTCTAGCAAATCTAATTGACTAGACAACACAAATTGCCATGAAAATAAAAAGTACAGAATTAAAAGAAAAGAGAAGAAGAAAAACTTTATTGATTCCAGTATGATCTTTACAATGAGAATAGAAGGGTATTTATAGGGGATAGATAGCCAACCCAAAACCTTAATCCAATATATGCATATATGGCCCTTTTAATAGCAATTATTTCTCTTATCTTAATCAGCAATTATTCCTCCAATTAGCAATTATTCCTCCAATCAGCAATTATTCTTCCCATCAACAATTATTCCTCCCATCAGCAATTATTCCTCCCATATCTTCCTTGTTTGACATGTGATTAATTGAAAGGAGATAAGATTGCATGTGATTAATTCTTCCAAACAAGGACGTTTATTAGATTACCAAGGCAACATAGGATAAAATATTCAAAATTGGTCTTCTTCTTGTGTAATATCTTTGCTTTTCGGGGTGCATGAGAATTGATGAACAAACTGTGAAAATATATGAAAATACCCAATGTAAAATTTGTTTATTTACAATAAAGACAAATTATAAGCATAAAAAATTAACACTTTTACATGTTAATCAAATACCCCTACACTTATCTTTTACTCGTCCTCGAGTAAAAAGAAGGAAAAATAAAAAAATGAAAAGCTAAACTAGATAGGTCACACTTTCGTAGGAAACACGATTGCATTGAGCGTATGCATCAAGCCGTTAAACCTCTAGGTGTCCCTAGTAGGACGAGTGGTGTCTCGTGAGGGTTTTCAGCGGATACTACCCACAAAATCCAAATGCAATGTGCTATGATTCTAATGAAACTACATGAATGCAATGGACATATGCAAAATTAAAACAAAAAATGAAAACAAGACTTGTTTAAAGTGGTACAACAAATTAAATTAACAATTTCTAGTCAGTTGATTTTATTTTAGATATCTCAACTTGTCACAAATTTTCAATATAAATCAAGTTTTCAAATGTTAAATTCCAGTTTGTCCAGTTAGTTCGGTCGATAACATAGTGCAACCATGAAATAAATTCTTAGTTTGCTTGTCACAGTTTGTAAAGTGGTATTCTAATTTCCTTGTGTATGGCTAGTCAAATCAATAAGGTCAAGAAATGTTTGGGCATCATCGCTTATTCTCTATCGCTATAAAATTTATGATTAAGTACATACACCTAACTTAGAAGACCAAGGTTTACCACCCATGCACTGCCTCGCAGACTAACGGAGAGTGGGTAAAGAGCTTGGCGGATTGTGCAGATCGACTTTGACTTTGTCAACAACGTGTCGGTAATCCTTAGGTGTCCAATCTCATAAAATGAGACCAAGATATTCCAACGCTGACTTTGTTAACAACATGTCGGATAGAGCTTGGCGGGTTTGCACACCAACGCTTGATATACAAGTAATGTTGGATACCCTTGGATTACTATTATTATTATTATTGAAAATTTAAGAATAAGAGAGATTACGCGAATTCAGCTTAACACAACTTAGTTTTAAAGATTCGAAAAGCCAATATAAGTATTTTAAGTCCTCCACTCAGTAACCAAAGACTACAATTTAGAATAAACTTCATGGCCATCACCTAAGAATCTCCCTATGTACCAGTTACACTATTATCCCTCAAAATTCAACTTTTCAATATATTTCTTATTTGATCTTAGCTGAGAGAAAAAAATACTATCAACTGATTAACAATCCTTAACTTATTTTGTTGTATCAATCTAAAATGAGTCATGATTCAAAAAAAAATGGCATGTTACTATAATCTAAAATGCATGATGGTCCTATTTAAATGGTTGAAAATGGAAAGAAAAGAAAAAATAGAGAAAAAACCAAAATGAATGAAATCCAGACTCCCCCCACACTTGGACAAAACAGTGTCCACACTGTAAACGTTTCCTAAATTTGAAAGATCGTACCCAAAGGTGAATGAGTTGCAAGATTATTTGTAAAATGAAATGAAGTTCAGCCACTATATGCCAATGCCAATCATATAAAAATTGAAATCTATAATGATGATAAATGTTTTGTGACGAATGATGCTTCCTTTTCCCCCCACACTTGCCTCTATTAAAAATGATGCACAATGATTTCTTATTTGACTTATGAGGTGCAACAGGCGTGTTAATGAATTCTGAGATGAAAATCTTTCTTATAAAAATTGTGTCATGCCAATGATTTATACAGTTCAGATGCAAATTATCCCGTAAAATTTTCTAAGGTTCTATTTCTTGGTCCTCGGTAAGATCAGAGGCCAAGATTAAGGGAAAATTTTCTGTAGAGTCCAAGTAAACATACTCAAGGTTTTGTGGCAGGGGTTTGGAGTTTAACTTAGGAAGTTCTTGTGTGCTGACATTGGTCAACATTCCTTGGTTAGATTCAAATAACGAGGGTTTTGAGTCAAGTAGTTCATTCAGTTCAGAAATGTATTCGAGCTCATCAAAATCAGAGCTGAAACGTTGAAGACACATTTTCAATGTTTCAGAAGTGTCATTAGAGGTTTTATCAACTATGGTTTAAGTCATATCAATTTCATCAGTCTCGAAATCCCTAAAAGATTTATGGTGGCTAAAACTTTTCTCACTCATCGTAATCAAATATGAAAAAGCTAAAACTTAAATTTGACACAAGTAGTTGTTATTACAAAATAAATAACGTACTCAAGTATATCTTATTAATTAATAATCTCGATTTGAAGGTGGAAGAGGGTCTTATGGTCGTTCACGTATAATATAAATACTAAGGGATACGACCAATGTTTTACGTGTAGTATGCAACCTCTTTTGCTAGAAGTTCAATAAATTGAACTAATATATATCCGCGATCAAACCGTTGAGAGAATCAATTTCATAAAACACACTATTGCAGTTAAATATTTTGCAAATCAAATCAAATTTTATAATTGAAAAAGACGAGAATGACGAATGTAGTGGAAATTCGTTCCTAATCAAGTTAATTCAGAAATTTCAGCCATAGAACAGTCATAGAATAATAACAGAAAATTAAAATATTGTACAAGCAAGCCACTGCCCGTGTAGAAGATTTTTACAAGCAATTTCTATATTTTTCAAAGCAGCTGCAGAACCTGTAGAGTTTAGAATTTTTTTACAATGGGGTATGGTGGTCTGTCCAGAATAATTGAGTAACTTCAGCAATTAAAATTTCAATGTTTGCCTTGCTCGACTAATGTGTCATTGATTTGTCTGCTTGAGCACTTTGCTAGTCTGCTTTGAATTTGGTCTCTCCATCCTTTGGCCTTTGATTTGTTTTGATATTCCACCTTCTTCTTCTTCTTTTTTTTTGAAAGCAATAGAAAACAAAAAAAACAAAAGCAAAAGACTAACTAGAAAATAAAAACAAAAACTAGACCAAAAAAATTGAACTAACTGAGCCAAGCTAACAAAATAAAAATAAACAAAGGATTCAACTAATCACACTCGACCCTTTTCAGTTGCAAAACTTGATTTGAAACTCTCACCAAACCAATGCCCACACACGTGTTTTGTGGCTCACAATTAACTCACGCACCAAAGAAAAAAAGGCAACATAATACAAATCTCGCCCCAAATATGCTGCTGGAACCACAAATCTCGCCCCCTTTATTTCTTTCCAAAAAGATCGGCCCAAATAAAAAAAAATAGAAACAAATAAAATTCCACAAAGAAAAGAGAAAAAAAAGAATCACAGCAAGAATCACGCCATAGGATGGCAACCCAAAAATCTGCACGAACTCGGTAAAATCTTTCCCCCTTTAAATCGCTATTTGTAATTCTCGATGAACCAATAACCTCACGCCCCCTCGTCTTTTTTTTTTCAAAGTTGAAATCAGGGCCTTGAGCCTTCGGCTGCTGTTCGAACTGGTAATTGGGGGATGCTGTAATGAAAAGGGGATCGAACTGGTGATTGGGGTTTTGGGAATTTGTGGTAGATGAACGGCTGGTGTGAGTACGGCTTTGGTGAATTTAGTGGATTTTTGTGAATTGCTGTGTCGATGGGTGGTAGATGGTGAAAACTTGGTTGCATGAAGATGATTAAGGAGCTTTGCCTGTTAGATGTTGAGGTGGCTTCAGATGGTGATTTGGGGGGTTTTGAGGATGCGGATCTGAAGTTGTGATGCGTGATAATGATGGACTTGGATTGTGGATTCTGGTGAAAGGCGTGCGGGTTTATGAATTGTGGGTTGGACTTTGAAGGTGATGACGTGTTGTCGTATGGTGTTTGTATTGTGGAAGAGATGATTTGTAGTGGGGATTATTTTTTGTTCAGAGAAGATGTGGTGAATTGTGCGGAGAAAGGTAGGTGACGGCAGAAATACAGAAGCAGAAAGAAGTTTTTAGAAGATTTTTTTTAACTGAATTGGTGTGAAAAGGAAGAATGTAAAAAAAAGAAAGTGGAAAAGGAATAGGAAAGAAGGAAAGAAAAGGCAATAAATTTGAAAAAGAGTAAAAAGAGGAAAGAAATTAAAGAAAAAAAATTAGCAAGCTTTTTTTTTAATTAGAAGATTACGGTATCATACAATACCAAATCTAACCAATCAAATTTATATACATATATATATATATATATATATATATATATATATATATATATAAAGAATGTAAAAGATTGGAAAGAAAGCGAAAAGATGGAAAGAAATAAAGGAAAATTGTAAGTTTTTTTTTTGTCATGCTGGTAAAACAAGAAAGTAATTTGTACAAAGAAAGGAAAGAAATATATGGGAGAAGGGGAAACAAATTAAAACAAAAATTGGCAAGATTTTTTTTCTCTTAATTTAGAAGATTACGGTATCAATTTATAATACCAAATCAACCAGTCAAGATTTTTTTTTCTATATCTATACACAAGAAAACAAAATAAATAAAATAAAATAAGAACTAACACGAATCAGAAATTAAATAAATAATAAAATTCAATATTGCCTCCCCGGCAACGGCGCCAAAAACTTGTCCGTCGCTTTCCTGTGAATTAGAAAAGCGCGAATTTTAAATTAAATTCTGCAAGCGTACAGGTGTGTAGTATGTAGGTCGAACACAGGGAGGATAAATTAAATTTTGTTATTTATATATTCCTTGGGCGAGTTAGATAAAATTGGAGGGTGATTAAAATTGAAATTGCGACTTGGTTCAAAACAAAACTAATTGAATCAACGACCAAATTACAATTATCAATAAAACAAATTAAAACTGCGATTGAATTCACAAAAGATTCAATCTAATCGAATCTATAATCAATTCAATGATTAGGAAATAAACAGATTGCTAGAAATAGACTTGCAAAATTGAAATAAATTAACAGGAAAATAAAATTGCAATAACAATTGTGTTCTAGCAAATCTAATTGACTAGACAACACAAATTGCCATGAAAATAAAAAGTACAGAATTAAAAGAAAAGAGAAGAAGAAAAATTTTATTAATTCCAGTATGATCTTTACAATGAGAATAGAAGGGTATTTATAGGGGATAGATAGCCAACCTAAAACCTTAATCCAATATATGCATATATGGCCCTTTTAATAGCAATTATTTCTCTTATCTTAATCAGCAATTATTCCTCCAATTAGCAATTATTCCTCCAATCAGCAATTATTCTTCCCATCAACAATTATTCCTCCCATCAGCAATTATTCCTCCCATATCTTCCTTGTTTGACATGTGATTAATTGAAGGGAGATAAGATCGCATGTGATTAATTCTTCCAAACAAGGACGTTTATTAGATTCCCAAGGCAACATAGGATAAAATATTCAAAATTGGTCTTCTTCTTGTGTAATATCTTTGCTTTTCGGGGTGCATGAGAATTGATGAACAAACTGTGAAAATATATGAAAATACCCAATGTAAAATTTATTTATTTACAATAAAGATAAATTATAAGCATAAAAAATTAACACTTTTACATGTTAATCAAGAGGCTCCACCGTTGAAAATTTAAATCAGATTCCTAAATGCAATGTTGCTGGGAAACAAGAAGGAAGTGCTTAAGTTAACTTGAATAGTCCCATAATTTGGAATATAGGAAATGGTGAAAGGGATATCAAATTATTCAAAATTTCAAGCCAACGGAGTACACACTATTGAACGATAGTTAAAAAATATCTTCTTGGCTACAAAGGGAACCGAGCGCTACCCAAAACATACTGCCAAAGAAGAAACATAAGCGCATAAGCATTTTGGAAAATATTGTTGTTTCCATGAAACACACAGGCAAAACAATAATGAACGTCATCACTTAAAGATTCTTATCGAGTACTTGATCAAAAAGAATAAACTCCAACAATGTATATAGAAACCTTAGGAAGCAAATTTAGTGCCTACTTCACAAGGGAAAACATATTCAACAAACAAATCTAGGCTTAGTAACCAAGATTCCAGCTACAAAGATAGGAAATTGATTATCAATAAGATCTCGAAGGACCTCACCTATATAAGAAGATCCAGGGAGAGATGAAAGGATATGCATGGGCACTCAAACACATATCGAGAGCCGAAGGCTACCTAGCTTTCGAAGATGCAACCCCAGTGAAACAACAAAGGACATTCGGCAATGAGATTGTGTTTAGAGCAAGACATTCTGAAGGCATCGATGCCCTAAATCACGACTCAATGGTTGTGATAGTAAGTATTGGACTAACGATTGCTAAAAGAGTTTTGATTGATAGAGGTGCATTTGTGAACATCTTGCTCCATAAAATTTTAGGAAGATAAAGCTTCCTATGAAGGATGTGGCAGCTTTCCAACCAAAGATTTGAGAGTTCGCTATCAAACAAAAATAACCGATTAGGACAACTGGTTTTCCTATTCAATTGGGTGAAAGGGAAAGAAGAGACATGCTGATTGTAATCATTGTAATTATGGATGAAATATTTGCTTATAACCTTTTTATGGGACAGTCCACCTTAATGGGCTTGAAAATTCAAATAGTCTCATGATGCTTAATGATGAAATTTCTTATAGAAAACGAGACTAACATCGTGAAAGGTGATCAAAGCATGATACAAAAAAGTTACATTCCAAATTAAGAGAAGCACGAAAAAAAGAAAAGTTAAAGAGTGTCACTATGTATTCAAAGAAAAGTGCAGTATATGATTGGGTGTCACCAGCTAAGTCAGTGTCAGTCCTTATAAACATGAAGGACCCATCTTGAGTGCTACATATTAGGTTACAACTTAGTGAGAAAATGCAAAAAGAGATAATTACTATCCTCCATGCTAACCTAGACGTGTTTTCATGGAGTAATGCCTATATGTGTGAAATCTGGTCGTAGAATAGAAGTTACACATTAAACATAGACCGTCGCTTCACTCCAGTCAAGCAAACGAGGCACAATCAAGGTTTAGAGCAATCTATTATGTCGAAAAATGAAGTTGATAGACTAATGGAAAATGAGTTGTTAAGATATGCAACATAGTCTGATTGGTTATCTAATCTCATTCTTTTGAAGAAGTCAAATGGAAAATGGCGAACCTTCATGGATAACTAAGATCCGAACATGCCCCAATGATAGCTTTCCACTACCTAAGGTCGACTAACTCATTGATGGAACAGAGGAACATGAATTACTATCATTTGTAGATGCATAATAAAGGTACAATCAAATCATGATGCATAAACTAGATCAAGAGAAAACTTGTTTTATCGCCATCTAGCATTACATTGCTATGGTGTGATGCCATTCGAATTTAAGAATGCCAGATCTACCTATCATCAAAGGGTGAACGTGAAGTTTACATATCAAACTGGAAAAATTACAAAAGTTTGGATTGTTGACATAGTGGTAAAATATTATGTATCTGGAAATAATATGGATAATTTGGGTGAACCGTTCAACATATTAAGAAAATACGGAATGAAGTAAAATCCATTCAAATTCTTATTTTGAGTCATATTAGGAAAGTTCCTTGATTTCACGATGAATGCAAAGGGCATCGAAGAGAATTCAGCACAAATCACTGCATTAAACATCATTAAAGTCTCGAAGAGTAAGAAAGAGCTACAAAGTTTGAATAGGAAAATCGCAGCTTTGACTTGATTCATTTCAAAGGCCATAAGCAGTTGTATAACTTTCTTTGATGCACTAGAGAAAGGGAGAAGAAACTTTGAATGAATTATAGAATGTCAAACAACATTCGAAGGTTTCTCAAACATAGGGAAGTTTCTCCAATGCTCTCCAAGCCGGTGGATGCAAGATTTATTTATTTACTTGGCTATGTCTCCCTTGCATTGAGTGTAGCACTCGTGCATCAAAAGGTGCGAATTCAAAGACTTTACTACTACATCAGAAAATGATTCATGGGTACAGAAAAAGAACTACCTAAAATTAGAGAAGCTCGCCTAATGTTTGTAGATAGCCTCAAGAAAGCAATGATCGTACTTAAGAGCTCATCCAAAAAGTTGCTTACCGATCAACCTTTAAAACATATGCTATTTCTCCCGAGACCTTGAGATGATTGTTAAAATGAAATATCAAGTTAGGCCAATTTGTTTGGATTATCAATCCCAAAGAGCAATCAATGGACAAGCGCTGACCAATTTCATTACTGAATTTACAATCATGGGTGACATGGAAGACGAGAAATCAATTGTGGTTGCACAAAGGAAGTTGTATATTGATGGCTTAATGAATGACTGCTTCTTAAAAGATAGAGTCATGCTTGAGATGCTTGAAAGATGCTTCGTTTGTTATGCACTAGGGCTAGAATTCCGCTCTACCAATATTGAGGCAAAACACGAGGCATCAGTTATAAGATTGAAAATAGCAACAATACTTAGGACAACGCTATACAAATCTATCATGAATCCCAAACATTTATCACTCAGATTCGAGGCGAATGCCAAGAAAAATGTGTGAATCTCTTTCCTTACCTTTCAATGGTTTGGGAGTCACTCGAAAATCTTGAAGACAACACCATCACTCATACCCTTAGGGAGAAAGATATGAAGGCTGATTCATTTGTTAAGTACGATAGCTTGGGAGAGACATAATTGCTCGTACGAAATCATGGATGACGCTAATTGAAGACTATTTAACGAAATTATCCCTGAAGATGCAAATGCATGAAAAATTCTATCAAAAGGTTTCAAGATTTGTCTCATAGGAGGGAAGACTCTATAGACGAGGATTCTCTATGTCACTCCTACGGTTGTGACCGGAGTTGAAGCTGAGTGGCTTCTTATGTTGGTCCACATAGGTAGTTATGACGAACATTTTCGAGGGTACATGCTCGGCAAAAGGCATTGCGATATGTTTATTATTGGCAGGACATAAGTAGAGACATTGCAGATTACACTAGATGATGTGATAAATGCCAAAGGTTCTCCTAAATATCAAAGTCCCCTTCGATTGATCTTGTGCAAGTCGTAGTTGTGCAAGGTGCATCAAGGCGCATGCCATGGCGTTTGCGCCATTTTTTCTTGCGGCACAGCGCATATGAAAAAGCATGCCAAATGGCACAAATGATTCGCGACTCGAATATGGCATGCGACACAAAATGACACATTTTATTTATTTTATTGTTCTTTGTTTTTTTTGCATTTCAAACTGTAGTAAGTACTACTAAAATATTGTTACCATTACTACAACCACCATCACTACTACTCTTACTATTATTGTCATAATGACATAAAATGTAAATAACTTTGTTAATGTTTGTTTTTCAGTCATATGAAAACATAATTATCATTATTATTTCCTATTCGATTATCATCAGCGGGTTAATAACCCTACAATTATGTAATTAGCAGACATTATCATGTCGACATTTAAAAATGAAGTATGTTATATCATCCAACATTGTTTAGATTCATATTATTATTGTCAGAATTATATAATCTATATTATTATATTATAATTACCGAGTTTGCAATGGAGCAATCTCAGGCCTTGTGACAATCTTAAGCTCAACCGTCGCGCCCAATAAACCGAATAAATCGGAGGCAAATAAACGCGTTACCCTTTCCAGTTGAACAATCTATTTCTCTACCCGACTTGCGCTACCTAGATCGTTCCTCTTTTCCTTCAGCTTTTGTTGTTACTTTTCTTTCATCTATCCCCGTCTGCAACCTACCCCTAAATCGAAGGCGATCAGGTTTGCTCCTTCTAAATCCTCACTCCACTGCTGCCGTCTGCTCCTTTGGCTTTCTTCCCTTCAAATCAAAATGAATGGGTGCAAATCGATTATCAGGTTTGTTATTCCTAGAACTAACCCTAATTAATAATTTACCAAATTGCGATCTTGATTTTAACAGTGTTTCCGTGTTTTAATTCCTTCCTCCAATCACCTTTTATCTAACCCTAATTTCAGGGTGGATCGTCGTCAAATTAGACCTAGGCCAGGTGCTCCTAATTGTGGTAAAAAACCTAACATACATGCCTTTTGTATATTTTTCTTTCTTATGTTATCATTCTATGATTCATTTATTTATACAGACTATAATTAATCCTGTTGAAACTGTTGTATGACAACACCAAGATGCTGAACTGCCAAATTTAGGTTCACAACATTATATATGGTATTTGTGTTGCATTTGAATTGATTATTATGTTGGCCAAACAAATAATCGTTATAGAATATTTACTTCAAACACTATGTTCACCCTTCAGTACAGACGTAGAAGATTTTTCTATTCATGTTACTTCTGATAAGGTCACTACGTTTGATTGTGCTTTATCCTCCGCCTAATGATAAACACCCCTTGGGACCCATATTCATTCAGTTTGTGGCAGAAAATTTATTTTATCTTTTTGTTTTTATATTTGCTTATTATTTTAAAGTCTTTCAATTATGTTATCATCAGTGAATTTTAATGTTGTTTTTATTTAAAATATGAGTTTTATGTTGTTTTGGTTCAACATCCGCTTTAGAGTATGTATTTCTTTGTCTGGGTTTCATATTTCTTCAACATAATAATATACATGTATAAGGTTCTTTATCGTTCATGTCACCTCAGTATATCTCCTTACAAAAGTAATTTAATTTGTTCTAATATAATGATTAAATGGTATATGTTGTAATTATATAACATAAAATGATAAACATTTGAAAATTGTTAGCCATATTGGATGTTAGACTAAGTAATTGAATAATATTTGGGAATCTGCTGTTATGATGTTGAAAATGGTGTTTCTATTGCATAATTTTTCCAAATGAAAATTCTAGAGCAAAAAAGCTAATTATTTAATATATTTTATTAGCTTTGATTTTTAGATATTATTATTTATGAAGATCAAATGACATTTTTTTTTACTGTAAGGCCGACTTGAGTGCATATTCTTCAAGATAACAGGTTACTTTGGAACCAAGGACTTTTACCCTTTAAAGATCAGGATGTCCTGTATCATTTGCTTGCTTTTATCGTACAGTATATTCATTTTCTGTTTCTCTCTTTTTTCACATCTTTATTTTATACCAATTCACATGAATATTTCAAACATATGTACCAAAGTGTCATCATACAATATGAAGGGGATAAATACCATTTCACATTTATCTTTAACATGTCAAGTTCACTTTGACATCATGGTGACCATTATAGATCTTTTGAGTTTTTCTTCTTCATATTTTAGCAAATAAGAAAAGAAACGGCAATAAGATTTATTTTTTAGATTTACTTTGTGAATATTTAGGTAGAAACAACTATTTCCATGTTTCATGTTTCTTTCCTATTTTCATGCTTCACATTTTTTCCTGTATTTAAATTTCATTGTTTTTTTTTCTTTTTAATAAAGCTACATTCTCAGTAATGGCAGCAAAATAACTGTTTTGTCTTCTATTTTGATCCATTTACAAGCATAAAACTATTTTTTCTTTGCATACTGACTCTTTAATCATAGAGTGAGAAACTGTATTTTTTAAGATATATCTTTCATGTCTGGAAGCACGGGAGAGCGTTCTTTTGTTGATATTATTACCAGTATTCGATACTGGGTCATTCATAGCATTACTATACCTTCCCTATTCATTGCGGGTTGGTTGACATATTTGGCTCACATTTAATTTACCAAACTTGAACAAAAATTATTTATATAGGCATATATCTTTAAGGATTTGTTTATCTTCATGTTCATTTCCTGAACTCGAATAATTATTATTCACAACCTTAAATTCAATAAAAGAGGGGAGATGGTTTATTCCTTATCAAAATATAGCTGGCTTTTTTTGTGTTATAAAGAATAGTGGAAATTTTCGATACCAATGAACTTGAAATCAAGCGAAGTAACCCTTATTCCTATGTCATTAGGAAACAAGGGTTAATATGTTTGATTTTATGCTTACTGCTATCCATAGTATGTTTAATTTATGTCCTTTTTATCCTAGTGTTTAGCCCGATTTGTATTTCAATCATTTGAATCCAATCAATAAAGATAGTTATTTTCTTACCAGAATGTACCTTCATTTTTTTTAACTTTGTGTTATAAACTGAAAAAAAAAACAAGTATCATGGCAACCTTTATTCTTATATGTTTTTAAATTTATTTGATGTATTTGAGATCGTATTTTTAATATGAGGGCGGTGAAAAAATTAGATTGCAATAACCGTATTGCCTAAACCTGCCATCTTATTTCCAATATAAGGGTTGGGACGCAAATTTATCTAAGCATCTTACACTTTGTGGACTCTAGCACCAGTAGGAAGAGATACAATAAGTTGTGTTACAAAACTAGAAAGGAAGGAGCTAAGCTTTGTAGATTCTATGAGTACAATCAATAGTCCGTGTTATATATACCAGGAGTCCACTTATAAGTAGCTAATCGATCATAAGAGACCCTACACATCCATATGAATATCGAAATGCATTAATTTAATAACACACGTGCATAATACTTGAGGTTAAAACAAACAGAATCAATCCAGATGTTAACAGAAAGCAACTAGAAGAGTATATTTTCGCTATGTAATATCCAGTATAATATAATTTATTCAAAAATGGGAAATACTATTTTGGGGATACTTTGTGCAGTGTTTGCAATAGCCCCATGCTTGAACAAGGCTTACTCTACATCACCACTATCTATGCATTTGTTCATATAGTTTGGGTCCTGAGTAGGTGCCACCAAAATAACAAATGGGTAAATGAGGAACAATTTGGTTCACTATCTGCGGATGCTACCCATTATGTTTTGTATGCCCTCCTATTGTAATAATACTCCTGACCAGATAAGTTATCTATTGCCTCTTCCTACTCATCGGGGTAAATGAGATGCAGTCATATGTTAAAAATTACTGACATCGCGTGGAAGCTGCCTTTGTCCAGTTTTTTTGTTGCAGTGATATGAAGCACCACTAGATGGATCCTTTGCTTCAACATCGTTAAAAGGTAACCTAATTGGTACACTACAACTTGAGTATTCACTTTGAAAAAGATTTTTTTTTTAAACTACTTAATATCCCAAACAAAAAAGACATTAAATATAGAATTAACAATGATTATTTGGAATTGGAAAAGGGTAAGTAAGCACCAAAACACAGGTAACAATTTTTCAATGTTATCTTAGGATTAAGATACACGACAACATTATTTTAATGCAGTGATTACTTTGTTGTTTTGTTATTCTGGATGTTAACGTAATGAAGTTAATAGTTTATATCTTAAACTTAATTGGTGTAGCTCACTAATATATATCAAAGATGCTAGATAATGAATAAAGAACTACTTTTTTTTTGAAGAGAAAGCACCTAAACACAGTTGAACAATTTTTTATGTTATCTCAGGATTAAGATACACGACAACCATCATTTTCAATGCAATGGTTCCTTTGTTGTTTTGTTATTCCATATATTAAAATAATAGAGTTAGAAGTTTATATCTTAAACTTTCATGGCGTAGCTCACAAAATATATATCAGGAAGTTTCTTTTATTTTTGTATGTCACTAAAAAGTTTGTTCTCGGGTGAAAGATGTGATTAGTTATTTATGTTGTTAACTGTAATATCAGGAAATTTCATTGATGTTGTTAACTGTAATATTCTTTTCCTACTAGGAGGATTTATTTCTGTTACCTTGATATATATATATATATATATATATATATATCTATAATATTGAAAATAGAAGAAAATTATGGTAAAGTGTCATGCATTAATTATTCAAATTTGAAATGACTCCTTTACAGATCGCATGTCCATTATTTTCTTCAATTCCAAGCTAAGCATTTATCAAAAATATCCCCGTCAGTTAAGAAAAATTAAAAGCCTCGGTTTGATTCTTTTCCATTATCATCCTCACTTGATTATTTTATCTTTCATATCTTCTTTCTCATGCACAATTCAAATTTCCATATATTACAAAATTAGAAAAAGGAAACACATTTGTAGAAATATGAAAATTCTACACTACCTTCATCGGAGTGAACATAGATGAAAATAACTGCTTCTAGAGTAAAATACTAGTAATTTTTTGAATATATTTAGAGCGTACAACTGGGTATGTATGTGCTATCAGTAGGATTTCGATTATTTAAAATGTAAAGTTATAAATTATCAGTTATAGGATTTTAGGTTGATATGGTCATAGGGGTGACTAAAAGATACCTTTTATATTTCTGGAATTATATCATTACAAGATTGTATTTTCTGAATTTCGAGATTTGGCTTTTGAGTCATGTAAATCTATGGATACATTTAGTTATAGTGATATAAAAATGAATAAATCTTAGTTGAAAACAACATTAAATTGGAATTTTCTTTGATATAGTTTATTCATCAATTACTTATATCTTCCAGGTTTACACATAGTGATATAAGTATGAATAAATGCAGTGATTGAATTGATATGATTCCTTTTTTTCTTTTCATTTTTGTATATTTAACAGTATATTGAGTAAATGGGACCATCGTATTTAATGTTACTTAAATTTCTTGATTTAATCAGTGATTTGATGCATTATATACTTAGCCATCTTATTATTGCCTAACAACTAGTTTTTATAGGAGACTTTTGTGTAACATTTTTCTTGCCAAAATTCGTTATATGCATAATCAAATATTGCTTCCTTCTTTTATGCTTGAACAAATAAAAAAGAAAGTAATTATGCTTTCTTAAATTAGTTTATTATACCTTTTACCTTTCCCTTCATAAAATTTCCAAATTTATTTTTCTACCAAGTTTTCTTATTCATGTTTTATTTGCAGCCTAAACTAAAGCATCAAAATAGTTAAGTGATGTTCTTTAAATTATTTTTCATTCTTGCAGTTTTACAGTGCATTGTTAGATTCTAATCTCAACTTATTACTTGGAACAATCAATCGTCCGCCTTAAAATCTTACCTCTTCTTGAGTGCATAGCTACTAAATAAATATGCTATATTTTCTTTATTAATTTGGGTTCACACAATTCTGTGCAACAAACAAAGCTTCAAAGCACAACGTGACTTGAATAACTTTTCCGATGTGAAACTACAAACAATATGCTATAATTTTCTTCTCATTTCTGGAAAACGAAAACCAAAATTTTGAGGTCGGTTAATATGAGAATCTGTGTAGATCATTTTAATATTTCCTTTTTCATTCCAAATTGCAGTATTAAAAAGTTATATGATGGGATTCAGTGTTTCACAATGAATAAATCTATTTTAGCCTAAATTTTATGCGTCTGTTTTTTATCAAAATAAACATGACAGCCAGCCTCCTCCATTGGCGATGCCAGATAATTTGTTCATATTCGAGTGATAGTTCTTTGACATGACATATGCATATATCTCCATTGATGTTTGCATTACTACCTAGTAATGCTCATCAACTCAAAAACAGTATGTAAGTTAACATGATTTGATTTTTTAACACTTACAACGGTATATTTTTAAATTCATCTGAAGTGTTAATGCTTTATTGAATATGTTTTTCCATAGAATGTTGTGTTCAAGCACTGTCAAATTTGGGCATAGTCTATTTTTTATTTGAATTATAGAAATAACATTATGTGAAGTTTTATCTGAAATTTGTCAAATTCCAGTTTATTTTCAGTAGGGAAAGTTGATAATAGAAGAAATTAAAGCACAAAGGTTGATGCTAAAAGAAATTAAAGCACATGGGGATTACTACAGCTGCAACTACTGTATTATGATACTATTTATCCATTTTCTTCGTCCAATCCGTGCAACTTCTTGAAGATATGCACAAATTTTCCTTCTTCGAACTTCAAAATAAACTTCCATCATCTTCATTCAACTGCAGCAACTTGACTATTTATATTGTGCTTTTATTCAGAGCAAATAATATTTTATTCAGAGCAAGTAATGCACCGTGGTCTGATTTAATTTGAACATTATTAATGTATATTTATTTAGGTTCACATTTGTAGCTCGATTGAAATACGAGTTTAACTATGATGTACAAAATTTAATATACCGTCGATGACTTTTGTTTGCAGCATTGCTGTTTGATTGATAAGTCAATGAAAAATTGTTCAGTGAAATTAAGTTAGCTGATATTTGGGCTGTTACTATTTCAACCCGCTACTCAAACAAATTTTAGTTTGGATTGCATGAGCATAGACAAATTTCGGCTTAAAATGATGACAGATGTTATTATGACTAAATATTGCAACAATATCCAGGTTCAGAATACTTAAATGTGGCTTACATGACATCCACAGGCTTCAACAAGCATGGTTTAGGAAACTTATATGTGGCTTACATTAGCTCTACATGCATCTATTTAAATGTGTTATACTATATTGCATAAATTAATGAAATACATGAATTTTTTGCTTAAAATGTATGTGTCTGTATTCTTGGGTTAAAAGGTACTGATGCTGTTTACATTCAATGCTTGATGAATGTAAGACTTTTAACTAATCGTTGAATGTCATTCCACCTGTGCTTAGATAATAAATTCTTCATATTTTGAATTATTGAAAATAAATGAAATAAGAAATGTTTATAGGTATGTCAATGACGTGATCCAAGATTTTCCAATATGAAAACCCAACTAAGACCAAAACTTAACATGGAGATGTTTTCAGCATGAAAACCAATTAATGAAAACAAACGAATGTAGAGGTTTTATTATTTATGTGTAACATCATTCTACCCAACAACTATATGGCTTATGATATCCATGCAGCTTAAAATGGATGGTGAAATTATTTTCCATGCTTTATGATATATATGATATACAATTCCAATATCAATAGAAGCGTTGTTTTTTTAGTGATTCTTCAATACTTTTGGGTAACATGATACATTTTGAAATTTAACTACATTGTTTTTTCTCAAAATTATTTTTGGTCTTTGTTGTAGTCAATAAACAGAACCATCATCTACAATATTCAATTAAAATATCAATTTTCGATACAACAATAAGAATTAGCACAATGCAAAAATTAGGATTACAATAGGAAAACACTGTGTATGGTCATAAATTAACTTCTAAATTCAATTTTGTGAATATTAATATTTTTTTATAACATGAAAATGATGATATGCACCAAACAGATTGTAGAAATTATATTCTTTGATTCTTGGTAACATAAATTTTTGGTTTATTTATTGGAGTAAAATTATTTCTGTCGTTTTGTACATCCTACGCCTAATCGCCTCACAATGCAGTACTTTGCACCATGGTATATTTGTTAAAGATACAACATTCATTTCTATATTATGCATAGCAACCTGCAAATGACTATATATTATGTTCTTTCTCAATTGATACTCCATTCTGAGTGGGTATTAACAAATGCGCAATAACGAAAATTTTGACATATTACATGCTTTTATTTTCCCTATGTGGTTAACTATTTTGGTTTCATCACACAATCCTATTTTAATTTACTAACGATGTCGTAAACTGTTGGAAAATAGAGTTGGAAACAATTCAGATATAGGCCCAAACATTTAGAAGCTCTTCAGTGATCTCAGATGTACCCAAAACGATCCATATGAGTGGGTATTAACAATAATAGGTTAAATGTGAAATATAAAGGTTTAGCTAGGACGAAATATAATTTGTGATTTCGGTGCACAGTGGTAAATTGCATGACATTTGATTTTATTTTTTCTTCAATGCCTTTTTCCATTGATATTATAATGACAATTCAATTCCAAAACTCGACAAATATCTGAAACTTTGTTGCACTACACTTTCATTTGCTTTATTGTGACAACCACATATGCTTAGAGATAAAAACATCGGTAACCAACTTTATTTCTCTCCAGGTAGCATGAGAAATTGTGAGAAACTGAAGTAGCATCAAAGTGTCAGACATAGCAAATTACTAAAGTAGAGTTGAAGGAACTTAAGGTACCACCAATGGTTTCTACTAAACAGAAATGTGTTTTTTTTTTTTTTTTTTTTTTTTTTGCACTGTTAGTTTTAATATAGGAATTCTTCCTGTATGACATTTTGTAATGCAGTTCATGCAACAATAGAAATTGGATATAAGCAGAACTTAACTATCAATAATCATGAATGGATTTAATATTCCATTTGGATGTTTGGCCATCCACGTGATCATTATTGTTTGAGCAGTATATTAAAATTTTGAATTAGTTTGTAGTTTCTGAGGAATTATGCCATCATGACATGCCCAAGGCTTCAAAAAATATGAAAATGCAGCTATGTGGGGCTTGAACTCTTTTTTGTAGCACAATTAAGGGTAAGGCTTAATGTTACATTTATGTGTATAATGATCCTATCTTTTATCTTTGATTCAGATTATTGAAATACATTTATGTTTTCCAGTGATTTTTCAGTACAATATAAACTCAATTTATTCTACTGTACATATAACAAATATCATGTTGACTTGCAAACTTTGAAACTGTTATGCTTAATGGGTCATGGATTAAGAAAAGTCATGACTAGATATTCAATGAAGTATGCATTTCATTTGTGGCCATAAATATGTGCTATATTTTATTATCTGTTTGTCATCATATATTCATTCAAATATGCACAATTATTTTCATTTTTAGTAATTTTCTTCTTTTATGTGTTAGCAAATATGGATTCAGTTGTTTATTTTAGAGATCAACCCGTTGTACTTCTTCTAATTTTTTGTATTACCTTAGCTTGCTTAATGAAAATAGATATTACTCTAATCATTTAAAAATTATAAATTGTTTGCCTATTTGTACAACATATTTTCTCTGAAAAATAATTGCATGACTTTCGGTTTTTTCTCCTATCCAAAGGTTTTTTATAAAAAATATATTACATTAGAAGATTAAGATTACATGCATATGTGTGTCTATTTATACATTCATGCATACATGTTTATATTTATATACATATGCATATGTATACATATATTTGCACTTGCACGTTATTTTATTCTAGATATGATATTTGAAATCATTTTCAACAATGCACTTATATATAAAATTTACCAAACTAAAAACAACAACACAAATGATAAATCTTTGTTTACTTTAACTAAATTTATATTGGTTAAAAGTATTTTTTTGTACACACCCAATGCATGTGTAGAAGTACTTGGAACCTAATTAAATATGGTAGCATTCTTTTCATTCTCATTTGTACATAAATTTCAGTTAAATTAACCAACAATGACAGACTATGAGCTAATTTTAATAAAATGAAAAACAATCGTCCAGTTCAACAGTATTATAAAACACATAAAAACTCTGTTCGAAAATATTCTTTATGCTACCATATGTAACTCCTTTGTTACCGAAGGAATCAATGTTTATGCCAAAATATAATGAGAATCAAGTGTTAGAATGATATTTAAAATGCGTAAAAACTGCATATTCGACCTCTCAAAAAAAAAAAAAAAAAAAAAAAAAAAAAAAAAAACACACACACACAACTAAACATACAAGGAATTCACAGTTTTTGAGAACTCTAGCACATGACACATTAAATCCAAACTAAATTTATACCTTCATGTCATTTTATTTGTTGAATTATGTCACGTACATGTGATTTTAGCATACAAATGATACTTTCCAATTACAATTTTTCTGTGTATAACATGGTCAAGTTTCTGTGTATAACGCACATGAAGTAAAAGTTTGGTGTATTACAATTTTATTCTTCGCTACATATACCATGAGTAGTTATTTTCCTTTTTTTTTTTTGGGGAAAGAGCACAAAATGTACAAATCTCAACTTAGACATGATTACAATGCACTGAACTTTGTGTAAACCCATGTTTATAAGTGCATTCTAAACATATTTGTGTATGTGTCGCACATATGTAAAACATATTTTTGTAACTGAATGTGGATGTAACTATTTTTTTGCATTTAATAAGTTCCAAGATCACACTTTTAAAAAAAGATGGGTATGTGTAATTTTTTAGTTGTTGTTTTCTTGATAAATTATAAATTAATTATCAAAATTGATGTGTTTGACATTGAGTCATTTGGTAGCCAAGGTGGATGTCATCAATTAGAGCTCATTTATTCAGTGTTTTCTAAACAGGCTTTTCGAAATTTTATCTCTGCGTATTTTTACCAACTAGCACTTATACATCCGAGCAAAAGGAAAAATACTGTACAACAAAAAGAAAAAAAGAAATTTTAACTTAAAATGGAAGCAAGCTACCCTGCAAATGTTCATTTTATCTAAAAGTTTTCTAACAGAAGACATTAGGTATCTTTTGACCACATGTTTGACCCTTTCATGAATTTGAATGCAACAAACATGATTTTTTTTTTTTAATTATAAGATGAACAGTATGTGTAGTGCATACATAAAACATCTTAAACATGTGATTAAGATTTTCTTACTACACATATATCCCATAATGGAAATACTGTTGTTATTTTTAACTTTTAAGTCATCAGTCATTTAGTTTAGCTTTAGGGTAAAACTGAATTGGTTTCACATGAAATTGCGTACATCAATTTAGATTCTTAATATAACATGCCTTTCAATATATATGTAGTTAAAAGCCATTAAAATGGTTGGTTGTTTGGGAAATGAAGATAGTCACATGTTAGGCTACCCCACCCTCGGTATTCAAACATATGTCATACTTGCAAACTACGATGTTGTCAGGATAATTATTTTAACAAAGCTTCTTGCAAAATCAAGCTATATGTTCTTCCAGTATCAATGAATTTGCAGCACTCAGTATCTACGTTAGGGATCACAGCGCTTCGTTTCATTATATTAGACTCACATAAAAATACAATGCTCACGATTGGAAACATTTTGTCTATTTCAGTCATGTTTATATGGTCCTACGCATGGAATATGGTTGAAAACAATGTATACTTCAGTCATGTTTAAAACAGTGTTTCCCTTAAATGGTCTTCATCATATAATTACCGTCTTCGCCTCATATCATGTGCAGGAACAGGTCCAACGTGAGAAGCTAACTGCATGGAATATGGTTGATGTTGCTTGCTTGCTTTCTATATGGAACCTTTTCCCATTTGGCTGCTGCTTTAGTGTCATTTTAATTGTCCTCATAATAAAAAAACCCAAGGTTTTAGGTTGTTGAATTTGTCAATCTTTGTTTAACTTTAGTGCACAATAATCCGTTCATGTAATTGTAATAACGGATGTTTTATACTGCCTATTCCATTTTGCAATAATATTTAACTCCTTTGCATGTGTCTATTTCAGTCATCTTCGCATCATATTGTTTCTACTGCAATGTGACTAAAAAATTTAAAATATTATATCTGTTTACTTCACTGCAAGGTCTGTTGTTGTTGGAAAGTAAATTGACTTCAGTGTGGTCCACATTTAAATATCCAGATATGTACCCAATGTGCATATGCATTAGGGGACAAAAATGACGCATTATTATGAAAATATCAATGTAGTCTTCAACAATAATATTTCAGTACTCCAACGATTATGAACAACATTCAAATTATTTCCCTTTATGTGATTTTGGCTACTCTTTACGTCTAAGGTGCTTACTATAGTTGACTGAAACTCACATATTTAACTTTTCCTTCATTTACTGTATACTCATAATATTTTCGCAAATCCGTATGCGAAGCACGGGTACACACTTGTGTAATGTATAAAAGATCATAAGATATTGCCTAGCATAGATTCGAAAGCAAATGAATAAAACTTAGAACCTATGAACGATAAATCAAAAGAAGCAGCTTCGGAGGAAGAGAAAATATTCTTAGAAAATAAACATTCAAGCAGCTCTGAAACATAGCTTAGATAGTTTTTTTTTTTTTTTTTTTTTTTTTTTTTTTTTTTTTTTTGCAGTTGTGTGAATATGTCCAATATCTGTCTATAACATAAAATTATTTTATGATTTGGTACTTATTAAATATAATCGAGCATTAAAAAGAAGGTATAATATTTGTAACGCCATTGATCCAATATCTTTGAATGATACTGATGACTGTAATGAATGGTTAATAGGAAATATGGATGATGCATTCAATGCTGAAGAGGGGCTTGTATTTGACGATGGGACTGACTTGACTTGGGGTGTTGCTGCTAGAGCATCTTTAGTAGAGAAAGCTAGATATCCATGTAGAAGAACATCCACACCGAGAGGTTTTCAGCAGGTGATTCATCTCCTTTACATATTCATGAAGAAGAAAAACAAATCTAAACGATAAGGATGAGGAAAATGTTGAATCTTATGAATCGGATTATGCATGCGTTGTTTTGGAAAATATAGTTGCATATGTTTTAGCAAAAAATATTGATTTTTTTTAGCATATGTTGCATATGTTTTAGCAAAATGCATAAAAATCTTTGTTGCATATGTTTTAGCAAAAAATATTGATTTTTTTATTAGATGTTAAATTTGTTAGAAATTTTAAACATGTGAAGTAAATTAAAAAAGCACGCACCATTTGTCGTGCAATGCGCCAAGGCTCCGAGAAGGTTTAGTGCCTTTTTGTGTTGTGCGCCATTAATAAAACCGGTGCAAATGGTTAGTCTATGTCTGGGACATTAATCCCACTAGTAGGCTCCCAGTGGCGAAAGGAGGGGCAAAACATGTAATAGTCATTACTGATTATTTCATGAAATGGACCACAATGGAACCAATGCTCACTTTTACTACTATGAAATTAATTAACTTTGTGACTAAGATTATCATTTGTAGTTTCGAAGTGTCGTAAAAGATCACAATTGAAAATGAGACTTAATTCAAAGTACCAAGTCCAAGAACATTTGTAAATATTTTTGAATCGAGAAAATCTTCTCCTCGGTAGCTCATCCATAGGCAAGCATGCAACCGGAAGCAATGAATAAAATCATCAAATGCACAATAAAGAAATGTTATGAAAGCTAAAGAAGGATATATTGATGAACTTCCACTAGCATTATATGCTTACACTACATCACATAAATCTAGAACTAGTCATACAAGGTGTACGGTTCAGAAATTATGACCCCTATGGAGCTGGAAGTCTCTACTTATCGACGAATACAACATAATCAAAGAGAAAATGAGAAGCTACTACTTGAAGCATTCAACCGAACTGATGAAAAATAGGATAAAGCATAGTTAAGAATCGTTATAAACCAAAAGAGGACTGTCAGATATTTCCATGCTAAAGACCACAGACGAACATTTTAAGTCAAATATCTCGTTCTCAAACGAGTGATGAAAATTACCATCATGCTAAATTGGAAAGGGCATTTTGTGGTTGGTTAAAAGATCTTTGATAGTACCTTCAAACTAACAACAGTCGATGGAATCTTATTTAATGGGCTTGGAGCAACGACTTACTACGATCATAACATGCTTGATGCTTGCATCTTTTTCTTATTCCAAGCAAAATAACCCACATAGGCACACTAAAGATTTTGTATATCAGCAGAATTGCCCTTTCCTTTCGAGCATGAAAAAAAATAGTTTTGGACCAACAAAATTGTATTTTCTTCCTTTTATACAAACATAAATTTGTACATTCACCAAATGGAATGATCTGATTTATCCAAGTCCTTGAAACCTATAAAACTGATATTTTGCAAGATGGACCCTCAAATTCTTCAAGTTGTTGAACTTCTTATAAGTTCTTAAATAACCCTCAGTTGCTGTCAATATGCGCTTTAGTCAGTTTGGCTAAAGTCTGAACGGTTCTACTCCTAATGGTTATGAATGATTCCCAAAGTCCATCGGATCATCGGATAATCCAAAATTCCTCTTGGAATCATGATGAGCTTCACCCAGAGCTTGTCGGATTGTCGTACATCATTCCAAAATTCCTCCCGAAATGGCTATTAAAGTCAGCCCAATGCCACTTTATCTTCGGACTTCAATCCATAATTCCTTTAGAAGTGATGAAGAATGTAACCCCCCTCATTTTGGTAAGCATTATTAAAGATATTTAATTGAATATATTAGATAAGAATAATATGACTAGATCGTTGTGTGAGATTTGTGCATATAAACCTGAAAACACATGGATTAAACACATGCAGGATTATGTAAGGGGCAAAAAGGGACACGCTTTGCCTTTTATATATTGTCTTTTGTACGTTTTTCCATCACTGTCTTCATTTTCACAAACCTGAAAAAAACCTTTAGAGGCTAGCCATTAAAGATCTTATGGGAATAATAAATTTAAGAACAATTAGGAAGATTAAAGCTTCAAGATCAACAAAAACCAATAACAACACTAATCAAGGTTAATAATGATTCTTATACTTCTATTTTGGTTATTTGGGAATACCCGAACTGATTTGATGATTTACAAGATTATTTTCATGTTTGTATGTATGTTAATATGTTGTTTGGATAGAATGATACTTGAATAGCTTAACATACTTGATTTGCGTGTATTTTAAGTGGACTATAACGTAAAACCTATGCTTAAACATATCCAAATGATTCAAAACTTCATATATTGCTCATAACATAATTTGGGATATAGGTTTATTATTTTTAGAGCTTGTATGAATTTCCTATGAATTTTATAAATTAGGTGAACTTAGGGTATAATTTACGTTAATTAAGCTCTTAACATTATTAAATGAATATATTTCCATCTTCAGAAGAAGTTGGTTATCACAATGGCCAGCTGGGACAAGAACCTAGTTAGAACACTCCCAATAGTGGGGAGAAAATGTTGAAATGGTGAACATAGTCTCACTCACGCTGCAACAATGTCGAAAAGGGAGTGGGGAGGAGTTTGAAATGGCGATGCTCGCCATTTGCAAAAGCAAGCGACGATAGGTAAACGGTTTTCGAAAAACTGTATATATGTTATACGATTTTCTGAAAACCGTTTAACGTATAAACAATTTTCTGAAAACCGTTTGTAATATATATTCCAACGCTTTACGTTTACATGCATATTCTTCTACTTGTTTATGTTCTTTTGTTTCTACTTTGTTTGTTGATTATTTTTATGTTTGTAAATTTGCTTTCTATTTTTAAATTTGTAAATTTGTTTTCTATTTTTAATTTTGTTAATTATTTTAATTTTGTAAATTAATATTAAATTTATTAGTTATTTTTTATTTTGTAATTTTTTTTAAATTATGTAAAATATTTTTTATAGTTTTAAAATTTTAGTTGTAAATTTGTTTTCTATTTTAAAGTTTTAAAATTGCTATGAAATCACAGAATTACCCGAACTCCTTTTTAATTTTTTTCGTGTATTTGAAATTATATAGACATACTAAATTGTTTTAAATATTTTGTTTTCCTTAAGCATTTTATATCATTTTAGTTTGACAGTTGGCAATCGATATAACATATGTCAGTTATAAAAGATGTTACAAACTAGTTTTGCAGAGCAGAGTGTAGTAACATCATCTGTGTAAAGTTTTGGCACTCGACGCGATATCCAAGTCGAAACAGTAACTGATCACATCATGGCAGTACGTAAAGCCGATTCCCTACAGTATTACGTCGGGCGAAACAGTGTCGTGCAGCACGTGAAGCACAGTCGTAACAGTGACCGGTTACATCATTATTTGTTTTATTCATTTGTACACTATGCAGCTATATATCTCTGTCAAATTACTCACATCTTACCTCAATTAAACAACTTTGTTTCCAATTACTCTTCGTATTCCCATAACTATGCCTTCTTTGGCCATCATCGACAAACTCCGATGAATAGGCACGACGAATTCCAACATCCAAACCAAATGAGACCTCTGGATGAACCACCGTATGAACAGGGGAACGTACAACCTCCACATGAAGCTCAAGTACCACATGTTCAACTTTCATATGAACAGCCGGTCGCTCAACAACGACAAGAAGTAGAGGTATGTCGAGTACCACATGTTCAAATTTCTTATGAACAGGAAGTTACTTCTTATCCAGTTGGTTACTACTGCGGTTATGTGGTTGAAGTTGTGGTTCAAGTAGATGACAATAATATAGGTCGGCACATTTAGAAATGTCCATCCTATCCGAATGGATGCAATTACATAGAATTGATAGATGAACCTTTGTGCCTAAGGGGAATAACATATGCAAACAAACTCGAACGAGAGATTAGACGTCTCCAAAATGTTAGTGAATAGTTGTGGTTTGACCGTAATGATTAGGCGACATAGAATCCCTCGAGCTTGAACATGAGATGTAGTTTGGTTGCGAACTATTTTCCTAGTTATCAACTGTTGTAGCCTAAATTTTAGTACCTTGTCTGGTGTTAGAATCTGTTTTATCCTAAGTTTTATTATCTATTTCTGTGTTAGTATCTGTTACATCCTAAGGTTTAGTACTTATTTATGTGTTAGGATTTGTTGTAATCAACTTTTTAGTTAACATTTGTTGTTATTTGGTTGATTAAATTCGCTATATTTGAATGTATAATTTATAATATAACTAAAAGGGAGCTTGTAACGTCGTGGTAGTTCGTATAATTACGTTTTGAATCTACTTAACTATATTATTACAGAATATGACATACAAACATTTCATAACGCGTACCAATAAATACTGAATTCAAACATAAAAATACACAAAACAACAAAACATTACAAAAACAAACTGTTAGAAAAACCATAGTAATGAGTTAGCACATTCACAATCGCAGAACCATACATATAAATACATTAGTGAGTACGTACAGAACAACAAAAATTTACATTACCACCTAAACATTCATGAAACATGTATGGATTTGAAACATGAAAGATCTCTTCGCACTTCATAGAAAGTTCTCAATGCTTGGAATGTAAATTCCACTTCCTTTCTTCTTTACTTTTCCCTTAAATAGGGATTTCACCATGCTGACAAAACCGCTGCTCTTCTGCTTACCTTTGTCCAAACTCATGCCTGAACATACATAAATACTCTATTAATATTGACTCCAACTCTCATTGTATGGTATCATTTGAGTATTCATTCCTACGGAAATGGATGTCAACATGGTAAAATCTAAAGGTGTAAACCCAATCCCCGTGTTAGGAAATAAAAATGTATGCGTCGTCGATCACCAACGCTCAACAATAGCATGTATGCATCTATTATCAAAGTTTTTCAATTCAATTTCCATAAACTTTCCAAATATTTTCACAACTGGATCTCTTATTTGCAGATGAACATTTAATTTTCTCCACCATTTCAACATTGTGGTAAATGCTCCATGACATCTCATGTTGTCGTGATTCTATTTATAAAGTTAAATCATATAAATAATCTTTTCACAATGAATAAGTTACAATGTAAGTAATCTTTTCATACAAAATTAGATTTCTATTCAACTCTTCTTGGGAGGAGATTCACCCTTTATCTTCTGTCTCTGGCCTTACTTCTATCATTTCTGACCATTGTCCTATTATCCTTGATTCTAGTTCCCTTTCTAATGCTAAGCGTCCTTTTAGATTTGAGCGCCTATGGTTACTCGAACCATCTTTTAAGGAATTTATTCATACAGCTTGGGATCATCCAATTCAATCTCAATCAGCTACGCATAAAATTGTCCTAAAATTAAGATCTTTGAGGAAGCTGATTAAACAATGGGCCAAATCCATTTGGGGTTCAATTCGTGCTCGTATTTCTAATATTCAAGATGCAATTTTAGACCTTAATATCCTTGGAAGAATCTCGCCCCTTTTATGAGGAAGAGCATAATTCATTGAAGAATCTCGAATCTGAATTGGAAAGACTGTTTAAACAGGAAGAAATTGGTTGGAAACAAAGATATAAAGCTAAATGGTTAGAAGAAGGTGATAAAAATACAGCTTACTTCCATAGAATTTCCAATGGAAGGAGAAGAGCTTCCTGCATTCTTGAAATTTCTCATGAAGGCCAAATTTTTTCAAATCATGATGATATCCTTCTTATTTTCTCTAATTTCTATCGATCCATTCTTGGTCGATCGTCTGATGATATCCCATACATTGATTGGAGCTCTCTCTACCCTTCACCTGTAGCTATTTCTATTGATCAACCTTTCTCTGGAAAAGAAATTTGGGCTGCTCTAAACGAAATGAATGTTGACAAAGCCCCTAGGCCTGATGGTTTTTGGTCTTCATTCTTTAAATCGTTTTGGGCCGTAGTGAAAAAAGATATTTTGAAAATGTGCAATGAATTTTATGAAAATTCTTGCCTTTTCTCTCATCTATTATGCAAACATTGTGCTTCTTCCTAAATTCTCTGGTGCCATCTCGCTCTTCGATTTTCTTCCTATTAGTTTTCTTAATACCACCTTCAAAATAATCGCTACAACTCTTGCTAATCGGCTTCAGTCAGTGATTTCAGATCTTACTAGTGTTGAACAATCAGCTTTTATTCAAGGACGCAACATTTTTTATTGTATTGCAGCTACTCAAGAGGTAATCTCGTATTGTCACTACTCTAATACTCCTGGTGTCCTCCTCAATTAGACTTTCCAAAAGCGTTTGACTCTGTGAATTGGGAATTTATTTTACAAATGCTTATGCATAAGGGTTTCTCTCAGCGTTGGTGTTATTGGATTGAATGTATTCTTAAAACGAGTTATTCGTCTGTTTCCATTAATGCCAGTGTTGGTGGTTTAATTAAATCCAACAAGGGATTGAGACAGGGAGATCCATTATCCCCCCTTATATTTGTATTAATTGCAGATGTCTTCAACCGAATGGTAAAGAGAGTGGTTGCTAACAACCTATTTGATGGAATTCATCTTCCTAATGCCTCTTTTGCAATTTCTAATCTCCAATTTGTAGATGATACAATTATCTTTTCCTCTCCAGACCTAAATCACATTCACTGTCTGAAAGTGGTGCTTTATGTATTTGAGCTTATCTCGGGACTGTCTATTAATTTTTCTACAAGCTCAATTATTATGTTAGGGAATGCTGATCATCTAGGTCCTTCCATCTCTTCCATCCCTAATTGTTTTATTAACAAGTTCCCAATTTAATATTTGGGAATTCCTCTCAAACCCACTAGACTTCATAAATCAGATTGGTTGCCTCTCATTCACAAGATCGAACAGAGGTTATCTTCCTGGAAGGCTAATTCTCTATCCTCTGTTAGTCGCTTAGTGTTGGTTAAAGCGGTTTTATCTGCTTTGCCAACTTATTGGATGTCCTTTCACAAACTTCCTTAGTGGGCAATTTCAAAAATTGATTCAATAAGGAGTGCTTTTCTATGGAATGGAATTAAAATAAAAAAACTGGTTAATTTGCAAACTGTATGCTTACATACTAATTAGGGGGGTTTGGGTATTGTCAATCTCTCTAATTTCAATGTCGCTCTCTTATCAAAATGGTTATGGCGTACAGTATCATCAGGTTCCTTCATTTGGAAAGATTGGATCCTTTCTCTTTATTATTCAAGTAACCCTCACTTAGTATTGCACTCTTCCCCCTCTGTTAAGCCTTCCCCTTTTTGGTCTGGTGAAATATCTTGTATTCCTCGTATTAAAAACTTATTTCATGTTAGGTTGGGGAATGGTGAATCTTGTTTATTTTGGCACGAAATTTGGCATGGTCATTTTCCTCTTTATCACTCATTTTCTTCTCTTTTCCCTTTAACTCCCAATGAGTTCTATTCAGTGGCGAATTTGATTCATTTTGGTCCTGCTGCGCTTTACCCTTGAACTTTATTTGATGTTCATGTCCTTGACAACCTACTGGATGCTTCTAATTTGATCTTGCACACTCATATTCTCATTCTCCCGATTGCTATCTTTGGGCTTTATTTCCAAGAAAAGGTTTTTCAGTTTCTTCTGTATACAATTTCATTAGTTTCACTGGTAGATTATTCTCTCTTCCAATAATTTGGAAAATTTGTCTGCCTCCAAAGGTTCTCTTCTTTAACTAGTGTTTGAATCATGGTAAAATCAATACTAGAGCTAAGTTGCATAGACTTAACTTGATTGACAGTCCTCTCTGTGCTTTTTGTGCAAATCATGTAGAGACTATTGATCATCTCTTCTTTGATTGTGAATTCTCATTTCCTATCCTTGCAGCCACTAGCCCTCATTTGCTTGGATTTGTGCCCAGCATTGCTTCACACTACAACAAATTAACCATATTACAACGGTGGAAAAAAGCTGTAAAAGGCTTTTTACAATGGTGGAGCCTCCGTCATCTATTAAGAAGTTGTAATAGACTAAAATCTTTTACAACTTTTTTGCACCGTTGCATCACCGTTGTAAAACGTATATTTTACAACTCTTTTCCACCGTTGTAATAAACTTTATTACAACAGTTTATAACTGTTGTAATATATATTACTTAAAATTGAAATATATGAACAAATTATATACATATTATTAATAAAAGAAATCATTTCAGAACATGTTATCTACAAAATTGAAGATATCAAACAAACTTAAAACATGAACCAAAACAACATATTAAAATTTTCAAGCTATCATCATTTTTTTATAAATCATATAAGTATCTAAGTACATAAAACAACTACAACAAAGTCGATTATCCAACGCTGCCTGCTAAAACATTTGCACGCATAATTACTAATAAATTTGGCTCCTGAACCTAAAAATGTTTTTCTCATTGCAAGCTCGAATCGAAAGGATCATCAGACGTCGACCCTGAAGTTCCTTTTGTTGTCAATGAATTATCGATCCATGGCGGTTCAGTTACCCATCATCCGATGGAAACCCCTCCTGCGCGCCGACAGAATATTGTTACTAGGTTGCCAGAACGTCATATATCGATCTGATTCTTCCTATTAGCTAGTAAAATAGCACTCCGAGGCTACGATATTGTCATACATTGATCTGAACTTTCTCTTAGTGTTGGTGAATTCTTGCTCCAAGGTCGGTTTTGTTACCAGACATCAAACCAAAACCATTAAACTGCTTAATGCCTAATCACTTTTTTACAAAACATTAAACTGCCTACATCCAATAACCGCCTTCAGGCAACCACCATCGACAACAAAACAATCGCCATCTCTAAGTCAACAAATCATATCCCGACCTTCACAGACTTCATCTCCACACAACCATCAACTTCCGACCAAACCTCGACACTACCATAAGTTGCAAACCCACACACGCCCCTAATTACCCATTTCCTTAGAATACAAACACAAGTCGCAAACCCTAGACAGCGGGCTCGACTTTCCAGATCAACGTCCCGAGCTGCAGGTGAAGGAGACAAATATATATCCGGTAAAGCACATCATGCGAGCACTGTAGATGGAACCATGATGTCTTCCAACGGTGCGATTATTTTGACAAAGATGATTTTTTTTATATACAAATTTTAGAATTTACTGTTTGGGAACAAGTAGAAGGCGATGTAATTTTGTTTTATTTAGGGAATTGGAAGAAGTGGATGAAAGGGAATTTCCACGTTTTATTATTTAATAGTGGAGTAGTTGGGAATTGAATGCACCGATGGTCATGTCCAATAGAAAATGGGGGTTTATGGATGGAATTACGAGGAGCCGCGCCAAATTATCCAGAAGCAGCAAAAAATTCAGTTTGGAGGGAAATTTTCAATTGGAGCCTAATTTAAAATTTAAGGAAAAAGTTGTAATAGACATCTATTACAACCTTGGAAATATAAAAGTTGTTGAAAAAAATATTATTACAACATTTTGACAAGTACCGTTGTAAAAAACATTCATTATAACTGTCATTTTCTCACCATTGTAAAATTATAGTTGTAATATGTTGTTTTTGTTGTAGTGTCAGTGTTTGATTATTGAGAGTTCAATGATGCTAATGTTATTTTAGATTCCTTTTTAGCAATATATTGTTGGTGCATTTGGAAAGAAAGGAATGCGGTGATTTTTAATAAACCACTGAAGCGGTTTAGAAGATTAAGTAGACTCATTATTTTCTTCTTTAACTCTTGGACAGGTCAGCCTTCTTCTTCCCCAGTTAGGTTCATGCTTGCACTGCCAACGACTAATAGACCAGCGGAATCAGTGGGTTCTAATCATGGTGATTCAAGTCCGGATTTGCATTAACCTGGATATGGTTGTCTGGTTTTGTAAGTTCTTCTATGGTTTCATATTTTGGCTAGCGAATGTAAGGCATATTATCGAAGTTGTTCATGGGATGTTTTGCTTTAGTTGTTATTGATGTCATGGGGTGATCTACTGTACAATTATCTCTTCTAAAATTTCGAACTATTAGCCACCAGTTGGGTTTGTCAACTGGCCTATATATATTAATAAAATGCTTAATCGAATGTGTAGTCTCGCGCTACACATCCGTTTTACTAAAAATAAATAAATTAATACACCGTAAGCTCTTTTCCACTGCTGAAAATATGGTGAACTCCTTCTTGTAGACTGGTGATCGACCTAAATGGAGATCTTCTTCCTTAATCCATAGCCACCTTCATCGCCTTCGATCATTCTTCGATTCTTTCGAGAAGATTTTCTCCTACGAATGCCATTCGCGACGCTAGAGCCTTCTATATTCTCCTCTTCCATCTTCAACAAATACCACCGATTTGCTAACACCAAAAGTTTGCAAATTTGGGATTTTTAACTAAGGAATGAAGGAATTGATTTTGATGAAGTGGTGAAATAGGTAAGAAATTGATTGTCTTGTAATTTAATGATAATTTTTGGGTTTTTCAACGAATTTTTGAATAAGCGTTTTGGAGCAATTCGGGGTCTCGGGAGGAAGGCGTGGGCGAGCTGTTGTTTGCTTCTGTAAACAATGGCTCATGACATATTTTTTTCTTCTGTTTTAGCTAAACAGTTTTTTGAAAACCGTTTATACCGTAAACGATTTTCAGAAAACCGTTTAGTGATTATTAATAAAAAATTACATTAGCGTTCCCCCACCCACTTCTGAATCGATAGGGGGAATTAACGTTTATTCCAGGCAATCCCCACTCGAATTACCATTGGCTGCTGGGAATGCTCTTATACCATCCAATAAGATTTCAAGAATTATACTGGAAATTGTGTAAAGTATACATATAAATAGAAATAAACAATTTTTCCTGTAATTACAGTCAATGACATCGTGCCTTAAATATAAAGCAGCTTTTTCATCTTTTGAAACGGTCAGGATCACCCTCTGCTTCCTTCCATAAGCTTTAGATAATTGTAATGTCACCTGGTGGCATATAAAGTATTTGGGTCTCCTGTTTCTTTTTCGGGGTTTTAGCCTTTGGCTTTCGCATAGGGTCTTTTGTCATTGGCCTTAATTTTCTTTAGTCTAAACTCCAACGAAGCTTATCGCCTTTGCATGTGGATTTCAGCCATTGTGCTTAGCCGACAGGACTATTTTCGAATGTATAGGATAGGGGTTATCGCCTCTCTAGTTTTAAGAAGGCTTGAGGCATCCGCCTCAATGTATTTCTGTAGAACCGAAAGAGAATGTTTTCTTGTAACTTTATTTTATAAAAGAAACATAGAGGTTGTTTCCTCTGAACCATCCAACAATGTCGGAGAGATCCTATTTTGGAACCTTGATTTATAAAGAAAAAAGGGGTATTCCCTTATATTTTAAACAAAGCTTAGAGGCTATCGCCTCCTTGCTCATCAAAGGATCTGAAAGGGATGGTTGCACTAAAACTTTCTTTTTTCCAAAGAGGTTTCTACCTCACTTCCCTTCCTTGGATCGTAGGGAGTTGTTCTCTAAACCATGATTTTGTTAAATAAGAGGCTTCCGCCTCCACACCTTTCGACGCAACTCAAAGGGTTGGTTAAAACACAAGTTCAGTCCCAATAAACAACTTTTATGTGAATGTTTACTTTGGCTTGTGTGCTTGCATTGCTTTGCATGCATTTTGTTTCCATGAGGTTTTACCATAAGAGCTTTCGACATTTACAAAGAGATTCGAAAGGAATTAGGGCCGAAGGGGATTCGAATCCATTGTGTGATGCTTTGGATAAGGAACCGACATACCATTTTAAATTCAGAACCTTGCTTGACAAAGGCTAGGGTTTATACTTAAACTTAGTAGGGAATCTTGTTAAGCTTATGTGCTTGAATGTACACATTTTACCAACAAGACACGCAAAAGGGACGTTGAGGGTACCAAAAATAATTTGAAATACAATAGGATGGTTAATCCCGATGAACTGAGAGTTCTTGGTCAACCGATCATGCAGTGGGGCAAGGGTTATTTGCGTTATCTGTTTTATGTGAGGGCTAATCGCTTCACCTTGAAATGAGGGGTTCATAGTTATCCAAGGGTAAAATTTTAAAGGTGTGCGATGGATAATATCTGTAACATCCCGGAATTTTAGCGATTTAATAATTAATTTATTTGATTATTATAATATATTGGTTTGAAAATTTAAATGGTTTGAAATTTAATATTTGAATATTTAAATTTATATAAGTAGTTTGAATAATAATATTTATCTTCGAAATAGTCGGAAATAGTTGGATTGGCAATTTTGTGTAAAATGGATAATTTAAATATTTAAATTGAGTTTGTATTCATAACGAATATATTATTTAAACAACAGTTGAACGTATTATTTATAACATAATTATAAACAAGCTCGTAATATCGTGGTAGTACGTAATATTTCGATTTGAACTTTAAACGACTATATAGGATTCATTATAAGTCGGATTTCTTCGAAACAAGAAACTTTCGAATCTGTTGAGCTGTATTTTTCTAATGGAAGTTGAAAATTGGGATTTCGCCTTTTAGATTGGAAGTTATGTCCAAATCAAATTTCCAGAAAGTTGCTATGAATTCGTTTATAAACCAAAACGATTATTTAATTATAATGAAATATTGGTTTCATATTTAAACAAGATTTTTGAGACGTAGTTATAATTTAATTTTTAGAATTTTTCTGTAAATTTTATTTTGGAAAATAAGCAACGTTTTATTTGGAGTATTTTACACCGTAAACCAGCAATTTGGGAATTCACAGAGTAAGCTAACTAGTCTGTTTTATTATACTTTTTGGATCGTGGCACATTGCTTGTCTCACCGTTATATTTAATTTTGTCGATAACGGTACATCTTTGAACGAAGCCTTATAACAAATGCCTCAATCTCAATGTACACCCATCTTTCTTAATGCTGGCTTATAACTCTTAGTGCATACCTCGAAATCCATACATAAGGTTAACGTCAATCTAGTGGCGTTCATTAGTTATGAATATATATAAAAACGAGGTCAAGACCTTTCCTTGCTATACAGTTTAGATACCGTCAAATCAACGCCACCAAATCCATCCATAATGGCTTTAGCCTTTTGAAATTCAGCTCCTCCAGTGACATTGAACGCAAATAAAATTAACTTAAGATCAACAAAAGATTAACCATCATGAATTTTGACAAGTGCATGCAACACAGCGTTAAAAATGTTGTAAATAAAGAATAACTACGTAAATCAATCAATACATACAGTTGAAAAGTTGTTACCACATGAAGATATCATCGCTCAGGATGTCAAATTCATAAATGTTGAAATAATAAATATTTCTTAGCTTGTACGGCAGCTGAAAGAAAATATATTACAATACATGTATATAAATAATTTCCTTCACAGCTAAGTTAAGTACATACTGTCATTCACTGTGCCTACAATAATCAAATTCCTTCAGCTAACGTGGATCGATTGTCTTACAAGTGAAGCTTATTATTAAATAAAACAAAATTAGAGGGAAACAAATGGAAGAAAGGTTGCAGTTAATTTTCTGGGGATGGGACGGAAAATAAAGCTGAAGAGGGCTGATTCTTGTTTCAGGAAAGAACGTCCTATTCACGTGGATCGGTTGTCGGAAGGTGGGCCGAGAAAATGTAGGTGAGGCCCGATAAGATTTAACTAATATAAATTGCTTATATAATATGTATGACTTGTAAATTTAATATCTCATTCATACGTTAACAGAATCATGAATGGTCTGATCCGTTAGGATCGTATGGTCACAGACTACACAATAGAACTGGTCTGGAGCGATTTGGAGCTCGTTAGAATTTATGGCAGAATTAAACGTCTGATCCGAATCAACCGACGTTAATCCTAGTTCAACGATTAACGACCAATGTGAGTAAACTCATTAACTCTGTCTAGTTTTATAATTTTATAAACGTTATTTAATATTATTAAAAATGATCGAATGCTGTGTGTGATGGGTGTTTGGATGGTTTACAAATAAGGTTGTTGATAGCTATATATATAAAGTCGTTAGTTAAATATAGATTCTATATATTACTTATTTCATGTTGATATGCTATTAATGTTGATTAACGTCTGTGGTTGCAGGGAAATAGGTTGGAGAAATCCGACTGGATTCCTTAACAATTTTTGTTGTTTTTCATATATTGTATTATATGATGTGATAAATAATCCATGATTGATTATTGAGTGTTGGGATGTTAAACAACATTGACCTGAATTAATTTGTATTAAAATTCTGGAAATTATATTTGAATATGTTGGAAAAGAAATTGGGGTTTTAAAAAGGAATTTCTATTTTTAAATAGAAATGGAATTTCAATTAGTTAGAATATAATAATTGTTATTGATTATATAAAAAAAGTAATTTGATTTATAAATGATATTTATAAATGAAGCGAAATGATCATTATTAAATAATTTTAAAATTATAAATTCAAGAAAAGAATTTATTTAAAAAGGAAAATGGGAATCGTTTAGAAAGAAAATGATGAAATTATTTCGATATTCGAAATGGGAATAGAATTGAAACAAATCAATAAGGATTTGTAATTTAAATTGAACGACGTCGAATGTTATTAAAATGATTTATTCTTATAAATTATATATTATATAATTCAGTAATTGGCAAGATAGTTAATATTTGCTTTAAAACAAATAATTAGTAATGAAATAGGTAATAGTGATTAAAATATAAACTTAATATATAATTAACCAGAAATTGGCATGTAAATGGAATTTATGAAATGGATTATGAGTATGAATTTATGAAATAACTCGATAAACAATGTGTGAACCTATAATGGTATTACTGAATACAAATCAAGGTTTGGTTTGATAAAACGAGTTGGGATTTCTATAGAGGAATGATATTTACATTTTAAAATGAATAACGGTTTAAAAGCAAAAAGTTTGCAGTTTAATTGAAGTCTAGAAAAGGAAATTGATAAATATTTGAAGTGATAAATTCAAAAATGAATTCAGAAATCGAGTTAGCCTAAATGGTAAGTTATTAGAACGTTCGGAACGTTAATCGAATAGATATTTATTCGAGAGAGAGTTATAAGTTGAAATTCGATTATATCGAATACAGGAAGGTACTATTTACTTTCCGTTTTAATTAAGATTATTTATTTAATTAAATATTATTTATTCATTCAAAATAAAGAATAAAAGTTATATTTTAAATATTTTGGAAATAGGGGTTTTAACGTTATCATTATAATCAATGTTTTATACGACGACGTTTTAAATCTATATAAATGGATCTTGGGAATGTTTTCCAAATATAACCAGTGATATTTCCTAATTCTAGAAAAGGAAATGATTTTGAGTTAAGAATGAAGTTAAGGAAATTAGAAACTGATTGGAAATTAGTTATGTTGAACGACTTTCTGAGTGTCGATCTGATGTTGGTTTCAGCTTTCGAGGTTGGTACTTAGGAAATTGTCCACTTACTAGTTTACGGTTAAGGACTGAAAGAATAGTGATGCGAAAATAATATACGGAAATGTTTTTTACAGTGTTAATAATAACATATATTTTCTAAATATAGAAAATAAGAGTTGTGAATATATGGAATTAATTCCTAATGTTAAAAAGAGATATTTTCTAAACATAGAAAAAAATCGTCTAAAATACATAGAAACATTTTCCAAGAATCATGAGAAGCTAAACGAGTTGGAGAAATATTTGGGTAAAAATATTGAAAGGAAACTGGGAAATGAATAACTTAATGATAAATTAAATTTGTGATGACCCCATACTTCCGTAGACCGAAAGTAAGGATAATCATTTGGAATACAACATATTTATAACAACAACAGATCTCAGATGATATCATAACACATAATTATTGCAGCGGAAAGATATAAGTCATAAACATCACATCAGCAGAACCACAGAGTACGCAGTTTGCAGGATACAACTTAGCAAAATAAAAGTATGAATCAAAGGAAATAAGTTCCAACTCCAAACGTACATCAAAATCTAAGATAGAATAAAGTCTCTAAAAGCAAAAGATAAAGATAAAAGAGAGTCTTCGCCTTCTCCTTCCAAGTAGTCTTCAAATCCAGAAAATGTCTCCCTAAGAACCTGTCACTTGGCTGCCCGTGTAAAGAGAGGGCACCCGAGTTTGCAAAGTGAAACAAACATTGAGTCAGTCGTGGGACTGGTGTGAGAAATCTTTCTATACTAGCTAACATTATGGCGAATCACAGGATCACGCCGCTAACACGGAACGGGTTTACTCCATTGGATTGCCAGTGCATAATTTAATAAAGTTTATATAAAACGAAATGACTTTTGAAAAAAATGAAATCATCATAAGACTCAATTCCTATCACACAATGCAACGCACACAGGAGGATAGAGTTTCCCTTATGATGATCAAACTCGCACCTCAGTTCACGCAAGATATTGTCCCCAACTTAGCCACTGTATAGGTGTGGGGTTTTGTTCCTCAAAAGGCCTCGACATTAGTAAGAGATGGGCTCTACTATATAAGTACCCACTTCACACAGGCTTCCACGATGTGGGACTTAGGGGTGTTACATTCTCCCCTCCTACAGAGCCCAACGTCCCCGTTGGTTCACAAACACCTCACCCAGGCGCTGTGGTCAACACAGGAGCCACAATTCCGGCTGGGTATTGGCTCTGATACCACTGTAACAACTCGCACCTCAGTTCACGCAAGATATTGTCCCCAACTTAGCCACCGTATAGGTGTGGGGTTTTGTTCCTCAAAAGGCCTCGGCATTAGTAAGAGATGGACTCTACTATATAAGTACCCACTTCACACAAGCTTCCACGATGTGGGACTTAGGGTGTTACAAAATTAAGGGGGCTCAATGTTAATTGATGATTGGTCGGTAAGATTTCCATATGGGAATACGATCGTTGTTTGTACACATGTTTTCCTTTGATAGTTAAATAACCGACTATCAAAGTTTTTGACCATTTCCATTGTCAATACGGAAAGACCGGGATCAGATTTATTATCTAAAAACCACTCCGTACGGGAATTAGCATTGCGAATCAAATATGATGAAGATTATTGAAGATGGAGTTTATGCAAAGGTTGTTCTGGCAAATCCAAGGTAGAAGTTTCCTAAGATGGATTTACAAAATTGTGCCTTTGATTTGTCCAGTCCCAGGGCAACGTGTATGGATGAATGTATGACAGAGTATATCTAATAGATCGCGTAAGTTGATCGTTTCAAACATATTTACGTTGGTGGTGGAGAAATTCGTTTCTCCTAGCTTTATACCCGTAATATTTTTAGGGAAATCAATTTGTGATTTGGCGAGTATGACGATGCGGCATTCAAAGTAAATATAGATGTAATCTGTATAATAGTATGTTATGACCTCAAGCCCCATCAACCGGGAAATGACGGAAATCAGGCGGCAAGATGGCTAGGTGGGTCGCACCCAATTTAGGGTATATTGTCACTATTTAGAGAATATTCATATTTGTTACTTCTTTCACTTCTGTATCTCCCGGGAACGGTTATGTTGGTATACCAATTGTAAGGTGATAATATATTCGGAACATTCAAGCGAAATGAATGGTCGGTCATGTGTAGCCGAGTTACAAGATGTTCTTATTGAACTCCAGTGTATCGCTTCTAGAGTACACTAATCGGAAGGTGATTCCATACAAGGCTTTAAATCTTGGATATCGGTCGCGCTTCGTCTCGGGGATTTTATAGACTCGGACTCGTATCGGGGAGAGATCTCGGACGAGATGAGTCTAACTCGGGAGTTCATCTCGGGTCTGAAAGTTCATATCGGAACAATCTCGGGGTACATGATATGTTAAAAATGATATTTTAACAAAATGATTTTTATGAATACTATCAAAAACATAGTAACTTAAACTTAAAATGCAAAATAACTTTATTATTCTTTACTTTGCGAAAGATCATTCATGCTCTAAATCGTAATATGCTTAAAATAGGAATATTGTTAGACATGAAATATTACAAGATCCAAAACATTAAAAAATTCAACATAAATAGACCATAAAATACATAATTTCGTAAGTAACATGTGTGTAAAAAGACGAATATGAAAATCATAAACATTGTAAAACATATACGAACATACAATATAGTCATTTAAATGCAAAATGTAAAACAACAAAAGATTGATATGGCTAGATTTGAGATTTTTAATTATAGTTCTAGTTCAGGCACAAATTTAATTTTTAACCAAAAAAACTAAGATCTCGGACGATATTTCAGTATTTCATCTCAGTCGATATATCGTTCGATATTGTAATATCTCGGGCGATATATTCGAAAAGAGATTTAGAGTGATATTTGCTGTTTCGTTTCGGAAGGAGCCGAAAATGAGATATTGGAGAAGATCTCGGGCAATATTTGCGAGATTTGAAACAGTGATTCCATACCTTGTCATAGTTGGAAATCCATTACCAAACAAGAGCCCGGGGTTTTTGATTGTATATTATATATGTAGAGCGTGAGATGAAAGCCTTCTGTTAGATTATTATTTACTTGTAGTAGACACTATTATAGTATCAGAATAGTATTGATATTTGGAAAGTATTTTTGGTTATCGTAAGGTAAACTGTATGTGTTTATGTGTGGATCGGTCTTACGATTATCATTTCTTTTAAAAGGATTTTAAAAGTTAAACCAACTGATTAGAGTTTACTCACACCAATCACATGACTGACCAAGAGTTTAATTTGTTTTTCCCTAAACTCTTGGGTGCCCAAATTTGTACGGGCAGTTAAGTAGTCGGTATTTTTCAGATATACTTGGAGAGGCTCGAAGTAGGACTCTTTAGAGTTAGATATATGTAGAGTTTATTTCCGCTGTGATGTTATGTGATAATGGTATGTACATATAGTTACAAGTTTGTATTTCAAAAGACATGTTATATAAAATATTTATTCGTTCCGCTGTGAAATTCATGTTACTCTGATTCCGTTATGTGGTGATCTTCTTCTTTTTCTATTCTATTTTTCTTTCTTTTTATTTCTCACCCTCTAACTTCTTTCTATTAATGATCTGGTATTTACGATGCTTGAATAGTCAACATGGGTTTTGTGTTGATTTTCAGGTCAAAAATCCCAGTTCATTACATAATCCATCTCATAATTCGGTTCCATTACCTATTGGAGGGTTACTCCATGAAGCATGTATGGAAATTGAAATGAAAGAAATCAATATGTTACCTTGTATAAACATCTACATGCGAAACCGTTAAGACAACTAGTCAGGATAATAGGGATAGGGGATCAAATACACCTTTCTTGTTGCGCTTTAATTAGCAGTAAATCATTATGTTCTAACCATTGGAAGTGTATGAACATAAGCTTCGTTATGTTGCATAATGATACCAGCGAAGGGGAACTGTAACAACCCGTATTTTCAATAACCTGTTATAACATAAATCGAGGCAGAATTTAATTCTAAAATCTGAATCAAGGGAAACGGGCTATGCCATTGCGTTCGTCTCGGAAAAATACGCGAAATAGAGTCCGAGTTTTCGAAAATCGGAGTCCGTATGAAGAAGATATGGACGAACGAAGTTAGGCAGAAAAACCGAAAACAAGCCAGTTTGCACTGGCGCACTTGTGAAGTGCGCCAGCACAAAAATACACTGGCGCACTTGGGAAGTGCGCCCGTGTCGAGCCAGAAACCTGCACAGCTTTCTGGCTTGACCCTGGCTGGCTTGGTGCACCTGTTTTGGTTCTCTGGTCTGTTCTGCTGGCCTATGACGATTTTTGATGGTTTAGATCTAAACTAGGGTTAATCCTATGGCCTAAAACACTTGCCTAATCTATAAATAAGGCCCTAACCTAGCCCTAAATCATCATTAATCTATCCTACAACTAAACTATGGCAAAATCAGTCCTCTCATGGCCTCCACTCTCTTCATAAAATTCCTAAATAAATTTCTAAGTGATTTTCCATGCATACAAGTGTTTTCAAACTTGTATGAGCATCATTAGCTTGCATTCAAGTCAAGTTTCTATATTTGCATCATAAAGAAAGGGTTTTGATCATTTTGGCTCAAGGGTTTTTATGTTAGAGCTTGCATTTTGGGTTTGATTGATTTCATAAGGGCTTTGTCATATTTTTGTGACTTCTTAAGCATTGTAAGCCCTATTCTACTTTCATACTTAAACTCTAAAGTTAAATGTATGATATGCAAGTTTACTATACTATGATATGCAAGTTTATCATGTTGTAATATGCAAGTTTATCATGTCGTAATATGCAAGTTTATATGCAAGTATGCCATGCTATGATATGCAAGTTCATCATGTCATGTTATGCAAGTTTGATATGCAAGTTTGTCATATGATATGCAAGTTATGTTATGCAAGTTTGGGTTGATCCTTTTGTTCATGTTATGCAAGCTTATCTTGGGTTTATGAGCATAAAGCTTCAAGCTTTAAGCTAAAGGTTGCATTTTGGCAACATGTAAGTTATCATATCTCTTATGATAACTTGCATGTGAGGCTAAATGCGAACTTATGGCCATGTCTACATGTCATTTAGCACCATGTATCACCAATATGCCAAGTTTGGTTTTATGCATGCTTTTGAGGCCTAAAAATGCAATATGCAAGTATATGAACATATGTACATTTCATATGCCACCATGTTGAACTTGTGGCTTCAACACCTTTTATGTCATGATTATGCCAAGTTCCCTCTTTCTATCCTTTATGCGCTATTGCGATATGTAAGCGATGGGATTGCGTTTGGGGTTGGGTAAAAGTAAAAGACATAAAAACATAAGCTTGGGAATTTACCTATTAAGTTAGGTCTACCCATTGGGAATTTACCTATTAAGTTAGGTCTACCCAATTGCTTGAAAATTTGTAACATGTTTTGGAAACATGATGGACATGACACTTAGAAAAGATAAGTGTGACCAACTCGAGGTTGGGTTGAGTTTGTAGCGTAAACCTACCCGGAACCAACCGGCTTAACTAGTTGCTACGAACAATAGGACCCAATGTGAGAAGTTGGCCATGTTGTACCTTGAACCCGAGGTTAGACCAAGTTGTGGTGTAAAGCTACCCGGACCCGCCCGGCTTAACTAGTAACCACAACAAGGTCTAATGTGAGAGGTTAAGGCGCATTAAATTAATTAATGCCTCGTGATTAGGGTTAAGTCATGGTCCACTTAATACTTAACCAATTTGGGCTCGGTAGATTAATCAGGGTTAAGTCATGAACTCATCGTTACACTTAACCAAGTTAATCCATGATTAGCAAGAGGGTTAAACCGTACTTAACCCACTAGAAAAATCCTAGCAATGGGGGCCCACTCCGCAGTAATCCCCAAAAAAATTGGTATCATTAGAGCCCTAGGGACTAGGCTAGGGAGGGGGCACGATTACTGGGCTGGAGGTAAGCGACCAAATAAACGACGGCCGGGTGGTACGCCGATGTAGTTCCGGACGGACTATGGTCGTGCACGTAGTCCGTATTTGGAGAAGTCACCCATGGGTACCAGTAGATCGAGACTGTGCACTCATGTTTATGGTGTCCAGGGGTTGGCACCCTAGGGCTTGATACACCCGAAGGGTGGACCCGGCACAGTTCGACTACAATTATGTTTGGGCCGTATTGACACCAACACGTGACGAGTTAGGCTTAGGGAGCCGATCGACTAGACCGTTTGGTTGGACCTTGTATTAGGGTCATTTCATGTTATTGGGCCAAAGCTTGGGCCAAGGGATCAATACTTGTTTATTCCAGTCATGTTAGTTTGCTAGTACACCTGTGGTGCAAAACCTTAAACCTGATTATGCGATGACACCTTTATCTACCTTGTTAGTTAATCATCATGCTAGTATGTTGTTATCCTTATGTTCATCCCTTATGCTCATGCCAGTTAACTTTATCAGTTTACATTGATTGTAGTAGGGCTTACTCAGTCTTTTTGACTGACCTGTTTTCTTTCGTCTCTTTTCTTCCGTTCCCCCCCCCCCCAGGTTCTCAGGGAGGGAATATTGGAGCTTAGCTTGGATTTCTGACCGCTTGCTTGTGGGATTTTAGCTCATGTACGGTCTTGACATGAAGCTAGCTATGGTTATCACTTATTTTGGGGATAGTACTTATGTATTTCAGTAATGTTGTTTTTTTATCTAGACTTGTGTATTTGGAAAATTGACATTATGTTGTACCAGACTTGTTTTGAAATGGTTTGAAATCTTCCGCTGTTTTATCTATGTTATTTACTCTGTTTACATATATACATATGTTCTTGTTCTGCCTTGATATATCATTATGCATGTTTACCTGATTCAAACGCCCCTCCAAAGTCAGAGTGCTTGCAAGAGTCACCCTGGCGGAGGTGGGGTGTTACATTTGGTATCAGAGCATATGGTTTACGAGAAGGAACAAAAAGGTTTTTAGAAAACTTTTGGAAAACTATTTTCAAAATCAAGTATAAAGTATTTTCCAAAGAAAAGTCTAGTTTATTTTAAAGGCTATTCCCCAAAAAGCCATTAGCAAAATTCCTTCGTTTATCTCCATTCTGAATCTGTCTTTTTCTTCGTTTTCAGTATGGCCGATAACTTTGCTATTCCGGAGGGAGTGCACGTACCTGTTTGGTATAGGAGACTTTTGGAGGCTAGGGCGACCGAAGCCGGCCCCGCAGATGTTCCTCCTCCTCCTCCTCCGGTAGTTAATGTTCCTCCTCCTCCTGTCGCTGAGGTTCCTCTTCCTCCTCCCCCTCAGCATCCTCAAGCCGACTTCGCAAAGACTTGCAAAGATTTCAAAGCAATGGGTGGCAAGAACTTTCAAGGCACTGAGACTTTTGTAGAGGCCAGAAATTGGTTGAAAGAGACCGAGGATTTATTTGCCATCTTTGGGTTAGACGATCAGAGGAAGATCTTGTTGGCGGTTTGGCTTATGAAGGATGAAGCCGCTTATTGGTGGGAAGTCACCAATGGTACTAGGCCTGTTGAGACTTGGGTCGATTTAAGGGCAAGGTTCGTGCTTAAGTTTCTATCTTCTGCTGAGGAGAATCTGCAAATGGAGAGGTTCATAACGTTGAAACAAGGAGATATGTCTGTCAAAGAATATGTGAACAAGTTCAATCAGTTAGCTCGTTTTGGCTTGGATATGGTGAATACTCCTCAGAAGAAGGCTCTTCGTTTTGCTAGAGGATTGAATGAGCCGTTGCAGGGATTGGCTATGTCACATATTCCCCATGGGGCCACATTTGAGAGTTTGGTTGATATGGCGTTACTTCAGGGAGATGTCAAGAAAGAGACCAAGATGAATGATACTCAAGCCAAGAAGACTGATTCCCAGGGAAAAGGAAATCAGGGTAATCCAAGTGGTCAAAGCAGTCAAGGCAATCAGAACAAGAACAAGGGTCAAGGCAACAAGGGGAACAACAACAAGGGCAAGAACAACAAGGAGAAGTGCCATTATTGCGGTTCAGTTGGGCATCTTATTAAGGATTGTAAGAAGAGGAAAAGGAAGAATGGTGAATGCTTTTTCTGCGGTAAGACTGGACATTTCAGTAGGGATTGCCCGAAGAAGCAAGGGCAAGGCCAGGGTCAGACTCAGCGTGCTGGACCTTCAGGAGGGCAAGTTCATGCTCTCAATACCGCTCCAGTTCCCGATCGAGGTAGTATTTCTGTTGAGAGCCTTGTATATATTTCTGATTTTCCAGTTCGTACCTTGTTTGATTCTGGTGCATCGCATAGCTTTATCTCATCTGATCTTGTTGATAGTTTGCACCTTAGTACTAGCTTGGTAGATGATCCCGTCTGTGTCTCAAATCCTATTGGGGGTTCCGCCCATTTGTCTATGATATGTGGGGATTTGAGGATCTCTATACTGAGTGTAGAGTTCTTGTGCAGTGCTTATGTTCTTGGTTTTAGGGGATACGGATTGATATTGGGCATGGATTGGCTGTCCAGATATGGAGCCATTCTTGATTGTGAGCATAGGGTTGTGAGGCTCGTGACTCGCCTCGGAAACACCCTAGAAATTTCTTGTAATCCGAGAGGTCCCGTTATGTTGTGCTATCTTGAATCACTCGACTCGTCAATGGAAACTCTTCAGTCTGTGAGAGTGGTTCGTGAGTATCCGGATGTTTTTGATGAAGTTAGGGGGTTACCCCCTAAGCGAGAGATTGATTTCCGCATTTATCTGGTGGATAATGCAAAGCCGGTTTCTTTGCCCGTTCGGCACATGGCTCCGCGTGAAAGGTGGGAGCTAAGTAAGCAAGTGAAGGAGTTGCTTGAAAAGAACTTCATTAGACGAAGTATATCTGAATGGGGAGCGCCTGTGGTATTTGCTACCAAGGCAGATGGTTCTCTCCGACTTTGTGTTGACTATCGAGAGTTAAATAAGCTGACTAAGAAGAACAGACACCCGTTACCGAGGATTGATGATCTCTTTGACCAGCTTGTCGGTGCTTCTGTTTTCTCTCAGCTTGATCTCGCTACTGGATTTCATCAGCTCAGGGTAGCTGAAGATAGTATAGACAAGACTGCGTTCAGGACTCCAGATGGATTCTTCGAATGGCTTGTCATGCCGTTCGGCTTGACTAATGCACCCGCATATTTCGTGGACTTGATGAGTAGGGTATTCAGGGAGTTCTTGAACAAGTTTGTCGTGGTCTTCGTAGATGATATTCTGATCTTCTCTAAGGATGAGGAAGAGCACGCAAGGCATCTCGTGGAGGTGATGGATACGCTTAGAGCGCATCAGTTGAAGGCCAAGTTCTCCAAGTGTCACTTTTGGAGAAGGGAAGTTAGATTCCTTGGGAATATAGTATCTAAGCAAGGCTTAGTGGTGGATCCCGCTAAGGTAGTTGCAGTTCAGGATTGGAAGACTCCAAGGAATGCAACCGAAGTGAGAAGTTTTCTAGGTCTTGCGGGTTTTTACCGGAAGTTCATCAAGGACTTCGCGAAGATTTCTGCTCCTCTCACTAAATTGACGAAGAAGAATTTAGTTTTTGCTTGGAGCATAGAATGCGAGCTTGCTTTTCAGAAGCTCAAGAGAGCCCTCACATCAGCATCTGTTCTAGCTTTGCCCGATGGAGGGAAGTTATTTACAGTATACACCGATGCATGTGGCACGGGGTTAGGAGCTGTTCTGATGCAAGAAGGAAGAGTGATATGCTTTGGCGTAGACAACTCAAAGTGCATGAGAAGAATTATCCCACTCATGACTTAGAGTTGGCAGCAATAGTATATGCACTCAAGGCTTGGCGCCATTATCTTCTGGGAGAAAGATTTGAGCTTTATACCGATCACAAGTCATTGAAGTGTCTCTTTTCTCAGAAAGATCTGAATCTGAGGCAACAAAGATGGATGGAATTCTTGGCGTCCTATGATTTTGAGATAGCCTATACCCCTGGCAAGGGGAATGTGGTAGCAGATGCATTGAGTAGAAAAAGGTTGACTCTGAGTCCTCTATTCGTTGAGATGAAGAATTTAGAGTATGTGGCAACCTTTGATTTCTCTTTGACGGTTGAGTCGATGACCGGTTCTTTAGCATCTCTGGAACTCAGACCTACCCTTCTTGATCAAGTTGGGGCTTCGCAGAGAGAAGACCCTCAGATAGTTGAGATTATGGATAAGCTGATTCGAGGAGAGACGTCTAGTCATCTCGCTCGATATTCTATTGATGACAAGGGTTGGCTGAGGAGAGACGGAAGATTATGTGTTCCAATGGTAGAAGACCTAGTAAGAAGAGTTCTTGAGGAAGCGCATCGCTCTAAGTTGACTATACATCCGGGCGGAGATAAGATGTATAAAGATATGAAGCGCATTTTCTTTTGGCCTGGGATGAAGAAGGATGTTGCAGAGTTTGTCTCTAGATGTATCATTTGTCAGCAAGTTAAGGCCGAGTCGAAGAAGCCCGGTGGGCTATTGCATCCTCTAGACGTTCCACTTTGGAAGTGGGAGAGTATTTCCATGGATTTTATCGATGGGCTACCAAGGTCAAGGAAAGGGAATACGAGCATTTGGGTTATTATGGACAGACTTACGAAGAGTGCTCATTTCATTCCGGTGAAGAGCAAGAGGACCGCATCTTGGCTAGCGTCTGTATATCTTCGTGAGATTGTGAGACTTCATGGAGTCCCTTCTAGTATAGTCAGTGACCGTGACCCAATCTTTACAAGTCAATTCTGCAATAGCTTGCAAGAAGCTATGGGCACGAGGTTGAATCTAAGTACGGCTTATCACCCACAGACGGACGGTCAAACCGAAAGGGTGAATAGGGTACTCGAGGATCTGTTGAGGCTTTGTATTCTGGATTTTGGTGGTACTTGGGAAGACCATCTTCCTCTTGTTGAGTTTGCATATAATAACAGTTATCAGGCAAGCATAGGGATGGCACCATTCGAAGCTTTATATGGGAGGCCGTGCAAGTCGCCTACATGTTGGTGGGAGACTACAGATGAGCTTATACTTGGGCCTGATATGATCATAGATACATCCGAGAAGATCGAGTTGATTCGGAGACGGATGAAAGCGGCCCAAGACCGACAGAAATCCTATGTTGATAAGCGAAGAACTGATTTGGAGTTTGATGTTGGGGATATGGTTTTCGTGAAGGTTTCTCCTTTGCGGAATGTGGTCCGATTTGGAGCCGTTGGGAAGTTAGCACCGAGGTTTGTTGGACCATTCCCTATTATAGAGAGGATCGGGCAGATGGCTTATAGAGTGGAGTTGCCCGAGAAGCTTGCCGGAGTACACGATGTTTTTCATGTCTCGCATCTCCGGAAGTGTTTGCATGAATCAGCAGAGGTTTTTGAGCCAAGTGTCCTGAAAGATGTGGAAGTGGAGAAAGAAGCTACCTTGAGGAGAGCTCTGATTCGTATCTTGGGGACGGAGACCAAGAAGCTAAGGAATCGAGAGGTCAAGTTGGTGAAGGTTCAATGGGGTGAAGCCGAAGAAGACGCAACTTGGGAAACCGAGGAGAAGATGCGTGGGCTTTATCCATTCCTTTTTGAGGGTACACTCTCAATCTCTTTTCTTTGTTAGCATATCTTTCTCTTTGCTATCCATGTTTATCTAGTTTATCGTGTTAATCTTGTCATGAGAACCTTAGGTAGAAACCCTTTGGATGAAACATGTTTTTGAAACATGTTATGCTTGATGGTTGCAAGTGGTTGCAAGTGTTTGCAAGTGGTTACTCGTGGATGCATTATACACATTAGGCACTAGATCGGCTCACACACTCCTCATATTGCATATGCATGAGTGTTTACGCTTATTCATGGATGGAAATTTTTGTGTTATCACATGGATGTTGCATATGGATGTATGTTATGTGCACACATATAGATGTTATACATTATGTTAGGAATTGCATACTTATGGATTCATTTCACTAACATAATTTGCATTGATGATATTTGCATTAGATAAGTACATATACACACACCTTTGCATATGTTCATGCAACATTTAGAATCTTGTAAGGACAATGATTGCTCGTGGATGATGTTTTGAGTAGATTGATGTTGGATGGTAGGATACGTTCTTCCTAACTTGAAGATTTCGGGGACGAAATCCTTTAAGGAGGGGAGAATGTAACAACCCGTATTTTCAATAACCTGTTATAACATAAATCGAGGCAGAATTTAATTCTAAAATCTGAATCAAGGGAAACGGGCTATGCCATTGCGTTCGTCTCGGAAAAATACGCGAAATAGAGTCCGAGTTTTCGAAAATCGGAGTCCGTATGAAGAAGATATGGACGAACGAAGTTAGGCAGAAAAACCGAAAACAAGCCAGTTTGCACTGGCGCACTTGTGAAGTGCGCCAGCACAAAAATACACTGGTGCACTTGGGAAGTGCGCCCGTGTCGAGCCAGAAACCTGCACAGCTTTCTGGCTTGACCCTGGCTGGCTTGGTGCACCTGTTTTGGTTCTCTGGTCTGTTCTGCTGGCCTATGACGATTTTTGATGGTTTAGATCTAAACTAGGGTTAATCCTATGGCCTAAAACACTTGCCTAATCTATAAATAAGGCCCTAACCTAGCCCTAAATAATCATTAATCTATCCTACAACTAAACTATGGCAAAATCAATCCTCTCATGGCCTCCACTCTCTTCATAAAATTCCTAAATAAATTTCCAAGTGATTTTCCATGCATACAAGTGTTTTCAAACTTGTATGAGCATCATTAGCTTGCATTCAAGTCAAGTTTCTATATTTGCATCATAAAGAAAGGGTTTTGATCATTTTGGCTCAACGGTTTTTATGTTAGAGCTTGCATTTTGGGTTTGATTGATTTCATAAGGGCTTTGTCATATTTTTGTGACTTCTTAAGCATTGTAAGCCCTATTCTACTTTCATACTTAAACTCTAAAGTTAAATGTATGATATGCAAGTTTACTATACTATGATATGCAAGTTTATCATGTTGTAATATGCAAGTTTATCATGTTGTAATATGCAAGTTTATATGCAAGTATGCCATGCTATGATATGCAAGTTCATCATGTCATGTTATGCAAGTTTGATATGCAAGTTTGTCATATGATATGCAAGTTATGTTATGCAAGTTTGGGTTGATCCTTTTGTTCATGTTATCATGTTATGCAAGCTTATCTTGGGTTTATGAGCATAAAGCTTCAAGCTTTATGCTAAAGGTTGCATTTTGGCAACATGTAAGTTATCATATCTCTTATGATAACTTGCATGTGAGGCTAAATGCGAACTTATGGCCATGTCTACATGTCATTTAGCACCATGTATCACCAATATGCCAAGTTTGGTTTTATGCATGCTTTTGAGGCCTAAAAATGCAATATGCAAGTATATGAACATATGTACATTTCATATGCCACCATGTTGAACTTGTGGCTTCAACACCTTTTATGTCATGATTATGCCAAGTTCCCTCTTTCTATCCTTTATGCGCTATTGCGATATGTAAGCGATGGGATTGCGTTTGGGGTTGGGTAAAAGTAAAAGACATAAAAACATAAGCTTGGGAATTTACCTATTAAGTTAGGTCTACCCATTGGGAATTTACCTATTAAGTTAGGTCTACCCAATTGCTTGAAAATTTGTAACATGTTTTGGAAACATGATGGACATGACACTTAGAAAAGATAAGTGTGACCAACTCGAGGTTGGGTTGAGTTTGTAGCGTAAACCTACCCGGAACCAACCGGCTTAACTAGTTGCTACGAACAATAGGACCCAATGTGAGAAGTTGGCCATGTTGTACCTTGAACCCGAGGTTAGACCAAGTTGTGGTGTAAAGCTACCCGGACCCGCCCGGCTTAACTAGTAACCACAACAAGGTCTAATGTGAGAGGTTAAGGCGCATTAAATTAATTAATGCCTCGTGATTAGGGTTAAGTCATGGTCCACTTAATACTTAACCAATTTGGGCTCGGTAGATTAATCAGGGTTAAGTCGTGAACTCATCGTTACACTTAACCAAGTTAATCCATGATTAGCAAGAGGGTTAAACCGTACTTAACCCACTAGAAAAATCCTAGCAATGGGGGCCCACTCCGCAGTAATCCCCAAAAAATTGGTATCATTAAGGCCCTAGGGACTAGGCTAGGGGGGGCACGATTACTGGGCTGGAGGTAAGCGACCAAATAAACGACGGCCGGGTGGTACGCCGATGTAGTTCCGGACGGACTATGGTCGTGCACGTAGTCCGTATTTGGAGAAGTCACCCATGGGTACCAGTAGATCGAGACTGTGCACTCATGTTTATGGTGTCCAGGGGTTGGCACCCTAGGGCTTGATACACCCGAAGGGTGGACCCGGCACAGTTCGACTACAATTATGTTTGGGCCGTATTGACACCAACACGTGACGAGTTAGGCTTAGGGAGCCGATCGACTAGACCGTTTGGTTGGACCTTGTATTAGGGTCATTTCATGTTATTGGGCCAAAGCTTGGGCCAAGGGATCAATACTTGTTTATTCCAGTCATGTTAGTTTGCTAGTACACCTGTGGTGCAAAACCTTAAACCTGATTATGCGATGACACCTTTATCTACCTTGTTAGTTAATCATCATGCTAGTATGTTGTTATCCTTATGTTCATCCCTGCTGCTCATGCCAGTTAACTTTATCAGTTTACATTGATTGTAGTAGGGCTTACTCAGTCTTTTTGACTAACCTGTTTTCTTTCGCCTCTTTTCTTCCGTTCCCCCCCCCCCAGGTTCTCAGGGAAGGAATATTGGAGCTTAGCTTGGATTTCTGACCGCTTGCTTGTGGGATTTTAGCTCATGTACGGTCTTGACATGAAGCTAGCTATGGTTATCACTTATTTTGGGGATAGTACTTATGTATTTCAGTAATGTTGTTTTTTTATCTAGACTTGTGTATTTGGAAAATTGACATTATGTTGTACCAGACTTGTTTTGAAATGGTTTGAAATCTTCCGCTGTTTTATCTATGTTATTTACTCTGTTTACATATATACATATGTTCTTGTTCTGCCTTGATATATCATTATGCATGTTTACCTGATTCAAACGCCCCTCCAAAGTCAGAGTGCTTGCAAGAGTCACCCTGGCGGAGGTGGGGTGTTACAGGAACCCGTTCCGTTAAGCGGCGTGGCCTCTTTAGATATTCATCTGATTTGGAAACATAAATTATTATTAATACCTGTCTGTTGACTGACCTAAATTTTTTGTTTTCCCTCAACTTTCGGGTGTTCATTTGAGCAGGCTAAGGGTTAAGGTTTTTCAGGTTTGGCTTCTACGAATAAACCTTCGGATGCATATAGGAGGTAGTAGTTATTCTAGGAGTTAATTTTTGCTATTTGTTTTGGGATGTAATTAAAGGCAAGAAAGTTATGCTTATGTATAATTGACTCTGATCAACCAAGGGGGAATCTTCATATGTGGCTCTCGGAGATTATATTTTGTAATATTAATATTTTATCTAAATGGGTTATGAAAAAGGAATGTGATGAACGGATATTATTAATGAATGTGTTTAAGTTCTTTCAATTTCCATGTCTCTTGATGATCTGAATTATTAACTCGTTGTTTCATATTGCTGGAAGTTAATACTATACATGACTAAAGCATCTACAACGCTTTGCTTCGGACCTTAGAATAATTGGTGTTACAACTTGGTATCAGTGCATAGGTTTATGTAACTTAAAAATCTTTTCGAAACAATGTTTTCTAAAATAAAACTCAATAATTAGTGAATTCCAGGGTATAGGATAATAATATTATAACATAATTATACTTGTATGTTATATAGGTATGTGTGTATATTTATTTATAACCATATAGCCTTATGGTCACCCTTCGATATCTTAAAAAGGTTTATCTACAAATACGAAGTATGGAGAGAATGAGTGAAAGGCTGAATCTAGGTTGCGGAAGCACCGCTACAAATGGTAATGTCCAATCTGAAAGGGCTAGAGCAAGTGAGACCCAAGGAAATGCAATCCCACGAGCAGAAATGGGTATTAATCCTTCGTTCAGATGATGCAAGCCAAAGTTTTTGTTAGACGAGCCAACCCAGTAGCGTCAGTTGGGAACAACTATGTGAACCTAAGTAGGATTATACAAATTTCAGAGGAAAACTTTTCCTTGGAATGGAACAGGAAAGAGCAGCGGAGACATGGCTAGTACACTATGAAATGATTTTCGAAAATTTTGGCTTGGATGATGCTCAAATGAGAGGGCTAGCTTCGAGACAACTTTAAGTAAATGCTTTACATTGGTGGAACGGAATCACTACCGGAACTCTGGAAGAGGAAATTACTTGGGTTGATCATTGGGTTATGACCCGGTCTTTATAGGGCAACAATGTCACAACTTAGAGACCCTATTGATGTTGTTGTGGAGTAGGAAATTTGTTGAGCTGGTTCAGGAGCAGATGACAATAGTGGAGTATGCTGCTAGACTTGATGGTTGTCTCGCCATCCTCGTGGGACAATCGACACTTCCAACCAAGGAACGAGAAGTTTATTGAGGGGTTGAGACCCGATCTTGCTAGAGCAACAATAACACATCTTAAAGACCCTAGTGATGTTGTTTTGGAGATGACTATTCACAACGAGGAGCTCTTGGGCTGATTGTACGAGACCATCCGAGAATCAGGGCTTCCAAGAGAAGAGCGGAATTTTTATTAAAAAGAAGGCTCGGAAAAGGAAAAGGTAAAGAAGAACAAGGCTGAGGTTACAAACTTCAAATGTGACAAGAAATGCATCAAGCCAATAAATGTCGGGATCCCGAGACCAAGAAATCCAAAGTAAAGTAGGATGTCAGATGCTACAAATACAACCAGCTAGGGCATTTAAAGAACAAGTGTTTGAAAGTAGTTAAAGGGGATGTACTTGCTTTGGAACTATCCGCTTTTAGAGCTACTACCGCGGAAAGAAGAAAATCCATCATGGGAAGTTTGCTTTTGATTTATACCATGCTTATTAGAGTGTTATTTAATACTGGTACATCACACTCTTTTGTTCCTAAGTGTTTGATAGATAAGTTGTCTTCAGAATCATCATAAATTATTACTTCCTTCAGGGTAGAAAATCTTATAAGAGGTTACGCAACTTGCGGGTGTGATGCAATAACCTAGAATATCGGTTATTAGGTTATACCTTTTCTTGTGATTTGCATGTATTTGATTTTGAGGGCTTTGAGATCATTCTGGGTATGGATTGGTTAGAGCTTTATGATGTTAGAATATTCTACCAATATATGGTGGTATCTTTGAAGCAACCTAGTTTTGGTAATCGGATTTGTACTTGGTGGAGAAGGTGAAATCGCAATTGTTTGCTTTATTAAGAGCATTGGATTTAGAAGTTGAAAGAAGGTGAGTTCCTATTGTTAAGGAGTTCACAGATGTTTTTGAACATGTTATGGGTTTATCATCGACTAGGGTCATCGAATTAATGATAGATCTTATGCCAAGAGCAGAGCCTGTAAGTAGGCCACCAAGATGAATGACACTTACGGAGATGCGAGAGCTTTAGGTGCAACTCGTGGATTTGGAGGAAAATAGTTTCTTCCATCCTAGCAGTTCACCATAGGGTGCAACTGCCGTATTTGTAAAGAAGCCTGATGGATCTTTGAGCATGTGCATTAACTATCGGAAGTTCAACGAAAAGACAGTGAAGAACACTCACCCTTTCCAGAGAATTAATGATTTGTTTGACTAATTGAGCGAAGTCGAAGTATTTTCTCAGTTGGATTTGGCTATTGATTCCCATTAACTACAGGTGGTAGAAGTGGGCATTCCTTTGTCGGCGTTTCGTATAAGATATGGATCTTACGAATGGATGGTCATGACTTTCGACTTAACTAATGCGCGGTCTTTCTTTGTAGGTCTGATGTACCGAGTTTTTCAAGAACACTTGGATAAACTCGTGTTGGTTTTCATAGATGATATTTTGATATGCTCCTACATGTAAGAGAGCATGCAACTCACCTTCGGATTGTACTTGAGACTTTGAGGGAGCACTAACTGAAAACTAGTTTTTCTAAGTGTTGCTTTTGGGAGAAAGAGGTGAAGTTATTTGGTTACATGGTATCGAAAGATGGGTTATCTATGGATCCAGATAAGGTTGAGATTATCAATAGTTGGAAGGCATACGAGTGTCACCGAGATAAGAAATTTTCATGGATTAGTTGGGTATTACTAAAAGTTCATTAAAGATTTTTCGTGGTTAGCGGCACCTCTTGCCAAGCTGACCAGAAAGGAGTTTAAGTTTGTTTGGTCCGATAAGTGCGAGGAAGCATTCTAAGGACCGAGAAACTTATTAACGAGAATTCTTTTTTGGTAGTACCAAATAGAAATCAAAATTTGATGGTGTACACCAATGCTTGTGGAACTAGGCTAGGAGAAATCATTATGCAAAATGGAAGCGTTATAGCTTATAATTCTAGACAACCTCATTCACATAAGGTTAGATACCTAACTCATGACCTGGAGTTAGTTGCTGATGTCTTCACTTTGGAGATCTGGAGACATTACATATTAGTAGAAAGGTTTGAGTTAATCATAGATCACAAATCCTTGAAGTATTTGTTATCGCAAAAGGATTTGAATATGAAACAACAGAAGTGACTTGAGTTTTTAGCAACTTTTGGTTTTGGAATTGAGAATAATCCCGGAAAGGGAATAAGGTGGTCGATTCCCTTAGCAGGAAACATTAGAATGAAGTGTAGGCTATATTGACTGAGTGGAAAGATTTAAAAGCTTTGACTACATGTGATGTGCGGATCTGGACGATGACAAGCTCAAGTGAAAGCACAGTAATGTTGTCATGTTTAGAGCTTTGACCAGTTCTGATCGAAAGAATCGCTTCAAATAAGGAAGAGGATCATGTGTTAGCTGGAAAGATCAGAGGACTCCATGAGGAAGTATATGTCAAAGATCTGAAGAATTTCAGTCTCGACATAATTGGATAGTTAAGAAAGAAGGAAAGACAATGCATCCCAGATATTAATGGTCCGAGGAAGGTAGTCCTTAAGAATGTTATCTCTCATAGTTCATGTAACACCCCGTAATTTTAAATATTAAAATTAACGAATTAAAGAATACTTAATTGTAAATGTGAGAATTAAGGGAAACGGGTTATGCCATTGCGTTCGTCTCGGAATTCTGGTTGAGATAGAGTCCGAGTTTGCGTAAAACGGATACCGTATGAAGAAGATATGGACGACCGAAGTTAGGCAGAAAAACCAGAAACATGCCAGAATGCACTGGCGCACTTGGGAAGTGTGCTAGAACAAAATTGCACTGGCGCACTTGGGAAGTGTGCCCATGCAAAGTTGCACTGGAGCACTTGGGAAGTGCGCCCATGTCGGGCAGAAAACCTGCACAGATTTCTGAGGCTCTGATTCGAACAGTGAGTCAGTGCTGAGTCATTCCTGACCAGTTGCTGAGTCAATAGGATAACTCTATCTAGTCTTGATGGTGGTGATGGCTCCTGTAAGATCCAACGGCCTATATTAATCTAATTACTCTATAAAAACACATATAGACTCAAACCCTAAACCTAATCAAAAATTAGATCAATGGCCGTCATACTCTCTCTCCAAAACCTAGAGTAGCCGCCACCAACTAGAAGCAAAGTAAAGCAACACAATTCTATTCAAATCAAAGTCTAATCTCAACAACAAAATTGTCTACATCAAGGGAATGCTAATCAATTACAGAATTCAGATCCCAGAACTCAAGACCCTCTTTTTCTGTGAGTTCTAGTCACTTTAAGGTTTAAATAGATAAATGTGAATTGTGGTAGACTATGGATTGGGTATAGGTTGTATGAAACCATGCAAGTTTATTATCGTTGTGAAATTATGCAAGTTATTAATCACGTTGTGAATTTCATGAACCTATGCAAGTTATTAATTATGTTGTGGATTCATGAACCTATGCAAGTTATTATGTGATGAATTCATGAAGCTGTGCTGGTTGTTATGTTGTGAATCATGAACTTATGCAAGTCACCTATGCAAGTTGTTATGTTGTGAATCATGAACCTATGCAAGTCACCTATGCATGTTGTTATGTTGTGAATCAGGAACCTATGTGAGTTGTTAATTATGTTGTTAATTCATGAACTTATGCAAGTTGTTATGTTGAAAATCATGAAACTATGCAAGTTGTTATGTTATGCAAGTTTGCTATGTTGTGAATCTTGAGCCTAAGCAAGTTTCGTTAATCATGTTGTTAATTCATGAACCTATGCAAGTTGCTATGTTGAAATTCATGAAACTATGCAAGTTGTTATGTTGCAAAATCATGAATCTATGCAAGTTGTTAATTATGTGTTGAATCATAATTATATGCGAAGTTATCATGTCATTTTCCCTAGTTGTCATGCTTATGCCAAAAATTGTACTAAAAACGATCACCTTGTCATTCCCTTTATTTTATTGTTATGGCGAGGCTACCTTGTAGCCTCGATGACGCCAAAAACGCAAACGATTACGCTAGTTAAGAAACGGGGAAAAAGGGAATTTGTAATAGGCATAATTTACGTAGTGTTTATGTAAATTGGGCACATGATTCTAGTAGGGAAACATATAAAAAAATTACCTATTATGACATAGGTAAAGTTGAGTAAAAATGGTATAATTTGAATATGACCATTTACGGATAGGAAATTCAAATTGTTAATAAAATAGGTATTGACACCTATAAAAAGGAAAGGATTAATTAATTAACTTAATTAATCAAAAGAGGAATGTTTAAGCAATTAAAGTCTGAAAATTTAATTAACACTTATGACACGAGGTTAGGTTACATTAGTGGTGGAAGTCTGCCCAGACCCCACCGGCATATCCAGCAGCCACTAATGTTGAACCTAATGTGAGAGGTCTAAGTGTGTGAATACGACTCGGGCTAAGACACGAGGTTAGACCCAACTGTGGAATAAGACTGCCCGGACCCGACCGGCATATCCAGCATCCACATGTTGTAGGCCTAATGTGGGAGGTCTAGCCCAATATAACCATAATTTGACATGGTAATAAGAAAAGACTACTTAACCTAACCTAATACATGTGGATTGTATGATGATAGACATAAGTTAAGGTTAAGTAAAATGAGTTGGATTGTGGGTGGGTTAAGTACAAATGATGGGTAGGTGGGTAATATTAATATATATAGGCCCACAAACTTAACCATTAAATAAATAGGATTAAATCAGTGGGAGGGTTAAGTACAACTGAAGGATAGGTGGGTAATATTAATATATAAGCGCCCACAAACTTAACCGAATAAAAAGGGTTATGTAATTAAAGACACCTAATGGTATACATAACCGGGGCAAAATAGTAAAGTTATGTATTAAAGACACCCTTAGGGGTATGCCTAACTAATGGGAATAGATAGAGTTTTGTATTAAAGACACCTATAGGTAAGCATAACCGATAGGTAGATTAAGGGTTATGTATTAAAGACACCTATAGGTATGCATAACTGATTGAGAGCTATGTAATTAAAGACACCTCAGGGTATACGTAGTCAGTAGAAAACCTAGTGGGGATACAGGACATAGGGAAGAGCTTGTATCATGTTGTGTGGGACCCATTTCAGTCAGTAACCCATAGGGGTATCAAAGTAAAGAACTCCGTACTAGGCGGGGAAGGGGCACGCTTACTGATTGATTGTAAGAGATCCAAAACTAGACGGATGGTGTAGGCGGCGCAAACCGACCGGGGACATGTGCGTGCATGGGCCGGGCAGAGGGGGACAAGATGACCGTGACACCAGTAGGTATAACTGTGCACACCTTGGGTTGCCACTTTAGGGAAGTGATACCCCCTAGTTATGGGACCAGCACAGGGTATCTACAGAGTAGGGAGCCGATCAATTAGGGTAGTGGTTAGGCTATACCCGGACGTATGCCCTAAGTCTACCAATTTATAGTAGGAGGGTAGTGGGTACGACTAGTTGAGATAGGAGCAGGCGGCACCTATGACAGCAGCTAGGAATACACGAAACTACCACCATCATTATCATTATTATGGTTGGCAGCAGGGATCATCCCATCTTGATTTTACTAGTAATAGTGCGTAGTAGTTTTGTAGTGAAGCATATGTATATCACCTTACCTTACTTGCCTTGTCACACCTGCCATTTGTACAGTGAACCCTCTTATCCACTTTGTATGCCTATCATGTTTACCTTAACTTATTTACTGGCTAAAAGTTACTGGACTCACCAGACGTATGTCTGACCTAGTTTGTTTCGACTCTTTTCTTCCGTTCCCCCCCGGTTCTCAGGGAGAAAACGCCCAGGTTTAGCCAGGATTTGGATATCATCTTCTAGGAGCTACTTCTGAAGTATGGCTCGAGTCTCTGTCTCTTATATAGCTTTCTCTCTAATATGGGGAATGATATTTTCTTTTATATACCTATGCACTCTGATAATGTAAGATAGAAGTGTTTTGTTGTAATGGTTTTATGACTCATGGTATTATGTAACAAATTATTTTGGTGATTTAATAAAGTTGTTTATTTTCCGCTGTAATTTTTTTATATCTGTCTTGTAATATTCTGTGTCTGTTTACCTAAAACGCTCCACTGAAGTTAAGGCATTCCCTTTGCGAGTGGCCTTAATGGAGGTGGGGTGTTACACTTGGTATCAGAGCTGAAGGTTACCAGATTAGATACAAGTTTTGAAAAATAATTTTCAAAAAAAAGGTTTTTTTTTAAAAAGAAAGTATTTTCAAAAAGGAAAGCCTATTTTGAAAAACATTCCCCGAAAAGCCATATGTAGTATCCTTTGGTCCTTTTTCTAAAATCTCTCCCTTTTTCTTCTCAGCATGTCTGAGGATCTTAACCTTCCAGAGGGTGTACCGATACCAGGATGGTTTAGGAGGTATTTGGAAGCTAGGGCCACCGCCGCAGGTCCAGCAAATGTTCCTCCCCCCCAGCTGGACCCGTTCCTCCTCCTCCCCTTCCTCGCATTGATACTTTTGCAAAGATATGTAAGGACTTCCGGGAAATGGGCGGAAAACCTTTTGACGGGTCGGAGACGTTTGTTGAAGCTCGAAATTGGCTGAAGGAGGTGGAAGAATTGTTTGGAATCTTTGAGGTAGAAGATGGAAGAAGGGTCCAGTTAGCTGCCTGGTTAATGAAGGATGAGGCCTCGTTTTGGTGGGAGGTCACTAATGGAGAGCGTCCAGTTGATACATGGCCGGATTTCAGGCGTAGGTTTGAGGCAAAGTTCTCTCACGGGCAGAAGAAAATCTATACATGTAAAGGTTCTTGGCATTGAAGCAGGGGAATTTGTCAGTAAAAGAGTACGTCAACAAGTTCAATCAATTTGACGAGGTTTGGCTTAGACTTGGTGAATACACCTGAGAAGAAGGCTCTGAGATTTGTTAAAGGCTTGAATGAGCCGCTACACGGATTAGCTATGACCCACGTTCCCATGGGGCCACTTTTGAAAAGCTGGTGAATATGGCCCTAATGCATGAAGAGGACAAGGGAGCAAAGAAAGAGGAAAAAGTTGAAGGGACATTGAAAAATGAGAAGGCGGGACCCAAGAAAGGACATCAACAGCAACAGCAGAAGAAAGGCGAGAAGGATGACAAGGGCAAGGGTAAGAGGAAATGCCACTATTGTGGGAAAGAAGGTAACCTAGTCAAAGAATGTAAAAGGAGGAAGTTCAATTGCTTTAAGTGCGGAGAGGTCGGACACTTCTCTAAGGAATGCCCGAAGGCGCAGTGATCGCAAGGGACTTCTGTAGGGCAGGTGAATGGTCTCGTGGCAGATGGATAGGATAGAGATAGGAAAAATTTATGTAAAAGGTTTAATTTCCTTATCTGATTATGAAGTTAAGACTCTTTTGGATTCTGGCATTTTGATTTTGTAATTGAGAATATGCACTTTAATACTAGTCTTGTTTCTGATCCCGTAGTTGTTTCAAACCCCTTTGGTGGTTCGACTCATTTATTGGTGATTTGTAAGGGGTTGAAATTATCAGTGTTAGGCGTCAAAAATTTGAATGTGACATTTGTGTACTCAAGTTTATGGGCTATGGGTTTGTTCTAAATGGACCAGCTTTCTATGTAGAGGGCCGATATATAATTTGAGAGGAGGGTCGTTAAATTTCTAACTTGTCATGGGAAGACCCCCAAAGTTTCTTGTTAGCTTTCTGAGAATCATTTTGTAATCTGATCTTTACCAGTAGTCTGTAAGTATCTGAATATTTCTGAAGGATAGGGTTTCTACTCAAAGCATGAAGTAGATTTCCAGTTTTGACATTGTTTAATGGGGGTAATTCTCTGAGTGTCAGTCTGATGTTGATTTCGGTCTTCGGGGCTGAGACTTAGGGAATTATTCTCTTAACCGATGTCAAATGGGAACAAAGCTTTTTTTAGTTGTATTATTTGTTTGTATCCCATCGACCAGATCTTCGACCTTTATATAGGAAATCCATGGATGTAAACATGTGTTTGAGACATGTTATGTTTGGTGGATGCAAGTGTTTGCTAGTGGTTGCTCGTGGATGCATTTACACACACATTAGGCACTAGATCAGCTCAATCACTCTCATATTGCATATAAATATGTGTGCATATTAAGGTTAATGGATGTACAATGGCTGTGTTATCATATGGATGAGACATTTTGATGAATGGTTGTGCACACAAGTAGAAATAATATGTATCGTTTGGATTCCTTCGCATGCATAATGGACGCATGACACTATCATGATTTGCATTAAGGAGGTCAACTGAATCAGTAGACTGCCTGATTTTTCATTAGATAAGGAACATATACACACACTTTTTGCATATGTTCATACGGCATTAGAAATCTTTTAAGGAAAATGGATGCCTGTGTTTGATGGTTGAGTAGATGAATGATTGGATGGTAGGATGCACATTCTTCTTGACTTAAAGATTTCGGGGACGAAATCCTTTAAGGATGGTAGAATGTAACACCCCGTAATTTTAAATATTAAAATTAACGAATTAAAGAATACTTAATTGTAAATGTGAGAATTAAGGGAAACGGGTTACGCCATTGCGTTCGTCTCGGAATTATGGTTGAGATAGAGTCCGAGTTTGCGTAAAACGGATAACGTATGAAGAAGATATGGACGAACGAAGTTAGGCAGAAAAACCAGAAACAGGCCAGAATGCACTGGTGCACTTGGGAAGTGCGCCAGAACAAAATTGCACTGGCGCACTTGGGAAGTGCGCCCATGCAAAGTTGCACTGGCGCACTTGGGAAGTGCGCCCATGTCGAGCAGAAAACCTGCACAGATTTCTGAGGCTCTGATTCGAACAGTGAGTCAGTGCTGAGTCATTCCTGACCAGTTGCTGAGTCAATAGGATAACTCTATCTAGTCTTGATGGTGGTGATGGCTCCTGTAAGATCCAACGGCCTATATTAATCTAATTACTCTATAAAAACACATATAGACTCAAACCCTAAACCTAATCAAAAATTAGATCAATGGCCGTCATACAGTCTCTCCAAAACCTAGAGTAGCCGCCACCAACTAGAAGCAAAGTAAAGCAACTCAATTCTATTCAAATCAAAGTCTAATCTCAACAACGAAATTGTCTACATCAAGGGAACGCTAATCAATTATAGAATTCAGATCCCAGAACTCTAGACCCTTTTTTCTATGAGTTCTAGTCACTTTTAGGTTTAAATAGATAAATGTGAATTGTGGTAGACTATGGATTGGGCATAGGTTGTATGAAATCATGCAAGTTTATTATCGTTGTGAAATTATGCAAGTTATTAATCATGTTGTGAATTTCATGAACCTATGCAAGTTATTAATTATGTTGTGGATTCATGAAGCTATGCAAGTTATAGAGTGATGAATTCATGAACCTATGCTAGTTGTTATGTTGTGAATCATGAACCTATGCAAGTTACCTATGCAAGTTGTTATGTTGTGAATCATGAACCTATGCAAGTCACCTATGCAAGTTGTTATGTTGTGAATCATGAACCTATGTGAGTTGTTAATTATGTTGTTAATTCATGAACCTATGCAAGTTGTTATGTTGAAAATCATGAACCTATGCAAGTTGTTATGTTATGCAAGTTTTCTATGTTGTGAATCTTGAGCCTAAGCAAGTTTCGTTAATCATGTTGTTAATTCATGAACCTACGCAAGTTGCTATGTTGAAATTCATGAACCTATGCAAGTTGTTATGTTGCAAAATCATGAATCTATGCAAGTTGTTAATTATGTGGTGAATCATAATTATATGCGAAGTTATCATGTCATTTTCCCTCGTTGTCATGCTTATGCCAAAAATTGTACTAAAAACGATCACCTTGTCATTCCCTTTATTTTATTCTTATGGTGAGGCTACCTTGTAGCCTCGATGACGCCAAAAACGCAAACGGTTACGCTAGTTAAGAAACGGGGAAAAGGGGATTTTGTAATAGGCATAATTTACATAGTGTTTATGTAAATTGGGCACATGATTCTAGTAGGGAAACATATAAAAAAATTACCTATTATGACATAGGTAAAGTTGAGTAAAAATGGTATAATTTGAATATGACCATTTATGGATAGGAAATTCAAATTGTTAATAAAATAGGTATTGACACCTATAAAACGGAAAGGATTAATTAATTAACTTAATTAATCAAAAGAGGAATGTTTAAGCAATTAAAGTCTGAAAATTTAATTAACACTTATGACACGAGGTTAGGCTACATTAGTGGTGGAAGTCTGCCCGGACCCGACCGGCATATCCAGCAACCACTAATGTTGAACCTAATGTGAGAGGTCTAAGTGTGTGAATACGGCTCGGGCTAAGACACGAGGTTAAACCCAACTGTGGAATAAGACTGCCCGGACCCGACCGGCATATCCAGCATCCACATGTTGTAGGCCTAATGTGGGAGGTCTAGCCTAATATAACTGTAATTGGACATGGTAATAAGAAAAGACTACTTAACCTTACTTAATACATGTGGACTGTATGATGATAGACATAAGTTAGGGTTAAGTAAAATGAGTTGGATTGTGGGTGGGTTAAGTACAACTAATGGGTAGGTGGGTAATATTAATATATATATAGGCCCACAAACTTAACCATTAAATAAATAGGATTAAATCAGTGGGAGGGTTAAGTACAACTGAAGGGTAGGTGTGTAATATTAATATATACAGGCCCACAAACTTAACCAAAAAAAAGGGTTATGTAATTAAAGACACCTAATGGTATACATAACCGGGGCAAAATAGTAAAGTTATGTATTAAACACACTCTTAGGGGTACGCATAACAAATGGGAATAGATAGAGTTATGTATTAAAGACACCTATAGGTAAGCATAACCGATAGGTAGATTAAGGGTTATGTATTAAAGACACCTATAGGTACGCATAACTGATTAAGGGCTATGTAATTAAAGACATCTTAGGGTATACGTAGTCAGTAAAAAACCTAGTGGGCATACAAGACATAGGGAAGAGCTTGTATCATGTTGTGTGGGACCCATTTCAGTTAGTAACCCGGAGGGGTATCAAAGTAAAGAACTCTGTACTAGGCGGGGAAGGGGCACGCTTACTGATTGATTGTAAGAGATCCAAAACGAGACGGATGGTGTGGGCGGCGCAAACCGACCGGGGACATGTGCGTGCATGGGCTGGGTAGAGGGGGACAAGACGACCGTGACACCAGTAGTTATAACTGTGCACACCTTGGGTTGCCACTTTAGGGAAGTGATACCCCCTAGTTGTGGGACCAGCACAAGGTATCTACAGAGTAGGGAGCCGATCGATTAGGGAAGTGGTTAGGGTATACCCGGACGTATGCCCTAAGTCTACCAATTTATATTAGGAGGGTAGTGGGTACGACTAGTTGAGATAGGAGTTGGCAGCACCTATGACAGTAGCTAGGAATACACGAAACTACCACCATCGTTATCGTTATTATGGTTAGCAGAAGGGATCATCCCATCTTGATTTTACTAGTAATAGTGCAGAGTAGTTTTGTAGTGAAGCATATGTATATCACCTTACCTTACCTGCCTTGTCACACCTGCCATTTGTACAGTGAACCCTCTTATCCACTTTGTATGCCTGTCATGTTTACCTTTATTTATTTACTGGCTAAAAGTTACTGGACTCACCAGACGTATGTCTGACCTAGTTTGTTTCGCCTCTTTTCTTCCGTTCCCCCCCAGGTTCTCAGGGAGGAAACACCCAGGTTTAGTCAGGATTTGGATATCATCTTCTAGGAGCTACTTATGATGTATGGCTCGAGTCTCTGTCTCTTATATGGCTTGCTCTTTAATATAGGGAATGATGTTTTTCTTTTATATACCTATGTGCTCTGATAATGTAAGACATAAGTGTTTTGTTGTAATGGTTTTATGACTCATGGTATTATGTAACAAAGTATTTTGGTGATTTAATAAAGTTGTTTATTTTCCGCTGTAAAATTTTTATATATGTCTTGTGATATTCTGTGTCTATTTACCTAAAACGCTCCACTGAAGTTAAGGCATTCCCTTTATGAGTGACCTTAATGGAGGTGCGGTGTTACAGTTCACGATATGTCTAAGGGTGAAGAAGAATATTGGCTTACATGAATGTATCAGGACATGAAGAGAAGTTTCTTTTAGGAAAGCATGAAGAAGAATATTGGCTTACGGGTGAAGAAGCTAGTGAAATGTCAGCAAGTAAAGGCTAAGCATCAAAAGCTTAGTGTTTTGTTGCAATCATAATATATTATAGTACGGAAGTAGGATTCTATATGTGTGGTTTTCAATGATTGAGTGTCAAGATCCACAAAAGGGAATGAGAGCATACGGGTCATTGTGGAACGATTGACTAAGAATACTCACTTTATTCCTGTTAAGACAACTAGGACAACTTCAGTGTTGGGAGAGTTGATCATGAAGAACATAGTTATACTTCATGGAATTCGTTGAGCCACTTTTTTGCAAGGTCGGGCACTTTGGATTCTTTATCACTGGATCACTCGAGATTTAAGCATAGACTTAAAAAAATTCCGAAATGCTTGATCGGCGCAATGATATCACAAACATATGGATTTTAGATGGACAAATCTGGGTCGTCCAAGGCATCATCCTGAATCGGCATTCATCACTTGGGCTCAGATTAGCCAAGTTATCTTCCCAGGATCGCTCCAAGCAAACATGCTATTGGCAAAGAAGAACATGCTATTGGAAAAGATATTTCTAACATGGGTTGCAACCTTTATTTTTCCCCTCTCAAATGCACATGGGTTGTACGTACAAAATTAAGATTTCACATGGTTTATTTAATAGCTTGCACACAGCTATAGCTGAAAATTTGAATGAATAGGATAAGTTGCAGATATTTTTATTTTACAGGTATGCATATGGTTGCCGCGTTGTGCTGAGATTTTGATTTATATGTGTTGCGCCATATTTTTATAAATGATACGTTCAGATTTGTGAAGATTGTAGGTGCGATTTTATAAGATTTTGTTTTGATGTAAAATGAAAGCAACACCTATTATTTAATCGTATAATTAGCGTTCGACATTTAAAATTCGTATGAACACATACAACTTTCGATTGTGAAGACATTTGAAATCATATTAATAACTTAATATTTAGGACGGGATGGAACTGGTTTTGTCAAATTCCAATATCGTTTGTGAAATCGCTATTTTAATTTCAAACATTTAAACAATACGCGTTTATACCGCGCACGGTCACTAAATAACTCCAATTGACGTGAAATTGAAAATCTTGCAATAATTAACTATTATGTATTTTATAAAATTCGTTTCGTTGAAATCCAAGATCGTTTGAATAAAAGCCCGTTTTAGTGGTCTAATTTAAATTAAAATAAAAAAATTTAAAATACCTCAACATAATAATATATCATTAAAATCAGATATACTAGAGCAGAATTTCATGTAGTTTTAAAATAAAATAGTTCTGGTTTCAAATATTGAAATTCCAAGTTAAAATGATATTAATTCCCTAATGAAAGTCCTTTTTTATATATGTAAAACGTTATAGTTTATAAACGAATTCCATAGAACCTTTTTGGAAATTTGATTTGGACATAAAACATAATCTACAACATGAAAACTCGAATTTTGTCTCCTATTAGAAAAATATTACCTAATAGATCCGAATGTTCCTTGTTTCAAAGAAATCTAACTTATGTTGGATCATGTACATTCATTTAAAGTTCAACACATTATATTATGAACTATCGCACCGCTGCAGCTCGTTTTATAATTAAATTATAATTTAAACGTTCAAAAACTCATTTAATAACAAATTCGTTGATATAATTCAATATATACAACATTAAACCCTTTTATGTTGCCAATTCACATTATAATGAAAATTCAACTAATCCCGACTATTTCAGAATTAAAATATTATTATATTATTAATATTAATAAAATATTAGAAATCATTTAATTCACGTTATTTAATTCCAAAACAACATTTAAAACAATTTTAAATTTTTAGTTTAACGACAAAAAATGCAGGTAGTTACAGAAATTATTGAAGCGAGAATTGTCTGTAGGGTTGGAGAAGGAAACATTAATATGTGCGGTAGATTTATATTTTTTTAATTCTATTTTATTAAATAAAATATCCTATCGCTATTTATTATTGGACGTTTTCTATTCATTCGATCACACATGAACTCCATTCGCGATAAAAGTGGATTTCTTGCAATAGTTTGACATTCCAGAGCTAACGAAACTTGTCTCGTCGAAATCCAAGCCTGTTTGAAAAAATAACGCTATTTTGGTTTCATCTCATAAATAAATTACACGTTTATTTTGCGCATTCTCACATAACAACTGCGATTGGCTCATAACTTGAAACACTCCAATAACTTAATATTTCAGACACGATGGAAGTGGTTTTATCGAATTCCTAGATCTTTAAAAAACTCCTATTTTAATTTTACAATGTAAATCGATACGCGTTTATATCACGCTTACATACTAACACCAATTGACTCGAAACTGGAAATCATACAATAACTAACCATTACAGATTTTACAAAATTGGTTTCGTTGAAATCCGAGGTGGTTTGAAAATTGGCTACTCTTAAGTTCCATATTAAGTTGATAAAATATAAATTGATTCAAAATGATCAAATTAATCGATAAATTATTATTATTATTATCATATATATTCAAATAGAAATTTGTATAACTTCAACTTATAAATTTAATTGATTTTAAACTCGACATTTTAAATTCCAAGTTAAAACGATATCCATTTTATTTAAAAATTCTTTTATTTTATTAATAAATCATTACAGTTCATAAACGGTTCTGTAGCGATTTTTTGGAAATTTGATTTGGACATAACCCAAGATCTATAAGACCAAAACTCAATTTTTCTCTTTCATTAGAAAATTATAATCTAATAGATTCGGAAGATTCTTATTTCAAACCCAAGATCTATAAGACCAAAACTCAATTTTTCTCTTTCATTAGAAAATTATAATCTAATAGATTCGGAAGATTCTTATTTCAAAGAATTCCAACTTATATTAGACACTATACACTCAGTTGAAGTTCAAAATATAAAATTACGAACTATCGCGGCACTGCGAGCTCGTTTTCAATTAAATTAAATTTATACATTCAAACATCATTTAATAAATAAATTCCTTATTATAAATCCAAATCTGAAAATAAATTACCTAATTCATATTATATTTCAAATCCAATTATTTCTCGTTTTTGTGTTACGATATTTCCATAAATCCAAAATTAAATCATATTACATTTATTAAATCGATAAATTCTATATAAAAATCCTTTATAATTCAAATTCAACATTTAAACCAATTTTAAATATTCAAATCAAATGGCTAAAATTCTGGGTCGTTACATTCCTCCCCCTTAAAAGATTTTCATTCCCGAAATTACTAAGGTAGGAAAAATGCTACAAACCCAATAACTTTTCATAATTCACTTAGTTAAAATATTCAGATCCACATTCTGAACTTTTAATTCCAACCGTTCCAATTAGTTACGAACAATACACTAATTGGCAGAGTCTCCCTTGTACGAAGGGACTTTCGCAATATCACAAAAGATATAAATATGTAGACATCAACCCATATGGTTGGAAAACAAAATTCATATACCAAATTTTGTAATTCTGTGTTGGCGTACCTTATATAAAAGTATTAAGCGAACTCGCTTCAAATTTACTATTCACGTAAGCAAAACCAAGCCATACAACTCCATGTACCTGTACTTACTCAATTTAAATAAGCGAGTTTCAATAAATGAAATTTTAATCAACATTCATTCATTTAACCAATGTAACCATGTTATTTCACTTGGTTTTGAAAGATTCATAACAAATATTCTTGCATTCAATTCATATTTCATCCAAAATTTATAAACAAGTTATAAAATCATTTATAACTCAATTTCTTTATATTCAATACCACCTTATATTATTTCCAATCAAATCCAATTTTATTTAACTTAATTTAAGTTAAATTTTAATCCATTCGATTCACTTATACCATTTCATTCCCTTTAACTTATGCAACTTAAATTTAGAATTCAAAATCCTGGATTTTGTTACAAATCAGTTTCAAATTTTTTTTGAATATGGGTAAACCGCCTTGTTAAAAACCTGAACAACGACTCAACGTGAGAACTAGACAGGAAAAAAGAGTGCGGTGCTTTATTGATAACGCATCAATAAAAATGTTCAAAGTATACTAGCCAGCAATACAACAAATAACCTGCCGCCTACCCAATAAAAATACATACTAATCAAAACCGGTAGAACAAAATAAACCAAGGCACATAAATCGACACGAGCCAAAATAGTAACAAAAATCAACCCACCAACAAAAGTTTATAAAGCAAACTGGTTCTTCTCCAAAATGCAAAGCCGAAGAACCCTAATTATTGCTTCATCAAAACAAAGTCATCCCGCATCCAATAGATGGATACCCCCTCATTTGGCGATTTCAGTGTTCGATCTGCTACCGTCCTTCCTATTTCTCGAACTCCTGAGTAATTATCTCACTTCAATTTCAATAAACTCCCATCTTTGATATTTATCCCAATTTTTTTTACTTTGTAATCTCAAGTTCCTTTAATTCCATATGTGATAAACTGTTGTGGTGATTTCACAGAAGGCTGTGTCTTGGCTAAACGATGCGGAGGAAAAGGTGTTTTCCAGAAATGAGATTTCAACTTCCAGTGTCAGAGTGCTCGCATGAGATGGAATAGTTCCCAGTTTAAGCCGACATCTAACCCATAGGTATGCAGCATACACGCAGTGAAAGAACAGATAAGTTCTAGATTCAATTTCTTCATTACATAAGACACACATCAGATCAATGTTGTAACCCCAATGTATCATAATATCTTCATACTTAAACGATTTAGAATTGCATTGTAAGTGCACAGAGACATCTTTGGGCTATTTGATTGGTGCCACACCACTTTACATCACATTGGTTCACTGTCATGGTTTCTAGCTATGTCCACGCTGAAAAGAAGGTTAATCCATCCTTTTTGTCAAGCCAACTCTAGTATTCTTCATCCCCGTTACACTATACACATATATTCATAACCTAACAATTAAAAACATTTGAATTTTAAAAACTTATTTTTCTTAAACAAAATTACATTAGAAATTATACTATGGTAGCAATTCGTCACTGTAATGACCTAAGGATTTTCGACCCAAAAAATCGACATAACATACCGTGTCGACTATTCAAGCATCAGAAATACTGGACCATTTATAGAAAGAAGTTAGAGGGTGAGAAATAGAAAGAAAGTTAGAGCAGAAGAAGAAGATCACAACACAATTGAATCAGAGTAACACGAATCTCACATCGGAACGAATAAAATATATTATATAAAAACTTTGAAATGCAAAACTATAACTCTATATACATACCAGTATAACACATAACATCACAAGGAAATATACTCCATATATAACTAATTTTAAAGCCTCCTGCTCTAAGCTTCTCCAAGTATATCTGTAAAATCCTGACTACTTGACCGTCATACAAATTTGGGCACCTAAGAGTTTACGGAAAAACAAAAAAAGAAATTAAACTCTGGGTCAGTCATGTGACTGGTGTGAGTAAACTCTAATCACTTGGTTTAACTTTTAAAATCCTTTTAAAAGAAATAATAATCATAAGACCGATCCATACATTATACCAGATGGTTTTTACCTTACAATAACCCATAAAAATTCTTAAGATCAATATTTTTTGATAATAAAATAATGCCTAAATCAAGTAAATAGCAATCTAGCAGAACGCTTTCATCTCATGCTCTACATATATAATATACAATCAAAAACTACGGGCTCCTATTGGGTAATGGATTTCCAACTATGACAAGGTATGGAACCACCTTCCGATCAATGTACTTTAGAAGCGATACACTAGAGTTCAACAAGAACATCTTGTAACTCGACCACACATGACCAACCATTCATTTAGCTTGAATGATCCGAATATATTATTACCTTACAGTTGGTATACCAACATAACCGTTCCCGGGAGACACAGAAGCGAAAGAAGTAACAAATACAAATATTCTCTAGATGATGACAATATACTCTAATCGGGTGCGAACCACTTAGCCATGCTTCCAGCCCGATTTTCGTCATTTCCTGGTTGATGAGGCTTGAGGTCATAACGTACTATTATACAGATCGCATCTATATTTACTTTGAATGTCACATCGTCATACCCGCCAAATCACAAATTAATTTCCCAAAAAATTATTATGGGTATAAAGCTAAGAGAAACGAATCCCTCCGCCACCAACATAAATACGTTTGAAGAGATCGACTTACGCGATCTATTGGATATACTCTGTTAGACATTCATCCATTCAAGTTGTCCTGGGACTAGACAAACTGAAGGCATTATTCTGTAAATCCATCTTAGGCAATTTCTAACTAGGATCGCCAGAACAGCCCTTGCATAGACTCCGCCTTCAATTATCTTCATCATATTTGATTATTAACGCTAATGCCCGTACGAAGTGGTTTTTAGATAGTAAATCTGATCCCGGTCTCTCCGTATTGACAATGCAAAAAGGGTCAAACACTTTGATAGTCGGTTATTTAACTATCAAAGAAAACATGTACACAAACAACGATCTTATTTCCAAATGGAAATTATATCGATCAACTATCAATCAACACTGAGCCACTTTAAATAGATTTATCAATAATAATTTAATTTCCCAATTTCCCTTAAATGTCTTTACTCAAACAATTTCTCAACTCGCTTAGTCTCTCACAATTCCTTGGAAAACGTTTCCATATATTCACAACTCCTTATTTCCCGTGTTTCAAAGATATACGTTATTAACATTGGAAAACACTCCCATATCTTATTCATGCATCACAATTCTTTCACGTCCATTAGTCCCTAACTGTAAACTAGTAAGAGAACAACTCCCTACGTATCAACCCCGAAGGCCGAGACCAACATCAGATCGATACCCAGAAAGCCATTCAACATATCTAACCTCCAGTCAGTTTCTAATTTCCTTAACTCCATTCTTAACTTTAAAATCATTTCATTTTCTATCCTCAAAAATTCCCTTTGGTAATATTTGGAAAATATTTCCAAAATCCATTTATATTTATTTTTTAGTTTTGATTATATATTTAGAATAAATAAATAATATTTAATTAATTAAATATTAATTAAAAATGGAAAATAATTAATACCTTCCGGAATTCGTTATAATCAAATTTTCAACTTATAACTCATTTTCGAATAATCTCTATTCGATTAATATTCTGAATGCCGGAATAAATTTACCGTTTTGGGTCAGCTCAACTTCTAAATTCACTTTTGAATTTATCATTTCAAAGAATCACCAATTTCCTTTATAATCGTTGCCAACCGTTTGCTTTTAAGCCATTATTCACTTTAAATGTGACTATTATTCCTCTATAGAGATTTGGACTCATTTTATTAAATCAAATCTTGATTTAAATAATAAATATCGTCACAATTTAAAATTCCGTCTTTCTAGTTCCTTTATAAATTCATATACATATTCCATTTCATTAACTCCGTTTTCAAGTCAACTTCTTGTTAATTATATCTCAATTTTATAACTCCATCTCGATTATAAATTATTGGTTTAAAAATACATTATTTCTCTTGTCAAATTCTGAATTATATAATATATAATTTCTATAAATAAATTATTTTAATAACATTCGGCAAGCCGGATTATAATTACAAATCCACATTTCGAACATAAAATAAATTTCATCATTTTCTTTGAAAACGATTCCCGTTTCCCTTACTAATATTTTTTCTTGAATTTACATTTCCAAATTTATTTTATAATAATTATTCCATCTCATTTCTAACATCAACTACTTGTTTTAATATAATTAAAACAAGTTATTATATTCTAGTCCATTCGAATTTCAATTTCTATTTAAAATAAACTATCCATTTTAGAAACCCCAAATTCTTTTCTAATATATTCGAATATATTTTTCTGGTATTTGAATACCAATTCATACCCAGGTCAATGTTATTCAATATCCCAAACACACAATAATCAGCCACAAATTATTTGTCACGTTATATAATGCAATATATGAAAAATGACAATGTAATTGTTGAGGAATCCAGTTGGATCCCTCCAACCTGTTTCCTACATCCACAGACGTTAATCAATATAAATAATCCCAGTTTTGTATCAGTATGAAATATAATAATTAACCGATTCGGTATTTAATCAATGGTTTATATATATAAATATATATATATATACATTAGTCTAACCAATTAATTAGCAAATCAACCAAACAACCATCACACACAGCATTCAATTATTTTTATCAATATTTAATAATGTTTATAAAATTATAAAACTACACAGAGTTAGTGAGTTTACTCACCTTGGTCGTAATTCGTTAAATAACGATTAACGTTCGGTTGATCATATCAGGCGTCTAATTCCTTATAAATTGAAACGATCTCCAAATTGTTCCAAACTAACTCCATTTCGTAGCCTGAGTCCATACGATCCCAACAGATCGAACTGTTTGTAAAACTGATCATGTATGCACAGGATATTATAATTTCAAGTTTATAATATGCTATATGATTAAATTAAAACTTAAATTATTATTTTACGTTGGGCTTTACCATTTTCATTTGGGCCACCAATCATTTATTCTCAACCGACCCCGTATGGAACCGTGCTTCACCTTCCAACATGAAGTATTACGCTCCAGGAAAATATAAACTGGCTTCGTACCATTTCTCCAAAAAACACTACCCGCAAGCCTCCTTTAAATATATATCTACATTTAAAAATCTGGGCTTAACGTCCTCTCTTTCAGCCCAGCAACAGATTAGCCCCCACTTTATATTACCCGACCCATTCATGAACAGTCTTCTTCTCTAACAAACAACCCAACGCCTCGAACCCATACAATGTTGCCTTCAAACTCCTCCCCCACGTTCGATTTCCCACGAAAATTCAAACCATGATTACCATTACACTCCTTTGTCCGAGCACTACATCCGCAACGTCAATATACCAAACTCGTGCCTCCTTTGCCAGTTACGACTCCGACCCCTGTTACATCACTTCCGTGCGTTTTCATCACCGTACCCTCTAAATTTCGTCGACAACCGAGTCCCACCCATAACAAAGAACATCGAACTCCTTTATCACCTCATTCTCCGAAGCCATACACGCACCAGTTCGAAACCTGCTCCCATTCGTGCCTCTCCAAGTATGCATCCCCCTCCACCTGCCGACGTGAAAATCAAAATTGCAGACTTATTCCCATTGGATCCACCGAACCCCAGCTGCGAACCCCGAGTATTCACCATGGCCTTGTCCTGCTTCCACGAATCACGTACATACCCATCATCTTCCCCTTATACATGGTTCCTCCCCTTTTACATTGTATGCCTTGCATACACCACCGTGTAAAACAACACACCCACACCATTTTATTTGAACAATATGCGTCAGCCCATACCATGTGAATTCCATTTCCTGTTCTAAGTGTTTGTTTGCCACCCACGCTTTTTATTTTATTTGATCCATTAAAAGGCTTCAGCAATTTTTCTGGAAAAAAAGAAATAAAAGAAGTATAGCGTGTATTTATAGGGACCAATACTTGGTGCCTAAGTAAATAAAAATTATTTATTATATTTATGCTTAAGGGCTAAGTAAAATAAAAATATAGAATGTATCCCGTACCATGTACGCAGTTATCAGTTTTTTACTTCAAATGTAGCATGTGATAGTGTGTATAAATTAATATAGGTTATCTTAGGGGTTAAGGTATGTACATATATTCACGTTATATATCTGGGTACTATACTACATAAAATTTTATTATTTATGAACAACTATAGACAAAAATAACAATTCGGTTGTGAAGAGCAATGTGCCCCGATCCCAAAAGTATAATAATATAGACAAGTTGACCCACTCTGTGAAATTCCAAAATGCTGATATAATGTATAAAATACTCCAAATAAAAAGTTGCTTATTTTCCAAAATAAAAATTACAAAAAAGCTCTAAAAGATAAATTATAACTACGTCTCAAAAATCTTGTCCAAATTCAAATCCAATATTTAATTATAATTAAATATATCGTTATGGTTTATAAATGGTTCCATAATGACTATTTGAAAATTTGATTTGGACCTAACATACAATCTATAAGTCGTAATCTTGATTTTTCACCTCCATTAGAAAAATATAGCTTAACAGATTCAAACGTTTCTTGTTTCGAAGAAATCCGGCTTAAAACAAAACTTGTATATTCGTTTGAAGTTCAAAACGTTAAATTATGAACTACCGCGCCGTTACGAGCTCGATTATAATTATATTATAATTAATATGCTTGGCCGTTTATATAAATATATTTGTTATAATAATTAAATTCTAGACTGAATTAAATTCTTTAAATTATCCAATTTATACAATTTTGCCAATCCAACTGTTTTCCGACTATTTCGAAAATAAATATATTATTATCCAATTAATATATTAATTAAATATTCAAATTATTAAATTCATACCATTTATGTTACCAATCAATATGTGGAATTATTTTCCAGCGACTGAAGTGAGTTCAATGTTTTATCACTTTCCAAATTCGTTTAAAACAATTTTTATTCAAAAATTTCTCAAAGCAATGTTATATTATTTTATAATACTTCAAAAAAATATTTTTTAAACATCCGGGATTTAAATTCTCAATTCTGGTCTGAATCCAAATTTTAATTCAACTCATTTGTATATTTCATTCTTATACAAATTCTCTTTGGTTATATATAACCGTCCCAATTTTATACTCTCATCTGATTTTAAATATAACAACCAACCACATCAATAATTTTAGAAAATTACTCCTTTGTATCTAAAATATAATTTTAGGCAAAATTATTTCATATACCCAGTATTATGTTGAATTGTTGTGTTCAAGTGTTTAGAAACACCTATCGAAGCAGTTGTACGTTCTGTATCGACTAGAATTCATAAACCAATCAACACAATATAAAACAATATTATAACCTAATAAGTATGCTTTCTCATTTATATGCACTCAAACTCAATCTAGGGTATTACTAACCCTATCTCTATTGAGTTGCACGACAAAGCCATGGTTATTACTCAACCTTTAGCTCTGATACCTATAACACCTCGTATTTTTAAAGATAATAAAATAAGGATAACTTAATTAAATATTCAGAATTAAGTAAAATGGACTGCGCCATTGCGTCCGTCTCGAAATTCTGGTCAAGATAGATACCTGGTTTGCGTAAAACGGACACAGTATGAAGAAGTTATGAGCATTAGAAGTTTGTATACATATAAGCAGCTTATATGTATATATATATATATATATATATATATATATATATATATATATATATATATATATATATATATATATTGTAACAACCCGAAAATCTGGGCCAGTTTAAATTTTTTATTTTGGCGGTTTTAGTGAATTTTGATCATTTAAAATGAATTATTTTAAATAATATCGACGAGAAATTTATTTTGAATATAGATTAGAGCGTATATATTTATATACGTCGTCGTTAGAATATAAATAATTATTTATATATATAAAAGGAATTGAAAATGGCGCGGTAGTTCGATAATTCGATTTCAAACTTCAAATGAATGTACCGGGTGCAAAATAAACCGGATTTTAGTGAAACCAAAAATATTAGAATCTAATTGAGAATATCTTTCCAACGAATCCGAAAAATTGAAATTTCATAGCGGGAATCAAAAGATGTCCAGTTGAAAATTCTGAATAGTCGCTATGGAATTCAGGCCCTTAAAAATGAAAATTTTGCAAACGACCTCGGATTTCGACGAAACCACTTTTGTTGGATCCGTGATGTAAAGTTATTGCTAGATTTCAATTTTCGTAATTTTTCGAATCAATATGTGAGCGTGGCAAAGGAAAACGCGTTTGACCAGTTTTAGTTGATTTTAATCGACTGGAAAATGGCCATTTTTCAAATGGTCTCAGAATTCGATGAAATTAGTTTTGTTAGAACCGTATCGTCAATACGAAGCCAGAAAATATTTTTCTGGAATTTTTCATGTCAGTATGTGGCCCTGGTAAATTGAAATACGCGTTCAAATTCAATATATAGAGTTATATTTTGATTTTGACGAAAACTGATCGAAGATCTCGAATCAGCTTACGATACATATCCCATTGTGTTCGGAATGGGGGTAATAAGCTAGGGACGACAGGTGGTGGGTCTCGTTTCGAGTCCGAAAATAAAAGTTGCTTTTTTTTGGATTAAATTAAATTAATTATATAATAAAAGCCCCCTACCTTTCACTTCCTCCTTGCGTTGACTTCAGCTTTAAAAAAAACGAACTTGAGAAGGGGCGGAATCGCTCCCCCACCCACGACGCGCCACCGTGCCCTTCCCATCGTCGCCAGGAACCCCCACCTCCACCGCAACCCTCCACTACGCCTCCCCCTTGCTTCTTCGAACGTCCTGAGCCCCTTAGCCTCTCCACCGAGGAACCCTAGCCTGAAGCAGTGCCGCTACCGCCCCTGAGCCACGCCTCTGACCGCTGCAGACCCCAAACCGCCGCTCCGAACGTTGGCAGACCCCCTCCGGCTTGAGTTAACAACAAAGAGACAGTGCAGGTAAATTTAATTAATTTAGTTAGTATATTAATTAATGTTGATTGAAAACTGATTTATATAACTGATTTATATAAGAGATTTATAAAAATATAATTTTTATACAAAGTGAGATATAAAAATATGATCTTTATTAGAAGAAGAACGATATAAAAATATAATTTTTATGTAATTATGAAGTTAAAAATATAATTTTTATATTATAAAAAGGTTAAAAATATAATTCTTATGCTATAGAAAGGTTAAAAATATAATTTTTATATTATATAGAAAGTAAAGATTTGATCTTTGTATATGTTGTAAAGTAAAAAAAAAATCGATTTTTATATATTGAATAGCGAAGTAAAAATTCGATTTTTATATATTGAATAGCGAAGTAAAAATTCGATTTTTATATATTGAATAGCGAAGTAAAAATTCGATTTTTATATATTGAATAGCGAAGTAAAAATTCGATTTTTATATATTGGATAGCGAAGTAAAAATTTGATTTTTATATATTGGATAGAAAAGTAAAAATTCGATTTTTATATATTGAATAGCGAAGTAAAAATGTGATTTTTATATATGTAGTGAATACGGGCAACGAAATAGACAAACGAAAAGCACGGTGAAGATTTCCTACCCATGAAGAGTTGCGTCATCCAGTTTAGCGAAAGGGTGGGAACTTCTCACTTTGAATTTACCTTTCTAGTTATAATTATATACTAGGATGTAGACGGTGTTTAGTAGCACTCGACACCCGTCGTCCACAGACCATGGACGGCTTGTATGCTTGTTTGTTTGATTTTGATGTGTAGTTGATTGTGTGATGTGATGTGAAATGAAATAAAATATTTTATAGTTAAAAATGGAATTTTCAACGTATATATGAAAGGAAATAGAAATAAACAAATCAGACGATTTGTTTATATACACACATTTGACTGATATTGATTGGGACGATAAATTTTACACATCGCCCAACTGCACAAATAAAATCTGAGTTTGATTGTTTGAAAACCCCACACGGGTATTGGGATGATATTTGACGTACACTAATCCCGATTGTTTAGTTGTATGTCGATCGATTGATTGACAGACTGTTATAAGCGTTAAATATTTATATTCGATGCTTATACAGTGTAGAGTGCACTTTGGATGATGGTTGATTATTCATCGTTGTTATTGTATACATGTGTTGTAGAAAATCCATATAATTAACATTATATGGTAATTGATTGGGCTTCATTCAATATTTGAAATAGAAATATTTGAATAGAAATATTTGAAAAAGAAATATTTGAATAGACATATTTGAAAAAGAAATATTTGAAATAGAATATTTGAAAATAGAAATATATGAAGCCGTGTTGATTAGATTGACGCCATTTTGACGTGAACGATATTTATATCGATTTTATTCATTTTAAAATGAATATCGATTTTATTCATTTTATAATGAATATCGAAAGTGATTTCAAAATCTGATATTTTGAATAGAAAACGAATTCGAATTGAATTGAATAGAAAACGAATTCGAATTGAATTGAATAGAAAATGAATTCGAATTGAATTGAATAGAAAACGAGTTCGAATTGAATTGAATTTTAAACGAATTCGAATTGAATTGAATTTTAAACGAATTCGAATTGAATTGAATAGAAAACGAATTCGAATTGAACTGAATAAAAAACGAATTCGAATTGAATTGAATTGAAATTTGAATTGAATTGAAATGAATTTAAAACGAATTTATAAGAGAAAATTAAATTTTGATTTGAATTTGAATTGGAAGTTGAAATTGTTGTTGAAACGAATTTAAAACTATTTATAAAATTCGTTTAAAATAGAAATCGACGAAATATATATTATATATATAATATAATGGCCTGAATAGAACGTGCCGCGCCGCGGCAGTTCGTAAATTTCGACCATTGACTTCGAACGGACATTACGGGAGATCCGATGGGATTTAATATCAAATGTAAATTTTCTATTCATTGAATATAAGCTGGTATATTTTCTATTCAGAGCCTTGTATTTAATATCAAATGTGATTTGGGTTTGTCATGAATGGTGTCTTTATTAACACTGTTCTTGAACCCAGTTGAGAAAAGATTAAATCTTTTTATTTAGATTTAATGAAGTGTGCCAATTAAATAATATTTAATTGGAATTGAATTGGTACTAATTTTTGGGTTTATCGTGAACAGTGTTTTAAATAATACTTGTTCTTTAACCCGATAATTAATAGAATGTGATTTTGGGTTGTCGTGAACGGTATCTTCAATAATACTATTCTTAGACCCAAAGGAGTTAAGAAAATCAGAAACTAACTGGAGATTAGTTAAGTTGAATGGTTTCTGGGGTATTGATCTGATGTTGGTTTCGGCCTTCGGGGTTAATACTTAGGGAATTGCTCACTTGCTAATTTATGGTTAGGGTCTGATTGAAATGTAATGTGATTTTGGGTTTATAGTGAACCGTGTTTTAAATGACACTGATTCTTTAACCCAGTTAAAGATTAAAACTAAGTGGAGTTTTAATGAATCTTTAATTAGATTGAAAAGATCGAGAATGGAGTATCATCAGTTTTGCTCCAGGCAATAGTTAAATCTTTAATTAGATTTGAACGTGAAATGTTAATCGAATTTACCAATAACACCGTGGTGTTAGATATGAAGTATTACCAGTTTTGCTTTATGGGATGAATAGGTTGGGATTGGGAAATAAAATAAATAATTACTTCGGTGTGGTTCGCTAATCCCGACTAGTTTGGAAAACCATAATTTGGTTTGAAATGATATCCAAAGGAAGATTGAAGAATAAATTTTAAAGAATTAATCTTTGATAAAATTAATGGTAACCTTTCCCTAAGAACGTGAAATTTATAAACTAACTGTAGGTTAGCTAAGAAGAATGGTTTCCTGGGTATTGATCTGATGTTGGTTTCGGCCTTCGGGGTTAATATTTGGGGAATTGTTCCCTTGCTAATTTACGGTTAGTGACTGATGAATTGGAATGAGGCGTATGTTGTGTTTGGGTAACATTTGTTTACTATATACGCGGGTTGTTCGGAAAGGCCGGGTTTATACCCATTCTGAATAACCGATTCGACGATAAGTCGAAGATGATGACGGTGGTCGAAGACCGGAAGTCTTCACATCGTTTGGGTGATTACTGATGATCTTGATTGGGCCGTACACCCAAGATGAGGGAATCAGTTGGTGGTCGTCCAGACGTACTTGGAGATCGACGGATATGCGAGGAAAGTGCCTCCGGTTTCGTTCAGACCTAGAACGGACTTGTAAATGGATGGTGTGTCTGACATTGTATTCCTTTATATTGTATTCGTTGATCTCTGCTAAATATATATCTGTTTGGCGGCGGGGAATTTATTCTCTTGCTTAACTCCCTTCTCTGAGACATACGAGCTCAGAGGTTATATATTGGCAGAAATCAGTGGTACGATATGGATTGATAGTGTGGCATGCTGAGATGCAGTGATCCAGACTTTTGTTGAAAAGCAAAATTTGGTGGATGATGATCAAAGCGCAGCTTTGATATAGCATGGCTTTGTGTATAGCGTTGATTCGCGAGCCTCACACCTCGGTATGGTGGTAAACTGATGGTTTGATCAGTATGCTTTTTAGTGGATGGGCACCTTAGTGGTGTCGTGGATTCGGTCGACCGAGATGAGCTTAGTGCTCAGGGATATATAGAGTAAGCGGTGTTTTCTCTCGCTGGAACGTAAGCCGCGGTGATACTCTGGTCCCAAAAGTGCGGATGTGCAGACGGTGTTTTCTCTTGTTGGGACGTAAGCCGTGGGGAATTGCATTACGTGATCGATCTTTCGAATCAGGAGCCACCATGATGGAAATCCAATTTCCAATACGTGTATTCCGGTTTTATTTGTAGAGCCTAGTATGGCGACATAGTGGGATGGGGCGCTTATGCCGTCTATGATTGATACTTATGATTTGAAGATATTTTATACAATATGCACTTATAATAGTATCAAATGTTTTGTTTTAAACGTATCAAACATTCTTGGCTATTATAAGGTAAAAACCCTATCCTTCGGCTTGCGTTGCATTGTGTGATGGGACCTGGGTCTTATAATAGCTTCATTTTCCTTTATTTAGCATTGCGCTGTTGTTTTATGCACTGGTGTTCTTGGGAGGAAACCCGTTCTATGTTATACGACGTGGTCCCTTGATTTACCTTACTTTGAAAATAAAGATAAATAACTGTTTTAGTTCTCACACCAGTCACATGACTGACCTGGAGTTTATTGTTTTAACCTAAACTCTGGGTGCCCCTATTTTCCACACGGGCAGCTAGTAGTTTTGGTTTTGCAGATTTATATTCACAGGATCCTGGTTTACAGCTGGAATGATATCCGGAAAGCTTTGTATCCGTATATCTCTTCTAGTTGTGTATTATATTATTTTCCGCTGCGATGTATTTAAATGTAATTTAAATCTCTGATATTTCTGTGTAATATTTATTTATGATCTGTATATTCTTGTATTCTGATGGAATTGTTGTAATAACAATGAAATGTTCTTCCGTCTGCGTTCTAATTTGTCCTGTTCTCAAAAACGATCAGGGGTTTCGAACGGTCTAGATCGGTTTAATGACTGATTCGGATCGAGCGAAATTCCCGGCCGTCACAGTTGGTATCAGAGCTTTGGTTTACAAAGCTCAAGAACAAGACACGTTAGAACCAAACAAAAGAATTCATCAGAGATTGGATTAGTAATATCCAATAAGAATGACTCGTTGGAGATGGGATCAGTAGTATCCTAGAACGAGTCGAAATAGTGTTATTTTTTAAAATAAACATTAAAACAAACTTTGTTTTGAAAATTTAAACCATTTTATACGTATTTGAACATTTATTTTATATTGAATTTGGACAATCCAATATATAAAGATTTTGCATATACGCCTTGCAAACGTGTATTCGAAGTTTAATATATTGAATAGATATAGAATCACACTCTAGTCGCCCGGAGATGATACTGATGATTGAGATCTCATCATAAGTGTTTATGTTCGAGTTTCGAAAGTGAGATATTTATATATTTCCAATCGACTGGTGTGAGAACCAAACTAGATAGGTTTATTGTTGTGATTTGGCATCAAAAACATGATTTTTAGTATATGTATAAAAAAATATACGTTTGAAAGTTAACCAACACATTGATTGCTAGCTGTGATGATTATTAATTCAACTAATAGAAATATGGGAATGATATATAAAGCATAAATCAAGATGTTTGTTAAGTGAAAAGTAATGCAAACTCTCTTGATAAAATCCTCAAAATATAATGTAGGAGATGGTTCTCTATGGCTTATCTAATGCTGACTTCTGTATGACTCCGAAACAAACAAGGAGGGCCCACCAGAAAACAGAAAAAGAAAGGAAGTTGAACTTAGGAACATACGTGGGTGTTTATTGTTGTATATGCAGAGAAGAAGGGCATTATGCGGTTCGATGCCCTGAGAGAAAGAAAAGCAAGGAGAAAGAGATAAGAATGGACATAGTTTGTTTTAAGTGCAAAGAAACGGGACATTTTGTGGATAAGTGTCCAAACGTTAAGAAAAAATCCAGAAAATTAGGAAAAGAAAAGAAGTGCTTCCGATGCAAAGAAGTAGGGCATCTAGCCCGAAATTGCCCGTTAAAGAAGGGTGATAAAAAATCCAAAGGAAAGGAGATATCTACTTTGGAAATTATGCAAGAAGGAGGCACGACTTCCTAGAAAGTTGGGTTTTAATGTAATGAACTAGTATTTTGGATATACATATGTTTATGTATAATGCTTGTATGAACGTAAGTATGCTTTTGTTTTAAAAATGTATCGATATTGTATAATATAGCTAATGTAAGAAGAATGTTGAACTAAGACGAATTTGGCACCGCATATTAGACTGTTTTGAAATTTGATTGAAATTGCATGCATATACATGTACTTACATTGAACAGGTCATTGCAAGGAGGCTAGAGCAGAAGAATAAAATTTGTTTGCCCGACAAATAGGTACATGTTTACCATAATTTACTGTTTTGTTTGGGTGATGATGATTTTATGAGCCGATTGGCTAGCCGCTTGGCTTTTTCTTTTTCTTTTTGAGATCAGAGGGCCTGTATGGCAATTTCGGGATTTTCCCGTGCTCCCGGTGCAGGGGAGGTTATGGCGAAATTTTTCGAAAATTTAGGGAGTTAGCCAAATTTTTGAAATTTTTGAAAAGTTCTTAGAAACTGAAAAGTTGAAGAACTTAAGCCATAATAAAAATAATGAAAGTTGAGTTGGTATTTAAAACAACTTTCGGCTTCGTTCCTTTTCGGGGACGAAAAGTTTTAAGTGGGGGAGATGGTAACAACCCGAAAATCTGGGCCAGTTTAAATTTTTTATTTTGGCGGTTTTAGTTAATTTTGATCATTTAAAATGAATTATTTTAAATAATATCGACGAGAAATTTATTTTGAATATAGATTAGAGCGTATATATTTATATACGTCGTCGTTAGAATATAAATAATTATTTATATATATAAAAGGAATTGAAAATGGCGCGGTAGTTCGATAATTCGATTTCAAACTTCAAATGAATGTACCGGGTGCAAAATAAACCGGATTTTAGTGAAACCAAAAATATTAGAATCTATTTGAGAATATCTTTCCAACGAATCCGAAAAATTGAAATTTCATAGCGGGAATCAAAAGATGTCCAGTTGAAAATTCTGAATAGTCGTTATGGAATCCAGGCCCTTAAAAATGGAAATTTTGCAAACGACCTCGGATTTCGACGAAACCACTTTTGTTGGATCCGTGATGTAAAGTTATTGCTAGATTTCAATTTTCGTAATTTTTCGAATCAATATGTGAGCGTGGCAAAGGAAAACGCGTTTGACCAGTTTCAGTTGATTTTAATCGACTGGAAAATGGCCATTTTTCAAACGGTCTCAGAATTCGATGAAATTAGTTTTGTTAGGACCGTATCGTCAATACGAAGCTAGAAAATATTTTTTTGGAATTTTTCATGTCAGTATGTGGCCCTGGTAAATTGAAATACGCGTTCAAATTCAATATATAGAGTTATATTTTGATTTTGACGAAAACTGATCGAAGAGGTCGAATCAGCTTACGATACATATCCCATTGTGTTCGGAATGGGGGTAATAAGCTAGGGACGATAAGAGGTGGGTCTCGTTTCGAGTTCGAAAATAAAAGTTGCTTTTTTTTGGATTAAATTAAATTAATTATATAATAAAAGCCCCCCTACCTTTCACTTCCTCCTTGCGTTGACTTCAGCTTTAAAAAAAAAACGAAATCGAGAAGGGGCGGAATCGCTCCCCCACCCACGACGCGCCACCGTGCCCTTCCCATCGTCGCCAGGAACCCCCACCTCCACCGCAACTCTCCACTGCGCCTCCACCTTGCTTCTTCGAACGTCCTGAGCCCCTTAGCCTCTCCACCGAGGAACCCTAGCCTGAAGCAGTGCCGCCACCGCCCCTGAGCCACGCCTCCGACCGCTGCAGACCCCAGACCACCGCTCCGAACGTTGGCTGACCCCCTCCGGCTTGAGTTAACAACAAAGAGACAGTGCAGGTAAATTTAATTAATTTAGTTAGTATATTAATTAATGTTGATTGAAAACTGATTTATAAAACTGATTTATATAAGAGATTTATAAAAATATAATTTTTATACAAAGTGAGATATAAAAATATGATCTTTATTAGAAGAATAACGATATAAAAATATAATTTTTATATAAGTATGAAGTTAAAAATATAATTTTTATATTATAAAAAGGTTAAAAATATAATTCTTATATTATAGAAAGGTTAAAAATATAATTTTTATATTAAATAGAAAGTAAAGATTTGATCTTTGTATATGTTGTAAAGTAAAAAAAATTCGATTTTTATATATTGAATAGCGAAGTAAAAATTTGATTTTTATATATTGAATAGCGAAGTAAAAATTCGATTTTTATATATTGAATAGCGAAGTAAAAATTCGATTTTTATATATTGAATAGCGAAGTAAAAATTCGATTTTTATATATTGGATAGCGAAGTAAAAATTTGATTTTTATATATTGGATAGCAAAGTAAAAATTCGATTTTTATATATTGAATAGCGAAGTAAAAATGTGATTTTTATATATGTAGTGAATACGGGCAACGAAATAGACAAAAGAAAAGCACGGTGAAGATTTCCTACCCATGAAGAGTTGCGTCATCCAGTTTAGCGAAAGGGTGAGAACTTCTCACTTTGAATTTACTTTTCTAGTTATAATTATATACTAGGATGTAGACGGTGTTTAGTAGCACCCGACACCCGTCGTCCACAGACCATGGACGGCTTGTATGCTTGTTTGTTTGATTTTGATGTGTAGTTGATTGTGTGATGTGATGTGAAATGAAATAAAATATTTTATAGTTAAAAATGGAATTTTCAACGTATATATGAAAGGAAATAGAAATAAACAAATCAGACGATTTGTTTATATACACACATTTGACTGATATTGATTGGGACGATAAATTTACACATCGCCCAACTGCACAAATAAAATCTGAGTTTGATTGTTTGAAAACCCCATACGGGTATTGGGATGATATTTGACGTACACTAATCCCGATTGTTTAGTTGTATGTCGATCGATTGATTGACAGACTATTATAAGCGTTAAATATTTATATTCGATGTTTATACAGTGTAGAGTGCACTTTGGATGATGGTTAATTATTCATCGTTGTTATTGTATACATGTGTTGTAGAAAATCCATATAATTAACATTATATGGTAATTGATTGGGCTTCATTCAATATTTGAAATAGAAATATTTGAATAGAAATATTTGAAAAAGAAATATTTGAATAGACATATTTGAAAAAGAAATATTTGAAATAGAATATTTGAAAATAGAAATATATGAAGTCGTGTTGATTAGATTGACGCCATTTTGACGTGAACGATATTTATATCGATTTTATTCATTTTAAAATGAATATCGATTTTATTCATTTTATAATGAATATCGAAAGTGATTTCAAAATTTGATATTTTGAATAGAAAACGAATTCGAATTGAATTGAATAGAAAACGAATTCGAATTGAATTGAATAGAAAACGAATTCGAATTGAATTGAATAGAAAACGAATTCGAATTGAATAGAAAACGAATTCGAATTGAATAGAAAACGAATTCGAATTGAATTGAAAAGAAAACGAATTCGAATTGAATTGAATAGAAAACGAATTCGAATTGAATAGAAAACGAATTCGAATTGAATTGAATTGAAATTTGAATTGAATTGAACTGAATTTAAAACGAATTTATAAGAGAAAATTCAATTTTGATTTGAATTTGAATTGGAAGTTGAAATTGTTTTTGAAACGAATTTAAAACTATTTATAAAATTCGTTTTAAATAGAAATCGACGAAATATATATTATATATATTATATATATAATATAATGGCCTGAATAGAACGTGCCGCGGCAGTTCGTAAATTTGGACCATTGACTTCGAACGGACATTACGGGAGATCCGACCGTCGGATTCTCCTAAAACCGTAACCGTTGGGTTCGTATCGAAAAGAGCTTTCTAACAAATATTAGAAATTTGAAATCTAACGGTTGGATTTGGAATTATGTCCAAATCAAATCTGGAAAAGGTCACTGTAAGTGTAGTTCGATGGCCATTGATGGAAATCGACTGAACGGGCCTTGATAAAATTATTAAAAATAGTAATAATTTGTGTAGAATCATAAGAAATGATTTGGGAAAAATTGGGATGAAAAAATCCATATTTGAAAAGATAAAAATAGATTTTTATCGAAATGAACTAGTTTTGAACTAGAATTAAAATTCTATTTATTTTTAAATAAATAAATTTGATTTGAAATGGTTTTGAAAATAACCAGAATTTCAAATAATTATATTGGAATGGAGTTGAATCGAAATTGTCTTCGGAATATTTCGATGTTGGATTTCGTGATGATTAAGATATTGTTATGGGAATTTGAAAGATATATATATATATCATTATTTCCAATACGATATTTGTTGGTCTTAAAATTTGATATTGAATATAAGCCGGTATATTTTCTATTCAGAGCCTTGTATTTAATATCAAATGTGATTTGGGTTTGTCGTGAATGGTGTCTTTATTAACACTGTTCTTGAACCCAGTTGAGAAAAGATTAAATCTTTTTATTTAGATTTAATGAAGTGTGCCAATTAAATAATATTTAATTGGAATTGAATTGGTATTGATTTTTGGGTTTATCGTGAACAGTGTTTTAAATAACACTTGTTCTTTAACCCGATAATTAATAGAATGTGATTTTGGGTTGTCGTGAACGGTATCTTCAATAATACTGTTCTTAGACCCAAAGGAGTTAAGAAAATCAGAAACTAACTGGAGATTAGTTAAGTTGAATGGTTTCTGGGGTATTGATCTGATGTTGGTTTCGGCCTTCGGGGTTAATACTTAGGGAATTGCTCACTTGCTAATTTATGGTTAGGGTTTGATTGAAATGTAATGTGATTTTGGGTTTATAGTGAACCGTGTTTTAAATGACACTGATTCTTTAACCTAGTTAAAGATTAAAACTAAGTGGAGTTTTAATGAATCTTTAATTAGATTGAAAAGATCGAGAATGGAGTATCACCAGTTTTGCTCCAGGCAATAGTTAAATATTTAATTAGATTTGAACGTGAAATGGTAATCGAATTTACCGATAACACCGTGGTGTTAGATATGAAGTATTACCAGTTTTGCTTCATGGGATGAATAGGTTGGGATTGGGAAATAAAATAAATAATTACTTCGGTGTGGTTCGCTAATCCCGACTAGTTTGGAAAACCATAATTTGGTTTGAAATGATATCCAAAGGAAGATTAAAGAATAAATTTTAAAGAATTAATCTTTGATAAAATTAATGGGAACCTTTCCCTAAGAACGTGAAATTTATAAACTAACTGTAGGTTAGCTAAGAAGAATGGTTTCCTGGGTATTGATCTGATGTTGGTTTCGGCCTTCGGAGTTAATATTTGGGGAATTGTTCCCTTGCTAATTTACGGTTAGTGACTGATGAATTGGAATGAGGCGTATGTTGTGTTTGGGTAACATTTGTTTACTATATACGCGGGTTGTTCGGAAAGGCCGGATTTATACCCATTCTGAATAACCGATTCGACGATAAGTCGAAGATGATGACGGTGGTCGAAGACCGGAAGTCTTCACATCGTTTGGGTGATTACTGATGATCTTGATTGGGCTGTACACCCAAGATGAGGGAATCAGTTGGTGGTCTTCCAGACGTACTTGGAGATCGACGGATATGCGAGGAAAGTGCCTCCGGTTTCGTTCAGACCTAGAACGGACTTGTAAATGGATGGTGTGTCTGACATTGTATTCCTTTATATTGTATTCGTTGATCTCTGCTAAATATATATCTGTTTGGCAGCGGGGAATTTATTCTCTTGCTTAACGCCGTTCTCTGAGACATACGAGCTCAGAGGTTATATATTGGCAGAAATCAGTGGTACGATATGGATTTATAGTGTGGCATGCTGAGATGCAGTGATCCAGACTTTTGTTGAAAAGCAAAGTTTGGTGGATGATGATCAAAGCGCAGCTTTGATATAGCATGGCTTTGTGTATAGCGTTGATTCGCGAGCCTCACACCTCGGTATGGTGGTAAATTGATGGTTTGATCAGTATGCTTTTTAGTGGATGGGCACCTTAGTGGTGTCGTGGATTCGGTCGACCGAGATGAGCTTAGTGCTCAGGGATATATAGAGCAAGCGGTGTTTTCTCTCGCTGGGACGTAAGCCGCGGTGATACTCTGGTCCCAAAAGTGCGGATGTGCAGACGGTGTTTTCTCTTGTTGGGACGTAAGCCGTGGGGAATTGCATTACGCGATCGATCTTTCGAATCAGGAGCCACCATGATGGAAATCCAATTTCCAATACGTGTATTCCGGTTTTATTTGTAGAGCCTAGTATGGCGACATAGTGGGATGGGGCGCTTATGCCGTCTATGATTGATACTTATGATTTGAAGATATTTTATACAATATGCACTTATAATAGTATCAAATGTTTTGTTTTAAACGTATCAAGCATTCTTGGCTATTATAAGGTAAAAACCCTATCCTTCGGCTTGCGTTGCATTGTGTGATGGGACCTGGGTCTTATAATAGCTTCATTTTTCTTTATTTAGCATTACGCTGTTGTTTTATGCACTGGTGTTCTTGGGAGGAAACCCATTCCGTGTTATACGGCGTGGTCCCTTGATTTACCTTACTTTGAAAATAAAGATAAATAACTGTTTTAGTTCTCACACCAGTCACATGACTGACCTGGAGTTTATTGTTTTAACCTAAACTCTGGGTGCCCCTATTTTCCACACGGGCAGCTAGTAGTTTTGGTTTTGCAGATTTATATTCACAGGATCCTGGTTTACAGCTGGAATGATATCCGGAAATCTTTGTATCCGTATATCTCTTCTAGTTGTGTATTGTATTATTTTCCGCTGCGATGTATTTAAATGTAATTTAAATCTCTGATATTTCTGTGTAATATTTATTTATGATCTGTATATTCTTGTATTCTGATGGAATTGTTGTAATAACAATGAAATGTTCTTCCGTCTGCGTTCTAATTTGTCCTGTTCTCAAAAACGATCAGGGGTTTCGAACGGTCTAGATCGGTTTAATGACTGATTCGGATCGAGCGAAATTCTCGGCCGTCACATATATATATTAAATAAATATATCCCGAAAATTCGAAAATCAGTTCAAAAATCAAAATTCATGAGCGGGAAAATCTGGAGGAAATTTAGACCGTTGGGGGTCGACCTAGGGTGTAATGTCCCATATTTTTGGCTAAATTAGTTAAACTATAATGATAGATTTTATCTGTAATTTAAGTCAATTAAATAATAATGAATTTTGAATATGATTAAAATTTAAGATAATAATTAGTTTAAAAGTCATGTAATGCGTATTTACATTTTATTTTGCATTTTTTCTTGTTTTAAATTGCATGAGATTATAAGACTAACTTAAAGAAAAATTTAATTTACATATAGGAGATATAGTTTCCAAATGCCAAGATTTGGCTTTCATGAGATGTGAATGGATAAGACCAAATCCATTTATGGATTTTTCTCAATGCCATTCAGTTTTAATATATTTAAAACTATGAAATGCAATATGTATATTTGTTGTACAGTCAAAGTATACCCCTAGGATTTCCTATGACATAAGTGTACACCTTTGTTCAATCAACCCATGACCTTCCTCAGTTACGCCTCAAACTTGTCAAGCCATGCATTCATTTCTGGAAAAGGAACAACTAGTATCTATGCTTAGCACTCCAATCAAATGAAAGATGTACAACTTAGCACGTTCCTCTCATTTCCCAAATCATAGATATAGGCAGCTAGGTAGAACAGAAAATGAAAATATCCAACACACATATTTTCAAATCTACATGTAGGCAGCCTATGAACCTTCCCTCTATCTCATTAAATACAAAAGTTACTTGAGAGCAAAGTATTGGATCATTTATTTTAAAACATTTTTTTTCTCACATGGACTGTACAAAATGCACATGCACCTTTGTTTTCATGAACTAGTCGTGCAAACAAAGCCTGGAAACACAAGTAAGAGATGGCCAAACAATGCCTCTTTTCAATCAACTAATGACAGCCTAAAACTTTCCCTATAAGGCCTATCCTAGCTAAATTATATTCTATTATATGTGCATCCTATAAATACCCTTATAGACCCTTACAGATTCACTCAAAAACTCTGGAACAAACTGAAGCTAGGAATAAATGGCCGCAGCAAAACTTAGAAACATGGAATCCAGAGTATAGATGAAACCCGTATGCTGAATGCACAATAATGTGAGTAAATACTTCTCATCTATTTATTGGTTTTTATATGTTCTATAATACAAACATATATATGCTTGAATGAATGTATTTAGTTGATTCCATCATGTTAAAAACCTGGAAACTAACTAAGCCAAAACAGTGATCAACTTTTTGCCTAAACGTGGAAATAGGAATAAATGCATAGAAACAGGGAAGCATTAACCCGTGAGTAAACCCCACTCTAAACAACATTCAAATTTATTCGCTAAGAGCATCTTCAATGCTATTGTGATTGTCATGGTAAAGACATTACACATAAGCACTTGACAATTTCATATGAAATTTTATCTCCAATGTTAATGTCAAATTGAATGTTAATTTGATGTGGCACACAATATAAAAGACATTGTCAAATGCAATATCTAGTTGTGGACATTGTATTTGACAATGTGAAACCAATAATAATTAATTAAATATAACTAATTGAAATACATATATTATTTGTCATAGCTTGATTGGTTAGAGGTGTCAAATTATTATTTAAATAACATTTTGCATTGGAGAGTTTTTTCTTTCTTTAAAGTGTTGTCTAATTATATTTGTTTGACATTGTGGACATATAGATTAAATTAGACATTACATGTCTAATACATTAGAGATGCTCTAAATGTATACGGTACAGCTGAAATTATATAGGTATATACTTGGTTATGATGGGTTATAACATATTTTAATCTGATATTGGGTGTTTGCTAGAATTGAAAACCAAAGAGAAATGAACAGTGAACTAGTTTGTCAGTAAACTGTCCCCTACTTACTGATTTGGTGGTAGTATATATATGTGCATATATAATCCTGAACTATGTTTGGTTGATTCAAGTTTGCATATCAACCCGGACCGGAAACAGGGAATGAAATAATGACCAAACAGTGTATAAATATGCTGAGTAAACTCTGTTTTTCCCTTGAAATCTTTTGTTGATGATACCAATATATATATGGAGATACATATATGGATGTGTTGTTTTCGATTAATTGAAAACTCATACTGAACTAAAACATTTGAAACCTGGGATTTATAAAGAAACCCAAAGAAAATTATAATACCAGAAATCAAACATAAAATTTGAACCAGGAAAGAACCAAAACTGTGTATATAATATATATTGGTGTGTAAACCTTCCCATTTGTTTTCACTAAGTTTTATATAAGTAAATATATTTATTTATGCATCCATGTATTTATATTGTCCTTGTCCAGAAATACTGATCATTGGTAAACCTGAAATAAGAAAATGACATGAAACTAGAATTTGGAGCCAAACTGTGAACACAACTAAAGTAGAAAATTAAAATAAAAAAATCCTTTTCGTTTCTAAAAAAAGAAACTTATTGCTAACTATTTTAGATGATAGTATAAACATGTATATAAGTACCTTGAGTGACTGGTACTGGAACCATTTTTGATACCCATATGTAAATTGGAAAGGAGAGGGTCTGGATACAGAATATATACAAGGGCTCTGTTCATTTTGGAAACCCCATCCACCATCAAAAACTCCGAACTAAAATTCTAGTGAGATCTAAAAAAAATATGTTTGACATAAGAATTGTCTATATAAGTCTGAAATGGATCTTGAAAGTAGTTTCACTTATATAAAGTACATATAGTTTCATATATCTGGATAATACAGCAAGGAGAATTAAAACTTGCAAATCCAATCAACACAAAATCAGAAACTAAATTGATGAAGATGTTCAATTGTAGAAACCATGATTTTTAACATAAATATCGAGATTTTTAATAGTGTAAATAACGAGTTATGATTTATTTATCAAATTAGGTAAAACAATTTAATTCTCGCCGTTGAATCTATGTAATCAAAAACTGTGTTAATGGAAGATGCGTGGGGGTTACATGGGAGCACGGACGGAGTTTGGCGGCTTACGGTGGTCGTGGGTGGCAGGGATAGATGAAATTAGTTCTTACTGTTGTTTTGGTAAGGGGGTGTTTGATCAATGCGTGTGGGATTTTGGGAAGATTGAGTTCAGCAGTTTTTGGTAGAGAGGAGCGGACGAGGGTAAACTTCGATGTGGTGGCGGCGGAAGACATTCCGGTGGTCAGAGGCGAGCAGGGGCGTCGATACTGTGGATCAACCTGGAACCGAATTTTTGGGTTAGTAGGTTTGAACAACGTTTTTGAGGAGATGGAGATCTGGGATTTGGATGATCGGTCATAAGTGACCAGGAGTGGTGGTGTGACGTGCGGCGTAGGAGACAGCGGCTCTCCGTAAGCGGATCAAGGGTGCATATGCACCAGTGCACCATTTGTGCACCTGAATAGCTGAAGAAAACAAAAGAGTGGAAGGGATAGAATTGTATAGGAAAGGATCGGGTGCAGAGTTTCTTTCGGGTGCAGGCGGTTTGCTTTATCGTGGGTGTTGGGCTTAGGCCCAACCCATTTTCTTTATAAAAAAAAGAATTTTAGAAAGGGTTTTAGTTAAAATCTTATAGCAAATAAAAATATGTTTAATATATATATATATATATATATATTGAAGTGTATAACAATATTAGTTAGGTGAAAAATGTTTGGGTGAATGGAGTTGACTCATGGGTGTGTGGTCTAGTCAACTTTCGGTGTATGAAAGTGACGCAATGCAAGTTATCGATTTTTTTTAAACAATTCGATTAAAATAATTTGATTGATTAAGTAATTAAAAGCGGATTAGTACCAAATATCCTTTATAATTAATCGAACGTAAATTTAGTTACTGAATAACACCTAAAGTATTGATTTGTAATCATCTATAATTCAGTAAATTCTGAATTGTTTACTCAATTAATTAATTAATTAATTAATTAAGTTGTGTTTAATTAAGTGAATAGTAATTAAATATTTTATATTGACATCTGTTAGTGGAAATAAACACCGTTCCATTATATATTTGATTGACTGAAATGTTTGAACACCATGATAGCAAAAATAAACATCGTTCTGCCATTATATCAGTTTAACATATGGTATTGAGTTATTTTATTATTAATTGATGATGCTGAATTGTATTTACGTAATAGTGTGTGCAAATTGGGTGAACAACTTGAATGTCGTCTATTATAAGAACTATTATATAGACCGTTGGAGCTGCTAAGCCGTTTTCTGAAAGAAACTCAGACATATACTCAAGTTTTGATAATTGAATATAAATTGTTTTTTTAAAGAAACAATTAAATGGATAATTTAAATTAATTATATTATAAAATTCAAAAAGGAAAAACCGGTCGTAATCATTTTAACTATTCTGTTTCTTAAATGAATTGTGAAGATAATTAGCTTTTAATAAACAGTTCTTGAGAAGATAATGGTATAGTGAAGGAGCAGTTTAAATTTGGATAAATTATCCAAGATGAAATGTTTTTAAAAATTTAATTAACCTTTTAATTAAGTAGGTGAAGAAGATAAGATAGTTGAAAAAGAAAAGGAGACTAGGTCGATTATTTGGATAAAATTCCTGATATAATATATAGTGAATTAAATTAACTGGATCAATGGTTCAAACAACAACGTTGTTTTGGAAATGGTTTAAGATTTGAAATTCAAATGGATTTACCAAATTATGGTTTTGTCGAATATTTTGAAACCAAACTTCTACGAATCTTGACGGTAAGAATGATCTCGATTCAAGGTCTGAGAGGTAATTAAAATACCCTAACTTGATCGAATTCACTATTATCCGATAGATCGTAATAGTTTGTGGTCAAAATGAGTGTTAGAGTTAAATATTGTTTCATTTATGAAACGAATATTCAAAAGTGAGCTTATCACGTAGGATTAAAAATAAGAGTTTCTGTTAATAATTATGTTTCAAATAAACATCCACACAAGGTTAATATTTGTATTGAAATAATCAAAGTTTTATTTAAATTAAGCTTAGCAAATCCAACGGAGTTAAATTTATTTACATTTGATGGTTCAATCACCAACTTTCAAATTTGGACCTTTTCGTGATCGTTTTCGGAGAAACTGGAATCTAAATTCCACTTCGTTTCGATATACGCCTCGAGTAAGAGATTATTGAAGACAAATGAAGACAAAGTTTATAAAAGGGTTGTTCTGTTTACAGAACAGTGCCTTCGGTTTGTCCAGTCCCAGGATAACTTGTATGGACGAGTGTTTGACAGAGTACGCCTAATAAATTGCGTAATTTGATTTCTTCAAACGTATTTACATTTGGTGGCGGAGGAATTCATTTCTCTTAGCTTTATACCGTGGTAGTTTTGGGGAAACCAATTTGTGATTTGGCGGGTATGACGATGTGGCATTCAAAGTAAATGAAGGTGTGGTCGGTCAAAAGATAAGTTACGACCTCAAGTCTCACAACCGGGAAATGATAAAAATCGGGCAGGCAACATGGCTATGTGGGTCGCTCTCATTAGGATGTATAATCACCTGTCTAGAGAAATTCCTTTTTTCTTCTTTAATCTATCGATGCTGTCCCTTTTTACGGACGGTTGTTGATCCCAACCGTGGGTGATATACATTCGATACACTCAAGCGAAACGAGTGGTCGGTCATGTGTGGCCGGGTTGCAAGACGTTCTTATTGAACCCAATGTATTCGCCTCTAGAGATACACTATCGGCAGGTGGTTACATACCTTGTCATAGTCCTAATCCAATCACCAATAAGCGCCCGCGGTTTGTTTTCATACTATATATGTGAGAGCGTGAGATGCAAGCGTTCCGCTAGATTGATATCTATTTGTATTTAGACACTATCATAATATCAGAATAATATTTTTTTCAAATTTTTTTTGGGTTATCGTAAGGTAAAAACCATCTGTGTTTAGGTGTGTATCAATCTTACGTTTATCTTTTCTTTCAAAACGTTTTTGAAATTTAAAATCAAACTGTTTTTAATTGTTTACTCACACCAGTCCCATGACTGACCCAGAGTTTATTTTTCTATGTTTTTCCTAAACTCTTGGGTGTCCAATTTTGTATGGGAAGTCCAATAGTTCAGGATTTTACAAATTTATCTGGAGGAGCTTGGAGCAGGAGGCTTCAACCTTAGATATGTAGAGTTTATTCCGCTGTGTTGTATATGTAATATACTCTGATGATGTATGTAAGTCCAAATACTATTGTATTTCAAAAGTGATTATTTATATATTATATTTCATTCCGCTGCGATTGTGAGACTCTGTGATATTGTTCAGTTCGATCTAATATCTATTTTCTTCTATGCTATTTTTCTATCTTTCTATTTCTCATCCTCTAACTTCTTTCGATTAATGATTCGTATTTGCATGCAATTTGGGTTGGACGTGAGTTGTATTCAGTCGACTCGAATAGTACGGATTTGCGGGTCGTTACATAGGGGTCAGTCCACCCAAAGGAGGGTCGACCCACCCATGGATCTGGAAAGTTCTTCTCCGACGTGGACGATTCTTACGGCTTTTGATCCAATCTGAGGGTCCTTGTTGCTCCAATACTCCTATAAATAAGACCCTAGACCTAACCCTAAATCTCATAATTTGGTATCTACGCCGGAGCTCTGCCATTACACACTCTCTCTCTTCTCAAATCTATTCTGAAAATAAAAATACTAGCCTAGGAAAATTATGAATCCAGATCTGAAAGAGAGAATCAACATTAATAAAAAGATTATTGAATCATGAAAGCAAGGTAAACTTCTAGATCCGATCTATTCATATTCTTCCTATTTCTTTCCCTTCTCTTTTAATGAAAATTAACGATCCACGGTTATTAGGTTTCAAATCAAATTAAACGGAAAAGGGAAACCATGGACGATAGAACGAATCAGATCCAAAATTTGGGGAAAGCTTGAAAGATGAGTGGGTTTAAACTATAGCCTTTAGATAATATTATGATTATCATTTAGCATTCCCCTTGTTATAAATTGTGAAATTGCCAAGTTAATTATAAATTATTGTTATAATAAGTTGAGATGTTAATATGAATAATTCGTACGATGAATTAGTTAAAGTATTAGAATGATTATATGTTGTATAAACTTGTTGGAATATGGGCAATGATTACTGATTTTGTAATTATATAATTCGCTTGGGGCACATTATTGAGTAAACGACATGTTAAACATGTTGGATTAAAATAATTACCGATTGAATATTTACATGTCAAAATAAAATTAAACATATGTTGAAAAGGACATGCGACAAAATATGGGCAAAATTGGACGACATGTAAATTAGATTACTGTAAAGTAGATTATTGTAAAAGGGTAATATGCCTAAAATTTTCATGAAATGGGAATAATTGTTAAAGGACGAACATGCCTAGATTCACAGTAATTTGACACTGTATCGCTCTTAGACACGAGGTTAGATTGCACTTGTGATAGAAGTCTGCCCGGATCCGCCCGGCATATCCAGCATTCACAAGTGGTAAATCTAATGTGAGGGGTCTAAGTGAAAAAATTAAAAACATGTAATGGTGCTAAGACACGAGGTTAAGTCAACTTGTGGTAGAAGTCCTCCCGGACCCGCCCGACAAATCCAGCGTCCACAAGTGTAGGCTTAATGTGAGAAGTCTAGTGCTTATATATATAAATATATGTCTATAGCAAGATATGAATAAATGGCAATGGTGGTAATTAAATTTCAAACTCATAAAATAAGAAAGGAAGGGATGTAATGAACTGAGTTAGTGTGATAAGAAGGAAAAGTGATGTATTTCCCTAAATGACTTATTTTTGAAAACATTGTTGCAAGTAAGCTATAGTAAATAAAGAAAAGTAAAGAAACTACTTGCTACCACGGATGTAGATGGAAATACGTTATGAAAATAAATCATTGATTCCTTCTATCAAACTGATAAGGTGCATGAAGTGTTTTCCTTAATATAATAAGGAATATATATTACAGTGAATGAAGAATAATGGTTTACAACAGTAAATGGTTTAAAAGGGGAATGATAATAACCTATTATAAATAAATAACATTAATGAAAATGTTGTATAATAGATAGACTTGTCTTTGGGACAAGTGAATATTATAACTTAGGTTATAATAAACTAGTAAGGGAATGGGATAACTGGTGAATTGAGTTAAGGGACACTTAATTGTAAATTAAGTAATCAGTAAAGGGGAAAACCTGAAGCCAGTTAAGGAAAGGGGAAAAAATATATTGTACTTAATTATAAATTAAGTAATCTATAAGCTTGGAATTCTGAAACCCATTGATAAGAATGCTTAGGCTTATCCTAGGGTCAAGAGGAAATTATAACATAGGTTATAATAAATGGGTAGAAAAACTTATTAATGGGCCTTAGTTAATAGAACTAAGTTAATAAGTAAACAGCGATAAGTTTTATTGACAATGTAAAATGGAATTATGATTAAATGATAAAGGGTGAGGAAATCTTATGAGATGAAATAAGTTATATTTAATCATAAATGGTAAGTGATATGTTAATTAGAAAACATGTGAACTGGATATACTTAATTACATATTAAGTAAAACATGTTATTGTAATGATGAAATCAACAAGAATATAAAAGGGATTGTGGATTACAGTCCTTGGACCACCATCTAAAGAATAACATGTGGTGGGCTTATTAATAAACTTAAATGGATTAAGTTGTACGACTGAAATTAATAAGAAAGAGAAACTTGGTAATTTGAATAAGAATTCAATATGAATTGGAACAACCAAGTTAACTGGAAACCTGATGAGGTGAGACAAGCGCATAAAAGAATGTTTAGACATAGGGTCTAACAATATGCTAAAGTAAGGCGCTTAGACCAGTCTGTACGGTTGAGGGAACCCAACAGGGTAGATCATCGAGGTGTTATAAGACACGAGGGGAGCGAACATTCATCTGATTGTTCTGACGGCTCTAAAGGACTGTAAGGGGAAGCGCGCGACTTCCTAGGGTACATAAGGTGCTCATAGTAATCCTTTGTATAGTGACAGATGCCTTAGGCTGTGCTCGTAGAGGTTGGGTCTGCGCGTAACTACTAGGTGGGTGGGCCTTGACTTCAGACCTAGAATGCTGTGACGCGGTGACACCAGGGTGGTTCGGTGGTTGCCTCACAAGGAGGCAGAGGGTCACGACCAACAAGGATAATAGACCATTGGATACCCGTCATCGGCAGCCAGTGGGAAGCGAAAAGACTAGAGCTAAATCCAAGATACCATTCACCCTTCACTATCGGGGTAAGGGTTGAGGGGACACGCCATATGGATGTTTAGATTGTTTGCATAGGGGAAGTCTCTTAGCTCTTGTAATCTTTACTAGCTGAGGGAGGGGCCGAGGTGGGGCCAAAGCCACTGTGAAAACAGACCCTAGGTATATATGTGTATAGAGGCTCTTTAAATACAGACCTGTACAGATCTGGAAAAGCTCTCGACCGAATTCCGTGTTTCTTGTATTGCCCTGCCATGGAACTCGGTGCACATTAGAGGACGTACGATTGAGGCATCGAGCTACAATTGAAGGTATGTATGGTGGATAGTCTAGATACATGCATGCCGGCTCTGGGTGGTGTATCGTAGACTTGAGGGCATTACTCCGGTATGAATTCTGATTCGAACAAAGGTGGCAGTCCGTACATTTGCGTAGCATAGTAATGACAGACATATGCGAAACGTAACATTGTTATATAGAGATCCATACGTCAGTACGACGTAGGATGAGGGACTGCATATATTTTGATAATGTTACGATGGAGACCGTGCATTTGGGTTACCATGGGGTGTACCTTAATATTGGGGGTAGCTACATATATACAATATTAGGTTAACCTACTGGGAAGTAATTGGGTACGACGTGTGTGTAAGCTTTGAGTGTGGATAACCCAAGTAACCTAATAAATAAGAAAATATGATTGAACGGTATACGTAGGATTATCCAAAGTGTATAGTTTAAATCCAGTCAGCATAAATTGTGTTCTGACCCCCTCCTCATAACATACTCGTAGGTTAGATTTGTGGCAGGAACATGATAGCCTTGGATACTAGTTAGGCAGCGTTATTAATACGGTAAGGCTATAGTTTGATTAAACTATATTTTATCCATTCTGCTGTGAGATATTTTCTGAGCTCTGACATGTTTTCTGTCCCTGTCTTTTCTGCAGGATACCAGAGCAAACCAATCCGATTTTCAATGGATTGGAATTTTGAAAAAAAATCTATTTGTCGAAATTCGGGCTGTTACAATACCAACTGTAAAGACCCAACTTATATGTACTATTTAAGCTGACATTTAACTACACATTCTAACTCAAAGGCATAGGAAAGCGGATAGTTAGAATAGAAGAAGAAGAATATCAACACTATAGAATCAGAGGAGAATAGAATCTCATAGTGGAAAAAATAAAATATAATATATAAGAACTCTTTACACAAAGAAAAAAACAGTATATATATGGTTGCACAATTAGAGTACTCAACTAGATAACCATAATGCTAATAAATACAACACTTGTTGGATCTAGAATAACCCTAGAGGGGGTGAATAGGGGTTTTCACAGTTTTTCACCGAGTTAAAAATCTGACAGGATATTAAATAATAAACATATCACAAAATACAACAGAAATAAAAAGCAGAAAGGAAATAACACACAGAGATACCCAGCTTCGGCAAAATCCGACCTACTGCTACATTCCTAAGGTTTCTACTAGGAGTTAATAATAGACCCCGCTTACAGACACTGTAAACTCGCACTCCCTACTCCTGTACTAACCCTACGCTCAAAACCCTAGACTGGTCTATATCCACTAGACTAGATTTTCCCTAGTTTTACAGACACTAGTAAACTGTCAGTTAGCCCCTAACTGAATACCCCTAGATTTTACAGATTTTATAACTGATCGTTTGTTTTACAACTCAAAACAAAAACAATACTAAAATAAAAACAAAATTAAAACGCTAGGAGTTAAATTAAAAGGGTCATCCCCTTTTTAATATAACAAACAAACTATGCCCTTTTGTTTAAATTTGGCCGACCCATTATTTAACTTATTGCTAACCCTTGTCTCTCTACTAGAAAATGGCGGCCGATGCTTTGAACTAGGGTTTCTGAAAACTCCCTCAAATCGATTCGATGGCTTCTCAAATCGATGAAACTGAAGCTCACGTCATTGTGGCTTTGTGATTCTTCACTTTGGCTTTCTCTGATTTGGGAGTTAGGGTTTTCTACACTCCAAATCTCGAACGTATGCTTCTGGAATTAAATTTCTGCTGCTTTGAAACTATGCATGACTTTTGTACTTCGATTTGGATGTGGTTATGATAATAAACTATGGAAAAATTGTGAGTATTCTATGATTTGAAATTCTTGCTCTCGAGTTGATTTTTTTGGTTTTCGATTTTTGATACCTCCCTGCCTATGATGAAGGGGGTGATAATATGTAGGGTTCTCAAACCTCAAATTAACTCTAATTTCCTCGTATTGACTTGCCCTAATTTTGTTGGATTTCCTCCTTTGGAATTGATATTCTCGGCTTTGATTTTTGAGGTGAACCTAGACATGAATTTGCCTCACGAAAATTTATGTTGACATTGATTGATTCCATGCCAAAACCTTATTCCATATATGTTTAAAATCAGGCATTTATCATGTTCTTCATGTGTCCCATGCATGATTTAAAATCTGTATTTATTTATAAAATTGGAAACAAATAAACTTGATTTGCCAACTCTGGAACCATATATTGAACTTGCCAAAAACATTGATTGAGAAATTTCATTTCTGGAGATTTTTTAAGGTCGAGATTATATCCTTTAATTCCCAAAATTGCATCACTGTTTGTTATCAGTAAATGATTTCTTGCCAGATATTTGCATGCTTGCCTAAAATTGAATCACTTTATGACTGGAAAGAATCTTTGGAATATAAGCATTGTATTTCGATTTTATTAGAAAAAACTTGCCAAATAAATTTATGTAACCTTAACATTCAAAAACTAAACCATAGTGGACTAACCAGACACTTACATGATCCACCTGTGTTTGTTCTTCATGCTTCTTCAAAACTAGAAACACTTGCATACTTGAATTTCTGGAAATTTTGGAAATAAAGTGAAATGAATACTTGATTTTGAACCATGCTATCTTGTACACTTTGATTCATTAAGCTTGTGATCACTGGCATGAATATGAACTTGAACACAACCATGTTGCTGTTGCACTTTGACCTGAACTTCCCATTCATGTACAAACTTGTCTTGGCTGTGTACATTCAGTTTTGCACCATGTATTTGTAAAATACAAATATTTTCCTGCATATACATGCTCTCCCTTGCTTCTTTGTGTTGATTCATGTAAATGCTCCATACTTGAAAATCTGCATGACATTTTAAAAAAAAACATGTTTTGCCTTTGTGTATATATGCAGACCAGTTGTGTTCCTTTGAACTAGCACCAGTTTTTACCATGCTTTTACCCCACTGACCTGATTATAATTGTTGATCATTTATCATGTTTATGCTGTCCAGATTTGTAGAATATGTTGGCTTGAGTAAACTGCTTAACATATACATGTTGTTCTTGCCTTGTGCACAAATATGTATGTATACATTGAGCTTGATCTTGCTGTCATGTATGTCCACTGTCCATCCATTTGCTTGTATTTGTGTAACTTTGAACCATAATTTTGTTGACATGAGCTAATCTGAAATTGAGTCTTGAACTGGAACTTGACCCTTGGACTTGCTGTTAAAAAAATTGATTTGCCATGCAAAAACTCCAATGTATTGCATCGACCCATGTCTCCATGTCTTGCTGCCTTGTGTTTGAAACACTGACTTGCACTGTTTGAGTACTTGTTTGACTTTCACTTGAATGTTTGGTTTTAGCTCGACCATTTAGACTTGTTTCACACATGTATTTTGCTGACTTGGCTCTGCTGAAACTTGTATCCTTGCATCCATGTTTACTTTTGGAAGTTTGACATGTATTTTCATTCACGTATACATATATGTATATATGCACATATGTGGGTGTATACATGTGTGTATATACGTGTGACTGTCCGAATGAAACTTTATCAGCATACCGCTACACTGTGTTGAGGATGTTCAGAATCAACTAGTTCTGATCAGCAAACCAGTGTAGTGTGTTGAGGCTGATCAGTGGGTGCTGGAAATATATATACATATCAGATCAAGTCATGAAAAATGATGAGAAACACACCAAAATTTTGTGGCAAATAAATTTCTAAAATAAAAAATTACATCCGCTAGAATTTAAAATATTATTTCTGCTCCAGATACTGTATGTGTGTGTGTGTGTTTCTGTATGTGACAGGTATGAAGACTGGACTGACTGAAAGCTATGAAGACAGACGGTTGAAGATAAGAAGACAGTGTGTAGTGTATGAGTCTGAAATTGTATATGTGAGTGTCTGTATAAATATGAAAAAAATAGCTGAGTGTGAGTAAACTGTAGTGAGGAGCTATGTATGTATATGAGATAATTGTACTGATGTTTGTATTAAACCAAATCGATCGAAATAAAATATTATTTTATTGTGTTCAAAAAAAATATTGTTTAACATATTCAGTTTATTTACAAGTACAAATATCTATGAAGTGTTTAAATAGTGGAGTTATAAATAATTGTATTGTTTGAAAGTTTGAAATATAATATTCAATTTAAATAAAATACTATATGAATATATGAATGTCTGTACCGTCGTATTCTATTTAAATATAAATATTATACTTCTTTGTATATATAGAACAATATAGTCAAAAACGCATTTAAAATAATATTTATTTGGTTATTATCATCAAACAAAAATCATATAATTGTGTATACAACTATGTCATATAAAACAATCTCCCCCTTTTGATGATGACAAACAAATAAAAGATTTTGAGCATAATAAATGTGTTTGACAGTGAATATTGAACTCTCCCTATTTATTAGCTCCCCCTACAACAGACAACTCCCCCTATAACTGTGAATGAGTGAACTGAATGAATTAAATGAATTTTCAAAATTGAAAATATTTATAAAATATTCACTCATAAATCAAAATCTCAACCCATTCTCCCCTCTTGTTATCATCAAAAGGATATAGAATTTAAAATATAGATGGAAAAAATGACTAAAAATATTATTTCAGCTTAAGAGGAAGAATGACCATCGTAAATCTCAATCAGTCAAACAAAAATCATAATAAACTGAGAACAGGTGGCATATTTCACATTGTAGAACGATGGATTTACAATGAATTTTATATAAAAATGGGGAGAGATATAAAAATATGGATTTCAGTTATTTTCAGTAGAATTTTTATAAAAATGAAATTCAAAAATAGTGATGGATTTGGACTTTAATTAATATTTCAATTTAAGTGACAAAATCGTATAATCTCAAATTCCAATAGCTATCAATCAACAAATCATAATACATCATAAAATATTAACACATTTCATAGATTAGAATATGGATTGATAGGCTGGTTTTTATACACAAAGGAGAATTTCAAATTAATTTTAATTTATAGCACATTATTTCCTTTTTCTTTTATTTTTATTTAAGAGCACACTGACCACGCATAACCAAAGCTTGGATTTTTAAATGAGGTCAGTCGCAACTTAAATTATAAGTTGTCTCTTAACCAAGCATGACCAGAGCTTGGATTTTTAAATGAGGTTAGAGACACACTTATATATTAATTATATTTATCATTTCATCTTTAAAAGGAAAAAAAACTCCTCGGTATATAAAACCAATATATGGATGATAGAAAATGGGGTAAGTACAGAAATGAACTGTGAAATAAATTCTAAATGAATTATATTATGAAATATGCTCGACTGTACCGAGATCATTGAAAATTTTCAATTATCACTAATTCTGAATAATAGCATAGTCCAATTTCTATCACAAATATTTTCACTGTTTATTCAAAAAGATTTTAAAATATATTAACTCTCCACATTAATATAAAAAAAACATGATGGATGGCAGAATGATGATAGATAAAGAAGATGGTCGTGAAATATTTTCCAATTCAAAGATATTATATAAATGTTCAACCATCATGAAACACTAAATAAAATCTCCTCTTGTTGCGAAATATACTGCAGTCACAATTCATCACAATTTCAAAATCTAATAATAATTTTGATGAATTATAAATACAGTTCAATTTGGATATTGATTTCAATTTACGAATGGATAATCAATAAATAATTTTAAAATTGAAAATCAATTACAAGAGGGATATGGAGATCTACACAAGACAAAAATATATTTATACAAGGCAAAAAAAAAGAGTGCGTGGATCCATACAAGGTGAAGATGAGAATCTAAGTACAGTTGAGTGAGACAAATATAAGGCATTTCTGATATCACTTGTTGTCCCTATTAATGAGGATTTTAAGGAGACACTGGAGACAAACCAAGATATCACAAACAATAGAAATTTAAAGCCCAAGCAGACAAGATAACAAATTAGGCACAATAATTTCATCTATCAGAGCAGCAGTCACAAAACAGGCAGTTATTTGAAAACATTTTTCAAAGACAGTATCAGAGCAGCATAGAAAACAATATCACAACAGACTTGTCAGAGGATGTTTCCGAAGGTCACAAAACATGATTCATGATTCAAGATAAAAAATACAGTTTATTTTAAATCATTTGAAGAAACGTGAAAATTATCAGGATTTAATGAATCAATTACACTAGATTATAAATTTCAAATCCAAGATATGCGTGATTCAATAAATCAATAATTTTAGATGATTTTAAACAAACATATATTCAAATCAAACAATCATGAAATAACAATGAGTTTTAAGACCATTTTTTTCAAAAAAAATTCAAAAATTTTCTGACAAGTACAAGAGTACTCTCAGAACATTTACATCAAGCTTGAGATATATTCATGATCCATAAATTAAATTACTTAATTTGAAATCACTTGGACCAAGGTCAAGTTTTGAGATATAATGAAGCAGTCTAACAAGATTGATAATTTCTAATTTAAGAGGTGAGTGATATTCAAAATATCAAGAATTTCGGATGATTTCAAACAAACCAATTTCAACCATAATGATCATGAATATAAGATGAATTTCAAGATGTATCACTGTAATTCAAGACAATTTAAAATATTCAAGCCAATCTAAATTTTTTTGAAATTTTCACAACTGATAAATAACAGAGTGCTGTAATGAGTATAATTTTTCAAGACTTTCCAAAATGAATTAGAAGAGACTCAAAATAGCAAAGGTGTGTGAAATTTCATAAAACTTTCAGATCTTCATAAACTTAGAATTTGAATCAATAGTGTTCAAGATATGACAAGAATACATCAACACTGTTACGAATTCAGTAATCAGAAAATAAACTTCAAAGCAATTGCAGATATTTACAAGATTAAATTCAAGATCTGGAAATGATTAAAACAATAGAGTTTCATACAAAAGAAGTGAATTTCCAGAAAATATGAATTCTACAATTGGAAGTTTAAGAAAGCATAAGAAAAATTACAATGATATGACAGTGACAAATCATAAAAATAGACAGGGTAGAAGAAAGAATAAACAAAGGAAACAAAATATTTACAAAGATAAGTTCAGAGATTATACCTAAAATCCATGTAAACCAGAATCTCCGACTCAACAAGCTTAGCTATGGAACTGTGAAGAATACAGAAATATAGAACAGCTTGAATTCGAACTCTTTTAGCCACAACAGTTCCTCAGCCTTCTTTGGTACCTAACAGTTGAGAGCATCGAGTAGTCTAACAAAATTTGCAAAACCACTCACAGTTGTATTTGTTCGTTTTGGTACCCAAATCTGTTTGTATAACAATCCATCAGAATTTACCTTTGTACCCTTTGGAACCCAAATCTGTTTGAATTTAACACAGTTCGTATTATTTTCTTTTGGAATCGAAGATTGTTCAAATGGTTTATTACAAAACAAATTAACATCCCGTTTGTGACTCAAAAAACTTTTAGAGTTTAAATTTTCAAAGCAAACATTTCCAAAGTGATTTGAGGGATTTTTAAAATTATGAGAATTCTGTTTTCCAAAACCATTTGTTTTTCCAAAACCAAGACCATTCTTATTTCCTGGAGAAAGTTGATTTTTCAACAACATATTCAAAGATTTTTCTCCTATTGAAAACTGTTTTAAACTCAATTCAAGATCATTGACTTTGGATTTAAGATCAGAATTTTCTTTTATCAGATTTGAACAACGGTTAATGCTAATCTTTCTCCTTTCAGTATTATTTTGTTTCAAAACCAAGTTTTCATTTTCAAGCAATTTGATTTTGGTTTTGGATTCAAAAATCTCAGATTCAAACTGAATTTGTTTTTCAAATTGTTGTTTCTCAGAATTGTTGAATTTTTCAATCTCGTTTTCAAGCTCTTTCAAAACAGATTTAGTTTTCAATTAGTTTTCTTTTTCAAAAATTTAATGTTTGGAATCTTTCATGGTCTTAAAATTATTAAATTCTTTTTGCAAATAATTGTTTGACTCTTTCAACTCAATCTCATTATCTTTTAAAATCATAACTTCTTCTTTAATCTTTTGAATGTTTTTATTAAGTTGAACGAGATCAATTTTCAATTTCAAACAATTTTCACAGTCAGAATTTCCTAATTTCATGACATTTGTGAATTTTGATTCGAAACAGTTAATTTTGCTGGTCAACTCTTGATTTCTAGATTTTAAAGATTTATTTTTCAGTTGGAGTTTATCAACAGATTTAGTTAAATCAACACACATATAAACTAAATCTTCGTATGTGAAATTCTCCATTTCAGCATCTGTTGATTCTCCATCATCTGATCCATCTGAATTTTCATCTACATGACTTGTTAAGCATAGATCTGAATCTGAGTTAACATTCTTGGGTTTTGAGCTGTAGTCAGATTTTCCATACAGCGTGTTGAGAGTTCTCCAGATATCCTGCGCAGTTAAACAATGAGAGATAAATTTTAATTGATCATTATCCCGATAGGAATAAATAATATGCATAACACGAGCATTCAAAATCTTATTCTTCTTATCTAACATATTTCCCAAATTTTCAATAATATTCCAATATTCAAAATTAATAGATTTTAAATATAATTCGAATTTTGATTTCCATACTAAAAATTCTGTTCCATTGAGAATAATTGGAATATCACTGGACTGACTCCCAAAAGACTGACAACTAGGATGACCCATGACTCTAGAGTTAATGAAATAACCTGCTTTGATACCACTTGTTGGATCTAGAATAACCCTAGGGTGGTGAATAGGGTTTTTCACTGTTTTTCGCTGAGTTAAAAATCTGACAGGATATTAAATAATAAACAAATCACGGAATACAACAGAAATAAAAAGCAGAAAGGAAATAACACACAGAGATACCCAGCTTCAGCAAAATCCTGCCTACTACTGCATTCCTAAGGTTTCTACTAGGAGTTAATAACAGATCCCGCTTACAGACACTGTAAACTCGCTCTCCTTGCTCTTGTACTAACGCTACGCTCAAAACCCTAGACTGGTCTATATCCACTAGACCAGATTTTCCCTAGTTTTACAGACACTAGTAAACTGTCAATTAACCCCTAACAAAATACCCTTAGATTTTACAGACTCTAGAACTGATCGTTTGTTTTACAACTCAAAACAAAAACAATACTAAAATAAAAATAAAAACCCTAGGAGTTAAATTAAAAGGGTCATCCCCTTTTTAATTTAATAAACAAAATATGCCCTTTTTTTTAAAGTTGGCCGACCCATTAGTTAATCCTTGCAAACCCTTATCTCTCTACTAGAAAATGGCGGCCAATGCTTTGAACTAGGGTTTCTGAAAACTCCCCCAAATCGATTCGATGGCTTCTCGAATTGATGAAACTGAAGCTCGCATCTTTGTGGCTATGTGATTCTTCACTTTCGCTTTCTCTGATTTGGGAGTTAGGGTTTTCTACACTCCAAATCTCGAACGTATGTTCTAGAATTAAATCTCTGCTGCTTTGAAACTATGCATGGCTTTTGTACTTCGATTTGGGTGTGGTTATGATCGAAAACAATGGAAAATTTGTGAGTATTCTCTGACTTGAAATTCTAGCTCTCGAGTTGATTTTTTTGGTTTTCAATTTTTGATACCTCCATTCCTGTGATAAAGTGGTGATAATATGTAGGGTTTTCAAACTCCAAATTAACTCTGATTTCCTCGTATTGACTTGCCCTGATTTTGTTGGATTTTCTCATTTGGAATTGATATTCTCGGCTTTTATTTTTGAGGTGAACCTAGACATGAATTTGCCTCACGAAAATTTATCTGGACATTGATTGATTCCATGCCAAAACATCATTCTATATATGTTTAAATCAGGCATTTATCATGTTCTTCATGTGTCCCAAGCATGATTTAAAAACTGTATTTATTTATAAAACTGGAAACAAATAAACTTGATTTGCCAACTCTGGAACTATATACTGAACTTGCCAAAAACATTGATTGAGAAATTTCATTTCTGGAGATTTTTTGGGGCCGAGATTATATCCTTTAATTCCCAAAATTGCATCACTGTTTGTTATCAATGATTTCTTGCCAGATATTTGCATGCTTGCCTAAAACTAAATCAATATATGACTGGAAAGAATCTTTGGCATATAAGCATTGTATTTCGATTTTGTTAAAATAACTTACCAAATAAATTGATGTAGCCTTAACATTCAAAAACTAAACCATAGTGGACTAACGAGACACTTATATGATCCACCTGTGTTTGTTCTTCATGCTTCTTCAAAACTGGAAACACTTGCATGCTTGAATTTCTGGAAATTTTGGAAATAAAGTGAAATGAATACTTGATGTGGAACCATGCTATCTTGTACACTTAGATTCATTGAGCTTGTGATCACTGGCATGAATATGAACTTGAACACAACCATATTGCTGTTGCACTTTGACCTGAACTTCCCATTCATGTACAAACTTGTCTTTGCTGTGTACATTCAGTTTTGCACCATGTACTTGTAAAATACAAATATTTTCCTGCATATACATGCTCCCCCTTGCTGCTTTGTGTTGATTCATGTAAATGCTCCATACTAGAATATCTGCTCGACACTTTTATAAAAACATGTTTTGCCTTTGTGTATATATGCAGACCAGTTGTGTTCCTTTGAACTAGCACTAGTTTTGACCATGCTTTTACCCCACTGACCAGATTGTAATTGTTGATCATTTATCATGTTTATGTTGTCCAGATTTGTAGAATATGTCGGCTTGAGTAAACTGCTTAACATATACATGTTGTTCTTGCCTTGTGCATAAATCTATATGTATACATTGTGCTTGAGCTTGCTGTCATGTATGTCCCCTGTCCATCCATTTGCTTGTATTTGTTTAACTTTGAACCATGGTTTTGCTGACATGAGCTATTCTGGAATTGAGTCTTGAACTTGATTTGAACTGGAACTTGACCCTTGGACTTGCTGTTAAAAAAAAATTGATCTGCCATGCAAAAACTCCACTGTATTGCATCGACCCATGTCTCCATGTCTTGCTGCCTTGTGTTTGAAACACTGACCTGCACTGTTTGAGTACTTGTTTGACTTTAACTTGAATGTTTGGTTTGAGCTCGACCATTTAGACTTGTTTCACACATGTATTTTGCTGACTTGGCTTTGCTGAAACTTGTATCCTTGCATCCATGATTGCTTTTAGCAGTTCGACATGTATTTTCATTCATGTATACATATATGTATATATGCACGTATGTGTGTGTATACATGTGTGTATATACGTGTGACTGTCCGAATGAAACTTTATCAGTAAACTGCTACACTGTGTTGAGGCTGTTCAGAATCAACTAGTTCTGATCAGCAAACCAGTGTAGTGTGTTGAGGCTGATCAGTGGGTACTGGAAATATATTTACATATCAGATCAAGTCATGAAAAATGATGAGAAACACACCAAAATTCTGAGGCAAATAAATTTTTAAAATAAAAAATTATATCGGCTAGAATTTAAAATATTATTTCTGTTCCAGATACTCTGTGTGTGTGTTTCTGTATGTGACAGGTATGAAGACTGGACTGACCGAAAGTTGTGAAGACAGAAGGCTGAAGATAAGAAGACAGTGTGTAGTGTATGAGTCTGAAAATGTATATGTGAGTGTCTGTATAAATATGAAAAAAATAGCTGAGTGTGAGTAAACTGTAGTGAGGAGCTATGTATGTATATGAGATAATTGTACTTCTGTTTGTATTAAACCAAATTGATTGAAATAAAATAATATTTAACATATTCAGTTTATTTACAAGTACAAATATCTATGAAGTGTTTAAATAGTGGAGTTATAAATAATTGTACTGTTTGAAAGTTTGAAATATAATATTCAATTTAAATAAAATATTGTATGAATATATGAATGTCTGTACAGTCGTATTCTATTTAAATATAAATATTATATTCCTGTGTATATATAGAACAGTACAGTAACAAACACATTTAAAATAATATTTATTTTGTTGTTATCATCAAACAAAAATCATATAATTGTGTATACAACTACGTCATATACAACAACACACACAACGGAAATAAATTAATACCAGAAATATACGGAAACACGTCTCAACTTCAGCTCCTCTCCTGAAGCTCCAAGCAAAACCTATCCTGGAAAATATACTCGGTCTGACCCAAGCATATTTCGAAGTAAAGCAAAAATCACCCAGTTCACTCTAGAATACTTTTAGTGATAAATTCACAACACAAATAATTCGCTTAACTTTTAAAAATCCTTAAAAGAATGGAACTCTTATAAGACACGACCAGACATAAACATATCACATGTTTTTACCTTATGATAACCAACTCAACTTTTATATCAAAATCTAGCGATATTATAACAATGTCTATCAAACTACAAATAAAATAAGAATATAGCTAGAAAGCTTGCATCTTACTTTACAACATAGCTGTTATACAAGTAAAAATGTACGACTCATATTCAAGTATGGATTTCCAACATGACTAGGTATGGAACTACCTTCTGATTAGTGTTCTCTAGAGGTGAAACACTGGGGGTCAACCAAAACATCTTGCAACCCAGTCATACATGACTGACCATTCATTTAACTTGAGTGTAAAATTCTATAACTGTAAAATTCATAAATTAAAGTATAATTAATCTGAAATCAAAGAACTAAGGGAAACGGGATACGCCATTGCGCTCGTCTCGGAAAAATACGCGAAATAGAGTCCGAGTTTTCGAAAAACGGAGTCCGTATGAAGAAGATATGGCCTTCGGAAGATTGAGAATTAAATTTAAAATTCAAACAGAATTAAATAATTAAATATTCCGAAGTGGGGCCCAACGGGCCAGGGTGGAAGAACACCCGCCTGGGCCACCCAGGTCGACTGGGCTGTCGACCTGGGCTACCCATGTCGACAGGGCTGTCGACAGCCCTGTCGACAGGGGTATCGACCTGGTCGAGCCCAGTCAACCTGGCTGGCCAGGTCGGTGTGTGGTCGAATTTCTGTGGTCTGCTTTGTCATTAGGGCTAGGTGGCGGGTTTTTATTGGTCTCTCTTCCTAATGAATGGCTACGATCTAACCTAGCAACATCAATGGTCCTAATCAATTCCTAACCTCTATATAAACAACCCTAGACTAAACCCTAATCTATTCATTCAAAATAAGATTATAGCCGCCATGTTGCTGAGGAACGACAAAGAGTAGCCGCCAACTAGAAAGAGGGAATTAGGAAGAAAGTTCTAAGCCTAAAGCAATTCAAGCAACCTAAAGCCAATCAATTCAACAAAGGAATCATATTTCTTAATTCGCCACAACCATTGTAAGTAGAGTATTACTTTGGTATGAATAAACAACTGTATTGATTTGTATGCTTGAATTGTGGCAATGAAATTCATATTTGTGCGTTCTTATATACGTTTGGATATTATAAAGAACTACATGCGGTAGTTCTATGCAAATATACGTTTGGAATACTCGCAAATTATGTGACCTATGATTTAAGCTACATGTATGTAGTTGATTGAAATTAATGCAAGTTTGAGGCTTTGTTATTATGCCATCATGATGTATATTTTTGTGCATAAACCAATTTGCAAGTTTGGTTGTTATAGTTCATATGAAACTATGTTGGAATTTTGACACCATAATCCATGTATTTGCAAAACTTATGAATATGGCTAGGCTATGAATGATATTTGGCATAATTGAAATCTATGATTAAGTCTATCTTGTTTAAAAGAACTATATGATGACATATGTGAGACATGGCTAGGTTAGACTAAATAATCCCTTTTTGCAAGATTAAAGCAAACACCATGATTAGGAATATTTATGCATAAGTATATTTATACCATCGTTATGTGATTAAACTTAAATCATGATTAAGTTGAACCATGCTTTTGTGTTAGTAACAAAGTATCCCCTTTGTAAACATGTAGAAACCTTGAACATGACATGTTTATGTTTATACCATGAACAAACTTAACTTTACTTATGCCATGCTTATGTTTGACATTATGCTATGCCTATGCTAGGAATATTTATGACATGCTTATGGTTGACATTATGCCCAAATAAGAATATAGGTTCATGTTGTAGTTAAACCTATGCAAGTTCACATGCTTTGATTCATGTCACCCATGTTGCCACTATGCAAGTACACCAATTTCTATTTTGTATTTCCAACGTCGTATTGCAAGTTCATGCGCTCACCTTCCCCTCTTTGTGTATACGCCATAAGCCTCCCCTTTCGCATGGCTAAATTGGGCTTTAAAAGGCTAAGCCCAATATATATGAACGGACGTGTAAAACGGGGAAAAATAACGTTGGGTTAAAATTAATTAATGAATGAAAATATAAAATAGAAGGGCCCAAATTCAAGTATGGGTTGGGCCCGTGGTTGGTGTAATCTTTACACCATTAACTTAATAATGGGCCGCAAATATTTACATATAAATAAAGAAGAATGACGAGATATGTAAATGTAGAACATATGATGTGTTTAACCCGAGGTTGGATTGAGTTGTGATGTAAACCTGCCCGGAACCGCCCGGCTGTCCAGTAGTCACAACAATACCTATCCAATGTGGGAGGTTAAACATGGAGCCCAGCAAGGACCCGAGGTTAGACTGAGTTGTGGCGTAAGACTGCCCGGAACCAACCGGCAACAGGCAGCCACAACAATACCTGTCTAATGTGAGAGGTCCGGGCCTTAATAAGACAATTAAGGCTGAGTCAGGATTGATAGGATTAAGTGAACTAAAGACTTAATCAAAATGGAACATGCTAAACTAAACGGACTGGTGGGGTTAGGTTAGGAAACACTTAACCAACTTAGCATGTTGGCTAGAGATAGAAAACCTAGTAACGGGGGACCCTTTTCAGCAGTAACCCTAAAAGGTGTATCAGGATACCCTGAAACTAGGCAGGGTGGGGCACGATTACTGGGCTGATTGTAAGAGGTCAAAAGCGACGGCGGTGGTGTAGCAGTGTAGGTTCTAACGGAGTGCGGGCGTGCACACACTCCGGCGCAGAAAAATAAGGCACTGGACACCAGTAGCATACCTGTGCACTCTAAGGTTGTGTCGGGTTGCCACTATGGGACTTGATACACCCCATGGTGGGACCAGCATAGGTAACTACAGACATCGGGGGCCGTAAGACACATGTAACTATGCGAGTAGGAGCCGATCATCATAGAATGGATCACATCACCCTGATTATGGGGTGCAAATTGGTAACTAGTTTATATGGGTTCAGAGATTAACATGGGGTACGATAGTATATTCGACCCTAGACAACTTAACCAAGTTTATTGTGCTTGCCCACTTCTTGTTTATACTTATCATATCCAGTTCTTTATTCATAGACAAAATAGTACTAGACTTGCTCAGGCTTTATGTCTGACTCTACTTTTCTTTCGTCTTCTTTCTTCCGTTTCCCCCCCCCCCAGGTCCTCAGGGAGGGAACTCAGCAGCTTGACCTACCTCAACATCCAGCTTGAAGAAGAGAAATGTATTGCTTGGACTTTCCTGTTTTGAACTATGGCTTTGGACAATCCACTATGAGGCTTTTGCAGTTTATCTATGTTTTATTTATGCTTCTTTAAATAGTGTACTCAAGACAGATTATGAAAATGTTATGTTATGTTTTTGGAAAGGATGTAAGACAATCATGGTGATGTTTTGTAACACGTATTTGACTTTATGAAATAAAAGTTTGTTGTTCTTCCGCTGTTTACAAATATGTGTTCTTATATCTGTCTTGTATATCTGTGACTTGTACTTATAAACCTCCACCAAAATTAGGGCATTCCCTTTGAGAGTGACCCTAACGGAGGTGGGGTGTTTCACTTGGTATCAGAGCATGGTTTACCAGATAAGATAAAAAGTTTTGAAAATTTATTTTCAAAAAGGAAATTTAAAGAAGCATTTTTAAAAGAAAAATGTTATTTTATTTTAAAAAAGGCAAAGTCCACTCCCCAAAGCCATAGGTACTATCTCTTATCCTTCGTTTTGAGTCTATCCTTTTTGTTTCAGCATGTCCGAAGATCTTAACTTGCCGGAAGGGGTACCGATACCTGGTTGGTTTAGACGGTTCTTAGAAGCAAGGGCCACTCAGCCAGGTCCTACCATTCCTCCTCCCCCAGCAGAAGGGAATCATCCAGCCGCAGCGGCACCTTTTCCTCCACCTCCTCCTCGGGGAAACGCGTTTGCTAAGATATGTAAGGATTTTAAAGCTATGGGAGGAAGGGATTTCCATGGAACTGAGTCCTTCGTAGCAGCTAGGAATTGGCTGAAAGAAACTGAAGACCTATTCATCATCTTTGAGGTAGAAGATAGACAAAAAGTACAATTGGCGGTGTGGCTATTGAAGGGCGAGGCTTCCTACTGGTGGGAAGTCACTAATGCTGAGAGACCAGTGGAGACATGGGAGGACTTTAGGGCAAGGTTTGAGACTAAGTTTCTCTCAGATGCGAAAAGAAGTTTGCAGTTGGAGAAATTCTTATTTCTTAAACAAGGGGACAAGACTGTCAGAGAGTATGTGAATCAGTTCGATGAGCTGGCTAGGTTTGGGCTTGACCTAGTCAACACCCCGCACAAGAAGGCTCTCCGTTTCGTCAAGGGGTTAAATGAGCCATTACACAGTTTGGCCATGACCCATATACCCATGGGAGCCACGTATGAAAGATTGGTGCAAATGGCGTTGCTGAATGAAGAGGATAAGGGCAAGAAGGAGACAAAGGCAGAAAGCTCTCAAGGGAAGAAAGAGGGTTTGCAGCCTAAAAAGACGGACTTTAAGAAAGGCGGGAAAGGCAACAAAGAGAAGAGAAAGTGTAATTTCTGTGGCAAAGTGGGGCACTTAGTAAAGGACTGCCGGAAAAAGAAGGCCAAGGAGAATGGTGGGTGCTTTTCTTGCGGTCAGACAGGCCACAGGGCTAAGGACTGCCCAAAGAAACGAGGACAGGGGCAGGGGGCTGAATCCACCCCAGGGGCACAGGTTCATGTGCTAGAAGCGCCACCATTGCAACAGCGAGGTATAAATACTTCTGTAGAAAGTGTAGTTTATCTTTATGATCACCCCGTTCGCACTTTATTTGATTCTGGCGCATCACACTCCTTTATCTCGTCTGCTTTAGTAGAATCTCTGCACCTAAAAACTAGTATGGTAGAGGACCCCTTAATTGTTTCAAACCCAATTGGGGGCCCAGCTCATTTGTCTATGATCTGTTTGGATTTGAAAATTTCTATCCTAAGTGTTGAATTTCAATGTAGTGCCTTTGTTTTGGGCTTTTCGGGGTATGGTTTTATTTTGGGTATGGATTGGTTATCCAGTAATGGGGCCATCCTTGATTGTGAGAAAAGGGTTGTTAGGCTCCTAACCCAGCTCGGTAATACTTTGGAAATTTCTTGTAATCCCTCGTATGCGGTTATGCTTAGTTATCTTGAATCGCTAGATGCCTCTGTTGAAAATTTGAAATCAGTTAGAGTGGTCCGGGAATATCCGGATGTCTTCGAAGAGGTGAAGGGCTTGCCTCCGAAGCGGGAAATAGACTTCCGCATATATCTTGTAGATAATGCAAAGCCCGTTGCGTTGCCCGTTAGACATATGGCTCCACGAGAAAGGAAAGAGCTCAGTAAACAGATTAAAGAGCTTCTAGAAAAGGGGTTCATTAGGAGGAGCATTTCAGAATGGGGCGCTCCAGTGGTGTTCGCTACAAAGGCGGATGGTTCACTCCGTCTATGTGTTGACTATAGGGAGCTCAACAAGCTAACGAAAAAGAATAGGCACCCTCTCCCTAGAATTGACGATTTGTTTGACCAGCTTGTAGGAGCGTCTGTTTTCTCCCAACTCGATTTAGCAACCGGTTTTCATCAGCTAAGGGTGGCTGAAGATAGCATCGATAAAACGGCTTTCAGAACCCCAGACGGCTTCTTTGAATGGCTTGTCATGCCTTTCGGCTTGACAAATGCACCTGCTTACTTCGTGGACCTGATGAGTAGGGTATTTAGAGATTTCCTCAACAAATTCGTAGTGGTCTTCGTAGATGATATCCTTATCTTCTCAAAGAGTGAAGAGGAACATGCTCAGCACTTAAGGGCGATCATGGAAACTTTGCGAGTCCATCAACTAAAAGCCAAATTCTCCAAATGCCACTTTTGGAGAGAAGAGGTGAGGTTCCTTGGGCACATAGTATCCAAACAAGGGTTAGCGGTGGACCCTGCTAAGGTAGTGGCGGTACAGGATTGGAAGACACCAAGGAATGCAACTGAGGTCCGAAGCTTCCTAGGACTAGCAGGTTTCTATCGAAAGTTTATAAGGGATTTTGCGAAAATCTCAGCTCCGCTCACGAAATTGACTAAGAAGAATCTAGTGTTCAATTGGGACTTGGATTGCGAGTTTGCTTTCCAACGACTGAAAAGGGCTCTTACAACAGCCCCAGTTTTGACGCTGCCAGATGGGAGCAAGATGTTCACTGTTTATACGGATGCATGTGGGACAGGGCTAGGCGCCGTCTTAATGCAAGAAGGAAGGGTAGTAGCTTATGGCGGGAGGCAGTTGAAGGTGCATGAAAGGAACTACCCAACACACGACCTTGAGTTAGCCGCCATCGTCTTTGCACTCAAGTCTTGGCGACACTATCTCCTAGGTGAGAAGTTCGAACTTTACACTGACCATAAATCGTTGAAATATCTTTTCTCGCAGAAGGATCTTAACTTGAGGCAACAAAGATGGATGGAGTTTCTTGCCTCGTACGATTTCGAAATCTCCTACACTCCGGGCAAAGGCAACGTAGTTGCAGACGCGTTGAGCCGAAAGAAATTGACCCTAAGCCCGTTGTTTGTTGAAAGACAAAGCCTAGAGTTTATAGCCAGCTTCGACTTTAGGCCCTCCTCCGATTTCGTACCAGGCTTGCTAGCATCTCTCGAAGTGCGCCCAACTTTAGTGGATTCAGTAGGGACAACACAACGCGAAGACCCTCAGCTAGTGGAAATAATTGATAGGCTAATTAGGGGTGAGACTTCAAGTCACCTCAACAGATACTACATTGACGATAAGGGTGTACTAAGGCGAGATGGAAGACTATGCGTCCCACAGACGAAAGATTTAGTAAAGAAGGTTCTCGAGGAAGCACATCACTCCAAGATGACGATACACCCAGGCGGAGATAAAATGTACAAAGACATAAAAAGGACTTTCTGTTGGAACGGCATGAAAAAGGACGTGGCAGAGTTTGTTTCTAAGTGTATGGTGTGCCAACAGGTTAAGGCGGAACAGATAAGCCTGGCGGACTGCTACATCCTCTGGAGGTCCCATAGTGGAAGTGGGATAGCATCTCAATGGACTTCATCGATGGGCTACCTAGGTCTAGGAGAGGCAACACTAGCATTTGGGTAATAGTGGATAGGCTTACTAAAAGCGCCCACTTTTTACCTGTCAAAAGTAAAAGAACTGCCTCATCCCTAGCATCACTTTACCTTAAGGAAATCGTTCGACTCCATGGAATACCATCTAGCATTGTTAGTGACCGAGACCCCATCTTCACCAGCGAATTTTGGCGGAGTCTGCAAGAAGCAGTAGGGACGCAGTTATGCTTGAGCACAGCCTATCATCCCCAAACCGACGGCCAAACAGAGAGAGTGAACAGAGTTTTGGAAGACCTTCTAAGACTATGCGTCCTTGACTTCGGAGGGACATGGGAAGACCACCTTCCTTTGGTGGAATCTGCCTACAACAACAGCTATCAAGCAACCATCGGAATGGCGCCCTTCGAAGCTCTATATGGAAGACCGTGCCGATCGCCCACTTGTTGGTGGGAGTCTACTGATAAGCTCGTACTAGGACCAGACATGATCCGAGAGACTTCAGAGAAAGTAGACTTAATACGAAGAAGGATGAAGACGGCCCAAGACAGACAAAAGTCCTATGCCGACAAGAGAAGGACCGACCTTGAATTTGAGGTCGGGGACAGAGTTTTTCTCAAGGTATCACCGCTAAGGAACGTTGTTCGTTTTGGAACCACAGGAAAGCTAGCACCAAGGTTCGTAGGGCCATTCCCTATCATCGAGAAAATTGGGAAAATGGCCTATAGATTAGAGCTACCCGAGAAGTTGGCTGGAGTCCACAACGTTTTTCACGTTTCACACCTTCGAAAATGTCTACATGAGACTGCTGAAGTGGTAGAGCCAAATATACTCGAAGAGGCCGAAGTGGAACGCGAAGCAACCATAAGGAGAGTTCCAACCCGAATCTTAGGAACGGAAGTAAAGAAGCTACGCAACCGCGAAGTCAAGCTCGTCAAAGTTCAGTGGAGCGACGCCGAGGAAGACGCGACTTGGGAAACTGAAGCTAGAATCCGTACAGCCTACCCTTTTCTGTTCGAGGGTACGTCCTTGATCTTTCATTTTCCTTAAGTTGCGCTTTTATCTATCTTTTTAGGTATATTTCCTCGACCTTATCTCTTAGGTAGAATCTTTTTGGATAAAACATGTAGTTGAAACATGTTATGTATGATGGTTGCAAGTGGTTGCAAGTGATTGCTAGTGGTTGCTCGTGGTTGCATATACACACACAATCTAGGTTTTAGATCGGCTCAGTCACTTCATATTGCATATGCATATATGTTTGCATTCGTAAATGGTTGAACGTTAATGTGTTGTCATGTGGATGCTGCATTTGTATTGAATGATTGTGCACTCATGTAGAATCAAGAATAGGAAAATTTGCATACATAATGGATTCATGGCACTTACATAATTCGCATTAAGGAGGTCAACTGAATCAGTAGACCGCCTGATTTTGCATTAGATAAGTACATGTATACACACACACTTTGCATATGATCATGAAGCATTAGAAGTCTTGTAAGGACAATGGATGCTCGTGTTTGATGGATGAGTAGATGGATGATTGGATGTTAGGATATACATTCCTCCTAACTTGAAGATTTCGGGGACGAAATCCTTTTAAGTGGGGGAGAATGTAACACCCCGCAAATTCTATAACTGTAAAATTCATAAATTAAAGTATAATTAATCTGAAATCAAAGAACTAAGGGAAACGGGATACGCCATTGCGCTCGTCTCGGAAAAATACGCGAAATAGAGTCCGAGTTTTCGAAAAACGGAGTCCGTATGAAGAAGATATGGCCTTCGGAAGATTGAGAATTAAATTTAAAATTCAAACAGAATTAAATAATTAAATATTCCGAAGTGGGGCCCAACGGGCCAGGGTGGAAGAACACCCGCCTGGGCCACCCAGGTCGACTGGGCTGTCGACCTGGGCTACCCATGTCGACAGGGCTGTCGACAGGGCTGTCGACAGCCCTGTCGACAGGGGTATCGACCTGGTCGAGCCCAGTCAACCTGGCTGGCCAGGTCGGTGTGTGGTCGAATTTCTGTGGTCTGCTTTGTCATTAGGGCTAGGTGGCGGGTTTTTATTGGTCTCTCTTCCTAATGAATGGCTACGATCTAACCTAGCAACATCAATGGTCCTAATCAATTCCTAACCTCTATATAAACAACCCTAGACTAAACCCTAATCTATTCATTCAAAATAAGATTATAGCCGCCATGTTGCTGAGGAACGACAAAGAGTAGCCGCCAACTAGAAAGAGGGAATTAGGAAGAAAGTTCTAAGCCTAAAGCAATTCAAGCAACCTAAAGCCAATCAATTCAACAAAGGAATCATATTTCTTAATTCGCCACAACCATTGTAAGTAGAGTATTACTTTGGTATGAATAAACAACTGTATTGATTTGTATGCTTGAATTGTGGCAATGAAATTCATATTTGTGCGTTCTTATATACGTTTGGATATTATAAAGAACTACATGCGGTAGTTCTATGCAAATATACGTTTGGAATACTCGCAAATTATGTGACCTATGATTTAAGCTACATGTATGTAGTTGATTGAAATTAATGCAAGTTTGAGGCTTTGTTATTATGCCATCATGATGTATATTTTTGTGCATAAACCAATTTGCAAGTTTGGTTGTTATAGTTCATATGAAACTATGTTGGAATTTTGACACCATAATCCATGTATTTGCAAAACTTATGAATATGGCTAGGCTATGAATGATATTTGGCATAATTGAAATCTATGATTAAGTCTATCTTGTTTAAAAGAACTATATGATGACATATGTGAGACATGGCTAGGTTAGACTAAATAATCCCTTTTTGCAAGATTAAAGCAAACACCATGATTAGGAATATTTATGCATAAGTATATTTATACCATCGTTATGTGATTAAACTTAAATCATGATTAAGTTGAACCATGCTTTTGTGTTAGTAACAAAGTATCCCCTTTGTAAACATGTAGAAACCTTGAACATGACATGTTTATGTTTATGCCATGAACAAACTTAACTTTACTTATGCCATGCTTATGTTTGACATTATGCTATGCCTATGCTAGGAATATTTATGACATGCTTATGGTTGACATTATGCCCAAATAAGAATATAGGTTCATGTTGTAGTTAAACCTATGCAAGTTCACATGCTTTGATTCATGTCACCCATGTTGCCACTATGCAAGTACACCAATTTCTATTTTGTATTTCCAACGTCGTATTGCAAGTTCATGCGCTCACCTTCCCCTCTTTGTGTATACGCCATAAGCCTCCCCTTTCGCATGGCTAAATTGGGCTTTAAAAGGCTAAGCCCAATATATATGAACGGACGTGTAAAACGGGGGAAAATAACGTTGGGTTAAAATTAATTAATGAATGAAAATATAAAATAGAAGGGCCCAAATTCAAGTATGGGTTGGGCCCGTGGTTGGTGTAATCTTTACACCATTAACTTAATAATGGGCCGCAAATATTTACATATAAATAAAGAAGAATGACGAGATATGTAAATGTAGAACATACGATGTGTTTAACCCGAGGTTGGATTGAGTTGTGATGTAAACCTGCCCGGAACCGCCCGGCTGTCCAGTAGTCACAACAATACCTATCCAATGTGGGAGGTTAAACATGGAGCCCAGCAAGGACCCGAGGTTAGACTGAGTTGTGGCGTAAGACTGCCCGGAACCAACCGGCAACAGGCAGCCACAACAATACCTGTCTAATGTGAGAGGTCCGGGCCTTAATAAGACAATTAAGGCTGAGTCAGGATTGATAGGATTAAGTGAACTAAAGACTTAATCAAAATGGAACATGCTAAACTAAACGGACTGGTGGGGTTAGGTTAGGAAACACTTAACCAACTTAGCATGTTGGCTAGAGATAGAAAACCTAGTAACGGGGGACCCTTTTCAGCAGTAACCCTAAAAGGTGTATCAGGATACCCTGAAACTAGGCAGGGTGGGGCACGATTACTGGGCTGATTGTAAGAGGTCAAAAGCGACGGCGGTGGTGTAGCAGTGTAGGTTCTAACGGAGTGCGGGCGTGCACACACTCCGGCGCAGAAAAATAAGGCACTGGACACCAGTAGCATACCTGTGCACTCTAAGGTTGTGTCGGGTTGCCACTATGGGACTTGATACACCCCATGGTGGGACCAGCATAGGTAACTACAGACATCGGGGGCCGTAAGACACATGTAACTATGCGAGTAGGAGCCGATCATCATAGAATGGATCACATCACCCTGATTATGGGGTGCAAATTGGTAACTAGTTTATATGGGTTCAGAGATTAACATGGGGTACGATAGTATATTCGACCCTAGACAACTTAACCAAGTTTATTGTGCTTGCCCACTTCTTGTTTATACTTATCATATCCAGTTCTTTATTCATAGACAAAATAGTACTAGACTTGCTCAGGCTTTATGTCTGACTCTACTTTTCTTTCGTCTTCTTTCTTCCGTTCCCCCCCCCCCCAAGGTCCTCAGGGAGGGAACTCAGCAGCTTGACCTACCTCAACATCCAGCTTGAAGAAGAGAAATGTATTGCTTGGACTTTCCTGTTTTGAACTATGGCTTTGGACAATCCACTATGAGGCTTTTGCAGTTTATCAATGTTTTATTTATGCTTCTTTAAATAGTGTACTCAAGACAGATTATGAAAATGTTATGTTATGTTTTTGGAAAGGATGTAAGACAATCATGGTGATGTTTTGTAACACGTATTTGACTTTATGAAATAAAAGTTTGTTGTTCTTCCGCTGTTTACAAATATGTGTTCTTATATCTGTCTTGTATATCTGTGACTTGTACTTATAAACCTCCACCAAAATTAGGGCATTCCCTTTGAGAGTGACCCTAACGGAGGTGGGGTGTTTCATGCATCTTACTTTACAACATAGCTGTTATACAAGTAAAAATGTACGACTCATATTCAAGTATGGATTTCCAACATGACTAGGTATGGAACTACCTTCTGATTAGTGTTCTCTAGAGGTGAAACACTGGGGGTCAACCAAAACATCTTGCAACCCAGTCATACATGACTGACCATTCATTTAACTTGAGTGTACCAAATATATCATCACCCACGGTTGGGATCAGTATCCGTAAAATTCCACAGCATACAAAATAAAGGGACAACCGGTTTCTCTAAATCAGGTGATGATATACCCTAATGGGTATGACCCACATAGCCATGTTTCCTGCCTAATTTCAGTCATTTCCTGGTTGACGAGGCTTGAAGTCATGATTACCTTTTCATAAACACTACATTCAAATTTAAATGCCACCTTGTCAGATCCTCCAAAATCACTAATTGATTTGCATAAATATACACTAGTTTTAAGCTAAAAGAAGTTTCCTTTTCCGCCACCATACTCGGTGTATTTGTAAAAACGAACGTACGTGAGTCTAGGAAATACTCTGTCCATCCATAAAAGTTCATTCTGGGATGGAACGAAACCGAAGATACTTCATAACAAAGAGGTTTACTACTACAATTTTAATTCTGATAACTAACCAGAGGCATCAGTGGGCAACCCTCTCGCCCTTAAGATCTATGCCTTCAAATCATTTCATAAGCATCCCTGCCAATTAGTTATTGAATGCAAAGTCTGTTTGAAGTGGTTTTGGGTCCAATTGCCACCCCGGTCTCTTTGAAACAACGCGTCAAAAGTCCAAAAGTAACATTTTTTGATAGTTGGGGTGTTATCTATGAAATCAAAAACAATACGGCCAAGTACGTCAGCAACTCAGACCCTTTAATTTAAAACCATTAATTAAAATCTTTTTCGTCTATTCTTAAAGATCAAATGCCATATTCTTATCTTAATGGAATAAGTATATTCCCAAATCTTACTTGTTCTCGGTACTTTAAAAACAATAACCGTACGCTTATTTCTTTACAGTAAGCGTATTCATAAATCCCCTCTTTTTTTTACCTTAAAAATATCGCTATAGTTTCCCAAAACCTCTTTTTATTTCCTTTACTTTGGAAATATCGCTATTTACTCACAAAATCCCTTTCTAATTCCTTTACTTCGAAATATCACTATTTATATTTAACCCATTAGTACAAGTTTAATTCCCAATCTCATATGGGTCAAATCAATGTCTTGTGACATATTGTTTATTCCATAAACCCAAACGGTTTTGTTTAACTTTAACTTTACAAATTAAAGTTTGAAAACTTTACTTATGGAAATAAGAATTAATATTCCATATCCGTTTCCATTCTCAAACCCGTATAACCCCTCGTTTTATTTCATTGAAAATCCTAACTACTTACTTTTTTCTTTTACTAAGTGTATCCATAAAACATATTATTCTTGTTATTTAGAAAATAGCACCATTTACTTAACCAAACGATGTAAGTATAGTTACATTCCATATCTGGGCCAAACAATGTTAAGTAATACATTGTTTACTATAAAACCCAATGGTTTCATTAAATTTCTCTAAACTTTGCACAATAAAGTTGCAATACCTCTTCTTATGGAAAAAATAAACTATTTACAAAATCTTTACTAATACAAACCAGTACAAATCCTCAAATAATCATGAAGTTATTCAAGTTGAGGTATTTTATTTGGCTCTCAGACCTTGATCAACAACGTTCTTATCTTAAGATAGATAAAAATTTATAACTTAAAAACTGATATTAATAGTAATATCATATCAATTCCTCATTTACTATTTCATTATAGATATGGTTTTAATAACCATACTTTACTTTTGAAAATCTCTTTTTATTTTATAACCACTTTACTTAATTCGTTCATTAAGTAATTCTTACTAAACACAAACCATAGTTTTTATGAACTTCTTTAATACAATATATTTATAACTTGGGTTCATTTCTAAATCCATTATCAAATCCTTTGTAATTTGACATCTCCTTTAAATATTAAGTCATTTTTACTTAATTCGTTTAACAAGTAAATGCTTATTAAAATACCAACTTTTACCTTTAAACTGAGTTAATCCAAGCCATTTTCATCTTTGATTTATTACCACAAATCCATAAATCACATCTTGTACACAAACCCATTAAATATTCTCCCTTTTATATTTTTAAAATCTGTAACACCCCGCATTTTTAATGAAATTAAAAATATGGAAATATGTATATATATTATATACATAGAAATATTTAAGAGAAAAATTAAATAATGACAATAAATATTTCATGTAATAAGTTCATGCAGTGAAATGAAGGAAAAAATTAAGTGCAATACATGAAATGCGAAGAAACGCATGCGAACAATTAAATAGAAATAAAAAGAAAATTTTGAATAGCTTCGGGAATTTGGTCAAGAAATTAGCGTCATTGCGTTCGTGGCAATTTTCTAGTCAATTTAGACCTATGATTTGCAGAAAATCGATTTAGGGTCAAAAAGATATCTTTAAATTAAATATTGCAGCGAAACATGAAAAAGAGGAAAGAGAAAAGAATAATGTTTAATATTGTTCTAAGGTTTGTAAGCAAAAGACTTAGTAGCTCATTTGGTTAGAACATGTGACTTGCATACAAGAGGTACAAAGTTCGATCCCCGCCAGCGCCATATTTTTATTTTAGGGGAATGGCTAAAAAGTAGCTTAGTGTGAACGCAGTTCAAAAAGTGGTTTAGTGTGAAATGGTTAATTGGGAAGATAGCTAAAAAGAAATATATATATATATATATATATATATACATATATATATGACGTGTAGGTGTCAACACCCTGCTGCTGCGCATCATGTGGCACACATGGCGCATTTTTGTTGGTCAAGGATTGTTTTTTTTAACGTGGTTTTTTCTGGTTGGTTGGGTGACGATTTTTCTTGTATTAGGGCTGATGTGGCTTTATTTGATTGGTCTGGTGAGGTGTCTTTGTGTCATGATGATTTGGATGGCTTAGATGAATCATAAGTTGATCTAAAGGCCCATATTAATCCTAAACTTCTATATAATCACCCCAAACCTCCACCCTAGACCATACAACCCTAAACTATGATGCCATCATGCTGTTCATCTACAAACTAACCTAGCCGCCACCATAATAAATCAAATTCTAGATTAAATATAAAAAGATAAGAGATAAAGATTCAAAGCCTAGGAATTGTGAAAAGGAATTCTAGAACAACAACGAACGAATCAACGCCTACATCAACAGATTAGCTTAGCAACTTCAGAAATCAGATCCTAGAATTCAAGATCCGTTTTCTGTGAGTGCAGTTACTTTCACAAGATAATTGTTTACACGTAATTGTGATGAGTTATGAATTGGACTATATGAAAATGTTTGTAAATCATATAAAGTGTATGTCTTTGTAAACTATGTTTTGATTTATGTTTTATTTGATTCATTTTATGCAAGTTATGTTCTATGTTAATTAATATGCCTAATTACGTATGCAAGTTATGTATGCAAGTTTGCTCGATCTATGCAAGTTATGAAAGATTATATGCAAGTCATGTTCATACATGTAAATCATATTTTATATATTCATATGTTTAGATCTACATGTTTATATGATTAGATCCATATTAGTCCATATGTTTAGAACTATATGTTCATATGTTTAGATCTACATGTTTATATGATTAGATCCATATCAGTCCATATGTTTAGAACTATATGTTCGTATGTTCAGATCTACATGTTTATATGATTAAATCCATATTAGTCCATATGTATAGAACTATATGCTCATATGTTTAAATCCATGCAACTTTATGTTTAGATCCTTGCTAGTTCGCACACAATATGTTGATTGGATCTATTTTTATATGTTTACTAGATTTATGATGTCTAAGATCTATATTGTTTGTTCCAGTTATGATGTCATGTGTTTCTTCCCTTTTTCCTTTTTTTGATGAGTTGGGCTAATTACAAGCCTAACGTATCACATGAACTATACATACAATCGACATGGGAACGTTGGGGAAAAGTTTAGGTAAAGGTTGAATATTACGTAATTGGCATAAAAAGGGGTTGTAATCATATAACTAATTTTGGGCATAATTGGAAAATGTGGCATAACTTGAATTGACCACACTTATGCATAATTTACATATAAACTTGGATATGAATGGTAAATATGTAAATTAGCTAAAAGATGAATGTGCCTAATCCGGGGTTAGATTGAGTTGCGGTGTAAGACTGCCCAGAACCGCCCGGCACATCCAGCGATCGCAACAACATAGATCTAATGTGAGAGGTTAGCGCATTAAGCCCAAAAACCTAAGGTTAGAATGAGTTTGCGGTAGAAGTCTGCCCGGAACCGCCCGGCACATCCAGCAACCGCAAACAACAACTCTAATGTGAGAGGTTGGTGCTTTAATGAATAAATTGAAGCTAAGGAACAGACTTTCTAAGAATGGAAAGGTTAAGTAACATATGAACAAGCGACACTTAACCAATACAACATGTTAGGTGGGTGGGTTAAGTTAACATGGACAAGAAGACAACTTAACCAATATTACATGAACAAAGTGGATAGGGTTAAGGCAAGCTTAACCAATAATACATATGGACTTGATAAGGGGAAGGGTTAAGTAAATCTTGGGTAAGTGGGTATTATTAGTATATAGTCCCACAAACTTAACCGTTAAATAAACATGCGTGAATCAATGAGAAGGTTAAGTAACATATGAATAGGCAACACTTAACCAGTACAACATGTTAATTAAGCAAATGGGTGAGGTTTAGTAAAATAGAGAACACTTAACCATTATAACATGTTGATTAGGAAACCCTATTAACGGGGACCCATTTCAGCAGTAACCCACATAGATGTATCATGGTACCCTGAGCTAGGCAGGGTGGGGCACGTTTACTGGGCTGATTATAAGTGGTCAAAATAGCAGCGGGTGTTGCAGCGGTGTAGGTTCCGACGGAGTATGGACGTGCTCCGGAGTGGAAAAAGCAGGCACTGGGCATCTGTAGTATACACTATGCATCTTGAATCGTGTCGGGTGGCCATCATGGGAATTGATACAACCCATGATGGGGCCAACACAGGTATCTACATACAAGCGGGGTCGAATGACACCAGTAATGAATACATATAAGTGAGGTCGAGTGACACAAGTAATAAATACATGCGAGTTAGGGAGCCGATCAAACGAGGAAGGTAACAACTCGTGGGGGTAGGAGCAAAAAGTGGCACCTACGATAGCAACTAGGAGTACATGAAACTACCATTATCATGATTAGTAAGAGTTATCAACTTTTACTATGGGACTAGTAAGGATGCGGTGTAACTAGTAATGATACGGTGTTACTAGCATTGGTGCAGTGTAGTAATTATCCTGTAGTGATTAGAAGCGCAATCAACGTTATATCTTGTTCATCTTGTCTGCTTTGTCATGCCTGTTTATTCTACAGTCATTTCTTGTTTTCCAGTTTATGTTCTTATCCTGTTACTTTAATGATTATATTGTTAAAGTCACTGGACTCACCAGACTTATGTCTGACCTAGTTTATTTCGCCTCTTTTCTTCCGTTTCCCCCCTCCCTCCAGGTTCTTAGGGAGGAAATACTCAAGCTTAGTTCAGATATCTCTTTCTTCCAGCTTGAAGTTGAAAGGTGTATTGCTTGGCTTTCATTCTGCGTATGGCATTTTTCTGTTGGGGATTATGGCTTTAAAATTATGTACACTGGAGGTTTTGTACAAGACTGATATTATGTACTTGAATTTGGTATTTGGAAATGTAATCAAACTTATTTATGTTTCCCCTGCAATAAAATTACAAAATTTTCAAGTACTACTTTTTCTATCTTGTAGTATTCCGTTCTGTTTACTTATAATGCTCCAAGAAACTTAATGCATTTCCTTTGTGAGTGACATTAACGAACGTGGCATGTTACACGTGCTATCAGCGCAGAAGGTTACCAGAATAGATAAAAAAAATTTGAAAACCATTTTCAAAAGCATTTATATAAAGAAGTATTTTCAAAAACATGTTTTAAAGATAGTATTTTTTTAAGAGAAATGTTTAATATGGAAAAACATAATCCCCAAAAGCCATATATCTTTCTTTTGATTCTTTGTTTCGAATCTCTTCCTCTTTCCCTTTTTAATCTCTTCCTCCGCGTATAGATGTTTTTCTAAGATATGTAAGGACTTTCGTGCGATGGGCGGAAAACCGTTTCATAGGACTGAGACGTTTGTCGAAGCTAGAATTAGCTCAAGGAATTGGAGGACTTGTTGGTATCTTTGAGATAGACGATGGGAGGAAGGTTCAACTACCTACTTGGTTAATGAAGGATGAAGCTTCATTTTTGTGGGAGGTCACGAATGGGGAACGTGCAGGGGAGACATGGACAAGGCACATCATACGAAAGTGGATCCAAAGAAGGCAAAACAACAACAAAAGAAAGGCGGTAAGGATAACAAGGGCCAAGAGAAAAGGGAAGTACCACAATTGTGGAATACCTGGCCACTTAAAGAAAGACGTTAGAAAGAAGAAGAAGACTGGCTGTTACCATTGCAGTGAGACAGGACATATGATTTAGGATTACCCGAGGAGGCAAGGGCAAGCGCAAGGATAGAGGGCAGAAGAAGGCAGGTTGTGTTCTTGTGGTCAGTATATCGGAAAGAGAAAGGAAGTTTCGGTCGAAGATTTGATTTATTTTTCCTAGGACTCTTTTCGACTCTTGCGCTTCGCATTCATTTATATCTACTTCGTTAGTTGAAACACTGCACCTAAATACTAGTTTAGTTATGGATCCCATTGTAGTCTCAAATCCTATGAGTGGTTCGGCTCATTTATCTATTGTTTTTTGGGATTTGAGAGTGTCTATCTCGGGCATTGGGTTTGAATGCAACGCCTACGTTCTTGGTTTCATGGGCTTTGGCTTGATTCTAGGGATGGATTGGCTAGCTAGGTATGGTGTCATCCTAGACTGTGAAAGGAGGATAGTTAGATTGTTGACTCGTTGTGGAAGAACCCTTGATATTTCTTGTGACCCTAGAGGTCCCAGGATGCATAGCTACCTAGAATCTCTTGGCGCATCCATCGATGATTTGGAAATTGTTCGTGTAGTCCGTGAGTATGGTGACGTCTTTGATGAGGTTCAGGGTTTACTCCCGAGACGCGAGATAGACCTCCGTATATACTTAGTATATAATGCAAAGCCAGTTGCATTACCAGTGTGCCACATGGCTCCGAGAGAGAGGAGGGAACTCAGTAAGCAAGTAGAGGAGCTACTTGAGGAAGGGTTCATAAGAAGAGAGCTTGAGGAAGACAACCCTTGAAGAAGCATTTACATGATACCGCAGAGGTGGCAGAGCCGAGCATGCTCAGAGAAGTGGAAGTGGTGTGAGATGCCCCGATTAGACGAGCTTCTACATGTATCCTTGGATCGGAGGCCAAGAAGTTACGCAACCAAGAGGTTAAGTTGGTTAAAGTCCAATGGGGAGAAGGAGACGCGACTTGGGAGACGGAAGACAAGATGCGTGCGGCGTACCCTTTCCTTTTTGAGGGTATTTTTTTAACTTCTCCTTTTTCTACCGCTTTATTTATGCTTGTTTTATCGTTAAGTATGTCCTCTCGATTACATCTTCGATCTTTAGGTGGGAAAATCCTATGGTTGTAAACATGTGTTTGAGACATGTTATGTTTGGTGGATGCAAGTGGATGCAAGTGTTTGCTAGTGGTTGCTCGTGGATGCATTTACACACACATTAGGCACTAGATAGGCTCAATCACTTTCATACTGCATATGAATAAGTGTGCATAATTAATTTGATGGATGTATATTGAATGTATTATCATATGGATGTTGCATTTGAATGAATGATTGTGCACACATGTAAAAATGATATGTATCTTTAGGATTCTTTTGCATACATAATGGACGCATGCCACGCATACATAATGGACGCATGCCACTATCATGAATTGCATTAAGGAGGTCGACTGAGTCAGTAGACCACCTGATTATGCATTAGAGTAAGAACATATACACACACTATGTGTGACAACCGCGGGTCTCGAACACCCGACCTCCCGGAAAGCAACACCACGCACTAACCACTGTGCTAAAACATCATTTTCTTCTTCTTTTTCTAAAGCTCTGATGCCAACTGTAACGACCCTAGGCTTTGCAACCATCAGGCAGTGGGCTAACCTCCTACCGTGACATACAGTGATACCTCAGAACTGATTTTACGGCTAGCCTCTTGACTGCAACAACCAACCCAATCTTCTCATTGGGACGTGTAGGGGTAAGAGTCTCCTGCTCGCCACCAAACAGCCAAGCGAGAACACCCGATCACGTTCTCTAATCAGCTCTGATACCAGATTCAAAATTCAAACCAGAAGTCAGAAGCGGGCTGGGCGGGAAAATTCTCGCCCAGGACCCAGGTCGACCAGGGGGTCGACCCTAGTGTCGACCTCCCCCCTACAGGTCGACCTGGGGGTCGACCCGGGGGTCAACCTAACCCCTCGACCAGATCTGAATTTCGACGACTGATGGCTTGTTGCCGAGTCACTAGGGTTTTTGGATAGTTCTGATCTGGTCTGAATGGTTGCGATTAATTCTAGGTTCATCTGACGGCTCTAATTGAATTGAAATTCTATATAAACAACCCAATGCTCAACCTAAAATCACACAAAAATAATCCTGGAACTATCATGCCGTCAATAGAGAACTTGGAGTAGCCGTCACCGCTTTCAATTCAAAGACAAGATAAAAACCTGAATCAAAATCAAATTAAGTAATCAAATTCAATGATCTACATCAAAGGCGAGCTTACTAATTTCAGAATTCAGATTTCAGAAATCAAGATTTCCTTTTTAGTTTGTAAGTTGGTTATTACGTAGATTTAAACGTCCTTTCAAATGAATCATGAAATGTTGTAATTCGAATATAGAATGATGCTTATGTATAAGATAAATAAAGTTTGATTCCCATTTATCTTAAAGTACCGTTGCGATTGATCATGTCTATATGCCTATGGTGATGAACATATTGTATGTTATTGGAATCTATTATGATTGGGTAATGGATTTATTATGCCAACTGAATGGTGAAACATGTCATGTTATAATTTGGTGGTTACTTGCAAGTTTGTGATCTAAATCACATGCTTACATGTTAGATCAACATTCATGTATATTTTGAACTATGTTAAGTTGAATCTATTTATGTTGTAAAACTGGAATTGTAGTTCTCTTATGTTTAACACACATAAGTTATCATGTTAAGTTGTGATTCGAATATGCTTATAGTAGCTCTCTTATGTTTAAAACACTTAAGTCATCATGCTAAGTTGTGATTCGAATATGTTTATAATAGTTCTCTTATGTTTAACACGCATAAGTTAAAATGCTAAGTTGTGATTTAAAAATGTTTATAGTAGCTTTCTTATGTTTTGACATATATAAGTTAATATGCTAAGTTGTGGTTTAAAATTGTCTTTATATGTTAAACCTCCATGCTAGACCTTTATCAAGTTCACATGACAATTAGACCCAACTTAGTCACAAGTTCACCTTTACCCGTTTAATTAAGTTAATGATACTTCTATGCCAAGTTACACAAGATTAGTTGAATGTATGCTATTTTATGTTTGTTTCATGTCCCTTGTTTATTACCCTTTTTGTTTATGGGTTTGGGCTAATTTTCTAGCCCAACATTTTATGTGATTCATGCGTACGTTCCACGGGGGTAACGATGGGAAAATATGAAAATTCATGGCATAGATTTGTTCATAAACTGGTATATTTGATATACCATTTATTGTGAGCATAATCAAAGGATAATTATGGCATGATTAAATTAAAATTAATTTACATAAAGAATTAGACATATATAGAAAATATGTGAATTTAGAAAAGACGAATATGCCTAACCCGAGGTTAGACTGAGTTGTGGTGTAAAACTGCCCGGAACCGACCAGTATATCCAGTGACCACAACAATACCTGTCTAATGTGGGTGGTTAGTGCATCGAGCCCAAAAAGAACCCAAGGTTCGACTAGGTTGTGGTGTAAATCTACCTCGGAACCGACCGGCATATCCAGTGACCACAACAAGACCTATCTAATGTGAGTGGTTGGTGCTTTAATGAATAAATTAAAGCTAAGTCAGGATTGGTAGGGTTAAGTCAATTAGGGAAACACTTAACTGATTCAACATGTTAACTAAACGAATGGGTGGGGTTATGTAAACTTGGACACTTAACCAAATAAACATGTTGATTAGAAAACCCTAATAACGGGGACCCATTTCAACAGTAACCCACATAGATGTATCATGGTACGCTGAACTAGGCAGGGTGGGGCATGATTACTGGGCTGATTATAAGCGGTCAAAACTTCGACGGTTGGTGCGTCAGTGTAGGTTCCAACGGAGTATGGGCGTGCACGTACTCCGGAGTGGAAAAAGCAGGCACTGGGCATCAACAGTATACACTGTGCATCTTGAATCGTGTCGGGTTGCCACCAGAGGGACTGATACACCCCATGGTGGGACCAGTATAGGTATCTACAGTCAAGCGGGGCCGAATGACACAGGATATGAATGCATGCGAGTAGGAGCCGATCATTGAGGGGATCGTTTGTTATAAACAAATGGGGCTGGTTGAACCAATGGTTAAGTAGGTGCAGGGACTATAGAAATGGGTGCGATCACATGTTCCTCTTACCTTATATTAGGGTATTGTCCTATGTTCTGTTATTACTGTCATAATCCCTTTCCATGTTTAAATACTAGTAATCACTGAACTTATCAGACTTATTGTCTGACCCGTTTTCTTTCGTCCTCTTTTCTTCCGTTCCCCCCCGGTCCACAGGGAGGGAATACTCCAGCTTAGTCAGACTTTTTGCAAGCTTCAAGAAAGTAGATGTATGATTTCGACTCTCTCTCACCTTGTCTATGGCTCTTGGACATTATCCTTGGGGATTTATGCAGTTTTATTTATGGTTTATGCTTCTTTAATAAATAATCAAGACAGAAATTATGGTGTAATGTTTTGGATGTTATTTTGAGACAATTTGATGTAATGCTTCCCATTTGTACATAGCTGTGAGCAAACATATGTAGAATATATACATGGGAAATCAATGAAGACAACTAGCAACATGACCTCTTTCCTAAGCTAGAAGAAATGATAGATTATAATCTAAGAAATAGATAGTTTTCTCTACATTTTATAAATAAGGTTTTGAGTTCAGAAGAGCGGATGTAAAAATGGCGGCTCCCGTCTCCCCCTTCTCTTCTTCTTTTCGTCAAGACTGTAGATTGAGTGATTCTTTTGGAGATTCTTGCTGGAATTCGCCCGCCTCTCCAGCGTCTTATTCTTCTTGTCAAGGCTGTAGATCGGGTGTTCGAAATTCTTTTTGTGTTTCTTTCTGGAATTCGCTTTCGAGGAAGCGTACAATTATTGGGAATTCTCCCAGAAGACGCTTGTGTTTCAGATGTGGTGGATCGAACCATATAGTGAAAGATTGTAGGAACAAGATTCGATGTTACTGTTGCGGTGGATTTGGGCATCGGAAGTTTTTCTGTCCAGAGTATTACAAAGGAAAATCAATTTTCGAATGTGTGCACTTCAGTTGTTCGAGACTATGTCAGAAGCTTATTTCATTCATTTTTCTCTTTGATTTGGTAAGATCATTACAGAAGGATGAAGGTGCGTATATTTTACTTTTGCTGGGTTGGCATTTTGAGGGTTTAGTGGATGGTTTGATGTGGTCAAAGAAGTTTCATGGCGTTTTAAGTAAGGCTGTTTTTCCTCCTTTGCCTCGTCCGCTTGGGAGGAAGGAACATGCTGATTTGTTTTGTTATAATTTCTTGAAATTAAGGAGAATATTCATGGCTTCGGATTCAATGTTTAAGAAGAAGGGGCTGATATTATTGAAGGGTATCATGATGCATTTTGATATCATAAATGCTGCAGTTAATTGTGCTTGTGATGATGCTATTCCTTTGGGTTATTCGAAAGATATTGGTGATAAATTCATGAGGCCTGAGGGGTTATCCAATCAAAAGGTGGTTGTATCCAGGACTGAGGTAGTTGGTGACATAGCTGATGTTGCAGATAATGAGTTATATGAGGGTTCTTTGAATTGTGTAGATGAGATGGTGGTTTTGCATGAGAGGTTCTTGGGGTCACAGAGCTTGGATCCGCTGTTTCTGGATCCATTTGTGCAGAATTGTGTTGGCATTCCTGAGTTGATGTTAGTTGATGACAGGGGGTTAGAGTCATTGAGGGTTGGTATGGAGAAGGAGTCGATGATGGGTATAGATGTTGTGGATGTGCAATGTCCTGATACAGTAAAGTGTTCAGTTTTCTCTCCTGTTATTGTTAACTCATTAAAGGTGGATGGTATTAGATATGCGAGCTTAATAGTTAAGAATTTGAAGTTTTTTAATAATTTGGGGGTTTTTTCTAAGCATGGTTATGATGCTCATATGATTAAGAGGAAAAGGTATTCACCTGTTATGAAGCATGACTTATGGTTGATTATAAATAAGGGGATCGGCATAAATTCAGGTTTGTGTACCAGTCTGGTTACTCTCTCTCATGGTGATTCTTTATCAGAGGATTTTAGTAAGGTTGGAGTTCCGGTTGCGGATGGATTGAAAGAGGATATTGGTGACAAATCTTCTGATTGTGATATGTCTCTTCCTTCGACTAGGAGGAGCAGGCGTAGGAGAGTTTATCCTAGATCGGGTTTGTTACGTCGTAGCAAACGTATTAGATCTTATATTGTTGATCATGATAAGTTTCTGAGCTAGGATATTTGCTTGTATTGGATCTCAGGACTCGGATAGGATGTTTTGCTGAGGAGTTTTTCTAGTGTGCTGACTTGTCTGGAGATGGATATCACGTTGGAGTGTATTGTGGTTGGGTCTGGTGTGTATGTGTAGGATAGCCTCTTCTTATGTTTTTCGTTGTTTTAGTTATGTGAGGCTTGTCATAGCTTGTGGCATAGAGTGTGGTGTCTGTTTTTTGCTTTTTGTTTTTGTGGCAGAAAGTCTGTTGTTGCAATCCTTTTCTTTTCATAAATATATATATACATATATGTGTGCTCTCTTCTTTTTAGAAGATCACACATTTTCCTTTCAAAAAAAATTTGATGTAATGCTTTTGTATTGAAACACGTATGCAATAAATATTTGAATTTCGCTGCTTATATTTATCTGTCTTGTAAATTTTTCTGTGTGTTGTACCTATAACCGTCCACCAAAGTTAAGGCATTCCCTTTGTGAGTGACCTTAACGGAGGTGGGGTGTTTCACATGGTATCAGAGCAAAGGTTTACCAGATCAGATAAGAGTTTTTGAAAACTATTTTCAAAAAGAAATATAAAGAAGCATTTTACAAGAAAAAGTGTTATTTTAAATTTAAAAAGGCATAATCCCCAAAGCCATATGCACTATCTTTCTCTCCTTCATTTTGAATGTTTTCTTTTTCGTTTCAGCATGTATGGGAATCTTAACCTTCCAGAGGGTGTACCGATACCTGGCTGGTTCAGGAGGTACTTAGAGGCTAGGGCCAACGACGCAGGCCCAGCAGATATTCCTCCTCCAACTGCAGCGGTTCCTCCTTCTCCCTGGGCAATTGCTTTCTCAAGGATTTGTAGAGAATTTAGGGTCATGGGTGGAAAGGATTTCAAGGGAACTGAATCATTCGTAGGAGCAAGGAACTGGCTCAGAGAAACTGAGGATCTATTTGTTATCTTCGAGGTGGACGATAGGCAGAAGATACAGTTGGTTGTATGGTTTCTCAAAGACGAAGCTTCCTATTGGTGGGAAGCCACTAATGCTGAAAGACCAATTGAAACATGGATGGATTTCAGAATAAGGTTTGAGATGAAATTCCTCTCACAAGCTGAACGAAGTTTACACCTGGAAAAGTTTTTATCTCTTAAGCAAGGGAGTATGACGGTCAAGGAGTACGTCAACCAATTCAATCAGCTGGCCCGATTTGGAATGGATTTAGTGAATACTCCTCATAAGAAGGCTCTCCGTTTTGTCAAGGGATTGAATGAGCCACTTCACAGCTTGGCTATGACCCATATACCTATGGGGGCTACTTACGAGAGGTTAGTAGACATGGCACTCTTACATGAGGAAGACAAGGGCAAGAAAGAGGCAAAAGTGGAAGTGCCTCAAGATAAGAAGGGGGAGGGGTCATAGAACAAGAAGGATGATTCAAAGAAAGGCGGAAAGAAGAACAAACCCCATGACAAGAGAAAGTGTAATTTCTATGGCATTCCTGGACATCTGGTCAAAGACTGCAAGAAGAAGAAAAGGAAGATGGGTTGCTGTTTCCACTGTGGTGAGACAGGACACATGGCTAAGGCCTGCCCAAGGAAGCAAGGGCAGGGAGCTGGACCTTCTTCTGGAGGACAAGTTCACGCTCTCATGGATCCTTCGCAAGAACGAGGTAGAAATATTTCTGTTGAAAGTTTAGTCTATCTTTTTGATCATCCTGTTCGTACACTATTTGATTCTGGCGCATCGCACTCTTTTATATCTACTGCATTAGTAAATCTCTGCACCTAGACAACATTATAGTAGAGGATCCCTTGGTTGTTTCAAATCCAATCGGGGGCTCAGCTTATTTGTCAATGGTTTGTTTGGATTTGAAAATATATATACTAAGCGTTCGGTTTAGATGTAATGCCTTTGTTTTGGGCTTCACGGGCTATGGGTTGATTCTAGGCATGGACTGGCTATCCAGTAATGGTGCCGTCCTCAATTGTGAAAAGAGAGTGGTTAGACTCATGACTCACCTCGGTAACACTCTCGAAATTTCTTGTAATCCCATGAACTCTGTTATGCTTAGTTATCTAGAATCTCTTGATGTGTCTGTTGAGAACTTGCAGTCTATAAGGCTAGTCTGTGAATACTCAGATGTGTTTGAAGAGATAAAGGGCTTACCTTCAAAGCGGGAAATAGACATCCGCATATACCTTGTTGACAATGCAAACCCCGTTGCTTTACCCGTTAGGCACATGGCTCTAAGGGAGAGGAAAGAGCTCAGCAAGCAAGTTAAAGAGCTCCTAGAAAAGGGGTTTATAAGGCAGAGTATTTCTGAATGGGGTGCTCCAGTTGTGTTCACAACTAAAGCGGACGGTTCGCTTCGCCTGTGCGTTGATTAAAGGAAACTAAACAAGCTGACCAAAAAGAATAGGCACCCACTCCCGAGAATAGATGATTTGTTCGATCAGCTTGTAGGTGCATCGGTTTTCTCCCAATTAGATTTAGCTACTGGGTTTCATCAGCTAAGAGTGGCTGAAGACAACATTGATAAGACCGCGTTCAGAACTCCAGACAGTTTCTTCGAGTGGCTTGTCATACCTTTTGGCTTGACAAATGCACCCGCTTACTTCATTGATTTAATGAGCAGGGTGTTCTGAGAGTTCCTCAATAAGTTTGTGGTGGTCTTCTTAGATGATATTTTGATCTTCTCATAGAATGAGGAAGAGCATGCTCAGCATCTAAAGGAAGTCATGGATACTCTCCGTGCACATCAGTTGAAAGCTAAATTCTCCAAATGCCATTTATGGAGAGAAGAAGTTAGGTTCCTTGGACATGTGGTGTCCAAAGAGGGGATAACTGTGGACCCCGCGAAAGTGGTTGCTGTGCAAGATTGGAAGGTTCCTCGAAACGCAACCGAAGTCCGAAGCTTTCTCGAGCTAGCAGGCTTTTACCGAAAGTTCATCAAATATTTTGCAAAAATCTCAGATCCACTTACAAGGTTAACAAAGAAGAACCTAGCTTTCAATTGGGATTTGGATTGCGATATTGCTTTCCAACGTTTGAAAAGGGCTCTAACAACCGCCCCAGTTCTGACATTGCCTGATGGAAGCAAGATGTTTACAGTATACACAGATGCATGCGGAACGGGACTAGGCGTTGTTCTGATGCAAGAAGGGAAGGTAGTGGCTTATGGTGGAAGACAGTTGAAAGTACATGAGAAAAACTACCCAACCCACGACCTAGAGTTGGCAGCCATCGTTTTTGCGCTTAAGTCTTGGCGCCATTATCTCCTAGGTGAGAAATTTGAATTGTATACTGACCATAAATCGTTGAAATACCTCTTCTCGCAGAAGGATCTCAACTTGAGGCAGCAAAGATGGATGGAGTTTCTTGCCTCGTACGATTTTAAGATTTCCTACACTCCTGGCAAGGGCAATGTAGAAGCAGACGCCTTGAGTAGAAAGAAATTGACCATAAGCCCTCTCTTTGTGGAAGGCAAAGCTTGGAGTTCATAGCAAGCTTTAACTTCAGACCCTCCTCTGACTTTGTACCTGGCTTGCTAGCAACGTTGGAAGTGCGACCAACTCTATTAGTCTCAATCAGAGCCGCGCAAAGAGAAGACCCTCAGCTAGCCGATGTGATGGACAAGTTAATTAGGGGTGAGACTTCTAGTCACCTCAATAGATACTCCATTGATGCCAATGGCTGGTTGAGACGAGATGGAAGACTATGTGTCCTGCAAGCAAGGGGCTTGGTAAAGGCGGTTCTAGAAGAGGCACACCATTCCAAGCTGACCATACACCCAGGCGGAGACAAAATGTACAAAGACATCAAAAGAGTTTTCTTTTGGAATGGCATGAAGCAAGACGTAGCTGAATTTGTTTCTAAGTGTTTAATATGCCAACAAGTCAAGGCAGAGCAGAAGAAGCCTGGTGGTCTGCTCCATCCTCTAGAGGTCCCACAGTGGAAATTGGATAGCATCTCGATGGACTTTATAGATGGGTTGCCTAGGTCAATAAGGGGCAATACCATCATTTGGGTAATAGTGGACATGCTCATAAAAAGCGCCCACTTTATACCCGCCTAGAATAGAAGGATTGCCTCATCTCTAGCATCCATATATCTTAAAGAGATAGTTCGACTCCATGGGATACCCTCCAGTATAGTGAGTGATCGAGACCCTATCTTTACGAGCGAGTTTTGGAAGAGTTTACAAGAGGCTGTTGGCATATAGCTATGCATAAGCACGACCTATCACCCTTAAACCGATAGCCAGACGGAAAGAGTCAACAGAGTATTAGAAGATCTCTTGAGATTATGCATTATTGACTTCGGAGGTACATGGGAGGATCATCTACCTTTGGTGGAATTCGCTTACAACAATAGCTACCAAGCCACCATAGGCATGGCGCCTTTTGAAGCTTTATATGGAAGACCGTGCCGGTCACCAGACAAGCTCATACTTGGACCAGACATGATTAGGGAAACTTCATAGAAGGTAGACTTGATACGAAGAAGAATGAATACTGCCCAAGATAGACAGAAGTCCTACACAGACAAAAGAAGAACTGACCTTGAGTTCGAAGTTGGAGACAAGGTGTTCCTTAAAGTATCTCCTTTGAGGAACGTTGTTCGCTTTGGAACCGCAGGAAAGTTAGCACCAAGATTTGTAAGGCTGTTCCCTATCATCGAGAAGATTGGGAAGATGGCTTATAGGGTACAGCTTCCCGAAAGATTGGCCGGGGTTCATAATATCTTTCATGTCTCACCTTCGGAAGTGCTTACACGAGTCTACGGAAGTGGTAGAACCAAGCATGCTAGAGGAAGTAGAAGTTGAACGAGAAGCAACTGTGAGGAGAGTTCCAACCCGTATCTTGGGAACAGAAGTCAAAAATCTACGCAACCGTGAAGTTAAGCTTGTCAAAGTTCAATGGAGCGACGCCGAGGAAGATGTGACTTGGGAAACTGAGGAAATAATTCGTGCATCCTACCCTTTTCTTTTTGAGGGTACATCTTTGATCTCTTTTTCCTTAAGTTTATGCTCGTATCTACCTTTTTAGGTATATCTCCTCGATCCTATCCTTTATCCTTAGGTAGAAACCCATTTGGTTGAAAACATGTAATTGAAACATGTTATGATTGATGGTTGCAAGTGGTTGCTAGTGGTTGCTCGTGGATGCATATACACACATTAGGTATTAGATCGGCTCAGTCACTTTCATATTGCATATGCATATATGTATTTGTATATGTATTGAAACTTGATGTGTTATCATATGGACATTGCATTTGTATGAATGATTGTGAACTCATATAGGAAATTTTGAGTAGGAAAATTTTGCATTCATAATGGACTCATGGCACTGACATAATTTGCATTAAGGAGGTCAACTGAATCAGTAGACCGCCTGATTTTGCATTAGATAAGGACATGTACACACACTATGCATATGATCATGAAGCATTAGAAATCTTTTAAGGACAATGGACGCCCGTGTTTGATGGTTAGTAGATGGGTGATTGGATGGTAGGATATAAGTTCTTCTCGACTTGAAGATTTCGGGGACGAAATCCTAAAAGGAGGGGAGAATGTAACACCTCGTATTTTCTGTTCACGTTATAGTAACGAATTAATCAATACTTAATTTCAAATGTGAGAATTAAGGGAAGCGGGTTACGCCATTGCGTTCGTCTCAGAATTCTTCTTGAGATAGAGTCCGAGTTTGCGTGAATTGGACTTCGTATGAAGAAGTTATGGCCTTTAGAAGTTTCAGAAATTCAAATAAATTCAAACAGCTCAAAACTAGGTTCAAAATTCAAACCAGAAGTTAGAAGCGGTTTGGGTATGAAAATTCCTGCCCAGTACCCAGGTCGACCAGGGGTCGACCCTAGTGTCGACCTCCCCCCCTACAGGTCGACCTGGTGGTCGACCTACCCCCCGACAAGATCTGAATTTCGACGACTGATGACTTGCTGCTGAGTCACTTGGGTTTCTGGATAGTTCTGATCTGATCTGAATGGTTGCGATTAACTCTAGGTTCATCTGATGGCTCTAATTGAGTTAAAATTCTATATAAACAACCCAGTGCTCAACCTAAAATCACACAAAAATAATCCTGGAACTATCATGCCGTCAATAGAGAACTTGGAGTAGCCGTCACCGCTTTCAATTCAAAGACAAGATAAAAACATGAATCAAAATCAAATTAAAGTAATCAAATTCAACGATATACATCAAAGGGCGAGCTTACCAATTTCAGAATTCAGATTTCAGAAATCAAGATTTCCTTTTTAGTTTGTAAGTTGGTTATTACGTAGATTTAAATGTCCTTTCAAATGAATCATGACATGTTGTAATTCGAATATAGAATGATGCTTATGTATAAGATAAATAAAGTTTGATTCCCATTTATCTTAAAGTACCGTTGCGATTGATCATGTCTATATGCTTGTGGTGATGAACATATTGTATGTTATTGGAATTTATTATGATTGGTAATGGATTTATTATGCCAACTGAATGGTGAAACATGTCATGTTATAATTTGGTGGTTACTTGCAAGTTTGTGATCTAAATCACATGCTTACATGTTAGATCAACATTCATGTATATTTTGAACTATGTTAAGTTGAATCTATTTATGTTGTAAAATTGGAATTGTAGTTCTCTTATGTTTAACACATATAATTTATCATGTTAAGTTGTGATTCGAATATGTTTATAGTAGCTCTCTTATGTTTAAAACACATAAGTCATCATGCTAAGTTGTGATTCGAATATGTTTATAATAGTTCTCTTATGTTTAGCACACATAAGTTAATATGCTAAGTTGTGATTTAAAAATGTTTATAGTAGGTTTCTTATGTTTTGACATATATAAGTTAATATGCTAAGTTGTGGTTTAAAATTGTGTTTATATGTTAAACCTCCATGCTAGACCTTTATCAAGTTCACATGACAATTAGACCCAACTTAGTCACAAGTTCACCTTTACCCGTTTAATTAAGTTAATGATACTTCTATGCCAAGTTACACAAGATTAGCTGAATGTATGCTATTTTATGTTTGTTTCATGTCCCTTGTTTATTACCCTTTTTGTTTATGGGTTTGGGCTAATTTTCTAGCCCAACATTTTATGTGATTCATGCGTACGTTCCACGGGGGTAACGATGGGAAAATATGAAAATTCATGGCATAGATTTGTTCATAAAATGGTATATTTGATATACCATTTATTGTGAGCATAATCAAAGGATAATTATGGCATGATTAAATTAAGATTAATTTACATAATGAATTAGACATATATAGAAAATATGTGAATTTAGAAAAGACGAATATGCCTAACCCGAGGTTAGACTGAGTTGTGGTGTAAAACTGCCCGGAACCGACCGGCATATCCAGTGACCACAACAATACCAGTCTAATATGGGTGGTTAGTGCATCAAGCCCAAAAAGAACCTGAGGTTAGACTGAGTTATGGTGTAAATCTGCCCGGAACCGACCGGCATATCCAGTGACCACAACAAGACCTGTCTAATGTGAATGGTTGGTGCTTTAATGAATAAATTAAAGCTAAGTCAGGATTGGTCGGGTTAAGTCAATTAGGGAAACACTTAACCGATTCAACATGTTAACTAAACGAATGGGTGGGGTTAGGTAAACTTTGACACTTAACCAAATAAACATGTTGATTAGAAAACCCTAGTAACGGGGACCCATTTCAGCAGTAACCCACATAAATGTATCATGGTACCCTGAACTAGGCAGGGTGGGGCACGATTACTGGGTTGATTATAAGCGGTCAAAACGTCGGCGGTTGGTGCGTCGGTGTAGGTTCCGATGGAGTATGGGCGTGCACGTACTCCGGAGTGGAAAGAGCAGGCACTGGGCATTAGTAGTATACACTTTGCATCTTGAATCGTGTCGGGTTGCCACCAGAGGGACTGATACACCCCATGGTGGGACCAATACAGGTATCTACAGTCAAGCAGGGCTGAATGACACAGGATATGAATGCATGCGAGTAGGAGCCGATCATTAAGGGGATCGTGTGTTATAAACACATGGGGCTGGTTGAACCAATGGTTAAGTAGGTGTAGAGACTATAGAAATGGGTGCGATCACATGTTCCTCTTACCTTATGTTAGGGTATTGTCCTATGTTCTGTTATTACTGTCATGATCCCACTCCTTGTTTAAATACTAATAATCACTGAACTTACCAGACTTATTGTCTGACCCGTTTTCTTTCGTCCTCTTTTCTTCCGTCCCCCCCCCCAATGTCCACAAGGAGGGAATACTCCAGCTTTTTCAGACTCTTTGCAAGCTTCAAGAAAGTAGATGTATGATTTGGACTCTCTCTCACCTTGGCTATGGCTCTTGGACATTATCCTTAGGGATTTACGCAGTTTTATTTATGGTTTATGCTTCTTTATTTAATAATCAAGACAGAAATTATGGTGTAATGTTTTGGAAGTTATTTTGAGACAATTTGATGTAATGCTTTTGTATTGAACCACGTATGCAATAAATATTTGAATTTCGCTGCTTATATTTATCTGTCTTGTAAAATTTTCTGTGTGTTGTACCTATAACCCTCCACCAAAGTTTAGGCTTTCCCTTTGTGAGTGACCTTAATGGAAGTGGGGTGTTTCACAATGCATATGTTCACGAAAAGAATTAGAAATCATAAGGACAATGGATGCTTGTGGATGATGGATGAGTAGATTGATGATTGGATGGTAGGATACATTCTTCTTAACTTAGAGATTTCGGGGACGAAATCCTTAAAGTAGGGGAGAATGTAACATCTCGCATTTTTAATGAAATTAAAAATGTGGAAATATGTATATGTATTATATATATAGATATATTTAAGAGAAAAATTAAATAATGACAATAAATGTTTCATGTAATAAGTTTATGCAGTGAAATGAAGGAAAAAATTAAGTGTAATACATGAAATGCGAAGAAAACGCATGTGAACATTAAATAGAAAAAAAATCAAAATTTGAAGAGCTTCGGGAATTTGGTCATGAAATTAGCGTCATTGCGTTCGTGGCAATTTTCTAGTCAATTTAGACTTATGGTTTGCAGAAAACCGATTTTGGATGAAAAATATATCTTTAAATTAAATATTGCAGCAAAACATGAAAAAGAGGAATGAGAAAAGAATAATGTTTAACATTGTTCCAAGGTTTGTAAGTAAAAGACTTAGTAGCTCATTTGGTTAGAACATGTGATTTGCATATAAGAGGTACAGAGTTCGATCCCCGCCAGCGCCATATTTTTATTTTAGGGGAATGGCTAAAAAGTGGCTTAGTGTGAACGCAGTTCAAATAGTGGTTTAGTATGAAAATGGTTAATTGGGAAGATAGCTAGAAATATATATATATATGACTTGTAGGTGTCAACACCCTTCTGCTGCGCATCATGTGGCACACGTGGCGCATTTTGTTGGTCTAGGATTATTTTTTTGAACGTGGCTTTTTCTGGTTGATTGGGTGACGATTTTTCTTGTATCAGGGCTGATGTGGCTTTATTTGATTGGTCTGGTGAGGTGTCTTCGTGTCATGATGATTTGGATGGCTTAGATGAATCGTAAGTTGATCTGAAGGCCCATATTAATCCTAAACTTCTATATAATCACCCCATACATCAACCCTAGACCTCACAACTCTAAACTATGATGCCATTGTGCTGTTCATCTACAAACTAACCTAGCCACCACCATAACAAATCAAATTCTAGATTAAAGATAAAAAGAAAAGAGAAAGATTCAAAGCCTAGGAATTCAGAAAAGGAGTTCTAGAACAATATCGAACGAATCAACGCCTACATCAACAGATTAGCTTAGCAACTTCAGAAATCAGATCCCAGAATTCAAATTCCATTTTCTGTGAGTGCGGTTACTTTCACAAGATAATTGTTTAAACGTAATTGTGATGAGTTATGAATTGGACTGTATGAAAATGTTTGTAAATCATATAAAGTTTATGTCTTTGCAAACCATGTTTTGATTTATGCTTGATTTGATTCATTTTATGCAAGTTATGTTCTATGTTAATTAATATGCCTAATTACGTATGCAAGTTATGTATGCAAGTTTGCTCGATCTATGCAAGTTATGAAAGATTATATGCAAGTCATGTTCATACATGTAAGATCATATTTTATATATTCATATGTTTAGATCTACACGTTTATACGATTAGATCCATATCACTCCATATGTTTAGAACTATATGTTCATATGTTTAGATCTACATGTTTATATGATTAGATCCATATCAGTACATATGTTTAGAACTATATGTTCATATGTTTAGATCTACATGTTTATATGATTAGATCCATATCAGTCCATATGTTTAGAACTATATGTTCATATGTTTAGATCTACACGTTTATATGATTAGATCCATATCAGTCCATATGTTTAGAACTATATGTTCATATGTTTAGATCTACATGTTTATATGATTAGATCCATATCAGTCCATATGTGTAGAACTATATGTTCATATGTTTAAATCCATGCAAGTTTATGTTTTGATCCATGCTAGTTCACACTCAATATGTTGATTGGATCTATTTTTATATGTTTACTAGATTTATGCCGTCTTAGATCTATATTGTTTATGCCAGTTATGATGTCATGTGTTTCTTCCCTTTTTCCTTTTTTTATGAGTTGGGCTAATTGCAAGCCTAACGTATCACACGAACTATACGTATGAACGATATGGAAACATTGGGGAAAAGTTTAGGTAAAGGTTGAATATTATGTAATTAGCATAAAAAGAGGTTGTAATCATATAATTAATATTGGACATAACTAGAAAATGTGGCATAACTTGAATTGACCACACTTATGGATAATTTACATATAAACTTGGACATGAATGGTAAATATGTAAATTGGCTAAAAGATGAACATGCCTAACACGAGGTTAGATTGAGTTGCGATGTAAGACTGCCCAGAACTGCCCGACACATCTAGCGACCACAACAACATAGATCTAATGTGAGAGGTTAGCGCATTACGCCTAAAAACCCAAGGTTAGAATGAGTTTGCAGTAGAAGTCTGCCCGGAACCGCCCGGCACATCCAGCAAACGCAAACAACAGTTCCAATGTGAAAGGTTGGTGCTTTAATGAATAAATTAAAGCTAAGGAAAAGACATGATAAGAATGGAAAGGTTAAGTAACATATAAACATGCGATACTTAACCAATACAACATGTTAGGTGGGTGGGTTAAGTTAACATGGACAAGAAGACAACTTAACCGATATTACATGAACAAAGTGGATAGGGTTAAGGCAAGCTTAACCAATAATACATATGGACTTGATAAAGGGAAGGGTTAAGTAAATCTTGGGTAAGTGGGTAATATTAGTATATATAGGCCCACAAACTTAACCGTTAAATAAACATGCGTGAATTAATGAGAAGGTTAAGTAACATATGGATAGGCAACACTTAACCAGTACAACATGTTAATTAAGCAAATGAGTAGGGTTAAGTTAAATTGAGAACACTTAACCATTCTAACATGTTGATTAGGAAACCCTAGTAACGGGGACCCATTTCAGCAGTAACCCACATAGATGTATCATGGTACCCTGAGCTAGGCAGGGTGGGGCACGATTACTGGGCTGATTATAAGCGGTCAAAATAGCGGCGGGTGGTGCAACAGTGTAGGTTCCGACGAAGTATGGGCGTGCACGTGCTCCGGAGTGGAAAAAGAAGGCACTGGGCATCAGTAGTATACACTGTGCATCTTGAATCATGTCGGGTTGCCATCATGGGAATTGATACACTCCATGATGGGGCCAACACAGGTATCTACATACAAGCGTGGCCGAATGACACAAGTAACGAATACATACAAGCGAGGTCAAATGACACAAGTAATAAATACATGCGAGTTAGGGAGACGATCAAACGAGGAAGGTTGTGGGTTCAACTCGTGGGGGTAGAAGCAAAAAGTGGCACCTACGATAGCCGTTAGGAGTACACGAAACTACCATTATCATGATTAGTAAGAGGGATCAACTTTTAGTATGGGCCTAGTAAGGATGCGGTGTAACTAGTAATGATACAGTGTTACTAGCATTTGTGCAGTGTAGTAATTATCCTGCAGTGATTAGTAGCTCAATCAACGATATATCTTGTTCATCTTGTCTGCTTTGTCATGCCTATTACTTTAATGATTATATTGTTAAAGTCACTGGACTCACTAAACTTATGTCTGACCTAGTTTGTTTCGCCTCTTTTCTTCCGTTCCCCCCTCCAGGTTCTTAGGGAGGAAATACTCAAGCTTAGTTCAGATATCTCTTTCTTCCAGCTTGAAGTTGAAAGGTGTATTGCTTGGCTTTCATTCTGCGTATGGCATTTTTCTGTTGGGGATTATGGCTTTAAAATTATGTACTCTGAAGGTTTTGTACAAGACTGATATTATGTACTTGATTTTGGTATTTGGAAACGTAATCAAACTTATTTCTGTTTCCGTTGCAATAAAATTACAAAATTTTCAAGCACTTACTTTTTCTGTCTTATAATATTTTGTTCTGTTTACTTATAATGCTCCACGAAACTTAATGCATTTCCTTTGTGAGTGACATTAACGGACGTGGCGTGTTACAAAATCCTTCTTTCATTTTCACATAGTTTACTTAATCCAACTCCAAAGAAAATGCTTATTTTAAAATCATTGGCTTGGTTTTGAACCTCTTTTACAAACCTTGTTTATATGACTTGGTTTTATTTTCAAATCCTTTAAAAAATCTAATTAAAACTCATTTCAACCTAATTACCTTCTTAAATGATTTGAATTAAAAAGGAAATCCTTTTAATTATTATTAATTAAAATAATAATTAATTTCAACATTAACTGAAGTAAAAGTAGTTTACTTCACTAAATCTTATTAAAATATTACTTAACTTCATTAATGCCAATAACTCGGTAATTATCTTTAAACATTGTTAATTAAAAGGTAATTAACCTTTTTTGAGAAATTTTATTAAATTAAACAACAATTTGTTAAACCATTTCCATTAGATTAATTAGTAACAAATTAATCTAATAACCAATTTTTATCTATACAGTTGACTTAGTCAACTCGATAACATCAATTAATCTTGTTAACTAATTTCCCCTTATACTTCCTCATAAATAAAATTAGAAATATCACCTAATAGTTTCATAAAATAGTTATCCTAATATATTAACCCTTAGACTAATATCCGATTTACTTGCTTATAAAATTTATTAAAACAAAAGAATTTACTATATAAAATCATTTTATAATTACCTTATAAAAATCGATTATAAACATTGGTTATTTTATAAAACATCTACTTTATATAACTTATATAAAATAAACTTTAAAATTTTGATTCAATAATAAAAATAATTTTTTTAACTTAAACTTCACCAATTCGTCTAACGACAAATTTTAAAAAAATGGATTTTAGGTCATATGCTGCCAATCACTTAATCAGTGCTATCTATTAATTAGTATACAACAACGTTGAATTCTATTCAACCGTCAATCATTTAACAACAATCAGCATCTAAATAGATTTAACACTACTTGGGTTAAACAATCCATATATGGATAATATAAAACAAGTAACATACTAAATATTTGAGGAGTCCAGTTGGATCCCTCCAACCTGTTCTTCCCTGCATCACAGCTTATAACAAGATTTAATAACTTCATATGAGATAGATAATATAATCTAAATCATTTAAAGAACAGAAATATAACTAACGTTAATCATCAACCAAACAACCATTTTCTTTTTTTGCAAAGCCGACCGGTTTTTTAAGTGATCCATAACACTAACTTTTATAACAAATAGTAACTAAAATAATTACAGGAGTTTGGCAGATTGTCATACTACAATTTCGGTTTTTAAAGTGGGTTGTCCACTACATACAACATTTATAGTGGGTCGTCTACTGTATCTATTCTAGATAATAGTGCAGGAGCTACCACATATACTAAACTACTGTTAAATACATTACATACTACATACAGTAGTTGAGATTACATTTTGAATTCCAAAACAACACAACCATACAAGTAAACCTTGGAAGTACCAAGGACAAGCCAATGTGTGTTACTTCAAGTACCGAAGATTCAAACTGTAGCATTGCTAATAGTTGTACAGACAACATAACATGATGGAGGCAACATACTAATTCAAACCAGAAGCAGTGCACAATAACCAAATAGAAGGCAAGGACCAAAGGTCTAACCAATCACATCCAAGCTAGAGAGATATTGCATGATGACTATCGCTTGTTGAGAAGTTCTGCCCGACCATCTAGGAAGAATTCTCTGACCAACTCAGCAAAGAAGCCAAGGGGAACAGAGAGGCAGTTAAAAATGTGCACCAATCAAAACAAAACAAAACACTTCCCAACATATTAACATGGTAGTTATCCAAAGGCAACATTACATAAAGAGTAAGATCCATATTAACAAGGAATTTTCCCAATCACCGAAAATTTGCGAGCCGAGGCTTCACCATGGCATCGGGGAAGTGAACAAAGATAAAGGCAAACAGCAGGAAATCAATCCAAAGCTAGGAAGAAAAACCGTACTCCATGAAAGAAATAATCGAAATCTTGAGACCAAAACCATAGCCCCAAACTCACACGTGTAGGTAGCATCATCAGCATCCACAAGACGATATACATTGAATATCCAACCTACATAAGCCCCACCACGACCACAGGGGTGAGACGCGGAACTTATGATAGGTCAGAAGTTACTGCAAGCTCCGCGTGGCTGCCAAATCCTGCTCTCCTAGCAAGACAGAACTTATGACGTGATAAACCAAACAATATCAACTAATACCCAAACAGATTTTTCGACATCACCCAAACTGGCCCCAAAGCTCCTGACAAGGTCAAACAAACACCAGACAGATACACTAAGCAATGTACAGGCTCAAATTCATGAGGTTACCTGGTGTTGCACATTACGGCTTATCGTTCAGAAGAGGGATACATCGAAACTCACTTAGGCAAAAGACGATGAAGCTGGGATATCACAGGAGATGCCACCACACACTGGATAAAGGGGAAACCATGGTGGAGATTGGGAAAGGGTTTAGCCGAGAAGCGATTTGAGGAGAATGGAGGAATATGATGAAAAGGGTTTAGATCCAATATTATTGTTGAGAGCTATGTGGAGCCCATGCATGGCGAAAGCAGATGAGCATGAGAGAAGGAAAGAAATAAGAATTAGGGAAGAGATATGGGATTAATGAATCAGAGAGGCTAAGAGGATGGAAGATGGGAGAAAACACCTATCACCATTAACGAGTTTCACACAGCTCTAGAACCCTTGGTTTTGTTAAAATTTGGGCATAGCCGACCGGATTTTATATTGATCCATAATTGTAACACCCCATGTCTGTTAATGTCACTCACAAAGGGAATGCATTAACTTCCATGAAGCATTATAAGTAAGCAGAACAGAATATTACAAGACAGATACATAAAGTAGTAATTGAAAAATTTATAACTTTATTACAGCAGAAACAGAAGTAAGTTTGGTTACATCTTTCAAAATCACAATATCGGAATTCAAGTACATAAATAACAATCTTATACAAAAGCCTTCAGAGTATGTAATTTTAAAGCCATAATCCCCAATAGAAAATGCCATAAATAGGTAGAATAAAAGCCAAGCAATACTTCAAGCACTCTAGCACTTAAAGCAGAGAGAAACCTAAGTCAAGATCTTACGTTCCCAACCTGAGTACCTTGGGGGGGAACGGAAGAAAAGAGGCGAAACAAACTAGGTCAGACATACGTCTGGTGAGTCCAGTGAATTTCAGCATATAAACAGATAACAGTATCATGACATGTAAATAAAACTGGATGAGAGATAGCCGTAACAGGAGTAGCAGGTTAACAGAAGAAACAGAATGATATAGGCTAAGCTAAGCTCCTTACTTAGTTTTCACTTCTCTGCACTAATACTAGTACAACAGAATTAGGTGTTGTCCTATTGTCTAAATAGAAAACAGAATAATCTCTTCAGGAACACGATGCTAGAAATGGGCCTTTACCACCCGAACAGAGACAGATGGTACAGAAACAGAATCAGGAATGAAATCAGAGACAGAAACAGAATAATCCATACGGAAACAGAATATTAGGGTTAGGTGTACACTAATAATGGGCCTTTACCACCTCAACAGATGGTACCACACAGAAACAGACAGGTGTTACCACCCCAATAGAAACAGACGGTACCCCAACAGAAATAGACAGAACTAAGTGTACCCAAAATTCTACCCCAAGCGATCGGCTCCCTAATACATAAATACCCGGTGTCGGCCCCATAGAAGGGTGTATCACTCCCTAAAGTGGCAACCTATAGACACAGACCTATTTACAGATGTCACGGTGTCTTACATCCTCAGAGCAGACCGGATCCATGCATGCACATGACCCGGTTGGAATGCGCCATCAACACCCCTCACCATTATCAGAGTGAACCTCTTACAATTAGTTCAGTAAGCGTGCCCAGACCCCTCTTAGTGTTGGGTCATAGTTTTGATACCAGAAAGGGTTACTGACTAATATGGGTCCCAAACAACAGATGAAACAAGTAATTATCCCTCCTAACCTTGTGTCCCCAGACTAACAGATTTCAAATTAACTTGTTTACAGATTTCAGATGTACAAAGTTCAGATTAACTAGTTTTCAGATCAGACATACAAGTTAACAGGTTTTCAGACTAACGGATCAAATGTATAGATTAACAAGTTCTCAGACTAACGGATAAGATATACAGATTAACAGACTTACAGATTGTTTTACCTAACTTTGTATTAGGCCTAGAGATTCACGAAACGGGTTTATTAGATTCATCAGTCTAGTTGTTTTAACCCTATCCACCCAACACATTTTAGGCATCATATTTATCTTAGATTTGCATTAATTAAATATTAATGCACAGATCTCTCAGATTAGGTCGGTAGCTTGTGGCCGCTGGATGTGCCGGGAGGTTCCGGGAAGACTTCTTCCACAAGCCAGACCTAACCTCGTGTCTAAGCATCCTTATGCCTACGACCTCTCGCATTAGACTGATAGTTTGCGGTTGTTGGTTAAGCCGGTTTGGTCTGGGCAGGCTACCATCGCAAACTGAGTCAAACCTCGTGTCTCAGCATTCTTATCTGTAGCTAAAGTCTTCATTCACAAATTATGCCAATATCAGATTAATTATGCCAATTCAACAAATTAACTTCTTAAGGGTTATAGCAGATTATTCAAAGTTCTATTAACATGTTTTGCTCAATTTTAGATCGAGCCTACAGATTACATACCCAAATCACAATATTCAATTCCAACAGATTTAGCGGATTGGGAAATTTAATAGATTTAAACATATCCTAAAGTTCTATTAACATATCTTGCCTAATCATAAATTATGCCTCATTTTACATGCCCAAATTATGGTCATAATTCTCAACACAACGTATGCCAAAATTTAGTTAGATTTTCCATAATACAGAATATTCTCTAAAAGCCCCATATCATGATATACAATATGAATTATGCCAATTTATAGCCGTTGATTACCGCGTATATCAAATATCCAAAAATCCGAATTAGGCGTATTCACATTAATAGTTATCCCTATTTTAATATAGGTTTTTCAGGCCTATGTCACATATCCTTTTTCTTCCAAGTCATAGATCGTCATATAAAATATGCCCCAAATCCAGCTCTTAAATTACAACATGTATTATGTCCTCAAAATCAGATCTTGAATTATAACATGCATTATGTCCACAAATTACAAGTCATATGTTGTCATACATTAATTCTCCTTCTTCCAAATCATAAACCGTCATATATAGTATGCCTAGATCTAGATCTTAAATTACAACTTATGTTGTGTTCTCAATTTAGTCATAAATCAGTTATATCCAATTTTGCATCATTCATTATTTTCCCCAAATTTAGCCTTTGCATGTCAATCTCTTATGACATTTGGCTCTGGCTCGTAGTATCCTGGCTATAGAACAGAAGGAAGGAAGAGAGACAGAATTGTTACAATAAGATAGATCTACACAGAAAAACAGATCTGATAAACAAGAATAAGATGGATCTACACATAAAAACAGATCTGATAAACAAGAATAAGATAGATCTCCAATCCAGATTTATACTCATGTCAAGATCATAATTAAATTTCATATCTGAAAATAACTATACTCACAAATCGTGGTTTAAGAAAGAGAAGAAAGATTCTGGGATCTGATTTTCTGGAGTTGATTTAGCTTTCCGTTGATGTAGGCGTTGATTTGTTATCTTTATCTTCTCTTTTGAATTGATTGATTAGGGTGGAGGCTAGGTCACTTGAGGTTTTAGGAGCATGGAGACACCATTCCTCTTTGTTAATGAATTGGGATTTATGTTTAGGGTCCTTATATAGTTGTAGAGAGTGTTTTAGGACCATTAGATTAACCCTGAACCATGAGAACCAATCAGATGCCACATCTGCCTTAGAGCGAACCGGCCCACGGGTTGACAGCCAACCACCCTGAATCAACCACTAGTCGACCCAGCGAGACTCGGGTCGACCTCAAAAATGGGTCGGTTCGGTTATCCCCCCTCCCGATTTGCTGTTTTGAACTTTTTGGTATATTTATTTATTTAATTTTTTATATATATCTATATATATATATTTCTCTCATATGCATACAAACTTCAAGGCTTAATAACATCTTCATAAGGTATCCGTTTTGTGCAAACCAAATGTCTATCTTGACCCAAAATTTTGAAACGAACATAATAGCGCAACCCATTTCACTTAATTCTTCTTCTAAAAATTACGTATACTTTAATTTGTGAATTTTAATGTTATAAAATTACGGGGTGTTACATTCTCCCCTCCTTAAAGAATTTCGTCCCCGAAATCTCCAAGTTAAGAAGAATGTACCATACTATCCAATCATCCATCTACTCAACCATCATCCACAAGCATCCATTATCCTTAATAGGTTTCTAATGTTGTATGAACATATGTAGAGTGTGTGTATATGTTTCTTATCTAATGCAAAATCAAGCAGTCTACTGATCCAGTTAACCTCCTTAATGCGAATTACGTTAGTGCCATGAGTCCAATTATGTATGCAAGAAATCCTAATTAATACACATCATTTCTATATGATTGCATAACCATTCATCCAAATGAAACGTCCATATGATGAGTCAATCATTTTGCATCCACAAAAATTGAAAATGCACACACATCCATATGCAGTATGAAAGTGTTATTGAGCCGATCTAGTGCCTAGTGTGTGTATATGCAACCACGAGCAACCACTAGCAACCACTTGCATCCACTTGCAACCATCAAACATAATATGTCTTAAACACATGTTTACACCCATTAGTTTCTACCTAAAGGTCGAAGACTCAATCGATAGGATACAACCGAGTGATAGAAGCAAGTATAATTAAAACAAAAGTTCTGTTCCCATTAGACATCGGTTAAGAGAATAAATCTCTAAGTATCAACCCCGAAGACCGAAATCAACATCAGATTGACACCCAGAGAATTACTCCCATTAAACAATGTCAAAACTAGAAATATACTTCACGCTTCGAGTAAAAACCCCTATCCTTTTCAGGAATATTCAGATACTTACAGACTACTGGTACAGATCAGATTATCAAATGATTCTTAGGAAACTAAGCATGATAAAACCCACCATATCCCACAAAAACCAGAATGTATGTGTCACAGTCAACTTAACGCTTAACACATATACCTTCAAACCCCAACTTATCACGAATAGATGAGTCGTAATCCTTATTGGGTTTGAGACTATAACGGGATCAGAAACAAGACTAGTATTAAAGTGCAGAGTCTCAATTACAGAACCAAAATGCTAGAATCAAAAACAGTTTTAACTCAATAATCAGATAAGGAAATTAAACCTTCTACAGAAATTTTCCTATCTCTATCCTATCCACCAGCCATGAGAGCATTCGCCTGCCCTCTAGAAGTAGGTTCTGCCCTCTGCCCTTGCCCTCGTTTCTTCGGGCAGTCCCTAGTGAAGGGTCCCATTTCTCCACAGTTGAAGCAATCGCCCTTCCTCTTTCTGCAATCCTTGTTCAGATGAGTCAAGCTTCCATAAGTAAAGCACTTTTTCTTTCTTATCTTCAGACTTTTCATCCTTCTTTTGTGTTTCCTTTTTGGGCCACGCTTTCTTGTTTTGTGGTCCTTCGAGCTTTTCTTCTTTCTTCTCACTTTTGGCTTCCTCTTCATGCATTAATGCCATGTCAACCAATTTCTCGAAGGTAGCCCCCATAGGAATGTGGGTCATAGCCAACCCGTGTAGCGGTTCATTCAAACCTTTAACGAATCTCAGGGCCTTCTTATCAGGTGTGTTCACCAAGTCTAAGCCAAATCTCGCCAATTGGTTGAACTTGTTGACGTACTCCTTTACTGATAAATTCTCTTGCTTCAATGCTAAGAACCTCTCCATGTATAAATTCTCTTCTGCTCGTGAGAGAAATTTCATCTTGAACCTATTCTTGAAATCCCTCCATGTCTCCACTGGATGCTCTCCATTCGTGACCTCCCACTAAAACGGGGCTTTGTCCTTCATTAACCAAGTAGCTAGTTGGACCTTCCTTCCATCTTCTATCTTGAAGATACCAAATAAATCTTCCACATCCTTAAGCCAATTTCGAGCTTCAACAAACGTCTCTGACCCGTGAAAAGGTTTCCCGCCCATCGCCCGAAAGTCCCTGCATATCTTTGAAAAAGTATCAACGCGTGGAGGGGGAGGAGGAGGAGGAGGAGAAACGTCTCCTGGGCCTGCGGCGGTGTCCCTAGCCTCCAGATACCTTCGGAACCAAGTTGGTATCGGTATGCCCTCGGGTATCTCGGGTACCCCAAACAAGCTGAAAAGAAAAAGGGAAGAGATTCAAAACGGAGAATCGAAAGAAAGATATATGGCTTTTGGGGATTATGTTTTTCAAAATAAACTCTACTTTTGAAAATAGTTCCTTTTTAAAACCTTTACGAAAATAGTTTCCAAAAACTTTTATCTAATCTGGTAACCTTCAGCTCTGATACCAAGTGTAATACCCCATGTCCGTTAATGTCACTCACAAAGGGAATGCATTAACTTCCATGAAGCATTATAAGTAAGTAGAACGGAATATTACAAGATAGATACATAAAGTAGTACTTGAAAAATTTATAACTTTATTACAGTAGAAACAGAAGTAAGTTTGGTTACATCTTTCAAAACCACAACGGAATTCAAGTACATAAATATCAGTCTTGTACAAAAGCCTTCAGAGTACGTAATTTAAAAGCCATAATCCCCAACAGAAAATGCCATAAACAGGTAGAATCAAAGCCAAGCAATACTTCAAGCACTTTAGCACTTCAAGCAGAGAGAAATCTAAGTCAAACTCTTACGTTCCCAACCTGAGTACCTGGGGGGAACGGAAGAAAAGAGGCGAAACAAACTAGGTCAGACATATGTCTGGTGAGTCCAGTGACTTTCAGCATATAAACGGATAACAGTATCATGACATGTAAATAAAACTAGATGAGAGATAGACATAAAAGGAGTAGCAGATTAACAAAAGAAACAGAATGATACAGGCAAAGCTAAGCTCCTTACTTAGTTTTCGCTTCTATGCACTAATGCTAGTATAGCAAAATTAGGTGTTGTCGTATTGTCTAAATAAAAAACAGAATGATCTCTTCAGGAACACGATGCTAGAAATGGGCCTTTACCACCCGAACATAGATGGATGGTACAGAAACAAAATCAGGAAAGAAATCGGAGACAGAAAAAGAATAATCCCTACGGAAACAAAATATTAGAGTTAGGTGTACACTAGTAATGGGCCTTTACCACCCTAACAGACGGTACCACACAGAAACAGACAGGTGTTACCACCCCAACAGAAACAGACGGTACCCCAACAGAAACAGACAGAACTAAGTGTACCCTAAATTCTACCCCAAGCAATTGGCTCCCTAATACATAAATACCCTGTGCTGGCCCCCACAGAAGGGTGTATCACTCCCTAAAGTGGCAACCTATAGACACAGACCTATTTACAGATGTCACAGTGTCTTACAGCCTCAGAGCAGACCGGATCCATGCACACACATAACCCGGTTGGAATGCACCATCAACACCCCTCGCCATTATCAGAGTGAACCTCTTACGATTAGTTCAGTAAGCGTGCCTAGACCCCTCTTAGTGTTGGGTCATAGTTTTGATACCAGAAAGGGTTGCTGACTAATTTGGGTCCCAAACAATAGATGACACAAGTAATTATCACTCCTAACCTTGTGTCCCCAGACTAACAGATTTCAGATTAACTTGTTTACAGATTTCAGATGTACAAAGTTCAGATTAACTAGTTTTTAGATCAGACATACAAGTTAACATGTTTTCAGACTAACGTATTAGATATACAGATTAACAAGTTCTCAGACTAACGGATCAGATATACAGATTAACAGACTTACAGATTGTTTTACCTATCTTTGTATTGGGCCTACAGATTCACGAAACGGGTTTATTAGATTCATCAGTCCAATTGTTTTAACCCTATCCACCCAACACATTTTAGGCATCATATTTATCTTAGATTTGCATTAATTAAATATAAATGCACAGACCTCTCACATTCGGTTGGTAGCTTGTGGCCGTTGGATGTGCCAAGCGGTTCCGGGTAGACTTCTGCCATAAGCCAGACCTAACCTGGTTAAGCCGGTTGGGTCCGGGCAGGCTTCCACCGCAAACTGAGTCTAATCTCGTGTCTCAGCACTCTTATTTGTAGCTAAAGTTTTCATTCACAGATTATGCCAATATCAGATTAATTATGCCAATTCAACAAATTAACTTCTTTACAAGTTACAGCAGATTATTCAAAGTTCCACTAACATGTTTTGCTCAATTTTAGATTGAGCCTACAGATTACATACCTAAATCGCAATATTCAATTCCAACAAATGTAGCGGATTGGGCAATTTAATAGATTTAAACATATCCTAAACTTCGATTAACATATCTTGCCTAATCATAAATTAAGCCTCATTTTACATGCCCAAATTATGGTCATAATTCTCAACATAACATATGCCCAAATTTAGTTAGATTTTCCACAATACAGAATATTCTCTAAAAGCCCCAAATCATGATATACAATATGAGTTATGCCAATTTATAGCCGTTGATTACCAGGTATGTCAAATATCCAAAAATCCAAATTAGGTGTATTCACATTAATAGTTATCCCTATTTTAATATAGGTTTTTCAGGCCTACGTCACATATCCTTTTTCTTCCAAGTCATAGATCATCATATAAAATATGCCCCAAATCTAGCTCTTAAATTACAACATGTTTATGTCCTCAAAATCAGATCTTGAATTATAACATGCATTATGTCCCCAAATTACAAGTCATATGTTGTCATACATTAATTCACCTTCTTCCAAATCATAAACCGTCATATATAGTATGCCTAGATCTAGATCTTAAATTACAACTTATGTTGTGTTCTCAATTTAGTCATAAATCGGTTATGTCTAATTATGCATCATTCAATATTTTCCCCAAATTTAGCGTTCGCGTGTCAATCTCTTATGAGATTTGGCTTAGGCTCGTAGTGGCCTGGCTATAGAACAGAAGGAAGGAAGAGATACAGAATAGTTACAATAAGATAGAACTACGCAGAAAAACAGATCTGATAAACAAGAAAAAGATGGATCTACACAGAAAAACAGATCTAATAAACAAGAATAAGATAGATCTCCAATTCAGATTTATACCCATGTCAAGATCATAATTAAATTTCATATCTGAAAATAACCGTACTCACAAATCGTGGTTTAAGAAAGAGAAGAACGATTCTGGGATCTGATTTTCTGAAGTTGATTTAACTTTTCGTTGATGTAGGCGTTGATTTGTTATCTTTATCTTCTCTTTTGAATTGATTGATTAGGGTGGAGGCTAAGTCACTTTAGGTTTTAGGAGCATGGAGGCACCATTCCTCTTTGTAAATGAATTAGGGTTTAGGTTTAGGGTCCTTATATAGTGGTAGAGAGTGTTTTAGGACCATTAGATTAACCCTGAACCATGAGAACCAATCAGATGCCACATCTGCCTTAGAGCGAATCGGCCCACGGGTCGACAGCCAAACACCCTGAATCAACCCCTAGTCGACCCAGCGGAGCTCGGGTCGACCTCAAAAATGGGCCGGTTCGGTTATTCCTCCTCCCAATTCGCTGTTTTGAACTTTTTTGCATATTTATTTATTTAAATTTTTATATATATCTATATATATATATATTTATTTCTCTCATATGCATACAAACTTCAAGGCTTAATAACATCGTCATAAGGTATCCGTTTTGTGCAAACCAAATGTCTATCTTGACCCAAAATTTTGAAATGAAAATAATAGCGCAACCCATTTCACTTAATTCTTCTTCTAAAAATTAAGCATACTTTAATTTGTGAATTTTAATGTTATAAAATTACGGGGTGTTACAAACTTGTTTTCTTTCAAACAAATTTCCATCAAAAACTTTTCTAAGGTAGCAATCTGTTGACCCGCTTTTTAGTCAAAGCAGTCACACATGGAATCTCTTCTCTACAATACACTCAAGCGTTGGGAATATCGTCAGAAGACATGAAGTGATTTGGTCGAAATCGCATCACAAACAAAGAAAGGCCCGGAACTCCTACCAGACGGCCTTTTTTGGGCCCGGAAACAGTGATTACGGAGCTGAGCTTTAAAACTCTTGTATATCTCTGAATCAGCTTCAGTTCGAGCTTTGGTTTGGCTCAATCGGACTTACGGTTTGAAAGTTACGCATGTTTCCGTGAACGCATGCAGAACCGGAAACCTGGAATTTAGCATTAAATAGAACCCCGGATCGGATCGGACCCGCTCCGACCCCATACTTCAAAGACGCTCAGACTTCAACTCCAGCTCACTTCGGTTCGGATCGGACCATCAGAACCTGAACCGCTTTGCTCTGCACATAAATGCACATCATGTCTACCGTTCGGAAACTCCATCTCGGTTCGGATCGGAAATGACGGCTCGGTTCGGAACAAGGAGAATCCGACCCGCCTCATATCAGTTGCTCAGGAGAGCACAACGTCTTCAGTTCAAAGGCTTCGCCCCTGTTCGGATCGGAGAACCGATCCGATCCCCCTTTACCTACTGCTACACAACTGTTTTGACCGCTTCTTAAGGGGTAACCGCTCCTACTATCATGGATCTGGCTCCACTTGGCAAAACCCAAACAGAAGGACTTCTTCCACTACTTTTCGAGATTAACTCCGGTCGTGACACGTGGCATATCCGAACCGGACCGATTCAGGACTCCCAGTGGCTCCTCTATGCCTATAAATACACCACAACATGGCTATTTCAGAGGACTTTGGGAACTCTAACTCTTCATGGCTTCCATTATGGTTCTTCGCAAGGCTATTGCATAACCTAGAAATCGAATTCCACATTGTAAACACGAGGATTTCGTGTATAAACGGAAAGCAAACAACATTGTAATAGCTTCTTAGGATTTAAGAAACTATAAAGTGGACGTAGGCTTGGATTGAGCCGAACCACTATAAAAAATCTCGTGTGTCTCCTCTTATTTTACTGCTTTTTCTGTATTAATCTATGATTGTGAGGTTTTCACATAGCATTTGGGTGTTAGGCCCAAATTTCGGTCTAACATTTTGGCGCGCCAGGTAGGGGGGCACACGACAACTTCAACGTCTGCTTGGATTATTTGGCTATTGGATCGATGGCTAAGCAAAAGATTTCCCGTGTTGAAGGCGAAAGCACGAGAAACGAAGCAAGCCATGAAGCTTCCTCTCATAAAAATCCATCAGCATACTTGACGCGAGAAGAGATGGATGGCGTTCTCGATGAATTGAGAACCCAAATGGCTAGGCAAGATGATCTCCTCCGCAAACAACAGGAGATGATCGACCAATTCTTCGCTCGGATGGAAGGTAGGCCGAGTGGCAACACACAACTCGCTGGAAATAGCACGGAAATAGCCCCAGCAGCAGCTGCAAACCGGATCGGTTCGGATCTGATCCGAACCGAGGGCCAAAACTTGAATCAAACGCAGATGGAAATGGGGGGCAATCCTCACCGGATCGGTTCGGATCCGATCCGAACCGCCACCTTACATGAGCTTGGGGGCAGCAGCTTCCCCTTTGGAAATCAAGACTTCGCTCCAGCACGACCTACCTCTGCACCGGTTCGGATCGGCAATTCCACACAGCTTCAGCATCAAGCTCCCCGGTTCGGAACAGGCGAACCTGTTCGGATCGACACCTCCGATCCGAACCGTGCACCTCTTCATAACCTCCCTCGCTTCTCCGAACCGCAGCAAGGGGGCACCTCCGAACCGAACCGGATGGCCTTCCAAGCTCCCTATACCTCTCTGAACTCTTCTGGGCTCAACGCTGGGGGCACCAGCTTCGAACTAGGCAACTTGCAACAGCTCTTTGAAGGCGACCGGCTCGCCAATCTCATTGAACGCCTTTCGAGAGGCCGCATTTATCAGAATGACATGGATGATGTCAATCATAATCCATTCACACAGGAAATCAGGAATTCCCGCAATCCTCCAGATTTCAAACTTCCACAACTGGAACTCTACAACGGCAGGGCAGATCCTACCGTGCACCTAATGCGCTATAAACGGCATATGGAAGTTCAATCGGCGTTGCTTTCCCCTCTTTTTGACTGATATTGCTGCTATGTGGTTTCGGCAGCTGGAATCTGAATCGATCAACAGCTGGAACATGTTGGTCGCTCGCTTTATTGAACAGTTTCGGGTCCATATTGCTCGACCAAAGAATGTAATGTCACTAACTACAATCAAGCAGAGGCCTAAAGAAACTCTGCGGTCATTTCTGGAAAGGTTCAACGTTGCAGCAGCATCAGTTGATCGACCTGAGTCATATATGGTATTGATGGCGGCAGTATCCGGCGTTCTAGACAACTCAGAGTTTAAAAAATCCTTGAACCGAGACCCACCAAGGAATCTCAGCGAATTCTATCTTGAATCGGATAGGTTTTTGCGTGAAGAAGACGCAACGTCCGAAAAGAAAATTCTCGATGTTAACATACTCAAAGACGGAGAACCGTCTGATTCTGATAAAGGCAAAGGAAAAGCTGCCGTCAAGAATGACCGCAACGCTCAGCCCCGGAGAGGGCCCAGATATGAAAAGTATACAGAACTCAATTCTTCACTAACCGACATCTACGTGAACACAAACGGTGACGTCTCCTATCCAAAGCCTCCCAGGAGGGAGCCATCGCAAAGAGAACGCGATTCTGGGAAATATTGCATATTTCACGATATGGACGGTCATGACACAAATGACTGTAGACACTTGCGAGATCTGATTGAGGAACGGGTTAGACGTGGAGAGCTACCCGAGTATGTGAAACAACCAACATCACCTGTACCTGTGCTGCCACCACCTGCTCCCCGGAGAGGGAATGACCCTGGAACGAGCTCCCATCGGCTCGTCATCAACTGATCTGGATTGGATCACTCTGCGTTTTCAGCATTTCTTAGGATTTAAGATATGTCTCTTTGCTTTCTTTAGGTTTTCCGATTGGCTAAATCGGAGTACACACGTTCGGGGTTAGGATTTAGCTCCAAATCGTGCTCTGCACTCGATGACAAACCAATCAGGATTTGCTTTGGTTTTGTACTTTGAATTGAATAAGGAAGGACTTTCCGAGCATGGATTATGTTTGGCAATTTAAGTGTCTTTTCAGGTTGTGGCAGGATTCTCAATCTCAACTAAAGTATGGCTTATACTTATCTCGGACCCCTAGGCATGGATTATGCCAAGGGACAGACTGTCTTGTCAGGTTTTGGCAAGCATAGCTCTATCCCGACATGAGTATGGATTGTACTCACTAGGATTCTTAAGTATGGATTGTACTCTGGAACGGCTTATTGTTTTGTCAGGATCTGGCAAAGGAACTCAATAAAACTCGAGTATGGTTTATGCTCAGTTTGAACTTCCTGGTATGGCTTATACACGGAAGGTTAGGTCCCTCGTCAGGTTTTGGCAGGATGATTCGAACGTATCTTGAGTATGGTTTATGCTCAAACAAACGCCCAAGCATGGTTTATGCTCGAAAAAGTAATGGGTTTTGTTAGGTTTTGACATAGCTGTTTGCTTTCTCTTCTTCGCAGGTATGGATTATACTTGCAGCTGGCAGGCCCGGCGTGGCCTTGGATTATCCAGAACACATCTTCCTTCAACCAGCAAGATATGTTCTGGGGGGCAAAATGTTGACCCGCTTTTTAGTCAAAGCAGTCACACATGGAATCTCTTCTCAACAATACACTCAAGCGTTGGGAATATCGTCAGAAGACATGAAGTGATTTGGTCGAAATCGCATCACAAACAAAGAAAGGCCCGGAACTCCTACCAGACGGCCTTTTTTGGGCCCGAAACAGCGATTACGGAGCTGAGCTTTGTAACTCTTGTAGATCTCTGAATCAGCTTCAGTTTGAGCTTTGGTTTGGCTCAATCGGACTTACGGTTTGAAAGTTACGCCTGTTTCCGTGAACGCATGCAGAACCGGAAACCTGAAATTTAGCATTAAATAGAACCCCGGATCGGACCCGCTCCGACCCCATACTTCAAAGACGCTCAGACTTCAACTCCAGCTCACTTCGGTTCGGATCGGACCATCAGAACCCGAACCGCCTTGCTCTGCACAGAAATGCACATCATGTCTACCGTTCGGAAACTCCATCTCGGTTCGGATCGGAAATGACGGCTCGGTTCGGAACAAGGAGAATCCAACCCGCCTCATATCAGTTGCTCAGGAGAGCACAACGTCTTCAGTTCAAAGGCTTCGCCCCTGTTCGGATCGGAGAACCGATCCGATCCCCCTTTACCTACTGCTACACAACTGTTTTGACCGCTTCTTAAGGGGTAACCGCTCCTACTATCATGGATCTGGCTCCACTTGGAAAAACCCGAACAGAGGGACTTCTTCCACTACTTTTCGAGATTAACTCCGGTCGTGACACGTGGCATATCCGAACCGGACCGATTCAGGACTCCCAAGGGCTCCTCTACGCCTATAAATACACCACAACATGGCTATTTCAGAGGACTTTGGGAACTCTAACTCTTCATGGCTTCCATTATGGTTCTTCGCAAGGCTATTGCATAACCTAGAAATCGAATTCCACATTGTAAACACGAGGATTTCGTGTATAAACGGAAAGCAAACAACATTGTAATAGCTTCTTAGGATTTAAGAAACTATAAAGTGGACGTAGGCTTGGATTGAGCCGAACCACTATAAAAATCTCGTGTGTCTCCTCTTATTTTATTGCTTTTTCTGTATTAATCTGTGATTGTGAGGTTTTCACATAGCATTTGGGTGTTAGGCCCAAATTTCGGTCTAACACAATCCATCACTTAGATACTTGAAAATTGACACTGATAAAGCTGCAGTCATTATCAGAATTATTTCCGGTGACTGAAGTGAGTTTAGTGCTTTAACAATTTCAAAATCCATTTAAAAATGATTTTTATCTAAAAATCCATTCAAATGTTCAAACTAAATGGCTAAAATTCTGGATCGTAACAGTCATTATTCTAATGGATTCAAATGGTTTTAGACGACAAGTTTATTAAAATAACAATTTTACCATGAAACCACCAAGCCGTTGTTAGTCCATAGAAAAGCCGTTGACAGTCATTGGAATCTTTTTAGAACAATATACAGTAGCTTTAGTACTCATATCATTAAAAATGAGCAAATGAGTTGCTGCTGCAGTGGTTATTTGTGCAACATTCAGTTGTTTGTCCAAGGTTCCAGCACCACGAGAGACATCAAGGTTTTTGTAAAAGAGAAATGCTAAACTCACTCTCCTTTAGGGAGAGTGAGTTTGTACTTGCCACATGATTGGTGGAAATGAGTTGACACCAATCATTAGCCATGTATGATACAATAAATGCCAACCCATTTCCACCAATCAGGTGGCAAGTACAAGCTCACTCTCCCTAAGGGAGAGTGTGCTTAGCATTTCTCTTTGTAAAAATATTTAATCATCTTTACATTTTGGCTGGGGAATCAAAATCGCTGTGCTGGGCCTTTCTGGGATAATGTGTACATAACTCCATTGTGAAAAATAAATTAGTGCGCTTTTCACTTCTCTTTATATTCTTTACCACACGATCTATTTTCCAAACTGATCGTATAGGAAATAGGAAAACAAAAAACATATCTATTACTTATACCGAAAAGCAGAAACCAAACCTTTCTTTAAGCAACACGTGTCCCATTGCCGCACTACAATACGCTTATCTTCCTTCCTGTTTTGCGTATTCCCAATTTCATAACCGCATTCATTTTGAACTCCCTAACCACATTTGTTAACCTCTTTTTCCCCAAATCAGATTTCCTTTACGCTTCCTATTCAAATAGATCTGCTTTTGATTTCCTTCTGCATCCAACTTCGCACAATTCATACCGCAGTTCGATTCTCCACTCTCAATTTATTTCTGGAATGCATTTGGTGTACGGAATAAAACTTGAAGGCCAGGAATTGCTACTGTAGAAACAGGAATCGCCGAAGGTATGATTCACTTATCTTAACCACTCATTAATCGTCCATATTTTTTGAGTTTATTTCCCTTTTCTTACCCTATTTTGAATTAGGTTTTTCTACAATATTTATGTACTTTGAACTGATAGTCATAATATGGATTTCAGTTTAAACATACTGGATATGTGTCTGCTACTTCTGTCTTCTGTAAACTGCTGATGAATAAAAATAACAAAGTCGTATAACGTATCGTTGACGTTGGTTTATCACTTCAACAGAAGTCACCGTCCTATTATTTTAATATTTAATGTTTTCATTACAAATTTTTTGGTATGGCTTACTTTTGATGCAAATCAAACATTTTTTTGGTGGTTGGTACCCTAGATTAATTTGTTTATTGAAAGTTGGTATTTTCTGGTTAATATGAAATATGCATTTGTGTTTCAATTGTCTTTTATATGGGTTCAAACGGTGGATGCAATCTCCATTTTGTCGTCACATCTCATATCAGTTACTACACTGTATTTTTTGATATAAAAGTTTTTGATGTTGGAGCAACAAATGGATTAGTATAATTATACTTTACCATGCAATTTATCCTCATTCAACACTATTAGAAACAATACTCCCTGCTTTTTTGGGGTTAGGTTGGTTTCTGTTACACAATTGGTTGCTTCTTACTGCATAAATGTATGGTTTGATTTAAAACCTCTGATTTAAATGAATCTCTTAAAGGTGATAAATTTTTACTTAAAATCTAAAAAAAAAAAAAAAACCTCGAGGACTGGACCATTCTTTGCCTTTTTCAAATAACACCAGTCAAGTTGGGTTCAAAGCAAATTAAAAGTTGAAGTCGGAATGTTAGCACGTTATGGTTTTTCTACTGTATTTTATTTCTTTTCTTTACCTTTCGTTCTAGCTATGTTATTCAGGATTCTGTAAAGTTTTGCTACTGGTATAATACTTGAAGATATGGCTTTAATGTTTACATGTTGAGCAATGTAATTAAAAGGCAAACATTTTAGTTTTAGCTGAAAGTAAGCTCTCATATAAAAATACAAAATTTGAAATTACGTTAAATTTGTTTGGTCCATGTTTTTTAATCCAATATTCACTCCTAAGGCATTATGTATTATTGTTTTTTTTCCATGATTATACAGTCCTATAGTTGATCTCTTTCCTGCAGCTCTAACAAAGGAGTACTTCCACTTTGGAAAGTGGTGGACCAATTGTTCTTAAGGCCATGGATCTGAATCAGGGTATGCTTGGCTTCAATGATCAAAATGTCGAGTTTTCTTGCGATTTGCTTGGTTTTAATGTAGTAAGTACTACGGTATGATCTTGCTTGATTTATGGATTATTAATAGTTGTACATACATTGTTATTAAGTAACTAAAATCTTGAATTCAAAAAATGTAGTCATATGCTATATCATGAGTGCCAATACATTATTTTGTTAGGTTGCACAACGAAGACCTTCAAAACTGTGGAGAATCTTTAAACATTTTCCCTAAATTGATGTTTGGTATGCTTCCCATGCCATGGTAATTTTTAGGCTTACCAACTGTAGTATTACTGCAATACATAGATGCAATATCCGAGAATAATTTACCAATTTTGTTAACTGTCTTTGTATCTTAGGGGAAAGAATAGTAAAAGTTTGTATCTATCTACAAAATTGTGTATGGTACGTCATGTAACAATGCATATCTTCATCAAAAGAATTTTTTATGTTTTATGTAGGAAAAGAGAAACCACGTTGCTGATATCCGACGGATGTTCTGTTTTCTAAATAACCATTTTTTCCCATTCATTTATAACTGCTGGCGTAAATTCAGTTCGACTACATCGAATGTCCCTATTTCCGCATTCCCTCTTAATTCTCCAATTTAATAACCATACGTCAAGTGATCTGCCACGGTCTCTCTCTCCTCCCTCCCCTCTTCGTACTGACTATTGACCTCACCAATGTCTGCGTTGTTGGTCTCCTCTCATTGGTATAACAGTAGATTCGACCAATTCCGAAACTAGGCTATTCTAAGGTACCACTTTCAATAACTTTTCGTTAACATTCAAGATTCTATACAGAGTTTACGGCATAATAGGTAGGCTAAGTGGTACAACATAATTTTATGATCTACTGTTTCTTCCCTTTTACATCGTCTACGGTTTTTTTCCTTTCCACAGTTAATATTATATGTAATTGGAAGAGAAGTTGATAGGGTTTGTTTAAATTCTGTTTACAATTTATTATCCAGTATCAAAATTTTTGTATTTAATTTAAATTTGTGTCAGTGTATAATGTATAAATTTAATTCACCAATTTTTCGGTTCTCTTAAGTTTTGCGAAATTTTCTTTAGTTATTGCTATGCGCTAATGCATAATCCATGCGTTTGAGGTTAAATTCCCTTTATCAGGTATGAAAAATAATATTTAAATAAAATACATTCTTCTAATGGTGATAAAAATGTAATTTTTGTTGTTTCCGTAGTCACTTCCACAATTCAATTGTTTGTTATGCTGTTATGCCATCCCATTTTTTCTCTCATCTACCTGCTTTTCGTCTCCTTCTGTATACTCTTCTCTCTGGATTTGAAAACCCTTAATTTTTAATCTTATAATTACAGTTGCACGTACACTCAGTTCACCAATTTTTGGATTCTCTTGGGTTTTGTGAACTTTCCTTCAGTTACATCTATCTGGAATGTGTAATCCATGCATTTGAGGTTAAACTCCCTTTACCAGGTATGAACAATAACATTTTATATAACATAATTTTTTGAATGATGTTAGAAATGAATTAGCTTTTATTGTTTCTGTAGTATTGACATATATGTTGATTAACATTTACATTTAAACCATTGAATTCGGTTGAAGTTATAACTTTTTGAGTGGGCGTTTCAAGTATTATAGGAGAAGATGCTCAGAAATCCTGAGAAGTTTAACTTCAAATTTTGCAAAACTAGGTTAAATACCTAAACTGTTTTTATGCCAACATTAATGAAATTCAGTAGACTTTCCTTAATACTCCTTACTTAATGCAATGGACCAAACATGCTTAGGTTTCAACTTCAATTACTTTAATATATGTAGTGAATCTAAAAAGGGAGTTACCTAAAAACAAAAATCATATTGTTTTTCTCCAAAAGCCAAAATTGCATTTTTGTCACACACACACACACACACACACACACACACACATATATATATATATATGGCATTTTTGTCGATTAGTTGAATAGTCTACAGATATTGGTAGTCCCCGTCTACCTTTGCACATTGCTATAGTTGAATGTTCTACATGTGAATGATATCATCTGTTTGATTCCATTTAGTTATTTAAAACTGATTCCATGTAGTGGTTCTAAACCCGCTCTTAACTAGAGGTAGTTCATAATTAGACATTGTGCAGATCATCAATGATGACAATGATTAGTAGAATAGTCTACAGATATTGGTAGTCCCCATCTACATTTGCACATTACTATAGTTTATTGTTCTACACGTGAATGATATCATCTGTTTGATTCCATGTAGTTATTTAAAACTGATTCCATGTAGTGGTTCTAAACCCACTCGAGGTAGTTCATAATTAGACAAATTGTGCAGATCATCGACGACGACAAAAATTTCCATATATTTCATTTCGTGTATGCTCTCATCGGTTTCATTTTTTTTTAATATGCTTATACGTTGTTAATTAAAATTTACATTTATAATTGCTTACTTCAAATTACTTATATATATTATTGTCTTTTAACTTTCAAAGAATCTGATTTACTTCTCAATAGCTTATAGTTATAAAAATTTCTATGTTATCGAAGCATCTACAGTAAATACTGCGTATCATTAGTTTATTCATTTGAATGAAACACCTAATCATGTTTAGTTCTTGGCAGTTTAGCATAATTTAAAAACAAAAATAGTTCAATGTTTTAATGGATAGATTAAGAGCATACTAAAATTGAAGAATATACTTGATAAAACCATAGTTCACATATAATTAATTTACATGGTTTCTATCATGATTCAAACATCATAATTGTCACCATATTAGAATGAAATACCAATGCTTTAGGTAGTCATATTTAGGATTGGCACTAGGGACAAATATAAATGTTTATTGGTCATATTCAAATATTACATTTACGAAGAAATACAAAATATTTTACTGGTATTTTTGCATTCTTGATATTTAAATGACTACTTTCGGTACCCTTGGGACAAGAATGTCATTTGTCCACGCATGACAATTTAGCTTTGTCACATAGCATGGGTACTTTATATTTATTATATGCTGTCATTTATGCTATAATATAATTGTTTTGGATGCATGTCCAGTTGTAATATACAAGTCAACATACGTATGAGTATTCTTATTGTGACTATTGCTGATGATCGTTGGTAAATGTTGACAAATATGTTTTCCGTGACAATCGACCTGCCAAATTCATTTTATGTGTAATTTGGCAAGCTTCATGATTTGCTGTCAGCTGATTAATTCCATGAAAATGTTTGTGAAAAGGATTCTTGGTTTTACGTACAATTGTTTTATCCTTACATATCAATTAAACGATTATGTTCAATAAACAATTTTTACTGTCATGATATAAAAGCTACTAAATGGTTCTGAGGTCAGTTATTTGAATTCATCATGATATGGGCATCTTAGTCTAAAGTTCTGTCATGACACAAATTGCCTAGCTGTATATCTCTTTTCTTGATATGCTTCGAAAATAATATGATGAAGTCCGAAAAATATAAACTATTAAGGGATACTATAAATATGCTCTATATCGGACAATAATTTGGGTATGAGAACATTTGCTTAAAACCGTAATGTATAAAAAAAAGGCACTGGTCTTTGTAATTGATCAGAGTTAGGATCTGGTGGTTACACAAGTACACTCTTAACTAGATGGCAGTTACATTCTCCCATGCTTTTTTTCCCACACTTTGTAATGACAATATTGGAGAGTTAAAATTTTAATTATGAACTGATCTAAATAATTTGGCTTCTTGACGTAGAAATTGCGTATTTGCTACAAGCTAATAAGTATAGACCGGAATCAACTGTTCATAGTGGTTACAGGCCTTGGTCTAGGAATGTGTGGAGGTTTAGGTTTGTGTTTTGACAAAATTAAGGTGGATGGATCATGAAATGTTTTCGTTGGGGGAAATGTTGGAAATGGTTGCAATGAACCCAATGAGAAAGGTACTAGATGAAAGCGGTTGTAAGCAGATTAGATTACATTTGATTAGTGCTCTATTAAAATGGTACACTATCACATTGTGTACACGTTACCGATTGTAGTAGTATAATATTTAGATCTACTTAGTGTGTTTGGTATCTTATGTTTAATCTGCCTGTTTGTGGCATATTAACGTAAACTGTCATACATGTCTGTATATACATACACATAGATATCATTGAGTGCATACAATAGCATGCATATTTATGGTTAGTTATTGTAAATAATTACGTTGAAATCTTCATCGTCCTTTTGAATTTTTTTATCATTGAATGCATACACTAAGAGAAAGGTTAATTTTCAAAAATGTACATGGTAGATTAATTTGCATGGAACAGCAAATGTAATAGTATGTCCGTTAAACATATATAAACAAAAAGTAAAGACCATATCTTTATTGTTAATGTTAGAGAAATTTAAAAATCATTTCAATGGACAATTAATGCATACATACCAACCTAGTATATGCTAATGTGCTGTCAATGAACAATAAAAAGTAAATCTAATTCTTCCATTTTGAATCTTTCACACAGAATTAAAAATTTATTTACTCAACTTTTGATGTGCTTTCTTTTTTACCTTTCAACTTTTTTCACGTTAAAGATTATAATCTTTCTGCCACTTTCTTCTTCTACGGGTTCATAGATATTTTCTTATGTTTGCATATATTTATTTTGTCATTTCTATTTCTGTTGCATTCCTCTTTTTATGCCCTATGATTTACTATCCTCTACAAAATTGATACCATGCTCAGCCATTTTTTAATGATATACAAGCAGTTCAATTTTTAGTCATTTTCTATATGATATTGTTGTCTAAGAGTAATATAAGTTGTTAGAAGGAATTCGAGGTAAGACTGCATAGTCATATTCTCCGGATCCAAGAAATTTACATGAATTAGAAGTTGCCGAGTATCTATCAGTGCAAATCAATTGTAATTTTTAGTTGCAGCTTCAAAAACAGTGAAGCATAAATGCTCTAGCAGGTTTTGAAGAGAAAAAAAATCAAAGAGAGGAGATAGATAGTTGTTGGTAGATACGATTAACGCCAGCGCTCATCCTACATATACAAGGAGCTACAAGGTTTTGCCTATCTTGGATTATTCCCTGGGAGGTTTTTTATAGATCTTTGAAACGAATGGCAGATTAGTTTTTTAACATTACCATGGTTTGTGTATTCCTGTTAGTACAAGATGAACTGTATGAGAAGTGAAGTGGTGTTGTATTTTATATATCAGTAATATGAAAATCTGGCTATAGTTACTGCTTTTTCAGTAAATGATAAATAGATTCATACATCAATACTTGATATGGGAAGACTAAATAAAGCTGAAATATATCACGAAGGAGTCTAGCATGGGTTTCAGCGGACGGTACTTTGACCGTTAACTGTCTTATTCTTATATGACATTTTATTTTTAACACTTACAACTGTCTGAATTCCTTTTATATATGTAACTAACTTTCACAGTCGGATCTATTCGATACCATATGATCAACATATGTGATGATGAATAATGAATTACATAAATTTGTATTTTTTACAGAAGGAAAAAATAATTTAGTGGTAACATAATCAAACGCATGTAGAATTTTCATGATATGTATAATATGGCTGTAGCGTTGCATCAACGTATAAATTGTAGCAAATCACTGACCTATATGGTTTTATAGTTGAACTCAAACTACACATTCTTACTTGCTAATTCAACAAATGATTTCAATACAAGAAAATAATTTATTTAACGTGTGCTTGATAAACCCGTTTCCTTGCTTTTGTGAAGAGAATGATAGGCTTTACGTCAGTCGTTTGATAGTGGCTTTTAAAAGTAGCATTTACATAATATTTATATAGGTGGTTCCCTATCTACTAATATTTCTACGGGTGGTTCCCTATCTACGAAGGGTAATTTCTAATCTACGTGTACCTTTGACTAAACCTATGTTAGTTGCCATAAATGATTTATTTCACGCCACTATTTTTCTTTTAGTACAAGAAAAAAAAAAAAAAAAAGAACCAAAGCAATTTTTGGAATCTTCTTGAGTTAATGCAAGTATTTACGAAAAATTCTGCATTCTCTATAAATAGTTACAGGTGAGAAATTTTAAATATTTGCGGATTGTCTACAAATATTTGTAAACTTCTATGTAAATATTTGTTGAAATCAATGTTGTCATTAAAGTCAATAAGTTAAGTTAATTTTTTTTTTTTCAAAATCCTGCTTTTCTAAAGGGTTGCTCTTTATTTTAATACTTATGGAAGATAATTTTAGGAGAGTTACCTTTAAGCAATATAAAAATTCGTAGATATTAGATATATTATTTATTATGAGAAATCTTTACATGTGAAAAAAAAAATCCAAAGGAATTGGCATAGGTTATTCTGTAAAAGATAACAGGTATATTTCAATGGGTAATATGTTTACTATTTCAAGTATTTGAAAGTCCTGAAGCATGTGAAAATAAAAATAAGAAGGAATAATTACCTATAATGTTCAACATTATAAGTCACATGCAAGAGAAATCGATATGGTAGGGTTTTTCCTGTATCAGCTTTAGTCCATATTAATTATTATGAGCGGTCAACGCTATACCTTGACGTTTAGATCTTAATGTTCTTTAATTTTGACCAACAATTTTAATATTGCATATGTATTGCGTACATTATTTTTGCCAATTTGTAATGACATAATGTATTGTTATTGTGTGATTTTTATTGAAGATAAATTATACATACATACATACATACATACATATATATATATATATATATATATATATATATATATATATTCTCATTATTCTTCTTATTTAATTCTCATGTAAGATAGTATCTTTGAGAAGACTAATGACTAACTGGCTTTCATTTAAAAAAAATTATGAGATTGACATTGAAAATATATGCTTTCCTAGATGTTGTTGAACTACTTGTGGTGAATTCGTATTCTTCATTATTTATGCATTGTCAAGAGATTTGAATCGCAAGTGGAAGTGATAAGTACGTCTTAACTATTACATCATATAATCTCATGTTCAACCATACAACGACGATTTAACTAACAGTGTTCTGGTATTCTCATTGTGAATTATAATATAAGCATAAGATGTGAAGGGTTCATGCTTCAACCTACAAGTTTGAAGTTGGGTTGAATATTTATAAGGAAAAAGTTCACTTTTTGTAACTTATGACGTACTCTGCTCCATGTCGTTACATAACGAGAACGCAGGATGCATTCAATAAGGCTTATATTCAAGCACCATAGGAAAAGTTATAGAACAAGTAGATAAGTAATTTCATAAATTCTACCATCTTTCTAAATGAATTACCCGTGTGCGTAGCACGGGCCACACACTTGTTAAGTGTAATTGTTGAATGTTAGATAGGCGGTTCGTGACACTTAGATTAAAACCAGAGAGCCTCTTATGTTTGTTTGTTTATAATATTTGCAGTGCAAATAAAAACTGGAATGTTAATTCAACACAACTTCAATATCTGATCATGCCAACATTACAGTAGGACGGTCTATTAAAATGACATAATGATTAAGTCAACCTATAGAATTTATCCAAAACAACCACCATTGACATAGTAAAGAGTTCCCCAACCCATGGTATTATATCAAACACTTGAAATATATCACCACCTCCACGCCTTGTCGGACGAATCCTGCCTACTGTTAGTTCTGCGCCGTTGGGGTAGTGGTATATTATTCCACAATTTTTATGTGTAGCATTATACGATCCCACAATTTCGAACACGGACGCATCTGGATGATGTCCACGTCCCGGTTTCAATTCCACATGAACATCATTTGCATCGTTACTTATTTTTTTGCCTATATACTGAGGCCATGTCAAATAACTAGTATTGTATATTTGCCACCTCACACTCAATCCAAGACGCTGCAACATTAACACAAATAAGAATTACTATCACTTTTCATTTTAATTTAAAATCACATGAATATCCAGTGATGAACAAATGATATATTGGTTAATAATTGCAAGAACAATTGAATATTGTACAATTAATTATGTGATTCTAGGATAACTGTACTTCTCCAACATGAAATTACTGTTCCAGCCATGCAACTATTTTGCTAATTTATAAAAAAATTCTACTAATTACCTTTCTTCTGATGCTAGCTAAATAATTATCACGAGCATCCTTGATAAGAACTTCGTCCACTGAAAAATTTTCAACTTCATACAATAGTGTATTCACCCCAGTGTACACTTTATATGTGTTGTTCACCACTGGATACAAACAGACGGTGAACCCATTTGTTTCTATCAATGCATGTACATGTTGTAAGTCAATGCATGCTTGGATATGGTGAATACAATGGAATACAAATTACTGATCACAAAACAATAACATAGCATTATGAGATGTAACGTACCTGAAATTTGGATGGATAGAAGAATTGCCAGAAATAGTCTTAGGGAAGCCATTTTTGTTCTGTGTTGGTTCAGACTTTTGTCGTGATTAACTCCTACTTATAAACCAATATATATATATATATATATATATATATTTGAATTTTATGAAAGATATCTTCTTATACCTACTATATCTTGACAATTAGTTAGCCAACGTATTCGTACGATGTTAGAAAGAACCATTTAATATGCATATAGGAGGTTATATTTAATTAAAATAAATATGATTGGATTCGTAATCTCATCTATAAACTTTTTTGAATAAGGTTTCATATTTTATTGCAGTGGTAAGAAAAATTGCAGACAAACTTTACACATGAAAATTGATAGAAAAGCTTGTGCATGCACAACTTATTTCTAGCCTAGTAGGAGATGCACAAACTTTTTTTTTTTAAATGTGATTAAAGAAAAATTGCAGACAAACTTTACACATGAAAATTGATAGAAAAGCTTGTGCATGCACAACTTATTTCTAGCCTAGTAGGAGATGCACAAATTTTTTTTTTTTAAATGTGATTAAAAGAATTTTATAATTCGATTAACCCTCGTTAATAACACAATATGATGAACTTGTTTTTGAAATGTGATTACATAAACTAAATAGTTTTAAGAAAAATATTGATAATGTAATCAATATTGTTTTATCATAAACAACTTTCCTCCCGATAAACATTGTTTGAACTCTTTGACCATGTCTAGTATATTATATATCATTAGTTAGCAAATGAACAAAAAAAAGAAATTCACCAGGTGAGAAATTTTGGTTAAAGTTAGAAAAAGGAGAATGAAAGAATATTATTTGTCGATAAATGACTTTTTTCTTGATAATATTTCTCAACTAATTTTGCTTCAAGTATTCTGGAGATTGACTTGTACTTGGACCGAATATGATTTGGGAAGCTATAGAGAAGGTTGCAGTAATAAAAAAAAAGAACGAAATAAGAACAAGATCAACTAAAGTGTTTCATAAACTCATAATAGGAGAAGCGATCTGAAATTTGAAGTGAAAGTTCCGTATTTGCAAAGATTTCCTTGATCATAGTAGTTATTTGATTCAGAAGGACTTGAATGTTAGCATCAAAGTATGTTGGGATTTATAAGGTTATTTGGAAAATATGACCACTCTCGTAAAGAGTTGACTTACCAAAAAGGTTTTTTGCGGTCCATGTTTTTCATGTATCTCAATTGAGAAAGTGTATTCATGACCCATCACTAATTGTAAATGAATCAATTCAAGAGAATTTGGAGATATAACTAAACTTGACAGTGATCGCACATCTAGTGCATATTGTGGACATTTAAATTAACATGAGTATACATTGGAATTAATAAATGTGCACATTTAAATTAACATGCATATACATTAAAAGTAATATAAAATGTCTGTGTGTGTATACATATATGTATGTGTGTGTGTGCACGTGCAATTGCTTATGATAAAGTCATTTAACTTTTGTGAAAAATATAAAAATTAACTTAAAAAAAGTGACATCTTCTTAAGGTACGAAGTGTACACATGTTAGCAAGAGAGGAGCTTGTTCGTATGTGTAAAATGAGCAAGAGGAAGGGGCTGAGGTGATATGCGTGTTTGGTAATCTTACAACTCTTTCATATGTATGTATACCCCATACTTAGTAAAACGTCCATCTTTATATTTCCATTCTCATAAACTTCGTCATTCACATGTTCATTAATGACTTTCATAGCCTTTTAAAAATATTATTTTCTCTTTCTAAATACATTTAAATCCTTGTTTAAATCTTTTTTCTTTTCTACCACTCTTCATTCCAAAATAAGGCCATACCACCCTAAAACAACTTTGGTCGTGCCTTTTCGTCTCATTGGCAAAGCTATGTTTCTATATAAGTTCACAAAATATAAAATCTTTTTAGGTTAGAAGCTGAGGTCTTGGTGATTTATGAATTATAATTAAGTTTCGTTTGGTTTCATGGAGTTCTGACAAGTAAAATTATCACTTTAGAATCAGTTTTTAGGCTTATGTTATTGCTTGGCTTGTAATTTAAATATATTGCTTGTTTGGAAATTGTGAGTGTTGGAAACTTTGTTGTTCGAGACTACTCTAATGAAGATAACATTGTACTTCTAAGTCCAAAGATCTATAGAATAGATTCTTTTGGACAATTATTCAACCCACCAAGAGTGCAAATAGCTACCGAACACCTTGGTATGCTTTTTGGCCATACAAATTAGGGAGGTGAATAGAGTGGATAAGAGAAGATATTTGCCACTTATTGAGTTTGCAACACATTGACGGCATTGCAAATATGTGGTTTTTGATTCTGACGTTGCAAATCTGTGAGAAAGGAGAAGATGGAATCTCTAATTAATTGTTATGTTATGGACGTCAGCGATATGCAACGGTAGAGAGAAGTGTCTTTTCATTAAGCATCACATCTTATTCAATGATTCAAAACTGTTACAAATGTCTGTTACCATTGAAAATTGATCATGCTTTCCTTATTTGAATTCAAATTCTAAACTGGATCCATAACGAGTTGTAATCGGCTCGTTACCATTTTTAGATTTAATCCAAAAATCATGTTACTGGATTTAGATCTAGACCCGGACCCCAATCCAGCTCGGTTCGGTGGATCGAACTGACGACGGCGGCATGTACATCTGTAACGATTATGCCTGACTTCCCTTTAAGTAAAAATTTGATGCCCAAAGGGCACAACATCTTCATGAGAATGTCAAATTTAAATAAATATCATTCCTCATTTCCAATAATGTGGGACTTTCTTTCTTCCCTTTCCCTCTTCTTCTTTCTTCAAAAAACAAAACAATGAAAAACAATGCTGAAAATATCCAACATTCTCAGCATATTTTCAAGATTGTATAATTTAGTACATTTTAATTTTAGAAAACCGGATAGCTAAATCACATGGTTGATTGCTTGCAGATCCATGTGGAATCAAGCTGAACGTAGTTGAAAGATAAGGTATTACATTATTGTGAAAACCAACACATAAATAAAAGGTATGTTTTGGATTTGAACTTTACTTAGTGTAAACTATTCAAAACATCATTGAGATTCTAAGGTGAATGAATCTTGAAGAAAAGTATCCTTTATGATAAAAGCAGAACGATCACACACATTAATTTCTAAGATAAAGAAATTGGAATTTGTAACAACCGCATATTTCACGATAATATTTAAATAAAAATATAATGTCGTTAATCGAGTATAGGTCAAAAATATCACTTTTTCGCATACAACTAAATAAGGACTCGAGACCACTTCCATTAAGTTCAAAATGCCGTTTACGACAATAAAAACTGTAAACGTCGATATGTTTGGAGTTAGTGAATTTTGGACTTTGGACTTGGACTTTGGTTTGGCTAAACTAACCAATTAGCCTACACGATAAAACAACCCAAGCTCCTCCCCTCTCCTCTCATTCACTCCACTCCACTTCCTAACGCTTTTCTTTTTTCATAAATGTGGAAAGGAATTAGAAATTTAAATTTTAAACTAGGGTTACATGATAGAAGCTTCTCTATTTTTATGAACGGTAAGCTCTCTCTTCACCTTCTCTATTTTTATCTCCTCTTCTATTTCTATGAATTGCTAACCTAACTTTAGGGATTTTGTTTGCATGTGCATTTCGTTAGGAGATTTTAGCGTTTTTTTCGAAGAGAGGTTATTATATCATGTTATTAGATCGTTTCCTTGCTTTTAACAAACAAAGGTGAATTCTTGGAGAACTCATATCTATGACAAAAGCCTATAGGCTTGGCTAGTGTTGCCTTGGCGTGTGTGTATATATATTGTGTATCCATTCAGTTAATTGCTTATTTTATTGATTTCTATAACAAAACAAATTCCAACAAATTGATTTTTTTTCTTCAAAATTCCAATCTATCAAAACTCAAGTTGTTGCTTTGGTATCCCGCAGAAAAGACAGAGACATAAAACATGTCAAAGCTCAGAAAGTATCTCACGTCGGAATGGATAAAATAAAATATAATCAAAATATAGCCTTATGTTATTTAATAATACTGCCTAACCAATATCCAAGGCTATCAAGTTCTCTGTCACAAATCTAATCTGCATGTATGTTATGAGGAGGAGGTCAAAACACAAGTTCTGGTGGCTAGATTTAAATTATACACTTTGGATAATCCTACATATACCGTTCAATCATATTCTCTTATTTATTAGGTTACTTGGGTTAACAGCACTCAAGGCTTACACATACGTCGTACGCATTTACTTCCCAGTGGATTAACCTAATATAGTATATATGTAGTTACCCCCAATATTAAGGTACACCCCATGGTACCCCACTCGCACGGTCTCACACCGTAACACCATTGAAATATACGCAGTCCCTCATCCTACGCCGTAGTGACATACAGATCTCTATATAGCAATGTTACATTTCACATATATCTATCATTATTATGCTATGTACGCGAACGGACTGCCACCTTCGGTCAAATCAGGTTCCATACAAGAGTAATGACCTCAAGTCTACGATACACCACCCAGAGACGACATGCTTGTATCTAGACTGTCCACATCTGTATCGTCAATTGTAGCTCGATGCCATAACCGCACGTCATGTGCACCGAGTTCCGTGGCAGGGCGGTACAAGAAACACAGAACTCGGTCGGGAGCTTTTCCATATCTGTACATGCCCGTTTTTAAGTGCCCCTATATACATATATTCCTAGGGTCAGTTTTCACGGTGGCTATGGCCCCACCTCGGCCCCTCCCTCAATTAGTAAAGACTACAAGAGCTAAATGACAACCCCTAAAGAAAACAATCTAAACATCTATTTGGCGTCTTCCCTCAACCACCGTACCCCAATAGTGAAAGGTGAATGGTCTATTGGTTTTAGCTCTAGTCTTTTCGCATCCCACTGGCTGCCGATGACGGGTATCTAATGATCTACTATCCTTGTTGGTCTTGACCCTTTGCCTCCGCGTTGAGGCAACTGCCGAATCACCCTGGTGTCACCGCGTCATAGCATTCTGACTACATAGCTACTTCTCAGTCATGGCCCACCTATTAGTTATGCACAGACACAACCTCGGAGAGCACAACATAAAACATCTGCCACCGCACAGAGGACTATTAGGAGCATCTTACGTACCTTAGGAAGTCGCGTGCTTCCCCCTTGCATTCCTTTGGAGTCGTCAAAACAATCAAATCAATGTGCGCTCCCATCGTGCCTTATAACACCACTATGATCTACCCCGTTGGGTTATTCACCCTCAAACATGCGGACTGGTCCAAGCGCCTCACTTTAATATGTTGTTAGACCCTATGTCTAAAGATTCTTTTACGCGCCTACCTTACCTCACCAGGTTTCCATTTAACTTGGTTATTCCTATTCATATTAAATTCTTAATCAAGTTACCAAGTTCTTCTTACTTATTAATTTTGGTTATATAACTTAACCCATTTAAGTATTTTAATAAGCCCTCAACATATTATTCTCTTGATTGTGGCCCAAGGTCTGTAATCCACAATCTCTTTTATATTCTTGCTCGATTTCATCAACAACATGTTCTACTTAATATGTAGTTAAGTATATCCCAATTCACATGTTTTCTAGTTAACATGTCACTCATTATTTATGATTAAACATAACTTATTTCATAAGTTTTCTCATTCTTTCTCATTTAATCATAAATTCAATTTACACCATCACTACAACTTATCGTTGTTTACTTATTAATTTAGTTCTCTTAACTAAGGTCCATTAATAAGTTTCTTCACCCATTTATTATAACCTATGTTATAATTTTCTCTTGTCCCTTGGGCAGTCCCAGCATGTTATTCTTATCAGCGGGTTTCAGACATCCAAGTTTACCGATTAATTAATTTATAATTAAATACAACTTCTTATATTTCATATATTCCCCCCTTTTCTTAACTAGTTTCTGGCATTCCCCATTTAATGATTACTTAATTTACAATTAAGTGTCCCTTCTCTCATTTCACAAGTTATCCCATTTCCTTAACGGTTTATTATAACCTAAGTTATAATCTTCACTTGTCACTAGGACAAGTCTACCTATTATACAACATTCTCATTAATGTTAATTATTCATAATAGGTGATTTTCATTCCCCATTTAAACCATTTTCTTTTACTGTTGTATTCCAGTATTCTTTATTTACTGTAATAGATGTTCCTTGTTTTAATTAAGGAAAAACACTTCATGCACCTTATTAGTTTAATGTATAGAAGAAATTAGTAATTGATTTTCATAACGTATTCCCATCTAAATCCGTGGTGGCAAGTAATTTCTTTCCTTTTTCTTACTTTATTCACTGTGGCTTACTTGCAACCACCTTCTCAAAAATAGGTCATTTAGGGAAATACATCACTTTTCCTTCGCATCACACTAACTCAGTCCATTATATCCCTTTCTTTCTTGTTTTCTGAGTTAGACATTTAACTACTATCATTGCCATTTATTCATATATTGTTATATACATATATTTTTATATATATACATGCGCTAGACCTCTCACATCAAACCTATACATGTGGACGCTGGATTTGCCGGGCAGGTCCGGGCAGACTTCTACCACAAGTTGACTTAACTTCGTGTCTTAGTACCATGACATATTTATGCACTTAGACCCCTCACATTAGATTTACCACTTGTGAATGTTGGATATGCCGGGCGGCTCCGGACAGATTTCTATCACAAGTGCAATCTAACCTCGTGTCTAAGAGCGTTGAAGTGTCAAATTACTATGAATCTAGGCATGTTTGTTCCTTAAAATTATTTCTGTTTCATGTAAATTTTAGTCATATTCGGTTTTTAACCATTTTTCCTATGTCGTTATAGATTTTCTAATCCTTCTCTCCAAGTCATACACACACACACACACACACACACACATATATATATATATATCATATGCCCCAAATTTAGATCTCTAACCATACTTTGATTTTTACCCAAATCCATGTTCGTGTATTTAATTATATGCTAACATGAAACCATTCAATCACATAACTATTCCAAATCATACAAGTAAGGATCCATGTATATGATTGTGACAAGTTTACATGTAATACAATCAACAAAAGTTGCTACCCAATTCTAACAAGTTTGTTTTACAACCTGCGAACAATACAATACTTTAGTCTATTTCAACGTATGGATTTAACAAGCTTACATCCTAATAAATTAATATCTTAGCCTATTAGTTATTCTTACATGTTGTACTAATCACTTTAGTCATTGTTATCACATGTTAAACATCTCAACAGATTGTATTTCAATTATACAAAAATGGGGAATGGTAAACGATAACATATTATTATCTAAAATTTATAACTTAAATCCACTCACCTCGTATGCTTTCCTAATTCTGGAGCAAGTTTTTAGCATCCATGGTTTTTCCCCTTTTAATTTGATTTGAAACCTAATAACCATGGGTTGCTTATTTTAATTAAAAGAGAAGGGAAAGAAAGTGTAAGAATTTGAATGGATTGGATCTAGAATTTTACCTTTCTTTTCATAATTCTAAACAATCTTTTTATTAATGTCGATTCTCTCTTCCAGGTCTTGAATTCATAATTTTTCCCTAGGCTAATATTTTGATTTTCAGAATAGATTTGAGGAGAGAGAGAGTAATGGAAGAGCTCCAGCGTAGCCACCGAATTATGAGGTTTAGGGTTAGGTCTAAGGTCTTATTTATAGGTGTATTGGAGCAACCAGGACCCTCATATTTGATCAAAGACCATCAGAAACGTCAAAAACTCAAAAAACCCTAATCATCCAAAATCTGCCGCTGTGGGGTTGACCCCCCTTGAAGGGGTCGACTTCCGTGGGTTCAGAGGCCGAAAATTGATATGGGTAATTCCTGTTTTCTCTAACAAACTTCTGGAGCCCATAACTTCTTCATATGATGTCTGTTTTACGCAAACTCTATCTGAACCAGAATTCTGAGACGAACGCAATGGCACAGTCCGTTTTACTTAATTCTGAATATCTAATTAAGTTATTCTTATTTTATTATCTTAAGTTAAAAATGTGGGGTGTTGCATTCTCCCACCCTTAGGAAATTTCGTCCCCAAAATTTGGTAAGGGTAAAATCAATTAACCCTCACATAATATACATCCATCATATGTGCATCCAATTTTTTCAAACATCGTGCACTTGTGCAAAGTGAAATACAACATAATAATGCATGTATGCCTAAGCGGTACCTCATATGTGTATGCAAATTTCTCAAAAAATCCTTTTTTAAAATATGATGCTCACATCCTAAATATTTTGGCAGTTCTACATGAATGCAATATTTTGAAAATCAAAATGCTTTTTCATCCAAATTTTCCCACACTCTTACTGGGTAGGAGAGTAGTTCATCCAATTGTTGCATCCAAACCTGCCAACCAATTTATTTTTTGAATTTCAGAAAAATATAATTTTCTAAATTAGATTTCTTATGTTACAAAAAGTTGGAAAACAGAAAACTTTACATCTTCTGTTTTTCCTTTTCAACATTTTTTCTAACCGTACTTTGATTTTATGAAACTATTCATAAAGATTCTCCTATTTTCCTATCCAAGCACAACCCACATAAGAAAGTTTTCTTTGGTTACTGGTTTTCTTTTTCATCTTATCTTAGAATTTTTTATCTTTATCCATCTTTTCTCATAATTTTCCATTTTTGTTGCTTTACTCAATTTTCTGTTTCCTTTTTATTTTGCAACATTTCTCTTTACCCAGCTTGTTTAATCACCCAATCTTACTTTAAATTTAAATAAGCCTCTAGTCCTTCAACTAAAAGAGGAGAAAAAACACCCTATATAACAACTACTAAGGGACCAGAATCTCGGGACTATGTCCCCCTCAGAAAAGTCCAAACAATGGAATCCACGATAGGTTTAGGTGTTACCCTAACTACCCAACAAGAACAAAATAACGGTACAATACCAACATAAATGCAGTATCGGTTTTTATCCCTAACAGGATCTAAACACTTACTTGCCCATTTTTACTATATAGCAGTCACCACTAATCCTAGTTGTGTACCAATAATTATTTCAAGCAATACCCTAGGCTTTTTCAATGCTTATGCATTCTACGGGAACTTACCATTTTTCCAAGATAATTCTCGCTATTTACTTCATAGTCTCAAAACTTTTCCCGTCTTCCCTAGGCACTAATCCTCACTTACTCCATACTTTAAAATAGGGTTTGGCCTTTTCATTTAAACTGTAACACCCCACATCCATTAATGTCCCTCACAAAGGGAATGCATTAACTTCCATGGAGCGTATTTAGTGTATAGAACAGAATATAACAAGACAGATATAAATAATGGTACTTGAAAATTTTAAAACAACTTTTATTGCAGCGGAGAAATAGTTTGATTACAACAACTTCATGAACCAAGTACACTTAATATCCATCTTGATAAATTGTTTCAGAGTACATAAAATAAAAAGCATAAACCCCAACACAAGTAGCCATAAAAGAGATGAGCTGAGCTTTACTTTCAGCAATCCAAGCACTTCCAAAAGAGAGAGAAAGAGATCTGAGATCAAGTTCCACTAGTACTAGTCCCACCCTGAGAACCTGGGCCGGGGGGGGGGGGGAAGAAAAGAGGCGAAAACAAGGGGGTCAGACATAAAGTCTGGCGAGTATAATAACTTTAATAATATAATTATTAAAGTAACTAGGATAAGGCATAAACTGGTAAGATAAGATATGACCATGAAACAAGTAGGCATGACAAAGCAAATAAGAGGAATATTCTGGCGTTAATCTCATTCCTAATCACTATAGGATAATTACTATACTGCACCACCACTAGTCACGCTAAAAGTTGATCCCGCCTATAGAACTTAATAATGATAATGGTAGTTTCGTGTACCCCTAGCAGCCTTCATAGGTGTCGTCTGCCCCTATCTCCACTAGTTGTACCCACTACCCCCATTCGATCAACTCCCTAACTCGTAGATACCCGTGCTGGTCCCACAGTGGGATGTATCACTCCCCAAAGTGGAAACCCGATACCACCAAAGATGCAAGGCTTATATCTACACGATGCAACAACATCTTACCTACCAGCCCGGGCCCACGCATGCACATGACCCCGTTAGACTTGTGTTGCCACCGCTAACCCGTTTTGACCTCTTACAATCAAATCCAGTAAGCATGTCCCATCCTCGACTTGGGTCAAGCTCACAAAGATACTTAATGGGTTACTGGTTTGAAATGGGCCCCCATGCTTGACACAAGCCTTCTACCTATGCTTGGTCCCCACTAAGGTTTCCCCACTTAACCCCATTCTTATTCATGTCTTCTTCCATGTTTCAATCTTGGTTAAGTGCATCTAATCATATTTCACATGCCACCCAAGGCACCCACTTAATTTCACATGCCACCCAAGGCACCCACTTAACCCCCCATGTCCCACCACATGTTTATCTAGTTAAGTGTTACTTAATTCATTAGAACCGTAACCTTGTAAAGACCTCCCACATTAGGCTGACATTTGCGGTTGCTGGATTTGCCGGGCGGGTCCGAGCAGTCTTATACCGGAAACGAGCCTAACCTCGTGTCTTTACAATTGTTACGCATTTAATTCGTGCCTTTGATCTCTCACATTAGACTGGCATTTGTGGCTGCTGGATTTTCAGGCGGGTCCGGGACGTCTTACACCACAAAAGAGTCTAACCTCGTGTCTTAGGCGGTTAATTATTACACATCTTTATTTGACCCCAAATTGGATTAATATCCCTATTCAAATTTGTCAATAAATTCCAAATTTATTTATGTCCTTAATTGTCTCTTAAAATTTATGTCCATAAATATCAATTATGCCAATTAATGTCTCAAATTAATTATATGCCTTTTAAGGCCATTTTATGCCAATTCACAATTTATGTATATTCAATATTATCCTATCATCCCCACGCTATTCGTACGTTTTCATATGACATATGTTAGACTCGCAAATTGTCTAACTTATAAAAAGAAAAACAACATCACATAACATATAAAATAGATCTAAGGATCATGACATAAGATTACATAGCCAATAACTTGCATATGAATTTCATTCAAACTAGCATATGATACAAAACTAGCATAGGTAATAGGCATAAACTTGCATAACTTATGTACTGCTATAGATCCAAACATAAAGGTGTGAACTTGCATATGGATCTAAACATAAAGATGTAAACTTGCATATAGATCTAAACACAAAGATGTAAACTTGCATATGGGTCTAAACATAAAGATGTAAACTTGCATATGGATCTAGACATAAATGTTAACGTCAAATAAACTAGCGTAAGCATATACATGTCTCACATATATTTTAACAACCCAAACTTGCATAAGATTCATACATGAATATATAATCCAATCATCACAAACTTGCATAAGATATATGATTCAACTTGCATAAGATTCACATAAGAACTAACATATGATCCAACTTGCATAAGACTAACATATGATTCAACACCACAAACCTACATATAATTTACATCACATGATTCAAAATCATATTCACATAATCCCAATATATCTTATCATAATTAAATTAATTAATTATTTTGTGAAAGCTATCATACTCACAATTAAAAAGAATAGTCTTGTCTTTCTGGGATCTGTATTCTGAAACTGAATTGCTCGCCTTTGATGTAGACTAATCGTTATTTAGATTTGATTTGATTTTGATTCAAGCTTCTATCTTGCTTTAGGGTTGAAAGTGTATGGCGACTACTCTAGGTTCTCCATTGACGGCATGACGACTCTTGTTATGAATTAATGTGATTAGGGTTAGGGGTATAAGAGTGTTTTTATAGAAGTTTAATTTAATAAGAGCCGTCAGATTAAACTTGTGATAACCAGAACCATCACGACCACTCAGATGCCACATCAGCCCTTAGGGCGAATCGGGCCATGTGTTGACAGCCAAACACCCTGGATCGACCCCTAGTCGACCCAGAGAGGCTCGGGTCGACTCCAAAAATGGTGCGGTTCGGCTATTCCCCCTCTCTATTTGCTGTTTTGAACTTTTTTTAAATATATATATCTATATATATTTCTCTCATATGCAAACAAACTTCAAGGCTTAATAACTTCTTCATAAGTTATCCGTTTTATGCAAACCAAATGTCTATCTTGACCCAAAATTTTGAGACGAACATAATAGCGCAACCCATTTCACTTAATTCTTCTTCTAAAAATTAAGTGTACTTTAGTTTGTGAATTTTAATGTTATAAAATTACGGGGTGTTACATTCTCCCCTCCTTAAAGGATTTCGTCCCCGAAATCTCTAAGTTAAGAAGAATGTATCCTACCAGCCAATCATCCATCTACTCAACCATCATCCACAAGCATCCATTGTCCTTAAAGAAATTTCTAATGCTATATGAGCTTATGCAAAAATGTGTGTATATGTTCTTTATCTAATGCAAAGATCAGGCGGTCCACTGATTCAGTTGACCTCCTTAATGCAAATCATGATAGTGCCATGCGTCCATTATGTATGCGAAAGAATCCTATCGATACATATTATTTCTACATGCGTGCATAACCATTCATCAAAATGCAACATCCATATGATAACACAACCATTATACATCCATTAATTTAGATATGCACATGCATTTATATGCAACATGAAGGTGATTGAGCCGATCTAGTGCCTAATGTTTGTGTACATGCATCCACGAGCAACCACTAGCAACCACTTGCATCCATTTGCATCCACCAAACATGTCTCAAACACATGTTTGCAACCATAAGGTTCTTCCCAAATAAAGATCGAAGATGTCATCGCAAAGATAATACTAAATGATAGGACAAGTGTCAACAAAGCGGTAGAAAAAAGGAGAAATTAAAACATACCCTAAAAAAGGAAAGGGTACAGCGTACACATTTTGTCTTCCGTCTCCCAAGTCGCGTCTCTTTGATCATCTCCCCATTGCACTTTGATCAGCTTGACCTCTTTGTTGCGAATCTTTTTGACCTCCGATCCGAGAATGCATGTAGGAGCTCGTCTGATCGTGGCATTGCGCTCTACTTCCACTTCTTCGAGCGTGCTCGGCTCTACCACTTCCTCTATATCGTGTAAACACTTACGCCAATGCGAAATGTGAAACACGTCATGAACTCCGCTGAGCTTCTCTGGTAACTTTACTCTATACGACATCTGTCCAATCCTCTCCATAATTGGAAAGGGTCCTACGAACCTCGGTGCCAACTTCCCTACCGATCCAAAACGGACTACGTTTCTTAATGGTGACACCTTAACAAAAACCATGTCCCCAATATTGAATTCAAGATCGGTTCGTCTCCTATCAGCATATGACTTCTGTCGGTCCTGCGTCGTCTTCATTCGTCATCAAATCAGGTCTATCTTCTCCGAAGTTTCACTAATCGTGTCGGGTCCAAGAAAAACCTTATCAGTGGATTCCCACCAACATGTAGATGATCGGCACGGTCGTCCATAAAGAGCCTCAAAAGGTGTCATGCCAATGCTAGCCTTAAAACTATTATTATAGGCGAACTCCACTAGTGGAAGGTGTTCTTCCCATGTTCCTCCAAAGTCTAGGATGCATAGTCTCAGAAGGTCTTCTAGAACTCGATTTTCTCTCTCGGTCTGGCCGTCCGTCTAATGGTGATAAATTAAGAATAATTGCATTTCAACCGCCTCTTGTAAGCTTTTCCAAAATTCGCTTGTGAAAATGGAATCTCTATCGCTCACAATGCTAGAGGGTATGCCATGCAAACGAACTATCTCTCAAAGGTAAACAGATGTTAACCACGTGGCGGTTCTTCTACTTTTAACGGGAATAAAATGGGCACTTTTGGTAAGTCTGTCTACAATTACCCAAATCCCCGTATTACTCTTCCTTGATCTTGGTAACCCATCTACAAAATCCATGGAAACGCTTTCCCATTTCCGAAGCGGAATCTCTAAGTGATGAAGCAAACCTCCAGGCTTCTTTTGCTCTGCTTTGACTTGTTCGCACACTAAGCATCTAGCAACGAACTCGGCCACGTCCTTCTTCATTCCGGCCCAAAAGAAAACTCGCTTCATATCCCTATACATCTTATCACCACCGGGATGTATGGTTATCTTATAGCGATGTGAGTCTTCAAGAATTACCTTCTTCAAACTCTCGTCTTGTGGTACGCAAAGTCTTCCATCTCTACGTAGCTAACCTCTCTTATCTATATCATATCTATCAAGATGACTCGAGGACTCCCCTCCTATAAGCTTGCCTACTATCTCAACCAACTGTGGATCATTTCGCTGTGCCTCTCCAACTCGACCCAAAAGTGTAGGTTGCACCACTAATGATGCCAATAATCCGGGTACATAATCGACAGAGGGTCTGAAGTCAAAGGAAGATATATACTCCAAACTCTACCGCTCTACGAACAAAGGACTTAAAGTTAACTTCTTTCTACTTAAGGCGTCAGCTACAACGTTACCCTTGCCAGGGGTATATGCGATCTCAAAATCGTAGGATGCCAAAAACTCCATCCATGTCTGTTGCCTCAAGTTTAGGTCCTTCAGAGAGAATAATTACTTTAGCAACTTATGGTCTGTATACAACTCAAACCTCTCGCCAAGCAAATAATGACGCACGAATTAAGCGCAAAAACTATGGCCGCCAACTCTAAGTCGTGGGTAGGGTAATTTTTCTCGTGGGCTTTCAACTGTCTTCCACCATAGCATATCACCCTTCCCTCTTGCATTAAAACTGTGCCAAGCCCTGTCCCGCAAGCATCGGTATATACAGTAAATGTCTTACTCCCATCTGGCAAAACTAAAACTGGAGCTGTCGTCAAAGCCCTCTTCAGACGTTGGAACATCGTCACAGTCAATGTCCCAAGTAAAAGTCAAATTCTTCTTCGTTAATCGAGTGAGAGGGGCTGATATCTTCGCAAAGTCCTTAATGAACTTCCTATAATAGCCAGCCAACCCTAAAAAGCTTCTTAGTTCTGTTGCGTTCTTAGGAGTTTTCCAATCTTGGATTGCCGCCACCTTGGCGGGATCCACAGCTATCCCTTCCTTAGAGACCACGTGTCCTAAGAACCTCACTTCTTTTCTCCAAAAATGGCACTTGGAGAACTTAGCTTTTAGCTGATGCACTCGTAGGGTCTCTAAGACTTCCCTAAGATGTAGGGCATGCTCTTCTTCATTTTTAGAGAAAACCAGAATATCGTCTACTAAGACTACCACAAACTTGTTTAGAAACTCCCTAAACACCCTACTCATAAAGTCAACAAAGTATGAGGGTGCATTCGTCAAACCAAAAGGCATGACGAGCCACTCAAAGAAACCGTCAGGAGTTCTAAAGGCAGTCTTATCGATGCTATCTTCAGCCACCCTTAGCTGATGAAACCCTGTAGCTAAATCCAGTTGTGAGAAAACTGAAGCACCCACCAACTGATCGAATAAATCGTCTATCCTCGGCAATGGGTGCCTGTTCTTCTTTGTTAGCTTATTCAGCTCTCTATAGTCCACGCACAATCTATGTGAACCATCAGCTTTTGTAGCAAAAACGACTGGAGCACCCCACTCAGAAATACTTCTTCTTATGAACCCCTTCTCAAGAAATTCTTTCACTTGCTTACTGAGTTCTCTTCTCTCTCTCGGAGCCATGTGGCGCACTGGTAATGCAACTGGCTTTGCATTATCTACTAGATATACTCGAAAGTCTATCTCGTGCCTCGGGGGTAAACCTCGAACTTCATCGAAGACGTCACTATATTCACGGACCACACGAACAAATTTCAAATCATCATTGGATGCGTCTAGGGATTCTATGTAACTAAGCATTACCGGAGCTCTAGGGTCACAAGAAATATCAAGGGTCTTTCCACAACGAGTCAACAATCTAACTACCCTTCTTTCACAATCTAGGATGGCACCGTATCTAGTTAGCCAATCCATACCTAGAATCAAGCTGTAGCCCATGAAGCCAAGAATAAGACGTTGCATTCGAACCCAACACCCAAGATAGACACTCTCAAATCCCGACAAATCATAGAAAAATGAGCCGAACCACAAATAGGATTTGAGACTACTATGGGATCCATAACTAGACTAGTATTTAGGTGCAGTGTTTCAACTAACGAAACAAATAAAAACGAGTGTGAAGCGCCAGAGTCAAACAAAGTACGAACAGGATGATCAAATAGAAAAACTAAACTTTCAAACGGAAATGTTTCAACCTCTCTCCTGTCCTAGTGCCATGAGAGCCTGAATCTGCCCTCTCGCCTGCCCTGGTGCCATGAGAGCCTGAAGCTGCCCTCCAGAAATTCTTTGCCCTTGCCCCTGTTTCCTTGGGCAGTCCTTAACTAGATGACCTGCCTCTCCACTGTGAAAACAACCAGTCTTCTTCTTTTCCTACAGTCTTTGCTCAGATGGCCTGGTGTCCCACAATTAAAGGACTTCTTCTTTCCTTTGCCATTATTGTTCTTCCCGCCTTTCTTGTTTTGCTGTTGTGGCTTCTTTTGGTCTCCTTTCTTCTCCAGTGCCTTACTAGCGTTCACATCTTCTCTTCCTCAGGCATAAGCGCCATGTCAACCGGTTTCTCAAAGGTAGCCCCCATCGGAATGTGGGTCATCGCCAACCCATGTAGCGGCTCATTCAACCCTTTAACGAACCTCAGGGCCTTCTTCTCAGGTGTGTTTACCAATTCCAAGCCAAATCTTGCCAATTAATTGAACTTGTTGACGTACTCCTTTACTGATAAATCCCCTTGCCTCAACGCCAAGTATCTTTCCATATATAAATTCTCTTCTGCTCGTGAGAGAAACTTCATTTTGAACCAACTCTTGAAATCCATCCATATCTCCACTGGACGCTCTCCGTTCGTGACCTCCCACCAAAACGAGGCTTCGTCTTTCATTAACCAAGCAGCCAATTGGACCTTCCTTCCATCTTCTACTTCGAAAATACCAAATAAATCTTCCACCTCCTTAACCCAATTTCGAGCTTCAACAAACGTCTTTGATCCGTGAAAAGGTTTCCCGCCCATTGCCCTAAAATCTTTGCATATCTTAGCAGAAGTATCAACACGGGGATGAGGAGGAGGAGCATTTTTTGGGCCTGCGACATTGGCCCTAGCTTCCAGATACCTTCTAAACCATCCTGGTATCGATATTTCCTCTAGTATCTCGGGAATTCCAGACATGCTGAAAAGAAAATGAAGAGATTCAAAACGGAGAATTCGAAAGAAAGATATATGGCTCTTGGGGGTTATGTTTTTAAAACAAACTTTTCTCTTGAAAATACTTTCCTTAAAACATACTTTTGAAAGTATTTCTTTATAAAATGCTTTTTGAAAAATAGTTTTTCAAAATTCATATCTGATCTGGTAACCTTCAGCACTGATACCACGTGTAACACCCCAAGTTCATTAATGTCATTCACAAAGGGACTGCATTAACTTCCATGGAGCGTGTTTAGTGTACAGAACAGAATATAACAAGACAGATATAAATAATGGAACTTGAAAATTTTAAAACAACTTTTATTGCAACGGAGAAATAGTTTGATTACAACAACTTCATAAACCAAGTACACTTAATATCCATCTTGATAAATTGTTTCAGAGTACATAAAATAAAAAGCATAAACCCCAACACAAGTAGCCATAAAAGAGATGAGCTGAGCTTTACTTTCAGCAATCCAAGAACTTCCAAAAGAGAGAGAAAGAGATCCGAGATCAAGTTCCACTAGTACTAGTCCCACCCTGAGAACCTGGGCCCGGGGGGGGGGGGGGGGGGAGGAAGAAAAGAGGCGAAAACAAGGGGGTCAGACATAAAGTATGGCGAGTATAATAACTTTAACAATATAATTATTAAAGTAACCAGGATAAGGCATAAACTGGTAAGATAAGATATGACCATGAAACAAGTGGGCATGACAAAGCAAATAAGAGGAATATTCTGGCATTAATCTCGTTCCTAATCACTATAGGATAATTACTATACTGCACCACCACTTATCACCCTAAAAGTTGATCCCGCCTACAGAACTTAATAATGATAATGGTAGTTTCGTGTACCCCTAGCCGCCTTCATAGGTGTCGTCTGCCCCTATCTCCACTAGTTGTACCCACTACCACCATTCGATCGGCTCCCTAACTCGTAGATACATGTGTTGGTCCCACAGTGGGGTGTATCACTCCCCAAAGTGGCAACCCGATACCACCAAAGATGCACGGCTTATATCTACACGATGCAACAACGTCTTACCTACCAGCCCGGGCCCACGCACACACATGACCCCATTGGACTTGCGTTGCCACTGCTAACCTGTTTTGACCTCTTACAATCAAATCCAGTAAGCGTGTCCCGTCCTCGACTTGGGTCGAGCTCACAAAGATACTTAATGGGTTACTGGTTTAAAAAGGACCCCCATGCTTGACACAAGCCTTCTACCTATGCTTGGTCCCCACTAAGGTTTCCCCATTTAACCCCATTCTTATTTATGTCTTCTTGCATGTTTCAATCTTGGTTAAGTGCATCTAATCGTATTTCACATGCCACCCAAGGCACCCACTTAATTTCACATGCCACCCAAGGCACCCACTTAACCCCCCATGTCCCACCACATGTTTATATGGTTAAGTGTTACTTAATTCATTAGAACCGTAACCTTGTAAAGACCTCCCACATTAGGCTGACATTTGCGGTTGCTGGATTTGCCAGGCGGGTCCGGGCAGTCTTATACCGCAAACGAACCTAAGCTCGTGTCTTTACAATTATTACGCATTTAATTCTTGCCTTTTACCTCTCACATTAGACTGGCATTTGTGGCTGTTGGAATTGCCCGGGTGGGTCCGGACAGTCTTACACCACAAAAGAGTCTAACCTCGTGTCTTAGGTGGTTAATTATTACACATGTTTATTTAACCCCAAATTGGATTAATATCCCTATTCAATTTTGTCAATAAATTCAAAATTTATTTATGTCCATAATTGTCTCTTAAAATTTATGTCCATAAATACCAATTATGCCAATTAATGTCTCAAATTAATTATATGCCTTTTAAGGCCATTTTATGCCAATTCACAATTTATGTATATTCAATATTATCCCATCATCCCCACGCTATTCGTACGTTTTCATATGACATATGTTAGACTCGCAAATAGTCTAACTTATAAAAAGAGAAACAACATCACATAACACATAAAATAGATCTAAGGATCATGACATAAGATTACATAGCCAATAACTTGCATATGAATTTCATTCAAACTAGCAAATGATACAAAAATAACATAGGTAATGGGCACAAACTTGCATAACTTAAGTACTGCTATAGATCCAAACATAAAGGTGTGAACTTGCATATGGATCTAAACATAAAGATGTAAACTTGCATATAGATCTAAACATAAAGATGTAAACTTGCATATGGGTCTAAACATAAAGATGTAAACTTGCGTATGGGTCTAAACATAAAGATGTAAACTTGCATATGGGTCTAGAAATAAAGGTTAACATCACATAAACTAGCATATGCATATACATGTCTCACATACATTTTAACAACCCAAACTTGCATAAGATTCATGCATGAATATATGATCCAATCATCACAAACTTGCATAAGATATATGATTCAACTTGAATAAGATTCACATAAGAACTAACATATGATCCAACTTGCATAAGACTAACATATGATTCAACACCGCAAACATACATATAATTTACATCACATGATTCAAAATCATATTCTCATAATCCCAATTATATCTTATCATAATTAAATTAATTAATTATTTTGTGAAAGCTATCATACTCACAATTAAAAAGAATAGTCTTGTCTTTCTATGATCTGTATTCTGAAACTGAATTGCTCACCTTTGATGTAGACTAATCATTATTTAGATTTGATTTTGATTCAAGCTTCTATCTTTCTTTAGGGTTGAAAGTGTATGGCGGCTACTATAGGTTCTCCATTGACCGCATGGCGGCTCTTGTTATGAATTAATGTGATTTGGGTTAGGGGTTTAGGAGTGTTTTTATAGAAGTTTAATTTAATAAGAGCCGTTGGATTAACCTAGGGATAACCAGAACCATCAGGACCACTCAGATGCCACATCAGCCCTTAGGGCGAATCGGGCCACGGGTTGACAGCCAAACACCCTGGATCGACCCCTATTCGACCCAACAGGGCTTGGGTCGACTCCAAAAATGGTGCGGTTCGGCTATTCCCCCTCCCGATTCGCTGTTTTGAACTTTTTTTTTGAATATATATATATATATATATATATTTCTGTCATATGCATACAAACTTTAAGGCTTAATAACTTCTTCATAAGTTATCCATTTTATGCAAACCAAATGTCTATCTTGACCTAAAATTTTGTGATGAACATAATAGCACAACCCATTTCACTTAATTCTTCTTCTAAAAATTAAGTATACTTTAATTTGTGAATTTTAATGTTGTAAAATTATGGGGTGTTACATAAACTTTCTTCCAAAAATTTAAAAATGTCAAAACCTTATTTTCGTCATGAAAATTCACTCTTGCCAAACCATAAAAAGATGTCATCTTAGAAAAATGTAAATCATTTTTTTTTCAAATCACAAAAACTGGAGTAGATAAGGACAACTATTTATCAGTCGGGTTTATAACTTGTTCTTACCTATAAGGTCAGCTCAGTCTCTTTCCACAAGGTGCAAACATCCACTTTATTCTTAATTTTTGTACTTATTCTGTCCACCCAACAAAATTATCTTGTCAAAATACTTTATCCCAAAAAAAATTGTCATAGGTAGAGATTTCAAATCTTCCTTTATTAAAAATTCTTGTATGAAATATGACAAGAAAACTAGCAAGCTATACATACTCTATAATATGCACCTTTTACTGAGAGAATTTTACTTTAGACAAAGTTTTCACAAGAAATCACTATTTACAAAATATGCCCCATTTTACTGCAAAACCCAATATGTACTTCTTTACATATTTTAGAACTATAACTTTTAAGATTAAAACTTGAAAAACATCTCCAACCATTTCCCCATAACTTTTACAATTTCAAGTACTTAAAAGTTAACGATGGGGTTAGACTCAAAGTGGGTTCCCAATTTTTCTAGGCTTTCCTAGACACTTCCCAAGGTCAATTCTCTCAACTATATATATTCCTAATCCATTTTCTCTTTTTAACCTTTTTTCCAATCTATAAGGTTTTTACTGCCAAACACACTAACCCAAAATACTAATCATACGGGATTTGCTTTCCTTCCATACAAAGTACATTGTACACTCTATACCCAAATTACCTAAGGGTCTTAGATTTGCATATTCATTCCTTTAGTTACAAGACAAACATCCAATTTCTTACCATATTATACTCTTTCTATTTAGTGGGTTCCTCTATGTATCTAGGTATATATAATATATTTATTTTATAAAAATACAAATATCTTCACTCACTATTTATATAGGAATCATAAACCTACGCTCTAATACCAGATGTAACAACCCGAATTTCGAAAGGCCGATTTTTTTTCAAAATTCCAATCTATCGAAACTCAAGTTGTTGTGCTCTGGTATCCTGCAGAAAAGACAGAGACATAAATCATGTCAGAGCTCAGAAAGTATCTCACATCGGAATGGATAAAATATAATATAATCAAAATACAGCCTTACATATTTGGCAAATTCTATTCCCACCCCATTAATTTCCTTTCCCACCCCACCAAAATATTTTAAATTTAAATGACAACTTTACCCCTTATCGCGTAACATGGTACTTGAAAGGGAACCCAAAAAGAATGGCTTCGGTTAAGCGGGCGAACAAATGTCAACGATGAGCAAATTTCAAATTTAAATTCTATTCTTACGGTTACGTGGTTCTTTTCAAAATACCGTCTTCCCACGTACCACCCATAAGCCAAACAATAGTATATTAGAAACCACATTGCAAAATAACGTGGTACTTGAAGAACCCACGCTCAGAATTTCCTATGGTTTAATGATAACATCGTTTCAGGGTCATTGCAACTGGACAAACTTCATATGCTTCAGAGCAGGGAACGAGGTATGTATGCTAACAACGTTGTGATTGGACGTGGGTTCCTGCCAAATAACGTTAGGCCTTGGTTCCATGCAAATCACTTTACGGTGAGGACTGCTGAGGAGGAAGATGCTGTTTGCAGCGTGTTTACCTTTTTTAAACAAGGGTAAAAGCGGAAGACAATGGGGTGGAAAAGGAAAAATGTGGGGTGTTTGTTTGTTTTCTAAACTTGTGGGGTGGGAATGGAAATTAATGGGGTGAGAATAGAATTTGCCTACATATTTTATAATACTGCCTAACCAGTATCCAAGGCTATCAGGTCTCTGCCACAAATCTAACCTGCGAGTATGTTATGAGGAGGGGGTCAGAACACAAGTTCTGGTGACTGAATTTAAATTATACACTTTGGATAATCCTACATATACCGTTCATTCATATTCTCTTATTTATTATGTTACTTGGGTTAACAGCACTCAAGACTTACACACACGTCGTACCCATTTACTTTCCAGTGGATTAACCTAATATAGTATATATGTAATTACCCCCAATATTAAGGTACACCCCATGGTACCCCACTCGCACGGTCTCCACCGTAACACCATCGAAATATACACAGTCCCTTATCCTACGTCGTATTGACGTAAGGATCTCTATATAACAATGTTGCGTTCTGCATATATCGATTATTATAATGCTACGTACGCGTACGAACTACCAACTTCGATCAAATCAGGTTCCATACAAGAGTAATGCCCTCAAGTCTATGATACACCACCCAGAGTCGACATGCATGTATATAGACTGTCCACATCCGTATCGTCAATTGTAGCTCGATACCATTACCGCACGTCCTCTAATGTGCACCGAGTTCCGTGGCAGGGCGATACAAGAAACGAGGAACTCGGCTGGGAGCTTTTCCATATCTGTATAGGCCCGTCTTTAAGAGCCCCTATATACAGATATTCCTAGGGTCTGTTTTCTCGGTGGGTATGGCCCCACCTTGGCCCGTCCCTCAACTAGTAAACACTACAGGAGCTAAACGACAGCTCCTAAAGAAAACAATCTAAACATCCATTTGGCATCTTCCCACATCCACCGTACCCCAATAGTGAAAGGTGAATGGTCTATTGGTTTTAGGTCTAGTCTTTTCGCATCCCACTAGCTACCAATGACGGGTATCCGACAATCTACTATCCTTGTTGGTCTTAACCCTTCGCCTCCCCGTTGAGGCAACTGTCGAATCACCCTGGCGTCATCGCGTCACATCATTCTGACTGCATAGCTACTTCTGCAGTCAAGGCGCACCCACCTAGTAGTTACGCGTAGACCCAACCTCGGCGAGCACAGCCTAAAACATCTACCACTACACAGAGGACTACTAGGAGCACCTTACGTACCTCCGGAAGTCGTGTGCTTCCCCCTTCCAGTCCTTTGGAGCCATCAGAACAATCAGAAAAATGTGCGCTCCCCTCGTGCCTTATAACACCACGATGATCTACCCCATTGGGTTATTCACCCTCAAACGTGCAAACTGGTCCAAGCGCCTCACTTTAATACGTTGTTAGACCCTATGTCTAAACATTTTTTTACGCGCCTGCCTTACCTTACCAGGTTTGCATTTAACTTGGTTATTCCCATTCATAATCAATTCTTAATCAAGTTACCAAGTTCCTCTTGCTTATTAATTTTGGTTGTATAACTTAACCCATTTAAGTTTGTTAATAAGCCCTTAATATGTTATTCTCCTGACTGTGGCCCATGGTCTGTAATCCACAATCTCTTTTACATTCTTGTTCAATTTCATCAATAACATGTTCTACTTAATATGTAGTTAAGTATATCTCAATTCACATGTTTTCTGGTTAACATGTCAGTAATTGTTTATGATTAAACATAACTTATTTCATAAGTTTTCTCATTCTTCCTCATTTAATCATAAATTCAATTTACACCACCACTACGACTTATCATTGTTTACTTATTAACTTAGTTCTCTTAACTAAGGTCCATTAATAAGTTTCTTCACCCATTTATTATAACCTATGATATAATTTTCTCTTGTCCCTAGGACAGTCCCAACATGTTATTCTTATCGGCGGGTTTCAAACTTCCAAGTTTACAGATTATTTAATTTATAATTAACTACAAATTCTTATATTTCATATATTTTCCCCTTTTTCTTAACTGGTTTCTGGCCTTCCCCATTTACTAATTACTTAATTTACAATTAAGTGTCCCTTCTCTCATTTCACAAGTTATCCCATCTCCTTAACAATTTATTATAACCTAAGTTATAATCTTCACTTGTCCCTATGACAAGTCTACCTATTATACAACATTCTCATTGATGTTAATTATTCATAATAGGTGATTTTCATTCCCCATTTAAACCATTTTCTTTTACTGTTGTATTCCAGTATTCTTTATTTACTGTAATAGATGTTCCTTGTTTTAATTAAGGAAAAACACTTCATGCACCTTATTAGTTTAATGTATAGAAGAAATTAGTAATTTATTTTCATAACGTATTCCCATATAAATCCGTGGTGGCAAGTAATTTCTTTCCTTTTTCTTACTTTATTCACTGTGGCTTACTTGCAACCACCTTCTCAGAAATAGGTCATTTAGGGAAATACATCACTTTTCCTTCGCATCACACTAACTCATCCATTACATCCCTTCCTTTCTTATTTTCTGAGTTAGACATTTAATAACCATCATTGCCATTTATTCATATCTTGTTATATACATATATTTTTATACATATACATGCACTAACCTAACACATTAAGCCTACACTTGTGGATGCTGGATTTGCCGGGTGGGTCCGGGCAGACTTCTACCACAAGTTGACTTAACCTCGTGTCTTAGTACCATGACATATTAATGCACTTAGACCCCTCACATTAGATTTACCACTTGTGAATGCTGGATATGCCGGGCGGATATGAGCAGACTTCTATCACAAGTGCAATCTAACTTTGTGTCTAAGAGCGTTGTAGTGTCAAATTACTGTGAATCTAGGTATGTTCGTTCTTAAACAATTATTCCTATTTCATGTATATTTTAGGCATATTCGGTTTTTAACCATTTTTCCTATGTCATTATAGTTTGTCTAATCCTTCTCTCCAAGTCACACACACACACGCGCATATATATATATATATATATATATATATATATATATATCATACGCCCCAAATTTAGATCTTTAATCATACTTCGATTTATACCCAAATCCGCGTTCATGTATTTAATTATATGCTAACATTAAACCATTCAATCACATAACTATTCCAAGTCATACAAATAAGGATCCATGTATATAATTGTGACAAGTTTACATGTAATACAAACAACAAAAGTTGGTACCTAATTCAAACAAGTTTGTTTTACAACCTGCGAACAATCGTCCAATACTTTAATCTATCTCAGCATATGGATTTAACAAGCTTACAAACCAATAAAATAATATCTTAGCTTATTAATTATTCTTACATGTTGTACTTATCACTTTAGTCATTGTTATCACATGTTAAACATCTCAACAGATTGTATTTTCATTATAAAAAATGGGGAATGGTAAACGATAACATATTATTATCTTAAATATAGAACTTAAATCCACTCACCTTGTATGTTTTCCGAATTCTAGATCTGAGCCAGTTTTTTGCATCCATGGTTTTTCCCCTTTTAATTTGATTTGAAACCTAATAACCGTTGATTTCTTATTCCATTAAAAGAGAAGGGAAAGAAAGAGTAAGAATTTGAATGGATTGGATCTAGAATTTTACCTTGCTTTTAATAATTCTAAACAATCTTTTTATTAATGTCGATTCTCTCTTCCAGATCTTGAATTCGTAGTTTTTCCCTGGGCTAATATTTTAATTTTCATAATAGATTTGAGGAGAGAGAGAGAGTAATGGAAGAGCTCCAGCGTAGCCGCCAAATTATGAGGTTTAGGGTTAGGTCTAAGGTCTTATTTATAGGTGTACTGGAGCAACCAGGACCCTCAGATTTGACTAAAGACCATCAGAAACGTCAAAAATTCAAAAAACCCAAATCTGCCAAACCTGCCGTAGGGGGGTCGACCCACCTTCATGTAGGTAGACCCCACCTTGAAGGGGTCGACCCCCGTGGTTCCGAAGGCGGAAAATTGACCAGGGTTGTTTCTATTTTCTGTAACAAACTTCTGGAGCACATAACTTCTTCATACAATGTCCATTTTACGCAAACTCAGACTCTATCTGAACCAGAATTCCAAGATGAATGCAATGTTGTAGTCCTTTTTACTTAATTCTGAATATTTAATTAAGTTATTCTTATTTTATTATCTTAAGTAAAAAATGCGGGGTGTTACAATTCCTTGCTTTTCAAGTAATGGAAATCCTGATATATTTCATGTTCGAATTATGTATGTTATAGGTGAATTTCTTATATGCAAAACAAGACCTTACTATTTCCCTTTAGCATTGTCAAAACATCGTGTTCTAGCGTGAATTGCATTTGATTGCTTTGGTTAGAAAACTTGCTCACTTTTGAGTTTATAATCAAAATCATTGCAATCTCATGTAAATTTGTTTATGCATGTGTATATGTGTATTAGAGTGTGTATATGACCTCTCTAAAACCTTTAGAAACCTCATGAGTTTCCCGAAGTCATCAAATATCGACTTTTCCTTCAAAATAATGAAATCAGCACCTCTGTGCAGATTCAACCGGCTGAATTAATCAATTCAGCCATTTGAATTATTAGTTGCTATTAGGTGTGATTTTGGTTACAGTTCATCCAGTTGAATTTTTCGTTCAACTATTTGAATTTTCCGTTCAGTCGGATGAATTATACTTCAGTCGATGAATGGAAGATTCAGCCAGCTGAAATCTGTACATGCACAAAAAATTAAAGTGCACAGATTCAACATCTGAATGAATAATTCATATGTCTAAATCTATTTTCAACTGTTAACCACCCATTGTCATCAATTTAGGTTGTTTCAGGATCTTTCCCGATTGAGTTTTGGTTTGGCCTTTTTCTATCACTTTTCAATTCTCTGATTCATAAATTTCAACAGCTTGATTATCAACTTTTGATGGACTTTCGATTCATTTGTAATAAACGAATTCATAATTGATACTCCTGGGATTTGATTTACGTTATTAAAACATTAATTTTTAGATTGACTTAAATTACAATCGATATTTTACGAGATCTGCCACTTCAAACTATAAAAGGTTTTTATATTATTAGTGGATACCAAATCTTTTACTAAAATGGTTTCTAATCCTACTTCACTATACGAAGTCATTTTATAAATTATCTTCCAATCTATTAGTATATTTTTATATAAACCTTTTCCTCACTTGTATGAGAAATCCAATTAAACGCCTTAGTAAAAAAAAGGATGATGAACCCTTGTGTTTTCTTTGACTGTTAACTTGGGCTCGTTCAATTGATAACTATGGCGATGATAGTTTCGTATTTCTAGTAGAATATACAACTTGTTCGTAAATATTCGAGTAGAGCAAGTGGTTATCAGATATGTAGCTTGACTCTTATATTTACTATCTTGATGTAGTTTACACTATACTTGATCAATTGTGACCATTCCGACCTTCAAGTCACTCTGATGATCCTCGAATCATCCTAAGGAACTTTGTTTCATCTCTTTATATCGATGATCTTTAGATTATCTCTTTCTATTAGCGATCTTCAGATCTTCTCTTTATATCAATGATCTTTGGATCATCCTAAGGATCTTTGGTTCATCTCTTTATATCGATGATTTTCGGATCATAATGAGTAACTTTGTTCATCTCTTTATACCGATAACCTTCGGATCATCCTGAGGAATTTAGGTTCATCTATTTATATCGCTGATCTTCGGGTCATCTTGAGGAACTTCGTTCATCTCTTTATACCGATGATCTTCGGATCATCCTGAGGAACTTCGATTCATTTCTTTATACTAATGATCTTCAGATCATCCTGAGGAACTTCGTTCATTTGATTATGTCGATGATCTTCAGATTATCTTGAGGATATTAAGATCATTTCATATTGATGGCCTTTGGATCATTTCGTATTGATTGGTTATGCGATATTATATCTTAAGAGTAACTGTTATGATTTAGGATGAGATATCCTTATATAGCGTTGAGTTTTCTTTGACATATTTTAAGGATATTTCGAGCCTTCACATTTTACATGTGAATATTGTTGTCATTGATTATATGTCGCGTTTTATTTATATCTCTTGTTCTCTCTCTATTTATTATGATAAGTACAACTGGACTGATCTGTTTATTGTTTATTTTCTTATAAATAATACTCGGGTCCGACCGAGGAATTACGGGTGCTTCTCAAGACTTCTAGTGGGGGCCATCTCTTGACTATTGGCAACTACATTATTATTGTAGTGATTTTTGATTATATGTATATGCGACTTTCATGCATACATTTTTTTTGGCTAGAACATGTACCTATTCTTTTCTTGTATAGTGCATCGACTATGACCGTTATCTTTGTATTTACCCTTATGTGTTATATTCATATCTATTTTTGCCTTAGTGATATGAATATCTATGTCTGACGCTGTTTATATTGTTATGTATTTTATATTGATTCTGAATTACATACATCTACTGTGTAGTAGATTTGAACTTGAATTAGATATGCCGGATTTCCTCATGAGATTTTAATAGTAAGACTACATTATCTGACAGCTATAATACAGATGGTCGCTCCTCAGCAGCCTTGTTCTTTGGGTTAGTTGGCATCATTACTTGTAGTGATCTTGGCTAACGCGAGTATGGAGGTGGGGTGTTACACTTGATATCAGATCCAAGTTGGAACAATATAATATATTAAGGAGAGGATCATATAACGATTAGGTGCCTAACGGACTCTTTTGGCGGAAAATCTTTTCTCGGCGTAATGAAAAAACTATTTTTTTCCAACCTAGTCTAATTTATTTCTATCTAAATATAGAAGTGCCCATAGAAATCAAATTTCATAGAGCATAATACCCTATTACTTACTTTTTTTTATTACAAATTACAAGATCTCGTTCTAAGTCTTTCTTAGTTAATCGCGTTTAGGATTTAAATTGAGTCCTGCGGTCATATCTGATCTTATATTATGATTCCTTGTTTATTGAATTTGAATTCTTTGGTAATGAAATTTTTCTTTCTTCCTTTCTTATAAAAGAGAAATGTCTATGCGTACCCGTATGAACGCCGGTCCATCTAGTGCCCTTCCGGCAGGAGGAGTGGTTATAACATCCCAACAACTTCTTGATTTGATGACAAATGCCCAAGTGGCCAGAATCCCTTCCGTGCCTACGCATCCGAAATCTGGGTTTGCTCATTTGTGTAGCGATTTCGCTAAACTTGGTGGAAAGTTCTTCATGGGTTCCAAAGGCATTGTCGAGGTTCAATCTTGGATTAAATCATGCGACCACATCTTTTTTCGCATGAATTTTATGGACTTGCATCGAGTCTAGGTGGCTTCATATACTCTAGGACCAAGCGCTTGATTGGTATGAGCTTATGACTTCTGAAATTCAATAAGGGATCAACTTGGAAGCAATTTCGAGAAAGGTTCGAAGTGAAGTTTGTACCTGAGGGTGATAATGCAACGTTAACCTGACATTTTATAGACCTTGTTCAAGGAAAATCTTATGTGGAAGAGTACGCCACATCTATCGATTCTCTCTCTAAATATGGGCTGGAGTACATTAATACCGCAAAGAAGAAGAATAAGAATTTTGTGTATAGACTCAATAAGAATCTTAAATAGCCCTTACTTCTTAAATTAGCCAAACCTTTTGATGAACTTTTGAATATCTCCCTTCGTCTTGAGGAAGCTGACAGTGAGTGCGGTGTTGATGTCTCGCTAGTTAAGGAGAGAAGGAAGCAAGAAACTTTGATGAAAAAAACTTCTACCCCTATTCGAGGTCATGTTTCTATTATGGTTCTAAATACCACTTTGTTAATGACAATTTGAAGCCCCTCTTTTGTCGCTATTGAAAAAGTTTAAACCATCATGTATAGGCATGTCTTGAACTCCAAAATGAGGGAAAGAAGTGACCCTTCTCGGCTAAGATACATTTCCTTACATCATTAGTGCTATTGTCATTTTTTATAATTATCCTTTTCAGGATTTCTTTGATTTAGGTTAAGAGGGCTTATGGACACTTTTTCCTCAGATGTTACAAGTTAATAATTTGCATACCTTAAGTTTTCATTGCCTATTTTTATTGCTATCGAGATGTCTTCAGCTTTCTTTGTGTAATGATTGAGTATTCTTACTTTATTTGGGGTATTACTTGTTTTAAACAAGTAATTTCGTATTTTTGATTGAATAAAAAAATTTAATTAAACTTCTTAGTTAAAACGGGTGGGTCGACACTCTCACGTTTACTTCATCGGTTAATTTCTAGACTTAGTCATTTGAGATTGGATTTCATTTTTTGGATGAAATACCAGAATGATGTATGGTTAATTTTTTTCATCTTATGTGCTATGTATCTTTATATACATCAATGAGATATCACCTATGTTGTATATCTTTATATACATCCACGTTGATCATTTTCGGTTGATCCTATATGTTGTATATCCTTATATACATCCTTGAGAGATCACGTGTGTTGTATATCTTTATATACATCCTTTTTGATCGTTATCGTTTGATCCCATGTGTTGTATATCTTTATATACATCCTCGAGAGATCACATATGTTGTATATCTTTATCTACGTCCTTGAGAAATCACATGTGTTGTATATCTTTATATACCTCTTCGTTGAACATCTTCATTTGGTCTCATGTGTTGTATATCTTTATATACATCCTTGAGAAATCACGTGTGTTGTTTATATACATTCTTGAGATATCACATGTGTTGTATATATTTATATACATCCTCATTGATCATTTTTATTTGATCTCATCTGTTGTACATCTTTATATACATCATTGGGAGATCACGTGTGTTGTTTTTCTTTGTATACATCCTCGTTGATCATTTTCATTTGATCTCATATGTTGTATATCTTTATATACATCCTTGAGAGATCACGTGTGTTGTATATATTTATATACACCCTCGTTGATCATTTTCTTTTGATCTCATGTGTTTCATATCTTTATATACATCCTTGAGAGATAACATGTGTCGTACATCTTTATATAAATCCTCGTTGATCATTTTTGTTTGATTTCATGTGCTGCGTATCTTTATATACATCCTTGAGAGATCATGTGTGTTGTATATCTTTATATACATCTTCATTCATCATTTAGTTTGAGCTCATGTGTTGTATATATTTATATACATCCTTGAGAGATCACGTGTGTTGTATATCTTTATATACGTCTTCGTTGATCATCTTCGTTTGGTCTCATATGTTGTATATCTTTACATACATCCCTGAGAGGGCACGTGTGCTGTATATCTTTATATACATCCTCGTTGATCATCTTCGTTTGATCACTTGTATATCTTTATAAACATAGATGTTGATCATTTTTTTCGCAGTAGGAGCTACCTCATCTTCAGACGAAATTCTTCATATGGTGCAGAGCCACCTAATCTTATGATGGAATACTTCGTCTGGTGTGAAGCCACCTCATCGTGAGATGAAATACTTAGTCAAATTTCTATGTGATGTCCGACCAACTTATCGAAAAACAAAAGGCTCCATGTGACGTTTTACATGCCTATTTGCATGCCTTATTCATTCGAGGTTTGTGATGTTTTCTAGGAATGAATTGGCCTATTCACTTTGAGGTCCATAACTTTTTTTCAAAAGAATCGTCCATCTTCGACATCCTACATCTGTGACACAGATTTTTGTTGTTCTATAATGATTCTAATTCAGATTCGTTAGCTTCATTATGTTTTATATATTCTCATAGCAATGAGAATAACACTAAGGAAGACATGTCTTATGATTCACATTTCTCGTGAATTTTATGGAATCTTTACACCCATTCCACGATGACCACCCTGATGGGTAATTGAGTTCAGAATTGATTATCATTTTTGTGGCTCAATTTATTTGCCTATCCTCCTTAGTGACTAGCCATTAAGGATAAAAATGGGGAGCTATTTTTGTAAAGTGATCAAATGAAATGTTATGGCTTTGCAACACAAAAATCTTAATAAATCTCTTGCTTCGAATTGATGATTTATTCAGTAAGTTAGAGGCTCTAAAGTCATTGCACTATTTGAATTAGCAAGCGACTTTCGCTAACTCTTTATTTTCATGCTCGTTTTGTCATTGGGGTTAAAAAATATTTCAGTTTATTTTTTTAACCTTAATGAACCAAAAATTTCGAGGTCATAACCCGACTAATTTGACCTAATCCTTGTTAATGATACCCTTTTGAATTTGAAAGCCAACATTTTCAAGTTTTATAGAATTCTTTCAACTTATGCCATTTATCATGTTTCCAAGATTTAGAAGTTGTTCTTGAAATCACTAGTGGAAAACAGACTATTTGCATCCGGCATTTTCCACCATTTGCATCTGGTTCGGTATGAATGCAAATGAAATGGACGCAAATTATAATGAGAATTTGCGTCTGATTTTAAGCAAACGCAAATACTTAATATTTGTGTCTGTTATTGCCTGAGGAAGATGCTAATACTATACGTATTTGCGTCCGCTTGGTTCCTAAAACAGATGCAAATTGCCTTTGAAGGTTTTATTCCTTTATGTATTTACGTCTGTTGTTGCCAGTGGTAGACGTGAATAATATACGTATTTGCATCTGCTTTGTCTTTACAACAGACACAAATTTGTTTTTTTATAAAAAAATGAACCTTTCAGGCTTGCCACAACACAAATTTGAATACAATTAAATAAAATATGACATAATTTTGCACAATATAAAATCAATTAGGATGACACAAATCCACAACACAAATAAATCAAATTTTGTTTTAAGTGACCCAATAATTTTCTTTTCTTTTCGTAGTTTATATGAATGGTCACTGCAATTCACTTTCTCATAAAAGGCAAACAAAAATTAACCTAGTTTAATTCAATCATGCTATAAACATTACAGTACCTTTACGCATAACCATATAAATGTGGTGAAATGTAAAATGCTAATGAACATTGCTGGAAGTGACCATCTTTTTTACGTCTTCATGTTCCTGCATATCAAAAATTACAAAACAATTAATAACATATCAAAAATTCCTGAAATATTTGTGAAACTCCAAAGTCGAGAAAGGTTTGGATAATTGTAATTGTGATTCCTGGTAAGCAAATAACACAAAAACATATATGTCAGGTGACCTTCCCAGCTTATACAATCTGTATTAAAAGTGTATAAGTAGATGAAACGCTAAGCTTTCACTCAATATTATTATTTTCAATATGCTGGTTTTAATCATATCTCCCATAGAAATAACACGTTTTCTTACTGGTAAAAGAATTCTAAGACTCATTTATAACAAGTACAACTTGAATCAGTTTCCAGGAAAATCAATTGACCATAAACCATCATATATATGCTTTATTTATATGATCATTTGATGCATTAAATTGAGAAATGCAATGTGTATAAATATGTACTAAAAGCAGTGATGTATGGAGATTCAACACTGTTCAATGAGCATCCAGAGTTAATAGCCCATTTTTGTCCATGAAGTTGTTTTTAGGTGAAAACGTGCATACGACACTTGTACATTTCCAAAATCCCAGTATGTCGGTTACATATTTGTGGTTGCATATTCTTTACTCATGTTCAAAGACTCACATATTTATGAATTCTATTAGAACCATATCTGCAGTTTGAAATAATTGAAATTGGATTTCATGTTACATACTCCGCACCTATTTAAGAAATTTATAGATACAAACTTGAGTTACTAGAAATCATTATGTATGGGAAACTTGGGACATACAATATCAGTAAAAAGTCCATTCATGCCGGAAGATCGCAATTAGCATATCTAAAAATTTACATATACACAGCATTCAAATTTTTGAAAATTTTACAATATTTAAAACTTTGCTTATCATAAGCAGAATATTTTAATACCTCACAAGCCATATATCTTTATGCTTTAAAAATCCAAGTATGTAAAACATCTAACTTTCAGAAACATATATTTCAAAATTTGAAACATGATGTCAAAATAAATATTAAAACTTTATTTTTCAAATACGTTCCACTAAATGAGTTCTGTATTACTGCATACGAGTGTGAACGACATCATCTTACAGGGTGTCCTTAACCATTTGTTAAGCTAACTTAATGTCAATGGGTTAGAGAAATGGATGTTCATCACAATTATCATATTGTAAATGTGTATATAGGAGAAAATAATAAGGTCTATAAAGATCCAAAATAAAAAGAAGGTAGATAAATTGTGATAAATCACGATAAATAAGCATCTTAATCGACTTGTATAACAAACTAATTATGACTTTAAATTTATCACCATTAATTCATATTGCACAGCGACAGAAAATAATTACCTTTTACAAGTCTATGACTTGAATTAATGTGCAAATTGGGATAGAGATCTGAATCCAACAGTAAAAGCAGTGTTATCCCATTAAACCAAAGTATATTTGTAACTCCGATAAAGAGCTGAAATGAAGAGAAGATAAGGAGAAACTAAAGCTAAAATTTGGAAGAACCTTGAATGGAAAAGTCATTTACAACATATACGTTGATTGAAAGGAATTATCAGATATTATTATATTTTATTAAATAAATTTCATCTTACCTGATACTGAACAGTAAAATTGTATAAAACGTAATTACGGTATACTAACTATTATAATGTAACATTTCTCTATCCGGAATATAATTGTGTGGTAATAATGGAGAAAAAGATAAATCATTATGCAGTTGTACACAAAAATATGTTAGTTGTGGAGGTACGATTAGGATGAGAGATTAAGGCATGCATAAGTGTTAGTAATAGGAAAGAATGATAATAATAAACATTAATTACAACAGTAACTCAGTATAAGTCACAGTTTAAAGAACCAAAAGTGTGAAAAGCTATCAGAAAGGGTTTAATTTGACTGACTGACAATCAGATTGATTAGAGAAGATTAGATGTGTAATTGTTCAAGTATAAACCACAATAGCATTGAACTGTATGTGTAAATATAAATTGAGTTGAAATAACAATACAATACACTTATTGAATGAAACGTATATTAAAAGAAGAATGAAACTTACCGAGAATAAACAATAAATATTTAACCATATTGGATACTCTATCCTTGACCTTTCTTGAACCTCACTATGGCAGTCCTGCTCACAATTTTATTAAAAATTGATTATCATAGCATAAAAGGGAAAATTTAGCGCTTCCAAAAAATATATGAAATCAGTTAAGGCATAACAATAATCAGTTGATCTGAGTCATCTGACACAATACCGTAAAATAGATGAACATTAGTCTACAGTGATATTTCAAATACCGTGAAGCATGCTAAAAGCCGATATATTTATCTGAAAATTCACATGTACTCTAGAAATTCAACACTTAAAAGACTTTATTCAAAATTATTATGTTTGATAACTTTATTCTATTCACAATTATTATGTGTGTGTACACACACACACACACACATACATATATTATATATATATATCATGTACTCGACAGTTAGCATTTCGCACATCGTCATGTAGATAAGATAACGTACAGTCAATCCTTTAAATGTCCGTAATAGGTAACAATATGGTAATAGACTCTATCTATAGATACAAAGATTATAGCATTGTTTGTAAGTAGTCATACTTGTTTTTTAGGAACCATTTATGAAATGCAGGATATATATTCGTGCAAATGACAGTCATTCTTTACTGGAGGCCAATAAATATTTTCTCAACTTATGACATTCATAACCCAAAAATCCTCTCGTATTGATAACAAAAGGTTTTGGATTTCATAATAAAAATTAAAATCAGGGACATAAATATCCATGTCTATACTATTCTCTGAATCCATCAAAGAAGTCCTCATAGGTTTCTGCTCTTGATTGTGGAAAAAGCCTTTTCTAGGGAAATATATAACCGGTTTTCTGTTTTGTGCGTAGAAACTCAGCAGACAATACAAGTAGCTGAATTGATAAAGAGTAAAACAATTTAAATGAAGTAATTTTCAGCAAATGCTCTACCAAAATATGGCAGTAAATGTGGAATCATATCTTATTTTTGCAATTGTATTTAGAAATAATTCAGATGGATTAAAGACAATTAAAAATTGAAAAGAAATTTTTATATCATACAGATTTTCTTTTCCTTGATAGATTCAACATATTTTTTTAATTCCACTCATTTTTCCCGTGAGGATACCGATTGGCCATGTGTGATCTATTAAAATAAAGAACCCAAGATTCAAGAGGTTTTAGTTAATTGGTTACGGTGGTATAATTTCAATGGCTTTGTATAAAAATATGGTTACCTGACAGCCATGAAGGCAGGAGAATGTGGCAGAATTAAAGAAGGAGACTGCGACAAAATTATTAACCGCGAAAAACTTCAAACTCATCGTGCAGGAAGGTGGAAGGAACACAAAATAAAAAATAAGATATGAAAAGAATACGTACTTAGGTGAAAGAAGATGATTTGGGCATTCAACGGAAGTGGTACTGTAATCACATAAACATTTGGATTACATGCAATCAGCATATGTAACCAAAGAATATAATCACATAAACATTTGGATTTGAAAATTAATTTTAATATTAGGATTACATGCAATCAGCATATCTAATCAATCAAACAATATGTCATGGATCACGATTGTACTATTAAAACACATCCCACAAATGAATTAATAAGAATGGCAACAATTTTTTTACAAATGGACAGCATAAAAGCCATTTGAAAAATAACGGTCATACATGCTTGTGACCTTTTATTTTTGGAGATGTTACAAAAGAATAAATATATGGTACTTAATCTTGCAATGAATGATAATCAATTAAAATTGATTATCATTTATCTCTTTTGAAACATGCAAATTTACATGTTAAAGACTGCATATGTTATTCTTTATCTTTTCTATATAACGAACGAGACAGAAAGAGCAACCTACAGAACTTTTCTTCTTTTGGCTCTTTTTTTCTGAAAAGAAAAAAACTTTCTCTCTTCCTCTTGAAAAGAAAGAAAATAAACTTGAGCAGTATTAATTTTTTAGTGCAAACAGGATCGGCTTCATATGTGCATATCATCCGATATATAAAGAAAAACAAGGAAGAGACTGTTTTATCCCAAAGGCGGCGGCGAACAGTACGAACTACTTTGCACCTTTGAGTAGATCGCTGAAACGTCTTCAAGAAAGTGACATAGTCCACGACTCAACCAAACAATTGTTTTCAACAGTTATCTATTTTCGAAAGTAACAACTGTGGTACCTGATTGTATCCCTCGAATGAAAATTGCATGATGAAGAGTCTTAAAGCTAAATGTAGCATCAGGTAAGTCCACAGCCAAGTAAATCCATAGCTTGTCATGGCATCTTTAGTTATTAACTGTTAATTTCCATAAATGAAACCTGCAATCAAAAGCCTAGCTTCAACGGTTTTTATGGATAGAACCTTAGCTACAGCATTTAATGTTTCTAATGTGTATATTTTTATTTTATTTTACAAAAAAACATAAAGAGAACATATTTCAGAGATACAAGTATATAATTTATGAAGTAAAACAAGGAATTAGTTTCTATGAAAGACGTCAAAAATAGGTCAGAATTTTATTCAAAAAAAGTATATAACAGAAACAAAACAATGGTTTCAGAAACTAAAAACACCCTCCAAAAAGTTGTCCTTTCAGAGAAAAAACAAATTTTGAATGCCAATTGTGAATGTAGCTTTCCATGCCAAATATTTGGTAATGTGTTTTTAACGAGAAAAGAGTGAAAATCATTAGAAGTGATGTAAAAATTGTGAATAAAGGATGAGAGCACAAAACATTTTTTTTTTTTTTTTTGAAAGAATTCCTCGTCATATGTGATGAATACTGCTTTGTATTTTATTAAATGCAAACAGATGCACAATGCTCATCTTGTGGTTTCATTTGTTCCTTGTTCCTTAACTGATGCATCCTCCTTCAATGGTAGTTACAATAACTGGATCAATCAATTGAGGAACTTGAAATAAATCTCATGAATATGTAGTTTACTTCTGAATCTTTGCTAAAAAACTAATTTCTCAAAGGTTTTCCTAACACAAAAATAAATCTAGATCGTTGAATGGATTAAAAGAAAAAATGTTCCATTGTTTACGGATAAAAAATAAAAATAAAAGACAGAATAATTTTTGTTGTGTACCTCCATTGTTTGTGTTCCCGAAGTGTTGTCTTCTTCACCATGGACCAACAGAATCGGCTTCTTAATCTTGTTTGCTGACATGAAAGGGCTCATCTCAATGTATGTACCAGTAGCTTCCCACAGTGTTCTTTCTTCATTCTATAAAATGAAATAAGTGTAAACAAAATCATATAAACGAGGGTAGAATAGGATTAAAAAGATAATAGTAACTCCAAATGATCTTATAACTGAAATCCAAAAGGCATTAGTGTTTTGTTATAAGCTCCAGAACGAGCCATACCACAACTGAAAAGATGGGGAGCATGTGCTAGAAGATTAGCAGTCGTAAATGCTCCATAAGAATGACCCCTAACTACAATTTTATTCGGATGCGCTACCTGAGTAAATATATTATTATTTTGAATAAGTAGAACTGCAGTTTATAACATACCAATAACTTACGATCAAGCTTACCCCTCTTCTTACAACTTCTTGAACTGCAGCTTCAGCACTAGCAACCAATTGTTCCACATAGCTAGTTTATAAATGATTCAAGTTAAACTATGTAGTGGGTATAATATTACTTTAATAAACTAGTAAAAGATACTTCAATGCAAAAACAACCTTCTTTAAACACAGAAAAATAGGACTGTATATTTTTTTTTAGATCTAATTATCGATTTTAAAATGAAGTCCTATCTGATATGAAGTCATCTCTTTTTGTAACGATGCCAACTGTGGATATGGGTGAGGAAAATTTGTTATCTGATATGAAGTCCTATCTGATAAATTTTGTATGAAGTACTGGGTATTTTCAGTTTTTGATTCTCTAGAAGTAAGTATTTTCAGTTTTGAAATATCGAGTTCATCCTCTGTATAATCTGACATCAATGCAACAACGCTTTCATAATACTTATCCTTGTCGCTCTTCCATATACTTTTGTTTCGGGTGAAATTGAGGCTTAAGTGGCAAGTTTACATTTGCCACTTAAGTCAGCAATTAATGCTGCAGGGGGGTGATTTACAAAAATAACCCCCTGAATTCAATGAAAGGGCATATTTCGGGCAAGTCCGGACGTTTTTTGGTTCGGGCTCCCTAGCACAACTCTTTTTTAAATATGCATACCCATATCGAAGATCAAGTTCATGAAAAATCTTAGGTTCTACATCGTTAATTGAATCAGCAGATTGCATATAAACTATATCACGTGGAGAAATTTCAACCTTTGCATCTCCTCCATTTTGAGTCTCCACCCTATCAAATTGGTAGAATATATAAAACTGGTATATGATCATCATATAACGTTAACAATAAATAGCTTACTAGGAACAGCATAAATTATGACAGTGTGTGATAATCTGGCCAATATGCAAGATAGAGAGGAATATAATATGGCTTTTTTTAATGATATAAGACTTTTTATAGTGATGGCTCGATGCCTATTACATCATGGGAAAACACACCCCACACTACCCCACTACTCCACATCTTTTTCTTAGGTATTGAAAGAAAAAAAAAAGTGGAGCAGAGTATAATACTGACTGTGGAAACCATTTATCTAAATTTATACCTTGTTATAGGGATAACCATCTTTTATTGGATTTCAGCCAAAATATGGGTTAAAGAACAAAATTGGTCTTCCATCTCCTTAGCATCAACACGCTATATAATAACAATCGGTACCAAAATCAAGATCTCATTCATTTTCAGAAATATTTGTGTAAAATTTGTGCATGATAAATCTTTGATCAAATGACATATGAATACTTGAAAGAAGACTGAACATTTCTCTTAAATTGCATGAATGAGAAAGCAATACTCAATCAAAACAAAAAGTAATAACACACAAGTAACTTAAAAGACTGAAATAAGCAGAAGAAATGGTCAATTGAAGATTCATGTTTTTTTTACCAATATAAAGTTGAAGGTTTGTCTGCTCTCCAATTAATTGACCCTTTTCCTTTACGCACACTGTTGAATGCAATTGGAATATCTTCAGCAAGAGGCAAATCGCATATTTCTTTAACAAAGTTTCCATCAGCAGTCCATAACTCAACTCTCTTAGGATAATGTCCACAAGGAACAATAAACGAATATGGCCTATGAATTAAAGAGACATGTATATATTTTCCATTTGGGGATGGATCAATAGATGTATATATAGCTGATGAACCAAATAGTTTCATTGTTCCATCTAAAGAAGCCAATACTAGTTGAGATGTGGCATAATAATCAAACAAATCTTCATCATGTTCATCCTTCAGAAGATCTTGGTACGTTCTAGCTTGAATAATATTTTTCTCCTCATTCATTGAATTTTTGGACTAGGAGGAACTAAATGTATTTTTGGCAGTGATCCACGAGAAAGAGGGATGGTGCACACTAACAATGTAGAATTATCAACCCAAACATAACTGCATCACCAAAGAAATAATAATATTAACAGAGGAAGCATGTGATATGAATATGAAAATGAACTCACTCTTACTTGTCAAAAATAGCATTTAAGTGTATATCTGGCGATGTGAGAAGTGGCCTAGCTTTTGCAGACTCCACATCAGCAACCCATATTTGCAGCTTGCTACTACTGTCTTCCCACTTTTACACATAAATCTTAATAGTAATGAAAAATAACTTACAAAAAATGTTTTATTTGGATATTGATAGTTGGAAGATTACCTCATCGATTCGAAAACTGAATGACAGACGCTGACCATCACGAGACTTGGTTAGTTAATAGAGAATTTGTGTGCAACCAAGCATGCGGAAACTATGTATTACGTAAGACCAATATATTAACATCAAGCAACAAATACAGAATATGAATACAAATATAAAAAGTGTACTGCTATTGACACCCCGGTTTCCTCTCTGACCACCTCAAAAAATTTAATAGACATGACTATTTTTTACACACTTCTGGCCACCACAATCTGTTCATTCACTCGGCCGTCAATCACCGAGAGTAATTCAAAATTTCGGATACACACACAAATTGCTCAACCTATTTCATTAGCATTCGATGGTAAGGAACCGAAAAACAATCACATTACGATCGACCAAATCATTTAGAAGTGCGAATCCACTATTCGGTTACCAACTACCGAATATAAATTGAAATAACGGTTGTAAACAACCGCTTAAAGCACAAAATAAGTTCCAACGGAAAAAAATTAGGGTTTATAGTTTAAATCGACCAAACTATGCAAATTAGGGTTTTAATCGAAGATTGCTTACTCAAAATTGACCCCTGAGAACCTCCGACGCTGACGATCTTCTTGGAGCCGCCGCTTGGTTGACCAGAGCTTGGCTTCTTCATGGAAGACATCGGATTTTCTAATTGAAGAAGGAAGAGTTCATTTGGATGGTGCTGGTGGCCTCATTTTTTTTCGTTACTAAATTATATGGTGGGCAGCAGTGGTTAATTGTAAATGACGGGGTGTTTTTTTGTTGCGGTGACCAGTAGCCTAAAATTGGATGTGAATAGCAGCATACTATAAAAATTAAACAGCTCAAGAATTTGGTTGCAAAAGTGTGCCCAAAGCAACAGCCCAAGATTGTATTCAACTTGACCGCATATTCCCCCAAAAAAGGTCAAAATTTTCTCCTGATAAGGTCATACAGACAGAATCATAAATATTATACGCAGCTAAGTTACCTTTTGCAAAAACCAAACCAAAGTGTGAGTGTCTCGGACTCTCGATATCGACTTCCCCCTAAACAACCTTCCATAACACACAAGGGTGAATCCATTTATGCTCTAGGAGGAGCACTAGACCCCTCTCAAATATCATAACAATACTACCAATTTGTGTTTTATCAATAAAAGAGTACACTATTAAACATATTTTTACTAAAATCTATGTTAAAGCTTGACCCCTCTAGTCTACATAGCCAGTTAACTAAGCATTCGCATTAAATTCAGAATTCTGAATAATTAATAGAATAATACCCTTAAAATCATTACGATGAATAATTTGAACGAGTAGGTGTTAATTTTCTACTCTCCTCAATTTTATGTCTAATATAGGCAAAAGAATCCTTTAAAATAATAACAAATTGATTTCAGACCATTGTCAGTCTAACCTAGAATTAGCAATTGACTGTACACTTCTCCCCATACCTCAGCAGGCCTGGTGATATAAGAAAGTGATAATTAGGTAATGTTATCAATAGGGCATTTCACTGAAAATCTTAAATGTTTCTCAGTAGCATAACATGTATCCAATAAAATATGTAATATATATTTGCAGAATGTAACATAAATACCATGGTGATGTAAATTCCCAGAAGGAAGAAATAATAATAAGTGTAATATTTCAGACTTACCTCGGCACTACACCGGAGAAACACTGTAATATTGGATACATGTTATATCATGTTATAGTAACATGCTTCTTCAATAATAACGATATTGGACCATGTGCGAAGCATTCTGTAATTCAAAAACCAAAAGAGATTCGGTTAAGAATAACAAACTAAATTCGGTAATTAGAAGGGGAAAAAATGAGTTAAATGAAGGACCAGCTATAACATACCGGAATAGATCTTTCCGTTGCAATCAATATTAGATGTATGATCCTTTTTTTAATCAAAAAAGTAAAATAGAAATAACATAGAACATTTTATTATAAACAGAAGCAAACAATTCAATGTTTACATGACCTTAAGAGCATCTCCAACAGCGGAGCATATTCATGTTAAGAAGCTGAATTTGGGTAGTTTTTGCACCCAACAGATATTCCTACACATAAAATTCAGTAAGATATTACAGGAGCAATTCAGATTCCTGAATATGAGCGCGAGCTGATTTTATCGTCTCTTGAAGTCGCAAGCCGATTTTATCGGCGCGCGCCGATTTTATCGGCTCGCGACTTCACGAGCCGATAAAATCGGCTCCTGACTAGTTTAGGATTATTATTTTTTTCCTTATCCTACCTTATTTTCTAATATGACCAAAAAAAAAAAAAACCGTTAGTATTTTCGTAGAATAAACAAATCTGAAACATAATAATAGATTATTCATAACCCTTACGAATACAAGAGAACGCGATGGTACAATAGAAAATAACAACATCTTTACTGCATACATGATCGATAAGTTCGGACAAGCATAAAATAAAACACGAATTCGGATAAGGGTGCTTCATAACTAGGTATCGCCGTAGTGGTTCCATAAATGATTCATAAGATCCTTCCGCAACCGGTTATGGAGTTCTGAATCTCTAAACATAACCTGACGGGTCAAATGAATGTTGAAGTCCTCCTCTGTTAGTGGATGGTTTGGTTGGAATACTTGCGGTGGTTGCGAAGCACCCTCATATTCGTAGTGGCGTTGCTCTTCATCCATATCTCTTTCATCTTCTATAATCATGTTGTATAGAACGATGCAAGCAAACATGATTTTAGACATCTTTTTCCTAGACCACAACCAACATGGATTACTTATCATTGCAAATCCAGATTGTAAAACATCGAAAGCACGTTCTACATCTTTTCTTTGTGCCTCCTGCATCGCCGCGAATCTGACTTGTTTCGGAGTCAATGAATTTGGACATGTTTTAACAATGGTGCTCCATTTCGGGTAAATATTGTCACCTAGGTAATAGCAATGCTCGTAAGTATTTTGACCGAGGGTAAATATTAAAGGAGGTACATGGCCTTGAGCAAGATCATTAAAAAGATGAGATCTTTCTACAACATTTAAGTCGTTATTCGAACCAGGGATTCCAGAGAAAGCATGTCATATCCATATATCATACGATGCCACAGCTTCCAAAATGATGGTTGGTCGTATTTCCTTGCCGTTGTACGCACCTTGTAATCCCTTATGACAGTTCTTCCATTCCCAATGCATACAGTCCAGACTTCCTAACATTCCCGGCCAACCCCTGCTTTCGTGCATCTCTCTGATTCGCACTACATCTGCTTCGTTCGGAAACCGTAAGTATTCTTCCCCATAGACGTCCACCACTGCTTAACAGAAAGTTTCAAGTGTTTCAAATGTCGTGCTCTCTGCTATGCGGTATGCATCGTCCAAAGCATCGGCTGGAGTGGCATAAGCTAACATTCTCATAGCGGCTGTCATTTTCTGTTCACCGGACAACCCTTGTGTCTTCGATGCATTTTGTTTGTACTTAAAGTAATCATTGTTGCCTTGAATACCAACCAATAACCGAAGAAACAGATTTTCCGCATCCTGTATCTTCAACGAAACACATCAGGTCGGTAAGTGCAATCGTCATTAAAGTAATATTGCATCAAAAACTTATGGTATTTAGCATGATTTCGGTGTATAACCCTCCTTCCAGCAACTGATCCCCCTCTAGTTGTGGATGATGAAGCATACGCTTCACGGTATAGGTCCCGTATTTCTTGTATTTCTTCTGCTTCCTCTTGAAGGATTTCATCTTCCTCCGTATCGCTATCAAAAGCCTGCACGCATTTCGTAAAACTGGAATCTATTTGTAACAACCCGCATTCTACGCATCGGAGGATCGTAGAATAATTATTTCTTTCTTATACGAAGTCGTATGATCACGTAACTTTGGGAAACGACTATTAGGGTTATTCCCCATGTTCATGATTTTTGCCGATTTTTAAATGACCGTTTTGCCCCTAGCTGATCTTGTTTCGTCCATAACTTTTGATTATAAAGGAGTTTTGATCTGAAACTACTTTCATTGGATTCGAATGATGGTTTCTCTTTCCGTAGAGTGGTTACATTAGCCAAACGGACTTACCGTTTGGGAGATATGGCTGAAACAAGGTTTAGAAAGTGAAAAACAGCTTAATTGGGCTAAACCGGGTCGTTAACAGCTAGGTCCATAACCCATTTCGGGATTAGGGTTATGGGGAGGCTGATAGGGTTTGGAAAATCATTTCATTTCAGTTTTTGAGCTGCCACTTTCATTCTTGAAACCCTGGTAATAGCCTTCACTCTCTAAATCTCTTCAAAACTTCTTTTTGGCTTTCCTAATCACATATTAGCAAGATCTACACCAAATCAAGGCGGATTAGCATCAAATCAAGATAGGAGCTGCTGCTAAGCATTGGAGTTTGACCCAAACATAGAATCATTGCAGATCTATAGTTTACTTGGTGGCAAAGGTGAGTGATTTGCATTGTTTTTCACTAATTACGGCTAATTATGGTAATTAGCGAAGATTAGCGAAATTATGGCTCAGAAAAATCTAGAAAAATTCATAAAATTCTAAAACATCATTTTATGCCTCTGATATGAATTTGGGTTAATTTCGACTAATTTTGCAAATCCCGGAATTTGGGGGATTACGGGGTGATTAGTGGAAATTAGCGAATTTATGCATGTTAAAAATCTAGAAAAATATTTATAAATTGCTAAATATTATTTTAAGCCTCTGTTAGAAAATTTGTCTGATTTAGTTAAGTTTTGTTGATCCTATCATTAGATTTCCTTAAACGTGATTAAGAGGGATTAAGGGAAAATATGGGGGTTTTTGGCTATGTTTGATCTGTTTTAACATACCATATTGTTGTTTTGCTGTTTGTGGATGTTTATACATGTTGCTATGACTGTATGGTATGCTTTATGATTGTTTGGAATAGTTGGAATGGTTGAAAACGCCATCGAGAGGCGAAAATAGTTTGCTGAAATGGTGCAGCTTTTCTTTGGGTCGAGTTAGACCGACCAGGGGAAGGTTTTGACCGACCGACCCGAGCTCACGACCGACCCTGTATGAAGTGTTCGACCGACTAGGGAGATCGACTAGGCTGGGCAAGACCAACCACTATGTGATGTTCAACTGACCCCATACGATGATAAAATACCGACCGACCAGGGATGGTGAAGTACGACCGACCAGGGATGTTGAAGTACGACCGACCAGGAATGGTGAAGTGTTCGACCGACCAGGGGGCAATACCGACCGACCAAGGATGGTGAAGTACAACCGACCAGGAATGGTGAAGTGTTCGACCGACCAGGGGGCAATACCGACCGTGCAGGGTAGAGATGATGAAAACCGACCAGAATGAAAGGTTCTTGACCGACCGACCTGAACAGGAGGAAACCAATAACCCGATGCAAAGGTAGTCCAAATGGAAGTTAGAGCTCAGGATCCAGTTGGGAACTAATGAGTTCACGAGTTGGGCTATGCTGCGGGACGTGTGCAAAGGGGTTGTCGGTATTCATAACTTTGGTTCACCACTGAGAGATGGATAGTGGGCTTGTAGTGATAGTTACACGGGATTGGATTCCGTCATGGCCCAAAGTATTAGGAGACCTAAGTAGTGGATATCGTATGCTTTACGCACTGAGTGAAGGATGTGAGGATGGTTGCTATGCTTGATTGTTTGACATCACTATGACATGCACACCCCCACCCCGTTATCTTTACACCATTTGAAATGGCACCTTAGAGTGTTGTACAGTATGTAGTGCTAACTCTTTGGTAGCAGGTTCAGGTATGTTTTAGTCTACCTGTTATTGTTCTATTTTGATGCTTATCGCTCATACCAGGCTTTATGTCTAACCTAGAGTTTTATGTCTCCTCTTATTACTCTGGGTGCTCACACGAGCAGACTAGAGACAGGTTAGTTGGTGATGCACGAGTAGCTGATTCGGAGGCGAGCAGGAGGCTTCCACGTATGATGTATAGATATTCTCCCTGTGTCATTGGTGGTCGCTACTTGGGCATTAGTAGTGTACCTCCTTTATCTTGCTTTTGCTTTTTGAGACAGTTTGAAAAGTTGTAATAATGTTAGCTTTGGAACATAAGCTGTACTTGGATTTCCGCTGCCATGTTAGTTTGTTTTCTTCTTATACACTGTCTCGCCTGTTTTATGTCAAGTATGTTGTTATTATATTTTGTTCCATGCGCTGTGAGACATTTTACAGGTTCCTTGTTAGTTCATTTCCTTCTTCCCTTTTCTTCTGACGACCCGTCCCGTGCTGACTGGACATGTGTACAGCGCACTTTTGGAGTAAATGTCGGTTGGTGCGGGGCGGGCCATCACACTTGGTATCAGAGCTCTAGGTTGTGTAGTTAACTTAGGGAAAGACACGAGGGAGAGATAGTACGTATATGAGAGCGCGTATTTGTGATTACTTTGGTTTTCAAAAGCTATATATATACTATTAGTAGTATAAGAATGAAGTCGTACTGCACTAGCACCACTATGGGGTCATTAATCGTTTTCTCTTTACAGATTGAACAAACACCAGGGGTGCTGGTAGAGGGACCAACCATGGGAATGCTCCTGACATGAGGACAATGTTCACTAACTTCATGAGGGAGATGCTTAGGGATGTTCAGGGAGCAGTTCCCAATCCCGGAAATGGTGGTGGTCCAGTAGTGCAGGCTCCTAGGGTCGATTTCACCAAGTTGTGCAAGGAATACACTAACCTTGGTGGGAAGTCGTTCCACGGAACGGAGTCGGCCACAGATGTTCAGGATTGGTTGGATAGCTATGATCGTATCTTTGACGACTTGGGTATTGAGGATGCGATGAAGAGAAGGCTAGCATCTCGTCAGCTGCAAGGGCGAGCGATGAATTGGTGGAATGCCATTAAGACAGCTACTCCAGAGGATCAAGTTACCTGGAATCAGTTTAAGACTCGCTTTTGTGATAAGTTTATTCCAGCTGCTCATAAATCAGAATTGTTCAGGAAGTTCTTGGAGCTTAAGCAGAATGGTAGGGCAGTCTCGGAGTACATCGCAGAATTCGATACTTTATCGAAATATGGATGGTCCCTTATCGATACAGTCGAAAAGAAGAACGAGAAGTTCATAATTGGCTTGGATGGGTACTTGGGGGAATGACTTATAAACCATATCGATGAGATGTTCGAGTCTATTGCAGGAAAGGCATTAAGGTCAGAGAGCCTTTTCCCTAAGTCGAAGACTGAGGTTGCTACGGCATCTACAGAGGAGCCAAAGCCGCAAGCAGGCGGTGAAGGCAAGAAGAATTCTCAGAACAAGAGGAAGCAGAACCCGACCAAGGATGGTCAGAATAAGAAAAATAAGAAAGATGGCGAATGCTTTAGTTGTGGCAAGAAGGGCCACTATGCCAGAGATTGTCGAGAAAAGCATGGGGAAAGGAAGTGCTTTAACTGCGGCCAGGCGGGACATCACAAGGATGATTGCCGACAACCTCCTAGGGAGAAGCAGATTGTGAAAGCGTATGCTATCAACGCTGTTCCTTCTTTGTCGAATGCTCCAGGTGCGGCGCAGAAGGGAAAGGGTGTCGTTATAAAAGGTATGCTTCCTATTTAAGATGTTTCTGTTCGGGTATTGTTTGACAAACTTGATATAGTCGATAGACCTCTAGTTGTGATGAACCCGATTGGTGGTTCGACTAACCTTAGCATGATTTGCCGTAACGTGGTCTTATCGAGTCATGGATGTATGTTTGTTTGTGTTTGCTTTGTTTAGGCTTCACTGGGTTTAGCATTATTTTGGGGAGTTGATCTACTCCAAAGGAATAGGGTGGTATTAGGTACCTACCTAGTGATGGCGATAGTAACTGGAGCTAAGGAAGCTGAGAGGTTATCGTTGTAATAAGTTCTAGTTGTCTCTGGGAGGCAAATGAGTACTCCAGTGCTAGATTGTTTTGCTAGTATCATCTCATGTGGGTTGTCCGAACTCGGAGAAGATGTTCCTTGGGTGTTTGTCTGATATTGGTTTAGGCCTTTGGGGCTTGTGCTTAGGGAATGTCGACTTCGACTAGGATGGTTTGCGTGAGGGGTAAATAGTTGTTGTGATTTTTCATTGGATGATATCTTGGTTTACTCGAGGAGTGATGGGAAGACGGAACATGATAAGACTGTTCATTGGTATAGACTGCCCAGAGTTAGACTCGATAGGGTTATGAGATTGCTCGAGTGGGACTCGAGAAAGATGCAAAGTAATGGATTGTTTAGAACCCTATGTTGATGTTCTCTGTTGGATAGTAGAACTTTGAAGGAATAGGATGTGTTCGTTGATCATGGAAGATACAACAAAGGTTAGGGCGATTCAAGTTGGACTTGAACTCGTAAAAGAAAATGGGTGTTCGTTGATCTTGGAGATGCAACGAATAGGGAGACGACTCACGTTGGACTAGAGTTTGTCACTAATGGATACTCAAGACTGTTCTGAGTTATAGATTGACTCGAGTTGGGCTCGAGAAGGCTGCAAGGAATTGGATTCGTCTTGAGTTGGACTCGAGAGGGCAGCAAGACAATGGATAGACTTGGGTTGGACTCAAGTATTTTAGGCGGACTAAAAGCAGGGGTATCTATGGACGCCCGTTACCCTGGATCCGTTGGACATAATCTAGTTATCCTTGGAGGATAAACGTACGTTGGACGTACGGTAGTCCGTAGGGAGGCGGGGCTTCCATTAGCCTGGGATTGGTTGGACTAGTCAAGTAGGCATCGGTGCATGTATGGAGGCTGGGCTTCCATTAGTTATTGATGTTGGTTGGACCAGACATACTAGAATCGACATATTGGGGTTGGTTAGACCAATCATGTAGGTGTCGACGTGTTTATGAATTTAGCAGGTGATAGGTAGGACTTGTTTGATGGATGTTATGGTTGCTATGTTTGCTCCTATCTTTCTTCTCTTGAGTAGACTATCACCTGTAGGGTTCTAGCGATGGGGAACAAAGTGATTGTAGTAGGACTATGAGCCAGTGCAGTAGAGTCATTATGACTCGAGGGGCAAAGTGGACATAGTAAAGGATTAGTAAGGCTATGAGCCAGTGCAGTGGAGTTGTTATGACTTCATGGGGCAGAGTGGACATAGCAAAGGACTAGTGGCTATGGATCAGTGCAGTGGAGTCGCCATGACTCCATGGGGCAGAGTGATCATAGTAAAGGATTTGGGTGCGGTAATAGTTGCATTGAGTAGGAGACATGCCAGTCTAGAGGTTATGTTTCTAGGATGGAAGCAACTAGAGTATATCACAGGATATGATTCCAGGCCCAAGAGTGAATTGGATTCAGAAACACTAGTAAGCTTGACGATTAGATCGATTTTGATTGAGTGGATTGGTTCCAGTTAGAAGGACGATCCTAATCTATTGGAAACCATCTCTAGGGTAGAGATCGGTATCGATGGAAAGAGAATGATCAAGTAAGGATTTGATCAAGAAGGGTGGCTTCGAAGGAATAAGGGACTAGTTGTACCCAACGTAGACGGACTGAGAGATGAAGTGCTTAGAGCGTATCATCACTCGAAATTGACTATACATCCCAGTGGTAACAAGATGTATTGAGACATGGAGCAGATCTAGTACTGGGAAAGGATAAAGAAAGACGTTGGGAAGTTTATATCCAAATGCACAAATTGCCAGTTAGTAAAAGCTGAGCAAAAGAAGCCTAGTGGGTTGTTACAACCATTAGAAATTCCTAAATGGAAATGAGAACAAGTCTCAGATGGATTATATTGATAGTTTACCAAGGACTAGGTCAGGTCATGTTGGTATTTGAGTGAATTGTATATTAGAGAATGAAGGCTACCTAAGATAGGCAGAAGACATATCTCGATAAGAGACGAAGATATTTGGAATTCTTCGTTAACGACTTGGTGTTCGTCAAGATCTCTCCATTGAGAATGTGATTCAGATTGGTTGGAGAGGTAAGTTAGCACCAAGATTTGTTGGCCCATTCCCAGTCCTCGAACAAGTTGGGAATTTGGCATAGGAAATAGAGCTACCTGACAAGATGGCGGGAGTTCACAACGTATTTCATGTTTCCCAGTTAAGGAAGTTTGTGCAAGACCCTAATGTGGCTATTTCACCAGATCGGTTGGACGATAGCGAGGTGGAACCCGAGGCGGTTGAGAACCGCAAGCCTATGCGTATTGTTGGGAATGATACGAAGCAGCTTCGAAGGAAGGCGGTGAAACTAGTCAAAGTCCAGTGGGGTGAGAATGTAAAAGACTGTATTTGGGAAACAGAGGAGGAGATAAGGAAGAAGTATTCAGAACTCTTTGCCTGGTAGGGTTTTGGTAGTGATAGTTTCTTCCCTTGTTAGTAAACCGCATGCTAAGATAGACTTGTTTTGCATGTTGATTGTTGTTTTATGGTTGATAGGCATGCGGGACCCTTTGTGTGTTTTGGTTAGGGAATTTCGGGGGCGAAATTTCTTAAAGGGGGGGGGGGGGGGGAGAGAGAATGTAACAACCCGCATTCTACGCATCGGAGGATCGTAGAATATTTATTTATTTCTTATACGAAGTCGTATGATCACGTAACTTTGGGAAACAACTGTTAGGGTCATTCTCCATGTTCATGATTTTTGCCGATTTTTAAATGCCCGTTTTGCCCCTAGCTGATCTTGTTTCATCCATAACTTTTGATTAGAAAGGAGTTTTGACTTGAAACCACTTCCATTGGATTTGAATGATGGTTTCTCTTTCCGTAGAGTGGTTACATTAGCCAAACGGACTTACCGTTTGGGAGATATGGCTGAAACAAGGTTTAGAAAGTGAAAAACAGCTTAATTGGGCTAAACCGGGTCGTTAACAGCTAGGCCCATAACCCATTTCGGGATTAGGGTTATGGGGAGGCTGATAGGGTTTGGGAAATCATTTCATTTCAGTTTTTGAGCCGCCACTTTCATTCTTGAAACCCTAGTAATGGCCTCCACTCTCTAAATCTCTTCAAAACATCTTTTTGGCTTTCCTAATCACATATTAGCAAGATCTACACCAAATCAAGGCGGATTAGCATCAAATCAAGATAGGAGCTACTGCTAAGCATTGGAGTTTGACCCAAACAGAGAATCATTGCAGATCTATAGTTTACTTTGTGGCAAAGGTGAGTGATTTGCATTGTTTTTCACTAATTACGGCTAATTATGGTAATTAGCGAAGATTAGCGAAATTATGGTTCAGAAAAATCTAGAAAAATTCATAAAATTTTAAAACATCATTTTATGCCTCTGATATGAATTTGGGTTAATTTCGACTGATTTTGCAAATCCCGGAATTTGGGGGATTAAGGGGTGATTAGTGGAAATTAGCGAATTTATGCATGTTAAAAATCTGGAAAAATATTTATAAATTGCTAAATATTATTTTAGGCCTCTGTTAGAAAATTTGTCTGATTTGGTTAAGTTTTGTTAATCCTATCATTAAATTTGCTTAAACGTGATTAAGAGGGATTAAGGGAAAATATGGGGTTTTTTGGCTATGTTTGATCCGTTTTAACATACCATATTGTTGTTTTGCTGTTTGTGAATGTTTATACATGTTGCTATGACTGTATGGTATGCTTTATGATTGTTTGGAATAGTTGGAATGGTTGAAAACGCCGTCGAGAGGCGAAAATAGCTTGCTGAAATGGTGCAGGTTTTCTTTGGGTCGAGTTAGACCGACCAGGGGAAGGTTTTGACCGACCGACCCAAGCTCACGACCGACCCTGTATGAAGTGTTCGACCGACTAGGGAGATCGACCAGGCTAGGCAAGACCGACCATTATGTGATGTTCGACCGACCCCATACGATGATGAAATACCGACCGACCAGGGATGGTGAAGTACGACCGACCAGGGATGTTGAAGTACGACCGACCAGGAATGGTGAAGTGTTCGACCGACCAGGGGGCAATACCGACCGACCAAGGATGGTGAAGTACGACCGACCAAGAATGGTGAAGTGTTCGACCGACCACGGGGCAATACCAGCCGACCAGGGTAGAGATGATGAAAACCGACCAGAATGAAAGGTTCTTGACCGACCGACCCGAACAGGAGGAAACCAATAACCCGAGATGCAAAGGTAGTCCAAATGGAAGTTAGAGCTCAGGATCCAATTGGGAACCAATGAGTTCACTTCATGAGTTGGGCTTTGCTGTGGGATGTGTGCAAAGGTGTTGTCGGTATCCATAACTTTGGTTCACCATTGAGAGATGGATAATGGGCGTGTAGTGATAGTTACACGAGACTGGATTCCGTCATGGCCCAAAGTATTAGGTGACCAAAGTAGTGGATATCGTATGCTTTACGCGCTGAGTGAAGGATGTGAGGATGATTGCTATGCTTGATTGTTTGACATCACTATGACATGCACACCCCCACCCCCGTTATCTTTACCCCATTTGAAATGGCACCTTAGAGTGTTGTACAGTATGTAGTGCTAACTCTTTTGTTGCAGGTCCAGGTTCAGGTATGTTTTAGTCTACCTGTTATTGTTCTGTTTAGATGCTTATCGCTCATACCAGGCTTTATGTCTGACCCAGAGTTTTATGTCTCCTCTAATTACTCTGGGTGCTCACACGAGCGGACTAGAGACAGGTTAGCCGGTGATGCGCGAGTAGCTGATTCAGAGGCGAGCAGAAGGCTTCCATGTATGGTATATAAATATTCTCCCTGTGTCGTTGGTGGTCGCTACTTGGGCATTAGTAGTGTACCTCCTTTATCTTGCTTTTGCTTTTTGAGATAGTTTGAAAAGTTGTAATAATGTTAGCTTTGGAACATAAGCTGTACTTGGATTTCAGCTGCTATGTTAGTTTGTTTTCAGCTTATGCACTGTCTCGCCTGTTTTATGTCAAGTATGTTGTTATCATATTTTGTTCCATGCGCTGTGAGACATTTTACAGGTTCCTTGTTAGTTCGTTTCCTTCTTCCCTTTTCTTCTGACGACCTGTCCTGTGCTGACTGGACATGTGTACAACGCACTTTTGGAGTAAATGTCGGTTGGTGCGGGGCGGGCCGTCACACTATTTATATTTGTGAATAAGTTTTGATTTGAGATATGAATTGTAATGTTGCTTTTATATATAAGGTATGCGGTATTGGTAAGTGGGTAACTTTTGTGGGTGGAGTGTTCTCCTTTATTGGACTAAGTGCCCCTTTATTGGACAGAGTGTTCCTTTATCGACATGGTGCTCCTTTATTGGTACGAGTGCCTCTTTATTGGACAGAGTGTCCTTTATTGGATAGAGTGTTCCTTTATTGGATAGAGTGTTCTTTATTGAATAGAGTGCTCCTTTATTGGTAAGAGTGTTCCTTTATTGGACGGAGTGCACCGTTATTGCACAGTGTAGATTCTCTGTCATGGCTCCAGCAAATTGTTACGAATTGTCTTTTATTGGTACGAATGGTCTTTAATTGAACGGTAAATAGCTTGCATTACATAAATATTTTGCATTACATAAATATTTGGCATTACATAAATATTTTGCATTACATAAATATTTGGCAAGGTACCAGATTCGGCACTTGGCAAGGTACTAGATATGACATTTGGCATGGTACCAGATTTGGCACTTGCCAAAGTACCAGATTCAGCACTTCCCTAAGTACCAGATTTGGCACTTGGCAAGGTACCAGATTCGGCACTTGGCAAGGTACCAGATATGGCACTTGCCAAATACCAGATTTGGCACTTGCCAAAGTACCAGGTTCGACACTTGGCAAGGTACCAGATTCGGCACTTGCCAAAGTACCAGATTTGGCACGGAACATAATAAATGGGCAAACATTAAACAGAACATAATAAACGAGCAATCATTACACAGAACATAATAAATGAGCAAACATTACAAAGAACATAATAAACGAGCAGACATTACACAAAACACATTATAAAATAACATGATGTCCAAAACATCGAGACATGCACATATATACATCGAGCCATACACATATATACATCGCGACAAACACAAATATACATCGTGATAAATCTGTGGCATCATCATCAAAACCATCCAAAGACATATCGTCCCCGGTATCAGAAGGGTCATAATACAGAATATCGTCATCATCACTACGACCTCCCGAACCGCTACCACCACCTAGCCCGTCACCTCCTCCTAATCTGTCACCCCCTCCTAACCCGTCACCCCTCCTAGTCTGCCATCACCCCTCCTAGTCCGCCATCACCACCTGATCCGTCACCCCCTCCTAGTCCCCCATCACCCCTCCTAATCCGCCTTCTGAACCTCCACCAGTACATGACCCTACAGCGGTACCTGATGCTGCTGTATCACCACCCCCTACTGCCGCTAATCTAACGTATAAGTCATCGATCTGCTCCTGCAATCCCTGAATAATTGCCTGGTGCTCCTGATATAAGGACTGAGAATGTAGCAAGGCCATCTCCTGAATAGCTGCAATATGTAACTTATGCTGGTCTAACCGGGGTGCATACTGCATATGCAGAACATATAAAATCAGTTTCTACTGTGTATAACATACAATGTAAAATCACAAGAATAAATTTTACCTCATGTGGTGGATATAATCCAGCAGTAGGGACACCATGCACCATGTGTGCAGGTGGGTAAGCAATAGGCAGGTATATCTATGCACCGCTAAGATCAAATGTCTGAAATGTATCGGCTAGAGCGAAATCCGTAGGAGGGTCGGAGTTATGTGAAGGGGTCAGGTCAAAATTAAACGGTGGAGGATGAAATCTACCACTAAACAATCGGGGACCAATGTGATCGCAGTTCACACCCCGCATATAATCCGGTAGCAAGTACCGTCTGGGAACAACCCAAACCCAATAAGGACCAAACTCTGCGTCGGGTAAGTGAAAATCGGTCGTATCAACCCATCCTGCCTATCTCAGAACATCCACATACTATCTCCCAATAGAATGCTGCGGCCCAAACATATCAAGCGGCAGAGGTGGATCTCCAGGTACTCGCAACTGACTGGGACCCTGGTAATAACATCGATCTCCCAAGTACCAAATAGGAAGGTGGGCCGGTGGGAACAAGAGGACACGTCGAGTAGATAAGCGACATGCAGTGGCTAATGGATGGGCATCAAGTATTGGGTCATCTGCTACAAGTAACAGCCAATAAGAAGTCCAAGGTGCTCGTAATATGTTCCCTCTCTTTATCATATCTAACCGAGTACGAGCCTCCATCAAGTCATGTCTCACACCAACAGGAGCACGCCGAACTCTATGAGTACTCTCCCATCTATGCATGCGTGGGAAAAAGGTCTCAGCAGCATGACTAGTGGTGGGCTGTATGTGTGGATGCATGTTGGCCGTTTACTCGTAGTACTAGCACGGCAACATGTACCAAAACCCGAATATCTGGCGAACCTCTCCAAAAGAATAGGAGTCAAGAGCGGCGTATAGATAACCCAATATGGTAGAGCCCCAATCAATCATATGCAGCTGCTCTAACTCAACTAGTGCTGCTAGGTAGCCCAGCCTAATCGTACTCAGTTGGTTCAAAAAGAATGTCGAACCAAGGAGGTATAAAATGGTAGCCCTATATACTATGTCGTGGAAATCTACGACATTGAGATGCACTATAATATACTGAAGTAAATATGTGACTGAAACGGCACCATTAGCTATATGAGCCGTTGACAAATCTGGCAAATACTGTAGGTAGGAAGCGGGTGACTCTAAAGAGGCATCAAATGGACAAGTGACTCTATCTGGAAGCCCTATCTCAATCACCATAAGCATGTAAAAATCGGCTGGGGTGATACCTAGCTCAAAATTCGAAAAGTGAAAAGTGTGTGTCGTAGGCCACCATCTCTCTAGTAAGGCGTCTACCAAAGGTCGATCGAAGGACTGGGGAGGTATAATACGTAAAAAGAGTCTGAACGGACTAGCAAGTAGCCTCTCCCGAATATGAAATGGTAATATGTCAAGGGCATGTGTAACAAACTTCGCCCAACTCCCGCGAAGGTAGACGTACTCAGTCTATTAAAATTATACCAGTTAATTGACTATAAAACCAACAGTTCATACTATTAAAACTAATAACGTACATGCACTAAACTATAACGTAAAACCAACAGGGCATACTTTTTAACAGTTCAGTAACTACAAATATTAAAAAAATTAAAATTAATACCGGAACGGTGGCCAGCACGGTAAAAGATCGATGGTGAATGGTTGTGGCAGCTCGTGGAGGATACGTATGTCCTCAATCGTCGTCTCCGCTGTGGAGGAAAGTGAGCTGGACCAGATGCGTCGTCTAGCATAACTGAAACTGTCCGTCTCCCCATCTTCGTTACGTGTGGCGGCATCCCGGCGTCGTAGTGAATAAGAAAAAATTAAAAAGGAGGAAAAAAGGAAAATATAAACACCCCCCCCCCCCCGTGCCATATATAGGCGCGGTAGCCTCGCGAGCCGATAAAATCGGCTCGCGTCTGTTGGGAGATATCAAAGATATCTCCTAACATGTTACGAGTCGTAACGTTACGACCCGTAACCTTGTTGGAGATGCTCTAAGGCGCTGTAATTTACAACCATACTTTTGAAGCTTGAAACAAAAGGAATAAAAAGAAAATAAAACTTGGAAAACTGAACTTTGCTGCAATCATATCCTATCATCCCTCTTATACAGAAGCGATCCTCTAAAACAACGGCCATTATCCTAACATGCAACAAAAGACATTCACTTTCATTTTATCTTCTCATTTATGGTTGAGATGAGGTCATTTCTAGCTTTTTCCAGGGCTTCTAAAAGCTTCTCTGGTTTTCGGCCACCAGCCTGAGCAAAATTTTGCCCTCCCCGACCTCCACCGCTACATAGTTTTGCAATATTTCCTATAAATTTTCCGGCTTGAAGCCCCATATTAATTACGCCTGGGCTAAAAGTAGCAACCAAACTCACTTTTCCATCTGGGAAGAAGCCCAATATGATGGCTACTGGATCACCCAATGACTCCATAAGATACTCCGCTGCGCTTTTAAGTGCATCTGAATCTGTATCATCCACATTCTCCACTATTACCCTAACATCGGAGTTTCCAATCTTGAATGTTTTTCTGGCAATAATGGATGCTCTCAGCACAGCCATTTTACTATGAAGAATTGAAATTTCATTTTTAGATAATCTCAGCTTCCCGATAATGTTTTTAACTCTACCGGTTACACATTTTACTTTTACCTTAAGCATTGTACACAAATGTCTAATAAGATGTATGATCCTATTTCAGAACTCAGATAACAAATCTCTATATGTATTTGCAACTATAATATAAATGTCAAATTGAATCAAAACCAAGAGAGATTCTATTAAGAACAACGCAATAAAATTAGCAAGCAAAAGAGAAAAAAGAGGAGTTAAAAGAATAAGCAACACTAACATACGTGAATAGATCTTTCTTTTCTCATATATTATCTACTTTTTGTCCCCTCTTCAATCTCTGATCCGTGATGTTTAATTTCAACCCTGGACATGAAAAAAAGCTTCAAAGATGCAAGAACTGGTTTGTTGAATTCAAATTCAAAGCCACCTACCTTCATGGACAACGATGCTCTGACTTTGACCCTCCTTCGATCTCTGATCTATGATGTTAAATTCCATCTCGGTGCTTGACAAAGCAGTCAATAAATGGGACAAATGGTTACTGAATTTGAGTTCGTTGCCACCCACCTTCATGGAAAACAACGATGTGGTGGTATATGATTTGGAAGAATGGCGAAAAGGGAAGTTGGATTGAACAAGGGCTTAAAATTTCCCCAAATTATTTTTTTTATTGGTCATTGTCAGCAGCGTTTAGCATAGTGAAGTTGGAGTAGTGTTTTCGTTTCTCTCCACGATTCGTGCATCTTATGGTTTTTTAAATTTTCCTCCCTCCGTAATTTGTATTGAGTGGTACTTGCGTCTCTTTACTAGAGATTAGACGCAACTAATTAATTTTATAGCCTATTTGCATCCAGTTATACTGAGAATGGACGCAGTTAGCTATAATAAATTTTCTACTACACCTTACTACATCAGTTCATAAACAACGACTGATGCAAAGGTTGAAATAATATTAGCTTCTTCTCATTTGCGTCTGATTTTAGTTAGGAACAAATGCAAATTATACTATTTGCATCTGTTGTTTACGCAATAGATGCAAATGAGGAGACGCAAAAGACAAGTTCTGTGCTACTGAATATTAGCGGACGTGCTGATATTTCAAATTTGAGATATTGGGGTTTATTGGAAACTTAAAGTTTCAATTTATTTGTGTTTGGAATATTAGAGGGCGTGTTAATATTCCAATGTTGGGCATAACCTGAATTTTACTTAATGATCTTGTTTCCCCAATGGATAGCCTATCCTTGTGAGTGTGATATATACGACCATCATATACGTCCTTTTGTTTTTTTAAGAAAAAATTATAAGCTAGAATACTTTAAAGAAATTTTTAGGGGATAAAATTTTCTAGCTAAAACCTGATAGGGAATATTAGATGATTTTGGATAGTCGATATTTCCAAGTTTGAATTTGAATGTTTAATTAGTTTATGTTGAAAACATATGAAAATGGGTTTAAAATTTATAAACTTATTTACTGTTAAACGAAATAATTAAATTTAATTAAAATGAGTTCGTCGCATTGCGGTAGTTCATAATTTTTCAATTTAAACTTCAATTGAGTAAGTATAACCCGGTATAAGTCGGAATTCTTTGACATAAGAATTATCCGGATCTATTGGATTATAGTTTTCTAATGAAAGAAAAAGATTTGAATTTCATCTTGTAAATTTTGAGATATGTCTAAACCAAATTTTTAGAAAAATCGCGCAACTATAGTTCATGATTTAAAATTTAAGTAATTATTGAATTTGAGGTTTATAATATTTAGGATTGAAGTAAGAAAAATTATAACTTGTGCAAATCACATATGAGAAGAATAACTTGATTTTTTGTATATGTTCATGAATTTTTTTTGAACATTATACGTTTGTAGACTTAAGTTATATAGTGATTTATTACTCAAAGTTAATAATTTATAAGATGATTAATGAGTTATATTAGTATAAGAACGATATACTAAATATAAAGAAAAAGGTGAATTTCTTGAGTTAATCTATTTTTATGTAGATTTTGTGATGCTTGGTTGTTACTTTTTGAGTTTTTCCTTAATTAGTTGCGAGGATGCAATTTTTTGAAGGGAAAGTCTGTAATAATCCATGTATTTCATGACAATATACATAAATATTTTATTTAAATATAACGTCTTTAATCGAGTATAGGTCCAAAATATCACTTTTTTTGCATAAAGATGAATTTGGACTCGAGACTACTTCCATTGAGTTCAAAATGCTATTTACAACAAAAAAAACTGTATACATCGATATGTTTTGAGTTAGTGAAATTTGGACTTTGGACTTGGACTTGGGTTCGGCTAAACTAACCAATTATCCTACATGATAAAAATGCCCAAGCCCCTCTCCTCTCATTTACTCCATTCCACTTCCTAACACATTTCTTTCTTTGTGAATGGGGAAAGGAATTGGAAATAGAAATTCCAAACTAGGATTACATGTTAGAAGCTTCAATTCATGTGCAAATTCGAAGGGAAGAAAGGTAAGCTCTCACCACCTTCTCTAGCTTATCACCTCCTCTATTTTTGTGAATTCCTAAACCTAACTTTTACATGTTTTGTTTACATGTTCATTTTGTTTGAAGATTCTAGTGTTATGTTTGAAGATAGGTTCTTCTAGCTTGTTATTGGATTGATTCCTTGCTTCCAACAAACAAAGGTGAGTTCTTGGAGAACTCACATCTATGACACAAGCCTATAGGGTTGGCTAGTGTGCCCTTGGCACATATATATATTGTGTATCCATTTCGTTAATTGCTTAGTTTGTTGATTTCCTTGTTTTTGAGTAATGGAAAACTTAGTATATTCTATGTTCGGATTGTGCATGCTATAGGTGAAATTCTAGTATGAAAACAAGACCTTACAATTTCCCTTTATCATTGCCAAACCATCTTGTTCTTGCGTGAATTGCATTTGATTGTTTTAGTTCGGAAAATTTGTTCACTTTGGAATTTATTAATCAAAATCATTACAATCTTATGTATATATGTTTATGCATGTGTATATGTGTATTAGAGATTGTATATGACCTCTTTAGAATATTTGGAACGATCACGAGTTGTCGGGAATCGTCAGATATTGACTTTTCATTCAAAACATTGAAATTGGCACCTATATGCAGATTCGACCGACTGAATTAATCAATTCAGCGAACTGAATTAATCAATTCAACTAATTGAATTAGTAGTCGTTCTTGGTTGTGATTTACGTTAAAGTTTAGCCGTCTTAATTTTCTATTCTGCCCTACTGGATTATAGTTCAGTCGACTGAATGGATGATTCAGCCGACCGGATCCTGTACAAGCACAAAAAATTAAAGTGCACAAATTCAGCTGTCTGAATTAATAATTCAGACATCTGAATCTGTTTTCAACAATTGATTTATGGAAACCACAGTCAACAGTTTAAGTTGTTTCAGGCTCTTTCTCAGCCGAATTTCAGCCCATTTGGCCTTTTTATGTGACTTTTCAGTTTCTCTGATTCACAGTTTTAGCATGAAACATCCCACCCTCCATTAAGGTCACTCACAAAGGGACTGCCATAACTTCGGTGGAGGTTTGTAAGTAAAAGTCACAGATAAACACAAGACAAATACATAAACACACACACACACACACATATATGTATATGCAGCGGAAAACAAACAGACTTTTATTTCATCAAATACTTGTTCATACAAAACATTGTTTCACAATAACCTCCAAAACATTACATCATCAATTCTGTCTTGGTTATTAAATAAAGAAGCATAAAACATAATTAAAACTGCATAAATCCCCATGATTGTGTCCAACATCCATAGCCAAGAAGAGAGAGTCCAAACCGTACATCTACTATCTTGAAGCTTGCAAAGAGCCTGACTAAGCTGAGATGTTTCCTCCCTGTGGACCTTGGGGGGGGGGCAAAAGAAAAGAAGACGAAAGAAAATAGGGTCAGACATAAAGCCTGGTAAGTCTAGTGATTCTACAGTATGAGAATAAGAATAAGGATAAGGGCATGATAAGTGTAAACTGGAAATAGGAGAGTGTCATAAACAAAGACAAAGCAGTTTGAATCGAATATACTATCGCACCCCACACTATATCTCTGCACCTACATGCATTAGTTCTAAACTGGCACCCCATGCTGTGGGTGAAGTGATCCCCCCTTTTTCTAAAGATCGGCTCCTACTCGGATAATCATCTGTGTCTTACAGCCCCCAAAGATTGTAGCTACCTATGCTGGTCCCACCATGGGGTGTATCAAGTCCCATGGTGGCGGCCCGACCCAAAACTAGAAATGCATAGGTTATACTACTAGTGCCCCCAGTGCCTTGTTTGTCTGCTCCAAAGTATGTGCACGCCCGCACTCCGTTAGAACCCACATTGTTGCACCCACCGCCGTCGCTTTTGACCGCTTATAATCAGCCCAGTAATCATGCCCCACCCTGCCTAGTTTCAGGGTACCATGATACCTAATTGGGTTACTGCTGAAATGGGTCCCCGTTACTAGGGTTTTCTAGTCAAACATGTTAAGTGGTTAAGTGTCTGTATATACCTAACCCCACCCATCAGTTTAATTTAACATGTTGAATTTGTTAAGTGTTTTAGTTAACTTAACCCTATCATCCTGACTGCCCGTCCTTAGCCTTTTAAAGCATCGACCACTCACATTAGACAGGTATTTTTACGGTTACTGGATGTGCCGGTCGGTTCCGGGCTGATTTACACCGTAACTCAGTCTAATCTCGGGTCCTTATTGGGCTCCATGCTTAACCACCCACATTGGATAGGTATTGTTGTGACTACTGGACAGCCGGGCGGGTCCGGGCAGGTTTACATCAAAACTCAATCCAACCTCGTGTTAAGCATACTTGTATTTTCTAAATTTACATATTTGTCTTTATTACTTAATATATGTAAATTTGTCAACAATTAAATGTTGTGGCCCACTTTCCAACTTTAACATTTTTGGTATAAGAATTTATACCATTCAAGTGCCACCAATTTTGGCTTGTGACAAACATGCCAATTCTATTTATGTCAAGTTTTACCAATATTCCCAACATTACCCCGTTTAAATATTAGGCTAACAATCTTAGCCTAATTTTTGTTCGCATGGTTTTTAACATATAATATTAGGCTAAATACTTAGCCTAATTTAGCGCACACAAAATTGACATATGGGAATTCATAAACATGAACATGACATAGGTGTAAACTTGGCATTTTTGGCATAGAAAATATGAACATCATAGGTGCGAACTTGCAAAATAGTCAACATGAATGTCATAGGTGTGAATTTACAACATAGCCTAAATCAACATATATGTGAACTTGCATTGAAATAGGTATCTAACCAAATAGGTGTCATATTAATTAGCATATGATTTAGAAAACATAAGCCTAAACTTGTTTTGGATCTAGGCATAACATCGAGCATAACTAGCATATGACAAGAATATGACAATTTCATAAAGTATGTATAATTTTATGATAAGAGTGTGAACTAGATCCAATCATATGTCTAATTACAACATGAAACATATATTAAAGTGGATCTATGCATGGATCCAATTTTGGAACTTGCAACTTTCTTACAAACATACTAGCATGTATATGAACATAATCGTTTAGGCATAAAGGTTCTAGCATATATATATATATATATATATATACATGAAATCTTAATCACATACAACCTATATAATCACATAAACATATAGGTGTCGATTACGACATGAACTATACAACTTGCATGTGATTCTATATGTACAATAGGATCAATATCAACTCAACTATACCACAAACATCACAATACCACAATCATTACAATACATAGATGTGAATTAACATCGTTGTTACATAATAACAAAATTCCAGTTCCATTTTACATCGAATCAAATCCAAACTTTTATTCACATCGGAAAAATCACTATACTTACAACAGACGACGGTCTTGTTTTATTATTTCTGAGTTCTGAATTTGAAATGCTTTCCTTTGGGTAGACTAACATTGATTTGATTCGTGTTTTAACTTAAATTTGGCTCGTCTCTAAGCTTTTCTTCAAGTGGTGGCTCCTCTTAATTTTCTACCGACATCATGGCGGCTTCGTCTCTAATTTCTTATGTGAATTTAGGTTGGAGTCTTAGGTTGTTTATATAGAATTTCAGATTGATTTGAGCCGTCAGATGATCATAGACGAACCTAGACCATTCACTTCGAGAGGAGCCAACCAAAATGTGACATGTCAGCCCTAGTGACATAGCCAAGCCTCAGAAATTGACCAGAACCCGACCCGGCCAACCAGGGCCAAACCAGGTCAACTGGGCAGGTCGTCCCCCAGGTCGATCCTATGGTCGACCTGGTCACCCAGGTCGACCCACAGGTTGACCTGGTGCCTGGGCGGGAATTTTCCTGCCCAGCCCAGTTTGGGTCTGAATTCGAAATTTGAACTTCGTATTGAACCGTTTGAACTTTAATTTGAATTCTGAAACTTCCGGTGGTCATAACTCCTTCATACGGAGTCCGACTCACGCAAACTTGGACTCTATCTCAGGCATAATTCCGAGACGAACGCAATGGCGTAACCCATTTCCCCTAATTCTTTCATTAAGAATTAATTATACTTAAATTTGTTAATTTACAGTTAACGGAAAATTCGGGGTGTTACAATCTCCCTTCCTTAAAAGGATTTCGTCCCCGAAATCTTCAAGTCTAGGAGAACGTAAGTACTAACATCCAATCGTCCATCTACTCAACCATCAAACACAAGCGTCCATTGTCCTTAAAAGACTTCTAATGCTTCATGATCATATGCACAGTGTGTGTACATGTCCTTATCTAATGCAAAATCTGGCAGTCTACTTATTCAGTTGACCTCCTTAATGCAAATCATGTAAGTGCCATGAATCCATTATGTATGCAAATTTGTCCTTACTCATAATTCTACATGAATGTGCACCATTCATACAAATGCGACATCCATATGACAACATATAAATTTTCAACCACATACGAATATGAATACATATATGCATATGCAATTTGAAGTGACTGAGCCTATCTAAAACCTAGGTTGTGTGTGTATATGCATCCACGAGCAACCACTAACAACCACTTGCAACCACTTGCAGCCATCAACCATAACATGTTTCAAATACATGTTTACATCCAAAGGGGTTCCTACCTAAGGATAAAGGATACTATCGAGGAAATATACCAAAAAAGATAGATTCAAGCACAACTTAAGGAAAAAGAGAGATCAAAGATCTACCCTCAAAAAGAAAAGGGTAGGCCGTGCGTATTCTGTCCTCAGTTTCCCAAGCTGCGTCTTCCTCGGTGTCGCTCCACTGAACTTTGACGAGCTTAACTTCGCGGTTGCGTAGCTTTTTGATTTCATTTCCTATGATTCGAGTTGGAACTCACCTTATAGTTGCTTCGCATTCTACTTCGGCTTCTTCTAGAATGCTTGGCTCCACCACTTCCACAGATTCATGTAGACATTTCCGGAGATGAGAAACGTGAAAGACGTTGTGAATTCCAGCCAATCTTTCAGGCAGCTCTACTCTATAAGCCATTTTCCCAATCTTCTCGATGATAGGGAACGGTCCTACAAATCTTGGTGCTAGCTTCCCTGCGGATCCAAAGCGAACGACGTTCCTTAAAGGGGATACCTTAAGGAAAACCCTATCCCCAATCTCAAACTCAAGGTCGGTCCTTCTTTTGTCGGCGTAGGATTTTTGTCTGTCTTGGGCTGTCTTCATTATTCTCCGTATTAGGTCCACTTTTTCTGAGGTCTCTCGAATCATGTCCGGCCCAAGTATAAGTTTGTCAGTAGACTCCCACGAACAAGTTGGTGAACGACACGGTCTTCCATACAAAGCTTCGAAGGGCGCCTTACCGATGGTGGCCTGGTAACTATTGTTGTAGGCGAATTCCACTAAAGGAAGATGATCCTCCCATGCTCCTCCGAAGTCAAGAGTGCATAGTCTTAAAAGATCTTCTAATACTCTATTCACCCTTTCTGTCTGACCATCAGTCTGGGGTGATAGGCCGTGCTCAAACATAACTGTGTGCCTACAGCTTCTTGCAGACTCCGCCAAAATTCGCTTGTAAAGATGGAATCTCTGTCACTCACTATACTGGATGGTATTCCATAGATTCGAACTATTTCCTTGAGATAAAGAGAAGCTAGAGACGAAGCAGTCCTTCTACTCTTGATAGGTATAAAGTGGGCGCTTTTAGTAAGCCTGTCCACTATTACCCATATGCTGGTATTGCCTCTTCTGGACCTAGGCAACCCTTCAATGAAGTCCATTGAAATGCTATACCACTTCCATTGCGGGACTTCTAGACGATGAAGCAGTCCTCCAGGCTTCTTTTGTTCCGCCTTGACCTGTTGGCATGTCACGCACTTAGAAACGAAATCTGCTACGTCCTTCTTCATGCCGCTCCAGTAGAAAACTCTCTTTACATCCTTGTACATCTTGTCCCCACCTGGGTGTATTGTCATCATGGAATGATATGCTTCCTCGAGAACCTTCTTTACCAACTGCCTTACTTGTGAGACGCACAGTCTTCCATCTCGCCTTAGCCAACCCTTATCATCGATGGAGTACATATTGAGGTGACTGGAAGTTTCACCCCTAATTAACTTATCAAACATGTCCACAAGCTGCGGGTCTTCACGTTGTGCGGCCACTATTGAGTCTTAAAGAGTGGGCCGTACTTCTAGGGATGCCAATAAACCAGGTATAAAATCTGAGGAAGGCCTAAAGTCGAAACTGGCTATATACTCCAAGCTTTGCCTTTCTACAAAGAGAGGTCTTAGGGACAGTTTCTTTCGGCTCAACGCATCTGCTACTACGTTGCCTTTGCCGGGAGTATAGGAAATCTCAAAGTCATATGAGGCAAGGAACTCCATCCATCTTTGCTGCCGTAAGTTAAGATCTTTCTGCGAGAAAAGATACTTCAACGATTTACGGTCAGTGTATAATTCGAATTTCTCACCTAGGAGATAATGGCGCCAAGACTTAAGCGCAAAGACGATGGCGGCCAACTCAAGATCGAGGGTTGGGTAGTTCTTTTCATGCACTTTCAACTGTCTTCCACCATAAGCTACTACCCTCCCTTCTTGCATCAGAACAATGCCTAGTCCCGTACCACAAGCATCAGTGTATACGGTGAACATCTTGCTTCCATCTGGCAAAGTCAAAACCGGGGCATTTGTAAGAGCCCTTATTAAGCGTTGGAAAGAAAACTCGCAATCCAAATCCTAAGCGAACGCCATATTCTTCTTTGTTAGCCTTGTGAGTGGAGCTGAGATTTTCGCGAAATCCCTAATGAACTTTCGGTAAAAACCAGCTAACCCAAGAAAGCTTCGGACTTCGGTTGCATTTCTTGGTGTCTTCCAATCTTGCACTGCCACCACTTTCGCGGGGTCTACAGCTAACCCCTCTTTGAACACTATATGTCCAAGAAATCTGACCTCTTCTCTCTAAAAGTGGCATTTGGAGAATTTGGATTTTAGCTGATGTGCACGGAGAGTATCCATGATCTCTTTCAGATGCCGAGCATGTTCTTCCTCATTCTTTGAGAAGATCAAAATATCGTCTACGAAAACCACCACGAACTTATTGAGGAATTCTCTGAACACCCTGCTCATTAGGTCTACGAAATAAGCGTGTGCGTTTGTCAAGCTGAAAGGCATGCCAAGCCACTCATAGAAACCATCTGGGGTTCTGAACGCTGTTTTATCAATACTATCTTCAGCTACCCTTAGCTGATGGAACCCAGTAGCTAGATCAAGTTGGGAGAAGACCGACGCACCTACAAGCTGATCAAACAAATCGTCTACTCTGGGAAGCGGGTGTCTATTCTTTTTAGTCAGCTTGTTTAGCTCCCTATAGTCCACACAAAGACGTAGTGAACCATCTTCTTTGGTGGCAAACACCACTGGGGCACCCTATTCCGAGATACTTCTCCTTATAAACCCCTTCTCGAGAAGCTCCTTAACTTGCTTACTGAGCTCCTTTCTCTCCCTCGGAGCCATGTCTAACAAGCAGAGCTACAGGCTTTGCATTATCAACAAGATATATGCGGAAGTCTATTTCCCGCTTCGGAGGTAAGCCTTTCACTTCCTCAAAGACATCCGTATATTCCCGGACCACTCTAACCGACTGCAAATTCTCAACAGAAGCGCTAAGCGACTCTAGATAACTAAGCATAACAACATTCAAGGGATTACAAGAAATTTCTAGAGTGTTACCGAGCCGAGTCAAGAGTCTAACCACTCTTTTCTCACAATTAAGAATGGCACCGTTACTGGATAACCAGTCCATGCCTAAGATCAATCCATATCCTGAGAAGCCCAAAACAAAGGCACTACATCTAAATTCAACACTTAGAATAGAGATTTTCAAATCCAAGAAAACCATCGACAAATAAGCCGAGCCCCCAATTGGATTTGAAACAACCAAGGGATCTTCTACCATACTAGTGTCTAGATTGCAGAGATTCTACTAAAGCAGATGAAATAAAGGAGTGTGATGCACCAGAATCAAAGAGAGTGCGAACTGGATGATCATACAGATAAACTAAGCTTTCTACAGAAATATTTCTACCTCGTTCTCAAGATAAGATTAAGAAGACAAGCAAGATAAAAAAAAGCGTCTAGAAGAAGAAGTTAAAGATGTACCCCCAGAAGGTCCTACTTGCGGGCCTTGCCCTTGCTTCTTAGGGCAGTTCTTGCGGGTATGTCCAGTATCACCACACTGAAAGCATGCTCCCCTCTTCCTCTTCTTATTTCTACAATCCTGGACTATATGCCCAAAAATGCCACAGAAATAACATTTCCTTTTCTCACGTGTCTTGTTATTATTGTTGTGGTCCTTTCCTCCTTGACTATTATCCGTCTTCTTGTTCTGCGATTCTTTCGCTTGCTGTTTCACGTAGAGGAGGAGGAGTAAAAGCGTCTGCAGCTGGGGAGTAAGGTCCCCAGACATGCTGATACGAAAAGGAAAGTACTCAAGACAAATGGATAGAGAGATAGTGCGTATGGCTTTGGGGAATTACGCCTTTTAAAAACAATGCTTTTTCTTGAAAAAGATACTTCTTTAAACTTCATTTTGAAAGTAGTTTCAGAAACTTTTATCTAGTCTGGTAAACCTGGCTCTGATACCAAGTGAAAAACCCCACACTCCATTAAGGTCACTCACAAAGGGACTGCCTTAACTTTGGTGGAGTTTTGTAAGTAAAAGTCACAGATAAACACAAGACAGATACATAAACACATATATATATAAGCAGCGGAAAACAAACAGACTTTTATTTCATCAAATACTTGTTCATACAAAACATTGTTTCACAATAACCTCCAAAACATTACATCATCATTTCTGTCTTGGTTATTAAATAAAGAAGCATAAAACATAATTAAGACTGCATAAATCCCCATGATTGTGTCCAACAGCCATAGCCAAGAAGAGAGAGTCCAAACCGTACATCTACTATCTTGAAGCTTGAAAAGAGGCCTGACTAAACTGAGATGTTTCCTCACTGTGGACCCGGGGGGGGGGGGGAACGTAAGAAAAGAAAACGAAAGAAAATAGGGTCATACATAAAGCCTGGTAAGTCTAGTGACTCTTCAGTATGAGAATAAGAATAAGGGCATGATAAGTGTAAACTGGAAATAGGAGAGTGTCATAAACTAAGACAAAGCTGTTTGAATCGAATATACTATCGCACCCCACACTATATCTCTGCACCTACATGCATTAGTTCTAAACTGGCACCCCATGCTGAGGGTGAAGTGATCCCCCTTTTTTCTAAAGATCGGCTCCTACTCGGATAATCATCTGTGTCTTACGGCCCCCAAAGATTGTAGCTACCTATGTTGGTCCCACCATGGGGTGTATCAAGTCCCATGGTGGCGGCCCGACCCAAAACTAGAAATGCATAGATTATACTACTGGTGCCCCCAGTGCCCTGTTTGTCTGCTCTGAAGTGTGTGCACGCCCGCACTCCGTTAGAACCCACACTATTGCACCCACCGCCGTCGCTTTTGACCGCTTACAATCAGCCCAGTAATCGTGCTCCACCCTGCCTAGTTTTAGGGTACCATGATACCTAATTGGGTTACCGCTGAAATGGGTCCCCGTTACTAGGGTTTTCTAGTCAAACATGTTAAGTGGTTAAGTGTCTGTATATACCTAACCCCACTCATCAGTTTAATTTAACATGTTGAATTGGTTGAGTATTTTAGTTAACATAACCCTATCATCCTGACTGTCTGTCCTTAGCCTTTTAAAGTACCGACCACTCACATTAGACAGGTATTGTTACAGTTACTGGATGTGTCGGTCGGTTCCGGGCAGATTTACATCGTAACTCAGTCTAAACTCGGGTCCTTATTGGGCTCCATGCTTAACCACCCACATTGGATAGGTATTGTTGCGACTGCTGGACAGCCGGGCGGGTCCGGGCAGGTTTACATCACAACTCAATCCAACCTCGTGTTAAGCATACTCGTATTTTCTAAATTTACATATTTGTCTTTATTACTTAATATATGTAAATTTGTCAACAATTAAATGTTGTGGCCCACTTTCCAAGTTTAAAATTTTTTGTATATTCAAGTGCCACCAATTTTGGCATGTGACAAACATGCCAATTCTATTTATGTCAAGTTTTACCAATATTCCCAATGTTATCCCGTTTAAATATTAGGCTAACAATTTTAGCCTAATTTTCGTTTGCTTGGTTTTTAACATATAATATTAGGCTAAAAACTTAACCTAATTTAGCGCACACTAAAATGACATATGGGAATTCATAAACATGAACATGACATAGGTGTAAACTTGGCATTTTTGGCATAGTAAATATGAACATCATAGGTGTGAACTTGCAAAATAGTCAACATGAATGTCATAGGTGTGAACTTACAACATAGCCAAAATCAATATATATGTGAACTTGCATTGAAATAGGTATCTAACCAAATAGGTGTCACATAAATTAGCATATGATTTAGATAACATAAGCCTAAACTTGTTTTGGATCTAGGCATAACATCGAGCATAATTAGCATATGACAAGAATATGACAATTTCATAAAGTATGTATAATTTTATGACAAGGGTGTGAACTAGATCCAATCATATGTCTAATTACAACATGAAACATATATTAAAGTGGATCTATGCATGGATCCAATTTTGGAACTTGCAACTTTCTTACAAACATACTAGCATGTATGTGAACATAATCGTTTAGGCATAAAGGTTCTAGCATATATATATATATATATATATATATATACACACACACACACACACATATGAAATCTTAATCACATACAACCTATATAATCACATAAACATATAGGTGTCGATTACAACATGAACTATACAACTTGCATGTGATTCTATATGTACAATAGGATCAATATCAACTCAACTATACCACAAACATCACAATACCACAATCGTTACAATACATAGATGTGAATTAACATAGTTGTTACATAATAACACAATTCCAGTTTCATTTTACATCGAATCAAATCCAAACTTTTATTCACATCGGAAAAATCACTATACTTACAACAAACGACGGTCTTGTTTTCTGATTTTTGAGTTCTAAATTTGAAATGCTTTCCTTTGGGTAGACTAACGTTGATTTGATTCGTGTTTTAACTCTAATTTGGCTCGTCTCTAAGATTTTCTACAAGTGGAGGCTCCTCTCAATTTTCTACCGATAGCATGGCGGCTCCGTCTCTAATTTCTTATGTGAATTTAGGTTGGAGTCTTAGGTTGTTTATATAGAATTTCAGATTGATTTGAGCCGTCAGATGATCATAGATGAATATAGACCATTAACTTCGAGAGGAGCCAACCAAAATGCGACATGTCAGACCCAGTGACACAGCCAAGCCTCAGAAATCGACCAGAACCCGACCAGGCCAGCCAGGGCTAAACCAGGTCGACTGGGTAGGTCGACCCTTTGGTCGACCTGGTCACCAGGTCGACCCCCAGGTCTACCTGGTGCCTGAGCAGGAATTTTCCCGCCCATCCCAGTTTGGGTCTGAATTCGAAATTTAAACTTTGTATTGAACAGTTTGAACTTTAATTTGAATTCTGAAACTTCCGGAGGTCATAACTCCTTCATACGGAGTCTGATTCACGCAAACTGGACTCTATCTCAGGCAGAATTCTGAGACAAACGCAATGGCATAACCCATTTCCCCTAATTCTTTCATTAAGAATTAATTATACTTAAATTTGTTAATTTACAGTTAACAGAAAATTCGGGGTGTTTCACAGCAGCTTGATTATCGGCCTTTGACGGACTTTCTATTCATTCATGATAAATGAATTCATTACAATAATTTCAAGGATTTAATTTACGTTATTAAAACATGAATTTTTGTGATCTATTGTATTACAGTCGATATTTTACGTGATTTTCTACTTCAAACTATAAAGGGTTTTTAATATTTTTAGTAGATACCAAATATTTTACTGAAATGGTTTCTAATCCTACTTCATTACACGAAATTATTTTGTAAATTATTTTCCAATCTACTATTATATATTTATATAAACCTTTTCCTTGCTCGTATGAGAAATCCAATAAAATGTCTTAGTAAAAACAAGGACTTTGAACCCTCGCGTTTGCTTCAACGGTTAATTCTTGGACTCGTTCAATTGAAAACTATTGGCAATGATCGTTTCGTATTTCTAATGGAATATACAACTTTTTGTAAATATTCGAGTAGAGCAAGTGGTTCTGAGACATGTAGCATAACTCTTATATTTACTAGCTTGGAATAGTTTACAATATACTTGATCAAATGTGATCATTCCAACCTTCAGATCACTTTGATGATTTTCTCGGATCATCCTGAGGAACTTCAGTTCATCTCTTTATATCGATGATCTTCGTATCATGCTGAGGAATTACTGATCTCTTTATATGGATGATCTTCGGATCATCCTGAGGAACTTCGGCTCATCTGTTTATATCGATGATCTTCGAATCGTCCTGAGGAATTTCGGTTCATCTCCTTATACCGATGATCTTCGGATCATCCTGAGGAACTTCGGTTCGTCTCTTTATAATGATGATCTTCGGGTCATCCTGAGGAACTTCGGCTCATTTATTTATACCGATGGTCTCCTGATCATTTTGAAAAACTTCGGTTCATTTGATTATGCCGACGATATTCGAATCATCCTGAGGATCTTCAGATCCTTTTGTATTGATGGTCTTTGGATCATTTCGTATTTACCAGATATGCAATGTCATATCTTAGGTGTAGCGTTATGATTTAGGATGAGATATCCTTATATAGCACTGAGTTTTCTTTGACATATTTTATGGACAACTTGAGCCTTCACATTTTACATGTGGATGTGGTTGTCATTACTTATATGCGTGTTCTATTTATATCTCTTATTATATTTTTGTTTATTATGATAAGTACAGCTAGACTGATCCGTTTATTGTTTATTTTCTTATATATAATATTTGGGTTAGACTGAGGAATTAAAGGTTCTTTTCATGACTTCTAGCGAGGACCATCTCTTGACATTTGGAACTACATTATCATTGTTGTGATTTTTGATTATATGTATGTGCGACTTTCATTTATACATATGCTTTTAGCTAGAACATGTACCTATTCTTTTGTTATATGGTGGATCAAATATGACCACTATCTTTGTATTTGCACTTATGTGCTCTATTCATATCTATTTCTGACTTAGTTATGTGAATATCTATGACTGACTCTTATTATATTATTATGTATTGTATATTGATTTCGAATTATTTACAACCACTATGTATTAGATTTGAACTTGAATTAAATGTGTCGGATTACGTCATGAGATTTAAAAAGTAAGACCACATAATCTGACATTTGTAACGACCCGCATTCTACGTATCGGAGGATCATAGAATATTTATTTTAATCTCATACGAAGTCATATGGTCGTGTAACTTTGGGAAACGACTATTGGGGTCATTTTCCACATTCACGATATTTGCTGATTTTTAAGTGACCGCTTTTCCATTGGAGAATATTGTTTCGCGTATAAATTTTGACTAGTATGGAGTTTTGACCTAAGACCACTTTCGTTGGATTCAGATGATGGTTTCCCATTCCGTAGAGTGGTCACCTTAATAAAACGGACTTACCGTTTGGGAGATATGGCTGAAATAAGATATGTAGATGGAAAAAAAGCCTAATTGGGATTAATTAAGTGATTAACAGCTAGGCCCATAACCCATTTCAGGATTGGGGTTATGGGAGGGCTGAAAGTAGAAGGAGAATCATCTCCTTCCAATTTTTGAGCCGCCATAAACCTTTCTCTAATCCTAATCATGGCTTCCATCTTCCAAATCTCTCTCAAATCACTTTCTAATCAATAATTGATCAAATCTACAACAAATCAAGCCGAATTAGCACCAAATTCATGATAGAGCTGCTTCACCACATTGTGATCCAAGCCAAATCAGTAAAAGTTTCAGATATAACATTTATTTTTGGCTAAGGTGGGTTATTTGCATGTTTATACACTAACTACGGCTAATTATGGGTGATTAGCAATAATTAGCGAAGTTATACACCTAAAAACTCTGGAAAAATATGTGAAAAATTCTAAAATCATATTTTATGTCGCTGGCATGAATTTGGCTTAATTTGGATTAAGTTTACTAATCTCGGAATTTAGGGGATTAAGGAGAAAATCGTGTATTTGGGTATGTTTGATCCAAAATAGCCTATGTGATGGATGTTTTGATCTTTTTGATTGAACCTGTATGTTATTACTGCTATTTGGCATGTTTTATTACTGCATAGGAAAGTTAGAATGGCTAAAACACTGTTGTTTACTGAAATTAGTTTTATGTAAAACTTCTAAGTGGTGCGGTTCGTGACTATGGCATGTTAACCGGCTCGTGACCCATGCCCACGACCCGACCCTGATGATGCACCACGATTTGACCCCGGTGGAGCACCGCGAGCCGACCTCGGTGGAGCACCACGACCCGACCTCGGTGGAGCACCATGACCCGACCCCGTTGGAGCACAACGACCCAACCCGGTGGAGAACCATGACCCGACCCGGTGGAGGACCACGACCCGATCCGGTGGAGGACCGCGACCCAAAATGAGATGATGACTCCGAACCGAACCAGAATCGAACTTCTACCACGCGATGACGATCGTGAACTCTTCTGAAGATCTACTCTAATCCGACCAAAACCTGAGAAGCAAAGGAATTCAAATAGGAAGTTATTACTTAGGATCCAGATGGGAACCAACAAGTTAAAATTCTAGAGTTGGGCTTTGCTGCGGGACGTGTGCAAAGGGATCATCAATATCTATAACTTTGGTTCACCATTGAGAGATGGGGCATGTAGACGAACCAGAGCCAGGTAAGTGTGGACTGGTTAGGGTTATTGACTATAGACCAGAAGGGCATGGTCATAGCAATAGTAATATGGAATCTAGTGCGGTATGGACCCATCATGACCCCAGTGGATTTGGTGATCAAAGTGGTGAATATCATATGCTTTACGCACAGAGTGAGAGATGTGAGGATGATTGTTATAATTGATGTTTGCAATCACTATGACACACAATTCCATTTTACACTCTATGTTAGTGAATCACCTTAGAGTATTGTACATCTTGTTGTGCTAACTCTTTGGTTGCAGGTCCAGGCCAGGTATGGTTACTTATGTTAGGGAATGCGGAATGGATCATTAAGGAAAAACGAACACTAGAGGGCGGTGAATAGTGTTTGTGAGAATTTTAAAAAAATCTAAAACTTATATGAATAACAGAATGAATCAAACACCACAAACACAATCACAGACACAGATTCAAACATATAAGCCAAATAGACAGAAATACAAATGCAGAAATGGAAAGAACACACCGGATTTTATATTTATTTCGATTGCTCCTACGTCCAGTCCCACACAACGCTGAATTGCACAGAGTTTTATTACTATTCCAATAGTCAAGTACAACGTCCTTGATTTCACGGCTATAAGGGATACCATCGATTACTGCTTCATTGGTTTCACGGCTATAAGGAAACCACTGATTCCTACTTCCTTGGCTTCACGGCTACAAGGAACACACCGATTCCTACTTTACTCAACCCAAGCAATTACAAACAGCCCTATAACTCTTCAATAGCACTTGATTCAGAGAAAGATGAGAAGAGAGTGTAAAGAGAAGAAGTTTGATTGAAACGGAATTGAATTCGGCAGACTATAATTGTAGAAATCGTAAAAATGATTAAGAAAAAATATATAATGAAAGAGAGTGAAAATGGAGAAGAAGATATGTTTAAAAAATCGAATTCAAGCCCTTTTTATAGTGTGTGAAAGGTTGCAACGCTTCTGAAAAGTTTCAAATAGTGAAAAGACGCTTCCTTTCAAATTTGAATTTCTAACAGTTATATGTCGACATAGTGTTTTTGGCATGTCGACATACTCTAGTGTATATTTGAATTTTAAAACATTTTTCAAGTGTTTTGATATAAATACAATTCTGGAAATTCTTGAATAAAAATATAGTGTTGTAAATTAATAGTATTAGGTAGAAAAACATGTGAAAACATAAACTTAAACTATATAAACATATGTATAAAGTTATAAGGTTTTGAACTATATAAATATAAAGTATAAGAATATAAATATAAAAAACTTAAGTTCAAAAAACAAAGATAAATAAGAAAGAAAAAAAATGAAAAGATGTAGAAATAAAATAGAGAGAACTGAGGATAGAAAATAGAATTTGAAAATCAGAATTAGAATATTGAACACGGAGTGCTATCAGGACATGAACACTTGGTTTTAACCCTCTTATTACATCGATCAAGCGATTAATCAAAGCAACTCTTCATGTCACCGCATTAATGAACAATCCAACATTGAGTAATTATCTTTGTATAGTTAGGATAGAGCTTTGCATGACTTAAATCAATATTGCATATATGACTGCAAAAACTCTGCACATCGAGACATTTCTTCCTGGAGTATTATGACATGTGATGAGCGACCGGTAGGACTCAGTTGGATGGTTGGGAACAATGGTCTTCTGAGCTAATGGTCACATGCGTTTGACACTTCTTTCCCTTACTTTCCCAACACACTTACACTACATTCACTAAAACACATAGGGGGTATTGGTTACTTTACTCTAACCATAACTATTTCTTGGATAATACAACAAATATGTCCAAACGATATTCTATGGGATTTTCATAGGTTGAGAAAGGAAAAGCTCAAGAAACAACAATTTACTCAAAAGCAAGCACACCAGAATCCAACACCGAAAGTGATGACCCACAGTTTGAAGCTGATGTTCATGAGGATGTAGAGTCTTTTGGAGAAGGAAGTTCTTTAGATGAAGAAGTCGGAGGAGTGGGAGATAATAGAGCTCCTGATAGATTTCATGATGTCATTTTTCTGGAAGAACCTAATGATTCCCGGGTATTAACTATGGATGAGGCAATTAAGATGGCTGTGTTTAAAACACAGGATTCCTTGGGACGATGTTCGAGTTCCTGATGTTTGGGAGAGGCCCCATAACCCTCCAGAAGGCTTCATGGCCAACAGTAGACAAATGTGTTCAGTTGGGTGCATTCCTCCCTTTCATTCTTTCGTTATTGACTTCCTTAAATGGGTGGACATAGCGCCAATGCAGCTCCACCCAAGGGCGAACTCTTACCACTACATATTGTATATAGTTTATGAGGAAATCATGGGTAACGAACCCACCTTTGAAGACATCATCTTTTATTACAACTTTAAACATCGCTAGTAAGTCACCCCATCATTTCTTTATTTTGTGTCTGCACCCAACAAGAAAATCATTACCAAGGGATTCAGCAACCAACTCGACATATGACCAAACTGGTTTTACGTTCGCCATAAAGAGGTTTTTTCCAGGAGATGGTTTCAGTCTAGTAAGCTTCGGATTCTCATCCACCTTAACGGGTATTACTTGACACATATGTCAAGCGTTGTCTTGTCAGTGAATTTCTACATCGATACAACTTGATCAGTCTTCAAGAGAGTATAAGAATAAGCAGAGTGGGGCTCTCGTGAAGGTGCCCCTAACCAATATTCCTTTAATGCCTGCAGGACTAGAATATGTTCCCCCAGTCTGGGGACTATTAACATCTAAGACCAAGATAAAGGTCAGTGTAAAGGAGGTCCTAAAGAGCAAGGACATTGCTGGATCTAGTTGGGAACCTCAAACAAGGGAGAAGGAGAAATCGGCTGGAAAGATAACTAGCGAGGGACCGGGGACCCTTCTCCCAAGGTTACAGTCAATGAAGATCCTGCGGAAAAGATTATTGAGGAAAGATACAAGGACTCTTCTCCAAAAGATGCCCCGTTACAAAGGAGCAGTCCCCTCTAAAAACTCTGCCCTAACCAAATCTCTAGTCCATGATTCTCGACTAGAGGAGTCCATGTCACCGTTTTAGGGTTTAGGCAACCTGTCTTTGCCAAATACTATCTATTCTTCTCGAGATCTATACTCTAGCACATTTTTCTAACCTTCGAGGAGGAAATCACACCTCCCAAAGCAGGCCAGACTAAGCCAACAAGACTATCTCTGGGCTCTGGTCCGTCAGGAGGGGGGCACAACCACATATACAACATGAGCATTGCACGTCACAACAACCTTTTCATAATATGATTTCCTAGTTCTAAGACGACCTTTCTTTCTGAATTGCAGGTGTGATGGATAAACAGAAGAAGTATGTTAAAGAGTTTGGTTCATAGCTCTCTGGCACTAGGACTGGCCATAGAGGTTCCTCATATTGGGATTCACACGATCGCTCAAACATTCGAAATCGAGAAGAGTTAGAGTGACAGAGAACCTAGGAAAAGGAAAGGGAGAGGGAGCAACAAAAAAGAGAAGGGACTAGCTCTTCGACAACTTGAAAAATAGCTGGAGCATAAAAAGGAACTCGACCGAGAGAGGTGTCATCATGAGATCAGCCATCGTTCTCTCAGTAAATCTGGACCAGTTCTAAGAACAAGACCCATAATGGCAAATCCTCAACCAACGACTCATCTCAATCCAAGGTTCCTTCTATTCCCCAATCTCAATTCAAGAAGAATCCTCCGTAGCCCATGATTACTACTCCATAAGGAGGGCGTAAAGATACAAAGGTCCAAATTTCCCCTTCTCGGGGTGAAGAATCGTCTGTAGATGAGAGGAAGAAGCCACTGGTTGAAACATTCCCATACTTCTACTTCAATCATATTCAATTCCTGGCTTTCTTAAAACCTGTCACAAAGTCTTTTGTGGATAGGTGCTGATTCGTTTCCGACTTTATCATCTCGTATTACTGAGAGATGTACACTTATGCGAGGAGACTGTCCGAGGCCATTCTAGGACTCGAGATCGAAAAATCTAATATGAATCAGGAATGGGATTTTGATAAGAAGCTCTTGGGATCCTCCCAAAAAGAGTCAGATGTATGTGTAAATCTTCTTGCAAAGGCGAAGAAACGATATGATAAAACAGAGGCTGAGCTTGATAATGTCCGTGTCAGGATGAACACCAAGTTAAGTAAATGGTTGCTCCTAGCCAAGTCTGTCAAGGACATGTAGAAACCAGTGTTGGAGTCTGACATAGTCCTGATCACTGAGCTGGCATCTTCCAAAAGGAAGGATGAAAAACTAGTGAAGGAGAAGGGTGAATTAGCAAGGGAAAATGCAAAGCTTAAGTCCCAGCTTGCTGCTTCTGAGAAGGCCGAAGGCGAGACCGATGCCAATGTCAAAGCTCCTCTTGAAACTATATCCAACACTCAAACCAAATATGATGAAGAGGTTCAAGGATTAAAGACTAAAGTGGCAGAGGCTGATGAAATGCAGGAAAATCTTAGCACCTAAATATTGACCTTTTGTGCATGATTCCTCCAGCACCGGGATTTGTCATGGGCTAGAGACTATCTGCAGACTTTAGTGGACACTTAGGAAATTTTCATGTAGGAAGAGAAGGATGCTTTCGAAGATGGAACCGTTGATGAGGCCAAATTAATGGAAACATATATGAGATGCGGTGAGCCGCAAGTTGTTTTCGAACGTCAGAGACAGCTGAAAGAGGAGGAAGACGCGAAATGCTTTAATCTCATAGGTAAACACCCACTTGAAGGGGAGTCCAACATTGTTAAAGGCTTGTTGGATGCAAGCTTATTTCTCCGATAGTTGAGATTAAAACTCTTGTAACTCCCAATGACCATTCTGTTGAAGGTACTTCTACAATATCTTCCCAGTTTTCTATGTCTTTGATGAGGTCTCTAGTCGAGAGGCCCATAATTTTGCAAAGTCTAACAACCATTGCTTCCCCTACTTTAGGTAAGAAGGCAGTCTAGGCTGCCACAGAGAAAGAAACAAAAGTAGCTGATGAGCCTACAATAACTGTTAGGGGTGATGCACCAAGGGACAAAGAGATGATAACACCATTGAAAGACCTTGGTGGCAAGGATGGCGATGATGAAATTATTTATACTGGGGAGACCGGTAGGACCAAAGAGCTGACACTTGCAGAGATAAAGGTAAGGAATGAGGGAAAACTCATGCAAGTGAAAATTAAGATGCTTCCATCGCCTTTTCCTACCGACCCTATCAATATGATCCTTCCTTCCAGCATAGAGGCTTCCACCTATCTTCCCAAGTTGCCTCTAAAAGATACAGCAAATCCACAAGCAAACCAGAGGAATCTTTGACTGTGAAGATAAAGAGGAAGAAGCGTATACTTAGTGAGACTTATATGGAAAAACTAAAGAATCTCAGGGAGAAAAGAATCATAAAATCCCCCATGCCTTAAGGGTCGCTTAACTTGTTTTTAGCTTTCCATTGGCCTGCTATGGTTATTGCAAGTGCGGTGCTCGCCCTTTTTCTTTGTATCTTCGTACAAAATCTATAATTAATGAAAACACTTTTTCTATTTTCTTTGCTTTCCATTCAATGTACTTGCGATTTATTTTATAACTCATAAGTTATAAATAAGTTAGCTAAGTTAGGACTTGTTAGGTCAGATTGTCTTATGGAAGACATAATGCATATATGCCCCCAATTGACATCGAGTCATGCACCAAGTCAAGAGCGTATTTGAGGTTAATTTATATATTTATGTTCATGCTTCCAGCATTGGTCGGGGCCTAAGCCAAGTTTATCGGACATCTAGTCCTTGCGTTTTATACTCTCCTATCATGATCTTGGGTTAGAGTAATGGGTTATAGAGGTCTTAAGTTGTAGTGCACCATTCACGCTTACCCCCAACATTCCATATTTCATCCTGAGTCGTAATGGATGAAGTTATCTAGACAAGCGGTCGATTCACACTTGCTTCAGAATCAATCCTCTTTCCCTCTTGTTAAGGGAAAAAGCTGTCGTGTCGAGCTCGATTGTCAAAGCATGAGAGAAAAAACATCGCTAGGGAGTTAATAACTCACTTCGTTCAAGTTAGGTTTGAGCCAATCAAATAATAGTATTCAACTAAATTGACGCAAAAAGTGTAGAGCACGGGAAAAGCTTTTACACATAAACAAATTTGTTGGCATATCGCACAATATTCGTATTCTGAAAATACAGTACCAAGAAAAGTAAAAGTTTAAGTTAAATTATGTTGTAGATGATCAACGTTCCAAGATCTTAAGAGGTGATCACCGTCATTGGTCGTTAGTCCGAAATATCTATTTTCAAGCCTCCGTTGAATGATATAAGGTCCCTTCCATTTCGGGCCCATATGCATAGGGGCCGGGAAGACATGCTTCAACATAAGAAGGATGGGTTCAAAGGTCCTAGGAAGAACCTTCTGGTAGAAATATTATGTGACTCGATGCCTATGCATTGAAGCATGCAAGTCTGCTTCCTTTCACTTCTCATCTATCATGTCCAATGACTCGAGAGAAGAGCTTTGTTAGTCAGTGGATCGTAATAAGTCGTTTTGTGGGAAAGGACTTCAAGCTTTACCAAAATGATTGCTTCTGAGCCATATGAGGGCACGACAGAAGAATGGCTAGTGCATGACTTATAAGAAGTTCGATACGTCCAAATGGCTAATGATAATTCATCGACCCATTTGGCCTTTTCCTTGCTCCAATCGCTTTTCCAAAGTAGATTTGGTGATCTTATTCACAGCTTCCACTTGTCCATTCGATTGGGGGTATGCAACCGATGTGTGTCTGTTATGGATGTAATATCATCGACAGAGATCTTTGAATACCATGCTATTAAATTCGGTCCTATTATCAGTAATGATAGCTTTGGGTAGCCCAAATCTACATATGATGTTCCCAACGATAAAGTTGATCACCCGCTTCGAAGTGAATGTAGTTAGCTTTTCAACATCAGCTAATTTCGTAAAATAATCCACAACCATGATTTCATACTTCTCTCCTTCTTTAGAGACTGGAAGACTTCCGATGATGTCAACTACCCGTATTGCTTTGATTTGGTTTGGTAAGTAGATTCCAAGACCAGTTCTGTCTACAAAACTACTAAAGTAAGGGATGTAACGTCACTTAACGAAATGGAACAAGGGCCTGAAGAGATCAACGTAGTTTTTCTTACAATAAAAGGGGAAAAGAAGGAAAGGATAGTGAAACTTATAGGAAGACATTACTCTACAAGCATTCAGAGTTGGCTCTCCTAAGAGAAACCCCAGAGAGGATTTACTCTGCTACAAAGGGTTCAGGTATTTTTCCTTGGGTTAAGCCGTAGACGATTACAGAGCATCAAGCCGACTCTGGAAAAATCTACCGATTTCATAACCAACCGTGGCATAACACTAATGAATGCCAACATTTGAAAAGTCTGATTGAAGATCTCATCAGAAATAATAAACTTCAACAAGTATATGAAGAGCCCTCAAAACATTCCAACTTCCCAGAGGCAAAACAACACTACTGATCAGTCCGGCTTAGGAGAGAAAGCTCATGCGATTCTTGATCCGAGACAAGTAACCAACATGATTTTTGGAGGGTCCATCTAGCTGCGAGCAGCCGGGCCAATATGTAAAGATATGCTAGCAGATTGAAAGGCATCTCACGCAACAAAATTCCAGTGAAGATGCCTAGAGCTTCAGCCAATAATGCGGTTTCAGAAATAGAAATTCTGACGGATTACTTATACCAATTATTGATTCCATAATGATCATAACTGGTCTCGGCCCTGCAGTCGTGAAAAGAGTCTTAGTTGCCACGGGGCATCCGTTAATGTGATCTTCATAAATACATTTCAGAAATTGAATCTCTCTATGGTAGAATTGCGAGCCTATCCAAAAAAATGCATGGAGTTACTAGACAACCTACACAACTCGTCAGTACAATCGACTTACTCGTGGAATTAACAAAAGGAGCCCAGGTTCCTCAAGCTTGGAGTAGCGAGCGCGTCCGTCGTTACTCCCTATAATGCATTGTATAAATTTATTGTAAAAGCTATAAGCTTTTGCAAACTTTACCTTAGAACTATGTGCACGAATCGTGTATTCAATAACCTTTGCTAAAAGTTGACTTTTTCATGTAGGTAAAATGAGAACAATCACTCTTTCAGAATCCAACCACAACCGGAAGCTTCCTAGACACACCTCAATTGGGGCAACTCAAGCGCTAAATACCAGGAGCATCATGCAGATTAAGTAAGATGATTAAAACACACCACTTTGCAGATCTCAACAGGACGAGCTACTTTGAGCCGAGTGGTAAAATGTACAGCAGATGAACACCGAACCCTTTGCAAAGCATCCAACAAATGGATTGATACCAAGCCTTGAGAATGATGCAAGGGATAAAGCAAACCAACCTGTCCCAATAAAAAGTTTGTCAGTCCCAAAAGAGGCACCGTGTTAGGTGCAGGACACGAGTTTGTTGAATCGGGGTAAAACTCGATAAGAGGAACTAATGTCCAGCTCCCGGGATGAAGCATAAAATCGAAAAGACCAACAAAACATAGGTTGGAAGCACCGGTCCTAGTGCCGAAAGGACCGAAAAACATGTTGGAAGGACTAGCGCAAACAAAAATCCTAGCCGAAAGGGGTAACAAAAATACTAGCCGAAAGGGGGTATCCAATTTAGGTGTTTTTTGATTCCAAAATAACAAGATCAAGCAGGACCGAGAATGGATCGAAACTTGAAACCCAAGTCCTCCCCTGGGGGCACGTACTCAAAACCAATATCCGAAGGGCTTGGGTCACTGAGTGAGTGAGATATGGGGTTGAATACGTTCTAATAAAAAAACATGTATATATATATGAATATGTATCTAATCGAGTCTCCGAAGGGCTTGGGACACCAGGTCAGTGAGAAACACGATTAAATGCACTATAAGGTACATAATTCTTTTTGGGGGGATGCCTTCAAGTTCAAACTTCGAGGGGCTTGAGTTACCAAGTTATTGTAAACATGACTAAATGCGTGATATTCTAAGATTACAACAAACTTTGATATAGGGTCTAACCATAGCGTTAAAGAGAACCAGTTATGCTAACTTTACACACTATAAGTCGGTCACAGTCGTACGATTAACAAAGTGTTTAGCAATACAAATGAATTGTGATAAAGGTATAACATGAGGTGCACCAGTGAGAAGGGAGATAAGTTAAAAAAAACTGCAGTACGATAAACCAGGTCGCAAATCAGTCATAAAGCGACCAACATAAACATATGGTAATAAACGGGGACTGGCACCCGCATATACAAGCCAGTCTAAACACAGCACATTAAAGGAAATAACGGGAATAATGAAAGGTGATACTAGCCAATCACAGCCTTCTAGTATGAAAGGCGACGACCTTATCCCGGGATTCAAGGGCTTTGATAAGCTCAAATTTGTCTTTCTTCGAAGCATGGATTCGATGAATGTTCTCTCTATTCAACCTCTGAAGCTCATCAACGAAAGTGTGCCAAGCACCCAATTGCCTTATAATATAGTCTCTAAGTTTAAAGATAAGGTCTCTAACCAAATTTGGACGTGCCTCCAACTGATCAAATTCAGCTAGTATGCATTCTTTTATAGCATCCGTCTTACCAGCGACAATCCAGCTGTCATACGGGTTTATGTTTAAGTCAAATCTCATACCTTCTTGACATCAACCCTCGAATCGTTCAGCTAGCACAGGGTGGTATGGATTAGAAACATAAAGAGGCCTCTATATGGTCATTTGAAGATTAGCAGAATTTGGAGTGATGGATGCAGAAGCTAAAGATGGCTGGTTGGCAGTAGTCTGAATATTTGGAACGAGAGGTTCATCCCGTGTACGACATCTCTGAGGGACACTTTTGCGCAAATTCTTTTTAGTCGTTAGCCAACTTTTCCTGCCGATCTTCCACATCGCCTTCCTCTTTATCTTCTTAACATAAGGAATTTCATCCTTGGACCTAAGGAAAAGACCAAATGATAATTCGGCATGTGTTGAGCACCAAAAAGGCTATTTCAGTCTGAAGTTTGAATATTGATCAAAGTAGGACAATCTGGGCATAAATAGAGGTCGTGCGCAACCAAAAGCAACCCGACTAGATTTAGGCATGAACAGAAGCCACGTTGGATATAAACTAGGAATGTCTGGGGCATTTCATCAAACAACTTATAGGAAATATCGAAATCAAAATTTAAAAAGGTTCCATGTGATTCAGGTTCGTCAAATGATTGCATATAAAACCCCTTCATCAAACAGACCTAGTTATCACCAAAATCCCAATCCATACTCAAATAAGCCAAACCACACTTGAAACATCCTAGTTCAGGCTATCTACAATGTTGACAGATGTTCAAATAAATCAAAGAAAAGTAAAAAGTTAAAACTCACCAAAAAGAAACATGGTGCTTCGGATCCAAAGAAAAGTTGTTAGGTGTTGTTGGGAGCGTCAAATAAAATAGTGAGTTGAAAAAACCGAGAATTTTAAAGAATAAACTAGATGAAAATCAGAGGATGCAGATTACCTTGTAAGATTCTCTAATACATCGTCACCGTCAAAGAGTTTCTTTGAGGTAAAGCGGTGAAGGGAGGATCGAAGAAAGGATAAAAAGGCTAGTCCGACTAGTCCAGAATGTTCTTGCCACGTCAGCTTAGTCAAGATCAAATCTGCCTAGCTGTACAAGTATAATGACCCACCAAACTCAACTTGCTCGAATCTCTATAAGGTAAATGATCTGGGGCAACTTCAGCTTTGTCCAGCCCTGAACGATTGAAAGTCATGTGTGACCACCCCTCTAGAGAAAAAAAATTCAATTTACCAAACTATATTATGATCAGTTATTTCGAACCTATAATTTTTTGTAAAATAAAAATTACAAAGTTCAAGGGGCAATGTTTATCCCTAAAAAGCATACATATGTTGATAAATTGAATCTTTTAAGAAACAACGGGGCAACCGCTACAAGGATCAGTTGAGCATCTGCAATCTAAGACACTCAGATCGGTCACACAAGGAAGGACACCCATTTCAATATCAAAGGGTCATCCGCACCGAAACAGGGATAAAGCATGGACCTAAAATCGTGCACGACTCAAGGGACCGGTCATTCATATCCGAAGAGGTCGGTTGCTCATGTTAGAAAAATTATTCACCTTTACATCAAGAGAAGATACTCGAACATCAGGAAACCCGGGCGCAACGCAACTTAAACGTTCTAAGGGATCGCTCGCATGTAAAGAAAGCTCACTTCAACTATCAGGAAAATTAGGTCGTCCTTCTATTAAAGCTGATCAAAGCATAACATATTAGCATGACCATACAGAGAGGTCATACGTATTAAGAACGACGCAATAAAACTATGCATCTTACATGGAGTAGTTCATTCGGATTACGATGGTCGATCGTCCATCACATTTAAGCAAAAACCCAAAATGTCAGGACTCGCACATCCGTCTTTGGTCCACTCAACCGCATTTATCGGTCGGTCACCCTTACACCAGTCCAAAGCTATGACAAGTCACCAAAACCTTCATCGCTTGCCTGCCCATTCAACCTGCTCGAGTCTAAGTAGTCATTCGCTCTCTATTTAATTGCAATTGCTTCAGACAGAAACCTTCGACCGGTCGGTCAAATATCAACTCTTGAACGATCGCACTAATATTTGCTCTACAAATTTTGATCAGCTGCCCAACATCCATTCATCCGATTATCCTGCTCATGCGCATAAAGGTCGCTCGCAACAGTCGGCTCCAAATAGGCGGTGGCACTTTTGTAATTATTGAAACGAACGACCCATAACCTGCATATATGGATTTCAGCTCATTTCTTTGGGGGAGCTCACCTATAAATAGTCCATGACTTCCACCATAAAGGGGATCGACTACTGGCGACCACGTAGTTCTACCGAATTCTTTCCTCCACCATTCCTTAGCATTTCAACCATCTTCATCATCCCTATTTGGAAGATTTTTCATCCATTTGGCCATGACACCCATTGAGACCATCTAAGTGGCTAAGAAACTGAAGATTACCCATCATCCTCCTCCTCTCAATCAAGGACATTCTTCTTCTCCACCACCAGCCTATCCTCTTCCCTCACGTACCATATCATCTCTCCATCGAATTCCACAGATTTAAGTGTGGCTTACACGCGAAAGAGAGTATATGTTGTAAAAGAGAGAAAGAATGCATGTATAAAGAGAGTTTTTATGCCTTGTAATCACTATCATGATAATGCAAGCTACCTTAATAGTGGACATAGGCCTAGCTTAGGGCTGAACCACTCTAAAACCTCCTCTCCATTTTACTTTCCTCAAAAGTTTACTTTTAATTTTAGTTGAATGCGGCTCCATTTACTTTTTAACCATATTGGTGAAGTACGATTCTCGTACCCTTGTTGTTTGTGCCATTTTAGGTGCAAACAGTCATCTTCGTGCACTTCTTGTAACATGCGCTTGATGTTTTCATTGGCGATGCGCTGGAGCAATGGAACTGAGAACCCTCTTCTGTAAAGTGTCTCATGGTGCATGACATACCTCAAAGACTTAAAACCATGACATGCCTTTCATTCTTCCTTTTTGGAAGAGTTCCATGCAGAAAGAAGTTCTTTACGAGTGTCATCCATGACTCCTTTTTAGGTTCGACTTCCGTCTTGTAATCAACCTATATCTAATCAATACTCGGAGCATTCAATTTTTTAATTAGGACCATTTCTGTTTCTTTTGACTGTAAGAGTTGGCTAGCTTTGCTAACCCATCGGCCTTTTGATTCTCTTCCCGTGGAATGTGGGATAAGCTATAGTAATTTAGGCTATCCTACAATTCCTCAACCCGATCTAGGTAGGCAGCGAGTCGTGGCCCGTTCATCTGATACTCTTTCCGGATCTAGAATACAACAATTTGGGAATTACGGAAAATACCTAATGCAACTACTCCCAACTCTTTCGCGAGTCTCACCCCGACAATCAAGGCATCATGCTCGGAATCATTGTTTGTAACCGGGAAATTTTTCCTTAAGGAATAATAGATCGGTCATCCCTAATGAGTTACCAAGACAACTTTGGCACCAGAACATCGATCATTACGAGCCCTATCAGTATAGCGCTTCCAAGTGCCTAGTTCTTATTTACTTCGGAAGGGTCCGAATCGTCATCCAAGATATCATCTTTGGAAGTTGTGAATTCGACTATAAAATCAGTCTATTCTTGCTCTAGGATTGATTTTCATGGGAGGAAACTAAGATCGAATTGACTTCGTTCAATATTCCACTTCTGTAATCTCCCAGATGCTTCAAGACGTTGGAGAACCTATCATAGCGGTTGGGCAGTGTAGTTCTTAACTGGATGAGCTTGAAAGTATTGGCGTAGCTTTCTTGAGATGATCAATTAGTTATAAGCTAATTTATCAATCCTCGGGTAGTTATGTTCCGCCACTGTTAACTTCTTGCACACATAATATACTGGTCTCTGGACCTTGTCTTCCTCACGAACGAGTGCTGAGCTGATAACATGTAGAGAACCGCCAAGTACACATATAAGTCCTCATGATCTATTGGCTTGGATAACATGGGATGTCTTTCCAAATGATCTAGCAGGTTCTGAAAGGCTTCAACACAATCTGGGGTCCAAGAAAAGTTGCGTTTACATCGTTTTATTAAATCAAAGAAGGAATGCATTTGTCGGTGGCTCTAGAACTGAATCTGCTCAAAGTTGCCACCTTTCCTGCTAAGCTCTGCACATCTTTAATCTTCTAAGTTTCCTAGATGCCCCTGATTGCTTCAATCTAATTGGGATTAATTTCAATTCTCGAGAACTGACGATGAAACCCAAAAACTTTCCTAAAGCAATGCCAAAAGAGCATTTCAAAGTGTTAAGATTCATCCCATAGCGTTGGAGGACATGAACATCATCGCTAAGTATTTAACGTGGTCGGTTGACTGCTTCAACTTTAGAAGCATATCATCCATATATACCTCCATCGACTTTCCAATTTGGTTACAGAACATACAGTTAACTAATAGTTGATACATTGCGCCAGCATTCTTCAGTCTGAAGGGCGTGACCACATAATATGCATCAATATTTGATTGTATCCAGAGTATGCATCTATAAATGAAAGAAGCTCGTGCCCAGCTATTGAATCAACTAGCTGGTCAATTCAGGGAAGTGGAAAGCTGTCTTTTTGACATGCCTTGTTAAAGCCCAAGAAGTCAATGCATCTCAGCCATTTCCCATTGTCTTTTTTCACGAGGAACAGATTTGATATCCCTTTAGGTTATGCTGCATCTCAAATAAATCCATTGCCCTTAAATTTCTCAACTTATTCTTTCAGATCTGCCGACCTTTCAGGATCCAACATACACCTCTTCTGCTTAACTAGGATGTAACTTGGGTCGATGTTGAGTGAATGACTAATAATTGATGGAGATATCCCACACATGTCATCATGGGACAAAGAAAAAACAAAAAGGTTTTCTCGAAGGAAGTCAACCAATTCACTTGTCTGGAGGGAATCCAGACGGGATCCGATATTCAAGAGCCTAGTCAGGTCATCGTCATCAATCAGACCTTCTACTGTAGTCTTATTAGGAGTCACCCTTCCACATCCTAGTTCTTCATCCTCTCTAGGATCAATGTCCTTGTACGAAATCCTGGTCGGGATGTGTCCGTTGTTTGATATGTCATCGATTCCTTGAGAGGGAGAGGCATCTTTAGGCTCTTCGCCTTCTCCATTGCGGATTTCCTTCCACTCTTCCAAGTAGAATGATCATCTTGCTACCTGATCTCCTAAGACCATTCCCACTCCATCCACAGTTTGGAACTTCATGAGCAAGCACGAGGGAATCATGCACGCTCGGATTCGGCCAGGATCGGCAGGCGCAGAAAGGCATTGTAAGGATAGTTGATATCCATTACAAGGAACTGGTGGACACTCTCTGACAATCTCCCATACCTAACTCAACTATGCCAACTTGTTCAATGGAAGATCCATTGAAGTCACGTATCCATCGCTTATATGGTTTTAAATCTCTTGCTTCCAACTTCATTTAGTCTAAAGGTTTCTGGAACAAAATATTGTTGGAACTCCTGCAATCAACAAGGACCTTCCTCACAATTGTAGGGACAATAATGTCCGATATAACCAATGGGTCTATATTCGGGGTCTCCACTCCCCCATGTTCTCTGTTATAGAAAACAATATTATCCATCATCGTTTTCCATTACTTGATCGAAACATTATCTTCGGGGGTGCTGCACTCCCCCACTTCCACATGCTTCACATAATTCACATGTCATTCCATCTTCCTCTCACTAAACCCAATGGATGTGGTCCTCCTCCGGTACTGTTAATAACAATTCCTTTGTCTTTTTGCTAGACGCTAGATCTAGGATCCACCTAACGTTGATTCGGGGCTAAGCCTTCTGCCTCATGTCCTTTGGGGCGACTCTGCACTCGTCAGTCTTACCTTCTTGCAATAGTTTCTCAATCACATCTCTCAAATGTTGACATTAAGTCGTTGAATGGCCATAAATATCGTGGAATAAACATGACTTTTCCGTTTCACGTTCCTTCTCCTTTGAATCTTACGGAGGCAGTTTCTTAAACTGCATCACATTTCATGTACCAAGATAAATGTTTTCCAAAGGGTCACCCAATGGCGTATAACTTTTGTATGCCTGGAATTGAAGTTGCTTTTTAGCGTCCCCTTTATGATTCTGATTTCCTTTATTATTGTTCTTGCCTTAGGAGGCATTCTTATTGTTTTGATTACCAACATTAACTTCCACTTTTCCAGAACTATCATTGAATTACCTCATAGCAACGTTGCTCTGAATTCTTCCTTTACAACTTCACTGGACCTCCTCTTCTGATTTAGGAAGGCATCCTCTTTGTGTTAACGCACGTTAGATTTCTCATAAAATAAATCTATCCACGTAGGAAGCTTTCCAATTAAATATCTGTCAAACTCTGTTTCTTTGTCCATGCCATTAACCACGACCAATAAAATAGTCTACGGTTAGGGTTGCACGTTTCGGTGATAGCCATGCTGAAACGGTCGAGATATCCCCTGGTCTCTCCAAGGGCTTGCTTAACTGCGGAAAACTCCGTTACATGCTTAAACTTTGATGCATGCTGTCAAAACTGAGTCATAAACTTCTTGCTCAGATCTTTAAAGTTGGGAACTGAACAGGAGGGAGCCTGGTAAAACACATTAATGTAATTTCATCAAGATGTATTGGAAAAGATTCACATGATGGCATCAGGGGTTGTAGGTGCGTTCATATACCACAAATAACGCATTAGATGCTGTCATGGATCCGTTCTACACGAATAATGGTTCATCGTGGGCAGATTAAAATTGTTTAGGGAACCGTGCTTGTAAAATATCATCGGTAAAAAGAGTATAGCTACGATCCAAGCCCCAATCCTCATTAGTGTACCCTCTGCTATCATTCATAATTTAGTGTATCATTGCTAGTACTTCTGCGCTAGTTAGAATATGCGATGGCTCGGTACTCTCACCTTGCTGTGCTCTCCCGACTCCGTGCCTAGCAACGTTTGTTGTGCCTCTGTCTGGGTAGCGCTTCCTTGCCCTCCATTGTCTCGGTCAATCACAAGACGAGTAGTGGAAGTATGGGTGCACGAGTAGAAAGGGAAGTACCACACTTCTTTGGAAGGGGAAGTTCTTGTTCGTTGCTTCAGCCGGCTTGACATGTCCTAGATCGAAATTTTCAATCCGGGAGGGCTATTTTGTTCAAGCCGGGAATCTTCCAAACTTTGATTCGTCCATATCACGAGATTGTTGGAATCGACATTGTTGATCTTCTCCACTTCTTCTTGATGATGAGGATTCTTTGTCAGCCCGGTGCTGGGAAGGAGACACATCACGATGATTTTCAAAATCTCGCCACTGCCTTGACATCATATCCATATTGTGCCTTATCACAACATTTTCTCATCTCTGGGCAATCAGGAAAGAAGTTGTCTCATCTAACTTGCTAAGCAAACGTGCAAAGTCATCATGTGTAACAAATGCCGAGTTAGAAGCTAGGTCAGTTTTCATAGCAACATGCCTTTTCACTAGGCCCTTCTCAGTTTGAGTTTGATCCGGGAACGATTGAACGAGGAATATTTGAGCCGGAAGACATCGAGCCAGGGGCAGCACCAATTTCAACTGGCTGCAATGTCTCCTATTGTGCGTTACCAAATGATGCTCTAAGGGAAGCTTGGTGTGTTCTGTCTCTTTTGGAAACCATGATTATCAAAAGTATTGAAAGCGCAAATTATTCCCTTGGACTTGGCGATCCAAATAGTAGGTAAACTATCCAAAGAAGGCTGAGAATTCAAACTTCTCATTGAAAGCACCAAAATGATTGACCAGAAAATGGCAGAAACATCCAAAATAGAAGATTTATATAGAAATAAATAAAGAAATATAAAATGAAAATGAGGAAAACAACAATCACACACAATTTAGAGTGTTTGACATTAATGAGCCTATGTGCACTTGATAAATCCTTGATTTAATAAGAAATTACAAATACAATCCTCACAATCTCCAAACACTTGAATTACAAACCTCAAACTTTAGAATTACTATCAAGAAAAAAGGGAATCGTTGGAATTTCTTTTGTAGAGATGATGCGTAAGTTGCATGAGTATCAAAAGTCATTCAAATGTACTAAAAATCGTGTATTAATAGGCCTAGTTCTGGTCTATCTCGGCTCGCACACGTGGCATTCAAACCGGGAAATTAAAAGGTTTGTAGGGGCGGTTACAGAAAAGTAGTGGGTCGTTTCGTAGGCTGTCAGCTTGTGGGTGGACAAGTGGTGCTACACCCGAAGTTGTAGGAGTTAGTGGGGAGAGTGGTAGGAGTCGCAAGACAATTCCCCTCAGATCGAACAATACCCGGATCGAACTATTCGATCTGGGCTCCGTTCGATTTTTGCCCTTTCTATCCCAAGGCCATACTATGTTCGATATAGAAGAGCGGGCTCGTGCAAATCATGTCTTTCGAACCAGGCTTCTTTGAACTGTAAGTATCTTCAACTTGGTATGATTTTGAGGCTAAATACCTTTTGATTGTGGATAACTAGTGCTTTGACGGATTTACCAAAAGGAAGGTCAATAGTTTATAATATTTGTAGTTATAAAAAATGGAAGGTAAATCCACTACGACTTTAATACCTGATCATTTCAACATTACAGTAGGATAGAGTATTAAAATTATGTAATAATCATTAAGTAAACCGGTAGAATTTAACCAAAAAAACCACCATTGACATAACATAGAGTCTCTCGATCCTTGGTACCATATCAAGCACTTGAAATACATCGCCACCTCCATGACTAACCGGTAGAATCCTGGCTACTGTTAGTTCTTCGCCGTTAGGATAGTGGTATTTTATTCCATAATTTTTATGTGTTTGATTATATGATCCCATAATTTTCAACACTAACGAATTTGGATGATGTCCATATCCTGGTTTTAATTCCATATCATCATCATTTACATTGATATTTAATTTTTTGCCTATATATCGAGGCCTTATCAAATCAATCATATTGTGTATTTGCCACCTTACACTAAGTCCGAGACGCTGCAACATTAATGCAAATTTGAATTACTATCTCTTATCATTTTAATTTAAAGTCACATGAATATCTAATGATGAACAAATGATATTCTGGTTAATAAATCTTACATCACATGCACGATGGTACAACAATGAATTTTCTAAATGCAAGAACAATTAAATATTGTACAATTAATTATATGATTTTGGGATAACTGTACTACTTAAACATGAAATTACTATTCCAGCCTTGTAACTATTTTGCTAATTTATAAATATTATAGTAATTACCTTTCTTCTGACGCTAATCAAATAATTATCATGAGTACCCTTAATAATAAATTCGTCCACTGAAAAGTTTTCAACTTCATACAACAATATATTCACCCCGGTGTACACTTTATATGTGTTATTCACCACTGGATACAGGCAGACAGTGAACCCATTTGCTTCTGTCAATGCATGTAAATTATGTAAGCCAATGCAAGCTTAGATATGACGAAGACAATGCAATACAAATTACTAATCACAAAACAGTAACATAGCATCATGGAATGTAACATACCTAAAATTTGGATGGATAGAAGAATTGCTAGAAACAATTTTAAGGAAGCCGTTGTTGTTCTTTGTTTTAGTTCAGACTTTTGTCGTGATTAACTCCTACTTACAAACCACTATATATATTTAAATTTTACAAAAGATATCTTCTTATACCTACTATATCTAGACAATAAGTTAGCCAATGTATACGTATGTTGTTAGAAAGAACATTGAATATGCATATAGGAGGGTATACTTAATTAAATAAATATGATTGGATTCACAATCTCATCTATAAACTTTTTTGAATAAAGTTTCCTATTTTATTGCAATGGCAAGAAAAATTGTAGACAAACTTTATACATGAAAATTTATTGAAAAGCGTATGCATGTACAACTTATTTCTAGACTATAGGAGATGCACAAACTTATATCCAACATATGTGTGGTTGCCTCAAATATGTAATGATATTGAATTTCAAACACATTATATTTGAGTTTCCAAATTATTTAAGCATTCTAGCCTTAGATAAATGTGATTAAAAGGATTTTATAATTTGATTGACCCTCGTTTATAACACACTATGATGAACTTGTTTTTGAAATGTGATTACAAGAACCAAATAGTTTTAAGAAAAATATCGATAATGCGATCAATATTGTTTTATCATAAACGGCTTCCTCTCGATAAACATTGTTTGAACTCTTTGATCATGTCTAGTATATTATATATCATTAGTTAGCAAATGAAGAAATAAAGGAATTCACCATAAAGTGAGAATTTTTGGTTAAAGTTAGAAAAAGGAGAACGAAAGAATATTATTCATCAATAAATGACTTTTTTCTTAATAATATTGCTCAATTAATTTTGCATCAAGTGCACTGGAGATTGACTTGTACTTGGACCGAATATGATTTGCGAAGCTACAGAGAAGGTTGTAGTGATAAAAAAAGAACGAAATAAGTGCAAGATCAACATAAGTGTTTCATGAACTCATAATAGGAGAAGCTATTTGGAATTTGAAGTGGAAAGTCCCGTATTTGAAAAGATTTCCTTGATCACAGTAGTTATTTAATTCAGAAGGACCTGAAAGTTAGCATCAAATTACGTTGGGCATTATAAGGTTACTTGGAAAATATGACCATTCACGAAATAGTTGAATTACCAAAAAGGTTTTTTGGAGTCCATGTTTTTCATGTATTCCAATTGAGAAAGTGTTTTCATGACCCATCACTAATTATAAATGAATCAATTCAAGAGGATTTGGAGATATAACTAAAATTGACATTGATTGCACATCCATTGCATATTGTGGATCAAGATGAGAAGACATTGCATAATAAGATGGCAAAATTAGTTAAGATTGGATGGAGTGATACTACATTTGGGAAAATATATAGATAATATAAGAGATACCTATCTTGAGTTAATGTTAGAATATTTATTTTATTTTGCATGTATTATGTTCGCACGTTTGTATGATGAATGGTTAATGAATGTTTTTGTGTGGATTTCGAGATACCTAACATATAGCATTTTGTGTTATGTTGAGTAATCTTCTCTTTTGCTAGTTTCCAGGATGAAATTTCTTTTAAGCAGTGGAGAGTATAACAATCCAGAATTTAGACGCTTTAAATATGGATATTCAATTTTTTTACTAATTAATTAGTGGGTGTTATAACTTAAAATAAAACATTTCGAAATAATAAATAATGATGGTAAATTTGGTTTTAAAATCAGTTTACAAATATAATTAGTTTAAGGAATTATAAAATGTGACTGCAAATTGTTTTTCGCCTTTCCAACATTTGAAAGTTGTCGAAAATGTCATACACATTGGAATTAATAAATGTACACATTTAAATTAACATGAATATACATTAAAAGTAAGATAAAATGTTTGTGTGTGTATACATATATGCATGTATGTTTGTGCACGTGCAATTGCTTATGATAAAGTGATTTAACTTTTGTGAAAATTATAAAAATTAACTTAAAAAAGTGTCATCTTCTTAAGGTATGACGTGTACACATGTTAGCATGAGAGGAGTTTGTTCATATGTGTAAAATGAGCAAACGGAAGGGTGCTGAGGTGATATGCGTGTTTAGTAATCTTACAACTCTTTCATATGTATGTATACCCCATTCTTAGTCAAAGGTCCATCTTTATAATTCCATTCTCATAAACTTACTCATTCACATGTTTATTAATGACTTTTACGGCCTTTTAGAAATATTATTTTCTCTTTCTAAATACATTTAAAACCTTGTTTAAATCCTTTTCTTTTCCACCACTTTTCTTTCCAAAATAAGGCATTACCACCCTACAACAACTTTGGTCGAGCCTTTTCATCTCATTGGCAAAGCTATATTTCTATATAAGTCCACAAAAGATAAAATATTTTCTGGTTAGAAGCTTAGGTCTTGGTGATTTATGAATTACAATTAAGTTTCGTTTGGTTTCATGGAGTTTTTGATGAGTAAAATTATCACTTTAGAATAAGTTTTTAGGCTTATGTTTTTGCTTGGCTTGTATGTTAAATATATTGCTTGTGTGGAAATTGTGAGTGTTGGAAACTTTGTTGTTAGAGACGACTCTAATGAAAATAACGTTATACTTCTAACTTCAAAGATCTATAGAATAGATTCTTTCGGACAATTATTCAACCCACCAAGTACAAACAGTTATCGAACTATTGACATTACGATTCAATTAAGTCTTGGAATAGCGTAACTAAATTCAATTTGTATGATCTTGATCAGGCTAAGAACACCTTGGTACACTTTTTGACCACAAAAATTAGGGAGGCGAATAGAGTGGAGAAGAGGAAGATATTTTCCACTTTTTGAGTTGCAACACATTGATGTCATTGCAAATCTGTGGTTTTTGATTCTGACGTTGCAAATCTGTGAGGAAGGATAAGATGGAATCTCTAACTAATTGCTGTATTATGGGTGTCAGTGATATACAATGATGGAGAGAAGTGTCTTTTCGTGAAGCATCACATCTTATTCAGTGGTTCAGAACCGTTACAAATGTCTGTTACCACTGCATATTGATCATTCTTGCCTTATTTGAATTTAAATTCGAAACTGGATCCATAATGGGTTGTAATTGGCCTGCTACCATTTTTAGATTTAGTCCAAAAATTATGTTATTGGATCTAGATATGGATCTGGATCCGAACCCTAATCCAACATGGTTCGCTCGATCGAACCGATGACGGCGGCACGTGCATTTGTGATGATTATGCTTGAATTCCCTCTAAGTAAAATTTTGATGCTCAAAGGTCACAACATCTTCATGAGAATGTCACATTTAAATAAATATGATTCCTCATTTCCCATAATGTGAGACTTTCCTTCTTCCCTTTACCTCTTCTTCTTTCTTCAAAAAACAAAACAATGAAAGAGCAATGTTTAAATTATCCAACATTCTCCCCATATTTTAAAGATTGTATAATTTAATACATTTTAAATTTAGAAAACCGAATAGCTGCATCACTTGGTTGATTGATATTATATCCATGTGGAATCAAGCTAAACATACTTGAAAGATTAAGGTATTACATCATTGTGGTAACCAACAAATAAATGAAAGGTATCTTTTGGATCTGAACTTTTGCTTAGTGTAAACTATTCAAAACTTCATCGAGATTCTATGGTGAACGAATCTTGAACCAAAGCATCTTTTATGATAAAAGTGGAACTATCATGCATGTTAATTTTTAAGATAAAGAAACCGGTATTTATAACAACTGCACATTTAATAGTAGTATTTAATTTAAATATAACGTTGTTAATCGAGTATAGGTCCAAAATATCACTTTTTCGCATACAACTAAATAAGAACTCGAGACCACTTCCATTAAGTTCAAAATGCCGTTTATGACAATAAAAACTTTAAACATCGATACATTCAGAGTTAGTGAAATTTGGACTTGGACTTTGGTTTAGCTAATCTAACCAATTAGCCTACATGACAAAACAGCCCAAGCTCCTCCCATTTATTCTCGTTCACCCCATTCCTCTTCCTAACGCATTTCTTTCTCCATAAACGTGGAAAGGAATTAGAAATTTAAATTCCAAACTAGGGTTACATGATAGAAGCTTCAATTCGTGTGCAAATTCGAAGAGAAGAAAGGTAAGATCTCTCTCTACCTTCTCTAATTTATCTCCTCTTCTATTTTTGTGAATTCCCAAACCTAACTTTTAGGGGTTTTGTTTGCATGTACATTTCGTTTGAGGATTTTAGTGTTTTGTTCGAAGAGAGGTTGTTACATCATGTTATTAGGTCATTTCCTTGCTTAACAAACAAAGGTGAGTTCTTAGAAAACTCATATCTAAGTCAAAAGCTTATAGGCTTGGTTAGTGTGCCCTTGGCACGTATATATATTGTGTATCCATTCAGCTAGTTGCTTAGTTTATTGATTTCCTTACTTTTCAAGTAATGGAAATCCTAGTATATTCTATGTTCAAATTATGCATGTTATAGGTGAATTTCTTGTATGCAAACAAGCCCTTACTATTTCACCTTAGCATTGCCAAACTGTCGTGTTCTAGCGTGAACTGCATTTGATTACTGTGATTAGAAAGTTTGTTCACTTTTGAGTTTATAATCAAAATCATTGCATTCTCATGTATAAATGTTTATGCATGTGTATATGTGTATTAGAGAGTGTATATGACCTCTCTAAAACCTTTGGAACCACCACTGGTTTCCCAAAATCGTTGGATATCGACTTTTCCTTCAAACCATTGAAATCAACACCTCTGTGAAGCTGAATTAATCAGTTCAGCTGTTTAAATTATTAATTGCTCTCAGGTGTGGTTTTGGTTATAGTTCAAGCATTTGAATTTTCCATTCAGCCATTTGAAGTTCAACTGGATGAATTATAGTTTAGTCGATGAATGGAAGATTCAGCCGACTGAAACCTGTACATGCACAAAAAAATTAAAGTGCATAGATTTAGCATCTGAATGAATAATTCATATGTCTAAATTTGTTTTCAACTGTTAACTGCCCATTGTCAACAGTTTAGGTTGTTTTGGGCTCTTTCCCGACCGAGTTTCAGCCCATTTGGCCTTTTTCTATGATTTTTCAGTTTCTCCGATTCATAGATTTCTGTAGCTTGATTATTAACATTTGATGGACTTTCAATTCGTTCATAATAAAGGAATTCAAAATCGATATTCCAGGGATTTGACATACGTTATTAAAACATGAATTTTTAGATCGATTTATATTACAATCGATATTTTACGAGATCTACTACTTCAAACTATAAAGGGTTTTTATATTATTAGCAGATACCAAGTCTTTTATTGAAATGGTTTCTAATCCTACTTCATTATACAAACTTGTTTTATAAATTATCTTCCAATCTATTAGTATATATTTATATAAACCTTTTCCTTGCTCTTATGAGAAATCCAATTAAACGCCTTAGTAAAAACAAGGACGATGAACCCTTGCGTTTGATTCGACGGTTAACTTAAACTCGTTCAATTGAGAACTATGGCAATGATAGTTTCGTATTTATAGTAGAATATACAACTTGTTCGTAAATATTCAAGTGGTTATCAGATATGTAGCTTGACTCTTATATTTTCTAGATTGGCGTAGTTTAAACTATACTTGAAAATTGTAATCATTTTGACCTGTGGGTCACTCTGATGTTCCTTGGATCATCCTGAGGAACTTTGTTTCATCTCTTTATATCGATGATCTTTATATCATCTCTTTCTACAGATGATCTTTAGATCTTCTCTTTATATCGATGATCTTTGCATCATCCTAAGGATCTCCACTTCCCCTCTTTATATCTATGATCTTCGGATCATCTTGAGGAACTTCAGTTCATTTCTTTATACCGATGACCTTTCGATCATCCTGAGGAATTTAGGTTCATCTATTTATATCACTGATCTTCGTGTCGTCCTGAGGAACATCGGTTCATCTCTTTATACTGATGATCTTCGAATCATCCTGAAGAAGTTCGATTCATTACCTTATACTAATGATCCTCAAATCATCCCAGGAAACTTCGTTCACTTGATTATGTCGATGATCTTAGGACAATCCCGAGGATATTCAGATCATTTCGTGTTGATGGTTTTTGGATCATTTCATATTAACCGGTTATGCGATATCATATCTTAACAGTAGCTTTATGATTTAGGATGAGATATCCTTATATAGCGTTGAGTTTTCTTCGAATATTTTATGGATATTTTGAGCCTTCACATTTTACATGTAAATATTGTTGTCATTGATTATATGTCGTGTTTTATTTATATCTCTTATTCTATCTCTGTTTATTATGATAAGTATAACTAGACTGATTTGTTTATTGTTTATTTTCTTATAAATAATATCAGGTCCGACCGAGAAATTACAGGTGCTTCTCAAGACTTCTAACGAGGAACATCTCTTGACTATTGGCAACTACATTATCATTGTAGTGATTTTCGATTATATGTATATGAGACTTTCATGTATACATATTCTTTTGACTAAAACATGTACCTATTCTTTTGTTTTATACTGCATCGACTATGACCACTATCTTTTTATTTACACTTATGTGTTATATTCATATCTAGTTTTGCCTTAGTGATATGAATATCTGTGTGTGACACTGATTATATTGTTACATATTTTATATTGATTCCGAATTACATACAGCTACTATGTAGTAGATTTGAATTTGAATTAGATTTGTCGGATTTCCTCATTAGATTTTAATAGTAAGACCACATTATCTAACATGTTAACACTCGTTCAAAGATATAATACAAATGTTAGCTCCTTAACAACCTTATTATTCTGGTTAGTTAACATCATTACTTGTAGTGATCTTGTCTAACACGAGTACAGAGGTGGGGTGTTATAACACCCGCCCATAACCCCTGCACTAAACAAGAGGAATGATGCACTGAAAGGTGTGCTAGGTAGCTATGGACGATCATCTGAGTAGGTAAACACAGGTGAAACTTGTCGTATAACTCACATCGCAAGTATAAAATATAATAGAACATATACAATAGGCAATACTAGTGAAGCGCATTTGAGCAGAAAACACTAAACTTTCATAACAACTCGAAATGATACCCAAAACACCAGGATTTCAACATATGTCTGTACAAAATTTGCCTCGCTACATCACTCAGAGTAAAACAAGAAACAACATAAACAAATACTAGATAGTAATAAAAGTGGTACGTAAGCCTCAAACTCGCCATTGATCAACATCATCGTCCTCACTAAGGTATCACCTGCCACTTACTACTCAGTCTGCCCGTCCACAACGAGATGAATAGCCCGAGGTAATAAGAGGCAAACATAAAACCTTGAGTCAGATAATACTCTTAGTGAATGATAAAACAACTATCTAACATCATCAATAAAGTATACGAGAATGGGTAAATAAATGAACTAATCTACCTACAATACTGGAGAAGAACTCAACCCGTCTTCCCCACATCGGGCAGTGATCGCCTCTTTACATTAACCATTTCAACCATACATCCATAGTAATCAGAAGTAAACACTACTAGCACCATAGCATCTAGATTATACATATCTCACGTAGACCATCCTAATCGAATTCCACATCCCTCAAGCATAAGACCCAGAGGCCTAAACAAATATCAGACAAGCACCCAAGAAACATCTCCTTCTGCGTTGGACAATCTACATGAGATGGTACAAACAAAGCAACCAATCATTTATGACAGACTTCGGCTATCACAGCCAATCCTGCTTCCAAACCATCATTATTCATATTACGACCAACCTTGCCATATGTCAAGGGCTAATGGTAACCCTGGTTCTAACAAAAATTCCATATGCCTTTCAACGATACGTACCTAGGACTTTCAACGTTACCTAGGGTACTCGACCAGCAACCTTTCAGTCTTTTAGATATCTCTGTTACACCCTTGTTTTGAGCTTGCTAGAATCTACAACAGCGATAATATCTCTGCCTCACATCATTAGTCATCCAACTTGATGAATTTTCATAGCTTAAGCAACCTTCTCGAGTAACCATTATCCACCAACTCAAGATCTTAGAGTTATAGCCCAAACAACCTTCTCGAGCAACTTCACCACGAATTCATTACTTTGAGCCGTCTTCACATTCTTTGCGTACGATGAATGACAAATACATCATAACACTTCGACATTTCCCCTTTGAATTTACTTCGAAGTCATCGTCATCCTTGAACCAAAGATAATAGCAAAACAGTAGTCCATTCAAGTCATGTTGTCACCCTTAGGTCGTGATCAACCAAAGACTAATCCACGACTTGACTCCCAAGCCGAACACACCACGACTCCTCATTTCGTACTCGACATGACTCACCATGTCGGATCTAACATGGCTCACCATGTCAGACTCGACAAGGCTCATCATTCCGGTTTACACCATGTCACTCATGACATGACTTACTATGTCAGTTTCGACATGACCCACCATGTCAGATCCGAAATGCCTCACCATGTCGAACTCGACATGCTCATCATGTCTATTTACACCATGTCGTTCACGACATGACTCACCATGTCGATTTCGACATTACTCACCATTTCGGATACGACATGCCTCCTGGCGCCTTGACTTCCTGTGCCTTGGAAAGGAAGAAACGATTTGGCTCATGGAGAACAACATGACTCCAGATCCGACAAAAATAGCTCCAAATTTGACCAAATCTTCGACAAACGACAACAACGATGAAATCAACTCATCCCAAGCATCCAAATCAATCATAAACACTTCAAAAAATTATCAATAACATCAAAATAACCATTATCATCATTAAATCATAGGAAATGTTCTAAATCATGATAATTCGACAATTAAACCAAAATTGTTGAATCTAACTTGCATACACGTATGATATGACATAGAAATTACCGATTTAAAGTTGCTAGATTAGATCCTATGATGGTTCATCTGAAAATACACTTACAATAATGTAGATCTAAGGAAAATGACTTGAAAATGATGAAGTCAAGATCGTAGAACCCATATACTTGATTGAATCCGCATGAGAGATGTATATCACTCACCAAATCCCCAAAACAAGTCAAAAGCAATGAATTATGATTCTAGACAATGAAGAATTTGCTCTAAACTATTCAATTCAATGATCTCTGTAACGACCCGGAAAAATGCGATCTTGGTTATCCGATATACAACACATATTGAACATACAAGGATCGAAAATAACCGAATAGTTAATGAAAGAACTTAGAGGGTGAGGAAAGATAAGATAGAAACTTAGAATAGAAGAAGAAGAAGAACACAACATCAGAGTAACACGAACCTCACAGCGGAACGAATAACATATAATATATAACATAACTTGAAATATACATATGTACTTGAATATACATCATTATCAAAGTACAACGCTTACAACACAGCGGAAATAACCATAACTATATAATCCTGAAGCCTCCTGCTCTAAGCTCTTCCAGTATATCTGTAAATCCTGACTACTTGACTGCCCGTACAAAATTGGGCACCCAAGAGTTTAGGGAAAACAACAAAATAAACTCCGGGTCAGTCATGGGACTGGTGTGAGTAAAACAGTTTAAAACAGTTCGAACAGTAAATGATATCTCATAAGACCATGCTGTATAACGGAACGGGTTTGTTTTCCTTATGAGAATCCAAAATATCTTTATATCAAAACCTTTTGATATTATAATAATGTCTATCAACCACAGTATAATAATCATCTAGCAGAAACGCTTTCATCTCACGTTCTACATATATAGTATACAATCAAAACCGCAAGCACGTATTGGGTAATGGATTTCCGACTATGACAAGGTATGGAACCACCTTTCGCTAGTGTACCTCTAGAAAGGAATACACTGGGTTCAACAAGAACATCTTGCAACCCGGCCACACATGACCAACCACTCATTTCGCTTGAGTGTATCGAATGTATATCACCAACGGTTGGGATCAGCAACCGTTTCCCGAATGGGACAGCATCAACAATAGATTTTAAAAATAAATGAAACTCTAGATCAGGTGATCATACACCCTACTTCAGAGCGACCGACTTAGCCATGCTGCCTGCACGATTTTTTTGTCATTTCCTGGTTGTTGAGGCCAGAGGTTACGCTTTATCATCACATCAGATTCACTTCGAATGCTACATTGTCAGATCCATCGAAAATCACTAATTGACGTCTACAACAGTATATTACGTGTTAGCTAAAGAAGTTTCCTTCTCCGCTTCCACTCTTGGTACGGTTGAAGAAATCAATGTACGTGACCTTTCTTGAAATACTCTGTCAGACATTCATCCATACAAGTCATCCAGGAACAGGATGAACCGAAGGCGCTATTCAGTACATCCATCTTAGGCACTGTTATCTAAGATTTATGCAACAGCCCTTGCACTTTACCCCGACTTCAATTTTCTTTGGCATACATGATTCGCAACGCTTATGCCAATACAGAGTGGTTCTTTGGATAATAATCCAACCGGTCTCTCCATATTAACAACGTTAAAATGGTCAAAACTTCGATAGTCTGTGATTTAACAATAAAGAAAAACAGGTGTACAAACAACGATATTATTTCCAGATGGAAATTTATATCGATCCAACATCATTTAACATTTATCTCTTTATTTCATTAATTTACTATCTCTTGTTTCCCTATATTCAACATTTCTTATTTTCTAAATTTAGAAAATATATGTTATTACCATTGGAAAACATTTCCATTTCTTGTTTTCTATGTCAGAAAACATTTCTGGTTCTCATTTGGAAAACATTTCCAAAACTCCTTCATTGGACTTAGACAGACGTTTTAACAAACCATCGCGATGCCAACTCAAACCATTACGCTTATTAACTAAATTCCTTTAACCCACCTTCACTATCGAACCTTAACCATTCCTTAGTTAAAAATGAAGTCAATCAAGTTGGGATAACACTACCTCTCAGACCTTAACTGAACAACGTTTCTAACCTTGAAATAGACAAAGTTCACCTTTTAATTGTAACACCCCACCTCCGCCAGGGTGGCTCTTGCAAGCAACTCTGACTTTGGTGGGGCGTTTTAAAACAAGGTAAACATGCATAATGATATAACAAGGCAGGACATGACATATATATATGTAAATAAACAAAGTAAGTAGATAAAACAATGGAAGATTTTTAAACCATTTCAAAACACAAGTCTGGTACATCAAAATGTCAATTTCCCAAATAAACAAGTCTAGTACATAAAATAACATCATCTGAAACTGAAAAGGAAAAACATAAAAGTAGCTATCCCCAAAGTGGAAAAACCATAGCGAGCTCAAGTCCAAAGCATACATGAGCTATCCAAGAAAGCAGCTAAGATCCAAGCTAGGCTCCTGTATTCCCTCCCTGAGAACCTGGGGGGGGGGGGGGGGGGGGGAAACGGAAGAAAAGAGGCGAAAGAAAACAGGTCAGTCAAAAAGACTGAGTAAGCCCTGCTACGATCAGTCTATAAACTAATAAAGTTAACAGCATGATGGAAACTGAGATGATCATAGATAACAACATACTGGCATGATAAATTAACTACAAGATAGATAGAGGTGTCATCGCATAAACAAGGTTAAGTTTTGCACCACGGTGTACTAGCAAACCAACATAACAGGTATTGATCCCTTGGCCCAAGCTTTGACCCAATAACATGAAGTGACCTTAATATAAGGTCCAACCAAACGGTCTAGTCGATCGGCTCCCTATAAGCCTAACACGTCAAGTGTTGGTGTCCATACGGCCCACATATGGATGTAGTCAGACTGTGCTGGGTCCACCTTCGGGTGTATCAAGCCCTCGGGTGTCAACCCCAGACACTGAAGCAATAATGCACAGTCTAAACCTACTGGTACCCGTGCCTCGAGTTTGTCCAATACCGGATTACGTGCACGTCCGTAGCCCGCCTGGACCCGCACCGCTGTACCACTCAGCCGTCGCTTTGGTCGCTTACATCAGTCCAGTAATCGTGCCCCGCCCTAGCCCAACCTCTAGGGTTGTGATGATACCAAACTGGGATTACTGCTGGAACAGACCACGTTGCTAGTGTTTCCTAAGAGGGTTAAGTGTGATTTAACCCTTCACTAATCATGGATTAAATTGGTTAAGTACAACTTAACCCCATTTCAATCCCTCACATCCCCAAATGGATTAAATTGGTTAAGTGTAACCGACAGTTCACAACTTAACCCCATTTCAATCCCTCGAATCCCCAAATTGGTTAAGTATTAGTGGACCCTGACTTAACCCTAATCATGAGGCATTAATTAATTTAATGCACCTTAACCTCTCACATTAGACTTTGTTGTGGTTACCTAGTTAAGCCGGTGGGTTCCGGGTAGATTTACACCACAACTTGGTCTAACCTCGGGTCTTGGCACCACATGACCAACTTCTCACATTGGGTCCTATTGTTTGTAGCCACTAGTTAAGCCGGTCGGTTCCGGGTAGAATTACGCTACAAACTCAACCCAACCTCGAGTTGGCCACACTTATGTTTTCTAGGTGTCATGTCCACTTTATTTCAAAACATAATTACAAGTCAACAAATACTTGGGTAGACCTAACTTAATAGGTAAATTCCCAAGGGGTAGACCTAACTTAATAGGAAAATTCCCAATCTTGTATTTTCATGTATTTTAAGTTTACCCAAACCCCCCAACGTCATTCTATCGCTTACATATTCGTAACAACGCATAAAGGATAGGAAGAGGGAACTTGGCATAACATACATGATGAACTTGCATATCACAACAAACATGCATAACATGTTAGACTTGCATAACTTAGCATAGTGAACTTGCATATTACCATAAACATGCATAACATGTCAAACTTGCCTAACATGGCATATGGAACTTGCATAAACACGCATAACTTGTCAAACATGCATAACATGTCATTGTGAACTTGCATAAGCACGCATAACTTATTAAACATGCATAACATGGCATAGTGAACTTGCATAAGCATGCATAACTTATTAAACATGCACAACATGGCATAGTGAACTTGCATAAACATGCATAACCCAATAAACTTGCAAATCATGGCATAGTGAACTTGCATAAACAAGCATAACTCAATAAACTTGCAAATCATAGCATAGTGAACTTGCATAAACATGCATAACCCAATAAACTTGCAAGTCATAGCATAGTGAACTTGCATAAACATGCATAACCCAATAAACTTGCAAATCATGGCATAGTGAACTTGCATAAACATGCATAACTTGTTAAACTTGCAAATCATAGCATAATGAACTTGCATAAACATGCATAACTTGTTAAACTTGCAAATCATGGCATAGTGAACTTGCATAAACATGCATAACTTGTCAAACATGTGTAACATGGCATATTGGACTCGCATAAGCATGCATAACTTATTAAACATGCATAAATCCCAACTTTCATCACATATTAACTTTAGAGTTTCTAAAATGAAGGTAAGAGGGCTTACAATGCTTATGCGAACTCAAATGAGTATAGCAAATGTATGAAACCCCTTATGCAACAAAATAAAACCCCAAAATGCAAGCAAACTTGATCAAGACTCCTCCTTTATGATGACAATAGAGAAACAAGACTTTAATGCAAGCTAAAGAGGATCATACAAGCCTAAATACACTTGTATGCATGGAAATCTCTTAGGAATTTGTTTAGGAATTGTATGAAGAGAGTGGAGGCCATGAGAGTTTTGATTTTGACATAGTTTAGTTGCTAGAATGAATAATGAGTGATTTAGGGTAGGTTAGGGTCTTATTTATAGATTAGGCTAGTGATTTAGACCATAGGATTAAACCCTAGTTGAATTAGGTCCATCAGATTTCGGAATTCTCCAGAACCAAGCCACACAACCAAGCCCAGATCAGAAATGGTGCGCCAGACAAAACTGCCCGGCCACCCCGTGTCGACAGGGCTGTCGACAGGGTTGTCGACACCCTGGGGACCCTGTCGACATGCCTGTCGACATGGGGGTCCTAGCGGGAATTTTCCCGCCTGCGCCAGTTTGCCCTAATTCCCAATTTTGAACTTGAAATTCAAATCTGTTTTTACTTAGGAATTTTCTGAAAACTTCAAACGGGCCTTAAATGGGTCATACAGACTCCGATTTTCGATAACTCGGACTCTATTTCGCGTATTTTTCCGAGACGAACGCAATGGCATAGCCCGTTTCCCTTAATTCAGATTTTAGAATTAAATTCTGCCTCGATTTATGTTATAACAGGTTATTGAAAATATGGGTTGTTACATTCTCCCCTCCTTAAAGGATTTCGTCCCCGAAATCTTCAAGTTAGGAAGAACATATCCTACCATCCAACATCCATCTACTCAAAACATCATCCACGAGCAATCATTGTCCTTAAAGGATTCTAAATGTGGTATGAAGATATGCAAAAGTGTGTGTATATGTGCTTATCTAATGCAAAGATCAGGCGGTTACTGATACAGTAAACCTCCTTAATGCATATGTATGTCAGTGAAATGAATCCATATGTATGCAAATTCCTAACATAATTCATAGTATCTATATGAGTGCACATAACATTCATCCATATGCAACATCCATGTGATTGCATACAAATTTCATCCAAGAATAAGCATAAACACTCATGCACATGCAATATGAGGAGTGTGTGAGCCGATCTAGTGCCTAATGTGTATCATGCATCCACGAGTAACCACTTGCAAACACTTGCAACCACTTGCAAACACTTGCAACCACTTGCAACCATCAAACATAACATGTCTCAAATACATGTTTCATCCAAAGGGTTTCTACCTAAGGTTCTCATGACAAGATAAACACGATAAATTAGATAAACTAGATAAACTAGATAAACTAGATAAACATCGACAGAGAGATATGCCAAAAAGAGATCTTAGAAGATAAGCAAGATAAACTCCTTTTTGGATTACAAGAAATCCATTCAAACTCTGACATATAGTACTAACCGATGAGTCATAACCCCCTTATGGAGTTTACAACAGAAATAAGATCGAGAATAGGACCGAGAGGATATATATACAAAAGATAACTCGCAAGCAAGCTCCACAGGAGAACAAGGATCAAGGATGCACTCTTAAAAAGAGATATGACGCGCGTATCTAGTCTTCACTCTTCTTAGTCACGTTTCCTTGAGCTTAACTCCACTGTGCTTTGACCATCTTTTACTTCATGATTTCTTAGCTTCCTAACTCCTTTTTCCCAAATTCGAGTTGGAACTCATTTCATTATCGCCTCTCGTCTTCCTTTTCCACTTATTCTTCTTTCTGTATACTTGGCTTAAACATAACTGTAACCTCATGATTTCATGCAAGCTCTCCAAAATTCACTAGTGAATCCTGGATCTCGTCTACTTACTATAAAGTATTCCACGCAGCAGAACTTTTCTTGAAAATACCAATCCACGTTGCCAATTGCCCTTATAAACGTGATTTTCTATAACTCATGCTTAATCGAAATGAACCATCCGCCTATGAGTGATGGGCCATACCTAGATTCAGTTGCCTACCCATGGCTTCCTGTAGGCTATTTCAAAACTGGCCAACTTCTTCAGGGTAAACCGTTGCTAACCATGATGCAGTCTTCTCGCTCCTCACCGGACTGAAATGGGCACTCTTCGTGAGTCTACCTATTATGACCCACCTACCCGTATTCCCTTTCTTTGATCTAGGTAATCTATCCACATAATCTATCGGGATGTTTTCACACTTCCCTTGCGGAACCTCTAATGGAGTTAATGGCCCGCCGGGCTTCTATGACTTGGCCTTAACCTGGTGGCACAACATGCATCCCGAGATCAACTCGGCCACCTCCTCGAGTGATGCGCATCTTCAAGAACCTTTTTTACCAAGTCTTCCACTCGAGGAACACATAATCTCTCATCGCGCCTTAGTCATCCCTTGTCATCTATAATATATCTAGCGAGGTGACTTAACATCTCGCCTCGAATCAACTGGTCCATGTTCTTGACTAACTGCGGGTCTTCTTCCTGTGAAACCCCCTTCTTGATCTAGAAGAGTAAGTCTAATCTCAGGGAATGCTAACTAACTAGCCAAACGGAGAAAGCTTCTTACTTCAATTGCCCTCCTCAGGGTTTTCCGGTCTTAAACCGCAACCACTTTAGCGGAATCCACCGCTAAGCCTTACTTAGGAACTATGCGCCCAAGAAATCCAACTTCTTTCCTCCAAAGTGACATTTGGAGAACTTGACCTTCAACTGGTGGCTCTAAGCGTATCCATCACCTCCTTGAGATGTCTAGCATGCTCTTCCTCGTTCTTTTAAGGAGATCAAAATATCGTCTACGACGACCACGACAAACTTGTTCAAGGACTCCCTAAACACCCTACCCATCAAGTTCACGTAATATGCGGGTGCATTAGTCAAACCAAATAGCATGACTAGCCATTCTAAAAATCCATCTAGAGTCCTAAACGCAGTCTTGTCAATTCCATCCTCAGCCATCCTAAGCTGATGGAATCCGGTAGCTAGATCAAAAGAAAAACAGATGTTCCTACAAGCTGATCAAACAAGTCATCGATCCTTGGTAACGGTTGTCTATTCTTCTCACGATAATCAACACATAAGCGAAGCAAACTGTCCACATTAGTAACGAATACTACTGGAGCACCTTACCCGAAAATGCTTCGTCTCAGGAAGTTCTTCTCAAGCAACTCCTTGACTTGCTTTCTCAATTCTCATCTCGCGAGGTCATGTGCCTAACCGGCCACGAAACTGGCTTGGTATTACCAACCAGATAATGCGGAAATCTATCCCACGTCTAGGGGTAACCCCTTTACTTCCCCCAAGATATCAGGATATTCTCGGACCACCCTCACAGATTGCAAACTATCGATAGACGAGTTGAGGGATTCAAGATAACATAACATGACGGGACCCATAGGGTTGCTAGAAATTTCTAGGGTATTACCGAGGCGAGTCATGAGCCTCACAACCCTATATACAAAAACCAAGAATGGCTCCAAAACAGGACAACCATTCCATGCCCAAAACCAACCCATATCCCCTGAAACCGAGAATATAAACATCCCACGAGAATTCTATACTCAAGATAGAAATTTTCAAATCCACTCAGACCACAGACAAACGGGCAGAATCCCCAATTGGATTTGAAGCACATACGGGATCATCAACTAGACTAGTACTTAGGTGCAAACTTTCAACTAGATCAGATAAAACTATGCGATGTGCCAGAATCAAACAAAGTACGAACAGGGAAAGTCAGAAAATGTAAACAAGACTTTCAACGGAACACTACCTCTATCATGAGCTGGAAGAGCGGTGTTGAGGGGATGAACTCGCCCTCCAGATAGTTCTGTACACTGAGTCTGGCCTTGCCCTTGTTTCCCCAGGCAATCCTTGCTGAGATGTCCAGACTCACCACAATGAAAGCATTCGCCCCGCTTTCTCTTCTTCTTCCTACATTCCCTGGATATATGTCCAACTTTACCACAGAAGTTGCATTTCCTATTCTCTCTTGGCTTGTCCTTGCGGTTGTTGTTATTCTTGCCTCGTTTCCCGGAATTTACCCTCTTGCCTTGAGACTCATTCGCCTTGACCTCTTTCTTGTCATTGTTATCTTCTTCTTGAAGTAGGGCCATATTCACCAAATTCTCGAAAGTCGCCCCCAAGGGTATATGAGACATAGCCAAACCATGTAATGGCTCGTTTAATCCTAGAGCAAAGTGTAGGGCCTTCTTCTGAGCTGTATTAACCAAGTCTAAATCGACCCGAGCCAGTTGATTAAACTTATCTATGTATTCCCTAATAGTCATGTCCCCTTGCTTCAGTGATAAGAACCTCAGTCCAAACCTTCCTCTAAAGTCATCCCAAGTCTCAATTGGCCTAGTAGCAGTGGTGACTACCCACCAACATGCAGCTTCTTCCTTTAGCAACCATACTGCTAATAAAACCTTCCTGCGGTCACCTATATCAAAGGTGGCTAAAAGATCTTCGGTCTCTTTCAACCAATTCCTTGCTTCTACAAAAGTTTCTGTTCCACTAAAATTCTTGCCACCCATCATCTTAAAGTTCTTACAAGTTTCCGCAAAATCCGCTTGTGGAGGCTGAGGGAGAAGAGGAACATCAGCTACGGAAGGAGGAGGAGGAACAACGGCCTTGACTGGAAAGAAAACATTAGAGACACCCGGGACCGGTGCCGTGACTTCCAAGTACCGACGAAACCAATCGGGTATTGTTACTCCTTCGGGTAAAATGAGATTATCAGACATGCTGGAAACGAAAAGAAAAGAGTTCAAACGAGGGGTCAAAGGATAGTGCTAATGGCTTTTGGGGAATAGCCTTTAAAAATAACTAGACTTTTCTTTGGAAAATACTCTATACTTGGTTTTGAAAATAGTTTTTCAAAAGTTTTAAAAACCTTTTTATCCCTTCTCGTAAACCATATGCTCTGATACCAAATGTAATACCCCACCTCCGCCAGGGTGGCTCTTGCAAGCAACTCTGACTTTGGTGGGGCATTTTAAAACAAGGTAAACATGCATAATGATATAACAAGGCAGGACATGACATATATATATGTAAATAAACAGAGTAAGTAGATAAAACAGCGGAAGATTTTTAAACCATTTCAAAACACAAGTCTGGTACATCAAAATGTCAATTTCCCAAATAAACAAGTCTAGTACATAAAATAACATCATCTGAAACTGAAAAGGAAAAACATAAAAGTAGCTATCCCCAAAGTGGAAAAACCATAGCGAGCTCAAGTCCAAAGCATACATGAGCTATCCAAGAAAGCAGCTAAGATCCAAGCTAGGCTCCTGTATTCCCTCCCTGAGAACCTGGGGGGGGGGGGAAACGGAAGAAAAGAGTCGAAAGAAAACAGGTCAGTCAAAAAGACTGAGTAAGCCCTGCTACGATCAGTCTATAAACTAATAAAGTTAACAGCATGATGGAAACTGAGATGATCATAGATAACAACATACTGGCATGATAAATTAACTACAAGATAGATAAAGGTGTCATCGCATAAACAAGGTTAAGTTTTGCACCACGGTGTACTAGCAAACCAACATAACAGGTATTGATCCCTTGGCCCAAGCTTTGACCCAATAACATGAAGTGACCTTAATATAAGGTCCAACCAAACGGTTTAGTCGATCGGCTCCCTATAAGCCTAACACGTCAAGTGTTGGTGTCCATACGGCCCATATATGGATGTAGTCAGACTGTGCTGGGTCCACCTTCGGGTGTATCAAGCCCTCGGGTGTCAACCCCAGACACTGAAGCAATAATGCACAGTCTAAACCTACCGGTACCCGTGCCTCAAGTTTGTCCAATACCGGATTACGTGCACGTCCGTAGCCCGCCTGGACCCGCACCGCTGTACCACTCAGCCGTCGCTTTGGTCGCTTACATCAGTCCAGTAATCGTGCCCCGCCCTAGCCCAGCCTCTAGGGTTGTGATGATACCAAACTGGGATTACTGCTGGAACAGACCACGTTGCTAGGGTTTCCTAAGAGGGTTAAGTGCGATTTAACCCTTCACTAATCATGGATTAAATTGGTTAAGTACAACTTAACCCCATTTCAATCCCTCAAATCCCCAAATGGATTAAATTGGTTAAGTGTAACCGACAGTTCACAACTTAACCCCATTTCAATCCCTCGAATCCCCAAATTGGTTAAGTATTAGTGGACCCTGACTTAACCCTAATCATGAGGCATTAATTAATTTAATGCACCTTAACCTCTCACATTAGACTTTGTTGTGGTTACCTAGTTAAGCCGGTGGGTTCCGGGTAGATTTACACCACAACTTGGTCTAACCTTGGGTCTTGGCACCACATGACTAACTTCTCACATTGGGTCCTATTGTTTGTAGCCACTAGTTAAGCCGGTCGGTTCCGGGTAGAATTACGCTACAAACTCAACCCAACCTCGAGTTGGCCACACTTATGTTTTCTAGGTGTCATGTCCACTTTATTTCAAAACATAATTACAAGTCAACAAATACTTGGGTAGACCTAACTTAATAGGTAAATTCCCAAGGGGTAGACCTAACTTAATAGGTAAATTCCCAATCTTATATTTTCATGTATTTTAAGTTTACCCAAACCCCCCAACGTCATTCTATCGCTTACATATTCGTAACAACGCATAAAGGATAGGAAGAGGGAACTTGGCATAACATACATGATGAACTTGCATATCACAACAAACATGCATAACATGTTAGACTTGCATAACTTAGCATAGTGAACTTGCATATTACCATAAACATGCATAACATGTCAAACTTGCCTAACATGGCATATGGAACTTGCATAAACACGCATAACTTGTCAAACATGCATAACATGTCATTGTGAACTTGCATAAGCACGCATAACTTATTAAACATGCATAACATGGCATAGTGAACTTGCATAAGCATGCATAACTTATTAAACATGCACAACATGGCATAGTGAACTTGCATAAACATGCATAACCCAATAAACATGCAAATCATGGCATAGTGAACTTGCATAAACATGCATAACTCAATAAACTTGCAAATCATAGCATAGTGAACTTGCATAAACATGCATAACCCAATAAACTTGCAAATCATAGCATAGTGAACTTGCATAAACATGCATAACCCAATAAACTTGCAAATCATGGCGTAGTGAACTTGCATAAACATGCATAACTTGTTAAACTTGCAAATCATAGCATAATGAACTTGCATAAACATGCATAACTTGTTAAACTTGCAAATCATGGCATAGTGAACTTGCATAAACATGCATAACTTGTCAAACATGTGTAACATGGCATATTGGACTCGCATAAGCATGCATAACTTATTAAACATGCATAAATCCCAACTTTCATCACATATTAACTTTAGAGTTTCTAAAATGAAGGTAATAGGGCTTACAATGCTTATGCGGACTCAAATGAGTATAGCAAATGTATGAAACCCCTTATGCAACAAAATAAAACCCCAAAATGCAAGCAAACTTGATCAAGACTCCTCCTTTATGATGACAATAGAGAAACAAGACTTTAATGCAAGCTAAAGAGGATCATACAAGCCTAAATACACTTGTATGCATGGAAATCTCTTAGGAATTTGTTTAGGAATTGTATGAAGAGAGTGGAGGCCATGAGAGTTTTGATTTTGACATAGTTTAGTTGCTAGAATGAATAATGAGTGATTTAGGGTAGGTTAGGGTCTTATTTATAGATTAGGCTAGTGATTTAGACCATAGGATTAAACCCTAGTTGAATTAGGTCCATCAGATTTCGGAATTCTCCAGAACCAAGCCACACAACCAAGCCCAGATCAGAAATGGTGCGCCAGGCAAAACTGCCCGGCCACCCCGTGTCGACAGGGCTGTCGACAGGGCTGTCGACACCCTGGGGACCCTGTCGACATGCCTGTCGACATGGGGGTCCTGGCGGGAATTTTCCCGCCTGCGCCAGTTTGCCCTAATTCCCAATTTTGAACTTGAAATTCAAATCTGTTTTTACTTAGGAATTTTCTGAAAACTTCAATGGGCCTTAACTGGGTCATACAGACTCCGATTTTCGAAAACTCGGACTCTATTTCGCGTATTTTTCCGAGACGAACGCAATGGCATAGCCCGTTTCCCATAATTCAGATTTTAGAATTAAATTCTGCCTCGATTTATGTTATAACAGGTTATTGAAAATACGGGTTGTTACATTAATACTTTAACAACTTCCTTACGTTACTCTCTTTCGAATCATCTCTATTCGATAACTCCTTTATTTTAACTCAAATCGATTAACTCCATCGAATAACTAAATTCGATAACTCCTTCGAATAACCCATATTCTATAACTCACTTCGATAAAACAAATCGATAAATCTTTTCGATTAAACTATAATCGATAACTCCTTCGATTAACTAATAATCGATAACTCCTTTGATTAACTAATAATCGATAATTCCTTCGATTAACTAAAAATCGAAAACTCCATTCCTTTAACTATATTCAAATAAACTAATATTCGATTAACTCCTTTTCGAATAAACTATTCATTTATAAAGATTTAGTTTTAGTAACGGTTCTTCACTTTACAAATGATTTCCTTTTTAGTAACGTTTTCCTTTTTATAACGTTTTCCTTTTTATAACGTTCTATTCGGTTATAAACAAATTTCCTTTCTATAACTCTATTTATTTTCTAAATATTTCCTTTTTAATTCTATTTGTAAATGGTTTTACAAATATCTCCTTTTTGATTTCATTTGTAAAGGTTTTTACAAATATTCCTCTTTCGATTTCATTTGTAAAGGTTTTACAAATATTCCTCTTTCTGATTGATTTGTAAATGGTTTACAAACCTTTCTCGTTCTAATCTATTTGCAAATAGTTCGCAAATAATTCCTTTAGGGTTTCATTTCTAAGTATTTTCTATTTCGAAATAATCCATTTACAAACAAATTCCTATTATAAAATCTTCTTTGATTTTGAACATAAATCTATTTCAATATTCGTTTTGAAAATTTCCTTTTTAACAACGTTTATTCCTTTTTAAAGATTTACTTTAGTAACAGTTCTCCACTTTAAAATGATTCCTTCTTATAATAGTTTCCTTTTTATAAAGATTTTTTCCCTTTTATAACGTCCTATTCCGTTATAAATAAATTTCCGTTTTTAACTCTATCTACTTCTAAATATTTCCTATCAATTCTATTTGTAAATGATTTACAAATATTTCCTTTTCAAATCTATTCTTTGATTTTATAATTTCCCTTTTCTAAATATCTCCTATTTATAAATATTCCAATTTATAAATATTTCTTATTTATAAATATTCCATTTATAAATATTTTTATTTTCAAATATCACTTTGAAAATATTCCCTTTTCCACATCTAGCATTTCTTATGGTATTTAACATACCATATAACAACGATAAATATCGTCCAAACACACATAATCAACAACCAATTATATATCACATCATATACCACAATATATGAAAAACAATAAAATAACTGTTGAGGAATTCAGTTGGATTCCTCCAATCTGTTTCCCTGCATCCACAGATGTTACACAGTGAAATCAATATCACTTTCAGTTCCATATGATATATTCTGTTAAACAGAATCAATATAGAAATTCAACTAACTGACTAGCAGTTCAACCAAACAGTCAACACATAGTCAATCAGCCAATATTTAACAGTTCTACAAATACAACATGAAAATATTATCTGTTCAGAGTTAGTGAGATTACTCACTTTGGCTGTTCATCGTTAAAGAACGATAAACTGTGGTTTGATCTGAATCAAACAATTTATTTCGCCATAAATTCAAACGAGCTCCACTCCACTCCTAGTTAGTTTCAGTGTGTAGTGTACATCCATATGATCCCGACGGATCTTGTTTCGCCCAATTCTGATAATATATGAGGAAATTATACATTTTACAAAATCGAATTGGGATAAAGGTCATTAATTATATGATTAATATAATACTTAACCTTAAAAATCCTTGACCCACGTTCACACTGTCCACTCATCTTTCTTCTTTGCTCAGGGAAAAACCAGTCCTCCCGATAACAGCCATTACGGCAAATCCCGCACCATCATACTTCCTCCACACCTCACAACAAATCAAACTGACTCTACCGACAATCATCTCGCCAATATCACGTTCAAGCAAATATTAAAACTATTTTACAAATCACGGTTTCCTGCTATTGACCTTTCTTCTCCAGACATGTGTTGCTCTATCCATAGCCATTTCCGCATATGCAAACCACAAGAGCTCCTCCTCCAATTTGTTCTCCTTTATCTCAGTAAAACACCAAACCAACTTCACCCTTGATTAACATCACTAAACTCATCATTAACCTAAATTACTTCCATGAACCTGCTCCTGTAGATTAAACAGACATCGAATCCTCTCCAGACTTAAACGCAACCTCCTTCTCTTCACAAGTACTACATCTCGATCCCATGATAACACCCATGAACTCCCCCTATTTCTCTGTCACGACCTCGAGCAGGCTACAGGAAAAAAACATCAATCCTCTCCAACTTCGATAGCATATGAACCCGACTCCGTCAAACTGTCAACCCCTCCTCAATCTCCACGACTTCCGTTCTTTTTCCAGATCCGTTCTCGCGGGTTTCAGAGGCTCACGCACCCAGAAGAACACGGACGGGATCGAAGAGCATAGGTGAATGAAACCAAGGAGATTTGCTTTCGAAATCTCCTTGAAGATTTTTATTTGAATTTCTTGAGGATTTCCCGAAGACTCCATTTCGCGATTTAGCAATCAGGGATGGTGGCGGCCTATTTCTGATCGGGATAAGGAATGAATTCGGTTTTAGCAAAAAATGTTACGTATTTATAGAGGAGAAATCATACTCGTTGTATTTATCTGGATCACGAACTGTTTTAAGGAGAGAAATTGGCCATGCAGCCTTTAGAAATAGAAGGGGTTTGGATATTTTCCTTTTTCTTATTTATATTAGCGAACCCCGTTACATAGAATTCCTTTCACTTAGGGACTACTACCGATAGAAATAAAAATACCGGTGAGACGGGAAATGTCCCACGATTTCAGAAATAATAAAATACTGTTAGATTAACTCATATTGTGAAATCCCAAAATTGCTGATACAGGGTGCAAAAACACTCCAGATAAAAGTTGCTTATTAAATTAATAAAAAATTACAGTAAAATCCTAAAAATAAAATTATCGTTATGTCCCAAAAGAACCTTATCCCGATTTGCAACTGGTATCCCGTTATACCAAATAAACTGTTACGGTCGATAAACGATTCTATAACGACTATTTGGAAATTTGATTTGGACATATCTCAAAATCTACGCGACGAAATCCTGATTTTTCTCTTGCACTAGAAATATATACTCCACCAGCTCCGCACTTTCTTGTTTCATAGAAATCCGGCTTAAAACGAATCCTGTACATTCAGTTGAAGTTCAAATCGCCAAATCGCGAACTGCAACGTCATTTCAAGCTCGATTTTAATTATAATATAATTATACGTTCAAGTCATTGTTCAAATAATATATTCGTTATTCTAATTCAATTCTAAACTGAATTAAATATCACAGATGATCCAGTTCACACCATATCGCCATTTCAGCCAATTCTGATTATTTCATAATTAAATATATTATTTAATTTATTATTTTAATTAAATATTCATCATTATTTAATTCCACTACCATTTAATTCACTATATCACTATTTATATAATTAAATAAATTAATTATAATACCTCTGCAAATGCGGGTCATTACATTCTTCCCCACTTAAAATAATTTCGTCCTCGAAAGTGCTAAGGTAGAGAACGACCCTATCGACTGGTTAGAACATATTTGTTCACTTCTGAACTTCAGTTTCAACTGAACCAATTTAATTTCAATTAAATTATTAATTAATTCTTATCAACGAAAATTACCAAAAATCTTGAAAATTTTCTAACACCTTAACTTTTCGAAAATTTCGCCAGCACCTCCTTTGTACAGGTCAATAGGTCAAACAACCACTCGCCTCTCTGGGCCATCTCCAACCCAAAAGAAAATCAAACAGCAAGCGGCTTGCCAATTCGGCTCATCAAAATCTCATGCCATATGAAATATAAACTTGTACCTTTTGTCGGGCATATCAACTCTATCACTCCCATATGCTATCAACTCAGCATATACCATTGTTATCCCAAATCAAACTCCGAAATCACTTTTATCTCCAACACAACCATTCGCTTTTTACTAAGCTAAATATCATTTCAACTTGAGTTTCTTCTCAATTCCCAACTCTTAACTTGATTATCACATTACACTTCAAATTTGAATCTCACAATCAAAATTGTCTTGATATCATTCTAATTCAATCTCAGTTGCCACTTTACTGGCTCTACTTTAATTCAAATTTTCTTTCACAAATTTCTGTTAAATTTGTTTTTAATTCAAATGGTCTTTCCCTGAGAGTTTTTAAACAGTTTACTCTTTTCAAAAATCAAATTTTCCTTTTGAACATGTCACTGAGCCCTTAATTAATATTCCATTAGTTAAATCACTTCTCTATTTATTTATCAATATTTGTTAACCAAATATTTTCAATAACCATATTGCCCTTTTATGTTATTCGGAAAACATTTCCGAATATCGCCTTCCTTTATTTTCTAAACTTTAGAAAATATATGCTATTTATAATTGGAAAATATTCCAATTGCTTATCTATTTTTCGATCTCATTTATTTCTATACTTAGGAAATATTCTTTATTATATTTCCAAGCTTACACTTATTTGGGTTAAAACAGATGTTGTGTAAAACATCGTTACGACAACCCCAAATACTATATTAAACTAACTCTTATTCAAAATTGATCTTCGAGCCTGAAATCTTACTATTTATTTGTTAATAATGAAATCAATCAAGTTGGGGTATAACTACCTCTCAGACCTTGACTGAATAACATTTATAACGTCAAAACAGATATGACTACTTATTCGAATAATCAATACCATACAACTAATTATTCACTTTTAAACACGTATACACATCCTCTTTCTATTCTTACTAGATTTTATTCTCAGTCTTCCTTTTTGATTTTACTATTCTATTTCTATGTTCATTTCCTTATCGACTTCTATATATATCGATACGTTGATTTCTAACTATCAAATTATCTTAAAAATATTCCAACTCCTTAAATTCCCGGAAAAATTGCCATTAACCTCCTTTGTACCAGGAGCATCGGGATATTTCAAATAGCCTCCCATGGCCCTTACCAATCCAAAAGAAAAAGAAAAAGCCAAGCAGCTAGCCGATACAGCGCATAAAATCTCATATATGAATTAAATACATACCTTTTCGTCCAACATTCTATTTAAATACCTTCATACCTTATCCAAACCTATCTCATGTATATTTATACCTGCCCAATCTATTTTAACTATACCTGATCGTTTTAACTCAATTCGTTAATTAATTTGTTAATTAACTCTTTAGTCTATTTCACTTTTATATTTGAACATGACATGTTCAAATATATTTTAACTTGCTTATTAACTAATTTGAATCCAAATTTCGAATTTAAGTTCTATATTCGATTTCGAATATCCATTTACAAATCCAATTCACCTTTCAAAGTTCAATTTCAAATTCAAAACTCGATTAACTAATTCCTCTTCGACTTAATTAATTCTATTCAATTTCTATTCAAATTTTATATCACTTCTATTATTCAAATCTATATATCGAATTCTATTATTAAAATTCTATATATCAAATTCTATTCAAATTCTATATTATAAATACCATTTGAATTTCTATATTCAAATTCTATAAATTCAAATTCTATATATCAAATTCTATATTATAAATCCCATTTTGAAATTCAACACAACTTGTCTTTCCCAAAACAAATTCAAAACAATATCTCTGGTAGTAATTCGTCACTTACAACTCGAAAATGAATACTGATGATGCAGCTGTCATCATCAGAATCTATTTTCCAGCGATCGAAGTGAGTTCAATACTATAAAACCATTTCTAAACATTTTCACTTTGAAATTCAATTCAAAATATAATTCACACTGCTTGTAAAACAATTTAAAATCTCCCAAGATCTTAATTTTTCCTTATTTTTAATCCAAATCCATTTAAAAACACTTATCCATTTTCCAGAGTTTTATTTCAATTTCTGGTTTAAATTTCAAATTTAACTCATCTGATTTCACGTATTTCACTTATATGAATTCTGATTGGTTATTTACATAACCATTTAATTTATAATAATCTTACTCGATTATAATAACAACCAATATATCCAATATATATATTCATTCCAATATATATATATATATATATATCTTCTTTATATCAAAATATAATTTGGGTAAAATTATTTTGTTTACCCTCTTTTCAAAACATATCGTGCCGACCCATCGTATACGAGTGTTTATAAACTCCTACCAATACAGTGGATCAAACTGATCGACCAGAACCCATAAACAACTCAACTAATGAATCTCCACAATATAAAACAAATTTTCATATCAATAACAAATACGTTCACTCGTATATATACACTCAAACTCAATCTAAGGTATTGCTAACCCCATCTCTACCGAGTCACGCCACAGAGCCAAGGTAATTCACTTAACTTAAGCTCTGATACCAACTGTAACGACCCGGAAAAATGCGATCTTGGTTATCCGATATACAGCACATATCGAACATCCATGGATTGAAAATAACCGAATAGTTAATGAAAAAACTTAGAGGGTGAGGAAAGATAAGATAGAAACTTAGAATAGAAGAAGAAGAAGAATACAACATCAGAGTAACACGAATCTCACAACGGAACGAATAACATATAATATATAACATAACTTGAAATATACATCTGTACTTGAATATACATCATTATCAAAGTACAACACTTACAACACAGCGGAAATAACCATAGCTATATAATACTGAAGCCTCCTGCTCCAAGCTCTTCCAGTATATCTGTAAATCCTGACTACTTGACTGCCCGTACAAAATTGGGCACCCAAGAGTTTAGGGAAAACAACAAAATAAACTCCGGGTCAGTCATGGGACTGGTGTGAGTAAAACAGTTTAAAACAGTTCGAACAGTAAACGATATCTCATAAGACCACGCCGTATAACGGAACGGGTTTTTTGCCTTATGAGAATCCAAAATATCTTTATATCAAAACCTTTTGATATTATAATAATGTCTTTCAACCGTAGTATAATAATCATCTAGCAGAAACGCTTTCATCTCACGTTCTACATATATAGTATACAATCAAAACCACAAGCACATATTGGGTAATAGATTTCTGACTATGACAAGGTATGGAACCACCTTTCGCTAGTGTACCTCTAGAAAGGAATACACTGGGTTCAACAAGAACATCTTGCAACCCAGCCACACATGACCAACCACTCATTTCGCTTGAGTGTATCAAATGTATATCACCAATGGTTGGGATCAGCAACCGTTTCCCGAATGGGACAGCATCAACAATAGATTTTTAGAAATAAATGAAACTCTAGGTCAGGTGATTATACACCCTACTTCGGAGCGACCGACTTAGCCATGATGCCTACCCGATTTTTTTGTCATTTCCTAGTTGTTGAGGCCAGAGGTTACGTTTATCATCACATCAGATTCACTTCGAATGCTACATTGTCAGATCCATCGAAAATCACTAATTGACGTCTACAACAGTACATTATATGTTAGCTAAAGAAGTTTCCTTCTCCGCTTCCACTCTTGGTACGATTGAAAAAATCAATGTACGTGACCTTTCTGGAAATACTCTGTCAGACATTCATCCATACAAGTCATCCAGGAACAGGATGAACCGAAGGCACTATTCAGTTTATCCATCTTAGGCACTGTTACCTAAGATTTATACAACAGCCCTTGCACTTTACCCCGTCTTCAGTTTTCTTTGGCATACATGATTCGCAACGCTTATGCCAATACAGAGTGGTTCTTTGGATAATAATCGAACCGGTCTCTCCATATTAACGACGTTAAAATGGTCAAAACTTCGATAGTCTGTGATTTAACCGTCAAAGAAAAACAGGTGTGCAAACAACGATATTATTTCCAGATGGAAATTTATATCGATCCAACATCATTTAACATTTCTCTCTTTATTTCATTAGTTTACTTATCTCCTGTTTCCCTATATTCAACATTTCTTATTTTCTAAATTTAGAAAATATGTTATTACCATTGGAAAACATTTTCATTTCTTCTTTTCTATGTCAAAAAACATTTCTGGTTCTTATTTGGAAAACATTTCCAAAACTCCTTCATTGGACTTAGACAGATGTTTAAACAAACCATCGCGATGCCAACTCAAACCATTACGCTTATTAACTAAATTCCTTTAACCCACCTTCACTATCGAACCTTAACCATTCCTTAGTTAAAAATGAAGTCAATCAAGTTGGGGTAATACTACCTCTCAGACCTTAACTGAGCAACGTTTCTAACCTTGAAATAGACAAAGTTCACCTTTTAATTGTTTTACAACTTCCTTACATAACTCTCTTTCGAATCATCTCTATTCGATAACTCCTTTATTTTAACTCAAATCGATTAACTCCATCGAATAACTTAATTCAATAACTCCTTCGAATAACCAATATTCTATAACTCACTTGGATTAAACAAATCGATAATTCTTTTTGATTAAACTATAATCGATAACTCCTTCGATTAACTAATAATCGATAACTCCTTTCGATTAACTAATAATCGATAATTCCTTCGATTAACTAAAAATCTATAACTCCTTTCCTTTAACTCTATTCGAATAAACTAATATTCGATTAACACCTTTTCGAATAAACTACTCATTTATAAAGATACTTTTAGTAACGGTTCTTCACTTTACAAATGATTTCCTTTTTAGTAACGTTTTCCTTTTTATAACATTTTCCTTTTTATAACGTTTTCCTTTTTATAACGTTCTATTCGGTTATAAACAAATTTCCTTTCTATAACTCTATTTATTTTCTAAATATTTCCTTTTTAATTATATTTGTAAATGGTTTTACAAATATCTCCTTTTTGATTTCATTTGTAAAGGTTTTACAAATATTCCTCTTTCGGTTTCATTTGTAAAGGTTTTACAAATATTCCTCTTTCTGATTGATTTGTAAATGGTTTACAAACCTTTCTCGTTCTAATCTATTTGCAAATGGTTTGCAAATAATTCCTTTAGGGTTTCATTTCTAAGTATTTTCTATTTAGGAATAATCCATTTATAAATAAATTCCTATTATAAAATCTTCTTTGATTTTGTACATAAATCAATTTCAATATTCGTTTTGAAAATTTCCTTTTTAACAACGTTTATTCATTTTTAAAGATTTACTTTAGTAACGGTTCTCCACTTTAAAATGATTTCCTTCTTATAACAGTTTCCTTTTTATAACGTTTTTTCCCTTTTATAACGTCCTATTCCGTTATAAATAAATTTCCCTTTTTAACTCTATTTACTTCTAAATATTTCCTATCAATTCTATTTGTAAATGATTTACAAATATTTCCTTTTCAAATCTATTCTTTGATATTATAATTTCCCATTTCTAAATATCTCCTATTTATAAATATTCCAATTTATAAATATTTCTTATTTATAAATATTCCATTTATAAATATTTTATTTTCAAATATCACTTTGAAAATATTACCTTTTCCACATCCAGTATTTCTTATGGTATTTAACATACCATATAACAACGATAAATATCGTCTAAACACACATAATCAACAACCAATTATATATCACATCATATCTCACAATATATGAAAAACAATAAAATAACTATTGAGGAATTCAGTCGGATTCCTCCAATCTGTTTCCCTACATCCACAGATGTTACACAGTAAAATCAGCATCACTTTCAGTTCCATATGATATATTCTGTTAAACAGAATCAATATAGAAATTCAACTAACTGACTAGCAGTTCAATCAAACAGTCAACACACAGTCAATCAGCCAATATTTAACAGTTCTACAAATACAACATGAAAATATTATCTGTTCAGAGTTAGTGAGATTACTCACTTTGGCGGTTCATCGTTAAAGAATGATAAACTGTGGTTTGATCTGAATCAAACAATTTATTTCTCTATAAATTCAAACGAGCTCCACTCCACTCCTAGTTAGTTTCAGTGCGTAGTGTACGTCCATACGATCCCGACGGATCTTGTTTCGCCCAATTCTGATAATATATGAGGAAATTATACATTTTACAAAATCGAATTGGGATAAAGGTCATTAATTATATGATTAATATAATACTTAACCTTAAAAATCCTTGACCCACGTTCACACTGTCCACTCATCTTTCTTCTTTGCTCAGGGAAAAACCAGTCCTCCCGATAACAGCCATTACGGCAAATCCCGCACCATCATACTTCCTCCACACCTCACAACAAATCAAACTGACTCCACCGACAATCATCTCGCCAATATCACGTTCAAGCAAATATTAAAACTATTTTACAAATCACGGTTTCCTGCTAATGACCTTTCTTATCCAGACATGTGCTGCTCTGTCCATAGCCATTTCCGCATATGCAAACCGCAAGAGCTCCTCCTCCAATTTGTTCTCCTTTATCTCAGTAAAACACCAAACCAACTTCACCCTTGATTAACATCACTAAACTCATCATTAACCTAAATTACTTCCGTGAACCCGCTCCTGTAGATTAAACAGACATCGAATCCTCTCCAGACTTAAACGCAACCTCCTTCTCTTCACAAGTACTACATCTCGATCCCATGATAACACCCATGAACTCCCCCTATTTCTCTGTCACGACCTCGAGCAGGCTACAGGAAAAAAACATCAATCCTCTCCAACTTCGATAGCATATGAACCCGACTCCGTCAAACTATCAACCCCTCCTCAATCTCCACGACTTCCGTTCTTTTTCCAGATCCGTTCTCGCGGGTTTCAGAGGCTCACGCACCCAGAAGAACACAGACGGGATCTGTAACACCCCACCTCCGTTAAGGTCACTCACAAAGGGAATGCCTTAACTTTGGTGGAGCATTTTAGTAAACAGAACAGAATATTACAAGACAGATAAACAGTACTTGAAAAATTATAACTTTATTACAGCGGAAAACAGAAATCAGTATGGTTACGTCCTTTCAAATCACAATATCAGAATTCAATTACAAAATATCAGTCTTGTACAAAAGCCTTCAGAATGCATAGTTAAAATCATAATCCCCACAGAAGAAGACAAGCCATACTTTAAGCACTTCAAGCAGAAGAAATCTGGATCAAGCTAGTGTATTCCCTTCTACAAAACCTTGGGGGGGGGGGGGGACGGAAGAAAGGAGGCGAAACAACAAGGGTCAGACAAAAAGTCAGGCAAGTCCAGTGATTTTCAGTTACGAACAGATAATAATAACATGACATGAAAATAAAACTAGATGAGGGATAACTGTAACAGGTGTAGCAGATATAACAGAAGAACAGAATGATATAAGCTATTGCTTTACACTTCTCTGCACTAACACTAGTATAACAGAATTAGGTGTCACCCTAATGTCTAAACTGAAACAGAAACGGGTACAGAATAATTTCCATAGAAGAGAATGCTAGTAATAGGCCTTTACCACCCCAACTGAAACGGACAGAAACATAATGCTAATAATGGGCCTTTACCACCCTAGCAGAAACGGACAGAAACAGATTAATCCCTACGGAAACAGAATGTAGAATTAGGTGTACACTAGTAATGGGCCTTTACCACCCGAACAGACGGTACCACTCAGAAATAGACAGGTGTTACCACCCAGCAGAAACAGATGGTACCAACAGAAATAGACAGAACTAAGTGTACCCTAAAACCCTACCCCAAGCGATCGGCTCCCTAATACATAAATACCCTGTGCCAGCCCCACAAAAGGGTGTATCACTTCCCAAAGTGGCAACCTTTAAATGACATAGACCTATTTACAGATGTCACGGCGTCTTACATCCTCAGAGGCAGACCGGGATCCATGCACGCACATGACCCGGTTGGAACGCACCATCAACACCCCTCGCCATTATCAGAATGAACCGCTTATAATTAGTTCAGTAAGCGTGCCCGGACCCTTCCTACTGTTGGGTCAAAGTTTTGATACCAGAAAGGGTTACTGACTAATATGGGTCCCGAACAACAGATGACACAAGTAATTCCCCTCCCAACCTTGTGTCCCCAGACTAACAGATTTCAGATTAACTTCTTTACAAGTTTCAGACATACAGAATTCAGATCAACTAGTTCACAGATCAGATAAGTTTTCAGACTAACGGATCAGATATACGGATTTAACAGATTTACAGATTTTTCTAACTTTGCAATTGGGCCTACAGATTCACGGAACAGATTAATTAAATTCATCAGTCTAGTGGGTTTAATCCTATCCGCCCAACACGTTTTAGACGTCATATTTATCTCATATTTTCATTAATTAAATATTAATGCCCAGACCTATCACATTAGACTGACAGTTTGCGGCTACTGGTTAGGCCGGTTGGTTCCGGGCAGATTTCTGCCGCAAACTGAGTCTAACATCGGGTTTCAAGCACGTTATGACTAACTTCTCACATTAGAACCTATTGTTTGCGGCCACCGGATGTGCCGGGCGGTTCCTGGCAGAATTACGCCGCAAACTCATTCTAACCTCGAGTCAGCCATGTTTATCTTTGCGGCCAATTAATTAATAATTTTCCATTTATGCCCACGCCTAATATACATGTCAATTATTCGTAGCTAATTCAGATTATGTCAATAACAGACTGAATATACCAACTTAACAGATATAGAAGATAACAGATTTTCGCAGATTAGGCGACTTAACGGGTTCAGCAGATTAAGTAATTTAGTAGATTTAGCATATAACAGATTTGGCATTTTCAGTAGACTTAGCAGATGACAGATTTGGCAGATGAACAGATCTAGCAGACTAGGCAGTAGAGCAGAACTAGCAGATTAAGCAATATAACAGAACTAGTAGATTAGGCAATATAACAGAACTAGCTGATTAGGAAAATATAGCAGAACTAGCAAATTAGGCAAATATAACAGATTTAATCATTCCTTAAAGTTTCACAAACATATCTTGTCTAATTATAAATTTGGCCTAAGTTTGCATGCCTAAATAGTTGTCATGATTCACACTATGATCATATACCCCACGTTTGCATTGAATTTACATGTCACGGATTATGGTCATAATTTACATGTCCCAATTTAGTTCAACTTGCCTAGTACAAAAGATTCACATATAAATTATACCAAATATAGCCATCGATTTCAATGCATGTCATATATTGAAAAATCTCCTACTTAGGTGTTATTCACATTTGATAGTTATCAAATCTTAATATAGATCTTCACACTTAAGTCATATTCTCTTTCAAATCACGAATTGCTATATAAATAATATGCCCAACAATCTAGTTATAACAGATCTTAATTCAAAATATGCGTTATATCCAATGTCTCAAGTCACATGTTAACATACCATGGTTCCTCTTCTTCCAATTCACAGAATATGCATAGATCTAAATCTAGTTTACAACCTATGTCCTTTTTCTTAAATCAGTCACATATTAGCCATGTCCAATTATGCCACATTCATTATTTGTCCCAAACATTTTAGCGTTCGTGCGTTAATCTCTTAGGAGATTGGCGCGGGCTCGTAGTAGCCTGGCTATAGAACAGAAAGAAGAAGAGATACAGAATAAAATAGATCAGAACAGAACATACACAATCTCAAATTCAGATTTATAATCATGTCACAATTATGATTAAAGTTTATATCGGAAAATAACTGCACTTGCCTTTCGTGGTTTAAGAAAGGAAATAAACTGGTGTTGATGCAGAAAGGATGAATTACTCTTCTTTAATTGTTGTCGTGGCTCTAAACTCCGATTTGAGATTTGATTTAGCTTTTAATTCTAATCAGGTTGGAAGAAGGTGCTTTAGTCCTAGTTCCAGTTCAGATTTCAGCAGAGTAGCGACGCCATTATTTTATTTAATTAGAACAGAGGTAGAGTATAGGCAGAATGAAATGGTGTAGAGATAATGAGGCTAGAGGGCTGTTTATATAGGGTTAGGCGGACGAACCTAGGCAGAAAACGTGACCAAATACATCAGAACGAACCAGGTTCAAAAACTGGATTTTGGAAGCAGGTCGACCCCTAGGTCGACTACCCAGTCGACCTGGTCAGGGGGGGTTGACTACCCAGTCGACTCCCCATTCGACCTGGTCGGGGGGGAGGGGGGTCGACTACCCAGTCGACTCCCCAGTCGACCTGGGTCCTGGGCGGGAAATTTCCCGCCCAGCCCGCTTCTGGGTTTGAATTCGAATTTTGAATTCGAATTTCGAGCTGTTTTCAATTCTGAAAATTCCTGAAACTTCGGAGGGTCATATCTCCCTCATATGGACTCCGATTCTTGCAAACTCGGTCTCGTTTCCAAGCAGAATTCCGAGACGAACGCAATGGCGCAACCCGTTTCCCTTGATTCTTATTTTAACAAATAAATTATCCTCTGATTTGTTACTTATACGTTCACAGAAAATACGGGGTGTTACATTCTCCCCTCCTTAAAGGATTTCGTCCCCGAAATCTTCAAGTTAAGAAGAATGTGTCCTACCATCCAACATCCATCTACTCAATCATCAATCACTGGCGTCCATTGTCCTTATAAACTTCTAATGTTGTATGAACATATGCAAAAGTGTGTGTATATATTCCTTATCTAATGCAAAGATCAGGCGGTCCACTGATTCAGTTGACCTCCTTAATGAGAATTATGCCGGTGCCATGAGTCCAACATGTATGCAATTTTCCTACTCGATACATATCATTTCTATATGAGTGCACAACCATTCAGTCATATGCAACATCCATGTGCTGAGTCAATCATTTTGCATCCACAAAAATTGAAAATGCTCATACATCCATATGCAGTATGAGAGTGTTTTCGAGCCGATCTAGTGCCTAGTGTGTGTATATGCATCCACGAAACAACCACTAGCAACCACTTGCATCCACTTGCAACCATCAAACATAACATGTCTCAAACACATGTTTAGACCCATTAGTTTCTACCTAAAGTTCGAAGATTCGATCGATAGGATACAGTCAAATGATGGAAGCGAGTACAGATAAAACAAAAACTTGGTTCCCATTAGACATTGGTTGAGAGAATAATTCCCCTAAGTATCAACCCCAAAGACCGAGATCAATATCAGATTGACACTCAGAGGATTACCCTCTTTAGACAATGTCAAAACTCGAAATCTTAACCTTATCAGAGTTATTCAGATATTTACAGACTACTAGTATAGATCAGATTACCAAATGATTCTTAGAAAACTAAGCATGATAAAACCCAGAATGTATGCATCCTATTTGACGCCTAACACAGATATCTCTCAAACCCCAACCTATCACCAGCAGATGAGTCGTAACCTCTATGGGGTTTTGAGACTATAACCAGATCAGAAACAAGACTAGTATTAAAGTGCAGAGGCTCGACTACAGAATCAGAATGCCATAATCGGAAAGAGTTCTAACTCAATAATCAGATAAGGAAACTAAACTCTCTACGGAAATTTTCCTACTTATATCCTATCCACCAACTATGAGAGCATTCGCCTGCCTTCCCGAAGTTGGTCATGTCCTTTGTCCTTGCCCCCGTTTCTTCGGGAAGTCCCTAGTGAGGTGTCCCATCTCACCACAGTTGAAGTGAGTGTCCTTCCCCTTTTGGCAATCCTTGTTCAGATGAGTCAAGCTTCCATAAGTAAAGCACATTTCTCCTCCTTTATCATCAGACTTTTCTTCCTTCTTTTGTGTTTCCTTTTTGCCTACTTTGTGAACCAGGTCCATATCCATGAGTTTCTTATCCTTGGGTTGTGCTCCTTAGCCAAAGTCCCTCATTCTCATCTTTACTATCCGTGTGTAACACGTCGACAAGTCCCTCGAAAGCGGCCTCCATTGCACGGAAAATCCTACAAAGCTCGAAAGAAAATTAGCTGTAGGTGAGACTACTGCGGCTACAGATGGAAGTCGGGCGCTCATTTGCCCTTTGACCGGTGTCGTAGTCTTATCAAGCCTACAGAACCATGCCATGATGAGGTTACCTCCCAGAAAGCCGAGAGCCCCGGAGAAAGAAGGAAACAAAGATTCGAATAGAGGATCAAAAGACAGATATATGGCTTTTGGGGATTATGTTTTCAAAAATAAGCTTTACTTTTGAAAATACTTCCTTTTTAAATCCTTTTTTGAAAATAGTTTTCAAAACTTTTTATCAAATCTGGTAACCTTTAGCTCTGATACCAAGTGTAACTGTAACGACCCGGATTTTCAAACGACTTTGGTTATCGACATAAGCTCGATGTCGATAACCAAAACATCGAAAAATCCTGGTAATTAGTGAAAGAAATTAGAGGGTGAGGAAAGATAAGATAGAAACTTAGAATAGAAGAAGAAGAAGAACACAACATCAGAGTAACACGAATCTCACAGCGGAATGAATAACATATAATAGATAACATATCCTTGAAATAAATCATTATATGTATACAATACATTATCAGAGTACAATACTTACAACACAGCGGAAATAAACTATAGCTATATGATCCTGAAGCCTCCTGCTCCAGCTCTTCCAGTATATCTGTAAAATCCTGACTACTAGACTGCCCATACAAATTTAGGCACCCAAGAGTTTAGGGAAAACAACAAAGTAAACTCCGGGTCAGTCATGGGACTGGAATGAGTAAAACAATTTAAAAACAGTTCGAACAAGTAAACGATATCTCATAAGACCACGCCGCATAACGGAACGGGTTTTTCCCTTATGAGAATCCAAAATATCTTTATATCAAAAACCTTTTGATATTATAATAATGTCTATCAACCACAGTATATATATAATCATCTAGCAGAAACGCTTTCATCTCACGTTCTACATATATAGTATACAATCAAAACCGCAAGCACGTATTGGGTAATGGATTTCCAACTATGACAAGGTATGGAACCACCTTTTGCTAATGTACCTCTAGAGAGGAATACACTGGGTTCAACAAGAACATCTTGCAACCCGGCCACACATGACCGACCACACATTTCGCTTGAGTGTATCGAATGTATATCACCAACAGTTGGGATCAGCAACCGTTTCCCGAATGGGACAGCATCAACAATAGATTTTTAGAAGTAAATGAAACTCTAGATCAGGTGATTATACACCCTACTTCGGTGCGACCGACTTAGCCAAGCTGCCTGCCCGATTTCTGTCATTTACCGGATGATGAGGCTAGAAGATACGCTTTATCATCATACCAGATTCACTTTGAATGTCACATCGTCAAATCCATCAAATCACCGATTGACGTCTACAACAATACATTATGTGTTAGCTAAAAGAAGTTTCATTCTCCGCCTCCACTCTTGGTACGGTTGGAGAAATCAATATACGTGATCGTCTGGAAATACTCTGTCAAACATTCATCCATACAAGTCACCCAGGAACCGGATGAACTGAAGGCACTATTTCTATTAATAGAAAAAGTCCTTGCACTCTACTCCGTCTTCGATTATCTTTATATAATCTGATTCGCACGCTACTGCCGATATGGAGTGGTTCTTCGGATAATAATCCAACCGGTCTCTCCATATTGACAACGATGGTCAAAACTTCGATAGTCTGTGATTTAACTATCGAATAAAAACAAGTGTTTCGATAGTCGATGATTTAACTATTGAATAAAACAAGTGTTCATCCAAACATCCAACAATCAGTGAGCCTTTAATTAATATTTCATTAATTAAATCACTTCTCTATTTCTTTATCAATATTTGTTAACCAAATATTTTCAATAACCATGTTGGGCTTTTACGTTATTTGGAAAACATTTCCATATATCGCCTTCTTTTATTTTCTAAACTTTAGAAAATATCTTTTATTTATAATTGGAAAATACTCCAATTACTTATCTCTTTTCCGACTCGTTTATTTCTATACTTAGGAAACGTTCATTATTCTATTTCCAAGCTTTGCACATATTTGGGTTAAAACAGATGTTGTGTAAAACATCGTTACAACAACCCAAATACAGTATTTAACTAATTCTTATTCCACATTGATCTTCGAGCCTGAATCTTGCTACTTATCGTTATATCATGACATCAACCAAGTTGGGGTATAATTACCTCTCAGACCTTGACTGAATAACATTTAACGTCAAAACAGACAAGACTACTTACTCGAATAATCAATACCATACAACTGATTTTTCACCTTTAATCACATATACACTTTCTCTTTCTATTCCTACGAGATTTTATTCTTATACTTCCCTTTTTATTTATACTATTCTATCTCTAATTTCGTTTTCTTATCGACTTCTATACATTTTGATATGTTAATTTATAACTATCAAATTATCTTAAAAATATTCTATCTCCTTAAATTCCCGGAAAAATTCGCCATAACCTCCTTTGTACTGGGAGCATCGGGAAATTTCAAATAGCTTTCCCGGTCCTTCTCATCTCAAAAAGAAAAAGAAAAAGCCAAGCGGCTAGCCGATACGGCGCATAAAATCTCATATATGAATTAAATACGTACCTTTTTGTCGGGCATTCTATTTATTTCACTTCTATACTTTATTCCATACCTGTCTCCTGTATATTTATACCTGTCCAATCTATTTTAACTATACCAATCGTTTTAACTCAACTTGTTAATTAAATCTGTTAATTAACTTCTTTGTCTATTCCACTTCTATTTATCCAAATCTATTATCTTCTATTATTCAATTCCTATAGTATAAATCCCATTTGAATTTCCATATTCAAATTCTATAGTTAAACTCCATTTAAATTCTATTATTCAAATTCTATAGTTAAACTCCATTTGAATTCTATTATTCAAATTCTATTTGAATTCTCTGCATTATTTATAAACAACGTTTATAACTTCAATTCAAATCCCACCTTTCCATTTATAAACAACGTTTATAAATTCGATTCAAATCCCATATTTTCATTTATAAACAACAATTATAAATTTGATTCAAATCCCATATTTTTATTTATACACAGAGTTTATAAAATCAATACTCGTTTTATATATCTTCAAAACAAGTAAATATTTCCTATAGTTCATTAAAAATTCAAATCCTATTTATAAAAATAGAATTCACTTTTTAAATCTCAGATACCCTTTCAGGGTATTTTATAAATCAATATCCCAAGCCCTAGTGATATTTAAACAATCAAATCAACCAATTTTCAATCATTTGATTTTTAACACATCATATATAAATATATATGAAATCAAACAAACAACAACAGATAATATATTTTTGAGGAATCCAGTTGGATTCCTCAACTTGTTTTCCTGCATCCACAGACGTTAGCACATAAATAATACCCATCCTGCTTCGAGGCAGGATATCGCGGTATAGAAGGTCATCCACTAATCATAGCGCGGGGCGTATAGGGTAATCATCCGCTATGGTACCGCGGGCATCCGCTAATGAAACTGCGGGAATCCAACCAATCACCAAACCAATATATATTATATAATAACAAGCCTATATAACTAATATATATATATAAATCAACCAACAACATTCAAACAAGCAACACCAATTATTTTTACCGATATAAAAATAATTCTAACTAAAATGGTGAGTGAGATTTACTCACCGTGAATTTTTGCTTTGTCGAAACTCCAATTAAATTCCATATCGTCTCATCTATGAATCGTCTTGAATTTCTCGAATAAATTAATCACCTACGATTGTTTTTATTTATTGATTAACTGATTGTTTAATTTAAATTAACTACTAACTAATAAATAAATATGTAATTTAAATTTGCATATACCTTATTGCCTCGTAAATAAATCGATCAGTCCACGAAGCATAAACCCAAACAACCCTAAATCTGCATCAGTCCCAAACTGCCATTTTTCTCATTACGGCATTTCGTCGAACACTTCATGGTCGACCTCCCTTCCTCCTTAAATACTATCATCATCGAACAACCTCTGCAACCCCAACATACCGTACTGCTTCACTGCTGCACCCACATATGTCGTCCCTTCCTTCACTGGCCTCGGTGACCTCCCAGGTTAACGTTGATGACCCAAAAATGCCATGGAAATCCCAAAACTCCACTGTCGAACAGTAACTCCCCCAAAATGATGAACGCACAGATCCTCCCTTTCTCCGAACCCGCTGCCACCATCTATCGTGAATCACCCTGACCCAAATCGCCAGGGTCGAGATCAACTATCGCACAACAATCGAGACCCCCTTATTGAACTCGCGAGCGCCCTAAATTCCCATTCTCGGTCTTCTCCGTTTATCGCGAACCCTAACTCGGCTAGAACGAGATCGACTATTTCCAAAAATCGCGAACCCCTAGGCTTTGCCATTTCGATGGCTACCGTTGAACGCAATCGCCTTCTACCTATTTTCCTTCGAATCCGAAAGGAACGGCTTTTGATTTTGTTTGAGTAAGGGAGTGGTCATTTGATTTTGGTTCGATGCTTTTTGGTTTTGATTTCAACAGAGAGAAATGAAGAAAGAAAGGGCAGATTTATTTGTAGAGGAGAGGAGTGAAGTAGCAGTGGCCACGTTGAATTGCTCTGGTGGTTTTAATTTGAACACCACGCCATTTTTGTTTGCCTTGTTGCTTTGTTTATGTTCACTTAAAAACGAAAGGAATTATAATATTATATTTTAATTTAATTTGTTTTAAAAAAACTGTATCCTTAAATTTAAAATACCCATGATGTCGAACTCCTTTCTGAACCCAACAACTGGCGTTTCTAGGATTTACCCACCATTCTGGACAAACTGGGACATGTTCCGAAGCTCAATTCGATCATCTGTAGAAGATATTAATTTAATTCAATATAAATTAATTTCAGACAATTTATTTCCTCGATAAATGAATAAATATCATTATCGTTATAAATTCAAACTAAATTTCCTATTAATTATTTGAACTGTTTTCAATTCAAATAAAAATTTGAATTCAACTAAATCCATTTTCTTATTCTGATAATTTAATATTTTCAATATTAAATTGAAATTGATTTTTAAATCGATAACCCCCTATAAAAATTGATTTATTTACTTAATTCAAATTTAAATCCATATTAAATATTTTAAAATTAACCCCTAAGAGTCCAGGTCATTACAATCTTCCCCACTTAAAATAATTTCGTCCTCGAAATTGCTAAGGTAGAAAAAGTGCTACCAACCCATTTATCTTGATACTCAGCATTTCAAACTTCAATACGTAACTCTCTGTCGAATAAATCCCTATTCGATAACTCCTCCCTTCGAATAACTATATTCGATAATCTATCTTTCAAATAACTAGATTCAAAAACCTTTCTTCGAATAAACTATATTCGATATACTCTATTCAATTTACTCTTATCAATTAACTCTATTGGATTTGCTCCTTTCACTTAACTCCTTCCGAATAAGCTATATTCGATAACTCCTTTAACTCTATTCGAATAAACTATATTCGATAATCTCCATTCGCTTGACACTAGATCGCAGCGATCACAATGGTTACGCCTGTTCCCCCCAGGAAACATCCGACCGCCCTAGGCTATCTGCAGCCCTGCGAATTACGCTAGCAGTCGTACGAAATGGCAACTTATCCTGAGTAACTATGTTTGACTAATTCTATCTCAATACTATATTCGATCAACTTTAATTGAATAACTAACATTCAATTAAATTCTAATTCGATTAATTACGTTCAATTAACTTTATCTGGTTAACTCTTATTTTGAATAACAAATATTCGATAAATTCTAATTGAATAACGAATATTCAATTAACTCTACGGATTAACCCTAACTGATTAACTCTAACTGGTTAATACTTACTCTAATCGATTTATTCTAACTCTAATCGATTATTTCTATCTCTAATCGACTTCTCCTATTCGAATAACTCTTATTGGATAACGTTTCTTCATTTATAAAGATTTACTTTTAGTAACGGTTCTTCACTTTATAAATGTTCTCTTTAATAACGTTACTTCACTTATACAAGTGTTGTGTACCCCTTCTATTTAAAACTATCGGTGTTAAAAAAACCAATATCTCTTTTCTATATAAGTGCAGACTTATATATTCCATTTATCAAATGATAAATATTTAATTTAATTTATAAACTGTTATTTATAAATTAATCTTTTCTACTTATCTGTTAAAACAGATTTCCATTTTCTATTCATCTTCTAAATATTCCTTTGATTAAATTCTATTTATTTAACAAATAAATATTTCATTTATAACATTCTATTTATTTAACAAATAAATAAATATTTCCATTTAATCTATTTGTAAATGTTTTTACAAATATTCCCTTTTAAATTCTATTTGTATATGTTTTTACAAATATTTCTCCTTCTATTTGTTTGCAAATAACTTCCTTTGTATTTGTGTTACAAATATATTTCCTTTTTAACTCTTTTGGTTTTTCCTTTATTCAAACCCAATTCATATTTCATTCACATGATTTTACTCAATTTATTCGTTTCGATCCATTTAACTTACTTAAGTTAAATTTAATTTCAATCATTCAAATTCCCATTAACTAGTTGCTAATTAACCGTTTTTGCCTATTTCACCCTTTTTATTTGAATATCACTTGTTCAAATATATGTCAACTTAATTATAACTAATCTAATTATATTTTCAACTCAAGTTATATATTCGATTTCGAACATAAATTCTCAATCGCTTTCGCTTATCCAAAAACCCGATTTCGATTCAAATTTCCTTTAACTAATTATTCTCCAATTTAGTCAATTCTATTTAACCATTAAAAATATGATTTTTATCTCAAAAATCATTTCACTTACTTCACTGAAGTTCATATTTATTTTATATCCCCAGTCTGGATTTTTCAAGTGTCAACTCGGATTTTATTTCCTTAAAATCCTTTTATCTTTTTAATTAAACCGTTATGGTTTTATAATGGTTCTGGCGCTGCTTTTCTAAAAATTTGATTTTGACATAACTCAAAATCTATACGACGAAATCTAGATTTTTCTCTTTCATTAGAAAACTATTGTCCAACCGGTCCCGACGATTCTTGTTTCACAGAATTCCGACTTCAATTGAGTTCTGTATACTAAATTGAAGTTCGAATCGCCAATTTTCGAACTGCCGCGCTACAACGAGCTCGTTTTAATTATATTTATAAATATAAGTGTTTTAACTTTGTTTATAATAAATTCAACTCCATTCTGATATATTTTTAATATATATCAAATCCATTTCACATAATATTCCTGATCTACTTCACTACTAATATTCAAATCCTATATCTTAATTTAAAATATTCAAATTTCATTTGAATCTCTTTATTCAAACTCTATATTTGAATTTCCTTCTATTCAATTTCTATTTAAATTCCTTTGTTCAATTTCTATTTGAAATCCTTTATTCAAACTCATTTCAAATCCTTTATTCAAATTTCATTTGAAATCCTTTATTCAATTTCTATTTAAATTCCTTTGTTCAATTTCTATTTGAAATCCTTTATTCAAACTCATTTCAAATCCTTTATTCAAATTTCATTTGAAATCCTTTATTCAATTTCTTTTTAAATTCCTTTGTTCAATTTCTATTTGAAATCCTTTATTCAAACTCATTTCAATTCCTTTGAATTTCAAATTCTATTTCACTTCTATTTGAAATCTATATTTCAATCCCCATTTCAAAATTCCTTTGAAGTAATATAAATATATACATATATTTATATCTATCCCAAATTCAAACATTTGAATTTTCAAACAACTTGTTTCTTTTCAAACAAATTTCCATCGAAACTTTTCAAAGGCAGCAATTCATCACTTAGAAACTCGAAAATGAACACTGATGATGTTGCGACCATCATCAGAATTATTTCCCAGCTACTGAATGAGTTCAGTGCTTTATTTTTTTTTTTCAAAATCCATTTAGAAAAATATTTTCCCAACTCCCAGGATTTTAAATTCTTAATTCTGGTTGGAATTCAATTTCAATTTCAATTTATCACATTTGTATATTTGATTTCATATACAAATTCTATTGGTTATATATATAACTATTTCATTTCTTATAATCTTATTCGATTATAATCCTAACAATCAACTTAACTAGTTAAAAACAATATTGTGTCCAATCTTCTATTCAAGTGTTTATAAACTCCTATCGACATCGTGGCGTCCCACGATTCGACCAAAATTCATTATCCACTCAACAAACTAGTCAACACAATATAAAACAGTTTTTATACCAAATAACAAGTACGCTCTCTCGTATATATATACACTCAACTCATTCTAGGATACTACTGATCCTATCTCTACCGAGTCACGCCACAGAGCCAAGTAATTCTTAACTTAAGCTCTGATACCAACGGTAACGACCCAGATTTTCAAATGACTTTGGTTATCGACATAAGCTCGATGTCGATAACCAAAACATCGAAAAATCCTGGTAATTAGTGAAAGAAATTAGAGGGTGAGGAAAGATAAGATAGAAACTTAGAATAGAAGAAGAAGAAGAACACAACATCAGAGTAACACGAATCTCACAGCGGAATGAATAACATATAATAGATAACATATCCTTGAAATAAATCATTAAATGTATACAATACATTATCAGAGTACAATACTTACAACACAGCAGAAATAAACTATAGCTATATGATCCTGAAGCCTCCTGCTCCAGCTCTTCCAGTATATCTGCAAAATCCTGACTACTTGACTGCCCATACAAATTTAGGCACCCAAGAGTTTAGGGAAAACAACAAAGTAAACTCCGGGTCAGTCATGGGACTGGTATGAGTAAAACAGTTTAAAAACAGTTCGGAAAAGTAAACGATATCCCATAAGACCACGCTGCATAACGGAACGGGTTTTTCCCTTATGAGAATCCAAAATATCTTTATACCAAAAACCTTTTGATATTATAATAATGTCTATCAACCACAGTATATATATATAATCATCTAGCAGAAACACTTTCATCTCACGTTCTACATATATAGTATACAATCAAAACCGCAAGCACGTATTGGGTAATGGATTTCCAACTATGACAAGGTATGGAACCACCTTTCGCTAATGTACCTCTAGAGAGGAATACACTGGGTTCAACAAGAACATCTTGCAACCCGGCCACACATGACCGACCACTCATTTCGCTTGAGTGTATCGAATGTATATCACCAACAGTTGGGATCAGCAACCGTTTCCCGAATGGGACAACATCAACAATAGATTTTTAGAAGTAAATGAAACTCTAGATCAGGTGATTATACACCCTACTTCGGTGCGACCGACTTAGCCATGCTGCCTGCCCGATTTCTGTCATTTACCGGATGATGAGGCTAGAAGCTACGCTTTATCATCATACCAGATTCACTTTGAATGTCACATCGTCAAATCCATCAAATCACCGATTGATGTCTACAACAATACATTATGTGTTAGCTAAAAGAAGTTTCCTTCTCCGCCTCCACTCTTGGTACGGTTGGAGAAATCAATATACGTGATCGTCTGGAAATATTCTGACAGACATTCATCCATACAAGTCACCGAGGAACAGGATGAACTGAAGGCACTATTTCTATTAATAGAAGAAGTCCTTGCACTCTACTCCGTCTTCGATTATCTTTATATAATCTGATTCGCACGCTACTGCCGATATGGAGTGGTTCTTCGGATAATAACCCAACCGGTCTCTCCATATTGACAGCGATGGTCAAAACTTTGATAGTCTGTGATTTAACTATCGAATAAAAACAAGTGTTTCGATTGTCGATGATTTAACTATCGAATAAAACAAGTGTTCATCCAAACATCCAACAATCAGTGAGCCTTTAATTAATATTTCATTAATTAAATCACTTCTCTATTTCTTTATCAATATTTGTTAACCAAATATTTTCAATAACCATGTTGGCCTTTTACGTTATTTGGAAAACATTTCCATATATCGCCTTCTTTTATTTTCTAAACTTTAGAAAATATCTTTTATTTATAATTGGAAAATACTCCAATTACTTATCTCTTTTCCGACTCGTTTATTTTTATACTTAGGAAACGTTCATTATTCTATTTCCAAGCTTTGCACATATTTGGGTTAAAACAGATGTTGTGTAAAACATCATTACGACAACCCAAATACAGTATTTAAACTAATTCTTATTCCACATTGATCTTCGAGCCTGAATCTTGCTACTTATCGTTATATCACGACATCAACCAAGTTGGGGTATAATTACCTCTCAGACCTTGACTAAATAACATTTAACGTCAAAACAGACAAGACTACTTACTCGAATAATCAATACCATACAACTGATTTTTCACCTTTAAACATATATACACTTTCTCTTTCTATTCCTATGAGATTTTATTCTTATACTTCCCTTTTTATTTATACTATTCTATCTCTAAGTTCGTTTTCTTATCGACTTCTATACATTTTGATATGTTAATTTCTAACTATCAAATTATCTTAAAAATATTCTATCTCCTTAAATTCCCGGAAAAATTCGCCATAACCTCCTTTGTACCGGGAGCATCGGGAAATTTCAAATAGCTTTCCCGGTCCTTCTCATCTCAAAAAGAAAGAGAAAAAGCCAAGCGGCTAGCCGATACGGCGCATAAAATCTCATATATGAATTAAATACGTACCTTTTTGTCGGGCATTCTATTTATTTCACTTCTATACTTTATTCCATACCTGTCTCCTCTATATTTATACCTGTCCAATCTATTTTAACTATACCAATCGTTTTAACTTAACTTGTTAATTAAATCTGTTAATTAACTTCTTTGTCTATTCCACTTCTATTTATCCAAATCTATTATCTTCTATTATTCAAATCCTATAATATAAATCCCATTTGAATTTCCATATTCAAATTCTATAGTTAAACTCCATTTGAATTCTATTATTCAAATTCTATAGTTAAACTCCATTTGAATTCTATTATTCAAATTCTATTTGAATTCTCTGCATTATTTATAAACAACGTTTACAACTTCAATTCAAATCCCACCTTTCCATTTATAAACAACGTTTATAAATTCGATTCAAATCCCATATTTTCATTTATAAACAACGTTTATAAATTTGATTCAAATCCCATATTTTTATTTATACACAGAGTTTATAAAATCAATACTCGTTTTATATATCTTCAAAACAAGTAAATATTTCCTATAGTTCATTAAAAATTCAAATCCTATTTATAAAAATAGAATTCACTTTTTAAATCTCAAATACCCTTTCAGGGTATTTTATAAATCAATATCCCAAGCCCCAGTGATATTTAAACAATCAAATCAACCAATTTTCAATCATTTGATTTTTAACACATCATATATAAATATATATGAAATCAAACAAACAACAACAGATAATATATTTTTGAGGAATCCAGTTGGATTCCTCCAACCTGTTTTCCTGCATCCACAGACGTTAGCACATAAATAATACCCATCCTGCTTCGAGGCAGGATATCGCGGTATAGAAGGTCATCCACTAATCATAGCGTGGGGCGTATAGGGTAATCATCCGCTATGGTACCGCGGGCATCCGCTAATGAAACTGCGGGAATCCAACCAATCACCAAACCAATATATATTATATAATAGCAAGCCTATATAACTAATATATATATATATATATATATATATATATATATATATATATAAATCAACCAACAACATTCAAACAAGCAACACCAATTATTTTTACCGATATAAAAATAATTCTAACTAAAATGGTGAGTGAGATTTACTCACCGTGAATTTTTGCTTTGTCGAAACTCCAATTAAATTCCATATCGTCTCATCTATGAATCGTCTTGAATTTCTCGAATAAATTAATCACCTACGATTGTTTTTATTTATCGATTAACTGATTGTTTAATTTAAATTAACTACTAACTAATAAATAAATATGTAATTTAAATTTGCATATACCTTATTGCCTCGTAAATAAATCGATCAGTCCACGAAGCATAAACCCAAACAACCCTAAATTTGCATCAGTCCCAAACTGCCATTTTTCTCATTACGGCATTTCGTCGAACACTTCATGGTCGACCTCCCTTCCTCCTTAAACACTATCATCATCGAACAACCTCTGCAACCCCAACATACCGTATTGCTTCACTGCTGCACCCACATATGTCGTCCCTTCCTTCACTGGCCTCGGTGACCTCCCAGGTTAACGTTGATGACCCAAAAATGCCATGGAAATCCCAAAAATCCACTGTCGAACAGTAACTCCCCCAAAATGATGAACGCACAGATCCTCCCTTTCTCCGAACCCGCTGCCACCATCTATCGTGAATCACCTTGACCCAAATCGCCAGGGTCGAGATCAACTATCGCACAACAATCGAGACCCCCTTATTGAACTCGCGAGTGCCCTAAATTCCCAATCTCGGTCTTCTCCGTTTATCGCGAACCCTAACTCGGCTAGAACGAGATCGACTATTTCCAAAAATCGCGAACCCCTAGGCTTTGCCATTTCGATGGCTACCGTTGAACGCAATCGCCTTCTACCTATTTTCCTTCGAATCCGAAAGGAACGGCTTTTGATTTTGTTTGAGTAAGGGAGTGGTCATTTGATTTTGGTTCGATGCTTTTTGTTTTGATTTCAACAGAGAGAAATGAAGAAAGAAAGGGAGGATTTATTTGTAGAGGAGAGGAGTGAAGTAGCAGTGGCCACGTTGAATTGCTCTGGTGGTTTTAATTTGAACACCACGCCATTTTTGTTTGCCTTGTTGCTTTGTTTATGTTCACTTAAAAAGGAAAGGAATTATAATATTATATTATAATTTAATTTGTTTTAAAAAAACTGTATCCTTAAATTTAAAATACCCATGATGTCGAACTCCTTTCTGAACCCAACAACTGGCGTTTCTAGGATTTACCCACCATTCCGGACAAACTGGGACAGGTTCCGAAGCTCAATTCGATCATCTGTAGAAGATATTAATTTAATTCAATATAAATTAATTTCAGACAATTTATTTCCTCGATAAATGAATAAATATCATTATCGTTATAAATTCAAACTAAATTTCCTATTAATTATTTGAACTGTTTTCAATTCAAATAAAAATTTGAATTCAACTAAATCCATTTTCTTATTCTGATAATTTAATATTTTCAATATTAAATTGAAATTGATTTTTAAATCGATAACTCCCTATAAAAATTGATTTATTTACTTAATTCAAATTTAAATCCATATTAAATATTTTAAAATTAACCCCTAAGAGTCCGGGTCATTACAGTAACACCCCATCTCCGTTAAGGTCACTCACAAAGGGAATGCCTTAACTTTGGTGGAGCATTTTAGTAAACAGAACAGAATATTACAAGACAGATAAACAGTACTTGAAAAATTATAAATTATTACAGCAGAAAACAGAAATCAGTGTGGTTACATCCTTTCAAATCACAATATCAGAATTCAAGTACAAAATATCAGTCTTGTACAAAAGCCTTCAGAATGCATAGTTTAAAATCATAATCCCCATAGAAGAAGACAAGCCATACTTTAAGCACTTTAAGCAGAAGAAATCTGGATCAAGCTAGTGTATTCCCTTCTACAAAACCTGGGGGGCGGGGGGAACGGAAGAAAGGAGGCGAAACAACAAGGGTTAGACAAAAAGTCTAGCAAGTCCAGTGAATTTCAGTTATGAACAGATAATAATAACATGACATGAAAATAAAACTGGATGAGAGATAACTGTAACAGGTGTAGCAGATATAACAGAAGAACAGAATGATATAAGCTATTGCTTTACACTTCTCTGCACTAAAACTAGTATAACAGAATTAGGTGTCACCCTAATGTCTAAACTGAAACAGAAACGGGTACAGAATAATTTCCACAGAAGAGAATGCTAGTAATGGGCCTTTACCACCCCAACAGAAATGGACAGAAACAGAATGCTAATAATGGGCCTTTACCACCCCAGCAGAAACGGACAGAAACAGATTAATCCCTACGGAAACAGAATGTAGAATTAGGTGTACACTAGTAATAGGCCTTTACCACCCGAACAGACGGTACCACTCAGAAATAGACAGGTGTTACCACCCAATAGAAACATACGGTACCAACAGAAACAGACAGAACTAAGTGAACCCTAAAACCCTACCCCAAGCGATCGGCTACCTATTACATAAATACCCTGTGCCAGCCCCACAAAAGGGTGTATCACTTCCCAAAGTGGCAACCTTTAAATGACACAGACCTACTTACAGATGTCACGGCGTCTTACATCCTCAGAGGCAGACCGGGATCCATGCACGCACATGCCCCGGTTGGAATGCATCATCAACACCCCTCGCCATTATCAGAATGAACCGCTTATAATTAGTTCAGTAAGTGTGCCCGAACCCTACCTACTGTTGGGTCAAAGTTTTGATACTAGAAAGGGTTACTGACTAATATGGGTCCCAAACAACAGATGACACAAGTAATTCCCCTCTTAACCTTGTGTCCCCAGACTAACAAATTTCAGATTAACTTGTTTACAAGTTTCAGACATACAGAATTCAGATCAACTAGTTCACAGATCAGATAAGTTTCCAGACTAACGGATCAGATATACGGATTTAACAGATTTACAAATTTGTCTAACTTTGCAATTGGGCCTACAGATTCACGGAACAGATTAATTAAATTCATCAGTCTAGTGGGTTTAATCCTATCTGCCCAACACGTTTTAGACATCATATTTATCTCAGATTTTCATTAATTAAATATCAATGCCGAGACCTCTCACATTAGACTGACAGTTTGCGGCTACTGGTTAGGCCAGTTGGTTCTGGGCAGATTTCTGTCGCGAACTGAGTCTAACCTCGGGTTTCAAGCACGTTATGACTAACTTCTCACATTAGAACCTATTGTTTGCGGCCACTGGATGTGCCGGGCGGTTCCAGGCAGAATTACACCGCAAACTCATTCTAACCTTGAGTCAGCCATGTTTATCTTTGCGGCCAATTAATTAATAATTTGCTATTTATGCCCACGCCTAATATACATGTCAATTATTCATATCTAATTCAGATTATGTCAGTAACAGACTGAATATACCAACTTAACAGATATAGCAAATAACAGATTTTCGCAGATTATGCGACTTAACGGATTCAGCAGATTAAGTAATTTAGCAGATTTAGCATATAACAAATTTGGCATTTCCAGCAGACTTAGCAGATGACAAATTTGGCAGATGAACAGATCTAGCAAACTAGGCAGTAGAGCAGAACTAGCAGATTAAGCAATATAACAGAACTAGCAGATTAGGCAATATAACAGAACTAGCAGATTAGGAAAATATAGCAGAACTAGCAAATTAGGCAAATATAACAGATTTAATCATTCCTTAAAGTTTCACAAACATATCTTGCCCAATTATAAATTTGGCCTAAGTTTGCATGCCTAAATAGTTGTCATGATTCACACTATGATCATATACCCCACGTTTGCATTGAATTTACATGTCACGGATTATGGTCATAATTTACATGTCCCAATTTAGTTCAACTTGCCTAGTACAAAAGATTCACATATAAATTATACCAAATATAGCCATCGATTTCAATGCATGTCATATATTCAAAAATCTCCTACTTAGGTGTTATTCACATTTGATAGTTATCAAATCTTAATATAGATCTTCACACTTAAGTCATATTCTCTTTCAAATCACGAATTGCTATATAAACAATATGCCCAACAATCTAGTTATAACAGATCTTAATTCAAAATATGCGTTATATCCAATGTCTCAAGTCACATGTTAACATACCATGGTTCCTCTTCTTCCAATTCACAGAATATGCATAGATCTAAATCTAGTTTACAACCTATGTCCTTTTTCTTAAATCAGTCACATATTAGCCATGTCCAATTATGCCACATTCATTATTTGTCCCAAACATTTTAGCGTTCGTGCGTTAATCTCTTAGGAGATTGGCGCGGGCTCGTAGTAGCCTGGCTATAGAACAGAAAGAAGAAGAGATACAGAATAAAATAGATCAGAACAGAACATACACAATCTCAAATTCAGATTTATAATCATGTCACAATTATGATTAAAGTTTATATCGGAAAATAACTGCACTTGCCTTTCGTGGTTTAAGAAAGGAAATAAACTGGTGTTGATGCAGAAAGGATGAATTACTCTTCTTTAATTGTTGTCGTGGCTCTAAACTCTGATTTGAGATTTGATTTAGCTTTTAATTCTAATCAGGTTGGAAGAAGGTGCTTTAGTCCTAGTTCCAGTTCAGATTTCAGCAGAGTAGCGACGCCATTATTTTATTTAATTAGAACAGAGGCAGCGTATAGGCAGAATGAAATGGTGTAGAGAGAATGAGGCTAGAGGGCGGTTTATATAGGATTAGGCGGACGAACCTATGCAGAAAACGTGACCAAATACATCAGAACGAACCAGTTTCAAAAACTGGATTTCGGGAGCAGGTCGACTCCTAGGTCGACCTGGTCAGGGGGGTCGACTACCCAGTCGACCTGGTCGGGGGGAGGGGGGTCGACTACCCAGTCGACTCCCCAGTCAACCTGGGTCCTTGGCTGGAAATTTCCCTCCCAGCCCGCATCTGGGTTTGAATTCGAATTTTGAATTTGAATTTCGAGCTGTTTTCATTTCTGAAAATTCCTGAAACTTTGGAGGGTGATATCTCCCTCATACGGACTCCGATTCTTGCAAACTCGGACTCGTTTCCAAGCATAATTCCGAGACGAACGCAATGGCGTAACCCATTTCCCTTGATTCTTATTTTAAAAAATTAATTATCCTCTGATTTGTTACTTATACGTTCACAGAAAATGCGGGGTGTTACTGGATCGAAGAGCATAGGTGAATGAAACCAAGGAGATTTGCTTTCGAAATCTCCTCAAAGATTTTTATTTGAATTTCTTAAGGATTTCTCGAAGACTCCATTTCGCGATTTAGCAATCAGGGATGGTGGCGGCCTATTTCTGATCGGGATAAGGAATGAATTCGGTTTTAGCAGAAAATGTTGCGTATTTATAGAGGAGAAATCATACTCGTTGTATTTATCTGGATCACGAACTGTTTTAACGAGAGAAATTGGCCACGCAGCCTTTAGAAATAGAAGGGGTTTTGGTATTTTCCTTTTTCTTATTTATATTAACGAACCCCGTTACATAGAATTCCCTTCACTTAGGGACTGCTACCGACAGAAATAAAAATACCGGTGAGACGAACAATGTCCCACGATTTCAAAAATATAAAAATACTGGTAGATTAACTCATATTGTGAAATCCCAAAATTGTTGATACAGGGTGCAAAAACACTCCAGATAAAAGTTGCTTATTAAATTATTTAAAAATTACATTAAAATCCTAAAAATTAAATTATCGTTATGTCCCAAAAGAACCTTATCCCGATTTGCAACCGGTATCCCGTTATACCAAATAAACTGTTACGGTCGATAAACGATTCTATAACGACTATTTGGAAATTTGATTTGGACATATCTCAAAATCTACATGACGAAATCCTGATTTTTCTCTTCCACAGAAAGATATACTCCACCAGCTCTGCACATTTCTTGTTTCACAGAAATCCGGCTTAAAACGAATCCTGTACATTCAGTTGAAGTTCAAATCGCCAAATCGCGAACTGCAGCGTCATTTCAAGCTCGATTTTAATTATAATATAATTATACGTTCAAATCGTCGTTCAAATAATATATTTGTTATTCTAATTCAATTCTAAACTGAATTAAGTATTACAGATGATCCAGTTCACACCATATCGCCATTTTAGCCAATTCTGATTATTTCAGAATTAAATATATTATTTAATTTATTATTTTAATTAAATAATCATCATTATTTAATTCCACTACCATTTAATTCACTATATCACTATTTATATAATTAAATAAATTAATTATAATACCTCTGCAAATGCGGGTCATTACAATCTCTCTCTTTGAATGGCGTAGATCTAGCTTCAAGCAATGTAGATCTTCGATTCTCTAGGATCTAATAGTGGAAAAGGTGTAGAAAATGGAGGAATGGAGGACCCCTATCTATTCCAAATGAAGGAGTGGAGTAAGTAAACTATTCTCCATGCCCCTTACCCCAAATTTATAGCCTTCCACTACCTTACTAATGGACCACTCCAAATCAGCCCATTGTGGCTTAAAAAACCAGAATAACCAACTATAAAAGCTTAAAACATCGATTTCTCCCAAAAGACTGAGCCAAATCTTTAATGTGGCCACTCTACGGAATTGGCATCACCATTTCCTTTCCAATGAGACCAATCTCCACTCTTGAATTGATCTAAGTCTAAAGTTATGTCCTATACAAGACTGACAAGGGGAAAACGATCCCAAATAAAATTGGTAAAAATTATGGACATGTCTCACATCCCCATAAGCAACATATTAAAATATGAGAATGATCCAAACCATAGGGAATAAAATAAAGATATTTTACGATCTTCCGATACATAAAATCCGGGGTGTTACATTCTCCTCTCCTTTAGGAATTTCACTCCTGAAATCCCAACAAACACAAGCAACCAACACAATTCCGCATGCCTAATATTCATGAGCAACCAATTCTATCACCCAAACTACCAACCATCAATCCATGCATCCATTGCCTTATCCTAGCATACGGAATTCTAAATACACAACAACCACAAAATCATAAGTCACGGTGTCATAAGGAGACACGGTACTAATGGGTTTAACCAACGAAGCATTCTAGATGGGTCGCCTTCATGCTCTCTTCCATCTCCTATGTACAATCGTTGCCATCTTCACTCCTTTGTACCTTGACTAACTAAATCGACTTCCTCCTAAGTTGTTTTGTGTCATTTGCCACAACACAAAGCAACTTAAGAGGTCTCGTAACTACGATCTCAACTTCTAGGTCTTCATACTGCTCTGAAGATACCACCACATTCGAATCATGCACGAACTTCCGTATAAATGGAACATGTAAAATATTATGCACACTCGACATCTTCTCAAGTAACTCCAATCTATATGCGAGATATCCTATTCGCTCGACTATCGGAAACGATCCAACAAATCTTGGAGATATCTTTCCTTTACTTCAGAATCTAATCACATTCTTTAATGGTGAAATCTTCATGGAAACCATATCGCCAACGTCAAATTCCAAATCTTTTCTACATTTATCGGCATAACTCTTTTGACGATCTTGGGCTACCTTCATTCGTTGTCGAACGATCTCGACACAATCCGAGGTTTCTCTAATAATCTCTGGCCAAAGTATCAATTTATCTCCAATTTCAAACCAACATGCCAGAGAAATACACGGTCTATCATACAACACCTCGTATTATGCCATCCCAATGCTCGACTAGTAGCTATTATTATATGCAAACTTAACTAGATATAGATGGTACTCCCACAATCCCCCAAAGTCCAACACATAAGCTGATAGGAGATCTTCCAAAATTCAGTTAACCCTCTAGGTTTGACCATCAGTCATGGGATGATAAGCCGTACTCAAGCACAATGTGGTTCCCAAAGCTTCCTGCAAACTCTTCCAAAATCCACTTGAGAACAATGGATCTAGATCACTCACTATGCTCTTTGGGACACCATGGAATCGAACTATCCATTTCACATAAAGCTCAGCCAACTTCAATGTTTTCCTTTTCGATTTGACAGGAATGAACCTTGCACTTTTGGTTAAAACATCCACAATGACCCAAATTCCTTCATTTCCTGCCGTGGTTCTAAGTAGTCCATCGATATCGTCTCGCACTTCCACATAGGAACTTCCAATGGCTGAAGCAAACCACTCGGCTTCTTCTGTTCAACTTTCACCAACTTACAGTTCATGCACTTGAAAATGAACTTTCCAATATCTCTCTTCATCCCCTTCCAGTAGTATAATCACTTCATATCATGATATATCTTATTACCACCAGGATGAATTGTCAATTTCGAGTGATGGCATTCCCTCAGAACCTCATCTCTCAATCCGTCGATATAAGGAACAACCAGTCATCCTTGCTTTCGAAGCCAACCATCTCGATCGACCTCAAACTCTTCATCCTCTAGTTCTAGTTTCTAGATAAACCCGACAAGCTTTACATCTCGCTTTTGGCTCCGCCAATCCTTTTGATAAGAGTAGGTCTTATCGACAAGCTTGCCAACATTTCAGGTTCCAACTTGCATCTTGGCCTGAAATCAAACCCTGCCAAAAACTCAAGGCTCTTCCGTTTCGAATACATCTCTCCTAAATTTTGCATGTCTTCTACTTAATGCATCTGCTACTATGTTACACTTGTCAGGAGTATAAGATATACCAATATCATATGATTCTAGAAAGAAACTATAACCATCGTCGTTGCCGAAGATTTAAATCCTTTTGGGGGAAAAGATGCTTCAATGACTTGTGATCCATAAACAACTCGAATCAAACTCTCAACAAGTAATGTCTCCGCATTTTCTGACACCCCACATCCGTTAATGTCACTCGTTAAGAGAATGCATTAAGTTTCATGAAACTTTATAGGTAAACAAAAACAGGAACATTACAAGATAGATATAAAAAACAAGGGAATTTAAAATTTTATATAGCAGAAAACATCGTGGTTCAAAACATAGTTACACCATGAGTCTGAAATACATAAAACCCAGTACATCAACTTAAAACTTCTGTCTTGAACTAAAATCATCAGAGTACAATAAATAAAGAAGCATAATCCCCAAAATATAGCCATAGTAGAGAAGATATAAAGTCAAGAAGTACATCTAAGTAGCTCTAAGCAAAATGAAAGAAGAATCCTGATCAAACTAGAGTATTCCCACCCTGAGAACCTGAGGGGGTGGAGGAGGAAGGGAAATGGAAGAGAAAGAAGAGGAAACAAAACAGGTCAGGCATAAAGTCTGGCGAGTCTAGTTACTTTTAGCATTTAAATAAGTAAAAGTATCATGATAGGCAGATAAACTGGATAAGAGGGATAACAACATATAAGGTAGGTATGACAAGGTAAACAGGATAAATCGAATAGAACATGTAATGACCCGCATTTCCAACGGTATAATAAGTAATTTATTTAATTATTTAAAAGGTGATTAAAAGGATTTAATGGTCATGAAATTAAACAATGGTGAATATTTAATTAAAATAATAATTAAATAATATATTTAATTCTGAAATAATCAAAATTTGGCTGAAATGGCGATATGGTGTGAACTGGATCATCTGTGATATTTAATTTAGTTTAGAATTGAATTAAAATAATGTATATATATGTAAATAACGTTAGTTTGAACGTATAATTATATTATAATTAAAATCGAGCTAGAAATGGCGCTGCAGTTCGCAAATTGGCGATTCGAACTTCAACTGAATATACAGGGTCTATTTTAAATCGGATTTCTGTGAAACAAGAAACGTTATGAGCTGGTGAAGTATATTTTTCTAGTGGAAGAGAAAAATTGGGATTTCGTCGTGTAGATTTTGATTTATGTCCAAATCAAAATTTAAAATAGTCGTTATAGAATCGTTTATCGACCATATCGGATTATTCGATATAACTAGTTACCGGTTTCGAATTCAGACAAGGTTCTTTTGAGACATAACGATAATTTAATTTTTAGAATTTTATCGAAATTTTTAATTAATTAAATAAGCAACTTTTTATTTGGAATATTTTGCACCCTGTAATCGATAATTTGGGGTTCCACAATATGAGTCAACCTACCGATACAGTTATATTTTTGGAATCCTGGCACATTGCTGATCACAACAGTATTTTTATTTCCGTCGTTTGAGGTCCGAAAACAAGTGGAGTTTTTATGAAACAGGGTACCCTAAAAACTTATTTAACAAAATAAGTTCCCTTTTTAAATGTTTAAAATCCTTATTCCCTTTGGACAAAAAGAAGCCCACGTCTCTTTCTTCACAGCTACCATGAAATGAATTCTTAACCACCAGAATCGGATCAAAGTAAATTAAAAGAAATTCCCTATAAATACCCGAACTTCTTTCCTAAACCCTAATCTAATTCTTCCTCTAATCGAAAATAATGAGCCGCCACTTCTTTCTTTTTTTCTTCAAAACGCAAGACTTAAAAATCCTCAAACAAACCAGACCACACTATCCATCCTCCTTCTTCTGTACACTCTTTTCGAAACATTAAAAGGAAATATAAATTTGCCATAACCAAGTTCAAAATTCATGGTATTCGGAGGAGCAACGGTTTGAATACAGAGGACGGGGGTCTCGAGTTTAACGAGAAATGGATGAACCAAAGAGAAGGGTGGAGTCTGTCGTGTTGGTTGTGTGGGACATCTCGGGTAGATGAACGGGATGAAGGACTAGGAGTGTGTGAGGCGGACTGAGTATCAGGGGGACGGTCTTGGAGAGGATGTGTTTAACAGTAGAGGTTTAACGTGAACCGGGAAGTTTGGAGCACAGTTTCAAAATGATGATGGGAACGGTAGCTCGCGAGTTGGTCTATTTATGAAATATAAGTGAAAGGAGTTGGGTATTACAGTAAGTATAAAGGGGGATATGAAGAGTGTAGTAGACTTGGGTGTTTGAAACGTGGATGATGGAGAGGGGTACGGGATTGTTGTTGTCTGGCGTGTGAATTAGAGGGGAGTGGAGAGCATTACTGTGTTTGTTGGGGGAAGAAAGATGATTAGTGGATAATGAAGTAAGTAAGGTAAAAATCTGGAGGTGGTTAAAGAAATAAAAAGGAAGGAAAAGGGATTGGTGTTGTTAATAATGTCGAAGATAGTGAAGAAAAGTGAAGTAAATGGTGGGCAAAAAGTTTTAGAAAGGTAATGAACAAGGTTGAAATTCTTGCTTGAAAGAGGACATAAACAATGATTCACAATTGAACGCGATCAAATCCTTTTAAATCATAATGTCAAGGCCTTCGTTATGGAACTGATGTGGACCAGAACCAAGCTATTGGGGTTTCGTAATAAAATCAAACGCTTGTTTGATTTTAAAACAAAAACAAAGACAGAACCGTCAACTGAAAACAATGTGAGTAAATCTCACTAACTCTGAACAGTTTATAATTTCATGTTGTATTTTTAGAACTGTTAAATATTGGCTACTTGATTGTGTGTTGACTGTTTGATTGAACTGCTAGTCAGTTAGTTGAATTTCTATATTGATTCTGTTTAACAGAATATATCATATGGAACTGAAAGTGATGTTATCTATATTGTTTAACATCTGTAATGCAGGGAAATAGGTTGGAGGAATCCAACTGGATTCCTCAACATTTATTATACTGTGATTCATATATTGTGATATATGATGTGATATACAATCTGTTATTGATTGTGTGTGTTTAGACGATATTTATCGTTGTTATATGGTATGTTAAATACCATAAGAAATACTGGATGTGTAAAAGGGGATTTTCAAAGTGTATTTTGAAAATGGATTATTTATATAAAATTGATGGATTTTATATAGAAAAGGAAAAGGATTTTTATAAAAAAGAATAATTATAAAATCGAAGGATAAGTTATAATAAAGGAAATATTTATTTGTTAGAATGAACAGAATAGAATAAAAGGAAATATTTATTTGTTAAATAAATAGAATAGATATAAAAGGAAATATTATTGGTTAGGATAAATACAATAGAATAAAGGAAATATTTATTGGCTAGATAAATAGAATATAAAGGAGATATTTATTTGTTAAATAAATAGAATCGAAAAGGAAATATTTGTAAGACATGTACAAATAGAATTAAAAGGAAATATTTATAGGAAATAAATATGTTAAAATAGAGATGAAAAGGAAATATTTATTTGTTAAATAAATAGGAATGATAAAAGAAATATTTTTTGTTAAATAAATAGAGTTAAGGGGGAGTTATTCGAATATAGTTTAATCAAATAGAGTTAAAAGAGTAAATCAGTTAGAGTAAACCAGTTAGGTTAATCAAATAGAGTTAAGCAAAATTAGAAATTGACTAGAGAATAGTAAATTGAATGGTTTTCTAAGTGTCGATCTGATGTTGGTTTCGACCTTCGAGGTTTATACTTAGAGAATTGTTCTCCTACCAGTTTACAGTCAAGGACTGATAGTTGTGAAATGATAGTCATATGTAAATAAACAAATGGAAATTTTTTCTGGTGTTAATAACATATATTTTCTAAAAACATAGAAAATAAGATAATGTGAATATATTTATATGTATATATATGTTAAATGATGATTTATCGATATAATTTCCATTTGGAAATAATATCGTTGTTTGCACACGTGTTTTCTTTGATGGTTAAATCACAGACTATCGAAGTTTTGACCATTTTAACGTTGTTAATACGGAGAGACCGGTTGGATTATTATCCAAAGAACCACTCTGTATTGGCATGAGCGTTGCGAATCATATATGCCAAAGATAATTGAAGACGGAGTGAACTGCAAGGGCTGTTGTATAAATCTTAGATAACAGTGCCTAAGATGCTGAATAGTACCTTTGGTTCATCCTGTTCCTGGATGACTTGTATGGATGAATGTCTGACAGAGTATTTCCACAAAGGTTATGTACATTGATTTCTTCAACTGTACCAAGAGTGGAAGCAGAGAAGGAAACTTCTTTAGCTAACATGTAATGTACTTTTGTAGACGTCAATCGGTGATTTGATGGATTTGACAATGTGTCATTCGAAGTGAATCTGTGTGATGATAAAGCGTAACCTAAAGCCTCATCAACCGGTAAATGACAGAAATCGGGCAGGCAGCATGACTAAGTCGGTCGCTCCAAAGTAGGGTGTATAATCACCTGATATAGAGTATTATTTATTTCTAAAAATCTATTGTCGATACTGTCCCATTCGGGAAATGGTTGCTGATCCCAACCGTTGGTAATATACATTCGATACACTCAAGCGAAATGAGTGGTCGGTCACGTGTGGCCGGGTTGCAAGATGTTCTTGTTGAATCCAGTGTATTCCTTTCTAGAGGTACACTAGCGAAAGGTGGTTCCATACCTTTTCATAGTTGGAAATCCATTACCCAATACGTGCTTGCGGTTTTGATTGTATACTATATATGTAGAACATGAGATGAAAGCGTTTCTGCTAGATGGTTATTATATTGTGGTTGATAGACATTATTATAATATCAAAAGATTTTTGATATAAAGATAATTTGGATTCTCATAAGGGAAAAACCCGTTCCGTTATACGGCGTGGTCTTATGATATATCATTTACCTGCTTGAACTGTTTTTAAACTGTTTTACTCATACCAGTCCCATGACTGACTCAGAGTTTATTTTGTTTTGTTTTCCCTAAACTCTTGGGTGCCCAATTTTGTACGGGCAGTCAAGTAGTCGGGATTTACAGATAGTTGAAGAGCTGGAGCAGGAGGCTTCAGGATCATATAGCTATAGTTTATTTCCGCTGTGTTGCAAGTGCTGTACTTTGATAATGATGTATATACATATACTGATTTTATTTCAAGGACATATTATCTATTATATGTTATTCGTTCCGCTGTGAGATTCGTGTTACTCTGATGTTGTTCTTCTTCTTCTTCTTCTGTTCTAAGTTTCTATCTTATCTTTCCTCACCCTCTAACTTCTTTCATTAATCATCCGGTATTTTTCGTTGTTTGGTTAGTCATCATTGAGTTTATGGCGATAACCAAAGTCGACAAAAACCCGGATCGTTACAGAACATATATGTATTGCACTTCCTAATACTTTTCTCTATGCCAGTACTAGTATCATATAAACAAGATGATCCCCAACAGGTACAAGTTGGTAGACTTAGGTGTACTTCTAGTGAGAGGTTTTACCCCATACAATAATAGGCAACCCAACTTAGCATACCAGTATTAACCCTAAGGATAATAACGGGCTCTTAAACAGGCGAGACTAGATGTACCCTACTACCCCAATCGATCGACTCCCTAGCTCCGTAGATACAATGTGATGTCCCCCACAGTAGGATGTATCACTTCCTAAAGTGGCAACCCTTCGCTTACAGGATGTGCACAACCATATCTAATGATGCCACATCGTCTTATCTTCCTGTGCAGGAGGACCCATGCACGTAGATGAGCCCGATGGAACGCACTGTCAGATACCTTCCCCTCTTTTGGATCTCTTTAAATCAGCTCAATAAGCATGCCCCGACTCTGACCTAGTTCGGAGTGCTCGTTTGATATGTATATATGGGTCACTGACTGAAAAGTGTCCAACACACAAGATGATACAAGCTTCCACCTAGGCTAGCAACCCCACTACAAGGATTTCCACAGGTTATGCCTACTAGTGTAACAAGATTGCATAACCCCAACAGGTTAAGTTTGTGGGCCTATATATAAATATTACCCACCACCCTTAGATTTACTTAACCCTCCCACCGATTCAAGCAAGTTTACTTAAGACCTACTTGTAACACCCCATAATTTTAAAACATTAAAATTAACAAATTTAAGAACACTTAATTTTTAGAAGAAGAATTTGGTGAAACGGGTTATGCCATTGCGTTCGTCACGGAATTCTTCTTGAGATAGAGTCTAAGTTTGCGTAAATCGGACTCCGTATGAAGATGTTATGGAGGTTAGAAGATTTAAGTTTAAATCAGAATTAAATAAATAATTAAAAAATCAAAATTTGAATTCAAACCAGCAAAAAGAAGTGGGTGGGAAAACTCCCACCAGAGGGTGTCGACCCCACTTAAGGGGTGTCGACACCGGTGTCAACCCCCCTACAGGGATGTCGGCACCGGTGTCGACCCCCCTGTAGGGGTGTCGACATATGTGTCGACCCCCCTGTAGGGATCTACCCCTGCTGACTGTTCTGGACATCGATGATTTTCTGAGTCGTAGGGCTACGTGGCGACTTGTGATTGGCTTGATGATGCATTTTCTTGGACTGGATGGTTTGGATGGATCCTAGATTGATCTAAAGGCTCATATTAATTCTATACTTCATTATAGTCACATCAAACCTAAACCCTAAACCTCATAATACTATTCTATGATGCCACCATGTTGTCAATCTCTAAACTAATCTAGCCTCCACCATAACAAATCAAATTCAAGGTTAAAAATAAAGATCAAAGCCTGCATCAACGGATTAGCTTATCAACTTTAGAAATCAGATTCCAGATCTTCTCTTCTTTCTTAATCTCTGTGAGTTCATGTAGCTTTCACAAGATAATTAAACTATAGTAATTATGATAAGTTGTAAATTGTGATAATATGATTATGCCTATAATGGATCTTATCAAATTTGCAAGTTGTCATCATTTTTGATTCATAGCCTATGCTTTTCTGATCAATTCTATCAGTTCATGCCTGTTTGTGCTTGTATATTTATGCCTATTTTGATACCATGATTCTCTTCCCACTTCTTTTTCCCTTTTTCTTTTTATGAGTTAGGCTAATTTCGAGCATAACATATTATGCGAAATTCGCGCACGTATAACGCTTGAATGATGGGGAAAAAGTTTGGTAAACGTTGAATAATATGTGATTTGTAAAAAGGCATAAATTGATGATGGCTATGGTTTGGGAAAAAATGTATATAATAAGCAAACATGAGATTTGACATAAATGGGTTTGGGTGTAAACTTGTGATAATTTGGTAAGTTCGGTTATTTCTCAGATTTTGAACATGTAATAGGAATCATGACTTGTAATGAATCAAATCTAGAACTATGCCTAATTGTAAGATAATCAATTATGATTCATGCTTATTCTTTTGTCAAATCTGAATTACATATGCCTATGAGACTGTTGTGATTGGTACAATGGAACCTATCATGTTGTACACCAAATTGGTGATTCTTTTATGTTCAATTCTCTCAAATCTTTATGCCTATGATGTAACTTGCTCAGTTTAGCCATACTTATTGTTAATGTACAACATGTATATTGGAAACATGATTCTTGAGTTGGGTACACCTTTACATGCCTATTTTGTTCCTTTTGTCAATCCTTGTGTTTCTCCTCTATCACTCTCCGTTTTATTTTTGGACCTTGCTGTACGTGCAATTGAAACGCGGGAAATTGGGTATAACATAATTAAGTAATTTTGGGCATAACAAATAAATGTGGCATAACTTGAATTGACCACACTTATGGATAATTTACATATAAATCTAGACTTGGACAGTAAATATGTAAATTGGCTAAAATATGAACGCCTAAAACACGAGGTTAGACTTGGTTTGCGGTATAAGACCGCCCGGAACCGCCCGGCATATCTAGCAACTGCAAATGACAGTCTAATGTGAGAGGTCAAAGGCATAAATTAGATGCTTAGACACGAGGTTTAAGTCTGGCTTGTGGTGGAAGTCTGCCCGGAACCACCCGGCATATCCAGCGGCCACAAGTGATCGACTTAATGTGAGAGGTCTGTGCATTAATAACTAATTAATGCTGATCAAAGATGAATATGATACTTAAACGAGTTACGTGGGTGGGGTTAAGTTAATATTGGTAAGATGACAACTTAACCGATATTACATGAACAAAGTGTATAGGGTTAAGGCAAGCTTAACCAATAATACATATGGACTTGATAAGTGGAAGGGTTAAGTAAATCTTGGGTAGGTGGGTAATATTAGTATATATAGGCCCACAAACTTAACTGTTAAATAAACATGCGTGGATCAATGGAAAGGTTAAGTAACATATGAACAGGAAACACTTAACCAATACAGCATGTTAATTAAAATAGATGGATGGGGTTAGGTTAAATTGAGAACAGTTAACCATTATAACATGTTGATTAGAAAACCCTAGGACCCATTTCAGCAGTAACCCACATAGATGTATCACGGTACCCTGAACTAGGCAAGGTGGGGCATGATTACTGGGCTGACTATAAGCGGTCAAAATAGCAGCGGGTGGTGCGTCAGTGTAGGTTCCTACGGAGTACGGGCGTGCACGTACTCCGGAGTGGAAAAGTAGGCACTTGGTATCAGTAGTCATACACTGTGCGTCTTGAATTGTGTCGGGTTGCCATCATTGGGATTGATACACCCCATGGTGGGACCAGCAAAGGTATCTGCAAACAAGCATGGCCGAATGACACAAGTAATAAATACATGCGAGTTAGGGAGCTGATCGATTAGGGGTAGTTATACCTGAAAGCTACCGATTGCAGGATTGGGATCAACTTTCAGTATGGGACTAGTAATGGTGCGGTATATTTAGCATTGGTGCAGTGTAGGAATTATCTTATAATGATTAGGAGCGTAATAAACGTTTATCTTATTCATCTTGCCTACCTTGTCATGCATGCTTATGTACAGTCATTTCTTACTTTCTAATTTTTGTTCTTATCCTTTTACTTTAATGATTATATTGTTAAAGTCACTACACTCACAAGACTTATGTCTGACCTAGTTTGTTTCGCATCTTTCCTTTCCATCCTTCCCCCCTAGGTTCTCAGGGAGGAAATTCTCAAGCTTAGTTCAGATGTCTCTTTCTTCCAGCTTGAAGTTGAAAGATGTATTGCTTGACTTTGATTCTACTTATGTCATTTTCTGTGGGGGGTTATGGCTTTAAAATAAAGTACTCTAAAGGCTTCTGTACAAGACTGATATTATGTACTTAGTTTTGTTGTTTTGAAGGTGTAACCAAACCTATTTCTGTTTCCGCTGTAATAAAGTTATAAAATTTTCAAATACTACTTTATCTTTCTTGTAATATTCCGTTTTGTTTACTTATAACGCTCCACGAAACTTAATGCATTCCCTTTGTGAGTGACATTAACGGACGTGGGGTGTTACACTTGGTATCAGAGCTGAAGGTTACGAGAATAGATAAAAGAATTTGAAAAACCGTTTTCAAAAGCATTTTTATAAAGAAGTATTTTCAAAAGAGATGTTTTAAAGAAGGAGTTTTCAAGAGAAAGGTTTATTATGAAAAACATAATTCCCAAAAATCCATATATCTTTCGTTTGATTCTTTGTTTCGAATCTCTTCCTCTCTCCTTTTTGCGTCTCTTTCCCCGTGTGTAGATGCTTTTTCTAAGATATGTAAGGATTTTTGTGCGATGGGCGGAAAACCGTTTCATAAGACTGAGATGTTTGTTGAAGCTAGAATTAGCTCGGGGAAGTGGAGGACTCGTTTGGTATCTTTGAAATAGACGACTGAAAGAAGGTTCAGCTAGCTGCTTGGTCGATGAGGGAGTTTAGACTAAGGAGCTTAACCCAAGGATGAGGAATTTGTTGATTTGGCTTTAATCCACGAAGAAGGTAATGGAGAAAGTGGAAAGAATAATTAACCCCGTGACAAAAGATGACATCTTTATTATGGTATAACGGGCCACGTAATTAAGGACTGTAGGAAGAAGAAGAAGCCTGGTTGTTTTCATTGCAGTGAGGTAGGACATCTGATTAAAGACTGCCCGAGGAGGCAAGGACAAGGGCAAGGTAAGAGGACATAATCTACTTCCGTAGGATAGGTTCATGCTCTCATGGCACTAGGACAGGAGAGAGATAGAAACATTTTTGTTGAAAGTTTGATTTTTTTCCTTTTCGATCATCCTGTTCGAACTTTGTTTGATTCTGGCGCTTCGTACTTGTTTATATCTACTTCGTTAGTTGAAACACAACACCTAAATACTAGTCTAGTTGTGGATCCTATTGTAGTCTCAAATCCTATTGATGGTTCGGCTCATTTATCTATGATTTGTCGGGATTTGAGAGTGTCTGTCTTGGGCGTTGGGTTTGAATGCAATGCCTACGTTCTTGGTTTCATGGGCTACGGCTTGATTCTAGGAATGGATTGGCTAGCCAGGCATGGTGCCATCCTAGACTGTGAAAGGAGGGTAGTTAGACTATTGACTCGTTGTGGAAAGACACTTGATATTTCTTGTGACCCTAGATGTCCGGTGACGCTTAGCTACCTAGAATCTCTTGATGCATCCATTGATGATTTGGAATCTATTTGTGTAGTCCGAGAGTATAGTGACGTCTTTGATGTGGTTTGGGGTTTCCCCTCAAGGTGCAAGATAGACCTATGTATATACTTAGTAGATAATGCAAAGCCAGTTGCATTACCAGTGCGCCACATGGCTCCGAGATAGAGGAGGGAACTCAGTAAGCAAGTAGGGGAGCTACTTGAGGAAGGGTTCATAAGAAGAAGTGTTTCGGAATGGAGTGCTCCAGGTTTTTTTGCTACAAAGGCTGATGGTTCAGTTAGATTATGCGTGGACTATAGGGAGCTGAACAAGCTCACGAAGAAGAACAGACACCCATTGCTGAGGATAGATGACTTGTTCGATCAGTTGGTTGGCGCTTTGGTTTTCTCACAGTTGGATTTTGCTACTGGATTTCATCAGCTAAGGGCGGCTGAGGACAGCATGGATAAGACCGATTTTAGGGCTCCCGGTAGTTTCTTCGAGTGGCTCTTCATGCCTTGTGGTTTGACGAATGCATGCACAAATTTCGTAGACTTGATGAGTATGGTGTTTAGGGAGTTTCTAAAAAAGTTTGTGGTAGTCTTTATGGATTGTATTTTGATTTTCTCTAGAAGCGAGGAAGAGCATGCCCTATATCTAGAGATGTCTTTGAGACCCTACGAGCGCAACAACTCAAAGCTAAGTTCTCCAAAATATCATTTTTGGAGGAAAGAAGTGAGGTTCTTAGGACACGTGGTCTCTAAGGAAGGGATAGCAGTGGATCCTGCAAAAGGTGGTGGCAATCAAAGATTGGATGGTTCCTAGAAAAGCAACGGAAGTAAGAAGTTTTCTAGGGTTGGCAGGCTACTATAGGAAGCTCGTTAAGGACTTTGCAAAGATATCAGCCCCAGTTTTGACTTTGCTAGATGAGAGCAAACCGTTCACAGTATATACCGGTGCTTGCGGGATAGGGCTTAGAGCAATTTTCGATGTAAGAGGAAAAGGTGATATGCAAAAGGAGAAAGGTACGCAGTTATGTTTGAGCATTGCATATCGTCCACATATGGATGGACGAAAGAAATGGTGAATATAATCCTTGAAGATCTTTTGAGGTTATGTATCCAAGATTTTGGAGGGACATGAGAAGAGCACCTTCCATTTTTGTAGTTCGCTTATAACAATAGTTATTAAGCTAGTATTAGGGTTTTTATGGACGACCGTGTCAATCACCAACTTGTTGGTGGGAGTCTACGGATAAGATTTTTCTTGGGCCCGGCATGGTTAGGGAGACTTCGGAGAAGATAGACTTGATTCGAAGGTGAATGAAGACGACACAGGACCGGCAAAAGTCATACGTTGATAAGAGACGAACCAATCTTGAGTTTGATATTAGAGACACGGTTTTTATTAAAGTGCCACCATTGAGGAAGGTAGTTCGATTTGGATCTATAGGGAGATTGGCACCAAGGTTCATAGGGCCATTCCCCATTACAGAAAGAATTAGACAGATGGCGTATATAGTGAAGTTGCCGGAGAAGCTCGGTGGTGTTCATGACGTGTTTCACGTGTTGTATTTGCGGAAGTGTTTACATGATACCATGGAAGTAGTGGAGCCAATCATGCTTAGAGAAGTGGGAGTGGAGCGAGATGCCACGATTAGACGAGCTCCTACATGCATCCTTGGATCGGAGATCAAGAAGTTACGCAACCGAGAGGTCAAATTGGTCAAAGTGCAATGGGAAGATGATCAAGGAGACATGACTTGGGAGACGGAAGACAAGATGCGTACGTTGTACCATTTCTTTTTTTGAGGGTAGACTCTTAGCTTCTCCTTTTTCTATCGCTTTGTTTAAACTTGTTCTATCGTTTAGTATGTCCTCTCGTTTACATCCTCGATCTTTAGATAGGAAAATCCTATGGTGGTAAATATGTGTTTGAGACATGTTATGTTTGGTGGATGCAAGTGTATGCATATGAATATGTATGCACATTTAATTTAATGGATGTGTATTGAATGTTTTATCATATGGATGTTTCATTTGAATGTATGGTTGTGCACTCATATAGAAATGATATGTATCAATAGGGTTCTTTAGCATACATAATGGACGCATGGCACTATCATGATAAGCATTAAGGAGGTCAACTGAATCAGTAGACCACCTGATTTTTCATTAGATAAGGACATATACACATACTATGCATATGATCATGAAAGCATTAGAAATCTTTTTAAGAACAATGGATGCCTATGATTGAATGGTTGAGTAGATGGATGTTTGTTGGTAGGATATACATTCTTCTTGACTTGGATATTTCGGGGACGAAATCCTTTAAGGAGGGGAGAATGTAACACCCCGTAATTTTAAAATATTAAAATTAACAAATTTAAGAACACTTAATTTTTAGAAGAAGAATTAGGTGAAACGCGTTATGCCATTGCATTCATCTCGGAATTCTGCTTGAGATAGAGTCCGAGTTTGCATAAATCGGACTCCGTATGAAGAAGTTATGGAGGTTAGAAGATTTAAGCTTATATCGGAATTAAACAAATAATTAATAAATCAAAATTCGAATTCAAACTAGCGAAAAGAAGGCAGGAAAATTTCCGCTAGAGGGTGTCGACCTCCCTTAAAGGGTGTCGACACTGGTGCTGACCCCCCTATAGGGGTGTCGACATAGGTGTCGACCCCCCTATAGGGGTCGACCCCTGCTGACTATTCTGGACAGTGACGATTTTCTGAGTTGTAGGTCTACGTGGCGACTTCTGATTAGCCTAATGACGCATTTTCTTGGACTGGATGGTTTGGATGGATCCTTGGTTAATCCAAAGGCTCATACTAATTCTACACTTCTTTATAATCACATCAAACCTAAACCCTAAACCTCATAATCCTATTCTATGATGCCACCATGCTGTCCATCTCTAAACCAATCTAGCCTCCACAATAACAAATCAAATTCAAGGTTAAAGATAAAGATCAAAGCCTACATCAATGGATTAGCTTATCGACTTCAGAAATCAGATTCCGGATCTTCTCTTCTTTCTTAATCTCTGTGAGTTCATGTAGCTTTCACAAGATAATTAAACTATAGTAATTATGATAAGTTGTAAATTGTGATCATATGATTATGCCTATAATAGACCTTATCAAATTTGCAAGTTGTCATCTTTTTTGATTCATAGCCTATACTTTTCTGATCAATTCTATTAGTTCATGCCTGTTCGTGCTCGTATAATTATGCCTATTTTGATACCATGATTCTCCTCCATCTTCCTTTTTCCTTTTTCTTTTTATGAGTTACGCTAATTTCGAGCCTAACATATTATGCGAAATTCGCGCACGTATAACGCTTGAATGATGAGGAAAAAGTTTAGGAAATGTTGAATAACATGTGATTTGTAAAAAGGCATAAATTGATGATGGCAATGGTTTGGGAAAAATTGTATATAATAAGAAAACATGAGACTTGACATAAATGGGTTTGGGTGTAAACTTGTGATAATTTGGTAAGTTCAGTTATTTCTCAGATTTTGAACATGTAATTGGAATCATGAGTTGTAATGAATCGAATCTAGAACAATGCCTCATGCTTATCCTTTTGTTAAATCTGAATTACCTATGCCTATGAGACTGTTGTGATTGATACAATGGAACCTATCATGTTGTACACCAAATTGGTGATTCTTTTATGTTCAATTCTATCGAATCTTTATGCCTATGATGTAACTTGCTTAGTTTAGCCATGCTTATTGTTAATACAACATGTCTATTGGAAACATGATTCTTGAGTTGGGTACACCTTTACATGCCTATTTTGTTCCTTATGTAAATTCTTGTGTTTCTCCTTTATCCCTCTCTGTTTTATTTTTGGACCTTGTTGTACGTTCGATTGAAACGTGGGGAATTGGGTATAACTTAATTAAGTAATTTTGGGCATAACAAGTAAATGAGGCATAACTTGAATTGACCACACTTATGGATAATTCACATAAATCTATACTTGGACAGTAAATATGTAAATTGGCTAAAAGATGAACTCCTAAGACAGAAAGTTAGACCTGGTTTGCAGTATAAGACTGCCCGGAACCGCCGGGCATATCCAGCAACCGCAAATGGCAGTCTAATGTAAGAGGTCAAAGGCATAAATTAGATGCTTAGACCCGAGGTTAAGTCTGTCTTATAGTGGAAGTTTGCCCGGAACCGCCTGGCATATCCAGCAGCCACAAGTGATCGACTTAATGTGAGAGGTCTGTGCATTAATAACTAATTAATGCTGATAAAAGATGAATATGATACCTAAACGAGTTAGGTGGGTGTGGTTAATTTAACATGGGTAAGAAGACAACTTAACTAGTATTACATGAACAAAGTGGATAGGGTTAAGGCAAGCTTAACCAATAATACATATGAACTTGATAAGTGGAAGGGTTAAGTAAATCTTGGGTAGGTGGGTAATATTAGTATATAAAGGCCCACAAACTTAACCGTTAAATAAACATGCGTGGATCAATGGAAAGGCTAAGTAACACATGAATAGGCGACACTTAACCAATACAACATGTTAATAAAAAAGATGGACGGGGTTAGGTTAAATTGAGAAAACTTAACCGTTATAACATGTTGATTAGAAAACCCTAGTAACGGGGACCCATTTCAGCAGTAACCCACATATATGTATCATGGTAACCTGAACTAAGCAGGGTGGGGCATGATTACTGTCTGATTATAATCGGTCAAAATACCGGCGGGTGGTGCATCAGTGTTGGTTCCAACGGAGTACGGGCGTGCACGTACTCCGAAGTGGAAAAAGAAGGCACTGGGTATCATTAGTCATACACTGTGCATCTTGATTTGTGTCGGGTTGCCATCATAAGGATGTATACACCCCATAGTGGGACCAACACAGGTATCTACAAACAATCGGGGGCGAATGACACAAGTAATAAATACATGCGAGTTAGGGAGCTGGTCGATTAGGGGCAGTTATGCTTAAAAGCTACCGATTGCGGGATTTGGATCAACTTTCAGTATGGGACTAGTAACAGTGCGGTATATTTAGCATTGGCGCAGTGTAGGAATTATCTTATAATGATTGGGAGCGCAATCAGCGTTTATCTTATTCATCTTGCCTACCTTGTCATGCATGCTTATGTACAGTCATTTCTTACTTTCCAGTTTATGCTCTTATCCTGTTAATTTAATGATTATATTATTAAAGTCACTGGACTCACCAGACTTTTGTCTGACCTAGTTTGTTTCGCCTCTTTTCTTTCTGTCCCCCCCCCAGGTTCTCAGGTAGGAAATACTCAAGCTTCGTTTAGATGTCTCTTTCTTCCATCTTGAAGTTGAAAGATGTATAGCTTGGCTTTGATTCTACTTATGGCATTTTCTATTGGGGGTTATGGCTTTAAAATTATGTACTCTAAAGGCTTTTGTGCAAGACTGTTATTATGTACTTGGTTTTGTTGTTTTGAAGGTGTAACCAAACCTATTTCTGTTTCTGCTGCAATAAAATTATAAAATTTTCAAGTACTACTTTATCTATCTTGTAATATTCCATTTTGTTTACTTATAACGCTCCATGAGACTTAATGCATTCCCTTTGTGAGTGACATTAACGAATGTGGGGTGTTACACTTGGTATCAGAGCTGAAGGTTACGGGAACAGATAAAAGATGTTGAATAACCGTTTTCAAAATCATTTTTATAAAGTAGTATTTTCAAAAGACATGTTTTAAAGAAGGAGTTTTCAAGAGAAAGGTTTATTATGAAAAACATAATCCCCAAAAAGCCATATATCTTTCTTTTGATTCTTTGTTTCGAATCTCTTCCTTTCTCCTTCTTGAGTCTCTTTCCCCGCGTGTAGATGCTTTTTCTAATATATGTAAGGAATTTCGTGCGATGGGCGGAAAACTATTTCATAAAACTGGGACGATTGTCGAAGCTAGAATTGGCTCGAGGAAGTGGAGGACTCGTTTGGTATCTTTGAGATAGACGATGGAAGGAAGGTTCGGCTAGCTGCTTGATCGATGAGGGATTTCTAGACTAAGGAGAGCAACCCAAGGATGAGGAATTTGTTGATATGGCTTTAATCCACGAAGAAGGTAAAGGAGAAAGTGGAAAGAATAATTAACCCCATGACAAAAGAAGACATCTTTATTGTGGTATAATGGGTCATGTAATTAAGGAATGTAGGAAGAAGAAGCCTGGTTGTTTTCATTGCAGTGAGGCAGGACATCTGATTAAAGACTGCCCGAGGAGGCAAGGACAAGGGTAAGGGCAGAGGAAAGGACCTACTTCTGGAGGATAGATTCATGCTGTCATGGCACCAGGACAAGAGAGAGATGGAAATGATTTTGTTGAAAGTTTGATTTTTTTTCCTTTTTGATTATCCTGTTCAAACTTTGTTTGATTCTGGCGCTTCACACTCGTTTGTATCATCTTCGTTTGTTGAAACACTGCACCTAATTACTAGTCTATATGTGGATCCCATTGTAGTCTGAAATCCTATTGATGGTTCGGCTTATTTATCTCTGATTTGTCGGGATTTGAGAGTGTCTCTCTTGGGCGTTGGGTTTGAATGCAACTTCTACGTTCTTGGTTTCTTGGGCTACGACTTGATTCTAGGAATGGATTGGCTAGCCAGACATGGTGCCATCCTAGACTATGAAAGGAAGGTAGTTAGACAATTGACTCGTTGTGGAAAGACCCTTGATATTTCTTGTGACCCTAGAGATCTGGTGATGCTTAGCTGCCAACAATCTCTTGATGCATCCATCGATGATTTGGAATCTGTTCGTGTAGTCCGAGAGTATGGTGACGTCTTTGATGTGGTTCGGGGGTTACTCCTGAGGCGCGAGATAGACCTCCGTATATACTTAGTAGACTATAGGCGTGAGATAGACCTCCCGAGGTTGATAGTTCGCTTAGATTGTGCGTGGACTATAGGGAGCTGAACAAGCTCACGAAGAAGAACAGACATCCATTGCCGAGGATAGATGACTTGTTTGATCAGTTGGTTGGCACTTCGGTTTTATCACAATTGGATTTAGCTATAGGATTTCATCAGCTAAGAGTGGCTGAGGACAACATAGATAAAACTGCTTTTAGGGCTCCCGACGTTTTCTTCTAGTGGCTCGTCATGCCTTTTGGTTTGACGAATGTACCCACATATTTCGTAGACTTGATGAGTAGGGTGTTTAGAGAGTTTCTAAACAAGTTTGTGGTAGTCTTTGTGGATGGTATTTTGATTTTCTATAGAAGCGAGGAAGAGCATGCCGTACATCTAGGGAAGTCTTAGAGACCCTACGAGCGCATCAACTCAAAGCTAAGTTCTCCAAATGTCATTTTTGGAGGAAAGAAGTGAGTTTCTTAGGACATGTGGTCTCTAAGGAAGGGATAGCAGTGGATCCTGCAAAAGTGGCGGCAATCCAAGATAGGAAGGTTCCTAGAAAAGCAACGGAAGTAAGAAGTTTTCTTGGGTTGGCAGGCTACTATAGGAAGCTCGTTAAGGACTTTGCAAAGATATCATCCCTAGTTTTGACTTTGCTAGATGATAGCAAACCGTTCACAGTATATACCGGTGCTTGCGGGATAGGGCTTGGAGCAGTTTTCGATGCAAGAGGAAAAGGTGTTATGCAAAAGGTGGTAGGTACGCAGTTATGTTTGAAATTGTGTAACGTCCACAGACAGATGGACAGACAGAAAGGGTGAATAGAATCCTTGAATTTTTTTTGAGGTTACGTATCCTAGATTTTGGAGGGACATGAGAAGAGCACCTTATCTTTTCTATCTTCAGAGACTTCAGAGATTGTGAATCAAGTCTATCTTCTTGGATCAGGTTATGTATCGTCCACAGACGGATTACTACCTATGGATGGACGGACAGAAAGAGATTATGGTTAGGGCCACAACCTTATCTTTTTGGATTACCACCGCTCTAAGTCCAGTACGACATGCATTGGTGTATACCACAATCTCTTCATTGCCAATTGGAATGGTCAAAACAGGAGCACTCGTCAGTCTCTCTTTCAGGATTCCAAAAGCTTGCTCGCACCTTGCATTCTATGTGAACACCAGGTTCTTTTTCGTCAATCCTGTTAATGATGCAACTATGTTGGAGAAATCCTTGATAAAACATCGGTAATAACCTGCCAACCCAAGTAAACTTCTCATATTCGTTGCATTCTTAGGTCTATCCCAGTCCTGAATTGTTGCCACCTTAGCGTGGTCAACCGCTATCCCATTTCCAGAAACAACAAGGCCTAAGAACCTCACTTTGCTCTTCCAGAAATGACACTTCGAAAACATAGCTCTTAGTTGATACTTTTGCAAGATTTTCAAAACAACTCTCAAGTGCATCTTATGTTCTTCCTCGTTCTAGGAATAACCCAGAATATCATGCACGAACACAAGCACGAACTTGTACAACTATTCTTTGAAAACTCTATTCATAAAATCCACAAAATACGCTGGTGCTTTAGTCAACCCAAATGGTTCCCCAACCATTTGAAGAAACCAGATGGTGTCCTAAAAGCAGTCTTCGGCACACTATCCTTTGCCGCTCTCAATTAGTGAAACCCTGTTGCCAAATCCGTCTAATAAAACACTTTGGCTTTGTGAAGCTAATCGAACAAGTCATCAATCCTTGGCAACGAATACTCGTTCTTCTTTGTCGCCTTGTTCAGCTCACGATAGTACACACATAATCTCAATGAAACATCAGCTTTGGTTGCAAACACAACTGGTGCGCCCCATTCGGATACACTCCTCTAAATGAATCCTTTTCCCATAAAGTCACGAACTTGCACCTACAACTCTCGTTGTTCCTTAGGTGCCATCCGCCTAAGAGACATAACGATTGGTCTAGCACCCTCGACCTAATCAATCCTAAACACAATATCACGATGCAGTGGCAACCCTTTTACCTCGTCAAAGACATCCTTAAACTTATTTGCGATCTGCACCAATGACAAATCTTCTTGTGGAATCCCAAGCGAATATATATAGCTTATGAAGACCCCATCTTCGGGTTTACATCTAATCAACATCTTTCGCCCTTCCACATCCCCGACTCTCACCTCTAGCTCGCCCAAGATGATCCCAAACCCATGACTATAAACACAAAGCAATCACACACAAAAGAGCAACCATGACTCGACAACACTAGACCATGACACAACAAGCACAAGTTGGATGAACCTGCAACTGGATTAGTCACGGTTAATTGTCTTTTTCAAATCTTGGGTTCCAAACCCAAGCGGCACACAAGTTCATTACAAATGAATGAATGTGATGCTCCAGTATCAAACAAAACTCGAACTGAAACACCACAGACAGAAGGACTACCTTGAACGATGACACCCTTTCCCTTCTCCTCTATAGTAGGAGCTCTTGAAGAAGATGGCACGGCCTTTAAAGCATATGCCTTCACAACTTGCTTGCCCTTAGCTTATTTTGAACAGTCTTTCTTCTTATGCCCTGGCTTTCCACACTTGAAGCACTTCTTCTCAGCTTCGGGATTCTAGCACTCATTCGAGAAATGACCCTTCTGTTGGCAGTTAAAGCAAATCACCTCACTCTTAGGCTTTTTTTGTCCATCTTTTCCCTTCTATTGTTGCTTCTTTCTCTTCTATTATTACCACCGTGCTGTTGTTTCTGAACTTCCTTGGTTGCAGCAACAACATTTGCTTCCTTAAGAAATAATATTTCATGACAAACAACTTTTTCCACAATCTTCTCAAATGAATCATCAAGATGTTCCGCCAACGGTGTTCCTATGTAGGTATCCAGACCCATAACAAACTTCTCATTCTTATGATAGGGTGTATCAATGTGTGAACAAGCATATCTGAACAAGGCCTTAAAATTAGGAATAATCAAGCACATAACGACCATTATGTTTCAGCTCTACGAACTTCTTTAACCAAGCAGACTTACGAGCAATAACACTCCGTATTTTTAAACGGGACATAAGAGATAATTAAAGAATAGTTAATCTTTAAAAGAAGAATTAAGAGAAAGGGTTGCGCCATTGCATTCGTCTCGGAATTCTACTTGAGATAGAGTCCGAGTTTACGTAAAACGGTTATAGTATGAAGAAGGTATGGAGGTTAGAAGATTTCAGTTTAAACCAGAATTAAAATAAAATATTCAAAACGGCGAAGGCGGGAGGAGGAAACGCGGAACTAACCACATTTAGGGTGTCGACCCAAGACCCACTGGGTCGACACTTGTGTCGACTCAGGCTCTTTGGGGTTAACACTAGGGTCGACATAGGTGTCGACCCCCCTGCAAGGGTCGACCCTATCAGCCAGATCTGGGCAGTGACTATTTTTGGTGTCTTAGGGCATATGTGGCTTGTTCTGATTGGCCTGGTGAGGTGTCATTGTGACTTGGGTGGTTTAGATTGATACTGGATTAATCTAAAGGCTCTAACTAATCCTATACATTTATATAATCACATCCAACCTAAAACCTAACCTCACAACCCTAAACTATGATGCCGTCATGTTGTTCATCTATAAACTAGCCTAGCCTCCATCATAACAAATCAAATTCTAGATTAAAGATAAAAAGATAATAGATAAAGATTCAAAGCCTAGGAATTGTGAAAAGGAATCTAGAACAACAACGAGCGAATCAACGCCTACATCAACGGATTAGCTCAGCAACTTCAGAAATCAGATCCCAGAATTCAAGGTCCGTTTTCTATGAGTGTAGTTACTTTCACAACATAATTGCTTAAATGTAATTGTGATGAGTTATGAATTGAACTGTATGAAAATGTTTGTAAATCATATAAATTTTATGTCTTTGCAAACTATGTTTTGATTTATTCTTGATTTGATTCATTATATGCAAGTTATGTTCTATGTTAATTCATATGCCTAATTACATATGCAAGTTATGTATGCAAGTTTGCTCGATCTATGCAAGTTATGAAAGATTATATGCAACTCATGTTCATATATGTGAGATCATATTTTATATGTTCATATGTTTAGATCTGCATGTTTATATGATTAGATCCATATCATTCGATATGTTTAGAACTATATGTTCATATGTTTAGATCTACATGTTTATATGATTAGATCCATATCAATCCAGATGTTTAGAACTATATGTTCATATGTTTAGATCTACATGTTTATATGATTAGATCCATATCAGTCCATATCTCTTGAACTATATGTTCATATGTTTAGATCTACATGTTTATATGATTAGATCCATATCAGTCCATATGTTTAGAACTATATGTTCATTTGTTTAGATCTACATGTTTATATGATTAGATCCATATCAGTCCATATGTTTAGAACTATATGTTCATATGTTTATATCTACATGTTTATATGATTAGATCCATACCAGTTCATATGATTAAATCCGTGCAAGTTTATGTTTAGATCTATGCTAGTTCGCATTCCATATGTTGATTGGATCTATTTTTTATATGTTTACTAGATTTATGCAGTCTTAGATCTATATTGTGCCAGTTATGATGTCATGTGTTTCTTCCCTTTTTCCTTTTTTTCGAGTTGGGCTAATTGCGAGCCTAACGTATCACATGAACTATACGTACGAATGACATGGGAACATTGGGGAAAAGTTTGGGTAAAAGTTGAATATTATGTAATTGGCATAAAAAGGGGTTGAAATCATATAATTAATTTTGGGCATAACTAGAAAATGTGGCATAACTTGAATTGACCACACTTATGGACAATTTCCATAAACTTGGACATGAATGGTAAATATATAAACTGGCTAAAAGATGAACGTGCCTAACCCGAGGTTAGATTGAGTTGCGGTGTAAGACTGCCCGGAACCGCCCGACAAATCCAGCGACCGCAACAACATAGATCTAATGTGAGAGTTTAGCACATTAAGCCCCAAAACCCGAGGTTAGAATGAGTTTGCGGTAGAAGTCTGCCCAGAACCGCCCAGCACATCTAGCAACCGCAAACAGCAGTTCTAATGTGAGAGGTTGGTGCTTTAATGAATAAATTAAGGCTAAGGAACAAACGTGCTAAAAATGGAAAGGTTAAGTAACATATGAACAGGCGACACTTAACCAATACAACATGTTAGGTGGGTGGGTTAAGTTAACATGGACAAGAAGACAACTTAACCAATATTACATTAACAAAGTGGATAAGGTTAAGGCAAGCTTAACCAATATTACATATGGACTTGACAAGGGGAAGGGTTAAGTAGATCTTGGGTAAGTGGGTAATATTAGTATATATAGGCCCACAAACTTAACAGTTAAATAAACGTCCGTGAATCACTGAGAAGGTTAAGTAACATATGAATAGGCAGCACTTAACCAGTACAAACATGTTAATTAAGCAAATGGGTGGGGTTAAGTTAAATTGAGACCACTTAACCATTATAACATGTTGATTAGGAAACCCTAGTAATGGGGACCCATTTAAGTAGTAACCCACATAGATGTATCATGGTACCCTGAGCTAGGTAGGGTGGGGCACGATTACTGGGTTGATTATAACCGGTCAAAATAGCGGCGAGTGGTGCAACAGTGTAGGTTCTGACGGAGTATGGATGTGCACGTGCTTCGTAGTGGAGAAAGCAGGCACTGGGCATCTGTAATTTACACTGTGCATCTTGAATCGTGTCGGGTTGCCATCATGGGAATTGATACACCCCATGATGGGGCCAGCACAGGTATCTACATAAAAGCGAGGCCGAATGACACAAGTAATAATACATGCGAGTTAGGGAGCCGATCGAATGGGGAAGGTAATGGGTAAAACTCATGAGGGTAGGAGAAAAAAGGGGCACCTATGATAGTAGTTAGGAGTACACGAAACTACCATTATCATGATTAGTAAGAGGGATCAACTTTTAGTAGGGGACAAGTAAGGGTGCGGTGTAACTAGTAATGATAGGGTGTTACTAGCATTGGTGAAGTGTAGTAATTATCCTGTAGTGATTAGAAGCGGAATCAACGTTATATCTTGTTCATCTTGTCTGCTTTGTCATGTCTGTTTATTCTACAGTCATTTCATGCTTTCCAGTTTATGTTCTTATCCTGTTACTTTAATGGTTATACTGTTAAAGTCACTGGACTCACCAGACTTATGTCTGACCTAGTTTGTTTCACCTCTTTTCTTCCATTTCCCCCAGGTTCTTAGGGTGGAAATACTAAAGCTTAGTTCAGATATCTCTTTCTTCCAGCTTGAAGTTGAAAGGTGTATTACTTGGCTTTGATTCTGCATATGGCATTTTTTTGTTGGGGATTATGGCTTTAAAAATATGTACTCTGAAGGTTTTGTACGAGACTGATATTATGTACTTGATTTTGGTATTTGGAAATGTAATCAAACTTATTTCTGTTTCCGCTGCAATAAAATTACAAAATTTTCAAGTATTGCTTTTTCTGTCTTGTAATATTCCGTTCTGTTTACTTATAATGCTCCACGAAACTTAATGCATTCCCTTCGTGAGTGCCATTAATGAACGTGGGGTGTTGCACGTGGTATCAGAGCTGAAGGTTAGCAGAATAGATAGAAGATTTTGAAAACCGTTTTCAAGAGTATTATTTTCAAAAACATGTTTCAAAAAAGGAGTTTTCAAGAGAAAGATTTACTATATAAAACATACTCCCCAAAAGCTATATATCTATCTTTCGATTCTTTATTTCAAATCTCTTCCTTTTTCCTTCTTGATTCTCTTTCTCCGCGTTTAGATGTCTTTCCTAAGATATGGAAGGACTTCGGTGCGATGGGTGGAAAACCTTTTCATGGGACTGAGACGTTTGTCGAGGCTATAAATTGGCTTAAGGAAGTTAAGTACTCATTTGGTATCTTGGAGATTGACAATGGAAGGAAAGTTCAGCTAGTTGCTTGGTCGATGAGGAAGTTTTGGCTGAGGAACACAACCCAAGGATGAGGAATTTGTTGGTATGGCTTTAATCCACGAAGAAGGTAAAGGAGAAAGTGGAAAGAATAACTAACCCCCGTAACAAAAGAAGGTGTCTTTATTGTGGTATAACGGGCCATATAGTTAAGGATTGTAGGAAGAAGAAGAAGCATGGTTGTTACCATTGCGGCAAGGCAGGACATATGATTTAAGAATACCCAAGGAGGTAAGGACAAGGGCATGGATAGAGGACAAGACCTACTTCTGGAGGATAGGTTCATGCTCTCATGGCACCAGGACAGGAGAGAGAAAGAAGCATTTCTGTTGAAAGTTTGATTTTCGTTTTTCGGTCAACCTGTTCGAACTTTGTTTGACTCTTGCACTTAGCAATCGTTAATATCTACTTTGTTAGTTGAAACACTGCACTTAAATACTAGTCGAGTTATGGATCCCATTGTAGTCTCAAATCCTATTGGTGGTTCGGCTCAATTATCTATGGTTTGTCGGGTTTTGAGAGTGTCTATCTTGGGTGTTGGGTTTGAATGCAACGCCTTTGTTCCTGGTTTCACGGGCTATGGCTTGATTCTAGGGATGGATTGGTTAGCCAGGCATGGTGCCATCCAAGACTGTGAAAAGAGGGTAGTTAGACTGTTGAACCGTTGTGGAAAGACCCTTGATATTTCTTGTGACCCTAGGGGTTTAGTGATGCTTAGCTACCTAGAATCTCTTGACGCATTCATCGATGATTTGAAATCTGTTCGTGTAGTCCGTGAGTATGGTGACATCTTTGATGAGTTTTGGGGTCTACCCCAAGGCGCGAGATAGACCTCCGAATATACTTTATAGATAATAAAAAGCTAGTTGCATTGCCCATGCGCCACATGGTTCCAAGAGAGGGGGGACTCAGTAAACAAGTAGGGGAGCTACTTGAGAAAGGGTTCATAAGAAGAGGCATTTCAAAACGGGGTGCTCTAGTTGTTTTTGCTACGAAGACTGATGGTTCGCTTAGTTTGCGCATGGACTATTGGGGGCCGAACAAGTTCACGAAGAAAAAATAGACACCCATTGCCGAGGATAGATGATTTGTTCGATCAGTTAGCCGGTGCTTCGGTTTTCTCACAGTTGGACTTAGCTACATGATTTCACCAGTTGAAGGTAGCTGAGGATAACATAGGTAACACATCTTTTAGGACTCCTAATAGTTTCTTCGAAGGGCTCGTCACACCTTTTTGGGTTGACGAATGCACCTACATAGACCTGATGAGTAGGGTGTTTAGGGAGTTCCTAAACAAGTTTGTGGTAGTCTTTGTGGATTGTATTTTGATGTTCTCTAGAAGCAAGGGAGAGTATGCCCTACATCTTATTGAAGTCTTATAGACCCTAGATGCATCAACTCAAAGCTAAGTTCTCCAAATGTCATTTTTGGAGGAAAGAAGTGAGGTTCTTAGGACACATGGTCTCTAAGGAAGGGATAGCAGTGGATCCTACAAAGGTGGTGGCAATCCAAGATTGGAAGGTTCCTAGAAAAGCAATGGAAGTAAGAAGTTTTCTAGGGTTGGCGGGCTACTATAAGAAGTTCGTTAAGGGCTTTGCGAAGGTATGAGCCCCAGTTTTGACTTTGCTAGATGGGAGCAAAACCGTTAACAGTATATACCAGTACTTGCGAGGTAGGTCTTGGAGCAGTTTTCGATGCAAGAGGAAAAGGTGGTATGCAAAAGGCAGTAGGTACGCAGTTATGTTTGTGCATCGCGTATCGTCCACAGATGGATGGACGGACAGAAAGGGTTAATAAAATCCTTGAAGATCTTTTGAGGTTATGCATCCTAGATTTTGGAGGACATGAGAAGAGCACTTTCCATTTGTGGAATTCGCTTATAACAACAATTATTAAGCTAGTATTAGGGTTTTTATAGACGACCGTGTCGATCACCAACTTTTTGGTGGGAATCTACGGATAAGATTTTACTTGGGCCAGATATGATTAGGGAAACTTCTGAGGAGATAGACTTGATTCGAAGATGAATGAAGACGTCATAGAGCCGACAAAAGCCAAACGCTGACAAGAGAAGAACCAACCTTGAGTTCGATGTTGGAGACAGGGTTTTTATTAAAGTGTCACCGTGGAGGAACGTAGTTCGCTTTGGAGGGTGTGGGGAAATTAGCACCAAGGTTTGTAGCGTAATCCCCCATTACAGAAAGAATTGGACAGACCACAGAGTGAAGTTGTCGAAAAAGCTTAGTGGTGTTCATGACATGTTTCACATGTCGCATGTGAGGAAGTGTTTACATCATACCACGGAAATAGTAGAGCCGAGCAAGCTTAGAGAAGTGGAAGTGGAGCAAGATGCCATGATTAGACGAGCTCCTACATGCATCCTTGGATCGGAGATCAAGAAGCTATGCAATAGAAAGGTCAAGTTGGTTAAAATCCAATGGAGAGATGATCAAGGAGACACGACTTGGGAGACGGGAGACAAGATGCGTACGCTGTTCCCTTTCATTTTTAAGGGTATACTCTTAATTTCTTTTTTTTCTATCACTTTGTTTAGACTTGTCCTATCGTTTAGTGTATCCTCTCGATTAAATTCTTGATCTTTAGGTAGAAAATCCTATGGTTGTAAACATGTGCTTGAGACATGTTATGCTTGGTGGATGCAAGTGTTTGCTAGTGGTTGCTCGTTGATGCATTTACACACACATTAGACACTAGATCGGCTCAGTCACTTTTATATTGCATATGCATATATGTAATTGTATATGGATTGAAACTTGATGTGTTATCATATAGATGTTTCATTTGTATGAATGATTGTGCACTCATGTAGAAGTTATAAAGTACGATTAGGAATAATTGCATACATGATGGACTCATGGCACTGACATAATTCGCATTAAAAAGGTCAACTGAATCAGTAGACCACCTGATTTGGCATTAAATAAGGACATATACACACACTATGCATATGATAGTGAAAGCAATAGAAACATCTTTAAGGACAATGGATTCCTGTGATTGAATGGTTGAGTAGATGGTTGTTGGATGGTAGGATACACATTCTTCTTGACTTGAAGATTTCGGGGACGAAATCCTTTTTGTAGGGGGAATGTAACACCCCGTAATTTTAAATGGGACATAAGAGATAATTAAAGAATAATTAATCTTTAAAATAAGGGTTGCGCCATCGCGTTCGTCTCGGAATTCTACCTGAGATTGAGTCCGAGTTTGCATAAAACAGATACAGTATGAAGAAGTTATGGAGGTTAGAAGATTTCAGTTTAAACCAGAATTAAAATAAAATATTCAAAACAGTGAAGGCGGGAGGAGGAAACGCGGAACCGACCACGTTTGGGGTGTCGACCCGAGTCCCGCTGGGTCGACACCTACGTAGACCCAGACTCTTTGGGGTCGACACCTAGCCAGATCTGGGAAGTGACGATTTTTGGTGTCTTAGGGCATATGTGGCTTTTTCTGATTGGCCTGGTGAGGTGTCTTTGTGACTTGGATGGTTTAGATTGATCCTAGATTAATCTAAAATCTCTAACTAATCCTATACATCTATATAATCACATCTAACCTAAACCCTAACCTCACAACCCTAAACTATGATGCCATCATGTTGTTCATCTACAAACTAACCTAGCTGCCACCATAACAAATCAAATTCTAAATTAAAGATAAAAAGATAAGAGATAAAGATTCATAGCCTAGGAATTGTGAAAAGGAATTCTAGAACAACAACGAGCGAATCAACGCCTACATCAACGGATTAGCTTAGCAACTTCAGAAATCAGATCCCAGAATTCAAGATCCATTTTCTTTGAGTGCAGTTACTTTCACAAGATAATTGTTTAAACGTAATTGTGATGAGTTATGAATTGGACTATATGAAAATGATTGTAAATCATATAAAGTTTATGTCTTTTCAAACTATGTTTTGGTTTATGCTTGATTTGATTCATTATATGCAAGTTATGTTCTATGTTAATTTATATGCCTAATTACATATGCAAGTTATGTATGCAAGTTTGCTCGATCTATGCAACTTATGAAAGATTATATGCAAGTCATGTTCATATATGTAAGATCATATTTTATATGTTCATATGTTCAGATCTACATGTTTATATGATTAGATTCATATCAGTCCATATGTTTAGAACTATATGTTCATATGTTTAGATCTACGTGTTTATATGATTAGATCCATATCAGTCCATATGTTTAGAACAATATGTTCATATGTTTTGATCTACGTGTTTATATGATTAGATCTATATCAGTCCATACGTTTATAACTATATGTTCATATGTTTAGATCTACATGTTTATATGATTAGATCCATATCAGTCCATATGTTTAGAACTATATGTTCATATGTTTAGATCTACATGTTTATATGATTAGATCCATATCAGTCCATATGTTTAGAATTATATGTTCATTTGTTTAGATCTACATGTTTATATGATTAGATCCATATCAGTCCATATGTTTAGAACTATATCTTCATATGTTTAGATCTACATGTTTATATGATTAGTTCCATACCAGTTCATATGATTAAATCCGTGCAAGTTTATGCTTAGATCTATGCTAGTTCGCATTCCATATGTTGATTGGATCAATTTTTTATATGTTTACTAGATTTATGCAGCCTTAGATCTATATTGTTTATGCCAGTTACGATGTCATGTGTTTCTTCCCTTTTTCCTTTTTTTTTTGAGTTGGGCTACTTGCGAGCCTAACGTATCACATGAACTATATGTACGAACGACGTGGGAACATTGGGGAAAATTTGAGTAAAAGTTGAATATTATGTAACTGGCATAAAAAGGGGTTGTAATCATATAATTAATTTTGGGCATAACTAGAAAATGTGGCATAAGTTGAATTGACCACACTTATGGATAATTTACATATAAACTTGGACATGAATGGTAAATATGTAAATTGGCTAAAAGATGAACATGCCTAACCCGAGGTTAGATTGAGTTGCGGTGTAAGACAGCCCGGAACCGCCCCGCACATCCAGTGACCGCAACAACATAGATCTAATGTGAGAGGTTAGCACACTAAGCCCAAAAACCAGAGGTTAGAATGAGTTTGCGGTAGAAGTCTGCCAAGAACCGCCCGGCACATCCAACAACCGCAAACAACAGTTATAATGTGAGAGGTTGGTGCTTTAATGAATAAATTAAGGCTAAGGAACAGACACGCTAAAAATGGAAAGGTTAAGTAACATATGAACATGCGACACTTAACCAATACAACATGTTAGGTGGGTGGGTTAAGTTAACATGGACAAGAAGACAACTGAACCAATATTACATGAACAATATGGATAGGGTTAAGGCAAGCTTAACCAATAATACATATGGACTTGATAAGGGGAAGGGTGAAATAAATCTTGGGTAAGTGGGTAATATTAGTATATATAGGCCCACAAACATAACCGTTAAATAAACATGCATGAATCAGTGAGAAGGTTAAGTAACATATGAATATGCAACAGTTAACCAGTACAACATGTTAATTAAGAAAATGGGTAGGGTTAAGTTAAATTGAGAACACGTAACCTTTATAACATGTTGATTAGGAAATCCTAGTAACAAGGACCCATTTCAGTAGTAACCCACATAGATGTATCATGGTAACCTGAGCTAGGCAGGGTGGGGCACGATTACTGGGCTGATTATAAGCGGTCAAAATAGCGGCGGGTGGTGCAGCAGTGTAGGTTCTAACGGAGTATGGGCGCTCACGTGCTCCGGAGTGGAAAAAGCAGGCACTGGACATTAGTAGTATACACTGTGCATCTTGAATCGTGTTGGGTTGCCATCATGGGAATTGATACACCCCATGATGGGGCCAGCACAGGTATCTACATACAAGCGAGGCCGAATGACACAAGTAATAATACATGCGAGTTAGGGAACCGATCGAACGAGGAAGGTAGTGGGTACAACTCGTGGGGGTAGGAGCAAAAAGGGGCACCTAAGATAGCAGCTAGGAGTACATGAAACTACCATTATCATGATTAGTAAGAGGGATCAAATTTTAGTAGGGGACTAGTAAGGGTGCGGTGTAACTAGTAATGATACGGTGTTACTAGCATTGGTGCATTGTAGTAATTATCCTGTAGTGATTAGAAGCGCAATCAACGTTATATCTTGTACATCTTGTCTGCTTTGTTATGCCTATTTATTCTACAGTCATTTCTTGCTTTCCAGTTTATGTTCTTATCCTGTTACTTTAATGGTTATATTGTTAAAGTCACTGGACTCACCAGACTTATGTCTGACCTAGTTTGATTCGCCTCTTTTCTTCTGTTTCCCCCCAGGTTCTTAGGGAGGAAATACTCAAGCTTAGTTCGGATATCTCTTTCTTCCAGCTTGAAGTTGAAAGGTTTATTGCTTTCTTTGATTCTACGCAAGGCATTTTTCTACTGGGGATTATGGCTTTAAAATTATGTACTCTGAAGGTTTTGTACAAGACTGATATTATGTACTTGATTTTGGTATTTGGAAATGTAATCAAACTTATTTCTGCTTCCGCTGCAATAAAATTACAAAATTTTCAAGTATTACTTTTTCTGTCTTGTAATATTCCGTTCTGTTTACTTATAATGCTCCACGAAACATAATGCATTCCCTTCATTAGTGACATTAATGGACGTGGGGTATTACACGAGTAGTAGATATAAACTTCGTCTCGAACTTAACTCGAAACTGCTCCCAAGTTATCTCCACTTCCAAAGTCTCAAGTGTAACTGAATTCCACCACTCTATGGCTCTGACCTGTAATTGCCTTGATGCAAGCTTTCTCTTAGTTGCATCATCCATTCCCAAGTCCTCAATGATACAAACACAACAATCCATCCACCTCTGAACCTCTTCAGACGGTTCCGTTCCTTTGAATGGCTTTCCTCCTGGAGATGTATAATCTTTACATAGCTTTACAAAATCCACAACTCTAGGAACTTGCACACCTACATCTACCTTGGCTACCACTGGAGTGGGTACCCATTGCATGAATGCTTCCATCATGGCTTCAAACATGATTGGGTAATCAGGCATACCACCACTTCCTCCTCCAGACACAGCCTCCTCCCTAGCAATTTGTCTTGAAGTACGTCGATTCATTCTAAATCTGTAAATTAGAATGATTAGCCACTTACAAGAGATATTTCTAAAGGAGTACAAACACTACTATACTATATTTACTATACACACACACACATCCAACTAAAATCTAAAAATACGTATCTCATATGTGATTACGCCTTCGAACTTTGGCTAAAATCAATAACCAGAGCTCTGACGGCAAATTTGACGACCACCCATAACCCTAGCACTAAACAAGAGGAATGATGCGATGAAAGGTATGCCAGGCAGCCACGGACGATCATCTAGGTAGGTAAACAAAAGTGAAACTTGTCGTATAACTCACAACGTAAGGATAAAATATATTAGAACATATACAACAGGCAATACTAGTGAAGAACATTTGAGCAGAAAACACCAAACTTTCATAACAACTAGAAAGTATATCCAAAACACCAGGATTTCAACAATGTTTGCACAAATTTGCCTCAACATCACATAGAGTAAACCAAAAAACAACAAAAACAAATACTAGATAGTAGTAAAACTAGTATGTAAGCCTCCAGCTTACCATTGATCAGCACCATCGTCCTCACTAAGGTATCACCTGCCACCTGCTACTCAGTTTGCCCATCCCTAACCCGATGAACATCTCAAGGTAATAAGAGGGTAACATAAAACCTTAAGCCATACAACAGTCCTAGTGAGCTATAAAACAACTATCTAACATCATCAATAAAGTATATAAGAAAGGGTAAATACGAACTAATCTACCTACAACACCGGAGAAGAACTTAGCCTGTCTTCCCCACGTCGGACAGTGATAGCCTTTACATCAACCATTTCAACCATACAACCATAGTAATCATAGGCAAACACCACTAGCACCATAGCATCCAGATTACATATATATATATATATATCACTTATGCGTAGTGAAATTATATATATATATATATTGTGAAATAAAATATAGATATGCGATGTGAAATATATATATATATATGTATATATGCGATGTATAAAATATACACATGCGATGTGAAAAATATTAGTTCACTAAAAATATTATTTTTAGCTTATATATTTGAAATATAAAATGGTCATGTAATGGAAAATTTATTGGATTGTTAAAAATACAATTTTTAACATATATATGCACTATACAAAATGGTCGTATAGTGGAATATTCAATTTTGATTTAAAATTGAACTGGAAGTTGGGATCTTTTTAAAACGAATTTATAAACGATTTATAAAATAAGTTTTAAATGGAAAGCGTCGATATATATATATATATGGCTTGAAAATAGAACGCGTCGTGCAACAACCGTTTGCGAATTTCAACCGTTAACTTCAAATTGATGTAATGGGAGATCTGACCATCGGATTCTCCTAAAACTGGAACCCTTGGGTTCGTATCGAAAAGGGATTTCCGATGAATGTAAGAGATTTGAAATCTAATGGTAATATTTTAAGATATGTCAAAATCAATTTCAGAAAGGTCGCTATGGATGCAGTTCGGTGGCCGGTATTTGTAACAACCCGTAAAATGCGAGCCAGTTTGAAATTTTTATTTTGGCAATTTTAGCGAATTTTGATTATTTAAAATAGATTATTTTAAATAATATCGACGTGAAATCTATTTTGAATATAATTCGAACGTATATATTATACGCGTCGTCGTTAGAATATAAATATTTATATATAATTATAAAAGGAATTGAAAATGGCGCGGTAGTTCGAAAATTCGATTTCTAATTTCAAATGAATATACAGAATTCAATATAAGTCAGAATTGAACGGAACAAGAAATATTTGAATCTGTATAACTATATCTTTGTAATGAAGTTAACAAACTGGGATTTCATCTTAGAAATGATAAGATATGTCCAGTTTAAAATTAGAAATAGTCGCTGTGGAATTTATATATATTTTTATATATATAAGGCCCTTAAAAATAGCCGTTTTGCAAACGACCTCGGATTTCGACGAAACCAGTTTTGTTGGGTCCGGGATGTTAAATTATTGCTAGATTCCAAATTTCATAATTTTTCGAATCAATAGGTGAGCGTGGTAAAGGAAAACGTGTTTTGACCATTTCAGTTGATTTTAATCGACTGGAAATTGGCCATTTTTCAAACGATCTCAGAATTCGATGAAACTAGTTTTGTTAGGACCGTATCGTCAATACGAAGCTAGAAAATATTTTTCTAGAATTTTTAGAGTTCGTATGCGACCCCGGTAATTTGAAATGTACGTTTAAAATTCAATATAGTGATTTAAATGTAAATTCAACGGAAACTAATTGAAACGATCAAATCAACTTGCGGTACATATCCCATTGTGTTCGGAATGGGGGTAGAACGCTATGGACGACAGGCGGTGGGCCTCGTTTCGAGGTCGTATGTAAAAGTCAACTCTTTGCAAATTAAATAATTAATAAAAAAATAATAAATATAAAAAAAAAAATCTTATCTCCTCCCCCTTTAACCGTCTGGCCCCCCCCGTTCCTTTTCAATTCCAAACAGAAAAAAAAAAAAAAAAAAAAAAAGCAAACCTAATTCTAAATCGCCGCCGCCCTCCTGACCCACGAACCCACCGACGAAGGCCTCGCCGAAGCCCCCACCGCCCGACCCCCTCCTTCCATCGAGACATCGCGACACCTCCTGGAACCATCGAGCAACCTTCGACACCCCGAAGACGACGCACCCTGCCGCGAACCTCCGAACGCCGCCTCAGAGCCGCCGACGACGCCTCCTCCCCTTCGCAGCTACATCGTGAAAGCGGACAACGAAAGCGACGAAAGGCGAGTTGGCGAAGATCTCTACAATAGAAGTGCCGTGAAGTTGGATAGCTTTCTGTGAGAACTTCTCACTCAAATTCTATTTTTCTAGTTATATATATATATACTAGGATGCAGACGGTGCTTATTAGAAGCACCCAACACCCGTCCACAGACCATGGACTTGTTTGATTGGTTGTGTAGTTGGTTAGATTATTTGATTGAAATTAAATTGTTTGGTGAGATGAATGGATTTGATTGATATGTGAATGGCGTGGGCCTTCACTAGACCGGGGATAAGGCTAGGCCTCGTCCCGTTTCTAGTATCGTGCCGTTATGCCGCCGAAATTTTCTAAAACATGTTAGAAAAATAAAAATATCATTTTATTGAATAAATGAATTGAATAGAAATTCATAGGTTGAAATAAAATGTTTTATCGTTAAAAATATAATTTTTAACGTGAATATGAAAATAGTGAAGTGAATAAATAAATATTCATTTACAAACCAGATGGTTTGTTTATGTACACTTATTTGAATGATATTGATTGGGTCGATAAATTTCACACATCGCCCAACTGCACAAATAAAATCTGTGTTTGATTGTTTGAAACCCCACCCGGGTGTTAGGATGAAATATGCAGTTCACTCATCCTGATTGATTAAATATGTCGATCGATTGATTGACAGGCTGTTATAAGCGTTGAATATCTTTATTTGATGCTTATGCAGTGTAGTGCACTTTGGTTGATGGTTGATTATTTTTCAATGCTATGATATACATGTGTTGTATGAAAATCCATATAATTAACTTTATATGGTAATTGATTGGGCCTCATTCCAATTTGAAAAATAAAGAATATTATAAAATAAAAGTTCATGTGTTGACAGTACTCATTCATTGAGATTGGTCATGTGTTGAACGAAATATTTTGATAATAACAACTATTTTGAAAAAGAAATATTTGAAATAGAATATTTGAAAATAGAAATTTATGAAGCCGTGTTGATTAGATTGACGCCATTTTGACGTGAACGATATTTATATCGATTTTAACGATTTCGAAATGAATTGAATTGAAAACGATTTCGAAATGAATTGAATTGAAAACGATTTCGAAATGAATTGAATTGAAAACGATTTCGAAATGAATTGAATTGAAAACGATTTCGAAATGAATTGAATTGAAAACGATTTCGAAATGAATTGAATTGAAAACGATTTCGAAATGAATTGAATTGAAAACGATTTCGAAATGAATTGAATTGAAAACGATTTCGAAATGAATTGAATTGAAAACGATTTCGAAATGAATTGAATTGAAAACGATTTCGAAATGAATTGAATTGAAAACGAATTCAAATTGAATTGAAAACGATTTCGAAATGAATTGAATTGAAAACGATTTCGAAATGAATTGAATTGAAAACGATTTCGAAATGAATTGAATTGAAAACGAATTCAAATTGAATTGAAAACGATTTCGAAATGAATTGAATTGAAAACGATTTCGAAATGAATTGAATTGAAAACGATTTCGAAATGAATTGAATTGAAAACGATTTCGAAATGAATTGAATTGAAAACGATTTCGAAATGAATTGAATTGAAAACGATTTCGAAATGAATTGAATTGAAAACGAATTCAAATGGAATTGAAAGCGAATTGAAATGAATTCAAATTGAATTGAAATTCGAATTGAATAGAAATGAATTTTGAAACGAATTTATAAAGAAGAATTCAATTTTGCTTTGAATTGAAATAGAAGTTGAAATAGAATTTGAAACGAATTTAAAACTATTTATATAATTCGTTTTGAATAGAAATCGACGAAATATATATTATATATATAATATAATGGCCTGAATAGAACGCGCCGCGCCGCGGTAGTTCGCGAATTTCGACCATTTATTTCAAACGGACATTGCGGGAGATCCGACCGTCGGATTCTCCTAAAACCGGAACCGTTGGGTTCGTATCGAAAAGAGCTTTCTAGCGAAGGTTAGAAATTTGAAATCTAACGGTTGGATTTGGAATTATGTCCAAATCAAATTTGAAAAAGGTCGCTGTAAGTGCAGTTCGATGGTCATTGATGGAAATCGACTGTACGGGCCTTGATAAAATTATTAAAAATAGTAATAATTTGTGTAAAATCATAAGAAATGATTTGTGAAGATTTGGGATGAAAAACTCCATATTTGAAAAGATAAAAATAGATTTTTATCGAATTGAACTAGTTTTGAACTAGAATTATAATTCTATTTATTTTTAAATAAATAAATCGAATTCGAAAAGGGTTTTGAAAATAACCAAAATTTCCAATAATTGCATTGGGGTGGATTTGAATCGAAATTGTCTTCGGAATATTTCGATGTTGGAATTCGTGATTATACAAGTGGTGTTATGGAAATTTGAAAGATATATATTTATATCGTTATTTCCAATACGACATTTGTTAGTCGTAGAATTCGATATTGAATATAAGCCGATATATTTTCTATTCAGAGCCTTGTATTGAATATCGAATGTGATTTGGGTTTGTCGTGAATGGTGTCTTTACTAACACTGTTCTTGAACCCAGTTGAGAAAAGATTAAATCTTTTTATTTAGATTTAATGAAGTGTACCAATTAAATAATATTTAATTGGAATTGAATGGATATTGATTTTTGGGTTTATCGTGAACAGTGTTTTAAATAACACTTGTTCTTTAACCCGATAATTAATGGGATGTGACTTTGGGTTTATCGTGAGCCGTGTTTTAAATGACACTGATTCTTTAACCCAGTCACATATTAAAACTAAGTGGAGTTTTAATGAATCTTTAATTAGATTGAAAAGATCGAGAATGGAGTATCACCAGTTTTGCTCCAGGCGATAGTTAAATCTTTAATTAGATTTGAATGTGAAATTTAGAAACTAACTGGCGGTTAGCCAAGCAGAATGGTTTTCTGGATATTGATCTGATGTTGGTTTCGGCCTTCGGGGTTAATATTTGGGGAATTATTCTCTTGTTTAATTTACGGTTAGTGACTAATGAATTGGAATGAGGCGTATGTTGTGTTTGTGTAACACTTATTTAAAATATACGCGAGTTATTCGGAAAGACCGGGTTTATCCCATTCTGAGTAACTGATACGACGATAAGTCGAAGATGAAGACGATGGTCGAAGACCGGAGGTCTTCACGTCGTTTGGGTAATTACTGATGATCTTGATTGGGCTGTACACCCAAGAAGATGGAAACAGTTAGTGATCGTCCAGACGTACTTGGAGATCGATGGATATGCGGGGTACTAGGTGCCTCCGGTTTCGTTCAGACCCAGGACGGACTTGTAAATGGACTGTGTGTCTGACATCGGATTTCATTCTGTGTGATTGATATCGGTTGCATAGGATGGTTTGCCTGTGTGGCATGCTAAGATGCAAATGATCAAGGCTTCTGTTGAAAAGCAAAGTCTTGTGGTGATGATCAAAGCACGGCCTTTGTGGCGTAGCTTTGTGTAACGTTTACCTCGCGTGTTTCACACCAGGTATGAACCAAAAACGGGAGACGGACCTCAGGGAGGACTTGCGTTTCTTTCTAGTTAGAAGTGGCGTCAGTGGTTTTACACGCCCTGACGAGTTTGACTTATGTGGTTGTTGCTGTTGCGAGGCGCCTCGGTTATATCGGTTTCGGCCGATGCATTCTGGTCGGCTGACGGACCAGACTTACACCCCATAGGGTGGGGAAACGTAGTGTTCAGGCATTTTAATCCACATCGGTGGACCGGCCCTGTCGCTCCAAGGTCACTCGAGCTCTGACCTGTGGCTCGGGCTAGAGAGTCACGAATCGGTTGAGGACTATCTTTTGCCTCGGTTCATAGACGGAAATCCAATTTCCAAATACGTGACATTTGCGGTTTTAATTGTAATCCTATATATGGCGACATAGTGGGATGGGGCGCTTATGCCGCCTATGATTGATACTTATGATTTGAAGTTGTTTTACACACTTATAATAGTATCAAATGATTTGTTTTAAAACGTATCAAGCATTCTTTGGCTGTTATAAGGGAAAACCCTATCCTCGACTGCGTTGCATTGTGTGATGGGACCTGGGTCTTATAACAGCTTCATTTTTCTTTATTTAGCATTGCGCTGTTTGTTTTATGCACTGGTATTCTTGGGAGGAAACCCGTTCCGTGTTATACGGCGTGGTCCCTTGATTTACCTAATGATTTAAAATAAAGATTAATAACTGTTTTAGTTCTCACACCAGTCACATGACTGACCTGGAGTTTATTGTTTTAACCTAAACTCTGGGTGCCCTTATTTTGACACGGGCAGCTAGTAGTTTTGGTTTTGCAGATTTATATTCACAGGATCCTGGTTTACAGCTGGAACGATATCCGGAAAGCTTTGTATCCGTATATCTCATTCTAGTTATGTATTGTATTATTTTCCGCTGCTATGTATTTAAATGTAATTTAAATCTCTGATATTTCTGTGTAATATTCGTTTATACTCTGTATATTCTTGTAATCTGATGCATTGTTGTAATATATAATGAAATGTTCTTCTGTATGCGTTCTGTTGTGGCTTGTTCTCGAACTATCCGACACTTTCCTTTACGGGGAAGTTACGGGTCTTCACAGTTGGTATCAGAGCTTTGGTTTACAAAGCTAGAGAACAAGGCACATTAGAACCATACGAAAGGATTCATCAGATGTTGGATTAGTAATATCCAATGAGAATGACTCGTTAGAGATGGGATCAGTAGTATCCTAGAACGAGTGTGAAGAGTAGTGTTTTTGATAAATAAAAGTGAAAACAAATTTTTGTTTTGAAAATTTAAATCAATTATTCGTATTTGATTATTTATTTATATAGATGTGGACAATCCAGTATATATAGATTTTGCGTATACGTCTGATCCGCGTGTATTCGAAATTTTAATATACTGGGTAGATATAGAATCACACTCTAGTCGCCCGGGGATGATGCTGATAATTGTGATCACATTATCAGTATTTATATTCGAGTGACGAAAGTGAGATTTCTATATATTTCCTATTGACTGGTGTGAGAACCAAAATTAGATAGGGCCTATTGTTGTGATTTGGCATCAAAAACAGGATTTTTGTATATATATCAAAATTATGAATTTGAAACGTAAATTCACTAATTGATTGATGTTTGTGTTGTTTGTTTATTTGTTTGCAAATTTTGAACCATTATGCCTAATAGCATCAAATATTGAGTTATATTGAAAATTGGTCGCATTTGCTTGCATATACATATATATCTTTGAACAGGTCATAGCAAGGAGGCTAGAGCAGAGAATAAAATTTGTTTGCCCGACAAATAGGTACATGTTTATTACATAATTTCCTGTTTTGTTTGGGTGATGATGATTTTGTGAGCCTATTGGCTAGCCGCTTGGCTTTTTCTTTTTCTTTTTGAGATCTGAAGGACCGGGGAAGCTATTTGAAATTCCCCGATGCTCCCGGTACAGGGGAGGTTATGGCGAAATTTTTCGAAAATTTAGGGTGTTAGCCAAATTTTTGAAATTTTGAAAATTCTCAAAAACTAAAGAGTTGGAGAATGGAAGCCTGATCGAGCGTAGAGTTGATTAATCAAACCACTTTCGACTTTGTTCCTTTTCGGGGACGAAAAGTTTTAAGTGGGGGAGATTGTAACAACCCGTAAAATGCGAGCCAGTTTGAAATTTTTATTTTGGCAATTTTAGCGAATTTTGATTATTTAAAATAGATTATTTTAAATAATATCGACGTGAAATCTATTTTGAATATAATTCGAACGTATATATTATACGCGTCGTCGTTAGAATATAAATATTTATATATAATTATAAAAGGAATTGAAAATGGCGCGGTAGTTCGAAAATTCGATTTCTAATTTCAAATGAATATACAGAATTCAATATAAGTCAGAATTGAACGGAACAAGAAATATTTGAATCTGTATAACTATATCTTTGTAACGAAGTTAACAAACTGGGATTTCATCTTAGAAATGATAAGATATGTCCAGTTTAAAATTAGAAATAGTCGCTGTGGAATTTATATATATTTTTATATATATAAGGCCCTTAAAAATAGCCGTTTTGCAAACGACCTCGGATTTCGACGAAACCAGTTTTGTTGGGTCCGGGATGTTAAATTATTGCTAGATTCCAAATTTCATAATTTTTCGAATCAATAGGTGAGCGTGGTAAAGGAAAACGTGTTTTGACCATTTCAGTTGATTTTAATCGACTGGAAATTGGCCATTTTTCAAACGATCTCAGAATTCGATGAAACTAGTTTTGTTAGGACCGTATCGTCAATACGAAGCTAGAAAATATTTTTCTAGAATTTTTAGAGTTCGTATGCGACCCCGGTAATTTGAAATGTACGTTTAAAATTCAATATAGTGATTTAAATGTAAATTCAACGGAAACTAATTGAAACGATCAAATCAACTTGCGGTACATATCCCATTGTGTTCGGAATGGGGGTAGAACGCTATGGACGACAAGCGGTGGGCCTCGTTTCGAGGTCGTATGTAAAAGTCAACTCTTTGCAAATTAAATAATTAATAAAAAAATAATAAATATATAAAAAAAAAATCTTATCTCCTCCCCCTTTAACCGTCTGGCCCCCCCCGTTCCTTTTCAATTCCAAACAGAAAAAGAAAAAAAAAAAAAAAAAAAAGCAAACCTAATTCTAAATCGCCGCCGCCCTCCTGACCCACGAACCCACCGACGAAGGCCTCGCCGAAGCCCCCACCGCCCGACCCCCTCCTTCCATCGAGACATCGCGACACCTCCTGGAACCATCGAGCAACCTTCGACACCCCGAAGACGACGCACCCTGCCGCGAACCTCCGAACGCCGCCTCAGAGCCGCCGACGACGCCTCCTCCCCTTCGCAGCTACATCGTGAAAGCGGACAACGAAAGCGACGAAAGGCGAGTTGGCGAAGATCTCTACAATAGAAGTGCCGTGAAGTTGGATAGCTTTCTGTGAGAACTTCTCACTCAAATTCTATTTTTCTAGTTATATATATATACTAGGATGCAGACGGTGCTTATTAGAAGCACCCGACACCCGTCCACAGACCATGGACTTGTTTGATTGGTTGTGTAGTTGGTTAGATTATTTGATTGAAATTAAATTGTTTGGTGAGATGAATGGATTTGATTGATATGTGAATGGCGTGGGCCTTCACTAGACCGGGGATAAGGCTAGGCCTCGTCCCGTTTCTAGTATCGTGCCGTTATGCCGCCGAAATTTTCTAAAACATGTTAGAAAAATAAAAATATCATTTTATTGAATAAATGAATTGAATAGAAATTCATAGGTTGAAATAAAATGTTTTATCGTTAAAAATATAATTTTTAACGTGAATATGAAAATAGTGAAGTGAATAAATAAATATTCATTTACAAACCAGATGGTTTGCTTATGTACACTTATTTGAATGATATTGATTGGGTCGATAAATTTCACACATCGCCCAACTGCACAAATAAAATCTGTGTTTGATTGTTTGAAACCCCACACGGGTGTTAGGATGAAATATGCAGTTCACTCATCCTGATTGATTAAATATGTCGATCGATTGATTGACAGGCTGTTATAAGCGTTGAATATCTGTATTTGATGCTTATGCAGTGTAGTGCACTTTGGTTGATGGTTGATTATTTTTCAATGCTATGATATACATGTGTTGTATGAAAATCGATATAATTAACTTTATATGGTAATTGATTGGGCCTCATTCCAATTTGAAAAATAAAGAATATTATAAAATAAAAGTTCATGTGTTGACAGTACTCATTCATTGAGATTGGTCATGTGTTGAACGAAATATTTTGATAATAACAACTATTTTGAAAAAGAAATATTTGAAATAGAATATTTGAAAATAGAAATTTATGAAGCCGTGTTGATTAGATTGACGCCATTTTGACGTGAACGATATTTATATCGATTTTAACGATTTCGAAATGAATTGAATTGAAAACGATTTCGAAATGAATTGAATTGAAAACGATTTCGAAATGAATTGAATTGAAAACGATTTCGAAATGAATTGAATTGAAAACGATTTCAAAATGAATTGAATTGAAAACGATTTCGAAATGAATTGAATTGAAAACGATTTCGAAATGAATTGAATTGAAAACGATTTCGAAATGAATTGAATTGAAAACGATTTCGAAATGAATTGAATTGAAAACGATTTCGAAATGAATTGAATTGAAAACGAATTCAAATTGAATTGAAAACGATTTCGAAATGAATTGAATTGAAAACGATTTCGAAATGAATTGAATTGAAAACGATTTCGAAATGAATTGAATTGAAAACGAATTCAAATTGAATTGAAAACGATTTCGAAATGAATTGAATTGAAAACGATTTCGAAATGAATTGAATTGAAAACGATTTCGAAATGAATTGAATTGAAAACGATTTCGAAATGAATTGAATTGAAAACGATTTCGAAATGAATTGAATTGAAAACGATTTCGAAATGAATTGAATTGAAAACGAATTCAAATGGAATTGAAAGCGAATTGAAATGAATTCAAATTGAATTGAAATTCGAATTGAATAGAAATGAATTTTGAAACGAATTTATAAAGAAGAATTCAATTTTGCTTTGAATTGAAATAGAAGTTGAAATAGAATTTGAAACGAATTTAAAACTATTTATATAATTCGTTTTGAATAGAAATCGACGAAATATATATTATATATATATAATATAATGGCCTGAATAGAACGCGCCGCGCCGCGGTAGTTCGCGAATTTCGACCATTTATTTCAAACGGACATTGCGGGAGATCCGACCGTCGGATTCTCCTAAAACCGGAACCGTTGGGTTCGTATCGAAAAGAGCTTTCTAGCGAAGGTTAGAAATTTGAAATCTAACGGTTGGATTTGGAATTATGTCCAAATCAAATTTGAAAAAGGTCGCTGTAAGTGCAGTTCGATGGCCATTGATGGAAATCGACTGTACGGGCCTTGATAAAATTATTAAAAATAGTAATAATTTGTGTAAAATCATAAGAAATGATTTGTGAAGATTTGGGATGAAAAACTCCATATTTGAAAAGATAAAAATAGATTTTTATCGAATTGAACTAGTTTTGAACTAGAATTATAATTCTATTTATTTTTAAATAAATAAATCGAATTCGAAAAGGGTTTTGAAAATAACCAAAATTTCCAATAATTGCATTGGGGTGGATTTGAATCGAAATTGTCTTCGGAATATTTCGATGTTGGAATTCGTGATTATACAAGTGGTGTTATGGAAATTTGAAAGATATATATTTATATCGTTATTTCCAATACGACATTTGTTAGTCGTAGAATTCGATATTGAATATAAGCCGATATATTTTCTATTCAGAGCCTTGTATTGAATATCGAATGTGATTTGGGTTTGTCGTGAATGGTGTCTTTACTAACACTGTTCTTGAACCCAGTTGAGAAAAGATTAAATCTTTTTATTTAGATTTAATGAAGTGTACCAATTAAATAATATTTAATTGGAATTGAATGGATATTGATTTTTGGGTTTATCGTGAACAGTGTTTTAAATAACACTTGTTCTTTAACCCGATAATTAATGGGATGTGACTTTGGGTTTATCGTGAGCCGTGTTTTAAATGACACTGATTCTTTAACCCAGTCACATATTAAAACTAAGTGGAGTTTTAATGAATCTTTAATTAGATTGAAAAGATCGAGAATGGAGTATCACCAGTTTTGCTCCAGGCGATAGTTAAATCTTTAATTAGATTTGAATGTGAAATTTAGAAACTAACTGGCGGTTAGCCAAGCAGAATGGTTTTCTGGATATTGATCTGATGTTGGTTTCGGCCTTCGGGGTTAATATTTGGGGAATTATTCTCTTGATTAATTTACGGTTAGTGACTAATGAATTGGAATGAGGCGTATGTTGTGTTTGTGTAACACTTATTTAAAATATACGCGAGTTATTCAGAAAGACCGGGTTTATCCCATTCTGAGTAACTGATACGACGATAAGTCGAAGATGAAGACGATGGTCGAAGACCGGAGGTCTTCACGTCGTTTGGGTAATTACTGATGATCTTGATTGGGCTGTACACCCAAGAAGATGGAAACAGTTAGTGATCGTCCAGACGTACTTGGAGATCGATGGATATGCGGGGTACTAGGTGCCTCCGGTTTCGTTCAGACCCAGGACGGACTTGTAAATGGACTGTGTGTCTGACATCGGATTTCATTCTGTGTGATTGATATCGGTTGCATAGGATGGTTTGCCTGTGTGGCATGCTAAGATGCAAATGATCAAGGCTTCTGTTGAAAAGCAAAGTCTTGTGGAGATGATCAAAGCACGGCCTTTGTGGCGTAGCTTTGTGTAACGTTTACCTCGCGTGTTTCACACCAGGTATGAACCAAAAACGGGAGACGGACCTCAGGGAGGACTTGCGTTTCTTTCTAGTTAGAAGTGGCGTCAGTGGTTTTACACGCCCTGACGAGTTTGACTTATGTGGTTGTTGCTGTTGCGAGGCGCCTCGGTTATATCGGTTTCGGCCGATGCATTCTGGTCGGCTGACGGACCAGACTTACACCCCATAGGGTGGGGAAACGTAGTGTTCAGGCATTTTAATCCACATCGGTGGACCGGCCCTGTCGCTCCAAGGTCACTCGAGCTCTGACCTGTGGCTCGGGCTAGAGAGTCACGAATCGGTTGAGGACTATCTTTTGCCTCGGTTCATAGACGGAAATCCAATTTCCAAATACGTGACATTTGCGGTTTTAATTGTAATCCTATATATGGCGACATAGTGGGATGGGGCGCTTATGCCGCCTATGATTGATACTTATGATTTGAAGTTGTTTTACACACTTATAATAGTATCAAATGATTTGTTTTAAAACGTATCAAGCATTCTTTGGCTGTTATAAGGGAAAACCCTATCCTCGACTGCGTTGCATTGTGTGATGGGACCTGGGTCTTATAACAGCTTCATTTTTCTTTATTTAGCATTGCGCTGTTTGTTTTATGCACTGGTATTCTTGGGAGGAAACCCGTTCCGTGTTATACGGCGTGGTCCCTTGATTTACCTAATGATTTAAAATAAAGATTAATAACTGTTTTAGTTCTCACACCAGTCACATGACTGACCTGGAGTTTATTGTTTTAACCTAAACTCTGGGTGCCCTTATTTTGACACGGGCAGCTAGTAGTTTTGGTTTTGCAGATTTATATTCACAGGATCCTGGTTTACAGCTGGAACGATATCCGGAAAGCTTTGTATCCGTATATCTCATTCTAGTTATGTATTGTATTATTTTCCGCTGCTATGTATTTAAATGTAATTTAAATCTCTGATATTTCTGTGTAATATTCGTTTATACTCTGTATATTCTTGTAATCTGATGCATTGTTGTAATATATAATGAAATGTTCTTCTGTATGCGTTCTGTTGTGGCTTGTTCTCGAACTATCCGACACTTTCCTTTACGGGGAAGTTACGGGTCTTCACAGTATTGGAAACTGACTGTAAAGGCCTTAATAAAATTATAAAAAATATGAAAAAATTGTGTAAAATTATAATAATTAATTTGTAAAGAGTAAGGATGAAAAATTCCAAGTTCGGAAAGATAAAAATATATTTTTACCGAAATGAACTACTTATAGAATAATAATCCAATGTTTTTAAATAAATAAATTGGACTTGTAAAAGGGTTTTTAAATAACTAGAATTTTTCAATGAAAAAATTTGAATGGATTTGAGTGAAAATAAAATTCGGAATATTTCGATATTAGATTCCGTGATTATATGGATATTGTTGAGGAATTTGGAAGATATATATATATATATATATATATATCGTTTTTCACAATACGATATTTGTTGGTTTCAGAATTTGATATTGAAAATAAGCCGATATTATTTCTATTCAGAGCCTTGTATTTAATATCAAATTGGATTTTGGGTTTGCCGTAAATGGTGTCTTCATTAATACTGTTCTTAAACATAGTTGAGGAAAGAATAAATCTTTTAACTAAGATTTGGAGAAGTTTACCAATTAATTAATATTTAATTGGAATTGAATTGAAATAGGATTTTTGGTTAATTGTGAACTGTGTTTTAAAAAACATCTGTTTTTTAACCCAATTAACAGTGAAGAAATGATTTGGAATTTATAATCTTTTATATAATATTTAATGGAAATTTTCCAAAGTAAAGTTTTCCAATTTAAAATATTGAATTGGATTTGAATGGAATTCGATTTGGTGATAATCGAGATGAGCTTCTGTGAAGGAAGACCACTACTATTTATGGAATTTAAAAGGCCTTGCCGTTATTCCACTTATAGTACTAGTTTGATACGGAAATTTATATCGATTATATACCATTATGATTTCCGTGTAGATCCCATTTTGATGGAAGATGATTTTGGGTTTATCGTGAACTTTGTTTTAAACGACATTGATTTTTTAATCCAGTTAAAGGTAGGATTAATTTCCTAAAATTGAATAATCATTAAGTAGTAATTTTTTATTAAAACTAAAATGGGGTTTTAATAAATATTTAATTAAATTAGAATGAATGAATGTTAATTATATTTGCCAAAATATGAGATGTGATGTAAACCAAATACACCTGGTTTTTGATATTGATGTTGATGGATTGACTGTTTGGATTGTGCTCGACCATTTTATGAGCATGGTATGCTTTTACATTTAGCAATGGGTTGGGTAGAAATATTTGTATGCTAACATCTTGTGAAACACTTCACGATTTGACTATGAGTTGTGTAGCGATGTTGTTGAGTTCATTTCAAATTTAATGAAAGATTTTGAAATGATATTTTTCTTAAGTGAAAAGAGATGTATTCCCGATTTTGGACAGTGAATGTTTTATAAAACTGTTTTATAAAACAGAAAGGATTTTGAGGGCTAACCTGATGTTGAGAAATGATTAAGTAATGTATTATGTGTTTCACATTGCGGTTCATCACGTAATCGATTAGATACTATTGACGATGTATTTGTTTGGTGGTGGAGAATTTATTCTCTTGCTTAACACCCTTCTTTGAGACGTACGAGCTCAAAGGTTATGTGATTAATAGTGACTGATCATATGTGTGAATTGCTGATGTGAAGTACTATAGTTTGAAAGTACTTGTGATAATTATGTTGTGAAATGATTTTCCCTACTTTAGGATATAAAAATGATTTAGTATGTGGCTATAGATTCTGGTAACCCGAACGACTAAAAGTATGGGTGAGATGGTGGTGTATTCCTCGAGGGCGTGGGATTGTGCATTGCCAGTGTAGCCTGCTCTATAGTGGGAGGTGCACATATATATATCGAGTTGTTGAGGTGCGTACCCTTTGCCTTGTCTAAGTGGAGCCCGATATTTGGTTGCATGTTTATTTGTATGCATTGTTATGTTTCGGAATTCATATTTCCAAAGATTTTGGTTTGAGATCCCGAAGTTAAATCTACTTTGATATAAAAGCTAGATATGTATTTCAAATGATTTGAAATAAGAATTTGTAAATAAAGTCCAAAGAAATAATTTCTGTAAGTGAATTGAATTTCGAAAAATCTATGTTTTGGGTTGAGCCTAAATGGGTAGATTGAGAAATTGCATGGTGCATGATGCATAGTAGATCCATATTTCTAGTATTGGTTGTTGTTTAGGCAGCGGTATTCGTGGGGGGAATCCCGTTCCGTGACATGCGGCGTGGTCCCGTGATTTACCATATTTTAAATAAAGTTTAATAACTATTTTGAATTCTCACACCAGTCCCATAACTGACTCGGAGTTTATTTTTTCCACCTAAACTCTGGGTGCCTATATTTTCCACACAGGAAGCTAGTAGTTTTGGTCTTGCAGATTATTTCATTTAGTAGAATTCTGGATCGAAGCTTAAAGCTGTGTCCAAAGAATTAATAGTCTTCCTCTATGTTAGTTTATTTGTTTCCGCTGCATTGTATTACATTTATTGTAAATTTATTTTCTGCAGTACATTATTTTCGATACTCTGATATTATGTACTCTGATGTAACATTATTACGATGTTTATAAAAGTCTTATGTTGCTTGTTATGATGTGTTGTGCGCTCAAAGTTAGTGTATCCGCCTTTTTGGTTCGATTTAAGTCGGTTTAACAATCGATTTGGATTGACCGAGATGGAGGATCGTTACATATGGTATCAAAGCTTTGGTTAACTCAAATCTTTGGGGTACAACTCATCAGAGACAGAACTAGTAACGTTCTATTTAGGGATACTTATTAGAGATGGGATCAGTAGTATCCTAGAATGAGAAACTTGTTAGAGATGGGGTTAGAAATGCCCTAGAATGAGTTGAGAGTGACAAGTTTATAAATAATGTGTTTGTGATTATGTATATATAATCTGGTTTATAAAAAATATGATTTTTGAGTATATAAAAGATATATATTTGAAATGCTAATCAACTAATTGATTGTTGGTTGTGATGTGTGATTATTTATTAACTAATAAAATTATTGAAACCAATATGTGAATGGAAGGTAAATTTAGCACAGTCGAATCAAATATTGAATTGAATTGAAAATTGATTGGAATTGCTTATATGTACATGTATATATTTGAGCAGGTCATAGCATGGAACCTAACAAGAGGAATAAACTTGTATGCCCGATAAATAAGTACATGTTTACTATATTCATTGGGTTTGATGATTTTATGAGCCCGCTGGCTAGCCGCTTAGCTTTTTCTTTTTCTTTTGGATGATGAGGGCCATGTGAGGCAAGTTGCGGTTTTACCGATTAGCATGTACAAAGGAGTTATGGCGAAATTTTTCGAAAATTTAGGACGTTAGCCCAATTTTTGAAAAATTAGAAATTCTTAAAAACTGGAAAGTTGAAGAATGAAAGTTGAGTTGGTTAGTTAAACAACTTTCAGCTCTGTTTCTTTTCAAGGACTAAAAGATTTTAAGATAGGGAGATTGTAACAACCCAGAATTTTTGAACCAATTTCAAATTTTTATTTTTGCTATTTTAGTGGATTTTGAATACTTAAAATGGTTTATTTTAAATAATAATGATTTTAAATTATTTAATTCGAAGCTAGAACATTAAAAATTATATTTATTAGAAACAGAGCTTGAAATGGCGCGGTAGTTTGAAAATTCGATTTTATATTTCAATTGAATGTACAGGATTCAAAATAAATGGGATTTTAGTAAAACAAGAAATATTTGAATCTGTTTAATTATATCTTTCTAAAGGATGTTAAAAATTCAGATTTCCTAATATAAATTGAATGTTATGTCCAGCTTTAAATTTAGAATAGTCGCTATGGAATTTATATATATTTTTATATAATATATAGCCCTTAAAAATAACTATTTTGCAAACGACCTCCATTTTCGATGAAACCACTTTGGTTGGATCCGGAATGTCAAATTATTGTTAGGATTCAAATTTCATAATTTTTGGAATTAATATGTGAGCGTGGTGAATTTAAATGTGTTTGGTAAATTCAGTTCGAACTTAATCGACTATAAAAAGGCCATTTTTCGAACGGTCTCCAAATTCAACAAAATTAGTTTTGTTAGGACCGTATCATCGAAACAAAGCTAGATTTATTTATCTGTAATTTTCGGAGTCAGTATATGGCCCCAGTAAATAAAATGTGCATTTAAATTCAATATATATTAATCTATATTTTAACTTTGTTAAAAACTGATCAAAACTGTCGAATTGGCTTATGAAACATATTCCATTATGTCCGGAATAGTGGTATTTGGCTAAGGGCGACATTCGTTGGGTTTGGTTTGGAGTTCGAACGTAAAAATTTACTATGAAGTTACTAAAGTAATTAAATAATTAATAAAATAATCCCTATAAAAGGCCAAAATCCAATTATCAGAATTATTTTCTCGCCACTGAAGTGATTTCAGTGCTTAATCCCTTTTAAAAATCCAATTAAACCATTCTTTTTCAAAAATACTTTAAAGTAATGTTATATTACTTTATGATATTTCAGAATATATTTTCTAAACACCCGGAATTTAAATTCCAATTTTGGTTTGAACTTAATCTTAGTTTACCTCATTTGTATACATTATCCGTATACAAATTATATAACCATTTCAATGTTTCATAATTCCATTTGATTGTAATAACCATCAACACATACCTATACAATAATATTCTCAGAAATTATATCTTTTATATCAAAATAATTTGTGGGCAAAATTATTTCATTTACCCATTCTAAAACAATACCGTAGCGAATTGCTTTGTTCGAGAGTTTAGAAACACTTATCGATAAAGTTGTACATCTGGTATCGACCAAAATTCATAAACCACTCAACAAATCAGTCAGTACAGTATAAAACAATTTTGTATCAAATCTACAAATGCGCACTTTCATATATATATATATATATATATATATATATATATATATATTAAAACTCAATCTAGGGCATTTCTAACCCCATCTCTATAGAATCACGCCACAGAGCCAAGGTTACTACTCAACCTCGCTCTGATACCAAATGTAACGACCCGAATTTCCGTTCTATTTGAGCCGAATAATAACACCACACGTCCAACCCAAATTGCATAGAAATACGAATCATTATTCGAAAGAAGTTAGAGGATGAGAAATAGAAAGAAAGAAATATTAGAATAGAAGAAAATGAAGATCACAAACTCACAGCGGAACGAATAAAATATATTAGGTAACATAAACTTTGAAATATAAATTAGTAACTGTTTATACATACCGTCATCGAAGCATAATGGTTATTCCTAGAACAGTTATAAACACCTGTTTCCAGAGATAACACAGTACACAGCGGAATATATGATAGTCTATAGCTAACTGATGAAGCCTCCTGCTTCAAGCTCCTCCAAGTGAAACTGTAAAATCCCGACTATTTGACTACCCATACAAATTTGGGCACCTAAGATTTTAGGGTAAAACAAAACAAAATAAACTCTGGGTCAGTCATGGGACTGGTGTGAGTAAACTCCAACAATTTGTTTAACTTTCAACATCCTTTCGAAAGAAATTATAATGGTAAGACCGATCCACACATAAACACGGATGTTTTTTACCTTACAATAAAAAAATATTTTTGATATCAAATCCAGTGATATTACAATAGTGTTTAAATCAAATAAATAGAGATCTAGCGGAATGATTGCATCTCACGCCCCATATATAATATAAAATCGAAAATCGCAGGGTGCTTATTGGAGATTGGATTTCCAACATGACAAGATATGGAACCACCTTTCGATCAATGTACTCTAGAGGGGATACACTGGGGTTCAACAAGAACATCTTGCAGCCCGGCCCACACATGACCGACCACTCATTTCGCTTGAGTGTATCGAATGTATATCACCAACGGTTGGGATCAGCAACCATTTCCCAAAAGGGACAGCATCGATAGATTTAAAGAAGAAAATGAAATTTCTCTAGATTGGTGATTGTACATCCTGATGGGAGCGACCCACATAGCCATGCTGCCTGTCGGATTTTTGTCAATTCCCGGTTGTGAGGCTTGAGGTTTGAATTATCTTCTAGAACATCTGGCCACCATTCACTTTGAATTCCACATCGTCAGATCCATCGGAAATCACTAATTGATTCCATAAAAATAATCAGATTGTTAGGCTAAAAAAGTTTCCCTTCTTTGCCACCAACTTCGTACGTTCGAAAACGTAATCCCTTTGGAAATACTCTGTCAGACACTCGTCCTTACAAGCTGTCTTGGGTCTGGACAAACCGAAGGCACCATTCTATTAATCCATCTTAGGCAATTTCTACCTAGGATTAACAGAATAGCCCTTGCACTTTACTCCGTCTTCATAATCTCTTCAACATAAGTTGATTTGTAACGCTTATGCCAATACAGAGTGGTTTTCAGATACTAAATCTGGTCTTGGTCTCTCCGTATTAACAACAGAGGTATAAAATAAATCAAAACTTTGATAGTCGATGATTTAATTATCAAATCAACATCCATATAATCAACGGTCCTATTTCCAATTGGAAATCTTACCGATCAAGCATCAAACAACACTAGCCTCTTTTTATATTAATTCCTTATTATATTATCGTTTCCAAATTCCCTTTTTCCTTCCTCTAGATTCTTTTAAAATTCAATTGTCTTTCTCGATTCTTGGAAAAACATTTCCCATATCAAAATTTCTCTATTCGAGAAAATATTTCTTATTCCAGTTAGGAACATTTCTATATATTCACGAATCCTTATTTTCTATATTCAGAAAATATACCTTATTAATATCGGAAAATATTTCCATATTCAATTTCTTGATTCTTTGTTGACCAATCCATTACGTGTAGAAAATATTTCACATTTTATTTGGGGGAAAACATTTCAAAATCCTTTAAACTAACGCGATGTTATAAAACATGGTTATTATAACTCAAACTATAAATCATTTATTAACTAACCATATTGCTAACCAATCTTCACTATCGAACCTTAACCATTTCTCCATAAATCATGAAGTCAATCAAGTTGGGGTTTAATTACCTCTCAGACTTAATTGAACAACATTCTCAACTTTGAAATAGTCAATCCTCAAAACTTTAAACAAAATCTCGCTTGCGCAACTCTCGGATTCATCTAAGAACATACTTCTTTTACGGAAAAATATTGATTATAACGGTAGCGTTATAATTGCTGTTTCCAAATATTTGATTTATAATACATTACTTTTAACAACAACGTTACAATCGCTGTCTAGAATTATAGAACATCTATTATAACAATAGCGTTAAGATCGTTGTTTAGATTTACAAAACATTTATTATAATGGCAGCGTTAAAATCGCTGTTTAGATTTTCAAAACATTTATTATAACAACAGCATTAAAATCGCTATTTTTAAATATTTGGTTTATAAAAATATGACATGTACTTATTCATTTCAATAAATTAATTAATAGGTAAATAGATAAATAATTAAATTTGATTCAAACCGGAAAGTAAAAATACTACATCCCTAAATTCGATATAATCGAATTCCAATAAATAACTTTCTCACAATAATCTATATTTGATTTATATTCCGAATTTCGGAATTTATCTACCATTTAGGGTAATTCAAAATCCCAAATTTAACTTTTGAATTTACGCTCTCTAAATTCTTACCAAAATCCTTTATACCCATTTCAATCTACAAAACATTATCCTAATTTATTCTATATTCCAAATGTTGGAATAAAACTCATCGTTTCTTAAAATGATTGTCCATTTCTTTCTTTTTTCCATTCAATTTCCAATCTAAATTCATATTTCAAATCTGAATTTCCTTTATAGATATTTCATTTGCTAAATTCCTTCAAACAATTATTCACTTAAATATTGAATATTTTCTTTTATATACGATCAAATCTATTTGAATATTATACTAGTAAACAACATTTAAAATCAAATTTCCATTTGTAACGTCTATTTAGAATTTATGCATAGGAAGACTTACATTAATTTCATCCATTTATAATCATGCTTATTATTTCCTTTATAATCGCTACATTCCATTTTCCATTACAAATATCGTTTTCAAACCCGATTTCCACTTTTCCAATATGAATTCAAACTTGAATTTATATTTTACTTTATCTCAAGATAATATTTTTACTAATCTAAAAACATCGTTTTATAAACAACTTCTTGTTTTATTTAAACAAGTTTCTATTTTAAGTTTATTCGAAATTTTATTTCTATTTTGGAAATAAATTCTATTTTTAAATTCAAGTTTCCTTTTCCACATTCGAAAATATTTTACGGTATCTAAAATACCAAGTTTATAGGGTCAGGATAAATCAAACACAACATATCCAATCAGGGATTATATAACACATCACATAATATAAAACAGTAATATAAATGTTGAGGAATCCAGTTGGATCCCTCCAACCCGTTTCCCTGCATCCACAGATGATAATCAACATTAATTTCACATAAATATGTAATATCCTACTAAACAGAACTAATAATCAATCAACTGTCAACCATTTCAACCAAACGATCATCACACAATATAAAATTACTATAATTAAATTTAAAACTCGTTTATATAAAAATATAAACGAGCTAGAGTTAGTGCGTTTACTCAACGTATTTTGCAATTGACGGTTCTGCTCTCGTTTCGTTGAAAAATCAAACGAGCATTTGATTTTATCACGAAATTTCATTAGCTCCGTTCTTAGCCATGTTAGTTCCATAATACAGATTTCTTCATTTGGGTTCCTATGGATCCGGTAGCTTTCGATTCTATTAACGAATGAAATAGATTTTAGCATTCCAAGATATAACATTTTTTTAAATAACTAAACTTAATTAACCTTTATAAATTATTAACTTAATTATACCTAACCGCTAAGCATATGATTACGCCCCCCTAATCCCGTGTTTACTGCATAACGCACCTTCTTCCTCCAGATCGAATCCGCATAACCCATTTTCCATAGCCGAAGTTAACAACACCCATACTCCTTTGACAGACCACGTTCCCTCCTCCCATCAGCCTGGTCTCTACACAACCACTATTCTACACAAGAAAATCAGTATGCCACTAAATCACGGTTTTAACCCTTCTTCCTCATATTCAACTCAAACAACTGCTTCCTGTAAGCAAAATGAGTTTACCCTTCTTTATTCCAAATCAACCATGTCTTAATTCCCGAAATCCTCTAGTAAGAATAAATCCCGCATCTGCTAATCCATGTTTACTCCATAATTACCAGTAATTTTCATCTTAATCATATCCATAAAGCCGCCCCAGCCAATCTTCCTTCTTCCAAAAGAAAAACACAGAACCAACTCCTCAACTAAACCAATCGCTTCTCACCATTTCAACTTTCTGAAACCTCTCCTCCTCCTCATGTTATTATTATTATTATTTTCCTAACCAAAGTCAAACTTCCACTGCTAACTGCAGCTGTGCCATAGTCATCTGAGCGCTGCCCTCTCATCCACTTCGCCAGTCAGTAGTCTGCTTGTGAACTAGTAAATGGTCCGATCCTTTTTTGCATTCAAACACCACCTGACCTTGGCAAATGGTGCGGACCGCCACCAAGATCCTCTCGCCATCACTTGTACCTCTGCTAGCTTCAACATGTCAACCTCAATTTGCCAATTATCAACTCCAAAACTCAAAAACTAAATACCTATGTCTGCTGTACTTTTTATTGCGAACATACTGGAGCTAGATCCTTCGAAATCAACACGAGATAGTTGAGTGCTCCCTTTCAGTCCAAATCCATGCGTTTTGAATTTTATGGGAATTTATTTGGATTTTCTTTGATTTTTTTATGTTTATAGAATTTGCGTTTTCTTCGTTTTGTTTTTTCTATTCGTAAACGAGAATGAGGGATCCGGTATATAAAATGTAAGTAGCTTGGCTTGGAAAACACGGAACTAATGGCGTGACACACACGGTTTGGGAAAATCTCGGCTCACATAGTCCTTAACAGCTTGATAGGCACGAATCCACTTGTTTGGACAACACGTTGCTGAATAAATGGGCAAGCATGTTGTTGAATGGAAACAAGGCTAGCCGCCATCTTTGACTAGAGAATGGAGACAGGCATAGATTCTACAATAACATTTTGTAATAGCTATTGTAATGCTTCTAATCTGATGGACCAAAGATTTGTATACTATCTTAATGTTTTTAGTAAATTTCCCTTGGATTTTCATATCTGCGTGTATTCATTTTACTATAATATTCATAAATATTGTGTACATTAATTGGAATTATATTGTGTACTATAATGTTCACATATACTTATTGTAACAATTAATTCGTCGGAAGCACATATCAAATGTTAAGTGTAGACAATATATTCCCTTTTAAGTTCGTAAATATATTTATGCTTTTCTTTTATCTTTTATAGTTCTTCGTACCCGCTACATACAATTTGGTTCATGACGAGATGTTATGGACAAAAGTAAGAATTTGGTTATATCGAGCATGTGCCATGATTCCAGGAATATAAAAAAAATAGGCTAGTTATCTTATTTTTTGGAACCTCAGAATACTGATATAGGGTGTAAAATACTTCAAATAAAAAGTTGCTTATTTTCAAAATAAAAACTGCAGAAAAATTGTATAAATTAAATTATAACTATGTCTCAAAATTCTTGTCCAAATTCGAAACTAATATTTAATTGTATTAAATAAATTGTTATGGCCTATATAAAACTCCACAACGACTTTCTAAAAAATTGATTTGGGCATAACTCAAAACGTATAAGATGAAATTTCAATTTTTCACTTTCGTTAGAAAAATATAATCAAACAGATTCTAACGTTTCTTGTTTCATTGAATTCCTACTTATATTGGATTCTGTATATTCAGTTGAAGTTTAAATCGTAAATTACGAACTACCGCGACTATTTTGAGCTCCTTTAAATTATATTATAAATTATACGTTAAAACTCTGTTTTATAAATAAATTCGTAAAAAAAACTTTTTTAAATTATAAGTACAACATTTAAAACCAATTTAAATGTTCAAAAATTAAATGGCTAAAAATCCGGGTTGTTACATTCCTTCCCCCTTAAAAAAATTTCGTCCTCGAAATTGCTAAGTAGTAAAAATGCTATAACTCTAACTTCTCATAACCTACTTAGTTGAAATCTTATATTCTATATCTTCATAATCTAGTTCTTACCCGATCTTCAAATTCTCATACCAATATTTGACCATTCATAATTCTTTCCAAATGATCCGTCCAACATTTTCGGACAATCCATCGTCACTTTCTTGTCTTCAATCAATATTCTCTTCTCCATATCCACACCCATTCCAATTGATTTTAAATCCATTTATCAATTTCATTTTTCTACTTGAAATTTTATTAACCAATTTTGGTTTTCTTGTTTCAATTATAATTAACAACTCGATTTTTAAATTATCAAAAATTTCTTGAACATTTTCAAACTCTTTAAATTTTTGAAAAATTTCGTCAGCATCTCCTTTGCATGGCTCAATCGGTACAACCACAACTCACCTTTCTAGACCTTCTCCAATCCAAAAGAAAATCAAAAAGCCAAGCGGCTTGCCCCATGGGCACATAAAACCATCAAACCCAAGTAATATTGTAAACATGTACCATTTTGTCGAGCATAATTCTATTTCTTGCAGTTGCTTCCATTCAATATCTTCTCAGTATACATTTATCCATTTCCAGTTGGTTTCAAATCAGTCCAACTCCCAGTAGTTTCTCTCTAATCAACTTCTGATTAGTTCACTTCCATTCGATCAATTCAAATCTGATTTCTATTTAAGTCAATCCACTTATTATACTTGAATCCAATTTTATCACAATTCAATTTTAATTAACAACATCCAATACATATTCAACTTGTTTATGCATAAGTCGGATTCACTTTATTAATTCCAATTTTAAGCATTTCTCTTTGTTTAATTTCATTTTGGATTATCTCTAATCCAGTCCAATTTCATTTAACTTAAGTTAAATTTAAATTCATTTGATTCACTTCTACCATTTTAATATATTTACTTTACAAGTTAAATTTTAATTTCAGAATTCAAATTTCCGGGTTTTATTTCAACTTAGTTTGAAATCATATATATATTTATATACATATTTTTATAATCAACTCAATTCTAATCATTTGAATTTCTAAAACATCTTGTCCTTTTCAAACAAATTTTCATTCCCAAATTACTATGGTATCAATCCGTCATTCAGAAACTTGAAAATGAATACCGATAATGTCGCGATCCATTATCAAAATTATTTTCTCACCACCGAAGTGATTTCAGTGCTTAATCCCTTTTAAAAATCCAATTAAACCATTCTTATTCAAAAATACTTTAAAGTAATGTTATATTACTTTATGATATTTCAGAATATATTTTATAAACACCCGGAATTTAAATTCCAATTCTAGTTTGAACTTAATCTTAGTTTACCTCATTTTTATACATTATCCGTATGCAAATTATATAACCAATTCAATGTTTCATAATTCCATTTGATTGTAATAACAATCAACACATACCTATACAATAATATTCTCATAAATTATATCTTTTATATCAAAATAATTTGTGGGCAAAATTATTTCATTTACCCATTCTAAAACAATACCTATCGAATTGCTTTGTTCGACAGCTTAGAAACACCTATCGATACAGTTGTACATCCTGTATCGACCAAAATTCATAAACCACTCAACAAACCAGTCAATACAGTATAACAATTTTATATCAAATCTACAAATACACACTCTCATATATATATATATATATATATATATATATATATATATATATATTCAAACTCAATCTAGGGCATTTCTAACCCCATCTCTATTGAATTATGCCATAGAGCCAAGGTTACTACTCAATCTCGCTCTGATACCAAATGTAACGACCCGAATTTCCATGCTATCTGAGCCGACTAATAACACCACACGTCCAACCCAAATTGCACAGAAATACAAATCATTATTGGAAAGAAGTTAGAGGATGAGAAATAGAACGAAAGAAATATTATAATAGAAGAAAATGAAGATCACAAACTCACAGCAGAACGAATAAAATATATTAGGTAACATAAACTTTGAAATACAAATTTGTAACTGTTTATACATACCGTCGTCAGAGCATAACGGTTATTCCTAGAGCAGTTATAAACACCTGTTTCCAGAGACAACACAGTATACAGCGGAAAATATGATAGTCTATAGCTAACTGATGAAGCCTCCTGCTTCAACCTCCTCCAAGTGAATCTGTAAAATCCCGACTACTTGGCTGCCCATACAAATTTGGTCACCCTAGAGTTTTAGGAAAAACAAAACGAAATAAACTCTGGGTCAGTCATGGGACTGGTGTGAGTAAACTCCAACCATATGTTTAACTTTCAAAATCCTTTCGAAAGAAATGATAATGGTAAGATCGATCCACACATAAACACGGATGGTTTTTACCTTACAATAACCAAAAATATTTTTGATATCAAATCCAGTGATATTACAATAGTGTTTAAATCAAATAAATAGAAATCTAGCGGAATGCTTGCATCTCATGCTCTATATATAATATAAAATCGTAAACCGCAGGGCGCTTATTGGAGATTGGATTTCCAACATGACAAGGTATGGAACCACCTTTCGATTAGTGTACGGTAGAGAGAATACACTGGGGTTCAACAAGAACATCTTGCAACCTGGTGCACACATGACCGACCACTCATTTCACTTGAGTGTATCGAATGTATATCACCAACGGTTGGGATCAGCAACTGTTTCCCAAAAGGGACAGCATCGATAGATTTAAAGAAGCAAATGGAATTTCTCTAGATAGGTGATTATACATCCTAATGGGAGCGACCTACATAGCCATGCTGCCTGCCCGATTTTTGTCAATTCCTGGTTGTGAGGCTTGAGATTTGAATTATCTTCCAGAACATCTGGCCACCATTCACTTTGAATGCCACATTGTCAGATCCATCGGAAATCACTAATTGATTCGCACAAAAATACTTAGATTGTTAGGCTAAAGAAGTTTCCCTTCTTTGCCACCAACTTCGTACGTTTGAAGGAACCAACATACGTAATCCCTTTGGAAATACTCTGTTAGACACTCATCCTTACAAGTTGTCCTGGGTCTGGACAAACCAAAGGCACCATTCTATTAATCCATCTTAGGCAATTTCTATCTAGGATTAACAGAACAGCCCTTGCACTTTACTCCGTCTTCATAATCTCTTCAACATAAGTTGTAACGCTTATGCCAATACGGAGTGGTTTTCAGATATTAAATCAAATTCCGGTCTCTCCGTATTGACAACGGAGGTATAAAATAAATCAAAACTTTGATAGTCGGTGATTTAACTATCAAAGCAACATCCATATAATCAACGGTCCTATTTCCAATTGGAAATCCTACCGATGAAGCATCAAACAACACTGGCCACTTTTTATTTTAATTTCTTATTATATTATCGATTCCTAATTCCCTTTTTCCCTCTTCTAGATTCTTCTAAAATTCAATTGTCTTTCTCGATTCTTGGAAAAACATTTCCCATATCAAAATTTTTCTATTCGAGAAAATATTTTTTGTTCCAGTTAGGAACATTTCTATATATTCACGAATCCTTATTTTCTATATTTAGAAAATATGCCTCATTAATATCAGAAAATATTTCCGTATTCAATTTCTTAATTCCTCGTTGACCAATCCATTACGCGTAGAAAATATTTCTCATTTTATTTGGGGAAAAACATTTCAAAATCCTTTAAATTAATGCGATGTTATAAATCATGGTTATTATAACTCAGGCTATAAATCATTTATTAACTAACCATATTGCTAACCAATCCTCACTATCGAACCTTAACCATTTCTCCATAAATCATGAAGTCAATCAAGTTGGGGTATAATTACCTCTCAAACCTTAATTGAACAACATTCTCAAATTTGAAATAGTCAAAGCTCACAACTTTAAACAAAATCTTGCTTGCGCGACTCTCGGATTCATCTAAAAACATACTTCTTTTACAGAAAAATATTGATTATAACGGTATCGTGATAATTGCTGTTTCCAAATATTTGATTTATAAAACATTACTTTTAACAACAATATTACAATCGCTATCTAGAATTATAGAATATCTATTATAACAATAGCGTTAAGATCGCTATTTAGATTTACAAAACATTTATTATAACGGCAGCGTTAAAATCGCTGTTTAGATTTACAAAACATTTATTATAACAACAGTGTTAAAATCGTTGTTTTCAAATATTTGGTTTATAAAAATATAACTTGTACTTATTCATATCAATAAATAAATTAATAAGTAAATAGATAAATAATTAAATTTGATTCAAACCGGAAAGTAAAAATACTACTTCCCAAAATTCGATATAACCGGATTCCAATAAATAACTTTCTCGCAGTAATCTATATTCGATTTATATACCGAATTTCGGAATTTATCTACCATTTAGGGTAATTCAAAATCCCAAATTTCACTTTTGAATTTGTGCTCTCTAAATTCTTACCAAAATCCTTTATACCCATTTCAGTCTACAAAACATTATCCCAATTTATTCTATATTCCAAATGTTGGAATAAAACTCCTCGTTTCTTAAAACGATTGTCCATTTCTCTATTTTTCCATTCAATTTCCAATCTAAATTCATATTTCAAATCTTAATTTCATTTAGAGATATTTCATTTGCCAAATTCCTTCAAACAATTATTCGCTTAAATTTTGAATATATTTCTTTTATATACAATCAAATCTATTTTAATATTATACTTGTAAACAACATTTCAAATCGAATTTCCATTTGTAACGTCTATTTAGAATTTACTCATAGGAAGACTTGCTTTAATTTCATCCATTTATAATCATGCTTATAATTTCCTTTATAATCGCCACATTCCATTTTCCATTACAAATATCGTTTTCAAACCCGATTTCCACTTTTCCAATATGAATTCAAACTTGAATTTATATTTTACTTTATCTCAAGATAATATTTTTAATAATCTGTAAACATCGTTTTATAAACAACTTCTTGTTTTATTTAAACAAGTTTCTATTTTAAGTTTATTCGAAATTTTATTTCTATTTTGGAAATAAATTCTATTTTTAAATTCCAATTTCATTTTCCACATTCGAAAATATTTTACGGTTTCTAAAATACCAAGTTTCTAGGGCCAAGGTAAATCAAACACAACATATCCAATCATGGATTATATAACACATCACATAATATAAAACAGTAATATAAATGTCGAGGAATCCAGTTGGATCCCTCCAACCTATTTCCCTGCATCCACAGATGTTAATCAACATTAATTTCACATAAATATGAAATATCCTGGTAAACAAAACTAGTAATCGATCAACTATCAACCATTTCAACCAAACAATCATCACACAATATAAAATTACTATAATTAAATTTAAAACTCGTTTATATAAAAATATAAACGAGCCAGAATTAGTGAGTTTACTAACCGTACTTTGCAGTTGATAGTTCTGCCCTCGTTTCGTTTTAAAATCAAACGAGTATTTGATTTTATCACGAAATTTCATTAGCTCCGCTCTTAGCCATGTTAGTTTCATAATATAAATGTCTTCATTTGGGTTCCTATGGATCTGGTAGCCTTTGATTCTATTGACGAATGAAATAGATTTTAACATTCCAAGATATGACATTTTTTTTAAATAACTAAACTTAATTATCCTTTATAAATTATTAACTTATTTATACCTAACCGCTAAGCATATGATTAGGCCCCCCTAATCCCGTGTTTACTGCATAACGCACCTTCTTCCTCCAGATCGAATCCGCATAACCCATTTACCATAGCCGAAGTTAACAACACCCATACTCCTTTTTTACAGACCACGTTCCCTCCTCCCATCAGCTTGGTCTCTACACAACCACTATTCTACAAAAGAAAATCAGTACGCCACTAAATCACGGTTTTAACCCTTCTTCCTCATATTCAACTCATACAACTGCTTCTTGCAACCAAAATGAGTTTACCCTTCTTTATTCCAAATCAACCATGTCTTAAGCCCCGAAATCCTCTAGTAGGAATAAATCATGCATCCTCTAATCCTTGTTTACTACATAATTACCAGTAATTTTCGTCTTAATCATATCCATAAAGCCGCCCCAGCCAATTTTCCTCCTTCCAAAAGAAGAACACAGAACCAACTCCTCAACCAAACCAATCCCTTCTCACCATTTCAACTTTATGAAACCTCTCCTCCTCCTCATGTTATTATTATTATTTTCCTAACCAAAGACAAACTTCCGCTGCCAACTGCAGCTGTGCCACAGTCATCTGAGTGCTACCATCTCATTCACTTCGCCAGTCAGCAGTCTGCTCGCGAACTAGTAAATGGTCCGATCCTTTTTTGCATTCAAACACCACTTGACTTCGGCAAATGGTGCGGCCCATCACTAGGATCCTCTCGCCATCACTTGTACCTCTGCTAGCTTCAATATGTCGACCTCCAATTTGCCAATTATCAACCCCAAAACTCACGAACTAAATACCTAAGTCTGCTGTACTTTTTATTGCGAACTTACTGGTGCTAGATCCTTCGAAATCAACTTGACATTGTTGAGCAGCTCCCTTTGAGTCCAAATCCATTCGTTTTGAACATTATGGGAATTTATTTGGATTTTCTTTGATTTGTTTATGTTTTTAGAAGTTGTGTTTTCTTCTTTTTGTTTTTTCTATTCGAAAACGAGAATGAGGGATCCGGTATATAAAATGTAAGTAGCTTGCCTTGGAAAACACGGAACTAATGGCGTGATACACACGGTTTGGGAAAAACTTGGCTGACATGGTACTTAATAGCTTGACAGGCACGTATCCACTTGTTTGGACAACACGTTGTTAAATAAATGGGCAAGCATGTTGTTGAGTAGAAACAAGGCTAGCCGCCATCTTTGACTAGAGAATGGAGACAGACATAGATACTACAATAACATTTTGTAATAGCTATTGTAATGCTTCTAATCTGATGGACCAAAGATTTGTATACTATCTTAATTTTTTTGGTAAATTACCCTTGGATTTTCATATCTGCAAGTATTCATTTTACTATAATATTCATAAATATTGTGTACATCAATTGGAATTATATTGTGTACTATAATGTTCACATATACTTATTGTAACAATTAATTTGCCGGAAGCACATATCAAATGTTAAGTGTAGACAATATATTCTCTTTTAAGTTCATAAATATATTTAAGTTTTTCTTTTATCTTTTATAGTTCTTCGTACCCACTACATATAATTTGGTTCACGACGAGCTGTTATGGAAAAAAGTAAGAATTTGGTTATATCAAGCATATGCCATGATTCCAGGAATACAAAAAAAATAGGCTAGTTATCTTATTTTGTGAAACCTTAAAATACTGATATAGGGTGAAAAATACTTCAAATAAAAAGTTGCTTATTTTTCAAAATAAAAATTACAGAAAAATTGTATAAATTAAATTATAACCATGTCTCAAAATTCTTGTCCAAATTCAAAGCCAATATTTAATTATGTTAAATAAATCGTTATGGCTTATACACGACTCCACAACAACTTTCTGAAAAATTGATTTTGGCATAACTCACAATGTATAAGAAGAAATTTCAATTTTTCACTTTCGTAATAAAAATATAATCAAACAAATTCTAAGGTTTCTTGTTTCATTGAATTCCGACTTATATTGGATTCTGTATATTCAGTTGAAATTTAAATCGTAAATTACAAACTACCGCGACTATTTCGAGCTCGTTTATATTGTATTATAAATTATACTTTAAAACTTTGTTTTATAAATAAATTCGTAAAAAAATCTTTTTTAAATTATCAATACAACATTTAAAACCATTTTAAATGTTCAAAAATTAAATGGCTAAAAATCCGGGTTGTTACATTAAATATATATATATACACACATATATATATATATATGCGATGTATAAAATATATATTTGCGATGTGAAAAATATTTGTTTGCTAAAAATATTATTTTTAGTTTATATATGCGGAATATAAAATGGTCATGTAATGGAAAAATTATTGGATTGTTAAAAATATAATTTTCAACTTATATATGCACTGTATAAAATGGTCATATAGTGGGATATTCAATTTTGATTTAAAATTGAAATGGAAGTTGGAATTGTTTTTGAAATTGAAATGGAAGTTGGAATTGTTCTTAAAATTGAAATATAATTTTCAACATATATATGCATTGTATAAAATGGTCATATAGTGGCTTGAATAGAATGCACCGCGCAGCGACTGTTCGCGAATTTCAACCATTAACTTCAAATTAATGTAACGGGAGATCCGACCATCAGATTCCCCTAAAACCGGAACCGTTGGGTTCACATTGTAAAGTACTTTACAATTTATGTAAGTGATTTGAAATCTAACGTGTAACAACCCGAAAAATCTGAACCAATTTAACATTTTTATTTTGGCAATTTTGATGAATTTTGAATATTTAAAATGATTTATTTTAAATAATAACGACGAGAAATTTATATTGAATAGAATTAGAATGTATATATTTATTTGAATCGACGTTAGAAAATAAATATTTATTTTTAATTATAAAAGGAATTGAAAATGGCGCGGTAGTTCGAAAATTTGATTTCAAATTTCAAATGAATGTACATGATTCAAAATAAACCGTATTTTAGAGAAACCAAAAATATTAGAATCTAATTGAGAATATCTTCCCAACGAATCCAAAAAATTGAAATTTCATAGCGGGAATAAAAAGTTATGCCCAGTTGAATATTCAGAATAGTTGCTATGGAATTTTGGCCTTAAAAATGGAAATTTTGCAAACGACCTCCGTTTTCGACGAAACCACTTTTGTTGAATCTGAGATGTCAAGTTATTGCTAGATTCCAAAATTCATAATTTTCTGAATCGGTATGTGAGTGTGGCAAAAGAAAACATGTTTTAATAGTTTTAGTCAATTTCGATCGACTAGAAAATGACCATTTTTCAAACTGTCCCAGAATTTGACAAAATTAGTTTTGTTAGGACTGTATCGTCAATATGAAACCAGATTAATTTTTCTGGAATTTTCAGAGTCAGTATGGGGCCCCAGTAAATTAAAATGTGCATGCAAATTCAATAAATGTTGACTTACATTTTAATATCAATGAAAACTGAACGAGACAGTCGAATTGGCTTACAAAACATATCCTATTGTGTTCGGAATGGGGGTTATTAACTAGGGACAATAGTCAGTGGGTTCGATTTAGAGTTCGTACGGAACAACAAATGATTGGAGAAATAAATTAATTAGAATATAAATATATATACCCAGCCACACATGGTCAAACCCTTACTTCCTATACCCGTAGTCAAACCCGCCCCTTCTCCTTTATCTCCCCGTCGTTCTTCAGGAATATATATATATATATATATATATATAACACAAATCACGCCCCTTCGATCCGAGAACCACCGCCCACCGCGCCTCTTCCCCAACTGCCGGACCCCGCCACAGCCGCCAACGGTCCCCTACCCCACTCCGTCGCTCCTCTTCTCCCTCTCCCCTTTTCTAAACCGAGATTTCGATTAACCTTAGCCCCAAAATCCACCTCTGGCCAATTTAAACCCTCACCGCCTTCCATTGACGCCGCACCACCAACCGCCTCCTCCTCCCTCCCTCCAACGGCAGAGGCCGCCACTTCCAGGCTCCGGCGACGCGAGCAACTGCCTTCCCCACCCCATTTATCCACCATAAGTTTTTTAATCTGATTTTTTTTATAGATTTATGTTAATAAAAACTAGATTTTTATACAGATTACATCGTGATAGAGAAGTGATTTTTACTTAGATAAAGAAGTGATTTTTGAATAAAATATTAGATTTTTATTTGCTTAAAGATTAGATTTTTATTCACTAAAAGATAAAAAAATTAAAAAGAGAAAGATAAGATTTTTATAAAGAAGAAAGATTGAATTTTTATAAAAGAGAAGGATTGAATTTTTATAACGAAGTGAAGATTTGATTTTTTTTCATAAAGTAAAGCTTTGATTTTTGAAATATAAAAACTATGATTTTGAATTATGAGAAAATATGATTTTGATAAAGTATACATCAATGTAAAAATATGATTTTTATATGATAGAGAGAATAAAAATATGATTTTTATTTGTGTAGCGACGTTATAAAAATATGACCTTTATACATGTAGTGATAAAATAAAAAGATGAGATTTTTAGATATATAATCATCATAATAAAAATGTGATTTTTAATATGAACAGCGTGGAGAAGGATGTGTTGGAGTGTCAGGCAAATCCCGACTGTTCTAAAATATAGAAATAAAACAGGCGGAGTGGATCCCTAAGGTGAGAACTTCTCACTTTTATTTTATTTTCTAGTTGAAATGTATACTAGGATGCAAATGGTGCTTAGCAGCACCCGACACCTGTCGTCCACAGACCATGGATGACTTATTTGCTTGTTTAACTGTGTTGTGAAAGTTGATTGTGTGATGTGGAATGGAATAAAATATTTTATAGTTAAAAATATAATTTTTAACGTGTATATGAATAAAATAAATATCCATAAACAAATCGGACGATTTGTTTATGTGCACATATTTGACTGATATTGATTGGAATGATAAATTTTACACATCGCCCAATTGCACAAATAAAATTCATTATTTGTTGATTGAAACTCCACACAGGTATTGGGATGAAACTGGAAATACACTAATCCCGATATTTAGTTGTATGTCAATCGAGTGATTGATAGACTGTTATAAGCGTTAAATATTTACATTTGATGCTTATACAGTGTAGAATGCACTTTGGATGATGATTGACTGTGTTTGATTGTCGTTGTGTACATATGTTGTATGAAATCCATATAATCACATTATATGGTAATTGACTGTGTCTGATTTCAGTTCAGAAAGAATGAATATTTTAAAATAACGATTATTTTAGAATAACGAATATTTTCAAATAATATTCAGAAAAGAATCAAAATATGATTTTGATGTCCGATTTGGGATGGACACGAATATATTTAAATATATATTGCCGTGTAGATTAGATATACGCCATTTTAACGTGAACGATATTTATATCGATTTTATTCATTTTTATAATGAATATCGAAAAGGAATTGATTTCAAAAACGTAATGTTTTGAAAATACTATCATTTATATAGATGACATGGAATATTCAATTTTGATTAGAAATTGAATATGAAGTTGAAATCATTTTGAAAATGAATTTAGAACTATTTATAAAATACGTTTTAGAAGGAAATCGATGGAATATATATTATGCATATAATATAATGGTCTGAATAGAACGCGCCGCGCTGCGGCAGTTCGCAAATTTCGACCATTGACTTCGAACGGACATTACATGAGGTCCGACCGTCGGATTCTCCTAAAACCCGAATGGTTGGGTTCGTATCGAAAAGGGATTTCTAACGAATATTAGAGATTTAAAATCTAACGGTTGGATTTGTAATTATGTCCAAATCAAATTTGGCAAAGGTCGTTGTAAGTGCAGTTCGATGGCCGTTTATAAAAATCGACTGTACGGGCCTTGATAAAATTATTAAAAATATCAATAATTTGTGTAAAATCATAACAAATGATTTGGAAAGAATTGGGATGAAAAATTTCGTATTTGAAAAGATAAAAATAGTTATTTATCAAAATGAACTAGTTTTGAACTAGAATTATAATTATAATTCAATTATTTTTAAAATAAATAAATTGGTTTTGAAATGGTTTTAAAAATAACTAGAATTTCCAATATATAAATTGGAAATGGATTTGAATCGAAATTATATTCAGAATATTTCGATGTTGGATTTCGTGATTATACAGATATTGTTATGGAAAATTGAAAGATATATATATATATATCGTTATTTACAATACGATATTTGTTGATTTCAGAATTTGATATTGAATATAAGCCGATATATTTTCTATTCAGAGCCTTGTACTTAATATCAAATTGGATTTTGGGTTCGTCGTGAATGGTATCTTTAATAATACTGTTCTTGAACCGAATGGAGTTAAGAAAATTAGAAACTGACTGGAGATTAGTTAAGTTTGATGGTTTCCTGGGTAGTGATTTGATGTTGGTTTCGGCCTTCGGGTTAATATTTAGTGGATTGTTCTCTTACTAATTTACGGTTAGAGGCTAATGTGAATTGGGTTTATTGTGAACTGTGTTTTTAACGACATTCGTTCTTTAACCCGATTTACAGTGAAATGTGATTTGGAATTTATAAATCATCTTATTAAGATTTAACAGGAATTCTCCAAAGTAAAGTTTTCCAATTTAATATATATTAAATTGGAATTGAATGGAATTCGATTTGATAATAATCGAAATGAAATTATGTGGAAGAAGACTGTTAATACAGATGGAATTTAAAAGGCGTTGCCGATATTCAATTTATATTATCGGTCAGATACGGAAATTGATATCGATTATATATTGATTTGTTCTTCCATGAAGACTCCATTATTAATGGAATGTGATTTGGGTTGTCGTGAATGGTATCTTTAATAATACTATTCTTAGACTCAACGGAGTTAAGAAATTTAGAAACTAACTGGAGATTAGTTAAATTGAATGGTTTCCTGGGTATTGATCTAATGTTGGTTTCGGCCTTCGGGGTTAATACTTAGGGAATTGTTCACGTGCAAATTTACGGTTAAAGGCTGATGGAATGGAATGTGATTTTGCGTTTATCATGAACCATGTTTTAAATGACATTGGTTCTTTAACCCAGTAAAAGACAGGATTTGATTTCCCATGTTAAACAATCGTTAATATTGATTTTTGGGAAGATTAAAACCAAGATGAGTTTTAATGAATCTTTAATTAGATTGAAATGATATCCAAAGGAAGATTAAAGAATATATTTGAAGAATTTATCTTTAATAAAATTAATGGGAACCTTTCCCAAAGTATAAGAATATTTGAATGAAGGAATATTCTGGATTGGAATGAGGCGTATGTTGTGTTTTTATAGCACTAGTTTATTATATACGCGAGTTAGTCAGAAAGACCGGGTTTATCCGATTCTGAATAACTGATTCAACGATATGTCGAGAATGAAGACGGTGGTTGAAGACCGGAGGTCTTCATATCGTTTGGATAATTACTAATGATCTTGATTGGGCTGTACACCCAAGAGGAGGGAATCAGTTGGTGATCGTCTAGACATACTTGGAGATCGATGGATATGCGAGGAATAAGGTGCCTCGGGTTTCGTTCAGACCCAGAACGAACTTATAAATGGATGTGTGTCTGACATTGGATTTCATTCTGTGTGATTGATATACATTGGTTACACAGTGTGAATTTCCCGTGTGGCATGTTGAGATGCAAATGATCAAGGCTTCTGTTAAAAAGCAGAGTCTTGTGGTTGATGATCAAAGCACGGTCTTTGTGGCATAGCTTTGTGTAGTGTTAATTCGCGAGCCTCACACCCTGGTGTGAACTAGAAACGGGAGATGACATCAGGGAGGGTATGCGTTTCCTTCTAGTTAGGAGTGGTGTCAGCATTTTGCATGCCCTGGCATTTTACTTATGTGGATGATGGCTAGCGAGGCACCTCAGTTATATTAGTCGATCCGGGGCCGATGGAGTCATTTGGCTCATTTACGCCCCATAGGGCGAAGAAACGCAGGGTTTAGGCATTATAATCCACATCGAGTGGACCGGCCCTGACGATCCAAAGCTTGTTTGCGTGGTTGCCTGAGACTCGGACTAGACAGTCTCGAAGCGGTAAGGACGATCCCTTGCCTTGGTTCACAGATGGAAATCCAACTTCCAATACGTGACTTTGCAGTTTTGATTGTAAACCTATATATGGCGACTTAGTGGTACGGGGTACTTATGCCATCTATGATTGATACTTATGATTGAAATTGTTTTTGACACTATACACTTATAGTAATTGTAACACCCCGTATTTTCTGTGAACTTAAGAATTACAAATCTGAGTATAATTAAAATATAAAATCAGAATCAAGGGAAAGGTCTGTTCCATTTCGTTCGTCTCGGAAAAATACGCGAAATAGAGTCCGAAATTTCGTAAATCGGAGTCCATATGACCAAGTTATGGCCTTCCAAAGTTTAGAAAAAAATTAAACAGCACAGACCAGGTCAACTGGGGAGTCGACCCTAGATTCGACCTGCCCCAGGGGGTCGACCCTAGAGTCGACCCTAGAGTTGACCTGCCCCCAGGGGGTCGACCCTAGAGTCGACCCTAGTGTCGACCTGGGGGTCGACTTGCCTCCCGAATCTGCTTTTCTGCCTGGGTGCGTTCTAATGTATCTGGTCTCGTTTTCTGTCTAGATTCGTCTGCCTAAACCTATTTAAACAGCCCCGAACCCAGCCTTCTCTGCACACAATTCTATTATGCTACTACTCTGCCTCTGTTCTAAATTAAAAATAAAAATGGCGTTGCTACTCTGCTGAAATCAAAACTAGAAGACCATCAACATCAACCTAAATTCAATTAGAGATTAGAGCTTCTGCAACGGTTCTACAACAACTAGAGTTCTTTCTTTAATCCAATTAAGGCAAGTACAGTTATTTTCCGCTATAAACGTTAATTCTGATTTTGACATGAATTGTGAATCTGAATCTGAGATTATATCTGTTCTGTTCTGATTTATCTTATTCTGTACCTCTTTCCTCTTTCTGTTCTATAGCCAGGCTACTACGAGCCTGAGCCAATCTCATAAGAGATTAACATGCGCTAAAATGTTTGGGACAGTAAAATGAATGATGCATAAATTGGGCATGACCAATAGGTGACTAATTTGAGGAAAGAACATGGACTGTAGCTAGAACATGAATCTGAGACATATGATTGGACATGATATATTTATAACATAAAAAGGTATTGAACATATGATTTGTGGACATGACATAAAAAGGTATATAATTGAACATAAATATAGACTGTATTGAACACATGATTTAGGATAAAGAGAATATGGCCTAGGTATAAAGATTTACATGAAAGTAGGATATCTATTAATGTAAATAAACACCTAAGTAAGGGACCTTTGGGATATATGACATGCATAGTAATCTATGGCTATATTTGGTATAAATTATATGTATCTTCTGTACTATGCAAGTATAATAAAAATTTGGAACATATGATATATGGTAAATTTATGACCATAATCTGTGCTATGTAAATTTAATACAAACATAGGGTATATGACAATATTGTGAATCAAGACTATTATTTATGCACGTGAACTTAGGTAAGATTTATAATTAGGCAAGGTATGAAACTTTAAGAAATAAGTAAATTTGTTATACTTGCCTAATTTGCTAGTTGTGTTACATTGCCTAATCTGCTAGTTCTGTTATATTACTAAATCTGCTAGTTTGCTTAATCTGCTAAGTCGCCTAATATGAGAAATCTATTATCTGCTATATCTGTTGAGTTGGTATAATTAGTCCGCTATTGACATAATCTGAATTGGCTATAGTTATGAATAATTGACATGTATATTAGGCGTGGGTATAAATGGTAAATCATTAATTAATTGGCCGCAAAGATAAACATGGCTAACTCGAGGTTATAATGAGTTTGCGGCGTAATTCTGCCCGGAACCGCCCGGCATAATCCAGCGGTCGCAAACAATAGGTTCTAATGTGAGAAGTTAGTCATAATGTGCTAGAAACCCGAGGTTAGACTCAGTTTGCGACAGAAACCTGCCCGGATCCAACCGGCCTAACCAGTAGCCGCAAACTGTCAGTCTAATGTGAGAGGTTTGGGCATTAGTATTTAATTAATGAAAATCTGAGATAATTATGATGTCTAAAACAAGTTGGGTAAGGTTAAACCAATTGGACCAATGAGTCTGATAAACCCGTTTCATGAATCCGTAGGCCCAAGACAAAGTTAGATAATCTGGAACCAGTTAATCTCTAAGCCTGTTAATCCGAGCATCTGATCCGTTAGTCTGAAAACCTGTTAACTTGATTTCATGATCTGTGAACTAGTTAATCTAAATTTTGTATGTCTGAAACTTGTAGACAAGTTAAACTAAAATCTGTTAGTCTGGGGACACAAGGTTAGGAGGGGAATTACTTGTGTCATCTGTTGTTTGGGACCCATATTAGTCAGTAACTCTTTCTGGTATCAAAACTTTGACCCAACAATAGTTAGGGTCCGGGCACGCTTACTGAACTAATTATAAGCGGTTCATTCTGATAATGGCGAGGGGTGTTGATGGTGCGTTCCAACCGGGTCATGTGCGTGCATGGATCCCGGTCTGCCTCTGAGGATGTAAGACGCCGTGATATCTGTAAATAGGTCTGTGCCGATTGGTTGTCACTTTAGGGAGTGATACACCCTACTGTGGGGCCGACACAGGATATTTATGTATTAGGGAGCTGATCGCTTGGGGTAGGGTTTTAGGGTACACTTAGTTCTGTCTGTTTCTGTTGGTATCGTCTGTTTCTATTGGGTGGTAACACCTGTCTGTTTCTGTGTGGTACCGTCTGTTCGGGCGGTAAAGGCCCATTACTAGTGTACACCTAATTCTACATTCTGTTTCCATAGGGATTAATCTGTTTCTGCTTCTGTCTGTTTCTGGTCGGGTAGTAAAGGCCCATTATTAGCATTCTGTTTCTGTTAAATTATTCTGTACCCATTCCTGCTTCAGTTTAGACATTAGGGTGACACCTAATTCTGTTATACTAGTATTAGTGCAGAGAAGTGTAAAGCAATAGTTTATGTCATTCTGTTCTTCTGTTATATCTGCTACACCTGTTACAGTTATCCCTCATCCAGTTTTATGTTCATGTCATATTATTATTATTATCTATTCATATGCTGAAAGTCACTGGACTTGCCAGACTTTTTGTCTGACCCTTGTTGTTTCACCTCCTTTCTTCCGTTTCTCCCCCCCAGGTTATCCAAGGAGGGAATACTTTAGTTTGATCCGGATTTCTCTTTGCTTGAAGTGCTTAAAGTATGGCTTGGCTCTGTATAGCTTCCGCTCTATGGGGATTATGATTTTAAACCATGCATTTTGAAGGCTTTTGTACAAGACTGATATTTTGTACTTGAATTCTGAGATTTGAAAGGATGTAACCATATTGATTCCTGTTTCCGCTGTAATAAAGTTAAAAATTTTCAAGTACTGTTTTATCTATCTTGTAAGTTTCTGTTCTGTTTACTAAAATGCTCCACCAAAGTTAAGGCATTCCCTTTGTGAGTGACCTTAACGGATGTGGGGTGTTACAGTAATAATAAAAGATGAAATTTCATGTACCAAGCATTTTTGGCTATTATAAGCTAAAAACTCTGTCCTCTGGCTTGCGTTGCATTATGTGATGGGACCTGAGTCTTATAATAGCTTCATTGTTCTTTATTTAGCATTGCGTTGTTATTTTATGGACTGGTATTCTTGGGAAGAAACCCGTTCTGTGTTATATGGCGTGGTCCCTTGATTTACCGAACTTTAAAATCAAATTAATAACTGTTTTAGTTCTCACACCAGTCACATGACTGACCTGGAGTTTATTGTTTTAACCTAAACTCTAGGTGCCCCTATTTTCCGCATGGGCAGCTAGTAGTTTTGGTTTTGCAGATTTACATTCACAGGATCCTGGTTTACCGCTGGAATGATATTCGGAAAGCTCTGTATCCATATAATCCTTTCAGTTGTGTTTTGTATTATTTTCTGCTGCATTGTAACTTGGAAATCTCTGATATTTAGTAAATGTGTAATATTTATTTTTACTCTGTATATTCTTGTATTCTGATGAAATTGTTGTAATAAGCAATGAAATGTTTTTCTGTTTGTTTTCTAACTTGTCGTGTTCTCAACTCAATCCGTGCTTTCCTTCACGGGGCAGTTCAGGTTGTGTCAGATTGGTATCAGAGCTTTGGTTTACAAAACTCGAGAACAAGACACTTTGGAACCAAATGAAAGAATTCATCAGAGATTGGATTAGTAATATCCAATGGGAATGACTCGTTAGAGATAGGATCAGTAGTATCCTAGAATGAGTCGGAAGAGTATATTTTTTAAATGAGCACAAATTTTGGTTTGAAAATTTAAACTTTATTATTCGTATTTGAATACTTATTTTATACTGATTTGGATAATCAAGTGTATAAAGATTTTGTGTATACATTTGATCCATGTGTATTAAAAGTTTTAATATACTGAATAGATATAGAATCACACTCTAGTCGCCCGGAGATGATTCTGATGATTACTCGAGTATCATCAGAATTTATATTCGAGTTTCGAAAGTGGGATATCTGTATATTTCCATTAGACTGGTGTGAGAACCAAAACTAGATAGGGCATATTGTTGTGATTTGGTATCAAAAATCTGATTTTTGGACTATGTATCAAAGTTATGAATTTGAAAAGCTAATCAACTTATTGATTGATGATTGTGTTGTGTGATTATTTAGTTGAACCAATATGTGAATGTAAGGTAAATTTAGCCAAATTGTCTCAAATATTGAACTATATTAAAAATTGTTTGAAATTGCATAGATGTACATGCATATATATATATATATATATATATATATATATATATATTGAACAGGTCATAACAGCGAAGCTAAGCAGAGAAATAAAATTGTTTGCCCGACAAATAGATACATGTTTATTGTATTTCTTGGGTTTTTGATGATTTTATGAGCCGGTCGGCTGTTTCTTTTTCTTTTTGGATTGGAGAGGCCTGTTTGGCAATTTCGGAATTTTCCCGGTGCTCCCGTGCAGGGGAGGTTATGGCGAAATATTTCGAAAATTTAGGGTGTTATCCAAAATTTTGAAGAATTTGAAAAGTTCTTAGAAACTGAAAAGTTGAAGAACTAAAGCCATAATGAAAATAATGAAAGTTGAGTTGGTTTGTAAAACAACTTTCAGCTTCGTTCCTTTTCGGGGACGAAAAGATTTTAAGTTGGAGAGATTGTAATAACCCGAAAATCCGAACCAATTTAAAAATTTTATTTTAGCAATTTTGATGAATTTTGAATATTTAAAATGATTTATTTTAAATAATAACGACGAGAATTTTATTTTGAATAGAATTAGATAGTATATATTTATTTTAATCGACGTTAGAAAATAAATATTTATTTTTTAATTGTAAAAGGAATTGAAAATGGCGCGGTAATTCGAAAATTCGATTTCAAATTTCAAATGAATGTACAGGATTCGAAATAAACCGGATTTTAGCGAAACCAAAAATATTAGAATCTAAATGAGAATATCTTCGCAATAAATCCGAAAAATTGAAATTTCATAGCGGGAATAAAAAGTTATGCCCAGTTGAAAATTCAGAATAGTCACTATAGAATTTTGGCCCTTAAAAATGGAAATTTTGCAAACGACCTCCGTTTTTGACGAAACCACTTTTGTTGGATCCGAGATGTCATGTTATTGCTAGATTCCAAAATTCATCATTTTCTGAATCAATATGTGAGTGTGGCAAAAGAAAACGTGTTTTAACAGTTTCAATCAATTTCTATCGACCAGAAAATGGCCATTTTTCAAACGGTCTCAGAATTTGACGAAATTAGTTTTGTTAGGGCCGTATCATCAATACGAAGCCAGATTAATTTTTTTGGAATTTTTAGAGTCAGTACGGGGCACCAGTAAATTAAAATGTGAGTTTAAATTCAATATATGTTGATTTACATTTTAATATCAATGAAAACTGAATGAAACAGTCGAATAGGCTTACGAAACATATCCCATTATGTTCGTAATAGGGGTAATTTACTTGGGATGACAGTCGGTGGGTTCAATTTAGAGTTTGTAAGGAACAACAAATGATTGGAGAAATAAAATTATTAAAATATAAATATATATACCCAGCCACACACGGTCAAACCCTTACTTCCTATACCCGAAGTCAAACCCGCCCCTTCTCCTTTATCTCCCCGTCATTCTTCAGGAAAAAATATAAAACAAATCGCGCCCCTCCGATTTGAGAACCACCGCCCACCACGCCTCTTCCCCAGCCGCTGGACCCCGCCACAACCGCCACTGGTCCCCCATCCCACTCCGTCGCTCCTCTTCTCCCTCTCCCCTTCTTCTAAACTGATATTTCGACTAACCCTAGCCCCAAAAGCCACCTCCGGCTAATTTAAACCCTCCGCCACCTTCCATTGACGCAGCACCACCAACCGCCTCCTCCTCCCTCCCTCCGACGGTAGACGCCGCCACTTCCAGGCTCCGGCGATGCGAGCAACCGCCATCCCTACCCCATTTATCCACCGTAAGTTTTTAATCCGATTTTGTTTATAATTCATGTTAATAAAAACTAGATTTTTATATAGATTACATGGTGATAAAGAAGTGATTTTTACTTAGATAAAGAAGTGATTTTTGAATAAAAGATTAGATTTTTATTTGCTTAAAGATTAGATTTTTATTCACTAAAAGATAAAAAAATTAAAAAGAGAAAGATAGGATTTTTATAAAGAAGAAAGATTGAATTTTTATAAAGAAGAAAGATTGAATTTTTATAAAAGAGAAGGATTGAATTTTAATAACGAAGTGAAGGTTTGATTTTTTTCTTCATAAAGTAAAGCTTTGATTTTTGAAATATTAAAAGCTATGATTTTGAATTATGAGAAAATATGATTGTGATAAAATATACATCAATGTAAAAATATGATTTTTATATGATAGAGAGAATAAAAATATGATTTTTATTTATGTAGCGATGTTATAAAAATATGATCTTTATACATGTAGTGATAAAATAAAAAGATGATATTTTTAAATATATAATCATCATAATAAAAATGTAATTTTTAATATGAACAGCATAGAGAAGACAACATTGGAGTGTCAGGCAAATCCCGACTGTGCTAAAATACGGAAATAAAATAGGCGGAGTGGATCCCCAAGGTGAGAACTTCTCGCTTTTATTTTATTCTCTAGTTGAAATATATACTAGGATGCAGACAGTGCTTAGCAGCACCCGACACCCGTCGTTCACAGACCATGGACGACATGTTTGCTTGTTTGACTGTGTTGTGAAAGTTGATTGTGTGATGTGTAATGGAATAAAATATTTTATAGTTAAAAATATAATTTTTAACGTGTATATGAATAAAATAAATATCCATAAACAAATCGGACGTTTTGTTTATGTACACACATTTGACTGATATTGATTGGGACGATAAATTTTACACATCGCCCAACTACACAAATAAAATTCATTATTTGTTGATTGAAACCCCACACGGGTATTGGGAAGAAATAGGATATACACTAATCCCAACATTTAGTTGTATGTCAATCTATTGATTGACAGACTGTTATAAGAGTTAAATATTTATATTTAATGCTTATACAGTGTAGAATGCACTTTGGATGACGGTTGACTGTGTTTGATTGTCGTTGTGTACATGTGTTGTATGAAATCCATATAATCATATTATATGGTAATTGACTGTGTCTGATTTCAGTTCAGAAAGAATGAATATTTTAAAATAACGATTATTTTAGAATAACGAATATTTTCAAATAATATTCAGAAAAGAATCAAAATATGATTTTGATGTCCGATTTGGGATGGACATGAATATATTTAAATATATATAGCCGTGTTGATTGGATATACGCCATTTTAATGTGAACGATATTTATATCGATTTTATTCATTTTTATAATGAATATCGAAAAGGAATTGATTTCAAAAATGTAATGTTTTGAAAATACTATCATTTATATATCGATGACATGGAATATTCAATTTTGATAAGAAATTGATTATGAAGTTGAAATCGTTTTGAAAACGAATTTAAAACGATTTATGAAATACGTTTTAAAAGGAAATCGATGGAATATATATTATATATATATAATATAATGGCCTGAATAGAACGCGCCGCGCTATGGCAGTTCGCGATTTTCGACCATTGACTTCAAACGGACATTTCGGGAGATCTGATCGTCGGATTCCCCTAAAACTGGAACCGTTGGGTTCGTATTGAAAATGGCTTTCTAACAATATTAGAGATTTAAAATCTAATAGTTGGATTTGGAATTATGTCCAAATCAAATTTGGAAAAGGTCGTTGTAAGTGCAGTTCGATGGCTGTTTATGAAAATCGACTGTACGGGCCTTGATAAAATTATTAAAAATATCAATAATTTGTGTAAAATCATAACAAACGATTTAGAAAGAATTGGGACAAAAAATTCCATACTTGAAAAAATAAAAATAGATTTTTATCAAAATGAACTAGTTTTGAACTAGAATTATAATTCAATTATTTTTAAAATAAATCAATTTGTTTTGAAATGGTTTTAAAAATAACCAGAATTTCCAATATATAAATTGGAAATGGATTTGAATCGAAATTGTCTTCGGAATATTTCGATGTTGGATTTTGTGATTATACAGATATTGTTATGGAAATTTGAAAGATATATATATATATCACTATTTCCAATACGATATTTGTTGATTTCGGAAGTTGATATTGAATATAAGCCGATATATTTTCTATTCAGAGGCTTGTATCTAATATCAAGTTGGATTTTGGGTTCTTCGTGAATGGTATCTTTAATAATACTGTTCTTGAACTGAATGGAGTTAAGAAAATCAGAAACTGACTGGAGATTAGTTAAGTTGAATGGTTTCCTAGGTATTTATCTGATCTTGGTTTTGGCCTTCGGGGTTAATACTTTGTGGATTGTTCTCTTACTAATTTACGGTGAGAGGCTAATGTGAATTGGGTTTATTGTGAGCTATGTTTTTAACGACATTCGTTCTTTAACCCAATTTTGAGTGAAATGTGATTTGGAATTTATAAATCTTTTTATAAAGATTTAACAGGAATTCTCCAAAGTAAAGTTTTCCAATTTAATAAATATTAAATTGGAATTGAATGGAATTCGATTTGATAATAATCGAAATGAAATTATGTGGAAGAAGACTGTTAATACAAATAGGATATAAAAGGCATTGCCGATATTCCATTTATATTATTGGTCGGGTATGGAAATTGATATCGATTATATATTGATTTGTTCTTCCGTGAAGATTCCATAACTAATGGAATGTGATTTGGGTTGTCGTGAATGGTATCTTTAATAATACTATTCTTAGACCCAACGGAGTTAAGAAATTCAAAAACTAACTGGAGATTAGTTAAACTGAATGGTTTCCTGGGTATTGATCTGATGTTGGTTTCGGCCTTCAGGGTTAATACTTAGGGAATTGTTCACTTGCTAATTTACGGTTAAAGGCTGATGGAATGGAATGTGATTTGGGTTTATCGTGAACCGTGTTTTAAATGACATTGGTTCTTTAACCTAGTAAAAGACAGGATATGATTTCCCAAGTTAAACAATCGTTAATATTGATTTTTGGGAAGATTAAAACCAAGTGGAGTTTTAATGAATCATTAATTAGATTAAAATGATATCCAAAGGAAGATTAAAGAATAAATTTGAAGAATTTATGTTTGATAAAATTAATGGGAACCTTTCCCAAAGTATAAGAATATTTGAATAAAGGAATATTCTAGATTGGAATGAGGCATATGTTGTGTTTTTATAGCACTTGTTTATTATATACGCGAGTTATTCAGAAAGACCGGGTTTATCCCATTCTGAATAACTGATTCGATGATATGTTGAGAATGAAGAAGGTGGTTGAAGACCGGAGGTATTCACATTGTTTGGATAATTACTGATGATCTTGATTGGGCTGTACACCCAAGAGGAGAGAATCGGTTGGTGATCATCCAGACATACTTGGAGATCGATGGATATGCGAGGATTAAGGTGCCTCCGGTTTCGTTCAGACCCAGAACGAACTTTTAAATGGATGTGTGTCAGACATTGGATTTCATTCTGTGTGATTGATATACATCGGCTGCATGGCATGAATTGCCTATGTGGCATGCTGAGATGCAAATGATCAAGGCTTCTATTGAAAAGCAGAGTCTTGTCGTTGATGGTCAAAGCACGGCCTTTGTGGCGTAGCTTTGTGTAGCGTTAATTCATGAGCCTCACACCCTGGTGTGAACCAGAAATGGGAGAGGACATCAGGAAGGGCATGTGTTTCCTTCTAGTTAGGAGTTGTAACAACCCGAATTCGACGGACCAATTTTTTTTCAAAAACCCAATACGTCAAAACCCGAGTTGGTTGCTCTGGTATCTTGCAGAAAAGACAGAGACAAGAAATATATCAGAGTTCGGAAAACACTTCACAGCGGAAGGAATAAAATATAATATATATAAACATAGCTTTACCTTAATTACAATACTGCTAAATCAGTATCTCCAAAGCTATAAGTCTCTATCATGAATCTAACCTGCGAATGTTATGAGGAGGGGGTCAGAACATAAGTTCTGTGTGAATGAGTTTAAACTATACTTCTTGAATAATCCTACATATACCGTTCAATTACATTTTATTGTTTATTAGGTTATTTGTGTCGTTAGCGCTCAAGGCTTTCACATACGTCGCACCCATCTATTCCCAGTAGATTAACCTAATATAATGTATATGTAGCTACCCCCAAACTGAGGTACACCCCTTGTACCCCACTCGCATGGTCCCCACCGTATCCTCGCAGTGATTTACGCAGTCCCCCCATCCTATGTCATAGTAATGTATATTCCTCTTATATATATAATACAACACTACGCCCACATAGGATCACTCTAATTTGATTGTCGTTATCGAATAACGCCCACCAGTCTACGATACACCACCCAGAGAAGACATGGTTATATCTAGACTCTTCCACGAACGTATTCTCTATCGTATTCGATATCTAACCCATACACCCATCGTGTGTGCGTGCACGGGTTCCGTGGCAGGGCTACACAAGAAACACGGAACTCGGTCGGGAGTTTTCCTTATATTTGTGCAAGGCCCGCCTTTAAGAGCCTCCCACACAAATATCCCTTGGGTTTGTTTTCTATGGTTGCTATGGCCCCACCTCGTCCCCTCCCATAACTAATAAAGACTAAGAGAGCTAAGCGACAAGCCCCTAAGCAACCAATCTAAACATCCATGTGGCGTCTCCCCTCAACCACCGTCCCACGATAGTGAATGGTTAATGGTATATTGGGTTATTTACCATTCCCCACAAGTCTAACCTATTATCCTTCCTTTTCTTATTCAAATTCATTCATAATAGGTTATTTACCATTCCCCACTTTTGTCATTAATTTTGATTTATTTAACCCTTTCCATTTATTTAACCCGTTACCTAAACTTTACCCAATTCAATTAATTTGTGATGCCATAACGGGTCCCCTTTGGTTAAGCATTATTTATTTATGTCTTACATGTCGCCCATGTCCCACTTAACCTCTTTTATTATTGTTTCCATGTTTTACACATGCTTTCCTACGGTTAAGTCCACCTTAGTCATGTTTTACTTCACATATCTTACTACATTTAAGTCCACATTTACATGTTTTACATGTCTTGTCTTACTACGGTTAAGTCCATATTTACATGTTTTATATGCCTTGTCTTACTACGGTTAAGTCCATATTTACATGTCATATTTTACATGTCATATTTTACATGTCACCCACTTAACACTCAAACCTTACCCATGTCACCCACATGTCTTATTATGGTTAGTATTCCTTAATTCATTCATTATGACGAACGGTGCATGACCTCCCACATTAGACCGAACAATTTGTGGCTGTTGGATTTGCCGGGCGGTTCCGGGCAGTCTTACACCACAAAGCGGGTCTAACCTCGTGTCACCAACCGTTACGCCTACAATTCATGCCTGTGACCTCTCACATTAGACGTCCAATTGTGGCAGCTGGATTTGTCGTGCGGTTCCGGGCAGTCTTACACCACAATTGCGCCTAACCTCGTGTCAAAGTTCATTAACATCGTATTTCACCCAAATCCCAATTTTCATGTTATGTGTTTCCAATTCAACATACAGTCATGTTTACAATTTTTCCTATTCCAACTTGTCACTAATTACATATTAATTAGCCTTAATTACAAATTTCCAATTATAGGCAATTTCATCAATTCCATGTAATCCATACCTAAATATGCCAATTTCTTTTATATTCCAATTATCCAAAATATCCAATAATACTCAAGTTCATAAAATCAAGATTTTTCCAATATATTTCCCAACGCTCTCATGTTCATACATATAAACTAGTTCACCTTTTAGGCTTATCTTACCGATAAATTTCACCAATCCATGTTATCCAATTACATGTTGTTAATATTAAATTGTACTAATTCCATATCCAATTTCAATCATGCTAAACTACATAAATTTAAAATTACCATTCAATTATGTCCATAATTCTATTCAAATCATACATAAATCCTTCCAACCCATATCATGCCCAAACAACCCTTTTTTCCTTTTACTTTCTCGTTCTCGTTTACAATGCATAAATTCATGATAGATAAAGGCTCGAGATAGCCTAGCTATAAAAATAAAAAGGGAAAAGAATAAAAAGGAGAGAACTCAATCGTAAGCGTAAATGAAATAAACGATCTTATTAAATTATCATCATATTCATTATGGGGAATGACAAACGATAGAAGTACATTTATACAACAACTGTATTTTAAACCACTCACCTTGACTGGATTGGAGAAATAAACAATTGGTTGTCGAGGTAGAACGTTGGTTTAGGCTTCTTATTAGATTATTGACGCAGAACATGAATTGTTGTTGAAGAAACTTGCTACTTGATTTGATTAAACTCCAAAATTGATGAAGAACTTGCAATTTAATTTAGAGTTTAGAGGCGGCGGCTATGTTGGGTTGAAGTTTGGTGGCATGGCGGCGTCTTATAAGAGATAGAATGATTTTAGGGTTAGGTTAGGTGTTCTTTTATAGGTGGGTAAGAGCAACTAGGACCTTAGGTTTAAATAAAAACTCATCTAAACCGTCCACCTCACCCTAGAAAAGAACCATCCAGAATAACCCATTTCTCACTTAGTGCTCCTATAAAAAATAAAAGAAACTGCTTTATTTCTTTCTAATTAATGCATTACATACTATTTTTAACGTATAGCAACCTCTTTCCTTCATGCATTCAATTTTTTTTGTTTATTTATTTATTTGCACTTATACGTGAACCTTTATTTGCTATATTCTTCTCCTAATCAATTAATTGATTTCGTTTTCTTTTTGTCTACTCTTTTTGAAAAGAAACTGCATGTCCTTAAACTATTTTCTTTTATTTATTTACATCTAATCACATGTGCATGCATCTCTGATTTGAATGTTATTTAATAACATTAACCTTCCTTCAATTGTGGCTTGCTTATGGCCTTATTAGTTTACCTTTTAAACGTTTAAATTTCAAAAGTTGATCCCCTTCACATTTAATTGCTCTATTTTAATGTTTACTACCTTTTTCTATGCATGCTTTAATTGCATATTTGACATGTTTTGCATTCCATATTCTCTTTCTTTTATTTGCATCACATTAATTTATTTTTATTCAGTTTCATGCACCATCCATTTATTTAATTCAATAATTTCACATATCCTATTTCCCTTATTGCATTAATTTCAAATAACATGTATACGTATATGCCCCCTTTTTGTTTGTTTCTATGTTCGCGCGCAACTTCAAATTTGAATCATGTTCATACGCATCCAGCTCTTATGCGTATACTAATTTTTATATGCGAACAATTGTCTATTTTATTTGGAAATTATCTTCCTTAATCAATTAATGGTTTATTTCCATTCTTTCAATTAAACCTCCAATTAACTTATCCCCTTTCGCACTGAACCAATTTGCTAAGCCACTATTTAGCCGCTCTTTAAAACGAAACAAAAAAATATATGGCACTAGTGGTGGTTGAACTCACAACCTCTTATGTACAAGTCTCATGTATTAACCAAATGAGCTACTAAGTCTTTTGTTAACAAGACTTAGGACCAAGCTACATATTATTCTTTTTCCATTGCTCTTTTTCATGTTTTGTTGCATTTCTTAAATTAAGGACAACTTCTTCGTTTTAAATCAGTTTTCTACAAACTATAGGTCTAAATTGACCAGAAAATCGCCACGAACGTAATGATGCTAATTTCGTGATCAAATTCTAGAGTCTCTTCAAATTCTCCTTTTTATTTCTTTTTAAATGTTCGCATGTATTTATTCGCATTTCACTGTATTTCTTCTTATTTCAAATATTGCATGTAATTTCTTTATTAATATTTTTCTTTATTTCACTGCATAAACTTCTTACATGCAATTACATTAATATTATTTAATCTTTCCTTTAAATATATCCATGCATATATACATATATCTCATGTTTAATTATATTAAAAATGCGGGGTGTTACATTCTCCCACAATTAAAGAATTTCTTCCTCAAAATTCGACAGGGGCAAAATATATAATTCCTCGCATAATATCAGACCATCAAGTGTGCATCCAATTTTTTTTTGTAAACATTGTGCACATGTGCAAAGTGAAACACATCATAGTAATGCATGTATGCCTAATTTGGTACCACCTATATGTATGCAAACTTTCATTTTTTTTTTCAAAACATGATGCTCACATCCTAAATATATTTGCAGTTCTATATGAATGCAATATTTTTGAAAATCCAAAATATTTTTCAACCAAAATTTCCCATACTATTATAGAATAAGAGCGTAGTTCATCCAATTGTTGCATCCAAAATCCTACCAACCATTATTAAATTTGAAATTTAGAAAAATCTAATTTTCCAAATTCGATTTCTTATGTTACAAAAAGGTATTAAACAGAAGAATTTACATTTTCTGTTTTTCTTTTCTGTACCTTTTCTGGTTGCACTTGGATTTTTACATAGTTATTCTATAAAAAGTTCCTATTTTCCTATCGAAGCACAATTACATAAGAAACTTTTTTTTTTCAACTTACCTTTTTCGAGCAACAATTCTAGTCTTTATAATGCTTATGCATTCTACGGGAATTTATATTTATTATTCTAGGATAGTCCTTATTATTTACTTCCTAGCCTCAAACTCATTCTTTCTAGACACTAATCCTTACCTACTCCATTCGTTTTAAAACATGGTTTGGTCCCTTTTTTTGGCTAAATTTTTCTCCCAAAAATTGAAAATGGTAAAACTTTATTTTATTTACCAAAACTTTCTTTTGCCAAACCATAAAAACACGCCGTAACAAAAATGCAAAACATTTTTTTCAAACATAAAAAACTGGAGTAGACAAGGACAACTATTTTTTAATCGGGTTTCCAAATTACCTAGGCTTTCCTAGGCACATCCACGAAATCATTTCTTCCAACTATATATATTCCTAATCCATTTTCCACTTTATAAGGTTTCCCTAGTAAACCCACTAATCTCAGTTACTATTGTATGGGATACATCTTTCTTAACACCAATCATTTTGTACACTTTCCACCCAACATACCTAAGGGTCTCAGATTTCCTGGCTCATTCTTTTAGCGTACAAAACAGTTATCCCAATTCTTTCCATATTTTACTCTTTCTATTTAGTGGGCTTCTTTATAGATCTTGGTTTATATATAATATATTTATATCTTTGAAAATACAAATACGCTCTCTCATTATCTATATAGGAATCGTAAACCTATGCTATGATACCAAATGTAACAACCCGAATTCCGACGAACCGATTGTTTTTCAAAAACCCAATCCATCCAAACCCTAGTTGGTTGCTCTGGTATCCTGCAGAAAAAAGACGGAGACAAGAAATATGTCAGAGTTCGGAAAACACCTCACAGCGGAAGGAATAAAATATATTATATATAAACATAGCTTTACCTTACTTACAATACTGCTAAATCGGTATCTCCAAAGCTATAAGTCTCTGTCAAGAATCTAACCTGCGAATGTTATGAGGAGGGGGTCAGAACATAAGTTCTGTGTGAATGAGTTTAAACTACACTTCTTGAATAATACTACATATACTGTTCAATTACATTTTATTGTTTATTAGGTTATTCGTGTCGTTAGCGCTCAAGGCTTACACACACGTCACACCCATCTACTTCCAGTAGATTAACCTAATATAATGTATATATAACTACCCCCAAACTGAGGTACACCCCGTGGTACTCCACTCACATGGTCCCCACCGTATCCTCGCAGTGATATATGCAGTCCCCCGTCCCATGTCATAGTAATGTATATTCCTCTTATATAAATAATACAACACTACGTCCACATAGGATTACTCTAATTTGACTGTCGTTATTGAATAATACCCACAAGTCTATGATACACCACCCAGAGCAGACATGGTTATATCTAGACTCTTCCACGTACGTATTCTTTATCGTATTCGATATCTAACCCGCACACCCATCGTGTGTGTGTGCCCGAGTTCCGTGGCAGGGCTACACAAGAAACACGGAACTCGGTCGGGAGTTTTCCTTATATTTGTGCAAGGCCCGCCTTTAAGAGCCTCCCACACAAATATCCCTAAGGTTTGTTTTCTATGGTGGCTATGGCCCCACCTCGGCCCCTCCCATAACTTATAAAGACTACGAGAGCTAAGCGACAAGCCCCTAAGCAACCAATCTAAACATCCGTGTGGCGTCTCCCCTCAACCATCGTCCCACGATAGTGAATGGTTAATGGTATATTGGGTCTAGCTCTAGTCTTTCCGCATCCTACTGGCTGTGGTAACAGGCACTCGACGACCTACTATCCTTGTTGGTCCTGAACCTCCACCTCTGTTGAGGCAACCGTCGAATCACCTTTTCCATCACCGCGAACAGCATTCTAACTGCCCAGCTATTCTTGCAGTCAAGGCCCACCCACCTAGTAGTTACGCGTAGACCCAACCTCTGCGGGCACAGCCTGAAACATCTGCCACCACATAGAGGACTACTAGGAGCACCTTTAATGTCTCAGGAAGCCGCGTGCTTCCCCTTCCAGTCCGTTGGAGCCGCCAAAATAACGAATGTGCGCTCCCCTCGTGTCTTATGACACCGTGATGATTTACCTTATTGGGTTATTCATCCTACAACGTACGGATTGCCCAAGCACCTTGATTTTATATGTCATTAGACCCTACGTCTAATCAATTCTTATGCGCTTGTGTTACCTCATCAGTTTTTCTTATTTAACTTGGTTATTCTTATTCATATTGACTTCCTTTTCAAGTTTACCAAGTTACCCTCGCTTATTAAATAAATTTATATTTAACCCATTTAAGTCCATTAATAAGACCACGACATGTTGTTTTCCAACTTCATAAATTATTCCCTTTTAGGGTTACAACAACATGTTATACATAATTCATAGTTAAGTATGTCTTATCCACATATATACTGATTAGGAGAATAATTTCCTAAACTCCGGCCCCGAAGACCAAAATCAACATCAGACTGGCACCCAGAGAATTACTCAACCCAACCAACATATATGATTCTAATTTACTTCTTTTCTATTCATATAACTTATATCATCTTAAATTTCACACTTCTCCTTCCCTAACTACTTAATTTATAACTAAGTATATCTTTACATATAAGTTACCTTATTTTCCTCTATCATTTCTTATAACTTACCTTATCCCATAAGTTATACTATCCACTTGTCCCTAGGACAAGTCTAACCTATTATCCTTCCTTTTCTTATTCAAATTCATTCATAATAGGTTATTTACCATTCCCCACTTTTGTCATTAATTTAGATTTACTTAACCCTTTCCATTTATTTAACCCGTTACCTAAACTTTACCCAATTCAATTAATTTGTGATGCCGTAACGGGTCCCCTTTGGTTAAGCATTATTTATTTATGTCTTACATGTCGCCCATGTCCCACTTAACCTCTTTTATTATTATTTCCATGTCTTACACATGCTTTACTACGGTTAAGTCCACCTTAGTCATGTTTTACTTCACGTACCTTACTACAGTTAAGTCCACATTTACATGTTTTACATGTCTTGTCTTACTATGGTTGAGTCCATATTTACATGTTTTACATGTCTTGTCTTACTACGGTTAAGTCCATATTTACATGTCATATTTTACATGTCACCCACTTAACCCTCTAATCATACCCATGTCACCCACATATCTTATTATGGTTAGTATTCCTTAATTCATTCATTATGACGAACAGTGCATGACCTCCCACATTAGACTGAACACTTTGTGGCTGCTAGATTTGCCGGGCGGTTCCTGGCAGTCTTACACCACAAAGCGGGTCTAACCTCGTGTCACCAACCGTTACGCCTACAATTCATGCCTTTGACCTCTCACATGAGACGTCCAATTGTGGCAGCTGGATTTGCCGGGCGGTTCCGGGCAGTCTTACACCACAATTGCGCCTAACCTCGTGTCAAATGTTCATTAACATCGTATTTAACCCAAATCCCAATTTTCATGTTATTTGTTTCCAATTCAACATATAGTCATGTTTACAATTTTGCCTATTCCATCTTGTCACCAATTACGTATTAATTAGCCTTAATTACAAATTTCCAATTATAGGCAATTTCATCAGTTCCATGTAATCCATACCCAAATATGCCAATTTCTTTTATATTCTAATTATCCAAAATATTCAATAATACTGAAGTTCATAAAATCAAGAACTTTCCAATATATTTCCCAACGTTCCCATGTTCGTACATATAACCTAATTCACCTTTTAGGCTTATCTTACCAATAAATTTCACCAATCCATGTTATTCAATTACATGTTGTTATTGTACTAATTCCATATCCAATTTCAATCATGCCAAACTACATAAATTTAAAATTACCATACAATTATGTCCATAATTCTATTCAAATCATACATAAATCCTTCCAACCCATATTATGCCCAAACAACCCCTTTTTTCCTTTTACTTTCTCGTTCTCGTTTACGATGCATAAATTCATGATAGATAAAGGCTCGAGATAGCCTAGCTATAAAAATAAAAAGGGAAAAGAAGAAAAAGGAGAGAACTCAATCATAAGCGTAAATGAAATAAATGGTTTTATTAAATTATCATCATATTCATTATGGGGAATGTCAAACGATAGAAGTACAATTATACAACAACTGTATTTTAAACCACTCACCTTGACTGGATTGGAGAAATAAACAATTGGTTGTCGAGGTAGAACGTTGGTTTAGGCTTCTTATTAGATTATTGACGAAGAACGTGAATTGTTGTTGAAGAAACTTGCTACTTGATTTGATTAAACTCCAAAATTGATGAAGAAATTGCAATTTAATTTTGAGTTTAGATGCGGCGGCTATGTTGGGTTGAAGTTTGGTGGCATGGAGGCGTCTTATAAGAGATAGAATGATTTTAGGGTTAGGTTAGGTGTTCTTTTATAAGTAGGTAAGAGCAACTACGACCTTAGGATTAAATAAAAACTCGTCTAAACCGTCAACCTCACCCTAGAAAAGAACCATCCGGAATAACCCTTTTCTCACTTAGTGCTCCTTTAAAAAAAACCGCTTTATTTCTTTTTAATTAATGCATTACATACTATTTTTAACGTATAGCAACCTCTTTCCTTCATGCATTCAATTTTTTTTTTGTTTATTTATTTATTTGCACTTATACGTGAACCTTTATTTGCTATATTCTTCTCCTAATCAATTAATTGATTTCTTTCTCTTTTTGTCTACTCTTTTTGAAAAGAAACCGCATGTCCTTAAACCATTTTCTTTTGTTTATTTACATCTAATCACATGTGCATGCGTCTCTGATTTGAATGTTATTTAATAACATTAACCTTCCTCCAATTGTGGCTCGCTTATAGCTTTATTAGTTTACTTTCTAAACGTTTAAATTTCAAAAGTTGATCCCCTTCACATTTAATTGCTCCATTTTAATGTTTACAACCTTTTTCTATGCATGCTTTAATTGCACATTTGACATGTTTTGCATTCCATATTCTCTTTCTTTTATATGCATCACATTAATTTATTTTTATTCAGGTTCATGCATCATCCATTTATTTATTGCAATAATTTCACATATCCTCTTCCCCTTATTGCATTAATTTCAAATAACATGTATACATATATGCCCCCTTTTTGTTTGTCTCTATGTTCGCGTGCAACTTCAAATTTGAATCATTTCATACGCATCCATCTCTTATGCGTATACTAATTTTTATATGCGAACAATTGTCTATTTTATTTGGAAATTATCTTCCTTAATCAATTAATGGTTTATTTCCATTCTTTCAGTTAAAACCTCCAATTAACTTATCCCCTTTCGCACTGAACCAATTTGCTAAGCCACTATTTAGCCGCTCCTTAAAACAAAAACAAAAAATATGGCACTGGTGGGGATTGAACTCGCAACCTCTTATGTGCAAGTCTCATGTATTAACCAAATGAGCTACTAAGTCTTTTGTTAACAAGACTTAGGACCAAGCTACACATTATTCTTTTCCCATTGCTCTTTTTCATGTTTTGTTGCATTTCTTAAATTAAGGATAACTTCTTCATTTTACATCAGTTTTCTACAAACTATAGGTCTAAATTGACCAGAAAATCGCCACGAACGTAATGATGCTAATTTCATGACCAAATTCTGGAGTCTCTTCAAATTCTCCTTTTTATTTCTTTTTAAATGTTCGCATGTATTTCTTCGCATTTCACTATATTTCTTCTTATTTCAAATATTGCATGTAATTTCTTCATTAATCTTTTTCTTTATTTCACTGCATAAACTTCTTACATGCAATTACATTAATATTATTTAATCTTTACTTTAAATATATCCATGCATATATACATATATCTTATTTTTAATTGTATTAAAAATGCGGGGTGTTACAGGAGTGGTGTCAGCGTTTTGCACGCCCTGACATTTTACTTATGTGGTTGATGGATAGCGAGGCGCCTTAGTTATATCTTTCGATCCAGGGCCAACGGAATCATTTGGCTCATTTAAGCCCCATAGGGCAGGGAAACGCAGTGTTCAGGCATTATAATCCACATCGAGTGGACCGACCCTGACGATCCAAGGCTTGTATGCGCGCTTGCCTGAGACTCGGACTAGACAGTCTCGAAGCGGTATGGACGATCCCTTGCCTTGGTTCACAGATGGAAATCCAACTTTCAATACGTGACTTTGCGGTTTTGATTGTAAACCTATATATGGCGACATAGTGGTATGGGGCACTTATGCCGTCTATGATTGATACTTATGATTGAAATTGTTTTTGACACTATACACTTATAGTAATAATAAAAGATGAAATTCCACGTGCCAAGTATTTTTGGCTATTATAAGGTAAAAGCTCTATCCTCTGGCTTGCGTTGCATTGTGTGATGGGACCTGAGTCTTATAATAGCTTCATTGTTCTTTATTTAGCATTGCGTTGTTGTTTTATGTACTGGTATTCTTGGGAGAAAACCCGTTCCGTGTTATACGGTGTGGTCCCTTGATTTACCGAACTTTAAAATCAAATTAATAACTATATTAGTTCTCACCCCAGTCACATGACTGACCTGGAGTTTATTGATTTAACCTAAACTCTGGGTGCCCCTATTTTCCGAATGGGCAGCTAGTAGTTTTGGTTTTGCAGATTTACACTCACATAATCCTCGTTTACCACTGGAATGATATTCGGAAAGCTCTGTATCCATATATTCCTTTCATTTGTGTTTTGTATTATTTTCCGCTGCATTGTAACTTGTAAATCTCTGGTATTTAGTAAATGTGTAATATTTATTCCTACTCTGTATATTCTTTTATTTTGATGAAACTGTTGTAATAAGCAATGAAATGTTTTTCTGTTTGTGTTCTATTTTGTCGTGTTCTCAACTCAATCCGCGCTTTCCTTCATGGGGAAGTTCGGGTCGTGTCATAATGCTTAGATTTTAAGATATAACCAAATCAATTTTAGAAAAGGTCGCTATGGATGCAGTACGATGGCCGTTATTGGAAACTGACTGTGAGGGCCTTAATAAAATTATTAGAAGTATGGAAAATTTGTGCAAAATCATAATAAATGATTTGGAAAGAGTTGGGATGAAAAATTTCAAGTTTGGAAAGATAAAAATATATCTTTATCGAAATGAACTAGTTATAACTAGAATAATAATCCAATGTTTTTAAATAATTAAATCGGACTTGTAAAAGGGGTTTTTAAATAACCAGAATTTTCCAATGAATAAATTGGAATGGATTTGAGCGGAAATAATCTTCATAATATTTCGATATTGGATTCCGTGATTATACAGATATTGTTAAGGAATTTGGAAGATATATATACCATTATTCCCAATTATTTGTTGGTTTAATAATTTAATATTGAATATAACTCGATATTATTTCTATTAAGAGCCTTGTATTTGATATCAAATTGGATTTTGGGTTTGTCGTGAATGGAGTCTTCATTAACACTACTATTAAACCCGATTGAGGGAAGAATAAATCTTTTAATTAAGATTTGGAGAAGTTTACCAATTAATTAATTTTAGTTGGAATTGAATTGAAATTGGATTTTTGGTTTATCGTAAACTGTGTTTTAAATAACATTATTTCTTTAACCCAATTAATAGTGAAGATATGATTTGGAATCTATAATCCTTTAAATAAGATTTAATGGAAATTTTCCAAAGTAAAATTTTCCAATTTAAAATATTAAATTGGAATTGAATGGAATTGGATTTGGTAATAATCAAGATGAGCTTTTGTGAAGGAAGACCACTACTATTTATGGAATTTAAAAGGCTTTGCCGTTATTCTACTTATAGTACTGGTTTGATACGGAAATTTATATTGATTATATACTGTTATGATTTCCGTGTAGATTCCATTTTGATGGAAGATGATTTTGGGTTTATCGTGAACTTTGTTTTAAATGGCATTGATTCTTTAACCAAGTTAAAGGCAGGATTAATTTTCTAAAATTGAATAATCATTAAGTAGTGATTTTTGAGATTATAATTGAACTGGAGTTTTAATAAATATTTAAATTAGATTGGAATAAACGAATGTTAATTAAATTTTCCAAAACATGAGATGTTATGTAAACCAAATACACTTAGTTTTTGATATTGATGTTGATGGATTGACTACTTGGATTGTGCTCGACCAGTTTATGAGCAAGATATGCTTTTACATTTAGCATTGGGTTGGGTAGAAATATTTGTATGCTAACATCTTGTGAAACACTTCACGATTTGACTATGAGATGTGTAGCGATGTTGCTGAGTTCATTTCAAATTTAATGAATGATTTTGAAATGATATTTTTTTCTTAAGTGAAAAGAGATTTATTCCCGATTTTGGACAGGGAATGTTTTATAAAACTATTTTATGAAACAGAAAGGATTTCGAGGGCTAACTCAATGTTAAGATATGATTTAGAAATGTATTATGTGTTTGACATTGTGGTTCATCATGAAATCGATTAGTTGCTATTGATGATGTATTTGTTTGGTGGTGGAGAATTTTTTCTCTTGCTTAACACCCTTCTTTGAGACGTACGAGTTCAAAGGTTATGTGATTAATAGTGACTGATCATATATGTGAATTGCTAATGTGAAGTACCATAGTTTGGAAGTACTTGTGATTATTATGTTGTAAAATGATTTTCCCTACTTTGGGATATAAAAATGATTTAGTATGTGGCTAAAGATTTTGTAACCCGAACGACTAAAAGTATGCGTGAGATGGCGGTGTAGTCCTCGAGAGCACGGGATTGTGCATCGTCAGTGTAGCCTGCTCCATAGTGGGAGGTGCACATGTATATATCGAGTTGGTGAGGTGCGTACCCTTTGCCTTATCTAAGGGGATCCCGATATTTGGTTGCATGCTTGTTTGTATGCATTGTTATGTTTTGGAATTCATATTTCCAAAGATTTTGGTTTGAAATCCCGAAGTGAAGTCTACTTTGATATAAAAGTAAGATATGTATTTCAAATGATTTGAAATAATAATTTGGAAATAAAGTCCAAAGAAATAATTTCTGTAAAGTGAATTGGATTTCGAAAAATCTATGTTTGGTGTAAGGCCTAAATGGATAGATTGAGGAATTTCCTGTTGTATGAGGCATAATAGATACATATTTCTAGTATTGGTTGTTGTTTAGGCACTGGTATTCGTGGGGGGAACTCGTTCCATGACATGCGTCATGGTCCCATGATTTACCATATTTTAAAATAAAGTTTGATAACTGTTTTGAGTTCTCACACTAGTCCCATGACTGAATCGGAGTTTATCGTTTCCACCTAAACTCTGGATGCCCATATTTTCCACATGGCAGCTAGTAGTTTTTGTTTTGCAGATTATTTCATTTAGAAGGATTCTGGTTCGAAGCTTAAAGCTGTGTCCAGAGCATTGACAGTCTTCCGCTGTGTTAGTTTATTTGTTTCTGCTGCATTGTATTACATTTATTGTAAATTTATTTTTCGCTGTATATTATTTTCGATACTCTGAAATTCTGTACTCTGATGTAATATTATTATGATGTTTATACGAGTCTTCTATTGTTTGTTTTAATGTGTTGTGCACCTAAAGTTAGCATATCCGCCTTTTTGGTTCGATTTAAGTTGGTTTAATGATCGATTTGGATCGACCGAGAGGACGGGTCGTTACATAAACCATCCTAATCAAATTCCACATCCCTCAAGCACAAGCACCTAAGAAACATCTCCTTCGACGTTGGACAATCTACGTGTGATGGTACAAACAAAGCAACCAATCTTTCATGACAGACTCTGGCTATCACCGCTAATCTTCTTCGAAACCATCGTTATTCGTATGACGACCAACCATGCCATATGTCAAGGGCTAATGGTAACCCTGGTTCTAAAAAAAATCCATACGCCTTTCAACAATACGTACCTAGGCTTTCAACGATACCGAGGGTACTCGACCAGCAACCTTCCGGTCTTTTAGATATCGCTATTATACCCCTGCTTTGAGTCGTCCTCACATTCGTTGCATACGACGAATGACGAATACATCACAACACTTTGACATTTCCCATTGAAGTTACTTTGAAGTCATCATCGTCCTTGAACCAAAGATAGCAGCAAAATAATAGTCCATTCAAGTCATGTCGTCACCCTTAGGTCATGACCAACCTAAGACTAATCCACGACCAGACTCTCAATCCGAACACATCACGACTCCTCATTCCAAACTCAACATGACTCACCATGTCGGATCTGACATGTCTCACTATGTCGGATTCGACATGGCTCACCATTTCGGTTTACACCATGTCGCCCACAACATGAATCACCATGCCGGTTTTGACATGCCTCACCATGTCGGACTCCGCATGGCTTACCATGTCGATTTACACAATGTCGTTCGTGATATGACTCACCATGTCGGTTCGACATGACTCGCCATGTCGGTTTTAACATGACTGACCATGTCGGATCCGACATGCCTTCCTGCGCCTTGACTTCCTATGCCTTGGTAGGAAGAAACAACTTGGATTATAGAAAATGACATGACTCTAGATCTGTAGAAAATAGCTCCAAATTTGACTGAATCTTCGACAAACGACAACAATGAAGAAATCCACTCATCCCAAGCATCCAAATCAATCATAAATAGTTCAACAAATCATTAATAACATCAAAATAACCATTATCATCGTTAAATCATAGGAAATGTTCTAAATCATGATAATCTGATAATTCACCCAAAAATAATGAATTTAACTCGCATAAAATATGAAATGACATAGAAATTATCGGTTTAAAGTTGCTAGATTAGGTCGTATGGTGGTTCATCTAAAAATACACTTACCATGATGTAGATCTAAGAAAAACGACTTGAAAATGATGAAATTAAGATTGTAGAACCCAAATACTTGATTGAATCTGCGTGAGAGATGCATATCACTCACCAAATCCCCAAAACAAGTCAAAAGCAATGAATTATGATCTCGAACAGCGAAGAATTTTCTCTAAACTCTTCGATTCGATGACCTCTCTCTTTGAATGGCATATATCTAGCTTCAAGTAATGTAGATCTTCGATTCTCTAAGCTCTAATGGTGGAAAGGTATAGAAGATGGAGGAATATAGGACCCGTTCCAAATGAAGGAATGGAGAAAGTAAACTATTCTCCATGTCTCTTACCCCTTATTTATAGCCTTCCACCACCCCTCTAATGGGCCTCTCCAGATCATCCTATTGCGGCTTCAAAACCCGAACAAACAAATGTAAAACCTTAAAACATCGATTCCTCCCAAATCACTAAGCCAAATCTTTAATGTGACCACTATACGGAATTGGCACCACCATTTCCTTTCCAATGAGAATGATCTAAGCTCCTGAATCGATCCGAGTCAAAAGTAATGCCCTGTACAAGACTGACAAGGGAAAATTGATTATAAACAAAATTGTTAAAAATTATGGACATGTCTCACATCCCCGTAAGCAACGTAATAAAATATGAGAATGATCCAAACCTCAAGGAATAAAAATATATATTTTACAATCTTTGGATATGTAAAATGCGGGCTGTTACAAGCGTTACACTCGATATCATAGCCAAGTTTGGAACAATATAAGATATTATGGAGAGGATCATTGTCCTAATTCTCTCTTAGTTAATCATGTTTAGGATTTAAATCGAGTCCTAGGACCCGTCATATCACGTCTTATATTATGATTCCTTGTTTATTGAATTTAAATTCTTTGGTAATGACATTTTTCTTTCTTCCTTTCTTATAAAAGAGAAATGTCTAGGCGTACCCATATGAATGTCGGTCTATTTAGTGCCCTTCCGGCAGGAGGGGTGGTCATGACAGTCCAACAGCTTCTTGATTTGATGACAACTGCCCAAGTGGCCAGAATCCCTTCTGTGCATATGCACTGGGTTTGCTCGTTTGTTTAGCGATCTCGCAAAACTTGGTGGAAAGTTATTCATGGATTCCGAAGGCGTTATTGTAACACCCCGTATTTTCTGAGAACGTATAAGTAACAAAACAAAGGATAATTAATTTTTAAAATAAGAATCAAGGGAAATGGGTTTCGCCATTGCGTTCTTCTCGGAATTCTGCTTGAAAACGAGTCCGAGTTTGCGTAAATCGGAGTCCATATGAAGAAGTTATGGCCCTCCAAAGTTTCAGAAATATTCAGAGTTCAAAACAGCTCGAATTCGAATTCAAAATTCGAATTTCAAACGCAGAACAGACTAGGCGGGAAATTTCCTGCCCAGACCCAGGTGACTGGAGAGTCGACCCCCCAGACCAGGTCGACTGGCCAGTCGACCTGGGTGTCGACCTTGTCCCCGAACCTGGTTTTGAGCCTGGGTGTATTCTTATGTATCTGGTCCGATTTCTATCTAGATTCGTTGACTTGACATTATTTAAACAGCCCCAAACCTAGCCTTCTCTACACACAATTCTATTCTGCTTCTATTCTGCCTCTGTTCTAAATAAAAATGGCGTCGCTACTCTGCTGGAATCTAAACTAGAAGCTAATCAACATCAACCTAAGCCACTCAATTCAAACTAGAGATTAAAAGCTTCTACAACGATTCTACAACAATTAAAGTTCTTTCTTTAATCCAACCAAGGCAAGTACAGTTATTTTACGATATAAACATTAATTCTGATTATGACATGAATTGTAAATTTGAATTTGAGATTATATCTGTTCTTTTCTGTTTAGATCTACCATATTCTATATTTTTTTCTACTTTCTGTTCTATAGCCAGGCTACCACGAGCCTGAGCCAATCCCATAAGAGATTAACATACGCTAAAATGTTTGGGACAGTAAAATGAATGATGCATAAATTGGGCATGACCAATAGGTGACTGATTTGAGGAAAGAACATGGACTGTAGGTAGAACATAAATCTGAGACATATGACTGGACATGCTATATTTATAACATAAAGTGGTATTGAAAATATGATTTGAGGATACATAATTGGACATAAATATAGACTGTATTGAATATATGATTTGAGATAAAGAGAATATGGCTTAGGTATAAAGATTTACATGAAAGTAGGATATCTATTAATGTAAATAAACACCTAAGTAAGGGATCATGGGATATATGACATGCATAGTAATCGATGGCTATATTTGGTATAATTTATATATGGATCTTCTGTACTATGCAAGTTTAATAAAAATTGAAACGTATGATATATGGTAAATTATGACCATAATCTATGCTATGTAAATTTAATGCAAACATGGGGTATATGATCATATTGTGAATCATGACTATTATTTATGCATGTGAACTTAGGCAAGATTTATAATTAGGCAAGATATGTTTGTGAAACTTTAAGGAATGATTAAATCTGTTATATTTGCCTAATTTGCTAGTTCTGCTATATTTGCCTGATCTGCTAGTTCTGTTATATTGCCTAATCTGCTAGTTCTGTTATATTGCTTAATCTGCTAGTTCTGCTCCACTGCCTAGTCTGCTAGATCTGTTCATCTGCCAAATCTATCATCTGCTAAAAATTCCAAATCTGCTAAACTAAATCTGTTGAGATGCCTAATCGGTTATATGCTAAATCTGCTAGTTTGCTTAATCTGCTGAATCCGTTAAGTCGCCTAAATCTATTATCTGCTATGTCTGTTAAGTTGATATATTCAGTCTGTTATTGACATAATCTGAATTAGCTATGAATAATTGACATGTATATTAGGAGTGGGCATAAATGTTAAATTATTAATTAATTGGCCGTAAAGATAAACATGGCTAACTCGAGGTTAGAATGAGTTTGCGGCGTAATTCTGCCCGGAACCGCCCGGCACATCCAGAGGCCGCAAAGAATAGGTTCTAATGTGAGAAGTTAGTCATAACGTGCTTGAAACCCGAGGTTAGACTCAGTTTGCGGCAGAAATCTGCCCGGAACCAATCGGCCTATCCAGTAGCCGCAAACTGTCAGTCTAATGTGAGAGGTCTGGGCATTAATATTTAATTAATAAAAATCTGAGATAAATATGATGTCTAAAACGTGTTGGGCAGATAGGATTAAACCCACTAGACTGATGAATTTAATAAATCCGTTCTGTGAATCTGTAGGCCCAATTACAAAGTTAGACAAATCTGTAAGTCTGTTAATCTGTAACTGGTTAATCGGTAAGTCTGTTAAACCTGTATATCTGATCCGTTAGTCTGAAAACTTGTCTATGAACTGGTTGATCTGAATTTTGTATGTCTGAACTTGTAAACAAGTTAATCTGAAATCTGTTAGTCTGGGGACACAAGGTTAAGAGGGAAATTACTTGTGTCATCTGTTGTTTGGGACCCATATTAGTCAGTAACTTTTTCTGGTATCAAAACTTTGACCCAACAGTCGGTAGGGTCCGTATACGCTTACTGAACTAATTATAAGTGGTTCATTCTGATAATGGCGAGGGGTGTTGATGGTGCGTTCCAACCGGGTCATGTGCGTGCATGGATCCCGGTCTGCCTCTGAGGATGTAAGACGCCGTGACATCTGTAAATAAGTCTGTGCCAATTGGTTGTCACTTTAGGGAGTGATAAAACCTACTGTGGGGCCGACACAGGGTATTTATGTTTAGGGAGCCAATCGCTTGGGGTAGGGTTTTAGGGTACACTTAGTTCTGTCTGTTTCTGTTGTTACCGTCTGTTTCTGTTGGGTGGTAACACCTGTCTGTTTCTGCGTGGTACCGTCTGTTCGGGTGGTAAAGGCCCATTTATTAATGTACACCTAATTCTACATACTGTTTCCGTAGGGAATAATCTGTTTCTGTTTCTGTACCTTCTGTTGGGGTGGTAAAGGCCCATTATTAGCATTTTGTTTTCGTCTGTTTCTGTTCGGGTGGTAAAGGCCCATTACTAGCACTCTCTTCTGTGGAAATTATTTTGTACCCGTTTCAGTTTCAGTTTAGACATTAGGGTGGTACCTAATTCTTTTATACTAGTATTAGTGCATGAGAAGTAAGATATGAATAAGAAGCATGGATTAGTCTACTTCATTCTGTTCCTGTTGTTTAACCTAAGTATATCTACTGCTCATGTTACTGCCATCTCTTATCCAGTTTTGCTTTCATGTCATTATTATTATTATCTGTTCATATGATGAAAGACACTGGACTTGCCAGACTTTGTGTCTGACCCTTGTTGTTTCATCTCCTTTTCTTCTGTTTCCCCCTTCCCCCTAGGTTTTCTAAGGAGGGAATACTCTAGCTTGATCCGGATTCCTTTTGCTTGAAGTGCTTAAAGTATGGCTTGTCTTCTTCTGTGGGGACTATGATTTTAAACTATGCATTCTGAAGGCTTTTGTACAAGACTGATATTTTGTACTTGAATTCTGATATTGTGATTTGAAATGATGTAACCAAGCTTATTTCGGTTTTTGTTGAATTAAAGTTATAAATTTCTCAAGTACTATCTTATTTATCTTGTAAGTTGCTGTTCTGTTTACTAAAATGCTCCACCAAAGTTAAGGCATTCCTTTTGTGAGTGACCTTAACAGAGGTGGGGTGTTACACTTGGTATCAGAGCTGTAGGTTACCAGATTGGGTAAAGTTTTTGAAAACTATTTTCAAAATTGTTTTGAAAGGAAGTATTTTCAAAAATAAAGCTTATTTTGAAAAACATAATCCCCAAGAGCCATATATCTTACCTTCAGTCCTTTTTGTAATTGAATCTTTCCTTTTTCGTTTCAGCATGTCTGAAGCATCTGAGATACCAGAGGGTGTTCATGTACCCGGTTGGTTTCGTCAATATCTTGAGGCTAGGACCGCCGCCGCAGGTCCAGCAAATGATCCCCCTCCTCGTGCAATTGCTTTCTCAAGGATCTGTAGAGATTTTAGGGCCATGGGTGGGAAGGATTTCAAGGGAACTGAATCATTCGTAGAAGCGAGGAACTGGCTCAAAGAAACTGAGGATCTATTCGTTATCTTCGAGGTGGACGATAGGCAGAAGGTACAGTTTGCGATATGACTGCTCAAAGATGAAGCTTCCTATTGGTGGGAAGTCACTAGGATGGATTTTAGAACAAGGTTTGAGACAAAATTCCTCTCGCAAGCTGAACGAAGTCTACAACTGGAAAAGTTCTTATCTCTTAAGCAAGGAAGTATGACGGTGAAGGAATACGTCAACCAGTTCAACCAACTGGCTAGGTTCGGATTGGATTTAGTCAACATTCAGCATAAAAAGGCACTCTGCTTTGTTAAAGGATTGAACGAGCCACCACACAGCCTAGCCATGACCCATGTACCCATGGGAGCGACTTACGAGAAATTGGTGGACATGGCACTACTGCACGAGGAAGACAAGGGCCCGAAAGAGACAAAGAAGGAAGAACCACAGAATAAGAAAGCATGGCCCAAAAAGGAAACACAAAAGAAGGATGAGAAGTCTGAAGATAAGAAGGGGAAAAAGTGCTTTACTTGTGGAAGCTCGACTCATCTGAACAAGGATTGCAGAAAAAGGAAGCGCACTTGCTTCAACTGTGGTGAGATGGGACACTTCACTAGGGACTGCCCGCAGAAACAAGGGCAAGGGCAGAGAGTAGAACCCACTTCTGGGGAACAGGCGAATGCTCAAAGGACTGGTAGATAGGGTAAAAATAAGAAAATTTGAGTAGAAGGTTTAAGTTTCTTATCCGATTGTTGAGTTAAAACTCTTTCTGATTCTGGCATTTTGATTCTGTAACCGATACTCTGCACTTTAATACTAGTATTATTGCTGATTCCGCTGTAGACTCAAACCCATAAGGGTTATGACTCATCTGTTTGTGAGAGATTGGGGTTTGAGAGATATCTGTGTTAGGCGTCAAGTAGGACGCATACATTCTGGGTTTTATCATGCTTAGTTCAGTAACCTGATCTGTACCAGTAATCTGTAAATATCTGAATACTTCCGATAAGGTTAAGATTTCCAGTTTTGACATTATCTAAAGAGGGTAGTCCTCTGGGTGTCAATTTGATGTTGGTTTCGTTCTTCGGGGCCGATACTTAGGACCCATGTCTAATGGGAACCAAGTTTTTGTTTTATCTGTACTTGCTTCCATCATTCGACTGTATCCTATCGATCGAATCTTCGAACTTTAGGTAGAAACTAATGGGTGTAAACATGTGTTTGAAACATGTTATGTTTGATGGTTGCAAGTGGATGCAAGTGGTCGCTAGTGGTTGCTCGTGGATGCATATACACACACTAGGCACTAGATCAGCTCGAAAACACTCTCATACTGCATATGGAAGTGTGAGCATTTTCAATTTTTGTGGATGCAAAATGATTGACTCAGCACATGGATGTTGCATATGACTGAATGGTTGTGCACTCATATATAAATGATATGTATCAAATAGGAAAATTTGCATACATGTTGGACTCATGGCAATGGCATAATTCGCATTAAGGAGGTCAACTGAATCAGTGGACCGCCTAATCTTTGCATTAGATAAGGAACATATACACACACTTTTGCATATGCTCATACAATAGAAGTTTCTAAGGACAATGGACGCCAATGATTGATGATTGAGTAGATGGATGTTGGATGGTAGGACACATTCTTCTTAACTTGAAGATTTCGGGGACGAAATCCTTTAAGGAGGGGAGAATGTAACACCCCGTATTTTCTGAGAACGTATAAGTAACAAATCAAAGGATAATTAATTTTTAAAATAAGAATCAAGGGAAATGGGTTGCACCATTGCGTTCGTCTCAGAATTCTGCTTGAAAACGAGTGCGAGTTTACGTAAATCGGAGTCCATATGAAGAAGTTATGGCCCTCCAAAGTTTCAGAAATATTCAGAGTTCAAAACAGCTCGAATTCGAATTCAAAATTCGAATTTCAAACGCAGAACATACTGGGCGGGAAATTTCCCGCCCAGACCCAGGTCGACTGGGGAGTCGACTGGGCAGTCGACCCCCCAGACCAGGTCGACTGGGCAGTCGACCTGGGTGTCGACCTGGTCCCCGAACCTGGTTTTGAGCCTGGGTGCATTCTTATGTATCTGGTCCGATTTCTGTCTGGATTCGTTGACTTGACCCTATTTAAACAGCCCCAAACCTAGCCTTCTCTACACACAATTCTATTCTGCTTCTATTCTGCCTCTGTTCTAAATTAAAATAAAAATGGCTTCGCTACTCTGCTGGAATCAAAACTAGAAGCTAATCAACATCAACCTAACCAACTCAATTCAAACTAGAGATTAAAAGCTTCTGCAACGATTCTACAACAATTAAAGTTCTTTCTATAATCCAACCAAGGCAAGTACAATTATTTTCCGATATAAACGTTAATTCTGATTATGACATGAATTGTAAATCTGAATTTGAGATTATATCTATTCTGTTCTGTTTAGATCTACCTTATTCTGTATTTCTTTCTGCTTTCTGTTCTATAGCCAAGCTACCACGAGCCTGAGCCAATCTCATAAGAGATTAACATATGCTAAAATGTTTGGGACAGTAAAATGAATGATGCATAAATTGGGCATGACCAATAGGTGACTGATTTGAGGAAAGAACATGGACTGTAGCTAGAACATAAATCTGAGACATATGACTGGACATGTTATATTTATAACATAGAGGGGTATTGAACATATGATTTGATGACACATATTAGACATAAATATAGACTGTATTGAACATATGATTTGAGATAAAGAGAATATGGATTAGGTATAAAGATTTACATGAAAGTAGGATATCTATTAATGTAAAAAAACACCTAAGTAAGGGATCTTTGGGATATATGACATGCATAGTAATTGATGGCTATATTTGGTATAATTTATATATGGATCTTCTGTACTATGCAAGTTTAATAAAAATTGAAACATATGATATATGGTAAATTATAACCATAATATGTGCTATGTAAATTTAATGCAAACATAGGGTATATGATCATATTGTGAATCATGACTATTATTTATGCATGTGAACTTAGGCAAGATTTATAATTAGGCAAGACATGTTTGTGAAACTTTAAGGAATTATTAAATCTGTTATATTTGCCTAATTTGCTAGTTCTGCTATATTTGCCCAATCAGCTAGTTCTGTTATATTGCCTAATCTGCTAGTTCTGTTATATTGCTTAATTTGCTAGTTCTGCTCCACTGCCTAGTCTGCTAGATCTGTTCATCTGCCAAGTCTGTCATCTGCTAAAAATGCCAAATCTGCTAAACTAAATCTGTTGAGATGCCTAATCGGTTATCTGCTAAATCTGCTAGTTTGCTTAATCGACTGAATCCGTTAAGTCGCCTAAATCTGTTATCTGCTATGTCTATTAAGTTGATATATTCAGTCTGTTATTGACATAATCTGAATTAGCTATGAATAATTGACATGTATATTAGGCGTGGGCATAAATGGTAAATTATTAATTAATTGGCCGCAAAGATAAACATGGCTAACTCGAGGTTAGAATGAGTTTGCGGCGTAATTCTACCCGGAACCGCCCGGCACTTCCAGTGGCCGCAAACAATAGGTTCTAATGTGAGAAGTTAGTCATAACGTGCTTGAAACCCGAGGTTAGACTCAGTTTGCTGTAGAAATCTGCCCGGAACCAATCGGCCTAACCAGTAGCCGCAAACTGTCAGTCTAATGTGAGAGGTCTGGGCATTAATATTTAATTAATAAAAATCTGAGATAAATATGATGTCTAAAACGTGTTGGGCGGATAGGATTAAACCCACTAGACTGATGAATTTATTAAATCTGTTCCGTGAATCTGTAGGCCCAATTACATAGTTAGACAAAACTATAAGTCTATTAATCTGTAACTAGTTAATCGGTTAGTCTGTTAAATCTGTATATCTGATCCGTTAGTCTGAAAGCTTGTCTGTGAACTGGTTGATCTGAATTCTGTATGTCTGAACTTGTAAACAAGTTCATCTGAAATCTGTTAGTCTGGGGACACAAGGTTAAGAGGGAAATTACTTGTGTCTTCTATTGTTTGGGACCCATATTAGTCAGTAACCCTTTCTGGTATCAAAACTTTGACCCAACAGTAGGTAGGGTCCGGAAACGCTTACTGAACTAATTATAAGTGGTTCATTCTGATAATGGCAAGGGGTGTTGATGGTGCGTTCCAACCGGGTCATGTGCGTGCATGGATCCCGGTCTGCCTCTGAGGATGTAAGACGTCGTGACATCTGTAAATAAGTCTGTGCCAATTGGTTGTCACTTTAGGGAGTGATACACCCTACTGTGGGGCCGACACAGGGTATTTATGTTTAGGGAGCCGATCGCTTGGGGTAGGGTTTTAGGGTACACTTAGTTCTGTCTGTTTCTGTTGGTGCCGTCTGTTTCTGTTGGGTGGTAACACCTGTCTGTTTCTGCGTGGTACCGTCTGTTCGGGTGGTAAAGGCCCATTTATTAATGTACACCTAATTCTACATTCTGTTTCCATAGGGATTAATCTGTTTCTATTTCTGTACCTTCTGTTGGGGTGGTAAAGGCCCATTATTAGCATTCTGTTTCCGTCTGTTTCTGTTCGGGTGGTAAAGGCCCATTACTAGCACTCTCTTCTGTGGAAATTATTCTGTACCCGTTTCAGTTTCAGTTTAGACATTAGGGTGGTACCTAATTCTGTTATACTAGTATTAGTGCAGAGAAGTAAGATATGAATAAGAAGCATGGCTTAGTCTACATCATTTTTTCCTGCTGTTCAACCTAAGTATATCTGCTGCTCATGTTACTACCATCTCTTATCCAGTTTTTCTTTCATGTCATTATTATTATTATCTGTTCATATGCTGAAAGTCACTGGACTTACTAGACTTTGTGTCTGACCCTTGTTGTGTCGCTTCCTTTTCTCTTGTTCCCCCCAGGTTTTTTAAGGAGGGAATACTCTAGCTTGATTTGGATTCCTTCTGCTTGAAGTGCTTAAAGTATGGCTTGTCTTTTTCTGTGGGGACTATGATTTTAAACTATGCATTCTGAAGGCTTTTGTACAAGACTGATATTTTGTACTTGAATTCTGATATTGTGATTTGAAATAATGTAACCAAGCTTATTTCGGTTTCTGTTGAAATAAAGTTATAAATTTCTCAAGTACTATCTTATCTGTCTTGTAAGTTTCTGTTCTGTTTACTAAAATGCTCCACCAAAGTTAAGGCATTCCCTTTGTGAGTGACCTTAACGGAGGTAGGGTGTTACAGTTATCGAGGTTCAATCATGCGATAACATCTTTTCCGCATGAATCTTGTGGACTTACATCGAGTCCAGGTGGCTTCATATACTCTAGGACCGAGCGCTTGATTGGTATAAGCTTATGACTTCTGATATTCAATAAGGGATCTACTTGGAAGCAGTTTCAAGAAAGTTTCTAAGCGAAGTTTGTACCCGAGGGTGAGAATGCAACGTTAGCCTGACGTTTTATAGACCATGTTCAAGGAGAATCTTATGTGGAAGAATACGCCACCTCTCTCGATTCTCTCTCTAAATATGGGTAGGAGTACATTAAAACCGCAAAGAAGAAGAATCAAAAATTTGTGTATGGACTCAATAAGAATCTAAAGAATCCATTACTTCTTAAATTAGCCAAACCTTTTAATGTACTTGTGAATAACCTCTTTCGTGTTAAGGAAGCTGACAGTGAGAGCGATGGTGATGTCTCGCTGATTAAGAAGAGAAGGAAACAAGAAACTTTGATGGAAAAAACTTCTACCCTGAGTTGAGGGTCATGTTTCAATTGTGGTTCTAAATACCACATTGTTAATGACAATTCAAAGCCCCTCTTTTGTACCTATTGAAAATTTTTAAACCACGGCATGTCTTGAACTCCAGAATGAGGGAAAGAAGTGATCCTTCTCAGCTAAGGTACATTTCCTTCCATCATTAGTGCTATTATCCTTTTCTATAATTATCCATTTCAGGATTTCTTTGATTTAGGTTAAGAGGGCTTATGGACACTTTGTCCGCAGATGGTACAAGTTAATAATTTGCATACCTCGAGTCTTCGTTACCTATTTATATTGCAATCGTTTTCCTTCTTTGGGTAATGATTGAGTATTCTTATTTTATTTGGGGGTATTACTTGTTTTAAACAAGTAATTTCGTCTTTTCGATTGAATAAAGAATTAAATTAAACTTCTTAGTAAAAATGGGTGGGTCGACACTCTCATGTTTACTTCGTGGTTAATTTCTAGACTAGTCACTTGAGATTGGATTTCATTTTTTGGATGAAATACCAGAATGATGTATGGTTATTTTTTTTGCATCTCATGTGTTATATATCTTTATATACATCAATGAGAGATCACGTGTGTTGTACATCTTTATATACATCAACGTTGATCATTTTCTTTTGATCCTATATGTTGTATATCTTTATATACATCCTTGAGAGATCACATGTGTTGTATATCTTTATATACATCCCTGTTGATCATTATCGTTTGATCTCATGTGTTGTATATCTTTATATACATTCTTGAGAGATCACATGTATTGTATATCTTTATATACCTCCTCGTTGAACATCTTCGTTTGGTCTAATGTGTTGTATCTCTTCATATACATCCTTGAGAAATCACGCGTGTTGTATATATTTGTATACATCCTTGAGATATCACGTGTGTTGTATATCTTTATATACATCCTCATTGATCATTTTCGTTTGATCTAATATGTTGTATATCTTTATATACATCATTGAGGGATCACATGTGTTGTATTTCTTTATATACATTCTCATTGATCATTTTCATTTGATCTCGTGTGTTTTATATTATTATATACATCCTTGAGAGATCAGGTGTGTTGTCTATCTTTATATACATCTTCGTTGATCATTTTCATTTGATCTCATATGTTATATATTTTTATATACATCCTTGAGAGATCACATGTGTTGCATATCTTTATATACATCCTCGTTGATCATTTTCGTTTGATCTCATGTATTGTATATCTTTGTATACATCCTTGAGAAATCACGTGTGTTGTTAATCTTTATATACATCCTCGTTGATCATTTTTGTTTGATCTCATGTGTTGTATATCTTTATACACATCCTTGAGAGATCGCGTATGTTGTATATATTTATATACATCCTCGTTGATCATTTTCTTTTGATCTCATGTGTTGTATATCTTTTTATACATCCTTGAGAGATCACGTGTGTTGTATATCTTTATATTCATCCTCGTTCATCATTTTTGTTTTATCGTATGTGTTGTATATCTTTATATACATCCTTGAGAGATCACGTGTGTTTAATATCTTTATATACATTTTCGTCGATCATCTTCGTTTGGTCTCATATGTTGTATATCTTTACATACACCCTTAAGAGAGCACGTGTGCTATATATCTTTATATACATCCTTGTTGATCATCTTCGTTTGAGCATATGTTTTGTATATCTTCATAAACATAGATGTTGATCATTTTTGGTCGCAGTATGGAGCCACCTCGTCTTCAGACGAAATTCTTCGTACGGTATGGAGCCACCTAGTCTTACGATAGGATACTTCGTTTGGTGTGAAGCCACCTCACCATGAGACAAAATTCTTAGTCAAATTTCTATGTGATGTCAGACCAACTTGTCGAAAAACAAAAAGCTCCATGTGACGTTTTGCATGCCTATTTGGATGCCTTGTTCGCTCGAGGTTTGCGATGATTTTTAGAAATGAATTGGCCTAATCACTTTGAGGTCCATATTTTTTCTAAAGAATCATCCATCTTCGACATACTATGTCTGTGACATAGATTTTTGTTGTTCTATAATGATTCTAATTCAGATTCGTTAGCTTCCTTATGTTTTCTAAATTGTTATCGCAATGGGAATGACATTAAGGAAGACATGTTTTATGATTCACATTTCTCGTGAATTTTATGGAATCTTTACACCCATTCCTGGATGACCACCTTGATGGGTAATTGAGTTCGGAATTGATTATCATTTATGTGGCTCAATCTATTTGCTTATCCTCCTTAGTGGCCTGCCACTAAGGATAAAAATGGGGAGCTATTTTTGTAATGTGATCAAATGGAATGTTATGGATTTGCGACATAACAAGCTAAATAAATCCCTTGCTTCGAATTGATGATTTATTCAATAGGTTAGAGATGCTAAAGTCATTAGGCTATTTGACTTAGCAATCGATTTTCGCCAACTCTTTATTTTCTTGCTCATTTTGTCATTGGGGTTAACAATTATTCCAGTTTATTTTTTTAACCTTAATGAATCAAAATTTCGAGGTCATAAACTGACTGGTTTGACCTCATCCTTGTTGGTGATACCCTTTTGAATTTGAAAACCAAAGTTTTCAAGTTTTATGGAATTCTTTCAACTTGTACCATTTATCATGTTTCCATGATTTAGAAGTTGCTCTTGAAATATTGGAGGACGTGCTGGAATTTCAAATTTGAGATATTGGTGTTTATTGGAAACTTAAAATTTCAATTTTATTTTTTGGAATGTTAGATAATGTGCTAATATTCCAATTTTGGGCATAACCTGAATTTACTTAGTGATCTTGTTTCCCCAATGGATAGCTTATCCTTGCGAATGTGATATATATGACCATCATATACATCCTTTTCTTTTTTTTAAGAAAAAATTATGAGCTAGAATACTTTTAAGAAAGTTTTAAGGGATAAAATTTTCTAGCTAAAACATGACAGGGAATATTCGACAATTTTGGAGATTCAAATTAGTTTATGTTGAAAACATATGAAAATAGGTTTAAAATTTATAAAATTATTAAACTTTAAATGAAATAATTAAATTTAATTAAAACGAGTTCATTACGTAGCGGCAGTTCGTAATGTTTAAATTTAAACTTCGGTTGAGTAAATATAACCCAATATAAGTCAGAATTCTTTGAAACAAGAATTATCCGGATCTATTGGGTTATAGTTTTCTAATGAAAGAAAAGATTTGAATTTCATCTTGTAAATTTTGAGATATGTCTAAACCAAATTTTTAGAAAAATCGCTCTAAAGTACACGATTTAAAATTTAAGTAATTATTGAACTTGAGGTTTAGAATATTTAGAATTTAAGTAAGAAGAATTATAACTTGTGGAAAACACATATGAGAAGAATAACTTGATTTTTTGTATATATTCATGACTTTTTTGAACATAATACGTGTGTAGACTTAAGTTATTTAGTGATTTATAACTTAGAGTTAAAAATTTATAAGATGATTCATGAGTTATATTAGTATAAGATAGATGTACTAAATATAAAGAAAAAGGTGAATTTCTTGAGTTAATCTATTTTTATGTAGATTTTATGATGCTTGGTTGTTACTTTTTGAGTTTTTCCTTAATTAACTGTGAGGATGCAATTTTTTTAAGTGGGAAGTCTGTAACAATCCACTTATTTCATGATAATATACATAAATATTTTATTTAAATATAACGTCGTTAATTGAGTATAGGTCCAAAATATCAACTTTTTTTCATATAGATGAATTTGGACTCGAGATCACTTCAATTGAGTTCAAAATGTCATTTATGACAATAAAAACTATAAAAATCAATATGTTTGTAGTTAGCAAAATTTGGACTTTGGATTTGGACTTAGGTTTTGAAACACCCTGCCTCCGTTAAGGTCACTTACAAAGGGAATGCCTTAATTTGGTGGAGCATTATAGGTAAAAGATGCAGATAAATTACAAGATAGACAAATAAAGCAGCGGAAAAAAAGTCATTTTATAAACAACTTAATTCAGTTAAGCTTTTACAACAATTTCCTCAAATCATACTTAAAAGTAATACATAGAACATCTGTCTTGATTTATTAACTTCCAAGTATAAAAGAAGCACAAAAATAACAATGATATTCCCCCATAAAGCATGAACCAGCCATAACAGTGGAAGAGAGAGTCCAAAGCAAAACATCGACCATCTTCGGGATTGAAAAGAAAATTGAGCTAAGTGGTAATATTTCCTTCCTATGAACCTTGGGGGGGGGGGGGGGGACGGAAGAAAAGAGGCGAAACAAAACTAGGTCAGACATAAGTCTGGTAAGTCCAGTGATTATTCAGCGTATAAACTGGTAAGAGAGCCATGACATGAATAAACTGGACGCAGGATAATAAGAAAGAAATAAGGTAACATAGGATAAGCATAAGGTATGATAAGGCAAGATAAACTGAATGCGCTCCTACTATTTCTCTGCTTCGCTACTACCTTGTTATTCTGATTTTTATATCTATCTCTGCACCACCTAACTAGTGTCCCAACTAGTAATCTGTATAAAATGATAACATGATTCCAATCCCCATAATTGTGGTAGCCTTCAGGTGTACATCTATCATGAGGATTCCACCTCAATCAGCCAAATTGCCATGAACATGTTAGATGTACACGTACTACCCTATCGATCGGCTCCTAACTTGCATTAAAGTTCCATGTGTCTGTGTCAATCGGTCCTCTCTTGCATGTAGATACCCAGTGCTAGTCCCGCCATAAGGTGTATCAATCCTTATGATAGCGACTCGACACGATTCAAGATGCACAGTGTATAACTACTGGTACCAGTGCCTGCTTTTTCCCACTCAGGAGTACGTGCACGCCCGTAAACCGTCGGAACCTACACTGACGTACCCCCTGCCGCTGCTTTGACCGCTTACAATCAGCCCAGTAATCGTGCCCCACCCTGCCTAGTTTCAGGGTACCATGATACATCTACGTGGATTACTGCTGAAATGGGTCCTCGTTACTAGGGTTTCCTGTTGGTTAAGTTTGTGGGCCTATATATACAAATATTACCCACCTACACGAAATGTACTTAACCCTCCCACTGGTTCTAGCATGCTTACTTAACGGTTAAGTTTGTGGGCCTATATGTACTAATATTACCCACCTACACGAGATGTACTTAACCCTCCCATCGATTCAAGTATGTTTATTTAACGGTTAAGTTTGTGGGCCTATATTTGCTAATATTACCCACCAACCCGATATGTACTTAACCCGCCCGCGCATTATGCCATATTGGTTAAGTGTCGCCCGTTCATGTTAAATTAACCCACTCATTAATCATGTCATGTTGGTTAAGTGTTTCTTATTAACTCAAACCCACGTGTTCATCATGTTGTATTGGTTAAGTGTCATCAATCAATTCAAGTTAACTTAACTCACCTGCTTGTCATATTACTTTGGTTAAGTGTTGCCTTCTCGTGTTAACTTAATCCTACCACAAATCAGGTTATATTGGTTAAGTGTTGCACTCTTGTTTTAACTTAACCTTACCACAAATCAAGTTATATCGGTTAAGTGTTTCCTTCTTGTTTTAACTTAACCTTACCACAAATCAAGTTATATCGGATGAGTGTTGCCCTCTTGTTTTAACTTAACCTTACCACAAATCAAGTTATATCTGTTAAGCTTTGCCCTCTTGTTTTAATTTAACCTTACCACAAATCAAGTTATATCGGTTAAGTGTTGCCCTCTTGTTTTAACTTAACCTTACCACAAATCAAGTTATATCGGTTAAGTGTTGCCCTCTTGTTTTAACTTAACCTTACCACAAATCAAGTTATATCGATTAAGTGTTGCCTTCTTGTTTTAACTTAACCTTACAAAAAATCAAGTTATATTGGTTAAGTGTTTCTTATTACTTAACCTTACCCATTCATCATGCTATAATGGTTAATTGTTTCCCATTAACTTAACTCTAGTCATTCATCTTGTTATATTGGTTAAGTGTTACCTTAATTAACTTAACCCTACCATTCCTGCCTTAGCATTAATTCATTCATTAAAGCAACAACCACTCACATTAGACAGGTATTGTTGCGGTATCTGGATGTGTCGGGCGGTTCCGGGAAATTTTACACCGCAACCCAGTCTAACGTCGGGTTCTTTTAGGCTTGATGCACTAACCTCTCACATTAGATATATATTGTTACGGTTGTTGGATGTGCCAGGCGGTTATGGACAGTCATACACTGTAACTCAATCTAACCTCGGGTTAGGCATATTTGTCTTTTCTTAATTTACATATTTACCTTCTATATTTATATGTAAATTATTGTCAATCAAGTCATGCCCAATTTCTTTCTAAATCATGTTTATAAATTATACCATTTCATTGCCACTAATCATTTAAAATATTCCAATAACATGTAACTTCATGTTTTTCCCAACGTTACCCCTACTAAACGTTCGCATAAATTTCATAGAATGATAGGCTTCGCAATTTAGCCTAACTCAAAATCAAGAGGGGAAAAGGAAGATACACGTGGCATTCAAGACAAGCATAATATGGATCCAACATATGTCACATAAATTTTGCATAGAATAAATATATGTTTAATTATGAACTTGCAAGTTTGAACCTAATCAACATGAACCATATGCATATGGATGGGAGTTTACATAGAACTACACAATTCCAATTAGTCATATAAAGGTGAGCTTGCATTTTTGGATCTAATTAACATGGGTCTTAAACATACGAAATTACCCAAATCTAACTAGGCATGTATATGCAAACTTTTATTTTGGATCCAACAAACATGAATCTTAAGCATATGGTTTTACACAAGTTTAACAAGGCATGTAAATATGAGCTCTAATTTTTTAATCCAATTTTCATATATCTAAAATGAATCTAAACATAATACATGTCTTAGCCTAAAAACTTGCATAAATGCAGCAAAATTCCCAAATTGACATACAACACATAGGTGTCATCATGATAGGTCATCGCTAAAATATACAACATGATATCCATCACCAAATTATACAATATGGTATGTCATCGCCAAATTACACAATATGATATGCCATCGCCAAATTATAATATGTCACCGCCAAATTATAATATGTCATCGCCAAAATTATACAACATGATATCCATCGCCAAATTACACAAAATATGATATGCCATCGCCAAATTATAATATGTCATCGCCAAAATATACAACATAATATGTCATCAGTAATTTACACAACATATATGTCATTGCCAAATTATAGACTATGGATTCATTGTCAAGTATTTAACATTTATCATCAAATTACATAAAACTTAGCATGATAAGAATCATAGTCTCAATCAATTCAGTTTTAACAAAAAAGGTAGGCATAGATTTACATTAGGCGATGTTCTACATCCATTTAGTTAGTCACGATTCTAATATCATTTAAGTCTGAATGATAACTTGGCTTACAAAAAGGAGATTGGTCTTGAGTTCTGGGATCTGTATTCTGAATTTGAATAGCTCTCTTTTGTTGTAGACGTTGAATTCTCTTAGTGGAATTAGATTTGATTTGTGATTTCTACTTGCTTTCTAGTTGAAAGAGAATGGTGGCTACTCTAGGCTAAGTACTAACAGCGTGACGGTCTTAGGAATATTTTTGTGTGGCTTTAGGATTTAGATTTAGGTTGCTTATATAGAAGTTTGGTTTAATAGGAGCCGTCAGATTAACCTAGAGCAAATCAAATCCATTCAAACCTAAGAGAACCAACTAGAACATGCCACACAAGCCCTAATGACACAGCAGATCGTCACAAGAAGAAAAATGTAAGATTTCAGATTTGTCCCGAGGGGGAGGTCGACCCCCAAGTCGACCTCCAGGTCGACCTGTATATAGGGAGGTGGACCCCTAGGTTGACCTGTATATAGGGAGGTCGACCCCCAAGTCAACCTGCCTTGGTATTTAATTTTCTGAATTGTTCTATATAATTTTATGAAAATTCCGAGGGACATAACTTCTTCATACGAAGTCCGATTTTCGAAAACTTGGACTCTATTCCAAGCAAAATTTCGAGACGAACACAATGGCGTAACCCCTTTCCCTTAATTCTTAAATCTAAAATTAATTATTCTTTAATTTTTTATTTTAATATTCTTAGAAAATACGGGGTGTTATATTCTCCCCTCCTTAAAGGATTTCGTCCCCGAATTCTTCAAGTTAAGAAGAATGTATATCCTACCATCCAATCATCCATCTACTCAACCATAAAACACAGGCATCCATTGTCCTTAAAAAGATTTCTAATGCTTTCATGATCATATGCATAGTGTGTGTACATGTCCTTATCTAGTGCAAATTCAGGCGGTCTACTGATTCAGTTGACCTCCTTAATGCGAATTATGTCAGTGCCATGAGTCCATCATGTTTGCAATTATTCCTAATCATACTTTCTACATGAGTGCACAATCATTCATACAAATGCAATGTCCATATGATAACACATCAAGTTTCAATCATATACAAATAATTCACTCATGCATATGCAATATGAAAATGACTGAGCCAATCTAGTGCCTAATGTGTGTATATGCATCCACGAGCAACCACTTGCAACCACTTGTAACCATCAATCATAACATGTTTCAAACACATGTTTACATCCATTGGCTTATACCTATGGATCGAAGATATGACCTAGAGGATATACCTAAAAAGATGGAAACAAGTATGCATAACATTCCTAGAAAAAGAGATCAAGGATATACCCTCAAAAGGGTATGATGCGCGTATCTAGTCTTCAGTCTTCTAAGTCGCATCTTCTTGAACTTCACTCCACTGTACCTTAAATAATTTAACTTCACAGTTGCGAAGCTTCTAAAACCCACTAGTAAAGATAGGACCTCGATCACTTATTATGCTAGAGGGTATCCAATGTAATCGAATTATCTTTCCAAGATAAACAGATATTAACCCTGATACCAAGTGTATATACTAAGATGATTAGAGGTCTCTCTTCTACTTAGCTTATCCATCATGTCACAAATCTGAGGGTCGATATCTCTCACGCGAACCATCCTAGTCGAACTTGACATCCCTCAAGTACAAGCCCCAAAGGCCTAAACCAATATCAGAAAAGCACCCAAGGAATACCTCTTCCGAATTTGGATGATCTACGTGAGATGATACTAGCAAAACAATCAAACAATTGAGCACTTAACCGACTCTGGCTATCCTCGCTAATCTTGCTCCAAAACTATCATTGATCGCATAACTGGCTTTGCATTGTCAACTAGATATATGCGGAAGTCTATCTAGAGTTTTAGGGGGAGAATCCTTAACCTAATCGAAAACACCTGCATACTCATGGACTAGCCTAACGGATCATAAATCGTTGATAGATTCATAAAGTGATTCTAGGTAGCTAAGACAAACTGATCCCTTAGGATTGCATGAAATTTCGAGGGTATTCCCGAGGCAAGTCGACAGTCTAACTACCCTCCTTTCACGATTATTTGCTAACTAATCCATGCCTCAACCCATAGCCCATGAAACCAGAAACATAAGTATCTCAAATCCTTACAAACCAAAGATAAATGAGCCGATCCACAAATTGGATTTGAGACAATAATGGGATCTTCTACTATACAGGTACTAGGGTGCAAAGACTCAACTATGGAAGCAGACATAAGCGAATGTGAAGCGCTAAAATCAAAAAAGTACTAACAGGATGATCAAAAGAAAAAATAGTTTTTTTAACAGAAACTTTACTACCACTCTCAGGTATGCTGGCGGTGAGAGCATGCATTTGTCCTTCTAAAAATCCTGTCATTTGTTCTTGCCTTTACCCTTAATTATATGACCCATTATACCATAATAAAGATAATTCCTCTCGTCTTAGATTTTACTATTCTTTCCTCCCCTCCTTTGTGAACCATGTCTATATCCATGAGTTCTTTATCCTTGGGTTGCGCTCCTTAGCCAAACTCCCTCAATCTCATCTTTACTATCCTTGTGTAGCACGTTAAAAAGTCTCTCGAAAGCTGCCTCCATCGCACAAAGAATCCTACAAAGCTCGAAAGAAAATTAGCCACAGGTGAAACTATTACGGCTATAGATGGAAGTTCGGCACTTATTTGTCCTCGACAAGTGTCGTAGTCTCGTCGAGCCTATGGAACCATGCTGCGATGAGGTCACCTCCCAGAAAGCCAGGAGCCCCATAGACTCAGGAAAGAAGGAAACAAGGACTCAAACAGAGGATCAAAATATAGTGCATATGGCTTTGGGGAATATGCCTTTAAAACAAAACTTTTCTTTTTGAAAATGCTTCTTTTAAAAAATTTTTGAATTTTTTTTTTCAAATCTTTTATCTGATCCGGTAACCTTCAGCTCTGATACCAAGTGAAACACCCCGCATCCGTTAAGGTCACTCACAAAGGGAATGCCTTAACTTCGGTGGAGCATTATAGGGAAAAGATGTAGATAAATTACAAGACAGACAAATAAAGCAGCGGAAAATAAAGTCATTTTATAAACAACTTAATTCAGTCAAGCTTTTATAACAATTTTCTCAAATCATACTTAAAAGTAATACATAGAACTTCTATCTTGATTTATTAACTTCCAAGTATAAAAGAAGCACAAAAATAACAATGATATTCCCCCATAAAGCATGAACCAGCCATAGAAGTGGAAGAGAGAGTCCAAAGCAAAACATCAACCATCTTCGAGCTTGAAAAGAAAACTGAGCTAAGTGGTAACATTTCCTCCCTCTGAACCTGAGGGGAGGGGGATCGGAAGAAAAGAGGCGAAACAAAACTAGGTCAGACATAAGTCTGGTAAGTCCAGTGATTATTCAGCATATAAACTGGTAAGAGAACCATGACATGAATAAGCTGGACACAGGAAAATAACAAAGAAATAAGGTAACATAAGATAAGCATAAGGTATGATAAGGCAAGATTGAATGCGCTGCTACGCTTTCTCTGCTTCGCCACTACCTTGTTATTCTGAATTTTATATCTATCTCTGCACCACCTACCTAGTGTCCCAACTAGTAATATGTATAAAATGACAGCGTGATCCCAATCCCCGTAACTGTGGAAGCCTTCAGGTGTTCATCTATCATGAGGATTCCACTTCAATCAGCCTAATTGCCATGAACATGTTAGATGTACCCTTACTACCCTATCGATCGGCTCCTTACTTGCATTAATGTTCCATGTGTCTGTGTCAATCGGTCCTCTCTTGCATGTAGATACCCTGTGCTGGTCCCGCCATAATGTGTATCAATCCTTATGGTAGCGACCCGACACGATTCAAGATGCACAGTGTATAACTACTGGTACCCAGTGCCTTCTTTTTCCCACTCTGGAGTACGTGCACGCCCGTAAACCTTCAGAACCTACACTGACGTACCCACTGCCGTTGTTTTGACCGCTTACAATTAGCCCAGTAATCGTTCCCCAACCTACCGAGTATCAGGGTACCATGATACTTCTATGTGGGTTACTGCTGAAATGGGTCCTCTTTACTAGGGATTCCTGTTGGTTAAGTTTTTGGGCCTATATATATACAAATATTACCCACCTACACGAAATGTACTTAACCCTCCCACCGGTTCTAGCATGTTTACTTAACGGTTAAGTTTGTGGGCCTATATGTACTAATATTACCCACCTACACGAGATGTACTTAACCCGCCCATTGATTCAAGTATGTTTATTTAACGGTTAAGTTTGTGGGCCTATATTTACTAATATTACCCACCAACCCGATATGTACTTAACCCTCCCGCACATTATGCCATATTGGTTAAGTGTCGCCCGTTGATGTTAACTTAACCCACCCCTTAATCATGTCATGTTGGTTAAGTGTTTCTTATTAACTCAAACCCACATGTTCATAATCTTGTATTGGTTTAAGTGTCATCAATCAATTCAAGTTAACTTAACCCACCTGCTTGTCATATTACTTTGGTTAAGTGTTGCCTTCTTGTGTTAACTTAACCCTATCACAAATCAAGTTATATTGGTTAAGTGTTGCCCTCTTATTTTAACTTAACCTTACCACAAATCAAGTTATATCGGTTAAGTGTTGCCCTCTTGTTTTAACTTAACCTTACCACAAATCAAGTTATATCGATTAAGTGTTGCCCTCTTGTTTGAACTTAACCTTACCACAAATCAAGTTATATCGGTTAAGTGTTGCCATCTTGTTTTAACTTAACCTTACCACAAATCAAGGTATATCGGTTAAGTGCTGCCCTCTTGTTTTAACTTAACGTTACCATAAATCAAGTTATATTTGTTAAGTGTTTCTTATTACTTAACCTTACCCATTCATCATGCTATACTGGTTAAGTGTTTCCTATTAACTTAACCCTAGTTATTCATCTTGTTATATTGGTTAGGTTTTACCTTAATTAACTTAACCCTACTTCCTGTCTTAGCTTTAATTCATTCATTAAAGCACCAACCACTCACATTAGATAGCTATTGTTGCGGTTACTGGATGTGCTGGGCGGTTCTGGGCAGTTTTACACCGCAACTCAGTCTAACGTCGGGTTCTTTTGGGCTTGATGCACTAACCTCTCATATTAGATGTATATTGTTACGGTTGCTGGATGTGCCGGCCGGTTCCGGGCAGTCTTACACCGTAACTCAATCTAACCTCAGGTTAGGCATATTTGTCTTTTCTTAATTTACATATTTACCTTCTATATTTTTATGTAAATTATTGTCAATCAAGTCATGCCCAATTTCTTTCTAAATCATGTTTATAAATTATACTATTTCAATGCCACTAATCATTTAAAATAAGCCAACAACATGTAACTTCATATTTTTTCCAATGTTACCCCCGCTAAACGTTCGCATAAATTTAATAGAATGTTAGGTTTCGCAATTTAGCCTAACTCAAAGTCAAGAGGGGAAAAGGAAGAGACACGTGGCATTCAAGACAAGCATAATATGGATCCAACATATGTCACATAAATTTGGCATAGAATAAATATATGTTTAATTATGAACTTGCAATTTTGAACCTAATCAACATGAACCATACGCATATGGATGGGAGTTTACGTAGAACTACACAATTCTAATTAGTCATATAAAGGTGAACTTGCATTTTTGGATCTAATTAACATGGGTCTTAAACATACGAAATTACCCAAATCCAACTAGGCATGTATATGCAAACTTTTATTTTGGATCCAACAAACATGAATCTTAAGCATATGGTTTTACACAAGTTTAACTAGGCATGTAAATCTGAGCTTTAATTTTTGAATCCAATTTTCATAGATCTAAATATGAATCTAAATATAATACATGTCTTAGCCTAACAACTTGCATAAACATAGCAAAATTCCCAAATTGACATACAACATATAGGTGTCATCATGATATGTCATCGCCGAAATTATACAACATGATATCCATTGCCAAATTATACAATATTGTATGTCATCGCCAAATTACACAATATGATATGCCATCGCCAAATTATATTATGTCATCGCCAAAATTATACAACATGATATCCATCACCAAATTACACAATATGATATGCCATCGCCAAATTATAATATGTCATTGCCAATTTATGTCATCGCCAATATATACAACATAATATGTCATTGCTAAATTACACAACATATATGTCATTGCCAAATTATACCACATATGGATTCATTGTCAAGCATTTAACATTTATCATCAAATTACATAAAACTTAGCATGATAAGAATCATAGTCTCAATCAATTCAGTTTTAACAAAAAAGATAGGCATAGATTTACATTAGGCGATGTTCTACATCCATTTAGTTAGTCACGATTCTAATATCATTTAGGTCTGAATGATAACTTGACTTACAAAAAGGAGACTAGTCTTGAGTTCTGGGATCTGTATTCTGAATTTGAACAGCTCTCCTTTGTTGTAGACGTTGAATTCTATTAGTTGAATTAGAATTGATTTGTGATTCCTACTTTCTTTCTAATTGAATGAGAATGGCGGTACTCTAGGCTAAGTACTGACAACATGATGGTCTTAGGAATATTTTTGTGTGGCTTTAGGGTTTAGATTTAGGTTGCTTATATAGAAGTTTGGTTTAATAGGAGACGTCAGATTAACCTAGAGCAAATCAAAGCCATTCAAACCTAAGAGAACCAACCAGAACATGCCACAGAAGCCCTAATGACACAGTAGATCGTCACAGGAAGAAAAAGTCAGATTTTAGATCTGACCCGAGGGGGAGGTTGACCCCCAGGTCAACCCCTATGTCGACCTGTATATAGGGAGGTCGACTCCCAGGTCGACCTGCCTTGATATTTAATTTTCTGAATTGTTCTATATAATTTTCTGAAAATTCCGAGGGCCATAACTTCTTCATACGAAGTCGGATTTTCGAAAATTTGGACTCTATTCCAAGCAAAATTTCGAGAGGAACGAAATGTCGTAACCTGTTTCCTTTAATTCTTATATTTGAAATTAATTATTCTTTAATTTGTTATTTTAATATTCTCAGAAAATACGGGGTGTTACAGGTTTGGCTAAACCAGCTAATTAGCCTACATGATAAAACAGCGCAAGCCCCACTTCTCTTCTTTACTTCATCCATTTCCTAACACATTTCTTTCTTTACGAATGGGGAAAGGGATTGGAAATTGAAATTCCAAACTAGGGTTACATGTTAGAAGCTTCAATTCATGTGCAAATTCGAAGAGAATAAAGGTAAGCTCTCTCTCCACCTTCTCTAGCATATCTCCTCTTATATTTTTGTGAATTCCTAAACCTAGCTTTTATGGGTTTTGTTTACATGTTCATTTCGTTTGAAGATTCTAGCGTTTTGTTTAAAGAGCGGTTTTTCTAGTTTGTTATTGGATTGATTCCTTTCTTCTAAAAAACAAAGGTGAATTCTTGGAGAACTCACATCTATGATACAAGCCTATAGGATTGGCTAGTGTACCCTTGGCACGTATATATATATATATATATATATATATATATTGTGTATCCATTTAGTTAATTGCTTAGTTTGTTGATTTCCTTGCTTTTCGAGTAATGGATAACCTAGTATATTCTATGTTCATCTTGTGCATGCTATTGGTGAAGTTCTTATATGAAAACAAGACCTTACAACATCCCTTTAGCATTGCCAAACCATCGTGTTCTAGTGTGAGTTGCATTTGATTGTTTTAGTTGGAAAATTTGTTCACTTTGGAGTTTATAATCAAAATCATTACAATCTTATGTATATATGTTTATGCATGTGTATATGTGTATTAAAGGGTGTATATGACTTCTCTAAAACCTTTAGAACCATCAAGAGTTGCCGAGAATCGTCAGATATCGACTTTTCTTTCAAAACATTGAAACTGACACCTATATGCAGATTCAACCGACTGAATTAATCAATTCAACGAACTGAATTAAGCAATTCAGCCAACTGAATTAGTAGTTGTTTGCTGGTGTGATTTACGTTGAATTTCAGCTATCTAAATTTTCCATTCAACCTACTGGATTATAGTTCAGTTGCCTGAATGGATGATTCAGCCGACTGGATCCTGTACAAGCACAAAAAATTAAAGTGCACAAATTCAGTTGTCTGAATGAATAATTCAGACATCTGAATCTATTTTCCGAAATTGATCTATGGAAACCACGGTCAATAGTTTAAGTTTTTTCAGGCTCTTTCCCGGTCGAGTTTTGGCCCATTTAGCCTTTTTATGTGACCTTTCAGTTACTATGATTCATAGATTTCAGTAGCTTGATTATCAACCTTTGATGGACTTTCAATTCATTCGTGATAAATGAACTCGTAATGAATATTTCAAGGATTTGACTTACGTTATTAAAACATGAATTTTTGAGATCGATTGATATTAGAATCAATATTTATGAGATTTTCCCCTTTAAACTATAAAGGGTTTTTAATATTATTAGTAGACACCAAATCTTTTACTAAAATGGTTTCTGATCCTACTTCATTATACAAAGTTATTTTGTAAATTATCTTTCAATCTACTATTATATAATTATATAAACCTTTTCCTTTCTCGTATGAGAAATCCGATAAAACGTCTTAGTAAAAACAAGGACTATTAACCCTTGCGTTTGCTTCAACGGTTAATTCTTGGATTTCTTCGATTGAAACTGTTGGTGATGATCGTTTCGTATTACTGGTGGAATATACATATTTTTTTGTAAATATTCGAGTAGAGCAAGTGGTTATGGGACATGTAGCTTAACTCTTATATTTACTAGCTTGGAATAGTTTACACTATCCTTGATCAATTTTGATCATTCCGACCTTTGGGTCACTCTGATGATCCTCAGATCATCCTGGGGAACTTCATTCATCTCTTTATATCGATGATCTGTGTGTCATGTTGAGGAACTTCGGCTCATCTCTTTATATTGATGATCTTCGGATCATCCTGATGAACTTCGGCTCATCTCTTTATATCAATGATCTTCGAATCGTCCTAAGGAATTTTGGTTCATCTCTTTATATCGATGATCTTTAGATCATCCTAGGGAACTTCAGTTCGTCTATTTATATCGATGATCTTTTGATTATCCGGAGGGACTTCAAATCATTTATTTATACCAATGATCTTCAGATCATCCTAAAAAAGATCGGTTCATTTGATTGTGCCGACGATCTTTGAATCATCCTTAGGATCTTCGGATCCTTTCGTATTGATGGTCTTTGGATCATTTCGTATTGAACAGATTTGCGATGTCATATCTTAGGAGTAGCTTTATGATTTATGATGAGGTGTCTTTATATAGCATTGAGTTTTCTTTGTCATATTTTATGGACAACTCAAGCCTTCACATTTTACATGTGAATGTTGTTGTCATTGCTTATATGCGTGCTCTATTTATATCTCTTATTATATCTCTATTTATTATGATAAGTATAGCTAGACTGATTTGTTTATTGTCTATTTTCTTATATAAAATATTCGGGTCAGACTGAGGAATTACAGGTGCTTCTCATGACTTCTACCGAGGACAATCTCTTGACTATTGGGAACTACATTGTCATTGTAGTGATTTTTGATTATATGTATATGCGACTTTCGTGTATACATATTCTTTCTGCTAGAACATGTACCTATTCTTGTATAGTGCATCGACTATGACCACTATCTTTGAATTCACACTTATGTGTTATATTCATATCTATTTTTTCCTTAGTGATATGAATATCTTTGTCTAACGCTGATTATATTGTTATGTATTTTATATTGATTTCGGATTACATACAGCTACTATTTAGTAGATTTGAACTTGAATTAGATGTGTTAGATTTCCTCATGAGATTTTAATAATAAGACCACATTATCTGACATGTTAACACTTGTTCAAAGCTATAATACAAATGGTCGCTCCTCAATAGCCTTGTTGTTCGGGTTAGTTGACATAATTACTTGTAATGACCTTGGCTAACATGAGTATAGAGGTGGGGCGTTATAGTATTGCTCAACACATTAATGGACATGTGCTTTAAATCTTGTGTTCATAAGCCTACTTTAGAAAGTGGTCTTACTTTCTAAGGATATGACCTGATTACCGTAGTCATATACTTTAGTCTCTTTAGGTATTTCTAAGATACACCTTTTACGGTATCTGGACTTATTAAGGATGTTTATCTGTCCTTTGTTCTTGTAAAACCCAACATTAAATATTGTGAGATTTCTTATTTTAATGTTCCATGATCATTCTCTTAATACGTTGGTGTTATTTAACTTTATCTACCCTTTTCAAAACATAAGTTGGATTTCTGTTAAGGATGATCAACCTTCATTCATAGTCCTAAGTCTCATTTATTTCGGCTTTAAAGAAACCACTGCCTTTGGAAGACTCTTAATGAGTGGGTCATCTAAGTTTTATTTGTTTTTATGTAGACAATAGTTATTAGTCCACTTTTGAGTTATTTTATTATTATTTGATGTCTTACACTCACATGTCTAGACTTCCCATTATATGTCTTATTAGAGGCATTGTAAATCGTTGCATGATTATCACAGTTAATCAAGCCTGCTGGATATGGCTTCTTCCATAATTGAATTTCTATTAGTAAATTTCTACGCCATTTTGCTTTCTTACATAGATCGACTAATATAATAAATATTGACAATATTGTTGAATATGTTATACAGGTCCGCTTCTTAAAACCCAAGATACAACAACTCCTCCTGATGTAAAGATTCATCCATTTGAAAATTTGGATTGGATTTAGATTATACCTAATTTTATGTTGTATCATTATGTCCTTCTATTACAACATGATATTCCTTATTAGATAAACCATAGTTAATAGTTGTTGTGATGACCCGTATTCTACGTATCGGAGGGTCAAAGAATATTTATATTATTTACGTACGAGGTCGTGTGATTGTATAACTTTGGGGAATATCTATTATGGTTGTTTCTTACCCTTACTATTTGTTCGGTTTTTTTATGATCGTTTTCCCCTTAACAAACTTATTTCATCCATAACTTTTGATGGGTAAAGAATTTATACCTGAAACTACTTCTATTGGATTTGGATAATTGTTTCCCATTCTGCAGAGAGGTCACGTAAAGAAAATGGACTTACAATTTTGGAGAAATGGATGAAATAAGATTGGAAGGCTTAATTATGCTGGATAGGCCATTAGTAGGTGAGGCCCACAACCCATTTCGAGTTTGGTGAATGTGGAGCCAGAAAGGATAGGAGAATCTTCTCCAATTCACTACACAACTCCCAAATAGATCTAACTCCTATGAATGACCTCCACACTCCTAAACAACCATTAATCCATACTTTAATTTGCCTAAACGCTATATTAAGAGAAGATCAAGTCTAATCAACATCAAATTAAGCCAATGCTGTTGCCATACATTGGAATCTAAGCCAAATACTCTCTATCTTGGATCTAACACTTCTTGGGTAATTAAGGTGAGCGAACAAAATACTTACTCACTAATTTGGGTAGATTAATATATAAAAACCTCATAAATTTATGGAAAAATGCTTATAATTAGTTATTAATCATGTGTTTACACACATATAAGTTTGGTGTTACTACCAAATTCAACACAGAAAAAGGATGCCGGTGAAGGGGCATAAGACCGCAACAGTGCAGAAGAAGGATCCGAAAACATGAATCCATCATCAAGCCAAAGAATACAACATAAAGAAGCCGAGCGGGTCAGCAGACTTTGGGAACCAACTTATAAAAGGAAAGCATGGTGCTGATACTAAAAGGTACACCAGAAGGGTAATGCCAACACGAAAAGGAGCTAACGTGAGCTCCATTCCGAAGGCAATTCACTCAAAACTGGAAGCAAACAGGAAAGGAAGGATGAATGCTTATTACCGAAACCAAGAACATGACAGAAAGTGCTAAGCTAAGAAAAAGAAGACGAAAGGGCTATCGGGACTAATTTACTTAGTGTCGATACAAAAGGGCGTGAAGACACCAAAGGCACAAGAAACCGAAAGCATCCTTCTGGAAGACTGACATCCACTCTAGAGATTGCCAAGAGTAAAATTGAGCATCTGAAAGGAGAAATATCTAAACTAACTCGCTTAGTGTCAATACTGGAAGGGGTGACGGGTCCTAGAACATAGGAAATTAAAGGTCAAAAGCAAATACTATAAAGACTTAAAGGCAAAACTAGAAGCTTATTGCCGAAAGTCGAAAGCCATTCCAAAGCTATCCATACCAACAGGCTTGGTGTCGATATGAAAGTAGAAGCACCACCAAAAAGAAGCTTTCTAAGATCGAGACCAGTATTCTGAAAGCCAAGACCAACAAACCCAAGGCTATGTTATATCTATTAACTAAGACGAAAAGGCGGCCGAAACCGAGGCAACCAGAACTGAAAGATGAAGGGTGGCCGGAACCTAGCTGCTGCACCCGAAAAAGGTTTCTGTTAGAAAAATGATAAAAAGGGACCTGATTTGTCTATAAATGAGACCCCAGGGTCACATTTTAGAGGACCTTTTCTCATTCCCCAAATTTTGTATTCCTAATTAGAGAGAAAACCTTAATTTCTAAATCGATTTGGGGTTTCCTTTGTAAATACTTGTGTACTCTAATCAATGGGCAATAAAGAGTGAATCGACAATTAGCATTATTTTTATGAGTCATTTAGCTACTTCCTCTACATATTATATTATGCTTCCTTCACGGAAAGAATTATCTAGACAAACCTTATCCTTTCTTTAAGATTACCTAAATACCCTTCTACAAACCATTTAGCTTTCTGTCTTGTGTTGTGCTTAGGGATCCCTTGTCCCAAGGTAGCTATTGGTTGTTAAGTCTTGTAAGCGTGGTACTCACCCCTTGATGGAAGAATAACTAATCAAACTTGTAGGAACTAAATAATCCCATTTTCCCCTTAGGTCCACTTCCTTAGACCTAGCTCCAGTGTTGACGAAAAATATCGTCAACATTTAGGAACTAGAAGGAGGTCTTGAACCTTCAAACCCTTGGGTATCCTGAACTATATTTCTAAATGTGTTATTCCGTCCTAGATTAGACTAATATTTGAAAAAGCAAGACTATGGGCAAAGGGTCACAACAAGAATCTTCCAGATCTCAATTGGCTATGCCTGATATTACTGATCTGAGAGTAATGGAAGGACAAAGGTTAAGAATGTAAGCCTTACGAATCATCAAGTGGAAAAAGAAATTAGAACAATACAATCCTGATTATAGGAGCAACAACACTTCCTACATTGGACTAATCCCAACCTTTACCCTAAGTGGTTCTACATCAGGGGAGTATAACTTGTTTTCTCATGTAGGAGAATCTAGCCATAAACAAATTGTAGGACTAATATTCGAACAAGGAATAATTAGAGATTTAACCGTTTTGCTTCCAAATTGACTTAAAGGATGACACTTCAATCTCAATACACTTTGAAAAGAAGAAATGAGGATACAAATGATGTAACAAGGCTAAGTGACTAAAAGACAAAATTCCAACGATAGGGAAAAGGACTTTATATCAAGACTACCTAAGGGGTGCCGCCTTACTACTTCAATGGAAAATATCTACTTCCTAACCAAAGATGAGCTTAATTTCTATCCATCCAAAAAGAAGAAGCCCAAGTACGAAAGGACGTTGGGAGGGCCTTAATGTCACTATCATATGATGAAAGGACATGAAAATCAAGGTCAATTGCAAGACTTTAAAAAAGATTTGAGTTAAATATAACAACGGTCTACTCAAAAGAGAATTATCTATAGAGCAAAGGGTATGGAAACCCTCTCAAAATTCAGAATATCCCAAGATGGGCCGAATTAATAAAAAATCTTGTCACCGCCAAGATAGCCAGGGCATGGCACCCCTCAGAGAGGGGGGGGGGGATGTGTAATAACCCGGAAATCTGAGCCAATTTAAAATTTTTATTTTGGCAATTTTAGTGAATTTCGATTATTTAAAATGAATTATTTTAAATAATAACGATGAGAAATTTATTTTGAATAGAATTCGAACGAATATATTTATATAGATCGTCATCAGAATGTAAATATTTATTTTAAATTATATAAGGAATTGAAAATGGCGCGGTAGTTCGATAATTCGATTTCAAACTTCAAATGAATGTACAGGATTCAAAATAAACCGGAATTTAGCAAAACAAAAAATATTAGAATCTAATTGAGAATATCTTTCCAACGAATCCAAAAAATCAAAATTTCATAATGGGAATCAAAAGATACGTCCAGTTGAAAATTCAGAATAGTCGCTATGGAATTCTGGCCCTTAAAAATGGAAATTTTGCAAATGACCTCGGAATTTGACGAAACCACTTTTGTTGGATCCATGATGTCAAGTTATTGCTAGATTCCAATTTTCATAATTTGTTGAATCAATATGTGAGCGTGGCGAAGTAAAACGCGTTTGACCAGTTTCAGTTGATTTTAATCGACTGGAAAATGGCCATTTTTCAAACGGTCTTAGAATTTGACGAAATTAGTTTTGTTAGGACAGTATCGTCAATACGAAGCTAGAAAAAAAATTCGGGAATTTTTCGAGTTAGTATGTGACCCCGGTAAATTGAAATGCGCGTTCAAATTCAATATCTAGAGTTATATGTTGATTTTGACGAAAACTGATTGAAACAGTCGAATCAGCCTACGATACATATCCCATTGTGTTCAGAATGGGGGTAATTAGCTATGGACGAAAGGCAGTGGGTCCCGTTTCGAGGTCGGAAAAAAGTACCTTTTTGGAATTTAATTAATTAAATAAAAAAAAAAGAAAACTCCCTCTCTCCTTATTTCCTCTCAGCCACCCTTCCTATTCAAACCCGATTTAGGAAAAAAAAGAAAAAGAAAGGCCGAAGTCGATGTCGACCTTCAGCCCTCGGCGGTTGCTCCACAATCGCGATCCCACCTCCGGCGCGAACTCCGGCAAGACACCCTCCCCAGCGTCGTCCCCTCCTTTCCCGCCTCCTCTTTCTTTCTCCTCCCCCCCCTTCGATTTAAAGAGCTGCGCCCCCTTTCCCTCCTCCTCCAATTGAAATCCGCACCAAACCCTTAACCCGTAGAGCAACAGACCCGCCTCTCTCTTCTTCACTTCGACGCATAACACCCTCCTCTGCCGTGAAGTCTTTCCCCCTCCCCTGCAAACCCAGAACTGAAAAGGTGCGTTTTTTTATGAGTTAATTCATTTACATATATAAAAAAAATCAGTACTTTATTTTATAGCATTCGTTGTATAGTAAACTGATTGGAAGTTTTGATTTTTATCTTGTTTGAAGATTTGATTTTTAATTAGAAAGCAAGAAGTGATTTTTAAGATTAAAAATATAATTTTTATAATACAAAAAGGTTAAAAATATGATTTTTATAAAGTAAAAAGATTAAAAATATGATTTTTATAAAGTAGAGATATTAAAAATATGATTTTTAAAATATAGAAAGATTAAAAATATGATTTTTATAAAGTAAAAAGATTAAAAATATGATTTTTATAAAGTAGAGATATTAAAAATATGATTTTTATAAAGTAGAGATATTAAAAATATGGTTTTTATAAAGTAGAAATATAAAAATATAATTTTTATATGGTTATGATAATAAAAATTCAATCTTTATATAAGAAGTAGAAATATAAAAATATAATTTTTATATAGAAAGAAGCGTTGTAAATATATGAAGTGAAATAAAAATCTGAACTTTATTTTATCGTGAAGTAGAGAGAATATAAAAATATGATTTATATATATATAGTGAATACGGGCAACGAAAGTGACAAAAGACGAAAAAGTGAAGATTTCCTACATAAGAAGAGTCGCGGTGAATGGATTTAGCTTGGGTGAGAACTCTCACCTTTAATTTAATTTTCTAGTTTATAATATATACTGGGATGTAGACGGTATTTAGTAGCACCCGACACCCGTCGTCCACAGACCATGGACGACTTGTATGCTTGTTTGTTTGATTTTGATGTGTAGTTGATTGTGTGATGTGATGTGAAATGAAATAAAATATTTATATAGTTAAAAATATTTTTATAGTTAAAAATAGAATTTTTAATGTGTATATGAAATGAAATGGATTAATATAAACAAATCGAACGATATGTTTATATACACACATTTGACTGATATTGATTGGGACGATAAATTTTACACCTCGCCCAAACACACAAATAAAATCTGTGTTTGATTGTTTGAAAACCCCACACGGGTATTAGAATGATATATGACATACACTAGTCCCAATGATTAGCTGAATGTCGATCGATTGATTGACAGGCTGTTATAAGCGTTAAATATTTATATTTGATGCTTATAAAGTGTAGAACGCACTCTGGATGATGGTTGATTATTTATCGTTGTTATTTTATACATGTGTTGTAGAAAATCCATATAATTAACATTATATGTTAATTGATTAGGCCTCATTCCAGTTTTGAAATAGAATATTTGAAAATAGAAATATGTGAAGCCGTGTTGATTAGATGGACGCCATTTTGACGCGAACGATATTTATATCGATTTTATTCAACTTTCAATGTATATTGAAAGTGATTTCGAAATTTGAAATATATTGAAAATAATCGAAATTCTAATTATATTGAATAGAATTGAATTTGAATTAAAAACGAAATGAAATTGAATAAAATTGAAAACGAAATGAAATTGAATAGAATTGAATTCGAATTGAAATTGAATTGAATTCGAATTGAAATTGAATTGAAAACGAACTGAAATTGAATTAAAAATCGATTTGAATTGGAATCAATTTGAAATGAATGTAAAACGAATTTGAAAGGGAAAAATCAATTTTGATTTGAATTTGAAAAAGAAGTTGAAATCGTTTTGAAAACGAATTTAAAACGATTTATAAAATACGTTTTAAAAGGAAATTGACGAAGAGTATATTATATATATTATATATATATAATATAATGGCCTGAATAGAACACGCCGCGCCGCGGCAATTCGCGAATTTCGACCATTGACTTCGAATGGATATTGCGGGAGATCCGACCGTCGGATTCTCTTAAAACCGGAACGTTCGGTTCGTATCGAAAAGAGCTTTCTAATGAATATTAGAAATTTGAAATCTAACAGTTGGATTTGGAATTATGTCCAAATCAAATTTGAAAAAGGTCGTTGTAAGTGCAGTTCGATGGCCATTGATGGAAATCGACTGTACGAGCCTTATAAAATTATTAAAAATAGTGATAATTTGTGTAAAATCATAAGAAATGATTTGTGAAGAATTGGGATGAAAATGTAACGACCCGGATTTTGAGCGACTTTGGTTATCGACATAAGCTCGATGTCGATAACCAAAACATCGAAAAATCCCGGTAATTAATGAAAGAAATTAGAAGGTGAGAATAGATAAGATAGAAACTTAGAATAGAAGAAGAAGAAGAACACAACATCAGAGTAACACGAACCTCACAGCGGAACGAATAACATATAATAGATAACATAACTTTGAAATATAACAGTTATGTGTACAATAGCACTTATCAGAGTACAGCACTTACAACACAGCGGAAATAAACTATAGCTATATGATCTTGAAGCCTCCTGCTCCAGCTCTTCAAGTATATCTGTAAATCCCACTACTTGACTGCCCATACAAATTTAGGTACCCAAGAGTTTAGGGAAAACAACAAAATAAACTCCGGGTCAGTCATCTGACTGGTGTGAGTAAAAACAGTTTAAAACAGGTATATGAACAAGTAAACGATATCTCATAAGACCACGCCGCAGAACGGAACGGGTTTTTCCCTTATGAGAATCCCAAAATATCTTTATATCTAAAACCCTTTTGATATTATAATAATGTCTATGTACAAATAGATATCAACTAGCAGAAACGCTTTCATCTCACGTTCTACATATATAGTATACAATCAAAATCGCAAGCACGTATTGGATATTGGATTTCCAACTATGACAAGGTATGGAACCACCTTCCGATCAGTGTACTCTAGGAACGATACACTGGAGTTCAACAAGAACATCTTGTAACTCAGCCACACATGACCGACCACTCATTTCGCTTGAGTGTATCGAATGTATATCACCAACGGTTGGGATCAGCAACTGTTCCCGTATATATATGGGACAGCATTGATAGATTTAAGGAACAAATGAATATTCTCTAGATAGGTGATTATACACCCTACTTCGGTGCGACCGACTTAGCCATGCTTCCTGCCCGATTTCTGTCATTTACCGGTTGATGAGGCTAGAAGCTACGCTTTATCATCACATCAGATTCACTTCGAATGCCACATAGTCAGATCCATCGAAAATCACTAATTTGCATCTACAACAGTACATTACGTGTCAGCTAAAAGAAGTTTCCTTCTCCGCTTCCACTCTTGGTACGGTCGAAGAAATCAAGGTACGTGACCTTTCTGGAAATATTCTGTCGGACATTCATCTTCATTCACTTAGAATGCCACATTGTCATACCCACCAAATCACAAATTGATTTATCCAAAAATAACACGGTATACAGCTTAGAGAAACGAATTCCTCCGCCATCAAACGTGAATACGTTTGAACAGATCAACTTACGCGATCCATTGGATATACTTTGTCAGACCTTCGTCCATACAAGTTGTCCTGGGACTGGACAAACCGAAGGCACTATTCCGTATATCCATCTTAGTCACTGTTATCTAAGACTTATACAACAGCCCTTGCATTTTACTCCGTCTTCAATTATCTTTGGCATATATGATTCGCAACGCTTATGCCAATACAGAGTGGTTCTATGGATTATAATCCAACCGGTCTCTCCGTATTAACAACGTTAAAATGGTCAAAACTTCGATAGTCTGTGAGTTAACTATCAAAGAAAAACAAGTGTGCAAACAACGATATTATTTCCAGATGGAAATTATATCGAACAACCATCATTTAACATTAATCTCTTTAGTTCATTTATTTACTTATCTCCTGTTTCCCTATATTCTAAATTCTTATTTTCTTTTATCAGAAAACGTTTCTGATTCTCGTTTGGAAAACATTTCCAAAACTCCTTTACGATCAAACCTTACCATTTCTTAGTTAAGAAGGAAGTCACTCAAGTTGGGGTATAATTACCTCTCAGACCTTAACTGAATAACGTTATAACTTCAAAATGGTCAAAGTTTATCTTTTAATCTTTAACAACTTCTTTACACCTTTCTCGGATCCAATTTTACTAATCCACTTCTATATTTAAAACATTGGTTATAACGATAACGTTATAATCCCTACTTTCGAATTATCTAACTTTAATTATAACTTTTATTCTTATTAGTGAATAATTAACCTAACACTTATTTATTTATAAATAAATAAATCTCTATTTAAACACTGGAAAGTATAAGTACTTTCCCGAATTCGATATAATCGAGTTCGCCGATTAGCTCTCTTTGAGAAATCTCTATTTGATTAACTCTTCTTCGAATAACCTATATTTGAATACTCCTTCCTTTCGAATATACTATATTTGAATACTCCTTCTCGAATAAACGATATTCGATAATCTCTCTTCGAATAACTAATATTCGATAACTCTTTCTTTTTAAATATCTCATATTTGAAAATCTCACTTTCGAATAAACTATATTCGATAATCTCTTTTCAAATGACTCTTATTCGATAAATCTCACTTCGATCAAACTATAATCGATAACTCCTTTCGATGGAACTAACATTGATAACTCCTTTCGATGAAACTAACATCGATTAATTTAACTCGACGAACTTAACTCGACTAACTCGACTAACTTAACTTACTTGGTTCGACCAATTCGATTCAATTAACTAGGCTCGACTAACTTGGTTTATTTAACTCAACTTGATTAACTCCTATCGAATAACTAATATTCGATTTAACTCCATTTACTCCATTCGAATAACTAATATTCGAAAACTCACTTCGATTTAACTAATCGGTAACTCCTTTCGATTTAATTAATCGATAACTCCTTTCGATGAAACTAACATCGATTAATTTAACTCGACGAACTTAACTCGACTCACTTATCTCGATAATCTAACTCAAGAACTTAAATTGATTAACTTATCTCGATAATCTAACTCAAGAACTTAACTCCTATCGAATAACTAATATTTGATTTAACTCCATTCGCTTGACTCTAGATCGCAGCGATCACAATGGTTACGCCTGACTCCCTCAGGAAACATCTGACCGCCTTAGGCTATTTACAGCCCTGCGAATTACGCTAGCAGTCGTACCAGATGGCAACTTACCCTGAATAACTCTATTTGACTAACTCTGTCTCAAATAACTATATTTGATTAACTCTAGTTCGTTTTAACTCTAATCGATTAACTCTAACTAATTAACTCCAACTGGTTAACTCTAACTGATTAACTCTAACTGGTTAACTCTATTCGACTAACTCGACTCGACTAACCCCTTTCGAATAACATATTCAATTAACTAACTTTTGAATACCATATTTGATTAACTAACTTTGAATACCATATTCGATTAACTAACTTCGAATACCATATTCAATTAACTAACTTTCGAATACCATATTCGATTACTAACTTCGAATACCATATTCGATTAACTAACTTCGAATACCATATTCGATTACTAACTTCGAATACCATATTTGATTAACTAACTTCGAATACCATATTCGATTTCTCCTTTTTTATAACGTTTATCCATTTTAAAAAGATCCCCTTTTTAACACGTTTATTCATTTATAAAGATTTACTATTAGTAACGGTTCTTCACTTTATAAATGTCCTTTTAATAACGTTTTCCTTTTTATAACGGTTTCCTTTATAAACCAATTTCCTTTTTTTTAACTCTATTTATTTTCTAAATATTCCCCTTTCAATTCTATTTGTAAATTGTTTACAAATATTTCTTTTCTCTATTTTATTCTATTTGCATATGGTTTGCAAATATTCCCTTTTTCAAATTTATTCTTAAAAATATTCTAACTCCTTAAATTCCCGGGAAAATTCGCCATAACCTCCTTTGTATCGGGAAAATCCCCAAACCCGCCACACAGGCCTTTCCATTCAAAAAGAAAATGGTTTGTAATTATTTCATTTTTGAATATCTCCTCTTTATAAATATTCCAATTTATAAACATTTCTTATTTATAAATATTCCACTTTATAAATATCTCTTATTTATAAATATCCCATTTTATAAATATTCTATTTTCAATATCACTTTGAAAATCCCCTTATCTACATTCCGGTACGTCATGGTATTCAATCATATCAAATCACAATGTTCAATATCGTCCATACCCACACAATCAACAACAGGTTATACTTCACATCATATATCAAAACATATGAAAAACAATAAAATAACTGTTGAGGAATCCAGTCGGATTCCTCCAACCTGTCTCCCTGCATCCACAGATGTTACACAATATGATTATCATCACTTTCAGTTCAATATAAATTATTCTGATAGCAGAATCAATATATAAATATTTAACGGTTTATATATATATATAATTACATATATATATATATATTTCACTAACTGACTAGCAGTTCAATCAAACAACCAACACACAACAATCAACAGATGATTAACAGTTCTAAAAATACCTTATAAAAAATATAACTGTTCAGAGTTGGTGAGTTTTACTCACCTTTGACGATCATCGTCAATGACGATAACCATCTCTTTATTCAGCTGGACAATTTTTTTGCTATAAATTGTGACGGACTCCAATTGACTCGTGGTCAGTTCCATTGTGGAGTGCTCGTCCCTACGATCCCAACGCAACTTACGGTTTGTAAATCCGACCTCGTATGACCAAGATATTCAGTTAACAAGTTTGAACTAATTTGAATTAAAAATAAACATGAATGATTTCATTTGGGCTTTACCCCTTTCTTGGCCCACTCCCATACGTGAATACCAAGCCCAACGTTCTTTCTTCCCCAATTTGATTTGGCCGTGACCTGCTCCTCAAACATCACCGTTGACCCCTTCCTTTGACCCACCTTCACTCCTTCTCTGGCCATCTATTTCACCTGCCACCATCATCAAACCACTCAGCGTCCAACCCTCTATCCACTCGACCCAACTAGAAACCACTCGACGCCCTCAAGAAGAATGCGACGGCCTACACCCATCAGTTCGATCGACCATTTTCAACACCGGATCCACCCATTTCAGCACACTAGGTGCGGTTCTCTCTTGCGAACTCGAAGATGCCATTGATTTCGACAACGAACGATCACAAATCCCACAAACCTAAACCCTAACTAACGCAGCAAAAACCCCGAACCAGAAAGCTGCCATTGCAACCCACCAAAGGGGTTTCAAATCTAAAAGGAACTCTCAAGCAATCCATACATATATCCATTGTAATTTACAGATTTGTATTTGCTTTGATTTGGATTTTTATCTCTTGCGTTCATTGTGTTTTTGAAGAGAGGAAGACCCTGGCGGCTTGAATTTGATTATATAGAGGATCATATATCTGTGTGTGGTAGAAAACATGAGTGGGTGGCCTTGTTTTCGACCACTAAATAAGTTTACATATTTTCATTTATCATTTTATATTTGTTTTAGCCCTTCTAAAAATCCGTGTGATCACACACAGTACCTAAAAATCATGAAACTTGACATGCAGCTACAGTTCGACAATACGGTCCCAACGAAACTGGTTTAATCGAATTCCGACTTCGTATGCTCACACAGCGTATTTTTAACTATCAAAATACCGACTGTTTCTCACTCTAAAAATCCGTACGGCTACACACTGACTCTAAAAATCACGGAAACTGACATCTAGCAATTATTTGACATTACGGATCTAACAAAATTAGTTTCGCCGAATTCCGACTTCGTTTGCAAAAGTGGCTATTTTTAAAGCTCTGGATGACCCATTTAGATATATAAATATATTTAAATATAATTAAATTAAACATAAATAAATTTATATTATCGTATATATTCACAGTGGAATACCATACAGCTTCAGAAAATCCTATATTTTTTTCTAACTCGATATTTCGAATCTGGGTCAACCCGATGTTCGATTTATATTGAAATTCCTTTTAGAAATATAAATAATTCCTTTATAAATTATAAAGGAATTGCACAGCGACTTTTCTAAAATTTGATTTGGACGTAACTCAAAATCTATACGATGAAATCCCGAATTTTCTCTTCCAATAGAAAGATATACTCCACCAGCTCCACACGTTTCTTGTTTCAAAGAAATCCGGCTTAAAACGAATCCTGTACATTCAGTTGAAGTTCAAATCGCCAAATAGCGAACTGCAGCGCCATTTCGAGCTCGATTATAATTATATTATAATTCTACGTTCAAACTGACGTCGATTGAATATATTCGTCAATATAATTCAACTCTAAGCTGAATTAAATATTGGGGATGATCCTGTTTACGTTATATTGTCAATTCACTATTTTTGGTTATTTCTGAATTAAATATATTATTTAATTATTTAATTAAATTAATTATTCCATATTATTTAATTAAACCTCTATTTAATTCACTACATCACGATATATATAATTAAATTAATTAATTATTATACCTCTGATAATGCGGGTCATTACAGAAAAACTCCATATTTGAAAAGATAAAAATAGAATTTTATCGAAATGATCTAATTTTGAACTAGAATAGTAATTTATTTATTTTTAAAATAAATAAATTGGATTTGAAATGGTTTTGAAAATAACCAGAATTTCCAATAATTGCATTGGAATGGATTTGAATCAAAATTGTCTTCGGAATATTTCGATGTTGGATTTCGTGATTATACAGATGTTGTTATGGAAATTTGAAAGACATATATATATATATATCGTTATTTCCAATATGATATTTGTTGGTCGTAGAATTTGATATTGAATATAAGCCGATATATTTTCTATTTAGAGCCTTGTATTTAATATCAAATGTGATTTGGGTTTGTCGTGAATGGTGTCTTCATTAACACTGTTCTTAAGCCTAGCTGAGGAAAAGATTAAATCTTTTTATTTAGATTTAATGAAGTATACCAATTAAGTAATATTTAATTGGAATTGAATTGGTATTGATTTTTGGGTTTATCATGAACAGTGTTTTAAATAACACTTGTTTTTTAACCCGATAATTAATGGAATGTGATTTTGGGTTGTCGTGAACGGTATCTTTAATAATACCTTTCTTAGACCTAAAGGAGTTAAGAAAATCAGAAACTAACTGGAGTTTAGTTAAGTTGAATGGTTTCTGGAGTATTGATCTGATGTTGGTTTCGGCCTTCAGGGTTAATACTTAGGGAATTGCTCACTTGCTAATTTACGGTTAGAGACTGATTGAAATGTGATGTGATTTTAGGGTTTATCGTGAACCGTGTTTTAAATGACACTAATTCTTTAACCCATTTAAAGATTAAAACTAAGTGGAGTTTTAATGAATCTTTAATTAGATTGAAAAGATTGAGAATGGAGTATCACCAGTTTTACTCCAGGTGATAGTTAAATCTTTAATTAGATTTGAACGTGAAATGGTAATTGAATTTACGGATAACACCGTGGTGTTAGTGATGAAGTATTACCAGTTTTACTTCATGGGATGAATAGGTTGGGATTGGGAAATAAATGATTACTCCGGTGTGGTTCGCTAATCCCGACTAGTTTGAATTGATATTCAAAGAAGATTAAAGAATAAATTTAAAGAATTTATCTTTGATAAAATTAATGGGAACCTTTCCCAAAGTATAAGAATATTTGAATAAAAGAATATTCTGAATCGGAATGAGGCATATGTTGGGTTTGTGTAACACTTGTTTATTATATACGCGAGTTATTCAGAAAGACCGGGTTTATCCCATTATGAATAACTAATTCGACGTGGTGTCGAAGATGAAGACAGTGGTTGAAGACCGGAGGTCTTCACGTCGTTTGGATAATTACTAATGATCTTGATTGGGCCTTACACCCGAGCAGAGAGAATCAGTTGGTTATTATCCAGACGTACTTGGAGATCGATGGATATGCGGGGTACTAGGTGCCTCCGGTTTCGTTCAGACCCAGAACGAACTTGTAAATGGACTGTGTGTCTGACATTGGATTTTAGTCTGTGTGATTGATTTCTATTAAATATATATCTGTTTGGCAGCGGAGAATTTATTCTCTTGCTTAACGCCCTTCTTTGAGACGTACGAGCTCAGGGGTTATATATTGATGGATATCAAACGCATGGAGTGAATTGCCTGTGTGGCATGCCTGAGTGGCAAATGATCAAGGCTTCTGTTGCAAAGCAAAGTCTTGTGGTTGATGATCAAAGCACACCCGATGTGGCAAAGCTTTGTGTAGCGTTAATTCGCGAGCCTCACACCCGGGTTGTGAACCAGAAACGGGAGAGGACCTCAGGGAGGACATGCGTTTCTTTCTAGTTAGAAGTGGCGTCAGTGGTTTTACACGCCCTGACGAGTTTGACTTATGTGGTTGTTATTGTTGCGAGGCGCCTCGGTTAGATCGGATGATCCGGGTCCGATGGAGTCATTCGTTGGCTCATTTATGCCCCAAAGGGCGGGGAAACGCAGTGTTCAGGCATTTTAATCCACATCGGTGGACCGGCCCTGACGATCCAAGGGCCCACCTGAGTCTGGGTCCTGAGACACGGGCTAGAGCGTCTCGAATCGGTTGAGGACTATCTTTTGCCTCGGTTCACAGATGGAAATCCAACTTCCAATACATGACTTTGCGGTTTTATTTGTAGAGCCTAGTATGGCGACATTGTGGGATGGGGCGCTTATGCCGTCTATAATTGATACTTATGATTTGAAGTTGTTTTATACACTATGCACTTATAATATTATCAAATGATTTGTTTTAAACGTATCAAGCATTCTTGGCTATTATAAGGTAAAAACTCTATCCTCCGGCTTGCGATGCATTGTGTGATGGGACCTGGGTCTTATAATAGCTTCATTGTTCTTTATTTAGCATTGCGATGTTGTTTTATGCACTGGTATTCTTGGAAGGAAACCCGTTCCGTGTTATACGGCGTGGTCCCTTGATTTACCTAACTTTAAAATAAAGACTAATAACTGTTTTAGTTCTCACACCAGTCACATGACTGGCCTGGAGTTTATTGTTTTAACCTAAACTCTGGGTGCCCTTATTTTGACACGGGCAGCTAGTAGTTTTGGTTTTGTAGATTTATATTCACAGGATCTTGATTTACAACTGGAACAATACTCGGAAAGCTATGTATCCGCGTATTACTTCTAGTTGTGTATTGTATTATTTTTCCGCTGCTATGTAATGTATTGTAATCTCTGATATTTTCTGTGTAATATTTATTCATTTATACTCTGTATATTCTTGTATTCTGATGGCATTGTTGTAATTAACAATGAAATGTTCTTCTGTCCGCGTTCTTTTGTGTGTTGTTCTCGAACTATCCGCACTTCTTTACCGGGGAAGTTACGGGTTTTTACAGTGTGTAAGTCTTTTTTTATGCCCAAATCAGAAAGGGCCAGGTTAAATCATCAAAAGTGTAAGCCACATCGTCAATCTCGCCAAATCACAAATTGATTTCTCCAAACATATCATAGGTAAACAGCTAAGAGAAACGAATTCCTCTGCAACCAAACATAAATACGTTTGAAGAGATCAACTTACGCGATCTATTAAATATACTTCGTCATGCATTCTTCCATACAGGTTTTTCTGGGACTGGACAGATCGAAGGTACTATTCTGTAAACAGGACAGCCCTTGCATAACTCCGTCATCAATTATCTTCATCATATTTGATCGCAACGCTAACGCCATACAGAGTGGTTTTCAGATAATATATTTGATCTCGGTCTCTCTATATTGAAGATGGAAAATGGTCAAAAACATTGATAGTCGGTGATTTAACTTTCAAAGAAAAACATGTGTGCAAACAATGATATTATTTCCAGATGGAAATTCTATCGATCAATCATCAGTCAACATTTATTCATTTTCCCATTTCTCGTTTCCATATATTCGTCAAATCCTTATTTTCTAAAATTAGAAAATATACGTTGTTAACTTTGGAAAACATTTCCATTTTTGATTCATGCATCACTATCTTCTCACATATATCAGTCTCTACCTGTAAACTAGTAAGAGAACAACTTCCTGAGCACAAACCCCGAAGGCCGAAACCAACATCAGATCAATACCCAGACAGGTGTTCAACTTAAAAAATCTCCACTCAGTTCTAATTCTTTTAACTCCATTTTAATGCCTATTTCAAACCCTATTTACTTTTAAATATTTTATTAGCAAAATATTTACTTAAATCCTTTATTCACATTAAATGTAAATAATATTTCTTCTTTGCAATCAAAATAGTTTGATTTCGTATTTAAAATAATATCCCAAATCCAATTTCTATTTATACTTCTAATTATAGAATTATTTATATAAAATCTCATTTTATTCTTCTAACACTTATAATCCTATTTATAATCACCTTTATAAATGCTGCTCAAATTCCATTTAAAATATCAGTGTTAAAACCGATTCCTACTTCTCTATATAAATTCAGTCTTATATATTCTGTTTATCAAATGATAAATATTTTATTTAATTTATAAAACATTATTTATAAATTAATCTTCTCAATCTATTTGTTAAAACAGATTTTTATTTAATATCCACTTTAAACAATCTTCTCAAAATTCTTTTATATCTCATCAAATATCCCTTTTATAATTCTATTTATTTCTAAATAAATATTCCTTTTATACTTTTGTTTATTTTTTGTATAAATAATCCTTTTATATAATTCTATTTATTTTCTATAAATCCTTTTATACAAATATATTTATTGTCTATAAATCCTTTTATATAATTCTATTCATTTTAAAAATATTTCTTTTATTAAAATCCTTTGATTTTATAAATATATCTATTTATAAAATCCTTTGATTTTATATATATATTTATTTTTCAATATAGCATTGAAAATTCCCTTTTTATATTTCAGTATTTCTTATGGTATTTAAAATACCAAATAACAATGATCAATATCATTCTAACACACATCATCAACAATAGATTATATATCACATCATATATCACAATATATGAAAACAGTAAAATAATTGTTGAGGAATCCAGTTGGATTCCTTCGACCAATTTCCCTGCATCCACAGATGTTAAACAATATAATTAATATTGATTTCATTTCGATATGAAATATTCTGATAAACAGAATAAATATTTGATTAACGATTTATATATATATCATTATCTGTAATTTCAACCAATACACCAGCAATTCAACCAAACAATCATCACACAGTAGTCAAGTATCATTTATCATTACTAGATTATATTTATAAAAATATTAACTATATAGAGTTAGTGAGATTTACTCACATTGGACGAGCACCGTTAAATAACGATAATTGTCGTTGATTCAGACAGACAATTTATTTCGCTATAAATTGTAAAGAGATCCAACTTACTCCCAGTCAGTTCAAATGTGTAGCACTCGTCCATACGATCCCAACGCGACTAGTTTTGCTGAATTTCGTTTTCATATGACAAAGTTACGATATTTAGAAGTTAGCGTATATTTAAATTGAATTAAAATATGAATTTGAATACAAATGGGCTTTACCATTACACACTCAGCCCAATACCCGAATTACACAGCCCGCACATATCATCCCTTATTCCCTAATATGAATCGCACCATTCTAGTACCGCAAACACCATTTGCCGATCCGTTCCCAAGCTCAATCCCACTTGTTTCTAAATGATTTTAAAAACTTGAAACATCATATTTATCCTCTTTCAAAACTCTATCACTCCATATCGATTTCTTCCCACTCAAGCTCAGGAAGTACATTCCGTTCGCACCATCATGGAAGCAGGTATCGACGTAAAATGGCGTTGATCTGCATAAATACTTGGCAACAAGTGTAGTTCGATCTTCTGAATCCAAAACCCAACTCGAAATCATGGATTAAAGCTTTGATTTTCCACCAGCTCGAACCCTAGCTCGAGCTGTCTAAAATTCTAGTGCACCAATACGTATCGCACCCATCCAAACCAGTATCAAACTGAAGAGAATCACACAGTGATCTCAAAGACAGTTGTTTTGCGATTTTTCGATTTTTATTTGATTTGCTTTTATTTTCTAAAGTTTGCAAATGTATTTTCTGTGAAATGAAGAACGGTGCCACAAAACATTGACCAAAGAAAATAAATGTTAGGATTATAAGATAAGGGTATATTTATAGGATAAAATCTTGGCTTCCATTAGAAGTTTCATCAAAATTTTATATTAATTTATATACCAACGTTGTTTATATTTGTCATTAAAAATCCGTGTGATCACACAACGATATACAAAAATCATGAAAATGGGCATGCAGCTACAGTTTGACATTATGGACCCAACGAAACTTGTTTTGTCGTATTCCAACTTCATTTGCTCACACAACATATTTTTAAAGTCAAATTATCGACTGTTTTTCAAATTAAAATCCCGTACAGCCACATATTGACTCCAAAAATCATGAAAATTGGAATCTAACAATAATTTAATATTTCAGATCCAACAAAATTAGTTTCGTCGAAAACAGAGGTCGTTTGCAAAAATGCCTATTTTTAAAGCTCTAAATATATCCATTTAAATATTAAATATATTTAAAAATAATTTAATTAAATATTTATAAATAAATATTATCGTGTATATTCACACAGAATATAATACAGCTCCAAAATATTCCTATCTGAATTTATAACTCGATAATTCAAATCCAGATTAAATCAGTATTCAATTTATATTAAAAATCCATTTATAATATAAATAAATCGATATAAATTATAAAGGAATTCCATGGCGACTATTTTAAAATTTGATTTGGACATAACTCAAAATTTACACGACGAAATCCCGATTTTTCTCTTTTATTAGAAAAATATACTTCACCAGCTCCGAACGTTTCTTGTTTCACAGAAATCCGACTTAAAACGGATTATGTATTTTCGTTTAAAGTTCGAGTCACCAAATTACGAACTGCCGCATCATTTCGAGCTAGATTATAATTATAATATAATTTATACGTTCAACCATCGTTAATTAAATATATCCATTATCGTAATTCAATTTTAAACTGAAATATATACTTTGAATTGTCCAATTCACACAATATTGTCAGTTCCACTATTTTTGACTATGCCAAAAATTAAGTATATTATTTTATTATTTATTTTTATTAAATATTCAATATTGTTTAATTAAGCAATCATGTAAATCTCTAAATACCTATTTAAATAATTAAATGAATTAATTCTTATATCGCTGAAAATACGGGTCGTTACACCAGGGTAGAGCATCAAAAGAGTAAGACTTAAGGTCGCGTCTACGATGGCCCGATTAAAGTATATAAGCCCTTATCATCGCCTACAATGGCCAGGGTAAGGCGCCACCTGGAAAGAGGTCGGGTTAGTCCTTGGGCCCTGCTAGAGAATAAGCTAGCCAAGCGCACTGGACACACATGCCCAAATAGTGACCAACAAAGCACATACATCCTCCACTTTGACAATCAAAAGCCCAGAGAGTGGCTCATGAAGCACGTACATCATTTGCTTCCTAAATCAAACCCAAAGGGGGTAACGAAACTAATTGCCAGAAGTGTGCTTCTGGTCTCCTATCTTTAACACCCGAATCTCGGTTTGTTCGAGGCTTCTATTTTGCCAAAAGTGTATTTTTGGTCTTCTATCTTTAATGCCCGAATCCAGGTTGATTCGGAATTCCTATTATTACCAAAATTGGAATTTATGGCCTTCTATTGAATACCTAAATCTGGATTAGTTCGGGACTTCTACCAATTGCCAGAAGAAGATCCCTGGTCTTTCGTCAAATAACTAAATTTGGGTCATGATTCAAGACTTTACTAAAATAGCCAGGAGCAGGATTATAAGGATATAATACATGTATTCGTTTATTATAAGGATATAATACATGTGTTCTTTCATGCCATAGTCTTGTTGTTATATATCAAACATACATGTCCTACCAGACTAGATCCAAAACATTATATGTTAAGTTTGTGTAGGATGATGCAATAGGATTTTAATGAAAGAACATTCCCGGTAAAGGAAAAGGTTGTGCATCAAGTGACATCTTTAGAGATTGCAACCCTGTTTATGGTTTTATCTATGCAAATCATTATATATAGAGCACACTAATACCAAGTACCGAACATTCTTCATATTTTTTCATAATATAGTTTTTAAGTGCATATACCCTCGTGAAGGGGAAAAACAATCAAGTTTTAACATTCAAAACTCAAGTATAACCATAGTTTAGTTCTCAAGAGGAACATTTACAAGTCATGTGAATAGTTATTAGGGCAAGAAACAACTCTCTTAACTTTACTCAAAGAGTAGCAAAGAAGGAAAGCGTGGAGTCAAATGGAATCCCAAATCATTCTTGTGTATAAAGCGGAGGGCATTTGCGGTAATCCCATTCCCGGATTGGAGGACCGTTGTAACCTCGAGCCAACGTCGATCGATACATTTGAATCTCTTTTAAGAATTTATCCTTCTCCTTACCTAAGAAGTCAAAACGAATTCGAGAGCTCTGGGTACTAGCCTTCTTAAGGTCTCTAGAAAAATAGTACCGCGCTAATGTCGAAGATTAAATAAGAAGATATTTCTCGCTGCACTCCCTCTTCAACCTAACATAATCTCCTGAAAGTCCTTAGAAAGCAAACCCACATTAGGGGACCAACTCTAAAGAGAACATTAAGGAATTAGGAAATGACAGTTAAACTGGAAATTGAGAGAATATACACATTACAAATAATCCTCTTGTTCATACAAAATAGACCTCTTAAAAGTTTCAGATACAAATTAATGTTTATGAAACTTGAGTTTTTCTAATGGTAATTCTCTTGGAATAGAGGTGACTCGTGGAAGATTCCAGTAAGCACCTGGATAAGGATCAATACCAAGTTCATCTAGGCACCTTTTGTGGAGACGCCTAAGCAAGCCTCCGCTATGATCACCTAAAAAGGAAAAATCCACTATATCATATCTACAATAAATTTGATACAAAAAGTCTACTAGTGTGTCCCTTTCTTCAATTAATATCCAGAACAGGTCATGAGTTCAACATTTTCTCTAAAGATTCTTTCACATCGCAATCGAGTAGGGTTCAGCCTAGAGGCAGCTTCCATCTCTTTGGAAAATAATAGCTTAACTGCACTTTTGTCGAGGAGGTGACATCTATCGGATAAACCATTATGTTAGTGTGTCTGTTTGTTTAGCTCTCTTGTAAGACATACCACTTTTGATCGTGCCTTTTGTAATGACCCGTATTTTTAGCCATTTAATTCTGAATATTTAAATTGGTTTTAAATATTTTATTTGTATTATTAAACGAATGGTGAAAGTATTAAATTTTATTTAAATTTAAAATGAGCTCAAAATAGTCACGGTAGATCACAATTTATGATTTAAGCTTCAACTGAATATACAGAATCCAATATAAGTCAGAAATTCGATGAAACAAGAAACATTAGGATACATTTTATTATATTTTTCTAACTAAAGTGAAAAATCAAGATTTCGTCTTATAGATTGTAAGTTATGTCCAAATCAAATTTTCAGAAAGTCGCTGTGAAGTCGTGTATAAGCCATAATGGTTTGTTTAATATAATTAAATATTGATTTTGATTTTGGACAAGATTTTTGAGACATAATTATAATTTAGTTTAAAGAATTTTTCTATAATACTTATTTTGAAAAATAAGAAACTTTTATTTGAAGTATTTTGCACCCTATATCAGCATTTCGGGATACCACAAAATAAGTTAACTAGTTTAATTTATTTTTGGAATCGTAACATATCGCTCAGCATGATTGTATGTTTGTTATTGTCCACAACGATTCGTGCTCAAACAAAATTTTATTTAATTAGGTACACTATAACTTAAAACATATTAATTTCATTTTTGTTGTGGCGGGCCATTAATATAAACTAGTATTGTACATTTGTTACAACATCATTATAAGCAATTGTATGTGTATTGTTTTATTTATTCAACCTCAATACCATTGAAAATATAGTGAGAAATTATTGTCGCATACATTGAGCTTCGTTCTTTTTCCATTCCCAGTAAGCAATGGGAGCCATCCATTTCTTTGTTATTCTTATAGTACTATTTTATGTTACAACAATTCTTTTGGCAAACCGAAGTAGCGAATGGCCTTGCACTGTACACTCTAGAATAACTTGCTCTCCACGCTAATCACCGGTGCATACCAAGTCAACTAAAACCGTGTTACCCAAGCTGTTGAAAACCGTGTTACCCAAGTTGTTGCAAACCGTGTTCTGCAAGCTGTTTCTTTTTTCTTTTTAAATACCGTTCCTCTCCTCATTTCTCGTTTGTCTTGGATATAAATATATATTTGTAGATATATAAGTTCATCCTATAAAATAATCAAAGCCAAATGTTTTCTTCACCGGATGAGGTCGGGTTTTCCGATGGGGAGGTTGCAAGCATTTGAGTTGGGCAGTTTGATAGCTATAGGGTTGGCCAAGGCTAGAGATGACTCAGACGATGACGCAGAGGGGTCCGGTGAAGCATACAGTGGCACAGTTGAATCGAACGAGGGTTTCAGGTGAGTCCGTTGTTTGAGTCCGCAAGGAAACATTCAGACATCGCATGGAATGGAAGTTGGTCATGGGGTAATATAGTCCAGTGGCTGACCTGGGTAATGATTTTGATGGGGTTCAGGAAGCTTGTTTTGTTTGAGCTTATGGTGGAGTTACAGGGGATGTTGCATTGGAAAGCACATATACGATGGAGAGTTCATTGTAGGAGGAAGAATAACGTAGGTGTGGTTTTCTGATGAATGGAAGGTGCAAAGGGGGAAAGATACTGGTGGTACGGTGATGTAATGATGTTGAGATGGACTCATTTCCTTGAGTGATAGAATTGCGGTCCTCAGCATGGGGTTAAGGACGTGTACAATGGATGGATGTGAAAGAAGAGGTGGAATAAGTATTGGTTAGTGGGTTGTATGATGGAATGGGTTGCTGTGTAGAATATTGGAGGTGGAAGGAATAGATCTAAGTGGCGGTGACAAGTTTTGACGTTGGAAGTAATAAGTCGTGGGTTTTAAACACTTGTTAGCTGGATTTATAAGTGATGAAGGGACGGGGTATGGAGTGCAGCGTTGGAATGAAGGTGAAAAGTATAGGGGATCAGATACGGGTGTTTACGGTGGTCAGAAGGTGGTGAGAAGCAGTGGGAAGTGTCATGGTTATCACGTATAACGTGATGCAAAGATTTTGTATTCCTGAAAGTAGAAGTTGACATGGAGAAGAAGGTGTAGAATGTGCCTAGTTGCAAATCAGAAGGTAATTAGGGAAGTTAATATAATGGTATTAGTTGTTAATAAGGAAAATAGTCTGATTAATTAATTAATTAAGGAATCGGCTGGTAATTTAAAACTGTATAGACTAAAACGTGGACAACCTTTTTCTTCATGAACAGAATTGAGCCGAACAAGTTATGTTGGAATTGCAGCAACAAAATCTACATCGTGGAGTTGAAGTGGTTAAGAACTGAGCTAATAGGAATTCGTGATAAAATCAAACATATGTTTGATTATAAACGAAATAAAAGCAGAACCTTCAACTACGAAACAAAGTGAGTAAACTCATTAACTCTGTCTTGTTTATATTTTTATATAAACAAGTATTAAATTTATTTATAGTAATTTTATACTGTGCGATGATTGTTTGGTTGAAATGGTTGATATAGTTATATCGTTAATTGATTATTAATTTTGTTCGCCATAATATTTCATATTGATGTGAAATTAATATTATTGACATTGATTAACATCTATGGATGCATGGAAATAAGTTAGAGGGATCCAACTGGATCCCTCAACATTTATTTTATTATTTGTTATATAATGTGATTGATTATGCGGGGTTGAATTACCCTGGCCCTAGAATTTTGGTATTTAAATACCGTAAAATATTTTCAAATGTAGAAAATGAAATTTAGGATTAAAAAGGAAATATATTTTTCCATTGAAGTGTAATTTCGAATGGGGTTAAAAAAGTAAAAACTTGTTTATTTAAACAAGAAGTTAATTTTAAACGGGTTTATAAATTAAGTGAGTTATTTATCGTTGGATAAATTGAAATATAAATTCAAATTTGAATTTATATGAAAAAGTGGAAATCAGTTTTGAAACCAATATTTAAAATAGGTTTTGAACTTTGCAAATTTTAAGGGGAATTATAAACGAGATTATAAATGTTTGAAATTAATAAAGAGATTTTCTATAAACAAATGTGAATAGAAGTTATAAATGGAATTTGGATTTGATATGGTAAATCAAATGGATTTAATATGTAAAAATAAATATTATTCACAATTAAAGTGAATAACTAAAAATGTTTTGTGAATGGAAATAATCATAAGGGAAATTGGGTTAAATTGAAATAATTAGGTTTATTCCAAAGTTCAGAATATTAATCGAATGAGAGTTATTTATTGTAATTCGATTATATCGAATTTAGGGAAGTAGTCATTTTTACTTTTTGTTTGAATCAAATCAATTATTTAATTATTTGTTTATTTACTTATTAACTGAAATAATAAGTACACGTTATATTTTTTATAAACCAAATACATGGAAACAGTGATTATAATGCTGCTGTCATAATAAATGTTTTCTAAATCTAAACAGCGATTATAATGCTATTGTTATAATGAATGATTTGTAAATCCAAACAGCGATCATAATTATGCTGTTATAATAAATGTTTTGTAAATCTAAACAGCGATTTTAACGCTGTCGTTATAATTAATGTTTGGAAACAGCGATTATAACGCTACCGTTATAATCAATATTTTTCCGTAAAAGAAGTTGATTCTTAAAATGAATCCGAGAGTCGCGTAGGCGAGTTTTTGTTTGATGTTGTAAGCTTCGACTATTTCAAAGTTGAGAAGGTTGTTCAATTAAGGTTTGAGAGGTAATTATACCCCAACTTGATTGACTTCATGATTGATGGAGGAATGGTCAAGGTTCGATAGTGAATATTGATTAGCAATATGGTTTGTTAATAAATGATAAATGGTTTGAGTTATAATAACGATGTTTTTATAACATCAGGTTAATTTAAAGGAATTTGAAATGTTTCCCCAAATAAAATGAGAGATATTTTCTATGCATAGAAACTGAAATGAATTGGTCAACGAGGAATTAAGAAATGAAATATGGAAATATTCCCCGATATTAATATGGTATATTTTCTCAATATAGAAAATAAGGATTCGTGAATATATAGCAATGTTTCCAACTGAGTAAGAGATATTTTCTCGAATAAAGAAATTATTATATTGGAAATGTTTTTCCAAGAATCAAGAGAGGAAATTGTGAAGACCCGCAACTTCCCCGTAAAGGAAAGCGACGGATAGTTCGAGAACAAACCACAACAAAACGCATATAAAAGAACATTTCACTGTATATTACAACAATGCATCAGATTACAAGAATATACAGAGTATAAAAGAATATTACACAGAAATATCAGGGATTTAAATTACATTTAAATACATCGCAGCGGAAAATAATACAATACATAACTAGAATGAGATATACGGATACAAAGCTTTCCGGATATCGTTCCAGCTGTAAACCAGGATCCTGTGAATATAAATCTGCAAAACCAAAACTACTAGCTGCCCGTGTCAAAATAAGGGCACCCAGAGTTTAGGTTAAAACAATAAACTCCAGGTCAGTCATGTGACTGGTGTGAGAACTAAAACAGTTATTAATCTTTATTTTAAATCATTAGGTAAATCAAGGGACCACGCCGTATAACACGGAACGGGTTTCCTCCCAAGAATACCAGTGCATAAAACAAACAGCGCAATGCTAAAATAAAGAAAAATGAAGCTGTTATAAGACCCAGGTCCTATCACACAATGCAACGCAAGCCGGGGGATAGGGTTTTCCCTTATAACAGCCAAAGAATGCTTGATACGTTTAAAACAAATCATTTGATACTATTATAAGTGCATAGAGTATAAAACAACTTCAAATCATAAGTATCAATCATAGGCGGCATGAATGCCCCATACCACTATGTCGCCATATATAGGTTTACAATTAAAACCGCAAAGTCACGTATTTGGAAATTGGGTTTCCATCTATGAACCGAGGCTAGGGGCAAGATCCTCAACCGATTCGAGACAATCTAGCCCATGTCTCAGGCAAGTACTCAGTCAAGCCTTTGGATCGTCAGGGCCGGTCCACCGATGTGGATTAAAATGCCTGAACAATACGTCTCTCCACCCTATGGGGTGTAAGTCTGGTCCGTCAGCCGACCAGAAGCATCGGCCGAAACCGATATAACCGAGGCGCCTCGCAACAACAACAACCACATAAGTCAAACTCGTCAGGGCGTGAAAAACCACTGACGCCACTTCTAGCTAGAAAGAAACGCAAGTCCTCCCTGAGGTCCGTCTCCCGTTTTTGGTTCATACCGGGTGTGAAACACGCGAGGTAAACGTTACACAAAGCTACGCCACAAAGGCCGTGCTTTGATCATCACCACAAGACTTTGCTTTTCAACAGAAGCCTTGATCATTTGCATCTTAGCATGCCACACAGGCAAGCCATCCTATGCAACCGATATCAGTCACACAGAATGAAATCCGATGTCAGACACACAGTCCATTTACAAGTCCGTTCTGGGTCTGAACGAAACCGGAGGCACCTAGTACCCCGCATATCCATCGATCTCCAAGTACGTCTGGACGATCACTAACTGTTTCCATCTTCTTGGGTGTACAGCCCAATCAAGATCATCAGTTATCACCCAAACGACGTGAAGACCTCCGGTCTTCGACCATCGTCTTCATCTTCGACTTATCGTCGTATCAGTTATTCAAAATGGGATAAACCCGGTCTTTTCGAATAACTCGCGTATATTTTAAATAAGTGTTACACAAACACAACATACGCCTCATTCCAATTCATTAGTCACTAACCGTAAATTAATCAAGAGAATAATTCCCCAAATATTAACCCCGAAGGCCGAAACCAACATCAGATCAATATCCAGAAAACCATTCTGCTTGGCTAACCGACAGTTAGTTTCTAAATTTCACGTTCAAATCTAATTAAAGATTTAACTATCGCCTGGAGCAAAACTGGTGGTACTCCATTCTCGATCTTTTCAATCTAATTAAAGATTCATTAAAACTCCACTTAGTTTTAATCATTATCTGGGTTAAAGAATCAGTGTCATTTAAAACACGATTCACGATAAACCCAAAATCACATTCCATTAATTATCGGGTTAAAGAACAAGTGTTATTTAAAACACTGTTCACGATAAACCCAAAAATCAATACCAATTCAATTCCAATTAAATATCATTTAATTGGTACACTTCATTAAATCTAAATAAAAAGATTTAATTTTTTCTCAACTGGGTTCAAGAACAGTGTTAGTGAAGACACCATTCACGACAAACCCAAATCACGTTCATTAATTATCGGGTTAAAGAACAAGTGTTATTTAAAACACTGTTCACGATAAACCCAAAAATCAATATCAATTCAATTCCAATTAAATATTATTTAATTGGTACACTTCATTAAATCTAAATAAAAGATTTAATCTTTTCTCAACTGGGTTCAAGAACAGTGTTAGTGAAGACACCATTCACGACAAACCCAAATCACGTTCATTAATTATCGGGTTAAAGAACAAGTGTTATTTAAAACACTGTTCACGATAAACCCAAAAATCAATATCAATTCAATTCCAATTAAATATTATTTAATTGGTACACTTCATTAAATCTAAATAAAAGATTTAATCTTTTCTCAGCTGGGTTCAAGAACAGTGTTAGTGAAGACACCATTCACGACAAACCCAAATCACATTCGATATTCAATACAAGGCTCTGAATAGAAAATATATCGGCTTATATTCAATATCGAATTCTACGACTAACAAATGTCGTATTGGAAATAACGATACAAATATATATCTTTCAAATTTCCATAACAACACCTGTAATATCACGAATTCCAACATCGAAATATTCCGAAGACAATTTCGATTCAAATCCACTCCAATGCAATCATTGGAAATTTTGGTTATTTTCAAAACCATTTCGAATTCAATTTATTTATTTAAAAATAAATAGAATTATAATTCTAGTTCAAAACTAGTTCATTTCGATAAAAATCTATTTTTATCTTTTCAAATATGGAGTTTTTCATCCCAAATCTTCACAAATCATTTCTTATGATTTTACATAAATTATTACTATTTTTAATAATTTTATCGAGGCCCGTACAGTCGATTTCCATCAACGGCCATCGAACTGCACTTACAGCGACCTTTTTCGAATTTGATTTGGACATAATTCCAAATCCAACCGTTAGATTTCAAATTTCTAATATTCGTTAGAAAGCTCTTTTCGATACGAACCCAACGGTTCCGGTTTTAGGAGAATCCGACGGTCGGATCTCCCGTAATGTCCGTTTGAAATAAATGGTCGAAATTCGCGAACTGCCGCGGCGCGGCGCGTTCTATTCAGGCCATTATATTATATATAATATATATAATATATACTTCGTCGATTTCTATTTAAAACGAATTATATAAATAGTTTTAAATTCGTTTCAAAAGCATTTTCAACTTCCTTTTCAATTCAAATCACAATTGAATTCTTCTTTATAGATTCGTTTTAAAATTCATTTCTATTCGATTCAAATTTCAATTCAATTTGAATTCGTTTTCAATTCAATTCATTTCGAATTCGTTTTCAATTCAATTCATTTCGAATTCGCTTTCAATTCAATTCATTTCGAATTCGCTTTCAATTCAATTCATTTCGAAATCGCTTTCAATTCAATTTGAATTCGTTTTCAATTCAATTTATTTCGAATTCGTTTTCAATTCATTTCATTTCGAAAAATTCGATTTCGAGATTACTTTTCAATATTCATTTTAAAATGAATAAAATCGATATAAATATCGTTTACGTCAAAATGGCGTCAATCTAATCAACACGGCTTCATAAATTTCTATTTTCAAATATTCTATTTCAAATATTTCCTATTATCAAAATATTTGTTATTATCAAAATATTCTTTATTTTCACGATTGGAATGAGGCCCAATCAATTACCATATAAAATTAATTATATGGATTTTCATACAACACATGTATATAATAACATTGAAAATAATCAACCATCAACCAAAGTGCACTACACTGTATAAGCATCAAATAAAGATATTCAACGCTTATAACAGCATGTCAATCAATCGATCGACATATTTAATCAATCAGGATGAGTGAACTTCAAATTTCATCCTAACACCCGTGTGGGGTTTCAAACAATCAAACAACTATTTTATTCGTGCAGTTGGGCGATGTGTAAAATTTATCGTCCCAATCAATGTCATTCAAATAAGTGTACGTAAACAAACCATCTGGTTTGTAAATGAATATTTATTTATTCACTTCACTATTTTCATATTCACGTTAAAAATTATATTTTTAACGATAAAACATTTTATTTCAACCTATGAATTTCTATTCAATTCATTTATTCAATAAAATGATATTTTTATTTTTCTAACATATTTTAGAAAATTTCGGCGGCATAACGGCACGATACTAGAAACGGGACAAGGCCTAGCCTTATCCCCGGACTAGTGAAGGCCCACGCCATTCACACATCAATCATATCAATTTTATTATGCAAACCACAAAATTTGGAGTAAGTGTCTAACCTAGCCTTACTCCTTCGCCTTATAACGGCGCACGTCTAATCCTAACCAATTTATCGATTCGATTTTCCACACCACAAACCACATTCAAACCAATATCACAATCAATAACCAAACAGCCAAACAAACAAGTCCATGGTCTGTGGACGGGTGTCGGGTGCTACTAAGCACCGTCTGCATCCTAGTATATATATAACTAGAAAATAAATAAATTGAAAGGTGAGAAATTCTCACAAATAGCTATCCTAGCTCCACGGCACTTCTAATGCAGGAAATCTTGTCGTTCTCGCCTTTTGTCACTTTCGCTGCTCGCTTTCACTACATATGTTAAAATCATATTTTTACTATGTTATTCAATATATAAAAATCATATTTTTAATTCGAAGTTCAATACATAAAAATCATATTTTTATTTCGAAGTTCAATATATAAAAATCCTATTTTTATTTCGAAGTTCAATATATAAAAATCCTATTTTTATTTCGAAGTTCAATATATAGAAATCATATTTTTAATTCGAAGTTCAATATATAGAAATCATATTTTTAATTCGAAGTTCAATATATAGAAATCATATTTTTAATTCGAAGTTCAATATATAGAAATCATATTTTTAATTCGAAGTTCAATATATAGAAATCATATTTTTAATTCGAAGTTCAATATATAGAAATCATATTTTTAATTCGAAGTTCAATATATAAAAATTCCTTTTTTCTTTCGAAGTTCAATATATAGAAATCATATTTTTAATTCGAAGTTCAATACATAAAAATCCTATTGTTATTTCGAAGTTCAATACATAAAAATTCCTTTTTTTCTTTCGAAGTTCAATATATAAAAATTATATTTTTCTTATGTTATTCATATTTTTATAATGCTCTTCATATAATAAAAAATTAAATATTTATCTTCAAGAATTATAACTTCATATATTTAAAACCATAACTTCATACTTTTCAACATCAAGTCTGTATATTTTTCAATTCCAAGACATTTTTACTCCTATTCTACAAAAATTAAAAATCCTATTTTTTTCCTTTTCCAATTACTATGTTATTTCTAATTTTAATCTGAAAATAAAATCCATATTTTGATTTTTAAATAATGTTGCCCTTTTTTTTCTATAAATTTTTCAGATTTTAAAACCATGTATTTAATAAATAAATAAAGAGAATCACCTTTACTCAGTCTCAGACACATCCGACCACACCTCAAAAGCTAGGGTTCCTCCTACGCCGCCGTTAGTTGCTGCGCCTCTGACCAGGAGCAGCCCCGAGGATCGCCTACAAGAGGCGCACCAGTTCTGACCCCCCACATCCCGCTCGCCACCCTGTAGTTCACCAGAAAACGCCCCAATCGATGCGAGTTCATGGCCCCGTACCTCCCTGACCGCATCGCCATACCCGATCCAAATTATACGGATCCAAAGGTCACGAAATTTACTTCCTTTTTCGCTATATAATCCATTGAAATTAGTTGCTGGATTTGAAGATATTTGTGGATTATTTTCGAAGTATTTCGCCCGTCAGATTCAAAAGGAGGATGGCGGCTGATAAAGTGATAAAGGGGATAGGGTTTTAAAGGGGCTTTTTATATTATTTTAAATAATATTTTATTCATTTAACTTTCTAATTAATTTGTTTCATATTTGAACTCCAATCAAACTCCAACGACTGTCGCCCTTAGCTAATTACCCCCATTCCGAACACGATGAGATATATATCGTAACCCAACTCGGCTGTTACGATCAGTTTTCGTTTAATTTAAAATATAAATCTTTATATATTCAATTTAAACGCACATTTTAATTTACCGAGGCCACATACTCACTAGAAAAATTCCAGAAAAATATTTTCTAGCTTCGTATTGACGATACGGTCCTAACAAAACTAATTTCGTCGAATTCTGAGACCGTTAGAAAAATGGCCAATTTCCAGTCGATTAAAATCAACTGAAATGGTCAAAACGCGTTTTCCTTTGCCACGCTCACATATTGATTTGAAAAATTATGAAATTTGGAATCTAGCAATAGCTTAACATCACGGACCCAACAAAACTGGTTTCGTCGAAATCCGAGGTCGTTTGCAAAATTGCTATTTTTAAGGGCCTTAATTCCATAGCGACTATTCAGAATTTTTTAACTGGACATATCTTTTGATTCCCGCTATGAAATTTCGATTATTCGGATTCGTTGGAAAGATATTATCAATTAGATCCCATTATTTTTGGTTTCACTAAAATCCGGATTGTTTTGCACCCGGTACATTCAATTGAAGTTTGAAATCAAATTATCGAACTACCGCGCCATTTTCAATTCCTTTTATAATTATATATAAATATTATATATTCTAACGACGACGTATATAATATATACGTCGAATTTCAATTCAAAATAAATTTCTCGTCGATATTATTTAAAATAATTCATTTTAAATATTCAAAATCCGCTAAAATTGCCAATTTAAAATTTTCAAACTGGCTCGCATTTTACGGGTTGTTACAATCTCCCCCACTTAAAACTTTTCGTCCCCGAAAAGGAACAAAGTCGAAAGTGGTTTGATTATTCAGCTCTACATTCGATTTGGCTTCCATTCTCCAACTTTTCAGTTTCTGAGAATTTTCAAAATTTCAAAAATTTGGCTAACACCCTAAATTTTCGAAAAATTTCGCCATAACCTCCCCTGCAATGGGAGCATCGGGAAATTGCAAATAGCGTTCCCGGTCCTTCAGATCTCAAAAAGAAAAAGAAAAAGCCAAGCGGCTAGCCAATAGGCTCACAAAATCATCATCACCCAAACAAAACAGGAAATTATGTAGTAAACATGTACCTATTTGTCGGGCAAACAAATTTTATTCTCTGGCTCTAGCCTCCTTGCTATGACCTGTTCAAAGATATATATGTATATGCAAGCAAATGCGACCAATTTTCAATATAGTTTAATATTTGATACAATTAGGCTAAATGGTTCTAAATTATCAAACAATTAAACAAACAACAACAAACATCAATCAATTAGTGAATTATCATTTGAAATTCATAACTTTGATATATAGTCAAAAATCAGATTTTTGATGCCAAATCACAACAATAAGCCCTATTTAATTTTTGGTTCTCACACCAGTCAATAGGAAATATATAAATATTACACGTTCGTCACTCGGATATAAACTCTGATGATGATATATCAATCATCAGAATCACCCCCGGGCGACTACAGTATAATTCTATATCTATCCAGTATATTAAAATTTCGAATACACGCGGATCAGACGTATACGCAAAATCTATATATACTGGATTGTCCACGTCAATATAAATAGATAATCAAATACGAATAATTGATTTTAAATTTTCAAAACAAAGTTTGTTTTCATTTTCAAAAATATACTCTTCACACTCGTTCTAGGATACTACTGATCCTATCTCTAACGAGTCATTCCCATTGGATATTACTACTCCAATATCTGATGAATTCTTTCGTATGTTTCTAATGTGCCTTGTTCTCTAGCTTTGTAAACCAAAGCTCTGATACCAAACTGTGAAGACCCGCAACTTCCCCGTAAAGGAAAGCGACGGATAGTTCGAGAACAAACCACAACAAAACGCATATAAAAGAACATTTCACTGTATATTACAACAATGCATCAGATTACAAGAATATACAGAGTATAAAAGAATATTACACAGAAATATCAGGGATTTAAATTACATTTAAATACATCGCAGCGGAAAATAATACAATACATAACTAGAATGAGATATACGGATACAAAGCTTTCCGGATATCGTTCCAGCTGTAAACCAGGATCCTGTGAATATAAATCTGCAAAACCAAAACTACTAGCTGCCCGTGTCAAAATAAGGGCACCCAGAGTTTAGGTTAAAACAATAAACTCCAGGTCAGTCATGTGACTGGTGTGAGAACTAAAACAGTTATTAATCTTTATTTTAAATCATTAGGTAAATCAAGGGACCACGCCGTATAACACGGAACGGGTTTCCTCCCAAGAATACCAGTGCATAAAACAAACAGCGCAATGCTAAAATAAAGAAAAATGAAGCTGTTATAAGACCCAGGTCCTATCACACAATGCAACGCAAGCCGGGGGATAGGGTTTTCCCTTATAACAGCCAAAGAATGCTTGATACGTTTAAAACAAATCATTTGATACTATTATAAGTGCATAGAGTATAAAACAACTTCAAATCATAAGTATCAATCATAGGCGGCATGAATGCCCCATACCACTATGTCGCCATATATAGGTTTACAATTAAAACCGCAAAGTCACGTATTTGGAAATTGGGTTTCCATCTATGAACCGAGGCTAGGGGCAAGATCCTCAACCGATTCGAGACAATCTAGCCCATGTCTCAGGCAAGTACTCAGTCAAGCCTTTGGATCGTCAGGGCCGGTCCACCGATGTGGATTAAAATGCCTGAACAATACGTCTCTCCACCCTATGGGGTGTAAGTCTGGTCCGTCAGCCGACCAGAAGCATCGGCCGAAACCGATATAACCGAGGCGCCTCGCAACAACAACAACCACATAAGTCAAACTCGTCAGGGCGTGAAAAACCACTGACGCCACTTCTAGCTAGAAAGAAACGCAAGTCCTCCCTGAGGTCCGTCTCCCGTTTTTGGTTCATACCGGGTGTGAAACACGCGAGGTAAACGTTACACAAAGCTACGCCACAAAGGCCGTGCTTTGATCATCACCACAAGACTTTGCTTTTCAACAGAAGCCTTGATCATTTGCATCTTAGCATGCCACACAGGCAAGCCATCCTATGCAACCGATATCAGTCACACAGAATGAAATCCGATGTCAGACACACAGTCCATTTACAAGTCCGTTCTGGGTCTGAACGAAACCGGAGGCACCTAGTACCCCGCATATCCATCGATCTCCAAGTACGTCTGGACGATCACTAACTGTTTCCATCTTCTTGGGTGTACAGCCCAATCAAGATCATCAGTTATCACCCAAACGACGTGAAGACCTCCGGTCTTCGACCATCGTCTTCATCTTCGACTTATCGTCGTATCAGTTATTCAAAATGGGATAAACCCGGTCTTTTCGAATAACTCGCGTATATTTTAAATAAGTGTTACACAAACACAACATACGCCTCATTCCAATTCATTAGTCACTAACCGTAAATTAATCAAGAGAATAATTCCCCAAATATTAACCCCGAAGGCCGAAACCAACATCAGATCAATATCCAGAAAACCATTCTGCTTGGCTAACCGACAGTTAGTTTCTAAATTTCACGTTCAAATCTAATTAAAGATTTAACTATCGCCTGGAGCAAAACTGGTGGTACTCCATTCTCGATCTTTTCAATCTAATTAAAGATTCATTAAAACTCCACTTAGTTTTAATCATTATCTGGGTTAAAGAATCAGTGTCATTTAAAACACGATTCACGATAAACCCAAAATCACATTCCATTAATTATCGGGTTAAAGAACAAGTGTTATTTAAAACACTGTTCACGATAAACCCAAAAATCAATACCAATTCAATTCCAATTAAATATCATTTAATTGGTACACTTCATTAAATCTAAATAAAAAGATTTAATTTTTTCTCAACTGGGTTCAAGAACAGTGTTAGTGAAGACACCATTCACGACAAACCCAAATCACGTTCATTAATTATCGGGTTAAAGAACAAGTGTTATTTAAAACACTGTTCACGATAAACCCAAAAATCAATATCAATTCAATTCCAATTAAATATTATTTAATTGGTACACTTCATTAAATCTAAATAAAAGATTTAATCTTTTCTCAACTGGGTTCAAGAACAGTGTTAGTGAAGACACCATTCACGACAAACCCAAATCACGTTCATTAATTATCGGGTTAAAGAACAAGTGTTATTTAAAACACTGTTCACGATAAACCCAAAAATCAATATCAATTCAATTCCAATTAAATATTATTTAATTGGTACACTTCATTAAATCTAAATAAAAGATTTAATCTTTTCTCAGCTGGGTTCAAGAACAGTGTTAGTGAAGACACCATTCACGACAAACCCAAATCACATTCGATATTCAATACAAGGCTCTGAATAGAAAATATATCGGCTTATATTCAATATCGAATTCTACGACTAACAAATGTCGTATTGGAAATAACGATACAAATATATATCTTTCAAATTTCCATAACAACACCTGTAATATCACGAATTCCAACATCGAAATATTCCGAAGACAATTTCGATTCAAATCCACTCCAATGCAATCATTGGAAATTTTGGTTATTTTCAAAACCATTTCGAATTCAATTTATTTATTTAAAAATAAATAGAATTATAATTCTAGTTCAAAACTAGTTCATTTCGATAAAAATCTATTTTTATCTTTTCAAATATGGAGTTTTTCATCCCAAATCTTCACAAATCATTTCTTATGATTTTACATAAATTATTACTATTTTTAATAATTTTATCGAGGCCCGTACAGTCGATTTCCATCAACGGCCATCGAACTGCACTTACAGCGACCTTTTTCGAATTTGATTTGGACATAATTCCAAATCCAACCGTTAGATTTCAAATTTCTAATATTCGTTAGAAAGCTCTTTTCGATACGAACCCAACGGTTCCGGTTTTAGGAGAATCCGACGGTCGGATCTCCCGTAATGTCCGTTTGAAATAAATGGTCGAAATTCGCGAACTGCCGCGGCGCGGCGCGTTCTATTCAGGCCATTATATTATATATAATATATATAATATATACTTCGTCGATTTCTATTTAAAACGAATTATATAAATAGTTTTAAATTCGTTTCAAAAGCATTTTCAACTTCCTTTTCAATTCAAATCACAATTGAATTCTTCTTTATAGATTCGTTTTAAAATTCATTTCTATTCGATTCAAATTTCAATTCAATTTGAATTCGTTTTCAATTCAATTCATTTCGAATTCGTTTTCAATTCAATTCATTTCGAATTCGCTTTCAATTCAATTCATTTCGAATTCGCTTTCAATTCAATTCATTTCGAAATCGCTTTCAATTCAATTTGAATTCGTTTTCAATTCAATTTATTTCGAATTCGTTTTCAATTCATTTCATTTCGAAAAATTCGATTTCGAGATTACTTTTCAATATTCATTTTAAAATGAATAAAATCGATATAAATATCGTTTACGTCAAAATGGCGTCAATCTAATCAACACGGCTTCATAAATTTCTATTTTCAAATATTCTATTTCAAATATTTCCTATTATCAAAATATTTGTTATTATCAAAATATTCTTTATTTTCACGATTGGAATGAGGCCCAATCAATTACCATATAAAATTAATTATATGGATTTTCATACAACACATGTATATAATAACATTGAAAATAATCAACCATCAACCAAAGTGCACTACACTGTATAAGCATCAAATAAAGATATTCAACGCTTATAACAGCATGTCAATCAATCGATCGACATATTTAATCAATCAGGATGAGTGAACTTCAAATTTCATCCTAACACCCGTGTGGGGTTTCAAACAATCAAACAACTATTTTATTCGTGCAGTTGGGCGATGTGTAAAATTTATCGTCCCAATCAATGTCATTCAAATAAGTGTACGTAAACAAACCATCTGGTTTGTAAATGAATATTTATTTATTCACTTCACTATTTTCATATTCACGTTAAAAATTATATTTTTAACGATAAAACATTTTATTTCAACCTATGAATTTCTATTCAATTCATTTATTCAATAAAATGATATTTTTATTTTTCTAACATATTTTAGAAAATTTCGGCGGCATAACGGCACGATACTAGAAACGGGACAAGGCCTAGCCTTATCCCCGGACTAGTGAAGGCCCACGCCATTCACACATCAATCATATCAATTTTATTATGCAAACCACAAAATTTGGAGTAAGTGTCTAACCTAGCCTTACTCCTTCGCCTTATAACGGCGCACGTCTAATCCTAACCAATTTATCGATTCGATTTTCCACACCACAAACCACATTCAAACCAATATCACAATCAATAACCAAACAGCCAAACAAACAAGTCCATGGTCTGTGGACGGGTGTCGGGTGCTACTAAGCACCGTCTGCATCCTAGTATATATATAACTAGAAAATAAATAAATTGAAAGGTGAGAAATTCTCACAAATAGCTATCCTAGCTCCACGGCACTTCTAATGCAGGAAATCTTGTCGTTCTCGCCTTTTGTCACTTTCGCTGCTCGCTTTCACTACATATGTTAAAATCATATTTTTACTATGTTATTCAATATATAAAAATCATATTTTTAATTCGAAGTTCAATACATAAAAATCATATTTTTATTTCGAAGTTCAATATATAAAAATCCTATTTTTATTTCGAAGTTCAATATATAAAAATCCTATTTTTATTTCGAAGTTCAATATATAGAAATCATATTTTTAATTCGAAGTTCAATATATAGAAATCATATTTTTAATTCGAAGTTCAATATATAGAAATCATATTTTTAATTCGAAGTTCAATATATAGAAATCATATTTTTAATTCGAAGTTCAATATATAGAAATCATATTTTTAATTCGAAGTTCAATATATAGAAATCATATTTTTAATTCGAAGTTCAATATATAAAAATTCCTTTTTTCTTTCGAAGTTCAATATATAGAAATCATATTTTTAATTCGAAGTTCAATACATAAAAATCCTATTGTTATTTCGAAGTTCAATACATAAAAATTCCTTTTTTTCTTTCGAAGTTCAATATATAAAAATTATATTTTTCTTATGTTATTCATATTTTTATAATGCTCTTCATATAATAAAAAATTAAATATTTATCTTCAAGAATTATAACTTCATATATTTAAAACCATAACTTCATACTTTTCAACATCAAGTCTGTATATTTTTCAATTCCAAGACATTTTTACTCCTATTCTACAAAAATTAAAAATCCTATTTTTTTCCTTTTCCAATTACTATGTTATTTCTAATTTTAATCTGAAAATAAAATCCATATTTTGATTTTTAAATAATGTTGCCCTTTTTTTTCTATAAATTTTTCAGATTTTAAAACCATGTATTTAATAAATAAATAAAGAGAATCACCTTTACTCAGTCTCAGACACATCCGACCACACCTCAAAAGCTAGGGTTCCTCCTACGCCGCCGTTAGTTGCTGCGCCTCTGACCAGGAGCAGCCCCGAGGATCGCCTACAAGAGGCGCACCAGTTCTGACCCCCCACATCCCGCTCGCCACCCTGTAGTTCACCAGAAAACGCCCCAATCGATGCGAGTTCATGGCCCCGTACCTCCCTGACCGCATCGCCATACCCGATCCAAATTATACGGATCCAAAGGTCACGAAATTTACTTCCTTTTTCGCTATATAATCCATTGAAATTAGTTGCTGGATTTGAAGATATTTGTGGATTATTTTCGAAGTATTTCGCCCGTCAGATTCAAAAGGAGGATGGCGGCTGATAAAGTGATAAAGGGGATAGGGTTTTAAAGGGGCTTTTTATATTATTTTAAATAATATTTTATTCATTTAACTTTCTAATTAATTTGTTTCATATTTGAACTCCAATCAAACTCCAACGACTGTCGCCCTTAGCTAATTACCCCCATTCCGAACACGATGAGATATATATCGTAACCCAACTCGGCTGTTACGATCAGTTTTCGTTTAATTTAAAATATAAATCTTTATATATTCAATTTAAACGCACATTTTAATTTACCGAGGCCACATACTCACTAGAAAAATTCCAGAAAAATATTTTCTAGCTTCGTATTGACGATACGGTCCTAACAAAACTAATTTCGTCGAATTCTGAGACCGTTAGAAAAATGGCCAATTTCCAGTCGATTAAAATCAACTGAAATGGTCAAAACGCGTTTTCCTTTGCCACGCTCACATATTGATTTGAAAAATTATGAAATTTGGAATCTAGCAATAGCTTAACATCACGGACCCAACAAAACTGGTTTCGTCGAAATCCGAGGTCGTTTGCAAAATTGCTATTTTTAAGGGCCTTAATTCCATAGCGACTATTCAGAATTTTTTAACTGGACATATCTTTTGATTCCCGCTATGAAATTTCGATTATTCGGATTCGTTGGAAAGATATTATCAATTAGATCCCATTATTTTTGGTTTCACTAAAATCCGGATTGTTTTGCACCCGGTACATTCAATTGAAGTTTGAAATCAAATTATCGAACTACCGCGCCATTTTCAATTCCTTTTATAATTATATATAAATATTATATATTCTAACGACGACGTATATAATATATACGTCGAATTTCAATTCAAAATAAATTTCTCGTCGATATTATTTAAAATAATTCATTTTAAATATTCAAAATCCGCTAAAATTGCCAATTTAAAATTTTCAAACTGGCTCGCATTTTACGGGTTGTTACAGAAATCGAGCTTTGAAAGGATACGAAAGATGGAAAAAAGGGAACTGGAATTGATAATATAATAAGAAATTGATTCAAAAGGGGCCAACATTATTTGATGGTTGATTGGTAAAAAATCCATTTGGAATATAGGATCGCTGATTGAATGGTTGTTCCTTTGAAAGTTAAATCACCGACTATCAAAGTCTTATTTTATTTTATACCTCCGTGGTCGATACGGAGAGACAAGGATCAGATTTATTATCTAAAAACTACTCTGTATTGATATAATCGTTACGAATCAACTTATGCTGAAGATAATTGAAGATGGAGTAAAATACAAGGGCCTTTCTGTTAATCCTAGGTAGAAATTACCCAAGATGGATTGATGGGATGGTGCTTTCAGTTTGTCCGGTCCCAGGACAACGTATATGGATGGATCTGACGATGGGAAATTCAAAGTAATGGTGACAAGATGTTCAAAAAGGAAATCGTGACCTCAAGCCTCATCACCCGGGAAATGATAGAAATCGGGCAGGCAACATGGCCATGTGGGTCATTCCCAATAGGGGTATTATCACCTGATCTAGAGAAATTTCATTTGCTTCTTATTCTATTCGCTGCTGTAAGCTTTCGATAACAGTTGCTTATCACAATCATTGGTGATAATATGCTCGATACACTCAAGTTAAATGAGTGGTCAGCAGACATTCTTGTTGAACCCAGTGTATTCCCCTCTAGAGATACACTATCGGACGGTGGTTCCATACGTTGTCATGTTGGAAATCCAATCTCTAATAAGTGCCCTGCGGTTTTCGATTTTACATTATATATGGAGCGTGAGATGCAAGCGTTCTGCTAGATTCTATTTATTTGATGTTGACATTATTATAATATCACTGGATTTGATTTCAAATATATTTTTGGTTATCATAAGATAAAAACCATCCATATTTATGTGTGGATCGGTCTTACGATTACCTTTTCTTTTGAAAGGATTTTTGAATTTAAAAAAATGGTTGGAGTTTACTCACACCAGTCCCATGACTGACCCAGAGTTTATTTTGTTTTCCATAAACTCTTGGGTGCCCAATTTATACGGGCAATCAAGTAGTCAGGATTTTACAGGTTCACTTGGAGTAGCTTGAAGCAGGAGTCTTCACCAATTAGCTATAGACTATCATATCTTTCGCTGTGTACTATGTTGTATACGGAAACATGTGATTATAACTGTTCCAAGAATAACTGTCGTGCTCTGATGATGGTATGTATATAGTTACCGATTTGTTTTTCAGTAGTTATGATATTTAATATATTTTATTCGTTCCGCTGTGAGATTTGTGTTCTTCGTTTTCTTCTATTCAAATATTTCTTTCTTTGTATTTCTCATCCTCTAACTTCTTTCTAATAATGATATGTATTTTTGTGCACTTTGGGTTGGACACATGTTGTTATTAGTCGACTCAGAGAGTACGGAAATTCGGGCCATTACATTTGGTATTAGAGCAGAAGGTTGAGTAGTAAACGTGGCTTTGTGGCGTGACTCAATAGAGATGGGGTTAGTAACACCTTAGATTGAGTTTGAGTGTATATATATATGAGCGCGTATTTGTAGATTTGATATAAAATGGTTTTATGTTGTGTTGACTAGTTTGTTCAGTGGTTTATGAATTCTGGTCGACACAAGGATGTCCAACTGTATCGATAGATGTTTCTAAACTCTCAAACAAAGCAATTTGACACAGTATTATTTTAAAATAGGGTAAGTGAAACAATTTCACCCAAAATTATATTTCAATATAAAGGAATAATTTTTTGAAATAAATATATTATGTGACTGTATTTGGTTGTTATTACAACCAAATGAGATAAACCAAGATTAAGTTCAAACCAGAATTGGAATTTAAATCCCAGACGTTTAGAAAATATTTTTTGAATATTATAAAGTAGTACAACAGTACTTTAAAGTATTTTTGAATAAGAATGGTTTAAATGGATTTTTAAAGGGATTAAGCACTGAAATCACTTCAGTGCCAAGAAAATAATTCTGATAATGGATCGCGACATTGTTTGTATTCATTTTCAAGTTTTAGAGTGACGGATTGCTACCATAGTAATCTGGGAATGATTTCTTTTTTAAAAGGACAAGATGTTTTAGAAATCCAAATGCTTTGAATTGAGTTAAATATAAATATATATATATATATATATAAATATATATGATTTCAAACTAATTTGAAATAAAACCCGGGAATTTGAATTCTGAAATTAAAATTTAACTTGTATAAGTTGAATAGATTGAAATGGTAAAAATGTATCAAATGGATTGAAATTTAACTTAAGTGGAAATTAGATTGGATAGAGATAATCCCGAATGAAATTAAATAAAGAGAAATGTTTAGATTCGGATTATTAATATGAATTTGACTTATGAATAAGCAAGTTGAATATGTATTGGATGTTGCTAAATGAAATTGAATTGTGATAAATTTGGATTCAAGTATAATAAGTGGATTGACTTAAATGGAAATCAGAATTGAATTGACAAAATGGAAGTCGGATTGATTTGAAACCAATTGGAAATGGATATATGTATACTAAGCAGATATTGAATGGAAGTAAATGCAAGAGATAGAATTATGCCCGACAAAAAGGTACATGTTTATAATATTACTTGAGTTTAATGGTTTTATGAGCCTATGGGGCAAGGTGCTTGGCTATTTGATTTACTTTTGGATTGGAGGAGGCCTAGAAAGGTGAGTTGTGGTTGTACCGATTGAGCCGTGCAAAGGAGATGCTGGCGAAATTTTTCGGAAATTTAAAGAGTTAGAAAGTTTTCAAGGAACTTTTTGATAATTTAAAATCGAGTGTTAATTTTTATTGAAATAAGAAAACGAGAATTGGTTTATAAAATTTCAAGTGGAATAATGAAATTAATAAATGGGTTTAAAATCAATTGGAAGTGTGGATACGCAGATGAGCATATGGATTGAAGATAAGAAAGTGGTGATGGATTGTCCAAAAATGGTGGACAGATCATTTGGAAAGAATTATGAATGTTTGAGTATTGGTATGAGAATTAGAGATTCGGGTAAGAACTGGGTTATGAAGATATGGAATATAAGATTTCAATTAAGTAGATTATGAGGAGTTAGAGTTATAGCATTTTTACTGCTTAGCAATTTCGAGGACGAAATTATTTTAAGGGGGAAGAAATGTAACAACCCATATTTTTAGCCATTTAATTTTGAATAATTAAATTGATTTTAAATATTTTATTTGAATTATTAAACGAATGGTGAACATATTTAATTTTATTTAAATTTAAACCGAGCTCGAAATAGTCGCGGTAGATCATAGTTTATGACTTAAGCTTCAACTGAATACACATAATCCAATATAAATCGTAATTCGATGAAACAAGAAACGCTAGGATATATTTAATTATATTTTTCTAACGAAAGTGAAAAATCAAGATTTCGTCTTATAGATTGTAAGTTATATCCAAATCAAATTTTTAGAAAGTCGCTGTGAAGTCGTGTATAAGCCATAATTGTAACGTCCCATATTTTTATGGTATTATAATTAATTTATTTAATTATTTAAATAATGGTTTGGTAATTTAATGGTTTAAATTAAATAACTTAGAATATTTAATTAATATAATAATAAAATAATATATTTAATTCTGAAATAATCAGAATTGGCTGAAATGGAAATATTGTGTGAATTGGACAATTCAAAATATATAATTCAGTTTAAAATTGAATTACGATAACGAATATATTTAATTAACGATGGTTGAATGTATAAATTATATTATAATTATAATCGAGCTCGAAATGGTGCGGTAGTTCGTAATTTGACGATTCGAACTTTAAAGGAGAGTTTGACGGTATTTGTAGTTTGAGTTTTTACTGAGTATGGAGTGAGATAAAGGAGATTTAAATTTGTGAATGGTCATGAAAAACATACGGAGCAGTTCGTGTTTAACTGGTGTAGAGGAAGGGTACTGTTCATTTTCGGTTAAAGGAGTTTGGGCTGGGTTTGGGTAAGTAGTGAGGCCCGAATATTTAAATAGATTTAGCTTAATTTAATTTGACTAGTGTATTATCTTGTAAAATCAATAATTTTGTCATACGTTACCCAAATCCAGCGAAACTAGATCAATTGGGATCGTATGGACGGCGGCTACACAATGGAACTGACTGGGAGTGAATTGTAGCTCGTTACAAGTTATAGCAAAATAAATTGTCTGTCTGAATCAACCGTCAGTTATCGTTATTTAATGATGACGGACCAATGTGAGTAAATCTCACTAACTCTGTACAGTTTATATTTTTATAAATATAATCTAGTATTGATGAATGATGAATGATTGTTGTGTGTTGGTTGTTGGTTGAACTGTTAATTAATTTGCTGAAATTATAGATAGAGTTATATATATAATCGTTAATTATATATTGATTCTGTCTATCAGAATATTTTGTATAGAAATGAAATTGATGTTAGTTATATTGTTTAACATCTGTGAATGTAGGGAGACATGTTGGAGGGATCCAACTGGATTCCTCAATATTTATAACACTGTTTGTTTTCATATATTATGGTATATGATGTGATATATAATCTGTAATTGATTATGATGACAGTGGCCATGTTGTTTGGTATTTTAAATACCATATGAAATACTGGAATTTAAAAAGGAAATTTTCAAAGTGAATACTGAAAATGAAATATTTATATATGAAATAAATAGGATATTATAAAAGGTAATATTTGGAAAACAAATATTGGGAAATATAGTTAAGGAACAATTTGGTAAATGAATAGAACTATATAAAAGGATTTATATAAAATGAATAGGATTATATAAAAGGATTTATATAAAATAATAGATTATATAAAAGGAATAGAATTATATAAAAGGATTTATATAAAATAAAAAGAGTTATATAAAATGATTTATTTAAAATGAACAGAATTATAAAAAAGGATTTATATAAAATAAATACAATTATATAAAAGGATTTATATAAAATGAATAGAATTATATAAAAGGATTTATATAAAATAAATAGAATTATATGAAAGGATTTATATAGAATAAATAGAATTATATAAAGGGAATTATAAATGAGATTTAACTGTTAGAAACTAAAAGGAGATTTGTATGAATAATTCTACAAATAAAAATATAAATAGAATTTGGGTTTGAGATATTGTTTTTAAATACGAAATCAAACTGTTTTGATTATATAAAGAAATATTTTTCACATTCTATGTGAAAAATTAGATTAAAGTAAATATTTTGCAAATACAATATTTTAAACGAATTTGGTGTGAATTAGGAATTTAAATGGAATTACTTGAATTAGAAACTGACTGGAAATTAGTTGAGTTGAATGGCTTTCTAAGTATTGATCTAATGTTGATTTCGGCCTTCGGGGTTTATACTTAGGAAGTTGTTCTCTTATTAGTTTAAAGTTAGAGACTGATAGAGGTAGGAAGATACTGATGCATGAATTAGAAATGGAAACATTTTCCAAAGTTAATAACGTATATTTTCAAATTTTAGAAAATAAGGAATTTATGAATATATGGAAATGATAAATGGGAAACTGGGAAATGAAATGGTGATTAATCGGTAAGATTTCCATTTGGGAATATGACCGTTGTTTGTACACATGTTTTCCTTTGATAATTAAATCACCGACAATCAAAGATTTTGACCATTTCAGTTGTCAATATGGAGAGACCGGAATCAGGTATATTATCTAAAAACCACTCCGTATGGCATTAGCGTTGTGAATCAAATATGATGAATATAATTGAAGATGGAGTTATGCAAGCGCTATTCAGTAATTCCTAGGTAAAAATTGCCTAAGATGGATTTACAGAATAGTACCTTCGGTCTGTCCAGTCCCAGGACGACCTGTATTAAAGAATGTCTGACAGAGTATATTTAATAGAATGCGTAAGTTAATCTCTTCAAATGTATTTACATTCTGTGCCGGAGGAATTCGTTTCTCTTAGCTATATACCCATGGTATTTTTGGGGAAATCAATTTGTGATTTGGCGGGTATGACGATGTGACATTCAAAGTAAATAAAGGTGTGATATATATGTTATGGCCTCTAGCCTCACAACCAGGAAACGGTATAAAATCGGGTGTCGCATGGCTAAGTGGTTAGCTTCCAATTAAGGTGTATTGCCACCTGATCTAGAGAAATTCCATTTACTTTTATAACATATTTCGATGTTGTCCCTTTCGGGAAATGGTTCTTGATCCCAACCGTTGGTGATAATACATTCGGTACACTCAAGCGAAATGAGTGACCAGTCATGTTTAGCCTGGGTTACAAGATGTTCTTGTTGAACCCGGTGCATTCCTCTCTAGAGATACACTGTTGGAAGGTGGTCCCATACCTTGGCAGTTGGAATTCATTAACCAATAAACGCCCGCGGTTTTTGATTATATATTATGTATGTGGAACGTGAGATGAAATCGTTCTGCTAGACGATTATCATATTGTGGTTGATAGACACTATTATAATATCAAAATAATTTTGATATAAAGATTTTCGTTTCTTTCAAAAGTTTTTTTGAATGTTGAATCAAGTGCTTTGGATTCTCATAAGGGAAAAACCCGTTCCGAGTTATACGGCATGGTCTTATGAGATATAATTTATTTTCTCAAGCTGTTTTAAGTTGTTTTACTCACACCAGTCCCATGACTGACCCATAGTTTGTTTCCTTTTTTTTCCTAAACTCTTGTGTGCCCAATTTTGTACGAGCATTCAAGTAGTTGGGATTCTACAGATATACTGAGAGTTTGGAGCAGGAGGCTTCGGGATTTTAAAGCAATTGTTTGTTTCCGCTATGTTGTAAGTGTTGTACTCTGATAAATGTTATTGTATACATATACTGGTTTTATTTCAAAGTTATATTATATTTTATTCGTTCCGCTGTGAGATTCATGTTACTCTCATTCTGTTGTTGTGATCTTCTTCTTTTTCTATTCTAATTTTCTATCTTATTTATTCCCACCCTCTAACTTCTTTCTATTAACTATCTGGTATTTTCGATGCTTGGATAGTCGATATTGAGTTTATGTCGATAACCAAGGTCGCAAATCCCCTGGGTCGTTACAGTGGTATCAGAGCGAGGTTAAGTGATTAACTTGGCTCTGTGGCGTGACTCAATAGAGATGGGGTTAGTAATACCCTAGATTGAGTTTGAGTGTATATATATAAGCGCGTATTTGTTATATAAAAATGGTTTAATATTGTGGAGATTTATTGGTTAAGTTGTTTATGGGTTCTGATCGATCAATTTGATCCACTGTATCGGTAGGGGGTTTATAAACACTCGAATACGATGAACCAGCACTGTATGTTTTGAAAGAGGGTAAATGAAATAATTTTATCCAAATTATATTTTGATATAAAAGGATGATTAATATTTGAAGTATTATCGTATATTGGAAGTGTTGATTGTGAGTATAATCAGATAAAATTATAATTGAAACGGTTATGTAAATAACTAATCAAAATTCGTATAAGTGTTACGAAATGAATTAAATCGGAATTCAAATTAAAAACCTGGCAATTTGGAAAAGTGTTTGTAAATGGAACTGGATTAAATATATGAGAATTTTAAAATCCTTGGAGATTTTAAATTGTTTACAAGCATTATGAAGGATATTTTGAAAGTGAATTCAGAATATAGGTGTTTAAATATGGTTTTGAAATTGTTATATTATTGAACTCACTTCGATAGCTGGAAAATAACCCTGATGATGATGGCCACGTCATCAGTGTCTTTTTCAAGTTGCTAAGTGACGGATTACTACCAATGATTTTGTTTTTGAAATGTTTTAAGGAAAGCAAATTGTTTTGAATCCTAAAAAGGGATATCTGGCTTTAGAAAAGCTAAAATGTTTAAAATTCCCTGGGAAAGATTGTTTGAATTAAAACAAATTAAATGTGAATTTGTGAAAGCAAAGTTAAATTGAATTAAAACCAGTTAAGTGGAAAATGAATTGAGATAGAAAATATCAAATTATTTTGGATTAGAGATAATCCGGAATGGAATTGGACTGGTAAGTAAGAATCGAAATCGGAAATGGAATTTAGCTTGTATATGCAAATGATTTGGTTTTGAGGATATATGGATGATTGATTGGGATGATATTGGTATATGCTGAATTAGTAACAGATGGAAATGATATAATGATATGCCCGACAAAAAGGTACCAGTTTATATTATATATGGGTTCGAGATTTTTATGAGACTGATTGGCAAGCCGCTTGGCTGTTTGATTTTCATTTGGGTTGGAGAAGGCCAAGAGAGGCGAGTTGTAGTTGTACCGATTGAGCAGAACAAAGGAGACGCTGGCGAAATTTTCCGAAAATTTAAGGTGTTAGAAAATTCTCTGAATTTTTGAAAATTTTCATAAATAAGAATGAACTAATATTTTGATTGAAATAAATTGGTTCAGTAGAAACTGAAATTTAAGAAGTAAACAAATAAATTTTTACCTAGTTAATAGGGTTTGTTTTCTACCTTAGCAATCTCGAGGACGAAATTATTTTAAGGGGAGAAGAATGTAACATCCCATATTTTTTCATTATTATAATTAATTTATTTAATTATTTAAATAGTGGTTTGGTAATTTAATGGTTTTAATTAATTAACTTTGAATATTTAATTAATATAACAATTAAATAATATATTTAATTCTGAGTAGCTGAAATGGCAATATTGTGTGATTGGACAATTCAAAATATATAATTCAGTTTAAAATTGAATTACAATAACAAATATATTTAATTAACGATGGTTGAACGTATAAATTATATTAGAATTATAATCAAGCTTCTAATGGCGCGGTAGTTCGTAATTTGGCGATTCGAAATTTAAACAAATATACAGAATCCGTTTTAAACCGGATTTCTATGAAACAAGAAACGTCCAGAGCTAGTAAAGTATATTTTTCTAATGGAAGAGAAAAATCGAGATTTCGTCGTGTAGATTGTGAGTTATGTCAAAAATCAAAATTTCGAAAAGTCGCTATGGAAATCCTTTATAATTTATAATAATTTATATATATTATAAATGGATTTTCAGTATAAATTGAATACCGATTTAATCTAGATTTGAAATATCAATTTATAAATTCAGATAGGAATATTTTTGGAGCTATATGATACTCTATTGTGAATATATATGACAATATTAATTTATTAATATCAAATTTAATATATTTTTAAATATATTAATATTTAAAAGGGTTTATTTAGAGCTTTAAAAATAGCCAGTTTTGCAAACAACCTCAGTTTTCGATGAAACTAATTTTGTTGGATCCAGAATATTAAATTATTATTAGATTTCAATTTTTGTGATCTTTGGAGTCAGTATGTGGCCGTACGGGATTTTAATTTGAAAAACAGTCAGTATTTTGACTTTAAAAATACGTTGTGTGAGCAAACGGATTCAGAATTCGACAAAACAAGTTTCGTTGGGTCCGTAATGTCGAACTGTAGTTGTATGTCCATTTTCATCAAATTTGTGTATTGTATGTGATTGTACAGATTTTTAAACGAAATATACATATAATGACTGATTAAAATTTAATATAAAAGTTGAATATTTTATCATTTAACCAATCCTATATATAATCCTTAACCTCTCATAACCCTTCCATCCTCATTTCTCCGGTCAATGTTTTACAACCGCCAATGTTCTTTATCCCAACGTGAAAAAATCCTCTCTTAGATATCATAATTAATCCAACAAAATTTACTTCATTAGACTGCTGTAAGTGTGGGCTTCAAGATGATAACCATATTAATGAGTTCAGTTGTTTTTTTATGTTGCTCCTTTTTGGATAGTGAATTAGGGCGGACCGTCAAAGTTGATACGGAAGCCAGAGTTGTCTTGAGTGCATAAGGGGGGTTCGTGGTAGGAAGGCGGTTTGATTTGAGGGTTCCGGTGGGTTTCCGATGTCGATGCTGGTAGGGAACCCATTAGTGAGTTGTTCGAATGCGGTTCTTGGAAGGAGATCGAGTTCGATCATATTTGCGTGGAATGGAAGAGGATGGAAAGAGCAGAACAGCGGTGACGACGGTTTTTGAAATAGGAGGAAATATTGTTCGGTGGTTCAATAACAGGGATGAGTTACTGGGCTGAGTCGCATTTTCAAAAGTTGATTCGAGTTTTACCAAATTAGTATACGAAGAAAGAGAATCGAAAAGAGAGTTTGACGGTATTTGTAGTTTGAATTTTTACTGAGTATGGAGTGAGATAAAGGTGATTTAAATTTGTGAATGTCCATGAAAATCATACAGAGCAGTTCGTGTTCAACTGGTGCAGAGGAAGGGTACTATTCATTTTCAGTTAATGGAGTTTGGGCTGGGTTTGGGTAAGTAGTGAGGCCCAAATATTTAAGTAGATTTAGTTTTATTTGACTAGTGTATGGTCTTGTAAAATCTATAACTTTGTCATACTTTGCCCAAATCCAGTGAAACAAGATCCGTTGGGATTGTATGGCCGACAACTACACAATGGAACTGACTGGGAGTGAGTTGGAGCTCGTTACAATTTATAGCAAAATAAATTGTCTGTCTGAATCAACCGTCAGTTATCGTTATTTAACGATGACCGACCAATGTGAGTAAATCTCACTAACTTTGTACATTTTATATTTTTTTAAATATAATCTAGTATTGATAAATGATGATTGATTGTTGTTTGATGATTGTTGGTTGAACTATTAATTAATTGGCTGAAATTATAGATAGAGTTATATATATATATATATATATATAATCGTTAATTATATATTGATTCTGTTTATCAGAATATTTCATATAGAAATGAAATTGATGTTAATTATATTGTTTAACATCTGTGAATGCAGGGAGACATGTTGGAGGGATCCAACTGGATTCCTCAATATTTGTAATAATGTTTGCTTTCATATATTGTGATATATGATGTGATATATAATCTGTAATTGATTATAATGATACTGGTCATGTTATTTGGTATTTTAAATACCATATGAAATACTGGAATGTAAAAAGAAAAATTTTAAAGTGAATAATGAAAATGAGATATTTATATATGAAATCAATAGGATATTATAAAAGGTAATATTTGGAAATCAAATATTGGAAAATATAATTAATGAAATATTTGGGAAATGAATAGAATTATATAAAAGGATTTATATAAAATGAATAGGATTATATAAAAGGATTTATATAAAATAAAAAGAATTATATAAAAGGATTTATATAAAATGAGTAGAATTATATAAAAGTATTTATATAAAATAAATAGAATTATATAAAAGGATTTATTTAAAATAAATAAAATTATATAAAAGGATTTATATAAAATATATAAAAGGATTTATATAAAATAAATAGAATTATATAAAAGGATTTATATAAAATATATAAAAGGATTTTTATAAAATAAATAGAATTATATAAAAGGATTTATATAAAATGAATAGAATTATATAAAAGGGTTTATATAAAATATATAGAATTATATAAAAGGATTTATATAGAATAAATAGAATTATATAAAGGGAATTATAAATGAGATTTAATTGTTAGAAATAAAAAGGAGATTTGTATGAATAATTCTACAAATAAAAATATAAATAGAATTTGGGTTTGAGATATTGTTTTTAAATACGAAATCAAACTGTTTTGATTATATAAAGAAATATTTTTCACATTCTATGTGAAAAACAGATTAAAGTAAATATTTTGCAAATAAAGTATTATAAAGGAATTTAGGGTTTGAAATAGGAATTTAAATGGAATTACTGAAATTAGAAACTGTCTAGAAATTAGTTGAGTTGAATGGCTTTCTGGGTATCGATCTGATGTTGGTTTTGGCCTTTGGAGTTTATATTTTGGAAGTTGTTCTCTTACTAGTTTACAGTTAAAGACTGATAGAGGTGGGAAGATATTGATGCATGAATCAGAAATGTAAACGTTTTCCAAATTTAATAACCTATATTTTCTAATCTTAGAAAATAAGGAATTTATGAATATATGGAAACGATAAATGGGAAATAGAGAAATGAAATGATGATTGATCGGTAAGATTTCCATTTGGGAATCCGACCGTTTTTTGTACACATGTTTTCCTTTAATAGTTAAATCACCGACTATCAAAGATTTTGACTATTTCTGTTGTCAATACAGAGAGACCGGGATCAGATATATTATCTGAAAACCACTCTGTATAGCATTAGCATTGCGAATCAGATATGATGAAGTAAATTGAAGATGGAGATATGCAAGGGCTGTTCAGTAAATCCTAGGTAGAAATTGCCTAAGATGGATTTACAGAATAGTACCTTCGATATGTCCAGTCCCAGGACGACCTGTATGGAAGAATGTCTGACAGAGTATATTTAATAAATCGCGTATATTGTTCTCTTAAAACGTATTTATGTTTGGTGGCAGAGGAATTCGTTTCTCTTAGCTGTATACCCATTGTATTTTTGGGGAAATCAATTTGTGATTTGGCGGGTATGACAATGTGACATTCAAAGTAAATAAAGGTGTGATCTATCGATATGGCCTCTAGCCTCACAACCAGGAAATGGTACAAAATCGGGTAGGTTGCATGGCTAAGTGGTTAGCTGCCAATTAGGGTGTATTGTCACCTGATCAAGAGAAATTCCATTTACTTCTATAATCTATTTCGATGTTGTCCCTTTCGGGAAACGGTTGCTGATCCCAACCGTTGGTGATAATACATTCGGTACACTCAAGCAAAATGAGTGACTGGTCATGTTTAGCCTAGGTTACAAGATGTTCTTGTTGAACCCGGTGTATTCCTCTCTAGTCGGAAGGAGGTCCCCTACCTTGCCAGTTGGAATTCATTAACCAATAAGCGCCCGCGGTTTTTATATATATATTATGTATGTGGAAAGTGAGATGAAAACGTTCTGCTAGATGATTATCATATTGTGGTTGATAGACACTATTATAATATCAAAATAATTTTGATATAAAGATTTTCATTTCTTTCAAAAGGATTTTTGAATGTTGAATCAAGTGTTTTGGATTCTCATAAGGGAAAAACCCGTTTCGTGTTATATGGTGTGGTCTTATGAGATATCGTTTATTTTCTCAAGCTGTTTTAAATTGTTTTACTCACACCAGTCCCATGACTGACCCAGAGTTTATTTCATTTTGTTTTCCCTAAACTCTTGGGTGCCCAATTTGGTACGGGTAGTCAAGTAGTTGGGATTTTATAGATATACTGAGAGGTTGGAGCAGGAGGCTTCAGAATTTTATAGTGATAGTTTATTTCAGCTGTGTTGTAAGTGTTGTACTCTGAAAAATGTTATTGTATACATATACTGGTTTTATTTCAAAGTTATGTTATATTTTGTTCGTTCCGCTGTGAGATTCGTGTTACTCTTATTCTGTTGTTGTGATCTTCTTCTTCTTCTATTCTAATTTTCTATCTTATCTATTCTCACCCTATAACTTCTTTCTATTAAATATCTGGTATTTCTGTTGCTTGGATAGTCGATATTTAGTTTATTTCGATAACCAAGGTTGCAAATCCCCCAGGTCGTTACAATATTGGTTTATTTAATGTAATTAAATGTTGATTTTGAATTTGGGCATGATTTTTGAGACATAATTATAATTTAATTTATAGAATTTTTCTGTAATTTTTATTTTGAAAAATAAGCAACTTTTATTTGAAGTATTTTACACCCTATATCAGCATTTCGGGATATCACAAAATAAGTTAACTAGTTTAATTTATTTTTGGAATCATAGCATATTACTCGGCATGATCGTACGTTTATTATTGTCCATAATGACTCATGCACAAATAAAATTTTATTTAATCAGGTACACTATAACTTAAAACATATTAATTTCATTTTTGCGGCGAGCCATTAATATAAACTAGTATTGTACATTTGTTACAACATCATTATAAGCAGTTGTACGTGTATTGTTTTATTTATTCGACCTCAATACCGCTGAAAATATAGTGAGAAATCACTATCGCATACATTGAGCTTCGTTCCTTTGCAATTCCCGGTGAGCAATGGGAGCCATCAATTTCTTTGTTATTCCTAGAGTACCAGATTATGTTACAACTATTCTTTTGGCAAACCGAAGTAGCGAATGGCCTTGCACTGTACGCTCCAGAACATCTTGCTCCCCATGCTTATCACCGGTGCGTGCCAAGTCAACTAAAACCGTGTTACCCAAGCTGCTGAAAACCGTGTTACCCAAGCTGTTGCAAACCGTGTTCTACAAGTTGTTCCTTTCTTCTTTTTAAATACCGTTCCTCTCCTCGTTTCTCGTTTTTCTTGGATATATATATATATATATATAAGTTCATCCTATAAAATAACCAAAGCCGAACGTTTTCTTCGCCATCCCATTCCCAATTTCCCCCAATTCGATTTCCTTCTTGAGAAAAAAGGGCCTCCTCTCAAAATTTTCAAACGATCAAATTTAGTGATTCACTCAGCAAAATCCAACAATTGTTTTCTCATTCAGTTCGTTGATACAATAGTTCCACCCTCGCACTCTTTTCACCGTGTTTATTGGGAGGAGGTCGGGTTTTCCGATGGGGAGGTTGCAGGCGTTCGAGGTAGGGAGTTTGATAGCTATAGGGTCGGCGGAGGCTAGGGATGCCTTAGGTGTTGACGCAGAAGGGTCTGATGAAGCATGCGGTGGCACAGTTGAATCGAACGAGGGTTTTAGGTGAGGCCGTTTTTGAGTCCGCAAGGAAACATTCAGACATCGCATGGAATGGAAGTTGCTCGATGGGTTAAAATAGTCCAGTGGATGACCTGGGTAATGAGTTTGATGGGGTTCAGGAAGCTTGTTTTGTTTGAGCTTATGGTGGAGTTACAGGGGATGCTGCGTTGGAAAGAACATATACGGTGGAGAATTCATTGTAGGAGGAAGAATAACGTAGGTGTGGTTTTCTGATGAATGGAAGGTTCGAAGGGGGAAAGATACTGGTGGTACGGTAATGTAATGATGTTGTGATGGACTCATTTCCTAGAGTGATAGAATTGTGGTCCTCAGCCTGGGGTTAAGGACATGTACAATGGATGGATGTGAAAGAACGAGGTGGAATAAGTATTGGTTAATGGGTTATATTGTAACACCCTGTATGTTGAATAACTTGTTATAATATAAATAAGGGAAGAACTAAATTTTAAAATCTGAAACAAGGGAAACGGGCTATGCCATTGCGTTCGTCTCGAAAAAAAACGCGAAATAGAGTCTGAAATTTCGTGAATCGGAGTCCGTATGTCCGAGATACGGCCTTTAGAAGTTTCACGAAAAATCAGAAAACGAAACAGATTTACAAAAATGCAGAATATGGGCTGGGCGGGAAAATTCCCGCCCAGACTAGGTCGTCCTGGGAGTCGACCTGGGGGTCGACCTGGGTGTCAACCTACCCACCAGGTCGACTAGGGTGTCGACCCTAGTGTCGACCTAGGGGTCGACCTCCCTGGTCGAGCCCAGGTGATCTGGGTGCACTGATTTGGGATCTGGGCTGTGTTTTGGTGGCTAGTGACGGGATCTGACGGCTCTAATTTGATTTAGGGTTAATCTAATGGCCTAAAACACCTAACTACTCTTATAAATACAACCTAATCCTACCCTAAAACTCATTAAAATTGGAGACAACGTCGTCATGCCGTCAAAATGCAACTAGAAGGAGCCACCAACAAATTAAAGAGGAAGATAGCTTCTCAAATCAACTTCTAATCAACTCTAGCAACTTAATCTTCTTCTTAGGAGTGCTAATCAACAAGTTGTGAGTTTCTATAGCCTTAATGACCAATTGTTGAAATGATTATGATATGATATAATGAGGTTATGGCTATGAATGTGGATCAATGCAAGTTATGCAAGTTATATGCTATGTGATTATGATGTTATGCAAGTTATGCAAGTTATATGCTATGTGATTATGATGTTATGCAAGTTATGCAAGTCATATGCTATATGTTCATGATGTTATGCAAGTTATGCAAGTCATATGCTATATGTTCATGATGTTATGCAAGTTATGCAAGTCATATGCTATGTGTTCATGATGTTATGCAAGTTATGCAAGTCATATGCTATGTGTGCATGATGCTAGTTATGAAGATCACTATGATAAACATTGATCCATTATGACACCATGATATGCAAGTTTGGTGTTTGATTATATGCAAGTTCATATATGATATGTTATGCAAGTTTGGTATATGATTATATGCAAGTTCATATATGATATGTTATGCAAGTTTGGTGTATGATTATATGCAAGTTCATATATGACATGTTATGCAAGTTTGGTGTTTGATTATATGCAAGTAACATGTGCAAGTTTACACCTTAGTATGATATGCATATATATGCAAGTTAACCCCTTTGTATGTCATACATACATATGCAAGTTTACCCCTTTGTATGACATAAGTAACTTATGCAAGTTAACCTCTTTATGACATAAGTGATTCATGCAAGTTTGGGTTGATTATTTATGCTAGTTGGGTTGATGCTATATGCATGTTGACACCTTTAAAACCCATGTTGATGCTAATGTTATGCAAGTTGAACCCATTGTATTTGTGATGAATCTCCCCTTTTATGTCATGTTAGCGAATTACGTGGGGAACGATGGGGTTAATATACATGTTAATGAAATGGTGTGAAGTTGGTATGATTATGCATACCATAAAGTGGATGGACATAATTGAGTCAATTATGTACATCGTTAAAATTGGAATTAATTAGGGAAAATTAATTCGAAATATGGGGGTGATTAATTAGGTGTAATTAATCGACTAAGACACGAGGTTGGACCCTTTTGTAGCATAAGACTGCCCGGAACCGACTGGCAAATCCAGCGGCTACAAATGATTGGCCCAATGTGAGAGGTCTTAGGCACAAACTAAATACGTAACAAGTGTAAAGACACGAGGTTAGACTCGGTTATGGCGTAAGGCTGCCCGGACCCAACCGGCAAATCCAGCTGCCATAAAAGATAGTCTAATGTGAGAGGTCTTTACAACGGTTATGTTCTTAATCAATTAAGAAATACTTAACCAGATAAGCATGTTGTAACACCCCGAATTTTAGTTAATACTAAAATTCGCTAATTATAGGATAAATAATCTCAGACGTGGGAATTGGGGGTAACGGGCTGCGTTATTGCGTTCGCCTCAGAAAAATACGCGAAATAGAGTCCGAGTTTTCGAAAATCGGAGTCCGTATGACCCGGTTATGGCCCAAGGAAGTTTGCAGAAAAATTAGAGCTTAAAACAGAATTAGGAATTTAAATTTAAATTTAAATTTAGAACCAGCGGGGCCAGGCGGGAGGATTCCCGCCTAAGCATGTCGACAGGGCTGTCGACAGGCCTGTCGACAGGGGTGTCGACATGCCTGTCGACTTGCCTGTCGACATGGTGTGTCGAGCCAGGGTGCTTGGGTGCACCAGATCTGGTTTTCTGGCTAGGGCTGGGTCTGGTTCTAGAGGTTTCCTAAATCTAATGGACCTAAATTAATCTAGGGTTAATCCAAGGGCCTAAAACACTTTCTTAATCTATAAATACACCCTAAACCTACCTTAATCCTCACCAAAAATAGAAATGAAGGCTTCATGCCGCCAAATCAAATCCTAAAAGGAGTCTCCATTAATCTAAGAAGGAAGTTTCAAGCTAATCCCTCTCATATCATTCTCTAATCATCACCATCATCATCATTAGCAACTAATCTCTCTTCACAAGTTGGTTAATCTTGAGTTTGGTGAGTTTCTATCACTTTAACATCAATTGTTAAAGTAAGTAGATTGGGTGTAACGAGATCTATGGTCTTAAATGCGGATTAGTGAGTTTGAATCATGTATAATGATATGTTACTCTATGTTGTTCTATGTTTATGCATATTTGATAAGTTAGTTTATGCATGCTTAATAAGTTGATTTATGCATGTTTAACAAGTTGATATATGCATGTTTAATAAGTGGATTTATGCATATTTAATAAGTGGAATTATGCATGTTTAGCAAAGTGAGTTATGCAAGTTGAAAGTGATATGCAAGTTAAGTATATGTTTAAATGCAAGTTAAAAGTGATATGCAAGTTATGCATGCTTATGCAAGTGTATGGATGCTTATGCAAGTCATGTATATGTATAAATGCAAGATTTATGTGATATGCAAGTTATGCAAGCTTATGCGAGTATATGAATGCTTTTGCAAGATATGTATATGCTTAAATGACATGATATGCAAGCTATGCAAGTATGTGAATGCTTATGCAAGTATGTGGATGCTTATGCAAGTATGTGAATGCTTATGCAAGTTATGTGTATGCTTAAATGCATGTTTAACATGTTATGCAAGTTATGAGAATGCCTATATGCAAGTTCAACATGTTATGCAAGATATGTGTATGATAATATGCAAGCTCATATGCAACATGTTATGCAAATCATGTGTATGATAATATGCAAGTTTGGGTCATATGTAGTTGGGTTAATATATGCTCATATATGTAAGTTGACATCCTCTTAACCCATGACAAAGTTGTATGTTAAACCCATGATATTTGTGATGATCTTCCCCTTATTATGTCATGTAACGAGAACGATTTACGTGGGGAACGATGGGGTTGGTAAATATTTTAATAAATGAATGTTTGGGTATGATTAAGCATACCATAAAAATAAATTACCATAAGTGGGAATTTACCTATTGAGTTAGGTCTACCCCATGGGAATTTACCTATTGAGTTAGGTCTACCCATGTTATGGAAAACTTGATATTAATTAGGGATAATTAATATGGGGGTGATTAATTAGGTGTAATTAATCGACTAAGACACGAGGTTGGACTCATTTGTAGTGTAAAACTGCCCGGACCCGGCCGGCTTAACCAGTTGCTACAAATGTCAGCCCAATGTGAGAGGTCTTAGCCATAAATTAAATACGTGATTAAGGTAAAGACACGAGGTTAGACTCTGTTATGACGTAAGACTGCCCGGATTTTACCGGCTTAACCAGGCGGTCATAACAGCCAGTCTAATGTGGGAGGTCTTTACGGGAGATCACGGTCTTAATTAATTAAGAAACACTTAACCATAATAGCATGTAGTGGGACATGAGGGGTTAAGTGGGTGCCTTGGGTGGCATGAGGAAATTTGGTGGTTGCCTTGGGTGGCATGTGGAATCTAGTGGGTTGCCTTTGGTGGCAATAGAAAATACGATTAGAATACTTAACCAAGTGGAAACATGTAATTAAACATGATTAAAGGGTTAAGTGGGATACACTAGATATTTGACAAGCTTAAGTGGGTAGCTTGTGGGGGGCCCATTTCAACCAATATCCCAAACGTATCTTTGTGGGCTCGACCCATGTCGAGTGACGGGACACGCATATTGGGCTTGATTATAAGAGGCCAAAACGGGTTAGCGGTGGCAACGCAAGTCCAACGGGTTTCATATGCGTGTGTGGGCCCGGGCTGGTAGATAAGTCGTTGTTGCATCGTGTAGATATAAAGCCGTGCACCGTTAGTATTGGGTAGCCACTTTAGGGGAGTGATACACCCCACTGTGGGACCAGCACGGGTATCTACGGTAGGGAGCCGATCGCTTGGGGAGTAGTGGGTACACCTAATGAAGATAGGGGCAGACGGCACCTATGTAGGGGTACACGAAACTACTGGGTAAGAATTACCGGGTACACCTAGTGGAGATAGGGGCAGACGGCACCTATGTAGTGGGCTAGGAGTACATGAAACTACTGGGGAAATTTCTAAGTTCTTGGAAGGGATCAACCTTTAAGTAGGAAAGACTGGTGTGGTGCAGTTAGTAATTATCCTTGGGTGGGTAGATGCGTCCTGACGGTTATCTTAGTTTATCCTAAGTCTACCAAGCTGCTTAGTGTAGCCATTCATCCCCAGATATTACCGTAGGTCAAGCTTATGTCTTCTCTGGTTACTTTAATGATTGTATTGTTAAAGTTATAGGACTCACTCAGACTTATGTCTGACCCCGTTGTTTTTATCTTTTTCCCAACCCTCAGGTCCTACGGTGGATCCTAGCGGTAGTAGAGCTTGATCAGATTGCTTTTCCAGTCTTTGGGAGCTTGGGTAGATGTAAAGCTCCAGTTATCCAGTTATCTTTTCTTTTGTTATGGCTATTGTATGAGAGAGTGGGATTATGTACTTCTTTATTTTGATGGATATTGTACTTGACTTTTATCGTGGTTTTATGATGTAACCAGACATGTTTATTTCCGCTATTATGAGATAATGTTTTAAAATTTCAAGTACTATTTATATCTGTCTTGTTGTAATTTTTCTGTTCTATATTCACTAAAATACTCCACCGATGCTATGGCATTCCCTTTGTGAGTGACCCTAGCGGGCGTGGGGTGTTACACGTGGTATCAGAGCAAAGGTTACCGGAACAGATAAAATTTTTAGAAAACTATTTTTCTAAAACATTTTTGGAAAAGATATTTTCAAAAACATGTCTTTTAAGAGAAAAGTTTTTGAAAGAAAAGCATAATCCCCAATAGCCATATCTATATCCTTCGAATTCTCCGTTTTGAATCTTTCCTTTTTCGTTTCAGCATGACCGAGAATCTTAATCTTCCGGAGGGTGTGACGGTACCAGTATGGTATAGGAGATTGATGGAGGCTAGGGCCACCACTGCGGGTCCAGCAAATATTCCTCCACCAACCGTAGCACCCGATCTTCCTCCTCCCCCTCCTCCTCGCACGGATACTTTTGCTAAGACTTGCAAGGAATTTAAAGCTATGGGAGGGAAACCTTTTCAAGGATCTGAAACCTTTGTGGAGGCTAGAGATTGGCTTAAAGAGGTGGAAGAGTTGATGGATATCTTTGAGATGGAAGAAGGGAGGAAAGTCAAGTTGGCTGCTTGGTTAATGAAGGGAGAGGCCTCATTCTGGTGGGAGGTTACTAATGGAGAACGCCCCGTTGACTCTTGGGCGGATTTTAGGCAAAGTTTCTCTCAAGGGCGGAGGAAAACTTGTATATGGAAAGATTCTTGACTCTAAAGCAAGGAAATCTTTCGGTGAAGGAATATGTTAACAAGTTTAATCAATTGGCAAGGTTTGGCCTAGATATGGTGAATACACCAGAGAAGAAGGCTTTGCGGTTCGTGAAAGGATTGAATGAACCTATGCATGGGTTGGCTATGACTCACATCCCTATGGGGGCCACCTTAGAGAAGCTAGTTGACATGGCACTCATGTATGAGGAAGAGAAGGGTCCTAATGCTAATAGGGCACCCGAGAAGAAGGGAGATCAAAAGAGACCTCAACAACAGCAAAGCAAAGGTGGGAAAGGCAACGGTGGCAAGGGCAAGAAGAAGAAGTGTTTCAATTGTGGGACACCTGGCCACCTAAGCAAGGATTGTCGCAAGAAGAAGAAGACCGGTTGCTTCCACTGTGGCGAAGCAGGACACTTAGTGAAGGATTGCCCTAAGAAGGGGCAAAGGACGGGATCTACCTCAGGAGGACAGGTGCAAGCTCTTATGGCACCGAGTCAGGCTAGGGGGCAAGTACAGGCTCTCGCGGTTCCACCGATTCAGGAGAGAGGTAGAACTATTTCCATTGAAAGTCTGGTTTTTCTATTTGACCATCCTGTCCGTACATTGTTTGATTCAGGCGCATCGCATTCGTTTATTTCATCATCATTAGTTGAGTTACTGCACTTAGACACCAGTCTGGTAGATGATCCCTTGGTTGTTTCAAACCCAATTGGGGGCTCCACTTATTTGTCCATGATATGTTTGGGTTTGAAGATTTCTATACTTAGCATTGAGTTTAGATGTGATGCTTTTGTATTGGGCTTCACGGGCTATGGGTTGATTTTGGGCATGGACTGGTTATCCAGTAATGGTGCCGTTCTTGATTGCGAAAGGAGAGTTGTTAGGCTCATGACCCGCTTGGGTAACACTCTCGAGATTTCTTGTAATCCCATGGACTCTGTTATGCTAAGTTATCTTGAATCACTTGACGCTTCGGTCGAGAGTTTACAATCTATGAGAGTGGTCCGGGAATATCCGGATGTGTTTGAGGAGGTGAAGGGCTTACCTCCGAAGCGGGAGATTGACTTCCGAATATATTTGGTGGATAATGCTAAACCGGTATCTTTACCAGTGCGCCACATGGCTCCTCGTGAGAGGAGGGAACTCCATAAGCAAGTAGGGGAGTTGCTTGAGAAGGGGTTCATAAGACGGAGCATATCAGAGTGGGGTGCTCCAGTAGTATTTGCTACGAAGGCAGATGGGTCCCTCAGACTTTGTGTAGACTATAGAGAACTCAACAAGCTCACAAAGAAGAATAGACACCCATTGCCGAGGATTGATGATCTTTTCGATCAGTTGGTTGGCGCTTCAGTATTTTCTCAGTTGAACTTAGCCACGGGGTTTCATCAGTTGAGGGTGGCTGAGGATAGCATAGACAAGACTGCCTTTAGGACTCCGGATGGTTTCTATGAGTGGCTAGTGATGCCATTTGGGTTGACGAACGCCCCTGCATACTTTGTTGATTTGATGAGTAGGGTGTTCAGGGAATTCCTTAATAAATTTGTGGTGGTCTTTGTGGATGATATCTTAGTATTTTCTAAGAGTGAAGAAGAGCATGCCCTACATCTTGGGGAAGTGTTGAGGACTCTTCGAGCACATAGCCTTAAGGCTAAATTCTCTAAATGTCACTTCTGGAGGAAGGAAGTACGATTCTTGGGGCACGTGGTCTCCAAGGAAGGGATAGCTGTGGATCCCGCGAAGGTAGTATCAATTCAGGATTGGAAGGTTCCGAAGAATGCTACCGAAGTAAGAAGTTTCTTGGGGTTGGCGGGTTATTATAGGAAGTTTATTCAAGACTTCGCAAAGATATCAGCCCCATTAACCCGCTTAACAAAGAAGAATCTTGTTTTCACATGGGACGTAGATTGTGATGATGCGTTCCGACGGTTAAAGAGAGCTTTAACCACCGCTCCAGTTTTAGTGTTGCCAGATGGGAGCAAGCCATTTGTTGTCTATACCGATGCCTATGGGACAGGACTTGGCGCAGTCTTAATGCAAGAGGGAAGGGTAATAGCCTATGGTGGAAGGCAGTTGAGGGCACATGAGAAAAATTACCCTACCCATGATCTAGAGCTGGCCGCTATTGTTTTTGCGCTTAAGATTTGGCGCCATTATCTTCTTGGTGAGAGATTCGAGTTGTTCACTGACCATAAATCTTTGAAGTACTTGTTCTCTCAGAAAGATTTAAACTTAAGACAGCAAAGGTGGATGGAGTTTTTAGCATCCTATGACTTCGAGATATCGTATACCCCTGGCAAGGGTAACGTGGTGGCGGACGCCTTGAGTAGGAAGAGGTTGTCCTTGAGTCCATTGTTCGTGGAACGACAAAGCTTGGAGTTTATCTCGATGTTTGATTTAAGACCTTCCATTGATTATGTACCCGGTTTGCTAGCTTCCTTGGAAGTTAGGCCTACTCTTTTGGGGCGGATTGGGGAAGCCCAGAGGGACGACCCACAGTTGGTTGAGTTGATAGGGAAGCTCATAAGGGGGGAGTTGTCCAGCCATTTGAGTAGGTACACCCTAGACGATAAAGGGTACTTGCGTAGAGACGGTAGACTTTGTGTACCGCAAGACGAGGGTTTGAGGAAGGCTATTCTTGATGACGCACACCGTTCTAGGATGACCATTCATCCCGGTGGGGATAAGATGTACCAAGACATGAAGAGGGTTTTCTTCTGGGCCGGTATGAAGAAAGATGTGGCCGAATATGTCGCTCGATGTTTGGTGTGCCAGCAAGTGAAGGCGGAGCAAAGGAAACCAGGTGGGTTGCTTCACCCATTGGAGGTTCCGCAATGGAAGTGGGATAGCGTCTCGATGGATTTTATTAACGGGTTACCCAGGTCGAGGAAGGGTAATACAGGAATTTGGGTGGTGGTAGATAGACTTACTAAGAGCGCCCATTTCATACCTGTGAAGAGCAAAAGGACCGCTCCATGGCTAGCTTCTGTATATCTTCGAGAGATAGTTCGATTGCATGGGGTACCCTCTAGCATAGTGAGTGATCGAGATCCTATCTTCACTAGCGAATTCTGGAAAAGTTTGCAAGAAGCAGTGGGGACTCAATTGTGTCTGAGCACCGCATATCATCCTCAGACAGACGGCCAGACTGAGAGGGTGAATCGTGGTCTAGAAGACCTTTTGAGGCTTTGTATCTTAGATTTTGGAGGTACATGGGAAGAGCATCTTCCACTGGTGGAGTTCGCATATAATAATAGCTTTCAGTCCAGTATTGGTATGGCTCCTTTCGAAGCTCTCTATGGAAGGCCTTGTCGATCACCTACATGTTGGTGGGAATCTACGGATAAGATCTTGCTTGGGCCTGATATGATTAGGGAGACTTCTGAGAAGATTGACTTGATTCGAAGAAGGATGAAAGCAGCGCAGGATAGGCAAAAATCTTATGCGGACAAGAGAAGGACGGATCTTGAGTTTGAGGTTGGGGACATGGTTTTTGTTAAGGTATCTCCGTTGAGAAATGTTGTTCGCTTCGGATCCGTTGGGAAGTTAGCACCGAGGTTTGTTGGGCCATTTCCTATCAAAGAAAGGATTGGACGGATGGCATATAGAGTGGAGTTGCCTGACAGACTTAGTGGTGTCCATGACGTATTCCATGTATCACATCTGAGGAAGTGCTTACATAAGACCGCAGAGGTGGTAGAGCCGAGCTTACTTAGAGATGTAGAGGTTGAGCGTGATGCGACGATTCGACGAGCTCCTACTCGCATCCTTGGGTCAGAGACTAGGAAATTGAGGAATCGAGAGGTTCAGCTAGTCAAAGTGCAATGGGGAGAAGATGAGAGCAACGCGACTTGGGAAACGGAAGCGAAGATGCGTTCATTGTACCCATTTCTTTTTGAGGGTATGTCCTTACTTTCTCCTTTATCACTTGTCTAGTACTTATCTTATCTTTGGTATGTCCTCTCGTTAGTACCTTTGACCTTTAAATAGGGTAAACCTATGGTTGAAACATGTGTTTGAGACATGTTATGGTTGATGGATGCAAGTGGATGCAAGTGTTTGCTAGTGGTTGCTCGTGGATGCATATACACACACTCTAGGCACTAGATCGGCTCAGTCACTTCATATTGCATATTGCATAAAATTGTGTGTAGGAAGATATATTTATGGATGTATAATGGTTGTGTTATCACATGGATGATGCATTTCGGTGAATGATTGTGCACTCATGTAGATATTGTATGTGTCGATAGGGTTCTCTCGCATACATAATGGATGCATGGCACTATCATGGTTTGCATATGTTCATACATTAGATAGGGAACATATACACACACTTTTTGCATATGCTCATACATCATTAGAAACTGTTTAAGGACAATGGATGCCTGTGGTTGATGATTTGAGTAGATGGTTGTTTGGATGGTAGGATATGCATTCTCCTTAGCCTAGAGATTTCGGAGACGAAATCCTTTAAGGAGGGGAGAATGTAACACCCCGAATTTTAGTTAATATTAAAATTCGCTAATTATAGGATAAATAATCTCAGACGTGGGAATTGGGGGTAACGGGCTGCGTTATTGCGTTCGTCTCAGAAAAATACGCGAAATAGAGTCCGAGTTTTCGAAAATCGGAGTCCGTATGACCCGGTTATGGCCCAAGGAAGTTTGCAGAAAAATTAGAGCTTAAAACAGAATTAGGAATTTAAATTTAAATTTAAATTTAGAACCAGCGGGGCCAGGCGGGAGGATTCCCGCCTAAGCATGTCGACAGGGCTGTCGACAGGCCTGTCGACAGGGGTGTCGACATGCCTGTCGACTTGCCTGTCGACATGGTGTGTCGAGCCAGGGTGCTTGGGTGCACCAGATCTGGTTTTCTGGCTAGGGCTGGGTCTGGTTCTAGAGGTTTCCTAAATCTAATGGACCTAAATTAATCTAGGGTTAATCCAAGGGCCTAAAACACTTTCTTAATCTATAAATACACCCTAAACCTACCTTAATCCTCACCAAAAATAGAAATGAAGGCTTCATGCCGCCAAATCAAATCCTAAAAGGAGTCTCCATTAATCTAAGAAGGAAGTTTCAAGCTAATCCCTCTCATATCATTCTCTAATCATCACCATCATCATCATTAGCAACTAATCTCTCTTCACAAGTTGGTTAATCTTGAGTTTGGTGAGTTTCTATCACTTTAACATCAATTGTTAAAGTAAGTAGATTGGGTGTAACGAGATCTATGGTCTTAAATGCGGATTAGTGAGTTTGAATCATGTATAATGATATGTTACTCTATGTTGTTCTATGTTTATGCATATTTGATAAGTTAGTTTATGCATGCTTAATAAGTTGATTTATGCATGTTTAACAAGTTGATATATGCATGTTTAATAAGTGGATTTATGCATATTTAACAAGTGGAATTATGCATGTTTAGCAAAGTGAGTTATGCAAGTTGAAAGTGATATGCAAGTTAAGTATATGTTTAAATGCAAGTTAAAAGTGATATGCAAGTTATGCATGCTTATGCAAGTGTATGGATGCTTATGCAAGTCATGTATATGTATAAATGCAAGATTTATGTGATATGCAAGTTATGCAAGCTTATGCGAGTATATGAATGCTTTTGCAAGATATGTATATGCTTAAATGACATGATATGCAAGCTATGCAAGTATGTGAATGCTTATGCAAGTATGTGGATGCTTATGCAAGTATGTGAATGCTTATGCAAGTTATGTGTATATGCTTAAATGCATGTTTAACATGTTATGCAAGTTATGAGAATGCCTATATGCAAGTTCAACATGTTATGCAAGATATGTGTATGATAATATGCAAGCTCATATGCAACATGTTATGCAAATCATGTGTATGATAATATGCAAGTTTGGGTCATATGTAGTTGGGTTAATATATGCTCATATATGTAAGTTGACATCCTCTTAACCCATGACAAAGTTGTATGTTAAACCCATGATATTTGTGATGATCTTCCCCTTATTATGTCATGTAACGAGAACGATTTACGTGGGGAACGATGGGGTTGGTAAATATTTTAATAAATGAATGTTTGGGTATGATTAAGCATACCATAAAAATAAATTACCATAAGTGGGGATTTACCTATTGAGTTAGGTCTACCCCATGGGAATTTACCTATTGAGTTAGGTCTACCCATGTTATGGAAAACTTGATATTAATTAGGGATAATTAATATGGGGGTGATTAATTAGGTGTAATTAATCGACTAAGACACGAGGTTGGACTCATTTGTAGTGTAAAACTGCCCGGACCCGACCGGCTTAACCAGTTGCTACAAATGTCAGCCCAATGTGAGAGGTCTTAGCCATAAATTAAATACGTGATTAAGGTAAAGACACGAGGTTAGACTCTGTTATGACGTAAGACTGCCCGGATTTTACCGGCTTAACCAGGCGGTCATAACAGCCAGTCTAATGTGGGAGGTCTTTACGGGAGATCACGGTCTTAATTAATTAAGAAACACTTAACCATAATAGCATGTAGTGGGACATGAGTGGTTAAGTGGGTGCCTTGGGTGGCATGAGGAAATTTGGTGGTTGCCTTGGGTGGCATGTGGTATCTAGTGGATTGCCTTGGGTGGCAATAGAAAATACGATTAGAATACTTAACCAAGTGGAAACATGTAATTAAACATGATTAAAGGGTTAAGTGGGATACACTAGATATTTGACAAGCTTAAGTGGGTAGCTTGTGGGGGGCCCATTTCAACCAATATCCCAAACGTATCTTTGTGGGCTCGACCCATGTCGAGTGACGGGACACGCATATTGGGCTTGATTATAAGAGGCCAAAACGGGTTAGCGGTGGCAACGCAAGTCCAACGGGTTTCATATGCGTGTGTGGGCCCGGGCTGGTAGATAAGCCGTTGTTGCATCGTGTAGATATAAAGCCGTGCACCATTAGTATTGGGTAGCCACTTTAGGGGAGTAATACACCCCACTGTGGGACCAGCACGGGTATCTACGGTAGGGAGCCGATCGCTTGGGGAGTAGTGGGTACACCTAATGAAGATAGGGGCAGACGGCACCTATGTAGGGGTACACGAAACTACTGGGTAAGAATTACCGGGTACACCTAGTGGAGATAGGGGCAGACGACACCTATGTAGTGGGCTAGGAGTACATGAAACTACTGGGGAAATTTCTAAGTTCTTGGAAGGGATCAACCTTTAAGTAGGAAAGACTGGTGTGGTGCAGTTAGTAATTATCCTTGGGTGGGTAGATGCGTCCTGACGGTTATCTTAGTTTATCCTAAGTCTACCAAGCTGCTTAGTGTAGCCATTCATCCCCAGATATTACCGTAGGTCAAGCTTATGTCTTCTCTGGTTACTTTAATGATTGTATTGTTAAAGTTATAGGACTCACTCAGACTTATGTCTGACCCCGTTGTTTTTATCTTTTTCCCAACCCTCAGGTCCTACGGTGGATCCTAGCGGTAGTAGAGCTTGATCAGATTGCTTTTCCAGTCTTTGGGAGCTTGGGTAGATGTAAAGCTCCAGTTATCCAGTTATCTTTTCTTTTGTTATGGCTATTGTATGAGAGAGTGGGATTATGTACTTCTTTATTTTGATGGATATTGTACTTGACTTTTATCGTGGTTTTATGATGTAACCAGACATGTTTATTTCCGCTATTATGAGATAATGTTTTAAAATTTCAAGTACTATTTATATCTGTCTTGTTGTAATTTTTCTGTTCTATATTCACTAAAATACTCCACCGATGCTATGGCATTCCCTTTGTGAGTGACCCTAGCGGGCGTGGGGTGTTACACATGTAGTGCGGCATGAGGGGTTAAGTGGGTGCCTTGGGTGGCATGTCGAAATCAAGTAAGTGCCTTGGGTGGCATGTGGAAATCTAGTGGGTTGCCTTGGGTGGCAATAGAAAATACGATTAGAATACTTAACCAAGTGGAAACATGTAATTTAAACATGATTAACGGTTAAGTGTGATGCACTAGATAAAGGGACAAGCTTAGGTGGGTAGCTTGTGGGGGCCCATTTCAACCAGTAACCCATATGTATCTTATTGGGCTCGACCCATGTCGAGGACGGACACGCGTACTGGGCTTGATTATAAGAGGCCAAAACGGGTTAGCGGTGGCAACGCAAGTCCAACGGGTTTCATATGCGTGTGTGGACCCGGGCTGGTTGGTAAGACGTTGTTGCATCGTGTAGGTATAAGCCATGCACCATTGGTTGTATCGGGTTGCCACTTTGGGGAGTGATATACACCACTGTGGGGCCAACACGGGTATCTACGGTAGGGAGCCGATCGCTTGGGGAGTAGTGGGTACACCTAGTGGAGATAGGGGCGGACGACACCTATGTAGTCAGCTAGGGGTACACGGAACTATTGGGTAAATTTTCTAAGTCCTTGGGTGGGATCAACCTTTAAGTAGGAATGACTGGTGTGGTGCAGTTAGTAATTACCCTTGGGTGGGTAGATGCGTCTTTACCGTTATCTTAGTTCATCCTATGTCTAGTTGGCTACTTAGTGTAGTCGTTTATCCCCAGTCATCCTGTACCAAGTTTATATCATAGCCTAATTACTTTAATGATTGTGTTATTAAAGTTATAGGGCTCACTCAGACTTATGTCTGACCCCTTGTTTTTATCTTTTTCCCCCTCAGGTCCTCAGGCTGGGCCTAGCACTAGTGGGCTTTGATCAGATTTCTCTATCTATCTTTTGGAGCTTGGACCGTGATGTAAATCCCAGCTTATCTTTTCTATTATGGCTATTGTTTATGTAGTGGGATTATGTACTTATGTTTTTATCAGGATGGATATTTAGTACTTGACTCTTTATGGTGTTGTAACTAAATATGTTTACCTTCTGCTGCAATGAAATGACGTTTTAGATTTTCAAGTATTTATATCTGTCTTGTTGTAATTTTTCTGTTCTATATTCACTTAAAATGCTCCACCGAAGTTAGGGCATTCCCTTAGTGAGTGACCTTAGCGGGTGTGGGGTGTTACACGTGGTATCAGAGCCGAAGGTTACCGGAACAGATAAAATTTTTAGAAAGCTATTTTTCTAAAAACATTTTTGGAAGAAGTATTTTCAAAAACATGTCTTTTAAGAGAAAAGTTTTTGAAAGAAAAGCATAATCCCTAATAGCCATATCTTTATCCTTCGAATTCTCCGTTCTGAATCTTTCCTTTTTTATTTCAGCATGGCTGAAGATCTTAACTTTTCGGAGGGTGTGACGATACCAGTATGGTATAGGAGATTGATGGAGGCTAGGGTCTCCACTGCGGGTCCAGCAAATGTTCCTCCACCAACAGTAGCACCAGATCTTCCTCCCCCTCCTCCTCCTCGCATGGATACTTTTGCTAAGACTTGCAAGGAATTTAAGGCTATGGGAGGGAAATCTTTTCAAGGATCAGAAACTTTCGTGGAGGCTAGAGATTGGCTTAAGGAGGTGGAAGAGTTGATAGATATCTTTGAGATGGAAGAAGGAAAGAAAGTCAAGTTAGCCGCTTGGTTAATGAAGGGAGAGGCCTCATTCTGGTGGGAGGTCACTAATGGAGAGCGCCCTGTTGACTCTTGGGCGGATTTCAGGCAAAGATTTATGGCAAAGTTTCTCTCAAGGGCGGAGGAAAACTTGTATATGGAAAGGTTCTTGACTCTAAAGCAAGGAAACCTATCAGTGAAGGAATATGTCAACAAGTTTAATCAATTGGCAAGGTTTGGCATAGACATGGTGAATACACCAGAGAAGAAGGATTTGAGGTTCGTTAAGGGGTTGAATGAACCGATGCATGATTTGGCTATGACTCACATCCCTATGGGGGCCACCTTTGAGAAGCTAGTAGACATGGCACTCATCATAAGGAAGAGAAGGGTCCCAATGCTAATAAGGCACCCGAGAAGAAAGGAGATCAAAAGAGACCTCAACAGCAACAGCAAAACAAGGGTAGGAAAGGCAACGGTGGCAAGGGAAAGAAGAAGTGCTTCAATTGCGGTACGCCAGGCCACCTAAGCAAAGATTGTCAGAAGAAGAAGAAGACTGGCTGCTTCCACTGTGGCGAAGCAGGGCATCTAGTGAAGGACTGCCCTAAGAAGGGGCAAAGGACGGGATCTACCTCAGGAGGACAGGTGCAAGCTCTTATGGCACCGGGTCAGGCAAGGAGGCAAATTCAGGCTCTCGCGGTTCCACCGATTCAGGAAAGAGGTAGAACTATTTCCGTTGAAAGTCTGGTTTTTCTGTTTGATCATCTTGTCCGTACTTTGTTTGACTCTGGCGCATCGCATTCGTTTATCTCATCATCATTAGTTGAGTCACTGCACTTAGACACCAGTCTAGTAGATGATCCCTTGGTTGTTTCAAACCCAATTGGGGGCTCCACTTATTTGTCCATGATATGTTTGGGTTTGAAGATTTCTATACTTAGCGTTGAGTTTAGATGTGATGCTTTTGTTTTGGGCTTCACGGGCTATGGGTTGATTTTGGGCATGGACTGGTTATCCAGTAATGGTGCCGTTCTTGATTGCGAAAAGAGAGTTGTTAGGCTCATGACCCGCTTGGGTAGCACTCTCGAGATTTCTTGTAATCCCATGGATTCTGTTATGCTAAGTTATCTTGAATCGCTTGACGCTTCGGTCGAGAGTTTGCAATCTGTTAGAGTGGTCCGGGAATACTCGGATGTGTTTGAGGAGGTGAAGGGCTTACCTCCGAAGTGGGAGATAGACTTCCAAATATATTTGGTGGATAATGCAAAACCAGTATCTTTACCAGTGCGCCACATGGCTCCTCGTGAGAGGAGGGAACTCCATAAGCAAGTAGGGGAGTTGCTTGAGAAGGGGTTCATAAGACGAAGTATATCAGAGTGGGGTGCTCCGGTAGTTTTTGCCACGAAGGCGGATGGGTCCCTCAGACTTTGTGTAGACTATAGAGAACTGAACAAGCTCACAAAGAAGAATAGACACCCATTGCCGAGGATTGATGATCTCTTTGATCAGTTGGTTGGCGCCTCAGTGTTTTCGTAGTTGGACTTGGCCACAAGGTTTCATCAGTTGAGAGTGGCTGAAGATAGCATAGACAAGACTGCCTTTAGGACTCCGGATGGTTTCTATGAGTGGCTGGTGATGCCATTTGGTTTGACGAACGCCTCTGCATACTTTGTTGATTTGATGAGTAGGGTGTTCAGGGAGTTCCTTAATAAGTTCGTGGTGGTCTTTGTGGATGACATCTTAGTCTTTTCTAAGAGTGAAGAAGAGCATGCCCTACATCTTAGGGAAGTGTTGGAGACTCTTCGAGCGCATAGCTTTAAGGCTAAATTCTCTAAATGTCACTTCTGGAGGAAGGAAGTGCGGTTCTTGGGGCACGTGGTCTCCAAGGAAGGGATAGCTGTGGATCCCGCGAAGGTAGTATCCATCCAAGATTGGAAGGTTCCGAAGAATGCTACCGAGGTGAGGAGTTTCTTGGGGTTGGCTGGCTACTATAGGAAGTTTATCAAGGACTTCGCGAAGATATCAGCCACATTAACTCGCTTGATGAAGAAGAATATAGTCTTAGTATGGGACGTAGATTGTGATGATGCGTTCCGACGGTTAAAGAGAGCTTTAACCACAGCTCCAGTCTTAGTGTTGCCAAATGGGAGTAAGCCATTTGTTGTCTATACCGATGCTTGTGGGACAGGACTGGGCGCAGTCTTAATGCAAGAGGGAAGGGTAATAGCCTACGGTGGAAGGGAGTTGAGGGCGCATGAGAAAAATTACCCTACCCATGATTTAGAGTTGGCCGCTATTGTTTTTGCGCTTAAGACTTGGCGCCATTATCTTCTTGGAGAGAGGTTCGAATTGTTCACTGACCACAAATCATTGAAGTACTTGTTTTCTCAGAAGGATTTGAACTTGAGACGGCAAAGGTGGATGGAGTTCTTAGCATCCTATGATTTCGAGATAGCGTATACCTCCTGGCAAGGGTAACGTGGTGGCGGATGCCTTGAGCAGAAAAAGGTTGTCCTTGAGTCCATTGTTCGTGGAACGACAAAGCTTGGAATTTATCTCGATGTTTGATTTCAGACCTTCCGTTGACTTTGTACCCGGTTTGCTAGCATCTTTAGAGGTCAGACTTACTCTTTTGGGTCGGATTGGCGAGGCACAGGGGGACGACCCACAGTTGGTTGAGTTGGTAAAGAGGCTCATAAGGGGGAAGTCGTCCAGCCATTTGAGTAGGTACACCCAAGACGATAGGGGGTGCTTGCGTAGAGACGGTAGACTTTGTGTACCGCAAGACGAGAGTTTGAGGAAGGCTATTCTTGATGATGTGCATCGTTCTAGGATGACCATTCATCCCGGTGGGGACACGATGTACCAAGACATGAAGCGAGTTTTCTTTTGGGCTGGTATAAAGAATGATGTGGCCGAGTATGTCGCTAGATGCTTGGTGTGCCAACAAGTGAAAGCGGAGCAAAAGAAACCTGGTGGGTTGCTTCACCCATTGGAAGTTCCGCAATGGAAGTGGGATAGCGTCTCGATGGATTTTATTGATGGATTACCGAGATCAAGGAAGGGTAATACGGGAATTTGGGTTGTGGTAGACAGACTTACTAAGAGCGCCCATTTCATACCCGTGAAGAGCAAGAGGACTGCTCCATGGCTAGCTTTAGTTTATCTTCGAGAGATAGTTCAATTGCACGGGGTACCCTCTAGCATAGTGAGTGATCGAGATCCTATCTTCACTAGCGAGTTTTGGAGGAGTTTGCAAGAAGCAGTGGGGACTCAGTTGTGTTTGAGCACCGCATATCATCCTCAGACGGACGGCCAGACCGAGAGGGTGAATCGTGTTCTGGAAGACCTTTTGAGGCTTTGTATCTTAGATTTTGGAGGTACATGGGAAGAGCATCTTCCATTGGTGGAGTTCGCGTATAATAACAGCTTTCAGTCCAGTATTGGTATGGCTCCTCTCGAAGCTCTTTATGGAAGGCCTTGTTGATCACCTACATGTTGGTGGGAATCTACAGATAAGATCTTGCTTGGGCCTGATATGGTTAGAGAGACTTCGGAAAAGATTGATTTAATTCGAAGAAGGATGAAAGCAGCGCAAGAAATCTTACGCGGATAAGAGGAGGACGGATCTTGAGTTCGATGTTGGGGACATGGTCTTTGTCAAAGTATCTCCATTACGGAATGTGGTTCGCTTTGGGTCCGTTGGGAAGTTAGCTCCAAGATTTGTTGGGCCGTTTCCTATTAAGGAAAGGATTGGACGGATGGCATATAGAGTGGATTTACCCGAGAGACTTAGTGGGGTACATGATGTATTTCATGTGTCATATTTGAGGAAGTGCCTACATGAGACCGCAGAGGTGGTAGAGCCGAGCTTGCTTAGAGAAGTGGAGGTAGAGCATGATGCAACTATTCGACGAGCTCCTACCCGCATCCGTGGGTCAGAGATTAGGAAGTTGAGGAACAGAAAGGTGCGACTAGTCAAAGTACAATGGGGAGAGGATGAGAGCAATGCTACTTGGGAGACAGAAGCGAAGATGCGTTCACTGTACCCATTCCTTTTTGAGGGTATGTCTTTTAACTTCTCCTTTATCGTTTGTCTATGTACTTATCTTATCTTTAGTATGTCCTCTCATTAGTACCTTTGACCTTTAGATAAGGTAAACCTATGGTTGAAACATGTGTTTGAGACATGTTATGATTGATGGATGTGTGTGGATGCAAGTGCTTGCTAGTGGTTGCTCGTGGATGCGTATACACACACTTTAGACACTAGATCGGCTCAATCACTTCATATTGCATATTGCATATAATTGTGTGTAGGTAGCTATATTAATGGATGATAATGGTTGTGCTATCATATGGATAATGCATTTTGGTGTATGATTGTGCACACATGTAGAGATAGTATGTGTCGATAGGGTTCTTTCGCATACATATTGGATGCATGACACTATCATGGTTTGCATTAAGGAGGTCAACTGAATCAGTAGACCTCTTGATTTAGCATTAGACAGGGAACATATACACACACTTTTTGCATATGTTCATACAGCATTAGAAACTCTAAGGACAATGGATGCCAGTGTTTGATGGTTTAGTAGATTGTTGTTTGGTTGGTAGGATACGTTCTTCTTGACTTAGAGATTTCAGGGACGAAATCCTTTAAGTAGGGGAGAATGTAACACCCCGTATGTTGAATAACTTGTTATAATATAAATCAGGGCAGAATTAAATTTTAAAATCTGAATCAAGGGAAACGGACTATGCCATTGCGTTCGTCTCGGAAAAATACGCGAAATAGAGTCCGAAATTTCGTGAATCGGAGTCCGTATGTCTGAGATATGGACTTTAGAAGTTTCACAAAAAATCAGAAAACGAAACAGATTTCAAAAATGCAGAATATAGGCTAGCAGGGAAAATTCCCGCCCAGACTAGGTCGACCTGGGAGTTGACCTGGGGGTCGACCTGGGTGTCGACCTGCCCACCAGGTCGACTAGGGTGTCGACCTGGGGGTCGACCTCCCTGGTCGAGCCCAGGTGACCTGGGTGCACTGATTTGGGATCTGGGCTGTGTTTTGGTGGCTAGTGACGGGATCTGACGGCTCTAATATGATTTAGGGTTAATCTAATGGCCTAAAACACCTAACTACTCTTATAAATACAACCTAATCCTACCCTAAAACTCATTAAAATTGGAGACAACGTCGTCATGCCGTCAAAATGCAACTAGAAGGAGCTACCAACAAATTAAAGAGGAAGATAGCTTCTCAAATCAACTTCTAATCAACTCTAGCAACTTAATCTTCTTCTTAGGAGTGCTAATCAACAAGTTGTGAGTTTCTATAGCCTTAATGACCAATTGTTGAAATGATTATTATAGGATATAATGAGTTTATGGCTATGAATGTGGATCAATGCAAGTTATGCAAGTTATATGCTATGTGATTATGATGTTATGCAAGTTATGCAAGTTATATGCTATGCGATTATGATGTTATGCAAGTTATGCAAGTCATATACTATATGTTCATGATTTTATGCAAGTTATGCAAGTCATATGCTATGTGTTCATGATGTTATGCAAGTTATGCAAGTCATATGCTATGTGTTCATGATGTTATGCAAGTTATGCAAGTCATATGCTATGTGTGCATGATGCTAGTTATGCAAATCACTATGATAAACATTGATCCATTATGACACCATGATATGCAAGTTTGGTGTTTGATTATATGCAAGTTCATATATGATATGTTATGCAAGTTTGGTGTATGATTATATGCAAGTTCATATATGATATGTTATGCAAGTTTGGTGTATGATTATATGCAAGTTCATATATGACATGTTATGCAAGTTTGGTGTTTGATTATATGCAAGTAACATGTGAAAGTTTACACCTTAGTATGATAGGCATACATATGCAAATTAACCCCTTTGTATGTCATACATACATATGCAAGTTTACCCCTTTGTATGACATAAGTAACTTATGCAAGTTAACCTCTTTATGACATATGTGATTCATGTAAGTTTGGGTTGATTATTTATGCTAGTTGGGTTGATGCTATATGCATGTTGACACCTTTAAAACCCATGTTGATGCTAATGTTATGCAAGTTGAACCCATTGTATTTGTGATGAATCTTCCCTTTTATGTCATGTTAGCGAATTACGTGGGGAACGATGGGGTTAATATACATGTTAATGAAATGGTGTGAAGTTGGTATGATTATGCATACCATAAAGTGGATGGACATAATTGAGTCAATTATGTACATCGTTAAAATTGGAATTAATTAGGGAAAATTAATTCGAAATATGGGGGTGATTAATTAGGTGTAATTAATCGACTAAGACACGAGGTTGGACCCTTTTGTAGCATAAAACTGCCCGGAACCGACCGGCAAATCCAGCGGCTACAAATGATTGGCCCAATGTGAGAAGTCTTAGGCACAAACTAAATACGTGACAAGTGTAAAGACACGATGTTATACTCGGTTATGGCGTAAGGCTGCCCGGACCCAACCGGCAAATCCAGCTGCCATAAAAGATAGTCTAATGTTAGAGGTCTTTACAACGGTTACGTTCTTAATCAATTAAGAAACACTTAACCAGATAAGCATGTAGTGGGGCATGAGGGGTTAAGTGGGTGCCTTGGGTGGCATGTGGAAATCAAGTAAGTGCCTTGGGTGGCATGTGGAAATCTAGTGGGTTGCCTTGGGTGGCAATAGAAAATACGATTAGAATACTTAACCAAGTGGAAACATGTAATTTAAACATGATTAAGGGTTAAGTGGGATGCAATAGATAAAGGGACAAGCTTAGGTGGGTAGATTGTGGGGGCCCATTTCAACCAGTAACCCATATGTATCTTATTGGGCTCGACCCATGTCGAGGACGGGACACACGTACTGGGCTTGATTATAAGAGGCCAAAACGGGTTAGCGGTGGCAACGCAAGTCCAACGGGTTTCATATGCGTGTGTGGACCCGGGCTGGTAGGTAAGACGTTGTTGCATCGTGTAGGTATAAGCCGTGCACCATTGGTTGTATCGGGTTGCCACTTTGGGGAGTGATACACCCCACTGTGGGCCAGCACGGGTATCTACGGTAGGGAGTCGATTGCTTGGGGAGTAGTGGGTACACCTAGTGGAGATAGGGGCAGACGACACCTATGTAGTCAGCTAGGGGTACACAAAACTACTGGGTAAATTTTCTAAGTCCTTGGGTGGGATCAACCTTTAAGTAGGAATGACTTGTGTGGTGCAGTTAGTAATTATTCTTGGGTGGGTAGATGCGTCTTTACCGTTATCTTAGTTCATCCTATGTCTAGTTGGCTACTTAGTGTAGTCGTTTATCCCCAGTCATCCTGTACCAAGTTTATATCATAGCCTAATTACTTTAATGATTGTGTGGTTAAAGTTATAGGGCTCACTCAGACTTATGTCTGACCCCGTTGTTTTTATCTTTTTCCCCCTCAGGTCCTCAGGCTGGGCCTAGCACTAGTGGGCTTTGATCAGATTTCTTTATCTATTTTTTGGAGCTTGGACCGTGATGTAAAGCCCAGCTTATCTTTTCTATTATGGCTATTGTTTATGTAGTGGGATTATGTACATATGTTTTTATCAGGATGGATATTTAGTACTTGACTCTTTATAGTGTTGTAATTAAATATGTTTACCTTCTGCTGCAATGAAATGGCGTTTTAGATTTTCAAGTATTTATATCTGTCTTGTTGTAATTTTTCTGTTCTATATTCACTTAAAATGCTCCACCGAAGTTAGGGCATTCCCTTAGTGAGTGACCTTAGCGGGTGTGGGGTGTTACATATATGCTGGAATGGGTTGCTGTGTAGAACACTGAAGGAGGAAGGAATAACACTAAGTGGCGGTGACAAGTTTTGACGCTGGAAGTAATAAGTCGTGTGTTTTAAACACTTGTTCGTAGGATTTATAAGTGATGAAGGGACGGGGATGTGGAGTACAACGTTGGGATGAAGGTGGGGAGTATGTAGGGATCGGATACGGTGGTTTACGGTGATCAGAAGGTGGTGAGAAGCAGTGGGAAGTGTCATGGTTATCACGTATAACGTGATGTAGAGATTTTTTATTCCTCAATGTAGAAGTTAACGTGGAGAAGAAGGTGTAGAGTGTGCATAGTTGCAAATCAGAAGGTAATCAGGGAAGTTAATAAAATGGTATTAGTTGTTAATAAGGAAAATAGTTTGATTAATTAATTAATTAAGGAATTGACGGTTAATTTAAAAATGTATAGACTAAAACGTGGATAACCTTTTTCTTCGTGAACAGAATTGAGCAGAATAAGTTATGTTGGAATTGCAGCAACAAAATCTACATCGTGGAGCTGACCTGGTTGAGAACTGAGCTAATAGGAATTCATGATAAAATCAAACGTATGTTTGATTGTAAACGAAATAAAAGCAGAACCATCAACTGCGAAACAAAATGAGTAAACTCACTAACTCTGTCTCGTTTATATTTTTATATAAATGAGTATTAAATTTATTTATTGTAATTTTATACTGTGTGATGGTGGTTTGGTTGAAATGGTTGATATAGTTGATTGATTATAAATTTTTTTTGCTATAATATTTCATATTGATGTGAAATTTATATAATTGATGTTGATTAACATCTGTGGTCGCAGGGAAATAGGTTAGAGGGATCCAACTAGATCCCTCAACATTATATTAATGTTTGTTATATATTGTGATTGATTTTGCTGTGTTGAATTATCCTAGCCCTAGAATTTTGGTATTTAAATACCATGAAATATTTTTGAATATATAAAATGAAATTGTTGATTTAAAAGGAAATATATTTTTCTAAAAATTGAAGTGCAATTTCGAATGGAGTTAAAAAGTAAAAACTTGTTTATTTAAATAAGAAGTTAATTTTAAGCGGGATTATAAATTAAGTGAATTATTTATCGTTGGATAAATTGAAATATAAATTCAAATTTTAATTTATATGAAAAAGTGGAAATCAGTTTTGAAACCAATATTTAAAATTAGATTTGAACTTAGCAAATTATAAGGGGAATTATAAACGAGATTATAAATGTTTGTAATTAATAATGTGATTTTCTATAAACAAATGTGAATAGAAGTTATAAATGGAATTTGGATTTGATATGGTAAATTAAAAGGATTTGATATGTAAAAAGAAAAATTATTCACAATTAAAGTGAATAATTGATTAGAGCGGATATTTTGCAAACGAAAACATCTATAAAAGAAATTTGGGTGGGAAATGTGAACTTAAATAGAAATTTGAATGATAAGGGGAATGGGAATCGTTTTCGAAAGGAAACGTTGGATTTTACTCCAAAGTTCGGAATACAAAACAAATTGAAATAAATGTAAGGGATTTATAATTATACTTTGGTTAGGTCGAATTTTATTATAATGGTTTAGTTCAGGAAGGATATTTGAATTCTATTTAAAAATATAATTTTAATGAAATATATTAAGAAGAGAATATTTCAATATTTATAGTTATGGAAATACAATTCTATGTTTTGAAATAGTTTAAGATTTCTTTTAAATTAGAATTATCAAACCAGTCTAAATTCCTATTAAGTAAAGATATTGATAATTGAAAATGAAAAACGATTAAAGCAAATGTTTTGCGAATGGAAATAATCATAAGGGAAATTGGGTTAACTTGAAATAATAAGGTTTATTCCAAAGTTCGGAATAGTAATCGAATGAGAGTTATTTATTGGAATTCAATTATATCGAATTTAGGGAAGTAGTCATTTTTACTTTTTGTTTGAATCAAATTAATTATTTAATTATTTATATGTTTACTTATTAATTGAAATAATAAGTACATGTTAAATTTTTTATAAACCAAATACTAGGAAACTATGATTATAATGCTGCTGTTATAATAAATGATTTGTAAATCTAAACAGTGATTATAATGTTGTTGTTATAATAAATGATTTGTAAATCTAAACAACGATCATAATGATGCTGTTATAATAAATGTTTTGTAAATCTAAACAGCGATTTTAATGCTGCCGTTATAATTAAAGTTTGGAAACAGCGATTATAATGCTACCGTTATAATCAATATTTTTCCGTAAAAGAAGTGGGTTCTTAGATTGAATCCGAGAGTCGCGTAAGCGAGGTTTTGTTTGAAGTCATGTGCTTTGATTATTTAAAAGTTGAGAATGTTGTTCAATTAAGGTCTGAGAGGTAATTATACCCCAACTTGATTGACTTCATGATTGATGGAGGAATGGTCAAGGTTCGATAGTGAAGATTTGTTAGCAATATGGTTAGTTAACAAATGATAAATGGTTTGAGTTATAATAACGACGTTTTCATAACTTCAGGTTAATTTAAAGGAATTTGAAATGTTTCCCCAAATAAAATAAGAGATATTTTCTATGTGTAGAAAATGAAATGAATTGGTCAACGAGGAATTAAGAAATGAAATATGGAAATATTCTCCGATATTAATAAGGTATATTTTCTAAATATAGAAAATAAGGATTCGTGAATATATAGAAATGTTTCAAACTGAGTTAGAGATATTTTCTCGAATAAAGAAATTATGATATTGGAAATGTTTTTCCAACAATCGAGAGAGGAAATCGAGCTTTGAAAGGATACGAAAGATGGGAAAAAGGGAACTGGAAATGATAATATAATAAGAATTTGATTCTAAAGGGGCCAATATTATTTGATGGTTGATTGGTAAAAATTCCATTTAGAATATGGATCGTTGATCGAATGGATGTTCCTTTGATAGTTAAATCACCGACTATCAAAGTCTTATTTTATTTTATACCTCCGTTGTCAATACGGAGAGACCGGGATCAGATTTATTATCCGAAAACCACTATGTATTGGCATAAGCGTTACGAATTAACTTATGCTGAAGATAATTGAAGATGGAGTAAAATACAAGGGCGTTTCTGTTAATCATAGGCAGAAATTGCCCAAGATGGATTGATGGGATGGTGCTTTTGGTTTGTCCAGTCCCAGGACAACGTATATGGATGGATCTGACGATGGGAAATTCAAAGTAATGGTGATAAGATGTTCTAAAAGGAAATCGTGATCTCAAGACTCATCACCCGGGAAATGACAGAAATCGGACAGGCAACATGGCCATGTTGGTCATTCCCAATAGGGGTATTATCACCTGATCTAGAGAAATTTCATTTTCTTCTTATTCTTGTAACACCCCGTATTTTCTGTAAACGTCAAACTAACAAATTAACGTATACTTAATTTTTAGAAGAAAAATCAAGGGAAACAGGCAATGCCATTGTGTTCGTCTCGGAATTCGGCTTGAGATAGTCCGAGTTTGCGTAGATCGGACTCCGTATGAAGGAGTTATGACCTTCAGAAGATTCAAAAATTTAAATAATAAAACCAGCCCGAAATTCAAATTTTAGTTTCCAAATTCAAAAACCCCAAAGCATGCTGGGCAGGAAAATTCCCGCCCATAGACCTGGTCGACAAGGGGGTCGACCTAGGTCACATAGGTCGACCAAGGGTTCGACCTAGGGGTCGACCTGGTGGTCCACCTCCCCCTCAGACCAAATCTGAAACCTAACGTGTTTCTTTGTGTGACGATTTTCTGAGTCATTAGGGCTTGTGTGGCAAGTTCTGGTTGGTTCTCTTAGGTTTGAATGGCTTTGATTGGTCTTAGGTTAATCTAGCGGCTCTTATTAAATCAAATTTCTATATAAGCAACCTAAATCTAAACCGTAAACCACACAAATTATTCCAAGGGGCCACCATGCTGTCAATGATCGTCCTAACCTAGCCACCATTTCTTTTCAAACTAGAAAGCAAGATTAAAGCTACGAATCAAATTAAGTCAGATCTAAATTAGAAGAAAAATTAGTCTACATCAAAGGAAAGCTATTTAGTTTCAGAAAACAGCTTCCATAAATACAAGAATCATTCTCTTTTTGTAAGTTCAAGTTACTTTCAGATGTGAATTCCTAATTGAAATTCTTGGCATGTAATAATCTAGATCTAAGCTATACTTGATTATGAGATAATCCTTTCTGATTTATCAAATCTAATCTATTAGATTTATGTATGCGATGTTAGATTTATGCCTGATGTAAGTAATCCTTTCATTTGAACCCATGCTTGTATATGCCTTTGGGAATCATTATTGACCATGGAATTGGTCCAATCATATCTCTCCATGTTGTATATCGGAATTGTAATCCTTTTTAAGTTCATGATATAATTCTTGTCAAACCTATATGCTCGTGATGATTCATGATGATATTCATATCATATCTATATGCCTGCGATGTATTCTATGCAAAACTTGTCTTTTTATTGGACCAATAGTTCTTATCATCATATCACTATGCCCATCCTTACGATGTTCCATCTTGCTTCTCCCCATATTTTATGAATCTTGAGTTGAATCTCGAAATATGTACGTTTTGAATGCGGGGGTAATTGGGTATAACATGTAGTATGACATGACTGTTAAAATGCAATTTGGGGTAATTTGACATGAATTATGGAATGTGTAATTTGACACATTGAACCTAGAATTGGCATGAACGACAAAGTATGAAATTTGGCATATAAATCAAGTTTTGGGCATAATTGTTATTGTTGCGAATTTGGGTTGACTTGAGCATTAAATCTACATTGGGCGTAAAATGTAAATTGAAACATTAAATCTAGATTTGGCCTAACTATTGATTTGGGACGCCAAGTATAATGAATATTGAAATTTTGGGGCATGACTATTATTACAAACTTGGGAAGATTAGGTGTAACCTATTTTGAGTAATAACTTGCAATTAGCTTTGTTGGGCATAACTTGAGAATTGGAACATGACTGGTTGGGGGTAATTAGTATATAGAAACTAGACTTGGACATTTATGATAAATGCGGCATAATTTGAAATTAACAACAATTGTGAGTAATTTATATATAATCTGTAAATATGTAAATTAGTGAAAAGATGAATATGCCTAACCCGAGGTTAGATTGAGTTGTGGTGTAAAACTGCCCGGAACCACCCGGCACATCCAGTAACCACCACAACACCTATCTAATGTGAGAGGTTTGCGCATCATGCCCAAGAAAAATCCGAGGTTAGATTGAGTTGTGGTGTAAAATAGCCCGAAACCGCCCGGCACATCCATTGACTGCAACAACACATATCTAATGTGAGAGGTTGGTGCATTAATAAATCAATTAATGCTAATGAACAAGACATGCTAAGAAAACGAGTAGGGTTAAGTTATTACGACCATTTAACCAATATAACAAGATGAATGACTAGAGTTAAGTTAATAGGAAACACTTAACCAGTATAGCACGATGAATGGGTAGGGTTAATTAATAAGAGGGGACACTTAACCAATATAACTTGATTTGTAGTAAGGTTAAGTTAAAACAAGAGGGGACACTTAACCAATATAACTTGATTTGTGGTAAGGCTAAGTTAAAACAAGAGGGGACACTTAACCAATATAACTTGATTTGTGGTAGGGATAAGTTAACACAAGAAGGCAACACTTAACCAAAGTAACATGAAAAGTAGGTGGGTTAAGTTAACTTGAATTGATTGATGACACTGAACTAATACAACATGATAAACATGTGAGGTTAAGTAAACAAGAAATACTTGACCAATATAGCTTGATGGACGAACGGGGTTAAGTTAATAAGAAACACTTAACCATTCCAACATAAGTGAGGAGGGTTAAGTTAGTAAGAAACACTTAACCAACATGACATGATGAATGGGTGGGTTAAGTTAACATGAATGGACAACACTTAACCAATATGACATAATGTGCGGGAGGGTTAAGTACATATCGGGTTGATGGGTAAAATTAGTAAATATAGGCCCACAAAACTTAACCATTAAATAAACATGCCTAATCAGTGGGAGGGTTAAGTACATATCGGGTTGGTGGGTAATATTAGTAAATATAGGCCCACAAAACTTAACCATTAAATAAACATGCTTGAATCAGTGGGAGGGTTAAGTACATATCGGGTTGGTGGGTAATATTAGTAAATATAGGCCCACAAAACCTAACCATTAAACAAACATGCTTAAATCAGTGGGAGGGTTAAGTACATATCGGGTTCATGGGTAATATTAGTAAATGTAGGCCCACAAAACTTTACCATTAAATAAACATGCTTGAATCAGTGGGAGAGTTAAGTACATATCGGCTTGGTGGGTAATATTAGTAAATATAGGCCCACAAACTTAACCAGTAAGAAACCCTAGTAACGGGGACCCATTTCAGCAGTAACCCACATAGATGTATCATGGTACCCTGAACTAGGCAGGTTAGGGCACGATTACTAGGCAGATTATAAGCGGTCAAAATAGCGGCAGGGGGTACGTCAGTGTAGGTTCCGACGGTTTACGGGTGTGCACGTACTCCGGAGTGGGAAAAAGCAGGCATTGGGTACCAGTAGTTATACACTGTGTACCTTGAATCGTGTCGGGTTGCTATCATAAGGATTGAAACACCTTATGCTGGGACCAGCGCAGGGTATCTACATGCAATAGAGGGCAATTGACAAAGACACAAGAGAAATTAATACAAGTAAGGAGCCAATCGATAGGGTAGTAAGGGTACATCTAACATATTCATTAGGCAGATTGAGGTGGAATCCTCACAATAGATGTACATCTGATGGCTACCACAATTACGGGGATTGGGATCACATTACAATATGACCATTTTATACAGATTACTAGTTGAAACACTAGTTAGGTGGTGTTGAGACATAGAAATCGGAATAACAGGGTAGTAGTGAAGTAGAGAAAGAGTAGAAGTGCATTCAGTTTATCTTGCCTTATCATACCTTATGCTTATCTTATGTTATCATGTTATCCCTGTTATCATCGGTATTATCTTATATTCAGTTTATTCATGTCATGTTGCTTTTACCTGTTCTGATGCTGAAAGTCATTGAGCTTACTAAACTTATGTCTGACCTAGTTTGTTTTCGCCTCTTTTCTTCCGTTTCCCCCCCCATCTAGTCAGGGAGGGAATAGCTCAGCTTAGTTGGACCGCTTCTCTTTCCAAGCTTGAAGATTAGTTGGTGTATTGCTCTGAACTCTCTTTTCCACTGCTACGGCTGGCTCATGCTTTATTGGGGAATATCATTGTCATTTTATGCTTCTTTATTTTGTTAAACAATATAGATACTTTGGTATTGGAAAACAATCTTTGTAAAAACTGTTTTATCAATGAAGTAAAGTTTTATTTATTTACCGCTGCTTTAATTGTCTGTCTTGTAATTTATCTGCATCTTTTACCTAAAACGTTCCACCAAAGTTAAGGCATTCCCTTTGTGAGTGACCTTAACGGATGTGGGGTGTTTCAATTCTATTTTCTACTCTATGCTTTCGATAACGGTTGCTGATCACAACCGTTGGTGATAATATGCTCGATACACTCAAGTTAAATGAGTGGTCAGCCATGTGTGGGTCGGGTTGCAAGACGTTCTTATTGAACCAAGTGTATTCCCCTCTAGAGATACACTATCGGAAAGTGGTTCCATAACTTGTCATTTTTGAAATCCAATCTCCAATAAGCGCCCTGCGGTTTTTGATTTTATATTATATATGGAGCATGAGATGCAAGCGTTTCGCTAGATTCTATTTATTTGATGTAGACATTATTATAATATCACTGGATTTGATATCAAAAATATTTTTGGTTATCGTAAGATAAAAACCATCTGTATTTATTTATGGATCGGTCTTATGATTACCTTTTCTTCAAAAGGATTTTTGACGTTAAACAAATGGTTGGAGTTTACTCACACCAGTCTCATGACTGACCAACAGTTTATTTTGTTTTCCCTAAACTCTTGGGTGCCTAATTTATATGGGCAGTCAAGTAATCAGGATTTTACAGGTTTACTTGGAGGAGCTTGATGCAGGAGGCCTCACCAATTAGCTATAGACTATCATGTTTTCCACTTTGTACTATGTTGTATATGGAAACAAGTGATTATAACTGTTCTAGGATTAACTGTCGTGCTCTGATGATGGTATGTATATATAGTTACCGATTTGTATTTCAGAAGTTATGTTATTTAATATATTTTATTCATTCCAATGTGAGATTTGTGTTCTCCATTTTCTTCTATTCTAATATTTCTTTCTTTCTATTTCTCATCCTCTAACTTCTTTCTAATAATGAATCGTATTTATGTTCACTTTAGGTTGGACGCGTGTTGTTATTAGTCGACTCAGAGAGTACAAAAATTCAGGCCATTATACCTTTTCAAGAAGGTGGTGCTTAAAACCTAATTTTATCCTTTTCGTCTATGCAGAAAAGAAAAGGAACAAGACAATTATTGAAAACAGAAGCTAAAAGGACACTAAGAGGGCTGTCATATCTTGAAAATAGGAGCAGAATCATGTAGAATCTCAACAGTTTCAGTATTTTTGAATCATGCTTCACACAATCAATAAAATCTAGGGAAGCACCGTTGACATCCGTAGGGCCATTGTCACCAATACACTTATCTTCATTGATAGTTAGAAAAATGGTACCATTGTCATTGGTAGTGAAAATATCTTTTAACACTACAATAACATCTTCCCTGTCATCAGCACTCAATTCATTTAAAAGGATATCCTTTATAAGCAGAAGTTTGGCTACATCAATCTCCTCTCTCTCGGGAAAGGCACTTCCCTCCTTTATGCTGGTTATCTTAGACATAATCCTTTTTGCCAAAAATGAGTCGAAAGAAGAAAAGATTAAATCCAAACTTTTTTTTCTGCATAGATGAGTAAAAGATCATCCTCAAAAGAATTAACCATGATTTCATATATGGTGGTCTGGAGAAAGGTAGAAATCCTTTGCTTAGCATCCATAATCACTTCAGCAGATCTACTTAGGGAGACATTTTTCTTATAAGTTTATTCCTAAGGGAAACATTCTCCTCCTCAATAAGAGAGTTTTGTCATCGTAAAAAAGAATAGCAAGAATCGAGCATAGAGATCTCTTTTCTGGACTTTTTCAAAGTTGCCTTCAGAGCTCGGGTTTCCTCGGATAGAGCCCAGTTATTTTACTTCTCTTCAGTATCCATTTGTTTTGCTTCAGCAAAATCTGTCTCCAACTCTAATCACTCTTTCCCCACGTTCTTCTTGGTGTTGGGAAGAACACTATTTTTCTTCCTCAAAAATAAGATCTCTTCTTTAAGTTCCAACAAATCAACAAAAGGTTTAAGGACCTCCTTTTGAATTAAGAACCACCGCTTAATGGCTTAGGAGAAACAAGAAATTTAACAATTATAGGTAAAACAATCAAAGAGATGGAAAAACTATATTGGAGAGTTCATACCAAGAGCGGTTGCTCAACCAAAGCGCGATGAGAACTAGAGGAATCAGATGGAAAATCAATAATGGAAAATACGAAAGAAGAGATATCTGTTTGACTAACTCATCAATACCCTCGTTAGAAGGAAGGTAAAAAAGATCCGAGGGAATAAGGTCCTCTAAAGAGCCCTATCGCATGGTGCAGTGCATTGAAAACCTCAGGAGGCTTGGAAAGGTGAGTGTTTGCAATAGGTGTTATCCTTGAAGAGATGTTTGCAGGAGAAACTAAAAATGCGGTGTGGCAAAGAATATGACCCGTAGAACTCTAAGACCTTTTTGATAGAGAACTCATCAAGTCCATACCCACGAGCTTCCTCTTAACTTTTCTCTAGAAATATACATAGAATCTCTAAGAGATGAAGCCCTTGCTCTTAGATCAAAGAAAAATAAAATAGTTTTATCAGCTCTGGAACGAATAACCTCTAATGTATTGAATAAGAAACTTAGACAAATTGGAACCAAGACTGTACTAAGATGCCAAATCTCGATGCAAAGAAGCATACCTAGGTTGTCAGAAAATAGAGGAGAATTAGAGGGAAAAGGAGTGTTTCTCCCCAAAGAAAAAGAAAGAACTCCTTTACTAGAGGAAATCAAAGGAGGTTGCCAAATAATAGATTGACCAGGGGCAAATGTGAGTGTCTTCGAAGAATAGTAGAGGTCAGCAGTGAGGATCTATTACCCAATCTTTCCGAAGCAGCACAAAGAAGATCCACCAGCACTTTATTCGACAAACTGGGAAGTTTGGGGGCTGCATCTGAAAAAAATATAGAATGAAAGCAGTTGTATGTGTTTATAAAAAAAGTTTAAGGAAAGCAAGAAGAAATAGGCTCAAATTCCGTACTTGGAGTATTAAGGCTACCAAGAATGCCCGGAGGGCATCGTATGAAGAATAATTGAGTTTCCCAGACTTTGAGTCTCACCGTTCCATCAGATAATAGTTTCTTTGTGGGATTCGCTCAAAAGATTTGAGGGTTCACATCACTAAGCATATAAGGGCGAACTAAGTAATCAAAAAAAGAAGGTCGCAATGATGGGTAACTTGATTCTAAGGATAGGATTTCTAAGCCTAAAAGGTAATTATAAGTATTAGGGGAAAGCTGGATAGGGGAAATTCTAAAGGGTTGCAGGAATCGGGAAATAAAACTAGGAAAAGGAACAAAATCCCCATGCCAAATATGAATAGCAGAATAATCGAAGTAGCCTTCTATAGGGGATGCGATGGTGTCGGTCTTACGTGGAGGAATGGCTTCCACATCGGAGATGCTAAAATCTTGGAGGATGGCATCAACTTCCTATTGCAAAGTAATTAAAGAATGCTTCTCGGTAGCATTGATCTTATTCGAAGAAGAAGAGTCCAACGACAAGACAATGTTGTTAGAATGTTTCGCTGCAACATTTTTCTTTTCCATGATGCCAGGTACGATCTATTTATTTACCTAAGAAGGCATTTTTCTTTTTATCCTTTCGAAAGCACTCCCGTGGAAATAATATTTGCATTAAGCCCATAGTAAATGCTTTCGGAAGGATGGGAATTAACGAAAGTACACAACTATACTTTCAGCCAGAACACATGTAAACAATAAACACCAATACTAGTGATGAAAATGATTTACACACCCTTTTTCAATCAAGTAAGGTTAATTAATCAACTTAATACACATTAACATTCCTCTTAGAATGATCAAAACCTGAAGTTACACGAGAGGAATAAATATGCGTAAATACGAATTATGTAAGTAGGTTTACTACAATATTTGAGGGCTTCTTGCAAAATTAAACAAATGAAAGCATTCCAAATACTTTCAAAATAGAAAATATATCTTACCTTGATAGAATTCTAGAAAAAAAAATATTAATGCTTGCGCCATGAATTTTTGAAATGTTGGAAAATGAAAGAGGACGTAAAGAAAACAACCAGATGAAGAATGAAACACGTACTTGTAGGCGAGAAAGGGAGGAAACCAAAAGGTTTGACTTGAAAAGTCGAAAATACCCCTTCACAAGAGGGACAAATTTTACTACCAAATTCAAAATAGGAAAAAGCTGTCAGTGAAGGGGCATAAGACCGCAAAAGTGCAGAAGAAGGATCCGAAAACATGAAGCCAACATCAAGCTAAAGATGACAACATAAACAAGCTGAGTGTGTCAGCAGGCTATCGGCACCAGCTTAGTAAAGGAAAGCCTGGTGCCAATATGAAAAGGTATACCGGTAGGGTAATGCCGACATGGAAAGCAGCTAATGTTAGCTCAATTCCGATGACAATTCACTTAAAGAGGGAAGCAGACATGAAAGGAAGGACGAAAGATTATGACCCGAAATCAAGAACATGAAAGAAAGTGCCAAGCCAAGAAAAATAAGACGAAACTGCTATAGGCACTAATTTACTTCGTGTGAATGCAAAAGAGGTGAAGACATCAAAAGCACAAGAAACCGAAAGCATCCTTCCGAAAGACTTAAATCCACTCTAGAGATTCACCGAGAGCAAACCCGAGCTTCTGAAAAGAAGAAATATCTACACTAACTAGCTAAGTGTCGATACCGGAAGGGGTGTCAGGTCCAGGAACATGGGCAATTAAAGCTCAAATGCAAATACTATGAAGACCTAGAGGCATAACCAGAGCTTATCACCAAAATCCATTCCTAAAGCTATCCATAACAACGGGCTTGGTATAGATACGAAAGATAGAAGCTGCACCAAAACGAAGCTTCTAATATCGAGATTAGTGTTCCGAAACCCAAGACCAATACACCAAAGGCTATGTTATACTTGTTAAAAAAGAAGAAAAGGCGACCTAAACCAAGGCAACCAGAACCGAAAGATAAAGGGCAGCCGACACCTAGATGCTGCACCCGAAAGAGGTTTTTCTAGACAAATGACAAAAGGGAACTTGATTTATCTATAAATAGGACCCCAGGGGTCACATTTCAAAGGTCTTTTTTCATTCCCCGATTTTGTATTTTTAATTAGGGAGAAAACCCTAATTTCTAAATTCATTTGGGGATTTCCTTTATAAATACATGTGTACTCAAGTCAATGGGCAATATAGAGTGAATCGAGACTTAGCATAATTTCTATGAGTCATTTAGCTACTTCCTCTACATGTTATCTTATGCTTTCTTCGTGGCAAGGATTATCCACACAAACTTTTCCCTTCTTTCATAATTACCGAAATACCCTTCTACAAACTGTTTAGCTTTCTATCTTTTGTTGTGCTTAGGGACCCCTTGTACCAAGGGAATTGTTGGTTGTTAAGTCTCGTAAGCGTGATACTCACCCCTTGAGGGAAGAGTAACTAATCTTTGGGCTTAAGACATTGATATCTAGGAAAGGATGAACTATCTCAAACTTGTAGGAATTAAGTATTCCTATTTCCCCTTAGCTCCTCTTCCTTAGACCTATCTTCGATGTTGAAGAAAAATACCATTAATATTTGGGTTGATTTAGACATGATTTGTGAAACCCAAAATTTAAGGTGTCAGGGGAATATATGTCTCTTTAGGGTATTTAATCTTGTTCGATTGATCTTAATGTTTTTTGTTATGTTTGTTCTGTTAAGACATTGCCTAGGCATTCTATGATGGATGTAAATGTTGTCAAATGGCAAAACGAAAATCATTCAAGAGATGCTACATATCCCTTGTTCAACCATGTACGGATCAACTATGTCGAGCCGGGTCGATGTCGTCGAATCAACTTGACAGTTTACTTACATATTACTCAAACAAATAATATAAATTAATATTAAAAGAGTTATTATCTTTTTCTCCTTCAGATTATTTGTGTTAAAAGATGTTGGTATAGTACTAACCTATTACATATGATAGTTTCCAGCCAATACACAATAGTATTGAATTCAATAAAGCCACTATGTATGACAGTTTCCAGCCAAAACTCAATAGAATTGAAGTCAATAAAGTCAGGACTAGAGACTTTATAGATGCAATATGTAAAAATAACTTAGTACTTCTGTAATTGTCAAAATTTTCTTGACATTTCTCATGCATGTGTATTTCGTTCTACAACATTTCAAATGAGCTTTGAACGTTAATTCTAAATACATGTACATCATCCATGAAAACTAATTTACGTACTCTAAATAAGTACATCATATGAATAGAATTTCCCTAGTAAATTGTGGCATGATAAAACTTAGAACTTGGAAAAATAAAATTAGCTTCATTTATTTAATCTCCATGCCCTTCGTACTACTTTAATGATGTCGAGTCAAAGGTTCGAATTAACCTATTTTAGGCTATATTAAGTTGTCGATTATTCGTAAATTTGTCATGTTAACAAGTTTGAAAAAGCTTTAAGTAAGAGGAAACATTGTCACCATTCTCCTTTGTTCTCTTTTCGGATCAGGGCTCGTGCTTGGCTTCAGCTAGAAATATTCGAACTGAGCTCGGATCGAGTTGTTCGATTCGAAGGAGATTCGAAGTATTCGAACAAAAGGTGTGTGACATGGTCAATACGTCTTTGAAGGAGAAGTCGAATAGCCACTTCCTTTTACTATATATACCGATCCAGCCTCTTATTTTTTACTTTTACTTATTTTTTCCATCGCTTGTAACTCTAAACCTAGGAAACCCTAAATTGCTAATTTGCTTTAAACTTCTTCGGCTTCAAATTTTAATCGAAGTTGGGATTGAATTCATGTAACTTGCATCCTCTTCTGTTAGTCCATGTGATTCATGCTTCAAATCCATATGGGCTTCCTCGATTCGCTGGAAAACTAATATCTCATGTATCGAGGCCCATCATCGCCACCTAGGGTGCGGAAACTGCCCTTGGCGGTGGTCGTGGCCTCCTTATAGCGATACAAAAGCACTATCGGTGGTTCGGAGGAAGGGTTCATGGAGAAAGGAGGATTGGAGTAGTCATAGGATAATGGTAATTAGAGAGGTACGCATGGAAGAAAAATAAGATGGAGGAAGAGTTTGATGCCTTGGATCAGATCACTTGTCCAGGAGATGGATGTATTATGTAACTTCAGAGATCACTCAGATCCGGCTCAAAAAAAGTCATTCAATCCGGATATTTCGAGCCAATGATCCTGGTCCAGGGGCTATCTTCCCAAAGCTCTTTTCCTTGGAGATTTTTGATTCAGAATCATTCGATCCGGAGCCTCTTCAATCCGAACTCCTTCGATCCAATGTTTTTTAAACTAGGACATGAACACTTGGTTTAAACACTCTTACTACATCGATCAAGCGATTAATCAAAGCAACTCTTCATGTCACCAAATTAATGAATAATCCAACATTGAGTAATTATCTCTGTATAGTTAGGATAGAGCCTTACATGACTTAAATCAATATTGCATACACGACTTCAAATACTTTACACATCAAGATATATCTTCCCGCAATATTATTAACATGTGTTGAACGACCGGTAGGACTCAATTAGACGGTTGGGAAAATTGGTCTTCTGAGCCAAATGGACACATGCGTTTGACGATTCTTTTCCCTTACTTTCCCAACACACTTACACTACACTCACTAAAACACATGGGGGTATTGGTTACTTTAATATAATCATAATTATTTCATGGATAATATAACAAATATGTCTGGATGATATTCTGTGGGATTTTCATAGGTTGAGAAAGGAAAAGCTCAGGAAACAACAACTACACAAAAGCAAGCGCACCAAAATCCAGCACCAAAAGCGGTGACCCACAATTTGATGTTGATGTTCATGAGGATGTAGTGTCTTAGGAAGAAGGAACTTCTTTAGATGAAGAAGTTGGAGGAGTGGGAGATAATAGGGCTCCCAATACATTTCGAGATGTTGTTTTTCTAGAAGAACCCAATGATTTTCGGGCATCAACTATGGATGAGGCAAAATTAAGATGGCTGTGTTTAAATCACAGGATTCCTTAGGATGTTATCCGAGTTCCTGATGTTTGGGAGAGGCCCCGTAACCCTCAAGAAGGATTCTTGGCCATCAGTCGACAAATGTGTTCAGTCGGGAGCATTCCTCCCTTTCATTCTTTCTTTATCGACTTACTTAGACGAATGGACATAGTGCCAATGCTGCTCCAGCCAAGGGTGTACTCTTACCTCTACACATTGTGTTTAGTTTACATGGAGATCTTGGGTAAGGAACCCGCCTTTGAAGACATCGTCTTTTATTACAACTTATACATCGCTAGTAAATCTCCCCGTCATTTCTTTATTTTGGGTCCGCACCCAACAAGAAAATCATTACCGAGGGATTCAGCAGCCTAGTCGAGATACGACCAAACTCGTTTTACGTTCTCCATAAAGAGGTTTTTGCCAGGAGATGGCTTCAGTGTAGTAAGCTACGGATTCTCATCCACCTTATTGGATATTTCCTGACACATGCGTCAAGCTTTGCCTTGTCGATGAATTTCTACATCGATACAACTTGATTAGTTCTCAGTGAAATATAGGAACAAGCGGAGTCAGGCTCCCATGAATGTTCCCCTAAACAATATTCCTCCAATGCTTGCAGGAATAGAAGATGTTTCTCGGGTCAGTGGACAAGTAACAGCTAAGACCAAGATCAATGTCAAGGTAAAGGTCTAGAAGAGCAAGGACACTACTGGTTCTAGTTGGGAACCTCAGGCAGGGCAGAAAGAGAAATCACCTAAAAAAATAACTGGCGAGGAACCGGGACCCTTCTCCCAAAGATATAGTCAACGGATATCCTAAAAACATAATTATTTAGGAAAGATACAAGGACTCTCCTCCAAAAGATGCCATGGTAACAAAGGAGTAGTCCCCTCTTAAAACTCCGCCCCCAACCAAATCTTTAATCCATGATTCTCGACCAGAGGAATCCATGTCACCATTATGGGGTTTAGGCAACCTGTCTTTGCCAAATGCTATATATTATTCTCAAAATCTGTACTCTAGCACCTTTTTCTGACCTTCGAAGAGGAAATCACACCTACCAAAGTAGACCTGACCGTTCCAACTAACCTATCTCCGGGCTCTGGTCCGTCGGGGAGGGGGCACAACCACACACACAACACGAGCACTGGACTTTACAACAACGTTTTCATCATACGCTTTCCTAGTTCTAATTCTACCTTTCTTTCTGAATTGTATGTGTGATGAATAAACAGAAGAAGTATGCCAAAGAGTTTGGTTCATCGCTCTCTGACACTAGGATTGGCCATAGAGGTTCCTTGTATTGGGATTCACATGATCGCTCAGACATGAGGAATCAAGTAGAGTTAGAGCGAAAGAGAACCTAGGAAAAGGAAAGGGAGAGGAAGCAGCAAAAAGAGAAGGATCTAGCTCTTCGGCAACTCGAAAAAGAGCAGGAGCAGAAAAAGGAACCTGACCGAGAGAGGCGTCATCATGACTCCAATCATCGTTCTTATAGTAAATTTGGGTCGGGTTCTAAGGACAATACCCATAATGGGAAATCCTTAACCAAGGACTCATCTCGACCCAAGGTTCCTTCTGGTTCCCAATCTCAATCTAAAAATACTCCTCCATAACATGTGATTACTACTCCATAAGGCGGGCGTAAAGGTACAAAGATCCAAATTTCCCCTTCTCATGGCGAAGAATCGTCTGTAGATGAGAGAAAGAAGCCACTAGTTGAAACGTTCCCAGACTGCTACTTTGATGATTTTCAATTCCTAGCTTTCTTAAAAACTATCACAAAGTCTTTCAAAGACAAGTACATATCCTTTTTCGACTTTATCATCTCGTAATACTGAGGGATGTTCACTTATGCAAGGAGACTGTCCGAGGTCATTCAAGGACTTGAGATCGAACTGGGTAATATGAATAAGGAATCGGATTGTGATGAGAAGCGCTTAGGATCCACCCGAAAAGAGTCAGATATGTGTGTAACTAAGTTTGCAGAGGTGAAGAAACGATAAGATGAAAAAAATGCTGAGCTTGATAATGTCCGTGTCAGGATGAATAACAAGTTAAATAAATGGTCGCTCTTAACCAAGTCTGTCAAGGACAAGTTGAAACTAGTCTCGGAGTCTAACAAAGTTTTGATCACTGAGTTGTATCTTGCAAAAGTAAGGAGGAAAAACTGGCGAAGGAGAAGGATGAATAAGCAAGGGAAAAAGCCAGGCTTAAGTCCCAGCTTGCTACTTCTATGAAGGCAGAAAGGGAGGTCGAGGCCAATGTCAGTGCTGTTCTTGAAACTTTATCAACCATTCAAACCAAATATGACTAAGAGATTAAAGGATTATGGGAGAGGCTGATGAAATGCAAGAAAATCTTAGCACCTAAGTATTGACCTTTTATGCATCACTCCTCCGGCACCGGGATTTGTCATTGGCTAGTGACTATCCACAGACTTTAGTGGACACTTGGGAAAATTTCATACAGGAAGAGAAGGATGCTTTTGAAGATGGAACCGTCGATGGGGCTAAATTATTGGAAACATATATGAGAGGCAGTGAGCAGCTAGTTCTTTTCAAATGTCGGAGACTGCTAAAAGAGGAGGAAGGCGCGAAATGCTTTAATCTCAAAGGTAAACACCCACTTAAAGGGAAGTCCAACATTGTCAAAGGCTTGTTGGATGCAAGCTTATTTCTACGGTAGTTGAGATTAAAACTCTTGTAACTGCAAGAGACGGTTCTGTTGAAGGTACTTCTACATTCTCTTCCTAGTTTGCTAAGGCTATGACGAGGTCTCTAGTCGAGAGGCCCATAATTTTGCAAAGTCTAACAACCATTGCTTCCCCTACTTTAAGTATGAAGCCAGTCTAGGTTGACATGGAGAAAGAAACAGAAGAAGCTGATGATACTACAATACCTCTTACGGGTAATGCACCAAGGGACAAGGAGCAGATAACACCATTGAAGGACCTTGGTGGCAAGGATGGCGATGATGACATTATTTATACCGGGGAGACCGGTTGGACCAGAGAGTTGACACTTGCGGAGATGAAGATGAGGAATGAGGGAAAGCTCATGCAAGTGAAAATTGAGATGCCTCCATTGCCTTTTCCTGCCGAACCTATAAATATGATCCTTCTGTCCAGCATAGAGGCTTCCACCTATCTTCCCAAGTTGCCTTTAATAGATACACACACCAAATCCACACGCGAACCAGAGGAATCTTCGATTGAGAAGATAAAGAGGAAGAAGCGTATACATACTAAGACTGATGCGGAGGAACTAAAAAATCTTAGGGAGCAAATAATCATAAAACCCCACAAGCCTTAGGGGTCACTTAACTTGTTTTTAGCTTTCCATTGGCCTGCTGTGATTGTTGCGAGTGCAGTCCTCGCCCTTTTTCTTTGTATCTTCATATAAAATATGTAATTAATAAAAGCAATTTTTCTATTTACTTCGCTTCCCTTCCAATGTACTTGCGATTTATTTTCTAACTCATAAGTTAATACCCTTAAATAATTGAGTTAAGTTAGGACTAGTCAGATTGACATAGTGAATATATGCCCCCTATTAACCTCGAGTCATGCACTAAGTCAAGAGCGCATTTGAGGTTAATTTATACACTTACGTTCATGCTCCTAACGTTGGTGGGGGCCTAAGCTAAGTTTATCAGATTTCTAGTCTTTGTGTTTTATACTCCCCTGTCGTGATCTTGGGTTAGCTAGAGTCATTGGTAATAGAGGTCTTAAGTTTTTGTTCACCATTCACGCTTACCCCAACATTCCATATTTCATCCTGAGTCACAAAGGATGAAGTTAGCTAGACAAGCAGTTGCTTTTGTATCAATCCACTTTCCCCTTGTTAAGGGCAAAGGATGTCGTGTCGAGCTTGCTTGTTGAAGCGTGAGAGAGTGAACATCGCTAGGTAGTTAATTACTCCCTTCATTCAAACTATGACTGAGCCAATCAAATCATAGCATTCAACTTAATTCACACAAAAAAGTGTAGAGCAAGGAAAAAGCTTTTATTCATAAACATTTTGGGGAAGTTATGCCATATTACATAGTCTGAAAATATAGTACCAACAAAAATAAAAGCTTAACTTAATGCCGTAGATTCTCAGCGTTCCAAGATCTTAGGAGGTGATCACCATAAATGGTCGTTAGACTGAAATCCCCATTGACAAGCCTCTGTTGAATGATATAAAGTCCTTCCCATTTCGGGCCCATTTGCATAGGGGCCGGGAAGACATGCCTCAGCATAAGATCGACAGGTTCAAAGGTCTTAGGACGAACCTTCTGGTTGAAATATTGGTGACTCGATGCCTATGCGCTGAAGCACGCAAGTCCTCATTCTGTCTCTTCTCATCTATCATGTCCAATGACTCGAGGACAAGAGCTTTATTAGTCAGTGGATCTTAATAAGTCATCTTGTGGGAAAGGACATAAAGCTTTAACAAAATGACTGCTTCTGAGCCGTATGAGAGTACGATAGGAGTATGGCCAGTGGCTGACTTATAAGCAGTTCCATACATCCAAATGGCTAATGATAATTCATCGACCCATTTAGACTTTTGCTTGCTCCAACCGCTTTTTCAAAATTGATTTGATGATCTTATTCACTACTTCAATTAGTCCATTTGATTGGTGGTATGCAACTGATGTGTATCTATTCTCGATGTGATATTGTAATGACCCGCATTTTTAGAGATATATAATTAATTTATTTAATTATATAATTGGTGATTTAGAGAATTTAATGATCGTTTAATTAAATAATATTGAATATTTAACTAATAATTATAATATAATAATATATTATAATGTCGAAATAGTCAAATATAGCTGAATTTACAATACAGTGTGAATTGGATTATATATAAGGTATAATTCAGTTTGGAATTGAATTAGAATGACGAATATATTTCATTAACGAAGGTAGAGCGTATAAATTATAATATAATTATAATTGAGCTTGAAATGGCGCGGCAGTTCGCTATTTGGCGATTCAAACTTCAACTGAATGTACAGGATTCGTTTTAAGCCGGATTTCTATGAAACAAGAAACGTGTGGAGCTGGTGGAGTATATCTTTCTAGTGGAAGAGAAAAATCAGGATTTCGTCGCATAGATTTTGAGATATGTCCAAATCAAATTTTAAAATAGTCGCTATAGAATCGTTTATCGACCGTAACGGATTATTCGATATAACTAGAGATCGGGTTTGAATTTAGACAAGGTTCTGTTGGGAAGTTGTGATAATTTAATTTTTAGAATTTTATGGAAATTTTTAATTAATTTAATAAGTGACTTTTTATTTGAAGTATTTCGCACCCTGAAATCAATATTTTGAAGTTTCAAAATATGAGTCCATCTACCGGTATTTTTATATTTTCGGGACCGTGGCGCAATACTTGATACGACGGTAATGTTATTTCTGTCCATGGCGGTTCATACGTAAACGAAACTTTACGTAAAAGGGTCCCTAATAACTATGAAAAATATGGGCACATACACTCCACGTTTTCACAAAAGTATGTGGTTCCCTATGTCATACGTGTTTGCCAAATTAACTACAAAAGTATGTGGTTCCCTATGCCATACGTGTTTGCCAAAGTAACTACAAATATATGTGGTTACGTTTAAGTCTCCCCATCTTTATAAATACTGAAATGCACAGCTTTCTTTTCCCTTTCATTTTCTTCTCGTCAAACACACCCCACCGAACTGTAGCATGACTTGAAAATAAACACGCCTGGAATGCAAATGAAAATAAGGGCCGAAAGGGGAGTTTGTCTACAGCCGTATGGAAAGGTCTCAGCAATTCTTAAAGGAGCATTACTGTATACTAGTGCGAGGTGTAGCATTGTTCGCGGTTTGGTATGGGCGAACGCTGAACATAGGAGGAGTGGGAAGTTTGTGAAATGAAGGGGGATGAACCGAGTTGATTGGCGAACCTGGGTAGTATTTGAAATGAGTGAAGGTTCGGTTATTTAAAGGAAGGGGTTTTAGTAGTCTGGAGCGTGAATATTAGTGGAAGTGAAAGAGGAGGCGTGTATAACATTGGCGAAAGGAAGTATGGGTATACAACTCGCCAGTTTTGTGAAGAAACAATGAACGAAAGGAGTGTTCATCCGGAAATACTATGCAAATGTATGGAAATGGCAAGTTCAACAGAACGGTTCGTGTTTTGAGAAAGGTTCTCATGTGAAGCAAGGCGTTACGGTGGAGCCGTGATCTACAGTGAGGGGATAAGTGGCCGGTATCTTTGTGTGATATTTAAATAGAGGAGTCGTTGGAGAGTTTATGGTGTATTGAAGCAAGGTGGAGGGACTATGGTCGTACAACGTGGAAAGCGACACTGGTGGGTTCTTTCGGCTACAGGTCGTCACACTTTATCCAGTATGGAGTTCAACAAGGTACCCCCCAGCATGGAAGTCGTGAGGCGTGGAGGATAATGGGGGTGGCAATGGTTCGAATGGTGGATGAGAGACCGCATTTGGAAGCTTTGAACATGCGTTTTGATATAGGAGTTGCTGTTGTACCAAGTGGAAGAAGAGGATATCGAACGAATAGACAGATCGCGGTTTACCTGGGCTGAGTTTAACATAAGGTAAGGCCCACGTTTAATAAGTTAATTATAATAGTTGGATTTAATTTAAAATAGTGATCAAAACTTGTTAATGCAATATTTTACTCATACGTTGTCAGAAACACGAACGGTTTGATCCGTCAGGATCGTATGGACGAGAGCTTCACAATGAAGCTGACTGGAAGTCCATTTGAGCTCGTTACAATTTATGGCGAACTAAATTGTCCGACTGAATCAAATAACGCAAACCGTTATTTAACGGTTAACGCGCAATGTGAGTAAAACTCACTAACTCTCCTCAATTTATATTTTTATATAAATTGTACTTTATTTATTGACCGCTGTATATTGATTGTTAAACTGGACTGTTAAATAGATTTGATTGAAAACATAGTTATAGTTAATCTATGTATTGTTAATCAAATATGGTTTTGTACAGCAGGATATTTCATTTCAAAATGAAATATGATATATATTATACTATGTAACATCTGTGGATGCAGGGAGACAGATTGGAGGAATCCGACTGGGTTCCTCAACAATTATTTTACTGTTTTCATATATTGTGATATATGTTGTGATTTATAATCTGTTATTGATTTGGATGTTAGAACGATATTGATCATCGTTGTTTGATATTTTAAATATCATAAGAAACCCTGAGTAGGAAAAAGGAATATTTCAATATATATTGAAATAAAGGGATTTTATAAAATCACAGGATTTTACAAAAAGGAAATTATTTATAAAACGAACACGGTTTTATAAAAGGAAGTATTTATAAAACAAATAGAGTTTTATAAAAGGGGTATTTATTTAGAAAATAAATAGAATTGAAAAGGAGAATATTTATTTAGAAAATAAATAGGAATAAGGAATATTTATTTAGAAGATAAATAAACCGTTGTAAATAGGAAATATTTGAAACGGTAAATAGAAGTTGAAAATAGGAAATATTTGTAACGGTAAATAGAAGTTGTAAATAGGAAATATTTGTAACGGTAAATAGAAGTTGTAAATAGGAAATATTTGTAACGGTAAATAGAAGTTGTAAAAGGGAAATAGTTGTAACGGAAAACGTAGCTTATCAAAAGGAGTTAATCAAACGTAGTTTATAAAAAGGGTTAATCGAATATAGAAATTAAGAAGTGAAGTTAAACAAAAATTAGAAACTGACTAGAGATTAGTAAGTTGAATAGTTTTCTGAGTGTTGATCTGATGTTGGTTTCGGCCTTCGGGGTTTATACTTAGAGAATTGTTCTCTTACTAGTTTACAGTTAGGGACTAATAGTTGTGGAATGATAGTGATGCGTAAATGAGGATTGGAAATGTTTTCCAATGTTGAAAATGTATATTTTCTAGTTTTAGAAAATAAGGATATATATATATATATATGATTGATGATTGGATCGATAATTCCATTTGGAATTAAGATCGCTGTTTGTACACCGACATATTTTCATTTGATAGTTAAATCACAGACTATCGAAGTTTTGACCATTTTACGTTGTTAATATGGAGAGACCGGTTGGATTATTATCCGAAGAACCACTCCGTTTCGACATAAGCGTTGTGATCAAATACGATGAAGAAATTGAAGACAGAGTAAAGTGCAAGGGCTGTCCTGTTTACAGAATAGTGCCTTCGGTTTCGTTCAGTCCCAGAACGAACGTATATGGACGAATGTCTGACAGAATAGTTCCAATGATTGAAAGAGTTAGACTGTAAAAATATATATGGTGGCCAACGGATTTATTCCCTTCGCATAATATCCAGAATCAATTTGTGCAGATCCAACTAATGATTAACAGATCTGATAATGTGGCATTCAAAGTGATCGTGTTATTAATGAATGGAAAGTAAGCGTAGCTTCTAGCCTCACATCTGGTAAATGACAAAAATCGGGCAGGCAGCATGGCTAAGTCGGTCGCACCGAAGTAGGGTGTATAATCACCTATCTAGAGAATATTCATTTGCTTCTTAAATCTATCAATGCTGTCCCATATATATATATATATATATATATATATATATATATATATATATATATACGGGAACGGTTGCTGATCCCAACCGTTGGTGATGTACATTCGATACACTCAAGCGAAATGAGTGGTCGGTCATGTGTGGCTGAGTTGCAAGATGTTCTTGTTGAACTCCAGTGTATCGTTCCTAGAGTACACTGATCGGAAGGTGGTTCCATACCTTGTCATAGTTGGAAACCCAATCATCCAATACGCACCTGCGGTTTTGATTGTATACTATATATGTAGAACGTGAGATGCAAGCATTTCTACTAGACTGATATCTATTTGTATTTAGACATTATCATAATATCAGAATGATATTGCTTTTCAAAGATGTTTGGATTCTCATAAGGGAAATACCCGTTCCGTATTCACGGCGTGGTCTTATGAGATATCATATACCTGTTTAAATGATTTGAGTTTACTCACACCAGTCACATGACTGACCCGGAGTTTATTTGTTTTGTCTTCCCTAAACTCTTGGGTGCCTAAATTTGTACGGGCAGTCAAGTATTCGGGATTTACAGATGCACTTGGAGAACTTGGAGCAGGAGGCTTCAGCAGTCGATAGCTATTATTTATTCCGCTGTGAGGTTATATGTTGTACTCTGAAAATGGTATGTATAAACAGTTATAACTTTGTATTTTAAAAGTTATGTTATATTTTATTCGTTCCGCTGTGAGATTCGTGTTTACTCTGATGATGATGTTCTTCTTCTTCTTCTATTCTACTAGTTCTATCTTATCTATCCTCACCCTCTATCTTCTTTCTATTAGTTTCTTGAATTTCTAGTGCAATTTGGGGTTGGACTTGTGTTATTTAGTCAGCTCAAATTGGACTGGATTTTCGGGTCACTACATTTGGTGTCAGAGCATTGGTTTAGTTAATACCTTGGCTCTATGGCGTGATTCAGTAGAGATGGGATTAGTAATATATCCTAGACTGAGTTTGAGTGTATATATACGAGTGCGTATTTGTTAGTTAATATAAAGTGATTTATATTATGGAGATTTATTGGTTGAGTGGCTTATAAAATCTAGTCGATCAGTTTGATCCATTGTATCGGTAGGAGTTTTATAAACACTTGAACACGATGAACCGACATGGTATGTTTTGAAATTAACATAGTATAATTGGTTGTGTTGGTTGTTATTATAATCAAATAAGGTTTTATAAAAGTGAAATAGTTATAAATAACCAATCAGAATTCATATAAGTAAGTATATGAAATAAGTTGAATTAAATCTGAAGTTAAATCAGAATTGGAATTAAAATAAGAAAATTTTAAGTTCCTGGAAGATTTTGAAATGTTTTCAAAATGAAAGTGTTTAGAAATGATTTTCGAAAGAAATATAGTACTGAACTTACTTTGATGGCTGGAAAATAATTCTGATGAGTGCGGCCGCATCATCAGTGTCATTTTCGAGTTTCTAAAGTGACGGATTACTACCAAAGATTTTGTTTTAAAATTGTTTTGCAAAAACAAGTTATTCAGGAATTCGAAGTATTTTGAATTGTTATTATGATTTCAAGTGATTTGAATAAACACAGGGATTTGAAATTTGAAATCTAAATTTAACTTATGAAGTTAAATGGGTTAAAATAGTGAAAGTGAATAATAAATTTGAATTTAACTTGAACTAAGTTAAATTAAAACTGGATTGGATTATAGAAATTAAAACTGGATTGAACTAATCTGAATGAAATTAAGTTGATAAACCAAGAGTTGAAATTGGATATTGGAGTTTAAATGAAATTCGACTTAAGTATAAGCGAATCGTTTGAGTTGAGGATATAAACTAATCGAAGTTAGATTAGTATGACATTGGTATATGCAGGGTGTTAATCAATGGAAATGATATAATGGTAGGCCCGACAAAAAGGTACAAGTTTATATTTCATATGAGTTTGAGATTTTGATGAGCCGAATTGGCAAGCAGCTTGGCTGTTTGATTTTCTTTTGGGTTGGAGAAGGCCTAGAGAGGCGAGTTGGAGTTTTACCGATAGGGCTGTACAAAGGAGGTTATGGTGAAATTTTCCGAAAAGTTAAGGTGTTAGAAAATTTTCAGAATTTTTGAAAATTTAGCTAGTCGGAATGAATTAATATTTTAGTCGATATTAATTGGTTCAATTGAAACCGAAGATAAGAGGTAAACGGATATATTTTTACCCAGTAGATAGGGTCGTCCACTACCTTAGCAATTTCGAGGACGAAATTATTTTAAGGGGGAAAGGTAGTAATGACCCGCATTTTTAGAGATATATAATTAATTTATTTAATTATATAATTGGTGATTTAGAGAAGTTAATGATCGTTTAATTAAATAATATTGAATATTTAACTAATAATTATAATATAATAATATATTATAATGTCGAAATAGTCAAAGATAGCTGAATTCACAATACAGTGTGAATTGGATTATATATAATGTATAATTCAGTTTGGAATTGAATTAGAATGACGAATATATTTCATTAACGAAGTTAGAGCGTATAAATTATAATATAATTATAATTGAGCTTGAAATGGCGCGGCAGTTCGCTATTTGGCGATTCAAACTTCAACTGAATGTACAGGATTCGTTTTAAGCCGGATTTCTATGAAACAAGAAACGTGTGGAGCTGGTGGAGTATATCTTTCTAGTGGAAGAGAAAAATCAGGATTTCGTCGCATAGATTTTGAGATATGTCCAAATCAAATTTTAAAATAGTCGCTATAGAATCGTTTATCGACCGTAACGGATTATTCGATATAACTAGAGATCGGGTTTGAATTTAGACAAGGTTCTGTTGTAAAGTAGTGATAATTTAATTTTTAGAATTTTATGGAAATTTTTAATTAATTTAATAAGTGACTTTTTATTTGAAGTATTTCGCACCCTGAAATCAATATTTTGAAGTTTCAAAATATGAGTCCATCTACCGGTATTTTTATATTTTCGGGACCGTGGCGCAATACTTGATACGACGGTAATGTTATTTCTGTCCATGGCGGTTCATACGTAAATGAAACTTTACGTAAAAGGGTCCCTAATAACTATGAAAAATATGGGCACATACACTCCAAGTTTTCACAGAAGTATGTGGTTCCCTATGCCAAACGTGTTTGCCAAATTAACTACAAAAGTATGTGGTTCCCTATGCCATACGTGTTTGCCAAAGTAACTACAAATATATGTGGTTACGTTTAAGTCTCCCCATCTTTATAAATACTGAAATGCACAGCTTTCTTTTCCCTTTCATTTTCTTCTCGTCAAACACAACCCACCGAACTGCAGCATGACTTGAAAATAAACACGCCTGGAATGCAAATGAAAATAAGGGCCGAAAGGGGAGTTTGTCTACAGTCGTATGGAAAGGTCTCAGCAATTCTTAAAGGAGCATTACTGTATACTAGTGCGAGGTGTAGCATTGTTCGCGATTTGGTATGGGCGAACGCTGAACATAGGAGGAGTGGGAAGTTTGTGAAATGAAGGGGGATGAACCGAGTTGATTGGCGAACCTGGGTAGTATTTGAAATGAGTGAAGGTTTGGTTACTTAAAGGAAGGGGATTTAGTAGTCTGGAGCGTGAATATTAGTGGAAGTGAAAGAGGAGGCGTGTATAACATTGGCAAAAGGAAGTATGGGTATACAACTCGCCAGTTTTGAAGAAACAATGAATGAAAGGAGTGTTCATCCGGAAATACTATGCAAACGTATGGAAATGGCAAGTTCAACAGAACGGTTCGGGTTTTGAGAACGGTTCTCATGTGAAGCAAGGCGTTACGGTGGAGCCGTGATCTACAGTGAGGGGATAAGTAGCCGGTATCTTTGTGTGATATTTAAATAGAGGAGTCGTTGGAGAGTTTATGGTGTATTGAAGCAAGGTGGAGGGACTATGGTCGTACAACGTGGAAAGCGACACTGGTGGGTTCTTTCGGCTACAGGTCGTCACACTTTATCCAGTATGGAGTTCAACAAGGTACCCCCCAACATGGAAGTCGTGAGGCGTGGAGGATAATGGGGGTGGCAATGGTTCGAATGGTGGATGAGAGACCGCATTTGGAAGCTTTGAACATGCGTTTTGATATAGGAGTTGCTGCTGTACCAAGTGGAAGAAGAGGATATCGAACGAATAGACATATCGCGGTTTACCTGGGCTGAGTTTAACATAAGGTAAGGCCCACGTTTAATAAGTTAATTATAATAGTTAGGATTTAATTTAAAATAGTGATCAAAACTTGTTAATGCAATATTTTACTCATACGTTGTCAGAAACACGAACGGTTTGATCCGTCAGGATCGTATGGACGAGAGCTTCACAATGAAGCTGACTGGAAGTCCATTTGAGCTCGTTGCAATTTATGGCGAACTAAATTGTCCGACTGAATCAAATAACGCAAACCGTTATTTAATGGTTAACGCGCAATGTGAGTAAAACTCACTAACTCTCCTCAATTTATATTTTAATATAAATTGTACTTTATTTATTGACTGCTGTATATTGATTGTTAAACTGGACTGTTAAATAGATTTGATTGAAAACGTAGTTATAGTTAATCTATGTACTGTTAATCAAATATGGTTTTGTATAGCAGGATATTTCATTTCAAAATGAAATATGATATATATTATACTGTGTAACATATGTGGATGTAGGGAGACAGATTGGAGGAATCCGACTGGGTTCCTCAACAATTATTTTACTGTTTTCATATATTGTGATATATGCTGTGATTTATAATCTGTTATTGATTATGGATGTTAGAACGATATTGATCATCGTTGTTTGATATTTTAAATATCATAAGAAACCCTGAGTAGGAAAAAGGAATATTTCAATATATATTGAAATAAAGGGATTTTATAAAATCACCGGATTTTACAAAAAGGAAATTATTTATAAAACGAACACGGTTTTATAAAAGGAAGTATTTATAAAACAAATAGAGTTTTATAAAAGGGGTATTTATTTAGAAAATAAATAGAATTGAAAAGGAGAATATTTATTTAGAAAATAAATAGGAATAAGGAATATTTATTTAGAAGATAAATAAACCGTTGTAAATAGGAAATATTTGTAACGGTAAATAGAAGTTGTAAATAGGAAATATTTGTAACGGTAAATAGAAGTTGTAAATAGGAAATATTTGTAACGGTAAATAGAAGTTGTAAATAGGAAATATTTGTAACGGTAAATAGAAGTTGTAAAAGGGAAATAGTTGTAACGGAAAACGTAGTTTATCAAAAGGAGTTAATCAAACGTAGTTTATAAAAAGGGGTTAATCGAATATAGAAATTAAGAAGTGAAGTTAAACAAAAATTAGAAACTGACTAGAGATTAGTAAGTTGAATAGTTTTCTGAGTGTTGATCTGATGTTGGTTTCGGCCTTCGGGGTTTATACTTAGAGAATTGTTCTCTTACTAGTTTACAGTTAGGGACTAATAGTTGTGGAATGATAGTGATGCGTAAATGAGGATTGGAAATGTTTTCCAATGTTGAAAATGTATATTTTCTAGTTTTAGAAAATAAGGAAATATATATATATATATATATATATATATGATTGATGATTGGATCGATAATTCCATTCGGAATTAAGATCGTTGTTTGTACACCGACATATTTTCATTTGATAGTTAAATCACAGACTATCGAAGTTTTGACCATTTTACGTTGTTAATATGGAGAGACCGGTTGGATTATTATCCGAAGAACCACTCCGTATCGACATAAGCGTTGTGATCAAATACGATGAAGAAATTGAAGACGGAGTAAAGTGCAAGGGTTGTCCTATTTACAGAATAGTGCCTTCGGTTTCGTTCACTCCCAGAACGAACGTATATGGACGAATGTCTGACAGAATAGTTCCAATGATCGAAAGAGTTGGACTGTAAAAATATATATGGTGGCCAACGGATTTATTCCCTTCGCATAATATCCAGAATCTATTTGTGCAGATCCAACTAATGATTAACGGATCTGATAATGTGGTATTCAAAGTGATCGTGTTATCAATGAATGGAAAGTAAGCGTAGCTTCTAGCCTCACATCTGGTAAATGACAAAAATCGGGCAGGCAGCATGGCTAAGTCGGTCGCACCGAAGTAGGGTGTATAATCACCTATCTAGAGAATATTCATTTGCTTCTTAAATCTATCAATGCTGTCCCATATATATATATATATATATATATATATATATATATTTACGGGAACGGTTGCTGATCCCAACCGTTGGTGATGTACATTCGATACACTCAAGCGAAATGAGTGGTCGGTCATGTGTGGCTGAGTTGCAAGATGTTCTTGTTGAACTCCAGTGTATCGTTCCTAGAGTACACTGATCGGAAGGTGGTTCCATACCTTGTCATAGTTGGAAACCCAATCATCCAATACGCACCTGCGGTTTTGATTGTATACTATATATGTAGAATGTGAGATGCAAGCGTTTCTACTAGACTGATATCTATTTGTATTTAGACATTATCATAATATCAGAATGATATTGCTTTTCAAAGATGTTTGGATTCTCATAAGGGAAAAACCCGTTCCGTATTCACGGCGTGGTCTTATGAGATATCATATACCTGTTTAAATGATTTGAGTTTACTCACACCAGTCACATGACTGACCCAGAGTTTATTTGTTTTGTCTTCCCTAAACTCTTGGGTGCCTAAATTTGTACGGGCAATCAAGTAGTCGGGATTTACAGATGCACTTGGAGAACTTGGAGCAGGAGGCTTCAGCAGTCGATAGCTATTATTTATTCCGCTATGAGGTTATATGTTGTACTCTGAAATGGTATGTATAAACAGTTATAACTTTGTATTTCAAAAGTTATGTTATATTTTATTCGTTCCGCTGTGAGATTCGTGTTTACTCTGATGATGATGTTCTTCTTCTTCTATTCTACTAATTCTATCTTATCTATCCTCACCCTCTATCTTATTTCTATTAGTTTCTTGAATTTCTAGTGCAATTTGGGGTTGGACTTGTGTTATTTAGTCAGCTCAAATTGGACTGGATTTTCAGGTCACTACAGATATCGTCGACGTAAATCTTTGAATACCATGCTATCAAATTGGGTCCCATTATCAGTGATGATAGCTATGGGTAGCCCAAATCTACATATGATGTTCCCAACGATAAAGTTGATCACCCGCTTCGTAGTGATTGTGCTTAGGTTTTCAACATCAACCAATTTCGTAAAATAATCCACAACCACGATTTCATACTCCTCTCCTCCTATAGAGATTGGAAGTATTCCGATGATGTCAACTCCCCATATTGCAAATGACCAGGGGTTGACCATCGGGGTGAGTTGGTTCGGCAAAGCTCTAGGAATCTTTGCAAACTTTTGGCACTTATTGCAACGTCGTGAGTAATCAGCCGCATCTCAATTCATGGTAGGATAATATTAGCAGTACCGTAGTATAATTTTTGCCAATGTCTGCCCTTTAATGTGGTAGGCACGATCGTCTTCGTGCACTTCTTGTAACATGCACTTGACGTTGCCATTGGCAATGCGCTGGAGCAAAGGAACCGTGAACACTCTTCTGTAAAGTGTCTCATGCTGCATGACATATCTCAAAGAATTAAAACCATAACATGCCTTTCATTCTTCCTTTCAGAAAGAGTTCCATGCAGTAAGAAGATCTTTATGGGTGTCAACCATGAATCTTTTTCAGGTTCGTCTTCCATCACGTAATCAACCTCTATCTAATCAATACTCGGAGCATTCAATTTTTCAATTGGGACCATTTCTATTTCTTTCGGGCTATCAGAGCCGGCTAGCTTTGCTGACTTGTCGGCCTTTCGATTCTCTTCTCATGGTATATGAGATATGCTATGATAATTCAGGCTAGCCTAAAGTTCCTCAACCCGCTCTAGGTAGGTAGCGAGTCGTGGCCCCTTTATCTGATACTCTTTCTGAACCTAGAATACAACAATTTGGGAATTACAGAAAATATACAGTGCAACTACTCCCAACTCTTTCGTGAGTCTCAGCCTGATAATCTAGGCTTCATACTCCAAATCATTGTTCGTAACAGGAAAATTTAGCCTTAAGGAATAATAGATTGATCGTCCCTATGGAGTTATCAAGACAACTCTAGCACTAGAACGTCAATCATTATGAGCTCCAACAATATAGCGCTTCAAAGTGCCCAGTTCTTATTTAACTTCAAAAGGGTCTGATTTGTCATCCAAGATATTATCTTCGAGAGTTGTGAATTCGACTATAAAATCAGCCAATGCTTGCTCTAAGAATGATTTTCATGGGAGGAAAGTGAGATCGAATTGACTTCGTTCAATATTCCACTTAAGTAATCTCCCAGATGCTTCAAGTCATTGGAGAACCTATCGTAGCGGTTGTTCAGTGTAATTCTTAACCGGATGAGCTTGAAAGTAGTAGCTTTCTTGAGGCAGTCAATTGGCTATAAGCTAGTTTATAAATCCTCGGGTAGTTATGTATTACCGCTGTCAACTTCTTGCTCACATAATATACTGGTCTTTGGACCCTGTCTTCCTCACGGACGAGTTCTAAGCTGATAGCATGTAGAGAACTTCCAAGTTCACATATAATCCTCGTGATCTATTGGCTTGGATAACATGGGAGGTCTTTCCAGATGATCTAGCAGGTTTGAAAGGCTTCGACCCAATCCGGGGTCTAAGAATATTTGCATTTTCATCGTTTTATTAAATCAAAGAAGTGAATGAATTTGTCGGTGGCTCTGGAATCAAATCTGCTCAAAGCTGCCACCTTTCCTGCTAAGCTCTGCAAATCTTTAATTTTCTAAGGCTTCTAGATGCCCCTGATTGCTTCAATCTAATTGGGATTAATTTCAATCCCTCGAGAACTGACGACGAACCCCAAAAACTTTCCTGACGCAACGCCAAAAGAGCATTTCAAAGGGTTAAGTTTCATCCCATAGCGTTGGACGATACTGAACATCTCCACTAAGTCTTTAACGTGGCTGGTTGACTACTTCAACTTTACAAGCATATCATCCACATAAACCTCCATCGACTTTCCAATTTTGTTATGGACCATACAGTTAACTAATAGTGGATACATTGCCCCAGCATTCTTCAGTCCAAAGGTATGACCACATAGTAGTATAGTTTAAGATCCATAATGAAGCTAGCATGTTCCTGGTCTGGAACATGCATCGGTATTTGATTCTGTTTAGAGTATGCATCTATAAATGAAAGAAGCTCGTGTCCAACTACCAAATCAACTAGCTGGTCAATTCGGGGTAGTGGAAAGTTGCCTTTTCGACATGCCTTGTTGAAGTCCAAGAAATCATGCACGTCTGCCATTTCCCATTGGCTTTCTTCACAAGGACAGGATTTGATATCCATTTAGGGTATGCTGCATCTCAAATAAATCTATTGCCCTTAAATTTCTCAACTTCTTCTTTTAGATCCACTGACCTTTCTGGATCTAACATACGCCATTTCTTCTTAACTTGGACAAAGCTTGGGTCAATGTTGAGTGAATGAATCATAATTGATGGAGATATCCAACACATATCATCATGGGACAATGCGAAAAAACAAGGTTTGCTCGAAGGAAGTCAAACAATTCACTTGTTTGGAGGGAATCCAGACGGGATCTGATATTCAAGAGCCTAGTCGGGTCATCGCTGCCAATTAGAACTTCTACTGTAGTCTCGTTGGGAGTCGTCCTTACACATTCTGGTTCTTCATCCTCTCTAGTATCAATGTCCTTGAACTAGTGACTGGGCAATCCTAACCAGAATGTGTCCGTTATTTGACATGTAGTCAACTCCTTGACAGGATAGGAATATTTGGGCTCTTTGCCATCTCCAGTGCGGGTTTCTTTCCACTCTTCCAAGTAGCATGATCTTCTTGCTAGCTGATCTCCCAAGACCAATCCCACTCTAGCCACAGTTGGGAACTTCATGAGCAAGCACGAGGGAATTATGCACGCTCGGATTCAACCAGGGCCGGCAGGCCCAGAAATGCATTATAAGGAGAGTTGATATCCATTACAAGGAACTGGAGGATTCACACTCTCCGTTAATCGCCCACACCTAACTCGACTGTTAATTCAACTATGTCAACCGATTCAGTGGATGAGCCATTGAAGTCACGTATCCATCCCTTATATGGCATTAAATCTCTTGCTTCCAACTTTATTTGGTCAAAAGCTTTCTTGAATAAATTTTGATGGAGCTCCTGCAATCAACATGGAACTTCCTCACGGTTGCAGGGCCAATAATGTCTGATATAACCAATAGGCTTATACTCAGGGTCTCCACTCCGACACTTTCTCTGTCATAGAAAACAATATCATCCATCATTGTTTTCTGTTGCTTAATCAAAACATTATCTTCTAGGGTATTGCATTCCCTCACTTCCACATGCTTCACATCATTCACATATCATTCCATCTTCGTCTCACTAAAACCTACTGGATGTGGCCCTCCTTTGACAGTGTTAATAATAATTCCTTTGGCTTTTTGCTAAACAGTGGCTCTGGGAGCCACCTGACCCTGATTTAGGGCTGAAGCCTCCTGCCTCTTGTCTTAAATGCTAACATTCAATCATTGAATGGTCATAAATCTCGTGGAACAAACAGGATTTATCTGTTTCACATTCCTTCTCCATAGAATCCCGTGGTGGCGATTTCTTAAACTGCATCACATTTCATGTACCATGATATATGTTTTCCAAGCGGTATCTCAATGGCATATAATTTTTGAATGACTAGAATCGAGGTCGCCTTTTAGCATCCCCTTTCTAATTCTGATTTCCTTTGTTATTGTTCTTGCCTTGGTGGGCATTCTTCTTGTTTTGATTACCGACATTAACTTCCACTTTTCCAGAACTATCACCGGACTGCCTTACAGCAACTTTGCTTTGAATTCTTCCTTTAAAACTTCACTAGACCTCCTCTTCCGATTAAGGAAAACATCCTCTTTGTGTAAATGCATTTTATCTTTCTCATAAAATAATTCTATCGACATAGGAAGCTTTCCAATTAAATATCTTTCAAACTCTGTTTCATTGTCCATACCATAAACCATGGCCACTAAAATAGTCTTCGGGTTAGGGTTGCTCATTTCAGTGATAGTCATGCTGAAACGGTCCAGATGTCCCCTCAAGGTCTCTCCAAGGCTTGCTTAACCGCAGAAAGCTCCATTACATGCTTATACTTTGATGCATGCGGCCGAAACTGAGTCAAAAACTTCTAGCTCAGATCTTTAAAGTTGGGAAATGATCTAGGAGGGATCCTGATAAAACACATTACTGTAATTCCCGTAAGATATATTGGAAAAGTTTTACAGATGATGGCATCAAGGGCTGCTGGTGCGTTCATATACCACAAATAACGCATTAGATGTTGTTGTGGATCCGTTGTACACGAATAATGGTTCATCGTGGGTACATTGAATTGTCTAGAACACCGTGCTTCTAAAATATCATCGGTAAAAGGAGCATAGCTATGATCCAAGCCCCAATCCTCATTAGTGTACCCTCTTCAATCATTCATAAATTAGTGTATAATTGCTGGTACTTCTACGTTAGTTAGCATATGTACTGGCTCTGCACTCTCACCTCGCTGTGCTCTCCCGGCTCCTGTGCCAGGCAACATTGGTTGTGCCTTCGTATGGATAGCTCTTCCTTGCCCTTTATTACCTCGTTCAACCACAAGACGAGTAGTGGAAGTATGGGTGCACAAGTTGAATGGGAAGTACCACACTTCTTTGGAACGGGAATGTTTTGGTTCGGTACTTCGGCCGCCTTGACATGTCCCAAATCGAAATTTTCGATCCGGGAGGGCTGTCCTGTTCAAGCCGGGAATCTTCCAAATTTTAATTCATCAACATCACGAGTTTGTTGGAATCGATGCTGTTGATCTTCTCCACTTCTTCTTGATGATGAGGATGCTTCGTCAGCCCGGTTCCGAGAAGGAGACACATCACTGATTTTCGAAATCTTGCCACTGCCTTGCCATCGTATCCATATTGTGCCTTATAACAACATTATCTCGTCTCTAGGAATTTAGGGAAGCAGTGGTCTCGTGTAACTTGCTAAGTAGACGTGCAAAGTCATCACATGTAACAAATGCCGAGTTAGGAGCCAAATCAGTTGTCATAGCAACATGCCCTTTCGCTAAGCCTTTCTCAGTTCGAGTTCAATCTGGGAATGATAGTACTGGGAATATTTGAGTTGGGAGAACTCGAGCCATGGGCAGCACCATTTTCTGCTGGCTACGATGTCTCCTATTGTGCGTCATTAGATGATGTTCTAAGGGAAGCTTGGTGAGTTCTGTCTCTCTTGGAAACTATGATTATCAAAGGTATTGAAAACGCAGATTATTCCCTTGGACATGGCGATCCAAACAGTAGGTAAACCATCAAAAAAGGCTAAGAGTTCAAACTTCTCAGTGAAAGCACCAAAATGTTTGACCAAAAAATGGCAAAAACACCCAAAATTAAAGATTTATATAGAAATAAATGAAGAAATATAAAAAGAAAATGAGGAAAACAACAATCACACAAAATTTAGAGTGGTTTGACATTAATGAGCCTAGGTGCACTTGATAATTCCTTGATTTAATAAGAAATTACAAATAGAATCCTAACAATCTCCAAACACTTGAACTACAACCATCAAACTTTAGAATTACTGTCAAGAAAATAGGGAATCGCTGGAATTTCTGATGTATAGATGATCCGTTAGTTGAAAGAGTGTCAAAAATCCTTCAAATGTCCTATAAATCATGTATTGATACTCCCGGTTCTGTCATAGCTCGGCTCATGGCTTGTCGGTTTGTGGGTGGACATGTGGTGCCAGACCCGAAATTGTAGCAGTTAGCGGGGAGAGTGCTATAAGTTGTAAGCCAATTCCCCTCAGATCGAACAATACCTGGATCGAACTGTGCGATCTGGGCTCCGTTCGATCTAGGCCTTTTCGAACCCAGGGCCATACTATGTTCGATCCGGAGGAGCAGGCTTGTGCAAATCATGTCTTTCGAACTAGGCTTCTTCGAACCAAAGTGTCTTCAACTTGGTATAATTTTGAGGCTAAATAGCCTTTGATTGTGGATAACTAGACCTTTGACGGACTTACTAGAAGGAAGGTCAATATTTTATAATACTTGTAGTGCGAATAAAAAATTGAAGGTTAATCCAATACAACTTTAATACTTGATAATTTCAACATTACAGTAGGATAGTCTATTAAAATGACATAATAATCATTAAGTAAACCTATAGAATTTATCCAAAACAACCACCATTGACATAACAAAGAGTCTCTCGATCCTTGGTGCCATATCAAGCACTTCAAATACATTGCCACCTCCGTGGCTAACTGGTAGAATACTGGCTACTGTTAGTTCTTCGCCGTTGGGATAGTGGTATTTTATTCCACAATTTTTATGTGTTGCATTATATGATCCCTTAATTTCGAACACTGACACATTTGGATGATGTCCATGTCCTGGTTTTAATTCTACATGAACATCATTTGCATCGTTATTTAATTTTCTGCCTATATACCGAGGCCTTATCAAATCATTCATATTGTGTATTTGCCACCTTACACTCAGTCCAAGACGCTGCAACATTAACACAAATAAGCATTAGTATTTCTTATCATTTTAGTTAAAGTCACATCAATATCTAATGATGAACAAATGATATTTTGGTTAATAAATCTTACATCATATGCACGATGGTATGACAATGAATTGTTTAAATGCAAGAAGAATTAAATATTGTACAATTAATTATGTGATTTTAGGATAGCTGTACTACTCCAACATGAAATTACTATTCCAACCATGTAATTATTTTGCTAATATATAAATATTTTAGTAATTACCTTTCTTCTGACGCTAATCAAATAATTACCATGAGCATCCTTAATAATAACTTCGTCCACTGAAAAATTTTCAACTTCATATAATAGTGTATTCACCTCGGTGTACACTTTATATGTGTTATTCACCACTGGATACAGGTAGACGGTGAACCCATTTGTTTCTGTCAAAGCATGTACATGATGTAAGTCAAAGCAACCTTAGATATAACGAAAACAATGAAATAAAAATTACTGATCACAAAACAGTAACATAGCATCATGGAATGCAACATACGTGAAATTTGGATGGATAGAAGAATTGCCAGAAATAGTCCTAGGGATGCCATTGTTGTTCTATGTTTTGGTTCAGCCTTTTGTCGTGATTAACTCCTACATACAAACCACTATATATATTTGAATTTTACAAAAGATATCTTCTTATACCTACTATATTTAGACAATTAGTTAGCCAAGGTATACGTATGCTGTTAGAAAGAACCATTGAATATGCATATAGGAGGGTATAATTAATTGAAATAAATATGATTGGATTTATAATCTCATATGTAAACTTTTTTGAATAAGGTTTCATATTTGATTGCAATGGTACGAAAAGTTGCAGACAAACTTAACACATGAAAATTGATTGAAAAACGTATGCATGTATAGCTTATTTCTAGCCTAGGAGGAGATGCACGAACTTATCTCTAACCTATGTGTTTGGTTGCCTCAAATATGCAACGATATGGAATTTCGAACACATTATATTTGAGTTTCTGAATTATTTAAATATTCTAACCGTAGTTAAATGTGATTAAAAGGATTTTATAATTTGATTAACCCCTTATTAGTTAATAACACATTATGGTGAATTTGTTTTTGAAATGTGATTACAAAAACAAATAGTTTTAAGAAAAATATCGATAACGTGATCGATATCATTTTATCATAAGCCACCTTTCCCTCGATAAACATTGTCTGAACTCTTTGATCATGTCTAGTATATTGTATATCATTCGTTAACAAATAAAGAAATTCACCATAAAGTGAGAAATTTTGGTTAAGGTTAGCATAAGATGAATGAATATCATTGTGTCGATAAATGACTTTTTCTTGATAATATTTCTCAATTAATTTTGCATCAAGTACACTGGAGATTGAATTGTAATTGGACTGAATATGATTTGGTAAGCTGTAACACCCCATAATTCTGTAACATTAGGTTTCGCAAATTAAAGTATAATTAAATTTTAAAATAATAATCAGGGGAAACGTGTTGCGCCATTGCGTTCGTCTCGAAATTCTTCTTGGAAACGAATCCGAGTTTTCGAGAAACGGAGTCCGTATGAGGAAGATATGACCCTCCGAAGTTTCAGAGATTTTCAGAATCGAAAACAGCTCGAAATTCAAATTCAAATGCCAGTGCAGACTGGGCGGATATTTTCCCGCCCAGGACCAGGTCGACCTTGGGGTCTACACTATGGCCGACCTCCCAGGGACCAAGTCGACCCTATGGTCGACCTGGGGGTCGACCTGGTGCCAGAACCCAGTTCTGAGCCTGGGTTCATTTTGATGTATCTGGTCTCATTTTTTGTCTAGATTCGTCCGCCTAATCCTATATAAACAACCTCCTAGCCTCATTCTCTTTACGCCATTCTTCTTTAACCTTATGCTGCACAAATTCTTGATGGACATGGCTTCTTTGGAAATAAATAAATTAAAGTAAAACACGAAGACTATTTCTTAAAGACTATGGCTAGGAATTTGCAAATTGGAGATTCAAATCAAGTTAAAGCTTCAAGAAGGGAAGCAAAGGCTAATTCAACGGCTTCGAGCAACGTCGCGCGAATCATATCAAGTTACTTCAACGTTATCTTATTATCCTTTCTCCGATCAATTTAAGTCAGTTACTTTTTAGATTTGAACGTCTAGATCTATTTGTGGCAAGTAATTAAATGGATATAAGAATATGCATGATCCTCTCATTTGAATCTGTGCTCGTATATGCCTTTGGATCTAATTAAGAACTATTGTGATTAATTACCGATGAGACTGTGCCTATGCCTATGACGTTGAAACTATTGTTAATGGCCTAAGACTATGATTGTGAACATAAGACCATGCCTATGCCTATGATTGTGAACATAAGACTATGTCTATGCCTATGACTGTGAACATAAGACTATTGCCTATGACTATGACAAGGACAATTGTGGCTAATCACCTATGACTCATGACTACGAGATTATTGCCTATGATTATGAACATAAGACTACTGTCTATGACCACGACTTTGAAATTATTACATTTAATTACCGATGACTATTTAGGGTAATTGCCTAGGACTATTTTGGTTAATTATCCATGACTATTGTGGTTAATCGCCTATGATTCATAATTATGAGATTTCTACCTATGACCATGACTATGACTATTGTGGTTAATTGCCTAAGACTATTATAGTTAATTGTTTATGCCCATAACACCATATTTACAAACCATGTTGTACACCGAACTGGCATTTTGTTGGATCTCATACCTAGGGTGTGACTTGCTTAGTTTATTCCTATTCGCTATTATGTACACCAAAACCATTGGATCCATTATCCTTGTATTTGGCTCACTTTTGCATGCCTATTCTTTTACGTCAATTCTCATGTTTATCCTCTATTCCCTTTTTAGTTTCATTTCATGAGTATTTAGAAAACTTGTGAAATCATGGTATACGTACGTTATGAACGCGGGGTTATTTCAGTATAACGTGAAATATATATTAATTGGCATAATTTAGAGCATGTATTATAACATGACTATTAGATGCAAATTGGGGTAATTTGACGTGAATTATAGAAGATGTAATTTGATATATTGAATCTAGTATTGGCAAGTAAACTAAGCTTTAGGTATAAATTGTAAACTAGAGTATCAAATCTAGTTTTGACAAGAATTGTAAATGGGAATACTAGATCTAAATTGGCATAAAACTGCAGGTTGGGTTCAATGATAGGTAAATCAAGATTTGGGCCTAGAATCTAGGTATGTTAGTAGGCATGACAAGTGAATATGAGATAGGCAAAATTTGTTAAAAAGAGTCGTTAGCAATTTACATATAGACAAAAAGGATAAATATGTAAATCTAAGAAAGACGAATATGCCTAACCCGAGGTTAGATTGAGTTACGGTATAAGACTGCCCGCAACCGCCCGGCAAATCCTGCAACTGTAACAATACCTATCTAATGTGGGTGGTTAGAGCATTGAGCCCAAAAGGACCTGAGGTTAGACTAAGTTGCGGTGTAAATCTGCCCGGAACCGACCGAAACATCCTGTAACCGCAATGATATATGTCTAATGTGAGTGGTTGGTGCTTTAAAGAATAATTTAAAGCTAAGAAATGGTTAAGCTAGAATGGGAGGGTTAAGGAACACTTAACCAACTTAACATGTTAACAAGACAAGACTTGTAGGGGCTAAATAACCGTTATAACATGTTGACTAGACAAGTGGGTAAGTTTAAGAAAAGGTTTAACCATTATAACATGTTAACCAAACTAGAAGGTGGGGTAAAGTAATATACACTTAGCCAATTTGACATGTTAACTAGACTAGAAGGTCGAGTTAAGTAAACTAAGAATACTTAGCCATCATAGTGTGCCAAATGAACAAGGTTAAGTTAAAACATGAAGGGACAATACTTAACCATTAGAACATGTGAATTAAACAGATGTTAGGGTTAAGTTAACTAAGGGAACACTTAACCAATACAAGATGAAGCGGTGGGTTTAAGTAATAAGAAATATTTAACCAATATAACATGAGTTGTGGTAGGGTTAAGTCAACATGAACTACTGATAAAAGTTAACCAGTCTAACATGACAAATGAATGGGGTAAGTTAACTTGAATTGACTAATGACACTTAACCAATCCAACAGGACGAGAAAAAGAACTAAGTAGTAAACCTTAGTTAAGAGGACTAAGTTGTAAACCTTATTTAAGAAAACGACAGTTCAGAAAACTAAGTAGTAAACCTTCGTTAAGGGAACTAAGTAGTTAACCTTAGTAGAACACGAGAAGGAGCGAACTTTCATTTGATCTTAAAGAAGGCTCCAACAAACTAGGTTACGAAGCACGCGGCTTCGAGGGGACGTGAGGGTACTCTTGGTATCCCTCTGTGAGGCTGTAGATGATCCGCCTGGGCTCACAGAGGTTAAGGTCTGCGTTAGAAGAACCAAGGGTATGCCTTGGTTGCAATATAAGGCAACCTAAAGACTAGGATGGACCAGCATGATTCGGCGAGACTAGTAGCCCTGTGATAGCAACTCGTCGTCTACCTACCATCTTGAGTCAGTCGAGATACGTACAGTGGAAAGGCGGAGAACTCCCAAAGACCATATACTTGCTATCTAGTTATGGGTGCAGATGGCCATAGGTTAGTGGGGGCATAGAGGGCCTGCGTATAGTTCTGATTTTTCAAGATGTGCCTTTCATTAGTTGAGGGAGGGGTCAAGTGGGACCATAACCACTGGAAAAAACAGACCTTAGCATCTGCATCGGCAGATATCTGAAAGCTCCCGACTGAGTTCCGTGTTTCTTGATTTGCCCTGCCACGAGACTCGGGTCGCACATATAGAGGACATGTGCATCTAGACAGTGATAACGATCCACGACACATAAGTAGGGAAAGTCTAGGAACATATAACGCTCTGGGTAGTGTGTCTCAGATTAGGGGCGTTGTTCGATAGGTAGCATAATCCCTAGTTGGACCTAGGTCGCGTAAACCCTAAAATTCGAGAAATGTTCAATGGGTAGCATAAACCCCAGTAGCCCTGGGTAGCCCAAACCCTGGTTGAATCTAGGAAGCGTTCGATAGAAAACCCTAGATTAGATCTAGGTAATAAATAATAGATGTACACCATAAAATAACCACAATTTCGGTGTTTGGGATCATGTTACTGTTTTATCAGTTTATACAGATTACTAGTTGGACACTAGTTAGGTGGTGCAGAGATATAGAAACTAGAATAACAGGATAATAGCGAAGCAGAGAAAGTAGTGAAGCATATCTTATCTTGCCTTAATCTTATGTTATCTTGTTAGCCCTACATCATGGTATTATCTTGTATTCAGTTAATCCATGTCATGTTGTTTTTACCTGTTCACATGTTGAAAGTTACTGAACTTACCAGACTTTATGTCTGACTCTGTTTTTCCTTCGTCTTCTTTTCTTCCGTCCCCCCCCCCCAGTCAGTTAAGGAGGGAATAATATAGCTCAGATTAGATTGGACTGTTACTCTTTCCATGCTTGAAGACTCTGTGACATAGTGCTTTGGAATCTCTTTCCTGCTACTATGGCTGGCTTATGCTCTATTGGGGAAAATCATTGTATATTTATGCTTCTTTATTTTGTTAAACAAGATGGATGTTTGGTATCAGAGAACAATCTTTGTACAAGCTATTTTATCAATAAAGTAAAGTTTTTATCTACCGCTGCTTTTAATTATCTGTCTTGTAATTTATCTGCATCTTTTACCTTAAATGCTCCACAGAAATTTGTGCATTCCCTTTGTGAGTGACACTAACGGATGTGGGGTGTTACAGAAGCTACCGAGACGATTGCAGTGATCAAGAAAAGAACGAAAGTAGCGCATGCAAGATTAACAAAAGTGTAGTCATAAACTCATAATACGAGAGGAGATTAGGAATTTGAAGTGGGAAGTTCTGTATTTGTGAAGATTTCCTTGATCATAGCTGCTATTCAATTCAGAAGGACTTGAAAGTTGGCATTAAAGTACGTTGGTATTATCAGATTATAGGGAAAGTATGGCCACACTCGTAAAGAGTTGACTTACCAAAAAGGTTTTTTGGATTCCATGTTTCTCATGTATCTCAATTGATAAAGTGTGTTCATGACCTATCACTAAATGCAAATGAATCAATTCAAGAGGATTTGGTGATATAACTAAACTTGAGAGTGATCGCACATCTAGTGCATATTGTAGATTAAGATGAGAAAATGCTATGTAATAAGATGGCAAAATTAGTTAAGACTGAATGGAGTGATGACCCCAGATATCGTACTAGGGAAAATATATATATTATATGAGAGATACCTATCATCAGGCTATGCCCGGAGGGGAGTCGGGTGAGCCCGTCGACTTGGGTAACCATCGTAATGTGGGCAGCAGTGGGAAGGTTTGGGGCAGCAAGTAGAATTTAATTGTCTAAATTTTGCAAAAGATGCTTTTGATGGTGGAATAATGTGGCAAGTTGGTAAGCTTCTTGGCAAATTTGCATGTTGGTGTGGGTTCAATGCTTGGAGGCTTCAATTTTATTTATGTTTGGCTAGAGAAACATTACACCTAGGGCCGGCACTGCCTATCATGAGTTAATGTTAGAATAGTTAATTTTTTTTGTATGTATTATGCTTGCACAGTTGTATGATGAATGCTTAGTGTATGTTTTTTTCATGGATTTCGAGATACATAACATATTGCATTTTGTGTCATGTTGAGTAATCTCTTCTTTTTCTAGTTTCTGGGATGGAATTTTTTTTTGAAAGGAGATAAAAGAATTTTTTTACTTAGTATTTAAAAAGTTTGATGCTACAAAACAAAAAACAAGGGGACTGTTAATGACACTCCCTTTTCGGTTAAGGGGTGACACAAATTTCAGTTTTTAAAATTTTGTTAAGGGAAGTACACTACAGTCTAAACACCCCTTAACAATATGCAATAATAAGACAAAATTACCCTTAATCTTGTAACACCCCATATATTCTATAACAGTGAAATTCAAAAATTTAAAAGTATAATTAATTCTAGTGAAAGAATTAAGGGAAACGGCTTACGCCATTGTGTTCGTCTCGGAATTCTGGTTGAGATAGAGTCCGAATTTGCGTGAAACGGACTCCATATGAAGGAGTTATGATCTCCGGAAGTTTCAGAATAAATTTGAAATTCAAAAACAGCTCAGAATAGGTTTTAAAATTCGAATTCGAGTTCAAACTGGGCTGGGCGGGAAAATTCCCGCCCAATGACCAGGTCGACACTAGTGTTGATTGGGCAGTCGACCTGCCCCCCCCCCCCCCCAAGTCGACTGCGCAGTCGACTTGGGTGTTGACCTACAGGTCGACTTGCCCGGTCGGCCTGACCAGGTGTATCTGACCCTGGTTCGACTTCTGGTGTGTTGTACGGTCTGATTTCCCTCTCTGTTTGCATCTGACGGTTCAAATTAACTTGAAAACTCTATAAATACACCCTGAGGCTCAACTAATTCACATAAGAAAATAAGAGAGGAGTCGTCATGCTGCTAGGAAGGAGTTGATCGTAGCCGCCAAGAATCAAACTAATAAGCAAATTAAAGTCTGATCAAATCAATCAACAAATTGCTACCCAAAGGAGAGCACCTCCAAATTCAGAAAACAGAAATTAGAAAACAAGATCTCGTCACACGTTGTAAGTATAGTGGTCTTTCAGAATCTGAATAAAATTATGATGTGATACGATGTAATTGAGAATCGAATTGTATTGTTGTTGTATAATGATGTAGATCTTGTGTATTGTGATGTTTCTATCATGATTATGTGTATTGATTAGTGGCATAAATGGGTCGATGCAAGTTTATTATACGATTGTATATGAAATTAATTGCAATTGCAAGTTTGTGGCAAAATTTATGATTAGATCCCTTTTATGTTTATGTTAATATCCCCTTTATGTTTATGTTGATATCATGGGCCATATACATATGTAAACATATCCTAGATCTGAGATCTTTTATGCCTGCATGACTCAAAACTTATGTATACATCTTAGATCCATTACAAGTATGATTAGAACTATGTTAAATGCAGTTTGAGTTACATAAACTATGCAAGTTCATGTGGAAATAGACTATATATTAGATTTGGACATTTTTGGGTTAATTTACTACATGCTAGTTTTGTGTTCGACATTATGCCAAGTTAATATGTTAAAACCCAAGTTTGTATAAATCTACATATGCCATCCTATGTGACACCCATTTAGTTGTTTACCAATTTTGAATGCAAGTTCACATGATCCAATGTTTATGTTAACGCCAATTTGCAAGTTCATGCGCTACACCTTCTATGTATCATAGAAATATTATATGTTCTGGATTTCCACTTTTCTCACGTTTATCAAGTTGGGCTGAATTGTGTCGAGCCCAACATTAGTACGTACAAACAGGTGTAATAGCGTTGGGTGTAAAACATGATATAATAAATATGTTGGCATGTTTGGCGTGTGCCAACGACTGTGACATTTTAGCGGTATAAATTGTTATACCCAAATTAAATGACGACATGAAGTTTGCATAAATAATAAAATATGTAAATCTAGAAAAGACGACATGTTTGACCTGAGGTTGGATTGAGTTGTGACATAAACCTGCCCGGACCCGCCCGGACCCGCCCGGCTGTCCAGTAGTCACAACAATACCTATCCAATGTGGGTGGTTAAACATTGAGCCCAATAAAGACCCGAGGTTAGACTGAACTACGGTGTAAACCTTCCCGGAACCAACCGGCACATCCAGTAACCATAGTGATATCTGTCTAATGTGAGTGGTCGGTGCTCCAAGAGTCTAAGGACAGGTAGTAGGGTTAAGTCAACTAAAAACACTTAACCAAGATTCAACATGTTAACAAATATTGATGGGTGAGGGTTAGGTATATACATACACTTAACCGCTTAACATGTTTGACTAGAAAACCCTGGTAACGTAGGGACCCGTTTCAGCAGTAACCCAATTTAGGTATCAACGGTACCCTGAAACTAGGCAGGGTGGGGCACGATTACTGGGCTGATTGTAAGCGGTCAAATAATGGCAATGTTAGGTGCACAGTGTAGGTCTAATGGTGTGCGGTCGTGCACGCACTTCGGAGCAAACAAGCAGGGCACTGGGGGCACCAGTAGTATATCCTATGCCTTCTAGTAATTGTGTCGGGGCCACCACCATGGGTCTTGATACACCCCATGGTGGGACCAGCATAGGTATCTACACTTCTTGGGGTAGCCGTAAGACACACGTACGAGTAGGAGCCGATCTTTAGAAGAAGAAAAAAAGATCACTTCACCCTCAGTATGGGGTGCCGATTAGAATAATTCTAGCAAATGCAGAGATATAGTGTGGGTTCGATAGTATGTTCGATTCTAGACTACACTCCCTTAATTATGATACTATCCTGTTTTAAGTTTATGTCTATCATATCCTTTTTTTACATACTGAAAAGTCACTAGATTTACTCAGGCTTTATGTATGACTCCGTTTTTCTTTTCGTCTTCTTTACTTTCGTTGCCTCCCCCCCTTAGGTCAACAGGGAGGAAACAACTCAGCTTAGTCAGACTCTTTTGCAAGCTTGAAGACAATCGATGTACGGTTTGGATCTCTTTTGCTTGGATCATGGTTTTGGATATCATTATGGGGATTGTGCTGCTTTATTTTATGTTTTATGCTTCTTTGATAATCAAGACAGTTATGGAAATGTAATGTTTTTGGAAGTATTGTAAGACAATTATGGTATGGTTTGTATGACACGTATTTTGATGAAATAAAAGTTGCTATTGTTTCCGCTGTTTAAAAAAAAAAAAAATGTGTATTTATATCTGTCTTGTGTATCTGTGACTTATACTTATAAACCTCCACCAAAATTAGGGCATTCCCTTTGTGAGTGACCCTAACGGAGGTGGGGGGTTTCAAATCTAAAGAAGAAGCATGACGTAGTGAAATTCGGTCGCGTGTCACCATTTTCCGAAGCACGACGTAGATGTGAAAATATGAAAAACGGCCTGCAAACACCGAATAATCATTATAAAGATAGAAAATTATGACCGTTTTTAGTGTGCAAACACGGTAGAGTATAACCGTTTTCGTTGTTTTTGTTAAGTTTGTTACAGAGATAGAAAAGATGTTCTAATGCTACCACTTTTATTAAATAAAAATTGTATACTCTTACCCTTTTTTCTTGTTCGAGCGCGAGCATTGAAATACAGCAGAGTTATTTTTGTCACTTAAAAGTATATCTGGTGTTGCCCCTTAATAACTTTTTTTATAGACTGGTGTCCCCTTAATATATGACAACCCTTAAAAAAAAAGGGAGTATCATTAACAACACCCAAAAACAAGAACAAAATCTCACCACATATGCTCTCAACATAAAAACTAGCTAACTAGCATATGGCTTATAACATCACCACAAAGAAATACATAAAATATATATACAACATAAACTTGTTGCAACCATCTAACGAAGCAACTTTTAGTCCCTTCAAAATATGTCTATGAATTAAAGCATATAATTCAATAGAGATCGACATTCCATGCCCGAAAGCTCTTTTGTTTCTCTCTGACCAAATCTCATATATAAATTTCTTCAAAATCTTAAGCAAAATCTTGGTCTTTGAATTTTTCCATCTGGTGGCTTTAAAAATGTTAAACTACTTAACAATACTCACTGATGACGGCCTGTTGAAGTTAACATTAGACCAAATTATCAACCATGTACTGTAAATGACTGGACATTCAAATAATAGATGGACATTTGTTTCAGCCACCACTTTGCAGAATAAACATTTATTATTTGGAACCGAACCCATGTTAAAATGCCTTTGTTTAATATTAATCCCATTCGCCATAACTTTCCACAACATTAAATTTTCTCTTGTTGAACTTCCTATATTCCAAATACGAGAAGAACAAGCAAAAGACTCATTAACCTGCTTCGACCCATTGTATGCATTTCTAATCGAGAAAGCCTTACCATTCAATAATACTGCAGATTCACCATCAATGATTTTACCTTCAATTATATCCTTCCATAGTTGTCGATGAGAGGTTGAACTTAAATACGACAAGACAATACCATCATCATGTAAAAAAAAATCTATCATCTATGCAGATTCAAGAATTCTTGAGTTTCTCAAAATGTTATATACCACAACCTTACTTGAGATAAGTCCTTTCCTTGCCCATGGATCATGCCAAAATGAAGTCCTCTTATTAATCTGAAATTTTTGTTGAATCAAAGGAAGAAAAACCTCTATAAGATTCAATATGTTCCTCCAGCTCCAACTACTGTTCTGATTGACTTGCATCATCCAGAAATTTTTATCCTTGATCAGATTACATTTAATCCATTGAGATCAAAGACTACCATCATCACTAAGCAGTTTATTAAAATATACCGATATTGTTGCTTTGTTCCAAAAAATAAGTTTGTAATTCCCAATCTACCATCTTTTTTATCCTCATACAACTTGCTGTAAGCAATGGGTATTAACTTCCTAGAGAATGGGTCACTATGCCACAAAAATTTGTTCATCTCACTAGTAACCATTTTTTAAAGTTTAATTGGCGAAATGTTGTGACGTGACCAATAATTGGTCATTGTTGTAGCTATTGACTGAACAATGGTGAGACTTCCCGCTTGAGATAGCTTACAACTGGGCTACATTAATAATTTCCCAATTATTTACTCAAACAGTGGAGAACATTTATCCTCTGACAGCCTCGAGCAGATCAACGGAAGAACCAAATATGTTGCATCACAAGATAATTCATTCAGAGCTGATAAATTTATAAGTTCTCTTTTATTTTCTTTGTTTATTCCTGCAACCAAAACTGATGACTTACTCGTATTAATTTTCAAACCAGCGATTTGATAAAATTCATGCAAATAGATAATATGCATTGAATATTTGGAATGGTAGGCTTTGTGAAAATAACAAGATCATCCGCAAAGAGTAGATGTGTAGTCAATGGGTTCTTACATTTAGGATGAAATTCCATGTTTTTCCTATTTACTTGATCCAATATCAGCTAATTTAACAATTCCATTACAATTATGAAAAGATATGGTGATACAGGATCACCTTGCCTAACAACATTAGTACCCTTGAAGAAACCATGCAAACTACCCTTCCTAGAAATAGAATAATATGGAGAGGAAATGCATGTGTATATCCAGGCCAAAAAAGGTTTTGCAAAATTCATCCTCGAGATGATTGCAATTATAGAATTCCACGAGATAGTGTCGAATGCCTTCCTAATATCCAATTTCAACATGCATCTAGGTGATATCCCTTTTCTATTATAACCATACAATAAATCTTGACTTAATAATATGTTATCACTTATGGATCTTCCACTTACATAAGCTGTTTGATTACTAGAAATAAAATATGGAAGGTCTGTTTTCATTGCACTTGCCAAAACCTTTGAAATTACCTTGTAAATAATATTACAACATGAAATTGGACAAATTTCAGAAACTGATGATGGATTATCTACTTTCGGTATCAAAGCAATAGAGGTGGCCGATAAACTTGATGGCAATTCATTGTTCATAAAGAAAAATTGAATGACACTTACAATATGATCTCCTATGGTTTGCTAGCGTTTTTAAAGAAATTAAGCCTTAAAACCATCAGGTCCTCCACAACTCGCAGCATCAAGACAAAATACCGCATTCATGATTTCTTCACTAGTGATAAGACTAACCAACTTCTCAATTTGTTAAAATGATAAGTTGGAATACTAACGTTGAATAGAGGAATCACATTTGGTTGAAAATCATTTGCAACCAAAATTGAAGAGAAATCCTGAACAAATGTCTATCTATCTCAGAGGAATGCAAAACACCATGATGATCATAAATCAATTAAATAGCATCTGTAGCCTTTTTAACCTTCAATGAGTTATGATAAAAAATTTGTGATCCCCTTCTAATTCTCTTCTAGAAAATGCCATCTTCCTTGATGCTTGTAATTCAGAGTCCAATGCACTTGCCAAGCCAACTTTAAGCATATCCTCCATATTAATTAAATTGATGTTATTAGGATCTAGAGTCAAAGCATTCTGCACACATATCGATTCTTCTCTAATAGAGGATGACATCAATGAACCGCTGCCAAAATTAGAAGAAGCCCAAGCCCTAAGATGAATATTAAGAGCTTTAATTTTATCCACAAGAGAAAGCAAAGAATTTTTGTTAAACCTAGTAGACCACACCTACCATAAAAGATTAGAGAAACCAGTATGATTAGTCCAAAATTTTAAAAATTTAAAAGAGGATCTACCGGTACTAATGGCTTCTTCAACTCTTCAAAGGATAAGCAAAGGTTTATGATCAAATAAGGTTGAGCGGAGAATTTGATAGAAAGAATTAGGCCAAAGGTTGAAGAAATGAATATTTGCAAATACATGGTCAAGATTGCAACAAGTTGTTTTGCCAGTTTTGCAACAATTAGACCAAGTAAAAGAAGGACCAAAACTGCTAATAGGATAACGAGAAGAGGAAATCAAAGCATGTTTAAGAGGTGAAATGTCAGAAATGAATAGAGGACAACAACCAGATTTTTTATTACAAGAGAGCATACAATTGAAATCCCCTCCTATAATCCAAGAATTAACAAATTAATGAATGAGATTCAAGCTATTAAGAAACACCCGTCTCAAGGAAAGAGCATTGTGAGCATAAACTGAAGTTAGAGAAAAAGATGAATTCGATGGTAAATGCAAGCATTTGAAATCTATGAATTGGTCAGATGAAGCCAATTTTGAAAGATTGAAGATAATTGGATTCCGAATATCCTGAATTCTTCCAAAATTGGCATTAGATAAGTTATGATTGAAATTCCATGATGAAGAAATGAAATTTGCAGCCTTTACTATTGCATTCAAATTCAGTTTTGTTTCAGATAAACAGATCAACTAAATGTTGTAATCTCTTATCAACACTCTTATTTCACTTTGCTTAGAGGTAAGATTCATACCTCTAATATTCCAATATGCTACATTGTGCATTATTTAAATGAGAGAGGATTAGCCAGGGATGTTGGATGCTTCCTTGTATGTCTTGTGGAGGGTTGATTCTGACTACCTGAAGGTATTACCTCCTCAAGATTAAATTCCTTTCCATTATTTAAGTCAACAGTTTCTATAGAAATAGAAGAGAAGGCTTTCTTCTTCTTGCCTTTTTTCTTGTTCTTACTACCATAAAGGGCAGAGAATTCATCAGTAAATGGGTCAGAATTTGTGATAGTGGAATTATTGGAAGCAGAAGGAGGAAGAATAACATTTGGAGGAGTAGAAAGGTGAGCATAGGAGAATTAAGTTTGTAGCTTAATGAAGAGTTTGCAGGCACATTAAAGATGAAAGAAGAACCACATGAGGAAGAATGAAGTGCTGGAAAAGTCGAAGACATGGATGAAGAAGGCACGCTAAAGATGAAAGACGAGTCACAAGTGGATAATTTTAAGGTGGAACAAGATGATGCATTATGATGAGAAGATATGCCTTTAATTAATGATTGCACATTTGAATGTTCATCCATAATTCCAAATGGATTGTTCACATGGAATTCATTTGCAACTGCCACTTTTAGCACAATTCAAACACTTCGTTTCACTTTAATAAATTCCCTTTCACCAAATGACCATTTTCATAAGAGCCATTTTTATGATGAACAAAACACTTGCCATTTCCATCAACCAACACAACATTTTTATTTAACACTTCTTTATCAACAAGATTTAAATCCATTTCCATTTCATTGTTTACCAAAACTGCATTTATATCATATTCCCTCCCTACAATCTCAACCACATCCTCCATTTCTTTATTCGCAACTTTTGCAACATCAATGTTGAAGCCATGGTACTTTTTCTTCTAAATTTGTTTTTTTCTTGGTAACCACTTGTTTCCAACCTTGTTGAGAATTCTCTGATGGAGCTTTATCTCTAACCTGCCTCACATTTGACTTCCTTTCATCATAAAACCGCTAATTCTGAACTTCCTGATGCAACTCTTCCTTATCAATTAACTCACAACTATTAGTTTCATGACCAAAAACTTTACAATGCATGCAAATTTTCGATCTCCAATTATATGAGATCTTAACAAAAGGATAATTTTCACCAAGACCCTCAAGCTCAATACATTCAGGTAACTCATATTTAGGGGAAATTTCTATTAATGCCTTAGCGTACTTGAATCTTTGCATTTTCTCTGTACTCTCATCAAAACAAAGCAGCTTACCAACATGTCATACCAACCAAGTAATTCCATACAATGTCCAGAGCAATAAGGGAAATCGATGCAATTGAACCCAGATGGGTACCGTTCAAATTTGTGATAATGAACTCCCAATCGAAGGATCCCATTCATAATTATAAACATTCTACCCCTTATAAAAATAGGATCAACTTGAAGAATTTTTTCCCCTATTAGTATCATTTGAGAACTTAAGGAAAAAAATAAAACCATCTGATTTGATGTCCACTTCACCATTCAATTTCCAATGTTTATGCAATAAATTCACTATTGAGAGATAAGATAGTGTTCCATCAATAAAAAAACCAACAAGATGGTTGTTCCAATATTTCATACCTTCCTCCTTAATTTGATCAGGAATCACCTTACGCTTTCCATCTCTAGGTATGTCATAATGTATAGGCTTGAAAAATCCAACATTACGTAGAAGAGCTTTAAATAGGGAAGCGAAGTCAGATTTAACAGGATGAGGATTATGATTGGCAAAACCAAAGGATTTACAATTGATTGATTTTGGATAATTGAGGGATTAACATTTGAAGTGCTAGGATTGAAAGGAATACCAGAGCTACTACAAGAAATCTGCACCTTTTTGGCCTCCAAATAATTATTATTATCAATGCTTGACATTATTACAACACGATCATAGTTGTTAGAGGAAATGATTTTAGCCAAAGGAAGATTTTGAGCAAATTCATTGACTAAAAAGGAGTTAGTAGACTGAACCTCTACATTCTTGGCATTTAAAAGACTGCCACTATCAAGATTCGACATAATATCAACAATATCAGAGGTGTTTGAGGAAATGACTTTAGAAGAAAGAAAGCTTTGATCATTTACATTAACAAAAGAAGATTTAAAAGATGAAGGCTCAACATTCTTGGCATTTAAAATATTGCCATTGTCAAGATTCAACGAAAAGTCGACTGGATCTGAGGAATATAAGGAAATATCAATCTGAGTTTGTTGATTTACATCAAATTTATCAGAATTCGAAGACAAGATGCTCATATTAATAACATTGGAAATTTTGTTATCTACAAGATTCAGATTCAAAAAATTATCAACAAAATCGAAAGTTGAGGAGAGGTTTACCAAAGAAGGTTTGACTTGTGAAAGATTGGATACTGGTGGGAGATCTGGAGGGTCAAGAGGATGAGCTGGAAGAGGGGGAAAGGTCGGATCAATGGAAGAAGAAGAATAGGAAGACGGATTGGAGAGAGCGATCGCCATTAACAAAGGTTTTCGGAGGTTTTTTGATGAAATTTATTTTAAGTGGGGTAGAATGTAATAATCTAGAATTTAGTCGCTTTAAATATGGATATTCAAATAATAATAATAATTAATTAATGGGTATTATCACTTAAAATAAAACATTTCAAAATAATAAATAATGACGGTAAGTTTGGTTTTAAAACTAGTTTACAAAAATAATTAGTTTAAGGAATTATAAAATGTGACTGGAAATTGCTTTTTCGACTTTCCACATTTGAAAGTTGTCGAAAATGTCATTCACATTGGAAATAATAAATGTACACATTTAAATTAACATGAATATACATTCAAAGTAAAATAAAATGTTTGTGTGTCTATATATATATATATATATATATATATATATATATATATATATATATATGTGTGTGTGTGTGTGTGTGTGTGTGTGTGTGTGTGTGTGTGTGTGTGTGTGTGCAGCACGCGTGTGCGCAATTAATTATGATAAAGTGATATAACTTTTGTGAGAATTAAAAAAATTAAATTAAATAAAGTGTCATCTTCTTAAGATATGAAATTTAGACATGTTAGCATGAGAGGAGCTTGTTCATATGTCTAAAATGAGAGAAAGGAAGGGTGCTAAGGTGATGTGCGTGTTTGATAATCATACAACTCTTTCACATGTATGTATACCCCATTCTTAGTTAAATTTTCTTCTTTATAATTCCATTCTCATAAACTTCCTCATTCACATGTTCATTGATGACTTCGATAGCCTTTTAGAAATTTTAGAAACATTATTTTCTCTTTCTAAATACATTTAAATCCTTGTTTAAATCTTTTTTTCCTTTCTACCACTCTTCTTTCCAAAATAAGCCATCAACACCTAAAACAAGTTTGGTCAGCCTTTTCACCTCATAGGCAAAGCTATATTTCTATATAAGTCCACAAAAGATGAAATCTTTTCAAGTTAGAAGCCGTGGACTTAGTGGTTTATGAATTATAATTAAGTTTCGCTTGGTTTCGTGGAGTTTTGACGAGTAGACTTCTCACTTTAGAATAACCTTTTAGGCTTATGTTATTGCTTGGCTTGCAAGTTAAATATAATGCTTATTTGGAAATTGTGAGTTTTAGAAAATTTGTTGTTTGAGGCTACTCTGATGAAGATAATGTTGTACTTCTAACTTCAATGATCTATTGAATAGATTCTTTCGAACAATAATTCAACCCACTAAGTGCAAACGGGCTATCGAACTATTGACATTATGATTCAATGAAGCCTTAGAACGACGTGACTAAATTCAATTTATATGATCTTGATCTGGCTAAAAAAACTTGGTATGCTTTTTGGTAGCACAAATTAGAGAGGCAGAATAGGGTGGAGAAAAGGAAGATATTTGCAACATTTTTGCGTTTGCAACACGTTGATGGCATTGCAAATTTGTGAAGTAAAAGATGAAATCCTTGACTAATTGCTATATTCTGGACGTCGACGATATAAAACGGTGGAGATAAGTTTCTTTTCGTTAACCGTTGAATCTTTTTTAATGGGGTTGAACCATTAAAAATGGCCGTTACCACTGCAAATTGGTCACGCTTGCCTTTAATGAATTCAAAATCTAAACTGGATCCATAACGGGTTGAAATCGGCATGTTACCATTTTTATATTTCATCCAAAAACTATGCATTCGATCCGGACCTAGGCCCGGACTCTAATCCAGCCTGGTTTGATCGGTCGAAAAAACGGCGGTGGCATGTGTATGTGTGGTGATTATGCTTGACTTCCATCTAAGTAAAAAGTAGATTCCTAAACGGGCACAACTTCATCATGAGAATGTCACATTTAAATATATATGATTCCTCATTTTCCATGATGTGGGACTTTCCTTCTTTCCTTTTCCTCTTATTCTTTATTCAAAAAACGAAACAACGAAAAAACAATATTTAAAATGTTCAACATTTTTCAAGACTGGATAATCTATTACATTTTAAGTTTAGAAAACCAAATAGCTGCATCACTTGGGTTATTGCCTACCTATCCAAGTGGGAGCTAGCGGAACGTAGTTGAAAGATCAAGGTATTGCATCATTGTAAAAACCAACACATAAATGAAAGGTATCTTTTAGACTTGAACCTTTACTTGATGTAAATTGTTCAAAACTTTATCGAGATTCTAAAGTGAACGAATCTTGAACCAAGTATCCCATATGATAAAAGTGGACCAGATATGTCAATTTTCTAAGGTAAAGTGTTCTATATTGCTAAATGCATTAATGGTCGTGTGCTTTAAATCGTGGGTTCATGAGCCTACTTTAGAAAGATGTCTTACTTCTAAAGATACAACCAGATTTCTGTACTCATATAGGTAAGTCTCTTAAGGTGTTTCTACGATACACCTTTTACGGTATCTAGACTTATTAAAGATATTTATCCATCCTTTGTTCTTGTATAGCCCAACATTAAATATTACGAAAGCTCTTGAATTAATTTTCATGTTCATTATCTTAATATGTTTGTATAATTGAACTTTATCTATCCTTTTCAAAACGTAAGTTGTATTTTTGTTAAGGACGATCAACCTTCATTCATAGTCTTTAGTCTCATTTCCTTCTGCTTTAAAGAAACCATTGTCTTTGGAAGACTCTTAGTGGGCGGGTACTCTTAGTGGGCGGGTCATCCAAGTTTTTCATTGTTTTTATGTAGTCAGCAGTTATTACTTCACTTTTAAGTAATTTACTTATTATTTGATATCTTAGAATCATATGTCTAGACTTCACATTATATGTCTTATTAAAGACATTGTATATCGTTGCATGACTATAACAGTAAATCAAGGTTGTTGGAGATGGCTTCTTCTATAGTAGAATTTCTATAAGTAAATTTCTATGCCACTCTACTTTCTTATATGCTTCGGCTAATATAATCAATACTGACAATATTGTTGAATATGTTATATAGGTCTTCTTCTTAAAACCCTAAGGCACAACAACTCCCCATAATTTATTGACTGATCTAGTTGTAGATTTGGATTTGGAATCTACATTATTTTATGTTGTATCACTATGTCCTTCTATTGCAACATGATATTCTTTGTAAGATAAACCATGGTTAACAGTTGTTGTAACAACCCATACTCTAAGCATCGAAGGATCATAGAATATTAATATTATTTACACATGAGGTTGTATGACGGAATAACTTTGGGGAATATCTATTAGGGTCATTTCTTCTCTTCACAATTTTTGTCGATTTTTTGTGATCGTTTTACCCTTGACGAATCTTTTTCTCCTATAACTTTTGATTAGTAAAGAATTTAGACCTGAAACCACTTCCATTAGATTTGGATGATGGTTACCCATCTTGTAGAGAAATCATATTAAGCAAAGGACTTACTATTTGGGCGAAATGGCTAAAATAAATTTAGGGAGGCTTAATTGGGTTAGTTAGGTCATTAGTAGGTGGGGACCATAGCCCTTTTCTGGTTAGTGACTTGTGGGGCTTAAAGGATAGGAGAATCTTCTCCTATTCACTACACAACTTCCAAATTAGTTCTAACTCCCATTAGTTGCCTCCACTCTCCTAAACAACAATTAATCCATACTTTAATTAGCCTAAACGCCATATGAAGAGAAGATCAATTCCAATCAACATCAAATTACGCCAAAGGCTACGGTCGCATGTTGGAATCCAATCCAAATATTCTCTATCTTAGATCTAACACTTGTTGGGTAATTAAGGTGAGTAAATAGTATTATTACTCACTAATTAGAGTAGATTAGCATATCAACGCATCATAAAAATATGGAAAAATTCTTATAATCAGTTATTAATCATATGATGACACATATATAAGTTTGAGCCAATTTGGACATGACTTGTGAAACCCATAATTTAAGGGGTTAGTGGAATATATGATTTTTTGTGTGTTTAATCTTGTTTAATTGGTCTAAATGTTGTTTATGTATGTTTGTTATGTTAAGATGTAGCCTAGGAATTCTACAATGGATGCAAAATCCATCGAATGGTGAAATAGGATGATTAAAATCATTCATGGGATGCTATAGCTTCTGATTTGACCATGTCCGATTCGACTATGTCGAGCTAGGTAAATAGTGTTGAATCAACATGAAATTTTGTGATGATGATAAGAATGGTCCCTGGAGGTTCTAGGCCAAGTTTCAAGTCATTTGAGGTTGCAAAAACCATATTATGGTGCTTTAAAACTAGGTTCGGCTAAGGAAGATAACTCTGGTTTAACATAGAGGAGCAAGTCTAGTTCGATGAAGTAATGGACTGGAATTGACTATGGAGCAGAAGGAAAGGAGTTTCCAGTTTGACTAGGTTGAATTGAATCTCTATTCGACCATGTGCTTTCCTTTGGATCGAATAATTCCAGATAGATTAAGTACACCCGGATATATTGACTAAGTATGGATGGACTAAGTCGATCCGGGATAGAAAACATGGATGGAGGTTTCTGGTTGGGGAGGTAGGTGTAGTGCTTTTTCTTGATGATGATATTACTCTTTTGAAGATAAACTCCAATTTGACTATCTCCATCTAAGGTGCAAAGTCAAGTCTAAAGGAAATTACCATATAGGTTTCAAGTAGGGAACCGTTGAGGTGATTTCCGAGATAGACTTCGTGCAGACACGCATGCAAAGGAGTTATTAGTGCTCATGACTTAAGTGCATCATTGAGAGAAGGGGCATGTAGGAAAATCAGAGCTAGGGTAGTGTCGACTGATTTAGTCTGGACCCCAGAGCCAGGGCATTGCGGACTTGGGAAGGCTATTGGCTATAGACCAGAGCGGTTGGTCATAGCGAGAGTTAGGTGGTAACCAGGGCCGTTGGTCCTGCTATGTCCTTAATGGATTGGATGACAAAAGTAATGAGTACCATACACTTGATGCACTAAGTGAGAGAATGTGAGGATGTTTGTTATGATTGGAGGGTTGCTACCACTATGACACACACTCTTCCATTTACACTCAGTATTATGATTACCATAGAGTAGAGTCATGATCATATATGCTGACTTTTTGGATGCAGGGATAGGTCAGATGTGATTCCTCATACCTATTGTGTACCTTATACAGTGATTGAGATTACTATCGCTCACACCAGATTTAGTATGACTTTGGTTTATGCATTGCTACTTATCACATTAGGTGCTCTTAAATGAGCAGACTAGAGACAGGTTGTATGCTCGAGTAGCTGAATGGAGATGAGAATGAGCCTTCCACATATTATATATATACTCTTATCCCTATTTATTTATGTTGATAACTACTTTGGTTATGATAGTGTATTTTGTGTAGAGACAGTATTTTTGAGTTGATCACTACTTTGGTCATGATAGCATATTTTATGTAGAGACAATATTTTGGAGATGTATCTATATTTGACAATTTGATACTTTGCTATGATATGGATGTGCTACTCTGATATTATGATTCATTAGCGTGCACTGTCTCACCTGTTTTATAGCATGACTTATGTTATTATTATATTTTTTCCATGCGCTATGAGATATTGATAGGTTTTTTATTTATTTTTTCTTATTTCAACCTTGACGATCGCCTTGTATTATTCAAGCATCATCATAGCGCAACTCGTTGGATGTCTACTGGTGTAGGGAAATCATCACAGGTGTTCCTTTTGGATTAGATAGAAGTACGAAAATAGCTTTTCAATGTTCGAAATCAAGATTACTTGTAAATGGACACAACGCATTATAGTATGTGCAATGTGGGGTCTATTCTAATGCAATTCATATACAAGACTCCTAATATCGGTGTTAATTTAATATTAAGATCTAAAGGAGGTGGTGCTGGTTTATCATTATAATGACCATTCTTTTTGATCAACTTCTCAATGTAATGAGACAGAGGAGGTATCAACTCTCACTCTTTTCTAATAATTATAATTCTTAAAATTACATCAGACTCTCCTACATTATTCATATCAAACTTAGAACATAGAAACTTCTTAATTTCATTCACACATGATATATTAAAACCAAATATTAGCATGTCATTAAAGAATAAACATACTATAATATAACAGTGTTACCCTGTATTCTATATACACATTTGCTAGAATCATTAGTAATGAATCCATATGATAATGCTATTTTATCAAACTTCTTATGCCATTGCATTAGAGCTTGCTTCATTCCATAGAGAGACTTTAATAAATTGCAAAATTTCTTTTCATGTCTTGGGATTTTGAAACATTCATAATGTTCCTTATATATCTCTTCTTCTAAATCTCCATTTAGAAATGCGGACTTTACATCCAGGTTATGTATGATCAATTTATGAATTGATGCAAATTCTATTAAACAACATATAAAAGGTATGTGAGCAATTGGAGCATAGTTATCAAAGTAATCTTGTAACGACTCAAATTTGAGCCCGCTTCAAGCTGGCGGCGGTCGGCCACTTGAAACTTTCTCAAAGGAGGATTGTTATAGGATATGACACCTCTGGATAAAACACAAGAGAACATTTCATTGCCAATACAACAATTTTACACTAGAGTAATAAATGTATCATAGTGTAGCAGAAAAATATCAGAGAATAATAAATTGCAATACACAACAGAAACATAAATATATACACAGTGGAAGACTCGAATTGATCCAAAGTGTAGCTCCAGCCAAAATCTAGGATACTAATTTAAAAAATATCTACAAAACAAAAACTACTAGTTGCTTGTGTGGAAAATATGGGAACCCAAAGTTTAGGTGGGAAACAATAAACTCCAAGTCAGTCATGAGACTGGTATGAGAACCAAAACAGTTGATGATTTTATTTTAAAGTTGGGTAAATCATGAGGCCACGTCGTATAACATGGAACGAGTTTCCTCCACATGAATACCAAAAATTAAAACTCGCAATTCTTTTCGAAAAATGAAGCTATTATAAGACTTAGGTCCCATCACACAATGCAAGCGCAAGCCAAAGGATAGAGTTTTACCTTATAATAGCCAAACATGCTTGATATGTGGAATTTATCTTTTATTATTACTAGTGCATAGTGTGGAATTCAATTTCAAAAATAAATATGTCAATCTTCAACGTCATAATACCCCATCCTATTATGTCGCCATATAGGTTTACAACTAAAACCGTGAAGTATCGTATTGGAAATTGGATTTCATTATGAGCCGAGGCAAAAGGATTTCCACATCCGAGCTTTGGAACATCTCTAGCAAAATGTTCTAGGGAAAACAACATCTCTTGGAGCAGCAGAGTTGGTACACATATTTACATGGATTAGTCAATTATCTAAACATAATGTTTTTCGGTCCTATCTGATCTACTATATGGTTAGTACGCCGACCACCTTAGGAGGTGCCTTGATTCCAACATCTGCATAAGTAAACTGGCTGGGCTCCATACCGTGGCATCTCTTTTAGCTAGAAAAAAGGTATGTCCTCTCTACGGTCCTATATCCCGTTTTTGGATCATACCGAGGTGTGAAGCTTGTCGAAGTCACGTCTCGACACAAAGCTATGCTATACGAGCCATGCTTTGATCATCATCCACAAAGCTCTTCTTTTCAACAAGCAGCTTTGATCTACAAACATCTTAGCCTTCCATATTGTCAATTCGTACCATACAACCGATGTCTATTAATATATAACCTCTAAGCTCATACTTCTCAGAGAAGGGTGTTAAGCTGAGAAAATAAATTCTCCTCCATCAACAGATATATATTTAGTAGAGATCAACTAATATAGCATAAAATGCAATGTCAGAAACACAATCCATTTGCAAGTTCATTCTAGGTCTAAACGAAACCGAAGGCACCTTATTTCTCGTCCCATATGTCCAACACATGAAAGAGGCCCTTGCATATACGGTCAATCTCCAAGTACGTCTGGACAACCACCACTTTAACCTTATAATGGAAGCTACCCAAGGCATCAACAATATTCAAAACGATGTGAAGATCTCCTATCTTCAACCACCATCTTCAATATCGTCTTCGACAATCTTCATATTAGTTATTCAGAATAGGTTAAAACCTGGTCTTCACGAATAACTATCGCATCATTAAAACCAAGTGATATATAAACATATCATACACCTCATTCCAATTTAGAGTAATAAATATTCTTTACTTTGGGAATTAATCCCACAAATCTTATCAAAGATTTACATCATTTGAGCTTCTTGTTTAAATATTTTTTGGAAATTGTTTCAAGGGATTGTAAAATCTCTTTTCACAAACTTTACTCAAATTAAGGTTTATAAGCCTTATCAGCCTTACAAAAATATAATTTCTCGTATTGTTATCCCATTCCCACCCTATTCATCGCATGGAGCAAAACTGGTAGTACTCAATTTCTAACACCCCTCGGGTTTTGGTAAATTTAATTACCTTATTTCATTTCAAATTTAATTAAAGATTCATTAAAACCCCAACTTAGTTTTAAATTAAATTACATGCTTCGCTAGTCTATCGCCCGACTCAGCTACAAACTTATCCTTCATGTGTGAAGTAATAAAGGGAAAATTAAACTACAATTCAGCTCCATCTCGAATTCGGCCAAATACTTCAACATAACCCTTATCGCCTTACCTAAATCGGCGAATTTCTCAACCAATGCTGACTCCTACAAAGTCAAGACAATTTTCTTTGAAACGAACCATGAACTTAACTTGAGAAAGCCAAAGCTACAGGAACTTTCGAAAAATTTGTGTTCAACCTTGGATTTTTCTTGAGATAACTTCTATCCCATAAAACTATCCAAATCCAGGTCATTTAAGAACTCCTTGCTAGAAAGCAAACAAAACCTACACTACTCCTATTTACTTTGGTCCTTAGAACAGTTTGCCTCTTAGATATCAAAGTATCCACACAACTTGGCATAGTCGACTCCTTGCACTTGAGTACCAAAAATTATTAGAAAAATATGGAAATCTCAACCTATAATTTGCACCACAACTGAGAACACATAATGTGAATCAATTTTAGTTGTCCTCGATCCTGTCCAATTCTCAACTCAAGAAATGGAGAAACTTATACTATTTCTCATTTGCTAGATCGTCTCAGGGAAGTTGTTAGGACGATCATTACCAAATAGGGAAAACTATTGCAATGGCACTCGCGTGCAAAACAACTTATACTATATAATAATAATATTGCATAACTTTGAAAACAAAAATATTTACAAATATGTAATCTCTCATATATTTTAACTTTCGATTTTATACTGCTTAGGTTAAACAATGAAACCTCGCTCTAATACCATTTGTGACGACCATCATATACCATTGGTGCTCATATTACCCAATAGTGTGTTCTGCATGCACCCAATCGACGTATGACGATGGTCAAGAGAAAGAAAATGGAAAAGAAGGGAGATAGATAAAAGAGAAAAGAATAAAGGAGAATAAGAGGAAAGAATCATCAAACACAAATACCAAACATATCATATATCTTACAGTGTATCGGATAAAATATAATATAAAACATATACATAAAACATGTGAGGTTGTAATAATTATATAATCAGAGTATACTTGAGATAAATATACTCACTAACAAACTGCCTCAGAATAAGTAGCCAACATTGTCATGGGTCCATAGTGTCACACAGCTGAATAATCAATAATACAAATTTAACATAGGAAGACGGCACATCCTGCTAATCCATCCACGCACCTCGGGATGACGCTTAAGCCTAATCCTAGTCTACTCATCAATGTGTTTAATGAGTACCCATGGTAATAAGTGGGAACATAAAACCTTGAGTCAGACAATTGTTTGGTGTGAGTAATAAACATTCTCAAAATATTGTAGAAGTCGTAATACTAATTGGACCAAAAGAATGGAAATCCATACTTGACCTGTCTCTACATCCACAGAGTAAGTACATAAAATATGTACTACTCTATAAGAATAATTAAGGTGCACACTACATAAGAGCACTAGGGTTTCTAAATGTCAGCATCTACGTTATTTATATGTGTATCAATCATTACCTACATTTTAGAGACATCCCTTAGGGTCAAGAACAACTAAACAAATACAGAAAACATCATCCATTCTCACATTCAGCAACTCAGTGCGTTGGATATATATATATAATACTTTTGGTTCCACGGTAACTATACCCTATCTTAGCCGAAATAGTCTGGGTCAGATAGACAACCTCTATCTGGTTGAGAATGAGCATAAGTGATATTCATGAGTCCCCCGCCCTGTATTAACTACCTATATCTAACGGGCAACCTTCGAACTGACTTACAACCAATATTGGTCAAAGAGTCGATAAATGCTCAAACCTCAGCTCTCCAAGTACCCGCCCGAACCTACATATTGGTGATCCCTTGGCATATGTACCTCAACTGCAGAGTTTATTCTAGAATTGTCCTCATAATCCCATTTGAAGCCTCTTGGTCGGGAATTGCTTAGACAACTACATCTGTCATCAAACTCCGCTCCCTAAACCTCTCTTGATAGCTCCTCCGTCTTAACTAGTAGTCTTGTCGTTCTTACTCAAAATCTTATCATCCTAAATTGCAGTTTCCTTGTCCTGACTCAAGTATCAATATCCTTCCTCTCGAAGAATAATCATTCATCTTTAATGCTGCTGATGCTTCCTATCTGGGAATCACCATTGTCGAATGACGAAATAACCTCATTGACACGAAATCCTTGCCTCACGACAATACTACTAGTCGATGAGCCACTAGATCAAATCCACTGTCAAATGAGCCATCTTATCGTGCTCCTTGAAACCTCACCATCGTTTATGTCAAATAGGCCAAAACAACTAGTACTAAGAGTAGTCGATATCGGTCACTCTATTATAATCGATAACGATTACTTTAATTACACACTTAACCAAAAAAATTTAAGTACATATCAACTGAAAATGTTTGGCATTCGTTAACAAATTCAAGTTTTTCGTCAAGTTCATTCTCCGTCTTCAAATTGGTTATTGCCCTTTGGTGCTGCTCTAACTCCATATTTGTCCGTAGGCATACTTCTTCTTCATAAATTAATCTCATCTTGTTCGAGTCTTATCCATGCACTCAATTAATATGCGCTAAACTTCTTGTGTGTTTGATTGATAAAAACTAGCAACTCTAGAAGATGAGATTTTCCGAATACTAAGTCACCTACGAACAACGTTTTAAATAACTAAACAAACAATCATCTATGCAAACAAAAATGAAATAATTATCAATTAACAAACAAATTCCCATAATAGAAACCATAAAATAAAAAAAACCTATCTAGAACAATTGGTGGTGATTTGGTATCAAAATAGTTCAATTCTAGCGATAGTGTCAAAATAACACGCAACAATAAGCAAATGGATAAAAATGGAAAAGCTAGGTTTAAACTAACCAAATTACTTTTTAATTATTTCATTTATTATTAACTAGATCTAATTATCCTAGAAAAATATATTTTAAGATTTTAATCCACCTAAAATGTCAAATTTAACAATACAAAAAATTATAGTTCAATGAGTTAGAATATTTTGACCTTTGTTAAATCTTCCTAAACTAGTGTCAAAACGTAAAGCTCATAAATACGAGTCCAACGGAAGAAACAACATAAAAATCTGACGTCCTATGCAAAAGTTATGAATTTTCTAAGTTTACGAATTACTTAAAACAATTTAATAGCCTAAATGTAATTAGCTGAAGAAATTGCCTCCCTAATGTCTTTCATTATTGCTTCATCGCCAAACCAAATGCATGCCACAGGTTGTGAACAATTCACAACCCATCATCCCATTGAATTTTCTTTTCGATTTCTTTCAAGTTACTCCACAAAATCAATCACCATTAAATTCTTGTAAACTCAACATCGCACGAGCTAGCAATGCACCCAACCTTGATGAACTTGGCCCGACCACATTACTCGCGACTGATAAGTCAATAATCCTTCATGGCACGAACGCAGTTTACATGGCTATCTGGATTTCGATGAAAATTCAGCTGAAGATGCTAAATGCGAGGAGAAATCCCAAGCCATAGGTCTTAGGAGACACACAATAAATTCCTAAGCGGTGATCGAGTGTAACAAATGGGTATAGGATTGAACGGAAACAAAATCCAAAAATTTAGAAACTGATTTCGTGATTTTAGACAGAGTAATTCAATGGGAATTAATTTTTGAAAGTGATGAAGATGGAGTCCATGATTTTACAAAAGAGATGAAGCTGCAGTAGGCGGCTAATGAAGAAATTAAGGATATTGACAAATTAGAGAGGTATTTATAATGTAATTAGGCCCAATTGTCAAGAATTGTGTGTCCAAGACTAACATACGTTTTTAGAGCGCACAACCAAACGTTTTGTTTGATTCTATGAAACTTGATAGCGTGCCACAATTCAATGTGACGATTCCAAAAAAAATTCGTTGTAATTCAACACTGTGCTTGAAAGGACAATTTTTGCGCATATTTCATGACTGTTTTGCTCATCGAGCGCCCAATCTCGGAATACGACGATCCATATACTTTTTCTCCATTCAACGAACTATCCGAAAGCAATGGAAGTGGTCTCGAGTCGTGGTTCAATCGTTTATGATATCATATAGTCAATGATATATATATATATATATAGCGCAACATCCCGTAATTTTAAAGGACATTATTACAATAAACTAAAGGGTACTTAATTAAATATTGGGAATCAAGTAAAACAGACTATACCGTTGCGATCGTCTCAGAATTCTACTTAAGATATACTACGAGTTTGCATAAAATAGACAAAATATGAGAAATATATAAAGGCTAGAAGTTAGTATACATATAAAAGCTTTTTGTATAAATAAAACTAATCAGGATTTTCAAAATAAAGCAAACAACGAGCGGGAAAGCTAGGCGGGAACCAGACCCGTTGGGTCTGACCCACGCCTGGACTGGGTTGACCCAAGGTAACGTCGGTCGACCTCTGTGTCGATCCAGGGGTCGACCCAGGTGAGGATGGGTCAACCCAACCAAGATCTGGTCGAATTCTTCTGAGCGTTTCTGTACCTATTTGTTACTAGATTCGTTGAAGGTAGGCTATATATAGGGCAATATTTCTATTGTTTTCTACACCTAAAACAGTGGAGACAATGAAATGCTGCTTGAAATTGGATTGAATTAGCCTATATTCTTCAACATCAGCTTATATTTACAAGGATTCCTTTTGTAACATCATCATATTAGTTTCTGTTCTTTAGATCCAATCTTTGAGAGTTCATGTTACTTTTAGATATAAAAATATAACAAGTAATCCTGATATATTTATAAATCTAGATCTGAACCTATGCCCATTAAGAATCTGATTCACGCCTAAACAGTTCTGTTATTACATGTATTCTTCTCTACACCTAATATGTTGTTCAGTTCTTATATGCATATATCTTCTATGCCTATTTCTACTATCATATGGCCATCTCTGTTACTATATGCTTATTTTTTTATATGCCTATTCTGTTCTTCTCTCTCTTTCCCTTTTTAGTTTTATAGCCTAGGCTACCTTCGAGCCTAGGCCAATATCGCTGAAATATGCATAAGAATAGAATCGGGATAAATTAGAGGAATGATTGGGAATGATAACTTTGGGGCATAACCATAATGTGGAATATGACTAAAATTTTGATGGAATATGTTATAATATGAATTATGACTTGAATTTGGGGAATATGAATCTATAGGCTTAATTAAAGATTAAGCAAACATGTTAATGGAATTGTAAAGGACCTGTGAAATCTGTTTAAATCTGTTAAGGTTATGCAAACCTTTTTAATATGTTGGGTTAAGTAAGTTTTTTTTAATCTATTGGGGTTAGGAAAACCTGTTTAATCTGTTGGGGTTAAATAAACCTATTAACATGTGAAACTTAACATGTTGATTTGTAGGGGTTAGGTGAACCTATTAATTTGGAAGCTTAACCTATTAAAAATACTCGTTAATTAGGGGAAACAAGTTTAGGGGTTTAACTTATGTCATCTACTGCGTGGGACCCGCATCAGTCGGTATCCCATTCTGGTATTAAACGAGGTCCCCGCACTAAGTAGGGGTCAGGGCACACATACTGAACTGATTATAAGAGGTTCATCTGAAAGGGGGTATGGACGGGCGCGTTCCAACGGAGTCATGTGCATGCATGAGTCTGGTACGAAAGGGTAAAAATTAGCTGTTTGTAGCACCAGTAAATAGGTTTATGTCCTTGTGTAGGTTGCCAATTTAGGATGTAATACACCTTACTATGGGGCCGATACATGGTATTTACAAGTTAAGGCGCCGATCGCTTGAGGATAGTAATTAGGTTACATCTAGTCCTATCTATCTCTGTTGGGCTTCATGTTATTATGTTTGGGGGTAACAACCATTATATTTTGTTAAGGTACCCGTTATTTCTGTTTGGGCTAAAACCTGTTATGAAACTAGAGTACACCTAAAACTACAAATATGTTTCTGTTGGGATCATTCTGTTCCTGTTAAGTAATTTGGAAATACCTAATCCCATCACATATCTGTTATACTAGTATTGGTGCAGAGAAAAGTATTTGAGAAGCATAATCTACTCTGTTTATTCTGCTTACTCTGTTCAGTCTGTTCATACCTGTTATATGATACAGTTATCTCTCATCCAGTTTATATGCCTATCACGATACTTTTACTTCTTTATATGCTAAAAGTCACTGGACTCGCCAAACTTTATGTCTGACCCATTTTGTTTCCTTTTCTCTCTCTTTCTTTTTCTCCTCAGGTTATCAAGGTGGGAACGCTCAGGCTTGATTAGGATTCTCTCTTCTATTTCTACTTGGGTCTAGATCTGCTTTGATGTATCGCTTTGACCAGTTGTCTACTTTATTATGGCTATTACTAGGGATAATGATTTTACATTTCTGTACTCTGATGGTTTTTAGCGCAAGACATATGTTTTGTTTTGATGTACTCAGTTTCACTATTTTATGCATCACGTTGTAATTTGTTTTGGGACTACGATGTTTTCTGTAAAATAATAAAGTTTTAAATTTCCGTTGCTATTTTATATATGTCTTGTGATATTCTATTTCTGCTTACCTATATCGCTTTACAGAACTTAATGCATTCTGATAAAGAGTGACATTAATGGACGTGCACTGTCACATTTGGTACCAGAGCTGAAGGTTATAAGATCGGATAAAAGGTTTTGAAAATTGTTTCCAAAGGTTTCAAAAAGAAATTATTTTCAAAGAAAAAGTTTGTTTTTGGAAAGCATATTCCCCAAGTTGTATAAAATATCTTTCGATTCTCCATTTTAATCCCTTTTTCCTTTTTTTTCAGCATGTCTGGGGAACCAAATATTCCTGAGGGCATTCAGATACCGGCTTGGTGGCATAGTTATCTTGAGGTTACGATGCCTGCCGAAGGCCAAGAAAACGCCCCTCCCAGTTGCAGCCGCTGTTTTTCCTCCTCCAAGAGCAGATAATTTCTCTAAGAAATGCAAGGGCTTCTATGCTATGGGAGGAAAGCCATTCTGGGGAACTGAGAGCTTTATGGAAGCACGAAACTGGCTAAAAGAGACGGAGAATCTATTTGGACTTTTTGAGGTTGATGACCACAGGACGATATCGTTGGCTGCATGACATCTTAAGGACGAGACTTCATTCAGGTGGGAAGTGATACAAGCAAGAAGGGTGTCCAGTTGATACTAGGGTTGATTTCCATTAGAGATTCGAGACGAATTTCTTACTCAAGCAGAAGAGTATATGAAGATGGAGAGGTTTCTAGCACTTAAGCATGGAAGTATGTCTATTAGATAGTATGTCAATAAGTCCAATCAGTTGCAAGGTTTGGTCGGGAGCCGGTGAATACCCCACACAAGAAATCTTTAAGGTTTGCAAGAGGATTAAATAAGCCTCTTCAAGCATTGGCATTGTCTCACATTCTGATGGAGGCTGCTTTTGAGAGACTGGTGGATATGGAAAGAACTCGAGAATCTGCCCAACAGTCTAGGAAAGCATTTGACTTAGGAGCTCCCCTTAAAACTAGTTCATTATTGGATGTGCACTAAAATACGATTGTTATAAGCACCTTAAGCCTTCCCGCAAATCTTATAATTTCTTTGTATGCTTACTGAAGTTTCACTTCATTCCCTTGGCCAGTTATAAGCATGGAACACTCATTATTGGATAGTTTCTCCCAACAAGCTAGTTCTATTGATCCGCAAAGTCTTTTACAGTCTCGCCTTTCTCGTCATTTGATGCGTTTCCAGTCATCCTCGAGTACTCAACCTCAACACACCATTGAACTTCCTCTGACTAATCCTTTGAGGAGGGAAGGATCTGATCGTGTAGAGGTATTGGACCAGGGGGATAAAGGTGAGCACCACATAGAAGGAGAGAAGAAGAAAAGGAGCAGGAACGATCGAGGAAAAAGTGAGACCCAAAACTGTCCCTCATTTACTGATTTCCTAGACCCCGATGTTCCTATTTTTCCTAAACGATCCATTGTTCCAACTCCTGCTCAAATCCGAATGTTTCATGAGTGACCCCCTTATCGAGTCCCAAATGGAAACTTGATGCTTAGGGATCGTTTCAGAGGTTGGGATTTGAGGGGAATGTATTTTGATTTAGATCTTCATCCAAACAATGGGCGAGATGTAGTTGAGGGGTTGAGTAGCATAAAGAGTTGTGTGATTACTCAGTTCAACACGGCTAGGAGTCAACTCGAAACACGGTTGAACTTGGTCATAGGCAATGTTGATAAGCGACTAAAGCATAGGGCCAAATTTGGCTATGAATTCCAAAGATTAAATGCTTAGCACCTTGACCATATTGACCTCTTGGAAAATGACAAAGTAAGATTGGTTCACTTGATCAGGTTTCAAGAATCAGAAATTGCCTCTTTAAAGTGTGGGAATATTAGAGTGAACAACTTGGAGACTGAAAATGAGAAACTCAAAAGAGAGCTTGAGGCTGTAAAAGGGAAATTTCAGGAAGCTCAATCTGCCCAAGAACTTGCTGAATATCCATCGGCTTTGGAGTGACGGGCTTCAGCTTCTTATCAACAAGAAAAAGCTGTTCTCGAGAACAAGATTAATTCCCAGAATGAGACTAAGAATTCTAAGAAAAGGCAGGATCGAGCTGTGCAATGCCATTGACGAGGCTAGAATTGAAACTGACAAAACCCTGTTCCTATTTTACGTTCATAGCGTTATGAACCGCAGAAGCTTTAGTTATCTGAACAAAGACTTTCCACGGACTTTGGCTCTTCTTTGGGAACAAGTGCTTTCATACTCTATTAGTGCTAATGATGGATATCTCCAGGCGAACCTCTTGGAAGAAGAAGACCGTAGGGCTTTGGTTAGAGGTAGAAAAATATTGGCGGACGAGCAGGCTCGATCTTTCGGGAGGAAAGCCCTGGTTGTTACTACCGTTCGTGGTCCAACCGATCCTATCGACATTAAACCTTCAAGCTCTCAAACTCCCCGTGTAGGTCATCCAGTCCAGGATGCTATCGAGGTTCAACCCATTAAAGAGCACATAGTTGAGGAGAATGCTCTCAAACAATGCGCAAGTCATGAGAACACCTCTTTAAATGTGAATGATTATAAGGTCGACCTTGTATACCCAGTAACTCCAGGTAAAATCGATATCTATCGGTCTGCACCAGATTTGGATTACCTTACTTCTTTACCTGGGTTTGTTGAATTTAGTGCTTATTATTCATGTGCACCAGGTTCGCCTTCACTACCTCTTTTTCCTACTGGTGGTACCGCTGTTCAAACTCCCCCTGTAGGTCATTCAGTCCAGGATGCTACCAAGGTTCAACCCATTTAAGAGCACATAGTTCAGGAGAATGCTCTCAAACAATGAGCGAACCATGACAACACCTCTTTAGATGTGAATGATTATGAGGTCGACCTTATATACCTAGTAACTCCAGGTAAAATCGATGTCTATCAGTCTGCACCAGATTTGGATTACCTTACGTCTTTACCTGGGTTTGCTGAATTTAGTGCTTATTATTCATTTGCACCAGGTTCGCCTTTACTACCTCTTTTGCCTGGTGGTACCGCTGTTCAAGCTGCCAATGTTGACTCCATTTTAGTATCAACCAGTATTAGACCGTGCACCACACCTTTACCGCGAGACCCAACATTACTTTACATGTCCGATCTAGAAGACGATGACGAAATTTGGAATACTAAGGTTGTGTCCACTTTAACACGCAAAAAGAAGCCTGTTTCAAAGAGCCCAGGAATCATTAACCTGTCCTCTCCCGATAGTTCTTGTGTAAACAGAGGAACAAAGGATGGAAGTCAAGCAGTTGGTTCACTTCCTCCTTTCTCTGTTAATAAGTAGTGTTTGTGACCCTTATGCTTTGATTTCAATCTATTTTTTTATTTGTCATATACTTAGATTGGTTGTATATGCGAGTGTCGGTCCTCGCCTAATACTTTTTTACTCGTATACCCACATTGTAACATTTGGCATTATAATAATTTCACTGTTCATTTTTATAAATGATAATGTTTCATGGGAATTCAGTCTTATTAGTCGAACGATCTCATCAGACGCTTACTCTTTGTTGTAAAGTTGTAATGAGCTTGTGGTATGTTTAAGTGAGCACTATTGACTTTTACGCAATGGTGATGCACCATACCAGAGTTTCTTATAATTTTATTAGGGGAGGGATTTTTCGCAAATTTTCTTAGTTATAGTTACAATTTCATTTTTAATCGATCAGTTCATGAATTTTTGGATAGGTATTCAACCTTATTTCCCTCTAATCTGGCAGTACAAGTTCTTTGGGGGTTAGGTTTTTAAATGCGCGAGGTTGTTCTGTTTTTTGCATTCATCCCCCATTTCTCACTGGCCTAGTGGCCCTAGCCCTTCGGAGATTTGAGGTTTGAACGTGTGCCTCCATGGGAGGTCTTGGATTTCAAGTTTCGATCCAAGTTTGGTCTCATTTGTTCATATTTCTCTAGAACCAAAAAGACCTTGTTGGATACCCCCTTTTGGCTTGGATTTTTGTTACCCCCTTTCAGCTAGGATTTCTATTACTCCCTTTCGTCTTGGATTTCTATTGGCACTGGTCCTTCCAGCATGTTTGCGGATCCTTTCGGCAATAGGACTGGTGCTTCCAGCCTAGGTTTCGTTAATCCTTCCAACTTTATGCATAATCCCGAGAGGTGGACACTAGTTCCTCTTATCGAGATTTATTTCGATTCAAAGAATTTCTGTCCTGCACCTGACAAGGTGCCTCTTTTGGGACTAGCAATTTTTATCCATAGGACAAATTTGATACTACCTTTGTACTTTCCTCAAAGTTTGATGCCAACCCCTTCAATTGATGCTTGCTAGGAGTTAGGCATGTTTCATAGTGAAAAGTGCAGCTTTCTGACCTGCTATTTGTTTACTACGCTTTTCACTATTTGCCCCAATACAGCTTATTCCTTTGAAGCGATGTTCTCATTTGTCCTGCTTAATCTGCATGATGTTTTTGACTCTCAATTTGATATGCTTGAAATATGCTATGGGAAGCCTTCCGTTATGGTTTAGTTGTAGACGAGCGATCGCTTCTATTATGCCCAACATTTAAGAAACCGACTTTTAGTTATGGGCTTACAAGTATGTCCTTTAGATAAGCACACAACTTTTGATTTATAAGGCCTTTATTTAGTTCAACATAGGTAAATCATCGTCAATTGCTTACAAGAATATAGCAAGTAAGAGAGAAAAGTAAAGTGGCTATTGGTTCTTAAGTAATAAAGATATACAAAGTAAAGAAGCAAAGTAAAGTGATAGAGGTCGTGTTTTCACAACCGTCATAAAATTGACTCGTTACTTGTTGCCCCTTGCTCGTAGAAAGTTGGGACAGTGTAAATGGACTTATATATATTGTTGCAAATGATTCTTCCTTATCAGTTCCTCAATTAGTGATTTTAAATGCCTACAATCATTAGTATCGTGCCCTGGTTGGTTATAAAATTAACAAAACCTTCCTGATCTCATAGCGACATCCTTGACCTGCATTCGTTTCGGGATTGGATATTTCTTGGTACCCTTAGTTGTCATGAAGATATTCCCTATGGTGTCATTAAGGGGAGTGAGCTCAAAATTCTTAAAAAAGCAAAGCTTCTTTGTAGGCCGGTTATCCTTTCCTTCAGTGCTCCTCTTTTGACAATCAAAGCTACTTTGCGCACTACCTTTCCTTTTTTAGCTGTTCTTTGCTTTCCAAAACACACACCGAATTCTCTTCAATACTCATATATTTTTCAGCTTTATTGAGAAGTTGTTCGAGTGTACTTGGTTTTTTCTTCTTAATCTACCGTCCTAACTTGGTATTTTTACATATGGCCCCTTTCAAAGCCATCAGAACTAGAAGGGGCTCATAATTTTCAACTTCGGCCACTGCCATATTAAAGCGCATAAGAAAAGCTTTGATGGACTCTCCTAGGCTTTGTTGTAGTTCACCTAGCTCCATAACATTCTGAACCCTAGTTGCTTGGAACCTGAACTTCTTACTGAACAGTCTGGCCAACATAGCGAAGTCGTCCACAGACTTTGGTGGTAGCTTTTTGAGCCAGAGATAGGCCACCCCTTCTAGATAAGTTGGGAAATACAAGCATTTGATCTCATCGGTGGCGCGTTCCCTGTTCATGTGCTGATCATATTTGCATAGGAACACATTAGGATCGCTAGTCCCATTATAAGATTGCACGGTTGGAGGTTTAAATTCCTGCAGTTATGTAGCCGTTTTAATTCTTTCGGTGAGAAGGGTCTTGGTAGGAGAAAATTCCCACTATTTTCGATTATATTCTTTCTTCAAACTCTCCTCCATAATTCCACGCGCCATTCCTAAGATATATTCCTGCTCTTTGTTTCGATCCATGGGACGAGTTCCTTCTTAGCAAGATTCTCGTTTTGGTGGATAATCTTGATCTGAAGACAGGGGATATAGACTTTCTTTCGAGAAAAATGTTCCTTTAGTGGGACTATTTACCCGTTGACAGGTTGTGTCATTGGAATGGTTGCACATAGGAGCTTCAGCTTTTCCACAGTCCAGATTAGCATGATATGCGACTTCCTAGATAGAATGTCTCTGTTTCGTGCTTGAAGTAGAAGATTCTATGTAGTGTGCATGACTCATTCGGGCAGGTGGAAAACAAGTGGCACTTAGTGTAGTCTTTGAGGTAGCGTCTTGAATAGCGAGCATTAACTCAAGCTTCTTCATCATTGCATTGTTTGCAATGGTTATTTGACTCGTTAGTCCCGCCATCGCTTCTTCCTATTCTCTCTTGGTTATAGCTACCTCAATTTCGGATGATTCTCTTGCCTCGAAATGGGTGGTGGGCAATGTGACAATATTGACATTGTTGGTGAGGTCATCGACTTCACGAGCAACTTCTTTCGGCACATCCATGATTTCAAGCAAAGTTTTTCTTAGAAAATCTCATTGGACTTCAATAGGGAAAGATGCAAATACGGCCCCACGGTGGGCGCCAAATGTTTTCACCAAAAAGTGGCTCAAACACCAATGGTACGAGAACCGTACTTCAGCAATATGGTTAGAAAGTAAATGGCACCGTACTCAGTAGAAATTAAAAGTAAAAATGTGAGGAAAGTAAAATGGAGACGAGGTTTTAGAGTGGTTCGGCCCTAAGCTAGGCCTACATCAACTATAAAAGTAGTTTGCATTATCATGATGATGATTACAAGGCATAAACTCTCTCTTTATACATACATTCTCTCTCCCTTTTTATAATAGATACTCTCTTTTAATTGCGAGTCACACTTAAATTCGTGGAATTCAATGGAGAGATGACATAGTCTGCAAAGGAGGAGGATAGGCTGGTGTTGGAGAGGATGAATGTCCATGTTGGAGAAGGGGATGGAAGATGATCTTCAGTCTCTCAACCACTTAGGCGACCTCAATAGATGCCACGGCCAGATGGGTGAAAGGTCTTCCAAATGGAGATGATGACGATAATTGTAATGCTAAGGAATGACCAAGGAAAAGACTCAACAACACTTCGTGGTAGCAAAAAAGTTCCTCCTCCTTGGTGGAAGCCATGGCCTATTTATAAGTAAGCTCCCCGGAAGAAATGAGCCGTAATCCGTATATACAGGCTGCGGGCCGCTTGTTTCATTAATTACTAAAATTCTACCGCTAGATGTATCCAATCCATTGATTACAGTTTCTAGCTGTCAGTAAAAGCGACTTTATAGGAGCAAGTGACTTTGTAGGAGTGAGTATTTGCATAAATCTGAGCAAATTGGATGGGCGAACAGCACCATAGTTTATAGGCGAGTGACCAAGGCTTATAAATCAAAATGTAAGCATAACACTTGAGGAGCTGGTATCTGATTGAAGTTTTAACAATTGAGTAAGGAATGAGCGTGTTGATTGAGGTTGCGATCTATGAGCGGAGATGGGATATATGTGCGACCTTTGGCTTATTTATCATTCTTGTTATGCATGATCGATTGGGATAGCATGAACGAAAGGCTGCAGAATGGACCATATAACTAGAATCAATTCTTCTCTTCGTCTTGTGGGACTGGTTTCCTTGGTACAAGGATGAACAACTACCTTAATATGGACGCTCTTTGCAAGATGTACGAGCCTTAATGTTTTGCATCGTGCCATTCTTGAGCTAGCATGAAGTGCGCGACCTCTCTGTATGGTCGTGTAGTGTTGTACAATCAATCATGTTCATATTAAGCAGACGACCCATCTTGTTCTGATATTCAAGCGACTTTGTTTTCCATAAGCACCGACCCTTTCTCTTATGTTTGAGGCCTATGTTTGACCTCATTGTGCACGAACGACCTTTGTTGGGGCATGAATACACAAACCTTATGTTTACTCGTCTTATGGTTCTAACACATGCTTAATCCTTCAATGCAATCATGATTCTTAAGGGATAAACATTGTTTAATCTATTGGGGTTATGTGAACTTATTTAATTTGTTGGTGTTAAATAAAACTGTTAACCTTTGAAACTTAACCTATTGATCTGTAGGGATTAGGCGAACCTGTTAATTTGTGAGCTTAACCTATTAAAAATCCAAGTTAATTGGCGACGCAAGTTTAGGGGTTTGACTTGTGTCATCTATTATTTGGGACCCATATCAGTCAGTATCCCACTCTGGTATTAAACTGGGGCCCCGCACTAGTAGAGGTCAGGGCACGCATACTGAACTAATTATAAGAGGTTCGTCTGAAAGGGGATGTGTACGGACGCATTTCAAAGGAGTCGTGTGCGTGCATGAGTCCGACCTGAAAGGGGAAAATAAGCCGTTGTAGCACCAGTAAATAAGTATGTATCCTTCTGTAGGTTGCCATTATAGGAAGTAATACACCATAATGTGGGGCTGCATACAGGGTATTTACAAGTTAGGAAGTCGGTCGCTTTGGGATAGTAATTAGAGTACATCTAGTTCTGTTATGGTGCCTGTTATTTCTGTTTGGGGTAACACCTGTTATATTCTGTTAATGTACCCATTATTTGTGTTTAGGGTAAAACCCATTATGAAACTAGAGTCCACCTAAAACTATCAATATGTTTCTGTTGGGATCATTCTGTTCCCGTTAAGTAACTGGGAAATACATAATCCTGTCACATATCCATTATAGAAGTATTGGGGCAGAGAAAAGTATTTGAGAAGCACAATCTACTATATTTATTATTCTTATTCTGTTCAGTCTGTTCATACCTGTTATATGATATCGTTATCTCTCATCTAGTTTATATGCCTGTCATGATACTTTTACTTCTTTATATGCTAAAAGTCACTGGACTCGCTAGACTTTATGTTTGAGCCGTCTTGTTTTCTTTTCTTTCTCTTCGTTTTCTCCTCCCCCCAGGTTCTCAAGTTAGGAACGCTCAGGCTTGATTAGGATTCTCTCTTCTGTTTCAACTTGGATCTGGATCCACTTTGATGTATCACATTGACCACTTGTCTACTATACTATGGCTATTACTTAGGATTATTATTTAAAGTTTCTATACTCCGATGGTTTTTAGCACATGATAGATGTTTTGCTTTGATGTTCTTAGTTTCCATATTTTATGTTTGATGTTGTAATTGGTTTTGAGACTACGATGTTTTCTACAAAATAATGATGTTTTAAATTTCCACTACTATTTTGTATATGTCTTGTGATATTTTGTTTCTGTTTGCCTATAACGCTTCATGGAACTTAATGCATTCTGATAAAGAGTGACAATAACGGATGTGGGGTGTCACATATATCCAATATGGACTTAAGGGACATGTTATATACGATTTTGGATGACATTCGAAATATCTATGTTCAAAGAAAAGATGTTATAGCGAGAGTAAGTCCCGTCTACCATAATTCCATAGATCTGCAGCATGAAATACTACTCCCTAAAATCAGATAACGTCCTAAAAAGACCCACATACAAATAACAATGCCTCAATAGCAGCATGGCACGTTCAAAGGCAACGATCGACTCAATACCAATCCATAAAGCAGAAGGTAGCACATCTCAAAACTCGAAGAATCAGCTAAAGATGTATCTCTGAAACTGAAACACCCCACCTCCGTTAGGGTCACTCTCAAAGGGAATGCCCTAATTTTGGTGGAGGTTTATAAGTATAAGTCACAGATATACAAGACAGATATAAGAACACATATTTGTAAACAGCGGAAAAACAACAACTTTTATTTCATGAAAGCAAATACGTGTTACAACAACATCACCATGATTGTCTTACATCCTTTCCAAAAACATAACATAACACTTCCATAATCTGTCTTGATTACATTATTTAAAGAAGCATAAATAAAACATAGATAAACTGCAAAAGCCCCATAAAGTTTGTCCAAAGCCATAGTTCAAAATGAAAAGGTCCAAGCAATACATTTCTCTTCTTCAAGCTGGATGTTAAGGCTGGTCAAGCTGCTGTGTTCCCTCCCTGTGGACCTGGGGGGGGGGGGGAACGGAAGAAAGACGAAAGAAAAGTAGAGTCAGACATAAAGCCTGAGTAAGTCTAGTACTATTTTGTCTATGAATAAAGAACTGGGTATGATAAGTATAAACAAGAAGTGGAAAAGCACTATAACTTGGTTAAGTTGTCTAGGGTCGAATATACTATCGTACCCCATGTTAATCTCTGAACCCATATAAACTAGTTTCCAACTGGCACCCCAAAATCAGGGTGATGTGATCCGTTCTATGATGATCGGCTCCTACTCGCATAGTTACATGTGTCTTACGGCCCCCGATGTTGTAGTTACCTATGCTGGTCCCACCATGGGGTGTATCAAGTCCCATGGTGGCGGCCCGACACAATCCTAGAGTGCACAGGTATGCTACTGGTGTCCAGTGCCTTATTTTTCTGCGCCGGAGTGTGTGCACGCCCGCACCCCGTTAGAACCTACACTGCTACACCACCGCCGTCGATTTGACCTCTTACAATCAGCCCAGTAATCGTGCCCCACCCTGCCTAGTTTCAGGGTATCCTGATACACCTTCTAGGGTTACTGCTGAAAAGGGTCCCCCGTTACTAGGTTTTCTATCTCTAGCCAACATGCTAAGTTGGTTAAGTGTTTTCTAACCTAACCCCCACCAGTCCATTTAGTTTAGCATGTTCCATTTTGATTAAGTCTTTAGTTCACTTAATCCTAACAATCCTGACTCAGCCTTAATTGTCTTATTAAGGCCCTGACCTCTCACATTAGACAGGTATTGTTGTGGCTGCCTGTTGCCGGTTGGTTCCGGGCAGTCTTACGCCACAACACAGTCTAACCTCGGGTCCTTATTGGGCTCCATGTTTAACCTCCCACATTGGATAGGTATTGTTGTGACTACTGGACAGCCGGGCGGTTCCGGGCAGGTTTACATCACAACTCAATCCAACCTCGGGTTAAACACATCGTATGTTCTACATTTACATATTTTGTCTTTCTTCTTTATTTTTCTTATATGTAAATATTTGCGGCCAATTATTAAGTTAGTGGTGTAAAGGTTACACCAATCATGGGCCCAACCCATACTTGAATTTGGGCCCTTCTATTTTATATTTTCATTCATTAGTAATTTTAACCCAACGTTATTTTCCCCCGTTTAACACGTCCGTTTATTGGGCTTAGCCTTTTAAAGCCCAACTTAGCCATGCGAAAAGGGGAGGCTTAAAGCGTGATTACATACACAAAAAGGGGAAGGTGGGCGCATGAACTTGCAATATGACGTTGGAAATACAAAATAGAAACTGGTGTACTTGCATAGTGGTAACATATATTTTGGTCATAAAGCATAGGTGACATGAATCAAAGCATGTAAACTTGTTGTTTGGATAAGAATCTAAATTGGGTATCATTATTGACACATAGTCATAACTACAACATGAACCTATATTTTTATTTAGGCATAATGTCAAACATAAGCAAATCATGTTCATAAGACTACTACATGTTTACAAAGGTGCCTACTTTTGTGACTAATACAAAAGTATAGTTAAACTTGTTCACATAACCATGGCATAAATATTTCTAACATGAAATCATGATTTTTACTTTAGTCATGCAAACTTGCAAAAAGGGATTTTTGAATCTAACCTAGCTATGTACCACAAATGTCATCATATAATTCTTGTAAACAATTTCAATTATGCAAATTATCAATCATAGCCTAGTCATAAGTTTGCAAATAGGTTTTCTAATACAAAGCATGGCTTAATACATGATGCCAAATTTTCAACATAATTTCATATGGATTATGATAACCCAAATTATTCCAATTACTTCACAAAAATGATGTTTGTATAAAAATACACATTATGATGGCATAATAGCAAAGCCCCAAACTTGCATGAATTTCAATCAACTACATACATGTAGCTTCAACATAGATTACATAATTTGCAAATATTCCAAACGTATACTTGCATAGAACTACCGCATGTAGTTCTTTATAATGAATAACATAATTCGAGAATATCCAAACGTATACAATATTCCAAATCGATAGTAACGCACAAATTATGAATTATTTATCACCACAACCAAGTATACAAACCAACACAGTTATTTGTTCATACTAAAGTAATACTCTACTTACAATGGTGAGGCGAATTCTCAAATTTAGGGATTTGAAGATGCGATTTGATTTGATTGAGTTGCTTTATGCTTTAGAATTTGCCTCCTAATCCTTTCTCCAATTTGGTGGCTACCCCTAGTCGTTCCTCAGCAACATGGCGGCTTTGTTCTTATTTTTGAATGAATAGATTAGGGTTAGTCTAGGGTTGTTTTTATAGAGGTAATGAACTGATTAGGGCCATTGATGTTGCTTGGTTAGATCGTAGCCTTTCATCCTAAGGAGAGACCAATTAGAGCCTGCCACCTAGCACTAATGACAAAGCAGACCACAGAAAATCGACCAACATAAAATAGGCCAGCCAGGTTGGACTGGGTTCGACCTGGTTCTGGACCAGGTCGACATGCCTGTCGACAGCCCTGTCGACCTGGCTAGACCAGGTCGACAGCCCAGTCGACCTGGGTGCGTCAGGCGGGTGTTCTTCTGCCCTGGCCCATTGGGCCCCACTTTTAATTTTAAACTGTTTTATTCTGTTTGAATTTTAAATTTAATTCAGAAACTTCCGAAGGCCATATCTTCTTCATACGGACTCCGTTTTTCGAAAACTCGGACTCTATTTCGCGTATTTTTCCGAGACGAACGCAATGGCGTATCCCGTTTCCCTTAGTTCTCTGATTTCGAATTAATTATACTTTAATTTGTTAATTTCACAGTTATTGAATTCGTGGGGTGTTACATTCTCCCCCACTTAAAAGGATTTCGTCCCCGAAATCTTCAAGTTAGGAGGAATGTATATCCTAACATCCAATCATGCATCTACTCATCCATCAAACACGAGCATCCATTGTCCTTAAAAGACTTCTAATGCTTCATGATCATATGCGAAGTGTGTGTGTACATGTACTTATCTAATGCAAAATCAGGCGGTCTAATGATTCAGTTGACCTTCTTAATGCGAATTATGTAAGTGCCATGAATCCATTATGTATGCAAATTTTCCTATTCTCGATTCTACATGAGTGCACAATCATTCAATACAAATGCAACATCCATCTGACAACACATTAATGTTCAACCATATACGAATGCAAACATATATGCATATGCAATATGAAGTGACTGAGCCGATCTAAAACCTAGATTGTGTGTGTATATGCAACCACGAGCAACCACTAGCAATCACTTGCAACCACTTGCAACCATCATCCATAACATGTTTCAATTACATGTTTCCATCCAAAGGGGTTTCTACCTAAAAGATAAGGTCGAGGAAATATATCTAAAAAGATAGATAAAAGCGCAACTTAAGGAAAATGAAAGATCAAGGATGTACCCTCGAACAGAAAAGGGTAGGCTGTACGAATTCTAGCTTCAGTTTCCCAAGTCGCGTCTTCCTCGGCGTCGCTCCACTGAACTTTGACGAGCTTGACTTCGCGGTTGCGTAACTTCTTCACTTCCGTTCCTAAGATGCGGGTTGGAACTTTTCTTATGGTTGCTTCGCGTTCCACTTCGGCCTCTTCGAGGATATTTGGCTCTACCACTTCAGCAGACTCATGTAGACATTTTCGGAGATGTGAAACGTGAAAAACGTTGTGGACTCCAGCCAACTTCTCGGGTAGCTCTAATCTATAGGCCATTTTTCCAATTTTCTCGATGATAGGGAATGGCCCTACGAACCTTGGTGCTAGCTTTCCTGTGGTTCCAAAACGAACAACGTTTCTTAGCGGTGATACCTTGAGAAAAACTCTGTCTCCAACCTCAAATTCAAGGTCGGTCCTTCTCTTGTCGGCATAGGACTTTTGTCTGTCTTGGGCCGTCTTCCTCCTTCTTCGTATTAAGTCTACTTTCTCTGAAGTCTCTTGGATCATATCTGGTCCAAGTATGAGCTTATCAGTGGACTCCCACCAACAAGTGGGTGATCGGCACGGTCTTCCATATAAAGCTTCGAAGGGCGCCATTCTGATGGTTGCTTGATAGCTGTTGTTGTAGGCAAATTCCACCAAAGGAAGGTGGTCTTCCCATGTCCCTCCGAAGTCAAGGACGCATAGCCTTAAGAGGTCTTCCAAAACTCTGTTCACTCTCTCTGTTTGGCCGTCGGTTTGGGGATGATAGGCTGTGCTCAAGCATAACTGCGTTCCTACTGCTTCTTGCAGACTCCGCCAAAACTCAATGGTGAAGATGGGGTCTCGGTCACTAACAATGCTAGATGGTATTCCATGGAGTCGAACGATTTCCTTGAGGTAAAGTGATGCTAGGGATGAGGCCGTTCTTTTACTTTTGACAGGTAAAAAGTGGGCGCTTTTAGTAAGCCTATCCACTATTACCCAAATGCTAGTGTTGCCTCTCCTAGACCTAGGCAGCCCATCGATAAAGTCCATTGCGATGCTATCCCACTTCCACTGCGGGACCTCCAGAGGATGTAGCAGTCCGCCAGGCTTTTTCTGTTCCGCCTTAACCTGTTGGCACACCATGCACTTAGAAACGAATTCTGCCACGTCCTTTTTCATGCCGTTCCAGAAGAAAGTCCTTTTTATGTCTTTGTACATTTTATCTCCGCCTGGGTGTATCGTCATCTTGGAGTGATGTGCTTCCTCGAGAACCTTCTTTATTAAATCTTTTGTCTGTGGGACGCATAGTCTTCCGTCTCGCCTTAGCAAACCCTTGTCGTTGATGGAGTATCTGTTGAGGTGACTTGAAGTCTCACCCCTAATTAGCCTATCAATTTTTTCCACAAGTTGAGGGTCTTCGCGTTGTGCCGTCCCTACTGAATCCACTAAAGTTGGGCGCACTTCGAGAGATGCTAGTAAGCCTGGTACGAAATCGGAGGAGGGCCTAAAGTCGAAGCTGGCTATAAACTCTAGGCTTTGTCTTTCAACAAACAACGGGCTTAGGGTTAATTTCTTTCGGCTCAACGCGTCTGCTACTACGTTGCCTTTGCCCGGAGTGTAGGAGATTTCGAAATTGTACGAGGCAAGAAACTCCATCCATCTTTGTTGCCTCAAGTTAAGATCTTTCTGCGAGAAAAGATATTTCAACGATTTATGGTCAGTGTAAAGTTCGAACTTCTCACCTAGGAGATAGTGTCGCTAAGACTTGAGTGCAAAGACGATGGCGGCTAACTCAAGATCGTGGGTTGGGTAGTTCTTTTCGTGCACTTTCAACTGCCTCCCGCCATAAGCTACTACCCTTCCTTCTTGCATTAAGACGGCGCCTAGCCCTGTCCCACATGCATCCGTATAAACAGTGAACATCTTGCTCCCATCTGGCAGCGTCAAAACTGGGGCTGTTGTGAGAGCCCTTTTCAGTTGCTGGAAAGCAAACTCGCAATCCAAGTCCCAATTGAACACTAGATTCTTCTTGGTCAATTTCGTGAGCGGAGCTGAGATTTTCGCAAAATCCCTTATGAATTTTCGATAGAAACCCGCTAGTCCTAGAAAGCTTCGGACCTCAGTTGCATTCCTTGGTGTCTTCCAATCCTGTACCGCCACTACCTTAGCAGGGTCCACTGCTAACCCTTGTTTGGATACTATGTGCCCAAGGAACCTCACCTCTTCTCTCCAAAAGTGGCATTTGGAGAATTTGGCTTTTAGTCGATGGACTCGCAAAGTTTCCATGATTGCCCTTAAGTGCTGAGCATGTTCCTCTTCACTCTTTGAGAAGATAAGGATATCATCTACGAAGACCACTACGAATTTGTTGAGGAAATCTCTAAATACCCTACTCATCAGGTCCACGAAGTAAGCAGGTGCATTTGTCAAACCGAAAGGCATGACAAGCCATTCAAAGAAGCCGTCTGGGGTTCTGAATGCCGTTTTATCGATGCTATCTTCAGCCACCCTTAGCTGATGAAAACCGGTTGCTAAATCGAGCTGGGAGAAAACAGACGCTCCTACAAGCTGGTCAAATAAATCGTCAATTCTAGGGAGAGGGTGCCTATTCTTTTTCGTTAGCTTGTTGAGCTCCCTATAGTCAACACATAGACGGAGTGAACCATCCGCCTTTGTAGCGAACACCACTGGAGCGCCCCATTCTGAAATGCTCCTCCTAATGAACCCCTTTTCTAGAAGCTCTTTAATCTGTTTACTGAGCTCTTTCCTTTCCCGTGGAGCCATGTGTCTAACGGGTAACGCAACGGGCTTTGCATTATCTACAAGATATATGCGGAAGTCTATTTCCCGCTTCGGAGGCAAGCCCTTCACCTCTTCGAAGACATCCGGATATTCCCGGACCACTCTAACTGATTGCAAATTTTCAACAGAGGCATCTAGCGATTCAAGATAACTAAGCATAACCGCGTATGAGGGATTACAAGAAATTTCCAAAGTATTACCGAGCTGGGTTAGGAGCCTAACAACTCTTTTCTCACAATCAAGGATGGCCCCATTACTGGATAGCCAATCCATACCCAAAATCAAACCATACCCCGAAAAGCCCAAAACAAAGGCACTACATTGAAATTCTACACTTAGAATAGAAATTTTCAATCCCACACAGATCATAGACAAATGAGGTGGGCCCCCAATTGGGTTTGAAACAATTAAGGGGTCCTCTACCATACTAATTTTTTAGGTGCAGAGATTCTACTAAAGCAGACGAGATAAAGGAGTGTGATGAGCCAGAATCAAATAAAGTGCGAACGGGGTGATCATAAAGATAAACTACACTTTCTACAGAAGTGTTTATACCTCGCTGTTGCAGAGGTGGCGCTTCCAGCACATGAACCTGTGCCCCTGGGGTGGATCCAGCCCCCTGCCCCTGTCCTCGTTTCTTTGGGCAGTCATTAGCCCTGTGACCTGTCTCACCGCAAGAAAAGCACCCACCATTCTCCTTGGCCTTCTTTTTCCGGCAGTCCTTTACTAAGTGCCCCACTTTGCCACAGAAATTGCACTTCCTCTTCTCTTTGTTGCCTTTCCCGCCTTTCTTAAAGTCTGTCTTCTTAGGCTGCAAACCCTCTTTCTTCCCTTGAGAGCTTTCTGCCTTTGTCTCCTTCTTGCCCTTATCCTCTTCATTCAACAATGCCATTTGCACCAATCTTTCATACGTGGCTCCCATGGGTATATGGGTCATGGCCAAACTGTGTAATGGCTCATTCAACCCTTTGACGAAACGGAGAGCCTTCTTGTGCGGGGTGTTGACTAGGTCAAGCCCAAACCTAGCCAGCTCATCGAACTGATTCACATATTCTCTGACTGTCTTGTCCCCTTGCTTAAGAAATAAGAATTTTTCCAACTGCAAACTTCTTTTCGCATCTGAGAGAAATTTAGTCTCAAACCTTGCCCTAAAGTCCTCCCATGTCTCCACTGGTCTTTCAGCATTAGTGACTTCCCACCAGTAGGAAGCCTCGCCCTTCAATAGCCACACTGCCAACTGTACTTTTTGTCTATCCTCTACCTCAAAGATGATGAATAGGTCCTCAGTTTCTTTCAGCCAATTCCTAGCTGCCACGAAGGACTCAGTTCCATGGAAATCCTTTCCTCTCATAGCTTTAAAATCTTTACATATCTTAGCGAATGTGTTTCCCCGTGGAGGAGGTGGAGGAAAAGGTGCTGCTGCAGCTGGATGATTTCCTTCAGCTGGGGGAGGAGGAACGGTAGGACCTGGCTGAGTGGCCCTTGCTTCTAAGAACCGTCTAAACCAACCAGGTATTGGCACCCCTTCTGGCAAGTTAAGTTCTTGGGACATGCTGAAACAAAAAGGATTGATTCAAAACGAAGGATAAGAGATAATACCTATGGCTTTGGGGAGTGGATTTTGCCTTTTTAAAATAATATTCTATTTTATTTTCTAAAATTGCTTCTTTAAATTTCCTTTTTGAAAACAATTTTTCAAAACTTTTTATCTTATCTGGTAAACCTATGCTCTGATACCAAGTGAAACACCCCACCTCCGTTAGGGTCACTCTCAAAGGGAATGCCCTAATTTTGGTGGAGGTTTATAAGTATAAGTCACAGATATACAAGACAGATATAAGAACACATATTTGTAAACAGCGGAAAAACAACAACTTTTATTTCATGAAAGCAAATACGTGTTACAACAACATCACCATGATTGTCTTACATCCTTTCCAAAAACATAACATAACACTTCCATAATCTGTCTTGATTACATTATTTAAAGAAGCATAAATAAAACATAGATAAACTGCAAAAGCCCCATAAAGTTTGTCCAAAGCCATAGTTCAAAATGAAAAGGTCCAAGCAATACATTTCTCTTCTTCAAGCTGGATGTTAAGGCTGGTCAAGCTGCTGTGTTCCCTCCCTGTGGACCTGGGGGGGGGAAACGGAAGAAAAGAAGACGAAAGAAAAGTAGAGTCAGACATAAAGCCTGAGTAAGTCTAGTACTATTTTGTCTATGAATAAAGAACTGGGTATGATAAGTATAAACAAGAAGTGGAAAAGCGCTATAACTTGGTTAAGTTGTCTAGGGTCGAATATACTATCGTACCCCATGTTAATCTCTGAACCCATATAAACTAGTTTCCAACTGGCACCCCAAAATCAGGGTGATGTGATCCGTTCTATGATGATCGGCTCCTACTCGCATAGTTACATGTGTCTTACGGCCCCCGATGTTGTAGTTACCTATGCTGGTCCCACCATGGGGTGTATCAAGTCCCATGGTGGCGGCCCGACACAATCCTAGAGTGCACAGGTATGCTACTAGTGTCCAGTGCCTTATTTTTCTGCGCCGGAGTGTGTGCACGCCCGCACCCCGTTAGAACCTACACTGCTACACCACCGCCGTCGATTTGACCTCTTACAATCAGCCCAGTAATCGTGCCCCACCCTGCCTAGTTTCAGGGTATCCTGATACACCTTCTAGGGTTACTGCTGAAAAGGGTCCCCCGTTACTAGGTTTTCTATCTCTAGCCAACATGCTAAGTTGGTTAAGTGTTTTCTAACCTAACCCCCACCAGTCCGTTTAGTTTAGCATGTTCCATTTGGATTAAGTCTTTAGTTCACTTAATCCTAACAATCCTGACTCAGCCTTAATTGTCTTATTAAGGCCCTGACCTCTCACATTAGACAGGTATTGTTGTGGCTGCCTGTTGCCGGTTGGTTCCGGGCAGTCTTACGCCACAACTCAGTCTAACCTCGGGTCCTTATTGGGCTCCATGTTTAACCTCCCATATTGGATAGGTATTGTTGTGACTACTGGACAGCCGGGCGGTTCCGGGCAGGTTTACATCACAACTCAATCCAACCTCGGGTTAAACACATCGTATGTTCTACATTTACATATTTTGTCTTTCTTCTTTATTTTTCTTATATGTAAATATTTGCGGCCAATTATTAAGTTAATGGTGTAAAGGTTACACCAATCATGGGCCCAACCCATACTTGAATTTGGGCCCTTCTATTTTATATTTTCATTCATTAGTAATTTTAACCCAACGTTATTTTCCCCCGTTTAACACGTCCGTTTATTGGGCTTAGCCTTTTAAAGCCCAACTTAGCCATGCGAAAAGGGGAGGCTTAAAGCGTGATTACATACACAAAAAGGGGAAGGTGAGCGCATGAACTTGCAATATGACGTTGGAAATACAAAATAGAAACTGGTGTACTTGCATAGTGGTAACATATACTTTGGTCATAAAGCATAGGTGACATGAATCAAAGCATGTAAACTTGTTGTTGGGATAAGAATCTAAATTTGGTATCATTATTGACACATAGTCATAACTACAACATGAACCTATATTTTTATTTAGGCATAATGTCAAACATAAGCAAATCATGTTCATAAGACTACTACATGTTTACAAAGGTGCCTACTTTTGTGACTAATACAAAAGTATAGTTAAACTTGTTCACATAACCATGGCATAAATATTTCTAACATGAAATCATGATTTTTACTTTAGTCATGCAAACTTGCAAAAAGGGATTTTTGAATCTAACCTAGCTATGTACCACAAATGTCATCATATAATTCTTGTAAACAATTTCAATTATGCAAATTATCAATCATAGCCTAGTCATAAGTTTGCAAATAGGTTTTCTAATACAAAGCATGGCTTAATACATGATGCCAAATTTTCAACATAATTTCATATGGATTATGATAACCCAAACTTATTCCAATTACTTCACAAAAATGATGTTTGTATAAAAATACACATTATGATGGCATAATAGCAAAGCCCCAAACTTGCATGAATTTCAATCAACTACATACATGTAGCTTCAACATAGATTACATAATTTGCAAATATTCCAAACGTATACTTGCATAGAACTACCGCATGTAGTTCTTTATAATGAATAACATAATTCGAGAATATCCAAACGTATACAATATTCCAAATCGATAGTAACGCACAAATTATGAATTATTTATCACCACAACCAAGTATACAAACCAACACAGTTATTTGTTCATACTAAAGTAATACTCTACTTACAATGGTGAGGCGAATTCTCAAATTTAGGGATTTGAAGATGCGATTTGATTTGATGAGTTGCTTTATGCTTTAGAATTTGCCTCCTAATCCTTTCTCCAATTTGGTGGCTACCCCTAGTCGTTCCTCAGCAACATGGCGGCTTTGTTCTTATTTTTGAATGAATAGATTAGGGTTAGTCTAGGGTTGTTTTTATAGAGGTAATGAACTGATTAGGGCCATTGATGTTGTTTGGTTAGATCGTAGCCTTTCATCCTAAGGAGAGACCAATTAGAGCCTGCCACCTAGCCCTAATGATAAAGCAGACCACAGAAAATCGACCAACATAAAATAAGCCAGCCAGGTTGGACTGGGTTCGACCTGGTTCTGGACCAGGTCGACATGCCTGTCGACAGCCCTGTCGACAGCCCTGTCGACCTGGCTAGACCAGGTCGACAGCCCAGTCGACTTGGGTGCGTCAGGCGGGTGTTCTTCCGCCCTGGCCCATTGGGCCCCACTTTTAATTTTAAACTGTTTTATTCTGTTTGAATTTTAAATTTAATTCAGAAACTTCCGAAGGCCATATCTTCTTCATACGGACTCCGTTTTTCGAAAACTCAGACTCTATTTCGCGTATTTTTCCGAGACGAACGCAATGGCGTATCCCGTTTCCCTTAGTTCTCTGATTTCGAATTAATTATACTTTAATTTGTTAATTTCACATTTATAGAATTCGCGGGGTGTTACATTAACAGCTATACATAATCCAGGCAGAAAAGAATCCAGCAAGAAATTCAAAAGAGATCTTTAGCCAAAGAGCTCATACCATGCTCAAAATTATGGATCCGTCTTAATATTAAGTGATCTATGCCTGCAGTTTACGCCTCCTTTCTATTTTATGTACCATTTCACATTGTATTCAAGAAGTAAACAACTTCAACATTTTAGTCAGTGAAGTTGGTATATATGGAAGGCTTAGTCACTATTTAAATTGATTTATGTCCTACCTTTATTTAACATATAACTTTGAGTGACCATGAATAAGAGTTGGCTCTTTTGTGCATTTCATATATCGTTTGTATCATTTCATAATGTCAGGCTACCATGCCTTTCCATTATTTTGATTTCCCCAGTCATCAAAACCTTCCATTCGATCTATCTGGGTTCATTCGGTTTATTACGTATGAAGAATCAACTTCATGTTCACCTCTGCATTGGATATGCTGATAAATAATTTTATACCAAAAGTAAAAGCAACCAATTGAAAATTCAATGAATCACATATATGTAACAAATAAAAGAGGATGTATTATTCATATATATCGCTCAACACCACACATGAAGCATGCATCCATTGCTTCTTCTCTAGCCCATAATAGCAGCAACAAGTCCAAAAACTGCTAGTCCTACAACCATTGTACTCACTCCTTTACCACATCTAGCCCCATTAACTCCAGTCATCATAGGCCTACCCTTCCTTGGGACACCCTCGCTCGGCACAGTGGTAGATGGATTGGTTGAAGGATTAGACGGGCTAGATCTAGCGGGCGTTGTTGAAGTCTGACTTCCGTCCGTGTTACTAGAGACTGCATCCAGAGTAAGTTTCATTCCACTCATGTAGTAACTGGCAGTGTCGCAAATGAAGTAGCGTGGCCTGTGGCCCAGCTTTGTCCAGGATTATTTTTGGGTTCTAGTCGCTGTAGCTTTGTATCATGTTGTTCGATAAGCATGAATCACAGTCGGGATTCGATACCTCATTTACCATGTGTAGAAATCCATAGGAGAATACTGTAATATTTTGGTTATGTTAACATTTAAACATTTTACTCTTGACTCCATATCATATAGATGTTACATAATATATAGAGGACTTACATAGAGTGTCGCCTGTAGTGACTTGTGACATGAAATCACATGGATGTTGAAAATGATGTGAGATTTGGCGATCGGTGACTCAAGATGAAGATGAAAGGGGAAGAAGTGGACGTAGCAAGTAGTTAGATGTCTGAGGCATCAGACCAGACGTTTGTGTTGTCAGGAAATTATTTTCGAGGGTTTGGTTAGACGACTGACCATCAAGGTCAGACGTTTGAGCCAACGTAGGCCTATTTTGACTGAGTTTTTCTATATAATATATTTTAGAGATTTTTGAGAGGGAAAATTGGGTATTTGCTTAAGTCTTCTGTTCTCCTATATAAAGAACTTTTGGGATTGGATTAGGGTATGACCGAATTGAGTTGAGAGATTGAGAGGTTGTGTGCCTCTAGGGCTTATGCCCTAGAGAGGAAGTTTAGGAATTGTAGGCTGAGAGAAGCTATTCCTATTGGTGCCTCCAGTTGATCCAAGGGTTTGTCGTCGTTCTTCATTGTTCTCTTTCTCCAACAAGAGTTGTAGTCATTTTGATATTCTTTCCCTTTATCAATAAGGTTATTAATTCTTGTAGTTTGTTTATTTTTGGTTGTTGATCCATTTAATGTAAACAAAACTTGTTTTTTTGAATCATTAAAGAGGGTGGTTGGATGGAATATTTGGTGTTTATGGACGTAATTTCATATCTGAGTTGTTTTCAATAGAAATCATCTTTAAATAATTAGGTGAATAAGATCACGATCGCTTCCGCAAAAGGCACATTTTCCTTAATTGTTGGTATTAGAGCTAGATCATCGCAAAGCTTAGAGTTATCATAGATTGGAAAATTTGATTTTTGTTTCGAAAAATTGATTTTGTTTTGAAAAAAATCAACTTTTTGATGTTGTATATGATGGCGCTTCTGAAGATGACTATTTTTGATTGGGGATGTTGAAGGCCTCAATGGTTTTGTTGATGGAGATGAGGAGAAGCCCTCTAATGTGGATGAGGGAAGAAGATGAAGATGTTGGCAATTGGTCTGGTTTGCCTATACCTTGGTGATTCGGTTCATGTTTTCAACTTGGGTCTTCATGTTGATGACACTCGAGGGATCCAGGGTAATCGAGGAATGATCTCAGATCAAGTGGTAGGCAGTTGTCAATTGAGGTGTGGTCGGAGTCCTTTTAAATCGACTGAGTGTATCTCGTTACCTTGAAATCGAGGTTATTGGATGTATATCGTTGCCCTGAAATTGAGGTTGTTGTGCGTATCTCGTTACCCTGAAATCAAGGTTGTGGGGTGTTTCTCATTGCCTTAAAATAGAGGTTGGTTCTAATAAAGAGTAGGAGTCGTTGAAAGAGCTATGTTGACTTGTTTGGTGATTGTTGGAGTGTTGATATGATTTCAAATTAAGATGGAGCATTGTGATTTGTGATATCACATGTCCATGGTAGTCAGGTGACTTGTTGTTGATGTGATTTCATATCAAGGCAGAATGTTGTGTTTTGTGACATGATATCACATGGATGTTGAAGACGGCGTGAGATTTAGCGATCGGTGACTCAAGATGAATCTGAAAGGGGTAGAAATGGACACAATGGTAGTCAGATGTCTGAGGCATCAGACCAAACATCTAAGTTGTCAGGAAATTATTTCCTGAGGGTGTAGTCAAACATCTAACCATCCAAGTCAGACATCTGAGCTGACATGGGCCTGTATTGATCGAGTTTTTCAGCTACATATATTCTGGAGATTTTTTAGGAGGCAAATTGGGTATTTGGCTAGGTCTTTTGTTCTCCTATATAAAGAGATTTTAGGATTGGATTAGGGTATGACCGAATTGAGTTGATAGATTGATAGGTTGTGTGCCTCTGAGGCTTATGCCCTAGAGAGGATGTTTAGAAACTGAGGGCTGAAAGAAGCCATTCCTAGTAGTCCTTCCAGTTGATCCAAGGGTTTGTCGTCATTCTTCATTATTCTCCTTCTCCACCAAGAGCTGTAATCATCTGGATATTCTTTCCCTTTCTCAATAAGGTTATCGATTCTTGTAGTTTGTTTACTTTTGGTTGTTGATCCATTCAGTGTGAACAAAATTTGTTTTTATTGAATCAATAAAGAGGGTGGTGCTAGAATCATTTTTTTCCACCTCTTCCCTAAAAAATTGCAACGCCGATTACCTCCTCGAAACCCTCTCTTACAAAATTTCTGCCTCCTTCCTCAGATTGTCCTTCTAAACCTCTATTACCAGATCCACCACATGTTGTCAATCCACACCCTCCTACGCCTCCTCAACCCCCACCTCCTAATCCATATATTCTAGATTCACCTCCCCTAGTTAATCTGTATCCTCCACCGTCTCCTCAGCCTCCTCCTTCTACCCCTCCGCTTCTAGATGTTAGGTGGTTGTCTCTTTTTATGACAAAGCCACGCAATGCAGTTCATGCCTCCCCCATTAATGCTCAAGTATGATGGAAATCGATTAATTCCTACTACGGAGATCATTGAAACTAGCATGGTCGAATGGCACAATTACTTAGTGGATTTTTTTCCTGGATTTCCCCAAATCATACACTACAGTTGTCATTCAACTTCTTAAGCAATGGAAACCTAAGGGATCGATTAAGTTAAAGTCTAATGGCTCTATATTCTTCTTCCTTTTTGCTAATAAGGATGACAGGAAAAGAATTATTGAGGCGGATCCTATTATGATAACGAGTGAAGTCTTTATTATTCTAAAATGGGATGTAAACATGGGTATATCGGGTAAGGGATTAAGAAAAGTGTCAGTTTGGATTAAAATGACAAAATTGTCGATGATGGTCTGGTCGAAGATAGGTATATGTTGGCTTGCATCTCACATCGGTAGGTTTCATTGTATGGATCAGGCTACAGAGACTCTCGACTGGTTGGGTTTTGCAAAATCTTTAGCAGAGATTTTCCTTGAGAGCGACATGCCAGATAAGATTATTGTGCTTCTACCTAATGGTACGGAGCACGACATTAACATCAACTATGCATGGAAGCCAGACATTTGTAGAGCATGTAAGGTCTTTGGCCATCTAAATTCATACTGCCCTACTTCCAAAAGTAATATAAAAGCCGAGATGAATGCAAACTATAACAATGATGTTTATGTAGTCTGTGATCATAGAACTAGGGTTTTTACTCATGTGGATGGGGGTAGCGTTAGCAACTCGGCTGCACTAAAGTAAAATATCACAGCAGCTACAACTAGAAGCAGTTTCAAATAAAGAGGGAAGTCTGTTGCAAATCAAGTGAAATAGAGGAAAGTTGTTGTGGTCAAATTGAAACTCAGTTCTGGTGTTGGCTTAACCTTGATATCTGCCAATAATTTTAGTATTTTAGATACTATGTGTAACAATGACATGCCAAGCACTGGTGTTCAGGACATTGAAGAGAGGGGTATATTTGTTGCACCAAAAGTTAGTGCTTTGAGTAAGAATGTTGATACTGTTATGGGCATGAGTCCAGACTGTCAGATAATGGATCTAAATGTTGATACTATTTTGGGAAATGGACGATTCATCGAAAGCTAGTAGCATAACGCTGGAGCTAATGTAGGCGACTATACAAAGCAACTGAATAAAGCAAGTAGCTCCACCGCATGTCTAAATGTTGAAATTGAAATGACAGGTAATGAATGTGTGATGCAAATTATTTTAGATGATGTTATAGATTTTGAGAGAACTTAAGAATCTTATGTTTATGATGTGTCCATTCCCTTTTCTGTAATGAACATCAAGTGTGCAATGAGTTTGGCTTTATGCCTGGGTTCCTACAAGGCACTGTTCCATTAAATAATCACCAGTTCATTTCTGGTGAACTTGCACAGATCCTCACAGAGGAGAAAACCTTGAACCTTATCAACGAAATCGCAAAGTCTTCCATAGCTGCGTCAATGCATGAAATAAATGGCATTCTAGATAATTTTCTTTAGAATAGTTTTGACTTAGCAGCTAACTCTAGTGACAGCAAGAAGAAGCAACCAAAAGTAAAGGAGATAAAGAAGATAAAAATTGAGAAAATAGTGCTTGAAACAATAGAAAGTCTTGGAAATGAAACTGAAAATGGTGAGTTAGACCCAATAATATGCAATGAGAAGATGAAAATAATGGAGCTTATGGCCAAGAACTATTATGCGTACCAAAGTAGAAAATCAGCGAATGTGTCTGGTAAGGGGTCAATATCGCATCCATATGCAAATATTCCTCCGCTGTCGGGCTACAAAGCGAGACCACCTGACATCATCATTGTTAATGTTATGGCCTCTACTACTGCTGCTAGTTGCAACGCAGGTAGGCCGCCTCAAAACCGCAACGTGAGAAGAGAAAAAGCGAGTACACATTTTGATAACAGTTAGATGGAATGACGTTGTCTCAGTGCTATTTTTATGGCATAAGGAAACAAAATGAATTTGTAATGATGTAGCTGGAAGTGATTTAAAAATGTATTTTGTCTTTCCCTGAGTGGCAGCATGTATTTTGTACTTGATATACTGTAACAACCCGTATTTTCAATAACCTATTATAACATAAATCGAGGCAGAATTTAATTTAAAAATCTTAATCAAGGGAAACGGGCTATGCCATTGCGTTCGTCTCGGAAAAATACGCGAAATAGAGTCCGAGTTTTCGAAAATCGGAGTCCGTATGACCCAGTTAAGGCCCATTGAAGTTTTCAGAAATTTCCATGTTAAAAACAGATTTAAATTTCAAATTAAAAACAAGGATTAGGGCTAACTGGCGTCAGGCGAGAAAAGTCCCGCCAAGACCCCCATGTCGACAGGCATGTCGACAGGGGTCTAAGGGTGTCGACTGCCCTGTCGACAGCCCTGTCGACACGGGGTGGCAGGGCAGTTTTGCCTGGCGCACCATTTTGATTTGGGCTTGGTCTTGTGGCTTGGTTCTAGAGAATTCTGAAATCTGACGGACCTAAACTAACCTAGGGTTAATCCTAGGGCTAAAAACACACTAATCTTCTATAAATAAGCCCCTAATCCTACCCTAAAACCTCATTATTCATTCTAGCAACCAAACTATGTCAAATTGAATTCTCAAATGGCCTCCACCTAAAAACCCTAGCCTCCACCCTCTTCAAAGATCATTCCTATGAAGGTTTTGATGTTCATACAAGCATTTCTAAGTTGTATGAATGATCATTAGCTTGCATACATCATCAAGTTGCAAGCTTTATTTGGTAAGCTAGAGTTTTTGGGATTTTTGTTAATTGGAGCTTTGTTTTGGGTTTTTATATGCTTGCATAAAGGGCTTCTCAATCTTTATTAGTAGATTTGTGTCTTCATAATATTTGTAAGCCCTCTTACCTTCATTTTAGAAACTCTAAAGTTAATTTGTGATGAAAGTTGGGGTTTATGCATGTTTAATAAGTTATGCATGCTTATGCGAGTTCACTATGCTATGTTATGCATGTTTAATAAGTTATGCATGCTTATGCGAGTTCACTATGCTATGTTATGCATGTTTAATAAGTTATGCATGCTTATGCGAGTTCACTATGCCATGATTTGCAAGTTTAACAAGTTATGCATGTTTATGCAAGTTCACTATGCCATGATTTGCAAGTTTAACAAGTTATGCATGTTTATGCAAGTTCACTATGCCATGATTTGCAAGTTTAACAAGTTATGCATGTTTATGCAAGTTCACTATGCCATGATTTGCAAGTCTAACAAGTTATGCATGTTTATGCAAGTTCACTATGCTAAGTTATGCAAGTCCAACACGTTATGCATGTTTATTATGATATGTAAGATTTATCATGTATGTTGTGCCAAGTTCCCTCTTTCTATCCTTTATGCGTTATGACGAATATGTAAGCGATAGAATGACGTTGGGGGGTTTTTGGGTAAAGCTTAAAATACATGAAAATATAAGATTGGGAATTTACCTATTAAGTTAGGTCTACCCCTTGGGAATTTACCTATTAAGTTAGGTCTACCCAAGTATTTGTTAAACTTGTGATTATGTTTTGAAAATAAAGTGGACATGACACTTAGAAAACATAAGTGTGGCCAACTCGAGGTTGGGTTGAGTTTGTAGCATAAACCTACCCGGAACCGACCGGCTTAACTAGTGGCTACAAGCAATAGGACCCAATGTGAGTAGTTGGTCATGTTGCACGTGAAACCCGAGGTTAGACTAAGTTGTGGTGTAAACCTACCCGGACCCGCCCGGCCTAACTAGTAACCACAACAAGGTCTAATGTGAGAGGTTGGGTGCATTAAATTAATTAATGCCTCATGATTAGGGTTAAGTCATGGCCCACTAATACTTAACCAATTTTGGGGATACGAGGGATTAAATGGGGTTAAGTGGTGAACTGTTGGTTACACTTAACTGATTTAATCCATGATTAGTGAGGGGTTAAACCACACTTAACCCTCTTAGAAAACCCTAGCAACGTGGTCTGTTCCAGCAGTAATCCCAGTTGGGTATCATTCACAACCCTAGAGGCTAGGCTAGGGCGGGGCACGATTACTGGACTGATGTAAGCGACCAAAGCGACGGCTGAGTGGTACAGCGGTGCGGGTCCAGGCGGGCTACGGACGTGCACATAGTCCGGTGTTGGACAAACTCGAGGCACGGGTACCAGTAGGTTTAGACTGTGCATTATTGCTTAGGTGTCTGGGGTTGACACCCGAGGGCTTGATACACCCGAAGATGGACCCAACACAGTCTGACTACAACCGTATGTGGGTCGTATGGACACCAACACTTGACGTGTTAAGTTTATAGGGAGCCGATCGACTAGACCGTTGGGCTGGACCTTGTATTAAGGTCACCTCATGCAATTGGGCCAAAGTTTGGGCTGAGGGATCAGTACCTGTTATGTTAGTTTGCTAGTACACTGTGGTGCAAAGCTTAATCTTCTTTATGTGATGACACCTTTATCTATTTCCAGTATGTTCATCTCAGTTTCCATCATGATGTTAACTTTATTAGTTTATAGACTGATCGTAGTAGGGCTTACCAGTCTTTTTGACTGACCTGTTTTCTTTCGCTTCTTTTCTTCCGTTCCCCCCCCCCCCAGGTTCTCAGGGAGGGAATAGTGGTGCTTAGCTTGGATCGCTTGCTTGTTTGCTGGATAGCTCATGTATGTCTGGACATTGAGCTCGCTATGGTTTATCATCTTTATTTTTGGGGATAGCACTATGTATTTCAGTATTTCTGTTTATGATGTACTAGACATGTTTATTTTGGCAGTTGACTTTATGATGGACTAGACTTGTTTTGAGATGGTTTGAGATATTCCGCTGTTTTATTCTCACTTACTCTGTTTTACATATATATTTATGTTCTTGTTCTGCCTTGATATATCATTATGCATGCTTACCCAGTTCTAACGCCCCCCAGAAGCTAGTGCCCCCGAAAGAGTGACCCTAGCGGAGGTGGGGTGTTACAAATTTGGTATCAGAGCATATGGTTTACGAGAAAGAACAAAAAGTTTTTAAAAAGACTTTTGAAAAACTATTTTCAAAACAAGTATAAAGTATTTTCCAAAGAAAAGTCTAGTATTTTAAAAGGGCTATTCCCCAAAAAGCCATTAGCGTTATCCTTCGTTCCCTTGACCTAATCTTATCTTATCCTTCGTTTCAGTATGGCTGAGGATCTTGCCATCCCCGATGGAGTAAATGTTCCACTCTGGTATAGGAGACTTCTAGAAGCTAGGGCGGCAGCCGGCCCCGCAAACCCTACTCCCACTCCTCCTCCTGTAGTTGAGAATCCTCCCCCTAATGTCCCTCCTCCGGTGGTTCCTGTTCCTCCTCCTCCAGTGGTTAATATTCCTCCTCCCGTTGCTAATGTTCCTCCCCCTCCTGTTGCTGAGGCTCCTCTTCCTCCTCCTCCCCCTCAGCATCCTCAGGTTGAGTTCACGAAGGTTTGTAAAGACTTCAAGGCGATGGGAGGCAAGAATTTCCTAGGCACGGAATCTTTTGTTGAAGCTAGGAATTGGCTGAAAGACACTGAGGACTTGTTTGCTATCTTTAGGATTGATGACGAGAGGAAGATCTTATTGACAGTGTGGCTTTTGAAGGACGAAGCAGCCTATTGGTGGGAGGTCACCAATGGGACGAGACCCGTCGAGAATTGGGCCGATTTGAGGGCTAGATTTGTGGCCAAGTTTCTATCTTCTGCTGAGGCAAATTTACAGATGGAGAAGTTCATTGCATTAAAGCAAGGTGATATGTCTGTCAAGGAGTATGTGAACAAGTTTAATCAGCTGGCCCGTTTTGGTTTGGATATGGTGAACACTCCTGAGAAGAAGGCTCTTCGATTTGCTAGAGGGTTGAATGAGCCGCTGCAGGGCTTGGCGATGTCACATATTCCGCATGGGGCTACTTTTGAGAGTTTGGTCGATATGGCTCTACTTCAGGGAGATGGAAAGAAAGAGGTCAAGTCGAGTGATACTCAAGCAAAGAAGACTGATTCTCAAGGTAAAGGCAATCAAGGTGGTCAAAGCAGTCAGGGGAATCAGAGCAAGAACAAGAAGGGGAACAACAACAAAGGCAAGGGAAAGTGCAATTACTGTGGTGCGCCTGGACACTTTGCTAAGGATTGTAGGAAGAAGAAAAGGAAGCTTAGTGGTGGATGTTTTTCCTGTGGTGAGACTGGACACTTCAGCAAGGAATGCCCGAAGAAGAAAGGGCAGGCTGGACCTTCAGGAGGGCAAGTTCATGCTCTCAATACCGCTCCAGTTCCCGATCGAGGTAGTGTTTCTGTTGAGAACCTTGTTTATGTTTCCGATCTTCCAGTTCGTACCTTGTTTGATTCTGGTGCAACACATAACTTTATTTCATCTGATCTTGTTGATAGTTTGCACCTTAGTACTAGCTTAGTGGATGATCCCGTTTGTGTTTCGAATCCCATTGGGGGTTCTGCTCATCTATCTATGATATGTGAGGATCTGAGGATCTCTATACTCAGTGTAGAGTTCTTGTGTAGTGCGTATGTTCTTGGTTTCAGGGGATACGGATTGATATTGGGCATGGACTGGCTGTCCAGATATGGAGCCATTCTTGATTGTGAGCACAGGGTTGTGAGGCTTGTGACTCGCCTTGGCAACACCTTAGAGATTTCATGCAATCCGAAAGATCCCGTCATGTTGTGCTATCTTGAATCTCTCGACTCGTCAGAGGAAGCCCTTCAGTCTGTAAGGGTGGTCTGAGATTATCCAGATGTTTTTGAAGAAGTTAAGGGGTTGCCCCCAAAACGAGAGATTGATTTTCGCATTTATCTGGTGGATAATGCTAAGCATGTTTCTTTGCCCGTTCGGCACATGGCTCCGCGTGAGAGACGGGAGCTCAGCAAGCAAGTAAAGGAGTTACTTGAGAAGAACTTCATCAGACGAAGTATATCCGAATGGGGAGCGCCTGTGGTGTTTGCTACTAAGGCAGATGGTTCTCTTCGACTCTGTGTGGACTATAGAGAATTGAATAAGCTGACTAAGAAGAACAGACACCCGTTACCGAGGATTGATGATCTCTTTGACCAGCTTGTTGGTGCTTCTGTTTTCTCTCAGCTTGATCTTGCTACTGGATTTCATCAGCTCAGAGTAGCTGAAGATAGTATAGACAAGACTGCATTCAGAACTCCAGATGGATTCTTTGAATGGCTTGTTATGCCGTTCGGTTTGACGAATGCACCCGCGTATTTCGTGGACTTGATGAGTAGGGTGTTTCGAGAGTTCTTGAACAAGTTTGTCGTGGTCTTTGTGGATGATATTCTGATCTTCTCCAAGGATGAAGAAGAGCACGCAAGGCATCTTGTAGAGGTGATGGATACGCTTAGAGCGCATCAGTTAAAGGCCAAGTTCTCCAAGTGTCACTTTTGGAGAAGGGAAGTTAGATTCCTTGGGCATATCGTATCCAAGCAAGGCTTAGCGGTGGATCCCGCTAAGGTGGTTGCAGTTCAGGATTGGAAGACTCCAAGGAATGCAACCGAGGTGAGAAGTTTTCTAGGTCTTGCGGGTTTTTACCGGAAGTTCATCAAAGACTTCGCGAAGATATCCGCTCCTCTTACTAAGTTGACGAAGAAGAAATTAGTTTTCGCTTGGGATATGGACTGTGAGCTTGCTTTTCAGAGACTCAAGAGAGCTCTCACATCAGCACCCGTTCTAGCTTTGCCCGATGGAGGGAAATTATTTACAGTATACACTGATGCGTGTGGCACGGGGTTGGGAGCTGTTCTGGTGCAAGAAGGCAGAGTGATATGCTTTGGCGGTAGACAACTCAAAGTGCATGAGAAGAATTATCCCACTCATGATTTAGAGTTGGCAGCAATAGTATATGCACTCAAGGCATGGCGCCATTATCTTCTGGGAGAAAGATTTGAGCTTTATACCGATCACAAGTCTTTGAAGTATCTCTTTTCTCAGAAGGATCTGAATCTGAGGCAGCAAAGATGGATGGAATTCTTGGCATCCTATGATTTTGATATAGCCTATACCCCCGGCAAGGGGAATGTTGTAGCGGATGCGTTGAGTAGAAAAAGGTTGACACTAAGTCCTCTATTTGTTGAGATGAAGAATTTAGAGTTCTTGGCAACCTTTGATTTCTCTTTGACGGTTGAGTCGATGACCGGTTCTTTAGCATCTCTTGAGCTCAGGCCCACCCTTCTGGATCAAGTTGGGGCTTCGCAGAAGGGAGACCCTCAGATAATTGAGATTATGGATAAGCTGATTCGAGGGGAGACATCTAGTCACCTTGCTCGATATTCTATAGATGATAAGGGTCGGCTGAGGAGAGACGGAAGGCTTTGTGTTCCGATGGTGGAAGACTTGGTGAGTAAAGTTCTTGATGAAGCACATCGCTCCAAGATGAATATACATCCAGGTGGAGATAAGATGTATAAGGATATGAAGCGCATTTTCTTCTGACCTAGAATGAAGAAGGATGTGGCAGAGTTTGTCTCTAGATGTGTTGTTTGTCAGAGAGTAAAAGCCGAGTCGAAGAAGCCCGGTGGGCTATTGCATCCTCTAGAGGTCCCGCTATGGAAGTGGGAGAGTATTTCTATGGACTTTATTGATGGGCTTCCAAGGTCAAGGAAAGGGAATACGAGCATTTGGGTCATTGTAGATAGGCTTACGAAGAGTGCTCATTTCATTCCGGTGAAGAGCAAAAGGACCGCATCTGGACTAGCATCAGTATATCTTCGTGAGATAGTACGACTACATGGAGTCCCTTCCAGCATACTCAGTGACCGAGACCCCATATTTACTAGTCAGTTCTGGAACAGTTTGCAGGAAGCTATGGGCACGAGGTTGAACCTGAGTACGGCTTATCACCCACAAACGGACGGTCAGACAGAAAGGGTGAATAGGGTCCTTGAGGACTTGTTGAGGCTTTGCATTCTGGATTTTGGTGGTACTTGGGAAGACCATCTTCCTCTTGTGGAATTTGCTTATAATAACAGTTACCAGGCGAGCATTGGGATGGCACCATTTGAGGCCTTATATGGGAGACCGTGCAAGTCACCTACATGTTGGTGGGAGACTACAGATAAGCTTATACTTGGACCTGACATGATTAGAGATACATCCGAGAAGGTCGAGTTGATTAGAAGACGGATGAAGGAGGCCCAAGACAGACAGAAATCTTATGCTGATAGGCGAAGGACTGATTTGGAGTTTGAGGTTGGGGATATGGTTTTCGTGAAGGTTTCTCCTTTGCGGAATGTGGTTCGGTTTGGAGCAGTAGGAAAGTTAGCACCAAGGTTTGTTGGACCGTTTCCAGTTGTAGAGAGGATCGGGCAGATGGCCTATAGAGTGGAATTGCACGAGAAGCTAGCTGGAGTGCATAATGTTTTTCATGTTTCGCATCTCCGGAAGTGTTTGCATAAGTCAGCAGAGGTGGTTGAGCCAAGTGTTCTAGAAGATGTGGAAGTAGAGAAAGAAGCTACCTTGAGGAGAGCTCCGATTCGTATCTTGGGGACGGAGACCAAGAAGCTAAGGAATCGTGAGGTCAAGTTGGTGAAGGTTCAATGGGGTAAAGCCGAAGAAGACGCAACTTGGGAAACCGAGGAGAAGATGCGTGGGCTTTATCCATTCCTTTTTGAGGGTACACTCTCAATCTCTTTCCTTTGTTAGCATATCTTTCTCTTTGCTATCCATGTTTATTTAGTTATCGTGCTAATCATGTCATGAGAACCTTAGGTAGAAACCCTTTGGATGAAACATGTGTTTGAGACATGTTATGTTCGATGGTTGCAAGTGGTTGCAAGTGTTTGCAAGTGGTTACTCGTGGATGCATGATACACATTAGGCACTAGATCGGCTCACACACTCCTCATATTGCATGTGCATGAGTGTTTATGCTTATTCTTGGATGAAATTTGTATGCAATCACATGGATGTTGCATATGGATGTATGATTGAGCACGCATGTAGATATTATACATTATGTTAGGGATTTGCATACATATGGATACATTTCACTAACATATTTTGCATTGATCTTTGCATTAGATAAGTACATATACACACACTTTTGCATATGTTCATACAACATTTAGAATCTTTTAAGGACAATGATTGCTCGTGGATGATGCTTTGAGTAGATGGATGATTGGATGGTAGGATACGTTCTTCCTAACTTGAAGATTTCGGGGACGAAATCCTTTAAGGAGGGGAGAATGTAACAACCCGTATTTTCAATAACCTGTTATAACATAAATCGAGGCAGAATTTAATTTAAAAATCTGAATCAAGGGAAACGGGCTATGCCATTGCGTTCGTCTCGGAAAAATACGCGAAATAGAGTCCGAGTTTTCGAAAATCGGAGTCCGTATGACCCAGTTAAGGCCCATTGAAGTTTTCAGAAATTTCCATGTTAAAAACAGATTTAAATTTCAAATTAAAAACAAGGATTAGGGCTAACTGGCGTCAGGCGGGAAAAGTCCCGCCAAGACCCCCATGTCGACAGGCATGTCGACAGGGGTCTAAGGGTGTCGACTGCCCTGTCGACACGGGGTGGCCGGGCAGTTTTACCTGGCGCACCATTTTGATTTGGGCTTGGTCTTGTGGCTTGGTTCTAGAGAATTCTGAAATCTGACGGACCTAAACTAACCTAGGGTTAATCCTAGGGCTAAAAACTCACTAATCTTCTATAAATAAGCCCCTAATCCTACCCTAAAACCTCATTATTCATTCTAGCAACCAAACTATGTCAAATTGAATTCTCAAATGCCCTCCACCTAAAAACCCTAGCCTCCACCCTCTTCAAAGATCATTCCTATGAAGGTTTTGATGTTCATACAAGCATTTCTAAGTTGTATGAATGATCATTAGCTTGCATACATCATCAAGTTGCAAGCTTTATTTGGTAAGCTAGAGTTTTTGGGATTTTTGTTAATTAGAGCTTTGTTTTGGGTTTTTATATGCTTGCATAAAGGGCTTCTCAATCTTTATTAGTAGATTTGTGTCTTCATAATATTTGTAAGCCCTCTTACCTTCATTTTAGAAACTCTAAAGTTAATATGTGATGAAAGTTGGGGTTTATGCATGTTTAATAAGTTATGCATGCTTATGCAAGTTCACTATGCTATGTTATGCATGTTTAATAAGTTATGCATGCTTATGCGAATTCACTATGCTATGTTATGCATGTTTAATAAGTTATGCATGCTTATGCGAGTTCACTATGCCATGATTTGCAAGTTTAACAAGTTATGCATGTTTATGCAAGTTCACTATGCCATGATTTGCAAGTTTAACAAGTTATGCATGTTTATGCAAGTTCACTATGCCATGATTTGCAAGTCTAACAAGTTATGCATGTTTATGCAAGTTCACTATGCTAAGTTATGCAAGTCCAACACGTTATGCATGTTTATTATGATATGTAAGATTTATCATGTATGTTGTGCCAAGTTCCCTCTTTCTATCCTTTATGCGTTATGACGAATATGTAAGCGATAGAATGACGTTGGGGTTTTTTTGGGTAAAACTTAAAATACATGAAAATATAAGATTGGGAATTTACCTATTAAGTTAGGTCTACCCCTTGGGAATTTACCTATTAAGTTAGGTCTACCCAAGTATTTGTTAAACTTGTGATTATGTTTTGAAAATAAAGTGGACATGACACTTAGAAAACATAAGTGTGGCCAACTCGAGGTTGGGTTGAGTTTGTAGCATAAACCTACCCGGAACCGACCGGCTTAACTAGTGGCTACAAGCAATAGGACCCAATGTGAGTAGTTGGTCATGTTGCACGTGAAACCCGAGGTTAGACTAAGTTGTGGTGTAAACCTACCCGGACCCGCCCGGCCTAACTAGTAACCACAACAAGGTCTAATGTGAGAGGTTGGGTGCATTAAATTAATTAATGCCTCATGATTAGGGTTAAGTCATGGCCCACTAATACTTAACCAATTTTGGGGATACGAGGGATTAAATGGGGTTAAGTGGTGAACTGTTGGTTACACTTAACTAATTTAATCCATGATTAGTGAGGGGTTAAACCACACTTAACCCTCTTAGAAAACCCTAGCAACGTGGTCTGTTCCAGCAGTAATCCCAGTTGGGTATCATTCACAACCCTAGAGGCTAGGCTAGGGCGGGGCACGATTACTGGACTGATGTAAGCGACCAAAGCGACGGCTGAGTGGTACAGCGGTGCGGGTCCAGGCGGGCTACGGACGTGCACGTAGTCCGGTGTTGGACAAACTCGAGGCACGGGTACCAGTAGGTTTAGACTGTGCATTATTGCTTAGGTGTCTGGGGTTGACACCCGAGGGCTTGATACACCCGAAGGTGGACCCAGCACAGTCTGACTACAACCGTATGTGGGTCGTATGGACACCAACACTTGACGTGTTAAGTTTATAGGGAGCCGATCGACTAGACCGTTGGGCTGGACCTTGTATTAAGGTCACCTCATGAAATTGGGCCAAAGTTTGGGCTGAGGGATCAGTACCTGTTATGTTAGTTTGCTAGTACACTGTGGTGCAAAGCTTAATCTTCTTTATGTGATGACACCTTTATCTATTGCCAGTATGTTCATCTCAGTTTCCATCATGATGTTAACTTTATTAGTTTATAGACTGATCGTAGTAGGGCTTACCAGTCTTTTTGACTGACCTGTTTTCTTTCGCTTCTTTTCTTCCGTTCCCCCCCCCCAGGTTCTCAGGGAGGGAATAGTGGTGCTTAGCTTGGATCGCTTGCTTGTTTGCTGGATAGCTCATGTATGTCTGGACATTGAGCTCGCTATGGTTTATCATCTTTATTTTTGGGGATAGCACTATGTATTTCAGTATTTCTGTTTATGATGTACTAGACATGTTTATTTTGGCAGTTGACTTTATGATGTACTAGACTTGTTTTGAGATGGTTTGAGATATTCAGCTGTTTTATTCTCACTTACTCTGTTTTACATATATATTTATGTTCTTGTTCTGCCTTGATATATCATTATGCATGCTTACCCAGTTCTAACGCCCCCCAGAAGCTAGTGCCCCCGAAAGAGTGACCCTAGCGGAGGTGGGGTGTTACATATACAGTATGTATATCATGTGTGTGAGTTGTATCTTTTAATTCTTTTAATAATTAAGTGTCACTACATCAAATATGACTTTTTACAGCGTTTATAAAATGCCATAAATGGTATTAACAGCGTTTTTACAAACGCTATGTATCAACATGCAGTTAAAAGTCAGAACCATTCTACAGCAGCGACGAACGCTGTGAAAAGTATTGTCCAATAGCGTTTATTCTTTGTTGTTAATACATTTCATAGCGTTTAGATTCATTTGTCCATAGCGTTTATTTGTTGTTGTTATATCTATTTACAGCATTTATGAATCATTGTATGTGTTTGTATGTCAAATTTTAAATAAACTATTTATGGCATTTTAAAATCACCATGAAAAATTTCAATAGTGTTTTAAAAACGCCATAAAAAGTCCAATAACAATTTCAGCATTCTTATGGGATTTTAAATCAAAATATTATATCTATGCCACATTTCATAATCAATGCATCGTATTAATAACACATTTTATATTGATCATATAATTCATAACCAACAGATAAAATTATATAATCAAAATATGCAATATTCTTACATCAAACATACACTACGTCCATAATATTTCATAAAATAGTAGGGAAACATCAAACATACACATACACAAAGTAGTAGCGACCAAAAATAGTAGTTCATACATTCTTACAAACCAAAATATAGTCTTAGCAGCGAGAATAACTTCAACCCATTACTAATCACAACAGTGTTTTCCATCAGCGTCATCTATCTAACTGTAAAGCAAAAATAAAAAATTTCATTATTGTTAGTACATTCAGAAGCAAAGCTAATCACCCAAAACAATAAGTAGCTTCCAAAATGCATGAGAACATGTCATTTATTCACTTATAAATATTCCCCCCACACATGCAATACAAATAATACGCGCACGGTAAATATATATTCACTGTTCACTGAGCTTAAATTTTCACTCTATTTTTTTATGCATAAAGGAACTAGTCTCAAGGCCAAGGGCGGTGTTGCACCGTGGACGAAGTAAGTCAGTGCCCTTGCTCGACCCAACTCCAGTCATGTGGTCAAAAAGGTGACTAACATGTGATGCCACATACAATTGGAGCAGCACATGGTTGTGTTGTTGGTAGGTAGCAGCCAACATGGTGAACTTTTATAAAAAGTAGTTAAACTTTATTAGCTTTATTATTTTTACAAACTTAATTTATTTTCAAACCTTAATCAGATTTTATACGCTTCATTATTTTTCACAAACTTACGTAATTTCTATAAAACTTAGTTTAACTTCTACAGAAATTAGTTAACTTAAAATTATTTCATTTTTGTGAAACTTAGATAACTTTGTATTTACCAATCAATGGATTTGTGATTAGTGCTTTTCTGCGCACCTTAATTCTTAATTCAATATGTATTTACATTAATCAAAACAAGATCGAATTCATATCAAATATAACAAAATACACTTCATGTAGCATACACGTTTAAATGCATGAAAATGTAATTATACGGACGTAAAATCCAAGCATGTCCGTACTCAGCAAAATGTAACCAAATCGGCCTTTGAAATTCACAATTAGTGCTGGTTTGAATCTAACATTACAGATGGTCTTTCAGAGATGGCTATAAGAAAAACAGCATAATCATACCTTCCAAGAAAGATGGGTGTGCTAAGAAATACCGTTGATAAGAAAGATGAAAATGCTGGTTGAAGTGGGCATGTATAAAGCAACTCAAGCTGGACATAAAATCTTATGCAACCAAGTCATCAGTCCATAATTAAGAGCTGATGCAAATATTTCTTGAAAAGGAACTATACAATAATCAATTTAAGTAATATATACTTTATAGGAGGGCAGGTCCTCCAGATTCAAAAGAAGGAACAAAACAAATAGCCTGGTAAAATATATACATAAAGCATACATGCAGTAATCTTAACTCATGAAGAAGAAACCAAATATGTGAAGCAAGCAGACATTGATAAAATAAACAAGTCCAAGTTCATAATCTAAACTATATGAAGAACATTGAGAAAATAAGCAAGAGTATCAATGTAAATAATGAATGCCTTGACCATGATAGTGAGTCATAAAAAAAACACATGAAATAGATACCTAAATTGGAATAATCCTAAGATAGGTAAAAGGATTAAAATGAGTAAGAACTAAACTGAGACATTGGTTTCCAAAATATTCACTAGAGCAGAAAAGAGGAAACTATTCTCCCAAAATATATATAAAGAAACATGTAAGGATCATGCCATATGGTTCACATGTTATCAACTCGATTTGGATATGATTCACTGTTGCTTTCAATACAAGTCCATATTGCAAATTTTTCATTTTCCAATTTAGCACCGTATTTCAGACCTTCTTGATATTCTTCTAGACCATATTGCAAAATTTTCATTTTCCCTTTTAGCCTTGATGTGCTCTGTGTATAATTTGGCTTGTAAAAATTACATCAAACTTTACACCAACATTAGGCATGGTCAAAGCTTATGAAACAAAATCTATAAACAATGCAATGGCCTGAAAGATGGACGTGCATAGATCATTAAGGGATATGGTTGTATTATGTTGACTTTTCATACATTGGCCTGTATATTTTATGTTTAACTACCTTCTTATATCTGTATTATATGTTTACAGTATGGGTTAACCTCCCGTATGAGTTATTTTGCATGGTTTATGTTAAATGATTTTATTTAAGTTTGCTCAGAAGGACACTCGTGGCATTCTCAGATTAGATGTCATATGTGTGTATTTATTATTTTAAATTGTCTAAACATTGATACTATTAGTGAACTATTTCCTAACAAATAGAAAATACTGATAAAAAACTTTTGTTCATACCACTTCAGAGATTCACTTATATGGCCATTACATTACATAATACTATAAGAAACAATTAATTTTTAATGTAGAATAATGCATATGATGAAAAAAAAATTGAAAATTTACATCACATGAATTCTTTTCGGTTGTAAAATTGATTTCCATTAAAACTAGAGCCATCTAATTGAAGAATGTTAACTTTTGTCATTTTCAGAAATATTTTTCAAATGGGGTATTAAAGGAGCTGTCTATATTTAGAGTTGCTTTCTTGTATTTAGTGTTCTTGTATCCAATTAAGCGGCAGACATAATGTTCCTACTTATGCTTGACATCTAACACTTCAATTACACTAAACATATATATGATTGGAAATAAAAGTAAAATGAATATACAAACGATTAATTAATGTTAAAAGAACATCTAATAGGATCTAAACTCCAAAAAAGGCACTTGATAAATATTATCAAATTACTTATGGTTGTAAATGCAGATAGAAAGAATTAACCATATCAAAATAAACTTAAGTCAATTATCGTGATATCAACTGGGCCCACTTTTCTATAGAGAATGCATTATGAGCTTACGGTGAAAAAATATTTATAACCATCTTGTTAAATAATCAGTACAAATGACATTTATGGAAAAGCAATAAAAAGAATAAGAAAAAAAATCACACATTCTTATTATCCATTTTCCAATCAATTAAATTAGCAGTAAAAAAAATTCTCCTTCTTTATGAAGTTGTCTCTCCTCAAAAATTCACATAAGAGTACACAATAACAATTATTTTGACACAAATGGAAAACTGAAAATCAAATGTAAATTAAGATTAAAATATTATAGAATGGATTTGATTGAAACATTCATATTCTAGCGTCAGTCATACAGTCTGAATTAGTATATGGATTTATGATTATGGAATAAATTATAAAATTAACGCAGATTTGATTGATACGTATATGTAAAAGTTTATTTAATGCGTTGATACTACATACGTAAAGTAAGAATCATTGAAACGTTTATTCCAGCCAAAGTTGAGCCAAATTTAGTCATGCTCTCTATTCACGAAAAATCTAAACTAAGAATATTTTTATAGAATGAATTACCAATGCTAATCAAATAAACAGTAATTTTTTTAACTAGTAAAATGGGGGATGTTCATATTCAAAATATTATTATTCAGTAAACAAAATTGTTATCATCAAAATTAAATTTTCTTTAACCATACTTCTATACATTTACAACTAAGGAATTAGAATTTCACAAGTTAGATCTCAATTGTGCTTAGCCTTTGTTCTTGAACCTAAGACCCGATGTCTAATGGGCTTATAAAGCTCCACCTCTTCCTGTTGATGTGCTCAAACACTAACATTTTCATGCCCGACTTAGCTCTAGCTTAGTTTGGCTCCCTGTCGATGTGCTCAAACACGCTTTAACTTAGGTTCTGCTGTTGCAAGCTCTCACCGTTCATTTAAACTAGTAGATCTTTGTCTTTAATGATACTGTCTATAGCACTTACGACAGCATCTTCAGTAGTAAGCTCATCTAATTTATTACATCATCATTGTATCCTTATGTCATATAAGCTAAGGATTAAATTCTTTACACTCAACTAGTGTACTACATTGTAATCAAAAATTTTGCTTGTAAACTCAGCTAATCTGATTTTCTGAATGGTACAGTTAGACGAACATATATGATGCCTTATAAGTATATACAACTTGAGATTCATATCTAATAGTGTCTCATCATAAATGGGCTTGGATTTTATATTAATAATATAAATCATATTTATGTACTCAAAAATACGTTGGTATCTGTTTTCGTCTCTTTAACAGATCATTTCAAAAGCCTACATTTTTGTGGATTCTTCTGTTAATCGAATTGGGTGGCGATGTTGTGTGTCACGGTGGAGTTGGGCATGGAGTAATAGAGGAAGCTAAGCAGGGTTGAGCCATGGGATCTTCGGTGAGCTGCAACTAGATATAGAGGGGATTGGACATGATGGATGAACTGCGAATAGATGAAGACGGGATTAGACGTGATGGAGCGAGTTTAATTTTTAGTGAAAATAATGAGAAATGGAGGAAGGTCGTAGCTAGGACCTAAACGAAATAAGTCTAGAGGAAAGGAGATGAAAATTTAGACTCCCGCTCCTTTTTTTTGTCTTCCAGCTTTAATGTTTTCGACTTTTACAGTGTTTCCGTATATTTTTTATTTTCAAGAGAAGTAAAACAACAATTAGACATTGAACACTGAGATATTTTGCTGTCGATGGTGTATTTTCTTGTTGTGTAATTTGCCTAGCAAAATCTCATAAAACCAAACTTGCTTAAGTTAACATTTGTGCTGTTTATTGATAATGAGCAACAAATTTTTTCTTTTAACTAGTGTACTTCCTACTTAACTAGTTGTTAGGATGCATATTAAACTATAATGTTGTATACATTGGAAATTACCTGTCTATAAAAACAAACATTATGCATTTGATAATATGATAATGATGTCTTGTCAATCATTGGATATCGGATTACATAGGAAAAAAATAATACTAGGCATCTACAGTTAAACTTGTAGACTAACTTGTGAACTCATCCAAAGAGAGTTAAATTCAAAAAAATGTAGTATAACCTGTGAACTCATCCAGCAAAACAAATGGATCCAAATTTGCTACACTTTGCTATAGTCCTTTTGCAACTAAGGTTCATGAACTACAAGTAAACAACTCCTCATACATCCGAAGTCTCACCCAGACCAACCTGTAAGCACCAACCATGTTTAAATTCATTAATTCCTTTGCTAAGTTTAAATGGCCAACATGTTTGTTGAATATTAAGGTCTATGTTCTTAAAATCCCTCATAAGCAAGCTACAAAATTCCCAAGTAGCATAAACATAAAGGACTGGATGTTTGTTAAATGTGTAGAATATCTATGCCTTCTCAAATCAGTAAACAGTAAAATATTATTCACTAAACATGAAGCTTACGATAGTCTGTAGCTGCTTAAGAATTTTATCCATTGCCAGTACAACAACTTCAGGGGAATGATCAATACATCTGCATGTTTAGGGGCAAACATCACATCTCATCACCTGCATTCTCCCACACCTGCATTCAAAATTACTAAAAACAAGAATAACAAACCATAGATTAGAGGGAAACATTACATCTCATCACCTGCATTCTCCCACAGCCAAACAACGTCAACTCAGTTCATTTAAAATAAAGAAAATATCTTTTAGTCATCAACAAATTAAATGCAAGGATGAATAGAAAATGTGAAGAATTTTTAAATGCAAGGATGAACAAACATAATATATGAGCTACTCTTAGAACAAAAAGGAAAACAAAATCTGACACGACATATTTTAACTGTTGGAACATATGGTGTTTACGTAGAGGTTGAATTTTTCAGAAGATTCAATGGTTCGGATTTGTTAACCCGACATATTGAAGAAAACATACCACAATGGATGAAATATGATGACTAAATAGTAAATAATATAAGTAATACTGCCAAAAACATTTATAACGAATGATAAATGAAAATAGTTAAAGATCAAACCTAAGCCAAAATTCTATTATATGTTGCTAGAAACCTACTTAATTGAACAAAATGAAGCAAGGAGCACTAAGGGCTAATATGACAGATAAATGATGGAATTAGGAGGCTGAAAAGATCAGCTTCCAACAGTCATAGACCAGGTACCTAAATATTCATAACATGATATCATATGTTATGCCATTTTTATCTAAAAATTGCCCACTGAACAAAGTGCATACCTTGATATCAAGGAACAACTGCATGCGGATCTTTTCGGTATCTGAAACACTGTTTTCGCCAGTATCAGAATTTCCTCCATGTCTTTGCGCACCTTGACGTAATATTTGAAGGGATACCTTTATTTTCTTTTCCACGTTCACAACGTTTGCTGCCAAATCATAGTATCGAGTTGTAATACGTCTTGCGGCTTCAAGATTTAGCTTTGCTATGTTCGATTCTGTTAACAGATTGATGAGTTCCCCTTCTAGGAAGGTCTTGAGTGGTCTCAATATCCCTAAAACATAAGATGAGTGTCTCACTGGAACTTTATTGGACATCCTAAATGTTGATGTGATCAACTTTAGTTGCCTCAAGTCCTGTACTTATGTTAAAGAAAACATATGTTCAATCAATACATACATTTGTATATAGGTACACATACAAGTGATAAAGTTACCTCGACAGAAAATTTAACTATAGCTTCAATTTTGTATCTATGACTGCTGTAAGCATTCCCCTAATATGGCTACTAGTAACCCGGGCATTTTCTCAGCAGCATTTAGGAGGCTGGAAAGATCAGCTTCTAATTTTGCCTGAAAATGTAAGAAAGGAGGAACCAAATTCAAAAGGAAAAAATATATATGTGCAAACATTAAGAATAATGTTGACTTCCGGAGAAGACGATAAATATATAGTGACGTGATGCCTTTGGCTCTAATGTTAACAACTCACCATGGTCATGCTTGCGAATGTAACTGCCATCTCATGTGCATGTACTCAGCAACACCTCAAAGTTGAAGTGCCTATCCTGCACATTGGGCATCTACTCAGAAAAACCTCAAAGTTAAAGTGCCTATCCTGCTCATTGTAAGGTCTCACGCTGTTGCTAGTAAATTAGAGTCACAAACTCCAAAATAAAACAGATGATGTAATAGGTTAGTAAATTAGTGTAGACCTTGCCACAAGTATAAATACGAAGTCTATTACCTGTGCACATCATTTGAGATGTAAAATACTATCCGGTAGATCGCCCATATTCATATATAGTTTGAAGCATCGACCAATATTGAAATCTAAACTGCTTCCAAACTAGAATAAAGCTACTTGAAATCCAGGCTGAAGCACAAAATTATGAATGAACCTTCATATGTACATGTAAAGAAGGAACACAACTATTTTATTTAAAATGGTAGAATTTCATCAAACATGACTCGCAAAATTAAAACGCATGCATTCGTTCAACCTGTATATTCGTTTGCAATTTTCTTCCACATCTCCTTCTCATTAATCTCACTTTTTAAGCATACGCTAAAAAAAACCATAAACTTACTCTTTTAGCCTACATAACTCCACATCCTTCTGGAAAATTTGCAGCTCATAAAATCTAATCAGAGATCGCATATGTTGCTCGCCCCGTTGCAGAAGGGTTGCTCTAACCTGCTCAGCCTATGTTATAACAAACAAACATAACATGCCTAAAAATCTTGCACCTGAAATTGCTATATATGCAAATAGGCAATAACATGTCAAAGCAGATACTACTGCAAGCAGTAAGAACGGTCAATAAACCGTCCATGGTTCAGGTCACAAAACAGTGGAGATAACGTATAATTTTCTAACAAGTGCAAGAAATGTACCATGAATAATGCAAATATAAATTATAAATATGAGTTTGGATACGTGCAGAGAGGGAAAGATTAATACCACTCTTGTTTCATGGTTAACACAAGTCATATTTATCCTAGAGAGAAAACGAGCGGTTGGTGGTTTCTCAGGATGGTCCTTGTCACAAAATAACTTCAACTGATAAATTTAACATATATGGGAATGTAACTATTAACTAAATTTAGTTGAATTATTTCCCATAAGATAGACTGCAAAATATAATACTATTCGCTGCCACTCTTCTTGGTTTTTACTTACCTTCCGAACAAATAATCAAATGCCATGAGAAAAATTATTACGAACGTAAGAAGAGTAGCATGTAATGAGTTTTTAGCTAAAATCTACTTCTACAAAAAAGAAAATTTTCCTTTTCTCTTTGATATCCTGACCAAAAGACTGATAACCTTTCAACTTATTTATAATAAACGCAACAAATACATTTGAGTTCCATAAAGTTTGACATATTGAATTATGAAAAACTCAATCTACAAAACATTTATATCATGCAAGCTATATTTTATTCATTCTTCTTGACATTAAATAAAGAAAACAATAGAAATATTATCATATGTTAGCGTAAATATGTTGATTCTTACCGCCAAATGCAAAGCCTATTAATTACATAATAAATTTGGGCTTTGAATTGCTTTTTTACTTCATAAATCCATAAAGAATAACACTTGTAGCATCCACGAACTATGCACACAACGTTAGCACCCTCGTAAAGAATCCCACTGTAAATCCATTGACATCAGCTAATATAAATTCAGTATATCTTCATTGTGAAGAGTGTGTGTGTGTGTGTATGTGTGTGGGTGTGTGTGTGTGTTTATTTCTTTATCTTGCAACTTACATTGAAACTAAGAGGACGAAGGCTGGTGGTTGCTAGTGATGACGGCTACGGACTTTCTTCCACTGACGAGAACTAGGGTTCTTCCAAAGACGGAGGGTGCGGGGTACAGAGACTGCAACAGAGATGACTCGGATGACGATGAAGGCTACTGGGCGATAAATTTTCTTCGAAGGAGAAAATCTTTTATTAACTTGGATTAGGGATTTAAAATTTGGGGAAGTTGATATTTCTGGGGTTTATTAACTTGGATTAGGGATTTAAAATTTGGGGAAGTTGATATTTCTGGGGTTACACGGAAGAAAGTGGAAATGGAGGGAAGGGAAATTTTTACCGCCTTTAGATTCTCACAGCGTCACAACGTTTAGATTTTTATAATAATTCATGACTTAATCTTCGTTTCTAATGGCAAGCCATTAAAAACGCTGTATGAATTTACTGAGAAAACTAACTTTTATTGTAGTGTGTTACGGATCACTATAAGGACCGGTCAGCCTTGCAAAAAAATAAAGAGGGCGGTTGGGTGGAATATCTTGTGTTTGTGCGTGTAATTTCATATCTGAGTTTTTTTCCATAGAAATCATCTTTGAGTAATTGGGTGAATAAGATCATGATCGCTTCCGCAAAAGGCATAGTTTCCCAAACAGTTGGTATTAGAGCTAGATCATCGCAAAGCTTAGAGTGATTTGGGATTGGAAAATTTGGTTTTTGTTTGGGAAAATCGATTTTTTTTTTTGCATTGGATATTATGGCGCTTCCGAATATGACTATTTTTTATTAGGGATTTTGAAGGCCTCAATGGTTTGGTTGATTGAGATGAGGAGAAGCCCTCTTATGTGGATGAGGGAAGATGGAAGAAGACAAATATGTTGGCAATTAGTTTTATTTTCCTATACCTTGGTGGTTCGGGTCATGTTTTCGACTAGGGTCCTCACGTTAATGATGCTTGAGGGATCCAGAGTGATCGAGGTAGGAGCTCAGATCAACTGGTATATAGGTGTCGATAGTCGTACTCCTTTTAAATCAACCGGGTGTATCTCATTGGCTAGAAATCGAGGTTATCGGGTGTATCTCGTAGGTTGTGGGGTGTATCTCATTACATTAAAATCGAGTTTAGTTTTAATTGAGAGTGGGAGTCATTGAAAGAGCTATGTTGACTTATTTGTTGATTGTTGGAGTGTTGATATGATTTGAAATTAAGATGGAGCGTTGTGATTTGTGATACCACATGTCCATGGTAGTCAGATGACTTGTTCACGTGATTTCATATCAAGGTGGAGTGTTCTAATTTCTGACATGAAATCACATAGATGTTGAAGACGACGTGAGATTTGGCGATCAGTGACTCAAGATGAAACTGAAAGGAGAAGAAGCGGACACAACAGGTAGTCAGACGTCTGAGGCATCATAGTAGACTTCTTTGTTGTTAGGAAATTATTTCTCGAGGGTTTGGTCAGACGTCTAACCATCTTAGTCAGACGTCTGACCATCTTGGTCAGACGACTAAGCCAACGTGGGCCTATTTTGATCCAGTTATTCTACAACATATATTTTGGAGATTTTTTAGGGGCCAAATTTGGTATTTGCCTAGGTCTTCTATTTTCCTATATATAAAGAGATTTTAGGATCGGATTAGGGTATGACTGAATTAAATTAAGAGATTGAGAGATTGTGTTCTCTATGGCTTATGACCTAGAGAGGAAGTTTAGCAATTGGAGGCTGAGAGAAGTTATTCCTATTGGTGCCTTCAGTTGATCCAAGGGTTTTTTGTCATTTTTCATTGTTCTCCTTCTCCAACAAGAGTTGTATTCATCTTGATATTCTTTCCCTTTCTCAATATGGTTATTGATTCTTGTAGTTTGTTTACTTTTGGTTGTTGATACATTCAGTGTAAAAAAAATTGTTTTTGTTAAGTCAATAAAGAGGGTGGTTGGGTGGAATATCTTGTGTTTGTGCATGTAGCTTCATATCTGAGTTGTTGTCGATAGAAATCAACTTTAAGTAATAAGGTGAATAAGATCCTAGTCGCTTCTGCAAAAGGAATAGTTTCCCTAACAGTTAGTATCAAAGCTAGATCATCGTAAAGTTTAGAGTGATTTTAGATTGGATTTTTTTTTTTTTTGGAAAAATCGATTTTTTGATGTTGGATATGATAGCTCTTCCGAAGATGGCTATTTTTGATTGGCAATATTGAAGCCCTCAATGATTTGGTTGATGGAGATGAAGGGAATCCCTCTGATGTGGATGTGGGAAGATGGAAGAAGACGGAGATGTTGGAAATTGGTTTTATTTTCCTGTACCCCGGTGACTTGGTTCTTGTTTTTGACTTAGGTCTTCACATTGATGATGCTTGAGGGATCAAGGGTGACCGAGGAAGGACCGCAGATCAAGTGGTATATAGGTGTCGATTAAGGTGTGGTCATAGTCCTTTTAAATCGATTGGGCGTATTTCATTGGCTTGAAATAGAGGTTATTGGGTGTATCTCGTTGCCCTGAAATCGAGGTTGTTGGGTGTATCTCGTTGCCCTGAAAACCGAGGTTGAGGGTTGTATCTCTTTGCCTTAAAATAGAGGTTGGTTTTAATTGAGAGTGGGAGTCATTGAAAGAGCCATGTTGACTTGTTTGGTGACTGTTAGAGTGTTGATATGATCTCAAATTAAGATGGAGCATTGTGACTTGTGATATCACATATGTATGGTAGTCATATGACTTGTTATTGATGTGAATTCATACCAAGGTGGAGTTTTGTGATTTGTGACATGATATCACATGGATGTTGAAGACGTCGTGAGATTTGGTGATCGATGACTCAAGAAGAAGCTAAAAGGTGAAGAAGTGGACAAAGAAGGTAGTCAAACATTTGAGGCATCAGACCAAAAGTCTGAGTTGTCGGAAAATTATTTCCCAAGGGTTTGGTCAGACATCTGACCATCCAGGTCAGAGATCTGAGCCGACATGGGCCTATTTTGAGCGAATTTTTCTATAACATATATTTTGGATATTTTTGAGGAGAAAAATCGGTTATTTACCTACGTCTTCTATTCTCCTATATGAAGAGATTTCATGATCTGATTAGGGTATGACCGAATTGAGTTGAGAGATTGAGAGGTTGTGTTACTCTAGGGCTTATAACCTAGATACGAATTTTAGGAACTGAAGGCTGAGAGAAGCTATTACTATTGGTGTCTCAAGTTTACCCAAGGGTTTGTCATCAATCCTCATTGTTCTACTTCTCCAACAAGAGCTGTAGTCATCTAGATATTCTTTCTCTTTCTCAATAAGGTTTTTAATTCTTGTAGTTTGTTTACTTTTGGTTGTTGATCCATTCAGTGTAAACAAAAAAAAAATCGTTAAATAAGTAAAGAGGGTGGTTGGCTGGAATATCTTGTGTTTGTGCGTGTAGTTTCATATCTGATTTGTTTTCCATACAAATCATCTTTAAGTAATTGGGTGAATAAGATTCAGATCACTTCCGCAAAAGGCACAGTTTCCTTAATAGTTGGTACCAGAGTTAGATTAACGCAAAGCTTAGAGTGATTTTGGATTGGAAAAATTGATTTTTTTGGAAAAATCGGTTTTTTAATGTTGGATACGATGGTGCTTCCGATGATGACTATTTTTGGTTGCGGATTTTGAAGGCCTAAATGGTTTGGTTGATGGAGATGAGAAGAAACCCTCTGATGTGGACGAGAGAAGATGGAACTGGACGAAATGTTGGCAATTGTTTGATCTGCATATATCTTGGTGATTCGGTTCATGTTTTCGACTTGGGTTTTCATGTTAGTGATTCTCGAGGGATCCAGGTTGATCATGGAAGGAGCTCAGATCAAGGGTAGACATGTGTCAATTGAGGTATGCTTGTAGTCCTTTTAAATTGACTGGGTGTGTTTCGTTGGCTTGAAATCGAGGTTGTTGGGCGTATCTTGTTGCCCTGAAATCGAGGTTGTTGGGTGTATCTCGTTGCCTTGAAATTCAGATTGTTGGGTATATCTTGTTGCCCTAAAATCGAGGTTGTTGGGTGTATCTCGTTGCCTTGAAATCGAGGTCGTTAGTTGTATCTCATTACCCTGAAATCGAGGTTGTAGGGTGCATCCCGTTGCTTTAGAATCGAGGTTGGTATTAATTAAGAGTAGGAGTCATTGAAAGAGCTATGTTGACTTGTTTGGTGATTGTTGGAGTGTTGATATGATTTCAAATTAGGGAGGAGCATTGTGATTTGTGATATCACATGTCCATGGTAGTCAGATGACTTGTTGTTGATGTGATTTCATACCAAGGTGGAGTATTGTGATTTGTGACATGAAATCACATGGATGTTGAGGATGGTGTGAGATTTGGCAATCGGTGACTCAAGATGAAGCTGAAGGAGTAGAAGTGGAAAAATCAAGTAGTCAGACATCTAAGGCATTAGACCAACTGTCTGGGCTGTCAGGAAATTATTTCCCGAGGGTTTGGTCAGACGTCTGACCATCCAGGTAAGACGTTTGAGCCGACATGGGCCTGTTGTGACCAAGTTTTTTTACAGCATATATTTTGGTGATTTTTGAGAGGGCAAATTGGGTATTTGCCTATGTCTTCTATTCTTCTATATAATAAGATTTCAGGATGGGATTAGTGTATGACCGAATTGAGTTGTTAGATTCATAGGTTGTGTGCTCTAGGGCTTGTGCCCTAGAGAGGAAGTTTAGAAATCGAGGGCAGAGAAAAGCTATTCCTATTGGTGTCTCCAGTTGATCCAAGGGTTTGCCGTCGTTCTTCATTGTTCTCCTTCTCCAACAAGATTTGTAGTCATCTAGATACTCTTTCCCTTTCCCAATAAGGTTATTGATACTTGTAGTTTGTTTACTTTTGGTTGTTGATATATGTAAACAAATTTTGTTTTTGTTGAATAAATAAAGGGGATGGTTGAGTGGAATATCTTGTGTTTGTGCGTGTAATTTCATATTCGAATTACTTTCCATAGAAATAATCTTTAAGTAATTGGGTGAATAAGATCCTGATCGCTTTCGCAAAAGGAACAGTTTCCCTAACAGTTGGTATCAGAGCTAGAGCATCGCAAAGCTTAGAGTGATTTTGGATTGGAAAAATTGATTTTTTTTTAATGTTAAATATGATGGCGCTTCCGAAGATGACTATTTTTGATTGGGGATTTTGAAGGTCTCAATGGTTTGGTTGATGGAGATGAGGAGAAGCCCTCTAATGTGTTCGTGGGAAGATGGAAGAAGATGAAGATGTTGGTAATTGGTTTTATTTTCCTGTATCTTGGTGATTCGGTTCTTGTTTTTAACTTTGGTCTTCACGTTGTTGATGCTCGAGGGATCTAGGGTGACTGAGGAAGGAGCTCAGATCAAGTGATATACAAGTGTCGATTAAGGTGTGGTCGTAGTCCTTTTAAATTGACTGGGTGTATCTCATTGGCTTGAAATTGAGGTTATTGGGTGTATCTCGTTGCGCTGAAATTTAAGTTGTTGGTTGTATCTTGTTGCCCTGAAAACCGAGGTTGAGGGTTTTATCTCGTTGCATTAAAATCGAGGTTGGTTTTAATTGAGAGTAGGAGTCGTTGAAAGAGCCATGTTGACTTATTTGGTGACTGTTGGAGTGTTGATATGATTTCAACTTAAGATGGAACGTTGTGATTTGTGATATCACATGTGCATGGTAGTCATATGACTTGTTGATGTGATTTCATATCAAGGCGGAGTTTTGTGATTTATGATATGAAATCACATGGATGTTGAAGACGGCCCGAGAATTGGCGATCCGTGACTCAAGATGAAGCTGAATGGGGCAGAAGTGGAAACTTTATGTAGTCAGACATTTGAGGCATTAGACAAGACGTCTGAATTGTCATTAAATTATTTCCCGAGGGTTTGGTCAGACTTCTGACCATCTAAGTCAGACGTCTGAGCCGACTGGGCCTGTTGTGACCAAGTTTTTCTACAACATAAATTTTGGATATTTTTGAGGGGGCAAATTGCGTATTTTCCAAGGTCTTCTATTCTCCTATACAAAGAGATTTCATGATTGGATAAGGGTATTACCTAATTGAGTTGAGAGATTGAGATGCTATGTGCCCCTTTGGCTTATGCCCTAGAGAGGAAGTTTATGATTTGAAGGCAGAGAGAAGTTATTCCTCTTGGTGCCTCCAGTTGATCCAAGGTTTTTTCATCGTTCATCATTGTTCTCCTTCTCGAACAAGAGTTGTAGTCATCTTGACATTCTTTCCCTTTCTCAATAAGGTTAATGATTCTTGTAGTTTTTTTACTTTTGGTTGTTGATCCATTCAGTGTAAACAAAATTTGTTTTTGTTAAATCAGTAAAAAGGGTTATTGAGTGGAATATCTTGTGTTTGTGCATGTAGTTTCATATCTGATTTGTTTTCCATAGAATTAATTTTTAAGAAATTTGGTGAATAATCTCCTGGTTGCTTCCACAAAAGGCATAGTTTCCCTAATAGTTGGTATCAGAGCTAGATCATCGCAAATCTTAGAGTGATTTTGGATTGGAAAATTTGATTTTTGTTTGGAAAAATAGATTTTTTTTATGTTGGGTATGACGGCGCTTCCGAAGATGACTATTTTTGATTGGGGATTTTGAAGGCCTCAATGGTTTGGTTGCTGGAGATGAGGAGAAGCCCTCTTATGTGGTCGAGGGAATATGGAAGAAGATGAAGATGTTGGAAATTGGTTTGATTTTCCTATACCTTAGTGGTTCGGCTCATGTTTTCGACTTGGGTCTTCACGTTGTTGATGCCCAAGGGATCCAGGGTAATCGAGGAAGGAGCTCAGATCACGTGGTAGACAAGTGTCGATTGAGGTATGGTCATAGTACTTTTGAATCGACTGGGTGTATCTTGTTGCCATGAAATCGAGGTTGTTGGGTGTATCTCGTTTCCCTGAAATTGAGGTTGTTGGGTGTATCTCGTTGCCCTGAAATCGAGGTTGTTGAATGCATCTTGTTTCCTTAAAATTGAGGTTGTGTAACATCCCATATTTTTAGTGTAAGATAACAAAATAAGAATAACTTAATTAAATATTCAGAATTTAGTAAAACGGACAGCACCATTGCGTCCAACTCGAAATTCTGGTCAAAATCAACACCAGGGTCAACCCATTCAAAGTTGGGTACCTGCGGCAGATTTTGGCAGATTAGGGTTTTGTGATATTTGACGATTCAGATGGCTTTTGGGCAAATATGAGGGTCATGGTTGTTCCATACACCTATAAATAAGACCCTAGACCTAACCCTAAGCCTAACAATTCGATGGCTATGCCGGAACGCTGCCATTACTCTCTCTCCTTTCTCAAATCTATTCTGAAAATTAAAATGTTAGCCTAGGAGAATTATGAATTTATATCTGGAAGGGGAAATCAACGTTAATAAAAAGATTATTGAATTATAGAAGCAAGGTAAACTTCTAAGAACCAATCTAATTAAATTCTTTCTCTTTCCCTTCTCTTTTTATGAAGTAATAAATCCATGGTTGTTAGGTTGTGAATCAAATAAAAGTGAAAACCATGGATGATAGAACGGAAAAGATCCAAAATTTGGGGAAAGCATGAAAGGTGAGTGGGTTTAAAATATACATTTTGAATAATAGTACCTCTATCATTTGGCATTCCCCATAATGAACATATTGGAAGGTTTAATTTGATGAAATGCATTACTTCGCTAAAATGGATAATATGTTCAATTAGTTAATATGTTGAGATGAACATTTACTTGAATGTTTAAGAAAAATGAATACCGTTGTACAGATCCATTTTATGAACCTATGAATTGGGTAAATGATACACTATTGGAGAACTGCATGCTATTTTAAATATAGTTAATACATGTAGGAAGATATGCGACATATATTGGGATTTGGGGCATAATTTGAAATGGGATTTTGGAACATAACATATATTATGTTTTGAGACTTTAATTCGGATGTGCAATCCGATATGAACATAAATGGTTGAAAATTGATACATAAGATTAGTTGAAATGTTGGAAATGTTTATATGTTATAGAACTGTTAAAAATATTATCATTAACTACCACTGCCCATATCACATATTGATTTGTTCCATTTATATACCAGAGCCCTTACCTGTGTGAATTAGAATGATTGTATGATTATATACATGGAATTGAATAAATGAAGACGAATATGCCTAGAATTACAATTAGAAATTGTAACTACACTTATGGCACGAGGTTAGGTTGCATTACTGGCGGAAGTCTGCCCGGACCCGGCCGGCATATCCAGCAGCCACTAATGTTGAACCTAATGTAAGGGGCCTAAGTGAAAAATTAAAAACATGTAATCGTGCTAAGACACGAGGTTAAGTAAACTTGTGGTAGAAGTCTGCCCGGACCCGCCCGGCAAATCCAGCGTCTAAAGTGTAGGCTTAATGTGGGAGGTCTGGTGCTTATATGTATATATATGTATATATGTATATAACAAGATATGAATAAATGGCAATAGTGGTAATTAAATTTCTAACTAAGAAAATAAGAAAGGAAGGGATGAAATGAACCGAGTTAATATGATAAGAAGGAAAAGTGATATATTTCCCTAAATGACTTATTTCTGAAAATGTTTTTGTAAGTAAGCCGCAATAAATAAAGAAAATTAAAGAAATTACTTGCTACCATAGATTTAGATAGGAATACGTTATGAAAATAAATCATTGATTCATTCTATCAAATTGATAAGGTGCATGAAGTGTTTTTCTTAATATAATAAGGAATATATGTTAAAGTGAATGAAGAATAATGGTTTACAATGGTAAATGGTTTAAGAAGGGAATGATAATAACCTATCATAAATAAATAACATGTTGTATAATAGGTAGACTTGTCCTAGGGACAAGTGAATATTATAATTTAGGTTATAATAAACTAGTAAGGGAGTGGGATAACTAGTTAATTGTGTTAAGGGACACATAATTATAAATTAAGTAATCAGTAAAGGGGAAAATTTGAAACTAGTTAGGAAAAAAGGGGGAAATATATTGCACTTAATTATAAATTAAGTAATCTGTAAGCTTGGGAGTCTGAAACCCGTTGATAAGAATGTTTAGGCTTATCCTAGGGACAAGAGGAAATTATAACATAGGTTATAATGAATAGGTAGAGAAACTTATTAATGGGCCTTAGGTAATAGAACTAAGTTAATAAGTAAACAACGATAAGTTGTATTGACAATGTAAAAAGGAATTATGATTAAATGAGAAAGAATGAGGAAAACTTATGAAATGAAATAAGTTATATTTAATCATAAATGGTAAGTGACATGTTAATTAGAAAACATGTGAATTGAATATACTTAATTACATATTAAGTAAAACATGTTATTGTAATGATGAAATCAACAAGAAGATAAAAGGGGTTGTGGATTACAGACCTTCGGCCACAATCTAGAGAATAACATGTTGTGGGCTTACTAATAAACTTAAATTGATTAAGTTGTAATAAGCAAGAGAACTTGGTAATTTGAGTAAGAATTCATTATAAATTAGAATAACCAAGTTAACTGGAAACCTGATGAGGTGAGACAAGTGCGTAAAAGAACATTTAGATATAGGGTCAAACAATATGCTAAAGTAAGGCGCTTAGACCAGTCCGTACGGTTGAGTGTGCATAACCGAATGGGGTAGATCATCGAGGTGTTATAAGGCACGAGGGGGGTGCACATTCAGCTGATTGTTCTGACGGCTCCAAAGGAATGGAAGGGGAAGCATGCGGCTTCCTGAGGTACGTTAGGTTCTCCTAGTAGTCCTCTATGCGGCAACAGATGTCTTAGGCTATGCTCGTAGAGGTTGGGTCTGTGCGTAACTACTGGTTGGTCCTTGACTGTAGATGTAGCTATGCAATCAGAATGTTGTGACGTGGTGACACCATGGTGGTTCGATGGTTGCCTCATGAGGAGGCAGAGGGTCACGAACAATAAGGATAGTAGACCATCAGAAGCCCATCATTGGCAGCCAGTGGGATGCGGAAAGACTCGAGCTAAACCCAAGATACCATTTCACCCTTCATTATCAGGGTAAATGGTTGAGGGTAGATGCCACATGGATGTTTAGATTGTTTGCGTAGGGGTAGTCGCATAGCTCTGGTAGTCTTTACTATTTGAGGGAGGGACCGAGGTAGGGCCATAGCCACCACGAAAACAAACCCTAGGTATATCTGTATATAGAGGCTCTTTAAAGACAGGACTGTGCAGATATCGAAAAGCTCCCGACCGAGTTTCGTACTTCTTATATCGCACTGCCATAGAACTCGGTGCACATTAGAGGACGTGCGATTGAGGCTTCGAGCTACAATTGAAGATACGTATGGTGGGCAGTCTAGATACATGCATGTCGGCTTTGGGTGGTGTATCGTAGACTTGAGCGCATTAATCCGGTATGGAGTCTGATTCAAACAAAGGTGGCAGTCAGTACATATACGTAGCATAGTAATGGTAGATATATGCGGAACGTAATATTGTTATTCATACGTCACTACGACGTTGGATGAGGGACTGCGTCTATTCCGATGGTGTTACGTTGGAGACCGTGCGAGTGGGGTACCATGGGGTGTACCTCAATATTGGGGGTAGCTACATATATATCGTATTCGGTTAATCCACTGTAAAGTAAATGGGTGCGACGCATGTGTATTCCTTGAGTGCTTTTAACCCAAATAACCTAACAAATAAGAAAATATGACTGAACGACATATGTAGGATTATCCAAAGTGTATATTTTAAATCCAGTCACCAGAACTTGTGTTCTGACCCCATCCTCATAACATAATCGAAGGTTAGATTTGTGGTAGAGACATGATAGCTTCGGATACTGGTTAGGCAGTATTAATAATACGGTAAAGCTATACATTGATTTATATTATATTTTACCCATTCCACTATGAGATACTTTCTGAGCTCTGACATATTTTATGTCTCTATTTTTTCTGCAGGATACCAGAGCAAACCAATCCGTGTTTCGGCAGAGACATAATAGCCTCAGATACTGGTTAGGCAGTATTAATAATACGGTAAGGCTATACTTTGATTTATATTATATTTTATCCATTCCGCTGTGAGATACTTTATGAGCTCTGACATATTTTGTGTCTCTATCTTTTCTGCAGGATACCAGAGCAAACCAATCCAAGTTTCGATATATTGGAATTTTGATAAAAAAAATCGGTCTGTCAAAATTAGGGTTGTCACATCTGGTATCAGAGCTTTGGTTTAGGATTCCTATATAAATAGTGAGTGAACGTATTTGTATTTTTAAAAATATAAATATATTATATATATATACCTAGATCCATAGAGGAACCCACTAAATAGTAAAAGTATAGTGTGGTAAGAAATGGGATGTTTGTTTTGTACACTAAAGGGATGAATATGAGACCCTTATGTGATTTGGGTGGAAAGTGTGCAATGTATTTTGTATGGAAGGCAAGTGAATCCCATATGATTAGTATTTCGGGTTAGTGGGTTTGGCAGTAAAACCTTATAGATTGGAAAAGGTTAAAAAGAAAAAATGGATTAGGAATATATATAGTTGGGAGAAGTGACCTTGGGCAGTGTCTAGGAAAGCCTAGAAAATTGGAAACCCGCTTTGAGTCTAACCCCATTGTTAACTTTTTGAGATTATAAATTTTTTGGGAAAATGGTTTATGGTGTTTTCAAGTTTTAATCTTAAAAGTTATAGTTTTAAATATGTAAAGTATACGTATTGGGTCTTGAAGTAAAATGGGGTATATTTTGCAAATAGTGATTTCTTGCGAAAATTTTGTCTAAAGTAAAATTCTCTCAATAAAAGGTGCATAATATAGAGCATGTATAGCTCGCTAGTTTTCTTGTTATATTTCATACAAGAATCTTTAATAAAGAAAGATTTTAAATCTCTACTCTTATGACAACCCTTTTTGATAAATTATTTTGTTGGAAAATAAGTGCAGGAATTACGAATAGAGTGGATGCTTGCACCTTGTAGTAAGAGACTAAACCGACCTTATAGGTAAGAACAAGTCATAAACCCGATGGAGAAAATAGTTGTCCGTATCTACTCCAGTTTTGTGATTTGAAAAAAAATGACGATTTACATTTTTAAGAGGACATGTTTTTATTGTTTGACAAAAGAAAGTTTTCACGAGGAAAACAATGTTTTGACACTTTTAATTTTTGGAAGAAAAGGTCCAAACCTTGTTTTAAAAAGTATGGAGTAGGTAAGGATTAGTGCCTAGGAAAGATGGGAAAAGTTTTGAGGCTACAAAGTAAATAGCGAGAATTATCTTGGAATAATAATGAGTTCCTGTAGAATGTGTAAGCGTTGGAAAGCCTAGGATGTTGCTTGAAATAATTGTTGGAACACAGCTTGGACTAGTAGCGACTACTAGATAGAAAATGACAAGTAAGTGTTTAGATTCCATTGCTAATTTTCATGTTAGGGGTAAAACCCATTGTCGCATTTCTGTTGGGATCGTTCCGTTATTTTGTTGGGTAGTTAGGGTAACCTGTCGTAGATCCTATAGTTTGGAATTTTCTATCTGAGGGGAGGACATAGTCCCAAGATTCTTGGCCCTTAGTAGTAGCTGTGTAGGGTGTCTGTTCTCCTGTTTTAGTTGGAAGACTAGAGGCCTATTTAAATTTAAACTACGATTAGTTATTAAATAAGCTAAGAAAAGAGAAAAGGTACAACTGAAAAGGAAATAGAAAATTCAGTGAAGCAAAAAAAAATGGAAAATTATGAGAAAAGATGGATAAAAAAAATTTCCAAGATAAGATAATCAGTAACAAAGAAAATTTTCTTATGTGGGTTGTGCTTGGAAAGGAAAATAGGGAATCTTTATAAATAGTTTCATAAAAATCCAAGTATTGTTAGAAAAAGGTTGAAAAAGAAAAGAGGGAGATGCGGAGTTTTCTGTTTTCCACCTTTTTGTAACATAAGAAATCGAATTTAGAAAATTAAATTTTTCTGAAATTCGAAAAAATAATGTTTCTTGGTAGGATTATGGAAGCAACAGTTGGATGAACTATGCTCTTACTAAGTAAGAGTGTAGGAAATTTTGGATGAAAAAGCATTTTGATTTTTCAAAATATTGTATTCATATATAACTTCGAGTATATTTAGGATGTGAGCATCATATTTTAAAAAGTATTTTTAAAAAACTTGCATGCACATAGGAGGTACCGCTTAGGCGTGCATGCATTATTATGTTGTACTTCACTTTTCAAAAGTGCACTATGTTTGCAAAAAATTGGATACATACATAGTGGATGTATTTTATGCGAGGGGTTAATTTATTCTACCCTTATCAAATTTCGGGGATGAAGTTTCCTAAGGGTGGGAGAATGTAATACCCCGTATTTTTAGTGTAAGATAATAAAATAAGAATAACTAAATTGAATATTCATAATTTAGTAAAATGGACTGCGACATTGCATCCATCTCGAAATTCTGGTCAAAATCGACACCAGGGTCGACCCACTCAAAGCTGGGTCTACCCACCTGCGGCAGATTTTTGCAGATTATGGTTTTGTGATATTTTGACGATTCAGATGGTTTTTGGGCAAATCTGAGTGTCCTACTTGCCCCATACACATATAAATAAGACCCTAGACCTAACCCTAAGCCTCATAATTTGATGGCTACGCCACGCAGGAACGATGCCATTACTCTCTCTCCCCCGTTCTCAAATCTATTCTGAAAATTAAAATGCTAGCCCAGGAGAATTATGAATTCAGATCTAGAAGAGGGAATCAACGTTAATAAAAAAGATTATTGTATCATAGAAGCAAGGTAAACTTCTAAGAATAAATCTATTTAAATTCTTTCTCTTTCCCTTCTCTTTTCATGAAATAATAAATCCATGGTCATTAGGTTGTGAATCAAATAAAAAGGAAAACCATGGATGATAGAACGGATTGGATCCAAAGTTTGGGGAAAGCATGAAAGGTGAGTGGGTTTAAATATACTTTTTGAATAATAGCACCTCTATCGTTTGGCATTCCCCATAATGAACATATTGGAAGGTTTAATTTGATGAAATGCATTACTGCACTAAAATGGATAGTATGTTCAATTAGTTAATATGTTGAGATGAACATTTACTTGAATGTTTAAGAAAAATGAATACCATTGTATATATCCATTTTATGAACCTATGAATTGGGTAAATGATACACTATTGGAGGACTACATGTTATTTTAAATAAAGTTAATTACATGTAGGAAGATATGCGACATATATTGGGAATTAGGGCATAATTTGAAATAAGATTTTGGAACATAACATATATTATGTTTTGAGACTTTAATTCGGAGGCGCAATACGATATGAACATAAAGGGTTGAAAATTCATACATAAGATTAGTTGAAATATTGAAAATGTTTATGTGTTATAGACTTGTTAAAATATTGGCATTAACTACCACTGTTCATATAACATATTGATTTGTTCCATTTGTATACCAAATCCCTTACCTATGTGAATTAGAATGATTGTATGATTATATACATAGAATTGAATAAATGAAGATGAATATGCCTAGGATTACAATTAGAAATTATACTGCACTTATGGCACAAGGTTAGGTTGCATCAGTGGCAGAAGTCTGCCCGGACCCGACCGGCATATCCAGCAACCACTAATGTTGAACCTAATGTTAGAGGCCTAAGTGAAAAATTAAAAACATATAATGTTGCTAAGACACGAGGTTAAGTCAACTTGTGGTAGAAGTCTACCCAGAACCGCCCGGTAAATCCAGCGTCCACAAACGTAGGCTTAATGTGAGAGGTCTAGTGCTTATATATATATATATATATATATATATATATATAACAAGACATGAATAAATGACAACGGTGGTAATTAAATTTCTAACTCAGAAAATAAGAAAGGAAGGGATGAAATGAACCGAGTTAGTATGATCAGAAGGAAAAGTGATGTATTTCCCTAAATGACTTATTTCTGAAAACGTTGTTGCCAGTAAGCCATAGTAAATAAAGAAAAGTAAAGAAATTACTTGGTACCACGGATTTAGATGGGAATACGTTATGAAAATAAATCATTGATTCCTTCTATTAAACTAATAAGGTGCATGAAGTGTTTTCCTTAATGTAATAAGGAATATATATTACAGTGAATGAAGACTAATGGTTTACAGCGGTAAATGATTTAAGAGGGGAATGATAGTAACCTATTATAAACAAATAGATGTTGTATAATAGGTAGACTGGTCCTACGGACTGTGTAACGACCCGCATTCTACGCATCATAGGATCGTAGAATATTTATTTCTTTCACATATGAAGTCGTATGGTCGTGTAACTTTGGGAGACGACTATTGGGGTCATTTCCCATGTTCATGATTTTTCCCGATTTTTAAATGACCATTTTACCCCTAGTTGGCACTGTTTTGGCCATAACTTTTGACTGGATAGGAGTTTTGACCTGAAACCACTTCCATTGGCTCCGGATGATGGTTTCTCTTTCCGTAGAGTGGTCACATTAGCCAAACGGACTCACCGTTTGGGAGATATGACTGAAACAAGTTTCAGATGGTGAAAGACAGCTTAATTGGGCTTAACCGGGTGATTAGCAGCTAGGCCCAAGGGGAATTTCGGGTTTAGAGGTATAGGAGGTCTGATTAGGGTTAGGTTATCACTTTCATTTCAGTTTTGAGCCGCCACAAACCTCCTTGAGACCTTAGTAATGGCTTCCTACATCTAAAACACCCCAAATCACTCTCTAATTGAAGATTAGGCTTAGCAACACCAAATTAAGGAGAAAAAGCACCAAAGCAAGGTTAGAGCCGCTGTTAGACATCAGTATTCGCCCCAAATCAGAGGAGTTTCAGTTCTGAGAATTTCATTTGTGGCCAAGGTGAGTGATTTGCATAGTTTTTGCACTAATTACGGTGATTAAGGGTAATTAGTGAAGATTAGCGAATTTATACGTAAATAAATTCTGGAAAAATTCTTAAAATTCTAAAATAATGTTTTAAGGCTCTGTTAGAAATTTGAGATAATTTCGATGTGTTTTGCTAATTGTATGCTTAAGCATGATTAAGAGTGTTTAAGGGAAAATATGAAGTCTTAACTACTTTTGATCCATTTTGATTTATTTGAGTTGTTGGTTGTTGTTTGTGGTTGCTATTTACATGTTGCTATGACTCTGTGGTATGTTTCATGATTGACTAGAATAGTTAAATTGCTCGAAAACGTCGTCGAATGGCGTAGAAAGCTTGCTGGAAAATTGCAGAAGTGTGCAGGTTCCGAACCGGTTCGGATCGGAGGAAGGGGGTCGGATCGGGTTGTGAACTGACCAAGGGGATTCGAACTGGACTGGAACTTGTCACTGGAAGGAGCTTGGCAGGAAGGAAGGCCATTGCTTAGAGTTGGAGTTGGGCAGAAGATCGGATCGGAGCAATAGAGCAGAGCGGATCGGAGAAAGGGAACAGGGTGGATCGGAGCAGGCAAGCACGTCAAACAGAAGGAATCAGATCAGACTCAAGCAGAGACACCCGAACCGAACCGATATCTGAAGGGGGAGAATCACTGAACCGACCCGACCCGGAGGAAGACACCGACCCGACCCGAAGTGGACTACCGACCCGAACCAAGCTAGACGAGGACCACCAATCCGAACCGATCAGGAAGGTTATACCGAACCGAACCAAGCTAGATGAGGAGCACCGAACCGAACCATACGTGGGCTATTACTACTACGCGATGACTTTTCTGAAGACCCACTCCAATTCGACCAAACCCGAGATGCAAAGGAAGCTCAAATGAGAAGTTAGAGCTTAAGGTTCAGATGGGAATCAACGAGTTCGCTTCATGGTTGGGCTTTGCTGCGGGACGCGTGCTAAGGAGTTATCGACACCTATAGCTTTGGACCACTATGGTAGGAGATACGAAGGCGGATTCAGGGCCATTATGGCATTGGTAGAACCAAGGGTTATGACCAATGAAGTGGGTCATTGAAATGTTTGGTCATGACTCCAAGTGTTTGGCTTGGTCACAGCAGGGTTTCTACAAGTCGGGATTCGTCGTTGCCTCAGTTTGTCTAGTGTTCCAAAGTGGTAGATGTCGTACGCTTTACGCACTGAGTGAGAGATGTGAGGAGGGTTGCTATGGATGATTTGCTTGATATCATTGTGACATGCACACCCCACCCCCCGTATTCTTACACTATTTACTATTGGCACCTTGGAGTATTGTACGGTACGTGGTACTAACTCTTTGGTTGCAGGTCCAGGTTCAGGTATGGTTTAGTATACCTGTTATTCCCCTGTTTAGATGCTTATCGCTCATACCAGGCTTTATGTCTGACCCAGAGTTTTATGTCTCTTCTTATTACTCTGGGTGCTCACACGAGCAGACTAGAGACAGGTTAGCTGGTGATGCACGGGTAGATGATCCGGAGACGAGCAGGAGGCTTCCACGTACTATATACATAATATTCTCCCTGTGTTGTTGAAGATCACTGCTTGGGCATTGTTGGTGTATCTTCTATTTTAGCTTTCTTTTGTTTAGAGACAGTAAATTTGGAAAGTTGTAATAAGTTGTATTTGGATTTCAGCTGCTTTGATGTTGACATTGATTATTAGTTATCAGCTTATGCACTGTCTCGCCTGTTTTATGTCAAGTATGTTATTATTATATTTTATCCCATGCGCTGTGAGATATTCTACAGGTTCTTTGATTAGTTCGTTCCCTTCTTTCCTTTCTTCTGACGACCGTCTTGTGCTAGTCGGACATGTGTACAGCGCACTTTTGGAGGAAATGCAGGCTGGTGCGGGGCGGGCCGTCACACTTGGTATCAGAGCTCTAGGTTGCGTAGTTAACCTAGGGAAGTTATCAGGGAGAGATAAGATACGTATACGAGAGAGCGTATTTGTGATTACTTTGGTTTTTAAAAGCTATATATATATACTATTAGTAGTATAAGGATGAAGTCGTACTGCACTAGCACCACTATGGAGTCGTTAATCATTTCCTTTTTCAGATTGACGATGAGCCGAGATACTAGAGGTGCTGGTAGGGGAACCAATAATGGGAATGCTGCTGACATGAGGACGATGTTTACTGACCTCATGAGAGAAATGCTTAGAGATGTGCAGAGAGCAGCCCCCAATGGTGGAAATGGTGGTGGTCCAATAGTGCAGGCGCCAAGAGTCGACTTCGCCAAGCTGAATAAGGACTATACTAGTCTTGGTGGGAAGCCGTTCCACGGAACGGAGTCGGCTACGGATGTTCAAGATTGGTTGGATAGTTGCGAACGTATCTTCGAGGATTTGGGTATCGAGGATGCGATGAAGAGAAAGCTAGCGTCCCGTCAGCTGCAAGGGCGGGCAATGAATTGGTGGAATGCTATAAAGGCAGCTACTCCCGAAGATCAGATTACTTGGGAGCAGTTTAAGGCTCGCTTTAGTGAGAAGTTCATTCCAGCTGCTCAGAAGTCAATGTTGTTTAAGAAGTTCTTGGAGCTCAAGCAGAATGGCAGAGCTGTCTCGGAGTATATTGCTGAATTTGACACTTTGTCGAAGTACGGGTTATCTCTTATTGATACTGCCGAGAAAAAGAATGAGAAATTCATAACTGGTTTGGATCAGTACTTGGGGGAAAAACTTATTAACCACATCGATGAGACGTTTGAATCGATTGTGGGGAAAGCGTTAAGATCAGAAAGTCTCTACCCCAAGTCGAAGACTGAGGTTGCATCCGCAGATGAGCCAAAGCCACAAGCTTGTGGTGGAGGCAAAGGTGGTTCCCAGAATAAGAGGAAGCAGAATCAGGTTAAGGATGGCCAGAAGAAAAAGAATAAGCAAGATGTGGAGTGCTTCAGCTGTGGTAAGAAGGGCCATTATGCTAGTAATTGTCGGGCCAAGCCAGCGGATAGGAAGTGCTTCAATTGTGGCCAATTGGGACATCACAAGGACAAGTGTCCGCAACCCCCTAAGGAAAAGCAAATGGTGAAAGCATATGCTCTTAATGCCATTCCTTCCTCGTCGAATGCCCCAACTGCGGCGGAGAAGGGAAAGAGTGTCGTCATTCAAGGTATGCTTTCTATTTATGATGTTCCTGTTAGAGTTTTGTTTGATACCGGAGCTTCCAGTTCTTTCATATCTAGTGACCTGGTAGATAGGTTGGGATTGGAGCCCGAGATTGTCGATAGACCTTTAGTAGTGACGAACCCGATTGGTGGTTCGACTAGTCTTAGCATGATTTGTCGTAATGTGGTTCTATCGAGTCATGGATGCATGTTTGTTTGTGATTGCTTTGTTTTGGGTTTTACTGGGTTTGGCATTATTTTGGGAGTAGATTGGCTCCAAAGATACGGGGTGGTGGTAGACTGTGAGGGCTTGTTGGTGACAGCTAGAGCGGATGATGGGCGGAGGATAGTGTTTGGTGGTCTACCCAGTAAGGGGGTATTGGCTAGTTTTCTAAACTCCCTCGACATTCCGCATAGTGAGTTGTCAGGTTTGCCCGTGGTTGGCCAGTATCCGGATGTTTTCGAAGAAGTGACCGGACTTCCACCACACCGAGAGATTGAGTTTCGTATTGATTTGGTAAAGGATGCCAGGCCTATAGTGATGCCACTTCGTCGTATGGCACCAAGAGAGCAGCGAGAGCTCGAGGTGCAAGTCAGCGATCTTTTGAAGAAGGGATTTATCAGAAGGAGTGTTTCTGAATGGGGAGCACCAGTTGTGTTTGCTACCAAGGCGGATGGTTCCCTTCGTTTGTGTGTAGACTACCGCGAGTTGAATAAAGTGACGAGGAAGAACAAGTATCCTCTACCGCGGATAGATGATTTGTTTGATCAGTTGAGTGGCGCGAGAGTATTTTCTCAGTTGGATCTCGCGACAGGTTTTCATCAGCTTAGAGTGGAAGCTGAGAGTATAGCAAAAACGGCATTTCGAACGCCGTCTGGATTTTATGAATGGTTGGTTATGCCATTTGGGCTGACTAATGCCCCGGCATATTTTGTGGATCTTATGAATAGGGTATTCAGGGATCAGTTTAATAAGTTTGTCCTTGTGTTCGTCGATGATATTTTGGTCTATTCGAGGACAGAGGAAGAACACAAGGAACATTTAAGAGTAGCGATGGAGGTGTTGAGAAAACACCAATTGAAAGCAAAGTTTTCTAAGTGTCACTTCTGGAAGAGGGAAGTGAGGTTCTTGGGCCATGTTGTATCAGAGAGTGGTATTGCCGTGGACCCAGCAAAGGTGGCTACGGTACAAGATTGGCCTACGCCCAAGAATGCAACAGATGTAAGAAGTTTCTTGGGATTAGCTGGATATTATCGTAAGTTTATCCAAGGTTTCTCCAAGATAGCAGCACCATTGACCCAGTTGACCAAGAAGAATCAAGCTTTTGTTTGGGATGAAAGGTGCGAGAATGCATTTAAAAGCCTAAAGGACAAGTTGACAAGCGCACCAGTGTTAATCATTCCTAAGGGGGATGAAGAGATGACGGTATACACGGATGCCTGTGGTACCGGACTGGGTGCTGTATTGATGCAAGGCGGTAGGGTTGTAGCTTATGCAAGTCGGCAATTGAAACCGCACGAGAGGAAATACCCTACCCATGATTTAGAATTGGCAGCGATCGTGTTCGCGTTAAAGATGTGGAGACACTATCTCTTGGGAGAAAGATTTGAGCTGTTTACAGATCATAAGTCATTGAAGTATCTGTTCTCCCAGAAGGATTTAAATCTCCGTCAGCAGAGATGGTTAGAGTTCCTAGCTTCCTATGATTTTGACATCGCATACACACCAGGAAAGGGCAATGCGGTGGCTGATGCATTGAGTAGAAGACATGCCAGCTTAGGAGTTATGTTCCTTGAATGGAAGCAACTGGAGTTTATCGCGGGGTTTGATTTCAGACCAAAGTGCGAATTGGATCCAGAAATGTTAGCAAGTTTGACGATCAGACCCACTTTGATTGAGCGGATCGGCTCTAGTCAGAGGGACGATCCTAACCTATTGGAAATCATCTCCAGGTTAGAGATGGGTATCAATGAGGAGATGAACAAGTATGGGCTTGATCGAGATAGATGGCTTAGAAAGAATGGAAAGCTTGTTGTACCCAATGTCAATGGATTGAGAGATGAAGTGCTTAGAGAGTGTCATCACTCAAGGCTGACCATACACCCCGGTGGTAATAAGATGTATCGAGACATGAAGCAGACCTACTACTGGGAAGGGATGAAAAGAGACGTTGGGAAGTTTATATCCAAATGCATGAATTGCCAGTTAGTTAAAGCCGAGCAAAAGAAGCCTAGTGGTTTGTTACAGCCATTAGAAATTCCCGAATGGAAATGGGAGCAAGTCTCGATGGATTTCATCGATGGTTTACCAAGGACTAGATCGGGATATGACAGCATTTGGGTAATTGTGGATCGACTGACTAAAAGTGCAAGGTTTATACCAGTCAAATCGACAAGAACGGCAGCTAAGTTAGCAGAATTGTATATGAAGTGGGTAGTGAGATTTCATGGAGTACCTAAAGGCATTGTGAGCGACCGAGACCCGTTGTTTACTAGTGGGTTTTGGAAGAGCTTACAAGAGGCTCTAGGGTCAGAGTTACATCTCAGTACCGCATATCATCCTCAGACCGACGGCCAGACGGAGAGGGTGAACCGTATTTTGGAAGATCTCTTGAGAGCATGTATATTGGATTTTGGTGGATCATGGGATGACCATTTGCATCTATTAGAGTTTGCATATAATAATAGCTACCAATCCAGTATCGGTATGGCTCCATTTGAAGCTTTGTATGGAAGACCGTGCAACTCACCATCATGTTGGATAGAGACTGGCGAGAAGTTTATGCTTGGACCAGATGTGGTGAGGGAAACTTCAGATAAAATTAAGACCATTCAACAACGAATGAAGGTTGCCCAAGATAGACAGAAGAGTTATGCTGATAAGAGGCGAAGGGACTTAAAATTCTCCGTTGGCGACTTGGTGTTTGTCAAGATTTCTCCATTGAAGAGCGTAATACGATTTGGCAGGAGGGGCAAGTTGGCACCAAGGTTTGTTGGCCCATTTCCTGTCCTTGAATTAGTCGGGAATTTGGCATATAGAATTGACTTACCAGAGAAGATGGCGGGAGTTCATAACGTATTTCATGTTTCCCAACTAAGGAAGTTCGTTCACGACTCAGATATGACTATTTCACCTGATCAGTTAGAGGACTTCGAAGTAGAACTCGAGGCGGTTGGGAACCGCAAGCCGGCCCGTATTGTCGAGTACGACATGAAGCAACTTCGAAGGAAGGCGGTGAAGCTAGTCAAGGTACAGTGGAGCGAGGACGAGAGTGATTGTACCTGGGAAACAGAGGAAGACGTAAGGAAGAAGTATCCAGAACTCTTTGTCTGGTAAGATTTTGACTTCGATTTAGTTTTTCCGCATGCTAGGATAGGCTTGTTTGCTTGTTTTGCATGTTTGATTGTTGTTATATGTGGTTGTTAGGCATGCGGGATCCTTTGTATGTTTTGGGTTAAGGAATTTCGGGGACGAAATTTCTTAAGGGGGGGAGAGTGTAACGACCCGCATTCTACGCATCATAGGATCGTAGAATATTTATTTCTTTCACATATGAAGTCGTATGGTCGTGTAACTTTGGGAGACGACTATTGGGGTCATTTCCCATGTTCATGATTTTTCCCGATTTTTAAATGACCATTTTACCCCTAGTTGGCACTGTTTTGGCCATAACTTTTGACTGGATAGGAGTTTTGACCTGAAACCACTTCCATTGGCTCCGGATGATGGTTTCTCTTTCCGTAGAGTGGTCACATTAGCCAAACGGACTCACCGTTTGGGAGATATGGCTGAAACAAGTTTCAGATGGTGAAAGACAGCTTAATTGGGCTTAACCGGGTGATTAGCAGCTAGGCCCAAGGGGAATTTCGGGTTTAGAGGTATAGGAGGTCTGATTAGGGTTAGGTTATCACTTTCATTTCAGTTTTGAGCCGCCACAAACCTCCTTGAGACCTTAGTAATGGCTTCCTACATCTAAAACACCCCAAATCACTCTCTAATTGAAGATTAGGCTTAGCAACACCAAATTAAGGAGAAAAAGCACCAAAGCAAGGTTAGAGCCGCTGTTAGACATCAGTATTCGCCCCAAATCAGAGGAGTTTCAGTTCTGAGAATTTCATTTGTGGCTAAGGTGAGTGATTTGCATAGTTTTTGCACTAATTACGGTGATTAAGGGTAATTAGTGAAGATTAGCGAATTTATACGTAAATAAATTCTGGAAAAATTCTTAAAATTCTAAAATAATGTTTTAAGGCTCTGTTAGAAATTTGAGATAATTTCGATGTGTTTTGCTAATTGTATGCTTAAGCATGATTAAGAGTGTTTAAGGGAAAATATGAAGTCTTAACTACTTTTGATCCATTTTGATTTATTTGAGTTGTTGGTTGTTGTTTGTGGTTGCTATTTACATGTTGCTATGACTCTGTGGTATGTTTCATGATTGACTAGAATAGTTAAATTGCTCGAAAACGTCGTCGAATGGCGTAGAAAGCTTGCTGGAAAATTGCAGAAGTGTGCAGGTTCCGAACCGGTTCGGATCGGAGGAAGGGGGTCGGATCGGGTTGTGAACTGACCAAGGGGATTCGAACTGGACTGGAACTTGTCACTGGAAGGAGCTTGGCAGGAAGGAAGGCCATTGCTTAGAGTTGGAGTTGGGCAGAAGATCGGATCGGTGCAATAGAGCAGAGCGGATCGGAGAAAGGGAACAGGGCGGATCGGAGCAGGCAAGCACGTCAAACAGAAGGAATCAGATCAGACTCAAGCAGAGACACCCGAACCGAACCGATATCTGAAGGGGGAGAATCACTGAACCGACCCGACCCGGAGGAAGACACCGACCCGACCCGAAGTGGACTACCGACCCGAACCAAGCTAGACGAGGACCACCAATCCGAACCGATCAGGAAGGTTATACCGAACCGAACCAAGCTAGATGAGGAGCACCGAACCGAACCATACGTGGGCTATTACTACTACGCGATGACTTTTCTGAAGACCCACTCCAATTCGACCAAACCCGAGATGCAAAGGAAGCTCAAATGAGAAGTTAGAGCTTAAGGTTCAGATGGGAATCAACGAGTTCGCTTCATGGTTGGGCTTTGCTGCGGGACGCGTGCTAAGGAGTTATCGACACCTATAGCTTTGGACCACTATGGTAGGAGGTACGAAGGCGGATTCAGGGCCATTATGGCATTGGTAGAACCAAGGGCTATGACCAATGAAGTGGGTCATTGAAATGTTTGGTCATGACTCCAAGTGTTTGGCTTGGTCACAGCAGGGTTTCTACAAGTCGGGATTCGTCGTTGCCTCAGTTTGTCTAGTGTTCCAAAGTGGTAGATGTCGTACGCTTTACGCACTGAGTGAGAGATGTGAGGAGGGTTGCTATGGATGATTTGCTTGATATCATTGTGACATGCACACCCCACCCCCCGTATTCTTACACTATTTACTATTGGCACCTTGGAGTATTGTACGGTACGTGGTACTAACTCTTTGGTTGCAGGTCCAGGTTCAGGTATGGTTTAGTATACCTGTTATTCCCCTGTTTAGATGCTTATCGCTGATACCAGGCTTTATGTCTGACCCAGAGTTTTATGTCTCTTCTTATTACTCTGGGTGCTCACACGAGCAGACTAGAGACAGGTTAGCTGGTGATGCACGGGTAGATGATCCGGAGACGAGCAGGAGGCTTCCACGTACTATATACATAATATTCTCCCTGTGTTGTTGAAGATCACTGCTTGGGCATTGTTGGTGTATCTTCTATTTTAGCTTTCTTTTGTTTAGAGACAGTAAATTTGGAAAGTTGTAATAAGCTGTATTTGGATTTCCGCTGCTTTGATGTTGACATTGATTATTAGTTATCAGCTTATGCACTGTCTCGCCTGTTTTATGTCAAGTATGTTATTATTATATTTTATCCCATGCGCTGTGAGATATTCTACAGGTTCTTTGATTAGTTCGTTCCCTTCTTTCCTTTCTTCTGACGACCGTCTTGTGCTAGTCGGACATGTGTACAGCGCACTTTTGGAGGAAATGCAGGCTGGTGCGGGGCGGGCCGTCACAGACTGGTCCCAGGGACAAGTGAATATTATAACTTAGGTTATAATAAACTAGTAAGGGAATGGGATAACTGGTGAATTGAGTTAAGGGACACTTAATTATAAATTAAGTGATCTTTTAACATGAAAACTTGAAACCAGTTAAGAGAAGGGGGGAAATATATTATACTTAATTATAAATTAAGTAATTTGTATGCTTGAGAGTCTGAAACACGTTGATAAGAATGTTTAGGCTTGTCCTAGGGACAAGAGGAAATTATAACATAGTTTATAATAAATGGGTACAGAAACATATTAATGGGCCTTAGTTAATATATCTAAGTTAATAAGTAAACAATGATAAGTTGTATTGACAATGCAAAATGGAATTATGATTAAATGAGAAAGAATGTGGAAAACTTATGAAGTGAAATAAGTTATATTTAATCATAAATGGTAGGTGACATATTAATTAGAAAACATGTGAATTGGATATAGTTAATTACATATCAAGTAAAAAATGTTATTGTAATGATGAAATCAACAAGAAGATAAAAAAGGGGTTGTGGATTACAGAACTTGGGCGACAATCTAGAGAATAACATGTTGTGGGTTTATTAATAAACTTAAATGGATTAAGTTATATGACTGTAATTAATAAGCAAGAGAACTTGGTAATTTGAGTAAGAATTCAATATAAATTGGAATAACCAAGTTAACTGGAAATCTAATGAGGTGAGACAAGCGTGTAAAAGAATGTTTAGACATAAGGTCTAATAATATGCTAAAGTATGGTGCATAGACCAGCCCGTACGGTTGAGGGTGAATAACCCAGTGGGGTAGATCATCGAGGTGTTATAAGGCATAAGGGGAGCGCACATTCATCTGATTGTTCTGACGGCTCCAAAGGACTGGTAGGTGAAGCACACGGCTTCCTGAGGTACGTAAGGTGATCCTAGTAGTCCTCTATGTGGTGACAGATGTCTTAGGCTGTTCTCGGAGAGGTTGGGTCTATTTGTAACTACTAGGTGGGTGGGCCTTGACTGTAGATGTAGCTACGCAGCCAGAATGTTGTGATGTGGTGACACCATGGTGGTTCGGCCGTTGCCTCATGAGGAGGCAGAGGGTCACGACCAACAAGGATAGTAGACCGTCGGACATCCGTCATCGACAGCCAGTGGGATGTGGAAAGACTCGAGCTAAACCCAAGATACCATTTCAACCTTCACCACTGGGTTAAGGGGTTGAGGGGAGACACCACATGGTTTTAGATTGTTTGTGCAGGGGAAGTCGCTTAGCTCTGCTATTCTTTACTAGTTGAGGGAGAGGCCGAGGTGGGGACATAGTGATATACACGTAAATGTGTATACTTTATCCGTTTATTTATCTTATTTTATATTTAAAATAATTGATTCTGTGTAATTATGGTTGTGTTTTCAGATTATTTATGATGAATGGATTAATGCACTTAATTGTTGAAAAGCTTGAAGAAATGGTGTATGAGGAATGTTGATTTTGGGAGCTAGATTAAAGCTTGAAGAAATGTTGCTGTTCAACCACCTTCTACCACATATTTTAATGATTCAATGCCTTTTCATAAAGATAGCTTGTCGCAGATGTTATGGAGTTCCTATTCATGCTCAAAACAATTGAATTTGTTGTCATTTGATGTCCATAAGCTATGCCAATTGCAAATCTATTCACATTGTGTTCACATCAGCTCATTTGCAAGGCCTCTCATTCATGTTGCGTTCGCATTGGTTTATGTGTTATTTTAGAAAAGCGATTTTGTCCCACATTGTGTAATTAGCCTCTTAGTCTTGGCCGATGCAACTATAAATACACTGTATCTCCTTCATTTGTAATTACACTGGGTTTTATTCTGTACAACTTCTATTGGAATAAAATTCTTCTCCTTCTCTTCTCTGTTGTTATTTTATTTTATTTATGTTCATGTTATTTATTTTCTTTTTCTCTTCTTTAGCTATGTCTAGCTAATCTCCTTTGATTAGGGGGTGATGACGCTTATAGACATGATTCAATATGAATTACATAGCCAAAAGATGAGGACGTTATACATGTAGATCTGGATCTGAATCAAGGGTTAGATCTGAACCTTCATATCCTGTGTCATTCAAGAGCTATGCTCCTTCATAGGGTATATTCGTGTTTGGTCTAACAATTATCAGATTTAGATCTAATTTTAGGGTTTTAGGAATTAATTAGTGAATCTGTCCTCATAGCCTATGGTTGTTTAAGAGCTCAGCTCCTGCATAGGCTATGCTTGTCGTCATTCACTTGTTTGTTTCTAAGAACCTAATTATCATTGATTCATGTTTGTGACAGAAACATTAGTTAGATCTATATTTATTTGCTGGCTATTGATGAGTATTAATCAAATCCATGTCATTATCCCCTAATTGCTTTCACTTATTGTTAAAACTCTCTTTTTGTTTATTTTCTGTGTTTGCACCCAATCAAAATTCTGGAATAACTTGATTGGATTTATTAATTAAAATATTTTTTGGTCCCAGAGTTCGACACCCTCTACAACAATTCTTGTTGTTTAGGAAAACCTAATGGATTTTACAGTTATTTACAATTGTTTAATTTGTTCGCAAACACATAGCCACCACGAAAACAGACCCTTGGTATATCCGTATATAGAGACTCTTTAAAGATGGGCCTGTACAGATATGGAAAAGCTCCCAACCGAGTTCCGCGCTTCTTGCATTGCCCGGCCATGGAACTCGGTGCACATTAGAGGACGTGCGATTGAGGAATCGAGCTACAATTCAAGATACGAATGGTGAACAGTCTTGATACATGCATGTCGACTTTGGGTGGTGTATTGTTGAATCGAGGGCACTTCTTCGGTATGGAGTCTGGTTCAAACAAAGGTGGCAGTCAGTACGTTTACTGTAACACCCCGAATTTTTAAACAACGTGTTAAGACAAGAATTAAGGCAGAATTAAATGTTAAAATCTGAATCAGGAGAAACGGGTTGTGCCATTGCGTTCATCTCGAAAAAATACGCGAAATAGAGTCCGAAATTTCGTAAATCGGAGTCAGTATGACCGAGATATGGCCTTCGGAAGTTTCACGAAAAATCAGAATTTGAAACAGATTTCAAAATTTCAGAAAATCAGGTAGGCGGGAAAAATCCCGCCAGAACCGGGTCAACCTGGGGGTCGACCTGGGAGTCGACTTGGGTGGGGCCAGGTCGACTAGGGAGTCGATCCCAGGGTCGACCTGGGGGTCGACCTGCCTGGTCGGACCCAGGCAACCTGGTGCACCTGTTTTGCTGTTTGGCTCGGTTTTGGAGGCTTGTGACGATTTTTGAGGGCTTGGATCTATCCTAGGGTTAATCTAACGGCCTAAACTACTCCTAATCTCTATAAAAAGACCCCTAAGCCTACCCTAAACCCACACAAATCACTCATGCCACGAAGTGCCGCCCAAATGCCAAGTGATCATGGCCTCCATCTCCAATTCCTAGAGACTATGCATTCAAATCAGGTTCAAATCAAAAGGTGCAAGCTTGCTACACCAAATAGAGGCCAAATCAACGTTGGTATGCGAGTTTCATGACGGTTCTTCGACAAAGGAGCCACCTTTCTTTGTCAAGATGATGCATGATCCTTTTCCTAAGCCTCGCTATGTAAGTTCTAGCTACTTGTAGATTCTAACGGTGGTTCTAATGTGACTTGGGATAAAATGAGATGTAACATGAGTATGTTAACCCATGTAAACCTAGTTTTCCCCTTTATCATGAACATATGACTTTGGGTCATGTTTTTGCGACTTAATCATGCCACTCATGTTATGTATAACCTAGTATATCTTGCAAGTTTGAATCTTTATCTATGGAATGCTAGCATGAACCTTTGGGAACCATTTGACTTGTGAAACATTGGCAAAGATTTGACTTTGGGGCTTATGCATGTAAATGAACCCAAACCCCTTATGTATCATGCATGTTTGTGGCCAAATTCCCCTATGACACTATGCATGTTTATGGACAAATCCTCTTACTAAACTATGCATGCTTGTGGCCAAATCCCCTTATGGTACTATGCATGTTTATGGCCAAATTTCCTTATGATACTATGCATGTTTATGGCAAATATGTTGGCATAATACCCTACTATGTGACTCACTTCCACTAGGGATGGAAATACGTTTGGGTAGCTTAGGAAAAACGTGGGTATGACATGAAAAACTTGACATGGGGTTGCATGAAAAAGGGGACACTCTTGAAACATGTAAACATGAACATGACACATACGAAAACATGGAACTTGGGGCTAGATACGTATGGGTTGTAGGTGTAATGTGACACTAGACCAAACATGAATGTGGCCAACTCGATGTTGGGTTGAGTTTGTAGCATAAATCTACCCGGACCCGCCCGGCTTAACTTGTGGCTACAAAAAATAGGATCCAATGTGAGAAGTTGGTCATGTCGCGCTTAAGACCCGAGGTTAGATTAGGTTGTGGTGTAAATCTACCCGGACCCGCCCGACTTAGCTAGTAACCACAACAAGGTCTAATGTGAGAGGTTGAGAGTGCATTAATTAAATTAATGCCACATGATAAGGTTAAGTAAATTTGACTAATGACACTTAACCGATATGACACAAATGGGTAGGTTAAGTGGGACCGGACTTGATTTCTTAATGACACTTAACCATACAAGACAATTAGGGGATGGGGTTAAGTAATTTACATTTAACTAATCCGACTTGGGAATTAGATGGGGTTAAGTTATTAAGGCTTAACTAATCTGAACACGGTAATTAGATGGGGTTAAGTAATTAAGGCTTAACTAATCTAAACACGGTAATTAGATGGGGTTAAGTAATTAAGGCTTAACTAATCTAAACATGGTAATTAGATGGGGTTAAGTAACCTATACTTAACTAATCTAAACACGGGAATTCGATGGGGTTAAGTTAAACACTTAACCAATCTAGACTTGGTAATTCAATGGGGTTAAGTAACCAATGCTTAACCAATTTAACATGATAATTTAATGGGGTTAAGTAACTTATACTTAACCAATTATACGTGATGATTTGAGGAGGTTAAGAAACCTATACTTAACCAATCTAATAGGTGGACCTGATAGGGTTAAGTCACAAGACCTTTTAAAAGTAGGCTTAACCATTGTAATATGATTAGTGGATGAGGTTAAGCTAACCCATACTTAACCAATCCGACTCGATAATCTAATGGGATTAAGATAATCTATGCTTAATCAATCTAACATGATAATCTGATAGGGTTAAGACAAATAAATACTTAACCAGTTTGACTTGATAAGGTTAAGTCATGAGCTTCTTGGTACACTTAACCAACTTGTAGGGCTAAGCCCTGAACTTGAGTACTTAGCCAATCTTGACAGGATTCGAAGACGGGTTAAGTCATGAACTTGGATAACAACACTTAACCCATTTGACAAAACCCTAGCTCAGGGGACTAGGTTGGAAATCGTAGTTAACAAGGATAGTGGAAAGAGGGGCTAAGTGGTAAACCTTAGTTAAGGGTAACTAAGTAATAATTCTTAGCTAAGGACATGGACTAGTTCATAAATAGATGAGTAACCCGGTACGGTACGTCATCGCTTAGTATACGAGGAGGAGCAAGTTATCTGACTTGGATAAAAGCTCCAGCGAACTGGGTGACGAAGCGAAAGCTTCGGGGAACGTGAGGGTACTCTTGTATCCCTCTGTGAGGTGGCGAGTGGTCCATGTAACCCGGCCTCACAGGGGTTAAGGTCTGCGGTAGAAGAGCCAAGAGTATGCCTTGGTTGCTATGCGAGCGACCTAAAGACTGGGATGGATTAGCGTGGAGTCGACGATACTTGATTTTGCCCCGGGATAGCATGTCGCCGACTACCTACCATCTTTAGTCAATCGTGTACGTACGGAAAGGCAGGGAACTCCCAAAAGACCATATACTAGCTATCGAGTTATGGGTGAGGTTGGCTATTTGGAAATGGGCATCGATGGGTCGTAGTGTAGTTCTCATACATGATTTTTCTTGGGTTGCCTTTCAGTAGTTAAGGGAGGGGTCACGTGGGGCCATAGCCACGGGTAAAAAAAACAGACCTTGATATCTGCATCAGCAGACGACTTAAAGCCCCCGACCGAGTTCCGTATTTCTTGATTTGCCCTGGCACGGAACTCGGATGGCACATTGAGGAACATGTGCGTCTAGACATGGAAAACGGTTCACGATGCATGCGTGGGATAAAAGGGCGCGGTTGACGGGTGGCATAATCCCTAGTGGTCCTAGGTGGCCAAAAACCCAACCCGAGACACGGAAACGTTCATTAGGTAGCATAATCCCTAGTGGTCCTAGGCGGCATAAATCCTAAGTGAACGCGCGATAGTTCATGGTAAGGAAACATAACTAGATCAAGGGTAGCAGTCCAAAATAACCTCAAGGATAAAACGTTTACATGGGAAAGCCCGTATGGCCTATGGCAAAGGACTGAACTTATACATGGAAAGAAACATACGAGTTGGGAAAACCTACATATGCTATATATTAGGTTGACATGGACCATTACATGACATTGGGCAAGGGACATTCATGGTTAACACATGACGCGGGTTGGGATACTAGTACGAGAGGTGCAGAGCAAATATACATGTTAGGACCATGAGAAATATACATGATAGATACCGTGGGACGTTATACAGGATAGATACTTCGGGATATTATACTTGATAGAAACCGGACGATGTGATACCTTGACTTATCATGACATCGTAGTTTATCATGATATCTTAGTTTACCTTGCTACGGTAGTTCAGCCTGTTTTAGTTTATCTATCTTGTAGTCATCCTTATGTTTACTTTCAGTTTATGCATGTCATGTTACCTTTACCTGTTTTTATACTGGAAGTAGATAGGACTTACCAGTCTTTATGACTGACCCCGTTTTCTTTCGCCTCTTGTCTTCCGTTCCCCCCCCCCCAGGTTTTCAGGGAGGAAACACTGTTATCTAGTTTAGACTTCTTCTACTTGAAGGTCATCACGCATGGCTTGGACTTTCCTTGGCTATGGCTACTTTACTGTTTTACTTGGGGAATAATTTATGAAATCGTTTATGCTTCTTTACTATTGCAAGACAGGTTTTGACGTATTCTGATGTAAAAGGCTTTAGACCTTATTTTACAAGGTAATGAAATTTGTTTTACTTCCGCTGTTATATATATATATATGTTTTGTCTTGTAATATTTCTGTGCATGTTTACCTCGATAATGCTTCACCAAACCTAGTGCATTCCCTTGTGAGTGACCCTAGCGGAGGTGGGGTGTTACATTTGGTATCAGAGCAGAAGGTTACCAGACCGGGCAAAATTTTTTAAAAACCTTCTGAAAACTATTTGAAAAACCGTTTACAAAGAAGCATTTTTCAAGAAAAGTTTTGTTTTTAAAGGCTATTCCCCAAAAGGCCATTTGCACTATCCTTTGTTTCCTTGATTGAATCTCCTTTCCTTTCTTCCCTCCATCTGTGGTCACAGTAGTTCTAGCTGTGACCAATCTTTGTCTAGCCACGTAGGTGTTTCCCGTACGATGGAGGTGGTTCTCGAGAGACCTGTTGTCGTGGTACAAGGAAGGATAATAAGAGTAAGGATAAAGGACGCTAGCTTAAGGATAAGCAACTGTTGGTATGGCTTAGTCCATCAAGGAGGACAAGGACAAGATAATCGGAGAGGGCAATTGTACGCTCCCATTTCTAGGGTACCTAAAAGAGATGGTACCGTTTCTGGTAAATGTTTAGTCATTCTATCATCTCGTCCAGACTTTGTCTTGGTCATCGAATCGTTTAAGTCTGCTTGGATAGTTGAGTCTCTGCACCTTAGTACTAGCATGGTAGAGGATCACAGTTTTTGTCCCAAAAATCTGGTTGGAGAGTTGGTCCATTTCTTCATGACTTGTTTGGATTTGAGTATGACATGTCTCAGCTACGGATGGATTCTAGGGATAAAATGGTCACCTAATAAGGGGTGCCATTCTCGGTTTTAGGAAAGAGGGTAGTTAGACTCTCGACTCACCTTGGTGATACCCTCGAAGTCTCGTGTAACCTTTTGGGACCTGTCATGGTTAGTTACCTAGAATCTCGGGATGCAGTTGTTGGTAATCCGTTCGAATAGAATTCGCCGCTAAGGCGGATGGTTCGTTTCGCTTATGCATGAGTTATGGGAATCACCCTAGTAAGTACTCTTGGCAACATGGATTGGCATCGGCAAACGAGATACAGAATTCTCTAGTGAATTTTGGAGAGCTTGCATGAGTAAGTGGACACGTTTGAGCCAAGTATACTAGGGAAAGGATAAGTGAAAGTGGAATAAGAGGCGACAATGAAATGAGTTCTAACTCATATCTTGGAAATAGGAATCAATGAGCTACGAAATCATGTAGTTAAAGAGGCGGTCAAGGCACCAAGGAATTAAGCTCAAGGGAACGCGACTTAGAAGATGTAAGACTAGACACACGCATCGTACCTCTGTTTAAGGGGTGTATCCATGATCCCTGGTTTTTCCTGTAGAGCTTGCTCGCATGTTATCTTTTGGTGGATATCCTCTCGGTCCTGTTTCTGTTACAAACCCCATAAGGAGTTTGTCTTGTTTATCTCCTCGATCTTATCTTGGAAACCTTAGATATAACTCTATGGATGTAAACATGTATTTGAAACATTTATGATTGATATGGTTGCAAATGGTTGCTCGTGGATGCGCGAATACACATTAGATACTAGATTGACGCGGTCACGTTTCATGTTGCATATGCACGAGTATTTCTACTTGTTTATGGATGAAATTGAAGGTGTTATCATGCGGATGTTGCATATGAATGAATGTTTGTGCACGCATATAGTACTTATATGACTAGGACTATTTGCATACATGTTGGACTCATGGCACTAAACATATTTTGCATTAGAAAGATCATTCAGGCCTGATCATTAGCATTAGCTAAGGAGCATATACACACACGTTTTGCATATGTTCATATGGCATTAGAAATCATCTAAGGACAAAGGTTGCCTGTGGATGATGTTTTGAGTAGATGGATGATGGATGGTAGGATATGTTCTTCCTAACTTGGAGATTTCGGGGACGAAATCCTTAAAGGAGGGGAGAATGTAACAACCCGAATTTTTAAACAACGTGTTAAGACAAGAATCAAGGTAGAATTAAATGTTAAAATCTGAATCAGGAGAAACGGGCTGTGCCATTGCGTTCGTCTCGGAAAAATACGCGAAATAGAGTACGAAATTTCATAAATCGGAGTCCGTATGACCGAGATATGGCCTTCGGAAGTTTCACGAAAAATCAGAATTTAAAACAGATTTCAAAATTTCAGAAAATCAGCTAGGCGGGAAAAGTCCCGCCAGAACCAGGTCGACCTGGGGGTCGACCTGGTAGTCGACCTGGGTGGGGCCAGGTCGACTGGGGAGTCGACCCCAGGGTCGACCTGGGGGTCGACCTGCCTGGTCGGACCCAGGCAACCTGGTGCACCTGTTTTGCTGTTTGGCTCGGGTTTGGAGGCTTGTGATGATTTTTGAGGGCTTGGATCTATCCTAGGGTTAATCTAACGGCCTAAACTACTACTAATCTCTATAAAAAGACTCCTAAGCCTACCCTAAACCCTCACAAATCACTCATGCCACGAAGTGCTGCCCAAATGCCAAGTGATTATGGCCTCCATCTCCAATTCCTAGAGACTATGCATTCAAATCGGGTTCAAATCAAAAGGTGCAAGCTTGCTACACCAAATAGAGGCCAAATCAACGTTGCTATGCGAGTTTCATGACGGTTCTTCGACAAAGAGCCACCTTTCTTTGTCAAGATGATGCATGATCCTTTTCCTAAGCCTCGCTATGTAAGTTCTAGCTACTTGTAGATTCTAACGGTGGTTCTAATGTGACATGGGATAAAATGAGATGTAACATGAGTATGTTAACCCATGTAAACCTAGTTTGCCCCTTTATCATGAACATATGACTTTGGGTTATGTTTTAGAGACTTAATCATGCCACTCATGTTATGTATAACCTAGTATATCTTGCAAGTTTGAATCTTTATCTATGGAATGCTAGCATGAACCTTTGGGAACCGTTTGACTTTTGAAACATTGGCAAAGAATTGACTTTGGGGCTTATGCATGTAAATGAACCCAAACCCCTTATGTATCATGCAGGTTTGTGGCCAAATTCACCTATGACACTATGCATGTTTGTGGCCAAATCCTCTTACTAAACTATGCATGCTTGTGGCCAAATTCCCTTATGGTACTATGCATGTTTATGGCCAAATTTCCTTATGATACTATGCATGTTTGTGGCAAATATGTTGGCATAATACCCTACTATGTGACTCGCTTCCACTAGGGATGGAAATACATTTGGGTAGCTTAGGAAAAACGTGGGTATGACATGAAAAACTTGACATGAGGTTGCATGAAAAAGGGGACACTCTTGAAACATGTAAACATGAACATGACGCATACGAAAACATGGAACTTGGGGCTAGATACGTATGGGTTGTAGGTGTAATGTGACACTAGACCAAACATGAACGTGGCCAACTCGAGGTTGGGTTGAGTTTGTAGCATAAATCTACCCGGACCAGCCCGGCTTAACTAGTGGCTATAAACAATAGGATCCAATGTGAGAAGTTGGTCATGTCGCGCTTAAGACCCGAGGTTAGATTAGGTTGTGGTGTAAATCTACCCGGACCCGCCCGGCTTAACTAGTAACCACAACAAGGTCTAATGTGAGAGGTTGAGAGTGCATTAATTAAATTAATGCCACATGATAAGGTTAAGTAAATTTGACTAATGACACTTAACCGATATGACACGAATGGGTAGGTTAAGTGGGACCGGACTTGATTTCTTAATGACACTTAACCATACAAGACAATTAGGGTATGGGGTTAAGTAATTTACACTTAACTAATCCGACTTGGGAATTAGATGGGGTTAAGTAATTAAGGCTTAACTAATCTAAACACGGTAATTAGATGGGGTTAAGTAATTAAGGCTTAACTAATCTAAACACAGTAATTAGATGGGGTTAAGTAATTAAGGCTTAACTAATCTAAACACGGTAATTAGATGGGGTTAAGTAACCTATACTTAACTAATCTAAACACGGGAATTCGATGGGGTTAAGTTAAACACTTAACCAATCTAGACTTGGTAATTCAATGGGGTTAAGTAACAAATGCTTAACCAATTTAACATGATAATTTAATGGGGTTAAGTAACTTATACTTAACCAATTATACGTGATGATTTGAGGAGGTTAAGTAACCTATACTTAACCAATCTAATAGGTGGACCTGATAGGGTTAAGTCATAAGACCTTTTAAAAGTAGGCTCAACCATTGTAATATGATTAGTGGATGGGGTTAAGCTAACCCATACTTAACCAATCCGACTCGATAATCTGATGGGATTAAGATAATCTATGTTTAATCAATCTAACATGATAATCTGATAGGATTAAGACAAATAAATACTTAACCAGTTTGACTTGATAAGATTAAGTCATGAGTTTCTTGGTACACTTAACCAACTTGTAGGGCTAAGCCCTGAACTTGAGTACTTAGCCAATCTTGACAGGATTCGTAGGCGGGTTAAGTCATGAACTTGGATAAAAACACTTAACCCATTTGACAAAACCCTAGCTCAGGGGACTAGGTTGGAAATCGTAGTTAACAAGGATAGTGGAAAGAGGGGCTAAGTGGTAAACCTTAGTTAAGGGTAACTAAGTAATAATTCTTAGCTAAGGACATGGACTAGTTCATAAAGAGATGAGTAACCTGGTACGGTAGGTCATCGCTTAGTATACGAGGAGGAGCAAGTTATCTGACTTGGATAAAAGCTCCAGCGAACTGGGTGACGAAGCGAAAGCTTCGGGGAACGTGAGGGTACTCTTGGTATCCCTCTGTGAGGTGGCGAGTGGTCCATGTAACCCGGCCTCAAAAGGGTTAAGGTCTGCGGTAGAAGAGCCAAGAGTATGCCTTGGTTGCTATGCGAGCGACCTAAAGACTGGGATGGATTAGCGTGGAGTCGACGATACTTGATTTTGCCCCGGGATAGCATGTCGCCGACTACCTACCATCTTTAGTCAATCGTGTATGTACGGAAAGGCAGGGAACTCCCAAAAGCCATATACTAGCTATCGAGTTATGGGTGAGGTTGGCTATCTGGAAATGGGCATCGATGGGCCGTAGTGTAGTTCTCATACATGATTTTTCTTGGGTTGCCTTTCAGTAGTTTAGGGAGGGGTCACGTGGGACCATAGCCACAGGTAAAAAAAAACAGACCTTGATATCTGCATCAGCAGACGACTTAAAGCTCCCGACCGAGTTCTGTATTTCTTGATTTGCCCTGGCATGGAACTCGGATGGCACATTGAGGAACATGTGCGTCTATACATGGAAAACGGTTCACGATACATACGTGGGATAAAAGGGCGCGGTTGACGGGTGCCATAATCCCTAGTGGTCCTAGGTGGCCAAAAACCCAACCCGAGACACGGAAACGTTCATTAGGTAGCATAATCCCTAGTGGTCCTAGGCGGCATAAATCCTAAGTGAACGCGCGATAGTTCATGGTAAGGAAACATAACTAGATCAAGGGTAGCAGTCCAAAATAACCTCAAGGATAAAACGTTTACATGGGAAAGCCCGTATGGCCTACGGCAAAGGACCGAACTTATACATGGAAAGAAACATATGAGTTGGGAAAACCTACATATGCTATATATTAGGTTGACATGGACCATTACATGACATTGGGCAAGGGACATTCATGGTTAACACATGACGCGGGTTGGGATACTAGTATGAGAGGTGCAGAGCAAATATACATGTTAGGACCATGAGAAATATACATGATAGATACCGTGGGACGTTATACATGATAGATACCTCGGGATATTATACTTGATAGAAACCGGATGATGTGATACCTTGACTTATCATGACATCATAGTTTATCATGATATCTTAGTTTACCTTCCTACAGTAGTTCAGCCTGTTTTAGTTTATCTATCTTGTAGTCATCCTTATGTTTACTTTCAGTTTATGCATGTCATGTTACCTTTACCTGTTTTTATACTGGAAGTAGATAGGACTTACCAGTCTTTATGACTGATCCCGTTTTCTTTCGCCTCTTGTCTTCCGTTCCCCCCCCCCCAGGTTTTCAGGGAGGAAACACTGTTATCTAGTTCAGACTTCTTCTACTTGAAGGTCATCACGCATGGCTTGGACTTTCCTTGGCTATGGCTACTTTACTGTTTTACTTGGGGAATAATTTATGAAATGGTTTATGCTTCTTTACTATTGCAAGACAGGTTTTGATGTATTCTGATGTAAAAGGCTTTAGACCTTATTTTACAAGGTAATGAAATTTGTTTTACTTCCGCTGTTATATATATATATATATGTTCTGTCTTGTAATATTTCTGTGCATGTTTACCTCGATAATGCTTCACCAAACCTAGTGCATTCCCTTGTGAGTGACCCTAGCGGAGGTGGGGTGTTAAATTTACGTAGCGATATATGAGGAACATAATATTATTATCTGTAAGTCACTACGACGTAGGATGAGGGACTGCGTATATTCCAATTGTGTTACATTGGAGACTGTGCGAGTGGTGTACCATGGGGTGTAACTTAATATTGGGGGTAGCTACATATATATGGTATTGGGTTAATCCACTGGAAAGTAAATGGGTGCGACGTATGTGTAAGCCTTGAGTGCTGTTAACCCAAATAACCTAACAAATAAGAAAATACGATTGAACGGTATATGCAGGATTATCCAAAGTGTATAGTTTAAATCTAGTCACCAGAACTTGTGTTCTAACCCCCGCCTCATAACACACTCGCAGGTTAGATTTGTGGCAGAGACATGATAGCTTCGGATACTGTTTAGGCAGTATTAGTAATACGGTAAGGCTTTACTTTGATTTATATTATATTTTATCTATTTCGTTGTGAGATACTTTCTAAGCTCTGACATATTTTATGTCTCTGTCTTTTCTACAGGATATCAGAGCAAACCAATCCGAGTTTTGATAGATTGGAATTTTGAAAAAAAAATCGGTCTATCGAAATTAGGGTTGTCACAGGTTGTGGGGTGTATCTCGTTGCCTTAAAATCAAGTTCGTATTAATTGAGAGTAGGAGTCGTTGAAAAAGCTATGTTGACTTGTTTGGTGATTGCTGCAGTGCTGATATGATTTCAAATTAAGGAAGAGCGTTGTAATTTGTGATATCACATATCCATGGTAGTCAAATGAGTTGTTGTTGATGAGATTTCATATCAAGGTGGAGTGTTGTTATTTGTGACATGAAATCACATGGATATTTTAGACAGCGTGATATTTGGTGATCGTTGACTCTAGATGAAGCTGAAAGGGGAAGAAGCGAACACAACAGGTAATCAGATGCCTTAGGCATTAGACCAGACGTATAGGCTGTCAGGAAATTATTTCTGAAGGATTTGGTCAGACGTCTGACCATCCATGTCAGACGTCTGAGCCGACGTGGGCCTGTTTTGACCGAGTTTCTCTACAGCATATATTTTGGAGATTTTTAAGGGGATAAATTGGGTATTTTCGTTGATCTTTTATTCTCCTATATAAAGAGCTTTCAGGATTGGGTTTGGGTATGACTGAATTGTGTTGAGAGGCTATGTGGCTCTAGGGCTTATGCCCTGGAGAGGAAGTTTAGGAATTGAGGGTTGAGAGAAGCTATTCCTATTGGTGCCTCCAGTTGATCCAAGGGTTTGTCATCATTCATCATTGTTCTCCTTCTTCAATAAGAGTTGTAGTCATCTAGATATTCTTTTCCTTTCTCAATAAGGCTATTGATTCTTGTAGTTTGTTTACTTTTGGTTGTTAATCCATTCAGTGTAAATAAAATTTGTTTTTTCAATAAAGAGGGTGGTTGGGTGGAATATCTTGTGTTTCTGTGTGTAATTTCATAAATGAATTGTTTTCCACAGAAATCATATTTAAGTAATTGGTGAATAAGATCCTAATCGCTTCCGCAAAAGGCACCGTTTCCCTAATGTTGCTGACATTAAAAGTTTTGTCGGTAGCCCATGTATCATAGTCGACCCCAGTTTCCCAACCTCAGGTATAGCCCACCGTGTAGTCGGTGGCTAGGGTAGGAAATGCCGCTACTACTAGAAGTAGTAAGGCTACCATTCCATTCATTGAACTCGTAAGGCTAATGTGTTATTAGTTTATTCACAAACTGATATGTAAATAGCACTGGATATGAAAAGCAGACATGGTTTATCAGTTTGTATATACATGTATGGATGTGAATATGATTTTTGGTTAGGTTGGTTATCAGATTCTTCTACTAACTTCCCCCCCAATCATTTCTATTTAGATCAAGTTTATGATATAGTTCTCAATTTCTGTATGTGGATCCCTTCATTAAATGCAAAAAACCATGAAGTAATTAATTGCAAGTGTAATATCATAAATTAAAGGATTTTTTATTTAGGCCACTTTAGAAAAGTAATAATAGGAATAGGTTGGTCTCAAAACTAATTACAAATAGACCACTTTTTTCGTATACTGGTGTTATCCCAAATAACACCAATTCAAATTTTGTTTTAACAAAGGCGTAGTCTCAGATCACGCCAAAATCCAATAACCCTTCATCCTATTTTCTTCCTCTCATATTTCCTCTTTGGTTCATTCTATCATAACTCCAACTTGCCAATTTTTTTTGTCCCTATTTTTAAAAACTCCTACAATATTAGAATCATACTTTTTTAAAAGATCTACTCATCAATTAATGTGTACACATTATCGTCCATTATTGTGTATTGATGGTACACATTTATATGGGAAGTACAAAGGAACATTGCTAGAAGCTACTGCTGTAGACTCGGATAACCATCTATATCCTTTGGCTTATGCGATTTTTGAATCAGAATCTGCGGATAGTTGGGGTTGGTTTTTTTTATCGAATGTTGCACTTTACTCATACCATTAACAATCGTCGAATTACTTTTATTTCTGACAGAATGAAGGGCATACCGATTGCGTTGGTGATAAAATGGCGTTTACCTCATAAACATTGTTTTTATGCCAGATATCTCAAAGCTAACTTTCAAGTAGCCAGCTTTAAAGATAAAAGACTGATCGGGCTATTTTATGCTGCGGCTTGTGCTTCGGAGGAAGTTGAATACCATAAAATTCGTGATGGAATAAAGAACATTACCAAAAAGGCGTATAATTGGATTGAAAAAAGTTTACACGAGAAGAAGGAAAATTGGGCTCTTTGCAAAGATGATGGTGGTTGATTTCATGTAATGACCACAAATGCTTCAGAGAGCTTTAACGGTGTATTGAAAGGGGTTCGATCATTACTTGTAACACCCCTTAATTTTATAACATTAAAATTCACAAATTAAAGTATACTTAATTTTTAGAAAAGAATTAAGTGAAATGGGTTGCGCAGAGAAATATATATATATATTAATATATATATATATATAAATTAAAAATTAAATAAATAAATATGCGAAAAAGTTCAAAACAACGAATTGGGAGGGGGAATAACCGAACTGGCCCATTTTTGAGGTCGACCCAAGCCCCGCTGGGTCGACTAGGGGTTAATCCAGGGTGTTTGGCTGTCAACCCGTGGGCCGATTCGCTCAAATGCAGATTTTGCATTTGATTGATTCTCATGGTTCAGGGTTAATCTAATGGTCCTAAATAACTTCCTACACCTATAAATACATCCTAATGCTAACCCTAAACCTAATTAAAATAGAATAGTTACCGTCATACCATCGCCATGGAAATCAATGGAGTCGCCGCCAACTAAGAAAGAAGAAAAGCAAATTCAATTCTAATTCTCTCAACCCTAAAGCAAAGCAAGACTCTCTCTTTTCTTCTCTAAATAGTGAGTATGATGATCTTAACAAGATTATTGTCATTTTAATTAGGTTGAGTTATGAATGGATTATGAGTAGATGATGTGAATTATCATATATGTTGTTGTAAACCCCTATTGCTAACATGTATATTGTAAATCCAATGTTATGTGATGATGATATCTTATATGTTGTAAATCATGCTATGAAGATGTTATGTATGTTGAAAGTTTCTATGCTAAGTTGTGATGAATCATACATGTTAAAAAGGCCATGATGTTACCATATATGCTAGTTAGTTCATATTAATTAAATCATCATGTTTGGGTTACGTTGATCTATACGACAAGTCACATATGCAAGTTAGATTGATTAGAAAAGTTATGAACATATGCCAAGACATCTATTATGACATCTAGAATTATGCTATGACATATGTGATATCCTATGCTAGTTCACACCATCATTATGATGCCTAAAAACCCCATATGCAAGTTTATGTATAGATTTGGGCTATGATCATATCACGTAAATTGAGACATTTAACAAGTTGACACCTTTTGATCCTTAACATGTGTAGTTTATGCAAGTTTCACCCCTATTATGATTAGATTTATTTTAATTGTCTATACGTTGTGATAATTTATCTTTGTGCTAGGTGTTAGACTATACAAGTCTAGCCTATATTATGCGTTGAATAAGCGAATGTATAAACGTGAGGTAGGGGTAATATTAAGGATTTAATATTAAAAAGTTGGGGTGCAATTTATATGATTTTGCATGCCATAAGTGGATGGCCATAATTGAGTCAATTATGGACATCATTAAAAGTTGACTTAATTAATAATTTGAATAGGGAATTATTAAAACTGGGGTAAAAGATTTAAGTGTTAATCAATGCTTAGGACACGAAGTTGGACTCGTTTGTGACGTAAACCTGCCCGGACCCGCCTGGCAAATCCAGTGGTAACAAATGTCAGCCCAATGTGAGAGGTCCTAGACCTAAACTAAAGCATAACGGTTGTAAAGACACGAGGTTAGACTCTTTTATGGAGTAAGACTGCCCGGACCCGCCCGGCAAATCCAGTTGCCATAAATGTCAGTTTAATGTGAGAGGTCTTTATGAGGTTATGGCCTGAATGAATTAAGAAATACTTAACCAGATAAACATGTAAGGTGGGACATGGGGGTTAAGTAGGTGCCTTGGGTGGCATGAGGAATTTAGGGGGTGCCCATAGTGGCATGTGAAATACGATTAGTAAGACTTAACCAAACACACATGTAAATGAACATGATTAAGAGGGTTAAGTGGGATATACTAGTGACAAGCTTAGGTGGGTAGCTTGTGGGGGCCCATTTCGACCAGTATCCCAAATGTATCTTTGTGGGCTCGACCCAAGTCGAGGACGGAACATGCATGCTGGGTTCGACTGTAAGAGGCCAAAACGGGGAGCGGTGGCAACGCAAGTCCAACGGGTTTTATATGCGTGTGTGGACCCGGGCTGGTAGATAAGACGTTGTTGCATCGTGTAGGTATAAGCCGTGCATTCTCAAGTTGTATCGGGTTGCCACTTTAGGGGAGTGATACACCCCACTGTGGGGCCAGCACGGGTATCTACGAGTAGGGAGCCAATCGAAAGTGGGTAGTGGGGTACACCTAGTGGAGATAGGGGCAGACGGCACCTATGTAGTCAGCTAGGGTTACGTAAGGCTATTTATAAAGTTTCTGTGTGAAGCAAGTGGGATCAAACAATAGGGTGACTGCTGTGGTGCAATGTAGTAATGTGCGGTGCAGTGTAGTAATCATTCGTTAGTAATTAGGTGTGCCTTTCCCGTTATCTTTAACGTTATCTTAAACGCTATCTTTATCTTCCTAAGAGTTCATAGACATTCACTTGTCTTCCAGCTTATGCCTTAGTCTAGTTATTTTGATAATAGTATTGTTAGAATTATCATACTCGCCAGACTTTATGTCTGACCCCCTCTATTTCTATCCTTTTTCCCCCTCCAGGTCCTCAGGTTGGGCCCAGCTCTAGTGGAGTTTGATTGAATTGCTTCATCTCTCTTTGGAAAGTGTTAGATCAAAATTTGGACCTAACACCCAAATTGTTCTGAATCTTATAGAGTTTTGACTGGAGAATGAAGAAAAAGCAGAAAACACACAGAATTTATAGTGGTTCGGCGTTAACGAGCCTACGTCCACTTTATATGTTATCAATTATACTTTGAATGCTAGTACAATTAATTATCTATCTCAAACTCACTCTTACAATTGTGAATTCTCTCAGTAATCTAGTAATAATACTGATAAGAAATGTTGATATGACAATAATGGCGGAATCAGTACTCAATATTGCCAAAAAGATCCCAAAATATGCCAAGCTGTGGGCTATTTATAGCTGATTTTGTCAGGCGGATCGCGATCACACGTGGCACGAATCCCGAGAACATTGGATCGTATCACAGCCGATGAAGAAATAGTCAAATTAGCCGTTGTCGACAGGTGTCGTGATCCCCTTGAAAATCGGATCGAGCAAATGGGGAGAATCAGTCAAAATGACAGTTGGGGACACGTGTCGCTGGATCCGTGCATCTCGGATCGCCGAAGACTAGCTCGTGCTTGAACGGGTCAGGGGCTTCGCCGTGCATCAGGGGATCGGATCGGTCTATACTGGGCAGTAGTGTATGTATGGATCGAGTCTCATAGAGGTGGTTGTTTCGCTGATGCAATGGGGGCGATCCGACGAGGTGCGATCCGATGAGGGGCGATCCGATGAAGGGCGATCCTCTGGTGCGATCCGTTCCTTCATGTACTAAGGGAACATAGTTTCATACTTTCTTTTTGTGAGTGAACCTGGGTGGCTTGGTCAAAAGCTAGCCAACATTTTCCCCCCTCGAAGTATGTTTTATCAATGATGGAACATGCTTCGAAACTATAAAAACGTCTTTTCATAAAGAGATATAAATCAGTGAACAATTCCTTTTCTGGGATCTTTCAGAGTCTTCATCATCGAATATGTCGGTCGTTTATCGATTCAGATCGCATGCGCGAGTCGCGGTCCGTTAGCTAGTCATTCGCCATGCTCTTTGGTGAGCACTTGGGCCTCTTCACGGAACGGAACGAGGTGGACTTCTCTTCAAGATGTGGTGGGCTTTTGGTCCGCGGCCCGTCTATTTTCGCGGATCGAATAAGACAAAAATGGGGAGACAAACGGTCGCCCTTTTGCCTATATAAGTCGACCCTCCTCTCCACTTTCTTCCTTCTTCTCGCTTTCGTATCGTACCGCCAGCTCCATCAAGGAAAAACCTTAGTTTCGATTTCCAAATTCTTGCTCGATTTCGAACTTTAGAAAGGTAACTAGACGATTTCTTTTGAGCTTCTACCGTGTTCGCACTAGTTTAGAGAGTATGGACAGCGGGATTTTATAGGATTTGGTGAGAGTGGATGTGAGCGTGTCTGGTGCGAGCCAGAGGAGAGTTGAGGAAGGAGAAGGAAGGGATGACCAGGTCGGTTCGTGGGCGAAGTCTGAGTTCGGAGTGGTGGAGAGACGAGGGGAGAGGGTACTGAACAGGAAAGTTGATTTGGGTAGCAGATCAGATCGCGGAAATGCCAAGGCTACGATTCGCGTGAGTGTCAGATCGCGGAGATACCAGAGCTTCGGATCGTGGAGGATGGGGCGATGCGGATCGCCAAGAAGCCATCGCGATCCGTTCACGATGAGTTGGTGCGCCTCATGGTTCGAAGCTTTTTCATAACCTAATACCCTTCCGCGTATCGAGTCCTTCTCCGCGATCCGTCCACATGTGGCGATCCGAACCTGTCTTGCGATTCGACTGCTGACTAAATAATATGATGCAACTTTAACAAATCGATGAACAGTTAGGTTAGAGCCCTTGATATGATCATTCCAGATCGAACAAATTCATAATCTATCAATCGAACGATGACCAATGTCTGGATGATTTTATTGACCCTTGTACTTTTCTTTAATGCATGCACAAGCACACACACCGGCACCTGTACACACGGGGGACGGGTAGTTTTGATCTCATTTTTCATGTTTTCTCGCCTAACAGTAATGTCGGATAATCAATCCTCTTCAGGATCTGTTACAGAAACGGAGTCCGAGGTTCCTGAGCAATACAACCCCGAGGTCCCTCCAATTAACCCAGGAGGTGAAGATTCTGGATCTGAATACGAGGCAACGGAATCGGATCCGTCTGAAAGTACTTCATCTAGTGAAGAGTCTGAGATAGACAGGCGAGCTCCCGACGAGATTCCTGGCGCGCTCGGGATAGAGAAATTTTATGATTCTTTAGCATCTAAACTCGATGATATAAAGCTTAAAAGAATCTGCCTGAGACATGGGATCCCTTGGGATGATGTGAGGACACCCGTTAGCGAAGATAGACCCCACTTAGCTCCGGAAGGGTATATGGCAGTCAGCCGAACCATGTGCTTGGTAGGAGCTATTCCTCCGTTTCCTCCAATCGTCATCGAGACCTTAAAATGACTGGGTATCGCTCCGATGCAGCTTCATCCTAATGCCTACGCATCTCTATACACCCTATATATTGCATACGCGGAGATCCTACATACCGAACTCACATTTAGAGATTTAACATTCTTCTTTCTTTTCAAGCATCGCTCCTCGACAACCCCAAATTTCTCTTTCTTTGAATCGGTGGCGAATAGGAAGGTTCTGTATGACGGATGTAGCAATATAGGGGATCCCAAGTCCGATTGGTTCTATATAAAGAAACAGGCCGGGTGCTCAAGAAGATGGCTTAAATCAAGTAAACTTTACTCTTTTGACTGAATATCTTGTTCAAGAAGCCGAAGCATTAACATTCTTTCCCCTTTTTCTTTGTTTTAAATAGATCACGTCTTCCTAAAGACAGAAGGCCCGTTATACAATAATCGATTGTCTATTCTTCTACAAAGCAGATCCGACTTTCTAAGGATCAAGAAGTGCATCACTGACGAGAATCTTCATAAGCATCGTCTACTGGATATAAGATTTGGACTTGGCGCTGGCGGCAAACCCTACAGATACGTGCCCCCAACGGAGGGAGAGGGAACATCGCAAGCAGTAGAAACAACTAAATTTCGCAAGAGTCCTTCCCCGATAATCATCCAAGATGATGAGGACCTGAACATATACAAAGGGGACGAGGCCAGTGGTGACAAGTCCAAGAAAATCCCAGTTTCTCCGGGGGGGCTTCCCCTCCAGGGCTTCTCCTCCGATCGAACCCGCTGCTCCCGATGATTTGACAGAAGAACAACAATTCAAAGATCTGAGAAAAATTCTTCTTCCCGACGATGTATATACAGAGAGGGACTTTGAAGGGGAGCCATTCTTCCCTGCTTCTGACGAGACCATCGCTCCAACTAGAGAACAAAAAGCCACTTATATGAGGCTGCCTTCAGGCCTGGGTTTGTTAGGGGGAATTATATGGGATGCACAAATCACACACACTGCCTGACCCCGCGCTCTAACGTCATCAGTATTCAAAGTTTTAATATGCTCTTTTCTCTTTTGCAGGAAAGATGTCTCGCAGGCGATCTTATCCTTATCGTTCTCTTCGTAAGGGCACACCCAGTCTTCATCCGAGTACCGAGCGCTCTCGCGGCCCTTCTCACAAGCCGACTTCCTTGCAACCCCGTTCTCCACCGAAATCGACATCTGGCAAGCTTCCCAGTTATCCAGTAGTTCCTGCAGGGGGAAACAACTTCCTAAAGAGCTAACTCCTCCTAAGAGTGCACCCTCTCATAGCAGGCCATCGAAAAGACATCATGAGTCTAAGGATAAAGGCAAGGATCTAATCAAAGATTCTGAAAAGGAGAGGAGTGACATCGTCCCTTCCAACCAGCCAGAGTTGGCTGCCCCTGGGTCACGGGATTACATCCATGGTCCCAAGATTCAAGGTAGGCTAGAAAAGTTGCGGGAACAATTCCCAAACATCTTCTTCGAAAGGATGACGTTTGTTCCAGCGTTGGAGCCAGTTCCTAAGAACTAGGATAATGAAGTTGTCGGGCACATTCGCCATGTAGCCAGACAGTATGAGATGATGAAGAAACATGCGGTTAATCTTTCAGAAGTCATTCGAACGCTCGAAATCGAAGCACATAGATCTAAGGCGAAACTTGATAACAACGAAAGGGCCAGGACAAAGATGGAGATGGACTTGGAAGATGCTCAATCCCAACTCGCCTTAGCGCGGAGAGATGCTGAAAATTATAAGATCGAATTGGAGAATGCTAAAAAGCGCTTTCATTCGGAACTTGACTCCAATAGCCAAGAGAAGATGGCTTTAAAGAAGGAGGTAGAAGATCTCAAAATGGCCAACATTGAGTTGAAGATAGCACAAGGCCATTTTTAAGCTGAGAGAGCTGCTTGGGAGGCAGAAAAAGCAAGTTTGAAAGAAAGTTTAGCTTTAGCTGAAGCGGAAAAGGTGATTTTGAATGATCAAGTCGCGGATGCGGAGACGCGTGCGGCTCTTGCCCAAAAGAATGTTGAAAGTGCCATGGAAATGGCTACTGTTTCTAACAACAAGCTCCTCGAGAGAGAAAAAGATATTGAGGGGTTTGAAGAGATGATTTTGACTTCCTGGGCCAAGTCCTCAAAACCCGCAACATCTCGTGGATCCCGGACTATCACGTTACTTTAGCCAATTTATGGGATGCCATTGTTGAGGGTGAGAAGCAGAGATTGGGAGTCGAAGAAATCGACGAAGATGAGCTGATGAAGACCATCCTCAGGGATAACGAGCCCGAGGACCTGGCAGAAGGTCGTCGTCTGATTCAAGCGGAAATGGAGAAGGAGTGGGCCCTGGCTAAGGGCAAAAGCAAGGCTGACGAAGGTTCGAGTTCATCTGTGGAGCCCAAGACCTCCGGAGTTGAGGAATACCATCCCGATGATCCATTAATCCCTTTGGGCCTAACTCCTGTGGTTGTTGGAGCTCCTGCAACTACCCAAGATGAAGGATCTGCGGAAGGTATCTCCTTTTTTTCCCCACAATTTGTCAAAGAAATTGTGAATTGTCGTCGCCTGGTAGAGCAACCAATTGAATTAGTAACATGTGTTCCTCGTAATACAGGTGGCGAGCCCGTCGACAAGGATGTTGAGCAAAGGAAAGAGGCGGAGAAGGTTGTCGTCTCGTCGAGTGCCGGTGTTGATATACCGAAGCAGGCTGAGGGTACAACAGCAGAGAAGGGCGTCTTGGCATCCAGTGCTGACGCTCCCAAGGATGATAAAACCATCGAGGCCTTGAAAGATATGGATGGGCGCCATGTGTAGGACGAGGAAGATGTTATTAGCGCCAAAGAAACCGAAGACGATGACGACGAAACTTTGGCCAACAAAAAAGCTAGGCAGGAAAAGGAGATGGCCTTGAAGATGGTAGGACAAGAGCCTCTGAACATTGTCCCTATCGCGGAACTTCATCCCAAAACTGGGATGATTTTGAAAAGGGATCCCAAATCCATCAGCAGACAGCTTCATTTTGCGAATCCTGATGATTTCCCAGCTTCCCTTACTGATAAAAGGAAGAGAAAGGAGGCGGAAGAGGAATCTTCTGAAGAGTCGGATGTTCCTCTCATAGACAAAAGGAAGAGAAAGAAAGGAGATCAATCCAACGCTGACAAGGCGAAGCTGGAGAAACAGAAGCGGGAGAAGAGGTCAAAGCGTAAATAGGATATTGTCGCTGGTTTATATTTTGCCTTTAGATTTCCAACTGGCCAGGAAATGTAACTATGAGATTGGCCCTCACTTTTGTTTTCTAGGTTATTTTTCACTTTGTAGGCTTGCAGTATATAAATGAAAGTTCATCTCTTTTTGCATCATTGTGTACCTGTATTCAAATAAACTTTTCATGCTTAGTCATAGATCATTTGATTATAACTACAAATCAGTCAAACAATCAGAAAGAAAAAATTAAAAAATTTCGTGCTGCATTGCTGCCTTAAAGTTAAGGGCTACATTAACGATTGATTAGCATTATTCGCATGTTTCCCCCTATTTCTGAATATGAGGGACTTAGAGAATTTAGCAAGATAATTGTCGTTATGGTGCTGAGTCTCTGGCACCTTTCTCAGTGCTTAACTATGGACTCCTTTATACTCTCCTGGCGGCCGCCAAGGTTAGAGTTTGAATTCAGTAGTTCAGTTGGTCCCCGTTCTCTCAGCGGGGAAGGAGTTCTTTCTCTACGCTCAATCGGAGACGCTTTTATACTTTCTCTCTCTAGAGAGTTAGAGTTTGAGCTCAACAATTCAATCGTTCCCCGATCCTTCAGCGGGGAAGGAGCTCTTTTTCAGCGCTCAGTCGGAGACGCTTTTATACTCTCTCTCTCTGGAGAGTTAGAGTTCGAGCTCAGCACTTCAATCGCTCCCCGATCCTTCAGCGGGGAAGGAGCCCTTTCTCAGCGCTCAGTCAGAGACGCTTTTATACTCTCTATCTCTTTGGAGAGTTAGAGTTCGAGCTCAGCACTTCAATCGCTCCCCGATCCTTCAGCGGGGAAGGAGCCCTTTCTCAGCGCTCAATCGGAGACGCTTTTATACTCTCTTGGCGGTCGCCGAGGTTAGAGTTCCGTCAAGGCGGTTCCGATCATGGTACAACGCCATGACTTGCGGACATCGGCGTCATGTCCGTTATGCTCTCTCTCGGCTCTGGAGAGTTAGAGCGCTATCAACGATATGATTTTCTTTATTGCCTCCTCAGAATTTTGACTAGCGATTACATTCTATTCTGATGGAAGGCATCTATAATTATTCGCTTCTGGGATCGTTGCATAATTCACAACAATTTTCATAAAAATAGAAAGACAGATAAATAATGCAATAAAGGTAAACGACACACAATATTTTTATAGTGGTTCGGTCGAATCATGACCTACGTCCACTTTATAATTTTTTTTGCTTTAAGGAATCAGACTATTCTAGGCAAGTCGTGCCTTGTACATGGTTCTCAATAAAGAAAAAAGAACAAATTTGAAATTTTTATATTAAGTATGGCCGTAAATGTTGGGAATTCCACACTCTGGGGATTTCCTTTCCATCAACGGTTGCCAGCTTGAAGGTTCCATTATCAAGCTTGCTCAGAATGGAGTACGGTCCTTCCGATTTCGCACCCATATGAGTTAGGGGTGGAAAGACACGTTTCAGAACCAAGTCTCCGGGTTCCAAGGGTCGGGCTCGAACCTTTTTGTTGTAGTACCGAGCGACCTATTGTTTGCATCTCAAGGCACGCAGGTCTGCTTCATCCCTCTTTTCTTCGATCATATCCCGGGATTCAAGGAGCAATTCGTTATTAGTCATTGGATCGTAATAAGTCACTCGGTAAGAAGGTACCTTTATCTCAACCAGGATGACTGCTTCCGTTCCAAAAGCAAGGGAGAAGGGGGTATGTCCTGTTGCCGATTTATACGTTGTCCTGTAGGCCCATAGTGCCAAGGGCAATTCATCAGCCCACATGGCTCTGGCCCGCTTCAGTCTTCTTTTCAGAATGGACTTAATCACTTTGTTCGCTGCTTTGACTTGTCCGTTCGATTGCGGGTGCGCCACAGAGGTGTACCGTTTCTCAATATGGTATTTCTGGCAGAAGTTTCTGAATTCAGTGCTATCGAACTGAGTTCCGTTATCCGTTATCACAATCTTTGGAATCCCAAATCGACAGATGATGTTTCTAACGATAAAATTGATCATTCGTTTGGTTGTGATTGTAGTCAGTGGTTCAGCCTCGACCCACTTAGTGAAATAATCTACGGCTACAATAGCAAACTTTGCTCAGCCCCTAGCAATGGGGAGACTTCCGATGATATCAATTCCCCACATAGCGAAAGGCCATGGGCTCGTCATTGTTTTTAACTGATTAGGAGGCGCTCTATGTATCTTTGAAAATCTCTGGCACGCATCACACCGTCGTGCATATTTCGCCGCATCCTTGTTTATGGTAGGCCAGAAATAACCATGCCGCAACACCTTTTTCGCCAATGTTTTCCCTCTAGTATGATCGCCGCATTCACCTTCGTGTACCTCCTGCAGCACATGCTTGATGTCATCATGGGCTATACACCGAATAAGGGGCATCGAAAATCCTTGTCTGTAAAGAACTCCGCCTTGCAGAACGTATCGGGCAGCTTTGAGAATTACTTTACGCCTCTCGCTTTTCTTGGCCGGAAGCGCTCCATTCATCAAGAAATTCTTTAGAGGGGTCATCCACGACTCCCTTTCTGGTTCCGTCTCTAGTATTGGATCGATTTCCATTTGATCTATACTAGGGGACCGAAGTACTTCAACGGGGGCTAGCCTGGTCTCTTGAAGATCGTCGGAACTAGCCATCTTCGCCAACTTATCCGTCTGTTGATTCTCTGACCGTGGAATGTGAGATATGCTGTAGTGATCAAAGTCGTTCAGCAACTCCTTCACTTTCTTCAAGTATAAAATCAATCTTGCACTTTTGGCTTGGAATTTTCCAGTAACCTGGTTCACAACTAACTTGGAGTCGCAAAAGATGTTCAGCTTCGTGACCTCTAACTCCTTTGCGATCCTTAATCCGGCTATCAGGGCTTCATATTCGGAGTCGTTGTTAGTGGCGTGAAACTCCATCCGGATAGCATAGGATATCAATCGTTTCTCGGGAGTTTCAAGCACTATTACAGCGCCGGATCTTTCGTCATTCCTAGCGCCATCAGTATACAATCTCCCGGCATTGGGATCGAGAAGTAATTTTGAGGGATCAACTTCTTCGTTTGCTATATCCTCCTCCGAGACAGTAAACTCTGCTATGAAGTCGGCTATCACTTGCCCTCGAATTGACCGTTTGGGGTGAAAGTTCAGATCAAATTGACTTAACTCAATGTTCCATTTGAGTAATCTTCAGACGCCTCTGGTCTCTGTAGAACCTGCTTGAGTGGATGATCGGTGTATACGGTAATGGGATGCGCCTGAAAATAATGTCGAAGCTTTCTAGAGGCGATCAGTAAACTATACGCCAACTTTTCTATTCTTGGATAATTAAGCTCTGCTGCCATCAATTTTTTGCTCATGTAATACACAGGTCTTTAGACCTAATCTTCTTCTCTTACCAACGCTGAGCTGATCGCGTGGGATGACACTGCCAAGTACACGAATAAGTCCTCATGATCCATCGGCTTAGATAATATTGGAGGTTTCTCCAGGTGCCTCAGTAAGTTCTGAAATGCTTCTACGCAGTCAGGCGTCCATTTGAAGTGGCGTTTTCCCTGCTTTATTAATTCGAAGAATGGGATGCATTTGTCCATAGCCCTGGAGATAAATCTGCTTAGTGCTCTACTTTTCCTGCAAGGCTTTGCACATCCTTAATTTGCCTAGGTTCCTGAATCTCTCTGATTGCCGCGATCTGGTCTGGATTAATCTCGATCCCACGAGAACTGATGATGAACCCCAAGAATTTTCCGAAGGCGACACCGAATGAACATTTTGTTGGGTTGAGTTTCATCCCGTACTTTCGAAGAATGCCGAACATCTCTGCCAAATCCACAGTGTGATGGGAGGATTGCTTGGACTTAACCAACATGTCATCGACGTATACTTCCATCGTTTTCCCGGTCTGGTTATAGAACATTCTGTTGACTAACCGTTGATATGTAGCGCCTGCGTTCTTTAAGCCAAAGGGCATCACTACATAGCAATATAATCCTAGATCCGTGATAAAACTAGTGTGTTCTTAATCTGGAACATGCATTGGAATATTGTTATATCCTGAATAATCATCCATAAATGAGAGAAGTTCATGACCCGCCGTCGAGTCCACCAACTGCTCGATCCGAGGTAACGGAAAACTGTCTTTTGGGCAGGCTTTGTTCAAATCCGAGAAATCGATACACGTTCGCCACTTCCCGTTGGCCTTATTTACCAGGATTGGATTTGAAATCCAGTCTGGGTATATCGAGTCTCTGATAAATCCATTACTTTTTAGCTTTCCAACTTCTTCTTTCAAGGCAGCGGACCTTTCTGGGCCCAGCATTCGCCTTTTTTGTTTTACCGGAGGATGTGTAGGGTTAATGCTTAATGAATGGCTCATGATTGATGGAGATATCCCGCACATGTCTGCATGGGTCCAAGCAAATACATCCAAGTTATTTTTTAAGAAGTTCGTCAGTTCTTTAGCGAGATTCGGATTTAACTGAGATCCGATCTTAAGGACCTTCTCCGGGTCACTATCATCGATCGGTACATCCACAGTCGTCTCGTTGGGAGTCGCCATTCTGCCCCCAGGTTCTTTGTCCTCTCTGGGATCTATATCCTCTGGCAACTCTCTGGGCGACTCTCCTATGGCTATCCTCTTTAGTTGCTATAAGGCCTCCGCCTTTGTAGGGGGAGAAGCGCCCTTGGTTTCTATGTCCCCTCCAATGCGGAGTAAATTTAGCTCGGCAACATAACATGCTCGTGCGGCAACCTGATCTCCTCTGACAATACCAACGCCAGCTTCCATGGGGAATTTCAATAATAAACAATAGGGGGCTATACAGGCTCTAAACTTTGCGAGGGCCGGTCGGCCTAGGAAGGCATTGTAGGGTAATTCAACATCCAAAACCACGAAGGGAAGGACTCTCACTCTCTGGCGTTCTCCTTCCCCAAGCGTAACTGGTAACTCTACGTAACCCATTGGAGCGGTGGATGCTCCGTTAAATCCACTGATCCATCCCTGACAGGGCTTCAAGTCTTTTATTTCGAGGTTCATCTGGTCGAATGTCCTTTTGAAAAGAATATTGACGGAACTCCCGTTATCCACCAAAACCTTATGAACGGTGGCTGGTCCAATAGGTACTGTGATTACAAATGGATCTTCAATTGGAGCATGAACTCCAATGCTTTCTTGTTCACGGAAAACGACATCGTCGGACATCATCTTTTGTTGCTTTACTGGGATATTGTCCTCGGGGTGGCTATACTCCCCTACCTCGAGATGTTGCTTGGCTGCATTGACATACTGATCCAATGCCTTGGAACTGTGTCCGACGAGATAAAGCCCTCCGATTACGGTGTTGATAACGAGGTCTTTTCCCTTTTGCTGGGCAGTTGGCCTGGCAGCAAGTTGATTCTGGTTCTGATTTGGGGCCTGTACAGCTTTCCCCCTATCTCTGGGCGTTACTCTATATTCGTCTAATTTTCCTTCTCGAAGAAGCCTCTCGACTACATCTCTTAAGTGACGGCATTCATTTGTTGAATGGCCATGAATCTGATGAAAAAGACAAAACTTCCCCGTTTCGCGTTCTTTCTCCGTCGACTCTCTGGGAGGTGGCCTCTTATTCTGGAGGACGTTGTACGAATCCATGAAGATATTTTCCAAAGTATCATTTATTGGCGTATAACTCTCAAAGGCCCTAGGACGAGTCCTTCTCTAGGAGTCGTTCCCTCGATTCCTCTTCCGGTTGTTGCCATTACTGTTATTATCATTATTCCCTGACCAACGACCACCCTGATTCCGATTTCCGACATTAACTTCGACCTTCCCCGAGCTGTCTCCTGTCTGCTTAATGGCGACATTGCTCTGGATTTCCTCCTTATCGGCCGTTTTTGCCTTTCGGTTAGCATATACTTCTTCCCGGCATAAATGTACGTTAGCTTTTTCGTAGAATAGCTCTCTAGTATGGGGTGGCTTGCCGGCCAAGTATCTCCCAAATTCAGTGTCTTTATCTACTCCATCAATCAGAGCTGCGACAACGGTTGGCTCATGAGGATCTTTAACTTCAGTAGCAGCCAAGTTGAAACGGTCTAGGTACACCCTCAAACTCTCGCCTGGTCGTTGCTTGACAAGGAATAAGTCAATCACACTCTTTGTCTTTTGTGTGTAGATACAAAACTATTCCACGAACCTTTCACTCAACTCCCTGAAGCTGGAAATTGATCTTGCTGGTAAACGAGTGAACCATAACAATGCTACATCCTCCATGAATATGGGAAATGCTTTGCATTTGACAGCGTCAAAAGCTGCGGCAGTGGTCATTGACTAAGAATATCTCATCAGATGCTGGACGGGATCAGATCTACCCGCATAACGGTTCATCTGTGGCATGTTGAAACGCCTCGGGAAAGTCGCGTCTAAAATATCATCAGTGAAAGAGGTGTGACTGCGGTCAATTCCCCAATCTTCATTCCGTTGTCCACGGCTATCTGCCAGGATTTGATGGATCATAGCTGCAACATTTGCACTAGTCAGCGGAAGTTCGGGGTCAGTGCTTCTTGCTCGACGGGGTTCTCTAATCTCTCTTCCGGGAGCAGTCACAAAATCCGGGGCTCGGATTGGGCTTCGTTGTCCCCTGCTACCATGAGCATTTGCGCGGCGACGGGGCTGAGGTAGTCTGTTCTGTACAGGACTGTCCACACCTCGAGCTCTGGGAGTTGCGGCATGATCGTTCACATTACGGTTTGAGGGCCTCGCATCCAGTGCTTCTACTTGCCGTGATGGCAGGGTTCAAATCGAAGCTACTCTATGTTCTCGGGTCTCTCATATCGTCGCCACGGAGGTCTCGGCGATTCCTCTGACGAATAAGAATATTCCGGGGTGAGCGGACGAGCTGGTGGCGTCCTTTGCCTTGCGAGTTCATTAAGCCTTCTATCCATAGCAGTCAAATTTTGTCGTAGGATGGAGCTTTCCTGCCTTTGAGCAGCCAATTCATCAAACAATCTTTCCTACATTTTGGAAAAGCGAGAGAGATCCCCCTCAGTAACGGGAGCAGAAGGGTCATAGTGATCATCATCGCTTTCTATTATGCGCAAAGAGCTTGAGCCAGGTCGAGCAGAGGGGCCAGGACGGTAGGAGCGAGCCATAGGCTCCTTTCTAGGTCGAGTTGTAGTTCGATCACCAATTCGGATCGCTGTGGATCGAGGATGGTGGCTCAGAGCGCCCTCCTGGGATCGGTTCATGGTCATGGTACACGGAGGATTCGAGGCGTTATCTCGGGATCGAGTAACAACCCCTTCAGCGGTCCGGATCGCCTCGTTCTCGTCGACTCGGAGCGTGGCATCTTCATCGGATCGGTTCGCCTCCGGCGCTCCGCGATCCAAAGTTCCCTCATTGCCTAGCTCGTGCACACTTTCTTCAACTGTTTCATTCGCGGTTTCATTGGTTCGTGAAGCGCGTACTTCCTTAGATCTCTTTCCAGCCATGATATCAGATGTCGCTGGAATCTTTAATGAACCGAATAGTGAAGCTTTAGGACTGTTCTCTCAGTGAAAGCACCAAATTGTTAGATCAAAATTTGGACCTAACACCCAAATTGTTCTGAATCTTATAGAGTTTTGACTAGAGAATGAAGAAAAAGCAGAAAACACACAGAATTTATAGTGGTTCGGCGTTAACGAGCCTACGTCTACTTTATATGTTATCAATTATACTTTGAATGCTAGTACAATTAATTAGCTCTCTCAAACTCACTCTTACAATTGTGAATTCTCTCAGTAATCTAGTAATAAAACTGATAAGAAATGGTGATATGACAATAATGGCGGAATCAGTACTCAATGTTGCCAAAAAGATCCCAAAAAATGCCAAGCTCTGGGCTATTTATAGCTGATTTTATCAAGCGGATCGCGGTCACAGGTGGCACGAATCCCGAGAACATCGAATCGTATCGCAGCCGATGAATAAATAGTCAAATTAGCCGTTGTGGACAGGTGTCGCGATCCCCTTGAAAATCGGATCGAGCAAATGGGGAGAATCAGTCAAAATGACAGTTGGGGACACGTGTCGCTGGATCTTTGCATCTCGGATCGCTGAAGACTTGCTCGTGCTTGAACGGGTCAGGGGCTTCGCCGTGCATCAGGTGATCGGATCGGTCTATACTGGGCAGTAGTGTATGTACGGATCGAGTCGCATAGAGGTGGTTGTTTCGCTGATGCTATAGTAACCCGCATTTTAGCTGTTGAACAATTTATTTATTTAATTATTAAATATCGATATATCTATATCGAGAACGTAAATTAAATAATATTGAATATTTAATTAATAATTATAATATAATAAAATATATTATAATGTCGAAATAATCAAAAATATTGGAAATACAAATATTCTGTGAATGGGGTCATCCCAAAGATATAATTCAACTTAGAGTTGGATTATATTGACAAATATATTCAATCGACGACAGTTTGAACGTATAATTATAATATAATTAAAATAGAGTGCGTAACGACGCGGCAGTTCGCTATTTGGCGATTTGAACTTCAACTGAATGTACAGGATTCGTTTTAAGCCGGATTTCTGTGAAACAAGAAACGCGTGGAGCTGGTGGAGTATATCTTTCTAGTGGAAGAGAAAAATCTGGATTTCGACGTGTAGATTTTGATTTACGTCCAAATCAAAATGCAGAAAAAGTCGCTGTAGAATCCTTTATAATTTGCGACGCTTTATATATGTTATAACAAGGATTTTCAATATAAATTGAATATCGATAAATCTGGAATCTGAAATATGAAGCTGTAAATTCTGATATGATATTCTGGAGCTGTACGATATCATATGTGAAGATATACGATAATATAAATTTATTTATATTTATTTTAATTATATTTAAATATATTTATATATTTAAATGGGTCATCCAGAGCTTTAAAAATAGCCGGTTTTGCATACGGAGTCGGAATTCGAAGAAACCAGTTTTGTTGGATCCGCAATGTCAAATTATTATTAGATGTCAAGTTTCGTGATTTTTAGAGTCAGTGTGTGGCCGTACGGATTTTTAGAGTGAGAAACAGACAGTATTTTGATAGTTAAAAATACGTTGTGTGAGCATACGGAGTCAGAATTCGACGAAACCAGTTTCGTTGGGACCGTAATGTCGAACTCTAGCTACATGTCCAGTTTGGTGATTTTTAGGTATCGTGTGTGATCACACGGATTTTTAGAAGACGAAATTTATGGATAATTGACTAAAAATAAAATATCTAAAATATCTAAATGGCCTATAAATACCCCCCTTTCACCCATAAACCTAATTCACTTCAGGAAAAAGACGCCGCCACTTTTTCTTCATCTTTTGAGAAAAACAAGAGAGAACTTCATCTTTAAGCATTTTTTTAAAATCAAATACTCAAGGAAAAATTTTAATTCCTGATTCTTTGAAATCCCCAAATCGAAAGCTTTAAAATGGTGTTGGTTTCATAGGGTGCGACTATGATTCTGGAGTGTGGAAATTTTACAGTGAAGCTAGGGTTCGAACGCACGAATCCTATAGTTGTTAATCTCGAGAACGGAGGATGGATTTGGAGTTGGGATGGGAAATCGAAGCATTTGTGAATTTTGGGGAGGTTTTGGAGTCAAAAGGCGTCGCACCCTGTACTGTATAGTGCGAAAAAAATCTCCTGAAGCCGCGACGAACATATGGTGATCGAGTTTGTGGTTTTGTATACGAGTGGATGGAGAGTCGAATGACGAGAAGCTTGGCGAAATCCGTTCATTGAACAATGGAGAAATGAGGGTGGTTGGTAGAAGGGAGCGTGCGTTAATGGTGATAAGAGGGACAACGTGTTTGCTGTTTGGGGAAGAAGGTGGGGTGTATGGGCCGGGTGATTCAAATATGGTAATGGGCCAAACAAATACAAAAGGGTGAGGCCCGTTTCTAATTTAATTAGCCTAGTCTAATTTAAATCCATTTAAATTTGTTCAAACTTTAAAATCGAATATCTTGGTCATACAAGATCAGATTGACGAACCGTAAGTTGCGTTGGGACCGTATGGACAAGAGCTTCACAATGAAGCTGACAGGAAGTCCATCAGAGCTCGTTACAATTTATGGCGAAATAAATTGTCCGACTCAAATCAACGAACGCAAACCGTTATTTAACGGCTAACGCGCAAAAGTGAGTAAAAACTCACTAACTCTCCTCAATTTATATTTTAATATAAATTGTATTTTATTTCTGTATTTGACTGCTAGTTATGTACTGTTAATTTGGACTGTTAAGTTGTATTGTTAAATTGGACTGTAGATTGGACTGTTAAATAATTGATTTAATACAGTATGGATATATATATATATATATATCTACATATATATATATATATATATATATATATCGTTATTAAACGATGATTTTGTTTTCAGTGTATTTCATTAGAAATGCAAGTGATGTTATATACGTTGTTTAACATCGGTGGATGCAGGGAAACAGGTTGGAGGAATCCGACTAGATTCCTCAACATTTATTTTACTGTTATTTATATATTGTGATATATACTGTGATTTATAATCTGTTGTCGATTGTATATGTTTGGATGATATGGATCATTGACAGTTGGTTGTTTAAAAACAATAGAAAACACTGAAAATGTAGAAAAGGGGATTTTCAATATTTATATTGAAAATGAATCTATTTATAAAATCGAAGGATTTTATAAAAAAGGATATTTATTTAGAAATAAATATAAATAAATAGAATAAAGGATATTAAATTAGGGATTAAATAATTAGAGTTATAAAGGAAAATCTATTTAGGAAAATAAATAGATTATACAAAAGGAAATCTATTTAGGAAATAAATAGAAGTTAAAATAAATAGAAATAAAAGGAAAGTTAGTTAGTTGGATATAAATATTCGAATCAAGTTAGTTAAGTGGTCAAACCAAGCTAGTCGAACCAAACTAGTCAAGCTAGTCGAACCCAACTGAGCCAAATGGTCGAGTCGAACCAATCGAGTCAAGATGGTCGAGTCAAAACCAACCGAGTCGAGCTGGTCGAGTCGAACCAATCGAGTCAAGCTGGTCAAGTTAGTCGAACCTAGTCAGTACAACCAAGCTGGTCAAGTTAGTCGAACCTGGTCAGTCGAGTCGAGTAAATCAAACTTAGTTAATCAAAAGGAGTTTATCGATTTAGTTAATCGATAGGAGTTAATTGATTTAGTCAATCGAGATGAGTTAATCGGTTTTAATGAATCGAGAGGAGTTAGTCGAATATGGTATTCGAACCAAATGGTCAAACCAAATGGTCAAACCAAGTGGTCGAACCAAGTGGTCGAACCAAGTAGTCAAGCCCAGTGGTCAAACCAAATGGGTCAGGTTAGCCAAACATGGTCAGTCAAACCAAATGGGTCAGGTTAGCCAAACCTGGTCAGTCAAACCAAATGGGTCAGGTTAGTCAAACCTGGTCGGTCGAACCAAGTAAGTCGAGTTAAGTTAGTCAAGTTAGTCAAGCCTAGTTAATCGAATCGAATTGGTCGAACCAAGTAAGTCGAGTTAAGTTAGTCGAGCCTAGTAAATCGAATCGAATTGGTCGAACCAAGTAAGTCGAGTTAGTCGAGTCAAGTTAAGTTAGTCGAGTTAAGTTCGTCGAGTTAGAGTTATCGATGTTAGTTTCATCGAAAGGAGTTATCGATGTTAGTTTCATCGAAAGGAGTTATCGATGTTAGTTTCATCGAAGGGGGTTATCGATTATAGTTTAATCGAAGTGAGATTTTCAAATATGGGATATTTGAAAGGAAGAGTTATCGAATATTAGTTATTCGAAGAGAGATTATCGAATATCGTTTATTCGAGAAGAAGTTAATCGAATATAGGTTATTCGAAGAAGAGTTAACCAGATAGAGATTTCTCGAAGAGAGTTAATCGACAAATTCGATTATATCAAATTCAGGAAAGTACTTATACTTTCCAGTGTCTAAATAGAGATTTATTTATTTTTAAATAAAAAGTGTTAGGCTAATTATTCACTAATAAGAATAGAAGTTATAATTAAAGTTAGATAATTCGAAAGTAGGGATTATAACGTTATCGTTATAACCAATGTTTTAAATATAGAAGTGGATCAGTAAAATTGGATCCGAGAAAGGCGTAAAGGAGTTGTTAAAGATTAAAAGATAAACTTTGACCATTTCGAAGTTATAACGTTGTTCGGTTAAGGTCTGAGAGGTAATTATACCCCAACTTGAGTGACTTCCATCTTAACTAAGAAATGGTAAGGTTTGATCGTAAAGGAGTTTTGGAAATGTTTTCCAAACGAGAATCAGAAATGTTTTCTGATAAAAGAAAATAAGAAAATAAGAATTTAGAATATAGGGAAATAGGAGATAAGTAAATAAATGAACTAAAGAGAATAATGTTAAATGATGTTTGTTCGATATAATATCCATCTGGGAATAATATCGTTGTTTGCACACTTGTTTTTCTTTGATGGTTAAATCACAGACTATCGAAGTTTTGACCATTTTAACGTTGTTAATATGGAGAGACCGATTGGATTATTATCCATAGAACCACTCTGTATTGGCATAAGCGTCGCGAATCATATATGCCAAAGATAATTGAAGACGGAGTGAAATGCAAGGGCTATCCTGTTTACAGAATAGTGCCTTCGGTTTGTCCAGTCCCAGGACAACTTGTATGGACGAAGGTCTGACAGAGTATATCCAATGGATCGCGTAAGTTGATCTGTTCAAACGTATTCACGTTTGGTTGCGGAGGAATTCGTTTCTCTTAGCTGTATACCCGTGTTATTTTTGGATAAGTCAATTTGTGATTTGGCGGGTATGACGATGTGACATTCTAAGTGAATGAGGATGACTTGTATGAATGAATGTCTGACAGATTATTTCCAGAATGGTCACGTACATTGATTTCTTCAACCGTACCAAGAGTGAAAGCGGAGAAGGAAACTTCTTTTAGCTGACACGTAATGTACTGTTGTAGATGTCAATTAATGATTTTCGATGGACCTAACAATATGGCATTCGAAGTGAATCTGATGTGATGATAAAGCGTAGCTTCTAGCCTCATCAACCAGTAAATGACAGAAATTGGGCAGGCAGCATGGCTAAGTCGGTCGCACCGAAGTAGGGTGTATAATCACCTATCTAGTGAATATTCATTTGTTTCTTAAATCTATCAAATGCTGTCCCATATATATATACGGGAACGGTTGATGATCCCAACCGTTGGTGATGTACATTCGATACACTCAAGCGAAATGAGTGGTCGGTCATGTGTGGCTGAGTTACAAGATGTTCTTGTTGAACTCCAGTGTATCGTTCCTAGAGTACACTGATCGGAAGGTGGTTCCATACCTTGTCATAGTTGGAAATCCAATCATCCAATACGTGCTTGCGATTTTGATTGTATACTATATATGTAGTAACGTGAGATGCAAGCGTTTCTGCTAGATTGATATTTATTTGTACTTAGACATTATTATAATATCAGAATGATATTGCTTTGAAAAGTTATTTGGATTCTCATAAGGGAAAAACCCGTTCCGTATTCACGGCGTGGTCTTATGAGATATCATATACCTATTTAAATGATTTGAGTTTATTCACACCAGTCACATGATTGACCCGGAGTTTATTTTGTTTTCCCTAAACTCTTGGGTGCCTAAATTTGTACGGGCAGTCAAGTAGTCAGGATTTACAGGTATACTTGAAGAGCTGGAGCAGGAGGCTTCTGGATCATATAGCTATAGTTATTTCCGTTGTGTTGTAAGTGCTGTACTCTGATAAGTGCTGTTGTATACATAACTGTTATATTTCCAAGTTATGTTATCTATTATATGTTATTCGTTCCGCTGTGAGGTTCGTGTTACTCTGATGTTGTGTTCTTCTTCTTCTTCTATTCTAAGTTTCTATCTTATCTATTCTCACCTTCTAATTTCTTTCATTAATTACCGGGATTTTTCGATGTTTTGGTTATCGACGTCGAGCTTACGTCGATAACCAAAGTCTCTCAAAATCCGGGTTACTACAGTTGGTATCAGAGCATTGGTTTAGTTATTACCTTGGCTCTGTGGCGTGATTCAGTAGAGATGGGATTAGTAATATCCTAGACTGAGTTTGAGTGTATATATACGAGTGAACATATTTGTTAGTTAATATTAAATGATTTTATATTGTGGAGTTTTATTGGTTGAGTTGTTTGTGAATTCTGGTCGATCGGTTTGATCAACAGTATCGATATGGGTTACTAAACACTCGAATACGATGAACCGTCATGGTATGTTTTGAAAGATGGTAAATGGAATAATTTTACCCGAATATATTTGATATAGTATATTGGTTGTGTTGGTTGTTATTATAATCGAGTAAGATTATAAAAAGGTAAAATGATTATAAATGACTAATCAGAATTCATATAAGTAAAGTATATGAAATAAAATGAAGAAAAATCTGAATTTAAATTAGATCGGAATTAAAATAAGGAAATTTTAAGTTCCTGGGAGATTGTGAAAACGTTTTTCAAACTAAAGGTGATATAGTATTGAACTCACTTCGATAGCTGGAAAATAGATTCTGATGATGAATCGCGACATCATCAGTGTTCATTTTCGAGTTCTAAGTGACGGACTACTACCAAAGGTTTTGTTTTTGAATTGTTTTGAGAAAACAAGTTGTTTATAAATTCAAAGGTTTTGAATTGGCATTGTAATTTCAAATGGATTTGAAATAGACCCAAGAAATTAAGTTTCGGAATTTAATTTTAACTTATGAAGTTAAATAGAATAAGATAGTAGAAATAAATTGAAATATTAACTTGAACTGAGTTAAATAGAATTGAATTGGATTAGAGAATAATCTATTATGGAATTGGGTTGATGAGTTAAGAATTTGTAATTTGATATTCGGGTTCGAATGAAATTCGATTTGGTTTTGAGGATATGAACTGATTGGAATTTGATGGAAATAACACTGGTATATGCTGAGTTGATAGCATATGGAAGTGATAGAGTTGATATTCCCGACAAAAAGGTACTAGTTTATATTATATATGGATATGAGATTTATGAGCCGAATTGGCAAGCCGCTTGGCTGTTTGATTTTCTTTTGGGTTAAAGAAGGCCCAGAGAGGCGAGTTGGAGTTTGAGATATTGACCAGTACAAAGGAGGTGCTAGCAAAAAAAAAAAATTTGAAAAGTTAAGGTGTTAGAAAATTTTCAGAATTTTTGAAAATTTAGTTAGTCGGAATAAATTAATATTTTAGTCGATATTAATTGGTTCAGTTGAAACCGGAGACAAGAGGTAAACAGATAAATTTTTACCCAGAAGATAGGGTCATCCCCTAGCTTAGCAATTTCGAGGACGAAATTTTATTAAGGGGGGAAGATTGTAGTAACCCGCATTTTAGCTGATGAACAATTTATTTATTTATTTATTAAATATCGATTTATCGATATCGAGAACGTAAATTAAATAATATTGAATATTTAATTAATAATTATAATATAATAAAATATATTATAATGTCGAAATAATCAAAAATATTGGAAATACAAATATTCTGTGAATGGGGTCATCCCAAAGATATAATTCAACTTAGAGTTGGATTATATTGACGAATATATTCAATCGACGACAGTTTGAACGTATAATTATAATATAATTAAAATAGAGTGCGTAACGACGCGGCAGTTCGCTATTTGGCGATTTGAACTTCAACTGAATGTACAGGATTCGTTTTAAGCCGGATTTCTGTGAAACAAGAAACGCGTGGAGCTGGTGCAGTATATCTTTCTAGTGGAAGAGAAAAATATGGATTTCGACGTGTAGATTTTGATTTACGTCCAAATCAAAATTCAGAAAAAGTCGATGTAGAATCCTTTATAATTTGCGACGCTTTATATATGTTATAACAAGGATTTTCAATATAAATTGAATATCGATAAATCTGGAATCTGAAATATGAAGCTGTAAATTCTGATATGATATTCTGGAGCTGTACGATATCATATGTGAAGATATACGATAATATAAATTTATTTATATTTATTTTAATTATATTTAAATATATTTATATATTTAAATGGGTCATCCAGAGCTTTAAAAATAGCCGGTTTTGCATACGGAGTCGGAATTCGACGAAACCAGTTTTGTTGGATCCGCAATGTCAAATTATTATTAGATGTCAAGTTTCATGATTTTTAGAGTCAGTGTGTGGCCGTACGGATTTTTAGAGTGAGAAACAGACAGTATTTTGACAGTTAAAAATACGTTGTGTGAGCATACGGAGTCGGAATTCGACGAAACCAGTTTCGTTGGGACCGTAATGTTGAACTCTAGCTACATGTCCAGTTTGGTGATTTTTAGGTATCGTGTGTGATCACACGGATTTTTAGAAGACGAAATTTATGGATAATTGACTAAAAATAAAATATTTAAAATATCTAAATGGCCTATAAATACCCCTCTTTCACCCTTAAACCTAATTTACTTCAGGAAAAATACGCTGCCACTTTTTCTCCATCTTTTGAGAAAAACGAGAGAGAACTTCATCTTTAAGCATTTTTTTAAAATCAAATACTCAAGGAAAAATTTCAATTCTTGATTCTTTGAGATCCCCAAATCGAAAGCTTTAAAATGGTGTTGGTTTCATAGGGTGCGACTATGAATCTGGAGTGTGGAAATTTTACTGTGAAGCTAGGGTTCGAACGCACGAATCCTATAGTTGTTAATCTCGAGAACGGAGGATGGATTTGGAGTTGGGATGGGAAATCGAAGCATTTGTGAATTTTGGGGAGGTTTTGGAGTCAAAAGGCGTCGCACCCTGTACTGTATGGTGCAAAAAAAATCTCCTGAAGCCGCGACGAACATATGGTGATCGAGTTTGCGGTTTTGTATATGAGTGGATGGAGAGTCGAATGACGAGAAGCTTGGAGAAATCCGTTCATTGAACAATGGAGAAATGAGGGTGGTTGGTAGAAGGGAGCGTGAGTTAATGGTGATAAGAGGGACAACGTGTTTGCTATTTGGGGAAGAAGGTGGGGTGTATGGGCCGGGTGATTCAAATATGGTAATGGGCCAAACAAATACAAAAGGGTGAGGCCCGTTTCTAATTTAATTAGCCTAGTCTAATTTAAATCCATTTAAATTTGTTCAAACTTTAAAATCGAATATCTTTGTCATACAAGATCAGATTGACGAACCGTAAGTTGCATTGGGACCGTATGGACGAGAGCTTCACAATGAAGCTGACTGGAAGTCCATCAGAGCTTGTTACAATTTATGGTGAAATAAATTGTCCGACTCAAATCAACGAACGAAAACCGTTATTTAACGGCTAACGCGCAAAAGTGAGTAAAAACTCACTAACTCTCCTCAATTTATATTTTAATATAAATTGTATTTTATTTCTGTATTTGACTGCTAGTTATGTACTGTTAATTTGGACTGTTAAGTTGTATTGTTAAATTGGACTGTAGATTGGACTGTTAAATAATTGATTTAAAACAGTATGGATATATATATATATATATACACACCCACATATATATATATCGTTATTAAACGGTGATTTTGTTTTCAGTGTATTTCATTAGAAATGCAAGTGATGTTATATACGTTGTTTAACATCGGTGGATGCAGGGAAACAGGTTGGAAGAATCCGACTGGATTCCTCAACATTTATTTTACTGTTTTTTGTATATTGTGATATATACTGTGATATATAATCTGTTGTTGATTGTATATGTTTGGATGATATGGATCATTGACAGTTGGTTAAAAACAATAGAAAACACTAAAAATGTAGAAAAGGGGATTTTCAATATTTATATTGAAAATGAATCTATTTATAAAATCGAAGGATTTTATAAAAAAGGATATTTGTTTAGAAATTAATAAATAAAATAAAGGAATATTTATTTAGATTAAATAAATAGAATAAAGGATATTAAATTAGGGATTAAATAATTAGAGTTATAAAGGAAAATCTATTTAGGAAAATAAATAGATTATACAAAAGGAAATCTATTTAGGAAATAAATAGAAGTTAAAATAAATAGAAATAAAAGGAAAGTTAGTTAGTCGGATATAAATATTCGAATCAAGTTAGTTAAGTGGTCAAACCAAGCTAGTCGAACCAAACTAGTCAAGCTAGTCGAACCCAACCGAGCCAAATGGTCGAGTCGAACCAATCGAGTCAAGATGGTCGAGTCAAAACCAACCGAGTCGAGCTGGTCGAGTCGAACCAATCGAGTCAAGCTGGTCAAGTTAGTCGAACCTAGTCAGTACAACCAAGCTGGTCAAGTTAGTCGAACCTGGTCAGTCGAGTAAATCAAACTTAGTTAATCGAAAGGAGTTTATCGATTTAGTTAATCGATAGGAGTTAATTGATTTAGTCAATCGAGATGAGTTAATCGGTTTTAATGAATCGAGAGGAGTTAGTCGAATATGGTATTCGAACCAAATGGTCAAACCAAATGGTCAAACCAAGTGGTCGAACCAAGTAGTCAAGCCCAGTGGTCAAACCAAATGGGTCAGGTTAGCCAAACATGGTCAGTCAAACCAAATGGGTCAGGTTAGCCAAACCTGGTCAATCAAACCAAATGGGTCAGGTTAGTCAAACCTGGTCGGTCGAACCAAGTAAGTCGAGTTAAGTTAGTCAAGTTAGTCAAGCCTAGTTAATCGAATCGAATTGGTCGAACCAAGTAAGTCGAGTTAAGTTAGTCGAGCCTAGTAAATCGAATCGAATTGGTCGAACCAAGTAAGTCGAGTCAAGTTAGTCGAGTTAAGTTCGTCAAGTTAGAGTTATCGATGTTAGTTTCATCGAAAGGAGTTATCGATGTTAGTTTCATCGAAACGAGTTATCGATGTTAGTTTCATCGAAGGGGGTTATCGATTATAGTTTAATCGAAGTGAGATTTTCAAATACGGGATATTTGAAAGGAAGAGTTATCGAATATTAGTTATTCGAAGAGAGATTATCGAATATCATTTATTCGAGAAGAAGTTAATCGAATATAGGTTATTCGAAGAAGAGTTAACCAGATAGAGATTTCTCGAAGAGAGTTAATCGACAAATTCGATTATATCGAATTCGGGAAAGTACTTATACTTTCCAGTGTCTAAATAGAGATTTATTTATTTATAAATAAAAAGTGTTAGGCTAATTATTCACTAATAAGAATAGAAGTTATAATTAAAGTTAGATAATTCGAAAGTAGGGGTTATAACGTTATCGTTATAACCAATGTTTTAAATATAGAAGTGGATCAGTAAAATTGGATCCGAGAAAGGCATAAAGGAGTTGTTAAAGATTAAAAGATAAACTTTGACCATTTCGAAGTTATAACGTTGTTCAGTTAAGGTCTGAGAGGTAATTATACCCCCAACTTGAGTGACTTCCTTCTTAACTAAGAAATGGTAAGGTTTGATCGTAAAGGAGTTTTGGAAATGTTTTCCAAACGAGAATCAGAAATGTTTTCTGATAAAAGAAAATAAGAAAATAAGAATTTAGAATATAGGGAAACAGGAGATAAGTAAATAAATGAACTAAAGAGATTAATGTTAAATGATGTTTGTTCGATATAATTTCCATCTGGGAATAATATCGTTGTTTGCACACTTGTTTTTCTTTGATGGTTAAATCACAGACTATCGAAGTTTTGACCATTTTAACGTTGTTAATATGGAGAGACCGGTTGCATTATTATCCATAGAACCACTCTGTATTGGCATAAGCGTCGCGAATCATATATGCCAAAGATAATTGAAGACGGAGTGAAATGCAAGGGCTATCCTGTTAACAGAATAGTGCCTTCGGTTTGTCCAGTCCCAGGACAACTTGTATGGACGAAGGTCTGACAGAGTATATCCAATGGATCGCGTAAGTTGATCTGTTCAAACGTATTCACGTTTGGTGGCGGAGGAATTAGTTTCTCTTAGCTGTATACCCGTGTTATTTTTGGAAAAGTCAATTTGTGATTTGGCGGGTATGACGATGTGACATTCTAAGTGAATGAGGATGACTTGTATGAATGAATGTCTGACAGAGTATTTCCAGAAAGGTCACGTACATTGATTTCTTCAACCGTACCAAGAGTGAAAACGGAGAAGGAAACTTCTTTTAGCTGACACGTAATGTACTGTTGTAGACGTCAATTAGTGATTTTCGATGGACCTAACAATGTGGCGTTCGAAGTGAATCTGATGTGATGATAAAGCGTAGCTTCTAGCCTCATCAACCAGTAAATGACAGAAATCGGGCAGGCAGCATGGCTAAGTCGGTCGCACCGAAGTAGGGTGTATAATCACCTATCTAGTGAATATTCATTTGTTTCTTAAATCTATCAAATGTTGTCCCATATATATATACGGGAACGGTTGCTGATCCCAACCGTTGGTGATGTACATTCGATACACTCAAGCGAAATGAGTGGTTGGTTATGTGTGGCTGAGTTACAAGATGTTCTTGTTGAACTCCAGTGTATCGTTCCTAGAGTACACTGATCGGAAGGTGGTTCCATACCTTGTCATAGTTGGAAATCCAATCATCCAATACGTGCTTGCGATTTTGATTGTATACTATATATGTAGTAACGTGAGATGCAAGCGTTTCTGCTAGATTGATATTTATTTGTACTTAGACATTATTATAATATCAGAATGATATTGCTTTGAAAAGTTATTTGGATTCTCATAAGGGAAAAACCCGTTCCGTATTCACGGCGTGGTCTTATGAGATATCATATACCTGTTTAAATGATTTGAGTTTATTCACCCCAGTCACATGACTGACCCGGAGTTTATTTTGTTTTCCCTAAACTCTTGGGTGCCTAAATTTGTATGGGCAGTCAAGTAGTCAGGATTTATAGGTATACTTGAAGAGCTGGAGCAGGAGGCTTCTGGATCATATAGCTATAGTTATTTCCGCTGTGTTGTAAGTGTCGTACTCTGATAAGTGCTATTGTATACATAACTGTTATATTTCCAAGTTATGTTATCTATTATATGTTATTCGTTCCGCTGTGATGTTCGTGTTACTCTGATGTTGTGTTCTTCTTCTTCTTCTATTCTAAGTTTCTATCTTATCTATTCTCACCTTCTAATTTCTTTCATTAATTACCGGGATTTTTCGATGTTTTGGTTATCGACGTCGAGCTTACGTCGATAACCAAAGTCGCTCAAAATCCGGGTTACTACAGATGCAATGGGGGCGATCCGATGAGGTGCGATCCGATGAGGGGCGATCCGATGAAGGGCGATCCTCTGGTGCGATCTGTTCCTTCATGTACTTAGGGAACATAGTTTCATATTTTCTTCTTGTGAGTGAACCTGGGTGGCTTGGTCAAAAAGCTAGCCAACAGAAAGCTTGGACCATTGAAGTAAAGTCCAGCTTGTTATCTTTTTAATGGCTATTTATGTAATGGGATTATGTATTTTGTTTTTATGAAGATGGATATTGTACTTGATTATGATCTATGGTTTTACGATGTAACGAACATGTTTAATTTCCGCTGCAATAAAATGAAGTTTTAGATTTCCAAGTACTATTTATTATCTGTCTTGTTGTAATTTTTCTGTTCTATATTCACTTATAACCTCCATGGAAGTTAATGCATTCTCTTTGTGAGTGACATTAATGGACGTGGGGTGTTACATTACTTGTGAAAGCATTGGCTGCTCGTACTTTTTCCATCGGTAGATTACATTTTTCAACGAAGAGAAACAACGCAAAGTCTTAAAACCAAACTTACACCTAAGTGGGAAACAAAGATTGCTGAACGAGCTGATGAAGCAAGACTCACAAGGATTATTCAATTTAACCTGGCTGAATGGTCTATGGTGCATTACTTTGGGGATGAATTAAAAATGCTTATCAATGACGACACTTGCTCTTGTATATGCAATATTCCTTTGCTACAACATGTACCTTGTATGCATGTAATGGCAACTTGTTCTTCAGTTTCAACATGAGATAACAGAGCTCATCATGATTTTTCTTCACCGTACTATGCAGTCACTAAATTCCTAGCTGCGTACACCCCGGAATTTCACCCCGTTAGGGATAAGCGATATTGGCCATTAATAGATAACTAGCTGGTATTACCTTCTGTAGTGAAAAGGCTGCCTAGACGACCAAATTCCACCAAATTCAAAATTACTATGGAAGAAGGTCAGACATCAAAAGGAAAAAGGTGCAGCAAATGCGATGCCGCTGGTCATAAGAAGAATTGTTGTACTTTAGCTATATAAATTCGTATATTTGTATTGTCTTTGTAGTACTTGTAACTTTTTAAGGAACATTGCATAGTTCATCTGAGTTTCATTCATAACCAATACATCATAATTCAGTACATAATTTGTAACACCCCGTAATTTTAAAATATTAAAATTATCAAATTAAAGGACACTTAATTTTTAGAAAAAGAATTAAGTGAAACAGGTTATGCCATTGTGTTCATCTCAGAATTCTGCTTGTGATAGAGTCCGGGTTTGCGTAAATCGGGCTCCGTATGAAGAAGTCATAGAGCTTGGAAGATTTCAAGTTTTAGCAGAATTTAAATTAAAATAATGATTAATAAACAAACAGCAATTTGAAATTCAAAAGAAAAGAAGTGGGCTGAGCGGGAAAATTCCCGCTCAGAGGTGTCGACCTCCCTAGGGGGTTTCGACATTGGTGTCGATCCCATCGCCCAAGTCTGGGCTGATGTGTCCAGATGTCGATTTTTGGTATTTAGGGCTTAGGTGTCCTTTTCTGGTTGGCCAAGTGAGGTGTCATGATGGTCTGGATGGCTTAGATTGATCCTAGATTGGTCTAAGGGCTCTAGTCAATCCTATGCTTCTATATAATCACATCTAACCTAAACCCTAAATCATTCATGAGCCTATATGCTGCTGCATCCTAAACTAACATAGCCGCCGCCATAACAAATCAAATTCAAGATGAAAATCAAAGTCTACATCAAGGGTTAAGCTTAACAAATTCAGAAATCAGATCCCAGAATTCAAGATCCGCTCTTTTTCTGTGAGTTCTAGTCACTTTTAGGTTTAAATAAATGAATGTGGATTATGGAAGAGTGTGATTTGGGTACATTTAGTAGATCTAATCCTTTATGCAAGTATGTTATGTCAATTTCTCTAAAATCAACACTATGAGTAGAGTAATCTTTAGGTTTAGAGATTTAAAAGTGATCATGTTACGAATATGAATTGAATATGCTCTTATAATTAAAAAACATCTTGGATTTATCATAATTTGTGGATCTAAAATATTCAATGGCTTGTATCGCAATGTTCATCATAATTAGATCTATTGAAAATTCTTAATCTATGGCATCTTTGGGATCTTAACTTTTATATGTTAGATCTACTTTCTTTAGATCTAATTCTTTTGGGGTTAATTCATCATGTTACATATGCGAATCTTACCTTTTCCCAAAGTTTGTGGTTGATTTGAGATTACCATTTTCTAGATAATCGAACCTTTGTTTAGATCTAGAACTTCATATTTTGATTTATTGAGATCTGTTATTATGGGACATAGGAATTATTATTTGGATCTGGACCTTTATGTTAATTTAACTTTTGAATCAAAACATGTTGCATTGTCACCTTTACTATGCTAGATCTAGGTAATTGGGCACCTAATGTTAATCGAAATCTGTTGAGAACTAGACATATGAATCCACCTTTATGCCACCGTAATTATGCTTGATCCAAATAGGAGACATTTAGATCTCATCATGCTTGATTTGATATTGGATTGCATAAGTTATCAGTTTTGAATATCCGCACCGCAATGATAATTGCATGTCCTTTCACTCTATTACAATGCCAGTATGTTTTTGTCAATATAAGTTGAGATTGTCATGATTATCATATTCCCTTTTCATTGTTATAGCTAGGCTACTTCATAGCATAGATGTCGCCAAACTGCGTGCGAATACGTTAGATAGGAAACAGGGAAAAAGGGTTTATAATTGGCATGTAAATCTTTATATGAATTGATGTGCAATCCAAATTGTTAATAAAATAGGTATTGACACCTATAAAAGGAAAGGATTAATTAATTAAATTAATTAATCAAAAGTGGAATATTTAGCAATTAAAAATTGAAATTAAATTAACAATTATGACACGAGGTTAGGCTACATTAGTGGTGGAAGTCTGCCCGGACCCGACCGGCATATCCGGCAGCCACTAATGTTGAACCTAATGTGAGAGGTCTAAGTGTGTGAATACGACATAGGCTAAGACACGACGTTAGACCCAACTGTGGAATAAGACTGCCCGGACCCGAATGACATATCTAGCATCCACACGTTGTAGGCCTAATGTGGGAGGTCTAGCCCAGTATAACCGTAAATGGACATGGTAATGAAATGGACTACTTAACCAAATATATTCCATAGGGATCGTGTGAACTTAGACTTAAGTTGAGGTTAAGTAAACTTAATTTAGTAAAAAGGGAGGGTTAAGTAAATCTTGGGTAGGTGGGTAATATTAGTGTATGTATATATATATATATATATATATATATATATATATATAGGCCCACAAACTTAACCATTAAATAAAAATTCTTGAATCTGTGGGAGGGCTAAGTACATCTAGGGTTGGTGGGTAATATTTGTAAATATAGGCCCACAAACTTAACCATTATAGAGTTATGTAATTAAAGATCACCCGTTAGGGTATACATAACTAGTATAGGGCTATGTAATTAAAGATCACCCTTTTTGGGTATACATAGTCAATAGAAAGCCTAGTGGGGATACAAGACAAAGGGGAGAGTTTGTATCCTATTTTGTGGGAGTTATGTAATTACAGATCACCCTTTAGGGTATACATAACTAGTATAGGGCGATGTAATTAAAGATCACCCCTTTTGGGTATACATAGTCAGTAGAAAACCTAGTGGGGATACAAGACAAAGGGACAGCTTGTATCATATTGTGTGGGACCCATTTCAGTCTTTAACCCATAGTTGGTATCAGAGTAGAGAACTCCGTACTAGGCGGAGAAGGGGGATGCTTACTGAATGATTATAAGCGATTCAAATGAGGTGGATGGTGGGAATGGCGCAAACCGACTGGGGACCTGTGCATGCATGTGCTGGGCAGAGGGGGACAAGAAGACCATGACACTAGTAGATAGGCCTATGCACATCTTATAATCCCAATTTAAGGAAGTGATTCCCCCTACTGTGGGGCCAGCACAGGACATCTACAGAGTAGGGAGCCGATCGATTAGGGTAGTGGTTATGGTATACTCGGATGTATGCCCTAAGTCTACCAACTCATAGCGGAAGGGATCACCTCATCTTGATTATACTAGTAATAGTGTAGAGTAGTTCTTAGTGAAGCATATATATATATACACCTTACCTTATCTGCCTTGTCACACCTGCCATCTGTACAGTGAACCCTCTTATCCACTTTATATGCCTATCATGTTTACCTTTATTTATTTACTGGCTAAAATTTAGTAGACTCGCCAGACTTTATGTCTGACCCCTTTTGTTTTTCCTTCTCTCTTCCGTTCCCCACCACGTTCTCAGGGAGGAAAAGCCCAAGCTTAGTCAGGATTCAGATATCAACTTGCTAGGAGCTACTTCTGAAGTATGGCTAGAATCTCCATCTCTGCTATGGCTTACTCTTTTAAGTGGGGAATAATGTTTTCTTTTAATTCCTATGTACTCTGATTATGCAAGACAAAAGTATTTTTCTATAATGGTTTTATGACTCATGGTATTGTGAAATAAGGTATTTTGGTGATTTAATAAAGTTGTTTATTTCCACTGCAAAAATTTTTATATCTGTCTTGTAATATTCTATGTCTGTTTACCTAAACGCTTCACGAAACTTAATGCATTCCCTTTGTGAGTGACATTAACGGACGTGGGGTGTTACACTTGGTATCAGAGCTGAAGGTTACCAGATTAAATAAAAGTTTTGGAAAATATTTTTCAAAAAGGTTTTAAAAGAAAGTATTCTCAAAAGGAAAAGTTATTTTTGAAAATATTCCCCAAGAAGCCAGATGTAATATCCTTCGGTCCTTTATCTAAAATTCTTCCATTTCCTTTTTTATCATGTCTAGGGAACAAAACATCCTTAATCTTCCAGAGGGCATTACAATACCCGGATGGTTCCGAAGGTATTTAAAGGCCACGGTACCCGCCGAAGGTCAAGTAGACGTTCCTCCAGCCGCACCCATCGTTCCTCCGCCTCCTCCTCTGCGTGTGGATGCTTTCTCGAAGATATGTAGAGACTTTCGAGCTATAAGTGGAAAGAACTTTAGTGGGACTGAATCATTCGTGGAAGCAAGAAACTGGCTCAAGGAAACAAAGGATTTGTTTGTTATCTTCGAAGTGGACGATGGGCAGATGATATAATTGGTTGTATGGTTACTTAAGGACGAAGCCTATTTCTGGTGGGAACTTACTAATGCTAAAAGAGCAATTGAGACTTAGGAGGATTTCAAAATGAGGTTTGAAATTAAGTTCCTCTCGCAAGCTGAACAAAGTCTATAGATGGAGAAGTTCTCAGCACTCAAACAGGGAAGCCTATCGATTAAGGAATAGGTCAACCAATTCAACCAACTGGCAAGATTCGGACTGGAGTTGGTAAACACTCCGCATAAAAAGGCTCTCCGTTTCATTAAAGGGTTGAATGAGCCACTGCATAGCATAGTTATGTCCCATATACCTATGGGTGCGATTTATGTAAGACTGGTGGATATGGCACTACTACAGGAGGAAGACAAGGATGGGAAGAAAGAGATGAAGATGGAAGAACCTCTAGACAGGAAAATGGAGGGATCGCAGAATAAGAAGGTGTGGCCTAAGAAAGAGCAACAACAAAAACAACCACAACAACAGCAAAAGAAAGGAGGGAAAGACGGAAAATGCAGGGACAAGAGGAAATGTCACAATTGCGGTAAGAATGGTCACTCGATCAAAGATTGAAAGAGAAGGAAGATCAGTTGCTTCAATTGCAGAGAACTTGGACACTATTCTACAGAGTGCCCAAAGAAACAAGGATCGCAGGGACAAGGGCAGAGAGCTAGGACTTCTGGAGGGCAGATGCGTGCTCTCGCAATCAGTGCTCCTGAAAGAGGTAAAAAATATATCCATAGAAAGCTTAGTTTCTCTTTCGGACTTTCCAGTTAGAATACTCTTTAATTCTGGTGCTTCACACTTGTTTATATCTAGTTCTGTAATTGAATCTCTGCAATTAATTACTAGTATCGTAGTAGATCCCGTTGTTTCAAACCCCATTGTTGGTTCGGCTCATTTATCGATGAGTTATAGGGGTTTGAAATTATCTGTGGTAGGCATCGAGTTTGAATGCGATGCATATGTGCTTGCTATTTGGGCTACGGGTTGATTCTAGGAATGGATTGGCTTACTACGTGCGGGCCATTCTAGATTGCGAGAGGAGGGCTGTTAGGCCTCTAACTTGTCATAGGAGAACCCCCGAAATTTCTTGTGACCCACAAGGGTCGGTTATGCTTTGTTTCCTAGGGTCTCTTGATGCTCCTATCGATGATTTGCAATCTGTTCCAGTAGTTCGAGATTATTCTGGTGTTTTTGATGGGGTTTGGGGTTTACCCCAAGGCATGATATTGGTTTTCGAATATACTAGGTGGATAATGCAAAGCCAGTTGCATTTCCCGTGCGACATGGAACCCCTAAAAGAAAAGAGGGAACTTGGTAAGCAAGTGGGGGAGCTAATTGGGAAGAGGTTTGATAGGTGAATCATATCAGGATAGTAAACCTCTTAAAGACAGTCCTTGAGGAAGCCCATCAATCTAAGATGACTATTCATCCAAGTGGCAATAAAATCTATAGAGTCCGAGGAAGTTGAGCCAAACTTGCGGAAGGAAGTAAAAGTAGAGAAGACATCAAGGATGCGACTTTGGAAACTGAAGATAAAGATCACGCTTCATACCCTTTCCTTTAGGACTATGTTCTTAACTCCTTTTTCCAAGGTTTTTTTCGTACTTGTTTCTACCATTCGTCTGTATCCTATCGATCGAATATTTGACCTTTAGGTAGGGAACCCATGGATGCAATCATATGTTTGAAACATGTTATGTTTGATGGATGCAAGTGGATGCAAGTGTTTGCTAGTGGTTGCCTGTGGACGCACATACACACACATTAGGCACTAAGATCGGCTCAATCACTCTCATACTGCATATGGATGTGTGTGCATTTTTTTCCTCATGGATGAAAATGGATGTATCATTATATGGATCTTGCATTTGAACGAATGAGTGTGCACACATATAGAACTTATATGATATAATAGGGATGGTTGCATACATATTGGATTTATGGCACTAACATACATTGCATTAAGGAGGTCAACTGAATCAGTAGACCGCCTAATTTTTGCATTAGATAAGAAACATATACACACACTTTTGCAAATGCTCATATAGCATTAGAAATCTTTTAAGGACAATGGATGCTTGTGGATGATGATTGAGCAGATGGATGATTGGATGGTAGTATACATTCTTCTTAACTTGAAGATTTCGAGGACGAAATCCTTTGAGGAGGGGAGAATGTAACACCCCGTAATTTTAAAATATTGAAATTATCAAATTAAAGGACACTTAATTTTTAGAAAAAGAATTAAATGAAACGGGTTACGCCATTGCGCTCGTCTCGGAATTCTGGTTGAGATAGAGTCCGGGTTTGCGTAAATCGGGCTCCGTATGAAGAAGTTATGGAGCTTAGACCATTTCAAGTTTTAGTTGAAATTAAATTAAAATAATAATTAATAATCAAAAAGCAATTCGAAATTCAACAGAAAAGAAGCGGGTTAAGCGGGAAAATTCCCACTCAGAGGTGTCGGCCCCCCCCCGGGGGTGTCGACATAGGTGTCGACCCCTATAGAGGTGTTGACATAGGTGTAGACCCCCCTGTAGCGGTCGACCCCATCGGCCAGATCTGGGCTGATGTATCCAGACAACGATTTTTGGTGTTTAGGGCTTAGATCTCCTTTTCTGGTTGGCCAGGTGAAGTGTCATGATGGTCTAGATGGCTTAGATTGATCCTAGACCGATTTAAGGGCTCTAATCAATCATGTGCTTCTATATAACCACATCTAACCTAAACCCTACGTCATTCATGAGCCTATATGTTGTTGCATCCTAAATTAACATAGCAGCCGCCATAACAAATCAAATTCAAGATAAAAATCAATGTCTACATCAAGGGTTAAGCTTAACAAATTCAGAAATCAGATCCCAGAATTCAAGATCCGTTCTTTTTCTATGAGTTCTATTCACTTTTAGGTTTAAATAAATGAACATGGATGATGGAAGACTGTGATTTGGGCACATGTAGTAGATCTAAACCTTTATACTAGTATGTTATGTCAATTTCTCTAAAATCAACGCTATGAGTATAGTTATTTTTAGGTTTAAAGATTTAAAAGTGATCGTGTTATGAATATGAATTGGATATGCTCTTGTAGTTAAAAAATATCTTGGATTTATCATACTTTGTGGATCTAAAATATTCTATGGCTTGGATCTTATTTTTCATCATAATTAGATCTATTGTAAATTCTTAATCTGTGGCATCTTTGGGATCTTAACTTGTGTATGTTAGATCTACTTTCTTTAGATCTAATTCTTTTGGGGTTAATTCATCATGTTACATATGCAGATCTTACCATTTTCCCATGTTTGTGGTTGATTTGAGATTACCATTTTCTAGATAATTGAACCTTTGTTTAGATCTAGAACATCATATTTTGATTTATTGAGATCTATTATTTAGGGACATAAGAATTATTATTTGGATCTAGACCTTTATGTAAATTTAACTTTTGAATCAAAACAAGTTGCAATGTCACCCTTGCTTTGCTTGATCTAGGTAATTGGGTACCTAATGTTAATCTAAATCTGTTGAGAACTATACATGTGAATCCACCTTTATGCCACCTTAATTATGCTAGATCCAATTAGGAGACATTTAGATCTCATTATGCTTGATTTGACATTGGATTGCATAAGTTATCCGTTTTGAATATCCGCACCGTTATGATAATTACATGTCCTTTCACTTTGTTACCATGCCAATATGTTTATGCCAATATAAGTTGAGATTGTCATGATTATCATATTCCCTTTTCATTGTTATAGCTAAGCTACTTCATAGCCTAGATGCCGACAAATTGTATGCGAATACGTTAGATAGGAAACGGGGAAAAGGGGTTTATAATTGGCATGTAAATCTTTATATGAACTAATGTGTAATCCAAATTGTTAATAAAATAGGTATTGACACCTATAAAAAGGAAAGGATTAATTAATTAATCAAAAGTGGAATGTTTAGCAGTTAAAATTTGAAATTAAATTAACACTTAGGACACGAGGTTAGGTTACATTAGTAGTAGAAGTCTGCCCGGACCCTACCGGCATATCCAGCAGCCACTAATGTTGAACCTAATGTGAGAGGTCTAAGCGTGTGAATACGACATGGGCTATGACACAAGGTTAGACCCAACTATGGAATAAGACTGCCCGGACCCGACAGGCATATCCAGCATCCACACGTTGTAGGCCTAATGTGGGAGGTCTAGCCAAATATAACCATAAATGGATATGGTAATGAATTGGTATACTTAACCAAACATAATCCATAGGGATCGTTTGAACTTAGACTTAAGTTGAGGTTAAGTAAACTTGATTTGGTAAAAAGGGAGGGTTAAGTAAATCTTGGGTAGATGGGTAATATTAGTATATATATATAGGCCCAAAAACTTAACCATTAAATAAACATGCTTGAATCGGTGGGAGGGTTAAGTACATCTAGGGTTGTTGGGTAATATTTGTATATATAGACCCACAAACTTAACCATTATAGAGTTATGTCATTAAAGAACACCCTTTAGGGTATACATAACTAGTATAGGGCTATGTAATTAAAGATCACCCTTTTTGGGTATACATAGTCAATAGAAAGCCTAGTGGGGATACAAGAAAAAGGGGAGAGTTTGTATCATATTGTGTGGGAGTTATATAATTAAAGATCACCCTTTAGGGTATACATAACTAGTATAGGGCTATGTAATTAAAGATCACCATTTTTGGTATACATAGTCAGTGGAAAACCTAGTGGGAATACAAGACAAAGGGACAGCTTGTATCATATTGTGTGGGACCCATTTCACTCAGTAACCCGTAGTTGGTATCAGAGTAGATAACTTCGTACTAGACGGAGAAGGGGCATTCTTACTGATTGATTATAAGGGATCCAAACGAGACGGATGGTGGGAATGGCGCAAACCGACCAGGGACTTGTTCGTGCATGGGCCGGGCAGAGGGGGACAAGACAACCGTGACGCCAGTAGATAGGCCTGTGCACATCTTAGGTTGCCACTTTAGGGAAGTGATACCCCTACTGTGGGGCCAGAACAGGACATCTACAGAGTAGGGAGCCGATCGATTAGGGTTGTGGTTATGGTATACTCGGACGTATGCCCTAAGTCTACCAACTCATAGCGGAAGGGATGACCTCATCTTGATTATACTAGTAATAGTGCAGAGTAGTTCTTAGTGAAGTATATATATATACACCTTACCTTATCTGCCTTGTCACACCTGCCATCTGTACAGTGAACCCTCTTATCGAATTCATATGCATGTCATGTTTACCTTTATTTATTTACTGGCTAAAAGTTACTAGACTCGGCAGACTTTATGTCTGACCCCTTTTGTTTTTCCTTCTCTCTTTCGCTCCCCGCCCCTTCCCCCCCCCCCCAGGTTCTCAGGGAGGAAACACCCAAGCTTAGTCAGGATTCAAATTTCAACTTGCTAGGAGCTACTTCTGAAGTATGGCTAGAATCTTTGTCTCTTCTATGGCTTACTCTTTTAACTAGGAAATAATGTTTTTTTAGTTCTTATGTACTCTGATTATGCAAGACAGAAGTATTTTGTTGTAATGGTTTAATGACTCATGGTATTGTGAAACAAGGAATTTTGGTGATTTAATAAAGTTGTTTATTTCCGCTGTAATTTTTTTATATCTGTCTTGTAATATTCTGTGTCTGATTACCTAAACGCTTCACGAAACGTAATGCATTCCCTTTGTGAGCGACATTAACGGACGTGGGGTGTTACAAAATTCTTCGGCATATTACATAAAGTTCATACTTAATAGATTTACAATGCATTCATATTAAATTTACTTCCTATAACTCGGTCCATCACCAGAACCACTAAGGAAGTACTCTGTAAAGTTGTACCCTTAATTCATTAACGCGTTCCGGTACTCTAAAACTGGTTTCTACAATCGTTTAATCCCTGCTTGCATCTCCAATGCATATTCAACCCCTCTAGGACACATCTCAGGATCCAACTACTTAAAAAAAATTGCAACATGGAACTTGTTTAGACCGAATTTTATGTTCCTGATAATATTCACAAAAGTAGAAACAACATCATGCATTCTTGTCATTTCTGGAGATAACTATATCGTTTTCTGCACCACAATTACAATAGACTCGAGGAGGTTGTAAACTATTAAGCGCATGTTTGTTGTGATATAACATTATTACATCAGTCACTCTACCCGAATACCCCTATCTTGGAAAAACCTCAACCACTACATCGTTTAAATTTTGTATCCGCGGATCCTTCTACACAACTTCAAGTTGTGTCTCAGGAACAAAATCAACGTCGTTCGTTAAACCATCTTCTAAAAGCCCACCAATATGAATTTTTCCAAAGTCGTCATATATTTTCATCATTGTCTTATCATCAATTCCCAATTATCCATTTTCAACCTACAACAAATGTATAAGAGCTATATAGTAGAACTATAGAGAATAGCAAGGGAACCAAAATCTTTAACCTATCAAAGAACTTGGATGTATAATCTAAGCTGATTTCCAACTCAGTCGCAAATACTTAGATACAAATTGGTAGATTTTTGAAATAGAGAAGAGGTTGAAAATTAGGTTGCCACTTTTGGTGTTTTGGGAAAGCACAAGAGTGAAAGGGAATAATCAAATTGAGTAGAAAAGTAGATGAAAACAACACAGGGTATAGCATTTTTAATAGCATTTTGGTGTAACGCTATTAAGTGTTATCCAAGGTAACGTTATGTCAAATGTTCACTGCATCCTTTTGAGGAAGTGCACTTTTTTAGTAGCGTTATCTGGGATAGCGCTCATTGAAAGGATAAATCGATCTAATCGGATTCCAATTTGTTTGAGGACAATCTTCAAATTTCAACGTTAGTCAAAATATTTGATTTAATTCAATTTAACCTTCTCAAGCACTAATTTAAATTATCAGGGTTATTTATTATTTATTATCTACATTAGAAAATAAATAATAACCGATTCTTAATAATCACTTCAAATATAAAAAATTTGACAATCAAAATTTATATTAATATAAATGTATTATTTAAACTAAAATATGCTCCTACTCAAATTAACATCCCTGGCGTTATCGAGGATAACGCTACTAAAAATGCTTACTGCTTCATATGAAGGCAGTGAACATTTGATAAAGCGTTATCTCAGATAATGGCATTATCCTGGATAACGCTATTAAAAATGCTCACTGCCTCAAAAGAAGGCAGTGAGCTTACTCCCTATATATTTAGCAGCAGCAACAACTACATATTCATCAACAAAACAAAATCATATCCAAATTACATAAGGAACTTAACAATAACATATCCAAATTACATAACAATAACATATCCAAATTACATAACGACAACATACCCAAATTACATAACGAACATAGCAACATAATATCCGAACCGAATTACTTACCGAACATAACAACAACATATCTGAATTAAATATCGAACCTAGCAACAAGAAATCCTAATTACATATCGAACATCACATATCCAAGATGAAGGGTTTAAATTAATTTATGGTTAAGAATTTACTCGATGATCCAGTAGGTGGATGCATTTTAGCTCACGGTCCTAGTCTGGCTTTCATGCTTATTAGATTTATTCCACTGACAAATGTTGCTTCACGTAACCTAATGAAAATTACAACTCCTTGCAGTTCAGAAATTTATTTTAAAGCAACTTTTACTATCTTTGAAGCAAACTGCATAGTGTAAGTAATATAAACTTGTGTTGTTGTACATGTGAAATGTTTTCATGGGGTTATCTGTTTTTCAATTAATGCAAAAGAAAAAGAGATAACTTCTGGAAAATACTTCTCTATAGCAAGACAAATTTATATTACTTACACTACCCAATTTTCTTTAAAGAAAGTAAAAGTTGCTTCAAATAAATTGTTGAACTGCAAGGAGTTGCAGTTTTCCTTAGGTTACGTGAAGCAACATATGTCACTTGAATAAATCTAATAAAGCATGAGAGCCCAACTATGTCCGTGAGATAAAATGCATCCACTTGTTGGATCACCAAGTAATTTCATAACCAGAAAATAATTTAAACCCTTCAGCTTGGTCACGCTTCGTCTGCTTCATACGCCTTGGATGAATATATATATATATATATATATATATATTCTATGTTCCATCTCTTCATAATCTATAAACAGTTAAGATCATGCATTAGTACCTCACTCAATCAACAAATACACAACTAAATATTGACAACTTGAACTTTAATCATAAATTTAACTTTGAACATACACATACAAATACACATACTAAATATGGATAATTTCAGCATTAATCACTAATCTATAAACACGAACTTACACATGCACAAACACATACAATTACACAACTAAATATGGACAATCTGAACTTTAATCACTAATTTAACTTTAAACATACACATAAAAAACGGAAAAACATGAAATTGTTGATATAAATTATAACATGTACACTGTAGGAACTTAAAAACAAATTTATAGCACAAAAGAAGGGATTAGAGTAGAAATCCATAAACATGAAAACCCTAAATATTTGAAATCACAAACTTTAAATAACAAAGCTAATAGGAGGCGTATGACAATAATAGGAGGTCACTGAAGTTAATATTGGAGGAAAAATTCGATTTTTGGCCTAGAGATGAAAGGGGACAAAAATTTTCGTATTTGCTAGAAACAGGAAGAATGTGGAAATGAGGAAAGAAAGAGAATGACTGAAGGGTTTATACCCTTCTAGGCGTTATCCTAGATAACGCTATTGTTATAGCGTCATCTTAGATAATTCTTTTGAAAAAAAAACTGGCTTTATCTATGATAACGCCAGTATATGAAAAGTGGTCTAAATCTGTAATTAGTTTTAATACTAGCATATTTCCATTCTAAGTTCTCAAAAGAGGCCTAAACCAACAAATTTTCCTAAATTAAATCGGCGAATGTAGTCTTGGTCCCGCTGCTTATACATCTAGAGTTAGTATGATTTTTTTAGAAAAATCAACTGGAGAAGCTATACTTGTCTTGGTGGTAAATGTAAAACTGTCCATACTGGTAATTTAAGATGGAATAATATTTGGTTGACAGGCGAGCAAAGAATAACAGGTCTTTTATAGGAAGATACACGAACTTCACTTGAAAGGTTGGTGTAAAGGGCCTATAGTTTGTGTTTCGTCTAAAGAAAATAGTAGCCACTAAAATCTCTCACCTTTAGACACTAAGAATTTCATGACGTTATTTTGTATAAATTATCAAGTTTACCACTATTTTTGTCTTGATTAAGTGATAATTTTGTGCTTATATTATGTTTTTTCTACCTTCTTTAGCGGTCTGCCTCAAGTGTCTTCCTACTTGTCCTGGCCTTGATGTTGGTCCCGCATCTTGCACATACATCATTATACTTGCGTTTTTGTGCCAATTTTTTCTCAATTGTACATGTCATCAATTTCATATGCATACCACGCTTTCGCTATGCACTTTATGATGTGGGACTACTTTTGTTCAATCCACGTATGTACACCACAAAATGCAAGCCATAAGGATATGACACTTCATTTTTGAGAGTGTTGCTCCAATCGTATTTCAATTATACTAAATCCTCAAACACTCGATTAAGATGAACATTAACTAGTACTTTTATCCATAGTGGGCTTGACCACTTCTACCATAATCTCCATCTTCAATAGTATCCCTTGTTCGAACATAATCCTCGAGTCATGTTTTGATTATACGTACACATCAATCTCATGAACCTATATCTCCACATTATACAAACAATAGTGGTTTCCAATGGCTATTAGCCGTTGACGGTTATTGAAAAGTCATTGGGAATACCGTTTGTATGAGAATGTTGTTTGGTAATGATTTCCAACGACATCAACGGAGAATTTTCAAAAGAAACAGATGACAAAATTAGGCACATGGCATATCCCACTGATAAAATAGTCTTTGAAAGTTGTTAGAATCCGTATAGCCGTTAGAAGCCATTGATTTGTCATAGCATTAATAGTCATTACTAACCATTAAAAATCTAGACATTTTTTAAACATTTAGAGTTGTTGCGTTCCATCTACAAAAATCAATCAATAACCATAACAACTCTATTTCGAGCATATATACAACAATAATAATCACATATAAGGCCAAACACAATATTTATCCCAAACCATGCACATACAATCAATATTCAAAACATAATGCAATATATAAAACTAAGATCATCTCCAGACTAACATCCAACATCGAACAAATACACAAACAAACCAAAATTAACATAAAACAATATTAAACCTATCAAAATGTATTAACCACATCTTTATTTGACACTATATAGGTTAGAATTGAAATGGTCGAAAGTAGCTTTATATGTAATAGAGAAGACGGTTCGCAAATCAGAGTTCATATGAGGAAGGTAGAGGTGAAAAGGTGCAATGTGTTTTAGTAGGAAGGGTAAAAGACATATGAGAAATTGCGACAGACGTTTGAGCTGATGTAGGAAAATTTTCTGAGAGTTACCACAGATGTCTATCCTTCTGGATAGAAGTCTTTGCTAAAGCAATGAAAGGTGACAAATGTCTGAGCTATGTAGGAAAATTTTCCCAAGCCTTCGGATAGACGTCTAAGGAGACTTCTAGGTTATTTCGAGTTGTGGACTTAGAAGGATGATTTGTGAAGGATTAAGGGGTAGTTTGGGAAATTTTCAGATATTAGTCTCTTTATGTATAAGCTATTCTCAAATTCAAAAGGAGATTATGGAGTTTAATCAAGAGATTAACCTAGGTTTACTCTAATTAGGGTTTTGGCAAATCTAATCTTTTTCAATTCTCATCTACACAAAATCAATTTTTTTGGGGAATTTGATCATTGTAATCAATCTCTTGTAGTCTTCTACTGATATATAATAAAGTTTCTCTCTCAAAGAGGACGTACACCAACAAGACGTCAGTGAAACCACTATAAATCACTGTGTGATTTACTTTACATTATTGCTCTACTATTTCTCTTATATGGGGATTGTGATTTATTTTGGATTAGGTTGAGATTGTTTTGAGATATTGATTGGTTGTTTTTGAATATTTATCATGATCTCATCTTCCGTTGTGTTTAGGGGTTTGATTTGAGCGGTCTTGAGTTGAAATTCCCCACAACATTTGGTATTAGAGCATTGATGTTGCTAGATAGTTGTTGAAATTCCAGAATCAGGTTCAAACAGTACCTCCATAATTGGTTTAGGTGGTGTAGTTCCTTATATATGTGGTTCGTACGCAACTTTTGGGATACAATTGGTTATTAACAAGTGGAATGACGATAATGATTTTGGAAGATGGCAATGGAAGCTGAGAGCGGTTCTTACATGGAATCAGGTACATCGGGTAGTGTTTGATACACATTTATTACCGGCGGACATCTCGATTATAGAGAGAGGAAATTGAAGAATGTGCATTCACTACACTTCAACTTGCTATCGGGAGAATGTTATATCTGATATTAGTGGTGAGACGACCATTAAAGGTATTTGGGACAAGTTAGAGGAATTGTATATGAATAAGTCACTCACAAATCGATTGATGTTGTTGCGAACTTTCTTTACCTACAAGATGAAGGAAGGAACTTCACTAAAGTTGCACTTGAATGTGTTTGATGATTTGCTAATGAAGATGAAGGCGACAAATTTAAGGGTTGAGGAAGAGCAGAAGGCAATGATATTTTTATGTTCATTGTCGGATCGTTATATAGGTTTCTCAACTAGTTTGATATATAGTCGAGATACACTGACTCTTGATGATGTTAAGACAGGTCTTGATAGTGAGGAATTGCGAGATCAGATGAATGAACTGAGTGATGGAAGTAGTTGTGCAGGAAATGGTCATGGTTTGTTTGTGGAAAAGGAGAAATACAATAAGAAGGGAAACCGATGACGCTCTAAGTCTAGAAAGCCCAGTTAGAGAGGAAAGTTGAAAGAAAGAAATAACAAGTGCTTTATTTGTAAGAAACTTGGTCATTAGGGGAATGAGTTGTCCAGATAGGGAGAAGGGAAAGAAGGAAGTAGAATGCTCATCGGTTGCGGTAGAGAGAGGTCTTGGTGAGGGAGATTTAGAAGTTTTATCGGTTGTAGCATCAGATGTTTCGGGCATCCAATAGGTGCTTGATTCAGAGGCTTCATATCACATGACACCAAATCGGATTTGCTTTTCTTCTTATACTGACAAAGAAGGAAATTCAATTGTTACGGAGAATGGTGTTGTTTGTAAGTCGCAGGACATTAGTTTTATGCAAATTTGGATTTTGACGGAGTGGTCAGTACTCTTACAAATGTGCGCTACATTCCGGGACTATGGAAGACACTTATCTCTTTGGGACATATGGATTCTTTAAGATGCAAGATCAATATTGAGAGTGATAGCTTGCGGGTTTCGAAGGGTGTGCTTGTGGTTATGAAGGGTGCAGTACTAACGGTGTTTATTTGCTTCAAGGAATGACTGTTAATGGTGAAACTTGTGATCGTGTTGACAGTTCTCATTGCTTGTATGTGACATCGTTGTGGCATTTGAAACTCGGTCATGTCTCATAGAAGAGTTTGGATGTTCTTCTTAGAAGGGAGATGATTGATTGTTAGAGTTTCAACAAACTGGAGTTTTACGAGAAATGTGTCACAGGGAAACAAGCTAAAGTGTTATCTGGTGAAGAGAAACATGATTCAAGAGGGATTCTTGAGTATGTGAACATGGTTGTTTGGGGCTGGCACCTGTAGCTTCTTTGGGAGGAGCATGATATTGATGATTTTTCCTGGAAGGTTGCATTTGCAAGGTTCAAAGAATAGAAGGCTCTTGCTGAGAATGAGAGTGGAAAGACTTTGAAGATTCTTAGGTCCGACAATGGCAGAGATTATGTTTCCAGAGAATTTGAAATTTTGCAAGCATCATGGTATTCTAAGGCATTTTACTACACTTGGGGATCCGTAATCTAATGGAGTAGCGGAAAGAATGAGCCGAACTCCACTTGAGAAATCTCGATGCTTGAGATTGACATTGGGTTTGTCTAAGGGATTGTGGGCCGAAGCTTTGTTAATCGCAATGCATATTATTAATAAAATTCCATGCTCGCCTATTGATTGAAATAATCCGAATGATGTGTGGAAGTGGAAGAGCATTGACTTGAGTTATCTTTGTGTATTTGGCAGTTCAATTTTTGTGCATGATCCGGGAAGCGATAAGCTTGCGCCTAGAGGTTTGATGGGGATCTTGCTTGGCTATACGGATGGAGTTAAAGGCTATTGGATACAGAATTCAAAAAGGAAGAAGGTTGTGAATTTTCTTCATGTTACTTTTGATGAGTGGGCTATGTTCAAGGAGAATAATGGGTCATCGTACGTTCTGGATTTGGTTCATGGTGAACCAAAGGAGAAGGAGATTATTTCCACTTTCAGACCTATAGAGAGTAATATAGTTGGGAGTGCTTGCGAGGTGAATTTGGTTGATAGTACATTACAAAGCTCGTAGGGTTCCTCTAGTAGTTTTGGTGATGTGCACGATTCTAGAAGAAGATTCAATTCAAGGTGGAGTTGAAGGAAGATTAGGTGATGGAATTGCTACCTGGATTTGTCATCTTGTAAGGTCAACTGAAAGGTATGGTGATTGGAACTATCTTAGCTTTTGTGAGAATGTGGATTATGCTTTTATGAAGTCCAAGATGAGCTGATGAACCTTGATGACATCATGAGATTGAATGATAGCTTGAAATAGCTTTGTACCATGGAGGAAGAGATGCAATCGTTGATGAAGAAGTTGACTTGAAATTTGGTTCCACTTCCTAAAGGAAACTTTGCTATTGGGTGAAAATGGATATACAAGATGAAGGACAATGGAAGATAAAAAGCTATGCTAGTGGAAAAGGGGTATGCACAGAGGAAGGGAAAGGAGTATGATGAGATATTCGCAACGGTTGTGAGACATACTTCTATCCAGATATTACTTGCTATAGTTATTATTCATGACTTGGAGCTGGAGCAACTTGATGTGAAAATCGCCTTCTTGTGTGGTGACTTGGATGAAGACATCTGTATGGAGCAATCGAAAGGGTTGTTGTAGATGGTAAGTCAAAAATGGTTTGCAAGTTGAAAAATCACTACATGGTTTGAAGCAATCACCTAGGAAATGGTATATGAGGTTCAATTATTTCATGCTTGAAAGTGGCTTTTAGAGAAGCATCAAGCGTGCTTGTGTTTATTTCAAGAAGTTAAAAATTGATTGTTGGATGCATTTATTCTTGTATATGGACGATATTCTCATTGCTTCTAAGGACAAGGAAGAAATCAACTAATTGAAACTGAGGTTAAAAGTAAATTTTGAAATGAAAGACCTAGGAAAGCAAAAAAGATTTTAAGCATGAAATTGAAAGGGATCGAAAGCCCTTCGAGTTAAAATAGACTCAAATGGAATACATTAGAAAAATGCTTTACCAGTTTAGCATGGTGGATGCAAAGGCATCAAATACACATTTACGTTTATATAAAGCTTTTGATTAAGGCACCATCTATGGAGTATAAAGACAAGGCCTATATGGAAAAGGTGGAATATACTAGTGTGACTTGTAGTTTGATGTACTTCATGTTTTTTATAAAGTCCGATATTGCAAATTTAGTCAGGGTGGTTAGTTAGTTTGTGGCTAATTCAGAGAAATCGCATTGGGAAGCAGTGAAACTTATTTTGAGATGCTTGAAAGGTAAATCATCACATGGTTTTGTTTGCAGGGGTAGTAAGGAGAAGGATTGCATGTTGGTTGATTACTGTGATTCAGACCGTCGGTGATAAGGATCGAAGAAAATCAACTTCCGTATATGTCTTCACTCTTGGCGGTACAGCCATAAGTTCGAGGTTGAGGTTGCAAACCGTAATTTCTTTATCCACTACAAAGGATGAATTGATAGCCACGGTGGAAGCGACAAAAGGAAGCACTCTATTTGAAGCGGTTGTTGTGTGACTTGGGTTTTGAACATGATAGTGTTGATGTTCAATGTGATAGACCGAACACTATTCATTTGAAGGAGAATTCGGCGTTTATCTCACGGACCAAGTATATTGAAGTGTGGAAGTCATTTCTAGTAGCCATGGATAAAGACAAGAAAGTACTCCTTTGGAAAGTTCACACAAAGGAAAATGTCGCGGATATGTTCACTAATGCATTGCCGATTGGGATGTTCAAGCATTTCTTGAAATAATTTTGCTTGGAGAGGTGCTAGGTGTCATGGGGTGGCACGGTTGAGGGGGAAGCTTGGTTATGGATGCAGAAGAGTATCAGTGAGAGGTTGGATTTATGTCTTCTTGGTATGTACTCGTTTCACTCCGAAGTATGTCAATCTTATGGTGAGACCGGTTTTAGAGCTGGATGTTTTTGAACACTTCATTAACATGGGGGCTTTGCCTGAACTCGTTGGTGGAGTGTAATGGGAGATGGCTATGCCAAAGTTCATTGGTAAAACATTCAAGCTTGTCTGGTGGAAGGTAGAGGATGGTTTGGTACCATTGGTATTGGACTTGGAGATGGATATAGTCTGAAGGTGAAGTATTAAAATTTTGATACTATATACGTTAGAATTGAAGTGGTCGGAAGTAGCTTCATAACAGAGAAGGAGGTTCAAAATCGTGACTCACAGGAGAAAGTTAGGGGTGAAAAGGTGCAGTGTGTTTCAGGAAGAAGGGCGACATATGTCTGAGAAATTGCGATAGACGCCTGAGCTGAAGCAGGAAAATTTCTCGAGAGTTGTGACAGACGTTTGTCATTCTAGACTTACTCCGTGCTGAAGCAGTGATGGGCAACAGACGTTTGAGCTATGCAGGAATTTTTCCTAACCCTCGAGATAGGCGTCTAAGGCGATTTCTGGGCTATTTCGAGCTATGGACTTGGCAGGCTGATTTGTTAAGGTTCAAGAGGCAATTTAGGCAATTACCAAATATTAGTCTCTCCCTATATAAGTTATTCTCAGATTCAAAAGTCGATTATGGGGATTAATCAAGAGATTGACATAGGTATATTTTAATTAGGGTTTTGGCAATCCTAATCTTCTTCAATTCCCATCTCCACAAAATCAATTTTTCTGGAGAATTTGATCATTGTAATCAATCTCTTGTACTCTTCTATTGATATATAGTAAAATTCTCTCGTAAAGGGGACATATACTAACAAGACATTAAGGGAATCACTATAAATCGCTTTGTGGTTTACTTTTCGTTATTGCTATATTATTTCTCTTGTCTGTTGATTGTGATTGTTTTTGGATTATATTCATATGTTGAGATTGTTTAGAGATATTGATTGGTTGTGTTCGCATATTTACCATGATCTTGTCTTCCCTTGTGTTTGGGGGATTGACTTGAGCGGTCTTGATTCGAAATTCTCAAAACATTATCTACTTAAAATGTATATATACATACAAAAACCCATAATAATATGTACCTCTTATCAAACATCGTCCCCTCCAGAGCTACTAGGTGAATTAAACCAGCCATGCTGCTCTACAAGCTCTGCCAAATATTGGTTCAGTTGCTCAATTTCCACCTCAAAGTGATGATCACGCTCCTTGAGCATGGTGATCAGGGCTCGTAGTTGTGCAATTTCCACTTTGTCTAGAGCCCTCCAATACGTCTTTTGAGATATCTGGGCCTACAAAACAAAAACAAATTATTATAATGTCTCTAACATCATAAAAGAAATTTACATAACTTTAATTGAAAACTACTGCCTAGTTTCAAAATCCAAAGCGCATGTTATGGGTTTGTGGATCCATGATAGACTCAAAAATGGCATTCTCTTTATCAATAGTCAAATCATCTCATCCAGAGTCCTTCAATAGCTACGCCCTTGCTTGTTGACACTTTTGTTGTAATGCAAATTACAAATGAAATTTAACAACATTAGTTTAATTAACTTATAACTTTTAAATTAATTACATTATACGAACATATGCAACAGTTGCTTTATTACTATGATCCCAAGAAGATGAGATTGTGCCTAAAACATCGATCTGCCTCATTTATAGGTATGAGTAAAAACATCCCTAGCCAACTGATGGTCCTTTGTAATGAAGCTCAAAGATTAGAAACATAACAATTGTAACATCCTGAATTTTTAGTCAATCTATTTTGAAAATTTAAGTTAGTTTTAAATGTTGAATTGGAAATATAAATGAATTTTTAATATGGAGTTTATCAATCTAATAATTGATATACGATTTAATTTCGAATATATCAAATTATCATATATAGAAACAACAATTAATTCAATTCAGAGTTAAAATTGAATCAAAATAATTCTATAGATGTATATAAATTCTATTCGAATTAGAATGATAATATTCACTTATTATCGATGAATTTAATTGCTTTGAAATCAACTAGATTTTAATCAATTGAATTTAATACGTAAAAATAGTTAATTTTCAAACGACCTCAGAATTCAACGAAACCAGTTCCATTTGATCCGAAATAGTTTGTTATTGTAACACCGCGAATTATGAATAATCGAATTAAATTAATTCAAGAATAATTAATCTTGGACGTGAGAATTCAGGGGAACGGGTTGCGCCAATGTGTTCGTCTCGTAATTCTAGTTGAGATAGAGTCCGAGTTTGCATAAAACAGATACCGGATGAAGGAGATATGGACAAACGAAGTCAGGCGGAAAAACCAGAAGAAGAAGAGAAGAAAAAAAATTGCACTGGCGCACTTGGGAAGTGCACCAGTACAAAAATACACTTGCGCACTTCCCAAGTGCGCCCAGGCCGAGCAGAAAAACTGCACAGCTTTCTGTTGCAATCTGATCCATATTGTGACTCATTGCTTAGTCCTTTCTGACTCCTTGCTGAGTCATTAGGGATGAGGTATCACACTATGCTGACTGAGTGGTTTTGATTAACCCTAAGATCATCCGACGGCTATAATTAAACTAAAATTCTATATAAACATGGGTAGACTCAAACCCTAAAGTCAAAATAAAATTTGGAACTATGGCCGTCATGCTGTTGTCTTGTAATCTAGAGTAGCCGCCACCAACTAGAGGGAAATCAAAGTTAATCAATTCAGTTCTATTTAACTCTAATCTAAACAATAACGAATCTACTATAAAGGCGAGCTAAATCAATTTCAGAACTCAGATTTCAGAACGCAAGACCTTCTTTTTGTGAGTTCGATTTCTTTAATAAGATAATTAACAATTTAGTAGGATTGAGCTATGATTTGGATTATATGGTTATGTTGTGAATCATAGACTGTATGTTATTATCTATGTTGTAAATTCTATGATGTTATCATTTATTTTGTAAATTCTATGATGCTATTATCTATGTTGTAAAGCTGTGACGTTATCATCTATGTTGTAGATCTATGATTGGCTTATGTACAATCAATTCATAATGATGTTTCATATGCTAGTTTGGTTATGTTGTTAGAACTGATTCATATGTTAAAACATATGTATGTATGCAAGTTTAGATGATAATTTAGATATGAAACATATGCAAGTTAGTGAGAATCATATACAACCTCACATGTTTCATGACATCTATTTTATGTGTAGATTGGATCTAAAGTTAGGTTATGACATGTGTGAGTTTAGATGCAAGTTTACATCATAGTCTATGTTGTATAAATCACATATGCAAGTATACGCATATTGGAGTACGAATCATGTAATGCAAATTTTGTAACTATTGCCTATGCAAGATTACAGCTTATGATTAGATCTATGACACCCATTGCCTATGCAAGTTTACACCCTATGATTAGATCTATGTCATCTATAGTTTATGCAAGTCTGTAACTTTGGCAAATGCAAGTTTTTGGATGAAAAATCTGATTCACACATGCAAGTTCACTCCTTATGTTTAGATCTATATGCCAATTTATGTTATGACTTTTTTGTTCATAAGTTAGATCTAATTTATATTCTATGCATGTTGTGATGTTTTCTCTTTATTTCATATGTTAGACTATTCGAGTCTAACGTATATTTTATGTTAAACGAACGAACGTACAACGTGGGGCAATGGGATAATATTAAAAGATTTAATATTGAGAATTGGCATAAATGCCTTGAATGTGATGTTAATTGTTATAATTTTATATACCATAAATGGATGGACATAATTGAGTCAATTATGGACATAATTAAATTTGTAATTGATTGGCAAATTGAATAGGGAAATTAATTCATATTGGGGATGATTAATTAGGTGTAATTAATTGCCTAAGACATGAGGTTAGACTCGTTTGTGGTGTCAGACTGCCCAGACCTGCCTGGCAGATCCAGCTACCACAAATGCCAGTCTAATGTGGGAGGTCTTAGGCATAAACAAAATGCGTAACAGTTGTAAAGACACGAGGTTAGGCTCGTTTGTGGTGTAAGACTGCCCGGACCTGCCCGGCAAATCCAGCTGCCACAAATGCCAGTATAATGTGGGAGGTCTTTACAAGGTTACGGTCTTAATGAATTAAGAAACACTTAACCAGATAAACATGTAGTGGGACATGAGGGGGCTAAGTGGGTGCCTTGGGTGGCATGTGAAATTAAGTGGGTGCCTTGGGTGTCATGTGAAATACAATTAGGTGTCTCAATAATTAATTAATGCTGATTAAAGACAAATATGGATGACAAACAGAAGTTTGGTTGAGTGAGTGATTCTCTGAGTAACGATCTGATGTTGATCTCGGTCTTCGGGGTTGGTACTTAGGGAGTTGTTCTCTTAACCAATGTATCTATGGACTAAGAAGTACCTAATCATAAACTAAGTGAAAGTGTTAAGACCAGCTTAACCACTAAAATGATAAGTGGGTAGGGTTAAGACAAACTTAACCAATAATTTGATAAGTGGGTAGGGTTAAGACAAACTTAACCAATAATTTGATAAGTGGGTAGGGTTAAGACAAACTTAACCAATAATATACATTGATCTGGTAGGGTTAAGACAAACTTAACCAATAGTTTGATAAGTGGATAGGGTTAAGACAAGCTTAACCAATAACACATGTTGATTTGTTGAGTAAGTAACATGGGCGGCATGTGGGATATAATTAAAAACACTTAACCAAGTTGAAACATGTAAGAAGACATGAATAAGAGGGGTTAAGTGGGAAATTCTAGTGGGGACCAAGCATAGGGGGAAAGCTTGTGTGGGGACCCTTTTCAAACCAGTAACCCATTTAGTATCTTTGTGGGCTCGACCCATGTCGAGGACGGGACACGCGTACTGGATTTGATTGTAAGAGGTCAAAACGGGTTAGCGGTGGCAACGCAAGTCCAACGGGTTCATATACGTGTGTGGGCCCGGGCTGGTAGGTAAGACGTTGTTACATCGTGTAGATATAAGCCATGCATTTTTGGTTGTATCGGGTTGCCACTTTGGGGAGTGATACACCCCACTATGGAGCTAGCACGGGTATCTACGAGTTAGGGAGCCGATCGAATGGGGAAGGTAGTGGGTACACCTTGTGGAGATAGGAGCAAACGGCACCTATGAAGACAGCTAGGAGTATAACTACCATATTATGAATAAATATTGTAATTAGAATGGGGAGGGTAGTGGGTACACCTAGTGGAGATAGAAGCAGACGGCACCTATGAAGACAGCTAGGAGTATAACTACCATATTATGTACAAATATTGTAATTAGAATGGGGAGGGTAGTGTGTACACCTAGTGGAGATAGGAGCAGACAACACCTATGAAGACAGCTAGGAGTATAACTACCATATTATGAATAAATATTGTAATTAGAATGGGGAGGGTAGTGGGTACACCTAGTGGAGATAGGGGCAGACGGCACCTATGAAGGTAGCTAGGGGTACACTAAACTACCATTATCATTATTAAGTTCTGTAGGCGGGACCAACATTTATGGTGACTAGTGGTGGTGCAGTATATTAATTATCCTATAGTGATTAGGGGCGCCTTTAACATTATCTTGGTTCATCTTATTTCCTTGTTTGTTCTGTCATACCTAATTGTTCACAGTCATTTCCTTATTTTTCCAGCTTATGCCTTAGTCTAGTCACTTTAATAATTATATTGTTAAAGTTATCGCTCTCGCTAGACTTTATGTCTGACCCCCTTTTCTTTCCACCTCTTTTCTTCCTTCCCCCCCCCCTCAGGTTTGCAAGGAGGGAATACTACAGCTTAGTGCCGATTTCTTTCAGTTGCTTGAAGAGAGTAGATGTATCGCTTGGGTCTCTCTCATCTTTATGGCTTTGCTTATGCTCAGTGGGGATTTTATGCATTTATTTTATTTAAGTATTTGCTTCTTTATGTAGTTTGAAGTTTTTGAAAAAGACTACTGATCCTGTTGTAATGGCTCTGGAAACTACTTATGTAAACTCGTTTTGATTTATGATGACATAAAATAAGTTTTATCTTCCGCTGTGTTTTTTTATTTATTTATTCTTGTAATTTATCTGTTCTATACAAACAATAACGCTTCATGGACATTGATGCATTCCCTTTGTGAGTGACATTAATGGACGTGGGGTGTTAAACGTGGTATCAGAGCTATGGTTACAAGAACAGATAAAAAGTTTTGAAAAGTGTTTTCAAAAGTATTATTTTCCTAGAAAGTATTTTCAAAAACTTGTTCTAAAGAAGCTATTTTCAAGGAAAGTTTACTTAAACGAGCATAATCCCCACAAGCCATACATCTCTCTTTCACTTTCCTTGTTTTGAATCTCTTCCTCTTTCCCTTTTGAATCTCTTCCTCCGTGTATAGATGCTTTTTCCTAAGATATATGAAGACTTCCGTACGATGGGCGGAAAACCGCTTCATGGGACTTAGACTTTTGTCGAGGCTAGAAGTTGGCTCAAGAAAGTGGAGGACTTGTCCGTATCTTTGTGATAGACGAAGGGAGGAAGGTTCGACTAGCTGCTTGGTTGATGAAGGACGAAGTTTCTTGTAGGTCGGAGGTCACGAATGGAGAACGTATAGTGGAGGCATGGATAGGGCACATGGTAAGAAAGTAGAACCTAAGAAGGGTGCAAAGAATAATAAACCCCGTGACAAGAGGAAATGTCTTTATTGTGGAATACCAGGCCATCTGAGCAAGGACTGTAGGAAGAAAAAGAAGACTGGTTGTTTCCACTGTGGAAAGGCAGGTCATCTAGTTAAGGACTGCCCAAGGAAACAGGGACAAGGGCAAAGAACTCCTGGAGGGAAGCTTCAGGCTCTCGTGGCACCAGGGCAGGCAAGGGAGCAAGTCCAGGCTCTCACGGTCCCACCGCTGCAAGAACGAGGTAGAAACATTTCCGTTAAGAGTTTAGTTTTCTTGTTTGATCATCATGTCCATACTTTATTCGATTCAGGCGCATCACATTCATTTATCTCTACATCATTAGTTGAAACACTGCACTTAGATACTAGTCCTGTTGTGGATCCCATTGTAGTCTCAAATCCTATTGGTGGGTTGGCTCATTTATCCATGGTTTGTAGGGATTTGAGATTGTCTATCTTAGACGTTGGTTTTGAATGTAATGCTTTTGTGCTTGGTTTCATGGGCTATGGGTTGATTCTAGGGATGGATTGGCTAGCCCGAAATGGCGCCATCCTAAATTGTGAACGAAGGGTAGTAAAATTGTTGACTCGTAGTGGAAGGACCCTTGATATTTCTGGTGACCCTAGAGGACTGGTGATGCTTAGTTATCTTGAGTCACTTGACGTATCCAATGATGATTTACATTTTGTTCGTATAGTCTGTGAATATGTTGATGTCTTCGATGAGGTGAGGGGTCTTCCCCCAAAATGTGAGATAGACTTTCGTATTTATCTTGTAGACAATGCAAAACCAGTATCTCTTCCAGTGCGCCACATGGCTCCTCGTGAGAGGAGGGAACTCAATAAGCAAGAAGGGGAGTTGCTTGAGAAAGGGTTCGTAAAACGTAGTATATCGGAGTGGGGTGCTCAATTGTTTGGTTTCTTTGCTAGTGTCATCTCACGTAGATTGTCCGAATTTGGAGGAGATATTCCTTGGGTGCTTGTCTAATATAGGTTTAGGCCTTTGGGGCTTGTGCTTGGGGAATGTCGAGTTCGACTAGGATGGTTTGTGTGAGATAAATAGCTGTTGCGATTTTCATTGCATGATATCTTGGTTTTCTCGAGAAGTGATGTGCAGTCGTGACATGATAAGACTATTCGATGGTGTGGGCCGCCCCGAGTTAGATTCAATAGGGTTATGAGATGACTCGAGTGGGATGTGAAGTAATGGATTGTTTAGGACCCTATGTTGATTCCTTTTTTTTGAGGAAGAAGGCAGGATTCTTAGGACACATGGTCTATAAGGAAGGGATACCTGTGGATCCAGCGAAGGTGGCGGCAATCCAAGAATTGAAGGTTCCAAGAAAAGCAACGGAAATAAGAAGTATTCTTGGAGAGGATTGGACAGATGGCGTATAGAGTAGAGTCTCCTGAGAGACTTAGTGGTGTACACAACGTATTCCATGTATCACATTTGAGGAAGTGCTTGCACGAGACTGCGGAAGTGGTAGAGCCGAGCTCGCTTAGAGAGGTGGAGATAGAGCGTGATGCGACAATTCGACGAGCTCCTACATGCATTCTTCGGTCAGAGATTGAGATGTTGAGGAATTGAGAGGTCAAGCTAGTCAAAGTGCAATGGGGAGATGATGGGAACGATGTTACTTGGGAGATGGAAGAGAAGATGCGTTCATAGTACCCTTTTCTTTTCGAGGGTATGTCTTTTAATTTCTCCTTTATCGCCTAGCTTGTACTTATTCTATCTTTAGTATGTCCTCTCGCTAGTATCTTTAACCTTTCGATAGGGTAGTCCTATGGTTGAAATATGTGTTTGAGACATTTTATGTACGATGGATGCATGTGGATGCAAGTGTTTGCTAGTGGTTGCTCGTGGATGCATATACACAAACTTTAGGCATTAGATCGGCCCAGTCACTTTCATAATGCATATTGCATATAAATGGATATATTTAGTAAAATGAGTGTGCATTGAATGTGTGTATCATATGGATGTTGCATTTGAATGAATGGTTGTGCACACATGTAGCAATGATTTGTATAGGGTTCCTTGCATACATGATGGATACATGACACTATCATTATTTGCATTAAGGAGGTCGACTGAATCAGTGGACTGCCTGATTTAACATTAGTATATGGACATATACACACACTATGCATATGTACATGAAAAGAATTAGAAATCTTTTAAGGACCATGGTTGCTAGTGTTTGATGGTTGAGTAGATGGATGATTGGATGGTAGGATACGTTCTTCTTGACTTAGAGATTTCGAGGACGAAATCCATTAAGTAGGGGTGAATGTAACACACCCCGAATTTGGAATAATCGAATTAACTTAATTCAAGAATAATTAATCTCAGACGTGAGAATTAAGGGGAACGGGTTGCGCCATTGTGTTCGTCTCAGAATTCTGGTTGAGATAGAGTCTGAGTTTGCGTAAAACGAATACCGGATGAAGGAGATGTGGACAAACGAAGTCAGGCGGAAAAATCAGAAGAAGAAGAAGAGAATAAACAAAAATTGCACTGGCGCACTTAGGAAGTTCGCCAGTACAAAAATACACTGGCACACTTCCCAAGTGCGCCCAGGCCGAGCAGAAAGCCTGCACAGCTTTCTGGTGCAATGTGATCCATATTGTGGCTCATTGCTGAGTCCTTTCTGACTCCTTGCTGAGTCATTAGGGCTGAGGTACGCTATCCTGACTGAGTGGTTTTGATTAACCCTAAGATCATCCTATATAAACATGGGTAGACTCAAACCCTAAAGTCAAAATAAAAATTGGAACTATGGCCGTCATGCTGTCATCTTGTAACCTAGAGTAGCCGCCACCAACTAGAGGGAAATCAAAGCTAATCAATTCAGTTCTATTCAACTCTAATCTAAATAATAACGAATCTACTACAAAGGCGAGCTAAATCAATTTCATAACTCAGATTTCAGAACGCAAGACCTTCTTTTTGTGAGTTCAATTTCTTTAGCAAGATAATTAACAATTTAATTAGATTGAGCTATGATTTGGATTATATGGTTATGTTGTAAATCATTGACCGTATGTTATTATCTATGTTGTAAATTCTATGATGTTATCATCTATGTTGTAAATTCTATGATGCTATTATCTATGTTGTAAAGCTGTGATGTTATCATCTATGTTGTAGATCTATGACTGGCTTATGTATAATCAATTCATAATGATGTTTCATATGCTAGTTTGGTTATGTTGTTAGAACTGATTCATATGTTAAATCATATGTATGTATGCAAGTTTAGATGATAATTTAGATATGAATCATATGCAAGTTAGTGAGAATCATATACAACCTTACATGTTTCATGACATCTATTTTATGTGTAGATTGGATCTAAAGTTAGGCTATGACATGTGTGAGTTTAGATGCAAGTTTACATCATAGTCTATGTTGTATAAATCACATATGCAAGTATACACATATTGGAGTATGAATCATGTAATGCAAAGTTTGTAACTATTGCCTATGCAAGATTACACCTTATGATTAGATCTATGACACCCATTGCCTATGCAAGTTTACACCCTATGATTAGATCTATGACATCTATTGTTTATGCAAGTCTGTAACTTTGGCCAATGCAAGTTTTTGGATGAAAAATATTATTCACACATGCAAGTTCACCCCTTATATTTAGATCTATATGCCAATTTATGTTATGACTTTTTTGTTCATAAGTCAAATCTAATTTACATTCTATGCATGTTGTGATGTTTTCTCTTTATTCCATAAGTTAAACTATTCGAGTCTAACGTATATTTTACGTTAAACGAACGAATGTACAACGTGGGGCAATGGGATAGTATTAAAAGATTTAATATTGAGAATTAGCATAAATGCCTTGAATGTGATGTTAATTGGTATAATTTTATATACCATAAATGGATGGACATAATTGAGTCAATTATGGACATAATTAAATTTGTAAATGATTGGCAATTTGAATAGGGAAATTAATTCAAATTGGGGATGATTAATTAGCTGTAATTAATCGCCTAAGACACGAGGTTAGACTCGTTTGTGGTGTAAGACTGCCCGGACCTGCCCGACAAATCCAGCTGCCACAAATGCCAGCCTAATGTGGGAGGTCATAGGCATAAATTAAATGCGTAATAGTTGTAAAGACACAAGGTTAGGCTCGTTTGTGGTGTAAGACTGCCCGGACCCGCCCGGCAAGTCCAGCTGCCACAAATGCCAGCCTAATGCGGGAGGTCTTTACAAGGTTACGGTATTAATGAATTAAGAAACACTTAACTAGATAAACATGTAGTGGGACATGAGGGGATTAAGTGGGTGCCTCGGGTGGCATGTGAAATTAAGTGGGTGCCTTGGGTGGCATGTGAAATACAATTAGGTGTCTCAATAATTAATTAATGCTGATGAAAGACAAATATGGATGACAAACAGAAGTTTGGTTGAGTGAGTGATTCTCTGAGTAACGATCTGATGTTGATCTCGATCTTCGGGGTTGGTACTTAGGGAGTTATTCTCTTAACCAATGTATATGTGGACTAAGAAGTACCTAATCATAAAATAAGTGAAAGGGTTAAGACCAGCTTAACCACTAAAGTGATAAGTGGGTAGGGTTAATGTAACACCCCACACCCGCTATAGTCACTCGCTAAGGGAATGCCATAACATCGGTGGAGTATTTTAAGTGAATATAGAACAGAAAAATTACAACAAGACAGATATAAATAATACTTGAAAATCTTAAAACATCATTTCATTGCAGCGGAAAGTAAAACATGTTTGGTTACATCACAAAACCATAATAAGAGTCAAGTACAAAATATCCATACTGATAAATAAAAGTACATAATCCCAATACATGAACTGATAGCCATAAAAGAAAGGGTAAGCTGAGCTCTCTACATCTATTGTCCAAGCTCCAAAAGAGAATAAAGCAGCCTGATCTAAGCCCACTCTGATAACCTGAGGGTTGGGAAAAAGATAAAAACAACGGGGTCAGACATAAGTCTGAGTGAGTCCTATAACCCTAACAATACAACCATTAAAGTAATTAGGGTATGACATAAACAAGGTACGGTACCTCTGGGGATAATGACTACACTAAGTAGCCAACTAAACATCGGATGTACTACGATAACCGAAAAGACGCGTTTATCCACCCAAAGATAATTACTAACTTACACCACCCCAGATCTACCCACCCGAGGGTAATTCCTACACTGCACCACACCAGTTCTACCCACCAAGAGTAATTCCTACTTAAAGGTTGATCCCACTAAGTGTACTTAGAAATTTTTTTTTTTACCCAGTAGTTTCTTGTACCCCTACACAGGTGCCGTCTGCCCCTATCTTTACTAGGTGTACCCACTACTCCCAAGCGATTGGCTCCCTACCGTAGATACCCGTGCTGGTCCCACAAAGGGGGTGTATCATTCCCCAAAGTGGCTACCTGATAATATCAACGGTGCACGGCTTTATATCTACACGATGCAACAACGACTTACCAACCAGCCCGGGTCCACACACGCATATGAAACCCGTTGATCCTGCGTTGCCACCGCTAACCCGTTTTGGCCACTTATAGTCAAGCCCAATATGCGTGTCCCATCACTCGACTAGAGTCGAGCCCACAAAGATACGTTTGGGATATTGGTTGAAATGGGCCCCCACAAGCTACTACTTAAGCTTGCCACTTTTATCTAGTGCATCCCACTTAACCCCTTATATAGTCATGCCCATTTACATGTTAAGATTTGGTTAAGTCATTAATCATATTTCAATTGCCACATAGGGCACCCACTAGATTTCCACATGCCACCCAAAGCACTTACTTAACCCTTCACCCATGTTTTAATTACATGTTCCACTTTGGTTAAGTATTCTAATCGTATTTTCACATGCCACCCATGGCACTTACTTAACCCTTTAATCATGTTTAATTACATGTTCCACTTTGGTTAAGTATTCTAATCGTATTTTTCTATTGCCACCCAAGGCAACCCACTAGTCTCCTCATGCCACCCAAGGCACCCACTTAACCCCCCATGTCCCACTACATGCTAATATGGTTAAGTGTTTCTTAATTCATTAATTAAGACCATGACCTCATAAAGACCTCTCACATTTGACCGTCTTTTATGACTGCTGGATATGCCGGTTGGTTCCGGGCAGACTTCTGTCATCAAAAGGGTCTAACCGCGTGTCTTTACTTTAATCATGTATTTAATTTATGACTAAGACCTCTCACATTGGGCCAATCATTTGTAGCTGCTGGATGGCCGGTCGGTTCCGGGCAGACTTCCGCTACAAAAGGGTCCAACCTCGTGTCTTAGTTGATTAAATACCCCTAATTAATCACCCCCATATTAATTATCCCTAATTAATATCAAGTTTTTCATAACATGGGTAGACCTAACTCAATAGGTAAATTCCCATGGGGTAGACCTAACTCAATAGGTAAATTCCCACTTATGTTAATTTATTTTTATGGTATGCTTAATCATAACCATTTCACACCATTTCATTAACAAGTCTATTAACCCCATCGTTTCCCACGTACTTATGCATATTTCCAAGAGAAGATTCTTTCACAATTAACATGGGTTTCACTTAGCATACATTAGCATTAACATGGGTTAAAAGGTGTCCACCTACATCCTGATATTAACCCAACTAGCATTACTAAATAACCCAACTTGCATGAACATACATATGTCATATATACAAAGGCAACTTGCATAAGTGTTCATGGGTTATACAAAGGTGAACTTGCATGTGTCTTAAAGGTGTGAACTTGCACCACATGTTACATGTTAACTTGCATAACATCATACACATAACTTGCATAACATCATAAACATAACTTGCATATCAACATACACATAACTTGCATAACATCATGCACATAACTTGCATAACCTCATACACATAACTTGCATATGAACTTGCATAACAACATGCACATAACTTACATAACATCATACACATAACTTGCATAACATGTTGAGCTTGCATATAAGCATACACATAACTTGCATAACATGTTGAACTTGCATATAAGCATACACATAACTTGCATAACATGTTGAACTTGCATATAAGCATACACATAACTTGCTTAACATGTTGAACTTGCATATATGACTTGCATCTTAAAGGAGGGTAAACATGCATAGCATATAAAAGTGTCATCTTGCATATGTATGCATCACATTTAAAAGGGTAAACTTGCATGTCATGATTTATGCATAATACCAAACACTTAGCATGCATAAAACCACATACTTAGCATGCATAGAATCAATTACTTATTATGCATAAACACACCACTTAACTTGCATAAACCCAAACACTTAGCATGCATAAAACCACATGCATAACTTGCATATCATGTTACATATAACTTGCATATACTCTCACATATAGTTTGCATAACATGTTACATATGCATAAATGTTCAACATAGTGTTTTGCATCATAAAACATGGCATTAAACTTGCATATAGCATAAAACTTGCAAATCACATATCATACAAACTTGCATAAACACATTTATCCACAAACATAGCCATGTCTTATCACATCCTACCATAATCAATTTAACAATTGATTATTAAAGCTATAGGAACTCACCAAAACCAAGATTAGCAAACTTATGAAGTAGAATTAGTTGCTTTGGTTGAAGAAGATGTTGTTTAGAGGTTGATTAGCTTGCAACTCTCTTCATTGATTTGTGGAGGCCATGATCAAGTTTCATTTTGCCATAATTTAGTTACAAGATCTAATTATGAATGAATTAGGGTAGGGTTGGGGTCTTATTTATAGGATTAGGTAGTGTTTTAGGCCATTAGATTAACCCTAAATTAGATTAGGACCCTTAGATTTCGGCACCTTCCAGAAACCAGCCCTAAGACCAAGCCCAAACCCCAAACTGGTGCACCCAACCACAGAACTCTCTAGAAACCGTGCAGGTTTCTTGGCTCGGCACGGGCGCACTTCCCACGTGCGCCAGTGTATCTTTGTACTGGCGCACTTCACAAGTGCGCCAGTGTATTTTTGTTCTGGCGCACTTCACAAGTGCGCCAGTGCATTTCTGGCCTGTTTCTGGTTTTTCTGCCTAACTTCGTTCGTCCATATCTCTTTCATACGGTACCCGTTTTACGCAAACTCGGACTCTATTTCGCGTATTTTTCCGAGACGAACGCAATGACGCAGCCCGTTTCCCCTAATTCCCACATCTGAGATTAATTATTCTGCGATTAGTGAATTTTAGTATTAACTAAAATACGGGGTGTTACATTCTCCCCTCCTTAAAGGATTTCGTCCCCGAAATCTCTAAGCTAAGGAGAATGCATATCCTACCATCCAAACAACCATCTACTCAATCCATCAAACACGGGCATCCATTGTCCTTAAAACAATTTCTAATGATGTATGAGCATATGCAAAAAGTGTGTGTATATGTTCCCTATCTAATGTATGAACATATGCAAACCATGGTAGTGCCATGCATCCATTATGTATGCGAGAGAACCCTATCGACACATACAATATCTACATGAGTCCACAATCATTCACCAAAAATGCCTCATCCATATGATAAAACAATCATTATACATCCATAAATATAGTTTCCTACACACAATTTTATGCAATATGCAATATGAAGTGATTGAGCCGATCTAGTGCCTAGAGTGTGTGTATATGCATCCACGAGCAACCACTAGCAAACACTTGCATCCACTTGCATCCATCATACATAACATGTCTCAAACACATGTTTCAACTATAGGACTATCCTATCTGAAGGTCAAAGGTACTAACGAGAGGACATACTAAGGATAAGATAAGCACTAGACAACCGGTAAAGGAGACGTCTAAAGCACATACCCTCAAAAAGGGATGGGCATAACGAACGCATCTTCGCTTCTGTCTCCCAAGTAGCATTGCTTTCACTTTCTCTCCTTTTTCATTTTGACTAGTCGAACCTCTCTGTTTCTCAACTCCCTAATCTTTGATCCAAGGATGCGGGTAGGAGCTCGTCGAATAATCACATCACGCTCTACCTCCACTTCTCTAAGCAAGCTTGGCTCTATCGCCTCTACGATCTTATGTAGGCCCTTCCTCACATGGAATACATCATGTACACCACTAAGTCTGTCGGGCAACCCCACCAATGGAAGATGCTCTTCCCATGTACCTCCTAAATCCAAGATACATAGCCTCAAAAGGTCTTCTAAAATACGATTCACCCTCTCGGTCTGGCCGTCTATCTGAGGATGATATGCGGTACTCAAATACAACTGAGTCCCTACCGCCTCTTGCAAACTTTTCCAAAATTCTTTAGTGCAGATAGGATCTCGATCGCTTACTATACTGGAAGGTACATCATGCAATCTAATAATCTCTCGAATGTAAACTGAAGCTAGACATGGAATAGTCATCTTGCTCTTCACGGGTATGAAATGGGCACACTTAGTAAGTCTATCTACCACAACCCAAATCCCCGTATTACCCTTCCTTGATTTCGGTAATCCTTCGAGACACTATCCCACTTCCTTAGCGGAACTTCCAATGGGTGAAGCAAATCACTTGGTTTCTTTTACTCCGCTTTCACCAAGCATCTAGCGACATACTCGGCCATGTCTTTCTTCATACCGGCCAAAAAAAGAAAACTCGCTTCATGTCTTGGTACATCTTGTCCCTACCGGGATGAATGGTCATCTTTGACCGATGTGCATCATCAAATATAGCCTTCCTCAAACCCCTGTCTTGCGGTACGCAAAGTCTACCGTCTCTACCAACTTAACTAACAGTGGGTCGTCCCGCTGTGCTCCGCCAATCCGTCCCAGAAGAGTAGGCCTAACTTCCAAAGAGGCAAGCAAACCGGGTACAAAGTCAATGGAAGGTCTAAAGTCAAACATAGAATTAAACTCCAAGCTTCATTATCCCACGAACAATGGACTCACAGACAGCCTTCTTCTGCTTAAGGCGTCTGCCACCACGTTACCCTTGCCAGGGGTATACGCTATCTCAAACTCATAGGATGCTAAGAATCCTATTCACTTTTGCTGTCTTAAGACTATGCGCCTGGAGAGTCTCCAATACTTCCCTAAGATGTAGGGCAGGTTCTTCTCCATTCCTAGAGAAAATCAGGATATTCTCCCATGCAAAATCGTCACAACTATCCATCTCTCACGCAGACCACCCTAGTCGAGCTCGATATCCCCCAAATGCAAGCCCCAAAGGCCTAAACCAATATCAGACAAACACCCAAGGGATATCTCCTTCGAGTTCAGGCGACCTACGTGAGATGATACTAGTAAAAATGGCTAAACAATTAAGCCTTTGACCAACTTTGGATGTCCTCGCCAGTCTCGCTCCAAAACCACCGTTTTTCCCATAACTGGCTTTGCTCACCCTATTGAGCACATACGAAAACTTATTTCGCTCCTAGAAAAGACCAAGATGTCATCCAAAAAGACCATCACGACCTTATTTAGGTACTCCCTGAACACCCTTCTCATCAATAAAGTATGCAGGGGCGTTCATCAAACCAAATGGCGTCACCAGCTACTCATAAAAACCATCCGGAGTCCTAAAGGCAGTCTTCTCTATACTATCCTCAGCCACCTTCAACTGACGTAACCTCGTGGCTAAGTCCAACTGCGAAAATACTGAGGCGCCCACTAACTGATCAAAGAGATCATCAATCCTCGACAATGGGTGTCTATTCTTCTTTGTGAGTTTATTTAGCTCTCTTTAGCCTACACAAAGTCTGAGGGACCCATCCGCCTTCATGGCAAAAACTACCGGAGCACCCTACTCCGATATACTTCGTCTTCTAAACCCCTTCTCAAGCAAATTGCCTACTTGCTTATGGAGTTCCCTCCTCTCACGAGGAGCCACGTGGCACACTGGCCAAGACACTGGTTAGGCATTGTCTACCAGATATATTTGGAAGTCAATCTCCCGCTCCGGAGGTAAGCCCTTCACCTCCTCACACACATCCGAGTATTCCCGGACCGCTCTAACAGATCGCAAACTCTAGACCGACGTGTCAAGCGATTCTAGATAACTTAGCATAACAGATTCTATGGGATTACAAGAGATCTCGAGAGTGTTACTCAAGCGGGTCATAAGCCTAACAACTCTCCCTTCAAAATCAAGAACGGCACCCCTACTGGATAACCAGTCCATGCCCAAAACTGACCCATAGCCCGTGAAGCCCAACAAGCATCACACCTAAACTCAACGCTAAGTATAGAAACTTTCAAACCCAAACACATCATGGAGCCCAATTGGGTTTGAAACAACTAAGGGATCATCTACCAAACTGGTGTCTAAGTGCAGTGACTCAACTAACAATGATGAGATAAACGAACTCGATGCATCATAATCAAATAAAGTTTGAACCGGATAATATAGAAATCCAAATTCCAACCTAGACGGTCCTATCCCCATCTGGTACACTAGCCGTGAGGGAATACAACTACCCTCCAGGAGATTCCATACCTTGCCCTTGCTTCTTTGGACAATCCTAATAAGGTGTCCTTTTCCTCCCAAAGGATAACTACTAGCCTTCTTCTTCCCATTTTCCACTCGTAACCTGCCATCAATGAGGTTTCGTCCTTCATTAACCAAACAACTATTTGAGCCTTCCTCCCATCGTCCATCCAATAAGTACCTACAAGTCCTCCTTCTTCTTGAACCAACTTCTAATCCGACTAATGTCTAGGTCCCTTGAAGTGGTTTTCCCTTCTTATCTATCTTAGAAAGATCATCTACACACGGAGGGGAAACTCAAAACGAGAGAGGAGGAGATTCAAACGGAGAATTCGAAAGATAAAGATATGGCTATCGGGGATTATGCTTTTCTTTCTAAAACTTTTCTCTTAAAAGACATGTTTTTGAAAATACTCCTTTCAAAAATATTCTTAGAAAATAGTTTTTCTAAAAATTTTATCTGTTCTGGTAACCTTAAGCTCTGATACCACGTGTAACACCCCACACCCGCTATGGTCACTCGCTAAGGGAATGCCATAACATCGGTGGAGTATTTTAAGTGAATATAGAACAGAAAAATTACAACAAGACAGATATAAGTAATACTTGAAAATCTTAAAACATCATTTCATTGCAGCGGAAAGTAAAACATGTTTGGTTACATCACAAAACCATAATAAGAGTCAAGTACAAAATATCCATCCTGATAAATAAAAGTACATAATCCCAATACATGAACTGATAGCCATAAAAGAAAGGGTAAGCTGAGCTCTCTACATCTATTGTCCAAGCTCCAAAAGAGAATAAAGCAGCCTGATCTAAGCCCACTCTGATAACCTGAGGGTTGGGAAAAAGATAAAAACAACGGGGTCAGACATAAGTCTGAGTGAGTCCTATAACCCTAACAATACAACCATTAAAGTAATTAGGGTATGACATAAACAAGGTACGGTACCTCTGGGGATAATGACTACACTAAGTAGCCAACTAAACATCGGATGTACTACGATAACCGAAAAGACGCGTTTATCCACCCAAAGATAATTACTAACTTACACCACCCCAGATCTACCCACCGAGGGTAATTCCTACACTGCACCACACCAGTTCTACCCACCAAGAGTAATTCCTACTTAAAGGTTGATCCCACTAAGTGTACTTAGAATTTTTTTTTACCCAGTAGTTTCTTGTACCCCTACACAGGTGCCGTCTGCCCCTATCTTTACTAGGTGTACCCACTACTCCCAAGCGATTGGCTCCCTACCGTAGATACCCGTGCTGGTCCCACAAAGGGGGTGTATCATTCCCCAAAGTGGCTACCTGATAATATCAACGGTGCACGGCTTTATATCTACACGATGCAACAACGACTTACCAACCAGCCCGGGTCCACACACGCATATGAAACCCGTTGATCCTGCGTTGCCACCGCTAACCCGTTTTGGCCACTTATAGTCAAGCCCAATATGCGTGTCCCATCACTCGACTAGAGTCGAGCCCACAAAGATACATTTGGGATATTGGTTGAAATGGGCCCCCACAAGCTACTACTTAAGCTTGCCACTTTTATCTAGTGCATCCCACTTAACCCCTTATATAGTCATGCCCATTTACATGTTAAGATTTGGTTAAGTCATTAATCATATTTCAATTGCCACATAGGGCACCCACTAGATTTCCACATGCCACCCAAAGCACTTACTTAACCCTTCACCCATGTTTTAATTACATGTTCCACTTTGGTTAAGTATTCTAATCGTATTTTCACATGCCACCCATGGCACTTACTTAACCCTTTAATCATGTTTAATTACATGTTCCACTTTGGTTAAGTATTCTAATCGTATTTTTCTATTGCCACCCAAGGCAACCCACTAGTCTCCTCATGCCACCCAAGGCACCCACTTAACCCCCCATGTCCCACTACATGCTAATATGGTTAAGTGTTTCTTAATTCATTAATTAAGACCATGACCTCATAAAGACCTCTCACATTAGACCGTCTTTTATGACTGCTGGATATGCCGGTTGGTTCCGGGCAGACTTCTGTCATCAAAAGGGTCTAACCTCGTGTCTTTACTTTAATCATTTATTTAATTTATGACTAAGACCTCTCACATTGGGCCAATCATTTGTAGCTGCTGGATGGCCGGTCGGTTCCGGGCAGACTTCCGCTACAAAAGGGTCCAACCTCGTGTCTTAGTTGATTAATTACCCCTAATTAATCACCCCCATATTAATTATCCCTAATTAATATCAAGTTTTTCATAACATGGGTAGACCTAACTCAATAGGTAAATTCCCATGGGGTAGACCTAACTCAATAGGTAAATTCCCACTTATGTTAATTTATTTTTATGGTATGCTTAATCATAACCATTTCACACCATTTCATTAACAAGTCTATTAACCCCATCGTTTCCCACGTACTTATGCATATTTCCAAGAGAAGATTCTTTCACAATTAACATGGGTTTCACTTAGCATACATTAGCATTAACATGGGTTAAAAGGTGTCCACCTACATCCTGATATTAACCCAACTAGCATTACTAAATAACCCAACTTGCATGAACATACATATGTCATATATACAAAGGCAACTTGCATAAGTGTTCATGGGTTATACAAAGGTGAACTTGCATGTGTCTTAAAGGTGTGAACTTGCACCACATGTTACATGTTAACTTGCATAACATCATACACATAACTTGCATAACATCATAAACATAACTTGCATATCAACATACACATAACTTGCATAACATCATGCACATAACTTGCATAACCTCATACACATAACTTGCATATGAACTTGCATAACAACATGCACATAACTTACATAACATCATACACATAACTTGCATAACATGTTGAGCTTGCATATAAGCATACACATAACTTGCATAACATGTTGAACTTGCATATAAGCATACACATAACTTGCATAACATGTTGAACTTGCATATAAGCATACACATAACTTGCTTAACATGTTGAACTTGCATATATGACTTGCATCTTAAAGGAGGGTAAACATGCATAGCATATAAAAGTGTCATCTTGCATATGTATGCATCACATTTAAAAGGGTAAACTTGCATGTCATGATTTATGCATAATACCAAACACTTAGCATGCATAAAACCACATACTTAGCATGCATAGAATCAATTACTTATTATGCATAAACACACCACTTAACTTGCATAAACCCAAACACTTAGCATGCATAAAACCACATGCATAACTTGCATATCATGTTACATATAACTTGCATATACTCTCACATATAGTTTGCATAACATGTTACATATGCATAAATGTTCAACATAGTGTTTTGCATCATAAAACATGGCATTAAACTTGCATATAGCATAAAACTTGCAAATCACATATCATACAAACTTGCATAAACACATTTATCCACAAACATAGCCATGTCTTATCACATCCTACCATAATCAATTTAACAATTGATTATTAAAGCTATAGGAACTCACCAAAACCAAGATTAGCAAACTTATGAAGTAGAATTAGTTGCTTTGGTTGAAGAAGATGTTGATTAGAGGTTGATTAGCTTGCAACTCTCTTCATTGATTTGTGGAGGCCATGATCAAGTTTCATTTTGCCATAATTTAGTTACAAGATCTAATTATGAATGAATTAGGGTAGGGTTGGGGTCTTATTTATAGGATTAGGTAGTGTTTTAGGCCATTAGATTAACCCTAAATTAGATTAGGACCCTTAGATTTCGGCACCTTCCAGAAACCAGCCCTAAGACCAAGCCCAAACCCCAAAGTGGTGCACCCAACCACAGAACTCTCTAGAAACTGTGCAGGTTTCTTGGCTCGGCACGGGCGCACTTCCCACGTGCGCCAGTGTATCTTTGTACTGGCGCACTTCACAAGTGCGCCAGTGCATTTTTGTTCTGGCGCATTTCACAAGTGCGCCAGTGCATTTCTGGCCTGTTTCTGGTTTTTCTGCCTAACTTCGTTCGTCCATATCTCTTTCATACGGTACCCGTTTTACGCAAACTCGGACTCTATTTCGCGTATTTTTCCGAGACGAACGCAATGACGCAGCCCGTTTCCCCTAATTCCCACATCTGAGATTAATTATTCTGCGATTAGTGAATTTTAGTATTAACTAAAATACGGGGTGTTACAGTTAAGACAAACTTAACCAATAATTTGATAAGTGGGTAGGGTTAAGACAAACTTAACCAATAATTTGATAAATGGGTAGGGTTAAGACAAACTTAACCAATAATTTGATAAGTGGGTAGGGTTAAGACATACTTAACCAATAATACACATTGATCTGGTAGGGATAAGACAAACTTAACCAATAGTTTGATAAGTGGATAGTGTTAAGACAAGCTTAACCAATAACACATGTTGATTTGTTGAGTAAGTAACATGGGTGACATGTGGGATATAATTATAAACACTTAACCAAGTTGAAACATGTAAGAAGACATGAATAAGAGGGGTTAAGTGGGAAATTCTAGTGGGGACCAAGCATAGGGGGAAAGCTTGTGTGGGGACCCTTTTCAAACCAGTAACCTATTTAGTATCTTTGTGGGCTCGACCCAAGTCGAGGACGGGACACGCGTACTAGATTTGATTGTAAGAGGTCAAAACGGGTTAGCGGTGGCAACGCAAGTCCAACGGGTTCATATGCGTGTGTGGGCCCGGGCTGTCAGGTAAGACGTTGTAGCATCGTGTAGATATAAGCCGTGCATTTTTGGTTGTATCGGGTTGCTACTTTGGGGAGTGATACACCCCACTGTGGGGCCAGCACGGGTATCTACGAGTTAGGGAGCCGATCGAATGGGGAAGGTAGTAGGTACACCTAGTGGAGATAGGAGCAGACGGCACCTATGAAGACAGCTAGGAGTATAACTACCATATTATGAATAAATATTGTAATTTGAATGGGTAGTCTAGTGGGTACACCTAGAGGAGATAGGAGCAGACTACACCTATGAAGACAACTAGGAGTATAGCTACCATATTATGAATAAATATTGTAATTAGAATGGGGAGGGTAGTGGGTACACCTAGTGGAGACAGGAGCAGACGGCACCTATGAAGACAGCTAGGAGTATAACTACTATATTATGAATAAATATTGTAATTAGAATGGGGAGGGTAGTGGGTACACCTAGTGGAGATAGGGGAAGACGGCACCTATGAAGGTAGTTAGGGGTACACTAAACTACCATTATCATTATTAAGTTCTGTAGGCGGGACCAACCTTTAGGGTGACTAGTGGTGGTGCAGTATAGTAATTATCCTATAGTGACTAGGGGCGCCTTTAACGTTATCTTGGTTCATCTTATTTCCTTGTTTGTTCTGTCATACCCAATTATTCACAGTCATTTCCTTATTTTTCCAGCTTATGCCTTAGTCTAGTTACTTTGATAATTATATTATTAAAGTTATCGCACTCGCCATACTTTATGTCTGACCCCCTTTTCTTTCAACCTCTTTTCTTCCTTCCCTCCCTCAGGTTTGCAAGGAGGGAATACTACAGCTTAGTGCTGATTCCTTTCAGTTGCTTAAAGAGAGTAGATGTATCGCTTGGGACTCTCTCATCTTTATAGCTTTGCTTATGCTCAGTGGGGATTTTATGCATTTATGTTATTTAAGTATTTTCTTCTTTATGTACTTTGAAGTTTTTGAAAAAGACTACTGATCCTGTTGCAATGGCTTTGGAAACTTCTTATGTAAACTCATTTTGAGTTATTATGAAATAAAATAAGTTTTATCTTCCGCTGTGTTGTTTTATTTATTTATTCTTGTAATTTATCTGTTCTATACAAACAATAACGCTTCATGGACATTGATGCATTCCCTTTGTGAGTGACATTAATGGACGTGGGGTGTTACAGTTATTATCGAATTCCAAATTTCAAAAACATTTGGACTTATTGTTTCATCGTACAGTCAGGAAACGCAAAAAGGTAATTATATTGAAGTCTATTTAACACGTTAATTCAATATGTTACTCTATATATGTGGTCGAATTAAATTTCAGAATCTGTTCTGTGGAGTTCAGGATAACGTTATAACCTCGTAACACCAGTCGTTACATTAAAATTGCAGTTTGGGATTGCAAGTTACGAGCAACGAGATATTTGGAAATGTTATATTATAAAATAAAAATAAAAATATAAACAGCCGACCTAAGGCTGGTATCCAAGCCACTCTAAACTATATTAGCGCAGGCTTATTTCATCTTGGGCCAACAAAATTGTCTCTGATCATCGATATAAAGCAAACAAACATTTATTGGCGTACGTACTTCCTGTTTCCCCCTTTTGCTTATAAAAGGCACCTCACCCATCAGAAATTCGCAAGTCAATGAAGCTTCAGCAAAATTAAAAATGGCTACTTATTTCCTCAGCTTTCAAAATCGAAGCCGCTCTTAGTAAAAATCGCACCTTGCATGAATTACAACAATCCACTTTTTCACTAAATCAAATGAAAACCAACTGCTATAATCTTATTTTTGTTTTTCTCTTCATCTTCTAAGCTTCTCCGTGGGTGTGGGGTTATCATTGATGAAGGCAAAAAGGAGCAGTTAAATTAGGTTTGGGGTTTTTCGGCGAATTGAAGCATCGATTGGCAAAGCAGGGGTAGGATTTGGCTCCGAAGACTGTCACTCGATTTTGGGTGGTTTTTGGGACCTTGCTGGTACAGCAGCGTAGGGTGCGACTTCCGGCAAGCTTAGAGATGAAAATTTGGAAGTTCGGTGAACTGGGATATGGGTAGTGTGACACCCCATGTCTGTTAATTTCACTCACAAAGGGAATGCATTATGTTTCGTGAAGCGTTTTAGTAAACAAAACGGAAATATTACAAGACATACACATACAATAATAACAGCAAAATAAAAACTTTATTTATCATAAGATATTGTGGTCCAAAAACATCACATGTCTGAAATAAGAAAGCCCATTACAACATAAAAGCTACTGTCTTGTACTTCAAAAATATCAGAGCACATAAAAGAAATAAAGTTCCCCAAAATCAAAAACTAGCCATAACAACAAGAATAGGAGCTTGAGCCATACATATCAGCAGCTCCAACAAAAGGAAGCAGAATCACGGTCAAGCCTGAAAGTTTCCTCCCTGAGAACCTAGGGGAAGAAATGGAAGAAAGAAGAGGAACAAAAAGGTCAGACATAAAGTCTGGTGAGTCAAGTTACTTTTAGCAAGTAAATAAATAAAAGTAGAATAACAGGCATATAAAGTGGATAAGAGAGAGATAACTACATAAAAGATAGGTGTGAAGGTAGACATGGTAAGGTGTATACGCTTCCCTAATGATTACTCTGCACTACTACTAGTATATCCAGAATGAGATGATCCCTTCCACTATAAGGTGGTAGATTTAGGCATACGTCCAAATGTATCCTAACTACTACCCTAATCGATCGGCTCCCTAATCCGCGTGATACTCTGTGCCGGCCTCACCATAGGATGTATCACGTCTTAAAGTTGCAACCCTCCACTGATATGCACAGCCCCATATCTACAGGTTCCACGGTCGTCTTATCCCCCTCTGCCCGGCTCATGCACCCACATAGCCCGGTCAGTTTGCGCCGCCCACACCATCCTCCACGTTTGGATCTATTACAATCTATCCAGTAAGCGTGCCCCTTCTCCAACCTAGTTCGGAGTATATATTTGATACCTACTCCGGGTTACTGGATGAAACGGGTCCCGCACAATATGATACAAGATCTCCCCTTTGTCTTGTACCCCCTACTAGTTTTCATTGGCTATGTATACCACTAGGTGTCTTTAATTACATAACCTTATCATTTCCACTAGTTATGTTTACCCTAAAAGGTGTCTTTAATTACATAACTTTATTATTCTCACCGGTCATGTGTACCACTAGGTGTCTTTAATTACATAACCTTATCGGGTTAAGTTTGTGGGCCTATATGTAAATGTTACCCACTCCCTCAGATTTGCTTAACCCACCTACTATCCAACCAATTTTACTTAACCCTAACTTTAGTTCATAATCATACAATCCCTACGGATTATATTAAGTAGTCCAATTTATTACCATGTCCATTTATGGTTTATAATGGGCTAGACGCCCCCACATTAGGCCCACAACTTGTGGATGCTGGACATGTCAGTCCGGTCCGGGCAGACTTCTTCCACAAGTTGGGCCTAACCTCGTGTCATAGCTAGTCTCATATTTTCACACTTAGACCTTTCACATTAGGTTCAACATTAGTGATTGCTGGATATGCCGGTCGGGTCCGGGCAGACTTCCACCACTAATGCAACCTAACCCCATGTCATAAGTGCAATTACAATTTCTAATTGTAATTATTAGACATTTCATTCTTATCCAATTCTTACCTATGTCATTATAGGTGATTAAGCCACTTTTCCCCCATTTTGAATTATATATCCAATTCATATAAAAATTATTTAAATTATGTCAATTCTAACATTTTCCCCCTGTTTCCTAACTAACACATATATTTAGTGGCATCTAGGCTAGAAAGTAGCTTAGCCATAAACAACAAAAAGGGAAGATAATGGAAAAAATGACAATAGTGATTGTTCTGGCGTAAGCATAAACTACCATGGTGATAAGGTGGACATATGAGCATAATTCCGATAAACTTGGGGCAGTTAACTAATTCTAACATAACTATGATGTCATAATAAGCATAATAAGATCTAAATTAACAATTTAGATGTCCAACTGGTTTAGATCTTATATGATAGGCATATGGTGATAAACTAGATCTGGTTAATAATTTAGATGTCCACATAATTCAGATCCAATGGTAAAAAAATAGATCTAACACGAATAAGGCCAAGATCCACATCATAGCATGTCATAGAAGTTACAATAGATCCGATAAGATGGAAATTTAGATCCAATAGTTAAAAATGGATCTAACACAAATATGGTCAAGATACACATTATAGAATGTAATATGTTCACAATTTACAATGGATCCAGTATAATATAGGCATATGAACAAATCCAAACTATTACTTTTAAATATTTAGATCTAAAAAAAACTAGGAACTCACAGAGTTTGGATGAGAAAAACAATGGATCTTGAATCTCTAACTGATTTGCTTAAGTTGATTGTTGTAGAAGATATGATCCGTCTCAGTTCAGACACCAACAACATTTGGCCTCCATGATTTCCAATAAAGAAAACAGGAGAAGTGGACACGTATTTATGGCTGCTAGCAACTTTGAAACTGATTGCCACGTCAGCCTTAGGGGTGTCAACACCCCTTTAGCGGGTCGACCCCGGTGTCGACACCCCTAGGGGGGTCAACCCCCTAGAGCGGGAAATTTGCTGCCTTCCACCATTTTGATTTTTGAACAATTTTTGATAAGTTTCTGACTCATATGTGTATATATATATATATATATATATATATATATTTCTTCTATGCGTATACAAACTTAAAACCCGCATAACTTCTTTATACGGTGTCCATTTTACGCAAACCAAATGTCTATCTTGACCAGAATTTCGAGACGGACGTAGTGGCACCGTCCGTTTTCCTTAATTACGAATATTAAATTAATTATTATTCAATTTATCCTCTTTTAGTGTTGTTAAAAATACGGGGTGTTACATTCCCCCTACTCAAAGGGTTTCATCCCCGAAATCTCTAAGTTGAGAAGAATGCATATCCTACCATCCATCATCCATCTACTCATCCATCAATTACTGGCATCCACTGTCCTTAAAGATTTATAATGCTTATATGAATATATGAAAAGGTGTGTGTATATGTCCTAATATTAATGCAAAGATTAGGCAGTCTACGGATTTAGTCGACCTCCTAAATGCAATGTATGTTAGTGCCATGTATCCAATATGTATGCAAATAATCCTATTATAATATGTAATTTCTATATGTGTGCACACTCATTCGACCAAATGCAACATCCACATGATAATACATCCATTTCCATCCATAAAAGAAAAGAAGATGCACACACATCCATATGCAGTATGGGAGTGATTGAGCCGATCTAGTGCCTAATGTGTGCGTATATGTATCCATAAGTAGCCACTAGCGAACACTTGCATCCACTTTCATCCATCAAACATAAAATGTCTCAAACACATGTTTACATCCATAGGGTTCCTATCTAAAGGTCGAAAATACTATGGATAGGATAAATTCAGATGATAGAAAAAAGCACAGATAAAATTTGGGAAAAGGAGTTAAGAACATACCCTCGAAAAGAAATGGGTACGAAGCCTGAATCTTGTCTTCGATCTCCGAACTCGCATCCTCTGGGTTATCTCCCCGTTGAACCTTTATCAGCTTGATCTCTTAATTGCATAGATTCTTAACCTCTGATCCAAGAATATGGGTAGGGACTCATCTAACTTTCGCCTCGCGCTCTACTTCCACTTCTTCCATTATGCTTGGCTCAACAACATTCACGGTGTCATGCATACACTTTCGCAGATGAGAAACGTGGAAAACATCATGAACACTGGATAAATTTTCTAGAAGCTTTACTCTATAGGCCATTTGGCCAATCCTCTTAGTTATGGGAAATGGTCCTACAAACCTAGGTGCTAACTTCCTGCTGATCTGAAGCGAACCACATTCCTCGAAGGTGACATTTTGACAAAATCTAATCTCCCACTTCGAATTCAATGTCAGTCCTTCTCCTGTATGCATAGGATTTCTGCCTACCTTGAGGTGTCTTCATCCTCCATCGAATAAGTTCAATCTTCTCGCACGTTTCTTGTAACACCCCGTGGATTTTATAACAGTGAAATTCACAAATTAAAGTATAATAAATTTCAAATCAAAGTATTAAGGGAAACGGGATATTCCATTGCATTCGTCTCGGAAAAATACGCGAAATAGAGTCCGAGTTTTCGAAAAACGGAGCCCGTATGACCAAATTATGGCCCGATGAAGTTTCAGAAAATTCAAATTTCGAAAACAGATTTGAATTTCATCACAATCAGAGTAGGCGGGAAAAGTTCCCACCCAACCCACCAGGTCGACCTGCCAGGCCAGGTCGACCTGGGAGTCCACCTAGGGGTCGACCTGCCCCAGGCAGGTCGACACTAGAGTCGACCTGGGGGTCGAATGGGGAGTCGACCGGGCCCCTGAGCCAGGTCGAACCCAGCCCACCCTGGCTGGCCTGGTCTATGTTTGGTCGATTTTCTGAGCCTTGCCTTGTCACTAGGGCTAGGTGTCAGCTCCTGGTTGGTCTCTCCTTTGAACGAACGGCTATTATTAAACCAAGCTTCATCGACTGTCTAAATCAACTCACAAACTCTATAAAAAGGACCTAAGACTAATCCTAATTCACACAAACTAAAATGGAGATGAGACCGTCATGCTGTTGAGGAGAGACTAAGGATAGCCGTCAGAAATTGAGAGACAATTAGGGGATAAATCAAAAGCTTAAAGCAACGTTAATCAAATCAAAGCAACGCCTACAACAAAGGATAGCATCTCCAATTTCAGAATTCAGATTCCTGAATTGAAGATTCGTCATACATTGTAAGTAGATTGCTATTCCGATGTGAATTAAATAATTGTGTTGATTTGTGTAAAGTATGAAATGGAATTGTGGCGATAATAATCTATATTTGTATGTTTCTTTGATTATAAACGATTTGGGAATGTTGTAGTATACGATTTGATATTCGCAAGCATATGATTCATATTGTAAACTACGTGTTTATGGTAGTTATTTACAACACCCATTTGGTAATTCCAAGTATATGATTCATGTTGAAAGTAACAACTATATGTTGTAATAGTTTATTTGAGATTCATGCAAATATATGATTTACTATTATGCCAACATGATGTATAATTTTATGGTCATCTTTAGTGTAATGGGATCCATTTGAGTATTATGATTCATATATGTTGGAGTTTTGGCATCATGGTTCAAGTATAAAAATCATGCTGTTGTGATAGTGACAAAAATAAGCATCATTGTGAACTTGTATTAATTTTATGAACATGACTAAACTATGTTTTGTTGTTATGCCTAATTGAAAAACATGTTTTTAGGCTTATGTTGATCATATGATAATATATGTGACACATAAGTTACATTAGAATTACATTCCACTTGAAAGTTTACATAGGTAGATTAAGAACCATGATTTAAGTTTAGGTATGTTTATGCTATAATTCTATGGATAGAACGATTCATGTTTAAGTATTGTTTATGCCATAATCATATGAATAATTCACGTTTAAGTATTGTCTATGCCATAATCATATGAATAGAATGATTCATGTTTAAGTATTGTTTATGCCATGATTATATGAATAAAATGATTCATGTTATGCCATGATTATATGATGTTACAATTACAAGTTCACATGTGCCTACTTTATGTTAACTGAATCGTTCGTTGCAAGTTCATGCGTTCACACTCCCTTTTTTCATGTTAACTTATAAACACCATGTTATAAGCCTTCCCTTTTCATTTGGCTAAATTGGGTTTAAGTATTAAACCCAACACACCTTACATTGGAGCGAACGTGTAAAACGGGGGTAATGACGTTTGGGCTAAAATATAGAACATATGTGTTGGCATGTTTGACGCATGCCAACAACCTTGAAAAGAAATTAAGTGGCATAAATAAATTTTACTCAATAAAGGTAAATTTGAATAATGGGCCGCATATATTTACATATAAAAAGAAAAGAGACAAAATATGTAAATGTAGAAAATACGATGTGTTTAACCCGAGGTTGGATTAAGTTGTGATGTAAACCTGCCCGGAACCGCCCGGCTGTCCAGTAGTCACAAAAATACCTATCCAATGTGCGTGGTTAAACACGGAGCCCAATAAGGACCCGAGGTTAGACTGAGTTGTGGCGTAAGACTGCCCAGACCCAACCGGCAACAGGCAGCCACAACAATACATGTCTAATGTGAGAGGTCAAGGCTTTAATAAGACAATTAAGGCTGAGTCAGGATTGATAGGATTAAGTAAATTTTATTAATACTTAATCAAAATGGAACATGCTAAACTATACAGACTGATTTGGGGTTAGGTTTATAAAACACTTAACCAACTTAGCATGTTGGCTAGAAATAGAAAACCTAGTAGCGGGGGACCCTTTTCAGCAGTAACCCTACAAGGTGTATCAGGATACCCTGAACTAGGCAGGGTGGGGCACGATTACTGGGCTGACTGTAAGAGGTCAAATCGACGGCGGTGGTGCAGTAGTGTAGGTTCTAACGGGGTGTGTTAGACCAAAAAGTGGTTCTAACACCCAAACTGACTAAAAGCATAATGAAATAAGATCAAAAGTAAAATGGAGACACAAAATTTATAGTGGTTCGGCGTTAAAGAGCCTACGTCCACTTGTCAATCACTATTCTCGATGATAGAGTTGCAATTACAATGAGATATTCACTCAATTTCACTCACAACTCACATGCATTCACTCAATTGTTTCAAAACAAATGTTGATAAAAGATTTGGATTATCCGGGAGTACTGGAATTCGGTTTATGAAAGTGGTTGAACTCTCAAAGTGCCAAAAAGAAGATCCCTTTCATTGTCTCCAGACAGGTTATTTATAGGTGAAAATTTGCTCAGAACCCGATCCGGATCGGAGCCACGTGTCTTCCATCCCATCAGCTTCGGGTTCGGATGGATTTCATTGTTGACAACGCATCAGAGCAGTGGACGTTGTGAGTAGGAACTGGTCATAACCGCTCCGAATAACCAGGCAATCACGGGGGAGAGTGAGGAGAAATATGGGTTCAGATCGGAGTAGCGTGTAAGAGGGGTTCAGATCGGGGTATCCGATCCGATCCGGATTGTCCCAAGGCTAAGTCTTCATCCACTTTTTACTCCATTCCGATCTATCTCTGTAGCAAGCAGCCCTCCGCTCAGTAGGTTGCTCTCCGATCCGAACAGCAGTGCATCTCTGATTCCAACAGTAACAGCTCATCGATCCGAACGGCAAGACCTCTCCGATCCGACCTGCTATATCTTCTCCGATCCGACCCGCTATATCCTCTCCGATCCGACCCGCTATATTGCTTTCCAAGTTCTTCAATGTTTCACATCTCGACTTTGTGTTGCCCAGTTCACAAAGTGGGCTAACATTTTTCCCCCTCAAAGGATGCTTCCGTTGGAGACGAAGCATGCTTTGATTATCATTGCACAGCGTCTTCTAGGTAGTTTTTCCTTTGATTTTCCTTATGTTTTCATCTTCTTCTTCGAACTTCAATTTAATTCACTTCTGAGTTACAGAATTCTGTTCGGTTCGGATTCCGATCCGAACAGACCCCCCTTTCTTTCTATCTTTCGTTGGACAATTGGGCCAAAATCTGCTACTGGACTATCGATCCGATCCAAATGGGGAGACGAATTGTCACTCTACTTCTCTATATAAATTGGATCTTCTTCCTTCTCTCATTTCCTTTTATTGTTTTACCGCTCCCCAAGTTTTGCAAAACGAAAAACCCTAATTCCTGAAGCATCGAAATTCCTTTTAATTCTCGAAGTATTTACATAGGTAGGTTACAAAACTTTAGATAATTCCTCTTTTAATTGATCTCGATTCGAATTCTTAGATGATTAGGACGATTTGAGCATGGAACTTGGATGACCTTGACACCGTGACCCCCCCTCGTCATCGTCGTTAGTGGCCTCGTCGCCATCTCGAGGTAGTAATGGAGGGGGTTAGAATCCATTGTTGAATGTGCCAGCGCATAAATGCTTGGCTTTGATTTGGGTGGTTGGCACGAGACTCACTTTGGTGTTGGTTAGGGAAGAAAGAGGATGGAGAAGAAGAAGAAGAGGGAACGGTTTGGGATCGGTTTGGGTGAAGAGGCATAAGAGCGAATAGGAGGAAGGAGTTCATCTGACCGAGTCGGGTCAGAGAAGATTCTCAGAATCGGATCGGACCGGAAAGTGAAAAGGAGGAGAAGGGTGTTCACCTAACCGAATCGGGTCGGACCACAAAGTAAAGGAGGAGAAGTATAACTATGTGGTCCGATCCGAACCGTTAGGGGAGTCTACCTCCGAGTCGATCCGACTTTGATTTCTGAGTTTCAAAGTTTATCCGAACCCAAGCCAATGCCACGCCCCCGATCCGATCCCAATGAATGCGCGCGAAACGAACCGAAGGGAAGTCCATCTTAATGCATAAAAACTTGTTTAACTGGCCCAATCAACTTTTGGCATAATCTTCAACTTAATGGACAGTTAGGATAGTGCCTTGCGAATGTAACTGGACATCAAGAACTACTTCAATTCTTTATACTTTGCCAAACTTTTGCGTCGCACTTTTAAACATTTACTTTACACTTTCCGCATACACTGTTTACACTTTAGTTCACACACATGCATGGGGGGATACGGGGTAATTTGCTCTAATTTGTGCTATTGCTTCTTCAATAGTTTTATGACCATGAGACCCAGACGCTTTTCTAGACTAGCTGCGAAGAAAGAGGCCCCGGAGACATCCAACAAAGTTACTCTCGAGGACATATCTTCCTCTTCGGATCCGGAATGGAATGATGAGGGTTCAGATTACGAGGTTGGAAATCGCGAAAGTGACAATGTGCCTTCGGAGGATGAAGTTTCTCTAGGTTTTGAAGAGGAAGGAGGGATTGGTGACGACCGGGCTCCTGATGAGTTTGAATCGGTTGTCATATTGGAATCACCCCAAGATTCTTTTGAATCAACAATCGACAACGACAGACTTATCCGAATTTGTTTAAAATACGGGATACTAAAAAGGGACACTCTAGTGCCTTCGAGATCTGACCGTCCCCACAACCCTCCAGAAGGATATATGGCAATCACTCGGTTGATGTGCATGGTCGGTGCTATTCCTCCATTTTCTCCCTTCATCGTTGATTTTCTTAGACAAATGCGGATCGCCCCCATGCAGCTGCATCCCAATTCTTATGCCTACTTAAACACCTTATACATAGCATATCGCGAGATCTTAAGCATAAAGCTCACTTTCGATGACGTTCATTTCTTCTACAACTTCAAGCACCGGACTCGAGAAACTCCTTCTTTCTGCTATTTTGAGTTTGTCCCTAAGAGGAAGATAATTTCAGCGCCATTCTGTAGTAAACTGGAGGTTCCAGACTGAAACCAGTTTTTATGTGAAGCGACAGCCTGGGTGTGCCAGGAGGTGGACGAAATCAAGTAAAGCACTGAATTTCTAAATCTTGGCTCTATGCATTCAAGTCATCGCCTTAACTCATTTTTCTTTTTGTTTGCAGTTGACAATCCAAAACAAATATCAGACCAGGTGTTCTTTGACCGGATGCACCAGCTCCTTAATGGCGATCAGAAATTCCTGACTATTGATGAAGTCCTTAAGGACGAATATCTTCATTTTCATGGGCTGCTATCTGTTACTCGTAATATCGGTCATGGGACGGCTCCATACTTATATATTCCTCCAGTGGATGTAGTCCCAGAGACAGGAGAAGGTTCGGGAGCTCCTACAGTTCCTCTTCAAACTTCACCTTCTCCATCTTCTACTCAAGATGACAAATTGGCTAACTTGGCCGAAAAGCATCGTGAAGGGTATACTGCTCCTGAGGATGCCATTTCTCCAGAAAAGTCAACGTCCTCCAAAGAGTCGCCACTTGATGCTTCCGAGGGAGATGTCCCTAGTACTGATGACCCATTATTTCAGGGTTTGGGGGATCTCCCCTTACCTGAAACTATATACACTTCAGAGGATTTTAGGAAGGATCCTTTATTTTTCACCTCTTCTGAAGTGACCACTCCTGCCAAGGCCAAAGAGCCTGCCCGTACTAGTCTAGCTTCGGACTCGGGTTGGTTGGGGGGAAACACACCCCTTAGGACACACTTTATATAATAACATTACCACTCATTGCACCTCTCTCTCTGTGATACTATTGATTCTGAATTTCATTTGTCTTATTGTGCAGGCACGATGTCCCGATCTTACTATGATATCAGGAAGCTCCGTCGCAGCATGTCCAATCCGCCTTATGACACTGAGTATGATCGCCGCGATGATCGTAGTAGGGAGGAGAGAAGGCCTTATGAACCCTACCGCTCTCGAACCTCGCATTCTCGCTCTCCCATTCGGTCGGACCCAGAAAGATATAAAGGTTATCAAGGTCGTAGGGAAGAGGACAGGCCGCAACCAAAAGACTCCACCTCCTCTCAAGAAAAGCGTAGCAGGGAGAGAAGCCCGCCAAAAGACACTGAGTCGCGAAGTAAACGCAAGGTCCCTACTAAACGGCCTAGAACAGATAAAGATACTATTGAATCCTCCACGCACAGGGATACTGAGTTGACGATCCCCGCCCCTCCACCACTAGATGCTGAAACCGCAATCAAGCGGGCGTATTTGGAGGAGCAATTTCCCGAACATTATTTCGAGAACTTGACTTTTTTACCTGCCCTCGAGCCTATTTCTTCCAGGTGGGCAGATGAGGCCAAAGCAAAGATAGATGCGGTCGAAAAACAGTATTCTGAAATGTTCAAATATTCACGCAACCTTTCCAGAATCATCCGTACTCTAATCACGAATGCTGATTCAATGCAAAAAACCGCGGAAGAAGATGCAAAGGCCTTAAAGAATCTAGGAAAAGATTTAGAGGACACACAGGCCTAGCTTGCTGTTGCTCAAAGGGACGCTACTAGCTTCAAACAACAATTTGAAGATATGCAAAAACGTTATCATGATTTGCTTGAATCTCACACTCAAGAGCGTTCTGAGTTAAAAAAGCAAGCTGAAGATGCTAAGTCAGATGCCGCTAAAACGCGCCTTACTTACGCTGACCTTGAACGGAAAAATGCCGAGTTAGCAAGGAGGAATGCTGAGCTTGAAAAGACAAACGCTGACTTGGCTTCTAAGCTAATGGAGGCGGAGAACAGAGCTGCCCTGGCGGAGGGTAACGTCGAATGTGCTATCAAATCCGTTGAGGAGGCCCGCAAACAATTGTCAGAGGCGGAGGCAGAGATTCAGGGTTTCGGCGAATTAATGATTGAATTCTTTGCACACATCATCCGTCGCCGGAACATTTCTTGGTTTGAGGATTATCCATCTACTCTAGTCCAAGTATGGAGTCAGATCGTTGAGTGAGAAAAAGAGGAGCTCAAGGTTGATTGAATCGATGAGGACAAGCTGATGGAGAAATACTTAAGGGATGATGAGCCAGAGCGCTTAGCTGAAGGGCGCCGCCTCATTGCTGATGCTATGGAAGAAGAGAGGCGGAGGACTAAACAGAAGAACGTTCCTGAGGCCGGTTCCTCTTCTACTGCCCCCGCAACTTCTGAAGTGGAGGGGTATGATCCTGAAAACCCGGGAATCCCTCGAACAACTCTGTTATCCCCTATCCCCGAAATGGCATCAGAGACAACAGTTACCCCTGCCGAGAAGTCTTCGGAAGGTATCCCTACATTTTCTCCTCAATTCGTCAAGGCTATTTCTACCTTTCGCCACGTGATCGAGCAATCGATGAAAAACCCATTATTTTCTCCTGAGTTGATAACTGTTGCTTCTCACTCTGTAGGTACTGAGCCATCCGGAAAACAGATGTGACTCAGGGAGCCGCCTCTGGGGCAGAGCCTACGAAAAAGGCAAAAGGAGGGAAGGACAAGGCTGCTCCTATTGATTTGGGAGAAGGAAGAGAACCGTCTAAGGCTGACATTCCCCGTGATGAAGAAATGATAGCAGCGTTGAAGGATGATAGCGGCGACGGAGGACATGAGGAAGATCCAGAGGTGGCAATAGTCGGGGAGTCGAAAAGTATAGATGATGTTACTTTGGCTGCAATGAAAGCTGACCAAGATAAACGCTTGCAGTTAAAAGCTGAAGACTTAGACCCTGAAATCCTCAAGCCTCTAACAGTTGTGGACACGGGATCAAGGTTAGTTGTTAAGCTTTCAACTAGATCTATTACAGAGGAACTCGCTAAAAAATCTTCTCTTGATTCCAGCGCTCCGCCCTCTGGGAAGAAGTCAACCGATTCCAGCGCCGCTTCTTCAGGAAAGAAGAAATCAAAGCGCATCTTGACTGAGGCCGAGAAAGAGGCGAAGGATGTGGAGAAAGCCGCCAAGAAGTCCAAGCCTCACTCGAAGTCTAAATAGTGGGTTGTCTTGTGTCGTTTTAGCATTTGGTGAATCAACGATTGCTGCTATAAGAGTGGCTCTTGCACCTTCTTTTTTGGCTATTTTCCTGTACAATTTCATTCATTCGTAAATAAAAAATAATTCATTTTCTGCAATATCTGTTAGCCATTAGTTCTGCACTTATGTAAGAATGCATGTTTTATTATAGTTGTGTAATGAAGTTATGGTAGGGGAAATATGTGTATACATATATGCCCCCAGTCGGTCTCAAAAAACTATTCAAGATTTAATCAAGTAGTCTGAATGCCCCCGATTTTCTGACGGGATTGCATTTTCTGTGTCGTCAATGCCTGTCGTTTTTTCTGGCATTTTTTTTATACTCTCTTGTCTTATACTCAGGTTAGAGTTCTTACTGAGGCGGTCTTTTGTCTGGGTGCACCTTCACGCCTCAGAGGACGTCGTCTTCCCGTCCTTTTATACTCTCTCTCAATTCTCGAGAGTTAGAGTTAAGAATGTCATTTTTTCATTCTTTTATGTCTTGTCGCACAAATAGTCGTTGTGCTTTTTCTTGCGTATAAACTGTTTTCAACCTTTCAGGTTTTAAATCATCTTATATTCCATAATCGCAACAGAATAGTAGATGAAGGTATATATATCATGCATGAAAGTAAATGACACACGATATTTTTATAGTGGTTCGGCTAAGTCGTAGCCTACATCCACTTTATAGTCCTTTATTCATATCATCAGATTTTCCTAAGGCAAGTCGTGCCTTTTTACAGAGTTCATAAGAAAAATAACAAAGAGTACAACATTTCTAATCCAAATATCGCATCAAGTGTTGGGCATTCCATGCCCTAGGTACTTCTTCGCCATCTACGGTCGTTAACTTGAAGGTTCCATTTTCAAGTTTCCGTTGGATGACAAAGGGTCCTTCCCACTTTGGACCGAGGTGAGGAAGGGATGGAAAGACTCTCTTTAGCACCAAATTTCCTGGTTCAAAAGTCCTAAGGTGAACTTTTTTGTCGTAATAGCATGCCATCCGACGTCGATGTCTTGCCGCACGCAAATCCGCTTCGTCCCTTTTTTCTTCAATTTCATCAAGAGACTCGAGTAAGAGTGCCTGATTCGTCATCGGGTCATAATACGTCACCCGGTGGGAAGGAACTTCAAGCTCTACTGGAATTACTGCTTTTGAACCAAAAGAGAGAGAGAAAGGGGTATGACCAGTAGCGGTCTTAAATGTTGTTCAATATGCCCACAAAGCTAAGGGCAATTCGTCAACCCATTTTGCCTTTGCGCGCTCTAACCGTTTCTTGAGGATGGATTTTATAACTTTGTTTATTGTTTCAACTTGCCCGTTCGACTGCGGATAAGCAATCGCAGTATACCGTTTGTCGATTTTATATTTCTGGCAGAAATTTCTGAATTCAGTACTATCGAACTGGGTTCCGTTGTCAGTTATAATGGTTATTGGGATCCCGAATCGGCATATAATATTTCTAACCACGAAACTTATCACCTTTCTCGCCGTGATCTTGGTTAAGGGCTCGGCTTCCACCCACTTCGTAAAATAGTCCACAGCGACTATTGCATATTTCGCTCCTCCTTTAGCAATCGGTAGAACTCCGATGATATCAATTCCCTACGTGGAAAAGGCCAAGGACTCACCATCGATTTGAGTTGGGTCGACGGTGCTCTGGGGATTTTGGCGAATCTCTGGCACTTATCGCAGCGTCGTGAATAATCAGCTGCATCTTTATTAATTGTGGGCCAGAAGTATCCATACCGCAATATCTTTTTCGCTAAAGTCTGACCTCCTGTATGATCTCCACACTCACCCTCGTGTACTTCTATTAGTACACGTCTGATGTCGTCGTGTGCTATACATCGTAACGGGGGCATAGAAAATCCTTGCCTATAAAGAATATCATCTTGTAGGACATATCTGGTAGCCTTGCGAACTATAGCCCTTCTCTCACTCTTCTTTGATGGGAGCGTCTCATTCTTAAGGAAATTCTTAATTGGGGTCATCCACGACTCCCTTTCCGGTTCCGCTTCGAAAGCGAACTCAATTTCCATCGATTCAAATCTTGGTGATCCCAACGTTTCAATTGGAATTATTTCAGTTTACTCTGGGTTGTCGGAACTAGCTAGCTTTGCCAGCCTGTCTGCCTTTTGGTTTTCGACTCTTGGGATATGCGTTATACTGTACCGCTCCAGGTTGCTCAACAGCTTTTCCACTTTCTCAAGGTAGGCGATGAGTCGAGGTCCCCGAGCCACAAATTCCTTTCGCACTTGGCAAACAATGATATTGGAGTCGCAGAATATGTCCAACATTTTTATTCCGAGGTCTTTAGCAAGCTTCAGCCCGGCAATCAGGGCTTCGTATTCAGAGTCATTGTTAGTCGCCGAAAATTCTAATCGCAGAGCGTAATATAACGACCACCCTTCAGGAGTAACTAAGACGATACCAGCTCCGGACCTTCGGTCGTTTTTGGCTCCATCTGTGTATAGCTTCCATGAATCTATCTTTAACTCATCTTCGGACTTGACCACTATGTCATTGATCACTTCCTCCTCTGGGATAGTGAACTCTGCTATAAAGTCTGCCAGAGCTTGCCTCCTGATCGACCTTCGTGGCTGAAAATTTAAATCAAACTGACTTAATTCTATATTCCATTTGATCAACCTTCCTGATGCTTCGGGTCTCTGCAACACCTGCCTCAGAGGATGGTCAGTGTATATAGTTATTGGATGAGCTTGGAAATAGTGACGAAGTTTTCGGGATGTGATGAGGAGGCTGTAAGCGAGCTTCTCAATCTTTGGGTAGTTGCGTTCTGCCGCTGCCAATTTCTTGCTTACATAATATACTGGCCTTTGCACTTTGTCTTCTTCTCGAACCAAGGATGTGCTAACAGCGTGAGCCGAGACTGCCAAGTAAACAAACAATTCTTCGTGATCCACTGGCTTTGACAAAATCGGCGGTTTTTCTAGTAGTTCCATTAAATTTCGAAAGGCCTCAACACAGTCCGGAGTCCACTCGAAGTTCTTCTTTCCCCTTTTAATCAAATCAAAAAACGGGACGCATTTTTCTGTGGCTTTGGAGATAAATCTACTTAACGCGGCTACTTTCCCTGCAAGACTTTGAACATCTTTAATTCTTCTTGGCTCTTCAATGTTTCTAATCGCTGCTATTTGGCTGGGATTGATTTCAATTCCTCGGGAGCTCACAATGAAGCCTAGAAACTTTCCCGATGCCACTCCAAATGAACACTTCAAAGGATTCAACTTCATCCGATATTTTCACAGGATACCGAACATTTCTGCCAAGTCTTGCGTATGGCGGGAGGACTGTTTCGATTTGACAAGCATATCATCTACACAAACTTCCATAGTCTTCCCTATTTGATTATAAAACATTCTGTTCACCAAGCGCTGATAAGTGGCTCCGGCGTTTTTCAATCCGAATGGCATTACAACATAACAATATAACCCCAAATTTGCAATGAAGCACGTATGTTCTTGATCTGGCACGTGCATAGGAATTTGGTTGTATCCGGAATATGCATCCATGAAAGAGAGAAGTTCATGTTCTGCTGTCGAATCCACAAGCTGATCAATCCTGGGAAGTGGGAAACTATCTTTCGGGCAAGCTTTGTTCAAATCCGAAAAATCAATGCACGTCCGCCACTTTCCATTCGGCTTCTTTACTAAGACGGGATTCGATATCCAGTCATGATATGTCGAATCTCGAATAAATCGGTTCTGTTTCAGCTTCTGCACTTCTTCCTTGAGAGCAGCCGACCTCTCTAGGCCCAGCATACGTCTCTTTTGCTTCACAGGCGGGTGTTTCGGGTTTACATTTAGTGAGTGACTTAAGATGGATGGCGATATCCCACACATGTCAGCGTGGGTCCAGGCAAACACGTCCAAGTTCGCCTTCAAGAAGTCCGTTAATTCTTTGGCCCGACGTGGATCCAACTGAGATCCGATCTTCAAATTTTCTTGTTGGATCAGCTTCATCAATAGGAATGTCCACTGTCGCTTCATTAGGAGTTGCATTTCTAGTCTCTGGTTCCTCGTCTTTTCTGGGATCCAGGTCGTCAGGCGTTCCTTTGGGCAACTCCTTCGGGGCCGATCCCTCTAATTGCTACGCCGAGCCCTTCTTCGGAGGAGGCGAGGCATCTTTACTTTCAATGTTAAGTCCTTTCATCAACATTTTTAATTCGGCAACATAGCAGGCCCGTCCGGAGACTTGATCCCCTCTCATTACTCCAGTTCCGGCTTCAGTTGGAAACTTAAGCAATAAACACCAAGGCGCGATACAAGCCCTGAACTCAGCAAGGGCAGGCCTTCCCAAAAATGCATTATAAGGAGAATCTACATCCAACACAACGAACTGAAGCATTCGTACTCTTCGGCGTTCTCTTGTCCCAAGGTTACGGGTAATTCTATGTACCCCATTGGGGCTGTCGACGCCCCGTTGAAGCCTCGGATCCAACCTTCGCATGGCTTCAAATCTTCAGATTCAAGCTTCATCTGATCGAATGACTTTTTAAATAAAATATTAACAGAGCTTCCGTTGTCTACTAACACCTTATGAACCAAGGCCAGCCCAATGGTGGTAGTAATGACCAACGGATCATCGGTAGGTGACTGAATCCCAGTATTATCTCTGCCACGGAATACCACGTCGTCAAACATTGTCTTTTGTTGCTTTACGGGGGCGATATCCTCCAAATCATCACATTCATCCACCTCTACATGCTTGGCAGCATTTACATATTGATCCATCGCTCTAAAACTGCGGATTGCTAGGTGGGGTCCACCCACTATGGAGTTGATAACAATTCCCTTGCCTTTCTGCTGCGCCGTAGGCTTGGGAGCAGATTGAATCTGTTTTGGAGCCTGCTCTCCTTGCCCCCTGTCCCTCGGGGCAACCTTATATTCATCCAGTTTTCCTTCGCGCAACAGCTTCTCAATCACGTCTCTCAAATGTCGACATTCATTGGTTGAATGCCCATGAGTTCCATGAAACAGACAAAACTTCCCAGTTGCCATTTCTTTCTCCGTTGAGTCGCGAGGTGGCGGTCTTTTATATTGCAAAACATTGTATGTATCCAAGTAAATGTTCTCCAGAGTGTCGTTCAACGGTGTATAATTCTCGTAAGTCTGGAATCGGGGCCTTTTGCTAGGATCACTTCCCCTATTTCTATTTCTTCTGTTACCATTCACGTTACGGTTATTGTTGTTGCTCCCGTTTCCAGAATTGTCGTTTCCACTCTTGTTTTCCACATTCACTTCGACTTTTCCGGAACTTTCCCCAGACTGCTTCACGGCGACGTTACTCTGAACATTTTCTTTTGAAGCCGCTTCAGACTTTCTCTTTCGGTTTGCCCTGGCCTCCTCTCATCGGCCTTTTCATAAAATAACTCTCTCGTGGAGGGTGTCTTTCCAGAAAGGTAATCTCCAAACTCGGAGTCAGGATCGACTCCTTCCATCAAAGCCATCAAGATGGTGGGCTCATGCGGGACACTAACTTCAGTCACAGCTAAGTTGAATCGGTCGAGATATGACCTCAAAGACTCTCCTGGCGCCTGCTTAATTCTTGATAATTCAATAACACTTTTAGACTTTCGGGTATGGAGTCGGAACTGATTTATAAAACGTTCGCTCAATTCCCTATAATTCGATATCGAACGAGGGGGATGTCGGGTAAACCATAGCAGCGCCACATCTTCTAAGTAGATCGAGAATGCTTTACACTTCACTGCGTCAGGAGCAGCAGCAGCATTCATGAGCCACGAGTATCACATCAAATGTTGTCCCGGATCGGTTCTCCCATTGTACTTGTCCATCTACGGCAGGATAAAACGTCGAGGAAACTGAAAATTGAGGATGTCGTCAGTGAAAGGAGTATGGCTTCGCTCAATGCCATAATATTCATTGATATAGTTCCGGCTTTCGGACATAATCTGGCGTACCATTGCCTGTACATCAACATTAGTTAGGGGTCGTTCCGGCTCCCTGGCCCCGGTATCCAGGTTCCTTCTGGGCTCTTGTTCGGGAGAGGCCCTTCTTCTTTGAGTTGCTTCTGCTCTGCTTAGTTCCCTACGCCCCCGGTCGATCTCGGGAGGAGGGGGCTGGAGCATCTGCCCCTGAGTGGGATTAATATGGTTAGGGTCTCTCACGCCTGGATCATTGGTTCTTAGTGCTCGTGCAATATCCTCACGGGACCCCAAAGATCCGAACGTCAGTTGCTCCAAATTCTGAGGTCGTTCGAGCGGCCTTCTTTCACGGGGCCGTTCTTCCTCGGAAGAAGAAGACTGATCTATTAATGTGTGGTGAACCGGGGATGGGGTTCACTGTCTACGAAGTTCGCTGATTTCCCTGCTCATGAGTCTCATGTTTTCTTGTATCATGAGATTGGTAGGCTCGTGGACTTTCATTGCCTCCCTAGTACTCTCAAGCAAGTCAAGTAGGCGCGAGAAATCTCCTTGAGTAATGGGTGCGGATGGATTGACCTGATCATTGACCCTGGTGGCTGGAATTGGAGCATTCGTAGGGGGTCGAGTAGAGGTTCCAACATCACCAAGTGTCGGGTCGGTGTAGGGCGAGCTGCTCGGGTCGGTTCAGGTTGGGGGAATGCACTGCTTCAGATTCTCCTACCCGGATCGGATCGGAGCTCTCCCCCTGAGTGCGGTTCGGATTTCCTATATCAGTCCGTCCTGCTACTGAGCTTTGCCCAAGAGACCTTGTCACAACTGCATTTTGCTGATCTTCACCAACTCCGTTTCCTCGGCTAGTTTGAACTTCCTTACCTTTTCCTTTGGCCATAGTTCTTCAACAATCAATTCAACAAATATTCAAGAGCGTCGAAACTTGAGGATTAACTTCTTTGAACTCGACGGTCCAAAAAGTAGAACGATAATCTCGAAAAACAAAGAATTCAGATGGTTCTCAGTGAAAGCACCAAAATGTTAGACCAAAAAGTCGTTCTAACACCCAAACTGACTAAAAGCAGAATGAAATAAGATCAAAAGTAAAATGTAGACACAGAATTTATAGTCGTTCGGCGTTAAAGAGCCTACGTCCACTTGTCAATCACTATTCTCGATGATAGAGTTGCAATTACAATGAGATATTCACTCAATTTCACTCACAATTCACATACATTCACTCAATTGTTTCAAAACAAATGATGAGAAAAGATTTGGATTATCCGGGAGTGCTAAAATTCAGTTTATGAAAGTGGTTGAACTCTCAAAGTGCCAAAAAGAAGATCCCTTTCATTGTCTCCAGACAGGGTATTTATAGGTGAAAATTTGCTCAGAACCCGATCCGGATTGGAGCCACATGTCTTCCATCCCATCAGCTTCGGGTTCGGATGGATTTCAGTGTTGACAACGCATCAGAGCAGTGCACGTTGTGAGTAGGAACTTGTCATAACCGCTCCGAATAACCAGGCAATCATGGGGTAGAGTGAGGAGAAATATGGGCTCGGATCGGAGCAGCGTGTAAGAGGGGTTCGGATCGGGGTATCCGATCCGATCCGGATTGTCCCAAGGCTAAGTCTTCATCCACTTTTTACTCCATTCCGATCTGTCTCTGTAGTAGGCAGCCCTCCGCTCAGTAGGTTTCTCTTCGATCCGAACAGCAGTGCCTCTCTGATTCCAACAGTAACAGCTCATCGATCCGAACGGCAAGACCTCTCCGATCTGACCCGCTATATCTTCTTCGATCCGACCCGCTATATCCTCTCCGATCCGACCCGCTATATTGATTTCCAAGTTCTTCAATGTTTCACATCTCGACTTTGTGTTGCCCAGTTCACAAAGTGGGCTAACAGGGTGCGGGCGTGCACACACTCCGGTGCAGAAAAATAAGGCACTGGGCACCAGTAGCATACCTGTGCATTCTAGAGTTGGGTCGGGCCGCCACCATGGGACTTGATACACTCCATGGTGGGACCAGCATAGGTAACTACAACATCGGGGGCCGCAAGACACATGTAACTATACGAGTAGGAGCCGATCATCAGAAATGGATCACTTCACCCTGATTATGGGGTGCCTGTTGGGAACTAGTTTATATGGGTACAGAGATTAATATGGGGTACGATAGTATTCGACCCTAGACCACTTAACTTAGTTTATAATGCTTTCCCATTTCCAGTTTATACTTATCATACCCAGTTCTTTATTCATAGACTGAATAGTCATAGACTTACTTGGGCTTTATGTCTGACTCTACTTTTCTTTCGCCTTCTTTTCTTTCGTTCCCCCCCCCCCCAAGGTCCATAGGGAGGGAATACCACAGCTTGACCAGTTTTAACATCCAGGTTGAAGAGAAAGAATGTATTGCTTGGATCTTTTCCGTTTTGGACTATGGCTTTGGACAGTGATTATGGGACTTTTGCAGTTTATTTATGTTTTCTCTATGCTTCTTTAAATAATGTAATCAAGACAGTTATGAAGATGTTATGTTTTTGGAAGTATTGTAAGACAATTATGGCATGGCTTGTGTAACACGTATTTTAATGAAATAAAAGTTGTTGTTGGTTTCTGTTGTTCAAAAATATGTGTTCTTATATCTATCTTGTATATCTGTGACTTATACTTATAAACCTCCACCAAAATTAGGGCATTTCCTTTGAGAGTGACCCTAACGGAGGTGGGGTGTTTCACTTGGTATCAGAGCATAGGTTTACCAGATAAGATAAAAAGTTTTGAAAAATTTATTTTTCAAAAAGAAATTTAAAGAAGCATTTTTAAAAGATAAAATATTATTTTATTTTAAAAAGGGAAAGTCCCCCAAAGCCATAGGTACTATCTCTTATCCTTTGTTTTGAATCTATCCTTTTTGTTTCAGCATGTCCAAAGAACTTAACTTGCCAGAGGGTGTACCAATACCTGGTTGGTTTAGACGGTTCTTAGAAGCAAGGGCCACTCAGCCAGGTCCTGCCGTTCCTCCTCCCCCAGCTGCAGGAAATCATCCAGCTGCAGCAGCACCTCTTCCTCCACCTCCTCCGCGGGGAAACACTTTTGCTAAGATATGTAAAGATTTTAAAGCTATGGGAGGAAAGGATTTTCATGGAACTGAGTCCTTCGTGGCAGCTAGAAATTGGCTAAAAGAAACCGAGGACTTATTCATCATCTTTGAGGTAGAAGATAGACAGAAAGTACAACTGGCAGTATGGCTACTTAAAGGCGAGGCTTCCTACTGGTGGGAAGTCACTAATGCAGAAAGACCAGTGGAAACATGGGAGGACTTTAGGGCAAGGTTTGAGGCTAAAATTTCTCAGACGCGGAAAGGAGTTTGCAGTTGGAAAAATTCTTATTTCTTAAGCAAGGGAGCAAGACAGTCAAAGAGTATGTTAATCAGTTCGATGAGCTGGCTAGGTTCGGACTGGACCTAGTCAACACCCCGCACAAGAAGGATCTCCATTTTGTGAAAGGGTTGAATGAGCCATTACACAGTTTGGCCATGACCCATATACCCATGGGAGCTACGTATGAAAGGTTGGTACATATGGCATTGCTGAACGAAGAGGATAAGGACAAGAAGGAGACAAAGGCAGAAAGCTCTCAAGGGAAGAAAGAGGGTTTACAGCCTAAGAAGACGGACTTTAAGAAGGGCGGAAAAGACAACAAAGAGAAGAGGAAGTGTAATTTCTGTGGCAAAGTGGGGCACTTAGTGAAATATTGCCGGAAAAGAAGGCCAAGATGAATGGTGGGTGCTTTTCTTGCGGTGAGACAAGCCACATGGCTAAGGACTGCCCAAAGAAATGAGGACAGGGGCAGAGGGCTGGGTCCACCTCAGGGGCACAAGTTCATGTGCTAGAGGCGCCACCTCTGCAACAGCGAGGTATAAATACTTCTGTAGAAAGTGTAGTTTATCTTTATGATCACCCCGTTCGCACTTTATTTGATTCTGGCGCATCACACTCCTTTATCTTGTCTGCTTTAGTAGAATCTCTGCACCTAAAAACTAGTGTGGTAGAGGACCCCTTAATTGTTTCAAACCCAATTGGGGGCCCAGCTCATTTGTCTATGATCTGTTTGGAATTGAAAATTTCTATTCTAAGCGTAGAATTTAAATGTAGTGCCTTTGTTTTGGGCTTTTCGGGATATGGTTTGATTTTGGGCATGGATTGGCTATCCGGTAATGGGGCCATCCTTGATTGTGAAAAAAGGGTTGTTAGGCTCCTGACCCAGCTCGGTAACACTTTGGAAGTTACTTGTAATCCCTCGTATGCGGTTATGCTTAGTTATCTTGAATCGCTAGATGCCTCCGTTGAAAATTTGCAATCGGTTAGAGTGGTCCGCGAATATCCGGATGTCTTCGAAGAGGTGAAGGGCTTGCCTCCGAAGCGGGAGATATACTTCCGCATATATCTTGTAGATAATGCAAAGCCCGTTGCGTTGCCCGTTAAACACATGGCTCCACGGGAAAGAAAAGAGCTCAGTAAACAGATTAAAGAGCTTCTAGAAAAGGGGTTCATTAGGAGGAGTATTTCAGAATGGGGCGCTCCAGTGGTGTTCGCTACAAAGGCAGATGGTTCACTCCATCTATGTGTTGACTATAGGGAGCTCAACAAGCTAACGAAAAAGAATAGGCACCCTCTCCCCAGAATTGACGACTTGTTTGATCAGCTTGTAGGAGCGTCTGTTTTCTCCCAACTTGATTTAGCGACTGGTTTTCATCAGCTAAGGGTGGCTGAAGATAGTATCGCTAAAACGGCATTCAGAACCCCAGACGGCTTCTTTGAATGGCTTGTCATGCCTTTCGGCTTGACAAATGCACCTACTTACTTCGTGGACCTGATGAGTGGGGTATTCAGAGATTTCCTCAATAAGTTCGTAGTGGTCTTTGTAGACGATATCTTGATCTTCTCAAAGAATGAGGAAGAGCATGCTCAGCACTTAAGGACAATCATGGAAACTCTGCAAGTCCATCAGCTAAAAGCCAAATTCTCCAAATGCCACTTTTGGAGAGAAGAAGTGAGGTTCCTTGGGCACATAGTATCCAAAGAAGGGTTAGCTGTGGACCCTGCTAAGGTAGTAGCGGTACAGGATTGGAAGACACCAAGAAACGCAACTGAGTCCGAAGTTTTCTAGGGCTAGCAGGTTTCTACCGAAAATTCATAAGGGATTTTGCAAAAATCTCAGCTCCGCTCACAAGGCTGACCAAGAAGAATCTAGTGTTCAATTGGGACTTGGATTGCGAGTTTGCCTTCCAACGACTAAAGAGGGCTCTTACAACAGCCCCAGTTTTGACGTTGCCAGATGGAAGCAAGATGTTCATAGTTTATACAGATGCATGTGGGACAGGGCTAGGCGCTGTCTTAATGCAAGAAGGAAGGGTAGTAGCTTATGGCGGAAGACAGTTGAAAGTGCACGAAAAGAACTACCCGACCCACGATCTTGAATTAGCTGCCATCGTCTTTGCACTCAAGTCTTGGCGACACTATCTCCTAGGTGAGAAGTTCGAACTTTACACTGACCATAAATCGTTGAAATACCTTTTCTCGCAGAAGGACCTTAACTTGAGGCAGCAGAGATGGATGGAGTTTCTTACCTCGTATGATTTCGAGATCTCCTACACTCCGGGCAAAGGCAACGTAGTGGCAGATGCGTTGAGCCGAAAGAAACTAACCCTAAGCCCGTTGTTTGTTGAAAGACAAAGCCTAGAGTTTATAGCCAGCTTTGACTTCATGCCCTCCTCCAATTTTGTACCAGGCTTGCTAGCATCTCCCGAAGTACGCCCGAATTTAGTGGAATCGATAGGGACAGCACAACGCGAGGACCCTCATCTTGTGGAGATGATTGATAGGCTAATTAGGGGTGAGACTTCAAGTCACCTCAATAGATATTCCATCGACGACAAGGGTTGGCTAAGGCGAGACGGAAGACTATGCGTCCCACAGACAAGGGATTTAGTAAAGAAGGTTCTCGAGGAAGCACATCACTCCAAGATGACGATACACCCAGGTGGAGATAAAATGTACAAGGACATAAAAAGAACTTTCTTTTGGAGCGGCATGAAGAAGGACGTGGCAGATTTCGTTTCTAAGTGTATGGAGTGCCAACAGGTTAAGGTGGAACAGAAAAAGCCTGGCGGTCTGCTACATCCTCTAGAGGTCCTGCAGTGGAAGTGGGATAGCATCTCAATGGACTTCGTTGATGGGCTGCCTAGGTCTAGGAGAGGCAACACTAGCATTTGGGTAATAGTGGATAGGCTTACTAAAAGCGCCCACTTTTTACCTGTCAAGAGTAAAAGAACTGCCTCATCCCTAGCATCTCTTTACCTCAAGGAAATTGTTCGACTCCATGGAATACCATCCAGCATTGTTAGTGACCGAGACCCTATCTTCACAAGTGAGTTTTGGCGGAGTCTGCAAGAAGCGGTAGGCACACAATTATGCTTGAGCACAGCCTATCATCCCCAAATCGACAGCCAAACAGAAAGAGTGAACAGAGTTTTGGAAGACCTCCTAAGACTGTGCGTCCTTGACTTCGGAGGGACATGGGAAGACCATCTTCCTTTGGTGGAATTTGCCTACAACAACAGCTATCAAGCAACCATCGGAATGGCGCCCTTCGAAGCTTTATATGGAAGATCGTGCCGATCACCCACTTGTTGGTGGGAGTCTACTGATAAGCTCATACTTGGACCAGATATGATCCGAGAGACTTCATAAAAAGTAGACTTAATACGAAGAAGGATGAAGACGGCCCAAAACAGACAAAAGTCCTACGCCGACAAGAGGAGGACCGACCTTGAATTTGAGGTTGGGGACAAAGTTTTTCTTAAGGTATCTCCGCTAAGGAATGTTGTTCGTTTTGGAACCACAGGAAAGCTAGCACCAAGGTTCGTAGAGCCATTCCCTATCATCGAGAAAATTGGGAAAATGGCCTATAGATTAGAGCTACCCGGAAAATTGGCCGGATTCACAACGTCTTTCACGTTTCACATCTCTGAAAATGTCTACATGAGTCTGCTGAAGTGGTAGAGCCAAATATCCTAGAAGAAGCTGAAGTGGAACGCGAAGCAACCGTAAGGAAAGTTCCAACCCGCATATTAGGGACGGATGTTAAGAAACTACGCAACCGCGAAGTCAAGCTCGTCAAAGTGCAGTGGAGCGATGCTGAAGGAGATGCAACCTGGGAAACTGAAGCTAGAATACGCGCGGCCTACCCTTTTCTTTTCGAGGGTACATCTTTGATCTTTTCTTTTTCCTTAAGTTGCGCTTTTATCTATCTTTTTAGGTATATCTCCTCGACCCTATCTTTTAGGTAGAAACCCTTTGGATGAAAACATGTAATTGAAACATGTTATGGATGATGATTTCAAGTGGTTGCAATTGATTGCTAGTGGTTGCTCGTGGTTGCATACACACACAATCTTGGTTTTAGATCGGCTCAATCACTTCATATTGCATATGCATATATGTTTGCATTCGTATATGGTTGAACTTTAATGTGTTGTCATATGGATGTTGCATTTGTATGAATGATTGTGCACTCATGTAGAATCATGAATAGGAGGATTTGCATACATAATGGATTCATGGCACTTACATAATTCGCATTAAGGAGGTCAACTGAATCAGTAGACCGCCTGATTTTGCATTAGATAAGTACATGTACACACACAATTCGCATATTATCATGAAGCATTAGAAGTCTTTTAAGGACAATGGATGCTCGTGTTTGATGGATGAGTAGATGGGTGTTTGGATGTTAGGATGTACATTCTTCCTGAACTTGAGGATTTCGGGACGAAATCCTTTTAAGTGGGGGAGAACGTAACACCCCGTGTATTTCATAACAGTGAAATTCACAAATTAAAGTATAATAAATTTCAAATCAAAGTATAAAGGGAAACGGGATATGCCATTGCGTTCATCTCGGAAAAATACGCGAAATAGAGTCCGAGTTTTCGAAAAACGCAGCCTGTATGACCAAATTATGGCCGATGAAGTTTCAGAAAATTCAAATTTCGAAAACAGATTTGAATTTCAGCCCAATCAGAGTAGGCGGGAAAAGTTCCCGCCCAACCCACCAGGTCGACCTGGGGGTCGACCCTAGGGTCGACCAGCCAGGCCAGGTCGACCTGGGAGTCGACCTAGGGGTCGACCTGCCCCAGGCAGGTCGACTCTAGAGTCGAACTGGGGGGTCGACTGGGGAGTCGACCTGGCCCCTGAGCCAGGTTGAACCCAGCCCACCCTGGCTGGCCTGGTCTGTGTTTGGTCAATTTTCTGAGCCTTGCCTTGTCACTAGGGCTAGGTGTCAGCTCCTGGTTGGTCTCTCCTTTGAACGAACGGCTATTATTAAACCAAGCTTCATCGACGGTCTAAATCAACTCACAAACTCTATAAAAAGGACCTAAGACTAACCCTAATTCACACAAACTAAAATGGAGATGAGACCGTCATGCTGCTGAGGAGATACTAAGGATAACCGTCAGAAATTGAGAGACAATTAGGGGATAAATCAAAAGCGTAAAGCAACGTTAATCAAATCAAAGCATCGCCTACAACAAAGGATAGCATCTCCAATTTCAGAATTCAGATTCCTGAATTGAAGATTCGTCATACGTTCTAAATAGAGTGCTATTCCGATGTGAATTAAATAATTGTGTTGATTTGTGTAAAGTATGAAATGGAATTGTGGCGATAATAATCTATATTTGTATGTTGCTTTGATTATAAACGATTTGGGAATGTTGTAGTATACGATTTGATATTCGCAAGCATATGATTCATACTGAAAACTACGTGTTTGTGGTAGTTATTTACAACACCCATTTGGTAATTGCAAGTATATGATTCATGTTGAAAGTAACAACTATATGTTGTAATAGTTTATTTGAGATTCATGCAAATATATGATTTACTGTTATGCCAACATGGTGTATAATTTTATGGTCATCTTTAGTGTAATGGGATCCATTTGAGTATTATGATTCATATATGTTGGAGTTGGCATCATGGTTCAAGTATAAAAATCATGCTTTTGTGATAGTGACAAAAACATGCATCATTGTGAACTTGTATTAATTTTATGAACATGACTAAACTATGTTTTTTGTTATGCCTAATTGAAAAACATGTTTTTAGGCTTATGTTGATCATATGATAATATATGTGACACATAAGTTACATTAGAATTACATTAGAATTACATTCCACTTGCAAGTTTACATAGGTAGATTAAGAACCATGATTTAAGTTTAGGTATGTTTATGCTATAATTCTATGGATAGAACGATTCATGTTTAAGTATTGTTTATGCCATAATCATATGAATAATTCACGTTTAAGTATTGTCTATGCCATAATCATATGAATAGAATGATTCATGTTTAAGTATTGTTTATGCCATGATTATATGAATAAAATGATTCATGTTATGCCATGATTATATGATGTTACAATTACAAGTTCACATGTGCCTACTTTATGTTAACTGAATCGTTCGTTGCAAGTTCATGCGTTCACACTCCCCTTTTTCATGTTAACTTATAAACACCATGTTATAAGCCTTCCCTTTTCATTTGGCTAAATTGGGTTTAAGTATTAAACCCAACACACCTTACATTGGAGTGAACGTGTAAAACGGGGGTAATGACGTTTGGGCTAAAATATAGAACATATGTGTTGGCATGTTTGATGCATGCCAACAACCTTGAAAAGAAATTAAGTGGCATAAATGAATTTTACTCAATAAAGGTAAATTTGAATAATGGGCCGCAAATATTTACATATAAAAAGAAAAGAGACAAAATATGTAAATGTAGAAAATACGATGTGTTTAACCCGAGGTTGGATTGAGTTGTGATGTAAACCTGCCCGGAACCGCCCGGCTGTCCAGTAGTCACAACAATACCTATCCAATGTGGTTGGTTAAACACGGAGCCCAATAAGGACCCGAGGTTAGACTGAGTTGTGGCGTAAGACTGCCCGGACCCAACCGGCAACAGGCAGCCACAACAATACCTATCTAATGTGAGAGGTCAAGGCTTTAATAAGACAATTAAGGCTGAGTCAGGATTGATAGGATTAAGTAAATTTTATTAATACTTAATCAAAATGGAACATGCTAAACTATACAGACTGATTAGGGGTTAGGTTTATAAAACACTTAACCAACTTAGCATGTTGGCTAGAAATAGAAAACCTAGTAGCGGGGGACCCTTTTCAGCGGTAACCCTACAAGGTGTATCAGGATACCCTGAACTAGGCAGGGTGGGGCATGATTACTGGGCTGACTGTAAGGGGTCAAATCGACGGCTGTGGTGCAGCAGTGTAGGTTCTAGCGGGGTGCGGGCGTGCACACACTCTGGCGCAGAAAAATAAGGCACTGGGCACCAGTAGCATACCTTTGCATTCTAGAGTTGTGTCGGGCCGCCACCATGGGACTTGATACACCCCATGGTGGGACCAGCATAGGTAACTACAACATCGGGGGCCGTAAGACACATGTAACTATACGAGTAGGAGTCGTTCAACAGAAATGGATCACTTCACCCTTATTATGGGGTGCCTGTTGGGAACTAGTTTATATGGGTATAGAGATTAATATGGGGTACGATAGTATTCGACCCTAGACCACTTAACTTAGTTTATAATGCTTTCCCATTTCCAGTTTATACTTATCATGCCCAGTTCTTTATTCATAGACTGAATAGTCCTAGACTTACTCAGGCTTTATGTCTGACTCTACTTTTCTTTCGGCTTCTTTTCTTTCGTCCCCCCCTCCCCCCCAGGTCCACAGGGAGGGAATACCGCAGCTTGACCAGTTTTCACATCCAGCTTGAAGAGAAAGAATGTATTGCTTGGATCTTTTCCGTTTTGGACTATGGCTTTGGACAGTGATTATGGGACTTTTGCAGTTTATTTATGTTTTCTCTATGCTTCTTTAAATAATGTAATCAAGACAGTTATGAAGATGTTATGTTTTTGGAAGTATTGTAAGACAATTATGGCATGGCTTGTGTAACACGTATTTTAATGAAATAAAAGTTGTTGTTGGTTTCTACTGTTCAAAAATATGTGTTCTTATATCTGTCTTGTATATCTGTGACTTATACTTATAAACATCCACCAAAATTAGGGCATTCCCTTTGAGAGTGACCCTAACGGATGTGAGGTGTTTCACTTCTCTAATCATACCTGGTCCAAGTAATAACCTTTCTGTAGATTCCCACCAACAAGTAGGTGATCTACAGGGTCGTCCATACAATGCTTTGAAGGGTGCCATGCCGATGCTGGCTTGATAATTGTTGTTATAGGCAAACTCTACTAAAGGAAGATGCTCTTCCCAAGTCCCTCCGAAGTCTAGGATACACAGCCTTAAAAGATCTTCAAGAACGATGTTCACCCTCTCTGTCTTCCCATTGGTCTGATGATGATAAGCGGTGCTTAAACACAACTATGTACCTAATGCTTCTTACAAGCTCCTCCAAAATTCACTGGTTAAATGGGGTCACGATCGCTCACGATGCTAGAAGGTACCCCATGAAGAAAAACTATCTTTCGGACATAGATTGCTACCAACCATGATGTTGTCCTCTTACTCTTAACTAGAATAAAGTGAGCACTCTTAGTGAGTCTATCTACCACAACCTAGATACTGGTGTTGCCTTTCTTTGATCTAGGAAAACCATCTATGAAATCCATAGAAATGCTCTCCCATTTCCACTATGGAACCTCCAAAGGATGAAGTAAACCACCAGGCTTCTTTTGCTCAGCTTTGACTTACTGGCAAACTAAACATTGAAAACAAATTCGGCCACATCTTTCTTCATCCCGGCCCAAAAGAAAACCCTCTTCATGTCTCTGTACATCTTATCACCACCTAGATGAATAGTCATCTTAGAATGGTGGGCTTCTTCTAGGACCACTTTTACCAAGCTTCCAGTTTGAGGGACACAAAGCCTTCCATCTTGTCGCAACCACCTCTTTTCATATATGGCATATCGATTGAGGTAACTAGAAGTCTCCCCTTTTCGGAGCTTATCCAAGATGTCTAAAATCTGTGGGTCACCTTGTTGTGAAGCTCCTATCTGATCCATAAGAGTTGTTGTATCTCCAATGATGCAAACAAGTCAGGAAAAATCTCAATGGAGGGTTTAAAATCAAAGGTTGATATGAACTCCAAGCTTTTCCTCTCCACAAACAAAGGACTTAAGGCCATTCTATGCTTACTAAGTGTGTCGGCCACTACATTACCCTTGCCAGGAGTATAAGAGATTTCAAAAACATAAGAACTAAGAACTCCATCCACCTTTGTTGCCTTAAATTAAGATCCTTCTATGAGAATAGATACTTGAGAGATTTATGATTAGTGTATAAATCGAACTTCTCTACAAGTAAATAATGACGCCACGTCTTTAGCGCGAATATTATGGCAGCTAGCTCTAGATCATGGGTGGGGTAGTTCTTCTCATGAACTCTCAACTATCTACTCCATAACACGCTACCTTTCCTTCTTGCATCAGAACCGCACCAAGCCCTGTACCACATGCGTTAGTGTAAACTGTAAACACTTTGTTCCCATCGGGCAAAGTCAAGACCAGGGCTGTTGTAAGAGCCCTCTTCAAACGTTGGAAAGCAACATCACAATCTGTATCCCTAGAAAATGCCAAGTTCTTCTTTGTCGACCAGGTGAGTGGGGCTGATATCTTTGTGAAGTCCTTAATGAACTTCCTATAATAACTTGCCAACCCAAAAAAGCTTCTCACCACTGTTGCATTTTTAAGAATTTTCCAATCTTGCACTGCAACTACTTTCGCAGGGTCCACAACTATCCCTTCTATGGAGACTACATTCCCTAAGAATCTCACCTCCTTTCTCCAAAAATGGCATTTGGAGAACTTTTCCTTAAGCTGATGGTCATGGAGGGTTTTCAAAAATTCTCTCAAATCCTGGGCATGCTCTTCTTCTCTCTTGGTGAAGATCAAAATATCATCAACAAAGACTATAACAAATTTATTTAGGAACTCCCGAACCACCCTACTCATCAGATCGACAAAATAGGCGGGTCCATTCGTCAGCCCAAATGGCATAACTAGCCATTCAGAGAAACCATCCGTAGTCATAAAAGCAGTCTTATCTATGCTGTCCTCAGCCACCCTTAACTAATGAAACCCCATGGCCAAGTCTAACTGAGAAAATACCAAGGCACCAACAATCTGATCAAATAAATCATCAATCCTCGGGAGCGGGTGCCTATTCTTCTTAGTGAGTTTATTCAACTCTCTATAGTCAACACAAAAACGAAGCGAACCATCCGCCTTAGTTGCGAATACAACTTTAGCACCCCTTTCAGATATGCTTCGTCTGATAAATCCTTTCTCAAGTAGCTCCCCTACTCACTTACTCGGTTCCCTCCTTTCCCTTGGAGCCAAATGGCGCACTAGTAATGCAAATGGCTTTGCATTATCCACCAGATATATAAGAAAGTCGATCTCACGCCTCGAAGGTAAGCCTCGTACCTCATCAAAGATATCAGAATAATCTCGGGCTACTGGAACAGATTGCAGATCATCGATAGATGCATCAAGAGACTCTAGGAAACTAAGCATAATAGACCCTTGGGGGTCAAAAGAAATCTGGAGGGTCCTTCCATGACAAGTCAGAAGCCTAGCGACCTTCCTCTCACAACCCAAAATGGCACCATACGTGGTAAGCCAACCCATTCCTAAAATCAACACATAGCCCATAAATCCGAGCACATGTGTGTCGCATTCAAACTCAATGCCTAACACAGATATCCTCAAACACCGACAAATCATAGATAAATGAGCCGAACCACCAATGAGGTTTGAGACAACTACGGAATCCACTACCATACTAATAATTAAGTGTAGAGATTCAACCACAGAAATATATATAAATGAATTTGAAGTGCCAGAATAAAAAAGTGTTCTAATAGGATGGTTTGAAAGAGAAATTAAACCTTCCACATAAATTTGTATACCTTTATCAGGAGCACTGATCGTGAGAGCATGTACCTGCCCTCCAGAAGTTCCTGCCCTTTGACCTTGTCCTTGTGATCTCTGTTTCTTTGGGTACTCCCTAGCAAAGTGTCCGACTTCTCCACAATTGAAGCAAGTGTTCTTACTTGTTTTACATTCTTTGATCAAGTGGCCCTCTTTCCCACAACTGTGGAACTTCCTTTTCTCCTTACCCTTGTCATTCTTTCTTCCTTTCTTCTGCTGCTGTTGCTGCTGTAGTTGTTGTCCCTTCTTGGGCCACACCTTTATATTTTGCGTTGTCTCCTCAGCTTTAATCTCCTTCTTTTCTCATTTCTCCTCCTCATACATCAAGGCCATATCAACAAGTGTTTCAAAAGTGGCTCCCGTTGGAATAGGGACATGGCTAACCCATGAAGGGTTTCATTTATCCCTTTAGCAAACCACAAAGCCTTCTTATGTGGCGTGTCTACCAGTTGCAGTCCAAATCTTGCCTGTTGATTAAATTTGTTCACATACTCATTAACCGTCAAGTTCCCTTGTTTGAGTGCTAAGAACCTCTCCATTTGCATGCTCTTCTCAGCTTGAGAAAGGAATTTCATCTAAAATCTCTATCTAAAGTCATCCCAAGTTTCCATCGGACGGTCTGCTTGGGTTACCTCCTACCAAAATGAAGCTTTATCCTTCAATAGACAAGCAGCTAACTGAATCTTTCTTCGATCCTCTACTTCAAAGATTACAAACAAGTCCTCGGTCTCCTTGAGCCAGTTACTAGATTCCACAAACATCTCGGTTCCACGGAATGGCTTCCCTCCTATAGCACGGAAATCTTTGTAGATCTTTGAGAAGTTGTCTACACGCGGAGAAGGAAAAGGAGGAACAACATGTGCAGTACGGGGAGGAACATTCCCTTGGCCTTTGGTAGGCGTCGTGGCCTCCAAATATCTATAGAACCATCCTAGTATCGTAATGCCCCCTGGAATGTTCGGTTCCATAGACATGCTGAAAAAGAAAATGAAAGAGATTCAGACAAGGGATCGAAAGGTATTACTTATGGCTTTTTGGGGAATTTTTTTCAATACATACTTTTCTTTTGGAAAATGCTTTCTTTTAAAACCTTTTTGGAAATAACTTTCAAAAACTTTTATCTAATATAGTAACCTTCAGCTCTGATACCATGTGTGACACCCCACGTCCGTTACTGTCACTCACAGAGGGAATGCATTAAGTTTCATGAAGCTTTATAGTAAACAGAATGAAAATATTACAAGATAGACATATATAATAATAACAGCGGAATAAAAACTTTAATTATCATAAGATACCGTGGTCCAAAAAAATCACATGTCTAAAATACAAAAGCCCATTACAACATAAAATCTACTGTCTTGTACGTCAAAAATATCAGAGTACATAAAAGAAATAATATTCCCCAAAAACAAAATATTTCCATAGCAACAAGGATAGGAGCTTGAGACATACATATTAGCAGCTCCAGCAAAAGTAAGCAGATTCACGGTTAAGCCTGAGGGTTTCCTCCCTGAGAACCTGGGGGAAGAAACGGAAGAAAGAAGAGGAACAAAAAGGGTCAGACATAAAGTCTGGCGAGTCTTGTTAATTTTAGAAAGTAAATAAATAAAAGTAGCATGACAGGCATATAAAGTGGATAAGAGAAAGATAACAACATAAAAGACAGTTGTGACAAGGTAGACAGGATAAGGTATATACGCTTCCCTAATGATTACTCTGCACTACTACTAGTATATTCAGAATGAGATGATCCCTTCCATTATAAGGTGGTAGATTTAGGCATACATCCAAATGTATCCTCAGTACCACCCTAATCGATCGGCCCCACCATAGGATGTATCACGTTCTAAAGTGGCAACCCTCCGCTGATATGCACAGCCCTATATCTACAAGTGTCACGGTCGTCTTATCAGCCTTTTTCCGGCTCATTCACGCACATGGCCCCGTCGGTTTGCACCACCCACACTGTCCTCCACGTTTGGATCTCTTATAATCAGTCCAATAAGTGTTCTCCTTCTCCGACCTAGTTCAGAGTACATGTTTGATACCTACTCCGGGTTACTAGCTAAAGCGGGTCCCACACAATATAACACAAGTTCTCCCTTTTGTCTTGTATCCCCCACTAGGTTTTCATTGGTTGTATACCACTAGGTTTCTTTAATTACATAACCTTATCATTTCCACTAGTTATGTTTGCCCTAAAAAGTTTCTTTAATTACATAACTTTATTATTCTCACTGATCATGTATACTACTAGGTGTCCTTAATTACATAACCTTATCGAGTTAAGTTTGTGAGCCTATATGTAAATATTACCCAGCCCCTCAGATTTTCTTAACCCACCCACTGTCCAACCAATTTTACATAACCCTTACTTTAGTTCATAATCATACATTCCCTATGGATTAGATTAGGTTAAGTAGTCCAATATATTACTATGTCCATTTATTGCTTATAATAGGCTAGACCTCCCACATTAGCCTACAACTTGTGGATGCTGGATACGCTGGTCCGGTCCGGGCAGACTTCTTCCACAATTTGGGCCTAACCTCATGTCATAGCCCGTCTCATATTTGCGCACTTAGGCCCTCTCACATTAGGTTCAACATTAGTGGTTGCTGGATATGTCGGTCTGGTCCGGGCAGACTTCCACCACTAATGCAACCTAACCTCGTGTCAGAAGTGCAATTACAATTTATAATTGTAATTATTAGACATTTCATTCTTATCCAATTCTTACCTATGTCCTTATAGGTGATTATGTCCATTTTCGCCATTTTTAATTATATGTCCAATTCATATAAGCATTATTTAAATTATGCCAATTCTAACCCTTTTCCCCCATTTCCTAACTAACGCATTCGCATATATTTGGTGGCATCTTGGCTAGAAAGTAGCCTAGCCATAAACAATAAAAGGGAAAGGTGATGGGAAAATTGACAATAGTGATTGTTCTGGCATAAACATAAACTAGCATGGTGATAAGGTGGACATATGAACCTGATAAACTTGTGGTAGTTAACTAATTCTAACATAACTATGTCATAATAAGCATAATAAGATCTAAATTAACAATTTAGATGTCCAACTGGTTTAGATCTAATATGATAGGCATAAGGTGATAAGCTAGATCTGATTAATAATTTAAATGTCCACATAATTCATATCCAATATTGAAAAAATAGATCTAACATGAATAAGGTCAAGATCCACATCATAGCATGTCATAGAAGTTACAATAGATCTGATAAGATAGAGATTCAGATCCAATAGCTAAAAATAGATCTAACACAAATAAGGTCAAGATCGACATCATAGAATGTCATATGTTCACAATTTACAATGGATCCAGTATAATATAGGCACATGAACAAATCGAAACAATAGTCATATCATGTTTACTTTTAAATATTTATATCTATAAGCAACTAGGATCTCCTATAGTTTGGATTGGAAAAATAATGGATCTTGAATCTCTAACTGATTGCCTAAGTTGATTGTTGTAGAAGATAGGGTCCGTCTCAGTTCAAACACCAGCAGCATTTGGCCTCCATGATTTCCAAGGAAGAAAACAGGAGAAATGGACACATATTTATAGCTGCCAGCACCTCCGAAACCGACTGCCACGTCTGGCCTAGGTGTGTCAACACCCCCTTAGGGGGTCGACCCCCTAGAGCAGAAAATTTTCCGCCTTCCACCATTTTGATTTTTTATGATTTTGGACATGGTTCTGACTCATATCTGGCTCATAAGTATATATATAATTCTTCTACGCGTATACAAACTTAAAGACCACATAACTTCTTCATACGGTGTCCGTTTTACACAAAACAAATGTCTGTCTTGACCAGAATTACGAGACCGATGCAACGGCGCATTCCATTTCCCTTAATTCCGAATATTAAATTAATTATTATTCAATTTATCCTCTTTTAGTGTTGTTAAAAATGCAGGGTGTTAAAGGTAGATGATTGGTATTGAAGTGTAGTGGTTGTTCTGGAGTTCGAATTACTGATGGGGGATCTGGATGTTTGGTTTGACAGTAGGTGAACTGGGAAGTTTGGCAATGAAGCATAAGAGGTCAGATTATGATTCTAGATGGTGGTTGCAGGCGTTGCCCTATCACTGGAAGAGGAGTTTGTATGGACATAGGGTTGTAGATTTTGAGGCAATGCATTAATGTTGCAGCAATGATCAAAGTTGCAGACACTAGTAAGGAGGAGTTGTGTTTGAAGCATTTGGTGAAATGTCATGAAGGAATAAATACAGTACTGAGGGCTGCTCGAAGTTTTTTGGATTGGTCAATGATTGCAAGGCAATAAGGTGCAAAATAAATTCGTTCGAGTAGGTTCATATTTGATACTTTTTGGAATTTAAACAGGATATTCGATGAATAAATAAACGTGAGTAAACTCACTCTCGGGTTCGATTATAATTCATTATAATCGAATTTTTTGTTTAATACAAATATTTCTATGTTGTTTGTTAGTTAATTGGTTGCATTGCTGTTTACTGATAAATTGTGGTTATTATATATTAGTTATATTTAGGCTCGGTGGTTGTGGAATATATATATATCATGCAGTACCATTAGTGATGACTCTATCCCCCATGATATATTGAGTGGATGACATTTTATACTACGATATTCTGTCTTGAAGAAGGATTAGTATTATTTATGTTGATTAATAGCTGATGCAGGAAAGCAGGTTGGAGGGATCCAACTGGATTCATCGAATTTTGTTTTGTTTGTTTTCACACATATTATCATACAAGTGTGTGGCCCGTGCTACGCATACGGGCATAGTGTAGCTATAGAAATGTTGATGGTGTAATTGTCGATGTTGTTGGTAATGAAAGTACTTAATTCGTTAGAAAATACGACTAAGTACAGGAGTGTGTTCGATATTTAACACATTTAGTTTGTGACCAGTGGTACGCACATGAGGCAGTTGTGAAATTTATGATTTTGTGTTTGTTTTAAGACAAATTTATTGGGTATTTTTTACTTTACGGTTTATGCATCATGTATACGAAGTAGTAGTATCAGGGGAATTGGTTTTTTTTTCTTTCTTTTAATGTCATTCATCTCAACTTCTTAGAGCAATCCTAAACGTGTTGCATATAGTTTGTATGGATAATGAATACAGAAAGTTGATATACATATAGAATGGTACATGATTTTGTAGACCTTGATGATAAAATAAGGAAAATATGTTGACACATTCCTAGATAAATGATCAATGATCTGGAACATGATTTGACTTACAAATCATGGATCATAGATGTCGTACTTAATACCATAGCTAGAAATCTTGATACGAAAGCTACAAAACTCTTTCATGGTCCTTCAATCTTTGAGCGTATAAGAAAAACCCTATAGTAAAATGTTAATTGACGAAGCCAGAAATACATATAAGAACAGCCATATGATAAAATTGTTACTGTTACATTTGAACGTATATTACTTATTTCTCAATCTAGATACCTTTGTATGGATCTTAAGAATTGTAGTTACAGGAGCTTGGATGAAGTAGTAAAGTCAATAAACAAACGTAACATGATAAAAATAAAGATTTCGTGGTAAGCTCATGAATCATTGACCTTCATAACTTAAAGAATGTACTTAAAAGTCCCCAAATTGCAAGGTATGCTCAATGCATCTTGATAACTAATCCAAAAGCAGCTTGAAAATGGGCAAGCTTAAGTACGATGATAGTTATATCATGTATGACATGAGGGAGTTTCATTGCTTGCAGAAGTGGATAGGAAGAGTGTGATATATAAATTGATGCATGCTAAATGGATGCTATTAATATTGCCGATGCAACATGTTGATGTGTGTTGTTAATGCATACATGATATAGGGCATGTTTGATCTATCAACAGTGCCAGTTGTGTCTTCTCAAAACTTGAGATGTATAAAATTAAGCATGAAGTACTTTATAGGCTATCAAAACCTGTTTGGTTTTTGTGATATGGACTCGTAGTATTCAAAGTGATGCATGATTGTACCTTTTTTTTATTCCCTTTTTTTTAATCCTGTGATACTGACATCCAAATCAAAGAGAAACCCAGTTGAACCCGTTTTAATAGTTTAAGGGGATATACAATTTGCAAAAACGATCACTATATTACAATTGTTATGTGAACTTGAGCCTACCAAAAATTTGATCACCACCTCCTTCCAATGAGGTAACGACTTTCGATCTAGATTAATAAAAAGAAAAATACATAAATTTACTCATGATCATAATTCAGACAATATTTCTGCATATTTCTCTTTGCTTTCACTTTTTGTACTTTCTTCAGGGATCACAACAGGTTTTTCCATTCTGCATCTGATGTTCGCAATCACTCATATGGCTTCTTCATCAAGTCCAACACATTCTAGTAAAATTGTTTTTGCGGTTTGAAACTTAGGCTCCTTTCTCCTTTGTCATGGGATTGTTACATAGATCAATTGTTTTTTCCTTGACCTTTGTTGCATTTCCACACGACGATTCACACCATAGCCATTCTTATGGACCTGGGTAACAAAAAAATGGGAACTGTATGTTGTGCGTAGTTTGGGAGGTCCTGATCAAAGTTGGAGAGACTGTTTGGATCTTTGCTGAGAGTTCCATAGAAAACTCTTAATGTGTCTCAAGCTGCTATTTTTCAAAATTTCACCAAGTTAGCAATATATAAAGCACTAATATGGTAAAGCTCTTACCCGTAAATCCTCTCTCCAGAAGCCTTGTCTCCAAAACCGGTAGCCATCCATATCTTTATTGTTGTCACAAAAAGGTGTAAAAGCCAGGTGCCTTCCTTTTATATCCATGTCATATAGTTCGCCCATGTTAGCTCTTACAACTTGATCAAATATCACCTTTCTAAAGGAATCGGAAAAATAGCATCTAGGAATAGAATTTTATAAGCCCAAATGATAAGCAGTTTTTCCCTCTGTTTTTGCAACCATACTGGCCACTTGAAGGTAATGAGCTCACTCGAAGCCATATGCATATGCCATGTGAGATCTGTCATCCTTGAACCAAGAAAATGAACATTGTTCTTAATAAACAAAAATTTAACAGACCTTCTTGTGTTATTCGGAATGCTTAACATAATTTTCAAAAACGCTCGTATAAGTTGCCAGAAGCAATGGAAAAAATGTAAATTGTTTCTCCCTGTCTTTCGGCCTTCTTGTACTAGGACAAATTGAGTTGAACAAAATGTTAGCTAAAATTTCATGCAAGAGATTGCTGTAAATTGACTTACTAAAAAATGAGGATAACGAAGGGTTCACTTCATCAATCTCTTCAGTAAATTTGATCACATCACCGTATGCATCTTAACCCATTACATGAAGAACTACAAAATCAATCGATTTAAACCTCGAGTATTTGAACTCATTGGTTAAAATGGGAGTGTTTTCATGTCTTATGCGTTGCTTGTTTGCATCATAGACAACGGAATAGGACAATGTAGGCTACCAGACATGAAACTTAGGGAAATTCAAGTAGAGGAGACCTTAAATAGCATGCTTGATTTCAAAGTGATAACAGAAAAACTTACAGTTGCACTCAATCAGGCATAATGGTCAGTTGCATTACTCTATATAGGTTCAAGAGAGTCGATCTTCCTTCCTTAAAACAGACAACAATAAAAGCGATGTGAATGATGGATTGCCAATAGAAGAATAATGATTATCATGCTGAATACTTGTGCTTTTATACAACTCAAATAAATGAAAATTGTAACTTTTTGTTGTTATGTACAGTTGTATTCACAAGGGCCAAAAACTGCTAGGCATTCAGGACCTACTGGCAAATCCTTAAAGAAACTAATAATAATCTAGAAACGGGGTAAAAAAACCTCCAAGGTATATTAAGAGTCATACTACATGGGGTAAAATTGCTAGCCAAATCCTTGAAACAACAATTAAGAGTCATATACTACATGGAGCAAAAAATGCTAATAAAAAAATACACAGAAAGCCAACTGTTCAACAACCGAATTGTGCTTCAATTATGAACTCAAATAATATAGTAGTAATCAATTAAATCCAAAGTGAAATACATCAATTCCGAAACAAAAAGTTTAGATTAGACATCGATCATCATATGGAAAATAACAAAATATCCTAATTTATGGAGGAAAAAAAATCTGGAATGGTTAAAAAAATCCCAAAGTCACCTACTTTTTAGTCTTGCTTTCCGTCTATAACTCGACTAATATGACTTCCTTTCAAACCTACCATCAGATATATGATTTAACAATAACACTTTTTGATGCAGCAAAATAAGCTTCAGCTTAGTGTAACTACATTTTCATAGCTAAGAAAACAACAGAGCTTGTATGTTTTAAGAGTTATAAAGCATTTCCATCATTTCAACTATTTACATCTAATTCTTTTTTCATAATTGTAATAACCTGGTACATGCTAATGGTATTTAATTTAAAATCAACTAAATAAAATCCAAAAAATTCACTACATCACATCGCATTCTTCGAAACCATGGATTTAAAATATTAGCATGTGTTGACTTTAACAAATAGTTGCATAAATTCATGTATCATTGAACGAAAAATCATAATATGGCCTACTATGTATTACATAGTTGACATATTGCATTAATCAAACATCCACCTTTTGCGCCTATTACTCCACAAAATAGTAGAAGGCATCTGTCCAAGTTATCTGGAAAATCAATCAATCAACATAGAGCATCCATCCTAAGTACATAACTATTGTATAAAAATTTAGTAACATGGAACTCTTAGTTACGGAACTAACCAACAAATCTGAAAAACTAAGCTGCCTTGGATTTTTAGTATAACGTGCTGTATAAAAATGTACAAACTATTATGTAAAACATTGTAACATGGAACTTTTAGTTACCGAACCAACCAACAAATCTAAAATACTAAGTTGTCTTGGACTTTCAATATGAACTATTGTATAAAATGTAATAAATGTTGTATAAACACGAATCAACAAATCTAGTAAACTTAGTTGTCTTAATCTTTTAGATATGAAATGATGGAAGCATCAAGATCCTTCATACTAAATTTAATCCTACTCAAGCCTAGAACTCATGTGACATAGCCGGGTATATCAATTTGTATTTCCAAACAATAATTGGAAAGTAACAAAACAAAATTTAAAAACTATGTTATCATTCCATCATCGACAGTTGTTTATAAAATACAAATAATCAGAAATAAAATATTCTTATGTTTTTAAACATTACCATTAAAGAATAATGAGAATTTTCAACTTTAACTAAACCAGTTTGAATCATGAATGAATAGTTAGAGCATCAGAAAAAAAAGGAATTCTGTATATGCACATAATGAATATATATTGCAAAGAGCTCGTGAATAAGAATGGTTAATTATAATATCATTTAAGAAAATATACTTTACTGAAAGAAGCACGTGAGTTAAACCAATGAAATAAGTACACATTTAACGTGAAAGTGTATTGGTTTCATTTTAAAAAAAAAAGATACAGTGAAATTAAATATGTAAATTGTAAGAACTTAAAAGCTCATAGTATGATCAGTGATAAAAAACTCAGTCTCATAATTTGGACAACATAGAATATTCAATACAAATAGGCCCTTCTCTAGTATTAAAATAGAAATACATACAATTTATCTAGTTTTTCCCGTAGTTAGCATAGGAAGAAATTGACTTCTTAAACATCAAACAGTCATAAACTAATAATTATAGTTGAACCTATAATTTCAGTAAACATATATACAACAATTATTTGGAAGCTCTTGTGGTAGGCTTATATTGGCCAATAACAAGGAAATAGTAAACGTAAACTAAATGAGATTTAACGTAATAGGAAAATAACGAAGCCAGTGCAACATTCAAAAAGTATGTTAAAACGAATTCAAAAATCAATGATATAAACGACCAAACTTAACCAATTGATTAATCCAAACAATATTAGTAGATGCAAGTAATGTTTGGTAAAAGAGTTACGGGACACACGATAAAATGTTTTTACATAACACAAAATAGTTCAATATATCAAATTGATTAAAACTTCTTTGGGTCTGAAATATAGTCCTTTCCAATGCAGAAATCAGCATGTAAATGAATTCAAAAAGAAAACTAATCACATATTCAAGATATTACATGATTCTCAATTTGTCGAACTGCAATAGAGTAACATATTTGAGATAATTAGGGGTAAAGATGGAGATTTAGTCATTAGATTAAGTAAATACGGTAATGCCGGAAAACCAAATTCAAATGAAACAAAATATCAGTGAGTAATTTGTTTTCTTTGATTAAAACTCACCTTAGGATATCTCACATCTTGAAACAATCATACTTACGAATTTAACAAATCAGGCCGAATTTGAAGCTAAAATCAACGACATGGATTTCATTTAGTTAAATATTTTGAAATTGAATGCCTCCAACAGTCGTTTGATTCAACAGAACACTCGTCTATCTCGGGTGACTTTTCATAAGGGTGTATTTTTTCCAATCCCAGGGTTTATGGATAGGCGTACTTTTGATTCAGAAAAAATGAATAATATTATATGGATAGAAGAAAATAGGGAGTAATCGATGAAGGAAAATGTAGCGGTTTCTGTAATTATACAAATAAGATTACATTGATGGAGTATTCATTTCAGGAATTCAAAATTCTTATTTGGGATGGAAAAGAGGGGAAAGTGTGAAGAAATAATAAACTTCTTGGAACTGCCGAAAAGAAGTCTCACAACTCTCGCCATTCCGATCAAGTTAACACGTGTAAGCATTTAGAAAATAGATTAGCTACACAGACAATATTTTAATATAATTATTTTTTATAAATATGTATATCCAAATGAAATTTAGTGTCATATTAGTCATAGCAGTGTATCTTCAAGGATAGTTAAGTAAATATTTATTTTCATTTTACTTTAGTTGAACTTGGAAAATACTGAAAGAGACTGAAGAATGAAAAAAACAAATTGTAATTTCAATTAACGACCCAAGTTGTCTTTTTACCTAGTTGCCTTATTCGATTCATATTTGGCGCAATGGTATTTGGTTTAAAGAAAATGTCCTTGGATATATGTACATAAAGATTTAAATTAACTCTAAATGTCTTTACACCTAGTTTCCTTGTTTTTTAACCTAGTCGCCTTATCAGATGTCCAATTGCTCTGACCAAATAAAATATTGCATGTTTTCACATGACATAAGATACACATAACAAACACAGAAGAAACATTGCCAAAATTAGTGAACAATGCCAAACTTATTATTTTCATATGAGCGCCTACTTTCAATTGAAAGCAAAATTCTTGTATAGCAAACTTACTGCTACACATATATACAGTACAATTTTTTTTTTAAAAAAAATATATTATTCATTTAGCAAGGCCCATGCATAATGAAAATACATGTATAAAATTTGGAGAAATATCATATGATAACGCCGTTTTCTCTAACTATTTCTTCAGATTAAAATGTTTTTCACCTGGAAGATAGCTTAACATTATAATGATTTTATTAACTCCCAAATGTGGATGGGGATTGTCGTTTCTGTTGAATTACCCAATCTTTCGGTATTGAGTTAAAACATGTAAAGAAAGGATTTACCATCTTAAAAAAATTCCTTTTCCATTAATATAGTTTTAAGTCATCTAAATTCTCCAATATAACATGAGGAAGAAACCTTAATTTTTTTCACAAAACTAAATCTTATTTCTGAAAGTTTAGAATTTGGATAAATTATGTGGCAAATAACCAATTTATCATTCCTCATATTTACTCTAAATTTATCCCTCTTCCATTTCCACATAGCAACATAAATTCAATCCAACAACCAGCAGGGTTGATGATGGTGGGGATTACATCCAGCATTGGAACCAAAAACAGAAGGGAAATGAATATTGAATCCCCTTTTGACAGTCACCAAACAATACCATTTCATTTTTTTTAGATAAATGAATTTATATGAAAAAATTGCAACAATATTAATTTTTAATTAAACTAATCCCTAAAATTTCAACTTTTATCATATAAAACAGCGATTGATCTTAATTAAAGCAAAGATGGCATGATGCTTTTAGTAGTCCAAGCCTAATATATGCATAAGGGAAAGTAGGATGTTATTATGTTCTGGAGCATTACAACTGTAATAAGTACACCTAACAAAAATTTACCAGAAAATAGCATAGAAATAATAGGCTTACAAATTATGGTGAAGTTAATCTAAAGCAAGATCCAATTTGGAGCATTAGCCTCAAAATACGAAAATAAAGAAAAGGTCATCAAAAGTAAGATGAACAGAAGAGAATAAACTGCATAAAGTATGAACAATCAATGAATAATGGAAGATAAATCGACCGTACCATTAGGGAAATTCGTTTCCTCAATCTATATCTTCGGCTTCGCCTAGATCTGAACCATTGTTGTAGATTTCAGACTACAAGCATGGCAGAAGCATACCGATGGGGGTCGAGGGTACTAAGCCTGTGGTCAGATGAGGATGTAGACATTCTTGTGAGAGGAGGAAATAGATCATGGATGCGGTTAGAAATTAGAAAAGCGGAATGAGTCACTCTACACAGGGAGGAACGTGAGAAACGATCATAGAGTTTTAACTTCAGACACGTGTTGAGCAGAGAAGGGCTTGGTTTCTCCTATCCAGTATAAGTAATAGATATGATGTGTTAGAAAATCTGTGATTGATACTTGGGTGTTTTGGATGAATATCGTTGGCCCTAGATATAGATATTCAAAATATCATAAAAAGGGATTTTTTAGACTTAAAAAGAAAAATTATTTTTCGAAGTAGAAATGGAATTTCAAATGAAATTTGATATAGAAATTTGTTTTAATATTTAAAACAAGAATTGAAATTTATGAATGATGTTTATTAATAGAAGAGAGAAATTACCATTGGATAATTTATAAGTTTAAATTTAAAGGAATTCGGAATCATTTAAAAGGAAACGATAAGATTATTTCCGATGTTTGGAAAAAAAACCAAAATAAGAATAATCCAAGGGATATACAATTGGAATTCGATTTTATCGAATCTTAAAAAATAATTTATTTTCAATGGAATTTGAATTTAATATAGAGATTGAGTTGTAAATATATGTACAACTAAATTATGAATTTAAATGAAATAGTCAACGATTTTGGATAATCGGAGTTTTCAAATTAAATTTGGGAAAGTAGCTTAATTCATATTAAAATATAAGCTAGAATTGAATTAATAAATGAGTTTTAAACATTTATATTTAATTTAATTAAAACGAACTCGCCGCAGCACAGTAGTTCGTAATTTGACGATTCGAAATTCAGTATATAAAACTCAATATAAGTCTAAATTCGATGAATCAAGAAACGTTCGGACCTATTGCTTGGTGGTTTTCGAATGTAAGAGAAATATCTGGATTTCATCTTATAGATTTTGAGTTATGTCAAAATTAAATTTCCAGAAAAAAATGGTATACTCTTTTATAAACTATAATGATTTAATTAATAAAACGGAAGGTTTTTAAGTAAGTAAAATTTGTTTCTTCAAATCTAGATATTAGTTACCGAATGATTATGAATTCATGAGAATTGAATGGATTGATCTTTGAGATAAAAATCGTAAGTTAAAATATGGAATGGACATGACTAATTAAAACAAAATTTAATTAGTCAATGGTATATAAGAAAATGAAACTTAACAAGGTTAGGTAAATTGGAATTTGGATTTCGATATGAACTTGAATGTGAAAACATGAATTAGAAACTGGAATCGAACTTGGAATTTGAGTTTGACTTGTTTATAAGCAAATAATAACGTGTTTCAACACGACTGATCAAGTTAAGGGAAAAATAAGAAACTACGCTAATTTGAAGATAAATTAGAAAATTAAGTTAAAATGATGGATCGATTTGAAAGAGATTGAAAAAAGGGAACATACATGTACATGAATAGATTAACAGGTGGAATGAAGGTAATAAAGAATATAATGTGAATGCCCGATAAATAGGTACATGTTTGAATTTTGATATGAGATTTTATAAGCCTACCGAGCAGGCCGCTAGGCTTTTTGATTTTCTTTTTGAATGGAAAAGGCCTAGAGAGGCGAGTTGTAGTTATACCGATTAAGCTTTATAAAGGAGACTCTGGCGAAATTTTCCGAGAATTTAAGGAGTTAGGATATTTAAAAAAATTGATAACCAGAAATCAATATATCAATATATATAGAATATTAAAAGGAATTTGGGAAGTGATTTAACTAATGAAATCCTAGAAAGGGCCAGTGATTGTTTGATGTTTAGCAATAATATTTCCACCTGGAAATTTGGATGGATGTTCGTTTTCTTCGATAGTTAAATAACCGACTATCAAAGTTTCTGGACCATTATTGTCAATGCAGAGAGATTGGTCGGATTTATTATCCGCACTCCGTATAGGCATAGGTGTTGCGAATAAATTATTTGAAGATAATTGAAGATAGAGTAAAGTGCAAGGGTTGTTCTTTCTACATGATAGTGCCTTCAGTTTGTCCAGTCCCAGGACAACTTGTATGGACGAATGTCTGACAGAGTACCCCTAATAGATCACATAAGATGATCTTTTCAAGGTATTACGTTTGGTGGTGGAGGAATTTGTTTCTCTTAGATTTTTATACCCGTAATATTTTTAGGAAGATCAACTACTGATTTGACGGGTTTGACAATGTGGCATTCAAAGTGAATGGTGGCCAGATGTTGTAAAAAATTAAACACAGCCTCAAGCCTCACAACCGCGAAATGACAAAAATTGGTCTGGCAGCATGGCTAGTTGTGTCGCCCGCAAGCAGAGTATATCATTAACGATCTAGAGAAACATTCATTTGTTTCCTTACAGATTATAGTTGGACGACGGACAACCGGGGGGTGACAATACATTCGGTCTACTCAAGCTAGATGAGTGACCAGCCATGTGTGGCCAGGTTGCAAGACGTTCTTGTTGAACCCCATTGTATCCCCTCTAGAGTATACTAATTGGAAGGTGGTCCCATACCTTGTCATAGTTGGAATCCAATCTCCAATAAGCGCCCTGCGATTTTTGATTTTATGCTATGTATGTGGCACGTGAGATGCTAGCGTTCTACTAGATGGTTATTTATTTGATTATACATTATTATAAAATCACCGGATTTTGATATAAAAATGTTAGGTTACCTTAAGGTAAAAACCATCCGTATTTATGCGTGGATCGGTCTTACGATTACCCTTTTCTTTCAAGAGGTTTTTCAAAGTTAAACATTATGGTTGGAGCATACTCACACCAATCTCATGACTGACCTAGAGTTTATTTTGTTTCTTTTACCCTGAACAGTTTGGTGCCCAAATTTGTACAGCCAGTCAATTGTTTCAGGCTTGTACAGATACATTTGGAGGAGTTGGAAGTAGGAGGCTTCACCGTTAGTTATTTAGAGTTATTTCCTCTGAGATGTATATGTGTGTACTATGATATGGTATGTATATACAAATTTGTATTTCAAAGTTATGATATATGATATTATATTTTGTTCAGTTCCGTTGTGAGATTCGGATGTTTTCTTTTGTTCTATCTTTTTCTATTGTTTAATCCTAATGACTATTATTTCTGTGCAATTTGGATTGGACATGTGTTGTTTTAGTCAACTCAGATAGTATGGATTTGCAGGCCATTACAAGTGGTATCATAGCTTAGGTTGAGCGACACCTAGGCTTTGTTGGGGTTTACTCATTAGAGATTGGGTCAGTAGTACCCTAGAATGAGTTTGAGTGTATACATGAGAGAGCGTATTTGTTAGTTGATATAAAAAATATTTTATATTGTGTTGACTGGTTTGTCAAGTGATTTATGAATTCTGGTCGATACATACAACTGTATCGATAGGTGTTTCTAAACACTTGAGCAGAGTAATTCGACACCGTATGTTTCAAAAGATGGATAAATGAAATAAATTTACCCAAAAATATATTTTTATATGAAAGGAATAATTTTGCAAAATTATTATAATATATGTATGTGTTGGTTGAGATTATAATCAAATAAGATTATAAATTGAAAGTGCTTATATATAACGCTCCCAAATAAAACTTGTACCTATAGGAATGAGATGAAATGGAATCGAACTCAAACCAGAATTCCGAATTTAAATCCCGAAAAGCTGGAAAATATTTTTCCAAAGTATATTAAAATAATATACCCTTGTTAGATATATTTTTGACTATAAATCATATTAAATGGATTTTTGAAAATGGTAAAGCAGTGAACTCACTTTAGTCGCTAGAAAATAATTCTAATGATGAAGCGTGTATTCATCGGTGTTCATTTTCGAGTTTCTAAGTGATGGATTGCTACCTTTGTGAGATTTCCAATGGAAATTTATTGTAGAAAACAGGTTGTTTTGGAAAATTCAAATATTTTGAATTTGAGAAAGGAATATGTATATATATATATATATATATATACATGTACACATATGATTTCAAAGGATTTGAAGAAAAAACTCGAGAACCTGAATTTTGGAATCTAAATTCAAATTAAGCAAGTTAAATGGATTGAGATGAATGAATTGATTTGAACCAACTAGAATTAATTTAAATGCGTATGATTAAAATATGAAATACAGAGTTATAACAAAGTGGGCTTTAGAAAAGTTAATAGGTCTACAATATTTCTTCTGCCTTAGTAATTTCGTTGATGAAATTATTTTTAGGAGGAAGGAACGTAACATCTTGGATTTTTAGCCAATTGTAATAACCCGGAAAATCTGAGCCAGTTTAAATTTTTTATTTTAGCAGTTTTGGCGAATTTTGAATATTTAAAATAGAATTATTTTAAATAATATCGACGAAAATTTATTTTGAATATAATTAGAATGTATATATTATATGCGTCGTCGTTAGAATATAAATAATTATATATAATTATAAATAGAATTGAAAATGGCGCGGTAGTTCGATAATTCGATTTCAAACTTCAATTGAATGTGTCGGGTGCAAAACAATCCAGATTTTACTGAAACCAAAAACATTAGGATCTATTTGGTAATATCTTTCCAACGAATCCGAAAAATCAAAATTTCATAGCGGGAATCAAAAGATATGTCCAGTTGAAAATTCTGAATAGTCGCTATGGAATTCAGGCCCTTAAAAATAGACATTTTGCAAACGACCTCGGATTTCGACGAAACCACTTTTGTTGGGTCCGTGATGTAAAGTTATTGCTAGATTCCAAATTTCATAATTTTTCGAATCAATATGTGAGCGTGGCAAAGGAAAACGCGTTTGACCAGTTTCAGTTGATTTTAATCGACTGGAAAATGGCCATTTTTCAAACGGTCTCAGAATTCGACAAAACTAGTTTTGTTAGAACCGTATCGTCAATACGAAGCTAGAAAATATTTTTCGAGAATTTTTAGAGTTCGTATGTGACCCCGGTAATTTGAGATGTACGTTTAAAATTCAATATAGCGATTTAAATGTAAATTCAACGGAAACTTATCGAAATGATCGAATCAGCTTGCGATACATATCCCATTGTGTTCGGAATGGGGGTAATTAGCTATGGACGACAGGCGGTGAGCCTCGTTTTGAGGTCGAAAATAAAAGTTGCTTTTTAGTGAAAAATAAAATAATTAAATAAATAAAAAAATATTCCCCCTTCCTTTTTCTTCTTAACCTGGCCCCCCTTCAATCGTTTTCATTTTCAGAGAAAAGAAAAAAACCCACGATGTTGCCAATCGCCCCCCCCCCCCCTCAAATCGCCATCGCCGGCGACGGGAGCCACCGCAGACCCCCTCTCTCCGATCCTTCATCGCCCCGTGCCAACGACACTCCGCTCCAATCGCGAACTCCAGCACCACGAGCCCGTCACCGCGCCATCGTGAGACCCGCCAGAAGCTTCCGCAGCCGCCTGGCCATGCTCCGCCACCCTCCTGCTCTGGCGCCCCAGCCGCGAAGCGCCCCCACTCCACCAGCAATTCCGACGAGCCCCAGTGAGCTCCAACATTCGAAACCCTAGGGTTTTGTGAGTCCTCTGATTTTGTTTTATTTTTTTTATTTACCTTATAAAAAGATATGATTTATAATGATAGAAAGGTTGGATTTTTATTAACGATATAAAAGAAGAGATTTTTTTACTGTAAAAAGGTGAAATTATATTTTTGAAAAAGTGAAATTATATTTTTGAAAAGGCAAAATATTTATTTTTGAAAAGGCGAAATCTTTATATGAAGAATAGCGTGATAAAAATATAATCTTTACTATATGAGCATCGATGAAAAAAATATAATTTTTATCTATATAGTAGCGGTGTAAAAATTCGATTTTTATATATTGAATAGCAAAGTAAAAATTCGATTTTTATATATTGAATAGCGAAGTAAAAATTCGATTTTTATATATCGAATAGCGAAGTAAAAGTTTGATTTTTAAATGTATGAAGCAATTATAAAAATATGATTTTTAAATTGAAAGTGAATAAATAAAAATGTGATTTTTATTTTAAAGACACCAAAATATAAAAATGTGTGATTTTTATATATGTAGTGGCTACGGGCAACGAAGATGGCAAAGATGCGATAGCGATGAAGATTTCTATCAAAGAAGAGTCAAGATGATTGGATAGCTATTTGTGAGAATTTCTCGCCTTTCAATTTCTTTTCTAGTTATATTTATATACTAGGATGCAGACGGTGCTTAGTAGCACCCGACACAATCGTCCACAGACCATGGACTTGTTTGTTTGATTGCAAAAATTAGTTAGATTATTTGATTGAAATTTGAGTTGTTTGGTGAAATGGAATGGATTGATGTGTGAATGGCGTAGGCCTTCACTAGACCGGGGATAAGGCTAGGCCTCGTCCCGTTTCTAGTATCGTGCCGTTATGCCGCCGAAATTTTCTAAAATAATTTAGAAAAATAAAAATATCATTTTATTTAAAGAATGAACTGAATAGAAATTCATAAGTTAAAATAAAATATTTTATCGTCAAAAATATAATTTTTAACGTGAATGTGAATAAATAAATATTCATTTACAAGCCGGACGGTTTGTTTATGTACACATATTTGAAGGACATTGATTGGGTTGATAAATTTTACACATCGCCCAACTGCACAAATAAAATATGCGTTTGATTATTTGAAACCCCACACGGGTGTTGGGATGAAATATAAAGTTCACTCATCCTGATTGATTAAATATGTCGATCGGTTGATTGACAGGCTGTTATAAGCGTTAGATATCTATATTTGGTGCTTATACAGTGTAGTGCACTTTGGTTGATGGTTGATTATTTTTCAATGCTATTATATACATGTGTTGTATGAAAGTCCATATAATTAATTTTATATGGTAATTGATTGGGCCTTATTCCAATTTAGAAAATAAAGAACAATATAAAATAAAGGTTCATGTGTTGACTATACTCATCCGTTGAGATTAGTCATGTGTTGAACGAAATATTTTAATAATAAATTTTACATCTTTATCAATATAAAATAAAGTTTCATGTGTTGACTGTACTCATCCGTTGAGATTAGTCATGTGTTGAACGAAATGTTTGAAATAGGAATATTTGAACTAAGAAATATGTTGATAATAAGAAATGTTTGAAATAGGAATATTTGAAATAGAATATTTGAAAATAGAATTATATGAAGCCGTGTTGATTAGATTGACGCCATTTTGACGTGAACGATATTTATATCGATTTTATTCGATTTCGAAATGAATTGAATATAAAGTGATTTCGAAATGAATTGAATATAAAGTGATTTCGAAATGAATTGAATATAAAACGATTTCGAAATGAATTGAATATAAAGTGATTTCGAAATGAATTAAATAAAACGAATTTGATTTCAATTGAATATATAACGAATTTGAATCCAATAGAAAACCACTTTGAATTGAATCGAATTGAAAACGAATTCGAATTGCATTTAAAACGAAGTGAAATGAATTCAAATTGAATTGAAACGTGAATTGAATAGAAATCGACGAAATATATATTATATATATAATATAATGGCCTGAATAGAACGCGCCGCGGCAGTTCGTGAATTTCGACCATTTATTTCAAACGGACATTACAGGAGGTCCGACCGTCGGATTCTCCTAAAACCGGAACCGTTAGGTTCGTATCGAAAAGAGCTTTCTAACGAATATTAGAAATTTGAAATCTAACGGTTGGATTTGGAATTATGTCCAAATCAAATTTGAAAAAGGTCGTTGTAAGTGCAGTTCGATGGTCGTTGGTGGAAATCGATTGTACGGGCCTTGATAAAATTATTAAAAATAGTAATAATTTGTGTAGAATCATAAGAAATGATTTGGGAAGAATTAGGATGAAAAACTCCATGTTTGAAAAGATAAAAATAGATTTTTATCGAAATGAACTAGTTTTGAACTAGAATTATAATTCTATTTACTTTTAAATAAATAAATTGAATTTGAAATGGTTTTGAAAATAACCATAATTTCCGATAATTATTGGAATGGATTTGAATCTAAATTTTCTTTGGATTATTTCAATGTTAGATTTCGTGATTATACAGATGTTGTTATGGAAATTTGAAAGATATATATATATCGTTATTTCCGATACGATATTTGTTGGTCGTAGAATTTGATATTGAATATAAGCCAAGATATTTTCTATTCAGAGCCTTGTATTTAATATCAAATGTGACGTGGGTTTGTCGTGAATGGTGTCTTGACTAACACTGTTCTTGAACCCAGTTGAGAAAAGATTAAATCTTTTTATTTAGATTTAATAGAGTGTACCAATTAAATGATATTTAATTGGAATCGAATTAGTATTGATTTTTGGGTTTATCGTGAACGGTGTTTTAAATAACACTTGTTCTTTAACCCGATAATTAATGGAATGTGATTTTGGGTTTATCGTGAACCGTGTTTTAAATGACACTGATTCTTTAACCCAGTTAACGATTAAAACTAAGTGGAGATTTAATGAATCTTTAATTAGATTGAAATCATCGAGAATGGGGTATCACCAGTTTTACTCCAGGCGATAGTTGAATCTTTAATTAGATTTGAACGTGAAATGGTAATTGAATTTACCGATAACACTGTGGTGTTAGATATGAAGTATCACCAGTTCTTGTTGCTGGCCCTGAGTAGGCCGGGTACGCATGATAGGGGGTTCTCGCTTCGCGGTTTGGTGGCGAACGTGAGACTCTTGCCCCTACATGTCACTGGGGAGGGCGTTGGTTCGCCAATAGGCGCGAGACTCGAGAGGGTCGCCGTAAAACAAGGGACTGGGGGACCATGTGTGAGCCGCGGTGGGTTTTACCTGCTGGAATGGAGGATGAAGAGATGGTTGCAAAGCCTACCGGATTTCGCGTTTTCGTCACAGTTGGTATCAGAGCTTTGGTTTACAGAGCTCGAGAACAAGACACATTAGAACCATACGAAAGAATTCATCAGATATTGGATTAGCAATATCCAATTAGAATGACTCGTTAGAGATAGGATCAGTAGTATCCTAGAACGAGTGTGAAAAGTATATTTTTCAAATGAAAACAATTTTGTTTTGAAAATTTAAATCAATTCTACGTATTTGAATATTTATTTATTTTCAATTTGGACAATCGAGTATATATAGATTTCGCGTATACGCGTCATGAACGTATATTCGAAGTTTTAATATACTGGATAGATATAGAATCACATTCTAGACATCCGGGGATGATTCTGATGATGGTTCATCATCATCAGTATTTATATTCGAGTGACGAAGGTGTGATATCTATATATTTCCATTAGGCTGGTGTGAGAACCAAAACTAATATGGCTAGAACACATTTGTTGTGAATTGGCATCAAAAACATGATTTTTGTATATATATATATATCAAATTTATGAATTTGAAACTCTAATCCACTAATTGATTGATGTTTGTGTTGTTTGTTTATTTGTTTGATAATTTTTGAACCATTATGCCTAATAGAACCAAATATTGAATTGTATTGAAAATTTGTCGCATTTGCTTGCATATACGTATACTTACGTTGAACAGGTCATAGCAAGGAGGCTAGAGCCAGAGAATAAAATTTGTTTGCCCGACAAATAGGTACATGTTTACTACATAATTTACTGTTTTGTTTGGGTGATGATGATTTTATGAGCCTATTGGCTAGCCGCTTGGCTTTTTCTTTTTCTTTTTGAGATCAGAAGGCCTATATGGCAATTTCGGGATTTTCCCGTGGCTCCCGGTGCAGGGGAGGTTATGGCGAAATTTTTCGAAAATTTAGGGTGTAAGCCAAATTTTTGAAAATTTGAAAATTTTCAGAAACTGAAAAGTTGGAGAATGGAAGCCAGATCGAACGTAGAATCGATTAATCAAACCACTTTCGACTTTGTTCCTTTTCGGGGATGAAAAGTTTTAAGTGGGTGAGATTGTAATAACCCGGAAAATCTGAGCCAGTTTATAATTTTTATTTTAGCAATTTTGGCGAATTTTGAATATTTAAAATAGAATTATTCTAAATAATATTGACGAAAATTTATTTTGAATATAATTAGAATGTGTATATTATACGCGTCGTCGTTAGAATATAAATAATTATATATAATTATAAATAGAATTGAAAATGACGCGGTAGTTCGATAATTCGATTTCAAACTTCAATTGAATGTGCCGGGTGCAAAACAATCCGGATTTTAGTGAAACCAAAAACATTAGGATCTATTTGGTAATATCTTTCCAACGAATCCGAAAAATCAAAATTTCACAGCGGGAATCAAAAGATATGTCCAGTTGAAAATTCTGAATAGTCGCTATGGAATTCAGGCCCTTAAAAATAGACATTTTGCAAATGACCTCGGATTTCGACGAAACCACTTTTGTTGGGTCCATGATGTAAAGTTATTGCTAGATTCCAAATTTCATAATTTTTCGAATCAATATGTGAGCGTGGCAAAGGAAAACGCGTTTGACCAGTTTCAGTTGATTTTAATCGACTGGAAAATGGCCATTTTTCAAACGGTCTCAGAATTCGACGAAACTAGTTTTGTTAGGACCGTATCGTCAATACGAAGCTAGAAAATATTTTTCGAGAATTTTTAGAGTTCGTATGTGACCCCGGTAATTTGAAATGTACGTTTAAAATTCAATATAGCGATTTAAATGTAAATTCAACGGAAACTGATCGAAATGATCGAATCAGCTTGCGATACATATCCCATTGTGTTCGGAATGGGGGTAATTAGCTATGGACGACAGGAGGTGGGCCTCGTTTTGAGGTCGAAAATAAAAGTTGCTTTTTAGTGAAAAATAAAATAATTATGTAAATAAAAAAATATTCCCCCTTCCCTTTTCTTCTTAACCTGGCCCCCCCTTCAATCGTTTTCATTTTCAGAGAAAAGAAAAAAAACCCACGACGTTGCCAATCGCCCCCCCCCCTCAAATCGCCATCGCCGGCGGCGGGAGCCACCGTAGACCCCCTCTCTCCGACCCTTCATCGCCCCGCGCCAACGACACTCCGCCCCAATCGCGAACTCCAGCACAACGAGCCCGTCACCGCGCCGTCGTGAGACCCTCCAGAAGCTTCCGCAGCCGCCTCACCATGCTCCGCCACCCTCCTGCTCTGGCGCCCCACCTGCGAAGCGCCCCCACTCCACCAGCAATTCCGACGAGCCCCAGTGAGCTCCAACATTCGAAACCCTAGGTTTTTGTGAGTCCTCTGATTATTTATTTATTTATTTACCTTATAAATAAATATGATTTATAATGATAGAAAGGTTGGATTTTTATTAACGATATAAAAGAAGAGATTTTTTTTACTGTAAAAAGGTGAAATTATATTTTTGAAAAAGTGAAATTATATTTTTGAAAAAGTGAAATTATATTTTTGAAAAAGTGAAATTATATTTTTGAAAAAGTGAAATTATATTTTTGAAAAGGCGAAATATTTATTTTTGAAAAGGCGAAATCTTTATATGAAGAATAGCGTGATAAAAATATAATCTTTACTATATGAGCATCGATGAAAAAAATATAATTTTTATCTATATAGTAGCGGTGTAAAAATTCGATTTTTATATATTGAATAGCAAAGTAAAAATTCGATTTTTATATATTGAATAGCGAAGTAAAAATTCGATTTTTATATATTGAATAGCGAAGTAAAAGTTCGATTTTTAAATGTATGAAGCAATTATAAAAATATGATTTTTAAATTGAAAGTGAATAAATAAAAATGTGAATTTTATTTTAAAGACATCAAAATATAAAAATGTGTGATTTTTATATATGTAGTGGCTGCAGGCAACGAAGATGGCAAAGATGCGATAGCGATGAAGATTTCTATCAAAGAAGAGTCAAGATGATTGGATAGCTATTTGTGAGAATTTCTCACCTTTCAATTTCTTTTCTAGTTATATTTATATACTAGGATGCAGACGGTGCTTAGTAGCACCCGACATAATCGTCCACAGACCATGGACTTGTTTGTTTGATTGCAAAAATTAGTTAGATTATTTGATTGAAATTTGAGTTGTTTGGTGAAATGGAATGGATTGATTGATGTGTGAATGGCGTGGGCCTTCACTAGACCGGGGATAAGGCTAGGCCTCGTCCCGTTTCTAGTATCGTGCCGTTATGCCGCCGAAATTTTCTAAAATAATTTAGAAAAATAAAAATATCATTTTATTTAAAGAATGAACTGAATAGAAATTCATAAGTTAAAATAAAATATTTTATCGTTAAAAATATAATTTTTAACGTGAATGTGAATAAATAAATATTCATTTACAAGCCGGACGGTTTGTTTATGTACACATATTTGAAGGACATTGATTGGGTTGATAAATTTTACACATCGCCCAACTGCACAAATAAAATATGCGTTTGATTGTTTGAAACCCCACACGGGTGTTGGGATGAAATATAAAGTTCACTCATCCTGATTGATTAAATATGTCGATCGATTGATTGACAGGCTGTTATAAGCGTTAGATATCTATATTTGGTTCTTATACAGTGTAGTGCACTTTGGTTGATGGTTGATTATTTTTCAATGCTATTATATACATGTGTTGTATGAAAGTCCATATAATTAATTTTATATGGTAATTGATTGGGCCTTATTCCAATTTAGAAAATAAAGAACAATATAAAATAAAGGTTCATGTGTTGACTATACTCATCCGTTGAGATTAGTCATGTGTTGAACGAAATATTTTAATAATAAAATTTACATCTTTATCAATATAAAATAAAGGTTCATGTGTTGACTGTACTCATCCGTTGAGATTAGTCATGTGTTGAACGAAATGTTTGAAATAGGAATATTTGAACTAAGAAATATTTTGATAATAAGAAATGTTTGAAATAGGAATATTTGAAATAGAATATTTGAAAATAGAATTATATGAAGCCGTGTTGATTAGATTGACGCCATTTTGACGTGAACGATATTTATATCGATTTTACTCGATTTTGAAATGAATTGAATATAAAGTGATTTCGAAATGAATTGAATATAAAGTGATTTCGAAATGAATTGAATATAAAACGATTTTGAAATGAATTGAATATAAAGTGATTTCGAAATGAATTAAATAAAACGAATTTGATTTCAATTGAATATATAACGAATTTGAATCCAATAGAAAACCACTTTGAATTGAATCGAATTGAAAACGAATTCGAATTGAATTTAAAACAAAGTGAAATGAATTCAAATTGAACTGAAAAGTGAATTGAATAGAAATCGACGAAATATATATTATATATATTATATATATAATATAATGGCCTGAATAGAACGCGCCGCGCCGCGGCAGTTCGTGAATTTCGACCATTTATTTCAAACGGACATTACGGGAGATCCGACCGTCGGATTCTCCTAAAACCGGAACCGTTAGGTTCGTATCGAAAAGAGCTTTCTAAAGAATATTAGAAATTTGAAATCTAACGGTTGGATTTGGAATTATGTCCAAATCAAATTTGAAAAAGGTTGCTGTAAGTGCAGCTCGATGGCCGTTGGTGGAAATCGACTGTACGGGCCTTGATAAAATTATTAAAAATAGTAATAATTTGTGTAAAATCATAAGAAATGATTTGGGAAGAATTGGGATGAAAAACTCCATATTTGAAAAGATAAAAATAGATTTTTATCGAAATGAACTAGTTTTGAACTAGAATTATAATTCTATTTACTTTTAAATAAATAAATTGAATTTGAAATGGTTTTGAAAATAACCATAATTTCCGATAATTATTGGAATGGATTTGAATCGAAATTTTCTTTGGATTATTTCAATGTTAGATTTCGTGATTATACAGATGTTGTTATGGAAATTTGAAAGATATATATATATATCGTTATTTCCGTTACGATATTTGTTGGTCGTAGAATTTGATGTTGAATATAAGCCGAGATATTTTCTATTCAGAGCCTTGTATTTAATATCAAATGTGACGTGGGTTTGTCGTGAATAGTGTCTTGACTAACACTGTTCTTGAACCCAGTTGAGAAAAGATTAAATCTTTTTATTTAGATTTAATGAAGTGTACCAATTAAATGATATTTAATTGGAATTGAATTAGTATTGATTTTTGGGTTTATCGTGAACGGTGTTTTAAATAACACTTGTTCTTTAACCCGATAATTAATGGAATGTGATTTTGGGTTTATCGTGAATCGTGTTTTAAATGGCACTGATTCTTTAACCCAGTTAACGATTAAAACTAAGTGGAGATTTAATGAATCTTTAATTAGATTGAAATCATCGAGAATGGGGTATCACCAGTTTTACTCCAGGCGATAGTCTAATCTTTAATTAGATTTGAACGTGAAATGTAATTGAATTTACCGATAACACCGTGGTGTTAGATATGAAGTATCACCAGTTTTACTTCATGGGATGAATAGGTTGGGATTGGGAAATCAAAACAAATGATTACTTCGGTAAGGTTCGTTAATCCCGGCTAGTGGAATCGAAATTCCAAAGAAGATTAGAGAATAAATTCAAGGAATTTGTCTTTGATAAAATTAATGGGAACCTCTCCCTATGAATGTGAAATTTAGAAACTAACTGTCGGTTAGCCAAGCAGAATGGTTTTCTGAATATTGATCTGATGTTGGTTTCGGCCTTCGGGGTTAATATTTGGGGAATTATTCTCTTGATTAATTTACAGTTAGTGACTGATGAATTGGAATGAGGTGTATGTTGTGTTTGTGTAACACTTATTTAAAATAATACGCGAGTTATTCAGAAAGACCGGGTTTATCCCATTCTGAATAACTGATACGACGATAAGTCGAAGATGAAGACGGTGGTCGAAGACCGGAAGTCTTAACGTCGCTTGGATAATTACTGATGATCTTGATTGGGATGTACACCCAAGAAGATGGAAACAGTTAGTGATCGTCCAGACGTACTTGGAGATTGATGGATATGCGGGGTACTAGGTGCCTCCGGTTTCGTTCAGACCCAGAACGGACTTGTAAATGGACTGTGTGTCTGACATTGGATTTTAGTCCGTGTGATTGATCTCTATTAAATATATATCTGTTTGGCGGCGGAGAATTTATTCTCTTGCTTAACGCCCTTCTCTGAGACGTACGAGCTCAGGGGTTATATATTGATGGATATCAAACGCATGGAGTGAATTGCCTATGTGGCATGCCTAAGTGGCAAATGATCAAGGCTTCTGTTGAAAAGAAAAGTCTTGTGGTTGATGATCAAAGCACGGCCTTTGTGGCATAGCTTTGTGTAACGTTGATTCGCGAGCTTCACACCCGGTATGAACCAAAAACGGGAGAGGACGTCAGGGAGGGCATGCGTTTCTTTCTAGCTAGAAGTGGCGTCAGTGGTTTTACATGCCCTGACGAGTTTGACTTATGTGGTTGTTGCTGTTGCGAGGCGCCTCGGTTTGATCGGACGATCCGGGTCCGGTGGAGTCATTCGTTGGCTCATTTACGCCCCATAGGGCGGGGAAACGCATGTTCAGGGTTTAAGTTTAATCCACATCGGTGGACTGGCCCTGAGGATCCAAGGGCCCACCTGAGTCTGGGTCCTGAGTCTCGGGCTAGAGAGTCTCGAATCGGTTGAGGACTATCTTTTGCCTCGGTTCATAGATGGAAACCCAATTTCCAAATACGTGACATTTGCGGTTTTATTTATAGAGCCTAGTATGGCGACATGATATATGGTACCCATGCCGCCTATGATTGATACTTATGATTTGAAGTTGTTTTATACACTATGCACTTATAATAGTATCAAATGATTAGTTTTAAACGTATTAAGCATTCTTTGGCTGTTATAAGGGAAACCCCTATCCCCCGGCTTGCGTTGCATTATGTGATAGGACCTGGGTCTTATAACAGCTTCATTTTTCTTTATTTAGCATTGCGCTGTTTGTTTTATGCACTGGTATTCTCGGGAGGAAACCCGTTCCGTGTTATACGGCGTGGTCCCTTGATTTACCTAACTTTAAAAATAAAGATTAATAACTGTTTTGTTCTCACACCAGTCCCATGACTGACCTGGAGTTTATTGTTTTAACCTAAACTCTGGGTGCCCTTATTTTGACACGGGCAGCTAGTAGTTTTGGTTTTGCAGATTTATATTCACAGGATCCTGGTTTACAGCTGGAACGATATCCGGAAAGCTTTGTATCCGTATATCTCCTTCTAGTTGTGTATTGTATTATTTTCCGCTGCTATGTAATGTATTGTAATCTCTGATATTTTTCTGTGTAATATTTATTCATTTATACCCTGTATATTCTTGTAATCTGATGCATTGTTGTAATATGCAATGAAATGTTCTCCCGTCTGCGTTCTGATTTGTCTTGTTCTCAAACGATAGGGCGTTTCGACCGGTCTGGGTCGGTTTAGCGACTGGTTCGGACCGAGCGAATTTCCTTTTCTTCACACCAATCTATTGTGAATATTTAAATTAGTTTTAAATATTGAATTGGAAATATAAATGAATTTTTAATACTGATTTTGTCAATCTAATAATTAATATACGATTTAATTTCGAATATATCGAATTATCAAATATGGAAACAACAAACAATTGAATTCAGAGTTAAAATTGAATCAAAATGAATATATTGATGAATATAAATTCTATTTGAATTAGAACCATAATAATTAGGGTGCGTTTTTTACAGGTCCCTATAATGTTTTAAAATGTAAAAAAAGTCCGATCATAAAAACTATAAAAATTACATCTCTATTTTTGAATAACCGCAATTTTAATACCGATTATAGCCTTCAAACCCTAAAAACCCTCTTTCATTCATTGATAGTTTCATTAATTAAGTAGCGTAATTAGGGCAGCCGATTTAAAAAAAAAAACCTAAAACCTTTCAGCCGACTCTCCCATTTCTTCAATCAATCGAGTGAAAAAAAGTAAAATCATTGAAGAATTGAGTTAAAGTCTTCATCGACATGGCTAGAACGAAGGTAAAAATATGATTTTCGTATATTTCTATATAAAAATGAATATTGTAGTTGAAAATCGTAGTAGCTCTTGAATTAAACTTGATTTTTTGTAAGATTATATGCGTTTATTAAGTTGTATATCCAAAAATGTTTGAAAACATGTTTCTGGTTGTTAAAAAATTATGGTTTGTCGATGTAGCAAGGAATGTCGAATGCAACTGGAAAAACGAAATCAGGTAGTTGTATATGTGTATGCAGTTAATCATAAATATTGCATACAATAGTGCATGTTTATCATATGTGATGGTTGAATTTATGCATGTAATAACATATTTTGCATACAGTAGAAAAATTAAAATATTGATGATCCATTATTATCTGAAGATTATTAGAAATGTTGGATTATAAATATGATTTGTTCATTGATTTTTGCTATTTTGCAATTAACATTATAATAAGGACTGATTGCAATTCAGTAAGTGATTGTACGAAATAATTTTGAGTAGAAGTATGAGGTAATTTTCAATAAATTAAAGTTTGTTTTCATATGTTTTGGTAGTTGAAGAAATTACATTCATGTTTGCAGTTTATTTGCATTAATGTATGAATAAACTCATCAAAATTACTTAAAACCTAGGAATTATATAATTTTGTTGCATAATATATTGAGGTCAATAATTAATTATTGTATTGTTATATGGTTTTTTTAAGTAATTGTTGCATACAAGTCTGCGTAGATTAAATGGTTCATAATTATTAAAATTCGTTTAATAGTAAATGTTGCATTCAAATGTGCATTAATTTAATGTATGTTGCAGTATGATGTGCAGATTAGTCGAATTCGTGACTGAATGATTGCAACACTGCACCTACAGGTTTATAATTATATGAAGTGATTGTAAACTTTATAATTCAAGTGTTCATTTATGTAATGGTTGTTGCTTTTATTGGATTTGTGCGGCAGTAATATTTGAATTAAAGTGTGCAGATATTCTATTTTTGTTCATTAGTTTTTTGCAGTTAAAAATTGAATATGTAAAAATATAATTTTTATTTTTTTCCCAATGTAGTAGAAGATGCTGTAGTAGAAATTGAGCTTGATAAAGCATTAATTACTACTGACCAACTGACAACATCTATGCATGTTAAAAAAAGACAAAAAGTTGAGGAGAATGAAAAGATTTCAAAGAAAGAGGAAGTTTATAGGAACAACTTGAAATCTTTTATTGATCTAGTGGAAAAGTTAAAAGATGATGAGCTATATTCTGGAAAACATTCAGAATTGATGGAAAAATTGTCGCTGGGAAGGTTCAATGAAATGATTTTTGATGGTCTTATTCCACCGTCCGAGACGACCAAAAATTCGACAACTTTGGACATCATAATCAGAAGCTTTAAGAAAAACATGAAATATTTTCAGTTTGGTGATTTGATACTCACATGTACAGAAAACGATATTAGGAAAATGTTAGCAGCTCCAGCACAAGGTCAAATGATTAAAACAAGTGGACATATAAAGGCAGAAGATAAGGAGGATAAAGAATTTATAGCTTTCAGAGATAGACATTTTAAAGATGAAAAAGTTGTGAACAAGAAGAATATAGAAAGGGAGATTTTCTCGACGATAAAAATAGAATCTCCGGAAGCTCGTTTTAAAACGTTGAAACTTATTCTTCTGTATTTGGCAGCTACATTCTTGATTTCCAGTCCAAACTATAGCTTACCATGGACACTGATACCGTATTGTGTTTGCACAAGAAAGTTAAAAGCTATTTCGTGGCCAAAAACTATTCACAACCATTTATTTACCCAAGTCAACAAATATCACGAGACACCACGCAAAATTAATTCTTGCGTGACGCTATTTTTGGTAATAAAAATAATATCATCATGTTAATTTTTTATTAATTATGTTTTCATAATAATAAATAATTTTTTTTAGGCAGTGGCGGTTTTGTGAAGAAACATGTGTTTTGATGACATCAAAGCCTGAGTACAACACGATGTATCCTTTGATAGGAAAATGGGACATTTCAAAACTGAAGCCGGCAATGATTCTGAATGTGACCTTCAAAAATGTAAGAATATTTTAAAGGACGTTGGATTTCTAGCTAACATTATGATAATTTTTTGAAATGCTGTAAAAAAATGTGCAAAAGTAATAAGAAATTAGCGTAATTAAATGCAGTTAATGGGAATATTTAATTTGAAATATTATTTGATGTTATTTTTTATCACTAGTTTAAAAACATATGTAGTGTAGGTGGGTTAGTATTAAAGTTTATCATTTGTAGTGCTTAAAATTAATTTGAATAGTTTAGTAGTTATATGCAATTATGTGTAAAAGTCGTATACATATATGCTAGTATTTTTAATATTAGCAGAATAACAAAATTGTTGCATACTAATACGAAGTTTTCATATATATTTGCACAATTGTGTACAAATATTTTAAGATATTAATTTGTAAATGTGTGTTGTATGTGTATGTAGGATGTAGAAGGAAAGGATATAAAGCTTCTTAAGCATGAAGTCGACAAGAATGATGAATGTGCTGCGTTTTACAACAAGAGGGAAAAAAATTTAAAGGACTTAGTAGCAAAATTAAAATTGGAAATTAGAAAGTTAAAACAAGAAAATTTGCGTTTGAAACGAAAGGTGGATGAACTTGAGGCAGATTCTTCCGCAGATAATAATGATAACAAGCAACTTGAAATAAGAAATGATGAAAATGACATGAGTTCTGAGAATGACGAGGAAACAGATAGTAAAGAGGATGTTGAACAAGAGCAAGAAGAAATGAATGTCGATTCAGAAAGCGAAGAAGTGGGTACTGATGAAGAAGAGGGAAAAAATGAGCAAGAGCAAGGTAAACAAAAAGAAAACCAGGTTGTGCGTGAAAAGGGAAGTAAAAACAAGAAGGACATTGAAAAATTTATTGCAAGTTTGAAATTTAATCAGGATGGAGGAAAGAATAGTGGAAAAAGAGATGGAGTTTGTGAACAGATTGAAGATGGTGAGGTTGAAGTGGAAATGGAGAAGAATGGGGAAAAGAATAGCGAAGAGGGGAAGCGGACTACAGAGTTGGTTAATGAAAAGGTGATAGAGAGTAGTAATGAGAAGGAAAAACAAGGTAATATTAGTAATTTCTACGTATTGTTAATGTACCAAATTTATATTTTATATTAAGATAGAATAAGAGGAAACTTGCATACAGGTATGCAATTTTACTTAATTATAGCATCTGTGAATGAGAGAAAAAGTATTGATTTTTAATTTTTTTTGAAGTAATAAAAATTTCTGGATTACTATCTGCATGTACAATTACGTAATGCATGGTTTATATTCTGAAATATAATTAACTGATCAATATTTTATTACGGGGAAAAAATACTTTCATGATAGTATGCCAGTATTCTGATTTATAGCATGTCTGGAGTCATATATTTAGAATTGTGTGTATACTATGTGAAAGCTTTAGTATTAAAAACCTTTTTTCTGCAAGTATTACGACTTGTTGGTTTTTATGAGAAATAAATAGTATTAGATGTTAGATTAATATTGTATCGAAAAATATTAGCGTGTTGGTATGCAACTAATATGATTAATATCATGATTGTAATCAAAAATTTAGTGTTGTGTGATTGATTGCTTGATTGCGTTAATAATACGTGCAAGATAGTGTGCATCTAAAAATAATTGTTTCATTATAGTGTGCATGTTTTTATAACTATTGATGCAAGTAATAAAATATTAATAGATGTCGAGCTAGAGAACTAAAAAGACCCTGAGTTGCAGAATTAAGAACAGCAGGAAATGGATCAGGGGAATGACGAGAATAATGTTGTTAAAGATGAAAGTAATGTAGAAAAAAACGCTAGTGGTGGAAAAAGAAGATAAACATAAAATGACAAATATATTCAAGGTGAGTGATGAAATAGACGATCTGGCACAAATGATTAAAGATTAGGAAATAAAGAAGAATGAGGAACAGAAGAAGGAGAAGGGGATAAGAAATGTTGAACAGCTAGAAGGTAAATTACAATATTCCAATGTTTTGTAATGTAGGACTAAAAGCATTTAATTTTCTATTCAAATTAAGTAGTTTTTTCGGTTATGTTCGTTTATGACCAAAGGTAAAATAAAAAGGTTGATTTTATGTGATGAATTGCATTCTTTTATGCAGATTTATGATATTTATGCATTTAGATGAGCACATATTTATTTATTGATTGAGAAAGTATGTTTAAATAGATAGGGAAAAGAGGAATGTTGATGACATAATTTCAGAAGATTGTAAAGACCAAAAAAAGGGGGAAATTAAGCAAAAGCAGTTGAAGGAAGACGGGAATGAAAGAAAACGTATTACGGACCTGAGTAAAAGGAAGGAAAAAAGTGGGAACTTAGGTCTTTTAAGAGCCAAAAAGGTTAGAAATAAAATAAAGTTTTGAGTGTAAAAATGTGTGTAATGTGTATGTTACTGTAGTACACTGGTTATATATGTGATATTATTTCCAGGTACCGTTAAAAGAAAACTGGATGAGTTTGAAACGGTAGTTGTGGAGGACTATGAAGAAGGACCAAAATTTGAAGAAACAAAACTAGGTTCGGAAATGAAACTAAGAATATTAAAAAATGTGCTTAATCAGGTCCATCAGATCAATGTTATGGAAGAATTTGTAAAACTTACTGGCCTAAGGTAGAAGTAGAATAGATGTTTAGTTAATTATTATTATTTGATACGGTATGATTATTGTGAATATTACGAAAAATCAATGATGATTGCAGTAATTAGTGCAAGATGTTAAAAAACTGGAATTTGTATTTGAAATTTGTAGTCTAGGTTGCAATTATTTTTGTAAAGAATTTTTAAACTTGCATTAATATATGCAAGTTTTAGGCAAATTTGCATACATATATTCAATTAAGCATCTTTATTTATACATAGAACTGGGTCAATGATTCTATGTCTTATTGTAATGGATGTAAATAATTAACAGCAAAAGTGCATACCTTAATGGTGATGAAGACATCTGCATTGTTGGAACTGCATGGGCAGATTTGATACGTGGACGTTTTGTAGATTCACAGGTATAGCCGTATCGAAATAGTAATATAGTTTAATAAATTCCATTTTTGGTTTTAAATATCATCATATATTCAGGCTTCGTGAACAAGTTAAATGTATGTTTTGTTGTAGATTATTGATTGGTTTGCGCATGAGATGAGAAAGGAGCACCCTGAAATTATGTGCTTGAAGACTGTAGCCTGTGTAACAATATACATGATTTAAACATAAATTCATTTATTCACATTTAAAATTTGTTAATTATATGAACAATTACAGGCATTGGTGGATATGAAATCAACGGAAACGTTAAAAAATTAGTGCACAAGCCAATTGAGGAAGAATATAATACTTGTACAAAAATATTCATTCCTACACACCAAGGGGACCATTTTTCACTTTTAGAATTCGTGAAAGAAGATGGATCCATTATGACTCAAATAATCCAAGAAGAGTTGGAGGAGAACATCAGAAGTTAGCTAGTAAAATGGTATGTAAATTGATATTCTAATTAATTGCAGCATTAGTTCAAAAAATAATAAGTGTTTTTTATGTTGGAACAGAGAAAGTACATAAATGCGTTTGTGAAAAAAATGCTTACAAAAAATTATCAAAAACACAAGGATATTGAGTTTGCGAACTCCCCACATCAAGGACAGACGTAAATAGTTACATTAAGATTAATTGCATATTACCATGCTTTTTTATGAAATTTTTGCAGAAATGTATGCAATTAATGGAAAATAAATTGATAAACAAGTGAATTATGCAAATTTAACGATTATCTGTTTTCATTTTTGCAGAGTCGATTGTGCACTGTTTGTGATGAATTTTATGAAGAAAAGAAGTGAGTACATGGAACTGGATATAACTGATGAAATTTATATGTATCTACAAAGAGCTGTTCTGGCATACGAGATTCTCAACTGTAAACCATATAGTTGGACTCCTCTCGAAAACTTGACGCAAAACTTCTTTCTGTCTGATGCAAACATGATTTTTTAAGTTTGGAAAATAACATCGTAATGTTTGTTGTATATATTAGGGATTGTATTAAGTAGTTGGAGTACGGTGACTAGATTATGTAGTTTGTAATGTGGATTGATTTTAAATTCTATTTTCTGCATGTAGTACTTTTGAATTTCGTACACAAATTTGAAATGTGGCTTAACTGATGTTATATAGTCTTGTTAGTGACAGACTTGAATAAAATGTTGTGTTTTCTGCGTATATAAGTATGGGTTGGTTACAGTAGTTAATTTAACAAATTATTTTGTAATATTATGTTTTCCAGTAAATTTTAATGATATTAAATGATATTATGAATTGTTGCATATATGTGTACAATTATTCGTAATACTTGCAGACTTAAATGCAGATGTTTGTAAATAATATTTTTAAATTTTTTGTTAAATAATGCATGATATTACTTCGAAGTAATATTAACGTATTGTTATACAGATGCATAAATGGAAATGAATTAAACAATTTGCGTTTTGAACACATATAGAAAACTTGCATATATTTAAGCACTATTTTAATATAAATGGTTAAATTGTTGCAAATATCTGTAGAACCAGTAAAGCAATCATTGGCGACTAATTTAAAGATGTCAAAATTTAATCTGGAAAACACTTAGGCATAAATAAACTATTATTAAAAAAGAAAAGAAATATTTCACCGAAAAAAAAGAACATGCATACATGATGAACATTTGCATAATTGAATGCAAGAAATTTGAATAATTGCATACCTATATTCAAAGAAATAAAATAATTTTGTACAGTAGCAAGTATTATATAATTTATACGTGTATGCATCAAACATGTTATTTTGAAGCATATATGAGCATAATCAAAAAACCATAAGTATGATATAAGTGAGCAGTGTAATTGCATATATGTGAGCAAATGTAAAGAAAATTTTATTGCGAACAGACAGGTAAAATAAATAAATTTACAAGTCAGAGAAGCTAACAATAATTTATTGAACAGAATTCGAAAAAGTAGTTAAAGGTTCAGAACAATGTACATTACAATCAAATGTCATGTAAAAAAAACAAGCATATCTAATATTCTTTTGATGAGCAAGTCCTTTTGTTATGACCAAGCTTCTTGCAGTATCCACATCTAATTGTCTTTGTAAACTCACCTGCTGATTTCAACCTTTTTGATGATGATGGTCGACCAGGCATTCTTCTACTTTTTGGAGGAACAATAATTGCATCTTCAGAAGCAACGTCTCCACCCATATAATTTACAATAGGATTTATTAGATGGGAATAAGATAATTGAAAATGACCGACTTTGAAATAAGCTTCAATGTAGTCGTACACACTCAAATTTTCACAACTCAAAATACATCTGACGGCATGAGAGCAAGGAAAACCAGTAATTTGCCACACGTTACATGAACATACGCGATTGTAAGTCAACAAATTGATGTGTTGGAGAATGAACTTCAAAATTGTATTCACTTGATTTGATAACAAACCATGAAGCTCCCTCCAAATGAAGAGTACGTAACCGACTTTCGTTCACTAGACATAAAACACTTTTCCAAGTAGAAGCTGCTTCACGTTGATTGGACATAAGTTTCATTAGTTTTAATCTTATTTTATCCAGACAAGCAGTGATAGGTAAATGCCTTTCCTCCAAAATCCACTTATTAAAACTTTTTGAACAATTTGATGACATTTCACCGTATCGACATGCTGGAAAAAATAAGTTAGTAAACTTCTCAAATGGAATTCCATCCAAAAAGTTTGCGGCAGTAGATCCACCAACATCTCTAAAGTTCTTCAAAGAAGCATTAAAATCAGTCAAGTTATATGCGTAAGCAATTCTTCCAAAAGTATCCAACAACAACCTCTTATTTGTTTTGGAAAAAATAGATTTTAGAGCAACCTTTAAATTGTTCGTCAAATGATAGAAACAAGACCCATGAACTGAATTTGGAAACACCTTTGGAATTGAAACAAGAATACCAGGATGACGATCAAAAATGAAAACATAACTTCTATTGTCTTCTTTGAGAAAATCTTTTAGTTGTTCACAAAACCAAATCCAGTTTTCTTCGTCTTCTCCAGATACAATAGCGATTGCTATAGGGAAAAAACCTATGAAAATAAACAAATACAAAATTAAATTATTAATATAACAGATAATGTCAAAAAATATAAAAATTAGCAATAAAACAAGCATATTTGTGAAAACATTTTCGTAATGCACTGTAAAAATTAAGAACTGATGAAGTCAATGTGTGGAGATAAAATTAATGCACTGATTTGTGCATATATACATAATATATGCACGTAAGTATGCATATATAAATATTATTTGAATACCGATATACGGATATTTTGTAAATAAGCATAATTGAATGTAAGAAAATTATTTAATATCAGCAGACTTAGGATTAAAGCTCATTATTAGAGTGGTACTGTTATCAAACAAAAAATCCTTAATTAATTTGCCATATGTTTCCAAATTGACTTATGTGCAAGCAGATTATAGAAACATTTGCGTAATTAAAAAAAGAAAATAAGAACTGATGCATTCACAATATACTGCTAGAACTGTAGCAATCAATAATGCATAAATACAGATTGTGTGCTAATTTATATGCAAAAATGTTAAATATTTGCATACCTATATGAATTTATTCAAGATGTCGCAACATTAATAGCATATGTTATTATAAATATTAAACCTGTATGCAGTAGGTTATAATTGCTGTATTAATACGTGCAAAAATGTATAAAATTTGCATATAGTTAAGTATAAAAAAAAGACTATTATAAATATGAAATAGAGTGTAAAACAACGTACCGTCATTTCCATTTTTACCCGTAGCAGCCATTAAACAACCTTGAGCTCTCCCCTTCATAAAAGTTGCATCAACAAAAACTAAAGGCCGACAATATTGAAATCCATATGCACAGCCTTCAAGACCAATAAAAACTCTCTTAAATTGACGTGTATTGTCTTTGCACTCCAAAACAACTGTACTCCCAGGATTAGTAGTACCAACAGCATCACAAAACGACTGCAAATGATGATAGGACATTAAATCACTCCCATGTAAGTCATCTAATGCCAACCTCTTCCCACTGTAAGCATAATAATACTTCAAGATAACATTATACTCTGTCTGAAACAAATTAATAATATCTTTTGTCTTCATTAACGGATTGGCTTGAATATGATCACAAACCAACAACTTAATCAGTTTACTAGATATAACTGGATTATTTATGTCATGAATTCCAGCACCGCAATTATGTTCAAGTTGAATTTTCTTCACAACAAAATACCTAGGAAGATTGAACTTGAGAGATGCATGAATCCTAAAGAAACAATTTTGTTTAGAACAAACAACCGTTACTCTTTCTTTATCGTTCTTGATCAAATTAAGCTTGTAACCAGATTTCATACTATACATCATCAAATAAAGTCTAAATTCAGTAACACCGCCTTTAAATTGTTGACCCACGCTGGTGAAAACAGATTGGTTCAAATCACTTTTTAACAATTGCTTAAATTGGTTGTTCGACTCGTTAGTAGTAGCAAATGAGGAATCATTACCAATAGAAGATTTGCTACCGTAAGCAAGTGAAGAACTATTTCGAGTAACGTCAACAATAAAAACCAAAAAATCCTCACGATTATGTGCAGCCAACAAAAGAATTTATTTAAGATCAGAGTTACTTTCTATATTTCTTCTCAAACCATCTTTGAAGTGATACAAATCAAATGACAACGGACTTAGCTCAATCCATTTACCACAAACAGCATCTCTAACAATATCAACAGAACTTTCAAAATAAAGACGAATAGAACAAGTATCATTCTCGTACTTCAGCATCACCAATACACCAATATTTGCTGAACCGCTAGAAAAAAAATTAATTGTTAATCTGTAAAAAACAACATTCATCTACACTGAACTATATGCATACATATACGAAAATAATAGGAATATGTGCATACTTATATGAAAATTTTAATAATACTTGCACAAAACATGTTAAAAAACCACATTCAACTATATTGAACTATTTGCATACATATACACAAAAAATAGAAATATATGCATACTTACATGAAAATTTTAATAATACGTGCACAAAACATGTTAAAAAAACCACATTCAACTATACTGAATTATTTGCATACATATACGTAAATACTAGAAATATATGTATACTAACATGAAAATTTTAATAATACTTGCACAAAACATGTTAAAAAAAATCTAGAACACCTATAATTTTAATTCATTACAACTATATACATAATGATGTACACAACTGATCATCAGGCAAACAATCAAAACAGAAACTAAAAATATATGGAAACAAAAATTCGATTAAACAGAATGATTAACATAATTCTATTTTAAAATTCAATTTGAAAATAGAAAACGTTATATTGGGAAAAAAATGAAAAATAACATAATACCTTGATGAAGACGATGCCATATCCTAAAATAAAAAGAGCAAACAAAGTTTTCCTCTGTAAAAGTTGACAATCTAGTAGATCTCTGTAGCAAACGATTTGGATGTTCAAAAAATTAAAATAAAGATGCAGCCACCATAAGCAGGAAAACAATTGGTTACGTAAATATTTAATCACAGATAAGAAATATCTGATCAGATCCTAAATTAGTGCCATAACTAGTAAAATGGGCAATTGTGTAAAAAAAATAGGCGCTATTTTAAAAACAGGGATGAATTTTATATGTTTAGAAAGAGGAGGATGTGAGCCTAATTAACTTTAATTCTAAGGATGTGAGGCTAATTTTCACTAATAATTATTTATTATCTATGAATTTAATTGCTTTGAAATCAATTAGATTTTAAGCGATTGAATTTAATACATAAAAACAGTTAATTTTCAAAGAATGTCAAAATTCAATGAAACCATTTCCATCAGAGCCAAAATAGTTTGTAATTATCAGTTTTCAAATTTCATAACATTCGGATTTATCGTTTGATCGTACAGTCAGAAAATGCGTAAAAGTAATTAAATTAAAGTTTATTTAGTACATTAATTTAATATGGTACTCTATAGATACGGTCGAATTAAATTTCAGAATCTATTCCGTTGAGTTCAGAATAACGTAATAACCTTGTAATGTTCGTTACGTTAAAATAGCAGTTCGGGATTACAAGTTATGGGCAATGAGATATTTTGGAATATTGTATTATAAAATCAAAAAATATATATAAATAGCTGACGTAAGGCTGGTATCCAAGCCATCATAAACTATATTAGTGTAGACTTATTTCATCTTGAGCCAACAGAATTGTCTCCGATCTTCGATATCAAGCAAACAACAATTTAATGGTGTATGTACTTCCTGTTTTCCCCTTTTGCATATAAAAGGCACTACACATTTCAGAAATTCGCAAGTCATAGAAACTTTAGCATAATTTAAAATGGACACTTATTTCCTTATCTTTCAAAATCAAAGCCACTCCTAGTAAAAAATCATGCTTTCCGTGAATTAAAAGAATCTGCTTTGTCACTAATTCAAATGAAAACCAACTATTATAATCTCGTTTTTATTTTGCTCTTCATCCTCTAAGATTCTCTATGGGTGCGAGGTTATCACTGATGAAGGCGGAAATGAGTATTTGGATTTTTAGGCGAATGGAAGCATCAATTGGCAAAACAGGGGTAGGATTTAACTTCGAAGATTGTCGCTTGATTTTGGGTGGTTTTTGGGATCGCGATGGTGCAACAGTTTAGAGCAAGAGTTCTGGCAAGCTTAGAGATGAAAATTTGGAAGGTCGGTGAACTGGGATGTGGGCAGGTGATCACGATGTAAGTGTAGTGGTTGTTCTGGAGTTCGAATTACCGATGAGGGATCTGGATGTTTAGTTCAATAATGGGTGAACTGAGAAGTTTGGCAGTGGAGAATAAGAGGTCGGACTATGATTCTAGATGGCGGTTGCATGCGCTGTCCTGTAACTGGAAGAGGTGTTTGTCCGGACATAGGGCTGAGGATTTTGAGGCAATGCATTAATGTTGCACCAGTGATCGAAGTGGCAGACACTGGTAAGGAGAAGTTATGTTTGAAGTGTTCAGTGAAATGTCGGGAAGGAATGAATGCAGTACTGAGGGTTGTTCGAAGTTGTTTTGTGGATTGGTCGACGATTGCAAAGCAATAAGGTGCAAAATAAATTCATTCGAGTAGGTTCATAGCTACGATGTTTTGGAATTTTAAACAGGATATTCGACAAATAAATCAAGGTGAGTAAACTCACTCTCTGGTTCGATTATAATTTATTATAATTGAATTTTTTATTTAATACAAATATTTATATGTTGTTTGTTGGTTGATTGGTTGCATTGCTGTTTATTGATAAATTGTGGTTATTATATATATTAGTTATATTTAGGCTTGGTGGTTGTAGCTATATATATAAGAATATATATATATATATTGGATTTCCCGTAGTACCATTCGTGGATGACCCTATCGCCCCACGATATATTGAGGGATGAACTTCTATACCACGATATCCTGCCTTGAAGCAGGATTGGTATTATTTATGTTGATTAACATCTGTGGATGCAGAAAAACAGGTTGAGGGATCCAACTTGATTCCTCAAAATTTATTTTTGTTTGTTTTCACATATATTATCATATATGTTGTGTTAGAAAACCTGTGATTGATACTTGGGTGTTTTGGATGTTTGAATATCACTGGCCCAAGATATGGATATTTAAAATATCATTAAAAGTGATTTTTAGAATTAAAAAGGAAATTTTATTTTCCTGAATTTCAAATGATATTTGAAATAGAAACTTGTTTTAATATTTAAAACAAGAAGTGAAATTTATAAACGACATTTATAAATAGATGAGAGAAAATATCATTGGATAATTTGTAAATTTAAATTCAAGTATAAAATTTAAAAGGGAATTGGAAATCATTTAAAAAGGGAAATGGTAAGATTATTTCTGATGTTTGGAATATAAAGCGAAATAAGAATAATCCCAGGGATTTATAATTTGAATTCAATTTTATCAAATCTTATAAAATAATTTATTTCCAATGGAGTTGGAATTTAATATAGAGATTGAGTTGTAAATAAATGTACAACTGAATTACGAAGTTAAATGAAATAGTCAACGATTTTGGATAATTGGAGTTTTCAAATTAAATTTGGGAAAGTAGCTTAATTTATAATAAAATATAAGTTGGAATTGAATTAATAAACAAAGTAAACCATTTATATTTAATTTAATTAAAACAAACTCGTCACAGCATGGTAGTTCGTAATTTGATGATTCGAACTTTAATGAGTATATAAACCTCAATATAAGTTGGAATTCGATTAAACAAGAAACATTCAGACCTATTAAATGATGGTTTTCTAATGTAAAGAAAAATCTAGATTTCGTCATATTAATTTTGAGTTATGTCAAAGTCAAATTTCTAGAAAAACAATGGTATAATCGTTTGTAAACTATAACGATTTGTTTAATAAAATCGAAGGTTCTTAAGTAAGTAAAATTTGGTTTTTCAAATCTAGATTTGAGTTAATGAATGATTATGAATATAGGAGAATTGAATAGATTGATCTTTAAGGTAAAAACAGAAATTGAAATGTGGAACGAAGATGGCTAGTTAAAATAAAATTTAATTAGTCAAGGTTATAGAAGAAAATGAAACTTAACAAGGTTAAGTAAAATGGAATTTCGATTTCAATTTGAACTTGAATGTGAAAACCTGAATTAGAATTTGGAATCGAACATGGAATTTGAGTTTGACTTGTTTACAAGAAAATAATAACGTGTTTCAAGACGATTGATTAAAGTTAAGGGCAAAATAAGAAAATAAGCTAATTAGAAGATAAATTAGAAAATTAAGTAAAAATTATTGGATTGATTTGAAACAATTTGAAAAAGGGGAATATACGTGTATATGAATAGATTAACAGGTATGGAGTGAAGGGAATGAAGAATATAAAGTGAATATCCGACAAAAAGGTACATGTTTAAATTTTGATATGAGATTTTCTTAGCCTATTGAGAAAGCCACTTGGCTTTTTGAATGGAAAGGGCCTAGAGTGGCGACTTGTAGTTGTACCAATTGAGTCATGCAATGGAGACGCTGGCGAAATTTTCCGAGAATTTAAGGAGTTAGAATATTTTTAAGAAATTTTGATAACTAGAAATCAATATATTAATATATATAATATCAAAAGGAATTTGCAAAGTGATTTAATTAATGAAATATTAGAAAGGGCCAGTGATTGTTTGATGTTCAGTAAATAATTTTTCCATTTGGAAATTTGGATGGATATTTGGTTTCTTCGATAGTTAAATAATTGACTATCGGTGTTTTTGGACCATGGTTGTTAATACGGAGAGACTGGTTGGATTGATTGTGTGAAAACCACTCTACATAGGCATAGGCGTTTCAAATTAAATAATTTTAATATAACTGTAGATGGTGTAAAGTGCAAGGGCTGTTTTATCTACAGGATAGTGCCTTCGGTTTGTCTAGTCCCAAGACAACTTCTATGGATGAAAGTTTGATAGAGTATTCCTAACAGATCACATATGACAATCTTTTTAAGGCTACATTTGATGGCGGAGGAATTAGTTTCTCTTAGCTTTTTATACTGTAAATTTTTTTGGAAGATCTACTAGTGATTTGACGGGTTTGACGATGTGGCATTTAAGTGAATGGTGGCCATATGTTCCAAAAAAGTAAATGTAGTCTCAAGCCTCATAACCGGGAAATGACGAAAATCGGGCAGGTAACATGGCTAGTTTGATCGTCCCCAAGCAAGGTGTATTGTCACCGACCTAAAGAAAAAATCATTTCTTCTTCTTTCGCTTTCGTAACTTACGGATTACTGTTGGACAACCGACAACCAGAGTGACAATACATTCGGTCCACTCAAGCTAAATGAGTGATCGGTCATATATGGCTGGGTTGCAAGATGTCCTTGTTGAACCCAAGTGTATCCCCTCAAGAGTACACTGATCGGAAGGTGGTCCTATAACGTGTCATAGTTGAAATCGAATCTCCAATAAGCGCCTTGTGGTATTTGATTTTATACTACGTATGTGCAGCGTGAGATGCAAGTGTCCTACTAGATGGTTATTTATTTGATTAGACATTAATATAATATCTCCAGATTTTGCTATAAAAATGTTTGGTTATCGTAAGGTAAAAACCATCTGTATTTATGTGTGGATCGGTCTTACGATTACCCTTTTCTTTCAAAAGGATTTTCAAATTAAACAATTTGGTTGGAGTTTACTCACACCAACCCCATGACTAACCCAAAGTTTATTTTGTTTATTTTACCCTAAACTCTTGGGTGCACAAATTTGTACAGGCAGTCTCGTACTGATACACTTGGAGGAGCTAGAAGCAAGAGGCTTCACCGTTAATTACTTAGAGTTATTTCTACTAAGATGCATATGTGTGTACTCTGATATGTTGTGTATATACAAATTAGTGTTTCAAAGTTATGACATATGATATTATATTTTGTTCAGTTCCCTTGTGAGAATCTTATGTTTTCTTTTGTTCCATCTTTCATCTGTTTCTATTCTTTAACCCTAACGACTCGAAATTCTGTGCAATTTGGGTTGGACGTGTGTTGTTTTAGTCAACCCAAATAGTATGGACTTGCGGGCATTACAACAATACTATGCTCCAAAACCAAGCAACAACCTTAAAAAGCCCATGTACTAGTAGCAATGCTCCAAGATCAGCTTACGAGTGTCGCGGTTATGGTAGCCATCATTATAACCATCAACTGCAACCTTAATCGTTGTTAGTGGTCGTAAATTCTAGTACCATCACCACAAACATCTATAATGGTTACCCATTGTATTTCAAATTTTAAATCATTTTATTCATGTATTTTTAATGATACGTGTTATTTATGATAAACTCATATAGTTTTAACTTTTTTGCAAATGTATTTATTTGTATATATAAAAATCACGCACGCATATGTTACTAGCTCGTGAAGGCACATATTATTAATATACAAGTTGTTCATTTGACTTAGATTACCAATTTTTATATTTGAATGTTAAATTTTGCATGAAAAAATCATCTATGGTGGTTATGGTCAACTATGTTAATCTGAGTTTTCAACCGTCACCATAACCATTACCATTATAGAATGTAATCACGCAGATGGTTGGTGTGGTTGATAGTTCAATGTAACATCTCTAGAGCAGCATGTCACACTCAAAGGCAACGATCAACTCAGTACCAATACCCAATGGTGGATGCAAGAAGATCCCAACTAGGGCCAATGCCCCATCTAAAAATTCAAAAATGAATTTTAGAAAACGAAACTATTATACTTTGCCCATACCGAAATTTGAGTTGGGCCGTGGCTAGACTTCAAAACCATAAACATTTCACTATCTTTTTTTTTTTTTGCCTATTAGTTGCCTGCTGCCTGATGCTCTCTTTCTCCTTCTACACGCATCATTCTTCCATCATTCTTTCATAAAGCAAGGATACCGCTATTTCTCAATTTCAGTTTAAAACTCAATTCAGATTAAAATACAAACTCAATCAAAAAAATTCATTAGAATCAGCAAATTGGAAACCCTATTTTAGTTTTAGTTGCATTTAAGGCAAGCAATTTATTGCAAAATCTTTGTTAATAATTTGTTTTCTTGATACAATTTCGAGTTCATCAGAGTTTGGCTCACATTAATCTTGTTTCTATTATTATTTACTTGTAATTTGGTTTGTTCACTTGTAGAACTTAAAGCCAGGTTAGAATTTGAAGATTGATTGAAAGAGAAAAAGATGAAGAACTATTTTAGCATAATTCAAATCATGTGATTCTTTAATCCTAGTTCTTACCATTGTTTTTATATTCGTATATCAATTTAATTGGGCATTCCTTCTTCATTAATTTTCAATGTTGAATCGTTTAACCATCAATTTGTAAATTGAACAAGCATGCTTATGTGTGTTTTAGAAAAACCAAGTCAGTCCTTATGCTACATAACGATGTTGTAGAGTCTTCCTCTAAAAAAGCTCGTATGGAGGTTGAAATAAGTTTTTCAAACCTTCCTACCGATCGTAAAGAAAGGATCCAAATTTATGAATATGCGAACCGTTGTGAAAAGGTTCGAAGAGCTCACTTATTAAAGGAGCCTTGTCAACTTTTTGACCATTGTTTTCCAAGAAATACAAAAGCAAATGATAACAGACGATTTAATCCAGATTTGTTTAGTCAATATCCAAAATGGCAAGAATACCATATCAAAGAAAATGATGTGTATTTTTGTACTGTAATTTGCTCAAGTCAAATAATAGAGATCAAAGTGGAGGTGGTTGTTTTTAACGTAAGGTTGGCAAGCATGGAAAAATAAATATCTATTGGATGCATAAGTTGGAAATCATGGAAGTTTGCATAATCAATCTCACGAAAAATATGAGGCCTTTATGAATGCAAAAAACAAGTTAGTACATTGTTTGGTGGCTTCTTTGAGCTACAAGTTAAAGAATACAACATTCTATTAAAAGCATCTATCCACTGTGTTAAATTCCTACAACAACAAGGATTAGCATTTCGAGGACATGATGAGTCTTATGAATCTAATAACCTGTAACAACCCGTAAAATCTGGGCCAGTTTAAAATTTTTATTTTGGCAATTTTATCGAATTTTAATTATTTAAAATGAATTATTTTAAATAATATCGTCGAGAAATTTATTTTGAATGGAATTCGAACGTATATATTTATACGCGCCGTCGTTAGAATATAAATATTTATATATAATTATAAATAGAATTGAAAATGGCGCGGTAGTTCGATAATTCGATTTCAAACTTCAATTGAATGTACCGGGTGCAAAACAATCCGGATTTTAGTGAAACCAAAAATGATAGGATTTAATTGATAATATCTTTCTATCGAATCCGAAAAATCAAAATTTCGTAGCGGGAATCAAAAGATATGTCCAGTTGAAAATTATGAATAGTCGCTATGGAATTCAGGCCCTTAAAAATAGACATTTTGCAAACGACCTCGGATTTCGACGAAACCAGTTTTGTTGGGTCCGTGATGTCAAGTTATCGCTAGGTTTCAAATTTCATAATTTTTCGAATCAGTATGTGAGCGTGGCAAAGGAAAACGCGTTTGACCAGTTTCAGTTGATTTTAATCGACTGGAAATTGGCCATTTTTCTAACGGTCTCAGAATTTGACGAAACTAGTTTTGTTAGGACCGTATCGTCAATACGAAGCTAGAAAATATTTTTCGGGAATTTTTAGAGTTAGTATGTGACCTCGGTAATTCGAAATGTACGTTAAGAATTCAATAAAGTGATTTAAATGTAAATTTAACGGAAACTGATTGTAACAGCCGAATCAACTTGCGGTACATATCCCATTGTGTTCGGAATGGGGGTAGAACGCTAGGGACGACAGGCGGTGAGCCTCGTTTCGAGGTCGTATGTAAAAGTCAACTCTTTGCAAATTAAATAATTAATAAATAAATAAATATAAAAAAATCTTATCTCCCCCCCCCCTTAAAACCTTCTGCCCCCCCCCCCCTGTTCAAAACTATTTTTCATTAGAAAAAAAAAAAAAAGAGAAAATCGCGCCTGGCGATCGACAACCCCCCCCCCCTCCAAGCGGCGGCGCCGCGACGCTAACCCCCCCCCCCCCCCCCTTTCCTTCTCCTCCTCCTCCCCTTCCCTCCCTTCGCCTGTGACAACCAAAACCCCCTCCCCTCCTTCGATCGACGCAAGCCACCCGAAACCCACCACCGTTCCTCCGTACGACGCGCCCTCCCCCTTCACCGGACAACCACCGCGACCCCCCCCACTCAGCCACTGACGAACGGAGAAGACCCCCCCTGTAAGTTTTTCTAATTTTATTTATTTTATAAACTGATTTTATTTAATATATAAAATGATTTTATTTATTATATAAACTGAAATTTATTTATTATATAAACTGAATTTTATTTATGTGGTAAAGTAGTAAAAATATAATCTTTTATATTTTTAAAGTAGAAAAATATAATCTTTTATATTTTTAAAGTAGTAAAAATATGATTTTTATATTTTTAAAGTATTAAAAATATAGTCTTTACTATATAGAAGATGTAAAAATATTATTTTTGGTTAGGTGGAGAGTTAAAAATATAATTTTTACATGATAGGAAGATTAAAAATATCATCTTTATATGTGTAGGAAAATAAAAATGAGATTTTTATAAAGACGAAATCTTTAAATTTGAAAAGGCGAAGTCTATATTTTTATAAAGGTGAAATCTTTATTTTAGAAAAGGGAAATCTTTATATAGAAAATAGCGTGATAAAAATATAATTTTTATCTATATAACATAGTAGAAAAATAGAATTTTTATATATTGAACTTCGGTAGAAAAATAGAATTTTTATATATTGAACTTCGATAGAAAAATAGAATTTTTATATATTGAACTTCGATAGAAAAATAGAATTTTTATATATTGAACTTCGATAGAAAAATAGAGTTTTTATATATTGAACTTCGATAGAAAAATAGAATTTTTATATATTGAACTTCGATAGAAAAATATGATTTTTATATATTGAACATCGAAGTAAAAATAGAATTTTTATATATTGAATAGCAAAGTAAAAATGTGATTTTTACGTATGTAGTGAAAGCAGCAACGAAGGTGACAAAAAGGCGAAACGACGAAGACTTCTGCAAATGAAGAGCCGTGGAGCTAGGATAGCTATATGTGAGAATTTCTCACCTTTCAATTTATTTTTCTATATATATATATATATACTAGGATGCAGACGGTGCTTAGTAGCACCCGACACAATCGTCCATAGACCATGGACTTGTTTGTTTGGATGCATAGCTTAGTTATATGATTTGATTTGAATTTGGTTGTTTGGTGAATTTGATTGATGTGTGAATGGCGTGGGCCTTCACTAGACCGGGGATAAGGCTAGGCCTTGTCCCGTTTCTAGTATCGTGCCGTTATGCCGCCGAAATTTTCTAAAATGTGTTAGAAAAATAAAAATATCATTTTATTTAAAGAATGAACTTAATAGAAATTCATATGTTGGAATAAAATGTTTTATCGTTAAAAAATATAATTTTTAACGTGAATGTGAATAAATAAATATTCATTTACAAACCAGACGGTTTGTTTATGTACACTGATTTGACTGACATTGATTGGGTCGATAAATTTTACACGTCACCCAACTGCACAAATAAAATATGTGTTTGATTGTTTGAAACCCCACACGGGTGTTGGGATGAAACTTGAAGTTCACTCATCCTGATGGATTAAACATGTCAATCGATTGATTGACAGGCTGTTATAAGCATTAGATATCTATATTTGATGCTTATACGGTGTAGTGCACTTTGGTTGATGGTTGATTATTTATCATTGCTATTATATACATGTGTTGTATGAAAATCCATATAATTAACTTTATATGGTAATTGATTGGGCCTCATTCCAGTTTTAAAATAGAAATATTCGAAATAGAAATATTTGAAATAGAAATATTCGAAATGGAATATTTGAAAATATCAACATATGAAGCCGTGTTGATTAGGTTGACGCCATTTTGACGTGAACGATATTTATATCGATTTTATTCATTTTAAAATGAATATAGAAAGTGATTTCGAAATGAATTGAATTGAAAACGATTTCGAAATGAATTGAATTGAAAACGATTTCGAAATGAATTGAATTGAAAACGATTTCGAAATGAATTGAATTGAAAACGATTTCGAAATGAATTGAATTGAAAACGATTTCGAAATGAATTGAATTGAAAACGATTTCGAAATGAATTGAATTGAAAACGATTTCGAAATGAATTGAATTGAAAACGATTTCGAAATGAATTGAATTGAAAACGATTTCGAAATGAATTGAATTGAAAACGATTTCGAAATGAATTGAATTGAAAACGATTTCGAAATGAATTGAATTGAAAACGATTTCGAAATGAATTGAATTGAAATCGATTTCGAAATGAATTGAATTGAAAACGATTTCGAAATGAATTGAATTGAAAACGATTTCGAAATGAATTGAATTGAAAACGATTTCGAAATGAATTGAATTGAAAACGATTTCGAAATGAATTGAATTGAAAACGATTTCGAAATGAATTGAATTGAAAACGATTTCGAAATGAATTGAATTGAAAACGATTTCGAAATGAATTGAATTGAAAACGATTTCGAAATGAATTGAAAACGAATTCAAATTGAATTGAAAGAGAATTGACATGAATTCAAATTGAATTGAAATTTGAATTGAATAGAAATGAATTTTAAAACGAATTTATAAAGATGAATTCAATTTTGATTTGAATTGAAATGGAAGTTGAAATTGCTTTTGAAACGAATTTAAAACTGTTCATATAATTCGTTTTAAATAGAAATCGACGAAATATATATTATATATATTATATATAATATAATGGCCTGAATGGAACGCGCCGCGCCGCGGCAGTTCGTGAATTTCGACCATTTATTTCAAACGGACATTGCGGGAGATCGACCGTCGGATTCTCCTAAAACCAGAACCGTTGGGTTCGTATCGAAAAGAGCTTTCTAACGAATATTAGAAATTAGAAATCTAACGGTTGGATTTGGAGGTACGTCCAAATCAAATTCGAAAAAGGTCGCTGTAAGTGCAGTTCGATGGCCATTGATGGAAATCGACTGTACGGGCCTTGATAAAATTATTAAAAATAGTAATAATTTATGTAAAATCATAAGAAATGATTTGTGAAGATTTGGGATGAAAAACTCCATATTTGAAAAGATAAAAATAGATTTTTATCGAAATGAACTAGTTTTGAACTAGAATTATAATTCTATTTATTTTTAAATAAATAAATTGAATTTGAAAAGGGTTTTAAAAATAACCAGAATTTCCAATGATTGCATTGGAGTGGATTTGAATCGAAATTGTCTTCGGAATATTTCGATGTTGGAATTCGTGATTATACAGGTGTTGTTATGGAAATTTGAAAGATATATATTTATATCGTTATTTCCAATACGACATTTGTTAGTCGTAGAATTTGATATTGAATATAAGCCGATATATTTTCTATTCAGAGCCTTGTATTGAATATCGAATGTGATTTGGGTTTGTCGTGAATGGTGTCTTCACTAACACTGTTCTTGAATCCAGTTGAGAAAAGATTAATTCTTTTTATTTAGATTTAATGAAGTGTACCAATTAAATAATATTTAATTGGAAATTGAATTGATATTGATTTTTGGGTTTATCGTGGACAGTGTTTTAAATAACGCTCGTTCTTTAACCCGATAATTAATGGAATGTGGATTTGGGTTTATCGTGAACCGTGTTTTAAATGACACTGATTCTTTAACCCAGTCGAAGATTAAAACTAAGTGGAGTTTTAATGAATCTTTAATTAGATTGAAATGATTGAAAATGGAGTATCACCAGTTTTGCTCCAGGCGATAGTTAAATCTTTAATCAGATTTGAACGTGAAATGGTAATTGAATTTACCGATAACACCGTGGTGTTAGATATGAAGTATGACCAGTTTTACTTCATGGGATGAATAGGTTGGGATTGGGAAATTAAAAACAAATGATTACTTCGGTAAGGTTCGTTAATCCCGACTAGTTTTGAATTGATATTCAAAAGTAGATTAAAGAATAAATTCAAGGAATTTATCTTTGATAAAATTAATGGGAATCTTTCCCTATGAAAGTGAAATTTAGAAACTAACTGTCGGTTGGCCAAACAGAATGGTTTTCTGAATATTGATCTGATGTTGGTTTCGGCCTTCGGGGTTAATATTTGGGGAATTATTCTCTTGATTAATTTACGGTTAGTGACTGATGAGTTGGAATGAGGCGTATGTTGTGTTTGTGTAACACTTATTTAAAATATACGCGAGTTATTCGGAAAGACCGGGTTTATCCCATTCTGAATAACTGATACGACGATAAGTCGAAGATGAAGACGATGGTCGAAGACCGGAGGTCTTCACGTCGTTTGGGTAATTACTGATGATCTTGATTGGGCTGTACACCCAAGAAGATGGAAACAGTTAGTGATCGTCCAGACGTACTTGGAGATCGATGGATATGCGGGGTACTAGGTGCCTCCGGTTTCGTTCAGACCCAGAACGGACTTGTAAATGGACTGTGTGTCTGACATTGGATTTTAGTCCGTGTGATTGATCTCTATTAAATATATATCTGTTAAGCGGCGGAGAATTTATTCTCTTGCTTAGCGCCCTTCTCTGAGATGTACGAGCTCAGGGGTTATATATTGATGGATATCAAACGCATGGAGTGAATTGCCTGTGTGGCATGCCTAAGTGGCAGTTGATCGAGGCTTCTGTTGAAAAGCAAAGTCTTGTGGTGATGATCAAAGCACGGCCTTTGTGGCGTAGCTTTGTGTAACGTTTACCTCGCGTGTTTCACACCCGGTATGAACCAAAAACGGGAGACGGACGTCAGGGAGGGCATGCGTTTCTTTCTAGCTAGAAGTGGCGTCAGTGGTTTTACACGCCCTGACGAGTTTGACTTATGTGGTTGTTGCTGTTGCGAGGCGCCTCGGTTATATCGGTTTCGGCCGATGCATTCTGGTCGGCTGACGGACCAGACTTACACCCCATAGGGTGGGGAGACGTAGTGTTCAGGCATAATAATCCACATCGGTGGACCGGCCCTGAGGATCCAGGGGGCAGTTGCGGCTGTTCCTGAGACACGGGCTAGAGCGTCTCGAATCGGTTGAGGACTATCTTTTGCCTCGGTTCATAGAGGGAAATCCAATTTCCAAATACATGACATTTGCGGTTTTAGTTGTAATCCTATATATGGCGACATAGTGGGATGGGGCGCTTATGCCGCCTATGATTGATACTTATGATTTGAAGTTGTTTTATACACTATGCACTTATAATAGTATCAAATGATTTGTTTTAAACGTATCAAGCATTCTTTGGCTGTTATAAGGGAAAACCCTATCCCCCGGCTTGCGTTGCATTGTGTGATAGGACCTGGGTCTTATAACAGCTTCATTTTTCTTTATTTAGCATTGCGCTGTTTGTTTTATGCACTGGTATTCTTGGGAGGAAACCCGTTCCGTGTTATACGGCGTGGTCCCTTGATTTACCTAACTTTAAGAATAAAGATTAACTGTTTTAGTTCTCACACCAGTCCCATGACTGACCTGGAGTTTATTGTTTTAACCTAAACTCTGGGTGCCCCTATTTTGACACGGGCAGCTAGTAGTTTTGGTTTTGCAGATTTATATTCACAGGATCCTGGTTTACAGCTGGAACGATATCCGGAAAGCTTTGTATCCGTATATCTCTTCTAGTTGTGTATTGTATTATTTTCCGCTGCTATGTATTTAAATGTAATTTAAATCTCTGATATTTCTGTGTAATATTTATTTATACTCTGTATATTCTTGTAATCTGATGCATTGTTGTAATATACAATGAAATGTTCTTCTGTATGTGTTCTGTTGTGGCTTGTTCTCGAACTATCCGACGCTTTCCTTTACGGGGAAGTTGCGGGTCTTTACACGTGGTATCAGAGCTTTGGTTTACAAAGCTCGGAGAACAAGGCACATTAGAACCATACGAAAGAATTCATCAGATATTGGATTAGTAATATCCAATTAGAATGACTCGTTAGAGATAGGATCAGTAGTATCCTAGAACGAGTGTGAAGAGTATATTTTTCAAGTGAAAACAAATTTTTGTTTTGAAAATTTAAATCAATTATTCGTATTTGATTATCTATTTATATTGAGTTGGACAATCCAGTATATATAGATTTTGCGTATACGTCTGATCCGCGTGTATTCGAAGTTTTAATATATTGGATAGATATAGCGTCACACTCTAGTCGCCCGAAGATGGTACTGATGATTGTCATGACATCATCAGTATTTATGTTCGTGTTTCGAAGGTGTGATTTTCTATATATTTCCTATTGACTGGTGTGAGAACCAAAATTAGATAGGGCTTATTGTTGTGATTTGGCACCAAAAATCTGATTTTTGACTATATATCAAAATTATGAATTTGAAGCTCTAATCCACTAATTGATTGATGTTTGTATTGTTTGTTTATTTGTTTGATAATTTTTAACCATTTTTGCCTAATTATAGCAAATATTGAACTGTATTGAAAATTGGTCGCATTTGTTTGCATATACATATATATCATTGAACAGGTCATAGCAAGGAGGCTAGAGCCAGAGAATAAAATTTGTTTGCCCGACAAATAGGTACATGTTTACTACATAATTTACTGTTTTGTTTGGGTGATGATGATTTTGTGAGTCTATTGGCTAGCCGCTTGGCTTTTTCTTTTTCTTTTTGAGATCTGAAGGACCGGGGAAGCTATTTGAAATTCCCCGATGCTCCCGGTGCAGGGGAGGTTATGGCGAAATTTTTCAAAAATTTAGGGAGTTAGCCAAATTTTTGAAATTTTTGAAAATTCTCAGAAACTGAAAGGTTGGAGAATGGAAGCCAAATTGGAAGTAGAGTTGATTAATCAAACCACTTTCGACTTTGTTCCTTTTCGGGGACGAAAAGTTTTAAGTGGGGGAGATTGTAACAACCCGTAAAATCTGGGCCAGTTTAAAATTTTTATTTTGGCAATTTTATCGAATTTTAATTATTTAAAATGAATTATTTTAAATAATATCGTCGAGAAATTTATTTTGAATGGAATTCGAACGTATATATTTATACGCGCCGTCGTTAGAATATAAATATTTATATATAATTATAAATAGAATTGAAAATGGCGCGGTAGTTCGATAATTCGATTTCAAACTTCAATTGAATGTACCGGGTGCAAAACAATCCGGATTTTAGTGAAACCAAAAATGATAGGATCTAATTGATAATATCTTTCCATCGAATCCGAAAAATCAAAATTTCGTAGCGGGAATCAAAAGATATGTCCAGTTGAAAATTATGAATAGTCGCTATGGAATTCAGGCCCTTAAAAATAGACATTTTGCAAACGACCTCGGATTTCGACGAAACCCGTTTTGTTGGGTCCGTGATGTCAAGTTATCGCTAGGTTTCAAATTTCATAATTTTTCGAATCAGTATGTGAGCGTGGCAAAGGAAAACGCGTTTGACCAGTTTCAGTTGATTTTAATCGACTGGAAATTGGCCATTTTTCTAACGGTCTCAGAATTTGACGAAACTAGTTTTGTTAGGACCGTATCGTCAATACGAAGCTAGAAAATATTTTTCGGGAATTTTTAGAGTTAGTATGTGACCTCGGTAATTCGAAATGTACGTTAAGAATTCAATAAAGTGATTTAAATGTAAATTTAACGGAAACTGATTGTAACAGCCGAATCAACTTGCGGTACATATCCCATTGTGTTCGGAATGGGGATAGAACGCTAGGGACGACAGGCGGTGAGCCTCGTTTCGAGGTCGTATGTAAAAGTCAACTCTTTGCAAATTAAATAATTAATAAATAAATAAATATAAAAAAAATCTTATCTCCCCCCCCCCCTTAAAACCTTCTGCCCCCCCCCCCCGTTCAAAACTATTTTTCATTAGAAAAAAAAAAAAGAGAAAATCGCGCCTGGCGATCGACAACCCCCCCCCCCCTCCAAGCGGCGGCGCCGCGACGCTAACCCCCCCCCCCCTTTCCTTCTCCTCCTCCTCCCCTTCCCTCCCTTCGCCTGTGACAACCAAAACCCCCTCCCCTCCTTCGATCGACGCAAGCCACCCGAAACCCACCACCGTTCCTCCGTACGACGCGCCCTCCCCCTTCACCGGACAACCACCGCGACCCCCCCCCCTCTCAGCCACTGACGAACGGAGAAGACCCCCCCTGTAAGTTTTTCTAATTTTATTTATTTTATAAACTGATTTTATTTAATATATAAAATGATTTTATTTATTATATAAACTGAAATTTATTTATTATATAAACTGAATTTTATTTATGTGGTAAAGTAGTAAAAATATAATCTTTTATATTTTTAAAGTAGAAAAATATAATCTTTTATATTTTTAAAGTAGTAAAAATATGATTTTTATATTTTTAAAGTATTAAAAATATAGTCTTTACTATATAGAAGATGTAAAAATATGATTTTTGGTTAGGTGGAGAGTTAAAAATATAATTTTTACATGATAGGAAGATTAAAAATATCATCTTTATATGTGTAGGAAAATAAAAATGAGATTTTTATAAAGACGAAATCTTTAAATTTGAAAAGGCGAAGTCTATATTTTTATAAAGGTGAAATCTTTATTTTAGAAAAGGGAAATCTTTATATAGAAAATAGCGTGATAAAAATATAATTTTTATCTATATAACATAGTAGAAAAATAGAATTTTTATATATTGAACTTCGGTAGAAAAATAGAATTTTTATATATTGAACTTCGATAGAAAAATAGAATTTTTATATATTGAACTTCGATAGAAAAATAGAATTTTTATATATTGAACTTCGATAGAAAAATAGAATTTTTATATATTGAACTTCGATAGAAAAATAGAGTTTTTATATATTGAACTTCGATAGAAAAATAGAATTTTTATATATTGAACTTCGATAGAAAAATATGATTTTTATATATTGAACATCGAAGTAAAAATAGAATTTTTATATATTGAATAGCAAAGTAAAAATGTGATTTTTACGTATGTAGTGAAAGCAGCAACGAAGGTGACAAAAAGGCGAAACGACGAAGACTTCTGCAAATGAAGAGCCGTGGAGCTAGGATAGCTATATGTGAGAATTTCTCACCTTTCAATTTATTTTTCTATATATATATATATACTAGGATGCAGACGGTGCTTAGTAGCACCCGACACAATCGTCCACAGACCATGGACTTGTTTGTTTGGATGCATAGCTTAGTTATATGATTTGATTTGAATTTGGTTGTTTGGTGAATTTGATTGATGTGTGAATGGCGTGGGCCTTCACTAGACCGGGGATAAGGCTAGGCCTTGTCCCGTTTCTAGTATCGTGCCGTTATGCCGCCGAAATTTTCTAAAATGTGTTAGAAAAATAAAAATATCATTTTATTTAAAGAATGAACTTAATAGAAATTCATATGTTGGAATAAAATGTTTTATCGTTAAAAAATATAATTTTTAACGTGAATGTGAATAAATAAATATTCATTTACAAACCAGACGGTTTGTTTATGTACACTGATTTGACTGACATTGATTGGGTCGATAAATTTTACACGTCACCCAACTGCACAAATAAAATATGTGTTTGATTGTTTGAAACCCCACACGGGTGTTGGGATGAAACTTGAAGTTCACTCATCCTGATGGATTAAACATGTCAATCGATTGATTGACAGGCTGTTATAAGCATTAGATATCTATATTTGATGCTTATACGGTGTAGTGCACTTTGGTTCATGGTTGATTATTTATCGTTGCTATTATATACATGTGTTGTATGAAAATCCATATAATTAACTTTATATGGTAATTGATTGGGCCTCATTCCAGTTTTAAAATAGAAATATTCGAAATAGAAATATTTGAAATAGAAATATTCGAAATGGAATATTTGAAAATATCAATATATGAAGCCGTGTTGATTAGGTTGACGCCATTTTGACGTGAACGATATTTATATCGATTTTATTCATTTTAAAATGAATATAGAAAGTGATTTCGAAATGAATTGAATTGAAAACGATTTCGAAATGAATTGAATTGAAAACGATTTCGAAATGAATTGAATTGAAAACGATTTCGAAATGAATTGAATTGAAAACGATTTCGAAATGAATTGAATTGAAAACGATTTCGAAATGAATTGAATTGAAAACGATTTCGAAATGAATTGAATTGAAAACGATTTCGAAATGAATTGAATTGAAAACGATTTCGAAATGAATTGAATTGAAAACGATTTCGAAATGAATTGAATTGAAAACGATTTCGAAATGAATTGAATTGAAAACGATTTCGAAATGAATTGAATTGAAAACGATTTCGAAATGAATTGAATTGAAAACGATTTCGAAATGAATTGAATTGAAAACGATTTCGAAATGAATTGAATTGAAAACGATTTCGAAATGAATTGAATTGAAAACGATTTCGAAATGAATTGAATTGAAAACGATTTCGAAATGAATTGAATTGAAAACGATTTCGAAATGAATTGAAAGCGAATTGACATGAATTCAAATTGAATTGAAATTTGAATTGAATAGAAATGAATTTTAAAACGAATTTATAAAGATGAATTCAATTTTGATTTGAATTGAAATGGAAGTTGAAATTGCTTTTAAAACGAATTTAAAACTGTTCATATAATTCGTTTTAAATAGAAATCGACGAAATATATATTATATATATTATATATAATATAATGGCCTGAATGGAACGCGCCGCGCCGCGGCAGTTCGTGAATTTCGACCATTTATTTCAAACGGACATTGCGGGAGATCCGACCGTCGGATTCTCCTAAAACCGGAACCGTTGGGTTCGTATCGAAAAGAGATTTCTAACGAATATTAGAAATTAGAAATCTAACGGTTGGATTTGGAGGTACGTACAAATCAAATTCGAAAAAGGTCACTGTAAGTGCAGTTCGATGGCCATTGATGGAAATCGACTGTACGGGCCTTGATAAAATTATTAAAAATAGTAATAATTTATGTAAAATCATAAGAAATGATTTGTGAAGATTTGGGATGAAAAACTCCATATTTGAAAAGATAAAAATAGATTTTTATCGAAATGAACTAGTTTTGAACTAGAATTATAATTCTATTTATTTTTAAATAAATAAATTGAATTTGAAAAGGGTTTTAAAAATAACCAGAATTTCCAATGATTGCATTGGAGTGGATTTGAATCGAAATTGTCTTCGGAATATTTCGATGTTGGAATTCGTGATTATACAGGTGTTGTTATGGAAATTTGAAAGATATATATTTATATCGTTATTTCCAATACGACATTTGTTAGTCGTAGAATTTGATATTGAATATAAGCCGATATATTTTCTATTCAGAGCCTTGTATTGAATATCGAATGTGATTTGGGTTTGTCGTGAATGGTGTCTTCACTAACACTGTTCTTGAATCCAGTTGAGAAAAGATTAAATCTTTTTATTTAGATTTAATGAAGTGTACCAATTAAATAATATTTAATTGGAAATTGAATTGATATTGATTTTTGGGTTTATCGTGGACAGTGTTTTAAATAACGCTCGTTCTTTAACCCGATAATTAATGGAATGTGGATTTGGGTTTATCGTGAACCGTGTTTTAAATGACACTGATTCTTTAACCCAGTCGAAGATTAAAACTAAGTGGAGTTTTAATGAATCTTTAATTAGATTGAAATGATCGAAAATGGAGTATCACCAGTTTTGCTCCAGGCGATAGTTAAATCTTTAATCAGATTTGAACGTGAAATGGTAATTGAATTTACCGATAACACCGTGGTGTTAGATATGAAGTATGACCAGTTTTACTTCATGGGATGAATAGGTTGGGATTGGGAAATTAAAAACAAATGATTACTTCGGTAAGGTTCGTTAATCCCGACTAGTTTTGAATTGATATTCAAAAGTAGATTAAAGAATAAATTCAAGGAATTTATCTTTGATAAAATTAATGGGAATCTTTCCCTATGAAAGTGAAATTTAGAAACTAACTGTCGGTTGGCCAAACAGAATGGTTTTCTGAATATTGATCTGATGTTGGTTTCGGCCTTCGGGGTTAATATTTGGGGAATTATTCTCTTGATTAATTTACGGTTAGTGACTGATGAATTGGAATGAGGCGTATGTTGTGTTTGTGTAACACTTATTTAAAATATACGCGAGTTATTCGGAAAGACCGGGTTTATCCCATTCTGAATAACTGATACGACGATAAGTCGAAGATGAAGACGATGGTCGAAGACCGGAGGTCTTCACGTCGTTTGGGTAATTACTGATGATCTTGATTGGGCTGTACACCCAAGAAGATGGAAACAGTTAGTGATCGTCCAGACGTACTTGGAGATCGATGGATATGCGGGGTACTAGGTGCCTCCGGTTTCGTTCAGACCCAGAACGGACTTGTAAATGGACTGTGTGTTTTACATTGGATTTTAGTCCGTGTGATTGATCTCTATTAAATATATATCTGTTTGGCGGCGGAGAATTTATTCTCTTGCTTAACGCCCTTCTCTGAGACGTACGAGCTCAGGGGTTATATATTGATGGATATCAAACGCATGGGGTGAATTGCCTGTGTGGCATGCCTAAGTGGCAGTTGATCGAGGCTTCTGTTGAAAAGAAAAGTCTTGTGGTGATGATCAAAGCACGGCCTTTGTGGCGTAGCTTTGTGTAACGTTTACCTCGCGTGTTTCACACCCGGTATGAACCAAAAACGAGAGACGGACGTCAGGGAGGGCATGCGTTTCTTTCTAGCTAGAAGTTGCGTCAGTGGTTTTACACGCCCTGACGAGTTTGACTTATGTGGTTGTTGCTGTTGCGAGGCGCCTCGGTTATATCGGTTTCGGCCGATGCATTCTGGTCGGCTGACGGACCAGACTTACACCCCATAGGGTGGGGAGACGTAGTGTTCAGGCATAATAATCCACATCGGTGGACCGGCCCTGAGGATCCAGGGGGCAGTTGCGGCTGTTCCTGAGACACGGGCTAGAGCGTCTCGAATCGGTTGAGGACTATCTTTTGCCTCGGTTCATAGAGGGAAATCCAATTTCCAAATACGTGACATTTGCGGTTTTAGTTGTAATCCTATATATGGCGACATAGTGGGATGGGGCGCTTATGCCGCCTATGATTGATACTTATGATTTGAAGTTGTTTTATACACTATGCACTTATAATAGTATCAAATGATTTGTTTTAAACGTATCAAGCATTCTTTGGCTGTTATAAGGGAAAACCCTATCCCCCGGCTTGCGTTGCATTGTGTGATAGGACCTGGGTCTTATAACAGCTTCATTTTTCTTTATTTAGCATTGCGCTGTTTGTTTTATGCACTGGTATTCTTGGGAGGAAACCCGTTCCGTGTTATACGGCGTGGTCCCTTGATTTACCTAACTTTAAGAATAAAGATTAACTGTTTTAGTTCTCACACCAGTCCCATGACTGACCTGGAGTTTATTGTTTTAACCTAAACTCTGGGTGCCCCTATTTTGACACGGGCAGCTAGTAGTTTTGGTTTTGCAGATTTATATTCACAGGATCCTGGTTTACAGCTGGAACGATATCCGGAAAGCTTTGTATCCGTATATCTCTTCTAGTTGTGTATTGTATTATTTTCCGCTGCTATGTATTTAAATGTAATTTAAATCTCTGATATTTCTGTGTAATATTTATTTATACTCTGTATATTCTTGTAATCTGATGCATTGTTGTAATATACAATGAAATGTTCTTCTGTATGTGTTCTGTTGTGGCTTGTTCTCGAACTATCCAACGCTTTCCTTTACGGGGAAGTTGCGGGTCTTTACATAACCATGGTAATTTCTTAGAGCTTTTACAGTTTGTTTTGGATCAGAATGAGGCCATTAAAAAAGAAGTGCTAGAAAATGCTCTTCTAATTATAAAATAACATCTTTAAACATTTAAAAAGACATTGCAAATTGTATTGCCGAGGAGACCACGAGTGTAATTATCAAAGACCTCAATGATACTTATTTTGCTATTTTGGTTGATGAGTCCAAACATATATCAATCAAAGAACAATCAGTGATACTATATGTTAACTCTCATTGGTAAGCAAGGGAGCAGTTTGTAGGAATTTCTCATGTTGGTGATGCAAGACATTTTACTTTAAAGCTAGTATTTGAACATTTATTGACCAAACATAGATTATCATTATCGAGGGTTTGTAGTCAAGGTTATGATGGAGCAAGCAATATGAGTAGTGAATTAAATGGACTCAAAACTTTTATCTTGCAAAACAATCCTTCGGCATGTTTCATCCATTGTTTTGCATACAACTTCAATTAATTTTTGTTGGAGTTGCGAGAAATCATGTTAAATTGGGGATTTCTTCAATACCCTAACAAATATATTTAATGTACTCGGGGCTTCTTGCAAACGTGTAGATATTCTTCGAGAACAACAAGCTCTTCAAGTTTCAAAGGCCCTTTACAGTAATCAAATTGCTAGTGATAAAGGAAAACATCAATAGATTGGGCTCAAATGACCCATTGATACTAGATGGGGCTCTCATTATGCTTTTATAATGACCCGTATTTTGGTCTATTTAAAATTAGAATTTTTATCTATTTAAATGAATTTTAAAATGGAAAATGTTGATTTTGGCCTTGGTAAAATTTGAAGATAATTTCAAATTTGGTTTTTATGTTTTATTTGACTTAAAGCAGGATCAGTATACTTTTTAAATCAATTTAAAAGAGAAGACTTTTGAAAATCAATATTTAAATTCTATTTTGACAACCTATAAAAGGACCATTTTTGAGATAGTCTTGAAATCCGACGAAAACAATTTGGTGAAATTTCAGCTGAATTTCAAATTAAACTAGAAATAAGGTGATTTTTCAAACGGACTCGGAATTCAACGAGACTTTATTTGTTGGAACCATAATTCCTTAATGTAGCGATATTTCAAATTTCGTAATTTTTGGACTTCGTATGCAGTCGCATGACGAGAACAAAGGATACATAATATAATTAATTCAGGAATTAATTAATCCATTTTCCACAAATTTATATAACCAACCAAAATAAGAAAGCACATTGTCCTTTGGGACACTTTTCATGTGCTTCCATAAATGGTCATTCCATGGTACTTTAAGTCTTTTTAATTTTCTTTTTATTCTTATTTTCATTTCAATCTTTTCTTTCCATTTTCCTAAACCTAAAACTCCATTTTTACTCCTTCCTCCTCCCTTTATGCTCATGCCACCCCCTAGGCATCCCCATCTCTACCACCACCAGTAGGCGCCACCTCTCTACCACCCCCAGTCCTCCTCCAAGTCATGGGCCCCCTCCTTGCACCAAAACCTCCTTCCTCCTCTTAAATTGCAAAAGACATCACCTTTAACCCTAAAATCACCTACAACCTCCTTCTATTGGCCACTAACCTCCACGTTTAGGGGCCTCACCACCCCTTTTTTCCTGCGCCTCCACCCTACAGCCCCATATTGTGAGCCCTAGCCCCCCTAAAACCTAATCCACTAAAAATCACATCTTTATTCTTAATACTCTAAATCAAAGTTTGTTTGAGTGTGTGCATTGTTTTACTGAGCAGTTTGAGGTAGAAAGACACAATTTTTAGTTCTTTGAATGCTTGTATGCTACTGTGAAGAATTTGCTATAGGATGGCTTTGGTGTGTAATACCTAATTTGTTTTGGTTAAACTAAACAGTCAATCGTAGTTATGCGGTAATTTATACTATAAAAAGTTGGTTGCTTTCTAGTTGAATTAATCATGAATGGTGATATGAATTGAATGTGAAATTGGGTTATTTATCATCTACTACACTGTTAAATTGTTTATGATAGTAGTTATAAAGTTGAACACCCGTTCATAAGTAAAATAATATATTTATAATCACTTGTTTTAGTGAAATTGACTTAGTTCAAATATAACTTGAAATGAACAATGTAATGACTCGTATTTTCCAGGAGTATAATTAATTTATTTAATTGTTTAAAATAGTGATATAGGGAATTTAATCGTCGTTAATTAAATAATATGGAATATTTAATTAAATTAAATAATATATTTAATTCAGAAATAATCAAAAATATTGGAAATCACAATATAAAGTGAACAGGGTCATCCCCAAGATTTAATTCAGCTTAGAGTTGAATCATATTGACGAATATATTCAATCGACGTCAGTTTGAAACGTATAATTATATTATAATTAAAATCGAGCTTGAAATGGCGCTGCAGTTCGCGATTTGGCGATTTGAACTTCAACTGAATGTACAGGATTCATTTTAAGCCAGATTTCTGTGAAACAAGAAACGTTTGGAGCTGGTGGAGTATATCTTTCTAGTGGAAGAGAAAAATTGGGATTTCGTCGTGTAGATTTTGATTTATGTTCAAATCAAATTTCAGAAAAGTCGCTGTGGAATTCCTTCATAATTTGCAACGCTTTATTTACGTTATAAAAGGATTTTCGATATAAAACTGAATATCGATAAATCTAAAATCTTAAATATCAAACTGTAAATTCTGATATGATATTCTAGAGCTGTAAGATATCATATGTGAAGATATACGATAATATAAATTTATTTATATTTAATTTAATAATATTTAAATATATTTATATATTTAAAAGGGTCGTCCAGAGCTTTAAAAATAGTCACATTTGCAAACGAAGTCAGAATTCGACGAAACTAATTTTGTTGGATCTGTAATGTTAAATTATTGTTAGATTTCCAGTTTCGTGATTTTTAGAGTCACTGTGTGGTCGTACGGATTTTTAGAGTAAGAAACTATCAGTATTTTGACGGTTAAAAATACGCTGTGTGAGCATACGGAGTCGGAATTCGACGAAACCAGTTTCGTTGGGACCGTAATGTCGAAATCTAGCTACATGTCCAGTTTGGTGATTTTTAGGTAGCGTGTGTGAACACACGGATTTTTAGAAGACGAATTAACAAAAGAATATTCCGAGAATATTCCTTTCTTCAAAATATCTAAACCTAAAACCCTATAAATACCCCACCCCCTTATCGTTCTAACCTAATTCTTCATTCCAAAAGTCAATGTATTTTTCCACCGTTCTTTTCGTTGATAGTAAAGAATTTCCATCTTCAAAGTATTCAAAGAAATATAAATAAAATGCTAAAAATCCTAATACTTATGTATCTGAAATGGTGAAGCGATTCTCTACATCGCAGCACTCATTTTGTGCTGTTCGATCTAATTTGGGGAGTTCGACGAGTAGCAGTAAGCCCCTAGGGTTCCCGTTAGTTGATTTTTGGAAGCATCGTTCGAAGTTTTATGAGTGGATTCGGGTTTGTGCTGGAGTGAGGTTTCGTTTGTGGGTGTTTGGTGGGATTCCAACACAAAAAGTGTCGATGTATATACAATGGCAGCTCGAAGAAACCAGAGGGCGGAAGTACATTGGTTGTTGCGAGCTGTGTTTGTGTGGCATGAGATTGATGAGGATGTGATAAGAAGGTGGTTGGTGAAATTGGTTGGTGTTTTAATGAGAAGATGAAATTGCGGTTTGGTTTGGTAATGGGAAATGGTGCTTCGGGGGTTGATTGAGGAGCAGGCATTTCGATTTTGGGAAGATGGAGTTGGAAGTGGAGAACGGGCCTGAATGTTTTGGGCCAGAAGTAGGTAATAAAGGTTAAGGCCCAAATCTAATCTTTTAAAGCTTTATTTAATATAAATGTATATACAATTTTATAAATGATGTTTCCCACTCGTACGAGGTCAGAATTTCGAACGGTTGGGTCCGTTGGGACCGTATGGACGAGAGCTTCACAACGAAGCTGACTGGAAGTGGATTGGGGCTCGTTTCAATTTATGGCCAATTAAACTGTTTGATTCAAATCAAATAACAGTTTATCGTTCTTTAACGATGAACTGCAAATGTGAGTTAAACTCACCAACTCTGAATATTTCTATTTTTAAAGTGTATTCTTAGAACTGTTAAATATTATCTGTTTGACTGTGTGTTGATTGTTTGATTGAACTACTAGTCAGTTAGTGAAAATTATATATATATATATATATGTAATTATCTATATATAAACCGTTAAATATTTATATATTGATTCTGCTATCAGAATAATTTATATTGAACTGAAAGTGATGATAATCATATTGTGTAACATCTGTGGATGCAGGGAGACTGGTTGGAGGAATCCGACTGGATTGCTCAACAGTTATTTTATTGTTTTTCATATATTGTTATATGATGTGATATAAAATCTGTGGGCGATTATATGTGCTTAGACGATATTGAACATCGTGATTTGATATGATTGAATACCATAACATACCGAAATGTTGATAAGGGGATTTTCAAAGTGATATTGAAAATAGAATATTTATAAAATGGGATATTTATAAATAAGAGATATTTATAAAGTGGAATATTTATAAATAAGAAATGTTTATAAATTGGAATACTTATAAATAGGAGATATTCAAAAAGGAAATAATTACAAACAAATTTCTTTTTAAATGGAAAGGCCTGTGTGGCGGGTTTGGGATTTTTCCCGATGCTCCCGTTACAAAGGAGGTTATGGCGAATTTTTCAGAGAATTTAAGGAGTTAGAATATTTCAAGAATAAATTTGAAAAGGAAATATTTGTAAACCATTTACAAATAGAATTGAAAAGGAAACGTTATAAAAAGGAAATCATTTTTAAAGTGTAGAACCGTTATTTAAAAGTAAATCTTTTCAAATGAATAAAACGTTGTTAAAAAGGAAATCTTTATAAAGTGAATAAAGTAAATCGAATATGGTATTCGAAGGGAGTAAATCGAATAAGGTATTCAAAAGTTAGTAAAACGAATATACTATTCGAAAGGGGTTAGTCGTGTCGAGTCAGTTGAATAGAGTTAACTAGTTTAGTAGAGTTAACCAGTTCAGTAGAGTTAACCAGTTCAATAGAGTTAACCAGTTGGGTTAAGTAAGTCAAGTTAACCAGTTGGGTTAAGTAAGTCAAGTTAACCAGTGAGTTAAGTAAGTCAAGTTAACCAGTGAGTTAAGCAAGTCAAGTTAACCAGTGAGTTAAGTAAGTCAAGTTAACCAGTTGAGTTAAGTAAGTCGAGTTAATCAAGTCGAGTTGATCGAGTTAGAGTTACTCAGTTAGAGTTAATCGATTAGAGTTAAAACGAACTAGAGTTAATCAAATATACTTATTTGAGACAGAGTTAGTCAAACATAGTATTCAGGCTAAGTTGCTATCTCGTACGACTGCTAGCGTAATTCGCAAGGATGTAAATAGCCTACAGCGGTCGGATGTTTCCTGAGGGAGTCAGGCGTAACCATTGTGATTGCTGCGATCTAGAGTCAAGCGAATGAAGTTAAATCGAATATTGGTTATTCGATAGGAGTTAAGTTCTTGAGTTAGATTATCGAGATAAGTTAATCGAGTTAAGTTCTTTACTTAGATTATCGAGATAAGTGAGTCGAGTTAAGTTCGTCGAGTTAAATTAATCGATGTTAGTTTCATCGAAAGGAGTTAATCGATGTTAGTTTCATCGAAAGGAGTTTATCGATGTTAGTTTCATCGAAAGGAGTAAATCGATGTTAATTTCATCGAAAGAAGTATCGATGTTAGTTTCATCGAAGGGAGTTATCGATTAGTTAAATCGAAAGGGAAGATTATCGAATATATTTTATTCGAATAGAGTTAGAGGAGATTATCAAATGTAGTTTATTCGAAGGAGTCATCGATTATTAGTTCGAAGGAGTTATCAAATATAGTTTATTGGATGGAGTTAATCGATTAGAGTTAAATCAAATGAGTTGATCGAATATAGTTTATTCGAATAGAGTTAGAGGAGTTATCGAATATAGTTTATTCGACAGGAGTTAAATGAATTAGTTAAGTTAAACTAAGTGAATTAGTTAAGTGAATTGGTTAAGTTAACCAAAGTGAATTAGTCGAGTTAATCAAAGTGATTAGTTCAGTTAATCGAGATAAGTAAATCAAGTTAGGTTAATCGAGTTGAATTAGTCAGTCGAGTTAATAAATTGAGTTAGTCAAACCAAGTAAAACCAGTTAGAGTTAATTAATTAAGGTTGGAGTTGATCGGTTAGAATTAACCAGTTAGAGTTAATCAATCAGAGTTAATCAAGTAGAGTTAAGTAAAATTAGAACTGACTAGAGATTAGTAATTTGAATGGTTTTCTAAGTGCCTATCTGATGTTGGTTTCAGCCTTCGGGATTTATACTTAGGGGATTGTTCTCATACTAGTTTACAGTCAGGGACTGATAGTTGGGGAAGAGTAGTGATTTGTAAATAAGCAAATGGAAAACGTTTTCCAGTGTTAATAACATATATTTTCTAAACATAGAAAATAAGGCAATGTGAACATATATATATATATATATATATATATATATATATATATATATGTTGATGATTTACCGATATAATTTCCATCTGGAAATAATATCGTTGTTTGCACACTTGTTTTTCTTTGATGGTTAAATCACAGACTATCGAAGTTTTGACCATTTTAACGTTGTTAATATGGAGAGACCGGTTGGATTATTATCCAAAGAACCACTCTGTATTGGCATAAGCGTTGCGAATCATATATGCCAAAGATAATTGAAGATGGAGTAAAATGCAAGGGCTATTGTATAAGTCTTAGATAACAGTGACTAAGATGGATATACTGAATAGTGCCTTCGGTTTGTCCAGTCCCAGGACAACTTGTATGGACGAAGGTCTGACAGAGTATATCCAATGGATCGCGTATGTTGACCTGTTCAAACGTATTCACGTTTGGTGGTGGAGGAATTCGTTTCTCTAAGCTGTATACCCGTGTTACTTTTGGATAAATCAATTTGTGATTTGGCGGGTATGACGATGTGACATTCTAAGTGAATGAGGATGACTTGTGTTGATGAATGTCTGACAGAGTATTTCCAGAAAGGTCACGTACATTGATTTCTTCAACTATACCAAGAGTGGAAGCGGAGAAGGAAACTTCTTTAGCTAACACATAACGTACTGTTGTAGACGCCAATTAGTGATTTTCGATGGATCTGACAATGTGGCATTCGAAGTGAATCTGATGTAATGATAAAGCGTAGCTTCTAGCCTCATCAACCGGTAAATGACAGAAATCGGGCAAGCAGCATGGCTAAGTCGGTCGCACCGAAGTAGGGTGTATAATCACCTATCTAGAGAATATTCATTTGTTTCTTAAATCTATCAATGCTATCCCATATATATATATATATATATATATATATATATATATATATATATATATATATATATATATACGGGAACGGTTGCTGATCCCAACCGTTGGTGATATACATTCGATACACTCAAGCAAAGTGAGTGGTCGGTCATGTGTGGCTGAGTTACAGGATGTTCTTGTTGAAATCCAGTATATCGTTCCTAGAGTACACTGATCGGAAGGTGGTTCCATACCTTGTCATAGTTGGAAATCCATTACTCAATACGTGCTTGCGGTTTTTGATTGTATACCATATATGTAGAACGTGAGATGAAAGCGTTTCTGCTAGATGATTATTATATTGTGGTTGATAGACATTATTATAATATCAAAGGTTTTGATATAAAGATATTTTGGATTCTCATAAGGGAAAAACCCGTTTCGTTCTGCGGCGTGGTCTTATGAGGTATCGTTTACTTGTTCATATACCTGTTTAAACTGTTTTACTCATACCAGTCCCATGACTGACCCGGAGTTTACTTTGTTATTTTCCCTAAACTCTTGGGTGTCCAATTTTGTACGGGCAGTCAACTGGTCAGGATTTTACAGATATACTTGGAGAGCTTGGAGCAGGAGGCTTCAAGATCATATAGCTATAGTTATTTCCGCTGTGTTGTAAGTGTTGTACTCTGATAAGTGCTATTGTATACATAACTGTTATATTTCAAAGTTATGTTATCTATTATATGTTATTCGTTCCGCTGTGACGTTCGTGTTACTCTGATGTTGTGTTCTTCTTCTTCTTCTTCTATTCTAAGTTTCTATCTTATCTATTCTCTCCTTCTAATTTCTTTCATTAATTATCGAGATTTTTCGATGTTTTGGTTTTCGACATCGAGCTTATGTCGATAACCAAAGTCGCCGAAAATCCGGGTCGTTACAAACAAGTTATTTTTGAATAATTGAGTATGTGGTTTATCTGAATTGATTGAGCAATTTATTAATTATTATTTATTGGTTGAAAACCCCACACAGGTTTTGGAATAAAAATTAGCCTACACGTCTCCCAAATGTATAGATAAATTAACATGGATTGTGATGTAAACCCCACACGGGTATAGTGACAATAATTTTACACACCTCCCAAGTGTGCAGATAACAATCACTAGCTGCGAATTAGTTGAAAACTTGACATTGGAATTAGGATGATAATTGACAATAATCCCAAGTGTTTAGTATGTCAATTGGTTGATTGAATAAGCGATATAAGCGTTATTTATTTATGTAAGTCTTATATGGTATAGTTGCACTTTTTGTGTGTGATTATGGGATGATGATAGTCGTTTACAACTATTATTGGATCCATTTGATGTGTGAATCCATATAAATGGAATTATATGGTATTTGGTTGAATTTCATTCCAATTCAGAATAAAGTTGAATATTTTAATAATATATATATATAGTGAAAAATCAAAGTTTGATTATTATGTCCGATTTTTGATGGACGCGAAGATATCAAAATTTCGATGAATTTTCGTAACTAAACCGAGTAATTTTGAATTGATTCTCATACAGTTTTGGACTATCAAAGTTTTTAATTTGAAATGAACAGTATCTTCTGAAAGTGAAGTTCGGTTAGGCTATATAGATACCGTTTTAAACAAAGTTTCTTTTCGAAAGTTTCTTATTTTTTTGGGCAAATTTTCGTTTGGAGCTTATTTTCGAAACAATTTTGCGTTTGAGGCTAGTTTGGAAACTTATTACCCAACAAGGCTGGTTTATGCCAAGTCACAGTCCAGTCAACATTTTTGTAACCTAATTCCGTAGGCACAACTCAAAGTTTCCGCCCAAAAAAAATAAAAAAATGGGTGGGCGCAACTGATAGTTGCGCCCAATATTTGTATAAATAAGGCCTGTGGACTTTTGTCCTTAACCATGCATGTCTCCAGTGGCGTAACTATGAGTTGTTCCACTGCAGACTTGTTTTTTTTTCCTTCCCTTATGAAAATATGTGGCTTAGACACTCTTTTAAAAGAAAATCTGAGCGCAACTATGAGTTACGCCCAGATGAGGCAGTTACAGAAATGCTGACTGGACATAAATCAGCCCTGTTTGGTAATAAGTTTCAAAATCAGTCTCAAACGCAAAATTGTTTCGAAAACAAGTTCCAAAGGAAAATTTGTCCTATTTTTTTGTAATGAACATAAAGAAAGTTTGGGCTGAAAATCATGAGTTTCGAAAAATATTATTATTTTAATGATTAAAATAATATTAAAATGGCCTAAGAAGGAAAAAAATTATTTTTGAAGAGAAATGACTGAAATAGAATTTCCAATAATGATTATATATATTTTATGTAATTTATAAAATATTTTGGAAAGCGTTTCGATTTACTTTTCTTTATAAATTGATCTGGGTTGTAATAGGACTTGTCGCATAGCGACAGTCCGCGAATTGCGACCGGTAGCATCGGATAGACGTGCCGGGAGATTCAACCGTCAGATTCTCCTAAAACGAAAATCTTCGGGTCCAAAAAGAAATTAGTTTTCGAATGAAATAAGAAGTTTCGAAATCCAACAGCTTGATTTTAAAATAATTCCAAATCTATTTTTGAAAAGGTTGCTATGAATGCAGTTTAGTGGTTAAAATAGGAAACCGACTGTAAAGCCTTACTAAAATTATTGAAAATATGGATAAATTATGTTAAATCATAGTAAATTATTTGAAATTTTTTTGGATGGAATATTCTTAGTTTTAAAAGGATAAAGATATTTTTATCTGAATGAGCTAGTTTGCCACTAGAGTAAATAATCAGTTTGCTTTAAAATACCAGATTGGATTGTAATGGTTTGAAAATAAACAGGGTTTTCCAACACATGAATTGGATTTGAATGGAAATAATCTTCAGATATTCTAGTATTGAATTCCATAATAATACAGATAAGGTTTTGTGGAATTTGTAAGATATAGATATCGTTGTTTCCCGTATGGTATCTGTTAGTTTCAGAATTTGGTATTGAACATAAGTCGATATGATTCCTATTTAAAGCCTTATATTTGATATCAAATTGGATTTTGGGTTTGTCGTGAATGATATCTTCAATAACACAATTCTTAAACAAAGTTGAAAATGGATTTTTTCTAAAGTGAAGTTTTCCAATTAAAAAAATTAAATGGAAGATTGATTTTCGGTTTATAGTGAATGATTTTTAAATGGCATTTGTTTTTTAATCCAGTTAAAGATAGGATTAATTTCCTAAAGTTGAATAATCATTTAATTATGATTTATGGAGATTAAAACTAAGTTGAAGTTTAAATGAATCTTTAATTAGATTTGGGATCAAAACTGCTAATTAAATTTACTGAAACACGATGGGTGTTAAATATGGAGTACTACTAGTTTTGCTTCATGGGATGAATAGGTTGGGATGGGATAATGATATGAAATATTATCTTTCGCGTAAGTCTCGTTGATCCCGATAAGGCTTGAAAAACCTTAAAGTGTGAAAAGATATTATAAAATCTTTTGCAATGATTTCTAAGAAAAGATTTGAACAAGAGTTTAAATGGTATAAATCTTTGATAAGATTTACAGGGCTAATTCTTGGTGTAAAGAATATATGAATAAAAGAATATACTGAATTGGAACGAGATGTATGAAATCTTTATATATCGCTTGATTTTAAAGATGCAGGAGTTATTTGAAAAGACCAGATTCAACCCATTCTGAATTACTGTTACGACGATCAAATGTCGAAGATTTGAAGACAATGGTTGAAGACCGGAGATCTTCACATCGTTTGGCTATTTATGATATCTCGACTGGGTCACACACCCAAGATAAGGTAATAAGTGCGTGGAGATCGACCAGATATGTGAAGGCATCTCACCTGTATTAGACAAATAGGATGAGGAATAAGGTGCATCTGGTTTCGTTCAGATCCAGAACGGACTTCCAAATGGATTGTTTGTCTGACACTATATTTTATGCGGTATTAATTGATCTCTACTATATATATATATATATATATATATATATATATATATATATATGGTGGCAGATAATTTATTCTCTTAACTTAACATCCTTCTCTGAGACGTATGAGCTTAGAGGTTGTATATTGGTAGACATTAGTTGTGTTGTATGGTATGTGTAACGATCCAAATTTTTTGAAATCTAATTTGATTTTAGTATGAATTTTAAATAAATTTAGGAAGGTTTAAATTATTTTTGAATAAATTTTAAAGCTATAATATTATTTTAAAATGATTAAAATTAAATTTTATTGTGAAATTTAGTTAAAACAATGTTTGTTTTGGAAAAAACTTTTCGTCGTTAGTCGAATTGTTAAAATGATTTGTAATTCAGTTGAAAAACAATCAATCAAAATGTGAAATTAAATTATAATTAAATATTCGTTTCAAATTTTTTTCGGTTTCTGTTCGCACAGTCTTAAAATATTTTATAGAATTTTACTATAATTTTTAATTTGGAAAATAAGCATGTATTTTTCTAACGTATTTTAGAGTAACTGTAGACAGATTACAGAACTGATCAACCGGTCTGTTTTGTTACTGTTTTGGGATCCTGCCACATTATTGTATATGCCTGTATTGTTAGTTTGCTGTTATTTGTTATCAATAATTAAAAATAGAAATAATATAAGACTATATGTGGATTATGTATGTATTAGAGAACGCATGGGACAAAAGCAAACATTTATAAACACTAGAAAAAGAGTATACTTCTAATTTTATTGTCCCCATTTGTGTTCAAATGAGGGCTAATGTGTTCGATTTTATACCATTGACGGGCCATTCTTAGTAAAACAGCATGAATCATTGCTTTTACATCGCTTACTCTAATAACATGGATTGTTTTAAAACCGAGCTCATAACCTATGTTTAAAACTATACACATTAAATATAAACACAAAGTTTGTACTAATAACATAGTGCAATTTATGTTGTTAAAGTATTATTTTCCACGTGTACTAATATCTATTTACTTTTAATGATGAATAAATTGGTTAAAAAAAAATGTGTTGAGTACAAAGTATGTAACGCCACTTGTTCTCTTCCATGAAAATAGGGTGCCATGTTGTCGTCATGCATAATCTTTTTTTTTTTTTCTGTATATACCCAAATGAAACTTCTCCTCATCACCATTTGCGTCTTCCCCACTTCATCTTCCACTTACGCCCATCTCTTATATTTAAAAAAAAAAAAAAACAGAACGGGAAATCTTGCATGCAATCCCACTTTCTCATCATCCCATCAAGTCGATCGGCTTCCCATACCACCCTCCAACGAGCTCCAGTCCACACCAATCACTACCCTGCGCCAACATACCGCCACAGCTTCCGGAACCCGCAGCCTCTCCTTCCACATGAGCCATCCTCCCTCGGTTAGCACCTCACGTCCAGACTTCCCATTTGGCCATTACACCAGCAAATTCTTTGCTACTGTGCCCCTCACGCATACAAGAGCTTCTACCCCAGATTAAACGTAAACCTGAATTCAAGTGCAATCGATAAGTAGACTCCTCAATGTTTATATAAGTAGCTACTTGGATCCGACATTAAGTCTATTTTGTATTCCAAATTTCGAACGTGGGTTTAAATTCATGTTTTCTGGTCATTAGTGTATAATGCGGTATTGAGCAGTATCGGTTAGATGGATGCATGAACGGTTGAAATTGTGTTAATATAGTTTGATATCATTTGGATTTGAGTAGAATTGCCGAACATAAAAAAATTCCATCGATTAAAGAATGTTTGTTTTAGTGGATTGGTTAAAATACTATTTCATTAAATATTACTTTATGATGGTAATTTATTTACAAAAAATTGATTAAATAATGTTTGGTATCTTAAAATGTTATCTGCTCAAATTTGTTGAAATGTTTAAAATTATAAATTAAGTATGAATTTGAATGATACTTTATTTAATTATTAATTTAATTATTAATTAATAAAAATGATATAATATTTGTGAATCGAATGTTATTTTGTACAGTAAATATTAAGTTAAGGATAATCATTTTTGTGAATTAAGTATTGCGTATAATGTAAACTTAAAACTGAATTATAATCCAAATGATAATTTGGTGTTGTGTCATAAAGTATTTTGGAAGTTGCTTTGAAATTGTAATATTTGATTTTGAAACTAATCAAAATTGTAAATAACAATATACTAAAAAAAATCTTCGATGCACTTGGAATTTGAATTAATTGAGTAAAAATCCAAGTAAGGTTGTGAAATAATAATTTGAAATAATGTTATAAAATTTCTTGGAAAATATTTTAAACTGGAATTATTTGGTCATGAAATTAGATACAAGTTTAGATAAATGTTTATAGTAATAGAGTATAAATTGCTTTGAGTAATATTTTGAATTCAAAGTTAAATGAGGAATGTGACTTAAAATTCAAGTTCACAAATAGGTTTGTTCCGTTTCTGGTTTTAGATCAGTAAACGGGGTGTGTAACTAGGGCAAGGGATGCAGCGACCAGTGCGCTGAACTTACCTGACCAACGTTTACTTATCTAGTCTGGTAAAGGAGCGGATTGAAAGTGAATATCGAATACTGTGAAATGATAACTATAATAAATAATTTTTCCAATTTAAAATTTGGTTAAATTGGATGGAAGTGATCTTCAGATATTTAATATAAGTTCTGTATGTGATGACGAATAGTATTTGAGGATTTGAATAGTGAAAATATCAAAATTCCGCTTATAGTATTAGTTTAATATGGAATATATATTGGATATAAGAAGTTTTTACTTCTAACCAAATCATATATATATAATATAAATAGTTTGGATTCAATTTGACTGATATGATATTAACAATGTTTACCGAGTTAGGCTTAATTTAATTATGGAAGTTAAGGCGGAACTAAGTGAATGAAAGGAAATAAGGTGGATGTCTTTGAAATTGTGCAGATTAACTCAAGATTATCGGAATTAGTTATACCTTTTCAAATATGAATATAAATTCGAGTCGTCGACATGGAAAGGGAACAATTCCAATTTAAAGTATTTGTATATTTGTATGGGTTTTCAACTATTTAAACATGATATGTTAAGTTCAAAGATATTTAAATATGATTTATTTGATTTTAAGGATATGCATATATTTTAAAATATTCTATTTTTATAATTCGTCAAACTTTAATATATATATAGTAAGTAATTATTTCAACGATTTCTATTTTAAATTTTCTAATATATATATATATATATATATATATATATATTAGTTTATAATAAATGTATTGTTTTCAAATACTTATTTAATTAAATAGGGAATTGTTCCAGTCTTGTATCCATTGACTGGAATGTAACTAATTTGTGTTTGAATGAATACAATGAATTTTAAATAAAGAAATATTGTTAATCGTAAACCTTTATAAATGATGGTTCGGAAGTAAAGTGTTAAGAGAAACTATTTGAAATTATATCAATGATCATTTTAAATTTAACAAGAATTAAGTTGTGAATATATATATGTATTAAGGAAAAACTTATTTTGAAATATGTACTCCGTATGAAGCGCTGGTTAATTGGGAAGACCGGGATCGGAATTTACTTTCCGAAAACCATTCAAATAACCATACGATGTAATAAATGAAGACATATAAACGGCTATTGAAGACCATGGTTCTTCATTTCGAACGGTCTGCCTGTTGATATGTTTATTTACTGAATAACTAAAGTAGAGAGATGACCCTATTACCGTAGTGGTAGAAAGTCCACACATATTTGGAGAACTTTCGGATTGAAAGGGCCTTCTCACTCAAACTTGAGACGTGGAACAAGGCGCCTTCGGTTTCGTTCAAACCCGAAACGAACTTGTATGGATATGTGTTTGACACTATATCTTATAATGTATTAACTGATTGTTACTAAACATATTTCTATTTGGTAATGGGAATTTATTCCCTTGGATAAAAGTTATTTGGTTAGTGATAATCAGTTGTAGATTATGAAATGATAGTATGGCATGCGAACGGCTGCAGTTGAAGAAATGATCAAAGCATGGCTTAGTGTAAGAGCATAACTTTGTGGTATGAAACCTCGCTAACCTCATAACCCGAGATGATGGGAAGCTGGTGGTTAGATTACATACCCATACATATTGTCTATTGAACTCGAAAGCTTCGGCGGTGGATCCACCTGTGAAACATGAGGGAATAAAGTATGTACGATGTCCGATATCTGGATGAAAACTGGGATATATACTTCGCGCTATGTATTTGGTGTCCGTTGTCCGGATGTTAAACGAGAGATACTTAGCTTTGTGTCCGCGATTGATCTTTCTTGCCAGGAACTATCTTGTTGGAAATCCAATAACTAATATGAGCCTCTCACTTTGTTTGTATACTATGTATATGGGCATAGTCACTATGCTTCTAGATTTGTAAATTTATTTGCAAATTGCTTTAAAGTGTTATTAGTGGTAATAATACACACCATCGACATATATCATGGATTTGACATTATAAGGCTAAAACTCGTCCACGTGTGAGATTGCATTTGCATTTATTGTTTGGTGTGTTTGGGGCGAGCCTTATAATAGTCTCATTTTTCAAAACTCATGTACAACTTATGCACGGGTACCCATAAGAGTAAACCCGTTCTGTATTATACGGTGTGGTCCTGTGATTTTCCATAATATAAAGTAACAAAAATTTTGTTCTCACACCAGTCCCATGACTAACCTAGAGTTTATTGTTCCTTCCTAAACTCTGGTTGCCCATAAATTTTCACTCGGACAACTAGTGGTTTAGTTTTATAGTTATAGATCCTTGGAGCAAGATTTGGGGAGCTTTTGGGTCGGAGCTTCAAGCTAGAGTTAGAGATCTTCTGTTATATCTTATGTTTCTTCCGATGTATCTTCCTTTTCCGTTGTGTAATTTATTGCAACTATAGTAATGTAAACTGTGTTGTAATCTAATGCTGAGTAATCAAAGTTTATTTTATTCTGTTCTAATGTATACTACCTCGACGAATCCAATTTTCAAATGTTTGGAGTTGGTTTAAACATCGACTCGAGGTGATTAGAAGTTGGGTCGTCACTTGTGGTATCAGAGCTGTGGTTAAACCCAACTCAAGTGTTATATTCATTAGTATCAAAATAATGGAGTAAGAAACTCATTAGAGATAGGGTAGTTAATAACCTAGAATGAGTTTATAAGTGTTTCGTATGTGAGGATGGTTCTAAAATATAAAATAAACCGAAAGGGCTATACTTTATGTATAAATAAAATACTTTGGAAATGGTTTAAAATTTGATAACTTGATAATGGATGGTGATAATGAGATAAATAATCGAAACAATATTTAGAATAATATGGAATAAAATAAGTGAAGATTAAAGAATATTAAACTGGATCTTGAAGAATTTACTAAAAAAATTATAACGATATTAAGGATGATTTTAGAACTAGTTGGGAGTATTTTGGAAACATAAATTATGTTAAAATTTAATAAACTATTTTAAGAAGTATAACTGTTTGGTTCTATAATTTATGATAAGAGTTTGAAGTGTATTATTGGACATCGAGATTGGACTGTCAAGTATATACGAATTTTGAATGTACTCCCAGCTAACGTATATATGAAATCCAATACGTACTAGATAGATATAGAATGACATTCTAGACACTGAAGGATAATCCTGTTGATGATCCGGACATCATCAATGATTATTTTTGAGTTTCAAAAATGGGATGACCATATGATTCTAATCGAAACGCTAAAAAATACTTAAAACTACTTACATAAGTGATTGAAATTGTTTGAATGTGTTCAAATAAAATGTTTTGATATGAATTAGAATAAATAAGCAAAATTTAATAAGTTATGCTTGTAGAATATAAACTAAATTTGCAAATAAATTAAGATGAGTTGGGAATAGTTATGAATCTAGAAAATTCGATAAACTTAAATTAAAAGGAAATTAATTTAGAGAATAGAGTTAGAATTTATCGATGATTTTGGACAGTCAATAGTTTTTGATAAATAATAGAGTAGATATAATTTGAAACAATAAAAGCTAGTAATCGCTTAAGACGAGTTAAGAAAATGGAATATGTGAGAATGAGTTTGAGAAATAAAATTAATTAATAAATTTGATTTTATGTAATATGGTAAAAGGGCATAGGTTTGAAACTTGGAAATAAAGCAAAACTAAGAGATTTGAAATATAAAAAAAAGTGGAATAGTTCAAAATATTTTAGAATTCGAACAACCTTGAACTCGTAAACTCTGAATATGGTTAGTAAACAAATGGCGTAAGTTGATTTAGGTTACATTCGAGATTAAGTTGGAAAAAAAATCGGTTAGTTAGATAAGGTATGTGAATGAAATATAGTATTACCCTTTCTATAAATATTTTAGGTTATCACTTGAAACAAAATGGAATTTGGGATTTCAAGCGATGAGTTTTGAATGACTCTGAAGCAAGCAAAAAGGGCTCAGACTCAAAAGGAAAAAGAAGAGGAATTGAGTTTTGGGAAAATTAAGGATATCCAGTGTTATAGATGTCTTCAAATGGGTCATTGTGCAGCTTTCTGCCAAGCAAATCTAAAAAGAAGAAGAAAGTAGTTTGGAAGGATATACTTTGTTTCAAGTGCAAGGTAATAGGGGATTTTGTGGATAAATGTCCAAAGATCAACAAAGAACCCAAAGAACCAGTAATGGAAAAGAAGTGCCATCGATGTAGGAAGAAAGGCCATATAGTTCGAGATTGTCTGCTTAAGAAATGAGATAAGGCATTGGGAGAAGCATCATCCACATCGGAAGTAGTACAAGGAAGAAATTTTTTCAATCCGTAGGGTTAAATCTAAAAGTTGTATAAGGCTACGAAGTGAATGTTTTTAGATCACAAAACTAATCGAGTCACGAATAAATGTATGCATGTTTATGTTAATCGAAATTTTGGTATAATACTATTGTTGGTTTATTTTTCTCATTAATTAAATTTGTTAAATGAGATATTAGAACTTAAAATCTAATTCAAATCTGGAAAATGATTTTGGGATAAATTTAAGAAGCACTGATATTAATTATGGTAACTTATATTCTTCTCTAAGCTTCATTCCAATTTCGAGGACGAAATTGCCTTAGGGGGGGGGGAGGATGTAAGGATCCAAGATTTTTGAAATCTAATTTGAATTTATTATGAATTTTAAATAAATTTTGAAAGGTTTAAATTATTTTTGAACAAATTTTAAGGCTATAATATTATTTTAAAATGACTTAAATTAAATTTTATGGTGAAATTTAGTTAAAACAATGTTTGTTTTGGAAAAAACTTTTCGTCATTAGTCGAATTATTAAAATGATTTGTATTTCAACTGAAAAAACAATGAATCAGAATTTGAAATTAAATTATAATTAAATATTCATTTCAAATTTTTGTTCAGTTTCTATTTACGTAGTCTTAAAATATTTTACAGAATTTTACTGTAATTTTTAATTTGGAAAATAGGCATTTATTTTTCTAACGTATTTTAAAGTAAATGTGGGCCTTTAGACCCTTTACAGAATTGATCAACTGGCCTGTTTTATTACTGTTTTGGGATTGTAGCACATTATTGTATGCGACTATATTGTTAGTTTGCTGTTATTGGTTATCGATAATTAAAAATAGAAATAATATACGACTAGACGTGGATTATGTATGTATTAAAGAACGCATGGGACTAAAGCAAACATTTATAAATACTAGAACAAGAGTATACTGCTAATTTTATTGTCCCCGTTTGTGTTCAAATGAGGGCTAATTTATTCCATTTTATACCATTGCGGGCCATCCCTAGTAAAACAACATGAATCATTTCTTTTACATCACTTACTCTAATAGCATGGATTGTTTTAAAACCGAGCTCATAACCTATGTTTAAAACTATACACATTAAATATAAACGCAAAGTTTGTATTGGTAACATAGTGTAATTTACGTTGTTAAAGTTTTATTTTCCCATGTGTGAATCAGAAGACTCACACCAATATCTATTTACTTTTCATGTTGAACAAATTGATTAAAAAAAAGACGTGTTGAGTACAAAGTATGAAATGCCACTTGTTCGCTTCCGTGAAAATGGGGTGCCACGTTGTCGTCATGCATAATCCTTTTTTTTTTGTTTCTGTATATACCAGATCGAAATTTCTCCTCATCACCATTTTTGTCTTCCCCACTTCATATTCAACTTCCACCTGTCTCTTATATTTAGGAAAAAAAACAGCGTGAAACCTTGCATGCAATCCCTCTTTGTTGTCATCCCATCATGTCGATCGGCTTCACAAACCAACCTCCAACGAGCTCTAGTCCACACCAATTACCACCCTACACCAACACACCGCCACAGCTTCCGGAACCCGCAGCCTCTCCTTCCACGTGAACTATCCTCTCTCGGTTTTCCCCACATGTCCAGACTTCCGATTCGGCCATTACACGAGCAAATTCTTTGCCATTGTGCTCCTCACGCATACAAGAGCTTCTACCTCAGTTTAAACATAAACCTGAATTCAAATGCATTCGATAAGAAGACTCCTCAAAGTTTATATTATTAGTTACTTGGATCCAAGCATTAAGTCTATTTTGTATTCCAAATTTTGAACATGGCCTTAAATTCATGTTTGGCGGTCTTTAGATGCCCTTGAAGTTGAGTATTGCTTAAATCTCTGCTTGTTCAAGTCTTCAGCTTCAGATTTATAGCTTGGTGCTTTTCTGGTAATCCATTGCATTATTTAACCTAAAGAAAAAAATGTGCAAGACGGAAAAACGGAAAAGAGAGAGGGCGCAATAACAAGGAACGCGGAGACTAGAACACGTTAGTCCAAAGACAGAGAAGAGTACCCTTTATTGGAAAGCTAGCCGGTGAGAACACTTCTTTCAAAAGTTTACAAATTAATATTGAATTATATGGTGTATTTGGGATAGAAATAATGTGTGTTGATAATGGATGAAAATTGGTTGCATGGATGGCTAGTTAAATTTTATAGCAATAATATTGATACTTGCAGTTTTTATTACGATCATAAATATTGTATTTCACGTAATAATTGTGAACGAGTATGGTTGTCGATATGAATCATATATGAACACGCTTTAGTGTATAATGCGGTATTGAGCAGTTATCAGTTAAATGGATGCATGAATGGTTGAATTTTTTTTTAATATGGTTTGATATCATTTGGATTTGAGTAGAGTTGCAGAACATTAAAAAATTCCATCGATTAAAGAAGGTTTGTTTTGGTGGATCGGTTAAAATACTATTTCATTAAAGGTTACTTTATGATGGTATTTTATTTAAAAAAACATTAATTAAATAATGTTTGGTACCTTAAAATGTTATCAGCTCAAATTTGTTGAAATGTTTAAAATTATAAATTAAGTATAAATTTGAATGATACATTATTTAATTATTAATTAATAAAAATGATATAATATTTGGGAATCGAATGTTATTTTGTACAGTAAATATTAAGTTAAGGATAATCATTTTTGTGAATTAAATATTATTTTGTGAATTAAGTATTGCGTATAATGTAAACTTAAAACTGAACTATAATCCAAATGATAATTTGATGTTGTGTCATACAGTATTTTAAAAAATGCTTTGAAATTGTAATATTTGATTTCGAAAGTAATCAAAATTGTAAATAACAATATAATAAAATTTTTGCTTCGATGCACTTGGAATTTGAATTATTTGAGTAAAAATCAAAGTAGGGTTGTGAAATAATAATTTGATATAATGTTATAAAATTGCTTGGAAAATATTCTAAAATGGAATTATTTGGTCATGAAAATAGATATAAGTTTAGATAAATGTTTATAATAATAGATTATAAATTGCTTTGAGTAATATTATGAATTTAAAATTAAATGAGGAATATGACTTAAGTTTCGAGTTCACAAATAGGTTTGTTCTGTTTCTAGTTCTGGATCGGTAAACAGGGTGTGTAACTAGGGCAAGGGATGTGTAACACCCCACATCCGTTAGTGTCACTCACAAAGGGAATGCACTAAGTTCTGTGGAGCATTTTAAGGTAAAAGATGCAGATAAATTACAAGACAGACAAAAATTAAAACAGCGGAAAATAAAACTTTGCTTTATTGATGAAATGATTTGTACAACGATTTCTTTACAATATCAGAGTATCATCTGTCTTACAAAATAAAGAAGCATAAAACAATATTTACATTCCCCAATGTAGCAAGAGCCAGCCATAGCATCTGAAAAGAGAATCCAAGTAAAACTTCGAACAAATCTTCAAGATGGAAAGAGTGACAGTCCAACTTAACCTGAGTTATACTATTCCCTTCTTTACTACCTTGGGGGGGGGGAACAGAATAAAAGAAGACGAAAGAAAAACAGAGTCAGACATAAAGCCTGAGTAAGTCCAGTAACTTCTAGCATGTGAACATGGAAAAACAAAACGACATGAATTAACTGAATACAAGATAACACCATGACGATAGGGTCAGCAAGATTAGGCAAGATAATCACAAGATATGCTAAGATAAGATAAACTGGAGATGCTCTAATACTTTCGCCGCTTCGCTATTTCCTTGTTATACTGATTTCTATATCTCTGCACCACCTAACTAGTGTCCCAACTAGTAACGATAACGTGATCCCAATCCCTGTAGTTTCCATCGCCTTCAGGCATACATTTATTATTTGTTACCTAGATCTAATCTAGGGTTTTCTATCAAGTGCTTTCTAGATTCAACTAGAGTTTACGCTATCTGCTGAAGACTTCTCGGATTCAGGGTTTATGCCACCTAGTCCAACTAGGGATTATGCTACCTGTCGAACGATGCCCCCAAGTCTAGGACACACTACATAGAGTGGTATATGTTCCTATACTTCCCCACGCATGTATCGCGAATCGTTATCGCTTGTCTAGATGCACATGTCCTGTAATGTGCGGCCCGAGTCCTGTGGCAGGGCAAATCAAGAAACACAGAACTCGGTCGGGAGCTTTCAGATATCTGCCGATGCAGATGCTAAGGTCTGTTTTTATTCCAGTGGCTATGGTCCCACTCGACCCCTCCCTCAACTAATGAAAGGCACACCTTGAAAAATGAGAACTATATGCAGGCCCCCATATGCCCCACTGTTCTATGGCCATCCGAAACCATAACTAGATAGCAAGTATATGGTCTTTTGGAGTTCTCCGCCTTTCCGCTTCACGTATCTCGATTGATTCAAGATGGATGGCAGACGACGAGTTGCTATCACAGGGCTACCGGTTTCTCGCCGAATCACGCTGGTCCATCCTAGTCTTTAGGTTGCCATATTTTGCAACCAGGGCATACCCCTGGTTCTTCTAACGCAGACCTTAACCTCTGTGAGCTCAGGAGGATCATCTGCAGCCTCACAGAGGGATACCAAGAGTACCCTCACGTCCCCTCGAAGCCTCGGGCTTCGTACCCCAATTCGTTGGAGCCTTCGTCTTAATCAGACCGACGTTCGCTCCTTCCCGTGTTATACTAAGAATTACTACTTAGTTCTGTTAACTAAGGTTTACCACTTAGTTTCCCGAATCGTTGTTTTCTTAACTAAGGTTTACTACTTAGCTCCTTTTAACTAAGGTTTACTACTTAGTTCTCTCTCCCGTCAATTTGGATTGGTTAAGTGTCATTAGTCAATTCAAGCTAACTTAACCCTCTTCATTTATCCTGTTAAACTGGTTAAGTGTTATAAGTAATTCATGTTGACTTAACCCTACCACAACCCAAGTTATATTGGTTAAGTATTTCTTATTACTTAACCTTACCCATTCATCCTGTATTGGTTAAGTGTTCCTTTTTAACTTAACCTTGCTCGTCTGTTTTAACTAACGTGTTATTTGTGGTTAAGTATTATCCCTTCATGTTTTAGACTTAACCTCATTCCTTTATCAAAATCTGATGGTTAAGTGCTCAAGTTTACTTAACCCTACGGTCTAGTCCAGCTAACATATCAAATTGGCTAAGTGTGTTAAATTTTACTTAACCCCAACCTCTAGTCTGATTAACATGTTAATTTGGCTAAGTGTATTAACTTTACTTAACCCCACCTTCTAGTCTAGTTAACATGTTAATTTGGCTAAGTTTTTTCTTAGTTACTTAACCCCTACAAATCTTGTCTTGTTACCATGTTAAGTTGGTTAAGTGTCCTTATGGACTTAGCCCTCCCATTCTAGCTTAACTGTGTTGAGTGTCAGTATGAACCTAACCCCACCCATTGATTTGGTTACCATGTTGAATTGGTTAAGCGTCTTAGTTAACTTAACCCTACCATTATTGTTCTAGCTTTAATTAAATAGATTAAAGCTGCGACCACTCACATTAGACAGATATTGTTGCGATTACTGGATGTGCCGGGCAGGTTTACATCGCAACTCAGTCTAACCTCGGGTTAGGCCTATTCGTGTTTTCTAAGTTCAAAGGGTTTTGATTAATTTTCAAATCAGGTTTTGAAAGTAACCATCCTGTCCGTCGGATCAGTTAGGGATAGCCAGGGAGAGCAGGAAACTTGTATTTTCCAAACCCAAGCCTAGACACTATCCTCTCTGTCACCCTAGAACTTTCTTGTGTATTATTAAAAGAGATGTCATTAATAAACATTTCTTTTGTATATAAAATAAATTGTTAACAAATTATCCTCAAAGTTTAACCACTTATCCTCAAAGTCCATTTTCCCTTTTTAAAATAAATTTGACCTATACCCTATACATTTGCCATGCCTACTAATGGACTTGTATTCTAGGCCCAAATCTTGATTTGCCTATCTTACAGTTTATAGCAATTTAGACCCAACACCCCCATTTACAGTTCATGCCAAAACTAGATTTTATGTTCTAGTTTACAGTTTATGCCAAACTAGATTTCATATTCTAGTTCACCGTTTATGCCCAAAACTTAATTTCCATACCAACTACCTATTTTGTGGCCCATTTAACCATTTACCATTTACTCCCAATGTATGTAAATTATGCTAATATACTTATCATACTTGATTTAGCCACCCAATTCTGATTTAATATTCTAATTTCAGTTCATGTCAAAACTAGACTTGTTATTCTAATTTTCATCTTAATAGTCATGCTATAATGCATGTTCCCAAATTATGCCAATTTCCAAGTCTAGTCAATTTCATGTTTTTCCCCAAAATGTATTCCCATCGTTCGTATAATCGTGATTCAACCTAGATCATAAATAAAGCTAGATTCGTCGATAAAAGGGAATGAACCAAAATGCCATGAAAGAACGGACATAACAACTGGCATAAGATGATAATTCACAGGCATATAGATTACGACATGAAAAGGGTTGAATAGTATAGATTCAAGAACATGGGTAGACCTAACTTAATAGGTAAATTCCCATGATCAAGATCTAAGAATAAACTGAAATAGAAAGTCAAGCCTAGGTCCAATATAATGCCAGTTTGGGGTACAACATGGTTTTGTAACTACAGTGTCATGGGCATAAATAATAATCTTATATCCATAGTCATAGGCAATAAATCCTCATAGTTAATGAATCACAATCATAGGTGATGTTCATAGTCAAAGGAAAATAGTTCTCACAGTCATGAGTCACAGTCATAGGCAATGTTCATAGGCAATGTTCATAGTCAAAGAGGCATATGGTTTTAAGGTCCATAGTTTCATAGTCACAGTCTTATTTGTCCTCGAATCATAACAGTTCTTAATTAGGTCCAAGAGTATAAGCACTGTTTCGAATAGAAAGATTTGGCATATTCTTTTATTCCTTTAATTTCATGTCACGAATAGAGAAAACGTTCAAATCTAAAAAGTAACCGACTTACATTGATCGGTTTTTAGAACAGAAAGATGGCGTTGCTATGATTCGTGCGACGTTGCTCGAAACCGTTTGAGTTAGCCTTTGATTCTTATCTTGAAGCTTTAATCTTGATTCGAATCTCTTATGGACAACTTGAGCAGCATAACCTTGTCTTGGATTTTCGTATTATTTTCTTATTTTTATTTATTTATACATTTTCTCAGAGGCAGCATAAGGATAGAAAAGAATTGTGAATAGAGAAGGAGACTAGGGCTGTTTATATAGTGTAGAAGTCAACGAATCTGGTCAGAACGGCGTCCGGATACAGAGGAACGAAGCAGACTGCAGATCTGGAAAAAGCCGGGGGGGGGGGGGGGGTCGACCCCAAGGTCGACTACCTAGTCGACCTGGGTCGTGGGCAGGAAAATTCCCGCCCAGCCCAATCTGGGTCCGATTTCGAATTTTGAACTCGTTTTCTGACCTGTTCGAATTTTAAATCGAATTCTAAAACTTCTGAAGGCCATAACTCCTTCATACGGAGTCCGATTAACGCAAACTCGGACTCTATCTCATGCAGAATTCCGAGACGAACGCAATCGCGCAACCCGTTTCCCTTGATTTTGATTTTCAAATTTAATTCTGCCTTGATTTGTGAATCTTAGTGTTACAGAATTACGGGGTGTTACAGGATGTAGCGACCAGTGCGCTGAACTTACGTGACCAACGTCTACTTATCTAGTCTAGTAAAGGAGCGGATTGAAAGTGAATCTCGAATATTATGAAATGATAACTATAATAAACAATTTTTCCAATTTAAAATTTGGTTAAATTGGATGGAAGTGATCTTCGTGCATTTAATATAAGTTTTGTACATGATGACGAATACTATTTGAGGAATTGAACGGTGAAAATATCAAAATTCTGCTTATAGTATTAGTTTAATACGGAATATATATTGGATATAAGAAGTTCGACTTCTTACCAAAGCATATATCTAATATAAATCATTTTGATTTAACTTGACTGATATGATATTAACATTGTTTACCGAGTAAGGCTTAATATAATTATGGAAGTTAAGGCGGAACTAAGTGAATGAAAGGAAATAAGGTAGTTGTCTTTGAAATTGTGCGGATTAACTCGACATTATCTGATTAGTTATACTATTCAAATATGAATATAAATTCGAGTCGTCGGCATGGAAAGGGAACAGTTCCAGTTTAAAGTGTTTGTATATTTGGATGGGTTTTCAACTATTTAAACATGATATGTTAAGTTCAAAGATATTTAAATAAGATTTATTTGATTTAAAGGATATGCATATATTTTAAAATATTTTATTTGTATAATTCGTCAAACTTAAGATATATATATATATATAAATATAAAGTAATTATTTCAACCATTTCTATTTTAAATTTTCTAAAATACATATATTAGTTCATAACAAATGTATTATTTTCAAATATTTATTAATTAAATTGTGAATTGTTCTAGTCCTGTATCCTTTGACTCGAATGTAATTAATCCATGTTTGAATGAATACAACGAAATTGAATTAAAGAAATATTGTTAATCGTGATCCTTGGTTTATAAATGATGGTTCGGAAGTAAAGTGTTAAGAGAAACTATTTGAAATTATACTAATAATCATTTTAAATTTAGCAAGAATTAAGTTGTGAATGTATATATGTATTAGGGAAAAACTTAATTTGAAATATGTATTCCATATGAAGCGCTGGTTATTTAGGAAGACCGAGATCGGAACCATTCAAATAACCATACGACGTAATAAATGAAGACATATAAATGGCGATTGAAGAGCGTGGTTCTTCACTTCGAACGGGTTGCCTGCTGATATGTTTCTTTACTGAATAACTAAAGTAGAAAGATAACCCTATTACCGGAGTGGCATATAGTTCATACGTATTGGAGAACTTTCGGATTGCAAGGGCCTTTGCACTCAAACCTGAGTCGTGGAATAAGGCGCCTTCGGTTTCGTTCAAACCCGGAATGAACTTGTATTGATATTTGTCTGACATTATATCTTATAATGTATTAACTGACTATTACTAAACATATTTCTGTTTGGTAATGGGAATTTATTCCCTTTGCTAAAAGTTATTTGGTTAGTGATAGTATGGCATGAGAAGTGCTGCAGTTGAAGAAATGATCAAAGAATGGCTTAGTGCAAGAGCGTAACTTTGCGGTACGAAACCTCGCGAACATCACAACCCGAAATGATGGGAAACTTGTGTTTAGATTGTATACCCATACATATTGTCTATTGAACTCGAAAGCTTTGGCGGTGGATCCAGCTGTTAAACATAAGGAATAAATTATACACGGTGTCCGATGTCTGGAAGAAAACCGGGATATATACTTCGCGCTATGTATTCGATGTCCGTTGTCTGGATGTTAACCGAGAGATACTTAGCTTCGTGTCCTCGATTGATCTTTCGTGCCAGGAACTATCTTGTTGGAAATCCAATAACTAATATGACCCTCTAGCTTTGTTTGTATACTATGTATGTGGGCATAGTCACTATGCTTGCTAGATTTGTAAATTTATTTGCAAAATTCTTTGAAGTGTTATTAGTGTTAATAATACACACCATCGACATATATCATGGATTTGACATTATAAGGCTAAAACTCGTCCACATGTGAGCTCGCATTTGCATTTATTGTTTGGTGCGTTTAGGGCCAGCCATATAATAGTCTCATTTTTCAAAACTCATGTACAACTTATGCAAGAGTACTCATAGGAGTAGACCCGTTCTGTATTATACGGTGTGGTCCTTTGATTTTCCATAATATAAAGTAAAATATTTTATGTTCTCAAACCAGTCCCATGACTTTCCTGGAGTTTATTGTTCCTTCCTAAACTCTGGGTGCCCAAAAATTTTCACTCGGACAGCTAATGGTTTAGTTTTACAGTTATATATCCTTGGAGAAAGATTTGGGGCGCTTTTGGGTTGGAGTTTCGAGCTAGAGTTGGAGATCTTCCGCTATATTATATGTTTCTTCCGTTGTAGATTTCTTTTCCGTTGTGTAATTTATTAAAACTCTTGTGATGTAAAATGTGTTGTAATCTAATGTTAAGTAATAAAAGTTTATTTTATTCTGTCTAATGTATACTACCCCGGCGAATCCGATTTTCAAATGTCTATAGTTAGTTTAAACAACGACTCGAGGCGATTGGAAGTTGGGTCGTCACATGTGGTATCAGAGCTGTGGTTAAACCTAGCTCAAGGGGTATATTCATTAGTATCAGAATAACAGAGTAAGAAACTCCTTAGAGATAGGGTAGTTAATACCCTAGAATGAGTTTACGAGTGTTTTGTATGTGAGGACAGTTTTAAAATCCAAAATAAACCAAAAGGCCTATACTTTAAATATAAATAAAATACTTTGGAAAATTTGATAAGTTGATAATGGATGGTGATAATGAGATAAATAATCCAAGGAATATTTAGAATAATATGGAATAAAATAAGTGAAGATTAAAGAATTTGTTAGAAAGGATTAAACTGGATCTTGAAGAATTTACTAAGAAATTTATAATGATATTAAGGATGATTTTAGAACTAGTTATGAGTATTTTGGAAAAATATAAATTATGTTGAAATTTAATAAACCATTTTAAGAAGTATAACCGTTTGGTAATATAATTTATGATAAGAGTTTGGAGTATATTATTTGACGTCGAGATTGGACTGTCAAGCATGTACGGATTTTGAATATACGCCTAGCTAACATATATATGAAATCCAATATGTACTAGATAGATATAGAATGACATTCTAGACACTGGAGGAAAATCCTGTTGATGATCCGGACATCATCAATGATTATTTTCGATTTTCAAAAATGGGATGACCATATGATTCTAATCGAAACGTCGAAAAATACCTAAAACCTTTATATAAGTGATTGAAATTGTTTGAATTGTACAAATAAATTTTTTGATATGAATTAGAATAAATAAGCAAAATTTAATAAGTTATGCTTGTAGAATATAAACGAAATTTTCAAGTAAATTAAGTTGAGATGGGAACAGTTAAGAATCTAGAAAATTCGATAAACTTAAATTAAGAGGAACTTAATTTAGAGAATAGAGTTAGAATTTATCGACGATTTTGGACAATCGATTGGTTTTGATAAATAATAGTGTAGAAATAATTTGAAACAATAATTTATGATAAATAATGAGTGTTTGTAACACCTCGTATTTTCTATTAATGTTATAATAATGAATCCAATCATACTTAATTTCAAATGTGAGAATTAAGGGAAATGGGTTACGCCATTGTGTTCGTCTCGGAATTCTGGTTGAGATAGAGTCCGAGTTTTCTTAAATTGGACTTCGTATGAAGAAGTTATGGCTGTCGGAAGTTTCCAGAAAATCCCACATATTTTCTATTAACGTTATAATAATGAATCCAAGAATTCTTAAATTAAAATGTGAGAATTAAGGGAAATGGGTTACGCCATTGTGTTCGTCTCGGAATTCTAGTTGAGATAGAGTCCGAGTTAGTGTAAATTGGACTTCGTATGAAGAAGTTATGGCGGTGGGAAGTTTCCAGAAAATTCAAATAAATTCAAACAGCTTGAAAAACAAGTTCAAATTCGAATCAGAAGTCCGAAGCGGGCTGGGCGGGAAAATTCCCGCCCAGGACCCAGGTCGACCAAGGGGTCGACAATAGTGTCGACCTCCCCCCTACAGGTCGACCTAGGGGTCGACCTGCCCCCCCTCCGGGAAGATCTGAATGGTGACAATTTTGTGACTCAGAGCTGAGTCACTATGGCTGAGGTGTCACCCTATCTTCACTGGATGGCTGTGGTTAACCCTAGGATCATCTGACGGCTCAAATTGAATTGAAATTCTATATAAACAACCCAATACTCAAACCAAAAAAATCACACAAAAATAATCCTAGAACTATCATGCTGTCAGTTGAGAACTTGGGGTAGCCGTCACCAATTCAAAGACAAGATAAGAACTTGAATCAAAAATCAAATTAAAAGATTATCAAATTCAACGATCTACATCAAAGGCGAGCTTACCAATTTCAGAATTCAGATTTCAAAAAGCAAGAATTCCTTTTTAGTTTGTAAGTTGGTTGTTACGCAGATTTAAACATTCTTTAATTTGAATCATGACATGTTGTAATTTGGATATAGAATGATGGTTATGTATAAGATTTGATTCTCGTTTATCTTAAAGTATCGTTGTAACTAATCATGTCTATAAGCTTGTGGCGATGAACATGTTGTATATTAATCATGTCTATATGCTTGTGGTGATGAACAACATTGTATGTTATTGGAATCTATTATGATTGGGTAATGGATTTATTTTGCCAATTAAATGGTAAAACATGTCATGTTATAAATTGGTGGTTATTTGCAAATTTATGATCTAAAACACATGCTTATATGTTAGATCAACACTCATGTATATTCATGTTAGGTTAAATCTAATTATGTTGTAAAAGTTGGAATTGTAGTCCTCTTATGTTTTTAATACATAAGTATCATGCTAAATTGTGATTAAAATGATTATAATAGCTTTCTTACATTTTGACATACATAAGTTAATATGCTAAGTTGTGGGTTGAAAACTGTGATTATATGTTAAACCTCCATGCTAGCCTTTGCCAAGTTTACATGACAATTAGACCCAACTTAGTCACGAGTTCACTTTTACCCATTAAATTAAAGTTAATGGTACTTCTATGCCAAGTTTCACATGACAAGTTGAAATGTATGCTATTTTATGTTTATTTCATGTCTCTTGTTTATTACCCCTTTTCTTGTTTATGGGTTGGGCTAATTTACTAGCCCAACATTTTATGTGATTCACGCGTACATTCCACGGGGGTAGCGAGGGGAAATATGGAAATTCATGGCATAGATTTGTTCATTAAATGGTATATTTGATATACCATTTATGGTGAGCATAATCAAAGGATAATTATGGCTTGATTAAATTAAATTTAATCCACATAAAGAAATTTGACATATATAGAAAAAAATATGAATTTAGAAAAGACGAATATGCCTAACCCAAGGTTAGACTGAGTTGTGGTGTAAATCTGCCCGGAATCGACCGGCATATCCAGTGACCACAACAAGACCTGTCTAATGTGGGTGGTTAGTGCATCAAGCCCAAAAAGAACCCATGGTTAGACTGAGTTGTGGTGTAAATCTTCCCGGAACCGGCCGGCACTTCCAGTGACCACAACAAGACCTGTCTAATGTGAGTGGTTGGTGCTTTAATATATTAAAGCTAAGTTAGGATTGGTAGGGTTAAGTAAATTAGGAAAACACTTAACCGATTCAACATGTTAACTAAACGAATGGGCAGGGTTAGGCAAACTTGGACACTTAACCAAATAAACATGTTGATTAGAAAACCCTAGTAACGGGGACCCATTTCAGCAGTAACCCACATAGATGTATCATGGTACCCTGAAACTAGGCAGGGTGGGGCACGATTACTGGGCTGAATTATAAGCGGTCAAAACGTCGGCGGTTGGTGGGCCAGTGTAAGTTCCAATGGAGTATGGGCGTGCACATACTCCAGAGTGGAAAAATCAGGCACTGGGCATCAGTAGTGTACACTGTGCATCTTGAATCGTGTCGGGTTGCCACCAGAGGGACTGATACACCCCATGGTGGGACTAGCACAGGTGGCTACAGTCAAGCGGGGCCGAATGACACAGGATATGAATGCATACAAGTAGGAGCCGATCATTAAGGGGATCGTTTATTTTAAACACGTGGGGCTGGTCAAACCAATGGTTAGGTAGGTGCAGAGACTGTAGTAATGGGTGCGATCTCATGTTCCTCTTATCTTATATTAGGGTATTGCCCTATGTTCTGTTATCACTGTCATGATCCCTTTCCTTCTTTAAATAATAGTAATCACTGCACTTACCAGACTTATTGTCTGACCCATTTTCTCTTGTCTTCTTTTCTTCCGTTTCCCCGCCCCAGGTCCACAAGGAGGGAATACTCCAGCTTAGTCACACTCTTTGCAAGCTAAAAGAAAGTAGATGTATTATTGGGACTCTCTTACCTTGGCTATGGCTTTTGGATACTACACTTGGGGATTTATGCAGTTTTATTTATGGTTTATGCTACTTTATTAAATAATCAAGACATAAATTATGGTGTAGTGGTTTGGAAGTTATTTTGAGACAATTTGATGTAATGCTTTTGTATTGAACTACGTATGCAATAAATATTTGAATTTCCGCTGCTTAAATTTATCTGTCTTGTAAATTTTTGTGTGTCTTGTACCTATAACCCTCCACCAAAGTTAAGGCATTCCCTTTTGTGAGTAACCTTAACGGAGGTGGGGTGTTTCACTTGGTATCAGAGCAAAGGTTTACTAGATCAGATAAGCGTTTTTGAAAACTATTTTTCAAAAAGAAATATAAAGAAGCATTTTACAAGGAAAAGTGTTGTTTTGATTTTAAAAATGGCATAATCCCAAAGCCATATGCACTATCTTTTTATCCTTCGTTTTGAATCTTTTCTTTTTCGTTTCAACATGTCTGGGAATCTTAACCTTCCAGAGGGTGTACCGATACCTGGCTGGTTCAGGAGGTACTTAGAGGCTAGGGCCAACGACGCAGACCCAGCAGATATTCCTCCTCCTCTAGCTGCAGCGGTTCCTCTTCCTCCTCCTCGTGCAAATGATTTCTCAAAGATTTGTAGAGACTTTAGGGCCATGGGTGGAAAGGATTTCAAGGGAACTGAATCATTCGTAGAAGCAAGGAACTGGCTCAAAGAAACTGAGGATCTGTTCGTTATCTTCGAGGTGGGCGATAGGCAGAAGATACAGTTGGCGGTATGGTTGCTCAAAGTTGAAGCTTCCTATTGGTGGGAAGTCACTAACGTTGAAAGACCAGTTGAAACATGGATGGATTTCAGAATAAGGTTTGAGATGAAATTCCTCTCACAAGCCGAACGAAGTTTACAGCTAGAAAAGTTCTTATCTCTTAAGCAAGGAAGTATGACGGTCAAGGAGTACGTCAATCAATTCAATCAGCTGGCCCGATTTGGATTGGTCTTAGTGAATACTCCTCATAAGTAGACTCTCCGTTTTATCAAGGGATTTAATGAGCCACTTCACAGCTTGGCTATGACCCATATACCTATGGGGGCTACTTACGAGAGGTTAGTGGACATGGCACTCTTACATGAGGAAGACAAGGGCAAGAATGAGGCAAAAGCGGAAGTGCTTCAAGATAAGAAGGGGAAGGGTCGCAGAACATGAAGGCTGATTTAAAGAAAGGCGGGAAGAACAACAAACCCCATGAAAAGAGAAAGTGTAATTTCTGTGGCATTCCCGGGCATCTGATCAAAGACTGCAAGAAGAAGAAAAGGAAGATGGGTGGCTGTTTCCACTGTGGTGAGACAAGACAAATGGCTAGGGCCTGCCCAAGGAAGCAAGGGCAGGGAGATGGACCTTCTTTTGGAGGAAAAGTTCACGCTCTCACGGCACCTCCGCAAGAACGAGGTAGAAATATTTCTGTCGAAAGTTTAGTCTATCTTTTTGATCATCCTGTTTGTACACTATTTGATTCTGGCGCATCACACTCTTTTATATCTACTGCTTTAGTGGATTCTCTGCACCTAGACACCAGTATAGTAGAGGATCCCTTGGTTGTTTCAAATCCAATTGGGAGCTCGTCCTATTTGTCAATGGTTTGTTTGGATTTGAAAATATCTATACTAAGCGTTGGGTTTAGATGTAATGCCTTTGTTTTAGGCTTCACGGGCTATGGGTTGATTCTAGGCATGGACTGGCTATCCAGTAATGGTGCCATCCTCGATTGTGAAAAGAGAGTGGTTAGACTCATGACTCGCCTCGGTAACACTCTCGAAATTTCTTGTAATCCCATGAACTCCGTCATGTTTAGTTATCTAGAATCTCTTGATGCGTCTATTGAGAACTTGCAGTCTGTAAGGATAGTCCATGAATACTCGGATGTGTTTGAAGAGGTAAAGGGCTTACCTCCGAAGCGGGAGATAGACTTCCGCATATACCTTGTTGATAATGCAAAGGCCGTTGCTTTACCCGTTGGGCACATGGCCCCAAGGGAGAGAAAGGAGCTCAGCAAGCAAATCAAAGAGCTGCTTGAAAAGGGGTTCATAAGACGGAGTATTTCTGAATGGGGTGCTCCGGTAGTGTTCGCAACCAAAGATGATGGTTCGCTTTTCCTGTGCATTGATTATAGGGAGCTAAACAAGCTGACCAAGAAGAATAGACACCCACTCCCAAGAATAGATATTTTTTCGATCAGCTTGTAGGTGCATCGGTTTTCTCCCAATTAGATTTAGCTATCGAGTTTCATCAGCTAAGAGTGGCTGAAGACAGCATTGATAGGACCGCATTCAGAACTCCCGATGGTTTCTTCGAGTGGCTTGTCATCCCTTTCGACTTGACAAACGCACCCACTTACTTCGTTGATTTAATAAGCAGGGTGTTCCGAGTGTTCCTCAATAAGTTTGTGGTGGTCTTCATAAACGATATTTTGATCTTCTCAAAGAATGAGGAAGAGCATGCTTAGCATCTAAAAGAAGTCATGGATACTCTCCGTGCACATCAGTTGAAGGCGAAATTCTCCAAATGCCATTTCTGGAGAGAAGAAGTTAGGTTCCTTGGACATGTGGTGTCCAATGAGGGGATAGCTGTGGACCCCATGAAAGTGGTTGCTGTGCAAGATTGGAAGGTTCCTCGAAACGCAATCGAAGTCCGAAGCTTTCTCGGGCTAGCAGGCTTTTATCGAAAGTTCATCAAAGATTTTGCAAAAATCTTAGCTCCACTAACAAGATTGACAAAGAAGAACCTAGCTTTCAATTGGGATTTGGATTGCGATATTGCTTTCCAACGTTTGAAAAGGGCTCTAACAACAGCCCCAGTTCTGACATTGCCTGATGGAAGCAAGATGTTTACAGTATACACAGATGCATGCGGAACGGGACTAGGCGCTATTATGATGCAAGAAGCGAAGGTAGTGGCTTATGGTGGAAGACAGTTGAAAGTACATGAGAAAAACTACCCAACCCATGACCTAGAGTTGGCGGCCATCGTTTTTGCGCTTAAGTCTTGGCGCCATTATCTCCTAGGTGAGAAATTTGAATTGTATACTGACCATAAATCGTTGAAATACCTATTCTCGCAGAAAGATCTCAACTTGAGGCAGCAAAGGTGGATGGAATTTCTTGCCTCGTACGATTTTGAGATTTCCTACACTCCTGGCAAGGGCAATGCAGTAGCTGACGCCTTGAGTAGAAAGAAACTGACCTTAAGCCCCCTCTTTGTGGAAAGGCAAAGCTTGGAGTTCATAGCAAGCTTTCACTTTAGACCCTCCACTGACTTTGTACCTGGCTTGCTAGCAACATTAGAAGTGCGGCCAACTCTATTAGACTCAATCAGAGTCGCGCAAAGAGAAGTCCCTCAGCTAGCCGATGTGGTGGACAAGTTAATTAGGGGTGAGACTTCTAGTCACCTCAACAGATACTCTATTGATGCTAAGGGATGGTTGAGACGAGATGGAAGACTATGTGTCCCACAAGCAAGGGGCTTAGTAAAGGCGGTTCTAGAAGAGGCACACCATTCCAAACTGACCAAACACCCAGGCGGAGACAAAATGTATAAAGATATAAAAAGAGTTTTCTTTTGGAATGGCATGAAGAAAGACGTAGCTGAATTTGTTTCTAAGTGTTTAATATGCCAACAAGTCAAGGCGGAGCAGAAGAAGCCTGGTGGTCTGCTCCATCCTCTAGAGGTCCCACAGTGGAAATGGGATAGCATCTCGATGGACTTTATAGATGGTTTGCCTAGGTCAAGAAGGGGCAATACTAGCATTTGAGTAATAGTGGACAGGCTCACAAAAAGCGCCCACTTTATACCCGTCAAGAGTAGAAGGACTGCCTCATCTCTAGAATCCATATATCTTAAAGATATAGTTCGACTCCATGGGATACCCTCCAGCATAGTGAGTGATCGAGACCTTATCTTCACGAGCGAGTTTTGGAAGAGTTTACAAGAGGCTGTAGGCACACAGTTATGCTTAAGCACGACCTATCACCCTCAAACCGATTGCCAAACGGAAAGAGTCAACAGAGTATTAGAAGACCTCTTGAGATTATGCATTATTGACTTCAAAGGTACATGGGAGGATCATCTACCTTTGGTGGAATTCGCTTACAACAATAGCTACCAAGCCACTGCAGGCATGGCGCCTTTCGAAGCTTTATATGGAAGACCGTGCAGGTCACCGACTTGCTGGTGGGAGTCCACAGACAAGCTCATACTTGGACCAGACATGATTAGGGAGACTTCAGAGAAAGTAGACTTGCTACGAAGAAGAATGAAGACTGCCCAAGATAGACAGAAGTCCTACGCAGACAAAAGAAGAACTGACCTTGAGTTCGAAGTTAGAGACAAGGTGTTCCTTAAAGTATCTCCTTTGAGGAACGTCGTTCGCTTTGGATCCGCAGGAAAGTTAGCACCAAGATTTGTAGGGTCGTTCCGTATCATCGAGAAGATTGGGAAGATGGCTTATAGGGTACAGCTGCCCGAAAGATTGGTCGGGGTTCATAATGTCTTTCATGTCTCTCACCTGCGGAAGTGCTTACACAAGTCTGCGGGAGTGGTAGAACCAAGTATGCTAGAAGAAGTTGAAGTTGAACGAGAAGCAACTGTGAGGAGAGTTCCAAGCCGTATCTTGGGAACAGAGGTCAAAAGCTACGCAACCGTGAAGTTAAGCTCGTCAAAGTTCAACGGAGCGACACCGAGGAAGACGCGACTTGGGAAACTGAGGACAGAATACGCGCAACCTACCCTTTTCTTTTTGAGGGTACGTCTTTAATCTCTTTTTCCTCAAGTTTATGCTCGTATCTATCTTTTTAGGTATATCTCCTCGATCCTGTCCTTTATCCTTAGGTAGGAACCCATTTGGATGTAAACATGTAATTGAAACATGTTATGATTGATGGTTGTAAGTGGTTGCAAATGGTTGCTAGTGGTTGCTAGTGGATGCATATACGCACACATTAGGCATTAGATCGGCTCAATCACTTCCATAGTGCATATGCATATATGTATTGGTTTATGGATTAAAACTTGATGTGTTATCATATGGACGCTGCATTTGTATGAATGATTGTGCACTCATGTAAGAATTTTTGAGTAGGAAAAATTGCATTCATAATGGACTCATGGCACTGACATAATTTGCATTAAGGAGGTCAACTGAATCAGTAGACCGCCTGATTTTGCATTAGATAAGGACATATACACACACAATGCATATGATCATCAAGCATTAGAAATCTTTTAAGGACAATGGACACCTGTGTTTGATGGTTGAGTAGATGGGTAATTGGATGGTAGGATATAAGTTCTTCTCGACTTGGAGATTTCGGGGACGAAATCCTAAAAGGAGGGGAGAATGTAACACCCTGTATTTTTTATTAACGTTATAATAATGAATCCAAGAATACTTAATTTAAAATGTGAGAATTAAGGGAAATGGGTTACGCCATTGTGTTCGTCTCGGAATTCTGGTTGAGATAGAGTCCGAGTTTGCGTAAATTGGACTTCGTATGAAGAAGTTATGGCTGTCGGAAGTTTACAGAAAATTCAAATAAATTCAAACAGCTCGAAATAGAAGTTCAAATTCGAATCAGAAGTCCGAAGTGGGCTGGGCGGGAAAATTCCCGCCTAGGACCCAGGTCGACCCTAGTGTCGACCTCCCCCCTACAGGTCGACCTGGGGGTCGACCTGCCCCCCCCGGGAAGATATGAATGGTGACAATTTTGTGACTCAGAGCTGAGTCACTAGGGCTGAGGTGTCACCCTATCTTCACTGGATGGCTGTGGTTAACCCTAGGATCATCTGACGGCTCAAATTGAATTGAAATTCTATATAAACAACCCAATACTCAAACCAAAAAAATCACACAAAAATAATCCTAGAACTATCATGCTGCCAGTTGAGAACTTGGGGTAGCCGTCACCAATTCAAAGACAACATAAGAGATTGAATCAAAAATTAAATTAAAAGATTATCAAATTCAACGATCTACATCAAAGGCGAGCTTACCAATTTCAGAATTCAAATTTCAGAACGCAAGAATTCCTTTTTAGTTTGTAAGTTGGTTACGCAGATTTAAACATTCTTTCAATTGAATCATGACATGTTGTAATTTGGATATAGAATGATAATTATGTATAAGATTTGATTCTCATTTATCTTAAAGTATCGTTGTAATTAATCATGTCTATATGCTTGTGGCGATGAACATGTTGTATATTAATCATGTCTATATGCTTGTGGTGATGAACAACATTGTATGTTATCGTAATCTCTTATGATTGGGTAATGGATTTATTTTTCCAATTAAATGGTAAAACATGTCATGTTATAAATTGGTGGTTATTTGCAAGTTTATGATCTAAAACACATGCTTATATGTTAGATCAACACTCATGTATATTCATGTTAGGTTAAATCTAATTATGTTGTAAAAGTTGAAATTGTAGTCCTCTTATGTTTTTAATACATAAGTATCATGCAAAATTGTGATTAAAATGATTATAATAGCTTTCTTATGTTTTGACATACATAAGTTAATATGCTAAGTTGTGGGTTGAAAACTATAATTATATGTTAAACCTCAATGCTAGACCTTTGCCAAGTTTACATGACAATTAGACCCAACTAAGTCACAAGTCCACCTTTACCCATTTAATTAAAGTTAATGATACCTCTATGCCAAGTTTCACATGACAAGTTGAAATGTATGCTATTTTATGTTTATTTCTGTCTCTTGTTTATTACCCCTTTTCTTGTTTATGGGTTGGGCTAATTTACTAGCCCAACATTTTATGTGATTCATGCGTACGTTCCACGGGGGTAGCGATGGGAAATATGGAAATTCATGGCATAGATTTGTTCATTAAATGGTATATTAGATATACCATTTATGGTGAGCATAATCAAAGGATAATTATGGCGTGATTAAATTAAATTTAATCCACATAAAGAAATTTGACATATATAGAAAAAAATATGGATTTAGAAAAGACGAATATGCCTAACCCGAGGTTAGACTGAGTTGTGGTGTAAATCTGCCCGGAACCGACCAGCATATCCAGTGACCACAACAAGACCTGTCTAATGTGGGTTGTTAGTGCATCAAGCCCAAAAAGAACCCGAGGTTAGATTGAGTTGTGGTGTAAATCTTCCCAGAACCTACCGGCACATCCAGTGGCCACAACAAGACCTGTCTAATGTGAGTGGTTGGTGCTTTAATAAATTAAAGCTAAGTCAGGATTGGTAGGGTTAAGTAAATTAGGAAAACACTTATCCGATTCAACATGTGAACTAAACGAATGGGCGGGGTTAGGTAAACTTGGACACTTAACCAAATAAACATGTTGATTAGAAAACCCTAGTAACGGGGACCCATTTCAGCAGTTCCCACATAGATGTATCATGGTACCCTGAAACTAGGCAGGGTGGGGCACGATTACTGGGCTGAATTATAAGCGGTCAAAACGTCAGCGGTTGTTGAGCCAGTGTAGGTTCCGACGGAGTATGGGCGTGCACGTACTCCGAAGTGGAAAAATCAGGCACTGGGCATCAGTATTGTACACTGTGCATCTTGAATTGTGTCAGGTTGCCACAAGAGGGACTGATACACCCCATGGTGGGACCAGCACAGGTGGCTACAGTCAAGCGGGGCCGAATGACACAGGATATGAATGCATGCGAGTAGGAGCTGATCATTAAGGGGATCGTTTGTTATAAACACGTGGGGCTGGTTGAACCAATGGTTAGGTAGGTGCAGAGACTATAGTAATGAGTGCGATCTCATGTTCCTCTTATCTTATATTAGGGTATTGTCCTATGTTCTGTTATCACTGTCATGATCCCTTTCCTTGTTTAAATACTAGTAATCACTGAACTTACTAGACTTATTGTCTAACCCATTTTCTCTCGTCTTCTTTTCTTCCGTTCCCCCCCCGGTCCACAAGGAGGGAATACTCCAGCTTAGTCAGACTCTTTGCAAGCTAAAAGAAAGTAGATGTATGATTGGGACTCTCTTACCTTGGCTATGGCTTTTGGATACTACACTTAGGGATTTATGCAGTTTATTTATGGTTTATGCTTCTTTATTAAATAATCAAGACAGAAATTATGGTGTAATGTTTTGGAAGTTATTTTGAGACAATTTGATGTAATGCTTTTGTATTGAACTACGTATGCAATAAATATTTGAATTTCCGCTGCTTAAATTTATCTGTCTTGTAAATTTTTGTGTATCTTGTACCTATAACCCTCCACCAAAGTTAAGACATTGCCTTTTGTGAGTGACCTTAACGGAGGTGGGGTGTTTCAGTGTTTGTTCATGTTTTTAATGGAATTCAAGTGTTTTCTCATAGATCTGCACCATTATATGTCCATTTTCATATGGATTAACCTATGATCTAATTTAGTAAGTTTAAACCATTAATTCCATGTTATTTCATACATTTATGTAAATAAGATCTCTCATTTTGATCATATGCTCATATTAATGATTTTGGTGAAATTTACATAATTTTAGTGATAATCGTCATATTCATGTTAATAATGGTTTCATACCATGTTTGTGGTCATATTTGATGATTTGGATGAGTTGATTTTGTCGAATCTATCGTTTGGCGAAGTTTTGGTCGAAATCGGAGTTGAATTGCAATATGCAGGTTTTGGGTCGGCCTAGTCACCAGTTGGGTCGGCCTAGTCACCAGTTGGGTCGGTCTAGTCACCAATTGGGTCGGCCTAGTCACCAACTGGCTCGGCCTAGTCACCAGATGGGTCTTGCAAGTCACCAGATGGGTCGGGCAAGTCACAAGATGGGTCGGGCAAGTCACCAGTTGGGCCAGTCAAGTCATTAGATGGGTCTTGCAAGTCATCAGATGGGTCGGACTAGTCACCAGTTGGGCCAAGCAAATCACTGGATGGGTCTTGCAAGTCACCAGTTGGGTCGTACTAGTCACCTGTTGGGTCGCACAAGTCACCAGATGGGTCGGGCAAGTCACCAGATAGGTCGGGCAAGTCTCCAATTAGGTCGGGCAAGTTACCAGATGGGTCTGGCAAGTCGCCAGTTAGGTCGGGCAAGTCACTAGTTGGGTCGGGCAAGTCACCAGCTGGGTCGGGCAAGTCACCAGCTGGGTTGGGCAAGTCACCAGTGGGTCGTACAGCTCTGGTCGGACATTTCTGGTGATGATGTGACCTTGAAGTGAATTCAATTTGGAAGGTTCAAAGTGTTGAAAAGTGTTCATTGGTCGGTGTAGAAAAACGAATGAGGTGACACTCATTGGTTGTGAGTTGGTGGATAATGGATTGCTCGAGAGGGTTGCTTGAGCTACGAAGAGTCATCGGGTTGGATGTCTAGAGATGCAAAAGACGAGAGATTATCGTTGTTGCAAGTTCTAGTAGGTTCGGAGTAGGGGTGCATTAGAGACGTCTAAATGACCGATTGTAGGTTGAGTACCCTGGGTCTTGTAGAAAGGCCTAGTTGTGAGGGTTGGACATTGTCAAGGTTGGACATAAGGAGTTTGTGCTAGAACTGGGGTTACCATTAGCCCTTCACATATGGCATGGTTGGCCATCATACGATTAATGATGGTTTCGAAGCAGGATTGGCGGTGATAGCCAGAGTCTATCATGATTGATTAGTCGCTTTATTTGAACGGTCTCATATGGATTGTCCAACGTCGAAGGAGATGTTACTTGGGTGCTTTTCTAATATTGGTTTAGGCCTCTAGGGCTTGTGCTTGAGGGGGGCTGAGTTCGATTAGGATGGTTTACATGAGATCTATAATTTGGATGTCAAGAGTGCTTTGCCATGATTGAATGAGTGTTCTAGTTTTTATGGTTGTATAGTTGAATTGTTTAAAGTAAAGGCTATCACTATCCGATGTGGGGAAGATAAGGTTGAGTTCTTCTCTGGTGTTGTGGGTAGATTTGTATGTTTATATATCCCTTCTCATATACTTTATTGTTCAAGTTTGTTAGTTGTTTTATCGCTCACTATGACTATTGTCTGACTCAAGGTTTTATATCTCCTCTTATTACCTTGGGATGTTCGTCCGGTTATGGATGGGCAGACTAAGTAACAGGTTAAAGATGACTAGTGAGGACGATGTTATTGTGCAGAGGCGAGCAGGAGGCTAGCGTACCAGTTTTATTACTATCTAGTATTTCTATTTCTGTTTTTGAGTGCTCCATGAGTGTTGTAGTGAGGACTTATGTACAAACTTTGTTATCAGTTGGATAGCCTTTCAAGATGTTGAGAAAGTTTTCAAAAGTTTGCTATATGATGCCTCATTACTATTACTTGTTGTATATGTTATATTATATTTTATCCTTGCGCTGTGAGTTCTACGAAAGATTTTGATGTTGTTTACCTACTATGATGATCGTCTATAGCTACCTGGCACACCCTTCAGCGCATTATTCCTCTTGTTTAGTGCAGGGATTATGGGCGGTAGTCACAACCTTATCTAAAGTTCTTTAAACTTCAGTCATCTGAGTAGAAAAGGAGCTTTCAAGTCGTGTGACTTTCTTTCCTAGGACTTTTTGATTTAGAGAAAAAATCGTTGTTTATGCAAAGCGACATCTTGCACACTTTCTCCAGGCTCGGCAACAATCATAGCTTCTTGTATTTCTAGATCAGAATAGTATTCAGTTGGTTCGCTTTGTTCGTCTTGAGATTCATGCTTATGTCATCGTTGGGGTTGCGGTGGTTGAATGGGTTGTTGGGGAAGATTTTGTTGTTCTTGCCATTGTTCGAATGGAAGTACCTGTGGAAGTCTATTAGGTAATTGCATAAGAGCGGCAAAACGTATTCCACTAATTTGAACTTCTATTTTCGAACAAGTCGAAAGATAAAGAGTAATTTCTTGTGATCGAAATATACGCATAAGGTAGGCTGCATAAGGAATAGTCTGTTTAACGGGGATACAAAAATTCTTTATTCGATCAAAAATATATTAAGCCCAATTCACCCATGTATGACCAAAAATTGCATATACTGCCTTATGATCGTGACTATATACTTGCTCATGACTCCCAAGTCATGGGAATAACTTGTTGATTAGTACTTGACTGATTAGTCTTGGACTGGGGCAAAATTGTGAAGGAGTCGTTCTTGTAACAAATTTGACGAGTAATGCGGTGTCTGGACTTGTATCGCATATCCGGAATATCTTGCAAATTAACCCTAGTGAAAGATTTATTTTAAATCTGACCTATAATCTCTACATTAATCTTAATCACTTGTCCATATACCATTGACCAAATCCAATTCTCTGGATCCAGTGGAGACTATATTGCCAACGAACAGAGACTAATGAAAAATAGGTAAATAGCAAGAGTATCTATCATCCCTTTATTGTCTTCATAATCCATCAAATGTATAAGATTTGCTCAAGTGAGCAAATTATTGACATCGTAATTAGTTAATTGACTAAATGGATAGAATGGACCGGGATGAATAAATTTTTTCTTCAAAGATTCGAGCAATTTTGGTCCACCTTTGGCTTTCATCCAACTGGTATTTTTTTCTTCTGTGGCGTACTTTGGAGCTTCTTCTTGTTGTTGAGACTTGAGACGTGGTAGCTTCAACAAATTTCTTCTTCTTCGAAGACGGATGCTTATTACCCATCAAATTGATATTTTGTGGAGATTGGGAATTTAGGGTTAGGGTTGAGAGGAAGAGGGTAAATGTAAAAATAAAATGGTAAAACGTAAAAAGGTGTGTGTATATGTACATATGGGAGGGTTAAAATTCGGTTCAGAAATGCTCAGATGTTAGTTTATAGAGGTGATAGACGTCTATCTTTAAAGTAGAAAGTTTTCCAAGAACATAGATAGACTACTGGTCTAATTTTGTCAGACATCTATGATGAAACAAGTTTGATATATATGTTTTGATCATCCACAGAGTCTAAGGGTTCTTCTGATAGACTTTTGTCTTAACATGGTTTTGAAACCCAAGAGTTTGTACAGACGTCTATTTATATTTTCAGATGTCTATGCTAAAATATATCTTTATTTTCATTTAGTTTCTATATCAGACGGCTGGTATTTCTATGGAATGACGTCTGACATGTTACATTTCCATTTTTCAGCCAATAATGAAACTTTTATTTATTACAATAACCATTTAAACAAATTAAGGTTGCATTATCTCGCTGCAACAATTATTAAATGCAGCAACAAAAAAACTTATTTATAAGAAAGGTAAAGTTTATTTTGGAAACTTCTTCTTTGAACCTTCATTTTTTTGAAGTTCCTTTCCCACAAGTTTGGAGAATAAGGAGTTCTTTATGGTGAAATCCGTGGATTAACTGGATCTGTTGATGTACGATAGGAGGAAGATGGATCAAGAGAGTTGACCGATCGTGGAAGAGGTTTAGATACATTTTATATTTTTGAGCCGCAAAAATTTATTCCTATTTGTTCAAGAAAACTTAAGAGAGTGCCTGTGACTTTTTGTTCGAAATAGAGTTCTTTTTGAAGACGTAGTTGTTGCTCTTGATAGTGATGGATCTCATCAATCTTCCATTTGGTGTCTGGAGAAACAAATAGAGCACAATTAGCCTTCTTCGGTTCAGGTGTGTATCCAGTCCTATGGTTGTGCCATTTGTATACAGGCTCACGCCTTGATGTTGGTGTAGGAAGGTGCGGTGTCATTGCCGAACTATCGGTAGTAAATGTGATACTAAGAGAAGAAGTAGAATTGTTTGACATTATATTGAATTCTATTAGAATTTTATCGTATTTATTTTTAGCGGAGAAAATTATATTTGTAATAAAGTTTTTACTATTTTTTACTTCTTCAAAATAAGTTGCTATTTATATTATGAAAATTATAGACCATATATGAAGAAAAGGAAAAGAGTGAATGTAGGTAAACTTCTAATAATTTAGAGAAAAAATTATATAAATAACGAAGAATTATAATTCTGAGTGTGAGCAAATGCCTAACTCCCTTCTTAAGTTTATAAAAGATGTTTCATTCAAAGGTTTTGAAAATATGTCGGAAATTTGTCTATCTGTACTAACAAATTCTAGCATTATATTTCCTTTTTCAACACGATCTCTTAGAAAGTGATGTCTAATATCAATATGTTTTGTTCTAGAGTGATTAATAGGGTTCTTCGACAAAATAATAGCACCAGTATTATCACAATATATAGGTGAGTTAGTGAGATATTTTCCAAAATCATTTAATGTTTGTTGCATATAGATTACTTGTGCACAAGCAAGAGCAGCAGGTATATATTCCACTTCACATGTTGAGAGTGAAATCGAATTTTGGTATTGCTTGAAATCTTGCACAAAGACAAATGCTCATCATAATGTCTGGTCTTCTGCTGTCATCTTTATCTAAATGAAAGGTTGCATTCATTGGTGTAGGCTTACCTGAAGTGTTTTCCATATTAATGTGTTTTAGTAAATCATTGCAATATTTTTCTTGACTTATAAAAATGGCATTTGTGAATTGTTTAATTTGTAAACATAAGAAAAAAATTAATTCACCCATGTGTGCCATTTCAAATTCATTTTTCATTATATTAGAAAAATCATTACAGAGATTTTCGTTAGTTGATCCAAAGATTGAATCATCGACATAAATTTTGACAACTAGTATAACTTTTTGATTTTTCTTTATGAACAATGTTGTATCTACTTTTCCAATTTCGAAACCAAAGTTAACTAAGTGTGACTTTAATCTTTCATATCAAGAATGAGGTTCTTGTTTTAAACCATATAAATCTTTCCTAAGTTTGAAAACATGATTAGGAAAATTTTCATGAGTAAGAAGTGAAGGTTATTCGACATGAACTTGTTCTTTTACATAACAATTTAGAAAAGCGTTTTTAAAATCCATTTGGAAAAGTTTTATGTCATGATGAATAGCAAACGCAAGTAGAGTACAAATTTCATTAAGACGAGCTATTGGAGCAAAAGTTTCTTCATAATCAATTCCTTCTTCTTGATTGTAATCTTGAGCAACTAAACGGGCTTTGTTACGAACTATATTACCGGTTTCGTCTACCTTATTCATGTATACCTATTTCCTTCCAATTACTGATTGATCTGTTGGTCTAGGTACTAGTTCCCATACTTCATTTCTTTCAAATTGATTTAGCTCCTCTTGCATTGATAAAATCCATTATTCGTCGTTTGCGGCTTCTTTATAATTTTTGGGTTCTAAATAAGAGATAAAGGCTACGTGATTCATTTGATTAAGTTGATGTGTAGTAGAAACTCTTGAGTTTATATTGCCTATTATGTTATTTGAAGGAATATCTTTTAAGATTCGTGGAGGTGATCTTAAAGTAGTCGGTAAATCAGAAATATAGGAGTCAGTAATATTACGAATTTCAGTTTCCTCTTCATCATAAGCTTTATTTGTATTTAAAAAGTTTTCGTCAAAGGAAATATGTAAGATTTCTTCAATCATATTAGTTCTCTTATTAGAGATTCTATATGCTTTACTTTGATCCCAATAACCAATAAAGATTCCCTCATCGGCTTTAGGATCGAATTTTTCTAAATTGTCTTTTGTGTTTAAAATGAAACATTTTGAACCAAAAGTTCTAAAATATGAAACTTTAGGTTTCTTTCTAAAAAATATTTCATAACATGTATTTTTTGTCATCGGTCGTAAAGTTACTCTATTTAATACATACCATGTTGTAGCTACTGCTTCAACCCAAAATTGTTTTGATAGACCACTACTATTTAGTAAACTTCTAGCGCTTTCTTGTAAAGTTCTGTTCTTTCTTTCTACAACACCGATTTGTTGAGATGTTCATGGAATAGAAAAATTATGATTTATTACCTTTTTATTACAAAAATCATTAAACAATTCATTTTCAAATTATCCTCCATGGTCATTACGAATATTTTTATTTTGAGATCTAATAAATTCGTTATTCGTTTAGCAAATATCTTGAATATCCCAAAAGTATCACTTTTATGTTTTAAAAACAAAGTCCATGTATATCTTGAAAAATCATCTACTATAACAAAAACATGTTTGTTATGGTTTACTGAACAAGTTTGGGTAGGACCAAACAAGTCTAAATGTAATAATTCTAATGGTTGTCTTGTAGAAATATTATTCTTTGATTTAAATGAACTCTTTTTTAATTTACCAATTTAACATGCATCACATAAATTGTTTACTTTAAAATTAATCTTTCGTAAACCTCTAACTAGTTCATTTTTAGCTAATTTATTAATATATTTGAAATTTATGTGACAAAACTGTTTATGCCATAACCATGGATCATCATGATTAACAGTTAGACATAAATCTGAATTTTGCTTTAATTTCATGTTTAAAACATAAATGCTTCTATTTCTAAGTCCTTCAAAAACTAAATTCTTAAGATTATAAAAAATGTTGCATTTGTCTTTTACTAATTTGAAATCCTTTATCACATAGTTAACTAATGTTTATGAGATTATGCTTCATGTTATTAACTAACAAAACATTAGTAATAATGGGAAAATTAGATATATCGATATTGACGACTTCTCCAATGCCAATGACATATCCTTTTGAATTGTCGCCAAATGTTACTGTGCCACCATCCATATTTGTTATATTTGACATTATATCTTTGTTTCTATCATGTGCTTGGAGCAGCCACTATCTAGAATCCACTTATCTTTTTGTCTTGGCTTGGGTACCTACAGGATAAGAAATTTTAATTGATACCCACTTTCTTCGTTAGGGTCCTAAATGTTAGGCGGAGAAGGCAGCTATACCCATGTGGGTGTAGGGCCTTTATAAACATACTTTGAATTATGAACTACATTATATAAGAAACTCTTAATTTGCTTTTGCCAAATGAATTTATTATTGGATTTAGGAATCCAAATATTTACCTCCTTAGGCATTTCAACCTTTTTATTCCATGATTTATCTTTCTTAGGCAATTCCATATTTTTATGGGTATTCTTCTTTTTTACCTTTTTATACAAAAAACTATAATTTTTTGTAATGATTCCTTTTTAAAACCTAAACCATTTCTATTTCCAAGTGGTTTTGAATTTTTGATCAAGTGATCTAAACTTTGTTTTCCTTTGTTAAATTTAGAAATATTGGTAGTGATCTTTTCTAAATCATTTTTGAGTTTAGATATTTCAGATAAAGATACTTCTAGATTACTACTTAGACAGATATTCTTATCTATAATATCTTTATTTGCTAATTTAACTTTTCCTAATTCTATAGATAAAGATTCATTTTCCAAATTTAACTCTTTATTTTTGATTTGTGCATTTTCTAGTTCATCTTCTAGAATTGTTTTATCATCCTTTAATAAACCAATTTCGATTTTCATTCTGTTTATTCCGGTAATATATTCTTTATTTAATTTCTTTTGTTCTCTAAACTTGTCATCTAACTCCATGCTAATTTCTGAAATGTCATTATAAGTGAGTTCAGGATATACCTCATCTGTGTTTGCTATAAAACATACATTAGCTTGTTCCGAGTCACTTCCACTGTCACTATCAGAAGAAGATGAGTCAGAGTCATCCCATGTAACTTGAAAATCTCTTCTTTTCTTCTTAAATTTTTTGATCTTCTTCTTTTTCTTTTCATTCTTTGGACAATCTTTCTTCATATGACCAAATTCATCACAATTGTAGCACTCTATCATAATCTAGTTCGTTGAACTTGGTTTGTCATTCTTCTGAAATCTGGTCGTTCTTTTTTTTGAATTTTTTGAACTTGCAGATTTTATCTATTAATACTATCTCTTCTTCATCCAAATTTGAATCGTCATTACTAGCCGGAAAAACAATATTTTTTTCCATATTCTGTTCTTTTCTAACCTGGCAATTAGCTTCATAGGACAACAAGTTTCCAATTAATTATTCAACTTTGAGTTGAGAAAGAACATTAGCCTCTTCTATGGCTAGAACTTTTATTTCCCACTCATTAGTTAAAGACTCTAAAATGCATGTGAACTAAATCAAAATCTGTGAATCTAACTCCAAGTGCCATTAGATCGTGTTGTATAGTTTGGAATCTAGTGTACATATCACTAATAGTCTCTCCAGCTTTCATTTTGAAAGATGAAAACTGATTTTATAAAATTCAGATTTTTGTTTTCTTGACCTTTGCAGTGCCTTCATGAGTGATTTGTAAAGTTTTCCATATATCATAAGCAGTGGTACGCATCATGACATGTGAAAATTCATTCTTATCTAATGCACAAAATAAAACATTCATGGCTTTTTAGTTGTTGGAAGCTGTGGATTTTTGGACATCGGCCACACACTCAATTCAGTGGTTGGTACTTCATATTTCTTTTGAGTAGAAGCCCAAATTTCCAAACTGTTTTCTTCCATGAAAATTATCATGCGTGTTGACCAATAAGCATAATTAGATCCATTAAAAATTAGGCGTCTTTATGTAGACTGACCTTCTTGAAATATGTTATTAGTGTTATTACTTGCCTTATTCAAAAATGATGTAAATATAAGTTACTGTAATTTGATCTTAGCTTACTTTGATACCAACTGGAAATCTATGAGAGGATCGTATGTGTGTCTTAACTATAGCAAGAAATAGTAGCATCAAGTAATAATGATGCAAGTAAACAAGAAGCAATCACACTAGTATTTTATCCTAGTTCGGACCTCCCGTCCTACGTCTAGTCCCGAAGCTCCCGTTTGGCTTTCTTACAAACACAAAACTGCCTTCACTTCGCCCAGAGGACTAGGCTTACATACTAAAGTACCTTTGATAATATCATGTTCTCTATAACACAGATTTTGAATGACTTTGTAACAATCCGAATTCTGACAGACCATTTTTTTTTAATTCTAATCTATCGAAACTCATGTCGGTTTGCTTGTTGGTTTGCTCTTGTATCCTGCAGAAAAGGCAGGGATATAAAATATATTAGAGCTCAGAAAAACATCTCACAGCGGAATGGATAAAATATAATGTAATCAAAATATAGCCTTACCGTAGTAATAATACTGCCTAACCAGTATCCAAAGCTATCATATCTCTGCCACAAATCTAACTTGCGAGTATGTTATGAGGAGGGGGTCATAACACAAGTTCTGGTGACTGGAATTAAACTACACATCTTGGATAATCCTATATATACCATTCAGTTACATTTTCTAGTTTATTAGGTTACTTGGGTTAACAGCACTCAAAGCTCACACACATGTGATACCCATCTAATTTCCAGTGGATTAACCAATACAGTATATATGTAGCTATCCCCAATATTAAGGTACACCCCATGGTACCCTACTCTCACGGTCTCCGCCATAATGCCATAGAAATATACGCAGTCCCTCATCCTATGCCGGAGTGACGTACGGACCTCTATATAACAACGCTACGTTCTTCATAGAACCGCCATCGCCATGCTACGTAAGCGTACGGATTGCCACCTTTGATCGAATTAGATCATAGAGTAATGCCCTAGAGTCTATGGTCCATAACCCAAATCAGACATACATGTATCTAGACTTTCCCACGTACGTATCGTCTATCATACTTGATGCCTTAACCGCACATATCCTCTATTGTGCACCGAGTCCCGTGGCAGGGTTGTATAAGAAACACAAAACTCGATCGGGGGCATTTCAGATATCTGTTTACACAGATGCTAAGGTTTGCATTTTCAGTTGTTGTGGTCCCACCTGACCACTCCCTCAACTAATGAAAGACGAAAAAGATTGAGAACTAATGACCTGGCCCAAGAGCAAACGACAAATCCTAATTGGCATGTCCCTCACCCATAGCCTTGATAGAAAAAGGTCTATGGTCTGTTGGTTTAGCTCTCCGCCTTTCTGCATTGCGCATCATGTATCAAGTTGACCGTCGATGGTAGGTACCCGACGACTATTCTATTTAATGGTTAGACCTGTCAGTACAGAAGGGTGGTCGTAACATAGCCAAGTCAGGCAATGGGGGTCGTCGAATCACCTATGCCACCCTACAGTCTTATGATTTCCCACTATCGTTGCAATCAAGGCATACTCACCAGGTAGAAATGCACAGACCTAACCTTTGTAAGCATTGTAGAACGTTGTCAGAGCACAGAGGGTTACCAAAAGTACCCTCCACGTCCCAAGAAGTCGTGTGCTTCCCCTTCCAGTCCTTTGGAGCCAGCAGAATATAAATAAGAAGAGCAGGCAGAATAATCAGATGGACATACGCTTCCCTCGTGTCCCATGACACCATAGTGATCTACCCCCTTAGGTAATTCACCCTCAAACGTATGGACTGGTCCAAGCGCCTCAGTTTAATGTGTTATTAGACCCTATGTCTAAAGATTCTATTATGCGCTTGCTCTACCTCATCGGGTTTCTAGTTAACTTGGTTAATCCCATTCGCATTGACTTCTTATTCAAGTTACCAAGTTCCCTTTGCTTATTAATTTCAGTCATATAACTTAACCCATTTAAGTTTATTAATAAGCCCATTACATGTTATTCTCTAGATTGTAATTTAAGGTCTGTAATCTACAATCTCTTTATATTATCCATTGTCTGATTCAATAGCTACAAAAACATATTCTACTTAATATGTAATTAAGTATATATCAATTCACATGTTTTCTGTTTAACATGTCACCAATTATTTATGATTAAATATAACTTATTTCATTTCATAAGTTTTCCTCATTCTTTTCTATTTAATCATAATTCCATCTTATACTGTCACTACAACTTATCGTTGTTTACTTATTAACTTAGTTCTCTTAACTAAGGTTTACTAATAAGTTTCCTTTCCATTTGTTATAACTTATGTTATAATTTCCACTTGTCCCTGGGACAAGCCTTTAACATGTTATCCTTATCAGCAGATTTCAGATTCTCAAGTTTACAGATTACTTAATTCATAATTAAGTACAACTTATTGCATTTTATAAGTTTTCCCCCTTTTCCTCTACTTGTTACAAACAACAGGTTTCAAGTTTCCCAACTTACAAACTACTTAATTTATAATTAAGTACAACTTATCTCATTACATAAGTTACCTCATTTTCTTTATCATTTATTATAACCTAAGTTATAATTTCCACTTGTCCCTAGGACAAGCCTACCTATTATATAACATTTTCATTTATGTAATTTGTTTATAATAGGTTATTATCATTCCCTGTTCATTCCACTTCTTTTACTATTGTAATTTCATTCATTCCCAATTCATTTCCATTCATCACAATTAGTGCCATTTATTTCTATTCTTTTATATACATATATTTGTATATATGTTTATGCACTAGACCTCTCACATTAAATTAACAACTTGTGGATCCTGGATTTGTCAGCGGCCTCGGGCAGACTTCGGCCACAAGTTGAATATAACCTCATGTCTTAGCACCGTTGCATGTATATTTATGCACTAGACCCCTCACATTAAATTAACAACTTGTGGATGCTGGATATGTTGGGAGGTTCCGGGCAGACTTCTAACACAAGTTGAATTTAACCTCATGTCTAAGTGCATTACAGTTTTCTAATTTCCGTAAATTTTCCAAATAATTTAGGTGTGTCCATTCTTCCAAATTTTTACTGTAATTCTATTTTTACGTGTCACACATAATATCATGTTAATTCCATTTTTACTTATAATCATGTAGCATGTTCTTTCTAACATGTAATTAACTCCATTCTAAAATAATAACATGTAACGATCAAATATGTAATTATCCTAATCTAACAATTTTAACACGTAATTATCCCAATTTCTACAGTTAAGGTTTCAAGTACATAATATGTCACAGGTTAACAATTATTCTTTTAATTACATACTATGTCACAGATTAACATGTAATTAAAGGTTACATGTATGCAACGGTAATTGTTTCCACATTTTTAACAAGTTTAAATTTCAGTAGTTTTGCATTTCAACATATTGACATTTTAACATATTAATATTTCAACATGTCATATTAACTTTTCACATTTTAATCATTCTAGCGATATACAATACATGTTAACGGGGAATGTCAAACGATAAATATACCATTATCAAAAAGGTATATTTTAAATCCATTCTCACCTGAATTGCTTTCCAAATCCTGAATCTAGTCCAGATCTAGCATTCCATAGTTCCCCTAACTGGATTTAGAACCTAAACAACCATGGATCCACAATTCTTAACTAAAAGAAGAAGGGAAGAAATAAGAGAAATTCAAATAGACTAGATCCAAGAAATTACTTTACATTGAATAGAATTCTGAATACCTTCTTTATTAATATTCATTCTTTTCCTCTAGATCTTGAACCAGAATTTTCATAAACTAATTATTCTATTTTTCTGAAGAGATTTGATGAGGAAGAAGAATGGCAAAGTATAGACGTCGTCTCAGAAAATGTGAGATTTAGCCGAGGCTCTGTTAGCCTATTTATAGGTGTTCATGCACATGCAGTGCTGAGTCAACACAAATATGGTTCAGAAAGCAGTCCGGATTCGTTAAAGAATCTGCCTAGATCTGGGGTTGGTCGACTCGGGTCGACCCCCTATAGGTGGGTCGACACACCCTTGAGTGGGTCGACCCATGGGTCGAACCCTAAGGGGGTGGGTCGACCCCTAAAGGGTCTTTTTCGCGCGTTGTCTCATTTTTGATTTTCTGGATTTATTTTATTATTAATATGTATATATATATATGAGCGTTATATGTATACAAACTTTTAATGCTCATAACTTCTTCATACGTTATCCGTTTTACGCAAACTTGTGATCTATCTGAACCAGAATTCCGAGATGAAAGCAACGGTGATGGCGGTTCCTCTTAATTCTGAATATGTAATAAAGTTATTTTCATTTTATTATCTTTAATTAAAATGTGGAGTGTTACATTCTCCCACCCTTAGGAAATTTCGTCCTCGAAATTTGATAAGGGTAAAAATAGATAACCCCTCGCATAATATCCATCCATCATGTGTGCATCAAATTTTTGCAAACATTATGCCCTTGTACAAAGTGTAATACAACATAACAATACATGTATGCCTAAGCGGTACCTCCTATATGTATGCAATTTTTTATAAATTATTTTAAAAACATAATGCGCACATCCTAAATATACTGGCAATTCTACATAAATGTAATATTTTGAAAATCAAAATACCTTTTTCATCCAAATTTTCCCACACTCTTGCAGAGCAAGAATGCAGTTCATCCAATTTTTGCATCCAAAACCCTACCAAGCAACTTTGTTTTTCAAATTTCAGAAAAATATAATTTTTTAAATTCGATTTCTTACGTTACGAAAAGATGGAAAATGGGAAACTTCATACCTTCCATTTTTCTTTTTCGACCTTTGTCCAATCATACTTGGATTTTATGCAAATATTTCCTATTTTTCTATCCAAGGACAGCCCATATAAGAAAATTTTCTTTGTTTCAGGCTTTCTTTTTCAACTTTTCTTGGAAAAATTTACTCTTATCCATCTTTTCTCATGATTTTCCGTTTCTTTAACTGTCATGTTTGTTGCTTTACTGAATTTGTTGTTTCCTTTTTAGTTGTACCATTACTCTTTTCTTAGCTTATTTAACTTAATCCTATGATCTAAGTTTAGTTTCAAATAAGCCTTCTAGTCCTTCAACTAAAATAGGAAAACAGACACTCTACGCAGCTGCTACTAAGGGCCAAGAATCTCAGGACTATGTCCCCCTCAGACAGAAAAGTTCAAACCATAGGACCAATGACAGGTTTAGGTGTTACCCTAACTACCCAACAAGAGAAAAATAACATAATGATCCTAACCGAAATGAAATAACGGGTTTTACCCCTAATAGGAAAAATTAGCAACTGGATCTAAGCACTTACTTGCCTTTCACTATCTAGTAGTCACTACTAGTCCTAGCTGTGTACTAACATAAATTTTTAAGCAACACCCTAGGCTTCTAAATCCTTACGCATTCTATGGGAACTTACCACTATTCAAGGATAATTCTTGCTATCTACTTCATAGACTCAAAACATTTCCCATCTTCCCTAGGAGCTAATCTTTACATACTCCATACTTTTTAAAACACGGTTTGGCCTTTTCATTTCATTTTTCTTCCAAAAGCTAAAATATCAAAATTTTATTTTCCTCATCAAAAATTACTTTTGCCAAACCATAAAAACATGTCATCTTAAAAAAAAATCATTTTTTTCAAATCACAAAAACTGGAGTGGATAAGGGCAATTATTTCTCAATCAAGTTTACAGCTTGTTCTTTTTTATAACGTCGGTTTAGTTTCTTACTACAAGGTGCAAACATCTACTGTACTCTTAATTTCTACAACTTATTTTGTCCATCCAACAAAATTTTCTTGTTTAAATAATTTATCAAAAATGATTGCCAAAATAATGGAGGTTTCAAAATTTCTTTACTGAAAATTCCAGTTTTCAACAAAATGCAACATTTTCTAAGTTTTTCTTTTTAACCCTTTCATGCAATATAACTAGAAAACTAGCGAGCTATACATGCTCTATAATATGCATCTTTTACTAAGAGAATTTTATTTTAGACAAAATTTTCATAAGAAATCACTGTTTACAAAATATACCCCATTTTACTTCAAAACCCAATATGTACTTCTTTACATATTTTAAAATCATAACTTTTAAGATTAAAACATGAAAACACCATAAGACATCTTCCAAAAGCTTTTATAATTTCAAGTTCTTAAAAGTTAACATTGGGGTTAGACTCAAGTTGGGTTTCCAATTTTTCTAGGCTTTTCCTTGACACTCCCACAAAGTCAACTCTCTCAACTATATATATTCCTAATCCATTTTTCTCTTTTTAACCTTATCCAATTTATAAGATTTTACTGCCAAACCCACTAATATGAAATATTAACATATGGGATCCACTTTCTCTATTTCAAAATATATTGTACACTTCCCACCCAAATTTCCTAAGGGTCTCAGATTTCCATATTCATTCCTTTAGTGTACAAAACAGACATCCCAATTCTTACCATATTATGCTCTATCTATTTAGTGGGTTCCTCTATGGATCTAGGTATATATATATAAATAATATATTTATATTTTTAAAAATACAAATACTTTCACTCACTATCCATATAGGAATCCTAAACCTAGGCTCTGATACTATATGTAACAACCTGAATTCCGATAGACTGATTTTTTTTCAAAATTCTAATCTATCAAAACTCGTGCTGGTTTGCTCTGGTATCCTATAGAAAAGACAGAGATATAAAATATATTAGAGCTCAAAAAAACATCTCACAAAGGAATGGATAAAATATAATGTAACCAAAATATAGCCTTACCGTAGTAATAATACTGCCATACCAGTATCCAAAGCTATCATATCTCTGCCAAAAATCTAACCTGCGAGTATGTTATGAGGAGGCGGTCAGAAAACAAGTTTTGGTGACTGGATTTAAACTACACATCTTGGATAATCCTGCGTATAACGTTTAGTTACATTTTCAATTTTATTAGGTTACTTGGGTTAACAGCACTGAAGGCTCACACACACGTCATACCCGCCTAATTCCCAGTAGATTAACCTAATATAGTACATATGTAGCTACCCTCAATATTAACATACACCCCATGGTACCCTACTCGCACGGTCTCCGCCGTAATGCCACAAAAATATATGCAGCCCCTCATCCTATGTTGGAGTGATGTACGGACCTCTATATAACAATGCTACGTTCCGCATAGAACCGCTATAGCCATGCTACGTAAGTGTACGGACTACCACCTTTGATCGAATTAGATCATAGTGTAATGCCCTAGAGTCTACGATACACCACCCAGAGCAGACATGCATGCATCTAAACTTCTCACGTACGTATCATCAATCGTACTCGATGCCTTAATGGCACATATCCTCTATTGTGCACCAAGTCCCGTAGCAGGGTTGTACAAGAAGCACGAAACTTGGTCGAGAGCTTTTCATATATTTGTTTGCACAGATGCTAAGGTCTGCATTTTCAGTGGCTATGGTCCCACCTGACCCCTCCCCCAACTAATGAATGACAAACAAGATTGAGAAATAATAATCTGTCCCAGGAGCAAACACCAAATCCTAATTGGCCGGTCCCTCACCCATTGTAACATCACACCTCCGTTAAGTTCACTATCAAAGGGAATGCCTTAACTTCGGTGGAGCACTTTAGGTAAAAGATGCAGATAAATTACAAGATAGACAAATAAAGCAGCGGAAAATAAAGTCATTTTATGAACAACTTAATTCAGTCAAGCTTTTACAACAATTGACTCAATCATACTTAAAAGTATTACATAAAACTTCTGTCTTGATTCAAAAACTTCCAAATATATAAGAAGCATAAAATGACAATGATATTCCCCAATAAAGCATGAGCCAGCCATAGCAGTGGAAAAAGAGAGAAGTACATCGGCTATCTTTGAGCTTGGAAAGAAAACTGAGCTAAGTGGTAATATTCCCTCCCTGCGAACGTTGGTGGGGGGAGGGGGAACTGAAGAAAAGAGGCGAAAACAAACTAGGTCAGACATAAGTCTGGTAAGCTCAGTGACTTTCAGCATGTAAACAAGTAAAAGCAACATAACATGAATAAACTGAATATAAGACAATACCATGATCACAGGGATAACATGATAACATAAGATAAGCATAAGGTATGATAAGGCAAGATAAACTGAATGCGCTTCTACTCTTTCTCTGCTTCACTACTACCCTGTTATTCTGATCTCTATGTCTCTGCACCACCTAACTAGTAATCTGTATAATATGATAACGTGATCCCAATCCCCGCAATTGTGGTAGCCTTCAGGTGTACATTTATTATGAGGATTCCACCTCAATCTGCCTAATTGCCATGAATGAGTTAGATGTACCCTTACTACCCTATCGATCAGCTCCCTACTTGTATTAATTTTCTCTTGTGTCTGTGTCAATCGGCCCTCTCTTGCGTGTAGATACCCTGTGCTGGTCCCACCATAAGGTGTATCAATCCTTATGGTAGCAACTCGACACGATTCAAGATGCATAGTGTATAACTACTGGTACCCAGTGCCTGCTTTTTCCACTCAAGAGTACGTGCATGCCCGTAATCCGTCGTAACCTGCACTGACGTACCCCTTTCCGCTATTTTTACCGCTTATAATCAGCCCAGTAATCGTGCCCCACCCTGCCTAGTTCAAGGTACCATGATACATCTATGTGGGTTACTGCTGAAATGGGTCCCCGTTACTAGGGTTTCTTACTGGTTAAGTTTGTAGGCCTATATTTACTAATATTACCCGCCAACCCAATATGTACTTAACCCTCCTACCAATTCAAGCATGTTTATTTAATGGTTAAGTTTATGGGCCTATATTTACTAATATTACCCACCCAACTTGATATGTACTTAACCCTCCCACATATTAGGCCATATTGGTCAAGTGTTGTCCATTCATGTTAACTTAACCCACCCATTCATCATGTCATGTTGGTTAAATGTTTCTTATTAACTTAACCCTCCTCACTTATCATGTTGGATTGGTTAAGTGTTTCCTATTAACTTAACCCCGTTCGTCCATCCAGTTATATTGGTCAAGTGTTCCTTGTTAACTTAACCCCACGTGTTCATCATGTTGTATTGGTTAAGTGTCATCAATCAATTCAAGTTAACTTAACCCACCTACCTGTCATGTTACTTTGGTTAAGTGTTGCCTTCTTGTGTTAACATAACACTACCACAAATCAAGTTATATTGGTTAAGTGTTGCCCTCTTGTTTTAACTTAACCTTACCACAAATCAAGTTATATTGGTTAAGTGTTGCCCTCTTGTTTTAACTTAACCTTACCACAAATCAAGTTATATTGGTTAAGTGTTTCTTATTACTTAACCCTATCCATTCATCATGCTATACTGGTTAAGTATTTCCTATTAACTTAACCTTAGTCATTCATCTTGTTATATTGGTTAAGTGTTTCTCATTAACTTAACGCTAGTCATTCATCTTGTTATATTGGTTAAGTGTTTCTCATTAACTTAACCCTAGTCATTCATCTTTTTATATTGGTTAAGTGTTTCTCATTAACTTAACCCTAGTCATTCATGTTATATTGGTTAAGTGTTCCTATGAACTTAACCCTAGTCATTTCTTAACATATCTTGTTCATTAGCATCAGTTGATTAATGCACCAACCTCTCACATTAGATATGTGTTCTTGCGGTTACTGGATGTGCCGGGCGGTTTCGGGTAGTTTTACACCACAACTCAATCTAACCTCAGGTTTTTCTTGGACATGATGCACTAACCTCTCACATTAGATCTGTATTGTTGCAATTACTGGATGTGCCGGGCGGTTCCGGGCGGTTTTACACCACAACTCAATCTAACCTCGGGTTAGGCATATTCGTCTTTTCACTAATTTACATATTTATAGTCTATATGTAAATTATTCACAGTTGTTGTCAATTTCAGATTATTCTACATTTACCATAAATGTCAAAGTCTAGATTTATATGCTAATTATCCCAACAAGTCATGTTCCAATTCTCAAGTTATGCCCAATAAAGCTAATTTCAAGTTATGGCCCCAAAATTCAATTTCAAGTTATTACTCAAAATAGGCTACACCTAATTTTCCCAAGTTTGTAATAATAGTCATGCCCAAAATCCACTATGCATTATGTTTGGCGTCCCAAATCAATAGTTAAGCCCAAGCTAGATTTAATATTCCAATTTACAGTTTATGCCCAAAACTAGGTTTTTCATGCCAAATTTCATACTTTGTCGTTCATGCCAATTCTAGGTTCAATATGTCAAATTACATATTCCATAATTCATGTCAAATTACCCCAAATTTCATCTTAATAGTCATGCCATAATATGTTCCAAATTATGCCAAATAAATGTCAATTTCATGTTATACCCAATTACCCCCGCATTCATAACGTCCGTACTTCGAGATTCAACGCAAGATTCATGAAATAAGCGGAGAAACAATATGGAACATAAGATGCATAAAAATAGGCATATGACGATAAGAACTATTGGTCCAATAAATTTGATATACCAAATTGACAAGTTTTGCATAGAATACATTGCAGGCATATAGATATGATTTGAATGTCATTATGAACCATCACAAACGTATAGGTTTGACAAGAGTTATATCTGAACTTAAACAGGATTAAAATTCCGATATACAACAAGGATAGATATGATTGGACCAATTCCATAGTCAATAATGATTCCCAAAGGCATATACAAGCACAGATTCAAATGAAAGGATTACTTACATCAGGAATAAATCTAATGGATTATATTTGAATAACATCGCGGGCATAAATCTAATAGATTAGATTTGATAAATCTAAAAGGATTATCTCATAATCAAGTATAACATAGATCAGGATTATTATATGCCAAGAATTTCAATTAAGAATTCACAGCTAAAAGTAACTTGAACTTACAAAAAGAGAATGATTCTTGTATTTTTGGAATCTGTTTTCTGAAAATGAAAAGCTATCCCATGACGTAGATTACCGATTCTCTAATTTAGAGTTGATTCTTAGAAAATAGTTGTTGAAGTCGTTGAACTAGCCTTTGAATCTCTACTTGAATTCTAAACTTGATTTCTTGAAGAACTAGAGCAGCATAAAGACATCTTTAATTTCTTTTGATATGAATTAGGGTAGAGTATAGGCGTAATGAAGTTGTGTAGAGAAAACTGTAGCCTTAAGGGTGTTTATATAGCATAGGGATCAATGAATCTGGTCAGAACGGGCGTCCAAATGCAGAAAAATGAACCAGTTCTCGGATCTAGAAATAGGGGGGTGGTCGCCTCCTAGGTCGACCCCCTGGTCGACCTATGTTGACCCAGGTCGATCCCAGGTCGACCCCTTGGTCGACCTGGGTCCTAGGCGGGAAATTTCCCGCCCAGCTCGGGTGTGTGTGATTTGAATTTCGAACTTTTTTTTTAATTCCTGAAACTTCTGAGGGCCATAACTTCCTCATACGAAATCCAATTTATGATAACTTGGACTCTATTCCAAGCAGAATTCTGAGACGAACGCAATGGCGTAACCCATTTCCCTTAATTCTTCTTATAAAAATTAAGTATACTTTAATTTGTTCTTTTAATATTCTCAGAAAATACAGGGTGTTACATTCTCCCCTCCTTAAAGGACTTCATCCCCGAAATCTCTAAGTTAAGAAGAATGCATATCCTAACATCCAACATCCATCTACTCAACCATTCAATCACAGACGTCCATTGTCCTTAAAAAGGTTTCTAATGCTTTCATGATCATATGCATAGTGTGTGTACATGTCCTTAGCTAATGCAAAATCAGGCGGTCTACTGATTCAGTTGACCTCCTCAATGCGAATTATGTCAGTGCCATGAGTCCATCATGTATGCAATTATTCCTAATCGTACTTTATAACTTCTACATGAGTGCACAAATATTCATACAAATGCAACATCCATATGATAACACATCAAGTTTCAATTCATATATATAAAAATTCACTCATGCATATGCAATATGAAAGTGACTGAGCCGATCTAGTGCCTAATGTGTGTATATGCATCCACGAGCAACCACTTGCAACCATCAATCATAACATGTTTCAAACACATGTTTACATCCATTGGCTTCTACATAAGGATCGAAGATATGACCTAGATGATATACCTAAAAAAAAATAGAAACAAACATGCATAGAATTCCTAGAAAAAGAGATCAAGGATATACCCTCAAGAAAAAGGGTATGATGCGCGTGTCTTATCTTCAGTCTCCCACGTCGCTTCTTCTTGAGCTTCACTCCACTGTACCTTAACTAATTTAACTTCATAGTTGGAAAGCTTTTTGACCTCCATTTCCGAAACTCACTAGCAAAGATACAACCTCGATCACTTACTGTGCTAGAGGGTATCCAATGTAGTCGAACTATCTTTCCAAGATAAACAGATATTAACCATGATACCAAGTGTATATACTAAGATGATTAGAGGTCTCTCCTCTACTTAGCTTATCCATCATGTTACAAATCTGAGAGCCTCAAGCTAAAGGTTGCTATGTACTTTTTACCTCTCTTAAGGTCAGTCTTTTCTACTTAGGGCGCCTGCCACAACCATTTATCTCTCACGCAAATCATCTTAGTTGAACTCGACATCACTCAAGTACAAGCCCCAAAGGCCTAAAACAATATCAGACAAGAACCCAAGGAATACCTCCTCCGAATTTGGATGATCTACGTGAGATGATACTAGCAAAACAACCAAATAATTGAGCACTTAACCGACTTTGGCTATCCTCGCCAATCTCGTTCCAAAACTATCGTTGATCGCATAACTGGCTTTACATTATCAACTAGGTATATGCGGAAGTCTATCTCGAGTTTTAAGGGGAAAACCCCTAACCTAATCAAAAACATCTGCGTACTCATGGACTATTCTAACGGATCGCAAATCGTTGATAGATGCATCAAGTAATTCTAGGTAGCTAAGCTTAACTGATCTCCTTAGGATCACACGAAGTCTCGAGGGTTTTCCCGAGGCAAGTAAAAAGTCTAACTACCCTCCTTTCACAATTACTAGCTAACCAACCTGTAACACCCACCTCCGTTAAGGTCACTCGCAAAGGGAATGCCATAACTTTGGTGGAGCTTTTTTAGTAGACAGAACAGAAATTTACAAGACAGATAAAGTAGTACTTGAAAAATTAATACTTTATTACAACAGAAACAGAAATAAGTTTGGTTACATCTTTCAAAATCACAATATCAGAATTCAAGTACATAAATATCGGTCTTGTACAAAAGCCTTCAGAATGCATAGTTTTTAATGCCATAATCCCCAATGTAAACTACCATGGAAAAATAGAGCCAAAGCCAAGAAATACTTCAAACACTTCAAGCAGAGAGAATCTGAATCAAACTCCTATGTTTCCACCCTGAAAAGCTGGGGGGGGGGAACAAAAAGAAAAGAGGCAAAACAAACTAGGTCAGACATAAGTCTGGTGAGTCCAGTGACTTTCAGCATATAAATAGATAATTTTATCATGACATGTGAATAAAACTGGGTGGGAGATAACCGTAACAGAAATAGCAGGTTAACAGAAGAAACGGAATGATATAGACTAAGCTAATCTTTTCACTTCTCTGCACTAATACTAGTATAACAGGATTAGGTGTTACCCTAATGTCTAAACTGAAACGGAAATGGAAACAGAATAATCTCTACAGAAACAGAATGCTAGTAATGGGCCTTTACCACCTGAACAAACAGAAGGTACAGAAGCAGAATACTAATAATGGGCCTTTACCACCCAACTAATGGGCCTTTACCACCCAAACAGACAGAAGGTATGGAAACAGAATCAGAAACGGAATCTGAGACGAAAACAGAATAATCCCTATGGAAACAGAATGTTAGAATTAGGTGTACACTAGTAATGGGCCTTTACCACCCCAACAGACGGTACCACGCAGAAACAAACAAGTGTTACCACCCAACAGAAACAGACGATACCAACAGAAACAGACAGAACTAAGTGTACCCTAAGTCCTACCCCCAAGCGATCGGCTCCCTAAAACATAAATACCCTGTGTCGGCCCCACAATAGGGTGTATCACTCCCTAAAGTGGCAACCTATTGGCACAGACCTATTTACAGATGTCACGGTGTCTTACATCCTCAGAGCAGACCGGATCCATGCATGCACATGACCTGGTTGGAACGCACCATCAACACCCCTCGCCATTATCAGAATGAACCGCTTATAATTAGTTCAGTAAGCGTGCCCAGATCCATGCATAGTGTGGGGTCAAAGTTTTGATACCAGAAAGGGTTACTGACTAATATGGGTCCCAAACAATAGATGACACAAGTATTTCCCCTCCTAACCTTGGTCCCCAGACTAGCAATTTCAGATTAACTTGTTTACAAGTTTCAGACAGAGTTCAGTTTACTAGTTCACATATTGGACAATCAAGCTAACAAGTTTTCAGATTAACAGATCAGATGTACGGATTTAACAGATTTACAGATTGTCTAACTTTGTATTGGGCCTACAGATTCACGAAACGGGTTTATTAGATTCGTCAGTCCAGTTGGTTTTACCCTATCCACCCAACACGTTTTTAGACACCACATCTCTTAAATTTGCATTAATTAAATATTAATGCATAGACCTCTCACATTAGGTCGGTAGCTTGTGGCCGCTGGATGAGCCGGGCGGTTCCGGGCAGACTTCTGCCACAAGCCAGACCTAACCTCGTGTCTAAGCATATTTTAGTTATGCCAACGACCTCTCACATTAGACTGACAGTTTGCTGTTGCTGCTTAAGCCGGTTGGTTCCGGACAGGCTTCTACCGCAAACAGAGTCTAACCTCGTGTCATAGCCAATTCACTCCAATACAGATTATACAGATATCAGACTAATTATGTCCATTTAACAGATTAAACTTCTTTACAGGTTATAGGGGATTAATCAAATTTCAATCTTAGATCGAGCCTACGGATTTTCATACCCAAATTACAATTATTTAGCTTCCAACAGATTAGGCAACTCAACAGACAACAGATCTAGCAGATTAGGCGACTCAACAGATTTACCAGATAACGGATTTAGCAGATTAGGCAATTCAACAGATTTAGCAGATAGTCGATTTAGCAGATTAGGCAATTCAACAGATTTAGCAGATTAGGCAATTCAACAGATTTAGCAGATTAGGCAATTCAATAGATTAAACATTTCTAAAATTCTATTTACATATCTTGCCTAATCATAAATTAAGCCTAAACTTACATGCCTAAATCATGGTCATAATTCATAATACAACATATGCCCAAATTTTAGTTAAACTTTACATAGTACAGAATATTCTCTAAAAGCCCCAAATCATGATATGCTATATGAATTATACCAAATTATAGCTTAGGATGTCAAATATCCAAAAATCCACACTTAGGCGCATTCACATTAATAGTTATCCTATTTTAATATAGATCTTTATGCCTAAGTCACATATCCTTCTTTTCTTTTCAAGTCATAGATCGTGATATAAAATATGTCCCAAATCTAGATCTTAAATTTTAATCATGAATTATGTCCTCAAAATCAGATCTTGCATTATAACATGCATTATATTCCAAATTCCAAGTCATATGCTATCATATAATAATACTTCTTCCAAATCACAGTCTATCATACATAGTATGTACTGATTCTAGATCTTAATTTACAACCGATGTTCTTTTCTCAAATCAGTCAAAGATCAGTCATGTCCAATTGTCCATTATCCATTATTTTTCCCAAAATTTAGCGTTCGTGCGTTAATCTCTTATGAGATTTGGCGCAGGCTCGTGGTAGCCTTGCTATAAACAAAAAGGAAGAAAAGAGGGAGTAGATACAGAACAGTCACAATAACATTAAAAAGATAGATCCACAGAAAAGTATGCATAACCTCACATCCAGATTCACAAAAATGTCAAGATAATTATTAAATTTCATATCTGAAAATAACTATACTCACGATTGAAAAGGTAAATCTTGATTTTTGGGATCTGTATTCTGACACTGAATAGCGCTCCTTTGGCGTAGACTATCGGTTAGATGTGATTCTCTTTTAATTCTATTCAGATTGGAAGAAGATGCATTAATCCTAGTTTTGATTCCAGCAGAGTAGCGACGCCATATTTATTTTTAATTAGAATAGAGGCATATTATAAACAGAATGAAATTGTGTGGAGAGAAAGCTAGGTTCGGGGGTGTTTAAATAGGTTAGAGCTCACGAATCCCGTCAGAAAGGCGTCCAGGTGCAGAAAAATGGATCTGTCTACAGATTTGGAAAAGGGGGGAGGTCGACCCTAAGATCGACCCTAGTGTCGACCTGTTTACCCAGGTCGACCCCCAGGTTGACCCAAGTGTCGACCTGGGTCCTGGGCGGGGATTTTCCCGCCCAGCCCGGGTGTCTGTTTTGAATTTCGAAATCTGAAATTTGAATTTCGGGCTGGTTTTTTTATTGAAACTTCTGAAGGCTATATCTTCTTCATACGGAGTCCGATTTACGCAAACTTGGACTCTATTCCAAGAAGAATTTCGAGACGAACGCAATGACGTAACCCGTTTTCCTTAGTTATTTTATTACAATTTAATTATTCTCTGATTTGTTACTCTTATGTTCACAGAAAATACGGGGTGTTACATTCTCCCCTTCTTAAAGGATTTCGTCCCCGAAATCTTCATGTTAGGAAGAATGTGTCCTACCGTCAAATCACCCATCTACTCAACCATCATTCAGAAGCATCCATTTTACTTAGAAAACTTCTAATGTTGAATGAGCATATGCAAAATTGTGTGTATATGTTCCTTGTCTAATGCAAAGATCAGGCGGTCCACTGATTCAGTTGACCTCCTTAATGCGAATTATGTCAGTGCCATGAGTCCAACATGTATGCAATTTTCCTATTTGATACATATCATTTCTATATGAGTGCACAACCATTCATTCATATGCAACATCCATGTGCTGAGTCAACCATTTCGCGTCCATAAAAATTTTAAAAATGCACACACATCCTTATGCAGTATGAGAGTGTTTTTGAGCCGATCTAGTGCCTAGTGTGTGTATATGCATCCATGAGCAACCACTTGCATCCACTTGCAACCATCAAACATAACATGTCTCAAACACATGTTTACACCCATTAGTTTCTAAAGGTCGAAGATTCAATCAATATGATAAAGCCGAGGGATAGAATCAAGTACAATTAAAACAAAAGCTTGGCTCCTATTAGACATCGGTTTAAGAGAATAACCCCCTAAGTATCAACCCTGAAGACCGAAATCAACATAAGATTGACACTCAGAGAATCACTCCCATTAAACAAATGTCCAACTGGAAATCTACTTCACGCTCCGAGTAAAAACCCTTAACCTTATCAGAAATATTTAGATACTTACAGACCACTAGTACAGATCAGATTACCAAATGATTCTTAGGAAACTAAGCATGATAAAAACCCAGAATGTATGCGTCATAGTCAACTTAACGCCCAACACGGATACCCTCAAACCCCAACTTATCACAAACAGATGAGTCATAACCCTTATGGGTTTGAGTCTACAGCGGGATCAGAAACAAGACTAGTATTAAAGTGTAGAGTTTCAATTACAGAATCAAAATGCCAGAATCAGAAAGAGTTTTAACTCCACAATAAGATAAGGAAATTAAATCTTCTACATAAATTTTCTTATTTCTTTCCTATCCACCAGCCTCGCGAGCATTCGCCTGCCCTCCAGAAGTAGGTCCTGCCCTCTGCCCTTGTCCTCGTTTCTTTGGGAAGTCCCTAGTGAAGTGCCCCATCTCTCCACTGTTGAAGCAAGTGCCCTTCCTTTTTCTGCAATCCTTGTTCAGATGGGTCGAGCTTCCACAAGTAAAGCACTTCTTCTCCTTCTTATCATCAGACTTCTCATCCTTCTTTTGTGTTTCCTTTTTGGGCCCCGCCTTCTTGTTCTGTGGTCCTTCAAGCTTTTCTTCTTTCTTCTCACTTTTGGTTTCCTCTTCATGCATCAATGCCATGTCAACTAATTTCTTGAAGGTAGCCCCCATAGGAATGTGGGACATTGCCAATCCATGTAGCGGCTCGTTCAAACATTTAGCAAACCTTAGTGCCTTTTTATGCGGTGTATTTACCAAATCTAAGCTGAATCTCGCCAACTGATTAAACTTGTTGACATACTCTCTCACTGATAAATTCCCCTGCTTCAACGCCACGAACCTCTCTACGTATAAACTCTCTTCCGCTCGTGAGAGAAATTTCATCTCGAACCTATGCCTGAAATCCTTCCATCTCTCTACCGGACGCTCTCCATTTGTGACCTCCCACCAAAAAGAAGCTTCGTCCTTAAGCAACCATACCACCAACTGTATCTTCTACCTATCGTCCATCTCGAAGATAACGAACAAATACTCAGTTTCTTTAAGCCAGTTCCTTGCCTCCACAAAAGATTCAGTTCCATTAAAGTTCTTCCCACCCATGGCTCGAAAGTCTCTACATATCTTCGGGAAAGTATTCACGCGCGGAGGAGGAGGAATTGCTGCAGCTGGGGGAGAAGGGACGTCTACTGGGTCCGCATCATTAGCCCTAGCTTCTAGGTACCTCCTGAACCAGCTAGGTATCGATACATCCTCCGGAAGGTTAAGATCCCTAGACATCCTGAAACGAAAGAAAAGGAAAGATTCAAAACAAAGGATAGGAAGACAGGCATATGGCTTTGGGATTATGTTTTTCAAAATAAACTCTACTTTTGAAAATACTTCCTTTTAAAACCTTTTTGAAAATAGTTTTCAAAAACTTTTTATCAAATCTGGTAACCTTCAGCTCTGATACTAAGTGTAACACCCCACCTCCGTTAAGGTCACTCGCAAAGGGAATGCCTTAACTTTGGTGGAGCGTTTTTAGTAGACAGAACAGAAATTTACAAGATAGATAATGTAGTACTTGAAAATTTTATAACTTTATTACAACAGAAACAAAAATAAGTTTGGTTACATCTTTCAAAATCACAATATCGGAATTCAAGTACATAAATATCGGTCTTGTACAAAAGCCTTCAGAATGCATAGTTTTTAAAGCCATAATCCTCAATGTAAACTGCCATGGAAAAATAGAGCCAAAGCCAAGCAATACTTCAAACACTTCAAGCAGAGAGAATCTGAATCAAGCTCTTATGTTTCCACCCAGAAAACCTTGGGGGGGGGGGGAACGGAAAGAAAAGAGGTGAAACAAACTAGGTCAGACATAAGTCTGGTGAGTCCAGTGACTTTCCGCATATAAACAGATAATAGTATCATGACATGTAAATAAAACTGGATGGGAGATAACCGTAACAGGAAAAGCAGGTTAACAGAAGAAACGAAATGATATAGACTAAGCTAAGCTTTTCACTTCTCTGCACAAATACTAGTATAACAGGATTAGGTGTTACCCTAATGTCTAAACTGAAACAGAAACGGAAACAGAATAATCTCTACAGAAACAGAATGCTAGTAATTGGCCTTTACCACCTGAACAAACAGAAGGTACAGAAGCAGAATACTAATAATGGGCCTTTACCACCTAACTAATTGGCCTTTACCACCCTAACAGATAGAAGGTACGAAAATAGAATCAGAAACGGAATCTAAGACGGAAACAGAATAATCCTTATGGAAACAGAATGTTATAATTAGGTGTACACTAGTAATGGGCCTTTACCACCCCAACAGACGGTACCACGTAGAAACAGACAGGTGTTACCACCCAACAGAAACAGACGGTACCAACAGAAACTGACAGAACTAAGTGTACCCTAAGTCCTACCCCCAAACGATCGGCTCCCTAATACATAAATACCCTGTGTCAGCCCCACAATAGGGTGTATCACTCCCTAAAGTGGCAACCTATTGGCACAGACCTATTTACAGATGTCACGGTGTCTTACATCCTCAGAGTAGACCGGATCCATGCACGCACATGACCCGGTTGGAATGCGCCATCAATACCCCTCGCCATTATCAGAATGAACCGCTTATAATTAGTTCAGTAAGTGTGCATGGACCCCTACATAGTGTGCGGTCAAAGTTTTGATACCAGAAAGGGTTACTGACTAATATGGGTCCCAAACAACAGATGAAACAAGTATTTGCCCTCCTAACCTTGTGTCTCTAAACTAGCAATTTCAGATTAACTTGTTTACAAGTTTCAGATAGAGTTCAGATTACTAGTTCATAGATCAGACAATCAAGTTAACAAGTTTTCAGATTAACAGATCAGATGTACGGATTTAACAGACTTACAGATTGTCTAACTTTGTATTAGGCCTACAAATTCACGAAATGGGTTTATTAGATTCATCAGTCCAGTTGGTTTAACCCTATCCACCCAACACGTTTTTAGACACCACATTTCTCTTAAATTTGCATTAATTAAATAGTAATGCATAGACCTCTCACATTAGGTCGGTAGCTTGTGGCTGCTGGATGTGCCGGGCGGTTCTGGGCAGACTTCTGCCACAAGCTAGACCTAACCTCGTGTCTATGCATATTTTAGTTATGCCTACGACCTCTCACATTAGACTGACAGTTTGCGGTTGCTGGTTAAGCCGGTTGGTTCCGGACAGGCTTCTACCGCAAACAGAGTCTAACCTCATGTCATAGCCAATTCATTCCAGTACAGATTATACAGATATCAGACTAATTATGTCCATTTAACAGATTAAACTTCTTTACATGTTACAACGGATTAATCAAATTTCAATCTTAGATCGAGCCAACAGATTTTCATACCCAAATTACAATTATTTATCTTCCAACAGATTAGGCAACTCAACAGATAACAGATCTAGCAGATTAGGCGATTCAACAGATTTAGTAGATAACGGATTTAGCAGGTTAGGAAATTCAACAGATTTAGCAGATAGCTGATTTAGCAGATTAGGCAATTCAACAGATTTAGCAGATTAGGCAATTCAACAGATTTAGCAGATAACCGATTTAGCAGATTAGGCAATTCAACAGATTAAACATTTCTAAAATTCTATTTACATATCTTGCCTAATCATAAATTAAGCCTAAACTTACATGCCTAAATCATGGTCATAATTCATAATACAACATATGCCCAAATTTTATTTAAACTTTACATAGTACAGAATATTCTCTAAAAGCCCCAAATCATGATATGCTATATGAATTATGCCAAATTATAGCTTAGGATGTCAAATATCCAAAAATCCACACTTAGGTGCATTCACATTAATAGTTATCCTATTTTAATATAGATCTTTATGCCTAAGTCACATTTCCTTCTTTTCTTTTCAAGTCATAGAACGTGATATAAAATATGCCCCAAATCAAGATCTTAAATTTTAATCATGTATTATGTCCTCAAAATCAGATCTTGCATTATAACATGCATTATATTCCAAATTCCATGTCATATGCTATCATATAATAATTCTTCTTCCAAATCATAGTTTATCATACATAGTATGTAATGATTCTAGATCTTAATTTACAACCTATGTTCTTTTCTCAAATCAGTCAAAGATCGGTCATGTCCAATTATTCATTATCCATTATTTGTCCCAAAATTTAGCGTTCGTACGTTAATCTCTTATGAGATTTGGCGCAGGCTCGTGGTAGCCTGGCTATAAACAAAAAGGAAGAAAAGAGGGAGCAGATACAGAACAGTCACAATAACATTAACAAGATAGATCCACAGAAAAGTATGCATAACCTCAGATCCAGATTCACAAAAATGTCAAGATAATTATTAAATTTCATATCTGAAAATAACTGTACTCACGATTGAAAAGGTAAAACTTGATTTTTGGGACCTGTATTCTGACACTGAATAGCGCTCCTTTGGCATAGACTATAGGTTAGATTTGATTCTCTTTTAATTCTATTCAGATTGGAAGAAGATGCATTAATCCTAGTTTTGATTCCAGCAGAGTAGCGACGCCATATTTATTTTTAATTAGAATAGAGGCAGAGTATAAACAGAATGAAATTGTGTGGAGAGAAAGCTAGGTTTGGGGTGTTTAAATAGGATAGAGCTCACGAATCCTGTCAGAAAGGCGTCCAGGTGCAGAAAAATGGATCTGTCTATTGATCTGGAAAAGGGGGCGGAGGTCGACCCTAAGGTCGACCCTAGTGTCGACCTGTATAACCAGGTCGACCCCCAGGTCGACCCTAATGTCGACCTGGGTCCTGGGCGGGAATTTTCCTGCCCAGCCCGGGTGTCTGTTTTGAATTTCGAGATCTGAAATTTGAATTTCGGGTTGGTTTTTTATTAAAACTTCTGAAGGCCATATCTTCTTCATACGGAGTCTGATTTACACAAACTTGGACTCTATTCCAAGAAGAATTTCGAGACGAACGCAATGGCATAACCCGTTTACCTTAATTATTTTATTACAATTTACTTATTCTCTGATTTGTTACTCTTATGTTCATAGAAAATACGGGGTGTTACACAACCCATGCCTAGAATCAAACCAGAGCCCATGGAACCAAAAACATAAGCATTATACTTAAACTCAATCCTTAATATAGCTATTCTCAAATCCTTACAAACCAAAGATAAATGATCCGAACCACTAATTGGATTTGATACAATAATGGGATCTTCTACTATACAAGTACTAAGGTGCAGAGACTCAACTATGGAAGCAGATATAAATGAATGTGAAGTGCTAAAATCAAAAAGAGTACTAACGGGATGATCAAAAAGATAGACTATGCTCTAATCTCTCTCAGGTACGCTAGCGGTAAGAGCATGCACTTGCCCTCCTGAAATTCCTGTCCTTTGTTCTTGCCCTTGTCCTTGATTATATGATCCGTTATAACTTAATAAAGACACTTCCTCTTGTTTTAGATTTTACTATTCTTTGTGAACCAAGTCCATATCCATGAGTTACTCATCCTTGGGTTGTGCTCCTTAGCCAAACTCCCTCATTCTCATCGTTACCATCCCTGTGTAACATTTTGACAAGTCTCTCGAAAGTTGCCTCCATCGCACGAAAATTCCTACAAAGCTCGAAAGAAAATTAGACGTAGGTGAAACTACTGCGGCCATAGTTGGAAGTTGGGCGCTTATTTGCCCTTTGAGAAGTGTCGTAGTCTCATCAAACCTACGGAACCATGCCACGATAAGGTTACCTCCCAGAAAGCCAGGAGCCCCGGAGACTCAGGAAAGAAGGAAACAAGGATTCAAACAGAGGATCAAAAGATAGTGCATATGGCTTTGGGGAGTATGCCTTTAAAACAAAACTTTTCTTTTGAAAATGCTTCTTTTAAAACTGTTTTGAAAATAATTTTTCAAATCTTTTATCTGATCTGGTAACCTTCAGCTCTGATACCAAGTGTAACACCTCACCTCCGTTAAGGTCACTCACAAAGGGAATGCCTTAACTTCGGTGGAGCTCTTTAGGTAAAAGATGCAGATAAATTACAAGACAGACAAGGAAAATAAAGTCATTTTATAAACAACTTAATTCATTCAAGCTTTTACAACAATTGACTCAATCATACTTAAAAGTATTACATAAATCTTTTGTCTTGATTCAAAAACTTCCAAATATATAAGAAGCATAAAATGACAATGATATTCCCCAATAAAGCATGTACTAGCCATAGCAGTGGAAAAAGAGAGAAGTACATCGACTATCTTCGAGCTTGGAAAGAAAACTGAGCTAAGTGGTAATATCCCCTCCCTACGGGGGGGGGGAGGAAGAAAAGATGAGAACACAAACTAGGTCAGACATAAGTCTAGTAAGCTTACTGACTTTCAGCATGTAAACAGGTAAAAGCAACATGACATGAATAAACTGAATATATGACAATACCGTGATAACAAGGATAACATGATAACAGAAGATAAGCATAAGGTATGATAAGGCAAGATAAACTGAATGCGCTTCTACTCTTTCTCTGCTTCGCTACTACCCTGTTATTCTGATTTCTATGTCTCTGCACCACCTAACTAGTGTCCCAACTAGTAATCTGTATAATATGATAACGTGATCCCACTCCCCGCAATTGTGGTAGCCTTCAGGTGTACATTTATTATGAGGATTCCACCTCAATCTGCCTAATTTCCATGAATGAGTTAGATGTACCCTTACTACCCTATCGATCAGCTCCTAACTTGTATTAATTTTCTCTTGTGTCTGTGTCAATCGGCCCTCTCTTGCGTGTAGATACCCTATGCTGGTCCCACCATAAGGTGCATCAATCCTTATGATAGCAACCCGACATGATTCAAGATGCACAGTGTATAACTACTGGTACCCAGTGCCTGCTTTTTCCACTCTGGAGTACGTGCACGCCCGTAATCCGTCGGAACCTACACTGACGTACCCCCTGCCACTATTTTCACCGCTTATAATCAGCCCAGTAATTGTGCCCTACCCTGCCTAGTTTAGGGTACCATGATACATCTATGCGGGTTACTGCTGAAATGGGTCCCCGTTCTAGGGTTTTTTACAGGTCAAGTTTGTGGGCCTATATTTACTAGTATTACCCACCAACCCGATATGTACTTAACCCTCCCACCAATTCAATCATGTTTATTTAATGGTTAAGTTTGTAGGCCTATATTTACTAATATTACTTATCCAACTTGATATATATTTAACCCTCCCACATATTATGCCATATTGGTCAAGTGTTGTACATTCATGTAAACTTAACATACCCATTCATCATGTCATGTTGGTTAAGTGTTTCTTATTAACTTAACCCTCCTCCCTCATCATATTAGATTGGTTAAGTGTTTCCTATTAACTCAACCCCGTTTGTCCATCCAGTTATATTGGTCAAGTGTTCCGTATTAATTTAACCCCACGTGTTCATCATGTTGTATTGGTTAAGTGTCATTAATCAATTCAAGTTAACTTAACCCACCTACATGTCATGTTACTTTGGTTAAGTGTTGCCTTCTTGTGTTAACTTAACCCTACCACAAATCAAGTTATATTGGTTAATTGTTTCCCTCTTGTTTTAACTTAACCTTGCCACAAATCAAGTTATATTGGTTAAGTGTTGCCCTCTTGTTTTAACTTAACCTTACCACAAATCAAGTTATATTGGTGAAGTGTTTCTTATTACTTAACCCTAACTATTCATCATGCTATACTGGTTAAGTGTTTCCTATTAACTTAACCCTAGTCATTCGTCTTGTTATATTGGTTAAGTGTTTCTCATTAACTTAACCCTAGTCATTAGATCTGTCTGACCTCGGGTTTTCCTTGGGCATGATGCACTAACCTCTCACATTAGATCTGTGTTGTTGCAGTTACTGGATGTGCCGGGCGGTTCCGGGCAGTTTTACACCACAACTCAATCTAACCTCGGGTTAGGCATATTCGTCTTTTTACTAATTTACCTCTCACATTAGATATGTGTTGTTGCAGTTACTAGATGTGCTAGGCGGTTCCAGGCAGTTTTACACCACAAATCAATATGACCTCGGGTTTTTCTTGGGCATGATGCACTAACCTCTCACATTAGATCTGTGTTGTTCCGGTTACTGGATGTGCCGGGCGGTTCCGGGCAGTTTTACACCACAACTCAATCTAACCTCGGGTTAGGCATATTCGTTTTTTTTACTAATTTACATATTTACAGTTTATATGTAAATTATTAACAATTGTTGTCAATTTCAGATTATGCCACATTTACCATAAATGTCCAAGTCTAGATTTATATGCTAATTATCCAACCAGTCATGTTCCAACTCTCAAGTTATGCCCAACAAAGATAATTGCAAGTTATGGCCCCCAAATTCAGTTTCAAGTTATTACTCAAAATAGGCTACACCTAATCTTCCCAAGTTTGTAATAATGGTCATGCCCAAAATCCACTATGCATTATGTTTGGCGTCCCAAATCAATAGTTAATCCCAAGCTAGATTTAATATTCCAATTTACAGTTTATGTCCAAAACTAGGTTTTTCATGCCAAATTTCACACTTTGTCGTTCATGCCAATTCTAGGTTCAATATGTCAAATTACATATTCCATAATTCATGTCAAATTACCCCAAATTGCATCTTAGCAGTCATGCCATAATACATGTTCCAAATTATGCCAAATAAATGTCAATTTCATGTTATACCCAATTACCCTCGCATTCATAACGTACATATTTCGAGATTCAATGCAAGATTCATGAAATAAGCGGAGAAACAATATGGAACATAAGAGGCATAAGAATAGGCATATGACGATAAGAACTATTAGTCCAATAAATTTGATATACCAAATTGACACGTTTTGCATAGAATACATTGCAAGCAAATAGAAATGATATGAATATCATTATGAACCATCACAGACGTATAGGTTTGACAAGAGTTATATCATGAACTTTAACAAGATTAAAATTCCGATATACAACAAGGATAGATATGATTGGACCAACTCCATAGTCAATAATGATTCCCAAAGGCATACACAAACACAGATTCAAATGAAAGGATTACTTACATCAGGCATAAATCTAATGGATTAGATTTGAATAACATCGTAGGCATAAATCTAATAGATTAGATTTGATAAATCTAAAAGGATTATCTCATAATCAAGTATAGCTTAAATCCAGATTATTACATGCCAAGAATTTCAATTAGGAATTCACATCTGAAGTAACTTGAACTTACAAAAAGAGAATGATTCTTGTATTTTTGGAATCTGTTTTCTGAAACTGAAAAGCTATCCCTTGACGTAGATTATCGATTCTCTAATTTAGATTTGATTCTTAGAAACTAGCTGTTGAAGTCGTTGAATTAGCCTTTGAATCTCTACTTGAATTCTAAACTTGATTTCTTTAAGAACTTGAGCCGTAAAAGGACGCCTTTAATTTCTTTTGATATGAATTAGGGTAGAGTATAGGCGAAATGAAGTTGTGTAGAGAAAACTGTAACCTTAAGGGTGTTTATATAGCATAGGGATCAACGAATCTGGTCAGAACGAGCATCCAAATATAGAAAAACGAACCAGTCCTCGGATCTGGAAATAGGTGGGAGGTCGACCTGTAGGTCGACCCCCTGATTGACCTATGTCGACCCAGGTCGACCCTAGGTCGACCCCCTGGTCGACCTGGGTCCTGGGCGGGAAATTTCCCGCCCAGCCCGGGTGTGTGTGATTTGAATTTCGAACTTTTTTTTAAATTCCTGAAACTTCTGAGGGCCATAACTTCCTCATACGAAGTCCGATTTGTGAAAACTTGGACTCTTTTCCATGCAGAATTCCGAGATGAACACAATGGAGTAACCCATTTCCATTAATTCTTCTTTTAAAAATTAAGTATACTTTAATTTGTTCTTTTAATATTCTCGGAAAATACGGGGTGTTACACCCATAGCCTTGATAGCAAAAGGTCTATGGTCTGTTTGTTTAGCTCTCCGCCTTTCCGCATTGTTCATCACGTATCAAGATGATTATAGATGGTAGGTACCCGACGACTCTGCTATTTAATGGTTAGAGCTGTCAGTACACAAGGGTGGTCATAACCTAGCCAAATCAGGAAACATGATCGTCAAATCACCTATGCCACCCTGCAATCTTCTGATTGCCCACTATCGTGGCAATCAAGGCATACTCACCGGGTAGAAACGCACATATCTAACCTCTGTGAGCACAGTAGAACGCTGTCACAACACAGAGGGCTAGTAGGAGTACCCTCCACGTCCTAAGAAGTCGTGTGCTTTCCCTTCCAGTCCTTTGAAGCCAGCAGTATATCAACAAGCAGAACAGGCAGAATAATTAGATAGATGTGTGCTCCCCTCGTGTTTTATGACACCACGGTGATCTACCCCGTTGGGTTATTCACTCTCAAACATATGGACTGGTCCAAGCACCTCAGTTTAACATGTTATTAGACCCTACGTCAAAACATTCTATTATGCGCATTCTCTACCTCATCGGGTTTCCAGTTAACTTGGTTATTCCCATTCGCATTGACTTCTTATTCTAGTTACCAAGTTCCCTTGCTTATTAATTTCGGTCATATAACTTTACCTATTTAAGTTTATTAATAAGCCCATTACATGTTATTCTCGTAATTCAAGGTTTGTAATCTACAATCTCTTTATATTATCCATTGTCTGATTCTATAGTTACAATAACATGTTCTACTTAATATGTAATTAAGTATATCTCAATTCACATGTTTTCAATTTAATATGTCAACCATTATTTATGATTAAATATAACTTATTTCATTTCATAAGTTTGCCTCATTCTTTCTTATTTATTCACAATTACATCTTATAATGTCACTACAACTTATCGTTGTTTACCTATTAACTTAGTTCTCTTAACTAAGGTTTACTAATAAGTTTCCTTTCCATTTATTATAACTTATGTTATAATTTCCACTTGTCTCTAGGACAAGCCATTAACTTGTTATCCTTATCAGCAGATTTCAGATTCTCAAGTTTACATATTACTTAATTTATAATTAAGTACAACTTATTGCATTTTATAAGTTTTCCCCCTTTTCCTCTACTTATTACAAACAACAAGTTTCAAGTTTCCCAATTTATAGATTACTTAATTTATATTTAAGTACAACATATCTCATTACATAATTTTCCTGATTTTCTTTATCATTTATTATAACCTAAGTTATAATTTCCACATCTCCCTAGGACAAGACCACCTATTATATTGTCACTAATGTAATTTGTTTATAATAGGTTATTATCATTCCCCGTTCATTCCACTTATTTTACTATTGTAATTTTCATTCATTCCCAATTCATTTCCATTAATCACAATTAGTGCCATTTATTTCTATCCTTTTATATACACGTATTCATATATATGTCTATGCACTAGACCTCACACATTAAATTAACAACTTGTGGATGTTGGCTTTGCCAGGCGGTCCTAGGCAGGCTTCCGCCAAAAGCTGAATATAACCTCGTGTATTAGCACCGTTACATTTATAATTATGCACTAGACCCCTCACATTAAATTAAAAAATTGTGGATGTTGGATACGCTGGGAGGTTCCGGGCAGACTTCTACCACAAGTTGAATTTAACCTCATGTCTAAGTGCGTTACAGTTTTCTAATTTCTATAAATTTTCCAAATAGTTTAGGCGTGTCCATTCTTCCAAATTTTTACTATAATTTTATTTTTACATGTCACACTTAATTTCATGTTAATCCCATTTTTACTTATAATCATGTCGCATGTTCTTCCTAACAAGTGATTAACTCCATTCTAAAATTATATGTAACTATCAAACATGTAATTATCCTAATCTAACAATTGAAACATGTAATTATCCCAATTTCTACAGTTAAGGGTTCAAGTAAATAATATGTCACAGGTTAACAATTATGCTTTATATTACATAATATGTCACAGATTAACATGTAATTAAAACTTACATGTATACAACAATAATTACTTCCAAATTTTTAACAAGTTTACATTTCAGCAGGTTTGCACTTCAATGTATTAACATTTCAACCTATTGACATTTTAACATGTTAATATTTCAACATGTCATATTAACATTTCACATTTTAATCATTCTAGCAGATCTACCTTGCATGTTAACGGGGAATGTCAAACGATAAATATACCATTATCAAAAAGGTATATTTTAAATCCACTCACTTGAATTGCTTTCCAAATCCTAAATCTGGTCCAGATCTAGCATTCAATGGTTCCCCTAACGGGATTTAGAACCTAAACAACAATGGATCCACAATTATTATCTAAAAGAAGAAGGGAAGAAAGAGGACAAATTCAAATAGACCAGATCCAAGAAATTACCTTACTTCGAATAGAATTATGAACACCTTCTTTATTTATATTCATTCTTTTCCTCCAGATCTTGAATTAGAATTTTCCTAAACTAATTATTTTATTTCTCTAAAGAGATTTGAGGAGGAAGAAGAATGGCAGAATATAGACGTCATCTCAGAAAATGTGAGATTCAGGCTAGGCTCTGCTAGCCTATTTATAGGCGTTCATGCACATGTAGCGCTAAGTCAGCACGAATATGGTCCAGAAAGCAATCCAGATTCCTAAAAGAATCTACCCAGATCTGGGGTAGGTCGACCCCTTATGAGTGGGTCGACCCATGGGTCAACCCTAAGGTTGACACACCCTTGAGTGGGTCGGCCCCTAAGGTGGTGGGTCGACCCCAGACGGGTCTTTTTCGCGCATTGTCTCATTTTTGATTTCTGGATTTATTTTATTATTAATATGTTTTTATATATATATATATTATATGAGCCTTCTATGAATACAAACTTCTAATGCTCATAACTTCTTCATACGTTATCCGTTTTATGCAAATTTAGGGTCTATCTAAACCAGAATTCCGAGACGAACACAACGATGATGTTGGTTCGGCTTAATTCTGAATATTTAATTAAGTTATTCTCACTTTATTATCTTCAATTAAAATGCGAGGTGTTACAGACTTGTACAAATTGCTCCTATAATCTCCCTGAGTTAATATGAGAATTGAATATCTTGAGAGTATAGAAGAAATTGAGTGCTTAACTGAAATCTTTAGAGAGCAATCGATATAGAGAGCTTTTAGAAAATATAGAATAGATCTAGAAAGAATAGGTGATTGAATTGTTTAATCTAGGATAGATTTATAGTAAACGAAGATATTTAATGAAAGGATATGATCTTATGAAAGACAACTCTTAATTTGAAATATTATTTTTATTGAGGAATTCATTTAAAGTATGAGGAGAAGAGTTTTGACTCTTGATAATGAAGAAGTACATTTTCAGATATAACAGTTGTATGTCTTGACAAACGTCTGTCTTTATGGTCAGACATCTGTCTAAGCAATCTGAAAGATTTCAGATGGTAAGACAGACATCTGTCCATATAGGGACACACGTCTGTGGTGTCATGAAATATTTCCTGAGACCATCTACAGACGTCTGTCAATATATGACAAACGTCTGTGCTGAGTCTGAAATTATTTCCTGAACCTAGCATCATACGTCTGATATATATTAAGTAGACGTCTGAGCTTGCACAGACTGATATATATATTTATAAAATAGCTCATATACTTTCAAGGAGATTGTACAAAAAACTAATACTCAACACATGATATGACCTTTTATTTGATGTTTCCGAGTATATCTTATGATCTTGTTTATGCTCGCATCTCCTTCTTGAATATATCCTGCAAGATTATTTGATACAATATATATTCTCTATAGTCATATAGGCATTGTCATTAAAATCCCAAATAGAGGATCTAACAAAAAGTTAAAACTTCTCTCGTAGAAGATAATGCCTCCACATCTATAAGGCAAACAGTATTGTATCTAACTCTAAGTCATGAACTGGATACCTTTTTTTGGGGTTCTTGAGTTGTCCACTGGCATAAGAAATAACTCTTCTTTCTTGCATAAGAACTGCTCCCAAACTGGTTCCACGTGCATCAGTGTAAACCATAAACATATTCGAGCCATCGGGTATAATAATAATTGGCGCACTAGTTAATACTTCCTTTAATTTCTTAAAGGCCACATCGTACTTACTACACCAAGAAAATACCAAGTTCTTCTTTGTTAGTTGAGTCAAAGGAGTAGCAATCTTTGCGAAGTCTTTAATAAACTTTCGGTAATATCCTGCCTGTTAACCGACTTTTTGGTCCGGTTCCCAAAAGTACACGAGCCACGCTCAACTCAACGCATCTTGTGGAACTAAAACCAAAAGGGACGCCTAGGAGCGAAGGAGATAGTATGAAGAGGGATCGCGCCAACAGAGACCTCGCGGTACCCCAAACACTTTTCTAAACCAAGGCCTCAAATCCCTAAAACTCGCAAGCCAGGATCTCAAGCAACCCAAACACCTGTTCATGCGGTCTTCGCGCCCCTCGGAACGGGAGCTTAGCACCCCCTTGGTGTGCGAATTTAGCACCTCTAGGAGGTACGAAATTTGCACCCAACAGGGTGTGAAATTCGTGCGCCGTCGAGTGCGAAATTCACACCCAACAGTGGTGCGGAATTCATACCCTGGGGTGCGAATTCCGCACCCAGGAGGTACGAAATTCGGACCTTTCGAGGTACGAATTTCGTACCCTCGAGGGGTACGAGTTTCGCACCCAGCACGGTGCGAAGTTCGTACCCTGTAGGGTACGAACTTCACACCCCCAAGGGGTGCGAATTTCACACCCCACGAGGTGCGAAAATTCGCACCTCAGGCTCCAAGTGCGAAATTTACGGGTGTGCAGGCTCCAGGTGCGAAATTCTGGGTGTGGTCCCCTATTTCTACCTACTCCCACCTACTCCTACCTAACCCCTTTCCTATAAATACCCCATGACTTCACACTTGAAAGTGGTTGGAATTTGTGAGCTCAAGACCTCAAGAGAGCTTATTTAATGGCATCTCCCATTTAAGGAAGAAGAAGGGCAAAAGTGTCTTTTCTTAATATATGAAATATTTGATAATTATGACATCATATAGCTTAGAGATGACATCATATAGCTTATGGATGAATGTAATGGGATGTCATGAGATGGTCTTGGCCTTGTAACTTTGTGATATCAATAATATTCCAATGACTCTTCAAAGTGGACGTAGGCCCCTCTCGAGGCCGAACCACTATAAATCTCTCGTATTATTTACCTTTTTCCGCTCTTGTCTACACGACCAAATTAATAATTCCTAGTAATTGGAATATTGGGTGCTTACGACATTATTTTTCGCCAACATTTGGTGTTTCACCGAGAGAAACTCGGATTTGCGTCTTTGTTGCACGTTATCGTCTCAACTTCGATGAGCTTGAGGTAACTTTGCTAAACCTGCCGCCGAGTCCGCTTACGATGGTAAAGAGACCAAAGGACGCAATGGTCGACTCTTCAGCTGTAGCCGAGGCCGGGACATCCCAACAACCTCAACCGGCAGACATCCTGGCCGCTAGTGAATCATACCTCCTATTGTGGACCCCGAAGTGCTCGCAACACAAGCAAAGATCCGCGCAATTAATGAAAAATATGAGAACACAGCGGTCGAGCTCAATCAAGCATTAAAGAATAACATTGACCTTATGCGACAACTTCAAGAAAGTCCGTGCATCGTCGCTTGACTTTAACTAACTCGGAACAATGCTCGACCTCGACCAACTGTCTCGAAAACTTACTCTTCCGAGTCGCGGGGCCCGCATCAAAGGAGGTTTAGCCTCATCAACAACGTCGCCGCCCACACCAATTCCCTCGACAACGGTAACTACAATGGTTATGCCAACGACAATTGGAATGGCAATGGCAACCGAACTACAGTCACATATAGCAAGGGGCGACAATACCGAGATCGCTCTCGCATGATCATCAATGACGGACCGGGTCCGACCTACTAACCCCTTCCTCGACGAAACCGAACGGTCGCCCATCGAGACGATGGACCTACTATTCCAGTGGCCCACGTTTTCCAGAACAGGATCCACATCAACCCACTCCGCACCAGGATCTGATTATAGATATCGAGGACATAGAAGAAGATGACTCGGACATCCATCATAGAAGACGTCCTCACAATAGAACTCCGAAACCTCGCCAAAACCCATGGTTCCCAATGGCGGAACCCCATCCAACTTACCTTGCCGACATGGTTTGAAGGACCATGAGGAAAATGTGAGGGAATGTACAAGACTCATGGGAGGCCCATATTAGGCGTAATCCCTTCACAAGGATGGTAAAGGAGGCCGAGTGGCCGCGACGCTTCAGCAAGCCACAGATGTCGTTCTACGACAGCAACACTGATCCATGTACCTTCCTGAATCGATATGAATATCAAATGGACTTGAGCCGGGGCAACGATCTGGTCAAATGCAAGTGCTTCCCAGTCTTCCTATCAGGGACCACTTTACTTTGGTTCTCTCGCCTTCTACTTGATTCCATCAATAATTTCGGTCAGCTAGCGACAGAACTAGTCAAGCAATTCAGGATGCATATCCCAACTCTGAAAAATGCCCTTACTTTGTCCAACCTATACCAAGGACCCTCCGAGTCGCTCAAAAGCTACCTCTCCCGGTTCAACATCGTCCTCGTCGAGGTCGAGGATCCGGACCCTCGCACCATACTCTTTCAGTTTGCCAAAGGTGTTCTTCCTACTTCCTAATTCGGGGCATGGATCGATCGAAGCAGCCAAAAAGCCTCGACGCCTTATATGAGAAGACGGATCAGTACTTATGCCAAGAGGAGGCAAGACGGAACTGACTCTTCACCACAGTCGCTCGCAACGACCCCCAAGAGGACACCGCAAATAACAACCTTAGAGAAAAAAAGTCAGAGAGCCCTTCGATCAGAACAAGGGGGCAGACTCCTATAGGCAAAAATCAAATAACGGTAGGCTAGGTGGCCGAAACAATGGTCAGGCCCTGACAGAGCCGAGAAAACCCGGCCCTCACGGAGCCTTCGAGACCTACACCCCATTAAATGAAGACTTAGAAACAATTTACTTGGAGACATGCAACACGTTGCCAAACAAGAAGCCGCGCACCAGAGAATCAACTGACCGCGAGAAAAATAGCTGGGGGTATTGCCGATACCACGACGTGTACGGGCACGATAACAATGAGTGTCGCCAGCTTAGGGATGCAATCGAGAAGCTTATCCGTGAGAAACGACTTGAATAGTATGTCTAAGAGCCCTTTCCTCACAAAAAAATTCAAAGCCTCTGGCACTAGAACCTCAAACGTCCGCCAAGACGGTTGTGGGTCCATCTAACCCAAGGGGAGGGATCGTGATCAACACTATATGTGGCGGACCTTACCCCACACACGACAGCTTTCGGAAAATGGAAGAGTATGTGAGTTCCATAAAGTATGCTACCTATGAGGCTTTCTCCGCTCCCAACGGATCCGTCCCAGCAAGGCTCCGAAAAACCATGCGGGATGACATTGTTTTCTGCGAGAGAGATTCTACAGGGGTGGAAACCCCGACCACCGATCCATAGTTATCACGACTCGGATCGGTGTCGCTTCAGTCCGAAAGGTGTTAATCGACTCAAGAAGCTCGGTCAACATCATTTTCAAAGAGGCTTATGACCAGATGAAGTTGGAAACAAATGACTTAAAGTCATGTCATGCCACGATCCACAGCTTCAATGAAACTTCTAGTTCCCCAGTGGGAATGATCGATTTACCTATAAAACTAGGCGAGGGGGATCGAAGCCGGGTCCGAATTCTCACTTTCGTGGTTATAGACATCAATTCCCCTTATAACACTTTCCTTGGACGCCCTTTTCTCATAGAGTTTCGGGTCTGCATATTGTCGTGGTCTCTTCTAATGAAATTTCTGACAGAAAATGGGATTGGAATGGTTAGAGGCGACCAAGAAGGCTCCGGAGAATGTTATGCAATAGAATGGAAGAATGCACGCAATAAGGACAAGGGCAAAGCCGTGTCCACCCCTTCTCGCGCCAAGCCTATCTCAGCATAGCAATTAGCGGCGTTTAGGCCTTGGCTTAGGCGCCACTGTCGTCTTTCCGACGATCTCGACCCACGGAAGGATGAAGAGCCCAAATACAAGAGGGCTACTCCCGTCCAACCCACAGTAGATATTCCAGTTAGTCCCGATGATCCATCAAGGGTGCTGAAGATTGGGTCGCAACTCCATCACGCAATCAAAGAGGATCTTATAGATTTCTTAAAGGCAAATTTTGATGTGTTCGCATGGAATCACTATGATATGAAAGGCATAAATCCTGCAGTCGCTTGCCATTGTCTAAGCATCGATACCACAATGCCTCCAATCAAGCAGAAGCGCCGCTTCTTGGGACCCGAAAGGTCCAAAGCACTCGAGGAGGAGGTAGACCGTCTACTCAACAACAACTTTATTCGTGAAGCCGACTACCTCGAATAGGTCTCCAATCCGGTCCTGGTTAAAAAAACCAATGGTAAATGGCGAACATGCGTCGACTTCTCCGATTTAAATAAGGCATATCCTAAGGACAGCTTCCCACTCCCGAAGATCGACCGACTTGTTGACTTAACCGCCGGATACCAGCTGCTACCTTTCATGGACGCCTACTCAGGTTACAATCAAATCCCGATGAATCTTCGCAACCAGGATCATACCTCTTTCATAACAAACCTTGGACTTTACTGCTATCGCGTCATGCCCTTCAGCCTTAAGTATGTCGGAGCCATTTATCAGCGAACGGTTAATCGGCTCTTTAAAAACCAAATTGGGAAGTCCATGGAGGTGTACGTCGACGACATGTTGGTCAAATCAAAAGAGAGCAGCGACTACATCCACGATCTCTCGGAAATGTTCAATATCCTTCACCAGTAAGACATGAAACTCAATCCTCTGAAGTGCTCCTTCGGAGTCGCTTCGGGGAAATTCTTGGGTTTCATCGTCAATTCCCGGTGAATCGAAGCCAATCCATAAAAAAATCAAGCTATTCGGGACATCCAAATCTCCAAGAACATCAAGGATGTCCAAAGTCTAACCGGAAAGGTAGCCGCTTTAAGTCGGTTCATCTCTAAAGCCACCGACAAGTGCATTCTTTTCTTCGATTTACTTTGAAAAGGAAAATGCAACTTCGAGTGGACCTAAGAATGCGTTTCCGCATTCGAGGACCTTTTGAATCACTTAGAGCGGCCACCTATCTTATCTAAGCCCGTGGAGCATGAGGACTTATATGTTTATTGGTCGTTTCTATGTAGGCAATCAGCTCGGAACTCGTATGCATCGAGAATCGCATCCAACGACCCGTCTACTGCATAAGCAAACGATTGATGGAGGCAAAAAATAACTAGCCGAAGCTGGAAAAGATGGCGTTCTGCCTATTGATTTCTTCTCGGAAGCTTCGATCATACTTCCACTCTTATCCTATAAAGGTGTTCACCGACCAACCATTACGACCGGTCCTACAACGAACCGAAGCATCTAGACGGCTACTAAAGTGGAGTATGGAACTAAGCCAGTTTGAGATAACCTTTATCCCCCGCTGGGCCAACCTCGGACAAGCCCCCGTTGACTTCATCGTAGAATTCACTTCTCCCGAGGAGACTCCTGCAGAGAACGCTGAAACTCCCGACGCTCCATGGAAATTGTTCGTGGATGGCTCCTCTAATAGCAAATGCTCCGGGGTCGGAGTCGTGCTCATCACTCCTGAAGAACGCCCGATATGCTATGCACTAAAACTGAATTTCCTGCTACCAACAATGACGTAGAGTATGAGGGCTTGATCACTGGACTCAGAATTGCGATTGAGCTCAAATTACAGACCGTCCAAATCTTCTCTGATTCACAACTTATCGTTTATCAGGTGCAAGGAGAATATCAAGCGAAGGAGGGACGACTCGCCCTATATTTAACCTAGGTTCAGGAATTGCTCACTCACTTTGACCACTTTGTCATCTCACACATTCCTCGAAAACAGAATGAAAAAGCTGATTCACTAGCCAAACTAGCAAACTCCAAGGACTCATAGCTCTTGGGGTTCGCCCCCGTCGAAGTGCTCAACTCCCCAAGTGTCAAGAAAATGCAGACTGAGGCGGCTATGAATGCCGAATCTGAACCTGAATCCCAGATGACACCGATCAAGAATTACCTGCAACATGGGATCCTTCCAGGATGCTACAAGGAAAGACGAGCACTCACCCGTTAATCAGCTTGCTACCTTCTTATGGATGGGGTGCTCTACCATAGAGGCTCCTATGTCCCATTGCTCAGATGCATAGCCCATGACGATGCCATCCGAGTACTCACTGATGTACATGAGTGTGAGTGCGGCAACCATACTGGAGGACAAACCCTAGCCAGAAAAATCCTTAGACATGGATATTATTGGCCCATGCTCGATCAAGACGCCGCAGACTATGCTCGCAAGTGTGAAAAGTGCCAGCGCTTCTCAAAGATCCCAAGGGCCCTGCCTATAGAGTTGACACAAGTGATTAGCCCAAGGGCATTCGCCATGTGGTGAATCAACATCATTGGAACTCTTCCAATGGCCAGAGGCGGGGCATTGTATGTTATCGTCGCAGTTGATTATTTTACCAAATGGGCAGAGGCCGAAGCTCTTACCACAATCATCACCAAGAAAATGATCAACTTCATTGTGCGCAACATCATCACTCGATATGGGGTCCCACAAGCTATCATTTCCAATAACGGCACTCAGTTCGAGAGCACCGAATTTAAAGCCTTCTGTCAGCACCACAGAATCGAAAAGATTCTCGATGGTGGCTCATCTCCAAGCCAACGGGCAAGTCGAGGCGGTTAATAAGGTCATCAAATCCATCATCAAGAATCGTCTGGAAAAGGCTGGGGGCATATGGGTGGACGAACTTCCTCTAGCCCTCTGGGCCTACCGAACCACCCACAAGACGGCAACCGAACACACTCCTTTCGCCCTCACCTACAAATCTGAAGCTGTTATCCCCATCAAACTCAAGCTTCAATCTCATTGAGTGACTTATTTCGATCCAAAGATGAACCAGGATTTACTTTTGGGATCACTGACTTGCTAGAAGAAAAGAGGAACGAAGCCAACCTCAGAGCTGCCGCCCTACGGCAACGAGCAGCCCGATACTTCAATTTTAGGATCCGGTGTAAGGACCTCAACGTCGGCGACCTCGTCTTGAAACAAGTCTTTCCGCCACCAACTGGCCTCTCCCCTCGTTGGGAAGGCCCATACTCCATACAACGGAAGCTCAGCAATGGATCTTTTAAACTCGCAACCGTGGACGGAGCTGAACTCCCAAGGGCATGGAACAGTGAAAAATTAAGTTGCTAATTTCATAACTTAGTCCCCTGTTGGTTATGCTTTCCAACGATGTTTTGTTTTCTAGCAATTAAAGGCACTATAAAGGCTATTACTGCCAAAGTTATTAGTAGAAATTATGTTCAACTTCCTATCTCCTTTGTGTTTATTCCGTGCATGACGTGTTTGATTAGTCCTAACAATCAGCTGGCATGTAATCAGTCGATCGTCGTATCGGCCCATGAGCATGGGAGCCGGTGCCGCCACATTGAGCCCAAACATCACTAGCTACGACCAGCACTCCGAGCACGGGAGTCGGTGACACTACTCGATTCACCGGCCCATGGCGTGACCGAGTATAAATAACCGCGAACTTGAACCTCGGCCCCGTGCTGAGATCGAGGATAAATCATTCCGCGCTCAAGTCCCAGGCGACTTGGGACTGCCCAACGGCCAGTTAGGAGTGATGTAGATTTCTCCCCTAGCTATGGGTGTCGGTCGGATCTTGGTGCAGCACCAAGACCGACCTAAAATCATTTCTTCCCCGAAGCTCTCAAGGATAAGGGGTAGCCATGGCCACGATCGGACCCTATGGGCTGATGATCCGGGCTTCTCTTCTCATGAGAATAAACGATGTTTGCAGCTCGCCACAACCTGATGAACGACGGGAGAGCCACCCACTGGGCGGACTGTAAATCGCAATGCTCTACGCCTTCGCTAGGATCAACCCCGGGCAACCCAAAACAACAAGCGCCCAGCCTGGTTTCGCAAACTACGGGTTTCCTGAGCTGAGGGAGACTTATTGAAACCAGCGCTTTATCTTGCCCCACTGGAATAATTTACCCCAAGCGCGGCCCCCAATCATTTTTGTGTCACGTATAACGATAAATATGCTTATGCAAGTACATGACGTTGGAAAACATAAGAACATTCTAACGCTTGACATAAACTGCGATCTTCACTAATTCATATTCAATTTTCACACACACACATTTAACAAACTACGTGTCTAACATCTTTCTTTTTTAATGACAGGATGTACATGAAAATCACACCATGTCTTGAAAAACCAAAAGCGAGGGCCTTACTCATGTAAACTATTGACCTACGCTACCAAAATAAGCTGTAACTTCTACTTAAGTTGCTGACACTAATCGCGTTTTTTTCTTTTTGTACTTGTGTTTCAATTTTGCAGATTCGACACTTGATAATTCATCCTTCGCGCCAGGCCTCTTCTTCTCGGACTCACCCTTGCTTCCTCGGCTCTTCTAGGAAGTAGTCGATTCTTGAGAAGCCGAGAGGCGCTTCTCATCCGCACCATCGCTACTAGAGATATCAATGATGTCAACAAGGGTGGTATGCGGCGTAGGCACAGGGGCGCTTCTGATAGCAAGGCTAACCGCAGCATCACCCCTCTTCAGGATCGCCTTGCCTTCCCGCTCAGCCTTTTCCTTGGCCTCCCTATCGGGTCGTAGCTCAGCGATCTTCAAGGACTTATACGTCGTGACATCACCAGGCTTGGTTTTCTCAAAGGCCTTGGTGGCTTTATGCTGGGCTGCCTCATCCTCCCTTTTCTTTTGGGCCTCGTCAGCAGCCCTCTTCTTCTCCGCCTCCTCATCGGCCTTCCTCCGCGCAACCGTCTCAGCGGCTCTCTCCTCAGCATCTTGTTTGGTCTTCATTAGGACCTCCTGCTTGGTAGCCTCACCCTGCCTCTTTTTCTCCTCCACCTCCTCGCATTTTGCTGCGATCCGGCCCTTTAAACCTTTTGTCAATCCATGCATCGAAGGCACGTCAGCCTTCACTGGGCCTTGGGCAGCCACACTTTGTCCATTTACCACCTCACCTTCCATGGTAAGGCTTTCATACAGGCTGCGAGTTATCTGTATATCCGAATAGGTGTCCAACTAATCACCGCCTTCTCCAAATTGCATTCCTGCAGGTTCTGGCCCAGACTCAATCGTTTGTGGGATTAGGGTGCAGGGTCTGATGTCTTGGTCAGTCCATGAATGGCTGCAGAGTAAAAACATAACCTTTTAGTCTGGAAATTCGGTAACCACCTCATCCTCAGGGATACGCGATAAAAGGAATTAACCTCCAGTCAAAGATGGTGTAAATAAAGTGGGAGGGTGCTCATCATAGTAGGTAAAGAGAATCCAGTCTCTCCTAGCTTTGGGTGCTCGAGGTCATACTCCATCGAAACCCGAGTCGGGACTGCGGGATCAACTACCATAACAAATCCAGGGGCCAATAGCCGGTAAGAGCTTCCCTCTGCAAAGGTCTTCACAAAGACCACACTCTCAGTCAGGAGACACTTCCCCTTTTTAGCAGCGAGCTTCTCCAACCTCTCCCTCCTAGCAGCCTCTCGCAGCAACCTCCTACCTTCCTCTAACTTTTCACGCTCCTCAACGTTCAGGAGATCAATCGTGAGTTGACGTTCATTCAAAGCGGTCACATCCACTTGGCATAGATAAGCTTCATATGGGACCAACCTCTCCCAAGTCTGAGCCAGTTCTCAGGAATAATCGTCAACCCATGAGAGTCCACAAAACCTTAGAACTTTAACATACATATTTTTGATATCATCCACCATGGACGATTCGACCCGAAACTCCGTATCCTCCAACTGTTACCTCAGTTGCTCCTCCTCTCTCAAATGTTTGGCTTTCAATCCATCCATCATGCTAAGTACATCCCAATTGCTGGCCTCCGGTCCATATTAGTGCATGCTTCATCTACCTCAGCCTTTTCCCTCTTCAGGGGCGTATTCTCGGTGGTTAGATCAGCTACAGTCTCCGCGAAAGAAATGCGAGAATGATCAACCTCCTTCTTGAGGTCCTTGTATGCTTGCTTCATATCCGCTGCAATAGCGAGACCCACAAGTTATTATTTAAGGGCGCAGGAATTGTCAACAATGTGCACACAATAACAATAGCAAACTCATCTATTTCAGTGTCCAAATTGCTGATGGTGATCCGTTCGACGTCAACAACCAACCCCTGGTTGATGAGCTCCATGTTTTTCATCCTAATCAATTCTGAGATTTGGTAGGAGCACCGTAGAAGTTGGTCGGCCTAGTGACATTCAGCCCTCAAGCGCATCCGGACATCCTCGGACTCCCTGACAGAGGACAGGTAGAGATCAGGGAGGAACTTTATCTCATCGAAATAATGTTCAGGAAAGTTTCGCCTCAGTAACGCTTTCTTTTTGTCCATTGAAAGCTCTCGCCTCTCAGGCTCGGCAGGGTCTGGCCTCCCTACTGTGGTTGTCCTCTCCCATCTAGGTTGGCCTAATGGCGGCTCCCTCCCTGTGATAATAGGAGCAGAAACCGAGGGTGTTGTAGGTAAAGGAGCTGTCAAAGACGGACGCCAGGAACCCCCTAAGTTAAGTTGAGAGACTTCCTTGGACACCCGAATCGGAGGGGACGGAGGAGGAGTCGGAGATCGTCGAGATTGATCCCAGCCTTGGTGTTCACTACCACGATTCGGCGGGGGTCGAGTATCATACAAGCTGGTCCCTCTCCTAAAGACATCAAAGAATGGATTCCTACGGCGTTGGTGGCCTCCATGTCCATAACCTCGTCCCCCACGCCCTCTAGCCATATCACCTGTCAAAGAAAAGAAACAAATTTAGACAAGTCATGCATTCAGGGGAGTCTAAAGGCTATGCAGTGTGCATGAGTGTATGCCTTAAGTGTTCTCTCAACAAACCACATTGTGGTCCGCTCGAAGGAATTAACCCCTCCGCAGTATTGGCTAGTTCTTCCAGGCTAGCTGTAATTGGCCATGGGGATACTTCTAAGTCAAGTTTGTTAAGGGCATCAAACTGGCCCTCCACCTTCAGCGAGGCGGCGATCTCGGTCGGAATTACCGGAGACTGTGATCTGTCTAACGTTCCTCCCCCCGCCTCTACTATCGGAGGCGGGACTGGAATTCCCGACAAACCCTCGTCCCAGGCAGACCTCACCTGACCACGAGCCTCGTCTCCGTATGCATCCCCTTGGAACTTGATAGCCTTTTTGGGTTTGGACCCAATAGAAGGCAACTTTTTTTTCAAACTAAGAGCCGCAGGACCTTCCGTCACCTTCCCTTTCGGTACACTACTCGCAATGGCAGGCCTAATTGTAGCCCGATCATCCGGAAGCAACCTCGCGCATCGAAGACGCTCCTAACTTGTCACGGTATCAATTTTCCGCGACTCTTTAAGGATCACTCGCAATACATTTAGGGGTTGCCGGTACTCCCCACCAGTGAGCGCCCCTGGATTTCTTGCCATGATAAAAAAATAATGAGATGCGGGATCCAAGAACTTTGTAGTAGGGAACGGAGTTCGAAAGTACTTACTCCCTTCTATCCACCTCCTTGCAAATCCGGGAAGGCACCGTACAAAGAACCAATCTTGTTTGAACACCGATGGCCTGGGCCACGTCCCGACGAAGAATTTGGTGGCGGTTGAAACACCCCGTATTTTCTGTGAACGTATAAGTAACAAATCAGAGGATAATTAATTTTTAAAATAAGAATCAAGGGAAACAGATTGCGCCATTGCGTTCGTCTCTGAATTCTGCTTGAAAACGAGTCCGAGTTTGCGAGAATCGGGGTCCGTATGAAGAAGATATGACCCTCCGAAGTTTCAGGAAATTTCAGAATTGAAAACAGCTCGAAATTCGAATTCGAAATTCGAATTCAAAATTCGAATTCAAACCCAGAAGCGGGCTGGGCGGGAAATTTCCCGACCAGGGCCCAAGTCGACTGCGGAGTCGACTGGGCAGTCGACCCCCCCAGGACCCAGGTCGACTGGGGAGTCGACTGGGCATTCGACCCCCCAGACCAGGTCGACTGGGTAGTCGACCTGGGGGTCGAGCCCTGGTCGAACCTGGTGCGTGTGTGTGCGATTTTGTGGGCTGTGACGTGTTTGGACGGACCTGATGAGTTCTAGGGTTAATCTGAGGGCCTAAATGAGTTCCTACACCTATAAATACAGGCTAAGACCTAGCCTTCTCTACACACAATTCTATTCTGCTTCTACTCTACCTCTGTTCTAATAAAAATAAAAATGGCGTCGCTACTCTGCTGAAATCAAAACTAGAAGCTAATCAACATCAACCTAAGCAACTCAATACAAATTAGAGATTAAAGCTTCTGCAACGATTCTACAACAACTAAAGTTCTTTAATCCAATCAAGGCAAGTACAGTTATTTTCTGATATAAACATTAATTCTGATTTTGACATGATTGTAAATCTGAATTTGAGATTGTGTCGGTTCTGATCTATTTTATTCGGTATCTCTTCTTCTTTCTGTTCTATAGCCAGGCTACTAAGAGCCCGCGCCAATCTCATAAGAGATTAACATATGCTAAAATGTTTGGGACAGTAAAATGAATGATGCATAAATTGGGCATGACCAATTGGTAACTGATTTGAGGAAAGAACATGGACTGTAGCTAGAACATAAATCTGAGACATATGACTGGACATGTTATATTTATAACATAAAGGGTATTGAACATATGATTTGAGGACACGACATAAAAAGGCATATAATTGGACATAAGTATAGACTGTATTGAACATATGATTTGAGATAAAGAGAATATGGCTTAGGTATAAAGATTTACATGAAAGTAGGGTATCTATTAATGTAAATAAACACCTAAGTAAGGGATCTTTGGGATATATGACATGCATAGTAGTCGATGGCTATATTTGGTATAATTTATATATGGATCTTCTGTACTATGCAAGTTTAATAAAAATTGAAACATATGATATATGGTAAATTATGACCATAATCTATGCTATGTAAATTTAATGCAAACATGGGGTATATGATCATATTGTGAATCATGACTATTATTTAGGCATGTGAACTTAGGCAAGATTTATAGTTAGGCAAGATATGTTTGTGAAACCTTAAGGAATGATTAAATCTGTTATATTTGCCTAATTTGCTAGTTCTGCTATATTTGCCTAATCTGCTAGTTCTGTTATATTGCCTAATCTGCTAGTTCTGTTATATTGCTTAATCTGCTAGTTCTGCTCTACTGCCTAGTTTGCTAGATCTGTTCATCTGCCAAATCTATCATCTGCTAAGTCTGTTGAAAATGCCAAATCTACTAAACTAAATCTGTTGAGATGCCTAATCTGTTATCTGCTAAATCTGCTAGTTTGCTTAATCTGCTGAATCCGTTAAGTCGCCTAAATCTGTTATCTGCTATGTCTGTGAAGTTGATATATTCAGTCTGTTATTGACATAATCTGAATTAGCTATGAATAATTGACATGTATATTAGGCGTGGGTATAAATGGTAAATCGTTAATTAATTGGCCGCAAAGATAAACATGGCTAACTCGAGGTTAGAATGAGTTTGCGGCGTAATTCTGCCCGGAACTGCCCGGCATATTCCAATGGCCGCAAACAATAGGTTCTAATGTGAGAAGTTAGTCATAACGTGCTTGAAACCCGAGGTTAGACTCAGTTTGCGACAGAAATCTGCCCGGAACCAACCGGCCTAACCAGTAGCCGCAAACTGTCAGTCTAATGTGACAGGTCTGGGCATTAATAATTAATTAATGAAAATCTTAGATAAATATGATGTCTAAAACGTGTTGGGCGGATAGGGTTAAACCCACCAGACTGATGAATTTAATAAATCTGTTCCGCGAATCTGTAGGCCCAATTACAAAGTTAGATAAATCTGTAAGTATGTTAATCTGTAACTGGTTAATCGGTAAGTCTGTTAAACCTGTATATATGATCCGTTAGTCTGAAAACTTGTCTGTGAACTGGTTGATCTGAATTCTGTATGTCTGAACTTGTAAACAAGTTAATCTGAAATCTGTTAGTCTGGGGACACAAGGTTAGGAGGGGAATTACTTGTGTCATCTGTTGTTTGGGACCCATATTAGTCAGTAACCCTTTCTAGTATCAAAACTTTGACCCAAAAGTAGGTAGGGTCCGGGCACGCTTACTGAACTAATTATAAGCGGTTCATTCTGATAATGGCGAGGGGTGTTGATGGTGCGTTCCAACCGGGTCATGTGCGTGCATGGATCCCGGTTTGCCTCTGAGGGTGTAAGACGCCGTGACATCTGTAAATAGGTCTGTGCCAATTGGTTGTCACTTTAGGGAGTGATACACCCTACTGTGGGGCTGACACAGGGTATTTATGTATTAGGGAGCTGATCGCTTGGGGTAGGGTTTTAGGGTACACTTAATTTTGTCTGTTTTTGTTGGTACCGTCTGTTTCTGTTGGGTGGTAGCACCTGTCTGTTTCTGCGTGGTACTGTCTGTTCGGCTGGTAAAGGCCCAATTACTAGTGTACACCTAATTCTACATTCTGTTTCCGTAGGGATTAATCTGTTTCTGCTTCTGTCTGTTTCTGTTCGGGTGGTAAAGGCCCATTACTAGCACTCTCTTTCGTGGAAATTATTCTGTACCCGTTTCTGTTTCAGTTTAGACATTAGGGTGACACCTAATTCTGTTATACTAGTATTAGTGCAGAGAAGTGTAAAGAAATAGCTTATGTCATTCTGTTCTTCTGTTATATCTGCTACATCTGTTACAGTTATCTCTCATCCAGTTTTATTTTCATCTCATGATATTATTATCTGTTCATAACTGAAAATCACTGGACTTGCCAGACTTTTGTCTAACCCTTGTTGTTTCGCCTTCTTTTCTTCCGTTCCCCCCCCAGGTTTTCTAAGGAGGGAATACTCTAGCTTGATCCGGATTCCTTCTGCTTGAAGTGCTTAAAGTATGGCTTGTCTTCTTCTGTGGGGATTATGATTTTTAAACTATGCATTCTGAAGGCTTTTTGTACAAGACTGATATTTTGTACTTGAATTCTGATATTGTGATTTGAAAGGATGTAACCAAGCTTATTTCGGTTTCTGTTGTAATAAAGTTATAAAATTTTCAAGTACTGTTTTATCTGTCTTGTAAGTTTCTGTTCAGTTTACTAAAATGCTCCACCAAAGTTAAGGCATTCCCTTTGTGAGTGACCTTAACGGAGGTGGGGTGTTACAGCGTTTGTCGCTTCGAGGAACCATTGGAAGGACGATCCACTAGACATTCTCCTCAGACTGAAGAAATGCCGAATGTCCTCTCTGGTAGGTTCCAATTGCAAATATTCTCGGTATAGAACGTAAGTGCCCAGGAGCGATGAATAAGGATTTGGATGCAGTTATGAAGGTGCAAGGCGGAAATAGAACAACATGTCCTAAATAAAGCCATTTGCTAGGGGCACGCAGCCCGCAAAACAAGATTTCCTGTTCCAGGCAATCATGCCCTTGGGAGGGGCATGAGCCCTACCACCCTCTCCCGGTGCATGGACGTCATCCTTCGGTATGTTGAATCGCAGCGCCATTCTCCTAACTACTGTAGCATCCATGCACGATGGTACTGAATCTGTCAGATTTTCCAAGATAACTGCGTCAGATAGCATAACCGGGGCTACTGGAGCCGTCGGTGCATCCTCACTAATAATATCCACGTTCTCAACCTCTTCATTTATGACTGGAGAATGTAACCTCTCAATTTGTTCCCCGTGATCAAATACTTTGGGTGAACTGGCTGTTTGAAAAGGAACGGATCCTTTGGTAGTCTCAATCTCACTGCCACTCGAGCTACCACTGTTGGTAGAATCAGACATATTTGACGATGGCGGAGAAGCCTCAGCCTCCAAGGTCTTCCCAGTCTTTGATCTTGTTTGCAGCGCTAGTTATACTTTAATACGTTTGTATTAGACACCGCATTGGGATAACCTGTACCCCTCGTGCTGTTTAAAGCTAACAGGTGTGTGCGATATCATGCAAAATTAAGATGTATAGAGAAAATTAAAACAGTCCAACATTTTAGTCATAGTTCAGATATATGCGCTATCCTATGTGAAAAATTCAAATACCTGTCCACGCGACTATCATGGTACGCATTGGCGCCAAGCGCGCAAGTATACAAATGATATGTGAATCTAAAGGTGGGCAGTCAGAAGATCGAAGTCCTGTACAAGGGAAACAATACCTCGCCAAGGCGTGGCATAGAGTAGTCCGGCTAGCAGCAAACCCGAACACCGCGATAGGAGAGAGAGGCTCCAAACCACTTCAGAGCTCAAAGATTCGAAACTCAGGATTCGGAAATGCGAAACTTCCCAGGATCAAAGAATCAAACCCCTCAAGGTTCGAAATTTCGAACCCTCGAGGATCGGAATTCCAAACCCTAGAGGTTCGAAAATCCGAACCATGGAGGTCCGAAAATTCGAACCCCTCAAGGTTCAGAATTTCGAGCCCTTGAGGTTCGAAAATCTGACCCTTGGAAGTTTGGAAATTCGAACCCCCCAGAATCGAAAATCTGAGCCCTGGAGGTATGGGAACTCGAAACCATGGAGGTTTGAAAACTCGAACCCCCGGAGGGCCGAAATTTCGAACACCCTGAGGGCTCAAACTTTCAACCCAGCTCAAACCTCCACCTCTCTCCATCGCGTCAAACTACTCCTTTAAGTCTCAGTCCTTCGACCTCCTTCCTCCTCGTTTTTCGGTCCCAGCCATTACCTATGTCTGGTTCGAAATAATAGTGTTGGGTTCTGGGGTTTTCACAATAATGGTGGCCAAGGCAGAAAATAAAGGAAGGAAGGAAATAAAGGGGCTATTTATAGTAAAAAGGCAAAGTACTTGGTAGTCTGCAGAATCTCGAACCCATGGGTTAGAAATTTCGAACTCGATGGCTCCGAAATTTCGAACCTCCAGGGTTCGAAATTTTGAGTCCCCAGGGTTCGAAGTTTTGAACCCCCGGGTCTCAAAAATTCGAACCTCGGCGGTCCTAAATTTGGAACCCCTAGGGTTCAAAATTTCGCACCTCGGATGCAAAAGGACGCACACTCAAAAAAAAAAAGAGAGAGAGAGAGAGAGGAAAATTGAACCCTCAGGTTGGAAACATCACCCTGTGCGCTCATGTAAACGTATTCCATGTGTATACCGAATCATACGCGGAAGCGACGCACTGCGAATACTTAACTACGCGAGCACGACGTTATACCAGCAACGACTTGCTCGCAATTCCACAGCGAACGAGCCTGATAACTAACATATGTTTTCTTTTAACTAACAGGAACAGTCGATAACTAGACTACTACCTCATACAATGCAAAACACATCATGTCAAGACAAGATGTACTTTGGGGGGAAAATGTTAACCGACATTTTGGTCCGGTTCCCAAAATTACACGAGCCGCGCTCAACTCTACACATCACGTGGAACTAAAACAAAAAGGGATGCCCAGGGGCGAAGGAGACAGGATGAAGAGGAATCGCGCCAACAGAGACCTACCCCAAACACATTTCCGAACCAAGGCCTCGAATCCCTAAGACTCGCAAGCCAGGATCTCGAGGCCCCCAAACACCCACTCTTGCGGTCTTCGCGCCCCACAGAAGGGGAGCTTCACATCCCCTCAGGGTGAGAAATTCATGCCCCACCAGGTGCGAAATTCGCACCCAATAGGGATGCGAAATTCATATCTCGGGGTGCGAATTTCGCACCCCAAGAGGTACGAAATTAGGACCTCTCGGAGTACAAATTTCGTACCCCCGAGGGAAACGAGTTTCGCACCCAGCAAGGTGCGAAGTTCGTATCCTACAGGGTACGAACTTCGCACCCCCACGAGGTGCGAAAATTCGCACCTCAGGGTCCAAGTGCGAAATTTACGGGTGTGCAAGCTCCAGGTGTGAAATTCTGGTGGTCCCTTATTTCTACTTACTTCCACCTACTCCTAACTAACCTCTTTCCTATAAATACCCCATGATTTCACACTTGAAAGGGGTTGGAATTTGTGAGCTCAAGACCTCTAGAGAGCTACTTTAATGGTATCTCCCATTTGAGGAAGAAGAAGGGCAAAAGTATCTTTTTCCTAATATATTAAATATATGATAATTATGGCATCATATAGCTTAAGGATGAATGTAATGGGATGTCATGAGATGGTCTTGGCCTTGTAACTTTGTGATATAAATAATATTCCAACGACCCTTCAAAGTGGACGTAGGACCCTCTCGAGGCGGAACCACTATAAATCTCTCGTGTTATTTACCTTTTTCCTCTCTTGTCTACACGACCAAATTAATAATTCGTAGTAATTGGAATCTTGGATGTTTACAACATTTTTTGTCGTCAACACTGTCAATCCAAGGAAGCTTCTCACCTTCGTAGTATTTCGGGGTACTCTCCATTCCTTAATTGCCTCGCTCTTCGCGGCGTCTGGTGCCAAGCCTTTACTTGACACGATATGTCCCAATTATCTAACTTCTTTCCTCTAGAAATGACACCTTGGAAATTTGGCTTTCAACTGGTTTCTCTCTTAATATCCCTAGGACCTGTCTTAAATGATTTTCATGCTCTTTATGGTCCTTAGAAGCTATAAGGATATCATCTATGAAAACTGCCATAATCTTATTTAGAATGCCACTAAACACTTTACTCATGAGGTCAACAAAGAAGGCGGGTGCATTCATCAGTCCGAAAGTCATAACTTCCCATTAGAACAATCCATCCAGAGTCCTAAATGTGGTTATATCCTTACTTTCCTTTGAAATTCTCAATTGGTGAAATCCAGTTGCAAGGTCCATTTGGGAAAATTCTCGGGCTCCTCCCAAGTGGTCAAATAAATCATCCATTCAGGATAAGGGGTACCAATTCTTCTTGGTTAGCTTATTAAGCACCCTATAATCCACGCAAAGTCTTAGACATCCTTCCTCTTATGTGGAAAATATAAGTGCACCCCATTTCGAAGTACTTCATTGAAATAAAGCCTTTATGTAGCAATTTAGAAATCTATTTATCCAATTCTCCCCTTTCTTTTGGTGCCATATGCCTTAAGGGTAAAGCTACTGGTCTAGCGTCCTTCTCTAAGTCAATATGAAAAGAGATCTCTCTATGGGTTGGAAGTCCCCTAACTTCCTCGAAGACGTCCAAGAACTCACATACTATAGGACCGAAGATGGACCTTTTGAACTGGGAGATAAGGTATACAATAGTGTTTTATCCTTGTTTCTAATATCACATGGAATTCTCACACTACGTCCTCCTCCGATCCTAAGATGAACAATTCTCTTATCGCAATCTACGATGGCCCCATAAAATGATAGTCAATCTATGCCTAGGATAAGGTCACACCCCATAAAATCCAACACATATGCTTCGAAGAAGATTTCGACATCGTCGATATCCAATACTAGGTCTTTACAGATCAACTCAAGATACTTAGTTCCTCCGATATGGTTGGCCACCTCTATTGGATTACTAGTGATAGATAAGGGAAGATTAAACAAATCAACTAGCCTCTTAAAAATAAAAGAATGGGTTGCACCCAAGTAAACAAGGTGTATTCGGAAATTCCTAAAATAAAAACCATACCTTCAAGCTTGGGTTGACCTTGATCTCTTGGGGGTCGGCTCTGTATCGTTGCTGCCTCCGGTGCATAATTCTAACCACTTTGAATAACTTTAGGCTTTGGGCAATCTCTAGACAAGTTTCCTTCCTCATGGAAATTGTAGCACTTTCCTTTAAACTCTTTCTTTGCCAATGATGTTATGCAATCCTTGGCCTTATAGCCCTCACGGTTACACCTCGTACGAGTCTTAGCTTCTTTCTTAAACTTATCTCTTTTCTGCTTATTCTTCCACCATTCCTTCTTCTTGTTTTTGTTTGAACCTAAACCTACTTCCCCCTTTTCACTGTTCTTACTCTCCTTAAGCCCCTCAATTGTGCACAAGATGGACGTCTTCACTAATGTTTCAAAGGTTGCTCTGCAAGTCACTTGGGCCAACAAAGTGTCTTTCATCAGGGAGTTGAACCCCTTAATTAACCTTAAAGATTTTCTCATTGTGGTATCAATCCTACCCCTACCGAACTTGCATAACTTAGTGAATTTAGCCACATACTCTGTCAGACTCATATTTCCTTACTTAAGGTGGATAAACTTCTCTAATTGGATTGATATCTCAACCTTTGGTAGAAACTTTATTTCAAAGTGGGTGTTGAATTCAGCCCACCTAGAAACTTGGCCCACATTCTCTTCAAACACAAGATTCCACCATTCAAGAGCATCTACTTTTAAGTGCAAGGCTGTAACTCTCCTCTTAACTTTGTCTGACCATCCATTGGCCTCAAAAATCCTTTCACAGTTCATCATCCAAGCCTGAGCATCTACAAAGCTTTCTGTTCCTAAGAATGGTTTTCAACCAAGGCTCGCGAAACTCTTACAGAATCGAAGAAAGTCAAAGGCTACCTCAGCGGTAGGAGCTGCAGGCATTGTTAGGGCGGGATTAGAAACAGGGACCTACTCCGCAGTACGGAGATACTTTTGGAACCATTCTGGAAAATACCGAGTCCTTGCCTGGTTTTCCCGGTCGGAAGGATTTTTAGCTATTCTACTATCTAAAAAAAGAAAAGGAAGAATCCTTCAGTGGATACTCCTGAGATAATATTCAAGCTAAAAAGGGAAGAAAACGTTTAAGTAGCATAGTATAGCTACATAGGCTTTTTGGGGGTATATATACATATAGTTTGAAAACCTTTTTCAAAATACAAATACGTTCCCTATAATCGGGTAACCTATGCTCAAATACTCCTGAGATAAATCAAAGTTCCTTAGCCTTGAAAAACATAAAGTTGGGAATGTGATAATGGGTGATAACAACAAATGTAAAATTATCTATGAAGGTAAAGTAGGTAATAGCACTTTCTCCTTAAATGATGTTTTATATGTTGATAATTTGCATCATAATCTCATCTCCATAAGCCAACTATGTGACAAATGTATACATGTGGTGTTTGGTAGTTAAACTTGCAAAATTATTGAATAATCCACAAGTAATACAGTGTTCGCAGGCAAAAGAAAAGGAATTGTGTGTACACTTTCATTTGATGATCTAACTCTCTCTCTCTCTCTCTACAGAAGAAGATGCTTTTTATGGCATATGGGATTAGGTCATGCTAGTATGGGCCTCTTAGAAAAACTTGAAACAAAAGAGTTGGTAAGAGGATTGCCACATCGAAAATCTAAAAATAGTAAAGTGTGCAAAATATGTATTATGGGAAAAATTCAGTTGACCATCTTTTTGTCCCAAAAATGTTGTCAGTTTTACTAGAGTACTTGAATTAATTCATACAGACTTGTTTGGATCAAATGAATTACTAGATTGAATGGAAAACACTATTGTTATGTGTTGGTTGATGATTATTTTAGATTTACGTAGGTTTATTTTCTAGCTAAAAAGTATGAAACTTTTGATTGTTTTTCAAAGTTTGCAAAACATGTTCAAAGTGAAAAAGGTGTTTCAATAAAAACTTTGAGAAGTGATCATGGTGGTGAATTTCAAAATTTTGATTTTGAAAATTTTTGTTAAAAAAAGGGGTTTTAAACATGAATTTTCTACCCCTCAAACACCTCAACAAAATGGGGTAGTCGAAAGGTAAAGTCGTATATTATTACAAGAATTGGCTAAATCTATGTTAAGTGAATACAAATTGCCTTTGACTTTTTGGGAAGAAGCAGTTAATACATCATGCCACGTAATGAATGGAGTGATGATTAGACCAATATTAACAAAACATCCTATGAATTGTGGATTGATTGAAAGCCTAACATTTCATATTTTAGAGTTTTTGGATGTCCTTGTTATGTTCTTAATACAGGTGATCAACATGGAATGTTTGAATCAAAGGCTGATGAAGGAATTTTCATTGGATACTCTTCAAGAAGCAAGGCTTATCGAATTTTCAACAAACAGACAAAAAATATTGTTGAAACCATTAATGTGAAATTTAACGAATCAGACTTGCATACAGTGTTAGAAAACAATAATGATGGGGTAAAATAAAATAACGAAGAGAAGACTTACAGCGATGATCCCACAAAACCAACATTTGAAGTCGAGAAATTGAAATTCAATGCAAATCATCCTCTAGAACTGGTAATAGGAAATCCAACGGGTATACGAACTCGTTCATCATTTAATAAAGATAATTGTGCTTTCTATATTAACACTTGTTTTATTTCTGAAATTGAACCTAAAAATGTTGAAATTGCACTTAGTGATGAAAGTTGGATTTTAGCAATGCAAGAAGAACTTAACCAATTCGAAAGGAATAATGTTTGGAAATTAGTTCCTAGACCAAATGACTATCCAATAGTAGGAACTAAATGGGTGTTCAAAAATAAACTTGATGAATCCGGAAATGTAATTAGAAATAAATCTAGGTTGGTGTCAAAAGGATATAATCAAATTAAAGGAATTGATTTTGATGAATCATTTGCTCCGGTAGCTAGGTTAGAAGGCATTAGAATTTTGCATGCTATAAAGGTTTCAAACTTAAGAAAATGGATGTAAAAAGTGCTTCCCTAAATGGACAATCAAAAGAAGAAGTTTTTGTAGAACAACCCCTTGGTTTTGAAAATCATGAATTTCAAAATTATGTGTATGAACTTGAAAAACATTATATGATCTTAATCAAGCTCTAGAGCTTGGTATGACTGCTTAAGTGCAATTTTTGGAAATTGGTTTTAAGAAGGGCAGTACTGACATGATGTTATTTCTATTACATGAAGGTGATAATTTCTTGATAATTCAAATTTATGTTAGTGATATTATCTATAGTGCTATTAACGTACTTTTATGTGAGAAATTTGAAAAAGTCATGTAGAATAAATTTGAAATAAGCATAGTAGGTGAATGAAAATTCTTACTTGGTTTCAAATCAAACAAAGCAAGAAGGATATTTTCTCAGCACAAAGAAAATATATGACTGAATTGCTGAAAAGATTTGGACTCGAAAATTCTAAGCCACTTCGAACATCGATGAGCCCTTCAACCAAACTTGACGAAGACGAGAAAGGAGTTACTGTTGATCAGGAAAAATATCGTGGAATAATTGGTTCACTTCTTTATCTCTCTGCATTTGGACCTGATATTATGTTTGTTGTTTGCTTATGTACATGTTTTCAATCTAATCCAAAAGAACCTCACCTAAAAGCCACAAAAATAATTTTAAGATATCTTTTGCACACACAAAAATTTAGTTTATTGTAACCCTCATACAATAATTCTGAATTTATTCTGATGCTTATTACTTTGGATCTCTTGTTGATAGAAAGAGCACTAGTGGAACTTGTTTTATGCTAGGGCACTCATTAGTTTCGTGGTCAAGTCGAAAACGAAATTGTGTTGCATTGCTTTAGGAAGTTATTGTGCACAAATTTTATGAAGTAGAATACATTGCTTTAGGAAGTTGTTGTGCACAAATTTTATGGATGATGCCAACTCTCTCAGATTTTGGCCTAATTTATAAACAAGAACACCTGAAATGTGATAGTAAAAGTGCTACAAATTTGTCTAATAATCTTGTTCACCATTCACGCATTAAACACATTGATGTTGGACCCTATTTTATTAGAGATCACATTTCGCGAGAAGATATTTGTTTTGAATTTATTCAACTGATCTTCAATTTGTTGACATTTTTACAAACCCCTTCTTAAAGATAAATTCTGATGGTTACGCTTAGATTTGGGAATTACATAAATCGATTGATCATTATTCATTTTTTTGAAATGTTCTTGACTGTTTATTGAAAAGTTAAATGATTGACCAATTGAATTTTTTTGGAACTTATCAAAATTATTTTAGATTTTGAAAGTGTGATGAAGAGTGACTATAATATATTTCATAACAAGAGGAAGTATTATTTAAATTCTCATGATGGTTGGACAGATTTTATAATATCTTTAAATTGGTGCTTATTTCACGATCATCTTCTGTTCCTACCATCTTTCTGTCATTCATAATGGTTTAATATAATATGGAGAGTTTTAAAACTGTTTGTTTTGTAAATAAGGAAAAATATTATTGAAATTATTTTGTCCTTGGTATTCACTCTCATTTAAACGTCCTTGCGGTTATGCATGGGTGAATCACCTTAATCTTTGTATGTGCTTTCATTCTCATTTAAAGGTCCTTGTGGTTATGCATGGATGAAACTCATGTAAGAGAGGATAAAGTTAAGTATTCTTCTAATCTTATTTAAAATTCCTAGCAGTTATGCCTAGCTAGAAAATACTTAACAAATTTAAGTTACTACTAACCCCTTTTAAAAGTCCTACGGTTATGCATGGTTAGAAAGTGCTTCAATTATTTTGTGCTTAAATTTGTAATTTATCTGAATTTTTTTGGAATTTATATTCAAAGGTTTATAACTCTCCTAATTTGTAAAGTCAATCGTAAATTCATCATTTTGAAAAGTGAAATTTGCTTCTTATTTAAAGAATATTATGGTTTTTTTTTGATTAAATGAGATTTACGATAAATATTTTCCCCTTTGATTTGAATTTATATTTCTAGTTTGTATTCATCACTATTTCAATTCTGTTGCTCTTTTGATGATAACAAAAGGAGGAGAATGTTTAATGTAACACCCTATAATTTTATAACATTAAAATTCACAAATTAAAGTATACTTAATTTTTAGAAAAGAATTAAGTGAAATGGGTTGCGCAGAGAAATATATATACTGATATATATATAAAAAAATTAAAAAATAAATAAATATGCGAAAAAGTTCAAAATAGCGAATTGGGAGGGGGAATAACCGAACCGGCCCATTTTTTAGGTCGACCCAAGCCCCGCTGGGTCGACTAGGGGTTAATCCAGGGTGTTTGGCTGTCAACACGTGGGCCGATTTGCTCAAATGCAGATTTTGCATTTGATTGGTTCTCATGGTTCAGGGTTAATCTAATGGTCCTAAATAACTTCCTACACCTATAAATACATCCTAATGCTAACCCTAAACCAAATTAAAATAGAATAGTTACCGTCATACCGTCACCATGGAAATCAATGGAGCCGCCGCCAACTAAGAAAGAAGAAAAGCAAATTCAATTCTAATTCTCTCAACCCTAAAGCAAAGCAAAAATCTCTCTTTTCTTCTCTAAATTGTGAGTATGATGATCTTAACAAGATTATTATCATTTTAAATAGGTTGAGTTATGAATGGATTATGAGTAAATGATGTGAATTGTCATATATGTTGTAGTAAACCCCTTTTGCTATCATGTATATTGTAAATCCAATGTTATGTGATGATGATATCTTATATGTTGTAAATCATGCTATGGTGATGTTATGTATGTTGAAAGTTTCTATGCTAAGTTGTGATAAATCATACATGTTAAAAAGGCCATGATGTTACCATCTATGCTAGTTAGTTCATATTAATTAAATCATCATGTTTGGGTTATGTTGATCTATATGACAAGTCACATATGCAAGTTAGATTGATTAGAAAACTTATGAACATATGCCAAGACATCTATTATGACATCTAGAATTATGTTATGACATATGTGATATCCTATGCTAGTTCACACCATCATTATGTTGCCTAAAAACCTCATATGCAAGTTTATGTATAGATTTGGGCTATGATCATATCATGTAAATTGAGACATTTAACAAGTTGACACCTTTTGATCCTTAACATGTGTAGTTTATGCAAGTTTCACCCCTATTATGATTAGATTTATTTTAATTGTCTATATGTTGTGATAATTTATCTTTGTGCTAGGTGTTAGACTATACAAGTCTAGCCTATATTATGCGTTGAATAAGCGAACGTATAAACGTGGGGTAGGGGTAATATTAAGGATTTAATATTAAAAAGTTGGGGTGCAATTGATATGATTTTGCATGCCATAAGTGGATGGCCATAATTGAGTCAATTATGGACATCATTAAAAGTTGACTTAATTAATAATTTGAATAGGGAATTATTATAACTGGGGTAAAAGATTTTAAGTGTTAATCAATGCTTAGGACACGAGGTTGGACTCGTTTGTGACGTAAACCAGCCCGGACCCGCCCGACAAATCCAGTGGTCATAGATGTCAGCCTAATGTGAGAGGACCTAGGCCTAAACTGAAGCATAATAGTTGTAAAGACACGAGGTTAGACTCTTTTATGGTGTAAGACTGCCCGGACCCGCCCGGCAAATCCAGCTGCCATAAATGCCAGTCTAATGTGAGAGGTCTTTATGAGGTTATGGCCTGAATGAATTAAGAAATACTTAACCAGATAAACATGTAAAGTGGGACATGGGGGTTAAGTAGGTGCCTTGTGTGGCACGAGGAATCTAGGGGGTGCCCTTAGTGGCATGTGAAATACGATTAGTAAGACTTAACCAAACACACATGTAAATGAACATGACTAAGAGGGTTAAGTGGGATATACTAGTGACAAGCTTAGGTGGGTAGCTTGTGGGGGCCCATTTTGACCAGTATCCCAAACGTATCTTTGTGGGCTCGACCCAAGTCGAGGACGGGACACGCATGCTGGGTTTGACTGTAAGAGGCCAAAACGGGGAGCGGTGGCAACGCAAGTCCAATGGGTTTCATATGCGTGTGTGGACCCGGGCTGGTAGGTAAGACGTTGTTGCATCGTGTACGTATAAGCCGTGCATTCTCAAGTTGTATCGGGTTGCCAATTTAGGGGAGTGATACACCCCACTATGGGGCCAGCACGGGTATCTACGAGTAGGGAGCCGATCGAAAGTGGGTAGTGGGGTACACCTAGTGGAGATAGGGGCAGACGGCACCTATGTAGTCAGCTAGGGGTACGCAAGGCTATTTATAAAGTTTCTGTGTGAAGCAAGTGGGATCAACCTTTAGGGTGACTGGTGCGGTGCGGTGCAGTGTAGTAATGTACGGTGCAGTGTAGTAATGTGCGGTGCAGTGTAGCAATCATTCGTTAGTAATTAGGTGTGCCTTTGACGTTATCTTTCACGTTATCATTATCTGCTCATTCCATACCTAATAGTTCATAGACGTTTACTTGTCTTCCAGCTTATGCCTTAGTCTAGTTATTTTGATAATAGTATTGTTAGAATTATCATACTCGCCAGACTTTATGTCTGACCCCCTCCATTTCTATCCTTTTTTCCCCCTCCAGGTCCTCAGGTTGGGCCCAGCTCTAGTGGAGTTTGATTGGATTGCTTCATCTCTTTGGAAAGCTTAGACCGTTGAAGTAAAGTCCAGCTTGTTATCTTTTAGAATGGCTATTTATGTAATAGGATTATGTAATTTGTTTTTATGAAGATGGATATTGTACTTGGTTTTATGATGTAACAAACATGTTTAATTTCCGCTGCAATAAAATGAAGTTTTAGATTTCCAAGTACTATTTATTATCTGTCTTGTTGTAATTTTTCTGTTCTATATTCACTTATAACCTCCATGGAAGTTAATGCATTCCCTTTGTGAGTGACATTAATGGACGTGGGGTGTTACACGTGGTATCAAAGCTTAAGGTTACCAGAACAGATAAAAATACTTTAGAAAAATAGTTATTTTTGGAAGAAGTGTTTTCAAAAACATGTTTTAATGAGAAATTTAAAGAGAAAAGTTTTTAAGAAAAAAAAACATAATCCCCAATAGCCACATATCTTTATCTTTCGAATTCTCCATTTCGAATCTTTCCTTTTTCGTTTCAGCATGGCTGAAGATCTTAACCTACCTGACGGGGTAGCGATACCAGGATGGTACAGGAGGTTGTTAGAGGCTAGGGCCGCTGCGGGTCCAGCCAATGTTCCTCCACCACCAGTTGCACCCGTCCCTCCTCCTCGCGTAGATACTTTTGCAAAGACGTGCAAGGAATTCAAGGCTATGGGTGGAAAACCATTCCAAGGGTCAGAAACATTTGTGGAAGCTAGAGATTGGCTTAAGGTGGTGGAAGAATTGCTAGAAATCTTTGAAGAAGAAGAAGGGAAGAGAGTTCGTTTAGCAGCTTGGTTGATGAAGGGAGAGGCCTCGTTTTGGTGGGAGGTCACTAATGGGGAGCGTCCTGTTGACTCTTGGGCGGATTTCAGACGTAGGTTCGAGGCGAAGTTTCTCTCTAGGGCGGAAGAAAATCTATATATGGAAAGGTTCTTGACGTTGAAGCAAGGAAGCTCATCAGTGAAAGAATATGTCAATAAATTTAATCAGTTAGCAAGGTTTGGCTTGGACTTAGTGAACACGCCGGAGAAGAAGGCGCTGAGGTTCGTGAATGGCTTGAATGAACCATTGCAAGGGTTGGCTATGACCCACATCCCGATGGGGCCACCTTTGAAAAGTTAGTAGAAATGGCGCTCATGCATGAGGAGAAAAGCGCTAAAGCTGATAAGGCACCCGAGAAGAAGGGGTATCAGAAGAAACCACAAAAGCAAAACAAGAAGGGTGGAAAAGACAATAATGGCAAGGGAAAGAAGAAGTGCTTTAACTGTGGAACCCCAGGCCATCTCAGCAAGGATTGCCGAAAGAAAAAGAAGACTGGCTGTTTTCATTGTGGCGATGCGGGACATTTAGTGAAGGACTGCCCAAAGAAGGGGCAGAGGGCAGGAGCTACCTCGGAAGGACAGGTGCAGGCTCTTATGGCACCAGGCCAGGCTAGGGGACAAGTTCAGGCTCTCGCGGTCCCACCGCTGCAAGAACGAGGAAGAACCATTTCTGTTGAAAGCTTAGTTTTTCTGTTTGATCATCCTGTCCGTACTTTATTCGATTCGGGCGCATCGCATTCGTTTATCTCTACATCATTAGTTGAATCACTGCACTTAAACACCAGTTTAGTAGAGGATCCCTTAGTTGTTTCGAATCCAATTGGGGGCTCAGCTTATTTGTCTATGATGTGTTTGGATTTGAAAATTTCCATACTTAGCGTTGAATTTAGATGTGATGCTTATGTGTTGGGCTTCACGGGCTATGGGCTTATTTTAGGAATGGATTGGTTATCCAGAAATGGGGCCGTTCTTGATTATGAAAGGAAAGTAGTTAGGCTCGTGACTCGCCTTGGCAACACTCTCGAAATCTTTTGTAATCCCATAAATTCGGTTATGCTAAGTTATCTATAATCGCTTGACGCGTCTGAGGAAAATCTACGATCTGTTAGAGTGGTCCGAGAATATTCGGATGTGTTTGAGGAGGTGAAGGGCTTGCCTCCGAAGCGGGAGATAGATTTTTGAATATATATTGTGGATAATGCGAAACCAGTATCTTTGCCAGTACGCCACATGGCTCCACGTGAAAGGAGGGAACTCGATAAGCAAGTGAAGGAGTTGCTTGAGAAGGGGTTCATAAGACGAGGTATATCGGAGTGGGGTGCTCCAGTAGTATTTGCCACGAAGGCGGATGGGTCCCTTAGACTTTGTGTGGACTATAGAGAACTTAATAAGCTTACTAAGAAGAACAGACACCCACTGCCGAGGATTGACGATCTCTTCGATCAGTTAGTTGGCGCCTCAGTGTTTTCGCAGTTGGACTTAGCCACTGGGTTCCATCAGTTGAGAGTGGCTGAGGATAGCATAAACAAGACTGCCTTTAGGACTCCGGACGGTTTCTATGAATGGCTAGTGATGCCCTTCGGTTTGACAAACGCCCCCGCATACTTTGTTGATCTGATGAGAAGGGTGTTTAAGGAGTACCTTAACAAATTTGTGGTAGTCTTTGTAGATGACATCTTGATCTTTTCTAAGGATGAAGAAGAGCATGCCCTACATCTTAGGGAAGTGTTGGAGACTCTTCGAGCGCATAAGCTTAAGGATAAATTTTCTAAGTGTCACTTTTGGAGGAAGGAAGTACGGTTCTTAGGACACGTGGTTTCCAAAGAAGGGATAGCTGTGGATCCCGCGAAGGTGGTGGCCATCCAAGATTGGAAGGTCCCTAAAAATGCTACCAAAGTGAGAAGTTTCTTGGGGTTGGCTGGCTACTATAGGAAGTTTATCAAAGACATCACAAAGATATCAGCTCCATTGACATGCCTGACGAAGAAGAACCTAGTTTTCACATGGGACGTAGATTGTGATGATGCGTTCCAACGTTTGAAGAGAGCTTTGACTTCAGCCCCAGTCTTAGTTTTGCCAGACGGGAGTAAGCCGTTTACCGTTTATACTGACGCTTGTGGGACAGGACTAGGAGCAGTCTTAATGCAAGAGGGCAGGGTAATAGCCTATGGTGGAAGGCAGTTGAGAGCGCATGAAAAGAATTACCCCACGCATGACCTAGAGTTGGCCGCTATCGTTTTCGCGCTTAAGTCTTGGCATCATTATCTTCTTGGCGAGAAATTCGAACTATTCACTGACCACAAATCTTTAAAATACTTATTCTCTCAGAAGGACTTGAACTTAAGGCAGCAAAGGTGGATGGAGTTCTTGGCGTCCTACGACTTTGAGATTGCATATACCCCTGGCAAGGGTAACGTGGTGGCCGATGCCTTAAGTAGAAAAAGATTATCCTTAAGTCCTTTGTTTGTTGAGTGGTGAAGTTTAGAATTCATTTCGATGTTTGACTTTAGACCTTCCATTGACTTCGTACCCGGTTTGCTAGCATCCTTGGAGGTCAGACCTACGCTTTTGGGACGGATTGGCGAGGCACAGCGAGACGACCCACAGTTAGTTGAGTTAGTAGAAAAGCTCAAAGGAGGGGAGTCATCAAGCCATCTCCGTAGGTATACCCTAGATGATAAGGGTTGGTTACGTAGGGACGGTAGACTTTGTGTACCAAAAGACGATGACCTAAGGAAGACTATTCTTGACGAAGCACATCATTCGAAGATGACCATTCATCCCGGCGGGGACAAGATGTACAAAGACATGAAGAGAGTTTACTTTTGGGCCGGCATGAAGAAAGACGTGGCCGAGTATGTCGCTAGATGCTTGGTATGCCAACAAGTAAAAGCGGAGCAAAAGAAACCCGGTGGATTGCTTCACCCATTGGAGGTTCCACTATGGAAGTGGGAGAGTATCTCGATGGATTTTGTGGATGGATTACCGCGATCGAGGAGGTGTAATACGGGGATTTGGGTTATAGTAGATAGACTTACTAAAAGCGCCCATTTCATTCCCGTGAAGAGTAAGAGGACTGCTCCATGGTTAGCTTCTGTATATGTCCGAGAAATAGTTCGTTTGCATGGTGTTCCTTCTAGCATAGTGAGCGACCGCGATCCTATTTTCACTAGTGAATTTTGGAGAAGCTTACAAGAGGCGGTAGGGACTCAGTTATGTTTGAGCACCGCATATCATCTTCAGATGGACGGCCAGACCGAGAGGGTGAATCGCATTCTAGAGGATCTGTTGAGGCTATGTATCCTAGATTTTGTTGGTACGTGGGAAGAGCATCTTCCATTGGTGGAGTTCGCATATAATAACAGCTTTCAGTCCAGCATTGGTATGGCACCATTCGAAGCTCTTTATGGATGACCTTGTCGTTCACCTACATGTTGGTGGGAATCTACGGATAAGATCTTACTTGGGCCCGATATGATTAGGGAGACTTCAAAGAAGATTGACTTGATTCGAAGGAGGATGAAAGCAGCGCAAGATAGGCAGAAATCTTATGCGGATAAGAGGAGGACAGATCTCGAGTTTGAAGTTGGGGACATGGTCTTTGTCAAAGTGTCTCCATTACAAAACGTTGTTTGCTTTGGGTCCGTTGGGAAATTAGCACCAAGGTTTGTAGGGCCGTTTCCTATTAAGGAGAGGATTGGATGGATGGCGTATAGAGTGGAGTTGCCCGAGAGACTTGGTGGTGTACATGACGTATTCCATGTGTCACATTTGAGGAAGTGCTTGCACGAGACCGCGGAAGTGGTAGAGCCGAGCTTGCTTAGAGAGGTGGAGATAGAGCGTGATGCGACAATTCGACGAGCTCCTACGCGCATTCTTGGGTCGGAGATCAAGAGGTTGAGGAATCGAGAGGTCAGACTAGTCAAAGTGCAATGGGGAGATGATGAGAGCAACGCTACTTGGGAGACAGAAGAGAAGATGCGTTCACGATACCCTTTTCTTTTTTAGGGTATGACCTTTAATTTCTCCTTTATCGCTTAGCTTGTACTTATCTTATCTTTAGTATATCTTCTCGCTAGTATCTTTGACCTTTAGTTAGGATAATCCTATGGTTGAAACATGTGTTTGAGACATGTTATGTATGGTGGATGCAAAGTGGATGCAAGTGTTTGCTAGTGGTTACTCATGGATGCATATACACACACTATTAGGCACCAGATCGGCTCAGTCACTTCATATTGCATATTGCATATATATGGATGTATTTAGTAAAATGGATGTATAATGGTTGTATTATCATATAGTTGCTGCATTCGGGTGGATGGTTGTGCACGCATATAGAATTAATATGTATCATTAGGAATCTTTTGCATACATATTGGACGCATGGCACTATCATGAATTGCACTAAGAAGGTCGACTGAATCAGTAGACCGCCTAATTTTGCATTAGATATGGACATATACACACACTGTGCATATAAACATTAAAGCATTAGAAGTATTTTAAGGACAATGGATGCCGGTGTTTGATGGTTAAGTAGATGGACGATTAGATGGTAGGATATACATTCTTCTTGACTTGGAGATTTCGGGGACGAAATCCTTTAAGGAGGGGAGAATGTAACACCTCGTAATTTTATAACATTAAAATTCACAAATTAAAGTATACTTAATTTTTAGAAAAGAATTAAGTGAAATGGGTTGCGCAGAGAAATATATATATATTGATATATATATATATATAAATTAAATAAATATGCGAAAAAGTTCAAAACCGCGAATTGGGAGGGGGAATAACCGAACCGGCCCATTTTTGAGGTCGACCCGAGCTCTGCTGGGTCGACTAGGGGTTAATCCAGGGTGTTTGACTGTCAACCCGTGGGCCGATTCGCTCAAATGCAGATTTTGCATTTGATTGGTTCTCATGGTTCAGGGTTAATCTAATGGTCCTAAATAACTTCCTACACCTATAAATACATCCTAATGCTAACCCTAAACCTAATTAAAATAGAATAGTTACCGTCATACCGTCGCCATGGAAATCAATGGAGCCGCCGCCAACTAAGAAAGAAGAAAAGCAAATTCAATTCTAATTCTCTCAACCCTAAAGCAAAGCAAAACTCTCTCTTTTCTTCTCTAAATTGTGAGTATGATGATCTTAACAAGATTATTATCATTTTAATTAGGTTGAGTTATGAATGGATTATGAGTAGATGATGTGAATTGTCATATATGTTGTTGTAAACCCCATTTATTATCATGTATATTGTAAATCCAATGTTATTTGATGATGATATCTTATATGTTGTAAATCATGCTATGGTGATGTTATGTATGTTGAAAGTTTCTATGCTAAGTTGTGATAAATCATACATGTTAAAAAGGCCATGATGTTACCATCTATGCTAGTTAGTTCATATTAATTAAATCATCATGTTTGGGTTATGTTGATCTATATGACAAGTCACATATGCAAGTTAGATTGATTAGAAAAGTTATGAACATATGCCAAGACATCTATTATGACATCTAGAATTATGCTATGACATATGTGATATCCTATGCTAGTTCACACCATCATTATGTTGCCTAAAAAACCCATATGCAAGTTTATGTATAGATTTGGGCTATGATCATATCATGTAAATTGAGACATTTAACAAGTTGACACCTTTTGATCCTTAACATGTGTAGTTTATGCAAGTTTCACCCCTATTATGATTCGATTTATTTTAATTGTCTATATGTTGTGATAATTTATCTTTGTGCTAGGTGTTAGACTATACAAGTCTAACCTATATTATGCGTTGAATAAGCGAACGTATAAACGTGGGGTAGGGGTAATATTAAGGATTTAATATTAAAAAGTTGGGGTGCAATTGATATGATTTTGCATACCATAAGTGGATGGCCATAATTGAGTCAATTATGGACATCATTAAAAGTTGACTTAATCAATAATTTGAATAGGGAATTATTAAAACTGGGGTAAAAGATTTTAAGTGTTAATCAATGCTTAGGACACGAGGTTGGACTTGTTTGTGACGTAAACCTGCCCGGACCCGCCCGGCAAATCCAGTGGTCACAGATGTCAGCCCAATGTGAGAGGTCCTAGGCCTAAACTGAAGCATAACAGTTGTAAAGACACGAGGTTAGACTCTTTTATGGTGTAAGACTGCCCGGACCCGCCCGGCAAATCCAGCTGCCATAAATGCCAGTTTAATGTGAGAGGTCTTTATGAGGTTATGGCCTGAATGAATTAAGAAATACTTAACCAGATAAACATGTAAAGTAGGGCATGGGGGTTAAGTAGGTGCCTTGGGTGGCACGAGGAATCTAGGGGGTGCCCTTAGTGGCATGTGAAATACGATTAGTAAGACTTAACCAAACACACATGTAAATGAACATGACTAAGAGGGTTAAGTGGGATATACTAGTGACAAGCTTAGGTGGGTAGCTTTTGGGGGGGGGCATTTCGACCAGTATCCCAAACGTATCTTTGTGGGCTCGACCCAAGTCGAGGACGGGACACGCATGCTGGGTTTGACTGTAAGAGGCCAAAACGGGGAGCGGTGGCAACGCAAGTCCAATGGGTTTCATATGCGTGTGTGGACCCGGGCTGGTAGGTAAGACGTTGTTGCATCGTGTAGGTATAAGCCGTGCATTCTCAAGTTGTATCGGGTTGCCACTTTAGGGGAGTGATACACCCCACTGTGGGGCCAGCACGGGTATCTACGAGTAGGGAGCCGATCGAAAGTGGGTAGTGGGGTACACCTAGTGGAGATAGGGGCAGACGACACCTATGTAGTCAGCTAGGGGTACGCAAGGCTATTTATAAAGTTTCTATGTGAAGCGAGTGGGATCAACCTTTAGGGTGACTGGTGCGGTGCGGTGCAGTGTAGTAATGTACGGTGCAGTGTAGTAATGTGCGGTGCAGTGTAGCAATCATTCGTTAGTAATTAGGTGTGCCTTTGACGTTATCTTTCACGTTATCATTATCTGCTCATTCCATACCTAATAGTTCATAGATGTTTACTTGTCTTCCAGCTTATGCCTTAGTCTAGTTATTTTGATAATAGTATTGTTAGAATTATCATACTCGCCAGACTTTATGTCTGACCCCCTCCATTTCTATCCTTTTTCCCCCTCCAGGTCCTCAGGTTGGGCCCAACTCTAGTGGAGTTTGATTGGATTGCTTCATCTCTTTGGAAAGCTTGGACCGTTGAAGTAAAGTCCAATTTGTTATCTTTTTTTAATGACTATTTATGTAATAGGATTATGTAATTTGTTTTTATGAAGATGGATATTGTACTTGGTTTTATGATGTGACAAACATGTTTAATTTCCGCTGCAATAAAATGAAGTTTTAGATTTCCAAGTACTATTTATTATCTGTCTTCTTGTAATTTTTCTGTTCTATATTCACTTATAACCTCCATGGAAGTTAATGCATTCCCTTTGTGAGTGACATTAATGGACGTGGGGTGTTACATTTAATATTTTGATGGATGAGTAAACGTTTATAGAATATCTCACAAATTTGTTGTTATGATCGATGAATTTTTAGTTCTCAAATTTATGCATCTACATAGGGGGAGTTCAGTTGTAAGAGGAGAAAACAAATCGGAGGAGTACTATATGTCATATTCAAATACATTTAACACAATCAGAATCGTTGTGTACGTTTGTCATCATCAAAAGGGAAGATTGTTGAGTATAACAATATGATTTTTGTTTGATGATAACAAAAATATATATTATTATAAATATGTGTTTGTAGACAGTACTATTATACATTATGTATCACGTACAGAAATAAATATTTAGATTGAATAGAACACTATTGCACACAATTTGATATTCAAACAGTATTTTTATTCAAATAAGTATTTTATTTCAACATTTGAAATAGTATAAATTTCCGACTTCACTATTTACAATTCATTATCAGTCAAATATACATTGTCCTTTGGATTCTTGGTTGTATGGATTCTCTGTTATCCCCTTTGGATTAACAAATGCACCATCATATTTTGGGTTGATTTAATGAATAGAACATTTAGAGACTATCTGGATAAATTTGTGCTGAATTTTATAGATTATATTTTGATTTATTAAAAAACAATGGAAGAGCACAAAAATCACTTGCATTTAGTTTTAGGAAGGCTAAGAAAAATGATTTGAAAGCCAAAATTTTCAAGTGTACATTTTGGAGAGAAGAAGTAAATTTTCTTGGACATGTTATCTCTGCGCAAGGCATCTCAGTGAACCCAAGTAAGGTAGTTGCAATACAAACTTGGAAATGACCGGAAATAGTGAGTGAGGCAAGGTCATTCATGGGGATCGCTGGATATTATAGGAGGTTTATTAAATATTTTTCCAAAATTTCAGCACCACTCACTAATTTAACTAGAAAAGAACAAGCTTATGTTCGAACAGAAAAATGTGAAAAAGCCTTCAAAGGATTAAAAGAAGCATTGGTATGATCCCATCTTGAAGGTACCAGAGGGAAATAATGATATAGTGGTGTACACATATGCTTGTGGATATAGTTTAGGGACAACATTGATGCAACAACGACAAGTAGAGGCATTTGCATCAAGGAAACTGAAACCTCAAGAAATTAGATAGGTGGCACATGATTTAGAATTAGCAGTAGTTGTGTATGCTTTGTGTAACGACCCAGAAATTCCCATGAGTTAGAAATAAAATTTAATGAAGATTTAAACATTAACAATTAATTGGATATTTGGTTCAGAGATTTAAAAAAAATCAAATATACTTTTTTTGAGTGTGAATTGAATTCGTTATTTTTCAGGATGGTTGGTTGAGAATTGAATATCAATTATGGAATATTCAAATTCAAATTGATCAGATAATTTAATTGGATTTTGAAAATCGACTGGAATATATAAATAGTTGAATATGAAATTAACTTTTTTAATGGTAAAATGAATTGAAGATTTTTTTTTGAAATATATGGAAATTGGTCTAAAGATGTGTATGTTTGTGTATGTAAAGAAATTGAAATTTAACGGTTCGAATCTGAAATGAAACGGGGTTGTCGATAAATAAACCGAATAAAAGTAGTGAAACAATAAATTAATAATAATGGCATATAAACGGTGTTAGGTTACAGTTAAAATAATTTTATTGGATTCAGAACGCGAAAACAAGGATATACGCATAATTTTTGTCGCATTCAAAGACTGTGTTAGCGTGCGAATTTGGAGCGTTCAATGGTATTCGGGGTAGAAATTCATATATATAAAGAAAAAACAGATGTAACCTAACCTAGAGAAAAACAATACGCTGAACTACTGTCTGAAATACGCCACCCTCCCTATAATCTATGATCGGACTTCATACTTATCAACATTTCCTTTCTTCTATAAATCACGCCTTGTTCCCATTCTCTCTTCAGTAGAAAATTCAGTTCTTTTCCTAATTTGTTCTTCAGCTAAAATCCATTCCCCTTTTAATTGTTTCCTTTTTATGGCTAAAACTTAATTTACTTTTTTCCCTAAATTAAAGACCGACTGCTTCCAAAATCAAAGGAAGAAGCCACCTTTAAACCAATGACTTAATTTGTCCACCGAAGCCTCAAAGATCATCACTTTCTTTTTAATTTGCCATCGCGTGCCTCTGTCCATCACGCCCTCCTTGTTCCAAATCGCCGTCGACTTGGGTACTCGTCACCGTTGTGTAAATCAAATGGCGCAGCACCTCCTGGCATAGAAATCACTGCACCGCCTCGACATTGTCTAAGAAGCACCATGTCTTTACCTTGAGTCAAGTCGCCGCCTTTACCATATCAATGGTCGAGCCTCCACTGCTTTCCCCTCATCACTGTACAGGTGAGCATCACTCACGATTAATTATAGAGTCAAGTTTATTAATCTCAGTAATTTATCTGAATAGAATAGTTAATCTTTGATTTGTATAAAACGGATTATCCCTTAACTTGTTTGATATTGGCTGTATGATGTCCACCCTGTATACATGTACCCTTGCTTGTTCACTATCACCGCCGTTGAAACCGAAACTGAGTCACTGGCTATGTCACGCAATATTGTGCTATGACTGCTGTTACACGTGTTGATGGAATTTTAGTAGTTGTTATAGGGTATGAACTCTGTTCTTTGTTTAGTGAAAGCTAATACCCCATTTGTTTATTGAAAACTGATACCCTATTTGGATTGCTAAGAGCTGATACCACATTGTTTTTGTTAAAAGCTGATACTCCAATTATTTTGCAAAATAATAATAATATAACAGAATAAATAAATAAATGCTACATTTCTCTTGGCATAACAATATAGGCCTTGACTGTTCCAATGTTGGTTATAACTACTGCTACATATTCTAACCCTAAATTTATTGGTTAAACACCCGGTTGAGACTTAATAAAAAAAATTAAACCATGTTGGGTTTGAACTTCCCATTCTGTCTCTACAATTAATGAATTAAAATTGGATAGCATGTTGACCTTTGACCCATATTCTACTTAACAGCATTTAATTGTTGGGAGTATAGTATAAAGAAAAAAATCGAAATACGTGAATTCATTTATGTAAATGAGGTCTGCATCTTTTGGCTTGTCGCAACCGGACGTATTACGTTTCATGTCACTTGCCTTTAGTTTTCTTAGGTTGGTCTCTTGTGCTACGATGATACCATTATTAAACACATACATTCATTTTCTTTACACATATGGACGTCAAAATAAGACTGATGTCTAGGTTTGCTGATACACATATAAGAACTGATACTACACTAATCTTGGCACCCACATACGTACGCTTAAGCTATGCATAGGTGTATCAGAACCATATAGTTATTGTTGAACTAGTGGACCGCCTCTATTGAATACTTCCATATAATGTAAGTATATTGTTGTTGCCATTTAATAGTAAGCATTTTTGTTAATTTGCATGGATATTGAATGTTCAGTTTGATAGTTGATCTGAAATGTTTATTTGGCCTTTTCATTTGGGGTTATACATTGAAGTACATACATATAGTTATTGTTCATCGCTAATTATGACAGTAGGAAGTAATTACATGCAATTCTACCAACATAAGAATACCTACTTCCTATTAGTGCTTCAGATTATCTATTATAATTGGTGATAAAGTATGAAGTATTCTGTAAATGTTTGGAAACCCCAACTTTGTAGAACCGGTGTTATTAAGATTAGATGATATGAGCAAAGTATTGCAATTTATATGTATGGACTTATCTTTTAAAACCAATATGAATTTAATATACGTTTAAAAGCTTTTAGATATGAGTATAAGTTAACTTCGTTTATTCTTATTTTCTGCAGTAACATTTATCAGTCCAATGATAAATCTTATCTTTTAAAAGTTTGAAGTTAGTTGAAATAATGAACGAAATGGAAAGTTGCCATGGATTTGTAGTAAATGGTGATTCTGCATAAGACATTATAAATCCCATGTATAATGAGAAACCAAAGTTAAAGCAGAATAAGAGCAAACAGTTCATTTTCTTTAGCACTTCATATATGAGCTAAATACAGTTTCCTTCCCTATGCTACTATGTACAAATCTATCTGACTGTAAATCGACAATAAGCATACATTTCAGATTTTTGCCTTTAACCAAACTATAGTGGCATCTTTAAATTTTCCTTGTTTTCCTTGTATGTGCAGTGACCTATTTCTTATGCATATAACTGTTTTACTGGCGCTCACTGCTGCATGATATATAGACCATATATATAAGTGTACATATGAAGCTGTATTGTAACCTTCTATATTATGGACTTGGAATACTTGATAGCACTAAACTTAAACTAGTTTGTCAACTGATTGAATGCTGAGAGACTAAGACACTTAATCGAAATTTAAACCACTGTGCATGGACACTTGACCGAGGGTTTGCATGATCAGATCCCTTAACCTGAATTTCTTCCACACGCAATTCTTTGCCATGTTATGTCCCCTTTGTTACTATTCCATACTTGGCCTTCTACTTCACTAATGTAGTCAGTTTGGGCTTATTTCGGGTTGCTGAAATCATAATGACTCCTATGTTTTGTTCCCTTGCCATGCACCCTGAAATATAATTGTCTCATGACATTGCTGTGTATTGAACCGCTCACACGTACACATGACTGTGTATTCAACATTGATTGTTTATTTGGGTTGAAGACTGAAAAGTGCGAATGATAATGGCATGCTAACTTCTTCGAACAAAACACTTCTAAACACATTTTTATGGAGTTTAAATAGCATTGTATTGTAGTAAAATAAATAAAGTAAATGTGTTAGTTTTCCCTTCCCAAGTATGTTCGAATCATACTGCTTTACATTGACCATTCACACTAGTCATTTGGCAATGAATTGGAAATTTAGTCAGCTTATGAATAGGGCATGCCTTGATCTGAAACTCTTATAACCTGAACATGATTGTTTTCTTTAACATGATTAATTATGGTCCTGATTTCCCTTTTGTGTAAAAACCGTTCGTATTGGGCATTTAAACTATGCAGACATGACTGTCCCCTGCTTTATGTCCATGTTATCATGCTTCCTATTGAACAATTTGGGTATATGGGTGTGTGTGTATATATATCTCTATATGCCGTCCTAATTAGTTCGTCCTAAGTTGCTATTATATATTCTGTTAGTTTCCTATGGGTTTAATAGGATAAACTATTATATTTCAGTTTTACTGAAGTTAATTTACTTGAACTATGATTTAATCCTGACTCGAGTGTTTTATGTTTTTGCATGGAACGCTCGGGTCAGACCCTGAAGTGTTACAGTATTAGAGATCACAATTCAGAATTCAAAGATTGGCAAAAACTGGGGGTTCCGAAGAAGCGCACTTTGAAGATTTCAAACCAGTAAATAATTTTCTTTGCATTTAAACTGTATTTTATAATTTCCGTTGTATATAGAAAAGTTTTGTACTCAAAAATTCTGATATAAATAAAAGTTTCATTTCGCTGTTCAAATACTGTATTATTATAAATTCTGTATTTTTGTTTAGATTCTGTTGTTAAACTCTATAAGCTAAATAACGATCCGTCAATTTGGATGTTTTGAATTGGTTTAGTAACCGATTTGAAGCGATCAAAAAGCGGGACGTTACACTTTAAAACTTTGGAGACACTATTTGTTAGGAGCTAAATTTGAGCTCTATATTGACCATGAGTCTTTGAAATATTTGTTTTCGCAAAAAGAATTGAACATGAGACAACATAGGTTGGCTGAGTTTTAGTTGTCTATGATTTTGATATACTTTATACACTAAGAAAAGCCAATAAATAGTTGATGCATTGAGTAGACCGCATGGTAAAGTGAGCTTATTAATGACAGAAGAGTTCAAGGATTTGATATTGCTTACTGATATGGAAATAAAGGAGAACAATGACACGCACATGGTGGTGCATGGTGCAAAAGAAAATATGGGGAAGCTAAGCCTGATTACTTTACAATTTGACTTAGTTATGAAAGTGGGAAGTATGCAGAATCAAGACCCCGATATATATGAGAAGAAACCTCTGTTGGAAAAAAGGGGAAGAGGTGTTGAATCTGGAAATGGCTATGTTAGAAATAAGAATAGAATCCGATTACCTAATAACTCAGAGTTATAGACAAAATACTAAATGAGTATCGCAGAAGCAAATACTCCATACGCCCAGGAAATACAAAAAGGTATCAGAATCTCAAAAGGGATTATTGGTGGAGAGGAATGAAAAGTGATGTAGCTAAATTTGTGGCAAAGTGTATGGTCTGCCGGTAAGTAAAAGCAAAGATGCAGAAGCCATCATGATTATTTCATCCATTAAGCATACCTCAGTGGAAATGGGAGGACATTTCCATGTATTTTATGGATGGTTTGCCAAGATCAAAACGAGGGAATACAAGTATATAGGCAGTGGTTGATAGGTTGAACAAGGTAGCTCATTTAAGATTAGAAAGAAATACACCAAAATTGGCTCAAGTATTTATGAAAGAGATAGTGAGGCTGCATGGTATACCCAAGACAATTGTGAGTGATAGGGACACTATCTTCACATCAAAGTTCTGGAAAAGTTTTCAAGAGGCCATAGGGAGTGATCTTTGCATGAGCACTGCTTACCATCCTCAATCTGACTGGCAAACAGAAGTGGTTAACGAGGTGTTAGAGGATCTATTGAGAGCATGTATATTGGACTTTGGGGGTAATTGGAAAGATCGCCTATATTTGGCAGAATTTACATATAATAACAGCTATCAAAGCACCATAGGAATGGTACCATTTGAAACTTTATATGGTAAGCCATGTTTGTCTCCTGTATGTTGGGTTGAATTTGGAGAAAGAGTAATTTTTGGTCCAGAGTATATAAATGAAACTACTGAAAAGATTGCACTAATTAGAAAGAGAATGGCAGCTGCACAAGATAGGTAAAAGAAATTTGCAGATAGAAAAAGAAAGCAAGTAGAATATTAGGCTGGAGAATTTGTTTTCATTAAAATTTCACCAACGAGAAAGGTGTTGAGGTTTGGAAAATAAGGAAAATTAACACCAAGGTATATAGGACCCTATAAAATTCTGGAAAGAATTGGCACTCTGGCATAAAAATTGGAATTCCTGAAGATATGCAAGGTATGCACAATGTTTTTCATGTATCACAGTTGAGAAGATGGGTTCTTGATAAGAATGACATTCTGGAAACACCATCTCCGGTTCAAGTGAAACCAGACTTGGTTTATGAGAAAGAACCAGTGGGGATTTAGGCTAAGGAAGTAAAGAAGTTTAGGAACAATACTTTGTAGCTTGTGAAAGTGCAGTGGAGTCTTGATCCAAATGATTGCATATGGGAATTAGAAGAAAAGGTTAGGGTGAGTTCTCCTAAGTTGTTCGCAAATTAGAGGTATTTTTACTTTTGAAATTATCTCATATATAGGTGATTCGGAATTGCTAAACTTAAATTTATTGTTTGGCTGAATGTGTGTGTGTCTGATCAGGATTAAAATCTCTGAATTTAATAAATAATCATGCACAAGTATAGAGAGATTGTGAGGACACAATCCCTAAAAGGTAGGGTATCTACAATGACCCAAAGCTTTTAGTAAAATTATTTTAATCTTGTTTAAAAATGTTTTGCTAAACTTAAATGGAATTAGTGAGGTTTCTGGGCTGTGTGTGTGTGTACATGTGTGCCCCAAGGTCATGCATAAGACAGAACAATGAATTCCAGGAAAGGAAATATGGTTTGAATATATATATATATATATATATATATATATATGTATGTATGTATGTATGTATATCTATGTATGTATGTATTCCATTAAGTTAAATTAAGTAATCTGGTTAGATGAATGTTGTAAAGAAGGTCTGAGATAATATATATACATGTATATGGTAAAAATGTGTTATGCAAGTTTAAAAGTGTGTATAGGAAGATTTAGTAAAGGAGCTTATTTTATATAAATCACCATTTTGTCATGACTTGATATATGAAGGGAAAATGCTTTAAAATCTTTCATTTATTTCTGAAAAGCAATTCAGATTTTGTCTAGCAACTTTTTACCCCGAGCATTAAAAAGAAAATGAGGCAAAAATAATGTGTACAATACTCACACAAAAAGTAGGGGGCATACGGGTAGAAATTAGTTGCCTAGAAAATTAAGGGAATACTCATATATCATATTTGAATACAAAGGAAAAGGCTTGGGGAATAAGGCAAAGTTCTCTGGTTTTTAGCTTAGAATAAGAAGGTTTTTTGGTGAGCAATCTCACTCATAATGCCTGGCAATAAGTCCTAAATACAGAGGCAACCATTGTTTTTTCTATATCCAGTATATTTTTGGTTTTAAATCGTGAGTTAAATTCTCTGTTTAGTCTTATGTATGGATGTTCTTATGCATTGCTAGATTCAATGACATGGTTTAAGTTCTTTGCTTAAACGTGTTCAAGTTGTTTTGATTTGCTGAAAAACAGTGTTTTAAAATCTCAAACTGCTTGTGGAAATGATGTTGATATATGGCAAACCCTCCTAGAAGAAAATATCGGTTGTAATATACATATGTATAGGTGATGAGGCTCAATGTTAAATGAACAAGAGTGCAATAGAATTTTCTATGTGCTGAACTCTTGTCATATGCTAAAAGCTATATTTTAGCTCGGTTTTGAAATCTTTGAAATTAGCTTATTCATAGTGGCAAAAACCACTAAAAATACTCCAGAAAAGTCATACACTAGTATTAGATGCAAAAATCAATATATAAGCTTATTTTATAAAAACCCATTTGTTTTATTTCTGTATGGTTGGCATAATTAGTTGCTTCATCTTACTGGTTGAATGATTGTTTTATCCATTCATATAAATTGATCGCAGTTAATATAGGGCATCATGTGATGAACTATGACTGTTATATTACATCATACTCAGTTTGATTGATGCTAGAAAATAAAGAAAGACCCATAGTACCAAAACTAAGGGATGATGGTCAAGAAGGCTATTGAATGGCTTGCACTTGAGTTGTGAGTTTGACACATGGCTCGATTAAGTCCTGAGATCTTTGTGTAATGATGTGAATTAGATCATTACAGTGTGTCCCAATGATTCATATATGCAGATGAGACCAAAACTAAACTAATTAAACAATGACTGAAAATGATAGGAAGGAACTGGAGTTTTCTTGGAATTTCTATGGCAATCTGATAACAATGTGTATATGACTCATAATTATGATCAGGATAGTTTTACCATGTTTATGTACGGTAGAAATGATTATATGCATTTGTATGTGTTTCATGTTTGAATACTTATTGATTTGAGAAATCAGCATGTGTGCACCTACACAATGATATCAGACACGCACACCTGAAACATGCTTTTCAAAACAGAACTTCCTTACAATTTTTACCTCAGTTTCATAACTTAAATTATGATTGAAGATGCTCATACTAGACAAACAGCCTGGCCGCATTTTTCTCATGGAATATGGGGTGTCTCATTTTATAATGAGGTAGCCTTTATTGCTTTTTCAGGTAATGAAGGTGCTAAATAATTTGGATTAGAGTTATGGCTTGTTTTCATGGGAATTGGCACGCATAGCTTAGTTACATAAGAGCATCTGAATTGCTTAAATCTACATGAATTTCTAAGAAATATTTTATATCAGTTATGTAAGGAGATGATATATATATATATATATATATATATATATATATATATATGTATATGGTTATTCTGGGTATGGTTTTGCAATGGCTCTGCAAAACTTAATGTATTAGCTAATTTTTGGATTTGAACTATATTCCTATTGACATTTTACTAGTTGAAAATTGGGCAAAATATATTTAGAATTATAGAAGATTTTTTATTACTATGTATTAGTCAATCTGGAGTCATTAATGCATCTTTAAATGTCTGCATTATTGGTACATCTACTTGTTCAAGTCTCACTTCAAATTGATCCACTTGGCTCAGTTCAAACCATTTGGGCTAGCCAAAGTTTCAATATTGCACTTGCAACAAAAATTCAGATATTTAAGCATGCAACTGGTATTGTTCTAGTCTGAATCTAATTCCACTATTTTTCTAAGAATGCTGCAGATATTTTATAAAGATTAAGCTTGCAAAAGGTGTACATATTATTACTATATATTTATGTAGTAAAACAGTGTGAAGTTTTATCTATAATTATTAATTGATTTTATTATTCTAGCAATACTTGTATCAAGAATTGTAAAGTAGTACATGTTCATAAGTTATGTAATGTTTACATAAATATCCTATTAGAATCTGTGTAATAAATTGATCCAAGAAAGTTCAATGTAACTCATGCTTTTCTTATAGACTCTGATTATAAGCACGAGGGATATATATATATATATATATATATATATATATATATATATATATATATATATATATATATATGTATATCAAAATAATTTTTATGAACTAGTTTTTTTTATATTTGTAAACTTTTATGATCCTGTATATTATGTTAAAGAGTAATGGCTCTGATGGTAGCTATATATATATATATATATATTATATATGTAGTGACACATAGCTTGGCATGTTAAAAAAAGGAAGCCAAAAATTTAGTAATAAATAGGATCATTCCATTTGGTGTCAGAGATGTGTTTGCATAAAACACAGACTATAATTACTTTTAAACTAATATTGGATGGTAGGATAATTTGTTTTGAACTTGTATGATTGGTTGCATATGTGTGCTTGACTGCTAATAATAAACTATGTGAAGTATTGAAATATATGTGAAAGGAAAATTAAGGTAACCTAAGTCCATTATTACCCAAGATTCATGGCAGGAAGAGCAAGAGCGCCACATATGGTAAATATGCAAGAATTGGTAAATGCTTTGAGAAAGGGATAGGGTATAGGCCAGAAAATCAACATGAAGAGCTCTCAAAATTGTTAAAGACTTACACTAATCTGGGAGGTAAAAGCTTTCAAGGAACAAAAAGTTTAATAGAAATTCAAGTTTATCTTAGAACTTTGGATAGAATTTCTGGAGATATGCAATTAAATGACAAAAAAAAGAGGCAAGTAGCTTCAAAACAATTGAAAGGAGCAGCTTTGAGTTGGTGGGAGGTAATCATAGCTGAGATAGCTGAGAATGACATTACATGGAATCAATTCAAGGAGCTAATTGAAGCCAAATTTGTGTCTGCATCTGCTAAAACAACATTGCCTGAAAAAATTATAAAGCTTAGGGAAAGAAATTTAAGTGTCACAGAGTACACTTAGAAATTTGAAGAGATATCTAAGTATAGAGCTACATTAATAGCTAATGAAGCTCCCAAAAAAGGAAGATATATTAAGGGGTTAAATTCGGGCTTGAGTAGAGCTATTTTACCATATGTTGATAAACTTTTGATCAAGTCATAGACCAAACCTTGAGTTTTAAAAAGCATGACAAGGAAAGGGAGAAATACAGAAATTTCAAGAATAATAATAACAAAAAGGGTAAAGGAAGGTATCAACTCTATGACAAGAAACAGGAATACATAAGAAACAAGAATGCAGTGATGCTAAATCAGGTGAAACCAAAAGAAAATATTGTGTCATCACTGTGGCAAGGAAGGACATATTAAACCAAAATGTCTAGAACTGAAAAAGGAGCTTTCAAGTGCTACAATTATGGGAAAGAAGGCCATATGAAGAAGAATTGTCCTGAGAATAAGTAGCAAGGAGAAGTGGCAACTTTGGAGACTAAAAGCAAATCTGTAGTGGAATCCAATGTAGAAAACATGGGACAAGTTGAAGGTACATTATTTATTTGCCAAATGCCTATACCAGTAGTATTTGACACAGGAGTAACTAATTCTCTGATTTCTCATGACATGGTTAAGATTTTAAAATTAAATTTCATTTAGGTAGAAAAAACTTTACTCATCAAAAGTCCCATAGGAAGTTCTTGTGTCTTGGATATAATCTGTGTGGATGTGGGGTTAGTTATAGAGGGAAATGCTTTTATTTATGATTTATACATTCTAAATTACCTAGATATAGGTGTTATATTGGGTGTAGACTGGTTAAAACAACATAAGGCTATAATTAACTTAGAGACATCCACCATTTCATTATAGACAGTAGGAAACAAAGAGTTGTAGTTCTTTGTGAATCTGTTCTTTGTGAATCTGCAAAAGAAAGAAGATCATTTTATTCATATGGGATGACTGGTGAAATTTCTGAACTTGCAGTTGATAAAATACCCATAGTAAATGAGTATTGGGATGTATTATGGGAAGTCAAGGGTATCCTACACCATAGGCCAGCGGAATTTCAAATTAACATGCTTCAAGGAGCAAGTCCAGTGATTAAGAAACCCACAAGAATAAGGCCAAGTGAGCTAATAGAATTAAATAAATACTTAGAGGAATTAGAAGAGAAAAGCTTTATTAAACCAAGCAATTCTTGCTGGGGTGCACGAGTGGTGTTGTGAAGAAGCAAGATGGCTCTCTAAGGTTATGCATAGATTATAGGGAATTAAACGAGTTAATCATTAAGAATAAATATCCATTACCAAGAATTGATGATCTTTTTGATCAGTTAGCTAGATAAAAAATATTTTCTAGGCTTGACTTAGCCTTCGGTTTTCATCAAATGAAATTGGAATAGTCTAGTATAAAGTACACAGCATTTAACACTAGATATGGGTTGTATGAATTCTTGGTTATGCCCTTCGGATTAACTAATGCACCATCATATTTTGTTAATTTAATGAATAGAACATTTAGAGATTATCTAGATAAATCTGTGCTGCTTTTATAGATGATATTTTGATTTATTCAAAAACAGTGGAAGAGCACAAAAACCACTTGCATTTAGTTTTAGGCAGGTTAAGACAAACGATTTAAAAGCCAAATTTTCCAAGTGTACATTTTAGAGAGAAGAAGTAAATTTTCTTGGACATGTTATCTCTGGACAAGGCATCTCAGTGAACCCAATTAAGGCAGTGACAATAAAAACTTGGAAAAGACCTAAAACAGTGAGTGAGGTAAGGTCATTCATAGGGATGGATGGATATTATAGGAGGTTTATTAAAAAAAATTCCAAAACTTCAACACCACTCACTAATTTAACTAGAAAAGAACAAGCTTATGTTTGGACAGAAAAATGTTAAAAAGCCTTTGAAGGATTAAAAGAAGCATTGGTGACTGCTCCCATCTTGAAGGTACCAGAGGGAAATAATGATATAGTGGTGTACACATATGCTTGTGGATATAATTTTGGGGCAGTATTGTTGCAACAAGGAAAGTAGTGGCATATGCATCAAGGCAACTGAAACCTCATGAAATTAGATATGCAGCACATGATTTAGAATTAGCAACAGTTGTGTATGCTTCGAAACTTTGTAGGCACTATTTGTTAGGAGCTAAATTTTAGCTCTGTACTGACCATGAGTCTTTGAAATATTTGTTTTCACCAAAAGATTTGAACATGAGACAACATAGGTTGGTCGATTTTTAGGTGCCTATGATTTTGATATACTTTATACACCAGGAAAAGCCAATAAAGTAATTGATGCTTTGAGTAGACAGCATGCTAAATTGAGCTTATTAATGATAGAAGAGTTCAAGGATTTGATGTTTCTTACTGATTTGAAAATGAAGGAGAACAGTGACATGCACATGGAGGTGCATGGTGCACAAGAAAATATGGGGAAGCTAAGCCTAATAACTTCACAATCTTTTGTTTTCACCAGAAGATTTGAACATGAGACAACATAGGTTTGTTGAGTTTTAGGTGCCTATGATTTTGATATACTTTACACACCAGGAAAAGCTAATAAAGTAATTGATGCCTTGAGTAGACAGCATGTTAAATTGAGCTTATTAATGATAGAAGAGTTCAAGGATTTGATGTTGCTTACTGATTTGGAAATAAAGGAGAACAGTGACATGCACATGGAGGTGCAGGGTGCACAAGAAAATATGGGAAAACTAAGCCTGATAACTTTGCAATCTGATTTAGTTATGAAAGTATGCAGAATCAAGACCCGATATTTATATATATGAGAAGAAAACTCTTTTGGAAAATGGGGAAGAGGTGTTGAATCTACACATTGATGGGAATGGGTATGTGAGAAATAAGAATAAAATCTGGGTACCTGAAATCTCAGAATTAAAAGAGAAAATATTAAATGAGTATCGCAGAAGCAAATACTTCATACACCCAGAAAATACAAAGAGGTATCAGAATCTCAAAAGGGATTATTGGTGGAGAGGAATGAAAAGTGTAACACCCCGGATTTTTGAATAATCGAATTAACTAAATTAAAGAATAATTAATCTCAGACGTTAGAATTAAGGGAAATGGGTTGCGCTATTGTGTTCGTCTCGGAATTCTGGTCGAGATAGAATCCGAGTTTGCGTGAAACGGATATCAGATGAAGAAGATATGGACGAACAAAGTCAGAAGAAAAAAGAGAGAAAAAAATAAGATTGCACTGGCACACTTTGGAAGTGCACCAGTACAAATTAGTACCGGCGCACCTGCCAAGTGCACCCAGGCCGAGCAACAGGCCTGTACAGCTTTCTGGTTCAGTCTGATGCATGTTGCTGAGTCCTTTCTGACTCCTTGCTGAGTCATTAGGGCTGAGGTGTCACCCTATTCCGACTGAATGGTTTTGATTAACCCTAAGATCATCCGACGGCTATAATTAAATTAAAATTCTATATAAACATGGGTAGACTCAAATCCTAAATCAAAATAAAAACTGAAACTATGGCCGTCATGCTGTCATCTTGTAACCTATAGTAGCCGCCACCAATTAGAGAGGAAGAACAACAAATCAAATCAGTTCTATTCAACTTTAACAACGAATCTTCTCCAAAGGAAAGCTTGTACAACTTCAGAACTCAGAATTCAGAACACAAGACCTTCTTTGAGTTGTGAGTTCGATAATTTTAATAATATAATTAGTAATTTAATTGGATTAAGTTATGATGCGGATTATATGGTGATGTTGTGAATTATTGACCGCATGTTATCATTTATGTTGTAATTTTGTGATGTTATCATTTATGTTGTAAATTCTATGATGCTATGTTGTGATGTTATCATCTACATTGAAAAGTTATGATGCTATCATCTATGTGGTAATTCTAAGATTTGCTTATGTATAATCAAATCATCATGTTGTTCATATGTTAGTTTGGTTATGTTGATTCATGTGATAAATCATATGTACTTATGCAAGTTAGGTTGTTAATTAAGACATGAATCATATGATTAGTGAAAATTATCTACAACTTTACATGACATCTATTTTAGATCTAAAGTTAGGCTATGACATGTGTGAGTTATATGCTAAATTCTACATGCTAGTTTACATGTTTAGATGTAAATTTACACCATCGTTATGTTGCATAAATCACATATGCAAGTTTATATGAATACATGTGTTTGAATACGAATCACGTTATGCAAGTTTGTGGTTATTGCCTATGCAAGTTTACACGTTTAGATGTAGATCTATGACATACATGATTTATGCAAGTTTATGACTATTGCCTAAACAAGTTCACACCTTTAGAATTGGATCTATGACATATGTAGTTTTATGCAAGTTGTAACTTTGGCCTATGCAAGTTTTAGATGTAGAACATCATTCATACATGCAAGTTCACCCCTTATGTTTAGATCTAGTTTTATCTATGTGTATGTTGGGATGTTTTCTCTTTATTCCATGAGTTAGACTATTCGAGTCTAACGTATATTTTACGTTAAACGAAAAAACGTACAACGTGGGGTAAAAGGGATAATATTAAAAGATTTAATTGGCATAAATGCCTTAAAAGGCATAAAATAAATTTGTGATGAAAATTGTTATGATTTTACATACCATAAATAGATGGACATAATTGAGTCAATTATGGCCATAGTTAAGTTTGGAATTAATTGATAATTTGAATAGGGAAAGTAATTCAAATTGGGGAATGATTAATTAGGTGTAATTAATCGTTTAAGACACGAGGTTAGGCTCTTTTGTGGTGTAAGACTGCCCGGACCCGCCCGGCAAATCCAGCTGCCACAAATGTCAGTCTAATGTGAGAGGTCTTTATGAGGTTACGGTGTTAATGAATTAAGAAACACTTAATCAGATAAACATGTAGTGGGACATGAGGGGTTAAGTGGGTGCCTCGGGTGGCATTGGAAATACGATTAGAAACACTTAACCAAAAATTGAAACATGTAAGTGAACATGAATAAGAAGTGGGTTAAGTGGGATGCACTAGAGGGGACCAAGCTTAGGTGGATAGCTGTGTCAAGTAATGGGGGCTCGTTTCAACCAGTAACCCATACGTATCTTTGTGGGCTCGACCCAAGTCGAGGACGGGACACGCATACTGGGCTTGACTGTAAGAGGCCAAAACGGGTTAGCGGTGGAAAGCAAGTCCAACGGGTTCATATGCGTGTGTGGACCCGGGCTGGTAGGTAAGACGTTGTTGCATCGTGTAGGTATAAGCTGTGCATTATTTGTGGTATCAGGTTGCCACTTTGGGGAGTGATACACCCCACTGTGGGGCTAGCATGGGTATCTACGAGTTAGGGAGCCAACCGCATGGGGGTAGTGGGTACACCTAGTGGAGATAGGGGCAGGCGGCACCTATGAAGACAGTTAGGGGTGCACGAAACTACCATTATCGTTATTAAGTTCTGTAGGCGAGATCAACCTTAGGGTGACTAGTGGTGGTGCAGTATAGAAAATATCTTACAGTGGTGGTGCAGTATAGTAATTATCTTATAGTGGGTTAGGTGCGCTTTAACGTTATCTTTGTTCATCTTAATTCCTTGTTTACTCTGCCATACTCAATTGTTCACAGTCATTTCCCTATTTTCCAACTTATGCCTTAGCCTAGTTATTTTGGTTATTATATTGTTAAAGTTATCGCACTCGCCAGACTTTATGTCTGACCCCCTTTATTTCCTCCTCTTTTCTTCCTTCCCCTCTCCCCCCAGGTGCTCAGGTTGGAACTAGCACCAGTGGAGCTTTATTTTGGCCAGCTGTATTTCTTGTTTTTAGAAGTTGCTTGGATCGCTGAAGTAAAGTTCAGCCTCTCTTATTTATGGCTATTTTGTATTGGGGGTTATGTCTTTCAATTTATGTACTTGGATTTAGTCAAGATGGATATTATGTACTTTGACTCTGGTTTTTGATGATGTAATCAAACATATGTGTTTTCCGCTGCAATGAAATAAAGTTTTAAATTTTCAAGTACTGTTTATATCTGTCTTGTTGTTAAGTTTCTGTTCTATACTTACTTAAAACGCTCCATAGAAGTTAATGCATTCCCTTTATGAGTGACATTAATGGACGTGGGGTGTTACAAAAAGTGATGTAGCTAAATTTGTGGCAAAGTCTATGGTCTGCCAGCAAGTAAAAGCAGAGACGCAGAAGCCATCAGGATTATTTCATCCATTAAGCATACCTCAGTGGAAATGAGCAGAATTTCCATGTATTTTATGGATGGTTTGCCAAGATCAAAACGAGGGAATAGAAGCATATAGGTAGTGATTGATAGGTTGAACAAGGTAGCTCATTTCATCCTAGTAAGATTAAAAAGAAATGCACCAAAATTGGCTCATGTTTTTATGAAAGAGATAGTGAGGTTGCATGGTATACCCAAGACTATTGTAAGTAATAGGGAAACTATCTTCACATCAAAGTTCTGGAAAAGTTATCTAGAGGCCATAGGAAGTTAGCTTTGCATGAGCACTGCTTACCATCCTCAATCTGATTGGCAAACAGAAGTATTGACGCAACAACGACAAGTAGTGGCATATGCATCAAGGCAACTGAAACCTCGTAAAATTAGATATGCAACACATGATTTAGAATTAGCAGCAGTTGTGTATGCTTTTAAACTTTGGAGACACTACTTGTTAGGTGCTAAATTTGATCTTTGTACTGACCACAAGTCTTTGAAATATTTGCTTTCACAAAAAGATTTAAACATGATACAACATAGGTGGGTTGAGTTTTCAGCTGCCTATTTTTTTGATATAATTTATACACTAGGAAAATCCCATAAAGTAGCTGATGCTTTGAGTACACAGCATGCTAAAGTGAGCTTATTAATGATAGAAGCGTTCAAGGATTTGATGTTTCTTACTGATTTGGAAATAAAGGAGAACAGTAACATGCTCATAGGGGTGCATGGTGCACAAGAAAATGTGGGGAAGCTAAGCTGATAACATTACAATTTGACTTAGTCATGAAAGTGGGAAGTATGCAGAATCAAGACCCCAATATATATGAGAAGAAAACGCTTTTTGAAAAAAGGGAAGAGGTGTTGAATCTGCACATTGATGGAAATGGTTATGTGAGAATTAAGAATAGAATCTAGGTTCAGAATTAAAAGATAAAATATTAAATGAGTATCATAGAAGTAAATACTCTATACACCCAGGAAATACAAAGATGTATCAAAATCTCAAAAGGGATTATTGGTGGAGAGGAATGAAAAGTAATGTAGCTAAATTCGTGGCAAAGTGTATGGTCTGCTAGCAAGTAAAGCAGAGACACAGAAGCCATCAGGATTATTTCAACCATTAAGCACACCTCAATGGAAATGGGAGGACATTTGCATGTATTATGTGGATGGTTTGCCAAGATCAAAAAGAGGGAATACAAGTATATGGTTAGTGTTTGATAGGTTGGACAAGGTATCTCATTTCATCCTAGTAAGATTATAACACCCCACATTTTTAATTAAATTAAATTAAATTAAATTTGAAGAGCTTCCAGAATTTGATCACGGGATTAGTGTCATTGCATCCATGGCGATTTTCTAGTTAGTTTAGACCTATGGATTACAAAAAACAGATTTATGATGAAAGAGATACCTTTAAATGAAATATTACAACAAACATGAAAAGAAGGTATAAGAAAATAACAATGAGTTTTTAGTCTTGTTAACAAAAGCCTATGTGGTCCAGTTGGTAAGAGCATGTGACTTCCAAGAAAGTGGCGCAAGTTTGATTCCCGTAGGCGCCATATTTTTATTTTAGAGGAACGGCTACAATAATACATGTTCTAAGAGGAAATTAGGTATAAATGAACATATAAGGAAAATTATACATACAAGGAAGTAATAAAATATATGTATGCATGCATATGTAAATATATTCATATGTATATGCATATATATATATATATACAAAAGAGAAATTCAAAATAAACCTGCAATCAATGAAAATTGGTAAAAATTAAATGAAGGCATGACGCCGTTTGAATTTGAAAATGATAGAAAAGTTGCACACACACATATATATATATATATACGTGAAAAAAGGGCATTTGAAGTTTTGTATATATATATATAAGGAGATTATATGTAAATATAATATTTAAATAAATCAAAGAAAGTATAATGGGCATACTAATCAAACGTTTAAAGCAAAAACGTTAAAAACAGCACCTGGACCCATATAGGTTGACCCATATTGTGCCTAGGTCGACCTATGAGTTGACCTAAGGGGGCTGGGTTGAACCACCCCTGATCTGGGCAGGTTCATTCGGCGAATGTGGACCGTTTTTCAAAACACATTCATTCTTAACTCAGTGTTGCGGGTACAAGATCATATCCACTTTCTTAAACACATCTTAATAGGCTAGCGAAGCCTGGCCTAAATCTCATATTTTTTGAGAGGCTGTCTAGACTCTGTCATTCTTCTTCCTCTTCAAATCTCTTTAGAAAAAAAAGAATAATTAGTCTTAGGGAATTCTGATTCAAGATCTGAAAAAGAATAATTAGTCTTAGGGAATTCTGATTCAAGATCTGCAGGAAAAGAATGTATATCTACAAATGGGTGTTCAGAATTCTGATCGAAGTGAGGTAAATTCTTGGATCTGGTTAATTTAAATTTCTCTTCCTTTGCCTTTTCTTTTAGTTTGAGACTTGTGAGTCCATTGTTATTTAGATTCTAGATTCAGTTAAGGGAGCCATGGAATGCTAGGTCTACCAGATCAATAAATTAGAAAGCTATTAGGTGAGTGGATTTAAGTTATACCTTTTGATAATGGTATATCTATCATTTTCCATTCTCCATTAATATGTATAATAAATAAGCTGAAACGTTTAACCTGTTGTAACTTGCTGAAATGTAAACCTGTTGAAATGTTTAATATGTTGAAATGATTAATCTGCTAAAATGTTTAACTTGCTAAAATCGGTTGAAATTAGTACTGTTGTAATTAAAACTGAATTGTATCCTTCATAAAAATGATGAAACTTCTATAGTATTGTAATCCTGAAACCTGAACTGAGAACATTTCTGTTGTACAAAGCCTATTTCCATTAATCACCGGTTTGAGTTGTGAATTTATGTGAATGTTGTAATTGTGAAATTTACAATGAACATGATTATTTTATTAATAAAATTATTATGCCAAAAATGTTGTAAATAGAATTACAGTAATTAAGAAAGTGTAAATAACCGCACGGAGACCCAACTTGTGGTTGAAGCCTGCCCGAAACCGCCCGGCAAATCCAGCGACCACAAGTGGTCAACTTAATATGAGCGGTCAAGTGCATTAACATACATGAATATATATATATATAAGTAAAAAGAAATAAATGGCATTAATTGAATAGAAATGAATGAATCCTACAACAGTAAAAGAATTGGAATGAACAAGGAATTATATTAACCTATTATGAATAAACCTGAATGGGAAATGGAAAGATAATAGGTATGTTTGTCCTAGAGACAAGTGGTAATTATAACTAAGGTTATAATAAATGATAGAGAACATGAGATAACTTATGGAATGATAAAAGTTGTACTTAATTATAAATTAAGTAATCTGTAAATCTGGAAACTTGAAACCTACTTTTTGTAATAAGTAGAGAAAAGAAGGGAAACCTTATGGAATTCAATAAGTTGTACTTAATTATAAATTAAGTAATATGTAAACCTGAGAGTCTGAATCCTGCTGATAAGAAGAACATGTTATCTTAAAACATAAGAATTTGAAATCTGCTGATAAGAATAACATGTTAAAGGCTTATTAATGAACTTAAATAGGGTAAGTTATATAACTGAAATTAATAAGCAAGAAGAACTTAATAAGAAATAAGAAATTGAAATAACCAAGTTAACTGGAAATCTAATAAGGTAGAGCAAGCGCATAATTAAACGTTTGGACATAGGGCCTAAAAACACGTTAACCTGAGGTGCTTGGACCAGTCCATATGTCTGAAAGTGAAGAACCCAACAGGGTAGATCATCATGATGTTATGAGACATAAGGGGATAACACATCCATTTGATTATTCTGCCTGTTCTACCTATTGTTCTGCTGATATTATACTGGCTCCAAAGGACTGGAAGGGGAAGCATGCGGCTTCCTAGGACGCAGGGGGTACTCTTGGTAGTCCTCTGTGTGGTGGCAGCCAGCGTTTAGGCTGTGCTCGCAGAGGTTGGGTCTGCACGTTACTACCCGGTGATTATACCTTGATTGCCACGATATTGGGCAGTCAGAAGGCTGTAGGGTGGCATAGGTGATTCCACGAATCTGGTGCCCTGTGACTAGGAAGGTTACGACCATCTCATCTGTTTGCCTTAAGCGGGTCTAACCATCTGATTGGTAGTAATAGTCGAGTACCGGTCATCGACAGTTAGCATGATGCGGAAAGACGGAGAGCTAAACCAAAAGTCCATTGACCATTTACTATCAAGGATTTGGTTACGGGACACGCCAATTTGGATGTAGATTGTTTGTTAGGGGTACGTCACTAGCTTTCATATCTATTGGCCTTTCACTAGTTGAGGGAGGGGTTGGGTGGGACCATAGCCACCGTGAAGTTGTAGACCATGGCATTTGTGTATACAAATGTCTGAAAAGGCTTCCGACCGAGTTCCGTGTATCTGATATAGCTATGTTATGGAACTCGGTGCACAGTAGATAATATGTGTGGATACATGCATATCATTGCTGGATGGTGTATCATTAAGGTTGAGGCATCGAGTACGATTAACGATACATACGTGAGAAATTCTAGATGCATGCACATCTGCTATGGGTGGTGTATCGTGGACTCTAGGGCGTTACACTATGATGGAATCTGATTCGATCGAATGGTTCGATGGCGGCAGGCTATACACTTACGTAGCATGGCGATGGCGGTTCTATGCGGAACATAGCGTTCTTGTATAGAGATCCGTACGTCGTTCTGGCATATGAAGAGGGACTGCTTATATTCCTATGGCGTTACGGCGGAGACCGTGCGAATGGGGTACCATAGGGTGAACCTTAATATTGGGTGTAGCCATATGTATATTGTATTAGGTTAATCTACTGCGGAGTAGATGGGTACGACGTGTGTGTAAGCCTTGAGTGTTATTAACACAAGTAACCTAATAAATAAGAAAATGTAACTAAATGGTATATGTAGGGTTATACAGAATGTGTAGTTTAAATATAGTCACCATAACTTGTGTTCTGACCCTCTTCTCATAACATAATTGCAGGTTAGATTTATGGCAAAGATATGATAGCTTTGGGTACTAGTTAGGCAGTATTATTATCTGGGTAAGGCTATATTTGATTATATTATATTTTATTCCATTCCGCTGCGAGATGTTTTCTGAGCTTTGATATGTTTATTATCTCTGTATTTTCTGCTGGATACCAGACAAACCAACATGAGTTTCGATAGATTAGAATTTTGAAAAAAAATCGCTCTGTCGGAATTCGAGTTGTTACATTTGGTATCGAGCCTAGGTTTAGGATTCAGGTATAGATTACGAGTGAACGTATTTGTATTTTTTTTTAAATATAAATATATTATACATATACCTAGGTCCATAGAGGAACCCACTATATAGAGAAAGCATAATACGGTAAAAGTTGGGATATCTGTTTTGTACACTAAAGGAATGAACATGGAAATCTGAGACCCTTAGGTAATTTGGGTGGGAAGTGTACAATATACTTTGTATGGAAGAAAGGTGAATCCAATGTTAGTATTTTAGGTTACTGGGTTTGGCTGCAAAACATTATAAATTGGAAAAGATTAAAAAGAGAAAAATGGATTAGGAATGTATATAGTTGAGAGAATTGGATTTGTAGGAGTGTCTAGGAAAGCCTAGATAAGATGGAAACCCACTTTGAGTCTAACCTCATTGTTAACTTTTAAGAACTTGAAATTGTAAAAGAGTTTGGAAGTTGGTTAACAGTGTTTTCAAGTTTTGATCTTAAAAGCTACAGTGTTAAAATATGTAAAGAACATATTTGAAAAGGTGCATATTGAGCTTTGAATTAAAATGGTGTATATTTTGGAAATAGTGATTTCTTGTGAAAATATTGTCTAAAATAAAATTCTCTCGGTAAAAGGTGCACACTAGTGCACGCTATAGAGCATGTATAGCTCGCTAGTTTTTATGCTTTATTGAATGAAAGGATTTGTAATGATCTGAAAAATTCGATGCTCGAATTTTTTGACAATAATACATAACTTCGTATAACTTGCTAAAAACCCAAGTATCAAATCACGGATTGTTAATAGAAAGAAGTTAAAGGGTAAGAGAAGAAAGAAAAGAAATATTTGAATAGAAGAATAAGAAGATCAAAGTCTCACAGCGGAACGAACAAAATATAATAATCAATACTACTTTGTACAAAAAGAACTGTAAACACACACACACACACTCATATATATATATATATATATATATATATATATATATATATATATATATATGATTACAACATCAGAGTATACAATCAGATCAATACAACACAACGGAAATAAACTAGTACCAATAAGTTTATAGAATATGCCTCGACTTCAATTCCTTCTCTAGAACTCCAAGCGAAACCTAACCTGGACATATACTTGGTCTGACCCGAGCACAATTGAAGCAAATGAAAATTCACCCGGATCAGTCTGGAATACTTTCAGTGATAAATTCATAGCACAACAACTTAATTAACTTTTCAAATCTTTTTGAAAGAAAAGGATAATAGTAAGATCAGCCACACATACATAGACAATTTTTACCTTACTATAACCCAAAACATTTTGATATATCAAAATCTGGTGATATTATAATAGTGTCCATCAAATCACAAATAAATAATCATCTAGCAGAACACTTGCATCTCACGCTCTACATATTCATTATAAAATCAAAAACCGCAAGGTGCTTGTTGGAGATTGGATTCTAATTATGAAAAGGTAAGGGACCACCTTTCTATCAGTGTACTCTAGAGGGGATACACTGGGGTTACCCAAGAACATCGTGCAACCCGGCCACACATGACCGACCACTCATTTAACTTGATTGTATCGAATATATTGTCACCCTACGGCTTTTTATTGCGCGCCTGCCGTAATTCCTGGAGATACAGAATCGAAATGAGGACAAATAAAGAAATTTCTATAGATGGTGACAATATACCCTGCATGGGAATGACCCACCTAGCCATGCTGCCTGCCCGATTTTTGTCATTTCCCGGTTGTGAGGCTTGAGGTAACGTTTACCGTTTTAGAACATCTCATTGGTATTTACTTTGAATGTCACATTATCAGATCCATCAAATCAGTAATCAACGTCCACAAATATACTTTGGGTGTTAAACAAGAGAATTTCCTCTGCCGCCAAATTTGGTACATTTGTAAAAATCAATGTACGTGAGTTTTCAGGAAATACTTTGTCAGACATTCATCCGTACAAGTCATCCAGGAATAGGACGAATCAAAGGCACCCTCCTACCGCATCCCAGGAATCAACCAAAGGATCAGTAGTGAGTAGTCCTTGCAAATCCGTAGATTTCAATAACGACAGAATCAGTGCCGAAATATCTCTTGGGATCAGCTAGAAAAATTCAACAAGTAATTCTTCCGCTCATGAAGTTTTACGATCTTCAATGCTCCACCTTTATACATATTCCTGCAGATTAGTTTTGTATGCAACGTTGATTCGAAGTGGTTTTGGGTCTAGTTGCCATCCAGGTCTCTTCAAAACAACACGTTAGAAAGGTCGAATAATATTTCATTGATAATTGGTGTTTTAACTATCAATTATGAATAGTATGATCAGCTATATTGGCAGCCTAGGCCTTCTATTATTTCAAATCATTCTTTAAACTCTTATCGATCTTTTACGATCACTTCATCAATTTAGCATCAATTTCATTTGATAAAAACCATTATTTGCTTCCATTAAATATATTCTTAAAATTTAAGAACAACACCCAATTATCGCCATACAAAATCTCCTTTTAATTTGGAAATATCGCTATATATTATAAGCTTTATTTATAGTGGTCAAAATAATGTCAAATGAAACCTTCATTTATAAATACCTCAAAATAGCTTTGTCAAACTTCGAACTTAGAAACTTACATTTTAATACCTATGTCAAAATATAATTGAATTCCAATATTTTCTATTCCAATCTCGCAACAAATGTACTGATATTATTATATTAAATTCACATTTCGTAACTAATATTGTGATATCCCTTTAATGGAAATAATAAACTAATTTCAACAAACGTTTACCGTTACAAACTAATACCATCCCTCATAATAGTGAAGTCATTCAAGTTGGGGTATTTTATTTACCTCTCAGACATTGATCGACAATGTTCTTGTCTTAGAATAGATAGAAGTTCGTAACTCAAAACTCATCTTATTTAAAATCTAAATCAAATCTTATATTTTATATGGTTATATAAACCATATAGTTACATCTGAAAATCTTGGTCGATTATGTCAATTTCTACTTAACTCTTAGTTTTAAACTTCCTTATTCAGTTTCATTTGGAATTATATGTTTCCAAATATTTTTCCCAATACCATTTTATATCATATCATATAGTAAAATTAAATCTTGGTCCTTCATAAACAAAAACCATTTTTCGACTTCTTAGCCCAAACTCTTTCCTTTTCTCAACTCGGGTCTTAAAAAAGATTGTCAACTTATCGTGTACTTAACTCACTCTTCCTTAATAACCTTATTTACGAAATTTGTGTGATCTCTTTATAAATCATCTTCAAAATTACAAATCTTATTACATATCTGATTATCTTCTTAAATAATTTTATTTAAGAGATAATCATTTTATATATCATTAACTTCATTATTTCATGAAGTAAAATTAGCTTAACTATTTATTAACTAAGATAGATTAGTGAATAACAATTGAAATAACTAATTAAAATAATAACTTTAAATATCGCTAAATAAACAGTAAATTATATTAAAATTTAAACAATTATTCATTAATAACCAATTTTGTAGCGACCCGGGAATTTCGACACTCGAATCCAGACACTAACCCGTCCCGTGTCCAAACTCAAGTACCGGAAAACCCAGAAAGCTAATAGAAAGAAGTTAGAGGGTGAGAGAAGAAAGAAATGTTAGAATAGAAGAATAAGAAGATCAGAGTCTCACAGCAGAATGGACAAAATATAATAATCAGAAATACTTTACACAAAAATTGTATATCACAACATCAGAGTATACATTCAGATCAATACAACATACAGCGGAAATAAACCAGTACCCGTATATATATGGAATACGTCTCGACTTCAACTCCATCTCTGTTGCTTCCAGCGGAAACCTGACCTGTAAATATGCTTGGTCTGACCCGAGCACATTTGATTTAAAACAAAATTCACTCGGATCAGTCTGAAATACTTTTCAATGATAAATTCATATAGTAACCAACTTGTTTAACTTTGAAATCCTTTGAAATAAAAGGATAATATTAAGACCAGCCCACACATAAACACGGACGGTTTTTACCTTACTATAACCCAAATCGTTTGAAATCAATATCTTCTTCTGATATTATAATAATGTCTAAATACAAGTAAATAGAATCTAGCAGAACGCTTGCATCTCACGCTCCACATATATAGTATACAATCAAAAACCGCGGGCGCTTATTGAAGATTGGATTTCCAACTATGACAAGGTATGGGACCACCTGCCGATAGTGTATCTCTAGAGACGAATACACTGGGTTCAACAAGAACGTCTTGCAACCCGGCCCACACATGACCGACCACTCATTTCTCTTGAGTGTATCGAGCATATTGTCACCTTACGGCTTTTTGTCGCGCGACCACCGTAATCCCCGGAAGATACAGAAATGAAAAGAAGTAACAAATATGAATATTCTCTAGATGGTGACAATACACCCTAATGGGTGCGACCCACATAGCCATGCTGCCTGCCCGATTTTTGTCATTTCCCGGTTGTTGAGGCTTGAGGCTATAATCGACTTTTGAAACAGCTAGCCACCATTCACATCGTCCATACACATCATCCAGGAACAGGATGAACCGAAGGCACCCTCCTACTGCATCCAATATAGGAATCACCCCATGGATCAGTAGCGAGAAATCCTTGCAACCCGTAGATTCCAATCACGACAGAATCACAGTATATCTCTAGGGATCAGCCAGAGATTGTAAGTAACTCTTCCGTTTCATGAAGATCTATGGTCTTCAATTGCTCCATCTCGATCAATGTCTTCGACGTATTCGTATATATTGGTCGGAATGGTTTTCGAATATAAATTCGATCCCGGTCTTCCCGTACCAATAACGTTGGGTCAGATTTTGATAGTTGGTTATTTAACTATCCAAAATAAACAACCATAAAACAAACAAATCCATTGGTTTATACACAGCATCACTTGGCCCTTACAATATATTGGTTAAAACATGTTATAATTCCTGTATCTATATATCTAGAAAATATCTTAAAATCATGTCTAATTTACTTTCAAATAACATTGCAAAACATTGCTATAACGTTTCTTATTATCTTATCCATTAACTTATCATAACGGCATCTTCTTTGGCTTCATTATTTGAACACCAAAATCACCACTCATCGCTTTAGAATAAACCCATTTAAATATACTCCAAAAACAAATCAATAAACTTTGGTTTATTAATAACGCATATTATTACACCTCAAATTGCTTAAGTATTTATTTACCATAACATGGCCTTTAAAACTTCATACTTCCCTTCCTAAATTGGCATTACCAAAGTATCCCTCCATTTACATCACTAACCAAAAATCAAGTTTAAATATTTATTAAAAATAACATTGTTTACTTCACCATTAATAATTCACATCAAATTTATAAACTAATTCAAATAACAAATTTCAGTTAATGTCGTTAACTTATTCAACTCTAAGCATGATTTAACCCGTTAGTCAATTGTTATTGATCTAGCCATTTACATTAATTAAAAATTAATTAATCTAAATAATTCTATTTACCTTGATCAATATCAGTATAACCCATTCAAATTGTTACGTTAATTTTGGTCGCTTGAATTAGCTAAACACCATTTTTTCCAAATCACTTAATGAGCACGTGCTTCGTGCACGGAAGATTTTTGGTTCCAAAACAGTGATTTGCTGTTAAACTAATCAATGTATGTATGTGGTTAGTTTATTCCCCTTTAATTAATTAAAATAAAAATATATCTTAAAGTCTATATTCGGTTAAATAAATTTCATACCTTTATTTTTAGTGATTCACCTAACGGTGAATCGTTCTTTATAAAACGGTGTATATTTGGGCCATCTGCTATTTATTTCTCAACCAATACGATATATATAGGTTCAAACTCAACCACATTCAACAATCAACAGGGTTTAAAGTCACGGGTCTTGAACAGTTCATATAAAATATGAAATAACAGCAAAATAAATATTTGAGGAACCGGTTTGGTTCCTCCTACCTGTTCTTCCCTGCAACACAGATCGTTAAAATATTTCATATCAGTACATAGAAATATTTTAAACGACGATAATAAAATTAACGTCAACCATTAAAGCAACCATTGGCATCCTAGACATCCAATCAACCAATTTAATTATATGAATTTAGCACGTCCTAGTATTTCAGAAATGTGTGAGAATTAACTCACCTTATTTCGGTCGACGGTGCGCGCGTCGCCTCATTAAATTTTAAGCAGTTGTTTAAAACGGAACCCGATTCCTTCCAAGCCTTTTTAAATCAGCACAGTAGCATTGTCTTCGTCGATGCGATCTCATCGGACCTGGTTTCGTTTGATTCTTGTTTACTCACGGTTAACCCGTTACGAACCAGTCGTCTAATCGTGCTTTTTCCCTTATTGATCATCCAAAAACCTGACTTTCTTCCTCCAATCTCCATACGCAAATCTGATCCCATTCCATTGCCATCGGTTCTTTGCCTTGGCCTTGTCTGTGCGTTACCTTTGCTGTCTCAACAGCCCAAAACGTGCAAACATGATTTGCATGCGCCTCCTGCTCCTTTGTATTCAAGACTTCCTCCCACTTCATGATATTTTATAGTAAAACGATTATGTCCCCTTCCCTTCCATTTATGTCCTTCGCTAGTACCCATTAGCAACCCCGAGCTCCTTCTGTCTACAAATTTTGAACCATGTTCCTCCACTGCACTTGCCACAATCCACCCATGAACGCAACCGCCCCCTTACTCCACCCTTCACACACGCTTTCTCCTTTCACGTTGTTTCTTACCAATGCATTACTGGCCAACATATGCATGAACACACCCCATGCAGACAAACGCCCAAAGTTCCACTTCTCTCCTGAAAGCAACACGTCCCCTCACACACTCCACCACAGTAACGCCCAAGAGAGCACCACCGTCCCCCTTCCCACTTCACAAAGGATCAAACCAACTTGCCGAACCATGTCTGTCATACAGCCCTTCCCTATTCGTTATATATATTTACGAGCTGGAGATGGCGTAGATTTAAGGTAGAAGAAAGAATAGAAGTTTCGATTTCTTTCCTTGGTAAAGAAATGGTGCGTTCGTTTCTGAAGTGAAGGTGCATCGAGGGTCATTTTATAGGGAAGGGATACGTGGGACACAAGGAATTTAGTTTATAGGGTTGCAGTAACCTATGGGTAGCTATGTTTGTGAAATGGATTTCTTTAAGACAACTTGGTCGGCACGGTGACTGAAATGTCATTTCAAGGGTTAAATACTTTTCGACAGTGTTACTGGGATGTCTTTCATCTAGTTTTGCAGTGTGAAATAATATTTAGCTTTCCCGTGAAGCAAGAATCTTATATTGTTTATTGATACAGTGTCTTTCTCGTTTACTTAATCTTAGCTGTGACAATAGAGTGTACGTCAAGGTACAAATTAGACCATGTGATAAAAGTGAATTCTATGTCCACGGTTTATTTGGATTTTTATTCTACGAACATGTGAATTTTGTTTTCAATGTTCATGATTCTTTATATAAGAAGATTACTAATGAAAATTCTACGCTTAGCATGAGTTCGTCCCAGTATCTAACATAGAATTTCATGTATAGTAGCAGTAACATTTTTCTGATTCATCAGACATCTTTTGCTTAAGCTTGAGATCTCAGGAAGTACGGTTTTCCAAAACAACTTAACTGAATATGATATAAAAAAAACACACTTGTATCACCTGAACTTTGCAACAATGGTTTCACGCTCTCTTTTAAATACAGTAAGGAAGTTCGCATTCTTTTCATCTGGGTGAGGCAGTCAGAGCATACATTAATTTCACATGGCTTAGGCATGAGCGTAGGCTTTAACTAGCATGTGTCTCCTTTCAGTAAAAATATAGAGACAGGTTACCACGTCTTATTCCTTTCAGTTGATGGGTATTAGGCAGCTAGTTGTTAGAAAAGAAAAGAGAAGAAGTATAGGGTAGGCTCGAATTGATGGAGGAGACACAATATATTTCTTTTCGCTTTACAGTCTAAATGAGTAGATTCTATTGTTTTCCAGTACAAGGAAAATACTGTAGGCAAGTGGAAAAATAAAGGGTAGAAGCCCGAAGTTATCAAATATAGGGTAGGCTCAATAATCAATATTGTGTAGTCTCATTGGAAAGACAATATAATGTAGAAATTTCCAGCTTTAAAACATAGCACTGAAAATGACATTGAATTCTCATTTTGATGGGAACCATACTATACGGTAGTCCAAAAGAATTAATATATAGGTTAGTCTATTTATGTGGTATTCGTTACGTAAATTTTCGCTCATCTATGAAAGACTATGTACAGAAATAAAAATATCGTTGTGATCAGCAACGCCCCACGATCCCAAAAATATAATAATATCGGTAATTTAACATATATTGTGAAACCCCAAAATGTTGATATAGGGTGCAAATTACTCCAAATAAAAAGTTACTTATTTTACGAATTAAAAATTATAGTAAAATTCTAAAAATTAAATTATGACTACGCCTCAAAGGACTTGTCCAGATTCGAAGCCAAGATTTTATGATATTCAAATAAATCGTTATGGCGTATAAATGATTCTACAGTGACTATTCAAAAATTTAATTTGCACGTAAAATAAAATCTACAACATGAAAATTCGATCTTTCCCTTCCACTAGAAAAATATTATCAATTAGATTCAGATGCTTCCTGTTTTACCGAAATCCAACTTAAAACGAATTTTGTATAATCAATTGAAGTTCAAACTCGATTTTACGAACTACCGCGCTGTTTTGAGTTCGTTTTATATTAAATATAAATTTAAACGTTCAACCGCCATTTAATTAATGATTTCGATATTAAAAGTCCACAAATTTCCCAAATAAATATATTTAAATATTCGAATAAAATAGTCGAAAAATCCGGGTCGTTACATTCTTCCCCCCTTAAATAAATTTCGTCCTCGAAATTGCGAAGTAGGAAGAATTTTCGAAACTCAATTAATTTCAAAATAATTCATTTAAAATATTATCAAAAATAATTTTTAAGTTTACGACTTTACGACAAAATTCGCCAGCACCTCCTCTGTATTGTTCAATTTAAACAACTTCGCCTGCCACTCCGGCCTCAAATGTCGATCCAAAGGAAATAAAAGCCAAGCGGCTACCCATCTCGGGTATAAATTCAAACACCCAATCCATAATATTAAGGTTTACCTTTTTGTCGGGCCACTTCATCCCAGTTCCGAAGCAAATCAACCAACAGCTCTTCATTTCCCAATCTGTGCTTCAATCTCCGTGATCAAGCCAATTATCATAGCCTTCTGGTAATCAACCCTTTACTCAACTTCCAATGCAAAAACTGATACCGGGTTATATCATATAATCCCATCCAAAAGTCGTTATGCTGGAATTCCTTCCTTTTCAATCCATTCAACTTCTTAATTAACTGCTAATGGTTTCAATTTAATCTAATCCAGCCAAGCAAGCAACAATCACCTAATCAAATTATTTCAATTTCCTTTTTAATTTCAAATTCAAATTTTATCTACCAATTCTATAATTTAAATTTCCTTCTAGTTTTATTAACCCATTCAAATTTATTTCCCTGAATCTCATTTTAATGAGCCCACTCATTCATTGGTTCCAAATCCAATTCAAATCCATATTCATGAATTCTATTCCAACCTACAATCCAACCAATTCCCATTTCATAGTTGAAATGTTTCCAACTTCATACAAGTTTTAAATTATAAATTTTACCTTCTTAGATAAAATACATTGGGCCCAAAACAATATAAAAATAAATTTTCAAATTACAAATACGTGCTCTCGTATATATACACTCAACTCGATCTAGGGTATTACTAGCCCAATCTCTATCGAGTTACACCACAGAGCCAAGGTTATTCCTAAACCATTGCTCTGATACCAACTGTAGCGACCCGGGAATTTCGACACTCGAATCCAGACACTAACCCGTCCCGTGTCCAAACTCAAGTACCGGAAAACCCAGAAAGCTAATAGAAAGAAGTTAGAGGGTGAGAGAAGAAAGAAAGAAATGTTAGAATAGAAGAATAAGAAGATCAGAGTCTCACAGCGGAATGGACAAAATATAATAATCAGAAATACTTTACACAAAAATTGTATATCACAACATCAGAGTATACATTCAGATCAATACAACATACAGCGGAAATAAACCAGTACCCGTATATATATGGAATACGTCTCGACTTCAACTCCATCTCTGTTGCTTCCAGCGGAAACCTGACCTGTAAATATGCTTGGTCTGACCCGAGCACATTTGATTTAAAACAAAATTCACCTGGATCAGTCTGAAATACTTTTCAATGATAAATTCATATAGTAACCAACTTGTTTAACTTTGAAATCCTTTGAAATAAAAGGATAATAGTAAGACCAGCCCACACATAAACACGGACGGTTTTTACCTTACTATAACCCAAATCGTTTGAAATCAATATCTTCTTCTGATATTATAATAATGTCTAAATACAAGTAAATAGAATCTAGCAGAACGCTTGCATCTCACGCTCCACATATATAGTATACAATCAAAAACCGCGGGCGCTTATTGAAGATTGGATTTCCAACTATGACAAGGTATGGGACCACCTGCCGATAGTGTATCTCTAGAGACGAATACACTGGGTTCAACAAGAACGTCTTGCAACCCGGCCCACACATGACCGACCACTCATTTCTCTTGAGTGTATCGAGCATATTATCACCTTACGGCTTTTTGTCGCGCGACCACCGTAATCCCCGGAAGATACAGAAATGAAAAGAAGTAACAAATATGAATATTCTCTAGATGGTGACAATACACCCTAATGGGTGCGACCCACATAGCCATGCTGCCTGCCCGATTTTTGTCATTTCCCGGTTGTTGAGGCTTGAGGCTATAATCGACTTTTGAAACAGCTAGCCACCATTCACATCGTCCATACACATCATCCAGGAACAGGATGAACCGTAGGCACCCTCCTACTGCATCCAATATAGGAATCACCCCATGGATCAGTAGCGAGAAATCCTTGCAACCCGTAGATTCCAATCACGACAGAATCACAGTATATCTTTAGGGATCAGCCAGAGATTGTAAGTAACTCTTCCGTTTCATGAAGATCTATGGTCTTCAATTGCTCCATCTCGATCAATGTCTTCGACGTATTCGTATATATTGGTCGGAATGGTTTTCGAATATAAATTCGATCCCGGTCTTCCCGTACCAATAACGTTGGGTCAGATTTTGATAGTTGGTTATTTAACTATCCAAAATAAACAACCATAAAACAAACAGATCCATTGGTTTATACACAACATCACTTGGCCCTTACAATATATTGGTTAAAACATGTTATAATTCCTGTATCTATATATCTAGAAAATATCTTAAAATCATGTCTAATTTACTTTCAAATAACATTGCAAAACATTGCTATAACGTTTCTTATTATCTTATCCATTAACTTATCATAACGGCATCTTCTTTGGCTTCATTATTTGAACACCAAAATCACCACTCATCGCTTTAGAATAAACCCATTTAAATATACTCCAAAAACAAATCAATAAACTTTGGTTTATTAATAACGCATATTATTACACCTCAAATTGCTTAAGTATTTATTTACCATAACATGGCCTTTAAAACTTCATACTTCCCTTCCTAAATTGGCATTACCAAAGTATCCCTCCATTTACATCACTAACCAAAAATCAAGTTTAAATATTTATTAAAAATAACATTGTTTACTTCACCATTAATAATTCACATCAAATTTATAAACTAATTCAAATAACAAATTTCAGTTAATGTCGTTAACTTATTCAACTCTAAGCATGATTTAATCCGTTAGTCAATTGTTATTGATCTAGCCATTTACATTAATTAAAAATTAATTAATCTAAATAATTCTATTTACCTTGATCAATATCAGTATAACCCATTCAAATTGTTACGTTAATTTTGGTCGCTTGAATTAGCTAAACACCATTTTTTCCAAATCACTTAATGAGCACGTGCTTCGTGCACGGAAGATTTTTGGTTCCAAAACAGTGATTTGCTGTTAAACTAATCAATGTATGTATGTGGTTAGTTTATTCCCCTTTAATTAATTAAAATAAAAATATATCTTAAAGTCTATATTCGGTTAAATAAATTTCATACCTTTATTTTTAGTGATTCACCTAACGGTGAATCGTTCTTTATAAAACGGTGTATATTTGGGCCATCTGCAATTTATTTCTCAACCAATACGATATATATAGGTTCAAACTCAACCACATTCAACAATCAACAGGGTTTAAAGTCATGGGTCTTGAACAGTTCATATAAAATATGAAATAACAGCAAAATAAATATTTGAGGAACCGGTTTGGTTCCTCCTACCTGTTCTTCCCTGCAACACAGATCGTTAAAATATTTCATATCAGTACATAGAAATATTTTAAACGACGATAATAAAATTAACGTCAACCATTAAAGCAACCATAGGCATCCTAGACATCCAATCAACCAATTTAATTATATGAATTTAGCACGTCCTAGTATTTCAGAAATGTGTGAGAATTAACTCACCTTATTTCGGTCGACGGTGCGCGCGTCGCCTCATTAAATTTTAAACAGTTGTTTAAAACGGAACCCGATTCCTTCCAAGCCTTTTTAAATCAGCACAGTAGCATTGTCTTCGTCGATGCGATCTCATCGGACCTGGTTTCGTTTGATTCTTGTTTACTCACAGTTAACCCGTTACGAACCAGTCGTCTAATCGTGCTTTTTCCCTTATTGATCATCCAAAAACCTGACTTTCTTCCTCCAATCTCCATACGCAAATCTGATCCCATTCCATTGCCATCGGTTCTTTGCCTTGGCCTTGTCTGTGCGTTACCTTTGCTGTCTCAACAGCCCAAAACGTGCAAACATGATTTGCATGCGCCTCCTGCTCCTTTGTATTCAAGACTTCCTCCCACTTCATGATATTTTACAGTAAAACGATTATGTCCCCTTCCCTTCCATTTATGTCCTTCGCTAGTACCCATTAGCAACCCCGAGCTCCTTCTGTCTACAAAATTTGAACCATGTTCCTCCACTGCACTTGCCACAATCCACCCATGAACGCAACCGCCCCCTTACTCCACCCTTCACACACGCTTTCTCCTTTCACGTTGTTTCTTACCAATGCATTACTGGCCAACATATGCATGAACACACCCCATGCAGACAAACGCCCAAAGTTCCACTTCTCTCCTGAAAGCAACACGTCCCCTCACACACTCCACCACAGTAACGCCCAAGAGAGCACCACCGTCCCCCTTCCCACTTCACAAAGGATCAAACCAACTTGCCGAACCATGTCTGTCATACAGCCCTTCCCTATTCGTTATATATATTTACGAGCTGGAGATGGCGTAGATTTAAGGTAGAAGAAAGAATAGAAGTTTCAATTTCTTTCCTTGGTAAAGAAATGGTGCGTTCGTTTCTGAAGTGAAGGTGCATCGAGGGTCATTTTATAGGGAAGGGATACGTGGGACACAAGGAATTTAGTTTATAGGGTTGCAGTAACCTATGGGTAGCTATGTTTGTGAAATGGATTTCTTTAAGACAACTTGGTCGGCACGGTGACTGAAATGTCATTTCAAGGGTTAAATACTTTTCGACAGTGTTACTGGGATGTCTTTCATCTAGTTCTGCAGTGTGAAATAATATTTAGCTTTCCCGTGAAGCAAGAATCTTATATTGTTTATTGATACAGTGTCTTTCTCGTTTACTTAATCTTAGCTGTGACAATAGAGTGTACGTCAAGGTACAAATTAGACCATGTGATAAAAGTGAATTCTATGTCCACGGTTTATTTGGATTTTTATTCTACGAACATGTGAATTTTGTTTTCAATGTTCATGATTCTTTATATAAGAAGATTACTAATGAAAATTCTACGCTTAGCATGAGTTCGTCCCAGTATCTAACATAGAATTTCATGTATAGTAGCAGTAACATTTTTCTGATTCATCAGACATCTTTTGCTTAAGCTTGAGATCTCAGGAAGTACGGTTTTCCAAAACAACTTAACTGAATATGATATAAAAAAACACACTTGTATCACCTGAACTTTGCAACAATGGTTTCACGCTCTCTTTTAAATACAGTAAGGAAGTTCGCATTCTTCTCATCTGGGTGAGGCAGTCAGAGCATACATTAATTTCACATGGCTTAGGCATGAGCGTAGGCTTTAACTAGCATGTGTCTCCTTTCAGTAAAAATATAGAGACAGGTTACCACGTCTTATTCCTTTCAGTTGATGGGTATTAGGCAGCTAGTTGTTAGAAAAGAAAAGAGAAGAAGTATAGGGTAGGCTCGAATTGATGGAGGAGACACAATATATTTCTTTTCGCTTTACAGTCTAAATGAGTAGATTCTATTGTTTTCCAGTACAAGGAAAATACTGTAGGCAAGTGGAAAAATAAAGGGTAGAAGCCCGAAGTTATCAAATATAGGGTAGGCTCAATAATCAATATTGTGTAGTCTCATTGGAAAGACAATATAATGTAGAAATTTCCAGCTTTAAAACATAGCACTGAAAATGACATTGAATTCTCATTTTGATGGGAACCATACTATACGGTAGTCCAAAAGAATTAATATATAGGTTAGTCTATTTATGTGGTATTCGTTACGTAAATTTTCGCTCATCTATGAAAGACTATGTACAGAAATAAAAATATCGTTGTGATCAGCAACGCCCCACGATCCCAAAAATATAATAATATCGGTAATTTAACATATATTGTGAAACCCCAAAATGTTGATATAGGGTGCAAATTACTCCAAATAAAAAGTAACTTATTTTACGAATTAAAAATTATAGTAAAATTCTAAAAATTAAATTATGACTACGCCTCAAAGGACTTGTCCAGATTCGAAGCCAAGATTTTATGATATTCAAATAAATCGTTATGGCGTATAAATGATTCTACAGTGACTATTCAAAAATTTAATTTGCACGTAAAATAAAATCTACAACATGAAAATTCGATCTTTCCCTTCCACTAGAAAAATATTATCAATTAGATTCAGATGCTTCCTGTTTTACCGAAATCCGACTTAAAACGAATTTTGTATAATCAATTGAAGTTCAAACTCGATTTTACGAACTACCGCGCTGTTTTGAGTTCGTTTTATATTAAATATAAATTTAAACGTTCAACCGCCATTTAATTAATGATTTCGATATTAAAAGTCCACAAATTTCCCAAATAAATATATTTAAATATTCGAATAAAATAGTCGAAAAATCTGGGTCGTTACAAATTTTGACCAAATAGTTAACTTGGTCAACTGTTTATCATCAGCTAAATTCGTTAACCATTTTCAATTACCCCTTCATATTAGATTAATTAAATTAATCTAATAATATTACTCAATCATTCATTTAAATATAATTATTTCAAATATTAACCCGAAGGTTAATTATGACTTATTTCGCTTATAAAACTTATTTAAACATCAAATTCTGATTATAAAATCATTCACAATATTTTTAATAAAACTCATTTACAAACATCGACTTATTTTTAAAACTTCATTATAATCGTATAAAATATAATTAAAAAGCTTGCTTTGGTTATAAAATAAAATTTATAACTAAACTCCGTCAAGTTGTCTGACGACAAATCAACGTTTGAACACAAAGGTGGATTTTCGGCCTTTTGCTGCCAATCCCTCAGTCAATACCGTCTGTTGAATCTCATCGCAAAAATATTGAATTTAAATTCAACGTCAACATCCAAATAAATTTTTGATATCAATGGGGCTCAATCCGTTAATATATAACAATATGAAAGCAAACAACTCACATAATATTTGAGAAATCCGATCGGAACCCTCCAACATGCCCTTTCCTACATCACAGATCATCATAATATTTCATAACAACATATAAATTTAATTCAATATATTTACAGTTATAATATAATTAAAGCCAACTATTCAATCAACAATAAGAATCCAATGCATCTAATCAACCAATATTATTAACAAATAAATTTAATTGTATGAATTTAGCACATCATAGAATTCCAGGAATGCGTAAGAGTTAACTCACATTTGTTTTCGATAATCGGTTCGCGCGTTATTTCACTTAATTTTAGCGTTTAAAATTTAATGAAAACTCAAATTGGTTCCAGTCCCTTCTGAACCTGCCCAGCAGTGTAGTGCTCGTCACTACGATTCTGTTGCTTACGTTTTCGAGTGATTCTGATAACATATGGTTCGGTTTGTTATTATAATATTATAAGTGAATTATAATAATATAATTTAACCAACTAAAAATTCTAATTATTTAACGTTTTATTATTCTTTACTCTTTTTTCCCTTGCCATGTCACCTAACTCTTATGTGTTTTCAGATCTTCATTCTTCATGCCTGACGTCTTCCCAACAATTGTTTTTTTTATGCTGAGGCCCAAGCCCATTACGTCTCAAGGCCCATTCCCACAATCACATTCTTCTTCATATAAACTGTTGCTCCCCTACATAGTCGATCCCCTCCTGACACCTTCACTGACACCCACTGGACCTCCTTGACACCATCGTTCGCTCCACAATCGCCAGCTCCATCCTCCCCGCATACGAACAAAGCTCACTCCTTCCAGCTCATCCATTTCTATATAACTTCTTCCTTTTTCTGTTTTTCTATAGTTTTATATAATAATACATACGTTTCTTTCCCAAGCATGTCTGAATCCTTGTATTACCCAACGCACTTCCTTCCCAAACTATGGAAAAACAACCACCAATGTCCTCTTCACCACCGAGCCCAGCTACCCCCAAACTCCTCCAATTACTACTCCTCCTCGACATTACACCGCGCCTTCCACCAACTAGGAGACCAAACTCCTCAGGCGAACCCCCATGCTTCGCCACCCTTCGCAGACGCCTCAAGCCCAGCGCCACCACGATTTCTCTAGACTTATCCCCTGAATCATTATTCAAACTTTTCGCCATGGCCTGAACAGAACTCACGAACATTTCTTTCATCAACCTCTCTGAAGCTTCTTCCAGTGGTGCGCCACCATCATCTGAACACCATGCTGGCCGCACTTCATCTATGGCTCACGAAACCACTACCAGACCTTCCGATCATCATCCCTACTCCTCCTCATTGTCGCGAGATTCTCATTCCAAACCCTCGCTGCCTCAAAACGTGCTCTCGGAAAATGCTTGAACTTTATGAAAGTTGTATGAGATTGGAGCTCTCGAGCTCGTGGTTCCTACGATTCAGACGGAACCGATTTTGATTAAGTATTCAAATTATAATGGAGTTGGCTTCACTGTGTTTTTAAGATGGGACAAAAATGAAGATGCTCGTTTGTTTGCTTGATTTTATATTCGCAGCTTTGGTTATAAATAGACGCGAGCAACGAAAAGGACGTTGAGAAACCATGGGCGTTATTCAGAGAAACGGACATGGCACATAGATAAAATTAAATTTTATTATTATTTTATTATCTTGACATGACTAAGGATATTTTGATGAAGTGACTAACGATATTTACTCATACCAGTCGATATTTCCAATGTGTGCTTATTAAGTCCTACGATCACATACAAACTCCTTCCGTGATGAAAATAGACGTCATGATATACTTTAATGTTATGGTCCTACGGAAACTTATTTTGTCGAATTCCAAATCTATTTGCTCAAATGGAGCTCTTCGAGTCTAAATGGTCGTTTTATTTGCATTTAATTTTGCGGCGCTCATAAAATAACTTCAATTGACATAAAACTTGAAATCTAGCAATAATTAGCTATTACGGTCCTAATAAAATTTGTTTCGTTGAAAACGGAGGTTGTTTAAATAAAGTCTATTTTTAAGGGTCCAATTTAAATTAAAATAAATTAATTTAAAATTACCTCAACATAATAATAAGAAGATATTATAATCGGACATACTCGGGCAAAATTTCATATAGTTTCAAAATAAAATACTCCGGGTTGAATTCCAAGCCAAATCAATATTCAATATATTAAAAATTCTTTTATTTAATAAAAATAAATCATTATAATTTATGATTGAATTCCATAGCGACTATTTGAAAATTTGATTTGGACATAAAAAAAAATCTACAATACGAAAACTCGATTTTTCTCTTACATTAGAAAAATATTATCCGATAGATTCAAACGTTTCTTGTTTTGAGAAATTCCGACTTATATTGAATCCTATACAACCATTTGACGTTCAAAATGTTATATTACGAACTACCGCGTTGCTGCAACTCATTTTATAATTAAATTATAAATTGAACGTTCAATGTTGTTTTATGAACGAAATCGTTAATATATTTCGAAACCGAACAACATTAAATTCTTTTAAATTGCCAGTTCCCATTATATTGCAAATCCAACAAATTCCGACCAATCTGGAATTTAAATTATTATTTATATTAATAAAATATTCAAAATTATTAAATTCAAGCTAATTAAATTCTAAAACAACATTTAAAACCATTTTAAAATATTGAATAGAAAAGTAAAAAATCTGGGTCGTTGCATTCCTTCCCCTTTAAAAGAATTTCGTCCCCGAAATTACTAAGAAAGGAAGAACGCTACAAACTCGGTAAATTTTAAAACCCAATTTGTTAAAAACGTCTCTTCCACTTTCCAAACTTCTAGTTTTAACCAAACTAGTAAATTTTAATAGATCCAAAAAATTTCAAATGATTGGAAATATTTCCAACACCTTAAATTTTGGAATATTTTTGGTAGAGTCTCCCTTGTACGGAGGGACTTCTGCAATATTGCAGGTACAAAAATAAATCCATCGACCACACGGTCAGAAAATTTCAATTCAAAACCCAAATCTCAAAATCCAAATCAAAAACCAAAAAATTATATTTTACATAGGTGTACCTTTTTGCGAGCGTTATTATGCGATAAGCAATAAACTATACTCGAGTTGTCTCAATTATTACGCAGCTCTAATCAGACTGGATCTAATCAGCTCCATAATTTAATCAATATTATCTCTTGTACCTGCTCTTATCTCAGATGGAATTCATTCGCTTCATAATCATCATGTTAAACATTAAAGTCCATCATTCCAGACAAAATTTTCATACCATCCAATTCATATGAAATTTCTATTCATACCCATTTCTTAACAATCCATTTTAGGTTCATTATCTTGAGTCCATTTCAGCAAGTTCAATTCATTCACTCAAGATTTGTTTTTAATCAAGTTTATTCTATAAGTGTGCAATCAATTCTACCATACAATCAAACTAATTCCAAAATACTTCATTGGGATGTATTTGCAAGTCAAAGGCTTAATGACTTGTTTAATTTTAACTCACATAAGTTAAATTTTAAATTCAATTCAAAATTGTTGAATTTTTAAATTTGTTTTCTCAAACAAATTCCCATTAACAAATTTTACTAAGGCAGTCGTCTGTCACTTAGAAACTCGAAAATGAATACCGATAATGTTGCAGTCCATTATCAGAATTATTTCCAGCCACTGAAATGATTTCGGTTCTTAATCACTTTTAAAATCTATTTAAAAATGATTTTTTTCTCTTTTTTTCCAATAAACCTTCCAAAGTAATATTATATTACTTTGTAATATCTCAGAAAATATTTTCCTAAATATCCAGGATTTAAATCATTAATACTAGTCTGAATTCGATTTTTAATTCAACTTATTTGAATACTTTATTCTATACAAATTCAATCCGGTTATAAAATAACCATCTCCATATAATAATCTCATTTGATAATAATAATTATAACAACCAATCATATGAATGATTTTCAGAAAATTATTCCTTTATATCAAAATATAATTTTGGGAAAAATAATTTTATTTACCCACCTTTTAAAATAGTATTATGTTAGTTTGCCTCGCTTAAGTATTTATAAACCCCTATCGACCACATCACCTAAATGCATCGATTTGGAATTTATATACCACTTAACAGATCAACCAACACAATATAAAACCATTATTTATACAAATCTACAAATACGCTCTCTCGTGTACACACACACACACGCACACACATATATATACACACACACACACTCAAACTCAATCTAGGGTATTACTAACCCCATCTCTATTGAGTTGCGCCATAGTGTCAAGGTTGTCACTAAACCTTATGCTCTGATACCAACCGTAAAGACCCGGAAAATTTGATGCCCGAATTTTTCGTCAATAAAACATAACTTCGTATTACTTGCCAAAAACCCAAGTATCAAATCCCAGATTGTTAATAAAAAGAAGTTAGAGGGTGAGAGAAGAAAAAAAGAAATATTAGAATAGAAGAATAAGAATATCAAAGTCTCACAGTGGAACGAACAAAATATAATCATCAATAATACTTTATACAAAAAGAACTGTATATATACGATTACAACATCAGAGTATACAATCAGATCAATACAACACATAGCGGAAATAAACTAATACCAATAAATATATATAATACACCTCAACTTCAATTCCTTCTCTAGAACTCCAAGCGAAACCTAACATGGACATATACTCGGTCTGACCCGAGCACATTTGAAGCAAAGAAAAATTCACCCAGATCAGTCTAGATACTTTCAGTGATAAATTCATAGCACAACTTGTTTAACATCGAAAATCATTTTGAAAGAAAAGTATAATGGGAAGACCAGCCCACACAAAAACACGGACGGTTTTTGCCTTACTATAATCCAAAGCATTTTGATATATCAAAATCTGGTGATATTATAACAGTGTCTATCAAATCACAAATAAACAAATAAATAATCGTCTAGCAGAACGCTTGCATCTCACGCTCTACATAATCATTGTAAAATCAAAAACCATAAGGCGCTTATTGGAGAATGGATTCCAACTATGAAAATGTATGGGGCCACCTTTCGATCAGTGTACACTAGAGGGGATACACTTGGTTTCAACAAGAACATCTTGCAACCAGGCCACACATGACCGACCACTCATTTAACTTGAGTGTATAGAATATATTGTCACTCTACACCTGTTTATTGCGCGCCTGCCGTAATTCCCAGGAGATACAGAAATGAAAGTAGAACAAATAAAGAAATTTCCCTAGATGGGGACAATATATCATGCTTAGGAACGACCCATCTAGCCATGTTGCCTGCCCGATTTTCGTCATTTCCCAGTTGTGAGGCTCGAGGTCAGGTTTACCATTTCAGAACATCACATCGTCATTTACTTTGAATGTTACATTGTCAGATCCGTCAAATCACTAATTGACATCTACAAATGTACTCTGGGTGTTAAATAAGAGAATATCCTCTGCCACCAAACTTGGTACATTTGTAAAATCAATGTACGTGAGTTTTAATGAAATACTTTGTTAGACATTCATCCATACAAGTCATCCAGGAACATGATGAACCAAAAGCGCCCTCCTACACATCCTAGGAATCACCCAAAGGATCAGTAGCGAATAGTCCCTAAAAATCTGTAGATTTCAATCACGACAGAATCACTACCGAAATATCTCTAGGGATCAGCTAGAGAAATTCAACAGATAATTCTTCGGCTCATAAAGATTTACGATCTTCAATGCTCCACCTTTAAACAATTCCTGCAGATTAGTTTCATACACAACGTTGATTCGAAGTGGTTTTGGGTCTAGTTCCCATCTCAATCTCTTCGAAACAACACGTCAAAAAGGTCCAATAATATTTCATTGATAGCCGGTGTTTTGACTATCAATTATGAATAGTATGATCAGGTATATTGGCTGCCTAGGCCTTCTATTATTTCAAATCATTCTTAAAACTCTTATCGATCTTTTAAGATCACTTCATCGATTTAACATCGTTTTCATTCGACAAAAACTATTCTTTGCTTTCGTTAAATATATTCTTAAAATTTAAGAATAATATGGTTTTCAAACACCCACTTATCGCCATACAAAATCTCCTTTTAATTTGGAAATATCACTATATATTATGAGCTCCAATTATAATGGTCAAAATAATGTGAAATGACACCTTCATTTATATGTACCTCAAAATAGCTTTGTCAAACTTCGAACTTCGAAGATTACATTTTAATACCTATGTCAAAATATAATTGAATTCCAATATTTTTTATTCCAATCTCGCAACAAATGTTGCAATATTTTTATATTAAATTTACATTTCATAACTAATATTGCGATATCCCTTTAATGGAAATAATAAACTAATTTCCAAAAACCTTTACCATTACAAACTAATACCATCCCTCGATAATAGTGAAGTCGTTCAAGTTGGGGAATTTTATTTACCTCTCAGACATTGATCGACAACGTTCTTATCTTAGAATAGATAGAAGTTCATAACTCAAAACTCATCTTATTTAAAATCTAAATCAAATCTTATATTTTATATGGTTATATGAACCATGTTGTTACTTTTGAATATCTTGCTCGATTATGACCATTTCTACTTAACTCTTTGTTTTAAACTTCATTATTCAATTTCATTTGGAATTATATGTTTCCAAATATTTTTCCCAATACCATTTTATATCATATCATATAGTAAAATTAAGTCTTGGTCCTTTATAAACAAAAATCATTTTTCAACTTCTGAGCCCAAACTCTTTCCTTTTATCTCGACTCGCGTCTTAAAAAAGAGAGTCAACTTATCACGTTAACTCACTCTTCTTTAATAACCTTATTTACGAAATTCATGTGATATCTTTATAAATCATTTTAAAAATTAAAAATCTTATTACATACTTGATTATCTTCTTAAATAATTTTATTTAAGAAATAATCATTTTATATATCATTAACTTGATTATTTCATGAAGTAAAAGTAGCTTACCTGTTTATTAACTAAGACAGATTAGTGAATAACATTTGAGTTAACTAATTAAAATAATAACTTTAAATATCATTAAATAAATAGCAAATTATATTAAAATTTAAACAACTATTCATTAATAATCAATTTTGACCAAACAGTTGACTTGGTCAACTATTTATCATCGGTTAATTCGTTAACCGTTTTCAATTACACCTTCATATTAGATTAATTAAATTAATATAATAATGTTACTCAATCGTTCACTCAAATATTAACCCGAAGGTTAATTATAACTTATTTCACTTATAAAACTTATTTAAACGTCAAATTCTTATTATAAAATCATCCACGATATTTTTAATAAAAATCATTTATAAACATCGACTTATTTTTAAAACTTCTTATAATCATATAAAATATAATTAAAAAGCTTGCTTTAGTTATAAAATAAATTTTATAACTAAACTTCGTCAATTCGCCTAACAACAACGTTTAAACACAAATGTGGATTTTAGGCCTTTTACTGCCAATCCCACAATCAATACCGTCTATTTAATCTCATCACAACATCATTGAATTTAAATTCAGCGTCAACATCTAAATAGATTTTCAATGTCAATGTGGTTCAATCCGTTCATATATAATAATATAAAAACAAACAACTCACATAATATTTGAGGAATCCAGTCGGATCCCTCCAACTTGTCATTCCGTACATCACAGATCATCATAATATTTCATAACAGCATATAAATTTAATTCAATTTATTAACGATGATAATATAATTAATGTCAACTATTCAATCAACAATAGGCATCCAGTTAACCAATATTATCAACAATTAAATTTAATTATATGAATTTAGCACATCATAGAATTCCAAAAGTTCGTAAGAGTTAACTCACATTTGTTTTTGATAATCGGTTCGCACGCTATTTCATTTAATTTTAAAATAGCATTTAAAATAAAATGAAAATCCAAATTGCTTCCAATCCCTTTCGAACATGCCAATAGTGTAGTGCTCTTCACTACGATTCTATTGCTTACTTTTTCGAGTGATTCTGATAACATATGGTTCAGTTTGTTATTATAATATTATACGTGAATTATAATAATATAATTTAACCAACAAAAAATTCTAATTATATATTGTTTTATTATGCCTTACCCTTTTTTCCCTTTCCATGTCACCTAGCAATCATGTGTTTTCAGGTCTTCATTCTTCAAGCCCGACTCTTCCCAACAATTGTTTTTTTATGCTAAGGCCCAAGCACATTACATCTCAAGGCCCATTCCCACAATCACCTTCTTCTTCATATAAACTGTTGCTCCCCTACACTGCCGATCCCCACCTGACACCTTCACTGACACCCACAGGACCGCCTTGACACCATCGCCAGCACCATCCTCCCCGCATACGAACAAAGCTCACTCCTTCCAGCTAATCCATTTCCATATAACTTCTTCCTTTTTCTGTTTTTCTTTATTTTTATGTAATTATACATATGTTTCTTTCCCAAGCATGCCTGAAGCCTTCTATTACCAACCACACTTCCTCCCCAAACTATGGCAAAACAACCACCAACGTCCTTTTAACCACCTAGCCCAGCTAGCTCAAACTCCGTCCAATTACTGCTCCTCCTCAACATTACACCGCGCCTTCCACCAACTAAGAGACCAAACTGCTCAGGCGAACCCCATGCTTCGCCACCCTTCGCACGTGCTTCAAGCCCAGTGCCACCATGATTTTCCCTGATCGATCCTCTGAATCACGTTTTAAAATTTTCGCCATGGCCTGAACAGAACTCACGAACATTTCTTTCATCAACCACCCGGAAGCTTCTTCCAATAGTGTGCCACCATCACCTGAACACCATGCTGGTCGCACTTCATCTATGGCTCATGAAATCACTACCATACCTTCTGATCATCGTCCCTACTTCTCCTCATTGTCACGAGATTCCTATTCCAAACCCTCGCTGCCTCAAAATAAGCTCCAGGAAAATGCTCGAACTGTATGAAAGTTGTATGAGATTGGAGCTTTCAAGCTCGTGGTTCCTACAATTCAAACGGAACCGAATTTGATTAAGTATTCAAATTATAATAATTTTCTGAATATCGAGAGGAGATGGCTTCCATGTGTTTTTGAGATGGGACAGAAATGAAGACGCTGGTTTGTTTGCTTGATTTTATATTTGCCGTTTTGGTTATAAATAGACGCGAGCAACGAAAATGACGTTGAGAAACTATGGTCGTAATTCATAGAAACGGACAAGGCACATAGATAAAATTTTAAATTTTATTAATATTTTATTATCCTGACATGACTAAAGATATTTTACGAAGTGACTAGCGATATTTACTCATACCCATCGTTATTTCCAATGTGTGTTTATTAAGTCCTGCGATCACATACAAACTCCATTCGTGTCGAAAATGGACGTCATTATATAATTGAACATTACGGTCCTAATGAAACTTGTTTCATCGAATTTCGAACCCGTTCGCTCAAATGACGCTCGTTCGAGTCCAAATGGTCGTTTTATTTGCATTTAATTTTGCTGCGCTCACAAAATAACTTCAATTGAAGCAATAATTGAAATCTAACAATAATTAGTTATTACGGTCCTAATAAAATTTATTTCGTTGAAAACGGAGGTTGTTTGAATAAAGTCCCGTTTTAAGGGTCCAAATTAAATTAAAAAATAATAATTTAAAAATACCTCAATATAATAATAACAAAATATTATAGTCGGACATACTCTGGCAGAATTTCATGTAGTTTAAAAATGAAATACTCCGGGTTGAATTCCAAGCCAAATCGATATTCAATATATTAAAATTTCCTTTATTTAATATAAATAAATCATTATAATTTATAAATAAATTCCATAGCGACTATTTGAAAATTTGATGTGGACATAAAGAAAAATCTATAATATGAAAACATAATTTTTCTCTTCCATTAGAAAAATATTATCCAATAGACTCGGACGTTTCTTGTTTTGAGGAATTTTGACTTATATTGGATCTTATACAACCATTTAAAGTTCAAAATGTTATATTACGAACTACTGCGTTGTTGTAGCTTGTTTTATATTTAAATTATACTGTAAACGTTCAACGTCGTTTTGTAAACGAAATCGTTAATATATTTCAAAAGTAAACAACATTAAATTCTTTTAAATTGCCAGTTCACATTATATTGCAAATCCAACAAATTCCGACCATTTCGTAATATAAATTATTATTTTATTATTTATATTTATAAAATATTCAAAATTATTAAATTCAAGCTAATTAAATTCTGAAACAACATTAAAAACAATTTTAAAATATTAAATAGAACAGTTATAAATCTGGGCCGTTACAGGATTAAAAAGCAAAACATAGGAAATGTTGCATTTTGTTGAAAACTGGAATTTTCAGTAAAGAAAGTTTTGAAATCTCTATTCTTCTGACAATCATTTTTTTATAATTGTTTTGACATAATTTTTGTTGGATAGACAAATAAGTTATAGAAATTAAGAATAGAGCAGATGTTTGCACCTAGTTGTAAGTAACTGAACTGACATTGTAAGTAAGAATAGTTGTAAACCTGATTGAGTAGTAGTTGTCCTTGTCTATTCCGATTTTTGTGATTTGAAAAAAAAAATTGATTTGCGTTTTTTTTGACACGTCTATGGTTTGGCAAAAGTATGTTTTTGTGAGGAAAACAAAGTTTTAACACTTTTAACTTTTGGAAGGAAAATAGAATGAGGAAGCTGAACCACGTTTTTAAAAATCATGGAGTAGGTAAGGATTAGTGCCTAGGGAAGACGGGGAAAGTTTTTGGGGCTATGGAGTAGATAGCGAGAATTATCGCGGAATAATTGTAAATTCCCGTTGATTGCATAAGCATTGAAAAGCCTAGGGTGTTGCTTGGAAATGACTGTTAGTACACAACAGGACTAGTGGTAACTACTAGATAGTGAAGGGCAAGTAAGTGTTTAGATCCTGTTGCTAATTTTCATGTTAAAGGTAAAACTTGTTATTACATTTATGTCGGGATAGTTCTGTTCCTGTTGGTAATTAGGGTAACACTTAAACATGTCATTGATCCTGTGGTTTGAACTTTTCTGTCTAAGGGGGACATATTCCTGAGATTCTTGACCCTTAGTTGTAGTTGTGTAGAGCATCTGTTTTCCTATTTTAGTTGAAGGACTATAAGTCTTATTTGAAACTAAACTTAGATCAGAGGATGAAGTTAAATAAGATAAGAAAAGAGTAATGACATAACTAAAAAGGAAAATCTATAACAAAGAAAGTTTTCTTATGTGGGCTATGCTTGGATAGGAAAATAAGGAATCTTTATATAATAGTTACATAAAATCCATGTACGGATAGAAAAGCTGACTGAAAGAAAAACGGAGGATGTGAATCGTCTCGTTTTCTACCTTTCTGTAACATAAGAAATCGAATTTAGAAAATTAGACTTTTCTGAAATTCGAAAAAATAAAGTTGCTCGAATTGGAAAGCTATTAGGTAAGTGGATTTAAGTTATACCTTTTGATAATGGTATATCTATCGTTTGGTATTCCCCATTAATACGTATAATAAATCTACTGAAATGATTAACCTGCTGAAATGTTTAACATATTGTAACCGGCTGAAATGTAAACCTGCTGAAATGATTAATCTACTGAAATGTTTAACTTGCTGAAATCTGTTGAAATTAATACTGTTGTAATTAAAACTGAATTGTATCCTTCATATAAATTATGAAACTTCTGTCGTACTGTAATCCTGAACTGAGAACATTTCTACTATATAAAGCCTATTTCCATTACTCACTTCTCTAAATTGGGAATTTCTGTGAATGTTGTAGTTGTGAAATTTACAATGAACATGAGTATTTTCTTAAGAGAATTATTATGCCAAAAATGTTGCAAATAGAATTACAGTAATTAAGAAAGTGTAAATAACCTCATGGAGACCCGTGGTCAAGATCTACTTGTGGTAGAAGCCTGCTCGGAACCATCCAGTAAATCCAGCGTCCACAAATGGTCAACTTAATGTAAGGGTCTGGTGCATTAACATACATGAATATATGTATATAACTAGAAAGAAAAAAATGGCATTAGCCGTAATTAATAGAAATGAATGAATCCTACAATAGTAAAAGAATTGGAATGAACGAGGAATGATAATAACCTATTACGAATAAACCTGAATGGGAAAAGGAAAGATATTAGGCAGGTTTGTCCCAGGGACAAGTGGAAATTATAACTAAGGTTATAATAAACGATAGAGAAAATGAGATAACTTAAGGAATAAGAAAAGTTGTACTTAATTATAAATTAAGTGTTGACGGCAAAAAATGTCGTAAACACCAAAGATTCCAATTACTAGGAATAATTAACTTGGTCGTGTAGACAAGAACGGAAAGCAGTAAATAACACAAGAAATTTATAGTGGTTCGGCCTCATGAGAGGCCTACGTCCATTTTGAAGCGTTGTTGGAATATTGTTGAGCATAAAGGCTACAAGGTTGAGACCACTCCATGACATCTCGTTAATTAGGTGCTAAGCTATATGATGTCATCATTCTCATATATGATGTCATAATTGGGATATATTGAAAAATATAGGAAAAAGACACTTTTTCCCTTCTTCTTCCTCAAAGTGGAGAAGCCATTAATGGAGCTCTCATGAAGTCTCAAGGTCTCGAATTCCAATCCCATTGAAGTGTGAGGCTATGGGCAATTTATTGGAGAGGGGTTTGGTAGGAGTAGGTACGAGTAGGTAGAAATAGGGGACCACACCCAGAAATTCGCACCCAGCACCTCCGCATGCCAGAAATTCACCAGCCTCGGGGGTGCGAATTTCGCACCTCCCAAGGTGAGAAATTTGTACCCCATAGGGGGAGCAAAATTCTTACCTCCCGGGGTGCGAAATTAACACCCCTGGGTATGAATTTCACCCCCATGCTGGGTGCGAATTTTGCACCTGGTTGGGTGCGAGTTTCGCACCCTACTGGGTGTGAGTTCCGCACACTACTGGGTGCGAGTTTTACACCCTGCTGGTTGCGGGTTTCGCATTCACACCCAACCCAGGGGCTGCGAATTTCGCACCTCCCGGGTTGTGAAATTCATACCCCATAAGGGGAGAAAAATTCGTACCTCCGGGGGTGTGAAATTCGCACCCCTGGGTACGAATTTCACCAACCTGCTGGGTGCGAATTTCGCACCTGGTTGGGTGTGAGTTTCACACCTACTGGGTGTGAGTTTCGCACACTACTAGTGCGGGTTTCGGACCCTGCTGGGTGCGGGTTTCGCACCCTGCTGCGTGCGGATTTCGCATCCCAGTTGGGTGCGGATTTTGCACCCCGAGAGGCATGAAGGTCGCCTCTTGGGGGCTGCGAAGGCCATGATGATAAGTGTCTTGCCAGTCCATGGCTTGGGTTCTGGGCTTGGGCTGTGAGGTCTTTGTTGGTGCGATCCCTCTTCGACCTGTTTCCTTTGCTCCAAGATGTCCTCCTTGGCCTTGACTCCTTGCGATGGGTTAAGTTGAGCATGTCCTCTGTACTTTTGGAAACCGGACCAAAAGGCCAGTTAACATTTTCCCCCCAAGATATGTCTTGTCTCGACATGATGTGTTTTGAATTGATTAAGATAGTAGTTGGGTTGTTGACCTGTCCTGTAGGTTAAAGAAAAATAGATGTTAGTTGTCGGGCCCGTTCGTTGCGAAATTGCGAACGAGCTGTCGTTGGTGCAACGATGTGCTCACATTGGTAAGTATTCACAATGCGTCGCCTCCGCGTGTTGCGGTGATCAGTACATGCACGGAATGTGTGTACATGAGCACGTGGTCCGATGCTTTGAGCGTAGGGGTACGAGATAGAAAAAATTCTACTCTCTCCTTTTTTTGGGTGCGAATTTCTGCACCCATGTTGCTAAATTTCGAGGCCCGTGGGCTCGAAATTTCAAATCCGCAGGTTCGAGGTTAAGGGAATACCAAGGTATTTGTCCCTTCTCTTTATAAACAGCCCCCCTTCAATTTCTTCCTTCCATTATTTTCTTCCTTTTCCGCCATTGTTGTAAAAGCTTCATAACTCAACATTTAGGTAAGGAATGGGGTTGAAGAAAAATAGGAGGAGGGAGGTCGAAGGGCATTCGAATTTTTGAACCCTGAAGGGGTTCGAATATTCGAACCTCTGGGGTTCGAATATTCAAACCTCTGGGGTTCGAATTTCTGAACCCGGAAGGGGTTCGAATTTCCAAACCCAGAAAGGGTTCGAGTATTTGAACCTCTGGGGTTCGAATTTCCGAATTCGAAAGGTATTTGAATATTCTAACCTCTAGGGTTCGAATTTCCGAACCCTAAAGGGGTTCGAGCATCCGAACCACCGGGTTTCAAATTTTCGAACCCCGTGGGAGGTTCGAGATCTTGAACCCTGTGGGAGGTTCGAGATCTTGAACCCTGAGATGGGCGCGATCCTTCCGCCAGAGCTAGTTGGCGCAGTTGCTTCATGTCGCGCCTTGGTGGAGTGTTGCTTCTCTTTTACAAAATTTCGACCTCCTAACTGCCCGCTTTGTATGTATCACTTATTCGCTTGCAGATTGCGCCTAATGCACACGCAGTTAATTGGGCGGACATGGATTTGTACCTTTCACATAGGATTGTGCATGTACATGAACTGTGACTGAACTGTTGGACTGTTTAAATTTTCTCTGTACACCTTGATTTTGCATGACACTGCACGCACTTGTTAGTTTTCACCAACGGAGGGGTACAGGTTATTCCACTGCGATGTCTAATACTAGTATATTAAAGTATAGCTAGCGATGCAAGCAAGATCACAAACTGGGATGACCTTGGAGGCCGAGGCTTCCTTCCCGTCGTCACATGAATCTAATTCTGCCAACAGCGGTAGCTCGAATGGTAGCGAGCTTGAGACTACTGAAGGATCCATTCCTTCCCAAACAGCCAGTTCACACGAAGTGTCCGAACATGGGGAACAAACTGAGAGATTACATTCTCCGGTCGTATGTCCGGTGGTTGAGAACGTGGATATTATTGGCGGAGATGCACCGGCGGCTCCGCTAGCCCCGGGTATGTTGCCCGATGTTATTGTCTTGGAAGATCTGACGGATTCAGTACCGTCATGCATGGATGCTACAATAGTTCGGAAAATGGCGCAGTTGTTTAGTATTCCGGTGGGTGACGTCCACGCATCAGGAGAGGGTGGCAGAGCACGCATACCGCCCGAGGGTTTGATTGCTTGGAATAGGCAAGCTTGTTTTGTGGGATGCATGCCCCCAGCCAACGATTTATCTAGGACATGCTATCCTATTTCCACCTCGCACCTTTGCAACTGCACCCGAATGCTTATTCTTCGCTCTTAGGCACTTATGTTCTTTACCGGGAATATTTGCACATGGAACCCACCAGAGAGGACATCCGGTATTTTTTCAATCGGAGGAGAATGTATAGCGGATCACCGTCCCGATGGTTCCTGGAAACGTCAGCCACCACCAAATTCTTTGTCGGGAAATGGCCCAGGCCATTTGTATTTAAACAAGAATGGTTCTTTTTGTGTTGCCCTCCTAGATTTACAAGGAGGTGGATAGAGGGGAGTAAGTACTTTTGAACTCCGCCCCCTACTATAAATTTCTTGGAGCCTGAGTCTCATCATTTCTTTCTTATTGCGGTAGGAAATCCAGAAGCCCCCCCCTAGTGAAGAGTACAGGCAACTCCTTAATGCTTTGCGGGCGATTCCCGAACAGTTTCACAAAACTGATAATGTGACAAGCCAGGAGCGCCTTCACTGTGCTGGGCTTCTCCCAGATGACCGGGCTATGATTAGGCCTGTAGTGGTGAGCAGTGTGCCAAAAAAGGCGGTGGTGAAAGGCCCTGTGAATCCTGGTCTGAAAAGAAAGTTGCATGTTGCGGGGCCTAAGCCAAAAAAAAAAATTGTCAAGTTCCAAGGAGACATTGGTGGCGATGGGGCTCGCGGTGAGGAGGCTGTAACTGGGGACAAGGGCTCAGTGAATGTTCTTGTCCCGCCTCTGGCAGGAGGGACAGGAGTGTCAATCGGGCCATTATCTCCAGTGAACTCTCTTAGAGCTACGACCCCACTTGAAGATGAGCGCCAGTTTGATGGCTTAAATAAACTTGACCTAGAATTATCCCCGTGGCCGATTCCGGCTAGCATTAATCAATTACTCTTGCTGCGGAGGGTTTAACTCCTTCGAGTGGACCATAATCTGGTTTGTTGAGAGAACACTTAGGGCATACACTCATAAACAATGCATAGCGTAGAGACTCTTCTGAATGTGTGACTTGACTAGCTTTGTTTCTTTCCCTTAATAGGTAATATGCTAGAGGGCGTGAAGGACGAAGTCACGGACCTGGAGACCGGCGATGACCTCAGAGTGCTTTTCTCGATGCCTTCAGGAGAGAGGCCAGTTTGTATGGTGATGTCCCATCTCCACGAGAGCCGTCGACCTGACAGACCCCAGTTGCCTTCATCTCCTCCTCCTCCCATCCGAGTGTCCGTGGGATTTTCCCAACTCGACTTAGGGGGATCGAGGTGCTTGTCATCTACAACTTCTCCCTTTGCGGCAATCTTGGCTCCCGCTCAAACTACCGAGGGGATGGAGCCACCACCTGGCCAACTAAGGCCAGATAGGGCAATTGTGATAGAGATGCAAGATCTGATGGAGCCTCAGATATTAGAGCTTTCAATAGAGGAGCAGAGGGCATTCTTGAAACATTATTTCCCTCGCCATTACTTTGATGAGCTGATGTTTCTCCCTGATCTCCGCCCTGCCCCAGCTAGGGAGTCCGGGGAAATATGGATGTATGTGAAGGTCGCGTATCACCAGACCAATGAACTTACCAAGTATTCTTATCATCTTTCGTAGCTGATCAAGAAGAAGAACCTGGAGCTAATGAATCGACAACTAACCATTGGCTGTGAGAAGACCACCACTGGTAATTTGGAAAAATAGAAAGGTAGGTCTATCTATTGCGCATTGGTTGTTTAATCATTAGCCTTTATGTTCCCAAATTCTAACTTGTAACCATGTTGCTGCAACAGAGATGAAGCAGGCTTATGAGACACTGAAGACGGAGTCATAGCATGCCCTCTTAAACTTCAAAGATACCATAGCTGACTTGACTATTGAGAACACAACCTTAAAAAAGGACAAGGCTGAAATGGTGCAAGCATGTGCTGATTTGGAGAAAGGTAATAGGAGAGTCAGTCAGCTCCAAGATGATAACAATGCTTTGAGAGCGGAGAATGACAGCTTGAAGAGGCAGCTTGAGGAGATGAGAAAGGCCAAGGAGGACGTGGAGGCCAATAATCGGGATGTGTTGGGCACGATGGATGGATTTAGAGTGGCACATCTGAGAGAGGTAGAACAGCTGAGAGAGCAGCTGAAGGATACAGAATTCTGGGTACAACCGTCCATGGAGGAAGATATCCGAAATATGTATGTCAAAGTTATAAGATTTCATAGGCCTTCGTGGGTCGAAGATTACCCCCGCGAACTAGCTCGAACTTGGGAGAGGTTGGTTCCTTATGAGGCCTATTTGCATCAAGTGGATGTTGGGTCCTTGGATGAGTGACAGCTCATGATTGATCTCTTGACCGCTGAAGAGCGCGAGAAACTAGAGGAGGGCAAGAGGTTGTTGCTTGAGGATGCCGAGAAAGAGAGGCTCACTGCTGAGAAAGGAAAGTTCATCGTAACCGAGAGTGTGGTAGTAGTAGATACATTTGGAGTAGGAAGCTCTTATCGGCCACTGGGCCCCGAATCTGCCATGGTGAGTCGTCCTGCTACTTTGGTTGAGGTTACAACTGAGTATGGCCCCGAGCATTCAGGGCTAGGAGAGACCTAATTCTCCCTATCTGCCACAATGATCATGCCTTCTACCTTTCCTACAGCATACCCAACCGGAGGTAAACTCTCATTGCCTTGTATCCCTGAGGATGCCGTTTTTACCGAATTCACAGACTAAAAGGTCGTGTTTTTACTATGCAGCTCTCCCTGGATTAGCCATGAAATCAGGCTCTGCCCCCTTGGTCCCACATGTGACCGAATCCGGGCCAGGTCCTGTAGGGATGTAGTTTGGAGAAGGTGACAACTAGCTGGACACCTTCTCGGATATACGGATAATTCCCCGCCTTGTTAAAATCCTTATGGAGGAAGGAGAGGTGGTTGATGGGCAAAGTGCCACTGCTGGGGGGCCCGCTAAGGCTGACTTGCCTTCGATCGCGGCCATGGTGGAAGCTCACGAAGCCAAGATAGGGGCTAAAAGCGAGGAAGTGGAGGAGAAGTGTAACCAAGACGAGGATGCCAGGCAGGAGGTCCTAATGAAGACCAAACGGGATGTTGAGGCGAGGGCCGCTGAAATGATCACGTGGAGGAGGGCCGATGAGGAGGAAGATAAGAAGAGGGCTGCTGATGAGGCCCGGAAGTAAAGGGAGGATGAGGAATCCCAACAGAGGGCCACCGAGTCCCTTGAGAAAACCAAGACCGATGTTGTCACGCTGCATAAGTCCCAGAAGTTGGCTGAGCGACGGGCCGCTAGAGAGGCCAAGGAGAGGGCTGAGCGGGAAGGCAGGGAGATCCCGAAGAGGAGTGAAGCTGTAACTGGCCTTGCTGCCGGAAGTGCCCCCATGCCTTCGCAGCATACCACCCTTGTTGATATCACTGAGATCTCTAGCAGTGATGGTGCGGACGAGAAGCGCCTCTCAGCTTCTCATGAATCGACTACTTCCCAGAAGAGCCGAAGTGGAAGGAGCGGATTTGGTAAAAAGAGGCCCAACGCGAAGGACGAACCGTCAAGTGCCGAATCTGCAAAGAAGAAACACAAGGACAAAAAGAAGAAACACGGTTAGTGTTAGCAAATTAGGTAGAATTTACCGTTTATTTTGTTAGTGTAGGCCGATGGTTTACGTGAGTACATCCCTCGCTTTTGGATTTTCAAGACATGGTGTGGTTCTCATGTACAACCTGTCATTAGAAAGAAAAATGTTAGACATGTAGTATGTTTTGATGTGCGTGTGTGTGTGGGAATTGAATATGAATTAGTAAAGATCGCGATTCATGTCGAGTGTTCGGATGTTCTTCTTATGTTTTCCAGTGTCCTATAGTTGCATAAGCATACTTATCGTTACATTCAACAAAAAGGCGATCGGGGGGCCGCGCTCTGGGTTGATTATTCCAGAGGGGCATGATTATGCATAGGCTTCTAGTAAGTTTCCCTCAACTCAGGAAACCTGTAGTTTGCGAAGCCAGGCTGAATGCCTGCCGTTTTGGGTTGCCCGGGGTTAATCCCAAGTGTAGCGAAGGCGTATGATGTCGCGTTATGCGGTCCATCCGGTGTGTGGCCCTCCCGTCGTTCATCAGGTTGAGGCGAGCTACATATGTCGTTTATTCTCCTGAGAGGAGAAGTCCATATCATCAGCCCGTACGTTCCGATCGTGACCATGAGCTACCCCTTTACCTTGAGAGCTTCGGGGAAGAAACGATTTAAGGTCAGTCTCGGTGCTGCGCCAAGATTCGACCGGCACCCGTAGCCAGGGGAGAAATTTACATTACTTCTGGCTGGTTGTTGGGTGTCCCTAAGTCGCTTGGGACTTGGGCGCGGAACGATTTATCCTCGGCCTCGGCACGGGGCCAAGGCTCGAATTCGTGGTTACTTATACTCGGTCACGCTACGGGCCGGCGACTCGAGTAGCGTTCCGGCTCCCGTGCTCGCGATGCCATTTGTAGCCAGTGTAGTTTGACCTGGAGGTTGGCTCGGGGTTTGGATGGCGGTTTCGGCTCCCACGCTTGGGGGCCGATACGGCGATCGATTTTTCAAACACAAGCTGGCCGTCAGGATTAATCAAACGTGCCATGCATCGAGTAAACACAGGAAAGAGATAGAAAGTTGAACATCATTTCTACTAATAACTTTGGCAGTAATAGCCTTTACAATGCCTTGAATTGCTAGAAAACAAGACATCGTTGGAAAGCGTAAACAACTGTGCAGTAAGTTACGCAAAGTAGCTGCGGAAATGTTCACTGTTTCAAGCCCTTGGAAGTTCGGCTCCATCCACGGTTGCGAGTTTGAAAGTTCCATCGCCGAGCCTTCATTGTATGGAGTATGGCCTTCCAAACGAGGGGCAAGGCCTTTCGGTGGAGGAAAGACCCATTTCAAGACGAGGTCGCCGATGTTGAGGTCCTTTTGACGTACTCTAGAATTGAAGTATAGGGCTACTCGTTGCCGTTGGGCAGCGACTCTGAGGTCAGCTTCGTTCCTTCTCTCTTATAGCAAGTCGAGTTATCCCAGAAGTAAATCTTGGTTTGTCTTTAGGTCGAAATAACTAAATCGGTGCGATGGAAGCTTGAGCTCAATGGGAATGATGGCTTCAGATCCGTAGGCAACGGCGAAAGGAGTGTGTCTGGTCGCTTTCTTGTGGGTTGTTCGGTAGGCCCATAGGGCAAGAGGAAGTTCGTCCGCCCACAAGCCCCCAGCCTTCTCCAGACGTTTCTTGATGATGGATTTAATGACCTTATTAACCGCCTCGACTTGCCCGTTGGCTTGGGGTGTAACGACCCGTATTATTATGGTATATTAAATAAATTATTTAATTATTTAAACAATGGTTTGGTAATTTAAAATGACCAGAATTAAATAATAGTGAATATTTAATTAAATTAAATAATAGAATAATATTTGTAATTTTCGAAATAGTCGGAAATAGTGGAATTCACAATATTGTGTGAATTGGATCATATATAATATATAATTCAATTTAGAGTTGAATTGTATTAACGAATATATTATATAAACAATAGTTGAACGTATAATTATATTATAATTAAAATCGAGCTCGAAATGGCGCAGCAGTTCGTAATTTGGCGATTCAAACTTTAAACGAATATACAGAATCTGTTTTAAACCGGATTTCTGTGAAACAAGAAACATTCGGAGCGAGTGAAGTATATTTTTCTTATAGAAGAGAAAAATCGGGATTTCATCATGTAGATTTTGATTTATGATCAAATCAAATTTTCAAAAAGTCGCTATGGAATTCCTTTATAATTTATAACGATTTATTTATATTATAAATGGATTTTCAATATAAATTGAATATTGATTTAAAACTAGATTTGAAATATCGAGTTATATACTCAGATGGGAATATTTTGGAGCTGTATGATACATATTATGAATATATACGATAATATTAATTTATTAATATTAAATTTAATTATTTTTAAATATATTAATATTTAGATGGGTTTATTTAGAGCTTTAAAAATAGCCAGTTTTGCAAATGAGCTCCGTTTTCGAAGAAACTAATTTTGTTGGATCCGGAATATTAAATTATTGCTAGATTTCAATTTTCGTAATTTTTTGAGATGGTATGTAGCCGTACGGGATTTTAATGTAAAAAAACAGTCAATGATTTGCCTTTAAAAATATGTTGTGTGAGCAAACAGACTCGAATTCGACGAAACAAGTTTCGTTGGGTCCGTTATGTCGAACTGTAGCTGTATGTCCATTTTCGTCGAATTTGGATATGTTATGTAATAATAGGAATTTTTAAATGATGAATGGAATAACGATTTTTATAATTAATAAAATAATCAATATAAAAATAATAAAATTATCCTATAAGTACACCTTAACATCCTCTAACCCTAAGTCTTTTTCAATTCTCGATCAAGGCTTTAGTGACACAGCTGTTTTCTATTCTTCTTTAAATCGTTAATTTGTAAAATCGATAGAAAATCAAATAAAAACATACGAATCACGATAAGTATATTTTTGGATTCTCTAACACATAAGCTTCAACTCAGCATGTTCAAAATGTGGTGAGATGAGAATCTCGAGTTCGGAAAAAGGGGATCCAGTAGTCGAGGGTTTGTTTTATTTGTGAAATGGAAGCAGCGTTTGGATTTCGCAGTGTTGGAATGGGGTTTTAGAGAGGGTTTAGCATCTCACTAGACATTTTTTGGGTGCTTTCGAGTGTAAGATGGTCGCGACTCTTGTCTTCTATGCGGGTGGAACTGGCCATGTCACGTCAGTAAAAGGGAGTGCGAGTATCATGAAATTGGTGCGGAAATGGGTATAAATGGAAGTGGGAAATTTTTGGTAATTTTTATTTGATTTTCAGTGGTGAAGTGGAGGATTTATTGGTAAGGAAGATCGTGTGTTTATGCACATGAGAAGGAGCAGCGGGTTCGTTGGTATAGCTGAAGAGGGAGAAGGGATTGAGTTAACGATATGATTTGGGGATCACTAAGTATTTTAGTTAAGTTAGTTTGTTTTACCTAATGAAACGAAATCGATGGAAGGTGACGAGTACAGGTTGATCTTGAAAGAGGCGGAAATGGGAATCTGAAGTGGAGTAGAACTCGAGCAGGGAGGAAAGGTAATGACATGGACTAGGACTAATTCGGGAGTAGTTAATGAATATCTAAATGTTAATAATCATTTATATATTATAAACTTGTAAAATTAATAACTTCGTCATACATCATTAGAATCTGACGATACATGATCCGTTGTGATCGAATGGACAGTGACTACACAATGGAACTGACTGGGAGTGAATTGGAGCTCGTTACAATTTATAGCGAAATAAATTATCTGTTTGAATCAATTGACAGTTATCGTTATTTAATGATGACGGTCCAATGTGAGTAAATCTCACTAACTCTGTACAACTTATATTTTTATAAATATAATCTAGTGTTGATAAATGATGATTGATTGCTATGTGTTGATTGTTGGTTGAACTATTAATTAAGTGGCTGACATTATAAATAACGATATATATATATATCATTAATCAAAGATTGATTCTGTTTACCAGAATATTCCATATTGAAATGAAGTTGATGTTAATTATATTTTTTAGCATCTGTGGATGCAGGGAAATAGGTTGGAGGAATCCAACTGGATTCCTCAACATTTATTTTACTGTTTTCATATATTATGATATATGATGTGATATATAATCTGTTATTGATTATGTTTGTCAGAATGATATTGATCATTGTTATTTGGTATTTTAAATACCATAAGGAAAACTGGAATGTAAAAAGGGAATTTTTAAAGTGAATTTTGAAAATGAAATATTTTTAAGAAATAAATATGAAATTATAAATGTTGAAAATGAAACGTTTATAGGAAATAAACAGTATATTATAAAAGAAATATTTATTTGGAAAATAAATATAATTATAAAAGGGATATTTATGTAGAAAGTAAATAGAATTATAAAAGGGAATATTAGGAAAATGAATAGAATTTTATAAAAGGAGAATTTTACGTTAGGAAGATTTACATCCGTGCTTCGCACAAGGGTATAACATGGTATGGATATAAAATAGATATTAAATGAAAATCTGTTTTAACATATATAAATTGGAAAGATAAATTTATAAACGATGTTTATAAATTAAATAAAATATTTATCATTGGATAAATTGGATATATAAATCTTATTTTATATAGAGGAGTGAAAATTGGTTTTAACACCAATGTTTTTAATGGAATTTGAACTTAGCATTTTAAAGGGAATTAAATGAGATTTTTGTGTTAGAAGTATAAAATAAGTTTTTATATGAAACTTCTATAAATAGAAGTATGAAAAGAAATTGGATTTGGGATATTGTTTTTAAAATAAGAAATCAAACTGTTTGATTACATATAGTCATGTTATTCACATTCTATGTGAAAAATTAGATTAAAGTAAATATTTTGCAAACAAAATATTATAAAGGAATTTGGGGTTTGAATTAGGAATTTAAATGGAATTACTGATATTAGAAACTGACTGGAAATTAGTTGAGTTGAATGGCTTTCTGGGTATCGATCTGATGTTGGTTTCGGCCTTCGGGGTTTATACTTGTGAAGTTGTTCTCTTACTAGTTTACAGTTAGAGACTGACAGAGGTGGGAAGATATTGATCCATGAATCAGAAATGGAAACATTTTCCAAAGTTAATAATGTATATTTTCTAATTTTAGAAAATAAGGAATTGATGAATATATGGAAACAATAAATGGGAAATTGGGAAATGAAATGATGATTGATCGGTAAGATTTCCATTTGGGAATACGACCGTTGTTTGTACACATGTTTTCCTTTGACAGTTAAATCACTGACTATCAAAGATTTTGACCATTTCCGTTGTCAATACGTAGAGACCGAGATCAGATATGTTATCTGAAAACCACTCCATATGGCATTAGCGTTGCGATCAAATATAATGAAGATAATTGAAGACGGGGTTATGCAAGGGTTGTCCTGTTTACAGAATAGAGCCTTCGGTTTGTCCAGTCCAAGGACGACATGTATAAAAGAATGTCTGACGGGGTATATTTAATTGATCGCATAAGTTGGTCTCTTCAAACGTATTTACGTTTGGTGGTGGAGGAATTCATTTCTCTTAGTTGTTTACCCCTGATATGTTTGGAGAAATCAATTTGTGATTTAGCGGGTATTACGATGTGACATTCAAAGTGAATGAAGATGTGGTTTGTAAAGGATATGTTACGGCCTCTAGCCTCACAACCGAAAATGGTATAAAATAGGGTAGGTCGCATGGCTAGGTGGTTAGCTGCCAATTAGGGTGTATTGTCACCTGATCTAGAGAAATTCCATTTACTTCTATAATCTATTTTGATGTTGTCCCTTTCGGGAAACGGTTGTTGATCCCAACCATTGGTAATAATACATTCGGTACACTAAAGCGAAATGAGTGACCGGTCATGTTTAGCCTAGGTTACAAGATTTTCTTTTTGAACCCGGTGTATTCCTCTCTAGAGATACACTGTCGGAAGGTGGTCCCATACCTTGCCAGTTGGAATTCATTAACCAATAAGCACCCATGGTTTTTTATATATATTATGTATGTGGATCGTGAGATGAAAGAGTTCTGCTAGATGATTACTATATTGTGGTTGATAGACACTATTATAATATCCAAAGAGTTTTGATATAAAAATTATTGTTTCTTTCAAAAGGATTTTGAATGATAAATCAAGTGTTTTGGATCCTCATAAGGGAAAATCCCATTCCGTGTTATACGGCATGGTCTTATGAGATATCGTTTATTTTCTCAAGCTGTTTTAAATTGTTTACTCACACCAGTCCCATGACTGACCCGGAGTTTATTTCGTTTTGTTTTCCCTAAACTCTTGGGTGCCCAATTTTGTATGGGCAACTAAGTAGTTGGGATTTTACAGATATATTTAGAGAGCTGGAGCAGGAGGCTTCAGGATTATATAGCTATTGTTTATTTCCGCTGTGTTGTAAGTGTTATACTCTAATAATGGTATTGTATACAGATACTGTTTTATTTCAAAGTTATGTTATGAAATATATTTATTCGTTCCGTTGAGAGATTCATGTTTACTCTGATCTTGTGATCTTTTTCTCCTTCTTCTATTCTAATTTTCTATCTTATCTATTCTCACCCTCTAACTTCTTCTATTAACTATCCGGTATTTCCGATGCTTAGATAGTCGACACTGAGTTATGTCGATAACCAAGGTCGCGAATTCCCCTGGTCGTTACATGGGGACGAGCCACTGCCGAGAATCTTTTTTCGATGTTGTGTCAGTGACAGAAAGCTTTGAATTCGGCGCTCTCGAACTGAGTGCCGTTGTTGGAAATGATACCTTGAGGCACCCTATGTCGAGTGATGATGTTGCGTACAACGAAGTTGATCATTTTCCTGGTGGTGATTGTGACGAGGGCTTCGGCCTCTACCCATTTGGTAAAATAAACAAATGCGACGACAGCATATCGTACCCCACCTCTAAACATTGGGAGAGTTCCAATGATGTGATGTCGATTTACCATATGGAGAATAGCCATGGGCAGATCATTTGTGTCAATTCTGTAGGCGGGGCTCTCGGGATCTTTGAGAAGCATTGGCACTTGTCGCATTTGCAAGCATAGTCTGTGGCGTCTTGATTGTGCATGGGCCAACGATAGCCATGTCTAAGTACTTTTCTGGATAGGGTTTGTCCTCCAGTATGGTCACCGCACTCACCCTCATGTACACTAGTAAGTACTTGGGTGGCATCCTCATTTGCTATGCATCTAAGCAATGGGACAGAGAAACCTCTGCGGTAGAGCACCCAATCCATTAGAAGATAGCGAGCCGATTTGCCGGTGAGTGATTGCCTTTCCCTGTAGCTTCCCGAAAGCGTCCAATGCTGTAGGTAATTCTTGATTGGTGTCATCCAAGATTTAGGTTCGGATTCAGCATTCATGGCCACCTCGGTTTGTGTTTGCTTGATACTAGGGGAGTTGAGCACTTCGACAGGGGCGAATCCCAAGAGTTGTGGATCCTTGGAGCTTGCTAGTTTGGCAAGTGAATTTGCTTTTCCATTTTGTTCCCGGGGGATGTGTGTGATGACGAAGCGGTCGAAGTGGGTGAGTAAATCATGAACCTGAGCTAAGTATAGGGTGAGTCGTTCTCCCTTAGCTTGATATTCCCCTTGCGCTTGATGCGCGATGAGTTCTAAATCGTAGAAAATTTGGATTGTCTTTAGTTTTAGCTCGATCGTGATTCTAAGTCCGGCTATCAAGGCCTCATATTCGGTGTCGTTGTTGATAGCAGGGAAATTTAATTTCAATGCGTAGCATATCGGGCGTTCTTCGGGGGTGATGAACACGACTCTGGCCTCGGAACATTAACTTTTGAAGGAGCCGTCCATGAACAATTCCCATTGATTGTTGGGAGCCTCAGCGTTCTCTGTAGGAGCCTCCTCAGGGATTGTGAATTCTATGATGAAGTCGGCGAGCGCTTGTCCGAGGATGGCTCGACGGGGTATAAAGGTTATCTCAAACTGGCTTAGTTCCATACTCTACTTTAGTAGCCGTCCTGATGCTTTGGGACGTTGTAGGACCGGTCGTAACGGCTGATCAGTGAACACCTATATAGGGTGAGACTGGCAGTATGGTCGAAGCTTCCGAGAAGAAATCAATAGGCAGAATGCCAGCTTTTCTAGCTTCAAGTAGTTCTTTTCTGCTCCTGTCAATCGTTTGCTTATGTAGTATATGGGTCGTTGGACGCAGTTCTCGATGCATATGGGTGTCAAGATGATTGCCTACACAGAAACAGCCAAATAAACATATAAGTCCTCATGATCCACGGCATTAGATAAGATAGGTGGTCGCTCTAAGTGGTTCAGGAGGTCCTCGGATGCGGAAACGCATTCTTGGGTCCACTCGAAGTTGCGTTTTCCTTTTCGAAGTAAATCGAAGAAAGAAATGCACTTGTCGGTGGCTTTAGAGATGAACCGACTTAAAGCGGTGACCTTTTCGTTTAGACTTTGGGCATCCTTAATGTTCTTGGGGATCTGGATGTCCCGAATAGCTTGGATTTCTTCTGGATTGGTTTCAATTCCCCGAGAATTGACGATGAAACCCAAGAATTTCCTAGAAGCGACTCGAAAGGAGCATTCAGGGGATTGAGTTTCATGTCGTACTGGTAAAGGATATCGAACATTTCAAAGAGGTCACAGACATAGTCGTTGAAATCTTTTGATTTGACCAACATGTCGTCCACGTACACCTCCATGGGCTTCCCAATTTGGTTTTTAAAGAGTCGATTAACCATTCGCTGATAAGTGGCGCCAGCATTTTTGAGGCCGAAGGGCATGACGCGATAGTAGTAAAGTCCAAGGCTGTTATGAAAGAGGTATGATCATGATCATGAAGATTCGTCGGGATTTGATTGTAGCCTGAGTAAGCGTCGATGAAAGATAGTAGCTGGTATCCGACGGTTGAATCGACTAGTCGATCGATCTTTGGGAGTGGGAAGTTATCCTTGGGACATGCATTGTTTAAATCAGAGAAGTCAATGCATGCTCGCCATTTACTGTTGGCTTTTTTGACCAGGACTGGGTTGGAGACCCATTCGGGATAGTCGGCTTCGCGGATGAAGTTATTATGGAGTAGACGGTCTACCTCTTCCTCGAGTGCTTTGGACCTCTCTGGTCCCAGAAAGCGGCGCTTCTGCTTGGTTGGAGGCATTGTGGGATCGATGCTTAAACAATGGCAAGCGACCGAGGTATTGATGCCTTTCATATCGGAATGAGTCCATGCGAACACGTCCAAGTTTGCCTTCAAGAAATTAAGTTGCGGTTCTATCTTTAGCACCCTTAATGGATCGTCGGGATTAACTGGGATATCCACTGTAGGATCGACCAGAGTGGCCCTTTTATATTCGGGCTCTTCGTCCTTCCGTGGGGTAAGGTCATTGAAAAGATGACAGTGGCACCTGAGCCAAGGCCCTGACGCCACTGATTGCTATGCAGAGACAGTCTTGGCACAAGAAGGTGTGGGCACGACTTTTCTCTTATCCTTATTGCGCGTATTCTTCCATTCTATTGCATAACATTCCCTGGCACTTGCTTGGTTGCCTCTAACTGTTCAAATCCTGTTTTCTGTTGGGAATTTCATTAGGAGAGACCATGGTGACATTAGGACCCGAAACTCAACGAGGAAAGGGCATCCAAGGAAATCTTTGTAGGGGGAATCAATGTCTATAACCATGAAATGAGGATTCGAACCCGGCTCTGATCCCCCTTGGCCAATTCTACGGGAAAATCGATCATTCCCATAGGGCAACTAGAAGCCCCATTGAAGCCGTGGATTGTGGCGCGGCATGGCTTTAGGTCCTTTGTTTCCAATTTCATCTAATCATAAGAAGCTTTGAAAATAATGTTGATCGAGCTTCCCGAGTCAATCAATACTTTCCGGACAGAGGTAGCGACGATTTGAGCTGTGATAATTAGTGGATCGGTGATTGGGATTTCAACCCCTGTAGAATCTCTTTCACGGAAAACAATGTCGTCCCGCATGGTTTTTTGGAGATTGGATGGGTTGGATTCGTCGGGAGTGGAGCAAGCTTCATAAGTAGCATGCTTCATGAAACTCACATACTATTCCATTTTCTGAAAGCTCTCGTGTATAGGGTAAGGTCCGCCACGTATGGTATTGATCACGATCCCTCGCCTTGGGTTAGATGGACCTGCAGCCGTCTTGGCGGATGCTTGAGGTGCTGGCGGTAGAGGCTTTGAATTTGCCTCGTGGGGAAACGGCTCTTGGACATATTTCTCGAGTCGTTTCTCGTGGATAAGATTCTCGATTATGTCCCTAAGCTGGCAGCACTCATTGGTATCATGCCCGTACACATCGTGGTATCGACAGTACTTCCCGGTATTTTTCTCGCGGTCAATTGATTCTATGGTGCACGGCTTCTTGTATGGCAATGTGTTGCACCTCTCCAAGTAGATTGTTTCTAAGTCTTCGTTCAACGAGGTGTAAGACTCGAAGGCCCAGTAAGGACCGCGTTTCCTCGGCTCGGTCGAGGCCTGACCATTGTTCCGGCCCCCGTACCTACCATTGTTCGGGATTTGCCTACTGGTACCAGCCCCTTGTTCTGATCAAAGGGCTCTACGACTTCTTTTCCTTTAAGGTTGTTATTTGCAGTGTCTGCTTGGGACTCGTTGGGGTGACTTGTGGCAGAGAGCCAGTTCCGTCTTGCCTCCTCTTGACATAAGTACTGATATGCTTTCTCATAGAAGGCATCGAGGCTTTTTGGCTACTTCCAATCAATCCATGCCCCGAATTCGGAAGTAGGAAGGACACCTTTGGCTAACTGAAAGAGTATGGTACAAGGGTCTGGATCCCTGACCTCGGCAGGGGCGATGCTGAACCGGGAGAGGTAGCTTTTGAGTGACTCGGCGGTTCCTTGGTATAGGTTGGACAAAGCAAGGACATTTTTTGGAGTTGGGATATGCATCCTGAATTGCTTGACTATTTCTGTCGCTAGATGGCTGAAGTTGTTGATGGATTCAAGTGGGATGCGAGAGAACCAAAGTAAAGCGGTTCCTAATAGGAAGACTGGGAAGCACTTGCATTTGACTGGTCGTTGCCCCGGCTTGAATCCATTTTCCATTCATACCGGTTCAAGAAAGCACAAGGATCGGTAGAGCCATCGTAGAGTGGCATTTGTGGCATGCTAACACATCACGACCATTGAGCTTCGTTTACTCTTCTATTAAAGGGGTTGCGCCTAATGTGCGCCTTCCATGAATCATGCACATTTCCTCGCATTTCCCTCATGATCCTACGGACCATGTCGGGGATATAAGTTGGATAAGGGTCCGCCATTAGGACCCATGGATTTTGGCAAAGCTCTAGGGTTCTGTTGCGAGGGCGTCTTCTATGATGGATGTCTGGGTCGTCTTCTTCTATGTCCTCGATGTCTATAATCGGATCCTGGCGAGGAGCGGGTTGGTGCGGATCCTGTTCTGGAAAAGTGTGGGCCACTAGCATAGTAGGTCCATTGTCTCGATGGGTGACCGTCGGGTTTTCTCGATGAAGGGGTTGGTTGGTCGGGCCTAGTCTGTCCTTGATGATCAAGCGTGAACGATATTGGTATTGTGCCTCATTGCTATATGTGAATGTAGTCCAGATGCCATTCTCATTGACATTGGCATGGCCATTGCCGTTGCCGTTGTCGAGAGCGTTGGTGCGGATGACGACGTTTTTGATGAGTCTAAACCTCCTTCCTTGATGTGGGCCCTTTGACTCGGAGGAAGATGTTTCCAAGAAAGTTGGTCGAGGTCGAGCATTATTTCAGGTTAGTTGAAGTCGAATGACGACGCACTGACTTTCTTGAATTTGTCGCATAAGGTCGATGTTGTTCTTTAATGCTTGATTGAGCTTGACTGCTGTATTCTCATATTTCTTACTAAGCGTGCGGATCTGAGCTTGTGTTGCGGGCGCTTCGGAGTCCACGGTAGGAAGGACGTGTTCATTAGTGATCGGGATATCTGCCAGCTAAGGCTGTTGAGATGTTCCGGCTTCAGCTACGGCTGAAGAGTCGATCATTGCATTCTTTGGTCGCTTTGCCATCGTAAGCAGGCTCAGCGGTAGGTTAAGCTGAAGAACCTAAAGCTCGTTGGAGGTCGAGATGGCAATGTGCGACAAAGGCATAAAACTCCGAGTGTTCTCAGTAAAAGCACCAAATGTTGATGGCAAAAATTGTTGTAAACACCAAAGATTCCAATTACTAGGAATAATCAACTTGGTCGTGTAGACAAGAACTGAAAGCAGTAAATAACACAAGAGATTTATAGTGGTTCGGCCTCATAAGGGGCCTACGTCCACTTTGAAGTGTTGTTAGAATATTATTGATCACAAAAGGTTACAAGGTTGAGACCATTCCATGACATCCCATTACAATAGTTGCTAAGCAATACGATGTCATCATTCTCATATATGATGTCATAATTGGGATATATTGAAAAATACAGGAAAAAGATAGATTTGCCCTTCTTCTTCCTCAAAGTGGAGATGCCATTAATGGATTTCTCATGAAGTCCCAAGGTCTCAAATTCCAACCCCTTTGAAGTGTGAAGCCATAGGCTATTTATAGGAGAGGGGTTAGGTAGGAGTAGGTGGGAGTTGGTAGGAGTAGGTAGAAATAGGGAACCACACCCAGAAATTCGCACCCAGCACCTGCGCATGCCAGTAATTCGCACCCAGCCCTGGGGGTGCGAATTTTGCACCTCCCGAGGTGCGAAATTTGTACCCCATGGGAGGTGCGAAATTCGTACCTCCCGAGGTGCGAAATTCGCGCCCCTGGATATGAATTTCACCCCCTGCTGGGTGCGAATTTCGCACCCTGCCAAGTGCGAATTTCGCACCTGGTTGGGTGTGAATTTTGCACCCTGCTGGGTGCAGATTTCGCGCTCCTGCTGCATGCAGATTTCACATCCTGCTGGGTACAAATTTCTCACCCCTTAGGGGTGTGAAATTCGCACCTCGAGGGGTACGAAGGTCGCCTCTTGGGGGGTAAGGCCATGGTGATAGGTGTTGGTGGTCCATGGCTTGGTTCCCGCCTTGGGCTGCGAGGTCTTTGTTAGAGCGATCCCTCTTCGACCTGTTTCCTTCGCTCCTAGATGTCCTCCTTGGCCTTGACTCCACGCGATGGGTTAAATTGAGCATGTCCTATGTACTTTTGGGAACCGAACAAAAAGGCCGGTTAACATTAAGTAATCTATAAATCTGGAAACCTGAAAGCTACTGTTTGTAATAAGTAGAGAAAAGAAGGGAAAAGTTATGAATTGCAATAATTTGGACTTAATTATAAATTAAGTAATCTGTAAACCTAAGAATCTAAATCCTGCTGATAAGAAGAGCATATTATCTGAAAACCTGAGAATTTGAAATCTGCTGATAAGAATAACATGTTAAAGGCTTATTAATGAACTTAAATGGGGTAAGTTATATAACTGAAATTAATAATAAAGAATAACAAGGTAACCGGAATAATAAGTTAATATGATTTGAAATAACCAAGTTAACTAGAAATCTAATAAGGTAGAGCAAGAGCGTAATTAAACGTTTAGACATAGGGCCTAATAATACGTCAACCCGAGGCATTTGAACCAGTCTGTATGTCTGAAAGTGAAGAACCCAACGGGGTAGATCATCGTTGTGTTATGAGACATAAAGGGAGCGCATGTCCATCTTAGAGCGCATGTCCATCTTAGAGCGCATGATGATCTACCCCGTTGGGTACTTAACAGCACGCGGCTTCCTGTAACGTGGAGGATACTCCAGATAGTCCTTTGTGTGGCGGCAACATTTAGGCTGTGCTCGCAGAGGTTGGGTCTGCGCGTTACTACTCGGTGAGTATACCTTGATTTCCATGATAGTGGGCAGTCAGAAGGCTGTAAGGTGGCATATGTGATTCGACGAATCTGGTGCCTTGTGACTAGGTGGGTTACAACCATCCCATCTGTTTTCCTTAGGCGGGTCTAACCATTGATTGATAGTAATCGTCGGGTACTGGTCATCGATAGTTAACATGATGCGGAAAGGCGGAGAGCTAAACAAAAAGACCACTGCCCTTTTACTATCGAGGCTTTGTTTATGGGACACGCCAATTTGGATGTAGATTGTTTATTAGGGGCACGTCACTAGCTCTCATATTTGTTGGCTTTTCACTAGTTGAGGGAGGGGTCAGGTGGGACTATAGCCACCATGAAATTGTAGACCATAGCATCTGTGTATACAAATATCTAAAAATGTTCCCGACAGAGTTTCATGTATTTTATATAGCCCTGTTACAGAACTCGGTGCACAGTAGATGATATGTGTGGATATATGCATACCATATCCGGATGGTGTATCATCAAGGTTGAGGCATTGAGTACGATTAACGATATGTACGTGAGAAAGTCTAGATACATGCACGTCTGCTCCGAGTGGTGTATCATAGACTATAGGGCATTACTCTGTGATGGAATCTGATTCGATCGTTCAAAGGTGGCAACCCATGCGCTTATGTAGCATGGCGATAGTGGTTCTATGCGGAACGTAGCATTGTTATATAGAGATCTGTATGCCATTCCAGCATAGGATGAGGGACTGTGTATATTTCTATGGCGTTACAGCGGAGACCATGCGAGTGGGGTACCATGGGGTGTACCTTAATATTAGGGGTAGTTATATGTATATTGTATTAGGTTAATCTACTGGGGAGTATATGGGTATGACGTGTGTGTAAGCCTAGAGTACTATTAACACAAGTAACCTAATGAATAAGAAAATGTAACTGACTAGTATATATATGGTTACCCAGAATGTGTAGTTTAAATCCAGTCACCAGAACTTGTGTTCTGACCCTCTCCTCATAACATACTTGCAGGTTATATTTGTGGAAGAGATATGATAGCTTTGGATACTGGTTAGACAATATTATTATCTGGGTAATGCTACATTTGATTATATTATATTTTATTCCATTTCAATGTGAGATGTTTTCTTTTCTCTGATATGTTTATTATCTCTGTCTTTTCTGCGGGATATCAGACAAACCAACACGAGTTTCAATAGATTACAATTTTGAAAAAAAAAATTTGGACTTTCAGAGTTTGGGTTGTTCTAAAGATCAGAAAGAAATGCACCAATATCAGCTTTAGTATTTATGAAAGAGATAGTGAGGCTGCATGGTATACCCAAGACTATTGTGAGTGATAGGGACACTATCTTCACATCAAAGTTCTAGAAAAGTTTTCAAGAGGCTATGGGGAGTGAGCTTTGCATGAGCACTGCTTACCATCCTTAATCTGATGGGAAAACAGAAGTGGTTACGAAGGTGTTAGAGGATCTGTTGAGAGCATGTATGTTGGACTTTGGGGTTAACTAGGAAGATCAGCTCCATTTGGTAGAATTTACAAACAATAATAGCTAACAAAGCACCATAGGAATGGCACCATTTGAAGCTTTATGCGGTAAGCCATGTTTATCTCCTATATGTTGGGTTGAAACTGGAGAAAGTACAATTTTAGGACCAGATTATATAAAAGAAACTACTGAAAAGATTGCATTAATTAGAAAGAGAATGGCAGTTGCACAAGATAGGCAGAAGAAATTTGCAGATAGAAAAAGGAAGCAAGTAGAATATCAGGTTGGAGACTTTGTTTTCTTTAAAATTTCACCAATGAGAAAGGTGTTGAGGTTTGGAAAACAAGGAAAATTAACACCAAGGTAGGAACCTATAAAATTCTGGAAAGAATTGGCTCTCTCGCATACAAATTAGAATTACCTGAAGATATGCAAGGGATGCACAAAGTTTTTCATGTATCATAGTTGAGGAGATAGGTTTATGATAAGAATGACATTCTAGAAACACCATCTTAGATTCAAGTGAAACCAGACTTGGTTTATGAGAAAGAGCCAGTGGGGATTTTGGCTAATGAAGTAAAGAAGTTAAGGGACAAAACTTTGAAGCTTGTGAAAGTGCAGTGGAGTCTTGATCCAAATGATTGCACATGGGAGTTAGAAGACAATGTTAGGGTGAATTATCTAAGTTGTTTGCAAATTAGAGGTATTTTTACTTTTGAAATTATCTAACATGTAGGTGATTTGGAATTGCTAAACATAAATTTATTGTTTGGATGAATATGTGTGTGTTTTATCTGGATTAAAATTTCTGAATTTAACAAATAATCATGCACAAGTATGGAGAGATTATAAGGACACAATCCCTAAAAGGTGGGGTATCTGCTATCACCCAAACCTTTTAGTAAAATTATTTTAATCTTTTTTTAAAATGTTTTGCTAAATTTAAATGGAATTAGTGAGGATTTTGGGCTATGTGTACATATATATGTGTGTGTGTGTAAATCTGTGCACCAAGGTCATGCACAAGGTAGAACCATGAATTCCAGGAAAGGCAACATGGTATGAACATATATGCATGTATTCCATTAAATTAAGTAATCTGGTTAGATGAATGATGAAAAGAAGATCTGAGATTATATATATATATATATATATATATATATATATATATATGTACACACACATGTATAAGGTAAAAATGTGTTATGCAAGTTTAAAAGTGTGTATAGGTACATTTAGTAAAGGAGCTTATTTTATTAAGTCACCATTTTGTCATGACTTGATATATGGAGGGAAAATGCTTTAAAAAAAATCTTTTATTTCTGAAAAGCAATTCATATTTTGTTGAGCAACTTTTTACCCCGAGCATTAAAAAGCTAATGAGGCAAAAATAATGTGTACAATACTCACACAAATGGTATTATCTATTGAGGAAAAAACTAACTTTAGGTGACACAAAACCCTACGAACTGAAACAATACAAGTAGGGAGTATACGGGTAGAAATTGGTTGCCTAGAAAATTAAGAGAAAACCCATAAATCATATTTGAATACAAAGGAAAAGGCTTAGGGAATAAGATAGAGTTCTCTGATTTTTACCTTAGAAGAAGAAGGTTTTTTGGTGAGCAATCTCACTCACAATGCCTGGCAATAAGTCCTAAATATAGAGGTGTCGATTTTTTTTATATCCATTATATTTTTTGTTTTAAATCATGAGTTAAATTCTCTGTTTACTCTTATGTATGGATGTTTTTATGCATTGCTTGATTCTATGACATGGGTTTAAGTTCTTTTCTTAAATGTGTTCAAGTTGTTCTGATTTTCTGAATAATAGTGTTCTAAAATCTCAAAATGCTTAAGAAAATAATGTTGATATATGGAAAAACCTCCTAAAAGAAAATATGGGTTACGATATACACATGTATAGGTGTTGAGGCTCAATGTTAAATGATCTAGAGTGCAACAAAATTTTCTTTGTGTTGAACTTTTGTCATATGCTAAAAGCTGTTTTTTAGTTGGGTTTTGAACTCTTTGAAATTAACTCATTCATGGTGACATAGACCACTAAAAATACTTCAAAAAAGCCATACACTAGTATTAGATGCAAAAGCAATATATATAAGCCTATTTTATAAAAACCCGTTTGTTTTATTTCTGTATGGTTTGCATAATTGGTTGCTTCATCTTACTGGTTGAATGATTGTTTTATCCATTCATATAAATTGATCACAGTTAATATGGGGCATCATGTGATGAATTATGACTGTTATATTACATCATACTCAGTTTGATTGATGCTAGAAAATAAAGAAAGACCTATAGTAACGAAAACTAAGAGATGATGGTTAAGAATGTTGTTGAATGGCTTGCACTTGAGTTGTGAGTTTGACACATGGCTTGATTAAGTCCTGAGATCATTGTGTAATGATTTGAATTATATCATTATGGTGTGTCCTGGTGATTCATATATGCAGATGAGACCAGGGTAAAAGTAATTAAACTATTATTGAAAATGATAGGAATGAACTTGAGTTTTCCTGGAATTTCTATGGCAATCTGATAACAATGTTTATATGACTCATGTTCATGGTCAGGTTGGTTTTACCATTTTTATGTATGGTAGAAATGATTATATGCATTTGTATGTGTTTCGTTTTTGAATACAAATTGATTTAAGAAATCAGCATGTGTGCACCTACACAATGATATCAGACATGCACACCAGAAACATACTTCTCAAAACAGAATTTCCTTATAGTTTTTCCTTGGTTTCATTACTTAAATTATGATTGAAGATGCTCATACCCGTCAAATAGTCTAACCCTATTTTGCTCATGGCATATGGGGTGTCTCATTTTATAATGAGGCAAACTCTATTGCTTTTTCAGGTAATGAAGGTGCTAAATAATTTGGATTAAGAGTTATGGCTTGTTTCCATGGGAACTGGTATGCATAACTTAGTTACATAAGAGCCTCTAAAATGCTTAAATCTACATGAATTTATAAGAAATTTTTTATATCATTTATGTAAGGAGATGATACATACATATATATATATATATGGTTATTCTGTGTATGGTTTTATAATGACTTTGGCAAAACTTAATGTATTAGCTAATGTTTGGATTTGAATAGTATTCCTATTGACATTTTACTAGCTGAAAATTGGGTAAAATATATTTAGAATTATAAAAGATTTTCTAATACTATGTATTAGTCAATCTGTAGTCATTAAACAAGGTTAAGTGTGTTTGTATGCATCTTTAAATGTCTGGATTGTTGGTGCATCTACTTGTTCAAGTCTCACTTCAAATAGATGCATATTTGATCCACTTGGCTCAGTTCAAACCATTTGGGCTAGCCAGAGTTTCAATATTGCATTTGCAACAAAAATTCAGATATTTAAGCATGCACCTGGCACTGTTATAGTCTGAATCTAATTCCACTGTTTTTACAAGAATGTTGTAGTTATTTTATAAAGATTAAGCTTGCAAAAGGTGTACATATTATTACTATATATTTATATAGTAAAATTGTATGAAGTTTTATCTATAATTATTAATTCATTTTATTATTCTAGAAAATTTTTTATCAAGAATTGTTAAGTAGCACATGTTCGTAAGTTATGTAATACACAAATATCCTATTAGAATATGTGTGATAAATTGATCCAAGAAAGGTCAATGTAACTCTTGCTTTTCTTCTAGACTCTGATTATAAGCAAGAGGGATATATATATATATTTATATATATGTATGTATATGTATATGCATATATATCTTCATATATATATATATAACAAAACACTTTTTATAAACTGATATTTTTATATTGGTAAACATTTATGATCTTTTATATTAAGTTAAAGAGTAATGGCTTTGATTGTAGCAATATATATATTTTATACATGTAACAACACATAGCTTGGATTGTAAAAAAAATCATGCCAAAAATTCATTAATAAATCAGGGTCATTTCAGATTTTGTAATATAAACTCCTCGTGATATTCATAGTGATACACTGTAAATACCACAGGGCAGACTGATCTCTAGCGCTCATAGATCATCCCCGATACAACTATACTAGTTGGTTGATTAGAACCAGTATTTAAAAATACCTGATCCTGAGCAGCTACAACTCAGTTATAGTTGTCTGCTGAATTTTTATTTATACTCACACTTTTAAGTACACAATGCATCTCAAGTGCAATGCTCATGGAAACATAGTACGGTACAACCAGCTGAGCAAATACAAGAGTACAAGCGACAAACATGCTCGACAAAATGGAGCACAATAATGCACTTCAGTGTAAAAGAACATCTCATAATGTACAAAACATGATGCAACATAAAAAACCCAAGCAAGATGGAAAGGCCAAGTGTATAAATTAGATATAACAACTGTTCTTATTAGAAATAACCAAGAACCATAGAAGTTCAACCTAGAAGAAAGTGCTAAGACCAAATGAAGAAGTTTCAAGTCTAATATCAACAACATGATGACACAACAGATGTGCACTAAGCAAGCACATACATGGCAGTGCAAAAAGTTTCAAGTCTAATATCAAAGCAGAGGAACAACATATGCAACAACATGAAGTATAGTGCACAAGGCTGTAACACCCCGTAATTTTTAAAACATGACATAAAGGATAACATAAAAATACTTAATTTTTATAAGAAGAATTAAGGGAAACGGGTTGCACCATTGCGTTCGTCTCGGAATTCTGCTTGAGATAGAGTCCGAGTTTGCGTAAAACGGATATAGTATGAAGAAGTTATGGAGGTTAGAAGATTTAAGATTAAATTAGAATTAAATAAATAATTAATAAATCAAAATTCGGAATTCAAACCAGCAAGAAGAAGTGGGCGGGAAAATTCCCACCAGAGGGTCGACACTGGTGTCGACCCCCCTTAAGGGATGTCGACACTGGTGTCGACCCCCTATAGGGGTATTGACATAGGTGTCGACCCCCTATAGGGGTCGACCCCTGCTGACTGGTCTGGACAATGATAATTTTCTGAGTCGTAGGGCTACGTGGCAACTTCTGATTGGTCTGATGACACATTTTCTTGGACTGAATGGTCTGGATGGATCCTATGTTGATCTAAAGACTCAAATTAATCATATACTTCTATATAATCACATCTAACCTAAACCCTAAGCTAAACTAAATTCATTCATGAGCCTATATGCTGCTGAATACTAAACTAATCTAGCCTCCATCATAACAAATCAAATTCAAGCTAGAAGATAAAAATCAAAGTCTACATCAAGGGTTAAGCTTAACAAATTCAGAAATCAGATCCCAGAATTCAAGATCCGTTCTTTTTCTGTGAGTTCTAGTCACTTTTAGGTTTAAATGGATAAATGTGAATTGTGGTAGACTATGAATTGGGTATATGCTGTAAATCATGAACTTATGCAAGCATACTATCTCATTTCCCCTAGATCTAATATATGGACATTCTACTATGTTTCCTATACGAATCTTGAATTACAGTTATATTGTGGTACATGTGAACTTGTTAATACAGATCTGACTTTCTAGATCTGATTATGGTGATTCAATATGACGTTTATATGAACATTGATTTGTGACCATGTTAGGATGATAGTACATCCATTAATTTGACATTACTTGGATCTAGACTTTGGTGTTAATCACCTTTCACTTGTTATATTACGATACCTGGGTATATGTGGTAAACTTGACATGTGAACCTAAACTTGTTATTATGCCACACTGACTATGCTAGATTTAGGTAATTGGGCACCTAATATTGAATCTAGATCTCATTATGCTTGCCTAAACACAAGTTATTAATTTGATGTCCAATTTTTCATGATAATTATCACATGTCCATTCACTTAGTCACTATGCCAGTTATGCTAATATTTATGCCAGAACATGATTGAATAGTCAACCTTATCATGTTCCCTTTTTTTGTTATGACGAGGCTACTTTATAACCTCGATGCCGCCAAAATACGTGTGAATACGTTAGCTAGGAACAGGGATAAAGGGAATTTGAAATTGGCATAGTTTATATAATATTTATATGAAATAAGCATATAATTCAAATGGGGAAACATAGAATTAATTACCTAAAATGACATAGGTAAATTTGGGTAAACATGAATTAATTACCTATAATGACATAGGAAAATTTGGGTAAAAATGGCATAATTTGAATATGACCATTTATGGATAGGTAATTCAAATTATTGTTGCAAAATAGGTATTGACACCTATAAAAGGAAAGGATTAATTAATTGGTAAATTAATTAAAAATGGAATGTTAGAAATTACAATTTGGAATTGTAATTGTACTTATGACACGAGGTTAGGTAACATTAGTGGCGGAAGTCTGCCCGGAACCGGCCGGCATATCCAGCAGCCACTAATGTTGATCCTAATGTGGGAGGTCTAAGTACGTAAATACGAATCGGGATAAGACGGGAGGTTAAGCCCAACTGTGGAATAAGACTACCCGTAACCGACCGGCATATCTAGCATCCACATGTTGTAGGCCTATTGTGGAAGGTCTAGCCCATTATAAACCATAAATGGACATGGTTATAAATTAGAATACTTAACCAAATCAAAACCATTAGGATTGTGTGAACTTAGACTTAAATTGAGGTTAAGTAAACTTGATTTAGTAAAGTGGGAGGGTTAAGTAAATCTTGGGTAGGTGGGTAATATTAGTATATATAGGCCCATAAACTTAACCATCAAATAAACATGCTTGAATCAGTGGGAGGGTTAAGTACATCTTGGGTTGGTGGGTAATATTTGTATATATAGGCCCACAAACTTAACCATTACAGAGTTATGTAATTAAAGATCACCCTTTAGGGTATACATAACTAGTATAGGGCTATGTTATTAAAGATCACCCTTTTAGGGTATACATAGTCAGCGGAAAACCTAGTGGGGATACAAGACAAAGGGGAGAGCTTGTATCATATTGTGTAGGAGTTACGTAATTAAAGATCACCCTTTAGGGTATACATAACTAGTATAGGGCTATGTAATTAAAGATCACCCTTTTAGGGTATACACAGTCAGCGAAAAACCTAGTGGAGATACAAGAGAAAAAGGAGAGCTTGTATCATATTGTGTGGGACCCATTTCAGTCAGTAACCCATAGTTGGTATTAGAGTAGAGAACTCCGTACTAGCCGGAGAAGGGGCACGCTTACTAATTGATTATAAGAGATCCAAACGAGATGGATGGCGGGAGCGGCGCAAACCGAACGGGGACATGTGCATGCATGGGTCGGGCAGAGGGGGACAAGACGATCGTGACACCAGTAGATAGGCATGTGTACATATTGGGTTGCCACTTTTGGGAAGTGATACCCCCTACTGTGGGGCCAGCACAGGACATCTAAACAGTAGGGAGCTGATGATTAGGGTAGTAGTTAGGGTATACTCGGGTGTATGCCCTAAGTCTACCAACTTGTTGTGGAAGGGATTATCTCATCTTGATTATACTAGTAATAGTGCAGAGTAGTCATTAGTGAAGCGTGTATATACCTTACCTTATCTGCCTTGTCACACCTGCCATCTGTATAGTGATCTATCTTATCCACTCTATGCCTGTCATGTTTACCTTTATTTATTTACTGGCTAAAAGTTACTAGACTCGCCAGACTTTATGCCTGACCCCTTTTGGTTTTCCTTCTCCCTTCCATGTCCCCCCCCCCACCCTCAGGTTTTATGGAAAGGAAACACACAGGCTTAGCCAGGATTTGGATATCATCTTGCTAGAAGCTACTATTGAAGTATGACTCGAGTCTTTGTCTCTGCTATGGCTTACTCTTTTATTTATTGTGGAATAATGTTTTCTTTTAATTCCTATGTACTCTGATTATGCAAGACAGAAGTATTTTGTTGTAATGGTTTTATGACTTATGGTATTATGAACCACGATATTATGATTTAAGTCTGAAATAAAATTTATGAAATTTCCGCTGCTATCTTTTTTATATCTATCTTGTAATTATTCTATGTCTGTTTACCTACAATGCTCCACAGAACTTAATGCATTCCCTTGGTGAGTGACATTAATGGATGTGGGGTGTTACACTTGGTATCAAAGTTGAAGGTTACCAGATTAGATAAAAGTTTTTGAAAACTATTTTCAAAAAGGTTTTAAAAAGAAAAGCATTTTTCAAAAAGGAAAGTCTGTTTTGAAAAACATTCCCCAAAAAGCCATATGTAGTATCCTTCGGCCCTTTATCTAAATCTCTTCACTTTTCTTTTTAGCATGTCTTGGGGGCAAAACATCCCTAATCTTCCAGAGGGCGTCACAATACCCAGATGGTTCCGAAGGTATTTGGAGGCCACAGCACCCGCCGAAGGCCAAGGAAACGTTCCTCCAGCTGTACCCATCATTCCTCCTCCTCCTTTGCACAAGAATGCTTTCTCAAAGATATGTAGAGACTTTCAAGCTATGGGCGGAAAGAACTTTAATGGGACTGAATCATTCGTGGAAGCAAGAAACTGGTTCAAGGAAATAGAAGATTTGTTTGTTATCTTCGAAGTGGACGATAGGCGGAAGATACAATTGGCTGTATGGTCACTTAAGGACGAAGCCTCCTTCTGGTGGGAAGTTACTAATGCTGAGAGACCAGTTGAGACTTGGGAGAATTTCAGAATGGGGTTTGAAATGAAGTTCTTCTCGCAAGCTGAGCAAAGCCTACAGATAGAGAAGTTCTTAGCACTCAAACAGGGAAGCCTATCGGTTATGGAATACGTCAACAAATTCAACTAGCTAGCTAGATTTGGACTGGAGTTAGAAAACACTCCACATAAAAAGGCTCTCCCTTTTGCTAAAGGGTTAAATGAGCCACTGCACGATCTAGCTATGTCCTATATACCTATGGGCGCGACCTATGAGAGATTAGTGGACATGGCACTGTTACAGGAGGACAAGGGAGAAAAGAAGGAAGTGGAAGCTGAGGAGTCATCGAAGAATAAGAAGGTATTGCCCATGAAAGGGCAACAGCAACAACAGCCACAACAACATCAAAAGAAAGGAGGGAAGGCACGAGATTGGTTTTCGAATATACTAGGTGGGTAATGCAAAGCCAGTTGCATAGCCTGAGCGACATGTGACCCCTAAAAGAAAAGAGGGAACTTGGTAAGCACGTGGGGGAGCTACTTGGGAAGAGGTTTGAAAGGTGAATCATATCAGGATGGGGAACCTATTAAAGACAGTCCTTGAGGAAGCCCATCAATCTAAGATGACTATTAAATCAAGCGGCAATATAATGTACAGAGTCCGAGGAAGTGGAGCCAAACTTGTGGAAGGGAGTAAAAGTAGAGAAGACAACGAGAATGCAACTTGGGAAACTAAAGATAAAGATCACGCTTCATACCCTTTCCTTTAGGACTATGTTCTTAACTTCTTTTTCCAAAGCTTTTTATTTGTACTTGTTTCTATCATTCGTCTGTATCCTATCGATCAAATCTTCGACCTTTAGGTAAGGAACCCATGGATGTAAATATGCGTTTGAAACATGTTATGTTATATGGATGCAAGTGGATGCAAGTGTTTGCAAGTGGTTGCCTATGGACGCATATACACACTCATTGGGCACTAAGATCGGCTCAATCACACTCATACTGCATGTGGATGTATCTGCATTTTTCATTTCTTTTATGGATGGAAATGGATGAACTAGCATATGGATGTTGCATTTGGACTAATGAGTGTGCACACATGTAGAGCTTATATGTTACAATAGGTTTATTTGCATACATATTGGATTCATGGCACAAACATACATTGCATTAAGGAGGTCAACTGAATCAGTAAACCACCTATTTTTTTTTTTTTTTTTTTGCCTTAGAGAAGGAACGTATACACACACTTTTGCATATGTTCATATAGCATCAGAAATTTTTTAAGGACAATGGATGCATGTGGATGATGATTGAGTAGATGGATGATTGGATGGTTGGATACATTCTTCTTAACTTGAAGATTTCAGGGATGAAATCATTTAAGGAGGGGAGAATGTAACACCCCATAATTTTTAAAACATGACATAAGAGATAACTTAAGAATACTTAATTTTTAGAAGAAGAATTAAGGGAAATGGGCTACGCCATTGTGTTCATCAGAGTTTGCGTAAAACGGATACAGTATGAAGAAGTTATGGAGATTAGAAGATTTAGGTTTAAATCAGAATTAAATAATAATTTATAAATCAAAATTTGGAATTCAAACCAGCAAGAAGAAGTGGGCGGGAAAATTCCCGCCAGAGGGTGTCGACACTCGTGTCGACCCCCTATAGGGGTGTCGACATAGGTGTCGACCCCACTGTAGCGGTCGACCCCTGCGGACTATTCTAGACAATGATGATTTTCTGAGTCGTAGGGCTACGTGGCGACTTCTGATTGGTCTGATGGCACATTTTCTTGGACTGAATGGTCTGGATGGATCCTATGTTGATCTAAAGGCTCAAATTAATCCTATACTTCTATATAATCACATTTAACCTAAACCCTAAGCTAAAATAAATTCATTCATGAGCCTATATGCTATTGAATCCTAAACTAATCTAGCCTCCATCATAACAAATCAAATTCAAGTTAGAATATAAAAATCAAAGTCTACATCAAGGGTTAAGCTTAACAAATTCTGAAATCAGATCCCAGAATTCAAGATCCGTTCTTTTTCTGTGAGTTCTAGTCACTTTTAGGTTTAAATGGATAAATGTGAATTGTGGTAGACTATGAATTTGGTTTATGCTGTAAATCATGAACTTATGCAAGCATACTATGTCATTTCCCCTAGATCTAATATATGGACATTCTACTATGTTTCCTATGCGAATCCTGAATTACAGTTATATTGTGGTACATGTGAACTTGTTAATACAGATCTAACTTTCTAGATCTGATTGTGGTGATTCGATATGACGTTTATATGAACATGATTTGTGACTATGTTAGGATGATAATACATCCATTAATTTGACTTTACTTGGATCTAGACTTTGGTGTTAATCACCTTTCACTTGTTATATATGATACCTGGGTATATGTGGTAAACTTGACATGTGAACCTAAACTTGTTATTATGCCACACTATCTATGCAAGATTTATGTAATTGGGCACCTAATATGGAATCTAGATCTCATTTTTCTTGCCTAAACACAAGTTACTAATTTGATGTCCACTTTGTCATGATAATTATCACATGTCCATTCACTTAGTCACTATGCTAGTTATGCTAATATTTATGCCAGAACATGATTGAACTGTCAGCCTTATCATGATCCCTTTTTTTTGTTATGAGGAGGCTACTTTATAGCCTCGATGCCGCCAAAATACGTAGGAATACGTAAGCTAGGAATGGGGATAAAGGGAATTTGAAATTGGCATAGTTTATATAATATTTATATGAAATAAGCATATAATTCAAATGGGGAAACATAGAATTAATTACCTAAAATGACATAGGTAAATTTGGGTAAAGATGAACTAATTACCTATATTGACATAGGAAAATTTGGTAAAAAATGGCATAATTTGAATATGAACATTTATGGATAGGTAATTCAAATTATTTTTGCAAAATAGATATTGACACCTATAAAAGAAAAGGATTAATTAGTTGGTACAATAATAAAAAATGGAATGTTAGAAATTACAATTAGGAATTGTAATTGTACTTATGACACGAGGTTAGGTTACATTAGTGGCGGAAGTCTGCCCGGAATCGACCGGCATATCCAGCAGCCACTAATGTTGAACCTAATGTGGGAGGTCTAAGTACGTAAAAACGAATCGGGCTAAGACATGAGGTTAAGCCCAACTGTGGAATAAGACTGCCTGGAACCGACCGGTATATCCAGCATCCACATGTTGTAGGCCTAATGTGGGTGGTCAAGCCCATTATAAACCATAAATGGACATGGTTATAAATTAGACTACTTAACCAAATCTAATCCATATGGATAGTGTGAACTTTGACTTAAATTGAGGTTAAGTAAACTTGATTTAGTAAGGTGGGAGGGTTAAGTAAATCTTGGGCAGGTGGGTAATATTAGAATATATAGGCCCACAAACTTAACCATTAAATAAACATGCTTGAATCAGTGGGAGGGTTAAGTACATCTTGAGTTGGTGGGTAATATTTGTATATATAGGCCCACAAACTTAACCATTACAGAGTTATGTAATTAAAGATCACCCTTTAGGGTATACATAACTGGTATAGGGCTATGTAATTAAAGATCACCCTTTTAGGGTATACATAGTCAGCGGAAAACCTAGTGGGGATACAAGACAAAGGGGAGAGCTTGTATCATATTGTGTAGGAGTTATATAATTAAAGATCACCCTTTAGGGTATACATAACTAGTATAGGGCTATGTAATTAAAGATCACCCTTTTAAGGTGTACATAGTCAGTGGAAAACCTACTGGGGATACAAGACAAAGTGGAGAGCTTGTATCATATTATGTGGGACCCATTGCATTCAGTTACCCGTAGTTGGTATTAGAGCAGAGAACTCCGTACTAGGCGGAGAAGGGGCACGCTTACTGATTGATTATAAGAGATCCAAACGAGACGGATGGTGGGAGCGGCGCAAACCGACCGGGGACATTTGCGTGCATGGGCCGGGTAGAGGGGGACAAGACGACCGTGACACCAGTAGATAGGCCTATGTACATATTGGGTTGCAACTTTAGGTAATTGATACCCCCTACTGTGGGGCCAGCACAGGACATCTACAGAGTAGGGAGCCGATCGATTAGGGTAGTAGTAAGGGTATACTCGGATGTATGCCCTAAGTCTACCAGCTTGTAGTGGAAGGGATTATCTAATCTTGATTATACTAGTAATAGTGCAAAGTAGTCATTAGTGAAGCATGTATATACCTTACCTTATCTGCCTTGTCACGCCTGTCATTTGTACAGTGATCTATCTTATCCACTTTATTCCTGTCATGTTTACCTTTATTTATTTACTGGCTAAAAGTTACTAGACTCGCCAGACTTTATGTCTGACCCCTTTTGTTTTTCCTTCTCCGTTCCGTCCCCCACCCCCAGGTTCTCAGGGAGGAAACACACAGGCTTAGCCAGGATTTGGATATCATCTTGCTAGGAGCTACTGTTGAAGTATGACTTGAGTCTTTGTCTCTGCCATGGCTTACTCTTTTATTTATTGGGGAATAATGATTTCTTTTAATTCCTATGTACTCTAATTATGCAAGACAGAAGTATTTTGTTGTAATGGTTTTATGACTTATGGTATTATAAACCACGGTATTATGATTTAAGTCTGAAATAAAATTTACGAAATTTCCACTGCTATCTTTATTTATATCTGTCTTGTAATTATTCTATGTCTGTTTACCTATAATGCTCCACAAAACTTAATGCATTCCCTTGGTGAATGACATTAACGGATGTGGGGTGTTACACTTGGTATCTGAGCTGAAGGTTACCAGATTAGATAAAAGTTTTTGAAAATTATTTTCAAAAAGGTTTTAAAAAGAAAAGCATTTTTCAAAAAGGAAAGTCTGTTTTGAAAAACATTCCCCAAAAATCCATAGGTAGTATCCTTCGGTCCTTTATCTAAATCTCTTCCCTTTTCTTTTTACATGTCTGGGGAACAAAATTTCCCTAATCTTCCAGAGGGCGTCACAATACCCAGATGGTTCCGAAGGTATTTGGAGGCCACAACACCCGCCGAAGGCCAAGGAAACGTTCCTCCAGCTGTACCCATCATTCCTCCTCCTCCGCACGTGAATGTTTTCTCGAAGATATGTAGAGACTTTCGAGCTATGGTTGGAAAGAACTTTAATGGGACTGAATCAATCGTGGAAGCAAGAAACTGGCTCAAGAAAATAGAAGATTTGTTTGTTATCTTCGAAGTGGACGATAGGCGGAAGATACAATTGGCTGTATGGTCACATAAGAACGAAGCCTCCTTCTGGTGGGAAGTTACTAATGTTGAGAGACCAGTTGAGACTTAGGAGGATTTCAGAATGAGGTTTGAAATGAACTTCCTCTCGCAAGCTGAGCATAGCCAACAGATGGAGAAGTTCTTAGCACTCAAACAGGGAAGCCTATCGGTTAAGGAATACATCAACAAATTCAACCAGCTGGCTAGATTTGGACTGGAGTTGGTAAACACTCTACATAAAAAGGCTCTCCGTTTCGCTAAAGGGTTAAATGAGCCACTATAAGGCCTAGCTATGTCCCATATACCTATGAGCGCGACCTATGAGAGATTAGTGAACATGGCACTGTTATAGGAGGACAAGGGAGAAAAGAAGGATGTGGAAGATGAGGTGTCATCGCAGAATAAGAAGGTGTGTCCCAAGAAAAGGCAACAACAACAACAGCCACAACAACATCAAAAGAAAGGAGGGAAAGATGAAAAAGGCAGGGATAAGTGGAAATGTCACAATTGCGGGAAGGAAGGTCACTTGATTAAATATTGCAAGAGAAAGAAGGTGAATTGCTTTAATTGCAGAGAACTTGGACACTATTCTACAGAGTGCCCAAAGAAACAAGGATCGCAGGGACAAGGTCAAAGAGTCAGAACTTCTGGAGGGCAGGTGCATGCTCTCGCGATCTGTGCTCCTGAAAGAGGTAGAAAAATTTCTGTAGAAAGCTCAGCTACTCTTTTAGACTTTCCAGTTAGGACACTTTTTAAATTCTGGTTCTTCACACTCGTTTATATCTAGTTCTGTAGTTGAATCTCTGCACTCAATTACTAGTATCATAGTAGATCCCGTTGTTGTTTCAAACCCCATTGGTGGTTCAACTCATTTATCGATGATTTGTAAGGGTTTGAAATTATCTGTGTTAGGCGCCAAGTTTGAATGCGACGCAAATGTACTCGAGTTTTTGGGCTATTGGTTGATTATAGGAATGGATTGGCTTACTGCATATGGGGCCATTCTAGAGTGTGAGGGGAGGGTTGTTAGGCTTCTAACTTGTCATGGGAGGCCCTCAAAATTTCTTGTGACCCACAAGGGTCATTTGTGCTTAGTTTCCTAGGGTCTCTTGATGCATCTATCGATGATTTTCAATCTATTCCAGTAGTCCGAGATTATTGTGATGTTTTGATGAGGTTCGGAGTTTACCCCAAGGCACGAGATTGGTTTTCGAATATACTAGGTGGATAATGCAAAGCCAATTGCATTGCCTGTGCGACATGTGACCCTTAAAAGAAAAGTGGGAACTTGGTAAGAAAGTGGGGGAGCTACTTGGGAAGAGGTTTGATAGGTGAATCATATCAGGATGGGGAACCTATTAAAGACAGTCCTTGAGGAAGCCCATCAATCTAAGATGACTATTCATCCAAGCGGCAATAAAATTTATAGAGTCAGAGGAAGTGGAGCCAAACTTGCAGAAGGAAGTAAAAGTAGAGAAGACAACGAGAATGCGACTTGGGAAACTAAAGATACAGATCACGCTTCGTACCCTTTCCTTTAGGACTATGTTCTTAACTTCTTTTCCAAAAGCTTTTTATTCGTACTTGTTTCTATCATTCATCTGTATCCTATCGATCGAATCTTCGAGCTTTAGGTGGGAAACCCATGGATGTAAACATGCATTTGAAACATGTTATGCTTGATGGACGCAAGTGGATGCAAGTGTTTGTTAGTGGTTGCCTGTGGACGCATATACACACACATTAGGCACTAAGATTGGCTCAATTACACTCATACTGCATATGGATGTGTGTGCATTTTTCTTTTCTTTTATGGATGGAAATGGATGAACTAGCATATGGATGTTGCATTTGGACTAATGAGTGCGCACACATGTAGAGCTTATATGTTATAATAGGTTTATTTGCATACATATTGGATTCATGGCACTAACATACATTTCATTAAGGAGGTCAACTGAATCAGTAGACCGCCTGATTTTTTTTTTTGCATTAGAGGAGGAACATATACACACACTTTAGCATATGTTCATACAGCATTAGAAATATTTTAAGGACAATTGATGCATGTGGACGATGATTGAGTAGATGGATGATTGGATGGTAGGATTCATTCTTCTTAACTTGAAGATTTCAGGATGAAATCCTTTAAGGAGGGGAGAATGTAGCACCCCATAAATTTTAAAACATGACATAAGGGGTAACTTAAGAATGCTTAATTTTTGGAAGAAGAATTAAGGGAAATGGGTTGCGCCATTGCATTCATCTCAGAATTCTGCTTGAGATAGAGTTTGTGTAAAACGGATATAGTATGAAGAAGTGGGCGGGAAAATTCCCGCCAGAGGGTGTAGACCCCCCTTAAGTGGTGTTGACACTGGTGTCGACCCCCCTATAGGGGTGTCGACATAGGTTTCGACCCCACTGTAGGGGTCGACCCCTGCTGACTGTTCTGGACAGTGACGATTTTCTGATTCGTACGGCTACGTGGTGACTTCTGATTGGTCTGATGACACATTTTCTTGGACTGAATGGTCTGGATGGATCCTGTGTTGATATAAAGGCTCAAATTAATCCTCTACTTCTATATAATCACATCTAACCTAAACCCTAAGCTAAACTAAATTCATTCATGAGCCTATATGCTGCTGAATCCTAAACTAATCTAGCCTCCATCATAACAAATCAAATTCAAGCTAGAAGATAAAAATCAAAGTCTACATCAAGGGTTAAGCTTAACAAATTTAGGAATAAGATCCCGGAATTCAAGATCCGTTCTTTTTCTGTGAGTTCTAGTCACTTTTAGGTTTAATTGGATAAATGTGAATTGTGGTAGACTATGAATTGGGTATGTGCTGTAAATCATGAACTTATGCAAGCATACTATGTCATTTCCCTTAGATCTAATATATGGACATTCTACTTTGTTTCCTATTCGAATCTTGAATTACAATTATATTGTGGTACATGTGAACTTGTTAATACAGATCTAACTTTCTAGATCTGATTGTGGTGATTCGATAAGACATTTATATGAACATTGATTTGTGACCATGTTAGGATGATAGTACATCCATTAATTTGACATTACTTAGATCTAGACTTTGGTGTTAATCACCTTTCACTTGTTATATTATGATACCTGGGTATATGTGGTAAACTTGACATGTGAATCTAAACTTGTTATTATGCCACACTGTTTTTGCTAGATTTTGCTAATTGGACACCTAATATTGAATCTAGATCTCATTATGCTTGCCTAAACACAAGTTATTAATTTGACGTCCACTTTGTCATGATAATTATCACATGTCCATTCACTTAGTTACTATGCCAATTATGCTAATATTTATGCCAAAACATGATTTAACTGTCAACCTTATCATGTTCCCTTTTTTTTGTTATGACGAGGCTACTTTATAGCCTCGATGACGCCAAAATACGTGTGAATACGTTAGCTAGGAACAGGGATAAAGGGAATTTGAAATTGGCATAGTTTATATAATATTTATATGAAATAAGCATATAATTCAAATGGGGAAACATAGAATTAATTACCTAAAATGACATAGGTAAATTTGGGTAAACATGAATTAATTACCTATAATGACATAGGAAAATTTGGGTAAAAATTGCATAATTTGAATATGACCATTTATGGATAGGTAATTCAAATTATGGTTGCAAAATAGGTATTGACGCCTATAAAAGAAAAGGAATAATTAATTGGTAAATCAATTAAAAATGGAACGTAAGAAATTACAATTAGAAATTGTAATTGTACTTATGACATGAATTTAGGTTAAACTAGTGGCGGAAGTCTGCCCGGAACCGACCGGCATATCCAGCAGCCACTAATGTTGAACCTAGTGTGGGAGGTCTAAGTACGTAAATAAGAATTGGGCTAAGACACGAGGTTAAGCCCAACTGTGGAATAAGACTGCCCGGAACAGACTGGCATATCCAACATCCACATGTTGTAGGCCTAATGTGGGTGGTCTAGCCCATTATAAACCATAAATAGACATGGTAATGAATTAGACTACTTAACCAAATCTAATCCATATGGGTTGTGTGAACTTAGACTTAAATTGAGGTTAAGTAAACTTGATTTTGTAAAGTGGGAGGGTTAAGTAAATCTTGGGTAGGAGGGTAATATTAGTATATATAGGCCCACAAACTTAACCATTAAATAAGCATGCTTGAATCAGTGGGAAGCTTAAGTACATCTTGGGTTGGTGGGTAATATTTGTATATATAGGCCCACAAACTTAACCATTGCAGAGTTATGTAATTAATGATCACCCTTTACGATATACATAACCGGTATAGGGCTATGTAATTAAAGATCGCCCTTTTAGGGTATACATTGTCAGCGGAAAACCTAGTGGGGATACAAGACAAAGGGGAGAGATTGTATCATATTGTGTAGGAGTTATGTAATTAAAGATTACCCTTTAGGGTATACATAACTAGTATAGGGCTATGTAATTAAAGATCACCCTTTTAGGGTATACATAGTCAGCGGAGAACCTAGTGGGGATACAAGACAAAGGGGAGAGCTTGTATCATATTGTGTGGGACCCATTTCAGTCAGTAACCCGTAGTTGATATCAGAGCAGAGAACTCCGTACTTGGCGGAGAAGGGGCACGCTTACTGATTGATTGTAAGAGATCCAAATGAGACGGATGGTGGGAGCGGCGCAAACCGACCGAGGACATGTGCGTGCATAGGCCGGGAAGAGGGGGACAAGCGACTATGACACCAGTAGATAGGCCTGTGTACATCTTGGGTTGCCACTTTAGGGAAGTGATACCCCCTACTGTGGGGCCAGCACAGGACATCTACAGAGTAGGGAGCCGATCGATTAGGGTAGTAGTTAGGGTATACTCGGAAGTATGCCCTAAGTCTACCAACTTGTAGTGGAAGGGATTATCCCATCTTGATTATACTAGTAATAGTGCAAAGTAGTCATTAGTGAAGCATGTATATACCTTACCTTATCTGCCTTGTCACACCTTCCGTTTGTATATTGATCTATCTTATCCACTTTATGCTTCTCATGTTTACCTTTATTTATTTACTGGCTAAAAGATACTAGCCTCGCCAGACTTTATGTCTGACCCCTTTTGTTTTTCCTTCCTCCTTTCATTCCCCCTCCCCCCCCCCCCCAAGGTTCTCAGGGAGGAAACACGCAGGGTTATCCAGGATTTGGATATCATCTTGCTAGGAGCTACTGTTGAAGTATGGCTCGAGTCTTGTCTCTGCTATGGCTTACTCTTTTATTTATTGGGGAATAATGTTTTCTTTTAATTCCTATGTACTCTGATTATGCAAGACAGAAGTATTTTTTTGTAATGTTTTTATGACTTATTGTAACACCCCACCTCCTTTAAGGTCACTCACAAATGGAATGCCTTAACTTTGGTGGAGCATTTTAGTAAACAGAACAGAAACTTACAAGACAGATAAAATAGTACTTGAAAAATTTATAACTTTATTACAACAGAAACCGAAATAAGCTTGGTTACATCCTTTTAAATCACAGTATCAGAATTCAAGTACAAAATATCAGTCCTGTACGAAAGCCTTTAGAATGCATAGTTTAAAATCATAATCCCCACAGAAGAAGACAAGCCATACTTTAAGCACTTCAAGCGGAAGATGTAAGATATACGGATGATGGTGTGTTCCAACTGGGTATATCAACTATAAGCGTGCCTGCTTATAATTAGTTCAGTAAGCGTGCCCGGACCCTACCTGCTGTTGGGTCAAAGTTTTGATACCAGAAAGGGTTACTGACTAATATGGGTCCCAAACAACAGATGACACAAGTAATTCCCCTCCTAACCTTTTGTCCCCAGACTAACAGATTTCAGATTAACTTGTTTACAAGTTCAGACATACAGAATTCATATCAACTAGTTCACAGATCAGACAAGTTTTCAGACTAACGGATCAGATATACGGATTTAACAGATTTACAGATTTGTCTAACTTTGTAATTGGGCCTACAGATTCATGGAACATATTTATTAAATTCATCTATCTAGTGGGTTTAACCCTATCCGCCCAACATGTTTTTGACCTCATATTTATCTCAGATTTTCATTAATTAAATATTAATGCCCAGACCTCTCACAATAGACTGACAGTTTGCGGCTACTGGTTAGGCCTGTTGGTTCGGGGCAGATTTCTGCCGTAAACTGAGTCTAACCTCGGGTTTCAAGCACGTTATGACTAACTTCTCACATTAGAACCTATTGTTTGCGGCCACTGGATATGCCGGGTGGTTCCGGGCAGAATTACGCCGCAAACTCATTCTAACCTCGAGTCAGTCATGTTTATCTTTGCGGCCAATTAATTAATAATTTACCATTTATGCCCACGCCTAATGTCAATTATTCATAGCTATAGCCAATTCAGATTATGTCATAACAGACTAAATATATCAACTCAACAGATATAGCAGATAACAGATTTCGCAGATTAGGCGACTTGACGGATTCAGCAGATTAAGCAATTTAGCAGATTTAGCATATAACAGATTAGGCATTTTTAGCAGACTTAGCAGATGACAGATTTGGCAGATGAACAGATCTAGCAGATTAGGCAATATATCAGAACTAGCAGATTAAGCAATATAACAGAACTAGCAGATTAGGCAATATAACAGAACTACCAGATTACGCAATATAACAGAACTAGCAGATTAGGCAATATAACCGAACTAGCAGATTAGGCAATATAACAGATTGAATCATTCCTTAAAGTTTCATAAACATATGCTGCCTAAATAGTTGTCATGATTCACAATATGGTCATATACCCCACGTTTGCATTGAATTTACATGGCACGGATTATGGTCATTATTTACCATGTAACACATGTCCCAAAATCTAGTTAAACTTGCCTAGTACAAAAGATTCACATACAAATTATACCAAATATAGCCATCGATTTCAATGCATGTCATATATTCAAAATTTTCCCACTTAGGTGTTATTCACATTTAATAGTTATCAAATCTTAATATAGACCTTCACACCTAAGTCATATTCTCTTTTTATCCCAAATCATGAATTGTTATATAAACAATATGCCCAACAATCTAGAACTTTAAATTATAACAGATCTTTAATTTAGAAATATGCGTTATGTCCAAAGTCTCAAGTCACATGTTAACATATAATGGTTCCTCTTCTTCCAATTCACAGAATATGCATAGATCTAAGTCCAATTTACAACATGTGTCCTTTTAGTTACCGATTAGCCATGTCCAATTATGCCACATTCATTATTTGTCCCAAACATTTTAGCGTTCGTGCGTTAATCTCTAATGAGATTTGGCGCAGGCTCGGAGTAGCCTGGCTATAGAACAGAAGGAAGAAAGAGATACAGAATAAAATAGATCAGAACAGAACATACACAACCTCAAATTCAGATTTACAATCATGTCACAATTATGATTAAAGTTTATATCGGAAAATAACTGTACTTACCTTGATTGGTTTAAAGAAGAAGAAGAGTTGCAGTTGTTCTCTTTTAATTCTATTTAGTTTGGAAGAAGATGCTTTAGTCCTATTTCCAGTTCAGATTTCAGCAGAGTAGTGACGCCATTATTTTATTTAATTAGAACAGAGGCAGAGTATAGGCAGAATGAAATGGTGCAGAGAGAATGAGGCTAGAGGGCTGTTTATATAGGGTTAGGCGGACGAATCTAGGCAGAAAACGTGACCAAATACATCAGAACGAACCAAGTTCAAAAACTGGATTTCGTGGGCAGGTCGACCCCCAGGTCGACTACCCAGTCGACCTGGTCAGGGGCGGTCGACTACACAGTCGACCTGGTCGGGGGGGGGGGGGGTCGACTCCCCAGTCAACCTGGGTCCTGGGCGGGAAATTTCCCGCCCAGCCCGCTTCTGGATTTGAATTCGAATTTTGAATTCGAATTTCGAGCTGTTTTCGATTCCAGAAATTCCTGAAACTTCAGAGGGTCATATCTCCCTCATATGGACTCCGATTCTCGCAAACTCGGACTCGTTTCCAAGCAGAATTCCGAGACGAACGCAATGGCGCAACCCGTTTCCCTTGATTCTTATTTTAAAAATTAATTATCCTCTGATTTGTTACTTATACGTTCACAGAAAATACGGGGTGTTACATTATCCCCTCCTTAATGGATTTCATCCCCGAAATCTTCAAGTTAAGAAGAATGTGTCCTACCATCCAACATCCATCTACTCAATCATCAATCACTGGCATCCATTGTCCTTAGAAACTTCTAATGTTGTATGAACATATGCAAAGGTGTGTGTATATGTTCCTTATCTAATGCAAAGATCAGGTGGTCCACTGATTCAGTTGACCTCCTTAATGCGAATTATGCCAGTGCCATGAGTCCAACATGTATGAAAATTTTCCTATTTGATACATAGCATTTCTATATGAGTGCATAACCATTCAGTCATATGCAACATCCATGTGCTGAGTCAATCATTTTACATCCACAAAAATTGAAAAATGCTCACACATCCATATGCAGTATGAGAGTGTTTTCGAGCCGATCTAGTGCCTAGTGTGTGTATATACATCCACGAGCAACCACTAGCAACCACTTGCATCCACTTGCAACCATCAAACATAACATGTCTCAAACACATGTTTACACCCATTAGTTTCTACCTAAAGTTCGAAGATTCGATCGATAGGATACGGTCGAATGATGGAAGCGAGTACAGATAAAACAAAAACTTGGTTCCCATTAGACATGGGTCCTAAGTATCGGCCCCAAAGACCGAAACCAACATCAAATTGACACCCAGAGGATTACCCTCTTTAGATAATGTCAAAACTGGAAATCTTAACCTTATCGGGAATATTCAGATATTTACAGATTACTGGTACAGATCAGGTTACCGAACTAAGCATGATAAAACCCATAATGTATGCATCCTACTTGACGCCTAACACAGATATCTCTCAAACCCCAATCTATCACAAACAGATTAGTCATAACCCTTATGGGTTTGAGTCTACAGCGGAATCAGAAACAATACTAGTATTAAAGTGCAGAGTATCGATTACAGAATCAAAATGCCAGAATCAAAAAGAGTTTTAACTCAACAATCAGATAAGAAACTTAAACCTTCTACTCAAATTTTCTTATTTCTATCCTATCCATTCGCCTGTCCTCCAGAAGTGGGTTCTGCCCTCTGTCCTTGCCCTCGTTTCTTCGGGCAGTCCCTAGTGAAGTGTCCCATCTCACCACAGTTGAAGCAAGTTCCCTTCCTTTTTCTGCAATCCTTGTTCAGATGAGTCGAGCTTCCACAAGTAAAGCACTTTTTCCCCTTCTTATCTTCAGACTTCTCATCCCTCTTTTGTGTTTCCTTTTTGGGCCCTGCTTTCTTATTCTGTGGTTCTTCCTTCTTTGTCTCTTTCTGGCCCTTGTCTTCCTCGTGCAGTAGTGCCATGTCTACCAATTTCTCGTAAGTCGCTCCCATGGGTACATGGGTCATGGCTAGGCTGTGCAGTGGCTCGTTCAATCCTTTAACAAAGAGAAGAGCCTTTTTATCCTGAGTGTTGACTAAATCCAATCCGAATCTAGCCAGTTGGTTGAACTGGTTGACGTATTCCTTGACCGTCATACTTCCTTGCTTAAGAGATAAGAACTTTTCCAGTTGTAGACTTCGTTCAACTTGCGAGAGGAATTTTGTCTCAAACCTTGTTTTGAAATCCATCCATGTCTCAACCGGCCTTTCGGCGTTAGTGACTTCCCACCAATAGGAAGCTTCGTCTTTGAGCAACCATACCGCCAACGGTACCTTCTGCCTATCGTCCACCTCGAAGATAACGAACAGATCCTCAGTTTCTTTGAGTCAGTTCCTCGCTTCTACGAATGATTCAGTTTCCTTGAAACCCTTTCCACCCATGGCCCTAAAATCTCTACAGATCTTTGAGAAAGAAATTGCACGAGGAGGGGGTGGAGGAGGGGGATCATTTGCTGGACCTGCGGCGGTCCTAGCCTCAAGATATTGACGAAACCAACCGGGTACATGAACACCCTCTGGTATCTCAGATGCTTTAGACATGCTGAAACGAAAAAGGAAAGATTCAATTACAAAAAGGACTGAAGGAAAGGTATATGGCACTTGGGGATTATGTTTTTCTAAATAAGCTTTATTTTTGAAAATATTTCCTTTCAAAACCTTTTTTTTAAATAGTTTTCAAAAACTTTACCCAATCTGGTAACCTTCAGCTCTGATACCAAGTGTAACACCCCACCTCCGTTAAGGTCACTCACAAAGGGAATGCCTTAACTTTGGTGGAGCATTTTAGTAAACAGAACAGAAACTTACAAGACAGATAAAACAGTGTTTGAAAAATTTATAACTTTATTACAACAGAAACCGAAATAAGCTTGGTTACATCCTTTCAAATCACAATATCAGAATTCAAGTACAAAATATCAGTCTTGTACGAAAGCCTTCAGAATGCATAGTTTAAAATCATAATCCCCACAGAAGAAGACAAGCCATACTTTAAGTACTTCAAGCGGAAGAAATCTGGATCAAGCTAGAGTACTCCCTTCTACAAAACCTGGGGGGAAACGGAAGAAAGGAGGCGAAACAACAAGGGTCAGACAAAAAGTCTGGCAAGTCCAGTGATTTTCAGGTATGAACAGATAATAATAACATGACATGAAAATAAAACTGGATGAGAGATAACAGTAACAGGTGTAGCGGATATAACAGAAGAACAGAATGACATAAGCTATTTCTTTACACTTCTCTGCACTAATACTAGTATAACAGAATTAGGTGTCACCCTAATGTCTAAACTGAAACAGAAACGGGTACAGAATAATTTCCACAGAGGAGAGTGCTAGTAATGGGCCTTTACCACCCGAACAGAAACAGACAGAAGCAGAAACAGATTAATCCCTACGGAAACAGAATGTAGAATTAGGTGTACACTAGTAAATGGGCCTTTACTACCCCAACAGACGGTACCACACGTAAGCAAAAAGGTGTTACCACCCAACAGAAACAGACGGTACCAACAGAAATAGACATAACTAAGTGTACCCTAAAACCCTACCCCAAGCGATCGGCTCCCTAATACATAAATACCATGTGCCCGCTCCACAAAAGGGTGTATCACTCCCCAAAGTGGCAACCTTTAAATGACCCAGACCTATTTACAGATGCCACGGCGTCTTACATCCTCAGAGGCAGACCGGGATCCATGCACGCACATGACCCGGTTGGAACGCACCATCAACACCCCTCGCCATTATCAGAATGAACCGCTTATAATTAGTTCAGTAAGCGTGCCCGGACCATACCTGTAACAACCCGTATTTTGATAACGTGTTATAACCATAAATCTAGGCAGAATTAAATTTTAAAATAAGAATCAAGGGAAACGGGTTGCGCCATTGCGTTCATCTCGGAATTCTGCATGAAATCGAGTCCGAGTTTTCGAAAATCGGAGTCCGTATGACCAAGTTATGGCTCCCCAAAGTTTCAGAAATTTTCAGAGTTCAAAATAGTTCGAATTCGAGTTCAAATTCGAATTTCAAAACCCAGACAGACTGGGCGGGAAATTTCCCGCCCAGTACCCCAGGTCGACTGTGGAGTCGACTGGGCAGTCGACACCCCCAGGACCAGGTCGACTGCGCAGTCGACTTGGGTGTCGACCTGGTCCCCGAACCTGGTTTGGGCCTGGTTGCTCCTGCTTGACCCTGTTGGCTTGTTTGAGGGCCTGTGACGATTTTTGGCGGTTCAGATCGATTCTAGGGTTTATCCTATGGCCTAAACTAGTTGTTGCAACTATAAAAACACCCTAAGACCTAGGCTAATCCACAACAAATCTTTCTAACACCATTATGCTGCTAAGTCTCCTCTTGAACCATGGTCGCCGCCTCCAACTTGAAGCTTAAACATTCAAACTAGATCCAAATCGAAGGCCAACGTTTCTACAACAATTCAAGGGAATAGATCAACATCTCAACAACGATCCTACGACAATTTCTGTTCTTAGTTCTCAAAAACCACGATCCGTAAGCCCCAGCTACTCTTAGATCTAAACTCTAAACTTAATATGGACATGTGTAAATTGAAGTTGAACATAAACATGATAACTACTTGAGACCTACTCTTGTATATCTTTGATCTATGACTATTCCTTTTTGATCTATTATTTTAGATCTACTCTTGTTCACCCTAGATCTATTCACCTTGAACCTAGTACCGTTCATATTGAACCTTGATTTGTGGAATACTGATAAGAACTTGATTTAGGGGCATGTTCATGTCATAACCTAAACCCTATCATTATTTTAACATGCCTGTGATGTTGTGATGTTGAAACTATTGCTAGTCACAAGTTTAGGATTATCATCTTATGTCATTTATTGCTATGTTTATCACCCTATTTCATATGCCAGTGATGTTATGATCATATCTCAAGTTACACCATGCTTGCCTTGAAATCACCTTTGCCACTTTATACCCATCCTTGTTATGTTATTCCCTAGTTACATCTGTTGCCTTGATTCGAATTCACGAACGTTGGGGATGCGATTTAGGTAGTTTAGGAAAACCTGAATTTAGTATGAACTTGAAAACATGAATATCGTTATAACTTGAGCTTGGATAGGAACATGAACTTGACATGAAATTATACTTGAAAATATGAATTTGGGACATGACACTTAGATAACTTGAACGTGGCCAACTCGAGGTTGGGTTGAGTTTGCAGTATAAATCTGCCCGGAACCGCCCGGCGAATCCCGTAACTGCAAACAATAGGACCCAATGTGAGTAGTTGGTCATATCGCACTCGAAACCCGAGGTTAGACTAGGTTATGGTGTAAAACTGCCCGGACCCGCCCGACACATCCAGTAACCATAACCAAGTCTAATGTGAGAGGTTAGGGGTGCATTAAGTAAATTAATGCCACTGGATAGGGTTAAGTCATGGACCACTTGAATTTACTTAACCAATTTGACACGTTGATTTGATAGGGTTAAGTCCTGAACCGCTTGAACACACTTAACCAACCTGACACATGATTCGTAGGACTAAGTCTTGAACTAGAACGACACACTTAGTCAATTTGACATGACACGTAGATGGGGTTAAGTCTCGATTTTAAATGACAACTTAACCTGCTGAACGAAACCCTAGTTACGCGGTCCTTTTCAGTAGTAACCCACTAGATGTATCACGGTACCCTGGGACTAGGCAGGGTGGGGCACGATTGCTGGGCTGATTGTAAGCGACCAGAACGACGGCTGAGTTGGTGCGCCATTGTAGGTTCACGCGGACTAGGGTCGTGCACTGCACTTAGTCCGGAGTTGAAAAAGCAGGCATTGGGCATCAGTAGGATTATCTGTGCATTCTTGATTCGTGTCGGTGGTTGGCACCCTAGGGCTTGATACACCCTATGGTGGACCTAGCACAGGTGACTACATTCGTGATAGGGCCGTATGACACAGACACACGACGAGCTAGACTTGTAGGGAGCTGATCGATTAGATCATACCGTTGGACCCCGAATTGGGTCACTTCACGATATTGGGCCAAGGGATTATTTCTTGATTTATAGTTGACACGGGATTAGTATACCAGTATAGTTGGTATGGCGAACCTTGAATACGCAATGTTAGACTTGAGTTATCTTGTTAGCTTAGTTATCATGTCAGACTTATCATCATTCCTATGTTTAATTCCAGTTTATTCGTGTCTTGTTAACTTTACAAGTTTCTATGCTGATAGTCACTAGGGTTATCAGTCTTTTTGACTGACCCGTTTTCTTTCGCCTCTTTGTCTTTCGTCCCCCCCCCCCCCCAGGTTCTCAGGGAGGAAACTCTAGCTCTTAGCTTGGACTTTGCTTGCTTTCTAACAGCTCATGTACGGTTTGGTCTTGAGCTATGCTATGGCTGCACTCATGCACTTTTTGGGGAATAATATTTTACTTATGTTGTTTTAAGTACTTTGCTTCTTTAGAACTTGATGTAATGAAATAATGACTTGGCATTTTGATGTAAGAGGTTTTGACTCTATTTTTCAGTAATGAGATTTGGTTTTAAAGTTTATATCCGTTGCTTTATATACTCTATTTTATCTATGTTCTATCTTGTGTTATCTCTGTGCCTGTTTACTAGATAATACCCCTCCAAAACTAGGGCATTCCCTTTGTGAGTGACCCTAGCGGAGGTGGGGTGTTACATTTGGTATCAGAGCAGAAGGTTACCAGACTGGGCAAAAGTTTTAAAAACCTTCTGAAACTATTTTCAAAACCGTTTATAAAGAAGCATTTTTGAAGAAAAGTTTTATTTTTAAGAAAAGGCTATTCCCCAAAAGCCATTAGCACTTTTCTTTGTTTCCTCTTTTGAATCTTTTTCCTTTTCGCTTTTTAGCATGTCTGATCTTAACCTTCCTGAGGGAGTACCCATACCTGGCTGGTTCCGAAGATACTTGGAAGCTCGGGCCAACAGCGCAGGCCCGGCAGATATCCCTCCTCCTCCCCCCCCCCCGGTGGCCACGGTTCCTCCTCCTCCTCCTCCGGGTACCGCCTTGGCCAAAATATGCAAGGACTTTATAGGAATGGGCGGCAAGAACTTCGTTGGAACTGAAACCTTCGTTGAAAAGCGAAACTGGCTAAAAGAAACTGAAGACTTGTTTGTTATTTTCGATATGGAGGATCATAAGAAAGTTCAGTTGGCAGCATGGTTGTTGAAAGAGGAAGCTGCATTTTGGTGGGAAGTCACCAACGCTACCAGGCCAATTGAGACATGGGCAGACTTTAGAGAGAGGTTTGGGCTTAAGTTTTTTATCATCCGCAGAAGCGAGTCTTCAGATGGAGAGGTTCCTGGCACTCAAGCAAGGGGACATGTCAGTTAGGGAATACGTGAATAAGTCTAATCAGCTTGCTCGGTTTGGTTTGGACTTAGTCAACACGGCTGAAAAGATGGCTCTACGCTTTGCTCGAGGATTGAGAGAGCCACTCCACACTATGGCCATGACTCATGTACCCATGGGGGCGACCTTTGAAAGCTTGGTGATTATGGCCCTACTTCATGAAGAAGACGAGAATGGAAAGAAGAAGGTCAAGGCGAATGAGTCTCAAGACAAGAAGATAGACTCCGAGAAAGGAGGAAAGAACAGCAACAACAAGAATGACAAGTCATGTGAGAAAAGAAAATGCAACTTCTGTGGTATTGACGGGCATATAGTCCAGGACTGTAGGAAGAAGAAGATGAAGATAGGAGCATGTTTTCAATGCGGTGAAACTGGACACATCAGCAAGAACTTCCCTAAGAAGCAAGGGCAAGCCCCGCAAGAAGGACCTTCTAGGGGGTACATCTTTAACTTCTTTTCCCTAGATACTCTGTTTTATCTTGTATATCCTTTCGATCCTGTCTTGAGAACCTTAGGTAGAATCCTATGAATGTAAACATGTATTTGAAACATGTTATGCTTGATGTTTGCGAATGGTTGCAAGTGGTTGCAAGTGATTGCTCGTGGTTGCATAACACACATTAGGCACTAGATCGGCTCAGACACATTTTCATATTGCATATGCATGAGTGTTTATACTTATTTATGGATGAAATTGAATGTGTTATCATATGAATGTTGCATATGGATGAATGTTTGTGCACACATATAGTGCTTACGTGACTAGGATTATTTGCATACATGTTGGATTTATGACACTAAACATATTTTGCATTAGAAAGATCAATCAGGCCTGATCATTTGCATTAGATAAGGAACATATACACACACTTTCTGCATATGTTCATACAGCATTATAAATCTCTTAAGGACAATGTTTGCTTGTGGATGATGTTTTGAGTAGATGGATGATGGATGGTAGGATACGTTCTTCCTAACTTAGAGATTTCGGGGACGAAATCCTTTAAGGAGGGGAGAATGTAACAACCCGTATTTTGATAACGTGTTATAACCATAAATCTAGGCAGAATTAAATTTTAAAATAAGAACCAAGGGAAATGGGTTGCGCCATTGCGTTCGTCTCGGAATTCTGCATGAAATCGAGTCCTTTCGAAAATCGGAGTCCGTATGACCAAGTTATGGCTCCCCAAAGTTTCAGAAATTTTCAGAGTTCAAAACAGTTCGAATTCGAGTTCAAATTCGAATTTCAAAACCCAGACAGACTGGGCGGGAAATTTCCCGCCCAGCACCCTAGGTCGACTGGGGAGTCGACTGGGCAGTCGACACCCCCAGGACCATGTCGACTGCGCAGTCGACTTGGGTGTCGACCTGGTCCCCGAACCTGGTTTGGGCCTGGTTGCTCTTGCTTGACCCTGTTGGCTTGTTTGAGGGCCTGTGACAATTTTTGGCGGTTCAGATCGATTCTAGGGTTTATCCTATGGCCTAAACTAGTTGTTGCAACTATAAAAACACCCTAAGACCTAGGCTAATCCACAACAAATCTTTCTAACACCATTATGCTGCTAAGTCTCCTCTTGAACCATGGTCGCCGCCTCCAACTTGAAGCTTAAACATTCAAACTAGATCCAAATCGAAGGCCAACGTTTCTACAACAATTCAAGGGAATAGATCAACATCTCAACAACGAACCTACGACAATTTCTGTTCTTAGTTCTCAAAAACCACGATCCGTAAGCCCCAGTTATTCTTAGATCTAAACTCTAAACTTAATATGGACATGTGTAAATTGAAGTTGAACATAAACATGATAACTACTTGAGACCTACTCTTGTATATCTTTGATCTATTACTATTCCTTTTTGATCTATTATTTTAGATCTACTCTTGTTCACCCTAGATCTATTCACCTTGAACCTAGTACCGTTCATATTGAACCTTGATTTGTGGAATACTGATAAGAACTTGATTTAGGGGCCTGTTCATGTCATAACCTAAACCCTATCATCATTTTAACATGCCTGTGATGTTGTGATGTTGAAACTATTGCTAGTCACAAGTTAAGGATTATCATCTTATGTCATTTATTGCTATGTTTATCACCCTATTTCATATGCCAGTGATGTTATGATCATATCTCACGTTACACCATGCTTGCCTTGAAATCACCTTTGCCACTTTATACCCATCCTTGTTATGTTATTCCCTAGTTACATCTATTTCCTTGATTCGAATTCACGAGCGTTGGGGATGTGATTTGGGTAGTTTAGGAAAACCTGAATTTAGTATGAACTTGAAAACATGAATATCGTTATAACTTGAGCTTGGATAGGAACATGAACTTGACATGAAATTATACTTGAAAATATGAATTTGGGACATGACACTTAGATAACTTGAACGTGGCCAACTCGAGGTTGGGTTGAGTTTGCAGTATAAATCTGCCCGGAACCGCCCGGCGAATCCCGTAACTGCAAACAATAGGACCCAATGTGAGTAGTTGGTCATATCGCACTCGAAACCCGAGGTTAGACTAGGTTATGGTGTAAAACTGCCCGGACCCGCCCGACACATCCAGTAACCATAACCAAGTCTAATGTGAGAGGTTAGGGGTGCATCAAGTAAATTAATGCCACTGGATAGGGTTAAGTCATGGACCACTTGAATATACTTAACCAATTTGACACGTTGATTTGATAGGGTTAAGTCATGAACCGCTTGAACACACTTAACCAACCTGACACATGATTCGTAGGACTAAGTCTTGAACTAGAACGACACACTTAGTCAATTTGACATGACACGTAGATGGGGTTAAGTCTCGATTTTAAATGACAACTTAACCTGCTGAACGAAACCCTAGTTACGCGGTCCTTTTCAGCAGTAACCCACTAGATGTATCACGGTACCCTAGGACTAGGCAGGGTGGGGCACGATTGCTGGGCTGATTGTAAGCGACCAGAACGACGGCTGAGTTGGTGCGCCATTGTAGGTTCAGGCGGACTAGGGTCGTGCACTTAGTTCGGAGTTGAAAAAGCAGGCATTGGGCATCAGTAGGATTATCTGTGCATTCTTGATTCGTGTCGGTGGTTGGCACCCTAGGGCTTGATACACCATATGGTGGACCTAGCACATGTGACTACATTCGTGATAGGGCCGTATGACACAGACACACGACGAGCTAGACTTGTAGGGAGCCGATCGATTAGATCATACCGTTGGACCCCGAATTGGGTCACTTCACGATATTGGGCCAAGGGATTATTTCTTGATTTATAGTTGACACGGGATTAATATACCAGTATAGTTGGTATGGCGAACCTTGAAAACGCAATGTTAGACTTGAGTTATCTTGTTAGCTTAGTTATCATGTCAGACTTATCATCATTCCTATGTTTAATTCCAGTTTATTCATGTATTGTTAACTTTACTAGTTTCTATGCTGATAGTTACTAGGGCTTACCAGTCTTTTTGATTGACCCCTTTTCTTTCGCCTCTTTGTCTTTCGTTCCCCCCCCCCCAGGTTCTCAGGGAGGAAACTCTAGCTCTTAGCTAGGACTTTGCTTGCTTTTGGACAGCTCATGTACAGTTTGGTCTTGAGCTATGCTATGGTTGCACTCATGCACTTTTTGGGGAATAATATTTTACTCATGTTGTTTTAAGTACTTTGCTTCTTTAGAACTTGATGTAATGAAATAATGACTTGGAATTTTGATGTAAGAGGTTTTGACTCTATTTTTCAGTAATGAGATTTGGTTTTAAAGTTTATATACTCTATTTTATCTATGTTCTGTCTTGTGTTATCTCTGTGCCTGTTTACTAGATAATACCCCTCCAAAACTAGGGCATTCCCTTTGTGAGTGACCCTAGCGGAGGTGGGGTGTTACACTACCTACTGTTGGGTCAAAGTTTTTATACCAGAAAGGGTTACTGACTAATATGGGTCCCAAACAACAGATGACACAAGTAATTCCCCTCCTAACCTTGTGTCCGCAGACTAACAGATTTCAGATTAACTTGTTTACAAGTTCAGACATACAGAATTCAGATCAACTAGTTCACAGATCAGACAAGTTTTCAGACTAACGGATCAGATATACGGATTTAATAGATTTACAGATTTGTTTAACTTTGTAATTGGGCCTACAGATTCACGGAACAGATTTATTAAATTCATCTGTCTAGTGGGTTTAACCCTATCTGCCCAACACGTTTTAGACCTCATATTTATCTCAGATTTTCGTTAATTAAATATTAATGCCCAGACCTCTCACATTAGACTGACAGTTTGCGGCTACTGGTTAGGCCGGTTGGTTCCGGGCAGATTTCTGCCGCAAACTGAGTCTAACCTCGGGTTTCAAGCACGTTATGACTAACTTCTCACATTATAACCTATTGTTTACGGCCGCTGGATGTGCCGGGTGGTTCCGGGCAGAATTTCGCCGTAAACTCATTCTAACCTCGAGTCAACCATGTTTATCTTTGCGGCCAATTAATTAATAATTTACCATTTATGCCCATGCCTAATGTCAATTATTCATAGCTATAGCCAATTCAGATTATGTCAATAACAGACTAAATATATCAACTCAATAGATATAGCAGATAACAGATTTTGCAGATTAGGCGACTTGATGGATTCAACAGATTAAGCAATTTAGCAGATTTAGCATATAACAAATTAGGCATTTTTAGCAGACTTAGCAGATGACAGATTTGGCAGATGAACAGATCTAGCAGATTAGGCAATATAGCAAAACTAGCAGATTAAGCAATAAAATAGAACTAGCAGATTAGGCAATATAACAGAACTAGCAGATTAGGCAATATAACCGAACTAGCAGATTAGGCAATATAACAGATTGAATCATTCCTTAAAGTTTCATAAACATATGCTGCCTAAATAGTTGTCATGATTCACAATATGGTCATATACCCCACGTTTGCATTGAATTTACATGTTACGGATTATGGTCATTATTTACCATATAACCCATGTCCCAAAATCTAGTTAAACTTGCCTAGTACAAAAGATTCACATACAAATTATACCAAATATAGCCATCGATTTCAATGCATGTCATATATTCAAAAATTTCCCACTTAGGTGTTATTCACATTTAATAGTTATCAAATCTTAATATAGACCTTCATACCTAAGTCATATTCTCTTTTTATCCCAAATCATGAATTGTTATATAAACAATATGCCCAACAATCTAGAACTATAAATTATAACAGATCTTTAATTTAGAAATATGCGTTATATCCAAAGTCTCAAGTCACATGTTAACATACAATGGTTCCTCTTCTTCCAATTCACAGAATATGCATAGATCTAAGTCCAGTTTACAACATGTGTGTAACACCCCACCTCCGTTAAGGTCACTCACAAAGGGAATGCCTTAACTTTGATGGAGCATTTTAGTAAACAGAACAGAAACTTACAAGACAGATAAAACAGTACTTGCAAAATTTTAACTTTATTACAACGGAAACAGAAATCAATATGGTTACATCCTTTCAAATCTCAGAATTCAAGTACAAAATATCAGTCTTGTACAAAAGCCTTCAAAATGCATGGTTTAAAATCATAATCCCCACAGAAGAAGACAAGCCATACTTTAAGCACTTCAAGCAGAAGAAATCCGGATCTAGCTAGAGTATTCCCTCCTTAGAAAACCTGGGGGGGAACAGAAGAAAAGAGGCGAAACAACAAGGGTCAGACATAAAGTCTGGCAAGTCCAGTGACTTTCAACATATGAACAGATAATAATAATATGACATGAACATAAAACTGGATGAGAGATAACTGTAACAGGTGTAGCAGATATAACAGAAGAACAGAATGACATAAACTATTGCTTTACACTTCTCTGCACTAATACTAGTATAACAGAATTAGGTGTCACCCTAATGTCTAAACTGAAACAGGAACGGGTACGGAATAATTTAACAGAAACAGAATGCTAATAATGGGCCTTTACTACCCGATCAGAAACAGACAGAAGCAGAAACAGATTAATCCCTACGGAAACAGAATGTAGAATTAGGTGTACACTAGTAATGGGCCTTTACCACCCGAACAGACGGTACCACGCAGAAACAGACAGGTGTTACCACCCAACAGAAACAGACGGTACCAACAGAAACAGACAGAACTAAGTGTACCCTAAAACCCTACCCCAAGCGATCGGCTCCCTAATACATAAATATCCTGTGTCGGCCCCATAGTAGGGTGTATCACTCCCTAAAGTGACAACCAATTGGCACAGACCTATTTACAGATGTCACGGCGTCTTACATCCTCAGAGGCAGACCGGGATCCATGCACGCACATGACCCGATTGGAACGCACCATCAACACCCCTCGCCATTATCAAAATGAACCGCTTATAATTAGTTCAGTAAGCGTGCCCGGACCCTACCTACTGTTGGGTCAAAGTTTTGATACCAGAAAGGGTTACTGACTAATATGGGTCCCAAACAACAGATGACACAAGTATTTCCCCTCCTAACCTTGTGTCCCCAGACTAACAGATTTCAGATTAACTTGTTTGCGAGTTCAGACAGAGTTTAGATTTACTAGTTCACAGATCAAATCAACAAGTTTTCAGAGTAACAGATCAGATGTACAGATTTAACAGATTTTCAGATTTGTCTAACTTTGTATTGGGCCTACAGATTCATGAATGGATTTACTACACATATTAGTCCAGTTGGTTTAACCCTATTTCCCCCAACATGTTTTAGACGTCATTCTTATCTCAGATTTGCATTAATTAATTATTAATTCCCAGACCTCTCACATTAGGTCGCTAGCTTGTGGCCGCTGGATGTGCCGGGCGGTTCCGGGCAGACTTCTGCCACCAGCCAGACCTAACCTCGTGTCTTAAGCAGGTTATGACTAACTTCTCACATTAGAACCTATTGTTTGCGGCCACTGGATGTGCCGGGCGGTTCCGGGCAGATTTACGTCGCAAACTCATTCTAGCCTCGAGTTAGCCATATTCATCTTTGCGGCCAATTAATTAATTATTTACCGTTTATGCGCACGCCCAATATATATGCCAATTCAGATTATATCAATAACAGAATGATCACATCAACTCAAATGATATAGAAGATAACAGATTTTAGCAGATTGGGTGACTTAACAGATTTAACCGATTTAGCACTTAGCAGTTTAGGCCATATAACAGAACTAGCAGATTAGGCAACTTAACAAATCAGCAGGATAGGCATTTCAACAGATTAAGCGGATTAGCAGAGAAGATAACAGATTTAGCAGATTTGGCATTTTCAATAGACTTAGCAGATGACAGATAACAAATTAGGCATATCTACAGATTTAGTTTAGCAGATTTAGGTGATTCAACAAATTTTGCCTACACTTATATGCCAAATCATGGTCATAATTCATAATTCAACATAGGCTACAGATTTTTAGTTAAACATTGCATAGTACAGAAGAATCTCTAAAAACTCCAAATCATATGCCTAGACTCACATAAAACAAAGGTTGAGTAGATGATCATGGGTAGACCTAACTCAATAGGTAAATTCCCAAATCATGGTATGAATTATGCCAAGTTATAGCCTTTATTACTAATTATCCAAAAATCCATATTTAGGCGTGTTCACATTTATAGTTGTCCTATTCTAATATAGGTCCTTTATGCCTAAACAACATGTTCGTTTCAGCCCAAGTCATAATATGTCCAAGGATCTAGATCTAAGAAATGTCCTTTAGTTCCGATCTTAATATTCCAGATATTACAAGTCATATATTACCATATGATATTCCCAAACTGTCATATATGCACATATTTAGATCTAGTTTACAACCTATGTCCTTTATTCAATTCAGTCACATATCAGTCCAATTTATGCCTTAGATTTATGTTCTAGGTTCCAAGTTCAACCTATGTTCTTTCCTTAAATCAGTCACATATCGGTCATGCCCAATTTATGCACATTCATTTGATTGTCCCAAACATTTTAGCGTATGTTAATCTCTTATGAGATTGGCTCAGGCTCGTGGTAGCCTGGCTATAGAACAGAAAGAGAAAAGAGGTACAGAATAAGATAAATCAAATCAGAACAGAACAGATATAACCTCAGATTCAGGTTTAGAATTCATGTCACAATCAAAATTAACGTTTATAGCGGAGAATAACTGTACTTGCTTTGATTGGACTAAAGAAAGAACTTTAGTTGTTGCAAAATTGTTGCAGAAGCTTTTATCTCAAATTTGAATTGAATTGCTTAGGTTGATGTTGATCAGCTTCTAGTTTTGATTCTAGCAGAGTAGCGACGCCATTTTTATTTTTATTAGAACAGAGGAAGAGAAGAAGCAGAATAGAATTGTGTGTAGAGGAGGCTAGGTCTTAGGATATATTTATAGGTGTAGTTAGTTGTTTTAGGCCTTTAGATAAACCCTAAAACAGATCAGAACCGTCAGAATTCGTCACAGACTCACCAAAACAGCCCAAAAACCCATCCAGGTGCACCCAGGCCGACCTGGCTCGACCAGGGGAGGGTCGACCCCCAGGTCGACACCCAGGTCGACTCCCCAGTCGACCTAGGGGGGGAGGTCGACTCCCCAGTCGACCTGGGCCCCAGGTCGACCCCCGGGTCGACCTGCCCAGTTCTGGGCTGACCGAAACCTTCTGAATCTTGTTTTGGCCATATCTTGGTCATACGGACTCCGATTTTCGAAAACTCGGACTCTATTTCGCGTATTTTTTCGAGAGGAACGCAATGGTGATGTCCATTTTACCTAATTCCTGTTTCTTGAATTAGTTATCCTTATTTTTTTATCTTTTCCGTAACATACGCCATTATCGAACTAATTTTTCTTCTCTTCCATGTATTAATTAATTCTCCTTATGCATCACCATTATTTACGTATCCTAAGCATATTTTCATATATTTTATTTCATTTTTAATTATACCTAAAAATGCGGGGTGTTACATTCTCTCCTCCTTAAAGGATTTCGTCCCCGAAATATTCAAGTTAAGAAGAATGTGTCCTACCATCCAATCATCCATCTACTCAATCACCAATCACAGGCATTCATTGTCCTCAAGAGATTTCTAATGCTGTATGAACATATGCAAGAAGTGTGTGTATATGTTCCTTGTCTAATGCAAAGATCAGGCGGTCCACTGATTCAGTTGACCTCCTTAATGCGAATTATGCCAGTGCCATGAGTCCAACATGTATGCAATTTTCCTACTCGATACATATCATTTCTATATGAGTGCACAACCATTCAGTCATATGCAACATCCATGTGCTGAGTCAATCAATTTGCATCCACAAAAATTGAAAATGCTCACACATCCATATGCAGTATGAGAGTGTTTTCGAGCCGATCTAGTGCCTAGTGTGTGTATATGCGTCCACGAGCAACCACTTGCATCCACTTGCAACCATCAAACATAACATGTCTCAAACACATGTTTACACCCATTAGGATTCCTATCTATAAGTTGAACACTCGATCGATAGTATACAGTCGAGGAAGCGAGTACAGATAAAACAAAAACTTGATTCCTATCAGACATTGGTTGAGAAAATAATTCCCCTAAGTGTCAACCCCGAAGACCGAAATCAACATCAGATTGACACCCAGGGGGTTACCCTCTTTAGACAATGTCAAAACTGGAAATCTTATCAGAAGTATTCAGATATTTACAGACTACCGGTACAGATCAGGTTCCCTAATGATTCTTCGGAAGCTAAGCATGATAAAAATCATATCCCACAAAAACTCAGAATGTATGCGTCATACTTGACGTCTAACACAAATATCCCTCAAACCCCAATCTCAAACAGATGAGCCATAACCCTTATGGGTCTGAGCCTACAGCGGAATTCAGAAATAATACTAGTATTAAAGTGCAGAGTATCGATTACAAAATCAAAATACCAGAATCAGAAAAAGTCTTAACTCCATAATCAGATAAAGAAATTAAACCTACTATAGAAATTTTCCTATTTCTATCCTAGCCACTAGCCTCGGGATTATTCGCCTGCCCTCCTTGTCCTCGTCTCTTCGGGCAGTCCCTAGTGAAGTGTCCCATCTCCCCACAGTTGAAGCAAGCGCCCTTCCTTTTTCTGCAATCCTTGTTCAGATGAGTCGAGCTTCCACAAGTAAAGCACTTTTTCCCCTTCTTATCTTCAGTCTTCTCATCCTTCTTTTGTGTTTCCTTTTTGGGCCCCGCTTTCTTATTCTGTGGTTCTTCCTTCTTTGTCTCTTTCGGGCCCTTGTCTTCCTCGTGCAGTAGTGCCATGTCCACCAATTTCTCGTAAGTCGCTCCCATGGGTACGTGGGTCATGGCTAGGCTGTGCATTGGCTCGTTCAATCCTTTAACAAAGCGGAGAGCCTTTTTATGCTGAGTGTTGACTAAATCCAAACCGAACCTAGCCAGTTGGTTGAACTGGTTGACGTATTCCTTGACCGTCATACTTCCTTGCTTAAGAGATAAGAACTTTTCCAGTTGTAAACTCCGTTCAGCTTGCGAGAGAAATTTTGTCTCAAACCTTGTTCTGAAATCCATCCATGTCTCAACCAGCCTCTCGGCGTTAGTGACTTCCCACCAGTAGGAAGCTTCGTCTTTGAGCAGCCATACCGCCAACTGTACCTTCTGCCTATCGTCCACCTCGAAGATAACGAATAGATCCTCAGTTTCTTTGAGCCAGTTCCTCGCTTCTACGAATGATTCAGTTCCTTTGAAATCCTTCCCACCCATGGCCCTAAAATCTCTACAGATCTTTGAGAAAGCAATTGCACGAGGAGGGGGTGGGGGAGGGGGATCATTTGCTGGACCTGCAGCGGCGGTCCTAGCCTCAAGATATTGACGAAACCAACCGGGTACATGGACACCCTCTGGTATCTCAGATGCTTCAGACATGCTGAAACGAAAAAGGAAAGGTTCAATACAAAAAGGACTGAAAGAAAGATATATGGCTCTTGGGGATCATGTTTTTCAAAATAAGCTTTAATTTTGAAAATACTTCCTTTTAAAACCCTTTTTGAAAATAGTTTTCAAAAACTTTTATCTAATCTGGTAACCTTTAGCTCTGATACCAAGTGTAACACCCCACCTCCGTTAAGGTCACTCACAAAGGGAATGCCTTAACTTTGGTGGAGCATTTTAGTAAACAAAACAGAAACTTACAAGACAGATAAAACAGTACTTGCAAAATTTTAACTTTATTACAACGGAAACAGAAATCAATATGGTTACATCCTTTCAAATCTCAGAATTCAAGTACAAAATATCAGTCTTGTACAAAAGCCTTCAAAATGCATGGTTTAAAATCATAATCCCCACAGAAGAAGACAAGTCGTACTTTAAGCACTTCAAGCAGAAGAAATCCGGATCTAGCTAGAGTATTCCCTCCTTAGAAAACCTGGGGGGAACGGAAGAAAAGAGGCGAAACAACAAGGGTCAGACATAAAGTCTGGCAAGTCCAGTGACTTTCAGCATATGAACAGATAATAATACTATGACATGAACATAAAACTGGATGAGAGATAACTGTAACAGGTGTAGCAGATATAACAGAAGAACGGAATGACATAAACTATTGCTTTACACTTCTCTGCACTAATACTAGTATAACAGAATTAGGTGTCACCCTAATGTCTAAACTGAAACAGGAACGGGTACTGAATAATTTAACAGAAACAGAATGCTAATAATGGGCCTTTACTACCCGATCAGAAACAGACAGAAGCAGAAACAGATTAATCCCTACGGAAACAGAATGTAGAATTAGGTGTACACTAGTAATGGGCCTTTACCACCCGAACAGACGGTACCACGCAGAAACAGACAGGTGTTACCACCTAACAGAAACAGACGGTACCAACAGAAACAGACAGAACTAAGTGTACCCTAAAACCCTACCCCAAGCGATCGGCTCCCTAATACATAAATATCCTGTGTCGGCCCCACAGTAGGGTGTATCACTCCCTAAAGTGACAACCAATTGGCACAGACCTATTTACAGATGTCACGGCGTCTTACATCCTCAGAGGCAGACCGGGATCCATGCACGCACATGACCCGGTTGGAACGCACCATCAACACCCCTCGCCATTATCAGAATGAACCGCTCATAATTAGTTCAGTAAGCGTGCCCAGACCCTACCTACTGTTGGGTCAAAGTTTTGATACCAGAAAGGGTTACTGACTAATATGGGTCCCAAACAACAGATGACACAAGTATTTCCCCTCCTAACCTTGTGTCCCCAGACTAACAGATTTCAGATTAACTTGTTTGCGAGTTCAAACAGAGTTTAGATTTACTAGTTCACAGATCAAATCAACAAGTTTTCAGAGTAACAGATCAGATGTACAGATTTAACAGATTTTCAGATTTGTCTAACTTTGTATTGGGCCTACAGATTCATGAATGGGTTTACTACACATATTAGTCCAGTTGGTTTAACCCTCTTTCCCCCAACACGTTTTAGACGTCATTCTTATCTCAGATTTGCATTAATTAATTATTAATGCCCAGACCTCTCACATTAGGTCGCTAGCTTGTGGCCGCTGGATGTGCCGGGCGGTTCCGGGCAGACTTCTGCCACCAGCCAGACCTAACCTCGTGTCTTAAGCAGGTTATGACTAACTTCTCACATTAGAACCTATTGTTTGCGGCCACTGGATGTGTCGGGCGGTTCCGGGCAGATTTACGTCGCAAACTCATTCTAACCTCGAGTTAGCCATATTCATCTTTGCGGCCAATTAATTAATTATTTACCATTTATGCGCACGCCCAATATATATATGCCAATTCAGATTATATCAATAACAGAATGATCACATCAACTCAACTGATATAGCAGATAACAGATTTTAGCAGATTGGGTGACTTAACAGATTTAACCGATTTAGCACTTAGCAGTTTAGGCCATATAACAGAACTAGCAGATTAGGCAACTTAACAAATCAGCAGGATAGGCATTTCAACAGATTAAGCGGATTAGCAGAGCAGATAACAGATTTGGCATTTTCAATAGACTTAGCAGATGACAGATAACAAATTAGGCATATCTACAGATTTAGTTTAGCAGATTTAGGCGATTCAACAAATTTAGCCTACACTTAAGCCAAATCATGGTCATAATTCATAATTCAACATAGGCTACAGATTTTTAGTTAAACATTGCATAGTACAGAAGAATCTCTAAAAACTCCAAATCATATGCCTAGACTCACATAAAACAAAGGTTGAGTAGATGATCATGGGTAGACCTAACTCAATAGGTAAATTCCCAAATCATGGTATGAATTATGCCAAGTTATAGCCTTTATTGCTAATTATCCAAAAATCCATATTTAGGCGTGTTCACATTTATAGTTGTCCTATTCTAATATAGGTCCTTTATGCCTAAACAACATGTTCGTTTCAGCCCAAGTCATAATATGTCCAAGGATCTAGATCTAAGAAATGTCCTTTAGTTCCGATCTTAATATTCCAGATATTACAAGTCATATATTACCATATGATATTCCCAAACTGTCATATATGCACATATTTAGATCTAGTTTACAACCTATGTCCTTTATTCAATTCAGTCACATATCAGTCCAATTTATGCCTTAGATTTATGTTCTAGGTTCCAAGTTCAACCTATGTTCTTTCCTTAAATCAGTCACATATCGGTCAAGCCCAATTTATGCACATTCATTTGATTGTCCCAAACATTTTAGCGTATGTTAATCTCTTATGAGATTGGCTCAGGCTCGTGGTAGCCTGGCTATAGAACAGAAAGAGAAAAGAGGTACAGAATAAGATAAATCAAATCAGAACAGAACAGATATAACCTCAGATTCAGGTTTAGAATTCATGTCACAATCAAAATTAACGTTTATAGCGGAGAATAACTGTACTTGCCTTGATTGGATTAAAGAAAGAACTTTAGTTGTTGCAGAATTGTTGCAGAAGCTTTTATCTCAAATTTGAATTGAATTGCTTAGGTTGATGTTGATCAGCTTCTAGTTTTGATTCTAGCAGAGTAGCGACGCCATTTTTATTTTTATTAGAACAGAGGCAGAGAAGAAGCAGAATAGAATTGTGTGTAGAGGAGGCTAGGTCTTAGGATCTATTTATAGGTGTAGTTAGTTGTTTTAGGCCTTTAGATAAACCCTAAAACAGATCAGAACCGTCAGAATTCGTCACAGACTCACCAAAACAGCCCAAAAACCCATCCAGGTGCACCCAGGCCGACCTGGCTCGACCAGGGGGTCGACCCCCAGGTCGACACCCAGGTCGACTCCCGAGTTGACCTGGGGGGGAGGTCGACTCCCCAGTCGACCTGGGCCCCAGGTCGACCCCCGGGTCGACCTGCCCAGTTCTGGGCTGACCGAAACCTTCTGAATCTTGTTTTGGCCATATCTTGGTCATACGGACTCCGATTTTCGAAAACTCGGACTCTATTTCGCGTATTTTTTCGAGAGGAACGCAATGGTGATGTCCATTTTACCTAATTCCTGTTTCTTGAATTAGTTATCCTTATTTTTCTATCTTTTTCGTAACATACGCCATTATCGAACTAATTTTTCTTCTCTTCCATGTATTAATTAATTCTCCTTATGCATCACCATTATTTACGTATCCTAAGCATATTTTCATATATTTTATTTCTTTTTTAATTATACCTAAAAATGCGGGGTGTTACAATGTGTCCTTTTAGTTACCGATTAGCCATGTCCAATTATGCCACATTCATTATTTGTCCCAAACATTTTAGCGTTCGTGCGTTAATCTCTTATGAGATTTGGCGCAGGCTCGGAGTAGCCTGGCAATAGAACAGAAGGAAGAAAGAGATACAAAATAAAATAGATCAGAACAGAACATACACAACCTCAAATTCAGATTTACAATCATGTCATAATTATGATTAAAGTTTATATCAGAAAATAACTGTACTTACCTTGATTGGTTTAAAGAAGAAGAAGAGTTGCAGTTGTTCTTTTTTAATTCTATTCAGTTTGGAAGAAGATGCTTTAGTCCTAGTTCCAGTTCAGATTTCAGCAGATTAGTGACGCCATTATTTTATTTTATTAGAACAAAGGCAGAGTATAGGCAGAATGAAATGGTGTAGAGAGAATGAGGCTAGAGGGCTGTTTATATAGTGTTAGGCGGACGAATCTAGGCAGAAAACATGACCAAATACATCAGAACGAACCAGGTTCAAAAACTGGATTTCGGGGGCAGGTCGACCCCTAGGTCGACTACCCAGTTGACCTGGTCAGGGGGGGTCGACTACACAGTCGACTCCCCAGTCGACCTGGTCGGGGGGGGGGGGGTCGACTACCCAGTCGACTCCCCAGTCGACCTGGGTCCTGGGCGGGAAATTTCCCGCCCAGCCCGCTTCTGGGTTTGAATTCGAATTTCGAGCTGTTTTCGATTCCAGAAATTCCTGAAACTTCGGAGGGTCATATCTCCCTCATACGGACTCCGATTCTCGCAAACTCGGACTCGTTTCCAAGCAGAATTCCGAGACGAACGCAATGGCGCAACCCGTTTCCCTTGATTCTTATTTTAAAAATTAATTATCCTCTGATTTGTTACTTATACGTTCACAGAAAATACAGGGTGTTACACTTATGGAATTATAAACCACGGTATTATGATTTAAGTCCGAAATAAAATTTATGAAATTTCCGCTGCTATCTTTATTTATATCTGTCTTGTAATTATTCTATGTTTGTTTACCTACAACGCTCCACATAACTTAAAGCATTTCCTTGGTGAGTGACATTAACGGATGTGGGGTGTTACAAAGGCGGTGACAACTTCCAGTTTTAAATGCACAAAGGCAAAGCAGTTTCAAATGCCATCACAATGTACAGGAATCAGCAAGCTAGTCCACGCAAGAGAATAGCAAAAGGCGACAAGCATGGATGAACAAGAACCATAATAGCAGTATAATCATGCATAGCATATGTCGTAGCAAATCAAAGAAGGAACACCCTTATATATATATACACACACACACGTATGTACACAAGTTTACATATGCACATGATCAAGAGCAGCAGAAGTGTAATACACACGACAAGGTACAAATAGGCATGACAATGAAAGCAAGCGAAGTACACATCCTCATCACAAAGTCAAGCCAACCCACAATAATTCAAGGAAGCATCAATGTACAAAATAAAGTCATATGCATCAAGTTCAGTTCGAATGACATGAAGGGAAAAATCACCATATCAATATTTTTAATGTTCGGTATAGCTCGAAAAAAAATACAAGGTGAATAATTGAAAGATATCAATTTTAAATTCGTGCTAAAAATATAAAAGACAAAGAGAATCAAAGTTCCACAATCGCTAAAGCAGTTTTTCCAAAGCTGAATATACGGAAAGTATTAAATCGATATTTTCTAAAGGGAAAAATTCAAGTTGCCAAGCCAATCTCGCAAGACTAAGTCAAGATGTAAAAAAAATCTAGAATCAAAGATTTCAGGGTTTTAAAACCCTATAAATGCACACAAATTCATCACTTGCAGTGTGGAAATTAAATCGAACAACCGAGCAAAAATCGAAAGTAAAAGTGGCAAAAATCACATACTAATTTCTGAAGAACAATTTCATCTCGATAATATCAGGATCGGAGATCATCAAAGTGAGAGTACGATCGATCAATTGGTGGTGAATCCGAAGCTCGAAGGAACCCTAGGGAGGCCATTAAAGGAAGCCGAACTTCACAATTTAATAATAAAAGGGAGACGGTATTTTTCCTTTGTTATAAACCTAGTTCATAAAGTGCTAGGGCTAATTTTTATTTTATTTTTTGCTTTAGTTTTTTTCAAGACAAAGGAGAGTCAATTACCACAGGGTTTTTGTAGTTGGAAAAATCAAATCTTAGCGGATTACGTTGTGTCCAGGTTTTGAGCGTGGGGCTTTAACGTCGGTAGTGAGTGTCACAATTTTATAGGGGATTGTAAGCCTAAATATTGTTTTTAATTCCTAGTAGAAACCTTGAATGCAGCAGTAGGCGGGGTTTTGCCGAAGCTGGGTATCTTTTGCGTGTGGTTTTCTTACTGCAAATTGTTCTGTTATTCTATGCTATTTTTGTTCAGTTTTTAAATTTATTTAAATTGCAATAAATTCACCAAGGTTAATTTAGATCCTACACTATCAACATTCTAAACCAGCTTATGCATTCGAAGGTGGAACACCCAACACTTTTCTGTGCCTAAATTTCGACAAAAATCAAAACTTGAACACATCCAAGCATGGAACGTGTAAATTTGGCTACTACAACAAATGAGCATGGGCATAATCAAAGTACGATAAGATAACTCACAACGAAAACAAAATAGGATAGACTAGTATTAACTCAAGAAACTGCCTTTTAAAGTAAGTCACTTTGTCAACACCGAGCATAAGTGAGAACAAGAACCGAAATCCAATCTTAAACACTTGTGAGAACACGACCTTCTCTAGAAAACTTGGGCGGTTGTAATGAGGAGGGGGGTCAGAACAACAAGATTCTGGTGAACAGGAAATGTAAAACACATATTATAATACACAGATGTATCCCGTTTGGTTCAACCCAAGATGTATGCCTATCAAGGTTAGTGATTCCAGCCTAACCTTGTAAATATTTACGCACGACTCTAACTACCCTTCCCAAGGTAGTAATCTATAAATATGATAACAAGATAAAACATTTTCGCATATGTTTATGAAGCCTTTATTCCAGAATATGGCTGGTTAAAAAATTGAGAGTGGACCCCTACTCACGGAGTTCCCATATATATATATATATATATATATATATATATATATATATGTGTGTGTGTGTGTGTGTGTGTGTGTGTGTGTGTTGACATGCTTTTCGGTTAATGTTGTCACACGTGAAGTTTACAGTAAGCGATTTGGTCGATGTCACATCACAAACATGGAATGGCCCGGAACTCCTATCAGATGACCTCTTTTGTGCCTGAAAACATCAGTTATAGTGCTTAGCATGGTAACACTTGTAGCCCTCTGAATTAGCTTCAGGTACAACTTTCATTTGGCTAAAATGGACTTACGGTTTGGAAGTTACACCCGTTTCCGTAAACGTGTGCGGACTTAGGATTTGAATTCAACTTGGATGAAGAAACTTAGACATCGGACATGGGCGAAACCCCAGATCAGATCTGGGGTACCGAGTCGGATCGGACCCAATCCGAACCCACTTTATGATGGATGGCGTGATGACCCCAAAATTCCCGTGGTACGAAAGCAAGGATAATCATTGGAATATAACACATAAACAATAACAGCAGAACAGAAATATAGAATTACAGCAGATAATGTACATCAGAATACACTGGGAAAATATATCATCAGAGTTACACAGCATAATAGGATCATACTTAGAACATAATACAGTTTTTTACTTAATATAAAATGTCTGCAGTGGAAATCTAACATAATATACTAAATGAAGTCTGAACAACATAATAGAGAAAATAGGATCCATCTTCAGCTCCATACTATCCAGAATGAGTCTGCTAAAACCTATATACAAGGTTGCCCGCATGGAAAAGAGGACATCCGAGTTTGCAAAGTGAAACAAACTACGAGTCGGTCATGGAACTGGTATGAGAAATCTTCTATTACCTACTTAATAATAAGGCTAATCACAGGACCACGCCGCTAACATGGAACGGGTTTACACCATTGGATTTCCAGTGCATATATAAAGTAAATCGTTAAACAACGCAATGCTTTTTAGAAAAATGAAACCATTATAAGACTCAGGTCCCACCACACAATGCAACGCAAACCGGAGGATAGAGTTTTACCTTATAATGGTCAAAAATGCTTGATACAATAAAAACGGATTTGATACTATTATTATTGTAGATATGTTTCAAAAACATTTCAATCATAATATATCAATCATAGATGGCATAGCTACCATATACTATGTCGCCGAATATAGGTTTACAATCAAAACCGTATGGTGTTGTATTGGAAGTTGGATTTCCGTCATAAACCAAGGCAAGGAATCGTCCTTACCGAATTTGAGACAATCTAGCCCATGTCTCAGGACTGAGACTCGGCCACAGGGCTGGTCCACAACTAACGTTAGTGGATTACAACTCTTGAACAATACGTTTCTCCGCCCTATGGGGCATAAATAGAGCCGCTAAGGACTCAGTATCCGAGGTACCTTGCTTTCCATCATCCACATAAATAAAAATATCCGAGCTTGTAAAACCAGGACACCGCTTCTAGCTAGAAAGAAACGTATGTTCTCCCTGGATCCTTCTCGCGAAGTAACGCTATACACAAAGCTATGCTAAATAAAGTTGTGCTTTGATGATCAACCACAAGGCTTTTCTTTTCAACAATAAGCCTTGATCATTTGCATCTTGGCATGCAACACTGACAGTTCACGCCATGCGATCGATAATTATCAATATATAACCTCTGAGCTCATGCGTCTTAGAGAAGGGTGTTAATCAAGAGAATAAATTATCCGTCACCAAACAAATATATATTAAATAGAAATCAATCAGCACAGAATAAAATCCAGTGTCAGACATACATCTATTTATAAGTCCGTTCTGGGTCTGAACGAAACCGGAGACACCTTATTCCTCGTCCCATATGTCCAATACAGAAGAGAGGCTCTCGCATATCCGGACGATCAACAAGTACATCCGGACAACTACCACTGTTACCCTTTCAAGGAAGCAACTCCAATCAAAGGCATCAGTAGTCATGCATTCGATGTGAAGATCGCCGGTCTTCAATCACCGTCTTCAAATCTTCGACTTCCAATCGTCGTATAATTAATTGAAATGAGCGTTAACTCGGACTTTTCAAATAATTCTCAAATATATATAGTTTAAATCAATTCTTTTCATTCCATATCGTTTATAATATTTTATAACGATTTATCGTTATTTTTATTTACTTAAAAATAGTCGTTTTTATTTAATAACGCTTCAGGTCATTACATGGCCTTGGCACTGTTTTCATCAAAATTTGATTTACACATTTCTCAAAATCTAACCGTTGGATCTTATCCAATCTTATATCGTTGGAAAGATCTTTCCAAAACGAACCCAATGGTTCTAGTTTTGGGAAAGTCCGATGGTCGGACCTTTCGGTATAATCGTTTGAAGTTACAATTTCAAATCGCGAACTACAGCAGCGCGATCCGTTTTATTTTAATTTATATTATATATAAATATATAAATATAAATCATTCAACGATTTCAACACCAATTTCATTTCAACATTGATTTCTTTTATATATGAAATCATATATTACATTAAAAATGAAATTTTTAATGTTAATACAATTTCTTCCAACATAGAATCTTTTATATGATTCATATATTACATAAAAATGTAATATGTTTTATACTTCATTTATTACATTAAAATGAAATCTTTTATTCATTTCTTTATTACATTAAAAATGTAATCTTTTTATTCGTAATCTTTATTCTCTTCTTTGATTACATTAAAAATGTAATATTTATTCTTTTCTTTGATTACATTAAAAATGAAATCTTTATTCTTTTCTTTGATTACATTAAAAATGTAATTTTTTTAAATCTCATTCTTTATTTACATTGAAAAATGTAACTTTTTATTTCATTCTTTATTTACATTGAAAAATGTAACTTTTTATTTCAATCTTTATTTACATTGAAAAATGCAACTTTTTATTTCATTATATTATTACATTGGAAAAATGTAATCTTTTATTTCTTTCATAAAAGAAATGTAAGTTTTAATGTTTCATTTACATCAGAAATGATATTTTCAATGTAAACATTTTTATTGTTGCAATGGCTGTTTTTAAAAAGTTCATTTACATAAAAATGTAAATCTCAATGTAAACCATTTTTATTATAACAATGTTTATTTTTTTATGTTTCATGTACATTAAAATGAAAAATCTCATGTAAATACATTTTTATTTAATAATGTTATTTTTAATGTTTCCTTACATTAAAAATGTATATTTCAATATCAATACATTTCTATTTAACAAATGACTATTTTCAATGTTGCATTACATTAAAAATGTATATTTCAATGCCAATACATTTTTATTTAACAAATGACTGTTTCTAATGTTGCATTACATTACAAATGTATATTTCAATGCCAATACATTTTTATATCAAAATGTTAATTTTAATGTTTCATATACATTAAAATGTAAATCTCATGTAAATACATTTCTATATCAAAATTTTATTTTATTGTTTCATGTACATTAAAATGTAAATCTAATGTAAATACCTTTTTTTATTTCACAATGTTTTATTTTTAATGTTGTATATACATTAAAAATGTAAATTTCCAATGTAAATACATTTTTATTTAACAAATGACAATTTTTGATTTACAACAAAAACATGAATTTTATGTTGACATATAATGATCATTTTCATATTCATATATATATATATATATATATTAAAAATATAATTTTCATATTATTCAAACAATTAATAAATAATAACATGAATATTTAAAACACAAGAATTTTTCAGAAAATTTCGGCAGCATAACGGCAGGGTAATTAAAACCGGCACCGTCCCGATGTATGGCTCCTCGCACTACCTTAGGCCTCGGGGCGTTTACAAGGGGTTTAATTTCCTAATACAATTCTCTAGGCAATCTATTGCCCCAATATTAACCAATTTCATTTCAACCACAATCAAACACCAAAAATTAACCAATTCCACATAACAATACAATCAAGTCGTCCATGGTCTGTGGACGACGGGTGTCGGGAGTTTCTAAACTCCGTCTGCATCCTAATATAATTTTGTTTAATTAATTTGGATTCAGAAATCTCACATCACTGTTTATTTCTTCTAAAATTGTAGAAGGCTCTAAAAATTCTCCGATCAGTTCTGAAATGTAGATCTCGATTTTACGGTCTCAATGTTTCCTGTTTCATCGAATTTCGTTATCGTACGAGAAAGATATGATTTTTTATAAACAAAAATAGATTTGCAACACTTTAAAGTGTTATTAACCATTTAAATATATACAGCCATATACCTCAACGGTTTGTTCAAAGTTAGGTTTTGATTTATCTCCCGATCTGTTGCACTTGAAGCCGATCCACTAGCGCCACGTCGTCGGCCTTGGAGAGGCGCGCCTAGAGATGGTCTCCTGGTCGAACTCGCCGGTCGGAGGGGAAAGAAAACTGGCCGCGAACATGATGACTTTGGGGGCTCCTATCTCGAGACTCGCACCACGATACAAGGCCTGATGGGTATGGATTTGTAGATCTCGTCGAGTTCTACAAAATCTTCAGTAGGGTGACGACTAATTCGGCTTGAAGGAGGAGGGATCGAAGAGAAAGGGGAAAAGGTTTTTCCGTCGTTCAATAGTAAAGGGGACGGCGTGAAAACGAAATAGGGTTATATGCTATACGCGTATTTATACCGTATTTCCATTTTATTTTTATTTTATTTAATTCCATTTAATTTCAATTTAATTCCTATATCGTTTTTAACTCCAAATCAAACCAACCAGTGACGCCCCTAGCTAAATACCCCCATTCCGGACACAATGGGATATGTCCCATAAGCCAATTCAATTGTTTCAATAGGTTTTTTTTAATTTAAATATAAAACATTTAATTATTTAATTCGATCGTACATTTTAATTTACCGAGGTCACATACTGACTCTAAAAATTCCTGAAAATTAAATCTAGCTATGTTTTGATGATGCGGTCCTAACAAAATTAATTTTGTTGAATTTGGAGACCATTTGAAAAATGGCCATTTTCTAGTCGATCCAAATTGACTGAAATTGACAAAACACATTTTCATTTGCCACGATCACTTATTGATTCCAAAAATTATGAAAATTGGAATCCTGTAATAATTTGACTGTAATGACCCGGATTCTTATGGGTTAATTTTAAATATTTAATACAGATTTAAATATGGGGTGGATAAATATAAATGGAATTTTTATATTAAGTTACCAATTTAATAATCAATTTCGGTTTAATATTAAATATATTAAATTATCAGAATACGAAAATGAATTTAGTTGAATTCAAAATTTAATTTGAATTAAATTCAGTTCAAATAATTAGTAGGAAATTTTATTTGAATTTATAACGATAATAATATTAATTTATTATCGAGAAAACTAAATTGTCTGAAATTAATTTATATTGAATTAAATTAATATCTTCTACAAATGATCGAATTGGACTTCGTGACCTATCCCAATGTGTCCGAAATAGGGGTGTTACCCTAGAAATGTCGGTTACTGTGTTTAAAAAGGAGTTCGGAAATCACGGTGTATTTTTATTTCAAGGATGCCGGTCCAATACAAATTAAAAATATAAATAAAATATCATTAAGGGGAAAGAAATTGGCCACGCAAATCAATTTAAAAACCGCCACATCTCCTTTTGTTTTCCATTCATTTTCTGCCATCTTAAAAATCACCACGCCTCCCACTTCAAATGGCCTTGTTGTTCCTTTTAAAGCCCCACCCCTTTTGTATATAACCGCACACAAATTCTTCCATTCCTTTCTGTTGAAACCAAAAATCAAAATGGCCATTTCCTTATTTAGTTCGATCAGTAATGAAGTATCAGAGCCATTCATTTCTGTTCAAAACACAACTAAATCAAAAAGGGGCCGATCTTTCAGGAATAAAAATCGAAATCCTCATAAATAAACATCGCATCCTTCCTCCATTTGTTTACAAATCGAACGAGACCTTCTGAAGAGAGAAATGGAAACCGCCGAAAACCAACATCCCAAATCGACGCATCGTTGAAGCGGCAGGCATGATCCAAATCGCGATGCAAAAACCCGAATCCTCTGAAAATCGACTCAATGCTGGAAGAGTTCGCCAATTGGGAAAGTGATGTGTCGATGTCGAGGTTGTTCGAGTTTGAAGGATTTGGTAAAAGGAATTATCGCATCTATTCTGTTGACTTCGAAAAGGAGAAGTGCGATGATGGTTTCACATCCGAATCTGGTATTGTTCGTTAGGTCAGAGCCCAGGGCGTTCGATGTCTGATGGTTGGAGATTTGTGGAGTTTGACAGTGCGATGAAAGGAAGGGCTCGACGCTTGGAAGATGGAGTCGTGACTGGGAGTGTTTTTTGAAGGAGCAGGTCAGGAGTTCCAATGTGGAAGACGACGGTGGAATTATGCACTGTAAGAAGGGGGAGTGTTGCTTGAATGGTCTGATGTTGAACTAGGGTAATTTTTGGGTTTCGACAGCGAAGGTGGAAGGAATCGACCTGTGTATTCAGTTTGGGAAAGATCTTGGACTAAGGAAGTAAGATTTGAGCAAGACGAAGTACGTTGGGACCAGAACGATGGATACTTTGAAATAAACTTGGTTTGGAATTTATTGGATACTCGGCAAACGAAAATTTCGGTAAGTAAATCTCACCTTTTATTTAGAAATTATTTTTATATAATTAAAAATAATTGTCTGTGCTTGTTTGAATGCTGTCTGATTGTTTTAAAATATATATTAGTTATTTAGGGTATATATATATTGGGTTGATGATTGGTTGGATTCCCGCGGTTTCATTAGCGGATGCCCGCAGTTTCATAGCGGATGATTTCCCTATGCGCCCCACAAATATATATTAATGGATGACCTTCATACCGTGATATCCTGCCTCGAAGCAGGATGGGTATTATTTTGTTAACTAACGTCTGTGGATACAGGAAAACAGGTTGGAGGAATCCAACTGGATTCCTCAAAAATATATTATCTGTTTGTTGTTTGTTTGATTTCATATATATTCATATATGATGTGTTAAAAATCAAATGATTGAAAATTGGTAGATTTGATTGTTTAAAATATCACTGGGCTTGAATATTGATTTATAAAAAATATCGAAAAGGGTATTTGATATTTAAAAAGGGAATTCTATTTTTACAAATAGAATTTGAATTTTTAATGAACTATAGAAAATATTTACTTCTTTTGAAGATATATAAAACGAGTATTGAATTTATAAACTTTGTTTATAAATTTAGATATGGGATTTGAATTGGAATTTATAAACTCTGTTTATAAATGAAAATGTGGGATTTGAATTGAATTTATAAACTCTGTTTATAAAGGAAAATATGGGATTTGAATTGGAATTTATAAACTCTGTTTATAAATGAAAATATGGGATTTGAATTGAATTTATAAACTCTGTTTATAAAGGAAAATATGGGATTTGAATTGAATTTATAAACTCTGTTTATAAATGAAAATATGGGATTTGAATTGAATTTATAAACTCCGTTTATAAATGAAAATATGGGATTTGAATTGAATTTATAAACTCCGTTTATAAATGAAAATATGGGATTTGAATTGAATTTATAAAGTCTGTTTATAAATGAAAATGTGGGATTTGAATGGAATTTATAAACTCTGTTTATAAAGGAAAATATGGGATTTGAATTGAATTTATAAACTCCGTTTATAAATGAAAATATGGGATTTGAATTGAATTTATAAACTTTGTTTATAAATAAAAATGTGGGATTTGAATGGAATTTATAAACTCTGTTTATAAAGGAAAATATGGGATTTGAATTGAATTTATAAACTTTGTTTATAAATCAAAAATGTGGGATTTGAATTGAATTTATAAACTTTGTTTATAAATATATAATGAGGGGATTTTAAGTGAAGTCATAAACGTTGTTTATAAATAATGCAGAGAATTCAAATAGAATTTGAATATAGAATTCAAATGGACTTTAAACTATAGAATTTGAAAATAGAATTCAAATGAAGTTTAAATAAAGAGAATTCAAATAGAATTGAATTGGAATTTGAATAAGAAGTCGATAAGGAAACAAGAGTATGAGTATAATTAGAATTTGTTAATATGCAAGTTAAAATATATTTGAACATGTCATGTTCAAATATGAAGGTGAAATAGACTGAAGAGTAAATTAACAAAATTTAATTAACAAATTTAGTTAAAACGATTGGTATAGTTAAAATAGATTGGACAGGTATAGACATACAGGAGACAGGTTTGGAATAAAGTATAGAAGTGAAATAAATAGAATGCCCGACAAAAAGGTATGTATTTAATTCATATATGAGATTTTATGCGCCGTATCGGCTAGCCGCTTGTCTTTTCTTTTTCTTTTTGATTGGAAAAGGCCTGTGTGGCAGTTTGGGGATTTTCCCGAAGCTCCCGGTACAAAGGAGGTTATTGCGAATTTTTCCGGGAATTTAAGGAGTTAGAATATTTTTAAGATAATTTGATAGTTGGAAATCAATATATCAATATATATATATAGAAGTCGATACGGAAGCGAACTTTAAAATAGAATAGTATAATAACAAAGGAAGTCTAGGAATAAAATCTCGTAGGAATAGAAAGAGAAAGTGTATATGTGTTTAAAGATGAATAATCAGTTGTATGGTATGGATTATTCGAGTAAGTAGTCTTATCTGTTTTGACGTTATAAATGTTATTCAGTCAAGGTCTGAGAGGTAGTTATACCCCAACTCGATTGATTTCATTATTAACAAATAAATTGTAAGATTTCAGGCTCGAAGATCAATGTTAGATAAGAGTTAGTTGAATATAGTATTTGGGTTGTCGTAACGATGTTTTACACAACATCTGTTTTAACCCAAATAAATGTAAGCTGGTAAATAGATGTTAAATATTTCCTAAGTATAGGAATAAACGAGATTGGGAAAGAGATAAGTAATTGGAATATATTCCAATTATAAATAGCATATATTTTCTAAAGTTTAGAAAATAAAGGAAGGCGATGTTCGGAAATGTTTTCCAAATAACGAAAAAGGCCAATATGGTTATTGAAAATATTTGGTTAACAAATATTGATAAAGAAATAGAGAGGAGATTTAATTAATGGAATATTAATTAAGGGCTTAGTGATTTGTTTGATAATTGGATGAACACTTGTTTTCTTCGATAGTTAAATCATCGACTATCGAAACACTTGTTTTTATTCGATAGTTAAATCACAGACTATCGGAGTTTTGACCATCGTTGTCAATATGGAGAGACCGGTTGGATTATTATCCGAAGAACCACTCCGTATTGGCAGTAGCGTGCGAATCAGATTATATAAAGATAATCGAAGACGGAGTAGAGTGCAAGGACTTTTTCTATTAATAGAAATAGTGCCTTCAGTTCATCCTGTTCCTGGGTGACTTGTATGGATGAATGCCTGATAGAGTATTTCCAGAAAGGTCACGTACATTGATTTGTTCAACCGTACCAAGAGTGGAAGCGGAGAAGGAAACTTCTTTTAGCTAACACGTGATGTACTGTTGAGGACGTCAATCGGTGATTTGATGGATTTGACGATGTGGCATTCGAAGTGAATCTGGTGTAATGATAAAGCGTAGCCTCTGGCCTCATCAACCCGTAAATGACAAAAATCGGGTAGGCAGCATGGCTATGTAGGTCGCACCGATTAGGGTGTATAATCACCTGATCTAGAGTTTCATTTACTTATAAAAATCTATTGTCGATGCTGTCCCATTCGGGAAACGGTTGCTGATCCCAACCGTTGGTGATATACATTCGATACACTCAAGCCAAATGAGTGGTCGGTCATGTGTGGCTGAGTTGCAAGATGTTTTTGTTGAACTCGGTGTATTCTGCTCCAGAGATATACCAACGGAAGGTGGTTCCATACCTTGTCATAGTTGGAAATCCATTACCCAATACGTGCTTGCGGTTTATGATTGTATATTATTTATGTGGAACGTGAGATGCAAACGTTCCACTAGATTGTTATCTACTTGATTTAGACATTATTATAATATCAAAAGAGTTTTGATATAAAGATTGTCGTTCCTTTCAAAGGGATTTTGAAAGTTAAATCAAGTGTTTGGATTCTCATAAGGGAAAAACCCGTTCCGTGTTATATGGCGTGGTCTTATGAGATATCATTTAGTTTCTGAAACTGTTTTAAACTGTTTACTCATACCAGTCCATGTTGCGTGCTTGGGGCATGTGTCGCATGATAGGGGGTTCTCGCTTTTCGTTAGGTGGTGAACGGGAGACTCTTACCCCTACATGTCCCGAAAATGTGGGTTGGTTGTGAAGTCTAAAGGCTGGCCGTAAAATGTGGTGCTGGGGTACCAATGTAAGTCACGGTGGGGTATTACCCTGCTACTTTGTGAGGATGGGAGAGGATGGTTGCAAAGCCTACTTGAACTTCTTTGCGGGTCATTACAGTTGGTATCAGAGCTTAGGTTGAGCGAATACCTAGGCTTGTTGGAATGTGCTCATTAGAGATAGGATCAGTAGTATCCTAGAATGAGTTGAGTGTATATATATACGAGAGAGCGTATTTGTTATTTGATATAAAAACTGTTTTATATTGTGTTGACTAGTCTGTTGATTGGATTATGAATTCTGATCGAATCATGGGACGCCACGATGTCGATAGGAGTTTATAAACACTTGAATAGAAGATTGGACACGATATTGTTTTTAAGTAGAGTTGATTATTAGGATTATAATCAAATTAGATTATTAAAACAGAAATAGATATATAACCAATGGAATTTGTATATGAAATCAAATATACAAATGTGATAAATTGAAATTGAATTCCAACCAGAATTCAGAATTTAAAATCCTGGGAGTTTGGAAAATATTTTTCTAAATAGATTTTGAAAGTAATATAGCACTGAACTCACTTCAGTGGCTGGGAAATAATTCTGATGATGATCGCAACCTCATCAGTGTTCATTTTCGAGTTTCTAAGTGATGAATTGCTGCCTTAGAAAAGTTTTGATGGAAATTTGTTTGAAAGAAACAAGTTGTTTGAAAATTCAAATGTTTTGAATTTGAGATAGATATAAATATATGTATATGTTTATATTACTTCAAAGGAATTTTGAAATGGGAATTGGAATATAGATTTCAAATAGAAGTAAAATATAGGAATTCAAATAGGATTTGAAATGGAATTTTAAATATATATAATTCAAATAAAATGTGAGTATGACATTTGAATATAGAATTTGAATAAAGAAAATTCAAAATAGAAATTCAATATAGAAATTCAAATGGCGTTTGAATATAGTAATTTAAAAGGGAATTCAAATATAGAATTTGAACATAGAAATTTAAATAGGATTTGAATAAAGAAAATTGAAATAGAAATTGTATAAGAAAAATTGAAATGGAATTTGAATTCAAAGGAATTCAAATGAGTTTGAATAAAGAAAAGTCAAATAGAGATTTGAATATTAGAATTCAAAGAAAATATAAAGTTTGAAATAGAATTTGAATTCAAAGGAGTTAAAATAGAATTTAAATTCAAAGGATTTCAAATAGGAATTGAAGATAAGAAATTCAAATAGAAATTGAATAAAGAAATTCAAATGGAATTTGAATATTTTAAATTAAGATATAGGATTTGAATATTAAAAGTGAAATAGATCGGGAATATTATGAAATGGATTTGATACATATTAAAAATATATCAGAATGGAGTTGAATTTATTATGAACAAAGTTAAAACGTTTATATTTATAAATATAATTAAAACGAGCTCGCCGTAGCACGGCAGTTCGTAAATTGGCGATTCGAACTTCAATTTAGTATACAAAACTCAATTGAAGTCGGAATTCTTTGAAACAAGAATCATCGGGACTTTTCTAATGAAAGAGAAAAATCTGAATTTCGTCGTATAGATTTTGAGTTATGTCAAAATCAAATTTTTAGAAAAGCAGCGCCAGAACCATTATAAAACCATAACGGTTTAATTAAATAAACAGAAGGATTTTTAGGAAATAAAATCCGAATTGGCATTAGAAAAATCCAGGCTGGAGATATAAAATAAATATGAACTCCATTAAAGTAAGTGAAATGATTTTTAAGACAAAAATCATATTTTAAATGGTTAAATAGAATTAACTAAATTGGAAAATAATTAATTAAAGGAAATTTGAATCGAAATTGGGTTTTTAGATAAGTGAAAGAGATTGAGAATTTATATTCGAAATCGAATATATAACTCGAGTTGAAATTATAATTAGATTAGTTTATAATTAAGTTGACATATATTTGAACAAGTTATATTCAAACAAAAAGGGTGAAATAGGCAATATGGTTAATTAGCAACTAGTTAATGCGAATTTGAATGATTGAAATTTAACTTAAGTAAGTTAAATGGATCGAAACAAATAAATTGAGTAAAATCAATGTGAATGAACTATGAATTGGGTGTGAATAAAGGAAAAAACCAAAAGAGTCAAAAAGAAAATATATTTGTAAACAAATATAAAGGAAATATATTTGTAACACAAATACAAAGGAAGTTATGTGCAAACAAATAGAAGGAGAAATATTGGTAAAACATTTACAAATAGAATTTAAAAGGAAATATTAGTAGAACATTTACAAATAGATTCAATGGAAATATTTATTTATAGAAAATAAATAGAATGTTATATTTATTTGTTAAATAAATAGAATTTAATCAAAGGAATATTTAGAAGATGAATAGAAAATGGAAACTTGTTTTTAACAGATAAATAGAAAGATTAATTTATAGAAAAAAGTTTATAGATTAAATATTTATCATCCGATAAGTGGAATATATAAGTCTGAACTTATATAGAGAAGAGATATTGGTTTTTAACATCGATAGTTTTAAATAGAAGGGGTACACAACACTTGTATAAGTGAAGTAACGTTATTAAAGAGAACATTTATAAAGTGAAGAACCGTTACTAAAAGTAAATCTTTATAAATGAATAAACGTTATCCAATAGGTTTTATTCGAATAAGAGAAGTCGACTAGAGCTAGAAATAATCGATTGAGTTAGAATAAATCGATTAGAGTAAGTATTAACCAGTTAGAGTATATCAGTTAGGGTTAATCCGTAGAGTTAATTGAATATTTGTTATTCAATTAGAATTTATCGAATATCTGTTATTCAAATTAAGAGTTAACCAGATAGAGTTGATTGAACATAGTTAATCGAATTAGGATTTAATTGAATGTTAGTTATTCAATTAAAGTTGATTGAATATAGTTATTGAGATAGAGTTAGTCAACCATAGTAACTCATGATAAGTTGCCATTTCGTACGACTGCTAGCGTAATTCGCAGGGCTGCAGATAGCCTAGGGCGGTCGGATGTTTCCTGAGGGAATCAGGCGTAACCATTGTGATCGTTGCGATCTAGAGTCCAGCGAATGGAGTTAAATCAAATATAGTTATTCGAATAGAATCAAAGGAGTTATCGAATATAGCTTATTCGGAAAAAGTTAAGTGAAAAGAGCTAATCCAATAGAGTTAATTGATAAGAGTTAATTGAATAGAGTAAATCGAATATAGTTTATTCAAAGAAAGGTTTTCGAATCTAGTTATTCGAAAGAGAGATTTTCGAATATAGTTATTCGAAGGGAGGAGTTATCAAATAGGGATTTATTTGAAAGAGAGTTACGTAGGGAAGTTTGAAATGTTGAATATCAACATAAATAAATTTTGGAAAAGTTAATGGGTTTGTAGCACTTTTTCTACCTTAGCAATTTCGAGGACGAAATTTTTTTAAGTAGGGAAGATTGTAATGACCCGGATTTTATGGGTTAATTTTAAATATTTAATATGGATTTAAATATTGGGTGGATAAGTATAAATGGAATTTTTATATTAAGTTACCAATTTAATAATCAATTTCGATTTAATATTAAATATATTAAATTATCAGAATACGAAAATGAATTTAGTTGAATTCAAAATTTAATTTGAATTAAATTCAGTTCAAATAATTAGTAGGAAATTTTATTTGAATTTATAACGATAATAATATTAATTTATTATCGAGAAAACTAAATTGTCTGGAATTAATTTATATTGATTTAAATTAATATCTTCTACAGATGATCGAATTGGACTTCGTGACCTATCCCAATGTGTCCGAAATAGGGGTGTTACCCTAGAAATGTCGGTTACTGTGTTTAAAAAGGAGTTCGGAAATCACGGTGTATTTTTATTTAAAGGATGCCGGTCCAATACAAATTAAAAATATAAATAAAATATCATTAAGGGGAAAGAAATTGGCCACGCAGATCAATTTAAAAACCGCCACATCTCCTTTTGTTTTCCATTCATTTTCTGCCATCTTAAAAATCACCACGCCTCCCACTTCAAATGGCCTTGCTGTTCCTTTTAAAGCCCCACCCCTTTTGTATATAATCGCACACAAATTCTTCCATTCCTTTCTGTTGAAACCAAAAATCAAAATGGCCATTTCCTAATTTAGTTCGATCAATAATGAAGTATCAGAGCCATTCATTTCTGTTCAAAACACAACTAAATCAAAAAGGGGGCCGATCTTTCAGGAATAAAAATCGAAATCCTCATAAATAAACATCGCATCCTTCCTCCATTTGTTTACATATCAAACGAGACCTTCGGAAGAGAGAAATGGAAACCGCCAAAAACCAACATCCCAAATCGACGCATTGTTGAAGCGGAAGGCATGATCCAAATCACGATGCAGAAACCCGAATCCTCTGAAAATCGACTCAATGCTGGAAGAGTTCGCCAATTGGGAAAGTGATGTGTCGATGTCGAGGTTGTTCGAGTTTGAAGGATTTGGTAAAATGAATTATCGCATCTATTCTGTTGACTTCGAAAAGGAGAAGTGCGATGATGGTTTCACATCCAAATCTGGTATTGTTCGTTAGGTCAGAGCCCAGGGCGTTCGATGTTTGATGGTTGGAGATTTGTGGAGTTTGACAGTGCGATGAAAGGAAGGGCTCGACGCTTGGAAGATGGAGTCGTGACTGTGAGTGTTTTGTGAAGGAGAAGGTCAGGAGTTCCAATGTGGAGGACGACGGTGGAATTATGCATTGTAAGAAGGGGGAGTGTTGCTTGAATGGTCTGATGTTGAACTGGGGTAATTTTTTGGTTTCAACAGCGAAGGTGGAAGGAATCGAACTGTGTATACAGTTTGGGAAAGATCTTGGACTAAGGAAGTAAGATTTGAGCAAGACGAAGTACGTTGGGACCAGAACGACGGATACTTTGAAATAAATTTGGTTTGGAATTTATTGGCTACTCGGCAAACGAAAATTTCGGTGAGTAAATCTCACCTTTTATTTAGAAATTATTTTTATATAGTTAAAAATAATTGTCTGTGCTTGTTTGAATGCTGTCTGATTGTTTTAAAATATATATTAGTTATTTAGGGTATATATATATATAGGGTTGATGATTGGTTGGATTCCCGCAGTTTCATTAGCGGATGCCCGCAGTTTCATGGCGGATGATTTCCCTATGCGCCCCACAAATATATATTAGTGGATGACCTTCATACCGCGATATCCTGCCTCGAAGCAGGATGGGTATTATTTTGTTAACTAACGTCTGTGGATGCAGGAAAACAGGTTGGAGGAATCCAACTGGATTCCTCAAAAATATATTATCTGTTTGTTGTTTGTTTGATTTCATATATATTCATATATGATGTGTTAAAAATCAAATGATTGAAAATTGGTTGATTTGATTGTTTAAAATATCACTGGGGCTTGAATATTGATTTATAAAAAAATATCGAAAAGGGTATTTGATATTTAAAAAGGGAATTCTATTTTTATAAATAGAATTTGAATTTTTAATGAACTATAGAAAATATTTACTTCTTTTGAAGATATATAAAACGAGTATTGAATTTATAAACTTTGTTTATAAATTTAGATATGGGATTTGAATTGGAATTTATAAACTCTGTTTATAAATGAAAATGTGGGATTTGAATTGAATTTATAAACTCTGTTTATAAAGGAAAATATGGGATTTGAATTGGAATTTATAAACTCTGTTTATAAATGAAAATGTGGGATTTGAATTGAATTTATAAACTCTGTTTATAAAGGAAAATATGGGATTTGAATTGAATTTATAAACTCCGTTTATAAATGAAAATATGGGATTTGAATTGAATTTATAAACTCCATTTATAAATGAAAATATGGGATTTGAATTGAATTTATAAACTCCTTTTATAAATGAAAATATGGGATTTGAATTGTATTTATAAACTCTTTTTATAAATGAAAATGTGGGATTTGAATGGAATTTATAAACTCTGTTTATAAAGGAAAATATGAGATTTGAATTGAATTTATAAACTCCGTTTATAAATGAAAACATGGGATTTGAATTGAATTTATAAACTCTGTTTATAAATGAAAATGTGGGATTTGAATGGAATTTATAACTTGTTTATAAAGGAAAATATGGGATTTGAATTGAATTTATAAACTTTGTTTATAAATCAAAAATGTGGGATTTGAATTGAATTTATAAACTTTGTTTATAAATATATAATGAAGGGGATTTTAAGTGAAGTCATAAACGTTGTTTATAAATAATGCAGAGAATTCAAATAGAATTTGAATATAGAATTCAAATGGACTTTAAACTATAGAATTTGAAAATAGAATTCAAATGAAGTTTAAATAAAGAGAATTCAAATAGAATTGAATTGGAATTTGAATAAGAAGTCGATAAGGAAACGAGAGTATGAGTATAATTAGAATTTGTTAATATGCAAGTTAAAATATATTTGAACATGTCATGTTCAAATATGAAGGTGAAATAGACTGAAGAGTAAATTAACAAAATTTAATTAACAAATTTAGTTAAAACGATTGGTATAGTTAAAATAGATTGGACAGGTATAGACATACAGGAGACAGGTTTGGAATAAAGTATAGAAGTGAAATAAATAGAATGCCCGACAAAAAGGTATGTATTTAATTCATATATGAGATTTTATGCGCCGTATCGGCTAGCCGCTTGGCTTTTCTTTTTCTTTTTGATTGGAAAAGGCCTGTGTGGCAGTTTGGGGATTTTCCCGAAGCTCCCGGTACAAAGGAGGTTATGGCGAATTTTTCCGGGAATTTAAGGAGTTAGAATATTTTGAAGATAATTTGATAGTTGGAAATCAATATATCAATATATATAGAAGTCGATAAGGAAGCGAACTTTAAAATAGAATAGTATAATAAAAAAGGAAGTCTAGGAATAAAATCTCGTAGGAATAGAAAGAGAAAGTGTATATGTGTTTAAAGATGAATAATCAGTTGTATGGTATTGATTATTCGAGTAAGTAGTCTTATCTGTTTTGACGTTATAAATGTTATTCAGTCAAGGTCTGAGAGGTAGTTATACCCCAACTCGATTGATTTCATTATTAACAAATAAATAGTAAGATTTCAGGCTCGAAGATCAATGTTAGATAAGAGTTAGTTGAATATAGTATTTGGGTTGTCGTAACGATGTTTTACACAACATCCGTTTTAACCCAAATAAATATAAGCTGGGAAATAGATGTTAAATATTTCCTAAGTATAGGAATAAACGAGATTGGGAAAGAGATAAGTAATTGGAATATTTTCTAATTATAAATAGCATATATTTTCTAAAGTTTAGAAAATAAAGGAAGGCGATATTCGGAAATGTTTTCCAAATAACGAAAAAGCCAATATGGTTATTGAAAATATTTGGTTAACAAATATTGATAAAGAAATAGAGAAGAGATTTAATTAATGGAATATTAATTAAGGGCTTAGTGATTTGTTTGATAATTGGATGAACACTTGTTTTCTTCGATAGTTAAATCATCGACTATCGAAACACTTGTTTTTATTCGATAGTTAAATCACAGACTATCGGAGTTTTGACCATCGTTGTCAATATGGAGAGAACGGTTGGATTATTATCCGAAGAACCACTCCGTATTGGCAGTAGCGTGCGAATCAGATTATATAAAGATAATCGAAGACGGAGTAGAGTGCAAGGACTTTTTCAATTAATAGAAATAGTGCCTTCAGTTCATCCTGTTCCTGGGTGACTTGTATGGATGAATGCCTGATAGAGTATTTCCAGAAAGGTCACGTACATTGATTTCTTCAACCGTACCAAGAGTGGAAGCGGAGAAGGAAACTTCTTTTAGCTAACACGTGATGTACTGTTGAGGACGTCAATCGGTGATTTGATGGATTTGACGATGTGGCATTCGAAGTGAATCTGGTGTAATGATAAAGCGTAGCCTCTGGCCTCATCAACCGGTAAATGACAGAAATCGGGCAGGCAGCATGGCTATGTAGGTCGCACCTATTAGGGTGTATAATCACCTGATCTAGAGTTTCATTTACTTCTAAAAATCTATTGTCGATGTTGTCCCATTCGGGAAACGGTTGCTGATCCCAACCGTTGGTGATATACATTCGATACACTCAAGCCAAATGAGTGGTCGGTCATGTGTGGCTGAGTTGCAAGATGTTCTTGTTGAACTCGGTGTATTCTCCTCTAGAGATATACCAACGGAAGGTGGTTTCATACCTTGTCATAGTTGGAAATCCATTACCCAATACGTACTTGCGGTTTATGATTGTATATTATTTATGTGGAACGTGAGATGCAAACGTTCCACTAGATTGTTATCTACTTGATTTAGACATTATTATAATATCAAAAGAGTTTTGATATAAAGATTATCGTTCCTTTCAAAGGGATTTTGAAAGTTAAATCAAGTGTTTGGATTCTCATAAGGGAAAAACCCGTTCCGTGTTATACGGCGTGGTCTTATGAGATATCATTTAGTTTTCTGAAACTGTTTTAAACTGTTTACTCATACCAGTCCCATGACTGACCCGGAGTTTATTTTGTTTTGTTCTACCTAAACTCTTGGGTGCCTAAATTTGTACGGGCAGTCAAGTAGTTCAGGATTTTTCAGATATATCTAAAGGAGCTTGGAGCAGGAGGCTTCAGCGTTATCTAGTTATAGGGTTGTTCCGCTGTGTTGTAAGTGTTGTACTCTGATAAGTGTATGTTATACAGTTGAGATTTTGTATTTCAAAAGTTATAATATATTATATTTTGTTCCGCTGTGATGTGAGATTCTGTGTTGGTTTTGTTCTTCTTCTACCTTTTCTTCTATAAAAAAAATGTTTTGTATTTTCGTGATATTTGGGTTGGACGTATGATGTATATAGTCAACTCTGATGTTACGGAAATCTGGGTCATTACATTGACATTCTGAATCCAACCAAGGTGGTTTCATCGAAAACGAAGGTCGTTTGTAAAATGGCTATTTATACGGGTTATATTTATATTAAATTCCATAGCGACTGTTCTGAATATTCAATTGGCCATAAATTTTGATTCCCGCTATGAAATTTCAATTTTTCGGATTCGCTGGAAAGATATTTTTAAAAGGATTCTAATATTTTTGGTTTCACTAAAATCCGATTTATTTTGCATCCTGTACAGTTAGTCAAAGTTCAAATTCAAATTTTCAAGCTACCGCGCTATTTCTAACTCCTTTTAAAATTGAAATAAATATATTTGTTCTAACTTCGATTTAAATAAATTTTTAATCATTATTATTTAAAATAAATTATTTTAACTATTCAAAATTCAATAAAATAGCAAAATAAAAATTTTAAATTGGTTCTGATTTTCCGAGTTGTTACAAATGGCTTGGCAATGGTTTAGCATACCACTTCTCGGCATAAGTAACTGGTTCGGATCGGGTGGAGATGGAGGATTTACACCAGCTGCTCAGAAGCTCACCATGTCTTCAATTTGAAGACTTTGGATTGGATCGGAAGAGAGGAACCGAACCGACCCGCCTGGAGTGACTTCTCCACAGTTGTGTTGACTGATTCTTATGCCATAACTACCTCCTATTAACCCGGATCTAACTCCACTTGGCATAGAACGATCTGGAGAGGATTTCTCCACTACTTCTACTTCATTTCAGGATTCTTGGAATGCGTTCCACTTAGCATCCGACCGGGAGGCTCTCCATCCCTATAAATAAACCACTACATGGCATGTTGAGGGGACTTTTAGCATTAACTCCTGAGGGCTTCCACCATTGTTCCAAGAAAGGCCATTGCACAACATAGAAGCCGAATTCCACATTATAACACGAGGGTTTCGTGTATAATCTTCTAACTTCTTCCTTTTTCTCATTGTATACATGAGGACTTCATGTATAAATCCGAGTGAATTGTACTTGTAATTTCTTAGGCTTTAAGAAACTATAAAGTGGACGTAGGCTTGGTTTGAGCCGAACCACTATAAAAACCTCATGTGTCTCCTATTATTTACTGTTTCTGCATTCTGTGATCCGTGATTTGTGATTGTGAGGACTTTACATTGCATTTGGGTGTTAGTACTAGATTTGGGTATAATAATATATATTTAATTCGCTCATCCTTTATTCAACGTTAACATAAACTAGAGGGCACTAGCTACGGGGTCCTACTGGTTAAGGCTTCCCTCATTCACGCATTAACCCATACCCCATGTAAGGTGAGAGATGGTACTTTATCGCTCGTTATACCATCCAGCTGACCTTATTGGATAATCTCCTTATTCACTTACTACTTCCTATAGGATAGGTAGCCATATCTAACATTTTTAATTTCCAGGTGTGGGTTTGCCCCCACACATGCACCATTTAAGACCCGAAACTGAAATTCCCCAGGTGGAATCCTCGACCCAAGACACTTAAAATCCAAGGAAGAGGGCTATATGCGAAGATTATTAAGTTCGTACCCACATTAGCCTTTAATGCACTTCCCTATTGGGATAAAGCGGGATATGTTATTAAGCAATTCTTGATTAGTCTTTCTTCACAGGAATACTATACACATATGGTTAATTATCGTCATGGGTTATTGTGGATAATAATGTTTCACATCATTAACCTACTAACTCGATCCTAACTTTTAATCATAAGTTCTATATTAACTTGTGTAATATGGAAAATTATATCCTTCTTAACCTAGGATATTTATTTGATTATTTCCCTAATTGGACTTAGTGTTTAAACAATAATCAATCCAAATAAACCCCATTTTATTTCATTTATTTCTATTTATAGGATTATTTTCATTTATCAACATAACGGTCATATTTTCCCTAAGGCAACTATCTTTAATTATCATTTATTTCATTGATTATAATTAATGTCATTTATGAGCCTAAGGATAATATTTTTTCTAAGACATTAATTAATAATGGAATATCCCTCTTTTATCAATCCCAAAATATCTATTTGTTGTACCCCAATAGACCTTTCTAATTATTTGATTGTTTATTTATTGTCTGTTGTATACGTGTGTGTGCGTATACACACCAGACCTCTCACATTAAGCTGACCAATTGTGGATGCTAGATTTGTCGGGCAGTTACGGGAAGACTTCTACCACAATTTGAACTTAACCTCGTGTTTAGTACAGTTATATTCACGCTCTAGACCCCTCACATTAAGATGACCACTTGTTGATGCTGGATTTGCCGGTTGGTTCCGGGCGGACTTCTACAATAAGTTGAACTTAACCTTGTGTCTAGATGCGAATTTAAATTAAATTCCCTAATTGGGGTTTACAACATTAATCCTAATAAATCTTAGGAATTGTAACCATTTTACTTAATTTCCACATTAAGTTTACTTTCCCCAAATCAACATTGCTTACAATGGTTATTTTTTGGTTTGTGGTCCTATTTATAGCAACCAATCATATTATTTGTTACAATGGTCACCACAAATTTATTAATTTAATATGGAATAAATTTACATGTACAATTCCATAGATGAATACCGTTCAAACATACAATACAATGTATATTTCGTCATTTACGTGGATTCAGACGGATGATATATATATTTATTTATTTTTGCGCGATTAGCGTAATTATCTTCCTTTTATTATTGTGGTTGTTAATTTAATATTTTTGTTTAATCAATAACAAAATATTCCTTCTTGTATTCAATCTTGCCACAAGGTTCCAAATCTTACAAAAAGACTATTAGGTATAGTTATTGTAAATTATGTCCGATTATTGGAATTGACATATTTTCAAACCACAAGAAATAGATGTTAATGTATACTTTGGAGTACTTGATGCAAACTACGCACAAATATGTATATTTATATGTTAATTTACATAACTTTTCCCTTTTTCAATTTTGTGTCATATCTCTTCTGAATTCAAAATAATGTCTTTTTGTTCAAAAAGAGGAAATTTACTTATTTACAACTACTAAAGCCAAAACCCAACAATATTGAACACAAATAGGCATATTTCTTTTAAAATTAAAATCACGTAATTCACCATTGTATCTTTGTAATCAAATTCACATAATTTATCATTTTAACAATGAAACTAGAGATCTCGAATATAACTACATCTAAATAGCGTTTAATGGGACTGATTTCCATATCTATAATAATTTTCAGCAACGACAACATATTTCCCAGCCTAATTGTAGGCAATATACATAAACAATTATATAAACCTTCAAATAATATTATTTATAACCACAAATCTATACTTTCAAGTTTCGACAAATATTTATAAGCAGATCTTATAGGTGTCATTCCAAATTCAACGATATTATAAACTGATCTGATGATATTAGTCATATATTTTGAGATCTAATTCAAACGAGATAAATAGGCTATTATAACATTGTATATAAATTTCTCACTCACTTGAAAGCATCCAAATCTGAAACTTGAATAATCTTTTAGGCCTTCAATTCCAAAATTCTCACAAATCTACAATTATTCTGAAAAGGGGATACTTTCAGATCTGTTGATTTGCAAGAAAATGGGAAGAGAGGGAAAAATCTAATAAAGATTAGCTTAGACGTCATTTCACAACCTTTCCCATCTAAATCTGATAATCCTTTTCTAATCTGAATGAGTTGTATTTGATTAATTGTACAAGAATACGTTTTTAATTAAGAAATTTATTTGAGGAGAAAGGGAAATGGCAGTGCTTCGCTGCTGCCTAAAGATTTGTGTGGAAAAGAATAAGGTCTTACCCCTTTATTTACAGGAGTGGAATTGACCATGAACTGTTAGATTTATTTTAATAAACATCCGTCCGTTTATATTATACAATATAATGAAAATACCCTTCAAAACCTAATAGTCGCTGGGTAAATCAGGCTCGAAGCGGTCGACCGCTCTAGGCAACGGTATCGACCGCCCTTGAGCATTTTTGTCCAGTGAAGGCTGGTAATGTATGGTAAGATATATATTAATTATTCTATTTATTTATTTCCATCCGTTTTTCGTATTTCATTCGTAACTTTTTCGTACGGCTCCATTCGCAAAACTCCAAACATGAAAGTTAACCAGAATTCCAAGATGAATGCAACAGTTAAAGTTTCATGGTCAAATTCCAATGTTTGCAGAAAATCCTATTTTTGAGATTCTAATAAAATAACTAATCTATTGTTAAATTTCCGGGTTGTTACATTCTTCCCCCCCCCCCCCCCCTCCAAAAAAGGAATTTCGTCCTGAAATTATGACACTTAGTTATCCTATCCTACACAACCAATTTTGTACATCCACTTTGCAACCATGTGTATATGTGCATAGTGTAAATAATGCATTTCAACCATAAAACATGTATGCAAGATTTATCTAAATCGGGCCCTCTATATGTATGCACTGAGATTTAAAACAATTTTGAAAACATGATGCAAAACATCCTAAATATACTGGTAGTTCTATATGAATATGAATTTCAAAAATTCTTTTTCATCCATAATCCTCACACGATTATGAATAAAAGCGTGAAGCAACTAATTATTGCATCCAAACCCTACCATCCAAAACGCCATGCAATCTAATCATTTCCTATTTAATTTCTCCAAAATCGAAAAAAGGAAATCAAAGCGAAGAAATTTAACGTTTTCTCCGCTTATAAATATTCCATTTTCCGCCCAACAGTGGAATTTTCACCTTCGTTACCCAAAATACTCCAAAAATTTCCATCTGTAGAATGTAAAGGATGCTAAAAACAAGCTCTAAAACATCAAACGAGTTAATTAGTAGCTCGTGTGCATCGTTGACAAGGTATGGAAACTATGTTTCCAAGGCTAAAACAGCAGTTCCCTTGTTACCGTTATCGTTTATATTTTATCGTCGGTCCTATTGCACCGCTAAAACGCACATACAAATCATCCAAATGTATTCCTTACGCTATTCATGTGACCAAAAATCAAAATTTTCCATAAAAATAAATTTCTACTTTAAAACTTCTTATATTTATTTTGAAATTTTCCTTTTTAATATTGTTTTCACTATCTATATGAGATTCGTATGAAAAATCAAAATTTTGGTAACGTGCTCTTTGCGTCATTCAAATTATCCATTTTAATGTAAAATAGACGTTTAAATATGCATAAATTGTTATATCCACATTTTGCGTTTTCGCGCAAACCGAAATAATAGAAAGTAATTTAGTAAAAATAAAAATGATAAAAGTTTTTTTTTCAAACAACAGTTTCCAAAAGTTTCAAAAAATGAATTTTGCAGAAACCAAAACGATTCAAGCCATATGTTGGCGAAAAAAGGAAGTCTGTCATGCAAAAATGCAAAAAGTGAAATCACACACAAAAAATCAAAATAAATTTTAGATTTAACAAGGAATGGTGATTTATTTATTTATTTATACCTATGATGAAAACAACGCAAAACCAGTTCTTCTGTTAAAATTTATACAACACAGAATTCTATTCTTTCCACATCTAGGACTATTGTTAGTTTAGATAAGAACATGAGATTTCATTCAATCAGGCATGCATGAATGGCATAAACATTTTCAAACTTAGAAATCTCACTAACCTAAGTCGTGCAGTTTAAACAACACTAACAGTTACAAGCACGAATCACCACAAAACCAAGACCCCGATGCTAGAAAGGGAAAACAACAAGGATGACAAATGAACAACAACACCAAAATTCGCAAAATAATGGTTATAAAAAACAAGATGTCTTACTCCACGGCTGGAGCTCAAATCATTTTTATAACCTTGGATCAATCATATCATGGTAGCAAAAATGCTCTATCTCGTGTTACAAATACTGCTAGTGTTGTTAGAGGTTTCCACATCACCATCTCTACAAAGAGAGAATTTGCGATGAAAAAAGAAACCTACCACAAAACTGATTCTCATGGAAATCCACCCAATATTGCCTACAAACAAAATGGACATGTGAAATTATAGAAAGTAACTCCATGAGACAACACATAAGAATAGCAAGTTGAATCAAATTATGATGCGGCACAAAATGATGGTTACGTCATTGATCTAAGAAAAGACCAACTTTCGCATCATGAGACAAATCTAGTCTTAACTCCCCATTTATAAAACGATGTGCTAAATGGGTCACATGTCATTAGGGGCAATTTTGACGTAGATTCCTGAACTCAAAATCTGGCATTAAGAAAAAGAGATTTGCTGCAAAAATCTCCAAAGCCAGTCAATAAAAGACCATACAAGTCCGCATAAAACACAGATGCCTCTAAAGACTCTCATCGAAATTCTCCTTAGGAAAAACCATCACCTTTGAAAGAACCTATTTCAACAAGGTATAGCAAAGGACGACCCTGCACAAACAACAATCCTACTCCAAGATCTCAAAGCAAAAGGGCCGGTGCAAGTCCAACTACCACGAAAAAAAATTTAGCCTTGAAACAGTGAGACCTTTTGCTCATTCTGATCCAACCAAATGGTCTCTCCCTAAGGATGATACTTATATGGTACTATAAAGATCAGGTAGTGTAAGTAGGTATTATGGACTAAGAAATGATCGAAGAGAAGAAATTAGATCTTTAGAAAAGAGGAGACGAGACAAAAAGAAAGAAAGAGAAGAAGAAAAGAGATATAGTTTGGCTAGATGAGGAAGGAAGGACGAAAGAAAGGAGTTAAGGGGGTGATTTTGACGCAACTTTTATGGTTGAGTCCTAGGTCCAAGTTGTACCAAACTCATCAGCTAGTTGACCATCCTAGGTGTAATGCTAAACGGTCAAATGTCCAATGGGCTTTGGGAAAATATTGAACCTTGACCTTATTAGGTCAGATTAATAAATTAATCGTCTCGTGTCATCTTTTAAGATTTTACGCTATCCGAAAAACAATTATCCTCATCACGGCATATCAAAGACCGCAGTCGAACTCCGAACCATCTCTAAAGATTCAAAGTAGTCTCAACAACGATGATGCGACCACAAAACGAACGAATTCCAAAATAATTCAGCTAGAAATCCATAATTAAATTAAAACGTATTTTCCCCTTACCTAGCTGTCAATTAAAAAAATGATTCAAAATCAAATACCGCAGAAATCAAGATGAAGGATTCTCCTTAGACTTTTCGAAGAAAAATTTAAAACTTTCCAAAAATGGAAATTATTATAATTTAAAGGTTTCGTATTTATAAATCCACTTCGATATTACTACTATTATTATTTATATTCCAGTTTGTACTGCAAATTGAAAAACCTTTTCGTGTTCAAAAATGTTGGAGCTTCAAAATCTTAAGGATTAAATGTGATAATTTCAATAAATTATCCAATATATATAGGAAGAGGGATACTAAAAATCACAAGGAATAGATATTTATTATTCTTAAGTTTAGTGGCATATTCCTTGTCATTTCTAATTCCTTCCTTCCTACCAATCTGATTTCGTTTATTAAAATCACACAATAGCCCTAATACCTTTGAAACACGAATAGATTAAAATTCAAAAGCCATACCTTTATAAAACTAGGTCATTATAAAATCATTTTCTTTTTCGAAACTGTGTTTCAAAACTCACATTTATTTTCCCAAATAGTTTTAAAAATAGAACTCTCTCGAATACAAGTCCAATAACTCAAATGAATACTTTCAATAAAGGTAGATTCAGAAATCCAACGAAGTAGTGAATGGATGTACCTCGCAATTATATTTCTGATGGATACGACATACAAACATGAACCTTTCCCATTTTGGATCAAGCAGCGGTCTTAACTGTAAATACCAACGAATCAAAAACCAAAAATCTGGACTATCTCGGTTATAGCTAGATTTTTGTCCAGACTCCAAACTTGAATCAGTGGAATCCACTATATGTCATCCTCATGCCCATCAAGACGAGAACGCCAACGAATTGTGGGGTAAGACAGAATTGGCTAGAAACCTGAACTCAACGTATATCAACTCTTAGTTGCTTAAAGCCCATTTTATATAATTAGGCCCACAACTAATTCATCGTTGAAATAAATAAAAGTCGAGTAAGAAATACAAAGAAAAACAGAAAAGAAAATTGAATTACGTTCTCTCACGAGTCCTAATTTAACTAATTCCACTAATTATTTAACCTATGCTCTGATATCAAATGTAACACCCCACACTTTTCTGATCCAAAATTTCGATAAAAAATGAAACTTGAATGCATCCAAGCATGGAGCGTGTAAATCTTGTACCTAAAACAAATGAGCATGAGAATAATCAGAGTACGATAAGATAACCCACAGCGGAAACAAAATAGGATAGGCTAGTATTAAATCAAGCAACTACCTTTTAAATTAAGTCAATTTCCCAACACCGAGTGTAACACCCCGTAATTTTAAATATTAAAATTAACAAATTTAAGAACACTTAATTTTTAGAAGAAGAATTAAGTGAAACGGGTTGCGCCATTGCATTCATCTCGGAATTCTGCTTGAGATAGAGTCTGAGTTTGCGTACATCGGGCTCCGTATGAAGAAGTTATGGAGTTCAGAAGATTTCAAGTTTAAACAGAAATAAATTAAAATAATATTCAAAGGTCAAAACTGTTCAAAATTCAAAATTTGATCAGAGCAAGCTGAACGGGAAATTTCCCGCTCAGAGGTGTCGACCCTCCCCCTCCCCAGGGGTAGTCGACAAAGGTGTCGACCCTGGGGGTGTCGACATAGGTGTCGACCCCCCCCCCCTCCCTGTAGGGAGTCGGCCCCTTTGAGATCCTCTTCCAGTGACGAATTTTTGAAGCCCTGAGCTAATGTGGCCTTTTCTGATTTGCCTATGACTAATTTCTGAGGTATTAGGGCTTATGTGTCGTGCTATGGTTGGCTGGATGACACATCTCTTTGGTTTGATGGCTCTGATTTCTCCTAGACTAATCTAAAGGCTAGAATTGAACCTATACTTCTATGTAATCACTACAAACCTCAACCCTAGAACCCATTCTATGAAACCGTCATGCTATTCGCCTACAAACTGGGCTAGCCTCAATTCATCTACCCCAAACTAGAGAATCAAATTAAAATTAGGAATCAATTAGAAGAACTAGAGAATCAAACGTCTACATCAAAGGATAGCTTTTCAAATTCAGAAATCAGATCCCAGAAATCAAGATCCATCCTTTTTCTGTAAGTACAGTTATTATTTAGATGTGAAAACCTAATAAGAAATCATGATAGTAATAACTAGATCTAGAACTATGCCTAATTCTATTCGTGCCTATCCTTTTGTCAATTCTGAATTGCCTATACCTCTGAGACTATCGTGATTGATGTAATGACACCTATCGTGCCTATGAGACTATTGTGATTGACATAATGAAACCTAACATGCCTATGAGACTGTTGGATTGACAAAATGGAACCTATCATGCCTATGGAACTATTGTGATTGATTTATCATGTTGTACATCCTATGCCTATGAGACTATTGGACTGACACAATTGAACCGACCATGTTGTATATGCAAATTACATGATAAGTTATGTTCATACATACTTACATGTTTAGATCCAAGCTAGTACCCATGTTTAAGATCTATATAAGTTCATGCTTATACAATTAGATCTATGCTAGTTCACATGTTAATTGGATCTAATTTAAATGTAAGATCACGTTCATGTGCTTAATTAAGTTTATGTCGTTTTATCCCAAATTTATACTACGCATGTTGATCTATATTATTTAGGCCCGTTGGAATGTTACATGCCCCTTTCTTTTCCCTTTTGTTTATAAGTTAGGCTAATTTATGAGCCTAGCGTTCTATGTGAATTATGTGAATGAATAACGGGGGAGACATTGGCAAAAAATATTAAACTACATGCTATAGGCATAGATTGGCTCATAATCATGTAAATAATTAGTAGCATGAAATGGTAGAATTTGTATACCTAGAATTATGGACATAATTTAGAGGGTAAATGGGGCATGACTTGAATTGACAACACTTGTGGATAATTGACGTATGAACATAAATTGTAAATATGTAAATTAATTAAAAAATAAATATGCCTAACCCGAGATTAGATTAAGTTACGGCGTAAATGTGAAGACCCGCAACTTCCCCGTAAAGGAAAGCGACGGATAGTTCGAGAACAAACCACAACAGAACACGTATAAAAGAACGTTTCATTGTATATTACAGCAATGCATCAGATTACAAGAATATACAGAGTATAAATGAATATTACACAGAAATATCAGAGATTTAAATTACATTTAAATACATAGCAGCGGAAAATAATACAACACACAACTAGAAGAGATATACGGATACAAAGCTTTCCGGATATCATTCCAGCTGTAAACCAGGTTCCTGTGAATATAAATCTGCAAAACCAAAACTACTAGCTGCCCGTGTCAAAATAGGGGCACCCAGAGTTTAGGTTAAAACAATAAACTCCAGGTCAGTCATGTGACTGGTGTGAGAACTAAAACAGTTATTAATCTTTATTTTAAATCATTAGGTAAATCAAGGGACCACGCCGTATAACACGGAACGGGTTTCCTCCCAAGAATACCAGTGCATAAAACAAACAGCGCAATGCTAAATAAAGAAAAATGAAGCTGTTATAAGACCCAGGTCCCATCACACAATGCAACGCAGTCGAGGATAGGGTTTTCCCTTATAACAGCCAAAGAATGCTTGATACGTTTTAAAACAAATCATTTGATACTATTATAAGTGTGTAAAACAACTTCAAATCATAAGTATCAATCATAGGCGGCATAAGCGCCCCATCCCACTATGTCGCCATATATAGGATTACAATTAAAACCGCAAATGTCACGTATTTGGAAATTGGATTTCCGTCTATGAACCGAGGCTAGGGGCAAGATCCTCAACCGATTTGTGACTCTCTAGCCCGAGCCACAGGACCCAGACTCAGGTGGGCCCTTGGAGCGACAGGGCCGGTCCACCGATGTGGATTAAAATGCCTGAACACTACGTTTCCCCACCCTATGGGGTGTAAGTCTGGTCCGTCAGCCGACCAGAAGCATCGGCCGAAACCGATATAACCGAGGCGCCTCGCAACAACAACAACCACATAAGTCAAACTCGTCAGGGCGTGAAAAACCACTGACGCCACTTCTAGCTAGAAAGAAACGCAAGTCCTCCCTGAGGTCCGTCTCCCGTTTTTGGTTCATACCGGGTGTGAAACACGCGAGGTAAACGTTACACAAAGCTACGCCACAAAGGTCGTGCTTTGATCATCACCACAAGACTTTGCTTTTCAACAGAAGCCTTGATCATTTGCATCTTAGCATGCCACACAGGCAAACCATCCTATGCAACCGATATCAGTCACACAGAATGAAATCCGATGTCAGACACACAGTCCATTTACAAGTCCGTCCTGGGTCTGAACGAAACCGGAGGCACCTAGTACCCCGCATATCCATCGATCTCCAAGTACGTCTGGACGATCACTAACTGTTTCCATCTTCTTGGGTGTACAGCCCAATCAAGATCATCAGTTATCACCCAAACGACGTGAAGACCTCCGGTCTTCGACCATCGTCTTCATCTTCGACTTATCGTCGTATCAGTTATTCAGAATGGGATAAACCCGGTCTTTCCGAATAACTCGCGTATATTTAAATAAGTGTTACACAAACACAACATACGCCTCATTCCAATTCATTAGTCACTGACAGTAAATTAATCAAGAGAATAATTCCCCAAATATTAACCCCGAAGGCCGAAACCAACATCAGATCAATATCCAGAAAACCATTCTGCTTGGCTAACCGACAGTTAGTTTCTAAATTTCACGTTCAAATCTAATTAAAGATTTAACTATCGCCTGGAGCAAAACTGGTGATACTCCATTCTCGATCTTTTCAATCTAATTAAAGATTCATTAAAACTCCACTTAGTTTTAATCTGTGACTGGGTTAAAGAATCAGTGTCATCTAAAAACACGGTTCGCGATAAACCCAAAGTCACATTCCATTAATTATCGGGTTAAAGAACGAGTGTTATTTAAAAACACTGTTCACGATAAACCCAAAAATCATTCCATTAATTATCGGGTTAAAGAACGAGTGTTATTTAAAACACTGTTCACGATAAACCCAAAAATCAATATCAATTCAATTCCAATTAAATATCATTTAATTGGTACACTTCATTAAATCTAAATAAAAAGATTTAATCTTTTCTCAACTGGGTTCAAGAACAGTGTTAGTGAAGACACCATTCACGACAAACCCAAATCACATTCGATATTCAATACAAGGCTCTGAATAGAAAATATATCGGCTTATATTCAATATCGAATTCTACGACTAACAAATGTCGTATTGGAAATAACGATATACATATATATCTTTCAAATTTCCATAACAACACCTGTATAATCACGAATTCCAACATCGAAACATTCCGAAGACAATTTCGATTCAAATCCACTCCAATGCAATCATTGGAATTTTGGTTACCTTTAAAACCCTTTCAAATTCAATTTATTTATTTAAAAATAAATAGAATTATAATTCTAGTTCAAAACTAGTTCATTTCGATAAAAATCTATTTTTATCTTTTCAAATATGGAGTTTTTCATCCCAAACTTTCACAAATCATTTCTTATGATTTTACACAAATTATTACTATTTTTAATAATTTTATCAAGGCCCGTACGGTCGATTTCCATTAACGGCCATCGAACTGCACTTACAGCGACCTTTTTCGAATTTGATTTGGACGTATCTCCAAATCCAACCGTTAGATTTCAAATTTCTAACATTCATTAGAAAGCTCTTTTCGATACGAACCCAACGGTTCCGGTTTTAGGAGAATCCGACGGTCGGATCTCCCGCAATGTCCGTTTGAAATAAATGGTCGAAATTCACGAACTGCCGCGGCGCGGCGCGTTCTATTCAGGCCATTATATTATATATATAATATATATAATATATATTTCGTCGATTTCTATTTAAAACGAATTATATAAATAGTTTTAAATTCGTTTCAAAAGCAATTTCAATTTCCATTTCAATTCAAATCAAAATTGAATTCTTCTTTATAAATTCGTTTTAAAATCCATTTCTATTCAATTCAAATTTCAATTCAATTTGAATTCATTTCAATTCACTTTCAATTCAATTCGAATTCGTTTTCAATTCAATTCATTTCGAAATCGTTTTCAATTCAATTCATTTCGAAATCGTTTTCAATTCAATTCATTTCGAAATCGTTTTCAATTCATTTCATTTCAAAATCGTTTTCAATTCAATTCATTTCGAAATCGTTTTCAATTCAATTCATTTCGAAATCGTTTTCAATTCAATTCATTTCGAAATCGTTTTCAATTCAATTCATTTCGAAATCGTTTTCAATTCAATTCATTTCGAAATCGTTTTCAATTCAATTCATTTCGAAATCGTTTTCAATTCAATTCATTTCGAAATCGTTTTCAATTCATTTCATTTCAAAATCGTTTTCAATTCAATTCATTTCGAAATCGTTTTCAATTCAATTCATTTCGAAATCGTTTTCAATTCATTTCATTTCAAAATATTCGATTTCGAAATCACTTTTCAATATTCATTTTAAAATGAATAAAATCGATATAAATATCGTTCACGTCAAAATGGCGTCAATCTAATCAACACGGCTTCATATACTCCTTTATTTTCAAATATTCTATTTCAAATATTTCTTTTTCAAATATTTCTTTTCAAATATTTCTTTTTCAAAACTGGAATGAGGCCCAATCAATTACCATATAAAATTAATTATATGGATTCTCTACAACACATGTATATATCAACAACGATGAATAATCAACCATCAACCAAAGTGCACTACACTGTATAAGCATCAAATATAGACATTCAACGCTTATAGCAGCTTGTCAATCAATCGATCGACATATTTAATCAATCAGGATGAGTGAACTTCAAATTTCATCCTAACACCCGTGTGGGGTTTCAAACAATCAAACACATATTTTATTTGTGCAGTTAGGCGATGTGTAAAATTTATCGACCCAATCAACGTCATTCAAATAGGTGTACATAAACAAACCGTCTGGTTTGTAAATGAATATCTATTTATTCACATTCACGTTAAAAATTATATTTTTAACGATAACACATTTTATTTTAACATATGAATTTCTATTCAGTTCATTCGTTAAATAAAATGCTATTTTTATTTTTCTAACTTATTTTAGAAAATTTCGGCGGCATAACGGCACGATACTAGAAACGGGACAAGGCCTAGCCTTATCCCCGGTCTAGTGAAGGCCCACGCCATTCACACATCAATCAAATTCACTTTCGTTATGCAAACCACAAAATTTGGAGTAAGGGTCTAACCTAGCCTTACTCCTTCGCCTTATAACGGCGCACGTCTAATCCTAACCAATTTATCGCTTCGATTTTTCACATCACAAACCACATTCAAACCAATATCGCAATCAATCACCAAACAGTCAAACAAACAAGTCCATGGTATGTGGACGATTGTGTCGGGTGCTACTAAGCACCGTCTGCATCCTAGTATATATATATAACTAGAAATAAAATTGAAAGGTGAGAAATTCTCACATATAGCTATCCAACCATCTCGACTCTTCTTTTGCAGGAGTCTTCGTCGTTTCGCCATTTTTGAACCTCCGTTGCCCGCTTTCACTACCTATGTAAAAATCGAATTTTTACTTCGCTATTCCATATATAAAAATCGAATTTTTACTTCAAAGTTCAATATATAAAAATCGAATTTTTATTTCAAAGTTCAATATATAAAAATCGAATTTTTATTTCAAAGTTCAATATATAAAAATTCTATTTTTCTATCGAAGTTCAATATGTAAAAATTCTATTTTTAGTTCGAAGTTCAATATATAAAAATCGAATTTTTAGTTCGAAGTTCAATATATAAAAATCGAATTTTTAGTTCGAAGTTCAATATATAAAAATCGAATTTTTAGTTCGAAGTTCAATATATAAAAATCGAATTTTTAGTTCGCTATCATATATTTAAAAATTCCGCCTTTATAAAAATAAAGTTTTCAACTTTTCAATTTAAAGTTTTCATCTTTCTAAAAACCAAGTTGTTATCTTTATAAAAACAAAGTTGTTATCTTTATAAAACAAAGTTGTTATCTTTATAAAACAAAGTTGTTATCTTTATTTTTAAAACAACATATATTTTCAAAACAATTTCATATATGTTTTCTAAACAATCTTTTTCTATTAAAAGATTAAACCTTTTTGCTTTTAACTTAAAATTAAAATTCAGTTTGATCTTAAAATAAAATTCAGTTTTTCATTATTTAAAAATTCAGTTTTTCCTTATTTAAAAATTCAGTTTTTCCTTATTTAAAAATTCAGTTTTTCCTTATTTTAAAAATTCAGTTTTTCAATCAAAAAAAAAAAAAAAAAGTAAATCAGTATTTAATCCTAGAAAAACAGTATTTTACAGAATTAAAAATAAATAAATAATAATAATAAAAAAAAAGAAACGCTTACCTTTTGTCTGCGAAGGAGAGGGGGGGGAAAGAAGAGGTCGTCGGCGGCTCTGGTGGTGACGAGGTTGGCCAGGGCGTCGGGTGGATGTGGGTGCGGCGGGGAGGGGGCTCCAGGCGTTGATCGAAGAGGGTGGCGTGGGGTTTTAGGGCGGCGGTCGGGGGGGGGGGGGGTCTCGCTGCTGAGGCGGCGTCGATCCTTGGGGGGGGGGCGGCTTCGTCGAGGGAGGGGGGGGGTTCGGCGATGGGCGGCGGCGCGATTTCTTCTTCCTCTTTTTTTTTTTTTTTTATTTTTATTTTTTTTTTTATACGAAAACGAATGAACGGGGAGAAAGGGGGGGGGCCAGAGTAAAAAGGGGGAAAGGAAAATATTTTTTTTTTTTTTTATTATTTTATTATTTAATTTTTCAAAAAGGTTGACTTTTACAAACGACCTCGAAACGAGGCCCACCGCCTGTCGTCCATAGCGTTTAACCCCCATTCCGAACACAATGGGATATGTCTCGCAAGCTGATTTGATAGTTTGAATCAGTTTCCTTTAGATTTACATTTAAATCACTATATTTAATTTTAAACGTACATTTCAAATTACCGGGGTCACATACTAACTAGAAAAATTCCAGAAAAATATTTTCTAGCTTCGTATTGACGATACGGTCCTAACAAAACTAGTTTCGTCGAATTCTGAGACCGTTAGAAAAATGGCCAATTTCCAGTCGATTAAAATCAACTGAAATGGTCAAAACTCGTTTTCCTATGCCACGCTCACATATTGATTCGAAAAATTATGAAATTTGAAACCTAGCGATAACTTGACACTGCGGATCCAACAAAAGTGGTTTCGTCGAAATCCGAGGTCATTTGCAAAATGTCCATTTTTAAGGGCCTGAATTCCATAGCGACTATTCAGAATTTTCAACTGGACATAACTTTTGATTCCCGCTACTAACTTTTGATTTTTCGGATTCGTTGGAAAGATATTCACTATTAGATTCCATTATTTTTGGTTTCACTAAAATCCGGATTGTTTTGCACCCGGTACATTCAATTGAAGTTTGAAATCGAATTATCGAACTACCGCGCCATTTTCAGTTCTATTTATAATTATATATAATTATTTATATTCTAACGACGACGCGTATAATATATACGTTCGAATTATATTCAAAATAAATTTATTGTCGATATTATTTAAAATAATCTATTTTAAATATTCAAAATTCGCTAAAATTGCCAAAATAAAATTTTCAAACTGGCCCAGATTTTCCGGGTTGTTACAATCTCCCCCACTTAAAACTTTTCGTCCCCGAAAAGGAACAAAGTCGAAAGTGGTTTGATTATTCAGCTCTACGTTCGATCTGGCTTCCATTCTCTAACTTTTCAGTTTCTGAGAATTTCCAAAACTTCAAAAATTTGGCTAACACCCTAAATTTTCGAAAAATTTCGCCATAACCTCCCCTGCACCGGGAGCATCGGGGAATTTCAAATAGCTTCCCCGGTCCTTCAGATCTCAAAAAGAAAAAGAAAAAGCCAAGCGGCTAGCCAATAGGCTCACAAAATCATCATCACCCAAACAAAACAGTAAATTATGTAGTAAACATGTACCTATTTGTCGGGCAAACAAATTTTATTCTCTGCTCTAGCCTCCTTGCTATGACCTGTTCAATGATATATATGTATATGCAAGCAAATGCAACCAATTTCCAATATAATACAATATTTGATTCAATTAGGCTAAATGGTTCAAAATTAGCAAACAAATGAACAAACAACACAAACATCAATCAATTAGTGAATTTAACGTTTCAAATTCATAATTTTGATATATATACTGAAAATCCTGTTTTTGATGCCAATTCACAACAAAGTGTTCTAACTATATTAGTATTGGTTCTCACACCAGTCTAATGGAAATATATAGATATCACACCTTCGAAACACGAACATAATTATTGATGATGCCATGGTCATTATCAACATCATCCCCGGGCGACTAGAGTGTAATTCTATATCTATCCAGTATATTAAAACTTTGAATACACGCGGATCAGACGTATACGCAAAATCCATATATACTGGATTGTCCAACTCAATATAAATAGATAATCAGATACGAATAATTGATTTAAATTTTCAAAACAAAAATTGTTTTCATTTTCAAAAATATACTCTTCACACTCGTTCTAGGATACTACTGATCCCATCTCTAACGAGTCATTCCCATCGGATATTACTAATCCAATATCTGATGAATTCTTTCGTATGGTTCTAATGTGTCTTGTTCTCTGAGCTTTGTAAACCAAAGCTCTGATACCAAATGTGAAGACCCGCAACTTCCCCGTAAAGGAAAGCGACGGATAGTTCGAGAACAAACCACAACAGAACACGTATAAAAGAACGTTTCATTGTATATTACAGCAATGCATCAGATTACAAGAATATACAGAGTATAAATGAATATTACACAGAAATATCAGAGATTTAAATTACATTTAAATACATAGCAGCGGAAAATAATACAACACACAACTAGAAGAGATATACGGATACAAAGCTTTCCGGATATCATTCCAGCTGTAAACCAGGTTCCTGTGAATATAAATCTGCAAAACCAAAACTACTAGCTGCCCGTGTCAAAATAGGGGCACCCAGAGTTTAGGTTAAAACAATAAACTCCAGGTCAGTCATGTGACTGGTGTGAGAACTAAAACAGTTATTAATCTTTATTTTAAATCATTAGGTAAATCAAGGGACCACGCCGTATAACACGGAACGGGTTTCCTCCCAAGAATACCAGTGCATAAAACAAACAGCGCAATGCTAAATAAAGAAAAATGAAGCTGTTATAAGACCCAGGTCCCATCACACAATGCAACGCAGTCGAGGATAGGGTTTTCCCTTATAACAGCCAAAGAATGCTTGATACGTTTTAAAACAAATCATTTGATACTATTATAAGTGTGTAAAACAACTTCAAATCATAAGTATCAATCATAGGCGGCATGTAAAGACCCGCAACCTCCCCGTAAGGGAAAGCGTCGGATAGTTCGAGAACAAACCACAGCAGAACGCATACAGAAGAACATTTCATTGTATATTACAACAATGCATCAGATTACAAGAATATACAGAGTATAAATCAATATTACACAGAAATATCAGAGATTTAAATTACATTTAAATACATAGCAGCGGAAAATAATACAATACACAACTAGAATGAGATATACGGATACAAAGCTTTCCGGATATCGTTCCAGCTGTAAACCAGGATCCTGTGAATATAAATCTGCAAAACCAAAACTACTAGCTGCCCGTGTCGAAAATAAGGGCACCCAGAGTTTAGGTTAAAACAATAAACTCCAGGTCAGTCATGTGACTGGTGTGAGAACTAAAACAGTTATTAATCTTTATTTTTAAAGCTAGGTAAATCAAGGGACCACGCCGTATAACACAGAATGGGTTTCCTCCCAAAAATACCAGTGCATAAAACCAGCAGCGCAATGCTAAATAAAGAAAAATGAAGCTGTTATAAGACCCAGGTCCCATCACACAATGCAACGCAGCCGAGGATAGGGTTTTCCCTTATAACAGCCAAACATGCTTGATACGTTTAAAACAAATCATTTGATACTATAATAAGTGTATAGTGTCAAAACAACTTCAATCATAAATATAAATCATAGACGACATGAGTGCCCCATCCCACTATGTCGCCATACTAGGCTCTACAAATAAAGCCGAAATACACGTATCGGAAATTGGATTTCCATCATGGTGGCTCCTGATTCGAAAGATCGCTCGCGTAGTACAAATCACCGCGGCTTACGTCTCAGCGAGAGAAAACACCGCTATGCACATCCGCACTTTTGGGGACTCAAGTATCACCGCGGCTTACGTCCCAGCAAGAGAAAACACCGCTTACTCTATCCCTCCGAGCACGAAGCTCAATATCGGTCGACCGAATCCACTACACTAAAAAAAATGTATACTGATCAAACCATCAGTTTACCACCATCCCGGGCTGTGAGGCTCGCGGATCAACGCTATACACAAAGCCATGCTATATCAGCTGCGCTTTGATCATCAACCACCAACCTTTGCTTTTCAACAAAAGTTTGGATCACTGCATCTCAGTATGCCACACTGTCAATCCATATCGTACCACTGATTTCTGCCAATATATAACCTCTGAGCTCATATGTCTCAGAGAAGGGCGTTAAGCAAGAGAATAAATTCTCCGCCGCCAAACAGATATATATTTAGCAGAGATCAACAAATACAATATAAAGGAATACAATGTCAGACACACCATCCATTTACAAGTCCGTTCCAGGTCTGAACGAAACCGGAGGCACCTAGTACCCCGCATATCCATCGATCTCCAAGTACGTCTGGACGATCACTAACTGTTTCCATCTTCTTGGGTGTACAACCCAATCAAGATCATCAGTAATTACCCAAACGACGTGAAGACCTCCGGTCTTCGACCATCGTCTTCATCTTCGACTTATCGTCGTATCAGTTATTCAGAATGGGATAAACCCGGACTTTCCGAATAACTCGCGTATATTTTAAATAAGTGTTACACAAACACAACATACGCCTCATTCCAATTCATCAGTCACTAACCGTAAATTAATCAAGAGAATAATTCCCCAAACATTAACCCCGAAGGCCGAAACCAACATCAGATCAATATTCAGAAAACCATTCTGCTTAGCTAACCGACAGTTAGTTTCTAATTTTCACATTCATAGGGAAAGGTTCCCATTAATTTTATCCAAGGTAATTTCCTGAATTTATTCTTTTATCATCCTTTGAATTTCGATTCAACTAGTCGGGATTAAGAAACTTATCGAAGTAATCATTTGTTTTAATTCCCCAATCCCAACCTATTCATCCCATGAAGTAAAACTGGTAATACTTCATATCTAACACCACAGTGTTATCGGTAAATTCAATTACCATTTCACGTTCAAATCTAATTAAAGATTTAACTATCGCCTGGAGCAAAGCTGGTGATACTCTATTTTCGATCAATTCAATCTAATTAAAGATTCATTAAAACTCCACTTAGTTTTAATCTTTGACTGGGTTAAAGAATCAGTGTCATTTAAAAACACGGTTCACGATAAACCCAAAATCACATTCATTAATCATCGGGTTAAAGAACGAGTGTTATTTAAAACACTGTTCACGATAAACCCAAAAATCAATATCGATTCAATTCCAATTAAATGTTATTTAATTGGTACACTTCATTAAATCTAAATAAAAAGATTTAATCTTTTCTCAACTGGGTTCAAGAATAGTGTTAGTAAAGACACCATTCACGACAAACCCAAATCACATTCGATATTCAATACAAGGCTCTGAATAGAAAATATATCGGCTTATATTCAATATCGAATTCTACGACTAACAAATGTCGTATTGGAAATAACGATATAAATATATATCTTTCAAATTTCCATAACAACACCTGTATAATCACGAATTCCAACATCGAAATATTCCGAGGACAATTTCGATTCAAATCCACTCCAATGCAATCATTGGATATTCTGGTTATTTTCAAAACCCTTTTCAAATTCAATTTATTTATTTAAAAATAAATAGAATTATAATTCTAGTTCAAAACTAGTTCATTTCGATAAAAATCTATTTTTATCTTTTCAAATATGGAGTTTTTCATCCCAATTCTTTCTAAATCATTTCTTATGATTTTACACAAATTATTACTATTTTTAATAATTTTATCAAGGCCCGTACAGTCGATTTCCATCAATGGCCATCGAACTGCACTTACAGCGACCTTTTTCGAATTTGATTTGGACGTATCTCCAAATCCAACCGTTAGATTTCAAATTTCTAATATTCATTAGAAAGCTCTTTTCGATACGAACCCAACGGTTCCGGTTTTAGGAGAATCCGACGGTCGGATCTCCCGTAATGCCCGTTTGAAATAAATGGTCGAAATTCACGAACTGCCGCGGCGCAGCGCGTTCTATTCAGGCCATTATATTATATATATAATATATATAATATATATTTCGTCGATTTCTATTTAAACCGAATTATATAATGAATTCGTTTCAAAAGAAATTTCAACTTCCTTTTCAATTCAAATCAAAATTGAATTCTTCTTTATAAATTCGTTTTAAAATTCATTTCTATTCAATTCCAATTTCAATTCAATTTGAATCCATTTCAATTCGCTTTCAATTCAATTTGAATTCGTTTTCAATTCAATTCATTTCGAAATCGTTTTCCATTCAATTCATTTCGAAATCGTTTTCAATTCATTTCATTTCGAAATCGTTATATATTCAATTCATTTCGAAATCGTTATATATTCAATTCATTTCGAAATCGTTATATATTCAATTCATTTCGAAATCGTTATATATTCAATTCATTTCGAAATCGTTATATATTCAATTCATTTCGAAATCGTTATATATTCAATTCATTTCGAAATCGTTTTCAATTCAATTTATTTCGAAATCGTTTTCAATTCAATTCATTTCGAAATCGTTTATATATTCAATTCATTTCGAAATCGTTATATATTTAATTCATTTCGAAATCGTTATATATTCAATTCATTTCGAAATCGTTATATATTCAATTCATTTCGAAATCGTTATATATTCAATTCATTTCGAAATCGTTATATATTCAATTCATTTCGAAATCGTTATATATTCAATTCATTTCGAAATCGTTATATATTCAATTCATTTCGAAATCGTTATATATTCAATTCATTTCGAAATCGTTTTCAATTCAATTTATTTCGAAATCGTTTTCAATTCAATTCATTTCAAAATATTCGATTTCGAAATCACTCTTCAATATTCATTTTAAAATGAATAAAATCGATATAAATATCGTTCACGTCAAAATGGCGTCAATCTAATCAACATGGCTCCATAAATTTCTATTTTCAAATATTCTATTTCAAATATTTCTTTTTCAAAATAGTTGTTATTATCAAAATATTTCGTTCAACACATGACCAATCTCAATGGATGAGTACTGTCAACACATGAACTTTTATTTTATATTGATAAAGATGTAAATTTTATTACTAAAATATTTCGTTCAACACATGACCAATCTCAACGGATGAGTACTGTCAACACATGAACTTTTATTTTATAATATTCTTTGTTTTTCAAATTGGAATGAGGCCCAATCAATTACCATATAAAGTTAATTATATGGATTTTCATACAACACATGTATATAATAACATTGAAAATAATCAACCATCAACCAAAGTGCACTACACTGTAAAAGCATCAAATATAGATATTTAACGCTTATAACAGCCTGTCAATCTATCGATCGACATATTTAATCAATCAGGATGAGTGAACTTCAAATTTCATCCCAACACCCGTGTGGGGTTTCAAACAATCAAACACATATTTTATTTGTGCTGTTGGGCGATGTGTAAAATTTATCGTCCCAATCAATGTCATTCAAATAAGTGTACATAAACAAACCGTCTGGTTTGTAAATGAATATTTTATTTTATTCACTTCACGTTAAAAATTTATATTTTAACGATAAAACATTTTATTTCAACCTATGAATTTCTATTCAATTCATTTACACAATAAAATGATATTTTTATTTTTCTAATATATTTTAGAAAATTTCGGCGGCATAACGGCACGATACTAGAAACGGGACAAGGCCTAGCCTTATCCCCGGTCTAGTGAAGGCCCACGCCATTCACACATCAATCAAATCAATTCCATCTCACCAAACAATTCAATTCATTTCAAACAAATAATTCAACTAATCTATGCAACCAAACAAACAAGTCCATGGTCTGTGGACGATTGTGTCGGGTGCTACTAAGCACCGTCTGCATCCTAGTATATATATATAATTAGAAAAGAAATTGAAAGGTGAGAAATTCTCACAGATAGCTATCCTAGCTCCTCGGCACTTCTTTGATAGAAATCTTCATCGCTATCACATCTTCGTCATCTTCGTTGCCCGTAGCCACTACATATGTAAAAATCGAATTTTTACTATGTTATTCAATATATAAAAATCGAATTTTTACTTCGCTATTCAATATATAAAAATCGAATTTTTATTTCGAAGTTCAATATATAAAAATCCTATTTTCCTGTCGAAGTTCAATATATAAAAATCCCATTTTCCTGTCGAAGTTCAATATATAAAAATCCCATTTTCCTGTCGAAGTTCAATATATAAAAATCCCATTTTCCTGTCGAAGTTCAATATATAAAAATCCCATTTTCCTGTCGAAGTTCAATATATTTAAAAACAAAACTTTATACGATTTTCATTTCCAAAACAATGATATTTATTTTCATTTCATATATAAAGCTAATTTTATATTTTTATTAAAAATTACATTTTTATTACTAATATATATATATATATATATATTACATTTTAAAATAATGCTATTATTATCAAATATGAAAATAAAATTCAGTGTCTTACATTTTTGAAAACTGATTTTCAAACAATGCATTTATAATTTTAAACTGAATTTTAAACTATGCATTTGAAAATAAAAAAAAACAAACAAGAGAGCTTACTGTTTTTCTTCCTGGACTGCTCGAACCACTCCTCCATATTGCTTCAGGCCTCATTGAAAATCAGAGCACCCACTTCGTCCAGACCCTCCTCCCCTGACGCACGCCAAACGAGGCGCCCTGGAGTCGATCGCCGGCCACCATGAGGTGCGCCTTCGCACCTACTGCCTCCGCCATGACTGGCGTCCACTTCGGTGGTTTCCTCCGACCTGGAGGTGCGTGCGAAGCTGGCGACTTCGAGCCAGGATTTCAATCGATTAACGAGGTGGTTTTTTGATCTTGCCCGTTGGATTGCTAGAACTCGAGGAGCCGAAGGTTTTTCACAATTGAAGTTTCGTGGATAGGGCTTGGAGTGGAAGATCGGTGGTGAGGAAAGCTGGAGCTTCTGGATCGCTTGTTAGGGTGGAGGCGGAAAGAAGAAGGTTGACCGCGAACTGAAAATTTGACCAATAGGGTTTTAGAAAATTAGGTTTTTATATATATATAATTTTATTTAATTCTAAAAATACCCTCCTCTCCATACAAACTCCAAACGAGACCCAACGACAGTCGCCCCTAGCTAAATACCCCCATTATGAACACAACGGGATATCTTTCGTAAGCCAATCCAATCGTCTCGAACAGTTTTTCTCAAAATTACAATATAAATCAGTATATTCAATTTTAAACGTACATTTCAAATTACCGGGGTCACATACTAACTAGAAAAATTCCAGAAAAATATTTTCTAGCTTCGTATTGACGATACGGTCCTAACAAAACTAGTTTCGTTGAATTCTGAGACCGTTGGAAAAATGACCATTTTCCAGTCGATTAAAATTAACTGAAACTGGTCAAACGCGTTTTCCTTTGCCACGCTCACATATTGATTTGAAAAATTATGAAATTTGGAATCTAGCAATAACTTAACATCACGGACCCAACAAAAGTGGTTTCGTCGAAATCCGAGGTCGTTTGCAAAATTGCTATTTTTAAGGGCCTTATATATATAAAAATATATATAAATTCCACAGCGACTATTTCTAATTTTCAACTGGACATATCTTATCATTTCTAAGATGAAATCTCAGTTTGTTAACTTCGTTACAAAGATATAGTTATACAGATTCAAATATTTCTTGTTTCGTTCAATTCTGACTTATATTGAATTCTGTATATTCATTTGAAATTAGAAATCGAATTTTCGAACTACCGCGCCATTTTCAATTCCTTTTATAAATATAAATAAATATTTATATTCTAACGACGACGTATATAATATAAACGTTCGAATTATATTCAAAATAAATTTCTCGTCGATTATTATTTAAAATAATCCATTTTAAATAACCAAAATTCGCTAAAATTGCCAAAATAAAAATTTTAAACTGGCCCAGATTTTACGGGTTGTTACAATCTCCCCCACTTAAAACTTTTCGTCCCCGAAAAGGAACAAAGTCGAAAGTGGTTTGATTATTCAGCTCTACGATCGGTCAGGCTTCCGTTCTCCAACTTTTCAGTTTCTGAGAATTTCTAAAATTTCAAAAATTTGGCTAACACCCTAAATTTTCGAAAAATTTCGCCATAACCTCCCCTGCAATGGGAGCATCGGGGAATTTCAAATAGCTTCCCCGGTCCTTCAGATCTCAAAAAGAAAAAGAAAAAGCCAAGCGGCTAGCCAATAGGCTCACAAAATCATCATCACCCAAACAAAACAGGAAATTATGTAGTAAACATGTACCTATTTGTCGGGCAAACAAATTTTATTCTCTGCTCTAGCCTCCTTGCTATGACCTGTTCAAAGATATATATGTATATGCAAGCAAATGCAACCAATTTTCAATATAATCCAATATTTGGTTCAAATAGGCATAATGGTTCAAAATTAGAAAACAAATGAACAAACAACACAAACATCAATCAATTAGTGAATTTAACGTTTCAAATTCATAATTTTGATACATATACTGAAAATCTTGTTTTGATGCCAAATCACAACAATAGGCCCTATCTAATTTTGGTTCTCACACCAGTCAATAGGAAATATATAGAAAATCATACCTTCGAAACTCGAACACACACTACTGATGCTATATAGTCATTAGTAGAATCATCTCCGGGCGACTAGAGTGTGATGCTATATCTATCCAATATATTAAAACTTTGAATATACGTTTGCAAGGCGTATATGCAAATTCTTTATATACTGAATTGTCCAAAATCAATATAAACAAATAATCAAATACGAATAGTTGATTTAGATTTTCAAAACAAAGAATGTTTTCATTTGAAAAATATACTCTTCACACTCGTTCTAGGATACTACTGATCTCATCTCTAACGAGTCATTCCCATTGGATTTTACTAACCCAATATCTGATGAATTCTTTCGTATGGTTCTAATGTGCCTTGTTCTCTGAGCTTTGTAAACCAAAGCTCTGATACCACATGTAAAGACCCGCAACCTCCCCGTAAGGGAAAGCGTCGGATAGTTCGAGAACAAACCACAGCAGAACGCATACAGAAGAACATTTCATTGTATATTACAACAATGCATCAGATTACAAGAATATACAGAGTATAAATCAATATTACACAGAAATATCAGAGATTTAAATTACATTTAAATACATAGCAGCGGAAAATAATACAATACACAACTAGAATGAGATATACGGATACAAAGCTTTCCGGATATCGTTCCAGCTGTAAACCAGGATCCTGTGAATATAAATCTGCAAAACCAAAACTACTAGCTGCCCGTGTCGAAAATAAGGGCACCCAGAGTTTAGGTTAAAACAATAAACTCCAGGTCAGTCATGTGACTGGTGTGAGAACTAAAACAGTTATTAATCTTTATTTTTAAAGCTAGGTAAATCAAGGGACCACGCCGTATAACACAGAATGGGTTTCCTCCCAAAAATACCAGTGCATAAAACCAGCAGCGCAATGCTAAATAAAGAAAAATGAAGCTGTTATAAGACCCAGGTCCCATCACACAATGCAACGCAGCCGAGGATAGGGTTTTCCCTTATAACAGCCAAACATGCTTGATACGTTTAAAACAAATCATTTGATACTATAATAAGTGTATAGTGTCAAAACAACTTCAATCATAAATATAAATCATAGACGACATGAGTGCCCCATCCCACTATGTCGCCATACTAGGCTCTACAAATAAAGCCGAAATACACGTATCGGAAATTGGATTTCCATCATGGTGGCTCCTGATTCGAAAGATCGCTCGCGTAGTACAAATCACCGCGGCTTACGTCTCAGCGAGAGAAAACACCGCTATGCACATCCGCACTTTTGGGGACTCAAGTATCACCGCGGCTTACGTCCCAGCAAGAGAAAACACCGCTTACTCTATCCCTCCGAGCACGAAGCTCAATATCGGTCGACCGAATCCACTACACTAAAAAAAATGTATACTGATCAAACCATCAGTTTACCACCATCCCGGGCTGTGAGGCTCGCGGATCAACGCTATACACAAAGCCATGCTATATCAGCTGCGCTTTGATCATCAACCACCAACCTTTGCTTTTCAACAAAAGTTTGGATCACTGCATCTCAGTATGCCACACTGTCAATCCATATCGTACCACTGATTTCTGCCAATATATAACCTCTGAGCTCATATGTCTCAGAGAAGGGCGTTAAGCAAGAGAATAAATTCTCCGCCGCCAAACAGATATATATTTAGCAGAGATCAACAAATACAATATAAAGGAATACAATGTCAGACACACCATCCATTTACAAGTCCGTTCCAGGTCTGAACGAAACCGGAGGCACCTAGTACCCCGCATATCCATCGATCTCCAAGTACGTCTGGACGATCACTAACTGTTTCCATCTTCTTGGGTGTACAACCCAATCAAGATCATCAGTAATTACCCAAACGACGTGAAGACCTCCGGTCTTCGACCATCGTCTTCATCTTCGACTTATCGTCGTATCAGTTATTCAGAATGGGATAAACCCGGACTTTCCGAATAACTCGCGTATATTTTAAATAAGTGTTACACAAACACAACATACGCCTCATTCCAATTCATCAGTCACTAACCGTAAATTAATCAAGAGAATAATTCCCCAAACATTAACCCCGAAGGCCGAAACCAACATCAGATCAATATTCAGAAAACCATTCTGCTTAGCTAACCGACAGTTAGTTTCTAATTTTCACATTCATAGGGAAAGGTTCCCATTAATTTTATCCAAGGTAATTTCCTGAATTTATTCTTTTATCATCCTTTGAATTTCGATTCAACTAGTCGGGATTAAGAAACTTATCGAAGTAATCATTTGTTTTAATTCCCCAATCCCAACCTATTCATCCCATGAAGTAAAACTGGTAATACTTCATATCTAACACCACAGTGTTATCGGTAAATTCAATTACCATTTCACGTTCAAATCTAATTAAAGATTTAACTATCGCCTGGAGCAAAGCTGGTGATACTCTATTTTCGATCAATTCAATCTAATTAAAGATTCATTAAAACTCCACTTAGTTTTAATCTTTGACTGGGTTAAAGAATCAGTGTCATTTAAAAACACGGTTCACGATAAACCCAAAATCACATTCATTAATCATCGGGTTAAAGAACGAGTGTTATTTAAAACACTGTTCACGATAAACCCAAAAATCAATATCGATTCAATTCCAATTAAATGTTATTTAATTGGTACACTTCATTAAATCTAAATAAAAAGATTTAATCTTTTCTCAACTGGGTTCAAGAATAGTGTTAGTAAAGACACCATTCACGACAAACCCAAATCACATTCGATATTCAATACAAGGCTCTGAATAGAAAATATATCGGCTTATATTCAATATCGAATTCTACGACTAACAAATGTCGTATTGGAAATAACGATATAAATATATATCTTTCAAATTTCCATAACAACACCTGTATAATCACGAATTCCAACATCGAAATATTCCGAGGACAATTTCGATTCAAATCCACTCCAATGCAATCATTGGATATTCTGGTTATTTTCAAAACCCTTTTCAAATTCAATTTATTTATTTAAAAATAAATAGAATTATAATTCTAGTTCAAAACTAGTTCATTTCGATAAAAATCTATTTTTATCTTTTCAAATATGGAGTTTTTCATCCCAATTCTTTCTAAATCATTTCTTATGATTTTACACAAATTATTACTATTTTTAATAATTTTATCAAGGCCCGTACAGTCGATTTCCATCAATGGCCATCGAACTGCACTTACAGCGACCTTTTTCGAATTTGATTTGGACGTATCTCCAAATCCAACCGTTAGATTTCAAATTTCTAATATTCATTAGAAAGCTCTTTTCGATACGAACCCAACGGTTCCGGTTTTAGGAGAATCCGACGGTCGGATCTCCCGTAATGCCCGTTTGAAATAAATGGTCGAAATTCACGAACTGCCGCGGCGCAGCGCGTTCTATTCAGGCCATTATATTATATATATAATATATATAATATATATTTCGTCGATTTCTATTTAAACCGAATTATATAATGAATTCGTTTCAAAAGAAATTTCAACTTCCTTTTCAATTCAAATCAAAATTGAATTCTTCTTTATAAATTCGTTTTAAAATTCATTTCTATTCAATTCCAATTTCAATTCAATTTGAATCCATTTCAATTCGCTTTCAATTCAATTTGAATTCGTTTTCAATTCAATTCATTTCGAAATCGTTTTCCATTCAATTCATTTCGAAATCGTTTTCAATTCATTTCATTTCGAAATCGTTATATATTCAATTCATTTCGAAATCGTTATATATTCAATTCATTTCGAAATCGTTATATATTCAATTCATTTCGAAATCGTTATATATTCAATTCATTTCGAAATCGTTATATATTCAATTCATTTCGAAATCGTTATATATTCAATTCATTTCGAAATCGTTTTCAATTCAATTTATTTCGAAATCGTTTTCAATTCAATTCATTTCGAAATCGTTTATATATTCAATTCATTTCGAAATCGTTATATATTTAATTCATTTCGAAATCGTTATATATTCAATTCATTTCGAAATCGTTATATATTCAATTCATTTCGAAATCGTTATATATTCAATTCATTTCGAAATCGTTATATATTCAATTCATTTCGAAATCGTTATATATTCAATTCATTTCGAAATCGTTATATATTCAATTCATTTCGAAATCGTTATATATTCAATTCATTTCGAAATCGTTTTCAATTCAATTTATTTCGAAATCGTTTTCAATTCAATTCATTTCAAAATATTCGATTTCGAAATCACTCTTCAATATTCATTTTAAAATGAATAAAATCGATATAAATATCGTTCACGTCAAAATGGCGTCAATCTAATCAACATGGCTCCATAAATTTCTATTTTCAAATATTCTATTTCAAATATTTCTTTTTCAAAATAGTTGTTATTATCAAAATATTTCGTTCAACACATGACCAATCTCAATGGATGAGTACTGTCAACACATGAACTTTTATTTTATATTGATAAAGATGTAAATTTTATTACTAAAATATTTCGTTCAACACATGACCAATCTCAACGGATGAGTACTGTCAACACATGAACTTTTATTTTATAATATTCTTTGTTTTTCAAATTGGAATGAGGCCCAATCAATTACCATATAAAGTTAATTATATGGATTTTCATACAACACATGTATATAATAACATTGAAAATAATCAACCATCAACCAAAGTGCACTACACTGTAAAAGCATCAAATATAGATATTTAACGCTTATAACAGCCTGTCAATCTATCGATCGACATATTTAATCAATCAGGATGAGTGAACTTCAAATTTCATCCCAACACCCGTGTGGGGTTTCAAACAATCAAACACATATTTTATTTGTGCTGTTGGGCGATGTGTAAAATTTATCGTCCCAATCAATGTCATTCAAATAAGTGTACATAAACAAACCGTCTGGTTTGTAAATGAATATTTTATTTTATTCACTTCACGTTAAAAATTTATATTTTAACGATAAAACATTTTATTTCAACCTATGAATTTCTATTCAATTCATTTACACAATAAAATGATATTTTTATTTTTCTAATATATTTTAGAAAATTTCGGCGGCATAACGGCACGATACTAGAAACGGGACAAGGCCTAGCCTTATCCCCGGTCTAGTGAAGGCCCACGCCATTCACACATCAATCAAATCAATTCCATCTCACCAAACAATTCAATTCATTTCAAACAAATAATTCAACTAATCTATGCAACCAAACAAACAAGTCCATGGTCTGTGGACGATTGTGTCGGGTGCTACTAAGCACCGTCTGCATCCTAGTATATATATATAATTAGAAAAGAAATTGAAAGGTGAGAAATTCTCACAGATAGCTATCCTAGCTCCTCGGCACTTCTTTGATAGAAATCTTCATCGCTATCACATCTTCGTCATCTTCGTTGCCCGTAGCCACTACATATGTAAAAATCGAATTTTTACTATGTTATTCAATATATAAAAATCGAATTTTTACTTCGCTATTCAATATATAAAAATCGAATTTTTATTTCGAAGTTCAATATATAAAAATCCTATTTTCCTGTCGAAGTTCAATATATAAAAATCCCATTTTCCTGTCGAAGTTCAATATATAAAAATCCCATTTTCCTGTCGAAGTTCAATATATAAAAATCCCATTTTCCTGTCGAAGTTCAATATATAAAAATCCCATTTTCCTGTCGAAGTTCAATATATTTAAAAACAAAACTTTATACGATTTTCATTTCCAAAACAATGATATTTATTTTCATTTCATATATAAAGCTAATTTTATATTTTTATTAAAAATTACATTTTTATTACTAATATATATATATATATATATATTACATTTTAAAATAATGCTATTATTATCAAATATGAAAATAAAATTCAGTGTCTTACATTTTTGAAAACTGATTTTCAAACAATGCATTTATAATTTTAAACTGAATTTTAAACTATGCATTTGAAAATAAAAAAAAACAAACAAGAGAGCTTACTGTTTTTCTTCCTGGACTGCTCGAACCACTCCTCCATATTGCTTCAGGCCTCATTGAAAATCAGAGCACCCACTTCGTCCAGACCCTCCTCCCCTGACGCACGCCAAACGAGGCGCCCTGGAGTCGATCGCCGGCCACCATGAGGTGCGCCTTCGCACCTACTGCCTCCGCCATGACTGGCGTCCACTTCGGTGGTTTCCTCCGACCTGGAGGTGCGTGCGAAGCTGGCGACTTCGAGCCAGGATTTCAATCGATTAACGAGGTGGTTTTTTGATCTTGCCCGTTGGATTGCTAGAACTCGAGGAGCCGAAGGTTTTTCACAATTGAAGTTTCGTGGATAGGGCTTGGAGTGGAAGATCGGTGGTGAGGAAAGCTGGAGCTTCTGGATCGCTTGTTAGGGTGGAGGCGGAAAGAAGAAGGTTGACCGCGAACTGAAAATTTGACCAATAGGGTTTTAGAAAATTAGGTTTTTATATATATATAATTTTATTTAATTCTAAAAATACCCTCCTCTCCATACAAACTCCAAACGAGACCCAACGACAGTCGCCCCTAGCTAAATACCCCCATTATGAACACAACGGGATATCTTTCGTAAGCCAATCCAATCGTCTCGAACAGTTTTTCTCAAAATTACAATATAAATCAGTATATTCAATTTTAAACGTACATTTCAAATTACCGGGGTCACATACTAACTAGAAAAATTCCAGAAAAATATTTTCTAGCTTCGTATTGACGATACGGTCCTAACAAAACTAGTTTCGTTGAATTCTGAGACCGTTGGAAAAATGACCATTTTCCAGTCGATTAAAATTAACTGAAACTGGTCAAACGCGTTTTCCTTTGCCACGCTCACATATTGATTTGAAAAATTATGAAATTTGGAATCTAGCAATAACTTAACATCACGGACCCAACAAAAGTGGTTTCGTCGAAATCCGAGGTCGTTTGCAAAATTGCTATTTTTAAGGGCCTTATATATATAAAAATATATATAAATTCCACAGCGACTATTTCTAATTTTCAACTGGACATATCTTATCATTTCTAAGATGAAATCTCAGTTTGTTAACTTCGTTACAAAGATATAGTTATACAGATTCAAATATTTCTTGTTTCGTTCAATTCTGACTTATATTGAATTCTGTATATTCATTTGAAATTAGAAATCGAATTTTCGAACTACCGCGCCATTTTCAATTCCTTTTATAAATATAAATAAATATTTATATTCTAACGACGACGTATATAATATAAACGTTCGAATTATATTCAAAATAAATTTCTCGTCGATTATTATTTAAAATAATCCATTTTAAATAACCAAAATTCGCTAAAATTGCCAAAATAAAAATTTTAAACTGGCCCAGATTTTACGGGTTGTTACACGGCATAAGCGCCCCATCCCACTATGTCGCCATATATAGGATTACAATTAAAACCGCAAATGTCACGTATTTGGAAATTGGATTTCCGTCTATGAACCGAGGCTAGGGGCAAGATCCTCAACCGATTTGTGACTCTCTAGCCCGAGCCACAGGACCCAGACTCAGGTGGGCCCTTGGAGCGACAGGGCCGGTCCACCGATGTGGATTAAAATGCCTGAACACTACGTTTCCCCACCCTATGGGGTGTAAGTCTGGTCCGTCAGCCGACCAGAAGCATCGGCCGAAACCGATATAACCGAGGCGCCTCGCAACAACAACAACCACATAAGTCAAACTCGTCAGGGCGTGAAAAACCACTGACGCCACTTCTAGCTAGAAAGAAACGCAAGTCCTCCCTGAGGTCCGTCTCCCGTTTTTGGTTCATACCGGGTGTGAAACACGCGAGGTAAACGTTACACAAAGCTACGCCACAAAGGTCGTGCTTTGATCATCACCACAAGACTTTGCTTTTCAACAGAAGCCTTGATCATTTGCATCTTAGCATGCCACACAGGCAAACCATCCTATGCAACCGATATCAGTCACACAGAATGAAATCCGATGTCAGACACACAGTCCATTTACAAGTCCGTCCTGGGTCTGAACGAAACCGGAGGCACCTAGTACCCCGCATATCCATCGATCTCCAAGTACGTCTGGACGATCACTAACTGTTTCCATCTTCTTGGGTGTACAGCCCAATCAAGATCATCAGTTATCACCCAAACGACGTGAAGACCTCCGGTCTTCGACCATCGTCTTCATCTTCGACTTATCGTCGTATCAGTTATTCAGAATGGGATAAACCCGGTCTTTCCGAATAACTCGCGTATATTTAAATAAGTGTTACACAAACACAACATACGCCTCATTCCAATTCATTAGTCACTGACAGTAAATTAATCAAGAGAATAATTCCCCAAATATTAACCCCGAAGGCCGAAACCAACATCAGATCAATATCCAGAAAACCATTCTGCTTGGCTAACCGACAGTTAGTTTCTAAATTTCACGTTCAAATCTAATTAAAGATTTAACTATCGCCTGGAGCAAAACTGGTGATACTCCATTCTCGATCTTTTCAATCTAATTAAAGATTCATTAAAACTCCACTTAGTTTTAATCTGTGACTGGGTTAAAGAATCAGTGTCATCTAAAAACACGGTTCGCGATAAACCCAAAGTCACATTCCATTAATTATCGGGTTAAAGAACGAGTGTTATTTAAAAACACTGTTCACGATAAACCCAAAAATCATTCCATTAATTATCGGGTTAAAGAACGAGTGTTATTTAAAACACTGTTCACGATAAACCCAAAAATCAATATCAATTCAATTCCAATTAAATATCATTTAATTGGTACACTTCATTAAATCTAAATAAAAAGATTTAATCTTTTCTCAACTGGGTTCAAGAACAGTGTTAGTGAAGACACCATTCACGACAAACCCAAATCACATTCGATATTCAATACAAGGCTCTGAATAGAAAATATATCGGCTTATATTCAATATCGAATTCTACGACTAACAAATGTCGTATTGGAAATAACGATATACATATATATCTTTCAAATTTCCATAACAACACCTGTATAATCACGAATTCCAACATCGAAACATTCCGAAGACAATTTCGATTCAAATCCACTCCAATGCAATCATTGGAATTTTGGTTACCTTTAAAACCCTTTCAAATTCAATTTATTTATTTAAAAATAAATAGAATTATAATTCTAGTTCAAAACTAGTTCATTTCGATAAAAATCTATTTTTATCTTTTCAAATATGGAGTTTTTCATCCCAAACTTTCACAAATCATTTCTTATGATTTTACACAAATTATTACTATTTTTAATAATTTTATCAAGGCCCGTACGGTCGATTTCCATTAACGGCCATCGAACTGCACTTACAGCGACCTTTTTCGAATTTGATTTGGACGTATCTCCAAATCCAACCGTTAGATTTCAAATTTCTAACATTCATTAGAAAGCTCTTTTCGATACGAACCCAACGGTTCCGGTTTTAGGAGAATCCGACGGTCGGATCTCCCGCAATGTCCGTTTGAAATAAATGGTCGAAATTCACGAACTGCCGCGGCGCGGCGCGTTCTATTCAGGCCATTATATTATATATATAATATATATAATATATATTTCGTCGATTTCTATTTAAAACGAATTATATAAATAGTTTTAAATTCGTTTCAAAAGCAATTTCAATTTCCATTTCAATTCAAATCAAAATTGAATTCTTCTTTATAAATTCGTTTTAAAATCCATTTCTATTCAATTCAAATTTCAATTCAATTTGAATTCATTTCAATTCACTTTCAATTCAATTCGAATTCGTTTTCAATTCAATTCATTTCGAAATCGTTTTCAATTCAATTCATTTCGAAATCGTTTTCAATTCAATTCATTTCGAAATCGTTTTCAATTCATTTCATTTCAAAATCGTTTTCAATTCAATTCATTTCGAAATCGTTTTCAATTCAATTCATTTCGAAATCGTTTTCAATTCAATTCATTTCGAAATCGTTTTCAATTCAATTCATTTCGAAATCGTTTTCAATTCAATTCATTTCGAAATCGTTTTCAATTCAATTCATTTCGAAATCGTTTTCAATTCAATTCATTTCGAAATCGTTTTCAATTCATTTCATTTCAAAATCGTTTTCAATTCAATTCATTTCGAAATCGTTTTCAATTCAATTCATTTCGAAATCGTTTTCAATTCATTTCATTTCAAAATATTCGATTTCGAAATCACTTTTCAATATTCATTTTAAAATGAATAAAATCGATATAAATATCGTTCACGTCAAAATGGCGTCAATCTAATCAACACGGCTTCATATACTCCTTTATTTTCAAATATTCTATTTCAAATATTTCTTTTTCAAATATTTCTTTTCAAATATTTCTTTTTCAAAACTGGAATGAGGCCCAATCAATTACCATATAAAATTAATTATATGGATTCTCTACAACACATGTATATATCAACAACGATGAATAATCAACCATCAACCAAAGTGCACTACACTGTATAAGCATCAAATATAGACATTCAACGCTTATAGCAGCTTGTCAATCAATCGATCGACATATTTAATCAATCAGGATGAGTGAACTTCAAATTTCATCCTAACACCCGTGTGGGGTTTCAAACAATCAAACACATATTTTATTTGTGCAGTTAGGCGATGTGTAAAATTTATCGACCCAATCAACGTCATTCAAATAGGTGTACATAAACAAACCGTCTGGTTTGTAAATGAATATCTATTTATTCACATTCACGTTAAAAATTATATTTTTAACGATAACACATTTTATTTTAACATATGAATTTCTATTCAGTTCATTCGTTAAATAAAATGCTATTTTTATTTTTCTAACTTATTTTAGAAAATTTCGGCGGCATAACGGCACGATACTAGAAACGGGACAAGGCCTAGCCTTATCCCCGGTCTAGTGAAGGCCCACGCCATTCACACATCAATCAAATTCACTTTCGTTATGCAAACCACAAAATTTGGAGTAAGGGTCTAACCTAGCCTTACTCCTTCGCCTTATAACGGCGCACGTCTAATCCTAACCAATTTATCGCTTCGATTTTTCACATCACAAACCACATTCAAACCAATATCGCAATCAATCACCAAACAGTCAAACAAACAAGTCCATGGTATGTGGACGATTGTGTCGGGTGCTACTAAGCACCGTCTGCATCCTAGTATATATATATAACTAGAAATAAAATTGAAAGGTGAGAAATTCTCACATATAGCTATCCAACCATCTCGACTCTTCTTTTGCAGGAGTCTTCGTCGTTTCGCCATTTTTGAACCTCCGTTGCCCGCTTTCACTACCTATGTAAAAATCGAATTTTTACTTCGCTATTCCATATATAAAAATCGAATTTTTACTTCAAAGTTCAATATATAAAAATCGAATTTTTATTTCAAAGTTCAATATATAAAAATCGAATTTTTATTTCAAAGTTCAATATATAAAAATTCTATTTTTCTATCGAAGTTCAATATGTAAAAATTCTATTTTTAGTTCGAAGTTCAATATATAAAAATCGAATTTTTAGTTCGAAGTTCAATATATAAAAATCGAATTTTTAGTTCGAAGTTCAATATATAAAAATCGAATTTTTAGTTCGAAGTTCAATATATAAAAATCGAATTTTTAGTTCGAAGTTCAATATATAAAAATCGAATTTTTATATCGCTATCATATATTTAAAAATTCCGCCTTTATAAAAATAAAGTTTTCAACTTTTCAATTTAAAGTTTTCATCTTTCTAAAAACCAAGTTGTTATCTTTATAAAAACAAAGTTGTTATCTTTATAAAACAAAGTTGTTATCTTTATAAAACAAAGTTGTTATCTTTATTTTTAAAACAACATATATTTTCAAAACAATTTCATATATGTTTTCTAAACAATCTTTTTCTATTAAAAGATTAAACCTTTTTGCTTTTAACTTAAAATTAAAATTCAGTTTGATCTTAAAATAAAATTCAGTTTTTCATTATTTAAAAATTCAGTTTTTCCTTATTTAAAAATTCAGTTTTTCCTTATTTAAAAATTCAGTTTTTCCTTATTTTAAAAATTCAGTTTTTCAATCAAAAAAAAAAAAAAAAGTAAATCAGTATTTAATCCTAGAAAAACAGTATTTTACAGAATTAAAAATAAATAAATAATAATAATAAAAAAAAAGAAACGCTTACCTTTTGTCTGCGAAGGAGAGGGGGGGGAAAGAAGAGGTCGTCGGCGGCTCTGGTGGTGACGAGGTTGGCCAGGGCGTCGGGTGGATGTGGGTGCGGCGGGGAGGGGGCTCCAGGCGTTGATCGAAGAGGGTGGCGTGGGGTTTTAGGGCGGCGGTCGGGGGGGGGGGGTCTCGCTGCTGAGGCGGCGGCGATCCTTGGGGGGGGGGGCGGCTTCGTCGAGGGAGGGGGGGGGTTCGGCGATGGGCGGCGGCGCGATTTCTTCTTCCTCTTTTTTTTTTTTTTTTTTATTTTTATTTTTTTTTTTTATACGAAAACGAATGAACGGGGAGAAAGGGGGGGGGCCAGAGTAAAAAGGGGGAAAGGAAAATATTTTTTTTTTTTTTTATTATTTTATTATTTAATTTTTCAAAAAGGTTGACTTTTACAAACGACCTCGAAACGAGGCCCACCGCCTGTCGTCCATAGCGTTTAACCCCCATTCCGAACACAATGGGATATGTCTCGCAAGCTGATTTGATAGTTTGAATCAGTTTCCTTTAGATTTACATTTAAATCACTATATTTAATTTTAAACGTACATTTCAAATTACCGGGGTCACATACTAACTAGAAAAATTCCAGAAAAATATTTTCTAGCTTCGTATTGACGATACGGTCCTAACAAAACTAGTTTCGTCGAATTCTGAGACCGTTAGAAAAATGGCCAATTTCCAGTCGATTAAAATCAACTGAAATGGTCAAAACTCGTTTTCCTATGCCACGCTCACATATTGATTCGAAAAATTATGAAATTTGAAACCTAGCGATAACTTGACACTGCGGATCCAACAAAAGTGGTTTCGTCGAAATCCGAGGTCATTTGCAAAATGTCCATTTTTAAGGGCCTGAATTCCATAGCGACTATTCAGAATTTTCAACTGGACATAACTTTTGATTCCCGCTACTAACTTTTGATTTTTCGGATTCGTTGGAAAGATATTCACTATTAGATTCCATTATTTTTGGTTTCACTAAAATCCGGATTGTTTTGCACCCGGTACATTCAATTGAAGTTTGAAATCGAATTATCGAACTACCGCGCCATTTTCAGTTCTATTTATAATTATATATAATTATTTATATTCTAACGACGACGCGTATAATATATACGTTCGAATTATATTCAAAATAAATTTATTGTCGATATTATTTAAAATAATCTATTTTAAATATTCAAAATTCGCTAAAATTGCCAAAATAAAATTTTCAAACTGGCCCAGATTTTCCGGGTTGTTACAGTAAAACTGCCCGGAACCGCCCGGCACATCCAGCAACTGTAACAATATAGATCTAATGTGAGAGGTAAGCGCAATTAAGCCCAAAAACCCGAGGTTAGACTGAGTTGCGGTGTAAGGCTTCTCGGAACCGCCCGGCACATCCAGCAACCGCAACAATATAGATCGAATGTGAGAGGTAGGTGCTTTAATGAATAAATTAAAGCTAAGAAACAGACAGGCTAAGAATGGTAGGGTTAAGTTAATCAAAGCAACACTTAACCAATATAACATAATGTGTGATAGGGTTAAGTAACACAAGAGAGCAACACTTAACCATTATAACATGATGTGTGATACGGTTAAGTAACACAAGAGGGAAACACTTAACCAATGTAACATGAAAAGTGGTAGGGTTAAGTAACACAAGAGGTGAACACTTACCCAATGTAACATGACCAGTGGTAGAGTTAAGTTAACACTTAACCAATGAACGAGTGGGGTTAATTTAATGGGAAACACTTAACCAATATAATATGATGAATGAACAGGGTTAATTTAATATAAAACACTTAACCAATTACAACATGATGAATGAGAAGGGTTAAGTTAATAAGAAACACTTAACCAACATGACATGGCATGTGGATGGGTTAAGTTAACTTGAATGGATGGATAACACTTAGCCAATTTGGGGGGTATACGAATAGACCCTAGAAAACCCTAGTAACGGGGATAACACTTAGTCAAGTTTGTATCTGATTTGTTAACAACAGTAGAAGAGCGGCCTACGCTTTTGATCGGATAGGAGCGGCGTAACATGAAGACCCTTAGATTTTTGACATGATGGATAAGCTAAGTAGAGGAGAGACCTCTAATCATCTTAGTATATACACTTGGTATCATGGTTAATATCTATTTATCTAAGAAAGATAGTTCGACTACATGAGATACCCTCTAGCATAGTAAGTGATCGAGATCCTATCTTTACTAGTGAGTTTTGGAAATAAATTAAGAAGCTACGCAATCGTGAAGTTAAGACAGTCATAGAACAATGGGGTGAAGCTCAAGAAGATGCGACTTAGAAGGCTGAAGACTAGATACGTGCATCATACCCTTTTTGAGGGTATATCCTTGACCTCTCTTTTTCTGTAAAGTTTATTTGCATGCTAGTCTTTATCTTTTAAGTATATCCTCTCAGTCCTATCCTCTATCCTGAGGTAGAAGCCAATGGATGTAAACATGTGTATGAGACATGTTATGTTTGACGGATGCAAGTGGATGTAAGTGTTTGCTAGTGGTTGCTCGTGGATGCATATACACACACATTAGGCACTAGATCGGCTCAGTCTCTTTCATATTGCATATGCATATATGTATTTGTATACGGATTGAAACTTGATGTGTTATCATATGGATGTTGCATTTGTATGAATGATTGTGCACTCATGTAGAGGTTATAAGGTACGATTAGGAATAATTGCATACATAATGGACTCATGGCACTGACATAATTCGCAATAAGGAGGTCAACTGAATCAGTAGATCGCCTGATTTTGCATTAGATAAGGACATATACACACACTATGCATATGATCATGAAATAATTAGGAATCTTCTTAAGGATAATGGATGCCTGTGATTGAATGGTTGAGTAGATGGATGTTGGATGGTAGGATATACGTTCTTCTTTACTATGAGATTTCAAGGACGAAATCCTTTAAGGAGGGGAAATGTAACACCCCGTATTTTTAAATATCAAAATTAACAAATTTAAGAACACTTAATTTTTAGAAGAAGAATTAAGTGAAACGGGTTGCGCCATTGCGTTCGTCTCGGAATTCTGCTTGAGATAGAGTCCGAATTTGCGTACATCGGGCTCCGTATGAAGAAGTTATGGAGCTCAGAATATTTCAAGTTTAAACAGAAATTAAATTAAAATAATAATCAAAGGTAAAAACTGTTCAAAATTCAAAATTCGGTCAGAGCGGGTTGAGCGGGAAATTTCCCGCTCAGAGGTGTCGACCCCACCCCCCAAGGGGAGTCGACCCTCCAAGGGGAGTCGACCCCTTTGAGATCCTCTTCCAGTGACGAATTTTTGAATCCCTGAGCTAATGTGGCCTTCTCTGATTGGCCCATGACTAATTTCTGGGGTATTATGGCTTATATATATGTGTCATGATATGGTTGGCTGGACGACACATCTCTTTGGTTAGATGGCTCTGATTTCTCCTAGACTAATCTAAAGGCTAGAATTGAACTTAGACTTCTATATAATCACCCCAAACCTCAACCCTAGAACCCATTCTATGAAGCTGTCATGTTGTTCGTCTACAAACTGGCCCAGCCTCCATTCATCAATCCCAAACTAGAGAATCAAGTTCAAACTAGGAATCAATTAGAAGAACTAGAGAATCAAACGTCTACATCAAAGGATAGCTTTTCAAATTCAGAAATCAGATCCCAGAAATCAAGATCCGTCCTTTTTCTGTAAGTATAGTTATTTTTTAGATGTGAACATCTAATAAGAAATCATGACAGTAATAATTGGATCTAGAACTATGCCTAATTCTATTCGTGCCTATCCTTTTGTCAATTCTAAATTGCCTATGCTTATGAGACTATTGCAATTGATGTAATGACACCTATCGTGCCTACGAGACTATTGTGATTGACATAATGAAACCTAACATGCCTATGAGACCGTTAGATTGACAAAATGGAACCTATCATATGCCTATGGAACTGTTGTGATTGATTTATCATGTTGTACATCCTATGCCTATGAGACTATTGGACTGACACAATTGAACCTACCATGCTGTATATGCAAATTACATGATAAGTTATGTTCATACATGCTTACATGTTTAGATCCAAGCTAGTACCCATGTTTAAGATCAATATAAGTTCATGCTTATACAATTAGATCTATGCTAGTTCGCATGCTAATTGGATTTAATTTAAATGTAAGATCACGTTCATGTGCTTTATTAAGTTTATGTCGTTTTATCCCAAATTTATACTATGCATGTTGATCTATATTGTTTAGGCTTGTTGGAATGTTACATGCCCCTTTCTTTTCCCTTTTGTTAATAAGTTAGGCTAATTTACAAGCCTAACGTTCTATGTGAATTATATGAACGAATAACGTTGGAGATGTTGGGAAAAAATATTAAACATATGCTATTGGCATAGATTGGCTCATAATCATGTATATAATTAGTAGCATGAAATGGTAGAATTTGTATACCTAGAATTATGGACATAATTTAGAGGGTAAAGGGGCATGACTAGAATTGACAACACTTGTGGATAATTTACATATGAAAAAAAATTGTAAATATGTAAATTAATTAAAAAATGAATATGCCTAACCGAGGTTAGATTGATTTACGGTGTAAGACTGCCCGGAACCGCCCGACATATCCAGCAACCATAACAATATATATATCTAATGTCAGAGGTAAGCGCATTTAAGCCCAAAAACCCGAGGTTAGACTGAGTTGCGGCGTAAGGCTGCCCGGAACTGCCCGGCACATCCAGCGACCGCAACAATATAGATCAAATCTGAGAGGTTGGTGCTTTAACGAATAAATTAAAGCTAAGAAACAGACAGGCTAAGAATGGTAGGGTTAAGTTAATCAAAGCAACACTTAACCAATATAACATGATGTGTGATAGGGTTAAGTAACACAAGAGAGCAACAGTTAACCAATATAACATGATGTGTGATAGGGTTAAGTAACACAAGAGGGCAACACTTAACCAATGTAACATGACAAGTGGTAGCGTTAAGTAACACAAGAGGGAAACACTTAACCAATGTAACATGACCAGTGGTAGGGTTAAGTTAACACTTAACCAATGAACGAGTGGGGTTAAGTTATTGGGAAACACTTAACCAATATAATATGATGAATGAATAGGGTTAAGTAAATAGAAAACACTTAACCAATTACAACATGATGAATGAGAAGGGTTAAGTTAATAAGAAACATTTAACCAACATGACATGGCGTGTGGATGGGTTAAGTTAACTTAAATGGATGGATAACACTTAGCCAATTTGGGGGGTATACGAATAGACCCTAGAAAACCCTAGTAACGGGGACCCATTTCAGCAGTAACCCAAATAGATGTATCACAGTACCCTGAAACTAGGTAGGGTGGGGCACTATTACTGGGCTGATTATAAGCGGTCAAAATAGCGGCAGGGGGTGCAGCAGTGTAGTTCCGACAAAATATGGGCGTGCACGTGCTCCGGAGTGGAAAAGCAGGCACTAGGCATCAGTAGTATACATTGTGCATCTTGAATCATATCAGGTCGCTATCATAGAGATTGATACACCTTATGGTGGGACCAGCATAGGGTATCTACACGCAAGAGAGGGCCGATTGACACAGACACAAGGAAAAATTAATACAAGTAGGGAGTCGATCAATAGGGTAGTAAGGGTACATCTAACATCTTCATGGCAATTAGGCTGATTGAGGTAAGATCCTCATACTAGATGTACACCTGAAGGCTACCCCAATTGCGGGGTTGGAATCACCTTAATTTATAACACATGATACTACGTGGCACACTAGTAGGGGATACGGATCCTTTTTCACAGGATACTAGTTGGGACACTAGTAGGGAACATGAATCGTTCTATAAAAGACACTAGTTGGGTGGTGCAGAGAAATTAGGAAATCAGAGAAAGAACCAAAGCGCATTCAGTGTATCCTACCTTGTCATATCTAACGATCATCATTTGTTGTCTTGCTATGCTTATTATCATGGTTATGTCTGGTATTCTGTTTATTCATGTCATGATCCTTTTACCTGTTTACATGCTGAATAATCACTGGACTTACCAGACTTATGTCTGACCCTTTTTCTTTCGCCTTCTTTTCTTCCGTTCCCCCCCCCCCTCCCGGTTCATAGAGAGGGAACATCACCACTTAGCTCAGTTTTCTTTCCAAGCTCGAAGATAGATGATGTATTGCTTTGGACTCTCTTTTCCATTTTTATGGCTGGCTCTTGCTTTATTGGGGAATATCATTATCGTTTTATGCTTCTTTATTTTGTTAAACAAGACAGGTGCTTGTTGTAATGGGTAAGGGTGCTTTGGTGTTGGAAAACAATCTTTGTGCAAGCTGTTTTACCAAGCTACTGTTTTATCAATTAAGTAAAGTTTTATATATTTTCCGCTATTTAAAATTTTTGTCTATTTTGTAATTTAACTATTCTATAAACTTATGACGCTCCACTAAAGTTAATGCATTCCCTTTGTGAGTGACCTTAACGGAGGTGGGGTGTTACACCGAGCATGAGAGAGAACGAGAACCGAAATCCAAACTTAAACACCTATGAGAACCTTACCTTCTCTAGAAAACTTGGGTGGTTGTAATGAGGGGGGCTCATAACAACCAGATTTTGGTGAACAGGAAATGTATATCACAGATTATAATAAATAGATGTATCCTATTTGGTTCATCCCAAGATATATGCCTACCAAGGTTAGTGATTCTAGCCTAATCTTGTAAATATTTACGCACGACTCTAACTATCCTTCCCAAGGTAGTATTCTCTAAATATGATACCGAGATAGAATATTTTCGCATATGTTTATGAAGCCTTTATACCAGAATATGGCTGGTAATAAAATTGATAATGGACCCTTAATTACAGAGTTCCTATATATATATCATTCGCTCATCCTTTATTTAACGTTAACATAAGCTAGAGGGCACTAGCTATGGGGCCCTACTAGTTAATGCTTCCATCATTCACGTATTAACCCATACCCCGTGTAAGGTGAGAGATGGTACTTTATCGCTCGTTATGTTGTATATAACAGTGTTGTATACACAATTATATGATTTTTTTTATGATAACAAACAAATATATATATTATTTTAAATGTGTTTGTTGCTGTAATGTTTCATATATTTATCACAGACAGGAATATAATATTTATATTTCAATAGAATACAACTGTACAAACATTCATATATTCATACAGTAGTATTTAAATTGAATATTATATTTCAAACACTCAAACAGTACAACTATTGATAACTCCGCTATTTGTTTATCTTAGTAATACATCACATTGCATATACATTTCATTTATAGTACACAGCTCCTCTCTACAACAATCACACTCAGTTATATATACACATTCGCTCATATACACATTTACACACTATCACTGTCTTCAGTCTTCTGTTTTCACAGCCTTCGGTCAGTCCAGTCTTCATACCTGTCACAAACAGAAACACACAGTACATTGCAATAGAAATAAAACTGAATACATGCAAATTTGAATATATTTTTAAAATTTTATTTGCCTCTGTTTTCTAGTGTGTTTTCTCATCATTTTTCTGACTCGATCTGATTTTTTAATCCATCCAACTGTGTCTAGACAGCTTGTGATATTCACAGTGATACACTGTAAATACCATAAGGCAGACAGCGTGTACATATATATATTTCAGTGCAGGGACAGGAAAACTATTCTGATGGCTGCATATACACATGTGTATAAATATACGCATGTGCATTGCCTCGCCAATCAGCGTGCAACTGAGGAGTAGCCACGGGGACCATCTCAACTCAGTGCTCACATATATGATCAACTTACATAATTGACGAAGCATGGAAAAGCATAAAACAGTGCAAGTGTTCAAGTCAACATGATCATTTCAAACATGGTCGAGGCATGCACATGATAGCTCAACAAAACTACAAAGTATACAAGGCAAGGGAAGGTTCAACATGATGGTGTCAAAGTGGCCAAGTACAGCAAGACTGCACACTGCCAGAATGCTCGAGTGTTCGAGCAGAGTGATCCAGATACATGCACTTCAGTTTTAAGAGGTCTATAAATGGATACAGTAGTGCATATACAAGTGACAGGGTGGTGCAAGCATAACTACTTCAAGTATCAAGCACCCAAATTGCAGAACAACAAGTTCAAATACAAACTGGCATGGTCAATGAAGGAAGAGAAAACATGTTCAAAATGGTGAGAGAATGAAGCATGTGTACAAGTCATTTTCAGGTGGAAGTGTACAAGTCATACTCAAGTATTCATGATACAAACTGGTGCAAATAAAAATGGTTCAGGTCAAATTAACATGCAAGTATAAGTGGAGTTGTTACAAATACATTTTTGGCAACTTCACAAAATGGAATATTCAAGTACAGTATGGTGGAATGGATTCATGTATGAGCAAATAACAGTGATTTCAATACAGAAGCACAACATTCATATGAAGAAACATGTATGCATGGCAGCATATTCATGAGTGATCAACAGGTTCGGCACACTCAAATAACAAAGAGGAAGCAGCTACTACATGGGTCATCAAATCACTTACAAAAGTATAGCTATGTTTCAGTGTTAAAATATACATGCAACTCAATGTATTTAAACATACAAGAGAATGCTACAGCAGGAAACAATCAATTTATATATGGCATTCAACATATGTTAAAAGGAAATATGCATGGAATGCACATGTCTGCATGGTTAAGTGTAAAATACAAGTGTGAACATGTCAGCAACAAGAATGAAAAAGCCAAGTCCTAAGTGTTCGAAATCAGCGCAAGATATCACAATTATATTTCCAGAATTGATTCAATAAAACATATTGCAAATCATTTTCCAGAAACCACAGTATTGGACAAATAATGTATTTGGAAAATCAATATCATTTATTTCCAGAAATGATTCAAGCTTTCCAAGAATTTGCAGATTGAATCAAGGTAAATTTGGCAAGTTATATTTGGAAATGTATATCTGTAAAATGCTTTGTGACAAAGACGTGATCAAGTGGGACAAAGATTTGTCCAGCAAGCCTCATGAATTTCATTCCAAGAATGGACAGTGGAAACAAAAGTAAAAATCACCAATATCGGGAAAGATATAATTTTATAATTCCACGTGTTTCCAGAAATGTCATGCCGTAGAAATCATATGAGGATATTCACATAAATTGTTTCAATGTCAAGATTTTGCAAAAGGGGAAACTTGAAAAATCAGTTCGAATCAAGCAACACAAATCACGCACAAAATTAGTCGAGTCATCAATTTGAAATCAGAGAATAAACGAAGGGTTTGTAACCCTATAAACACTACCGTTTCATCATAGGCCTGATTATCAAAAAAACACAATATAATTTATTTCAAAAATTTAGAGAAACTCATCTTTTTTATCCATAGTTTTTCGATTGCCACAAATCCCAAATTGGTGAAGAAAGAAGCACCGGTATTCCATCAAGAGCATCAACGAGAATTCAATCATCTGAGAACAAAGCATATGAGATCGATATTTGGGAAAATTTGGAAACCCTAGATTTGTTTGCCGCCGCCATTTTTTATTCCCACGAGAGAAAGCAAAGGATCGGGAGATTAAACAAGGGGTGCAACCGATTTGTGAAACGTGCTAGCCAAGTTAAGTTACAAAGGCGACCAAGCTTACATTTTAAAAGGGGATGACCCTCATTTCTAACTCCTAAGGATTTTATTTGTTTTTCTTTTTTTGTGTTTTTTTTTTAAATTTCATTGTAAAAAATCTGATCAGTTTCTAGTGTCTGTAAAATACTAGGGAAACTAATCAGGGTGTTGACTGACATTTGCTAGAGTCTGTAAAATCTAGGTTACTGGTTACGGGGATGTAATCAGGGGAAATCTGTTCTAGGGGATTAGAACAATCTAGGGTTTTGAGCGTAGGGTTAGAATAGGAGCAAGGGGTCGCGAGTGTACATGGCCTTTTATGTGGGATCTGGTCTATCACCTAGTAGAAACCTTAGGAATGCAGCAGTAGGAAGAATTTTGCCGAAGCTGGGTATATCTTGTGTCATTTACTTTCTGCACTTCTATTTCTGTTATATTCTATGATCTGCATTTTTTTTAATATCTCGCGATGACTTTTAACAAACCCTATTCGCCCCCCCCCCCCCTCTAGGGTTAATCTAGATCTAACAAGTGGTATCGGAGCTGGTATAAGGTAACAGCATGATAGGGGGTTCTTGCTGTATGATCATGTGGCGAAGTATTGACTCTTGCCCTTACATGCCCGTGGGTGGTTGTCCATGTCGAGAGGAAGGGCATGAAACCAGTGTCTGAGGTATCTTTGGTGGCCACCGAGGTGCTTAAAATTCCTCGTAAATAGAGACACCAGTTGGTATCAGAGCCTGGTATTTCATTAACTCTAGAGTAATGGGTCATCCTAGTTGTCAGTCCTCTGAGAGTCAGTCCAGTCGTATTCCATCTATTTTTAATGGTACAGATTTTTTAAATTGGAAATTAGAAATGGAGTAATATTTAAAATCTATTGATGTTAAATGTTGGGATACTGTTATTAATGGATATGTTATGATTAGTAGAAATGATATTGGGTTTAATTTTCGTGCTATTCATATTTTACATTCTTATACAGATGATGTTCAGTATAGCCTTATCCCTCATTGTTTAACTGCACAAGAAATATGGAATACTCTCGATACGAGGTATGGAAGAATTGACAACAGCAGCTCAAAACCCAAGAAGATCAATTCAGATTCAGATCTATGCTCGTAAGAAGAAACAGATGAAAATTCAAGTAGATCAGACGATGGAGACTCAACGGACAATGAAACTGAAAGCTTCTCATATGAAGATTTGGTTTATATGTGTACTGATTTAAGAAAAATCATTGATAATCTCTGTCGTAAAAACAAATCTTTAAAATCTAAAAATCACAAGTTGAGTAGCAAAATTAACTGTTTGGAATCAGAATTTACAAATGTCATAAAATTCTGATTGTGAAAATTGTTTGAAATTTAACTCTGATCTCATTCATCTCAATAATAACATTCAAAGACTTGAAGAAGAAATTTTGGTTCTAAAAGATAACGAGATTGAGCTAAAAGATGCAAACAATTCTTTACAAAAGGAATTTAAAAATTTTAAGACTATCAAAAATTCCAAACATGAAATTGCTGAAAATGATAGTTTGTTGAAAACAGATATGATTTTGAGTGAGCTTGAAAAAGAGATTGAAAATCTCAAGAAACTTGAATTTGAAAAACAAATTAAATTTGAATCGGAGGTCTTTGAATCCAAGACCAAAATTAAAATGCTTGAAAAAGAAAATTTGATTTTGAAACAGAATGATACTGAAAGGAGGAAGATCAGCTTTAATCGTTGTTCAAATCTGATTAAAGAAAATTCTGATCTTAAATTAAAAACCAGCAATCATGAATTGAGTTTGAAACGTTTTTCAACTGGTGAAAAATCTTTGAATATGTTGTTGAAAAACCAATTTTCTATTGAAAATAAACTTGGTCGTGGTTTTGGGAAAAATGATGTTTTTGGAAAACAAAATTCAAATGATTTTAAAAATCCTTCAAACTGCTTTGGAAAGAATCTATTTGAAAATTCAAACTTTGATAATCCCAAAGGATTTTTGAATCATAAACATGATGTGAATTTTTTTTATAATAATCCATCAAAACAATCTTGGATTCCAGAAATAAATCAAACAAAATTCAAACAGATTTGGGTTCCAAAGGGTACAAAGGTAAATTCCGATGGTTTGTTATACAGACAGGTTTGGGTACCAAAAGTGGTAAACACATTTCAAAGTGATGTTACAAATTTTGTTAGACCACTTAACCCTCTCAACTATTAGGTACCAGAGGAGGCTGAGGAACTGCTATGCAAAAAGAGTTGTGAAGCAAAGTTGTGTATACTTCTATATCATTCACAGTTCCTTTAGCCAAGATTTATTGAGTTAGAGATTTATTTACTCACATCGATTTCAGTTATAATCTCTAAACTCATCTTTATAAATATTTTTTATGTTTTCCCTCCTTCTAGCTCTTTTGTTTATTTTCTTTGTCTGTTTGATTTATCATTGTCATATCATTGTAATTTTTTCTTGTACTTCTTTAACCTCCAATTGTAGTACTCATGATCTTCTGGAAATTCACATTATTTGAATAGAACTCTGATGTTTTTTAAACTTTCCAAATCTTGAATTTTAACATTGTAAATATCTGCAATTGTTTTGAAGTTTATTTTTTGATTCCTAAATTCATAACAGTGTTGATGTATTCTTGTCATATCTTGAACACTGTTGTTCAGGATTCTAAATTTTTGAAAATCTGAATACTTAATGAAATTTCACACACCTCTGTTGTTTGAGTTCCTTCTAATTTGTTTTAGAAAAGCTTTAAATAATATACTCTTTACAGCACTCTACTATTTATCAGTTGTAATAATTTCATTATTTTTCAGATTGGCTTGGATATTTTGAATTATCTTGAATTAGTGATACATCTTGAAATTTATCTTTATTCATGATCATTATGGATGAAATTTGTTTGTTTAAGATCATTTGAAATTTCTGATATTTTGAATCTCACACACCTCTCAGATATAAAATTATTAATCTTGTGTGATTGATTCATTGTATCTCAAGAATTACATTTATTTCAAGTGATTTTGAATAAACCATTTTTTTTATCATGAATTGTCTTTCAAACTTGATGTAAATATTCTGAAATTTCTCGTGTACTTGTCAGAAAATACTTGTGGAAAATTCTTTGAAAATCAGGTCCTAAAACTCACTACTATTTCATGATTATTTGATTTGAATATTTGTTTGTTTAAAATCATTTGAAATTATTGATTTACTGAATCACACATATATCTTGAATCTAACATTTACATTCTGGTGTGATTGATTCACTGAATATTGAAAGTTTCATATTCCTCAAATGATTTCAAATAAACGGTATTTTTAATCTCGGATCATGAATCATATTCTGTGACCATCAGAAACATCTTCTGACAAGTTTGTTGTGCTATTGGTTTCTTGTGTTGCTCTGATATTGTTTTTGAAAATATTTTGTAGTGACTCCCTGTTTTGGTATCAAATATACACCATGCTCTGATAAATGAAATTAATTTGTTAGTCTTGTCTGCTTGGGCCTTGTGATTAAATACTTTTATCTGTGATATCCTTGTTTGTCTCCAGTATCTTGTTACAATCCTCATTAATAAGGACATCAAGTGGTATCAGTTTAGAAGTGTTGAATTTGTTTTAGCTGTATATATTTTTAATCTCTCGTGTCTTGTATAGATATTTCATTTCCCTCTTGTAGTTGTTTTTCGATTTTAAAATTATTTATTGATTATTCATTCAGAAATTGAAATCTATATCCAAATTGAACTGTATTTATAATTAATCAAAATTATTAACAGACTTGAAATTGTGATGAATTGTGACTGCAGTATATTTCACAACAAGAGGAGATTTTTTTTTTTTTTTTCATGATGGTTGAACATTTATTATAATATCTTTGAATTAGGAATTATTTCACGACCATCTCCTTCATTTATCATCATTCTGCCATCCATGATAATTTTATATTAATGTGGAGAGTTTATTTTTATAAAAAAAATCATTCTTTTTGAATAAACAGTGGAAATATTGTGATAGAAATTGGACTATGTTATTATTCAGAATTAGTGACAATTGAAAATTTTCAATGATCTCGGTACAGTTGATCATATTTCATAATATGATTAATTTAGAAACTTATTTCACAGTCCATTTCTGTATTTACCACATTTTTATCATTCATATTGGTTTTTATATATACTAAGGAGTTTTTCATTTTGGAGCTGAAAATGAAATGATAAATATAATTAATACATAATTATTTCTCTAACCTCATTTAAAATTCCAAGCTCGGGTTATGCATGGTTATGAGATTACTTATATTTAAACTGCAACTGATGTCATTTAAAAATCCAAAATCTGGTTATGCGTGGTCAGTGTGCTCTTAAATCAAAAGAAAAAGAAAAGAAAATAATTTGCTAAATAAATTTGTATATGAAATTCTCCTTGGTGTATAAAAACAGCCTATCAATCCATTTTCTAATCTGTGAAATGTGCTAATATTTTATGACGTATTATGATTTGTTGATTGATAGGTATTGGGATTTGAGATTATATGATTGCGTCACTTAAGTTGAAATTATAATTATAGTCCAAATTCATCACTGTTTTGTGGTTAATTTTTCCAAAATTCTCTTGAAAATAATTGGAAATCATTTTTGAACTCTCTCCGTTTTTATAAATTTCATCGTAAATCTGTTTCTCTAAAATGTGAAATATGCCTCCTGTTCTCAGTTTATTATGATTTTTGTCTGACTGATTGTGATTTATGATGACCGTTCTTCCTCTTATGCTGAAATTATATTTTTTTTAAGTCAATTTTCATCTATATTTTTAATTTTGATTCCTTTTGATGATAACAAAAGGGGGAGAATGGATTGAGATTTTGATTTATGAGTGAATATTTTATAAATATTTTAATTTTGAAAATTTCATTCTTTGAATATTCCATTCAATTTTCATTTCTTTTCACTCATGCACAGTTATAGGGGGAGTCTCTGTTGCAGGGGGAGCTTTCAAATAGGGGGAGTTATGTTCTTCTCTGTCAAACACATATATTGTACTCAAAATCTTAATATTTGTTTGTCATCATCAAAAGGGGGAGATTGTTGTATATAACGGTGTTGTATACACAATTATATGATTTTTGTTTGATGATAACAAACAAATATATATTATTTTAAATGTTTTTGTTGTTGTACTGTTTCATATATTTATCACAGACAGGAATATAACATTTATATTTAAATAGAATACAACTGTACAAACATTCATATATTCATACAATATTGTATTTAAATTGAATATTATATTTCAAACACTCAAACAGTACAACTATTGATAACTCCGCTATTTGTTTATCTCAGTAATACATCACATTGCATATACATTTCATTTACAGTACACAACTCCCCTCTACAACACTCACACTTAGTTATATATATGCATTCACTCATATACACATTTACACACTGTCGCTGTCTTCTGTCTTTAGTCTTCTGTCTTCACAACCTTCAGTCAGTCCAGTCTTCATACCTGTCACAAATAGAAACACACACAGTACACTGCAATAGAAATAAAACTGAATACATGCAAATTTGAATATATTTTTAAAATTTTATTTGCCTCAGTTTGCTGGTGTGTTTTCTCATCATTTTTCTGACTCGATCTGATTTTTTTAATCCATCCAACTGTGTCTAAACAGCTTGTGATATTCACAGTGATACACTGTAAATACCACAAGGCAGACAGTGTGTACATATATATTTCAGTGCAGCGACAGGAAAACTGTTCTGATGGCTGCATATACACACGTGTATATATATACGCGTGTGCACTGCTTCGCCAATCAGCGTGCAACTGAGGAGTAGCCACGAGGACCATCTCAACTCAGTGCTCACATATATGATCAACTTGCATAACTGACGAAGCATGGAAAAGCATAAAACAGTGCAAGTGTTCAAGTCAACATGATCAGTTCAAACATGGTCGAGTCATGCACATGACAGATCAAAAAAACTACAAAGTATACAAGTCAAGGGAAGATTCAACATGACGGTGTCAAAGTGGCCAAGTATAGCAAGACTGCACACAGCCAAAATGCTCAAGTGTTCGAGCAAAGTGATCCAGATACATGCACTTCAGTTTTAAGAGGTTTATAAATGGATACAGTAGTGCACATACAAGCGACAGGGTGGTGCAAGCATAACTACTTCAAGTATCAAGCACCCAAATTGCAGAACAACAAGTTCAAATACAAACTGGCATGGTCAATGAAGGAAGAGAAAACATGTTCAAAATGGTGAGAGAATGAAGCATGTGTACAAGTCATTTTCAGGTGGAAGTGTACAAGTCATACTCAAGTATTCATGATACAAACTGGTGCAAATAAAAATGGTTCAGGTCAAATTAACATGCAAGTATAAGTAGAGTTGTTACAAATACATTTTTGGCAACTTCACAAAATGGAATATTCAAGTACAGTATGGTGGAATGGATTCATGTATGAGCAAATAGCAGTGATTTCAATACAGAAGCACAACATTCATATGAAGAAACATGTATGCATGGCAGCATATTCATGAGTGATCAACAGGTTCGGCACACTCAAATAACAAAGAGGAAGCAGCTACTACATGGGTCATCAAATCACTTACAAAAGTATAGCTATGTTTCAGTGTTAAAATATACATGCAACTCAATGTATTTAAACATGCAAGAGAATGCTACAGCAGGAAACAATCAATTTATATATGGCATTCAACATATGTTAAAAGGAAATATGCATGGAATGCACATGTCTGCATGGTTAAGTGTAAAATACAAGTGTGAACATGTCAGCAACAAGAATGAAAAAGCCAAGTCCTAAGTGTTCGAAATCAGCGCAAGATATCACAATTATATTTCCAGAATTGATTCAATAAAACATATTGCAAATCATTTTCCAGAAACCACAGTATTGGACAAATAATGTATTTGGAAAATCAATATCATTTATTTCCAGAAATGATTCAAGCTTTCCAAGAATTTGCAGATTGAATCAAGGTAAATTTGGCAAGTTATATTTGGAAATGTATATCTGTAAAATGCTTTGTGACAAAGACGTGATCAAGTGGGACAAAGATTTGTCCAGCAAGCCTCATGAATTTCATTCCAAGAATGGACAGTGGAAACAAAAGTAAAAATCACCAATATCGGGAAAGATATAATTTTATAATTCCACGTGTTTCCAGAAATGTCATGCCGTAGAAATCATATGAGGATATTCACATAAATTGTTTCAATGTCAAGATTTTGCAAAAGGGGAAACTTGAAAAATCAGTTCGAATCAAGCAACACAAATCACGCACAAAATTAGTCGAGTCATCAATTTGAAATCAGAGAATAAACGAAGGGTTTGTAACCCTATAAACACTACCGTTTCATCATAGGCCTGATTATCAAAAAAACACAATATAATTTATTTCAAAAATTTAGAGAAACTCATCTTTTTTATCCATAGTTTTTCGATTGCCACAAATCCCAAATTGGTGAAGAAAGAAGCACCGGTATTCCATCAAGAGCATCAACGAGAATTCAATCATCTGAGAACAAAGCATATGAGATCGATATTTGGGAAAATTTGGAAACCCTAGATTTGTTTGCCGCCGCCATTTTTTATTCCCACGAGAGAAAGCAAAGGATCGGGAGATTAAACAAGGGGTGCAACCGATTTGTGAAACGTGCTAGCCAAGTTAAGTTACAAAGGCGACCAAGCTTACATTTTAAAAGGGGATGACCCTCATTTCTAACTCCTAAGGATTTTATTTGTTTTTCTTTTTTTGTGTTTTTTTTTTAAATTTCATTGTAAAAAATCTGATCAGTTTCTAGTGTCTGTAAAATACTAGGGAAACTAATCAGGGTGTTGACTGATATTTGCTAGAGTCTGTAAAATCTAGGTTACTGGTTACGGGGATGTAATCAGGGGAAATCTGTTCTAGGGGATTAGAACAATCTAGGGTTTTGAGCGTAGGGTTAGAATAGGAGCAAGGGGTCGCGAGTGTACATGGCCTTTTATGTGGGATCTGGTCTATCACCTAGTAGAAACCTTAGGAATGCAGCAGTAGGAAGAATTTTGCCGAAGCTGGGTATATCTTGTGTCATTTACTTTCTGCACTTCTATTTCTGTTATATTCTATGATCTGCATTTTTTTTAATATCTCGCGATGACTTTTAACAAACCCTATTCGCCCCCCCCCCCTCTAGGGTTAATCTAGATCTAACAAGTGGTATCGGAGCTGGTATAAGGTAACAGCATGATAGGGGGTTCTTGCTGTATGATCATGTGGCGAAGTATTGACTCTTGCCCTTACATGCCCGTGGGTGGTTGTCCATGTCGAGAGGAAGGGCATGAAACCAGTGTCTGAGGTATCTTTGGTGGCCACCGAGGTGCTTAAAATTCCTCGTAAATAGAGACACCAGTTGGTATCAGAGCCTGGTATTTCATTAACTCTAGAGTAATGGGTCATCCTAGTTGTCAGTCCTCTGAGAGTCAGTCCAGTCGTATTCCATCTATTTTTAATGGTACAGATTTTTTAAATTGGAAATTAGAAATGGAGTAATATTTAAAATCTATTGATGTTAAATGTTGGGATACTGTTATTAATGGATATGTTATGATTAGTAGAAATGATATTGGGTTTAATTTTCGTGCTATTCATATTTTACATTCTTATACAGATGATGTTCAGTATAGCCTTATCCCTCATTGTTTAACTGCACAAGAAATATGGAATACTCTCGATACGAGGTATGGAAGAATTGACAACAGCAGCTCAAAACCCAAGAAGATCAATTCAGATTCAGATCTATGCTCGTAAGAAGAAACAGATGAAAATTCAAGTAGATCAGACGATGGAGACTCAACGGACAATGAAACTGAAAGCTTCTCATATGAAGATTTGGTTTATATGTGTACTGATTTAAGAAAAATCATTGATAATCTCTGTCGTAAAAACAAATCTTTAAAATCTAAAAATCACAAGTTGAGTAGCAAAATTAACTGTTTGGAATCAGAATTTACAAATGTCATAAAATTCTGAATAACGAGATTGAGCTAAAAGATGCAAACAATTCTTTACAAAAGGAATTTAAAAATTTTAAGACTATCAAAAATTCCAAACATGAAATTGCTGAAAATGATAGTTTGTTGAAAACAGATATGATTTTGAGTGAGCTTGAAAAAGAGATTGAAAATCTCAAGAAACTTGAATTTGAAAAACAAATTAAATTTGAATCGGAGGTCTTTGAATCCAAGACCAAAATTAAAATGCTTGAAAAAGAAAATTTGATTTTGAAACAGAATGATACTGAAAGGAGGAAGATCAGCTTTAATCGTTGTTCAGGCCAAATTAGCATGGTGAAATGGGTGAAATGGTTCAGGCCAAATTAGCATGCAAGTATAAGTGGAGTTGTTACAAATACATTTTTGGCAACTTCACAAAATGGGTGATTCAAGTACAGCATGGTGAAATGGATTCTTGTATGAGCAAATAGCAGTGATGTCAATACAGAAGCACATCATTCATATTAAGGAGCATGTTTGCATGGCAGCATATTCATGAGTGATCAACAGGTTTGGCACACTCAAATAACAAAGGGAAAGCAGCTACTACATGGGTCATGAAATCACTTACAAAAGTGTAGATATGGTTCAGTGTTAAAATATACATGCAACTAAATGTATTTAAACATGCAAGAGAATGCTACAGCAGGAAACAATCAATTTATATATGGCATTCAATATATGTTAAAAGGAAACATGTATGGAATGCACACGTATGCATGGTTAAGTGTAAAATACAAGTGTGAACATGTCAGCAACAAGAATGAAAAATCCAAGTCCTAAGTGCTCAAAATAAGTGCAAGATATCACAATTATATTTCCAGAATTGATTCAAGAAAACATATTGCAAATCATTTTCCAGAAACCACAATATTGGACAAATATTGTATTTTGCAAATCAATATCATTTATTTCCAGAAATGATTCAAGCTTTCCAAGAATTTGCAGACTGAATCAAGGTAAATTTGGCAAGTTATATTTGGAAATGTATATCTGCAAAATGCTTTGTGACAAAGGCGTGATCAAGTGGGACAAAGATTTGTCCAGCAAGCCTCATCAATTTCATTCCAAGAATGGATAGTGGAAACAAAAGTAAAAATCACCAATATCGGGAAAGATATAATTTTATAATTCCATGTGTTTCCAGAAATGTCATGTCGTAGAAATAAAATGAGGATATTCACATAAATTGTTTCAATGTCAAGATTTTTCAAAAGGGGAAACTCGAAAAATCAGTTCGAATCAAGCAACACAAATCAGGCACAAAATCAGCCGAGTCATCAATTTGAAATCAGAGAATAAACGAAGGGTTTGTAACCTTATAAACACTACCATTTCATCATAGGACTAATTATCAAAAAAAACACAATATAATTGATTTAAAAAATTCAGAGAAACTCATCTTTTTTATCCACAGTTTTTCGATTGCCACAAATCCCAAATTGGTGAAGAAAGAAGCACCAGTATTCGATCAAGAGCATCAACGATAATTCAATCATCAAAGAACAAAGCATACGAGATCGAGATTTGGGAAAATTTGGAAACCCTAGATTTGTTTGCCGCCGCCATCTTTTATTCCCACGAGAGAAAGCAAAGGATCGGGATATTAAACAAGGGGTGCAACCAATTTGTGAAACGTGCTGGCCAAGTCAAGTTACAAAGGAGACCAAGCTTACATTTTAAAAGGGGATGACCCTCATTTCTAGCTCCTAAGGATTTTATTTGTTTTTCTTTTTTTTTGTGTTTTTTTTAATTTCATTGTAAACAATCTGATCAGTTTCTAGTGTCTGTAAAATAGTAGGGGAACCAGTCAGGGTGTTGACTGACAGTTGCTAGAGTCTATAAAATCTAGGTTACTGGTTATGGGGTTGTAATCAGGGGAAATCTGTTGTAACACCCCATGGCCATTAATGTCACTCACAAAGGGAATGCATTAATGTCATGAAGCGTTATAGTAGTATAGAACAGATAAATTACAAGAATAAATAAATAAAACACAGCGGAAGATAAAACTTATTTCACAGCATCATAACTTCAAAACAAGCTTACATAAGTAGTCTCCAAAAACCATTACAACATGATCAATTGTCTTTTCCAAAAACTTCAAAGTACATAAAGAAGCAAATACTTAAATAACATAAATGCATAAATCCCCACTGAGCATAAGAAAAGCCATAAAGATGAGAGAGTCCAAAGCGATACATCTACTCTCTTCAAGAAATTGAAAGAAATCGGCACTAAGCTGTAATATTCCCTCCTTGCAAACCTGAGGGGGGGAAGGAAAGAAAAGAGTTGGAAACAAAACGGGTCAGACATAAAGTCTGGCGAGTCCAGTAATTTTAACAAATAATAGGTAAGGTAAATGATCAAGACATATATAGGCATCATGATATGGCTGTAACATAGATAAGGCAGATAAAAAGGATGGACAAGATGATTCCGTTCCTAAGTACTAAGACAATCCTACACCTTGGCTAAGTGAACAACCCTCCAAGTACTAACCCTGAAGACCGAAGTCAACATCAGACCAGCACCCAAAGGACAATCCAACTCAACCAACATGTATTTCGTTACACCGCACTTTTGCTAAGTTACACCACATTACTGAATTACATCGCACATCTACTAGTCTCTATTTACTAAAGGTTTATCCCTTCCCACTAACTGTACCCACATGACAAACTTGGTAGTTACTTGTACCTAGCTGCTATCGTAGGTGCCGGCTTGCTCCTACCACTGCTAAGGTACCCTTACCCTACCCATTCGATCGGCTCCCTAAACCCCGTAGGCACCCGTGTTGGCCCCACAGTGGGGTGTATCACTCCCCAAAGTGGCAACCCCGATACCAACATAAAATGCACGGTCATACCTACACGATGCAACAACATCTTACCTACCAGCCCGGACCCATGCACGCACATGAACCCGTTGGACTTGCGTTTCCACCGCTATTCACGTTTTGACCTCTTACATTCAAGTCTAGTAAGCACGCCCTAACCCCGGCCAAGTACCGGGCCCAATTAGACACTCAAACAGGTTACTGGTTGAAACTGGTCCCCATCTGACACAAGCCTCCCACCTATGCTTGGTCCTCACTAGGTTTTTCTCCCTCTTAACCATTTTAATTTAAATGTCTTACACATGCTACGGTTAAGTCCATACTTACATGTCATAATTTATATGTCTTATCTTATTCCGGTTAAGTCCATATTTACATGTCACAATTTACATATCACCCCACTTAACCCTCTAACAATACCCATGTCTTATTATGGTTAGTATTCCTTAATTCATTCCTTATGATGAACGGTGCATGACCTCCCACATTAGACCGAACACTTTTTGGCCGTTGGATTTTCCGGGCGGTTCTGGGCAGTCTTACGTCACAAACTGGGTCTAACCTCGTGTCAGTAACCGTTACGCCTACAATTCATTCCTTTGACCTCTCACATTAGACGTCCATTTGTGGCAGCTGGATTTGCTGGGCGGTTCCGGGCAGTCTTACGCCACAATTGCGCCTAACCTCGTGTCAAAGGTTTATTAATAATCGTATTTCACCCATACCCAATTTTCATGTCATGTATATCCAATTAAACATGTAGTCATGTTTATAATATTGCCTATTCCAAATTGTCACTAATTACATATTAATTAGCCTCAATTACAAATTTACAATTATAGGCAATTTCATCAATTCCATGTAATTCATACCCAAATATGCCAATTTCACATATTATCCAATTATCAAAAATATCCAATTTTCCATATTTCACATATTCCCATCGTTCCCACGTATTCGCATTCGCGCGTATTTTTAACATAGGCTCGAAGGTAGCCTAGATCCAAAAATAAAAGGAATAGGGATATGAAGAGAGAATCAAATCACAGAAAATTGGAATTAACACAACATTATGAAATAAAGGGGCATGTAAACTGGCATAGAGGCATAATGACAGATTCAACATGAATAAACTGATAAAAGGTATGAACTTTACATAGAAACATAGGTATATGATGACATGAATCAAAAAGGTAAAGACTTGGATGAGATTTAAATTACATACATACCTATGAATCCTCTTTACAACTTCATCATGTTACTTTTAATCCATTATATTGTGAAAATCACCGTACTCACCTTTCGTGGTTAAAGAATAGAATTATGAACTGAAATTGGTGTAGAAACGTTGCGGTGTTGCTGATTTATCTTCTTGAATTGTTGTAGAAGCTCTAATCTTTAATTTGAGTTGAAGTTGAACACTTGAGATTTGATTTAGAGGCGGCGGCTGGGGTTTAAGAGAGAATTTGACAGCATAATGGAGTCATAGATAATATTTAAGAATTAGGATTAGGTCTTAGGGGGTATATATAGGTGTAGGAAGTTATTTAGGCCTTAGGATTAACCCTAGAACTGATCTGGACCACTCAGCGAATCGGGCCACGGGTTGGCAGCCAAACACCCTGGATTGACCTCTAGTCGACCCAGCGGTCGGGTCGACTCCAAAAATTATGTGGTTCGGCTATTCCCCCTCCCGATTCGTTGTTTTGAACTTTTTTTTATATTTATTTATTTAATTTATATATATATCTATATATATTTCACTCATATGCATACAAACTTCATGGCTTAATAACTTCTTCATAATTAACCATTTTCACACTAAACCACTTTTTGAACTACGTTCACACTAAGCCACTTTTTAGCCATTCCCCTAAAACAAAAATATGGCACTGGCGGGGATCGAACTCTGTACCTCTTGTATGCAAGTCACATGTTCTAACCAAATGAGCTACTAAGTCTTTTGCTTACAAACCTTAGAACAATGCTAAACATCATTCTTTTCTCATTCCTCTTTTTCAAATAAATTATTCTTTAATTTGTTATTTTAATATTCTCAGAAAATACGAGGTGTTACATTCTCCCCTACTTAAAGGATTTCGTCCTCGAAATCTCTAAGTCAAGAAGAATGTATCCTACCATCCAATCATCCATCTACTCAACCATCAACCACTAGCAACCATGGCCCTCAAAAGATTTCTAATGCTTTTCATGTACACATGCATACTGTGTGTATATGTCTGTATACTAATGCAAAATCAGGCGGTCCACTGATTCATTCGACCTCCTTAATGCAAATAATGATAGTGTCATGTATCCATCATGTATGCAAAGCACCCTATACATATCATTACTACATGTGTGCACAACCATTCATTTAAATGCAACATCCATATGACACACACATTCAACGTACATTCATTTTACTAAATACATCCATTTATATGCAATATGCAATATGAAAGTGACTGAGCCGATCTAGTGCCTAAAGTGTGTATATGCATCTACGAGCAACCACTAGCAAACACTTGCATCCACATGCATCCACCATACATAACATGTCTCAAACACATGTTTCAACCATGGGACTACCCTATCTAAAGGTCAAAGATACTAGTGCGAGGACATACTAAAGACAGAACAAGTACAAGCTAAGCGATAAAGGAGAAATTAAAAGACATACCCTCGAAAAGAAAAGGGTACAATGAACGCATCTTCTCTTCCGTCTCCCAAGTAGCGTCGCTCTCATCATCTCTCCATTACACTTTGACTAGCTTGACCTCTCGATTCCTCAACTTCTTAATCTCTGACCCAAGAATGCATGTAGGAGCTCGTCGAATCGTCGCATCAAGCTCTGTTTCCACCTCTCTAAGTAAGCTCTTCCAAAACTCGCTAGTAAAGATAGGATCGCGATCGCTCACTATACTAGAAGGACCACCGTGCAAATGAACTATCTCTCGAATGTATACGGAGGCTAACCATGGAGTAGTCCTCTTACTCTTCACGGGAATGAAATGGGCGCTCTTAGCAAGTCTGTCTACCACGACCCAAATCCTCGTATTACCCTTCCTTGATCTTGGTAACCCATCAACAAAGTCCATCGAGACACTCTTCCACTTCCATTGTGGGACCTCCAATGGGTGAAGCAACCCACCGGGCTTCTTTTGCTCTGCTTTTACTTGTTGGCACACCAAGCATCTAGCGACAAACTCGGCCACATCCCTCTTCATACCGGCCCAAAAGTAAACCCGTCTCATGTCCATGTACATCTTGTCCCCGCCGAGATGAATGGTCATCTTCGAACGATGTGCATCATCAAGAATGGTCTTCCTCAAGTTCTCGTCTAGTGGTACACAAAGTCTACTGTCCCTACGTAACCAACCCTTATCATCTAGGGTATACCTACTGAGATGGCTTGATGATTCCCCTCTTATGAGCTTCTCTACTAACTCAACCAACTGTGGGTCATCTCGCTGTGCCTCACCAATCCGTCCCAAAAGTGTAGGTCTGACCTCTAAGGATGCTAGCAAACCGAGTACAAAGTCAATGGAAGGTCTAAAGTCAAACATAGAGATAAACTCTAAGCTTCGCCGCTCAACAAACAACGGACTCAAGGACAACCTTTTCCTACTTAAGGCGTCTGCCACCACGTTACCCTTGCCAGGGGTATATGCTATCTCGAAATCGTAGGACGCTAAGAATTCCATCCACCTTTGCTGCCTTAAGTTCAAGTCCTTCTGAGAGAACAAGTATTTTAGCGATTTGTGGTCTGTAAACAATTCGAATTTCTCGCCAAGAAGATAATGGCGCCAAGACTTAAGCGCGAAAACAATAGCGGCCAACTCTAGGTCATGTGTAGGGTAATTTTTCTCATGCACTCTCAACTGCCTTCCTCCATAGGCTATTACCCTCCCCTCTTGCATTAAGACTGCGCCTAGTCCTGTCCCACAAGCATCGGTATAAACGGTAAATGGCTTACTCCCATCTGGCAACACTAAGACTGGGGTTGTGGTCAAAGCTCTTTTTAAACGTTGGAACGCATCATCACAATCTACGTCCCACGTGAAAACTAGGTTCTTCTTCGTCAAGCGTGTCAATGAGGCTGATATCTTTGCGAAGTCCTTGATAAACTTCCTATAGTAGCCAGCCAACCACAAGAAACTCCTCACCTCGGTAGCATTTTAAGGGACCTTCCAATCTTGGATGGCCACCACCTTCGCGGGATCCACAACTATCTCTTCTTTGGAAACCACGTGCCCTAAGAATCGCACTTCCTTCCTCCAAAAGTGACATTTAGAAAATTTATCTTTAAGGTTATGCGCTCGAAGGATCTCCAACACTTCCCTAAGATGTAGGGCATGCTCTTCCTCGTTCTTAGAAAAGATCAAGATGTCATCCACCAAGACCACCAAGAATTTATTATGGTACTCCCTAAACACCCTACTCATCAAGTCAACAATGTATGCGGGGGCGTTTGTCAAACCGAAGGGCATCACAAGCCACTCAGAGAAACCGTCCGGAGTCTTAAAGGCAGTCTTGTCTATGCTATCCTCAGTCACTCTCAACTGATGGAAACCATTGGCTAAGTCCAACTGTGAAAACACTGAGGCGCCAACTAACTGATCGAAGAGATCGTCAATCCTCGGCAGTGCGTGCCTATTCTTCTTAGTAAGCTTATTAAGTTCTCTATAGTCCATACAAAGTCTAAGGGACCCATCCGCCTTCGTGGCAAATACTACTGGAGCACCCCACTTCGATATACTACGTCTTATGAACCCCTTCTCAAGCAACTCCCCTACTTGCTTATTGAGTTCCCTCCTCTCACGAGGAGCCATGTGGCGTACTGGCAGAGATATGGGTTTTGCATTGTCTACAAGATAAATACGAAAGTGTATCTCAAGTTTTGGGGGTAGACCCCTCACCTCATCAAAGACATCAACATATTCACGGACTATACGAACAGAATGTAAATCATCATTGGATGCGTCAAGTGACTCAAGATAACTAAGCATCACCGATCCTCTAGGGTCACAAGAAATATCAAGGGTCTTTCCACTATGAGTCAACAATTTTACTACCCTTCGTTCACAATCTAGGATGGCACCATATCTGGCTAGCCAATCCATCCCTAGAATCAACCCATAGCCCATGAAACCAAGCACAAAAGCATTACATTCAAAACCAACGCCTAAGATAGACAATCTCAAATCCCTACAAACCATGGATAAATGAGCCAACTCACCAATAGGATTTGAGACTATAATGGGATCCACAACGAGACTAGTATTTAAGTGCAGTGTTTCAACTAATGATGTAGAGATAAACGAATGTGATGTGCCAGAATCGAATAAAGTACGGACAGGATGATCAAACAAGAAAATCAAACTTTCGACAAAAAAATTTCTACCTTCTTCCTGCCCCGGAGCCACGAGAGCATGAACCTACCCTCCCGATGTAGAACCTGCCCTCTGCCCTTGCTTCTTAGGACAGTCCTTGACAGCATGACCTGGATCACCACAATGATAACAAGCGAACTTCTTCTTCTTCCTACAGTCTTTCTTCAAATGGTCGGGTATCCTACAGTTGTGACACTTCCTCTTTTCTTTACCACCTTTCTTTTGTTGTTGGGCTTTCTTTGTATCCTCCTTCTTATTTTGCGGCCTAAAAGTACTTATACCCTTCTCTTTTTCATGCATGTATGTCATATCAACAAGCTTTTCAAACGTAGCCCCCATTGGAATGTGGGACATAGCCAAACTGTGAAGCGGTTCATTTAGGCCCTTTGCAACCTCAAGGGCTTCTTGTGAGGCGTATTCACCAACTCTAGCCCAAATCTCGCCAACTTATTAAATTCGGTCACAAACTCCTTTACGGTCAAGTTTTTCTGCTTCAATATCAAGAACCTCTCCATGTACATACTCTCCTCGGCTTGAGAAAGGAATTTCAACTCAAACCTTCCCCTAAAATCTGCCCACGTCTCTACAGAACGTCCTCCATTAGTAACCTCCCACCAAAATGAAGCTTCATCCTTCATCAACCAAGCAGCCAATTGGACCTTCTTATAATCGTCCAAATCGAAAATGCCAAACAGATCCTCCACTTCTTTCAACTAATTTCTAGCTTCAACGAACGTTTCAGACCCACTAAAAGGTTTTCCACCCATCGAACGAAAGTCTTTACATATCTCGAAGAAAGCATCTCGACGCGGAGGAATGACTGGAGCTGGGGGAGGAGGAGGAACGTCGGCCGGACCCGCGGCAACGGCCCTAGCCTCGAGATATTGAAGAAACCAACCGGGTACATGAACACCCTCTGGTATCTCAGATGCTCCAGACATGCTAAAAAGAAAAAGAAAGAGTTTCAAAACAAGGGAAGCGAAAGAGAGATGTATGGCTTGCCGGGATTATGCTCTTTAAAGTAAACTTTCCTTGAAAATAACTTCTTTAAAACAAGTTTTTGAAAATACTTTCTATGAAAATAATACTTTTGAAAACACTTTTCAAAACTTTTTATCTGTTCATGTAACCATAGCTCTGATACCACGTGTAACACCCCATGGCCATTAATGTCACTCACAAAGGGAATGCATTAATGTCATGAAGCGTTATAGTAGTATAGAACAGATAAATTATAAGAATAAATAAATAAAACACAGCAGAAGATAAAACTTATTTCATAGCATCATAACTTCAAAACAAGCTTACATAAGTAGTCTCCAAAAACCATTACAACAGGATCAATTGTCTTTTCCAAAAACTTCAAAGTACATAAAGAAGCAAATACTTAAATAACATAAATGCATAAATCCCTACTGAGCATAAGAAAAGCCATAAAGATGAGAGAGTCCATAGCGATACATCTACTCTCTTCAAGCAACTGGAAGAAATTGACACTAAGCTGTAGTATTCCCTCCTTGCAAACCTGAGGGGGGGAAGGAAAGAAAAGAGGTGGAAACGAAACGGGTCAAACATAAAGTCTGGCGAGTCCAGTAATTTTAACAAATAATAGGTAAGGTAAATGATCAAGACATAAATAGGCATCATGATATGGCTGTAACATAGATAAGGTAGACAAAAAGGATGGACAAGATGATTCCGTTCCTAAGTACTAAGACAATCCTACACCTTGGCTAAGCGAACAACCCTCCAAGTACTAACCCCGAAGACCAAAGTCAACATCAGACTAGCACCCAAAGGACTATCCAACTCAACCGACATGTATTTCGTTACACCGCACTTTTGCTAAGTTACACCACATTACTTAATTACACCGCACATCTACTAGTCTCTATTTACTAAAGGTTGATCCCTTCCCACAAATTGTACCCACATGACAAACTTGGTAGTTACTTGTACCTAGCTGTTATTGTAGGTGCCGGCTTGCTCCTACCACCGCTAAGGTACCCTTACCCTACCCATTCGAACGGCTCCCTAAACCCCATAGGCACCCGTGCTGGCCCCACAGTGGGGTGTATCACTCCCAAAGTGGCAACCCCGATACCAACATAAAATGCACGGCCATACCTACACGATGCAACAACGTCTTACCTACCAGCCCGGACCCATGCACGCACATGAACCCGTTGGACTTGTGTTGCCACCGTTATTCACGGTTTTACCTCTTACATTCAAGTCCAGAAGTGTACCCCAACTCGGCCTAGTACCGGGCCCAATTAGATACTCAAACGTGTTACTGGTTGAAACGGGTCCCCATCCGACACAAGCCTCCCACCTATGCTTGGTCCCCACTAGGTTTTTCTCCCACTTAACCATTTTAATTTAAATGTCCATGTCTTACACATGCTACGGTTAAGTCCATACTTACATGTCATAATTTACTTGTCTTATCTTATTCCGGTTAAGTCCATATTTACATGTCATAATTTACATATCACTCCACTTAACCCTCTAACCATACCCATGTCTTATTATGGTTAGTATTCCTTAATTAATTCCTTATAACGAATGGTGCATGACTTCCCACATTAGACCGAACACTTTGTGGCCGCTGGATTTGCCTGATGGTTCCGGGCAGTCTTACGCCACAAACCGGGTCTAACCTCGTGTCATTAACCATTACGCCTACAATTCACTCCTTTGACCTCTCACATTAGACGTCCAATTGCGGCAGCTGGATTTGCCGGGCGGTTCCGGGCAGTCTTACGCCACAATTGCGCCTAACCTCGCGTCAAAGATTTATTAATAATCGTATTTCACCCATATCCAATTTTCATGTCATGTATATCCAATTAAACATGTAATCATGTTTATAATATTCCCTATTCCAAATTGTCACTAATTACATATTAATTAGCCTCAATTACAAATTCACAATTATAGGCAATTTCATCAATTCCATGTAATTCATACCCAAATACGCCAATTTTACATATTATCCAAAATATCCAATTTTCCATATTTCACATATTCCCATCGTTTCCACGTATTCGCATTCGCGCGTATTTTTAACATAGGCTCGAAGGTAGCCTAGATCCAAAAATAAAAGGAATAGGGATAAGAAGAGAGAATCAAATCACAGAAAATTGGAATTAACACAACATCATGAAATAAAGGGGCATGTAAACTAGTATAGAGGCATAATGACATATTCAACATGAATAAACTGATAAAAGGTATGAACTTTACATAGAAACATAGGCATATGATGACATGAATCAAAAAGGTGAAGACTTGGATGAGATTTAAATTACATACATACATATGATCCTCTTTACAACTACATCATGTTACTTTTAATCCCATTATATTGTGAAAATCACCGTACTCACCTTTCGTGGTTAAAGAATAGAATTATGCACTGAAATTGGTGTAGAAACATTGGGGTGTTGCTGATTTATCTTCTTGAATTGTTGTAGAAGCTCTAATCTTTAATTTGAGTTGAAGTTGAACACTTGAGATTTGATTTAGAGGCGGCGGCTAGGGTTTAAGAGAGAATTTGGCAGCATAATGGTGTCATAGATAATATTTATGAATTAGGGTTAGGTCTTATGGTGTATATATAGGTGTAGGAAGTTATTTAGGCCTTAGGATTAACCCTAGAACTGATCTGGACCACTCAGATGCCATATCATCCCTTAGGGCGAATCGGGCCACGGGTTGGCAGCCGAACACCCTGGATTGACCTCTAGTCGACCCAGCGGGGCTTGGGTCGACTCCAAAAATGGTGTGGTTCGGCTATTCCACCTCCCGATTCGCTGTTTTGAACTTTTTTTTAATATTTATTTATTTAATTTTTATATATATATCTATATATATTTATCTCATATGCATACAAACTTCATGGCTTAATAACTTCTTCATAATTAACCATTTTCACACTAAACCACTTTTTGAACTGCGTTCACACTAAGCCACTTTTTAGCCATTCCCCTAAAACAAAAATATGGCGCTGGCGGGGATCGAACTCTGTACCTCTTGTATGCAAGTCACATGTTCTAACCAAATGAGCTACTAAGTCTTTTGCTTACAAACCGTAGAACAATGCTAAACATCATTCTTTTCTCATTCCTCTTTTTCAAATAAATTATTCTTTAATTTGTTATTTTAATATTCTCAGAAAATACGGGGTGTTACATATGTTCTAGGGGATTAGAACAGTCTAGGGTTTTGAGCGTAGGGTTAGAATAGGAGCGAGTGGTCGCGAGTGTACATGGTCTTGTATGCGGGATATGTTCTATCTCTAGTAGAAACCTTAAGAATGCAGCAGTAGGCAAGATTTTACCGAAGTTGGGTATATCTTGTGTCATTTACTTTCTGCACTTCTATTTCTGCTATATTCTGTGATCTGCGTTTTTTTTAAATATCTCGCGATAACTTTTAAAAACCCTATTCACCCCACCTCGAGGGTTAATCTAGATCCAACACGTTATACCATCTAGCTGACCTTATTGGATAAACACCTTAGTCGCTTATACTACTTCCCGTAGGATACGTAGTCATATCTGATGTTTATTTCCAGGTTTGGGTAGGCCCCACACACACATGTCATTTAAGACCCCTAAACTAAAAGACCTACTCTCAGGTGGACTCCTCGACCTAAGGCACTTAAAACCCAAGGAAGCGGACTATATACAATGATTATTAAGTTTGTACCCTATTAGCCTTTAATGCTCTTCCCTATTGTGATAAAGCAGGCTACGTTATTAAGTTATTCTCGTTTAGTTTTTCTTCACAGGAATACTATAAACATATGGTTAATTATCGTCATGAGTCACTTTGGTTAATAATGTTTCACATCATTAACCTACTAAGTCCAATCCTAACTTTCAATTATAAGTTCTATATTAACTTGTATAATATGGAAAATTATATCCTTCTTAACCTAGGAAATTTATTTGATTATTTCCCTAATTGGACTTAGTACTTAAACAACAACCAATACCCATAAACCCCATTTTATTTCATTTATTTCTATTTATAGGATTATTACCATTTATGACTATAACGGTCATATTTTCCCTAATGCAACTATCTTTAATTATCATTTCTTCCATTGATTATAATTAACGTCATTTATGAGCCTAACGATCATAATTTTTCTAAGACATTAATTAACAATGGAATATCCCTATTATATCAATCCTGAAATATCTATTTGTTATACCCCAATAGACCTTTCTAATTATTTGATTATTTATTTATTGCCTATTGTATGTGTGTGTATACATACACCAGATCTCTCACATTAAGCTGACCAATTGTGGATAACAATTTGTCGGGCGGTTCCTGTGAAGACCCGCGACTTCCCCGTAAAGGAAAGCGTCGGATAGTTCGAGAACAAGCCACAACAGAACGCATACAGAAGAACATTTCATTGTATATTACAACAATGCATCAGATTACAAGAATATACAGAGTATAAAAGAATATTACACAGAAATATCAGAGATTTAAATTACATTTAAATACATAGCAGCGGAAAAATAATACAATACACAACCAGAAGAAGATATACGGATACAAAGCTTTCCGGATATCGTTCCAGCTGTAAACCAGGATCCTGTGAATATAAATCTGCAAAACCAAAACTACTAGCTGCCCGTCTCAAAATAAGGGCACCCAGAGTTTAGGTTAAAACAATAAACTCCAGGTCAGTCATGTGACTGGTGTGAGAACTAAAACAGCTATTAATCTTTATTTTAAAAGTTAGGTAAATCAAGGGACCACGCCGTATAACACGGAACGGGTTTCCTCCCAAGAATACCAGTGCATAAAACAAACAGCGCAATGCTAAGTAAAGAAAAATGAAGCTGTTATAAGACCCAGGTCCCATCACACAATGCAACGCAGCCGAGGATAGGGTTTTCCCTTATAACAGCCAAAGAATGCTTGATACGTTTAAAACAAATCATTTGATACTATTATAAGTGTATAGTGTATAAAACACTTCAAATCATAAGTATCAATCATAGACGGCATGGGTACCATATATCATGTCGCCATACTAGTTCTACAATTAAAACCGCAATACACGTATTGGAAATTGGGTTATCATTTATGGTATGAACCGAGGCTAGGGGCAAGATCCTCAACCGATTCGAGACGCTCTAGTCCGCCCCTCAGGAACAGCCGCAACTGCCCCCTGGATCGTCAGGGCCGGTCCACCGATGTGGATTATAATGCCTGAACAATACGTTTCTCCGCCCTTTGGGGCGTAAGCCTGGCCCGTCAGCCGACCAGAAGCATCGGCCGAAACCGATATCACGAGGCGCCTCGCTTTTCAGCAAGTAATAATAAGCAATATCCACATGAGTCAAACTCGTCAGCCAGTTCAAGCACTGACGCCACTCATAAATAGAAAGAAAACGCATGTCCCCCCTGAGGTCCGTCTCCCGTTTTTGATTCATACCAGGTGTGATACTCGCGAATCAACGTTACACAAAGCTACGCCACAAAGGCCGTGCTTCGATCATCAACCACAAGACTTTGCTTTTCAACAGAAGCCTTGATCATTTGCATCTTAGCATGCCATACAGGCAATTCACTCCATGCGATTGATATCCATCAATATATAACCCCTGAGCTCGTACGTCTCAGAGAAGGGCGTTAAGCAAGAGAATAAATTCTCCGCCGCCAAAAAGATATATATTTAATAGAGATCAATCACACGGACTAAAATCCAATGTCAGACACACAGTCCATTTACAAGTCCGTTCTGGGTCTAAACGAAACCGGAGGCACCTAGTACCCCGCATATCCATCGATCTCCAAGTGCGTCTGGACGATCACCAACTGTTTCCATCTTCTTGGGTGTACAGCCCAATCAAGATCATCAGTTATCACCCAAACGACGTGAAGACCTCCGGTCTTCGACCACCGTCTTCATCTTCGACTTATCGTCGTATCAGTTATTCAGAATGGGATAAACCCGGTCTTTCCGAATAACTCGCGTATATTTTAAATAAGTGTTACACAAACACAATATACGCCTCATTCCAATTCATTAGTCACTAACCGTAAATTAATCAAGAGAATAATTCCCCAAATATTAACCCCGAAGGCCGAAACCAACATCAGATCAATATCCAGAAAACCATTCTGTTTGGCTAACCGACAGTCAATTTCTAAATTTCACATTCATAGGGAAAGGTTCCCATTAATTTTATCCAAGATAAATTTCTTGAATTTATTCTATAATCTATTTTTGAATATCAATTCAAACTAGTCGGGATTAACGAACCTTACCGAAGTAATCATTTGTTTTAATTTCCCAATCCCAACCTATTCATCCCATGAAGTAAAACTGGTTATACTTCATATCTAACACCACGGTGTTATCGGTAAATTCAATTACCATTTCACGTTCAAATCTAATTAAAGATTTAACTATCGCCTGGAGCAAAACTGGTGATACTCCATTTCGATTATTTCAATCTAATTAAAGATTCATTAAAACTCCACTTAGTTTTAATCTGTGACTGGGTTAAAGAATCCATGTCATTTAAAAACACAGTTCACAATAAACCCAAAATCACCTTCATTAATTATCGGGTTAAAGAACGAGTGTTATTTAAAAACACTGTCCACGATAAACCCAAAAATCAATTCCATTAATTATCGGGTTAAAGAACAAGTGTTATTTAAAACACTGTTCACAATAAACCCAAAAATCATTCCCAATTCAATTCCAATTAAATATCATTTTTAATTGGTACACTTCATTAAATCTAAATAAAAAGATTTAATCTTTTCTCAACTGGGTTCAAGAACAGTGTTAGTGAAGACACCATTCACGACAAACCCAAATCACATTTGATATTCAATATAAGGCTCTGAATAGAAAATATATCGGCTTATATTCAATATCAAATTCTACGATTAACAAATGTCGTATTGAAAATAACGATATAAATATATATCTTTCAAATTTCCATAACAACATCTGTATAATCACGAATTCCAACATCGAAATATTCCGAAGACAATTTCGATTCAAATCCACTCCAATGCAATCATTGGAAATTTTGGTTATTTTCAAAACCCTTTTCGAATTCAATTTATTTATTTAAAAATAAATAGAATTATATTTCTAGTTCAAAACTAGTTCATTTCGATAAAAATCTATTTTTATCTTTTCAAATATGGAGTTTTTCATCCCAAATCTTCACAAATCATTTCTTATGATTTTACACAAATTATTACTATTTTTAATAATTTTATCAAGGCCCGTACAGTCGATTTCCATCAACGGTCATCGAACTGCACTTACAGCGACCTTTTTCGAATTTGATTTGGACGTATCTCCAAATCCAACCGTTAGATTTCTAATTTCTAATATTCTTTAGAAAGCTCTTTTCGATACGAACCCAACGGTTCCGGTTTTAGGAGAATCCGACGGTCGGATCTCCCGTAATGTCCGTTTGAAATAAATGGTCGAAATTCACGAACTGCCGCGGCGCGGCGCGTTCTATTCAGGCCATTATATTATATATATATAATATATAATATATATTTCGTCGATTTCTATTTAAAACGAATTATATAAATAGTTTTAAAATCGTTTTCAAAAGCAATTTCAACTTTCTTTTCAATTCAATTCAAAATTGAATTCTCCTTTATAAATTCGTTTTAAAATTCATTTCTATTCAATTCAATTCATATCGAAATCGTTTTCAATTCAATTCATTTCGAAATCGTTTTCAATTCAATTCATTTCGAAATCGTTTTAAAATCGATATAAATATCGTTCACGTCAAAATGGCGTCAATCTAATCAACACGGCTTCATAAATTTCTATTTTCAAACATTCTATTTCAAATATTTCTTTTTCAAAATAGTTGTTATTATCAAAATATTTCGTTCAACACATGACCAATCTCAATGAATGAGTACTGTCAAAACATGAACTTTTATTTTATATCGATAAAGATGTAAATTTTAATATTAAAATATTTCGTTCAACACATGACCAATCTCAATGAATGAGTACTGTCAAAACATGAACTTTTATTTTATATCGATAAAGATGTAAATTTTAATATTAAAATATTTCGTTCAACACATGACCAATCTCAATGAATGAGTACTGTCAACACATGAACTTTTATTTTATATCGATAAAGATGTAAATTTTAATATTAAAATATTTCGTTCAACACATGACCAATCTCAATGAATGAGTACTGTCAACACATGAACTTTTATTTTATATCGATAAAGATGTAAATTTTAATATTAAAATATTTCATTCAACACATGACCAATCTCAATGAATGAGTACTGTCAACACATGAACTTTTATTTTATAATATTCTTTATTTTTCAAATTGGAATGAGACCCAATCAATTACCATATAAGGTTAATTGTATGGATTTTCATACAACACATGTATATCATAGCATTGAAAAATAATCAACCATCAACCAAAGTGCACTACACTGTATAAGCATCAAATATAGATATTCAACGCTTATAACAGCCTGTCAATCAATCGATCGACATATTTAATCAATCAGGATGAGTGAAATTCATATTTCATCCCAACACCCGTGTGGGGTTTTCAAACAATCAAACACAGATTTTATTTGTGCAGTTGGGCGATGTGTAAAATTTATCGACCCAATCAATGTCCTTCAAATAGGTGTACATAAACAAACCGTTTGGTCTGTAAATGAATATTTATTTATTCACTTTCACTATATTCATATTCACGTTAAAAATTATATTTTTAACGATAAAACATTTTATTCCTACATATGAATTTCTATTATTCATTTACACAATAAAATGATATTTTTATTTTCTAACATATTTTAGAAAATTTCGGCGGCATAACGGCACGATACTAGAAACGGGACAAGGCCTAGCCTTATCCCCGGTCTAGTGAAGGCCCACGCCATTCACACATCAATCATATCAATTTCATTTCACCAAACTATTCAAATCAACCCAAACAATCTAATTAACAACACAGCCAAACAAACAAGTCCATTGTCTGTGGACGATTGTGTCGGGTGCTACTAAGCACCGTCTGCATCCTAGTATATATATATAACTAGAAAAGAAATAGAAAGGTGAGAAATTCTCACCGATAGCTATCCTAGCTCCACGGCTCTTCATTTGCAGAAGTCTTCGTCGTTTCGCCTTTTTGTCACCTTCGTTGCCCAAGGCCACTATATATATAAAAATCGAATTTTTATTTCAAAGTTCAATATATAAAAATCGAATTTTTATTTCAAAGTTCAATATATAAAAATCGAATTTTTATTTCAAAGTTCAATATATAAAAATCGAATTTTTATTTCAAAGTTCAATATATAAAAATCGAATTTTTATTTCAAAGTTCAATATATAAAAATCGAATTTTTATTTCAAAATTCAATATATAAAAATCGAATTTTTATTTATTTCAAAGTTCAATATATAAAAATCGAATTTTTATTTCAAAATTCAATATATAAAAATCGAATTTTTATTCTGCGACTTCTATTTTTAAAAACAATGTATATCTTATAGTTCAAAACAAAGCAAATTTTATAGTTTAAAAATCTCTATGCTAATTTTATCTTTATGCCATAAAAACAATGTTAATTTTATTTCTAATGACAATGTATCTTTTTATTTTTAAAACAAATTTAAACTGAATTCTAAACTGAATTTAAACTGTTAAAAACTGATTTTAAAAACTGTTAAAATACTGAATTTAAAAACTGTTAAAAACTGAATTTAAAAACTGTTAAAAACTGAATTTAAAAACTGAATTTAAAAACTGTTAAAAACTGAATTTAAAAACTGTTAAAAACTGAATTTAAAAACTGTTAAAAACTGTGTTTAAAAACTGTTAAAAACTGTTAAAATACTGAATTTAAAAACTTAACCTAAATAAACTAATAAACTAACTAATTAAACAAAAAAAAAACTTACTGTTATTGGTTTCTTCAGCGAAGAGGGATGGGGGGTTCGACGTCGGACTTGGAAGTGGGGGAGGGGAGCTCGCGCCAGTCACGATGGTGGTGGGTGGCACGGTTCAAGAGGTGGCGAGCTGGGGTTCTTCGAGCGACACGTGGTGAAGGCTGGGTTGTCGGGTTCTGGGGATTTGAGGGCTCGTCGATTCGAAGGGATAGAGAAGAGTGAAGCGCAAGGGGGAGGGACTGAAGGCGAAGGCGCGAGGCTCGGGGAGGCCGCGCCTCGATGGTGGTGGCCAGTACGGAGGAGGGCGATGGCGATTTAGGGATCTGCGGTTTTTTTTTCTTTAGAAATCAACGGTAGAAAAGGGGGGGGGGGCAGAGTTATAAAAGGGGTGAGGATATTATTTTTTTAATTTTATTTTAATTATTTAATTCGAAAAAAAGTTGACCTTTATATACGAACTAAAAACGAGGCCCACCGCCTGTCGTCCATAGCGTTTCACCCCCATTCCGAACACAATGGGACATGTATCGTAAGCTGATTCGGCTGTTACAATCAATTTCCGTTAAATTTACATTTAAATCATTATATTGAATTTTAAACGTACATTTCAAATTACCGGGGTCACATACTAACTAGAAAAATTCCAGAAAAATATTTTCTAGCTTCGTATTGACGATACGGTCCTAACAAAACTAGTTTCGTCGAATTCTGAGACCGTTAGAAAAATGGCTAATTTCCAGTCGATTAAAATCAACTAAAACTGGTCAACCGCGTTTTCCTTTGCCACGCTCACACATTGATTCGAAAAATTATGAAATTTGAAACCTAGCAATAACTTTACATCCCGGACCCAACAAAACTGGTTTCGTCGAAATCCGAGGTCGTTTGCAAAATTGCTATTTTTAAGGGCCTGAATTCCATAGCGACTATTCAGAATTTTCAACTGGACATATCTTTTGATTCCTGATATGAAATCTTGATTTTTCGGATTCGTTAGAAAGATATTCACCATTAGATTCCATTATTTTTGGTTTCACTAAAATCCGGATTGTTTTGCACCCAGTACATTCAATTGAAGTTTGAAATCAAATTATCGAACTACCGCGCCATTTTCAATTCTATTTATAATTATATATAAATATTTATATTCTAACGACGACGTATATAAAATATACGTTCGAACTCTATTCAAAATAAATTTCTCGTCGATATTATTTAAAATAATTCATTTTAAATAATCAATGTTCGCTAAAATTGCCAAAATAAAATTTTCAAACTGGCTCGCATTTTGCGGGTTGTTACAATCTCCCCCACTTAAAACTTTTCGTCCCCGAAAAGGAACAGAGTCGAAAGTGGTTTGATTAATCAGCTCTACATTCGATCTGGCTTCCATTCTCCAACTCTTTAGTTTCTGAGAATTTTCAAAACTTCAAAAATTTGGCTAACACCCTAAATTTTTGAAAAATTTCGCCATAACCTCCCCTGCACCGGGAGCATCGGGGAATTTCAAATAGCTTCCCCGGTCCTTCAGATCTCAAAAAGAAAAAGAAAAAGCCAAGCGGCTAGCCAATAGGCTCACAAAATCATCATCACCCAAACAAAACAGGAAATTATGTAGTAAACATGTACCTATTTGTCGGGCAAACAAATTTTATTCTCTGCTCTAGCCTCCTTGCTATGACCTGTTCAATGATATACATGTATATGCAAGCAAATGCGACTAATTTTCAATACAGTTCAATATTTGGTTCAATTAGGCTAAATGGTTCAAAATTAGCAAACAAATGAACAAACAACACAAACATCAATCAATTAGTGAATTTAACGTTTCAAATTCATAATTTTGATATATATACCGAAAATCTTGTTTTTGATGCCAAATCACAACAATAGGCCCTATCTAATTTTGGTTCTCACACCAGTCAATAGGAAATATATAGATATCACACCTTCGAAACACGAACATAATTATTGATGATGCCATGGTCATTATCAACATCATCCCCGGGCGACTAGAGTGTAATTCTATATCTATCCAGTATATTAAAACTTTGAATACACGCTGATCAGACGTATACGCAAAATCTATATATACTGGATTGTCCACGTCAATATAAATAAATAACCAAATACGAATAATTGATTTAAATTTTCAAAACAAAAATTGTTTTCATTTGAAAAATATACTCTTCACACTCGTTCTAGGATACTACTGATCCTATCTCTAACGAGTCATTCCCATTGGATATTACTAATCCAATTTCTGATGAATTCTTTCTTATGGTTCTAATGTGTCTTGTTCTCTAGCTTTGTAAACCAAAGCTCTGATACCAACTGTGAAGACCCGCGACTTCCCCGTAAAGGAAAGCGTCGGATAGTTCGAGAACAAGCCACAACAGAACGCATACAGAAGAACATTTCATTGTATATTACAACAATGCATCAGATTACAAGAATATACAGAGTATAAAAGAATATTACACAGAAATATCAGAGATTTAAACTACATTTAAATACATAGCAGCGGAAAAATAATACAATACACAACCAGAAGAAGATATACGGATACAAAGCTTTCCGGATATCGTTCCAGCTGTAAACCAGGATCCTGTGAATATAAATCTGCAAAACCAAAACTACTAGCTGCCCGTCTCAAAATAAGGGCACCCAGAGTTTAGGTTAAAACAATAAACTCCAGGTCAGTCATGTGACTGGTGTGAGAACTAAAACAGTTATTAATCTTTATTTTAAAAGTTAGGTAAATCAAGGGACCACGCCGTATAACACGGAACGGGTTTCCTCCCAAGAATACCAGTGCATAAAACAAACAGCGCAATGCTAAGTAAAGAAAAATGAAGCTGTTATAAGACCCAGGTCCCATCACACAATGCAACGCAGCCGAGGATAGGGTTTTCCCTTATAACAGCCAAAGAATGCTTAATACGTTTAAAACAAATCATTTGATACTATTATAAGTGTATAGTGTATAAAACACTTCAAATCATAAGTATCAATCATAGACGGCATGGGTACCATATATCATGTCGCCACACTAGTTCTACAATTAAAACCGCAATACACGTATTGGAAATTGGGTTATCATTTATGGTATGAACCGAGGCTAGGGGCAAGATCCTCAACCGATTCGAGACGCTCTAGTCCGCCCCTCAGGAACAGCCGCAACTGCCCCCTGGATCGTCAGGGCCGGTCCACCGATGTGGATTATAATGCCTGAACAATACGTTTCTACGCCCTTTGGGGCGTAAGCCTGGCCCGTCAGCCGACCAGAAGCATCGGCCGAAACCGATATCACGAGGCGCCTCGCTTTTCAGCAAGTAATAATAAGCAATATCCACATGAGTCAAACTCGTCAGCCAGTTCAAGCACTGACGCCACTCATAACTAGAAAGAAAACGCATGTCCCCCCTGAGGTCCGTCTCCCGTTTTTGATTCATACCGGGTGTGATACTCGCGAATCAACGTTACACAAAGCTACGCCACAAAGGCCGTGCTTCGATCATCAACCACAAGACTTTGCTTTTCAACAGAAGCCTTGATCATTTGCATCTTAGCATGCCACACAGGCAATTCACTCCATGCGATTGATATCCATCAATATATAACCCCTGAGCTCGTACGTCTCAGAGAAGGGCGTTAAGCAAGAGAATAAATTCTCCGCCGCCAAACAGATATATATTTAATAGAGATCAATCACACGGACTAAAATCCAATGTCAGACACACAGTCCATTTACAAGTCCGTTCTGGGTCTGAACGAAACCGGAGGCACCTAGTACCCCGCATATCCATCGATCTCCAAGTGCGTCTGGACGATCACCAACTGTTTCCATCTTCTTGGGTGTACAGCCCAATCAAGATCATCAGTTATCACCCAAACGACGTGAAGACCTCCGGTCTTCGACCACCGTCTTCATCTTCGACTTATCGTCGTATCAGTTATTCAGAATGGGATAAACCCGGTCTTTCCGAATAACTCGCGTATATTTTAAATAAGTGTTACACAAACACAACATACGCCTCATTCCAATTCATTAGTCACTAACCGTAAATTAATCAAGAGAATAATTCCCCAAATATTAACCCCGAAGGCCGAAACCAACATCAGATCAATATCCAGAAAACCATTCTGTTTGGCTAACCGACAGTCAATTTCTAAATTTCACATTCATAGGGAAAGGTTCCCATTAATTTTATCCAAGATAAATTTCTTGAATTTATTCTATAATCTATTTTTGAATATCAATTCAAACTAGTCGGGATTAACGAACCTTACCGAAGTAATCATTTGTTTTAATTTCCCAATCCCAACCTATTCATCCCATGAAGTAAAACTGGTTATACTTCATATCTAACACCACGGTGTTATCGGTAAATTCAATTACCATTTCACGTTCAAATCTAATTAAAGATTTAACTATCGCCTGGAGCAAAACTGGTGATACTCCATTTCGATTATTTCAATCTAATTAAAGATTCATTAAAACTCCACTTAGTTTTAATCTGTGACTGGGTTAAAGAATCCGTGTCATTTAAAAACACAGTTCACAATAAACCCAAAATCACCTTCATTAATTATCGGGTTAAAGAACGAGTGTTATTTAAAAACACTGTCCACGATAAACCCAAAAATCAATTCCATTAATTATCGGGTTAAAGAACAAGTGTTATTTAAAACACTGTTCACAATAAACCCAAAAATCATTCCCAATTCAATTCCAATTAAATATCATTTTTAATTGGTACACTTCATTAAATCTAAATAAAAAGATTTAATCTTTTCTCAACTGGGTTCAAGAACAGTGTTAGTGAAGACACCATTCACGACAAACCCAAATCACATTTGATATTCAATATAAGGCTCTGAATAGAAAATATATCGGCTTATATTCAATATCAAATTCTACGATTAACAAATGTCGTATTGAAAATAACGATATAAATATATATCTTTCAAATTTCCATAACAACATCTGTATAATCACGAATTCCAACATCGAAATATTCCGAAGACAATTTTGATTCAAATCCACTCCAATGCAATCATTGGAAATTTTGGTTATTTTCAAAACCCTTTTCGAATTCAATTTATTTATTTAAAAATAAATAGAATTATATTTCTAGTTCAAAACTAGTTCATTTCGATAAAAATCTATTTTTATCTTTTCAAATATGGAGTTTTTCATCCCAAATCTTCACAAATCATTTCTTATGATTTTACACAAATTATTACTATTTTTAATAATTTTATCAAGGCCCGTACAGTCGATTTCCATCAACGGTCATCGAACTGCACTTACAGCGACCTTTTTCGAATTTGATTTGGACGTATCTCCAAATCCAACCGTTAGATTTCTAATTTCTAATATTCTTTAGAAAGCTCTTTTCGATACGAACCCAACGGTTCCGGTTTTAGGAGAATCCGACGGTCGGATCTCCCGTAATGTCCGTTTGAAATAAATGGTCGAAATTCACGAACTGCCGCGGCGCGGCGCGTTCTATTCAGGCCATTATATTATATATATAATATATATAATATATATTTCGTCGATTTCTATTTAAAACGAATTATATAAATAGTTTTAAAATCGTTTTCAAAAGCAATTTCAACTTTCTTTTCAATTCAATTCAAAATTGAATTCTCCTTTATAAATTCGTTTTAAAATTCATTTCTATTCAATTCAATTCATTTCGAAATCGTTTTCAATTCAATTCATTTCGAAATCGTTTTCAATTCAATTCATTTCGAAATCGTTTTAAAATCGATATAAATATCGTTCACGTCAAAATGGCGTCAATCTAATCAACACGGCTTCATAAATTTCTATTTTCAAACATTCTATTTCAAATATTTCTTTTTCAAAATAGTTGTTATTATCAAAATATTTCGTTCAACACATGACCAATCTCAATGAATGAGTACTGTCAAAACATGAACTTTTATTTTATATCGATAAAGATGTAAATTTTAATATTAAAATATTTCGTTCAACACATGACCAATCTCAATGAATGAGTACTGTCAAAACATGAACTTTTATTTTATATCGATAAAGATGTAAATTTTAGTATTAAAATATTTCGTTCAACACATGACCAATCTCAATGAATGAGTACTGTCAACACATGAACTTTTATTTTATATCGATAAAGATGTAAATTTTAATATTAAAATATTTCGTTCAACACATGACCAATCTCAATGAATGAGTACTGTCAACACATGAACTTTTATTTTATATCGATAAAGATGTAAATTTTAATATTAAAATATTTCGTTCAACACATGACCAATCTCAATGAATGAGTACTGTCAACACATGAACTTTTATTTTATATCGATAAAGATGTAAATTTTAATATTAAAATATTTCGTTCAACACATGACCAATCTCAATGAATGAGTACTGTCAACACATGAACTTTTATTTTATAATATTCTTTATTTTTCAAATTGGAATGAGACCCAATCAATTACCATATAAGGTTAATTATATGGATTTTCATACAACACATGTATATCATAGCATTGAAAAATAATCAACCATCAACCAAAGTGCACTACACTGTATAAGCATCAAATATAGATATTCAACGCTTATAACAGCCTGTCAATCAATCGATCGACATATTTAATCAATCAGGATGAGTGAAATTCATATTTCATCCCAACACCCGTGTGGGGTTTTCAAACAATCAAACACAGATTTTATTTGTGCAGTTGGGCGATGTGTAAAATTTATCGACCCAATCAATGTCCTTCAAATAGGTGTACATAAACAAACCGTTTGGTCTGTAAATGAATATTTATTTATTCACTTTCACTATATTCATATTCACGTTAAAAATTATATTTTTAACGATAAAACATTTTATTCCTACATATGAATTTCTATTATTCATTTACACAATAAAATGATATTTTTATTTTCTAACATATTTTAGAAAATTTCGGCGGCATAACGGCACGATACTAGAAACGGGACAAGGCCTAGCCTTATCCCCGGTCTAGTGAAGGCCCACGCCATTCACACATCAATCATATCAATTTCATTTCACCAAACTATTCAAATCAACCCAAACAATCTAATTAACAACACAGCCAAACAAACAAGTCCATGGTCTGTGGACGATTGTGTCGGGTGCTACTAAGCACCGTCTGCATCCTAGTATATATATATAACTAGAAAAGAAATAGAAAGGTGAGAAATTCTCACCGATAGCTATCCTAGCTCCACGGCTCTTCATTTGCAGAAGTCTTCGTCGTTTCGCCTTTTTGTCACCTTCGTTGCCCAAGGCCACTATATATATAAAAATCGAATTTTTATTTCAAAGTTCAATATATAAAAATCGAATTTTTATTTCAAAGTTCAATATATAAAAATCGAATTTTTATTTCAAAGTTCAATATATAAAAATCGAATTTTTATTTCAAAGTTCAATATATAAAAATCGAATTTTTATTTCAAAGTTCAATATATAAAAATCGAATTTTTATTTCAAAATTCAATATATAAAAATCGAATTTTTATTTCAAAATTCAATATATAAAAATCGAATTTTTATTTATTTCAAAGTTCAATATGTAAAAATCGAATTTTTATTTCAAAATTCAATATATAAAAATCGAATTTTTATTCTGCGACTTCTATTTTTAAAAACAATGTATATCTTATAGTTCAAAACAAAGCAAATTTTATAGTTTAAAAATCTCTATGCTAATTTTATCTTTATGCCATAAAAACAATGTTAATTTTATTTCTAATGACAATGTATCTTTTTATTTTTAAAACAAATTTAAACTGAATTCTAAACTGAATTTAAACTGTTAAAAACTGATTTTAAAAACTGTTAAAATACTGAATTTAAAAACTGTTAAAAACTGAATTTAAAAACTGTTAAAAACTGAATTTAAAAACTGTTAAAAACTGAATTTAAAAACTGTTAAAAACTGAATTTAAAAACTGTTAAAAACTGAATTTAAAAACTGTTAAAAACTGTGTTTAAAAACTGTTAAAAACTGTTAAAATACTGAATTTAAAAACTTAACCTAAATAAACTAATAAACTAACTAATTAAACAAAAAAAAAAAACTTACTGTTATTGGTTTCTTCAGCGAAGAGGGAGGGGGGGTTCGACGTCGGACTTGGAAGTGGGGGAGGGGAGCTCGCGCCAGTCACGATGGTGGTGGGTGGCACGGTTCAAGAGGTGGCGGGCTGGGGTTCTTCGAGCGACGCGTGGTGAAGGCTGGGTTGTCGGGTTCTGGGGATTTGAGGGCTCGTCGATTCGAAGGGATAGAGAAGAGTGAAGCGCAAGGGGGAGGGACTGAAGGCGAAGGCGCGAGGCTCGGGGAGGCCGCGCCTCGATGGTGGTGGCCAGTACGGAGGAGGGCGATGGCGATTTAGGGATCTGCGGTTTTTTTTTCTTTAGAAATCAACGGTAGAAAAGGGGGGGGCCAGAGTTATAAAAGGGGTGAGGATATTATTTTTTTAATTTTATTTTAATTATTTAATTCGAAAAAAAGTTGACCTTTATATACGAACTCAAAACGAGGCCCACCGCCTGTCGTCCATAGCGTTTCACCCCCATTCCGAACACAATGGGACATGTATCGTAAGCTGATTCGGCTGTTACAATCAATTTCCGTTAAATTTACATTTAAATCATTATATTGAATTTTAAACGTACATTTCAAATTACCGGGGTCACATACTAACTAGAAAAATTCCAGAAAAATATTTTCTAGCTTCGTATTGACGATACGGTCCTAACAAAACTAGTTTCGTCGAATTCTGAGACCGTTAGAAAAATGGCCAATTTCCAGTCGATTAAAATCAACTGAAACTGGTCAACCGCGTTTTCCTTTGCCACGCTCACACATTGATTCGAAAAATTATGAAATTTGAAACCTAGCAATAACTTTACATCCCGGACCCAACAAAACTGGTTTCGTCGAAATCCGAGGTCGTTTTCAAAATTGCTATTTTTAAGGGCCTGAATTCCATAGCGACTATTCAGAATTTTCAACTGGACATATCTTTTGATTCCTGATATGAAATCTTGATTTTTCGGATTCGTTAGAAAGATATTCACCATTAGATTCCATTATTTTTGGTTTCACTAAAATCCGGATTGTTTTGCACCCGGTACATTCAATTGAAGTTTGAAATCAAATTATCGAACTACCGCGCCATTTTCAATTCTATTTATAATTATATATAAATATTTATATTCTAACGACGACGTATATAAAATATACGTTCGAACTCTATTCAAAATAAATTTCTCGTCGATATTATTTAAAATAATTCATTTTAAATAATCAATGTTCGCTAAAATTGCCAAAATAAAATTTTCAAACTGGCTCGCATTTTGCGGGTTGTTACAGTTCCGGGAAGACTTCTACCACAAGTTGAACTTAACCTCGTGTCTAGATGCGAATTTAAATTAAATTCCCTAATTGGAGTTTACAACATTAATCCTAATAGATCTTAGGAATCGTAACCATTTTAATTAATTTCCCTATTAAGTTTACTTTCCCTAAATCAGCATTGCTTACAATGGTTATTTATTTGTTTATGGTCCTATTTATAGCAACCAATTATATTAATTGCTACAACGGTCACCAAAAGTATATTAATTTAATATGGATTACATTTACATGTATAATGTCATAAATGAATACCGTTTAAACATTCAAGCATTCAATATAATGTATATTTCGACGTTTACATGGATTCAGACGAATGATGTATATATACTTATATATTCATTTATTTTTGCGCGGTAAACGTAATTATATTTCCTTTAATATTATTATTGTTAATTTAACATTTTGGTTTAATCAATAACCAAACCTTCCTTTTTGTATTCAATCTTGCCATAAGTTCCAAATCTTACAAAAAGACCATTAGCAATAGTTATTGTAAATTATGCCTGATTATTGGAATTGACACATTTTCAAATCATAAGAAATATATGTTAATGTATATTTGGAATAGTTGATGCAAACTGCGACAAATATGTATATTTACATGTTAATTTACACAACTTTTCCACTTGTCAATCTTTTCGTCATATCTCTTGCGAACACAAAATAATGTCTTTTTGTTCATAAAAAGGAAAACGACATATTCACAACAACTATACGAAAACCCCAACAACATTGAACACAAATAGGCATATTTCTTTTAAAAATAAAATCTCATAATTCACCATTGTATCTTTTTAATCAAATTCGCATAATTTATCGTTTTAACAATGTGTATCTAGAGACCTCGAATAGAATTACATCTAAATAGTGTTTATTGGGACTGGTTTCCAAATTTACAATGTTTTGCAACAACCACAACATATTTTCGAACCTAATTGTTGGCAATATGTATAAACAATTAAATAAACCTATATATAATATTATTCATAACCAGAAATCTATACTTTCAAGTTTTGACAGGTGTCCTTCCAAATTCAACGATATTATAAACAGATCTGTTGATATTAGGCACATATTTTGAGATCTAATTCAAACGAGATAAATAGGCTATTATAACTTTGTATATAAATTTCTCACTCACCTGAAAGCTTCCAAATCTAAAACTTGAATAATCTTTTAGGCCTACAATTGCCAAATCTTACAGATCTACAGTTATTCTGAAAAGGGGATACTTTCAGATCTGTAGATTTGCAAGAAAATAGGAAGAGTGGGAAGAATCTGATGAAAATTAGCTTAGACGTCAATTTGCACCCTTTCCCATCTAAATCCGATAATCCCTTTCTAATTTGAATGATTTGTGTTTGATTGATTGTATAGTAATATATTTTTAGCTAAGAAATTTATTTGAAGAGAAAGGGAAATGGTAGAGCTTCACTACATCCTATAGATTTGTGTAGAAAAGAATGAGATCTTACCCCTTTATTTATTGCAGTAGAATTAACCATGAAACGTTAGATTTATTTTAATAAACATCAGTCCATTTATATTATATATTTAACGAAAATATCCTTCAAAAGTTATCCGTCACTGGTCAGATCTGGCTCGAAGTGGTCGACCGCTCTAGGCAAGGGTGTCAACCGCCCTCGAGCGTTTTTGCCCGGTGAAGGCTAGTAATAAAAGGTAAGATATATATTAATTATTCTATTTATTTATTTCAGTCCGGATTTCGTATTTCATCCGTAACTTTTTCATAGGAATCAGTTCGTGAAACTCCAAACATGAAAGTTGACCAGAATTCCGAGACGAACGCAACGGTTAAAGTTTCATGGGAAAATTCCGTCATTTGCAGAAATTCCTCTTTCTTGAGATTCTAATAAAATAGCTAATTTATTGTCAAAATTCCAGATTGTTACAGAAGGTGTGGCAACTTGATGATTATAATTTAAAGGCTGAGACCTTCTGAGTAGAAAGGACTACTTGTTGAGTGTATCTGGCTAGCTTTTGAGATTAATATTATAATAGTGGTCCTTTTATAACAACCCATAATTTGGTGTTAGTTAAATTAGTTAATTTAATTCTAAAAATGGAATTTGAGCAAATGATGGAATTTAACCAAGAAATGGTGCTGCGTTTGTGATGGAATTTTGGTCAACTTTCATGTTTGGAACTTCACGAACGGAGTTCGTATGAAAAAGTTATGGATGGAAAACAAAAACAGACCAAAAAACATAAAAGAAATATATAAATAACTCACCATAAATCCCACTCGACCCCACCATTGGCAGGTCGACCCATGCGGTCGATTAGGGCGTCTACCGCCTAATCGTCCTCCTGGTGAATCTATGCAGGTGGCAGCTCGGGTTTTTACTTTATATTCTTATTTTGATGGCTTGATTCTAATTAAAATAAATCTAATAGTTTAGGTTCGTTTTAACGCCTATAAATAAAGGTCTAGACCCCCACTTTTTTGCTCACATTTTTTGAAGATAATAGCGAAGCTCTGCCATTTCCATTTCTCCAATCTCTTCTAAAATTATTAAATAATTACATATCATCAATTCAAACAAACAAGGATTAAAGATAATGAATTTAGAATTGTGAATAAGGATTGGTTTTGTGTGTATGTAATATATATTATTATTTTTCTCTTTTTTTCAATTCTTTTCTCATATCTACAAATTTTAATGTGTATACAAATCCTTTTTTATACATATTATAATCTGTAAGATTTGGGATTATACGCCTAAAAGCTGTGTTCAGATTTGGATTTTCAATGCCATTCTGGTGACTGGAAAATATATTCATTGTTAAAATATCATATTTATTTCGTTTGTGCCAAATATGACTTTGTGTGCCTAAAAATATCAGATTGTTTTAGTTTGTATCAAATATGCATTTGTAAGTCTAAAAATCTGATATGGATTTTTAGGCTTTTCAGTTATAGTAATCAAGTCATTCCTACAACTCTTTTTATATGCCTTATGGTTATTTTGAACACCTAAATCTGGAAATCAGTCCCTAAATATTGTTAGATTTGTGAAGTTGTTATTCAAGGTTTATAGGAATTGGGCGTAAATTATATGATTTGTGCAGTTTATTGCTCTAGAATTATAAACTTATTTATGTTTGGTATTATTTGGGGTTTTTACTTGATTGTTTTAAATTAGCACTTTTCTCAAATAAAAAGGCATTATTTGAAATCTACAAAAAATATTAACAAATCATATAGGAAGAGATGTGTAAATTCACATATTTTGTACGTAGCTTATATCATATGTTTCAAATAAAATATTACTTATTTCTTGTGATTCGAAATATGTCAATATTCCCGCTTTAAAAGTATTTGGGAAAAACAAACAAGAATTATGGTAAATAAACATTTTAACCAATTTTGAATCTCAACAAGACTAAACACAGAGGAGTTGTTCTAGTCGTTAGTTTGAACTAGAATGTGAAATAATAATAATTAAAAATAATTAGTAACTACTAAATATCACACTAAAAACATACATATATATAATTATTATATTATAACTTTATCCATCCAAAGCTCACATAAACGATGTTATTAATATTACTATTAAGTAAATGTATGTTGTATGGTCCAATTTGAATAGTTTCCATTATGGTGGGTATACAGTAATGTTTCCCATGATAAATGAAAATAAATATTTGTAAATGTTATGATTGTTAGTAATAAATGTGGAGCTAACTGCTATAACTAGAAGGGTAACAAATAAATTTGGAAGGAAATTAATATTGTAACCATGTATGTTGTGGGGAAATGAATGAGTAAATAAATGTCAATTGGTTACAATTCAAAATGAATAGGAATAAATGTTGTGACTCCAATTAGGGAAGTTAATATACTAAATTTCTTTATACATACTTATATAAGAACTAATAAAATTAAATAACAGTAGTAAAATTATAGGAGTTACAATAAGTAGAATTAAAACGGGACTAATATAAATGACATTTAATGGGTTGTCCATAGGAAATATAACCATTAGGGTCATTAATGGCATGTGGCTGTTATATTTATTAATTGAATCAAAGGTTATTTAATGAGAATTTGGGTATCAAGGGTCGTAGTAAATACTAAGTCCAATAAGGAAATAAATAAATACCCTAGAATTGTGAGTCATAGGAAATCATCCTAATCTTATTTCTAGTTTGATTTTAGAAACAATATCTTTAATTAAAATAAGGTTTAGACTTAGTATGTTAATGATGCGAGGTCAATTGGCTTATTCGATAGAAGTTTGCACTTTCCAGCACTCGGATATATGTACTGTTGATGTGAGATATCATTAAAAGTAGTAACACACAACGATAATGAATTACGTAATGCAAATTTATCATAAAAGTTTTACTTCAAGTGTTGAGGTATTAAGTGGATGTATGTCCCTCCTCCCTTCCAAAAGAAGAAACTAAAAAGGAATAATTTATAGCATAGCCAACTTCATGAATAAAGGTATTAAGTAGTGGGATCAGCCTATCGGGTAATAATTGATAGGTTCACCCTTCCCTGTAAAGGTAGAGTCATAGGATCCACCTGTAATAGGTATTAGGTGATTGGATAGCTCACCTCACCACTAATAAGAATTTTTAAATGGCTAATTGGGTGTGAAATCGGTAATCTCCACGATAGTCTGCTTCCTCTAGGTAGTAAGTGGCTCGGCTAGATTCCGCCTTGAGATAAGGTATTAAATGACCACTATGGAGGTACCATAGGTCTGCCAATCATGTGGGATGTATTAAGTGCCTAGGGCATTATCTAATAAGGTCAGCTAGATAGTAACACAAGGGCCCACCGGGGGAGGAAGGCCATAAATGACTATTAGTCGTTTGCCTAGCTTATAGATAATAAGTGGTTGCTTACTATCTCTCACCTTATGCGGTGTTAGGAATATGCGTGAATAACGAAAGCTTTATATTAGTAGGGCTTAGTACCTAATGTTCTCTAATTTACATTAGCATGTAGTAAACCACCTAGTAAGGTATTAAGCGATCAATGGATCCGCCTTAGTCCTTAAGTGATCATTAGAAGCTTGCCTCTTAGTTTTAGTATCGGTTTGTGTGGTGGTTTAAAGGATTCATATTTATGCATAAAAGTTCTATCTCAGTATAGCATGATAGTTTGTCTTTGGGAAGTACTACATTGGGAATGATAGTTAATCGCCGTGTGTAATCCTTGCAAAGTCAGGTTAGAATCATTTGCCTGTTATGCATATGATTTGGATGAAACCAAACGGGATGCATTTGTGTATTGCGGACAATGTTGTACATTTTCTTCTCACCAGGACTTGTTTTTCTGAGCCCCCTTCCTTATAACAACTCTTAGTTTTATCTCGGGAAGGCAGGTCTTTGCAAGTGTTCAAGTATGGTTATTTTTTGTTCTTGTCCTCTCATGCTTGGTATTGATGTAGCGATTTTCTTTTAAGGTAGTTTCCTTAGTCGATACTTATTATCATATCTTATTTCCGCTATGAGTTAGTTTATTGAACTCTGATTATGCCATGCTCCTTATTTGTAGGTACCAGATTTATACTCTCCATGCCCGAATGGGTTTGAGTTCATTTTTTGTCGAAATTCGGGCTTATGAGAATACTTCTTGTAATTAATCCTACAGGTGATTTCTGATAGGATGTGGTGAAAGAGTACTTTCGGTTTGTCATATCACTAGATAATTTGTACGGACCAGTGTTGAAATTGCATTTCTTAGATTATATACATTGATTATCACAAATGAATATTTGTTTGATGGTGTAAGAGACAACTCATACACTACATACACACCCCTTTTCTAAGATGTACGAGCTTAGAGGTTTTACTATTATGGAAGTCAATTAGTGGTTGATGAAACGGCAATGGGGCACTCTAAGTGGATGATAATGTTTACTTCATGGTAAGTAAAGTGTGGACTCATTAGCCTCATACCTCGATGATGATAAGTTTAATGATGTTGTCTGGACCTATGTTTTTGGACTTGTATTAGAGGATGATGGTAAACACGCATAGCCATTTAAATACGTTATTCCATTATAGTGCTGCTAGTTTGATGGTTAATGGAGAACGTGTATAGCCATCGTGAATTGTAGTTGTCTATGCGTGGATTCGAGGGAATGAACACTAGTTCGCTATCGTATTGGAACATAATTCAATGTGAGCCTTCGGTTTTGTTTGCAACACACCATTAGGACCCAGAATTAAATATAGGTAACAATTTCGTTTATTTGTATCATTTTATTTTAAGAACATCCTTCCACAGACATTAAGAATGATATCAACTGATTTAATATAAATGCATTGATTGTAGTAAGGTAAACACTTATCTATTTTTATGTATAATGTGATTTTATGAGATACATTTTATTTCAAAATATTTTCTAAAATTAAGCAAGTTGTTTGTGATGTGAGTTTCCTTACTTTGTTATTCCGAATTGATCCGAGTATTGATTCCCTCAATGCTCGGGTCAAACTGAATATGTTTTCTAGATTGGTTTTGGATTACCCATAGCTTCAAGAGAGGAGCTTGAGCTCGATTGTAACAGCCCACATTTTACGTATCGGAAGATCGTAAAATGTTTTTATTTTATTCCCTGAGGGTTGGCCATTCTCGTCTTTTGATATGTTGCTTATGGGGATGTGAGACATGTCCATAATTTTTACCAATTTCGTTTGTGACCATTTTTCCCCTGTCAGTCTTGTACAGGGCATAACTTTTGACTCAGGTCGAATCAAAGGGTGAGACATGTGCCATCAGAAAGGAATTAATGGTTGTCTTTCCGTAGAGAGTATACATTAAAGATTTGGCTCAGCGGTTTGGGAGAAATCATTGTTTTAAGGTTAATCAGTTAGCTGTCCAAGTTTTGGGAGTCTAATGGGCGGATTTACGGAAGGCCCATTAGTGGGCTGATGGAAGGGTATAAATAGGGTGTAAGGGATATGGGAAATGGTTTTAGTTTTCCATTCTCTCGTTTGGTACCTTGTGCTCCTCCTTCCTCTAACACCTTTCCACCATTAAAAAACAAAATCCAAGGAGGGAAATCATAGATCTACACCATTGGAGGCAAGATCTACATCAATAGAGGCAAGAGTGCATCGGATCAAGGTGTTTGGTGCGAGGTGCTTGCTGTCCGGATTCTTATTTCATCAATTTTAGGTTGTTTTGGCAAATCGGTGAGTGATTTACATCTCTCACATGAATGCAATGAAGTATATGAGTGTTTATGCATGTTTCTCATCAAATTCAAGTGCTTTTCGATAGATCTATGCCATATTAAGTTCATTTTCATGGAGATCACCCTATAATATGATCTGTTTAGATAGTTTATCTCTATAACATTTCGTATGAATGTGCAAGTTAGATCCATAGTTTTGGTCATATGTACATTTATGGTGATTTTTGGTGAATTTTACATGTTTGTTGATGGAATTGTCATATTGGTGCTATTGTTGATTTCATGCCATGCTTGTGATCATATTGGAAGTATTGGATGAGCTGGTTTCGTCGAACGAATTGTTTTGGCGAAGTTTTGGCCGAAACTGGTGTTGCATTGGAGAATCCAGGTTTTGGGTCGAACGTTGAGGGTCGGACATGGTGGATCGAACATAGAGGGTCAGTTGAACCATGGAGAGGTTTTCTTGGAGAAAAAGAAATGGTTAGGGTCGGTCGAGCTGAAGGCTCGTATAACGACCCGAAACTTCCCCAGTCTCCGAGGAGAAGAGGAAGCACGGATTGCTTTGAGGACAAGACGAATCAGAACACAAACAGAAGAACATTTCATTATTATTACAACAATTTACATCAGAATACAAGAATATACAGAGTATGAATAAATATTACACATTTACTAAATATCAGAGATTTACAAGTTACAAAGCAGCGGAAAAATAATACAAATCACAACTGAAAAGAATATATGGATACAGAGCTTTCCGAATATCATTCCAGCTGTAAACCAGGATCCTGTGAATATAAATCTGCAAAACCAAAACTACTAGCTACTCATGTGGAAAATAAGGATACCCAGAGTTTAGGTTAAAACAATAAACTCCAGGTCAGTCATGTGACTGGTGTGAGAACTAAAACAGTTATTTAAAACTTTACTTTAAATCAGATATATCGAGGGACCACGCCGTATAACACAGAATGGGTTTCTCCTAAGAATACCAGTGCATATAACAAAACAACGCAATACTTTTTGGAAAAAATAAGGCTATTATAAGACCCAGGTCCCATCACACAATGCAACGCAAGCCGGAGGATAGGGTTTTCCCTTATAATAGCCAAACATGCTTGGTACATTAAAACGAATCATTTGATACTATTATAAGTGCATAGTGTATAAAACAGCTACAAATATAAATATATCAATCCTAGGCGGCATAGGTACCATATATCATGTCGCCAATACTAGGCTCTACAATCAAAACCACAAAGTCACGTATTGGAAGTTGGATTTCCGTCTGTGAACCAAGGCAAGGGATCGTCCTTACCACTTCGAGACGCTCTAGCCCGTGTCTCAGGCAAGCGCGTAAGCAAGCCTTGGATCGTCTGGGATGGTCCACACTGCGTGGATTAAAATGCCTGAATACTGCGTTTCCCCGCCCTATGGGGCATCAATCTGGTATGTATAAAGACCATCCATCAGCTCCGCAGAGACCGATATAACCGAGGTGCCTCGCTATCCATCATCCACATAAGTAAAAGGTCAGGGCTTGCAAATGCTGACACCACTCCTAGCTAGAAGGAAACACATGTCCTCCCTGAGATCCTCTCCCATTTCGGGTTCACACCGGGTTGTAAGGCTCGCGAATTAACGCTACACAAAGCTATGCTATATTAAAGTCGTGCTTTGATCATCAACCACAAGACTCTGCTTTTCAACAGAAACCTTGATCATTTGCATCTCAGCATGCCACACAGGCAATTCACGCTATGCAACCGATGTATATCAATCACACAGAGTGAAATCCGATGTCAACACACATCCATTTACAAGTTCGTTCTGGGTCTGAACGAAACTGGAGGCACCTTATTCCTCGTTCCGTATATCCAATACATGAGAGAGGCCCTCGCATATCCGGTCAATCTCTAAGTATGTCTGGATGATCACCACTGATTACCTTGTCTTGGGTGTATAGCCCAATCAATACATTAGTAATCATCCAAACGATGAGAAGACCTCCGGTCTTCAACCACCGCCTTCATCCTTAACACATCGTCGAATCAGTTATTCAGAATGGGATAAACACAGTCTTTCTGAATAACTCGCGCATATAATAAACAAGTGCTATAAAAACACAACATATGCCTCTTTCCAATCCAGAATATTCCTTTATTCAAATATTCTTGTACTTTGGGAAAGGTTCCCATTAATTTTATCAAAGATAAATCCTTTAATTTTATTCTTTAATCTTCTTTTGGATTTCAATTCAAACCAAATTATGGTTTATCCAAACTAGTCGGGATTAACGAACCTTACCGAAGTAATCATTTGTTTTAATTTCCTAATCCCAACCTATTCATCCCATGAAGTAAAACTGGTAATACTTCATATCTAACACCACGGTGTTATCGGTAAATTCAATTACCATTTCACGTTCAAATCTAATTAAAGATTTAACTATCGCTTGGAGCAAAATTGGTGATACTCCCTTCTCGATCATCTCTTGAATTTGATAATTTTAGTTATCAAATTTACCTTTCAATCTATTTAAAGATTCAATAAAACTCAATTTTAGTTTTAATTTCCAAAAATCATTACTTAATGATTTTCTTCAAAGTTAAGAAATTAATCTTATCTTTGACTGAGTTAAAGAACTAATGTCATTTAAAACACAGCTCATGATAAACCCAAAATCACATTCCATTAACAATGGAAACTTCATGGAATACAGATCAATATATATAATCGATATGAACTTCCATAGCCAACCGATAATATAAATGCAATAACGGCTAAGCCTTTTAAATTCCATATATAGTAACAGTCTTCCTCCACAGAAGTCCACTTCGATTATTAGCAAATCGAATTCCATTCCATTCCAATTTAATATGTTAAATTGGAAAACTTTACTTTGGAAAATCTCCTTTAAATCCTAACAAAATATTTATAAATTCCAAATCACATTTCACTGTAAATCGGGTTAAAGAACAAATGTCGTTAAAAACACAGTTCACGATAAACCCAATTCACATTCCATTTTATTCCAATTATTAAATATAATTGGAAACCCTAACAGTCTTAATTAAAAGATTTATTCACTTCACATGGGGTTCAAGAACAGTGTTACTGAAGACACCATTCACGACAAACCCAAAATCCCATTTGATATTAAATACAAGACTCTGAATAGAAAATATGTCGGCTTATATTCAATATCAAATTCTGAAATCAACAAATATCTTATTGGAATAACGATATATATATCTTCCAAATTCCTCCACAATATCCGTATAATCATGGAATCCAATATCGAAATATTCCGAAGATAATTTCGATTTAAATCCTTTCCAATTCATATATTGAAAATTCTAGTTATTTTTAAAAACCATTTCAAATCCAATTTATTTTATTTAAAAATTATTGGATTTCATATCTAGTTAATAACTAGTTCATTTCAAAAAAAATCTATTTTTATCTTTTCAAATATGGGATTTTTCATCCTAATTCTTTTCAAATCATTTCTTATGATTTTACACTAATTATTGATATTTTTAATAATTTTATCAAGGCCCGTACGGTCGATTTCCATAAACGGTCATCGAACTGCACTTACAGCGACCTTTTCCAAATTTGATTTGGACATAATTCCAAATCCAACCGTTAGATTTCTAATTTCTTGCATTCGTTAGAAAGATTTTTTCGATACGAACCCGACGGTTCTGGTTCTAGGAGAATCCGACGGTCGGATCTCCCGTAATGTCCATTCAAAGTCAATAGTCGAAATTCGCGAGATGCCGCAGTGGGGCGCGTTCTATTCAGGCCATTATATATATAATATATATATATTATATATATTTCGTCGATTTCCATTGAAAACGTATTTTATAAATCGTTTTTAAATTCGTTTTCAAAACAGTTTCAACTTCAACTTCAATTTCAAATCAAAATTGAATATTCCATATCATTAATATATAAATGATAATATTTTCTAAATATTATATTTTGAAATCATTTCCTTTTCGATATTCATTATAAAAACGAATAAAATCGATATAAATATCATTCACGTCAAAATGACATTAATATAATCAACACGGCTTTATATATTTAAATATATTCGTGTCCATCCCAAATCGGACATCAAAATCATATTTTGATACTTTTCTGAATATTATTTTAAAATATTCATTATTTTAAAATATTCTTTATTTTAAAATATTCATTCTTTCTGAACTAGAATCAGATACAGTCAATTACCATATGATGTTATTATATTAATTTCATACAACACACGTATACAACAATAGTGATAAATAATCATCCATCATTCAGAGTGCATTCTACACTGTATAAGCATTAAATATAAATATTTAATGTTTATAACAGTCTGTCAACCAATCGATTGACATACAACTTATTATTGGGACTAGTGTATGTCATATATCATCCCAATATCCGTGTGGGGTTTCAGTCAACAAATAATGAATTTTATTTGTGCAGTTGGACGATGTGTAAAACTTATCGTCCCAATCAATATCAGTCAAATGTGTGTACATAAACAAATCGTCCGATTTATTTAAGGACATTTATTTTATTCAAATACACATTAAAAATTATATTTTTAACTATAAAATATTTTACTCCATTTCACATCACACAATCAATTTTCACAACACAATCAAACAAACAAACAAGTCGTCCATGGTCTATGGACGACGGGTGTTGCTAAGCACAGTCTGCATCCTAGTATATATTTTAACTAGAAATAAAATTAAAGTGAGAAGTTCTCACCTTTGGGATCCACTCCACCGTGCTTTGATTGTCGATCTATATAGTATACCTACGTTAAAAATTATATTTTTAACCAATCAATAATTATTTCTTTGTATGATTATTTTATAAATAACATATATAGGATAAAAATTATATTTTTATCTTTCTAAAATAATTTCATATTTTTAAATTGCTATACATATGAAAGTCATATTTTTAAATCACTTTCTTTCTATATAAAAATTATATTTTTATATCGCTATATATATATATATAAAAGATCACATTTTTATTTCGCCTTCATATTTATAAAAATCTCACCTTTTTATTTATAAAAATATCATCTTTTTATTTTGTTATATATATATATCAAATATCACATTTTCATATAACTAAAAATCATGTTCTTATAAACTAAAAATCAGATTTTTATAACACTAAAAATCAAATCTTTTCATATATTAAAAATCTAAGCTTTATCTATATTCAAAAATCTAAATTTCTATGTTTAAAAATCTAAATTTCTATGTAATTCTCTAAAAAAAATGAAAATGAAAGGGATTCACTGTTTTTGGCCAGAGCAGAGGATGCGGGTGCCGTCAAAGAAGGCGGAGGGGCTAGTTCAGGCGGAGGCGGCGTCAAGGCTGGGTGGCGGGTCTAGGTGGTGGTTGCATCGGTTGGTGGAGCTGATGCGTGGAAGGTCTCGCCGGTGGAGGAGGAAGAGGGGGGCCGGATCGACGGCGCTGGCAGTAGAGGGGGGGACGATGGTGTTGGCAAGCCCATCGACGGTGGCGGCGGCTTCAGAAAGGGGGTGATGGGTTTTAATTGAAATGGGGCTCGATTTTTTTATCTGAATGAAAATCTAGGGTTAAGGAAGAATATATATTATATTTTATAATTTAATAATATTTTAATTCATCAATTCGTTATTTAACACCCCGAACTCCAAATCAAACCCAACAGTTGTCGCCTCTAGCTAATTACCCTAATCCCAAACACAATGGGATATGTATCGTAAGTCAGTTCGACTGTTTCGATCAGTTTTCGCTAAATTCAAAATATAAATCTAAATATTGAATTTGAACGCACCTTTCAATTTACAAGGACCATATACGGACCCCAAAAATTCCAGAAAAATAAATCTGGCTATGTTTAGGCGATACGGTCCTAACAAAACTAATTTCATCAAATTTGGAGACCATTTGAAAAATGGTCATTTTCTGGTCGATCCAAATTGACTGAAACTATCAAAACACATTTTCTTTTGCCACGCTCACATATTGACCCCAAAAATTACGGAAATTGGAATGCAGTAATAATTTGACATTCCGGTTCCAACAAAAGTGGTTTCATCGAAAACGGAGTTCATTTGCAAAATGGCTATTTTTAAGAGCTATATTTCTCATGGCGACTATTCTGAATTTTCAACTGGGCATGACTTTTTATTCCCGCTATGAAATTTCAATTTTTCAGATTCGTTGAAAAAGATATCCTCAAATAGATTCTAATATTTTTGGTTTCGCTTAAATCTGGTTTATTTTGAATCCTGTACATTCATTTGAAATTTAAAATCGAATTTTCAAACTACCGCGCCATTTTCAATTTCTTTTGTAATTAAAATAAATATTTATATTCTAACGTCAATTCAAATAAATATATATGTTATAATTCTATTCAAAATAAATTCCTTGTCATTATTATTTAAAATAATTCATTTTAAATATTCAAAATTCATTAAAATTGCCAAAATAAAAATTTTAAATTGGTTCCGATTTTCCGGGTTGTTACAATCTCCCCCCACTTAAAATCTTTTCGTCCTCGAAAAGGAGCGGAGCTGAAAGTTTTTTAACTAACCAACTCAACTTTCGTTATTTTAATTATGGCTTAAGTTCTTCAACTTTTCAGTTTCTAAGAACTTTTCAAATTTTTCAAAAATTTGGCTAACACCTTAAATTTTCGAAAAATTTCGCCATAACCTCCTTTGTACGGGAGCACCGGGAAAATCCCCAAACCGCCACATAGGCCTCTCCAATAAAAAATAAAAAGAAACAGCCAAGCGGCTAGCCAATCGGCTCATAAAATCATTAAAAACCCCAAGAAATACAAAAAACATGTACCTATTTGTCGGGCAAACAATTTTATTCCTCTGCTTAGCTTCCCTGCTATGACCTATTCAATGTATATACATGTATATGCATGCAATTTCTATCTATTCTCAATTCAGTTCAACATTTGACTTGATTTGGCTAAATTTACCTTTCATGTACATATTAGTTTCAACAATCTCATTAGTTAAACTAATAATCAAACAACACAACCATCAATCAATTAGTGGATTATCGTTTCAAACATATAGCTTTAATACATAGTCAAAAATCATGTTTTTGATGCCCAATCACAACAAATAATCCTATCTAGTTTGGGTTTTCACACCAGTCAATTGGAAATATATAGGTTTCCCACTTTAGAAACTCGAAAACATACTACTGATGCCATACGTCATCAGCATAATCATGCCCGGGCGACTAGGGTGTGATTCTATATCCATCCAGTATATTTGACGCTTCAGATACACGTGGATCAGACGTATATTCAGAATCTCTATATACCCGATTGTCCAAATTCAATACAAAATAAATATTCACATATGTATATTGGATATAAATTTTCAAAACGAAATTTATTTTCATTCTTATTTTATTTTAAAATACACTCTTCACACTCGTTCTAGGATACTACTGATCCTATCTCTAACGAGTCATTTCTATTTGATATTACTAATCCAATCTCTGATGAATTCTTTCGTTTGGTTCTAACGTGTCTTATTCTCGAGCTCTGTAAACCGAAGCTCTGATACCACCTATAACAACCCGAAACTTCCCGGGTCTCCGAAGAGAAGAGGAAGCATGGATTGCTTTGAGTACAAGACGAATCAAAACACAAACAGAAGAAAATTTCATTGTTATTACAACAATTTACATCAGAATACAAGAATATACAGAGTATGGATAAATATTACTCATTTACTAAATATCAGAGCTTTACAAGTTACAATGCAGCGAAAAAATAATACAAAACACAACTGAAAAGAATATACGGATACAGTCATAACAAAACTAATTTCGTCAAATTTGGAGACCGTTTGAAAAATGGCCATTTTCTGGTCGATCGAAACTGACTGAAACTATCAAAACACGTTTTCTTTTGCCATGCTCACATATTGACCCGAAAAATTATGGAAATTGGAATCCAGCAATAATTTGACATTACGGTTCCAACAAAAGTGGTTTCGTCGAAATGAAGGTCATTTGTAAAATGGCTATTTTTAAGGGCTATATTTCCCATAGCGACTATTCTGGATTTTTAACTGGGCATAACTTTTTATTCCTGCTATGAAATTTTAATTTTTCAGATTCGTTGAAAAGATATCCTCAAATAGATTCTAATATTTTTGGTTTCGCTTAAATCCAGTTTATTTTGAATCCTGTACATTCATTTGAATTTTAAAATCGAATTTTCAAACTGCCGCGCCATTTTCATTTCCTTTTATAATTAAAATAAATATTTCTATTCTAACGTCAATTCAAATAAATATTAACGTTCTAATTCTATTCAAAATAAATTCCTTGTTGTTATTATTTAAAATAAATCATTTTAAATATTCAAAATTCATTAAAATTGCCTAAATAAAATTTTTAAATTGGTTCCGATTTTACGGGCTGTTACAGCTCGATCGAGCAGAGGGGTCGGTCAAGCTGGAGGGTCGGTCAAGCTGACGGCCTGGTCGGTCATTCATGGTGGGTCGAGCAGGTGGTCGTTCATGCAAGTTGGGTCGGTCATGTTGGGTCGAGCAGAGTGGTCTGGTCGGTCATGTTGGGTCGAGCAGAGCCTGGATCGGTCGCACATGTTGGGGTCGGTCATACCAAGGGGGGTCGGTCGCACAGGGTCGTTTTCTGAAAAAGTATGTTTTTCGGGTAAGACCCGGGTTAGAAGAAAAAAGCTTGACAGAAATATTTTTCGAGGGAAACCCCCGAACCCTGCTGAGCTGCAACGAAGTGGTGTAACTTGGTTCGGTGATGACGTGACTTCGAAGTAAATTCAAGTTGGATGGTTCGAGGTGTTGAACGATGTTCATTGATCAGTGTAGAACAACGAATGAGATGACAACTCAAAGGTCATGAGTTGGTGAATAATGGTTGCTTAAGAGGTTGCTTGAGCTATAAAAAGTCATCGGGTTAGATGACTAGAGATGCGAAGGCCGAGAGATGATCGTTATCGTAAGTTCTAGCAAGCTCAAAGCAGGGGTACACTAGAGACGTCTAAAAGACCGGTTGTAGGTTGAGTACCCTGAGTCTTGTAGAAAGGCCTAGTTGTCAAGGTTAGACATATGGAGTTTATGCTAGAACTGGGGTTACCATTAGCCCTTGACATATGGTAAGGTTGGTCGTCAAAAGATTAACGATGATTTCAAAGCAGGATTGACGGTGATAGCCAGAGTCAGTCATGGATGATTGGTTGTTCTATTTGTACCGTCTTATATGGGTTGTCCAACGTCGAAGGAGATGTTCCTTGGGTGCTTGTCTGATCTTGCTTTAGGCCTTTGGGTCTTGTGCTTGAGGGATGTTGAATTCGATTAGGATGGCTTACATGGGATACATATAATTTGGATGTTATGAGTGTTTTACCATGATTGAATGGGTGTTTTGGTTCCCATGGTTGAATTGTTTATTGTAAAGGCTATCACTGTCCGATGTGGGGAAGACGAGAGTTGAGTTCTTCTCTGGTGTTTGATAGATTGGTTTGTTAATCTACCTATTCTCATATACTTTATTATTGAAGCTTGTTAGTTGTTTTATCGCTCACTAAGACTGTTGTCTGACTCAAGGTTTTATGTTTCCTCTTATTACCTTGGGTTGTTCATCCGGTTGTGGATGGGCACACTAAGTAGCAGGTTACAGGTGATTAGTGAGGACGATACTGTTGTGCGGAGGTGAGCAGGATGCTAGCGTACCAGTTTTATTACTATCTAGTATTTTTGTTCCGCTGTTTGAGTGCTCTATGAGGGTTGTAGTGAGGTCGTATGTACAAACTTTGGTACCAGTTGGATAACCTTTTATGATGTTGAGAAAGATTCAAAAGTTTGCTATAAGATGCTTTATTACTATTACATGTTGTATGTGTTCTATTATATTTTATCCTTGCGCTGTGAGTTCTACGACATGTTCCGATGTTGTTTACCTACTCTGATGATCATCCATAACTGCCTGACACACTTTTCAGCACATTATTCCTCTTTTTAGTGCAGGGGTTACCGGTGGTCGTCACATCAATACATATGCTCATATTTTTATTATTTTCTATTTTCCACTGTTCTATGTTGTGTATGTATTCTGTTGTGTAGTGTGTTATACATATAAGTAAGTGTGAGGTCAAATTGTTATAACTATCCAGCCTGATTTATTGTGTTGCATATATATATATATATGTATGTATGTATGTATGTATGTATAGTTTCCTCTTTTGTGTTTGTTCAAAAGAGTACTGTTATATTTAATATTATTCATCCAAACTGTGAGATTCTGATCTATTGTGTTTGTCTTCTTATTTTTCTATCCTAATATTTATTTATTTCTTCTCACTTTCTAACTTTTTTCTTCCCAACATTCGGTTTTTTTAGCACTTAAATTTACGCATGTCAATATAGAGGCCGTATTAGTGTTGAAATTCGAGAGTCGAGTTTTCCAATCGTTATAGGTATCCATTGCTTATCGACTAAGAATTAAAAAGTTACAATCTCAGACTCAAAGAATGAAAATTTTACAAGGGAAGCTGGTATTATAGAAAGTAATGGCCAACAAAAGGATCCAACCGATGGAGCACTATGCCCAACTTAGGAAGGTCCTTTGGTTATACTAGAAGTACTATCCAATGATGCATACCAACTCTCTTGATCTAGTAGCAACCCGATTTCGAGAACTTGTAACACATAGCACCTCTGAGCTTACATTGTCCAGTTCGCACTTCTTATGAAATAATCATTGTAATTATTATTGGAATGAAAATTGATAATACACGAATCGATATATAAATATCTCGGTGTTAGCCTCTCAGATATTGCACAATGGAAAAGTGAAAGAGATATTAGATGGCCAATGCTAGTATAAATAAAGGGTTATTTCAATCCATTAACATAATGAATTGGTAGAGTTATTAGATGTCCTACGCCAGTATAAATAAAACTATATGCTAATATTGTAACATGGTGACTACCAAATATATTAAGTATGTTATGTCTGTATAAATATACCTTTATGTTGATCTCTTAACATAATGAATTAGGGATAGTGACGCTAAAGCTGTCATTTTACCCCAGTCTACAAAGCGGGTCGTTCCATGCACACAAAATCAACAAATACACCATAAACATAGAGGCCCAAACGAGTAAATCTTGTAGGTAGAAGCTGTAAAATCGAGGCTCAATACCAGGGGATCATTTCCTCTGAAGGATCCTTATATGCCCAATTACGGGGGTCCTACAATCTTGTGAATGAGGTCTTAATGTAGTAAGTCTGCACCGACCTAAAGTCACTATGGACTTGAGGGGCATGTGCTATATCCAATTTTGGATAATGTTAGAAATATCTATGTTATAGCCCGCTCAAGCAACCAATGACCCTATGTAATGAAGCCCACAGATCAGCAACACAATAATACTACGCCCCAAAACCAACTAACGTCCTTGAAAGGCCCACATATTAGTATCAACACCATAAGGCAGCATGGCTTGTTCAAAGACAACGATCAACTCAATACCAATCCATCAAAGCAGAAGAAGAACATCTCAAAATGCGAAGAATCGGCTGAAGATATGTCTTCGAAATAGCTGTACATCATCCTGGCAGAAAACATTCTACCAAGAAATTCAAATAGACCGACCAAGGAATTCAAAAAAAATATCTAGCCAGAGAGCTCAGATCATGCTAAAAATTATGGATCCTCCTTGCTATTAAGTTATCTAAGCCTGCAATTCATGCCTTCTTTCTATTTTTGTACCAAGTCACATTATATTCAAAGGTAAACAGTTTTAACTTTTATAGTTAGGGAAGTTGATATATTTCATTCTCTCAACACTCCCCCTCAAACCCTAGCATTACCTAGGGTTTGCTGAAACCATGAAAAATCAATACGATGTGTAAAGGTTGACATGGAGGGATAGAAACAAAGCTTCGAATAGAATGTATACCATCTGAGGCGGTCTGATTTGAACAAAAATGAAGTTATTAACTCAGATCTGTTTATCTCATGATGTACGTGATGGTTTTTCTTTGATTTGTCTCTGATTCATGTTCATTTGGGAAGATTCATGTCTAATTTGAGTAGAACTAGTGCTTTCCTTGGTCGGTGAATCTTCTACATGTAGTTTTTCTTTGAATCGATCAAAGTTTGCCATCAACAGAGGTTCAGTGAGTATGTCAGCAACCTGGTAAGTCAAATGTACATGGTTTACACTGATTTTTCCTTGTCTTGCCTACTCTATTACAAAGTAAATGTCCAGTTTCATATGTTTTGTTCTTGAGTGAAGAATTTGGTTTGTTGTGAGAGCAATTGCACTCATATTATCACACCAAGTAGTAGCAGTTTTATTTGTAGTAACCTATAGTTCACTTAGTAGTGATTAGATCACATAATTTTTGCAGTTGTGCTTCCTAAACTTCTGTACTCTGTCTTTGTACTACATCTGGATACAATTGCTTGTTTTTTTTCACACCAAGATATAGGATTGTTACCTAAAAATATGTAGTGGCTCGATGTTGTTTTCCTAATATCATGATCGTTTTCCCAATCAGAATCAGAATATGCATTGATGTTGAGTGAGTTTCTTAACTGCATCTTTAATCGATAATTGATTGTTCCCTTTAAATACCTTAAGATCCTCTTAACAACCTTCCAATGTTCACTTAGGGGATGCTTCATGAACTGGTTTACTTTATTCACACTGAATGATACATCAAGTCTTGTCATAGTCACATACTGTAATGCTCCAACTATGCTTCTGTATTGTTTCTGATTTGCAATGTGTTCTCTTTTGTTCTTTGATAACTATGAGTTTCTTATCATAGGAGTAGCTATGGGGTTTTTCTTTTCCATGTTTGTTTTTGTGAGCGACTCTGAAATGTACTTTTTCAACTTAAGTGCATTTCAGTGTCTGAGACTCTGATGACTTCAATGTCTAGAAAATAAGCGAGATCACCAAGGCCCTTTAGAGTAAATTCTACATTGAGACATTGAGTAACCTTCATGATCTCCCCCACACTGTTACTTATGATTATGAAATCATCAACATATATTAATATATATGTAATAGTGTTATTAATTTTTTTTTAGTAAATAGTGAGTTGTCATATTTGGTTTGATGGTAGCCCAGTTTTGTCAAGGTTGACTTTAGTTTTTCAAACCAAACTCTGGGTGCTTGCTTTAACGCATATATGGCTTTGTTCAGTCTGCATACAAGTTATTCTTTTTCCTGCTCCTTGAATCCTTCTACTTGTTCCATATAGACTTCTTCCTGCAAATCACCATTCAAGATAGCATTATTTACGTCAGGTTGTTTGATGGTCCAGTTTCTATGTAGGGCAATTGTTATGACAACTCTGATAGATGAGGGTTTCACAACAGGTGAGAATGTCTCTTTAAAATCAAACCCTCACTATTATGAATAGCCTTCTGCTACCAGTCTTGCGTTATGTTTAGAAAATGACCCATCGGGATTTGTTTTAACTCTAAAAGTCTATTTACGTCGAATTATATTCTTATCACTTTGTTTAGTTACAAGTTCCCAAGTGTTATTTTTCTTTAAAGTATTATACTCATCCAACATGGCAGTTCTCCACTCTTTGATGTGATTATCTGTTGATAGGACACGGGTTCACTGATAGCACTATAAACCTTTGGTTTGAATATACCACTTTTGGTCCTAATGATCACGTGATGTCTGGTTGGTTCAATTGCTTGTTATGGTACATTGCCTTTTGTTTCAGTGTACTCATCAGCATTTCCCTGACTTTTCACTTGTTGACCTTCTTATATTGGCTTGACTGTTGTCGCCAGCTTTACTATTATTGTATCTGACTTTCTGTGTTGACTCTTCACTCGGCCTATGAGTTGACATTGTGTTTTGAGAGTCATCACATCCTTTATCAAGTTGCTATGAAGCAATAGTTTCTTCTTGCACATGTATTATGATATCTGGACTGCATCTTACATTTGGTATTGAGTTCTTTGGATTATAAACCTTTTTGGTTGGTTTGGTTTCCTCTTTACTGGAGGGAAACTCTTCATTGAAAGCCATATGTCTTGAAACAAAAATTCTTCCACTTTTATCAGGACATTTATAACCTTTGTACCCACCAGCATAGCCCAAAAAAGTGCATCGAGTAGATTTGAATTATATTTGTGTGTGTTATAGGGTCTTAAGTGGGGAAAACATAAACACCCAAACACTTAAATTTGTGTTGTCAGGCTTAACTTTTGTGAGGACTTCCAATGGATTTTTGTAATCCAAAACTTTGGTTGGAAGTCTATCTATTAAGTAAACAGGAGTTGTAATAGCATCAGGCTTGAATTTTAATGAAGTGATGCTTGAGCAAGTAAAGTTAAGACTGTTTCTACTATGTGTTTTTGTTTTCTTTCAATCATACCATTTTATTTTGATGTGTGCGGACAAGTAGTTCTGTGTATTATGCCTTTTCTTCGAGAAAACTCTTTAAGAGGAATGAATTCTTTCCACCATCATTTTGAATGGTTTTAACTTGCCAGTTAGTTTGTCTTTCAGCATTTACAATAAACTGCAATACTACATTATGGGTTTCATATTTAGTTTTTAGCATATGTATCCATGCATATCTGAATTATGCATATATGAATGATATATAATATCTGTACCTATAATCAACATGAACTAGTGCTGGTCCCTACAAATCTGTAGTAACTAACTCAAGTGGTTTAGTGTACTTACTTTTTGAATTTGGAAATGCAAGTTTGTGACTCTTCCCAATTTTGCAATAAGTACATATGTTAAATAGAGGTATATCATGAACATCAATATTATTGCTACTAAAAATTTTCTTAACAATATTCAGGCTAGAGTGACCCGGTTTGTTGTGCTAAACATCAAAGTTACTGCCACATTTAACACAACAAATTGGATACTGATTACAACTATCTTCTTTAGAGCATGCACTCCTTGAGTTGACTACACAGAATTTGTAAGTCCCCTATACTCTCTACCCTGCAAAAGAGTTTATTTAGTTAGTAAATCTTTTACTAGGCAATATTTGGGATAAAATTCAAAATATACTCTGTTATCTTTAGCAAATTAGGAGAGACTGAGCAGATTTTTCCTAATTAATGGTACACATAATAAATTATTAAGATATAGTTTCTTAGTACCATTAATTCTTGCATTTCCAGTATGTGTTATCTGCATAGATTTGCCATTCCCAACAATTAAAGATTTGATACATTTGTACTCTCTGTTCCCAAGATTCATATTAGCAAGATTGTTGGTCACATGGTTGGTGGCCCTTAAGTCTAGATACCAGCCTTCATCAAGTAAGTCCTCTACTTTAGCAGTTTCGTTTCCTTTGCAGTCTGCATTGCTCTTGTTATTTTGTTGTAAATCAACAATGTTAGCAATAGAATTTGTTGAATTGTTGTTTTGTTGAGATGCATTGTAGTTAATGTCAAATCTGAAATAGCACTTATTAGTTGCATGTCAAGTTCTTCACAAATTTGACACTTGAGTATGTTGTTATTGTTCTCTTGGTCTGAAGCCACCTCTCTGATTACCCTTGGATTGATTTTTGTTGTTGGTTTTCCCTTTCTTGATTCTTATTTCTACTATTAGAAATATAGTTTGCTGTATAGTCGGTAATAGCCTTCTTTTGCTCCAGTCAGGCTTCATGTGATCATAGTAGAGTTGATTGTGCAAACTGTAACGATGGAAAATTTTCAGTAGATGGAACAGCTGCAACAGCTTCATACTCATCGTCTAGGTGATTCAGTAAAAACATTAATCGCTCGTAAGCTGTGACTTTGTGACTAGATGTGGCTAGCTGATCACACAATGTTTTGACTTTTAGAAAATGCTCATGTATCATTTCTTAATGTTTTGCAACTGTCTTCTATAGCTCATGACCTTTGCTGCGGATTATACACTAAAAATTTGATCAATTGTTTGCCATATTTCGTGAGTTGTCTTGAAGTCTATCAACTATGGCAACATATTGGGTCCCACAGAGGAAAGAAGTCAAGAACTGATGAGATTATCTTGTCTTTGATACGTGATGTATTCACTGTTACTGACCAGTTTACCCTCACTGCCAGTAACATATCTTGTAGAAATTGCTAGGGTACTGAACACATACTCCTCTAAACCATAGCCATTGATTGCAGTTTCAATTTGAAACTTCGATATCAAGTTGTTTGTTTCATCGAGTTGTGTTTACAATCTGACTTTGCGGTTTGATGATTGCTTTTAACACTTTTTGACTAACAGAGTTTCGTGTTGGTGCAGATCTTGCAGTGGATGTTGGTGATGTTCTATCTCCAACCATTGTGAGTGAAAATAGAGAAGGGTTCAGGTAGTATATTGATCTGATGAAACTAATGCACAGAAAATGCGAAACAACAATTGGGAATCAAAACTGCGCCAATAGGTATTAAGTTTTCTTTCAAATATGATGAGATTTTTAGATTTGGCAGTAGCAACCACTTCTTGAATGATTTTTGGACGGCTCTGACAAAATTGCTGATTTCTTAGTGTTTTTTTTTTATTTTTTGGATATCTGCATTGGTTCCTTTTAATTCCCACCACAGTTTTCTTCAGAATTCACTGATGTAGTCACGAACTTGCAGTTATACGGCGAGGCACTTGAATTATAATGAAATCTTTCGCGACCTCCCGGATGATGAATCTATACTTTGATGAGTGAAAGAATTTTTAATTGACTCAGTTGATTTGAAACAATATCAGTTTTTAGAGTGTGTTTTTGTTGAAGAAGATTGAGTGCTGCGAGGCTTGAAAGGTCTGATACCATGTAAAGAGTTGAAGTGGAGATGTGAAAAATGTATAACGAAATATCATTGCTTTCGAATTGATTCCCTGATACAGTACATAATGTATTTATAACACACGATTGGGCTTCCGCCCAATACCCATGTTAAAGCCAGCTAGGCAAAGATAATAGAACGCATACAGAAAACATTTGTACAGCATTGATTATTTCATTCTCCCAACAAAACCAATAAGTAAAAGCAACCAATCGAAAATTCAATGAATCACAGATAAGTAACAAACAAAAAAGAGGATATAACATCCATATATAAACGCTCAACACCACACATGAAGCATTCATGCATTGCTTCTTCCCTAGCCCGCAACAGCAGCAAGAAATCCAACAACTGCAAGTCCTACAACCGCTGCACTCTCTCCTTTACCGCGTCCAGCCCCATTAACTCCAGTCATCGTAGGCCTATCCTTCCTTGGGACACCCTCGCTCGGCACAGTGGTAGATGGATCGGTTGAAGGATTGGACGGACTAGACCCCGCCGGCGTTGTTGCAGTCGGACTTCCATCCGTGTTAGCAGAGACTGCATCCACGGTAAGTTTCATTCCACTCGTGCAGTGGCTGGCGGTGCCGCAAATGAAGTAGCGTGGCCCTGCTTTGTCCAGGCTTATTTTCGTGCTCTGGTCGCTGTAGCTTTGTATCATGTTGCTTGATGAGCATGAATCGTAGTCGGGTTTCGATACCTCATTTACCGTGTGTAGAAATCCGTAGGAGAATACTGTAATATTTCAGTTATGTTTGCATTTAAACATTTTACTCTTGACTCGATATCATATAGATGTTACATAATATATAGAAGACTTACGTAGAGTGTCGCCAACATGAAAAGTTTTATCGGCGGCCCAGGTATCATAGTCGACCCCAGTTGCCCAACCTGAAGTATCTCCCACTGTGTAGTCGGTGGCCAGGGCTGGAACTGCTGCTGCTACTAGAAGCAGAAGGGCTACCGTTCCAGTCATTGAACTCATAATTGGCTAGTATGTGACTAGTTTATTCACAAACTGATATGTAAATGGCACTGGATATGAAAAGCAGACATGGTTTATCAGTTTATATATACATGGATGGATGTGAACATGATTTTTGGTTGGGGTTGGTTATCAGATTCTTCTACTAACTCCCCCTCAATCATGTCTATTTAGATTAAGTTTAAGATACAGTTTTAAATTTTTGTATGTTGGTCTCTTCATTAAATGTAAAAAACCATGGAACTAATTACATGTTTAATATCATAAATTAAATCGGTGAATACAGTTTTGGTCCTGCTGCTTATATACATTTAGAGTTAGTATGACTTTTTAGAAAAGCTAATTGAAGAAGCTATGTACTTGTTTTTGTGGTAACTGGTAACCGTAAAACTGTCCATATATACCGGTAATTTTTGATGGAGTAATGTTTGTTAGAGCAGGCGAGTAAAGAATAACAGGCCTTCTATAGGGAGATGTGAACTTCACTTACATGGTTGGTGTACAGATTCTGTAGTCTCTGTTCTAAAGAAAATGGAAGCTACTAAAATCTCAAAGTGTTGGACGTTAAAAAAATTCATGACATTATTTTGTACAAATTATCAGGCTTACCGCTGTTTTTGTCTTGATTAGTGATATTTTTGTGCTTATATTTTGTTTCTTCTACCAACTTTAGTTGTGTTATGATTGGAAACCAGAGGTATGATTGAATTAGTTTAATGCAATGGCAGTTAGGCCATAATATGGTATGCAACTTACAATGACCCACACGCACAAGTTAGAACAGTTAAATTTTATAAAATGTATTACTTTTGAATGAATTGGAATGTACAAAGATTGTAATAATGATACATATAGCTAAATAAGGAATGGACAGCTGCCTTCAGTAAGTATAGATATGTTTTATATTCTGGTCTCGGGCTCTTAAAGCCCATTGCTATTTCCTTTGCCGTTTTACATGAATAGGCGACGCTATGTACACTTCATTTTAGATTATCAAGATTCAAGACCATTATACAGTTCATTTTCGTTCAATACAAAATACATCTGTTCGTTCTTCTCTGTGATTATCATTTCTCAATCATTATACATGAAATTTAACACAGCTGTTTATAAATGTACAGTTGTACAATGAGAAATTGCTGAAATGGTCTGGTAACCCTAGATTATGTAATACAAAGATATAAGGCTTCTTTCATTTTAACTTCCCCCGTCACTTTATGCTAGGACCAAGATTCAAAGTTCCGCTTTCCGTTTCCGTTCCGGTGTTGACATAATTTTGAAATTTCGGTTCCGTTCCGGATATTCCGAAAATTCCGCTTTAGTTCCGGTTTATAAATTCCGTTATATTTTTATAACCAATAAACATTCAAGCCTACAAAATGATTTTATACAATGTTTATGCCAATACTGCAAAGTATATTTTTGGCGCTGACTCGATTTTAAATATCTTACATAAGTTATTTAAATAAACTATTATGTCTCAGCATTATTAGCCCACACACAGCCCAATCCAGTTAAAACCCTCTCAGCTAAAGAAAACGCTACTCCTTTCTCTTCCTTTTTCCTCGGCCGCCTTCTTTCTGCATCGAGCCCATACCAAATCATGTCCGACATTCATCAAAATTCAACGGAGAAAAATCAAATCTCGAATGAATTCGAAATCGATTAATTTAGGGAAATCCAAATTCGATTTTGATAAGCACTGTTCGAAACTGATTGTTTATTCCAGGCAATATCAAAATTTTCAATTTCCTTCTATTCGGTTTTCATATGGCCAGCTTATTTTTCGATTTTCTACTTTGCTAGATCCGAAACGGAATTTTGACGATATTCCGGTCCGGTCCATGCCGGAAACGGAACGGAAACGCCGGTATTCCGGCATGCCGGATGGAATTTAGTACCTTGGCTAGGACGACCTCTTTTTCCCGTTCTTCATGTCCAATCCATGAAATTTTCAGACTTCTCTTGTAAAAACCCGCCTTTTTTTAGTAATTAAATAACCAAAATAACTATGAATAGCAAAAATAAATATTTTTGTATTTGCCAAAAATTTAGCCTCGAGTATTATACTATTGCGTTTTTGGAAAATTTCTAATTAATTTACATATATGGTATGCTCTAAATGAAGTTCGTATGGAAAAGTTACTAACGTTCAAAGTTCCATACCGAAAAATAAATATATGTGTCAACAAAATACGTATGTGTGTGTATGTGTATGTGTCTGTGTGTGCGTGCGTGCGTGCGTGTGTGTGTGTGTGTGAGGTAGGATCAAGAGCACCCCAAATAATGCAACACCCTTTTTGCCCCCTAAGTGAGGTAGGATCAAGAGCACCCCAAATAATGCAGCACCCTTTTAGCCCCCTAATTTCCACTACATAATTCTCTTTCTCTTTCCTTCCACTAACTCTCTCTCCCCCACTAACCTTTTTAAGTATAAATGAATGGATCACAATGAGTGGTAAAAGGGGTGCTACAAGATAAGAGTGCCCTGGAACCCTCCTCTCCCCCCCCCCCCCTCTCTCTCTCTCTCTCTCTATATATATATATATATATATATATATATATATATATATATATATATATATTCACACACACACACACATGTGTGTGTGTGCGCGCGTGCATATTGAGAAAGTGTTAGAACTTTTGTCAATACACAATTGTATTATAAACAAACAACAGCAGCAATCAGTATTATTCAATTATGCCACAATTATCGCGACAAAATGTGTTTACAATAATCATAGAAAGCACAACCAATTGTTTAATAGATTAAAGATACACAAAAAGTATTCTTTTTCCAGTAATGTCCAAGTCCAGTAATATTCTGTTTTCTTGAAACAATATTACCGTCGTATGCACTGGTTGACGTAGTTGCAATTTGTTTCACAGGATAAAATTGACCAACTCCGCAGCGTAGTGCCAGCAAACGGAGTTCTGACGAACTGAAGTAGATTACAGAAAATAGATCAGAGGATTACTTTGAAGAAGAAGAAGTAATGCGAGTAGAAAGGTGAATTCTGTCTTGTTTTGGGCAGTGTATTTATAGGCAAGGAGGAGTGTCTGTTTGCATGCATTAGTAACCGTCAGAATTGGAAAGGTCGCGATCCTTTAACCGCTCGGTCATTAATGTGCGTACGCTAATAATTCAAATGGTTGTATTCATTCAGCTAACAGACATGCCTTTCGAATTCTGGATTGAATGGACACATCTTTAAAATTCTGAGAATTTTTTTTTGTTTCAGTGCACTAGCCCAATCAGCAACCGTTGACCATATTCAATCAAGAGACCCCAAGAGCCCCAAGGCCCAAGGCCCAAGGCCCAATCTTTGACAGTTTAATGTAGTATTATGTCATGGTCAAGCCCACACATCCTCATATAATCTCTCTTTCTTTTATTTTATATAAGCCTATTGGCTTCTAATATATTAGGAGAGATTGTGTTAACATTTTTATGATGTAGGACTTATATGTTGCTATCTATTCTTCTTCCCAAATTCCTTTCTCTTGCTCATTCATTTCCAACAATCCCCCACATGAATGAGCAGTCAATCTTGGTTTCACGAACCATTTATCGCATCAGTTAAAGTAGCACACATGGGCCTTGAACTATCCTAGTGATTACCTATTTGAATCACATGCAAATCAGTGGACATAGATTGTCCTTGAACTGTAAGCCTTTTGTGTAATTCCAAAGTAGATAACACATGATAAATGTTTCTTATAACCCTTCGTTCTCTGTATGTGTTTGTTTTTGCCTTGAACACCTGCCTGGTCTCTTAAGTGCTTAGAGAGTTTGGTCTCATAATTCTCTTTGAAGCGGCGTCTTCGCACTTACGTTAGTGATTCTGTAAAAGGGTATTCTCTAATTCCTCATATACAGACATTACTAAAAGTACTAATTACTTATCCTTATCCAACATATAATGCGCTGACTTATCATAGGAATGGTTTGTGTATAACAGTGCCATCAAGTTTCTCTCTTAAACTTCGTTGTCCTTTTGAACTTAGATCTTGGGATTTTCAGTCAACTAGGTGGGGTTTCCATTTTAGAAAACCTTTAGTCAATATGCCTTAGCCCCATTCCCATCGATAAGGTTTGAACTTTCTCTCTTAGCAAACCTTTTGTAAGCAAATCCGCTAAGTTATCTTTAGATCGAATGTAATCTATTGCGATAACCCCGTTAGAGAGAAGTTGCCTTATCGTTTTATATCTACGACGAATATGCCTAGATTTACCATTACATAGTGTACTATTAGCTCTTCCAATAGCTGATTGACAATCATAATGCATACATATTGGAGGCATAGGTTTGCTCCAATTAGGAATGTCTTCCAAAAAGCTTTGAATCCATTCTGCTTCTTCTGCAGTCTTATCTAGTACAATAAACTCTGATTCCATCTTAGATCTAGCAATACAAGTCTGTTTGGATGATTTCCATGAAATTGCTCCATTTCCTGATATGAACACGTATCCACTTGTAGACTTTGTATCATTTGATCCAATTTGCATCACTGTATCCTTCCATTATTGAAGGATAGTTTGTATAGTATAGACCATGACTCTGTGTATACTTTAGATATCCTAGAACCCTGATTATCGCTTTCCAATGCTGCTTACCAGGATTGTTGGTAAATCTACTTAGTTTGCTTATAGCGTATGCGATATTAGGCCTAGTACAGTTCATAATATACATGATACTTCCTAGTATACGACAATATTCTAATTGGTAGATACCATCACCAGTATTGTTCACCCAATTTTGGTTCATATCTACTGGTGATTTTGCAATAGTTACATTATATTGCTTGAAATTTTCAAGTATTTTGGTGATGTAATGCGATTGGGATAATGCATATCTCTGTGGTGTTCTCAGAATTTTTACACACAGTATCACATCAGCCAGTCCTAGGTCTTTCATATCGAATCTAAAGGATACCATATCCTTTGTAGATGTTATTATGGCCTTGTTATTGCCTAAGATCAATAGGTCATCAACATAAAGACAAACAATGACATATCCAATATGTGTATGTTTTATGTACATACATTTATCTGATTCATTTATCATGAATCCATTTGATAACATAGTATTATCAAACTTCTCATGCCATTGTTTTGGAGCTTGCTTAAGGCCATAAAGTGATTTCCAGTTTGCAAACTTTATTCTCATTTTCTGAGCTTAGAAATCCTTCAGGTTGTTTCATATAGATTTCCTCCTCTAGTTCACCATTCAAGAATGCAATTTTAACATCCATTTAATGTATTTCTAAATCATGCATGGATGTGATTGCAATGAGCATTCTAATTGACGTAATCCTCGTTACAGGCGAATATGTATCGAAATAGTCCAGATCTTCCTTTTGTCTAAATCCTTGGACTACCAGACGAGCTTTGTACTTGTCTATTGAACCATCAGGTTTCAATTTCTTTTTAAATATCCATTTATTACCTAAGGTCTAACATCCTTGAGGTAGATCAACTAATTCCCATGTATGATTGGACATAATGGATTCGATCTCATTGTTAATTGCCTCTTTCCAGTAAGCGGCATCGCTGGAAGACATAGATTGTGTGTAAGTCAATGGATCATCTTCTAACATAAATGTATAGAAGTCCGGTCCAAAGGTTTTTGAAGTTCATGACCTTTTACTTTTTCTTGGTTCCTCCACTTGCTGTTAAACACTACTTTGCTGAGTGTTCTTTTGTTCAGCATTCTTAAGAGAATTATGAGGAACTTCATCTTCCCTTGGTCTATTAGGTGTATGATTTTTTGTACCATGTTTCAAGGGAAATATATGTTCTGAAGTCTAGCATTTCTCGGCTCAATGATGGTATTTTCATGAATATCATCAATTTCAGATTTGTGTAACAAAAATCGATATGCGGCACTGTTTTGTGCATATCCAATGAATACACAATCAATAGTTTTTGGTCCAATTTTGACCTTCTTTGGTTTTGATATCTGTACTTTGGCAAGACGCTCACACACTTTTAGGTATTTGTAGGATGGTGGTCTGTTTTTCCAAAGTTCATGAGGATTTTTAGATGTTTTCTTCCGGGGTATTTTATTTAAAATATGATTTTCCGAAAGAATATCTTCTCCCCAAAAATTATCTGGCAAGTGAAAGCTAATTAGTAAGGCATTCATCATTTTTTTAAGAATTCTATTTTTTCGTTCGGATATACCATTGGATTGAGGTGAATACGGAGCTGTAGTTTGATGTATAATTCCATGCTCAGCACAGAATTCCTCAAATGGAGACTCGTATTCTCCTCCTCTATCACTTCTTAAAGATTTGATTTTCTTGTTGAGTTCTCAACTTCTGCCTTATACTATTTAAACATTTCGAATGCTTCTGTGATGGCCCACCCCGCACCAGCCGGCATTTCCTCCAAAAGTGCGCTGTACACATGCCCAACTAGCACGGAACGGTCACCAAAGAAAGGAAAGAAGAGAATGAACTAATCGAAAACTGTAGAATGTCTCACAGCGCATGAAACAAAATGTAATAGTAATATACTTGACATAAAATAGGTGAGACAGTGCATAAGATGATAACTAAAACCAACATCACCATCATCATCAGAGTAGCGGAAATCCAAATACAGCTTATTACAACTTTCCAAATTACTGTCTCAAAACAAAAGAAAGAAAGGTACACCACTAATGCCCAAAGTAGTGACCGCAACAACACAGTGAGAATATATATATATATATATATATATATATATATATATATGTATGTATGTATCATACGTGGAAGCCTCCTGCTCGTCTCCGGTACAGCTACTCGTGCATACCACCTAACCGGTCTCCAGTCAGCTCGTGAGAGCACCCAGAGTAATAAGAAGAGACATAAAACTCTTTGTCAGACAAAAAGTCTGGTATGAGCAATAAGCAGCTAAACAGAACAATAACAGGTATACTAAACCATAACTGAACCTGGAACTGCAACCAAAGAGTTAGCACTACATACCGTACAACACTCTAAGGTACCACTAACATATGGTGTAAAGAATACGGGGGTAGGGGTGTACATGTCATAATGATGGCAAACAAATCAAACATAGCAACCATCCTCACATCTCTCACTCGGTGCGTAAAGCATACGATGTCCACCACTGTCAATCACTAGACCCATCGAAGTAGTGACGGAGTTCGACTTGTACAACTACAGCTACTGCCAAGCTTACCACATGGAGTCATGACCCAATCCTCACAAATGACCCCACTTCATTGGTCTATAGTTCTTTAGTCGTACCTAGGCCACTGTGGCCCTGAATCCGTCCACGTACCTCCCATACATAGTGATCCAAAGTCATAGATATCGACAACCCCTTAGCACACGTCCCGCAGCAAAGCCCAATCATGAAGTGAACTCGTTGGTTCCCAACTGGATCCTGAGCTCTAACTTCCTATTTGGACTGCCCTTGCATCTCGGGTTTTTGGTCATCACTGGATCGGTTCGGGTCTCTCCCTAGTCATCGGTTCGTTTCGGGTTGCCCCAGTCACTGGCCATCGTCTCGGTTCGGATCCTCCACATCGCATTGATTCGGTTCGGATATACATGCTTCGGTTCGGTTCGGTGTACCCTTGCTCCATCGGTTCGGTGTACCCTTGCTCCATCGGTTCGGTTCAGGTTCCTGGTCACGGTCCGATCCACTTCCCTATTCTCTTCCGCTCCGATCCCCCTCACTTCCCTTCAAGTCAATCCGGTTCCCCCTTCCTTAGGCCGATCTGATCCCAGTTCAACCATAGTGGCCTTCCTTTTTGCCATACTCTCTCTTGTGCCAAGCCTCGGTTCAGTTCGGTGATCTCTTGCCCAGTCCACTATCCGGTCCGAGCCCATCTAGCCGATCCGATCCGAAAACCTGCACCAATTTCCTGCAACTTTTCCAGCGAGTGTTTTACGCCATTCGACGGCGTTTTCGACCATTCTAACTATTCTAAACAATCATAAGTCATAACAAACAGTCATAGCAACAAGTAGAAGTGACCCCAAACACCAAAACATCAATATGATGGGTTAAAATGGATCAAACTTAGCCAAACCCCCATATTTTCCCTTAAGCATGTTCTAGCATAGTTGATGATAGAATTATCAAAACTTAACCAAATTAACCCAAGTTTCTAACAGAGGTCTTAAACATCATTTAAGAATTTATAAATATTTTTCCAGATTTCTATCATGTTTAAATTCGTTAATTAACACTAATTACCCTTAATTAACCATAATTAGTGAGAAACTATGCAAATCACTCACCTTGGCCACAAATAAAATACCAAATCTGAAATGAATCTCTGTTTGGCGATGTTTCCAATACAACACAGCAGCTCTAACCTTACTTTGGTGCTAATCCTCTCCTTAATTTGGTGTAGTTTAAGCCAAAACTTGATTAAGAAGTGATCAGAGGTATATTCAGATGTTGGAGGCCATTGTTAGGTTTAAGAGAGGGTTTGTGGCGGCTAGAAAATTGAAATGAAATGGAAACCTAACACATTTCAGCCTCCCCATAACCCTAATCCCGAAATGGGTTATGGACCCATTTACTAATCACCTTATTTGGCCCGGTTAAGCAGTTTTTCACCATCTGAAACTTGTTTCTCTCATATCTCCCAAACGGTGAGTCCGTTTGGCTAATGTGACCACTCTACGGAAAGGTAAACCATCAACCGAAGCCAATGAAAATGGTTTCAGGTCAAAACTCCTTTCCAATCAAAAGTTATGGCCAAAACAGTATCAGCTAGGGGCAAAACGGTCATTTAAAAATTGGCAAAAATCATGAACATGGGAAATGACCCCAATAGTCGTTTTCCAAAGTTACATGACTGTACGACTATGTATGTGAAAGAAATAAATATTCTACGATCCTTCGATGCGTAGAATACGGGTCGTTACACTCTTCCCCCTTAAGAAATTTCATCCCCGAAATTCCTTAACCCAAAACATACAGAGGATCCTGCATGCCTACCAGCCACAAACAACAATCAAACATGCAAAAGAAACAAACAAGCCTATCCTAGCATGCGGAAAGACTAAATCGAAATTAAAATCTTACCAGGCGAAGAGTTCTGGATACGTCTTCCTAATGCTCTCCTCTATCTCCCAAGTACAATCATTTTCATTCTCGCCCCACTGAACTTTGACCAGATTCACCGCTTTCCTTCGAAGTTGCTTCGTATCGTTCCCAACAATATGCATAGGCTTGTGGTTCCCAACCGCCTTGGGTTCAACTTCGATATCATCCAACTGATCAGGTGAAATAGTCACATCTAGGTCGTGTACAAACTTCCTTAACTGGGAAACATGAAATACGTTGTGAACTCCTGCCATCTTGTCTGGTAATCCAAATTTATATGCCAAATCCCCAATTTGTTCAAGAACTGGGAATGAACCAACAAATCTTGGTGCTAACTTGTCCCTCCTGCCAAATCGTATCACGCTCTTCAACGGATAAATTTTAACAAACACCAAGTCGCCAATGGAGAACTTTAAATCTCTTCTCCTCTTATCGGCATAACTCTTCTCCCTATCCTGGGCAGCCTTCATTCGCTGTTGGATAACCTTAATCTTGTCTGATGTTTCTCTTATTACTTCTGGTCCAAGCACATATTTCTCGCCGGTCTCTAACCAATAGGAGGTGAGTTGCACGGTCTTCCGTACAAAGCTTCAAATGCAGCCATATCGATACTGGATTGATAACTATTATTATATGCAAACTCTACTAGATGCAGATGGTCATCCCATGATCCACCAAAATCCAATACACAGGCTCTCAAGAGGTCATCTAATATACGATTCACCCTCTCTATTTGACAGTCGGTTTGAGGATGATACGCAGTATTGAGATGTAGTTCTGATCCTAACGCCTTTTGTAAGCTCTTCCAAAATCCAATAGTGAACAACGGATCTCGGTCACTCACAATGCCTTTGGGTATTCCATGAAATCTCACCACCCACTTTATATACAGTTCCGCTAACTTAGATGCCGTCCTGTTTGACTTGACGGGTATAAACCTTGCACTCTTAGTCAATCGATCCACAATCACCCAAATGCTATCATGGCCCGACCTAGTTCTTGGTAACCCATCAATGAAATCCATTGACACTTGTTCCCATTTCCATTCTGGAATTTCTAATGGTTGCAACAAGCCACTAGGCTTCTTTGCTCGGCTTTAACTAGCTGGCAGTTCACGCATTTGGATATAAACTTCCCAACGTATCTTTTCATCCCTTCCCAGTAGTAGGTCTGCTTCATGTCTCGGTACATCTTGTTACCACCGGGATGTATAGTCAGTTTTGAGTGATGACATTCTCTAAGCACTTCATCTCTCAATCCATTGACATTGGGTACAACAAGTCTTCCATTCTTTCTAAGCCATCCATCTCGATCAAGCCCATACTTGTTCATCTCTCCATCGATTCCCATCTCTAATTTTGAGATGATTTCCAATGGGTTAGGATCGTTCCTCTGACTGGAACCAATCCGCTCCATCAAAGTGGGTCTGATCATCAAACTTGCTAACATTTCTGGATCCAATTCACACTTTGGTCTAAAATCATACCCAGCGATGTACTCCAGTTGCTTCCATTCAAGAAACATAGCCCTAAATTGGCATGTCTCCTACTCAATGCATCAGCCACCGCATTGCCCTTTCCTGGTGTATATGCGATGTCGAAATCATAGGAAGCTAGGAATTCCAACCATCTTTGTTGTCGGAGATTTAGATCCTTTTGAGAGAAAAGATACTTTAATGATTTATGATCGGTAAACAACTCGAATCTTTCTCCCAAGAGATAATGTCTCCACATCTTCAATGCAAACACGATCGCTGCCAATTCCAAATCATGTGTAGGGTATCTTCTCTCATGCGGTTTCAATTGCCGACTTGCATAAGCTACAACCCAACCTCCTTGCATCAATACAGCACCTAGCCCTGTGCCACATGCATCCGTATATACTATCATCTCTTCATTCCCCTTAGGAATGACTAACACTGGTGCACATGTCAACTTTTCCTTTGGACTCTTGAATGCATTTTCACACTTTTCGTCCCAGACGAAAGCTTGATTCTTCTTGGTCAACTGAGTCAACGGTGCTGCTATCTTGGAGAAGTCTTGGATAAACTTACGATAATATCCAGCTAATCCCAAGAAACATCATATGTCCATTGCATTCTTGGGCGTAGACCAATCTTGTACCGTAGCCACCTTCACATGATCCACGACAATAGCATTCTCTGAAACAACATGGCCCAAGAATCTCACTTCCCATCTCCAGAAGTGACACTTAGAAAACTTTGCTTTCAATTGGTGTTTTCTCAACACCTCCAGCACTATTCTTAAATGTTCCTTGTGTTCTTCCTCCGTCCTCGAGTAGACCAAAATATCATCCACGAACACGAGGACAAACTTATTCAACTGATCTCTGAATACCCTATTCATAAGATGCACAAAATATGCTGGGGCATTGGTCAGCCCGAATGGCATGACCAACCACTCATAAACTCCAGACGACGTCCGAAATTCCGTTTTAGCTATACTCTCAGCTTCCACTCTAAGCTGATGAAAACCTGTCGCGAGATCCAACTGAGAGAATACTCTCGTGCCACTCAACGGATCAAACAAATCATCTATCCGCGGTAGAGGATACTTGTTCTTCCTCGTCACCTTATTCAACTCGCGGTAGTCTACACACAACCGAAGGGAACCATCTGCCTTGGTGGCAAACACAACTGGTGCTCCCCATTCAGAAACACTCCTTCTGATAAATCCCTTCTTCAAAAGATCGCTGACTTGCACCCCGAGCTCTCCCTGCTCCCTTGATGCCATACGACGAAGTGGCATCACTATAGGTCTGGCATCATTCACTAAATCAATACGGAACTTTCTCTCGGTGTGGTGGAAGCCCGGTCACTTCCTCGAAGACGTCCGGATACTGGCCAACCACGGGAAAACCTGACAACTCACTATGCGGGATGCTGAGGAAATTTAGAAAACTTGCCATTACCCCATCACCGGGTAAACCACCAAACACTACCCTCCGCCCATCATCCGCTCTAGCTGTCACCAAAAAGACCTCACAGTCTACCACCACCCCGTATCTTTGGAGCCAATCGACTCCCAAAATAATGCCAAACCCAGTAAAGCCCAAAACAAAGCAATCACAACCAAACATGCATCCATGACTCGATAAGACCACATTACGACAAATCATGCTAAGGTTAGTCGAATCACCAATCGGGTTCGTCACTACTAAAGGTCTATCGACAATCTCGGGCTCCAATCCCAACCTATCTACCAAGTCACTAGATATGAAAGAAGTGGAAGCCCCGGTATCAAACAAAACTCTAACAGGAACATCATAAACAGAAAGCATACCTTGAATAACAACATTCTTTCCTTTTTGCGCCGCAGTTGGGGCATTCGACGAAGAAGGAATAGCATTAAGGGCATATGCTTTCACCATCTGCTTTTATTTAGGGGGTTGCAGACACTTGTCCTTGTGATGTCTCACTTGGCCATAGTTGAAGCACTTCCTATCCACTGGCTTGGCCCGAAATTACTAGCATAATGGCCCTTCTTACCACAGCTGAAGCACTCAACATCTTTCTTATTCTTTTTCTGGCCATCCTTATTCTGGTTCTGCTTCCTCTTATTCTGAGAACCACTCTTGCCTCCACCGCTTGCTTGCGGCTTTGGCTCCTCTGCAGATGCAACCTCAGTCTTCGACTTAGGGTAAAGACTCTCTGACCTCAATGCTTTCCCCATAATCGACGCAAATGTCTCATCGATGTGGTTAATAAGCCTTTCCCCCAAGTATCCGTCCAAACCAGTTATGAACTTCTCGTTCTTCTTCTCGGGAGTGTCAATGAGGGATAATCCATACTTAGATAAAGTATCAAATTCCGCAATGTACTCCAAGACTGCCCTATCATTCTTCTTGAGCTCCAGGAATTTCCTAAACAACTCTGACTTCTGGGCAGTTGGGATAAATTTCTCACCGAATCGGGCCTTAAACTGATCCCAAGTAATCTGATCCTCGGGAGTAGCTTCCTTTATAGCATTCCACCAATTCATTGCCCATCCTTGCAGCTGATGGGATGCTAGCTTTCTTTTCATCGCATCCTCGATACCCAAGTCTTCGAAGATACGCTTGCAGCTATCCAACCAATCTTGAACATCCGTGGCCGATTCCGTTCCTTGGAACGGCTTCCCACTAAGACTAGTATAGCCCTTGTTCAGCTTGGCGAAATCGGCCCTAGGTGCCTGCACTATTGGACCACCACCATTACCAGCATTGGGAGCTGCCCTCTGCTCATCCCTAAGCATCTCCCTCATGAGGTCAGTAAACATCATCCTCATGTCAGCAACATTCCCATTATTGGCTCTTCTACCGGTACCCCTTGCATATCAGCTCATCGTTCAACCTGTAAAGAGAAAACGATTAACCATCTCCATAGTGGTGTCAGTGCAGTGTGACTTCATCCTTAGCTATACTAATAGTATATATATAGCTTTTGAAAACCAAAATAATCACAAATACGCGCTCTCATACACATATTATCTCTCCCTGGTGTCTTTCCCAAGGTTAACTACGCAACCTAGAGCTCTGATACCAAGTGTGACGGCCCGCCCCGCACCAGCCGGCATTTCTTCCGAAAGTGCGCTATACACATGCCCGACTAGCACAGAACGGTCGCCAAAGAAAGGAAAGAAGAGAATGAACTAATCGAAAACCTGTAGAATGTCTCACGACGCATGGAACAAAATATAATAGTAATATACTTGACTTAAAACTGGTGAGACAGTGCATAAGCTGATAACTAAAACCAACATCAACATCATCATCAGACTAGCGGAAATCCAAATACAGCTTATTACAACTTTCCAAATTACTGTCTCTAAACAAAAGAAAGAAAGGTACACCACTAATGCCCAAAGTAGTGACCGCAACAACACATTGAGAATATCTATATATATGTATCATATGTGGAAGCCTCCTGCTTGTCTCCGATACAGCTACTCGTGCATACCACCTAACTTGTCTCTAGTCAGCTCGTGAGAGCACCCAGAGTAATAAGAAGAGACATAAAACTCTGGGTCAGACAAAAAGTCTGGTACGAGCGATCAGCAGCTAAACAGAACAATAACAGGTATACTAAACCATACCTGAACCTGCAACCAAAGAAATTAGCACTACATACCGTACAACACTCTAAGGTACCACTAACATATGGTGTAAAAAATACGGGGGTGGGGGTGTACATGTCATAATAATGGCAAACAAATCAAACATAGCAACCATCCTCACATCTCTCACTCGGTGCGTAAAGCATACGATGTCCACCACTGTCAATCACTAGACCGATCGAAGTAGTGATGGAGTTCGACTTGTACAACTACTGCTACTACCAAGCTTACCACATGGAGTCATGACCCAATCTTTACAAATGACCCCACTTCATTGGTCTATAGCTCTTGAGTCGTACCTAGGCCACTGTGGCCCTGAATCCGTCCACGTACCTCCTATACATAGTGGTCCAAAGTCATGGACATCGACAACCCCTTAGCACACGTCCCGCAACAAAGCCTAATCATGAAGTGAACTCGTTGGTTCCCAACTGGATCCTGATCTCTAACTTCCTATTTGGACTACTCTTGCATCTCGGGTTTTTGGTCATCACTGGATTGGTTCGGGTCTCTACCTAGTCATCGGTTCGGTTCGGGTTGCTCCAGTCACTGGCCATCGTCTCGGTTCTGATCCTCCACATCGCATTGATTCGGTTCGGATATACATGCTTCAGTTTGGTTCGGTGTACCCTTGCTCCATCGGTTCGGCTCGGGTTCCTGGTCACGGTTCGATTCACTTCCCTATTCTCTTCCGCTCCGATCCCCCTCACTTCCCTTCAAGTCAATCCGGTTCCCCCTTCCTTAGCTCGATCCGATCCCAGTTCAACCATAATGGCCTTCCTTTTAGCCATACTCTCTCTTGTGCCAAGCCTCGGTTCGGTTCGGCGATCTCTTGCCCAGTCCACTATCCGGTCCGAGCCCATCTAGCTGATCCGATCTGAAAACCTGCACCAATTTCCTGCAACTTTTCCAGCGAGTGTTTTACGCCATTCGACAGCGTTTTCGACCATTCTAACTATTCTAAACAATCATAAGTCGTACCAAACAGTCATAGCAACAAGTAGAAGTGACCCCAAACACCAAAAAATCAATATGATAGGTTAAAATGGATCAAACATAACCAAAACCCCATATTTTCCCTTAAGCATGTTCTAGCATAGTTAATGATAGGATTATCAAAACTTAACCAAATTAATCTAAGTTTCTAACAGAGGTCTAAAACATCATTTAAGAATTTATAAATATTTTTCCAGATTTTTATCATGTTTAAATTCGCTAATTGACATTAATTACCCTTAATTAACCATAATTAGTGAGGAACTATGCAAATCACTCACCTTGGCCACAAATAAAATACCAAATCTGAAATGAATCTCTGTTTGGCGCTGTTCCCAATACAACACAGCAGCTCTAACCTTGCTTTGGTGCTAATCCTCTCCTTAATTTGATGTAGTTTAAGCCAAAACTTGATTAATAATTGATTAGAGGTGTATTTAGATGTTGGAGGCCATTGTTAGGTTGAAGAAAGGGTTTGTGGCGGCTGGAAAACTGAAATGAAATGGAAATCTAACTCATTTCAGCCTCCCCATAACCCTAATCCCGAAATGAGTTATGGGCCCATTTACTAGTCACCTCATTTGGCCCGGTTAAGCAGGTTTTCACCATCTGAAATTTGTTTCAGCCATATCTCCCAAACGGTGAATCCGTTTGGCTAATATGACCACTCTACGGAAAGGTAAACCATCATCCGGAGCCAATGGAAATATTTCCAGGTCAAAACTCTTTTCCAATCAAAAGTTATGGCCAAAACAGTATCAGCTAGGGGCAAAACGGTCATTTAAAAATCGGCAAAAATCGTGAACATGGGAAATGACCCCAATAGTCGTTTCCTAAAGTTACATGATAGTACGACTCCGTATGTGAAAGAAATAAATATTCTACGATCCTTCGATGTGTAGAATGCGGGTCGTTACAGCTTCGCCCTTACTTTAAGGAGATATACATGGCAGTATCTGGTACAATCATCAATGAATGTAGTAAAGTACCTTTTTCCACCTCTAGTTTGACACATTTTCAAATCACGTACATCAATATGTATTAAGTCTAGAGGTTCGGTATCTCGTTCAACATGATGAAACGAGGTTCTTGTCAATTTTTCTTCTGCACAAACTTGACATTTATATTTTGAATCTATATTGCATTTTGGTATAAATTCTAGATTAATCAATTTTCGCAATGTATCAAAATTTACATGCCTTAATCTTGAATGCCATATGTTAGAAGATTCAACAATACAAGAAGAAGATTCATTTTCATTCATATCAGTGCATGGTACAATTGTGGATACATTTACTTTAAACAAACCATCACACACATATCCTCTTCCAACATACAATCTGTAACACCCCGCCTCCGCTAGGGTCACTCGCAAAGGAATGCACTAGCTTTAGAGGGGCATTATTGGTAAACATGCACAGAAATATCACAAGACAGAACATATAGAATAGCGGAAGTAAAATCAAACTTTCATAACATGAGTAAATAAGGTCTAAAGCCTTTTACATCAGAGTACATCAAAACCTGTCTTGCAATAGTAAAGAAGCATAAAGACATTTTCATAAATTATTCCCCAAGTAAAAACAGTAAAGTAGCCATAGCCAAGAAAAGTCCAAGCCATCCATGATGACCTTCAAGCAGAAGAAGTCCGAAATAAACAGCATTGTTTCCTCCCTGTAACCTGGAGGGGGGGGGGGAAACGGAAGAAAAGAGGCGAAACAAAACGGGTCAGTCAAAAAGACTGAGTAAGTCCTATCTACTTCCAATATAAAAACAGGTAAAGGTAACATGACATGCATAAACTGAAAGTAAACATAAGGATAACTACAAGACAGATAAACCAGGGTAGCCGGTTGAACTACTGTGGCAAAGTAAACTAAGGTATCATGATAAACTACGGTGTCATGATAAGTCAAGGTATCACATCGTCAGATTTCTATCGAGTACATTATCCCAAGGTATCTACCCCGTCTAACATCCCACGGTATCTATTATGTATATTCTTCTTAGTCCTAACATGTATATTTGCTCTGCACCTCTCGTACTAGTACCCCTACCCGCGTCATGTGTTAACCATGAATGTCCCTTGCTCAAAGTCGTGTAATGGTCCATGTCAACCTAGTATATCGCATATATAGGTTACTCAAATCATATGTTTCTTTCCATGTATATAAGTTCAGTCCTTTGCCGTACCTTGTACGGGCTTCCTCATGTCGTATTATCCTTGAATTCGTTTGGACTGTCACCCTTGTTCTAGCTAGGCTCTTCCATATGAATCATCGTTTGAACTACTAGGACTTACGCCACCTAGCACCACTAGGGATTACGCTTACCTATTGCACGCTTTCGTATTTCGGTTTGGGTTAAACCACCTAGGCCACTGGGGATTACGCTAACCCTCAACCGCGCCCTTTTTCCCACGCATTCATCGTGAATCGTTTTTCTATAACTGTATGCACATGTATCACATCGTGCCATCCGAGTCCTGTTACAGGGCAAACCAAGAAATACAGGACTCGGTCGGGAGCTTTAGATTTATCTGCCGATGCAGATACTAAGGTCTGCTTTTCTACACGTGGCTATGGTCCCACGAGACCCCTCCCTCAACTAGTGAAAGGCAACACAAGAGAAAATCTTGCATGAGAACTACACTCCGGCCAGCCCACATCCTACGGCCTACCTCACCCATAATTAGATAGAAATTATGGTCTGTTGGGTGTTCCCTGCCTTTCCGTACGTACATGCTTGACTCAAGATGGTAGATGATCGACGAACTTGCTATCTCGGGCACCTTATGTATTCGTCGACTCACTGCTATCCACCCTAGTCTTTAGGTCGCTCGCATAGCAACCAAGGCATATTCTTGGTTCTTCTACCGCAGACCTCAACCTCTCGTGAGCCTAGTATAATGACCTGGCAGCTCACAGAGGGATCCCAAGAATATCCTCACGTTCCCCGAAGCCGCTGCTTCGTTACCCAGTTCGTTGGAGCCTTTATCTAAATCAGATAGCCTGCTCCTACACGCATGCTTAAACGTTGACCTAACGTATCGGGTTACTAATCTATCTAAGAAATGGTCCAAATTTCCTTGACTAAGAATTATTACTTAGTTTCCCTTAACTAAGGTTTACCACTTAGCCTTATTTCCATAATCCTTGTTAATTATGGTTATTTACCTAATCCTCCGAATTAGGGTTTACCTAATGGGTTAAGTGTCACTTAAGTTCATAACTTAGCCCGTCTACAAACCATGTCAAAATTGGCTAAGTATACAAGTCCAAGACTTAACCCTACAAATCATGTGTCAAGTTGGTTAAGTATATCAAGGAATCCATGACTTAACCTCGTCTAATTATCAGTTTAGATTGGTTAATTATATAATTTAACTTGACCTTGTCATCAAATCGGTCAAGCGTATTCAAGTGATTCGTGACTTAGCCTTATCATGTTTTCACGTTAGATTGGTTAAGTATAGATTAACTTAACCTCATCAAATTAACGAGTTAGATTGGTTAAGTATAGGTCACTTAACCTCATCAAATCATCGTGTTAAATTAGTTAAGTGTTTAACTTAACCCCATTAAATTACCAAGTTGGATTAATTAAGTCTAGGCTAACTTAACCCCATCCGATTACCATGTTTAGATTAGTTAAGCCTAATCTTAACCCCATCCATTAACTGTATTATACGGTTAAGTGTCATTAAGAAAATTTACTTAACCTTATCACGTTATCGTGTTGGATTGATTAAGTGTTGGTTAACTTAATCCCGTCCACTAGTCGTATAAAAATGGTCAAGTGTCATTAGGCAAATCAAGTTACTTAACCTACCCAAGCTTATCATGTTTTGTTAAGTATCATTAGTCTAATCAAATTACTTAACCCATTTGTCCATATCATATTTGGTTAAGCCTCATTAATCAAATTAACTTAACCCTATTATGTGGCATTAATTTAATTAATGCACCCTCAACCTCTCACATTAGACCTTGTTGTGGTTACTAGTTAAGCCGGGCGGGTCCGGGTAGATTTACACCACAACCTAGTCTAACCTCGGGTCTTAAGCGCGACATGACCAACTTCTCACATTGGGTCCTATTGTTTGCAACTACTAGTTAGGCCGGTCGGTTCCGGGTAGTTTTACGTTGCAAACTCAACCCAACCTCGAGTTGGCCATACTTATATTATCTAAGTTCATCATGTTTCCAAAACATGTTACAAGTTTTCAAGCATTTGGGTAGACCTAACTTAATAGGTAAATTCCCAAAGGGTAGACCTAACTTAATAGGTAAATTCCCAAGCTCATGTTTTTATGCATACTTACATGCCAACCTCCATGTTATCTTTCAAGTCATATTTTCAAGTATAAACACATGTCATAATAAAGTTAAGATTTCACGACATGTTCATGTTTATCTAACTACCCAAAATCGTGTTTTCCCAACGCAAGCAAAGCGAGCCAACATAGTAAGGATACTATGTCACATATTGGTCTCAAAACATGCATGATGCCAAAAAGGGCTTGGCTTCCACATGCATAACATCATAAAGGGATTGGCCATAAACATGCATAGTGTCATAAGGTAATTTGGCCACAAACATGCATATTATCAAAAAGGGTTTGGCAATAAACATGCACAACTTAAAAGAGGGGATTGGCCACGAGCATGCATAATCTCATAAAGGATTTGGCCACAAACTTGCATGTTAGCATAAGGGGTTTGGGTTCATAAACATGCATAAGCCCCAAAATCTTGTCTTATCCAATGTTTCACAAGTAAAGTGGTTCCTAAAGGTTCATGCTAGCATTTCATGCATAAAGATCCAAACTTGCAAGATAAACTAGGTTATGCATAGCATGAGAGGCATGATTAAGTTACTCACATGGCCTAAAATCATAAACATGAACACAAGAGGCATGGTAAGGTTCATATAAGTTCGCATAATCATGTTTAGCCTCATTTTATCCCATGTCATTATCAAAACTACCGTTTCCATCTAAAAGTAGCTAGAACTTACATAGTTAGGCCTAGGGAAAGGAGCATGAATCATCTTGGCTAAGAAAGGTGCCTCCTTTGTAGAAGAATCGTCATGGAACTCGCATAGCAATGTTGATTTGGCCTTGATTTGGTGTAGCAAGCTTGCACCTTTTGATTTGAACTTGATTTGAGTGCATAGGCTCTAGGGATTGGAGATGGAGGCCATGATCAAAATTGATTTTGGCAGCACTTAGTTGCTAGGTTTGATTTTTAGGGATTTAGGTTAGGTTTAGGGTCTTTTTATAGAGATTAGGATAGTTTTAGGCCCTTAGATTAACCCTAGGACCAACCTGAACCGTCAGATTTCAAACCAGGCCCAAAAACCTAGCCAAGATAGAAAATAGGTGCACCAGATCAAAATCAGCCGACAGGGAAAGTCGACAGCCCTGTCGACATGCCTGTCGGCATGCCTGTCGACATGCCTGTCGACTTGTCTGGGCGGGAATATTCCCGCCTGGCCCCCATTTCTGCATGTTTCGAAATTCAAATTTCCCGAAAACTTCTTTGGGCCTTAACCGGGTCATACGGACTCCGATTTTCGAAAACTCGGACTCTATTTCGCGTATTTTTCCGAGACGAACGCAATGGCATAGCCCGTTTTACTTGATTCAGAATTTAAAATTAAATTCTGCCTTGATTCTCGTTTTAACATGTTATTGAAATACGGGTTGTTACACAATCCATTCTTGGAAAGCACAAATTTATCAGCTTCAAAGGTCAATTTGAAGCCATGCTTGCTCAGCAACGATCCTGAAATCAGGTTCTTGCGAATTTCTGGAACGTGAAGAACATCATTTAAAGTCAGTTCCTTTCCTTAAGTCAGTTTCAACACAACTTTTCCTTTGCCTTCGACCTTTGAAGTAGAAGAACTATCCATAAAAAGTTGTTCAGCATCAGTTGCAGTTTTTTACGTTGTAAACATCGCTTGTTAGCATATATGTGTCGAGTGGCTCCCGTGTCTACAAACCATTCCTTTGAGCTACCAACAAGGTTGCATCCTGGTATTACTGCACATAAATAAAGATCAGAAATGTCTTTCGAAACATCAGCCGTATTTTCTTCTAACTTCTTCTTTGTAGGTGCACGACATTCGGCTGCTTTATGCCCCTTCTTTCCACAGTTGTGGCAAGAACCCAGAAATTTCTTTGACTTCTTAGGAGCATTCTCCCTTTTTCTTTTGTTAGTCTTTCTGACTCAACAACATTAGCTTTGGCAGCAATATTCTGAGAAATATATTTCTCAGAATTTCTGTTATCTTCCTCAATGCGTAGCCGAACTATGAGATCTTCCATTGTCATTTCCTTATGCTTGTGCTTAAGGTAAATTTTGAAGTCCTTCCAAGAAGGAGGCAATTTCTCAATAGTTGCGGAAACTTGAAAAGTCTCGTTAAGAGTCATCATTTCATCTTCTAGTTCACGGATGATAAGTTGCAGTTCTTGAGCTTGACTTATCACTGTCTTTGAGTCAACCATTTTGAAGTCAAGAAATTTTCCAACAATGAATTTCTTCATGCTTTTATCTTCAGTTTTGTACTTCTTTTCCTGAGCCAACCAGAGTTGCTTGGATGTTGCAATAATACAATAGACATTGTAGAGGCTATCATCCAGACCATTCAGAACATAGTTTTTATACATGAAATTTGAGTTTGTTCAAATAGTCAGAGCCTCTTCAGCCAGAAACTTGGCAAGGCTCAATGTTGTTGAATAAAACAACATTTTCTGTTGCCAATGCTTGAAATTGATTCCACTGAATATCTTTGGCCTTTCTCCATGGGACAAAGTCATTGTCGGAAGCACAGGCGTTGGCGGACCGTCTGTCACTATCTGAATCGGTGCAGAATCGTTGTCGCTGTTTTGCTTCATCTGCAACAAATATTATTTCAAGATTGTTAGAACATCTGTTAATACACAATTGTATTACAAAAAACAATAGCAACAATCAAATATTATTCAATTATGCCACAATTGTCACGTCAAACTGTATTTACTGTTGGATCTAGATTAACCCTAGAGGGGGGTGAATAGGGTTTATCACAGTTTTTAACTGAATTAAAAATCTAACAGGATATTAAAATAATAAACAGATCACGGGATATAGCAGAAACAGAAATGCAGAAAATAAATCACACACAGATATACCCAGCTTCGGCAAAACCCTGCCTACTGCTGCATTTCTAAGGTTTCTACTAGGTGATAGAACAGTTCCCGCATACAAGACCATGTACACTCGCAAAGCCTGCTCCTATTCTAACCCTATGGTCAATACCCTAGACTAACCGATATCCACTCGATCAGATTTTCCTGAATTACAACCCCGTAATCCGTAATCCAGATTTTACAGACTCTGAAACTGACAGTCAACACCCTGACTGATTCACCCTAGTTTTTACAGATCTAGAAACTGTTTGAATTCGATTTACAAAACTAAAACAAAATACAATACAAACTTAAAAACAAAAACAAATGGAAAACCCCTTGTTTTAGAATAAACTAAAGGAGATTAAATAAGAGGGGTCATCCCCTTTTTTCTTTTGACTTAGTCCATGAATACTTGGCCGACCCATTCACTTTTATTTGCCCGATCTCTTTTGCTTTTGGAATCAGAAATGGCGGCCGTCAAAAAGGAATTAGGGTTTCCTTCAAATCCCAAATAGAATCTCGATCATTTGCTTATGGAATCAATTCTCTGATGCTTCGAAGACTATGGATGACTCTGACACTCTGATTTGGGGTTGTTCTTCTTCTCGATGAAACCTATGTGAGTTCTCTGATTTGAAATTGTTTGCTTGAAATTGATTATTTGGATTTTCGATGCACAATTGCCTATGATGATATTGGTGTTAAATAGGATTTAGATATCCTTTAATTGAGCTCTAATTTCGTGTATGTGGCTTGGTCCGAGATTGCGGTTTTCCCTTTTTGAAATTCTGATTAAAATTGTTTCTTGCATGTACAAATGACTTGATGAATTTCTGCGTTGCTTTCCCCGTTCGATTTGGTCTGTATTGATTTGAATGCAATGAAGTAATTCTGGAAGTATACTTTGCTGTCCCCTCTTTGTTGCCGTGAATTTACAGTTAAATTTGCTCGGCTAGAATTGCTGATTTTATTGAAATAAATCTGGAAATGGATTGTCCCTGAATTTTGTTGATTTCTCGAGTTTCCTCTTTTGCTGAATCTTGATAAAATCGTCTGATTTCTTTCCATATAATCTCCTTGCATGGATTTTGCATCAAAGAACACGTTTATCTGAAAAGTTGAAATCGATTATACCCTTGCCTTAAATATAATTCCAGAATGATTGATGAATTATTGATTGTTAAATTTTCCGAGACTTCCTGAAATAAAACAAACAGTTTCTATCTAAAAACTGGAAATAGATTGAAAAAGATTTTTCTTCCTTAAACTCTTGTCACCAATGCTGCTCATTGATTTGTCCCTGGTTTGCATGTTTCCTCTTTTTAATTCTCTTGATAAGATTGGCTTGAATGATTATGGCAAAACCGGACAAATATCTGCTGTATTTATCCTTGCATGTTTTTCATCCTTTGTTTCGAATTCCATGCATGGTTTTAGGAATTAAAACAATTCTTGGCCCCCCACTGTTGAATTTGAAGTTGCCTTGAAAACAATATATATTTGGAAACCTGAAATGAATATTTTCCAAAACTTTTTGCTGTTAAAATGAGCCTTGATTGCTCATTTACAATAAATTTTAAAATAAGGCTTTTCCTTGAACTGCTGCATGTATACTCCATTGTATCTTTGAACAAAATCGACCATGCTTGTATACATGCTATTTTATTGTTCTTTACTTTTGGTGTATGATCACTGCCTTGATCATTTAGTTGATCTGCCATGCACTTATATACTTGCTACTGAACCATGAACTTGCTGTTGACAATTTATTTGTTGACCCCATTTACCAGCAATGTGTGACACTATCAATCTGCTAGCTGTATTTGTATCACCATACTTGTATTAAACCCATGACATATTACTGTTGCACCATTTATATTTGGACTATTTTGAACTGTCAATTGCTGTGCTCACTATGTGCCCATGTTGTGTTCTTGACTCTGGTTCATGCATGCAGTAGCTTTGTACTGGCTCGACCTTTTGTAGCTGCTTACATGATACATTGACTTTAATTTAACTTGAGCTTGAATATGTTGACTTGTCACTTGTGCCACTGCCACCTTTGCTGATTTTCCTTGATCATGACTGTTGTTGTACACACTATATGTATTGTTGCTTAGCTACTTTGTTCACTGAAAGTACCTTTGAGCTCAACTGAGCCGCACCACCACTATGCTGCACACTTGCCACTTGATCTGGCTTGACACTTGCTCTTGTTTTCAAAAACTGATATGCTTTGTTGTTCACTGATTCCGTGTACTTGTTGTTGACTCACTCAATTGTATTAGACCATGCTAATTTCCATCCTTCATGTGATTTCCCTAATTGTCTTGACCTTGACAATGCATGTATACTGCTGATATATTTTCTTGCATGCTCTTTTTGATGTTCTGCTTCGACACTTGGTTATGTATATGTGTATTCAATTGCACTGAGTCGAGAAGGTCCTCATGGCTACTCCTCAGCTGCTCATTGATTGGCGAGGCAGTGCACACGTGTATATTTATATACGTGTGTATATGCAGCCATTCAGTATTATTTTCTTTCCCTGTTACTATACATATACTGACTAGACACAGATCAGATCAAGTCATGAAAAATGATGAGAAACACACCAGAAATCTGAGGCAAATATTTTATATATATATATATATAAAATTATATATGCTAGAATTTAAAATATTATTTCTGTGTCAGATACTGTGTGTGTGTTTCTTTTGTAAGATAGGTGTAGATGACTGGACTGACAGTGAAGATGCTGTGAAGACAGAGGACAGAAGACAGAAGACAAAAGAATAAAAAACAGTGAATGTATAAAAGTCTGTATGAATGTGTCAATAAAAAAAACTGTATAAAGAGTTGAGTGTCTGTATATGAATCAATGTGAAAGTATATTGACAGGGTTGTAGTGAAGAGCTGTGTATGAATGAAAAATATTAGTGAAGTGTACAAATAGTGGAGTTGTAATTCTGTACTATTTGATATTGAAATAAAATATTATATTTAAATAAAATACTGTGTGAAAATTTGTGTACAGTAGTATTCTATTTAAATATAAATATTATATTCCTGTCTGTGATTTAAATATAGAACAGTACAGTAACAAACACATTAAAATAATATATATTTGGTTGTTATCATCAAACAAAAATCATATAATTGTGTATACAACACCGTCATATACAACAATCTCCCCCTTTTGATGATGACAAACAAATATTAAGATTTTGAATACAATAAATGTGTTTGACAGAAAAGAACATAACTCCCCATATTTGATAGCTCCCCCTACAATACAGACTCCCCCTATAACTGTGCGTGAGTGAAATGAATAATAATGAATTTTCAAAATAAAAAATATTTATAAAATATTTACTCATAAATCAAAATCTGAACGCATTCTCCCCCTTTTGTTATCATAAAAAAGGATTCAGAATTTAAAATATAGATAAATAATGACTAAACAATATAATTTCAGCTTAAGAGGAAGAACGATCATCATAAATCTTAATCAATCAAACAAAAATCATAATATTCTGAGAACAGGTGGCATATTTCACATTGTAGAGAATGACGGATTTACGATGAATTTTATATAAAATAGGGAGAGTTAAAAAAATGAGTTCCAATTATTTTCCAAAGAAATTTTATGAAATTGAGGTTCAAAAACAGTGATGGAATTTGGACTATAATTAATAATTTTAATTTAAGTGACAAAATCGAATATTTTCAAATCCCAATAGCTATAAATCAACAAATCATAATACATCATAAGATTTCAACACATTTCACAGATTAGAATATGGATTGATAGGCTGGTTTTTATACACAAAGGAGGATTTCAGTTTAATTTTAATTTATATCACATTTTTTTATTTAAGAGCACACTGACTACGCATAACCAGAGCTTGGATTTTTAAATGGGGTCAGTCGCAGCTTAAATTATAAGTTGTCTCTTAACCATGCATGACCAGAGCTTGTATTTTTAAATGAGGTTAGAGACACACTTATATATATATATATTATATATGTTTATCATTTTCAGCTTTAAATAGAAAAACTCCTCGGTATATACAACCAATATGAATGATAGAAAGGTGGTAGGTACAAAAATGGACTGTGAAATAAATTTCTAAATTATTTATAGTATGAAATATATGCTCGATTTTACCGGGATCATTGAAAATTTTCAATTATCACTAATTCTGAATAATAATGTAACCACAATTCCATCACAATATTTTCGCTGTTTATTAAAAAAGATTTTAAAACAAATTAACTCTCCACATTAATATAAAATTATCATGGATGGCAGAATGATGATACATAAAGGAGATGGTCGTGAAATAATTGCCAGTTCAAAGATATTATAATAAATATTCAACCATCATGAAAAAATTTAAATAAAATCTTCTCCTGTTGTGAAATATACTGCAGTCACAATTCATCACAATTTCAAAATCTAATAACAATTTTGATGAAATATAAATACAGTTCAATTTGGATATAGATTTCAATTTCTGAATAAATAATCAATAAATAATTTTTAAATTGATTATCAATTACAAGAAGAATTTATGTAAGGTGTCTATACAAGGTTAAAATTCAAAAACAGATGGATGAAAAAGCTGATACCAATTGTAGTCTCCTTATCGAGGAAATTATTCACACCCTAGATATCTCAGATTAAAGAAATTTCAAACACAAAGCCCAAACAGACAAGATTACAAATTTGGCACAATTATTAGAGCTGCAGACAGGAACAAGCAATTATTTGAAGAACAGTATCAGAGCAGCAAACAGATCATAAACAAGCAATTACAGAATATTTTCAAAACAATATCAGATGGGTGAAACAAATATAAGGCACTTCTGATACCACTTGGTGTCTCTATTAATAAATTTTAATCACAAAGATACCGGGGACAAACCAAGATATCACAGTCAGCAGAAATTTAAAAACCAAGCAGATAGTATAACAAATTAGCCAAGCAACAGACAGGTTAAAACAGGCAGTTCTTTGAAAAACAGTATCAGAGCAGCATAAGAGAAATAGTTTCAAATCAGACTTGACAAGATGTTGGTCACACAAGATGATTCATGAACCAATGATTAAAAAATACCATTTCTTTGAAATCATTTGAGGAATATGCAGATTTCAGGATTCAATGAGTCGATCACACCAGATTATTAATTTCAGCTTCAAGATATGTGTGAGATTCAATAAATCAATAATTTCAAATGACTTTAAACAAACAGATATTCAAATCAGATTATCATGAAATAACAGTGATTTTTAAGACTTGATTTTCAAATCAAATTTTCACAAAAATTCAGACAAGCCTAAAAGAAATTTCAGATCATCTATATCAATTTTGAAAGGTATTCATGATCCAGAAAAATAGAATAATTTATTTGAAATCACTTGAATCGATGTCAAGTTTTAGAATATAATGAATCACTCACACACAGTTGATAATTTCAAATTTAGGAGGTGTGTGATTATTCAAAATATCAATAATTTCAGAAGATTTCAAACAAACAAATTCTAGCCATAATGATCATGAGTAATGATGGTTTTCAAGATGTATCACTGAGATTTAAGACAGATTAATTTCCAAGCCAATCCGAAAATCAATGAAATTTCACAACTGATAAATAGCAGTGTGCTGTAATGAGTATAACATTTTAAGCGTTTCCAAAATTAATTGGAAGAAAACTTAAAACAGCATAAGAGTGTGAAATTTCATTAATTATTCAGATCTTCAATCCTTTAGAATTCAAATTAACAGTGTTCATGATATGGCACGAATACATCAACACTGTTATGAATTCAGAGAATCAGAAAACAAACATCAAATCAATTGCAGATATTTACAAAAATAAATTCAAGATCTGGACATGATTAAACACATCAGAGTTTTATAGAAATGAAGCAAATTTCCAGAAAGAATATGAATTCTCCAATATGAAGTTAATGAAGCCTAAGAAGTTACAAAGATATGACAAATCAAAACAAAAAAAAACAGAAGGGATAGAAGGAGAAATAAACAAAGAAAAATGAATATTTACAAAGGTGAGTTTACAGATCATACCAGAATCCAATGAAAATCAGAATTTCTAACTCAACAAATCTTGGTCAAGGAACTGTAAAGAATACAGAAGTATAGAACAGCTTGAAATCAATCTCTTTTCAGCATAGCAGTTCCTTAACCTTCACTGGTACCTAATAGTTGAGTGAATTAAGTGGTCTACCAAAATTTGTAAAACCACTCTGAAATATGTTTACCACTTTTGGTACCCAAACCTGTTTGTATAACAAACCATCAGAATTAACCTTTGTACCCTTAGGAAACCAAATCTGTTTGAACTTGATGAAGCCCGTTTTATTTTTAGGGATCCAAGAATGTTTAAAAGGTTTATTATGAAACAATTTCTCATCACAACTTTGATTCAAAAAACCTTTGAAATTTTTAGAGTTCAAATTTTCAAAGTAGTTCTTTCCAAAACAGTTTGAGGGATTTTTCAAATCATTTGAATTTTGTTTTCCAAAAACATCATTTTTCCCGAAGCCAAGACCAGATTTATTTCCAATAGAAACTTGGTTTGGTAACAGCATATTCAACGATTTTTCCCCATTAGAAAATTTATCCAAAGTTGATTCTAATCGTTGAATTTTGGATTTTAGATCGCTATTTTCTTTTAGTAAATTTGAGCAATTATTTACAGCGATCTTCTGTTTAGTACTGGACTGTTTCAAAACCAAATTCTCATTTTCAAGCAATTTAATTTTGTCTTGGGATTCGGAAATTTCAAGTTCAAATCGTTTTTGCTTTTCAGACACAAAATTCTTGGATTTTTCAATCTCATTTTCAAGTTCTTTCAAAATCAAACCACTCTTCACCAAATTTTCATTTTCAGCAATTTCAAATTTGGAATATATATTAGTCTTAAAATTTTCAAATTCCTTTTGTAAAAATTTATTCAAACTTGATAACTTAATCTTGTTTTCTTTTAAGATCAGAATTTCTTTTTCAAACTTTTGAATATTTTTATTGAGATGAACAAGATTGGTTTTCAATTTTAAACAATTTTTGCAATATGAATTTGAAGAATTTTTAAAATATTCAAGTTGTGATTCCAAATCGTCAATTTTGCTGGTCAACTCAAGATTTCTAGATTTTAGAAATTTGTTTTTAGATTGGAGTTTATCAACAGACTTAGTTAGATCAGAACACATATAAACTAAATCTTCATATGAGAAATTTCCTGTCTCATCGTCTGTTGAATCTCCATCGACTGATCCATCTGAATTTTCATTTGTAAATCCTGTTAAGCAGAACTCTGAATCTGAGCTGACATTCTGGGGTTTTGAACAGTTGTTGTCAATTGGTCCATACTTTGCATTAAGAGTTCTCCAGATTTCCGGCGCAGTTAAACAATGGGAGATCAGACTGTATTGATCATTATCAAGATAAGAATAAAGAATATGTGTAGCACGAGAATTAAAAACTTTATATACCATATCGTACCCATTGATAACAACATCCCAACATTTCATATTAACAGATTTTAAATAAAATTCCATTTTGGATTTCCAGTTTAAAAAATCTGTTCCAGTGAAAATAGTTGGAGAAAAACTGGACTGACTCTCTATCGATTGACAACTAGGTTCCATGATTCTAGGGTTAATGAAATTACCAGGCTCTGATACCACTTGTTGGATCTAGATTAACCCTAGAGGGGGGGTGAATAGGGTTTATCACAGTTTTTAACTGAATTAAAAATCTAACAGGATATTAAAATAATAAACAGATCACAGGATATAACAGAAACAGAAATGCAGAAAATAAATCACACACAGATATACCCAGCTTCGGCAAAACCCTGCCTACTGCTGCATTTCTAAGGTTTCTACTAGGTGATAGAACAGTTCCCGCATACAAGACCATGTACACTCGCAAACCCTGCTCCTATTCTAACCCTACGCTCAATACCCTAGAATGACCGGTATCGACTCGATCAGATTTTCCTGAATTACAACCCCGTAATCCGTAATCCAGATTTTACAGACTCTGAAACTGACAGTCAACACCCTGACTGATTCACCCTAGTTTTTACAGATCTAGAAACTGTTTGAATTCGATTTACAAAACTAAAACAAAATACAATACAAACTTAAAAACAAAAACAAATGGAAAACCCCTTGTTTTAGAATAAACTAAAGGAGATTAAATAAGAGGGGTCATCCCCTTTTTTCTTTTGACTTAGTCCATGAATACTTGGCCGGCCCATTCACTTTTATTTGCCCGATCTCCTTTTCTTTTGGAATCAGAAATGGCAGCCGTCAAAAAGGAATTAGGGTTTCCTTCAAATCCCAAATAGAATCTCGATCGTTTGCTTATGGAATCAATTCTCTGATGCTTCGAAGACTATGGATGACTCTGACACTCTGATTTGGGGTTGTTCTTCTTCTCGATCGAAACCTATGTGAGTTCTCTAATTTGAAATTGTTTGCTTGAAATTGATTGTTTGGATTTTTGATGCACAACTGCCTATGATGATATTGGTGTCAAATAGGATTTAGAAATCCTTTAATTGAGCTCTGATTTCGTGTATGTGGCTTGGTCTGAGATTGCGGTTTTCCCTTTTGAAATTCTGATAAAAATTGTTTCTTGCGCGTACAAATGACTTAATGAATTTCTGCGTTGCTTTCCCCTTTCGATTTGGTCTGTATTGATTTGAATGCAATGAAGTAATTCTGGAAGTATACTTTGTTGTTTCCTCTTTGTTGCCGTGAATTTACAATTAAATTTGCTCGGCTAGAATTGCTGATTTTATTGAAATAAATCTGGAAATGGATTGTCCCTGAATTATGTTGATTTCTCGAGTTTCCCCTTTTGCTGATTCTTGATAAAATGGTCTGATTTGTTTCCATATAATCTCCTTGCATGGATTTTGCATCAAAGAACACGTTTCTCTGAAAAGTTGAAATCGATTATACCCTTTCCTTAAATATAATTCCAGAATGATTGATGAATTATTGATTGTTAAATTTTCCTAGACTTCCTGAAATAAAACAAATGGTTTCTATCTAAAAACTGGAAACGGATTGAAAAAGATTTTTCTTCCTTAAACTCTTGTCACCAATGCTTCTCACTGATTTGTCCCTGATTTGCAAGTTTCCTCTTTTTAATTCTCTTGATAAGATCGGCTTGAATGATTATGGCAAAACAGGAAAAATATCTGCTGTATTTATCCTTGCATGTTTTTCATCCTTTGTTTCGAATTCCATGCATGGTTTTAGGAATTAAAACAATTCTTGGCCCCCCAATGTTGAATTTGAAGTATCCTTGAAAACATTATATATTTGGAAACCTAAAATGAATATTTTCCAGAACTTTTTGCAGTTAAAATGAGCCTTGATTGCTCCTTTACAACAAATTTTAAAATAAGGCTTTTCCTTGAACTGCTGCATGTATACTCCATTGTATCTTTGATTAGAATTGACCATGCTTGTATACATGCTATTTTATTGTGCTTTACTTTTGGTGTATGATCACTGCCTTGATCATTTAGTTGATCTGCCATGCACTTATATACTTGCTGCTGAACCTTGAACTTGCTGTTGACAATTTATTTGTTGACCCCATTTACCAGCAATGTGTGACACTATCAATCTGCTAGCTGTATTTGTATCACCATACTTGTATTAAACCCATGACATATTACTGTTGCACCATTTATATTTGGACTATTTTGAACTGTCAATTGCTATGCTCACTGTGTGCCCATGTTGTGTTCTTGACTCTAGTTCATGCATGCAGTAGCTTTGTACTGGCTCGACCTTTTGTAGCTGCTTACATGATACATTGACTTTAATTTAACTTGAGCTTGAATATGTTGACTTGTCACTTGTGCCACTGCCACCTTTGCTGATTTGCCTTGATCATGACTATTGTTGTACACACTATATGTATTGTTGCTTAGCTACTTTGTTCACTGAAAGTACCTTGAGCTCAACTGAGCTGCACCACCAATATGCTGCACACTTGCCACTTGATCTGGCTTGACACTTGCTCTTGTTTTAAAAAACTGATCTGCTTTGTTGGTCACTGATTCCATGTACTTGTTGTTGACTCACTCACTTGTATTAGACCATGCTAATTTCCATCCTTCATGTGATTTCCCTGATTGTCTTGACCTTGACAATGCATGTATACTGTTGATATATTTTCTTGCATGCTCTTTTTGATGTTCTGCTTCGACACTTGGTTATGTATATGTGTATTCAATTGCACTGAGTCGAGAAGGTCCTCATTGCTACTCCTCAGCTGCTCATTGATTGGCGAGGCAGTGCACATGTGTATATTTATACACGTGTGTATATGCAGCCATTCAGTATTATTTTCTGTCCCTGTTACTATACATATACTGACTAGACACAGATCAGATCAAGTCATGAAAAATGATGAGAAACACACCAGAAATCTGAGGCAAATATTATATATATATAATTATATATGCTAGAATTTAAAATATTATTTCTGTGTCAGATACTGTGTGTGTGTGTGTTTCTTTTGTATAACAGGTGTAGATGACTGGACTGACAGTGAAGATGCTGTGAAGACAGAGGACAGAAGACAAAAGACAAAAGAATAAAAAACAGTGAACGTATAAAAGTCTGTATGAATGTGTCAATAAAAAAAACTGTATAAAGAGTTGAGTGTCTGTATATGAATCAATGTGAAAGTATATTGACAGGGTTGTAGTGAAGAGCTGTGTATGAATGAAAAATATTAGTGAAGTGTACAAATAGTGGAGTTGTAATTATGTACTGTTTGATATTGAAATAAAATATTATATTTAAATAAAATACTGTTTGAAAATTTGTGTACAGTAGTATTCTATTTAAATATAAATATTATATTCCTGTCTGTCATTTAAATATAGAACAGTACAGTAACAAACACATTAAAATAATATATATTTGGTTGTTATCATCAAACACAAATCATATAATTGTGTATACAACACCGTTATATACAACATTTACAATAATCACAGAAAGTGCAACTGATTGTTTAATAGATTAAAGATACACAGAAAGTATTCTTTTTCTAGTAATGTCCAAGTCTAGAATATTCTGTTTCCTTGAAATAATATTGCCGTCTTATGCACTGGTTGACATAGTTGCATTTTGTTTCCCAGGATAAAATGGACCAACTTTGCGGCGTAGTGCCAACAAACGGAGTTCTGACGAACTGAAGTAGATTACAGAAGATAGATCAGAGGATTACTTTGTAGAAGGAGAAGTAATGTGAGCAGAAAGGTGAATTCTGTCTTGACCCCAAGAGCCCCAAGGCCTAATCTTTGATATTTTAATGTATTATTATGTCATGGCCAGGTCCACACATCCCCATATAATCCCTCTTTCTTTTATTTTATATAAGCCTATTGGCTTCTAATATATTAGGAGAGATTGTGTTAATATTTTTATGATGTGAGACTTATATGTTGCTATCTCTTCTTCTTCCCAAATTCCTTTCTCTTGCTCATTCATTTCCAACAGAAAGTCTATTTAAACACAAAATATAGACACAATTGATGACATAATATATATCTACCATTGGATTACCCCATGAATTTCACACTTCCATATAAAGACAAAAAATATAACGGTCTAAATCATTTGTGTCATCAATTGTGTTTGATTTCGTGTCCAAATAGCTTCCCATATATATATATATATATATATATATATATGTATATATATGTATATATATATCTGTGTGTGTGTATAGGGGACGACTATTTGAACACAAAATTAGACACAAACAGGGAGACACAAAACACCAACCGTTGGATCTTTTTGTCTTTTTATGAAGAGGTGGAACTCATGGGGTGATCCAACGATGCAAATCGATTGTGTCACCATTTGTGTTAATTATTTTTTCTAAATAGACTTACCCATATATATATATTTAATAATATATAAACATATGAATTTAAGAAATAGCTCACGTCTGAATTTGAAAACTAGAACTTGCAGTATAAATGATAATTAAATAGAAGTTAACGTTATTGTAAACAAAACATTACAAAGATACAAATGTGATTAACTAAAAATGCTAACGTTAAGTAAATGAAACACTACAAAATAATTAAGAGAGATTTATTGAAGGCTAAGATTATTTGAGCATAACGTTATAAATCAATAAATGTAGCCTAACATCATAAGGGAACTAATACAGAAAAGATAGCACATGCATAGACACGCGTATGCATAATTATTTAATATAAATATATACATGTATTGATTTCAAAAATAATGCGTTGAAACTCGAAACAAACGAGTGTAATGAAAGAAATTAAATCACGAAAAGTAATTAACGTTAAATTACAACGCTCAAATAATTAATAACGTACGACATTAATGAAATTAAAAGTGACATAAGTAGATATTTATTTACATTAGCAAACGTAACGTAAAAGTTTAAGAGCGGAGAATTATTTCTAGAATAGTAACACATGTGTGTGTATTCAGAAGTAACGAGCGTTTGAATTTAAAAATAAATATGCATCATAGTTGGAATTAAATCACATGATATAAGAAGTTTAATTAGTTAAGTAATGTATGAACTCAAAATGCGAGTGAAATAAATATTTATAATTTAAAACGGGCAAGACATGTCATTGTGCGTTTTTATTTTTTATTGAACGCACAGATCTTGTCTAATTTAAATCGAACGGACAACGTTCCTAATTTGGACATTTGTAAATAAATGTGCAAGGCTAGTCTTCGAACTCATATTTTTTCGAATGAGTGCGGAAGCCTTGTCACTTTCCTTTCTCCTTAGGTTTTTAATTCAAGATCTAGAGGTAGAAGCTGTAGATTAGAATATAGACATTCAAACTCTCTGTCCGTATAAGTTAAGTTTTTCGTTCTGATTTTAGTTTGTTTGTTTTATTTTATTTTAGATCCAGATCTATAAATCCATGTAAAATTCCATTTGTAGATTCAAATAGGTGTACAAAAGGGAAAGACTATGGATAATATATTTGGATTCAAATCACATCTAGTACTTAGAGTGTTTTTTCCAAGTGAGTAAATTTAAATTATATATCTTTTCTTATTAATGATATACAATGTCGTTAGGTTCCCCATTAAATTACTGAGTTTGACATATGTTGTGTTTGGGGATAATTGTAGGAAAAATGTTTGCAAGCTAGTACATATTATACTATAAATTGTTAAAAGTGTACTTATATGAAAATCGTCATTATTGTGCAACAAAATCCAAATAAAAGATTATAAGTAACGTTGGAATTCAGAATTGTGGGAAAATGCATAAGTCTAAAAAGTAAGACTATTACAGTAAATTGTCAAAACTTAGGGAATAAAAGAAAAATGAATGTCTAATTGAAAAAAATGGATTGGAAGTTAGTAGTAGGTTAGCTGGTTGGTAGAGAAAAGAGGGTATATTTCCACAATTTAATATTATAAGAAAGATGGTAAATATAATTGCAAGGATAAGATTAAGGAAAGTGAGATTAGTGCAAAATAGGGAAGTTATTGTATTTTGCACTAATTCGACAATTAAGAGAAGAAATAAGAAAAATCTTGCAGTTGTGTGTTATTATTCCTAGTATTAATGTTAAAATAAGAAAATAGATTTTAATATAGTTTCTATAACCAACCAAGTGTGATAAGGCTACCTCCTAAAGCACTATAACCGTAAAGTAAGCAAAATTGGAATAAAAGAAAGAAGAAAAAAAGAGTAATAGACAAATGTGGATTATTTGGTTATCTACATTTTTTCATGTTCTGAAAATGTCTAATTATGTAAAATTAGTTAAAAATGTAGTTTTAATCCTTTATGCATGCGCAGGAAATGAAATAAAGTGTGTAATTTTGCAAGCATGGATTAAATAAAAAATAATTAATTTATAGAAAACTTGTATACAAATTAAAGATTTATAATAAAAAGGAATTAGAATAAGTTAGAAAAGTTAATGAATATTTACAGTAAATTATGACATGTGTTATAATTCAAAAAGTAACAGAAAATGAACAGATTACAGAGCTTCCTTCTCCAATGGCGTCTGGATAATATTCCCTTCTTTCTTCCTCTCTTATGCCATTGTTTCGTTCCTTTCCCACCAAATTTCGTTTACTTTTCCCTTTCTCTCCATTCATCTTCTTCTTCCATTTCTCCACTCAAATTCAGATCCAGTTTACGCTGTAGTGGATTTTAGCTCCTCTTCCCCCAAATCTCGGATCCGGTGCTCTAGCGCTTTAATCTGCTTCCATTTCTTCTGACTGGTCACTATTTTTAATTTACAAACCCTAGCTTTTCAACACTCTTCGTTCCTTTTGTTTCTAGCTTCAGTTCCTTGTTACAATACTTATGCCTACTCTGTGATTGTTTCAATTGTCCTATCGCGTCTCCTCGAATCGACAGATTGCATTTCTCTTAACCTCAATTTGTCTCACCGAAAGGTAGACCCTTTGGCTATGGGTCGACATCTTCGACATGCTGGTCGGGACAACTAGTTTGGTGAGTTGTTTGGTTGGTGTTTGCTGGTCTGATAGTAGATATGTTGTCTGTCAGTGTTTGGGTGTGACCCTTTGTTTAGCGAGTGTGTTACCATCGTTCAATCTGTCAGTCTTGTGTTTGTCTATGCAGGAGCGTTTGCGATAGCTTAAGGTTCTGGTTTGGCAATTTCTGGTGATGGATGCTGAGTTTTTGGGATGATTATGTTATGTCATAGCTTGAGGAAAATGTGTTTGTCATGGGTGTTTTTAGGTGGTTTGTGTTGTGTCATATTTTGAGGAATATGTGATATGCCATGAGAGACATTTGTATGTGTATGTCTATGTATATGCATTGGCTTCTTTGTTTCCATTGCTTTGTTGAGACTGCGTCGGTAGCTTGGGGTCAGCCATGTTATAAGGTTTAGCATTTCCGATTCTCTAACAGTTTGTCTCATGGAATGGCTTTGTCACCGCTAGACTTGGAGCTAGTATATATGTAGTGGTTTTCAACTACTTTGTAAGGTTCTGTCATAAGTAATATAGGTATGTGAATTGTCTCACCCTGCTTGGTGATTGTCAGTGTAATATGTGATGTCAATGTATTGCTCCCTGCATGGAGATATGTTATGTCATTTTGATATTGTAGTCCAGACATACGGTCGAGCTCTGTGCTATAATCTAGGATAGTTGAAATGGACGGTCCACTCTAAAAGCTGATAATAGTTGTTAGACATCCGATCTATTTTTTGTAATTTACTGAATTTATTATTTGTTATAATAAAAGTATTACGAATTACTATAAAAACCGGTCGGCTTTGCCGAAATGAACGAATTACTGTGATAAATAACAAGTGTGTTGACATATAAGAAAATCATAATAAAAGAAAAAGAATGTAATTTGTTGTGATAAAAGTAGAATATCATAGGCTCAGACTAGGATCTGAGTCAATAGATTGGGCTAAGGTCTAGAATTGGGCTAAAAAGAAAGAAAGAGGAATTAGGAAAATTTGAATATTTGTGAGTAAAATTATAGCATGATGGTTGTAATCAAAAAGAAGAAAAGTGAAGATAAGAAAAGCTTATTATGAGTAAAACTTGGATTTGGTATAAGTTTAATAAGCATGTAACAGTAATGGTCTGTTCGGGCAGTAAAGGCTGATTGGAAAAGTAAGTGACCAATAAAGTTAATAAGCAAGTAAATAAGGCCCAGACCGGATAAAGTTGTGTAAATAACGCTAATTAATGCTATAATAAAAGAAAATAAAAGTAAGCTAAATGCATAACAAAAGATTAGACATAGGGTCTAATAAAATAGTGTGGTGCGTATGGAGCAGCTCAATGGGAGCCTGGATGAAGGGCCTAGCGAAGCAGATTATCACAAACATTTTAGTACAGTGGGAGCACATCTAACTTTTTATTCAACGAGACTTGAGGGAAGTGGGAGACTTTTACGGGACATGAGGATACTCTAGGATGGCCCTCTAGGTGGGCCTAACGAAGCTGAACACCCAGAGGTAGGTCTGTAGTGGTTCCATCAAAATAGTATGCCTTACCTTCATTTATATCAAGGGCAGTCAGAAGACTGATGGGTGACTTTAGAATTTGGCAGTTTCCTTGGCTGCGACAACAAGCTTCGTGGTCTGGACACAATAAAGATAATACTGTTCAGATACTTGTCACTATCAATCAAAGTGAGAATTAGAAAGATTAGAGCTAAACTAACAGGTCAATGGTCTTGCATTATCGAGACATTGAATGAGAGACAATGTCAGTTGGATGTTTAGTTTGTTTGTCGTAGGGCACGATCACTTAGCACTTGATGGGTCTTTCAACTAGTTTAGGGAGAGCTACATAGAGACGTAGCCATGGAGAAAGAGACAAACCAAATATAATACCAATATTGTAGGCCTAAAAAATCCATCCTTTACATTATAAGAAATTCCCGACTGAGATCCATACATGGGTAGGACTTGTGAGTGAAGCTCGGGTAGACAGTATGATTATGTGTAATTCCTCGATGTATGCACTGGATGGTACATCATGGATGTCTGAGCATTTGAACAAGCTGATGCGAACGCGGTTTCACCTTTTTTATCAAATGATGGAGCATATCCACTGTAGGCTGCGCAAAGCTGTCCTTAACAAATGTAATTGGAGTACTCTTTCGTAGCGAGACGATGGAGTCCTATCAAGGAGGATACATAATGTACTATGGATAGTACTTAGGACCACGATGGTCAATTTGACGTATAGATAATTGTATATTGCTTATTAGGTTCTATATAGTAGGGAGTATATGGGTAAGGATTAAGCGGGAAGCGAGGGCATGGAAAAATTGAATAACCTAATTAAACTAACAGGGTAATAGAACGGTATATGTAGTATTAAACTTAAAAGTACATAATTTGTCTATTCACCAGAACATTAGCTCTGCCCCTTCCTCATAACAATCCACAGGTTAGGTGACAGGAAGAAATTGTTCGACTTAGAGACATTTGTTTATAAAGTGTTAATATTTTGGTAAGTATTTACCTAATGTTATATTTTAACCATTTCTGGGGTGAGTTCACTACAACAAAAATCACTTTTCGCAACAGGTGATGTCTGTTGCAGTAGACCAATTGCAACAGGCCCGTGCCTGTTGATATATCCGGAGTTGTAAAAAGTTTGCAACAGGTTTTGCCCGTTGCAATGAAACGTTGCAGTATACTTTTTTTGCAACAGGCCTTTGCTGTTGCAACACAACCTTTTGCAACAACAGATGACAGTTGTAAACCTGTAATAGGCATTGGACAAAAAAGATACTGCAACTGGTTTTGAAAGTTGTAGTAAGCCAAAGAACAACTGTTACTGACCGTTGCAATAGACTCTTTTACAATTGTCTTAAGTTGTTGCAACATGTCATTTTGCAACAACAAACATCGGTGAATTTTTAAAAGGTAGTAATACTACAACTATCTATGCCCATTGCAATAAATCCTACTACAACTGTTATTTTCTGTTGCAAATGACTCTGCTGCAACTGACAACTGAAGTGGCTACATACAATTACCAATACCTACAGTCCACAATTTACTATAATATCGATAAGATATATTATAAAGAAACAAACATACATTCCAAAAGACATTGACAAAATATTAGATTCACACATAAGATAAACGTGATCCATACATTATATTAGTTGAAGTTACATTCAATGTTTAGCAAAATAATAACCGTAATACATACAAAACGTAAACGCATAACGTACCAACAATTCCAAAATACAGTTCAACATGCCACCTAAAAGCTAAAAAGCACATACTACTCTAGTGAAATGAAGTCTTTGTGGTAAGCCACGGTTGTTCCGACGGCCTCTCGAATGGTGTACGCCTCCGCATTTGGCCTTAGTAGATAAGCTTCAGGATCCACGGCTACGTTAACCCATACCTATGAAAACAATACACATTAAACATTGAATAGATATTTATGACAAAAACATTGAATAGAAAACATGCATCAGACTGTTTGTAAACATCGAATAGATAAGCTTTCAAATGGAGATGTGCATAATATAAAATTAAAATTAAAATGAAAGCCTATAATCAACCAGCTTTTAAAAGGTTTCTTTCTGAAAAGGGCGAACCGTTAACTGGCGAAAACTGAATTGGTTAGCCAGGGCTCTAGCCATTCACACCAATCAATATGTTTTTTGGCCGATCCAACACTATGATTATATTTATACCTCAGAAATATGTCCATCACCTTAAGTCGGTCGTCTCTTTTGGTTTGCTAATGTGGTTATTGTGTTTACAGCAACAGAGTAGCATAACAGTATTTTATCAGTTTAGTTAAGGTTTTATATGTGAGAAAATAAGAACAAAAAATGGTTGAAACTCTAGAATACATGATAATATCAGTCAAAAAGAGTCGTGTAGCATAGCCTACCCTGCACCAACCCAAATTAAAACATGCTCAACAAATACTTCACAAGTCTGAAACAATAGATCAATTTCACTCTCTACACCTACCATCACTCTTCCATCCAGCCTATAAAATCACATCCCACTCCTCTAATTCGAATCACTATAGGAACAAATCGTAAATTCCATTTCGACACTCGCACATCTAAATTCCATTTTACCATCCGTCAGAGTACCTGTTTTATCTGAAAACATATAATTAATCTGCCCCAAATCCCTGTTAATATTCAATGCCCTGCACTGAAACCTTGAATCACTCTCCTCATGATACATCCCCTGACCCTGTATCATAAAATAAGCCTGCCCAACCCTAACAATCTCCATAGAAATAAACAGCGCTATTGGAATCATCACCTGAAACTGTATCACCCCCATTAGGAACGTGAACACGACCTCCCATCCTATCCCATAATACTTATACTTCCCTGGTTTCTTATCTTCATAATCCATCTTCCTATAACAGGGCAAGTAGTCCAACTCCTTTTCATGCATGTCTAACCATAAACCGCAAAAACTGTTACCACACTATACAATACGAACAAGGCCACTGCCAAGTAAATAGTCTCCCTGTTCATGTTCGTCTCCAGCCTGCTTTTCTTGGTAAGTTTTATAAAATGAAAATGCGCAACTTCTTTATAATTTTTCTAAAAAACTGTAACCTTCTTCTTTTCCTCTTTGCATACAAAAACTAAAATCACACAATTCCTCAAGCCTTAAGGCAATTTACATGAGACCAGTGATATTTCCAAGCTATCAAGGATGACGACCTATTTGCACTGGTTTGTAGATAAAATTTGATAGTACGGTGACACAACAGTTCGGATAGCGGATGCATAGGCAGTAAGGTGGGCGATCATAGTTTCTTCTTTATATAATGCAATTCTAATCCTATAATGATGATCTGCAGTTATAATTAATGAAAATAAACATTTATAAACCAAGGTTCAAAAGTCCGCCCGGCACGCCAAAATCCGGCCATTCCGGTCCGGTTCCGGCGTCGATCGGACTGGAATATGCATGAAAACCTGGTTCTGGAATATACAGCAGAAACAGCGGAAATTGAATGCAAAAAAATGAAATTCGAAGCATATGTAAAAAGGGAAGCATATGTAAAACTGAAATTCGAAGCATTTGTGAAAACCAAAGCTGAACCGAAACCGGAACTACAATGGAACTTCCGAAATTACCGGAACGAAACCGGAACTTTAGAAAATTCAACTATCCGGAATGGAAAAGAAAACGGGATTTTTAAACCTTGTTAAACAACTAAGTTCACATTATGCAGGGTTTAAAAGGGAATTTGGTAGGGTTTAGAAGGGAATTTGGTACAAATAGGAAAAAGAAAAACTGAGTTTCTCTCAGTTTTTATATTTTGGTACAAATAGGAAATAGAAAAACTGAGTTTCTCTCTGTTCTTATAATTATATAAATATTCCACTAAATTGATCAAGTAAAGTGTTAAAGCAGACTTAGAAAAATAGGATTTCTTGCCAAGGGCATTCCTAAGTGACGAAACGCAAAATGAAGGCGACCTAAGATGAAAGAATGTAGTAGAACGACTAAATCCATGGCAAGTGGCGATGTTAGAAATTAAAGTGAGTATACACGATGATAAATCATTTCTTGAGATGGGTGTATATGTGTACGAGATATTGAAGCATGAAATCGATGGGGACATGAATGCAGATAACCCATTTACGAAAATGTGCAGCCAAGATAAATGGCATAATAACCATATAGGAAATCTAAATGGCAAATAGTAAAATTAAAGAACACCCTTTTTAAGAAAAAAACCTACTGATTTTGAAATTTAAAGAAATGCATAACCATATAGGAAATCTAAATGGCACATAGAAAATTATGAATTATTCACTTCCGAGAACACTAAGATGAAGGTGATATCACATGATTAATCGAAACCTATTGAATGGCTACGTTAACTCATACCTTCCAACAGTCCGGCCCAAGTTTCATAAAGTGTACTGAAGCATTCAGATCGGTGCTTGCAATCGTTCCTTCTGCAACTACGTTCTTACGCAAACCCAATAGCTTGCACTTTCTTTTTATCAAACTTTCGGAACTACTGCTATTTTGACGATCATCAGTTTGCGTATTATTACTTCCACGGTGTGACTGCAAACAAATAGAAAAAAAGATTATTCAGTCCTGTAACAATGGATTATTCACTGCATAAAGATTATCCATGGTTCGGAAATGTGTGATCAGCAAAACTGGTGCATATGTGTGCTTATTAATCATGGCAGATGAAAATTTATAGCATGTGTATAGTACCTGTGCCGTATGAGTACGAGGAGTCTGCGGATTAGGTGCACTATCGATCCTCTTTTCATTCACGTTCCGTAGAATGTATTATGTTTAGATACGCACCTAATATAATCTATTTGCACATATCAAATACTCATAAGTACGGCTAACTATCTATAACTTACTGTATTGATCAATTTAGTTAGCTCTTCTACTTTAGTCGTCAAGTTAGCAACTTGATTTTCCAATGCAGACACCTTTTTTGAATTGCTTACACGTATACCAATTTTAGATGGTACAATGCCAAAGCCTAGTCCTCTCACTCTTCCCTTATGCTCTGTGCCAGAAACCTTCGACACTCCATCTTCACCTATCGATGACATTCTCTGAGAGCTATGAGTGCTACTGCTATGCTCTTTTATCTTAGCCTGCAGATTTTTGTTAAAAAAAACATCCAACGTTAAAAAATGAAATATATTACGGTAGTGCGAAGCATGCATCAGAAAAAACAAAGTGAATGTAAAATTAACTGATATTGTTAAAATATTAAACCGCCCTACTTTTGAAGATTACTACGAATTTCAAAGATTACTTATGTAATTTTCATCTGATTTGAAAGTTATATATAAGCAGCTTGTGAAAATTACTTATGAAGATTAGTACGAATTTAGAAGATTTGGTCGGATTAAAACAGAAGTAATTATACGCGGCAAGTGGATATACCATAATGCTCCATAAATAGTATAGAAGTGCCATAGAGAGTGTACGTACATTTTGATTCAGCGCATGTTTGCTAACAACAATTTGTTTATACAGCAATTGGGTACTAATCAACTTATCATCAGATGTGTTTATAAACTACTCTTACAGGTTTTTCTTGCTTAAATCCATATATGTTAAGAAAATGTGTGGCAACTATGGATAAAAAGTAGTTTATAAACATGCTTTCAATCTTAGTTTTAAGATTCAGACATATTAGGGAACATTTAGGCACTTGAATTCCCCCAATATCTAATACATGACATTTGCGTAAATGAAAAAAAACCTAACTACATGTTTGTGTTTATTCTTTTATCTTATGGACTATCATATTTGTTTTGTGTTTGGGATCGATGTTGAATTTAGATTATGCTACTATACTGAAATTGCAAGATTCTGAAAATTTTGGGAGACCCCAGTCAGTTTGAGGTTTCGTCGGTCACCAAGTCGCCCTTGTAACTGCAATATGTAACCATTTCTCGTTTTTCTAATTGGTAAAGCATTGTGGTTTAAATGCCTGAACATCGAAATGTTCCTTTTCCATAAATTTTCATGAATGTGGCTCAAGCTTTCTAACATTATGTCGTGAATAAGCACGAAAAGTATATCATTCGATCAAACATACTATATATATGATAATGCTAATATTTTATTTGCATCTAGAATGGCAAACAGGATAAATCCATAAATGGGCAACAAATATATGATCTATCAACACTGCTGCTTTATTGATTGTAAAGTCAGTCAACCGACGATTATATATTGTTCTGAAATTTTAAACTCAGTTGAATCAAAGATTAAGTAAAAACAAATTCTTGAATGTGATCTCACGTAAAGTCCAAAACTATTGATACTTAAGGTACAATTAAAAATCATCATTTATGTGTACATCCTATTCGTTTCTTGTATACGGTTAGCAAATCAAAAATCAAGCTTTTACTGACTGCAATTAATAACCGTTGATCTCTGTCTAAATTAAAAAGTGTGAAATTTAAAGCCATTCCAAACTAGGCATACTGCATACTATAATTATTGATGCCAACGAAACAAATCTACTGGCGATGTTCATTCATCGATCGAATGTACAGATTTGCCATAAAACACAATGAAATATCATTTAATGTTGACCGTTCGTTTTGATCCACTGGTAAAACGACAACCATATGACAATTGAAAGTTATAGACTTATAGAGTAAATAGAGGGGATGTTCTCGGCTGTCATTGATCATCTTGAAGTTGGTGGATGCGGTCGGAAATTGTCAGAAAGCGTCTAGATTTGGAGGCAAATTTTACGATTATGCATTGATCAGTAGGTAACGATCGAAGGAGGACAACATTTTCACCATTTAATCTTTGGTATCAATTTTTGGTGTGTGAAAGGAAAAATTAGATGTACAGATACAATTTGCCCTAAAAACATCCAAAGGAACAAACACGCTCCAATAAAATTAAATTGTGAACGTTAAAATAGAAGCACCAAACTGTGAACGTTAAAATAAAATCACCATATCATAGGAAAGCACTATTAACTTGAACACACACCACAACATAGAAACCAGAAGAAAATAAATATATAGTTAGTTACAAGCATCGACTTCTTTAGCTTTCTACTCACAGTTTACTTAGAGATTCATCATATAACATAGATTTAGAAAGATTTACACCGTCTGTATATGACAATTTTCTTTCTGCTATTCTCATTACTTACATAAATTGGACTTATCACTAGTTGTGTTAATATTCGAACACAATTGATATTATACTATAACGGATTTACACGATTGCATTCTTTTATGTTCCACATTTCTTATAAGAACAAAATAATCAAACTATTCATGTGTTTTTATCATCCTATTTGTGATATAATGGATATTCATCGTTGTATCCTCTTTTCGGTTCCATCTTTCATGAAAAAACAAAGTTGTGTTAATGTCTATATCTTATTATGTTTCCAATTTCATCTTTTTTTAAAGAGTGTTAATAAAATTGTGGTTAGAAAAGTGTACAGTTTAACGTTATTTTTTGAACTGGATTGGCTGTTAAGTAGGGACGACCGACTAGGACATGTGTACCGTGTACGTATCTGTACAATCATTTTTTTTTCTTTGATGGGAGAAGGAGCGTCTATTTTATGCCTAAAAGAAATGTTTTCAATTAGTTTGTTGTACAATAATTATTCTGATCGGTCTATTCAATGAAATTATAAAATGCGTTCATGCATATTCAAAGGGGTGGTAGGGGTGGGTCAGTACGATCAAAGCTTCAGTTGGTCATTTTGAGTCTTTGACCATCCTACTAATATTATTAAAATATTATACCTTAAGTATCATATACAGACGTATTATACCTTAAGTATCAATATAGAGATGTATTTTGTTTAAAAATTCTAAGAGGGTCTTTGTGAGTGGAGGCCTACGATGAACTTACTATACCTCGCAAAGCTTATATTTTATGAGGATAATTGCAACTTTTCCCTATATTCTGGAAGCAATACCAAGTAGGGCGGTGATTCTTTATATCAGTTTTAGCGAAGATAAAGGAATTGTTTAAAGCCAAAGATCAATTTATATAATTCTTAAAGCCGAAGGATAAGACCACAACCAGTATGCCACAACCAGTTTATCACATGGTCAGTAAGACCTAAAAACCATTGACCTAAACTGTTTTTAATTAAAATTAGAATATAAAAACTGCTCTGACCTTTTAGAATTCATCAAATACTCCAGGAGCTGTTTTTAATTAAAATGCAGAGTAGACTGTCTTTTTAATTCACAAAATGCCTCATGAAAATTTTGAAAGCTGATTTAAAGATCTTTACTAGCTGTGAAATAAACATTAAATGTCTGAATATGAATTGTCTAACATGCATTATCTAGCTGTTTGATTGTTTTGATCAAATCAGCTTTCTTGTACTATCTAACAAAATTCTTACAATATTAACATAAATAAATTCTTACAATGCAATCAGCGACAACAGAATTCGACGGGTCTCCAATTTTTTTGGTGTGGGCTTTGCACCATAAATCGTCTCGGCTAACATCTGATGTTCCACTTTCCATTTTCTACTCAGAAAAAAAAACAAGTAAGAAACGAAGAAAAAATATATATAATGGATGTAAACATAACCCAAACATGCATTTTCTTACCATTTCTTCTGCTAACCTTGCATAACCCTTTCTACCCATTGTGTGTGGAGTTTTGTTCTTTTCTCTAATTGCTTTGAATTTATTGCTAGTTAGCTACATAGAACAATTTCATTAGTAAAATATAATTTACATTTGAGTTTATAACCGATAAAGCTTATTACCTCAAAGTTTTCTGGCAGCTTTTCCTTTACGAAGTCATTCCACTCTTCATCACTCTTTACGTTTTTAGGTTTTAGCATGGCTAACCTAGAAGAAGAGTCGGGAGAATCAGACGCCAATTTAATAGCAAAAACCAATCTCGATTTCGACTCTTTCCATCGTGCTCCCATCATCTGAAACAGCAAGTCCTTGTAAACTGCATCTACCTTGAATCTCGTATGCACAACAGAAATAGCAATAGAACAGCAATAAAACAGCCAGAAAATAGCAATATTTGATATGAGCAAATATAAAAAACCAGAAATCACAATGGTCATACCTGTATACAAGTCCATAAATCATCCTTTAGGAGCTTATCAACTTTTTTCCACTCACTAATGGTCATAGGAACCATCTCCCTTACTAGTGTACCGATGTAAGATGACAAGTGACGAGAATTGACAACTACAGGTTGACCTATATCATTGAATTCCACTTTAGGCTTCTCGTCAGGAATCAAGGAAAATTTCTTCATCGTCGTCTTTCCTCTTTTTTTCTTGGCCGGCTCTAGTCGACAATCTTCATTGCAAACATCGGGGTCTATGGCATTAGGTGTATCAGCTGAGTTTGGAGTGATGTTCGGAGAATGGTTTGAATTAGGGGCATGAGAAACAGAAGAAGGCTGAATTTCTTTGGGTTGATGCTGAATTTCCTCGGATTGAGGCTGAATAGGATGCTTGCGAGGAGATCTTCTAACATTAGTGTTCAAAATCTAAGCAACTTCAAATTCAACATCACCTTTTTCTTTTATTTTCACACCACTGTTCTTAACTTTATTATCTTCGAATGCACGCGAAGCTAGGAGTGCAGCTAAACTCTGCCTTTTTGTTCGTTTTATTGCTGCCATTGAGCTCTGAAATTAGCATACAACAAATGAGGTTAGATAAAATGAAATTAGCATGAAACAATTTTTTTTTATAAATAAGTGACCCATTTATTCAAACAATTGTCAAACATCTTATGAAATCAAAATACAAACATCTGCATGTACATCTATTAAAACTGAATGACATTGGTTGCTCTTTATTTGCCAACACTATTTCCAAACGCCTTTGTAAAACCTTTGTAAAACCAAAACATAATCACATAATTAATAATAATAAAAAAAAATCAACTGACATGTGCTACTCTCACAAGGCGACCTCACTGAGTATATGGTTGCACATTATAGCTGCTAAGTTTGCTACATATCATAAAAATAAATGCTAGTTGGTTATTAACAAGGACAGTGGTGAAACAAGCATTCTCACAAGTTATTATAAACATGCACCCGATGTCAAAATTCCTAAATTCAAAATTTACCGGCTAGACAGACCATTAATCACTATGTAAAATTATGAATGCTTAATTTCTTAGATAACAGTGACAGGCAAATAACATAGTAGTAAATGCTGCAACTTCCAAAAAAGATTAACGACAACAAAAGACATATTCAAAGATAATGCAAAACAGTATAACACTATTAGACAATTATAGACATTAAGCTCAAAATCACTGTCGAACATAGATAACAAAGTGTTGTGTTAAGATGTGACATAGGGCAATTAAAATTATTTCAACAACAAACAAAGAAGACACTGCAAAAATGAACATATCTGAAAACTCTTCATTTTCACTTTTGGGATATTTTTTGTTTCGAGGACACACTTTAGGAAAAAAATAGATTAAAGATTATGTGAGAAAAATTAAACCAAAATTACTAAAAGAATTATCTGCATGTGCAATTTCTAAATTTATTTTTGTTCTTCATAGCTCAGCAGCCACTGATACTAATTATAGTATCATTTTTATATATTTTATAACTGTTTCCATCGTTCATGAAGATTTTCTATTTACCGAAATCATAAAGCAATATTTTATAAGATGTAAGTAGTGATGAACATTATATTGTAACTTCTATGTCACATAAATTAATTATGTCTGACTGATTTATACCAACTTCAAAATTTCCACTTGATCTTTTACTAAATAGATAATTTGGTCAAGACATAAATCAACACATGCATTCCAGTAGATAATATCCAAAACCGACATGATCAATTAGATGAAAAAAGCGCACATAAAACATCATTTGACATGAATTCCTACATAAAATTTGATTACTTGCATGTTTCTAAATATCTTACCTCTGCTAAGTCTTGGTCCTTTTTCCCCATTGATACTTCTTATTCAATTATCTTCAACCTACAAAAAATCATAGTATACAAAGTGTTAGAAATAGCATATTACCAATACGGAAGAATTTAGATGAAATACACAATCGGTCCATTAAGTTTAAAGAACATGCAATAATTTTATTACTAAAAAGTGAACAGATTTTATATAACGCATATATGAAATGACCACTAATTTATATTTCACATAATGCAACTACACCAGTAATCAATGAACAGATTTTGTGTAACGTTTAATAAGAATAATAAACATAAATATTTTCTAGAATTAAAAATGGTTATATGACAAACAACAATAAAAGATGTTTATTTCATACCAAAATGCCATCACAATCCTTTCTTATGTAACTTTCGTCATCATTGTCTACATCTCTATCATCAATTTGTGACTCATCTACAGGTTTACTAGTTGGCCCTTCTTCTTCATCATAGTTTTCTAACTCATGAAAACCTTGAGGTGGTGCTTTCAATACAACATACCAATTCGATGAGTTGCTTTCTTTACAAAAAAATACTTGTGTAGCTTGCGTAGCTAAGATGAAAGGGTCACTTGCAAATTGATTTTGGAACTGGTGTAAATTGACTAATGTGAATCCATCTTCAACCTTCACTCCACGATTAATATTTGCCCAGTCACACTTAAACAATATAAGTTGAAATCGACGTTAGTCTAGTAATAAAATATCACGTAGAACCCCATAGTAAACTATTTTCTCAATGAACCCATCCTCACGAATGGTACTCGCCTCGATAGAAACACCACTATTTTGTGTAGATTTCTCATACTCTTTTGTATGAAAACGTCGACCGTTAATAATATAGCTGGTATAAGATATTATTTGATGGCGTGGTCCATGCGAAAGCCAATTTACTATTTCACTAACATCCGATGTTTGTCTATCATCTTTAACCTGAAAAAACCCATAATAGTACATAAATACTTCTACGTCAAAGTTATCTATCTCAAACAAAATTTATAACACTTTCAACCTTTTTTTCAAACCAATCGCTAAATGTCTCTGAATGCAGTTTTGAAAGTTCTACATCATCTCGTGAAAGCCGAGGATGCAAACGTTTCAGTTCTTCTTTGTGCATTCTGTACACGAAAATATATGAATCAAAAAATGATTTGTTCCGAATAAAACAGTTGTATTAACTTTATACTTACTTTATATACGGCTCCACTTCTTCGGTATTGAACAACACATAATGATGAGCAGCATCAATCACATCCTCGGTGACTACCATAGGTTTTCCTTTGGAGATAGGACATCCCTCAAGTATGGAATCACTTTGCTGCACTTCATTTCTGTTTCTTCTTTGCCCAATTTCTAACTCATCTTTTATATATTTAGCACAATATTTCATGCATTTTTCGGAAGAATAGCGCTCCGCTATGCACCCTTCGGCTCGGGCTTGATTTTTGACATATCCTTTCAATGTTTTCGTATACCTATAATCAAGATGAATACATAAAATGCCCCCATAAATACATACACCATTTACTACTTCAAATATTCATGTAAAAATTTACCTTTCAAATGGATACATCTATCGATATTGTACCGGACCACAAATTCTTGCTTCTCTCCCTAAATGTATTGTCAAGTGAACCATGATATCAAAAAAGGAAGGAGGGAAGAATCTCTCAAGATCGCATAGTGTTACAGCAACCTGGTTCTCGATGAATTCTAATTTATCTCTATCAATCACTCTTTGACAAATGTCGTTGTAAAAAGAACATAGTCGAAGTAATGCATTCCTTGTTGCTTTGGGTAGAAGTCCTCGCAGTGATACAGATAATAGTTGTTGCATCAAAACATGATAATCATGAGACTTAAGATTTGAAATTTTATCTTGTTTTGCAAAGCAATTTCCAATATTGGAGCTATATCCATTGGGTACTTTTAAATTCCTCAATTTGTAGTAGAATATCTATTTTTCTTGGTCAGTTAAAGTACATGGTGCAGCTGGACGTAACACTTTGCTTCCTATATCTATGGGATGCAACTTTTTTCTAATACCCAATACTTCTAGATCTCTGCGTGCGTTGATGTCATCTTTTGTTTTTCCTTTAATATCAAGTAACGTGCCAAGAATGCTCTCACCAATATATTTTTCTACATGCATTACATCTAGATTGTGACGCAAAGGAAGTGCCTAAAAAATTAAAAATAATTTCACGTAAATACATAATGATAAAGTACTAGTTACATTGACAGATAAAAAATTTAATTTAAAATTTACCTCCCAATAAGGCAAATAAAAAAAATCGACTTCTTCTTCCATATTTGACTTTGTTTTTTCTTCCCATCTCCCATTTTCCTTTTCTTTTTTTCCTTTCCCTTTCTCTTCCTCCTTTGGCTTTTTCCCCATTCACTACAAATATCTTTAACACAATCAAAGATTTGAGAACCGGTTTGTACTGGAGGCTTTTGTCTATTCTCTACAGTCCCATCAAACAATTTTTTCCATTGACGATACTCATGGTTAGGGTCAAGGAATCTCCTATGACCCAAGTAAGCACACTTCCTATTGAAAGGCAACCATCTCGAGCAATATTAACGCCACAAACAGGACATGCTCTCTTGCCCTTTACTGTGCAACCTGCTAGATTTCCATAAGTTGGAAAATAACTTATTGTCCAAATTAAAATAGCTTTTAATTTGAATTCACTACGACTATACGAATCATAAGTCTTTACCCCTTTGTTCCATAATTTTTTAAGATCATCGATAAGTGGTTGTAGATACACATCGATATCATTCCCTAGTTTTCGTGGCCCAGGAATTAATAAAGAAAACATCAGATTGTCTTTGTGAATACAAAGCCATGGAGGGAAGTTGTATGCAACAAGAAACACAGGCCAATAACTATATTTACTGTTCCAATTGCCAAAGGGATTAAAGCCATCACTTGCAAGGCCAAGCCTAAAATTTCGTGAATCGGATGCAAATGATGGGTACATCCTATCAATTGTAGTCCACTGAGAAGAATCCACCGGATGACATAATTTATCATCTTCACTCTTATGATTGCTATGCCATCTCAATTGCTCTGATGTTTCTGCGGACGTGAATATTCTTTTCAGTCTAGGATTATTGGAAAGTATCTCAAAATCTTCATAGGTATTTTGGCGTCCTTTTCTCCTGTCTTTGTCTTTCTCTTTTTCCAACGAGACTCACCACATGTAGGACAAAAATCATTATGTGCAAGCTCTTTTTTAAACAGACAACAATCATTCACGCATGCATGTATTTTCCTATAGCCTAAACCAAATGATTTAAGAAGCTTCTTTGTTTCATACGTGGAATCAGGAAGCGTGTCTTCCATAGGTAACATATCCTTCAAAAGTTTAAGAAGTTCCATAAATGATGTGTCAGATAAACCATTTCGAGCTTTGTGTTTATAAAGAAGTATTGTAGCTGACAGTTTTGTGTAGCCTACACACCCGGGATACAAAGGAATTTCAACATTCTTCAAGATCTCATTAATCCCTTCTCCATGTCTCACATTAGCATGACCTTCCATCTCCTCATTACATATTTGTGTATCTAAATACATTTTATATGCATCTGACACTTCATTATCTTGATTACATTCATTTTGTGAAGGACGTGGTTCCCCGTGAAAAATCCATACATCATATGTTGGGTCAAATCCATAAATAATCAAGTGCGACCCGACATCCCTTGGCGACTCCCTGTTAAGATTCTGACATTCTAAGCAAGGACAAATAATTTTCTCCGGATTTCCCTCCCTTTCAGCATGCCCATAGACAAAATTCCGAATAGCGTGCTTATATTCTTCTGTCATTCTATAAAAAAATGAAGATATTGATAACCAATCCTAAATAATTGTAACTATGAAACTAAGAACCAAAACTAACAAAACCTTGGTAGGTAGATCCATGTTTTGTCCATCCTGATGATCCTCTAGAATCTTAGCCTTTCCTAAAAACCTGAGATTCCCAAAACCGATCAATGTTGTGAGTGATAGTGGGTAGCTGAAAACTAAAACCCTTTCAACCCCTAAAAACCTGAGATTCCCAAAATCGACCAATGTTGTGAGTGATAAGGTCCAGTTCTTTGCTATACAAACAAATTTAAATGTACTAAAAATAAACTTAAAAAAAGCTTTGCTTAGAAAAAAAAGGAAACAAGTTATACGGATTTTATAAAACCATATAACGCAAAAATGGTTTTATGAAAATCGTTTGTGCGTTAAACGGTTTTCATAAAACCTTTTAAATGTTAAATGGTTTTATGAAAATCGTTTAATGCATATATGGTTTTCATAAAACCGTATAGCTATCAGCGCTTTCAATTTCAAACGGCGATCCGCCCCATATACTATCTAGTTCATTTTTAACATTTATCCTTTCATATTTGAAATAGCTATCAGACCCTTTAAAATTTATCCTTTCATATTTTTTTTATTCTTTTTCATTTTAACATTTTTTCTTTAAAAGAATCGAAAGTGCAATACTATCTAGTTTATTTTTTTTATCAAATTTCGACGAAAAGGTTACAAAAGTCGGAGAATCCACCATAATTTCATTTATAATACTCTAAATATCCCTTCTCAGCTAGTGAGCGGTTCATGCTTTGCACACGGACAATGTTATTAAACAAGACATCAAAATCGAGCTGAACATGGTGGGGATTGATCAAAATAACATGTGCTTTACCAACCTATTATTCATACATAAAAATGAACCTATTCTTGCTGTCAAAATAAGCAAACCCCGGAAAATCGATACACAAAACTGTATGTGCTAACAGTAATCCAACACCAAAACGCAACGATAACCAGTGCACAAGTCTATCACTTTAGCCATTAGACCAGAAAAAAAATATAAGCAGTAGTAGTTCGCACCTTAGCACCGAATAAACCCCCACTGAACAAAAGAATTTTGAATTATAAGAAGAATCATTCAATGATAAATTGGAATTGAAGTTGCTTCAATTACGCCGTAACATGCCGGAACCCAAATTCCCTAGTGTATGAACTATGAACCTGGCACAACAATGGTTATGTATTGGGCTGGCATAAGGGTGGTAAAGCACATGTTAATTTATACATAAAAATGAACTTGAGAATAATAGGAATGTTCGTTTCATCACAGATTTGAACATGGTGGGGATTGATCAAAATCGAGCAAACAATTACAACGAAGTAAATGTAGGGTTTGAATTTTACCTGATACTAGAAAGCTGACACGAAGCTGAGGGTTCCTGGACGAATCGATCGATGGGAATGACGGTGGATCGGTTGAAGAAGGAGAAACGTGGGTTCGCTGCCTAAGGTTAAGAACAGGAAAGTGGAGCGATGATACATGAAGAGGAATAGAAAAAATAAAACACGTTATGTAAAAAAAAGGGAATGGTTAACGCGTGAAGTGGACGATCCACTTTGAATGATCGATCATTAAAATGTGTTCTCTAGTGCGGAAACCTGGCACAGCAATTGTAACACCCCACATCCATTAAGGTCACTCACAAAGGGAATGCCTTACTTCAATGGAGCATTATGGGTACTGGAACAGAAATATTACAAGACAGACATATATAAAACAGCAGAAGGTAAAGTAGAAGTACTTCAAATCATTTATTAAATATAATTGCTTACAAGAAAAGCCCATCAACTTTCAAATACCCAATTACATAGCTAAAATATCTGTCTTGCTCAAAAACAAAGAAGCATGAAAATAAATTGTAGTATTCCGCAATAAAGCAAAGCAAGCCATAGCCAAGAGTGATCCAAGCAGCACATGTAAGAGCCTTGGAGCTTAGTAAGATCCGAACTAAGCTGTATTTCCACCCTGCGAACCTAGGGAGGGGGGGGGGATGGAAGAAAAAGAGGCGAAACAAACTAGGTCAGTCATAAAGACTGAGTAAGTCCTAGTGGCTTTCAGCATAAAAACAGGTGAAGATAATATGGCATGAATAAACTGAAAGTAAACATAAGCTTGATGACAAGGTAAGCTACAGGCACGATGAATCAAGTATAACATCCCATGCTTCCTATCAAGAGTATCATCACAATGTTCCTACCAAGTATCACATTTCAAGGTTTCTATTAAGCATAACATCGCAAGATTTCTAAGTTTCACCATTCCAGTATTTTCCTTGATTTCCTATATTCTCTGCACCACCTAACTAGCGTTTCAATTAGTTTACTAAGTTTTAATTACAAGATAAGTGATCCCCCATAACCCACATGATAGTTTTATAGGTACATATCCCACGATGAGGGTCCCACCTCATATTGACAGTTTCATGTCCCCACCGTACCTATCTTAATTTATCGGCTCTTACTTACCATGTTTCACATGTGTTATATACTAAGGTTATCCCAACTCTGCAGTTGTGGTAGCCTTCAGAACTACATCTAATATGAGGATTTTCCTCAACCAGCCCAATTACCATGAATGTGTTAGATGTATCCATACTACCCTAATCGATCGGCTCCTACTCGACCTAGTTCTTGCGCCCCCTACTTGTAGATACCTGTGTTGGTCCCACCCTAGGGTGTATCAATCCCTAGGATGGAAACCCCGACACCCTTTTTGATGCATAGCTTTATATCTACTGATGCCCAGTGGCTAACTTTTCCACTCCGGAATACGTGCACGCCCGTAATCCGTCGGAACCTGCACTGCTGCATCCCCTGCCACCGTTTTGACTGCTTACAATCAGCCCAGTAATCGTGCCCCACCCTGCCTAGCTCAGGGTACCGTTGATACCTAATGTGGGTTACTGCTGAAACGGGTCCCGCTACTAGGGTTTTCCTAGGGTCTATTCGTATACCCCACAGGTTGGTTAAGTGTTATCTATTTAACTTAACCCCACCCCCCATCATGATACCATGGTTAAGTGTTCTTTCTTGTGTTACTTAACCCTACCACACCTCACGTTAGATTGGTTAAGTGTATGTTAACTCAACCTCATCCACTAGCCATTTTATAATGGTTAAGTGTTACCCTCGTGTATTTACTTAACCGTACCACACATCGGGTTATATCGGTTGGGTGTTATCAACCCATTCAAGTTAAACCAACCCATTTAACTTAACCCTCCCATTTGTCAGATTGGATTGGTTAAGTATTTCAAATAATTCATGGCTTAATCCGCCCACGTATCATGTCAAGTTAGTTAAGTGTTGTCTAGTGATTCATAACCTAACCACGTTATCATAGCATATCAAATTGGTTAAGTGTTTTCAAGTAGTTCATGACTTAACCCGCCCACGTATCATGCTAAGTTGGTTAAGTATTATCTATATGTTCAAGTTGACTTAACCCTGCCATGTGTCATGTTATATTGGTTAAGTGTCATTAGTCTAGTCATATTACTTAACCCACCTATTCATGTCATATCGGTTAAATGTCATTAGTCTAGTCATATTACTTAACCCACCCATTGGTCTGATTAACAGTTATGTTGGTTAAGCCTACACTTATAAGTTTTACGTGTTCTTAACTCATACTGGTTAGGTCCACATTTACAAGTCAAATTTCCATGTCATCCCACCTAACCTTCTAACCATACCCACATCTTATTATGGTTAGTATTACTTAATTCATTCATTATGAAGAACGAATCATGACCTCTCATATTAGACCATGCATTTTGTGGCCACTGGATTTGCCGGGCGGTTCCGGGCAGATTTACACCACAAACTGAGTCTAACCGTGTGTCATAAATCGTTACGCCTACAATTCGACCTTCGACCTCTCACATTAGACTAACACTTTGTGGCTACTAGATTTGCTGGGCGGTTCCGGGCAGATTTACACCACAAATTGAGTCTAACCTCGTGTCAAAGGTTCATTAATGGTCGTATTCCCCCAAAACCCCAATATCAGTTCATATGCTTAACATATAAAAATGTTCATATTCGAGTTCAAGTCAATTATCCAATACACAGTCATTTTCATGTTTCAAATTCCCAACTTTACATATTAATAAACATATGCCCAAGTTCCAAAATTACATGCCAATTTATATATATACCCAATTCTAGTCAGTTTACATACGTCCAATTCTTGCCTATTTACATGTATGCCCGGTTTATGCCATTTTACCCGTATCAAGTTCTAGCCAAGATTACATGTATCAAGTTTCATGTCCAAATAAAGCCAAATCAAGATTCATGATGTAGTTATCCCAAGCTATAATCCTTTTTATTTAAATACACGCCAGTTACCCAAATTCATATTTATGCCAATTATCAAGTTTACAATTGCTTTTACGTTCAAAGTCCCAATTCTACTTATGCCCAATCATAAACCTAATCTTTTGATTTAATTTACATAGGCCCGAACTCGTGATTCGATTTACATGCTAATTCATTATGCCTACTTCATGCAAATTTAATTATGCTAATGGCCAAACTTGCAATTTCAATTATATTGACAATACCCCAAATTTCCAATTTCATGTTATGCCATCAATTTTACCAAACATATATATCCAATATAGACAACATTCCCATATTTCCCCATATTCAATCGTACGCTAATCGCGGTTTAGCCCTAGGTCCGAAATTGACCTAGGTTCATCGAAAGAAAATAAATAGGGGAAGGTAGAATTTGTATAACAATCAGCATAGAGAGAAAACTGGCATAAAAACATCATCTTTGGCATAAAAGATAGATCTTGATAATAATATCAATATGAATCAAGAAAAACTGATTTACAACAGGCTGAATAGATCAAAAGCTTGACATGAGAACGAGCATAGAAAAGTCCCAAAACTCAAGATTCAAGAAGCAACAGAAATAGATCTGAATCAATAAACATACTTAAATCCAATTCCACTTTATTCCATGGCCATATTCTAATTTAAATGTTTAAATCTAAAAACAACTAGAACTTACAGAGCATGGAAAATGAATTAAGAACTGAATTTGTTGTAAAAATGTCGCGGCGTTGTTGATTTATTGTCTTGAATCGTTGTTGAAGCTTCGTTCTTTGAACTGGATTATGTACGAAAGCTTAGGAAATTGATTATAGACGGCGGCCATGATCAAGAGGGACTTCAGTAGAATTTTGGTGTAAGAATGATTTGATATGAATTAGGTTAGGTCTAAGGGTGTATTTATAGGGGTAGCAGCTAGTTTAGGCCCTTAGATTAAACCTAGAATCAATCCGGACCATCAAAACACGTCTCAGGCTTCAAAAATGAGTTCTGGGTCAAAACAGGCCGACCAGGTCGACTTGTAAGGGGGTGGGGGGGAGGTCGACCACATGGTCGACCTGGGGGGTAGGTCGACGACGTGGTCGACCTGGCCTCTAGGTCGACCCCCAGGTCGACCTGCCTGGTCCTCTACTGCCTAAAATTTGCTGAATCTTCCACAGGCCATAACTTTTTTCATCCGGACTCCGATTTTCGAAAACTCGGACTCTATTTCATGTAGAATTCCGAGACGAACGCAATGGCGCAACCCGTTTCCTATGATTCTCACTTTAAAATTTAATTATACCCTGATTTCTAGTTTCAACATGTTATTAAAATTCGGGTTGTTACATTCTCCCCACCTTAAAGGATTTTGTCCCCGAAATCTTCAAGTTAAGAAGAATGTGTCCTACCATCCAATCATCCATCTACTCAATCATCAATCACAGGCATCCATTGTCCTTAAGAGATTTCTAATGCTGTATGAACATATGCAAAAAGTGTGTGTATATGTTCCTTGTCTAATGCAAATGATCAGGCCTGATTGATCTTCTTAATGCAAAATATGTTTAGTGCCATGAGTGCAACATGTATGCAAATAGTCCTAGTCACACTAACACTATATGTGTGCACAAACATCCATCCATATGCAACATCCACATGATAACATATTCAAATTCATCCATAAACAAGTATAAACACTCATGCAGATGCAATATGAAAGGTGACGGAGCCGATCTAGTGTCTAATGTGCGTGTATATGCATCCACGAGCAACCATTAGCAACCGCTTGAAACCACTTGCAACCATCAATCATAACATGTCTCAAACACATGTTTACACCCAATTGTTCCTACCTAAAGATATAGTCGAACGATAGAAGCAAGTAAAAACATTATGCCCATTAGGTAGTGTCAAAACTGGAAATCTATGTCACATATATACTGATTAGGAGAAGAACTCCCTAAGCACCAGCCCAAAGACCGAAATCAACATCAGGCTGACGCCCAAAGAATTACTCAACCCAACAGACACCCTCAAGCCCCTACATGTATTACTAACAGATGATCCCTATGGGGTTTTGCAACAGAAATAGGATTGAGAATAGGACCGAGAGGTTATACTTAAAAGATAATATACAAGTAAGCTCTACAGGAAAAGAGGGATCAAGGATATACTCTTAAAAAGAGATATGATGCGCGTGTCTAGTCTTCAATCTTCTAAGTCGCATTTCCTTGAGCTTAACTCCATTGTGCTTTGACCGTCTTTAGCTTCACAATTTCGTAGCTTCTTAATTCCTATTTCCAAAATATGAGTTGGAACTAATTTCACTGTCGCCTCTCGTTCCACTTTCACTTAATCTTTTTCTAGTATACTCAGCTTAAACATAACTGTGTACTCATGGTTTCATGCAAGCTCTCCAAAATTCTCTAGTGAATCTTGGATCTCATTCACTTACTATAAGGTATTCCACATAAATGAATTATCTCTTGAAAATAAACAAATGCCAACCATTTTGCCAAGTGTACTTGCTAAGTTGATTTTCTATAACTCATGCATAAGCGACATCAACCATCCGCCTTAGTGGAGAACATTTCTCGAGCGGATCAATAAATCCTAGGTAACTAAGCATGGTGGAACCCTAAGGGTTACACTAGACTTCGAGGGTATTACCGAGGCAAGTCAAGAGTCTAACTACCCTCTTTTCTTACTCGAGAATGGTATCATTTCTGGATAACCACTCCATCCCTAGAAACAACCCATAGCCTAAAAACATAAGCATTACTTCTAAACTCAACACTTAGCATAGACATTCTCAGATCCAAACAAGTCATGAATAAATGAGCCGATTCCCCAACAGGATTTGAGACAAAAATGGGACCCTCTACTATGCTAGTACTAAGGTGCAGAGACTCAACTATCGAAGCAGAATTAAAAAGGATGCGATGTACAAAAACAAAGTTCCCATGGAATGATAGAAAATAAAAGCTAAACTTTTAACAGAAACGTTACCACCTCTTCTTAGTACGCTAGTAGTGAGAGCATACAATTGCCCTCTCGATGATCTTGTCCTTTGCCCTTGTCCTTGTCCTCGAATACTTAACTACATGTCCCTTTTTACTATACTAAAGATACTCTATCTTTTCATGGGTTTTATTATTCTTTCACTTTGGCCTCTTTCCTTTCACCTTTTCCTCCTTCGTGGATTAAGCCATATCAACAAGTTTCTTATCCTTAGGCTTGTGTCCTTTATCCTCGTTCTTGCTATCCTTGTATAGCTTGTTGACAAGTTTCTCGAAAGCTACCTCCATCGCATGGCAACCCTACAAAGCTTGAAATAAGATTAGACGCAGATGGAACTATTGCGGCTACAGATGGAAGTTGGGCACTTCTTTGCCCTCCTACATGTGTCGTACACCTACAAAACTATGGTGAAAAAGAAAGAGAGAAGAAACTCAAGGAGAGAATCAAAAGATAGTGCATATGGCTTTGGGGAATATGCCTTTCAAATAAAACAAGACTTTTCTTAGAAAATGCTTCTTTGTCAACATTTTGAAAATAATTTCAGAAGGTTTTTAAAAGCTTTTGCCCAGTTTGGTAACCTTCCGCTCTGATACCAAATGTAACACCCCACATCCGTTAAGGTCACTCACAAAGGGAATGCCTTAACTTCAATGGAGCATTATGGGTACTGGAACAGAAATATTACAAGACAGACATATATAAAACAACGGAAGGTAAAGTAGAAGTACTTCAAATCATTTATTAAATATAATTGTTTACAATAAAAGCCCATCAACTTTCAAATACCCAATTACATAGCTAAAATATCTGTCTTGCTCAAAAAGAAAGAAGCATGAAAATAAATTGTAGTATTCCCCGATAAAGCAAAGCAAGCCATAACCAAGAGAGATCCAAGCAGCGCATGAAAGAGCCTTGGAGCTTAGTAAGATCCGAACTAAGCTGTATTTCCACCCTGCGAACCTGGGGGGGGGGGATGGAAGAAAAAGAGGCGAAACAAACTGGGTCAGTCATAAAGACTGAGTAAGTCCTAGTGGCTTTTAACATAAAAACAGGTAAAGATAATATGGCATGAATAAACTGAAAGTAAACATAAGCATGATGACAAGGTAAGCTACAGGCACGATGAATCAAGTATAACATCCCATGCTTCCTATCAAGAGTATCATCACAAGGTTCCTACCAAGTATCACATTGCAAGGTTTCTATTAAGCATAACATCGCAAGATTTCTAAGCTTCACCATTTCAGTATTTTCCTTGATTTCCTATATTCTCTGCACCACCTGACTAGCGTTTCAATTAGTTTACTAAGTTTTAATTACAAGATAAGCGATCCCCCATAACCCACATGATAGTTTTATAGGTACATATCCCACGATGAGGGTCCCACCTCATATTGATAGTTTCATGTCCCCACCGTACCTATCTTAATTTATCGGCTCTTACTTACCATGTTTCACATGTGTTATATACTAAGGTTATCCCAACCTCGTAGTTGTGTTAGCCTTCAGGACTACATCTAATATGAGTATTTTTCCTCAACCAACCCAATTACCATGAATGTTTTAGATGTATCCATACTACCCTAATCGATCGGCTCCTACTCGACCTTGTTCTTGCGGCCCCCTACTTGTATATACTTGCGCTAGTCCCACCCTAGGGTGTATCAATCCCTAGGATGGCAACCCCGACACCCTTTTTGATGCACAACTTTATATCTACGGATGCCCAGTGGCTAAATTTTCCACTTTGGAATACGTGCATGCCCGTAATCCGTCGGAACCTGCACTGATGCATCCCCTGCCACCATTTTGACCGCTTACAATCAGCCCAGTAATCGTGCCCCACCCTGCCTAGCTCAGGGTACCGTTGATACCTAATGTGGGTTACTGCTGAAACGGGTCCCGCTACTAGGGTTTTCCTAGGGTCTATTCGTATACCCCACAGGTTGGTTAAGTGTTATCTATTTAACTTAACCCCACCCCCCATCATGATACCATGGTTAAGTGTTCTTTCTTGTGTTACTTAACCCTACCACACCTCACGTTAGATTTGTTAAGTGTATGTTAACTCAACCTCATCCACTAGCCATTTTATAATGGTTAAGTGTTACCCTCGTGTATTTACTTAACCCTACCACACATCAGGTTATATCGGTTGGGTGTTATCAACCCATTCAAGTTAAACCAACCCATTTAACTTAACCCTCCCATTTGTCAGATTGCATTGGTTAAGTATTTCAAATAATTCATGGCTTAACCCGCCCACGTATCATGTCAAGTTGGTTAGGTGCTGTCCATTAATTCATAACTTAACCCCGCTATCTTAGCATATCAAATTGGTTAAGTGGTTTCAAGTAGTTCATGACTTAACCCGCCCACGTATTATGCTAAGTTGGTTAAGTATTATCTATATGTTCAAGTTGACTTAACTCTGCCACGTGTCATGTTATATTGGTTAAGTGTCATTAGTCTAGTCATATTACTTAACCCACCTATTCATGTCATATCGGTTAAGTGTCATTAGTCTAGTCATATTACTTAACCCACCCATTGGTCTGATTAACAGTTATGTTGGTTAAGCCTACACTTATAAGTTTTACGTGTTCTTAACTCATACCAGTTAGATCCACATTTACATGTCAAATTTCCATGTCATCCCACCTAACCTTCTAACCATACCCACATCTTATTATGGTTAGTATTCCTTAATTCATTCATTATGACGAACAAATCATGACCTCTCACATTAGACCGTGCATTTTGTGGCCACTGGATTTGCCGGGCGGTTCCGGGCAGATTTACACCACAAACTGAGTCTAACCTCGTGTCATAAATCGTTATGCCTACAATTCGACCTTCGACCTCTCACATTAGACTGACACTTTGTGGCTACTAGATTTGCCGAGCGGTTACGGGCAGATTTACACCACAAACCGAGTCTAACCTCATGTCAAAGATTCATTAATGGTCGTATTCCCCCAAAACCCCAATATGAGTTCATATGCTTAACATATAAAAATGTTCATATTCGAGTTCAAGTCAATTATCCAATATACAGTCATTTTCATGTTTCAAATTCCCAACTTTACATATTAATAAACATATGACCAGGTTCCAAAATTACATGCCAATTTATATATATATATATATATATATATATATATATATATATATATGCCCAATTCTAGTCAGTTTACATACGTCCAATTCTTGCTTATTTACATGTATGCCAGGTTTATGCCATTTTACCCATATCAAGTTCTAGCCAAGATTACATGTACCAAGTTTCATGTCCAAATAAACCCAAATCAAGATTCATGATGTAGTTATCCCAAATTATAATCCTTTTTATTTCAATACACGCCAGTTACCCAAATTCATATTTATGCCAATTATCAAGTTTACAATTGCTTTTACATTCAAAGTCCCAATTCTACTTATGCCCAATCATAAACCTAATCTTTTGATTTAATTTACATAGGCCCGAACTCGTGATTTGATTTACATGCTAATTCATTATGCCCACTTCATGCCAATTTAATTATGTCAATGGCCAAACTTGCAATTTCAATTATATTGACAATACCCCAAATTTCCAATTTCATGTTATGCCATCAATTTTACCAAACATATATATCAGTATAGACAACATTCCCATATTTTCCCGTATTTAATCGTACGCAAATCGCGGTTTAGGCCTAGGTCCGAAATTGACCTAGGTTCATCGAAAGAAAATAAATAGGGGAAGGTAGAATTTGTATAACAATCAGCATAGAGGGAAAACTGGCATAAAAACATCATCTCTGGCATAAAAGATAGATCTTGATAATAATATCAATATGAATCAAGAAAAACTGATTTACAACAGGCTGAATATATCATAAGCTTGACATGAGAACAAACATAGAAAAGGCCCAAAACTCAAGGTTCAAGAAGCAACAGAAATAGATCTGAATCAATAAACATACTTAAATCCAATTACACTTTATTCCATGGCCATATTGTAATTTAAAAGTTTAAATCTAAAAACAACTAGAACTTACAGAGTATGGAAAATGAATTAAGAACTGAATTTGTTGTAAAAATGTCATGGCGTTGTTGATTTACTGTCTTGAATCGTTGTTGAAGCTTCGTTCTCTGAATTGGATTATGTATGAAAGCTTAGGAAATTGATTAGAGACGGCGACCATGATCAAGAGGGACTTCAACAGCATTTTGGTGTAAGATTGATTTGATATGAATTAGGTTAGGTCTAAGGGTGTATTTATAGGGGTAGCAACTAGTTTAGGCCCTTAGATTAACCCTAGAATCAATCCGGACCATCAAAACACGTCTCAGGCTTCAAAAATGAGTTCTGGGTCAAAACAGGCCGACCAGGTCGACCTGTAAGGGGGGGAATGTCGACCACATGGTTGACTTGGGGGTTAGGTCGACCCTGAGGTCGACCACGTGGTCGACCCTCTGGTCGACCTGCCTGGTCCTGTGCTGCCTAAAATTTGCTGAATCTTCCACAGGCCATAACTTCTTCATCCGGACTCCGATTTTCGAAAACTCGGACTCTATTTCATGTAGAATTCCGAGACGAACGCAATAACGCAACCCATTTCCCAGGATTCTCATTTTAAAATTTGATTATACCCAGATTTCTAGTTTCAACATGTTATTAAATTTCGGGTTGTTACAACAATAATTATACGACGATTTAAATCTAAGATATTGAAGACAGTGTATGAAGACCGACGATCTTCACATCAAATGTACAATTACCGATGCCTTTGATTGGTGTTATTGCCTTGAAAGGGTTACAGTGGTAGTTTTCCCGACGTAATTGTTGATTGTCCGGATAAGCGAGCACCTCTCTTCCGTATTGGACATACGAGACGAGGAATAAGGTGTCTTCGGTTTGTTCAGACCCATAACGGACATGTAAATGGATGTGTGTCTGTTGTTGAATTTCATTCTATGTGAATTGATTTCTATTTAGTATATATCTGTTTGTTGGCAGAGAATTTTTCTCTTGCTTAACACCCTTCTCTGAGATGCACAAGCTCAGAGGTTATATATTGATAGTTATCGGTCACAGGGCATGGATTGTCAATGTGGTATGCCAAGATGCAAATGATCAAGGCTTTTGTTGAAAAGAAGAGCCTTGTGGTTGATGATCAAAGCTCAACTTGTTTAGGCATAGCTTTGTGTATAGTGTAACTTCGCGAGCCTCACACCCAGGTAAGAGTCAGAAACGGGATAAGGGAACGTAGGGAATGCACACATTTCTTTCTAGTTAGAAGTAGTTTCTTGGTATGGAGCCCAGACATTTTTACTTATATGGATGATGGATTGTAAGATACCTCAGATATATTGGTCGATAGTGACCAAATGATAGGTTCAACATGACTGGGAAACGTGTGTTCAGGAATTGCCAATCCACTAAGGTATATTTATGGACCGGCCCTGCTGGATCTGAGGGTTCACTACCCGGGAATCCTGAGACATTTGCTAGAGTATCTCGAATCGGAAAGGAGAGCATGCCTAGCATTGACTCATGATGGAAACCCAATTCCCAATACGACATTACGGATTTTGATTGTAAATCTATATATGGCGACATAGTAGGGTGGGTTACCTTTACTTTGAAATTATTTTTAAACTGATTTGACACTAATAATAATATTAAATATTATTTTATATGTATCAAGCATGTTTGATCATTATATGGTAAAACTCTATCCTGCAGTTTGCATTGCATTGTGTGATGGGACTTGAGTCTTATAATGATTTCATTTTCTAAAAAGCATTGCGTTGTTTTGAATAAAAGTTTATTTAATTTATGCACTGGCAATCCAATGGAGTAAACCAGTTCCGCATTAGCGGCGTGGTTCTGTGATTAGCCAAATTATTAGATAAGTTAAGAAAAAGATTTCTCATACCAGTCCCATGACTGATTCGTAGTTTGTCTTACTTGCAAACTCGGGTGCCCATATTTTCCACATGGGTAGTCGAGTGACTTGTTTTTATAGATATTTATTTATTGAGCAGGATTCTGGATCGAAGCTTAAAGCTGTGTCCAGAACATTGATAGTCTCCCACTGTGTAGTTTATTTGGCTCCGTTGCTTTGTATTAAAATTATTGTAAATTAGTTTTTCGCTATATTATTAGTTATCAATGTACTCTGATATTCTATACTCTGATGTAACATTATTATAATGTTTATAAAAGTCTTCTGTTATATGTTATGATGTGTTGTATACTCGGAGTTAGCGTATGCAGGATTCGAACGGTCTTAGTCGGTTTAACGATTGATTAGGTCCAGGCGAAATCCATGTCGTTACAGCTGGTATCAGAGCATTGGTTAACTCAAATCTTTGGGGTATAACTCGTTAGAACTGAACAAAGGACTCATCAGAGGTAGGATTTGAAATATCCTATAAAAGAATACTCATTAGAGATAGGATCAGTAGCATCCTAGAATGAGAAAACTCGCTAGAGATGGGGTCAGAAATGCCCTAGAATGAGTCAAGAGTGGTAAGTTTATAATTAATGTATTTGTGATTATATATATAATCGGATTTTAGAAAATATGATATTTGAATGTATAAAAGTTATTTATATTTGAAAAGCTAATCAATTAATAAAATTATTGAAACCAATAAAAGAATGAAAGTTGAGTTGGTTAATTAAAAAACTTTTAGCTCCGTTCCTTTTCGAGGACGAAAGGATTTTAAGTGATGAGATTGTAACAACTCTGAATTTCGGAACCAATTTAAAAAAATTTATTCTAGCAATTTTAGTGAATTTTGAATATTTAAAATAATTTATTTTAAATAATAATGACTAAAAATTTATTTTAAATAAAGTTAAACGAATATATTTATTTTAATTATAAAAGGAGTTAGAAATACCGCGGTAGTTTGAAATTTTGAATTTGAACTTTGACTGAATGTACAAGATTCAAAATAAATCGGATTTTAGTAAACCCAAAAATATTTAAATATGTTTAAAAATATCTTTCTAATGAATATGAAAATTTGAAATTTCATAGCGGGAATAAAAAGTAATGGCCAGTTAAATATTTAGAATAGTCGCTATGGAATTTATATTTTTTTTCATATAATAATAGCCATTTTTGCAAACGACTTATGTTTTCGATGAAACAAATTTGTTTGGATCTGGAATGTCAAATTGTTTCTAGATTCCAATTTTCATAATTTTTGGAATTAATATATGAGCGCTGTAAATTTAAATGTGTTTGGTAATTTAAATTTAAATTGGATCGACCAGAAATTGACCATTTTTCAAACGATCTCCAAATTCGACGAAATTAATTTTGTTAGGACCATATTGTCAAAACATAGCTAGATTTATTTTTCGGGAATTTTTGGAGTCCGTATGTAGCCCCGGTAAATTTAAATGTACGATCAAATTATATAATTAAATGATTTATATTTTAATTTAAAGAAAACAAGCTGAAAACGATCGAATGGGCTAATAAGACCTAGCCCATTATGTCTGAAAGGGGGATATTTGGCTGGGTACAACTCTTGTTGGGCTGAATTTGGAGCTATTAAGGGTTAACGGGCTTTAACTAAATAATTAAGAGATTTAATATTATTTTATTATAAATAGGATATTAGAAACCCTAATATATTGTACACAGCCACCGCTCTAATGGAAATGAACGCACCGAACGCTCCTAATTTCATCTCCAATGATTTCCCAATATAATCCAAATTAGTGGATGAATTTAAAACAAAAATCAAAGAACTCAAAGAGATGAACAAATTGAACGGCTATGATGGGTTCTGGAAGATTGTGGCAACCAGAATTTCTCCTCAAAGGCACCGGCTTTGGGAGGCTATTCGCGGCGGAGGGTACCACCGAGTGAGGTGGTACAGTGGTCGAGCGTGGCGCAGGCCACGGCAGAGGAAGCGACGATTTCAGATCATGGTCCTAGGGCTCGGGGGTGTGTGCGTTGCGAAGGGTTTGAAGATGAGGAGGGGTTTTCAGTTGGCAATGAGGAAGAGGAAATCGACGGCTAATTTCAGTGATTATGGTTAACTAAAAATCTTAATTAAATTAATTAGAAAATTCATTATATTAATTCAATTTAAATCATATAACTTGAAATGTTTATATATTGACCATGCGAACACAGAAATTGACGAGATCAGATGCGTTGAAATTGTGTTAACAAGATCTACAACGTGAAATAGACCGGATCAAATTCAGAAGCAGTCATGAATTTTGATTGAATTAAACGCAGTGTTTAATTCAATTGAAAATAATTGTTTTAACGATTCCAAAACCGATCAAGGTGAGATTTCTTTTTCTTAATTATAATTAATTATTATCGTGTTTAGAAATTCTTAATGCTGTTAAATTCAGTTTGATGTTATACGCGAATTGATCTAGATTGATTGATGCTATTTGGTGTGATCTGGCTAATAAAATTGTATATAATGAAATTATGGAGATTTGTCAACAAAAATATAAAATTGTCATTTTTATTGAAATTAGAAATGACAATATAAAATTGTCATTTTTGTTGAAATTAGAATTGACAATATAAATTTGTCATTTTTGTTGAAAATAGAATTGACAATATAGAATTGTCATTTTTGTTGAAATTAGAATTGACAATATAGAATTGTCATTTTTGTTGAAATTAGAATTGACAATATAAAATTATCATATTTGTTGAAATTAGAGTTGACAATATAAAATTGTCATTTTTGTTGAAATTAGAATTGACAATATAAAAATGTCATTTTTAATGTATTTGAATTGTCAAATATAAAAATGTTATTTTTAATGTATTAGAATAGTCAAAACAAAAACAAAAAAACATTTTTGTTGAAATAAAATAGTTGAAACAAATTGAATCATTTTAGTTGAAATAAAATTTTTGAAACAAAATGAATCATTTTTTTGAAATAAAATTGTTGAGACAAAATTAATCATTTTTGTTGAAATAAAATAGTTGAAACAAAATGAATCATTTTTGTTGAAATAAAATAGCTGAAACAAATTGAATCATTTTTGTTGAAATAAAATAGTTGAAACCAAAATGACATTTTTTGTTGAAATAAAATAGTTGAAACCAAAATGACATTTTTGTGGAAATAAAATAGTTGAAACCAAAATATCATTTTTTGTTGAAATGAAATCGTCAAAGCAAAAATAACATTTTTGTTAAATAGATTTGTGTTAAAACAAAAATGTCAGTTTTGTTGAATTAGATTATTGTAAATAAAATGAAGTTGTCATTTTTATTCATTTTGTTAAAATAGAATTGTTAACAAAATGAAGTTATCACTTTTATTCATTTTGTTAAAATAGAATCGTTAACAAAATGAAGTTGTCATTTTTATTCATTTTGTTAATATAGAATTGTTAAAAAATGAAGTTATCACTTTTTTTCATTTTGTTAAAATGGAACTGTTAACAAAATGAAGTTATCACTTTTATTCATTTTGTTGAAATGGAATTGTAGATAAAATGAAGTTATCATTTTTATTCATTTTGTTGAAATATAATTGTCAACAAAATAAAGTTATCATTTTTATTTGTTTTGTTGAAATAGAATTGTCAACGAAATAGAAATATCATTTTTATTTGTTTTGTTGAAAAAGAATTGTCATCAAATAGAAATATCGTTTTTATATGTTTAGTTGAAACTGAATTATCAACAAAATTAAAATATCATTTGTATACGTTTTGTTGAAATAGAATTGTCAACAAAATAGATGTCAACAAAATAAAAGAATCATTTTTATTTGTTATGTTTAAAATATATTTTCATACAAATAAAAATTACATTTTTATTTGTTATATTAAAAGTATCATTTTTTTTGTTATATTAAAAATATCATGTTTATTTGACATGTTAGGAGTAGGAATTGTATACACGAATAAAAATATTACTTTTGTTTGTTATGTAAAAATAGATTGGTAAAAAAAATAGAAGTAGTCGTTTTATTTGTCATATTAATGTAAGAATTTGTATACACACAAAAATATCATTTTATGCTACATGTTAATGTAGGGATTTGTATACAACATTAAAATATCACTTTTATTGGCTATGTTAAAAATATATTGTACACAAATTAAAATAGACATTTTTATGTTATGTTATACATTAGAATTTGTATATAAATTAAAATAAACATTTTTATATGTCATGTTATACATTAGAATTTATATACAAATTAAAAATAAACATTTTTATGTCATGTTATACATTAGAATTTGTATACAAATTAAAATAAATATTTTTATGACATGTTGTACATTAGAATTGGTATATGTTAGATCCAAAATTGGGTCTAACACCCAAGCTGTCCTGATCTACGAAGAACTATGACTATAATATGAAGAAAAAGCAGGAAAACACACGAAATTTATAGTGGTTCGGCGTTAACGAGCCTACGTCCACTTTATATGTGGTTGATTATGTACTGAATGCAAGTACAATCAATAGTTTCACTCGATCTCACTCTTACAATTATGATTCTCTCAATAATTTCGGGATAAATCTAAATAAAAACAATGGAGATATGATATTGGTGGAGTCAGATCTCTCAAATGCCGAAGATCCCCAAAAATGCCAAGTTCTGGGCTATTTATAGCTGATTTCTTCAGGCGGATCGCGGTCATACATGGAACACATCCCGAGGACCTCGTACTGGTTCGTATCTTGATGGAGAATTGGTCAATATGACAGTTGTGGACAGGTGTCATGAGATCCTGTATTATCGGATCGTGGAAGAGTTGGTCATAGCCTTCATTTTCTGGTTCCTGGAGCTCGGATCGGATCGACTTAGCAAGTATGGATCAGATCAAGTAAGGGCGAGGCGACCCGGTAGGGCGCTGCGATCCGATAGGATGAAATGACCACGATCTGGTTTTCATGTACTAGAGGCGCGAAGCTTCATATTTTCTTCTTGCGTGTGAACCTTGGTGGCTTGGTCAAAAAAATCTAGCCAACATTTTGCCCCCTCGAAGTATGTTTTATCAAGGATGGAACTTGCTCCGAAATTGCAGAGACATCTTTTCATAGAACGATGCAAATCAATGGTCGCGTCTGTCTGAAATGTCATGTCGCTTCGGAAAGTTGCGTTCCTTGGCCGGTATAAATATCTAGTTAAGTCTTCAATCATTTCTTTGTTCATCGAACAATTCTTATTTCTGGAATCTTTGGAGACCTCATTATCAAATTTGCCGGGTAAAATTCTGAATTTTCACTTTGGTACGGGGTTTGTCGGTTCGGATCGCTTCAGCCCACCACGATTCGTGTGGTGAAACGCTGGACTCCATCAAACGAGGGTATTCGGGCTTCGGATCGTGATGGGCTTTTCCACGAAGCACGGTGGGCCTTGGTTCGCAGCCCATCTATTTCAGCGGTTCGAATAAAACAAAAAGGGGAATACTAACGGTCGCTTCGTGTCTATATAAACCGGTCCTCTCTTCATTTTCCCCTTTCTTCTTCCTTCTGCCGTCGCCCATTTCTTCGAATTAAACCCTAATCTTCCATCTCTAAGAAAAACCCGTTCATTTTACCCACTTTTAAGAAAGGTAATCATAAAAAATGAATTATCGCACTTTATCCTTGTTTTTCTCGAGTTTTTGCTGATTTGAGGGGAGAGACGGCGGAGTTTCGTGGTGTTCGAGGTTTTTAGACGCTGATAAGATGCCATGGGTCCAGCTATTCGAGTTCGGAGGTGGAGAAGAAGGAGGAAGAAGAAGAGGGAGCGTGTTGGGCTGGATCGTGGCAATGGCGAGGCAGCGGATCGTTATGGCGGTTGGTTGAAGGAGTTGGGTTTGGAAAATGGATCGGATCGTGGTGGTGAGCTGTGGATCGCAAGATGTTATCGCGATCCGTTCTGGTTTCTCGATCCGATGCGATGCTCTTTCATGAGTTAATACTTCGGCCGTGTATCCATACCTGCTCTGTGACCCGAAGATGTATCAAGATCCGATCCGCATTTCGCGATCCAGACGATGAATGATCCGGCAACCTTGTTAAATAAACAATGAAACTTAACTCCGGTATATCGATGGCCAGTTAGGTTAGAGCCTTCGAGACGGACTTTCTGAACTAAACAGCTGCATAACTTAGCAGCAAACAATTACTGACATCCTGATCACCTCGTTGAATTTATGCTTTTCTTTAATGCATGCACAAACACACACTTGCACTTGCACACACGGGGGACGGGCAATTATATTCTAATTTCTCATGTTTACTCGCCTAAACAGTAATGTCGGATAGTCGTTCCCCTTCAAGATCTGAAACAGAGATGGATCCCAAGACGTCTGAGCACCACAACCCCGAGGTTCTGCCAATTAACCCAGAGGGTGAGGATTCTGAATCCGAATATGAGGCAGAAACTGAATCGGATTCAACTGAGAGTACCTCGCTTGATGAGGAGTCTGAAGTAGACGACCGAGCCCCCGACGAGATTCCTGGTGCACTAGAAATAGAGAAATTCACCGACTCTTTAGCTTCCAAACTGGATGACATAAATCTTAAGAAAATCTGCTTGAAACACGGGATCCCCTGGGATAATGTGAGAACGCCTGGTAGCGAAGATAGACCTCATCTGGCTCCGAAAGGGTATATGACAGTTAGCCGACTCATGTGCTGGGTAGGCGCTATTCCCCCGTTTCCTCCAATCGTCATTGAAACCATAAAACGATTGGGTATTGCTCCGATGCAGCTTCATCCCAATGCCTACGCAGCCCTATACACTTTATACATCGCATATGCTGAAATCCTGCAAACTGAGCTCACGTTTAAAGACTTGAAATTCTATTACCTTTTCAAGCATCGTTCTGCCGCAACCCTAAATTTTTCTTTCTTCGAATCGGTAGTAAATAGGAAGGTCTTGTCTGATGGTTACAACAACGTAGGGGATCCCAAGGCCGATTGGTTCTATATAAAGAGACAGGCTGGGTGTGCGAGAAGATGGCTTAAATCGAGTAAATTTTAAACCTTTGAATGAATAATCTGTTTAAGAAATCGAAGCGCTAACATACTTCTTTCCTCTATGCAGATCATACCTTTCCAAAGACGGAGGGCTCGGTGTATAGTAATCGACTATCCCTCCTTTTGAAAAGCAAATCCTACTTCCTAAGGATCAAGAAATGTATTACTAATGAGAATCTTTACAAGCACCGCCTTCTGGATATAAGATTTGGACTTGGCGTGGGTGGAAAACCTTACAAATACGTGCCCCCGGCCGAGGGAGAAGGAACGTCACAGGCATCAGAGACAACTAAACTTCATAAGAGTCCTTCGCCGATAATTAACCAGGATGATGAAGATTTAAATGTATATAGAGGAGATGAGGCCCGTGCTGACGAGTCTAAGGAAATCCCAGCCTCTCCGAGGGGTTCCCCCTCAAGGGCCTCTCTACCGGTTGAGCCTGCCGCTTCCAATGTTTTAACAGAGGAGCAGTTATTTAAAGAATTGAACAAGATTCCTATACCCGACGATGTATATACACAGGAAGACATCGAAGGGGAGCCATTTTTTCCTATCTCTGAGGAAACAACTGTTCCAGTTGATGAACGGGAGACTACCCAGACGAGCCTAACTTCAGGCCCTGGTCTGTTAGGGGGAATTATACGGGATGCACAAATCACATGCACTGTCTGACCCCACACTTTTATACCAACAGTATTCAACGTTTTAATATGTACTTATTTCTCTTGCAGGAAAGATGTCTCACAAATGATCTTGTTTTATCGCTCTCTTCGTGAAGGCACACCTAGTCTTCATCCAAATCCTGCTCGTAGCGATAGTCGGGGGAGGGACAATTATCGGCCTTGTGACCCTCCTCAAGCTTATCCTACACGATCTCAATCTTCTTCCAGGTATGGTCCCGGGAAACCTCACAGTCATCCACTGCCACTGGCTGGGGGTATGCAACTTCTTAGGGACTTAACCCCTCCAAAGAGTACGCCTTCTCACGTCCAATCTTCCAAGAAATAGCACGAGTCAAAGGTCAAAAATAAAGATGAGGACAAGATTGCGAAGAAAGGAAAAGAAACTCTGGTCTCTCCTAACGATCACGACTCTGACAGTCTCATTGCGCGAGATGCTACCCATAGTCCCGAGAATCAGGGTAGATTGGCGCGCTTGCGCAAGGAATTCCCCGACATTTTCTTTGAGAGGATGATGTTTGTACCGGATCTTGAGCCGGTTCCCAGGGACTGGGATACCGCGGTGATAGGATATGTGTGCCATGTAGCCAAACAATATGAGGTAATGAAAAAGCACGCCGTTAACCTTTCGAATGTCATCCGTCAGCTAGAAATGAACGCGGCTAGATCCAAAGTGAGAATTGAGAATAATGAAAGAGCCAGAAGAAAAATGGAAAAGGAACTGGAGGATGCACAGGCTCAACTGGCTTTAGCTCAGCGAGACGCAGAGAATTACAAGACAGAATTGGAGGAAGCCAGGAAGCGTTTTCGTAGCGAGCTGGATTCTAACAGCCAAGAACGATTATCTTTGAAAAAGGAAATAGAGGATCTTAGAATGGCCAATGCTGATTTGAGGGCAGCGCAGAGTCATTTTGATGCTGAGAAGGCTGCTTGGGAGAAGGAGATAGTGGACTTGAAAAACAGTCTTGCGGTTGCCAAGAAAGAAAAAGAGGTCTTGAGTGACCAACTCATTCAGACAGAGGGGCGAGCGGTTCTTGCCGAGACTAATGCTAACAACATTCTTGAATCAGCTTCCACCACTGCTGACAAGCTTGCCGAAGCTGAAAGAGAAATAGAAGGCTTCGGGGAGCTGATATTCGACTTCTTAGGCCAAGTCATCAAAACTCGAGACATTTCTTGGATCCCAGACAATCACGTTACTCTCGCCAACATATGGGATGCAATTGTCGAGGATGAGAAGCAGCGATTGAAGGTCAGTGAGGTTGATGAAGGCCAGCTAATGCAGAGGCTCCTCAAAGGAAAAGAACCCGAGGATTTGGAGGAGCGGAGAGGCCTAATCCGAGAAGAGGTGGAAAGGGAGAAGACTGAGGCCAAAGGCAAGAGCAAACTTGACGAGGGCTCGAGCTCAGCGACGGAACTCAAGGCCCCCGAAGTTGAGGATATAATCCTGACGATCCGTTAATTCCCTTACGCCCAACTCCTCCGGCTGTCGGAGTTTCTGCTGCAAACTTAGATGAAATATCAGCTGAAGGTATATCCATATTTTCCCCGCAATTTGCCAAAGCAGTTATGACTTTTCACCGTTCTGCGGGGCAGCCCATTGAGTTACTAACATGTGCCTCTCGTAATATAGGTGATACATTGACCGAGAAAAGGGGAGAAAAGAAAGCAGAGGCAGAGAAAGTTGATATCCCCTTAGGCACTGATGCTGAAATTTCTGAGACTTCAAAGAGAACTGAGGGTGGTGAAAAAGTAACCATGGCATCTGTGGTACCCAACACTGATGTTCCTGCAGATGCCGAGGTCATTGCTACTTTGAAGGACACGGAATGTGGTCATGGGGATGAAGAGGATGACATTGTTATTACAGACGAAATCAAGGGTGGTGGTGAAACCTTGGCTGATCAACAGGCTGAGGAGGAGAGGCAGTTGCTCCTTATGAAAGGGGAATAGGACCCAGTATATGTGCCCCCTATTTCTGAAATTGATCCCAAAACTGGGTTGGTCATAAGATTTTCCTCCCGATCAATAACTTCACAACTAGCCTCTCAATCTTCTAGTTCTTCGCCAGAGCCTCTTGTTGATAAGAGGAAGAGGAAAAAAGGTGATCAGTTGGGCATTGACAAGGAGGAGTCGGGGAAGCAAAAGAAGAGCAAGAAGCCAAAATAGCCCCCCCAAGCATGAGTAAGATGCAGATATTGGTTCATATTTTGTCCTTAGGATTTTTAGGCTTTCCACTGGCCAAAAAATGTAACTGTAGGAATGGCCCTTACTTTTGTTTAGCTATCTTATCTCGTATCCCTGCATTTTAGTAATAAAAAATTTATTTTTGTTGTGTTTAATTTAATATGTAATGCAGTGACTCCATGTTCCTTGCATCTCTGTGCAATCTCCTGAGTAGCCAACATAACGACATGGGGGATGATTCGTCTTGGTCGATCTTGACTTTCATCCTTGTCGTGATATGAACAAGAGTTTCCCTTCAGGAAAAATTAGTCACATAAAAAGGAGAACTAAACCTGCGAACCTGCAATTTTAATTTACCACATTAGCCACGAATATTTAAACCATAACTAATCGAAAATTAATTCATGAATCGCATTAGTAAAATTTTTAAAATTTCTGTGCAGTTTTAAAATTTCTGTGCAGAGTTGTGATGTGTGTGTATATGCCTCCAATCAATCATGTAATATGATGCCTGGCCAGGGCTTATTAATGATTGATTAGAGTCATGTGTGTTCCCCCCTATTATGAAAGGGGGGAGGATTCTTTTAGCGCTGAATTTCCAACGATTTTATACTCTCCCGGTCCTTCAGCGTGTTAGAGTTTGAGCTCGTTCTAGATCTGCTCTCCGATCCTTCAGCAGGGCAGAAATTCTGGGGGCGCTAAATCTCTGGCGCCTTTAGACTCTCCCGATCCTTCAGCGGGTTAAAGTGGTGGTAAGGAGGTTTTATCATGGTGCACCTTCACACCTTGCGGACATCATCTTTGCGTCCTTTATACTCTCTCCTGATTCTGGGGAGTTAGAGTTTGATCATGGGATGATTTACTTTGCCGCACCTTATGGTCCTCGATTATGGTTCCTCTTTCACCTTGTGGCACGGTGCGATGGGTACTCCAGTATTGCTGCATAATCTGTGACAGACTCAAAAAGCAACAATAATTTATATTAATCGAGATAAGGCAAATAGGTAATGGTGCAATAAAGGTAAATGACACACGATATTTTATAGTGGTTCGGTCGAATCATGACCTACGTCCACTTTATAATCTTTTGTTCAAGTAACCAGACTATTCTAGGAAAGTCGTGCCTTTTTACATGGCCCTAAAAACAAAAGAATGAAACTGATGATTTTATGTTAGGTAAGGCCGTAAATGCTGGGCATTCCACACTCTGGGGATTTCATCTCCATCTATGGTTGCTAGCTTGAAGGTTCCATTATCAAGTCTTCGCAGGATGGAATATGGTCCTTCCCATTTCGGACCCATATGCTCTGAGCATGGGAAGATACGTTTTAGAACCAAGTCTCCGGGTTCAAAGGTTCGTGCTCAGACTTTCTTGTTGTAATATTGAGCTATCTGCTGCTTATGTCTTAAGGCACGTAAATCGGCTTCGTCCCTCTTCTCTTCGATCATATCCAAGGATTCAAGGAGCAACTCATTGTTGGTCATTGGGTCATAATAGGTGACTCGGTGAGAAGGTACTTCTAACTCGACCGGGATGACCGCTTCAGTTCCAAAGGCGAGGGAAAACGGCGTATAGCCCGTTGCCGATTTATAGGTCGTTCTATAAGCCCATAGTGCCAAAGGCAATTCATCGACCCACATGGTCTTGGCCCGCTTCAATCTCTTCTTCAGGATAAATTTAATCGTTTTATTTGGGGCCTCCACTTGGCCGTTTGCCTGCGGATATGCCACGGAGGTGTACCTTTTCTCGATGTGGTATTTCTGGCAAAAATCTCTGAATTCGGTGCTGTCAAACTGAGTTCCATTATCCGTTATGATGATTCTTTGGATTCCAAATCGGCATATAATGTTTCTAACAACGAAGCTGATTACTTGCTTGGTTGTTATTGTGGTTAATGGTTATGCTTCTACCCATTTGGTAAAATAATCCACGGCCACGATAGCGAATTTTGCTCCACCTTTCGCTATGGGGAGACTTCCAATGATATCGATTCCCTACATAGCGAAAGGACACGGACTCATCACCATGTTCAGCAGGCTTGATGGGGCCCTATGGATCTTAGAAAATCTCTGGCAGGCGTCACAACGTCGTACGCATTTGGTCGCATCCTTATTTACGGGTGGCCAGAAATAACCATATCGTATTATTTTCTTTGCCAATGTTTGGCCTCCCGTGTGATCTCCACAATCGCCCTCATGTACTTCTCGCAAAACGCGTTGAATATCGTTGTGGGCAATACACCGGAGGAGGGGCATCGAAAATCCTTGTCTATACAGGATCCCTCTTGCAACACATACCGAGAGGCCTTCCGAATTATTGCACGCCTCTCACTTTTCTTAGCAGGGAGCATTCCATACGTTAGGAAATTCTTCAAAGGGGTCATCCACGACTCCCTTTCAGGTTCAACATCTAGTACCGGATCAACTACCATCCGATCTATATTAGGTGACCGTAAGACTTCCATCGGGACCAGTTCTGTATTTTCAGGACTATCAGAACTGGCCATTTTCGCCAATTTATCTGCTTTTTGGTTCTCTGTTCGAGCAATGTGGGATATGGTGTGATGGTCAAAACCACCCAGCAACTTTTTCACTTTTTCTAAATACGGTATCAGCCTAGGACTTTTGGCCTTGAATTTTCCTATGACCAGGTTCACAACTAGTTTAGAGTCGCAAAAGATGTCTAACTTCGTAATCTTCAACTCCTTTGCTAGTTTCAAACCAGTAATCACGGCTTCGTATTCTGAGTCATTGTTAGTGGCGTGGAACTCCAATCTGAGAGCATAGTATATCGGCTGTTGTTCTGGAGTTTCGAGCACCACTCCGGCACCAGATCGTCTATCGTTCTTTGCTCCGTCAGTGAACAACTTCCAGGCACTAGGGTCAAGGAGTAGCCTTGGCGGATCGATTTCTTCGCTCATTGTGTCATCTTCTAGGATGGTAAACTCTGCTATGAATTCTGCCAGCACTTGCCCCCTTATTGATCGCCAGGGTTGAAAATTCAAATCGAACTGACTTACTTCAATGTTCCACTTAAGTAATCGTCCCGAAGTCTCTGGCCTTTGAAGAACTTATCTTAACGGGTGATCAGTGTATATAGTAATCGGGTGAGCTTGAAAATAGCGGCAAAGCTTCCTCGATGTAATCAACAAACTGTACACAAGCTTTTCTATCCTTGGATAATTTCGTTCCGCTGCCGCCAACTTCTTACTAACATAATATACTGGTCTTTGCACCTTATCCTCTTCTCTAACCAAAGCCGAACTGACCGCATTGGATGACACCGCCCAATATACGAATAATTCTTCATGATCTACGGGTTTAGACAAAATCGGGGGGTTTTCTAAATGATTCAAGAGATTCTGGAATGCTTCAGCACAATCAGGGGTCCATTCGAAGTTGCGCTTTCCTCGCTTTATTAATTCAAAAAACGGGATACATTTATCTGTAGCTTTGGAGATAAATCTACTCAATGCTGCTACTTTCCCTGCGAGGCTTTGCACATCTTTAATCTGTCTAGGTTTCTGAATATTCCGGATTGCTGCGATCTGATCTGGGTTAATCTCGATCCCACGCGAATTGACGATGAACCCTAAAAATTTTCCCGATGCTTCCCCAAATGAACATTTCAAAGGGTTCAATTTCATTCCATACTTGCGAAGAATTTCAAACATTTCTGCTAAATCGGTAGTATGGTCGGATGATTGTTTGGATTTCACTAACATGTCATCGACATACACCTCCATCGTCTTCCCAATCTGGTTATAAAACATCCTATTAACCAATCGCTGATATGTAGCACCGGCGTTTTTCAAGCCAAAAGGCATCACTACATAGCAATACAACCCTAAATCTGTAATGAAGCTTGTATGTTCTTGATCGGTGATGTGCATAGGGATCTGATTGTACCCCGAATAAGCATCCATGAAAGTGAGGAGTTCATGGCCAGCTGTCGAATCCACCAACTGGTCAATTCTTGGCAACGGAAAACTGTCCTTTGGGCAAGCTTTATTCAGGTCTGAGAAATCAATACAGGTGTGCCACTTTCCATTAGCCTTTTTTTACCAAGACTGGGTTGGAAATCCAATCAAGATATGTTGAGTCTCTGATGAACCCATTACTTCTCAATTTCTCAACTTCCTCTTTCAAAGCAGCCAACCTCCCCGGGCCAAGCATTCGCCTTTTCTGTTTGATAGGAGGATGCTTCGGGTTGATGCTTAGTGAATGACTCATGATTGAAGGAGATATCCCATACATGTCCGAGTGGGTCCAAGCGAATACATCTAAATTGGCTTTCAAAAAATCCGTTAGCTCTCTGGCTCGAATAGGGTCTAACTGGGATCCAATCTTCAGGACCTTCTCTGGGTCTCCATCATCAATTGGAATATCCACAGTTGTCTCATTGGGAGTTGCCATTCTGCCCCTAGGCTCTTCGTCCTCTCGGGGATCTATGTCCTCGGGCAGTTCTCTGGGTGACTCTCCCATGGTTATTTTCTTTAGTTGCTATAACATTACCTCCCTTGCCAAGGAGGAAGCACCGTTGGTTTCTACATCTTTTCCTTTGCGGAGCATCTTCAACTCTGCAATGTAGCATGCTCGAGCCACAACTTGATCTCCTCTTATTGTACCTATACCAGCTTCAGTTGGGAACTTCATTAATAAACACCAATGGGCTATACAAGCTCTGAACTTTGCTAAGGCCGGTCGGCCTAGAAATGCGTTACATGGGGATTCGATGTGCAGAACCACAAAAGGAAGGATTCTTACTTTCTGGCGCTCCCCTTCCCCAAGGGTTACCGACAACTCTACATATCCCATTGGAGCTGTGGATGCTCCATGGAGTCCACGTATCCACCCTTCGCATGGTTTTAAGTCCTTCGGCTCAAGTTTCATTTGGTCGAACGTTTTCTTGAACAAAATGTTGACCGATCTTCCGTTATCTACCAGAACTTTATGGACTATGGCTGGACCAATTGCGGCTGTGATTACTAATGGGTCTTCGGTTGGGGAGTGAACGCCGACGCTATCCCTGTCATGAAATATGATGTCATCGGTCATTGTCTTCTGTTGTTTGGCTGGAGCAATGTCCTCAGGGTTACTGCCTTCTCCTGCCATGAGGGGTTGTTTAGCTGCGTTGACATACTGGTCCATTGCCCTAAAGCTATGCCCGGCCAGATGAATCCCTCCTACTGTGGTGTTAATGGCAATGTTCTTCCCCTTTTGCTGAGCAGTTAGTCGGGTAGTAGGCTGGCTCTGATTCTGGTTCTGGTTTTGATTTTGGTTTGGGGCAGATGCGGCTTGCCCCCTGTCTCTGGGTGTGACCCTGTACTCATCGAGTTTTCCTTCTCGGAGAAGCCTCTCGACTAGGTCTCTCAGATGACGACATTCATTTGTGGAATGACCATGGATTTGGTGAAATAGACAGAACTTTCCGGTTTCACGCTCTTTGTCTGTCGACTCTCTCGGAGGAGGCCTTTTATATGGAAGGACATTATAGGTGTCCAGGAAGATATTTTCCAATGTATCATTTAACGGTGTGAAATGGCCTAGGTCGAGATCTTCTCTGGGAATTATTTCCTCGGTTTCTCTTCCAATTATTGCTATTATTGTTTATCGGTTGGCGACCATTTCCTTGATTTTTATTCCCAACATTGACTTCAACCTTTCCTGAGCTGTCTCCTGTCTGCTTGATGGCCACATTGCTTTGAATATCTTCCTTATCAGTAGCCTTCCTTTTTCGATTAGCATATATCTCTTCCTATCATAAACGGACATTAGCTTTTTCATAAAATATTTCTCTGGTCAGGGGTGGTTTGCTGGCTAAATATCTTCCAAACTCGGTATCCTTATCGACACCGTCAATTAAGGCCATTAACACAGTTTGCTCATGCGGATCTTTAACTTCTGTGACTGCTAAATTAAAACGATCCAAGTACGACCTCAAGCTTTCCTCTGGTCGCTGCTTAATAAGAGACAGCTCAATCACATTCTTAGATCTCTGAGCATGAAGCCGGAATTGGTTCACAAACTTCTCACTCAATTCCCTGAAACTGGATATCGACCGGGCTGGCAAGCGGGTAAACCACACTAATGCCATATCTTCCAGAAATATAGGGAATGCCTTACACTTTATCTCGTCTGTAGCTGCGGCGGCATTCATGGATCAGGAGTATCGCATCAGATGTTGGATTGGGTCAGATTTTCCCGCATAGCGATTCATTGTCGGCATATTAAAACGTCTCGGGAATGTGACCTCCAATATATCATCGGTAAAAGGCGTATGACTACGATCTATGCCCCAATCTTCATCCCTATACCCTCGGCTAGCTATTATGTTTTCCCTAATCATTGCTTCAACATCCGCTCAGGTCAAGGTGGACTCAGGATCGGTGCTTCTTGCCCGATGGTCTTCTTCAGCATTTCTTTGACGTGTGGCTACAAAGTCTGGGATTCGGGCGGAGCTTCCTTGCCCCCTGTTGCCGAGGTCAACTAGGCGACGAGCGGGGGGATTAGGTCGATTCTAAGCAGGGTCAACCACGTTTCCATTTCTCAGCACTAAAGCAGGTTCATTCAAGTTACGAATGTTAGTTTCCTGGTTGAGCACTTCTTCTTCCCGAGATCGAAGTTGCTCTATGTTCTCAGCTCTTTCTAGCGGAGGCCAACGTCGGTTTCTTCGGGGCTCCTCAGATGAGGACGTGTGTTCCGGGGAAGGAAGACGGGTTGGTGAAGAAACCCTCTGCCTTATAAGGTCGTCAATTCGCCTGTCCATAGCAGTAAGATTCTGTCGCAATACTGAACTCTCTTACCGCTGAGCAGCTAACTCGTCAAATAATCTTTCCCACATGTCAATAATGCGAGAGAGATCCCCTTCAGTAGCTGGGGCAGAAGGGTCAAATTGGTCGCCAACGTCCTCTCTTATACGTAAAGAGCTTGTGTCAGGTCGAGCAGATGTACGAGCACGGGAGGATCGAGCCATGACCTCCTTTCCGGGTCGGGTCGTTGTCTGCTTGTCTTTTTGGATCGTGGAACCTTACCTCGATGGCTGGGAGCGCCCCCCTGGGGTTGGATCATGGAAGTGCTATGGGGATGATTCGAGACGTGGTCATGGGAGCGTGTGGCAACTCCTTCAGCTGGTTGGGTCGCGATCCCCTTGACGGATCGGTTCGCCCCCTCCTCCCGGCGATCCATGACCTCCTCCTCGGGCTGCCCATGCACACTTTCTTCAATTGCTTCATTTTCGGCTTCGTTCACCTGCGAAGCTCGTACTTCCTTAGACTTCTTTCCAGCCATGATATCTGAATTTCACTGAAATCTTCAAAAACTGAAATAGTGGGGTTTTGGACTGTCTTCTTCGGACTTGAGTATCCAAACAACGGAACAACAATCCAATGTGGTAAGAATTCATTTTCAGTGAAAGCACCAAAATGTTAGATCCAAAATTGGGTCTAACACCCAAGCTGTCCTGATCTACGAAGAACTACGACTACAATATGAAGAAAAAGCAGGAAAACATACAAAATTTATAGTGGTTCGGCGTTAACGAGCCTACGTCCACTTTATATGTAGTTGATTATGTACTGAATGCAAGTACAATCAATAGTTTCACTCGATCTCACTCTTACAATTATGATTCTCTCAATAATTTCGGGATAACTCTAAATAAAAATAATGGAGATATGATAATGGTGGAGTCAGATCTATCAAATGCCGAAGATCCCCAAAAATGCCAAATTCTGGGCTATTTATAGCTGATTTCTTCAGGCGGATCGCGGTCATACGTGGCACACGTCCCGAGGACCTCGTACTGGTTCGTATCTTGATGGAGAATTGGTCAATATGACAGTTGTGGACAGGTGTCATGAGATCCTGTATTATCGGATCGTGGAAGAGTTGGTCATAGCCTTCATTTTCTGGTTCCTGGAGCTCGGATCGGATCGAGCTAGCAAGTACGGATCGGATCGAGTAGGGGCGAGGCGACCCGGTACGGCGTTGCGATCCGATAGGATGAAATGACCACGATCTGGTTTTACGGACTAGAGGAGTGAAGCTTCATACTTTCTTCTTGCATGTGAACCTTGGTGGCTTGGTCAAAAAAAGCTCGCCAACAGTATACAAATTAAAATAGACATTTTTATGTTATGTTATAAATTAGAATTTGTATACAAATTAAAATAAACATTTTTATATGTCATGTTATACATTAGAATTGTATACAAAATAAGAATATCATTTTTAGGTGTCTTTTATTTTGTCGCTAGAAATGTAAACATGTCACATATGATAAAATTGTCTTTTATTTTGTCGCTAGAATAGTAAACTTGTCACGTATGAAACATTTTTTTTTTTTCACTAGAATTATAAAACATGCATATAGACAGAATTATCTTTTTATTCTGTCATTAGAATTAGAAAACATGTATGTAGAGAAATTTGTCTTTTTATTTTGTCATTAGAAGAATAGAACAAGTATGCAAATAAATTACAATTTATTTAACATTAAAAACATGTAAATAAGTTATGCAAATAAAAATACATTTTTATTTGACATTAAAAACACGTATATAAGTTATGCGAATAAAATACATTTTTATTTGACATTAGAAACATGTAGATAAGTTATGTGAAAAAAATACATTTTTATTTGACATTAGGAATGTAATGAAGTATGCAAATAAATTACGTTTTTATTTGACATTAAAAACATGAAAATAAGTTATGCAAATAAAAATACATTTTTATTTGACATTAAAAACATGTAGATATGTTATGCGAATAAAGTACATTTTTATTTGACATTAGAAACATGTAGATAAGTTATGCGAATAAAATACATTTTTATTTGACATTAGGAGTGTAATGAAGTATGCAAATAAATTACATTTTTATTTGACATTAAAAACATGTAGATAAGTTATGCGAATAAAATACATTTTTATTTGACATTAGAAACATATAGGAAAGTATGCATATAAATTACATTTTTATTTGACATTAGAATCATGTAGAAAAGTGAGGCAAATAAGATACATCTTTTATTTGACATTAGAAAACATTGGAAATGTATGTAAACAAAAACTCTTTTATTTGCTATTAGAAAATATAGGAATTTGTTTGCAAATATAATATCTTTTTATTTTGTCATTAAAACATTTAAATGGTTATGAAAAATAAAACATTCTTTTATTTGGCATGTTATACACGTTAGTGGAATCATCGAATGATATATATATATATATATATACACACACATAATCTAAAACTAAACGAATCGCGCGCGATAGTTCGCGTTTCGGAATCGTAACTTTAAACGATTATACCGAAAGATCCGACTGTCGGATTTTCCCAAAACTGAAACTGTTAAGTCCGCTTTGGGAAGATCTTTCCAACAGTATAAAATTTGTTAGAATCCAACGGTCAGATTTCGAGAAATGTGTAAATCAAATTTGGGTAAAAACAGCGCCAGGGCCGCCTATTGACCAGAAGCGCCGTTAAATTAAATTGGACTATTTTTATATAAATAAAAATAGTGATGAATCGTTATAAAATAATATTAACGTTATGAAATGATTTAAATTATAATTATTCGAGAATTATTTGAAAAGACCAGTTCAATCTCATTTCAAATAATTATACGACGGTTTAAATCAAAGATATTGAAGACGGTGTATGAAGACCGGCGTTCTTCACATTAAATTGACAAATACCGATGCCTTTGATTGGAGTTCCTGCCTTAAAAGGGTTACAGTGGTAGTTGTCCGGACGTACTTGTTGATTGTCTGGATAAGCGATCACCTCTCTTCCGTATTGGACATACGGGACGAGGAATAGTGTGTCTTCGGTTTTGTTCAGACCCAGAACGAACTTGTAAATGGATGTGTGTCTGTTGTTGAATTTCATTCTATGTGAATTGATTTCTATTTAATATATATATATATATATCTGTTTGGTGGCGGAGAGTTTATTCTCTTACTTAACACCCTTCTTTGAGACGCACGAGCTTAGAGGTTATATATTGATAGTTAATAGTCGCATGACATGGATTGTCAATGTGGCATGCCAAGATGCAAATGATCAAGGCTTTTGTTGAAAAACAGAGCCTTGTGGTTGATGATCAAAGCACAGCTTGTTTAGACATAGCTTTGTGTATACCATAATTTCGCGAGCCTCACACCCCGGTAAGAGTCAGAAACAGGATAAGGGAACGCAGGGAGTGCACACGTTTCTTTCTAGCTAGAAGCGGTATCATCGTATGGAGCCCAGACATTTTTACTTATGTGGACGATGGATTGTGAGATACCTCGGATATATTGATCGATAATGACCAAATGATAGGTTCAATAGGACCGAGAAACGTGTGTTCAGGAATTGCCAATCCACTAAGGTATATTAGTGGACCGGCCCTGCAGGATCCAAGGGTTCACTGCGAGGGATCCTGAGACATTTGCTAGAGTGTCTCAAATCAGAAAGGAGATCATCCCTAGCCTTGACTCATGATGGAAACCCAATTTCCAATACCACATTACAGATTTGATTGTAAACCTATATATGGCGACATAGTAGGATGGAGTACTATGCCGTCTAGGATTGATATATTTTTTTTGAAAGTATTTTCAAACTGATTTGACACTAATAATAATATTAAATGTTATTTTATACGTATCAAGCATGTTTGATCATTATAAGGTAAAACTTTATCCTCCGGTTTGCGTTGCATTATGTGATGGGACTTGAGTCTTATAATGATTTCATTTTCTAAAAAGCATTGCGTTGTTTTGAATAAAAGTTTATTAAATTTATGCACTGGCAATCCAATGGAGTAAATCCATTTCGCATTAGCGGTGTGGTCCTGTGATTAGTTATATTATTAGATATGTTAAGAAAAGATTTCTCATACTAGTCCCATGACTGACTCGTGGTACGTTTCACTTGCAAACTCGGGTGCCCATATTTTCCACACGGCAGTCGAGTGGCTTGTTTTTGCAGATATTTATTTATTGAGCAGGACTCTGGATCAAAGCTTAAAGCTGTGTCTAGAGCATTGATAGTCTTCTGCTGTGTAGTTTATTTGGCTCCACTGCTTTGTATTAAAATTATTGTAAATTAGTCTTCCGTTGTATTATTATTTATCGATGTACTCTGATATTTTGTACTCTGATGTAGCATTATTATAATGTTTATAAAAATCTTCTGTTATTTGTTTAAATGTGTTGTATGCCCAGAGTTAGCGTATGCGAGATTCGAACGGTCTTGGTCGGTATAGCGATCGATTAGGTCGAGGAAAAATCCATGTCGTTACAAACAAGTTTGTGCAACCATGAAATTTCAACAACTAAGTGATGATGGATTCAAACTTGGGTTAATTCCATTTTCACTTACCGGTTATGCCGAAAAATGGTTGTATAGCTCGCCTTCAAATACAATTGGAACTTGGAATGAATTTGTGAATGTTATTCTAAAGAAATTTTACCCCTTGAAAAACATCCAAAATTCGAAACGAAATCGTTAATTTTCATCAATGTAGGGTGAATCCTTTGCAAAATATTTTGAAAGATTTAAAGAAATTCTAGTCAAATGTCCACACCACAATTTTGAAAAATGGACTCTTTATCAAATTTTATACGATGGACTTGAAAATAACTCTCGAACCATGCTCGAATCGATGTGCCAAGGAAACTTTCTAGCCCAAAATCATGATATCGCTCGGCAATTTCTCAAAAATTTGGCCAAAAAATTCAGCTCAACGGGAAAGATCTAACGAAAAATCGATTTATTCTCGATCAACCGCTCGTTCGGTAGGATCTTTAACGGTCTTAGAAGCAAAAATATATGCTATGTTAACCAAATTCGATAATGCCATTTCATCAACTCAAATAAATCAAGCTCAAGCATCTCAGCCCTCATGTTACAAATGTAATGATCCTAACCACATTGCCGATCAATGCCCACATTCGCTAGAACAAATCAACGCATTTAATAAAGCTAGAAATGACCCATTCTCCCCAATATACAATCCGGGTTGGAGAAATCATCCTAACTTCTCTTGAGCCCAAAACAATGCAAATTCAAATTTGGTTCGATCCCCTTTTCAGCCATTTTCGAATAATCCTTCGAATCCTCCCTTTCAACAAACTCAATTCCAAAATCTTGCACCACCTTCTCAAAATCAAGCGCAACAATCTTTTTCCCCAGGTGATAAACGATTGACATCACTTGAGAAAAGTCTCAAAGCATTGACTAATGCAACGGCTCAAAATCTCCAATCAAATAGCAATCTGCAAAACTTATTGACTTCACACATGCAAAACATGAGTTAGTCAATTTCTAAACTTGAAATGCAAATGAGTCAGTTATCCACTTCCATAAGTGAACGGGAAAGAGGCACTTTCCCGAGTCAATCCATTCCAAATCCCAAGAGTCAAAATCCTAATCCAAACCAAGTTCATGTCATCCTGGATAGCAATCAAACTCGGTTGAATGCTATCACAACTTTACGATCCGGTAAGAAAATCGATAATCAAGTTGAAAATCCAAATAACTTATTGAATGTTCCTCTAGACTCTTCTACCCCAAATGATTTTGTTCCAAATTCTGAGTCTAGTTCTGCTCCAACTCAAGTAGACCGACCTACTGAGTTTCGCATTCCATTTCCTCATCGTCTTCAACCAAAGAAACATTCCGATCAAATGGAAATGATGTTGGAAATTTTCAAACAAGTGAAAGTTAACATCCCTCTTCTTGACATCATTCAACAAGTCCCCACCTATGCTAAATTTCTCAAAGACTTGTGTACCCAAAAAAGACACACTCATGTACCCAAGAAAGTCTTCTTAACCGCCGGACTTAGCAAAGTCTTGACCCAATCGATCACGATCAAATACAAAGATCCTGGATGCCCTACGATCTCATGAACGATAGGAGATAAAACAATTAACAAATGCCTTATTGATCTGGGTGTGAGTGTCAATTTGATTTCATATTCCATTTACCAACAACTTGGTTTGGGTGAACTTAAACCAACGAAAATAACTCTTCAATTTGCTTATTGGTCAATTAAGAAACCCGTTGAAGAAATCGAGGACGTACTCATCAAAGTTGGTCAATTCATCTTCCCTGTCGATTTTATTGTTTTGGAAACGCAACCTGTCAATATTCCAGTGAGTCAAATTCCTTTGATTTTAGGTTGATCCTTTTTGGCGACTTCAAATGCTTTAATAAATTATCGAAATGGTTCAATGAAAGTCTCTTTTGGAAACATGACTCTAGATCTTAACATTTTCAATCTTGAAAGTCATTCGAATGAATCATATAACCAAACCTTGGAAGTTAATGGCATCCACGAAAACTATGAAATTGAATCCATTGGCATTAATGATGAGTGTGAGGCCGAGTACAAAAAAATGTTCCAAGACGCTCTTAACGAAGTCGAATACACACTTCCATTTGAATCGCTTTCAGTAGAGTCCAAATCTCAACCAAGTTCTTTGATTGAGAAACCACCAAAGTTGGATCTTAAACCTCTTCCCGATCTCCTTATGTATGTATTCTTAGGTGATAACGAAACTTGTCCTATCATAATTTCTTCAAATTTAACTCATGATCAAGAAATTTCTCTTCTCTCGACTCTTTCTAAAAACAAAGATGCAATCGATTGGTCCATTTCTGATATCAAGGGAATTAGCCCCGCAATCATTCAACATCGTATTCACTTAATCGATGAATCCAAAACCACTCGTGAAGCGCAACGTAGGCTTAACCCTAAGATGAAACAGGTAGTTCACGAAGAACTTCTTAAGCTTCTTGACAATGGTATCATTTACCCCATTTCTGATAGCTTAAGGGTTAGCTCCTTTCACGTTGTTCCTAAAAAGTTGGGACTCACCGTTGCCACAAATGACCAAAACGAACTTCTTCCAACCCATACTCAAACGGGTTGACATGTTTGCATCGATTATCGAAAATTGAATGCTGCAACGCGTAAAGACCACTTTCCTCTTTCCTTCATCGATCAAATGCTCGAACGATTAGCCGGTCACGAATTTTACTACTTTCTTGATGGTTATTCCAATTATAACCAAATTCCAATTGCTCTCGAAGATCAAGAGAAAACGACTTTCACATGTCCATTCGTTATCTTTGCTTACCGATGTATGCCTTTCAGTCTTTGCAATTCTCCTGCAACTTTCCAACAATGTATGGTTGGAATTTTTTGTGATATAATCGAATGCTTTCTTGAAGTCTTTATGGATGTTTTTTTTTAACTTTGGCGATTCTTTTCCTCTTGCTTACATCATCTTGAACTTGTTTTAACTCGATGTAAAGTAAAACACTTAAGTTTGAATTGGGAAAAATGCTACTGTATTGTCAAACAAGGCATTGTTCTTGGACATGTAATTTCAAATAATGGCATTGAGGTAGATAAAGCGAAAGTTGACGTTATTTCAAAACTACCCATTCCAAAATGCGTTAAGGACATTCATTCATTTCTTGGGCATGCTGGCTTTTACCAACACTTTGTGAAAGATTTTAGCAAAATTGCTCGTCCTTTGACTATTCTTCTAGGAAAGGACATCCCATTCGAATTTAACTCTGAATGCGTCGCTTCCTTTGAACGTCTTAAAAACAAACTCATTTCAGCCACGGTAATCTGTTCGTCCAATTGGGAACTTCCTTTTGAAATCATGTGCGACGCTTCTAACTTCGCAGTTAGTGCCGTCTTAGGACAATGCATCAACAAAATCCTTCACATCATTTATTACGCGAGTATGACCATGAACGACACTCAACTGAATTATACGACCACCGAAAAAGAACTTTTAGCTATCTTTTTTTCACTTGAGAAGTTTCGATCTTACTTGATTGGTTCCCACATCACTGTCTACACTGACCATTCTTCTCTTTGTGAACTTTTTGCTCAAAAGGATGCTAAGTCACGTTTAATTTGATGGATCCTTTTATTTCAAGAATTCGATCTTGTAATCAAAGACAAAAAAGGATGTGATAACGTCATAGCCGATCACCTATCTCGTGTTCCGAACGCGCCATCTTCTTTACCAATCAATGAAAACTTTCCCGACGAAAAATCGCTTTCTGTTTCAATCAATCCTTGGTTCGCCGACATAGTGAACTATCTAGTCACTAAGGAAACACCCGTGTTTTGGTCCAAACAAGATAAATACAAATTTCTTTCCTAAGTGAAATACTTCTATTGAGACGACCCATTCTTGTTTAAGTATTGTACATACCAAATCATTCATTGATGCGTTCCTGATAGCGAAATTAGGAGTGTTCTCTCATTCTGCCATGATCGTGCGTGCGGTGGACATTTTGGTCCGAGAAAAACCATTGAAAAGGTGCTTTAGTGTGGTTTTTATTGGCCTACCCTCTTTAAAGACTCGTTCGAATTCTGTAAAACTTTCAATCATTGCCAAATTCTTGGAAAGATTTCTCGACGAAATATGATGCCTTTGAACCATATCCTTACGATTGAGATCTTTAATGTATGGGATATTGACTTTATAGGACCTTTCCCAAACTCCTTTGGAAACTTGTATATTCTTCCCACCGTCGAATACGTTTCTAAATAGTTTGAAGTCGTTCCATGTAAAAAAATGTCATAAAATTGTTGTGAAATTTCTAAAAGAAAACATCTTCTTGAGGTTCGGCACACCTCGCACAATAATAAGCGACAATGGAACACATTTCTGTAATCGGTATTTTGAATCCTTAATGAAGAAATACTTGATAACCCACAAGTTATCCACTTCTTATCATCCGCAAACTTGTGGGCAAGTCAAAGTATCAAATCATAATATAAAACAAATTTTGGAGAAAACCGTAAATAAAAATCGAAAAGATTGGTCACAAAAATTGACTGACGCACTTTGGGCTTACCGTACTACTTTTAAAACTAATATTGGAGTGTCCCCTTTCCGATTGGTTTATGGTAAAGCCAATCATTTACCCATTGAACTTGAACATAAAGCGCTTTGGGCAATAAAGAACTTAAACTTTGATCTTGAACAAGCTGGTGAAAATAGAAAATTTCAATTCAACGAACTAGAATAAATTAGGAATGACGCATACGAAAACCCGAAAATTTACAAGGAAAAAACCAAAGTTATTCACGACAAGTCAATCCTAAGAAAAAAAAATTGCCAGACCAAAAAGTTCTACTGTATGACTCATGACTTCATTTATTCCCCGGGAAGTTAAAATTGAGATGTACCGGACCATATGTTGTTCGAATTGTTTTTCCACATGGTGCTATTGAAATAGAAAACCCAAGGGATGGATCCTTATTCAAAGTCAATGGTCAACGTCTAAAACCATTCTTGGAATTGCCCACTAATCGAGAGGAGGAGCTCACGATTCTTCAAGAGCCGTGCTACATGAAGTAAAAAAGTTAAGTTTACTCCTCCTTTGTAAATATGTAAATATTTCTCTTCCGTTCACTCATTGTGTCATGCATTGACTGTGGGGACACAGTAAAAATCAAGTGTGGGGGGAGTCTCATTGTCATTCTATTTTGCATAGTTTAAGTTTGCAGTTTTTCCCTTTTTTCTTTCAAAAAAAAAAGAGTTTCGCACTTATATTTACTTTTAAATAAGACATGATGGAGTTAGCATATAATTTGGTCGTTCAATTAAATTTTTTGGAAATTTACTTCTCTTAGAGTATAACGGAAGGAAAATTTGAATTATGAGCAAATTTTGGGTAACTGGTATGTAGGCAGATTCATAGGTGATGAGTATGAAATGTTTTCTGAATTGTAATCCGATTAAATGAATGGTTGATTTAGGCTACTTGCGATAACATTTTAGATATTTCAAGTGAATATGTGCTAAGATATTATCGCTTAATTCTCTCTTTATGTAAAGAAAAAAGAAAAAAAGAATGTATATATATAATAAAAATCCAAGTGTATCCAACATTGCTAGTACCTCTCGCGTTGGTGTGCAAACCCGCCAAGCTCTTTCTGACACCTTCTGACAAAGTTAGTGTCAGTGAGATGACCCCGAACCCTGTACTGACGGTGGCAAGAGTAATCTTGGGAATATAACACATAAACAGATAATAGCAGAATAGAAATAAATAAATACACCAGATAATGAACAAAAGAATATACTGGATAAACGTAATCATCAGAGTTACACAGTATACAGGATCTTACTTAGTACAAATACAGTTCAGCTATACATAAATGTCTACAGCGGAAAACAAAACATAATGTACAATAGGAGATGAACAGCATAAAAAGAGGTAAATGATAGAATCCATCTTCAGCTCCAGCTATCCAGAAAGAGCCTGCTAAAACCTGAAGAAAAGGCTGTCAGTGTAGAAAAAGGGGCACCCGAGTTTGCAAGTGAAACAAACTACGAGTCAGTCATGGGACTGGTATGAGAAATCTACTTATCACATTATACAATTGGCTAATCGCAGGACCACGCCACTTTCGTGGAACGGGTTTACACCATTGGATTGCCAGTGCTTTAAAACAATTAAATCTTTTAAACATCGCAATGTTTTTTGTAAAAATAAAGCCATTATAAGACTCAGTTCCCATCACACAATGCAACGCAAACCGGAGGATAGAGTTTTACCTTATAATGGCCAAAATATGCTTGATACGAATAAAACAAAAGCATTTGATATTATTACTAGTGTTTATATGTTTCAAAAACAATTTCAGTCATAACTATCAATCATAGACGGCATGGGTACCATATATCATATCGCCATATGTATATACAATCAAAATCGCACAGTCACGTATTTGGAAATTGGATTTCCGTCATGAACCAAGGCAGAAGATAGTCCTTACCGACTTCGAGACAATCTAGCTTACCATGACTCAGGATCAGAACGCATCGACCCTTGAAGCGACAGGGCCGGTCCACCGACGTGGATTAAAATGCCTGAACAATACGTCTCCCCGCTCTATGGGGCGCAAATGAGCCAACGAATGACTCCAACGGTCCCATATCGACCGATATATCCGAGGTGCCTCGCTATCCATCATCTACATAAGTAAAATGTCAGGCCGTGTTAAAACACTGACACGACTCCTAGCTATAAAGAAACGCATGTCCTCCCTGAGGTCCTTCTCCCGTTTCTGGTTCATACCGGGGTGTGAGGCTCGCGAATTCACGTTATACACAAAGCTATGCCACACAGGCGGTGCATTGATCATCAATCACAAGACTTTGCTTTTCAACAGATGCCCTGATCACTGCATCTTAGCATGTCACACAGGCAATTCACACCATGCAACTGATGGCTATCAATCACATAAGATAAATTCCAATGTCAGACACACAATCCATTTACAAGTCCGTTCTGGGTCGGAAAGAAACCAGAGGCACTATATACCTCGCAAACCCATCGATCTCCACGTACGTCTGGATGATCACCACTCATTATCCATATTTCGGGATGCCTCTCAATTAGGACATCAGTTACCATCCAAACGAGGTGAAGATTTCCGCTCTTCAACCACCGTCTTCATCTTCGATTTCTTATCATCGATTCAGTTATTCAGAATGGGATAAACCCGGTCTTTCTGAGCAACTCGCGTATATAATAAACAAGTGCTACACAAACACAATATACGCATCGTTTAAATTCATTAGTCACTAACCGTAAATCAGTAAGAGAACGATTTCCCAAATATTAACCCCGAAGGCCGAAACCAACATCAGATCAAAACCCAGGAAACCATTCGGCTTAGCCAACTTTCAGTTAGTTTCTAAATTTCACATCCATATCATTGATAATATGTTATAACGATTTATCGCCATTTTTATTTATTTAAAAATAGCCAATTTATTCAAACGACGCTTCGGCCATAATGCGGCCGTGGCGCTGTTTTTCTTCAGATTTGATTTACACATATCTGAAAATCTAACCGTTGGATCTTCACAAAATTTATATCATTAGAAAGAGCTTTTCAAAACGAATCCAACGGTTCCAGTTTTGGGAAAATCCGACGGTCGGATCTCCCGGTATAATCGTTTGAAGTTTCGATTTCAAAATAAGAACTACAGCGTCGTTATTCGATTAAATTTAATTATATATATATATATATATATATATATATTCAATTCTGGCGCTGTTTTTCTTCAGATTTGAATTAAACATTCCAGACAATCCAACCATTGGATCTTTACAAAGTTGGTGTCGTTGGAAAGATATTTCCAAAGCGAACCCAATGGTTTCGGTTTCGGGAAAATCCGATGGTCGGATCTCCCGCACTAATCGTTTGAAATCACGGTTTCAAAACATGAACTGCAGCTTCGTTATTCGATATATTTCAATTCTATTATATATATATATATATATATGTATATATATATATATATATATATATATATATCGATTCTTCGATTTCAAAACTATATTCTTTTCATACATTTGATAAAAATGATATTTTTATCCAACCGACAATTATTCCAACACTTCGCTATTTTCAACTATTCGTGTATATAGTAAAAATGTGATTTTTATTGTAAAACAATTCATTTCAAAACACGATTATTTTATATAGTTTATATAGATGTTAAAATATGATTTTTATTATAAAACAATATATTTCAAAACACGAATACCATTCAACACATGAATTTCTATTCAACACATAAATTTCTATTCAACACATGAACGGTTTTCTATAGTTTGTATATATATAGTAAAAATGTGATTTTTATTGCAAAACAATTTATTTCAAAACATTACTATTTTATAAAGTTCATATAGATGTTAAAAAATATGATTTTTATTATAAAACAAATTGTTTTAAAACGCGAATACCATTCAACACATGAATATGATTCAACGAATGAATTTCTATTCAACACATGAACGGTTTTCTATAGTTTGTATATATATTGTAAAAATGTGATTTTTATTGCAAAACAATTTATTTCAAAACACGAATACCATTCAACACATGAATTTCTATTCAACGATTGAATTTCGATTCAACACATGAAGGTTTTCTATAGTTTGTATATATAGAGTAAAAATGTGATTTTTATTGTTAAAACAATTTATTTAAAACACGAATACCATTCAACACATGAATTTCTATTCAACGAATGAATTTCGATTCAACACATGAAGATTTTCTATTCAACACACAAATATAGTTTCAACATAGGAAAATAATTCTAACACATGAATATTATTCAAAATTTCGGCAGCATAACGGCAGGGTAGTTAATACCGGGACCGTCCCTAGTACGGCTCCTCGCTCTACCTTAAAGTCTCGCAGCTTTTGACAGTGGGGAATCATGCATCTAGTTCACACGCTGGCGAGATGTATATTTTTTTCATTTCCACAAACTAATCCTATGTGGTTTCAACCAAATAATTCTCAACCACAAACGGGTATCTTTCAACCACTATCAATCAATTTCAACCACAAACGGGTATCTTTCAACCACAATCAATCAATTTCAACCACACACAATTCTAATCAACCATTCGTAATCAACCAATTTTCACACCAATCACAACCAATAAATATCGTCCATGGTTTGTGGATGAGGGGCGTATATATATATATATATATATATATATATATATATATAAGCATTTCACTTCTATTTCAACACATATATAATTTTTACAACGCATATACAACTTATACATCGAACGTACAACTTATACAACGCTTATACAAGAGGTGTACAACGCTTATATAACTCATACATCGACTATATAATTTATACATCGTCGTTTTCCATATCGTTTATAATTTAGAAATCTCACATTGGGTCCACCCCACCAAAAATAGCTGAAGGCTCAGAAAAATATGCGGTCTCTTCTAGAATGTAGAAGACGTCCACACGAGTCCTCTGTCTCTTGTTTCAATGAATTTCGTCTACAAACGAAAAAGATATGATTTTTACAAGATTAAATCACTTTGCGACGCTTTCAGAAGTTGAAATCAGTTTAAATAAATATACCCTCACCTTTCAGCTGAGTGTTCAAACAAGGGTTCGGATTTTTCGTTGGATCCGTGGAGGGGTAGGGCGATCGGAGCACACAACGTCGAAGAGGGGTGGGTGGCGCCTCTGTGCGGTGGTGGCGTCAGCTCCGGTGGTCTGACAGCTGACGCGGCCACGGCGGCGGTTGAAAGGCCGCAACTTCCTGACGTCGATCCAGGCGATTCACTCCACGATAAAATCCGAAACTGCTATGGATTTGAAGCTCGTCTCGAGCTCTTCAAATAACTCCAAAACGGCATGGGGTTTAAATGCGTGTAGGAGGAGGAAAGGAGAGAGAAGGGGGCAAGCGTATTCCGTCTGTCGCGAGGGGGCTATCGGGGAGAAAGAAAACAGAAGGAAGAATATTATTGGCCGCCCCTATTTTTTTATATTTATTTATTTTATAAAATCCGAAAATACCCCCTTCCACACACGAACTCCAATCCAAACCCAGCGACTGTCGTCCCTAGCTAAATACCCCCATTCCGAACACAATGGGATATGTTTTGTAGTCCCATTCGACTGATTCAGTCAGTTTTCCTTCAATTTAAAATATATGACATTCAATATTCGATCTGAACATACATTTCAATTTGCCAGAGCCATAAACTGATTCGAAAAATTCCAGAAAAATAAATCTGGCTATGTTTTGACGATACGGTCCTAACAAAACTAGTTTCGTCGAATTCTGAGGCCGTTTGTAAAATGGCCCTTTTCTGGTTGATCCACTTTAACTGTAATTGACCAAAACACGTTTTCTTTTGCCACGCTCACGTATTAACTTCAAAAATTATGAAATTTGAAACCTAGCAATAGTTTGGCATCCCGGATCCAACAAAAGTGGTTTCGTCGAATTCTGAGGTCGTTTGCAAAATGGCCATTTTCACGGGCTATATAAATTCCATAACGACCTTTCAGAAAATTCATTTGGCCATAACTTTTGCTTCCCGCTATGAAACTTTGATTTTTCAGATTTGTTAGAAAGGTATTCACTAACAGATTTAAATATTTTTGGTTTCACTCAAATCCGTTTTGTTTTGCACCCGGTATGGTCAGTCAAAGTTTGAATTCAAATTTTGAAACTACCACACCATTTCAGGCCTTGTTTATAATTAGAATTAATTATATTCGTTTTCAAATGTCGATTCAAACTTACTTTTCGTTGTTATTATTTAAAATATTTATTTTAAATATTTAAAATCCACTAAAATTGACAATTTAAAATTTTTAAATTGGTTCAGATTTTTCGGGTCGTTACAGTCAGTATACCTTGGTCTCAATTTATGAGTTGGACACCTTAGGATTATCGACCCTCACGTAAGTCGTAATGCAGTGTAGGGGTGGTATACGAAGGTATTTGTAAATAATAATAATGTAAATATTTTGTAATAAAGAGAGAGTTAGCACTTAAAATCCAAGCACACTCTTCACTTATTCGACTTAACTTGTTAACAAAAAGGAAATTGAGATGTCATTTTATGACTGTTGATATCGATTATAGAATTCATTTCATATTTGCACTATGTTTCTACCGAAATAACTGGCTAAGCTAGATGAGTTTGTGACAATAACATGACTTTTGTTTGAAGTTTTGATTAGTAATGGACTCAAATTTCATAGTGACGACCCAAATTTGTGTTAACTCATTCATGTAAAATTTAAAAGTAAATTATCCATTTTTGAATATTCCTTTAAAAACTTGCATTCAAATTGTAAATATTTTCGAATTTTCCATTTTGTACATACATGTTACTTTTGGATTTTATGGGTAATATCCCCTGAAAACCCTCACGAGACAACACTCATCCTACTGGGGACACCCAGGGTTTAACAGTCTTTTGCATATGCTCAATGCAATTGTGCTCCCTATGAAAACAGATTTAGCTTAGTTTTTCATTTTATTCGAGGATGAATAAAAAGATAAGTGTGAGTGTATTTAATATGTACGTAAAAATGCACATATTTATTCTTGTTTAGTTGAATAAATGAACATTTTTGGTATTTTATGTGATCAAACCATGTTTTAATATTTTCAAAATCATCACTTATTTTGGGAAAAAGCGATCACTCGTGCAAGTTTTAATTTGTGAAATCTTTTACTTGTTCCTTGTGATTATCTCTTATAGGAATTTTGGAGCTAAAAGGATATATACTCATGAAGAGATGAGGGAAAGCATGCATTTACACAAAGGAGGCAAAGAATTAATTCATTTTGTTGATAGTGGAGGCCCACACAATTCAAATAGCTCACTCTCGTAATCTTCATATTAGAGAATGAGACAAAAGGCCTCATGCATTCTACATGACTTATTAGTGGCTAATGGCAATTAAAAGCTTCATGAATGGGCATTTTGGGGATTTCCCAAGGAAAGTGATTAGGGTTTTAGGGTTTTTTGATCATGTATATATACCTCTTTGTTTCATGTATTAGGGGATCTCTTTTAAGCATATGAAGGTGAAAGTGGTCAAATAAATAAAAATGGCTTCCAAGCCTATTTCTTTTATGTCTCTCTTATGCTCCTTTAATTTCTATGCTATACTTTATGCTAGTAGTTTAGATTTTATTTTCTGCAAGTAGTGTAATTTTATTTTATGCAATTAGTTAGTAGTTGATATCTTTTCTTTATTATTTACTTTCTATTTTTATTTTTCTTCAACATTGAAATCTAATTGTGTTGAAATAATAACACAAATAAGGAGCTAAACCCCTTTAATTTATGGGTGATGAAGCTCTCTAATCACATAGATTCAACATAGTTTATTTTCATGATCTCAACTTGTGCTTATTAAAGAATGGATGTTTACACTACAACAAAAACACCATATTACAACTTTAATTTTACAACGGTGGTAAAAGCACCATTGTAATATATGTTTTTTTACAACTTTTTCCAAGAAAAAGTTGTAATAAACTTATTTTTAACAACTGTGTTATTTTGACAATTGTAATAAAAGCTTATCACAACTTTTATTTTTTGACTATTGTAATATATGACTATATTTGAATATAATTAACAACTAATAATTAATATTTAATACATTTATGTTGATTATTTATAATTAATAACTAATAATTACTATTAATAATCAATTAGGCAGTAATAATTAATAATCAATCCGTAATATTTAATACTTAGCAATAATTAATAATCAAGTCGTAATAATTAATAATTAAATATTAACTATAATAACTAATAGATAGTATTAATTATTTTCATTAAATAATTAATAATCAATAAATAAGTTTTGATAATTATTATCTAACATTTGTAATTAGTATAATAAGTAATATATAATAATAATTAGTATTAAAAAATTAATAATTAATTTTGGATAATAAATAGTTAAGAACTAATCATTAATATTAATAATTAAGAAGTAATAATCAAGAAGCAATATATAATATTTAGTAATTAAATTTTTATGATAAGCAATTAAAACATCTTTATTAGAAAATTATAAAAATTTATTTTTAACAGATCATTTTTCCACTTGTTAATTCTAAATTGTTATATTTGATTTTATGAATTTGGATAAAATTTTAATTACAACCAATAAAAAAAATTGAATCTGCCTTGTTAAAAAAAGCAGTTGCCCTCTTGATGCAAAAGATGAAATTTTGGCGGAAGTCTATATCTCACTTATTGTGTATACCGTATGTGGGCCGACCTCTCCGCTTCCCGCATTCAAACTCGATCTCCAATCTCTTCGATGGCGGCTAGGGCTTCTTTCACGCTGCCTCTCTTTTTCTCGTTTCTTTTCTCGATGTTCTCTCTTCACACTTCAATCTCCTCATCAGTCTCATTCTTTCATCTTCCTTTCAGGGGATGCTATCCGGCAATTCCTCTGATTTTAACGTGCCTACGAGTACTGATAGCCATGAAAGAGAAACAAATGGTAACCGATTGAAATTGAGTTTCTATTATGTTTATTTAATGCCATCTTCAGTCTTCCTGGATCGGCTTATGAAAATGGGTGAAATTGCCATCTTAAATCCTACTGTTGTTCATTATGATTCAGGAATCTGGCAGCACAATCTTTCTACATGATTTGGTTGCAATCAATGGAAGTTTTGAATTTCGTTGTTCCTTCTCTGCTAGCATGACATGAACAACGCAATTTTCTCTCACAATTTTTGAATTTATTTTGCTCTGTACTTCATAAAATTTTATATTTTATGCATGTTATAACTTATAAGTACTTTATAAACTTAGGAATACTTTTTGCTGACTACCAATCTCCCGTTTATGTGTAGAAACTAGAAAGCTCAAACGTCAAAGAGAGGGAAGGTAATCAGTTTGATCTCCAAACTGAGTATATTGAAGCTGAATGGGGAAGCCAGACAAGATCCGAAGAAGACATTCATAGACATCATCAAAGTACTGGAAGGACAGCTCGGGGAGAAGAAGTGCTTCGGTGGAGAGGAATTCAACCACTACAAGAAAATACTGATTTAGCGTCAAAAATTTAGAAGCGAAAATTTCCACCGCTAATTTACAACGGATTACCGAGTGATCTGCAAGGGATAGTTTTTTGTTTTTTCAAATTTTTTTCCTTTTATTTATTACCATCGTCTTCTGCCATCCCTCACCAAGCCGTCACAAATTACGTCAAATCACCGACAGAAAATTTCCGCCACTATTTTCTGCTGCAAATTCAGACAGAATACCTACGAATATTTATCGATGCTATTTTACAGCAGAATTCCAACAGATTTAGCCACGGATTTGCAATGGAATTGAAAACCAAAAATACTACAAGTCACAGCATAAATCAGTCCATCCAATTTTACATGAGTATCAATATATCAATGTGCTATAATCATCCACCTCAGCGATCCATTTACTAATCCAATCTGCAGCGTTCCAACCAATCAAAAAAATTTGTTTCTCCTTCTGCTACTTGGTTTATTTTTTCCCCCCAAATTTCCTCTTTCGTTTCCCCAAATTGGTTCTTTCGTTTCTCTCGTTGCTTTTTGATTCGCAATATTCATATGTCATAGAGCGATTATTCGAACATTTCTAAAGTTTTGGCGATGACTATTTAACTGGTGATGGTTGCTAGTTGTTCTCTCCGGTTTTGCCCTAATCGACGGATTTTAAATTTTTCCTCAGTGAATTTGGAGGTGATGATCTTTCTCTCCGTTTGTAGTTTTAGTTTTGATTTCGATTTTTGGTTAATTTGTTAGTTATTCTTTTTGGGTTTTCAGAAATAGGGGTTGAATGCAGAAACATTTCTTTGGTTTGTGATTTATAGCAGTGTATGTAATTCGGTTTATAAAGCCTCGCTTTTCTTCATGCTGCTACATGAACTTCATCGGGTTCTTCTTCATTGCAGATTATATATGCTACTTGCTGCTAGCTGGATTAAAGGTTATCTGAGTTTTTCGGGTGGTATAGTTTCTTCTGAATAGATATACCAAATCTATTTAGTTTGTAGGTTTGTTTCTTAAAGTATATTAGATTATTATCTTTCTTTTTTCCTTTTCTTTTCCCTAATAATAGATTGTAGATTTTTTAAGAAAAGCAGCCATACAACTCATCTATTGCATGTTAAATTTAGTCATTTCTTCTTCATCGCAGTTTATAGGTACTGCCGACATGTACCTAAATTAATTAATTTTTCAATTTTAGGTTTCCCGTGCTTTATTCAGTATTGGAAACTCACATTTGTCCACTTTTAGGTTAATTTTGTCAAGTATATTGGATTATTATGCTTTGTCCATCTTTTTTTAATAATTGATGTTGATTGTAGACGGACATGTAAAAAAATTACTATGTCGTGTAGTATCTTTAGGTTTTATCTCTTTGAGTTATTTAGTGATTTTATGTTGACTAATGCAATTGAATGTGATCCTGTCTGTTTTATCGATTTTCAATAACCTATATCACATAGATGCATCAAATAGCGTCGTGCTTCTTCTTTTAGTTTAAATGCAGCATGCATGGGATAAAGTGTCTCAGTAAATAGCACTGCACATAACATAGATAAATTCATTCCGTTTGCTACTTCTTTATCAGCACTTGCCGAGAAATAATAGCAAAGTAGAAGTACCATGTTTATTTAATTTTTCATCTTAACATTTTTAAGGGTTGCATGCGATGGTTGCACTAAGTAACAAAATAGTGATGAATGAAACACTTTTCCTATGAGTATATCATATACAGTTAATGAAATTTTTATTACATCGAGCATGGTTGCAGGTACTGCAGATTTTCTAAATGCATCAAATTGTATTGGCAAGGAATTTATCTACTTATATTGAAAGAAGGCATTAGTGTACCAAAAAAGGATTTGTAAGCATCATGATTAACTATCCAAATAAATAAAATAAAGGCATAAATTAGTAGATATACGTTGCGTTGCTACGTTCATTTAATTTTGTCTATTTTAAGTCGAAGTTCACTATGATGCTTTTACATGCTTGTTTTTTCACCATTCCCCCACAATTTCTAGGAAAATGGAAGTATTTTCTATTTAAGCCATTGAAAAAAATGGCATAACTGATATGATCGCTTTTGTTTGTGTGTGGAGTTACTCTAGGCATAAGTAATCTGGCAATTCAAAGCATCAGTATAATGTTTCATGACATTTTGTCCCTTTTTCGTTCATCGTATTTGTTTGCTGATGATAACCAATCATTATATATCAATGACATTTCAAAATAAAAGCGAAGTGCTTAGGATGAATGTTGTCTTTTTACTGCAACTATACCTAAGTGTTCGAAAGTTAGAGATTGTTCTGCCTAGGTCGTTAACAAGTAATCAAAGCTTTGTTGTTTAATGTATTCGTGCCTATGGGTGAAATTTCATTCTTAATGCTAGTAGAATTACCTTGAGCAGTGTTCATGCACCTTATGTTTTAAATTTAATTGAAACCTGATAGGCTAGAATACGTGGTTATACTAGGAAAAAAGGCAATTAACTTCGTTCGGCATACCAAAATCTAAACTGGAAATGAATGGTACCGTTTGTAAAATAAATTATAATCTCAAAGGAGCTCTTAAGGATATTCATATATGTCAACTACACCTTCTTCATCTGCAAACCTATCAGGAATAAATTAAATAAAAATATAATCATTGTTAGTGATGTAGTTATTTCTTCTTATTATTTTCAGCATTATTAAATCATATGTATGATTTTATTAAAAAAATATGTATGGTTTTATTTATTTTTGGACAGTCGTTTCTGTACTTGAATTCGATTTTGCTATCTATTAGATGGGTCAGAAGCAGTATGAAATCACAGGAACTTAATGTGAACGGAATGTGTGTCCGTAGAATTGCCTTCTCTTGGCATTTTTATGTGCTACTAAACTGCCATAAATATTGTTTTAAACTTTAGACTTTGCTGTGTATGCAGTGGGGGAGTGCAAGAGAATTCTGATTACTCTGTTTTAATGCATCTTGCAGAATAGAGAACGGAAAAATGTGGTAAGTATTTTCAGTGCATATTATTACCATGTTTCATATTTTCATTTTACATCACTGGCTATTATGGAAATTTATCTTCATCTTTGACCGCTAATAATAGGGCTACTTTGTGCATTTCCATTTTACAAAATAGACCATTACCTACTCATCCTTTGTACATAAATTTTTAAAACCAATATGTACTGTTTGATATGGATTGGTCAACTCAAATAATGATGTTCCTATTTTCTTCCCTTTTGACCATTTTTAGGTATTTGTAAAAGTATTTTGTGCAGCATATACTTCGAACAATACAAATAGTTAAAGAGCGGCATGAACTTATTACTTGAGAAAATTACCTGAGTAAATCAAGTAATATTCCACATTCTTTTGAGTTCAGCAAATCAAATTTATTTCTTATGTCAATTAAGATTTTTTTTACTGATATTATAAACATGTAAGTAATTCATCCATATTCAGTTATTTGTAAGCATACGTTATTTTATTTTCCAAATTCTTCATAAATCCAAGTGTTTTCTCTTGATTTCCAAATTCTAGCAACTATTTGTGATCTTCTAAGTGAAACAATTCCTATAATCTTCACTTAAAACAGGCTAAATTTGGGAATTGTGGGATCAAATTTCCAAAAATATATTTGTCGATTTAGCATGGTCACATGCAGAATAATATTTATAGAATCATGGGTGCTATAATATTTGTTTAAGCCTTCCACTCAGTCCTTTGATTTTTTTTATCACTTTGCATATATAACTATTAATACAATAATACAACTGAATCCTATAGTTTATCTGCAAAATCCGACATGGTGCAAAAATGGACATGAGGCCAAATTACTAATGGCATTTAAACAAGGATAAGAGATGAGACGAAATAATCAATGAAATATTTTTTTACAAAAATTGCTGAATTACTTAATGCTTATTGAATCTGTTGGTGAATTTCTTTTGCTAGGATCACTCACTCACTCACTCGCACCACATATCATGGTCCTTTATGTAAATTTTAACCACTGTGAAAGGAAATATGTTTAGTTTTTTCTTCCATTTGACCTATAATAAAATGATCAATGATATTTGTAATGAGTAATAAAACTTAACAAGTCAAGACCCTCTGTACTTGCATGTAGCAACATAATAAAATTTAAAAGCATATTGTGCATGTATTTTACATCCGAAAGTAGATATGCATGCAACTTAAAAAGTCTAAATCAATAGTTGCACAAGTGGTATTGTACTGGCTAATAAGATAGTGGTCAATATTAAAATGAGGACCAAAGTGGACATATAATTCATAAATCATGGTCAAACTATCATCAAATTCTAATTTATTATTTGTTTTGTATGTTTAGGATTCAATTTAATATGAATTTTTCATTCTTGCAATCAATTCGTCTTAAAATGGAAAATGATATATTGACTAATAAATTAGTCATTTATATTAGAATGGCGTCCAAAGGGGTATGAAGTTCTAAATAATGATCTAGCTAGCATTATTTTCTAATTGTTATTTATTTGCTATTGTATATAGGATTCAATTTAATGTGAATCAATTACCCTTCTCAATTAATTTGCTTATTAAATGTAAAAAAGATGCCAAGTCACGCTTATTTTATTGATTTACCATATGTTTCTAATCACAAGATCAATGAGATAGATCTTACCATTTTATGCTAGATTTGGAAGATTGAATTACCATACAACGAAAATAAACTATAATTTAATATGGCAATCCAATTGCTTCTATTTATTTAGTTATTTTTTATATTATTGGGTATAAATGAAAACTTTTAATTATTTTCTTTAAAATACTGCCCGTTGTTTTTTTCCCACTTAATAGTGTTAATAATTGCTCTTTATTTGCTCCAACCAATGACTATCCAGGAAATTTTATTTGACGATCTATTTTTACATAAAATTTGTAGGTGGAATCTTGACATTTGAATACGAATAACATATCTTTAAGGTGTGAAAGAATACTATTTGCATATCCAATTTTATGTTGATCATTTTATCAATTAATTGGTACTTGATGTTTACAACATGTCATGCTTTAAAATGCAGCCGCAAATGTGATGGTGTTGTGGCATTTTGAGTTGTTGTTTAGATGTGGTTAGTTTTTTCCTTTAAGGTACTTATAATATTCTTTGCAAATATGGACTCAATGTCATCAGCTATTTATGTTCCGACTTCGTGTGTTATATATTGGAACACAATCTTCATTTTTGATTCTGCATATGTTTTTAATTGAAAGTTTGAACAGTCTTCTCAAATGTATATTTTTATTTGATTAATTTTTTTGTAAATGTCATAATTAAAGGATGAGAGAACAAGTATAACTAAGCTTCCCTTCATTGGTATAACATTGACAAAAATGGTTGATAAATAGAAGTTATGTTTATATGTGTGTAGATACAAGTTAGCTAGCTGACTAAGAGTGAACAATAATGTTGCAGCAAGCTACATGACCAAAATATGAAAGAATTTTTTTACCAAAGTCACAAATTTTGCATTCATAGTTTATAATCATTATAACATCATGCACAACAAATCTAACTGATGCTAACAGACTTGTTTGTTTTCCTTCGGGCCTACATAGTTTTACAACATTTCATAATTAAAATTTTCATTGACTGTGCTTTAATTCAATGTATGAGAATCTTTAACTTTGTAAATTAATTTTCTAATCATGAACTGGTTCTCATGAATTTAGAAGTTTATTCTACTGAAGTCTTGATGGCTATTTATGTGAAGTTAAACATGCAATTTGTTAGTGTAAAGCCATGCTAGAATACCAAATCTAATGTGCAATGCATTATGTTGTTTATGGCTTTAGTATATACGAGATAATAATGAAACTCAAATTTATTGGTTTCCACTTTCCTTATAGCTAGCTCAAATGGACAGTTCCCGTTTCCAAGTTATGCGGTTCAATATTCTTTAGTAAATTGAATGCAGTATGATTTTATCTTGATCCACCATTAAATATATATATATATATATATATATATATATATATATATATATATATATAGGTGCTCCATCTGCTTCAAGAAGTACCGGAATGGATCAAAACTGCAAATCAATGGCAAAGATAATGAGACCCAAAAGGGCAATTGCTATTTGATTTATTTTACTTATATTTCAAATTTTACCTCTTTTGCGCTTCTGTCATTTTCCACCTTTAATCTTTTCTCCATTTTAGAATTTTTCAACTTCTTTAACCTTTCCTTGCTAAAGATTTTCCAAGAATGAGAATTGCAGGTTTTGCCACTGAAATCTTTTTGTTCCAACTTCAACAGACCATTAAGTTATGGTGACTGATTTCATAACGAGATGCATTTCAAAATTGAGATTTTGCTACTTAAGACTCAACTTTGAACAGTCAGTAATAGTTACTTATAAAACAACAATTTACCAGAGCTTTAGTCAGTAATAGTACTAAAGGCTGCAAATGTTATTATTTTTGAATTTTATTTCAGTCAGTGAAGAAAATGTTGTTGTTTTAATGATATTTACAAATTTGTACGCTCAACTGGATTGCTGCTTTAGTTACTATTTTATATATAGTTCATATCTTGTATAGTTCAATAACTTTGTATTATTCCTTATGCTACAATTTTAGTCAAAATGGGTAAAAGGGTTGGATTGGTTTTACCCGTTAAATTATGGGTTGGGTTGGGTTGGTTTTACCCGTTAAATTATGGGTTGGGTTGGGTATTTACTCATTTAGAAGAGGGGTTTAACGGGTTGGGTATTTTTTTAATTAAAAGGGTTGGGTAAATTTTTAACATAACCCATTTGACACCCCTAGTTAGAGCAGATGTGCTTTTGTGTATGCTTTAAATGAACGACTTTTTCATGCATGTGCACGATTGGGCATATAGTGTTGACAGTTGTTAACTACTTTTGTGTTACGTATAGGTGACTACTTTTTTTCCTAAAACTTATTGTGGTGTTATATTACAGACTTACAGTTCCAAGATCAAGGAGCAAATTGCAGGACAAGCATTCAAGCCCTATTAGGATAGATCCATGTAAAAAATGAGAAGCTTTTTATATATATGTGCGGGTTATTTTTTTTTTTTTTTGAACTTCAGACATTATGATGCGTAGATTCATTAACTATGTTAACATATTTTTTTTTAGATTTTTATGTGACATTAGTTTTAAGTTGTATCGGATAAAGTTATGAATGTTGGGTGTTATGTGAAATATTTTATCAATCATTATACCATTTTTTATTGTTATATAATGTTTTGTGACATTAATTTTTCTAGTTGATATATATGTATATATGTTTCACTGCACAACGAGTATTGAATGTTGAGTATTGTTGAAATGAATGTATTGATGTCTAGATTGATGGTTAGAAATGGTTCAAAATGTTTGCTATATATTTCCTTCGCTAATCCGTCATTATATAGCTACGATTTACCAACGGATAACTGAAATGTAAAATGTTTGCTATATATTTCCGTCGGTAATCCCTCGCTAAATAGCATGCATTTAGCAACGAAAAATTATTTATTGATTTATTATGTTATATACATCCGTCGGTAAACCGTCGGTGAAATATTTTAAAATGAAATATTAATATATTAGAAAACAACGGTGAAGTGACGGAGAATCGACGTTAATTTCCGTTGTAAAATTGTGCCTAAAACACCGACGTGTTTTTTAGCGACAACTGTGTTCTGCTGCAAATCCGTCGCTAACAGGCCTTTAGCGAGGGTTTAGCGATGTAACATCCCAAAATTTTCAGTATATTTAAATTTGAATTTAAAATAAATAAAATGGAATAAAATTAGACAAAAATCAAGTTTTGTTAGTTTTCAATGATGGTGATTGTTTGAATTGAGTATAAATAGATTTTCCAAATTTTAGTTTTATTTAGAAAGGCTGTAATTTGAAATTTAAATTTTAAATAATTAAATTTATTTGAGTAGGTTAATTTAAAAGTGGAATTCAAATTTAAATTTGGAAATGGGGGAATTCTAAGTCTTTAAATTATAACTGAAATTCAAATTTAAATTCAAATAGTCAAATTAAGATTTAAAATGTGTGAAATTTATTTATAGAAATTTATTAAGCTGGAATTTGATTAAAATGGAATTTAATGAATATTTAATTTGAATTTAAACAGTTAATCGAATTTTTGAATATTTTATTAATTAATTAACTGTGGAATTAATAATTTTTGTAACTGTCTCGGAATTCGACGAAACCGGCGGCATCGGAACCGGAACGGTAAATTATGATAGGATTTCAATTTGCGTTACAATCCGACTTACCGTTTGATCGTATGAGAGAAAGTGTGAATGAGATTAGTGTAAATGGATAATTTGGTTATTTCTCTTTTGGGCCTTATATACATACATATACATATACATATATATATATATATATATATATATATAACTCCACATCCATCACATTCAGCCCATTTCCATTGTACATTTATTTTCTATCTGCTCTTTTCTCTAATGGCAGAAAGAAAACCAAATTTCAAAACCCTAGCTAAGTAAAGATACAAACTTCAAATTCAAATCTCCTCAAACCATAGCATATTATACATCAAATTGAAGCTATCGACAATACGAAGCTACGGGCACAAGTTAATCTGACATGCAGCACCTGTAGTTGTCGGAATTTCATGGTCAAAGTCTGCATTCACGAAGCCCTAAAGCTAATTTTGGGGGTTGTCGTTTCTGGCAACAATCGAATATTCTGAGATATGGGTTTTGAAGAGGAGGTTAATATGAGTATAAAGGTGGTAGTTGGTTGGGGTGTAAGTGAAGGAGGCGTCGGATTTTGGTCGTTGAAGGTTGCGATTTCCGATTTAGGGCTGATGTCGTACGGCAACAAGGCTCGATCGAAGGTCATGTCATCAGCATGGTAGGGGCGCCTCGGGAATACCTTTCGAATGGAAGTGGTCTCGTGATCTCTTGTGGCCGGAGCAGTGAGAATTTTCCGATCAAAGGGGCGTCGGTTTTGGGTTTTGTTCGTCGGCGGTACTGTGGACGGGAGAGAATGGTTGGAGCGGGAGAACTTTGCTGATGTGGCAAACATTAATTTGGTAAGGGAATATTTTAATTAATTTATATATTTAAAATTCAAATAGTAAAATGCTTATAACTTTTACATGCTAACTCGGATTTGGACGCGGTGGGGTGCGTTGGGATCATGACGGAGTTGCGGACGTTTTGTCAATAACCTGGCTACATTTGGAGACTGTGAAATTTTTGGGCTTTGGTTGGACGTCCGATCCACTAAGGACCCAAAGGTGAGTGATTTTCTCACTCACGAATAACTATTTCATTCCCATGTTTATTGAATTAATTTATGAAATAAGTTTGATTGCATGGTTGTATTGATTTGGTGAATGATTGCTTATATTTGACATGCAAGTGGGTTACATGCAATGAAAATCAATAATTAGTTATTTAAATTTAAATTAAATTTCTAGTTAGAAACCCTGACACTTGTTAACCAATAAGATGATTCCATTTACTATTGAATGAAATGTTTGTGATGCATGCCTTGGTTGATCTGAGTCTGAACTGATATTGTCTGGAATGTTATTTATTTCATTATATAGATGTTGTATGTTCATCATGATGATTTAATCCAATTTACCCGTGATGTTGCAGGTGTCGAATCAACCCGGGATTTATTGATTTAAATGAATTAAGAACACAGAGTGAAATGATAAATCTCTGTGACCTTGATTTGGATTGAAATGATATATCCATCCTTGAATATCGAGAAATTTAAATTTAAAATCGCTTGGCCATAGGGTAACAAATTATATATAGACATCGGTTGGTTAAATGATTTTAAATTATTTGAATTCTATTGGGTGGAAAATTTCATTTAAAAGAAATGTATCAATTTTTTGAAAAAAAGAAAAAAAAATATTTTTCCTTTACAGTATGAATTCTCGATGTTATTTGGAATGGTTAAGAAATTTCCCAAACTAATTTGGAAGTTTGTAATTTGGATTTAAATATGATTTGGGATTTATTCCAATAATTGGTGGACTCAAATTTGATAAATTCTTTTCGAATTTAAATTTTGGAATAAAAGTAATCGACGATATTTGGAGTGTTTTAAACTAAATACGAATATGGTTTTGAATCCTCGAAATGGAAAATGGGTTAAATGGGTTGGAATAAGATATTGAAATGGTGCAACTCCATTTGAGACTGGAATTTAGCTTCAAGTGTTGAAATTTGGAAGGAGAAACAATTTAAGGTTTAAAATTCTATTTTATTTTTTTCTATTTTTTATTTTATTTTATTTTACTTTATTTATAAACTATATACCTACATTGTTATAAGTGCAGTTTTCATATATATATATATAATTTATTAAGCTTGTTTTATGTATATATATATATATATATAGTGATTTAAATTACCTTAGTACACTCTAATGATTCTATATAAGTAAATTTTATATAAGGTTTTATTTATAAGTTTTTATTTTCAAAATTTTATTTTATGAATTGTAATTCTTCTTCCGAATGGAAAGTGTTTGGATTTAAAACCGTTGGGTCAAATGGAGTTGAGATAAGTTATATTCTATTTGAATATGAATTGATTTTTAACCGATTTTGATATGGAAAGGTAGATTTTATTCTACTTGAATATAAATGGGACTTCCAAAGATTGAAATGAATAGATATGGAAAAATATATATTCTATTTGAATATGAAGGGATTTCAAATGTAAATCGATTTGGAATAGCTGAATCTTTTAAGATGAAGTATATTCTATGTGAATATAGATCGATTTGAAATATTTTAAGAGTTTAATATAATGACATGGAAATATATTCTAGTTTGGAATATAATCGGTTTGGGAATGATTGAGATATTTTTGATATGAAATTATATTCTATTTTGAATATAAAATGGGTTCGAAACAAAATATGATATTTTGATATGAAAGCGAACCTTTGTAAAATGTAAAAGAACCAACCGATGTGGAAAATGTAAATGTTGGTTGTTAAGGAGACCAAAGTCGACATAAGGCATACTCTCTATCAGTGTCGATACCACTTTGACAACTGTGAACGTTTGACGTATCGGTGAACGTTTTGACCTATCCAGAATGAGTATAATGACTTGGAGGCGATTATTGAATTGAAGAATATGAACGATGACGAAATAGCCCTGATCTTCGGGTTAGAATTGAAATGACTAAAACAGGAGCTATATCGTGACTAACTGAGGTAACACCTTTGATCGGACACAGTTCTTCGATACTATTTCTATGACTATGACGATGATGATGATGATTTCGGCCCATTTATGACTTTGGGAGTGTGTTCCGAGGTGGGCGGTAGTGGCTGCTATGCGTTACCACCGGTCCGGGAGTGCAATTGGTAGAATCATACCCTGGGCATTGCCTCGAGTGCCTTGTCATACTATCCTTATCGAGCCACATACGATTTTGATTTGTATCGTACCCATGGAGTGCCCTCTGATGCCATCGTTTATGGTGGGTTCACGGTACTTTATAGAATACTGTATTATAAACGGTGTAAGGGTAAAAATGTAACCCCGCTTACGCTATTTTCAGTATTTATACTTTACTGAGTAGACACTATTATAATAGCGTATTATATTATCTATGTATTAGTTTAACGGATCCTTGAGAGATAGAAAAGAAATCCCGTAACATCTCTTGAGTTACTGCACCCATGATACTGATGTTATTTCGTATTTTGATTTGACTAATATGAGAATGATTTAGTACTGATCCGAGTGTTTGTTTGTGTCTTTTATGTAATACGCTCGGGTCAGCAGATGTTTGCTATTACCGAAGATGGCTGTGCCTTGGAGATCGAAGATGAAGATTTGGTATATATTTATCATATATATGTATTTCCGCTGCATTTTATTTCCGCTGCCATGTGACGAAACCGGTATATGTATAACTCTGATAGTCAATGTATAGATATTTCAACTGTTTTTAAAACTGCTATTGTGCATTATATGTTGTCCTTCCGCTGTGAGATTCTGTTATTGTTTTCCCTTCTTTCTTCTTCTCCTTCTTTCCCAATAACTGCCTATATTTATGATTTGTTCGGGTCGACAACTGTGGTTTATTGTCGATTTGAACGGTCAAATTTATGGATCGTTACAATTTGGTATCAGAGCGGTGGTTAGCAATAACCTTGGCTCTGTTGGGAATTAGCTCATTAGAGATGGGATTAGAAACGCCCTAGAATGGGTTAGAGTGATATAAGAGAGCATACTTGTATTTTTGATAAAGTGATTTATGTTGCGTTGACTTATTCTGTTGAATATTTATGGGTTTTGGTCGATATATGGGATGCCATAGAATCGATAGGAATTTCATAATAATCGAACGGAATGATCGACATAATACAGTTTTCGATTATATTTTAAAATATATCAAATATATATTATTGGTTCAAGTATGTATGTATTCGTTTTAGTAGGTGGTAATGTTAAGTTATTACCTATTATGGTTGATTAGATAATAAATCTAATAAGAAAAATGAAATGAATTTAGAATATATTTGAAATGAAATACCTGTAGGTATAATTGGGCGTAAAAGGGTTGTGATTGAAATAGAAATGAATCTAAAACTTGATCCTGGGGTGTCTTTGGAAATAGTTTTGCCAAAGTTTTAAATATTATCATATTATAGGTGTTAGACCAAAATTTGGCACTAACACCCAAATGCTATGCAAAATCCTTAGAGTCGCAAATCACACAGAATAAATGCAGAAAAAGCCGTAAAATAAGAGGAGACACACGAGATTTTTATAGTGGTTCGGCTCAGTCCAAGCCTACGTCCACTTTATAGTTTCTTAAATCCTAAGAAGCTATTACAATGTTGTTTGTTTGCAGTTTATACACGAAATCCTCATGTTCACGATGAAGAAGAGGAGATTAAAGGGGAGATTATACACGAAATCCTCGTGTTGTAATGTGGAATTCGACTTCTAGGTTATGCAATAGCCTTGCGAAGAACCATAGTTGAAGCCATGAAGAGTTAGAGTTCCAAAAAGCCCCCTGAAATAGCCATGTTGTGGTGTATTTATAGGCGTAGAGGAGCCTCTGGGTGACCTGGTTCGGATATGCCACGTGTCACGACCGGAGTTGATCTCGAGAAGTAGTGGAAGAAGTCCCTCTGTTCGGGTTTTGCCAAGTCGAGGCAGATCCATGATAGTAAGAGCGGTTACCCCTTAAGAAGCGGTCAAAACAGTTGTGTAGCAGTAGGTAAAAGGGGATCGGATCGGTTCTCCGATCCGAACAGGGGCGAAGCCTTCGCGCCGAGGACGTTGTGCCCTCCTGAATAACTGATATGAAGCGGGTCGGATTCTCCTTGTTCCGAACCGAGCCGTTATTTTCGATCCGAACCGAGTTGGTGTCCTCAATCCGAAGACTTCGTGTCCAATGCTTTGAAGGTGAAGAGGATCGGGAATCCCCCCTCCGATCCGATCCGTGCTGATGTGAATGCGAAGAGCAAGTGCCAAGCTGTCCATTTTAAGGAAGAGTCCGATCCGAACAGGCTTGTCCAATCCGATCTGAGGATCTATTCAATACTAAATTCCAGGTTTCCGGTTCTGCATGCGTTCACGGAAACGGGCGTAACTTTCAAATTGTAAGTCCGATTGAGCCAAACCAAAGCTCAAACTGAAGCTGATTCAGAGATCTATAAGACTTACAGAGCTTAGCTCTGTAATCGCTGTTTTCGGGCCCAAAAAAGGTCATCTGATAGGAGTTTCGGGCCTTTCTTTGTTTGTGATGCGATTTCGACCAAATCGATGCTTGTCTTCTGACGATGTTTCCAATACTCTAGTGTGTTGTTTATCAGAGATTCCATATGTGACTGCTTTGACTAAAAAGCGGGTCAACATTCTGCCCCTCAGAACATATCTTGCTGAATGAAGGAAGATGTGTTCTGGATAATCCAAGGCCACGCCGGGCCTGCCAGCTGCAAGTATAATCCATACCTGCGAAGAAAAGAGAGCAGAACGGTGTTTCAAATCCTGACAAAACTAATTACACTTTCGAGCATAAACAATGCTTGGGCGTTTGTTTGAGCATAAACCACACTCAAGACACGTTCGAATCATCCTGCCAAAACCTGACGAAGGACCTAACCTTCCGGGTATAAGCCATACCAGGAAGTTCAAACTGAGCATAAACCATACTCGAGTTTTATTGAGTTCCTTTGCCAGATCCTGACAAAACAATAAGTCGTTCCAGAGTACAATCCATACTTAAGAATCCTAGTGAGTACAATCCATACTCATGTCGGGATAGAGCTATGCTTGCCAAAACTTGACAAGACAGTCTGTCCCTAGGCATAATCCATGCCTAGGGGTCCGAGATAAGTATAAGCCATACTTTACTTGAGATTGAGAATCCTGCCACAACCTGACAAGATACTTAAATTGCCAAACATAATCCATGCTCGGAAAGTCCTTCCTTATTCAACTCAAAGTACAAAACCAAAGCAAATCCTGATTGGTTTGTCATCGAGCCCAGAGCACGCTTTGGAGCTAAATCCTAACCCCAAACGTGTGTACTCCGATTTAGCCAATCAGAAAACCTAAAGAAAGCAAAGAAACATATGTTAAATCCTAAGAAATGCAGGAAATCCATGCTGATCTCATCCAAATCAGTTGATGATGAGCCCGCGAGAGCTCGATCCAGGGTCATTCCCTCTCCGGGGAGCAGGTGGTGGTAGCAGAGGTGCTGGCGCCGTTGGTTGTTTCACATACTCGGGTAGCTCTCCACGTCTAACCCGTTCCTCAATCAGATCTCGCAAGTGTCTACAGTCATTTGTGTTATGATCGTCCATATCGTGAAATATGCAATATTTCCCAGAATCGCGTTCTCTTTGCGATGGCTCCCTCCTGGGAGGCTTTGGATAGGAGACATCACCGTTTGTGTTCACGTAGATGTCGGTTAGTGACGAATTGAGTACTGTGTACTTTTCATATCTGGGCCCTGTCCGGGGATGAGCGTTGCGGTCATTCTTGATGGCAGCTTTTCCTTTGTCTTTACCAGAATCAGACGGTTCTCCGTCTTTGAGCATGTTAACATCGAGAATTTTCTTTTCGGATGTTGCGTCTTCTTCACGCAAAAACCTATCCGATTCAAGATAGAATTCGCTGAGATTCCTTGGTGGGTCTCGGTACAAGGATTTTTTGAACTCCGAGTTGTCTAGAACGCCGGATACTGCCGCCATCAATACCATAGATGGCTCAGGTCGATCAACTAATGCTGCTGCAACGTTGAACCTTTCCAGAAATGACCGCAGAGTTTCTTTAGGCCTCTGCTTGATTGTAGTTAGTGACATTACATTCTTGGGTCGAGCGATGTGGACCCGAAACTGTTCAATAAAGCGGGCGACCAACATGTTCCAGCTATTGATCGAGTCAGATTCCAGCTGCCGAAACCACATAGCAGCAATATCAGTCAAAAAGAGGGGAAAGCATTTAGCCATGATGTTTTCCGACGCCGATTGAACTTCCATAGGCCGTTTATAGCGCATTAGGTGCACGGTAGGATCTGCCCTGCCGTTGTAGGGTTCCAGTTGTGGAAGTTTGAAATCTGGAGGATTGCGGGAATTCTTGATTTCCTGTGTGAATGGATTGTGATTGACATCATCCATGTCATTCTGATAAATGCGGCCTCTCGAAAGGCATTCAATGAGATTGGCGAGCCGGTCGCCATCAAAGAGCTGTTGCAAGTTGCCTAGTTCGGAGCTGGTGCCCCCAGCGTTGAGTCCAGAAGAGTTCAGAGAGGTATTGGGAGCTTGGAAGGCCATCCGGTTTGGTTCGGAGGTGCCCCCTTGCTGCGGCTCGGAGAAGCGAGGGAGGTTATGGAGAGGTGCACCGTTCGGATCGGAGGTGCCGATCCGAACAGGTTCGCCCGTTCCGAACCGAGGAGCTTGATGCTGAAGCTGTGTGGGATTACCGATCCGAATCGGTGCGGAGGTAGGTCGTGCTGGAGCGAAGTCTTGATTTCCAGAGGGGAGGCTGCTGCCCCCAAGCTCATGTAAGGTGGCGGTTCGGATCCGATCCGAACCGATCAGGTGAGGATTGCCCCCCATTTCCATCTGCGTTTGATTCAAGTTTTGGCCCTCGGTTCGGATCCGATCCGAACCGATCTGGTTTGCAGCTGCTGCTGGGGCTATTTCCGTGCTATTTCCAGCGAGTTGTGTGTTGCCACTCGGCCTACCTTCCATCCGAGCGAAGAATTGGTCGATCATCTCCTGTTGTTTGCGGAGGAGATCATCTTGCCTAGCTATCTGGGTTCTCAATTCATCGAGAACGCCATCTATCTCTTCTCGCGTCAAGTATATTGATGGATTTTCATGAGAGGAAGCTTCATGGCTTGCCTCGTTTCTCGTGCTTTCGCCTTCAACACGGGAAATCTTTCGCTTAGCCATCGATCCAATAGCCAAATAATCCAAGCATAAGTTGAAGTTGTCGTGTGCCCCCCTTCCTGGCGTGCCAAAATGTTAGACCAAAAATTGGCACTAACACCCAAATGCTATGCAAAATCCTTACAGTCGCAAATCACAGAGAACAAATGCAGAAAAAGCCATAAAATAAGAGGAGACACACGAGATTTTTATAGTGGTTCGGCTCAATCCAAGCCTACGTCCACTTTATAGTTTCTTAAATCCTAAGAAGCTATTACAATGTTGTTTGTTTGCAGTTTATACACGAAATCCTCGTGTTCACAATGAAGAAGAGGAGATTAAAGGGGAGATTATACACGAAATCCTCGTGTTGTAATGTGGAATTCGACTTCTAGGTTATGCAATAGCCTTGCAAAGAACCATAGTTGAAGCCATGAAGAGTTAGAGTTCCAAAAAGCCCCCTGAAATAGCCATGTTGTGGTGTATTTATAGGCGTAGAGGAGCCTCTGGGTGACCTAGTTCGGATATGCCACGTGTCACGACCGGAGTTGATCTCGAGAAGTAGTGGAAGAAGTCCCTCTGTTCGGGTTTTTCCAAGTGGAGGAAAATCCATGATAGTAGGAGCGGTTACCCCTTAAGAAGCGGTCAAAACAGTTGTGTAGCAGCAGGTAAACGGGGATCGGATCGGTTCTCCGATCCGAACAGGGGCGAAGCCTTCGAGCCGAGGACGTTGTGCCCTCCTGAATAACTGATATGAAGCGGGTCGGATTCTCCTTGTTCCGAACCGAGCCGTTATTTCCGATCTGAACCGAGTTGGTGTCCTCAATCCGAAGACTCCGTGTCCAATGCTTTGAAGGTGGAACGGATCGGGAATCCCCCCCTCCGATCCGATCCGTGCTGATGTGAATGCGAAGAGCAAGTGCCAAGCTATCCATTTTAAGGAAGCGTCCGATCCGAACAGGCTTGTCCGATCCGATCCGAGGATCTATTCAATGCTAAATTCCAGGTTTCCGGTTCTGCATGCGTTCACGGAAACGGGCGTAACTTTCAAATTGTAAGTCCGATTGAGCCAAACCAAAGCTCAAACTGAAGCTGATTCAGAGATCTACAAGAGTTACGGAGCTTAGCTCCGTAATCGCTATTTTCGGGCCCGAAAAAGGTCATCTGACAGGAGTTTCGGGCCTTTCTTTGTTTGTGATGCGATTTCGACCAAATCGATGCTTGTCTTCTGATGATGTTTCCAATACTCTATTGTGTTGTTTATCAGAGATTCCATATGTGATTGCTTTGACTAAAAAGCGGGTCAACAATAGGTATGATCGAAAAGAAATGGTTTTAAAGATTTTTCAAAAGGGGGTATAATCCCTTCTTGGACCTTAGAAACGATGTCGGTAATGAGTGCACGCATTATCGATGTTTATTCTGAAGAGTTTAAGCGGGGGAGATCACTCAATGATCATTATAATTGGGTTTGACAAAGGATTTTGAATTAAATTCTATACGGTTCAACGTATATAAAAGTAATAGTATACGTTATTTAATGGTTGAATTTAGATTAAACCTGAATTGAAATTTCTATGTTTTGTTAATTAAGAATTTGGATTTAAAATTTTATGACGTGATTTCTCTATAAAAGAGTACAAGTATATATATATTATTTTAAAAACCTAGTTTATAAACCTGGGATCAGGGTATTTGAGTTCATCTCAACTAATAATATTAACTCATGTACTAAGATAAATCGATTTATTTGAATTTTGATTTTTGAACCAGGAATTGACTTAAGTATTAAAGAAGTGGTCATTGAAATGCTTAAGCCTGGGCAAGAATAAGTTAAAGAATTCTAAGTTTGGTCGATAGGAGTTGAAAGGAATTTATATCGTTGATAAAATGTGAATTGTCGAGAAAAAATAAAATGAATGGAATGTAAATACTTTATTTGAATGAAATATAACTCAATTCATGTAGGGGATTCGAGTTAAATAGAGTTTAATTTAGGAAATCGAATAATGATTAAGAACTAAATATAAATTTTGACTGATATCAACCATCCTTAACTCAATTCGTGATTTGGAATGATTAATAAGAAATTTGAGTTAATTTGAGAAAAAGTTTAAAAGAATTTATGTTTGTCGATTGGAATATAACTTAACTTAGGTAGAGAAATCGAGTTAAATTAAGGTTAACCTAGGAAACCGAATTAAAATGGTTTGAGAACTAAGAATAAAATTTGAGTTGCGAACAACCCTTAATTTAATTCATTGTTTATGAGACAAATAAAAATTTGAGTTAATGGAATAAAATTTAATTTAAAATGAAAATGGAACAAGTGAATAAGAAAGGGTTGAAGGTATGAATAGAAGAGCCAAAACAAAATAAATGAGATGCAAGTGTCGAAAATTTGGCTTATCTGGAATAAGAGAACGAAGTCAATCGAATTTTTATTCAAAATTTGGAGATATCGAAATGAGATGTAAATTGAAGTTTGACCTGAGTTGGATAGATATAATGAAATGAAATCAACTTAGGAAAAATTTAAATAAGTCGATATAGAATTTATATGTATTGTTGGACTAAGTAAGAGAAATGAAATGGTTTATATAAAGGGAACCATCAAGGATCTTAACCCTTGATTTTGGATTTGGAAGTTAACTATATGGGACGACATTCTTGTGATACGGATGGAGTAATAAGGATAAGCAATGAAGTTTGGAGAATCAATCCATGAAAATGAATCAATGGTTCAATACAATCAAGTTAGTTCGGAAAGTAAAACGACATCAAGTTTTAACTAAAATTAACGCTTGAAAAGAAACGAGAAATGTATCGAAAATATATTGGAGTGAAATAAGCAATTGGATATGAATTCATTGCTTGGATAATGAAGTAACTGTAAAGGATTTAATGGATGGAAATGGAAATAAGTAATTGAAGTAAAATACATTTCATATAATGGAAATGAATATGAACATATTTAAATATTGAAAAGGGAATTCATACTATGAGGACAAAGGGGCAATAATTCATTTTGATGGTTAGGTTACTAAAAGTTCGAAAACCATTCCTCAAGTAAAGAGTAATAGCTAATGTGAAGTGATAAAGATTTATAAAAGTTTTGAAATCCGAAAGTTTGAAACTCCAATTATATATAAGTCGACGTTCATGCGAAAGCTGAAGTGTTCAATAGGCTGTAGTAGAGTAGTCATAACTTTTGATGGGCTGATCGAAATTTAATGATTCCGGACTTTTTTGAAACCTCGAAAACTGAACAAAAACTTTTGATAATAGGGCCTTGTCTAATTTTCATGTTTATTAGGTTGAGATTTGAGAATTTGTCGTAGTTGTATACGCAGAAAATAAAAATCTGAACTGAACACGAATATTGTTTTGACCATAACTTTCTAACCGAGCGTCGGTTTTTGATGTGCGAGTACAATTCGGAAAGGTCAGAATGTAAACTAAAACTTTCTCTTGATTTGCTTTGTCAAATTCTGATGTTTAGAGGGCTAAAAACCGGGGTGAACATTTCACGCCTACATTCTCAGTGTTCGGGCTGAAGCGTTCGCCTTCACTAAAACGGTCATAACTTTCAAACGGATTATCCGAATTCGACGAATCCGGACAATTCGGAAAGCCTAAAACGAATGCAACAAATTTTTCCTAGTATGTCTTAGCCAAATTCCATCATCTAAGGGTAGATAATACCCATTAGTTCGCTGACCTGTTGTTAACATGTTGGTTTTGTAGTTGAAATGATTGAAATATGTTGTGTAAGTTATATTTTTGCTATGTATTCTATATATGTTGATTCTTATGTGTATGTGAGTATGTAGCAGTGGTTATGAAGTCGCGCTACGCGTTGGAGCTCGCTTGCGATAAATTCTAAAATGCGAAGGCAAATAAGTTGCTTAAAAATGCTAAGAGAGGTACGTATTTGGGGATTATATTGGTTTTGGAGTTTTGTTTTGTATTTTTCCCCATTTCTGGGATGCCTCATCTTGTGATGAGATGATATTGAGTTATATGTATGTAGGGATTTTTCCCGGACCTCTCCGTACAAAGGAGATGCTGCCGAAATTTTCCGTGATTTTAGGAGTTAGAAAATTTATGAGGTTTTATAACTATATACTTATTTCATAAATGTTATTTGATAAGTATGGATCTGGAAGTATGACTTGTTTAATACCTTATCTCGTTCTCTTTTCGAGGACGAAAAGATTTTAAGTGCGGGAGGATGTAACATCCCAAAATTTTCAATATATTTAAATTTCAATTTAAAATAAATAAATTGGAATAAAATTGGATAAAAATCAAGTTTTGTTAGTTTTCAATGATGGTGATTGTTTGAATTGAGTATAAATAGATTTTCCAAAATTTAGTTTTATTTAGAAAGGCTGTAATTTGAAATTTAAATTTTAAATAATTAAATTTATTTGAGTAGGTTAATTTAAAAGTGGAATTCAAATTTAAATTTGGAAATGGGGGGATTCTAAGTCGTTAAATTATAACTGAAATTCAAATTTAAATTCAAATAGTCAAATTAAGATGTAAAATGTGTGAAATTTACTAATAGAAATTTATTAAGTTGAAATTTGGTTAAAATGGAATTTAATGAACATTTAATTTGAATTTAAACAGTTAATCGAATTTTTGAATATTTTATTAATTAATTAACTGTGGAATTAATAATTTTTGTAACTGTCTTGGAATTCGACGAAACCGGCGGCATCGGAACCGGAATGGTAAATTATGATAGGATTTCAATTTGCGTTACAATCCGACTTACCGTTTGATCGTATGAGAGAAGTGTGAACGATATTAGTGTAAATGGATAGTTTGGTTATTTCTCTTTTGGGCCTTATATATATATATATATATATATATATATATATATATATATATATATATATAACACTCCACATCCATCACATTCAGCCCATTTCCATTGTACGTTTATTTTCTATCTGCCCTTTTCTCTAATGGCAGAAATAAAACCAAATTTCAAAACCCTAGCTAAGTAAAAATACAAACTTCAAATTCAAATCTCCTCAAACCATAACATATTATATATCAAATTGAAGCTATCCACGATACGAAGCTCTGGGTACAAGTTAATCCGACATGCAGCGCCTGTAGTTGTCGGAATTTCATGGTCAAAGTCTGCATTCACGAAACCCTAAAGCTAATTTTGGGGGGTTTTTGTTTCTAGCACCAATCGAATATTATGAGATATGGGTTTTGAAGAGGAGGTTAATACGAGTATAAAGGTGGTAGTTGGTTGAGGTGTAAGTGAAGGAGGCGCCAGATTTTGGTCATTGAAGGTCGTGAGTTCCGATTTAGGGTTAACGTCATACGGCAGCAAGGCTCGATCGAAGGTCATGTCATTAGCAGGGTAGGGGGCCTCGGGAATACCTTTCGAATGGAAGTGGTCTCGTGATCTCTAGTGGCCGGGGTAGTGAGAATTTTCTGGTCAAGGGGGCGTCGGTTTTGGTTTTTGTTCGTCGGCAGTACTGTAGACGGGAGAGAATGGTTGGAGCGGGAGAACTTTGCTGACGTGGCAAACATTAATTTGGTAAGGGAATATTTTAATTAATTTATATATTTAAAATTCAAATAGTAAAATGCTTATAACTTTTACATGCGAACTCGGATTTGGATGCGGTTGGGTGCGTTGGGATCGTTACGGAGTTGCGAACGTTTTGGCAATAACCTGGCTGCATTTGGAGACTGTGAAGTTTTTAGGCTTTGGTTGGACGTCCGATCCACTAAGGACCCAAAGGTGAGTGATTTTCTCACTCACAAATAACTATTTCATTCCCATGTTTATTGAATTAATTTATGAAATAAGTTTGATTGCATGGTTGTATTGATTTGGTGAATGATTGCTTATATTTGACATGCAAGTGGGTTACATGCAATGAAAAACAATAATTAGTTATTTAAATTTAAATTAAATTTCTAGTTAGAAACCCTGACACTTGTTAACCAATAAGATGATTCCATTTGCTGTTGAATGAAATGTTTGTGATGGATGCCTTGGTTGGTCTGGTTCTGAACTGATATTGCCTGGAATGTTATTTATTTCATTATATAGATGTTGTCATGACGATTTAATCCCATTTACCCTTGATGTTGTGGGCATCGAATCAACCCGAGATTTATTGATTTAAATGAATTAAGAACACAGAGTGAAATGATAAATCTCTGTGACCCTGATTTGGACTGAAATGACAGATCCATCCCTAAATATCGAGAAATTTAAATTTAAAATCACTTGGCCATAGGGTAGCAAACTATATATGGACATCGGTTGGTTAAATGATTTTAAATTATTTGAATTCTATTGGGTGAAAATTTTCATTTATAGGAAACTTATCGATTTTTTGAAAAAAGAAAAAAAAATATTTTTCCTTTAAAATATGAATTCTCGATGTTATTTGGAATGGTTAAGAAATTTCCCAAACTAATTTGGAAGCTTGTAATTTGGATTTAAATATGATTTGGAATTTATTCCAATAATTGGTGGACTCAAATTTAATAAATTCTTTTCGAATTTAAATTTTGGAATAAAAGTAATCGAGGATATTTGGAGTGTTTTAAACTAAATACAAATATGGTTTTGAATCCTCGAAATGGAAAATGGGTTGGAATAAGATATTGAAATGGTGTAACTCCATTTGAGACTGGAATTTAGATTCAAGTGTTGAAATTTGGAAGGAGAAACAATTTAAGGTTTAAAATTCTATTTTATTTTGTTCTATTTTTTATTTTATTTTATTTTACTTTATTTATAAACTATATACCTACTTTGTTATAAGTGAAGTTTTCATATATATATTTTTATATATATAAAAAAAATTAGTAAGCTTGTTTTATGTATATATATATAGTGATTTAAATTACCATAGTACACTCTAATGATTCTATATAAGTAAATTTTATATAAGGTTTTATTTATAAGTTTTTATTTTCAAAATTTTATTTTATGAATTGTAATTCTTCTTCCGAATGGAAAGTGTTTGGATTTAAAACCGTTGGGTCAAATGGAGTTGAGATAAGTTATATTCTATTTGAATATGAATTGATTTTTAACCGATTTTGATATGGAAAAGTAGATTTTATTCTACTTGAATATAAATGGGACTTCCAAAGATTGAAATGAATAGATATTGAAAAATATATATTCTATTTGAATACGAAGGGATTTCAAAAGTAAATCGATTTGGAATCGCTGAATCTTTTAAGACGAAGTATATTCTATGTGAATATAGATCGATTTGAGATATTATAAGAGTATAATATAATGACATGGAAATATATTCTAGTTTGGAATATAATCGGTTTGGGAATGATTGGGATATTTTTGATATGAAATTATATTCTATTTTGAATATAAAATGGGTTCGAAACAAAATATGATATTTTGATATGAAAGCGAACCTTTGTGAAATGTAAAAGAACCAACCGATGTGGAAAATGTAAACGTTGGTTGTTAAGGAGCCCAGAGTCGCCATAAGGCATACTCTCTGTTAGTGTCGATACCACTTTGACAACTGTGAACGTTTGACGTACCGGTGAACGTTTTGACGTATCCAGAATGAGTATAATGTCTTGGAGGCGATTATTGAATCGAAGAAGATGAACGATGATGAAATAGCCCTGACCTTCGGGTCAGAATTGAAATGACTAAAACAAGAGCTATACCGTGACTAATAGAGGTAACACTTTTGATCGGACAAACTTCTTCGATACTATTTCTATGACTATGATGGTGATGATGATTTCGGCCCATTTATGACTTTGGGAATGTGTTCCGAGGTGGGCGGTAGTGGCTGCTATGCGTTACCACCGGTCCGGGAGTGCAATTGGTAGAATCCTACCCTGGGCATTGCCTCGAGTGCCTTGTCATACTATCCTTATCGTTCCCCATTCGATTTTGATTGTATCGTACCTGTGGAGTGCCCTCCGAGGCCATCGTTTACGGTACTGTATAGAATATGGTATTATAAACGGTGTAAGGGTAAAAATGTAATCCCGCTTACGCTATTTTCAGTATTTATACTTTACTGAGTAGACACTATTATAATAGCGTATTATATTATCTATGTGTTAGTTTAACGGATCCTTGAGAGATGGAAAAGAAATCCCGTAACATCTCTTGAGTTACTGCACCCAAGACACTGATGTTATTTCGTATTTTGATTTGACTAATATGAGAATGATTTAGTGCTGATCCGAGTGTTTGTTTGTGTCTTTTATTTAATACGCTCGGGTTAGCAGACGTTTGCAGTTACCGAAGATGATTGTGCCTTGGAGATCGAAGATGAAGATTTGGTATATATTTATCATATATATGTATTTCCGCTGCATTTTATTTCCGTTGCCATGTGACGAAACCGGTATATGTATAACTCTGATAGTCAATGTATAGATATTTCAACTGTTTTTAAAACTGCTATTGTGTATTATATGTTGTCCTTCCGCTGTGAGATTCTGTTATTGTTTTCTCTTCTTTCTTCTTTTCCTACTTTCCCAATAACTGCATGTATTTATGATTTGTTCGGGTCGACATGTGTGGTTTATTGTCGATTTGAACGGTCAAATTTATGGGTCATTACAGTTTAGCGATGGATTTTTCCGCTGCAAAATCAGTATTTTTTTATAGTGAACTATCTCGAAGATCTTGATTTTGCTAACCTAGCTACAGTAGCTATGGACATCAAACTATAACAGCTTCATGCATCGATCTGCAGATCTGATCTCCAAGTTACTGCAACTTCATGTCCAAGCTGCAGCAGCTCCAATGTCCATGCTATTTCTGCTTCACTGCTTGAAATGCAATGGTATGTGCTTTAATTACATAACTGATTTTTTTTATGTTCTTTAAATTTTGCTTAGTTAATATATACGTTGATTTCAGTGATTAAAATTAGTTTTTGTTTGTGATTGGATTGTAGGGTGCGGGTGCAGGGGATGGCGAATTGAAGAGCTTGGTCATGGTTTTGGTGGTCATGTTGTAGTGATGTGTCGATGGATTGGTTCTCTGCTTGTTTGGAGCTGGAGAAATATGTAGCAGGAGATGATGAAGTTGTAGGTCAGCTTTGAGGGCAATGTTTTATGCACTTGTATAGTTGGTCGATAGTTGAGACGTAGATATGCAATTTTTGTGGATAATTTGTGCTTGTACTAAGTTACTTTGTAATGGTCAAATATGTAATAATGCACGAAATGTTTTTTAAAACTTATTGTTTGTAATACCGAAAATCTGAGTATTTTAATAAATTAGTTTGCAAATAATTGTACTATCTGATTTGCTTATGGAGTATTGCTACATTTAGTATATTGTTCATTTCTATTGGAAAAGGTCTTTTTTTTAAAATGCAACTATCGATCACAACAGTGCATAACAGTTGTATATATTATTACAATGGTGCATAACTGTTGTAATAAAATATTACAACAATGGAAAAAAGTTGTAAAATATACATATTACAATGGTGTTGCAACAGTGCAAAAAAGTTGTAAAAGATTTTAGTCTATTACAACTTCTTAATACACGACGGTTAGCCCACCGTTGTAAAATGTATATTACAACGGTGTTCCACCATTGTAATAGGGTCATTTTGTTGTAGTGCTAGTGTATTTGTTAACCAAGCTTGGTTTTGATGATAGATGCCTCTAATTAATAGACGATAGATCATTCTTGATCAAATGACGCAACGAAATTTGCCTCTTCATCTATATATGATTTTGGCAAAAAGAGGAAGTGTTAATCAACATTTGATATTCTATATTACTAACTAATAGTAAATAGTATTCTTAAAATTGATATTGCTTTCAACTTGTTGTCTTTTTCATGAGAATTGAATAGTGAATTAGATTTGTGGTATAGTTTGATGACTTATGTTATGCTAATTAATAGCATAAATATGTCATACTTATGATAAACATAATAACTAATCTCACTTATGACCAAACAAAAAGAGTTCATAACTTCATCATGTTGATATGTGCGGTCTAGAGAGTGAAAATACCTCTAAATTGCTCTTAACCAATAGTTTCTTTCTCAACTTAGTCTTTAGTTTTGTTAAAATTTTAGTTAACACATTTTAAAGTTTGGTTTAATTTGATTGAATTTAACAAAAATTATTTCTTTCCCTGTGGATCGACTCGTACTCGCTAACGTACTACAAGTGTACATCGTGCTCTTGCGGTTTATTACACTTCGCGAGGATTTTCTAATTCATAGAATATTCGTCGTCAAATGAGCTCAATCCCAAAAGTCAGTAGTTACCATTTTCGATGGTTTGTTATATTTAGTTTGAGATTTTGAAATTGTAGTTTTTAGCATTTTCCACATTGTCAAGCAGTTCATATATAAGTATGAGATATATCATCAAAATCAACATTTTTATTTCTTAGAACATATCTTATAGTATTAATATTTGGATGTCCTAATTTACAGTACCACAAGTCAAATTTGCTCAAATCAAATTTACTTCCATACATTTTGAACTAGTGTCTTCTATTAGTATTTTCATTATTCTTCACAACATTGAACATATACAATCCATTTTGAACACTGCCCTATAATAATTTTTTTTATATAGCATATCTTTAATAAGACAATGGTTAGGAAAAAAAATCAAAATAGATTTTATTGACTTTGACAAAGTGTTATACGCTTAGTAGGTTTTCCTTTATTGCAGGCAGATTAAGTAAATTGTTTAGATATAAGTTTCTTTTACTTTTGAGAATGGGTGTGTAATTATTATAGAAGTGCCATTACCATAAATATATGCTTCGTACGTTTGTATTCCCTATTGCCAATGTTTTAAAACTGCATTAAGGAAGGCTTGCATTTGGGTAGTTTGTTCTCTAATTATTGTTGCCTTGTTGGTTTAAAGTAAGATCTTGGTCAAATCTCAATAGCACTTGCTGGTAGTATGGCCAAATTTCTCACAAATATGACACTTAATTCTATTTGAGTTGTTGAACCATCCTTTCCCTCTGCATTTATTAGTAGTTCTTTGATTAATTTGTTAATTTTTGTTCTCTTGTGAGCCTCCTTGATTCCTGTTTTTGTTTGTTGAGGCATAATCGACAGTGCATTCTCCGCTTTATTGGCATCAATCCTGCCTTCACGAGCAATAAGAGTAGAGTGAATATGCAAATTTGGTGGGGTGATAGGTGGAGAGGAGAGCATGGCAATAGTTGATTCGTATTCATCGTTAAGACCATTTAATATTGCAAGTACTTGGTCTGCTTTAGATATTTTGTGCCCTGCAACATCAAGTAAGACGGATAACGTCTTTATCAATGTCAATTATCCCCCAATAATTGTTGAATCTTTACTAATGCTATTAAGTTGATGTTTATGGTGCATGGTTCTTGCTGACGATTGAGTGTTAATGTTTTCTTCCACTTTTTCCAAATTTCCTAAGCACTCTTGCAACTTATTATTTGAGGTGGTAATGTTGGGCTAGTAGAAGAAAATAACCAAGAACACAATAGGCTATCTTGTCTTTTGTGTTAAGTGAATTCCTTGTTTGTGATAAAATTTCCCTATATTGCTCTGTTTATAAAGAGTTTTGTTCAACTGTGTTAAAAGTTGATCATGTGCGTAAACTTGAGAAACGAATCCCTATATTGCTTTGCAAACTGGAAAAAAAACATTTCCTTTAAAAAAAATCAATGTTATGAAGAAGCCTATTCATCTTCTATTTGAAGCATGTTTTCGAGAGAATGTGCAATATGGATGGATATATCCATTTGAAAGGGTTTTTTGGGTCTCTATTAACTTCTAAAATATAAAAAAAATTGCTAATAAAAAGAATATAAAATACATCCTTATTTTTGAAATGCCGCTGAAAAAATCTAGTTCTACCTTTACGCAGTAACAAAACCCACCATCAATGATTCGTCATCATTTAATCAGTCAAATTGCTCCTTTAATCTCTCTCTCTCTAAACCCTAATTCCACGATTGTGCAAAACCCTCGAACAATAAATCGCGTTTTAGAATCAAAAGCCGATGGTCATCTTTTTAATCAAGATCGTCCTGTTTTGCTCCAAATTCATTGTCGTCGTCGTCAAATTACACGAAATGGCCAAAAAAGGTATGAATCGGATTGCTTTATTTCATATCCGACTGTATATACTATCTTCTTGTAATATATTGTAATAAGATTGAAACAAACATTTCGATTCAATGTGTGCTGTTCATAAGAATTATTGCATTTTTTTTAGATATTAATAAGAAATCTTACATGATTGTATGTTGTTAATAAGAAATCTAGCATAACCGTATGTTGTTGTTATGTATTTATCATCTAATTATTACACAACAGTATGAATTTGTATGGTATTCTTATTTGATTATATGATTTTTATTCAGTAAATCTGTATGATTGTACGCAAGCATGCATAATGATTAAATGTTTGAATGCATTTATTCGTAGTAGATGTACGCTAGAATTTAGATATTCAAAATACATGCATACTTGTGTATATAATTACGAAATCGTTGCATTTGTGAATGCATATTTTTTAAGAAATATGTAATAACCCGGAAATCCGAGCCAATTAAAAAATTTTATTTTGGCAATTTTAGCGAATTTTGATTATTTAAAATGAATTATTTTAAATAATAACGACGAGAAATTTATTTTGAATATAATTCAAACGTATATATTTATATAGCTCGACGTTGGAATATATATATATTTATTTATAATTATAAAAGGAATTGAAAATGGCGCGGTAGTTCGATAATTCGATTTCAAAATTCAAATGAATGTACCGGGTGCAAAATAAACTGGATTTTGTTGAAACCAAAAATATTTGAATCTAATTGAGAATATCTTTCTAACGAATCCGAAAAATTGAAATTTCATAGCGGGGATCAAAAGATATGTCCAGTTGAAAATTCTGAATAGTCGCTATGGAATTCAGGCCCTTAAAAATGGAAATTTTGCAAATGACCTCGGATTTCGACGAAACCACTTTTGTTGGATCCGCGATGTCAAATTATTGCTAGGTTTCAAATTTCAAAAAATTTCGAATCAATATGTGAGCGTGGAAAAGGAAAACGCATTTGACCAGTTTCAGTTGATTTTAATCGACTGGAAAATGGCCATTTTTCTAACGGTCTCAGAATTCGACAAACTAGTTTTGTTAGGACCGTATCGTCAACACGAAGCCAGAAAATATTTTTCTGGAATTTTTCGAGTTAGTATGTGGCCCCAGTAAATTGAAATGCGCGTTCAAATTCAATATATAGAGCTATATTTTGATTTCGACGAAAACTGATCGAAACGATCGAATCAGCTTACGATACAAATCCCATTGTGTTCGGAATGGGGGTAATCAGCTATGGACAACAGGCGCTGGGTCTCGTTTCGAAGTCGAAAATAAAAATTGCTTTTTTTGGAATTAAAATATTAATAAAATAATATATATATACCCTCCCCCCTGTTGACTCTCTCTCCTTATTCCCTCCCGTTCAGATTAAAATAAAAGAAAAAAAACGATCCCTAAATTGCTCCTGCCCCCCTTCAACGACGATCGACGCGCCGCCTCCCTCCGTCAGTCGCGAGCGTCCTTCGCCTTCCCCCTCCATCAATCGCCCCCTTCTCCACTGCGATGCGGGCCCCTCCTTCACAACGCCGACCGCTGGAGACCCTGACCACCCCAGGTCCCACCACCGCACGACGCAGCTCTACCGCCACCTCCCAAAGCTCCAGACCTCGTCCGCCCCTTCCCTCCACCTCTGGCGAAGCAACCCAGCCCCTTCTTCTCGTTTTACTGTAAGTTCTTTTTATTTTTACTACCCCTTCGATTTTGTTCTGTTTTGATTATAAAAATATGGTTTTAAACATTATAAAAATATGTTTTCTTTTTTATATATATAAAACAAAAAAAGATAGGATTTTTCAAACAAAAAAGATAGGATTTTTCAAACAAAAAAGATAGGATTTTTCAAACCAAAAAGATGGAATTTATATAAGGAAGTGATTTTTAATTCATATAAAGTTGAGATTCGATTCTTCTTTTAATATGATAAGGTTAAAAATATAATTTTTATACTATAGAAAGGTTAAAAATATAATTTTATATAAGTAGCGGATTGAAAATAGAATTTTTATATAACAGAGAATATAAAAATATTATCTTTATATATGTAGCGAAATAAAAATCTGATTTTTAATATATATATAGAGAGAGAGAAGTAAAAATATGATTTTTACTTAGGTAGAGTAATAAAAATATAATTTTTAAATAGAAATATGATTTTTATTTATTGAAAAGAAGTAATAAAAATATAATTTTTATTTGAACAGCGTGAAAAAAACTTCATAGGAATTTCAAACAGATCCAGACGGTTCAGCAATTCAAAAGCAAAGCACGGCGGAGTGAAACCCTTTGTGAGAACTTCTCACTTTTAATTTTATTTCTAGTTAAAATATAAACTAGGATGCAGACGGTGTTTAGTAGCACCCGACACCCGTCGTCCACAGACCTTGGACGGCTTGTTTGTTTGTTTGTTTGTTTGTTTGATTTTGATGTGTAGTTGATTGTGTGATGTGAAAGGAAAATAAAATATTTATATAGTTAAAATATTTTATAGTTGAAAATAGAATTTTTAACGTGTATATGAAATGAAATAAAAATAAATATAAACAAATCGGACGATTTGTTTATATACACACATTTGACTCATATTGATTGAGACGATAAATTTTACACATCGCCCAACTGCACAAATAAAATCAGTGTTTGATTGTTTGAAAACCCCACACGGGTATTGGGGTGATATGTGACATACACTAATCCCAATAGTTAGTTGTATGTCGATCGATTGGTTGACAGACTGTTATAAGCGTTAAATATTTATATTTGATGCTTATACAGTGTAGAACGCACTTTGGATGACGGTTGATGATTTATCGTTGCTGTTATATACGTGTGGTAGAAAATCCATATAATTAACATTATATGGTAATTGATTGGGCCTCATTCCAGTTTTAAAAAGAAATATTTGAAATAAAAATATTTGAAAGAGAAATATTTGGAAAAGAAATATTTGAAATAGAAATATTTGAAAATGGAAATATATGAAGCCGTGTTGATTAGATTGACGCCATTTTGACGTGAACGATATTTATATCGATTTTGTTTATTTTATAATGAATATCGAAAGCGATTTCAAAATCTGATATTTTGAATAGAAATGAATTCGAATTGAAATTGAATAGAAATGAATTCGAATTGAAATTGAATAGAAAGGAATTCGAATTGAAATTGATTTGAATTGAAAACGAATTGAGATTGAATTAAAAATCAATTTGAATTGAAATCAATTTGAATTGAATTTAAAACGAATTTAAAACGATTTATATAATACGTTTTAAAAGGAAATCGACGAAGTGTATGTTATATATATATTATATATATATATATATATATATAACATAATGGCCTGAATAGAACGCGCTGCGCTGCGGTAGTTCGTGAATTTCGACCATTGACTTCGAATGGATATTGCGGTAGATCCTACCGTCGGATTCTCCTAAAACCGGAACCGTTGGGTTCGTATCGAAAAGAGCCTTCTAACGAATATTAGAAATTTGAAATCTAAGGTTGGATTTGGAATTATGTCCAAATCAAATTTGGAAAAGGTCGCTGTAAGTGTAGTTCGATGGCCGTTGATGGAAATCGACTGTACGAGCCTTAATAAAATTATTAAAAATAGTAATAATTTGTGTAAAATCATAAGTAATGATTTGGGATGAAAAACTCCATATTTGAAAAGATAAAAATAGATTTTTAACGAAATGAACTAGTTTTGAACTAGAATTATAATTCTATTTATTTTTAAATAAATAAATTGAATTTGAAAAGTGTTTTAAAAGTAACCAGAATTTCCAATAATTGAATTGGAATGGATTTGAATCGAAATTAACTTTGGAATATTTCGATGTTGGATTTCGTAATGATACAGGTATTGTGATGGGAATTTGAAAGATATATTTATATTGTTATTTCCAATACGATATTTGTTGGTCGTAGAATTTGATATTGAATATAAGCCGATATATTTTCTATTCAGAGCCTTGTATTTAATATCAAATGTGATTTGGGTTTGTCGTGAATGGTGTCTTTATTAACACTGTTCTTGAGCCCAGTTGAGAAAAATATTAAATCTTTTTATTTAGATTTAATGAAGTGTACCAATTAAATGGAATTTAATTGGAATTGAATAATCAATTGATTTTTGGGTTTATCGTGAAGAGTGTTTTAAATGACACTTGTTCTTTAACTCGATAATTAATGGAATGTAATTTTGGGTTGCTGTGAACGGTATCTTCAATAATACTGTTCTTAGACCCAAAGGAGATAAGAAAATAAGAAACTAACTGGAGATGAGTTAAGTTGAATGGTTTCTGTGGTATTGATCTGATGTTGGTTTCGGCCTTCGGGGTTAATACTTAGGGAACTGATCACTTGCTAATTTACGGTTAGGGACTGATTGAAATGTGATGTGATTTTGGGGTTTATCGTGAACCGTGTTTTAAATGACACTGATTCTTTAACCCCGTCAAAGATTAAAACTAAGTGCAGTTTTAATGGATCTTTAATTAGATTGAAAAGATCGAGAATGGAGTATCACCAGTTTTACTCCAGGCAGTAGTTAAATCTTTAATTAGATTTGAACGTGAAATGGTAATTGAATTTACCGATAACACCGTGGTGTTAGATATGAAGTATGACCAGTTTTACTTCATGGGATATATAGGTTGGGATTGGGAAATAAAATAAATAATTACTTCGGTATGGTTCGCTAATCCCGACTAGTTTGAAGTGATATTCAAAGGAAGATTAAAGAAAAATTTAAAGAATTTATCTTTGATAAAATTAATGGGAACCTTTCCCTAAAAATGTGAAATTTAGAAACTTACTGTAGGTTAGTCAAGAAGAATGGTTTCCTGTGTATTGATGTGATGTTGATTTCGGCCTTCGGGGTTAACATTTGGGGAATTGTTCTCTTACTAATTTACGGTTAGCGACTGATGAATTGGAATGAGGCGTATATTGTGTTTGTGTAACACTTGTTTATTATATACGCGAGTTATTTGGAAAGACCGGGTTTATCCCATTCGGAATAACCGATACGACGATAAGTCGAAGATGAAGACGGTGGTTGAAGACTGGAGGTCTTCACGTCGTTTGGCTAATTACTGATGATCTTGATTGGGCCGTACACCCAAGAGTAGGGAATCAGTTGGTGGTCGTCCAGACGTATTTGGAGATCGATGGGTATGCGGGGTACTAGGTGCCTCTGGTTTCGTTCGGACCCAGAACGGACTTGTAAATGGACTGTGTGTCTGACATTGGATTTCATTCTGTGTGACTAATATCAGTTGCATAGTGTGGTTTGCCTGTGTGGCATGCTAAGATGCAAATGATCAAGGCTTCTGTTGAAAAGCAGAGTCTTGTGGTTGATGATCAAAGCACAGCCTGTGTGGCAAAACTTTGTGTAACGTTGATTCGCGAGCCTCACACCCCTGTGTTGAACCAAAAACGGGAGAGCACCTCAGGGAGGACATGCGTTTCTTTCTAGCTAGAAGTGACGTCAGTGGTTTTACATGACCTGACAAGTTTGACTTATGTGGTTGTTGCTGTTGCAAGGCGCCTCGGTTTGATCGGACAATCCAGGTCCGATGGAGTCATTTATTGGCTCACTTATGCCCCAAAGGGCGGGGAAACGCAGTGTTCGGTAATTTTAATCCACATCGGTGGATCGGCCCTGACGATCCAAAGGTCACTCGAGCTCTGACCTGAGGCTCGGGCTAGACAGTCTCGAATCGGTAGAGGACTATCTTTTGCCTCGGTTCACAAACGGAAATCCAATTTCCAAATACGTGACATTTGCGGTTTTATTTGTAGAGCCTAGTATGGCGACATGATATATGGTACCCATGCCGCCTATGATTGATATTTATGATTGTATATAAAATCAGAAACTAACTGGAAAGGAGCGAAGATGAATGGTTTTCTGGATATTGATCTGATGTTGGTTTCGGCCTTTGGGGTTAATACCTAGGGAATCATTCTCTTACTATTTTACGGTTGGAGTCTGATTAAGAATTAAAACATGAAATTTAGAACCAAACGAAAGAATTCATCAGAAATTGGATTAGTAACATCCAATGGGAATGACTCATTAGAGATGGGATAAGTAGTATCCTAGAGCGAGTGTGAAGAGTATATTTTTAAAGTGAAAACAATTTTTTTTTTTTTGAAACTTTAAATCAATTATTCGTATTTGATTATTTATTTTATATTGAATTGGGCAATCCAATATATAAATTTTTTGCATATATGTCTTGCAAACGTGTATTCAAAGTTTTAATGTACTGGATAGTTATAGAATCACAATCTAGTTGCCCGGGGATAATTCTGGTGGTGGAGCACCATCGCCAGTATTTATTTTCGAGTTTCGAAAGTGAGATTTCTATATATTTCCAATTGACTGGTGTGAGAACCGAAACTAGATAGGGCTTATTGTATGATTTGGCATCAAAAATCTGATTTTTGATTATGTATCAAAGTTATGAATTTCAAAAGCTAATCAACTAATTGATTGATGGTTGTGTTGTTGATTATTGGTTGATTAATTAAAATTTGAACCATTTTACCAAATAGTGAACTGTATTTAAAATTGCTTGAAATTTGCATGCATATACATGTACTTACGTTGAACAGGTCATAGCAAGGAGGCTAGAGCAGAGAATAAAATTGTATGCCCGACAAATAGGTACATCTTTACCATAATTTACTGTTTTGTTTGGGTGATGATGATTTTATGAACCGATTGGCTGGCCGCTTGGCTTTTTCTTTTTCTTTTTGAGATCAGAAGGCCTGTATGGCAATTTTGGGATTTTCCCGGTGCTCCCGGTGCAGGGGAGGTTATGGAGAAATTTTTCGAAAATTTAGGGAGTTAGCCAAATTTTTGAAAAATTTGAAAAGATCTTAGAAACTGAAAAGTTGAAGAACTTAAGCCGTAAAGAAGACAATGAAAGTTGAGTTGATTTGTGAAACAACTTTCGGCTTCGTTCCTTTTCGGGGACGAAAAGTTTTAAGTGGGGGAGATTGTAATAACCCGGAAATTCGAGCCAATTTAAAATTTTTATTTTGCCAATTTTAGCGAATTTTGATTATTTAAAATGAATTATTTTAAATAATAACGACGAGAAATTTATTTTGAATAGAATTCGAACGTATATATTTATATAGCTCGACGTTGGAATATATATATTTATAATTATAAAAGGAATTGAAAATGGCGCGGTAGTTCGATAATTCGATTTCAAAATTCAAATGAATGTACCGGGTGCAAAATAAACCGATTTTGGTAAAACCAAAAATATTTGAATCTAATTGAGAATATCTTTCTAACGAATCCGAAAAATTGAAATTTCATAGCGGGGATCAAAAGATATGTCCAGTTGAAAGTTCTGAATAGTCGCTATGTAATTCAGGCCCTTAAAAATGGAAATTTTGCAAACGACCTCGGATTTCGACGAAACCACTTTTGTTGGATCCGCGATGTCAAATTATTGCTAAGTTTCAAATTTCATAATTTTTCGAATCAATATGTGAGCATGGCAAAGGAAAACGCGTTTGACCAGTTTTAGTTGATTTTAATTGACTAGAAAATGGCCATTTTTCTAACGGTCTCAAAATTCGACGAAACTAGTTTTGTTAGGACCGTATCGTCCGCACGAAGCCAGAAAATATTTTTCTAGAATTTTTCGATTTAGTATGTGGCCCCAGTAAATTGAAATGCACGTTCAAATTCAATATATAGAGCTATATTTTGATTTCAACGAAAACTGATCGAAACGATCGAATCAGCTTATGATACATATCCCATTGTGTTCGGAATGGGGGTAATCGGCTATGGACGACAGGCGGTGGGTCTCGTTTCGAAGTCGAAAATAAAAGTTGCTTTTTTTGGAATTAAAATATTAATAAAATAATAGTTATACCCCCTCGGTTGACTCTCTCTCCTCATTCCCTCCCGTTCAGATTAAAGTAAAAGAAAAAAACTGATCCCTAAATCTCTCCATCCCCCCTTCAAAGACGATCGACGCGCCGCCTCCCTCCGTCTGTCGCGAGCGTCCTCCGCCTTCCCCCTCCATCAATCGCCCCCTTCTCCACTGCGATGCGGGCCCCGCCTTCACAACGCCGACAGCTGGAGACCCCGACCACCTCAGGTCCCACCACCGCACGACGCAGCTCCCCCACCACCTCCCCAAGCTCCAGACACCATCTGCCCCTTCCCTCCACCTCCGGCGAAGCAACCCACCCCCTTCCTCTCGTTTTACTGTAAGTTCTTTTTATTTTTACTGCCCCTTCGATTTTGTTCTGTTTTGATTATAAAAATATGGTTTTAAACATTATAAAAATATGTTTTCTTTTATAGATATATATAAAACAAAAAAGATAGGATTTTACAAACAAAAAAGATAGGATTTTTCAAACAAAAAAGATGGAATTTATATAAGGAATTGATTTTTAATTCCTATAAAGTTGAGATTCAATTCTTCTTTTAATATGATAAGGTTAAAAATATAATTTTTATACTATAGAAAGGTTAAAAATATAACTTTTATATAAGTAGCGGATTGAAAATAGAATTTTTATATAACAGAGAATATAAAAATATTATCTTTATATATGTAGCGAAATAAAAATCTGATTTTTATTATATATAGAGAGAAGTAAAAACATGATTTTTACTTAGGTAGAGTAATAAAAATATAATTTTTATATAGAAATATGATTTTTATTTATTGAAAAGAAGTAATAAAAATATAATTTTTATTTGAACAGCGTGAAAAGAACTGCATAGGAATTTCAAACAGATCCAGATGGTTCATCAGTTCAAAAGCAAAGCACGGCGGAGTGGAACCCTCTGTGGGAACTTCTCACTTTTAATTTTATTTCTAGTTAAAATATATACTAGGATGCAGACAGTGTTTAGTAGCACCCGACACCCGTCGTCCACAGACCATGGACGGCTTGTTTGTTTGTTTGTTTGATTTTGATGTGTAGTTGATTTTGTGATGTGATGTGAAAGGAAAATAAAATATTTATATAGTTAAAATATTTTATAGTTGAAAATAGAATTTTTAACGTGTATATGAAATGAAATAAAAATAAATATAAACAAATCGGACGATTTGTTTATATACACACATTTGACTGATATTGATTGGGACGATAAATTTTACACATCGCCCAACTGCACAAATAAAATCTGTGTTTGATTGTTTGAAAACCCCACACGGGTATTGGGGTGATATGTGACATACACTAATCCCAATAGTTAGTTGTATGTCGATCGATTGATTGACAGACTGTTATAAGCATTAAATATTTATATTTGATGCTTATACAGTGTAGAACGCACTTTGGATGATGGTTGATGATTTATCGTTGCTATTAAATACGTGTGGTAGAAAATCCATATAATTAACATTATATGGTAATTGATTGGGCCTCATTCTAGTTTTAAAAAGAAATATTTGAAATAAAAATATTTGAAAGAGAAATATTTGAAAAAGAAATATTTGAAATAGAAATATTTGAAAATGGAAATATATGAAGCCGTGTCGATTAGATTGACGCCATTTTGACGTGAACGATATTTATATCGATTTTGTTCATTTTATAATGAATATCGAAAGTGATTTCAAAATCTGATATTTTGAATAGAAATGAATTCGAATTGAAATTGAATAGAAAGGAATTCGAATTGAAATTGAATAGAAAGGAATTCGAATTGAAATTGATTTGAATTGAAAACGAACTGAGATTGAATTAAAAATCAATTTGAATTGAAATCATTTTGAAATGAATTTAAAACGAATTTAAAACGATTTATATAATACGTTTTAAAAGGAAATCGACGAAGTATATATTATATATATATTATATATATAATATAATGGCCTGAATAGAACGCGCTGCGGTAGTTCGTGAATTTCGACCATTGACTTCGAATGGATATTGCGGGAGATCCAACCGTCGGATTCTCCTAAAACCGGAACCGTTGGGTTCGTATTGAAAAGAGCTTTCTAACGAATATTAGAAATTTGAAATCTAACGGTTTGATTTGGAATTATATCCAAATAAATTTGGAAAAGGTCACTGTAAGTGCAGTTCGATGGCCGTTGATGGAAATCGACTGTATGGGCCTTAATAAAATTATTAAAAATAGTAATAATTTGTATAAAATCATAAGAAATGATTTGGCAAGAATTGGGATGAAAAACTCCATATTTGAAAAGATAAAAATAGATTTTTATCGAAATGAACTAGTTTTGAACTGGAATTATAATTCTATTTATTTTTAAATAAACAAATTGAATTTGAAAAGGGTTTTAAAAGTAACTAGAATTTCCAAAAATTGAATTGGAATGGATTTGAATCGAAATTATCTTTGGAATATTTCGATGTTGGATTTCGTGATGATACAGGTATTGTGATGGGAATTTGAAAGATATATTTATATCGTTATTTCCAATATGATATTTGTTGGTCGTAGAATTGGATATTGAATATAAGCCGATATATTTTCTATTCAGAGCCTTGTATTTAATATCAAATGCGATTTGGGTTTGTCGTGAATGGTGTATTCATTAACACTGTTCTTGAGCCCAGTTGAGAAAAATATCAAATCTTTTTATTTGGATTTAATGAAGTGTACCAATTAAATGGAATTTGATTGGAATTGAATAATGAATTGATTTTTGGGTTTATCGTGAACAGTGTTTTAAATGACACTTGTTCTTTAACCCGATAATTAATGGAATGTAATTTTGGGTTGCTGTGAACGGTATCTTCAATAATACTGTTCTTAGACCCAAAGGAGATAAGAAAATCAGAAACTAACTGGAGATGAGTTAAGTTGAATGGTTTCTGGGGTATTGATCTAGTGTTGGTTTCGACCTTCGGGGTTAATACTTAGGGAACCGATCACTTGCTAATTTACGGTTAGGGACTGATTGAAATGTGATGTGATTTGGGGTTTATCGTGAACCGTGTTTTAAATGACAGCGATTCTTTAACCCCGTCAAAGATTAAAACTAAGTGCAGTTTTAATGAATATTTAATTAGATTGAAAAGATCGAGAATGGAGTATCATCAGTTTTACTCCAGGCGGTAGTTAAATCTTTAATTAGATTTGAACGTGAAATGGTAATTGAATTTACCGATAACACAGTGGTGTTAGATTTGAAGTATGACTAGTTTTACTTCATGGGATATACAGGTTGGGATTGGGAAGTAAAATAAATAATTACTTCGGTATGGTTCGCTAATCCCGACTAGTTTGAAGTGATATTCAAAGGAAGATTAAAGAATAAATTTAAATAAATTATCTTTGATAAAATTAATGGGAACCTTTCCCTAAAAATGTGAAATTTAGAAACTAACTGTAGGTTAGTCAAGAAGAGTGGTTTCCTGTGTATTGATCTGATGTTGGTTTTGGCCTTCGGGGTTAACATTTGGGGAATTGTTCTCTTACTAATTTACGGTTAGCGACTGATGAATTGGAATGAGGCGTATATTGTGTTTGTGTAACACTTGTTTATTATATACGCGAGTTATTCAGAAAGACTGGGTTTATCCCATTTGGAATAACTGATACGACAATAAGTCGAAGATGAAGACGGTGGTTGAAGACCGGAGGTCTTCACATCGTTTGGATAATTACTGATGATCTTGATTGGGCCGTACACCCAAGAGGAGGGAATCAGTTGGTGGTCGTCCAGACGTATTTGGAGATCGATGGGTATGCGGGGTACTAGGTGCCTCCGGTTTCGTTTGGACCCAGAACGGACTTGTAAATGGGCTGTGTGTCTGACATTGGATTTCATTCTGTGTGACTGATATCAGTTGCGTAGAGTGGTTTGCCTGTGTGGCATGCTAAGATGCAAATGATCAAGGCTTCTGTTGAAAAGAAGAGTCATGTGGTTGATGATCAAAGCACAGCCTGTGTGGCAAAGCTTTGTGTAACGTTGATTCGTGAGCCTCACACCCCGATGTTGAACCAAAAACGGGAGAGGACCTCAGGGAGGACATGCGTTTCTTTCTAGCTAGAAGTGGCGTCAGTGGTTTTACACGCCCTGACGAGTTTGACTTATGTAGTTGTTGCTGTTGCAAGGCGCCTCAGTTTGATCGGACGATCCGGGTCCGAAGGAGTCATTTGTTGGCTCACTTACGCACCAAAGGGCGAGGAAATGCAGTGTTCAGGAATTTTAATCCACATCGGTGGACAGGCCCTGACGATCCAAAGGTCACTCGAGCTCTGACCTGAGGCTCGGGCTAGACAGTCTCGAATCGGTAGAGGACTATCTTTTGCCTCGGTTCACAAACGGAAATCCAATTTCCAAATACGTGACATTTGCGGTTTTATTTGTAGAGCCTAGTATGGCGACATGATATATGGTACCCATGCCGCCTATGATTGATATTTATGATTGTAAATAAAATCAGAAACTAACTGGAAACGAGCGAAGATGAATGGTTTTCTGGATATTGATCTGATGTTGGTTTCGGCCTTTGGGGTTAAAACCTAGGGAATCGTTCTCTTACTATTTTACGGTTGGAGTCTGATTAAGAACTAAAACATGAAATTAAGCGTATCAAGCATTCTTTGGCTATTATAAGGTAAAATCCTATCCCCCGGCTTGCGTTGCATTATGTGATAGGACCTGGGTCTTATAATAGCTTCATTTTTCTTTATTTAGCATTGCGCTGTTTGTTTTACGCACTGGTATTCTTGGGAGGAAACCCGTTCCGTGTTATACGGCGTGGTCCCTTGATTTACCTAACTTTAAAATAAAGATTAATAACTGTTTTAGTTCTCACACCAGTCACATGACTGACCTGTGGTTTATTGTTTTTAACCTAAACTCTGGGTGCCCTTATTTTGACACGGGCAGCTAGTAGTTTTGGTTTTGCAGATTTATATTCACAGGATCTTGATTTACAACTGGAACGATACTCAGAAAGCTTTGTATCCGTGTATTACTTCTATTTGTGTATTGTATTATTTTCCGCTGCTATGTAATTTATTGTAATCTCTGATATTTTATGAACTGTAATATTCATTTATACTCTGTATATTCTTGCTTTCTGATGGAATTGTTGTAATATACAATGAAATGTTCTTCTGTCTGCGCTCTGATGTGGCTTGTTCTCAATTCAATCCGGGCTTTCCTTACCGGGGAAGTTCGGGTCGTTTTAAAATATGAATACAAAGATGAACGTATTCTCCAAAAAGTAATATGTGGCATACATATAATCAAAAAAATACATATAGGACTATAGTTTGTTATGATTTGGTGAGTATTTGAGTAATTTAATTAAGAGTTGTTGTATAATTGTTTATATTTATCCTCAATGGTTGCTTGCCATTTTCCAAGTATGTACAGAATTATATTAAGAATTCTTGCATGATTGTAAGATATTGTTATGAAAATTTGCAAACATGTTTGCATTTGTTTAGAATGCTTAAACACTTGTGGGAAACAATTCACAAATGAATGTATGTAGAAAAAATTTGTAAATTCAGTTAACACCTCAGCAAATGATGTATGTAGAAAAAATTCATTGAAGTATGCATGTATTTAAAATAAATTCATAATTATATGCATTTGAGAAGTACATAAACAATCATACATGCATATTTCCAAATCATTTGTATACGTAGATGATTATTTTCAGAAAAGTTACATAATCCACGAATTTAATTAGAATAGTTCAGTAGATTATTTAATTTAATCATTAATTAACAAATTGTTGCATTACTAGGTGAAATTAGGTAGAAATATTGCATGCTTGTGTGCAACTCTAATCAGAAACTTTCATTAATGTATGCAGTTAAACTAAAATTTTTAAGTCAAGTGTACAACTATCAAAATTTTGTTACACCATTGTATGTAGTTATTTATAAGTGTTGCATGCAAGTCTGCAACTATAAACAGAATGTTATATAAATAAATGTAATTAAACGTAAATTTTTCCTTCGAGTGTGCAGCTATCAACATGTTGTTTCTTTAGTATATGAATTTTATTAGAATTTTTACGTTGTGGATGAAATTAAGTAGAATTGTTTTATAATTTAGAAAAATGCTGGATTATTGAATGAAATTAAGTAGAAATGTTCATGCAACTATGCAGTTTTAAACAAAATGTTGCATTAAAGTTTGCAGTTAAACAGAAAACTTTCATTCAAGTGTGCAACTATCAACACTTAATTGCATCAGTGTATGCAGTTAAACTTAATTGATTCTGGAAAGTGTGATTAACATCTTGATAAGTGTATGTAGTTAAATTTAATTCTTTCATTAAAGTATGCAGTTAAACAGAAAACTTTCATTTAAGTGTGCAACAATCAACATTTTGTTGTTTCAGTGTATGCAGTTAAATTTAAATGATTCAGGAAAGTGTTTAACTATCAGCATTTTAATAAGTGTATGCAGTTAAATTCAATTGTTTCATTAAAGTATGCGGTTAATTATAAAAGTTTCATTCAAGTATGCCACTATGAATCTTTGGTTGCACCATTGCATGCAATTAAATTTAATTGATTCATGAAAGTGTGCCACTGTCAGCATTTTGATCATTGGATGCAGTTAAATTTAGTTGTTTCGTTAAAGTATATATATGATAGCTGTAGTTAAATTTAGTTGCATCAGTGTATGCAGTTAAATTTTATTGATTCATGAAAGTGTGTATTTTGATCAGTGTATGTAGTTTAATTTAATTGTTTCATTAATGTATGAAGTTTAACATAAGTTTTTTAGTCAAGTGTGCAACTATCAATGTATTTTTGCATTAGTGTATATAGTTAATTAAATTTGTTGCATTAAAGTGCACAAATATCTAATGTCTGTTTCAAATTTGCATGCAATTAATCAGAATTATGATTGCAAGTGTGCAATTGTCAATTGTTTCTTTATAAGTGAAAGCATTTAATCAATGTTACTAAAAATTTATGTATATCTTATTACAGAGAACAAAAGTTGAAGAAAATGAATTTGATGTGAGTGATCTAGGAAAAGCTTTAATTACAACTGATCAAGGAACAACTTCTTTACAGTTTACAAAGAAACGGGAAATTGAAGACGTACCAAGAGCTGCAAAAAAGGAAGAAGTGTACAGAAATAATTTGAAATCTTTCATTGATTTGGTAGAGAAAATCAAGGATAAAGAATTATTTACCTGTCAGCATAGCTTTTTACTTGCAAAGATACCTCTGGGGGGGATTTATAGATATGATATTCGATGGTGTAATTTCTGCATCGGAGACGACCAAAAATTCTACCACGTTAGATATTATTATCAAAAGCTGTAAGAAGAATTTGAAATATTTTCAATTTGGAGACTTGATAGTAACATTCAAAGACGAAGATATTGCAAAGTTGTTAGCAGCTCCACTTCAAGGTGAAAAGATTAAAACAGGTGGTCATTTGAAGAAGGAGGATAAGGAGAATGAAGAGTTTAAATCATTTGTAGAGAGACACTTTAAGAATGAAGTGTCAATAAACAAAAAGAATATAAAATGACAATTTTCTGTACAATAAAAGGAGATTCTGAAGAAGAATGTTTTGATACTGTAAAGCTTGTACTTCTATACCTAGTAGCCACATTCCTTGTCTCCGTCCAAACTATACATTACCCTAGACGCTAGTACCATAATGTGTGTGCAACCAGAAGTTGATGACAACATCATGGCCTAAAACCATACATAACCATATATTAAGCCAAGTTGACAAGTACCATGAGGCACCACACAAGATTAATGCTTGCGTGATGCTATTGTTGGTAATTTTTATAAAGTTTATACTAAATTTAGTATTATATTATTGTATAATATGTTTTTTTTGCAGTGGTGGATTTGTGAAGAAACCTATGTTTTCAAAAGATCAAACGAAGAGTACAGTACAATACACCCATTGGCTGGTAAATGGGATATAACATTGCTAAAGCCATCAATGCTCTTGAATGTCACTTTTAACACTGTAAGACTCTTATTATTATTTTCCAGTTATAAGTGACAAATATAAATGCCATAATAGTTACAGTTATGTATGCAAATAAAAATTATTTTTGCTTGTATATCTGTATATATTGGGAAACATTGCATGATGTATACATTTGTTTAAAAAAATTCATAATGCTATGAAATACGTAGAAGAACTGATTAGTTATATATAAATAGTCAGTAGTCTTGTGCAATTGAATTTTTAAAAATATAATGAATAGTAGCATAATTATATGCTAGTATTATAAATATTTGCAAACTAATATGCAATTATTGAGAAATTGTATGGATTTTTTTCCAAATACTTCCATGATTTTATGAAATTTTTGCAGATAATTGTATACATATATGCAACTATGAGTAGTATGCATGAAATATTACTTGCTAATTTTGTTTTTAGGATGTAAATGGAAAGGAAATGAAATTGATGAAACAATCAGTTGAAAAGGATGAAGAATATCAAGCAGTTTATAAGAAAATGGCAAAAATACAAAGAGTTGATAGCATAGTTAAAATTAGAGAATAGACAGTTGAAAGAGGAGGCTGTAAGGTTAAAAAAAAGAGTTGATTAACTTGAGGCTGAAACATCATCAGTAGATAGTGAAGAAAAATTGCTAATAGTAGTAGATGATGCAGCTGTAATGGATGTAGAAAGTGAAGATAAGGACGATAATGCAAAAGATGAAGAGCAAGATCATGATGAAATGAACGTAGATGACGATAGTGAGGATGAAGAAGCTGAGGAGCAGAAAAAGGTGAATGAGAAGAAGGTCGAGAAAAAAAAAATAAGCAGGATAAAGTGAAGAAAAAGATGGTCCAGAGGAATTTTGTTTTAAAGCTGTTGGTAGATCCTACAGAAAAAATTAATGGTATTGAACATGGCAAGGTGGAGATAGACAAGCAAAGGCAGAAGCACATGAAGGTCGCCGAAAGACAGAAGGGACAGTAGAAAAAGGTACAGGATCGGGTAATTCATAACAAAAAGATCAGGAGAATGAGCAGATGGTCAAGGAAAAGTTACCGAAACATGAAAATATAGAGAAGGTAAAAGGTAAAAGTGTGACTTGATAATGCACTGTGTCAACAATTATCTAAGTGTGACTGCATTAATTATTATTGCATGTTTGTCTGCATATATTAGTACTTATTGCATGATTATGTGCATAAAGTAGAAGTAATTGATTACAGTAATATAACATTGAAAAAAATAATAGCATGCTAGTATTTGTATATTTTGAATTATAGTATGCTTATGTTCACATATTTAGAGTTGTGTGTTGCCCTGTGTGATTACATTATTAATAACTGCAAGGTAGTGTGCATGTAATAGTAATTGTTTCATTATTGTTTGCATGTGTTTAGTATTATTGATGCCAGTAATAAAATGTGAATGGATGTCAAAAAAGAGCATGAGGAAGACATGGAGTTGCATAATGAAGCAGAGAAGAACATGGATTGTGAGAAAGACAAAAAAAATGTTCATAATGATGAAGTTAATAAAGAAAAAACACCAGTGGTTGAAAAAGAAGATGAAATAAAAAAGGCAGAAGACGACAAGATGGTTGATGAGATGGATCAGCCGATACAAAAGAAAAATGATCAGAAAATAGATATGAATGAGGACCGGTAGAAGGAGAAGGAAATCAGAAGTGTAGAACAGATATAAGGTAATTTACAATTTTTTAAGTTTATACAATTTATTACCAAAAGTAGTTTTTTTACTTTTTCAGAACTAGACTTATTTTCGTTTATGTTCACACTATAAAATAACAATTGCTGATGGTAATAATGTATACATTATCAACTTTTTAAACACAATTTTTTTTTAAAAATAGTTGCACACTTTTGTGCATATATTTAGAATTATTGGATGCTATTGTGTAGTGATTAAGAAATATTGTATGCTTGGTTGTTTTAATCTTCTTAGAATATTTGCATGCTTGTGTGCAACTATTCAGAATAGTTGCATGATTATGTGAATGAATTCACATTTGATTGAGTTTGTTATGATTAATTTCACGCTTTTGTGTAGTTGTTTTAAATTTATACATCTTTGAGAACACATGTTTATATATTAATTTGACTAAGTATGTTTCAATAGATAACAAGGAGAGAAATGTTGATTATATAGTTCCCGAAGATATTAAAGATAAAAAAGAGTGGAGATAGAGCAGTAGCAGGAGAAGGAACACGGGAATGACGGAAAACATAATATGGATCATAATAAGAGAGAGGGAAAAGAGTGGGAACTTCGGTCTTTAAAAAGCAAAAATGGTATAAAAAATATATATTAATTTGTGAGTGTAAAAATGTTTCAAATATGTATGTTAATTAAGTACAATGATGATATATATGATATTATTTCCAGCTAAAGACAAAAGAAAACCGAATCAAATTGAAACTGTGGATGTGGAGTACTTTGAGTACGTACCAAAAAAATGAAGAAACATGAATGGGTACTAAAATAAAACTTAGAAAGTACAAGAATGTGCTGAATTTGGAGGAGCATCAGATAAATCAAATGGAAGATTTTGTCAAACTGGTCGGCCTAAGGTAAAATTAATATACATTTTTAATTAATTATGAAATTTTATATTGAAATATTATTTTGCACAGTAGAAAAATTAAGCATAATTGCAGTAATTTATGCAAGAAGTAAGAAAACTTGAATACCTATATTCAAGCTTGTGATATAGTTTGCGATTATTTTTGATAGTTAATATTTAAACTTGCATACATATAGGCAAGTGTACATAATTGCATACATATATTCAAGTAAGCAGGTTTACTTGCACATACTAGTAGCGCATTATTCTATATTTTATTTTACTGAAAAATTTAAAACAACAAAAGTGCGTACCTAAATGGTAATGACGACATATGCATTGTTGGAACAGCATGGGCGGATTTGATACTTGGATGATTTATAGACTCACAGGTATAACCAGAATGAAGTAATAATATAGTCAAAGTAATTCCATTATTGTTTTAAGATATCATCTTGTATAAAGCCGTCAGTAACAAATAAAATCTACTTGTTGTAATAGATTATTGATTGGTTTGCACATGAGCTGCAAAAGACCACCCAGAAATTCTTTGCTTGAAAACTTTAGCTTCTGTAAGTATTTACTTAATTTCAACATAAATTCAGTGATAACAATTTAAATTTTGTCACTAATACGAACAATTACAGGCAGTGCTTAATATGAAGTCAATGGGACAAGTAAAAGGATTGGTGGATAACCCTGTCAAGAAAGAATATAAGTCTTGTACAAAAATATTCGTTCCTATACACCATGAAAAGCATTTTTCACTGTTAGAATTTGTAAAAGAATATAGAAGGTAGATACATTATGACTCGAATAAACCAAGACGTGAAGGAGGAGAACATCAGAAAATAGCCCAGAAAATGGTATGTACGTTGATATCCAAAATCATTGTATCAGTATTCTATAAATTAATGTATGTCTTATTTTGTTGAACAGACAACTTACATCAATGCGTTTGTGAAACAAATGCTAGTTAAGAATTATCTAAAACACAAGGATATTGAATTTTTGAACTGCCCACATTAAGGCCACACGTAAGTAAATAGATTGAGCATACTTACATATTACACTGCATTTATTTGAAATAGTTGCATGATTATATGCAGATAATAGAAAATAGTTCCATAAACAATTCAATTCTTCGGACTAACTCATAATCTCTTTCCATTTTTGCAGAGTCGATTGCGCATTGTTTGTGATTAATTTTATGAAACAAAGAAGTAAGAAAATAGAACCAGATAAAGAAGATGAAATTAACATGCCATAAGCTATGTATCTACAAAGAGTTGTTCTTGCTTATGAGATTCTCAACTGTAAACCACATAGTTGGACTCCAACCGAAAATTTGACACAAAACTACTTCCTATCTAAAGCAAATGTGATCATTTAAATTTGGAAAAGTTAACGTTTAGATTTCTTATACATATTATTAGTGGTATTAAATACTCGAACTATGGTGACAAGATTATGTAGGTTGTAAGTTGGATTGATGTTAAATTTTATGTTCTGAATCTAGTACTTTTGAAAATCTCATGGAGATAAATTTTGCTAACTTGATGCCAACCAGTCTTACTATTCGCAAACTTATATGAAATTGTTGTGAAATTTGCGTACATATGCTGCAAAAATATTTAGAATATTTACAACTTTGTATGTAATTATTCTTGTTAGTTGCTTACTTGTATGTAATTACTCTAAATATTAACTAGGCGCTATTATTTTTAATACTTGAATACATTTATACATTTCTCAGTTGTCGAACTACGACGACATAATTATGTAGTTTATTTGCTGAATTACGATTGAATTTTAGGTTCCGAAATTTATTTTTCTGAACTTAAACGATATTATGAATTATTGCTTTCCTGTATACAATTATTCACAATACTTGCATACTTAAGTGCAAATATTGCTAAATTTTATCCATAATTCTTTTTTCAAAGGAAAAATAAAATTTTCATAGTTATATTAAAGTACTGTTATATACAAACGTAAATGGAAATGCTATAAATATTTTGTTTTATGAGCATATTTTGAATACTTGCATACATATGCAATTTTTTTATATAATTGCTTACATTAGTGCAAATATTTGTAGATTTAGTACAACAGTCGATGTTATCTTTCTTTTAAGATATCAAATTATTAAACTGGAAAATATGTAGGTAAAAATAATTCATGATTTAAAAAGAAAACAAACATTCAATGATAAAAGAGAATATGCCTACACGCTAAACATTTGCAGACTTGCATGCACTTAATAAGAATAGTTGCATATTTGTATGCAACAGAATAGAATACTTATATACATTATCCATTTATATCAATACTTTCGTACCTGTATGCAGCAAATCCGATCTGTTTCACACATTTATGCATGTATACAAAATGTCATCAATGTGATATAAATAATCAGTAAAATTGTATACATATTTGCAACTATACAGAATAATGGGATACAAATAAGCTATTAAAAAATAACTGTAAAAATCAGAGAATTTAACATTAAATTATTGAACTAAATCTAAAGCAGCACATAAATGTTCACAACAATTTACACTACAACTAAGTGTCTTAAAAAGTAAAAATAATAATAATAAAACATATCTAATACTCTATTGAAGAACAAGTCCTTTTGTTATAACCCAGCTTCTTGCAGAAACCACATCTAATAGTCTTTGTAAACTCACTGGCTGAAAGACAGTGGACGACCAGACATTCTTCTACCTTTTGGAGGCGCTATAATTGCATCTTCAGTAGAAACGTCTTCACCCATATAGTTTATGACAGGATTGATTGGATGAGAATAAGATATTCGAAAATAAATGACTTTGAAATAAGCTTCAATGTAGTCATACACATTCAAATTTTTTCAACTTAAAATACATCTGACGGCATGAGCACAAGGAAAACCATTAATTTTCCAAACGTTACAAGAACAAACCTGATTATATAAATCAAAAATTGATGGATGGGAGAATAAACTTCAAAATTATATTCACTTGATTTGATGACAAACCATGAAGCTCCTTCCAAATGATGATTCCATAACCAAGTTTCGTTCACAGGACATAAAACACCATTCCAAGTAGAAGCAGCTTCACGATGATCGGATATAAGTTTCATTAACTTTAATCTAATTTTATCTAAATAAGCTGTGATTGGTAAATGTCTTTCCTCCAAAATCAACTTGTTAAAACATTCAAAACAGTTAGATGACATTTCACCATAATGACAACCAGGAAAAAATACGTTAGTAAACTTCTCAAAAGGAATTCGACTCAAAAAGTTTGTCATAGTAGATCCACCGACATCTCTAAAGTTCTTCAATGCATTATTAAAATTAGTCAAATTATATGCGTAAGCAATTCTAACAAAAGTATCCAACAACAACCTCTTATTTGTTTTGGAAAATTGAGATTTTAGAGCAACCTTTAAATTGTTGGTCAGATGATAAAAAACAAGATCCATGAACTGAGTTTGGAAACACCTTTGGAATTGCAACAAGAATACTGGGATGACGAGCAGAAATGAAAACATAACTTCTACTGTCATCTTTAAGAAACTCTTTAAGTTGTTCACAATACCAATCCAGTTGTCTTCATCTTCTCCAGACATAATAGCAATTGCTGTAGGGAAAAAACCTACGTAAATAAACAAAAAAAAATTAAACTAATAAATAGAACAAAAAACAACAAGTAGAAAAAATAGCAGTAAAACATGCATATTCTAAAAACATTTGCGTACTTGACGTTACAATATCAGAACTGATACATTCAGTTTGTAGAGTTAGAATTTATGCATTTTGTTATGCATTTATACATAATAGATGCACATATGTATGCAAATATATTTAATATTTGCATACCTGTATGCACATATTCAGAACTTGAGCATAATTAATTGTAGTAAAATTATATTAGAACAGTAAATTGAAAATTACATCGTAGATTTACAATAAAACCGTATTCAAACAGACAATTCTAATTTATTTTACCATATTTATCCAAATTATCTTACGTGCATGCAGATTATAGAAACATTTGCATACTTAAATGCAGAAAATCAGAAATGATGCATTCACTGTGTACAGTTAGAATAATTGCAATCAACTATGCATAAATATAGAATATTTGCACATTTCTATGCAAATATGTTGAATATTTGAACACCTATATGCAGATATGCAAAACTGAGAAACATTGATTGCATATATTCATTTCCTTTTTTACCATGTATGCATTAGTTTAGAATTACTACATTCATACGTGTAAAAAATTTAAAAATTTGCATATATGTGAGCATAAAATCATAAAAAATGTTGTTATCAATGCGAATTAACCTGTAAAACAACCTTCATTTCCATTTTTACTAGTAGCAGCCATTAAACAATCTTTAGCTCTTCCCTTCATAAAAGTTGCATCAACAAAAATTAAAGGTCGACAATATTGAAATCCATATGTGCAAACTTCAAATCCAATAAAAACTCATTCAAATTGATGTGTATCATCATTACACTCCAAAACAACTTTACTCCCAGGATTAGTAGTAACAACAACATCACAAAACGACTGTAAATGATAGTAGGACATTACGTCGCTTCCATGTAAATCCTCTAATGCCAACGTCTTCCCACTGTAAGCATAATAATACTTAAAGATAACATTATACTCCGTTTGAAACAAATTCATAATATCCTTTGTCTTCATTAACGGATTGGCTTAAATATGATAATAAATCAACAACTTAATCAATTTATTAGATATAACCGGATTATTTATGTCATGAATTCCGACAGCACAATTATGTTTAGGTTGAAATCTCTTCACAACAAAATATCCAGGAAGATTAAATTTGAGAGAAGCATGAATCCTAAAACTACAATTTTATTTAGAACAAACACCTGTAATTTGTTCTTTAAAATTCTCAATCAAATTCAGCTTGTATCCATTTTTCGTACTATACATCATCAAATAAAGTCTAAATTCAGTAACACCTCCTGGAAATTGTTGACCAACACCAGAAAAAACAGGTTGATTCAAATCACTTCTCAACAATTGCCTAAATTGATTGTACGAATCACTGGTACTAGCAAAATAGGAATCACCGCCAAAAGAGGAATCGCTACCATAAGTAACTGAAGAACTACTACGATTGACGTCAACAAATATAACCAAATAATCCTCATGATTATGTGCAGCCAACAAAAGAATAGACTGAAGATCAGAATTACTTTCGATATTCCTTCTTAAACCATCTCTGAGGTGATATAATTCAAAGGACAATGGACTTAAATCAGCCCACTTACCACAAATAGCATCTCTCAAGATATCAACAGAACTATCAAAATATAGAAGATTAGAACAACTACCCATCCCAAACTTCAACAGCACCAATACACCGATACCAGCAGGAACACTGTTAAACAAAGAAGAGAATCACCATTAATAAGCCAAATGTGCAGTAATCATATAAAAATACAATCATCTTCAAATAATTATTAACAGGTGCATAAATATACACATATATCAGTAACAGATGCATCCTTGTATGCAAATTCTAGAAATCTTGCACATACTTTCAATCAAAATATATGCAACAGACTTTTACTATGCATATATTAATAATATATGCATATTTGTATGCAACTCAACAGCTAGTACACATAATCAAATTTTAAAAAAATCTGTGTATAATTATGCGTATATATAAAATATATGCATACTTATATGCAACTTTCCTAAATTTAACCAAATTAGTATGCATGTGTGATAAAAGTAGTTGCATATATATCTATATATATGCTCATATCAACAATATATGCATATTCTTATACACGTATTAAGAATAGAAGAATAAATAAGATGAAAAATTAATAAATACGGCTGTATGATCCATAAAAATAATAAAATTTTATACAATCCATCGACAAAAATAAACAATTAAAGAACATCAGAACAATCAATCAACAAAAAAAAACCAATGATATATGTATAGAAATTAAATTATTAAAAAGTACCTTGAAGAACAATCTGCCATTGTATAAATCAAGAAGCGATGTAATTAAATCTCTGGAAAAATTATGAATGATCGATATACAAAATTTTAATATTCAAAAATTAAAATGATGACGGCGCCTCCATGGACAACGAAATATAGTTTCTCAATAAGGAAAAAAATTACATACTAAGTAAATCCGACTTAGTTAATTACAGCATGAATTAAGAAAAAGAGCATATCAGGAAAAATATTAGCCGCTATTTAAAAATTGGGATGAAATTTATATGTTTTAAAATAAGAGGATGTGAGCTTAATTAAGTTTTATTTTAAGGATGTGACCCTAATTTTCACAATTTTTAATTCATTAAATGTTGGTTTAATTAAATGTATAAAAAAATTAATTTAAAAAAATTCTTAATAGCTACTTAAAGCATCTAAAGAAAAAAAGTGAGATAGAAAGCTCGAGTCGTAGGTTTGATTTGCAAATCATACATCGAAGAAGAAACTTTATTTTTCTCTCATTATTTTAGCGATCATGTGAACATATCACTAGAAAGTGCTATGCATAATGATGAAGGCCCCAATCAAGACGATTGTCGAGCGAGCTTATCTATTTTTAAAAAATAAGGTCGGCCTGCTGGTATATGTATGAAAGTCTGGTTGGATGATAGGGATTATCATATAGCACACACATACATTCTTCTCAACTATGTTGAAGTTGCACCGTTTGTTAGATAACATGCTTGTATTCGCCATAATACATTTATATCATCTACATATACGTATATACAAATATGCACATGTGTATCTTAATTATAATGCAACATTTATTCTATAATTGCAGTGTTACAAATTACAACATCCAAACGGCGATATTATCAAAGAATTCGCTACCTGGTTTTCTAATTACTTTTTTGATACAACAAATTGTGTTATGGACAAAGGATTGGAACATTTAGACATGAGACCAAAAAAAGAGTCAAGACCTGTCCAAAATTCTTTATTAATGGATACAAATTTAATACCAAAATATGAAATGCTGAAAAATTAACTAACAATATTGGTATATTTATTAAAGGTAGTAATGATCCAAATGATCATAAAAATGATTTTTATGGCGTGCTAACCCAGGTTTTGCAATTGACATATTTCACATGACCTTATTTCTGTTTAAATGCAATTGGTTCAATAACGTTCCAGGTTCTGGAATCAACGTACACCCAAAATATGGTCTTTTAGAAATAAAACATACTTCGCACTATTATAAGTGTGATCCTTTTGTACTTACCAAACAAGCTCTTCAAGTTTATTATGCTCCTTACCCATCTCTAAGAAGAGATAAAATAGATTCATTGGATGTTTTTAAAACAATGGCAAGGTTGACACTTGGTGGACAGAATATTCCCAATGAACACGTTTACCAAGTAGATATTGAGGAAAATAAAGGAATAATAATAACCAACGATCAAACAGATTTTGGATCTCTAAACGATCAATAAAATGCATTAATTGAAGCATTTGATACTACAGAGGAAAAAACATAGAGTACGGAACAGAGTCTGAATCTGAAAGTAACGAGGAATAATTAGTAATCTACATTTTGATAAGGTAATTTTTTGTAACATTATACTATTTTCATTAAAATGATATGTTACACTAATATGATATGTATCTCATTGTCCTTTTATGTTATGCCATAATGTATGTTTTACATAGTCCTTTTATGTTCAGCTATAATATTTATTTGTAACAGGAATTATAGATATGCTCTTAGGTAGACGTACATCTTCACATTCTAGGGCTCCTTTTTCCTTTCAGAGAGGTACGGTTCCTCCTGGGGGTGCACTATAAGAAGCACGTCGAATAGCGATGGAGTGTTGCAATGGCTAAAAAAAGCGGTTGTTGCAAGCTGTTGCACAAGAAGCAGGAAAAATAAGGACGATGCAAATTCGAGATGTCCTGAAGGATGGTTGAATGATGAAGAGAATTTTTAATAGGTGCATTTATAAGTATCGAAGAAAATGATATAGAGTACGAGACTGTGACGACCGCCCACAACTCCTGCACTTAACAAGGGAGAATAATGCGCTGAAAGACGTACCAGGCAGTTGTGGACAATCATCAAGGCAAGACAACACATGCGGAACTTGTCATATAACTCACAACGCATGGATAAAATACAATAGAAGATATACAACATGCAATAATAGTGAAGCATATTTGAGCAAAAACTTGAGACTTTCATAGCAACTAGAAAGAATATACATATATCTTTGGACTACAACATAAGTGTCTGTACAAATTGGCCCCACTACAACACTCATCAAACTACGAAAACATAAGTACTAAATAGTAGCAAAATAATACGCCAGCCTCCTGCTCGCCATCGCTCAACAGCATCGTCCCCATTAATCACTTGTCACCTACCACCGAGTCTGCCCATCCGTAACACCTTGGATGAACAACCCAAGGTAATAAGAGGAAACATAAAACCTTGAGTCAGATAACAGTCTTAATGAGTGATAAAATAGCTATCTAACATCATTAATTAAGTATATAAGAATAGGTAGATTAACCAACCAATCTACCACACACCAGAGAAGAACTCAAACATGTCCTCCCCACATCTGACAGAGATAGCCTTTGTTAACGTTATTTTTCGTCAACATCGGAGATAGGTCTATGGAAGTGAACCTAAGGGAAAATAGGTTTATCACTAGTTTGAGTCGGTTCACCGTTTCCTAGATATCAAGGTTTTGAGCCAAAAATATTAGTTACTCTACCGTTAGTGGGGTGAGCATCACACTTAAGCGACTCAAGAACCAACAGTTACCTTGGGACAAGGGTTTCTTAAGCACAACCCTCGATAAGGCCTAAACAAATTGTAGGATAGGGTTCCGCACTGACTTTGCGGAAGAGTTAGGCTTGGGTAAGAGCTTGTAAGCTTGTAGAAAGAAAATGACATATTGCATTGGTAATAGCCAAGAAATTACATGAGAAACTCATAAGTAAATATACTAAGTATTGATCCACTCTTTATTTATCTTTGATTTAGAATGCATAAGTGATTATAACCAAAATCCCCAATTTTATTTAGGAATTAGGATTTACTCTAGAGAAAAAAGTACAAGAATGAGAATAAGAAAATTCCCCTGAAAATGAGACCCCCGGGGTCTTATTTATTAACAAATCAGGGCCCTTTTGCTATTCGGCTAATAGCACCCTCTGTCGGTCGCTTTTCCCTTTGATTCCGAAAGTCCTAGCTCTCATCCGCCTTTTCCTTTAGGTTTTGAAGGCTTTGCCACTGGCTTTTTGAAGTGTCGGTTCCTGCTCTCGGAAGGAGGGTTTCGGTCTGCGGAACTCCTTTTCGATTGCTTGTCCATCCACTTTGTATTGATCCCAAGTTTGTCAGTGTGAATGGATTTCAGAAGGTTTTGGCTTCTGGATGTAGGCTTCCAGATGTGGACTCTCGGTCATGTTATTAACACTTTGTGGAGCTTGCCCTTGTGATTCAAGTGAAATGTTGTCGGGACCATCACCCCCGTCGGTATCGACATTAAGCAGATTAGTGTGGATAACTTGTCCCTCTTCGGGTTTCCGGCTTACCTTTCCGTAGACTCCTAAAGGGTATCCTTGCTTCTCCGGGAGGTTGCTTTTGGTGCTTTGTTAGTTGCTTATTAGAGTAACTCCTTGGGGACCAACTAATGGAGGTCTCGATAATTAGTTCCCAGCTAATCTCCGTATGCCTTAGAATTTGTATCTTTGTTGCTCTGATCTCCTTATGTATTGGTGTTAAGCAAGTTAATACTGATAGATCTTTCGTCCTTCTAAATCTCAGTTTGAAGGATTATTAATCTTTCTCTTTATTGGCTTTCGGTCTTGGGTGACCTTCCATTATTTACTCATCATGCCAGATCGACCTTACCGTTATCCTTTCTTTGTACAAATTATGAGCTCTTTACTTTAATGATGGTGTCGGTTGAACAACTCTCGGATTTTTCACTTATGCTTTCGGCCTTACCTTGTGCTTGGCTTCTAATTATGAAAGACTCATTTATGCTTGTGACAGTCTTCTACCCTTCACTGGCAGCCCGTTCCGTAGGTAATTTCGGTAGTAACATTTACCCTCCCTTTGTGAAGGGGTAATTTCGACTTTCCAAGTCAAACTTCGATGCCCTTTTGGTGCTTTGGCTCTCTGTCTCTTGATCTCCCCTGATCGGATCCGTTGGTTGACTCTTGTCTGTACGGCTTGGACTAATGGTTATTTGGTATAATTACCATCGCTTCTTCTTCCTCATTTTTACCTGCAATATAAATTGCTTAAACCAGATTACTGTTCATCGAGAATTACTAAAGCTCTTTTGGAAATTCCCGATTCGATCCCTGGTGCATACTCCTACTTTTAATTACGAGCAGAAATTTAAACTAATTACACGAATCAATTAGGGTTTTGCATATTTAAATGCAAGTCGTTTAATCATGGGTAATTTATATTATGATTCCCTGTGAATTACATGAATGCTCTTTCCCCAATGTTATTTCTTGGGGTCTGAGATGAACAATTCTCATAAGAAAGGTTATTTACTGTTACAAAAAGCAAATTATGCTTTAATTTCCAGTGAACTCATTGTCAATGTTATTGGCTTGTTTGTTCAGTCTTTACCACACCAAATCCTGCTTTTGTTCAATAAGTAAGTACTGGATTATTCCAAGAATGGTGAACCATTCGACAGGGCTGTCGAAGGGTTGTTTTTTCTTCGATTTTGGATGTTAGTAAAGTCTAAGGGTTTTATTGTCGTAACCTTTTGACTTTGACTTCATGTGTGTTAGACCCGAGGGTCAATTAGGCTCTTGGTGATGACTTAGGATCACTTGGTCTCGGTTTATCCGTTACCAGTTCTTTTTAGTCTTCCCGGCACCATTCTTTCGTTTCTTTTTGTCTTTGGTGCTAGGATGACTAATTTTGTCATCATTAAGGGCTTGATTGTCTCTAAGTGAATGCAAATTTAGTATGAACTTTGTCTAGATTAATATTTGGGATTATCCTAATATGCAATGGTTTAAGCATTAAGCGCTAAATAAATTTACATGTTATCTACTCATTTCGTACTAATGAATGTTGTACTAATTCACATGTTTATGAAATTATATCACCTGGCAGCAGTATGTCCGACAAAAAGAGCTCTAGTCAACTGAAACTCGGTGTTCCTAGCACCTCTCGGACAAACAATCCCCTTGCTTTGAAGAAGTCTTTAATCACTTCTCTAGATGAAGTGGATTCCATTCTTAACAACTATGGGATGTCTGACGTAGATGCTATCCCTGCCACTAATCGGTATATTATTGGAAATCCTCCAAAAGGTTTACTTTGCATATTCAGCCATCCACATTTGGCATGGAGGCTTCTTTCCCTTTTCGACTTTTATATCTCGACTCTTGTAGGATCTGCAAATTGCACCAATCCAACTTCTGCCGAACACTTATACTTTGCATCTTTGTCTTGAAATCTTGGCACTTGAATCGAGTCAGGCTTCCCTTACTTCTAGCCTCCTTCTGCATTTTGGTACGGTTGTCGAAAGAAGCAAAATCGCCCATCTAGCATGCCAACCCTAGGAAGAAAGTTGTCAATGACGACATTGGAAAAACTATGCCTTGGGAAGATCAGTTCTTTTTCATCAGATGCCCAGCTAGCATTTCAGGCAACTTTGCAGATTTTGGTGAGTTCTTTTACTTTTTCACGAGTAATCGTACTTTTCTGAGCATTGTTTAACTTTATTCACTTTCCAGATCCTGATTCCAAGAGAGTTGCTTTAACGGAGAGTGATTCTTGCGTGCTTGAAATTATCTCTAAAGCATTTAAGGAGCCGCGGAGCCGATCAACTTTGATGACCTTGGATAAATTGCGTTAATATAACCTCCTTACCAACGGGAAAAAGATCTTGGGACGTCCACCCATCCACTTCGTAGGATCCAAGCATTTGACTTTCGGTTCGAATGCGTTTACTACTTCCTCCCCTTTGTTTCCAAGTATCCTTACTGGGATTGCTACTTTCTTTTTCAAATAGCTTTAATTCATAAGATATTTATTCCTGAAATTTCTTTCATATCTTATATTTTGATCAGGGGCCTCGGCTTCTGAAGCTGTAACTCTTACTGATGCTCTAGATCAATCCACCATTGTCTCTCTCAAGAGGCTGGCTGAATCAGCTATTGAGCTACCGGCTAAAAGATTGAGATTCGACATTTCTATTCCTCTTTCTCAAGATGCCACCGTAGAGGTTGCTGATCAGGAAAATTCTGCCTCTACAGCCTTTGATATTGATTCTACCAAGGTGTCTGTTACTGTTTCTCTTGAGGGTATAATTGGTCGTAAATATGAGGGTCGTGCTCTGCAATCAACCTTTTCAAGTACGTCAGAAGTGGACAAGCATGCCATGACTCAAATCTCCACTTCTCAACATGTCGACTCTCTGAGACTTCTCACTTCCCCAATGGGCTTTGGGAGCTTGTGAGGCTTGTGAAACTTGCTATGGTTGAATCTCCCAATCTTTCTGAAGTGCGGAAAGTGGGGAAAGATCTAGGTTTCAAGGGCGCCTCCTCAGTTGAGACCTCCTGAGTTTCTGCTCCTGCTTCTAAGGCACGATAGTCTCTATAATATATACTTCTTTTATTTCTTTTCAGTAATTGATCTCTCCCCCCTTGTCGCCTAGGCGAGGAGGAGGAAATTAGGTTCTAGGTTTTTCACTCTTAAAAAGGATCAATCGGAAGTGATTCGTCTTACTAGGGAGCTGAACAAACAAATAGATGAATATAACATCTTGTCCAACAGATATCACGTCCTTGATAGATGCCCCTAGGTTGAGAACTACTCGCTTGCGATGCGAGAGGCTTTTAAAATAAAATGCCGAGATCATGACTTTTTTCTGGATATTAATTGAGGATAGGGACATGTTAGTAGGCTTTTTGTACCAAATTTACAGAAGATATGAAATAGTGGATTTTTCTTTTTAGGTGATTATCGTGGGGGCTTGCTTAGACGTCTCCACAGAAGGTGCTTAGATGAGTGTGCTATGGACCTTCACCTGGGTGAATGTTGGAACCTTCCCCAAGAATTACCTTTAGACAAACTTAATTTTAATAAGCATCGATTTGTATCCGAGACTTTTAAAAGATCAATCTTGTATGAGCAAGAGGGTTATTTGTAATGAATGTACTTGTTTAGGTTATGATGTAATGAATTGTCTTTCTTCTATTCTCTTTGATATTTTCTGCAGAGTCTATCTTCTACTTCAAGTTTGCTTTGTAGAGATTTCTTAAGGGATTATGTTAAGTTGAAAAGAAAATATAGGAAGAAGTCTCTTCTCATAAAGTCCTCCTCATTAGCGTTCAAAAGGTTTATACTCAATACCCTCTGACCCTCCTTGACTTCCTTGGTGACGAAAAGGATCAACTTTTAAGAGAGATGCGTACATATCAATCAAAGCTAAATCGGGGTTATGTCATTCCGCCCGCCGAGGAGTGAGATTATCGCAAGTGTCCTCTGGATTATACACCTGATGGATTTGGGATTCCATTTGATTCCTCACTTGACATATTTGCTGACATCTTTGATAAAGTGAGGAAGGTCGTTTTTTATTCTGAAATTCATACTAAGCACCTGTAATGATGCTTTTGAGAACTAAATCATGCTTATACATAAGTTTCAATGTTAGAGCAAGGATGCTTTTCTTTTTTGGAGATGTGCTTGTTTTAAAATCCTTTTGCAAATAATCATGTAGAATATAAGGTACTATATGTACTATATTTCATATGTAATGGTTTATAGTGATAGTGCCTATGAAAGAAGTTATGACTTATAGAGGTGTTTCTTAACACGTGGCCTCGTTCTATGATGAAAACATTCCCTTTTCATAATTTCGCCGTAGCATTGTGCAAAAATTTAGTGCAACTTTATTAGAGGTTGGTTAAAAAGATATTCATTGAGTATCACTTGTTCTTATCAAAAGTAATAGCATCATGATATTGAAGGCATAAAATAACTAATGAGTTTACTTATACTTCAGAAATTAGTAAAAGTCTCTTAATGTAATGGGTATTTCCTAGAACTCTCCCTCTAGGGGATTTTTAAGAAATAATGGAACTCTTATCCCAATGTTTTATTGGAGGGACCCTAAGATACATGCTTGATCTTTCGCCTGAATATGTATTCTAGTGTTGAGTAATAATATGTATCGCATATGTATTTGGCACATTGAATAGTGAATTGATGTATGTATGGGTTAAGGAAACTTCCCTGAGCAATACAGAAGGTTCCTCTCCTTATCAATAGGTCTCTTGGGTAATGGGCTCCTGGTGTTAGGTTGATAGCATATCCTTCCTCAAGGATTAGAGTTTGTGACCTGGATTAGGGTATTAAGGATAGATTTCCAGAAATCGCCTTTTAATAGGAATAGGACTCTGATTCATCTCCTGTATTAAGGTGCAAGACTAGGAATTTGCTTCCGATAGTAATGGAAGTCTGGTTCCCAACCAGATTTAGATTATCAAGAAGGTCAAATATCTCTTTTTGATAATAGTTGAGCTTCCGAACCAACCCTGATTCGGGTACTTAATAGGAATTCAGAACTAACCCAGATTCGGGTATTTAATAGAAGTCTCGAACTACCAAGATTCGGGAATTTGATAGAAGTCCCGAACTAACCCAAATTTGGGCATTTAAAGATTGAAGACCATAATTCTACATCTGGTATTAATAGAAGTCCTGAATCAAACCTTATTCGGGCATTTAAAGGTTGAAGACCAGAAATCCACTTCTGGTATTAATATTTCGTTACCCCTTTGGGTTTGATCTATGAAGCAGAGGTTGTACGTGCTTCTTGAGCCACTCTCCGGGCCTCTATTGTCAAAGTAGAGGATGTACATGTTTTGTTGGCCACTCTCTGGGCCTGTGCATCCAGTGCGCTTGGCTAGCTTATCCACAAGCAGAGCCCAATAACTTACCCGACCTCCCTCCACGAGGCGCCTTATCCTGACCATTGTAGCGATGATAAGGTCTAAGATGCTTAAATTGGGCCATCGTAGACACGGAATTAATGCTTAGTCTTTTGATGCTCTACCCTGACCATCATAGGCGCTGATAGAGGCTTACACTTCACCCCCTCCAAGGGGTGCACTATCCTGACCATTGTAGGCAATGATAGGGGTTTGTGTTCCCATCTGTGGGTAACGCGGAACATAAGCAGAGGTAGGACGTGCTTAGTTCATAGCACAGGCAGAGCGTACTCTTCTACGAGAAGAGGCAGGGAGTGCAAATTAGATGGTCTGTCATGACCATTTCTGGTGTGGCTTGGAGGCTTACGCTTTTGATGCTTTAACCTAGATCTTTCTGATTTGGGCGCAGAGAAAGGCTTACAAACCACCCCTTATGGGGGGTGTCTTGCCCTGTCTAACTCGTCGGTGACAAGGTTTTTTTATCCCTTTTTTATTTAAGCCACCTTGCATTATTCAGAGTTTTGAAGAGGGTTTCCACACCCTTAGTTATGTAGATAATCCTTTTCCTAAGTATCTCATTAGGGTAGGTATTGTCTTTTTACAAATTCTCGTAGTTGGTCCTGATTAAAGAACTAAATAACCATCCCTTCGAGAATTCTGCAGTGGTTAGTCACATGTCCATTCATCATGTGGTAGTGATATAAGACCCTCCTAATTTCCTTTCATACTTGGGATTCTTTTTGTAGATGGCTAATAATTGAGCTCGTGTTTGGTTAGTAAATAGAATTTTTCCATTGAAGTGGTGGGGTAGTATCCTTTGGGTAGCCTTGGTGTAAAATTTCTTTCTTTTCTTAAGGACTCATCCCTTCTATTACCGAACCTTTTTGTATTACCCATATCCTTGTTTCCTCTTTTTAAGGTATGCTGAGATTGGAGTGTTATCCTTTTAGCCCATTTGGAAGCAAAGTGGCCAAAATCATTCGCCATTTCTTGTTCGAAAACCATCCCCTTGATTTTCTTGTGGAGAGCTCTCCTTATATAAGAGAAGATGCTACAATCTTTTGATGTAGAGAAACTTAGAGGAAAGGTTAGGGTTTGTTCTATCTAGGAAGGGCTGTTGTTCCAATAGTCAAAATCATATTGCTCTACTTCCCTTTTTCGCTTAATTATTCGGAAGGCTTCCATTCTTAACCGTTGTTCTTCCATCACTTTTGGGTCAGTAATATATGACATGTCCATTTAAGATCCAGAAGACACTCATTGGGACCTTTTTCCCATAGTCTTGCTTCTTCAAAGCTTGGTCCGACCTCGGACGGAACAACACAGTTAGGTCTGTGGTTGTTAACCACAAGGTGCAGGTTCAAGCCCTCCTTCTAGCGCCAAAATGTTAACAATATTTTTTTCTACACCGGAGATAGGTCTACGGAAGTGGACCTAAGGGAAAATAAGTTTATTTAGCTTTCATGAGTTTGATTCAGTTCACTGTTTCCTAGATATCAAGGTTTTGAGCCCAAAAGATTAGTTACTCTGCCCTCAATGGGGTGAGCATCACGCTTAAGTGACTCAAGAACCAACAGTTATCTTGGGACAAGGGTTCCCTAAGAACAACCTTCGATAAGGGCTAAATGTCTTGTAGGATAGGGTTCCACAATGACTTCATGGAAGACTTAGGCTTGGGTAAGAGCTTGTAAGCTTGTCGAAAGCAAATAACATGTTGCACTGGTAATAGCTAAGAAACTACATGAGAAACTCATAAGGAAATATACTAAGTATTGATCCACTCTTTATTGATCTTTGACTTAAAATACACAAGTGATTACAACCAAATCCCAAATTTGATTTAGGAATTAGGGTTTACTCTAGAGAAAAGAGTACAAGAATGAGAATGTAAAAATCTCCCCGAAAATGAGACACCTGGGGTCTTATTTATTGACAAATCAAGTCCCCTTTTGCTATTGGGTCAGCAGTACCCCCTGTCGGCTGATTTTCCCTTTGGTTTCGAAAATCTTTGCTCTCGGCTGCCTTTTCCTTCAGGTTCTAAAGGCTTTGCCTATGGATTTTTGAAGTGCTAGATCCTGCTCTCGGGAGGAGGATTTCGGTCTGTGGAACTCCTTTCAATTGCTTTTCCATCCACTTTGTATTGATCCCGAGTTTGTTGGTGCAAATGGCTTTCGAAAGGTTTTGGCTTCTGGATGTAGGCTTCCGGATGTGGATTCTTGGTCTTGTTATTAACACTTTGTGGATCTTTCCCTTGTGATTCAAGTGAAAGGTTGCCAACCCCCGTTGGTATCGACGCTAAGCAGATTAGTGTGGATAGCTTGTCTCTCTTAGGGGTTCCGGCTTACCTTTCGGTAGACTCCTGAACGGTATCCTTGCTTCTCTGGGAGGTTGCTTCCAGTGCTTTGTTAGTTACTTATTAGAGTAACTCCTTGGGGACTAACTAATGGAGAACTCGGTAATTGGTTCCCTGATAATATCCATATGCCTTAGACTTTGTATCTTTGATGCTCTCATCTCCTTATGTATCAGTGTTAAGCAAGTTAATACCAATAGCCCTTTCGTCCTTCTAGATCTCGGTTTATAGGATTTTTGGTCTTCCTCTTCATTGGCTTCCGGTGTTGGGTGACCTTCCATTATTTGCTCATCGTGTTGGATCCACCCTGTCGGTATCCTTTCTTTGTGCAGATTTTGAGCTCTTTACTTCAATGATGGTGTCGATTGCATAGCACTCGGGTTATACACTTATGCTTTTGGCCATTCCTTGTGCTTGGCTTCTACTTACAGAAGATCCTTTTATGCTTGTGGCGGTCCACTACCCCTTCACGCGGCAGCCTGTTCAAGAGGTAATTTCGGTAGTAATAGCCTTTAAAAACAGGCATTAAGAAACAACAATACATTCATGGCAAATAGTTATCAAGCGTAGACCATCCTAATTGATCTCGACATCCCCCAAGCACAAGCCCCAAAAGCCTAAACCAACATCAGAAAAACACCCTAGGTATATCTCCTTTGACATCGAATAATCTACACAAGACGATATAAGCAAAATAGACATCACTCATGACTCTGGCTATCACCGCCAATCCTGCTTTGAAACCATCGTTAATCGTATGGCTGGCTAATCACCTTTCCTTCAACTGTCAAGGGATAATGGTAACCCCAGTTCTAGCAAAACTCCATACGCCATACGGCGAAACATATCTAGGCCCGTCTAGCTGCCCAGGGTACTCGACCAGTCACTTTTAGTCTTTTAGGCATTTCTATTATAACCCTTCTTTGAGTCTGCAGAACTTACGACAATGATAATTCCTCGGCCTCCAATATCTCTAGTTATCCAACTCAATGATTGATCATAAGCTCAAGCCCCTTCTTGAGCAACCATTATCGACGAACTCACCCCCTTGAATCGTCTTCACATTCGTTGCATTACGACGATCAACAAACACATCATAACACTTAGAACATTCCCACTTGAATTCACTTCGAAGTCACATTCGTCACCAAATTAAAATAACATCAAATTATGGTACAACATAGTTAGCTCGGTCCTACCTCAGGCCGCATTCGACCTGTAACCAACGACCTAACTCCCCCTAAGTCACTCCATCCATTCCATAACCTAACCCCCCCAGGTCAAACAATGACCTAACGACCAGACCCTTTCAAAGCACCAACGATCTGATTTCTTGGAGCACTAACGACCTATCCTTGTCAAATACAACCAACCTGACTTTGCCCAAAGCCAACCGACCTAACCTCTGCTTGAACCATCCAGGGTTGAATGACCTAACCCCGACGATCTAAACCCGAACGATCTATGCTCCATAATTTTTGCCTAGTCTGTGCTCCATAACTTTGCCTGGTCCATGCTCTAGAACTTTGCCCGGTCCATAAAACTTCCTAGTCCATAAAACTGCCCAGTCCATAAAACTGTCCATTTCTTGGGGAACAAGAAAAACGACCTGACCTAAGAAAAAATGATCTGACTCCAGATCTAACCAAAAATAGCTATAATCTTGAAATCATCACCAAATGACAACAACGATGCGACCAATTCAACCACAAAAATTTTATGTAATCATTAACAACATCAAAATGACAATTATTCATCGATAATCATATAAACTTCACCAAAATCATGATACATGAATGAATGAACAAAGCACTGTATCTAACTTGCAAAAACATATGAATTAATATAAGAATTACAAGTTTTAAGTTGCTAGATTAGATCCTATGGTGATTCAAATGAAAATATACTTACCATGTTGTAGATCTAGGTGAAAACAACTTAAAATGATGAAAATATGATCAAACAACCCATATACTTGATTGAATCCGTGTGAGAGATGCTTATCACTCACCAATTCTTCGAATTAACTTGAAATCGCTAAATTCTCAATACAAATAGCGAAGAATATGCTTCAAATCTCTTGATTTGACTCTCTTCACCTGACGTAGATCTAGCTTCAAACGACGTAGACCTTCTATTCTCTTATGTAGATCTGTAATTTTAATGGTGGAAAGGTGTATTTGATTGAGTAAGAAGGATCACGAGCTCAACCAAATGAGAGAATAAAGAAAGTAAACTATTGCCCATGCGTCTTACCCCTTATTTATAGCCTCCTATCAGCCCACTAATGGGCCACTCCAAATCAGCCCATTATGGCAAGCTAAGCCTGAACAGAAATTGTGAAATACTAAAAAAAGATTCCTCCCAAACCGTTGAACCAAATCTTTAATGTGACCACTTTACGGAATTGGCAACATAAATTCCTTTCTAATGAGACTGGTCTCTGCGCCTAGTTAGATCCCAGTCAAAAGTTATTCCCTGTACAGGACTAATAGGGGAAAACTGGTCATAAATAAAATTGGTAAAAAAAATATAGATATGTCTCACATCTCCATAACCAACATATCAAAATATGAGAATGATCAAACCCTCAAGGAATAAAATAAAAACAATTTACGATCCTTTGGTACGTAAAATGCGGGCTGTTACATTCTCGTCCCTTAGGAATTTCGCCCCTCGAAATCCCAAATAAAAACAAGCAACCAAACAATTCTGCATGCCTATCGTCCATGAGCAGCCAATTTACCATCAAAACTAGCTTGCATCCATAGCCTTATCCTAGCATGCAGTATTTTAATAACAACAACAACAATAGTGCAAGTAACAATGGGGTAAGAATGCATGACACTTGTGGATCGTACCGACGAAGAATTCAGGATGTGTCTCCTTCATACCCTCTTCCGTCTCCTACGCACAATCATCATCATACTCACTCCATTGTACCTTGACCAATTGAACTGTCTTCCTCCTAAGCTATTTTGTGTCATTCCCCATAACATGAAGTGACTTATGAGATCTCGTAACTATGGACTCGACTTCTAGGTCTTCATGTTGTTACGGAGATACCATCACATTCGAATCATGCACACACTTCCGTAGAAACGACACTTGTAAAATATTGTACAAGCTTGACCTCTTCTCAGGTATCTCCAACCTGTATGTGAGCTTTCTAGTTCGCTCGAATATCAGAAACGGTCCAACTTGGACCTAATTTTATTTGCTTCCGAACCGAACAATGTGCTTCAACAATGAATTCTTCACGAAAACCATATCGCCAACGTCGAATTCCAAATCTTTCCGACGCTTATCAGCGTAACTCTTCTGACGATCTTGGGTTGCCTTCATTCATTGTCAGACGATCTCGATACAATCCGATGTCTCTCTGATCATCTCTGGCCCTAGTATCAACTTATCTCCAGTTTCTAACCCACATGCTGGAGAATTACATGATCTTCCGTACAACGCCTCGTATGGTGTCATCCCAATGCTCGACGGTAACTATTATTATATGCAAACTCAACTAAATGTAGACGGTCTTCCCATGATCCTCTGAAGTCCAATACACAAGCCCTCAGGAGATCTTCCAAAACTCGGTTAACCCTCTCAGTTGACCATTTATTTGGGGATGATAAGCCGTACTCAAACACAACTCAATTTCCAAATCTTCTTGCAAACTCTTCCAGAATCCACTCGTGAACAATGGATCTTGGTCAATCACTTTGCTCTTCAGGATACCATGGAGTGGAACTATCCATTTTTTATAAAGCTCAACCAACTTCGATGTTGTCCTAGTAGAATTGACAGGAATAAATCTTGTACTTTTAGTCAAGCAATCCTCAATGACCTAAATTCCTTCGTTTCCTACCCTGGTTCTAGGTAGTCCATCGATAAAATCCATCAACATCTGCTCCCACTTCCACATAGGAACTTCCAATGGCTGAAGCAATCCACTCGGATACTTCTATTCATCTTTCACCAACCAACAGTTCATGCACCTAGAAATAAACTTTCCAATATCCCTTTTCGTCCCTTCCCAGTTGTAGGCTCGCTTCATGTCCTGATACATCTTATTACCACCAGGATGGATCTTCAACTTCAAGTGATGACATTCCCTCAGAACCTCATCTCCAAATTCGTCAACCTGAGGAACAAACAGTCATCCCTGCTTTCGAAGCCAACCTTCTCGATCGACCTCGAACTTTTTATCATCTAGTTCCAACTTCTGGATAAACTCGATAAGATTTGCATCTCGCTTATGGCTCTAGCCAATCCTTTTGATGAGAGTAGGTCTCATCGATAAGCTTGCCAAAATTTCAGGTTACAACTCACACCGTGGTCTGAAATCAAATCTTGTCAAGTACTCGAGGCTCTACCTTTCCGAAATCATCGCTCCCAAACTTGCGTATTTTCGACTTAATGCATTCGCCATTGTGTTATCTTTAACAGGAGTATAGGCTATACCAAAATCATATGATTCCAGAAACTCTAACACCTTTGTTGCTGAAGATTTAAATCCTTTTGGGAGAAAAGATACTTCAATGACTTGTGATCCGTGTACAACTCGAATCGAACCCAAAACAGGTAATGTCTCCCCATCTTTAGAGCAAATACGATTGTTGCCAACTCCAAATCATGAGTTGAATAATTCCTCTTATGTGGCTTCAGCTGTCGACTTGCGTAGGCCACAACTCTACCTTTCTACATTAGTACTTATCTAAGTCTAGTACCACATGCATAGGTGTATACCACCATTTCCTCGTTTCCACTTGAAATAACGAAAACAGGAGCACTCGTCAGTCTCTCTTTCATGATTTTGAAAGCTTTCTCACACATTGCATCCCATTTGAAAACTTGGTTCTTCTTCATCAACCCTGTTAATGGAGCAGCTATCTCGGAGAAATCCTTGATAAACCGTCAATAATAACCTGCCAATCCAAGGAAACTTCTCATATCCCTTGCATTCAGTAAGTTTATCCCAGTCTTGGATTGCTGCCACCTTAACGGGGTCAACCGGTATTCCGTTTCCAGAAATTACATGTCCGAAGAACCTCACTTTGCTCTTCCAGAAGTGACACTTTAAAGACCTATCCTTCAGCTGATGCTTTCGCAAGATTTCCAGAACAACTCTCAAGTATGTCTTATGCTCTTCCTCATTCCGAGAGTAAACCAGAATATCATCCACGAACACAAGCACGAGCTTGTTCAACTGATCTCTGAAAACCCTATTCATAAGATCCATAAAATATGATGGCACATTAGTCAACCCAAATGGCATCACTAAACATTCAAAGAAACCGTGTAGTGTCCTAAAAGAAGTGTTTGACACAATATCCTTTGCCAAGCTCAACTGGTGGAATCCCATTGCCAAATCCATCTAGGAAAACACTTTGGCTTCATGAAGCTAATTGAACAAGTCATCGATCCTCGGCAATGGATACTTGTTCTTCTTGGTCACCTTGTTCAGTTCACGATAGTCCACACATAATCTCAAGGATCTATCGGCCTTGGTTGCAAACACAACTTGTGCACCCCATTCGGATACACTCCTCCAAATGAATACTTTTCCCATAAGGTCATGAACTTGAACCTTTAACTCTTGTTGTTCCCCAGGCGCCATCCGCCTAAGAGGCATAACGATAGGTCTAGCACCCTTGACCAAATCGATTCTAAACTCAATCTCACGATGTGGCAGCAAGCCTTTGACTTCTTCAGAGACATCCTCAAACTCATTAGCGATCAACATAATTGACAAGTCTTCATTTGGAATCACAAGCAAATATAAAAATCTCACGAAGGTACCATCTTCGGGCTTACATTGAATCAAAACCTTTCTCCCTTCCACATCCCGGCTCTCACCACAAGCTTCTCGCAATTCACTCTTGCTACATACCTCTTGAGCCAATTCATGCCCAAGATGATCCCAAACCCAGCGATGTTCAAAACAAAGCAATCACACACAAAAGAGCGACCATGACCCAATAACACAAGAACATGACAAAGCATACAAAGACTAGATGAACCCCCAACTGCATTAGTCACAACTAGAGGTCTATCACAGATCCCAGGTTCCAAAACCAAGTGGCGCACAATCTCATTAAAAATGAATGAATGTGATGCTCCAGTATCAAACAACACACGAACTAAAAAACCTTTAACTAAAAGAGTACCTTGAACAACGACATCCTTTCCTTTTTCCTCTAAAGTAGGATCCCTTGAAGAAGATGGAACGGCTTCCAAAGCATAAGCCTTCACTATCTGCTTCCCTTTCACTAGCTACGGAAAATCCCGGAAGTAATGGCCTTTCTGCCAGCAGTTAAAGCAAGTCATTTCGACCTTCTGCTTCTTCTGTCCATCTTTCCCTTTCTGTTGTTGCTGCTTCCTCTTTTTATTATTATTACCACCCTGTTGTGGTTTAGAAGCGTCCTTGGTTGCAGCGACAACATTTTCCTCTTTAGGAAACAAGCTTTATTGTCAAATAGCTTTCTTCGCTATTTTCTCATATGGGTCATCAAGATGATCCACCAATGGCCTTCCAATATAGGTATCCAAACCCATAACAAACTTTTTGTTCTTCTGATGAGGTGAGTCAATATATGAACGAGCATACTTGGACAAGGCTTCAAAAATCAGAAACATAATCCAACACAGGTCGACCATTCTACTTCAACTCCACAAACTTCTTGAACATAATAGACTTTTGAGCAGTAGAGATATACTTCGTCTCAAACTTGACTCGGAATCGATCCCATGTGATTTCATCTTCCAGAGTCTCCAAAGTAATAGAGTTCCACCAATTCATGGCTCTGCCTTGCAATTTCCTCGATGCAAGCTTCCTCTTTGTTGCATCATCTATACCCAAGTCTACAAAAATCCATACACAAGCATCCAACCACCTTTGAACATCTTCAGTCGGCTCTGTCCCCTTGAACGATTTTCCTTCCAGAGATGTGAAGTCCTTGCACAACTTTTCAAAATCCACATCTCTAGGTACCTGCACCTGAACCCCTACATCTCCCGCTGCTGCCTCCTGAGCTGGTGCCCTCCTCAAGATCGCTGCCATAATGGCCTCAAACATAACTGGGTAGTCTGGTATACCACCATTTCCCCCCTCCAAGAGCAGCTTCCTCCCTAGCAGCGTGTCTCGATGGTCGATGACTCATTCAAAATCTGCAGTATAAAATGATTAGCCACTTATGAGAAAAACTGCTACATAGTTCAAGCGTTGTTACTGTATACACTAATATATATAGTATGCATCCAGCAGAAATCTACAAGTATGCCTCTCATACGTTACTATGTCTTTGAACTTTGGCTAAATAACCAAAGCTCTAATACTAAATGTGATGACTGCCCACAACTCCTGCACATAACAAGGGAAAATAATGCGCTGAAAGACATGCCAGACAGCTGTGGATGATTATCAAGTAACATAACACATGCAGAACCTGTCGTATAATTCACAGCGCAAAGATAAAATATAACTGAACATGTACAACAGGCAATAATAGTGAAGCATATTTGGCAGAAACTTGAGACTTTCATAGCAACTGGAAAGAATATCAATATATCTTTGAACTACAACATAAGCGTCTGTACAAATTAGCCTCACTACAACACTCATCAAACAACGGAAACATAAATGTTAAATAGTAGCAAAATAATAGCCAGCCACCAGCTTGTCATCGCACAACAACATCGTCCTCATTAATCACTTACCACCTAGTCTGCCCATCCATAACACCATGGATGAACAACCCAAGGTAATAAAAGGAAACATAAAACCTTTAGTCAGACAATAGTCTTAATGAGCGATAAAACAACTATATAACATCATCAATAAAGTATATGAGAACAGGTAGATCAAACAACCAATCTACCAAACACCAGAGAAGAACCCAAACTTGTCCTCCCCACATCCGATAGTGATAGCTTTTACAAACAATCATTAAGAAACAACAGTACATTCATGGAAAACGGTTATCAAGCATAGATCATCCTAATCGATCTCGACACCCCCCCAAGCACAAGCCCCAAAGGCCTAAACCAACATCAGACAAGCACCCAAGGGATATCTCCTTCGACATCGAATAATCTACAGAATACGATACAAGCAAAACATATATCATTCATGACTCTGGCTATCACCGCCAATGAAACCATCGTTAATCGTATGACCGGCTAAACACCTTGCCATCAACTGTCAAGGGATAATGGTAAACCCCAGTTCTAGCAAAACTCCATACGCCATACAACGAAACGTATCTAGGCCCACCGAGCTGACTAGGGTACTCGACCAGTCACTTTTGTTCTTTTAGGCATCCCTATTATACCCCTGCTTTGAGTCTGCTAGAACTTACGACAAGAATAACTCGTCGGCCTCTGATATCTCTAGCCATCCAACCCGATGATTGTTTATAAGTTCAAGCCCCTTCTCGAGTAGCCATTTTCCATGAACTCGCCACCTTAATTCGTCTTCACATTCGCTGCATTACAACAATCAACGAATACATCATAGCACTTCGAATATTCCCACTTGAATTCACTTCGAAGTCACATTCATCATTGTAACACCCCACGTCCGTTAATGTCTCTCACGGGAATGCATTAAGTTTCATGGAGCGTTATAAGTAAACAGAACATAATATTACAAGACAGATACATAAAATAGTACTTGAAAAATATATAAATTTATTGCAATGGAAACAAAAATAAGTTTGGTTACATCTTCTCACCCATCGCACCAAAACCAAGTACATAATATCAGTCTTCTACAAAATCATCAAAGTATATTTTTTTTTAAAACCATAACCACTAATCAAAAATTCCATAGGAAAGAGAAACAAAGCTAACATTACTTTAAGCACTTTAAGCAGGAAAGTCTGAATCAAGCTTCAATGTGCCCAACCTAAGAACCTGGAGGGGGAAGGAAAGAAAAGAGACGAAACAAAAAGGGTCAGACATAAAGTCTGGCGAGTCCAGTGGCTTTAATAATATAATTTGTAAAGCAACATGATAAGAACATAAACTGGATATAATAGATGACTGTAACGTTAACAGATATGACAGGGTAACAAGATGATTAAGATATAACTTTGACTGCGCTTTTAACCACTATAAGATATCCTGTAACGAACTTGGATTTTCGACTCTGAAAATCAACACAAAACTACCATGTAGACTATTTAGACATCGGAAATTCCTGATCATTAATAGAAAGAAGTTAGAGGGTGAGAATAGAGAAGATAGAAAATTAGAATAGAAGAAGAAGAAGATCACCACAGAACAGAATCAGAGTAATACGAATCTCACAGCGGAACGAATAAAATATAATATATAACGTAACTTTGCAATAAAACAGTATATATATACAACAACATTATCAGAGTACAACACTTACACACAGCGGAAATAACAATAGCTATATAATCCTGAAGCCTCCTGCTTCGAGCTCCTCCAAATATATCTGTAAAGACCTCAACTACTTGACTGCCTGTACAAATTTGGGCACCCAAGAGTTTAGGGAAAACAAAACAAAATAAACTCTGGGTCAGTCATGGGACTGGTGTGAGTAAACTCAAATTATTTGGTTTAACTTTCAAAATCGTTTTCAAAAGAAATGATAATCGTAAGACCAATCCACACATAAACACGGATGGTTTTTACCTTACGATAACCAAAACACTTTTGGAAATCAATACTTTCTGATTTTATAATAGTGGCTAATCACATGTAATTAACAATCTAGCAGAATGCTTGCATCTCACGTTCCGCATATATAGTATAAAAACAAAACCGCAGGTGCTTATTGGAGATTGGATTCCGACTATGATAAGGTATGGGATCACCTGGCGATAGTGTATCTCTAGAGGCAAATACACTGGGTTCAACAAGAACGTCTTGCAACCCGACCCACACGTGATCGACCACTCATTTCGCTTGAGTGTATCGAATGTATATCACCAACAGTTGGGAGCTACCCACCGTTTCCCGAAAAGGGACAACATCGATAATAGATAATAGAATGAAATGGATTTTCTCTAGATATGTGATATACACCCTAATGGGAGCGACCCACTTAGCCATCATGCCTGCCCGATTTCTGTCATTTCCTGGTTGATGAGGCTTGAGGTCATAACGTATCTTTTGGAATATCTGACCACAATTCACTTTGAATGCCACATCGTCATACCCATCAAATCACAAATTGATTTCCCAAAAATACCATGGGTATAAGCTAAGAGAAACGAATTCCTCCGCCGCCAAATGTAAGCACATTTGAAGAGATCAACTTACGCGATCCATTAGATAAACTCTGTCAGACATTCATCCATTCACGTTGTCCTGGGACTGGACGAACCGAAGGCACTATTCTGTAAACATGATAGCCCGTGTATAACTCCGTCTTCAATTATTTCCATCATATTTGATCGCAATGCTAATGTCCATACAGAGTGGTTTTCTGATAATATATCTGATCCCGGTCTCTCCGTATTGACATCGGAAACATGGTCAAAAACTTCGATAGTCGGTGATTTAACTATCAAAGAAAAATAGGTATACAACCAACGATCTTATTTCCAGATAGAAAATCGATCGATCAATCAACAATTATTTCTTTTAATTTAATTCATCGTTAATTTATTCATTTCCCATTTCTATATATTTGTTGAGACGACCCCAAACCCCGTACTGACGGCGGCAAGGGTAATCCGTGGAATATAACACAGAAACAGATAATAGCATATAAGAATTAAATAAATACACCAGATAATGAACAATAGAATATACTGGATAAAAGTAATCATCAGAGTTACACAGTATACAGGATCATACTTAGTAAAAATACAGTTCAGCTATACATAAATGTCTACAGCGGAAAACAAACATAATATGTACAATAGGAGCTGAACAGCATAAAAAGAGATAAATGATAGAATCCATCTTCAGCTCCAACTAACCAGAAAGAACCAGCTAAACCTAAATACAAGGCTGCCCGTGTAGAAAAAGGGGCACCCGAGTTTGAAAGTGAAACAAACTACGAGTCAGTCATGGGACTGGTATGAGAAATCTACTCAACACATATATAATTTGGCTAATCACAGGACCACGCCACTTTCGTGGAACGGGTTTACTCCATTGGATTGCCAGTGCTTTAAAACAAATCTTTCTTTTAAACAACGCAATGAATTTTATAAAAATGAAGCCATTATAAGACTCAGTTCCCATCACACAATGCAACGCAAACCGGAGGATAGAGTTTTACCTTATAATGGCCAAAATATGATTGATACGGATAAAACAAAAGCATTTGATATTACTACTAGTGTTTACATGTTTCAAAACAACTTTGAATCATAACTATCAATCATAGACGGCATGGGTACCATATATCATGTCGCCATATATATATATATATATATATATATACAATCAAAACCGCACAGTCACGTATTTGGAAATTGGATTTCCGTCATGAACCAAGGCAAAAGATAGTCCTTACCGAATTCGTGACTCTCTAGCCCGAGCCACAGGATCAGAGCTCGAGTGACCCTTGGATCGTTAGGGCCGGTCCACCGATGTGGATTAAAATTCCTGAACACTGCGTTTCCCCGCCCTTTGGGGCGTAAACGAGCCAACGAATGACTCCATCGGACCCGGATCGTCCGATCAAACCGAGGCGCCTCGCAACAGCAACAACCACATAGGTGAAAAGTATATAAATGTCAGGGCTGGTAGGTCACTGACATCACCCTATCTAGAAAGAAGCGCATGCCCTCCCTGAGGTCCTTCTCCCGTTTCTGGTTCATACCGGGGTGTGAGGCTCGCGATTTCACATTATACACAAAGCTACGCCACACAGGCGGTGCTTTGATCATCACCACAGGACTTTGCTTTTCAACAGAAGCCCTGATCATTTGCCACTTAGGCATGCCACACTAGCAATTCATGTCGTGCGATTGATGTCCATCGATATACAACCTCTGAGCTCATGCGTTTCAGAGAAGGGCGTTAAGCAAAAGAATAAATTCTCCGCCGCCAAACAGATGTATATTTAATAGAGACCAATCAACACAGAATAAAATCCAATGTCAGACACACAGCCCATTTACAAGTCCGTTCTGGGTTTGAACGAAACCAGAGGCACTAAATACCTCGCAAACCCATCGATCACCATGTACGTCTGGACGATCACCACTCATTATCCATATTTCGGGATGCCTCCCAATTAGGACCTCGGTTACCATCCAAGTGAGGTGAAGATCTCCGGTCTTCGACCACCATCTTCCTCTTCGACTTTCAATCGTCGGTCAATTATTTGAAATGAGAATTAACTCGGCCTTTTCAAATAATTCACGTATATCTAGAATTTCAAATCAATTTATTTCGATGGTTAAACCATTCGTCAACACCAATTTTGTTCTTTAATGTAATTTTCACACCAAAACATTCAACCATCAAATACCACATAAATTGAGCAAATTCAGTTTATTTCCATTCCATATCATTTATGATATTTTATAACGATTTATCGCTATTTTTATTTATTTTAAAATAGCCAATTTATTCAAAACGACGCTTCGGGCTGTGGCGCTGTTTTTCTTCAGATTTGATTTACACATATCTGAAAAATCTAACCGTTGGATCTTTACAAAATTTACATCATTAGAAAGGTCTTTTCAAAATGAATCCAACGGTTCCAGTTTCGGGAAAATCCGACGGTCGGATCTCCCGGTACAATCGTTTGAAGTTTCGATTTCAAAATACGAACTGCAGCGTCGTTATTCGATTAAATATAATTATATATATATATATAAATATAATCATTTCTGGCGCTGTTTTTCTTCAGATTTGAATTAAACATTCCAGACAATCCAACCGTTGGATTTTTACGAAGTTGGTGCCGTTGGAAAGATATTTCCAAGGCGAACCCGACGGTGGTGGTTTCGGGAAAATCCAATGGTCGGATTTCGCGCACTAGTTGTTTGAAATCACGGTTTCAAAACACGAACTGCACGGCCACGTTTCGTTTTAATTTTATTTATATTTATATATTTATATAAATATAGTTCATTCCACAATTTCAATATCGTTTTCACTTCAAATATTTCACTAACGCCTTTAAATTCTAGAAAATTTCGCCATAACCTCCTTTGTACGGGAGGGGATGGGAAAATTCCCAAATAGCCACACGGGCGTCTCATGTCAAAAAGAAAAAGAAAAAGCCAAGCGGCTAGCCAACAGGCTCATAAAATCATCACCCAAACAAAACAGTAAATGTGTACCTATTCGTCGGGCACAAAATTTTATTCCTCTTCTCTAGCCACTTTGCTATAACCTGTTCAATAAATAAGCATGTACATATATACAGTTCTTATCACTTGTCATTTTCCATTCAACTTCATATTTGATTCCATTTGGTTTAAAAACACCATTCATTCTAATGTTGCATGCATATGCAAAAATCATATCATTAGCTAATTAATGAATATTTCGACTCATGCATATTTATTTGAACGAGTTGCTATTTTTAACGCTTCACATTTCAACCATTCATGTATATAACAAAAATTGTGATTTTTATTGTAAAACAATTCATTTCAAAACACTATTATTTTATATAGTTTATATAGGTGATAAAAATAGGATTTTTATTGTAAAACAATTTATTTCAAAACAGGATTATTTTACATAGTTCATATAGATGATAAAAAAAGGTGATTTTTATTATAAAACAATTTATTTCAAAATGTGAATACCATTCAACACATGAATTTCAATTCAACGAATGAATATCGATTCAACACATGAAGGTTTTCTATAGTTTCTATATATAGATAAAAATGTGATTTTTATATTTAAAACACGAATACCATTCAACACATGAATTTCTAATCAACGAATGAATATCGATTCAACACATGAAGGTTTTCTATTCAACGAATAAATATAGTTTCAGCAAATGAAAATAATTCAAACACATGAATATTATTCAAAATTTCGGTAGCATAACGGCAGGGTAGTTAAAACCGGGACCGTCCCTAGTACGGCTCCTCGCTCTACCTTAAAACCTCGTGGTTTTTGACAATGGGAATCATGCATCTAGTTCGCACGCAGGTGGCATGCATATATTTATTTCATTTCCACAAACTAATCCTATGTGGTTTCAACCAAATATTTCTCAACCACAAACGAGTATTTTTCAACCACAATCAATCAATATCAACCACAAACAACCATTCGCTATCAATCAATTTTCACACCAATCACAGTCAATAAATATCGTCCATGGTTTGTGGACGAGGGGCGTATATATATATATATATATATATATATATATATATATATATATATATATATATAGTAATTCACTTTATTTCAATACATATATAATTTTTACAACGCCTATATAACTTATACATCGAACGTACAACTTATACAACACTTATACATGAGGTGTACAACGCTTATATAACTCATACATCGAATATATAATTTATACATCGTCGTTTTCCATATCGTTTATAAATTAGAAATTTCACTTTGGGTTCCACTCCACCAAAAATACCAGAAGGCTCAGAAAAATATGCGGTCTCTTATAAAATGTAGAAGGCGTCCACACGGTCACGATGTTTCCTGTTTCATCGAATTTTGTTAACACAGCAAAAAGATATGATTTTTCAAAGTTTGCAACGGTTTAAAGGTATTAAAACAGCTGAAAATAAAACAAGCCGTATACCTTTCTGAAATGTTCAAAACTAGGTCACGCGATTTCGTGAAATCCATGAATCGATAGCTCGATCGGCCTACGCAGTGTCAAAGGGGAAGGAGAGAGCTTTCAGCGCAGGGGGGTGCGGTGGCGTTCGATCGCCTGAGGCGGCGGCGGCGGCTTGAACGCGCCAACTTCCCGAGCCTAATTCTCCCCCAATACTCCATGAAAAAATCGAAACCAGTGATGGTTTTGAAGCTTGTCTCGAGCTCTTCAAAATCTTCAACTGGAGCTCTTGAAATTATTGAGTGGATTGATCAGAAAATGGACGGGAAGGTTTCGAACGTTTTCCGCCTTCGATCGGGGAGAGAGAAAAGGAATTTTCTTTTTTTTTATATAAAAATTCTGATTGGTCGGGGAAGTTTTAAAGGGGTTTTCTGACGCGACCACCAATCTAAACCCAACGACTTTCGTCCCTAGCGTTTTACCCCCATTCCGAACACAATGGGATATGTTTCGAAGGCCCATTCGGATGTTTCAGTCAGTTTTCCTTCAAATTAAAATATAAAACATTCAATATTTAATTTGAACGTACATTTCAATTTACCAGGGCCACAAACTGATTCGAAAAATTCCAAAAAAATAAATCTAGCTATGTTTTGACGATACGGTCCCAACATAACTAGTTTTGTCGAATTCTGAGAACGTTTGCAAAAAGGCCCATTTTTGGTCGATCCAATTTAACTGTAATTGACCAAAACACATTTTCCTTTGCCCCGCTCACATATTAGTTTCAAAAATTATGAAATTTGAAACCTAGCAATAACTTCACATCCCGGATCCAACAAATGTGGTTTCGTCGAATTCCGAGGTCGTATGCAAAATGGCCCATTTCACGGGCTATATATATTCCATAGCAACCTTTCTGAAAATTCATTCGGCCATAACTTTTGCTTTCCGCTATGAAAATTCGATTTTTCATATTCGTTAGAAAGGTACTCACTAACAGATTTAAATATTTTTGGTTTTGCTAAAATCCGTTTTGTTTTGCACCCGATACAGTCCGACAAAGTTTGAATTCAATTTTTTGAAACTGCAGCGCCATTTCAGGCCTTGTTTATAATTATAATTAATTATATTCGTTTTCAATTGTCGATTCAAATTCACTTTTCATTGCTATTATTTAAAATATTTATTTTAAATATTTAAAATCAATTATTTTAGCTAATTTAAAAATTTTTAATTGGTTCAGATTTTCTGGGTCATTACAATCTCCCTCACTTAAAACTTTTCGTCCCCGAAAAGGAAGAAAGTCGAAAGTCGTTTGATAAATATACAATCACACAACACAACAACCAATTCAATTGTTTTCAACCTTTCAAAAACCTACAAATTAATTTCTATGCTCTTTTAAAAATCATTCAGACCATAGAATTTAAAAGTGCACATCCATGGAAAGAAAATAACAAAAGAGTAGAGAATTAAATGGTAATGCAAAGTAGGGTAAATGTACCTTGCACCGGAGTCAATCAGAGATATCTACTCGGCATCTGGGATAGGCTTTCTGAATGCTCTACTCAGTTTCCCAAGTAAAATCTCGCGGATCTCCACTCCATTGCACTTTGACTAAGTGAACCTTCTTGTTTCTCAGCTCTTTGGTTTCTTTGCCGATAATCTTTAGTGGCTCTCGTCTCACAGCTAGTTCTGGAGTAATTTCAATATCCTGTTGAGCTGCTTCTTCCACGATCAAATCTGGATCATGAAAGTGCTTTCGAAGTTGAGATATATGAAATACATCATGAACTCCAGGCAACCAATCTGGCAATTTGACCTTATAAGCGAGCGTCCCGATCCGTTCCAGAATAGGAAACGGACCAATGAATTTGGGTGCCAACTTTCCAGTTTTACCGAAATGGATAACTCCTCTCATCGGCGATACTTTCAAATATACATAGTCACCAACAGCAAAGGATATATCTCTTTAAATGAGCCTCTAGATCGGGTTCTGCATTTCTCCTGTTTCTGACACTCATTTTTTCTAGTACTTCTGCAATTAGCAGAACAAGTGTCAGGTCAGCAGAAAAGATATTTGAAAATATAGAGACAAATACTTGAATGTAAATGTGTCTATCGAGGTGTAATTTCATTCTGCTTTACTCATACTAGGATATTACTGATCCTATCTGTATAGAGTTACCCATCCTAGAACACTACTGATTCTATTTCTGACGAGTTCGTTTAAATGTTATATTCCAGAACTAAGCTTAACCAAAGCTCTGATACCAAATTGAGACGACCCCAAACCCCGTACTGACGGCGGCAAGGGTAATCCGTGGAATATAACAAAGAAACAGATAATAGCATAACAGAATTAAATAAATACACCAGATAATGAACAATAGAATATACTGGATAAAAGTAATCATCAGAGTTACACAGTATACAGGATCATACTTAGTAAAAATACAGTTCAGCTATACATAAATGTCTACAGCGGAAAACAAACATAATATGTACAATAGGAGCTGAACAACATAAAAAGAGATAAATGATAGAATCCATCTTCAGCTCCAGCTAACCAGAAAGAACCAGCTAAACCTGAATACAAGGCTGCCCGTGTAGAAAAAGGGGCACCCGAGTTTGAAAGTGAAACAAACTACGAGTCAGTCATGGGACTGGTATGAGAAATCTACTCAACACATATATAATTTGGCTAATCATAGGACCATGCCACTTTCGTGGAACGGGTTTACTCCATTGGATTGCCAGTGCATTAAAACAAATCTTTCTTTTAAACAACGCAATGCATTTTATAAAAATGAAGCCATTATAAGACTCAGTTCCCATCACACAATGCAACGCAAACCGGAGGATAGAGTTTTACCTTATAATGGCCAAAATATGATTGATACGGATAAAACAAAAGCATTTGATATTACTACTAGTGTTTACATGTTTAAAACAACTTTGAATCATAACTATCAATCATAGACGGCATGGGTACCATATATCATGTCGCCATATATATATATACAATCAAAACCGCACAGTCAAGTATTTGGAAATTGGATTTCCGTCATGAACCAAGTCAAAAGATAGTCCTTACCGAATTCGTGACTCTCTAGCCCGAGCCACAGGATCAGAGCTCGAGTGACCCTTGGATCGTCAGGGCCGGTCCACCGATGTGGATTAAAATTCCTGAACACTGCGTTTCCCCTCCCTTTGGGGCGTAAACGAGCCAACGAATGACTCCATCGGACCCGGATCGTCCGATCAAACCGAGGCGCCTCGCAACAGCAACAACCACATAGGTGAAAAGTATATAAATGTCAGGGCTGGTAGGTCACTGACACCACCCTAGCTAGAAAGAAGCGCATGCCCTCTCTGAGGTCCTTCTCCCGTTTCTGGTTCATACCGGGGTGTAAGGCTCGCGATTTCACATTATACACAAAGCTACGCCACACAGGCGGTGCTTTGATCATCACCACAAGACTTTTCTTTTCAACAGAAGCCCTGATCATTTGCCACTTAGGCATGCCACACTAGCAATTCATGCCGTGCGACTGATGTCCACCGATATACAACCTCTGAGCTCGTGCGTTTCAGAGAAGGGCGTTAAGCAAAAGAATAAATTCTCCGCCGCCAAACAGATGTATATTTAATAGAGACCAATCAACACAGAATAAAATCCAATGTCAGACACACAGTCCATTTACAAGTCCGTTCTGGGTCTAAACGAAACCGGAGGCACTAAATACCTCGCAAACCCATCGATCACCACGTACGTCTGGTCGATCACCACTCATTATCCATATTTCGGGATGCCTCCCAATCAGGACCTCGGTTACCATCCAAGCGAGGTGAAGATCTCCGGTCTTCGACCATCGTCTTCCTCTTCGACTTTCAATCGTCGGTCAATTATTTGAAATGAGAATTAACTCGGCCTTTTCAAATAATTCACGTATATTTAGAATTTCAAATCAATTTATTTCGATGGTTAAATCATTCGTCAACACCAATTTTGTTCTTTAATGTAATTTTCACACCAAACACATTCAACCATCAAATACCACATAAATCGAGCAAATTCAGTTTATTTCCATTCCATATCGTTTATGATATTTATAACGATTTATCGCTATTTTTATTTATTTGAAAATAGCTAATTTATTCAAAACGACGCTTCAGGCCATGACGCGGACGTGGCGCTGTTTTTCTTCAGAGTTGATTTACACATATCCTAAAATATAACTGTTGGATCTTTACAAAATTTACATCATTAGAAAGGTCTTTTCAAAACGAATCCAACGGTTCCAGTTTCGGGAAAATCCGACGGTCGGATCTCCCGGTACAATCGCTTGAAGTTTCGATTTCAAAATACGAACTGCAGCTTCGTTATTCGATTTAATATAATTATATTTATATATATATATATATATATATATAGAAATATAATCGTTTCTGGTGCTGTTTTTCTTCAGATTTGAATTAAACATTCCAGACAATCTAACCGTTGGATTTTTACAAAGTTGGTGCCGTTGGAAAAATATTTCCAAGGCGAACCCGACGGTGGTGGTTTCGGGAAAATCCAATGGTCAGATTTCGCGCACTAGTTGTTTGAAAACACGGTTTCAAAACACGAACTGCACGGCCACGTTTCGTTTTAATTTTATTTATATTTATATATTTATATAAATATAGTTCATTCCACAATTTCAATATCGTTTTCACTTCAAATATTTCACTAACGCCTTTAAATTCTAGAAAATTTCGCCATAACCTCCTTTGTACGGGAGGGGCTGGGAAAATTCCCAAATAGCCACACGGGCGTCTCATGTCAAAAAGAAAAAGAAAAAGCCAAGCGGCTAGCCAACAGGCTCATAAAATCATCACCCAAACAAAACAGTAAATGTGTACCTATTCGTCGGGCACAAAATTTTATTCCTCTTCTCTAGCCACTTTGCTATAACCTGTTCAATAAATAAGCATGTACATATATACAGTTCTTATCACTTGTCATTTTCCATTCAACTTCATATTTGATTCCATTTGGTTTAAAAACACCATTCATTCTAATGTTGCATGCATATGCAAAAATCATATCATTAGCTAATTAATGAATATTTCGACTCATGCATATTTATTTGAACGAGTTGCTATTTTTAACGCTTCACATTTCAACCATTCATGTATATAACAAAAATTGTGATTTTTATTGTAAAACAATTCATTTCAAAACACTATTATTTTATATAGTTTATATAGGTGATAAAAATAGGATTTTCATTGTAAAATAATTTATTTCAAAATAGGATTATTTTACATAGTTCATATAGATGATAAAAAGGTGATTTTTATTATAAAACAATTTATTTCAAAATGTGAATACCATTCAACACATGAATTTCAATTCAACGAATGAATATCGATTCAACACATGAAGGTTTTCTATAGTTTCTATATATAGATAAAAATGTGATTTTTATATTTAAAACACGAATACCATTCAACACATGAATTTCTAATCAGCGAATGAATATCGATTCAACACATGAAGGTTTTCTATTCAACGAATAAATATAGTTTCAGCAAATGAAAATAATTCAAACACATGAATATTATTCAAAATTTCGGCAGCATAATGGAAAGGTAGTTAAAACCAGGACCGTCCCTAGTACGGCTCCTCGCTCTACCTTAAAACCTCGCGGTTTTTGACAATGGGAATCATGCATCTAGTTCGCACGCAGGCGGCATGTATATATTTATTTCATTTCCACAAACTAATCCTATGTGGTTTCAACCAAATATTTCTCAACCACAAACGGGTATTTTTCAACCACAATCAATCAATATCAACCACAAACAACCATTCGCTATCAATCAATTTTCACACCAATCACAGTCAATAAATATCGTCCATGGTTTGTGGACGAGGGGCGTATATATATATATATATATATATATATATATAGTAATTCACTTCTATTTCAACACATATATAATTTTTACAACGCCTATATAACTTATACATCGAACGTACAACTTATACAACGCTTATACATGAGGTGTACAATGCTTATATAACTCATACATCGAATATATAATTTATACATCGTCGTTTTCCATATCGTTTATAAATTAGAAATCTCACTTTGGGTTCCACTCCACCAAAAATAGCAGAAGGCTCAGAAAAATATGCGGTCTCTTCTAAAATGTAGAAGGCGTCCACACGGTCACGATGTTTCCTGTTTCATCGAATTTCGTTAACACAGCAAAAAGATATGATTTTTCAAAGTTTGCAATGGTTTAAAGGTGTTAAAACAGCTGAAAATAAAACAAGCCGTATACCTTTCTGAAATGTTCAAAACTAGGTCACGCGATTTCGTGAAATCCGTGAATCGATAGCTCAATCGGCCTACGCAGTGTCGAAGGGGAAGGAGAGAGCTTTCGGCGCAGGGGGGTGCGGTGGCGTTCGATCGCCTGAGGCGGCGGCTTGAACGCGCCAACTTCCCGAGCCCGATTCTCCCCCAATACTCCACGAAAAAATCGAAACCAGTGATGGATTTGATGCTTGTCTCGAGCTCTTCAAAATCTTCAACTGGAGCTCTTGAAATTATTGAGTGGATTGATCAGATAATGGACGGGAAGGTTACGAACGTTTTCCGCCTTCGATCGGGGAGAGAGAAAAGGAATTTTCTTTTTATAAAAATTCTGATCGGTCGGGGAAGTTTTAAAGGGGTTTTCTGACGCGACCACCAATCTAAACCCAACGACTGTCGTCCCTAGCGTTTTACCCCCATTCCGAACACAATGGGATATGTTTCGAAGGCCCATTCGGATGATTCAGTCAGTTTTCCTTCAAATTAAAATATAAAACATTCAATATTTAATTTGAACGTACATTTCAATTTACCAGGGCCACAAACTGGTTCGAAAAATTCCAGAAAAATAAATCTAGCTATGTTTTGACGATACGGTCCCAACAAAACTAGTTTCGTCGAATTCTGAGACCGTTTGCAAAAAGGCCCATTTTTGGTCGATCCAATTTAACTGTAATTGACCAAAACACATTTTCCTTTGCCCCGCTCACATATTAGTTTCAAAAATTATGAAATTTGAAACCTAGCAATGACTTCACATCCCGGATCCAACAAAAGTGGTTTCGTCGAATTCCGAGGTCGTATGCAAAATGGCTTATTTCACGGGCTATATATATTCCATAGCAACCTTTCTGAAAATTCATTCGGCCATAACTTTTGCTTACCGCTATGAAAATTCGATTTTTCAGATTCTTTAGAAAGGTACTCACTAACAGATTTAAATATTTTTGGTTTCGCTAAAATCCGTTTTGTTTTGCACCCGGTACAGTCCGACAAAGTTTGAAATCAATTTTTTGAAACTGCAACGCCATTTCAGGCCTTGTTTATAATTATAATTAATTATATTCGTTTTCAATTGTCGATTCAAACTCACTTTTCATTGCTATTATTTAAAATATTTATTTTAAATATTTAAAATCCATTATTTTAGCCAATTTAAAATTTTTAAATTGGTTCAGATTTTCTGGGTCGTTACATTTGTAAATTCTTATTTTCTAGATTTAGAAAATATACTTTATAAATCATTTGAGAACATCACCATATTTACTTCCATCTCTTGTTTTCTATGCTAGAAAACATTTCTGAATCTTACTGGGAAAAAAATTCCAACACTCCTTCATTTGATTTAAACAAATGTTCAAATAAAACATCGCTACCGGTCCAAACCATTATACTCATTAACTAAATTCGCTTAACCAACTTTCACTAACGAACCTTACCCATCCCTTAGTTAAAAACGAAGTCAATCTAGATGGGGTATAATTACCTCTCAGACCTTAACTGAACAACATTTCTAACCTTGAAATAGACAACATTCACCTTTTAAATATTTAACCAACTTCCTTACATAACTTGTATTCTATTTACGAATCCACTTCTTTTACCAAAATCATTTGATTATAACAATAGTGTTCAAATCCCTATTTCTGAAATATCTAACTTCAAAATATAACTTTTATTCCTTAATTTAACTAAATAACTAAACCACTAATTTATTAATAAGTAAACCTTGATTAAAAACGGAAACTAAATATTACTTTCCTGAATTCGATATAATCGAATTCAATGTATAATTCTCTATTTCGAATAATCTCTATTCGATAACTCCTCTCGAATAACTATATTCAATTATCTCTCTTCGAATGATTTACATTCGATTAACTTTCTACGAATGACTATATTTGATTAACTCTCTTCGAATAACTACATTCGATTAACTCTCTTCGAATAACTATATTCGATTAACTCTCTTTGAATAACTATATTCGATTAACTCTCTTCAAATGATTTACGTTCGATTAACTCTCTTCGAATAACTATATTCAATTAACTCTCTTCAAATTATTAACATTCGATTAATCTCCTTTCGAATAAACTATATTCGATTAACTCGTTTTAATTTTATTCGAATAAATTATATTGAATAACTCCTTTGATTTAACTCATTTGGATTAACTCGGTTTGATTAACTCATTTTGACTAACTCAACTCGATTAACTCAACTTGATTAACTTACTTGATTAACTCAACTTATTTAACTCAACTTATTTTACTCAATTTATTTAACTCAATTTGTTTAACTCGTATCTAATAACTAATATTCGATTAATTTATATTCGAATAACTATGTCTATTTTAACTTTATTTCGAATGGCTAATATTCGATTTAACTCCATTCGCTTGACTCTAGATCGCAGTGATCACAATGGTTACGCCTGATTCCCTCAGAAAACATCCAACCGCCATAGGCTATCTGCAGCCCTGCGAATTACGCTAGCAGCCGTATAAAATGGCAACACATCCTAAATAACTATGTTTGACTAACTCTATCTCAAATAACTATATTCGATCAATTCTAATCGAATAACTAATATTCAGTTTATCCTATTTCGATTAACTACGTTCAATTAACTCTATCTGGTTAACTCTAACTGATTAACTGTAACTGGTTAACTCTAACTGATTAACCCTAACTGGTTAACTCTAATCAATTAACTCTAACTCTAACGGATTAATTCTAACTCTAGTCGATTAACTCTAACTCAAATCGATTAATTCTAACTCTAATCGATTAACTATAATTCGATTAACTCCTTTTATACAATTCTAGTCACTTTTCAAGTATTTCCTTTTATAATCTATTTATTTACAAAATAAATCACTTTTTGATAATTCTATTTATTTTATAAAATATTTTCTTTTTATAATATCTATTGATTTTACAGGTAATTCCTTTGATAATCTAACTATTCTCTTTTCTATTTATTTTACACATATTTCCTCTTTCTATTCTATTTATTTTTCAAATAAATATCCCTTTTCAATTCTATTTGTAAATAGTTTACAAATATTTCTTTTTCAATTTTATTTGTAAATGTTTTACTAATATTTCCCTTCAATTTTATCTATTTGATTAACAAATAAATATTCCTTTTTTAATCTATTTATTATCTAAATAAATATTTTCTTTTATAAAATCTTTTGATTTTATACATATTTCTTTTTCAATATAACATTGAAATTTTCCTTTTTAACATGCCAGTATTCCTTATGGTATTTAACGTACCATATAGCAATGATCGGCATCATTCAATCATACAAAATCAACAACAGATTTCATATCACATCATATAATACAATATATGAAAAAATAGTAAAATAAATGTTAAGGAACCCAGTTGGGTCCCTCCGACCTGTTTCCCTACATCCACAGATGTTAATCACATGAATAACGCAAATATGAAATATACTGATAAACAGAATTAACATTCGATTAACGATTCATATATATATATATATATATATATATATATATTGTTATCTATATTTTCAACCAATTAACTAGCAATTCAACCGAGCAGTCAACACACAGCAAACAACCATCATTTATAGATTCTAAAAATATTTTATAAAAATATAAATTGAGCAGAGTTAGTGAGATTTACTCACATTGGTGGTTTATCGTTAAATAACGATTATTGGTCATTGATTTGATTCAGGCATTTAATTTCACCATAAATCCAAACAAGCTCCAATTCGCTCCCAGTCAGTCCCATGGTGTAGCCACCATCCCTACGATCCCAACGGATCTTGTTTTGCCCAATTCTGATTACGTAGGATGAAGTTATGATTATTTATAGTTCATACATTATTTAAGCTAAACTAAAACAAATTTATTTCATATCATTAGGCCTTACCACTTTCAAAAACGCCGACCCAATTACAGTCCAACCCGTCCCACTTACCTTCCTTCTTCCCCGAATTATCCTGTAACCACTCCTCCCCATTAACACAAATTCAATCCACCGAATCTTCCTCACCACTTCATTAAACTTCAAACCGTAATTTTCATCTTCCATCTCTTCAACTCCTCTTCCAACCAATACCAATCTCGTTCCACTCGTACCCATGAACGAAAATCCATTCTCGGCTCGACATTGGCGGATCACAGAGTGACATTGACATGGTTAAATTCAAAAAATACCCAAAAATTCATAACTTGCTCGAAATCTTTAGCTAAATCCAAAAATACACTTTGATCGAACTCAAAACCCAAGAATTCAAAGAAAATATAAGCCCTAGCTTCACCGTGTAAAATACAGTGAACCAAATTGTTTGCCGAACCCAACCAAAATCATATAGAAATAAAGAGGATCGCTCCGGGAATCCAAAGATAATTGTTTCGAGATTTTTAGATTTTTTCTTGATTTTTGTTCGATGTTCAAAGTCTTGAATTTCGCTGTGGGTTTAATTTAGATGTTGCGGCGCAATTTTTGACCATCGAAAGGTAAAGTCTAGGGTTAGATGGAGAGTATGTATTTATAGGATAGATTAAATAATTTTTTATTCGACTAGTTTATTAGTTTTTATTGAATCGTTATCCACATTCATCCTTTGAAAATCCCTATGCTTACATACAATACTCAAAAATCATGGAAAATGGCATGCAACTACAGTTTGACATTACGGTCCCCGGTCCCAACGAAACTGGTTTCGCCGAATTTCGACTCCGTTTGCTCACATAACGTATTTTAAAAGGTCAAATTATCGACTGTATTTCATATTAAAATCGCCTACGACCACATACTAACTTCAAAAATCACGGAATTTAAATCTAATAACAATTTAATATTGCGGATCCAACAAAATTAGTTTCATCGAAAACAGAGGTCGTTTGCAAAATTGACTATTTTTTTAAAGCCCTGATTAACCCATTTAAATATATAAATATATTTAAAAACAATTAAATTAAATAAGAATAATTTAATATTATTGTATATATTCACACTAGAATATCATATAGCTCCACTGGATTTATAACTTGATATTTCCAATTTCCCAGTTATATCGACATTCAATTTATATATAAAAATCCTTTTATAATATAAATATATATTTAAAATTCTCAAAAGAATTCCATAGCGACTTTTCTAAAATTTGATTTGGACATAAATCAAAATCTACACAATGAAATCCTGGTTTTTCTCTTCCATTAGAAAAATATACTTCACCAGCTCCGAACATTTCTTGTTTCACAGAAATCCAGCTTAAAACGAATCCTGTACATTCAGTTGAAGTTCAAATCGCAAAATTACGAACTGCAGCGCCATTTCGAGCTCGATTTTAATTATAATATAATTATGCGTTCAAACTGTCATTCAAATGATATATTCGTTATTCTAATTCAAATTCTAAACTGAATTATATACTTTGAATTGTCCAGTTCACATTATAATGTCAATTCACTATTTCTGATTATTTCAAAAACTAAATATATTATACTATTATTTATTTTAATTAAATATTAAATATTATTTAATTAAACGACCATATAATTCTCTAAACCATTATCTAAATAATTCAATAAATTATTTATTATCCGGAAAATTACGGGTCGTTACATTCTTTCCCCCTTAAAATAATTTTGTCCTCAAAATTGCTAAGGTTGAGAACAAATCCTATTGACTAGTACAAATTTATTTGTTTACTTACCAACCTTATTTTCAACTGAACCAATTTAATTTCAACTAAAATATGAATTAATGCTTATCAACGAAAATTTTCTAAAATCCTGAAAATTTTCTAACACTCTAAATTTCCGAAAAATTTCGCCAGCACCTCCTTTGTACTGGTCAATAGTTCAAACCCGAACTCACCTCTGTAGGCCTTCTTCAACTCAAAAGAAAATCAAAAAGCCAAGCGGCTTGCCAATTCGGCACATAAAACCTCATATGGAAATTTAAACTTGTACCTTTTTGTCGGGCATATCATTAAATCCTTTCATTCTGCTGCCAGTTCAATATATAACAAAGTCATCCCAATCAATTTCCAATTATCTGTTCTCAAATCCAATCATCCTATTTTCAAACCAAATCTCATTCTCAATCTCAAATTCCATTACCAATTTCACCTCTTACTTACCCGTCCAATATATTTAAACAAATTCATAACTCACATATCCAACTTTATTCGATACCATTCTATTTCAATTCAATTTACAGTTAATTGGTTTCAATTCAATTCCAGCTTGCTTTCACAAATTTCTACTTTAATTTGATTTTGGTTCAAATAGTCTCTTCCTGGGAGTTTTTAAACAGCTTAGCTCTTTCAAAAATCAAATATTCCTTTTCAGGATTCAAAACAACTTGTTTTCTCAAAACAATTCAACACAAAATCTTTGGTAGTAATTCGTCACTTACAGCTCGAAAATGAACACTGATGATGTGGCCAGCATCATCAGAGTTATTTTCCAGTGATCAAAGTGAGTTCAATACTATATCACTTATCAAAACCATATTTAAACACTTCCATTTCGAAATTAGTTCAAAATATCGTTCACAATTCTTGTTAAACAATTTAAAATCTCCCAGGATTTTAAAATTCTCATATATTCAATTCAATCCATTTATAACACTTATTAAAATTTCCAGAGTTTTAGTTTCAATCTTGATTTAAATTCAGATCTAATCTATCTGCTTTTAATTTATACGAACTCAAATTGGTTATTTATATAACCATTTCAATTATAATCAACCAACACACCAATATATGATAATAATTCAAAGATATTCCTTTCTTTTATATCAAAATATATTTTGGGTAAAATTATTTCATTTACCCTCTTTCAAAACATACTGTGTTGGTTTATCGCACTTGAGTGTTTAGAAACTCTTATTGATATAGTGGATCAAACTGATCGACCAAAATTCATAAACAACTCAACCAATAAATCTTCACAATATAAAACAATTTTCATAGAATCTACAAATAGGTTCACTCTTATATACACACTCAAACTCAATCTAGGGTATTGCTAAACCTATCTCTACTGAGTTACGCCACAGAGCCAAGGTAATTACTTAACCTTAAGCTCTGATACCACTGTAACGAACTGGGATTTTCGACTCCGAAAATCAACACAAAACTACCATGTTGACTATTCAGACATCAGAAATTCCTGATCATTAATAGAAAGAAGTTAGAGGGTGAGAATAGAGAAGATAGAAAATTAGAATAGAAGAAGAAGAAGATCACCACAGAACAGAATCAGAGTAATACGAATCTCACAGCGGAACGAATAAAATATAATATATAACGTAACTTTGCAATAAAACAGTATATATATATACAACAACATTATCAGAGTACAACATTTACACAACGGAAATAACAATAGCTATATAATCCTGAAGCCTCCTGCTTCACGCTCCTCCAAATATATCAGTAAAGACCTCAACTACTTGACGGCCCGTACAAATTTGGGCACCCAAGAGTTTAGGGAAAACAAAAGAAAATAAATTCTGGGTCAGTCATGGGACTGGTGAGTAAACTCAAATTATTTGGTTTAACTTTCAAAATCCTTTTTAAAAGAAATGATAATCGTAAGATCGATCCACACATAAACACGGATGGTTTTTACCTTACGATAACAAAAACACTTTTGGAAATCAATACTCTATGATATTATAATAGTGTCTAATCACAAGTAATTAACAATCTAGCAGAATGCTTGCATCTCACGTTCCACATATATAGTATACAAACAAAACCGCAGGCGCTTATTGGAGATTGGATTCCGACTATGACAAGGCATGGGACCACCTGCCGATAGTGTATCTCTAGAGGCAAATACACTGGTTTCAACAAGAACGTCTTGCAACCCGGCCCACATATAACCGACCACTCATTTCGCTTGAGTGTAACGAATGTATATCACCAACGGTTGGGAGTTACCCACAGTTAACCGAAAAGGGACAGCATCGATAATAGATAAAAGAATGAAATGGATTTTCTCTAGATAGGTGATATACACTGTAACACCCCGTAATTCTGTAACATTAAGTTTCGCAAATTAAAGTATAAATAAATTTAAGAATAAGAATCAAGGGAAACGGGTTGTGCCATTGCGTTCGTCTCGAAATTCTACTTGGAAACGAGTCCGAGTTTTCGAGAAACGGAGTACTTATGAGGGGATATGACCCTCCGAAGTTTCAAGGATTTTCATAACAGAAAAACATCTCGAATTTCGAATTTAAATTCGAATTCAAATTCAAAACCCATAACAGGCTGGGCGGGAAATTTCCCGCCCAGGACCAGGTCGACCTAGGGGTCGACCTGGGGGTCGACCATAGTGTCGACCTCCCAAGGACCAGGTCGACCTAGGGGTCGACCTGGTGACAAATTCCAGTTTTTGAACCTGATGCATTGTGATGTATTTAGACGTGTTTTCTGACTAGATTCGTAATCCTAAACCTATATAAACATCCCCTAATCCCCACTACTCCTCACACCATTCTTCTCTATCCTTATGCTGCAAAAATTCTTAATGAACAAGACGACTTCTTCTTCTCCAAGGACTACATGATTCAACTAAAACAAGATTAATCAAATTAAGAGAGTCCTTCTACCTTCTTCTTCAAGCATCGCGAGACTCGCAAATTGGAGATTCAAATAAATTTAAAGCTTCAAGAATGGAAGCAAAGGCTAATTCAACGGCTTCAAGTAACGTCGCGCGAATCATAGCAAATCACATCAGCGTTATTATCGTTTTCTAAAACTGATCAATGTAAGTCAGTTACTTTTTAGATTTGAATGCCTAGATCTATTTGTGACATGTAATTAAATGGATATGAGAATATGCCTAACCCTTTCGTTTGAATCGGTGCTTGTATGTGCCTTTGGATTTGATTCTCGATTATGGCCTAGAACTTATTCTGGCTAATTGTCAATGACTATGATTATGGGACTTTTTGCCTAAGACTATGACTATGAAGCCGTGGCCTATGAAACTATTGCCTATGACTATGAACATAAGACTATTGCCTATGACTATGAACATAAGACTATGCCTATAACTAACATAAGACTATTGCCTATGACTATGATTCATAATTATGAGACCATGACTAGGACTATTTTGTGGTCAATTGCCTAGGACTATTTTGTGGTTATTGCCTACGACTATTTTGTGGTTAACCGCCTAGGACTATTGTGGTTAATTGCATATGACTATTATGGTTAGTGGCTTATGCCCATAACATTATAGTTACAAATCATGATTGTATACCGAATTGGCATTATGTTGGATCAAATCACCTATGTCTCCCTTGATTATGTTGGATCTCATACTTAGGGTGTAATTTGCTTAGTTTATTCTTGTTTGCTATTATGTACACCAAACCCATTAGATCAATTATCTTTGTATTTTAGTTCGCTTTTTCATGCCTATCCTCTTATGTAAATTCTCATGCTTATCCCCTATTCCTTTTGTTAGTTTCATGTCATGAGTACCTAGAAACTTGTGAAATCATATGACTACGGCGAGGGAATTTGGGCGTAGCTTAATTAAGATAATTTGGCATAACAAATATGTTGGCGTAATCTGATTTGGCTATAATAGTAAATAATTTACATGCATATTAGACTTGGGCGTAAAATTGTAAATTGTTAATTGGCTGAAAAGTATGTAATTGGCATGTAAGCCAAGTTTGGATATAAACTGTAAACTAGAATATTAAATCTAGTTTTGACATGAACTGATCTAATTTGGCATAAACTGCAAGTTGGGTTAAATGATAGGTAAATCAAGATTTGGGCCTAGAATATAGGTATGTTAGTGGGATTGACAAATGAATATGATATAGGCCAAATTTGTTTAAAAGAGTCGTTAGCAATTTGCATATAGACAAAAAGGATAAATATGTAAATCTAGGAAAGACGAATATGCCTAACCCGAGGTTAGATTGAGTTACGGTATAAGACTGCCAGGAACCGCCCGGAAAATCCAGCCACTGTAACAATACCTATCTAATGTGGGTGGTTAGAGCATTCAGCCCAAAAAGGACCCGAGGGTAGACTGAGTTGCGGTGTAAATCTGCCCTGAACCGACCGGCACATCCAGTGATCACAACAACATCTGTTTAATGTGAGTGGTTGGTGCTTTAAATGAATAATTTAAAGCTAAGAAATAGTTAAGTTAGAATGGAAGTGTTAAGTCTATAGGAACACTTAACCAATTTAACATGTTAACTATACTAGAAGGTGGGGTTAAGTTAAATACACTTAGCCAATTTAACATGTTAACTAGACTAGAAGGTGGAGTTAAGTAAACTTAGAACAGTTAGCCATCATAGCGTGCCAAATGAACAAGGTTAAGTTAAAAAATGAAGGGACAATACTTAACCATTAGGGCATGTGAATTAAACAGATGTTAGGGTTAAGTTAACTAAGAGAACACTTAACCGTTATAACGTGTTAGCTAAACAGATGGGCAGGGTTAAGTTAAAGGGAACACTTAACCAATACAAGATGAAGGGATGGGGTTAAGTAATAAGAAATACTTAACCAATATAACTTGATTTGTGTTAGGGTTAATTCAACATGAACTACTGATAACACTTAACCAGTTTAACATGACAAATGAATGGGTTAATTTAACTTGAATTGACTAGTGACTCTTAATCAATCCAACTTGACGAGAAAAAGAACTTAGTAGTAAACCTTAGTTAAAAGGACTAAGTTGTAAACCTTAGTTAAGAAAACGATGATTCAGGAACTAAGTAGTAAACCTTAGTTAAGGGAACTAAGTAGTAAACCTTAGTAGAACACGAGAAGGAGCGAACGTCCATCTGATCTTAAAGAAGGCTCCAACAAACTGGATTACGAAGCACGCGGCTTCGAGGGGACGTGAGGGTACTCTTGGTATCCCTCTGTGAGGCTGTAGATGATCCGCCTGGGCTCACAGAGGTTAAGGTCTGTGTTAGAAGAGCCAAGGGTATGCCTTAGTTGCAATATAAGGCAACGTAAAGACTAGGATGGACCAGCGTGATTCGGCGAGACCAGTAGCCCTGTGATAGCAACTCGTCTATCTACCATCGTGACTCAGTCGAGATATGTACAGCAGAAAGGAGGAGAACTCCAAAAGACCATATGCTTGCAATCTAGTTATGGGTGCGGATGGCCATAGGTTAGTGGGGGCATAGAGGGCCGACGTATAATTATCATTTTTCAAGGTGTGCCTTTCATTAGTTGATGGAGGGGTCAAGTGGGACCATAGCCACTGGAAAAACAGACCTTAGCATTTGCATCGGTAGATATCTGAAAGCTCCCGACCGAGTTCCGTGTTTCTTGATTTGCCCTGCCACGAGACTCGGGTCGCACATATAGAGGACATGTGCATCTAGACAGCGATAATGATCCACGACACATATGTGAGGAAAGTCTAGGAACATATACCACTCTGGGTAGTGTGTCCTAGATTAGGGGCGTCGTTCAATAGGTAGCATAATCCGTAGTTGGGCCTAGGTCGTGTAAACCCTAAAATCCGAGAAACGTTCAATAGGTAGCATAAACCCCAGTAGCCCTGGGCAGCGTAAACCCTAGTTGGATCTAGAATGCGCTCGATAGAAAACCCTAGATTAGATCTAGTTAATAAATAATAGATGTACACCTGAAACAACCACAATTGCGGGAATTGGGACCACGTATATGTTCTTATCAGTTTATATAGATTACTAGTTAGGTGGTGCAAAGATATAGAAATTAGAATAACAAGGTAGTAGCAAAGAAGAGAAAGTATAGAAGTGCATCCAGTTTATCTTACCTTATCATATCTTGTGCTAACCTTATGATTCCCGTCATCATGGTGTTGTCTTGTATTCAGTTAAATTCATGTCGTGTTGCTTTTACCTGTTCACATGCTGAAAGTTATTGAACTTGCCAGACTTTATGTCTGGCTCTGTTTTCTTTCGCTTTCTTATCTTCCGTTTCCCCCTCACCCAGGTTCGCAGGGAGGGAATATTACTACTTAGTCCAGTTTTCTTTCCTAGCTAAAGATTAGTCGAAGTTTTGCTGGGATTCTCTTTTCCATTGCTATGGCTGGCTCACACTACATTGGGGAATATAAATGTTATTTTATGCTTCTTTATTTTGTAAGACAAATATTCTGGTATTGGAAAACAATTGTTGTACAAACTATTTTATGAATAAAGTAAAGTCCTATTTTCTGTTGTTTTAATTTTGTCTGTCTTGTAATTTATCTGTATCTTTTATCTATAACTCTCCACCGAAGTTAAGGCATTCCCTTTGTGAGTGACCTTAACGGATGTGGGGTGTTACACGTGGTATCGGAGCTGAAGGTTACCAGATCAGATAAAAGATTTGAAAAAAAAATTCAAAATGGTTTTTAAAGAAGCATTTTTCAAAAGATAAATTTTATTTTAAAGGCATATTCCCCAAAAGCCATACGCACTATCTTCTGATCCTCTATTTGAATTCTTGTCCCCTTCTTTCTTGAGTCTTCGGGGCTCCTAGCTTTCTGGGGGGTAATCTCATCGCAGCACAGTTCCGTAGGCTTGATAAGACTACGATACCTATCGAAGGGCAAAGTAGTCCCCGACTCCCATCTATAGCCATAGTAGTTTCACTTGCAGCTAGTTTTCTTTCAAGCTTTGGAGGGTTTTCCATGCGATGGAGGCAGCTTTTGAGAAACTTGTCAATATGATTACACAGGGATGGTAAAGATGAGGATGAGGGAATTTGGCTAGGGAGCTCAACGAAAGGATGAGAAATTCATGGATATAAACTCGACTCACAAAGAAAGAAGGAATTATAAAACCTAAGACGAGAGGAAGTATCTTTTCCATGATATAATGGGGCATATAATTAAGGACAAGGGCAAGGACGAGGGACAAGATTTTCAGAAGGGAGGGTGCATGCTTCCACCATCAGAATACCTGAGAGAGAGATAGTAAAAGCCTCTGTTGGAAAAGTTTAGCTTTTCGTTTTGATCAACCGTTAGTACTCTTTTGATCTTAGCGCTTCGCATTTGTTCATATCTACTTCCATAGTTGAGTCTCTGCACCTTAGTACTTGTATAGTAGAAGATCCCATTTTAGTCTCAAATCCAATTGGTGGTTCGACCCGTTTATCTTTGGTTTGTAAGGATTTGAGAATAGTTATAATTAAGTATTGGGTTTAAGCGTAATGCTTATGTTTTTGGGTTTCATGGGCTATGGGTTGATTCTAGGCATGGGTTGGTTAGCTAGTAATTGTGAAGGGAGGGTAGTTAGACTTTTGATTCGCCTCAGAAATACCCTCGAGATTCCATGTAAAAAAAAATCAGTTAGGCTTATATAGCTAGAATTGCTTAATGCATTTATCGACGATTTGCAATCCGTTAGGGTAGTCCATGAGTATGCAGATGTTTTTGATTAGGTTAGGAGTTTACCCCTAGAACGCGGGATAGACTTCCGCATATAACCAGTTGACAATGAAAAGCCAGCTATCCGATCAACGATAGTTTTGGAAATGAAGGTCAAGAAGCTTCACAATCGTGAAGATTAATTAGATAAGGTACAGAATAGTGAAGCTCAAGAAGATGCGACTTAGAAGACTGAAGACTAGATACACGCATCATACCCTTCTTCTTAAGGGTACATCCTTGATCTCTTTTTCTAGGAATTCTATGCATACTTTCTAGCTTTTAAGGTATATCCTCTAGGGCGTATCATCGAACCTTAGGTAGAAGCCAATGGATGTAAACATGTATTTGAAACATGTTATGATTTATGGTTGCAAATGGTTGCTCGTGGACGCATATACACACCATAGGCGCTAGAACGACTCAGTCACTTTCATATTGTATTCGCATATATGTATTTGCATAACGGATTTAACTTCATATGTTATCATATGGATGTTGCATATGGATGAATGGCTATGCACACATGTAGTATTTACATAACTAGGGATGCGTGCATACATGATTGGATGCATGGCACTGACATTATTCGCATTAAGGAGGTCAACTGAATCAGTAGACCACCTGATTTTGCATTAGATAAAGACATATACACACACTATGCATATGAACATGAACGTATTAGAAATCTTTTTAAGGATAATGAATGCCTGTGATTGAATGGTTGAGTAGATGGGTGATTGGATGGTAGGATACATTCTTCCTAACTTGAAGATTTCGGGGACGAAATCCTTTTAAGATGGAGAGAATGTAACACCTCATAATTCTATAACATTAAGTTTCACAAATTAAAGTATAAATAAATATTAAAATAAGAATCAAGGGAAATGGGTTGCGCCATTGCGTTCATCTCGAAATTCTGCTTGGAAACGAGTCCGAGTTTTCGAGAAACGGAGTCCGCATGAGGGAGATATGACCCTCCGAAGTTTCAAGGATTTTCAGAACAGAAAAACGGCTCAAAATTCGAATTCAAATTCGAATTCAAAACCCAGAACAGACTGGGCGGAAAATTTCATGCCCAGGACCAGGTCGACCTGGGGTTCGACCATAGTGTCGACCACCCAGGGACCAGGTCGGCCATAGTGTCGACCTGGGGGTCGACCTGGTGCCGAATTCCAGTTTTTGAATATGATGCAGTGCTATGTATTTAGACGTGTTTTCTGACTAGATTCGTAATCCTAAACCTATATAAACCTCACCTAATCCCCACTACTCCTCACACCATTCTTCTCTCTCCTTATGTTGTACAAATTCTTAATGAACAAGATGACTTCTTCTTCTCCAAAGACTACATGATTCAATTAAAACAAGATTAATCAAATTAAGAGAGTCCTTCTACCTTCTTCTCCAAGCAACGCGAGAATCGCAAATTGGAGATTCAAATAAAGTTAAAGCTTCAAGAACGGAAGCAAAGGCTAATTCAACGGCTTCGAGCAACGTCGCGCAAATCATAGCAAATCACCTCAGCGTTATTATCCTTTTCTAAAATCGATCAATGTAAGTCAGTTACTTTTTAGATTTGAACGCCTAGATCTATTTGTAACATGTAATTAAATGGATATGAGAATATGCCTAATCCTTTCGTTTGAATCGGTGCTTGTATATGCCTTTGGATCTGATCCTCGATTATGGCCTAGAACTTATTGTGGCTAATTGTCAATGACTATGATTATGGGACTTTTTGCCTAAGACTATGACTATGAAGCCGTGGCTATGAAACTATTGCCTATGACTATTAACATAAGACTATTGCCTATGACTATGAACATAAGACTATGCCTATGACTATGAACATAAGACTATTGCCTATGACTATGATTCATAACTATGAGACCATGACTAGGACTATTTTATGGTTAATTGCCTAGGACTATTTTGTGGTTAATTGCCTAGGACTATTTTGTGGTTAATCGCCTAGGACTATTGTGGTTAATTGCCTATGACTATTATGGTTAGTGGCTTATGCCCATAACATTATAGTTACAAATCATGATTGTATACCGAACTGGCATTATGTTGGATCAAATCACCTATGTCTCCCTTGATTATTTTGGATCTCATACTTAGGGTGTAATTTGCTTAGTTTATTCCAGTTAGCTATTATGTACACCAAACCCATTGGATCCATTATCTTTGTATTTTTGTATTTTGGTTCGCTTTTTCATGCCTATCCTCTTATGTAAATTCTCGTGCTTATCCCCTATTCCTTTTGTTAGTTTCATGTCATGAGTACCTAGAAACTTGTGAAATCATACGACTACGGCGGGGGAATTTGGGCGTAGCTTAATTAAGATAATTTAGCATAACAAATATTTTGGCATAATCTGATTTGGCTATAATAGTAAATAATTTACATGCATATTAGACTTGGGCGTAAAATGGTAAATTGTTAATTGGCCGCAAAGCACGTAATTGGCATGTAAGCCAAGTTTGGATATAAACTGTAAACTAGAATATTAAATCTAGTTTTGACATGAACTGATCTAATTTGGCATAAACTGCAAGTTGGTTAAATGATAGGTAAATCAAGATTTGGGCCTAGAATATAGGTATGTTAGTGGGCATGACAAATTAATATGATATAGGCCAAATTTGTTTAAAGGAGTCGTTAGCAATTTACATATAGACAAAAAGGATAAATATGTAAATCTAGGAAAGACGAATATGCCTAACCTGAGGTTAGATTGAGTTACGGTTTAAGACTGCCTGGAACTGCCCGACAAATCCAGCAACCGTAACAATACCTATCTAATGTGGGTGTTTAGAGCATGGAACCCAAAAAGGATCCGAGGTTAGACTGAGTCGCGGTGTAAATCTTCGCGGAACCGACCGGCCAGTGACCGCAACAATATCTGTCTAATATGAGTGGTTGGTGCTTTAAATGAATAATTTAAAGCTAAGAAACAGTTAAGTTAGAATGGGAGGGTTAAGTCCATAGGAACACTTAACCAATTTAACATGTTAACTAGACTAGAAGGTGGGGTTAAGTAAAATACACTTAGCCAATTTGACCTGTTAACTAGACTAAAGGTGGAGTTAAGTAAACTTAGAACACTTAGCCATCATAGTGTACCAAATGAACAAGGTTAAGTTAAAACATGAACGGAAAATACTTAACCGTTAGGGCATGTGAATTAAACAAATGTTAGGGTTAAGTTAACTAAGAGAACACTTAACTGTTATAACGTGTTAGCTAAATAGTTGGGTAGGGTTAAGTTAAAGGGAACACTTAACCAATACAAGATGAAGAGGTGGGGTTAAGTAATAAGAAATAATTAACCAATATGACTTGATTAGTGGTAGGGTTAAGTCAACATGAATTACTGATAACACATAACTAGTTTAACATGACAAATGAATGGATTATGTTAACTTGAATTGACTAGTGACACTTAACCAATCCAACTTGACGAGAAAAAGAACTGAGTAGTGAACCTTAGTTAAGAGGACTGAGTTGTAAACCTTAGTTAAGAAAACGATGATTCAGGAACTAAGTAGTAAACCTTTGTTAAGGGAACTAAGTAGTAAACCTTAGTAGAACACGAGAAGGAGAGAACATCCATCTGATCTTAAAGAAGGCTCCAACAAACAGGGTTACGAAGCACGCGGCTTCGAGGGGACGTGAGGGTACTCTTGGTATCCCTCTGTGAGGCTACAGATGATCCGCCTAGGCTTACAGAGGTTAAGGTCTGTGTTAGAAGAACCAAGGGTATGCCTTGGTTGCAATATAAGGCAAACTAAAGACTAGGATGGACCAACGTGATTCGGCGAGACCAGTTTCCCTGTGATAGCAACTCGTCGTCTACCTACCATCTTGAGTCAGTCGAGATACGTACAGCGGAAAGGTGGAGAACTCCAAAAGACCATATATTTGCTATCTAGTTATGGGTGCGGATGGCCATAGGTTAGTGGGGCATAGAGGGCCGGCGTATAGTTCTCATTTTTCAAGGTGTGCCTTTCATTAGTTGAGGGAGGGGTCAAGTGGGACCATAGCCACTGGAAAAACAGACCTTAGCATCTGCATCGGTAAATATCTGAAAGCTCCTTACCGAGTTCTGTGTTTCTTGATTTGCCCAGCCACGAGACTCGGGTCGCACATATAGAGAACATTTGCATCTAGACAGCAATAACGATCCCCGACACATACGTGGGGACAGTCTAGGAACATATACCACTCTGGGTAGTGTGTCCTAGATTAGCGACATCGTTCGATAGGTAGCATAATCCCTAGTTGGACCTAGGTCGCGTAAACCTTAAAATCGAAAAACGTTCAACAGGTAGAATAAACTCCAGTAGCCCTGGGTAGCGTAAACCCTGGTTGGATCTAGAATGCGCTCGATAGAATACCGTAGATTAGATCTAGGTAATAAATAATAGATGTACACCTGAAACAACCACAGTTGCGGGAATTGGGACCACGTATCTGTTCTTATCAGTTTATATAGACTACTAGTTAGGTGGTGCAAAGATATAGAAATTAGAATAACAAGGTATTAGCGAAGCAGAGAAAGTATAGAAGTGCATCCAATTTATCTTACCTTATCATATCTTGTGCTAACCTTATAATTCCCGTTATCATGGTGTAATTACCTAGAAAATACGAGCCAATTTAAAATTTTTAAATTGGTTATTTTAAAGGAATTTAAACAATTGAAATAGAATATTTCAATAAAATAATGAGTTAGAAATGGTGCAGTAGTTTGAAATTTTGAATTCAAACTTTGACTGACTGTACCGGCTGCAAAATAAAACGGATTTTTGTGAAACCAAAAATATTTAAATCTGTTTATGAATATCTTTCTAACGAATCTGAAAAATCGAAGTTTCATAGCGGGAATTAAAAGTTATAGCCAAATGAATTTTCAGAAAGGTCGCTATAGAGAATATATAACCCTTGAAAATAGACATTTTGCAAACGACCCCGGAATTCGACGAAACCACTTTTGTTGGATCCGGGATGTCAAATTATTGCTAGTTTTCAAATTTCATAATTTTTGAAGCTAGTATGTGAGCGTTCCCAAAGAAAACGTGTTTGGTTGATTTCTATTAAATTGGATCGACCAGAAAAACGATAAAAATCATATTTTTATCATATGTGTGAAGTGGATAATATTCATATGTTGAATACATAGATTGAACAATAAAATTTACATTTTTATTGTGAATATGAAGTGCTAAAAATGTTCATGTGTTGAATAAATATTTTAGATGATAAAAATATCATTTTTATCATGTAAATGACTCGCTTAAAATGTACAAGGGTTGAAACAAATATTTGTTTGCTATGAATATTATTTTTAACATGTAGGCGAACTAAATAAAATAGTCATGTGTTGAAATATATTTTTGTTCACCAAAAATATCATTTTTATGCGAAACGTGATGTGTTAAAAATAATCACTTGTTCAAATAAATATGTGTGGGTTGAAAACATTATTTTTAACATGTGTAGGAAGTGTTTAACATAACCATAGGTGGAAATAAACCTTTATTTGCTAGAAATATTATTTTTAGCTTAGTTTTGCACATATATATACATGTGCTGAACAGGAAATGGATTAGCTGTTGAGTAAAGAATTCATTTGCGTGCCCGACAAATAGGTAAACCTTAATGAGTTGGATGTGCAAATTTTATTATTATATCAAAACCTGTGAATGCCATTGGATGCGGAGTGCTGGTTGTTTTGTGTGTAGTAATAAACATCGCCATAGGATAGTAACAATTAATTTTGAACTACACTACATGGCATACTTCTTGAAGATAGGCATACTTCATCATGTACCACATAAGCAAATTGGATCTTGTGTGACAAGGTTGAAGATTTGCCATACGAGCGAGAGGCTTGTATGGTGATGACTATATATTACTGTTTGAACTGATGATTGATCTGGACTATATAAATTGTAACAGTAAATTGCAAGATTAATAAAAAAAACCACACGGGTCTGGAGATGACAATAAACACGTCTCTCTCGTCATTAAGGCACAAAAACCATTTATAGAGTGACAAGAACTTATTCTCTGGAGTTATGATCTATACACACTCCCCTGTGGACACCGGAATATATCACTATAAATATGTGTATGCTTATTAGGATTTATTGGGTACCTAATACGGCCCAATAAATTTCCAATCCCCTTCCCGTACAAAGGAGGTTATGGCGATTTTTTTTGAAATATAATGGTGTTAGTGAAATATCTGAAGTGAAAATGATATTGAAATCGCCGAATGAATTATATATATATATATATATATATATATATATAAATTAAATTAAAACGAATCGAGGCCGTGCAGTTTGCGTTTTGAAATCGTAACTTCAAACGATTATACCGAAAGATCCGACCATCGGATTTTGACGAAACTGGAACCGTTGGGTTCGCTTTTGAGAGATCTTTCCAACGATATGAACTTGGTTGAATCCAACGGTTAGATTTTTAGATATGTGTAAAACAATTTTAGGGAAAAACAGCGCCAGTGCCTCGACACGACCTGAAACGTCGTTTAATTAAATAAGGCCATTTTTAAATAAAAAAAATGGCGATATATCGTTATAAAACATTATTGATGATATAGAATAGAAATAAACCGATTATGCTTGGTTTGCTTGATATTTGGTGGTTGAATGTGTTTGACATGAAAATTATACTAAAGAACTGAAATGTGAATGTCAAATGATTTAACCATGTGAATAATTGATTTGAAAATCTAAATATACGTGGATTATTTGAAAAGGCCGAGTTAATTCTCATTTCAAATAATCGATCGACGGTTAGAAGTCGAAGAGTTGAAGACGGTTCAAGACCGACGATCTTCACATTGGATCGATGGGAGATACTGATGCTCATGATTGGAGTAGCTACCTTGAAGGAGCTGAAGTGGTAGCCGTCCGAACGTATGTTGATTGTATGGATATGCGAAGAATTTGGTGCCTCCGGCTTCATTCAAACCCAGAACGAACTTGTAAATGGACTGTGTGTCGGACATTGGATTTTGTTCTGTGCTGATTGATCTCTATTAAATGTATATCTGTTTGGCGGCGGAGAATTTATTCTCTTGCTTAACGTCCTTCTCTGAGATGTACAAGCTCAGAGGTTATATATCGATAGAAATCAGTCGCATGGAGTGAATTGCCTGTGTGGCACGCCTAAGTGGCATATGATCAAGGATTCTGTTGAAAAGCGAAGCTTGTGGTTGATGATCAAAGCATATACTATGTGGCGTATCTTTGTGTATAGCGTGGATTCGCGAGCCTCACACCTTGGTATGAGTTAAAAACGGGATAAGGACACAAGGAGTGCATGACGTTTCTTTCTAGCTATGGGTGATGTCAGTGACCTACCAGCCCTGACATTTATGTATACATTTTACCTGTGTGGTTGTTGGAATGCGAGGCGCCTCGATTATAGGTCCTATAGGGCCGGGAAACGTGTGTTCAGGAATTTCTAATCCTCAAAAGTAAGAGAGGACCGGCCTTGGAGGATCCAGGGATCGCTGTATGTGGTCCTGAGATATTTGCTAGAGTGTCTCGAACGGAGAGGAGCTTGCCCCTTGCCTCGACTCATGATGGAATCCAATTTCCAATACGAAATTGCGGATTTGATTGTATTACTAGTACGGAGACATGATATACGGTACCCATGCCGTCTATGATTGATATTTATGATTGAAATTGTTGTTGAAACATATATGCACTAGTAATAATATCAAACACTTTTGTTTTATACGTATGAAGCATCTCTTGGCCATTATATGGTAAAACTCTATCCTTCGGCTTGCGTTGCATTGTGTGATGGAACGTGAGTCTTATAATGGCTTCATTTTTATAAAAAGCGTTGCGATGATTTAATAATTTACTTTATTTCATGCACTAGCAATCTTTGGAGTAAACCCGTTTCGCGAAAGTGGCGTGGTTCTTTGATTTGCCTTATTATTGTTGTTTATTTAGTTAAGTAGATTTCTCATACCAGTCCCATGACTGACTCGTAGTTTGTTTCAACTTGCAAACTCGGGTGCCCCCCTTATTTTTACACGGGAAGCCAATTAACAGGTAACTGGCGTATTTTGGCTTTGCACCGTAGCAGAGGTGCACCTTTTGGATCATGGCAAGGCTTGACTTCACAGTGTTGACTATTGATTTTCTGCCATCTTTATTATATGTGTATGATTCCGCTTTAGGCGATGTAGACTAATGTTTCTTTTGTATTCTCTATGTATATGATTCCGCCTCAGGCGATGTAGACAGATCATGTATCTTTACGCACTAAGTAGTATCTTGCACTGTGCTCTCTGATGTTGTGATATGTATGATTCCGCTGTCATATTTGTGTAAATTATTCTATTTCCTGCTTATGCTATTATCTGTACTCTGCTAATGATGATTAATGTGTTATATTCCAATGATTATCCTTAACACCGTAGCACGGGGTTTTGGGATCGTCACAGGTGGTATCAGAGCTTTGGTTAACCTTAGTTCTGGAATTTAGCACATTAAACACCTCGTCAGAATAGAATCAGTAGTATTCTAAGGTGAGTAGCTCATTAGAGATTGTACTAGTAATGTCCTAGAATGAGCTAAGTAGAATAGCAAAAATAATTTGATCAGTACATCGTTATCTTTCCTTAAGTTCTTCCGCTGTATCATACAATAAAATTATCGTTTTTGAGAGCTGACTCTTTTCTTGCTTATACAGAGCTTGATAAATGGCTATGAGAGTTGCCGCAGCTAGAGGAGGCCGTGGAGGCCAAGGAGGCCGAGGGAGAGGCCGAGGAGATAACCCCACCGCAGAAGGACCAATAATACAACCACCAGCCGCCCAGCCATTCGAGCTCGACCGAGTGGCCAAAAGATATAAGAATCTAGGAGGCAAAACCTTCTCAAGAACTGGTACGGTGATTGAGGCTTTGGCATGGTTGAAGACATGCTAAAAGATCTTGGGAGGCCTGAGGATCGGAGATCAGGACAAAGCATTCATGGGCGCATGACTCCTGCAAGACGATGCAGAATTGTGGTGGGAAGCCATCACCGCAGAGAATCAAAATGCAGAAAGGACATGGGATGACTTCAAAGAAATGTTCAAATAGAAGTTCATCCCAGAGCAAGCAATTGAGCGCATGCATGATGAATTTGCAAATCTCTAGCAAGGAGACATCTCTGTGCAAGACTATCTCAATAAGTTTACACAGTTATCTCGCTATGCCCTAGAGCTCATTGCGACTGCTAAGTCTAAGAACAAGATGTTCATCCACGGGCTAAAGCGTAAATATCAAGACAGGGACATGAGCCACATCAAACTGGCATTTTCAGACTTAGTGGAGATGTGAAACACCCCACCTCCGTTAAGGTCACTCACAAAGGGAATGCCTTAACTTTGGTGGAGGTTTATAAGTAAAAGCCACAGATAAACTCAAGACAGATATAAATACACATATTTTAAATAGCGGAAACCAAACAGACTTTTATTTCATCAATACGTGTTCAAACAAAACATTCCATAATTGTCTCAAAATGCTTCCAACATTACAACCTCATTACTGTCTTGATTATTGAAGAAGCATAAAACATAAATAAAGTGACAAAAATCCCCATAGTGATATCCAAAGCCATAATCCGAGCAAAAGAGATCCAAATCATACATCTACGTTCTTGGAGCTTGTAAAGAGTCTGACTAAGCTGAGTTGTTTCCTCCCTGTGGACCTGGGGGGAGGGGGAAACGAAAGAAAAGAAGACGAAAAGAAAATAGAGTCAGACATAAAGCCTAAGTAAATCTAGTAACTCTTCAGTATGTGAATAAGAAAAAGGGCATGATAGATATAAACTGAAAACAGGAGTGTCACAAGCTAAGGAGGTGATGTTTGGAATCGAATGTACTATCATACCCACACTATATATCTCTACACCTACTTGAGTTTATTCTAACTGGCACCCCATGCCGAGGGTGAAGTGATCCCCATTTTTATTTAAAGATCGGCTCCTACTCGCTTAAACATGTGTCATACGGCTCCCAATAATTGTAGATACCTATGCTGGTCCCACCATGGGGTGTATCAAGACCCATGGTGGCGGCGCCGACACAATTTCTAGAAGGCATAGGTTATACTACTACTGGTGTCCCCAGTGCCCTGTTTGTCTGCTCCGAAGTGTGTGCACGCCCGCACTCCGTTAGAACCCACACTGTGCACCCACCGCCTTCGTTTTGACCGCTTACAATCAGCCACGTAATCGTGCCCCACCCTGCCTAGTTTCAGGGTACCATGATACCTAATTTGGGTTACTGCTGAAATGGGTCCCTCGTTACTAGGGTTTTCTAGTCAAACATGTTAAGTGGTTAAGTGTCTGTATTTACCTAACCTCACCCATCAATTCTTGTTAACATGTTGAATTTGGTTAAGTGTTTATAGTTGACTTAACCCTACCATCTGTCCTTAGCCTCTTAGAGCACCAGACCACTCACATTAGACAGGTATTGCTATGGTTACTGGATGTGCCGATCGGTTCCGGGCAGGCTTACACCGAAGCTCAGTCTAACCTCGGGTCATTATTAGGCTCAATGCTTAACCACCCACATTGGATAGGTATTGTTGTGACTACTGGACAGCCAGGCGGGTCCGGGCAGTTTTACATCACAACTCAATCCAACCTCGGGTTAAGCATATCGTGTTTTCTATATTTACATATTTTATTTCTTCTAAATTATATATGTAAATTTCATGTTCTTTATTCTTGGGTATAACAATTCATACCGCTAGAATGTCATTGCCGTTGGCATGTGCCAATCATGCCAACTTATATTTTTAATGTTTTACACCCAACGTTATTACCCCCGTTTGTACGTTCGCAACATTATAACATGTGTTGGGCTTGACACAATTCAGCCCAACTTTATAAACGTGAGAAAAAGGGGAAACCAAGAACATGTAATATTTCACATAAAGGTGTGTGGCGCATGAACTTGCAATTTAGCGATTCAACTAACATATAATATGGGTCATGTGAACTTGCATTCAAACCAAAGAATAACTAAGTAGGTGACATATGAAATGGCACAGTTTAGGCTTATACAAACTTGGGTTCAAACATGTTTAACTTGGCATAATGTCAACCACAAAACTAGCTTATTGTATATTCACCAAAATGTCCAATTTTAACATCTAATCATATAGCCTATTTCAACATGAACTTGCATAGTTTATGAAACCCAAACGATACTTAACATAGATCCAATTATACTTGCATAAGCATAAGAATGTGTTTATAGGTCTTGGATCATGTAGGCATTAAAAGTCTCAAATCTACAACATGTTTACATAAATTCTAAGTTAGACTAAGGGAATGTATATAGTCTATACCATCGACATAAACATAAAGGGATCAATTTCTAGTTTTTTGCCACAACTTGCTATTGCTATTACTTTCATATACAAATATCCAATAGGCTTGCATCAATCAATTTATGCTACAAATATCAATACACAAGTCATGACATAATTATTACAATACACAGAATTCATACAGTAACATAATTCTATTTTCATTTACATCGAATCACGTCACAGTTTTTTTTCATATTCTGAAAGGTCACTATACTTACAACGAATGCAGAATTCTTGAATTCGGGATTCTGAATTCTGAAATTGAGATGCGCTCCTTTAGGTAGATTAACGTTGCGTTGATTAATTTGATTAAGATTTAATCTTCATCTTAATTTGATTTGTCTCTAAGCTTTTTCCCGCCCAGCCCAGTTTGAACCTGTTTTTCGAATTTATAATTTTAAACTGAGCTGTTTGAATTTAAATTTTATTCTGATAATTCCGAAGGCCATAACTCCTTCATACGGAGTCCGATTCACGTAAACTCAGACTCTATCTTAAGTAGAATTTCGAGACGAACGCAATGGCGTAACCCATTTCCCTTAATTCTTTCATTTAGAATTAATTACAATTTAATTTGTAAAGCTTAATGTTATAGAATTCACGGGGTGTTACAAGATGGGATGCAATTATGAGGACCTTGACCAAAGAAACCTTGATCTGGAGCGCGCTAAGAGTCAAGCGGGAAGCAAACGCAAGCCCTCTACGAACCAGGCTGAGTCAAGCAATGCAGCATCCACAAATCCGCGAACTAGCAGGACGCCAAAGGGAAGCTGCTACAATTGTGGAAAGATGGGGCACCATTCTAATGTGTGCACAGCCCCAAAGCGGCAGAAGACCAACTCCCAGGGCTCAAGCCAGAACTCTCCGAACCCTCGTTCATGCTTTAACTGCTGCAGAACCGGACATCTCATCAAAAATTGTCCATTGCTTAAGAAGGCAGAGGTTGCACATGTGTATGACGGGGCGAACCCACCGGCTGCTTCCGATGGAGCAGGTAATCCCGATGTTTTGGGAGGTACCCTTAAAATTAAAAATATTCCAGTTTCTGTATTATTTGACACGGGTGCATCACATAGTTTTATTGCAAGTAATACTATTAACAAGTTAAAGTTAAATCAGAGAAAGCTTACAGAATCGGTTAGGGTTCATAATCCAATATGGGGTTCTATTATCCTCAGTTCATATTGTAGAGTGCCGGTCTCTTATTCTTTCTACAAGTTTCCTCTTAATCTAGTCGTTATGGATTTCCTGAGTTCGATATCATTCTCGGGCTAGATTGGTTAACGCAATACGAAGCCAAAGTAAATTGTGTGGAAAGGATAATAAAAATTAAAACGAAACTTGGATATATTACTATATCATGCCATGGTTCAAATCCAGATAGAAAGGAATTTTGGTATGCGCTAGAAGTTATCCCCACTTCCTTAGAAAATGTTCCTGTTGTAAGAAACTATGCAGATGTGTTTGAGGAAGTTGAAAACTTACCTCCGCAAAGAGAAATTGAATTCAGAATCGATCTAATTCCAAATGCCAGACCAATAGTACATCCAATTCGAAGAATGACTCCAAAGAAAAAGAAGAATTAGGCGATCAAACTCGTCAACTGCTATGGAAGGGTCTGATCAGACATAGCTTTTCTAGTTGGGGTGCAACTGTAGTGTTTGTCCCTAAGTCAGATGGTACTCTCCGATTGTTTGTTGATTACCATGACCTCAACAAACAGACGCTAAAAAACAAATACCCGTTACCCCGCATCGATGATCTGTTAGACCAATTAAATGGGGCGAGAGTATTTTCCAGAATGGACCTAGCTATAGGTTTCCATCAATTGAGAATCGCCGAAGAGTGTGTTCCTTTGATAGCTTTCAGAGGTCCAGACATATTTTATGAATGGTTAGTAATGTCGTTCGGCTTATGCAACGCTCCAGCCTACTTCGTGGATCTAATGAATAGAGTGTTCAGGAAGTTCTAAATAAGTTTGCCCTGGTATTCATTGATGATATTTTAATCTACTCTAGGTCAGAAGACGAGCATGAAAGACATCTAGAACAAGTATCGGGGATTCTGAGGAAGAACATCTTCAAAGCCAAATTCTCTAAATGTATCTTCTAGTAGGAAGAGGTGAAGTTCCTTGGCCATGTCATGTCAAAGGAAGGAATTTCTGTAGATCCGAGCAAAATTACAGCAATTCAAGACTGGAAACAGACTACTACACCCACAGAGGTCAGAATTTTTATGGGATTGGCAAGTTATTATCGAAAATTCATTAAGGATTTTTCAAAGATATCCGATCCATTAACAAAGCTTAAAAAGAAACACGAGAAATTTAAGTGGACTTCCGACTGTGAGGAAGCTTTCCAGGAATTGAAATAAAAATTGGCAACTGCTCTAGTATTAACCATTATCGATGGCAATCAGGATTTAACGGTTTGGATGGATGCTTCTATTAGAGGTCTTGGTGCAGTGTTAATGCAAAGAGGCCAAGTAGTCGCTTATGCAAGTCGCCAGCTAAAACCGCATGAGAAGAATTATGTAACTCATGATCTTGAGTTACTTACCATCGTTTTTTGCTTTGAAAATCAGGACGCATTACTTATTGGGTGAGAAATTCGAATTGTTTACAGACCGTAAATCATTGAAGTATTTGTTCACCCAGAAAGATTTGAACTTGAGACAGCAGCGTTGGTTAGAATTTCTCGCAACATATGATCTTGATATTCTGTATACTCCGGGGAAAGCCAACGTTGTAGCTGATGCGCTTAGCAGAAAAATGGCAATCATTGCCAATCTTATAATTACGCCTGCGTTGATTGATAAAATATCTGCTCTCTAGAAGAATGATCACTTCATTCAAAGGATCAGAGAGAGAGAGAGAGAGAATACAGAAAGTCGAGCCCTCGAGTTTTCAAGTGGATAAGGGAGAAGTTCTGAGATTAAAAGGGAGGATCTGTGTTCCCAACATCCCAGAGCTCAAAAGGGAGGTGTTGGATGAATGTCACAAATCCAAGCTTTGCATTCATCCCGGGGTAAGTAAAATATACAACGATATCAAGCGCACTTTCTGGTGGAGGTCCATGAAGAGGGACATTTCTTTATATGTTAGCAGATGCCCTACTTGTCAACTAGTCAACAGTGACCAACAAAAACTGGCCGGATTGTTGCAACCATTGGAAGCCCAAGTTGGAAATGGGAACAGATTTCCATGGATTTCATAGATGGTCTTCCCCGAACCAAGAAAGGTAATGACAGTATTTGGTTGATCATAGATCGCTTCACGAAGACCGCCCATTTCATACCTGTCAGATCCAATAGAACCGCCCAAAGTCTAGCACAGATATATTTCAAACAAACTGTTAAGCCGCATGGAATTCCCATCAGCATAGTCAGTGATAGAGACCCAATATATGCTAGCAAATTCAGGGAGGCATTCCAGACAGAATTGGGAACAAAACTGAATCTGAGCATCGCTTATCACCCTCAGACAGATGACCAAACTGAGCAGATGAATAGAATTCTAGAAGATTTATTGCGGGCTTGTATTATTGATTTTGGCGGGTCATGGGAAGATCACTTGCATTTGGCAGAATTCTCATATAACAATAGCTATCAGGCAAGTTTAAAAATGTCACCATTTGAAGCATTATACAGTAGACCGTGCAAATCTACCGCATGTTGGGTAGTACCTAGCAACAGACTTGTGTTGGGACCCGATATGATTAGAGAAGCATCTGATAAAGTCGATTTCATCAAGAAACGATTGAAAATCGCGCAAAGCCGACAGAAAAGTTATGCGGATTCTAGAAGAAGAGATGTGGCATTCGCTGTTGGTGATTATGTTTATTTGAAAGTTTCTCCGATGAGAGGAGTAATCCAATTCGGTAAAACTGGGAAACTGGCACCCAGATTTATTCTTCCCTTTCCTATACTTGAATAAATTGGAACTCTTGCTTATAGGGTTTCATTACCTGATTGGTTGCCTGGAGTGCATAATGTGTTTCACGTATCTCAACTTAGAAGACATGTGCATGATCCGGATCTTGTTGTAGAAGAAGCAACGCAACAGGACTTGGAAATTACCCCAGAATTAGCAGTCAGAAGAGAGCCGTTAAAAATTGTGGGCAAAGAAACTAAAGAGCTAAGGAGCAAGAAGGTTCATTTAGTTAAAGTGCAGTGGAGTAGTGATCCTAGAGACTGTACTTGGGAGACTGAGGAAAGCATTAAGCAAGCTTACCCCAAATGCAGAGTAGACATCTCTGACTAATTCCGGTGCAAGGTACCTTTACAATACTTTGCATTTCCATTTCTGTTTCCTCCTGTACTGCTGTTTCCTTTTCGGGGACGAAAACTTTTAAGTGGGGGAGATAGTAATAACCCAGAAAATACGTGCCAATTAAAATTTTTTAAATTGATTATTTTAAAGGAATTTAAACAATTGAAATAGAATATTTCAATAAAATAATGAGTTAGAAATGGTGCAGTAGTTTGAAATTTTGAATTCAAACTTTGACTGACTATACCGGGTGCAAAATAAAACAGATTTTTGTGAAACCAAAAATATTTAAATTTGTTTATGAATATCTTTCTAACGAATCTGAAAAATCGAAGTTTCATAGCGGGAATTAAAAGTTATGGCCAAACGAATTTTCAGAAAGGTCGCTATAGAGAATATATAACCCTTGAAAATAGACATTTTGCAAACGACCTCGGAATTCGACGAAACCACTTTTGTTGGATCCAGGATGTCGAATTATTTCTAGGTTTCAAATTTCATAATTTTTGAAGCTATTATGTGAGCGTGGCCAAAGAAAACGTGTTTGGTTGATTTTTATTAAATTGGATCGACCAGAAAATGGCCATTTTTCAAACGGTCTCAGAATTTGACGAAACTAGTTTTGTTGAGACCGTAGGGTCAAAACATTGCTAGATTTATTTTTCTGGAATTTTTCGAATCAGTTTGTGGCCCTAGCAAATTGAAATGTACGTTCAAAATCGGATATTGAATGTTTTATATTTTAATTTGAAGAATAATTGGCTATAACAGTCGAGTTAGCCTACGAAACATATCCCATTGTGTTTGCGATGGGGAAATTTAGCTAGGGACGACAGTCGTTGGGTTTGGATTGGTGTTCGTATGGAGAAGTACTATTTTCAAAATTAAATAAAGCACCGACCAATTAAAAAATTCTATTCATAATTTAATTTATAAAATTCTCTCAGAAACTCCCCCACTCGACTTCGACGGAAATGATTTTCCCCCGCTCCCGGCAATTTTCCGACCTCCACAGCCACCATTAGCCCCACCCCCAGTTCAACTTTTTGTAGTTCTCCTCTTCAAATCCATACATGCCACTCCCCCTATCGTCTAGTATTTCGTGTGAACGACCTCCCCAAAGTCCAGACCTTTCCGCTACCGCCATCATCGCCAGAGGCGATCGAACTGGCCGTGACCACCAGGCGCGGAAACCCCTCTCCTTCCTCTTCGATGTAGTATAAGCTGATCGACCTCTCGTGCAACGGATTTGCTGCAAATTCGAAACCTAGTTTCGAAGGTTCAAAGGAGGTATACGGCTTTGATTTTCAAAACTGAAAATAACACATTTAAGTGTTGCAAATTTTGAAAAAATCATATATTTATCGCGTGGTAACGAAATTCGATGAAACAGGAAACATCGTGACCGTAAGGACGCCCTCTACAGTCTAGAAGTGTCCGGGGATTTTTCTGAGCTTGCTAGGATTTTTAGAAAAACAATAACCAATGCGCGGTTTCTAAACAGAAATGTGAATGGACATGTGTTGTATAAGTTATACAAGCAAAATATAAATTATATATTTGTTGTATACCTCATGTACACGCGTAGTATAAGTTGTATGAGCGAAGTATGAATTATACATGCATTGTATAAATCATATATGTGTTGGAATGGAAATAAAATATATTTATATATGAATATATATATATACTCCCCTCGTCCACAAACCATGGGCGATATTTATTGATTGTGAATTGGTGTGCAAAATTTGGTAAATAATGCGAATGGTGGACAGGATTGTTTAAGGTTGATATTGTTTGGATTGTGGTTGAAAAATACCATTGTGGTTGAAAAATACCCATTTGTGATTGAAACAAAATTTGAATAAATTATGGAAAAGAAAAAACATACTCGCCTGCGTTCAAATTAGATGTATGAAATCCCCATTACCACAAACCGTGAGGTTTTAAGGTAGAGCGAGGAGCCGTACTCGGGATGGTGCCGGTTTTAAATACCCTGCTGTTATGCTGCCGAAATTTTCAATAATATTCATGTGTTAGAATTATTTTCATATGTTGAATAGAAATTCATGTGTTGAAACCATATTGATGTGTTGAAACCGTATTCATGTGTTGAATAGAAATTCATGTGATGAATAAAATTCTTTGAAAAATAAAAATAACATTTTATCACATATATAAACTATATAAACTATTCGTGTTTTAAATGAATTATTTTAACATTAAAAATCACATTTCTATTATATATATAAATTATTCATGTGTTGAATAAAGGATTAGAACGATAAAAATCATATTTTTATCATATGTGTGAAGTGGATAATATTCATGTGTTGAATATATAGATTGAACAATAAAATTTACATTTTTATTGTGAATATGAAGTGCTAAAAATGTTCATGTGTTGAATAAATATTTTAGATGATAAAAATATCATTTTTATCATGTAAACGACTCGCTTAAAATGTACAAGTGTTGAAACAAATATTTGTTTGCTCTGAATATTATTTTTAACATACAGACGAACTAAATAAAATAGTCATGTGTTTAAATATATTTTTATTCGCCAAAAATATCATTTTTATGCGATACATGAAGTGTTAAAAATAACCACTTGTTCAAATAAATATGTATGGGTTGAAAATATTATTTTTAACATGTGTAGGAAGTGTTAAAAATAACCATAGGTGGAAATAAACTTTTGTTCGCTAGAAATATTATTTTTAGCTTAGTTTTGCACATATATATATACATGTGTTGAACAGGAAATGGATTAGCTGTTGAGTAAAGAATTCATTTGCATGCCCGACAAATAGGTAAACCTTAATGAGTTGGATGTGCAAATTTTATTATTATATCAACTCCTGTGAATGCCATTGGATGCAGAGTGCTGGTTTTTTGTGTGTAATAAACATTGCCATAAGATAGTAACAATTAATTTTGAACTACACTACATGGCATACTTCTTGAAGATAGGCATATTTATCATATACCACATAAGCAAATTGGATCTTGTGTGACGAGGTTGAAGATTAACCATACGAGCGAGAGGCTTGTATGGTGATGACTATATATTACAGTTTGAACTGATGACTGATCTGGACTATATAAATTGTAACGGTAAATTGCAAGATTAATAAAAACCCCACACGGGTCTGGAGATGACAATAAACACGTCTCTCTGGTCATTAAAGCAAAAAAACCATTTATAGGGTGACGAGAATTTATTCTCTGGAGTTATGATCTATACACACTCCCATGTGGACACCGGAATATATCACTATAAATATGTGCATGCCTATTAGGATTTATTGGGTACCTAATACGGCGCAATAAATTTCCAAACCCCTTCCCGTACAAAGGAGGTTATGGCGATTTTTTTTGAAATATAAAGGTGTTAGTGAAATATTTGAAGTGAAAACGATATTGAAATCGCTGAGTGAATTATATTTATATATACATATATATATATATAAATTAAATTAAAACGAAGCGAGGCCGTGCAGTTTGCGTTTTGAAATCGTAACTTCAAACGATTATACCGAAAGATCCGACCATCGGATTTTGACAAAACTGGAACCGTTGGGTTCGCTTTTGAGAGATCTTTCCAACGATATGAACTTGGTTGAAATCCAACGGTTACATTTTCAGATATGTGTAAAACAAATTTAGGGAAAAACAACGCCAGTGCCTCGGCACGACCTGAAACGTCGTTTAATTAAATAAGGCCGTTTTTAAATAAATAAAAATGGCGATATATCGTTAAAAAATATTTTTGACGACATAGAATAGAAATGAACAGATTCTGCTTGGTTTGCTTGATATTTGGTGGTTGAATGTGTTTGACATGAAAATTATACTAAAGAACTGAAATGTGAATGTCGAATGATTTAACCATGTGAAGAATTGATTTGAAAATCTAAATACGTGGATTATTTGAAAAGGCCGAGGTAATTCTCATTTCAAATAATCGATCGACAGTTAGAAGTCGAAGAGTTGAAGACGGTTCAATATCGATGATCTTCACATTATATGGATGGGCGCTACTGATGCTCATGATTGGAGTAGCTACCTTGAAGGAGCTGAAGTGGTGGTTGTCCGGACTTATGTTAATTGTACATATATGCGAGGAATTTGGTGCATCCGGCTTCGTTCAAACCCAGAACGAACTTGTAAATGGACTGTGTGTCGGACATTGGATTTTGTTCTGTGTTGATTGATCTCTATTAAATATATATATGTTCGGCGGCGGAGAATTTATTCTCTTGCTTAACGCCCTTCTCTGAGACGTACGAGCTTAGAGGTTATATATCGATAGAAATCAGTCACATGGAGTGAATTGCTTGTGTGGCATGCCTAAGTGGCATATGATCAAGGCTTCTGTTGAAAAGCAAAGTCTTGTGGTTGATGATCAAATCATAGCCTATGTGTCGTAGCTTTGTGTATAGTGTGGATTCACGAGCCTCACACCTCGGTATGAGTCAAAAATGGTGGGATAAGGACCCAAGGAGTGCATGACGTTTCTTTCTAGCTATGGTTGATGTCAGTGACCTACCAGCCCTGACATTTATATATTCTTTTTACTTGTATGGTTGTTGGAATGCGAGGCACCTCGATTATAGGTCCTATAGGACCAGCAAAAGTGTGTCCAGGAATTGCTAATCCTCAAAAGTAAGAGAGCACATGCCTTGGAGGATCCAGGGATCACTATGTGTGGTACTGAGACATTTGATAGAGTGTCTCGAACAGGGATGAGCTTGCCCCTTGCCTCGACTCATGATGTAATCCAATTTCCAATACGAAATTGTGGATTTGATTGTATTACTAGTATGGCGACATGATATATGGTACCCATGCCGTCTACGATTGATATTTATGATTGAAGTCGTTGTTGAAACATATATGCACTAGTAATAATATCAAACACTTTTGGTTTATACGTAAGAAGCATCTCTTAGCCATTATAAGGTAAAACTCTATCCTACGGCTTGCATTGCATTGTGTGATGGGACCTGAGTCTTATAATGGCTTCACTTTTATAAAAAGCATTGCGATGATTTAATAATTTACTTTATTTCATGAACTAGCAATCTTTGGAGTAAACCCATTCCGCGAAAGTGGCGTGGTCCTTTGATTTGCCTTATTATTGTTGTTTATTTAATTAAGTAGATTTCTCATACCAGTCCCATGACTGACTCGTAGTTTGTTTCACCTTGCAAACTCGGTGCCCCCTTATTTTCACACGGGCAGCCCAGTAACAGGTAGCTGGCGTATTTTGGCTTTGCACCGCAGCAGAGGTGCACCTTTTGGATCATGGCGAGGCTTGACTTCACAGTGTTGGCTATTGATTTTCTGCCATCGTTATTATATGTATATGATTCCGCCTTAGGCAATGTAGACTGATGTTTCTTTATGTACTCTCTATGTATATGATTCCACCTCAGGCGATGTAGACTAATCATGTATCTTTATGCACTAAGTAGTATCCTGCACTGTGCTCTCTGATGTTGTGATATGTATGATTCCGCTGTCATATTTGTGTAAATTATTCTATTTCCTTCTTATGCTATTATCTGTACTGCTAATGATGGTTAATGTGTTATATTCTAATGATTATCCTTAACACCATAGCACGGTGTTTTGGGACCGTCACATATGGTGTTGTCTTGTATTCAGTTAAATTCATGTCATGTTGCTTTTACCTGTTCACATGCTGAAAGTTACTGAACTTACCAGACTCTATGTCTGACTCTGTTTTCTTTCGCTTTCTTGTCTTCCATTTCACCCCACCCCTAGGTTCGCAGGAGGGAATATTACTACTTAGTCTAGTTTTGTTTTCAAGCTGAAGATTAGTCGAAGTTTTGCTGGGATTCTCTTTTCCATTGCTATGGCTGGCTCACGCTACATTGGGGAATATAAATGTTATTTTATGCTTCCTTATTTTGTAAGATAGATATTCTTTTATTGGAAAACAAATGTTGTACAAACTATTTTATCGATAAAGTAAAGTCCTATTTTCCGCTGTTTTAATTTTGTCTGTCTTGTAATTTATATGTATCTTTTACCTATAACTCTCCACCAAAATTAAGGCATTCCCTTTGTGAGTTACCTTAACGGATGTGGGGTGTTACATACACCTTAATGGGAGCGACCCACTTAGCCATGCTGCCTGCCCGATTTCTGTCATTTCCCGGTTAATGAGGCTTGAGGTCATAACGTATCTTTTGGAATATTTGACCACAATTCGCTTTGAATGCCACATCGTCATACCCGTCAAATCACAAATTGATTTCCCAAAAAATACCACGGGTATAATCTAAGAGAAACGAAATCCTCCGCCACCAAACGTAAGTACATTTGAAGAGATCAACTTACGCGATCCGTTAGATATACTCTGTCAGACATTCGTCCATTCACGTTGTCCTAGGACTGGACAAACCGAAGGCGCTATTCTGTAAACAGGATAGCCCTTGTATTACTCCGTCTTCAATCATTTCCATCATATTTGATCGCAACGCTAACGTCCATACAGAGTGGTTTTCAGATAATAAATCTGATCCCGGTCTCTCCGTATTGACGACGGAAAAATGGTCAAAATCTTTGATAGTCGGTGATTTAACTATCAAAGAAAAATAGGTGTACAACCAACGATCTTATTTCCAGATAGAAATTCGACCGATCAATCGACAGTTATCTCTTTTAATTTAATTCATCATTAATTTATTCATTTCCCATTTCTATATATTTGTAAATTCTTATTTTCTATATTTAGAAAATATATTTTGTAAATAATTTGAGAACATCACCATATTTACTTCCATCTCTTGTTTTCTATGCTAGAAAACATTTTTGATTCTTATTGGAAAAAAATTCCAACACTCCTTCATTTGATTTAAACAAATGTTCAAATAAAACATCGCTACCAATCCAAACCATTATACTCATTAACTAAATTCTCTTAACCAACTTTCACTAACGAACCTTACCCATCCCTTAGTTAAAAACGAAGTCAATCAAGTTGGGGTATAATTACCTCTCAGCCTTAACTGAACAACATCTCTAACCTCGAAATAGACAACGTTCACCTATTAAATCTTTAACCAACTTCCTTACATAACTTGGATTCTATTTACGAATCCACTTCTTTTACCAAAATCATTTGATTATAACAATAGTATTCAAATCTCTATTTCTGAAATATCTAACTTCAATATATAACTTTTATTCCTTAATTTAACTAAATAACTAAACCACTAATTTATTAATAAGTAAACCTTTATTAAATATGGAAAGTAAATATTACTTTACCGAATTTGATATAATCAAATTCAATGTATAATTCTCTTTTTCGAATAATCTCTATTTGATAACTCCTCTCGAATAACTATATTCAATTATCTCTCTTTGAATGATTTAAATTCGATTAACTTTTTACGAATCACTATATTCGATTAACTCTCTTCGAATAACTACATTCGATTAAATCTCTTCGAATAACTATATTCGATTAACTCTCTTCGAATAACTATATTCGATTAACTCTCTTCGAATGATTTACATTCGATTAACTCTCTTCGAATAACTATATTCGATTAACTCTCTTCGAATGATTTACATTCGATTAATCTCCTTTCGAATAAACTATATTCGATTAACTCCTTTTAATTTTATTCAAATAAATTATTTCGAATAACTCATTTGATTTAACTCATTTGGATTAACTCAGTTTGATTAACTCATTTTGACTAACTCAACTCGATTAACTCAACTTGATTAACTTACTTGATTAACTCAACTTATTTTACTAAACTTATTTAACTCAATTGATTTAACTCAATTTATTTAACTCCTATCTAATAACTAATATTCGATTAATTTATATTCGAATAACTATGTCTGTTTTAACTTTATTTCGAATGGCTAATATTCGATATAACTCCATTCGGTTGACTCTAGATCGCAGCGATCACAATGGTTACGCCTGATTCCCTCAGGAAACATCCAACCGCCGTAGGCTATCTGCAGACCTGCGAATTACGATAGCAGTCGTACGAAATGGCAACATATCCTAAATAACTATGTTTGACTAACTCTATCTCAAATAACTATATTCGATCAACTCTAATCGAATAACTAATATTCAATTTATCCTAATTCGATTAACTACGTTCAGTTAACTCTATCTAGTTAACTCTAACTGATTAATTCTAACTGGTTAACTCTAACTGATTAACTCTAACTGGTTAACTCTAACTGATTAACTCTAACTGGTTAACTTTAATCAATTAACTCTAACTCTAATTGATTAATTCTAACTCTAATCGATTAACTCTAACTCAAATCGATTAATTCTAACTCTAATCGATTAACTATGATTCGATTAACTCCTTTTATACAATTCTAATCACTTTTCAAGTATTTCCTTTTATAATCTATTTATTTACAAAATAAATCCCTTTTTGATAATTCTATTTATTTTATAAAATGTTTTCTTTTTATAAAATCTATTGATTTTATAGGTAATTCCTTTGATAATCTAACTATTCTCTTTTCTATTTATTTTACACATATTTCCTCTTTCTATTCTATTTATTTTTTAAATAAATATCCCTTTTCAATTCTATTTGTAAATAGTTTACAAATAATTATTTTTCAATTTTATTTGTAAATGTTTTACAAATATCTCCCTTTAATTTTATCTATTTGATTAACAAATAAATATTCCTTTTTAATCTATTTATTTTCTAAATAAATATTTTCTTTTATAAAATCTTTTGATTTTATACATATTTCTTTTTCAATATAACGTTGAAATTTTCCTTTTTAACATTCCAGTATTCCTTATGGTATTTAACGTACCATATAACAATGATCGGCATCATTCAACCATACAAAATCAACAACGGATTTCATATCACATCATATAATACAATATATGAAAAAAACAGTAAACTAAATGTTGAGGAACCCAGTTGGTTCCCTCCGACCTGTTTCCCTACATCCACAGATGTTAATCACATGAATAACACGAATACGAAATATACTGATAAACAGAATTAATATTCGATTAACGATTCATGTATATATCGTTATCTATATTTTCAACCAATTAACTAGAAATTCAACCAAACAGTCAACACACAGCAAATAACCATCATTTATAGATTCTAAAAATATTTTATAAAAATATATATTGAGCAGAGTTAGTGAGATTTACTCACATTGGTGGTTTATCGTTAAATAATGATTATCGGTCATTGATTTGATTCAGGCATTTAATTTCACCATAAATCCAAATGAGCACCAATTCACTCACGGTCAGTCCCATGGCGTACCCACCATCCCTATGATCCCAATGGATCTTGTTTTGCCCAATTCTAATTAACTAGGACGAAGTTATGATTATTTCTAGTTCATACAATATTTAAGCTAAACTAAAACAAATTTATTTCATATCGTTGGGCCTTACCACTTTCAAAAACGCCAGCCCAATTACAGTCCAACCCGCCCCACTTACGTTCCTTCTTCCCCGAATTATCCTGTAACCACTCCTCCTCATTAACGCAAATTCAATCCACCGAATCTCCCTCGCCACTTCATTAAACTTCAAACCGTAATTTCCATCTTCCATCTCTTCAATTCCTCTTCCAACCAATACCAGTCTCGGTCCACTCGCACCCATGAACGAAAATCCGTTCTCGGCTCGACATTGGCGGATCACTGAGTGACATCAACATGTTTAAACTCAAAAAATCCCCAAAAATTCATAATTTTCTCGAAATCTTTAGCTAAATCCAAAAATACACTTCGATCGAACTCAAAACCCAAGAATTCAAAGAATAACTCAGCCCTAGCTTCACTGTGTAAAATACAGCGAACCAATTTGTTTGCCAAACCCAACCAAAATCATATAGAAATGAAGAGGAACGCTCCGGGAATCCAAAGATAATTGTTTCGAGATTTTTAGATTGATTTTTGCTTGATTTTCAAAGTCTTGAATTTAACTGTGGGTTTTAGTTAGATGTTGCGGCGCAATTTTTGACCACCGAAAGATAAAGTCTAGGGTTAGAAGGAGAGTACGTATTTATAGGATAGATTAAATAATTTTTTATTCGACTAGTTTATTAGTTTTTATTGAATCGTTATCCACATTCGTCCTTTAAAAATCCCTGTGCTCACATACAATACTCAAAAATCATGGAAATTGGCATGCAACTACAGTTTGATATTATGGTCCCAAAGAAACTGGTTTCGTCGAATTTCGACTCCGTTTGTTCACATAGCGTATTTTTAAAGGTCAAATTATCGAGTGTATTTCATATTAAAATCGCCCACGGCCACATACTGACTTGAATAATCACGGAAATTGAAATCTAACAACAATTTAATATTGCGGATCCAACAAAATTAGTTTCGTCGAAAACAGAGGTCGTTTGCAAAACTGGCTATTTTTTTAAAGCTCTGAATAACCCATTTAAATATATAAATATATCTAAAAACAATTAAATTAAATAAAAATAATTTAATATTATCGTATATATTCACACTAGAATATCATACAGCTCCACTGGGATTTATAACTTGATATTTCCAATTTCCCAGTTATATTGGCATTCAATTTATATATAAAATCCTTTTATAATATAAATATATATTTAAAATTCTTAAAAGAATTCCATAGCGACTTTTCTAAAATTTGATTTGGACATAAATCAAAATCTACAAAATGAAATCCCAATTTTTCTCTTCCATTAGAAAAATATACTTCACCAGCTCCGAACGTTTCTTGTTTCATAGAAATCCGGCATAAAACGAATCTTGTACATTTAATTGAAGTTCAAATCGCCAAATTACGAACTGCAGCGCCATTTCGAGCTCGATTTTAATTATAATATATCATACATTCAAACTGTCATTCAAATGATATATTCGTTATTCTAATTCAAATTCTAAACTGAATTATATACTTTGAATTGTCCAGTTCACACTATATTGTCAATTCACTATTTCTGATTATTTCAGAAATTAAATATATTATACTATTATTTATTTTAATTAAATATTCAATATTATCTAATTAAACGACCATATAATTCTCAAAACCATTATTTAAATAATTAAATAATTTATTTATTATCTGGAAAATTACGGGTCGTTACATATCCTCTACACCGCACCAATACTAGTTTCATACTAAAAGATGACCCCTCTTGGCTAAATAGAATGATGATAGTTTCGTGTAGCAGCTTTCATAGGTAACCCTTGTGCACCTATCACCACTAGATGTACCCACTATCCTCCTTGTTCGATTATGTACTCCTAGCTGCTCGCTTAGGTGCCCCACTTTCTCCTACCACCACTAGTTGTACCCTCCCTACTAGTCATAGTAATGGTAGCTTTTTGTACTCCTAGCTGCTCTCGTAGGTGGCCCACTTGCTCCTACCACCACTAGTTGTACCCACTACCCTCCCCATTCGATTGGCTCCCTAACCTCGTAGATACCTGTGTTGATCCCACAATAGGGTGTATCACTCTCTAAGGTGGCAACCCCGATACTACTGAAATGCACAGCTTATACCAGCACAATGCAACAGCGTCTTACCTATTAGCCCGGACCCACGCATGCACATGACTCCGTTGGACTTGCACTGCCATCGCTAACTCTTTATTGACCTCTTACAATCAACCCTAGTAAGCGTGTCCCTATCCTCGACCTAGTTCGAGCTCATATAGATACTGAAATGGGTTACTATTTGAAAAGGGTCCACATATTTGACACAAGCTTCCCTCCTAAGCTTGCTCCCCGCTAGGAATTCCCACTTAACCCTTTTTTATCCCCATGTCTTATCACATGTTTCATTTTGGTTACGTGCTTTTATTATGTTTCACGTGTTACCCATGTTACCTAGTTAACCCTTTATTATTCACATGTCTTACCACATATCTTATCTTGGTTAAGTGCTCATTATTTATGTTATACATGTTACCTAGGCAAAACATGCTTCCCATGTCACCCACTTAACCCCTTTATTGTTCCCATGTCTTCCTACATGTCTTATCTTGTTTAAGTGTTTTTAATTGTGTTTGACATGCTATCCATGTCACCCATATACCCCTTTACTATTTCCATGTCTTACTACATGTCTCAGATTGGTTAAGTGCTTTAATTATGTTTCACATGCTACCCATGTTACCCACTTAACCCTTTATTATCCCCATGTCTAATCACATGTCTTATCTTGGTTAAGTGTTAATTAATTTATTATAACCGTAATCTTGCAAGACCCTTCACATTAGATTACCATTTTTCCGTTGCTGGATATGCCGGGCGGTTCCGAGCAGACTTCTACCGCAAACCGAATCTAACCTCATGTCTTAGCATTATTACGCATCTAATTTCTGCCTTTGACCTCTCACGTTACACTTCCGTTTGCGGTTTTTGGATATGCCGGGCAGTTCCGGGTAGACTTCTACCGCATATCAAGTCTAAGCTCGTGTCTTAGGTGTTCATTATCTCTTCTTTTCTACAAATCCAAATTCAAGTTCTGACTTATTAATATATTCCAATTGCCCATAATTTCCAATTCAAGTTACGTTTATAATTCCAATCCAAGTCATGCCTATAATTCCATGTATATAAATTGTACCAATTTATGCCCTAAATCAATTACATGATTACGAATCAATTTATGCCCAATTACATATTATTCAATATTTTCCTAAACTTTTCCCAATCTGTCTAACGTTTTTCGTATGCAAATCCCAACTTAATATGTTAGGCTCGAAGTTAGCCTAATCTCATAAAGAAAAAGGAAAAGAAGAAGGGAAGAGAATCATGACATCAAAATTGGCATAAAATAGGCATATGAAACATGAACTGGCATAGAACAATAAAATCGATCCAATAAGCATATGATAATAGTAATTTGGGTATGAATCTGAAAGATAAGAAATCTACAAAACTTGATATGATTCGTCTTACTTACAGGCATGCTCATTAAATCCAATTTACAATCCTATCACAATTACTTTTTAATTATATGCGGAAGTAACATAGACTCACAACGTCAGGATTTAGAAGAGAGGATAGATCTGAATTCTGATTTCTGAATTTGATTAGCTAAACTGTTGTTGTAGAATTTATTCTTATCTTCCAATTTGAGTACTCTTATTCTGATTTGCTTTGGTGGAGAAGAAAGGCTAGGTTAATTTAGATTTGAGCACCATGGAGGCGCCATGGATTAGTGTAATAAAATTAGGGTTTGGTTTAGGTGTCTATTTATAAGAGTACTAGGCGTATTAGGACCTTTAGATTAGACTAAGAACCATCTGAACCATCCAACCAGAAAACACGTCATCCAGCCAATCCTAGAAGGACACATCAGCCCTAGACCACCAAACCACGTCGTCCAGATCTGGGCAGATAGGGGTCGACACCCCTATAGGGGGGTCGACACCCCTGTTGACACCTACTATGGGGGGTCGACACCCACGAGCGAGAATTTTCCCGCTCATCCCTTTTCGCTGATTTCGAATTTTGAATTCATTTTTTTTTTTTTATTTATTATTTAAATAAATTCTGCTTTAAATTGAAATCTTCTAAGCTTCATAACTTCTTCATACGATATCCGATTTATGCAAACTCGGACTCTATTCCAGGCAGAATTCTGAGACGAACGCAATGGCGTAGCCCATTTCCCATCATTCTTCTTATAAAAATTAGGTATTCTTTAATTATCCCTTATGTCATGTTTTAAAATTACGAGGTGTTACATTCTCCCCTCCGTAAAGGTTTTGGTCCCCGAAATCTTCAAATTAAGAAGAATGTATCCTAACATCCATCATCCATCTACTCATCCATCATCCACAAGCATCCATTGTCCTTAAAAGATTTCTAATGTTATATGAACATATGCAAAAGTGTGTTTATATGTCCCCTATCTAATGCAAAGATTAGGCAGTCTATTGATTCAGTTGAACTCCTTAATGCGAAACATGACAGTGCCAGGCATCCATTATGTATGCAAAAGAATCCTAAAGATACATATCATTTCTATATGAGTGCACAACCATTCATTTAAATGCAGCATCCATATGATAACACATTCAATATACATCCATCAATCTAAATATGCACACTCATTCATATGCAATATGAAAGTGATTGAGCCGATCTAGTGCTTATTGTGTGTGTAAATGCATCCACGAGTAACCACTAGCAAACACTTACATCCACTTGCATCCACCAAACATAAATGTCTCAAACACATGTTTACAACCATAGGTTTTTCAACCTAAGGGTCGAAGATATAATCCAGAGGATACACTAAACGATAGAACAAGTATAAACAAAGCGGTAGAAAAAGGAGAAGTTAAGAACATACCCTCAAAAAGGAAAGGGTACGACGCGTGTATCTTGTCTTCAGTCTCCCAAGTCGCATCTCCTTGATCATCTCCCCCGCTGGACTTTAACCAACTTACCTCTCGGTTGTGTAATTTCTTGACCTCCGATCGAAGGATGCATGTAGGAACTCGTCTAACTGTGTCATCTCGCTCTACTTCTGCTTCTTAAAGCATGATCGGCTCTACTACTTCCGCGGTATCATGTAAACACTTCCTCAAATGCGACACAAGAAATACGTCATGAACACCACTATGCTTCTCAAGCAACTTTACTCTGTAGGCCATTTGTTCGATTCTTTCTGTAATGGGGAATCGCCCTACGAACCTTGGTGCCAATTTCCCTACAAATCCAAAACGAACTACATTCCTCAATAGTGACAGTTTAATAAAAATTGTGTCTCCAATCTTCGAACTCAAGATCGGTTCGTCCCTTATTAGCGTATGACTTTTACCGGTCTTGTGTCATCTTCATGCGTTTTCGAATAAAGTCTATCTTCTCCGAAGTTTCTCTAACCATCTCGGGCCTAAGCAATATCTTATATGTAGATTCCCACTAACAAGTCGGTGATCGGCAAGGTCGTTCATATAGAGCTTCAAAAGGTGCCATGCCAATACTAGTCTGATAGATGTTGTTGTAGGAGAACTCTACTAATGGAAGATGTTCCTCCCATGTCCCTCCAAAGTCCAAGATGCATAATCTCAAAAGATCTTCTAGAATCCGATTCACTCTTTCTGTTTGGCCATCCGTCTAAGGGTGATAAGCAGTGCTCAAACACAATTGTGTTCCTACTGCCTCTTGTAAGCTCTTCCAAAACTCACTAGTGAAAATGGGATCTCGATCGCTTACGAGGCTGGAAGGTATGCCATGTAGACGAATTATCTCTCGGAGAAAAACATATGCTAACCATGTCGTTGTTCTTTTACTCTTAACGGGAATGAAATGGGCGCTCTTGGTAAGTCTATCTACTACTACCCAAATCCCCGTATTACCCTTCTTTGACATCAACAACCCGTCGATGAAATCCATGGAAACACTTTCCCATTTCCACCGTGGAACCTCTAAAGCACCAGGCTTCTTTTGCTCGGCCTTGACTTGCTGGCACACTAAGCATCTAGAAACGAACTCTGCCACATCCGTCTTCATTCCGCCACAAAAGAAAACTTCTTATTCTGTTGCGTTCTTTGGGAACTTCCAACCTTGGATTGTACCCACCTTCGAGGGATTCACTGCTATCACCTCCTTTCAGACCAAGTGCCCTAAGAACCTTACTTCCTTCCTCCAAAAATGGCATTTGGAGAACTTAGCCTTGAGTTGATATGCTCGAAGGGTCTCTAAGACTTCCCTAAGATGTAGGGCATGCTCTTCCTCACTTCTAGAGAATATCAAGATATCATCCACAAAGACTACCACAAACTTGTTTAGAGACTCCCTAAACAACCTACTCATCAAGTCTACGAAATAGGCGGTTGCATTCATCAAACCAAAAGGCATGACGAGCCATTTGAAGAAACCGTCGGGAGTCCTAAAAGAAGTCTTATCACTGTCCTCAGCTACCCTCAACAGATGAAATCCTATAGCTAAGTCCAACTGCGAGAAAACCGAAGCACCAATCAACTGATCGAACAAATCATCTATCCTCGGCAATGGGTGTCTATTCTTCTTCGTGAGCTTATTCAGCTCCCTATAGTCCACGCCCAATCTAAAAGAACCATCAGCCTTTGTAACAAAAACAACAGGAGCACCCCACTCTGAGATACTTCTTCATATGAACCCTTTCTTAAGCAACTCTTTAACTTGTTTACTAAGCTCCCTCCTTCCTCTAGGAGCCATGTGGAGCACAAGAAATACAACTGGCTTTGCACTATCCACCAAGTATATACGGGAAATCTATCTCGTGTTATGGAGGTAAGCCCCTAACCGCCTCAAAGACATCTGCATACTCAAGGACTACTCGAACAGATTGCAAATCATCAACAGATGTGTCAAGAGATTCTAGGTAGCTAAGCGTAACAGAACCCTTAAGGTCGCATGAGATATCGAGAGTATTACCCAAACTAGTCAACAGTCTAACTACTCTCTTTTCACAGTTGAGAATGGCAGCATACCTGGCTAGCCAATCCATTCCTAGAATCAACCCATTGCCCATGAAGCCAAGCACATAAGTGTTGCACTCGAACTCAATGCCATACACATATATTCTCAAATCCCGACATAACATAGAAAGATGAGCCATACCCCCAATAGGATTTGAGACAACCACGGGATCCACTACTATACTAGTATCTAGGTGTAGAAACTCAACAACAGAAGCAAATATAAACGAATGTGAAATGCCAGAATCAAACAAAGTACATACAGGATGATTGAAAAGGAAAATCAAACTTTTAACAGAAACTTCTCTACCTCTATCAGGTATGCCAACCATGAGAGCACGCATTTGTCTTCCGGAAGATCCTGTACTTTGTCCTTGCCCTTGCCCTTGCCTTTTTGGACAATCCCTGATAAGATGTTCTGTCTCTCCGCAATGATAACAACCAGTCTTCTTCTTCTCCTTCCTACGGTCTTTGGCTATGTATGACCCACCATACCTCGGTAATGACACTTCCTCTTTTCTCGTGGTCTACAGTTCTTTCCACCCTTCTTAGGTTCCACTTCCTTATTCAGTGATTCTTCAACCATGTGAAACATATTAACAAGTCTCTCAAAAGCTGCCTCCATCGCACGGAAAACCCTACAAAGCTTGAAAGAAAATTAGCCGTAGGTGAAACTACTGCGACTATTGATGGAAGTTAGTCACTTCTTTGCCATTCAACAGGCGTCGTAGTCTCATCGTGCCTACGGAACCATGCCGCGATGAGGTCACCTCCCAGAAAGCCAGGAGCCCTGGAGACTCAGAAAAGAAGGAAACAAGGATTCAAACAGAAAAATCAAAAGATAGTGCATATGGCTTTGGGGAATATGCCTTTCAAAACAAACTTTTCTTTTGAAAATACTTCTTTTATAACATTTTGAAGACAACTTTCAAAATCTTTTATCTGATCCGGTAACCTTCAGCTCTGATACCACATGTAACACCCCACGTCCGTTAATGTCACTCACAAAGGAAATGCGTTAAGTTTCGTGCAACATTATAAGTAAACAGAATAGAATATTACAAGATAGATACATAAAATAGTACTTGAAAATTTTATAAATTTATTGCAGCAGAAACAGAAATAATTTTGGTAACATCTTCTCACCCATCGCACCAAAACGAAGTACATAATATCAATTTTGTACAAAAGTCATTAGAGTACATAATTATTAAAACCATAACCCCCAATCCAAAATGCCATATGAAAGAGAAACAAAGGTAAGCATTAGTTTCAGCACTTCAAGTAGGAAAGTCTGAATCAAGCTTCAACGTGCCCACCCTGAGAACCGGAGGGGGGGAAGGAAAGAAAAGAGGCGAAACAAAAAGGGTCAGACATAAAGTTTGGCGAGTCCAGTGACTTTAACAATATAATTAGTAAAGCAACATGATAAGAACATAAACAGGATATAAGAGATGACTGTAACATAAACAGATATGACAAGGTAACAAGATGATTAAGGTATAACTTTGACTGCGCTTCTAACCACTAAAAGATATCCTCTGCACCGCACCAATACTAGTTTCATACTAAAAGATGATCCCTCTTGGTTAAATGGAGTGATGATAGTTTCATGTACTTCTAGCTGCTCTCATAGGTAACCCTTCTGCACCTATCACCACTAGATGTACCCACTATCCTCCTTGTTCGATTATGTACTCCTAGCTTCTCTCGTAGGTGCCCCATTTGCTCCTACCACCACAAGTTGTACCCTCCCTATTAATCATAGTAATGTTAGCTTCGTGTACTCCTAGCTGCTTTCGTAGGTGCCCCACTTGCTCATACCACCACTAGTTGTACCTACTACCCTCCCCATTCGATCGGCTCCCTAACCTTGTAGATACCTATGCTGGTCCCACTATAGAGTGTATCACTCCCTAACGTGGCAACCCCGATACAACTGAAATGCACAACTTATACCTACAATATGCAACAGCGTCTTACCTACCATCCCGAACCCACGCACACACATGACTCCATTGGACTTGCACTACCATCGCTAACTCTTTCTTGACCTCTTACAATCAACCCCAGTAAGCGTGTCCCTGTCCTCGACCTAGTTCGAGCTCATATAGATACTGAAATGGATTACTGGTTGAAAGGGGTCCACACACTTGACAAAAGTTTCCCTCCTAAGCTTGGTCCCCACTAGGAATTCCCACTTAACCCCTTTTTATCCCCATGTCTTATCACATGTTTCATTTTGGTTAAGTGCATTTATTATGTTTTACATGCTACCCATGTTACCCACTTAACCCTATATTATTCACATGTCTTACCACATGTCTTATCTTGGTTAAGTGCTCATTATTTATGTTATACATGCTACCCAGGAAATACATGCTTCCCATGTCACCCACTTACACCTTTTACTATTCCCATGTTTTCCCACATGTCTTATCTTGGTTAAGTGTTTTAAATTGTGTTTCACATGCTATCCATGTCACCCACTTAACCCCTTTACTATTCCCATGTATTACAACATGTCTCAGCTTGGTTAAGTGCTTTATTATGTTTCACATGTTACCCACTTAACCCTTTATTATCCCCATGTCTAATCACATGTCTTATCTTAGTTAAGTGCTCATTAATTTATTATAACCGCAATCTTGCAAGACCCCTCACATTAGATAGTCGTTTTGCAGTTGCTGGATATGCCGGGCGGTTTCGGGCAGACTTCTACGTCAAATCGAATCTAACCTCGTGTCTTTGCATTATTACGCATCTAATTTCTGCCTTTGACCTCTCACATTAGACTGCCATTTGTGGTTGCTGGATATATCGGGCGGTTCCGGGCAGACTTCTACCGCAAACCAAGTCTAACCTCGTGTCTTAGGCATTCATTATCTCCTATTTTCTAAAAACCCAAATTCAAGTTCTGCATTATTATATATATTCCAATTTCCCATAATTTCCAATTCAAGTTACGTTTATAATTCCAATCCAAGTCATGCCTATAATTCCATGTATATAAATTATACCAATTTATGCCCCAAATCAATTACATGATTACAAATAAATTTATGCTCAATTACATATTATTCAATATTTCCCAAACTTTTCTCAATCGTTCCAACGTTATTCGTATGCAAATCCCAACGCAATATGTTAGGCTTGAAGTTAACCTAATCTCACAAAGAAAAAGGAAAAGAAGAAGGAAAGAGAATCATGACATCCATATGAAACATGAACTGGCATAGAATAGTAAAATAGATCCAATAGGCATATGATAACAGTAATTTGGGTATGAATCTGAAAGATAAGAAATCTACAAAACTTGGTATGATTCGTCTTACATACAGGCATGATCATTAAATCCAATTTACAATCCTATCACAATTACTTTTTAATTATATTGAAAGTAACATAGACTCATAGAGACAAGATTTAGAAGAGAGGATCGATCTAAATTCTGATTTCTGAATTTGATTAGCTAACCGTTGTTGTAGAATTTGATTCTTATCTTCCAATTTGAATATACTTATTCTGATTTGCTTTGGTGAGAAGAAAGCCTAGGTTAATTTAGATTTGAGTAGCATAGAGGCGCCATGGATTAGTGTAATGAAATTAGGGTTAGGTTTAGGTGTCTATTTATAGGAGTACTAGGTGTATTAGGACCTTTAGATTAGACTAGAAACCATCTGAACCATCCAAACCAGAAAACACGTCATTCAGCCAATCCCAGAAGGACACATCAGCCCTAGACCTCCAAAACACGTCGGCCACATCTCGACAAATGGGGGTCGACACCCCTGTCGACACCCACTAGGGGGGGTCGACACCCTCTGGGGGTCGACACCCCCTGGGGGTCGACACCCACAGGCGAGAATTTTCCCATTCATTTTTTATTTTTATTTACTATTTAAATAAATTCTGTTTTAAACTGAAATATTCTAAGCTTCATACCTTCTTCATACGATATCCGATTTACGCAAACTCGGACTCTATTCCAAGAAAAATTCCAGGACGAATGCAATGGCGCTGTCCATTTCCCTTAATTCTTCTTATAAAAATTAAGTGTTCTTTAATTATCCCTTGTGTCATGTTTTAAAATTATGGGGTATTACATCACCGAACCAAAATAACATCAAATTATGGTCCAACATAGTCAGGTCGTTCCCACCTCAGGCGCAACCGTCTTGTAAACAACAACCTAACTCCCCCTGAGTCACTCCATCCGTTCCACGTCCTGACTCTCCAGGTCGAACAACGACCTAACGACCTGACCCTTTCAAAGCACCAACGATCTGATTTCTTGAAGCACCAACGACCTATCCTTGTCAAAGCCATCCAACCTGACTTTGCACAAAGCCAACCAACCTGACCTCTACTAGAAACATCCCGGGCTGAACGACCTAATCCCAGTGATCTAAACCTGAATGATCTGTGCACCAGAATTTTTGCCCGGTCCATACTCCAAAACTTTGCCGGATTCATGCTCCAGAACTTTGCCCGATCCATCAAACTGCCCAGTGCATCAAACTGCCCAGTCCATAAAACTTTCCATTTCTTGGGGAACAAGAAAAACGATCTGATCAAAGCAAAAATGACCCGACCTAAGGAAAAACGACCCGACTATAGATTTGACCAAAAATAGCTCTTGACCAAATCATCAACAAACAACAACATCAGTGCGACCAATTCATCCAAAACATCCAATTCAACTATAAACATTTTATGAAATCATTAACAACATCAAAATGAAAATTATTTAATGATAATCATATAAAATTCACCAAAATCATGATATATGAATGAATGAACAAAACAATGAATCTAACTTGCATAAACATATGAATTAACACAAGAATTACAGGTTTTAAGTTGCTAGATTATATCCTATGGTGATTCAGATGAAAATATACTTACTATGATGTAGATCTAGGTCTTAAAACGATGAATAAAAGATCAAACAACCCATATAATTGATTGAATCCATGTGAGAGATGCTTATCACTCACCAATTCTTTGAATTAACTTGAAATTGCTAAATTCTCAATCCAATAATGAAGAATATGCTTCAAACCACTTGATTTGATGCGATCTCTCTTCACTTGACGTATATCTAGCTTCAAACGATGTAGATCTTCCATTCTCTTATGTAGATCTAGAATTTTAATGGTGGAAAGGTGTATTTGATTGAGCAAAAAGGATCACGAGCTCAACCAAATGAGAGAATGAAGAAAGTAAACTATTCTCTATGCCTCCTACCCCCTATTTATAGCTTCCATCAGCCCACTAATGGGCCACTCTAAATCAGCCCATTATGGCTAGCCAAACTTGAATAGAAATTGTGAAACACTAAAACAGTGATTCCTCCCAAACCGTTGAACCAAATCTTTAATGTGACCACGCTTCGGAATTGGCAACAATATTTTCTTTTCAATAAGAACAATCTCAGCACCTGATTCGATCCCAATCAAAAGTTATGCCTTGTACAATACTGACAGGGGCAAAATGGTCACAAATAAGATTGGTAAAAATTGTAGACATGTCTCACATCTCCATAATCAACCTAACAAAGTATGAGAATGATCCAACCCAAGGAATAAAATAAAAATGTTTTACGATCCACTAATACGTAAAATGAAGTTTTTATAAAGAATGAGCCTAAATCAGAAGATGATGAAGACTGATCATCAAAGGCATCATTTGTTGTATAATATATTAGTTTGTGTTATTATGAGCTATGTAATAATAATGATAATGACTACTCTTAGTTATGAACTTACTTATTTTATGTGTTATTCTGAGCTATGTAATAATAATGTTGATGACTATTCTTAGCTATGAATTTATTTATGTTCTGTACTATACTGAGTTATGTAATAATAATGACGACTATGCATGTTATGCATTATTTTTTTCATGTATGATTATGTGTTGATTATCTTCTGGGTATGATTATGATATGATATGTTATATGATTATGACTTGGTTAATGATTATGTGATCATTATTCTTTTGTATACATTATATGATTTTATGCATTCGATTTTGGTAGTTTTTTTGATAGAGACAATCAGTGAGTACATCTTGACCTTCTCGTTCACAATCTCCTGTAGTTGGAGCATGTCCTAGTAGCTCGGAGCCAAATGTACGTTGAGTTGCAGAGATTGTTCTTAAGAATGCCGAGTAAATATCAAATTTATTTGAATTACATTACTTAAAATATATTAAATATCTACATCAACATTTATACAGGGGTTTGAGGTGGAGCTGTCTACCTTTATTTTAGACATGCCCAAGTCATAATATAGGAGTAGAATGTGAGAATGTTGACCACATTGGGATAGTATCCCACCTCATATTAAAATTTAAAAATGCTATATGGGCCGACTTGACGGTAAATATAATTTTATATTACTATTGAAAATTAATATGCTATGTACAATTCAAAATAAATTCAATATACAGGTTGTAGTACGTGTGGATCCACAAAATCTGGATGTTTTATGAATCACTGGAACCAGAAAATAGGGAAAAATTATAGAGAGACAATTTCAAGGGCCAAAAAAGTTAGAATAAACCAAATTGGATAGGGGATGATATCTGGGTTGCATTTAATAGATATTTGGAAACCAAAGAAGCTAAAGTAAACTATAATGAGACAATTTACATTTATGTGGATTGCATTATTTTAATTAATAGTGTATTAAAATTAATAGGAAGTAGAAGCAAGGAATGCAATGAATATGAATAAGAATTCGGCTTTACATCATGGTGGCTCCAAATCCTTCCAACGACATGGGAGGAAGTTAGTATAAATTTTCAATATGTTTAGCATATGTTCATGTATATCCTTATGTATATCATTCATTCTTATTTTCAGTATATTTTATTAATGTATATCTTCAGATGACATAGTATGGAAAGGAGCCTATGATGGCGGAGGTTTTTAGAGTCACACATGTGGTTGAGCAGATGGATGAAGAGGGGAATGTTTCTTATGATTGGTCGGACCATAAAGCCGCAGAAGCAATGGTAAATATGCTTATCCATAATGGAAATATTTCATATTCATTTATATCACATTATACAAGTAAATTATATAGGAATTATGTTAAAATTTTATTCGTAATTACAGGAGAGATATAAAGCAGAGCAATCAAGAGCGACACATGCCAGTGGACGGGAGGGGATTATGCTTGAAAAGTCTAATCACATATGTGATTCTATTATTGCACCGCCTAGTCGAAATAGGCAATATAGTTTCGATAATTAGGAGGTAAACCTTTTTTATATGTATTTTTATTAAGTATAATAATATTCTGTATGTATTTTGAATATTAACTTGAATTATTTCATAGGCTCTTAATTTCCAAAGAGCCTTTAGGAGATCCATCGAGGAGGAGGACATTGCTCGAATGCAAAGACAATTGGATGAGCTCAATGATTGATGAAAGAGCTACCTAACCCAACAAATAGATGAGCGTATTACAGTCTACTATCAAGAGCATAGGTCATGCCCGGGGTGGGGGGGGGGGGAGATGCTGATGCTGATGATAGCGACGATGACGATGCTGCATATTTTGATTTTTCTTATGGGTATGTACATATTTCGAATAGCTTTGACAGTTGTAGTTTGATTGATGCACGATGGTGATACTTAGTGTTTAACTGATGATTTTGGTAGTTTTCTGGATGGTTTTGACATCTGGCACCTAGTAGTTGTTTTATGTATGTTATGATGGACATTTGTTCTTGTTTCGTTTGGAGTTGGTAGTTTTTTAGGTGAATTTTTGTATTTTTTTATAAAGGATGGAATATTGGAAGAATGATAATGATGGAATGCTGTATGGATATTGATGGATTGATCATATTTTTGACGAATATTAGTATGTGTAGTTTGAGGAAATGAAGCTGCTGCATGGTGCAGCAAATAATATCCAGTATTCCAACAGTTAGCGATGTTTAGTAACAGCCATTTGGTCAATTATAGCAACGCCTAGTGACAACCATTTGTACTAGATTAGCAAAGTCTTGTAACAGTTTGCAACAGGTACTCGAGAAACAAACTAATTGCCGCGTTGGATGCCACGTGGACACATAACTGTTGCAACCGGTTGCTAATTTAGCGACGGAGCTGTCACTTTTCCAGTTGGCGACGACTAAAATTGCAATGACCATTTACAACAACAAGCGACGGCTAGCGACAGTCGCTGACACCTTTAAGCCATTGCAAAATGTTCTTTATTTTGTAGTGGTGATGGCGGCGGTCCATAATAGAAGCTAGTGCATCCCTTGGTGTGGTTGCAACCTAAAACAAATGGAGTGTAAGTATTAAGTTTCAAAATTAAATTTCATTTTTATACAATACATTATAAATATATATAGTAGTCATGAAATGTTAAATGTTTTTTTCCATTTGACACAGTGGATTTGAGCTATAGCCGTCAAACATAGCTCTTGGGATATCGCTACATACACACATGAGTCGCGTGATGGCATGTTGGCCTAAGTGAACATTAATTCCAGACAACGTGAAGGAGACTAGTTGATAGGACTGGTACGTGTGATATATCATTTGTAACATTATGTAGTCATGTACATTGATTTATTGTATATTTTGTTTCTTAGGTTTAATTATTAATTCATGTTTACAAGGAACACTTTATGCATTTTCAAGTTATTTATGCAACACTTTATACATTACCATGTTATTTATATATAGGGCTGGGAATTAGAACCGAGAACCGAGAACCGAAAACCCGAACCGAACCGACTCGAAAGGACCCGAACCCGAACCAAACCGATGGGTCTCGGGTCGGGTCTAGGCGATGAAAAATACCATCAAGACCCGATCAAACCCGACCCAAAAGACCCAACCAAAAACATTGAAATATATGTATTTTTAGTGTTATTGTTCAATTGGACCCAAATCTACCCAACCCGACCCGAACAGATGCTCGAGTCGGGTCGGGTCAATTTTTTTGAAATATATAGTTTAGGCCCGGCTTAACCCGACCCGCCTAGAACCGAGACCCACCGGGTCGGGTCAGGGTCCATCCGGTCGGGTCTAATTGCCACCCCTATTTATAGAATACTTTATATAATATCATGTTATTCATAGAACAATGTCATGTTTATTAGGTAAATATATATAATGTCACTTTATGCATTAGGAACACATATATAAATTCATGTTTATACTACTTATAAAAATGTATAACTCTTATTTTCTCAAACGTGCAGGTTTCAACAGACCTTCAAAATGCTGATATTTCCCTTGTACTACACCACTGGAATGGTAAAATTGCAAAGAACTATAGGAAAACTATAAATAGCCTAAAACCACCTGGAAAGAAGTGAGTTTGGATGAGTTCTACTGTGTGGGATGGTTTTGTCAACTGGTGGGGCAATGAGGAGTTAATGGTAAATTTACCACATATTTAATTTAAATTGTTTTATGCAATTAATATATAAATTAGAATTATAAAACATATTTTTTCAACTTAAATTTATAGACGGAGTCACAGAGGAATTCAGCAAATAGAGGAGCTAAACCATCGTGCTTGAGAAACATGATCGCCGTGATGATGCACATATAGAGGAGCTGAACAAATGTTTGGCGGAGTTCATAGATCAATACTGGTGGTTTCCTTCATCAAGTGGTTCTAAAAAAGAGTGATTGAGGTACGATTTGCTATGTTTTGTTGTTATGTACATATACGCTTTGAGTGGTGAGAAATTGGTTGATACATTGTGCTGGATTGTATATATTGTTGCTAATTTGGATGTTGGTTTAGACATCATTTTGGATGATGGTTTATGTAGTGTGAATGACGTTTGTTTGTTAGGTTTGTTTGATGTTGCATATATTGGTTTATGTTGTGTACATTGGACTGTATGTGTATGATTTGGGTTTAATATTATATATGTAAATATTATTGTTATAAATATGCTCGAAATGGAGCTATTATGATATATTTGAGATTGTGGGTGGCATGAAGTAAGCAATGTAAATTCTGAAAGAAGAAAAAATCTAGATTTCCTATAGCTTACAGGTCACTGGTTTTCAATGGCTTCCAACGGGAATTACCAACAATTTAGAACAGTTTCCAATGTCTAACCAGTCAACAATTTCTTCCATGTGTCCATTTTAGACGTTGGAGGCCGTTGGAAAATGCCTATTGAAGGTGTCAGAAAGCATTGAAAGCTGTTGATCCGTATACCAACGACGTTTCCAATAGCTTTCCAACAGTTGATAGTCGTTGGAAACCACTATCCTTCTTGTAGTAAGTAGGGGCGGGGCTTAAGAGCATTTCTAGCAATACTGTAAAAGCTGAAGAAGGAAGAAATTAAAAATCGTGAGAAAACATCGTTTCTTCAGCAGCAGACGGTGAAAATTTGTATATGTTTTTTATGAACTTATAAATGATGATCAGATCTCCAATTATAGGGTGATTTGGTTTTTCTTTTCTTTAAACAAATAAATGGAAATTTGATTTTTATTTCGGTAACACGCTCAAATAGAAGAGGAGAAAACCATGCTTGACTTTCTTTTCCATGTTAAAATTGTTTCTACTATGATGCGAGAGACAAAATAAAGTGGCGATTTTCCTCATTTTCGTATTTATCGGCACTGCTGAAGATGCACTAAGGCTACGTTAGAATATGTCTGTTGGCAATCATCGAGGAGAGTTGTACCAACTTTTCGATATAGATGTGCATCCTACTGCTTCTCTTATTTTCTTGCTTTACATAATGGATTAGGGATGAGCAAATGGTTTTCGATTTGAAATCAATCAAAAATGCTGAAACCAAAATAACCATTTAAGAAACATAAACCGAACTAAACCAAACCAATATTTTTTTGAACTAAACCCAACCGAACAGATAATGTTTGCTTTAGATTGGTTTTATCTTAAAATGAAGTAGATCTTCTGATTGTTGATATAACGTAGGATGTAAATAAGTAATTGAATTCGTATGATGCAAACATTTTAGAAAACAAACTCCTTTAATTTCCCGCTAAGATTAGAGTCTCTAATTGTTCTACCTATTGCTTCATCCGGAATTGCTGCTACTTTGTTGCTAGGAGGTAGAACTGCACAATTGAGATTCAAAATCCCACTAAAGCTAGATGATTCTTCTATATGTTCAATCTCCGTGAATTCTGATATTGCATAACTCCTTAGGCAAACAAAGCTAATTATTTGGGATGAAGCTCCAATGCAACACCGGTACACATTTGAAGCTCTAGACCGTTCATTACGCGATATTATGAAGTCAGATAGTAGTGAAAATTTGATAAATCTTTTGGTGGGATAACGGTGGTGCTGGGGGGTGACTTCAGACAAATTTGCCCTGTAATTTATAAATGTAATAGCAGTGAAATTGTTAGCGCATGTATTTGTACATCTCATCTTTGGTCCATATGTCGGGTTTTTAAATTAACATGCAATATGAGGCTAAATGAAGGAAAAAATGATGGTGTAAGACGTCGTATAAAAGCATTTAGTAAATGGATACTTGATATTGGTGAAGGTAAAGTTCATGTGGTTCAAAATGATTGTTCAATTGATATTCCACCGGAATTTTGTATTCAATCAAAGTCAAATAACATTGATGAATTTATAAATACTGTTTTTCCAAACTTGGAGACATCATACACCAATGATGAGTATTGACGTGAAAGATCTATATTTACTCCCAGAAATAAGTTGGTTGATCATGTTAGCAACCCGATTCTTGATAAGAAACCTGGTGACGCATTCACATATTTGAGTTCTGATTCAATTAAATGTCGTGCTGGTGATGACGATCAACTCAGTGCCTCTTTTCCTGTTGAACACCTAAATTTTAAAGTTTCTGGTATTCCTCCCCATAAGCTGGTTTTAAAAGAGGGTATTATTGTAATGTTGTTACACAATTTGAACCAGACTATTGGTATTGGATTCTGTAATTGTAACGACCTGCCTTTTTTGACCGCTCCAAGTCGGTATTTAGACCAACTCAGAATGTTCAAAACGACAACTCGTCATTAGCTTAGCGGGTTTAGACAAAAAATAAAACAGAACCACAACACAGATAAATATACAACAGTATATTTCACAAGCGGAATTTTATTTTATACAAATAACATCAGAGTTTTACAAAACATTTTTATACAGCGGAAGAATAAAATATATACATGAAATTTTAAGTAGAATAAAAGTTTACGGTTTTGACGGGCTAGCGCGCGTACGCGTCTTCACGTGCCTCTCCAATTTGCGAGCTGAAACTTCTAAAATCTGCAACGCTCGAATCTGGCACGAGCGTTCCATACAGAAATATAAAACACTCAAGTCAGGATTAATCATAGTTCAAGTAAATTAACTTCAATAATAACTGAAATATAATAGTTAATTCTAACATCAAATTTAAATTTGTCAAATATAGGGATTTTAAGCCAAATATATTTTCAATCAAATGGAGAATGCTGCATATTTCATAAATTAAGGCAAGGGTCATCGACCGAAACCTATCACCAATTGAACAACCAGTCCATAGGTATATCAAAATAACCAAATATAAACATGCAGCAATGAACAAAAGTCCGGTGATTAATGGAATGCTCAAGACAACGTTAAAATTAATGCAGGAGTGCGCACCACTCAAGGGGGTAGCAAAACAGGTTTAAACATGGTGCTACATGTAACAGTAAACAACAAGTTCCACTTTTAACTTAAGTTTTTTTCCGACGTGTTGCCATCAAGCACATGCATTCCTAGACAATGCAACAACAGAAAAAACCCATTTGTTTAAATTCTTTACTTGGTACCATACCCATGCATGTAAAGAGGTAAAATCATTCATTTAAAACATCGAGTTGGTACATGCGGATTACCAAATTATGTATCTTGGTCATATCTATAACAAAATACACTAATTCAATACTGCATAAGAAGGCAAAAAGTCTTTCAAGCTGGGTTATAAGCTTCCCATTCATACTCTCAGGGCAATTAACATGGCGGTGAATAAGGGCTCAGCATGGCATATATATGCAATTTAATTAACAAATTGCATGGCAGTAAATTTAGTTTACACAACAGTGTGTGTATGAATTAAAGAAAGTGCAAAGAATTTAGTTTACAAAAACAGTGGGTGTGTATTGAACAACATACTTTAGGTTTTAAATGAGGAGCGTATATTATACTCAACCCAACACTTAGCAGATAAATATATACGCATAAGTGTCTAGATAACAATCAGGGTTTCAATTTATAAAACACAGTACTGGGGAATGAAAACGTGACGAAATTGCTAATATTACATGTAGTTCAAACATAAGACACAAACAGTTCGGTGCCACAATTCAGGATTTCCGAACCCGGCTAACATAGTTTTCTCAAATGGTACATACAAAATGATTGATTTTTTCTCTAAACATTGGCATTTATGTCGACATGTCACAACAATATTTGTTCTCGATTTAAACTAGGTAAGAACAATATATGTATACACACCTACAGATTCAATGGTGTCGGTATATAATCAGGCCAAGTTGGCAGTGGCTCAAAGGGACAGTAGGAATACAAAACGAATTGCCAAACCATCAAGTAAACAACACACGGCAGTCAACAAGCATGCAGGTCAAGTTAACAAAATGTTACTATTATAATTTAGTTTTTATTAAGGTTACGATTCTTGAACAATATAAATCGTGGGCTATAAAACTCACCTGCAATATCGAAGAACGAAAGGCAGGTGATGGCTTCGGCGACGAACGAGTGAAATCTGCATTGAACTCTGGCTTCGGTGCGAGAATGATAATGTTGGCCCACGATGGGAAGCAGAGGCGGTGGCGTTCTTCTTAGAGGGGATTTGGAGGAAAATATAATATCCCGAAATTCTTAACTAAGTTCAATTTGAATTTTTATTGGATAATTTAGATTTTTTGAATATAAATTGATTTTAATAAGGTTTAAATATGGAATTTTATGTTGAATACGTACCTTGTTTATTTTATAAATATGATTTTGTATAAGAGAACTTATTTTAAAAGTTATATTTTATTTATAAGGTTTATTGAAAATTTTAATTTTAATCAGTAGTGATATTTTCTGATTTTAAGGTAAGAATATGATTTGGGAAATAAAAAGTTATTTCTAAGATACATATAAAGTTTACAAGAATGATTTTTATGTCAATAAGTAAGAGAATTTATAATGATGTTTATGAAATTTTATAAGTATTATTTTTAATCATTTGTTAGTATTTCTTTTTAGCCATTTGTTAATATATATTTTGGTAAGATATATATATATATATATATATATATATATATATATATATATATATATATATATATATATATATTTGAAATATTACTAAGATATACATGTTTTGATAAACCTTAAGTTATATGGTGGTTACACTAATAAGTATAGCAGAAATTTGGCTACATCTGTAAGTGTTGCAACTATGTTGCTAATTAAAAATATCCTTAGGATAAGTATGAATATGAGTTGTCTACTTAGTTGTCATGTTGCATGAAGACAATCATGTTGTAGAGCCATGTAGCATATATGTGTAATGTCTACATGTAGTTTGGATAGGATAAGGCCATGTGTCCATGTAGAAAATGACTTAAATACCCTTCTTTGTGCCTATATATACACCTACTCTCCTTCATGAAAAATCATACCACAATCTGTATCTCACGTCCAAAATTCTTCTTCTTCGTAAGTTCTCAGATTCATTTCCTGTATATGAAAAATATACATTTCCACTCAAATAAAAATCAATTCGTCCATTTTTAGCTGATATGATCTGCACGGAAGTTGTCCGGATCGTCAATTCTGTTTTTAGAAATTGACGGATCTTGATTTCATCCAGTAACGAAAGAGATATCGCAGTTTTACAATGAATGGATGATTTCTGTAGAGATGTTCAAAATTTTTTTACCTCCCAATCCAAAGAGAATTGATCGATGTCGTCTGCGCCATTGAGATCGACGAAGTATGTAGCATTTTTCATGTGATTTTGGCGCGATTTCGTGTCAATGATAGAAAAAGCTCGAATCTAGCACTACTACAAAACTGACCAATTGCATCGGTTCTTTACCCTCTTGTTGCATCAGTTCAGCAACCGATGCATATGCCTCGATGCAAGAGGACAAAAAAATGCATCGGTTCAAAAACTGATGCAACAAATCTATTTTAACATCGGTTTTTAGTAAAATCCGATGCAAGAATAAGGGTTTTGGCTAAAAAACTAATGACACTGTTGCATCGGTTAATAAAAATAACCGATGAAAATATATATTGGCGCACCAGTTATTATTCAAATCCAATGCAATATAGGGAGATATTTGCATCTGCTCCATCTACAATTTGCATCGGTTGTTTCTTACTATCGATGCAAAATATCTCTGTTGCTTCCAATATTATTGGTAACCAATGCAGAAATCTCACAACAATCAATATTATAATCATTAAATAAAACAAATTGATGACAAATGCAAATTGAATAAGATAATACCAATAAATATATATCAATTACAATGTTCATAATCTGTACAAAAAAGTGAACCATTAATCAAAAGTCTTTTTCGAATTCATTAACTAGTTTAATATGTTAGAAAATTTCAAGTTGATTCCATACAACCAACACTACAGGCGAACAAAAGGCAGCAAAAACTGAAGCTGCAAGGCAGAAAATAAGATGTGGGAATATCAGTATGGAAGGCAGCAAAAGAAGTTGCAAGGCAGCAAAAGAAGATTTGAACTCTAGCCCACCTAAAATAAGATAGCAAACAGTTAATATTACTGCTTAATTTGTGAACATCTGATATTACTGCTTAATAAGATAGCCAACATATTACTAGTTTGATGTTAATCTTGAAGATAAGAAGTCCAATATTATACCTAAAGAAACTAAAATGGTGGAGTCTGTTTCTGCTGCCATTTATAGTAAACTTGCAGCAGCTTCAATGCTTTCATCATCACAGTTTTTTAGTCCAAGTAATAAAAGAGATAACATTAGATCTGAAAATAAATCAATTCCGCTGTGCATGTTCAAGAACATCATGTCTCTTCAGTTCCCTTGGAATTTACAAAATACTGTAAAGATGTTAAAAGCAACATAGGTGCTATTGATAAAACTGGAAGTATCAATGTTTTTTTTGGATTTTCTAAAGACAGTGCAAACAATGCACAAACAGTCGGCTGCAAGAGCAGTCCCAGATTACCAATATTATCGATGCAATGTTTTTTCTGGATTTTCTAAAGACAGTGCAAACAATGCATAAAACTGGAAGTTCAATGTTTTTTTTAGATTTTCTAAAGACAGTGCAAACAATGCACAAACAGTTGGCTACAAGAGCAGTCCCAGATTACAAGCAAAATAACACACTCTCTGACTTAGCAATGCAGAAATTCTACACAGAAATTACACTACAGCTTATTCCATAACTCAGTGAAATTAACTTCCTAGCAAGAAAGGTCTTGCAAATTCCATAATATCAATACCACAACAAGTCTCACTCCCCTCAGCAAGACTCACTCCCCATTGAAAATAAACACAACCTACTTCAAAAATAAAAATAAAAAGTCCAAATTTTAGATTTATACAAGCATTATTTCAGAAATTCCCCGCAAGGGATGCGTGAAAGGAGATGAATGGGTCTCAAGATAGTTTTTTTATAGGAATTCGAATATAATCCACAAAAATATATTTAACGTACGTTGGTGATACTTAAGTTAAAGATTTGCAAGGTCCTTTCGTATTAAGAGAAAAATTAAATGGGGGTAAATTAGCTCAATTTATTGATTCGTGTGGAAAGGTGGCTCTAGTTAAACCAAAGTCAAATAAATATTAGTTGCATTAATTTGTCTTCCAAAACTTCTAGGTATAATCAAAAGTACTTGAAAATTCTACTTGGATGGAAAAACATTACTATAAGAAAAATAATCTAAGTACTATACTATCATGGTTCATTTGTATATATTCAGTTTGGGCAAGATAGTAAACATTAAAATCGAAAGAGGAAATACGCATGTGATATAAGAAGTCCTGGAGGACAAGAATAACAAGCTTGAACTACACCTGGGAACTAAAATCAAAAGAGAATTACGTTATTGAGACCTCGAGGAAGAATTCATTGATGTGAAAGACTATGAATTAATGTTGTATTGTCATTGAGATTGGAACCTATCTTCACCCACTAGTCTGACAAGAACTAATGGCATCTTCACCCAGTTAATAATAGTTATATTTGAAATATAAAATAGAGATGACTTGAAAAAGTATATAACTGCTCAATTGTTGCACAATCAGTTTTATCCTTTGCCCTCATATTTTCTACTGACGTTTCTCTCATTTTTTTTTTAATCGCGGTAGCCATTGTAGTAGGCATTCCAATACCCATTCTCTTTTGCTATTCCTACACTTAAAACAATTAAGACTCGACCTAACCATAAATTTTCAATTCGGCATCTCTTAAGGATTTGCTCGAATATGATATTTGAGTTTTTGGCTTCAATAAGAATTTGAATGCAAAGGTTCTAAGGCAGTGACATAGCCTTTGCACCATACGAATAAATTCTGCTCCATGAAGGTAGTGACATAGCCTTTGCATCATATGGAGAATACTAGAGACGACTAGAAAACTATGCATCACTCGTTTGCTCAATCCAAAAATGGTGCAGTTTTTCAAAATACGAAGTTGTTTCGTGTATTTATCATTCATTTATTTATTCATTCAATTATTCATTTATTGAAAACTCAATTTTATCTAATTTATTGATCTTTGTTTCGTGTATTAATCATTCAATATTTGCTTGTGCTGGGGATTGGAATCAGTAGAAAATCGAACAAATTATACCCGTAATTGATTTTTTTTTACCTTAGTGTTATATTCTAATTGAGGGGGGAATGCAAAGAAAAGGCAGAAGTCCATTGAAATAGTGAAAAGAAGCAGTTATAAAAAATATTTCGTTTGCCGGCATATAAATTTTGATGTCCAACTATTTTGCAGCGTAAACCAGCATCATGTAGACGTCATTGTATTTTTAACCAAAGTAATAATAGCAACTGGTATCCAATCGCTGTTTGAAGCTTCGATTAATGTTCATCTTTCTTGTGTTGAATACAACCCATAATTCTTATGTAGATAACACTGACACATGTTTGAGGAAGGAGAAGGAACTAAATATGAGTAAGGATGGCATAAATAAAGAAGGCCTTCGGGATAAACATGAGCTTACTGACAAAAGCGAAGAAAGCCAGTCAACGGAATAGACACAACAGCTAAATATGAGTACTGCAAAAGAAATTTCAGAGACAGAGACAGCCTTACGAAACAATGAGTACAACTGATAAATGAAGTTAGAGGTGTAGCTGAAGGACTTGATTTTCAGTTCATTCCATTTGGTTCAGGCCGTACAATCTACCCTGGCATGCATTTTGCAGTGCAGACTATAGAACTTGCACTTGCAAATCTGATAAACAAGTTCGACTGGGCTATGCCCAGTGGTGATTCTGAAAATGGACTTAACATGAATGGCAAATTTGGACTAGTACTTAGTATGGCAGAAAGCCTTAATCGCATTGGCTCATGAATTCAATTCAAATGACATTCAACACATTCCTATTATTTATCACTTATGTATTTATCAAGTGACACAACAAAATATATGTAGCTCATGCTCGTATGCTACAGATTGTATTATGGGGAAAATATGAAGTTTATGCTACACAAATGCTGAAATTAAGAGATGTAAATGAACTCACCATGTCGTAGCATATGGGAAGACTATATCCAATTTTGTATGATATAACTTGCTAAATTACCACGAACCTCGTCCATCACTTGTTGGCTAAAAGAACCATATTGTACAAAGTACTGCAATTACGGGATTGTTTCAAGACATTCATCATATAATTACTTAACATAAGAATATGAAGGAAAAAATTAAAGTGATATACCTCTTGTAAATCAGTGATTGGCTGGTAGTTTTTGACAATATCATACATATACTTCATCACATAATAGATACAATCCGTCGATCTAGATTGTTGAGGACACTAACAAAAATAATTTAATAGCTAGTCTAAAATGAATTTATATCTCAAAGGACATACAAGTTTTTTTCATTTGGTGGAAAGTAAATCACCTTAGCATTAATCCATTTCAAGATAGCTCCTTGAGACTTGCCACCGGTTGCCCTATAAGTTCTAAAGGCCCTACACATGCAACAAAATGTTAAATAATAATTTATTTTTTGTTAAAGGCCGTACACTTGCTATCGGCCATAACCATGCATTTCTAACACAATAATTAATATTATTACAAATACATCATGCAAAAAGCATATTAAAAGATGAATAAGTACAACGTACATGTTCATTTGCGGTTTAATTTCCAATTTACAAATACATAAGCATATTAAAAGAGATAACATGATATATTTGCGCTTCATACTCAAATGAGGTGGAAGGTTGTAAATCACCAAAAGAACGGGCCAAGTACTATGTTGGCTACTTAGGTTACCAAATGGGTTTATGCCATCTATGCAAAGACCAAGTCTGAGATTTCTAGTTTCTTCGCCAAAATCACAATACATTGCATCAATGTTTCTCCACTGCGAAGAATCTGCTGGATGCCTTAATAATCCATCATTTTTCCTCACATCTGCATGCCACCTTAATTTTCTTTCATTTTCTTCATTTGCAAATAAACGTTTAAATCTTGATATAATAGGAAAATACCATAAGACTTTTGCTGGAGGCCGTTTCTTATCTCGATCATTATGAACATCCGCTCGTGACTTATAACGGGATAATCCACACTTTGGACACTCATGCAAGTTCTTATATTCATTTCGATATAATATACAATCATTTGGACATGCATGTATCTTCTTATATCCGATACCAATTGGGCACATAATTTTCTTTGCCTCACAGTTAGAATTAGGAAGCTCATTACCGTCCGGAAGCATGTCATTCAAAAGTTCCAGCAATGATGTGAAACTTGTATCACTCCACCCGTGCTTTGCTTTTAAATTGTAAAGCTTGAGAACAGTAGACAATTTTGTGAACTTGGCACAATTAGGAAACAAAGGTTTCTCGGCATCAGTTAATATTCTTTCATACAACTTTGGATCTTCCATCAATTGTTCTTCAACATCATAAAACATCTCTTGAACACAATCACTCTCATCATTTGCCTCGTTATTCATATTATCTTCTTGGTCATTCTCATCATTCTCACGATTACTAGAATTGAATCTATTAAGTACACTTTCACCATGCCATATCTATCGCGTGTAATTTTGCATAAATCCATAACAAATTATGTGATCTTTGATTTGATCTATGTTACAAAATCTCCTCTTATTTTTGTAGTATTTACAAGGACAAAAAATAGTTTCTCCCCCTCTTCTTAGTTGATCGTCCAGTGCACAATTGATGAACTCTTCAATTTTGTTCAGGAACTCATCATCGCTGCGTTTCACATTGTACATCCACATACGATCTATGTTCAAATGACACACTACAAAATCAAAAAAATCAAAAAATCAAAAAAAAAAAAAAAAAAACGTTGAATACCAAATACATATTACTAAAATCAAGGCATACGAGAATAGTGTAAAATAAAGAATAAAATGTATTGATCAGTATCCATACTGTTTACATTCAAAGGTTTACATTTATTGAAGTAGTGTAGTTACTTAATTGAATTTTTAGAAATTACTGCATGAATGCTTTTGTTAGTGGGTTCATGATCCGACCTTCTAGCCACGGAAATGCCAAAGGACATGTGTGACGGTCATGACATTAAACTTTTAAATCTATGTAGTTAAGGCGCGCACCTAGGCATGCTTTTTTGTGTAAAATGAAATGTTTGTTTTTTTAGTCCAGCCCAACATCTGTGAATCGACACTTCGAGATCTGTGAATCGATTTTTCCACTACTTATTTTGGAATATGACGTGAACTTATGAAGTTTATTTTTAAATTGCAAACTTATGCTATATTTTGTTGTTACAAGGTTGAAAACTGCATTACAAATGCACAAAACTGCATAAAAATGCAGAAAATATGTGTTAAATTGCAAGTTATGTTATATTTTGTTGTTAAAAGACTGAAAACTGCATTAAAAATGGAGAAAACTGCATAAAAATGCATAAAAAATGCAGTAGTTTCAGTTTTTTGGCAACATGAAAAAGGCGCGAGTAAGGCGCAAGGCGCAAAAAGCCCAAGGCGTACGCCTTGGGCTTTTTTGTGCCTTTTCGCCTTGACTACATAGTTTTAAATATGAATTAAATACGAACATGCATATATGTTTTCACTAATTGTATAGGGGTGCTAGCATGATACTTGTTAAAACTTCATTAAAAGTAACTCTAGTAAAAATCATAAAAGTGCTCATTAATTTATACAGAAATATCCTTTTAAAAAGTAACCTCATAAGTGAAACTGTAATATTTATTTTAATGTCGATACCAATGTTGGATAGTTGGGTACAGAGGTGTAACAGATTGAGTTGAGTGTAAATGGATTAGTTTGAAAATTAACTTAGCTCATTTAAAATAATAATAAACTCAACACATTAAATTCACTTATTAAATAATTAATGCCAACTCGACCCACTAACTAAGAGTTCATACCGAACCAGTTTAACCCATTTTGGAAAATTTGCATGAAAAACTTTACACGTAATTAGCAATTGTAGTAACCAACGGTAATCATTTACGATCTGCAACAAGAACAACCGTTAATACAATAATAATCAAAAAACATACATACCATTCTTAATGACTCAAACTCGGTACAAAAACAGGAAAACTGAATATCATTCAAGATTCGCAACAAGCATTTATCAACAATAGTCCAAACTACAACAATTATAGAATTAATCAGTAACTAACCTGCAAAATACTAAAATTAACTATAAGTCGGTATTACCCTTGAAGCATTACTTCGCTAGTAATGCCAACTTCCTAAATTGAATGATTAGTACATAATTCTGTTTCGTCAACTACCCAAGGGTATTATTTAGTCTTACTCTGATTTAAAGTGGAATTAACTTAAAGAGTTAATAATTAACTGGAATAAACTGTACTGTACTTTAGTTGAAATTTATGTGGTGAATATTTACATCGCAATTTAAAATGTGCTTTACATGGCGTTAAATCTCTTTCTTTTCTTCTCTCCAATAGATTTTAATTTATTTATTTCATGACATAATTAATATTAACACCAGCTGAAGATTATTTCTAATTTGGTAAGAATTACAACACTAAGCATGCTTATTAATTATTTTTCAAGTGTACAAAAATATAAGTGCAACATAGTTTTATCTTCGAGTGTGAATCCATGAAACGTTGTGCAAATCATATTAGCAAATTTTTTGAATGAAATGAAATTTACTTGTATGCAAACACTAAACAAAGGTATAAACCCAATTTTCAACAGAAAGATACAGAAAAAAAAGTATAAAGGCCAAAAAAGTGACAATAAATTCATACACGCCCACAAATTTTGATTTAGTTGATCAGCACAACTCAAAATCTTTCTACTATCCCAAGTAATGTCTTCCAATCTAAAGTCAATGTTAGTGCGATCATATAGAAATATGGACACATGGCGAAATTTTAATCATGGCCATTGGAAAGTTGGCTGAAATCAAAAGCCTCACCCGTCCACGTTATAGTAATTGCATTTGTAATTGACGTTCATGTCCGTCCTTGGTTTAGTATAGCAGTAAATCATATTAAAAGATTGAATGCATTAATCTTATCATTGACTTGATTTTATCATTAATTTGGATTTGTAATATGTAAGACAATCTGTGTAGTTGGATATTATACAAAATAATCAATTATTGCAAAATAACTCATTGGTTTGATTTAAGAAAGCCTTCCTGAAACTACACTAATAGCTATCCAACTTTTATCAATAATTCTTATTCATTAACTGCATTTAACAAAAAAGTGGAGCCATAAAATGTTGATCTAAACATTAAAACATAGACAGATGGACGTACAGTAAAAAATATCACCTAATTGCATAGAAAAATGTAGATACATGAAAGCACATTTAAAAATACCAAAAATTGCACAATTAAATAAAGCTTAAAATTGTGGGACACTGGCATAACAACAGTGGGTAGTGTAATCTAGACAACTTTGAATTTGCAACGATACGACTTCAGGTTGATTTTCTCTTCAAAGCACTTTTAACTTAGCAAAATAGATCTTTGAAGATTAACATTATCGTTGTACCAAATGACCGCTGAGGAAGAAAGACCATCCACGTTTATCTTTTTGCACCTCCTTAAAATGTTATATAATACTTTACTGAGAAGTATTATGTTTGTCTACTACCTTTTACACTCAACTGAATTGGCATGATTAATATTTTATTGACAGGTTATGGCATAAATGAAATCTAGTTTGGCAGTGCCTTAGATTAGATACCATGAAATCAATACTCAAAACTATTAAAACTTCTGTAATATGATGAAAAATCCATAATTTCACATGTATTACTGTTTTTAAATGTACTTAAAACTAAATCCAAGAATATGATCTTAATTGACTAAATGTTGTCTCAGCAAAATTAGAACAAACATTCAATTTGTAAAATATGAATCTTTGTCAATGGTGTTCAGCTGAATGAATTAATAAACACAAATGTTAAGGTTCAAAGACTTTGTCGATGTGTGCAAGTATTTAAGGGGTTGGTATTTAATTAGCATCAAAGAGACCTATAATTTCTTAAAAACGAAAAGAAAAAAAGATTACCCTGCTTATGAGTAGGCAGGGATGTAACTGCATAGTGGATCAGGTAGGCAATTGCCCTACCTAAGAAAACCATAACTAAATAGAAAACATGAAAACATACATAATAAAACAAGAAAACATACATAATCAGGTAGGCAATTGACCTACCTAAGACTGGTTTCTTCGTTTTTAGGCTTTTCAAGTTGCTATGGTTTTCAAGTTGCTCAGGTTATGTTGATCGTTCCGTATTTTCAAAACATGAAAACATACATAATCGAACAAGATTTAAGATTCGCTATTTTTGAAATCAATAAATTTATAACAAATAGATGGTGAACCAGTCTCCATTTTAATATGGTCGCCTTAACCGAATCCACACATGTCTCCAGGCAGTGGATGATGGATTCTCAGAATTGGATGGTGAACCGGTCTCCATTTTAATATCGATAAAACCTTTTTTTTACATGCTTCTAAAATAATAAATCCATAATTGTTCATTATAATAAAAATTGGCAGAACATAAACTATAATAATGAGAAAACTTGAAATGCATAATTTTCAAATAAATTGTTTCCGTATCGGCTTCTATATCGTTTGATTATGGCACAGCAAGAACTTCAAAAATAACATTAAAACTAATTATTGTAACAATCGATAAATTTAGAAATCCCAGTATAATGTCATATTTTGTAGCCAACGCCGTATGTTTGTTCGATGTATACATGATCAAGAAATTATGAACATCTCCTAATACAATCCTAAAGCTCATGCAAATAAAAGGATAACCATTTATTTTCACTATACATAACAAACCTATCAAGTAAAAATATCATTAATAACTGAAAGTCCAAGAAATAGTAGTATGGTAAAAATAAGAAATACAATGATAAAAATGATGATGCTACTTACAACAAGGTGTTTCTTGTAGGATAAAGATTTAATCTGTTGGAAATATAGCAAAACTCCTTTAAATGCTAAGTATGTCCACCTCAGGCAGACCAAAATCCAAATACGAGAAGGAAGAAAGAGCCTCAAAAGAGAGATCTGTACAGCATATGAAGATAATAGGGCAAGGAGTTTACAATAGACATTATAAAACATCCAAACAAGGTAAAGAACTTAGAAGATGCGATACCTGGCGTAGTCAATACAAGCGACGAATTGAGAAGCAATCTATCTTCTGGAAAATCCGATCTGCGTTTCGATCAACTTTTGGGGGAAATCCGATCTGCGTTTGGATTAACTTTTGGGGATATCCGATCTTCTCTTTTTTTTAATACCGGCGGTTTCCAACAATTTTTGGGATAAATCAAAAATGACGAAAAGTCTTTTTTTTTTGGGAAAAGCGAATAGGAAGAAGGGGCGGGAAATAACGTGCAAAAGGAAGGAAATTTTTTCATGTGTCCATTAGGGAAAAAAAATGATTTGCATCCCTAATTTAACCGATGCATTTTAATCCCCATCAATTGTGGAATTTTTGTTTGCGCATATAAATATATTTGCATCGACTGTAATTTATAACCAATACCATTAAACCTTTTGCATCCATTTATTTTCATCGGTTTTTACATAAAACCGATGCAAACTGCAGTTTTGTGTTATCTGCTTTTTCCCTATTACCAATTGCATCAACTTTTCATACAGAACCGATGCAACTATTGTTATTAGCATCTATTTTTGTTACAACTGATGCAAATGAGGTGAAGCAACAAGCCTATTTTGTAGTAGTGTAGGGTTGGAGTTCGTCAATGGAGGAAGCAGTGATGGGTGAAACTGAGAGTGGTGATGTGATGAGGATGAAAAGAGCTTCGTCTACATGAATATTGGTTGATTTTGTGAAGAAATGGAAGGTGCGACATATGTATAGTTGTGGGGATTTTTTGGGTTTCCAGGTTCGGTGAAGGGATCGGATTTTGAGATGGTGGGCTGGAGTAGCGACGAGTTGCTGCACGGCGTAGAGGAGGAGAAAAGAAACTCGCGCGTAGTGTCGGATAGATGAATGGTGTAGCGTTGGGCATGTGCATATGCACGGTGTAACGTGCAAATCGGTTCCAACGTGAAAATGAACGGAAGGAAGAAGAAGTAGAAGAATAAGGGGGAGCACGCGGGTTGGGTTTGGAGCAATTGGGCTTGGGCCAAAATTGAGTTTAGGTATGTTTTGTTTAAGTTTATTTAGTTTAGTTAGTTTAAAACCTGTAAACACTTGTATCTTATTCATTTTAAATCCGATTTATTCACCGTTGGGTCGGTTAGAATCGTATCTGAGAATAGAATCCATCACATATATAATTTTAGTTAAGTGAAAATTATAATAAAAATAAAATAAATGTAATTATATATATATATAACAATATTGATATTAATTTAATTTCAATACATAATAGTTAGCAGAAAAATCCCCAGCTGCTAATGGAAGTGAATTGAAAGCAATATGAGTGACGGTAGCAGTGTTCATTGACTTGTTCGTCCTGGTAATGAAGATTTTGGAGCTATTATGGTGAGAACTCCTAAGTTTATTTAAATTGATATTGGTTAAATAATTGTAACTTGCTGTGATAAATTATATTTGGTTGGATATGGATGTTATTGTTTGAATGGATGTGTAGATAGCACACTGAACACCAATAAGCGTTATTGACTGTAACGCTTGTGCACAGCTAAATTGTTTGTTCGTTGTAATTCATGATCATCCGATTTATATGGTTGATTTATTATGAATTCACACACATATTGTAGTTGTGGAATTATACAGGTGATCGATTTTATTCTCCTTCCATATAAATAAAGATTGATTTTTAAATATTATCAAGTCCAGTTTTCTTCAAAATGAAATTTTGAAAATTTGAATATGACTTTATATATTAACAATGTTTTAAAACATATATATATATATATATATACACACACCAAAACGTTCTAGGATGACAGAGAGGATAGTGTCTAGGCTTGGGTTTGGAAATATAGTTTCCTGCTCTCCATGGCTATCCCTAACTGATCCGACAAACGGGATTGTTAATACGAAATCTAGTTTGAAATATAATTTGAAATTGTTTTTACAGATGAATTGAAAATATAAATTCAATTTGAAAAGGATTTGAACGATTTATATTTAAATTGTTATATGGCGTGAATAGAATGCGTTGCGGAACGATAGTTCGTAAATATCGATTTCAAAATTCGAATGGCTATAACTTGATGGTTTGAAATCGGTTTGACTTGAAATATGAAACGTTGGGTTTAAAATGATAGTAGCTTTATATAGAAAAGGAATTTTCAAATTCCAATATATGATTTCCAAGTTATGTTTAAAACAAATTTGGAAAAGATCGTTATACGTGCAGTTCGGCGATCGTAACGTAAATCGATTAAAAGAAGTTTATAAAATTATTTTAAAAATGAAGAAAATTATGATAAATCTTATTTATTATTTTAAAACTGAAATATTTGAATTTTGAACGATTTGGAATCTATTTGTTTTAAAAAACTATTTAACGACAGCATTTTTGGTAACGTTTCCAAATGTTATTATAACAATTTCAAAGGTAATATGGTTTTGAAGCTTGTAAGTTGTGAATTATTATTAAAACGATAGAAGGATTTGTAAAATAGTTGGAAACGTTTAAAGTGACGAAATATTTGTATATGAATTTAATTATTGATTTTGGAAGTTGGAAATTAAAATGAAGTGAGTCAGGAAGAGTTTATCTTCAGATATTCGATATGGGATTCCAGAAGCGGACGAATATTATCAGAAATATTAAAACAAACTCAAATCCAGACTATGATAGTTGTTGCCCGAGTTTGTGAATTGATATCAAATATAAGTCGATTAAATTTTGTTTTAAACTTATAATTGAAATGTCAACCATTTGAATTACCATAAATGGAGATTTAAATCCAAATTAAGATTTGGTGGTTTTGAAGCATATGGAGAGAGATAATGACGAACAAATGGATTTGGTTTTTGAAATATAAGGTTGGAAATGAATATTGAATTTCATGGGCTAAGATTGATAAAGGGTTTACGGGAATTGAATAAATCCAACCTGAATTCATAGAAAAGGAATAACATAAAGGAAATAAAAAAATATGCTTTTGAAATATGAGGATCTAAGATCTATATTTGATTTCCAAGAAGAGTTAAGATGGAAATGGATTTATGGAATTTAGAGTAAATCCAACTTTGAATTTTAAATGAATTCACAACTATTTGGAAGGAGATTTGGATGGTAAAGCCCGTGTAACCCGTAATTATTGTTTTAAAAATACGCTTATTATTGGAAAGACCAGGATCGAATATGTGTTCGAAAACCATTCCAAGTAATAATACGATGTTATGGAGTAATTCAGGACTTGGAAAACGACGAATGAATACCGAGATTCTTTGAATTATTTGGATTGATTGCTGATGTCTCGGTTGGGCTGATCCCCCGATACCAGGTTATAAGTGGCATGAGGTCTGAATATATTTGGAGATTTTCGGATTGATGTTTCGTTCAGACACAAAACAGACATATATGGATTGTGTGTCTGACATTGTAATTGACTGCGTAGCACTGATCTCTGTTAAATATATCTTCTTGGTGGCGGAGAATTTATTCTCTTGCTTAGCACCATTCTCTAAGACGTATGAGCATATAGGTTATATATCGATAGAAATAAGTGATGCGTAGTGAATGAACAATGTTGCATACTTAAGTTACGTGATAAGCTATGGATGATCAAAGCATGGCTTATTTAAACGTAGCTTTGTGTATATCGTGAACTCGGCAAGCCTCACCTCCCAGTAAATGGCCAAAACAGGATGAAATGCAGCAGGGTTATGGGGTGTTGTCTCCTTCTAGATAAAAGGTGTACTATCGTATGGAGCCCAGGTATTAACCTATGTGGATAACTTCTACTTTGTGGATGTTAATGTTGCGAGCGCTCGGAAAGGTCGGTAACGACCGGGAGATGACATACTCAGGCATACTCTAAGTTACCCAGTTAAGGGGTAACCCGGCCTTATGTTGGCATGTGGAGCATCACTATTGATCTTCGGACGTCCCTCTAGAGGTGTTCAAAATTCGGTTCGGAAGGAAGTTCCTTTGCCTAGTCATTGTTGGAAATCCAATCTCCGCTACGAGCCCGTACGATTTTAGTTATATACCATACGTCAGTATAATATATGGTACCTATGCTGGCTAAAATTGATACATTTATTTTTGAAAGATTTTTCACACTACATTATAGTCTTGAAAAAGGATTTTCACGTATCAAGCATTTTTGACTATCATAAGGAGAAACCTCGCCCATGTGTGCGTTTGCATTGTGTGTGTGCCACGAAACCTTATGGCAGTTTCATTTTTCAAAAGTCATAGCGAATTTCTATGCACGGGAATTCGTATGGAGTAAACTCGTTCCGCATTAGCGGCGTGGTCCGTTGAATTTCTCAACTTTAAAATGAATCCTAAATAACAATTGTTTTTGAGTTTTCACATCAGTCCCACGACTGATCTGTGATTTGTTCTTGTTAATCCCATAAGCAATAACGATTCTCCATTCTTAGCGTCTTGAGTCGGTTTAATTGTCGATTCAAGATGTTAAAAATAGCGGATCGTTATCGTACTCGCTTGGTTATTAGGAGGTGTTTAGAACACATAGTGGTATGTGAAATTATTATTGGTAGTCACACACTCACAACACACTTGATACCCAAAATTGAAATGTCTCCACGTGATTCAAATTTACCATTTGACTTGGTCCGAGTACAGTTCCCTTTGCAGCTTTGTTTTGCTATGACCATCAACAAAGCACAAGGTCAATCTCTAAAATGTGTAGATTTATATTTGCCAGAGCCAGTATTTTGTCATGGCCAATTGTATGTTGCTCTCAGTCGGGTTACATCCCCTGATGGTTTAGTTATTTTCATTGAGAAAGAAGGAGGAACTACAACAACTACTAATAATGTGGTGTATGAAGATTTTTTTATAGTTTGTAAGATATGTGTTAATTTTGTTGTACTTTATTGCCTATAAAGACATCTAAATAATTACGTTCTTCTGGTTCTAAGTATTTTATGTGAATAATAGTTTTGATATTGTCATGAGAGTTTAGATACTTCTACTCATTATTGATTAGTGCATACATGAATAGAGATTTTTATAGCTTCATTAACATATTCTAAAATCTTAGAGTATTAATGTTTGTTGTGTACTCTGTATAGTATACATTGAGTATTAATGGTTTAGATACTTCTACTCGTTATTTATTATTGTTGCTGCATAGATTATAATATATAAAGATATATATATATATATAACTATTTAATATTAATTACAATAATTTATTTTTCTTTATTTTGATATTTAATCATTACAATATTTTTTTTAATAACATAAATTTTAATGCCCAGCAAAGCTGGCAGAAAAAATATTAATAACTAATTGAGTTCATATGATGCAAACATTTTAGAAAACAAATTCTTTTAATAAAAATGTTAATAAAAAATTAAAGAAAAATTATATTGTTAGGAAAACATTGTAAGTAATAGCATTGTTAGTGATTTTTTTTTTTAAATTTAAGTAAGACTAATTTTGAAATTTGGCTTAATTGGTTCTTTCGGTTTTCAAATATTAAAATCAAACCCGACCACTAAACCAAAATAATATAAAATTAAAAACCAAAACAAATCAATTAACTTACAAAATCTAACCAAATCAATCAAAGTTAACTAGTTTGGTTGGTTTAATTGATTTTAACTAATAAAAATGCTCACTCCTACGATGAACGCAGAAAATGAGGAAAATTATTGTTCTATCAAACAGTAACAACCAGTGTTTTAAAGACCCAACCCAACATCGGTTTGACCGCGGTTAACCTTCGACCTTAGAACGTCACGGCTCTGAAACTGAAATAACCTTGCGTGTGCACCAACTCGCGGTTTAACCTCAAAACCCTATAAAAACATCTAGTTCGACCTCTTTAAGCCTCACGTTTCTTTAAATTTGAAAAAAAAAAAATTTGTTTCACTCTTCATTTTTTGATATATTAATTTAACAAATAATTTCATAGCAATTGTCATTAAATTTTGGATGATATAATTTATTATTATGTACATTTTACGAACCATTGTTGAACTAATCCTCTTTCACTATAAAAAATATTAAATTTAAAGCTTTGTTATGACAAGTTATTATATAATTATTTCAATTAGGTAGTATATAACATATTGAATGATAAGTGAGTTAGACGAAAGTTGAACTCATAACTTATTGGACAATGTCAAATTGATTCAACTAGTTTGGATATGGGTGTTTGTCATAATTAATTAATTTTTTTCTATATTTAAAACAATTTTACATTTAAATTAGAAAAATAGAAACAAACTATCACCGTGGTTCTCACGGTCTAACTGGCTAAACTACGAAAACCTTGAACTACTACGCTTTGACGTACGGTTCGGTTTTAACAACTATGGTAACAAGGCAGTTGCTGGGCAAAAGATCAAATCCTCACATAATAAACAGTACATACCAAATCAATGAACAACGAGAAAGTACGTAGTTCATGCAAACAAATACAATCATATAAAAACGAGATTTCAGATCATAGCTTGGGCAAGGTAACACTAACCAACGTATCCAAATCATTACTCCCGGGCAGCATCACAATCGCCAAACCCTCTTCCTCGCACGACACAACCCGGCAAGAAACACGGACCGGGTTGTTCCCGTCCACAAGAGCCAACTCATCAAGCCCATATTCTTCCATCATCTCCACGCTTCTCACGCCATCGCATACAATATTCTCATCAACCATCTCCTCCTCTTTCCAACTCTCAATCCTCAACTCTCCGTTCATCTCAGGAGCAATGACATTACACTTTGAAAAACCATTGGTTGCCTTCATGTTTTTGGCTGTTTCTTTGATGCAATATGAGATCAGTGAAGCACTGCCAATTATTTTTGGTGTTTGATTGCTGAGTTTGAACAAAGCCGTAGCCGTTGAAGGATTCTTAACGTATGAATTCAGAGGAATCGATCTTAGACTGTTTCGGCTTTTGGTTTTCGTGAAGTAATCAAGGTGGAACATAGGTGTTTTCGGATGAGCTTGAGCAAGCATGCTATTGTGACAAACTACCCATTTTTTCAGAAACTGTGTTAGTGATGTTGGGTCTGCTAATAGTAAACTGCAGCTTATTCCAATGCTGTATCCATCACCTTGGAATTCGGTAACCTGGTACAAGAAACATCTTCCTGTGAATTCTATGTGGAACTTATTACAGTGTGTTTTAGGAAGAAATGTAGTCATATATTGATCATAGGCCGGTAATGTTTGGTTTGATCAAACGTATTTCACGTTCTACTTTTCCATTTTATAGGTCAAAATAATGAGGAAGATCTATAGAAGAAAAAGAGAAAATAAAATACAAATCCTACTTACTCTCACAAATTAAGAAAGGAAAGAGAGAACATACCTCTAGATATTTCCCGATAGACGGAGAATAAGGAAACATTTCAATATTATATGTCAACCTCTATAAGGACAAGTGTCTCTGTAACTTCAGTATGACGGTTTATACCATATTGCAGATACTTGAATAAAAAATACAAAGCCAAAACACATAACAAATTTTGGTCCATTGAATGATTCTTTTGAATATCCAAATAAATCGAACTCTTTCTGAAAGGCTAGTAAAAAAGAATATGGTTATCATTCAGATATAATCCTATTGCTTATCTTATTGACTTTTCAGTCAAACGAGTGCTCATTAAAGTTTTATCTTTTAGAATAACAGCAGTCATTATTCAACTAGCTAGAGCATTTAAAGCTGTTTAGATGTCTTGAAGATTCAAAGTACCAAAATCAGTAAAACCATAGTCCAGAGATTTACCTGAATGTAAAAGAGGGCAGAGATCTCAGGGTGCTCCAAATCGACATCAGTCCAATGAGCCAAAAACCCCTCTTTCTCCTCTCTATCTTCCGACTCCATAAACTCATCCATCTTCATCTCCAAACTCGCTTGCACCAGCCTAACGCCTGCATCATTATATTTCACTTCCCAATACCCATCCCTTTCATTACCTCTCCTTAATCTTCCTGCCAAAACAGGATGCTCAGAAAGCACTGCACTCATGCTCTCCTTCATCCATCCTGCGACTGCTATCGCAGAGAACTCTCCCTGATCACTCTCTGTATTGGCGTTCGAGTAGTACAAAACTACGCGTAGATGGCTCTGCAATGCTTCATTGCTCAATGGAGAGTGTAGGTTTATTTTCCTGGATTGGTTTGGGGCTGTGAATTTTCCTGGTGGAATTGACTGGATTGCCTGTATATGAAGGGACATACTTAGAACTATTACAGGTTCGAAGTAGAATGGATGTATATATAAACATGACAAGCATGCATGCATGACTTGGATTAATGTGGTTGAGCTAAAGTATACCTAATATTTTTTGCAGTACATGTTGTTATTTACTGCTGCTAAATTTGGTAATCAGATTAAAATCTACTTATAGTTCTAGAGGGTGCTACCGTGCTGTGATCAGTGGTTTGGTAAATTGGTTGGCTTGCCATTTTTGTGTTTGGGTTTTTGTTTATGCTCTAAATTTGGAAGGTAGGTGGGAAATCTTTGTTATATGTTTGCTTGAAATGAGAACAACGTGACTCGGATACATGAGAAACTTTGCTAGATTTCCATCTACTATTTTTAATGCAGAAGGTGCATATAATAGTATAATACGCTATGTGCTGTATAATTGGATATTACTTGACTACTTGTGTGTGCATGAGTGCATCACATAATTTTCCTTATATTTTGGGTTGATGAGCAGTCTATTTCCAGTGACCGTGTCAAAATACAGGTGCTATTTTAGAAATAGTAAAAAATATGGCTCAAGGCCCATGATAATGGGTAATTATACCCAATACACCCGAATACCTATTACATGGTATTCAAAACCCTAGCTGCAATATAACAGCTTAAACAACATCACTCCAAACCCTAGAAACAAAAATAGCGAGCTCTTGAGGAAATTAAACTTCAACAGCTTCACGGTGGCTTCCATACGAAATCCTCGATATCATCCTTCCTCTTCTCAAGAGTATTGAGTTTGGATTTGGCTTCGTAATCTCTCAGATTGGGTCTGTGGTGCTCAGTGTAAGTTGAGATGTTCAGATCTTTCAGATTTGTAATCGTCAAGTTTTCAAGGCTTCTCTTCGGTCTTTGAGAGACTTTGAGACCGTCGGTAGTTCCACTGCTACTGCTTCCCCCTTCTGACCAACTAGATAAGTGATAAATCTGGTTGTTCAGCATGCTTGTGTAGTGATATCTCCAATTCTTTGTAAAAAACTGAACTTTTGTGCTAAATTCTTCTTCTTCAGATGCTTACTAAGATCTGGATCACTGCTGGAGGAACCTCGCTCTGCATCAGGTATATACAAAGCATTACTATCCATTTTACAGTTAAAATTAAGCTCTTTTGATACAATGATCTGTCTACTTCCCACACAGTGATGATTTTTGATGTCAAACTCGATGCATTCCCGAGGGAGGAAGCCAGATCTACCATGAGCATCTTGAAAGCACTCTGAATCATTACTGGGTAGGAGAGCATCTCTTTCCCTTGTAACAGGTAAAGACAGTGTATTATTGTTCAAATATTTAGGGGGAAAAAACTGTTCCCCTTGCAGAGTTGACGACTGTTATCAGGGTAGAAGTGATCTTCACCAGCAAGGAAGTCAAAGTGCTTTCTCTGATTTCTGTTGCAATAATCACTCATTTCATTGGCATTTGAAATGGGGTGATGCCTTGTCAGCTTTTTGGAGGGCTGCTTACCATTAATTAACAAATCTTCAACTTGTTTATCATAATCAGCATCTCTGTTATAAATAGTTTGATTATGCAAGTTTCCATTCCTGTGTCTGCTAGCTTTTGCATGATAATACGACAGTCATTAGCTATAGAATTCCAAAGTTGATAACAACTTGTTTCTTTGCTAGTATGAAGCCTTTGATTCCTATCCTTCAAAATATAGTAAATAGAAGCAGTTAATAATACACATGCTCTATTAAAATTGATGGACTTGAGCTTAAAAAATTTCAAAATATAATCCACACTGTCCCTAATATTCAATGCAACATGGTTATGATTGAATCCTAAGGTCTAGCATTATACCAAGTGTACTAGGAGTAAATACAATCAAAAAAAATAAATGATTGGAGCTTTCAACTTCTTTTTTGCAAAATAAACAAGTGTTTTCAGAATCTTTGCTCCATCTACAGGCTCTGTTATATATTTCTTTTGACATAGGAACATCTCTGATTTTGATACTCTGTCAACCTCTATTCCCAGAAAGTGAAATACATTTCCCAAATCTTTTATTGAAAACTCTTTGTTTAGACAGTCTGCAATCTAATTTAAGTCCTCATCACAACTACCTATAATAATTAGATCATTAACGTATATAAGAATATAAACATTAGAGTGATTGTTGATTTTAATAAACAAGGAGTTATCAATTCTAATAGAATGATAGCCAATTTTGACAAGTGTTGCCCTGAGTTTATCAAATCGAACCCTTGGACTTTGTTTCAACCCATAAATTGATTTATTTAACTTGAAAACAAGGTTTGAATCCTGTACATAACCCTCTGGTTGTTGCATGAACACCTCTTCCTTTAGTGTTCCATTGAGGAATGAATTGTTCACATCTAAATGCCTTATGCACCATTGATTCTTAAGAGCAATGGTAAATATAAGTCTAATCGTTGCTGGTTTAACAACGGGAGAAAATGTTTCATTGTAATCAAATCTGTACTCTTGAGTGTACCCTTTAGCAACTAATCTTGCTTTATGTCTGCCGATAGAGCCATCAGGGTTCTTTTTCAAATTGAATGTCCACTTACAACCTATTATTTTTTATTTTTTTGTTGTTTGACAAGTTCCCATGTCTTGTTCTTGATGAGAGCATCGTATTCTTCATCCATTGTTGTTTTCCATTCTATATGTTTTGCAGCTTGACTGTAATTCACGGGTTCGTCTGAGGTGCTGGCAGTAATATAAGTTTTTGTCTTGAATATCCCACTCTTTGCATTGGTTATCATATGATGACTAGTTTGAGTAAGTTGATTATTGCTGAGTTGATTGCTGTCATCTTTTGCATTACTTGAGGATGCTGGTGAGGTTGTACCAGTTTCATTATTGTTTTCTACATTTTGTTTATGGTCATTACTGCAATGTTGTCTCTTGATGATGCATGTTGACTGGCGATGTAACACCCCTCCTCTATGTTTACGTTAGCCAAGGCCATTGCAAGCAATGGTGTCAACTAACTCGAAGAATAAGGTTGTTGATGAGCGACCATCTGTATATTATCTTTGAACGAGTGTTAAATATGTCGGATAATCTGGTCTTACTTTTTAAATCTCATGAGGAAATCCAACACATCTAATTCAAGTTCAAATCTACTGCATAGTGGCTATATATAATTCGGAAATCAATATAAAATACATAACAATAAAATCAGAGTCAGACACAGATATTCACATCACTAAGGCGGAAATAGATATGAATATAACACATGAGTATAAATACAAAGATAGTGGTCATAGTCGATCCATTAATCAATAAAAGAATAGGTACAAGCTCTAGCCAATAGATTATGCATATAAAGATGTCACTATCTCATATACATACACAAATCAATAACTACAACACGAATGTAGATAGCAAAAGCCAAGAATGGTCCCCGCTAGAAGTCATGAGATGCACCTGTAATACTCGATCTGACCCGAGTATTATTTATAAGAATAAACAATAAACGGATCAGTCTAGCTGTACTCATCATAATAAAGTGAGGTAGAAATAGAGATATAAACAGATAATGACACACATGCAATACACAATAATAGTTACAGAAAATGTGAAGGCTCGAAAAATATCTATAATATATCTCATAGAAATCTCGATGCTATAAAAGATTACCACACTCTAAAGATATAGCTACTCACGAGGAATATTAGCACATATCCAAAACAACACATGATTGGATAGCACAAGATATCTCCTATCAAGTCAACACAAGATTGATAACACGATATCAAGACGACAACAACTGATGATCCATATCAAATAACCCGAATTGATAACACCTATCAAAGAAACACAAGATTTGATACACAGTTTGAGATGATCCGAAGATCAGAGAATACATGATCCCACTTGGAGCACATAATTCCAATGAATGAACCGAAGTTCAACAAATAATCCGAAGACTCTCAACGGTGAACCAAAGTTCCATAAAGAGAACACAACTCGAGATGACCCGAAGATCCGTAGGATGATCAGAAGATCATCAAGTGACCTAAAGGTCGGATTGATCGGAAGATCGAGTATAGTGTAAAATTCGCCAAGCTAATAAATATAAGAGTCGAGCTACATGTCCAATAACCACTTGCTCTACTCGAATATTTACGAACAAGTTTTATATTCCACTAGAAATACGAAACGATCATTGCCAATATGTTCAATCGAACGAGTCCAAGAATTAACCATCAAAGCAAACACAAGGGGTCATAGTCCTTGTTTTTACTAAGGCGTTTAATTAGATTTCTCATACGAATGAGAAAATGGTTTATGAAATCGTATACTAGTAGATAGTAAAATAATTTGGAACATAACCTCATATAATGAAGTAGAAATAAAAACCATTTGATAAAAGATTTGGTAACTACTAATAATTTAGAAACCATTTTATATTGTTTCGAAAGTGACAAATCTCGTGAAATAGCGATCGAAATGACGATCAAACAAAGAATTCACGTTATAATAGTGTAAACAAAATCTCACGATTATCGATTATAATTTCATTCACCATGAATAAATCGAAAGTCCATCAAATCGAATTGTAGAAATATGTGAATCAGAGAAACTGAAAAGTCACAGAAAAAGGTCAAACAGACCGAAACTCGACCCGGAAAGAGCCTAAAACAACATATACAGTAGACCGTAGTTTCCACCGGTCTACTGCAGAAAAACAGCAGGACCAGTCGATTGGTCCATTTTAGACCAGCCGACTGGTCAAATTTCCAGCCGACATCATATTTACATGACCAGTCGACTGGTTATCACAGCACCAGAAAGGACAAATTGTCACGCTTATAACCATGAGTAAGCAGTATACTCACGGTTATAACCGTTAAGCCAATGTGCGTTGGTGATATTTATAATGCATGTTATTATGGTTATATCTGTGATAAATACCAACGCATGTTGTCACGGTTATAACATATCCTCTTCTAAGGTTTATAAGTGTGATAATATTCATTTTTCTAACGGTTATAAATGTGATAATATTTATTCTTGTAACGGTTATAATTGTGACCGATAATGGTTTTACAATGGTTATAACCATTACTATTCTGCCTTTAATAATGATTATAAGCGTTACTTTATCGAAGTTTCCAACATTTATCACACTAATAACAATGACAAAATGCAAATAAGTACGTTATATATATATATATATATATATAGTGTGGTGCTAAAGGCACCTTGAAAAATGCTGCCTATTACCACTAAAATATTTAATTAGGTCTAATTAGTCTATATGCTTCTTAATACCACGCCTAATTCTCCACTCAGTTATTGTTTACCGAGCAAATTATTTTCTTCCTGATCACGTCAGTTTGAAAGAAGCAAAACCCTAAATCACGTTTCCCTTCTTCTCAAAACCGACTTTCTTTTCTACCAGGTAATTTCCAAAACCCTAATATCTCACTTTCTTATTATTTCTCAAGTTTAACTCTAAACCCTAAAAACCAAAGTCTTCGTAGTTTAAACTTCCACTATCAGGAGGAATATTTTGTTACTTTGATTGCTAATCAACGACGTCTTAGGAAAAAGGTGGTTTAGAGAATAGCCAACCATCTATGGAAGACAACGAGGTGATGTATTTTAATTTACAGTAATTTTGTAGGCATTCAAAGCTATTTGCATTAGCAATAAAGTTGTGCACTGATGCTAATTTTTTTAATGGAATGATAGGAGAAAATGTTTTTTCTGAATTCAAATGGTTGTAAGGAAGAAGAAAACTCAAATGATATTAATGTGGTATGAATTCGTAGATATGTTATCACCCTATATCGTTCTTTTGTAGAATTTAACAAAAAAAAATGATTATTTTTAGGACTTTGTTGATGAATTTGTTGGATATAAAAAAATGGACGATGTGAAGATTGATGATGTAGAGATTGAACCGTTTGATGTAAGATTTTTTTTCCTAGTTGGTGGTTTAATTTTACATAGACAAACATAGTTGATAATTTATGTTTTATGTATTGAATTGGTTATTAGGTTTCTTACATGAACAATGAGAAAACAAGGGAGCATGACAATGAGTCAATCGTTAACGAGTCAAGCGTTGAAGGTGTTCGGTCTACACACTTTGAAATAGCTCATGTTAATGTGGCAGAACATTTTAAAACCGACCAAGTATGTTTTCTGATAAAAAAAAAATTATATCGTTTGTTGCATGCATCAAATTATCTGCACTAAATACTTGTTTTTTCTTATTTGTAATTTTAGGTATTTAACTCTCGAAATGCATTGGTGCATTGGTGCAAAAGTGAAGCAAAAAAATTGAATACTGTCATTGTTATTGTCAAATCCGATAAATTGGGTCCAGGGAAGAAACCTAGACTTCAATTGGGTTGCGAAAGAGGAGGAATCTACCGAAGTCATATTTCAAAGAAAGCCGAAATTGACATTAATGTTAAACGTAATAGAGCTAGCGCAACAAGAAAATGCAATTGTCCGTTCTTAATCAAAGGCATCTACCTATGTGATGACCATTGGAAGGTTGATGTATATAATGGTACACATAATCATGATCTACCGAATTCATTAGAGGGACACCCTTATGCAGCACGATTGATAGAAGATGAGAGAAAAATATTGGCAGATATGACCGTTGCTGGTGTACAACCAAGAGAAATTCTGACTACTATAAAGAAAACATTTCCGGATAATACATCAACATTGAAAACTATTTATAATGCGAAATACAAAATGCAACTTTCAGCTATGGAATGCAGATCTGCTATGCAACAATTATTGAAATTGTTGGCCGAGAATCATTATGTTTATTTTTATAGATCTGAATCATTAACTGATCGTTTGACAGATTTGATATGGTCCCACCCAGAATCATCTGTCTTGTGCAAGTGTTTTCCAACTATATTGCTTCTTGATTGCACATATAAAACAAATCGATATAATATGCCTTTACTTGAAATGGTTGGAATGACATCTACTGGTAAAACTTTTAGCATTGCACATGCTTTTCTAGCAAATGAAAAGGAAGACAGTTATGAATGGACGCTTAGAAAACTTCAACAATTTTACCTACCCGATAGACTGCCAGAGGTAATAGTTACTGAAAGGGAATGAGCGTTGATAAACGGAATTAAAAAGGTTTTTCCGAAAGCGAGATTGATGATGTGTCTTTGGCATATGGGGAATAATGTGATTACTAATTGCAAACCGGAGTTTCAAACCGTTGAAGTATTTGAAATGTTCTTGCAAAGTTGGAAAAAGGTAATTCATGCACCGTCTGAACAAGAATTTTGGGAGTGTGTTACGGAGCTTAAAAAAGATTGGATAGATTATCCACGGAGTCTTAAGTATCTTGAAGAGAATTGTTTACCATATAAGGAGTATGTTGCATACGCATGGACAAATAGAATCAAACACCGTGATAATAGAACAACAACTAGAGCAGAATCTTCGCATGCACAGTTGAAAAAACATCTTGGAACATCAAAAGCCGCGTTTGCTGTTGTTTGGAGTAAAATGGATAATATGTTGTGTTTACAACATACCGAAATAAAAGCTTCTTTTGAAAGAAGCATTGGAGCAGTTCGGAAAACACACCAAATTCCCTTATTTAAAGAACTTCGAGGTAGGACTTCTTTTTTTGCAATGGATTTGATTATTAAAGAATTTGTGAACATGAAAGCGATTGCGATTGATGATTCAGCATGTGATCATTTGAACCGAGTAATATACGGTCTTCCTTGCGCTCATGAGTTATATCGATATTATATTGATGGATGCGCTATTCCTCTTGAAATAATAGATGAACATTGGAGAAAATTGAATTATATTCCACAAGTCGAAGAATCAATGGAGTTACTTCATACACCTGAATTTCAGTACTTCAAAAAGTTATTTGACAATGCCACTGTTGAAGAAAAAAAAGTCTTGTTACTCAAGTTAAAGGAAATTGCACTGCCATCTACAACTTCGCTATTGGAGCCAACACTAGGAAAGCACAAAGGAAAACCCACCGGTAGCAAAAATAAGCTAACTGCAAAACAGAAAAAACAATTATATTCTACAAAACGTGATTTATCGGCCTTCGAGTATGCCAAAACCAATGAAGAAAGACTTTCGCAATCTAGTGTAAATAAAAAGTTACAACCAAGGCGGGGAAAACCAAAAATTGAGTTTGCTGCAAGTGATAAAGAATCAATAAATTCTGGATTTAAATTTCTAGCATTTATACCGGATTTTCTCCATCTGTATATTCTTAATGTTGAAGACGTAGTTGGCGATGGTAACTGTGGATTTAGATGTGTCGCTGAACAAGTTGAAGAACTAAATTCGTGTTGGATAGAAGCAAGAAAAGCTTTGTTAGAAGAGCTACACAAGAATTGGAACTTATATGTTAGACATTTTGATATTTCTCTTTGTGAGCAGCTGAAAGATTCTATTGATTGTTATACTAGTCCATGCTTTAAAAACAATTGGATGATTATGCCTAAAACTGGGTATTTAATAGCTAATGCGTTCAACCGTGTCGTGGTTTACATATCTAACCGTCAGTGTTTGACATACTATCCACATCAAACCGCTCCTAATTCAATGGAGAACCATAGGTTCGTATGTTTTGCTAATATTCTGGATTATCATTTCGTTAAAATAACTCTAAGAGATGAAGCACCACTTCCTCCTGTCGCTAGCTTTTGGTCTAGATTTGCATTCGTAGAAGCGAAATCGTGGAGTGAATTTTATGTCGACCGGCAAGTCGAATTCGTCAGCATAAAACCTCAAGATTTGGCAACTAAAGACGCACACATTTAAAATTACCTTGGACTGTCTTGTATCCGGGTGACCAATTTTATGATCATTTTGTAATGTCCGTTGTTATTTGAATGTTTCGTACTGCAAGTGTAATTTGAATATTTGAATGGTAACTTGAATTTGACTTTTATTATCGATGGTTCATGTTTATATGCTCAATTATATATTGTGTTTTAGTGTTATCAGTCGTTGCATTAGGTGTTCAATTTGTTGCATTTTGTTCTGAGTTTAGCAGCGGTTGTTGGTTTAGTTTGGCTTTCTTTCTTTTTTGCAAGGCCAATTGTTTGGCTTCCTTTCTTTTTTGCAAGACCAATAGTTTGGATTTCTTTGCTTGTGTTTTGGGTTTAATATTCTGGTGATTTGGTTAGGTGATTTGGTTAGGTGTTTCTGTTGTCTGATAGTGTCAGGTTCTGGGTTTAATCATGAAATGTTGGCATGAAATGGCTCCTACTTAGAGCTTCTTTGTCAAATTCTTCTACTGAGTGTGTATATGTAATGGCATGACGTGTGAAATTGTGCATGAAAACTTAGCTGAGTGTTATTTTGCCATGAAAACATGTAATCCTTCAGCTATGTACATTTATTATTTAATACATGTAAAGTTTAACTTGGAAAAAAAAACGTCTCCTGCTTTTTGCTTGCATATACATGAGTTTAACTTGGAATTTTTCTTTTTGTGCATCCGGGATGAAAACAGCGAGACCAAATCCTCTGTCCCCAAATTACCCTATACCCCTGTCCCCATCCAATCAAAGCCTCTGATTTTCACAATTTTGCAATTAAGTCGAAGATAAAAAAAGGGCTTAACCGCAAAAGATGGAAATCAGGGGGTGTTCATTGGTTGGATACAAGGGGATATGGAGGTTTGGGTACAGGGGATTATTTTCGGAAAACAGCAAACAAGTTATTTTAGCTGTGAACGTGATTATATGAACGGCCATGTACAGCCGAACAGTGCCTCCTTAGATTTCCACGGTTCCAAAATAGCCGAACAGTGCCTCCTCAGATTTCCACGGTTCCAAAATAGCCGAACAGTGCCTCCTCATCTTTCCACGGTTACAATACAGCCGACCCAGTAGCTTTCTTTTTGCCAAGCATATATGTGCCAAACTCTACAGGAAACCATGTATATGCTTTACATGCATCATGCGTCATGTCATATATGCTTTAAATGCATCATGCTGTCACCTATAAACTTTCTTTTTGCCTAGCAGCTCCAAATAATATATTCACATCTACATCTTTTGACAAATCCACAAGAATGAAAGCAATATACACAATGTAAGTATATCTCAAACATTTATTGGCCAAAGCTGTACATAAATAAATAGCAGCATTAGATATTTCAAGTAAGCAACAAAAACAACATAATGTCATGATTTAACTAAACCAGGCCTCCACAGTAGGTTGGTACTAGAATAACAGCAAAATATACACACGTAAAAAACATATATAGTGATCAACACCAAATAAATTTCAATAACAAAATAACATAGTATTTCATACACCATGCAAAATGACACGATGACAAAATACACTAATGTTTTGTATACCATACAAAATATCACAAAATTCCTTACACGTTTACGATAATGGATTTAGGTTGACAAAATACAGACTAACTTCATGATAACCTTTATCTTCTCGGATCATTATTCCCCTTCGTACGTTTCTCTCGTATGTTCGGTTCATTTAAGGCTTCTTCCAGAATATCTACGGCTTGTCGTTGTGCATTCAACAAACTCGTAACTACTTTGGGACGATCATTTAAACTTTTCTTCAGCACATAAATTGCCGTACTCGCAGCCAATCTCTGTCAATTGATGAAAAAAATAGAATTAACTTACAGTGAAGTAAAAAAAAATTAAAATATATTATATAGAAATGCAAAATTTTACCAGTTTTTCACCAACATCATTTTTTCTCTTAGTGCTTTGTCTCATTGCAGGGTTTTGAACAATCGGATGAGAAACATCAAGATACCATGCTAAGTATTTAGCAGTACAATCCCAAGGTTTCACTACAACATGGGATCGTGATTTCATTGAAAGCAAATGATCTTGCCAGTTTTCTGACCACCAAAATCCATTATCATACTCAACCCGATATTGATTGGCAGTTAATCCTCTACGACATTTTCTAGGCTCCATAAGATTTTCTGGAATCCCTTGACAAATCCCAAATTGTCGCATAACTCTATTTGGATAATAAGGTTCAGCAATGTCAAAACATAATATAACACCATTATAGAAGGCAACTTCTGGTAGCGGGTAATGAGATCTAATTTTATGATAAGGATCCCAACATATCTACATAAATATAACATAACATAAGATATTAACTATTATCAAATTTTTGTTAATATCCCAAATCAATTAAATACTTACATCTTGAGCATTTAAATCGTCTAGCTGTTCTCTAAGTCGAATTATAGCAGATGTTGTATCACCAGACTGATTCTTAGGTTCCCATCTACACATTCTTGGCATAGTATGCTCATATTTTTTGGATGGAATGGCATTAGGAATCATAGGAAAGTGATCGTAAATCCATGCCTGTAAGAAAGTCAATAGAGATATAATAATGGCTAAGTAAAAATGTAAAATGCATAAAAAAAGAAAGAACAAATAACGTCAGCAATGTCAAATAACCAGCCATTTGTCTAACGTCCCGTCGAGAAGACAAACCAAGTTGACGGTAAAGATACGCTAATACTCCCATTCCCCAAGCTTGCTCACTCAAACAATGAACGTCTGCCAAACATTTCAAATAGTTGACCGACACTTTTGTACCCGACTTGTCACAAAACAAAGTGCATCCTAACAAATAGAGTAGATAAGCACGAGCAATGACTTCATAATCATTTTCGCTCAGTTCTTCTTTCTTGGATATTTCATTAACTATATCCAACAAAAAATTAAGCTTCACAGAGCTTGAGTAGTGTAATTCTTTTCTTGCAACTTCGTTCGTAACTCCAAGATATTCCACTACAAGATCAACTTCATACCTATCATCATCTTCCATATAAATAGAACGCCCAACAACTGGGACTTTCAAAATCTGAGCAACATCATCCAGTGTAATTGTTAACTCTCCAAATGGCATATGAAACGAGTTAGTCTCCGGATGCCATCTCTCAATAAAAGGGAAATAGTAACATAATCTACATGTTTGTATGTATACTTAGCCAAATTGTACAAACCCGGTTTATTTACTATTTCAACAACTTGAATTGGCAAATCTTCCAACTTCCACTCGTTTAGTTTTCTGTAATGGGCAAGACATTTGAGTGGCCCTCTCTCCTATAAAGAAAATTTCACAAATTATAACACATTTGTAATTAACATACACAAGTAATAATGTTTCAAAATTCTGAATTACCTCTTCCTTGTTCCAAATACTATATGCAATATGAGTTTCAAAACTTTTCAATATACAAGAAGCTTTGACGATCGACGAAGCAAAAGCCACGGTTGAAGCGGAAGAATTCATATTTGATAATTTTTTCCGTGGCACCTCTTCAGCCCTTGAATTATTCGAGCTAGATCCATCATCAGAATCAGCATCGTCGGAACCTTCTTTACTAGAACCATTTTTCTTCTCCTTGCCATTCTTTGATCCATCATCGTAGAAACTACATCCATTTACAATCTCGTCACTATCTATTGCTACATCTTCATTTGGCCCCCCAATTTTTGGTATAACGGATTTTTTCATAGCCTTTTCAAGTTCTAATGCACATTCCCTCCGATACAATGTATTCAAATGCTCTCCCTCTTTTCCTATAATTATGGCCAATGAACAATGTTTCAATATTTGCAAACACTCTTCCTAAAATGCGAATAAAATGAAGAATAAATAAACTATGAATACATCATCAATTTCAATCGCTTTTTCCTACAAATGAGAATATTTCATTACTTTTTTTGTTTTTTAATGCAAACAGAACACTGATTAGAGATATTCTCGTACATTTCAAATAGACTGCAGCACAAAGAGTCAGATGCTATCTATATCTAAAACCACCCAAAAAAAAATATAAAAATTTCAACCCATTTCAGGAAAACAGTAGCCAATAGTTGCTCACGTGTTGAAACACAAAAAGGGGGAGAGAAAAAAATGCCGAGAAGTTAGAGAAGTGAAGTAGAAAATCAGTCTAAGGAGAGACTGAAGCTCATTCCACTCTGCAACCAAATAGGAGTTGGTTTTACTAACTGAGGCGAGAATCCTGATGATGCTGCAGCCCTTGTGACTAACAATTTAGATGAATTCGCACTTTGCTCGCCATCTATTGATAGAGAAAGGCCCGTCTCCACTTCTTGCTTATCCTTCGTTATCTTTTGCTTTGTGGTGCGGTCCCTATCGAATCCATAACTTGTTGGTACTCTTTGATCGATCCCAATAGACCCTTCTTCATCTACTGAATCAAAGCTGCTTATTTTCAAGTTTAAACTACCCAAACTCAGATCGAGATTCTGATCAGTCTGACAACCGTCTACATTCAGTTCATTCTCGTAAGTTGCATGATCAAAGTTTGTCACAGCTTCCTTCCCATTGCATTTAATTGCTGCTTTATCATAAGCTCTTGCAACTTCTTCCTCGGTATCAAATAGTCCCAAATACACATACTTTTTACCCAGAAATTGACCCATTCTAGCTTCCCATCTCCCACATTTATGCAAAGTGACCCCTCTATACTTTGAACTTCCTCTTGGATACCCTGTGCTTTGTCGTCTAAGCACGTGAACAAACTCTTCTTTTGTTAGATCTTTATTCTGATTCATATCATCTCCGTAGTCACTTAAACTGAAGTTTATATCGGCCTCCTTACCCTGAAATTTTATCGCAGCTCTGTCATAAGCTCTTGCAGCAGCATGAGCTGTATCAAAACCTCCTAAATATACTTGCTTTCCACAGTCCCAAATATGAGATTCCCATCTCCTTGTTCTTCGATAGAAAGTAACACCTCTGTATTGAGAACTCCTTGACCGTGGTCCCCTTCTACTCTTCTTAGCCGCCACTGCCACGGCCGCAGACTTATCAACGGTGGTAACATCACCGTTTATGATCCTCTGTTCCGTCTGCTCATTGACTGGAAAGAATTGGAGGGTGACTGGATCCCCCATCTTCCAATGTCTTTTTAAACTTAATAGCTAATTAGAAGATACAAACTTATACTCTTTCTCACTGTTACAATTCTCTAGACACTTAGCAAGCTCTCAGCTTGTTTATAAGTTACATATATATGGAAAGAGTAGGTTACCGATTCACCTGATGACTAAAAATATGAAAAACATATACCCTTTTAAAGAGCTTTTCTCAGCAAGACCTCATCTTTTTCAAAGTTTTCACAGCTACAGAAAGATTAAAGCAAGCCTCTTTCTCCTTGTTTCAATTTCTAATTCTGTTTTTTTTGGGTATAATGAAGTTAAAGAATATTTCATTACTTGAGCTATGGATTTCATTATTATTTTTGAAACCAAATTTTGCTATGTATTTGACTTTTAAAGTATTTTGTAACTAAAATTAGTTAAACCTGAACTATGTATTCAACACAATATTCTTTTTCCAAAAAAAAAAAAATTAAAAAAAAATCCATTCAAAAATAGATACAATTATAACTTCCAACACTAACCTTATTTCAGCATAGAAAACAACCACCAATTAATTCCAAATAAGCATAGTTGAATTTTGTATAGTTTCATCTATGAATTTATCAGACGACTGTCTATAGTCAATCCCACATACTGATAATCCACTGACTGACAAATAAAATCGTGGCAATCAGAAATTTGAAATCAAGGACATAACGAGATGCTCAAATCGATAATTTCATGTTGACATCGATCATAAACCAAAACCCTAGCCTTGAAGTTACCTAATTTGGAGATAGAAAACTTACGTGATTGCTGAGAGGAACATGTTTTCGTGTTGCGAGATGATCGAGTTTGTTGAAATTGCTTCGTCACTCTAGTTGATTTTCGCATTGCCGTGATGTCGTGATTTTCAGAGTGCGAGAAAGAGGAACGTATTTTTGACAGGGACGATGAAGAAAATAGATTAAGTGTTTTTTAAGTGGTAGCCTGGTATGGTATCAAATAGTACACTGAAAGCTTAATTGCGGTGGTACGTAGAAATGGTAATAGGCAGCATTTTTCAAGGTGCTTTTAGCATCACACTATATATATATATATATATATATATATATATATATATATATATATATATATATATATATATATATATATATATTACTAGTGTTGGAAACATACATAGTAATAGCATTAGAACAACAAATAGCATGTAGAACATACCAAATTTAAAATAGCAAGCATAATAAGTATAAAATACCAAGAATTATATATACCGTCATCAACATACATTATGAGTTTTAAAACAAGCTTCAACATATTTATTCTAAATTTAGTCATGGCAACTTCAACATACATATTATCAACCAAATTAACTTCAATCCTACCAGTACCAAATTAACTTCAATCCTACAAGTACCAAATTAACTTCAATCCTACCACTGGTCGTCCAGAAAGCTTCAACCTGCGCAGCTTTGTACCTGTAGAAGACCACTGTTAGTGTCAAGAAATAAAAGATTACAATAATATATAAGAAAATAGCACAGTTCGCCAAAAGTGTAAACAGACCATTGTGAAAATAAAGGCTTATATTCTAGTTATCAATGTTTCTAGCAATAATATATATATTTATCTAACCTGCAATGCTGCTGGATACATATTAAATAATGTTACATCATACATGGGATATGATCATTTACTGGAAAAACTTTTGTACATTATGCTGCGGCATGTATTTCTGTCATATTCTCAATGGCAAATACATGGACACAAGAAGTTAAGTTGCCTACCAATCAAGTACAGGCACACGGGATCAACAAGTTTAGGATGAACAAACTAAGTGCAGGCCAGGCTGAAAAACGTGACCAAATTTTATTTCTGCAAACGCTCTTTAATTCCTGAGCATTACCATTATTACTTTTAAGTCGTAAAAGCTAGCCTTTTGCAAGTATGCAATACAAAACTCAAACTGTAATGAAATCCACAATTTACAAGAATTAATACCTTATGATTATTGTCCAACTTGAGTCAACAACTTATCAAAATTCCTAATTTGATTTCTTCATGCTTGAAATTCACATAAACTAACACAGGGTTCAAGTTTCTTTACAGGTTGAAGAAAAAACTTATCAACTATGAACAGAAATTCAGAAAATTCCAGATTTTCTTTTCAAAACGTGACATGAATTTCCATTGCTAGATGAGTTTCATAATTTTTACACTAGATAAGACGCTACGCTAATGTCAACAATGCAACATTTCAAAAAATCGGTACAATGGTGAACAAGTGCAGCAAGCATCAACACAGGCAGCGAAGACTTAGCAAAAGGAGGAGCCACAAACATCATAAGCAAGTGAAAACAATGCAGATGAAGTCAATAACAGATGGAAATATAATTAGTTTTTTTAATTCGCTAACAGAGGAAATATTTTTTAGTTCACTAACAGATGGAAACTTAATTTTTTTTTAATTTACTAACAGATGGAATGTAATTTTAATTCAAATTTTGAAACCCATCTTAATATATGCAACCAGTTGTTATTTCATGTTGCAATCCTTATCTTTCAGAAATGGGAACTCAAAGTTCCCATCGATCAGTTATTTTTCAAAGAAATGATTTAAATTATCAAATTTACTATTTTTGCCTTCTAATATATTTAATATTTCGAATTGTCTTATTTGTTTATTTTAATTGATTTCTGATAGGTTTAACATTTCATGAAAACGTATGGTATTATTTGTTACACAATGTCCTGATTTCATTTGCATTCTATCACCAGTATAATTTGTTTTTTTAATTATCAAGGGCTACTTAGTATTTTGAGTCTCGCCCAAGGTCAAAATAGCCTCATGCTGGCAGGGCCGGCCTATGCCACAAGCGAATGAAGCCGCTGCTTAGGGCATCGTAATCTCAGGGGCACCAATTCGTATCCCTTGCTCTATCAAAAAAAAAAAAAAAATCGTGATCCGCTGCGATTTAGCAAAGCCACGGACGGGGTTAAGCCCATCGCGATTCCAGTTCGTGAAACGGAAAACTTCTCATCGCTATTATCAAATTCGCGGCTCCTTCGGTCTTCTTCTTCTGGATCCGATTTAGCGTCCAAATAGCAGTAAACTGCATAGCATTTGGATCCGGCCTTCTTCCTTCAGATCAGGTAATCGCCTAACCGGTTAATTTCATTTGAAACCAAATTAGTTCGTCTGGAATTGATTTGCTATGTTGAAATCAAATTACTATGTTCGAAATCTAGTTTTTTGCTTTTTTATCTTTTCGTTATTTTTAAAAAGTATAAATTGTTTTCATGCCATGCATTAGCATATGTAGAAGGGCCTCTTTTTCGTTTTCCGCTTTAGATATCAAAAGTCCTAGGACCGGCCCTGATGCTGGGCCGAAGAGAACAAGTTTATACTACTGCTAAATAGAATTTACATATCCAATGCAATGATGCATAAAGGTTCACACAAGTACCATTCAACAAAATCTTTTAATTACAAGTAATTGATCCTACATGAAAAATACACTATGAAGGAAATTGATATCTCAGTTTAGAGTGCAGCTGACACGAGAAATGCTTTAATACATCGTAACAGTTCAGCCCTAACCGAATCTGGTAGCAAGGATGAAAAATATACTACAAAGGAAATTGATGACTCAGTTTAGAGTGCAGCTGATATGAAAAATGCTCTAATGCATTGCAACAGTTCAGTCTTAACTGAATCTGGTACGGACGCTCTGCCTTTTGGAGTGATAACATCTATAAGATCATCGACTGTGACATTATTTCTACCTTTCTTTTGTGCATAGGCCCTACAAATGCCTTTCATTTCGTCTTTCCAGCCGCATTCTACAAGCCTCTCCCTCAACAATTCCATCATTTTTTCCTTTCCCCACTCTCGATCATCTTTATGTTGATGATTTCTTGAAGCGTCGGTTCTTTGCCAGGATCTCACCAGTATAATTTGTTACACAAAAGCCAAAAACAGACATTTGATGAGTTACCATGACTTGATCCCTTCAGAACTGTCAGTCCTATTTACTTTATCCCTTTAGAATTGTTAGTAACTTGATTATTTCCTTCAAAACTAAATACTAATAGTTTTGACCTTAGGCGTTAATTAACACTGATATCATAACACAACTTTTAGTCATAAACCAATATCTTTTCTTCTTTTTTTTCATAATACTTGCATATATATATATATATATATATATATATATATATATATATATATATATATATATATATATATATATTAAGTTATAAGAATTTTACTATTGATTTTTTGGTCAAGCTTTAAACTACATACGAAATCATCGCTTGGAAGAGGGTTTGAAATTCAACTATTAGTTTTCATTATACATCCAGTGCCATGTTGTACAAGGTCTCCTACATCTCTGAATATTTCTCTAACTTGTTTGGGATGCCACCACAAGTAAGAATTGAAGTATAAAATGTTTTATACTATTGCATGCCTTCTTAAATGGAACACGACCTAGCGTAGAATCGCAACTAACATAGCTTTTCATCTTTATTAAAAGACGTCAAACTAATCAATACAAATAAGAAAATAACCACTAGTGCGTAAAATTAGTAATAAAACTTTTGTTTACAGCATCGAAAATTATATTTTTTCAGAACGGACTGAATTTTATGTGGTGCAACAGAAGATGAGAAGGGTAGGTATTTTGGATAACTCAAAATGACATCAAACGAGTTTGTTCACAGAGTTTTCTTTATTACCAGTAAAGATTGTTGTTATTATTACAGTAATAAACAACAATTAAAACATTTTATTTTAGTATATTTACTATATAAAATTAAAGATTAGTTTCTAACAACAATAAGTAACTTATAAAATTCATTTACCCGTGTGTCCCAAATGCTATATGATTATAAAAAGATCTCATTTAGAACTAGTTTTCAATTTAACAAAATTTCCAATAAAAATAAAATAAATTCAAACAAAGTAACCATATGTAATTTTTTGATAAGAACTTATCTAGAAGATACAGAGAATAATAACAAGTCCTCAAAAGTAATTTAGGATAAAAAACTTACCAGTTCATCGTGAACTTATAGTAAAGGGAGATGATTATTAAATTTCAGATTTCAACCAAAAAAGCACATTAAACTTATTTTAGTCAAAAGAGACACAAGAAAGATTTTGGTTACATTTGGTAGGATGAATGATTAAAACACAAGGTAAAACATTAGAACCCTAAATATATCAAAAATATATATACATTGGTGAATTTAAATAAGAGAGTTAACTTTAGACATGACAAATAAATCACATCTTGAGCAAAAAGGTAGAACTCAGATTTTGAAAATAATCTCTAGATTTTCAAGGATCAAGAGGGATCAACTACTTTAATAAAATAATTTGATTTTTATTTATCTTGGGATATATGTCTAATCCTGTAGTGTGGTAAATTTGGCTATTAGAGATTAAGAAGATAACATTAAAAAATAGATAGTTTGAAAGTTATAAAAAATAGGAAATAAAGAAGGAAATTAATGCATAATTAAACAGAGAACATTTTATTATTTTTATCATTATTTTCCCTCTTTTATTTCTTTTGAAAACTTATCATTTTTCCCTTTAATTATTGTAGTTGGTCAAACATAAAGGCATACCAGGCCTCAGGTGATATCGTACATATATATTCATGGATTTGTAACCTTTGCTTATGCACTTTATTAAATCGGAAATGTTGTTCAAACCGAAATTCTTTTAGTCGATTTATGCGAAATAAATGATAGCGATTAGATCGGATGACATCCCCGTGATTTGCACCATTGAATGCTAGATCCTTATTTTTTGACTAACAAATTTCAGTTCATGTAGTAGGATCCTTATTAATTTTTAATGGAATACAAATAAATCAAATAAAATTTAGTAGTCAATATTTTAGAGATTTGAACTAAGTTAATTAACTCACAATTATCATAAGTTAATTAAATCACTAGTTTATTCAAGGTATTCATTATTAAGATGTATGACTTACAGATGTAAATTCAATTAGTGATTGTATCAATTAATTTGAATATTAAAATTCACACATTAACTTAGTTAGTTATGTAAATATTAAAATTCACAAATTAATTTGAATAATAACTCGCTTGTTGTCATTTTGAGTTATCCAAAACACCCACCCCGCTCATAAAATTGCTCAAATTTAATAAAAACAAAAAGGTTCCTATCTTTGGTTTTCCTTATGACCCGAACTTAAGTCCTAAATCATATGGAAGGAAAGTACAGTATAATTCAAGAAAACGAATTTAAAGCAACAATGAAGTTTCAGCCTCTGAAGTACAAAAAGGAAAATATATGACATGGCAACTCTGTTAATATTGAAAGTACAAAACAATATCAAAGCACAGAGTATGGTCATGGTACCATCTGCTTCATACTAATTTTCAGCGATACTTTAACTTTAATATTGATAGAAAACAAGTTGTTCTTGCACTTTTATATATACTACTAGGCAATAACGCATCAACTTTAGTTATGCCCCCACGGTTCTTTGGATTATTATTCTGCTTTAGTTATTATTCCCCCATTGATTCATGTATTATGGCTGAAGTCATACAATGTCTGACCGATATAATTTGTTGCACAACGTCTGACCTAGACATATCCGGATTTTACATCATCTTTGCTTGATTTGTATAACTCTACACACCAAAGAAAAGATGATGTAAAATCTGGATTAATTTGTCTAGCACATTGATTTAACACGTCACCAGTACAATTTCTTACACAACGTCTGACCTAGGGCGAAAGATGATGTAAACTCTGGATTCATTTATCTAGGATAATTTTTTTTTAACTCGTGATAATGAAAAGATTGTTGAGATTTGTGATACGCAAATCACAAAATTGTAGGCAACAAATTTTCTATGTGGATCCATTTTTGGTGGAGATATTTGTTGCTACTTTTGTGAGATATTTGAAAATGAAGGCAAGGATTATTTGGTGCTTATCCAAATAGATATTTGATATATATGAGGATATTTTGGGTGGCAAGTTACGTGGATGCGAAGGAAACTTGGGTATGAAGCAATTCACTCTATAAAAGGCCTAGTTGATATCTTTATTATATGTGGTGGAAAAATTTGCCATTGTTCTTCATTATCTTTCTCCTCAAATTGTTTAGCCATTAGATATTCTTTACCTATTTCTCAATAAGGTTATTGATTCAAGTTGTGTTTGTTTAACGATAGTCGAGATCGGTTGTAAACAATATTTTGGTGAATCAATAAAGAGGGTGGTTGGGTGGAATATCGTGTGTTCATATTTCCGATATTTTTTTGTGTTGTTGTTTGTTATTCAATCACATTCATCTTCAGGTGATTAGGTGAAAAAGATTCATTTTGTTTTTGGGTGTTTTGTCAAAACTTTCGCTGCGCACAAAACCCCAACAGTTGGTATCAGAGCCAGTTTACCGCATAGTTTGGAGTGTTTGTTGGATTGAAAAAAAAAATTGATTTTTTGTTTGAAAAAAAAAATTTGATTTTTTTGATGTCGGAGATGATGACGTTGTCGAAGATGGCTACTTTGAATGGAAGGAATTGTGGTATATGGAAGCCGAAGATGGAGGACGTTCTATATCTCAATGATTTGCATGATCCCATTGATGGAAATGGGGAGAAGCCCTCGAATATGGATGAGGGAAAGTGGAAGAAAATGGACAAAAAGGCGATTGCGTTGATTCGCCAATATTTGGATGATTCTATGTTCCACCATGTGGCTAGTTGTGAATCCGCAAAGGCGTTGTGGGACAAATTAGTATCGCTGTATGAGTCAAAGAGTGCTACAAGCAAGGCTTTTCTGGTTCGAAAGTTGGTGCAACTTCGATTGGATGAGGAGAAGTCTGTTGCAGAGCATTTGAACGAGTTTCAAGATGTCATCAATCAATTGGCAAACATGAAGGTCAATTTTGATGATGAGTTGCAGGCTCTTTTGTTGATGAGTTCTCTTTCGGAAAGCTGGGAGACTTTGGTTGTTTCATTGAGTAATTCCAATGCTAATGGAACTATCTCTTTGGAAACGGTTGGAAGCAGTCTTTTGAATGAGGAGCTAAGGAGAAAAGGGTCGGAGTTGAAATCGGTTCAAACTGAGGCGATGGTAGCAAAGGACTCAGGTAAAGATACAAGGAAGAAGAAAGGTGCTATCTTTTGTCATTATTGTGGTAAGAAAGGCCACAAGCGCAATGATTGCTATTCATATATACGAGATATGAAGAAGAAGAAGGCGCAAGGTGATAATAATAGTGATGAGGCACAGGCAGGCTTTGCTGAAGGTACCGAAGGCGATTCTTCATGTGATGTCCTATTTAGTGTTGTGGAGCCTTGGAAGATGGATTCAGGAGCCAGTTTTCACATATGTCGAGATGTGAAAAGTTTTTCTTCGTATGAGAAGAGTGTTGGCATGATAAAGACGGCCAATGGAGTAGAGCTACCAATTTGTGGAGTTGGAGCTGTTAGGTTTCAGATGCATGATGGAGTGGAGAGAGAAGTTGCCGGTGTGAGGCACATACCCACTTGTTCGCATAACCTCATATCTCTCGGTCAGTTAGATCGCCGCGGTTGCACTTATGAGACTCGAGGTGGAGTTTTGAGAGTGAAGAAGGGTGGTCGTGTGATGATGCGATGAGTTTTGGAGGAGGGAAACCTATATAGTTTGGTCGGTTCAGTGGTCAACAGTGGAAGGCGGGTGACGGTTGAAGAACCTAGTCCACATCAAGGTGGAGAGGTTAATATGGTCACTGCTGATGGTCCTAAGGTGGAGGATCATGGTATCGACAAGGGTCTAGATGTTGATGATGCTCGAGGGATCCCGGAGATGAAGAGATCATGTCAAGCGGAAGACGGATGTCGAGTTGTGAAATCCACAAAGACAAGACGGAGGTCTTTGTGGTATTACAAACGCTTTTGAAGATAGCTATTGGCGTGGTGCACGATGAGGGAGGTGCACCATTTGTGGGCGATGGTGGAGGTTTGTAATGATGTTAATTGAGAAAAGAAGGTTGAAAGCGAGAGCTAAGTTGGCTAGTGTTGAGTGGAGGAGATGTTGTGATTTGGTATCAAGGTGGAGTGTTGAGATTTGTGATACGCAAATCACAAAATTGTAGGCAACAAATTTTCTATGTGGATTTATTTTTGGTGGAGATATTTGTTGCTACTTTTGTGGGATATTTGAAAATGAAGGCAAGGATTATTTGGTGCTTATCCAAATAGATATTTGATATATATGAGGATATTTTGGGTGGCAAGTTACTTGGATGCCAAGGAAACTTGGGTATGAAGCAATTCACTCTATAAAAGGCCTAGTTGATATCTTCATTATATGTGGTGGAAAAATTTGCCATTGTTCTTCATTATCTTTCTCCTCAAATTATTTAGCCATTAGATATTCTCTACCTATTTCTCAATAAGGTTATTGATTCAAGTTGTGTTTGTTTAACGATAGTTGAGATCGGTTGTAACAACCCGAAATTTAACAATGTGTTAAAAACAAGAATCAAGGCAGAATTAAAATATAAAATCTGAACCAGGAGAAACGGGCTGTGTCATTGCGTTCGTCTCGGAAAAATACGCGAAATAGAGTCCGAGTTTTCGAGAATCGGAGTCCGTATGACCCAGTTATGGCCCGTCAAAGTTTTCAGAAAATTTCAAGTTAAAAAACAGTTCAAATTTGAACTCAGAATTCAAATTCAACCAAGCAGGGCAGGCGGGAAAATTCCCGCCACCCCCAAGTCGACTGGGGAGTGGACTTGGGAGTCGACACACCCCAAGTGGTGTCGACTGCCCAGTCGACACCCCTGTCGACTTGGGTGGTCGGCCAGATTGGCCTGGGTGCACCTGACTTGTTCCTCAAGACATGTTTGGAGGCTTGTGACGGATTTTAAAGGCTCAGATCTATCCTAGGGTTAATCTAAGGGCCTAAACCACTCCTAATCTCTATAAAAACACCCCTAAGCCTACCCTAAACCCTCACAAATCACTCTTGCCACGAAGTGCCGCCCAAATGCCAAGTGATCATGGCCTCCATCTTCAACTCCAAGAGACTATGCATTCAAATCGGATCCAAATCAAAAGATGCAAGCTTGCTACACCAAATCGAGGGTAGATCAACGTTGCTATGCAAACTTCATGACGATTCTTCCACAAAGGAGCCACCTTTCTTCGTCAAGACGATTCATGTTCCTAGCCCTCTTGCCATGCTATGTAAGTTCTAGCTACTTGTAGATTCTAACGGTGGTTCTAATGTGACATGGGATAAAATGCGATGAAACATAAGTATGCTAGCCTATATGAACCTTTTCATGCCTCTTTTGCTTGAACCTATGACTTTGGGCTATGCTTAGTGACTAAATCATGCCACTTATGTTATGTTTAACCTAGTATATCTTGCAAGTTTGAATCTTTATCTATGAAACGTTAGCATGAACCTTTGGGAACCACTTGACTTGTGAAACATTGGCAAAGACTTGACTTTGGGGCTTATGCATGTAAATGAACCCAAACCCCTTATGTATCATGCATGTTTGTGGCCAAATTGCCTTATGATACTATGCATGTTTGTGGCCAAATTCCCTTATGATACTATGCATGTTTGTGGCCAAATTCCCTTATGATACTATGCATAATTGTGGCCAAATTCCCTTATGATACTATGCATGTTTGTGGTCAATATGTTGGCATAATACTCTACTATGTGACTCGCTTCCACTTGGGTTGGAAATACGTTTGGGTAGCTTAGGAAAAACGTGGGTATGACACGAAAAACTTGACATGGGGTTTACATGAGAACATGACATTCATGATGTACTTAAATGTAGGCATGACACGTAGGAAAACATGGAACTTGAAACTTGACACGTATGGGTTGTAAGTGTAATAAGACACTAGACCAAACATGAAAGTGGCCAACTCGAGGTTGGGTTGAGTTTGTAGCATAAATCTACCCGGACCCGCCCGGCTTAACTAGTGGCTACAAACAATAGGACCCAATGTGAGTAGTTGGTCACATAGCACTTAAAACCCGAGGTTAGACTAGGTTGTGGTGTAAATCTACCCGGATCCGCCCGGCTTAACTAGTAACCACAACAAAGTCTAATGTGAGAGGTTGGGGTGCATTAATCTAATTAATGCCACATGAAAAGGTTAAGTAATTTTGATTAATGACACTTAACCATATAAGACAATTAGGGGATGGGGTTAAGTAATTTACATTTAACTAATCCGACTTGGTAATTAGATGGGGTTAAGTAACCTACACTTAACTAATCTAAACACGGTACTTAGATGGGGTTAAGTAATCCATACTTAACTAATCTAACACGGTAAATTCGATGGGGTTAAGTAATTTACACTTAACTAATCCGACTTGGTAATTAGATGGGGTTAAGTAACTTAGACTTAACTAATCTAAACACGTTAATTAGATGGAGTTAAGTAACCTTCACTTAACTAATCTAAGCACGGTAATTCGATGGGGTTAAGTTAAACACTTAACCAATCTAAACTTGGTAATTCAATGAGGTTAAGTAACCAATACTTAACCAACTTAACATGATAATTTAATGGGGTTAAGTAACTTATACTTAACCAAATATACATGATGATTTGATGAGGTTAAGTAACCTATACTTAACCAATCTAATATGCGGACCTGATAGGGTTAAGTCACAAGACCTTTTAATTATACTTAACCATTGTAATACGATTAGTGGATGGGGTTAAGCTAACCCATACTTAACCAGTCCGACTCGATAATCTGATGGGATTAAGATAATTTATGCTTAATCAATCTAACACGATAATCTGATAGGGTTAAGACAAATAAATACTTAACCAATTTGACTTGATAGGGTTAAGTCATGAGCTTCTTGGTACACTTAACCAACTTGTAGGGCTAATCCTTGAACTTGAGTACTTAGCCAATCTTGACATGATTCGTAGGCAGGTTAAGTCATGAACTTAAATGACAACACTTAACCCATTTGACAAAACCCTAGCTCAGGGGACTAGGTTGAAAATCGTAGTTAACAAGGATAGCGGGAAGAGAAGCTAAGTTGTAAACCTTAGTTAAGGATAACTAAGTAATAATTCTTAGTCAAGGAAACTGGACCAGTTCACAGATAGATGAGTAACCCGATACGGTAGGTCATCGCTTGAACACACGTGGAGGAGCGAATTATCTGACTTAGATAAAGGCTCCAACGAACTGGGTGACGAAGCGGTAGCTTCGGGGGACGTGAGGGTACTCTTGGTATCCCTCTATGAGGTGGCAGATGGTCCATGAAACCCGGCCTCACAGAGGTTAAGGTCTGCGGTAGAAGAGCCAAGAGTATGCCTTGGTTGCTATGCGAGCGACCTAAAGGCTGGGATGGATTAGCGTGGAGTCGACGATACTTGTTTTTTCCCTGGATAGCACGTCGCCGACTACCTACCATCTTTAGTCAATCGTGTACGAACGGAAAGGCAGAGAACTCCCAACAGACCATGTTCTTGCTATCGAGTCATGGGTGAGGTTGGCCAATAGGAAAGTGGGGCATAGTGGGGCCGGGACGTAGTTCTCATACATGATTTTTCTTGGATTGCCTTTCAGTAGTTGAGGGAGGGGTCATGTGGGAACATAGCCACGGATACAAAAACAGTCCTTGATATCTGCATCGGCAGATGACTTAAAGCTCCCGACCGAGTTCCGTATTTCTTGATTGGCCCTGGCACGGAACTCGGATGGCACATTGGGATACATGTGCGTCTAGACATGGAAAACGATTCACGATACATACGTGGGATAAAGGGCGTGGTTGACGGGTGGCATAATCCCTAGTGGCCCTAGGTGGCTTGAACCCAAACCGAGACACGGAAATGTTCATTAGGTAGCATAATCCCTAGTGGTCCTAGGTGGCATAAATCCTAAGTGAACACGCGATAGTTCATGGTAAGAAAACATAACCATATCAAGGGTAGCAGTCCAAACAACTTCAAGGATAAAACGGTACTACGTTGAGGTGGTATAGATTTACATGAGAAAGCCCGTACGACCTACGGCAAAGGACTGAACTTATACATGGAAAGAAACATACGAGTTGGGAAAACCTACATATGATATATATTAGGTTGACATGGACTATTACATGACATTGGGCAAGGGACATTCATAGTTAACACATGACGCGGGTTGGGATACTAGTACGAGAGGTGCAGAGCAAATATACATGATAAATACCTTGGGATGTTATACATGATAGATACCGTGGGATGTTATACATGATAGATACCGTGGGATGTTATACATGATAGATACCTTGGGATAGTATACTGGATAAAAACCTGACGATGTGATACCTTGATTTATCTTGACACAGTAATTTATCATGATACCTTAGTTTATCCTGCTACAGTAGTTCATCCGGTTATCTTGGTTTAGCTTATCTATCTTGTAGTCATCCTTATGTTTACTTTCAGTTTATGCATGTCATGTTACCTTTACCTGTTTTTATACTGGAAGTAGATAGGACTTACCAGTCTTTATGACTGACCCCGTTTTGTTTCGCCTCTTTGTCTTCCGTTTCCTCCCCAGGTTTTCAGGGAGGAAACACTGTTATTTAGTTCGGACTTCCTCTGCTTGAAGGTCATCATGCATGACTTGGACTTTTCTTGGCTATGGCTATCTTACTGTTTTACATAGGGAATAATTTATGAAAAGGTTTTATGCTTCTTTACTATTTGCAAGACAGGTACCTATGTACTCCGATGTAAAAGGCTTTAGACCTTGATGTTTTATAAAGTAATGAAATTTGTTTTACTTCCGCTGTTTTATATGTTCTGTCTTGTAATATTTTTGTGCATGTTTACCAATAATGCCCCTCCAAACCTAGTGCATTCCTTTGTGAGTGACCCTAGCGGAGGTTGGGTGTTACATTTGGTATCAGAGCAGAAGGTTACCAGACTGGGCAAAAGTTTTTGAAACCTTCTGAAAACTATTTGAGAAACCGTTTACAAAGAAGCATTTTTCAAGAAAAAGTTTTTAAAGGCTATTCCCCAAAAGCCATTAGCACTATCCTTTGTTTCCTTGATTGAACCTCTTTTCCTTTCTTTCCTCCATCGGTAGTCACAGTAGTTTTAACTGCGACTAATCCTTGTCTAGCTACGTAAGTGTTTTCCCATGCGATGGAGGAAGTTCTCGAGAGACCTGTTACCGAAGTTATAAGAAGGGATAATAAGAGCAAGGATAAAGGACACGAGCTTAAGAATAAACAACTTGTTGGTATGGCTTGATCCACAAAGAAAAATAAGGACAAGATCAGCGAGAGGGCAATTGTATGCTCTCATTTCTAGCGTACCTAAGAGGAATGGTACCGTTTCTGTTAAAGGTTTAGCCTTTCTTTTCTATCGTCCCGTCTAGACTTTGTTTTGATCATCGCATCATTTAAGTCTGCTTCGATAGTTAAGTCTCTGCACCTTAGTACTAGCATGGTAGAAGATCCCACTTTAGTCCCAAAATCTGGTTGGAGAGTCGGTCCATTTATTCATGACTTGTTTGGATTTGAGAACGTCTATGCCAAGTGTTGAGATTATAAGCAATGCTCTATTGTTGAGCTATGGACGGATTCTATGGATGAAGTGGTTATCCAGTAAAGGGATGCCATTCTCGGTTTTGAAAGGAGGGTAGTTAAACTCTTAACTTGCCTTGGTAATACCCTCGAAGTCTCGTGTTACCTTATGAGTTCTGTCATGGTTAGTTACCTAGAATCTCTTGATGCATTTATCGGAAATCTTTGATCCGATCGAGTAACGTTCGCCAATAAGACGGATGGTTCATTCCGCTTGAGCATGGGTTATAGGAATCACCCTAGTAAGTGCACGTGTTAACATGGATTGGCATCGGTAAACGAGATCCAGAATTCACTAGTGAATTTTGGAGAGCTTGCATGAGTACGCAAATATGGTTGAGCCAAGTGTACTAGGGAAAGAATAAGTGAAAGTGGAACAAGAGGCGACGGTGAAATGAGTTCCAACTCATACCTTGGAAATAGGAATCAAGGAGCTACGAAATCATGAAGTCAAAGGCGGTCAAGGCACAATGGAATTAAGCTCAAGGAAATGCGGCTTAGACGCGCGCATCATGTCTCTTTTTAAGAGTACATCTTTGATCCTTGGTTCTCCTGTAGAGCTTGCTTGCATGCTATCGCTTGGTGGATATCCTCTCGGTCCTGTTTCTGTTACAAACCCCGTAAGGAGTTTGTCTTGTTTATCTTCTCGATCCTATCTTGGGAACCTTAGATGGAACTCTATGGATGTAAACATGTATTTGAAACATGTTATGATTGATATGGTTGCAAATGGTTGCAAGTGGTTGCTCGTGGATGCGCGAATACACATTAGATACTAGATTGACGCGGTCACATTTCATGTTGCATATGCACGAGTATTTATACTTGTTTATGGATGAAATTGAATGTGTTGTCATGCGGATGTTGCATATGAATGAATGTTTGTGCACACATATAGTGTTTACATGACTAGGACTATCTGCATACATGTTGGATTCATGACACTAAACATACTTTGCATTAGAAAGATCATTCAGGCCTGATCATTAGCATTAGCTAAGGAGCATATACACACACGTTTTGCATATGTTCATACGGCATTAGAAATCGTCTAAGGACAATGGTTGCCTTTGGATGATGTTTTGAGTAGATGGATGGTAGGATACGTTCTTCCTAACTTGGAGATTTCGGGGACGAAATCCTTAAAGGAGGGGAGAATGTAACAACCCGAAATTTAACAACGTGTCAAAAACAAGAATCAAGGCAGAATTAAAATATAAAATCTGAATCAGGAGAAACGGGCTATGCCATTGCGTTCATCTCGGAAAAATACGCGAAATAGAGTCCGAGTTTTCGAGAATCGGAGTCCGTATGACCCAGTTATGGCCCGTCAAAGTTTTCAGAAAATTTCAAGTTCAAAAACAGTTCAAATTTGAACTCAGAATTCAAATTCAGCCAAGCAGGGCAGGCGGGAAAATTCCCGCCACCCCCAAGTCGACTGGAGAGTCGACTTGGGAGTCGACACACCCCAGGTGGTGTAGACTGCCCAGTCGACACCCCTGTCGACTTGGGTGGTCGGCCAGATTGGCCTGGGTGCACCTGACTTGTTCCTCAAGACATGTTTGGAGGCTTGTGATGGATTTTAAAGGCTCAGATCTATCCTAGGGTTAATCTAAGGTCCTAACTACTCCTAATCTCTATAAAAACACCCCTAAACCTACCCTAAACCCTCACAAATCACTCTTGCCACGAAGTGCCGTCCAAATGCCAAGTGATCATGGCCTCCATCTTCAACTCCAAGAGACTATGCATTCAAATCGGATCCAAATCAAAAGATGCAAGCTTGCTACACCAAATCGAGGGTAGATCAACGTTGCTATGCAAACTTCATGACGATTCTTCCACAAAGGAGCCACCTTTCTTCGTCAAGACGATTCATGTTCCTAGCCCTCTTGCCATGCTATGTAAGTTCTAACTACTTGTAGATTCTAACGGTGGTTCTAATGTGACATGGGATAAAATGCGATGAAACATAAGTATGCTAGCCTATATGAACCTTGTCATGCCTCTTTTGCTTGAACCTATGACTTTGGGCTATGCTTAGTGACTAAATCATGCCACTTATGTTATGTTTAACCTAGTATATCTTGCAAGTTTGAATCTTTATCTATGGAACGTTAGCATGAACCTTTGGGAACCACTTGACTTGTGAAACATTGGCAAAGACTTGACTTTGGGGCTTATGCATGTAAATGAACACAAACCCCTTATGTATCATGCATGTTTATGGCCAAATTCCCTTATGATACTATTCATGTTTGTGGCCAAATTCCCTTATGATACTATGCATGTTTGTGGCCAAATTCCCTTATGATACTATGCATGTTTGTGGCCAATATCTTGGCATAATACCCTACTATGTGACTCGCTTCCACTTGGGTTGGAAATACGTTTGGGTAGCTTAGGAAAAACGTGGGTATGACACGAAAAACTAGACCAAACATGAAAGTGGCCAACTCGAGGTTGGGTTGAGTTTGTAGCATAAATCTACCCGGACCCGCCCGGCTTAACTAGTGGCTACAAACTATAGGACCCAATGTGAGTAGTTGGTCACATAGCACTTAAAACCCGAGGTTAGACTAGGTTGTGGTGTAAATCTACCCGGACCCGCCCGGCTTAACTAGTAACCACAACAAAGTCTAATGTGAGAGGTTGGGGTGCATTAATCTAATTAATGCCACATGAAAAGGTTAAGTAATTTTGATTAATGACACTTAAACGATATGACACGAATGGGTAGGTTAAGTTAAACCGGACTTGGTTCCTTAATGACACTTAACCATATAAGACAATTAGGGGATGGGGTTAAGTAATTTACACTTAACTAATCCAACTTGGTAATTAGATGGGGTTAAGTAACCTACACTTAACTAATCTAAACACAGTACTTAGATGGGGTTAAGTAATCCATACTTAACTAATCTAACACGGTAAATTCGATGGGGTTAAGTAATTTACACTTAACTAATCCGACTTGGTAATTAGATGGGGTTAAGTAACTTATACTTAACTAATCTAAACACGGTAATTAGATGGGGTTAAGTAACCTTCACTTAACTAATCTAAGCACGGTAATTCGATGGGGCTAAGTTAAACACTTAACCAATCTAAACTTGGTAATTCAATGAGGTTAAGTAACCAATACTTAACCAACTTAACATTATAATTTAATGGGGTTAAGTAACTTATACTTAACCAAATATACATGATGATTTGATGAGGTTAAGTAACCTATACTTAACCAATCTAATATGCGGACCTGATAGGGTTAAGTCACAAGACCTTTTAAATATACTTAACCATTGTAATACGATTAGTGGATGGGGTTAAGCTAACCCATACTTAACCAATCCAACTCGATAATCTGATGGGATTAAGATAATCTATGCTTAATCAATCTAACACGATAATCTGATAGGGTTAAGACAAATAAATACTTAACCAATTTGACTTGATAGGGTTAAGTCATGAGCTTCTTGGTACACTTAACCAACTTGTAGGGCTAAGCCTTGAACTAAAGTACTTAGCCAATCTTGACATGATTCGTAGGCAGGTTAAGTCATGAACTTAAATGACAACACTTAACCCATTTGACAAAACCCTAGCTCAGGGGACTAGGTTGAAAATCGTAGTTAACAAGGAAAGCGGGAAGAGAAGCTAAGTGGTAAACCTTAGTTAAGGATAACTAAGTAATAATTCTTAGTCAAGGAAACTGGACCAGTTCACAGATAGATGAGTAACCCGATACGGTAGGTCATCGCTTGAACACACGTGGAGGAGCGAATTATCTGACTTAGATAAAGGCTCCAACGAACTGGGTGACGAAGCGGTAGCTTCGGGGGACGTGAGGGTACTCTTGGTATCCCTATGTGAGGTGGCAGATGGTCCATGAAACCCGGCCTCACAGAGGTTAAGGTCTGCGGTAGAAGAGCCAAGAGTATGCCTTGGTTGTTATGTGAGTGACCTAAAGGCTGGGATGGATTAGCGTGGAGTCGACGATACTTGTTTTTGCCTTGGATAGCACGTCGCCGACTACCTACCATCTTTAGTCAGTCGTGTACGAACGGAAAGGCAGAGAACTCCCAACAGACCATGTTCTTGCTATCGAGTCATGGGTGAGGTTGGCCAATAGGAAAGTGGGTCATAGTGGGGCCGGGACGTAGTTCTCTTACATGATTTTTCTTGGATTGCCTTTCAGTAGTTGAGGGAGGGGTCACGTGGGACCATAGCCACGGATACAAAAACAGACCTTGATATCTGCATCGGTAGATGACTTAAAGCTCCCGACCGAGTTCCGTATTTCTTGATTGGCCCTGACATGGAACTCGGATGGCACATTGGGATACATGTGCGTCTAGACCTGGAAAACGATTCACGATACATATGTGGGATAAAGGGCGCGGTTGACGGGTGACATAATCCCTAGTGGCCCTAGGTGGCTTGAACCCAAACCGAGACACGGAAACGTTCATTAGGTAGCATAATCCCTAGTGGTCCTAGGTGGCATAAATCCTAAGTGAACACGCGATAGTTCATGGTAAGAAAACATAACCATATCAAGGGTAACAGTCCAAAACAACTTCAAGGATAAAACGGTACTACGTTGAGGTGGTATAGATTTACATGAGAAAGCCCGTACGGCCTACGGCAAAGGACTGAACTTGTACATGGAAAGAAACATACGAGTTGGGAAAACCTACATATGATATATATTAGGTTGACATGGACCATTACATGACATTGGGCAAGGGACATTCATAGTTAACACATGACGCGGGTTGGGATACTAGTACGAGAGGTGCAGAGCAAATATACATGATAAATACCTTGGGATGTTATACATGATAGATACCGTGGGATGTTATACATGATAGATACCGTGGGATGTTATACATGATAAATACCTTGGGATAGTATACTGGATAGAAACCTGACGATGTGATACCTTGATTTATCTTGACACAGTAATTTATCATGATACCTTAGTTTATCCTGCTACAGTAGTTCATCCGGTTATCTTGGTTTAGCTTATCTATCTTGTAGTCATCCTTATGTTTACTTTCAGTTTATGCATGTCATGTTACCTTTACCTGTTTTTATACTGGAAGTAGATAGGACTTACCAGTCTTTATGACTGACCCCGTTTTATTTCGCCTCTTTGTCTTCCGTTTCCCCCCCAGGTTTTCAGGGAGGAAACACTGTTATTTAGTTCGGACTTCCTCTGCTTGAAGGTCATCATGCATGACTTGGACTTTTCTTGGCTATGGTTATCTTACTGTTTTACTTGGGGAATAATTTATGAAAAGGTTTTATGCTTCTTTACTATTTGCAAGACAGGTTCCTATGTACTCTGATGTAAAAGGCTTTAGACCTTGATGTTTTATAAAGTAATGAAATTTGTTTTACTTCCGCTGTTTTATATGTTCTGTCTTGTAATATTTATGTGCATGTTTACCAATAATGCCCCTCCAAACCTAGTACATTCCTTTGTGAGTGACCCTAGCGGAGGTTGGGTGTTACATCGGTTGTAAACAATATTTTGGTGAATCAATAAAGAAGGTGGTTGGGTGGAATATCGTGTGTTCATATTTCCGATATTTTTTTGTGTTGTTGTTTGTTATTCAATCACATTCATCTTTAAGTGATTGGGTGAAAAAGATTCATTTTGTTTTTGGGTGTTTTATCAAAACTTCCGCTGCGCACAAAACCCCAACAAAGATGGGTACCAAATCTTGAACTAAACAAGGAATTACTTGCAATAATTCCTTGACTGAATACTTTTTTTGTTCTTAAGCTAGATTTATAGTCAGAAGTAAAATTCAGTAGAATTGCTTCTATTCTAGGGTATCCAATTAAGATGAATCAATATATAAAAGTTATTACTGAAATTTCATTAATCCGGGTTTTGATTGAAACTAATAATGATTCAACATTCTGGTTGAAGTTACGATCTTTTTGTACAATTAGTTGAGCATGAATGAAGATACACCACCCACCAAAATTGTAACTATTTTTACCATCCAATTAAATCGTGTGTCACTAGAAAAACATTTGTAACGGGTAGTATTCTACGTATCGGAGGGTCATAGAATATTTATTGCATTTTCATACAAAGTCGTATGGTCGTGTAACTTTGGGGAACGACTATTGGGGTCATTTCCATTATTCACGATTTTTGCCAATTTTTAAATGACTATTTTGAGCCTAGTGAATCTTGTTTTGCCCGTAACTTTTGATTGGTAAGGAGTTTTGACCTGAAATAACTTCGATTGGATGATGGTTTAGCTTTCTGTAGAGTGGTCACATTAACCAAACGGACTTACATTTCATTTCATTTCATTTCAGGATTAGGGTTATAGGAGGGCTGACAGGGTTAGGAAAAACATTTCATTTCAGTTTTTACAGCCGCCACTTTCATCCTTTGAACCCTAGCAATGACCTCCACCTTCTAAATCACTCCCAAATCGCCTTCTAATCACTAATTAAGAAGATCTACATCAAATCAAGGCAAACCAACACCAAATCAGAGTTGAAGCTACTGTGTTGTATAGGAAATCGCCCCAAAACAGTAGAGTTTCAGATCTAAAGTTTTATTTGTGGCTAAGGTGAGTGATTTGCATTGTTTTTCACTAATTACGGTTAATTAGGGGTGATTAGTGTTAATTAGGGAAATTATGCATGTTAAAATTCTTGAAAAATATGTAAAAATTCTTAAATATTATTTTAGGGCTTTGATAGAAATTTGAGTTAATTTGGATATGTTTTGCTAATTGTATGCTTAAATCATGATTAAGGGGATTAAAGGGAAAAACCATAGATTTGGGCATTTTTGATCCAAAATAACTCATATGAATGATGTTTGGATGTTTATGGTTGATTCTATTTGTTGTTATTACAGTTTGGAATGTTAAGTAATCTTGTAGGAAAGTTAGAATGGTTGAAAACGCCGTCGTATGGAGAAAATGGACGATATACGCTCGTTGGAAAATGTGCAGGGTTTCAGATCGGATCGGATCATAGGGCTCGGATCGGATCGGAGGACCGAGTAAGGAGATCTGAACCGGATCGGAACTTGGCATAAGAAGAGGCTTGCAAGAAGGAAAGCCATTTACATAGAGTTGGAGTTGGGATCGGAACGGAACAGTAGGAGGGTGTGGGATCGGGTTTATATGGACCGAACCGAAGTTAAAGAGATGGAGCACGAACCAAAAGGAGGGGCCTAAATACTATATTCCAAACCGAACGGAACCGGAAGCAATATACGAACCGAACCGATTGTGATAAGACAGAGCTTGAAGGACTCAAACTATGAAGTACCCGAACCGTACCGATTTGCTTCACCTGAACCGAACCGAGTTAGAACCTCCACTACTACTATGCGACGACTCTTCTGAAGACCAACTCCAATTCGACCAAAACCCGAGATGCGAAGGAAGTCCAACTGCTAAATTAGAACTCAAGATCCAGATGGGAACCAACGAGTTAACTTCCTGAGTTGGATTTTGCCGCGGGACGTGTGCAAAAGGGGTTATCGATGTCTATAGCTTTGACTCACCACTAAGGATCAGATTATTGGCTATGTATCAGTGCATTGGAGTTGTTATGACTCCATGGGGGCAAAGTGATCGTAGCAAGGCTATGAGCCAGTGCAGTGGAGTTGTCATGACTCCATGGGGCAGAGTGGACATAGCAAAGGATTAATGGCTATGGATCAGTGCAATGGAGTCATCGTGAATCCATGGGGCAGAGTGATCATAACAAAGGATTGGGTGATCAAAGTGGTGGATATCGTATACTTTACGCACCGAGTGTGAGGATGATTGCTATGTTTGATGTTTGCTATCACCATGACATGCGCACCCCCTCCCCATTATTTTCACACCTATGTTAGTGTCACCTTAGAGTATTGTACATCCTGTTGTGCTAACTCTTTGGTTGCAGGTCCAGGTTCAGGTATGGTTATGTATACCTGTTATTGTTCTGTTTTACTGCTTATCGCTCATACCAGGCTTTTGTCTGACCCAGATTTTTATGTATCTTCTTATTACTCTGGTGCTCTTAAACGGGAAGACTCGAGACAGGTCAGGTGATTATGCACGAGTAGTTGTACCGGAGACGAGCAGGAGGCTCCCACGTATGATATATATATTCTCCCCGTGTTGTTGCTAGTCACTACTTTGGGCATTAGTAGTGTACCTCTTTCTTTTGCTTTAGAGACAGTATTTCAAAGTTGTAATAATGTTGGTTTGGATGACAAGCTGTATTTTGGATTTCCGCTGCTATGATGGTTTAGTTTTCAGCTTATGCAATGTCTCGCCTGTTTTATGTCAAAGTTATGTTATTATTATATTTTATCTCATGCGCTGTGATACATTCTATAGGTTCCTTGTTAGTTCAAATTCCTTTCTTTTCCTTTCTTTGGCGACCGTTCCGTGCTAGTCGGGCATTGGCACAACGCACTTCATTGGAAAGCTCGGTTGGTGCGGGGCGGGCTGTCACAATGTTGGTATCCAAAGTGACCACTAACTAGGGCAATGTTAATGATCAAAATGAGGATTGATAATTTACCATTAGTAAGGGAGACAACACACATAACACATCCAAATGATAACAACTTATGAAATTGATTGGCTGATGACAAGGAAGAGGACACACAGGCAGTACAATTTAGTAACCTGCTCTGCTCATGACGTAATATAAGGTAAATATATTATATATAACATGTATTATATGTATGTATTATAGGTAACCTGCTTTGTTCATCTAATAACTTTGTTGGTGAATTCCTTGTCCCCTTTTGAATAAATTCAAGGTTTAAATAATCATATATGAAACTATCAACGTTACCCTCCCATTTTTTAAAATTAAGTTCAAGGGCTTATTTACTTTGTTATGTGTGTTAGATGTTTTATCCTATTATGTTTATTAAGATACATAAATGATGTCGGTCTTCAAGCATCTGAAGGAGCATGAGGATATCTTTTCTCTCCTCTAGCAGGGCAGGTTAAATTCTTCATATAATTAAGAGAGTCGTACAAGTCTGATAAGCTTCTCTCCATTTTCTTTGGTGTAGTTAATAAAAATACAATAATTGCTTTCGTTTAGAGAACCTTTCTAGATTATAGATAAGCTACAATAGTAGGGTACCAAAAAAGCAAAATGCATACCGATTACTACACAATAACCTCATAAAAAAGAAAACTATATTGACTAAATTTAAAGCGAAGGTGAAGTCCTTTTGTGTTTACAAATTTTTGCCATATTGCACAAATGGAGATCAACGCATTTTTGCCATAATACAAATTTTGCGTACAAAAAATGATTTTTTTTTATTTAAAATTAACTTGAAAAATAATATTCTAAATTAACAGAAAGTTAGCCGCCTTAGTATAAAATTCCAAGAATTGCAGTATTCATAGTAGAAACAACATCAAGATCTGAATTACAAACTAGATTTGCCTAAAGGGATTCACTATTAGAAGAGTAGAGCCCCCACTGATTCTAGCACTGCCAATCTTCTTCCCCAACGCCAGGTCCTAAAATACACAATGAAAACAAAGATAAATTAGCCAAATCGGTATGGTCATATATTATTTACTGGCTAACAACAAAGGAATATCCCCAAATTTAAAAAAACCAATAATTTACCTAACTTCTCCCCTTCTTTCTAATTCTACACCTATCTGTGTTTTAACCTACAAAATTCACTTCCATCAGTAACCATCAAGAAGTTGTAAATTAAAATAAGAAAGCATATAAATAAGAAACCCATGTTTTCACAACAAGTACTTCTTTAATTTTAGGAATTTAAACAATGGATGTAGTGGCAGATTGACGGAGACGATGGTAAAAGGCAGTGGAAGGATGGGGAAGCGATGAAGAATGAAACAAGTGGTGACAGAATTGGGGAGGCGGAGGCGGAAGAGAGGGAAAGGCGGAGGCGGAAGAGAGGAAAAGGCCGAGGCGGCAGTTGAACAAGGGCGAAAAAATGGACCGTGAAAATAATTTTCATAAGAAATAAGACGAGGAGAAAAAATAGAATCCAATAAATGATATTTCAGACTGAATTATTAAATTATGACATTATGACCGTGATAACCATTCCTCATCGTAATAACCATTAGCAATTTATCATGGTTATAACTGAACAGCGAAAAAATATGACAAAATGAGCTGTTTGGTGTAGTGTATCTCAGACCAGTCGACTGGTAGCTGCTGCCGAGAACTGTTTGAGGATTAGCCTTAAGGCCAAGTCGATTTCTGTGGTTCTCAAGCGACTCACGAAGGCTTACAACATTTATTCATGGGAAGATTGGCTTCTAAGACTCGCTGAAACAATCGATATCACACGAATCAAACATACACAAAAATATATACTCGAATTCAAAACACATGAAATGGAACGATCACTCAAATTACACCCTACATACGCAATACAAACGTGCCATAGGCACACTATACAAGCTTAGAGCTTAAGGAATAGATGTGATTTCTAAAGAACTCATCTTTGTTTGCTAGAAGCCCAAAGAAACCCTAAAACCAAGCAAGATCAATCTCACTTCAAGCAAAGCTCTTGAATCATCAATCTAAGAGCATATAAATAAAATTCCTAAGAGTTAGGTTATAGTAAATTTCAGAAATTGAAGAGGGAATAAGATGGAGAAGATAGAGATGGACTTACATAAGCTTCTCCCTTGATTTTGCACTTGATTCCTACAAGAATAGAGCTCCTAGGATCAAACTAAGTTTAGGGAATTCTAATTTCCCTTTCTTTTCCCCAAATTTTCTTTCATTTTAGAAGAGAAAGAGAGAATGGGGAGAGTGGGCTGATAGGGGGAGGGCTTGGTCGGTTTTAAAGATCCAAGTGGGCTAGCCTAGCTCGGTTCAAAGCACATGTCCGAACCCCAAATTTCCATAGCTCCAAACATATTGATGTTTATAGTAAAAAAGGTTGTAAAAGATGATCCAAACTCAATGGAAGTTCGAGTCCAAATTTATTCGTATGCAAAATGTGACTTTTTTGGAATTTATAATTAACGACGTTATATTTAAACAAAATATTAAAATATATTATCGTTAAATATGCGGGTTGTTACAGGCGAGGCTGGGTGGTTCACTGACATAATCATTGAGATGACCCGTCTCAGGGATATGTTGTCTTTGAGCATCGGAAGACACACTCTGATCACTTCCCTATTGAATGTTAGAATAATTGGGAATAAAAGGTATACTTTCCCTGTTATCATATAACTTATTTGTAGTTTTAATGTTATCTGACTTGTATGGAAAAATACTTTCGTTGAAAACATGTCTGCTCGTAGATATTCTGCCATTTTCATCAATACATCTATACCCTTTTTGATTAACAACATAACCTAAAAATATACAAGGCTTAGATCTATAATTTAACTTGTTGGCATTATAAGGTCTAAGGTATGGAAAACTTAGGCAACCAAAAGTTCTCAAGCTATTATAGTCTGGTATAACATTGTATAATTTCTTTGAAAGACTTATATCTTTCAACACTTTTGTGGGCATTATGTTAATTAAAAATACAACAGTGTTGAAAGATCCAGACCAAAATTTAAGTGGTAATGATACGTAAGCAAGTAAAGTTAAACCAGATTCAATAATATGCCTATGTTTTCTCTCTACGACACCATTATATTCAGAAGTACAAGGACATGTTGTCCTATGTATGATTCCATTACTTCTGTAAAAGTTATTAAAAGCCTTATACTCAGACCCATTGCTAGATTGAATGATCTTTGGACTAACCTTAGACTGATTCTCAATCATATTAATATAGTTTACTACTGCATTATGGGTGGCATATTTATTCTTTAAAAAGTATATCCATGTATACCTTGAACATGCATCAACGAATGAAATATAGTGTTTAAACCCATAATCATTAGAAATAGAGGCTCATCCCCATAGATCAGTGGCTATAAGATCACATGGTTTAGATTAAATAGTTAATGAATTATTAAATAGTAATTTGTGATTCTTTCCCATTTGACAATAGGTACATATGTAAGGCAAAGAAATATCATCAGGTGATATATTGTTTTTACTAAGAATACCCTTAACAACATTAAAACTGGGGTGACCTAATTTGTAATGCCAATTGTCAAAAATACTTTTACTACGTTCATTCTGTTTGATTATAGAATCATAGCATTGCTGATCTTTTACAGGGACGTTGTGATCATAACACTTGAATCTGTATAGTCCATTGACCTCATTGCCCAATAAAAGAATATCATGTGTTATTATGCCTTTGACAACACAGTATTTGGGAAAAAAATTCAAAATATACACTATTGTCTCTAGTAAATGAGATACGCTCATCAAATTCTTTCTGATCTTGGGTACCCTTAATAAATTATTAAGAAACAACTGTTTCTTTCCTTTAATAACTGCATTACTAGTATGAGATATATTTGTACACTTACTATTTCCCATTCTTATTAACTGTTTACCTCCATACTCCCTGTTGCCAAGATTAAGATTATCCAAGTTGTTGGTTATGTGATTTGTTGCATCTGAATCTAGATACCAATTATCATCTTGAATATGTTCTGCTCTGGCAGTTTCTGATTTGTTGTCATTTTGAGTATGTGAGTTAATTTGTGCTTGAGAAATGTTGATATTTGGGTTTGATCCTTTTGGACCACCTTTACCTTGATTTTGAACAAAGTCAGTGTCGAATCTGCAGAAGCAATTGAAAGCAGTGTGTCCAATTTTTCACAAATTTGGGCTTTGCATTTGTTATTAGGATTTCATCAACCTCTTCCTTTACCCCTATTGGTGAATCCACCTCTCTGATTATTATTATTATTACTATTTATAAAATTCTGCTGCCTTTCTCCTTTTTATTTGTCGTGTAATTGATGGAATAGTCAATTTTAGTGGATCTCTTATTATCGATTCTTGCCTCATGTGCAAGAAACATTGCATGCACATCATCTAGGGGTGGAGTAACCTTTTGAGAGGTAACTACGGCTACAACAACTTCATACTCTTCACTGAGATTATTGAGTAAGCATAAAATATGATCAGATTCTTCTACATTACTGCCTGCTGCCTTTAGAATATCATATATGTTCTTGACTTTAGACAAGTACTCTCTCATACTCAAATTATCTTTTCAACACTTTTGTAGTTGCCTCTTATAGAATAAAGATTTTCTGTAGATTGAGTATTAATTTTTTTTCTCAACAGTTGTCCAGATTTCATTTGCGGTTTTATATCCAATAACTTGAGATAAATGGTTTGGACTAATTGAGGATAATAACCAAGCACTTACTAGCCTTTCTTGTCTTTGATATTTGACATAATCCTCATTGTTGACAATGTTATTTGATGAATCGGTGACAAACTTTGGTGGGACTGGCAGTGTTCCAAGAACATAACCTTCGATGCCATATCCATAGATTGCAGTTTCAAGCTGAAGCTTACAAAGGAAAAAAATTGCTTTCATCAAGCTTGATGGTGATTTACCGACTTTAGGGATTAATGATGGTCTTGATTAGCTGTTCGGCAGTGGATGGTTGAAAAGTTTCAGTGCTTGCAGATGAAGCTGAATTATCGTTAGCCATGCTGATCACTACAAGAATAACCGATGGATAACCAGGTACAAAAACTCTTTGATTTTTCTGCTTTGAATTGGGAAGTGTTAATGCAAAAAGTTGCATTAACACCCCAAGGTGTTTATCTACACTTCAAATTCGATCAAACACAAAATTAAGAGCAAAAAGATGCGGGGAAAAAGTAAAGTGAAGACGATTTAGAGTGGTTCGGTCTCAATTTTGACCTATGTCCACTATGAAAGGAAATTTCATTATCATGGTTGTCATTACAGGGTACATGTTTACTTTAACTTTGTACGTCTTTATCTTTTTACAATTAAACTCTTCTTCTTCAAACTACTCTAACTTCTTCAATATCAATCTCTCAATCCTCTGGAATCCACCGTCGAAATGATGAGATCTCTTCGTCTGCGATGATTGTCGGAGTATATCTTCAACATTTGAGCACTCGTACGATTCTCAATGATTTCATGGTGGTTGAGATGTATGATCAACACTCGGAAAAACATTAATGGAGTTGGAATTGATCTTGAGTTGTTAAGAAATGAATTGGACAACACTTCGTTGTCGGAAAATTCGGTCCTCTCAATGTACAAAATGACGGGATAGGAAAATTTGGAGTGGAGGGGCGAAGTTGTAAATATAGTGTATGCAAGCCATTGGATCAGTAGGCGATCCATCATGGACAGTGAGTGGTCCATGATTTTATGCTTCACGTTATCTCGCGCCATCCATGGATTAAGCACCCACGACCCCAACGAATGGGAAACTTACCCATTATAGAGAATTAACGATCCATCAACTTTTCATTAGTACATGACCACCGCTTTATTTATTGGTGCCATGTCAACACGTCTTCTTTCTTCATACGATCCATATACTAGGTCATCAATGATCCCTGGAACCGATGTGGAGCTGTACCACCGTATAATGCATGAACGATCCATGCTGTTATAGGGCATGAACGACCCATGCTGTTAGATTATAAGCGGTCCATATAGATGGAACGATCCATCTACTCCTTCCTGATGGTGCCACGTATGTTGTATGTGGGTTATTCAATGCATTTGATTATAAACGACCCATAGCAAAGCCACGTGGCCACTTGAGTTGATACAAATGATCCATGCCTATGGAGGCAAATGACCCACAATTTAAATAATTGGAACGATCCATTTTTCTTAAGCTTACGATCCACAATTGTTTTAACTTAATAAATAATGAATGGTCCATGGAAATTGTATAATGCCCGGTCTAATATCCAGAACAATATTAGTCGATCCATCAAATAGTGTGTCTTAGCCTTGCTTTGTTACGAACCAACGATCCACAGTTATGAGCAATCAACGATCCATCTTGTTGGCTTGCATACGACTTGTGAACTTGGCTCAACGATCTATCCAAATACTTTCCTAATGACCCATCATCTGTTTTTAAGGGGTTAACATTTTCCCTTCGAAGCACGTTTTTTTCCCTGGAAAAAATACGGGCTTCGAATAACCAATGACTCTGATCACTTTTCAATGGATCGCAAATTTCTTGAAAGGTCGGATCACATCTGCCTTCACTTGGAATTAGACACGCATATTTCATGTGGGCTTTGAAATTTTTCAGTTGTTATTGCTTCATGATGATTGATGAATCATCTTCTACTTGGATGGCCAGATCTAACATACTCTTGTCTGACTTACGGACACAAATTTCTGGATGAGCTTGCTTCAACTCGGCCCAGGTTGATGAGTCGGTTAGCTTTTGAACGTGTTTCCCTTTATATTCTCGGACCTAACCCATTACCTCTCTTTCATCTTCTCCAATTAAAGAGGAAATTAATGGTGGTCATGTTCTTCTGAGGAAAAAAGATCTCGCAAGTAAATTCCACCATGCCTTCTTCAATCGAACTACCTGTTGTTGTCATCTAACACCAAAGACCCACGCTAAAGACTTGTTGATCATTGGCGAGTTTCAGATCTGGATCTGCTTCCAATCACCGTCATCAACTAGTTCACTCCCAACGTTTCCGATTACCAGAGTTGTACCGACTATCAGAAAGCTTCGAAGCTTCATCAGATCGAATCGATTTCACTTGAGAAGAAGCTCACAGTGCCGGCCCTTGGGCTGGGCAACATGGGCGACAGCCCAGGACCCAACTTTCAAGGGGGCACTTTTTTTAGGATCTAGCTACTGAATTTTATTTTTTAGCCATCAGACCAATAGCCGAAAACCCTACTAATCAATCACGTACAGATGTTAACGTTGAAGAATATAAGCCGAAGCGTTTTCAATTTCTAGTTTCGACTTCCAAAAGCAGTTGTTGGATATTCAATGAAGATAAGGTTTCTCTTCATATCTTTTTTACTTCAGACTTCTCTCCCTCTTCTAATTTTATCAATATTGCAATCTATGAAACCATGAGATTTTACGACTTATCATTATCTGTAATTCAAATCAGATAAAGATTCCTTTGGATTTTAGAATTCAACTATAAGGTATGTTTTAAATTTGTTTTTTTTAATTTCCCATATTAGAATCTGATCGTCTTTTTAGGGTTGTTGATGACAATGGTTTTGAATTGTGAGAAGCAGGTTTGGGAGAACTTGAAATGGAGTTTATGAAACTGAAGCTAGCAGCCTCGAATTGGAGAGCTTCGTTTGAGAATTGAGGACTGATGCATGATGAATTGAGATCTTTTAATAGCCTTCTTGAGCTCTATTTTTTTTCTTGTTTTCTGAGGACTGATGCAAGAAGAAACAGAGAATGAAGAGTTATTTTCTGAGCCATTTCTGTTGAGTTTTGAAGCTTCGTTCTTGGTTATTTCTTATCTCTTTCTTCCTCCTGTTTTTGATTTGAAACGAAAAAAAAAAGCGTTAGTGAATTACGGTTATATAATGCAGTAAAAAGACTTAAGTTTGATAATTTTATTTACGGCAGTTTTAAAAGGTCTGCATTGCTTCAGCATCTTTAATTAGATTATATTTGAATTTTTTTAATTTTGCTTGGATTTACTGTTCAAACAGAATTGCGTGCCTTTGCTAGTTCTGAAGCGATACCCAAAATTGTGGACCAAATTCATACGACAGAAGCTCCTCCTACTGCTTGAGTGCCATTTGTTGCTTTGTTTTAAGTTTGTTTTAGTTTTTATTTCAGTATCTTTGTCTTTGTCTGTCGCCCTTTAACTATTTACCTTTTATCTGATTGGAAAAAAGTATATATATTAAGAAATAACATTTTAATATTGTTAATTGTAGTTTTCATAAGTTAAAATACCCACTTGGTGGATAGAAGATTTTGATGAGATTGTGATTATTTGGTGAATGGATAGCAACTCATGAATCATAATGTATTGTACTTTTGACTTTTGATTAGTATCTTCTGCTATTTTAGCTTAATTTAGTAGTACCATCATGTAATGATTATTTAGATCTCCAAAAAGGAAAAAGCGACCAAGATAAGAATTTATAACTGAAAGTTTACAATTATATGGTTTTGTTGGGAGAAAAAGACCAGGATAAGAACTCACAAAACAAAGACAATAAAAAAGGATAAAGACAAGAACTTATAATAATCATGTCTGTGAATTTCAATGTATATGTTGAAAAATATAGAGCAAGATGATATAATCATGATTTTGCTTCAAAAAATGCATTGAAATAAATTTTTATATGATGTTAGATTTATTATTTTGTTTTTTAAATGTTTAATAAGTTGTAGGTTTGGTATTTTTGGAGATGTAACGAACGAAATAATTAGCCTTTAAGAAAATCGTCGTTACATATGATTTATGTTTGTTTATTATTGTAAGATATGTCGCTTGTAAGTGCGTGAAAGGGCCCAAATTTGGGCTTTGTCCATGGTCCAAAATGACCTAGGACCGGCCCTGGAAGCTCATATCCGACTGTGATCGGAACCCCCAATTCGAGTCAGTTTGAATTTCAAAGCTTCTCAGATCTGGTCAATTCCAACCTTGCTAAATCCATACAACCTTTCTACTCCTAGATTCAGATCAACACCTTAACCGTAGGGCTATGCATTTTTTTACGCTTTCTATTGACTTGCTTGGGGTTTTAGATTGTCTGTGGTTTTGCGGGGTTTAAATGGTTTTTGTTGGGTGAACTTTTGGTGCGGAATCACGACAGTCGATTGAAACTGATTTTTGATAATGTTTTGAATCGAGTTTTGGTGGTGCGTAGAACTGGATTGGTTTTTGGCAACTCGGTTTTGGCCATAGACTAGTAGGTCTGGTTTAGGTTTTCGTAGCCAACTTTGCATCAAAATTGTCTTACACTTCTTATTATATTTCAAATAGCTGAGAATTTTTGAATTTGAACTGTCTTGTGCATATAGTTTCATGCTGAAATGTGAACTTGAGATTGTGTGATTGGTTCGCAAGCTCAGTTTGAATATGAATTTGAATGATCTGTCTAGGATTTCTAGTTGTATCCATGAATTTTGCTACTGAAGTAACTTTGATGTTTGTCAAACGTGTATAGAAACTTTGTATAGCCTTTGCTAGAATTGTGCCAAGATTACACTGGTTGACGATGAGGGACTGTATTCCAATGTTGCATGATTGATCTGCAACATTGACTTAGTCAGACTGATCGATGTGTGTAGATACCTTGTTGGTTTTTGAAAATTGCGAGATTGTTGTGTAATTTGATAAAGGAATGAAGTGCTCATCCGATGCAAAAGTTCTATTGAATTTTTGAAGGGTTGAAGACCTGCCCGCTGACGCTTGATGCTCAACGTTGATTACAAGTTCACGATGCCTTGGAGTATGGCTTTGTTTTTAATCACTTTTCTGGAGTGCTTATAGTCAAGCAATGGACCGCCAAGCAATGGAACACTCTCGATCCAGGAAACATACACAGCACTTTAGTGAATCACGGGCGATCCATGGATCATATACGATCCATGTATGGATCGTTAGCAGTCCATAAATCCTAAGTGATCCATCCATCTATGGATCGTTGATGATCCTTTGATCGCGTATGATCCTTATATGGATAGTTATCCATATACGCTATCCGTATATTACTTGTGAATGGTCCATAGAAAAATCAAGGCTACTCCATATAGTAAGAAAAACTCTGATTATTCCAAAGCATATGAATCCTTAGTGATCAACATCGAATCTGCTTCGAGCAACTCAGCCTTGACCATTTCAAAGCTTTGACTCAAAATCCTGGATGCACTTCTTTCTTCACCAAATACTTTTCCAATGATATGCACAACAATGCACTGCACTTTGCACATAGGAAACACACACTTGTGATGTGTTTGTAAACCAGACTGTTTATGTAGAATGGAAACACCCCGAAAATCGAATCGTCCTAAGGATAAAGAGACAAAAACTTCTAGCCAAACCGGAGTTTATCCACAAGCTTATGTGGCTGCCACAACTATACAAACTGAAACATTGGAAGACCAGTCTTTTCCTAATCCCGATCTGTGAGCAATCCACCTCCGGAAAGATGCTCTACAACTACGAATCCACATATTTATAAATAGACGTGTAAACAGTTTGGCATCTCTAGGGATGACGCTGTTTTGCTAGGAAGTAACGATAACATTGACCAGCTACCTCCTGGGTTCATAACTGATAACCGTTAGATGCTACTGAGTGGGGCTGTTCCTCCTTTCAATGATTTTCTACGGATGGTTCTCGGCGCAAAACCATTTCTCCCTTTCAGTTACATCTTAATGGGTATGTCACTTTGTTTGGGCTATATATATTGTTCATGGGGGGAAGACATTACGTGCCTACTTTTGAAGACATTTGCTATCTGTGTGCTTTCAAGACAAAAAAGGAAAATCCCTCTATCTTTTTTGCCGAAGCTTCTCGGAACCGCAAACTGGTATTTGGCCTGCAAGAGAGTATTTTCGGGTTTGTAAGCCAGTTCTTTTATGTTCGGTGTCCTGAGGGATTTCACAGTGCTTGGATAGAAGGAGGTGAAAACATTTACTCTAAATTGTATACCCAGTTTGCTTTGAGTTTCATCCATTAAACCTTCCTTTTTCTCCTTATAGAAGTCCCACTTCTTGTATAAGATTCTGAGGCTCACAGTTCTGTTCTTGAGTCTTTAAAGGATGTAGATCAGAAGAAGAGAACCAAAATGTTTCTTATCACAAAAGAGTTCCTTCGCAAATTTGCTTTGCTTGCACCTTCCAGATCTTTTACTTTCGGTCGATCTTCTGCTTGGTCTTTGACAATAGAAACATCCGATGCCCCAAGTGCTAAAGATGATATGGCTGACAAAACTTTTGTAGAGGAAACTACTTTAAAGAAGTGCTCAAATACCGCTACTGAAGCTGATGTATCTAGCCTGCATGAAACGAACATTACCGCCAGTGTTAGGACATCTAGTCGGCCTGAATTTCCTCTGCCTGAGGAAGAGGAACCTGAGCATTGTGAGGATAAAGGTCCAGCTGACACTGGTGAGCAACCTGACAAAGGAGAAATTGGATTTAAAAACCTAGCTGGAAAAGGAGGGAAACAAATACTCAATTTAAAGTGAGTAAACAGATTTTCAAACTTGATCTCATAGATACATATAGAATTCTGTGGAAAGCCGTATTCGATGAAAGTCGTATGTATGGCTACGAGGGAGATATTTCATATCTTTCAAGATCCACCCTACAATATGGGGTCAAAAAGCCAAAATAAGTGATTCATTTTTAGCTGCGTAGATTTGAGTTACAAAATACAATTATGATAATGATTTATTACTCTATTCCAGTACAATTTTGAATACTTTTTTTTAAGGCAAGGCTTCACAAATGATTAATATTAATAAAGAATTGATATAATTCGATTGAAATGGTTTAAAAATGAATAGTTGGTAATTTTTATGATATATAACACTCATATCAATAAAATCACTTGAACCGTTTACTAGAATAAATAAAAGGGCGCCCTTTTATTATCAAAGCCAAATCGACGACCAATGTATAAAAAAGATAAATTTTTGGATTTAAATGAAAATTTCACTGAAATTTAAATAAAGAAGAAACTTTGCTAAGTAAATTGATCCCGGTTGTTCAATCATTTGATAACCCGAGTCATTCTTTGCAATTGGAGGTAGCGTTAATGTTGAAATAGCTAAAGTTGATTCCACACATTCCGCTGCTATAGAGGATACCATCTCTGGTACATTTGCAAATTTAGGTGATCTCAGTGTGACTTTGGGTAAAGAGTTTACAAGGGATGTACACACCTAACAACTTGTGTTGCCTCCTAAAACTTCTTCCTCAGTGATCACGCAAATGTCTTCTCTGCCTATCCGAACTCCACAGACTCTACCTATTAAGCTTATCACGGAAACTGGATCGTCTCTATCTCCAATATCACCGAGTGTTTTGTTACGCTAGATTGCACGCCACACACACTTAGGATTTCCATCTATTAAGCTCATATGTTTTCTATTCTGTACTAGCACTTGCTGTTCTAGAAAACTAAACTTCTTCCTTTCCATTTTTTCCAGGTCCAACCATGCACCACTCTTATTTAGGTGATCTTAACCGTTATTCGAGCTCTTACGACCCACGGCGTAGAATTCGGGTTTCAAAAAAGGAGTACGCTTGCGTCCGTGGAAAGTTATTGTTTTGTTGACTTGACATGAAATATGTATGCAGCTTTGGTGAATTGTACACCTTAGTCACTATCGCCAAGAGACCGAAGCTCAGAAGAAGGCAAGGAGGGAACAAGAAGCTAGAGATTATGATTGCCTAGACTAGGAAGATCGGAACAAGCAACCTCGAGAGGATTCGTATAGGCGGGATAAGCGTGACTATGAAAAGGATGATCGTGAGAAGCAATATGATTATGATAACAATAGGATTATGATAAGCGTGACCGTGAGAAGCACCATGACTATAATAAGCATGACCGTGAGAAGCATGATACAAATGTCTGCAAAGGGAAGAGGCATGGTGATGATAAAGATAAAGATCATGGGGGAGAAAGTAAGTGTCCCAAAGGTGATGAAGGCAATACAGCTGAAGACAAACTTTCTAAAACTGACATGGGTGTTATCACCGAGGATAAGTGCTCCAAAGCTGGCAAGGATGCTGCTATTGTTTCTGCTACTTCTGCACATACCCTATCTCTTGAACCCCTAGATGTTACCCCATGTCCTGCTGACATTATGATAATTATTAAGAGACCCCTTACCATGCCGGATTTGGTCCAAAGGAGCTTTCATGGAGATTTGGTGATAAGTGGCTCTTCAGAGGGGTTCGTTTCAATGTAAATGTCCATCCCTCAGACAAAGACAATATACTTAAGGAGATAGACGCAGCGAAGGATGAAATCGACAAGCGGATGGACGCAACCAGAAAGAAGGCTAAGAAGATGGCCGACTGGTACCAGTTGTGTGATGAGCTTCAGCGAGCTAACCAATGCCATCTTGCTGTCATGCTTACGATGGAAAACGGTAAGGCTGAATGGGAAAGAACACTTAAACTCGTGATGCCAACATTTCATCCCTTTCTCAGCAGAATGTTGAACTTGCGGCAGACAACCAGCGTCTTAAGGATGAACTCACCGCTGCTTGAACCAAAGAGACCCTGCTTCATTCCCAGGTGAAAGATGTACACTCGGCTCAGAAACAGGTTGAACTTAGGTTGGCTACAGAGCTGCAATCTATTACATCCTATAGAGAATCTAATGCCAATTTGCAAAGGAAAGGGATAATGCTCTTAGGTGCTCAAAACTTAGGTTGAACTTAGGTGCTCAAAACTTGAAGATTTCTCAACTGGAAGTTCAGATTGCTAGGCTTGAAAAGGAAAGGGATAATGCTCTATTGACTAAGACCACTGTTGAGGCCGCATGCGTTCAGGATAAAGCCCGCTTTAATGCCTCTCTATTCGACTTTTATACTTTGGGTGTTGTGAATAGAGGCAGCTTGTGCTTTTTACAAGATGAGTTCTCGATCACACTTGCTGAAGTTTGGGAAAATGTGCTTAAAAAATATGACGGTTCAGGCTGGAAGAAAGAGGATCTTATGGATATGCTTTTAGACGATGACTCCCGTGAGGCGCCTGCCAAGGGTCGGGAACAACTCCGAAATGACCGTGCTTCATATTCTAGGGCATGACCGTTTGGAGGTTCCGCTCCAGAAACAGAGACTATCGCCATTGACATGTCTCTTACTGATGTTATTGCTTCTGACCCAAAGGTTAATAGAGCGCCTGCCATTGACTCTTCCATTCCTTTTGATAAGGAAAAGATATTTCTGAGGAGCTTTTGAATGATGATGATAGGGAGGATAACGCGGACTGATATATGCTAAGGAGCCGAAGCCCTCCAACCACCCGAGGTAAAACTGGGACCGAATCTCCTAATCTTCCAGTCACCCTAGGTAAAACCAGGACCGAATCATTATCCTTGGATTTTGGTCCTTTATTCTCTACACATGGATTCAGTGATTTCCTCTCTTATTATTCATATGCATTAGGCCCTGTTACGCCGAAGCCTTTTCCCGCTACAACTGGGAATGCTGCTATCATTACTGCATCCACTTTGGTGACAATGACTTCGACTACTTTGATTGCTACTCTTCTGCCAGACGACTCTCCACTCATTTTTTAACCACTCCAGTCTTTGCCTCACAGCCTGGTCTCATTCGGAAATAGTTTAGGATAACCGAGACCTGGATGACGTAATCACTTTGTCTGGAGATACGAACGAAGACGATGAGACATTGGATGGTAATCCAGCTAAAGAGGGAAAGGATACTCCTGGTAAAGTGATCAAGCCTCTATCCTCAAAGCGCAGAGGGAAGCAACTAGCTCATAAAAAGTCACTCGTTCCTTCCTCCTCAACAAAGTCGGACAAAGATGCCAGCTTGTCAGACACCCACCTTTCTACTACCAGGCCTGGGAAGCTTTCAACCCGATCTAGCAGTTCCTCTAAGAGTAGGAAGAAGGACTGACTAATGCCTCTTTAGTTATTCGCTTTTCTTTATGTCTTTTATTTGGACCGGGTGTTTAAGTGAGTGTCGGCCCTCACCTATGAATTGATGGAAACTTATGTCCGAGATTTATTTTTGTGATTTTTTGGAAACTCGTAACTATGACTTGTGTTTGGATGACGTGAAGTTGTTTTTGCCTTATGTACTTTAGCTTTTTATTTCAGCTCTATCGTATTTTTACTGTGCATTTGCTTCTTTTTAGATTACAAGTTTTTAATTGTTGCAATGCCAAGTGTTATGATGAGCTTGTGGTATGTTTTGTGAATACTGGTCCTTCCAGTGTAGATGTGTTGCCTCCATACCATAGATCATCACGAGCTGCTAGGAGTCTACATGATCAACTCTGTTGAACTCTTCTAATATTAACTGAGGCACTCGAGACTTCTATTCCGTGGGTAACAAAATTTTGTGTTTGCCACTATGTCGAAGCCTCCGAGCGTTCCTTAGTGCATTTCAAGAGGTTCGACTTTGTTGACTGGTGTTGTACCTTTAACTGTAGAAGCTTTTGTTCCTGTGCCCCCGCTTGAGGAGGTCTTTGGATTTTGTGCCCCTGCTTGGGCGGTCTTATGTTTAAAATGCATTTAATCATTTGACTCACTAGCCTAGTAGTCCAGACCCTTTGGAGATCAGATTGAACACATGCCCCCGGAGAGGTCTTGGGTTTGATTTTAATCCAACGTTCTCCTTGTCCGACCTGATGAATCAAGACTCGAAGAGACTACATTGGATACCCCAATTTGGGCTGGGATTTCTATTTGTGCTGGTCCTTCTAGCTTGGGTTTGCTGGTCCTTCCGGTATTTAATCCGATGTTTGTTTCTCCTGTTGCTGAATAAATCCAACATCGTTGAAACTAAATCGGACATACTCGTTCAGTGAGCCTAAACTCATCTTTCCTCCAACATGCGAAGCCAGGGATCAAAGGAACTAGCCCAGACACCACCTACTGGCTAGGATTTTAGTGTGTTGGTCTTCCTGCTTGAGTCCATGGTGAGCTTTCCTTCGACCTGTTGAGCCAGGACTTGAAGGAACTTCCTTGAACACCACCGTCTGGTTAGGAATCCCCTGTTCCCTGCACTTCCCGCCAAATGGATTTGGCATCGGCGAAGCTAAATCGGACGCCTCCTTTAGGTAAGGTTTTCTATTGTGTTGTATCATTCCATGGGGCGGACACCATTTCTTATTCCCGATGTGTTGACTTAGCAAGCTATCATGGTTAGAGAACCGATGTCCTGGACCTTGCACTTGGGAAGGTGCCCTTATGTTGGAACTTACATTTTGGTTATTAGCTTGGTTGGGCTACTTTCTCTTCTGCATAGTTTTGTGGGCCAATGCTAATTTTCCTACTGGACGCTTATCTTGGCAAGCAATCATAGTTGGAGATTTGGTGTCTTTCACTTCTCACTTTGGAACGTGCTCTTATGATGAAGCGTGCAGCTTTTAGACTTTGTGCCTATTTGCTGCGCTTTTCATCACTTGACTCTAGCTCTTTCTTTTTTTTATTTGTAAGGCGGTGCACTACATCATCTAATTATTTCATATAATGCTTTCGACACTCAACGCTTGAGTTGTCCCTATCGGGATATGCTTAGAAAGCTTCCAGGTCTCGTTGGATTATAAGTGAGCTAGCGTTCTTTATATAGCCTGCAATCAGAAGTCGATTTATAGCAACTTTTGAATTATTTAACAAGAGTTCAAATGTGCTCTTCAGGCAAGCAATTAGACTTTTTATTCATATGTACAAAGTTCAACTACAATGCTTGGAAATTATTTACAACTTTCAACAACAAATTTGAACAATGTATCATGTAAAGTAGCAACGGAGATGTTCGCTATTCCAAGCTCTGGGGATCTGGATTCCATCTATCGTTGATAACTTGAAGGTGCCATCTTGGAGCTTCTAGCTTATAACATAGGGTCCTTCCCAATTTGGCCCAAAGACTCCATTTCCAGTCATCACTTTCTTCAGCACAAGGTCTCCAATCTCGAAGGTCCTCTATCTGACTTTTGAGTTGAAATGCCTGGTTACCCTTCTTTAGTGAGCGACAACCCTAAGCTCTGCATCATCTCTCTTCTGTTCAAGATGATCGAGGGCTTCAAGCTGAAACTTCTCATTTTCCTCTTGATTGAAGTGAATCCTTCTATGAGTGGGAACTTCCAGCTCTACAGGAATCATTGCTTAAGACCCAAAAGCTAGAGAGAAAGGAGTGTGCCCAGTCGTAGTTTTATGAGTCGTGCAGTATTCCCATAGTGTAAGTAGAAGCTCGTCCACCCAACCAACTTTGGCCTTCTCTAGATGCTTCTTGATTGTGACGGCCGCCCGCAACCCCTGCAATAAACAAGAGGAATGATGCATTGAAAGATATGCCAGACAGCTGTGGACGATCATCATAGGTAAATAACAACATCGGAAACAGTCGTAGAACTCACAGCGTAGGGATAAAATATATTAGAAAATACACAACAGGTAATAATAGTGAAGCATCATATAACAAACTTTTGAAACTTTCACAACGTCCTGAAAGATTATCCAAACATCATAAGAAATATCAAAGTCTGTACATAAAGCCTCACTACAACACTAATAGAGCAATTCAAATAGCGGAAACAGAAATAATAAGTAGTAATAAAACTGGTACATAAGCCTCCATCTCACTTCCGAACTGCAACATCATCCTCACTAAGCTATCACCTGTCACCTGCCACATAGTATGCCCATCCACAACCGGATGAACAGCCCAAGGTAATAAGAGGGAAACATAGAATCTTGAGTCAGACAACAGTCTTAGTGAGCGATAAAACAGCTAAGAAACATCAACAATAAAGTATATGAGAATGGATAGATAAACATACTAATATACCCACAATACCAGAGAAGAACTCAATCCCGTCTTCCCCACATTGGACAGTGATAGCCTTTACATCAAACACTTTAACCATTCATTCATTGAAAACAGAACAACCATTCATTCATGGAAATCATAAGAAAACACCATTAGCGCTCATAACATCCAGATTATATGTATCTCACGTAAACCATCCTAATTGAATTTAACATCCCTCAAGTACAAGCCCCAGAGGTCTAAACCAATATCAGACAAGCACCCAAGAAACATCTCCTTCAACGTTGAACAATTTATGTGAGACGTCACAAATAAAGGCAACTAATCAACTATGACAGACTCTGGCTATCACCGCCAATCCTGCTTTGAAACTACCGTTAATTGTATGACAACAAACTTTGCCATATGTCACGGGCTAATGGTAACCCCGGTTCTAGCATAACTCCATACGCCTTTCAATGACACGTATGTTTGTCCAACCTTGACAACTAGGTCTTTCAACGATACCTAGGGTACTCAACCTACAACCGGTCTTTTAGATGTCTCTATTGTACCCTAGCTTTGAGTCTGCTAGAACTTTTGACAATGATAGTCTCTCGGCCTTCACATCTCTAGTCATCCAACCCGACGATTTTTCCTAACTCAAGCAACCTTCCCGAGCAACCAATATCCACCAACTCACGACCTCTGAGTTGTCACCTCATTCTCTGTTCTACACCGGTCAACGAACACCTTTCAACACTTCGAAGCTTCCTACTTGAATTTACTTCGAAGTCACACCATCACTGAGCCAAATTACATCACTGCGTTGTGGCTAGGGTTCGAGTGGTTGCCCCCGAATTTTTTTCCAAGGCTTTTCATTTAAATCTGAGTCGTACCCGAAAATATAATTTTTCCAGAAATGACCCAGTGCAACCAACCCCGTGTTATGCACGACCGACCGACCCTGGTCCTGATGCACGATCGACCCACTATGGTGCGACCGACCTCAACATGCATGAGCTAACCCTGCTCGACCTGAAACCTTACTTGACCCAATTGTGTGCTCGACCGACCCATCTTGGCATGACCGACCGACCCCATCTTGGCAGGCCGACCGACCGGCCCAATTTTGGCATGACCGCACTTCTGTCTTGACCAACTTCTGCTCTACCCGACCACTTTAGCTCGCTCGACCGACCCACTTTGGCTTGCGCGATCGACCCACCATAGTGCGACCGCCCCTCTCCTGTACTACACAGTACTGCACGTTGTACTAAACGCTCGACCACCCCACTCGCACGCATAACCACCCACTCACACACACGACTCGTGGCCTATACAACCCCAATTCAAGTCTAATGTCGACCAAAACTCCACCAATCGACATAATCGACGAAATATACTCGTCTAATTCATTCAACACAACCATAAGCATGTTATGGAAATCATTAACAAAATTGTTAACGATATTTTCATCAACATCGGAGATAGGTCAATAGGGGTGAATCTAAGGGAAAGAAGTGTATTGTTTAACTTTCACAAGCCTAGGTTGGTTCTCTGTACTTAGGCGTTAGGGCTTTGAAAAAAAAAGGTCGCTAACCTATTACTCTTAACAAAGGATTCAATGATGGACAACAACGGACTCTATACCAAGCTTGTTGGGAGATCTAGGTTCCTAGAGTGGGTAGGAACTCACTAGAGTGGTAAGCTTATAGGAAAAGAGGTCTTTCCTTTGATCTGCAGGAAAATTCGGACAATAATCCATGCATTTGCAGAAAGTAAACAGTAAACCATGACATTCAATAATTAAGAAAATAGTATCCCAACTCACAGGAAGACATTTTGAATATAGATGCACACTTTATTAATCTTCGATTTAGAATACATAATCAAATAAAAGAAATTCTTCAGTTGATCCATGTCTTAGGGTTTTGAGAGGAGTACCAGGAGTGGAAAAATGAATGAAAAATAAGAGAGTCCCTCCTTTAGTGTAAGCCCTGGGGTCTTATTTATAGATGATTTGGAGCCTCTTCGGCTGTTAGGTTATTGGGCCCGCACGGGCCTTTGTCGTCCACTTTTTCCTTGGTCTTAAATGTATAGCTTCCGGCTGTCCTTGTGGTGTTAATTATAATCTTCAAAGTGATAGTCCCGGTTAGTTGGGCTCCTTTGAGATAGCTATGGGCTTATTGTTGAGGTGGCTTTCGGACGATATTTGAACTCCCGGTAGCAGCTCATGGATGTAGGAATCCAGACGTAAGCTTCTGGATGTAGGCTTCCGGTTTTTTCGCAGATACTTAGAGGAGCTTTCCATCATGATGTATGTAGAGAGCTGCCGGTTCGAAAATGCCGTTGTTTCCTGCACTAGGTAGATTAGTACGGGTAGCCTGTATCTCCGCTTCGTCTTGGTTAGCCTTCCGATGGATCTTTTGAGTCAGTCTGGTTTTACGGAAGGTGGCTTCCGGTGATGTTTCTGTTGTCTCTTAACACGATCTTTTGATGCCTGTGCGACAGTTGTTTTTGGAAGCAGGTTACGGACGATCCTTGCGTACTTCTAATTTGGTGCCTTCGATGTCTTCTGGCATATCGGTGTTGAGCAGGTTAACACTGATAATCCCTACGGGTTTTGAGGAGTGGAGCTCATGTCTTCTACTTTCTTAGTTTCCGATTTAGATGGCCTTTTGTCATGGGTCTTCCTGCCGGAATGGTCTTATCGGATGGACCCTATCGGACGTACCTTGTCGATATTCTATAGACTTTGGACACCTTCCCTCCGAGAGGGTGCTGATTTTTACTGCTCTCCGATCACTCTTTCCGGTTTGCGGTTCTTCATATTGCTCGGCTTCCTACTTTCAGAAGATTTTCCTATGCTAATGTTCTTTCGATACCCCTTCACCGTTAGCTAGTCTCGGAGTTAATTTTGGTAGTAACGTTTGCCCCTTAGCGAAGGGGTATTTTCAACTTTCCAAGTCAAACTCTTTGTCCTTTTTCGAAGTAACATTTCTGTGTTTTTTGATCTTCCTCAATCGAGGCGTTGATTGGCCTTTCTTTGTATGGTCCAGATTAACCATGAATTCTAAATGCAAATCCTTTCTCTCTCTCTCTGTTTTTTTTGAATGTAGAGGTAGTGAAGCTCAACAAAGCTTCACGCCATACTTAAATATATGCACCAGCCAAAACAGAGTGTTATTTTTGGTACAGTCAAAAATAAAACATCAACATATACAAATAGAGCTCACGTAGGAGACAAATACATCCCATGCAAACTAAAGAAAACATTCAGCTAATCAAACCACATCATCCATCTGCTTTGCGTGCTACCAGCAAAGCTACCATATAGTAAATCAGTGAACTCGCAATGATCAACTCCTTCTAGAGGGTGATCAGGGCCAAAGCTCCTTATAGCAAAACGCCTCAAAAGTGTTATACCAGAAGAGCTAGCCACCTCCTTGCCCTTGCTAGACTTTCCAGCCATTCTGACAGAGCCAACCACTCCTTCATGTCCAATAACTGAAGCATGCATCTCCATTTTATCTTGAGCATCCAAAGTATCCATCCCAACGCTGTCATCAATACTCACATTTTCAAGCACCACATCAATAACACCAATCGTCTCATCACCATCTTCAGAAGTGGACACATCCTCTTCATTTTTCATATGACCGTTCCTCATCTCCCTCATTGAGATCTGAAAGAGTTGCAAACGGATTTGAGGAGGATGCCCCACCAACACTAGAACTACCAACAACCTTCATCTTTCTCTTTGGTTTCCAAACCTTCAGAAAACCATCCCTATCCTTCTTAAACACCCAATTCTTAAAATCTGCTGGTTCAGAAGGATCATTTAGATTTCTTGAAATTTTTTTAACCTCAATTGCGTGATAAGAAGTTCTGGTAAAAAGCCTTATCAGTGATGGAATATACACTGGAGGTGGAACTCCTACTTCCACCTTAAGATATAAAAAATCAGCTACATCCCACGCATCTTCTTGCATTCTAAAGACCCTTCCTACTTTTGACAATATGACTTTCACCATCTTAAGATTCCGGAAGATAATGGGGAGATTCTTTAAGGTAATCTAAAGAGAAACATCCTGTTTCGGTCTTGAAGAACCAAATTTGAGACTCCATGGCCAAATATGCAGAGTGCCCCTGTCATTCATAATAGAGTAAAAATCTCCCAAAAAGAAATTCCTCGGAAATTTAACAGTAAAGACGTTCCCGAACTTCTTGACTTTCCACTCCCAAGAACACAAATAATCGAACTCCTTCTTCAAAGTTTGCTCGATGCTATTGATTGAGAATTGACCCAAGAAAATTGAGACAATCGCCTAAGAATTGAAGTGTTGTAAATCATTATAAAAAACAAATGGCAACATATTGACCTCATTTCCAATTTCCATGTTTTGGTTATTTGAAAAGAAAGAACCGGAGCATTTAAATCCCTTATGCCCTGTCTTTTCATATTTGAAACAAATAATCGGGTTCCTACAATCCATGATGCAATGGTCAGGATCTCCGCATCGAAAGCATTTTTTTAACGTGATTGATCTTGCTCAGAGTTTCAGAATATAGATAGGCCTTAGGAGAAAATGATAATGATATCTTTACCTCGATTGTAACAACCCGGATTTTCAGAACCAATTTAAATTTTTTATTTTAGCTATTTTCATGGATTTCGAATATTTAAAATTATTTATTTTAAATAATAACGACTAAAAATTTATTTTAGTTGAAGTTAAAACATATAAATTTATTGTAATTATAATACGAGTTTGAAATGGCATGGTAGTTTGAAAATTTGATTTCAAATTTCAAATGAATGCACAAGATTCAAAATAAATCGGATTTCAGTAAAACATGAAATATTTGAATCAGTTTAACTATATCTTTCTAACGAATGTGAAAAATTCAGATTTCATAACGGAAGTAAAAAGTTATGTTCAGTTTAAAATTCAGAATAGTCGCTATGGAATTTATATATATTTTAATTAATATATAGTCCTTAAAAATAACCAATTTGCTAACGACCTCCGCTTTCGACAAAACCACTTTTGTTGGATCTAGAATGTCAAATTATTGCCAAATTCCAATTTTTATAATTTTTGGAATTAATATGTGGGCGTGGTGAATTTAAACGTGTTTGGTAATTTCAATTTGAATTTTATCGACTGGAAAATTGCCATTTTTCAAACAATCTCCAAATTCGATGAAATTAGTTTTGTTAGGACCATATTGTCAAAACATAGCTAGATTTAATTTTCTGGAATTTTTGGAGTCAGTTTGTGGCCCTAGTAAATTAAAATGTACGTTGAAATCAATTTTGAACGATATAGTGATTTATATTTTAATTTTGATGAAAACTGATCGAAACAGTCAAATTGGTTTACGGAACATATCCCATTGTGTTCGGAATAAGGGTATTGAGCTAGGGGCGATAGTCCTTGGATTCGATTTGGGGTTAAAATGAAAAAGTAACCTTTTGGAATTTAATTAATTAGGGTCAAACCCTTTCTCCTTCTCCACAAAGTCAAAATCGAAAAAAAACCCGCTCATCCCTTCAGCTGATGCCCCCCATGCTGGCACCACCGAGAAACTCTAGTGCCGCTGCCTCCTCTTACTGGCGTCCCTGCCTCCGATCCTCTTCCTTCCCTCCTTTCCTCTCTCATCCTCTACGGCATCGAAGAACCCGCACCCCCCTTCTACAGCACCACGAGACCCCCTCCCCTCTGCTCCACCTCCGCCCTCCTGCACCGCACCTAGTCACACTCCCCCGCCACTCATCTGAAAACCACGAACCCCAGAAACCTACGAGCACAACAATGCCGTCGCCAAAGCCGAGGGCGCCAGCAGCCGCCTTCTGCACCTCTGCCTCAATTCAAAACCCTATAAAAATATGTAAGTTTTTCTGATTTTTATTCTTAAATAAAAAAATGATTTTTATATATATCATTTTAGAATAAAAATATGATTTTTATATATATCATTTTAGAATAAAAATACGATTTTCATATATATCATTTTAGAATAAAATATGATTTTTATATATATCATTTTAGAATAAAAATATGATTTTTATATATATCATTTTAGAATAAAATATGATTTTTATATATATCATTTTAGAATAAAAAATGATTTATATATATAGCGTTATAAAAATATGATTTCTAAATATATATAGCATTGTTAAAAATACGATTTATATATATAATATCGTTATAAAAATGTGATTTTTAAATATATATATATATAGCGTTGTTAAAAATATGATTTTTAATATGAATCGCGTGAAACAGATTACGATGGAATCAAGGTGAAGAACAATACGCACTGGAACAAACCCAAATCTAAACCGTTAAATTAAAGACTGACGGAGTGGAAACCAAATGTGAGAACTCCTTCTCACTAAAATTTGTACAGATAGTTAATGTATTTTATAACTGTAAATAAATAGAAATTTCCAGTATAGATTTTTATTTGAATTATATGGAGTTCAACACTCAAATTCGCAAAATCACATAAATTGAAAACGATGTACAGATATTACGGACACACGGATTTCGTACTCCGTGAATAGCCACTTATGGCGCCGTAAATGGCATTGGGGTAGTTGAGTATTTATTTATTTGGATGTTCTATGTGATTTGATTGTGGTTGTGAAATTGATTGTACTGTGGTATGATTGATTGGATTGATGGTTTGTGTATGGCGTGAGCCAGTATTAGGCAAGGGATAAGGCTAGACCTTATTCTGGTTTTAATATCGTGTCGTTATGCTGCCGAAATTTTCTAAAATGTGTTACAAAAATTAATAGCGAGTTAATTTTTTTTAACATATATATGAGATATATAAAATGACTAGGTTATGGGATAAATATTAGTTTGCTAAAAATATTATTTTTAGTTTATAACTGCGATGAATAAAATTATTTAGGCGTTGTATAGAATTTTATAAGCAAAGTTATAAAATTCTATATATTTATTGGATAGTTAAAAATAAGTTTACACATCCATTTACAAGTCGGACGACTTGTTTATGCTCATCTATTTTTGTAATATCGATTGGGACGATAATTTTTACACATCGCCCAAGTGCACAAATAATAATAATTATTTGATGGTTGAAACCCCACACGGGTATTGGAATGATATTTGACGTACACTAATCCTAATTGTTTAGTTGTATGTCAATCGATTGGTTGACAGGCTGTTGTAAGCATTAATTATTTATATTTTATGCTTATGCAGTTGTGTAATGCACTCTGGATGATGGTTGATTGTGTATCATGATTGTTGTGTATATGTGATATATGAAATCCATATAAATAAATTATATGGTAATTGACTGGGTCTGATTCCAATTCAGAAATAACAAATATTTTAAAATAACGAATATTTTAAAATAAAATTCCATAAACGATTAAAATATGATCTTGATGTCCGATTTGCGATAGACATGAAAATATTTAAGTATGTGAAGTCGTGATGATTAGATTTGCGCCATTTTAACGCGAACGATATTTTTTCAACTTTATTCATTTTTATAATGAATATAAAAAAAAAATCAAAATCTTATATTTTGAAAATATTATCATTTAAATATTATAATGATAAGGAGTATTCAATTTTGATTTAAATTTAAAATGGAAATGGGAATCGTTTTTAAAATGAATTTATAAAATACATTTTGAACGAAATATATATAATTAATATATATATATATTTAATGGCCTGAATAGTACGCGTCACGCCGCGACCGTTTGTGAATTTCGACCATTGACTTCAAATTGACATTACGGGAGATCCGATCGTCGGATTCTCCTAAAACTGGAATCGTTGGGTTTGTACCGAAGTGGGCTTTCCAACGAATATGAGAGATTTGAAATATAACAGTTGGATTAGGAATTATGTCCAAATCAAATTTGGAAAAGGTCACTGTAAGTGCAGTTCGATGACCGTTTATGGAAATCAACCGAAAGGGGCTTAATAAAATTATTAAAAATACTAATAATTTGTGTAAAAATCATAATAAATGATTTGAAAAGAATTGGGATGAAAAATTCAGCGTTTGTAAGGATAAAAATATATTTCTATCAAGATGAATTAGTTATTAACTAGAATAATAATCCAATATTTTTAAAGAAATAAATTGGATTTGAGAATGGGTTTTAATATAACCATAATTTCCAATATATGAATTGGAATGGATTTGAATGGAAATCATCTTTGGAATATTTCGAAGTTGGATTCCGTGATTATACGGATATTGTTGAGGAATTTGGAAGATATATATATATATATATATATATATATATATATATCGTTATTCCCAAAACGATATTTGTTGGTTTCAGAATGTGATATTGAATATAAGCCGGTATAATTTCTATTCAGAGCCTTGTATTTGATATCAAATTGGATTTTGGATTTGTCGTGAACGGTGTCTTAAATAACACTGTTCTTAAACCTAGTTGAGAAAAGAATAAATCTTTAATTTAAGATTTAGTGAAGTTTTCCAATTAATTAATATTTAATTGGAATTGAATAAAAGAATTGGATTTCTAGGTTTATAGTGAACGATGTTTTAAACGACATTTGTTCTTTAACCCAATTAACCGTGAAATGTAATTTGGAATTTATAAATCTTTTATTAAGATTTAACGAGAATTTTCCAAAGTAAAGTTTTCGAATTTAATATATCAAATTGAATGGAATTCGATTTGGTAATAATCGAAGTGAGCTTCTTTGGAGGAAGAATGTAAATATATATGGAATTTAAAAGGCTTTATCGTTATTCCATTTATATTATTAGTCGGATACGAAAATTGATATTGATTATATATTGATTTATTTCCGTAATTAATGGAATGTGATTTTGGGTTTATCGTGAACTATGTTTTAAATGACATTGGTTCTTTAACCTAGTTAAAGACAGGATTTAATGTCTAACATTGAATTTCGAACTGTATTGTTGATTTCTGCTAAATATATATTTGTTTGATGGCGGAGAATTTATTCTCTTGCTTAACACCCTTCTCTAAGACGTACGATCTTAGAGGTTATATATCGGCAGAAATCAATGGTACAGTATAGATTGTCGATGCGGCATGTTTGATTTCCCAAAGTTAAATAATAATTAATAATGATTGTTGGAAGATTAGAACTAAACTAGAGTTTTAATAAATCTTTAATTAGATTGAAATATGAATGTGATAATTTAAATTACCAAATTTGGGAAATGATCGAGAATGGAGTACCACCAGTTTTTACTCCAGGCGATAGTTAAATCTTTAATTAGATTTGAACGTGAAATGGCAATTAAATTTACCGATGACGCCAGGGTGTTAGAAATGGATTATTACCAGTTTTGCTTCATGGGATGAATAGGTTGGGATTGCGATTAATGAATAAATGATTACTTCGGTAAAGCTCGATAATCCTGACTAGTTTATAAACCTTAATTTGGTTTAAAATTAATATCCAAAGGAAGATTAAAGTATAAATTTAAAAGAATTTATATTTGATAAAATTAATGGGAACCTTTCCCAAAGGATATGAATATTTGAATAAAAGAATATTCTGGATTGGAATGAGGCGTATGTTTTGTTTTTATTGCACATTATAAGATACGTGAGCTATTCAGAAAGACCGGGTTTATGCCTATTATGAATAACCAATTCGACGATAAGTCAACGATGAAGACGGTGGTTGAAGAACGGAGATCTTCACATCGTTTGGATGATTACTGATGTCTTGATTGGGTTGTACACCCAAGGCAAGGTAATAAATGGTGATCGTCCAGACGTACTTGGAGATCGACCGGATATGCGAGGATCCCTCTCCTGTATTGGACGTATGGGACGAGGAATAAGGTGCCTCTGGTTTCGTTCAGACCCAGAACGAACTAGTAAATGGATGTGTGTCTGACATTGGATTTCGTTCTGTGTTGATTAATCTCTATTAAATATATATCTGTTTGCTGGCGGAGAATTTATTCTCTTGCTTAACATCCTTCTCTGAGACGTACGAGCTTAGTGGTTATATATCAATAGACATCAGTCGCATGGCGTGAATTGTCAGTGTGGCATGCTTAGATGCAAATGATCAAGATTTGTTGAAAAGCAAAGCCTTATGGTTGATGATCAAAGCACGGCTTTAAACAACATAGCTTTGTGTATAGCGTTAACTCGTGAGCCTCGCACCCCGATATGAACCAGAAATGGGAGAGGACTGCAGGGAGAACATGCGTTTCTGTCTAGCTAGGAGCGGTGTCGTGGTATGGAACCCACACATTTTTACTTATGTGGATGATGGAAAGTGAGGTACCTCGGATATATCCGTCATTACGGGGCCGATGGATGCTATAGTCGACATACTGACCAGACTTACGCCCCATAGGGTAGGAAAACGTATTGATCGGGAATCACTAGTCCTCAAACGTAAGAGAGGACCGACCCTAAAGATCCAAGATGGAGTTGCGACTGACCCTGAGACATGGTAGACTATATTGTCTCGAATTCGGTAAGGACGATCCCTTGCCTTGGTTCATGATGGAATAGAATTTCCAATACGACATTTCGGTTTTAATTGTAGAACTAGTATGGCGACATAGTTGGATGAGGTACTACACCGTCTATGATTGATACATTTATATTTGAAGTTGTTTTATACACTTTACACTTATAATAGTATCAAAATGATTTGTTTTAAATGTACCAAGCATGTTTGGCTATTATAAGGGAAAAATCTGTCCTCTGGCTTGCGTTGCATTGTGTGATGGGGCCCGAGTCTTATAATAGCTTCATTTTTCGAAAAAGCATTGCACTGTTTATTCACTGGTATTCTTGGGAGTAAACCCTTTCCGTGTTATACGGCATGGTCCCTTGATTTACTTTATTTCTGCAGTAGAGTTTTAAATAACTGTTTTAGTTCTCACACCAGTCCCATGACTGACCTGGAGTTTATTATTTTAACCCAAACTCTGGGTGTCCTTATTTTCCTCACGGGCAGCTTGTAGTTTTTGTTTTTGCAGATATTATTTTCCCAGGATCCTGGATTTGCAGTTGGAGATATATTCGGAAAGCTTTGTATCCGTGTATTTCTTTCACTTGTATTTGTTAATGTATTTCCGCTACGCATTGTATTATTTTTCCGCTGCTTTGTAATTTAGATCTCTGATATTTTTCTGATGTATATTATTTATCCATACTCTGTTAAATTCTTGTACTCTGATGAAATTGTTGTAATAAGCAATGAAATATTCTTCTATTTGTGTTTGATTTGTCGTATTCTCAATTCAATCCGGGCTTTCCTTTATGAGGAAGTTATGGTCGTCTCATTTGGTATCAGAGCTTTGGTTTACAGAGCTCGAGAACAAGACACATTAGAACCAAATGAAAGAATTCATCAGTGATTGGATTAGTAATACCCAATAAGAATGACTCGTTAGAGATAGAATCAATAGTATCCTAGAACGCGTGTAAAAAGTGTTATTTTAAAAAAAATCAAATTTAGTTTAAAAATTTATATCAATTATTCATATTTGAATATTTTATTTTAAATTGGTTTTGGACAATCGAGTGTATAAAGATTTTTCATATATGCCTTGCGAACGTGTATACAAAGCGTCAAGTATACTGGATAGATATAGAATCACGCTCTAGTCGCCCCGGGATAATTCTAGTGATTGATTGATCATCATCAGTATTATGCTCGAGTTTCAAAAGTGGGATATCTATATATTTCCGATTGACTGGTGTGAGAACCAAAATTTAGATAGGGTTATTTTTGTGAATTGGCATCAAAAACATAATTTTTGGTTGTGTATAAAAGTTATATGTTTGAAAAGCTAATCAACTACTGATTAATGGTTGTATTGTTTGATTATTAGTTTAACTAATAAAATTATTGAAACTAACATGGAAACGAAAAGTAAATTTATCCAAATCAAATAAAAAATTGAATTGAATTGAAAATTGATTGAAATTGTAAACATTTACATATATATGTGTGAACAGGTCATAGCATGGACGCTAAGAAGAGGAATAAAATTGTATGCCCAACAAATAAGTACATGTTTACCATTTCCTTGGGTTTTGATGATTTTACAAGCCGATTGGCCTTTTCTTTTTCTTTTGGATTGACGAGGGCCCTGTGAGGCAAGTTGCGGTTTTAAAGCTCTCCCCGTACAAAGGAGGTTATGGCGAAATTTTTCGAAAATTTAGGTTGTTAGCCAAATTTTTGAGAAATTGGAAAATTCTTAGAAACTGAAAGGTTGAAGAATGAATGCCAGAATGAAAGTTGAGTTGGTTGGTTAAACAACTTTCAGCTCCGTTCCTTTTCGTGGACGAAAAGATTTTAAGTGGGGGAGATTGTTCCAACCCGGATTTTCAGAACCAATTTAAAATTTTTATTTTAGCTATTTTCATGGATTTCGAATATTTAAAATGATTTATTTTAAATAATAACGACTAAAAATTTATTTTAATTGAAGTTAGAACATATAAATTTATTTTAATTATAAAACGAACCTGAAATGGTGCGATAGTTCGAAAATTCGATTTCAAATTTCAAATGAATGTACAAGATTCAAAATAAATCGGATTTTAGTAAACCAAAAATATTTGAATCCGTTTAATTATATCATTCTAACGAATGTGAAAAATTCAGTTTTTATAACGGAAATAAAAATTTATGTTCAGTTTAAAATTCAGAATAGTCGCTATGCAATTTATATATAGTTTAATTAATATATAGCCCTTAAAAATAGCCAATTTGCAAATGACCTCCGTTTTCGATGAAACCACTTTTGTTGGATCCAGAATTTCAAATTATTGCTAGATCCCAATTTTTATAATTTTTGGAATTAATACATGAGCGTGGTGAATTTAAACGTGTTCGGTAATTTCAATTTGAATTTAATCGACTGGAAAATGGCCACTTTTCAAACGGTCTCCAAATTTGATGAAATTAGTTTTGTTAGGATCGTATCGTCAAAACATAGCTAGATTTATTTTTTGGAATTTTTGGAGTCAACATGTGGCCCAGTAAATTAAAATGTACGTTGAAATCAATTTTGAACGTTATATTGATTTATATTTTAATTTTGATGAAAACTGATCGATACAGTCGAATTGGCTTACATGACATATCCTATTGTGTTCGGAATGGGGGTATTTAGCTGGGGGCAATAGTCGTTAGGTTTGATTTGGGGTTAAAATGAAAAAGTAACTTTTTGGAATTTAATTAATTAAATTTATATAATTATATAAAGGGTCAATCCCTTTCTCCTTCTCCACAAAGTCAAAATAAAAAAAAACCGCTCATCCCTTCAGCCGACGCCCCCTTCCCCTCACGCTCACACCACTGCGAAACCCTAGCGCCGCCGCCTCACCTGACTGGCGCCGCCAACTCCGATCTCCTTCCTCCCCACCTTTCCTCTCCCATCCTCTACGGCATCGAAGAACCCGCACCCCTCTTCTCCAGCATCGCGAGACCCCTTCCCCTCTGCTCCACCTCCACCCTTCTGCACCGCACCCAATCGAACTCCCCCGCCTCCCACCTGAAAAACGCTAACCCCAGAAACTCGCTAGCACACCAACGCCGTCGCCAAAGCCGAGGGCGCCAGCAGTCGCCTTCTGCACCTCCGCCTAATCCAAAACCCTAGAAAAATATGCAAGTTTTTCTGATTTTTATTCTTAAATAAAAATATGATTTTTATATATATCATTTTAGAATAAAAATATGATTTTTATATATATCATTTTAGAATAATATATGATTTTATATATATGATTTTTGAATAAAATATGATTTTTATATATATAGCATTACAAAAATGTGATTTTTAAATATATATAGCGTTGTTAAAAATATGATATATATATAATAGCGTTATAAAAATGTGACTTTTAAATGTGTGTGTGTATATATATATAGCGTTGTTAAAAATATGATTTTTAATATAAGTCGCGTGAAACAAATTTCGACGGAACCAAGGTGAAGAAAACTATGCACTGGAACAAATCCAAATCTAAACCGTTAAATTAAAGATTGATGGAGTGGAAACCAACGGTGAGAACTCCTTGTCACTAAAATTTTGTACTGTTAGTTAATGTATTTTATAACTGTAAATAAATAGAAATTTTCAGTACAGATTTTTATCTGAATTATATGGAGTTCAACATTCGAATTCGCACAATCACATAAATTGAAAGCGATGTACGGATATTACCGACACACGGATTTCATACTCCGCGAAGAGCCACTTATGGCGCCGTAAATGGCATTGGGGTAGTTGAGTACTTATTTATTTGGATGTTCTGTGTGATTTGATTATGGTTGTGAAATTGACTGTACTGTGGTATGATTGATTGGATTGATGGTTTGTGTATGGCACGAGACAGTATTAGGCGAGGAATAAGGCCAGACCTTATTCTGGTTTTAATATCGCACCGTTATGCTGCCGAAATTTTCTATAATGTGTTAGAAAAATTATTAGCGTGTTAATTTTTTTAACATATAAATGAGATATATAAAATGGCTAGGTTATGGAATAAGTATTAGTTCGCTAAAAATATTATTTTTAGTTTATAACTGCGATGAATAAAATTATTTAGGCATTGTATAAAATTTTATAAGCAAAGTTATAAAATTATATATATTTATTGGATAGTAAAAAATAAGTTTACACATCCATTTACAAGTTGGACGACTTGTTTATGCTCACCTATTTTTGTAATATCGATTGGGATGATAATTTTTACACATCGTCCAAGTGCACAAATAATAATAATTATTTGATGGTTGAAACCCCACACGGGTATTGGGATGATATTTGACGTACACTAATCCCAATTTTTTAGTTGTATGTCAATTGATTGGTTGACAGGCTGTTGTAAGCGTTAATTATTTATATTTAATGCTTATACAGCTGTGTAATGCACTCTGGATGATGGTTGATTGTGTGTCATGATTGTTGTGTACATGTGATGTATGAAATCCATATAAATAAATTATATGGTGTTTGATTGGGTTTGATTCCAATTCAAAAATAACAAATATTTTAAAATAATATTCCGTAAACGATTTATGATTTTGATGTCCGATTTGCGATGGACACGAAAATATTAAAGTATGTGAAGCCGTGATGATTAGATTTGCACCATTTTATTGCGAACGATATTTATATCGATTTTATTCATTTTTATAATGAATATCGAAAAAGAAATTATTTCAAAATCTGATAGTTTGAAAATATTATCATTTAAATATATAATGATAAGGAGTATTCAATTTTGATTTAAAATTGAAATGGAAGTGGGAATCATTTTTAAAATGAATTTGTAAAATATATTTTTAATGAAGTATATAATATATATATATTATATATATTTAACGGCCTGAATAGAACGTGCCACACCGCGACCGCTCGCGAATTTCGACCATTGACTTCGAATTGACATTACGGGGGATCTGACCATCGGATTCTCCTAAAACCGGAAATATTGGGTTTATATTGAAAAGAGTTTTCCAAAGAATTTGAGAGATTTAAAATCTAACGGGTGGATTTGGAATTATGTCCAAATCAAATTTGGAAAAGGTCGCTGTAAGTGCAGTTCGATGACGTTTAAGGAAATCGACTGAAAGGGCCTTAATAAAATTATTAAAAATACTAATAATTTGTGTAAAATCATAATAAATGATTTGGAAAGAATTGGGATGAAAAATTCTGCATTTTTAAGGATAAAAATATATTTTTATCAAAATGAACTAGTTATTAACTAGAATAATAATCCAATATTTTTAAAGAAATAAATTGGATTTGAGAATGGGTTTTAATATAACCAGAATTTCCAATATATGAGTTGGAATGGATTTGAATGGAAATCATCTTTGGAATATTTCGATGTTGGCTTCCGTGATTATACGGATATTGTTGAGGAATTTGGAAGATATATATATATACATCGTTATTCCCAAAAAGATATTTGTTGGTTTCAGAATTTGATATTGAATATAAGCCGGTATAATTTCTATTCAGAGCCTTGTATTTGATATCAAATTGGATTTTGGATTTGTCATGAACGGTGTCTTAAATAACACTGTTCGTAAACCCAGTTGAGAAAAGAATAAATCTTTAATTGAAGATTTAGTGAAGTTTTCCAATTAATTAATATTTAATTGGAATTGGATTTTTGGGTTTATAGCGAATGATGTTTTAAACGACATTTGTTCTTTAACCCGATTAACCGTGAAATGTAATTTGGAATCTATAAAAGATTTAACGGGAATTTTGCAAAGTAAAGTTTTCTAATTTAATACAATAAATTGGAGTTCAATGGAATTCGATTTAAGATAATCGAAGTGAGCTTCTGTGGAGGAAGACTGTAAATATATATGGAATTTAAAAGGCTTTATCGTTATTCCATTTATATTATTAGTCAGATATGGATATTGATGTCAATTATATATTGATCAATTTTCCGTGAAGGTTCCATAATTAATGGAATGTGATTTTGGGTTTATCTGAACCGTGTTTTAAATGACATTGGTTCTTTAACCCAGTTAAAGACGGGATTTCATGTCTAACATTGTATTTCGAACTGTATTATTGATCTCTGCTAAATATATATCTATTTGGTAGAAGAGAATTTATTCTCTTTCTTAACACCCTTCTCTGAGATGTACGAGCTTAGAGGTTATATCGATAGAAATAAATGGTACGGTATAGATTGTCGATGCGGCATGTTTGATTTTCCAAAGTTAAATAATCATTAATAATGATTGTTGGAAGATTAAAATTGAACTGGAGTTTGAATAAATCTTTAATTAGATTGAAATGTGAATGTGATAATTTAAATTACCAAATTTGGGAAATGATCGAAGATGGAGTACCACCAGTTTTTACTCCAGGCGATAGTTAAATCTTTAATTAGATTTGAACGTCAAACTGTAAGTAAATTTACCGATGACACTGGGGGTGTTAGATATGGAGTATTACCAGTTTTGCTCCATGGGATGAATAGGTTGGGATTTGGATTAATGAATAAATGATTACTTTGGTAAGGCTCGATAATCCCGACTAGTTAATTAACCTTAATTTGGTTTATAATTGATATCCAAAGGAAGATTATAGTATAAATTTGAAAGAATTTATATTTGATAAAATTAATGGGAATCTTTCCAAAAGGATATGAATATTCGAATAAAAGAATATTCTGGATTGGAATGAGGCGTATGTTGTGTTTATATTGCACTTGATTATAAGATACGTGAGTTATTCGGAAGACCGGGTTTATGCCCATTTTGAATAACTGATTCGACGACAATTCGACGATGAAGACGGTGGTTGAAGACCAGAGATCTTCACATCGTTTGGATGATTACTGATGTCTTGATTGAGCTGTACACCCAAGACAAGGTAATAAGTGGTGATCGTCTAGACGTACATGGAGATCGATCGGATATGCGAGGACCTCTCTCCTGTATTGGACGTATGGGACGAGGAATAAGGTGCCTCCGGTTTCGTTCAGACCAAAAATGAACTAAATGGATGTGTGTCTAACACTGGATTTCGTTCTGTGTTGATTGATCTCTATTAAATATATATCTGTTTGGTGGCGGAGAATTTATTCTCTTGCTTAACACCCTTCTCTGAGACGTACAAGCTTAGAGGTTATATATCGATAGACATCAGTCGTATGGAGTGAATTGTCAGTGTGGCATGCTGAGATGAAAATGATCAAGGCTTTTGTTGAAAAGTAAAGCCTTGTGGTTGATGATCAAAGCACGGCTTTAAATAGCATGGCTTTGTGTATAGCGTTAATTCGCGAGCCTCTCATCCCGGTATGAACCAGAAACATGAGTGGACTGGACGAAGAACATGCGTTTCTTTCTAGCTAGGAGTGGAGTCATGGTATGGAGCCCAGACATTTTTACTTATGTGGATGATGGAAAGCGAGGTATCTCGGATATATCAGTCACTACGGGGCCAATGGATGCTATGGTCGACATACTGACCAGACTTACGCCCCATAGGGTGGGAAAACGTATTGTTCAGGAATTACTAATCCTCAAACGTAAGAGAGGACCGGCTCTGAAGATCCAGGGTACAGTTGCGACTGATCCTGTAATATGGTAGGCTAGATTTTCTCGAATTCGGTAAGGACGATCTCTTGCCTTGGTTCATGATGGAATCTAATTTCCAATACAACATTTCAGTTTTAATTATACAACTAGTATGGAGACATAGTAGGATGAGGTACTATGCTGTCTATGACTGATACATTTCTATTTGAAGTTGTTTTATATACTTTACACTTATAATAGTATTAGAATGATTTGTTTTAAACGTACCAAGCATGTTTGGCTATTATAAGGGAAAACTCTATCCTCCGCTCGCGTTGCATTGTGTGATGGGACCTGAGTCTTATAATACCTTCATTTTTTGAAAAAGCATTGCACTTTTTATAACTGTTTATTCACTGGTATTCTTGATAGAAAACCCATTCCGTGTTATACGGCGTTGTCCCTTGATTAACTTTATTTCTAAAGTAGAGTTTTAAATAACTATTTTATTTCTCACACCAGTCCTATGACTGACCTGGAGTTTATTGTTTTAACCAAAATTCCGGGTTGCCCTTATTTTCCACACGGGCAGCTTGTAGTTTTGGTTTTTGTAGATATTATTTTCCCAGGATCCTGGATTTACAGCTGGATCTATATTCGGAAAGCTTTATATCCGTGTATTTCTTTCAATTGTATTTGTTAATGTATTTCTGCTACGCATCATATTATTTTTCCGCTGCTTTTTAATTTAAATCTCTAATATTTTTCTGATGTATATTATTTATTCATACTCTGTTACTTTCTTGTACTCTGATGAAATTGTTGTAAAAAGCAATGAAATGTTCTTCTGTTTGCATTCTCATTTTTCGTGTTCTCAATTCATTCCGGGCTTTCCTTTACAGGGAAGTTTGGGTCATCTCATCGATCTTAGGAGCGGGATTCTTTAATAATATTTCTTTAAAGGCTTCTTTTAATGGAGGCACGTGAGAATTATCCGCGACCTTATTTGCATGCGGAAATTTCAAATTAGTTTGTATAAAGTTTAAAATTGATCGGACAAATTTTTAATGCCACTAAGGAACGCGGAAGATGAAGGTGAAGCGGACGCCATTTTTGGTCAATATCTTTATTTATTTAGGATGAATTCTGTTCGCCAGTCTGGTTTTTGGTGCATGGCTAAGAGGGAAGGCAAGTCTGAAGTTCGACAATCAGGTGTCACCAGGTTGAGAAAATCTTCCATGCTTGAGGTGAGGAACTTTCCCTTTGGGATGTATGCATAAATTTAAAATATTTTCCTGAGCAAGCGAGACGGTCACAGGTTCACACCTAATGCTGGTGGAAATACACCTCCAAACCAGATTAGAGTTGGGAAGAGGTCTGACTAACTTTTTCTCGTTCAACTCTGTAAACTTGAACCAGTCCAGATCTAGATGTTTTGTGACGAAACCAAAACCACACATCGGGTTATGATTGGCACCTGGGCTTGGCGTTGAGATGAGGCTAGGTGGCTTCTTCCAATATTTGTAAGGAACTGAATCAACCCAGATTCGGGTATTAAAGATTGTAGACTAGAGACTTCCTTTCGACATTAGTAGAAGTCTCGAACTGTCCCTTTTTCGGGCAACTTATGCATTGATGACCGGAACTCCTCTTTCGGCATTGGATAGAAATCCTGAGACAGACTTTATTCGGGCGATAAAAATTTAAAGACCAACAAACCCCTTTCGGCATTAAACAGAGGTCCAGTAACACTTTTTATTTGGGTAATTGAAGACTGAAGACTGGGAATCCCCTTCCGATATTATGAGGAGTCGAATTAATCCAACCCGGGTATTAAAATATAGGAGACCGGAACCACTTCCGGTATTTGTGGGGAGTCGAATCGACCCAGATTTGGGTATTAATATAGATAGAAAACCGAAGACCTCTTCCAGCATTTGTAAAGAGTCAAATCAACCCAGATTCGGGTAATAATATATAGAAGACTGGAACACCCTTCGGTATTTATAAAGAGTCGAATCAACCCAGATTCGGGTATTAATATATAAAAGACCGGAACCCCCTCCGGTATTTGTGAAGAGCCAAGTCGACCCAAATTTGGGCATTAATATATAGAAGGCTGGAACCCCTTCCAACACTTATTGTTTCGGCTTCCCTTATGGATTTGATTTGTGAAGAAGAGGTTGTACGTGCTTCTTGAGCCACTCCTTAGGCTTTTGATGTCAAAGCAGAGGATTTACGTGCTTTGCTGGGAACTTTCTGGGCCTATGCATCCGGTGCGCTTGGTTAGCTTATCCATAAGTAGGGCCCAAGGACTTCCCTGACCTCCCTCTAGGAGGCGCCTTATCCTGACCATCATAGGCGATGATAAGGTCTTATAAACTTAGACGGGGCCATCGTAGGCACAGAACTAAGGTTTACTATTTTGATGCTCTATATTGACCATCGTAGGTTTTGATAGGGACTTATACGCTACCCCCCTCCGAAGGGTGCCCTATCTTGACCATCGCTGGCGATTATAGGGATTTGCGCTGCCTTCTGCAGGTAACGTGGAACATAAACAGAGGTAGGATGTGCTCTTCAGCGAGCAGATGTAGAACATGCTTAGTTCTGGCAAAGGCAGGGCGTACTCTTCTGCGACCAGAAGTAGGGCGTGCTAATGTTAGATGCACCGCCATCACCATTTTAGGTGTGACACAGAGACTTACGCTTTTGATGCTTTAACCATGCCCCTCTGATTTGGGCATAGAGAAAGACTAACACGCTATCCCCCTTTAGAGGTTTCCTCTTCGCGATGACGAGGGATTTAATCCGTTTACAGTTTGACCCTTTTTGGGTTTCCTTTTAAATTCCGAGAGGAGGGTTTTTCGTACCCTTGAACATGTTTAGTAATCCTTTTCCTAAGGATTTTTACTGAATTCATTTTGATTTTTTCATAAATTCTCGTAATTAGCCTTGGGTGATGAATCTAACGATGATACCCCCGAGGATTCTGTAGTGATTAGTCTCGTGTCCATTTATCATGTGGTAATGGCAGTAGGCCCCTGCTGTTTTCCATTCGTGCTTGGTATTTTTCTTCGTGAGTGGCCAATAATTGAGTTCGTGTTTGGTTAGGAAGTAAATGTTCTCCATCGAAGTGGTCAGGTAGTATTCCCTGGGTAACCCTGGTGCATGCCCTTCTTCTTGTTGTTGGGGTTTAATCCTTTTGTGACCCAGCCTAGCTGATGTGCCTACGCTTTTGCTCTTTCCTCCCAAAACATACCGAGGTTAAGATGTTATCCCTTTGGACCATTTGTTGGTGAAGTGTTCGAAATCGTTCATTATTTCTTGTTCAAGCGTCGTCCCTTTGACTTGCCTGAGGAGGGTTTCCTTTAGGTAAGAGAAAATGCTAATACCTTGGATGTTGATTCATTTGGAGGAGGCGCTAGGGTTTTCCCTATGTGGGAAAAGCTATAATTTTTGATATTGGGAGCATATTGTTCCATTTCCCTCTTCCTCTTTATTATGCATAAGGCTTTTACTCTCAACCTTAGTTCTTATTTTACTTCTGAGTCCATGATTTCTGATTCATACATTCGAGATTCTAAAGTTTCTACTGAGGCCTCTTACTCATAACTTTGCTTCTTAAAAATTTCAGTCCAATCCGGGACAGAACAGCGCAGCTAGATATGTGGCTGTTAACCACAAAGTCGGAGGTTCAATCCCTCCTTCTAGCGCCAAAATGTTAACGATATTTTTCGTCAACACCGGAGATAGGTAAATGGGGGTAAATCTACGGGAAAGAAGTGGATTGTTTAACTTTCGCAAGCCGGGGATGGTTCTCTGTCCTTAGACATCAGGGCTTTGAAAAACAAAAAGGTCGCTAGCCTACTACTCTTAACAAAGGATTCAATGATGGACAACAAGGGACTTTATACCAAGCTCGTTGGGAAATCCAGGCTCTTAGAGCGGGTAGGAACTCACTGGAGGGGTTAAGCTTATAGGAAAAGAGGTGTTTCCTTTGATATGCAGGAAAATTCAGACAAGAATCCATGCATTTGCAGAAAATGAACAGTAAACCGTGACAATCAATAATTAAGAAAATAGTATCACAAACTCACAGGGAGACGTTTTGAATATAGATGCACACTTTATTAATCTTCGATTTAGAATACATAATCAGAATATAAGAAATTCTTCAGTTGATCTCTGTTTTAGGGTTTTAAGAGAAGAAGTACAAGGAGTGCAAAAAGGAATGAAAAATAAAAGAGTCCCCCTTGTGGTGTTAATTATGGTCCCCAAAGTGAGAGTCCCAGTCAATCGGGCTCCTTTGAGATAACTATGGGCTTGTTGATGAGGTGGCTTTTGGACGGCATTTGAACTCCCGGTAGCAGCTCAGGGATGTAGGCTTCCAGATGTAAGCTTCTGGATATAGGCTTCCGGCTTTCTCGCAGATACTTAGAGGAGATTGCCCTCATGATGTATGTGGAGAGCTGCTTGTTCAAAACCGTTGTTGGCCCCTGTACTAGGTAGATTAGTACGGGTAGCCTGTAACTCCGCTTTGGTCCTGGTTAGCCTTCCGATGGAGCTTTTGGGTCAGTCTGGTTTTCCGAAAGGTGGCTTCCGGTGATGTTTCTGTTGTCTCTTAACGCTACCTTTCAATACATGTGCGATAGTTGTTTTCAGAAGCAGGTTTCAGACGATCCTTGCGTACTTCTGGTTTGGTGCCTTCGATGTCTTCTGACATACCGATGTTGGGCAGGTTAATAATGATATCCCCTCTGAGTTTTGAGGAGTGGAGCTTATGTCTTCTTCTTTCTTAGTTTCCAATTTAGATGGCCTTTTGTCACGGGTCTTCCTGCCGGATAGGTCCTGTCAGATGGACCCTTAAGACGTACCCTGTCGATATTTTATAGACTTTGGTCACCTTCCCTCCCGAAGGAAATGGTATAAATATGATTCCGAACAGCGAGCACTTCAAACCAAACTCCTTGATCTAATGAATTCTCACTCCAAATGATGTAGATCTAGCTTCAATTGGTGTAAATCTTGGATCGCTTCCTTAGATCTTGATTTTAATGGTGGAAAATTGTTAGAGGAAGGAGGAACATAGGCCACCAAAAGAGAGAATGGAGAAAGTAAACTATTCTTCATATCTCTCACCCTCTATTTATAGCTTTCCACCAGCCCACTAACGGGCCACTGCAAATCAGCCCATTAAGGCTTCACAAACCTGAACAGCCATCTGTTAAACCATAAAACAGTGATTCCTCCCAAATTGTTGAGCCAAATCTTTAAGGTAACCACTCTATGGAAAGGCAATCATCATTTCCTTTCCAATGGCACATGTCTCACCACTTGATTCGACATAAATTATGCCCTGTACAAGACTGACAAGGGCAAAATGGTCACAAACAAAATTGGTAAAAATTATGGATATGTCTCACATTCCCATAAGCAACATATTGAAATATGAGAATGATCCAACCCTCGGGGAATAAAATAAAAATATTTTACGATCTTTCGATACATAAAATGCAGGCTGTTACATTGATGGTTATCTTTATGATTTTGTTCACTGCTTCTACCTGCCTGTTTGTTTACGGATGAGCCACTGCTGCGAAGCTTTTCTGAATCTTATACTTGGCACAGAAGTTATTGAATTCTTTACTCTCAAATTGGGTCCTATTGTCCGTGATTATCTTCTACAACACACCAAACTTGCAAATGATATTCTTCAAGATGAAGTTGATGACTTTCTTTGAGGAAATGTCGGCCAACGGTTCTTCTTCAGCCCATTTGGTGAAGTAATCAACGGATACAATGGCATATTTGAAGCTAGATTTTGCCGTAAGAAGTGCCTCGATCAGATTGGTTCCCAAACAGCAAATGGCCATGGACTCACCATCTGAGTTATTATTGTGGATGGTGCTCTTCGAATTATCGCAAGTCTCTGACATCTATTGCACTTTCTAGTGTATGCTATGGAGTCTCGATTCACATCTGGCCAGAAGTAGCCATATCGTAGAATTTTCTTGGCCAATGTCCGACTACCAATATGACATCCACATTCGCCATCTTGTAATTCCATCAGGATTGCTTTTGACTCCTCCTTTGTGACACACCGGAGCAAAGGCATAGAGAATCCTCACATGTATAGTCAACCATCCTGAATGAGATGCATGGGGGCTTTCCGTAATATCTTTCTTCACTTCTTAGAATCCGTTGGGATCACACCAATAAGGAGATATTCTTTGACTGGAGTTATTCATGAGTCCGGTTCTTCGACCGCTTCCATGATCCAAACTACATCGATCTGCTCTGTACTAGGGTTGGAAAGGACTTCAGCTGGAACTAACCCCGGCAATTGTGCATCTCTCATACTAGCATACTTTGCCGGTGAATCCGCCTTCATGTTTTCCTTTCTGGAAATGTATGATATGGTGTAAAAGTCTAAGTCATCGAGTAGTTCCCAAGCCTTGGATAGATAAGCAGGAAGATTTCCTCCTTTAGCCTAAAACTCTCTTCGAACTTGACATACTACCAACTGCGAATCTCTAAATATTTGCAAAGTCATCAACTACAACTCTTTTGCCAACCTTAATCTGGCAATGAAGGATTCATACTCAGCTTCATTGTTTGTTGATGGGAATTCAAACCTTAGTACATAGCAAATCGATCTTCCTTCAGGAGTTTCCAGAATCACTCCTACTCCAGAACAATAATCGTTTGATGACCCATCAATAAACAACTTCCATTGAATCAACGCTTTGATAGGTTCTTCCTTCTCCTTTCCTCGGTCCATGAATTCTACAATAAAATATGCAAGTGCTTTTCCGTTAATCGCTCTCCTAGGAAGATAAGTGATGACATACTGACTTCAATATTCCACTTCAACAATCTCCCTGAGGTCTCCGGATGGAACATAACTTACTTCAATGGCTGATCGGTAAGGACTTTAACAGAGTGTGATTGAAAGTATGTCCTGAACTTCTTTGAGGTTATGAGTAGACATTAAGCGAGCTTTTTCAACTTCGGGTTGTTCAGCTCTTCCCCAGTTAATCTCTTACTAATATAGTACATTATCCTTTGAACCTTCGATTCCTTCCTTACCAAAGCAACACTTAGCGCATGAGTAGACACTGCCAGATACAAGAACAAGTCTTCCCCATCATTGGGCTTGGATAGCATCGAGGATGCTGCCATGTGCTGGATTAGATCCTCAAATGCTTTCTGACATTCAGGAGTTCACCGAAAATCTTTCTTCCCTTTTCTCATAGCGTCGAATAAAGGAATACAATTGTTAGTTGCCCTTAATATGAAGCGGTTCAGAGCGGCAATCTTTCCCTTCAAGAATTGGATCTCTCCCTTAATTCTAGGAGCGTGCATCTCTCTTAGAGCTGGAATTTGAGCTGGGTTGGCTTCTATCGCCATTGTATTGACCATGAACCCCAAAAATCTCCCTGTTGCAACCCCAAATGAACACTTTACTGGATTCAACTTCATACCAAAATTGCGCAATATATCAAACATCTCGGCCAAACTCTTTAAGTGACCAATGGCCCTTTATGATTTAACCAACATATCGTGGACATATTCTTCCATCGTCTTGCCAATTTGAGCTTTGAATATGGCATTAACTAGTCACTGGTAAGTCGCCACGTTCTTTAAACCAAATGGCATCACCTTATATCAATATAAACCTATATCCGTGATGAAACTTGTATTTTCCTGATCAGGATCATACATCATAATCTGATTATAACCTGAATAAGCGTTCATAAATGAAAGCAACTAATGCCCAGCTGTAGAATCCACAAGCTGATATATCCTAGTAAGAGGAAAGTTATCTTTAAGGCAGGCTTTGTTGAGATTTGGGTAGTCTATACAAACTCGCCCCTTGCCATTCGACTTCTTTACAGGCACGGGGTTGGAGACCGAATCTGGATAAGTAGATTATCTGAAGAAGCCATTCTCTATTAGTCTGTCAACTTCTTCTTTCAGAGCTCTCGATCTTTAGGGACCTTGGATTCTCCTTTTTTGCATTATGGATGGAACTCACAGGTCGATGTTGAGCTTATGGACTGCAACTTCAGATGATATTCCGCACATGTCCGAGTGGTTCCACGCGAACACATCCAAATTTGCTTTTGAGAAAACAATCAATTCACTTTGCAATTTATGACTCAGCTGAGATCCGATATTTAGCACTCAATCGGGATCTTTAAGATGAACCGCAACAGGAATTGTAACCTCAGGTGGAGTCGCTCTTCCTTCCCCTGTACTGGCTTTTCTCCGATCACTCTCCTTTTGTGCTCCACTGTGCTCACCAGTATAGGGGCTCCGCCCTAATTGCTATAAGGCGGTATCATGAATGCGGAGGGGAACCTTCACATTCTTGCCCAAGTTTTTCTTTCAAGCATCACGCAAATCCATCATGTTGCATTCCCTGGCTGTCTCTTAGTCACCTTTGATTACACCTACTCCATTCTCTGTTGGGAACTTCATTGTCAGGCACCGCGAAGCCAATGCAAGCTTAAAACCTGCCAAAGCTGGCCTTCCCAAGAACGCATTATAAGACAAGAGCTCATCCACCAAGATGAAGGTTTTCATCATAGCCACTTTTTGATCTCTATCCCCAAGCTCCATAAGCAAGTCAATTACACTAATTGGCTACTTCAGTTCACCCGTGAACCCGTGTATTTTGTTTTGGAATGCCCGCACATCTGACATGAGGGCTTCATTCTATTAAATATATTTCTGAAGAGCACATTAACAAAAGCACCACAGTCAACCAACACCCTCTTCACTATTGTCGGGCTAATGCCAATTGTGAAAACCATAGGATCGACCGTTGTCATAACCACTCCGTTAGAATCACTATCTTTAAACACCAAATCTTCATACGAAGTCTTTGGCATCTTTATCGGAAACGTGTTACTTAGAACAAAGCATTTCTCCTCTTTTGAAGCATTCTTCAACTCGCCAGCATATCTCTCAATATCCCCCAGCTTTTCCCGGCCGGGTGAGATCCCCTTGAGATGGTATTGGTAACTGGTCTCGAGTTGAGGGGTGCTGAAGCTTTCTCTCTTGATCCAGATTGATTTGCGGATGCATTCTTCCCTTGGATAGCTTGAGTATTTTATTGATTTCTCACATACTACTGAAGCTAGTTTTTCCTAATTAGTTCTTCAATCAGACTCTTTAAGTGCTTGCACTCATTGGTATTATGCCCTGGTTGATTATGGAAGTGATAGAACATCCTAGAATTAGCATTTTTCTCTATGATTCTTTATGTCTTCACTTTGGGAAAAATACCCGTGTCCTTCGTAGCAAAGTAGATCTTTTCTGGAGTTTCACTCAAAGGGTTCAACTCTGAAGGCTTAAAGAAACGCATCTTCTTGTAAGATTTATTGTCTTTCCCTTCGTTCCCTCTCTTTTGCACATAAATATTTTTCTGCTCAGCTTGAACCTCACTACTTTTCCCTGCCCCCGCAGCGTTGCTTTCTGCAACATTTCGCACAAAAGGATTGTCATCCTCCACACTAATGAATTCCTCTTCTTTTTTTGTAGATTTTCTCCAGAGTCTTAGGCTTCTTCATCTTGAACCACCTCCCATACTTTATCTTTTTGTTTATAGCACGCTTCACTACCATCAATACAAACTGAGGTTCCGGGTCTGCAACTTCTGCTGCTGCAGCATGAAATCGTGTGAGGAAAGCTTTGACTGGCTCTTCAGAAGCCTGCTCCATGTCATTGAGTGACATCTCATCCTTCACTCTCGTAGAGTACAGTCGGAACCGTTCTTTGAATTTCTTTGCCAGATCAAAAAATTGGTGCACAGACTTTGGCGACAGTCTAGTAAACCATAATGAAGCTACACCCTCCAAGCATACTGGGAAGTACAATCCCTTTACTTCGTCGGTATCTCTAGCTCCGTTCATATGCTGATCGTACTTGAACAAAAATATGTTTAGGTCTCCGGTCCCCCCATAAGCTGCTATCGTTGGAGGTGTAAATTTCTTAGGGAATTTCGCCTTATGGATTTTCTATGTGAATGGATTCTTACTTAGCGAAAATTCCCATTCCTTCTCGTCCTCTTCACGATCCATACTCTCTTTCATTATCCGCTTGATCACGTCTAAGATATACTCCTCGTCACTGGTTCATTCCATGGAGCAGGTGCCAGTCCTCTTGCCGGATCGATCATGGCTTGAGACCTTGTGCCCTGGACCTCTCTTAGGATGTGTCCTTTTGGTAGGACTAGAGGTGCTCCAAGTAGCGTGCTTATCAACATGCTGTATTGCTTTAACTTTGGAGTCTTCAACCTCAACTTCCTCTTTGTCATTGTCTTATTCATTGACTTCAACTTCAAAATGAGAACGACTAGGATCCGAGGTAGAAGAATCTTCTTTCTCTTTGACATTAAATACAACCTTTGGAAGTGGGGGGTGGGGGAGGGTGTAGCTTGAGCATTGAGAAGGGCATCAAGCTTTTCCGTCATCATCTTGGTTGTAGCATCCATTATCTCATTCAACCCAACTACAACCGCATCAAATTCTTCTTGAGTCATGGTAGGCCTCAAGGATTGAACACCATCTTTATTCGTTTATATATATATATATATATATATAACATAACAAAGGGAGAAACTATCCATTCTCCAACGACTCACAAAAACGGTTCTACAAACAGCTGAAACCGTGCACACGTACGAACAAGAAAATACATAAAAACCACAGAAAGAGCAACTGAAGTCCAGAAGGGATGGTCCGAGTCGAGGAAGGCTCCTCTCTGATCCTAGAAGATGACAAGGATCCCAACAATCTACGTGGAAAAAGGTGGTAGAGATGCTGAGAACATATCCAAGATCTCGAAAAGCTACCAATGCCCCGGGTGATCAAGCAATCCGCCCAAATAGTAGAGAAACAACCCTCACGTGACACCTAACAAATCCTGCCCAGCAACCTGTACAACAATACTTGAACGACTAGCAAATAATGTCAGTGCGTGGGGGGGGGGGGGCAGTGAAAAGGGAGAAAAGGATCACCAAAGCACCCTACCCACACAAAACAAAAATCAACCTATACCTTGTCTGGGGTTGGCTGTTAGCGTCGAAACATCAAACTTAACAGCCAACCTCCTAGACCGGGATCCTATCACACCTCTGAACGGCCTACCTCGAAACGCTAGGAAAACATCATTCCTAATTTTCCGGATGATGGTCGGAGGGTCCATAGCATCTTCATCAAAGATTGCCTTGTTCCGCGCACACCAGATGTGCCAACAAATCAAACAAGGAATCAGACGAAAGAGGCTTGCGCGAAGACTTTTACATGAGATGCCAGTCCACTAGAATCTCAGGAAATATTCAAACGAGTTTGCATTACAACGACAACCAAGCAAGTTCCCGAAGTAATTCCAAACAGACCTAGCACAAACCCCAGAAATCAACAAGTGAAAGGAGGTTTCGGTGCTGCCAGCTCTGTAGCACCTGCACCTGGAAGCGAGGGGGATACCGATTCTCTGAATATTCTCATCCAGTGGCAAACCATTATGCATGGTTTTCCACATAAATAGAGACACCTTCGGAGGAATACAGACATTCCAAATAAAAGAGAAAAGAGGCATCTCAGACGTCGAATTCCGCACAGAATTCCACGCAGCAGAAAGAGAGAAGAGATTACCGTCCCAAGAGGTACCCCCTCCATGTGCATCTGATAAGGCTTTCACAGATTGCATCCGTTTCCACGTCTCACTAGCATATGACGAAATACCGGAGAAATGCGAATTTGCTAACCTTCGGTACTTAGCATGAAGGAACGAAGCCCAAAGGGAGTTGTTCGCTTCAAACCTTACCCAAAGCTTGCAAGCAAAGGCCACACAAACGTCTTGAGGGTTACGTAGGCCCAGGCCTCCCTCACTTTAGGGATGATAGATAACGGTCCAGTAGATCCAATGATGACGAGAAATGTTATCCTTGGATCCCCAAAAGAAAGAAGACGTTAGGGAACGGTACGTGCGGAAAAAGGAAGCCGTGGGAGTCATAGCAGCAAAGATATGAGATCCCATGGATTCTAGGACAGACCTAATGAGAACAAGCCTACCAGCCTGAGAAAGTAGGGTAGCATTCCATTTAAGGATCTTCCCCCTAACTTTGTCAGTGATAGGATCGAAAACGGCGTTGAGCTTCCTTCCTTGGTATAAAACAATGCCCAGATAAGGAAGCGGAAGCGAGGCCGCCTTAAAGCCAGAATAAGACTCGATCCAATCAGCTCTAGTAGCCGTAAGATCTTTTGCGGGAACGAAGCAGCTTTTGGAAGAGTTAACGAGGTTGCCCGAGCATCTATCATACTGCCGAATGAGGCCCAAGAGGCCTTGGAAAGACTGTTGACTCCCGTTAGTAAAAATAATGATGTCATCAGCAAAGGAGAGAGAAGAGATAAGAGGACATCCCCCAGGGATGCCGAATCTGTGAATCTGCCCGGCAATCATAAGGGAGTTCAGGCCCCGAATAAAAGCCTCGGCGGCAAGGACGAATAGACAAGGTGATAGGGGGTCGCCCTGACGAAGTCCTCTCCCCGACCTGAAAAAACCGGTGGCCGATCCGTTGATGAGAACGGAGAACCAGCAGTTGGAGATAAGCCTCCAAACAACATTGATAAGGGGCTCCGGAAAACCGAAAGCCCGAAGGATCTTGATGATGAAGAACCAAGACAAGTGATCATAAGCCTTAGCCATATCCAGCTTGACAACCACATTAGACCCGCAGACCTTCCTATCGACCTGGGAAATCAGCTCCTACGCTAATAGGACGTTATCAGTGATTAAACGTCCTTTTACAAAGCCAGCCTGGGAAGAAGAGATAAGACACTCAAGAAACGGAGCTAACCTTGAGGTTAGAACCTTCGAAATAACTTTGCTAGAGAAATTACATAAACTAATAGGCCGAAAGTCAGAACAAGAGTTAGATTGGTCACATTTGGGGATGAAGATTAGGTTGGTTGAAGTCCACCCCATGGGGAGTTCTTCACTGGAAAAGAAGGACTGAATGGCTAGACAGAAGTCTTGCCGGATGATAGGCCAAACACTTCTGTAGAAAATCCCGTTGTAACCATCAGGCCCAGGCGCACTATCCTTGGTAAGAGCAAATACGCAAGCACGTATTTCTTCTGAGGTAAGAGGAGCGGCAAGGTCCGAGCTATCAGACGGGAGGATCGGCCGAGGAATGAAGGCAAGCAGGGAGGGATCAGACACAGAAACGGAAGGAGAGCTGAGAAAAGACTGGAAGTGGGATAGAATAATACCTTTGACCTCTGCAGGAGAGGAGGTCAAAGATAGATCCGGGCGGAGAATCTGAGAAATGGAGAGACGCCTATTCTTCTTACGAATAGAGGAGTGAAAAAAACTAGAGTTCGAATCGCCTTCAACAATCCTTTTTATCCTGGCTTTTTGGCGCAAATGGTCTTGCTCGATGCGAAGCTTAGACGAGTAGGCAAGTTGGGCTACCACCCACACTTCCTTATTGGCTGAAGATGGTGCATCATCAAAAGCCGCTTCCGCAAGAACAAGAGTTTCTTCAGCAGCTCTGACGCGATTGAAGATGTTCTTGAAAACAAGCTGATTCCACTTCTTAAGACAATTCTTAAGACGCTTCAGCTTGCGAGAAAACACAACACAAGGGGAGCCGCTCATCGGGGAGATCCAAGATTCTTCCACAAGGCTGTGAAAGGAGTGATGAGATCTCCACATACTCTGGAACCTAAAGGAGGACGGACCAGTAAGCGAAAGGGAAGTGCAGGAGAGGAGCATAGGTGCATGATCGGAGAAAGTGCGATGAAGGCGAGAGACGGAGAACGAGAAGGGCAGACTGAACCAGCCTTCCGAAGCGAAGATCCTGTCAAGCCTTGAGAGGATCCGGTTAGGACCTTCCTGGTTGTTACACGAGTTGAATGCCGAACCGGTAAAGGATAGTTCCGCAAGACACGAGCTGATAATGAAAGCGTTGAAATCCTCTATTGCCAGGCGGTTAACTGCTATTCCTCCTCGTTTCTCTGCTTGGCTAGCAACTACGTTGAAGTCTCCACCCACCACCGAGACAGAGAAACCTAAGTCGGAAAGAGAGAGGTAATCGGTCCACAGGGCTTGCCGTTATAACCTGTCGCACTTAGCATAAACCACCGAGAACAAGAAAGAAGAGGAGAAGGAGGAAGGCAAACAAGCTACCGAAAGAAGCTGATCTGAGTCGAACAGAGGCTGAACAACAAGGTCTTTGGACCAAAGGATCCAAATCTTGTCGGACACGCTGGCTTTGACACCGCCAAAGCCAAGGGACAACATAGACTTAGACATCGCTTCCGGACCCATCATTGGTTCCAGAAGTGCTACCAACCAAACAGAATGCTTCTTGACAATGCGTTTGAGTCTCGCCAGAGACTCCTTATTGCCTATGCCACGAACATTCCATAAGAGGAAGTTCGCAATCAATACCTGGGAAGAAAACGGAAAAGCCAACAAAGGCGAGAGATACGACACTCACCTCTAGCCTCAACAACGATAAAGAGTGTGTCGAGTAGATCTAATGATCTGCTCGGACGCTGCTATAGAGCGAGTGCGAATGGTGCGCGGGGTGCGCGGGGCCGGACGCCTACGACGCCCGGAGGGACGACTAGACGGTCCTGGCGAAGAAACACCAGACGAGCCGACAACAGCAGACAAGGATAAGCTGGGACAAGACGGACAACAATTCTTAGTAAGACGAGATAGACAACCGTTAATGGTCGCTATTTCGCCCTTACTAAGCAATGGATAAGAAAAGGGGGAGGGTTACAGACTAGAGGGCAACACAAAAGGATAAGAGACAGAATCGGAAGGAGAAGGGAGGGGGGTATGGAGTTGCCCGTCTCAGGCAACACCGATCGCTGTAAGAACCGTACCGGTGCCGAACTGTCATGAGGCTGACTGTCCGAACTAATAGTTATAGTTCTGAAACCAACAAACCAATCCCGACTCCTAAGACAAGCGAGGAATGGCCAATACGAAAGCGAAAGCGATCTAGTAGGGGTACATGTAGTTGCCATGTAGCGAGATGCGGATGCGCTCGCTAAATGGTAACTACGCGTGCCAAACCTAATGTATCGCGGAAGGACATATAAAGACCCAAAAGTTGACGAGCAAGTGAAAGCATCAGATGAAGCGGCCACGAACAGACCACTGGCAAGTTTGTCGTGGTCCAAAATAAGCCAAACCTACCGAAGCACCACCGACCGATGAAACCTACCAAAAAGCCATCCGAGCATGGCTAACATCCAGCAAGCGCAAAGGCACCCCGCACGGGACTGAAACAAAAAAACCGACAGAAGCATACCGAGAAACCAGAACGAGGCAACAAACAAGAGGCGACCATAAGAAAAACAAAGAAAGAGCGAAAGAACGCAGGAACCATCAACTGAAAGCAGAATAAGGTGCTTAACTAACACCCACCAAACCCCAAAAACGCACACATGACAAGGCACAACCACATTCGAATGAAGTGTAGCTGTGCCAGGGAGCTTGCACACAATTGTGACCGAGCTCAATGGAACACAGACATAATCACAATGTGCGGAAGAGCGCACGCAAAGAGGGGGAGCAAGTGGACAAAACTGAGACTGCTCAAGCATAACCAACAAAGAAGGTGAAAGATGCTCAGTCAAGCCATAGGGTACAAAGACAGAAAAGGAAAGTAGACATACCTTACTGGCAAAATTGGCATCAAGAAGGATGTTGTTATTTCCACCAAATGCCCATCGATCATAAGTAGAACCAGCGCCCCCAAAAAAAGGAGCGGCAACCTCACCCTCGTCCACCGAACAACTGTCCAGCGGTGCCTCGCCTAGGACAATCGGTCCTGGTTGCACCTTATGTACCGCTGAAGCACTTTTGCACCTTTTACGATAAACAGCGCCTCTTAGCCACCCCTTCGAAACAGCAGCAACCTCTAGATACCTAACATCAACCCTCTCCGCTCCAACCCCCGCAGCGACAACACAACCAGATCCCCCACCAACTGCAGAGCAAGGCACCTCCTTACCCAACAATGACTCCGATAAAGTATCAAAGACATTAGAAATAGCCAGAGGAGTCGCCGGCGCAGCAAAGGCCATAGCAACATCGGAAAGCTTAGAAGATGACATAGGTGTTGTCAACCTCACATGCTTCGATCTCCCTCGGCGTCGAGCACGTGATGTTAACCTACCATCTTTGCCACACAAGTTTTCCGCTGCTCCACCACCTCTTACTGGCTTAGGCGAGACACCAGTACCAACCTGTGAACATACATTTCTAGCGGAAAAAGAGAACGTGTCAGCTTCAGCCAACCGGGTGTTAGGTCCTAGTCTCACATCTCCATTTCTGGTTGGGGTAGTCAGATCCCCTCTGCCATAAAGCTCCGGAGATGGTAAAACACATCCATCGTTGCAGAAAAACCTCCGCAAGAGACGGATCCAACCAAGAACTCAGATACAGCAGTAAAGAAAGAGGCCCTAGCTCCCCTGAATTTCAAATGAGGAACGAAGGAGGTGATGAAATCCTCATCTTCTCGTCTGATTTCAAAGGCATGCCTCAACCCCATTGCTGCGTCGTAAATCAGAGGACCCATTTTTTCCAACGGAGTAAAAGGCGAAGCAAACTTCCCAGTATAAAACGGAAAAAGTTCCACAAAGGTACCTTCAACAAGCACAAATCTGGAACGAACCAGAATCTCGAAAGACAACAAAGAACTCAGCTTTACAATAGATGACGAATAACTTGATAGGGCAACGACAAACGGTTCGGAGATAACCTCCCTAATCTGAGCAGAAATTGCTTCGATCGGTGGATAAGAGCGAACGCATGAACCGTGAACCTCGAAGAACCCATCAGTAGCAACCATGACTAAACAGCAACCCCAAATCGAGAAACCCCCAAATGGTTCAGAAGAGAGGAGCGCAACTCGAGATAGGCTAAGGATAAAGCGCTGAAGAGATGCTAGAACACAAGAGAGTATCAGATCTGAAATAGTAAGAGATTGGAGATGAGAAATATTATTCATCATTATTAGTAATTCTAGAGGCTCTAGCAGGCTTGCTATTATTCTTCAAAGCAACCATTATTTTTCAACAACTTCTTAAACTTTGAGGAAGACTTTTCAATGGGCCCACTCTGTAGACTTCGGGAGCCTATCATTGAAAGAAGGCTTTCGCAAAACACTTTAGCAAACCCCCATCAAGGCTCTTAACCTTATGGTTGTGGGTTCGAGCCCTATGGTGGGCACCAAAAATGTTAATGTAGAAAGTTGCACTAACACCCCAAGGTGTTTATCAACACTTCAAAATGGATCAAACACAAAATTAAGAGCAAATAAATGAGGGGTAAAAGTAAAGTGATGACGATTTAGAGTGGTTCGGCCTCAATTTCGACCTACTTCCACTATAAAAGAAAATTTCATTGTCATGGTTGCCATTACAAGGTACATGTTTACTTTAACTTTGTACATCATTCTCTTTTACAATTAAACTCGTCTTCTTCTTCTTCTTCTTCTTCAAACTTCTCTAACTTCTTCGATATCAATCTCTTAATCCTCTCGAATCCACCGTTGAAATGATGAGATCTCTTCGTTGCGATGATTATTGGAGTATACCTTCAACAATTGAGCACTTGGACGATTCTCAATGATTTCATGTTGGTTGAGATGTATGATCAAAGCTTGGAAGAACTTTAATGGAGTTGGAGTTGATCTTGAGTTGTTGAGAAATGAATTGGGCAGCACTTCGTTGTCGGAAAAGTCGGTCCTCTTAATGTAGAAAGTGACGAGGTATTTATAGGATAGTTTGAAGTAGAGTGGTGAAGTTGTAAATATGGTGTATGTAGGCCATTGGATCAGTAGGCGAGCCATCATGGACCGTGGGTGGTCCATGATTTTAAGCTTCACGTTGTCTCATGCCATCCATGCATTAAGCACCTACGATCCAATAAAACCGACCCATCACAGAGAATTAACAATCCGTCACCTTTTCATTAGTATGTGACCACCACTTTATTTATTGGTGCCATGTCAACACGTCCTCTTTCTTCATATGAACCATGTACTAGGTCATCAATGATCCTTGGAACCAATGTGGAGCTATACCACCGCATAAGGCACGAATGATCCATGCTGTTATAGGGCATGAACGACCCATGCTGTTAGATTTTAAGCAGTCCATATAGATGGAACGATCCATTTAATCCTTCCTGCTGGTGCCGCTTATGTGGTTTCTCCATGCGTTTGATTATAAACGACCCGTAGGTATAGACATACGACCACTTGAGTTGATACAAACGATCCATGCCTATAGAGGAAAACGATCCACGATTCAAATAACTGGAATGATCTAATTAACATAGAAATGTGTTTATTTCATGCTCTTATATCTTATCTTTTGTATATAAATAAATACTACTTGGGTATTATTTTGTCACTTTTACAGATATGCCGACTTAGCCACATGCAGTCAAAAAATATAAAAATAGAGGTCAAATTGCTGTGGATATATATTTGAAGACTTGCAGATGAAGATCTTACATCAAATTGCTTTTTGGACAAGAAAATAATTGGAAGAAGGGCTATGCATATCACAAATCAATGAAGAATTGTCAAGGAAGCAAGAGGAAAAGAGGAAAGGCCCAAATTTACTAGATTTCACTAAGGCCCATTTGTAATTCTCATTGTAAACTCTTTTGTGATTTCCCTGACGCCCATTTGTCATTGTATTAGGGTTAGGGTTGGCTATCTACTCTATGTATACCCTTTTATTCTCATTGTAAACATCAATCCTAGAATTAATAAAGTCTTCTTCTCTTTTCTGCATTTTTTTATTTTCTTAGCAATTAGTGTTGTCTACACAATTAGATTTGGTGGAACACTATTTGTCTTTTTCATTTATTTTTCATTAGTGATTAACCGTCTGATTAGATTCAGCAGTAATCCTAATTTTATTTCCTGTTTGTTATTTTAATTTCTGCAATTTCAATTTCTGCTCTTTTTACTGCTTCCTTAGGTCAATTGGATTGAATACAGATTTGATTAGATTCAAATCTGATTCAATTCAATAATAGTTTAATTACAGTTTCAATTTCGTTTGCTTTCAAAACCAACCTCAAAGATTTGTCTAACTCACCCAAGAAATTTTATACATAATTTAATTTACTTCCTTGTGATTCGACCTGCATACTACACGATCTGTGCGCTTGCAGTATTTATTTCATAAATCGCGCTTTTCTAGTTCCTAGAAAGCGACGATCAAGTTTTTGGCGCCGTTGTCGGGGATCCGATTTGTGTTAGTTTTTATTTTATTTACTTTTTTTTCTTTTGTTTTTGTGTATATATAGGAAAAAAATCTTGATTAGTAACGTGGTGTGTCAATTTCATTGGTACTATCATGAACTAAGCAAGAGAAAAAAATTGCTAAATTTTCTCGAACTTCTTTCCACATTTCAAATCTTTCCATCTTCGATTTCCTTTCTTTTTTTATTGCTTTCCTTTTACAAAAAAAAAACACACACAAATTTCTTTCCGTAATTTTTCTTCTTTCCAATTTTCTTGAATGCCTTAATTCTCCCCGGTGCCTTAATTCTCTTCCCTTTTCTTAAATTTCTTTCCCAATCTTCTCCTTAATTATTTTCCTCTTTTTTCATTTTTTTTACATAATATTTCCTTTCCTTCTTATAAAAAAACAAATTCCTTTGATTATTTCCTTTTCTCTATTCTCTGTCTTGAAACCACTTCAAATCCCATTGTGTCTCCTATTATCAGACCACCTTTAGTTCTTCACGCATCAAAACTTCATCAAACTTCTGCAACACCTTCACATATCAACGCCCTTTCAACACAGCATATCTTCCACACTTCATGCCCAACGCCATCAACATCCAAACTCATCCCAAATCATCACCTCTCGACAACAACAACCAAGTTCAGCACCCTCTGTTCTCCATCCACAACCAAACCTCGTACCCCAGCCAAAAGCACACCAGCCACCAGTCTGTCTCCACCTTCACACCTCATTAGCAACAACCATTACCATCCATTTCGAATTTTACAGTAACACGTCTTCTACCTATCAGCATTCAACCCCCATACAATCACGTCACAAGCTAATACATCATCTCCTTCTCAACCCAATCATGGACCCCTCAGCTTCAACCTAATTCGCAGTACACAAACCACCCACCGAAACTCAAGCATCCACACACCCAATCGTAACCCAAATCCATTTCAACAATTCAACAATCGAAACCCGATTTGGAAACCCCAAAACCCCTTCGCAAATCACGAACTCTAGATCGACAATCGAGACCTGAATCGAAGCAAAACCCAGTTCGCACAACCGAACCCTAATCCTTCGATTCAAACCCGAAACCCAAACCAATTGCTTGGAGTTTCGATATTTTTTTTGGGGATTCTGGAAAAGAAAAAAAAGGTGTGTTGATTTTGGAAAAATCAGAGAAAAGAGGTGTGCGTGATCTTTTGGGAGGGTCCGATTGTCTTCAGAATTATAAACAGTGATTTGTTTCCTTAAAAAAAAGAAAAAGAAAAGAAAAAAGAAAAAAAGGGGCTTGAGTTCCTATTTTCGCTCGGGTTGGCTATCCTATTGCGGGTTTGTTTATTTGGGATAATGGGTTTGTAATGATATTTATTTAGGTGATACGCCTTTGTTGTTTGAGCAGGACAGTCTGTTTTCCTATTTGTTATTGGATTAGTGGGTGGTTTTATTTTACTTTAGGAATCATTTCTTTTGAGTTTGGCTTTGTTTTTGTTTCAGCTATTCGCAGTGTTATCATTTGGGTTCTTTTTCGGAAAAAATATAAAAAAAGAAGGAGGAGGAGAGAGAAGAACCAAAATCAAAGGAAGAACGAAGTTCAAGCGGACATACAAAAAATTAAGAGCTCAAGCAAACAAATCACGGACACAGGAGTCAAGCAATGCAAACAATGCGATTTCAATCATTGTTACTACTCAGTTTTTCTGGATGGACAACCATACCCCACTGTAATATTTTCTAAACTCTACAGGTGTAGAAGTTGCTAAAAAATACATATATATAGAAACTTCTTGTAAAATTCTTCTGCAGGGGCAGCGGCTTGCTTGTACAATAATTTACTTTTCTGTTATTATTCTTTGACTGAAATTTCTGAATCTGTTCGTGAGGAACGAATTCCCAAAACTAAAATCATCACTCTCGTCATTTTTCAATTATAAAAGTTGATTTGATTTGCAAAATAATATTATTGAAAAGTGGGGTTTTTTGAAGTTGAATGTCTCGTATAATTGGACCGCGAATATATAGTACTTCAATTTATTGAACTATTAGCAAAAGAGGTTGCATACTACCCGTAAAACATTGGTCGTATCCCTTAGTTTTTATACTATCCGTGAACGGCCATAAGACCCTCTTCCCCCTTCTAATTGAGTTAGTTAATTAATAGAGCGCAACTTAGTATTTTATACTATTTTGAAGTGAGAATAATTTATGTCTTGTCGTGACTTCTTTAAATGTCTGATTCAAAAAAATCATTGAGAGAAATGTGGGATAATACTCGGAGTAGACGTCCTCTTGAAGAGTATGAGTGTGAATTACAACTCATGAGGCAAGATTTTCCAAAATATCATGAGCCCAATGCCAACAATTTTCAAAATTTTCCAAATGACCAACATTTTCAAAATCATGGACATGATCGAAATTGCGATTTCAACTCAAATTTCAATAATTTCAATTATGGGCCACATCCACATCAAAATGGCTTTGAATCCTAATATAGCTTTGATCCACATCAATATGGGGTTGTAAACCAAAAAAATTCAAATTACAGCCCATATCAACATCTTGAAAATAACCAAAATCACTCAAATTTTAACAGTTTTGGTTACGAACATAATTTTTATGATCAAAATGATTTTCAATATCATTGTCATTTTTCTGAAAATTCAAACAACCACCACATTGGAAATAATATTGATTGTGAAATTGATGTGGAGTATAATTTTTAGAATCAAGAAATCCAAAATGAGAGCTCTGAAATCAACGATTCTGAAGAATATCATCTTAGCATTCTTAAAGAGAGGGTAGAAAATCAAGATAGACAGCTTGATGAGAAAGATAGAAAGATGGATGAACTTCTTTGTTTAAAGACATCTTTGAAAGAACAACGAGAGCAACAAAATCAAATTCAAACAAGCGATGAATCAGAAAATAATCCACTCTTTATTGATAGTGAAAATTTTCAGATTACAACTTTGGAAATTGAGAATAATGATCTAAATGAAGTTGTTAAAAATTCAACAAATGATTTGGACTTCGATTCTTTTCAGGAAAAAGACTTAAGTTTGGATTCTGATCTTTCTCTTTCAAACTGCGAGAAACTTGAAATTTTTGAAATTGAACAGAATGAAAATGTTGAATTTTTCAGAAACTCAAAAGTGGAAAAGGATTTTAATGAACATGAATTTTTTGGATAGTATGAGGATGAGTTGCCAAATGAGGATAAAGTAGAGTCAAGCCACCAATCCAAATTTGAAAATTTTGATTTTGAGGTGTTAAACGAGCTTGATATTGTCAGTGTCGAAAATATGTTGTCCAGTAATGAAACTGAGAAATGTGATCACATAGTTTTGAACAACACTCAGAATTCAAATTTCACTGAATTTATATACGATCACACATTTTTGAACAATTACACTGATAAATTTGTTGAACACATAAATTATCTTTGGAATGCTGGCTTGGTTGAAAAACTTCATGTTAGGATGACTCTGGACATTTATTTGCTGGACTATAAATCTAGGTATAAAGATGAAATGGTTTTCAAAAACCTTTGCTTATTAGAAAACATGCCTAGACATAGTGGGAAAAGAATTCATCGTGCTAGAACCAAGTGTGGGGGAAATGGTTGGTGGCATTCTTTGCATCGCATGCATTGTAAACACATATATCATTGTACATATGATCCATTCATACATATAGTTAGACTGCATTTCATTCTGCAAATCATTTTGCATCTAATCCATCTATGGGTTTTATCATTCAAATTTAGGAAACGTTTACAGTGTGGACACTGTTTAGTTCTAGTGTGGGGGGAGTCTGCATTACATCCTTTTATTTTTCTTTAATTTTTTTTCTTTTTCTCTTTCTTTTCATATAGGACCATCATGCATTTTAGATCATAGTAACATGTCAAATTTATTTATTTTTTCCTCGAAAATACGACACATTTCAGATTGATACAACAAAATAAGTTAAGGATTGTTAATCAGTTAATAGTATATTTTTCTCTCAGCTAAGATCGAACATAAAATATAATAAAAAGTTGAATTTTGAGGGATAATAGTGTAACTGGTACATAAGGAGATTCTTAGGTGATGGCCATGAAGTTTATTCTAAATTGTAGTCTTTGTTTAATTAGTGGAGGACTTAAAACACTTATATTGGCTTTTCGAATCATTAAAACTAAGTTGTGTTAAGCTGAATTCGCGTAACTCTCCTTTGTGCTTATATTTTCAATAATAATAATAATCATCCAAGGGTATCCAACATTGCTTGTATATCTAGCGTTGGTGTGCAAACCTGCCAAGCTCTATCTGACATGTTGTAGACAAAGTCAGCGTCGGAATATCTTGGTCTCATCTTATGAGATTGGACACCTAAGGATTACCGACATGTTGTTGAAAAAGTTAGCGTCGGTCTGCACAATCCGCCAAGTTCTGTCCCAACTCTCCGTCAGTCCGCAAGGCAGTGTATGGGTGGTATACCTTGGTCTTTTAAGTTAGGTGTATGTAATTAATCACAAATTTTTAAATTTTATAGAATAGAGAATAAGCGATGATGCTCAAACACTTCTTGACCATATTGATTTGACTAGCCATACAAGAGGAAATAATAATACCACTTTGCAAACTGTTCCAAGCAAACTAAGAATCTATTTCATGGCTGCACTATGTTATCAACCGAACCAACTGGCCAAGCTGGAATTTAACATTTGAAAACTTGAATTATACTGAAAATTTGTGACAAGTTGAGGTATCTAAAATAAAATCAACTGATTAGAAATTGTTAACTTAATTTGCTGTACCACTTTCCTGAAACAAGTCGTGTTTACAATTTTTTTTTTCAATTACATAAGTCCTCTGCATTCATGTAGTTAAATTAGAGTCATAACATACTGCATTTGGATTTCGTGGGTAGTATCCACTAAAAACCCTCATGAGACACCACTCGTCCTACTAGGAACACCTAGAGGTTTAACAGCTTATCGCATACGCTCAATGTAATCGTGTTTCCTACGAAAGTGTGACCTATCTAGTTAGTTTTTAATTTTTGTTTTACTCGAGGACGAGTAAAAGATAAGTGTGGGGGTGTTTGATTAACATAGAAACGTGTTTATTTCATGCTCTTATATCTTATCTTTTGTATATAAATAAATACTACTTGGGTATTATTTTGTCACTTTTACATATATGCCGACTTAGCCGCATGCAGTCAGAAAATATAAAAATAGAGGTCAAATTGCTGCGGATATATATTTGAAGACTTGCAGATGAAGATCTTACATCAAATTGCTTTTTGGACAAGAAAATAATTGGAAGAAGGGCTATGCATATCACAAATCAATGAAGAATTGTCAAGGAAGCAAGAGGAAAAGAGGAAAGGCCCAAATTTACTAGATTTCACTAAGGCCCATTTGTAATTCTCATTGTAAACTCTTTTGTGATTTCCCTAACGCCTATTTGTCATTGTATTAGGGTTAGGGTTAGGGTTGGCTATCTACTCTATATATACCTTTGTATTCTCATTGTAAACATCAATCCTAGAATTAATAATTTCTTCTTCTCTTTTCTGCATTTTTTTATTTTCTTAGCAATTAGTGTTGTCTACACAATTAGATTTGTTGGAACACTATTTGTATTTTTCATTTATTTTTCATTAGTGATTAACCGTCTGATTAGATTCAGCGGTAATCCTAATTTTATTTCCTGTTTGTTATTTTAATTTCTGCAATTTCAATTTTTGTTCTTTTTACTGCTTCCTTAGGTTAATTGGATTGAATACAGATTTGATTAGATTCAGATCTGATTCAATTCAATAATAGTTTAATTACAGTTTCAATTTCGTTTGCTTTCAAAACCAACCTCGAAGATTTGTCTAACTCGCCCAAGAAATTTTATAAATAATTTAATTTACCTCCCTGTGTTTCGACCTGCATACTACACGATCTGTGCACTTACAGTATTTATTCCATAAATCGCGCTTTTCTAGTTACTAGAAAGCGACGATCACGATCCATTTTTCTAAAGCTTACGGTCCACAATTGTTTTAACTTAGCAAATAATGGATGATCCATGGAAATTATACGCTGAAGACGTTCATGCATTGTAACATGTCACTAATCAATAGTATATATTTATGCCCGGTCTAATATCCAGAACAATGTTAGTCGATCCATCAAATAGTGTGGCTTAGCCTTGCTTTGTTATGAACCAACGATCCACAGTTATGAGTAATCAGCGATCCATCTCTTTGGCTCGCATACGACTTTTGAACTTGGCTTAACGATCTATCCTACTACTTTACCAATGATCTATCATTGGTTTTTAAGTGGTTAATAGGAAGGCAAAAGATGATTTTCAATGCACAAGAAACTTTTCTTGATTGCTAAAAATGTTGAAACTTTGTTTTTCTTCGAGTTTTCAATGAAAATTCATTTATGATGTCTTTCTTGATTAGCTCTTGTGTATTTGTGAACAACTTTTCTCTTCTTGATTGATTGAAACAACTCAGAGTTGTTTTCAAAACTGTTTGAGTTGGTAGATTCACTGATGCAACCAGTAAAAATGGCGAGGCATAGTGTCTTTACCCTCAAACGATCTCAAATGATAAGATCAAACAGATCTTTGATGAAAATGACTCCAAATGATGAAAATTCTCTGATGGATGATAAACAAATTTCCCTAACACAGTTTTATGCCGAATCACTTTCTCTGATACCAAGATAAAAGTTTTGAGGATTCGTGTGAAATTGTAATCTAAATTACTATTTGACATAGAACAGAGAGTATCGAAATGTAATAAGAGTAAACTCTGGAGAATTATTATTACTTCAGAATGAGTTACAGTTTGTAGCCAGTTATCTTATTTATATAGATATGTGTACAATTGGTTCAAGTCCATGAGACAAAATAAAATGTAATAAAAGCAGATCTTGTACTAAACTAATCTGTTCAGACCAAATGTCTTCATATCCATTTAATCATAGGAACTTCATTTTTTCCTCATTTTAACTCATCAATATTCGTTTAGTAGTGAAAACTTGTGTTTGTTGTGTACGGAAATAATCAAATCAAGTCATGTCAAATCTGAAGTTTGAAAATGGGTTCATTTACGTATCTAAGGGTCTGTTTTTGGATACGACGAGTGAATGAAATGAACGAGTTGAACAAGTGGAGAATTAAACGGTGAAGATTGAGCGACTAATGTGTTTTTATGATTTTGAACGAAAAATCAAGCGGTGAATTGGACGTTAAAAGTGAGTGGAGTGTTTTTTTACACAATAGAAATTATATGTCAAAATGTAGAAAAAACTTTCTCCGATGGTTCACAAAATCAGAGCAACCCATGCTACTTCGTCTGAAGCACACCCAAAACATCACACACAAAAAAGTCAACATGGACAATCCAAACAGCTCGCCAACGAAACAAAAAATGATCAAAAGCACCCACAAGCAGAAAGAAAAACAACCTGACTTAATCTCCCAAAAACAAGGGAGGCGACCAAACCTTGCACGAGATCAATGTGCTAGAGCTCCCGCTCCCCTGCATATTGAGAAACATAAACTGACTGCTCCCAAAACCAAGCACCACCTCTAACCAACCTGAAGAGACACTCCAACCAAAACAAACTCTAATCTACCGAGCTAACGACATGTTACAATCTAAGATCCTACTAAGTTCCAAACCGAAATATTGCTAAGCTCTAATCCAAAAACCAGCTAAGCACCAATCTGAAGGCCTTTTAAAAAAACCTAACCCCCCTCGTGCACGAGGACGAAGAGCCTGGGTAACAGAAAAAGTGAAAGTCAACTGGGACGATAGAGGATTGAAATTGCCCAAAAAAGAAAGACCTTTGAAGGTGAAGAAAATATCACCCTTAACTCGATGGACGATAGAAGACATTGTGTCAGTACATCATCGAAAATGACCTTGTTTTGAGAGCACCATAGATGCCAGCAAATAAGAAAAGGAAGAAGGCAGAAAATGATGGACCGAAAATCCTTTCCAGTCCTTCTGGTTCACCACGAAAGAACAAAACCAGTAAGGGAAGAAGCGCCACAATCAACTCCCACAATGCCCCCAAAATAGGCCCAAATAGCAAGCGTGCAGTCCACGAACAAGAAAAAATGGGAGGCTGATTCTATATCCTCGTACCAGCAACACCTACACCTGGAGACAATCGGAATATCGATCTGCATGAGGTTCACATCAAGCGGAATACCATCATGAACAAGTTTGCATATAAAGATGGAAACCTTAAGCAGAATTTGGCAGTCCTAGATGAAAGAGAAAACATGAATTTTAGGCATTGTAATCCGAGCAGAGTTCCTAACATCCCCGAGGGAGGAAGGGCCCCCATTCCAATCAAAACCTCGGCCATGGATGTCAGAAAAATCCTTCACTGATTTCATACATTTCCACGTCTGACTCTCATATGATAGATATCCGGAGAAATCCATAGACCCAAGGTGACGTACTTAGCATGAAGAAAAGACACCCAAAGAGAGTCGTTCACATGAAAAAAACTAAGAATTTATAGGCATACACCATACAAATGTCCCTAGGATTCTGCAAGCCTAGACCACTCTCGCGTTTGGGATGAAAATCGACATCCCATGAAATCCAATAATGTCTCCTCACATTATCTTTTTTCCGAAAAAAAGATAAAGACAAGGACAGATAGGAGCGGAAGAAAGAGAAAGTAGGAGTCATAAGGCAGCGAAGACATGAGAACCCATAGAATCAAGAACCGACTTGGTGAGGATCATTTTACTAGATTGAGAGAGGAGAGGGAAATTCCACCTCACTATCTTCCCTTCGGCTTTATGCGAAAGGGGATCAAAAATAGCGTTTAGTTTGCATCCTCTGTAAAAAACAATTTCAGAATAAGGCAAAGGAAGGGAGGCAACTCGAAAGCCGAAGAAGGAAGCAATCTAGGCAATCCTTCTAGGATCTGAAGATTTGGCAAGCAGGAGATAGCTCTTCGAAGCATTGATGAGTTACCCTGAACACCATTTGTAGAAATGGAGAAACCCAAGAGCCATTTAACAGAATGACGATTCCTTTTGAAATGATGATAATGTCATCGCAAAGGAAGAAGAACTCACAGGACCCCTGCTAGGTATACAAATCTGTTTATCTTTCCAGTTATCATTAGTGAGTGCACCCCTCGAATGAAAACTTTTGCATTAATGATAAAAAGGGTTGGGGATATTGGTCTCCTTGCCACAAATCCCTACCCGAGTGGAATAAACTTTTGGCCGATTTGTTAATTAAAAAAGGAACCAACAGTTCGAAATGAGCCTCCAAACAAAGACCATTGGAGGCTATGGAAAACCAAAAGCTCCAAGGACATTGATAATGAAAAACCAAGAGAAGCGATCGTATGCCTTCGCCATATCTAACATAAACACAACATTGGATCCTCGAAGCTTCCTATCGACTTGGGGAACAAGTTATTGGGTAAGAACATTGTCCATAATCAAACAGCCTTTGACAAAGCCCGCCTGAGATGACAAAATAATCTGGTCTAGGGAGCGAATCAGGAAGAAAAAAATCTTAGAAAAGACCTTGTTTAAAAATTTACAAAGCCTATTTTGTCTGTAATTGGAGCAAGACTGGGTGTTCTCACACTTGGGAATGAGAACAAGATTGGTTGACGTCCACCTAATTGATAACATACCACTAGAGAAAAAGGACTGAATAGACAAACAAAAATCAGATTGGATGAGAAGTTAGACATCCCTATGAAAAAATCCGTTAAAACCATCTGGACTGCTCACGTTATCCTTTCTAAGGGAGAAAACACGAAAAGGAATCTCTTTCAAAGAAGAAGGAGAACAACGCGAAGGTGCCTCGTCTGGGAGCATAAACCATGGACTAAAGACAAAAATGCCAGATCACAATAGACAACCAATGGACACTCGAGAAATGGACGGAAGTGGGAAAGGATCGATTCTTCAAACTCCATCAGGTAAGCGGCTACCATCAGATCGAAACGAATGATCTGGCGGATGGACAGGATTTGTTTTTTCTTTCTTATAGTAGAATGAAAAATTTCGAGTCACAGTAGCCATCGATGATCCACTTGATTCTAGCCTTCTGACAAAGGAAACCATTTTCGATGTGCAACTCCGAAAGTGAAGGCGAGTCAAGCCGTAACCCAATCCTCCTTGTTGGAAATCCAAGGGTCTTTGTCAAAAGATGCTTCAGCTAGAATAAAAGTTTCATACGCTGCATGAACTCTATCGAAAATGTTCATAAAAACCTAAGGGTTCCAAACTCGAATATAGACTTTAAGACGCTTGGGTTTGAAAGAAAAGAATTCTATAAAGCTACCTGTAGTAGGCAAGGACCATGAGTCAACGACAGTGGAAAAGAAGTTGTGATGCGACCACCACATGGACTGGAAAAGAAAAGAATATATGCTCGAAGACGTGTATAGAGAGAACGTGAAAATCATAGAAACATGGTCCGAAAGAGTACGGTGGAAGTGAGAAACAGAAAATATGCATGGAAAACCATACCACCCCTCCATTCCGAACACCCTATATAGCCGAGAGAGGGTCCGATGATTGATTATTTCACATGATAAAAGAAGAATCAACAAAAGATACCTTAGATAATACAGAATGAATAATTAAAGAGTTGAAATCTTCCACCATAGCGTGGTTAACGGAGGATCCTCCCCTTTTCTCAACCTGGCACGACACGACATTGAAATCTCTCCCAATTACCAAGACACCCAAGCCTAAGTCAAAATGGGACAGAATGTCGTGCCAAAGCGATAAATGCTCGATGCAGTCGCGTCTAGTGTATACCGCCAAAAAAAGGGAAAGCAAAAGCATAGTACGAGCACTCAATAGACAACAGTTGAGCTTAGTCGAAAAGAAGGTGCATCGAATAGTCCTTGGCCCAAATTATCCAGATCTTTTTAGACACGTTGGCAAAACCACCCCTAAAACCTAGGGAAAGGATAGTAGTGGAAAGTACATATGGCCCCATTAATGGTTCCTGAAGTGCTATACCACTAGAATGCAGTGTTTCCTGATGATACGACGAAGCCGTGCTAGCGAGGCTTCGTTACCAATGTCACAGATGTTCCAGAACAGGAAGTTCGACATTTAAACAGAAGAAATGACAGTAGCGGATATGGAGACCAACAAAAATCAGATCAAATAAAGAGTACGACGAGTAGATTGAATAGTCTGCTACGTCGCCATGAGCGAATTTGAATGGTAGAGTGGTACACACCAAGGAACGAGCGCCCCTACGAGAAGAACGAGTGCCCTACGAGAAGAACGAGACGAGGGATGACATAGAGGATCAGTTGTGTGGAACCCAACTGAAGACTCACATTACTCTAAATGACGAATGTGAGTTCTTAGCCAGGCAATCTAAATGATCAGTAATGATATTAATATCGCATTAGCTAAGAAGGGGAAGAGAATGGCGAAAGGGAGAAGAAAAATTAATGGATGTAGAAGAGACTAATGAGGATACCACTACTTGTTGTGAGGATACCACCAAAGCAGAATCATCATAAGATTGATGACTCTACAAAATAGTGGGAATCCAAATACCGAAAAGCGAGAAGGACAAAGGAAACGAAAAAAAACTCAAAATCGCAAAAGGGGAAATGACAAAGGCTGAGTCCCTACTGAAAATGATGACATATAGGAAACAGAGAACTCGTGGACTATACGATGTCGACACCGCCCAAGAGACCAAACAACCTAGGCCATGCGCCAAACCAAACAACACAAGAACCACTAAAAAACAATGCAAGCCATGACCACACATATGTCATTGAATGACACAATGTGGAACCAAAGACAAAAACCAACTCCTAAACATGCCCATAAGCCACCATGCCCAACCAACAAGAACAACGTGCTGCCAACCAAGTGAGGGAGTACCCACATGGAGCCGAAGCCAATAAACCAAAATCGCAACATAGAGAACAACCCATCAGGAAATTCAAAAAAGGTGAAATTTTCAATATCAATCAATGAATATACCAATACTAAACCAATCCTAAAACGGGTCAGAGTTCCAACCCCAAGAAGCCGCTTCACCTAGGAACTCCTACGAGCCTGACCTAATGCCTTGCTGTGAAACCCAGCCAAAGGTAAAAGATCACACCCACTTACTGCAACAAAGTAACTTGCAAACGAAAAACCATGAACATATAAATACCATCCACAAATAAGAGGAGAGAATCATACCAGTAGAGTCGGTACGCTAGGAAGCATGAGACGACAAGAATCCGGGAGAGAAGACAAGCCAAATACCAACACTGGCTCCGTAGTTGCCACACCACCAACCAATCCTGGATGCAACCCAGAGTTCACATCCAATAAAACATCAACAACCAAAGAGACAAAAAGGGCACAACCACAAACACAAGCCCTCATCCATGACTCCCTTGCCACCATGCCAATCTCGAGAACTACTGGTTGCAACCTCGAGTCAAAAGTCAATTTATTGACCATACCCAACACATGAGAGGCAACATCCTTTTGCCTAAACTCAGCACCACCGATCCAAACTCATCCACTATGAGGCAGACTAGTTAAAAATTTAGTAGCAACTTAACACTTCGCTTCAACCTCCTCCACATGAAGAGGGGCGAACAAGTTAAACAAAGGCAACGGAGGAGTAGGTGTAAGAGAACCACCAACCAACTCCCGAACAACTGCCTCTACTCTCAGATGTGGGGGTGGAAATGGAGACTTAACCAACGGTTTACGACCAAAACAAAGAGACCCCCGCCTTCTCCTAACTCCCTTTGAACCTGGCGTAGAAGAAAGCATTGCAGGCCAACCAACTATGGGAGTGGAGTAGTAAGAAATAAATTTCAGCTGGAACTGAATATGAGGTATAAGGTCAACATCCCCTGAATCCAATGGCGACCACTTCGATGAACGAGGAAGTTCCGAAATCGAAGCAACCACAATCGAAAAAATACAATCCACATTCAAGGAGGAATAACCAAATAAAAGGAAAGATGAGAGGACGGTCAGTTCCAACAACATAAAACACCACTAACCACGAAGAAACGATGGCGAATAACAAATGAGAAGTCACCAAGCAAAGTAAACCTAACCAACACTGATTTAGGGAAAATCGTGTAACCCAAAACCACAACACCTGAAACCTCAAAAATATCCAAACCAGTGGAGGCCAAACTCAGACAAAGCCCCATGAAAAGGCTAGTGGCAAAGAAATCACGACCACCAACAAAACCTATAAAACCCTAATCGTGCTAATAACAATGAATTATCAGAAGCCATGAAGCTCCATGAATCAATCGAGAAGAAACTCAAAAATTAGAGCAGAATAAAGTGCAAGAGAACCAAGAGCAAGAGCAATAGAGAAAAATAGCTTAGAGGAAGAAGAGAGAGGACGCCATTTAAACAACCGTTGTTATTTTAGGTTTTTAGTGAGGGAGTATTGAACTATGTATTGAGCGATTATATATATTTATTTATAATAGAAATTTTATAATCGTAAAACAAGCATAAAATGTAGATTTTTTTCATAACAACATAACAAAATCAAATTACAGTCCATACAATGATAAAATAAAAAACAAACCTAAACACACTACAAAATCCAATTACGAAAGTCTAAGATTAGGTACGTGACTAATTTTTGAACTTCATCATCTGTAGTCTCCTCGAGAATATCTAAAAACCATATCTAGCTGTGTAGAATCATCCTAAGCTCCTATCTTTAGTAAGTAAAGTATGGCGCTACCAGCTCGCTACATGCTACAGCTAAGTATGGATACACCCTTTATATATAGGCTCTGTAGATGATGCTCCAGTAGGTGCATATCCAACTAATGGAGGGGGGGTGCATCCATCTCAGAAAGAATCTGCAAAAAGCATTGTCCTCAATGGTGAATGAAGCAACTAAAGGAATGGGATAAACACAGTGTCCTTCGTAATGACTCCCTCATGTAACATATCCAATTGGCGAAATTCGATTAGAGACATACTTTTGAAATTTTGGTAGCTTCTCGATATAGTATTCCATCACTTATAAGGGTATTTTAGATAATCTTTTCAACTTTTCATTCTCTGTTTGGAAGTTGAATAAGGGCACTCCAATCGGTCTATTCCCTCTTCAAATTATCTGACTTGTTCTTTATTTGATTGCTTATATAATCTAGCTCAGTCTGTGCATTGAACTCCGTAGCAATAGCCTTATAAAATGAGTACGTTGAGGTCTGGGCACCCCTATGTATGCAGCAAAGATTAACAAATATAGACGTCCTCATGTCATTCGATAGAGTAATAAGCTGAGAAAAGGAAGACGAATCGTGCGATATAGCTGAAAATACGGTGAAAATGAAAAGTGTTCGAAAAATTCAAAAATATATTTATGTTATAGAGAATGAAAAAATATTAGCATAAGAAACGAAAAATACCTAATTGGAGTCGTTTGGCAGTGAAAAATTTTATTTGGCGGTTGGTTTTTTGTGTTTGACTCGAGGTGGAAGAAGTGAAAGTTGGTGGGGAGGAAGGGGAGCAGACGGAAAGATTTTGTAGCTATGAATCAAGATGTTAGAGCAAAACAATCAAAATTTTGAGTTTACAATTAGGGAGTCCGACGCATCTGACACTAGCGCAACAGTCAAGCTCAAAGTTTTGACTGCGGACGGTACCTAAGTAAATAAGAGAATGCATCGGTTTATATACATGCTATGTGGATCGTACATATAGGCCCAAAGTCCATGTTCATCTGAAATATTTTATAACTATTCGATGGAAAATATATTGAACTTTTAATTTCTCAATAAGTTACTAGAGCATCAAAACGGTGTAACAACAAACTAATAGTCTTGTCATTGCAACATCAGTTATTCATTAATCATTTGGAGCAGGCTACATTATTTGCAGTTCATCAGAGAAGCTTTCTCAACATTTGAATCTTTCGTTTGCAACCATAATCCTTTTCTACATTCAAGTATTGAAATTTCCTTCATTTTTCATTTGCAACCATGAACCCTGTCTACATTAAAGTATTGAGAGTTATTTCAATTATCTCACTATTAGGCATTGCCAATAAGTTTTCAAAAGCATTTCATCATCCATCTTCTAGCTGCTTTTCGATTATCATCAACAAATCTAATTCTTGCATCTCGGTATTCTTTTTTGCTTAGATTTCCCACCAAGAAACATTTCTCTTCATTTCCCAAAACTTGTTTTCCCAAAATCCCACTTATGATAGAAGGAGAAATTGATAACACTTCATCATCTTCTCTAAACTAAAGATCTAACTTTGCAAAACAAGCAAAAACTGTACATTTGTAACAACCTGTATTTTACATATCGGAGAATCGTAAAATAATTCTATTTAATTCATAAGTGGTCGTATCATTTTAATATGTCGTTAATTTGGATGCAATACTGTCCATGATTTTTACCGAGTTTTTGGTGACTATTTTCCCCTTGTGATATACTATTTCAACCATAACTTTTAGTGGAGATCAAATTAGATGTTTTAACTGGTCTCATTGCATTAGAATGGTGATTAGTCATTCCGTAAAGTGGTCATAGAAAGAAAGAGGTCGAGCAGTTTGGAAGAATTGAAGTTTCAATATTTCATTTCTACTGCACAGATTTCAGGACAACTAATTGGCTGAAACCGGATTAGCCATTTGACTTATGATTGGCAGTTATAAATAAGTGCTGGAGTGAGAGAATTAGAGTTTTCTCCCTTATTCTCTGGGTGACTGTGATTCTCCAGTTCAACCTAATTCTCTCAAACCCTAGATCTATATTTTATTCATCAAATCATTCTAATTTCCTAGAGACTAGATCTACATCTAGGAGGACTAGGTCTCATCAATTATATATCATATTGTGCATTTTATTTATTGTCCAGATCAGATTTACATATATATTCATTAGATTTCAGATTTTTATGAGTGATGATGATCAACCATATTGTATCATGTGTTGAAGTTAGGTCATTTTAACAACTTGTATGTTAATTTAACCCTAAAACCCGATTTTCATGTTAATTTCAGATTTAGAAACCCAAGGTTATCTTGATTATAATATTTGCTAAATTATTTGTTAGATTTAATATAATTTATATGTTATTTGTCTTAAATTATGTTAGATCTATTATTGTTATTACATGATTCATGCTAATACAAATTTATATGATTGTATATGTATGAAATTGTGTGTAAATACTATTTGAATGCTTGAAATGTACGCTATGCTTGATTTCGTTGTGAATTAGAACTTATAATCGAGGATGCTTATAAGAAACACAAAAATTTGGTTTTGAAAAATGCTAAGTATATGGACTGACATCGGTCCATAAATTCATGGTGGGTACACCATGAAATTGTAGGCATAACCTTTGGGGTTTCAGGAAGGCTTCGATAAAGATACGGTGAAGTTTGGATAGGTCGTAGTGAAGAAACTTAATTGCTACTTGTCTTAGATTATGTTAGATTTGTTACTGTTATGACATGGTTCATGCTTGTACGTATTCATATGATTGTATATGTATGAAATTATGTGTAACTACTATTTGAATGCTTGAAATATATGCTATGCTTGATTTGGTTCTGAATTAGCATTTAGAATCCAATATGTTCAGAGGCAACATTAAAACTTTGGTCTTGAAAAATGCAAAGTATATGGACCGACATCGGTCCATCAATTCATGGTGAGTGTCCATGAAATTATGGACATGGCCTTCAAGGTCTCGGGAAGCCTATGGTAAAGATATTGTGAAGTTTGGATAGGTCAAAGTGAAGAAACTTAATAGCGACTTGATGGACTAGCATAAACAACTTTAGGAAGACACGGGTGCATGCGAGTTGGGTAGGGTTAGTGCTCGAAGCCAGGAAGCAAGTGTGCCAACACCTAGCCAAAATTGGCTAATTGTATAGGCCGGAATCGGTCCATAGGGATGGACCGACACAAATCAATAAAACCAAGGAATTTGTACTGGAGTTTGTGGTGGATATGATCAAGGTTTTCAGGAGTGTGCTCAAGGTCTTGGTTCGTTAATCGCTTCTACGAGGTAGAAATTGTGGATTTTAGAAGTGCAACTTTTTTATTATGAACTCGGACCTCAGCGCTCGCAGGAGAATATGATAGGCAGCTCGGGATGGAACAAGGCTACGAGATAATGGACTGACTCGAGTGGTACTCGAGAAAAAAATAATGTTGTGGATGGCTCTTAAAATCGAGAGCGTCAAGAAATCATTAATAGCTCAAATTATTCTAAGTGTGGACTTAAAGTAGGGGTATCGTGGGGATGCCCATTTGGACTGACAGTGATGGTCGAGTACCTTGGATCACTCGGGAATTAATCTAGTTGTCTTGAGAAGATAGATATATATGGGAACGTACAATGGTCCAATTGGAATCAGGGTTCTCCATTAGCCTTGATATATGTGAGGACGATCATATGGGTTATTAGCATATTAAAGGCTCTACATGATGATAGTTAGGATATTGTTTGATATGGATGTTATGATTGCTTCGAATGTTATATTTCTATTTTCTATGGATAGACTACAACCATGGTATCCTGAAGTGAAGCTAGGAGTGGGAGTCCTATTTGTCCAGTGTCTATTTCTGTTGTTATTTGAGTAGCATGTTTAATTTAGTTATTATTAACCGGCCTTTTGGATCGGTTACCCAAAGCAGTTCAAGCCCACATTAATTGGCCCATCGCGTCGATCAACAACCTAGAAGCATTGTGTAACATCCCACGTCCATTAATGTCACTCACAAAGGGAATGCATTAACTTATATGGAGCATTTTAAGTGTGTATAGAACAGAAACTTAACAACAAGACAGATATAAACAGTACTAAAACTTTAAAATTTTATTCATTGCAGTGGTAAACACATAGGTTTGATTACATCATCAAAAACCAGAGTCAAAGTACATAATATCCATCTTGACTAAATCAAAGTACATAAATTGAAAGACATAACCCCAGCACAAAATAGCCATAAATAAGATAAGATGAACTTTTACTTCAGCGATCCAAGCAACTTCTAAAAGAAAGAGATGCAGATGTCCAAAATCAAGCTCCATTGGTGCTAGTTCCAACCTGAGCACCGGGGGGGGGGGGGGGAGGAAGAAAAGAGGTGGAAACAAAGGGGGTCAGACAAAAAGTTTGGCGAGTGCGATAACTTTAACAATATAATTACCAAAGTAACTAGTCTAAAACATAAGTAGGAAAATAAGGAAATGACTGTGAACAATTGAGTATGGCAGAGTAAACAAGGAAATAAGATGAACAATGATAACGTTAAAGGCGCACCTAAACAATACAAGATAATTACTATACTGCACCACCACTAGTCACCCTAAGGTTGATCCCGCCTACAGAACTTAATAATGATAATGGTAGTTTCGTGCACCCCTAGTTGCCTTTATAGGTGCCGCCTGCCCCTATCTCCACTAGATGTACCCACTACCCCCACGCGATCGGCTCCCTAACTCGTAGATACCCATGCTGGCCCCATAGTGGGGTGTATCACTGCCCAAAGTGGCAACCCGATACCACCAACAATGAACGACTTATACCTACACGATGCAACAACGTCTTACCTACTAGCCCGGGCCCACACATGCACATGAGCCCGTTGGACTTGCATTTCCATCGCTAACTCGTTTTGGCCTCTTACAGTCAAGCCCAGTACGCATGTCCCGTCCTCGACTTAGGTCGAGCCCACAAAGATACTTATGGGTTACTGGTTGAAATGGGCCCCCATTACTTGACACAAGCTATCCACCTAAGCTTGGTCTCCTCTAGTACATCCCACTTAACCCTCTTCTTATTCTTGTCCACTTACATGTTTCAATTTTGGTTAAGTGCATCTAATCGTATTTCAAATGCCACCCAAGGCACCCTCTAAATTCCACATGCCACCCAAGGCACCCACTTAACCCCTATGTCCCACTACATGTTTATCTGGTTAAGTGTTTCTTAATTCATTAACACCGTAACCTTGTAAAGACCTCCCACATTAGACTGGCATTTGTGGCAGCTGGATTTGCCGGGCGGGTCCGGGCAGTCTTACACCACAAAAGAGCCTAACCTCGCGTCTTTACAACTGTCACGCATTTAATTTATGCCTAAGACCTCCCACATTAGACTGGCATTTGTGTAAGCTGGATTTGCCGGGCGGGTCCGGGTAATCTTACACCACAAAAGAGCCTAACCTCGTGTCTTAGGCGATTAATTACACAAAATTAATTATTCCCCAATTTGAATTAATTTCCCTATTCTAATTATCAATCAATTCCAAATTTAACTATGTCCATAATTGACTCAATTACGTCCATCTATTTATGTTATGTAAAACTATACCAATTTCTTCACAAATTTATTTTATGCTATTTAAGGCATTTATGCCAATTCTCAATATTAAATCTTTTAATATTATCCCATTACCCCCACATTGTACGTTCGTTCGATTAACGCAAAATATATGTTAGACTCGAATAGTCTAACTTATGGAATAAAGAGAAAACATCACAACATACATGGAAATAAAACTTGATCTAAACATAAGGGTTGAACTTGCATGTGTGAACTTGTTTAGATAATAGTCACAAACTTGCATAAATCATGTATGTCATAGATCTACATCTAAAGGTGTAAACTTGCATAGGCAATAAACAAAAACTTACATAACATGATTCATACTCCAAACATATATATTTATATAAACTTGCATATGTGATTTATGCAACATAACGATGGTGTAAACTTACATCTAAACATGTAAACTAGCATGTAGGATTTAGCATATAACTCACACATGTCATAGCCTAACTTTAGATCTAAAATAGATGCCATGAAACATGTAAGGTTATACATAAAATTTCGACTAACTTGCTTATTATCTATGCATCAATTTACATCCTAACTTGCATACATACATATGATTTATCATATGAATTAGTTCCAACAACATAACCAAACTAGCATATGAAACAACATGATGAATTGATTATACATAAGCCAATCATAGAATTACAACATAGATGATAACATCACAACTTTACAACATAGATGATAACATCATAGAATTGACAACATAAATGATAACATCACAATTTTACAACATAGATGATAACATGCGGTCAATAATTCACAACATAACCATATAATCCGCATCATAACCCAATCCAATTAAATTATTAATTATTTTATTAAATAAATCGAACTCACAACTCAAAGAAGGTCTTGAGTTCTGAAATCTGAGTTTTGAAGTTGAATTAGCTTTACTTTGAAGTAGATTCGTTGTTAGAGTTGAATAGAATTTAATTTGATTAGCTTTCTTCCTCTATACTTGGTGGCGGCTATTCTAGGTTGCAAGGTGACGGCATGGAGGCCATGAATCTAATTTTTAATTTGATTTTAGGGTTTGAGTCTACGAGTCTTTTTATAGAGTTTAGGATTAGTTTAGGCCATCCATCAACCCATAATTAATCCCAGCCAATCAGAGCAGATCAGAAACCCTAATGAGTCAGCATACAGTCATAAAAAGGTCATCAAACAAATCTGCCTGGGGGGGGGGGGTAGGTCGACCCCCAAGGTCGACCTGGTCAGCGTAGGTCGACCCCTAGGTCGACCTGGCCCTGGCGGGAAATTTCCCGCCTAGCCCATTCTGACTCCGAAAGTTGAATTTTTGAAATTTGTTTTGAATTTTCTGAAACTTCCGGTGGCCATAACTTCTTCATACGAAGTCCAATTCACGCAAACTCGGACTCTATCTCAACCAAAATTCCAAGACGAACACAATGGAGCAATCCGTTTCCCTTATTTCTCAAATCTGATATTAGTTATTCTTTAATTTGTGAACATTAATGTTAACAGAAATACGGGGTGTTACATTCTCCCCTCCTTAAAGGATTTCGCCCCCCGAAATCTCCAAGTTAAGGAGAATGCATATCCTAACATCCAAACAACTATCTACTCAACCATCAAACACAGGCATCCTTTGTCCTTATAAAATTCCTAATGTTGTATGAACATATGCAAGAAGTGTGTGTATATGTTCTTTATCTAATGCAAAATCAGGCGGTCTACTGATTCAGTTGACCTCTGTGACGACCGCGAATCCCGTACTGACGGGGACAAGGGTAATCTTTGGAATATAACACAGAAAATAGATAATAGCAGAACAGAAATAAATAAATACACCAGGTAATGAATAAATGATACACTGGATAAACATAATCATCAGAGTTACACAGCATACAGGATCATACTTAGTACAAATACAGTTCAGCTATACATAAATGTCTACAGCGGAAAACAAACATAATATGTACAATAGGAGCTGAACAGCATAAAAAGAGATAAGTGATAGAATCCATCTTCAACTCCAGCTATCCAGAAGGAGCCAGCTAATACCTGAATACAAGACTGCCCGTGTAGAAAAAGGGGCACCCGAGTTTGCAAGTGAAACAAACTACGAGTCATTCATGGGACTGGTATGAGAAATCTACTTTACACATTATATAATTTGGCTAATCAAAGGACCACGCCACTTTCGCGGAACGGGTTTACTCCATTGGATTGCCAGTGCTTTAGAACAATTAAATCTTTTAAACATCGCAATGCTTTTTATAAAAATGAAGCCGATATAAGAATCAAGTCCCATCACACAATGCAACGCAAACCGGAGGATAGAGTTTTACCTTATATCGACCAAAATATGCTTGATACGAGCAAAACAAATCATTTGATAATCAGACTCCAACTGTAAAATAGTAAGAGAACGATTCCATATGTATTAACGCCGAAGGCCGAAACGAACATCAGACCAATACCCAGGAAACCATCCATCTAATCTCGTTTACAGTTAGTTTCTAATTTTATACACAATCATAATATCAATCATAGACGACATGAGCGTCCCATGACACTATGTCGCCAAATATAGGTTTACAATCAAAACCGCACGATGTCGTATTTGGAAATTGGATTTCCGTCATGAACCAAGGATAAAGATAGTCCTTACCGAATTCGAGACTTTCTAGCCCGAGTCTCAGGAACAGCCGCAACCGCACCTTGGATCGTCAGGGCCGGTCCACACGGAGTGGATTATAGTGCCTGAACAATACGTTTCCCCGCCCTTTGGGGCATAAATGAGCCAACGAATGACTCCATCTGTCCCGGATCGACCGATATAACCGAGGCGCCTCGCAACAACAACAAACACATAAGTCAAACTCGTCAGGGCGTGTAAAACCACTGACGCCACTTCTAACTAGAAGGAAACGCATGCCCTCCCTGATGTCCTCTCCCGTTTCTGGTTCATACCGGGGTGTGAGGCTCGCGAATTCACGTTATACACAAAGCTACGCCACACAGGCGGTGCTTTGATCATCAACCACAAGACTTTGCTTTTCAACAGAAGCCCTGATCACTGCATCTTAGCATGCCACATAGGCAATTCACACCGTGCAACTGATGGTTATCAATCACACAGAATAAATTCCAATGTCAGACACACCGTCCATTTGCAATTCCGTTCTGGGTCTGAACGAAGCCGGAGGCACTATATACCTCGCAAACCCATCGATTTCCACGTACGTCTGGACGATCACCACTCATTATCCATATTTCGGGATGCCTCCCAATCAGGACATCAGTTACCATCTAAACGGGGTGAAGATCTCCGGTCTTCAACCACCGTCTTCATCTTCGATTTCATATCGTCGATTCAGTCATTCAGAATGGGATAAACCCGGTCTTTCTGAGCAACTCGCGTATATAATAAACAAGTGCTACACAAACACATCATACGCATCATTTCAATTCATTAGTCACTAACCGTAAATCAGTAAGAGAACGATTTCCCAAATATTAACCCCGAAGGCCGAAACCAACATCAGATCAACACCCAAGAAACCATTCGACTTAGCCAACCTTCAGTTAGTTTCTAAATTTCACATCCATATCGTTTACAATATTTTATAATGATTTATCGCTATTTTAATTTATTTTAAAATAGCCAATTTATTTAAGACGACGCTTCGGGCCATAACGCGGTCGTGGCGCTATTTTTCTTCAGATTTGATTTACACATATCTGAAAATCTAACCGTTGGATCATCACAAAATTTATATCATTAGAAATATCTTTTCAAAACGAATCCAACGGTTCCAGTTTTGGGAAAATCCGACGGTCGGATCTCCCGGTACAATCGTTTGAAGTTTCGATTTCAAAATACGAACTGCAGTGTCGTTATTCGATTTAATTTAATTATATATATATATAATCGATTCTGGCGTTGTTTTTCTTCAGATTTGAATTAAACATTCCAGACAATCCAACCGTTGGATCTTTGCAAAGTTGGTGTCGTTGGAAAGATATTTCCAAAGCGAACCCAACAGTTTCGGTTTCGGGAAAATCCGATGGTCGGATCTCCCACACTAATCGTTTGAAATCACGGTTTCAAAACACGAACTGCAGCTTCGTTATTCGATATATTTCAATTCTATTTATATATATATATATATATACATATCGTTTCTTTGATTTCAAAGCTATATTCTTTTCATATATTTTGATAAAAATGATATTTTTATCCAACAAACATTCACTTCGACACTTCACTATTTTTGACAACTCATGTGTACAATGGAATGGTAATTTTTATTGTAAAACAATTCATTTCAAAACGCGATTATTTAATATAGTTCATATAGGTAATAAAAATATGATTTTTATTATAAAACAATTTATTTCAAAACAAGAGTATTTTATATAGTTCATATTGATGATAAAAGTAGGATTTTTATTATAAAAAAATTTCTTTCAAAATATGAATACCATTCAACAACTGAATTCTATTCAACGAATGAATTTCAATTCAACACATGAAGGTTTTCTATAGTTTATATATAGATAAAAAGGTGATTTTTATATTTAAAACACGAATACCATTCAACACATGAATTCTATTCAACGAATGAATTTCAATTCAACACATGAAGGTTTTCTATAGTTTATATATATATAGATAAAAAGGTGATTTTTATATTTAAAACACGAATACCATTCAACACGTGAATTCTATTCAACGAATGAATTTCAATTCAAAACATGAAGGTTTTCTATTGTTTGTATATATAGTAAAAAAGGTGATTTTTATTGCAGAACAATTTATTTAAAACACGAATACCTTTCAACACATGAATTCTATTCAACGAATGAATTTCAATTCAACACATGAAGGTTTTCTATACAACACGCGAATATAGTTTCAACACAGGAAAATAATTCTAACACATGAATATTATTCAAAATTTCGGCAGCATAACGACAGGGTAGTTAAAACCGGGGCCGTCCCTAGTACGGCTCCTCGCTCTACCTTAAAGCCTCGCAGCTTTTGAAAATGGGGAATCATGCATCTAGTTCACACGCAGGCGGCATGTATATATTTTTCATTTCCACAAACTAATCCTATGTGGTTTCAACCAAATATTTCAACCACAAACGGGTATTTTTCAACCACAATCAATCAATTTCAACCACAAACAATTATAATCAACCATTCGCTATCAACCAATTTTCACACCAATCACAATCAATAAATATCGTCCATGGTTTGTGGACGAGGGGCGTATATATATATATATTATATAAGCATTTCACTTCTATTTCAACACATATATAATTTTTACAACGCATATATAACTTATACATCGAACGTACGACCTATACAACGCTTATACATGAGGTGTACAACGCTTATACAAGTCATACACCGACTATATAATCTATACATCGTCATTTTCCATATCCTTTATAGATTAGAAATATCACATTGGGTTCCACTCCACCAAAAATAGCAGAAGGCTCAGAAAAATATGCGGTCTCTTCTAGAATGTAGAAGACGTCCACACGAGTCCACTGTCTCTTGTTTCACTGAATTTCGTCAAGAAACGAAAAAGATATGATTTTTACAGTGAAATCATAAACCGTAGCGCTTTAAACTGCTATAATATAGTTTAAAATTAAATAGGTCGTATACCTTTTTAAATGATTCAAAACTAGGTTTGAATTTAACTTCCAATCTGTTGCTCGATAAGAGGATCGGGCTTCACGACGTCGAAGAGCCAGGTGGGGCGCATGTGCGCCAGTAAGGGGGCCCACTTCGGTGGCCTCTGGCGACGGCGGCGGCTGTCCAAAGACCGGATGTTCTCGAGCTCGATTCGAGCTCCACAGGCCACGAAAAAAATCCAAGGTTGGTATGGATTTGAAGATCGTGAGGAGCACTACAAAATTCTCCAAAGGGGCATTGGGTTTCGTGGAGTGTGGAAGGAGAAATCGAAGAGAGAAGTTCCGAACTCCTTTCCGTCGTTCGCGACCTGGTATCGGGGAGAGAGAAAGGATTTTGTTGACCAATGAATTTTTTTTCTTTAATTTATATATTTTTAAATTCCGAAAATACCCCCTTTCACACACGAACCCCAATCCAGACCCAACGACTGTCGTCCCTAGCATTTTACCCCCATTCCGAACACAATAGGATATGTTTCGTAGGCCCATTCGACTGTTTCAGTCAGTTTTCCTTCAAATTAAAATATAAAACATTCAATATTTAATTTGAACGTACATTTCAATTCGCCAGGGCCACAAACTGATTCGAAAATTTCCAGAAAAATAAATCTGGCTATGTTTTAACGATACAGTCCCAACAAAACTAGTTTCATCGAATTCTGAGACCGTTTGAAAAATGGCCCATTTCTGGTCGATCCAATTTAATAGAAATCGACCAAAACACATTTTCCTTTGCCACGCTCACATACTAGCTTCAAAAATTATGAAATTTGAAACCTAGCAATAATTTGACATCCCGGATCCAATAAAAGTGGTTTCGTCGAATTCCGAGGTCGTATGCAAAATGGCCATTTTCACGGGCTATATAATTTCTGCATCGACCTTTCTAAAAATTCATTTGGCCATAACTTTTGCTTCCTATTATGAAACTTCGATTTTTCAGATTCGTTAGAAAGATACTCACTAACAGATTTAAATATTTTTGGTTTCACTCAAATCCGTTTTGTTTTGCACCCGGTACAGTCAGTCAAAGTTTGAATTCAAATTTTGAAACTACCGCGTCATTTCAGGCCTTGTTTATAATTCAAATTAATTATTTTCTTTTTCACCATCGATTCAAACATACATTTCATCGCTATTATTCAAAATATTTATTTTAAATATTTAAAATCCACTAAAATAGCCAATAAAAAAAAATTAAATTGGTTCAGATTTTCCGGGTCGCTACAATCTCCCCCGCTTAAAACTTTTCGTACCCGAAAAGGAACAAAGTCGAAAGTGGTTTGATTAATCAACTCTACGTTATATCTGGCTTCCATTCTACAATTTTCAGTTTCTGAGAATTTTCAAATTCTTCAAAAATTTGGTTAACACCCGGAATTTTTGAAATTTTTTGCCATAACCTCCTTTGTACGGGGAGGGGTTTGGAAATTTATTGGGCCGTATTAGGTACCCAATAAATCCTATAAAGCATACACATATTTATAGTGATATATCCTGGTGTTTACAGGGGAGCGTGTATAGATAATAACTCTAGAGAATAAATTCTCGTCACCCTGTCAAAGCCTGAGGGAGTGTGTATTTTAATTGCTCCAGAGGATAAATCCTCGTCACCTCGTCCCGTGTGGGAAATAAATAATCCATGTACCGTATCTAATGACTAGAGAGACGTGATTATTGTCAACTCCATACCCGTGTGGGGTTTTTATTAATCTGGCAATTTTATCGTTACAATATTATATGGTCATATCAGTCATCAGTTCAACCTGTAAAATATAGTCATCGCCATACGAGCCTCTCGCTTGTATGGTAAATCTTCCACCTCATCACACAAGCTCCAAATGCTTATGTGGTATATGATGAAGTATGCCTATCTTCAAGAAGTATGCCATGCAGTGTAGTTCAAAATTAATTGTTACTATCCTATGGCGACGTTTATTATTACACACAGAATAACCAGCACTCCGCATCCAATGGCACTCACAGGAGTTGATATAATAATATTTCGCATCCAACTTATTAAGGTTTACCTATTTGTCAGGCACGCAAATAATTTCTTTACTCAACAGCTATCCATTTACCTGTTCAAACATATATAATGCACATGTATATATTTCTACTTATTTTTAAATCGTTTCAATGTGTGATTTAATTAAATATCATTCTTATAATTTAATTAAACAAATCCACCATCACACAACTCAAACAACCAGCAATTTGTTTTTAACTTTTCAAAATCATACAAATTAATTCATACACTCTTTTTAAATTAATCAGTCTATAGAATTAAAGGTGCACATACATCCATGGAAAGAAAATAACAACAGAGTAGAGAACTAAATGGTAATGCAAAGCATGGTAAATGTACCTTACACCGGAGTCAATCAGAGATATCCACACGACACTTAGGATATGCTTTCTGAATGCTCTCCTCAGTTTCCCTAGTACAATCTCGTGGATCTCCACTCCATTGCACTTTGACTAAGTGAACCTTCTTGTTCCTCAGCTCTTTGGTTTCTTTGCCGATAATCTTTAGTGGCTCTCTTCTCACAGATAATTCTGAAGTAATTTCAATATCCTGCTGTGCAGCCTCTTCCACAACCAAGTCTGGGTCATGAACATGCTTCCGAAGTTGAGATATATGAAATACATCATGCATTCCAGGCAACCAACCAGGCAATTGAACCTTATAAGCGATAGTTCCAATCCGTTCAAGAATAGGAAACGGACCAATGAATTTGGGCGCCAACTTCCCAGTTTTACCGAACCGGATAACTGCTCTCATTAGCGATACTTTCAAATATACATAGTCGCCAACAGCAAATGATATATCTCTTCTTCTCTTATCAGCATAGCTCTTCTATCGGCTTTGAGCGGCGAGTAAACGTTTCTTAACGAAATCGACTTTGTCGGCAGCCTCACGGATCATATCAGGTCCCAATACAAGTCTATTACCAGGTTCGACCCAACAAGCAGGAGATCGGCACGGTCTACCATATAACGCTTCGAATGGCGACATTGTTAGGCTCGCCTGGTAGCTGTTGTTATAGGAGAACTCTGCCAAATGTAAATGGTCTTCCCATGATCCATCGAAATCGAGAACACAAGCCCGCAATAGATCTTCTAGTATATGATTCACCCTCTCAGTCTGACCATCTGTCTGAGGATGATAAGCGGTGCTCAAGTTCAGCTTTGTTCCCAGTTCTACTTGAAATACCTCCCAGAATTTTCTAGTAAATATTGGATCTCTATCACTAACTATACTGATCGGCACTTTGTGTAGTCTAACAATTTCCTTGAAATATATCTGCGCCAGACTCTGAGCAGTTCAGTTCGATCTAACAGGTATGAAATGGGTGGTCTTCGTGAAGCGATCTACGATCACCCAAATACTGTCATTTCCTTTTCTGGCTCTGGGCAAACCATCAATGAAGTCCATGGAAATATGTTCCCATTTCCAGCCTGGAATGTCCAGCGGTTGCAACAACCCAGCCAGTTTCTGTTGGTCGCTTTTGACTAGTTGGCAAGTGGGGCACCTTCTAACATATATAGAGATGTCTCTCTTCAACGTCTTCCACCAGATTGTTCGCTTGATATCGTTATACATTTTATTCACACTCGAATGGATACTGAGCTTAGATTTGTGGCATTCATCAAGCACATCCCTCCTGAGTTCAGGAATTTCTGGGACACAAATTCGTCCTTGCAACCTCAGAATCCCTTCACTATCGAGCTGGAAATCTGAAGCATTGCCTTCACGAATCCGCTGACTCGTCCCTTTAATAAATTTGTCGTCTTTTTGGAGAGCAGATATCTTGTCAATCAAAGAAGTCGCAATGATAAAACTGGCGATCATAACATTCTTTCTACTTAACGCATCGGCCACGACATTGGCTTTCCTTGGAGTGTATAGAATCTCAAAATCGTATGCTGCCAGGAATTCTAGCCAATGATGCTGCCTCAGATTCAAGTCTTTCTGGGTGAACAGATACTTTAACGACTGATGGTCTGTAAACAGTTCAAATTTCTCACCCAGGAGATAGTGTCTCCAGATTTTCAAAGCAAATACTATAGCCAACAACTCAAGATCATGAGTGACATAGTTCTTTTCATGTGGCTTCAGCTGGCGGCTAGCATAAGCAACAACCTGACCCCTTTGCATTAATATTGCGACAAGGCCTTCTCTAGAGGCATCGGTCCAGACCTTTAAATCCTGATTGCCATCGATAATAGTTAACACTGGAGCCGTTGTTAATCTTAACTTCAGCTCTTCAAAAGCCTCCTCACATTCTGGAGTCCACTTGAATTTCGAGTGCTTCTTTGTAAGCTTTGCTAAGTGACTAGATATCTTCGAAAAATCTTTAACGAACTTCCGGTAATAACTAGCCAACCCAAGAAAACTACGGACTTCTGTAGGAGTGCTCTGATACCACGATGTGACGACCGCGAATCCCGTACTGACGGGGACAAGGGTAATCTTTGGAATATAACACAGAAAACAGATAATAGCAGAACAGAAATAAATAAATACACCAGATAATGAATAAATGATACACTGGATAAACATAATCATCAGAGTTACACAGCATACAGGATCATACTTAGTACAAATACAGTTCAGCTATACATAAATGTCTACAGCGGAAAACAAACATAATATGTACAATAGGAGCTGAACAGCATAAAAAGAGATAAGTGATAGAATCCATCTTCAGCTCCAGCTATCTAGAAGGAGCCAGCGAATACCTGAATACAAGGCTGCCCGTGTAGAAAAAGGGGCACCCGAGTTTGCAAGTGAAACAAACTACGAGTCAGTCATGGGACTGGTATGAGAAATCTACTTTACACATTATATAATTTGGCTAATCACAGGACCACGCCACTTTCGCGGAATGGGTTTACTCCATTGGATTGCCAGTGCTTTAAAACAATTAAATCTTTTAAACATCGCAATGCTTTTTATAAAAATGAAGCCGATATAAGAGTCAAGTCCCATCACACAATGCAACGCAAACCGGAGGATAGAGTTTTACCTTATATCGACCAAAATATGCTTGGTACGAGCAAAACAAATCATTTGATAATCAGACTCCAACTGTAAAATAGTAAGAGAACGATTCCATAGGTATTAACCCCGAAGGCCGAAACCAACATCAGACCAATACCCAGGAAACCATCCATCTAATCTTGTTTACAGTTAGTTTCTAATTTCATACACAATCGTAAATATCAATCATAGACGACATGAGCGTCCCATGCCACTATGTCGCCAAATATAGGTTTACAATCAAAACCGCACGATGTCGTATTTGGAAATTGGATTTCCGTCATGAACCAAGGCAAAAGATAGTCCTTACCGAATTCGAGACTGTCTAGCCCGAGTCTCAAGAATAGCCGCAACCGCACCTTAGATCATCAGGGCCGGTCCACACGGAGTGGATTATAGTGCCTGAACAATACGTCTCCCCGCCCTTTGGGGCGTAAATGAGCCAACGAATGACTCCATCGGTCCCAGATCGACCGATATAACCGAGGCGCCTCGCAACAGCAACAACCACATAAGTCAAACTCGTCAGGGCGTGTAAAACCACTGATGCCACTTCTAACTAGAAGGAAACACATGCCCTCCCTGATGTCCTCCCCCGTTTCTGGTTCATACCGGGGTGTGAGGCTCGCGAATTCACGTTATACACAAAGCTACGCCACACAGGCGGTGCTTTGATCATCAACCACAAGACTTTGCTTTTCAACAGAAGCCCTGATCACTGCATCTTAGCATGCCACACAGGCAATTCACACCGTGCAACTGATGGCTATCAATCACACAAAATAAATTCCAATGTCAGACACACCGTCCATTTGCAAGTCCGTTATGGGTCTGAACGAAGCCGGAGGCACTATATACCTCGCAAACCCATCGATTTCCACGTACGTCTGGACGATCACCACTCATTATCCATATTTTGGGATGCCTCCCAATCAGGACATCAGTTACCATCCAAACGAGGTGAAGATCTCCGGTCTTCAACCACCGTCTTCATCTTCGATTTCTTATCGTCGATTCAGTCATTCAAAATGGGATAAACCCGGTCTTTCTGAGCAACTCGCATATATAATAAATAAGTGCTACACAAAAACATCATACGCATCATTTCAATTCATTAGTCACTAACCGTAAATCAGTAAGAGAACGATTTCCCAAATATTAACCCCGAAGGCCGAAACCAACATCAGATCAACACCCAAGAAACCATTCGACTTAGACAACCTTCAGTTAGTTTCTAAATTTCACATCCATATCGTTTACAATATTTTATAATGATTTATCGCTATTTTTATTTATTTTAAAATAGCCAATTTATTCAAGACGACGCTTCGGGCCATAACGCGGCCGTGGCGCTGTTTTTCTTTAGATTTGATTTACACATATCTGAAAATCTAACCATTGGATCATCACAAAATTTATATCATTAGAAAGATCTTTTCAAAACGAATCCAACGGTTCTAGTTTTGGGAAAAATCCGACGGTCGGATCTCCCGGTACAATCGTTTGAAGTTTCGATTTCAAAATACGAACTGCAGCGTTGTTATTCGATTTAATTTAATTATATTTATATATATATATAAATATAATCGATTCTGGCATTGTTTTTCTTCAGATTTGAATTAAACATTCCAGACAATCCAACTGTTGGATCTTTGCAAAGTTGGTGTCGTTGGAAAGATATTTCCAAAGCGAACCCAACGGTTTCGGTTTCGGGAAAATCTGATGGTCGGATCTCCCACACTAATCGTTTGAAATCGCGGTTTCAAAACACGAACTGCAGCTTCGTTATTCGATATATTTCAATTCTATTTATATATATATCGTTTCTTTGATTTCAAAGCTATATTCTTTTCATATATTTGATAAAAATGATATTTTTGTCCAACAAACATTCACTTCGACACTTCACTATTTTTGACAACTCATGTGTACAGTGGAAAGGTGATTTTTATTGTAAAACAATTCATTTCAAAACGCGATTATTTTATATAGTTCATATAAGTAATAAAAATATGATTTTTATTATAAAACAATTTATTTCAAAACAAGAGTATTCTATATAGTTCATATTGATGATAAAAATAGGATTTTTATTATAAAACAATTTCTTTCAAAATATGAATACCATTCAACACCTGAATTCTATTCCACGAATGAATTTCAATTCAACACATGAAGGTTTTCTATAGTTTATATTTTTAGATAAAAAGGTGATTTATATATTTAAAACACGAATACCATTCAACACGTGAATTCTATTCAACGAATGAATTTCAATTCAACACATGAAGGTTTTCTATAGTTTATATATATAGATAAAAAGGTGATTTTTATATTTAAAACACGAATACCATTCAACACATGAATTCTATTCAACGAATGAATTTCAATTCAACACATGAAGGTTTTCTATAGTTTGTATATATATAGTAAAAAAGGTGATTTTTATTGCAAAACAATTTATTTAAAACACGAATACCTTTCAACACATGAATTCTATTCAACGAATGAATTTCAATTCAACACATGAAGGTTTTCTATACAACACGCGAATATAGTTTCAACACAGGAAAATAATTCTAACACAAGAATATTATTCAAAATTCAGGCAGCATAACGGCAGGGTAGTTAAAACCGGGGCCATCCCTAGTACGGCTCCTCGCCCTACCTTAAAGCCTCGCAGCTTTTGACAATGGGGAATCATGCATCTAGTTCGCACGCATGCGGCATGTATATATTTTTCATTTCCACAAACTAATCCTATGTGGTTTCAACCAAATATTTCAACCACAAACGGGTATTTTTCAACCACAATCAATCAATTTCAACCACAAACAATTATAATCAACCATTCGCTATCAACCAATTTTCACACCAATCACAATTAATAAATATCGTCCATGGTTTGTGGACGAGGGGCGTATATATATATATATATATATATATTTTATATAAGCATTTCACTTCTATTTCAACACATATATAATTTTTACAACGCATATATAACTTATACATCGAACGTACGACCTATACAACGCTTATATATGAGGTGTACAACACTTATACAGGTCATACATCGACTATATAATCTATACATCGTCGTTTTCTATATCGTTTATAGATTAGAAATCTCACATTGGGTTCCACTGCACCAAAAATAGCAGAAGGCTCAGAAAAATATGCGGTCTCTTCTAGAATGTAGAAGACGTCCACACGAGTCCACTGTCTCTTGTTTCACTGAATTTCGTCAAGAAACGAAAAAGATATGATTTTTACAGTGAAATCATAAACCGTAGCGCTTTAAACTGCTATAATATAGTTTAAAATTAAATAGGTCGTATACCTTTTTAAATGATTCAAAACTAGGTTTGAATTTAACTTCCAATCTGTTGCTCGATATGAGGATCGGGCTTCACGACGTCGAAGAGCCAGGTGGGGCGCACGTGCGCCAGGAAGGGGGCCCACTTCGGTGGCCTCTGGCGACGACAGTGGCGGTCCAAAGACCGGATGTTCTCGAGCTCGATTCGAGCTCCACAGGCCATGAAAAAATCCAAGGTTGGTATGGATTTGAAGATCGTGAGGAGCACTACAAAATTCTCCAAAGGGGCATTGGGTTTCGTGGAGTGTGGAAGGAGAAATCGAAGAGAGAAGTTCCGAACTCCTTTCCGTCGTTCGCGACCTGGTATCGGGGAGAGAGAAAGGATTTTGTTGACCAATGAATTTTTTTTCTTTAATTTATATATTTTTAAATTCCGAAAATACCCCCTTTCACACACGAACCCCAATCCAGACCCAACGACTGTCGTCCCTAGCGTTTTACCCCCATTCCAAACACAATGGGATATGTTTCGTAGGCCCATTCGACTATTTCAGTCAGTTTTCCTTCAAATTAAAATATAAAACATTCAATATTTAATTTGAACGTACATTTCAATTTGCCAGGGCCACAAACTGATTCGAAAATTTCCAGAAAAATAAATCTGGCTATGTTTTGATGATACGGTCCCAACAAAACTAGTTTCGTCGAATTCTGAGACCGTTTGAAAAATGGCCCATTTCTGGTCGATCCAATTTAATAAAAATCGACCAAAACACATTTTCCTTTGCCACGCTCACATACTAGCTTCAAAAATTATGAAATTTGAAACCTAGCAGTAATTTGACATCCCGGATCCAACAAAAGTGGTTTCGTCGAATTCCGAGGTCGTATACAAAATGGCCATTTTCACGGGCTATATAATTTCTACATCGACCTTTCTGAAAATTCATTTGGCCATAACTTTTGCTTCCTACTATGAAACTTCGATTTTTCAGATTCGTTAGAAAGATACTCACTAACAGATTTAAATATTTTTACTTTCACTCAAATCCATTTTGTTTTGCACCCGGTACAGTCAGTCAAAGTTTGAATTCAAATTTTGAAACTACCGCGCCATTTCAGGCCTTGTTTATAATTCAAATTAATTATTTTCTTTTTCACCATCGATTCAAACATACATTTTGTTGGCTCGCTTTTTGACCAAGCCATCCAGGATCATTCATGAAAGGAAATCAGGAAACCAAGTCCCCCAAGAAAGTGGAAGAATGGATCGCACGCCATCGTCTCGCCCAGGAACGGATCGCACGCCATCGTCTCGCCCAGGAATGGATCGCGCTCTATCGACTCGCCCAGGAACGGATCGCTCCCATCTCGTCGACGAGCGTCACCTCCAGGCGATCCGATCCCTTGTAACGAACCGAATCCCCTGACCCGTTCGACCACGGGCTGGTCTTCAGCGATCCGAAACGCGCGGATCTAACGACACCTGTTCACAACGGCTAGTTTGACTGTTTCTTCAATGGTGGCGATGCGATCCGAAAATCTCGGGATTCGTGCCACGTGTCTGCGATCCGCCTGACAAAATCAGCTATAAATAGCCCAGAGCTTGGCATTTTTCGGGATCTTTTTGGCAATAGTGAATACTGAGTCCGCCATTGTTGTCAAACCACTGAAATATTGAGAGAAATCTCTATTGTACTAGCTTTTAAAGCATAATCAATAAGATATAAAGTGGACGTAGGCTCGTTAACGCCGAACCACTATAAATTCTGAGTGTTATTTTCTTTTTCCTTGTTCCTCATTTAGAATTCTCTACAGTTCAAAACAATTTGGGTGTTAGGTCCAAATTTCGATCTAACATTTTTGGTGCTTTCACTGAGAAACTCAGCCTTAAAGTTTCGTCATTCGTTTTCTTGAAGATTCCAGCGATTCGGATATCATGGCTGGAAAAAGATCTAAAGTTTCGCAGACCAACGAAACGATCGAGGAGAGTGTGCACGAACTGGGCAACGAAGAGACTCTGGATCGCGGAGCGTAGGGGGCGATCCGATCCGATGAAAACACCTCGTTCCGAGTCGATGAGAACGAGACGATCCGCGCTACTGAAGGAGTTGTTACTCGATCCCGGGGCAACACCTCGCAGCCTCCGCGCACCATGACCACGAGTCGATCCCAGGGGGGCGCAGCGAACCGCCCTCCACGAACCGCAGCTACCCGAACTGATGGTCAGAACACAACTCGACCTAGAAAAGAACCCATGACCCACTCCTATCGTCCTGGAACCTCTGCTCGACCCGGTCCGAGCACTATGCCCATAAGAGAGGGTGATGATGACCATTATGATCCTGCTGCTCCTGTTACTGAGGGGGATCTTTCCCGCTTTGTCGAAATGTGGGATAGGTTATTTGATGAGTTAGCCGCCCAAAGGCAGGAGAGTTCTATCCTCCGGCAAAACCTGACGGCTATGGATAGAAGACTTGATGAGTTAACAAGGCAAAGAACATCGCCAGTTCGTCCACTCACCCCAGCATATTCCTCTTCATCTGAAGAATCGCCGAGACCTCCGCGGCGACCGTATGAAAGAGCCGAAAACATAGAACAGCTCCGGTTCGGGACCCTGCCCTCACAAGAAGAAGAAGAACTAGGGGCAAGACCCAGAAACCGTAATATGGATGGTCAAGCAACGACCCTCAGAACTCGAGGCGTGAATAGTCATGTGCATGACATACCACCTCAGCCTTGTCGCCGTACACATACTCATGATAACAGGGGGCAGCGAGGCCCCGTCCAAGCCCCAGGTTTTGTGGCTGCTCCCCGAAGAGAGATCAGAGAGCCTCGTCGGGCCAGAGGCACTGATCCTGAACCTCCTTTGACTAGTGCAAACGTTGCAGCCATGGTTCACCAGATTTTGGCCGACAGCCGTGGACAGCGGAACGAGGATTGGGGGATTGACCGTAGTCATACTCCTTTTACTGACGATATTTTGGATGCAACTTTTCCAAGGCGTTTCAACATGCCGCAGATGAACCGATATGCAGGAAGATCTGATCCTGTTCAACACCTGATGAGATACTCTTGGTCGATGACTGCTGCCGCCGCTTCTGATGCAGTTAAGTGTAAAGCGTTTCCCATATTCCTGGAAGACGTGGCTTTGCTATGGTTTACTCGCCTGCCGGCAAGATCGATCTCCAGCTTCAGGGAACTAAGCGAGAAGTTCGTAGAGCAATTCCGTATCTACGCACAGAAGACGAAAAGCGTGATCGATCTATTTCTTGTCAAACAGCGACCAGGCGAAAGTCTAAGGATGTACCTGGATCGTTTCAATTTGGCCGCCACTGAGGTCAAAGATCCTCATGAGCCGACCATTGTCGCAGCGCTAATTGATGGAGTGGATAAGGATACTGAATTCGGGAGGTACTTGGCAGGCAAACCACCCCACACCAGAGAATTATTCTATGAGAAAGCCAATGTACATCTACGCCGGGAAGAGGTGTACGCGAACCGAAAGCTTAAAACAACTGATAAGGAAGAAGTTCAGAGCAATGTCGCCATCAAACAGACTGGAGACAGCTCGGGGAAAGTTGAGGTTAACGTCAGAAATCAGAACCAGGGTGGTCGCCGACCGGGTAACAACAGTAACAATGCTAATGGCAACAGCCGGAAGAGGGGCCGAGGGAACGACTCCCAGAGAAGGACTCGTCCCAGGGCCTTTGAAAGTTATACACCCATAAATGATACTCTGGAAAATATCTTCATGGATGCGTATGAAGTCCTCCAGAATAAGAGGCCACCTCCTAGAGAGTCGACGGAAAAAGAGCGTGAGACAGGGAAGTTTTGCCTCTTTCATCAAATTCACGGCCATTCGACGAATGAATGCCGTCACCTGAGGGACGTAGTCGAAAGGTTGCTTCGAGAAGGGAAGCTAGACAAATACAGAGTAGCGCCTAGGGACAGGGGGCAAGCAGTGCAGGCCCCGAATCAAAATCAACTTGCTGCTAGGCCAACTGCTCAGCAAAAGGGAAAGAATATTGTAATCAACACCGTGATCGGTGGACTTTACCTTGCTGGGCACAGTTCCAAAGCTTTAGATCAATATGTCAACGCAGCCAAGCAACACCTCGAAGTGGGGGAATGTAGCAACCCCGAGGACAGTGTTCCGGTGAAGCAGCAAAAGATGATGACTGATGATGTTGTTTTCCGAGAGCGAGAAAGCATTGGGGTCCATGCTCCAACTGAAGATCCACTTGTAATCACAATACCCATTGGGCCAGCCACTGTTCATAAGGTACTGGTGGACAACGGGAGTTCCGTTAATATCCTTTTCAAAAAAGCCTTTGACCAGATGAATCTTGAGATAAAAGACTTGAAGCCCTGCCAAGGATGGATTCGTGGATTCAATGGAGCATCCACCGCACCTATAGGTTACGTAGAATTGCCAGTTACACTTGGGGAAGGAGAACGCCAGAGAGTGAGAATCCTTCCCTTTGTGGTTTTGGATGTCGAATCGCCATACAATGCCTTCTTGGGCCGGCCGGCCCTCGCAAAATTTAGAGCCTGTATAGCCCCCTGGTGCTTGCTATTGAAGTTCCCCACAGAAGCCGGCGTTGGTATCGTCAGAGGGGATCAAGTTGCTGCGCGAGCATGTTATGTTGCCGAATTAAAGTTGCTTCGCAACGGCGGGGATATCGAAACTAAAGGCACTCCTCCCCCTTTGGGGGCGGAAACATTATAGCAATCAAAGAGGATAATTGTTGGAGAGTTGCCTAGAGTGATGCCCGAGGATATAGATCCCAGACAGGATCAAGACCCCGGGGGCAGAACGGCAACTCCCAACGAAGCAACTGTGGATGTGCCAATCGATGACAGTGATCCGGAGAAGGTCCTTAAGATTGGATCCCAGTTAAGTCCGACTCTTGCCGAAGAATTGACGACTTTCTTAAAGAACAACTTGGATGTATTCGCTTGGACCCATGCGGACATGTGCGGGATATCCCCATCAATCATGAGCCATTCTTTGAGCATTAACCCCAAACATCCTCCAGTGAAGCAAAAAAGGCGAGTGCTGGGCCCAGAGAGGTCCGCTGCCTTGAAAGAAGAGGTTGGGAAGCTAAAGAGTAATGGATTTATCAGAGATTCAACTTACCCAGATTGGATTTCGAACCCAGTCCTGGTAAAGAAGGCCAATGGGAAGTGGCGAACGTGTATCGACTTCTCGGATTTAAATAAAGCTTGTCCCAAAGATAGTTTTCCATTACCTTGAATTGACCAGTTGGTAGATTCGACGGCAGGTCACGAGCTTCTTTCATTCATGGATGCTTATTCAGGATACAATCAGATTCCGATGCATGTTCCGGACCAAGAGCATACTAGCTTTATCACTGATCTGGGATTATATTGTTACGTAGTGATGCCCTTTGGCTTGAAGAATGCAGGCGCTACGTACCAACGTTTGGTCAACAGAATGTTTTATAACCAAATCGGGAAAACGATGGAAGTATACGTCGACGATATGTTGGTTAAATCCAAGCAATCCTTTCAACACACTACTGACTTGGCAGAGATGTTCGGCATTCTTCGAAAGTATGGGATGAAACTCAATCCCACCAAATGTTCATTCGGTGTTGCTTCTGGAAAATTCTTAGGATTCATTGTCAGTTCGCGCGGTATCGAGATTAATCCGGACCAGATCACGGCAATCAGGAACATTCAAGAACCTAGGCAAATTAAGGACGTGCAAAGCCTTGCTGGAAAAGTGGCCGCACTAAGCAGATTTATCTCTAGGGCTACGGATAAGTGCATCCCATTCTTCGAATTAATACAGCGGGGAAAACGCCACTTTAAATGGACACCTGACTGCGTGGAAGCGTTTCAGAACTTGCTCAGACACTTGGAGAAACCTCCAATTCTATCTAAACCAATAGACCACGAGGATTTATTCGTGTATTTGGCAGTATCATCTCATGCAGTCAGCTCAGCATTGGTAAGGGAAGAGGAGAAGGTCCAAAGACCTGTGTATTACGTGAGTAAAAAATTAACAGCGGCAGAGCGTAATTATCCACGGATAGAAAAACTGGCGTATAGTTTACTGATTGCCTCCAGAAAACTTCGGCACTACTTTCAAGCACATCCTATTATCATATATACTGATCACCCACTCAAGCAAGTTCTACAGAGACCCGAGGCGTCTGGAAGGTTACTCAAATGGAATATTGAGTTAAGTCAATTTGACTTGAACTTTCAGCCCAGACGATCAATTCGGGGGCAAGTGATAGCTGACTTCATAGCAGAATTCACTGTTCCTGAAGAAGACATAGCAAACGAAGAAGTGGAACCCTCAAAATTACTTTTCGACCCTAATGTCTGGAGATTATATACTGATGGTGCTAAAAATAACGAAAGGTCCGGCGCTGGAATAGTGCTTGAAACCCCCGAGAAACGATTGATAACTTATGCCATCCGAATGGAGTTTCAGGCCACTAACAACGATTCTGAATATGAAGCTCTGATAGCCGGATTAAAGATTGCAAAGGTGCTAGAAGTCACAAAATTGAACATCTTCTGCGATTCCAAGTTAGTTGTGAACCAAGTTACTGGGAGATTCCAAGCTAAAAGTGCAAGATTGGTTCTATACTTAAAGAAAGTGAAAGAACTACTGAATGAGTTTGATCACTACAGCATATCTCATATTCCGCGGTCAGAAAATCAGCAGGCAGACAAGTTGGCAAAGATAGCTAGTTCTAACGATCCTGAAGTGATAGGGCTAGCCCCCGTTGAAGTACTTCGGTCTCCCAGCATTGATCAGATGGAAATCGACCCAGTACTAGAGACGGAACCAGAAAAGGAGTCGTGGATGACCCCTATAAAGAATTTCCTAATGGATGGAGCGCTTCCGACCAGAAAAAGCGAGAGGCGTAAAGTGATTCGTAAAGCCGCCCGATACGTACTGCAAGGCGGAGTCCTTTATAGACAAGGGTATTCAATGCCCCTCCTTCGGTGTATAGCCCACGGTGACGTCAAACGTGTGCTGCAAGAAGTCCACGAAGGCGAATGTGGCGACCACACAGGGGGGCAAACTTTGGCAAAAAAGATATTACGGCATGGTTACTTCTGGCCTACCATAAACAAGGATGCAGTAAGATATGCACGACGATGTGATGCATGCCAGAGATTTTCAAAGATACCCAGAGCGCCTCCAAGCCAGTTAAAAACAATGATGAGCCCGTGGCCATTTGCTATGTGGGGAATTGATATCATTGGAAGTCTCCCCATAGCAAGGGGTGGAGCCAAGTTCGCCATTGTGGCCGTAGATTATTTCACTAAGTGGGTCGAGGCAGAACCACTAACTACAATCACAACTAAACGGGTAATCAACTTCATCGTGAGAAACATCATCTGTCGATTCGGGATTCCAAAAATTGTGATAACAGACAACGGAACTCAATTTGATAGTGCTGAATTCAGAAACTTCTGCCAAAAATACCACATCGAGAATCGATACACATCTGTGGCACACCCACAATCGAACGGGCAAGTTGAAGCTGTAAATAAAGTAATTAAGTCCATTCTGAAAAGAAGAATGAAGCGGGCTAGAGCCATGTGGGCTGACGAATTGCCCTTGGCACTATGGGCCTACAGGACGACATATAAATCAGCAACAGGACATACCCCGTTCTCCCTTGCTTTTGGAACGGAAGCAGTCATCCCGATTGAGATAAAGGTACCTTCTCATCGGGTGACCTATTATGATCCAATGTCTAATAACGAATTGCTCCTTGAGTCCCTGGATATGATCGAAGAAAAGAGGGATGAAGCCGACCTGCGTGCTCTGAGATGCAAACAACAGGTCGCCCGATACTACAACAAAAATGTCCGAGCCCGAACCTTGGAACCCGGAGACTTGGTTCTGAAACGTGTCTTTCCACCCCCAACTCATATGGGAGCGAAGTGGGAAGGACCGTATTCTATTCTCAGCAAGCTTGATAACGGAACCTTCAAGCTGGCAACCGTAGATGGAAAGGAGATCCCCAGAGTGTGGAATGCCCAACATCTACGGCCATATCTAACATGAGAAGTTTCAAATCTATTCTTTTGTTTTGTAAAAAAAAAAAGAAACTATGTACAGGGCATGACTTGCCTAGAACAGTCTGATTTCTTAAAGCAAGGGATTATAAAGTGGACGTAGGTCATGATTCGACCAAACCACTATAAAAATACTGTGTGTCATTTACCTTTACTGCGTCTTTATTTATTTGCCTATGAAAATCAGTGTGAATATTGCAGGTACCCGAAGTCCAGTGCCGACATTTCCTATCGTAAACTAATCAGAGGAACCCAAAGCCTTGGTAAATGCTCTAGCTGCTTGTCCGACTGGTTTTAATCCTCGGAGCTTGGATTAAAATGTAAACCTGAGACGAGTTTGAGGAGCATGCATGATCGCAGACGGCTGAGTTCGAACTCTAACTCTCCAGAGAGAGAGAGAGTATAAAAGCGTCTCCGATTGAGCGCTGAGAAAGAGCTCCTTTCCCGCTGAAGGATCGGGGAGCGAATGAATCGCTGAGCTCGAACTCTAACTCTCCAGAGAGAGAGAGAGTATAAAAGCGTCTCCGATTGAGCGCTGAGAAAGAGTTCCTTTCCCGCTGAAGGATCGGGGAGCGAATGAATCGCTGAGCTCGAACTCTAACTCTCCAGAGAGAGAGAGAGTATAAAGGCGTCTCCGATTGAGCGCTGAGAAATAGCTCCTTCCCCGCTGAAGGATCGGGGAACGAACGAATCGCCAAGCATAAAACTCTAACAATTGATTAGGGGGCATCACGCACTCCTATGCGAACGCTAAACTTTGATATAACAAGTGTAACATAGCATGAACATTCTTCTTCTTGTTGATTGACTGACTTATAATTATTAATAGCTGGCTAACGACTAAATGTGGAAAGTTTCTATGAATACAGGTACACAATGATGTAAGAAGAAGCGAATCCTTGTTTATGTACTGCAAATCAGCAAAGTGAAAACAAGTTAGAAACAAAAGTGAGGGCCAGTCTCACAATTACACCTCCTGGCCAGTGGGAAGCTTAAAAGGCAAAATATCAGTAAACATCCTATTTATGCTTTGATATCTTCTCTCGCTTTTGCCTCTCCAGCCTCTCCTTGTCGGCTTCAGATGGATCCCCCTTCTTCCTTTTCCGCTTGTCCACGAGGGGAGCATCTGACTCCTCTGAGGTTTCCTCTCCCCCATCTTTTCCCTTGCTTCTGCCGAAGAGGGAAGCCGGGAAGTCATCAGGGTTTGCGAAGTGAAGTTGCCGGCTGATGGACTTGGACAGGATTTTCATAATCATCCCAGTTTTGGGATCGAACTCTGCAAGAGGGACCACATCCAAAGCCTCATCCCCCACCTTCTTCAAAGCCAACTCTTTCTCTTATCTGGATTTTCGGCTGGCCAGGGGTTCCTCATCATCATCATCATCGTCGGCCTTCTTGGTGCCGGTGGTATCCTCTTCGTCATCCACATGCCGGCCATCCAAGTCTTTTAAAGCCTCGATAGTCTCAGCATCTTTGGGTACGTCGGCACTAGGCACCGAGATGCTTCCTTCAGCTGTTGCGGCCTCGACTCGCTCTGAAACATCGATTTCCGCACCCGGCAGGACGATCCCCTCCTCCAATTCTCTCTCTTTTCCAACACCCTTGTCGGCGGGCTCGCCACCTGCATTATGAGAGACACACATTACTAATTCAATGGGTTGTCCTGTTAGACGACGACAATTCGCAATCGCTTTAGCAAATTGTTGGGAAAAGAATAAGGTACCTTCAGCAGATACTCCCTCTTGAGTAGATCCGGATGCTCCAACAGCCACGGGAGTTAAGCCTAAGGGGATCAGCGGATCGTCAGGATGATACTCCTCAACTTCGGAGGTTTTAGACTTCGCGGCGGAGCTGGAACCTTCGTCAATTTTGCTTTTGCCTTTAGCCATGGTTCTCTCCTTCTCCATTTCCGCCAGGATTAAGCGACGGCCCTCTACCAGATCCTCAGGCTCGTTGTCCCTTAGGATGCTTTTCATCAATTCATCTTCATCGATCTCTTCGACCCCTAATCTATGTTTTTCGCCTTCCACTATGGCATCCCATAAGTTGGCCAAAGTAACATGATAATCCGGGATCCATGAGATATTGCGAGTTTTGAGAACCTGACCGAGGAAATCAAAGATCATCTCCTCAAACCCCTCGATTTCTTTCTCTCTTTCAAGGAGTTTGTTGTTGGAGGCAGTGGCCATTTCAATGGCGCTATCAACGTTCTTTTCGGCAAGAGCTGCCCGTCTCTCCGCGTCTACCACCTGATCATTCAAAATCACTTTTTCCGCCTCTGCCAGAGCCAACCTTTCTTTCAGGCTCGCTTTTTCCGCCTCCCAAGCGGCCTTCTCCGTCAAAAAATGGCCTTGTGCCGTTACCAATTCGATGTTGGCCATTCTGAGGTCTTCAACTTCCTTTTTTAAGGCCATTTTTTCCTGGCTATTGGAGTCCAGTTCTAAGTGAAAGCGCTGCTTGGCGTTTTCTAATTCAGTTTTATAGCTTGCGGCGTCTCTCTGTGCCAGAGCGAGCTGAGCTTGAGCGTCTTCCAGGTCCTTTTCTAATTTCGTCCTAGCCCTTTCATTATTTTCGAGTTTTGCTTTAGACCTGTGAGCTTCTATTTCGAGTGTCCGAATGACCTCCGAAAGATTAAGTGCGTGCTTCTTCATCGCCTCGTACTGCTTGGCCGCGTGACGGATATGCCCGATAACTTCTTTATCCCAGTTTTTAGGAACTGGTTCCAAGGCAGGAACAAAGACCATCCTATCGAAGAACATTCCTGGAAATTGTTCCCGTAGCTTTTCCAGCCTACCTTGGATTTCAGGACCGTGAACGTAGTCCCGTGAACCGGAGGCAGCTAATTCTGGTTGGCTGGTGGGGACTATGTTGCTTCTCTCTTGCTCAGTGTCTTTGGATGAACCCCTGTCCCCATCTTTGGATTCGTGACGCCTTTTGGACGACCGACTGTGGGAAGGCGCACTCTTTGGAGGAGTCAACTCTTTTGGAAGTGTCTTCCCCCCGGTCGGAATTATTGGATGACTCGAAGGCCTGGTAGAGGTTGATTTGGGTGGAGATCGAGGTTGCGAAGAGCTCGGCTTGTGAGAAGGACCGCGAGGGCGCTCAGTACCCGAACGAAGGCTGGGGGTGCCTTCGCGAAGAGAACGGTACGAATAAGATTTCCTGCGTGACATCGCTCCTGCAAAAAAGAAAAGAAGAGCATATTATCACATTGAATATCCACGACTTAATAGTGCACGGTCAGGCAGTGTGTGTGAGGTGTGCATCCCATATAATTCCCCCTAACAGACCCGGGCCTGGAGACAGGCTCGTCTGGCCCGTTTCACGTCCCCTTGTTGAATCAGCCGCCTCTTCGGGAGCAGGAAAGAAAGGCTCCTCGCCGAAGTCTTTTTCCGTGTATTCAATGTCGGGCAAAGGAATTTTATTCAGCTCGTCGAATAACTGTTCTTCTGTCAATTCGTCATCACCGACAGTTTCCATTGGAGCAGAGGTAGGGATTTCCTTCGACGCATCACCACGGGACTCATCCCCCCTGTATACATTCAAGTCTTCGTCGTCTTGGATGACTATCGGAGAAGGACTTTTGTGAAATTTGGTTGTCTCCACCGCTTGTGAAGTTCCCTCTCCTTCCGTCGGGGGCACATATTTATAAGGTTTGCCGCCGGTTCCAAGTCCAAATTTCCTATCCAAGAGGCGATGCTTGTGAAGGTTGTCATCCGTAATGCATTTTTTAATCCTTAAAAAGTCGGATCTGCTTTGCAAAAGAATGGATAACCGGTTGTTGTATAATGCACCCTCTGTTTTCGGGAAGACATGATCTGTTTAAGACAAAGGAAAAAGCGGAAGAATGTTATTACTTAGACTCCCCAAGCAAGATATTCAACTAGGCGATCAAAATTTACTTGATTTGAGCCATCTCCGTGAGCATCCAGCCTGTCTTCTTATGTAAAACCAGTCAGACTTAGGATCCCCGATGTTGCTGTATCCGTCATACAGAACTTTCCTGTTCGCCACTGATTCAAAAAAGGAAAAGTTGGGAGTTGCAGAAGAACGGTGCTTGAAAAGAAAGAAGAACACCAGGTCTCTGAATTTGAGTTCGGCGTGCAAGATTTCCGCATAAGCTACATATAAAGAGTATAGAGACGCGTAGGCGTTTGGATGAAGCTGCATCGGGGCAATGCCTAATCGTCTCAGAGTTTCAATGACAATTGGAGGGAACGGAGGAATAGCTCCTACTAGGCACATTGTCCGACTGATCGACATATACCCTTCCGGTGCTAGATGGGGTCTGTCTTCGCTTCCAGGTGTTAAGACATCGTCCCAAGGAATGCCGTGTCTTAAGCAGATTCTCTTGAGTTTTATCTCGTCGAGCTTGGACGCTAAAGAGTCAGAGAATTTATCTATCCCGACTGCGCCTGGAATTTCGTCCGGAGCTCGTTCGTCAGACTCGGGGTTGTTGCTGGATGACGTGCTTTCTGTCGGATCTGATTCTGTGGCTTCATATTCAGACCCGGAATCTTCACCTTCTGGATTGATTGGGGGAATTTGAGGATTGTGCTGTTCAGGAGTCTCGGATTCCGTTTCGGCTACAGATCTTGAGGAAGAGCGGTCGTTCGACATTGCTGCTAGGACGAGAAAATATGAACGATAAGATCAACACTACCCGTCCCCAGTGTGTGCAAGTGCTGCTGTGTGTGTTTGTGTGTGCGCATTATTAAAAACGATAATAAAACATGAAAGCAGTCGAGGTTATTAAAGGTCGCTAGTCGTCATATGCAGTCAAATCATGAAGTCATTTAGTCCAGAGAGATCAACGTCAAGGCTCTATCCTAACTGTCCATAGTTTTGTAGCGACAAGGCGCTGATTAAAGACTGAAATTTCTTCGTATCACCAGCCGTGAGACGGATCGCATAGCAGAGGGATCGCCCCCTTCGACTCGCACGGCAGGAGGATCGCCCCCCCTTCGACTCGCATTGTAACACCCCGAATTTCGGTTAATGCTAAAATTCACTAATTACAGAATTAATAAATTGGGGGAAAACGGGCTGCGTCATTGCGTTCGTCTCGGAAAAATACGCGAAATAGAGTCCGAGTTTTCGAGAATCGGAGTCCGTATGAAAGAGATATGGACGAACGAAGTTAGGCAGAAGAACCCGGAACAGGCCAGAAATGCACTGGCGCACTTGTGAAGTGCGCCAGAACAAAAATGCACTGGCGCACTTGTGAAGTGCGCCAGTACAAAAATAGACTGGCGCACTTGGGAAGTGCGCCCGTGCCGAGCCAAGAAACCTGCACAGTTTCTAGAGAGTTCTGTGGTTGGGTGCACCAGTTTGGGGTTTGGGCTTGGTCTTAGGGCTGATTTCTGGAGAGTTCCGAGATCTAAGGGTCCTAAACTAATCTAGGGTTAATCTAAGGGTCTAAAATGCAACCTAATCCTATAAATAAGACCACAACCCTACCCTAATTCATTCATAATTAAACCTAGTAACTAAACTATGGCAAAATGAAACTTGATCATGGCCTCCACAAATCAATGAAGAGGAAAGCAAGCTAATCAACCTCTCTAATCAACTTCTAATCCATTCTAAGCATCTTAATCTTCTTCATTTGGAGTGCAAATTGCTAGTGGTGAGTTTCTATCACTTTGATGATAAATTGTTAAGATAAGTAGATTAGGTGTAATGAGACTTATGGTCTTGAATGCGGATTTGTGAGTTTGAATCATTTGTAATGATATGCTAATCTATGTATAATATTAATCCTAAGTTGAATATGTAAGTTTATGCATATTGAATATGAAAGTTTATGCAAGTTGAATATGTGAGTTTATGCATATTGAATATGAAAGTTTATGCAAGTTGAATATGTGAGTTTATGCATATTGAATATGAAAGTTTATGCAAGTTGAATATGTGAGTTTATGCATATTGAATATGAAAGTTTATGCAAGTTAAATAGGTGAGTGTATGCATGTTGAATATGTAAGTTTATGCAAGTTGGATATTTGGGTTTATGCATAATAAGTAATTGATTTCATGCAAGTTAAGTATGTGGTTTTATGCATGATGAGTATGTGATTCTATGCATGCTAAGTATATGATATTATGCAAGTTTAGTATGTGATTCTATGCATGCTAAGTATGTGATAATATGCATGATTAATAAGTTGTTTTATGCATATTTAACAAGTGGGTTTATGCATGTTTAACAAGTTCATATGCAAGTTACATGTATGATAATATATGCTATGCAAGTTACATGTATGTTAATATGCAAAATATGTTATGCAAGTCATGTGCGATAATATGCAAGTTTGGGTTAAATATAGTTGGGTTAATATATGCTCATGTATGCAAGTTGACATTCTCTTAACCCATGACAAAGTTATATGTTTGTTAATATGCAAGTTACATGTATGTTAATATGCAAGATATGCTATGCAAGTTATATGCTTGTTAATATGCAAGTTACATGTATGTTAATATGCAAGATATGCTATGCAAGTTACATGTTTGTTAATATGCAAGTTACATGTATGTTAATATGCAAGATATGCTATGCAAGTTACATGTTTGATTAATATGCAAGTATGTGAATGCTTATGCAAGTTATGTGTATGCTTAAATGCATGTTTAACATGTTATGCAAGTTATGTGTGCTTATGCAAGTTATGTGAATGCTTATATGCAAGTTCAACATGTTATGCAAGATATGTGTATGATAATATGCAAGTTCATATGCAATATGTTATGCAAGTCATGTGCGATAATATGCAAGTTTGGGTTAAATATAGTTGGGTTAATATATGCTCATGTATGCAAGTTGACATTCTCTTAACCCATGACAAAGTTATATGCTAAGATTTGGTTAAACCCATGATGTTGTGATGGATCTTCCCTTTTATTATGTCGTGAAATGAAAACGATTTGCGTGGGGAACGATGGGGTTAATAAAGATGTTAATAAAAGTATGATTGGGTATGATTAAGCATACCATAAAAACAAATTAACATAAGAGGGAATTTACCTATTGAGTTAGGTCTACCCCATGGGAATTTACCTATTGAGTTAGGTCTACCCATGTTATGAAAAACTTGATATTAATTAGGGATAATTAATATAAATTATGGGGGTGATTAATTAGGTGTAATTAATCGACTAAGACACGAGGTTGGACTCAGTTGTAGCGTAAAACTGCCCGGACCCAACCGGCTTAACCAGTTGCTACAAATGTTAGCCCAATGTGAGAGGTCTTAGGCACAAACTAAATACGTGATTAATGTAAAGACACGAGGTTAGACTCGGTTATGACATAAGGCTGCCCGGACCCAACCGGCTTAACCAGCGGTCATAAAAGATAGTCTAATGTGAGAGGTCTTTATGAGGATCACGGTCTTAATTAATTAAGAAACACTTAACCATATAAGCATGTAGTGGGGCTTGAGGGTTAAGTGGGTGCCTTGGGTGGCATGAGAAAACTAGTGGGTTGCCTTGGGTGGCAATAGAAAAACACGATTAGAATACTTAACCAAAGTGGAACATGTAATTAAACATGATTAAGGGGTTAAGTAAGTGCCTCGGGTGGCATGTGGGAATTAAGTAAAGGACTTGGGTGTCATGTGGAAATCTAGTGGGTGCCTTGAAAGGTAATTAAAATATGATTAATGACTTAACCAAAGTATTTATAACATGTAAGTAGACATGGTTAAAGGGGTTAAGTGGGATACACTAGATAAAAAAATAACAAGCTTAGGTGGTAGCTTGTGGGGGCCCATCTCAACCAATATCCCAAACGTATCTTTGTGGGCTCGACCCAAGTCGGGTGACGGGGCACGCATATTGGGCTTGACTATAAGAGGCCAAAAACGGGTTAGCGGTGGCAACGTAGGACCAACGGGTTTCATATGCGTGTGTGGACCCGGGCTGGTTAGTAAATCGTTGTTACATCGTGTAGATATAAAGCCGTGCACCGTTGATATTATCAGGTTGCCACTTTGGGGAAATGATACACCCCATTGTGGGACCAGCACGGGTATCTACGTTAGGGAGCCGATCGCTTGGGAGTAGTGGGTACACCTAGTAATGATAGGGGCAGACGGCACCTATGTAGGGGTACTAGAAACTACTGGGTAAAAATTACTAAGTACATTTAGTAGGATCAACCTTTAAGTAGGAATTAATCTTAGGTAGGTAAAACTGGTGTGGTGCAGTGTAGGAATTACTCTTGGGTGGATAAGTCTGGGGCGGTGTAATCTAGTAATTATCCTTGGGTGGATAAATGCGTCTTTACGGTGATCTTAGTTTATCCTAAGTTTACCAAGCTGCTTAGTGTAGCCATTCATCCCCAGTCGTTACCGTATATCAACTTATGTCTTCTCTGGTTATTTTAATGATTGTATTGTTAGGGTTATAGGACTCACTCAGACTTATGTCTGACCCCGTTGTTTTTATCTTTTTCCCCCAACCCCAGGTTATTAGAGTGGGCCTGGTGCTAGTGGGCTTTGATCGGATTGCTGTATCTATTCTTTGGAGCTTGGACCGTTGAAGTGAAGCCCAGTTCATCTTTTCTTTTATGGCTATTAGTTATGTAGTGGGATTATGTACTTCTATTTTATCAAGATGGATATTATGTACTTGACTTTGGTTTATGGTTTTGTGATGTAACCAAACATGTATTACTTTCCGCTGCAATGAAATGATGTTTTAAATTTTCAAGTATTACTTATATCTGTCTTGTTGTAATTTTACTGTTCTATATTCACTTAAAATACTTCACCGAAACTAAGGCATTCCCCTGGTATGAGTGACCTTAGCGGACGTGGGGTGTTACACGCATGACAGAGGGATCGCCCCTTTCCGGATCGTAGAGCAGAGAGTTCGCCCCTCATCGAATCGTCGGGCGAAGGGAAGGCTCCCTCACGAACCGTTGCGACTACCGTGGTACGACCCTTGGTTGCCATCTCAATCTTTCGTCTCGCCACTTGCTTCCGTCCTCAATCATTGACCACGATCCGAGTCGGCCTTCCTTCTCCTTCTGCATCCTTCTTCTTCCTCATCTCCTTCCCATCCTCAAGTTCTGAGGTCCATGTTCAATGGCCATGGCGACTTGGTGATTATTTCGGAAAGTAGCGGATTTATATTGTTTCTCTCTGGAATCAGCCGTAGAAATTCAGGAAAGTAGTATAAGAATGCTTTCTATAAAGTTACCTTTCTAAAAACTGAGAGAATTCTTGGATTTTCGAAAGTTTTAAAGGGTTGGATTCGTTTTTCGATAGCTCGCGCGAGACGATTCAGCAGAGAGGAAAAAGAAGGAGAATGAAGAGGGGAGCGTCGGCTTATATAGGCAAGGAAGGTGACCGTTTGCCTCCCCTCCTTTGTCCTATTCGGTCCACGAAACGCCCCACAGGCCACGATCCAGAGACGGAATCGCAAAAAAGGCCCACGGACCGCTTTGAAATGATGGCCCACAAAACTCAAAGCCCGACACGACTCGAAGGAAGATGCGCCCCGTATCGCACAAGACCCTGGGAACTCAGCACGAGACGAGCAGATGACCGAATCGGACCGTGTCGTCCTATGGCGATCCAATTCATGCGTGTGTCAATTTGAACCAATGCGACTGTTAACTTACATCCTTTCAGGAGAGAGTCAATAAGCATCTTCGAAGCATGTTTCATCATCAATAAAACATACTTCGAGGGGGCAAAATGTTGGCTCGCTTTTTGACCAAGCCATCCAGGATCATTCATGAAAGGAAATCAGGAAACCAAGTCCCCCAAGAAAGTGGAAGAATGGATCGCACGCCATCGTCTCGCCCAGGAACGGATCGCACGCCATCGTCTCGCCCAGGAATGGATCGCGCTCTATCGACTCGCCCAGGAACGGATCGCTCCCATCTCGTCGACGAGCGTCACCTCCAGGCGATCCGATCCCTTGTAACGAACCGAATCCCCTGACCCGTTCGACCACGGGCTGGTCTTCAGCGATCCGAAACGCGCGGATCTGACGACACCTGTTCACAACGGCTAGTTTGACTGTTTCTTCAATGGTGGCGATGCGATCCGAAAATCTCGGGATTCGTGCCACGTGTCTGCGATCCGCCTGACAAAATCAGCTATAAATAGCCCAGAGCTTGGCATTTTTCGGGATCTTTTTGGCAATAGTGAATACTGAGTCCGCCATTGTTGTCAAACCACTGAAATATTGAGAGAAATCTCTGTTGTACTAGCTTTTAAAGCATAATCAATAAGATATAAAGTGGACGTAGGCTCGTTAACGCCGAACCACTATAAATTCTGAGTGTTATTTTCTTTTTCCTTGTTCCTCATTTAGAATTCTCTACAGTTCAAAACAATTTGGGTGTTAGGTCCAAATTTCGATCTAACACATTTCATCGCTATTATTCAAAATATTTATTTTAAATATTTAAAATCCACTAAAATAGCCAATAATTTTTTTTTAAATTGGTTCAGATTTTCCGGGTCGCTACAACCTCCTTAATGCAAACCATGATAGTGCCATGCGTCCATTATGTATGCGAAAGAATCCTATCGATACATATTATTTCTACATGTGTGCACAACCATTCACAAAATGCAACATCCATATGATAGTACAATCATTATACATCCATTACTTAAATATGTACACACATTTATATGCAATATGCAATATGAAGTGACTGAGCCGATCTAGTGCCTAAAGTGTGTGTATATGTATCCACGAGCAACCACTAGCAATCACTTGCATCCACATGCATCCATCATACATAACATGTCTCAAACGCATGTTTCAACCATAGGACTACCCTATCTAAAGGTCAAAGATACTAGCGAGAGGGCATTCTAAAGATAAAATAAGTACAAGCTAAGCGATAAAGGAGAAATTAAAAGACATACCCTCAAAAATAAAAGGGTACAATGAACGCATCTTCTCTTTCGTCTCCCAAGTAGCGTAGCTCTCATCATCTCCCCATTGCACTTTGACTAGCTTGACCTCTCGATTTCTCAACTTCTTAATATCCGACCCAAGAATGCACGTAGGAGCTCGTCGAATCGTCGCATCACGCTCGACCTCCACCTCTCTAAGAAAGCTCAGCTCTACCACTTCCGCTGTCTCATGCAAGCACTTCCTCAAATGTGATACATGAAATACATCGTGTACACCACTAAGTCTCTCAGGCAACTCCACTCTATACGCCATCTGTCCAATCCTCTCCTTAATAGGAAACGGCCCTACGAACCTTTGTGCTAACTTCCCAACGGACCCAAAGCGAACAACGTTCCATAGTGGAGACACCTTGACAAAGACCATGTTCCCAATATCAAACTCAAGATCTATCCTCCTCTTGTCCGCATAAGATTTCTGCCTATCTTGCGCCATCTTCATCCTTCTTCGAATCAAATCGATCTTTTTCGAAGTCTCTCTAATCATATCGGGCCCAAGCAAGATCCTATCTGTAGATTCCCACCAACATGTAGGCGAATGACACGACCGTCCATAAAGAGCCTCGAACGGTGCCATGCCAATGCTAGACTGAAAGCTATTATTATATGCGAACTCCACCAAGGGAAGATGTTCCTCCCATGTACCTCCGAAATCTAAGACACACAACCTCAATAGGTCCTCTAGAATACGATTCACCCTCTCGGTCTGGCCGTCCGTCTGAGAATGATATGCGGTGCTCAAACAAGACTGAGTCCCTACTGCCTCTTGCAAGTTCTTCCTAAACTCGCTAGTAAAGATAAGATCATGGTCGCTCACTATAATAGAAGGAACACCGTGCAAACGGACTATCTCTCGAATGTATACGGAGGCTAACCATGGAGCAGTCCTCTTACTCTTTACGGGAATGAAATGGGCGCTCTTAGTAAGTCTGTCTACCACGACCCAAATCCCCGTATTACCCTTCCTCAATCTCGGTAACCCGTCAATAAAGTCCATCGAGACACTTTCCCACTTCCATTGTGGGACCTCCAATGGGTGAAGCAACCCACCAGGCTTCTTTTGCTCTGCTTTTACTTGTTAGCACACCAAGCATCTAGCGACAAACTTAGCCACATCCCTCTTCATACCGGCTCAAAAGTAAACCCGTCTCATGTCCATGTACATCTTGTCCCCGCCGGGATGAATAGTCATCTTCGAACGATGGGCATCATCAAGAGTGGTCTTCCTCAAATCCTCATGCCGTGGTACACAAAGTCTACCGTCCCTACGTAAGCAACCCTTATCATCTAGGGTATACGTACTGAGATGGCTCGATGACTCCCCCCTTTTGAGCTTCTCTACTAACTCAACCAACCGTGGGTCATCTCGCTGTGCCTTACCAATCCGTCCCAAAAGCGTAGGTCTGACCTCTAAGGATGCTAACAAACCGGGTACAAAGTCAATGGAAGGTCTAAAGTCAAACGTAGAGATGAACTCTAAGCTTCGTCGCTCAACAAACAATGGACTCAAGGACAACCTTTTCCTACTTAAGGCGTCTTCCACTACGTTACCCTTGCCAGGGGTATATGCTATCTCAAAATCGTAGGACGCTAAGAATTCCATTCACCTTTTCTGCCTTAAGTTCTAGTCCTTCTGAGAGAACAAGTATTTTAGCGATTTGTGGTCAGTGAACAATTCGAATTTCTCGCCAAGAAGATAATGGTGCCAAGACTTAAGCGTGAAAATAATAGCGGCCAACTCTAGGTCATGTGTAGGGTAATTTCTCTCATGCACTCTCAATTGCCTTCCTCCATGGGCTATTACCCTTCCCTCTTGCATTAAGACTGCGCCCAGTCCTGTCCTACAAGCATCGGTATAAACGGTAAATGGCTTACTCCCATCTGGCAACACTAAGACTGGGGATGTGGTCAAAGCTCTCTTTAAACGTTGGAACGCATCATCACAATCTACATACCATGTGAAAACTAGGTTCTTCTTCGTCAAGCGTGTTAATGGGGCTGATATTTTTGCGAAGTCTTTGATAAACTTCCTATAGTAGCCAGTCAACCCTAAGAAACTCCTCACCTCGGTAGCATTTTTAGGGACCTTCCTATCTTGGATGGCCACTACCTTCGTGGGATCCACAGCTATCCCTTCCTTGGAAACCACATTCCCTAAGAATCGCACTTCCTTCCTCCAAAAGTGACATTTAGAAAATTTAGCTTTAAGGCTATGCGCTTGAAGGGTCTCCAACACTTCCCTAAGATGTAGGGCATGCTCTTCCTCGCTTTTAGAAAAGATCAAGATGTCGTCCACAAAGACTACCACGAATTTATTAAGGTACTCCTTAAACACCCTACTCATCAAGTCAACAAAGTATGCGGGGGCGTTTGTCAAACCGAAGGGCATCACAAGCCATTCGAGGAAGCCGTCTGGAGTCCTAAAGGCAGTCTTGTCTATGCTATCCTCAGCCACTCTCAACTGATGGAAACCCGTGGCTAAGTCCAACTGCGAAAACACTGAGGCGCCAACTAACTGATCGAAGAGATCGTCAATCCTCGACAGTGGGTGCCTATTCTCCTTAGTAAGCTTATTAAGTTCTCTATAGTCCACACAAAGTCTAAGGGACCCATCTGCCTTCGTGGAAAATACTACGGGAGCACCCCACTTTGATATACTACGTCTGATGAACCCCTTCTCAAGTAATTCTTTCACTTGCTTACTGAGTTCTCTTCTCTCTCTTGGAGCCATATGGCGCATTGGCAATGCAACTGGCTTTGCATTATCTACTAGATATATTCGAAAGTCTATCTCAGGTTTTGGGGGTAAACCCCTTACCTCATCAAAGACATCAACATATTCACGGACTATACGAACAAAATGCAAATCATCATCGGATGCGTCAAGGGATTCTAGGTAGCTAAGCATTACTGGACCTCTAGGGTCACAAAAAATATCAAGGGTCTTTCCACAACGAGTCAACAATCTAACTACCCTTCTTTCACAATCTAGAATGGCCCCGTATCTAGTTAGCCAATCCATACCTAGAATCAAGCCGTAGCCCATGAAACCAAGAACAAAGGCGTTGCATTCAAACCCAACGCCCAAGATAAACACTCTTAAATCCCGACAAATCATAGAAACATGGGCCGAACCACAATAGGATTTGAGACTACTAAGGGATCCGTAACTAGACTAGTATCTAGGTGCAGTGTTTCAACTAATGATGTAGAAATAAACGAATGTGATGCGCCGGAATCGAATAAAGTACGGACATGATGATCAAACAGAAAAACTAAACTTTCAACGGAAATTGCTCTACCTCGTTCTTGCAGCGGTGGGACCACGAGAGCCTGAACTTGCCCCCTTGCTTGCCCTGGTGCCATGAGAGCCTGCACCTGTCCTCCTGAGGTAGACCCTGCCCTCTGCCCTTTCTTTGGGCAGTCCTTAATTAGATGTCCCGCTTCGCCACAGTGGAAACAACCAGTCTTCTTTTTCTTCCTACAATCTTTGCTTAGATGGCCTGGTGTCCCACAGTTAAAGCATCTTTTCTTTCCCTTACCATTGTTGCCTTTACCACCTTTCTTGTTCTGTTGTTGCTGTTGCGGCTTCTTTTGATCCCCTTTCTTCTCGGGTGCCTTATTAGCATTGGCACCCTTCTCCTCTTCATGCATAAACGCGATGTCAACTAGTGTCTCAAAGGTAGCCCCCATGGGGATGTGGGTCATAGCTAACCCATGAAGCGGCTCGTTCAAACCCTTAACAAATCTCAGGGCCTTCTTTTCTGGTGTTTTCACCAAGTCCAAGCGAAATCTAGCCAACTGATTGAACTTGTTGATGTATTCTTTCACCGATAGATTCCCCTGCTTCAATGCTAGAAACCTTTCCATGTATAGGTTCTCTTCAGCCCATGAGAGAAACTTTGCTTTAAACCTCCGCCTGAAATCTGGCCATGTATCGACTGGACGTTCTCCATTAGTGACCTCCCACCAAAACGAGGCCTCTTCCTTCATTAGCCAGGCAGCTAACTGGACATTTATTCCATCTTCCACTTCAAAGATCCCAAACAATTCTTCCACCTCCTTTAGCCAATTTTGAGCTTCAACGAATATCTCCGTCCCGTGAAAAGGTTTTCCACCCATTTCTCGAAAGTCCTTACATATCTTAGCAAAAGTATCGACACGAGGAGGAGGAGGGGGAGGAGGAGGAGGATTTGCTGGGCCTGCAGTGGTGGCCCTAGTTTCCAAATACCTCCTAAACCATCCTGGTATCGTTATCCCCTCGGGTATCTCGGGAATTCCAGACATATTGAAACGAAAAAGGAAAGATTCAATACAAAAGAACCGAAGGAAAGATATATGTCACTTGGGGTATGCTTTCTAAAATAAGCCTTTCTCTAGAAAATACTTTCCTTAAAACATACTTTTGAAGGTACTTCTTTATAAAAGTTTTTTTGAAAAACAGTTTTTTCAAAATTCATATCTGTTCTGGTAACCTTCAGCTCTGATACCATGTGTAACACCCCACGTCCATTAATGTCACTCACAAACGGAATGCATTAACTTCTATGGAGCATTTTAAGCGTGTATAGAACAGAAACTTAACAACAAGACAGATATAAACAGTACTAAAATTTTTAAATTTTATTCATTGCAGCGGTAAACACATAGGTTTGATTACATCATCAAAAACCAGAGTCAAAGTACATAATATCCATCTTGACTAAATCAAAGTACATAAATTGAAAGACATAACCCAAGCACAAAATAGCCATAAATAAGATAGTCTGAACTTTTACTTCAGCAATCCAAGCAACTTCTAAAAGCAAGAGATACAGCTGTCCAAAATCAAGATCCACTGGTGCTAGTTCCAACCTGAGCACCTGGGGGGAAAGGAAGAAAAGAGGTGGAAACAAAGGGGGTCAGACATAAAGTCTGGCGAGTGCGATAACTTTAACAATATAATTACTAAAGTAACTAGGCTAAGACATAAGTTGGAAAATAAGGAAATGACTGTGAACAATTGAGTATGGCAGAGTAAACAAGGAAATAAGATGAAAAAAGATAACATTAAAGGCGAACCTAAACACAACAAGATAATTACTATACAGCACCACCACTAGTCACCCTAAGGTTGATCCCACCTACAGAACTTAATAATGATAATGGTAGTTTCGTGCACCCCTAGTTGCCTTCATAGGTGCCGCCTGCCCCTATCTCCATTAGGTGTACCCACTACCCCCAAGCGATCGGCTCCCTAACTCGTAGATACCCGTGATGGCCCCACAGTGGGGTGTATCACTCCTCAAAGTGGCAACCCGATACCACCAACAATGCCTATACCTACACGATGCAACAACATCTTACCTACCAGCCCGGGTCCACACACGCACATGAACCCGTTGGACTTGCGTTGCCACCACTAACCCGTTTTGGCCTCTTACAGTCAAGCCCAGTACGCGTGTCCCATCCTCGACTTGGGTCGAGCCCACAAAGATACTTATGGGTTACTGGTTGAAACGGGCCCCCATTACTTGACACAAGCTATCCACCTAAGCTTGGTCCCCTCTAGTACATCCCACTTAACCCTCTTCTTATTCATGTTCACTTAAATGTTTCAATTTTGGTTAAGTGCATCTAATCGTATTTCAAATGCCACCCAAGGCACCCTCTAAATACCACATGCCACCCAAGGCACCCACTTAACCCCTATGTCCCACCACATATTTATCTGGTTAAGTGTTTCTTAATTCATTAACACCGTAACCTTGTAAAGACCTCCCACATTAGACTGACATTTGTGGCAGCTGGATTTGCCGGGCGGGTCCGGGCAGTCTTACACCACAAAAGAGACTAACCTCGTGTCTTTACAACTGTCACGCATTTAATTTATGCCTAAGACCTCCCACATTAGACTGGCAGTTGTGGCAGCTGGATTTGCTGGGCGGGTCCGGGCAGTCTTACACCACAAACGAGCCTAACCTCGTGTGTTAGGCGATTAATTACACAAAATTAATTATTCCCCCAATTTGAATTAATTTCCCTATTCAAATTATCAATCAGTTCCAAATTTAACTATGGCCATAATTGACTCAATTATGTCCATCTATTTATGGTATGTAAAATTATACCAATTTCATCACAAATTTATTTTATGCTATTTAAGGCATTTATGCCAATTCTCAATATTAAATCTTTTAATATTATCCCATTACCCCACGTTGTACGTTCGTTCGATTAACGCAAAATATACGTTAGACTCGAATAGTCTAACTTATGGAATAAAGAGAAAACATCACAACATACATGGAAATAAAACTAGATCTAAACATAAGGGGTGAACTTGCATGTGTGAACTTGTTAAGATAATAGTCACAAACTTGCACAAATCATGTATGTCATAGATCTACATCTAAAGGTGTAAACTTGCATAGGCAATAACCACAAACTTACATAACATGATTCATACTCCAAACACATATATTTATATAAACTTGCATATGTGATTTATGCAACATAAAGATGGTGTAAACTTACATCTAAACATGTAAACTAGCATGTAGGATTTAGCATATAATTCACACATGTCATAGCCTAACTTTAGATCTAAAATAGATGCCATGAAACATGTAAGGTTATACATAAAATTTCCACTAACTTGCATATGATCTATGCATCAATTTACATCCTAACTTGCATACATACATATGATTTATCATATGAATTAGTTCCAACAACATAACCAAACTAGCATATGAAACAACATGATGAATTGATTATACATAAGCCAATCATAGAATTACAACATAGATGATAACATCACAACTTTACAACATAGATGATAACATCATAGAATTGACAACATAAATGATAACATCACAATTTTACAACATAGATGATAACATGCGGTCAATAATTCACAACATAACCATATAATCCGCATCATAACTCAATCCATTAAATCGTTAATTATTTTATTAAAGAAATCGAACTCACAACTCAAAGTAGGTCTTGAGTTCTGAAATCTAAGTTCTGAAGTTGAATTCGCTTTCCTTTGAAGTAGATTCGTTGTTAGAGTTGAATAGAATTGAATTTGATTAGCTTTCTTCTTCTCTAATTGGTGGCGGCTATTCTAGGTTGCAAGGTGACGACATGGAGGCCATGAATCTAATTTTTAATTTGATTTTAGGGTTTGAGTCTACATGTCTTTTTATAGAGTTGAGGATTAGTTTAGGCCGTCCAATCAACCCAGAATTAATCCTAGCCAATCAGAGCAGATCAGAAACCCTAATGAGTCAGCATACAGTCATAAACAGGTCATCAAACAAATCTGCCGGGGGGGGGGGGGAAGTCGACCCCAAGGTCGACCCTATGGTCGACCTGGTCAGTGTAGGTCGACCCCCAGGTCGACCCCCAGGTCGACCCTACAGTCGACCTGGCCCTGGCGGGAAATTTCCCATCTAGCCCATTCTGACTCCGAAATTTGAATTTTTGAAATCTGTTTTGAATTTTCTGAAACTTCCGATGGCCATAACTTCTTCATACGAAGTCCAATTCACGCAAACTCGGACTTTATCTCAACCAGAATTCCGAGACGAACAAAATGGCGCAACCCATTTCCCTTAATTCTCACATCTAAGAATAGTTATTATTTAATTTGTGAACATTAATGTTAACAGAAATACGGGGTGTTACACATTGTCAAAACCTTCTGGACTAGAGCCTAGATGGAGTCGTACGAGAATAGTCATCTTGGCTCGACCAAGCTTCTCAACAGTAAACCAGCACTTCCAGATCGGCATTGAGCTTCAACATCAACTCATATCCAGGCCTTACAACTCTTCAAGGTTTACCTCCCTGGATTGCAACTTCTCCGATTTCATATCCCTCAGGATGCGAATCCCAGATTTCATATACCTCAGGATGCAAATCCCAGATTCTGTATCCCTCGAGATTGGAATCCCAATTTTTGTATCCCTCATGATACTACTCCTAATTTCATAATAGTTTCTCTCATTACTCCCCGTATTTCGTATCCCACTAGCACTGCGTGTCCCCATCTAAGCCTACTTTCGTATCCCACAGTAAGCCACATTTTGTATCCCGCCTTCGAGATATGAAATGGCCAAACATTTGAGGGATACATAAATAATCGAAACCCCAGGGTACAAAGGTCATATATACAACTCGAACAACAATCATACGAAATGAGACGATCGAGAGATTCGAAGTTTTAGGAAGCAAAGGAGCAAAACAAACTAACTCCCCGAGAGACGTTTCGATCTTGGGATCAGTACAAATCTCGGGTATACGAAATTTATGGTTTGGGCCTTACTACCTCATTTACTCCATTTGCTTCACCTGCCTACCCACTCCTATAAATACCTATGGTTCTGCAGCGTGAAGGAGGTTGGCTGTTACACCCCCATACCCCTTAATGTCTCCCTTAAAAGGATTTTGCTAAGAAATATGAAGCGTATAGGTACAAAAATAACATCACAAAGATTGAAATTCACAAGACATCATATGAAAACACAACAAAATTTAAAAAGTTATTTAAAGCAGAACATAAATTTTACTACATCATAAAATGTACTTTATCGTAAACCCAAACTGTCTCATAAAAAACATAATCTGAGTAGTAAATAAAATCCCTCTCAACATCAAATATAAATGCAAGTCAAACATGGAACAGTACATGAACAAGCAAAAAGTAAGTCAAGAAGAAACCTCCAATAAGCTAAGCTGGACCAAAACTCTATCAGTTCTGAGATCCTCCTCCCTGAGAACCTAGGAGGTAAAGGAAGGGAGAAGGAAGAAAGAAAACTAGTCATACATAAAGCCTAATGAGTTCTCTAATTACCAACATGAGTGAGAAAAGAAGAAATCGAGATATCATAATAGTTTAAAGCACAATAACAGTAAATAAGGCAATAGAAAGATAAGCAAGGTTATAGTCGATTGTCATATCATTTGCATCATTCGTTTTCTACATCATTTAATATAGCTCACAATTAGGATGTAACCTAATTCTACCCATCAATCAGCTCCTAAACCACATTTGTGATAACCTATGCCAACTATGAGTCTCAGGTTTATCAGGCCCGACCCATCAGCGTAAAAGGACATAGCGTTAATCACAGGCATTACAGTATCTTATTTTCTCCAATTGGCGCAATGCACGCTCACCGCCCCGCCAAAACGTGACCGTACCCACCTCGTTTAGATCTCTTACTACCCAGTACAGTAAAGTGTGTCCTCGCCTCCTCGTGAGACCTCTATATGGTGTGATAAAAGGGATATTGTCTGATACGGGTCCCTAACTAGAATGCAATAAGACTCAAGTCACTCCTAGACTTAGTTCCCAATTTAATTTAATTTTGATAAGGCCACCATAGAATTATTGTTGACCGTCTAACTAACCTAGACCCCCTTCATAGAATTGTCAACAAACTCCAAGGCCACTATAAACTAATTATTTTGTTTGGCCATTTGTTTTCCATAATCATCCTACCAATGCGGCCAAAACGGACAATAATTATGATCCACTTATTTTCCCTTACCAGCTATCCCTGTTGGAACGAACTCCCACTGTACGCTTTCTTAATAGGCCACTTATCTTCCCCAATCAGCTTACATTGCCGGAACGGACCCCTATTCATGCTTATTAATTTATCCATATTAAACTTAATGCTCATTTTAATTTTATTAATAAGTCTAATTATTCCGTATAACTTCTTGTCAAGATTTAGGTTGTATTTAAACATCATCCAGTTTGTATTCATTATACAACCCAACCTCTGTCACTTAGAGTCTTACTAAGTTAACCTATTTCAATTTTCCACTTATTCAGTTTACCAACAATTTCCAAAAATTACAATTCATTTATCAATTACTATATCAATTCAATATACCCGAGTTTATCCTTTTATACCTAGTTTATGTTGTTTTCCCAATATGTGCTTTATAATCAAATTCGTAATTTTATACAATATGCGCAAAAACAAAAAGGGATACTAGTTTAGGCTCTTTAAAAGGCCTATGCTCAATATGAAACAAAATGGATAAGGGTCTAGGCCCTCGCATGGCCAAGACTCAACTAAATAAAACAGATCTATAAATAAAGTAGATCAAAATATGAACTGTACATAAATTAATCCACAAAGAAAAGGGATAGAAGTAAACAATATGATTTATAGTAACAAATGAATTACTGAAATAGATTGAAGTAGGGATAGAAATAGTAATCAGATAGAAAAAAATCAATTACAGAAAAGAAACATTGACATCTGTAAATCACAGATGGAACTCACAACTATTATATACCCCAAATTATACTAATCTTGTAATCAAAGAAAATACTCACTGATTTGTGCAATCCAACAGGCACTGGTTGGAATCATCTAGGTCTATGTATAAATATTCTCCTAAAATTATGTATGTAGAAACCTAAGTCTCCGAACTCCATTAAACTTTTTGAAGAAGAAGTTTGTATCACAATAAAATGGTGTATGGAGTTGTGAGAGTTTAGGATTAGATAAGGGCTATATTTACAATAGAGTTAGGAAGCCCAGGACTCGTAGATATTAGGTTATTTACTTGGTTCATCAGATCAGAACAACACTTCAGAAACAACACAAAAAATCGATGCCTTTTCTAGAAATAACGTGCGCATAAATTGAGCACGTTACAAGGGATAGGTTGGCATATCCCTTGGGTGTGTCGACCCCGGGGTCGACCCACCCAAAACATGGATCGACCCATGTTTGGACCATTTCGGGGATGGGTCGTACCATCTCCAACATTCAAATTTTTATAAATATATAAATATTTTTAATTTTTAATTCAAATTCTGGTTTAGTCTTGTAAGTTCTTTGTTTTAAGTTCGATTTCAGCAAATCAAATTATCTTAACAAGAATTTCTTGGTGGACCCAATCGTGCAACCCCCGTTACCCAATTCTCATTATTTTTTTGATTAATACTTATTTTATTAATCTTTTATTTAAATTGCTTTATTAACATTTTGGTTGTTACATTCTCCGTCCTTAAAGTATTTCGTCCCCGAAATCTGCAAGGCTAGAAGAATGTCAAAAATATTATCACACCGTCGTCAACATATTCTACTCATCCATCAATAATAAGTATCCATTGTGCTTAGGATTTCTAATGCTTTTCATGAACATATGCAATAGTGTAGTGTATACGTCCTTAACTGATGCAAGAAATCATGTTGCCCACTGATTCAGTCGACCTCCTTTAATGCAATTTATGTCAATGTTATGCATCCAAAATGTGTGCAAAAAAGTCCTAATGATACATAAAATTCCATATGCGTGCTACAACCGCCATCAAAATGCAATATCCATATGATAATCATCCATTCTTCATACATAAAATAAAAGTGAACTAAAAGTGCACACACATCTATATTCAATTACGTTAGTGCCCTAGTTGTCGATAACTTATTAGTACCTAGTGTGTATGTGTGTATGCATCCATAGCATTCACGAGCAACCATTTGAATTCATCAAACATAACAAGTTATAATAACATGTTTAAACCACAACTTACCATTCATAGGATTTTCCTAAGACACTTAACTCAAATGATAGGAAATGGATAAGGTTCGAATTCAAAATTAAGAAATTATTGAAAGCGTGCTATCAAAAAATGGAAAAGACGCGTAAATCCTCTCCTTTGGTTCCCATGTCGCCTCATCGCTATCCTTTCCCCATTGAACATTGACATGCTTAATCTCCTTGTTTCTTAATTTCTTTACTTCATATCCCAAAATCTGTACAGGTACTTGTCTAACAAGTTCCTCCTTCTCAACCTCAACCTCCTCTATGGTACTCAGCTCCACCATTACACAAGAATCATGCAAGCAGTTCCTCAAATGTGAGACATAAAATACATCATGAACCCCTGAAAGTCTCTCCGGTAGCCGAATCCTATAGGATTTATGACCAACCCTCTCACTATAGGAAATGACCCAACAAATCCTGGTGCTAACTTCCCAACCGAAACCAACCGCACCACATTCCTTAGGGGTGATACCTTAACGAAAACCATGTGTAACACCACACCTCCATTAAGGTCACTCGCAAAGGGAATGCCTTAACTTCAGTGGAGCGTTTTAAGTGAATATAGAACAGAAAATCACAACAAGACAGATATAAAGCAATACTTGAAAATTAAAAACTTTATTTCTTTGCAGCGGATAAACCCATATGTTTGATTACATCATAAAAAAATCATAAACCAAAGTCAAGTACATCATACCCATCTTGAATAAAACATAGTACACAAACTGAAAGACATAATCCCCAACATTAAAATAGCCATAAATAAAGAGTAGCTGAATTTTACTTCAGCGGTCCAAGAAATCTTCTAAAAGCAGTCCAAGATCAAGCTCCACTGGTGCTAGTTCCAACCGGAGCACCTGGGGGGGGGGAAGGAAAGAGATGGAAAAAAGGGGGGTCAAACATAAAGTCTGGCGAGTGCGATAATTCTAACAATATAATTAACAAAGTAACTAGGCTAAGGCATAAGTTAGAAAATAAGGAAATGACCATGAACCATTGAGTATAGCAGAGTAAACAAGGAAACAAGATGAACAACGATATGGTTAAAGCGCACCTAACCCACTAAGATAAATTTACTAACTACACCAGCACTATAGGATAATTGCTATACTGCACCGCCACTAGTATACTGCACCACCACTAGTCACCCTAAGGTTGATCCCGCCTACAGACTTAATAATGATATTGGTAGTTTCGTGTATCCCTAGCTGCCTTCATAGGTGCCGTCTGCCCCTATCTCCACTAGGTGTACCCACTACCCCCAACCGATCGGCTCCCTAACTCGTAGATACCCGTGCTGGCCCCACAGTGGGGTGTATCACTCCCCAAAGTGGCAACCCGATACAAGAAAGAATGCACGGCTTATACCTACACGATGCAACAACGTCTTACCTACCAGCCCGGGTCCACACACGCATATGAACCCGTTGGACTTGCGTTGCCACCGCTAACCCGATTTGGCCTCTTACAGTCAAGCCCAGTATGTGTGTCCCGTCCTCGACTTGGGTCGAGCCCACAAAGATACGTATGGGTTACTGGTTGAAACAGGCCCCTCATTGCTTGACACAAGCTATCCATCTAAGCTTGGTCCCCTCTAGTACATCCCACTTAACCCACTTCTTATTCATGTTTCAATTACTTGTTTCATGTTTTGGTTAAGTGTTTCTAATTGTATTTCCAAATGCCACCCAAGGCACCCACTAGATTCCACATGCCACACAAGGCACCCACTTAACTCCCTCATGTCCCACTACATGCTTATCTGGTTAAGTGTTTCTTAATTTATTAAGACCGTAACCTCATAAAGACCTCTCACATTAGACTGGCATTTTTGGCAGCTGGATTTGCCGGGCGGGTCCGGGCAGTCTTACACCACAAAAGAGCCTAACCTCATGTCTTTACAATTGTTACGTATTTAGTTTATGCCTAAGACCTCTCACATTAGACTGGCATTTGTGGCCGCTGGATTTGCCGGGCGGGTCCGGTCAGTCTTACACCACAAAAGAGTCTAACCTCGTGTCTTAGACGATTAATTACTCCTAATTAATCACCTCCAATTTGAATTACTTTCCCTATTCAAATTATCAATCAATTCCAAATTTAGCAATGTCCATAATTGACTCAATTATGTCCATCCATTTATGGTATGTAAAATCATACCAATTTCACCATAATTTTATTTTATGCCTTTTAAGGCAATTATGCCAATTAAATATTTTTAATATTATTCCCTTTTTCCCCACGTAGTACGTTTTTTCGTTTAACGTAAAAATATACGTTAGACTCGAATAGTCTAACTCATGAAATAAAAGAAAACATCACATATATACACATAATTAAAACATAGATCTAACATAGGGGTGAACTTGCATATGTGAATGATGTTCTACATCTAAAACTTGCATAGGCCAAGATTTCAACTTGCATAACAACATATGTCATGGTTCCAAATTTTTAAGGGGTGAACTTGATGAGAAAATGGCCAAAACTTGCATAAACATCATGTATAACATAGATCAAATCTAAAGGTGTGAACTTGATGAAATAATGGCCACAAACTTGCATAGACAACATATGTCATAAACCTATATCTAAAGGGATTAAACTTGCATAGGTAATAACATAACATGATTCATGTCCAACTCATAAATTCATATATGTGTTTATACATCGCAACAATGGTGTGAACTAACATGTAAAGTATCATGTCATAGCCTAATCTTTCAATTTAATTCTCACATAAACTAGGTGCCATAATCATGTAAGGTCACATGTAATTCTACCCAAACTTGTATATGGTTCATGTTTGAATCAACATCTAAACTTTCCTACATATGATTTATCATATGAATCAATATCACAAACTAGCATAAAAAAACATGATGATTTGATTGTATATAAAATTACAACATGGATGATAGCAACATAACTTTGCATCACAACATAACATCGTAGATATTTCAATCACAATCCTACAACATAATTATAACATGCAATCAATACTTCATATCACATCCATACAATCCGCGTTATAGCTTAATCTAATTAAATTACTAATTATTTTTCTAAAACTATCGAACTCACAACTCAAAAGCAGTCTTGAGTTCTGAATTCTGATTTCTAGAGTTGAATTAGCGCTCCTTTGATGAAGAATCGCTGTTAGGGTTGAATAGTTCTGATTTGGTTGCTGTTCTTCCTCTTTAATTTGGTGGCGGCTGCTCTAGGGTTCAAGACAACAGCATGACGGCCATAGGTTTAGTTTTAATTCTGATTTAGGGTTTGAGTCTATGGGTCTTTTATAGAGTTATGAATTAATTCAAGCCGTCGGATGTTCTTAGGGTTAATCAAAACCATTCAATCATGATAGGGTGATGAGTCAACCCTAATGACTCAGCAAGGAGTCAGAATGGACTCAACAACACGGGTCAGCCTGAACCAGAAAGCTTTGCAGGCTCCAGCCTCGGCCTGGGCGCACTTGGCAGGTGCGCCAGTGTTAATATGTACTGGCGCACTTCCCAAGTACGCCAGTGCATTTTTTTTTCTATTCTTGCCACCACCTTTCGTTCGTCCCTAACTCCTTCATCCGGTACTCGTTTCCCGCAAACTCGGACTCTATCTCCACTAGAATTCCGAGACGAACACATTGGTGCAACCCAATCCCCATAATTCTCACGTGTGAGATTAATTATTATTTAATTTAGTTAGTTCGATTATTCAAAAATCCGAGGTGTTACATTCTCCCCTCCTTAAAGGATTTCGTCCCCGAAATCTCCAAGTTAAGGAGAATGTATATCCTATCATCCAAATAACCATCTACTCAATCATCAAACATGGGCATCCATTGTCCTTATAAAGTTTCTAATGTTGTATGAACATATGCAAAAAGTGTGTGTATATGTTCCTTATCTAATGCAAAATCAGGCGGTCTACTGATTCAGTTGACCTCCTTAATGCAAACCATGATAGTGCCATGCATCCATTATGTATGCGAAAAAACCCTATCGATACATATCATTTCTACATGTGTGCACAACCATTCACCAAAATGCAGCATCCATATGATGGTACAACCATTATTCATCCATTACTTAAATATGTACACACATTTATATGCAATATGCAATATGAAGTGACTGAGCCGATCTAGTGCCTTAAGTGTGTGTATATGCATCCACGAGAAACCACTAGCAAACACTTGCATCCACGTGCATTCATCATCCATAACATGTCTCAAACACATGTTTCAACCATAGGACTACCCTATCTAAAGGTCAAAGATACTAGCGAGAGGACGTACTAAAGATAAGATAAGTACAAGGTAAGTGATAAAGGAGAAATTAAAAGACATACCCTCGAAAAGAAAAGGGTACAATGAACGCATCTTCGCTTCCGTCTCCCAAGTAGCGTTGCTCTCATCATCTTCCCATTGCACTTTGACTAGTTTGACCTCTCGATTCCTCAATTTCTTAATCTCCGACCCAAGAATGCGCGTAGGAGCTCGTCGGATCGTCGCATCACGCTCGATCTCCACCTCTCTAAGCAAGCTCGGCTCTACCACTTCCGCGGTCTCATGCAAGCACTTCCTCAAATGTGATACATGGAATACATCGTGTACACTACTAAGTCTCTCGGGCAACTCCACTCTATACGCCATTTGCCCAATCCTTTCCTTAATAGGAAACGGCCCTACGAACCTTGGTGTTAACTTACCAACGGACCCAAAGCGAACGACGTTCCGTAATGGAGACACTTTGACAAAGACCATGTCCCCAACACCAAACTCAAGATCTGACCTTCTCTTATCCGCATAAGATTTCTGCCTATCTTGCGCCGTCTTCATCCTCCTTCGAATCAAATCGATTTTCTCCGAAGTCTCTCTAATCATATCGGGTCCAAGCATGATCTTATCCGTAGCTTCCCACCAACATGTAGGCGAACGACACGGCCGCCCATAAAGAGCTTCGAATGGTGCCATGCCAATACTAGACTGAAAGCTATTATTATATGCGAACTCTACCAACGGAAGATGTTCTTCCCATGTACCTCCGAAATCTAAGACACATAATGTAACACCCCACTCCCGCTATGATCACTCACTAAGGGAATGCCATAGCATCGGTGGAGTATTTTAGTGAATATAGAACAGAAAAATTACAACAAGACAGATATAAATAGTACTTGAAATTTTAAAACATCATCTCATAACAGCGGAAGTAAAACATGTCTGGTTACATCATAAAACCACAATAAAGGTCAAGTACAATATCCATCAAAATAAAGAAGTACATAATCCCACTCTCATACAATAGCCAAACAAAAGAAAAGATAACTGGATAACTGGAGCTTTACATCTATCCAAGCTCCTAAAGACTGGAACAGCAATCCGATCAAGCTCCACTACTGCTAGGATCCACCGTAGGACCTGAGGGTTGGGAAAAAGATAAAAACAACGGGGTCAGACATAAGTCTGAGCGAGTCCTATAACTTTAACAATACAATCGTTAAAGTAACCAGAGAAGACATAAACTGATATACGGTAACATATAGGGATGAATGGCTACCCTAAGCAGTCAACTAAACGAAGATAAAGGATAAAGACGCATCTACCCTCCCTAAGGTAAATTACTAAACTGCACCACACCAGTCGTTCCTAACTTAAAGGTTGATCCCACCCAAGGACTTATAAAATTTACTAATTAGTACCTGCGTACCCCTAGGTGACCAAGTAGGCGCCACGGGGCCCTACAATCCACTAGGTGTACACACCACTTCCCATTCGATCGGCTCCCTAACGTAGATACCCGTGCTGGCCCCACCGTGGGATGTATCATTCCCCAATGTGGCAACCTGATGAAACTAAAGGTGCACGGCTTATATCTACTCGATGCAACAACGGCTTACCTACCAGCCCGGGCCCACTCACGCATATGAAGCCCGTTGGACTTGCGTTGCCACCGCTAACCCGTTTGCCTCTTACAGTCAAGCCCAGTATGCGTGTCCCGTCCTCGACATGGGTCGAGCCCACAAAGATACGTATGGGTTACTGGTTGAAATGGGCCTCCACAAGCTACCCACCTAAGCTTGTCCCTTTTTCTAGTATATCCCACTTAACCCTTTAATCATGTTTTAATTACATGTTCCATTTTGGTTAAGTATTCTAATCGTATTTTCTATTGCCACCCAAGGCAACCACTAGATTTTCTCATGCCACCCGAGGCACCCACTTAACCCCTCATGTCCCTCTACATGCTAATGTGGTTAAGTGTTTCTTAATTAATTAATTAAGAACGTAACCTTTGTAAAGACCTCTCACATTAGACTGTCTTTTATGACCGCTGGTTAAGCCGGTTGGGTCCGGGCAGCCTTATGTCATAACAGAGTCTAACCTCGTGTCTTTACATTAATTACGTATTTAGTTTGTGCCTAAGACCTCTCACATTGGGCTAACATTTGTAGCAACTGGTTAAGCTGGTTGGGTCCGGGCAGTTTTACGCTACAACTGAGTCCAACCTCGTGTCTTAGTCAATTAATTACACCTAATTAATCACCCTCATAATTTTATATTAATTATCCCTAATTAATCAAGTTTTCTTAACATGGGTAGACCTAACTTAATAGGTAAATTCCCATGGGGTAGACCTAACTCAATAGGTAAATTCCCAACACATAGTATGGGTACACCTAACCAAATAGGCAAATTCCCATACTATGTTTATTTATTTTGTGTTATGCATAATTATATTAATTTCACACAATCTTATTAACTTATGCATTTAATTACCCCATCGTTCCCACGTAATTTCGTTCATGATATAACACATATAAAAGGTGTCAACTTGCATATGAATGAACATGTTTCAAAGGTGCCATCTTGCATATTAACAAACACATAACTTGCATATGAACTTGCATAACATGTCACATAACTTGCATATAATATGTCACATAACTTACATATTCATTTTGCATAACAAACTTGCATATTAGCTTATAGACTTGCATAATGTGTCATCATGAACTTGCATATTAATAAACATGTAACTTGCATATTTACATACATGTAACTTGCATATTAACAAACATGTAACTTGCATATAAAGAAACATGTAACTTGCATATTTACATACATGTAACTTGCATATTAACAAACATGTAACTTGCATATTAACAAACATGTAACTTGCATATTTACATACATGTAACTTGCATATTAACAAACATGTAACTTGCATATTTACATACATGTAACTTGCATAGCATATTACCATGAACTTGCATAACATGCATATGATTACATACAACTTGCATATTTAGCATCATGCAAACATAACATACATCATATTAAACTTGCATAAGCTTACATACTCAACATGCATAAACATAAGATTAATGCTAACATCATATCATATGATTCAAAGCTCATTAACCCACATACAAAACCATAAATCTCATCACATCTCATCTAATTAGTTTACCAAAAGATCATCAAAGTGATAGAAACTCACAACTAGCAACTTTGAACACCAAATGAAGAAGATTAAGATGCTAAGAAGGGATTAGAAGTTGATTAGAGAGTGATTAGTATGCAACCCTCTTCATAAAATTAGTGGAGGCCATGAGAGCTAGCATTTTGCCATAGTTTAGTCACTAGGTTTAATTATGAATGAATTAGGGTAGGTTAGGGTCTTATTTATAGATTAGGCAAGTGTTTTAGGCCATAGGATTAACCCTAGATTCAATCCAAGCCATCAAAGCATGTCTTGGGGAAGAAGTCAAGTGTAGGAACCATCTAGGGCCTTTAGATTAAAGATGGACCATGAGAACCATTCAAATGCAAAATCTGCACTTGAGCGAATCGGCCCACGGGTTGACAGCCAAACACCCTGGATTAACCCCTAGTCGACCCAGCGGGCTCGGGTCGACTTCAAAAATCGGCCGGTTCGGTTATTCCCCTCTCCCAATTCGCTGTTTTGAGCATTTTTGCATATTTATTTATTAAATTTTCAATTATATATATATATATATATCAATATATATATATATATATATCTACACAACCCATTTCACTTAATTAAGTATACTTTAATTTGGGAATTTTCGTGAAACTTCGCGAGGCCATATCTTGGTCATACGGACTCCGATTTTCGAAAACTCGGACTCTATTTCGCGTATTTTTCCGAGACGAACGCAATGGCATAGCCCGTTTCCCTTGATTCCCATTTTAGAATTAAATTCTGCCTCGATTTATGTTATTACAGGTTATTGAAAATACGGGTTGTTACATTCTCCCCTCCTTAAAGGATTTCGTCCCCGAAATCTTCAAGTTAGGAAGAACGTATCCTACCATCCAATCATCCATCTACTCAAAGCATCATCCACGAGCAATCATTGTCCTTACAAGATTCTAAATGCTGGATGGATATATGCAAAAGTGTGTGTATATGTACTTACCTAATGCGAAAATCAGGCGGTTACTGATACAGTAAACCTCCTTAATGCAAACCATGATAGTGCCATGCATCCAATATGTATGCGAAACCCTATTGACACATACAAATTTCTACATGCGTGCACAACCATACACAAAAATGCATCATCCATATGATAACACAGCCATGATACATCCATCAATCTAACTACCACATCCATTTATGCAATATGCAACATGAAGTGACTGAGCCGATCTAGTGCCTAATGTGTGTGTATATGCATCCACGAGCAACCACTAGCAAACAATTGCATCCATATGCATCCATCAACCATAACATGTTTCAAACACATGTTTCAACCATAGGTTTTACCCTATCTAAAGGTCATAGGTATTAGCGAGAGGATATACTAAAGATAAGATAAGTACTAGACAAGCAATAAAGGAGAAGTTAAAAGACATACTCTCAAAAAGAAATGGATACAAAGAACGCATCTTTGCTTCCGTCTCCCAAGTAGCATTGCTTTCGTCATCTCCCCATTGCACTTTAACTAGCTGAACTTCTCTGTTCCTCAACTTCCTAGTTTCTGACCCAAGGATGCGAGTAGGAGCTCGTCGAATCGTCGCATCACGCTCTACCTCTACATCTCTAAGCAAGCTCGGCTCTACCACCTCCGCGGTCTCATGTAAGCACTTCCTCAAATGTGATACATGGAATACATCATGAACACCACTAAGTCTGTCGGGCAACTCCACCCTATATGCCATCCGTCCAATCCTTTCCTTAATAGGAAACGGCCCAACAAATCTCGGTGCTAACTTCCCTACGGACCCAAAGCGAACAACATTTCTTAATGGAGATACTTTGACAAAAAATATGTCCCCAACCTCAAACTCAAGATCCGTCCTTCTCCGATCCGCATAAGATTTCTGTCTATCTTGCGCTGCTTTCATCCTTTTTCGAATTAAATCAATCTTCTCTGAAGTCTCTCTAACCATATCCGGCCCAAGCAAGATCTTATCCGTAGATTCCCACCAACATGTAGGAGATCGACAAGGCCTTCCATAAAGAGCTTCGAAAGGAGCCATACCAATACTGGACTGAAAGCTGTTATTATATGCGAACTCCACCAAAGGAAGATGTTCTTCCCATGTACCTCCAAAATCCAAGATACAAAGCCTCAAAAGATCTTCTAAGATACGGTTCACCCTCTCAGTCTGACCGTCCGTCTGAGGATGATATGCGGTGCTCAAACACAACTGAGTCCCTACCGCCTCTTGCAAACTTCTCCAAAACTCACTAGTGAAAATAGGATCTCGATCACTCACAATGCTGGATGGTACGCCATGCAATCTAACAATCTCTCTAACATAGACTGAAGCAAGCCATGGAGCGGTCCTCTTACTCTTTACGGGTATAAAATGGGCACTCTTGGTAAGTCTGTCTACCACAACCCAAATTCCCGTATTGCCCTTCCTCGATCTCGGTAACCCGTCGATGAAATCCATCGAGACACTATCCCACTTCCACTGTGGAACTTCCAATGGGTGTAGCAACCCACCGGGTTTCCTTTGCTCCACTTTAACTTGTTGGCACACTAAGCATCTAGCCACATACTCGGCCACATCTTTCTTCATACCAGCCCAGAAGAAAACTCTCTTCATGTCTTGGTACATTTTGTCTCCACCGGGATGAATAGTCATTCTTGAACGATGTGCATCATCCAAAATAGCCTTCTTCAAACCCTCATCTTGCGGTACACAAAGTCTACCGTCTCTATGCAACCATCCCTTATCATCTATGGTGTATCTACCCAAATGGCTGGACGACTCCCCTCTTATAAGCTTCTCTACCAACACAACCAACTGTGGGTCGTCTCGCTGAGCCTCGCCAATCCGTCTCAAAAGAGTAGGTCTAACCTCCAAGGATGCCAACAAACCAGGTACAAAATCAACAGAAGGTCTGAAGTCAAACAAAGAAAGAAACTCCAAGCTTCGTCGTTCCACGAACAATGGACTCAAAGATAGCCTTTTTCTACTTAAGGCGTCTGCCACCACGTTACCCTTACCAGGGGTATACGCTATCTCGAAATCATAGGATGCTAAGAACTCCATCCACCTTTGCTGTCTTAGGTTTAAATCCTTCTGAGAGAATAAGTACTTCAATGATTTATGGTCGGTGAACAACTCGAATCTCTCACCAAGAAGATAATGGCGCCAAGACTTAAGTGCGAAAACAATCGCGGCCAACTCTAGATCATGGGTAGGGTAATTCTTCTCATGCACTCTCAATTGTCTCCCTCCATAGGCTATTACCCTTCCCTCCTGCATCAAGACTGCGCCTAATCCTGTTCCACAAGCATCGGTATAAACAACAAACGGCTTACTCCCATCCGGGAGCACTAAAACTGGAGCGGTGGTCAAATCTCTCTTTAACCGTCGGAAAGCATCATCACAATCTACATCCCACGAGAAAACCAGATTCTTTTTCGTCAAGCGGGTTAATGGGGCTGATATCTTCGCGAAGTCTTTGATGAACTTCCTATAATATCCTGCCAACCCCAAGAAACTTCTTACCTCGGTAGCATTTCTAGGAACTTTCCAATCCTGGATAGATACTATCTTTGCGGGATCCACAGCTATCCCTTCCTTAGAGACCACATGCCCTAAGAATCGCACTTCTCTTCTCCAAAAATGGCATTTAGAGAATTTAGCTTTAAGACTATGTGCTCGAAGAGTCTCCAACACTTCCTTGAGATGTAAGGCATGCTCTTCTTCATTCTTGGAAAAGACCAAGATGTCATCCACAAAAACTACTACAAACTTATTCAGATACTCTCTGAACACTCTACTCATGAGATCAACAAAGTATGCGGGGGCGTTTGTCAACCCAAATGGCATCACTAGCCACTCATAAAAACCATCCGGAGTCCGGAAAGCAGTCTTCTCTATACTGTCCTCCGCCACTCTTAACTGATGAAACCCTGTAGCTAAGTCCATCTGCGAAAATACTGACGCGCCAACCAACTGATCAAAGAGATCATCTATCCTCGGTAATGGGTGTCTATTCTTCTTCGTGAGCTTATTAAGTTCTCTATAATCCACACAAAGTCTGAGGGACCCATCCGCCTTCGTGGCAAACACTACTGGAGCTCCCCACTCCGATATACTTCGCCTTATGAACCCCTTCTCAAGCAACTCCCCTACTTGCTTATGAAGTTCTCTTCTCTCACGAGGAGCCATGTGGCGTACTGGCAAAGACACTGGTTTGGCATTATCCACCAAATAAATTCGGAAATCTATCTCCCGCTTCGGAGGCAAACCCTTTACTTCTTCAAACACATCCGGATATTCCCGGACTACTCTGACAGAATGCAAACTCTCGACCGAAGCATCGAGCGATTCAAGATAACTTAGCAAAACAGATTCCATGGGATTGCAAGAGATCTCGAGAGTGTTACCCAAGCGGGTCATGAGCCTGACAACTCTCCTTTCGCAATCAAGAACGGCACCATTACTGGATAACCAGTCCATGCCCAAGATCAACCCATAGCCCGTGAAGCCCAATACAAAAGCATCACATCTAAACTCAACGCTAAGTATAGAAATCTTCAAACCCAAACATATCATAGACAGATATATGGAGCCCCCAATTGGGTTTGAGACAACCAAGGGATCATCAACTAGACTGGTGTCTAAGTGCAGTGACTCAACTAACGATGATGAGATAAAAGAATGCGATGCGCCAGAGTCAAACAAAGTACGAACTGGATGATCAAACAGAAAAACCAGACTTTCAACGGAAATAGTTCTACCTCTCTGCTGAATCGGTGGAACTGAGAGAACCTGAACTTGCCCCCCTGACTGAGGTGGTGCTATAAGAGCTTGCACCTGGCCTCCTGAGGTAGACCCCGTCTTCTGCCCCTTCTTTGGGCAGTTTTTCACAAGATGCCCTGCTTCACCACAATGAAAGCAACCGGTCTTCTTCTTTTTGCGACAATCCTTACTAAGGTGTCCTGGTGTTCCACAATTGAAGCACTTCTTCTTCGTCTTCTTTTTGTCACCATTGCCTTTTCCGCCCTTGCCTTGTTGTTGCTGTTGCGGTTTCTTCTGATCCCCCTTTTTCTCTGGTGCCTTAGAATTCTTATCATCCTCATGCATAAGTGCCATGTAGACAAGCTTCTCAAAAGTGGCCCCCATAGGAATGTGAGTCATAGCTATTCCTTGCAATGGTTCGTTCAAGCCTCTAACGAACCTCAAAGCCTTCTTCTCCGGTGTATTCACCAACTCTATGCCAAACCTTGCTAATTGATTGAATTTGTTGACATATTCTTTCACCGTGAGATTCCCTTGCTTCAAATTCAAGAACTTCTCCATAAACAGATTCTCTTCCGCCCTTGAGAGAAACTTAGCCCCAAACCTTTGCTTAAAATCTGCCCAAGAGTCAACAGGGCGTTCTCCATTAGTGACCTCCCACCAGAATGAGGCCTCTCCCTTCATTAACCAAGCCGCCAACTTGACTTTCTTTCCCTCTTCCACTTCAAAGATATCTAGCAACTCTTCCACTTCCTTAAGCCAATCTCTAGCCTCTACGAAAGTCTCTGAACCAAGAAAAGGTTTTCCTCCTATAGCCTTGAACTCCTTGCAAACCTTAGCAAAATTATCCACTCTAGGCTGAGGAGGAGGAGCGGTTGTCTCTGGTGTAGTAGCATTGGCCGGACCCGCAGCCGCGGCCCTAGCCTCTTGCAACCTCCTATACCATAGTGGTATAACTAAACCCTCCGGGATGTTAAGATCTTCAGCCATGCTGAAACGAAAGAGGAAAGATTCAAAAAGGAGATTCCGAAAGATAAAGATATGGCTATTGGGGATTATGCTTTTCTTTTTCAAAAACTTTTTCTCTTAGAAGACATGCTTTTAAAAAATACTTTCTTCGAAAATACTCTTAGAAAATAGTTTTTCTCAAAAATTTTATCTGTTCTGGTAACCTTAAGCTCTGATACCACGTGTAACACCCCACTCCCGCTATGATCACTCACTAAGGGAATGCCATAGCATCGGTGGAGTATTTTAGTGAATATAGAACAGAAAAATTACAACAAGACAGATATAAATAGTACTTGAAATTTTAAAACATCATCTCATAACAGCGGAAGTAAAACATGTCTGGTTACATCATAAAACCACAATAAAGGTCAAGTACAATATCCATCAAAATAAAGAAGTACATAATCCCACTCTCATACAATAGCCAAACAAAAGAAAAGATAACTGGATAACTGGAGCTTTACATCTATCCAAGCTCCTAAAGACTGGAACAGCAATCCGATCAAGCTCCACTACTGCTAGGATCCACCGTAGGACCTGAGGGTTGGGAAAAAGATAAAAACAACGGGGTCAGACATAAGTCTGAGCGAGTCCTATAACTTTAACAATACAATCGTTAAAGTAACCAGAGAAGACATAAACTGATATACGGTAACATATAGGGATGAATGGCTACCCTAAGCAGTCAACTAAACGAAGATAAAGGATAAAGACGCATCTACCCTCCCTAAGGTAAATTACTAAACTGCACCACACCAGTCGTTCCTAACTTAAAGGTTGATCCCACCCAAGGACTTATAAAATTTACTAATTAGTACCTGCGTACCCCTAGGTGACCAAGTAGGCGCCACGGGGCCCTACAATCCACTAGGTGTACACACCACTTCCCATTCGATCGGCTCCCTAACGTAGATACCCGTGCTGGCCCCACCGTGGGATGTATCATTCCCCAATGTGGCAACCTGATGAAACTAAAGGTGCACGGCTTATATCTACTCGATGCAACAACGGCTTACCTACCAGCCCGGGCCCACTCACGCATATGAAGCCCGTTGGACTTGCGTTGCCACCGCTAACCCGTTTGCCTCTTACAGTCAAGCCCAGTATGCGTGTCCCGTCCTCGACATGGGTCGAGCCCACAAAGATACGTATGGGTTACTGGTTGAAATGGGCCTCCACAAGCTACCCACCTAAGCTTGTCCCTTTTTCTAGTATATCCCACTTAACCCTTTAATCATGTTTTAATTACATGTTCCATTTTGGTTAAGTATTCTAATCGTATTTTCTATTGCCACCCAAGGCAACCACTAGATTTTCTCATGCCACCCGAGGCACCCACTTAACCCCTCATGTCCCTCTACATGCTAATGTGGTTAAGTGTTTCTTAATTAATTAATTAAGAACGTAACCTTTGTAAAGACCTCTCACATTAGACTGTCTTTTATGACCGCTGGTTAAGCCGGTTGGGTCCGGGCAGCCTTATGTCATAACAGAGTCTAACCTCGTGTCTTTACATTAATTACGTATTTAGTTTGTGCCTAAGACCTCTCACATTGGGCTAACATTTGTAGCAACTGGTTAAGCTGGTTGGGTCCGGGCAGTTTTACGCTACAACTGAGTCCAACCTCGTGTCTTAGTCAATTAATTACACCTAATTAATCACCCTCATAATTTTATATTAATTATCCCTAATTAATCAAGTTTTCTTAACATGGGTAGACCTAACTTAATAGGTAAATTCCCATGGGGTAGACCTAACTCAATAGGTAAATTCCCAACACATAGTATGGGTACACCTAACCAAATAGGCAAATTCCCATACTATGTTTATTTATTTTGTGTTATGCATAATTATATTAATTTCACACAATCTTATTAACTTATGCATTTAATTACCCCATCGTTCCCACGTAATTTCGTTCATGATATAACACATATAAAAGGTGTCAACTTGCATATGAATGAACATGTTTCAAAGGTGCCATCTTGCATATTAACAAACACATAACTTGCATATGAACTTGCATAACATGTCACATAACTTGCATATAATATGTCACATAACTTACATATTCATTTTGCATAACAAACTTGCATATTAGCTTATAGACTTGCATAATGTGTCATCATGAACTTGCATATTAATAAACATGTAACTTGCATATTTACATACATGTAACTTGCATATTAACAAACATGTAACTTGCATATAAAGAAACATGTAACTTGCATATTTACATACATGTAACTTGCATATTAACAAACATGTAACTTGCATATTAACAAACATGTAACTTGCATATTTACATACATGTAACTTGCATATTAACAAACATGTAACTTGCATATTTACATACATGTAACTTGCATAGCATATTACCATGAACTTGCATAACATGCATATGATTACATACAACTTGCATATTTAGCATCATGCAAACATAACATACATCATATTAAACTTGCATAAGCTTACATACTCAACATGCATAAACATAAGATTAATGCTAACATCATATCATATGATTCAAAGCTCATTAACCCACATACAAAACCATAAATCTCATCACATCTCATCTAATTAGTTTACCAAAAGATCATCAAAGTGATAGAAACTCACAACTAGCAACTTTGAACACCAAATGAAGAAGATTAAGATGCTAAGAAGGGATTAGAAGTTGATTAGAGAGTGATTAGTATGCAACCCTCTTCATAAAAGTAGTGGAGGCCATGAGAGCTAGCATTTTGCCATAGTTTAGTCACTAGGTTTAATTATGAATGAATTAGGGTAGGTTAGGGTCTTATTTATAGATTAGGCAAGTGTTTTAGGCCATAGGATTAACCCTAGATTCAATCCAAGCCATCAAAGCATGTCTTGGGGAAGAAGTCAAGTGTAGGAACCATCTAGGGCCTTTAGATTAAAGATGGACCATGAGAACCATTCAAATGCAAAATCTGCACTTGAGCGAATCGGCCCACGGGTTGACAGCCAAACACCCTGGATTAACCCCTAGTCGACCCAGCGGGCTCGGGTCGACTTCAAAAATCGGCCGGTTCGGTTATTCCCCTCTCCCAATTCGCTGTTTTGAGCATTTTTGCATATTTATTTATTAAATTTTCAATTATATATATATATATATATATATCAATATATATATATATATATATATATATCTACACAACCCATTTCACTTAATTAAGTATACTTTAATTTGGGAATTTTCGTGAAACTTCGCGAGGCCATATCTTGGTCATACGGACTCCGATTTTCGAAAACTCGGACTCTATTTCGCGTATTTTTCCGAGACGAACGCAATGGCATAGCCCGTTTCCCTTGATTCCCATTTTAGAATTAAATTCTGCCTCGATTTATGTTATTACAGGTTATTGAAAATACGGGTTGTTACACATAACTTCAACAAGTCCTCTAGAATACGATTCACCCTCTCCGTCTGGCCGTCCGTCTGAGGATGATATGCGGTGCTCAGACGTTACTGAGTCCCTACCGCCTCTAGCAAGCTTCTCCAAAATTCGCTAGTGAAAATAGGATCGCGGTCGCTCACTATGCTAGAAGGAACACCATGCAAACGAACTATCTCTCGAATGTATACAGAGGCTAGCCATGGAGCAGTCCTCTTACTATTCACGGGAATGAAATGGGCGCTCTTAGTAAGTCTGTCTACCATGACCCAAATCCCCATATTACCCTTCCTCGATCTCGGTAATCCGTCAATAAAGTCCATCGAAACGCTTTCCCACTTCCATTTTGGGACCTCCAATGGGTGAAGCAATCCATCGGGCTTCTTTTGCTCCGCTTTTACTTGTTGGCACACCAAGCATCTAGCGACATACTCGGCCACATCTTTCTTCATGCCAGCCCAAAAGTTAACTCGTCTTATGTCCATGTACATCTTGTCCCCGCCGGGATGAATGGTCATCTTCGAACGATGGGCATCATCAAGAATGGTCTTCCTCAGATTCTCGTCTTGTGGTACACAAAGTCTACCGTCCCTACGCAACCAACCATTATCATCTAGGGTATACCTACGGAGATGGCTCGATGACTCCCCTCCTTTGAGCTTTTCTACTAACTCAACCAAATGTGGTTCGTCTCGCTGTGCCTCACCAATCCGTCCCAAAAGCGTAGGTCTGACCTTTAAGGATGCTAGCAAACCAGGTACGAAGTCAATGGAAGGTGTAAAGTCAAACGTAGAGATGAACTCTAAACTTCGCCGCTCAACAAACAACGGACTTAAGGATAATCTTTTTCTACTTAAGGCATCTGCCACCACGTTACCCTTGCCAGGAGTACATGCTATTTCGAAGTCATGGGATGCTAAGAACTCCATCCACCTTTGCTACCTTAAGTTCAAGTCCTTCTGAGAGAATAAGTATTTTAGCGATTTGTGGTCAGTGAACAATTCGAATTTTTCGCCAAGAAGATAATGACGCCAAGACTTAAGCGCGAAAACAATAGCGGCCAACTCTAGGTCATGTGTAGGGTAATTTCTTTCATGCACTCTCAACTGCCTTCCACCATAGGCTATTACCCTTCCCTCTTGCATTAAGACTGCGCCTAGTCCTGTTCCACAAGCGTCGGTATAAACGGTAAATGGCTTACCTCCATCTGGCAACACTAAGACTGGGGCTGTGGTCAAAGCTCTCTTCAAACGTTGGAACGCATCATCACAATCTACGTCCCACGTGAAAACTAAGTTCTTCTTTGTCAAGCATGTTAATGGAGCTGATATTTTTGCGAAGTCTTTAATGAACTTCCTATAGTAGCCATCCAACACTAAGAAACTTCTCACCTCGGTAGCATATTTAGGAACCTTCCAATCTTGGATGGCCACTATCTTCGCGGGATCCACGGCTATCCCTTCTTTGGAAACCACGTGCCCTAAGAATCGCACTTCCTTCCTCCAAAAGTGACATTTAGAAAATTTAGCTTTAAGGCTATGCGCTCGAAGAGTCTCCAACGCTTCCCTAATATGTAGGTCATGCTCTTCCTCGCTCTTAGAAAAGATCAAGATGTCATCTACAAAGACTACCACGAATTTATTAAGGTACTCCCTAAACACCCTACTCATCAAATCAACAAAGTATGCGGGGGAATTTGTCAAACCGAAGGGCATCACCAGCCACTTGAAGAAACCGTCTGGAGTCCTAAAGGCAGTCTGGTCTATGCTATCCTCAGCCACTCTCAACTGATGGAAACCCGTGGCTAAGTCCAACTGCGAAAACACTGAGGCGCCAACTAACTGATCGAAGGGATCGTCAATCCTCGACAGTGGGTGCCTATTCTCCTTAGTAAGCTTATTAAGTTCTCTATTGTCCACACAAAGTCTAAGGGACCCATCTGCCTTCGTGGAAAATACTACTGGAGCACCCCACTTTGATATACTACGTCTGATGAACCCCTTCTCAAGTAATTCTTTCACTTGCTTACTGAGTTCTCTTCTCTCTCTTGGAGCCATATGGCGCATTGGCAATGCAACTGGCTTTGCATTATCTACTAGATATATTCGAAAGTCTATCTCAGGTTTTGGGGGTAAATCCCTTACCTCATCAAAGACATCAACATATTCACGGACTATACGAACAAAATGCAAATCATCATCGGATGCGTCAAGGGATTCTAGGTAGCTAAGCATTACTGGACCTCTCGGGTCACAAGAAATATCAAGGGTCTTTCCCGAACAAGTCAACAATCTAACTACCCTTCTTTCGCAATCTAGGATGGCCCCATATCTAGTTAGCCAATCCATACCTAGAATTAAACCATAGCCCATGAAGCCAAGAACAAAAGCGTTGCACTCAAACTCAACGCCCAAGATAAACACTCTCAAATCCCGACAAATCATAGAAAAATGAGCCGAACCACCAATAGGGTTTGAGACTACTAAGGGATCAGTAACAAGACTAGTATCTAGGTGTAGTGTTTCAACTAATGACGTAGAGATAAACGAATGCGATGCGCCAGAATCGAATAAAGTACGGACAGGATGATCAAACAGAAAAACTAAACTTTCAACGGAAATTGCTTTACCTCGTTCTTGCAGCGGTGGGACCACGAGAGCCTGAACTAGTCCCCATGCCTGCCCGGGTGCCATAAGAGCTTGCACCTGTCCTCCCGAGGTAGACCCTGCCCTCTGCCCTTTCTTTGGGCAGTCCTTAATAAGAAGCCCCGCTTCGCCATAGTGGAAACAACCGGTCTTCTTCTTCTTCCTACAATCTTAGCTTAGATGGTCGGGTGTCCCACAGTTAAAGCATTTCTTCTTCCCTTTAGCATTGTTGCCTTTGCCACCTTTCTTGTTCTGTTGTTGTCGTTGCGACTTCTTTTGATCCCCTTTCTTCTCGGGTGCCTTATTAGCATTGGCGCCCTTCTCCTCTTCATGCATGAGTGCCATGTCAACTAACCTCTCAAAGGTAGCCCCCTTGGGAATGTGGGTCATAGCTAACCCATGAAGCAGCTCGTTTAAACCCTTAACAAATCTTAGAGCCTTCTTTTTTGGAGTATTCACCAAGTCTAAGACAAACCTTGCGAATTGGTTGAATTTGTTAACGTACTCTTTAACCGATAAATTCCCTTGCTTCAGTGACAAGAACCTTTCCAGGTATAGATTCTCTTCAGCCCGTGAGAGAAACTTTGCCTCAAACCTCTGCCTAAAATCTGGCTATGTATCAACTGGACGACCCCCATTAGTGACCTCCCACCAAAACGAGGCCTCATCCTTCATCAGCCACGCAGCTAGTTGTACTTTCCTTCCATCATCCACCTCAAAAATTCCAAATAATTCTTCCACCTCCTTTAGCCAGTTACGAGCTTCAACAAATGTCCCCGTCCCGTGAAAAGGTTTTCCACCCATTGCTCTAAAGTCCTTACATATCTTCGCGAAATTATCAACACGAGGAGGAGGAGGATTTGTTGGACCTGCGGCGGCGGCCCTAGCCTCAAGATATTGACGGAACCAACCGGGCACATGAACACCCTCTGGTATCTCAGATGCTTCAGACATGCTGAAACGAAAAAGGAAAGATTCAATACAAAAAAGACTGAAGGAAAGATATATGGCTCTTTGGGTTATGCTTTCCAAAATATAATTTTCTCTTGAAAATACTTTCCTTAAATCGTACTTTTGAAAGTACTTCTTTATAAAAATTGCTTTGAAAAATAGTTTTTCAAAAATTCATATCTGTTCTGGTAACCTTCAGCTCTGATACCACGTGTAACACCCCACCTCCATTAAGGTCACTCGCAAAGGGAATGCCTTAACTTCAGTGGAGCGTTTTAAGTGAATATAGAACAGAAAATCACAACAAAACAGATATAAAGCAGTACTTGAAAATTAAAATTTTTATTTCATTGCAGCGGATAAACCCATATGTTTGATTACATCATAAAAAAATCATAAACCAAAGTCAAGTACATCATACCCATCTTGATAAAACATAGTACATAAACTGAAAGACATAATCCCCAACATTAAAATAGCCATAAATAAAGAGAAGCTGAGTTTTACTTCAGCAGTCCAAGAAATCTTCTAAAAGCAGTCCAAGATCAAGCTCCACTGGTGCTAGTTCCAACCGGAGCACCTGCGGGGGGGGGGGGGGGGGGAGGGGGGAGGAAAGAGATGGAAAAAAGGGGGGTTAGACATAAAGTCTGGCGGGTGCGATAATTCTAACAATATAATTAACAAAGTAACTAGGCTAAGGCATAAGTTGGAAAATAAGGAAATGACCATGAACCATTGAGTATTGCAGAGTAAAAAAGAAAACAAGATGAACAACAATATCGTTAAAGCGCACCTAACCCACTAAGATAAATTTACTAACTACACCAGCACTATAGGATAATTGCTATACTGCACCACCACTAGTCACCCTAAGGTTGATCCCGCCTACAGACTTAATAATGATATTGGTAGTTTCGTGTGTCCCTAGCTGCCTTCATAGGTGCCGACTGCCCCTATCTCCACTAGGTGTACCCACTACCCCCAAGCGATCGACTCCCTAACTCGTAGATACCCGTACTGGCCCCACAGTGGGGTGTATCACTCCACAAAGTGGCAACCCGATACAACAAAGAATGCACGGCTTATACCTACACGATGCAACAACGTCTTACCTACCAGCCCGGGTCCACACACGCATATGAACCCGTTGGGCTTGCGTTGCCACCGCTAACCCGGTTTGGCTTCTTACAGTCAAGCCCAGTATGCGTGTCCCGTCCTCGACTTGGGTCGAGCCAACAAAGATACGTATGGGTTACTGGTTGAAACGGGCCCCCCATTACTTGACACAAGCTATCCACCTAAGCTTGGTCCCCTCTAGTGCATCCCACTTAACCCACTTCCTATTCATGTTTCAATTACATGTTTAATGTTTTGGTTAAGTGTTTCTAATCGTATTTCCAAATGCCACCCAAGGCACCCACTAGATTCCACTTGCCACCCAAGGCACCCACTTAATCCCCTCATATCAATTCCAAATTTAGCAATGTCCATAATTGACTCAATTATGTCCATCCATTTATGGTATGTAAAATCATACCAATTTCACCACAATTTTATTTTATGCCTTTTAAGGCAATTATGCCAATTAAATATTTTTAATATTATTCCCTTTTTCCCCACGTAGTACGTTTTTTCGTTTAACGTAAAAATATACGTTAGACTCGAATAGTCTAACTCATGAAATAAAAGAAAACATCACATATATACACATAATTAAAACATAGATCTAACATAGGGGTGAACTTGCATATATGAATGATGTTCTACATCTAAAACTTGCATAGGCCAAGATTTCAACTTGCATAACAACATATGTCATGGTTCCAAATTTTTAAGGTGTGAACTTGATGAGAAAATGGCCAAAACTTGCATAAAAATCATGTATAACATAGATCAAATCTAAAGGTGTGAACTTGATGAAATAATGGCCACAAACTTGCATAGACAACATATGTCATAAACCTATATCTAAAGGGATTAAACTTGCATAGGTAATAACATAACATGATTCATGTCCAACTCATAAATTCATATATGTGTTTCATACATCGCAACAATGGTGTGAACTAACATGTAAAGTATCATGTCATAGCCTAATCTTTCAATTTAATTCTCACATAAACTAGGTGCCATAATCATGTAAGGTCACATGTAATTCTACCCAAACTTGTATATGGTTCATGTTTGAATCAACATCTAAACTTTCCTACATATGATTTATCATATGAATCAATATCACAAACTAGCATAAGAAACATGATGATTTGATTGTATATAAAATTACAACATGGATGATAGCAACATAACTTTGCATCACAACATAACATCATAGATATTTCAATCACAATCCTACAACATAATTAGAACATGCAATCAATACTTCATATCACATCCATACAATCCGCGTTATAGCTTAATCTAATTAAATTACTAATTATTTTGCTAAAACTATCGAACTCACAACTCAAAAGCAGTCTTGAGTTCTGAATTCTGATTTCTGGAGTTGAATTAGTGCTTCTTTGATGAAGAATCACTGTTAGGGTTGAATAGTTATGATTTGGTTGCTGTTCTTCCTCTTTAATTTGGTGGCGGCTGCTCTAGGGTTCAAGACAACAGCATGACGGCCATAGGTTTAGTTTTAATTCTGATTTAGGGTTTGAGTCTATGGGTCTTTTTATAGAGTTATGAATTAATTCAAGCCGTCGGATGTTCTTAGGGTTAATCAAAACCATTCAATCATGATAGGGTGATGAGTCGGCCCTAATGACTCAGCAAGGAGTCAGAATGGACTCAACAACACGGGTCAGCCTGAACCAGAAAGCTGTGCAGGCTCCAGCCTCGGCCTGGGCGCACTTTGCAGGTGCGCCAGTGTTAATATGTACTGGCGCACTTCCCAAGTGCGCCAGTGCTTTTTTTTCTTTCTATTCTTGCCACCACCTTTCGTTAGTCCATAACTCCTTCATCCTGTACTCGTTTCCCGCAAACTCGGACTCTATCTCCACTAGAATTCCGAGACGAACACATTGGCGCAACCCAATCCCCATAATTCTCATGTCTGAGATTAATTATTCTTTAATTTAGTTAGTTCGATTATTCAAAAATCCGAGGTGTTACACCATGTCTATGACACTGAACTCAAGATCAGTCCTCCTCTTATCCACATATGATTTTTGCCTATCTTGAGATTCCTTTATCCTTTTTCAAATCAGGTCGATCTTATCCGAGGTATCCCTAATCATCTCTGGTCTAAGAAGAAGTATATCTATGGACTCCCACCAACAAGAAGGTGATTTGCAGGATCGTCTAATCAAAGCTTCGAAAGGTTCCATGCCAGTGCTCGCCAGATGTTATTATTATAAGAAAACTCTGCTAAAGGAAGATGCTCCTCCCAAATCGCTCTGAAGTCCAAAATGCACATCCGTAATAAATCCTCAAGAATTCGATTAAACCTCTCGGTCTTTCCATCTATCTGATGGTGACATGTTGTACTAAGTCTCAGCTATGTCTCCAATGCGTCCTACAGGCTCTTCCAAAACTCGCTGGTAAAAATAGGATCTCTATCACTAACAGTAATCGTGGGAACTCCGTGAAGTAGCACGATCTCCCTCAAATATATTGAAGCTAACCAAGCTATGGTCCTCTTACTCCTAACTGAGATGAAAATGAGCTCTCTTAGTCAATCTTTCCATGATTATCCAAATATTGCTATTGTCTTTCCTCGATCTTGGCAATCCATCTATGAAATCCATTGAGATGATCTCCCACTTGCACTGTGTAAAATCAAGAGGATGAAGCAATCCACCAAGCTTCCTTTCCTCAGCATTAACTCTTTGGTACGTTAAACATCTTTCCATATAATCGGCCACATCCTCCTTCATTCCCAACCAAAAGAAGACCCTCTTCAGATACTTATATGTCTTATCTCCTCCTGGATGGATGGTCATCCGAGAGTGTTGGGCCTCAGACAATACCACACTCATCACCTCTCACGTATGGGGTACACATAGCCAACCATCATGGCGTAGCCATCCTCTCTCATTAATAGAGTGTCTAGAAAGGTGCCTCGAGGTCTCAACTCTACCGAGTTGGTCTAAAATTTCCGCTAGCTGCTGATCATCATGCTGACAAGATCCAATACGTTCCAATAGAGTAGGTTTCACCTCAAGCGACGCTAATATCCTTGGTTCATAATTCGTCGATTGTCTAAAATCAAAAGATGAGATATACTCCAAACTCTACCAGTCTACGAATAGCGGGTTCAATGTCATCCTCTTCCTACTCAGAGAATCTGTCACTACATACCCCATCCCTGGGGTGTATGAAATCTCAAAGTCGTAGGTTACTAGAAACTCTATCCAATGCTGGTGTCTCAAGTTAGGATCCTTTTGTGCAAATAAGTACTTAAGAGACTTATGGTCAGTGTACTACTATAATCTCTCACCCAACAAGTAATGCCTAGAAGACTTAAGTGTGAAAACAATAGCTGCTAGCTCTAAATCATGAGTAAGGCAATTTCTATCATGTACAATTAGTTGCCTGCTCTAATAGCTAACAACCCTACCCTCATTTATTAGGACATAACCTAATCGTATGCCGCAAGCATCTGTATAAACCGTGAACATCTTAAATCCGTCTGGAAGAGTCAACAATGGAGCATCATGAGTTCCTTCTTCAATCTCATAAAGGAATCTTCACAATCCTCATCCCATGATAATACCAGTTTCTTCTTAGTAAGGTGGGTAAGCGGAGCTAAAATCCGCTCAAAGTCCTTAATGAATTTCCGATAATACCTCGCCAAACCCAGAAACCACCTCAACTCGGTTGCATTCTTATGAGCCTTCTAGTCTTGCATAACAACTACCTTAGTGGGATCCACTGCTATATCCTCTCTCGAAACAACATGCCCCAAGAATCTCACCTCCTTACGCCAGAAGTGACATTTTGAGAATTTTTCCTCCAATTGATGGACAAAGAGAGTACAGAGGACCTCTCCCAAGTGCAAAGCATGTTCATCTTTATCTCTTGAGTAACCAAGATGTCATCCACAAACACTACCATAAACTAATTTAGGAGCTCCCTAAACACTCGGCTCATCTAATCAACAAAGTATGTCAGCGCTTTGGCGATTCGAAATGTCTGATGGGAAGTGCCAAGCCACGAAACTATACCAAATTTTCCTGCTGATCGGACCGCCTTGCGCACGTAATTTTCCAAGTTTTCATTGTGTCGATCAGGCAAATTAAAAGTGCCAAATTTACCAAATCTACCAATTTTCCATGATGATCTGCTTAAGTTTCACATGTGAAAAATGGGGCGATCGTCTGTGTTAATCACTGTTTTATAGCGTGCCAGATCTTGGTTTTTGGCCAAATGCCAAATCCAACAAAAACGAATTGTGCAAGTGATTTTTGTGATCGATGCATGTCAATCAGCTATTTTTTAGTATGCGACATGTTTTTTTTTACCAAAATCCATATAATTTTCCAAGATGTGTTTTGCCACGTGATCGGATCGACACGCTCAAGTATTTTGAGCTAATCGGACTGAGTCGATCACATAGTTTTGTTGTGCCAGTTTTTCCAAGTCCATCAACGAAGATTTTACGAATCGATGCCATTTCCAATCCTTTTTCGAACACATTGCGATTTCGACCAAATCGCTTTGTGTTTTCTAATGACATTCTCAATGCTTGAGTGCGTCATTGACCAAAATCCTAATGTTTGACAACTTTACAAAAAATTATGTTAGCACTTTGCCCTTCAAAACAGGTCGTACTTAAATCAAGGAAGATGTGTTTTGCGAGAATACCAAAAATCCATAAATCCAAAAACCCATGCGGGAGAAGTCCGAAGTGAACTTCTATAACAAGAAAACCAAAGAATCACGATCGTGCCAGACGTAATATCCTAAAATCCTCAATCACTTCGGATCGTATTAACCTGAAATCCTAAGACAATAAATTAGAAATCCACGATCTCTCCGGATCGTATTTAACCAAAGAAACCAAAAATCCCAAAATCCAATGAAAGCCGATGATCACCCCTAATCATTTTAGAGATAACCAAAATACCAAAAGGACTGCAGGAGTCCAATAACCTGAATAACCAGAAAATCCATAGCTAGGAAATCGGGGAAACTCGAAATTCAAAAATCTAGAATAACCAATAACCATATAATCAGACATCCATATGAGTTCGAGGCGGCCTTGCCGAAACAAGACGACCAAGAACATGCCAAAGAATTCCAAGATGACCTTATTAACACTATACGACAAGGGATAAGTCAGTGAGGTCTAAGGCGGCCTTGCGAGCAAGACGACCAAGGAAAAACTAGTGAGGTCGAATGCGGCCTTGCGAGGCAAGACGATCTTGGAGAAGACAGTGAGGTCCAATGCGGCCTTGCGAGGCAACACGACCAAGAACAAGCCAGTGAGGTCCAATGCGACATTGCGAGGCAAGACGACCAAGGACAAGCCATGGACCAGAGTCCTTAGAGTTTATAATCCAATTTCAAATTTCACGCTTTACAAGGAAGCGTCCTTACTTTGCAAAGTAATGTTATTAAATTTATAAAAGTTTAGAGTGTTTAGTAAAAACCAAAAAGAAAACTTAACGGTTTGCCATCCATAAATAGCATACCTAGAGATGCTCGTTCCCATACATGGGTATGCGTACTTAGCCTGTAACAGCCCGCATTTTACGTATCGGAAGATCGTAAAATATTTTTATTTTATTCCCTGAGGGTTGGATCATTCTCATCTTTTGGTTTGTTGCTTATGGGGATGTGTGACATGTCCATAATTTTTACCGATTTTGTTTGTGACCATTTTGCCCCTGTCAGTCTTGTACTGGGCATAACTTTTGACTCAGGTCGAATCAGAGGGTGAGACCTATGCCATTGGAAAGGAATTGATGATTCCCTTTCCGTAGAGTGGTTACATTAAGGATTTGGTTTAGCGGTTTGGGAGAAATCGCTGTTTTAAGGTTTTTCAGTTGGTTGTTCAGGTTTTGGAAGTCTAATGGGCTGATTTGGAGAAGGCCCATTAGAGGGTGGGTGGAGACTATAAATAGGGGGTAAGGGGTATGGAGAAAGGTTGGCATTTTCCATTCTCTTATGGGGAGGCTTTGATCTCCTTCTTCCTCTAACATCTTTCCACCATTAAAATTCCAAAATCCAAGGAGGGAAATCGAAGATCTACACCATAAGAGGCTAGATCTACATCGTCTCATGGGCGAATTCATCGGATTGAAGAGTTTGATTCGAAGTGTTCGCTGTCTGGATTGCGTTTTCATTGCTTTTGCTTAGATTTGGATAATTGGTGAGTGATTTACATCTCTCATTCGGAAGCATGCAAGTATATGGGTCTTATGTTGTTAATTTCATCATTTCCATGTTATTTTCCTTAGATCTACACCATGCCAAGTTTATTTTACATGTGAATCACTTTAGGATCTGATCTAGATAATTTAAATGGTAAGTTTCATGTTATTTCATGAGTTTATGCAAGTTAGATCTATATTTGTGTTCATATGTTCAATTATCATGTTTTTGAGAAATTTATGTGTTTTGATGGAAATTGTTAGATTGGTGATATTGTTGGTTGCATAACATGTTTGTGGTTGCGTTTGGATGAATTGGATGAGCAGGTTTCGTCGAATTCGTCGTTTGGCGAAGTTTTGGTCGAAATCGAAGTCGAAATGGAGCTGTGTAGGTTTCTGGTCGTTCTGGAGCAATGCTGGTCGGTTTTGATTGGTCGTTCTGGAGCAATTCTGGTCGGTTTTGATTGGTCGTTCTGGAGCAATGCTGGTCGGTTTTGATTGGTCGTTCTGGAGCAATGCTGGTCGGTTTTGATTGGTCGTTCTGGAGCAATGCTGGTCGGTTTTGATTGGTCGTTCTGGAGCAATGCTGGTCGGTTTTGACTAGTGGTTCTGGAGCAATTCTGGTCGGTTTTGACTGGGTCTTGGAGCTGGTCGGTTTGATCGGTCCAGAAGGCTGAGGAGGGAGTCTGGTCGGCTCAGGAGGGTCCTGGTCGGTCCAGGAGGAGCAAAGGGAGGTCTGGTCGGTCCAGGGGGTCTGATCGGTCCAGAAGTACCGGAAGAGGTCTGGTCGGTCCAGAATGGGTCTGGTCGGCATTTCTAGTGGAAATTTCTGATCGGACACTTCTAGTGATGACGTAACTTCGAGGTGGTTCAAGTAGGAAAGCTCGAAGTGGCGAATGTGTTCATTGATCAAGGTGGAACAACGAATGCGTTGACAACTCAAAGGTCGTGAGTTGGTGGATAATGGCTGCTCGAGAAGGTTGCTTGAGCTATAAAACATCGTCAAGGTTGGACGATTAGAGATGCGAAGGCCGAGAAGTCATCGTTGTCGTAAGTTCTAGTAGGCTCAAAGCAGGGGTACGATGGGTATCGTTGAAAGGCCCAAAAGACCGGTTGTTGGTCGAGTACCCTGGGTCTTTCTGGTTGGGGAAAGGCCTATTGTCTGACTCAAGGTTTTATGTCTCCTCTTATTACCTTGGGCTGTTCATCCGGTTGTGGATGGGCAGACTAAGTAGCAGGTTACAGGTAATGGAGCTTAGTGATATGAGGAAGCTGAGCGATGACGAGCAGGGGGCTGGCGTACCAGTTTTATTCTATCTAGTATTTCTGTTTCCGCTGTTTGAGTTGCTTGAGAGTTGTAGTGAGGCCTTATGTACAAACTTGGATATCAGTTGGATAATCTTTCTGGCTTTTGAAAGAGTTTCAAAAGTTTGCTATATGATACCTCATTACTATCACCTGTTGTATATGTTCTATTATATTTTATCCTTGCGCTGTGAGTTCTACGACAGGTTTCGATGTGTTCACTTACTATGATGATCGTCCATAGCAGCCTGGCACGCCTTTCAGCGCATTATTCCTCTTGTTTAGTGCGGGGGTTATGGGCGGTCGTCACATTTGGTATCAGAGCTCTGGTCAACGATTTTGGCCAAAGTTCAAAGATGTAATTGCGTATGAGGGACGTATTTGTAGATTTCAGTTGGATGTTACTATATATATTAGCATATATAGTAGTAGCGGTTGTATTCTTTTAGCAGTTTTCTTGGAAGTGGCTAACTATTCTAAATTTCAGATTTAGAATGAGTAGACGACCATCAAGGCACGCTGCTAGGAGAGCTAATACTGGAGGGGGAAATGGTGGTGAGCCAGATTACCCGGCCATGTTTGAAGCCATGGCAGAAGCAATTATGCGAAGGGTACCCGCTCCAGTGGCGGCCACGGTAGATGTAGGGGTGCGAGTTCCTAGAATAGATTTTGCAAAGATGTGCAAGGACTTTATATCTCTAGGAGGGAAACCATTCAAGGGAACTAAACCAGCTGAAGAGGTTCAGAGGTGGATGGATTCATGTGTTCGAATCTTTGGAGACTTGGGTATTGAAGATGCAATGAAGAGAAAGCTTGCATCAAGGCAGCTGCAAAGCAGGGCCATGGAATGGTGGAATTCTGTTATACTCGAAACTTCGGAAGAGGAGATTTCATGGGAGCAATTCCAAGCTAAGTTTGAAGCAAAGTTTATCTCCACTGCTCAAAAGTCAGTTCTCTTCAAGAAGTTCGTAGAGTTGAAGCAGAATGGCAGATCAGTTCTTGACTATATTTCTGATTTTGAGGCTTTGTCTAGATATGCTCGTTCATACATTGATACGCCCTATCAGAAGAACGAGAAGTTTGTCTTGGGTTTGGATGCACATATTGGGAAGCCACTTGTGGACCATCTTGATGATTCATTTGAAAAGATTGTGGAAAAAGCTATTCGCCATGAGAGCTTGTTTCCCAAGGAAGCAAATGTTGTCGCTGCAACCAAGGAAGCTCAGAAACCACAGCAGAGTGGTAATAAAAAGAGGAAGCAGCAACAACAGAAAGGAAAGGATGGCCAAAAGAAACCCAAGAGTGAGGCAGTTTGCTTTAACTGCCAATAGAAGGGACATTATTCGAATGAGTGTAAGAATCCCAAAGCTGAGAAGAAGTGCTTCAAGTGTGGAAAGCCTGGGCATGAGAAGAAAGATTGTCCGGAATCAGCTAAGGGTAAGCAGATTGTTAAGGCATATGCTTTGGATGCTGTGCCATCTTCTTCAAGAGCTCCTACTGCAGAGGAGAAGGGAAAGGGTGTCATGGTGCAAGGTACTTTTTCCGTTAACGGTGTTTCAGTTCGAGTGTTGTTTGATACTGGAGCATCACATTCATTCATCTGCAATGAGCTTGTGTGTCGCTTGGGTTTGGAACCCGAGATTTGTGATAGACCATTGATCGTGACTAATCCAGTTGGGGGTTCGTCCAGTTTGTGCATGATTTGCCGTGGTCTAGTATTATCGAGTCATGGTTGCTCTTTTATGTGTGATTGCTTTGTTCTTAACTTCGCTGGGTATGGGATCGTCTTGGGCATGGATTGGCTCAAGAAGTATGCGGCAAGGGTGAATTGCAACAAGCTAGAGGTGAGGGTCGGGGATGTTGAAGGGCGAAAGGTGTTGATTAGATGTAAGCGCGAAGACGGGGTCTTCGTGAGTTATCTATATTCGCTAGGGATTCCACAGGAAGACCTATCATCAGTGCTGATCGCTAATGAGTATGTAGATGTCTTTGACGAGGTCAAAGGGTTGCCGCCGCATCGCGAGATCGAGTTTAGGATCGATTTGGTCGAGGGTGCGAGACCAATTGTTATGCCACTTAGGCGGATGGCGCCTAAGGAACAGCGAGAGTTGGAGGTGCAAGTTAGAGACCTTTTGGGAAAAGGTTTCATTCGGAGGAGTGTTTCCGAGTGGGGTGCACCAGTCGTGTTTGCAACTAAAGCAGATGGCTCGTTAAGGTTGTGTGTGGACTATCGTGAGCTGAACAAGGTGACTAAGAAGAACAAGTATCCGTTGCCAAGGATTGATGACTTGTTCGATCAGCTTCACGAAGCCAAAGTGTTTTCTCAGATGGATTTGGCAACGGGATTTCACCAGTTGAGAGTAGCTAAAGATAGTGTGCCAAAGACTGCTTTTAGGACACCATCCGGATTTTTCGAGTGGTTGGTGATGCCATTCGGGTTGACTAACGCGCCAGCGTATTTTGTGGATCTTATGAATAGAGTGTTCAGAGATCAGTTGAAAAAGTTTGTGCTTATGTTCGTGGATGATATACTGGTTTACTCCAGAAATGTGGAAGAACATAAGACGCACTTGAGAGTTGTGTTAGAGATCTTGCGAAAGCATCAGCTTAAAGCTAAGTTCTCAAAGTGTCACTTCTGGAAGGATGAAGTGAGGTTCTTAGGTCATGTTGTTTCTAGAAAAGGTATAGCGGTTGACCCCGCTAAAGTAGCAGCAATCCAGGACTGGGATAGACCTAAGAATGCAACGGATGTTCGGAGTTTCCTTGGATTGGCTGGTTATTACCGAAGGTTTATCAAGGATTTCTCTAAGATGGCTGCACCATTAACAGGATTGACGAAGAAGAACCAAGTGTTCGCATGGGATGCGAAGTGTGAACAAGCGTTTGAAATCTTGAAGGAGAGATTGACGAGTGCACCTGTGTTGACCATTCCAAGTGGGAATGAAGAGATGGTGGTATATACTGATGCATGTGGTACTGGACTTGGAGCAGTGCTAATGCAGAAGGATAAAGTAGTGGCTTACGCAAGTCGACAGCTAAAGCCACATGAGAGAAACTATCCAACTCATGATTTGGAGTTGGTAGCGATTGTGTTTGCTCTGAAGATGTGGAGACATTACCTGTTGGGAGTACGATTCGAGTTGTTTACGGATCACAAGTCGTTGAAGTATCTTTTCTCCCAAAAGGATTTGAATCTTCGGCAGCAACGATGGTTAGAGTTTCTGGCATCGTATGATTTTGGGATAGCCTATACTCCTGGCAAAGGCAATGCAGTTGCAGATGCATTGAGTCGAAGACACGCAAGTTTGGGAGCGATGTTTTCGCAATGGAAGGGCCTCGAGTATTTGGCAAGGTTCGATTTCAGGCCAAGGTGTGAGTTGGAACCTGAAATATTGGCAAGCTTGTCGATAAGGCCTACTCTTATCGAAAGGATTGGCGAGGGCCAAAAGAAAGATGTGAAGCTTGTCGAGTCCATTCAGAAACTGAAACTAGAGGATAAGGAGTTCGAGGTCGACCGAGAAGGCTGGCTTCGAAAGCAAGGACGATTAGTTGTTCCTGATGTCGACGGATTGAGGGATGAGGTTCTGAGAGAATGTCATCACTCGAAGCTAACGATTCATCCCGGTGGTAATAAAATGTATCAGGACATGAAGTGAGTCTACTACAGGGAAGGGATGAAAAGAGATATTGGAAAATTCATTTCAAAGTGTATGAACTGTCAGTTAGTGAAAGCTGAACAGAAGAAGCCGAGTGGTTTACTTCAGCCATTAGAGGTTCCTACGTGGAAGTGGGAGCAGATATCGATGGATTTTATCGATGGACTACCTAGAACTAGGGCAGGGAATGAAGGGATTTGGGTCATTGTGGATCGTTTGACCAAAAGTGCGAGATTTATTCCTGTCAAGACGACTAGGACAGCGTCAAAATTGGCTGAGCTTTATGTGAAATGGATAGTTCGATTCCATGCTGTCCCAAAGAGTATAGTAAGTGACCGGGATCCATTGTTCACGAGTGGATTTTGGAAAAGTTTGCAAGAAGCTTTGGGAACCGAATTGTGCTTAAGTACGGCATATCATCCCCAAACTGATGGTCAGACCGAGAGAGTCAACCGAGTTTTAGAAGATCTCCTGAGGGCTTGTGTGATAGACTTCGGAGGATCATGGGAAGACCATCTGCATCTGGTTGAGTTTGTGTATAATAATAGCTACCAGTCGAGTATTGGGATGGCACCATACGAGGCATTGTATGGAAGGCCGTGCAATTCTCCAGCTTGTTGGTTAGAAACTGGAGATAAGTTGGTACTTGGGCCCGAAATGATTAGAGAAACCTCGGGTTGTATCAAAATTGTTCGGCAACGAATGAAAGCGGCCCAAGATCGTCAAAAGAGTTACGCCGATAAGCGTCGTAAGGATTTAGAATTCGACGTAGGTGATATGGTTTTTGTGAAGATTTCACCGTTAAAGCATATGGTTCGATTCGGAAGTAAAGGGAAGTTGGCTCCTAGGTTTGTTGGACCATTTCCGATTGTCGAGCGAATAGGAAAGCTCGCATATAGGTTGGAGTTACCCGACAAGATGTCGAGTATGCATAATGTTTTCCATGTGTCGTTTCTATGGAAGTTTTTGCACGACTCGAATGTGGTGGTATCTCCAGAACAGTATGAAGATTTAGAAGTCGAGACCGCAGTTGCGAAACCTCGTAGGCCACTTCGTGTTGTGGGAAATGATACGAAACAGCTTAGGAGGAAGACGGTTAAGCTAGTCAAGGTACAATGGAGTGAAGATGGCGACGATTGTACATGGGAGACGGAAGAGAGCATGAGGGCGACTCATCCAGAACTCTTCGTCGGTAGGACCCTTTGATATCGTATCTTCGTTGTGTCGTTATATCTTGTTGTTGTGTGGTAGAATTCCACGTGCTAGGATAAGGCTATGGATGCATGGCTTGAAGGTTGCTAGTTTGGATGATAGAATTGGCTTCACATGGATGATAAGCATGCGGAATTGTTGTGGTTGCTTGTGTTTGCTTGGAATTTCGGGGGCGAAATTCTTAAGGGGGGGAGAATGTAACAGCCCGCATTTTACGTATCGGAAGATCGTAAAATATTTTTATTTTATTCCCTGAGGGTTGGATCATTCTCATCTTTTGGTATGTTGCTTATGGGGATGTGTGACATGTCCATAATTTTTACCGATTTTGTTTGTGACCATTTTGCCCATGTCAGTCTTGTACTGGGCATAACTTTTGAATCAGGTCGAATCAGAGGGTGAGACCTGTGCCATTGGAAAGGAATTGATGATTCCCTTTCCGTAGAGTGGTTACATTATGGATTTGGTTCAGCGGTTTGGGAGAAATCGCTGTTTTAAGGTTTTTCAGTTGGCTATTCAGGTTTTGGAAGGCTAATGGGCTGATTTGGAGAAGGCCCATTAGAGGGTGGGTGGAGACTATAAATAGGGGGTAAGGGGTATGGAGAAAGGTTAGCATTTTCCATTCTCTTATGGGGAGGCTTTGATCTCCTTCTTCCTCTAACATCTTTCCACCATTAAAATTCCAAAATCCAAGGAGGGAAATCAAAGATCTACACCATAAGAGGCTAGATCTACATCGTCTCAAGGGCGAATTCATCGGATTGAAGAGTTTAATTCGAAGTGTTCGCTGTCCGGATTGCGTTTTCATTGCTTTTGCTTAGATTTGGATAATTGGTGAGTGATTTACATCTCTCATTCGGATGCATGCAAGTATATAGGTCTTATGTTGTTAATTTCATCATTTCCATGTTATTTTCCTTAGATCTACACCATGCTAAGTTTATTTTACATGTGAATCATTTTAGGATCTGATCTAGATAATTTAAATGGTAAGTTTCATGTTATTTCATGAGTTTATGCAAGTTAGATCTATATTTGTGTTCATATGTTCAATTATCATGTTTTTGGGAAATTTATGTGTTTTGATGGAAATTGTTAGATTGGTGATATTGTTGGTTGCATAACATGTTTGTGGTTGCGTTTGGATGAATTGGATGAGCCGGTTTCGTCGAATTCGTCGTTTGGCGAAGTTTTGGTCGAAATCGAAGTCGAAATGGAGCTGTGCAGGTTTCTGGTCGTTCTGGAGCAATGCTGGTCGGTTATGATTGGTCGTTCTGGAGCAATTCTGGTCGGTTTTGATTGGTCGTTCTGGAGCAATGCTGGTCGGTTTTGATTGGTCGTTCTGGAGAAATGCTGGTCGGTTTTGATTGGTCGTTCTGGAGCAATGCTGGTCGGTTTTGATTGGTCGTTCTGGAGTAATGCTGGTCGGTTTTGACTGGTGGTTCTGGAGCAATTCTGGTCGGTTTTGACTGGGTCTTGGAGCTGGTCGGTTTGATCGGTCCAGAAGGCTGAGGAGGGAGTCTGGTCGGCTCAGGAGGGTCCTGGTCGGTCCAGGAGGAGCAAAGGGAGGTCTGGTCGGTCCAGGGGGTCTGGTCGGTCCAGAAGTACCGGAAGAGGTCTGGTCGGTCCAGAATGGGTCTGGTCGGCATTTCTAGTGGAAATTTCTGATCGGACACTTCTAGTGATGACGTAACTTCGAGGTGGTTCAAGTAGGAAGGCTCGAAGTGGCGAATGTGTTCGTTGATCAAGGTGGAACAACGAATGCGGTGACAACTCAAAGGTCGTGAGTTGGTGGATAATCGCTGCTCGAGAAGGTTGCCTTAGCTATGAAACATCGTCAAGGTTGGACGATTAGAGATTCGAAGGTCGAGAAGTCATCATTGTCGTAAGTTCTAGCAGGCTCAAAGCAGGGGTACGATGGGTATCGTTGAAAGGCCCAAAAGACCGGTTGTTGGTCGAGTACCCTGGGTCTTTCTGGTTGGGGAAAGGCCTAGTGTCAAGGTTGGACATTGCCAAGGTTGGGCATATGGAGTTCTTGCTAGAACTGGGGTTATCATTAGCCCTTGACATATGGCAAGGTTGGCCGTCATACGATAATGATGGTTTCGAAGCAGGATTGGCAGTGATAGCCAGAGTCAGTCATGGATGATTAGTTGTTCTGTTTGTACTATCTCACATAGATTATCCAAAGTCGAAGGAGACGTTCTTTGAGTGCTTAAGTGATATTGGTCTAGGCCTCTGGCGAGGGTACTTGAGGAATGTTAAACTCGATTAGGGTTGTCTGTGTGAGACTTATATAATCTGGATGTTATGTGTGTTCTCTATGATTGAATGGGTGTTCTGGTTTCTATGGATGAATGGTTGAAATGCTTGGTGTAAAGGCTATCACTGTCCGATGTGGGGAAGATAAGGTTGAGTTCTTCTCTGGTGATGTGGGTAGATAAGTTGTTCATTTCCCCATTCTCATATGCTTTCTTGTTGAAGTTTGTTAGCTGTATTATCGCTCACTAAGACTATTGTCTGACTCAAGGTTTTATGTCTCCTCTTATTACCTTGGGCTGTTCATCCGGTTGTGGATGGGTAGACTAAGTAGCAGGTTACAGGTAATGGAGCTTAGTGATATGAGGAAGCTGAGCGATGACGAGCAGGAGGCTGGCGTACCAGTTTTATTCTATCTAGTATTTCTGTTTCCGCTGTTTGAGTTGCTTGAGAGTTGTAGTGAGGCCTTATGTACAAACTTGGATATCAGTTGGATAATCTTTCTGGCTTTTGAAAGAGTTTCAAAAGTTTGCTATATGATACCTCATTACTATCACCTGTTGTATATGTTCTATTATATTTTATCCTTGCGCTGTGAGTTCTACGACAGGTTTCGATGTGTTCACTTACTATGATGATCGTCCATAGCAGCCTGGCACGCCTTTCAGCGCATTATTCCTCTTGTTTAGTGCGGGGGTTATGGGCGGTCGTCACATAGCCGTCTTTGATTTCAAATTCATTTGTGAAGGAGACTTAATGGTTCATCGCCTACCAGGAGCATGCCAAGGGATGCTTGTTCCCATACATGGGTAAGCAAACTTATCCATCCGAGTTCCAAAACCAGAGTTATCTCGAGGGGGACCTACCGGAGAACGTTGACCAAGAGTAGCCAGAAAAGTTTCCAATACGACCTTCCCAGAGTAAGACAACCAAGGAATGCTAGAGTAGTCCATGGCGGCCTTACCAGAGCAAGACAACCAAGGAATGCCAAATTGTCCAAGGCGGCCTTACTAGAATAAAACAAACAAGAAATGCAAGAAAAGTTCTAAGACGGCATTACTAGAGTAAGACGACCAAGGAGATGCCAGAATAGTTCCAAGATGGCCTTACCAGAGTAACACGACCAAGGAAAAGACAAAAAAAATCAATTTTATTAATAACCAGGGGATGATGGTTTGTTGTCAAGCAAAGATCATGCCTAAGGATTATAACAACTCCTGTATATGGGTAGGTCGACTCAACCATCTATTAAGCCAAAAAAGGTAAATCCAGAGGACCGGAGCCTGTAAAACCAAATTCATGGGCCATACCCCTAATATCCATAATCTAGAGAAAAGCGAAAGAGCCAATAATATAGGCTCAAGAAATCCAAGAGATCCAAAATTTGAAAAACCAGAAATGAGAAAGCCATGAGTGGGGAGCTCATTATCCGAAAACCACAAAATCTAGAAGCCAAGAGACCGAAGAAAGCCAAATCCAAGGCCTAAGCACTAAAGGCTAGAAGTCCGAAATGCAAGAAGTTGTAGAAGACCAAAACCAAAAGACCAATATCCAGAAAATCCACAAGTCACATGATGCTGATGACCGGGATATTTGCAATTGAGACACTAGAGCCAGTAAGAGTTTTAATTAATAACAATGCCGTAGGGAAGAGTGCTAGTCCAGGGCCTATCCTGATTTCCATGAGGGGGTTGTGCCTCTCCTGGAAACATAGCCCGATTCCGAATAAACTGTGTTAGATCTCCGCATGTGACAACTCATAATTTTGACAATAAAAGTTATTTAATTAGAATCTCAAAAATTTTATTTCTTGCAAATGATGGAATTTGACCACAAAACTTAACTGATGCGTTTGTCTCGGAATTCTTGTCAACTTTCATGTTTCGAGTTTCGCTAACGGAGTCCATATGAAAAAGTTACGGACGAAATACAAAAAATAGACAGAATAAAATAAATGTGATAATTAATAAATTCTTTTCCCTCTTTAACCCGCCTTCATTGGGCATCTTAGCCGAAGGGCGGTCAACCGCTCCCCAGGGAGTACCAACCACTTTGGGCCTATAGTGCCCAATGATGGCTAGGTTTTGTAACACCGCAAATTTTTAATGACATTAAAGAGAATAAATTAAATAATAATTAATTTAATGTTCAGAATTAGAGGAAACGGACTACACCATTTCATCTGTCTTGAAATTCTGGTCTAGATAGACATTTGGCTTGCGTAAAACAAACACCGTATGAAGATGTTATGAGAGTTTTAAGTTTGTATACGCATAGAAATATTTTATACATACGCATGAGTCAGAGGTGAGTTAGAGGTGAGTCAGAATCGTATCAAGAGGATTCAAATTCGAAAAATTCCTCCGAGCGGCAAAATTCCCGCTTTAGGGGGTCGACCCACCTAGAGGGTGTCTACACCCCTAGGGCTGAGGTGACACTCGGTTTCTGGGGGTCTAGCAGCTATATATATGTGTCATATTTCTCATATTCTCTTCATTAGGATCCATGGAGTCCATATGCTGTTGGAGTGCGAACTGAACCATTTCTACAACAACATACTCTACAAATCCAATTCAAAAATTCTAGATCCGTTCTTCCTAATTCTCTAAACCTAACGTTGTGAGTTTCTAGATTACTTTTAGGTTTAGATAAATAAAAGTATGCTTTGATAGATAATGAATTGGATATGTTGTAAAGTATGGTTCTATGTTAATATGAAATTCTATCCTATGTCATGATAGATCTAATTTCCTAGATCTAATATTATTGTTGTGATTCGATTATGATGTTTATATGGATCTTGACTTGTAACCATGTTATGATGGATGTAAATCTATTAATTTGGATAATTGAGACATTACTTGGATCTAGACCTTTATGTTAATCACCTTTCACCTATCATATTGTGATACATTGATATATGTTGTAAACTTGACATGTGAATCTACCTATTGATCTAAACATGTTGCTATGTCACCCTAACTATGCTAGATCTAGGTAAATGGACACCAAATGTTAAATCTAGATCTCATTAAACATCATAGTGATTGCCACAAGTTACTAGATTGATGTCCACTTTATTATGATGTTAATCACATGCCCATTCACTTTGTTATTATGCCAGTTTATGTTCATGTTTATTCCAAGACATGTTGAAACTATCACCCTTGTCATATTCCCTTTTATTATTATAGCTAGGCTACTTTATAGCCTAGGTGCCGCCAAAATACGTACGAATACGTTAGAGAGAAAATAGGGAAAAAGGGATTATAATTGGCATGATTTTTGTAATGTTTAATAGGAAATGGGACATGTAATTCAAATGGGGAAAACAAAGAAATAGTTACCTATAATGACATAGGTAGATTTGGATTAATTTGGAATGTTTAGTAATTTACAATTAGGAATTGTAAATTGTACTTATGACACGAGGTTAGGTTACATTAGTGGTGGAAGTCTGCCCGGAAAAGACCGGCGTATCTAGCAGCCAAAAATGTTGAACCTAATGTGGGAGGTCTAAGTACGCAAATACGAATCGGGCTAAGACACGAGGTTAGGCCCAACTGTGGAATAAGACTGTCCGGACTCGACCGACATATCCAACATCCACACGTTGTAGGCCTAATGTAGGAGGTCTAGCCCATTATAACCATAATTGGACATGGTAATGAAATAGACTACTTAACATAATTTAATATGATATAGACTTAAGGTAGGGTTAAGTAAAATAAGATGGGTTGTGGTGGGTTAAGTAAATTAGAGGGGGTGTGTAATATGTATATATTGTCCCACGAACTTAACCCAATAAGGTTATGTAATTAAAGACGCCTAGTGGTATACATAACCAGTAGATAATGTAATAGGGTTATGTAATTAATGACACCTAGTGGTATATATAACTGATAAATAATGTAATAAAGTTATGTAATTAAAGACACCCTTTAGGGTAAGCATAACTAGTATAGAACTATGTAATTAAAGGCACCTAAGGATATACATAGTCAGTGGAAAACCTAGTAGGGGATACAAGACAAGGGGGAGAGCTTGTATCATATTGTGTGGGACCCATTTCAATCGGTAACCCGGAGTTGGTATTAAGTAAAGACCTCCGTACTAAGCGGCGAAGGGGCACGCTTACTGATTGATTGTAAGGGATCCAAACGAGGCGGATGGTGTTGGCGGGGTAAACCGACCAGGGACATATGCATGCATGGACCAGGCAAGGGGGGCTAAGACGACCGTGACACAAGTAGATATGTTTGTCCACACCATGGGTTGCCACTTTGGGAAGTGATACCTCCTACTATAGGGCCAACACAGGATATCTAGAGGGTAGGGAGCCGATCGATTAGGGTATAATTGGACGTATGACCTAAGCCTACCAACTTATAGCTGAAGGGATCATCTCATTTCAGTTATACTAGTAATAGTGCAGATTAATCATTAGTGAGGCACATACACCTTAACTTGCTTACCTTGTCACACCTGCCATTTATGTAGTGATCTCTCTCTTATCCACTTTATATGCCTATCATGTTGCTTTTAATTATCTACTGCCTAAAAGTAACTAGACTCGCCAGACTTTATGTCTGACCCTGTTGTTTCTCCTTCTTTCTTCCGTTTCCCCCAGGTTCTCAGGGAGGAAACACTTAGACTTAATCAGGAATCAAATATCATCTTGCTAGGAGCTACTTCTGAAGTATGGCTCAAGTTCTTGTCTCTACTATGGCTTAACTCTTTTTTTATTTGGGGAATGATGTTTTTTATTTACTTATGTACTCTGATGGTGCAAGATAGAAGTTATTTTATTGTAATGGTTTTTGTGACTTATGAAATTGTGGACCACGGTATTATGACTTATGTTTGAAATAAAAGTTTAAATTTGCTACTACTGCCTTATTTATGTCTGTCTTGTAATTATTCTGTGTCTGTTTACCTATAGAATTTCACGAAACTTAATGCATTCCCTTAGTGAGTGACATTAACAGACGTGGGGTGTCACATTTGGTATCAGCGCTGAAGGTAACCAGATTAGATAAAAGTTTTTGAAAATTATTTTCAAAAAGGTTTTAAAAGGAAAGCATTTTCAAAAAGAAAAGTCTATTTTGAAAAACATTCACCAAAAAGCCATATGTAGTATCCCTTTGTCCCTTATCTAAATTTCTTCCATTTCCCTTTTTCAGCATATCTGGGGAACAAAACATCCCTAATCTCCCAGAGGGCGTCACAATACCCGGATGGTTCCAGAGGTATCTGGAGGCCACGGCGTCGGCCGAAGGCCAAAGAGACGTTCCTCCCCTAGTTGCACCAGTCATTCCTCCTCCTTCCCCTCCAAAAGATGATAACTTTGCCAAGATCTGCAAAGACTTCCGGGCTATGGGAGGCAGGCCATTCCATGGGAACGAGACATTCGTAGAAGCTCGGAATTGGCTTAAGGAGACCGAGGACTTATTCGTAATCTTTGAAGTGGAGGACCAAAGAAAAATTCAATTAGCTGCTTGGCTGTTAAAGGAAGAAGCCTCATTTTGGTGGAAAGTCACCCAAGCTGGACGTCCGCTAGAAACTTGGGAAGACTTTAGACAGAGGTTCGAAATGAAATTTCTTTCCCAAGCGGAGAGAAGCATACAGATGGAGAGGTTCTTAACACTCAAACAAGGAAATTTGACGGTGAAGGAGTATCTGAACAAGTTCAACCAGCTGTCAAGGTTCGGGCTAGAGTTGGTAGACACACCACACAAAAGGGTTTACGGTTTGCTAAGGGGCTGAATGAGCCTCTGCATGGTTTAGCTATGTCCCATCTTCCAATGGGGGCCACTTTTGAAAAGCTTGTTGATATGGCCCTAATGCATGAGGAGGACAAGGGAGAAAAAAGGAAACAAAAGCTGAGGGGACATCGTAGAATAAAAAGGTATGGCCCAAGAAAGGGAAGAAACAGCAGAAGAAAGCAGGGGAAGATGATAAGGGCAAGGATAAGAGGAAATGTCACAATTGTGGAAAGGAGGGCCACTTGATCAAAGACTGTAAGAGAAGGAAGGCCAGTTGCTTTAATTGAAGAGAGGTCAGACACTTCTCCAAAGAGTGCTCAAAGAAACAGGGATCGCAGGGACAAGGGCAAAGAGTAGGGACTTTTGAAGGGTAGGTTCATGCTCTCGCAATTAGTGCTCCTGAAAGCGGTAGAAAAATTTTCGTAGAAAGTTTAGTTTATCTTTCAAACTATCCAATTAGAACGCTTTTTGATTCTGGTGCTTCACACTCGTTTATATCTAGTTCTATGGTTGAATCTCTGCATTTAATTACTAGTATGGTAGTAGATCCCGTAGTTGTTTCAAACCCCATTGGTGGTTTGGCTCATTTATCAATGATTTGTCGAGGTTTGAAAATATCTGTTTTGGGCGTCGAGTTTGAATGCGACGCGTATATGCTCAAGTTTATGGGCTATGGGTTGATTCTAGGAATGGATTGTTTTGCCACGTATGGGGCCATTCTGGATTGTGAGAAGAGGGTTGTTAGACTCCCAACATGTCGTAGGAAGACCCTTGAAGTTTCTTGTGACCCCCAAGGGTCTGTTATGCTTAGCTTCCTAGAATCTCTAGATGCATCCATAGATGATTTGCAATCTGTTCCAGTGGTTCGAGACTATTCAGATGTTTTTGATGAGGTACGAGGCTTACTTTCAAGGCGCGAAATTGACTTCCACATAAATCTGGTGGACAATGCAAAGCCAGTTGCATTACCAGTACGCCACATGGCTCCAAGGGAAAGGAGGGAGCTGAGTAAGCAAGTAGGGGAGCTACTTGAAAAAAGGGTTTATCAGACGAAACATATCTAAGTGGGGTGCTCCAGTAGTATTTGAAACTAAAGAGGATGGTTCGCTTCCTTTGTGTGTTGACTATAGGGAGTTAAATAAGCTCACCAAGAAGAATAGGCATCCGCTTCCGAGCATTGATGATTTATTTGATCAGCTTGTTGGTGCCTCGGTATTTTCCCAGTTGGACTTGGCTACAGGGTTCCATCAGCTGAGGGTGGCTAAGGACAGCATAGATAAGACTGCCTTTAGAACTCCAGACGGTTTCTTTGAATGGCTAGTTATGCCTTTTGGGTTGACAAATGCACCCACCTTTTTTGTTGATTTGATGAGTAGGGTGTTTCGGGAGTTCCTAAACAAATTCATCGTAGTCTTCATTGATGATATTTTGATCTTCTCCAAGAGTGAAGAGGAGCATGCCCAGCATTTGGAAAAGTTTTGAAAACTCTCCGTGACCATCAGCTAAAAGCAAAGTTCTCCAAATGCCATTTTTGGAGAAAGGAGGTGAGATTCTTAGGGCATGTATTCTCCAAAGAAGGGATAGTTGTAGATCCCTCCAAAGTGGTTGCAGTACAAGATTTGCAGATCCCTAAAAATGCAACCGAGATGAGAAGCTTTCTTAGGCCGGTAGGTTATTATAAGAAGTACATTATGAACTTCACGAAGAGATTAGCCCCTCTCACCAGGCTGACAAAGAAGAATTTGGCATTTTCATGGGACATAGACCGTGACTTTGCTTTCTAATGACTAAAGAGGGCGCTGACAACAGCCCCAGTTTTGACCTTGCCCAATGGGAGTAAAGTGTTTTCTGTTTACACTGATGCGTGCGGTACAGGGCTTGGTGCGGTTCTGATGCAAGATGGGAAAGTAATATGTTATGGGGGCAGACAGTTGATAGTTCATGAGAAGAATTACCCTACCCATGATCTAGAGCTAGCTGCCATAATATTCGCGTTAAAGACGGGGCGTCATTATTTACTTGGAGAAAAGTTCGAGTTATACACCGATCATAAATCTCTCAAGCATCTATTCTCACAGAAGGATCTAAACCTAAGGCAACAACGATGGATGGAGTTCTTAGCTTTATATGATTTCGAGATTGCTTATACTCCTGGAAAGGGAAATGTGGTGGCAGATGCACTAAGTAGGCAGAGAGTTGCTCTGAGTCCTCTATTTGTGGAAAGAAAGAACTTGGAGTTCACATCAACTTTTGATTTTAGACCATCCATCGAGGTTTTGCCTGATTTATTTGCATCCTTAGAAATACGACCGACTCTTGTGGACCAGATAGGAGCTTCGCAACAAGGTGACCCACAGATTCTAGACATCATGGATAAGCTCAGAAGAGGGGAGACTTCTAGTCACCTCAGCAGATATGCCATAGATGAAAAGGGGTGGTTCGACGAGATGGAAGGCTTTGTGTTCCTCAAACTGGAAGCTTGATAAAGGCAATCCTAGAAGAAGCCCACCATTCTAAGATAACCATTCATCCAGGCGGTGACAAAATGTACAGAGACATGAAGAGGGTTTTCTTTTGGGCTGGGATGAAGAAGGACGTTGCCGAATTTGTTTCTCAATGTTTAGTTTGCCAGCAGGTCAAAGCTGAGCAAAAAAGCCTTATGGATTACTTCATCCATTGGAGGTTCTGCAGTGGAAATGGGAGAACGTCTTTATGGATTTCATAGATGGTTTGTCAAGATCGAAGAAAGGTAATACCAGTATTTGGGTGATAGTGGACAGACTCACTAAGAGCGATCACTTTATTCTACCTAAAAATAAGAGGACAGCTTCATGGTTGGCACCAATTTATGTTCGTGAGATAGTTCGTCTCCACGGAGTTCCTTCCAGTATCGTGAGCCACTGTGACCCTATCTTTACCAGCGAATTTTGGAGGAGCTTGCAAGAAGCATTAGGTACACAGTTGTTTTTGAGCGCTGCTTATCATCCTCAGACCGATGGCCAGACGGAGAGAGCGAACAAAATTCTAGAAGATCTTTTAACGCCGTGTATCCTTGACTTCGGAGGGACTTGGGAAGAGCATCTTCTTTTAGTAGAGTTTGCCTATAATAACAGCTATCAGGCAAGCATCGGTATGGCACCCTTCGAAGCATTGTATGGATAACCCTGTAGTTCGCCAACTTGTTGGTGGGAATCTACAGAAAGATTATTACTTGGACCAGATATGGTTAGGGAAATGTCCGAGAAGATTGACCTTATTCGACGGTGGATGAATAAAGCTCAAGATAGGAAGAAGTCCTATGCAAACAAGAGAAGAACCGACATCGAATTCGAAGTGGAAGACTTAGTTTTTATCAAAGTATCACCTCTGAGGAATGTGGTCCGCTTCGGATTGGTAGGGAAGTTGGCACCTAGGTATGTGGGACCATTTCCCATAACGGAGAGGATTGGCCAGATGGCCTACAGAGTAAAGCTCTCAGAAATTTTATCTTGTGTTCATGACGTTTTCCATGTTTCTCATCTGCGAAAGTGCCTGCATGACACCGTGAAAGTTGTTTAGCTGAGCATGTTGGAAGAAGTCGAAGTGGAATGGGAAGCGACTGTTCGACGAGTCCCCACCAGTATTCTTGGATCAGAGGCTAAGAAGCTACGCAATAAAGAAATCAAGTTGCTAAAGGTTCAATGGGGAGATAACCCAGAAGATGCAACTAGGGAGACCGAAGACAAGATTCGTGCTTCATACCCATTTCTTTTCGAGGGTATGTTCTTAACTCCCTTCCTAAGTTTTATCAGTACTTGTTTCTGTAAATAGAATATATCTTGTCCATCGTATATTCGACCTTTAGATAGGAATCCTATGGATGTAGACATGTGTTTGAAACATGTTATGTTTGATGGATGCAAGTGGATGCAAGTTTTTGCTAGTGGTTTCCCGTGGACGCATATGCACATACATTAGGCACTAAGTTCGACTCAATAACTTTCATATTGCATTTGGATGTGTGTGCATTTTCTTTACTTTTATGAATGAAAATGGATGAACTGGCATATGGATGTCGCATTTGGACGAATGGGTGTGCACATATATAGAACTTATATGATACAATAGGTTTATTTGCATACATATTGGACTCAAGGCACTAACATACATTGCATTAAGGAGGTCAACTGAATCAGTAGACCGCCCGATCTTCGCATTAGTGTTGGGACATATACACACACCTTTGCATATATTTATATAAGCATTAGAAATCTTTAAGGACAATGGATGCAAGTGATTGGTGGATGAGTAGATGGATGATGGATGGTAGGATATGCACTCTTCTCAACTAAGAGATTTCGGTGATGAAATCCTTTGATTAGGGGAGAATGTAACCCCACGAATTTTTGACGACATTAAAGAGAATAAATTAAATAATAATTAATTTATTGTTCAAAACTAGAGGAAACGGACTGCACCATTGAGTCCATCTCAAAATTCTGGTCAAGATAGACATTTGGTTTGCATAAAACGGACACCGTATGAAGAAGTTATGAGAGTTTTAAGTTTGTACACGCACAAAAATATTTTATATATACGCATGAGTCGGAGGTGAGTCAGAGGTTAGTCAGAATCCTATCTAGAGGATTCAAATTCGAAAAATTCCTCTGAGCGGCAAAATTCCAGCTCTAGGTGGTCGACCTCCCTAGAGGGGTGTCGACCTAGGGGTCAATCACCCTGAAGGGATGTTGACCTAGGGGTCAACCCACCCACAGAGGCGTCGACACCCCAAGTGCTTAGGTGGCACTCGGTTTCAGGGGGTCTGGCAGCTATAAATATGTGTTATATTTCTCATATTCTCTTCATTTGGAGCCATGGAGTCCATATGCTACTGGAGTGCAAACTAAACCGTTTCTACAACAACATACTCTACAATTCCAATTCAGAAATTCTAGATCTGTTCTTCCTAAATTCTCTAAACCTAACGCTGTGATTTTCTAGATTACTTTTAGGTTTAGATAAATAAAAGTATTCTTTAATAGACAATGAATTGGATATGTTGTAAAGTATGATTCTGGGTTAATATGAAATTCTGTCCTATGTCATGACAGATCTAATTTCCTAGATCTAATATAATTGTGGTGATTCGATTATGATGTTTATATGGATCTTGACTTGTAACCATGTTATGATGGATGTACATATATTAATTTGGATAATTGAGACATTACTTGGATCTAGACCTTTATGTTAATCACCTTTCACTTGTCATATTGTGATACATTGATATATGTTGTAAACTTGACATGTGAATCTACCTTTTGATCTAAACATGTTGCTATGTCACCCTAACTATGCTAGATCTATGTAATTGGACACCAAACGTTAAATCTAGATCTCATTAAACATCATAGTGTCTGCCACAAGTTACTAGTTTGATGTCCACTTTATTATGATGTTAATCACATGCCCATTCACTTTGTTATTATGCCAATTTATGTTCATGTTTATGCCAAGACATGTTGAAACTATCACCCTTGTCATATTCCCTTTTATTATTATAGCTAGGCTACTTTATAGATTAGATGCCACCAAAATACGTACAAATACGTTAGAGAGAAAACGGGGAAAAAGGGATTACAATTGGAATGATTTATGTAATGCTTAATAGGAAATGGGACATGTAATTCAAATGGGGAAAACATAGAAATAGTTACCTATAATGACATAGGTAGATTTGGATAAATTTGGAACGTTTAATAATTTACAATTACGAATTGTAAATTGTACTTATGACATGAGGTTAGGTTACATTAGTCGTGGAAGTCTGCCCAGAACCGACCGACATATCCAGCAGCCACTAATGTTGAACCTAATGTGGGAGGTCTAAGTACGCAAATACGAATTGGGCTAAGACACGAGGTTAGGCCCAACTGTTGAATAAGACTGCCCGGACCCGACGATATATCTAGCATCCACACGTTGTAGGCCTAATATGGGAGGTCTAGCCCATTACAACCATAATTGAACATGGTAATGAAATATACCACTTAACCTAATTTAATATAACTATGGACTTAAGTTAGGGTTAAATAAATTTGGATGGGTAGTGGTGGGTTAAGTAAATTAGAGGGGATGGGTAATATGTATATATAGGCCACGAACTTAACCCAATAAGGTTATGAAATTAAAGACACCTAGTGGTATACATAACCAGTAGATAATGTAATAGGGTTATGTAATTAAAGGCACCTAGTGGTATACATAACCGATAGATAATGTAATGAAGTTATGTAATTAAAGACACCCTTTATGGTAAGCATAACTAGTATAGGAATATGTAATTAAAGACACCTAAGGGTATACATAGTTAGTGGAAAACCTAGTGCGGGATACAAGATAAGTGGAGAGATTGTATCATATTATGTGGGACCCATTTCAGTTAGTAACTCGGAGTTGGTATCAAGTAAAGACCTCCGTAATAGGTGGAGAAGGGGCACACTTACTGATCGATTGTAAGAGATCCAAACAAGCCGGATGGTGTGGGCGGCGCAAACCGACCGGGGACATGTGCGTGCATGGACCGGCTAGAGGGGCTAAGACGACCATGACACCAGTAGATATGGTTGTGCACACCATAGGTTGCCACTTTAGGAAGTGATACCTCCTATTGTGGGGCCAGCACATGATATCTACAGGGTAGGGAGCCGATCTACTAGGGTAGGGGTTAGGGTATACTTGGACGTATGACCTAAGCCTACCAACTTACAGTGGAAGGGATCATCTCATTTCAGTTATACTACAGAGTAATCATTAGTGAGGCACATACACCTTAACTTGCTTACCTTGTCACACCTGCCATTTGTGTAGTGATCTCTCTCTCTTATCCACTTTATATGCCTATCATGTTGCTTTTAATTATCTACTGGCTAAAAGTAACTAAACTCGCCAGACTTTATGTCTGACCCTGTTGTTTCTCCTTCTTTCTTCCGTTTCCCCCTCCTCCCCAGGTTCTCAGGGAGGAAACACTCAGACTTAATCAGGAATCCGATATCATCTTGCTAGGAGCTACTTCTGAAGTATGGCTCAAGTTCTTGTCTCTATTATGGCTTAACTCTTTTTTATTTAGGGAATGATGTTTCTTATTTACTTATGTACTCTGATGGCGCAAGATAGAAGTTATTTTATTGTAATGGTTTTTGTGACTTCTGAAATTGTGGACCACGGTATTATGACTTATGTTTGAAATAAAAGTTTAAATTTTCTGCTGCTGCCTTATTTATATCTGTCTTGTAATTATGCTGTGTCTGTGTACATATAGCACTTCATGAAACTTAATGCATTCCCTTAGTGAGTGACATTAACGGACGAGGGGTGTCATAGGTTTTGAGGGGCAATTTTGTTATATTATGTAATATGAATGGACAGATGTTAATTAAAATAAATCTAATGGTCCAAGGCCAATTCCACCCCTATAAGTAATGGGGTAAGATCTCATTCCTTTCCACCCAAATCTGTGGACATCAGCGAAGCTCTACAATTTTCATCCTTCTTCAAACCTAATTTATTGATACAAAATATATACTTATACAACAAATCAAATCCAAATCACATAGGATTGAGAGGATTACCAGATCCAATGGTAAAGAATGCAAATTAGCGCTCAACAGTAGATTACACTCTCCCTTCCTATTTTCTTACATCTCTACAGATCTGCAATTTTCTCCTTTTCAGATAAATTGTAGATTTATAAGAATTTGGTAGTTGTAGGCCAAAAGGGTTCAAATTTTGGATTCGGAAGCTTTAAGGTGAGTGGGAAATTTACAAATATAGTTATAGTAACTTATCTATTTCGTTTGAATTAGATCTAAATTTTTACGCCTATTTTCTGTCAGATATGTTCATTAATTTATTGTAATTAGAATGACACCTGCCAGATCTAGTTGTAAACATTGCTAAAAATTGAATATTATGAATTGTGGTTAGGCATAAATATTAATCATGGGATACTTAAATTGTTTATACCTATTTCCTACAATTTTGTGGTAAAAATGTATTGTGTACATTGCATAGAACTGTAGATCTGGAAACCAGTCCCATTTAACACCATTTAGATGTAGTTACATTCCAGATCTCTAGTTTAGTCCTGAAAAATAAATTGTATGAATTTGGGTAAAATAGATTCAATTGGTAAATATTGTGATTGCAATATTTAAAAGGATCATACCTATTTGTATTCAATATTGTTGGGTTTTGGCTTAACTGTTCTAAATATGTCGTTTTCCTCTTTTCGAACAAAAAGATATCATTATGAATTCACAAGAGATATGACAAAAAGATTTTGAAAGGAAAAGTGGTGAAACGTACGTATAAATTTAAATATACATATTTGTGAGTAGTTTGCATCGACTATTCCAAACATATATATATATATACACACACAAACACAAGTATATTTCTTATGAATTTGAGATATGTCTATTTTACTAGTTACGCATAGTTTACAATAATTACGACAACGGTCTTTTTGTAAGATTTGGAAGCTTTTGGCAGAATTGAATGCAAAAAGGAATGTTTGGTTATTGATTAAACCAAATCATTAAATTTAAAATAATAAAAATAAAAATATTTGCTACATTGACCGCAAAAAAACATAAATATAAATATATACATATTATCTGTGTAAATCAGCGTAAAACAGTAAAATTATACATTGTATTGAATGTTTGAATGAGGTTCAATTATGGAATTATATGTAAATGTAATCCATATTGAATTAATATTTTTGAGGTGACTATTTAAAGTAATAAATATAATTAATTGCTATAAATAGGACCATAATTCGATAAATAACAATTGTGACCAATGTTGAATGGGGAAAGTAAATATAATAGGATAACGATTACAATTCCAAAATTAATTAGGATAAATGTTGTACACCCCAATTAGGAAAAATTATAACCGCATATGGACATGCGGTTAAGCTCAATTTGTGGTATAAGCCTGCCCTGAACTGACCGGCAAATCCAGCAACCGCAGGTAGTTAGCTTAATGTGATGGGTCTAATGCGTAAATATAAATGTACTAAGGTACGAGGTTAAGTTTAACTTATGGTAGAAGTCTGCTTGGAACCGACAAACAAAACTAGCATCCACAAGTAGTCTGCTTAATGTGAGAGGCCTGGTACATACATACATATATATATAATAGTCTGCCAATAAATAAATAAGAATAGCAATTGTCTGTTAGGGTGTAACAAATAGATATCTTGGGACTGATAAATAGTTACTTTGGGAAGATATGACCGTTATGGTCATAAAGGGCAATAAAAAAATAGAAATAAAAGAAAATTGGTGTCATAAGGGGATTGATGGAAATTGGTTGTCGTTTGAATACTAAGTCCAAATTAGGGAAGAAATCAAATAAATATCCTAGGTAAAAGAGTATATAACCTTCCTTATTTATATTAATAAATATAGAACTTATAGTTAAAAATAGAGTTGGACTTAGTAGGTTAATAATGTAAAATATTATTAGCCATATGGACCCGTGACGATAGTGAAGCGCACGTGTATGTGTGTGTATGTGAATATATATATATATATATATATATATATATATATATATATATATATATATAAGTCTACTGTGTGTGAAAACAAGCAGGCTTACTACACCTTGAGAAAGTCTTAAGTGGCTGACTCTTTTTTTTAGTTTGGGTTTTAAATGGTTAGGACTAGGATCCGTACGAAGGTTTATTCCTTGGAGAGGTCATGAGACTCGCCCTTATTAGATTCGAAGTAAGTCTTTGGGTTCTTCTTCTCTAAATGTGGTTATGCATAAGCGGTACGGAGTAAGGTAGTTCACGGGGGATGTCCACGTCCTCTAAAAGCTTGTAAGGGCTCAACTTGGTACAAGACTGGTATATAAAAGACATGTGTCCATTGCATGCTCACCAACTGTCTAAGGGAAATCTTAAGTGACATAGGTGTCCTACCGTAATGTTAGTTAAGTAGTAACGTTCATAATACTACTTCTTATATTACAATTGAGAGTATAGACTTTAAGAACGTTGACATATTAGGACGGGGTCTTAAGGGGATAAGGTCCGCCTCAGGGTTATAAGATATCATAAGAATCCACCTTTAATAGGTCCATAAGTGGCCGAGAATGTCTACCTCGTTGGGTCTTCACCCTAAAAACACTAATGGGAGATTGACTTGGATATCCGTTTATTAGATAATTAGTGTTTGTGTGAATCTTGTGTTCTGCATAGACATACCTTGACATATGTAACCTTCTAAATATATGCGTAAATGTTCTATCTCGGTGTTATACTTTGGGAATACTACCTTGGGAAGAGTAGTAGAGTCGTGCGTAAAATATTTACCAGGTTAGGCTAGAATCACTGACCTTGATAGGCATACATTTTGGGTTGAACCAAATGGGATACATCTATGTATTATAATCTGTGTTGTACATTTCCTGTTCACCAGAATCTTGTTATTCTGATCCCCCTCCTCATTACAACCAACCAGGTTTTCTAGAGAAGGTCGGGTTCTCATAAATATAGTTTGGCTTTTAGTTCTCGTTCTCTCTCATGCTTGGTATTGGCAACGTGACTTACTTTGAAAAAGTAGTTACTTGAGTAAACACTAGTTTATCCTATTTGTTTCGCCTGTGAGTTATCTTACTATACTCTAATTATTCTTATGCTCATTTATTGCAGGTACCAGATTTACACGCTCAATGCTTGGATGTGTTTGAGTTTCGAATTTTGTCGAATTTTGGGCACATAAAAGTGTGGGGTGTTACATTTGGTATCAGATCTTAGGTTAAACGATCAAAGGAACTAGTTAAATTAGGACTTTTGAGAGAATGCAATTCGATTTCTTTTCTGTTTTTCTTCGTCTTTCTTACTCGGTTTTAATTTATTTCGACGATGATTAGTTGTTGGACTAATAGTAAAAATGGGCTTTAAGCGACTAAGGGTTGAAATATGTTGAGTTCAGGTTTCTAGCCAATTCTATCTTACCCCGTAGTACGTTGACGATCTCATCGTGAAGAGCATGCGGACGACATATGGTGGAGTCCGTTGTTTCGAGTTTGGAGACTGGAAAAAATCTAGCTACAACCAAGATAATCGGATTTCCGGTGTTTGGTTTCATTGATAGTTCCAGTTAAGACTATTACTCGATCCAAAACGGGAAAAGTTCACATTAGCATGTCGTATCTATTTCGAAAATATAATTATGAGGTATATCCATTCGTTACTTCATTAAAATGCCCAATCTATCTTTGTTGAAATATTCATTTGAGTTCTTGGCCTTGTATTTGAAGGAGTTTATTTTTAAAACTATTTAGAAAAAATAAAATGGGTTTCAATGGTTTTGAACGACAGTTTCGGAAAATGGTTTTGTGAAAGCTTAGTTTTATGAAGATATGATTTTTAAATTATAATCTATTTGTGTTTCAACATTTTGGGGCTTAGTATAATTTTAATAAATATAATCTGATTGGTAAGAGAGATGGAGTTAGAAATGACAAGGAATATGCCATTAAACTTGAAAATAATAAATATCTATTCCTTGTGACTTTTAGTATCCCTTTCTCTATATGTATTGGATAATTTATTGAAATTATCACAATTAATCCTTGATGTTTTAAGTTCAAACATTTTTGAGCCCGAAAAAGTTATCCAGTTTGTAATTTAAACTGAATATTAATAATAATAGTGATAGTAAATGGATTTTTAAGTACAAAACCGTTAGTATAATATAATAAATTCCATCTTTGAAAAGTTTAAAAAATTTCTTTGGAAAGGCTAAGGAAAATCCTTCATCTTGATTTTTGGGGTACTTGATTTCGTGAATCGTCTGTTTGTTGTTTGATAAGTAAAGGGAAAATCCGTTTTAATTTATATTATAGATTTCTAGCTGAATAATTTTTATAAGTTCGTTCGTTGTGTAGTCGCAACATCATTGTTGAGACTATAAATACTTGGAGTTGGTTTGGAGTTTAACTACAGTCTTTAAATGATGCGGTGATGAGGATAATTATTTTCCAGATCGCATCAAATTTTATAAGAAGACGCGAGATGATTAATATTTTAATCCGACCTATTGAGGCCAATGTTCAACCTTTGTCCAAAACCCATCTTATATCCGACCATTTAATGTTATACTAGAATGGTCAACTATTTAATGAGTTTTGGTACAACTTGGACCTAGGACTCAACCGTAAAAGTTGCATCCAAATTACCCCTTAACTTTCTCCTTTCGTCCTTCCTTCCTTATCTAGCTGAACCATATCTCTATTCTTCTTCTCTTTCTTTGTCATCGCCTCGCCTCCTCCTCTTCGTGCTTGTTTGCGCATTAGATTTTGCCTCACTAATACTCCATTCTCTCTAACCAATTTTTGTCCTATAATACCTAGTTGCAATATTCGATCCTACTCACACCATTCAAGTATCATCCTTAGGTAGAGATCATTTGATTGTATAGGAATGAGTAAAAAGGTCTCACCGCTTTAGGGCTAAGAAAATTTGTTGAGGCGATTGGATTGCACCGACTAGTTGCTTCGAGATGTTAGAATAGGTTGTTGTTTGTGCTGCATCGGGCTTTTGCTATACCTTGTTAGAATAGGTTCTTTCAAAGGCAATTGTCATTTCGGAGATGAAGATTAAGCTATCATTTGGATGGTTTTTCTGAAGAGAATCTCGATGAGATTTTTAGAGGAATCCGTGTCTTACACAGACTTGAATAGTCTTTCGTTTGACCGGCTTGGAGATTATGCAGCAAGTCTCTTTTCTTAGTGTCGGTTCTTGAGTTCGGGAATCTATGTTTGAACTACCCATGCTAACGTGTGAACCATTTAGCACATTGTGTTATAGATAGGGAGTTATGACTAGATTTGTCTCATGATGCAGAAATTAATATTTTGGCCGATCGATGGCATAACCATCATTTAGTGTCGCATCATAGTTGATTCAACTTGTTGTTCTTGTGTGTTGTCTCATAGAGTTACTTTCTGTAATTTTACCTAACCAATTTGTCTTTAGGAAATATTTGGTATTTCCATGAGAAGCAGTTTTGTGGTAGGATTCTTTTCTCATCGTGAATTCTCTCTTAGAAGAGATGGTGATGTGGGAACCTCCAACAATACCAGCAGTGTTTGTAACACGAGATTGAGCATTATGCCCCATGATATGTTTAATTAAAGATCATAGAAATTAGCTTGAGCTCCAGCCGCGGAGCAAGATATCTCGTTGTTTATAGCCATTGATTTGGGAGTTTCGGTATTGTTGTTTTGTCGTCGTCTTTATTGATTTCCCTTTCCAGCATCGGGTTCTTGGCTTGATGGTGGTTCGTTCTTGCAACTATTAGTGTTGTCTAAATCACACGACTTTGGTTAATGAGATTTCTATGTTTGGAATATTTATGTCATTCACGCATGCTTATTTGAATGAAATCTCAGTTTTTTTTATCTAAACTAACAGTTGTCTTAGAGCTGGAAAGAATAGAATTATGTGTGGGATAAATTTTAGCAAAGGATCGATTTTGCGTTGATTTCGTCATGGGTATATAAATAATAAATCACCATTCCTTGTTAAAGCTAAAATTTATTTTGGTCTTTTTGGGTAAGATTTCAGTTTTCGCATTTTTGGCGTGACTGACTTCCTTTTTCGCCAACATGTGAGTTGAATCATTTATGTTTCCACAAATTATATTTTTGAAAGTTTTTGGAAAATGTTGTTTAAAAAAAAAGAAATTTTATCATTTTCTTATTTTTATAGGAAAGTGAAACGGTTTGAAATGAAATTTTCAAAATAAACATGACAAGTTTTTAAGCAGAAATTTATTTTTGTGAAAAAAATTGATTTTTGTCACATAAATAGCGTAAGGAAGATTTTTGGATGCTTTATGTGCACGTTTTAGCAGTGCAATAGGATCGATGATATGATAAAAATGTTAATGACAATAAGAAAAAGTTTGTTTTAGCCTTGGAAACGTTATTTCCATACCTTGTCAATGATGTGTGCGAGCTATTAATTAACTCGTTTTATGTTTTAAGCCTCCTTTACAGTCTATAGATGAAATTTTTTGGAGTACTTTAGGTAACTTAGGTGGAAATTCCACTGTAGGGCGGGAAATGGAATATTTGTAAGTAGAAAAAATGTTAAAGTACTTTGCTTTGATTTCCTTTTTCATGTTTAGGCGAAATTAAATAGGAAACGATTAGATTGCGTGACGTTTTGGATGGTAGGGCTTGGATGCAAAATTGGTTGCTTCATACTTCTATCATAGTTGCGTGTGGGTAGTGGATGAAAAACAATTCTTTAAAATTTGCATTTATATAGAGCTGCCAGTATATTTAGGGTGTTTTACATCAAGTTTCCAAAAGTGTTTTAAAAATCTCAATGCATACATATAGAGGGCCCGATTTAGAATCATCTTGCATGCTTGTTTTATGGTTGAAATGCATTATGTACACCAGGCACATATACACATGGCTGCAAAGTGGATGTACACAAATTGATTTTGTAGGATATGATAACTAGGTGTAAGAATTTCGGGATGAAATTCCTTTTAAGGGGGGAAGAACGTAACAACCCGGAATTTTGACAATAAATAGTTATTTAATTAGAATCTCAAAAATAGGAATTTTGCAAATGTTGAAATTTGACCATGAAGCTTTAATTGATGCGTTCATCTTGGAATTCTGGTCAAATTTCATGTTTGGAGTTTCGTGAACGGAGTCCATATGAAATTACGGACAAAATACGAAAAACAGACGGAAATAAATAAATATAATAATTAATAAATTCCTTTCCCGTTTTAACCCTCCTTCATTTGGCAACTTCATCGAAGGGCGGTCGACCACTACCCGTGGGGTGTCGACTGCTTTGGGCCTATAGTGCCCAATGACAGCTAGGTTTTGAGGGTTAATTTTGTTATATTTTACAATGCGAATGGAGGGATGTTAATTAAAATAAATCTGTCCAAGGCCAATTCCACCCTTATAAATAAAGGGTTAAGGCCTCATTCTTTTCCACCCAAATTTGCGGGCAGCAGCGAAGCTCTGCCATTTTTCACCTTCTCCAAACCTAATTTCATAATCAAAAATATATTCTTATATGACAAATAAAATCCAAATCACATAGGATTGAGAGGATTATCAAATCCAATGGAAAAGAATACAAATTATCACTCAACAATAGAGTCTCACATCTCTTCCTATTTTCTTACATCTCTACAGATCTGGAATTTTCTCCTTTTCAGATAAATTGTAGATTTATAAAAATTTGGGAATTGTAAGCCTAAATTGTTCAAACTTTGGATTTGGAAGCTTTAAGGTGAGTGGGAAATTTACAAATAATGTTATAATAACTTATCTATTTCGTTTGAACTAGATCTAAATTTTTATGTCTATTTTTTATCAGTTTTATTAATTAATTTATTGTTATTGGAATGACACCCATCAGATCTAATTGTAAACATTGTTAAAAATTGAATATTATGAATTGTGGTTAGGCAGAAATATTAATCGTGGGATTCTTAAATTGTTTATACCTATTTCCTACAATTTGTGGTAAAAATATATTGTGGACATTGCATAGCACTGTAGATCTGAAAATCAGTCCCATTTAACACCATTTAGATGTAGTTACATTCCAGATCTCTAGTTTAGTGCTGAAAAATAAATTGTATGAATTTGGGTAAAACGATTCAATTGGTAAATATTGTGATTGTAATATTTAAAAGGATTATAAATATTTGTATTCAATATTATTGGGTTTTGGCTTAATTGTTGTGTGGTAACCAAAAAATATCTCATTTGTTATTACTAGATATGATGATTTCTATGTGTGCATTTATATGTGGTGCAGGGTGCACAAGAATATTTTGTACATGGGAAATAAGATGACATACTTACCGATTTTATTTTTATTATTTCATTCTTATAATATTTAAGAAAAAATGTGTATGTATGGGTTTAATTAACTTGTGAAGCCTGCATAGGCATATCAATGAACCTTTATATCTCAATTAGAAAATGCAGGATAATAATTAGAAACCCTCACATACATAGACTATGAAAAATGGATATGTACACACTTATAATTCGTGACTGAGTGAATCATGCAGGAAGCGTGGCAGTGGGGAAAATAATGGGAATTTAAAATACCTACTTTAGCTAAAAGTAAATAACACAGTGCAGTAGGGTATAGGGTATTTCTCTTAATACATGAAAAGTAGAATGAGCATACATGAGAGTGTTTTTACATGATCAACAAATGATTTTTCCTTAATAGGGTAAATATGACATTAGGTAGCATAGAAACCCTAGTTCTCCCAATATAAAAAACTTTAGGCTTAGTAGCTATACTATTTGGCTGGATAGAAGGAAAATCTTAAACAAATAGCACCTGCAGTACCTAGGAGCTCGAGCCATCATCAAGTATTTAAGGAGGAAACATTATTGTGAGTATAAACTATTTTTGTGGCATTAATCCCTTTAACGAAGCCCTTTTTGATTATGCAAATGTTTAGTATTTATTTAGGAAATGATTCATTTTTGTTAAGACAGTAATGATTGTTTGCCAGAATAATTTTTATGACACTATTGGAATACAGTAAACTGTTTATAAGTGAATAATAGAAAAATATTGTTGAGAGGTAGGATTTGATGGGGAGTAAGGCAGTATGGGCAAGAGAGTCTCATGCTTGTGTTTACTTCCATATATTAAGCACAAAGAGGAGCAATATGTTAGATAATTGCTAATCCTCTTTATTATTCATCATTTTCTGGTAGCTTGCTTTTTATAAAAGGAGTTATTAGGAAAACTATAGGGTCTAGAGGTACCCTATGCATTTAATCATATGCTCTCAACAATACTTAGTGTAAATACAAATTTTATGTGCTTTGAAAACTGACTTGAATGATTATTTTTTACCGCATGAGGTGTTTGGGTGAAGTCCTAAATATTTTAGGCATGGTTGCTTGATATTGCATTGCATATAGAATGCTTGTGAAATGGTAAAACCATTGTTATATATGTTAAATTGAGGGTACATTAATCTGTGGGAAATGATCACAGGATTACATTGATCTGTATGGGATTCAAGTGGAAAAACCAGGCATGTACATGGCATGTTAATGCCCTGAGACCATTGTGTGATGGGTTAACAGGTAGGGGGTCCCACACAATGTGCACAATGGTGTTCAACGTAAGGGTATGGGCTCAAGAAAATAATAGTTTGAAAACCTGAATGATTGAATAAAGGTTGGGGAAAAAAGAAATGTTTTGTTATGCTAAAGAGGAAATTTGGCACTGATATATAAACAAGATTTTTGCTTAATTATGTATGAATTCCTACGAATGTGTGCATTGTATTAAGATGAGATACACATGTTAAAGATCCTGAAAGTTTTCTATGTAAAGTTTAACATTTGTTAATCTGGATGATGAAGTGATTTTATTAAAGAACTAAATAGAAATAAATATAGGGAATAACCAGTTTTATATGAATCCAGTTTTTCTTATACTAGACATACGTTTAACCCTGTTTGCTCAATGGCATATGGGTGTGCCTCAACTTCAATGGGGCAACCTCTAATGCATCTGTAGGAAATATGGAAGTTAATTAAAGAAAGTATGAAAGGGATTGTTGGATGAATGAAGTGTTATGCTTGCTATTTATCAATGAAATTATGCTTAAGAAAGAACTAGTTTCCTGATGTGTTAAGTAGGATGTTTTCCCTCTTTGTTGATGTAATGACTTAATGTATTAGGTAATTAAGTGGTTCGAGACTTAAATCTATTAGATGATTTTGTAATCTGTGATGTTTGCTAAGTAGGAGAATGGTATTTAAATATAGAAGTACATGTTATTGCTCGTACATTTTATTACTGGACTTTTGTGGCAGGACCAGGTATGAATACATTCAGTTGAAAGCAGCTATCCAAAAGGGGAGTGTGCTCCATGCAATGACCAGTGATACATGTAGTGCACTGCTACTACATGTAAAGGTGCAATTTGAACATGGTAAATGACACAGCCACTTTTACATGGTGCACCACCTTATTCAGATAACATGTTTGGTTTATCTACAAAGTATCTCTAATATCCTGAAGGTTCATTTTAGGTCCACGTGCACACACACACTTATAGAAGTGTACTTATGAGAATTGATTAGCTAAAAATTCAAAAGTTTAGATCATGCCTTAAGCCACTTAAGGGCTAGTGATCAGTTAGAAATACAACAATACAATTGACTGAATAAGTGCATTAATCATTGTTACATCTATCTGCCCAATTTAACTATCTTTGATTGAGTTATGTTTGCTAGTATACAGAGTACACACACACACACACACACATATATATATATATATATATATATATATATATATATATATATGTGCGTGTGTGTGTGTGGGGGATATATACATTATGCAATTTGACTTAATTGAATATATGAGATGTCTAGAAATAAATTCCTTATGTTGTGTGGAAATAAGGGGTAAAACCCTTATTTAATATTCTTACTTGATAAACCAAAACTCTGATTTTCCGTTATAAAGGAAAACTATAATCAGGTGACTAATTATATTACACATAAACTGGTATGTATATACTGGTGAAGTTAATCCTGGAGAGAAAAAAAGTTAAATTGCCTAAATTTCCTAAATGTACATGAAACCCTAGATAGAGTCGAACCCAGGAAACTAATTAATTATGGTTAATTAGTCAATTTCAGGCGAAATTACTAGAGGGGTTCTCTCAGTTGGTATCAGAACTGTGTTACAAAACTACACACTTATAAGTATTTGTATGATAACATAAGGAATTAGAGTAAATAAGGTATAAAATGATAATGAGGCAGGCAGTGATAAAAACTGCTAAGATTAAGAAGAAAAATTTGAACTGATTTATTAATGATTGTTCATAGACAATCATGGTAGGACCAAGGCCATACTCAAATGCTGGAACATCTAATGCACCCCAAATGGTGGATATGCAAGATTTTGTATGTATATTTAAAGGAACTGAAGAAACTGAAGTGGTTATGCGGGTCCAGACTTGGTTAAGGAACTGAAGGGGTTATGCGGGTCCACCATTTGAGTATGCAAGATTTGAAGGAACTGAAGGGGTTATGCGGGTCCAGGCTTGGTTAAGGACATTGGAAAGGATTTTCAATGATATGTGGGTGGATGATCAGAAAAAGAGGCAAATTGCTTCTGGGTAATTGAGAGGAGCAACCTTGGGCTGGTGGGCAGTAATCATAGCAGGAAGGCTAGAAAATGATATTACATGGGATCAATTCAAGGAGATGCTAGAGGCTAGGTTTGTACCTGCATCAGCAAAAGCATCCTTGTTGGAAGAACTTATTAGGTTAAGGCAAGGAGGTATGAGTGTTACAGAATACACTCAAAAATTTGAGAGTTTGTCTAAGTATGTACAATTGTTGGTTGTTGATGAAACTTCAAAGAATGGAAGGTACATACAGGGATTAAATGCAGGCCTCAGCAGATCAATGTTGCCATATATTGAGAAAACCTTTGATCAAGTGTTGAATATAACTCTAAGCTTTGAGCAACATGACAATACCAGAGAAATGTTTAGAAGTGTGAAGAATAACAATAATAAGAAGGGTAACAACAGGTTCAAACTATATGAGAAAAAGAAAACTGATATAGTAGATAAGAAAGGCAGTGAGGCTCCTCCTGCAACTGATGTAAGAAGAAAGTTATATGCTATAACTATGGCAAGGGGACCATATTAAATCCAAATGCCAAGCTGGACAGGTTGCCACTTTTAAATGTTTTATTTGTGGAAAGGAGGGACTTTTGAAAAGAAACTACCTTGGTTATAAACAAGGAAGAGTTGGAGCTTTAGAAACTGCCCTGAGTATAAACCCTGAAATATCTTATTTGTAATACTAGATAATGATGATTTCTATTTATATGTGGTGTAGGCTACACAAGAATATTTTGGACATGGGAATTAAGATGACATACTTACGGATTTTATTTTTATCATTTCATTCTTATAATAGTTAAAAAAAGGTGTGTATATGGGTTTAATTAACTTGTGAAGCCTGCATAGGCATATAGATGAACCTTTATATCTCAATTAGTAAATGCAGGATAATAATTAGAAACCCTCACATACATGGACTATGAAAAATGGACATGTACACAATTATAATTCGTGACTGAGTGAATCATGCAGGAAGCATGGCAGTGCGGGCAAGAATGGGGATTTAGAATACCAATTTTAGCTAAAAGTAAATGACATAGTGCAGTAGGGTATAGGGTATTTCTCTTAATGCATGAAAAGTAGAATGGGTATAGATGAGAGTGTTTTTGCATGATCAACAAATGATTTTTCCTTAACAGGGTAAATATGACATTAGGTAGCCTAGATACCCTAGTTTACCCAATATAAAAACAATAGGCTTAGGAGCTATACTATTTGGCTGGATAGAAGGAAAACCTTACACAAATAGCACCTGCAGTACCTAGGAGCTTGAGTCATCATCAAGTATTTAAGGAGGAAACATTATTGTGAGTATAAACTATTTTTATGGAATTAAGTCCTTCAAGGCAGCCCTTTTTGATTATGCAAATGTTTAGTATTTATTTAGGAAATGATTCATTTTTGTTGAAAAGCAAAAGGTAGTGAATCATAATGACTCACGCCTTCATAATATCAACCTTCAAGTATAGAGTTACATAATCCAGAGTTACATAATACGTATATGTACATATTATATACAGAAACCAACGAAAACCACAACATGGAAATTACATCAGTGCGCCCAAAAATACATGATAGATAGCATCGACATAATACATAATACTAGCAAAAGAACACAAGAGTATGGCAGCACTGATAAATCTTTCACCGCAGCATCAAACATACTAGTCTCCATAATGTCTTCGATCATGAACCCTAGCAGCAATAATATCCACATATCTGCAGCTGTCTTTTCCTGCCCACATGAAAACATGTTTAAGGATGATGTAAATGAGTTTGTTAGTTGTACGTCTTAAGGACTTGAATTTTCTACAGTTGCGTCCAAACAAAAGAAACAAGTGGCGATTGGGTGTGTTATTAAGGGAAGGAAACATGTGTTGCCAAAAACTAAATTGATCTTTGATATATTCTCCCCAATCCAGATCTAGATGAAAAAAAATCATGCACTTCATCCATACATAGAAAGCAAAGTCACAATGCCAAAATAAATGGATGTAATCTTCCTTAACCTCATCACAAAAAACACAACCATTAGTTAAATTCAATCCCTTTCGACGGAACAAATTGTTGGTGTTCAGCCTCCCATGCACTAGAATCCACATATGAATCCTTACTTTCATTGGAACAGTTGGAAAACTCCACATATAGTCAAAACACAACCATCTTCTTCTTGCGAAATTCATTCTCTTGTACAAACTGCCAACTCGAAAAACATTTTTCTTGTTGGGGAATGGATTTTTGATGACAACAACCTTATTTCAATTATCATTGATTATAAAATATATGCTAACACTTTTTGTATAGAATATATATATATATATATATATATATATATATATGTGTGTGTGTGTGTGCGTGTGCATAGGAATTATATACATGAAATATTACTGAAGACCATACAGTTATAAAGATAATAAGAGATTCAAAGATCAGAGAAATTTCAAGACTCACGAGTAATCAAGATTTCAAGAGTTCAAGGGTTCAACATTAATATAGTTATAGAGTCTAGATTTTGTAAGACTATAAATAGCACTCCAGGTTCAAATTCTATTTTCAAGTTCAAATTTCTAATTTTCAAATTCTGATTTTCAATTCTATCCTCAATCCTCTTTATTATATTTTCCTATTTTTTCTTCTTTGTTATTCAAACTTAAGTTTTTTACTCTGTATTTATATACTCTATATTTATGCTTTATATAGTTTAAAACCTTATAATTTTATAAATATATTTATATAGTTTAAATTTATGTTTTCATATGTTTTTCTATCATATAATATTACTTTACAACACTAGAATTTTAGTCAAGAATTTCCAGAATTATTTTTATATCAAAACACTTGAAAAATGCTTTGAAAATCAAAAATACACATGAGTATGTCGATATATCAAAAACTTAATGTCGACATATAACTGTCATTTTTTCAAATTTTGAAAGGAAGTGTCTTTTCACTATTTGAAATGCTTCAGAACGTTGCAACCTTTCATACTCTATAAAAAGAGGTTAAAACCGATTTTTTATCATCTCTTCTTCTCTAACTTCATCCTCTTTCACTCCACCATTATTCTTAATCATTTTTATGATTCTTACACTTATACTCTACCGAATTCAATTCTGTTTTGATCAAACTTCTTCTCTCTACACTCTGTACTCTCTACTCTATGAATCAAGTGCTACTGAAGAGTTATAGGGCACTTTTGTAATTGCTTGGATTGAATAAACCTTGTTTGTAAGTCAAAGAGGAATCGGTGTATCTTTGTAGCCGTGAAATCATGGAATAAGAGGCGGTGTGTCCTTGTTGAGCCGTGAAATCAAGGAATAGGAGTCGGTGTCTTCTTGTTGAGCCGTGAAATCAAGGAGGGTGTATTTGACTATTGGAAATAGTAATAAAACTCTGCACAATCCAGCATTGTGCGGGACTGGACGTAAGAGTAATCCGAACCAGTATAAAATCTGGTGTGTTCTTTCCATTTCTGCATTTTTTATTACTGTTTATTTTGCATTAGTGTTTGAATCTGTGATTGTGATTGTGGTGTTTGATTCATTCCATAATTCTCTTTAAGTTTTAAGATTTGTTTAAATTCTTACAAACACTATCCACACCCCACTAGTGTTTTCTTTGCCTTAACGATCCATTCCATAGTCCTTAACGATTGGTATCAGAGCAAGTTCTTTCAAAAAGTTCATAATCTGATTTTTGAAAATAGTGATAATGGCAACCAACACTGGTAGCAATAATAGTTCTTTTATAGTGGGTCAATCCACTATTAGACCACCATTGTTTAATGGTAATAATTATTCATATTGGGCATGTAGAATGAAAATTTATTTACAGTCTGTAGGATTAGAAACCCACAACTGTATTTGCATAAATCAACAAAAGGTTGGTGCACAGAGCAATTCTAAAGCCATGAATATGTTATTTTGTTCATTAGATAGAAATGAGTTTAATAGAGTATCAGTATGTAAGACTGCTTATGAAATCTAGAGAACATTACAAGTTACTCATGAAGGAACTAGTAAAGTTAAACTGACTAAGATAGTCATACTAGTCAATCAATTTGAATTATTCAAAATGAATGAGAATGAGTCTATTTCAGATATGTATTGTAGATTTCAAGAGATAGTGCATTCACTAATAGCACTTCGAAAAACTTATTCCGAAATAGATCAAGTCAGGAAAATATTAAATTCATTAACTCAAGAATGGGATTAGAAGACTTTGGATATAGAAGAAGCCAATAATGTTAATGAAATGAAGATTGAAGAGATAATTGGAAATTTGATGTCATATGAAGTTCAATTACAGAAAAGAAAAGAAAATAGATCAACTAAAAAGAAATCTATTGTATTGAAAGCAACAACGAAGGATTCTGACTCTGGTAGTGAAGATGATGAAGAAACAACACTCATGACAAATCATTTTAGAAGATTTCTAAAATATAGAAGGAAGGGTTATAATCAAGCAAATTCAAAATTAAATGGGGACAATGTTTTAAGTGCAACAAACCAGGTCATGTAAAGAAAATATGTCCATATCCAGACAAATCTAGTTAACAAACTAACAACACCAATTCATCAAGGAAAAGAAAGAAAGCATATGCAGCAACATTAGATGATTCAGATTTGTCATCAAGTGATGAAGAACCATAAACTAAAAATAAAAATATATGCTTTACAGCAATTCAGAGTTCAGAAGATCATGAAGAAAAGGATCAAAAAACCGAGTACGCATTAATTAAATTTTAATTCTATTTGGTTGAATGTTTGCTTTGTTTGTTTGCTTTAGTTTGAATTCAAAACTTTAAAAAATTTAATAAGATTTTTGAAATTTGAAATTTGAATTTTGAAACTCAAAATAATAAATATAATAATAAATTGTTTTATAAGTTTACTAGGATTAGAAGTATTTCAGGAAATCGTTAAACCTGAAATATAAATCGATAATTTAATACAAAACTTGAAAATCCAATTTCCTTTTGAAATAAGTCTTGTATGTTGACATACAAAAAAATATATGTCAACATATCCAATAGTTTTGAAATTTAAATTTTGAATTTCAAAAGTTTAAACTTTCAAACTTCCCTCCAATCTTTTCACTAACTCCCAAGGTTTGAAAAAGTTTCCCTTCAATCTGAAAAGTTGTGCCTATTCAATTCATGTTCATTCAATTCATATCTATTCATTATATATATATATATCCTTTCTACCTTTCATTCACAACTCAAAACAATATTCTTCATATCTATCTTCTTCAAAATTATCATTCCAATGGCTTCCTCAAGTTCATCTCAGCAATTGAAGATAACCAAAAACATAAAAGGTTATCTTTACAATGATAAAGTGGCCAACAAAACTTATGGTAACTATTTAGCAAATGCTAAAGTTAGCACGGGTGCGTTCGCCATCTTTAGCGACTTTCCATCTTATGATCTCGCCTCTCTTTTCCAACACAACGAAGTCTTGAGTCTAATTGACTCTTGTGATAACAACGAAGTATGTTGTCCAAAACTCGTGAAAATGTTCTATGCAAACCTCAATCGCGGATTTTATCAAAGCAATGAAAATAAAATTTGGAGTAGTGTCAAGGGAACTCAAATTGTTCTTGATGTCGATCTTTTAGGCGAAATTCTAAATTGTAGAAGCATGGGCTTGGATTTCTCAACTTTCACTATCGATGAAACCGATGTGGAAACCTTTCACGATATCTTCGAAGATGGTGCCTCAATGGATTTCAAAAATCGTTTCTTTCATCCAAAAACAAAAACTATCAATCTTCTCCTTCAACACACCATCACTCCCCGTTCCCGAAATTTAAATAATCCAACTCTTAAAGTCCAAAAGGCTCTCTTTGCCATTGATATAATATCCATTGGGCCGAAATGATTCTTAATGAAATTAAGCCCATAGATTTATGTACAGGAGAAAACACTCTCTAATATGGTGTTTATCTCACTTGCATTTTCAAATACTTTGGAGTTGATCTTCACGGAGAAGAATATGTCCCTAGAAAAGTGTTTGACGCATTAAACATTTATCTCATGCAAATTACTCTCACTTTCAAACCTTATGAGACATTTGAGGCCGAACAAGCTCGATTGCAACAAGAGCAAGACCCAATGGAAGTCGAAGAAGAAGAAGAGACATCTATGAAAGCATTCAGTATCCAACCTCAAAGCGTATCCTCAAAGACACGATTGTTCAAAATCAAGTGAAAATAGTCAAAAACCAAAAGAAGCTTAACAAGAGGATTTCCGAAATATCCAAATTCATGGTCACAATTGGAAGAAAGCTTGGAATTTCCTCTTCCTCATCATCATCCGAAAACTATGCCATCTAGTTTAATCTATCTTTATATATTTCTTTGTATTTGCTTTTGAATCTCGTATTTAAAGTATGTCTTGTTTAGTTTGACGTATTTACTTTCTATTAAGTAATGAATGGAGTTTCATTTCTGATTAAATCATCTTTACGTTTCTGGAAAAACAATAAAACATATTATAATATTACAAGATGTAACGACCCGCATTCTACGCATCGGAGGATCGTAGAATATTTATTTTATTTTCATATGAGGTCGTATAGTCGTGTAACTTGGGTGAATGACTATTGGGGTAATTTCCCATGTTCATGATTTTTACTGAATTTTAAATGACCATTTTGCCCCTGGCGAATCTAGTTTTGCCCATAACTTTTGATTGGTAAGGATTTTTGATCTAAAACCACTTCCATTAGATCCGAATGATTGTTTACTTTCCGTAGAGTAGTCACAATAGCCAAACGGACTTACCGTTTGAGAGATATGGCTGAAATAAGGTTTGGAAGGAGAAAAACAGCTTAACCGGGCCAAATAGGGTGATTAGCAGCTAGGCCCATTGGGGGATTTTGGGATTAGGGTTGCATAAGAGCTGAAAAGGGTTAGAGAAACCTTTCTTTGTCATTTTTACAGCCGCCACTTATCTCTCTTCAACCCTAACAATGGCTTCCACTTTTTAAATCTCTTTTAAACAACTCCTAATCGCGGATTATGCTAAGCCACATCAAATCAAGGCAAATCAACACCAAATCAGAGTTGGAGTTGTTGTGCTACATAGGAATTCAACCCAAAACAGTAGTAAAGTTCATATCTATAATTCATTTGTGGCTAAGGTGAGTGATTTGCATTGTTTTTCACTAATTACGGCTAATTAGGGGTGATTAGTGTTAAATAGTGAATTTATGCATGTTAAAATTCTAGAAAAATATGTAAAAATTCTTAATTATTATTTTAGAGCTCTGATAAAAATTTGGGTTTATTTGGAGTAAGTTTGCTAATTCTATCATTAGTTATGGATAAACATGATTAGGTGGAAAACCATGGGTTTTGGGTATGTTTGATCGATAATAACCTATATGCTTGATACTTTGACCTTGTTGATTGATCCAATATGTTACTACTACTGTTTGGAATGTTGTATGATTGATAAGTAAAGTTAGAATGGTTGAAAACTCCGTCGTATGGCGAATATGGACGATATATGCTCACTGGAAATTGTGCATGGTTTCGGATCGAATTATAGGGCTCGGATCGGATCGAGGAACCGAGTAAGGAAATTCGAACCGGACCGGAACTTGGCATAAGAGGAGGCTTGGCAAGAAGGAAGGCCATATGCATAGAGTTGGATTTGGGTGCAGATCAGAAGCGAGGGCGTAGGGATCGGGTCGGAAATGGTGAGCACGAACCGAATCGAGGCTAGAGCAATCGAACCAAAATGAGTTGGAGTGGAGGCAGGAGGACCCGAACCGAATGGAAGGTAGCAACCCAAACTGAGCAGAAGACGAGCGTTGTAACACCCTGTATTTTCTATGTTTATTAAAGTAACGAATTGTATAACACTTAATTAAAAAAGTGAGATTTAAGGGAAACGGGTTATGCTATTGCGTTCGTCTCAGAATTCTGCTTGAGATAAAGTCCGAGTTTGCGTGAATCGGGCTCCGTATGAAGAAGTTATGGAGTTCAGAATATTTCATGTTTAAACAGAAAATTATATAATTAAATAATTTAATAAACAAAACAGTTCAAATTTCAAAAATCACGTGGCTCAACTGGGCAGGAAAAATCCTACCCATAGGGGTCGACTGTAACAACCCGTATTTTTGAATAACATGTTATAACATAAATGGAGGCAGAATTAAACTGTAAAATCTGAATCAAGGGAAACGGGCTGTGCCATTGCGTTCGTCTCGGAAAAATACGCGAAATAGAGTCCGAGTTTTCGAAAATCGGAGTCCGTATGACCAAGATATGGCCTCGCGAAGTTTCACGAAAAATTCACAAATTAAAGTATACTTAATTAAGTGAAATGGGTTGCGCAGAGAAATATATATATATATATATATTGATATATATATAATTGAAAATTAAATAAATAAATATGCAAAAATGTTCAAAACAGCGAATTGGGAGAGGGGAATAACCGAACCGGCCGATTTTTGAGGTCGACCCGAGCTCGCTGGGTCGACTAGGGGTTAATCCAGGGTGTTTGGCTGTCAACCCGTGGGCCGATTCGCTCAAATGCAGATTTTGCATTTGAATGGTTCTCATGGTTCAGCTTTAATCTAAAGGCCCTAGATGGTTCCTACACTTGACTTCTTCCCCAAGACATGCTTTGATGGCTTGGATTGAATCTAGGGTTAATCCTATGGCTAATACTATCCTAATCCTCTATAAAAAGACCCCTAAACCTAGCCTAAATCATCATTATTCATTCCTACAACTAAACTATGCCAAATTTGTTCCTCTCATGGCCTCCACTCTCATGCTAAAATTCCTAAGTCTATCTATATGAGAGATTTTGAGTGCATACAAGTATTTTCAAGCTTGTATGAGTGTTCTTAGTTTGCATTCAAGTCAAGTTGCAACATTACTCTTTCAAAGCAAGAGTTTTTATTGATTTGGCTCAAGGGTTTTTCATTTGGAGCTTGCATATTTGGGTTTTGCATAAGGGCTTCGTCTCAATCTTTATAATAAATATTTATTTGTGTCTTCATAGCATTGTAAGCCCTTTTCTACTTTCTTTCTTTGAACTCTAAAGTTAAATGAATGATGCAAGTTTGGTTGATCATTATATGCAAGTTTGGTTGATCATTATATGCAAGTTTGGTTGGTCATTATATGCAAGTTTGGTTGATCATTATATGCAAGTTTGGTTGGTCATTATATGCAAGTTTGGTAGATCATTATATGCAAGTTTGGTTGGTCATTATATGCAAGTTTGGTTGATCATTATATGCAAGTTTGGTTGATCATTATATGCAAGTTTGGATGATCATTATGCAAGTTGGTTTAATCATTTTGTATGACACATGTTGCTATGTTATGCAAGTTTGGGTTGATCATGTTATCATGTTATGCAAGTTAAACTTGAGGTTTTGAGCATAAAGCTCCAAGCTTTATATTAAAGGTTGCATTTTGGCAAAATGAAAGTTATCATATCCCTTATGATAACTTGCATGTGAGGCAAAATGCGAACTTCTAGCAACTTCTACATGTCATTTATCACCATGTATCACTCATATGCTAAGTTTGGTTTTATGCATGCTTTTGAAGCCTAATAATGCAATATGCAAGTATATGAACATATGTACATTTCATATGCCACCATGTTAAACTTGTGGCTTCAACACCTTTATGTCATGGTTATGCCAAGTTCCCTATTTTATCCTTTATGCGTTGTTGCGATTATGTAAACGATGGGATTACGTTGGGGTTGGGTAACATAATGACATGAACATGATTTTTGTAACATGACGTGATATGTTAACTTGTAATTATGTTTTGGAAACATAATGGACATGACACTTAGAAAATATGAGTGTGGCCAACTCGAGGTTGGGTTGAGTTTGTAGCATAAATCTACCCGGACCCGCCCGGCTTAACTAGTGGCTACAAACAATAGGACCCAATGTGAGAAGTTGGTCATGTTGTGCTCGAACCCGAGGTTAGACCTAGTTGTGGTGTAAAGCTACCCGGACCCGCCCGGCTTAACTAGTAACCACAACAAAGTCTAATGTGAGAGGTTAAAGCGCATTAAGTTAATTAATGCCTCCTGATTAGGGTTAAGTCATGGTCCACTTAATACTTAACCAATTTGGGCTTGATGGATTAATCGAGGTTAAGTCAGGAGCCTTGGGTACTCTTAACCGATTTAATCCACGTTTGGATCGGGTTAACCACATTTAACCCGTTAAGAAACCCTAGTTGCGTGTTCCTTTTCAGCAGTAACCTTCTAGGTAGTATCATAAGACCCTAGGACTAGGCTAGGGTGGGGCACGATTACTGGGCTGATTGTAAGAGACCAAAATAGACGGCGGAATGATGCCCTGGTTGTTCAGGCGGACCATGGTCGTGCACATCAAGTCCGGAGTTGAACACGGGCAACGGTAGGTTTGGACTGTGCATCATGGTATGGTGTCAGAGGGTTACACCGTAGGGCCAGATACACCCTAGGGTGGACCCTGCACAGTCAACTACATTACATGATTAAGCCGCATGACACCGACACTTGACGAGTTTGGCTTATAGAGAGCCGATCGACTAGACTGTGTAGTTGGACCTTGATTTAGGTCACCTCATTATATTGGGCCAAGCTTGGGCCAAGGGATCAATTCTTGTTTTTACTTGACATGTTAGAATGCTAGTACACCCGTGGTGCAAAACTTAACCTTGATTATGCGATGACACCTTTATCTATCTTGTTAGTTAATCACCATGCCAGTATGTTGTTATCCTTATGTTCATCTCAGCTTCTCATGCCAGTTAACTTTACTAGTTCATAGACAGATAGTAGTAGGGCTTACCAGTCTTTTTGACTGACCCGTTTTCTTTCGCCTCTTTTCTTCCGTTTCCCCTCCCCCCCCCCCCTCAGGTTCTCAGGGTGGGAACATTGGAGCTTAGCTTGGATCTTTACAGCTTGCTTTCTGGATTTGCTCATGTACGGTTTTGGACATTGAGCTAGCTATGGTTTATCACTTCACTTTGGGGATAGTACTTTATGTATTTCAGTTTTTCAGTTTATGCTTTTATCTAGACTTTGTTTGTTGGAAAATAATGATCAAGTACTTTGTTGTAACATGACTATGGTTTTGAAATGTTAAGTTTTATCCGCTGCTTTACTACTCTGTTTTACTTATATGTTCTGTCTTGTGATATCTGCATGCATGTTTACCTTGTTTAAACGCCCCTCCAAAGCCAGTGTGCTTGCAAGAGTTACCCTGGCGGAGGTGGGGTGTTACATTTGGTATCAGATCATAAGGTTTACAAGATTTGAGCAAAAGTGTTTTTGAAACTTACCTTTTGAAAAACTATTTTCAAAGCCAATTAAGTATTTTCCAAGAAAAGTCTAGTTATTTTAAAAAGGCTATTCCCCAAAAGCCATAGCACTATCCTTCGTTTCTTCGTTCTGAATCTATCTTTTTCTTCGTTTTAGTATGGTCGATCGCTTTAACATCCCGGAAGGCGTACAAGTACCCGTCTGGTTCTGGAGATTTATGGAGGCAAGGGCGAATGAAGCCGGCCCCGCGAACATTCCTCCTCCTTCCCCCGTCGCTAACATCTCTCCTCCTCCCGTAGCTGAGGTTCCTCCTCCCCCCAGCATCCGCAAGAGGATTTCGCAAAACTTTGCAAAGGCTTTAAGGCGATGGGTTGCAAGAATTTTGTTGGAACGGAGACTCCCGTGGAGGCAAGAAACTGGTTAAAGGAAACTGAAGACCTCTTTGCTATCTTTGATGTGGAAGATCGTAGGAAAGTTCTGTTGGCGGTATGGCTATTGAAAGGGGAAGCTGGTTATTGGTGGGTAGTCACCACCACTACTAGACCCATTGAGACTTGGGATGACTTTAGGAGAAGGTTTGGACTAAAGTTTCTATCATCGACAGAAGAGAACCTTCAGCTAGAGAGGTTCCTATCACTAAAGCAAGGGGACATGACCGTTAGAGAATACGTGGATAAGTTTAATCAACTTGCTCAGTTCGGTCTAGAATGGGTTAACACCGCTCGGAAGAAGGCCCTACGCTTTGCTCTAGGATTAAATGAGCCCTTGCGCGGTTTGGCCATATCTCATATACCCCTGGGGGCGACCTTCGAGAGTTTGGTGAATATGACCCTACTTCAAGAAGAAGATAAGAGTGTCAAGAAGGAGGTCAAGGCAAATGAGTCCCAAGGCAAGAAGGAAGATACTGAGAAAAGAGATAAGAACAACAACAATAGCAAGGACAACAAGTCAAGAGAAAGAAGGAAGTGCAACTTCTGTGGGATTACTGGGCACATAGCCAAAGACTGTAGGAAGAAGAAGAGGAAGTTGGGCGAATGCTTTCACTGTGGAGAGCCTGGACATCTTAGCAAGGATTGCCCCAAGAAGCAAGGACAAGGGCAGAATCAGTGTGCAGGACCTTCTGGAGGGCTAGTGCATACACTCAACATCGCTCCAATTCTTGATTGAGGTAGTATTTCTGTAGAAAACCTTGTTTACATTTCTGATTTTGTTGAAAGTTTGCACCTAAGTACTAGTCTAGTTGAGATCCCGTTATTGTTTCAAATCCAATTGGGGCTTCCACCCATCTATCTGTGATTTGTGTGGATTTGAAAATCTCTATCTTGAGCATAGAATTCATGTGTAATGCTTAGGTTCTCGGGTTTATGGGATACGGGTTGATTTGGGTGTGGATTGGTTGTGAACATAGGGTGGTGAGGCTCATGATTCGCCTCGGTAATACCCTAGAAATTTCTTGTAACCCTAGAGGTCCCGTCATGTTATGTTATCTTGAATCTCTTGACTCGTCCATCGATGATCTGCAATTTGTAAGGGTGGTCCGAGACTATCCTGATGTCTTTGAAGAAGTAAGGGGGTTACCCCCTAAGCAGGAGATAGATTTCCGCATTTATCTGGTTGATAATGCCGAGCCAGTTACATTGCCCGTTAGGCACATGGCCCCGCGAGAAAGGAGAGAGCTTGATAAGCAAATCAAGGAATAGCTTGGGAAAAATTTCATTAGGCGAAGCATTTCAGAATGGGGTGCTCCGTTGGTATTCGCTACTAAGGCGGATAGTCCATTTTACTTAAGCATGGGTTAGAGAAATCACCCTAGTGAGTACAATTGGTAACGTGGATTGGCACATGTTTTCAAGAGATAGTTTTCTGCGTGAGATACCGTATAGTATGTAAACGAGATCCAAGATTCACTAACGAATTTTGGAAAGCCTGCATGAAACCATGAGTATGCAGTTGGGTGGAAGCCAAGTATTTTAGGTAAAGGATAAGTGGAAGGGGAATGAGAGGCAACGGTGAAATGTGTTCTAACTCATATTTTGGGAACAAGAATTAAGAACTATGGAATTGCGAAGATAAAAGACGGTCAGGGCACGATGGGATTAAGCACAAGAAAATGCGGCTTAGAAGATTGAAGTCTAGATACGCGCATTTAATCTCTTTCTAAGAGTATATCCTTGAGCCCTATTGTTCCGTAGAGCTTACTCGCATGCTACCTTTTAAGTATATCCTCTCAGTCCTATCCCCAATCTTAGTTCTGTTACAAACCCCCTAAGGAGTATGGCTAGCCTATTTGTGATATATGGTTGGGGTGAAGAAGTTCGCCACCAAACTATTTGGGCTTTATGGGATATGGGTAATAATTGATAGATTTACAAAGAGAGCCCATTTTATTCCGGTGAAAAGCAAGAGGACCGTGTCACGGCTAGCATCTGTTTATCTTCAAAAGATAGTGCGGCTACATGGAGTTCCTTCTAGCATAGTTAGCGATCGTGACCCAATTTTCACTAGCCAGTTCTGGAACAGTTTCCAAGAAGCAATGGGTACGCGATTGAATCTGAGTACAGCCTATCACCCCCGGACGGATGGCCAAACCGAAAGGGTGAATAGAGTGCTAGAAGATCTTTTGAGGTTTTGTGTTCTCGACTTCGGTGGTACTTGGGAAGACCACCTTCCTCTTGTAGAGTTTGCTTATAATAATAACTATCAAGCCAGCATAGGGATGGCACCATTTGAAGCTTCGTATGGGAGGCCGCGCAAGCCACCAACATGTTGGTGGGAAGACGACGGATAAGCTTATAATTGAGCCCGACATGATAAGGGACACATCCGAGAGGGTTGAATTGATTCGGAGAAGGATGAAAGCGGCCCAAGATAGACAGAAATCCTATGCTGACAAGTGAAGGGCAGATTTGGAATTCGAAGTGGGAGACATGGTTTTCGTGAAGGTTTCTCCTTTGCGAAATGTGGTACGTTTTGGAGCAGCGGGGAAGCTGGCACCAAGGTTCGTAGGACCCTTCCCTATCATAGAGAGAATTGGAAAGATGGCCTATAAGGTGGGATTGCCCGAGAAGCTAGCCGGAGTGCATAATGTCTTTCATGTCTCGCATCTCCGAAAGTGCCTACATGAGTCCGCTGAGGTGGTTGAACCAAGCATTCTTGAAGACATTGAGGTAGAGAAAGAAGCAACCTTGAGAAGAGCTCCGATTCGTATCTTGGGAACAGAGATCAAGAAGCTAAGGAATCGAGAGGTCAAGTTGGTGAAAGTTCAGTGGGGTGAAGCCGACGAAGATGCAACTTGGGAAACCGAGGAGAAGATGCATGGGCTTTATCCATTTCCTTTTGAGGGTACATTCTCGATCTCTTTTCCTAATTAGCATATCTTTCTTTTTGCTATCCGTGTTTATCCTGTTTGTCTAATTATCTCGTTAATCATGTTATGAGGACCTTAGGTAGAAACCCTTTGGATGAAACATGTATTTGAAACATGTTATGCTTGATGGTTGCAAGTGGTTGCAAGTGTTTGCACGTGGATACTCGTGGATGCATGATACACATTAGGCACTAAGATCGGCTCACACACTTTCATACCGCATATGCATGAGTGTTTATGCTTATTCATGGATGAAAACTTGTTATGCTATCACGTGGATGTTGCATATGGATGAATGTTATGTGCACTCATGTAGAGATTATAAATTATGTTAGGAATTTGCATACATATGGACTCATTTCACTAACATATTTTGCATTAAGGGGGTTTACTGAATCAGTAACCTCCTGATTTTCGCATTAGATAAGTACATATACACACACCTTTGCATATGATCATACAGCATTTAGAACCTTTTAAGGACAATGATTGCTCGTGGATGATGTTTTGAGTAGATGGATGATGGATGGTAGGATACGTTCTTCCTAACTTGGAGATTTCGGGGACGAAATCCTTTAAGGAGGGGAGAATGTAACAACCCGTATTTTTGAATAACATGTTATAACATAAATGGAGGCAGAATTAAACTGTAAAATCTGAATCAAGGGAAACGGGCTGTGCCATTGCGTTCGTCTCGGAAAAATACGCGAAATAGAGTCCGAGTTTTCGAAAATCGGAGTCCGTATGACCAAGATATGGCCTCGCGAAGTTTCACGAAAAATTCACAAATTAAAGTATACTTAATTAAGTGAAATGGGTTGCGCAAAGAAATATATATATATTGATATATATATATATATAATTGAAAATTAAATAAATAAATATGCAAAAATGTTCAAAACAGCGAATTGGGAGAGGGGAATAACCGAACCGGCCGATTTTTGAGGTCGACCCAAGCCCGCTGGGTCGACTAAGGGTTAATCCAGGGTGTTTGGCTGCCAACCCGTGGGCCGATTCGCTCAAATGCAGATTTTGCATTTGAATGGTTCTCATGGTTCAGCTTTAATCTAAAGGCGCTAGATGGTTCCTACACTTGACTTCTTCCCCAAGACATGTTTTGATGGCTTGGATTGAATATAGGGTTAATCCTATGGCTAATACTATCCTTATCCTCTATAAAAAGACCCCTAAACCTAGCCTAAATCATCATTATTCATTCCTACAACTAAACTATGCCAAATTTGTTCCTCTCATGGCCTCCACTCTCATGCTAAAATTCCTAAGTCTATCTATATGAGAGATTTTGAGTGCATACAAGTATTTTCAAGCTTGTATGAGTGTTCTTAGTTTGCATTCAAGTCAAGTTGCAACATTTCTCTTTCAAAGCAAGAGTTTTTATTGATTTGGCTCAAGGGTTTTCATTTGGAGCTTGCATATTTGGGTTTTTCATAAGGGCTTCGTCTCAATCTTTATAATAAATATTTATTTGTGTCTTCATAGCATTGTAAGCCCTTTTCTACTTTCTTTCATTGAACTCTAAAGTTAAATGAATGATGCAAGTTTGGTTGATCATTATATGCAAGTTTGGTTGACCATTATATGCAAGTTTGGTTGGTCATTATACGCAAGTTTGGTTGGTCATTATATGCAAGTTTGGTTGATCATTATATGCAAGTTTGGTTGATCATTATATGCAAGTTTGGATGATCATTATGCAAGTTGGTTTAATCATTATGTATGACACATGTTGCTATGTTATGCAAGTTTGGGTTGATCATGTTATCATGTTATGCAAGTTAAACTTGAGGTTTTGAGCATAAAGCTCCAAGCTTTATATTAAAGGTTGCATTTTGGCAACATGAAAGTTATCATATCCCTTATGATAACTTGCATGTGAGGCAAAATGCGAACTTCTACATGTCATTTATCACCATGTATCACTCATATGCTAAGTTTGGTTTTATGCATGCTTTTGAAGCCTAATAATGCAATATGCAAGTATATGAACATATGTACATTTCATATGCCACCATGTTAAACTTGTGGCTTCAACACCTTTATGTCATGGTTATGCCAAGTTCCCTATTTTATCCTTTATGCGTTGTTGCGATTATGTAAACGATGGGATTACGTTGGGGTTGGGTAACATAATAACATGAACATGATTTTTGTAACATGACGTGATATGTTAACTTGTAATTATGTTTTGGAAACATAATGGACATGACACTTAGAAAATATGAGTGTGGCCAACTCGAGGTTGGGTTGAGTTTGTAGCATAAATCTACCCGGACCCGCCCGGCTTAACTAGTGGCTACAAACAATAGGACCCAATGTGAGAAGTTGGTCATGTTGTGCTCGAACCCGAGGTTAGACCTAGTTGTGGTGTAAAGCTACCCGGACCCGCCCGACTTAACTAGTAACCACAACAAAGTCTAATGTGAGAGGTTAAAGCGCATTAAGTTAATTAATGCCTCCTGATTAGGGTTAAGTCATGGTCCACTTAATACTTAACCAATTTGGGCTTGATGGATTAATCGAGGTTAAGTCAGGAGCCTTGGGTACTCTTAACCGATTTAATCCACGTTTGGATCCGGTTAACCACATTTAACCCGTTAAGAAACCCTAGTTGCGTGGTCCTTTTCAGCAGTAACCTTCTAGGTAGTATCATAAGACCCTAGGACTAGGCTAGGGTGGGGCACGATTACTGGGCTGATTGTAAGAGACCAAAATAGACGGCAGAATGATGCCCCGGTTGTTCAGGCGGACCATGGTCGTGCACATCAAGTCCGGAGTTGAACACGGGCAACGGTAGGTTTGGACTGTGCATCATGGTATGGTGTCAGAGGGTTACACCGTAGGGCCAGATACACCCTAGGGTGGACCCTGCACAGTCGACTACATTACATGATTAAGCCGCATGACACCGACACTTGACGAGTTAGGCTTATAGGGAGCCGATCGACTAGACTGCGTAGTTGGACCTTGATTTAGGTCACCTCATTATATTGGGCCAAGCTTGGGCCAAGGGATCAATTCTTGTTTTTACTTGACATGTTAGAATGCTAGTACACCCGTGGTGCAAAACTTAACCTTGATTATGCGATGACACCTTTATCTATCTTGTTAGTTAATCACCATGCCAGTATGTTGTTATCCTTATGTTCATCTCAGCTTCTCATGCCAGTTAACTTTACTAGTTCATAGACAGATAGTAGTAGGGCTTACCAGTCTTTTTGACTGACCCGTTTTCTTTCGCCTCTTTTCTTCCGTTTCCCCTCCTCCCCCCCTCAGGTTCTCAGGGTGGGAACATTGGAGCTTAGCTTGGATCTTTACAGCTTGCTTTCTGGATTTGCTCATGTACGGTTTTGGACATTGAGCTAGCTATGGTTTATCACTTCACTTTGGGGATAGTACTTTATGTATTTCAGTTTTTCAGTTTATGCTTTTATCTAGACTTTGTTTGTTGGAAAATAATGATCAAGTACTTTGTTGTAACATGACTATGGTTTTGAAATGTTAAGTTTTATCCACTGCTTTACTACTCTGTTTTACTTATATGTTCTGTCTTGTGATATCTGCATGCATGTTTACCTTGTTTAAACGCCCCTCCAAAGCCAGTGTGCTTGCAAGAGTTACCCTGGCGGAGGTGGGGTGTTACATCAACTCCCCCCGAGGGGTCGAAATAGGTGTCGACCCCCTAAAAGGGGTGTCGACTGAGGTGTTGACCCCCCTATAGGGGTCGACCCCCTCGCCCAGATCCAAACAGTGACGATTTCTGACTTGTCGCTGAGTCTTTTCTGACTTGTTGCTGAGTCACTAGGGCATATGTGGCAATTTCTGGATAACTCTATCTAGTCTGGATGGTTGTGATCGCTCCTAGGATGATCTGACGACTCATATAAGTTTAAAACTCTATAAAATCAACTCTAGTCCTCAACCCTAAATCACACAAATTCATTCCAAGGAGCCACCATGCTGTCCATGATCGTCCTAGCCTAGCCACCATTTCTTGTTAAACTAGAAAGCAAGTTAGAAACTACGAATCAAATCAAAATTAGATAATCTACGTCAAGGGATTGATTTTCAGTTTCAGAAAACAGATCCCAGAAAACAAGACTTTCTTTTTTTTGTAAGTCCTGATATTATTTAGATGTGAACGATTAAAAGTTATGATTTATAATAAAGTGAAAACTAGAGTTGTGCCAAAGTTGTAAGATAATGGTGATGTTGATTCATGTCTATTCTTGTAATGATTCTATCATATGTGCCTATTAGACTATTGTGGTTTTTTGGACCTATTATGTGGTATGTTGAACCAATCGTGTATTATGTAACTTGGGTGACTCTTTCATGTTATGTTACATGCAAGTTTTTAGGCTAAGTTATATATATGTTTAGATCTACATTCTCATATGTTAGATCTATGATTATTGGATCCAAAATACAAGTTCATATCTACAGGCCTAGTTGGATTTGTGTAATTCTATATGCTTAAGATTCATGTTTATTGGATCCAAAATAAAAGTTTACATTTACATGCCTAGTTGGATTTGGGTAATTTCGTATGCTTAAGACTCATGGTTAATTGGATCCAAAAATGCAAGTTCATTGTCTTATGGCAAATCTACATGACAAATGTTTAGTTAGATCCTTATTATTTTATGTTGTATGAATGGTATATGCTCCTTTATTTCCCTTTTGTATATAAGTTAGGCTAAGTAGCGAGCCTAACATTCTGTGTTAACTTTGCGAATGTATAACGGGGGTAACGTTGGGAAAACCTTAAATTGGCATAATTTGGGCCATAAATATATGAATGATTAGTGGCATAAAAATGGTATAATTTATATACCTAAAAAGTTTGAATACGATTTAGAGGGTAAATGAGGCATGACTTGAATGGCAATAACTGTGGATAATTTACATATATATAAAAAGGGTAAATATGTAAATTAAGTAAAAGACGAATATGGCTAACTCGAGGTTAGATTGAGTTACGGTGTAAGACTGCCCGGAACCGCCCGACACATCCAGCAACCGTAACAATATATATCTAATGTGAGAGTTTAGTGCATCAAGCCCAAAAGAACCTGAGGTTAGATTGAGTTGCGGTGTAAGACTGCCCAGAACCGACCGGCACATCCAGCAACTGCGACAATACATATCTAATGTGAGTGGTTGGTGCTTTAATAAATGAATTAAAGCTAAGATAGGAATGGTAGGGTTAAGTTAATTAAGGAAACACTTAACCAATACAACATGTTAACTAAACTGATGGGTGGGGTTAGGTTAATTTGAGAACACTTAACCATTTTAACATGTTGATTAGGAAACCCTAGTAACGGGGACTCATTTCAGCAGTAACCCACATAGATGTATCATGGTACCCTGAACTAGGCAAGGTGGGGCACGATTACTGGGCTGATTATAAGCAGTCAAAACAAAGGCGGGCGGTGTGTCAGTGTAGGTTCCGACAGAGTGCGGGCGTGCATGTACTCCGGAGTGGAAAAAGCAGGCACTGTGCATCAGTAGTTATACACTATGCATCTTGAATTGTGTTGGGTTGCCACCATAGGACTTGATACACCCCATGATGGGACCAACACAGGTATCTACAATCAAGCGGGGCCGAATGACACAAGTGGTAAACGTATACGAGTTGGAGCCGATCGATAAATGGGATAACTTAACTTGAACACATGGTGTTAGTTGAAACACTTGTAAGTGGGTGCAGAGAAATAGAAAGAGGTGCGATAGCATATTCATTTTTATTATCTTATTTCTAGGGTACTATCCTAGGTTCAGTTTATTCATGTCATAATCCTTTTTATTGTTTTCATGCTAAATAATCACTGGACTTACCAGACTCATGTCTAACCCATTTTCTTTTGTCTTCTTTTCTTCCGTTCCCCCCAGGTCCGCAGGGAGGGAATACTTCATCTTAGTTCGGACGATTTCCAGGTTGAAGAGAGTAGATGTATTGCTTGGATTCTCTTTCCTTGGGCTATAGTTTTGGATACTCTCTTATTGGGGATTTATGCTGCCTTACTGTTATTTTAATGCTTCTTTATGTTTTAATTCAAGACAGAGATTTTGTTGTAATAATTTGGAATTGGGTTTGAGACAATTGGTGTAATGTTTTAAGTGAACCACGTACTTATGAAATAAATTTAGTTTTTCCGTTGTTTATATGTCTGTCTTGTAAATTATCTGTATCTTTTACCTATAATGCTCCACCGAAGTTAAGGCATTCCCTTTGTGAGTGACCTTAACGAAGGTGGGGTGTTTCAAGCACCCGAGCCGAGTGAAGGAAATCGAGCTGGGAACTTGAACACGTCCGAACCGAATCGGGGTGTATATATCTGAACCGAATGTAAAGGTTGAGTAATATATTTCGAGCTGAAGCTTGAGCATCATACATGGCCGAACCGAAAGACATGAATAGAAGAACCGAACCAAACACCAATTCGACCAAAACCCGAGATGCAAAGGAAGTCCAAATGGGAAGTTGTTACTCAGGATTCAAATGGGGATCAACGAGTTAACTTCATGACTTGGACTTTGCTGCGGGACGTGTGCAAAGGGGGAATTGATGTCTATAGCTTTGACTCACCACTGAAAGACGGATCATTGGCTATGGATCTCTGTGGTGGAGTTGTCATGACTCCATGGGGAAAAGTGATCGTAGCAGGGCTATGAGCCTGTGCAGTGGAGTTGTCATGACTCCATAGGGCAGAGTGGACATAGCAAAGTATTAGTGGCTATGAATTGGTGCAGTGGAGCCATCATGACTCCATAGGGTAGATTGATCGTAGCAAAGAATTGGGTGATCAAAGTGGTAGATATCATATACTTTACGCACTGAGTGAGAGATGTGAGGATGATTGATATGTTTGATGTTTGCTATCACAATGACATGCACACCCTCTACCAATTATTTTAACACCATTGTTAGTGTCACCTTAGAGTATTGTACATCCTGTTGTGCAAACTCTTTGGTTGCAGGTCCAGGTTCAGGTATGGTTATGTACACCTTTTATTGTTCTGTTTTTGCTGCTTATCGCTCATACCAGACTTTTGTCTGACCCAGAGTTTTATGTCTCTTCTTATTACTCTGGGTGCTCCTAAATGAGCAGACTAGAGACTTGTTAGCTGGTTATGCACGAGTAGCTGTCCAGAGATGAGTAAGAGGCTTATACGTATTACTCCCATATATCCTCCCTGTGTTGTTGCAGGTCACTACTTTGGGCATTAGTAGTGTACCTTCCTATTTTGCTTTAGAGACAGTTTTAAAAGTTGTAATAAAGATGGTTTGGATCATAAGCTGTATTTTGAATTTTCCACTGCTATGATGATTTAGTTTTCAGCTTATGCACTGTCTCGCCTGTTTTATATCAAGTTATGTTATTATTATTTTGTTTCATGTGCTATGAGATATACTACAGGTTCTTTGATGATTCTTCGTCTTCTTTCTTTTCTTTTGATGACCGTCCCATGCTGGTTGGATATCGGCACAGCACGTTTCATTGGAAATGTTGCCTGGTGTGGGGGCGAGCCGTCACACTTGGTAGCAGAGCTCTAGGTTGCGTTGTTAACCTAGGGGAAGACATCAGGGAGAGATAGTATACGTATATGAGAGAGCATATTTGTGGTATTTTGGTTTTCAAAAGCTATATATATAAATACTATTAGTATATTTAAAGATGAAGTCGCATTGCATTGGCACCACTACGGAGATGGTTAATCGTTTTCTCTTTACAGATTGGACGATGATCCGATATACGAGGGGTACGGGTTCAGGGGCCAATAATAGGAATGTCCTTAACATGTGGACAATGTTTACTACCTTCAAGCGAGAGATGCTTAGAGATGTTCGGGGAGCAGCTCCTAATGCTGCAAATGGTGGTGGTGTAGCGATGCTGGCGCCTAAGGCCAATTTCGCCAAGCTCTGTAAGGACTACACTAGTCTTGGTGAGAAGCCGTTCCATGGAACATAATCGGCTATAGAAGTTCTGGTTTAGCTTGATAGTTGTGAGGGTATCTTCGAGGATCTGGGAATTAAAGAAGCAATGAAGAGAAAGCTAGCATCCCACCAGCTACAAGGACGGGCTATGAATTGGTGGAACACTATTAAGGCAGCTACTCCTGAGGATCAAGTTACTTGGGATCAGTTTAAGACCCGCTTTAGTGACAATTTTATACCAGCTGCCCAGAACTCAGAGTTGTTGAGGAAGTTCTTGGAGCTTAAACAGAATGGTAGGGCAGACTCAGAATATATTGCTGAGTTCGATACTTTATCAAAGTGTGGATTATCTCTTATCGATACTACCGAGAAGAAGAACAAGAAGTTCATAAATGGTTTAGATCAGTACTTGGGAGAAAGGCTTATAAACCATATTGATGAGACTTTTGAATCGATTGTTGGGAAAACATTGAAATCAGAGAGCCTTTATCTAAGCCCAAGACTGAAGTCGCTATTGCATCTGCAGAGGGGCCAAAGCTGCAGGAAAGCGGTGGAGGCAAGAATAATTCTCAGAATAAAAGGAAGCAAAATCAGATCAAGGATGGTCAGAAAAAGAAAGACAGGAAAGATGTAGAGTGCTTTAGCTGTGGCAAGAAGGGCCACTATGCTAAAGAATGTCGAGCAAAGCCAGCGGACAGGAAGTGCTTCAATTGTGGCTAAGTGGGACATCATAAGGATAAATGTCCACAACCTCCTAAAGAGAAGCAGATTGTGAAAGCATATGCTATTAATGTTGTCCCTTCTTCGTCGAATGCCCCCAATTGCGGCGGAGAAAGGAAAGAATGTCATCATTCAAGGTATGCTTTCTATTTATGATGTTCCTGTTCGAGTATTGTTTGATACCGGGGCTTCCCATTCCTTTATATCTAGTGATCTGGTAGATAGATTGGGATTGGAACCCGAGATAGTCGATAGACCTTTAGCGGTGACGAACCCGATTGGTGGTTCGACTAGCCTTAGCATGATACGTCGAAATTTGGTCTTATCGAGTCATGGATGTATGTTTGCTTGTGATTTCTTTGTTTTGGGATTCACTGGGTTCGGCATTATTTATGGAGTCGATTGGCTCCAAAGATATGGGGTGGCGGTAGACTGTGAGGGATTCTCGGTGACTATTAGGGCGAATGATGGGCGAAGGGTACTGTTTGGTGGCCTACCTAGTGATGAGGTGATGGCTAGTTTTCTAAATTCCCTCGACTTCCCGCAGGACGAGTTATCAGGGGTTCCCATTGCTGGCCAGTATCCGGATATCTTCGAGGAAGTGACCGGACTTCCACCACACCAAGAGATTGAGTTCCGTATTGATTTAGTGAAAGATGCCCGACCTATAGTGATGCCACTTCGTCGTATGGCACTAAGGGAGAAGCAAGAGCTCGGGGTGCAAGTGAGTGATCTTTTGAAGAAGGGATTTATCTGTAGAAGTGTTTCCGAGTGGAGAGCACCAGTCGTATTTGCTACTAAGGCAGATAGTTCCCTTCGTTTATGTGTGGAATATCGCGAGTTGAATAAGGTGACGAAGAAGAATAAGTATCCTCTTCCGCGGATAGATGATTTATTCGATCAACTGGAAGGAGAAAGAGTGTTCTCCCAGGTGGACCTCGCAACAGGGTTTCATCATCTCCAAGTGGCAGCTGGGAGTATTCCTAAAACGACATTTCGAATGCCGTCTAGATTCTATGAGTGGTTGGTCATGCCATAAGGGTTGACCAATGCACCAACATATTTTTTGGATCTTATGAATAGAGTATTCAAGGATCAATTGAATAAGTTTGTTCTTGTATTCGTGGATGATATCTTGGTCTACTTGAGGATAGAGGAAGAACATAAAGAACATTTGATGATAGTGATGGAGATGTTGAGAAAACACCAATTGAAAGCGAAATTTTATAAGTGTCACTTCTGGAGGAGGGAAGTGAGATTCTTGGGCCATGTTGTTTCAGAGAATGGTATTGCCGTGGACCCTGCAACGGTGGCTACGGTGCCAGATTGGTCTACGACCAAAAATGCAACAGATGTAAGAAGTTTCCTGGGATTAGCTGGAGATTATCGTAAGCTTATCCAAGACTTGTCCAAGATAGCGGCATTGTTAACTCAATTGACCAAGAAGGATCTAAACCTCCGTCAGCAGAGATGGTTAAAATTCTTGGCTTCCTATGATTTCGATATCGCATATACACCAGGAAAGGGAAATGCGGTAGCTAATGCATTTAGTAAGAGACATGCCAGTTTAGGGGCTATGTTTCTTGAATGGAAGCAACTGGAGTATATCGTTGGGTATGATTTCAGACCAAAGTGCGAATTGGATCCAGAAATGTTGGCGAGTTTGACGATCAGACCCACTTTGATTGAGCGGATTGGTTCCAGTCTGAGGGACGATCCTAATCTATTAGAAATTATCTCCAAGTTAGAAATGGGAATCGACAAGGAGATGAACAAGTATGGGCTTGATCGAGAAGGATGGCTTAGAAAGAATGGGAGACTAGTTGTACCTAATGTCAATGGATGAGAGATGAAGTACGTAGAGAATGTCATCCCTCAAAACTGACTATACATCCCAGTGGTAACAAAATGTATCGAGACATGAAGCAGACCGACTCCTGGGAAGGGATAAAAAGGGACGTTGGGAAGTTTTTATCCAAATGCATGAACTGCCAGCTAGTTAAAGTTGAGCAAAAGAAGCCTAGTGGTCTACTGCAACCACTGGAAATTCCATAATGGAAATGGGAACAAGCCTAAATGGATTTCTATGATGGGTTACCAAGGACTAGATCAGGCCATGATAGCATTTGGGTTATTGTGGACCGATTGACCAAGAGTGCAAGGTTTATACCCGTCAAGTCAAATAGAACAACAACTAAGTTAGCAGAACTGTATATGAAGTGGGTAGTGAGATTTCATGGAGTACCCAAAGGCATTGTAAGTGACTGAGATCCGTTGTTTACTAGTGGATTTTGGAATAGCTTACAAGAGACTTTAGGATAAGAATTACATCTCAGTAACGCATACCATCCTCAAACCGACGGCCGGACGGAGAGAGTGAATCGTATATTGGATGATCTCTTGAGAGCTTGCATATTAGATTTTGGAGGGTCATGGTATGACCTTTTGCATCTGGTTGAATTCACATATAATAATAGTTATCTGTCCAGTATCGGTATGGCCCCATTTGAAGCTTTGTACGGAAGACTATGCAACTCATCATCATGTTGGTTAGAAACCGGTGAGAATTTTTTTCTTGGACCAGATGTAATAAGGGAAACTTCAGATAAGATCAAAAATTTCAACAGCGAATGAAGGTTGCTCAAGATAGGCAGGAGAGTTATGCTGATAAGAGACGAAGAGAATTGAAATTCTCCGTTGGTAATTTGGTGTTTGTCAAGATTTCTCCATTAAAGAGCGTGATTCGATTTGGTAGGAGAGGCAAGCTAGCACCGAGGTTTGTTGGTATGTTCCCTGTTCTCAGGCAAGTTGGGAATTTGGCGTATAAAGTTGGATTACCTGACAAAATGGCAGGAGTTCACAATGTATTTCATGTTTCCCAGTTAAGGAAGTTCGTGCACGACCCTGATATGACTATTTCACCAGATCAGTTGGATGACATCAAAGTAGAACCCGAGGCGGTTGGGAACCGCTGGCCGATCCGTATTGTCAAGTATGGTATGAAGCAACTTTGAAGGATGGCGGTGAAACTGGTCAAGGTTCAGTGGGGTGGTAATGAGCATGACTGTACTTGGGAAACAGAGGAGAGCATAAGGTAGTCGTATCCAGAACTCTTTTCCTGGTAAGATTTTAATTGCAATTCAGCTATTCCGCATGCTAGGATAGAATTGTTGTGTTATTATGTGTGTTTGATTGTTTGTAAATGGCTGATAGGCATGCGGAACACATTGTATGTTTTAGTTAAGGAATTTCGGGGGCGAAATTTCTTGGGGGGGGTGAGGGGGATGTAACGACCCGTATTTTATGCATCAGAGGATCGTAGAATATTTATTTTATTTTCATATGAGGTCGAATCGTCATGTAACAGCCCGCAACTCCATTCGTGCAAGATATTGTCCCCAACATAGCCACCATATAAGTGTGGGGTTTTGTTCCTCAAAAGGCCTCGGCTGAGTTTCGAGATCCGCCAACACATGGCGTTGCCACACAGACTGAGCCAACCTCCCTACTAACACCGATATTGTCCCTACTTTGCCATCTCTCAGGTGTAGGGTTTTCCATCACTAGGCCTCGGCGTTAGTAGGAGTTGGGCTCTACTATATAAGTCCACACTTCACACAAGCTTCCACGATGTAGGACTTAGGGGTGTTACATTCTCCCCTTCTACAGAGCCCAACGTCCCCGTTGGCTCACAAACACCTCACCCAGGCGCTGTGGTCCACACAAGAGCCACAATTCCGGCTGGGTATTGGCTCTAATACCACTGTAATAGTCTGCACCTCCGTTGGCACAAGATATTGTTCCCAACTTAGCCACCATATAAGTGTGGGGTTTTGTTCCTCAAAAGGCCTCGGCTGAGTTTCGAGATCCGCCAACACATGGCGTTGCCACACAGACTGAGCCAACCTCCCTACTAACACCGATATTGTCCCTACTTTGCCACCTCTCAGGTGTAGGGTTTTCCATCAATAGGCCTCGGCGTTAGTAGGAGATGGCTCTACTATATAAGTCCACACTTCACACAAGCTTCCACGATGTGGGACTTAGGGGTGTTACAAGTCATGTAACTTTGGGGAACGACTATTGGGGTCATTTCCCATGTTCACGATTTTTGCTGAATTTTAAATGACCGTTTTGCCCAAAACTTTTGATTGATAAGGATTTTTGACCTGAAACCTCTTCCATTGGGTCTGGATTTTGCTTTACTTTCTATAGAGTGGTCACATTAGCCAAACGGACTTACCGTTAGGGAGATATGGCTGAAATAAGGTTTTTAAGGGGAAAAACAGCTTAACCGGGCCAAATAGGGTGTAACAACCCGTATTTTCAATAACCTGTAATAACATAAATCGAGGCAGAATTTAATTCTAAAATGGGAATCAAGGGAAACGGGCTATGCCATTGCGTTCGTCTCGGAAAAATACGCGAAATAGAGTCCGAGTTTTCGAATATCGGAGTCCGTATGACCAAGATATGGCCTCGCGAAGTTTCACGAAAATTCCCAAATTAAAGTATACTTAATTAAGTGAAATGGGTTGTGTAGATATATATATATATATATATATATTGATATATATATATATATATATAATTGAAAATTTAATAAATAAATATGCAAAAATGCTCAAAACAGCGAATTGGGAGAGGGGAATAACCGAACCGGCCGATTTTTGAAGTCGACCCGAGCCCGCTGGGTCGACTAGGGGTTAATCCAGGGTGTTTGGCTGTCAACCCGTGGGCCGATTCGCTCAAGTGCAGATTTTGCATTTGAATGGTTCTCATGGTCCATCTTTAATCTAAAGGCCCTAGATGGTTCCTACACTTGACTTCTTCCCCAAGACATGCTTTGATGGCTTGGATTGAATCTAGGGTTAATCCTATGGCCTAAAACACTTGCCTAATCTATAAATAAGACCCTAACCTACCCTAATTCATTCATAATTAAACCTAGTGACTAAACTATGGCAAAATGCTAGCTCTCATGGCCTCCACTAATTTTATGAAGAGGGTTGCATACTAATCACTCTCTAATCAACTTCTAATCCCTTCTTAGCATCTTAATCTTCTTCATTTGGTGTTCAAAGTTGCTAGTTGTGAGTTTCTATCACTTTGATGATCTTTTGGTAAACTAATTAGATGAGATGTGATGAGATTTATGGTTTTGTATGTGGGTTAATGAGCTTTGAATCATATGATATGATGTTAGCATTAATCTTATGTTTATGCATGTTGAGTATGTAAGCTTATGCAAGTTTAATATGATGTATGTTATGTTTGCATGATGCTAAATATGCAAGTTGTGGGCTATGTAATCATATGCATGTTATGCAAGTTCATGGTAATATGCTATGCAAGTTACATGTATGTAAATATGCAAGTTACATGTTTGTTAATATGCAAGTTACATGTATGTAAATATGCAAGTTACATGTTTGTTAATATGCAAGTTACATGTTTGTTAATATGCAAGTTACATGTATGTAAATATGCAAGTTACATGTTTCTTTATATGCAAGTTACATGTTTGTTAATATGCGAGTTACATGTATGTAAATATGCAAGTTACATGTTTATTAATATGCAAGTTCATGATGACACATTATGCAAGTCTATAAGCTAATATGCAAGTTTGTTATGCAAAATGAATATGTAAGTTATGTGACATATTATATGCAAGTTATGTGACATGTTATGCAAGTTCATATGCAAGTTATGTGTTTGTTAATATGCAAGATGGCACCTTTGAAACATGTTCATTCATATGCAAGTTGACACCTTTTATATGTGTTATATCATGAACGAAATTACGTGGGAACGATGGGGTAATTAAATGCATAAGTTAATAAGATTGTGTGAAATTAATATAATTATGCATAACACAAAATAAATAAACATAGTATGGGAATTTGCCTATTTGGTTAGGTGTACCCATACTATGTGTTGGGAATTTACCTATTGAGTTAGGTCTACCCCATGGGAATTTACCTATTAAGTTAGGTCTACCCATGTTAAGAAAACTTGATTAATTAGGGATAATTAATATAAAATTATGAGGGTGATTAATTAGGTGTAATTAATTGACTAAGACACGAGGTTGGACGCAGTTGTAGCGTAAAACTGCCCGGACCCAACCGGCTTAACCAGTTGCTACAAATGTTAGCCCAATGTGAGAGGTCTTAGGCACAAACTAAATACTTAATTAATGTAAAGACACGAGGTTAGACTCTGTTATGACATAAGGCTGCCCGGACCCAACCGGCTTAACCAGCGGTCATAAAAGACAGTCTAATGTGAGAGGTCTTTACAAAGGTTACGTTCTTAATTAATTAATTAAGAAACACTTAACCACATTAGCATGTAGAGGGACATGAGGGGTTAAGTGGGTGCCTCGGGTGGCATGAGAAAATCTAGTGGTTGCCTTGGGTGGCAATAGAAAATACGATTAGAATACTTAACCAAAATAGAACATGTAATTAAAACATGATTAAAGGGTTAAGTGGGATATACTAGAAAAAGGGACAAGCTTAGGTGGGTAGCTTGTGGAGGCCCATTTCAACCAGTAACCCATACGTATCTTTGTGGGCTCGACCCATGTCGAGGACGGGACACGCATACTGGGCTTGACTGTAAGAGGCAAACGGGTTAGCGGTGGCAACGCAAGTCCAACGGGCTTCATATGCGTGAGTGGGCCTGGGCTGGTAGGTAAGCCGTTGTTGCATCGAGTAGATATAAGCCGTGCACCTTTAGTTTCATCAGGTTGCCACATTGGGGAATGATACATCCCACGGTGGGGCCAGCACGGGTATCTACGTTAGGGAGCCGATCGAATGGGAAGTAGTGTGTACACCTAGTGGATTGTAGGGCCCCGTGGCGCCTACTTGGTCACCTAGGGGTACGCAGGTACTAATTAGTAAATTTTATAAGTCCTTGGGTGGGATCAACCTTTAAGTTAGGAACGACTGGTGTGGTGCAGTTTAGTAATTTACCTTAGGGAGGGTAGATGCGTCTTTATCCTTTATCTTCGTTTAGTTGACTGCTTAGGGTAGCCATTCATCCCTATATGTTACCGTATATCAGTTTATGTCTTCTCTGGTTACTTTAACGATTGTATTGTTAAAGTTATAGGACTCGCTCAGACTTATGTCTGACCCTGTTGTTTTTATCTTTTTCCCAACCCTCAGGTCCTACGGTGGATCCTAGCAGTAGTGGAGCTTGATCGGATTGCTGTTCCAGTCTTTAGGAGCTTGGATAGATGTAAAGCTCCAGTTATCCAGTTATCTTTTCTTTTGTTTGGCTATTGTATGAGAGTGGGATTATGTACTTCTTTATTTTGATGGATATTGTACTTGACCTTTATTGTGGTTTTATGATGTAACCAGACATGTTTTACTTCCGCTGTTATGAGATGATGTTTTAAAATTTCAAGTACTATTTATATCTGTCTTGTTGTAATTTTTCTGTTCTATATTCACTAAAATACTCCACCGATGCTATGGCATTCCCTTAGTGAGTGATCATAGCGGGAGTGGGGTGTTACATGTGGTATCAGAGCTTAAGGTTACCAGAACAGATAAAATTTTTGAGAAAAACTACTTTCTAAGAGTATTTTCGAAGAAAGTATTTTTTTAAAAGCATGTCTTCTAAGAGAAAAAGTTTTTGAAAAAGAAAAGCATAATCCCCAATAGCCATATCTTTATCTTTCGGAATCTCCTTTTTGAATCTTTCCTCTTTCGTTTCAGCATGGCTGAAGATCTTAACATCCCGGAGGGTTTAGTTATACCACTATGGTATAGGAGGTTGCAAGAGGCTAGGGCCGCGGCTGCGGGTCCGGCCAATGCTACTACACCAGAGACAACCGCTCCTCCTCCTCAGCCTAGAGTGGATAATTTTGCTAAGGTTTGCAAGGAGTTCAAGGCTATAGGAGGAAAACCTTTTCTTGGTTCAGAGACTTTCGTAGAGGCTAGAGATTGGCTTAAGGAAGTGGAAGAGTTGCTAGATATCTTTGAAGTGGAAGAGGGAAAGAAAGTCAAGTTGGCGGCTTGGTTAATGAAGGGAGAGGCCTCATTCTGGTGGGAGGTCACTAATGGAGAACGCCCTGTTGACTCTTGGGCAGATTTTAAGCAAAGGTTTGGGGCTAAGTTTCTCTCAAGGGCGGAAGAGAATCTGTTTATGGAGAAGTTCTTGAATTTGAAGCAAGGGAATCTCACGGTGAAAGAATATGTCAACAAATTCAATCAATTAGCAAGGTTTGGCATAGAGTTGGTGAATACACCGGAGAAGAAGGCTTTGAGGTTCGTTAGAGGCTTGAACGAACCATTGCAAGGAATAGCTATGACTCACATTCCTATGGGGGCCACTTTTGAGAAGCTTGTCTACATGGCACTTATGCATGAGGATGATAAGAATTCTAAGGCACCAGAGAAAAAGGGGGATCAGAAGAAACCGCAACAGCAACAACAAGGCAAGGGCGGAAAAGGCAATGGTGACAAAAAGAAGACGAAGAAGAAGTGCTTCAATTGTGGAACACCAGGACACCTCAGTAAGGATTGTCGCAAAAAGAAGAAGACCGGTTGCTTTCATTGTGGTGAAGCAGGGCATCTTGTGAAAAACTGCCCAAAGAAGGGGCAGAAGACGGGGTCTACCTCAGGAGGCCAGGTGCAAGCTCTTATAGCACCACCTCAGTCAGGGGGGCAAGTTCAGGTTCTCTCAGTTCCACCGATTCAGCAGAGAGGTAGAACTATTTCCGTTGAAAGTCTGGTTTTTCTGTTTGATCATCCAGTTCGTACTTTGTTTGACTCTGGCGCATCGCATTCTTTTATCTCATCATCGTTAGTTGAGTCACTGCACTTAGACACCAGTCTAGTTGATGATCCCTTGGTTGTCTCAAACCCAATTGGGGGCTCCATATATCTGTCTATGATATGTTTGGGTTTGAAGATTTCTATACTTAGCGTTGAGTTTAGATGTGATGCTTTTGTATTGGGCTTCACGGGCTATGGGTTGATCTTGGGCATGGACTGGTTATCCAGTAATGGTGCCGTTCTTGATTGCGAAAGGAGAGTTGTCAGGCTCATGACCCGCTTGGGTAACACTCTCGAGATCTCTTGCAATCCCATGGAATCTGTTTTGCTAAGTTATCTTGAATCGCTCGATGCTTCGGTCGAAAGTTTGTGTTCTGTCAGAGTAGTCCGGGAATATCCGGATGTGTTTGAAGAAGTAAAGGGTTTGCCTCCGAAGCGGGAGATAGATTTCCGAATTTATTTGGTGGATAATGCCAAACCAGTGTCTTTGCCAGTACGCCACATGGCTCCTCGTGAGAGAAGAGAACTTCATAAGCAAGTAGGGGAGTTGCTTGAGAAGGGGTTCATAAGGCGAAGTATATCGGAGTGGGGAGCTCCAGTAGTGTTTGCCACGAAGGCGGATGGGTCCCTCAGACTTTGTGTGGATTATAGGGAACTTAATAAGCTCACGAAGAAGAATAGACACCCATTACCGAGGATAGATGATCTCTTTGATCAGTTGGTTGGCGCGTCAGTATTTTCGCAGATGGACTTAGCTACAGGGTTTCATCAGTTAAGAGTGGCGGAGGACAGTATAGAGAAGACTGCTTTCCGGACTCCGGATGGTTTTTATGAGTGGCTAGTGATGCCATTTGGGTTGACAAACGCCCCCGCATACTTTGTTGATCTCATGAGTAGAGTGTTCAGAGAGTATCTGAATAAGTTTGTAGTAGTTTTTGTGGATGACATCTTGGTCTTTTCCAAGAATGAAGAAGAGCATGCCTTACATCTCAAGGAAGTGTTGGAGACTCTTCGAGCGCATAGTCTTAAAGCTAAATTCTCTAAATGCCATTTTTGGAGAAGAGAAGTGCGATTCTTAGGTCATGTGGTCTCTAAGGAAGGGATAGCTGTGGATCCCGCAAAGATAGTATCTATCCAGGATTGGAAAGTTCCTAGAAATGCTACCGAGGTAAGAAGTTTCTTGGGGTTGGCAGGATATTATAGGAAGTTCATCAAAGACTTCGCGAAGATATCAGCCCCATTAACCCGCTTGACGAAGAAGAATCTGGTTTTCTCATGGGATGTAGATTGTGATGATGCTTTCCGACGGTTAAAGAGAGCTTTGACCACCGCTCCAGTTTTAGTGCTTCCAGATGGGAGTAAGCCGTTTGTTGTTTATACCGATGCTTGTGGAACAGGATTAGGCGCAGTCTTGATGCAGGAGGGAAGGGTAATAGCCTATGGAGGGAGACAATTGAGAGTGCATGAGAAGAATTACCCTACCCATGATCTAGAGTTGGCCGCGATTGTTTTCGCACTTAAGTCTTGGCGCCATTATCTTCTTGGTGAGAGATTCGAGTTGTTCACCGACCATAAATCATTGAAGTACTTATTCTCTCAGAAGGATTTAAACTTAAGACAGCAAAGGTGGATGGAGTTCTTAGCATCCTATGATTTCGAGATAGCGTATACCCCTGGTAAGGGTAACGTGGTGGCAGACGCCTTAAGTAGAAAAAGGCTATCTTTGAGTCCATTGTTCGTGGAACGACGAAGCTTGGAGTTTCTTTCTTTGTTTGACTTCAGACCTTCTGTTGATTTTGTACCTGGTTTGTTGGCATCCTTGGAGGTTAGACCTACTCTTTTGAGACGGATTGGCGAGGCTCAGCGAGACGACCCACAGTTGGTTGTGTTGGTAGAGAAGCTTATAAGAGGGGAGTCGTCCAGCCATTTGGGTAGATACACCATAGATGATAAGGGATGGTTGCATAGAGACGGTAGACTTTGTGTACCGCAAGATGAGGGTTTGAAGAAGGCTATTTTGGATGATGCACATCGTTCAAGAATGACTATTCATCCCGGTGGAGACAAAATGTACCAAGACATGAAGAGAGTTTTCTTCTGGGCCGGTATGAAGAAAGATGTGGCCGAGTATGTGGCTAGATGCTTAGTGTGCCAACAAGTTAAAGTGGAGCAAAGGAAACCCGGTGGGTTGCTACACCCATTGGAAGTTCCACAGTGGAAGTGGGATAGTGTCTCGATGGATTTCATCGACGGGTTACCGAGATCGAGGAAGGGCAATACGGGAATTTGGGTTGTGGTAGACAGACTTACCAAGAGTGCCCATTTTATACCCGTAAAGAGTAAGAGGACCGCTCCATGGCTTGCTTCAGTCTATGTTAGAGAGATTGTTAGATTGCATGGCGTACCATCCAGCATTGTGAGTGATCGAGATCCTATTTTCACTAGTGAGTTTTGGAGAAGTTTGCAAGAGGCGGTAGGGACTCAGTTGTGTTTGAGCACCGCATATCATCCTCAGACGGACGGTCAGACTGAGAGGGTGAACCGTATCTTAGAAGATCTTTTGAGGCTTTGTATCTTGGATTTTGGAGGTACATGGGAAGAACATCTTCCTTTGGTGGAGTTCGCATATAATAACAGCTTTCAGTCCAGTATTGGTATGGCTCCTTTCGAAGCTCTTTATGGAAGGCCTTGTCGATCTCCTACATGTTGGTGGGAATCTACGGATAAGATCTTGCTTGGGCCGGATATGGTTAGAGAGACTTCAGAGAAGATTGATTTAATTCGAAAAAGGATGAAAGCAGCGCAAGATAGACAGAAATCTTATGCGGATCGGAGAAGGACGGATCTTGAGTTTGAGGTTGGGGACATGGTTTTTGTCAAAGTATCTCCATTGAGAAATGTTGTTCGCTTTGGGTCCGTAGGGAAGTTAGCACCGAGATTTGTTGGGCCGTTTCCTATTAAGGAAAGGATTGGACGGATGGCATATAGGGTGGAGTTGCCCGACAGACTTAGTGGTGTTCATGATGTATTCCATGTATCACATTTGAGGAAGTGCTTACATGAGACCGCGGAGGTGGTAGAGCCGAGCTTGCTTAGAGATGTAGAGGTAGAGCGTGATGCGACGATTCGACGAGCTCCTACTCGCATCCTTGGGTCAGAAACTAGGAAGTTGAGGAACAGAGAATTTCAGCTAGTTAAAGTGCAATGGGGAGATGACGAAAGCAATGCTACTTGGGAGACGGAAGCAAAGATGCGTTCTTTGTATCCATTTCTTTTTGAGAGTATGTCTTTTAACTTCTCCTTTATTGCTTGTCTAGTACTTATCTTATCTTTAGTATATCCTCTCGCTAATACCTATGACCTTTAGATAGGGTAAAACCTATGGTTGAAACATGTGTTTGAAACATGTTATGGTTGATGGATGCATATGGATGCAATTGTTTGCTAGTGGTTGCTCGTGGATGCATATACACACACATTAGGCACTAGATCGGCTCAGTCACTTCATGTTGCATATTGCATAAATGGATGTGGTAGTTAGATTGATGGATGTATCATGGCTGTGTTATCATATGGATGATGCATTTTTGTGTATGGTTGTGCACGCATGTAGAAATTTGTATGTGTCAATAGGGTTTCGCATACATATTGGATGCATGGCACTATCATGGTTTGCATTAAGGAGGTTTACTGTATCAGTAACCGCCTGATTTTCGCATTAGGTAAGTACATATACACACACTTTTGCATATATCCATCCAGCATTTAGAATCTTGTAAGGACAATGATTGCTCGTGGATGATGCTTTGAGTAGATGGATGATTGGATGGTAGGATACGTTCTTCCTAACTTGAAGATTTCGGGGACGAAATCCTTTAAGGAGGGGAGAATGTAACAACCCGTATTTTCAATAACCTGTAATAACATAAATCGAGGCAGAATTTAATTCTAAAATGGGAATCAAGGGAAACGGGCTATGCCATTGCGTTCGTCTCGGAAAAATACGCGAAATAGAGTCCGAGTTTTCGAATATCGGAGTCCGTATGACCAAGATATGGCCTCGCGAAGTTTCACGAAAATTCCCAAATTAAAGTATACTTAATTAAGTGAAATGGGTTGTGTAGATATATATATATATATATATATATTGATATATATATATATATATATATAATTGAAAATTTAATAAATAAATATGCAAAAATGCTCAAAACAGCGAATTGGGAGAGGGGAATAACCGAACCGGCCGATTTTTGAAGTCGACCCGAGCCCGCTGGGTCGACTAGGGGTTAATCCAGGGTGTTTGGCTGTCAACCCGTGGGCCGATTCGCTCAAGTGCAGATTTTGCATTTGAATGGTTCTCATGGTCCATCTTTAATCTAAAGGCCCTAGATGGTTCCTACACTTGACTTCTTCCCCAAGACATGCTTTGATGGCTTGGATTGAATCTAGGGTTAATCCTATGGCCTAAAACACTTGCCTAATCTATAAATAAGACCCTAACCTACCCTAATTCATTCATAATTAAACCTAGTGACTAAACTATGGCAAAATGCTAGCTCTCATGGCCTCCACTAATTTTATGAAGAGGGTTGCATACTAATCACTCTCTAATCAACTTCTAATCCCTTCTTAGCATCTTAATCTTCTTCATTTGGTGTTCAAAGTTGCTAGTTGTGAGTTTCTATCACTTTGATGATCTTTTGGTAAACTAATTAGATGAGATGTGATGAGATTTATGGTTTTGTATGTGGGTTAATGAGCTTTGAATCATATGATATGATGTTAGCATTAATCTTATGTTTATGCATGTTGAGTATGTAAGCTTATGCAAGTTTAATATGATGTATGTTATGTTTGCATGATGCTAAATATGCAAGTTGTGGGCTATGTAATCATATGCATGTTATGCAAGTTCATGGTAATATGCTATGCAAGTTACATGTATGTAAATATGCAAGTTACATGTTTGTTAATATGCAAGTTACATGTATGTAAATATGCAAGTTACATGTTTGTTAATATGCAAGTTACATGTTTGTTAATATGCAAGTTACATGTATGTAAATATGCAAGTTACATGTTTCTTTATATGCAAGTTACATGTTTGTTAATATGCGAGTTACATGTATGTAAATATGCAAGTTACATGTTTATTAATATGCAAGTTCATGATGACACATTATGCAAGTCTATAAGCTAATATGCAAGTTTGTTATGCAAAATGAATATGTAAGTTATGTGACATATTATATGCAAGTTATGTGACATGTTATGCAAGTTCATATGCAAGTTATGTGTTTGTTAATATGCAAGATGGCACCTTTGAAACATGTTCATTCATATGCAAGTTGACACCTTTTATATGTGTTATATCATGAACGAAATTACGTGGGAACGATGGGGTAATTAAATGCATAAGTTAATAAGATTGTGTGAAATTAATATAATTATGCATAACACAAAATAAATAAACATAGTATGGGAATTTGCCTATTTGGTTAGGTGTACCCATACTATGTGTTGGGAATTTACCTATTGAGTTAGGTCTACCCCATGGGAATTTACCTATTAAGTTAGGTCTACCCATGTTAAGAAAACTTGATTAATTAGGGATAATTAATATAAAATTATGAGGGTGATTAATTAGGTGTAATTAATTGACTAAGACACGAGGTTGGACGCAGTTGTAGCGTAAAACTGCCCGGACCCAACCGGCTTAACCAGTTGCTACAAATGTTAGCCCAATGTGAGAGGTCTTAGGCACAAACTAAATACTTAATTAATGTAAAGACACGAGGTTAGACTCTGTTATGACATAAGGCTGCCCGGACCCAACCGGCTTAACCAGCGGTCATAAAAGACAGTCTAATGTGAGAGGTCTTTACAAAGGTTACGTTCTTAATTAATTAATTAAGAAACACTTAACCACATTAGCATGTAGAGGGACATGAGGGGTTAAGTGGGTGCCTCGGGTGGCATGAGAAAATCTAGTGGTTGCCTTGGGTGGCAATAGAAAATACGATTAGAATACTTAACCAAAATAGAACATGTAATTAAAACATGATTAAAGGGTTAAGTGGGATATACTAGAAAAAGGGACAAGCTTAGGTGGGTAGCTTGTGGAGGCCCATTTCAACCAGTAACCCATACGTATCTTTGTGGGCTCGACCCATGTCGAGGACGGGACACGCATACTGGGCTTGACTGTAAGAGGCAAACGGGTTAGCGGTGGCAACGCAAGTCCAACGGGCTTCATATGCGTGAGTGGGCCTGGGCTGGTAGGTAAGCCGTTGTTGCATCGAGTAGATATAAGCCGTGCACCTTTAGTTTCATCAGGTTGCCACATTGGGGAATGATACATCCCACGGTGGGGCCAGCACGGGTATCTACGTTAGGGAGCCGATCGAATGGGAAGTAGTGTGTACACCTAGTGGATTGTAGGGCCCCGTGGCGCCTACTTGGTCACCTAGGGGTACGCAGGTACTAATTAGTAAATTTTATAAGTCCTTGGGTGGGATCAACCTTTAAGTTAGGAACGACTGGTGTGGTGCAGTTTAGTAATTTACCTTAGGGAGGGTAGATGCGTCTTTATCCTTTATCTTCGTTTAGTTGACTGCTTAGGGTAGCCATTCATCCCTATATGTTACCGTATATCAGTTTATGTCTTCTCTGGTTACTTTAACGATTGTATTGTTAAAGTTATAGGACTCGCTCAGACTTATGTCTGACCCTGTTGTTTTTATCTTTTTCCCAACCCTCAGGTCCTACGGTGGATCCTAGCAGTAGTGGAGCTTGATCGGATTGCTGTTCCAGTCTTTAGGAGCTTGGATAGATGTAAAGCTCCAGTTATCCAGTTATCTTTTCTTTTGTTTGGCTATTGTATGAGAGTGGGATTATGTACTTCTTTATTTTGATGGATATTGTACTTGACCTTTATTGTGGTTTTATGATGTAACCAGACATGTTTTACTTCCGCTGTTATGAGATGATGTTTTAAAATTTCAAGTACTATTTATATCTGTCTTGTTGTAATTTTTCTGTTCTATATTCACTAAAATACTCCACCGATGCTATGGCATTCCCTTAGTGAGTGATCATAGCGGGAGTGGGGTGTTACATAGGGTGATTAGCAACTAGGCCCATTAGGGGATTTCGAGATTAGGGTTGAACAAGAGCTGAAAAGGGTTAGAGAAACCTCTCTTTGTTATTTTTACAGCCACCACTTACCTCTCTTCAACCCTAACAATGGCTTCCACCTTCTAAATATCTTCTAAACAACTCCTAATCGCTTTCTAATCGAGGATTAAGCTAAGCCACATCAAATCAAGGTAAATCAACGCCAAATCAGAGTTGGAGCTGCCGTGTTGCATAGGAATTCAACCCAAAATAGTAGTAAAGTTCATATCTATAATTCATTTGTGGCTAAGGTGAGTGATTTGCATTGTTTTTCACTAATTACGGCTAATTAGGGGTGATTAGTGTTAGTTAGTGAAATTATGCATGTTAAAATTTTGGAAAAATATGTAAAAATTCTTAATTATAATTTTAGGGCTCTGATAAAAATTTGGGTTAATTTGGAGTAAATTTTCTAATACTATCATTATTTATGGATAAATATGATTAAGGTGAAAACCATGGGTTTTGGGTATGTTTGATCGATAATAACCTATATGCTTGATGTATTGACCTTGTTGATTGATCCTATATGTTACTACTACTATTTGGAATGTTGTATGATTGATTAGTAAAGTTAGAATAGTTGAAAACGCCTTCGTATGGCGAATATGGATGATGCTCGCTGGAATTGTGCAGGGTTTCGGATCAGATCGGATTATAGGGCTCAGATCGGAACTGTGAACTGAGTAAGGAAACTCGAACCAGATCGAAATTTGGCATAAGAGGAGGCTTGGCAAGAAGGAAGGCCATTTGCATAGATTTGGATTTGAGTTCGGATCGGAAACGAGGGAGTTGCCTCGTTTTTACTGTTGTATGCTTTTAAATATGGTTTGAAAACTTTTGTGTATGCTTTTAAATAGAAACCAAACACATTCTAAGTTCTCAATTCTCATTTTTTATGTATGCTTTTAAATATGGTCTGAAAACTTTTTACCGTATTTTAATATTTAGTAATAATAGTTTGGCAATATCCCAGACATTTATACCATCTTTATAGAATTTATTATTCAATACATTTATAACTAAGATGTAAACAGAGTACCCGAGCATATATAAAATTAAAAACAGTTCGCGTTTCACGCAATGCATACTGATCTGTTGCAGAAAATAAGAACAAAATTAAAAACAGTTCGCGGTTCACGCAATGCTTATAGATTAGAATTAAAATATGCTAAAATGTTAACATGAACTAAATTAATAGCAGTTTGATATTTTCACATGGATCCGACTGATATTGAACTAAGGATCATTATGAGGATTATATAACTTAATTTCTTTCAAAATAGTAAACATATGAAAATCAGAAAGAACATAGTTGGTAAAAACTCATTTGTTTGCAGGCTTCAAAACAAGAGTTCAACAACAAAATTTGACACTACAAAAGACAACTGCATACTAACTGGAAAAAACAGAAATAAACAAATAGTAGTACTTAATTATATACCACTTTTCAGTAAGGTATATTCTTGCAATTGCCTTATACACGTATATATAATAAATCTCCTATGGAATTCTTACTGATATTAGAATAATAATAGCATTAAAAATATTTTCTACAATAACGAAAAAGAGAAGAAGAAAATAAATGTTTCTTATTCAAGTTTTGACCTTAGACCGATTCCAAGCTAAATGAAAAAGTAGACCCTTTTTATAAAAGTAATGGCATAAAGCATATATGTGGAAAAAAGGAGACTGAAAAGATGTGTGTGCATATATGCATTACTCAAAATATGATAAGCATGTTAAACTAAGGTCTCTAAAGGGGTTACAGATTAGAGTCGTGCCTAGCTACACGAATCTTGGTACACCAAATATAAGTTAACCCATTCTAATTATCATCTACAATAAACTCACAATATTGAAACTATTTTAATATGATGCAACTAAAAGAGGCGAGAATAAACTCACAATAGTGAAGCATATACGACGACTACATCAAGTTCCGCATGATATAACTAGCCATATTATCTCGAACCTCGTCCATCTCTTGTTGACTATAAGAATCAACTTGTATAAAATTCTGCAATTAAAAGATATATTATTTCAAAAAAATTAATCATATGATTACTTAATATAAAATATGAAGGGAAACGATAAAACTAAGAAAGTGATATCTCGTGTAACTCAATAATTGGACGGTGGTTTTTTATTATATCATGCATATAGCTCATCACATAATATGTACAATCCATTGATCCTAGTTCTTGGGGACACTATAGCAACATTTCAAGAAAATTAAATAGTCAGTTTAAAATGGGTTTATATCCAAAACAACATACAAGTTTATTATTACTACTACTATTGTTACAAAACAGATAACCTTAACAATGTTCCCATTCAAGGTACTCGCCCGACACTTGCCACCATATGCTCTGTATGTTTTGAAGGCCCTGACATTCAACAAATGTTAAAACAAAAAATAATACGATAAAATAAAAATATACAATTCGTTAACTCTTCGTGTAGATTAGACACGCCGCTATATAGTTAGTTTGATATTATCACTTATCCACCGAGCCAAAAGGATATTAAAAAGCAAACAAAACATATATATTCGCTTGTGGCTTGATTTTCAAATTGTGTTTGCGTTCGGATTGGGGATCCAAAACATAAACCTCGCTCTTTTCTAAACGGATAACAATTGGTATACAGTGTTTCCTGCAATATAAGATTTGTAGACATTAAAATCAACCCCAAATTTGTAAAGTTACTAAAAGTTTGATATTCATACCCTTCGTATTACGGGGTTAAGAGTAAGTTCTTAGATTGTGATGCGGCCCATGTGTTTGAGATATATGTATTTGTCGCATCTGGAAACTTCCGCACTTGCGAGAGCTTCTGGGGACACATAAACCCAGTGGCCTTCAATTCAAGATCGTTGCACATATGATTTAACCACCTACGCATTATTTAAAGATATGTTCTTTTCAAGGCATGAAAATTGAAAAAAAAAAACTAAAAAAAATCAAAATCGATGTATGTTTCTTATATGAATCTCAACGACGAGACAACGATTAATCACCATATGTAAACTAATTTAATATTGAGTATTAATCTCTATCTAAAGATAGTCATTATTTAGATATTAGAATAATCTTTCTTAAGTTATATTTGAGGAGGTTAACTTTGTGAAAAAATTCTTAAGTATTAATCTTTCTTAAGTCTCTTTTCAAATCACTAATTTTTTTTAATCCAATTCATCATTTTCTACCTTCTGCTCCCCATTGGCTTAAACATTAATTCTAACATGTGCAAGTTTCACTCTGACATGCATTTATTTAATCTATGAAATTTTGAAAATGATGTATTTTGTTTTTTATGCATATCTCTTCCAACATTTGGTTTCAGGACCTTCGTTTTTTCTTTCTTTCATAAATTGGTTCCATTATCTTAAGTTTTTCCCTAAGATCAGAATCCATTACACTCGCATGTGGCATTGAATACAGCTTTTGCTTCTTATATATATGGCATGTAGGATCCATTTTCAAATATCAACCCAATGAGCAAGAAATTGTTACAGCAGATGCTTGAGAATCAATTGTTCTTAGCATTATTCTCAGTATATTGTTATTTCAATATTTGGGTTCTGTCACATTTTGCAACCATTTGCTGACTTATATGACAACATGATAAGGAAATTTAGAATTATTTGGAACTAAAATTTTAAATATATATTTATGGCCTAAGTCTAATAGATCAAGTAACACCCCGGATTTTTGAATAATAGAATTAACTAAATTAAAGAATAATTAATCTCAGACGTTAGAATTAAGGGAAACGGGTTGCGCCATTGTGTTCGTCTCGGAATTCTGGTTAAGATAGAGTCCGAGTTTGCGTGAATTGGACTTTGTATGAAGAAGTTATGGCGATCAGAAGTTTCAGAAAATTCAAAACAGATTTTCAGAAAATTCAAATTTCGGAGTCAGACAGGCTAGGCGGGAAAATTCCCGCCAGGGCCAGGTCGACCATATGGTCGACCTGGGGGTCGACCTGCCTTAACCAGGTCGACCATAGGGTCGACCTGGGGGTCGACCTGCCTTAACCAGGTCGACAATAGGGTCGACCTGCCCCCCCGGGAAGATTTGATTGATGACCTGTTTGTGACTATGTGCTGACTCATTAGGGTTTCTGATCTGCTCTGATTGGCTGGGATTAGTTCTGGGTTGATCGAATGGCTTAAACTAATCCTAAACTCTATAAAAACACCTATAGACTCAAACCCTAAAATCAAAACAAAATTGGATTCATGGCCTCCATGTCGTCACCTTGCAACTCAGAATAGCCGCCACCCATTAGAGAGGAAGAAAGCAAATCAAATTCAATCCTTTTCAACTCTAACAGCGAATCTTCATCAAAGGAGCGCTAATTCAACTCCAGAAATCAGAATTCAGAACTCAAGACTGCTTTTGAGTTGTGAGTTCGATAGTTTTAACAAAATAATTAATAAATGAATTGGATTGAGTTATAATGCGGATAATTTGGATGTGATATGAATTGTTGATTTCATGTTGTAATTATGTTGTAGAATTATGTTGTAATTTCTATGATATTATGTTATGATGCTATCATCTACGATGCAAAGTTATGATGCTATCACCCATGTTATAATCCTATGATTGGATTACGTCTAGTTGAATCATCATGTTTCTTATGCTAGTTTGTTATATTGACTCATATGATAAATCATATGTATGCAAGTTTAGACTTTGATTCAAACATGAATCATATACAAGTTGGGTAGAATTAAATGTGAACTTACATGATTATGACACCTAGTTTATGTGAGAATTTAATTGAAAATTAGGCTATGACATATGCTAAATTCTACATGATACTTTACATCTTAGATACTAGTCTACACCATTGTTGCGATGTATAAATTCCCTATGTAAGTTTATGAGTTGGATATTAATCATGTTATGCAAGTTTAGGATTATTACCTATGCAAATATAGATCTATGACATATGTTATTTATGCAAGTTTGTGGCCATCATCTCATCAAGTTCACACCTTTAGATTTGGATCCATGACATATGTTATTTATGCAAGTTGTAATTTTGGCCTATGCAAGTTTTAGATGTAGAACATCATTCACATATGCAATTTCACCCCTATGTTAGATTTATGTTTCAATTATGTGTATAAATTGTGATGTTTTCTTTTATTTTATAAGTTAGACTATTCGAGTCTAACGTATATTTTTACGTTAAACGAACAAACGTATTACGTGGGGGAAAAAGGGGATAATATTAAAAATATTTAAAAGGCCTAAAATATAATTGTGGTGAAATTGGTATGATTTTACATACCATAAATGGATGGACATAATTGAGTCAATTATGGACATCGTTAAATTTGGAATTGATTGATAATTTGAATAGGGAAAGTAATTCAAATTTGGGGAATGATTAATTAGGTGTAATTAATCGTCTAAGACACGAGGTTAGGCTCTTTTGTGGTGTAAGACTGCCCGGACCCGCCTGGCAAATCCAGCTGCCACAAATGCCAGTCTAATGTGAGAGGTCTTAGGCACAAACTAAATACGTAACAGTTGTAAAGACACGAGGTTAGGTTCTTTTGTGGTGTAAGACTGCTCGGACCCGCCCGACAAATCCAGCTGCCACAAATGTCAGTCTAATGTGAGAGGTCTTTATGAGGTTACGGTCTTAATGAATTAAGAAACACTTAACCAGATAAGCATGTAGTGGGACATGAGGGGGTTAAGTGGGTTCCTTGGGTGGCATTTGGAAATACGATTAGAAACACATAACCGAAATTGAAACATGTAATTGAAACATGAATAAGAAGTGGGTTAAGTGGGATGTACTAGAGGGGACCAAGCCTAGGTGGATAGCTTGTGTCAAGTAATGGGGGCCCGTTTCAACCAGTAACCCATATGTATCTTTGTGGGCTCGACCCAAGTCGAGGACGGGACAAGCATACTGGGCTTGACTGTAAGAGGCCAAACCGGGTTAGCGGTGGCAACGCAAGTCCAACGGGTTCATATGCGTGTGTGGACCCGGGCTGGTAGGTAAGATGTTGTTGCATCGTGTAGGTATAAGCCATGCATTCTTGGTGGTATCGGCATGCCACTTTGGGGAGTGATACACCCCACTGTGGGGCCAGCACGGGTATCTACGAGTTAGGGAGCCGATCGCTTGGGGGTAGTGGGTACACCTAGTGGAGATAGGGGCAGACGACACCTATGAAGGAAGCTATGGGTGCACGAAACTACCAATATCATTATTAAGTCTGTAGGCGGGATCAACCTTAGGGTGACTAGTGGTGGTGCAAAATACTAGTGGCGGTGCAGTATAGCAATTATCCTATAGTGTTGGTGTAGTTTAGTAAATTTATCTTAGTGGGTTAGGTGCGCTTTAACGATATCGTTGTTCATCTTGTTTCCTTGTTTACTCTGTCATACTCAATGGTTCATGATCATTTCCTTATTTTCCAACTTATGCCTTAGCCTAGTTACTTTGTTAATTATATTGTTAGAATTATCGCACTCGCCAGACTTTATGTCTGACCCCCGTTTTTCCATCTCTTTCGTCCCCCCCCCCTAGGTGCTCAGGTTGGAACAAGCACCAGTGGAGCTTGATTTTGGACTGCTTTTAGAAGATTGCTTGGATCGCTGAAGTAAAGTTCAGCTTCTCTTTATTTATGGCTATTTTGATGTTGGGGATTATGTCTTTCAGTTTATGTACTTTGTTTTATCAAGATGGATATGATTTACTTGACTTTGGTTTATGGTTTTGATGATGTAATCAAACATATGTGTTTTCCGCTGCAATGAAATAAAGTTTTAAATTTCCAAGTACTGCTTTATATCTGTCTTGTTGTGATTTTCTGTTCTATATTCACTTAAAATGCTCCATGGAAATTAATGCATTCCCTTTGTGAGTGACATTAATGGACGTGGGGTGTTACACGTGGTATCAGAGCTGAAGGTTACCAGAACAGATATGAATTTTTGAAAAACTATTTTTCTACTTTCAGAAGTATGATTTAAGGAAACTATTTTCAATAGAAAAGTATATTTTGGAAAGCATAACCCCAAGAGCCATATATCTTTCCTTCAGTCCTTTTTGTATTGAATCTTTCCTTTTTTGTTTCAGCATGTCTGAAGCATCTGAGATACCAGAGGGCGTTCATGTGCCCGGTTGGTTTCGTCAATATCTCGAGGCTAGGGCCGCCGCCGCAGGTCCAACAAATGATCCTCCTCCTCCTCGTGTCGATAATTTCGCAAAGATATGTAAGGACTTTAGAGCAATGGGTGGAAAACCTTTTCACGGGACGGAGACATTTGTTGAAGCTCGTAACGGGCTAAAGGAGGTGGAAGAATTGTTTGGAATCTTTGAAGTGGATGATGGAAGAAAAGTCCAGCTAGCTGCTTGGCTAATGAAGGATGAGGCCTCGTTTTGGTGGGAGGTCACTAATGGAGAACGTCCAGTTGATACTTGGCCAGATTTTAGGCGGAGGTTTGAGGCGAAGTTTCTCTCACGAGCTTAAGAGAATCTATACATGGAAAGGTTTTTGGCGCTGAAGCAAGGGAATCTATCGGTGAAAGAGTATGTCAACAAATTCAACTAATTGGCAAGGTTTGGCTTGGACTTGGGGAATACTCCAAAAATGAAGGCTCTAAGATTTGTTAAGGGCTTAAACGAGCCGCTTCATGGGTTAGCTATGACCCACATTCCCATGGGGGCCACCTTTGAGACACTAGTTGACATGGCACTCATGCATGAAGAGGAGAAGGGCGCCAATGCTAATAAGGCACCCGAGAAGAAAGGGGATCAAAAGAAGCCGCAACAGCAATAACAGAACAAGAAAGGTGGCGAAGGCAACAATGCTAAGGGGAAGAAGAAATGCTTTAACTGTGGGACACCCGGCCATCTAAGCAAAGATTGTAGGAAGAAAAAGAAGACTGGTTGTTTCCACTGTGGTGAAGCGGGACATCTTATTAAGGACTGCCCAAAGAAAGGGCAGAGGGCAAGGTCTACCTCGGGAGGACAGGTGCAAGCTCTTATGGCACCCGGGCAAGCAAGGGGACAAGTTCAGGCTCCCGTGGTCCCACCGCTGCAAGAACGAGGTAGAGCAATTTCCGTTGAAAGTTTAGTTTTTCTGTTTTATCATCCTGTCCGTACTTTATTCGATTCTGGCGCATCGCATTCGTTTATTTCTACATCATTAGTTGAAACACTGCACCTATATACTAGTCTAGTTACTGATCCCTTAGTAGTCTCAAATCCTATTGGTGGTTCGGCTCATCTTTCCATGATCTGTCGGGATTTGAGAGTGTTTATCTTGGGCGTTGAGTTTGAATGCAACGCCTTTGTTCTGGGCTTTATGGGCGATGGCTTGATTCTAGGTATGGATTGGCTAACTAGACATGGGGCCATCCTAGATTGTGAAAGAAGGGTAGTTAGATTGTTGACTCGTTATGGAAGGACCCTTGATATTTCTTGTGACCCTAGAGGTCCGGTAATGCTTAGCTACCTAGAGTCCCTTGAAGCATCCGATGATGATTTACATTCAGTTCGTATAGTCCGTGAATATGTTGATGTCTTCATCGAGGTGAGGGGTTTACCCCCAAAACGTGAGATAGACTTTCGAATATATCTAGTAGATAATGCGAAGCCAGTTGCATTGCCAGTACGCCACATGGCTCCAATAGAGAGAAGAGAACTCAGTAAGCAAGTGAAAGAATTACTTGAGAAGGGGTTCATCAGACGTAGTACATCGGAGTAGGGTGCTCTAGTAGCATTTGCCATAAAGGCCCTTAGACTTTGTGTGGACTATAGAGAACTCAATAAGCTTACTAAGAAGAATAGACACCCACTGCCGAGGATTGACGATCTCTTCGATCAGTTAGTTGGCGCCTCAGTGTTTTCGCTGTTGGACTTAGCCACTGGTTTCCATCAGTTGAGAGTGGATGAGGATAGCATAGACAAGACTTCCTTTAGGACTCCAGACGATTTCTTCGAGTGGCTGGTGATGCCCTTTGGTTTGACAAACGCCCCCGCATACTTTGTTGATTTGATGAGTAGGGTGTTTAGGGAGTACCTTAATAAATTCGTGGTAGTCTTTGTAGACGACATCTTAATCTTTTATAAAAGCGAAGAAGAGCATGCCTTACATCTTAGGGAAGTGTTGGAGACTCTTCGAGCGCATAGCCTTAAAGCTAAATTTTCTAAATGTCACTTTTGGAGAAAGGAAGTGCGATTCTTAGGGCACGTGGTTTCCAAAGAAGGGATAGCCATGGATCCCACGAAGGTAGTGGCCATCCAAGATTGGAAGGTTCCTAAAAATGCGACCGAGGTGAGGAGTTTCTTAGGGTTGGCTGGCTACTATAGGAAGTTCATCAAAGACTTCGCAAAAATATCAGCTCCATTAACACGCTTGACGAAGAAGAACTTAGTTTTCATGTGGGACGTAGATTGTGATGATGCGTTCCAACGTTTAAAGAGAGCTTTGACCACAGCCCCAGTCTTAGTGTTGCCAGATGGAAGTAAGCCATTTACCGTTTATACCGACGCTTGTAGGATAGGACTAGGCGCAGTCTTAATGCAAGAGGGAAGGTTAATAGCCTATAGTGGAAGGCAGTTGAGAGTGCATGAAAGAAATTACCCTACACCTGACCTAGAGTTGGCCGTTATTGTTTTCGCGCTTAAGTCTTGGCATTATTATCTTCTTGGCGAGAAATTCGAATTGTTCACTGACCACAAATCGCTAAAATACTTATTCTCTAAGAAGGACTTGAACTTAAGGCAGCAAAGGTGGATGGAGTTCTTAGCATCCTACGACTTCGAGATAGCATATACCCCTGGCAAGGGTAACGTGGTGGCAGATGCCTTAAATAGAAAAAGATTATCCTTGAGTCCGTTGTTTGTTGAGCGGCGAAGTTTAGAGTTCATCTCTACGTTTGACTTTACACCTTCATGGACTTCGTACTTGGGTTGCTAGCATCCTTAAAGGTCAGACCTACGCTTTTGGGACAGATTGGCGAGGCACAGCGAGACGACCCACAGTTGGTTGAGTTAGTAGAAAAGCTCAAAGGAGGGGAGTCATCGAGCCATCTCCGTAGGTATACCCTAGATGATAAGGGTTGGTTGCGTAGGGACGGTAGACTTTGTGTACCACGGAACGAGAATTTGAGGAAGACCATTCTTGATGATGCACATCGTTCGAAGATAACCATTCATCCCGGCGGGGACAAGATGTACATGGACATGAGACGAGTTTACTTTTGGGCCGGCATGAAGATGGATGTGGCTGAGTATGTCACTAGATGCTTGGTGTGCCAACAAGTAAAAGCGGAGCAAAAGAAGCCCAGTGGATTGCTTCACCCATTGGAGGTCCCACAATGGAAGTGGGAAAGCGTCTCGATTGGCTTTATTGACGGATTACCAAGATCGAGGAAGGGTAATACGGAGATTTGGGTCGTGGTAGACAGACTTACTAAGAGCGCCCATTTCATTCCCGTGAAGAGTAAGAGGACTGCTCCATGGTTAGCCTCCGTATACATTAGAGAAATAGTTCGTTTGCACGGGGTTCCTTCTAGCATAGTGAGCGACCGCGATCCCATCTTCACTAGCGAGTTTTGGAAGAGCTTGCAAGAGGCGATAGGGACTCGGTTATGTTTGAGCACCGCATATCATCCTCAGACAGACGGCCAGACCGAGAGGGTGAATCATATTCTAGAGGACCTATTAAGATTATGTGTCTTAGATTTCGGAGGTACATGGGAGGAAAATCTTCCATTGGTAGAGTTCGCATATAATAATAGCTTTCAGTCTAGCATTGGCATGGCACCGTTCGAAGCTCTTTATGGACGGCCGTGTCGTTCGCCAACATGTTGGTGGGAATCTACGGATAAGATCTTGCTTGGACCCGATATGATTAGAGAGACTTCAGAGAAGATTGATTAGATTCAAAGGAGGATGAAGACGGGGCAAGATAGACAGAAATCTTATGCGGACAAGAGGAGGTCAGATCTTGAGTTTGATGTTGGGGACATGGTCTTTGTCAAGGTGTCTCCATTACGGAACGTCGTTCGCTTTGGGTCCGTTGGGAAGTTAGCACCAAGGTTCGTAGGACCGTTTCCTATTAAGGAAAGGATTGGGTAGATGGCGTATAGAGTGGAGTTGCCAGAGAGACTTAGTGGTGTACACGACGTATTCCATGTATCACATTTGAGGAAGTGCTTGCACGAGACCGCGGAAGTGGTAGAGCCGAGCTTGCTTAGAGAGGTGGAGACAGAGCGCGATGCGACGTTTCGACGAGCTCCTACGTGCATTCTTGGGTCGGAGATTAATAAGTTGAGGAATCTAGAGGTCAAACTAGTCAAAGGGCAATGGGGAGATGATGAGATCAACGCTACTTGGGAGATGGAAGAGAAGATGCGTTCATTATACCCTTTTCTTTTCGAGGGTATGTCTTTTAATTTCTCCTTTATCGCTTAGCTTGTACTTATCTTATTTTTGGTATGTCCTCTCGCTAGTATCTTTGACCTTTAGATAGGGTAGTCCTATGGTTGAAACATATGTTTGAGACATGTTATGTATGATGGATGCAAGTGGATGCAAGTGTTTGCTAGTGGTTTGCTCGTGGATGCATATACACACACTTTCGGCACTAGATCGGCTCAGTCACTTCATATCGCCTATTGCATATAAATGTGTGTACATATTTAAGTTAATGGATGAATAATGGTTGTACCATCATATGGATGTTGCATTTTGGTGAATGGTTGTGCACACATGTAGAAATAATATGTATCGATAGGGTTCTTTCGCATACATAATGGACGCATGGCACTATCATGGTTTGCATTAAGGAGGTCAACTGAATCAGTAAACCGCCTGATTTTGCATTAAATAAGGAACATATACACACACTTCTTGCATATGTTCATACAACATTAGGAATTTATAAGGACAATGGATGCCTGTGTTTGATGGTAGAGTAGATGGTTGATTGGATGTTAGGATATGCATTCTCCTTAACTTAAAGATTTCGGGGGCGAAATCCTTTAAGGAGGGGAGAATGTAACACCCCGGATTTTTGAATAATCGAATTAACTAAATTAAAGAATAATTAATCTTAGACGTGAGAATTAAGGGAAACGGGTTGCGCCATTGTGTTCGTCTCGGAATTCTGGTTGAGATAGAGTCCGAGTTTGCGTGAATTGGACTTCGTATGAAGAAGTTATGGTGATCGGAAGTTTTAGAAAATTCAAAACAGATTTTCAGAAAATTCAAATTTCGGAGTCAGACAGGCTAGGCGGGAAAATTCCCGCCAGGGCCAGGTCAACCATAGGGTCGACCTGCCTTAACCAGGTCGACCATAGGGTCGACCTGGTGGTCGACCTGCGCCCCTCCCCGCCCCCCGGGCAGATTTGATTGATGACCTGTTTGTGACTATGTGCTGACTCATTAGGGTTTCTAATCTGCTCTGATTGGCTGGGATTAATTCTGGTTTGATCGGACAGCTTAAACTAATCCTAAACTCTATAAAAACACCTATAGACTCAAACCCTAAAATCAAAACAAAATTGGATTCATGGCCTCCATGCCGTCACCTTGTAACTCAGAATAGCCGCCGCCCATTAGAGAGGAAGAAAGCAAATCAAATTCAATCCTTTTCAACTCTAACAGCGAATCTTCATCAAAGGAGCGCTAATTCAACTCCAGAAATCAGAATTCAGAACTCAAGACTGCTTTTGAGTTGTGAGTTCGATAGTTTTAACAAAATAATTAATAAATGAATTGGATTGAGTTATAATGCGGATAATTTGGATGTGATATGAATTGTTGATTTCATGTTGTAATTATGTTGTAGAATTATGTTGTAATTTCTATGATATTATGTTATGATGTTATCATCTACGATGCAAAGTTATGATGCTATCACCCATGTTATAATCCTATGATTGGCTTATGTCTAGTTGAATCACCATGTTTCTTATGCTAGTTCGTTATATTGACTCATATGATAAATCATATGTATGCAAGCTTAGACTTTGATTCAAACATGAATCATATACAAGTTGGGTAGAATTAAATGTGAAATTACATGATTATGACACCTAGTTTATGTGAGAATTTAATTGAAAATTAGCCTATGACATATGCTAAATTCTACATGATACTTTCCATGTTAGATACTAGTCTACACCATTGTTGCGATGTATAAATCACCTACGTAAGTTTATGAGTTGGATATGAATCATGTTATGCAAGTTTAGGATTATTACCTATGCAAATATAGATCTATGACATATGTTATTTATGCAAGTTTGTGGCCATTATCTCATCAAGTTCACACCTTTATATTTGGATCCATGACATATGTTATTTATGCAAGTTGTAATTTTGGCCTATGCAAGTTTTAGATGTAGAACATCATTCACATATGCAAGTTCACCTATATGTTAGATTTATGTTTTAATAATGTGTATAAATTGTGATGTTTTCTTTTATTTTATAAGTTAGACTATTCGAGTTTAACGTATATTTTTACGTTAAACGAACAAACGTATTACGTGGGGAAAAAGGGGATAATATTAAAAATATTTAAAAAGCATAAAATAAAATTGTGGTGAAATTGGTATGATTTTACATACCATAAATGGATGGACATAATTGAGTCCATTATGGACATAGTTAAATTTGGAATTGATTGATAATTTGAATAGGGAAAGTTATTCAAATTTGGGGAATGATTAATTAGGAGTAATTAATCGTCTAAGACACGAGGTTAGGCTCTTTTGTGGTGTAAGACTACCCGGACCCGCCCGGCAAATCCAGCTGCCACAAATGCCAGTCTAATGTGAGAGGTCTTAGGCACAAACTAAATATGTAATAGTTGTAAAGATACGAGGTTAGGCTCTTTTGTGGTGTAAGACTGCCCGGACCCGCCCAGCAAATCCAGCTGCCACAAATGTCAGTCTAATGTGAGAGGTCTTTATGAGGTTACGGTCTTAATGAATTAAGAAACACTTAACCAGATAAGCATGTAGAGGGACATGAGGGGCTTAAGTGGGTGCCTTGGGTGGCATGTGGAATCTAGTGGGTGCCTTGGGTGGCATTTGGAAATACGATTAGAAACACTTAACCAAAATTGAAACATGTAATTGAAACATGAATAAGAAGTGGGTTAAGTGGGATGTACTAGAGGGGACCAAGCTTAGGTGAATAGCTTGTGTCAAGTAATGGGGGCCCGTTTCAACCAGTAACCCATACGTATCTTTGTGGGCTCGACCCAAGTCGAGGACGGGACACGCATACTGGGCTTGACTGTAAGAGGCCAAACCGGGTTAGCGGTGGCAACGCACGTCCAACGGGTTCATATGCGTGTGTGGACCCGGGCTGGTAGGTAAGACGTTGTTGCATCGTGTAGGTATAAGCCGTGCATTCTTGGTGGTATCGGGTTGCCACTTTGGGGAGTGATACACCCCACTGTGGGGCCAGCACGGGTATCTACGAGTTAGGGAGCCGATCGCTTGGGGGTAGTGGGTCACCTAGTGGAGATAGGGGCAAACGACACCTATGAAGGCAGCTAGGGGTGCACGAAACTACCAATATCATTATTAAGTCTGTAGGCGAGATCAACCTTAGGGTGACTGGTGGTGGTGCAGTATACTAGTGGCGGTGCAGTATAGCAATTATCCTATAGTGTTGGTGTAGTTTAGTAAATTTATCTTAGTGGGTTAGGTGCGCTTTAGCGATATCGTTGTTCATCTTGTTTCCTTGTTTACTCTGTCATACTCAATGGTTCCTGATCATTTCCTTATTTTCCAACTTATGCCTTAGCCTAGTTACTTTGTTAATTATATTATTAGAATTATCGCACTCGCCAGACTTTATGTCTGACCCCCCTTTTCCATCTCTTTCGTCCCCCCCCCCCTCCCCCCAGGTGCTCAGGTTGGAACTAGCACCAGTGGAGCTTGATTTTGGACTGCTTTTAGAAGATTGCTTGGATCGCTGAAGTAAAGTTCAGCTTCTCTTTATTTATGGCTATTTTTATGTTGGGGATTATGTCTTTCAGTTTATGTACTTTGTTTTATCAAGATGGATATGATGTACTTGACTTTGGTTTATGGTTTTGATGATGTAATCAAACATATGTGTTTTCCGCTGTAATGAAATAAAGTTTTAAATTTCCAAGTACTGCTTTATATCTGTCTTGTTGTGATTTTCTGTTCTATATTCACTTAAAATGCTCCATGGAAATTAATGCATTCCCTTTGTGAGTGACATTAATGGACGTGGGGTGTTACAGATCATATTTATACCCATAACAACAAAATTTCACACAAGTAAGCACACTATTCCCCGAAATAAATTCAATCTAAATTTATAAAATTAAACATACGTATTAAACAATGGAACTACTACGGCATTATAGTTTGCGGGTACATGCCACTTGAAACTTTTTTGATCTGTTACTTATGTAAATTAAAAAAGTTTTTATACATTAGTTTGTTGAATAAATTGAAATTTCCACTAAATAGTAGTAAAAGATCAAATTTTATAGTAAAGATAAACGAACTCATTGTTACTCTAATTTTTTCGTCATTGTGCGAGCTTTTCATAATTTTGACAATCTACGTAAAATTTGATTGATTACTTAGTTTGTTTACTCAGATTACCTTTTTTGTTCCAATACGATAGTTTTGGTATAAGTTCAAAATGTACAAATTATTTATAAAAAAACAGTAACTAAGGTAATGAGTGGATACAAACACGCGAAAAAAATTCATTTAAAGACTGGTTACTGAATATGTGATATCAAAAAAAACATGAGTTACCAAATGTATTAAAAAAGGAATTCAAGTTTATTCAATCCTTTTTTTTACACTTTTGCTGCCATATTTCATATTAATAAGTAACCTTCTAAATATTCTGTTATCCATCTATAAACAGTCAATTGCATTTCAATTTTATATTTAATTGTGAAAGTAATTGATGTTTTTTACTGATAAATTTTGATGACAATTGTGCACCAAATCATTCTTCTTTTATATAACTTTCACGTGTAAAAAATTTGGCATCAATGGCATAACATTCACAAATTATATTTAAATTTACGTTTAGTTCACCGTGCCATCGGTACGAGCTACATACTAGTATGAAATGAAATGACTTGCATGAACACTAAAAATTTAAAGTGTTTTCATTCCCTTATAGAAAGGAAAGTATAGTTTTTTAAGTTCCTAACGGCTGAATGTCGGGATATAGGATGTTTTCATTTTGTGCAAGACCGTCTAGTGATGTTCCTACAAGAGTCTTGGGGATTTTATTTACTGCATATATCATGTAGTTCATATACTATATTAAAATACGAAATAATTATAGTATAGTGGTAGGTTCTAAAACACTTTAGCTAGGTTTGAATATGCAGGCTTCTTATGCAAAAATCTATAAAGAGGTTCAGGCATTTGCATATTAGGATTTATGAGCATCTAAAGGTCGTATGCCAAGATACATGATTTTATTTATTTATTTATATGCTTTAGTTGTACATTTCTTGAAATTTACTTTAGTTGTACATGGGTAATGTGCCTATTCCCACCAGGTTAGAGTTAGATAGACATAAAATAATCAATCGAGATACACAAGACAGGTATAGAGAATTAGTTCAAAAATATCATTCTGTATTCCATCAGATATAAGCTTTAATTAATAACTTCCATTAACAACACAAACAACCTATTTAAATCCACAACAATTGCTTCAAAAAAAAAAACCACAACGATCACACACTCTTAATTACTTTATCCTTCATTCAATCTTTCTCTTCAGTAAATAAAAGAGAGAACTAAGGTTATATCAATGGCATTTGAAAACGAAGACCTTTTTTTTTAGCCTGAAAACGAAAATTTGAGGCTAAGCTTGAGCCTTTCTTCACTAAACTCAAAAGGCATAACATAAATTTAGGGAATCACGAACAAGGGAATTAGTAAATCGATTAATACCTGAAGCAATCCAAAGTAGCGAATCGGTAAATCAGGCTGATCCAAATTAGGGTTGAAGAGAAAAATTCCGTCTTGACGTCGATACACGTAGATCCAAAGTCGATAGGAAAATTCACATTAAAGAGTCGATGTATTGGATTAAGCGGAAGAAAATGCAGAAAAAAGAAGTTTTTCTTTTTTTTTCTTTTCTCTTTTTTCCCCTTCGATAAACGATTTACGTTCAGTGAAATTTGTGCATGGTGAGACGTTGTTTGGGGGGCAAGATTTGGGCTTACGGTCCAATAAAATTTGCGTCTAATGATCGGGTCCGATGCAAATAAAAAGAAATTGCTTCTATTATACAATCATCAGAAGCAAAAAATAAATTTGCTTCCTTCTTATTGCTTCTGTTTCTACAACAACGGAAGTAAATTTTTATAGTTAGATTTTATGCTGTTTTCCTTGGACTAATTGCTTCTGACGTAATGATTGAGCAGAAGCAAATAATATTATTTGCTTTTGTTGCAAGCACATCTGAAGCAAATGAGGAGAAGCAATAGACATTTTCTGTACTAGTGTATTCAGTTAGTTCATGTCATGTTGCTTTTTACCTGTTCACATGCTGAAAGTTACTGAACTTACCAGACTTTATGTCTAACTCTGTTTTCTTTCTCTTTCTTGTCTTCCGTCCCCCCCCCCCAGGTTCGCAGGGAGGGAATATTACAACTTAGCCCAGTTTTCTTTCCAAGCTGAAGATTAGTGGAAGTTTTACTTGGATTCTCTTTTCCATTGCTATGGCTGGCTCACGCTACATTGGGGAATATAAATGTTATTTTATGCTTCTTTGTTTTGTAAGACAGATATTCTGGTATTGGAAAATAATTGTTGTACAAACTATTTGATCAATAAAGTAAAGTTCTATTTTCCGCTGTTTTAGTTTTGTCTGTCTTGTAATTTATCTATATCTTTTACCTATAACTCTCCACCGAAGTTAAGGCATTCCCTTTGTGAGTGACCTTAACGGATGTGGGGTGTTACAATACTACTAATCAAGTTAGTTCTTCTCCTTCCATTTGCAACCCAATGAAAATAGCTAGTATTTCTGTCTCCTTCTTTGAGCCATTGGGATCTTGATCTTTGCATTTTCCTTCTGATCCATAACTTTATTAAGTTCTTTCTCTTTTTGTGACAACAACTCCTTCTCTTCTTCGGTTAATTTACGCTGCTACTCCAAAATATTGAATTCTAGGATATCTTTCTAAAGCTTTTCTTTTTTTTTAATGCTAAAGTTACTAAACATTTCCTTGTTCCCTTTTGCCAAGAATTTTCTTAATAGTTTGAACTTCCTGCAAATAATGCTAGTAGCATCCCCATTATCTCCAAAACTAGCCCATTTTCTATTTAACATGTCATCAAAATTATCTTCCAAGCACCACATTTTTCAAATCAGAAGAAAACCTTTTTCCTAATAAACTCCTCGTATCCAAAATAATGGGACAATAGCTAGAAATAATCGAGGACATTCCTTTTTAAAAGGTGAGAGGGTGCAAATCTTTAAAGCTTGAGTTAATGAAAAAGAGATCAAGCTTAACTAAATTTGGTTGGGATCAACCATCACTCCAAGTGAAACATCTATTAGACATGGGTAGGTCAATTAAACTGCATTCATTCACAAATTCGCTAAAATCATCCATGTCACCCGCATAATTGTCCTTTCTGTTACTCCTCTCGGAGATAAATCTGGTTGCATTAAAATCCTCACCAATAACCCAAGGCCCATACATCAATTTGTGAAACTCAACTCCCTCATTCCAGAGAACCTTTCTTTCTGTTCTGGTGTTCGGTCCATACACATTTGAAATGAAATAAAGAGCCTTGTATTTTCTACTTTCCAGTGCAACATGAAGGCAGTGACTTTGCTTAATTTCTTGTTTCAAGGTACAAAGGTTACTGTTCCACCCCGTGAACATGCATCCTTTACTTCCAACAGCAGGAATGAAGCACCAACCGTTAATCACTCCCCAACCCAGGCTTCTAAAGACTTTATTTTCTGGGTGTTAGAGTTTGGTTTTTGGTAACATAACAATCTCGGGTTTAACGGATTTAAGGTATTTTTTGACCCTAAGACATTTATCATAAGTTCCTACGCCTCTAGCATTCCATGAGACAATAATCATGGGGAAACAATAGCCCTCTTAATTCCTTATTTTTAATATCACTAATTACATCAGCATTTAACATAATACCAGAATTACGGGATAAATCATACAATTGATCACCAGATAAATTATTAAGTAATGCAGGGACAGAGACACTACCTTCCAAAGGATGACGTAGTCCACGAGCACTTCTACGAAGCATGACCACTCCAGAATCCAGATCTTTCTTTTTGCCTTTGCTGGTTGCAGAGCATTCCCCAGAAGCAGATAACGCCAATGTTTTGTCGCCCATTAGGTTCAGGTCTTGAGAAGTATTTTCTTATTCGTTCCTCCCTCCCTCCATCATCGCCAAAGGAGTTTCTATCACCTAAATCACTATAGTCCTCCAATCCAACCCCATCATAATATGATACATTACCAACTCCAACAATGTTTCCTTCAGTATCAACTTCTACCTGAGCTCCATCATCATAAATAACAATATAATTTCCACCATTCCCACCTTCATTCATGTTTATTTTTGTTAAGATAGTAATGATTGTATTGCCAAAATAATTTTTATGACACTATTGGAATACAGTAAACTGTTTATATGTGAATAATAGAAAAATATTGTTGAAAGGTAATATTTTATGGGGAGTAGGGCAATATGGACAAGAGAGTCCCATGCTTATGTCTACTTCCATATACTGAGAACAAAGAGGAGCAATGTGTTAGATAGTTGTTGATCATCTTTATTAATCATCATTTTCTGGTAGATTGCTATTTATAAAAGGAGTTATTAGGAAAACTATGGGGTTTGGAGGTACCCTATGCCTCTAATCATATGCTCTCAACAATACTTAGTGTAAATACAAATTTTATGTGCTTTGAAAACTGACTTGATTGATTATTTTATTACTTCATGAGGTGTTTGGGTGAAGTCCTAAATATTTTAGGCATGGTTGCTTGATATTGCATTGCATATAGAACGCTTGTGAAATGGTAAAACAATTGTTATATATGTTATACTGAGGGTACAATAATCTGTGGGACTGGCCCTGGGAATGGTAGGGTAATATGGAAAAAATGAAATAGCAGATTAATAAATAAACAACTTAATGAAATTATTAGAGCTATTGCGGTTAGTATGATCACAGGATTACATTGATCTGCCTGGGATTCAAGGCAAGACCAGGAATGTGCATGGCATGTTAATTCCCTAAGGCCTTTGTGTGATGGGTTAACAGGTAGGGGGTCCCACACAATGTGAACAATGGTGTTCAATGTAAGGGTATGGGCTCCAGAAAAGAATTATTTGATAACCTGAATGAGTGAATGAAGGTTGGGGAAAAAGGAAATGTTTTATTATGATAAAGAGGAAATTTGGTACTGATATATAAACTAGATTTTTTTTCTTAACTATGTATGAATTCCTATGAATGTGTGCATTGTATTAAGCTGAGATACACATGCTAAAGATCCTTAAAGTTTTCTATGTAAAGTTTAGCATTTGTTAATCTGGATGATGAAGTGATTTTATTAAAGAACTAAGTAGAAATAAATATATGGGAACAACTAGTTTTATATGAATCCAGTTTTTCTCATACCAGACATATGTTTGACCCTGTTTGCTCAATGGCATATGGGGGTTCCTCAACTTCAATAGGGTAGCCTCTAATGCATCTATAGGAAATATGGAAGTTAATTAAAGAAAGTATGGAAGGGATTGCTGGATGAATGAAGTGTTATGCTTGCTGTTTATCAATGAAATTATGCTTAAGAAAGAACTAGATTGCTAATGTGTTAAGTAGGATATTTTCCTCTTTGTTGATGTAATGACTTAATGTATTAGCTAATTAAGTGGTTCCAAACTTAAATCTATCAGATGATTTTGTAATCTGTTGATGTTTGCTAAATAGGAGAATGGTATTTAAATATAGAAGTATATGTTGTTGCTCACACATTTTATTACTGGACTTTTGTGGCAAGACCAGGCATGAATACATTCAGTTGAAAGAAACTATCCAAAAGGGGAGTGTGCTCCATACAATGACCACTGATACTTGAGGTGCAATTTGAATATGGTAAATGACATAGCCTCTTTTACATGGTGCACCACCTTATTCAGATAACATGTTTGGTTTATCTACAAAGTATCAGTAATATCCTGAAGGTTCATTTTAGGACCACGTACACACATACACTTATAGAAGTGTACTTATGAGAAATGATTAGCTAAAAATGCAAAAGTTTAGATCATGCCTTAAGCCACTAAATGGCTAGTGACCAGTTAGAGATACAACAATACAATTGACTGAATAAGTGCTTTAGTCATTGTTACATCTATCTTCCCAATTTAACTATCTTTGATTAAGTTAATACATGGTATACACATGTATATATATGTGTGGGATATATACATTATGCAATTTTACTGAATTGAACATATGAGATGTCTAGAAATAAATTCCCTGTGTTATATGGAAATAAGGGGTAAAACCCTTATTTAATCTTCTTACTTGATAAACCAAAAATCTGATTTTCTGTTATAAAGGAAAACTACAATCAGGTGACTGATTATATTGCACATAAATTGGTATGTATATACTGGTGAAGTTGATCCTGGAGAGAAAAAAAATTGAAATTTCCTAAATTGCCTGAATGTACATGAAACCCAAGATATAGTTGAACCCAGGAAACCAATTAACTCTGGTTAATTAGCCAATTTCAGGTGAAATTACTAAAGGGGTTCTCTCATGTTGTAAATATGTCGTTTTCCTCTTTTTGCAAAAAGATGTCATTTTGAATTCACAAGAGATATGACAAAAAGATTTAAAAAGGAAAAGTGGTGCAAACGTACGTATAAATATAAATATAAATATTTGTGCGTAGTTTGCATCGACTATTCCAAATATATATATATATATATATATATATATATATATATATATATATATCTTTTGAATTCGAGATATGCCTATTTTACTAATTAGGCATAGTTTACAATAATTACGGCTAACGGTCTTTTTGTAAGATTTGAAACCTTTTGGCAAGATTGAATGCAAAAAGGAACGTTTGGTTATTGATTAAACCAAATCATAAAATATAAAATAATAAAAATAATAAAAATAATTACTACGTTGACCACACAAAAACATAAATATAAATATATACATATTATCCATCCAAATCAGTGTAAAACGGTTAAATTATACATTGTATTGAATATTTGATGAGGTTCAATCATGGAATTATATGTAAATGTAATCCATATTGAATTAATATATTTGTGGTGACCATTTGAAGAAATCAATATAATTAGTTGTTATAAAAAGGACCGCAAATTAGTAAATAACAATTGTGACCAGTGTTGAATGGGGAAAGTAAATATAATAGGATAATGGTTACAATTCCTAAATTAATAAGGATAAATGTTATACACCCCAATTAGTAAAAATTATAACCGTATTTAAACACGAGGTTAAGCTCAACTTGTGGTATAAGCCTGCCTGGAACCGACCGGCAAATCCAGCAACCAAAGGTAGTCTGCTTAATTTAAGAGGTCTAATGCGTAAATATATATGTCCTAAGGCACAAGGTTAAGTTTAAATTGTGGTAGATGTCTTCCTGGAACCAACCAACAAATCCAACATCCACAAGTAGTCAACATTATGTGAAAGGCCTGGTACATACATACATATATATATACACACACAATAATCAACCAATAAATAAATAAGAATGGTAATTGTCCGTTGCGGTACAACAAATAGATACCTTGGAACTGATAAATAGTTGCCTTAGAAAGATATGACTGTTATGGTCATGAAGGGCAATAAAAAATAGAAATAAAATAAAATGGGTGCTAAGGGGATTGATGGAAACTGATTTTCGTTTGAATACTAAGTCCAAATTAGGGGGAAAATAAAATAAATATCCTTGGAAAAAGAGGATATAACCTTCCTTATTTATATTGATAAATATAGATCTTATAATTAAAAATAGAGTTGGTTTATTAGGTTAATAATATAAAGTATTATTAGCCATATGAACCGGTGACGATAACGAAGAGTGTGTGTATATATATATATATAAGTCTATTGTGTGTGAAAATAGGAAGGTTTGCTACAACTTGAGAAGGTCTTAAGTTGCTAACTCTCTTCTTGTCTAGTTTGGGTCTTAAATAGTAAGGAATAGGATCCCACCAAAGGTTTATTCCTTGAAGAGGGTTACCTAATTAGATTTGAAGTAAGTCTTTGGGTCCTCCTTCTCTAAAAGTGGTAATGAATAAGCGGTAACAGGGTAAGGTAGTTCACAGGGGATGTCCACTTCCTTTAGAAATTTGTAAGAGCTCAACTACAGACATGACCGGTATATAAAAGATATGTGGCCATTGCATGCTCACCAACTGTCTAAGGGAAGTCTTAAGCAACACAGGTGTCCTACAGTAATATCAGTTAAGTAGTAACGTTTGTAATACTACTTCTCATATTATAATTGAGAGTACAGACTTTAAGAATGTCGATGTATTAGGATGGGGTCTTAAGGGGATAAGGTCCGCCTGAGGGTTATAAGAGATCATAAGAATCCACCTTTAATAGGGCCCTAAGTTACCGAGAATGTCCACCTCCTTGGGTCTTCACCCTAAAAACACTAATGAGCGATTGACTTGGATATCCACCCCATTGGTTAGATAATTGGTGCTTGTGTGAATCTTGTGTGCTACGTAGACATACCGTAACATATGTAACCTGCGTAAAAATTCTGTCTCGGTGTTATACTTTGGGAATACTACCTTGGGAAAGGCAGCAGAGTCGTGCAAAAAACATTTACAAGGTTAGGCTCGAATCACTAACCTTGATGGGCATACATCTTGGGTTGAATCAAATGGGATAAATCCGTGTATTATAATATGTGTTGTACATTTCCTCATTACAACCACCTAGGTTTTTTAGAGAAGGTCGGGTTCTCACAAGTGTTTTAGTTTGGCTTTCGGTTCTCGTTCTCTCTCATCCACGATATTGGCAATGTAGTTACTTGATTTAATAATAGTTTATCCTATTTGTTTCCATTGTGAGTTATCTTATCGTACTCTGATTATGCTCATGCTCATTTATTGCAGGTACCAGACTGACATGCTCTATGCTTAGAAGTGTTTGAGTTCCGATTTTTTCCGAAATTTGGGCATAAAAAAGTGTGGGGTGTTACATCACGTCTAACGCACTCTTTAATCAAATCCCTAAGATTTGGCACTCTTTTGTATTATGACTATCAAGATTATGAAACATGGAATGTCAACCAGTATCCCTTTCTCTTTGAGTTGACTCCCTTACGGGAGGCCTTTCGAAAAAAGCAGTGATATGAACTTCCAAATAAATTTATTTAAGGGTGTGAGTAAGTTCCAAGTAAGTCAAGGAGTTGTCTCCAAGCCATGTTACGATCATTCCCAATAGAAGGTTTACTAGTAGTACAGTCCTTCGCTTTTCCAGATTCGGATGGTTTCTTGCCCTTAACACATTATCCTCGAGAACCTTATTGTTAGTTCTTGCATCCTATTCCCGAAGGAACCTTTCAGGTTCAAAATAAAAATCACCAAGATCCCTCGGCGGTTCCTGATGCAGAGAAGACTTAAAATAAGATTTATCCAAAACACCTGAAACTGCGGCCTTCAAAACCATATACAGGTTGGGCGAATCGACGAATAACATCTTCGATTTGAGATCCATTACCAAAAGTAAGCAATTGATTCAGATTATCTAAAGCAACACGGATTTCCCCAGTGTTTAAGTCCAAGTTAGGAATTGGTTGGCAAATGAGAAGAATATCTGGTTGAATTACAACATGAGGAGACGCATTGGGAACAATTATAACTCCCAGAACCGTGTGATCACTACATCCAAAGCTGTATGCATCGACGCTTGAACAACATTACCAATAATCGATCCCGAAACTTGACCAACCAAAACATCATGGGCTGGAGCGATGTCGAGATTACAGGTGCCTCAATTGTAGAGAGACCTACATCGGTCTGAGGATCGGCGTTGGCCCACTGATTAGTTTGTGGGGTTGCCCCTAAGACCCAAGTCGTAATTTGAGAAACACTTACACTTGTAACACTAATATCTTCCCGACCAGTCGGCCTTCCAGAATTCCTTATCCTATCTTCAATCCAAGCGAGAATGGTAGTAAAAGCTTCTTTTTGTAGCTCGAATCCAGCATTCAAATCTGTAGCTAAGTTCTTAATCATCTCATCGACATCTTCAGTAGTGACGTAATTCGATGGAACTCCAGTTGAAGTAAGTTCTTGACTTCCCTCACCTCTTGCACCGTGAGCTTTGAATAACGTTGAGCTTCTTACGCTTAGCCATGATGAAAAGCGGATAACAATGTCGAAATCGAAAACTGAAATCAATGCTAAAAACCAAAACCAAATCCAAAGTCAAATCTGAGAATCCAATACAAAGCAGAGGTCAAAGTCGTGTGCTCCCTACCTGGTGTGCCGAATTGTTGACATGGGGAATTGTCTCCGGTTCGTACACACCAACGTCTGAGTGTATGTTTTGTAGAAAAATGATAATCCAAATCTATAATAATGAAATGCAGAGAGAAAACAACTTTTCATACCGGTTCTGCAATAACACCTACATCCACTCTATAGTAATCATTCATCGTATAATTGCCGATTACAAAAGTTATAAAAGTTTGAACAATATTTTTGTGCAAAGTGTTACAATAGAACAACAAAGTCCTTGTCAATTCTACACTTTGAATAAAACGCCTTTCTCCTTCTTCATTGGGTAGAAAATATATCGACTTGGTCGACAATGTCCAAAAAGTAGCTTCAATGTCCAGGAAATCCAAAAATATCAAAAATAGTCCAAAAGCAGTGTAAATGTCCGAATATTGATGGAAAATGTTTATTCAACAATTTAGGGGTCCAAGCTATGCCTACTAGTCATGGAGAAGAAGGTGGCTATTGTTAATGATGTTTGAGAGCTCCAAGAAGCCCAAAATACCAAATGGGAACAAACCCCTTTGAATGCCAAGCAAGGATGAGTTTTGAGGGTAACTACAGGAATTTCGTATACCGGAGTGATGCAAAATTCACATCCAAAAAATTGGTGCAAAAAACCAAGCCAAGTTGGAAAAATCGTATCCCGTGCAAGGGAAAAAAATATGCATCCCAAAAATCACTTGAAAATGCATGCGGATTAGGGAGAAACAGATGATCCCCATGGAAAATCCTTCGTGCCAAAATATTTGGCATTTGCCAAATTTTCGATCCCAAAAGCTTACTCCAAAAAACCCTATCTAGTTTCTCGCATTGCACATGGGAAATTTATGAATCCCTCGATGCCATCATAGGAAAACCGCATGCCAAATTTTGAATCTACCTCTTGCCAGAAATCTCGCGTTCCTTTGGCATGCCAAAATCCAAATTATGAATTCCTGATATGAAATATGTTTTATTTATTTTGGATTTCTAGCTGAGATTTCATTTTGAGAATTCGTTGTTGTGTCGTCGTAGCCTTTTGTTGAGACTACTTTGAATCTTTGGAAACTGTTCTAAGTTTGACTGCGGTCTATGATACTACTGTGATGAAGACAAGTAATTGTCGTATTTGTGTCAAATCTCAAAAGATGATGTAGGACAATTAATATTATAATCCGTTCTCTATAGAGCTGAGTTCAACCTTTGTCTAAACCCCATTTAGTAGTTGACTGTTTATTGTTATACCTAGACTGGCCAACTAGTTGATGGGTTTTGGTACAACCTGAACCCAACACTCAACCATAAAAGTTATGTCCAAATTTCCCTCCATAAACTGCTTTCTTTTGTCCTTCCTTCCTCATCTAGTCGTACCCTATTCTTCTTCTATTTCTTTGTTATCGCCTCATCTCTTCCTTTTTCGCACTAGTTAGCGCATTAGATCTCGCCTCACTAGTACTCCAAGATCTAAACCCAATTTCTTCTCTTTGTTCATTTCTTAGCCCATAATACCTACTTGCACTATCTGATCTTTCTCGTGCCATATAAGTCTCATTTTTGAGGAGAGGAGACATTTGGTTGGATCGGACTAAGCATAAGGTTTCATTGCTTTAGGGATAACATAATCAATCGTAGTATTTGGACTTGCACCGGTCCATTACTTCAAAGTCTTTGAGTAAGTTCGTTGTTTGTGCTACATCCGCCTTTGCCACATCTTGCTAGAATAGGTTTTTGGACGAAGGTAATCATCGTTTCGGAGGTGAAGGTTGAGTTGTCTTTGGATGGTTTTTCGGTGGAACATCTCGGTGAGACTTTAGAGGCATCCATGTTGCACGCCGACTTGAATAGTCTTTTGGTTTGATCATCTTGTGAGATTTTGCCGTAGATATCTTTTTCCTAAATGTCGATTTTCTGAGTTCAAAAATCTATGTTCGGAATACCAATATAGATGTGTGATTCGATTAGCACATTAATCCGAAGATGGGAAGTTACGACTATATTTTTCTTATAATGCAGGAATCAGGTTTTTCTTTGATTGATGGCGTAACCATCATTTTGTACACATCATATTTTATTCAACTTGTTGTCCTTGTGTGTGCTGTTTCACGTAGTTACTTTTTGTATTTTCACCTTTACATTTTTGTCTTTTTATAATGCTAGGTGAATCTCCGTGAAAAGCAGTTTTGTAGAAAGTTTGTTTTGTCATCGCAAATTCTCTCTTAAAAAAGATGGTGATGTGGAAACCTCCAAAAACACCAGTAGTGTCTGCAGCACGTGATTAAGCATTTTGCTACCATGATATGACTAAAAAAAGGTTGTGAATATGGTTTGAGGTCCAACCATGGATCCCGACCATCTCGTAGTCTGTAGGCGGTGTTAGTTGTATCTTGTATTGTATGTTTCCCTTTCCAGCATTTTATCTTTGTTGTTGTAGTGTGTGTTGTAACTGTTAGTTTTGTCTTTGAAATCGGACGATGATTAATGAAATTCTATGTTTATAATATTTTGTTTCATTCGCGCTTACCATTTTGAATGGAATCTCATTTTCTGATCTAACTTACAGTTGTATTAGAGATAGAAATTATAGAATTCTATAGTAGATAAATTTTACCGAACGACGGGTTTTTGTGTTGTTTTGTCACGGGTATATTTAGTGTTTGTCGCCTATTCCTTTAAGCTAAAATTTATTTTTGAATTTACTTGTGTGGTTTCAGTTTTCACATTTTGGCGCGACCGACTTACTTCAATGCCAACATGTGATTTAAATCATTTAATTTTCCAGGAAATATATTTTACTTTTTGTGAATGCTGTTTGAAAAAATGAACAAACCTTGTTCCTTTCAAAATTTTCATGTTTTTGTTTGTTCTTACTTTCCAAGAAAACCCGATTTATGTATAAACATAGATTTAGGTATAGTAGTTTACGTATGTTTAAACACCTATTTTGTACAAAAGTAGATGGTTTAAATATAGTAAAGCGCATCTTACTAAAATTTAATTTTTATATAAATCCCATATGGAAAGTATAAATTACCAAAAAGGAATTTCAAAATTGCATAAAGATTTTTTTCAAGTGGAAATTTATTTTAAAGGAAAATTTTAGACTTTATAATCACATGTAAATCGTAACGAAGATTATAGATGGTTTGTTTGTGCGTTTCAGTAGTGCATTAGGAACGATGATACGTTAAAAACATTAACGACAACAGGGGAAAGACTGTTTTAGCCATGGAAACATTGTTTCCATACCTTGTCAACGGTGCAGGGGATTTACTAATTAACTCATTTTACATTTTAGAGCTTATCTTAAGCCTCATCTGCAGTCCAAAATCGGGAAGTTTCGAAGTATTTTGGGGGCAATTTAGGTAAAACTCCATTATAGGACGGGTATTGAAATATTTATAAGTGGAAGGAGCGTTAAATTTCTCCGCTTTGATTCCCTTTTTCTGGCTTAGTAGAAATAAATAAGGGACGATTTAGATACGTTAACGAATTGGATGGTAGTATTTGGATGCAAAATTGGTTGCTTCGCATGTAACACCCCACGTCCATTAATGTCACTCACTAAGGGAATGAATTAAGTTCCGTGAAGCGTCCTAGGTAAATAAGAACATAATAGCATAAGACAGACATGTAAAATAGCAACGGAATTAAAAACCTTTAAAAAAAACTTTATTTAAATAAAAACATCATGGTCCCAAATACTGAGTTTACATCATAAGTAACTAATTACATTAATAATCTGTCTTGCCAAAAATATCAGAGTGTTAAAGCATAAAACCATATTTCCCTGTGAAGCCATAAGAGAGTTGACCAGAAGTCAAAGCGATACATCTATATCTAAGATCCAAGCTAAGCTGAAAGAATCCAAATCAACTCTAAGCACTTCCACCCTAAGAACCTAGGGGGGACGGGAGAGAGAGAAGAGGAAACAAAAAGGGTCAGACATAAAATCTGGCAAGTCCAGTTACTTTTAAATATAAATAAATAAAAGTATCATGGCAGGTATATAAAACTGGAAGAACAAGATAACAGTAACAATAACAAGTGTGAACTGAGCAATATAAGATGAACATGATATATTGCGCTTCTTAAATACATTTCTCTGCACCGCGTAGATACTTGTATATCAGAAATAGAGGATCCCTAGTAGTACCATTCCATTACATTTTCTTGATTATTAGGTTACTTCGGTTAATAGCACTTAAGACTTATATGCGTATCGTACCCATCCTACGCTCGGGTGACGTACGGGTCTCTATATACCAATGTTACGTTCCGCATATATCTGTCATTACAATGCTACGCAAGTGTACAGACTGCCACCATTGATCAAATCAGATTCCATACCGGAATAATGCCCTCTAGTCCATGATACACCATCCAAGGCAGATATGCATCTATCTTGACTGTCCTACGTATGTACTGTAATTGTAGCTCGATGCCTCAATCGCATGTCCTCTAATGTGCACCGAGTTCCATGGCTGGGCTAAACAAGAAACACGGAACTCGGCCTGGAGCTTTTCCATAACTGTACAGGCCGCCTTTAAGTGCCTTCAAATACAGATATTCCTCGGGTCTATTTTCCAAGGTGGTTATGGCCCGACCCCTCTCTCAACTAGTAAAGACTACAAGAACTAAGAGACTGCCCCTAACACAACCAATCTAAACATCCATAAGGTATCTACCCTCAACCCCCTACCTCAATAGTGAAAGGTGAAATGATATCTTGGGTTTAGTTCTAGTCTTTCTCATCCCGCTGGCAGTCGATGACGGATATAAGGCGGTCTACTGTCCTTGTTGCTTGTGACCCTCTCTACCTCCTCGTGAGGCAACGTCAAATCACCCTGGTGTCACCTCATCACAGCATTCTGACTGCATAGCTACATCTGAAGTCAAGGCCTACCCACCTAGTAGTTACGCACAGACCCAACCTCTGCAAGTACAGCCTAAGACATCTGTCACCGCACAAGGGACTACTAGGAGCACCTTACGTACTTCAGGAAGCCGCGTGCTTCCCCTTCCAGTCCTTTGGAGCCGTCATAACAATCAGATAAATGTACGCTCCCCTCGTGTCTTATAACACCTCGATGATCTACCCAATTGGGTTATTCATCCTCAAACGTATGGAATGGTCCAAGCGCCTTTCATTAATATATTGTTAGACCCTATGTCTAAACATTCTTTTACGCGCTTGCCTTACCTCATCCGGTTCCCATTTAACTTGGTTATTTCCGTTCATATTGAATTCTTATTCCAATCTACCAAGTTTCTCTTTCTTATTAATTTCAATAATATAACATAGTCCATTTAAGTTTATTAATATGCCCACAACATGTTATTCTCTAGATTGTGGCCTAAGGTCTGTAATCTACAATCTATTTTATATTCTTGCATCATTACAATAACATGTCCTTCTTAATACATTATTAAATATATCTTCAATTCACATGTTTCATAATTAACATGTCACTTACCATTTATGATTAAATATAACTTATTTATTTTACAAGTTTTCCTCATTCTTTCTCATTCAATTATAAATTCAATTTACACCGTCACTACAACTTATCGTTGTTTACTTAGCAGATTATTATGCATATCTAACTATATCATTTCTATAAGTTATGCTTACCCTACAAGGGTGTCTTTAATTACATAACTCTATTATATTTTCCACCGGTTATGTATATCACTAGGCGTCTTTAATTACATAACCTTATTGGGTTAAGTTCGTAGGCCTATATGTAAATATTACCCACCCCCTCTATTTTACTAAACCCACCCACTACCCATCCAATTTTACTTAACCCTGACTCAAATTCATAATCATATAATCCTTATGGATTAAATTAGGTTAAGTAGTCCAATTCATGGTTATAATGGGCTAGACCTCCCACATTAGGCGTACAACGTGTGGATGCTGGATATGTCGGTCGGGTCCGGGCAGTCTTATTCCACAGTTGGGTCTAACCTCGTGTCTTTGCCCGATTCTTATTTGCACACTTAGACCTCTCACATTAGGTTCATCATTAGCAGCTGCTGGATATGCCTGTCGGATCCGGGAAGACTTCCACCAATAATGCATCCTAACCTCGTGTCATAAGTGCAATTACAATTCCTAATTATAATTACTAGACATTCCATTTTTATCCAAATCTACCTATGTCATTATAGGTGATTATTTCTCTTTTTCCCCACATTTAATTATATGCCCAATTCACTATTCAAATCATAGACTTTTGCACCCCTTTTTAATTCACCTTTTAGTTATGCACCATATGCTCTTTTCCCCAAGTTATAAGTCAGGGCATATACATATTATATATATATATATATATGTGTGTGTGTGTGTGTGTGTGTATGTATGTATATTATGCACAAGCCCAAATCTACCTTTTTTCCCAATTTATGTCCCTAGTCCATATTCACCCATTTCAATACAAGTTATATCTGAAACCATATTCGCATATTTTCCAATGTATGCCTAAAACTCATATTCACATACGTCCCAATTTATTCCCAAAATCAGTGCTTACACATGTCCCAATTTATGCTCAAATTATATTTTCCAACATATGCCTAAATTTATATTCATATTATCCAACACAGTATATGCCTCCAAATCCATATTTGTATATTTCCAAATTTTATGCCCAAATTTAGATCCATATTTTCCCACACCAATTATGCCCCAAATTATGTCTTTCCCAATCGTTCCCAATTTCACATGTTCACATTTTTCAGCGTTAGGCCTAGGTTCGAAGATAGCCTGGCTATATAAAAATAAAAAGGTAAAAAGAGGGAGAGAAGAGAATCAAGAATAGGCATAATAACGAATCAAAAATAAACTGATAGAAATATGCATAAACTGAATAGGCATATTATGACAAGATTTAACATGGCGACGGTATGAACATATAAAAGCAGATCTTATAGTTGTGTCATAATAGAACTAATTAGGCACCAATTCAAGATCCAATTTTTACATACATATCAAGATTACTATTTAAATATTCAGATCTAAAAATAACATGAACTCACAGCGAATAGATCTAAGGAAATGGATCCAAATTACTGTGAAGAACATGTTGAATAAGTTGTTGTAGCCATCGCTGAATTTGTTGTAGCAATCTTCGAATATGTATAATCTTGTTTGTATTGATTTAGAAGAAGAAAGGCCATTTTAATTTTCGTTGCAGTAGAGCTTCACCGTCAGCATTATTTTTAGATGAATAAAATCTAGGTCTAGGTTCCTTTATATAGCCTAGGGTTCAATGAATCTTGATCAGAAACGTGTTCAGATACAAAATGAAGTATTTCGCCCAAATCTGTCAAGGGTGGGTCAACCCCCCTTTGTGTGGGTCGACCTATGGGTTGACCCCCCTTTGGGTAGGTCGACCTATGAGTCGACCCCCCTTTGAGTGGGTACACCCACCTGGGCGGAAAATCTGCCGCCTTCCCAAATTTCGATTTCTGAAACCAATTTCGAATTTCTGGACCCATTTTTGAATTTCTGAACCTATTATATATATATATCTCCTATGCATATACAAGCTTCAAACTTTAATAACTTCTTCATACAATGTCCGATTTACGCAAATTAGGTGCCTATTTTGACCATAATTTCGAGACGGACGCAATGGCGCAGTCCGTTTTACTTAATTCTGAATGTTTAATTAAGTTTTACTTAATTCGTTGTTAATAGTGTATTTCACACTAATTATTCTTTAATTCATCATCTTTAGCGTCGTTAAAATTCCAGGGTGTCACATTCTCCCCTACTCAAAGGATTTCGTCCCCGAAATCTCTAAGTTAAGAAGAAGTATATCCTAACATTCAACAATCATACATCCATCTAGCAATCACAGGCATCCATTGTCCTTAAGGAATTTCTAATGCTTTTATGAACATACGCAACAGTGTGTGTATATGTCCGTAAACTAATGCGAAAGATCAGGCGGTCTAATGATTCAATTGACCTCCTTAATGCAATGTATGTTTGTGCCATGCAACCAAAATGTGTGCAAATCATTCTAATCCATGTAAGTTCAATATGTGTGCACAGTCATCCATCCAAATGCAACATCAATGTAATGATAATCCATAAAAATTAAAAAATGTACACACATCAATATGCAAAATGTAAGTGATTGAGCCGATCTAGTACCTAATGTGTGTGTATATGCATCCATGAGCAATCACTAGCAACCATTTTCATCCATCAAACATAACATGTCTCAAACAGATGTTTACATTCATTAGTTTTCTACCTAAAAACTCTATCGATAGGAGATATTCAAACGATAGATACAAGCATTAATTCGAAGCTTGGAAAAAGAAGTTAAGGACATATTCTTGAAAAGGAAAGGATATGAAGCGCGGTTCTTGTCTTCAGTCTCCCAAGTAGCATTCTCGCGGCCCTTTCCCCAATGCACTCTTACTAGCTTCACTTCTTTGTTGCACAATTTCTTAACCTCTGATCCAAGTATGCAAGTCGGAACTCGTTCTATCATTGCTTCCTTCTATACTTCCACTTCCTCTCGCAAGTTTGGCTTCACTACCTCAAATTCTATTCATTTTATCGCCTCTTAAATGAATAGTCGTCTTAGAATGACGGGCTTTCTCAAGAATTGTCTTCAAAAGGTTTCCCATTCCAATATAATTTACCTATCAAACCTCTTCTCAAATAGCTCCCCTACTTGCTTACAAAGTTCCCTCTTTTCTTTTAGGAGTCATATGTCGCACAGGCAATGCAACTGGCTTTGTATTGTCTACCAAGTGTATGTGGAAACCAGTCTTGTGTCTCGGGGGTAAACCCCGAACCTCATCAAAACGTCAGGATACTCACAACTATTGGTACAAATCGCAAACCATCGATAGATATATCAAGAGATTCTAGAAGACTAAGCATGACAGACCCCTTTGGGGTCATAAGAAATATCGAGAGTCTTTCTATGGCAAGTCAGAAGTCTAACGACTCTCCTCTCACAATCTAGAATGGATCCATATATGTAGTTGACCAATCATCCCTAGAATCAAACCGTTTCATATGAAATCAAGAACATATGCATCGCAATCAAACTCTACGCCTAACACAGGGATTCTCAATCCCAGACAAATCCTCGATAAATGAGTCGTACCTCCACTGGGGCTTGAAGCAATAACGGGATCGAAAACCATACTAGTGTCTAAGTGCAGAGACTCAATTAAAGGATCAGATATAAACGAAGTGCCAGGAAAAGAATCCTAATAGGATGATCAGAAATAGAAATCAATCCTTCGATGGAAACTTTCCTACCCCTATCCTGTCCACCACCTATGAGAACATTAGCTTGCCCCCTATAAGTTCCTGCCCTCTGGCCTTGTCTTTGTCTCTTCGGGCACTCCTTAATGAGGTGTCCTGCCTTACCAAAGTGGTAACAACGTCTTTCCTCTTCCGGCAATCCTTTTTCAGATGACCCACCGTTCCGAAGTTATGGTATTTCCTCGTTTCTTCTTTCATCTATACTTCCTTCTTAAGCCATCATTTTCTTTCATCTTTGGGTTGTGCTCCTTAGCCCCAACTCGCTTATTCTCTTTTTTTCCATATGCTAACTAGTCTCTTGAAAGTTGCCTCCATCGCATGGAAATTCTTACGAGGCTTGAGAGAAAATAAGACGCAAGTGATACGATTGCGGCTAAAGATGGAGGTTGGGCACTTCTTTGCCCTTCGACATGTACCGTAGTATTGACATGCCTACGGAACTATGCCGAAATAGGGATACCCTTTCGGGAAGAAACGATTCCCCAAACAAAAGGAAAAGGAATCAAGTGGAGAATCAAGAAGATATTTATGGCTTTGGGAAATATGCTTTTCAAAAACAGACTTTTTATTTTAAAATACTTTGTTTTTGAGACCTTTTTTAAAACCATTTTCAAAATACTTTATCCGACCATATAATTATATGCTCTGATACCAAATGTAACACCCGACGTCTGTTAATGTCATTCACTAAGGGAATGCATTAAGTTCCGTGAAGAGTTATAGGTAAATAAGAACGTAATAGCACAAGACAGACATGTAAAATAGCAGTGGAATTAAAAACCTTTAAAAAAACTTTATTTAAATCAAAACATCATGGTCCCAAATATTGAGTTTACATTATAAGTAACTAATTACATTAATAATCTGTCTTGCCAAAAATATCATAGTGCTAAAGCATAAAACCATATTTCCCTATGAAGCTATAAGAGAGTTGACCAGAAGTCAAAGCGATACATCCATATCCAAGATCCAAGCTAAGCTGAAAGAATCCAAATCAACTCTAAGCACTTCCACCCTGAGAACCTTTGGGGGGAACAGGAGAGATAGAAGAGGAAACAAAAAGGGTCAGACATAAAGTCTGGCGAGTCTAGTTTCTTTAAAATATAAATAAATAAAAGTATCATGGCAGGTATATAAAACTGGAAGAACAAGATAACAGTAACAATAACAAGTGTGAACTAAGAAAGATAAGTTGAACATGATATATTGCGCTTCTTAAGAACATTTCTCTACACCGCGCAAATACTTGCATATCAGAAATAGAGGATCCCTTCTAATACCGTTCCATTACATTCTCTTGATTATTAGGTTACTTGGGTTAATAGTTGTAACGACCCGAAAAGTTCTGATCCTGATTATCGACACTAATACGTATCCTGTATCACATTGCGATTAATCAACCATTAGAAATTCACAGATCATTAATAGAAAGAAGTTAGAAGGTGAGAAATAGAAAGAAAGAAAGTTAGAATAGAAGAAAAAGTAGAACAGAACACAACAGAATCAGAGTATAATGAATCTCATAGCGGAACTGAATAAAATATATTATATAACATCTTGAAATACAAAACTGTATTTACTTACATACATCATCAGGGTACAACATATATACAATACAGTGGAAATAAACTCTATATATCAAATGTTAAAGCTTCCTGCTCCAAGATCCTTCAAGTAAATCTGTAAAATCCTAAAACCACTTGACTGTCCGTACAAATTTGGGCACCCAAGAGTTTAGGTAAAACATAGAAAATAAACTCTGGGTCAGTCATGGGACTGGTGTGAGTAAACGATTTTAAAACAGATTGATTTAACGTTCAAAAACTCCTTTGAAATAAATGGTAATCGTAAGACTGATCCACACATAAATAAGGATGGTTTTTACCTTACGATAATCCAAAACATTTTTGAAATCATATTTTATCTGATATTATAATAATGTCTAAATACAAATAAATATCAACCTAGCAGAATGCTTGCATCTCACGCGCTACATATATAGTACACAATCAAAACCGCGGGTGCTTATAGGAGATTGGATTCCGACTATGACAAGGTATGGAACCACCTGCCGATAGTGTATCTCTAGAGGGGAATACACTGGGTTCAACAAGAACGTCTTGCAACACGGCCCACACATGACCGACCACTCATTTCGCTTGAGTGTATCGAATGTATGTCACCAACTGTTGGGATCAGCAACCGTTTCCCGAAAAGGGCAGCATCGAATAGATTAAAGAAGGAAATGAAATTTCTCTTGATAGATGATCATACACCCTAATAGGAGCGACCCACATAGCCATGCTCCCTGCCCGATTTTTGTCATTTACCGGTTGTGAGGCTTGAGGTTAGACTTTACCTTTAGAACATCTGGTCATCATTCACTTTGAATGCCACATTGTCAGATCCGTCAAATCACTAATTGACGTCCACAAATATACTCTGAATGTAAAAGAAGGGTCATTCCTTGCCATCAACTTGATATATTTGTAAAAATCAATGTACGTGATTTTTTAGGAAATACTCTATTAGACATTCGTCCATACAAGTCATCCAGGAACAGGATGAACCGAAGGCACTCTCCTACTGCATCCAATATCGGAATCACCCCATGGATCAGTAGTGAACAGTCCTTGCAAATCTGAAGATTTCAATTACAGCAGAATCACAAGTCATAATAACTCCAGTGGCCACTAGAGAAATTTTAAACAAGTAATTCTTCCGGTCATGAAGATCTACGGTCTTCGAATTCTTTAAATCGTATAATTGTCCTTGCAAGTTAGTTTAAGAATCGTAAAGTTAGTTCGAATTGGTTTTGGGTCCAGTTCCCATCCCGGTCTCTTCGAACTAATGCGTAAGGAATATTTCTTTGATAGTCGGTGTTTTAACTATCAAATTTAAATGGTGTAGTTGAATAAACTGTTTGTACAAATTAATTTACAATCAATATAATTTTCGTGCCATGTTTATTTGCTCATACCAGTTTCGGTTCTAATTTTAGAACATTTATTAATATCTGACAATTAAAATAAAATAAAACGTGTCAACATTTTATTTTAATAATCTGCATTTGATCACTTTATAACATACAGGTAATTCACAACAATCATATTTATCATAACAATCAATAATGATTTCATGTTTAATTTCAAACTTAATATCAGTTTGAAATATACAATCTCGGTAACAATTAATTTTCACATTATATATTATACTTCTTTGGAAATAATTCCATCGATTTTATTTAAACATTTATTCCATTTTCAATAAATTATATAAATATAATTCGTAGATTCGAAATTAAGTCTAGACAATAATGTCTATTTCTGTAATTATGAATTATTTCAATACTTTACGATCCTTACTTCATATTAATTTTACATTTATTTAGCATCAAATTTATTTAAAAATTGCTTAAGTTAGAAAAACAAACAATTACCGGCCCAGTATGGCCCAACCCACGTAACACGTCCAATATTCTCAGTAGGCTTACTTAGGCCTCTCACACTTCTTTTGGTCATGTATAAATTGAATTATAAATTGGGGTAAAAAATGCTTTAGATTAAATTGATGTTTTCTTATATCTACAAACGTAAGGGTACTTTAAATTGAACATGTGTATGTATTTCCTCAGCCCTTTTTGAAAGCCCGAGAACCAAGTCCACGTTACAACTTCCCTCTATCCAATATGAACCCTGTTTCTTGGTACTGTTGCCTTCTGTTGATACTTGCTCCATTCGTTTCTCCTCCCCTACTCAAGTAACCCCTTGTCGAACCATTCCTATACTCTTACCAATCGACGTGACTGACACTTCTTGGGCCTTATCTCTCTTCTTCTTTCTTTAATTCAGTTTATGCTAATGCCACTCCCCATTTCTCCCCCTTTTACCTGCATCAGTACATTTTGAAGTGCACGCACTGTATATGTGCACATGCCCGTCCTCAAGCCATTTTTCATGGACCGAGACCTCCTCCTGCTGTTCTTCGTGAGTGGGGTGGTCTGCGGGTTGTTTCATAAGTGAGGCTTGGGCAGGTTGAAGGTGAATAAGAAGGGGATGTGGTAATGTTGATGGGCTTGAATATACAACTCAGTATGAAACAAATGCAACAAGTGTGAAGTAGAAGCATGCAAAAAGGAAATTATGAAAGAAGAATTTATAACAGGGATGTAGTAAAAACCAATGTTGCTGCAAATGGAGAAATCTGCAATTTCAAGTTAAAGCTTGGTGCTTTGTTAGAAAATAGCTGCTATTTTGAAATAAAGTGAGTACATAAGTTAAAGCTGTTATCTTCTTTACTAGAAACAATGCTGGAAAACATGACTACTACCCTGAATAAATGATCGAATAGTTGCTGCAATTCAGTAACTGAGAACAAAAATAGTTACAATTTAGGAAGTGGGAGCCGATGCAATGGAAGAAAATGTAATGCTCCTGTGCACTGTATTATCGTGCACATGCACAACCGCCATACCGATCATCTCATCAACACTTCTATCACTGCAATTGCCATTGCCAAACCGAACCCAGTTCCACTACCAGAAACTCTGATGGCCCACTGTTCCAAAACCTGATCTTCTCACCGAAGCTCCTCACAGAAATCGCTTCCACTAAAAAAACCTCGTCTCACCATCCAAACCCCATCGCCCACTTCCATGCTCTAGTCAACGATCGACGACGACCCACCGTACATTTACCGTTCCAACCGATCCCCATTAATGTCGCCACAGAGGCGCAGTTCACCATTTAAAACAACCTACCCAAATCAGCCGTAAACCCCTACTAAATGTCTAAATCACTTAAACTACTCAATTAAATATTTTGGTTATATTTTTATTATAAACTTAATACTTTACTAAACAACTTTACTGTTTAAACCCGGTCTTAATTCACGGTAGAATTCAGGTCATGAATTTTCTTCGAGTTAAGAGGAGGTGAATATTCCTCTGTTAATACACATTTAGGTTTCAAATGACTTGTAATGAATTCAAAAACACACATAATATGTATATAGTGTTATACACTCTGTCGAAATCCATGAACATATATAATTGAATCAGGTCTATATGCTATTATGAAATACATTTTCAAGGAGCAAAACAGAAATTAACTCACCTAGATATATTAACTGACTTTTGTAATTCATTCACTATCATTCTTATAATGTCTCATTTTCAGGTTTTACTCAAATCCTCAAGTTAAAATCTAACTTGTAGATATTAAATCTTTTAAATAGCATAAACATGTCTTTACTTTAAAATGTATATACAGTGCAGCTTTGAATTTTGTTTCTCTGATTATTCAAACTCTTTAATCTATCCTTAAACACTTCTCTAATTGTATTCAATATGATGGGAATAAAATGCCATACACATACAAGATTTAAATAGAAAGAACGTCAAAAAAAATTTAAAGTATTTACTCACCATAGATATTTTTGTGTTCTATTCTTTTTCATTCTCTGATTGTTTAAAATTGTTCACCGTTTTTAAATTAAGCATGGCATCATGTACATATAATACTATACATCCAATAGTAACCAATAAGCACATATCTTTGAATCAAAATTTATCTAAACAAGAGTTTACTCACTAAATCTACTATTGTTGCTATTTTTGTTTCAAACCCCAGATCCAATCTACAAATTCCAGGATCTAACTCTTAAACAACATACATGTTTTAATTAACTGTGATGAATATATATATGAACACACATCTAGTTTGAAACTACTAGGATAAATTATAAACAGTAAGTAGATTTTTAAGTGTTTACTCACCAAAATTCCAGTGCACTGTCTTGCATATATCCCCTGCTCTTCCCATTCATTTCCAAATTTTGTTCTCAGGTTCTCGGTAAATTTTTTTCTTTAAAGGCTTGTGCTAGAATTGTGTGTATGTGTGTGTAGTATAGTAGTGTATTTATAGATGAAAAGAGCTATAGGTTCAAGTCAGGAAGGTATCAAGGTGGGAAGGGTACATGTATGCATCAAGATTGAGTGACAGTGATGTGTGTGATTGAAAACAAGTGTTTTTTAGTCTTTTCTATCAAATTGTCTCCAGGCTATTACATGCAAGGTCAGCTGTGAAGTGGTGTACACAACTGTATACAATTCCATGTGCAATAGGCTTATACGGGGCATGCAATAGGATATGTATGTTGTCAAATTTAGTTGTGCTAGGATTTTCTACACATGCAGCAGCCTACCTGAATGATGCGTGAGGTACAATTCAGTCAAATGCTTGCAGACTTTGATCCTAAGCAATATGGTTAGGCCATGATCTTAGCTGCAAAACCTATTCTAGCCATGCTAATTAGAAACATCAATGCAGGTTCTAGTTTGAATGTAAAGGAGGTCCTAGACTAGCATATAAAGTGATGATAGGATGTAGCTATGCAGCAGTGATGAGATGGTGTTGTGGCAGCATCATACATGAGTTAATGTTTGAATTTACAATACAAATTAATGCTTCAAACCTTGCTGTTAAGTATGTAGCTAGACCACGTTTTTGCTGCATCAAGTACAAATGTTTGCGTGCCTTATCTTTTAACCAAATATAGTTGTGAAATCTTATACTTATTGACAAATCAAATCTTAGCATCAAAGCCAATCAACCTATTTAAGTGTGAAGATCTGCCCTTTCTTATCTTATATATGCAAGATCTTTGTATTTAAAATCATATCTCTTATATATATTCTTACATGTGAGATCAGATTTTACTTTATGTATAAACATTACTTTCTATGACTCTATGCTTACATGACTTATAAAAGTAAGTTTTAAATGTAAAAAACTTAAACACAACATTCACTAGCTTGTACATATATATAACATGATAAGTTAGTATATGTATAGGAAAATGATTATTGTAATTCAAATGAATTTTATCTTGTCAATCTTATAAAATGAATAACTTGCATATAATTTATATCTTCTTTTGTCTTTCCTTTCGTATGAAGTAATCTATTTTTCCTTAAGTACTTTTATATTCTCATGAGTTTAAATGCAAACCATGAATAGAATAAAATGATAAGACATCAATTACTTATGTTATCAACACATATACATTGTTTACAAAATTTTAAACTATAAACAAATATATTGATTTGGAATTTCCCTGATATTTATCAGATATATAAATCTTATTTAATTTAATTTAATTTAATTATCAGTATAATCTATACATTATAGATTATAAAATTAGTCCAAAAACTGGGTCGTTACAATCTACCCCCCTTAAAAGAATTCCGTCCCTGAAATTAAAAAGTAACAAGGAGATTCCAATTATAAACTTAAATCAAAATGTAAATCTGGGTCATCCCAAAAACCACGACATCCAAAACACGCGGGTTATCTACCAAAATATTTTATTGTAATCAAAACATTTAATACATCAACAATTAGCTATCAATCACATTCATATTTATATTTTACGAATATCTGTTATTACAGTTGAAAAACATTCCCATTTCATGCCTTATTATTCTTCCACGTTCATTACATCCTGACCGTAAATTGGTAAGAAAATAGTCTTCTAAGTATCAACCCCGAAGACCGAAATCAACATCAGATCAATACCTAGAAAATTACTCAACTCAACCAATCTCTAGTTAGGTTCCACTTTCTTAATTCCATTTCTTAATTCCTTATTACCCCATTTTACCTCATCTTTTATTTAAAATATCCCTAATTACATTTGGGAAATAACTTCCAAATTTTATTTATCCATCCTGTTCAAATACTTTTATTTACTTCAAATTCACTTTCCAAACTTTAAATTAGTTTAATTCTATTCAACCCAATCTTATTCCAGTTGAAATTTCCAATTAACTCCTGGTTCTATTTCAAAATAGTTTGAAATCACATGTCTCTATTCCATGAGTTTCTCAAACACTTTTCCTGCTTGTCTTATTTGTATATTTCATTCCTTATACAAATTCAATTTGGTTCACTAATATAACCATTTCAATTTTATAAATTGTTACCAGATTATAATAGCAACCAACACGGTCAATAATAATAATTTCGGAAAACTATTCTTTTTGTATCAGAATATAATTTTGAGTAAAATTATTTCATTTACCCAGCTTTTGAAACAATACCATGTTGAATTACTCCGTTCAAGAGTTTAGAAATACTTATTGACACAGTTTCGACTACCGTATCGACCAGAATTCATAAACCGCTCGACAAACCAATCAACACAATATAAAACATCTTTTATATCATTAATAAATACGCGCTCATATATATACACTCAAACTCAATTTGGATATTACTAACTCCATCTCTATCGAGTTACGCCATAGAGCCAAGGTTATCATTGAACCATTGCTCTGATACCAACTGTAACGACGCGAAAAGTTCTGATCCTGATTATCGACACTAATACGTATCCTGTATCACATTGCGACTAATCAACCATCAGAAATTCACAGATCGTTAATAGAAAGAAGTTAGAAGGTGAGAAATAGAAAGAAAGAAAGTTAGAATAAAAGAAAAAGTAGAACTGAACACAACAGAATCAGAGTATAACGAATCTCACAGCGGAACTGAATAAAATATATTATATAACATCTTGAAATACAAAACTGTATTTACTTACATACATCATCAGCGTACAACACATATACAATACAGTGGAAATAAACTCTATATATCAAATGTTAAAGCCTCCTGCTCCAAGCTCTTTCAAGTGAATCTGTAAAATTCTAAAACCACTTGACTGCTCGTACAAATTTGGGCACCCAAGAGTTTAGGTAAAACATAGAAAATAAACTCTGGGTCAGTCATGGGACTGGTGTGAGTAAACGATTTTAAAACAGATTGATTTAACGTTCAAAAACTCCTTTGAAATAAATGATAAATGTAAGACCGATCCACACATAAATACGGATGGTTTTTACCTTACGATAATCCAAAACATTTTTGAAATCATATTTTATCTGATATTATAATAATGTCTAAATACAAATAAATATCAATCTAGCAGAACGCTTGCATCTCATGCGCTACATATATAGTATACAATCAAAACCGCGGATGCTTATTGGAGATTGGATTCCGACAATGACAAGGTATGGAACCACCTGCCAATAGTGTATCTCTAGAGGGGAATACACTGGGTTCAACAAGAACGTCTTGCAACCCGGCCCACACATGACCGACCGCTCATTTCGCTTGAGTGTATCGAATGTATATCACCAACGGTTGGGATTAGCAACCGTTTCCCGAAAAGGGCAGCATCGAATAGATTAAAGAAGGAAATGGAATTTCTCTAGATAGATGATCATACACCCTAATGGGAGCGACCCACAAAGCCATGCTGCCTGCCCGATTTTTGTCATTTCCCGGTTGTAAGGCTTGAGGTTAGACCTTACATTTAGAACATCTGGTCATCATTCACTTTGAATGCCACATTGTCAGATCCGTCAAATAACTAATTGACGTCCACCAATATACTCTGAATGTAAAAGAAGGGTCATTCTGTGCCATCAACTTGGTATATTTGTAAAAATCAACGTACGTGATTTTTAGGAAATACTCTGTCAGACATTCGTCCATACAAGTCATCCAGGAACAAGACGAACCGAAGGCACTCTCCTACTGCATCCAATATCGGAATCACCCCATGGATCAGTAGCGAACAGTCATTGCAAATCCGAAGATTTCAATTACGGCAGAATCACAAGTCATAATAACTCCAGTGGCCACCCGAGAAATTTTAAACAAGTAATTCTTCCGGTCATGAAGATCTACGGTCTTCGAATTCTTTAAATTGTATAATCATCCTTGCAAGTTAGTTTAAGAATCATAAAGTTAGTTCGAAGTGGTTTTGGGTCCAATTCCTATCCCGGTCTCTTCGAACTAATGCGTAAGGAATATTTCTTTGATAGTCGGTGTTTTAACTATAAAATTTAAATGGTGTAGATAAATAAACGGTTTATACAAATTATTTTACAATCAATATAATTTTCGTGGCATGTTTATTTGCTCATACCAGTTTCAGTTCTAATTTTAGAACAGTAATTAATAACAGACAATTAAAATAAAATAAAACGTGTCAACGTTTTATTTTAATAATCTAGATTTGATCACTTTATAGCATGACAGGTAATTCACAATAATCATATTTATCATAACAATCAATAATGAATTCATGTTTAATTTCAAACTTAATATCAGTTTGAAATATACAATCATGGTAACAATTAATTTTCACATTATATATTATACTTCTTTGGAAATAATTCCATCGATTTTATTTAAACATTTATTCTGTTTTCAATAAATTTTATAAATATATAATTTTAGATTCGAACTTAAGTCTAGACAATAATGTATATTTCTGTAATTATGAATTAGCTCAATACTTTACGATACTTACTTCATATTAATTTAAAAATTGCATAAGTTAGAAAAACAAACATATACCGGCCCAGTATGGCCCAACCCACGTAACATGTCCAATATTCTCAGTAGGTTTACTTAGACCTCTCACACTTCTTTTGGTCATGTATAAATTGAATTATAAATTGGGGTAAAATAAACGCTTTAGATTAAATTAACGTTTTCTTATATCTATATACATAAGGGCACTTTAAGTTGAACAGGTGTATGTATTTCCTCAGCCCTTTTCGAAAGCCCAAGAACCAAGTCCACGTTACAGCTTCCCACTATCCAATATGAACCTTGTTTCTTTCTTGGTACTGTTGCCTTCCTATTGCTTCTTGCTCCATTCGTTTCTCCTCCACTACTCAAGTAACCCCTCGCCGAACCATTCCCTTACCCTTACTGATCGACGTGACTGACCCTTCTTGGGCCTTATCTCTCTTCTTCTTTCTTTAATTCAGTTTATGCTGATGACACTCCCCATTTCTCCCCCTTTTACTTGCATCAGTACAATTTGAAGTGCACACACTGTATATGTGCACATGCCCGTCCTCAAGCCATTTTTCATGGACCGAGACCTCCTCCTGTTGTTCTTCGTGAGTGGGGTGGTCTGCGGGTTGTTTCATAAGTGAGGATTGGGCAGGTTGAAGGTGAAAAAGAAGGGGATGTGGTAATGTTGATGGGCTTGAATATATAACTTAGTTTGAAAAAAATGCAACAAGTGTGAAGTAGAATAATGCTAAAAGGAAATTATGAAACAAGAATTTATAACAGGGACGCAGAAAAAACCAATGTTGCTGCAAATGGAGAAATCTGCAATTTCAAGTTAAAGCTCAGAGCTTTGTTAGAAAACAGTTGCTATTTTGAAATAAAGTGAGTACATAAGTTAAAGTTGTTATCTTCTTTACTGGAAACCATGCTGGAAAACATGACTACTACCCTGAATAAATGATCGAATAGTTGCTGTAAATCAGTAACTGAGAAAAAAATAGTTGCAGTTTAGGAAGCGAGAGCCGAGGCAATGAAGAAAATGTAATGCTCCTGTGCACTGTGTTATTATGCACATGCACAACCGCCAGACCGATCATCTCATCACTACATCCATCACCGCAAGTGCCATTGCCAAACCCGAACCCAGTTCCACTACCAGAAACTCTGATGGCCCACTGTTCCAAAACATGATCTTCTCACCAAAGCTCCTCACAGAAATCGCTTCCACTAAAAAAGCCTCGTCTCACCATCCAAACCCCATCGGCCACTTCCATGCTCCAGTCAATGATCGACGACGACCCACCGTACATTTACCGTTCCAACCGATCCCCAGTAACATCGCCACAGAAGCGCAGTTCGCCATTTAAAACGACCTACCCAAATCAGCTGTAAACCCCTACTTAATGTCTAAATCACTTAAACTACTCAATTAAATATTTTGGTTATATTTTTATTATAAACTTAATACTTTACTAAACAACTTTTACTATTTAAACCAGGTCTTTATTCATGGTAGAATTCAGGTCATGGTTTTTCTTCGGGTTAAGAGGAGGTGAATATTCCTCTGTTAATACACATATAGGTTTCAAATGACTTGTAATGATTATTCAAGCACACACATCATATGTATATAGTGTTATACACTCTGTCGAAATACATGAACATATATAACTGAATTCGGTCTATATGCTATTATGAAATAAATTTTCGAGGAGCAAAACAGAAATTAACTCACCTAGATATATTAACTGTCTTTTGTAATTCATTCACTATCATTGTTATACTGTCTCATTTTCAGGTTTTACTAAAATCCTCAAGTTAAAATCTAACTTACTTGTAGATATTAAATCTTTTAAATAGCATAAACATGTCTTTACTTTAAAATGTATATACACTGCAGCTTTGAATTTTGTTTCTCTGATTGTTCAAACTCTTTAATCTATCCTTAAACACTTCTCTAACTGTATTCAATATGATGGGAATAAAATGCCATACACATACAAGATTTAAATAGAAAGACCATCAATTTTTTTTTTAAAGTATTTACTCACCTTAGATACTATTGTGTTCACTATTCTTTTTCATTCTCTGATTGTTTAAAATTGTTTACCGTTTTTAAATTAAGCATGGCATCACGTACATATAATACTATACATCCAATAGTAACCAATAAGCACATATCTTTGAATCAAAATTTTTCTAAACAAGAGTTTACTCACTAAATCTACTACTGTTGCTATTTTTGTTTCAAACCCTAGTTCCGATCTACAAATTCCAGGATCTAACTCTTAAACAACATACATGTTTGAATTAACTATGATGAATATATATATGAACACGCATCTAGTTTGAAACTACTAGGATAAATTATAAACAGTAAGGAGATTTTTAAATGTTTACTCACCAAAATTCCAGTGCACTGTCTTGCATATATCCCCTGCCCTTCCCATTCATTTCCAAATTTTGTTCTCAGGTTCTCGGCAATTTTTTTTAAAAGGCTTGTGCTAGAATTGTGTGTATGTGTGTGTAGTGTAGTAGTGTATTTATAGATGCGAAGAGCTATAGGTTCAAGTCAGGAAGGTATCAAGGTGGGAAGGGTACATGTATGCAGCAAGATTGAGTGACAGTGATGTGTGTGATTGAAAACAAGTGTTGTTTAGTCTTTTTTATCAAATTGTCTCCAGGTTATTACATGCAAGGTCAGCTGTGAAGTGGTGTACACAATTGTATACAATTCCATGTGCAATAGGCTTATACGGGGCATGCAATAGGATATGTATGTTGTCAAATTTAGTTGTGCTAGGATTTACTACACATGCAGCAGCCTACCTGAATGATGCGTGACGTACAGTTCAGTCAAATGCTTGCAGACTTTGATCCTAAGCAATATGGTTAGGCCATGATCTTAGCTGCAAAACCTATTCTAGCCATGCTAATTAGAAACATCAATGCAGGTTCTAGTTTGAATGTAAAGGAGGTCCTAGGCTAGCATATAAAATGATGATAGGATGTAGGTATCCAGCAATGATGAGATGGTGTTGTGGCAGCATCATACAAGAGTTGATGTTTGAATTTACAATACAAATTAATGCTTCAAACCTTGCTGTTAAGTATGTAGCCAGACCACGTTTTTGCTGCATCAAGTATAAATGTATGCGTGCCTTATCTTTTAACCAAATATAGCTGCGAAATCTTATACTTATTGACAAATCAAATCTTAGCATCAAAGCCAATCAACCTATTTAAGTGTGAAGATCTACCCTTTCTTATCTTATATAAATGCAAGATCTTTGTATTTAAAATCATATCTCTTATATATATGCTTACATGTGAGACCAGATATTACTTTATGTATAAACATTACTTTCTATAACTCTATGCTTACATGACTTATAAAAGTAAGTTTTAAATGTAACAAACTTAAACACAACATTCACTAGCTTGTACATATATATAACATGATAAGTTAATATATGAATAGGAAAATGATTATTGTAATTCAAATGAATTTTATCTTGTAAATCTTATAAAATGAATAACTTGCATATAATTTATATCTTATTTTGTCTTTCCTTTCCTATGAAGTAATCTATTTTTCCTTATGTACTTTTATATTCTCATGAGTTTAAATGCAAACCATGAATAGAATAAAATGATAAGACATCAATTACTTATGTTATCAACACATATACATTGATTACAAAATTTTAAACCATAAACAAATATATTGATTTGTAATTTTCCTGATATTTATCAGATATATAAATCTTAGTTAATTTAATTTAATTAAATTATCAGTATAATCTATGCATTATAGATTATAAAATTAGTCCAAAAACTGGATCGTTACAATAGCACTCAAGACTTATACGTGCATCGTACCCATCCAACGCTAGGGTGACGTACGGATCTCTATATACCAATGCTATTCCACATATATATCTGTCATTACTATGCTACGTAAGCGTATGGATTGCCACCATCAATCAAATCAGATTCCATGTCAGAATAGTGCCCTATAGTCTACGATACACCATCCAGAGCAGATATGCATGTATCTATACTGTCCCACGTATGTACTATAATTGTAGCTCGATGCCTCAGTCGCACGTCCTCTAATGTGCACCGAGTTCCATGGCAGGGCTAAAAAAGAAACACAGAACTCGTCCTGAAGCTTTTCCATACCTGTACAGGGCGCCTTTAAGTGCCTTCAAATACAGATATTCCTCGGGTCTGTTTTCCATGGTGGCTATGGACCTACCTCGGCCCCTCCCTCAACTAATAAAGACTACAAGAGCTAAGCGACTGCCCCGAATACAACCAATCTAAACATCCATGTGGCATCTACCCTCAACCCCGTACCTCGATAGTTAAAGGTGAAATGATATCTTGGGTTTAGCTCTAGTCTTTCGCATCCCGCTGACTGTCGATGACAGATATCCGACGGTCTACTATCATTACTGGTCATGACCCTCTCTACCTTCTCGTGAGGCAACCGTCGAATCACCCTGGTGTCACCTCGTCATAGCATTCTGACTGCATAGCTACATCTGCAGTCAAGGCTCACCCACCTAGTAGTTACGCACAGACCCAACTTCTGCGAGTATAACCTAAGACATCTGTCACTGAACAAGGGACTACTAGGAGCACCTCACGTACTTCAGGAAGCCGTGTGCTTCCCCTTCCAGTCCTTTGGAGCCGTCATAACAGTCAGATAAATGTGCGATCCCCTCGTGTCTTATAACACCTGATGATCTACCCAATTGGGTTATTCACCCTCAAACGTATGGAATGGTCCAAGCGCCTTTCATTAATACATTGTTAGACCCTATGTCTAAACATTCTTTTACGCGCTTGCCTTACCTTATCTGGTTCCCATTTAACTTGGTTATTTCCGTTCATATTGAATTCTTATTCCAATCTATGAAGTTTCTCTTTCTTATTAATTTCAATCATATAACATAGTCCATTTAAGTTTATTAATATGCCCACAACATGTTATTCTCTAGATTGTGGCCTAAGGTCTGTAATCTACAATCTATTTTATATTCTTGCTTGGTTACATCATTACAATAACATATCCTCTTTCATATGTTATTAAATATATCTTCAATTCACATGTTTCCTAATTAACATGTCACTTACCATTTATGATTAAATATAACTTATTTATTTTACAAGTTTTCCTTATTCTTTCTCATTTAATCATAAATTCAATTTACACCGTCACTACAACTTATTGTTGTTTACTTAGTAGATTATTATGCATATCTAATTCTATCATTTCTACAAGTTATGCTTACCCTACAAGGGTGTCTTTAATTACATAACACTATTATATTTTCTACCGGTTATGTATACCACTAGGCGTCTTCAATTACATAACCTTATTGGGTTAAGTTCGTGGGCCAATATGTAAATATTACCCACCCCTCTATTTTACTTAACCCACCCACTACCTATCCAATTTTACTTAAGCCTAAATCAAATTCATAATCATACAATCCTTATGGATTAAATTAGGTTAAGTAGTCCAATTCATTACCATGTCCCATTATGGTTATAATGGGCTAGACCTCCCACATTAGGCCTACAACGTGTGGATGCTAGATATGCCGGTCGGGTCCGGGCAGTCTTATTCCCCAGTTGGGTCTAACCTTGTGTCTTAGCCCAATTTATATTTGCATACTTAGACCTCTCACATTAGGTTCAACATTAGTGGCTGTTGGATATGCCGGTTGGGTCCGGGCAGTCTTCCTCCACTATTGCAACCTAACCTTGTATCATAAGTGCAATTACAATTCCTAATTGTAATTACTAGACATTCCATTTTTATCCAAATCTACCTATGTCATTATAGGTGATTATTTCTCTTTTTCCCCACATTTAATTATATGCCCAATTCACTATTCAAATCATAGACTTTTACATCCCTTTTTAATTCACCTTTTAATTATGCACCATATGCTCTTTTTACCAAGTTATAAGTCAAGGCATATACATATATATATGTTATGCACAAACCCAAATCTACATATTTTTCCAATTTATGTCCCTAGCCCATATTCACCCATTTAAATACAAGTTATTCCCGAATCCATATTCGCATATTTTCCAATATATGCCTGTTAGACCAAAAATTGGTTCTAACACCCAAATTAGCTTTGATTTTAATGAAATAGAACTGAAAAATAATGAAGAACACACGATTTATAGTGGTTCGGCATTAAAGAGCCTACGTCCACTTTCTATTCTTTTGATTGATGATATGAATTTGAAATAAAATCACTCAAATCTCTCAAATATAGGCTTTAAAAGATGAATTTGATCTGAATATGATTGTGAAATTCGGCTGTGAATGAAGTTAGAACTGAGAATTTGCCAAAAGATCCTTTCAAATGACCCCTAATGGTGTATTTATAGGTGAAAAATCTCCTCGAAGTGGCTTCGGTTTGAAACTGCGTGGCACCCATCCCATAAGAGTCAGATTCAGAGGCTTCTAGATGGTTACAGCGCATCGATTTAGTGGGAGACCGTGGGAGAAATGGTCATGTTCGGTCTGATTCTTCAGGAAATGTGTGTAGCAACGGTCACAGGCTCAGAGAAAGGGGTTCGGATCGGCTACCTCCGATCCGATCCGATGAGGCCACATGTTATCTTTTGATGTTGCTGACGTACTTCTCCGAACCGAACCGATATGGTGTCTGCGTCTTTGATCTCTACTTCTTTCCTGCGCCGATTCCCTCCGATCCGAACCGTTTGATGGCTTTCCCACTATTTGCTCTTTGTGTAGTCTATTTCACAAAGGAGGCTAACATTTTGCCCCCTCGAAGTACACTCTTATTTAAGATAAAGTGTGCTTCGAAGTAGTTTACGAAACAGCCTTTGAATTAAAGCCATTGAATGATCGCTTCCATTTACTTGTTGAGACGTGCCACTTCATAAAGTTATGCCATTTCGCTACTTATATATATATATATATCCATGAACTGTATGAATCACTTTCTTCATTTTCAAACAACTCCGAGAGCTCTTTTTAATGTCCATTGATTCCCCCAGGTGAGATTTTTCTTTATTTTTCCTCGAATTCAACCTGCGTGCCAAATCAGTGTATATGATCCCTTTCGGTTCGGATTCCGATCCGAATGGATTTCACTTCTGTATGGCTTAACAGCGGGCCAACAGGCCAGAATGCCTTTTTGGGCCTGAATCCTGGTCCGAACGGGGTAAGAAAGGCTAGGAATACGAGTGGTCACTGTAAACTTATATATGTTCTCCCCCGTCGTTTTCTTCCTCTCCTTCTTTTATTGTTCTCGCCCAACGGTTTTTAGCTTCGAAACCCAAAAACTCCAAGAACTCCGAAGCTCTCTCATTCTTCTTTAAATTAAAAATCTTGGTAGGTTAAAAGCTTTGATTATCCTTATAATAATTGATTTCAGTTAAAATTTGTGGTCAATTTCGAGCGATTCGGTCATGGCCTTTGCCTGGATTCGACGCCTTGGCCTCCTCTCTCCTCGCCGTCATCGTTGGTGGTTCTATCACCACCTCGAGGCGTTGAGAGAGGGAATTAGGATCCTAGGGTATACTTGAGCATGTAAGTGCTCAGTCTCAATTGGGGTTTCTGACATGGACTTGGTTTCGATGTTGATTAAGAAAGACGGAAAATGGGGAAGATGAAGAAGAGGAGAGGAACTGGGATCGGTTCGGGTGGAGAAACGTTGGAGTGAAGGAAAGGGAAAGATGTTTACAAGACCGGATCGGGTCGGAGCAGAAAAAGGCAAAGAAAAGGGAAAACAAAACCTACCTGATCGGATCGGATGGTGTTTACAAGACCGGATCAGGTCGGGCAGAGAAAGACAAAGAGAAGGGAAAACAAAACCTAACCGATCGGATCGGATCGGAATAAGAGACAAGGAGAAGAAGGATTATTCAAGCTGATCCGATCCGCTTCGAAAGCCTACATCCGAACCGATCCGGTTTTACTCACTGGGTGAGAACGTCTGCTTCAGACCGAAACGTGACTTTGCCCTCTGATCTGATCCCAATACACATGTCTGAACCGCACCGAAACAATCCAATTCAATGTGCGAAAATTTTTCCAACTAACTTGATCAATGCTCGGCATAACCTTTAACTTGGTGAACAGTTAGGATAGCGCCTTACGAACATAACAAACATCAAGAACTATTCTGAAACATTATTACTCTTTTGAATCTTTATATCACGCTCTCATGTGTTTACTTTGCATCTTTGTTACACGTAGCACACACTTTAGTTCACATACACACACGGGGGATACGGGCAACTTTACTCTAATCCTTGCTATTGTTTCTTCAATAGTCTAGTGGTTATGGCCAAGAGACGTTCATCTAGATTAGCAAAGAAGGTGGAAGTTGCGGAAAATTCTGAGAAATTTACTCTTGATGACATATCTTCTTCCTCAGACCCCGAATGGGACGATAAAGGCTCAGATTATGAAGTAGGAGCACATAATAGTGTAACACCTTCCGATAGTGAAGTTTCTCTGGGCGATGAAGAGGAAGGAGGAATAGGAGATAATCGAGCTCCTGATGAATTTGAGTCCGCCATTATTTTGGAATTACCTAAAGATTCCGTCGAATTGATGATTGATAACTAAAGACTTGTTCGAATATGTTTAAAGCACGGGATACTGAAAAGAGATACCCTGGTGCCATTGAAAGTTGATCGTCCTCACAATCCTCCGAAAGGATTTATGGCAGTTACTCGATTGATGTGTATGGTTGGGGCTATTCCACCGTTCCTGCCTTTTGTCGTCGACTTTCTGAGATAGATGCAGATTGCCCCCATGCAGTTACTGTAACACAGCATATTTTCTGTAAACTTAAGAAGTACAAATCTGAGTACAATTAGAGTATAAAATAAAGAATCAAGGCAGAATTAAATTTTAAAATTTGAATCAGGGAGAATGGGCTGTGCCATTGCGTTCGTCTCGGAAAAATACGCGAAATAGAGTCCGAAATTTTGTAAATCGGAGTTAGTATGACCGAGATATGGCCCTCAGAAGTTTCGCGAAAAATCAGAAAAACGAAACAGATTTCAAAAATGCAGGAAACGAGCCAGGCGGGAAAATTCCCGCCCAGACCAGGTCGACCTGGGGGTCGACCTGGGTGTCGACCTGGGTGGGACCAGGTCGACTGGGGAGTCGACCCCAGGGTCGACCTGGGGGTCGACCTGCCTGGTCGAGCCAGGTCGGCCTGGGTGCATCTGGATGGGTTTTTGGGCTGTTTTGGTGAGCCTGTGACGAATTCTGACGGTTCTGATCTGTTTTAGGGTTTATCTAAAGGCCTAAAACAGCTAACTACACCTATAAATACATCCTAAGACCTAGCCTCCTCTACACACAATTCTATTCTGCTTCTTCTCTGCCTCTGTTCTAATAAAAATAAAAATGGCGTTGCTACTCTGCTGGAATCAAAACTAGAAACTAATCAACATCAACCTAAGCAATTCAATTCAAATTTGAGATAAAAGCTTCTGCAACAATTCTGCAACAACTAAAGTTCTTTCTTTAATCCAATCAAGGCAAGTACAGTTATTTTCCGATATAAACGTTAATTCTGATCGTGACATGAATTGTAGATCTGGATCTGAGGTTATGTCTGTTCTGTTCTGTTTAGATCTATCTTATTCTGTAACTCTTTCTGTTTTCTGTTTTATAGCCAGGCTACCACGAGCCTGAGCCAATCTCATAAGAGATTAACATACGTTAAAATGTTTGGGGCAATCAAATGAATATGCATAAATTGGGCATGACCGATATGTGACTGATCTAAGGAAAGAACATAGGTTGAACTTGGAACCTAGAACATAAATCGAAGGCATAAATTGGACTGATCTGTGACTGAATTGAATAAAGGACATGGGTAGTAAACCAGATCTAGATATGTGCATATATGACAGTTTGGGAATATCATATGGTAATATATGACTTGTAATATCTGGAATATTAAGATCTGAACTAAAGGACATTTCTTAGATCTAGATCCTTGGACATATTATGACTTGGGCTGAAAGGAACATGTTGTTTAGGCATAGAGGACCTATATTAAAATAGGATAACTATAAATGTGAACACGCCTAAATATGGATTTTTGATAATTAGCAATAAAGGCTATAACTTGGCATAATTCATACCATGATTTGGGAATTTACCTATTGAGTTAGGTCTACCCATGATCATCTATTCAACCTTTGTTTTATGTGAGTCTAGGCACATGATTTGGAGTTTTTAGAGATTCTTCTGTACTATGCAATGTTTAACTAAAAATCTGTAGCCTATGTTGAATTATGAATTATGACCATGATTTGGCATATAAGTGTAGGCTAAATTTGTTGAATTGCCTAAATCTGCTAAACTGAATCTGTAGATATGCCTAATTTGTTATCTGTCATCTGCTAAGTCTATTGAAAATGCCAAATCTGCTAAATCTGTTATCTGCTCTGCTAATCCGCTTAATCTGTTGAAATGCCTATCCTGCTGATTTGTTAAGTTGCTTAATCTTCTAGTTCTGTTATATGGCCTAAACTGCTAACTAAATGGAAATGCCTAGTCTGTTAAATTTGTCTGTTGAGATGCCTAATCTGTTATATGCCAAAATCTGTTAAGTGCTAAATCGGTTAAATCTGTTAAGTCACCCAATCTGCTAAAATCGGTTATCTGCTATATCAGTTGAGTTGATGTGATCATTCTGTTATTGATATAATCTGAATTGGCATATATATTGGGCGTGCGCATAAACGATAAATAATTAATTAATTGGCCGCAAAGATGAATATGGCTAACTCGAGGTTAGAATGAGTTTGCGACGTAAATCTGCCCGGAACCGCCCGGCACATCCAGTGGCCGCAAACAATAGGTTCTAATGTGAGAAGTTAGTCATAACCTGCTTAAGACACGAGGTTAGGTCTGGCTTGTGGCAGAAGTCTGCCCGGAACCGCCCGGCACATCCAGCGTCCACAAGCTAGCGACCTAATGTGAGAGGTCTGGGCATTAATAATTAATTAATGCAAATCTGAGATAAGAATGACGTCTAAAGCGTGTTGGGGGGAATAGGGTTAAACCAACTGGACTAATATGTGTAGTAAACCCATTCATGAATCTGTAGGCCCAATACAAAGTTAGACAAATCAGAAATCTGTTAAATCTGTACATCTGATCTGTTAGTCTGAAAACTTGTTGATTTGATCTAGGAACTAGTAAATCTGAACTCTGTCTGAACTTGTAAACAAGTTAATCTGAAATCTGTTATTCTGGGGACACAAGGTTAGGAGGGGAAATACTTGTGTCATCTGTTGTTTGGGGCCCATATTAGTCAGTAACTCGTTCTGGTATCAAAACTTTGACCCCACACTAGGTAGGGTCCAGGCACGCTTACTGAACTAATTATAAGTGGTTCATTCTGATAATGGCGAGGGGTGTTGATGGTGCGTTCCAACCGGGTCATGTGCGTGCATGGATCCCGGTCTGCCTCTGTGGATGTAAGACGCCGTGACATCTATAAATAGGTCTGTGTCATTCAAAGGTTGCCACTTTAGGGAATGATACACCCTTCTGTGGGGATGGCACAGAGTATTTATGTATTAGGGAGCCGATCGCTTGGGGTAAGATTTAGGGTACACTAAACTCTGTCTGTTTCTGTGGGTACCGTCTGTTTCTGTTAGGTGGCAACACCTGTCTGTTTCTGCGTGGTACCGTCTGTTTGGGAGGTAAAGGCCCATTTCTAGTGTACACCAAATTCTGACATTCTGTTTCGGTATGGATTATTCTGTTTCCGTCTGATCGGGTGGTAAAGGCCCATTATTCTGTTTCCGTCTGTGGGGTAGTAAAAGGACCAATACTAGCATTCAGTAGAAATCATTCTGACTCTGTTTCTGTTGTAGCGTGTTAGGGTAACACCTAAACCAGTTAAACTAGTATTAGTGCAGAGAAGTGAAAAGTAATAGTTTATATCATTCTGTATCTTCTGTATATCTGTAAACCCGGTGATGTTATCTCTTGTCCAGCTTTATGTTCATGTCATTATTACTATTATCTGTTCATAACTGAAAATCACTGGACTTGCCAGACTTTGTGTCTGACCTTGTTTGCTTTCGCCCCTTTTTCTTCCGTTTCCCCCCCCAGGTTTCCTTAGGAGGAAGTACCATAGCTTGACCTGGATTTCGTCTGCTTGAGTGCTCTAAAGTATGGCTTGGCTCAAGATAGCATCTGTTCTGTGGGGATTATGCTTTTAAAGTTTTGTACTCTGATAGTTTTGAACAAGGCTGATATTTATGTACTTGATTCTGATATTTTGTTAAAGATGTAACCATACTTATTTCTGCTTTCCGCTGTAATAAAGTTATAATTTTGCAAGTACTATTTATCTGTTCTGTTTACTAAAATGCTCCATCAAAGTTAAGGCATTCCCTTTGTGAGTGACGTTAACGGAGGTGGGGTGTTACACTTGGTATCAGAGCTGAAGGTTACCAGATTTGATAAAGAATTTTTGAAAACTATTTTCAAAAAGGTTTTAAAAGGAGGTATTTTCAAAAGTAAAGCCTATTTTGAAAAAACATAATCCCCCGAAAGCCATATATCTTTTTTTTGATTCTCCATTTTGAATCTTTTCTCTTTCGTTTCAGCATGGCTGAAGATTTGAACCTTCCGGAGGGTGTGACGATACCAGGATGGTTTAGGAGGTATTTAGAGGCTAGGGCCACCACTGCAGGCCCAGCCGATGCTCCTCCACCAGTTGCACCCGTTCCTCCTCCTCCTCCTCGCAATTATACTTTTGCAAAGACGTGCAAGGAGTTTAAGGCTATGGGTGGAAAGACTTTTCAAGGGTCAGAGACGTTTGTTGAAGCCAGAGACTGGCTTAAGGAGACGGAGGAATTACTTGGAATCTTTGAAGTAGAAGACGAAAGGAAGGTCCGTTTAGCAGCTTGGTTAATGAAGGGAGAGGCCTCATTTTGGTGGGAGGTCACTAATGGAGAACGTCCTGTTGACTCCTGGGCAGATTTCAGGCGTCGGTTTGAGGCAAAGTTTCTCTCACGGGCAGAAGAGAATCTACATATGGAAAAGTTTTTGACATTAAAGCAAGGAAGCTCATCAGTGAAAGAATATGTCAACAAATTTAATCAGTTAGCAAGGTTTGGCTTGGAATTAGTAAATACACCGGAGAAGAAGGCGCTGAGGTTCGTTAAAGGCTTGAATGAGCCATTGCAGGGGTTGGCTATGACCCACATCCCTATGGGAGCCACCTTTGAAAAGCTAGTAGAAATGGCACTCATGCACGAGGATAAGGCATCCGAGAAGAAAGAGGCAAAGAAAGAAGAACCGCAGAACAAGAAAAATTGGCCCAAAAAGGAAAACCAAAGGAAAGATAAGGAGTCTGAAGACAAGAAGGAGAAAAAGTGTTTTACCTGCGGGAGCACAACTCATCTGAATAAGGACTGCCGAAAGAGGAAGGGCACTTGCTTCAATTGTGGTGAGATGGGTCACTTTACTAGAGACTGCCCGAAGAGACGTGGACAAGGGCAGAGGGCAGGACCAACTTCTGGAGGGCAGGCCAACACTCTCGAGGCTAGTGGATAGGGTAGAAATAGGGAAAATTTCTGTATAAGGTTTAATTTTCTTGTCTGGTTATAGAGTTAAAACTCTTTCTGATTCTGGCATTTTGATTCTGTACTTGATACTCTGCACTTGAATACTAGTATTGTTTTTGATTCTGCTGTAGACACAGACCCACAAGGGGTATGACTTATCTGTTTTAAGTTAAGGTTTGAGGGATATCTGTATTAGGCGTCAAATATGACGCATATATTCTGAGTTTCTGTGGGATATGATTTTATCATACCTAGCTTCCTAAGAATCATTAGGGAATCTGATCTGTACCAATAGTCTGTAGATATCTGAATTTTTCTGATAAGATTTCCCGTTTTGACATTGTCTAAAGAGGGTAACTCTCTGGGTGTCAATCTGATGTCGATCTCGGTCTTTGGGGTTGATACTTAGGGGAATTACTTTCTCAACCAATGTTTAATAGGAATCAAGTTTTTGTTTTATCTGTACTCGCTTCCATCACTCGACTGTATCCTATCGATCGAGTATTCAGCCTATAGATAGGAATCCTATGGATGAAAACATGTGTTTGAGACATGTTATGTTTGATGGTTGCAAGTGGATGCAAGTGGTTGCTAGTGGTTGCTCGTGGATGCATATACACACACTAGGCACTAGATCGGCTCGAAAGCACTCTCATACTGCATATGGATGTGTGAGCATTTTTAAATTTTTATGGATGCAAAATGGTTGAATCAGCATATGGATGTTGCATATGAATGAGCAGTTGTGCACTCATATAGAAATGATATGTATCAAATAGGAAAATATGCATACATATTGGACTCATGGCACTAACATGATTTGCATTAAGGAGGTCGACTGAATCAGTAGGCCGCCTGATTTTGCATTAGATACGGACATGAACACACACTATGCATTTAAACATGAAAGCATTAGAAGTCTACAAGGACAATGGATGCCTGTGGTTGATGATTGAGTAGATGGATGATTGGATGGTAGGACACATTCTTCTCAACTTGAAGATTTCGAGGACGAAATCCTTAAAGAAGGGGAGAATGTAACACCCCATATTTTCTGTAAACTTAAGAAGTACAATTCTGAGTACAATTAGAGTATAAAATAAAGAATCAAGGCAGAATTAAATTTTAAAATCTTAATCAGGGAGAACGGGCTGTGCCATTGCGTTCGTCTCGGAAAAATACGCGAAATAGAGTCCGAAATTTTGTAAATCGGAGTCAGTATGACCGAGATATGGCCCTCAGAAGTTTCACGAAAAATCAGAAAAACGAAAAAGATTTCAAAAATGCAGGAAACGAGCCAGGCGGAAAAATTCCCGCCCAGACCAGGTCGACCTGGGGGTCGACCTGGGTGTCGACCTGGGTGGGACCAGGTCGACTGGGGAGTCGACCCCAGGGTCGACCTGGGGGTCGACCTGCCTGGTCGAGCCAGGTCGGCCTAGGTGCATCTGGATGGGTTTTTGGGCTGTTTTGGTGAGCCTGTGATGAATTTTGACGGTTCTGATCTGTTTTAGGGTTTATCTAAAGGCCTAAAACAGCTAACTACACCTATAAATACATCCTAAGACCTAGCCTCCTCTACACACAATTCTATTCTGCTTCTTCTCTGCCTTTGTTCTAATAAAAATAAAAATGGCGTTGCTACTCTGTTGGAATCAAAACCAGAAACTAATCAACATCAACCTAAGCAATTCAATTCAAATTTGAGATAAAAGCTTCTGCAACTATTCTGCAACAACTAAAGTTCTTTCTTTAATCCAATCAAGGCAAGTACAGTTATTTTCCGATATAAACATTAATTCTGATCGTGACATGAATTGTAGATCTGGATCTGAGGTTATGTCTGTTCTGTTCTGTTTATATCTATCTTATTCTGTAACTCTTTCTGTTTTCTGTTTTATAGCCAGGCTACCACAAGCCTGAGCCAATCTCATAAGAGATTAACATACGTTAAAATGTTTGGGGCAATCAAATGAATATGCATAAATTGGGCATGACCGATATGTGACTGATCTAAGGAAAGAACATAGGTTGAACTTGGAACCTAGAACATAAATCGAAGGCATAAATTGGACTGATCTGTGACTGAATTGAATAAAGGACATGGGTAGTAAACCAGATCTAGATCTGTGCATATATGACAGTTTGGGAATATCATATGGTAATATATGACTTGTAATATCTGGAATATTAAGATCTGAACTAAAGGACATTTCTTAGATCTAGATCCTTGGACATATTATGACTTGGGCTGAAAGGAACATGTTGTTTAGGCATAGAGGACCTATATTAAAATAGGATAACTATAAATGTGAACACGCCTAAATATGGATTTTTGATAATTAGCAATAAAGGCTATAACTTGGCATAATTCATACCATGATTTGGGAATTTACCTATTGAGTTAGGTCTACCCATGATCATCTATTCAACCTTTGTTTTATGTGAGTCTAGGAACATGATTTGGAGTTTTTAGAGATTCTTCTGTACTATGCAATGTTTAACTAAAAATTTGTAGCCTATGTTGAATTATGAATTATGACCATGATTTAGCATATAAGTGTAGGCTAAATTTGTTGAATTGCCTAAATCTGCTAAACTGAATTTGTAGATATGCCTAATTTGTTATCTGTCATCTGCTAAGTCTATTGAAAATGCCAAATCTGCTAAATCTGTTATCTGCTCTGCTAATCCGCTTAATCTGTTGAAATGCCTATCCTGCTGATTTGTTAAGTTGCTTAATCTTCTAGTTCTGTTATATGGCCTAAACTGCTAACTAAATGGAAATGCCTAGTCTGTTAAATTTGTCTGTTGAGATGCCTAATCTGTTATATGCCAAAATCTGTTAAGTGCTAAATCGGTTAAATCTGTTAAGTCACCCAATCTGCTAAAATCGGTTATCTGCTATATCAGTTGAGTTGATGTGATCATTCTGTTATTGATATAATCTGAATTGGCATATATATTGGGCGTGCGCATAAACGGTAAATAATTAATTAATTGGCCGCAAAGATGAATATGGCTAACTCGAGGTTAGAATGAATTTGCGACGTAAATCTGCCCGGAACCGCCCGGCACATCCAGTGGCCGCAAACAATTGGTTCTAATGTGAGAAGTTAGTCATAACCTGCTTAAGACACGAGGTTAGGTCTGGCTTATGGCAGAAGTCTGCCTGGAACCGCCCGGCACATCCAACGGCCACAAGCTAGCGACCTAATGTGAGAGGTCTGGGCATTAATAATTAATTAATGCAAATCTGAGAAAAGAATGACGTCTAAAACGTGTTGGGGGGAATAGGGTTAAACCTACTGGACTAATATGTGTAGTAAACCCATTCATGAATCTGTAAGCCCAATACAAAGTTAGACAAATCTGAAATCTGTTAAATCTGTACATCTGATCTGTTAGTCTGAAAACTTGTTGATTTGATCTGGGAACTAGTAAATCTGAACTCTGTCTGAACTTGTAAACAAGTTAATCTGAAATCTGTTATTCTGGGGACACAAGGTTAGGAGGGGAAATACTTGTGTCATCTGTTGTTTGGGGCCCATATTAGTCAGTAACCCGTTCTGGTATCAAAACTTTGACCCCACACTAGGTAGGGTCCGGGCACGCTTACTGAAGTAATTATAAGTGGTTCGTTCTGATAATGGCGAGGGGTGTTGATGGTGCGTTCCAACCGGGTCATGTGCGTGCATGGATCCCGGTCTGCCTCTGTGAATGTAAGACGCCGTGACATCTATAAATAGGTCTGTGTCATTCAAAGGTTGCCACTTTAGGGAATGATACACCCTTCTGTGGGGCTGGCACAGAGTATTTTTGTATTAGGGAGCCGATCGCTTGGGGTAAGATTTAGGGTACACTAAACTCTGTCTGTTTCTGTGGGTACCGTCTGTTTCTGTTAGGTGGCAACACCTGTCTGTTTCTGCGTGGTACCGTCTGTTTGGGAGGTAAAGGCCCATTTCTAGTGTACACCAAATTATGACATTCTGTTTCGGTATGGATTATTCTGTTTCCGTCTGATCGGGTGGTAAAGGCCCATTATTCTGTTTCCGTCTGTGGGGTAGTAAAAGGCCCAATACTAGCATTCAGTAGAAATCATTCTGACTCTTTTTCTGTTGTAGCGTGTTAGGGTAACACCTAAACCAGTTAAACTAGTATTAGTGTAGAGAAGTGAAAAGTAATAGTTTATATCATTCTGTATCTTCTGTATATCTGTAAACCCGGTGATGTTATCTCTTGTCCAGCTTTATGTTCATGTCATTATTACTATTATCTGTTCATAACTGAAAATCACTGGACTTGCCAAACTTTATGTCTGACCTTGTTTGCTTTCGCCCCTTTTTCTTCCGTTTCCCCCCCCCCAGGTTTCCTTAGGAGGAAGTACCATAGCTTGACCTGGATTCCGTCTGCTTGAGTGCTCTAAAGTATGGCTTGGCTCAAGATAGCTTCTGTTCTGTGGGGATTATGCTTTTAAAGTTTGGTACTCTGATAGTTTTGAACAAGGCTGATATTTATGTACTTGATTCTGATATTTTGTTAAAGATGTAACCATACTTATTTCTGCTTTCCGCTGTAATAAAGTTGTAATTTTGCAAGTACTATTTATCTGTTCTGTTTACTAAAATGCTCCATCAAAGTTAAGGCATTCCCTTTGTGAGTGACCTTAACGGAGGTGGGGTGTTACAGTTACACCCCAACTCTTATGCTTATTTATATACCGTATTTATAGCATATAGAGATGTGTTAGGTATAGAGCCTACTTTCGATGATGTCCACTTTTTTTATAATTTCAAGCATCGGACTCGAGAAACTTCTTCCTTCTCCTATTTTGAATCAGTCCCAAAGAGAAAAATTATTTCAGCTCCATTTAGCAGCAAGGTCGGCGATTCTAAGCTCGAATGGTTTTATATCTGGCAACAGCCGCGGTGCGCCAGGAGATGGACCAAATCAAGTAAAGCATCGATCCTCTAGGTTTCCATTTTGAATGTCCATGCCAATGCATTAACTTGCTTTCTTTTTTTTATTCGCAGTTGATAACCCAAAACAAATATCAGATCAATTATACTTTGATCGGTTGCATCGGCTTCTCAATGGCGATCAAAAGTTTCTAACCATCGACAAAGTTCTTAAGGATGAGTATCTTCATCATCACGTGTTACTATCCATCACCCGTAGCATAGGTCATGGGTCGAGCCCGTATGTATACATACCCCCAGTAGACATTATTCCTAAAACGGGCGAGGGCTCGAGATATCCAGTGATAACTCTTCAGACTTCACCTTCTCCATCTTCAACTCAGGACGACGAGTTAGCCAACATAGCTGAGACGCAAAGAGAAGGGTATACCGTCCCTGATGATGCTATTTCTCCTGAGAAGTCAATGTCCCCTAAAGAGTTGCCAACAGATGCTTCTCAAAGAGATGTCCCTACTACCGATGATCCAACATTTCAGGGTTTAGGAGATCTCCCCCTACCTGAAACCATCTATACTTCGGAGGATTTTGGCACAAATCCTTTAATTTTCACTTCTTCAGAGGAGACTACTCCCGTAAAGGCCAAAGAGCCCACTCACGCTGGCCTGGCTTCGGACTCGGGTTTGTCGGGGCGAAACATCACTTAGGATGCACTTAACACATTAGCACCACTCCTCACATCACTCACTTTTTACGTGAACACTGATTCTGAATTCCACTTACATTGCTGCGCAGGTACAATGTCTCGCCGTTATTACGATGTCAAGAAAATGCGCCGCAGCATGTCTAGACCTCCTTCTGACATCGTGCGTGATCACCGTGAGAGTCGGGGCAGAGATGACAGAAAGCCTCATGATTCTTATCGACCACATACCTCGCATTCTCGTTCTCCCATCCGGTCAGATCCAGATAAATATAAAAGCTATCAGAGTCATCGAGGAGAAGACACATCACAGCCCAAAGACCGAACTTCTCCTCAGGACAAACACAGTCGGGAAAATGGTCCACCAAAACATTCCGACTTACAAGACAAACATAAAGTTTTCGAGAAGCGATCTGGAAAGGATGATAAAGCCATCGTCCCGACTAAGCGAAAAGACGTTGAACCAACATACTGCAAACCTCCACCACTGGATGCTGAGTCCAAAGTTAAGCTGGCATACCTGGAGAAGCAGTTCCCAGATCATTACTTCGAGAATCTGACTTTTTTGCCTGCACTTGAGCCTATTTCCTCAAAGTGGGAAGATGAAGCTAAAGCGAAGATTGACGCAGTCGAGAAGCAATACTCGGAGATGTTCAAATATTCACGCAATCTCTCCAGAATTATCCGGACTTTAATTACTGATGTTAATTCAATGAAAAAGACTGCAGATGCCGATGAAAAGGCCTTGAAAAATTTGGAGAAGGATCTTGAGGACACGCAGGCTCAACTTGCCATTGCTCAACGAGAGGCTAGCAACTTCAAACAGCAATTTGAGGAGCTACAAAAGCGCTATCATGAATTGCTGGAATCATATAGTCAAGAGCGTTTAGAGTTAAAGAAACAAGCGGTGGATGCTAAGTCGAACAGTGTTAAAATGCAACTGGCTTACAATACTCTTGAACAAGAGAAAGCCGAGTTAGCTAGAAAGAATGCTGAACTAGAGAAACGAAATGCTGACTTTGAGTCCAAGTTAATGGAAGCCGAGAATAGGGCTTCCCTAGCTGAAGGGAATGTGGAAAATGTTATTAAGTCCGCTAAAGAGACTCGTAAGCAGCTGTCAGAGGCTCAGGAAGAAGTGCACGGTTTTGGCGAATTACTGATTGAATTCTTCGCGCACATAATTCGTCGCTAAAACATCTCTTGGATTGAAGATTATCCAACTACCTTGGTTCACGTATGGAGTCAAATTATTGAATGGGAGAAAGAGGAACATAAGGTAGACTTCGTCGACGAAGATAAACTTATGGAAAAATATCTAAGAGATGATGAGCCGGCATGTCTGGCCGAGGTGCGTCGCCTCATCGCCGCTGCTATGGAGGAGGAGAAGCGGATGGCCAAACAAAAGAATATCCTTGAGGCTGGTTCTTCTTCTACTACCGCTGAAACTTCTGAAGTCAAGGGATATGATCCCGAGAACTCGGAGATCCTTCAGGCATCTCTTTTATCTCCCATACCTGAATCAGCGTCAGAGACGGCAGTCACTCCCATTGAGAAATCATCGGAAGGTATTTCTACCTTTTCACCTCAATTCGTCAAGGCCGTCTCCACATTTCAATGCATAATTGGGCAATCGATAGAGGATCCTTTATTTTCTCCTGAGTTGATAACTGTTTCTTCTCATTCTGTAGGTGTTGAACTGACCGAGAAGACTGACATACACCAGGGAACTACCACTGGGGTAAAATCTGCAGAGAAGACTCAAGGAAGACATGATAAGACTATCGTTGTAGAGTCAGGAGGGGGAGCTAAACTGTCTAAGGCCGAAACTTCTCATGATGACGAGATGATTGATGCCTTAGACGACGGTGGCAATGAAGGGCATGAAGAGGATCCTGATGTGGCTGTAATTGGGGATTCAAAAAGCGCAGACGACATCACTTTGGCTGACATGAAAGCCGAGCAAGACAAATGTATGCAGCTAAAAGTTAAAGACCTGAACCCTGAAAGCCTTAAGCCTCTTGCAGTGGTGGATCCTGGATCAAGGTTAGTCATTAAGCTTTCAACTATTTCTATTACAGAAGAACTTACTAAAAAGTCTTCTCTTGATTCCAGTATTCCGACTCCTAGGAAAAAATCAACTGATTCTAGCACTTCGATTGCAGGGAAGAAAAAGCCAAAGCGCATCTTGACTGATGCTGATAAAGAGGCTAAGAATGCTTAGAAAGCTACCAAAAAATCCAAGTCCGCTCCAAAGCCCAAGTGAAGAAGTGCTTTGTTTTATTTTGATACTCACTTGGTCCGAAGTTGTTGCAGCGAGTGCGGCCCTCGCATCTTCTTTTTTTGCTTGTTTTCCTTGTAAAACACACATGTTTGTAAATAAAAATAGTTTATTTCCTGCTATGTCTGATAATTGTTAGTTCAACACTTAAGTGAAACTACACAAGTACGTCATACTAAAGTTATATAATGAAGTCATTGTAGAGGGTAATATGTATGCACATATATGCCCCCAAGTCAATCTTGGGTAACTGAGCAAGAATTATTCAAGATTAATTAAATTAAAAGTCCAATTGCCCCCGATTCTCTGACGGGGCCATATTCCTTTCGTCATTGATGCCTATTCTTTCTAGCATCTTTATACTCTCCTGTCTCATAACCAGGTTAGAGTATGGTTGAGGCGGTCTCTCATCTGGGTGCACCTTTACGCCTCAAGGGTCGTCATCTTCCTGTCCTTTATACTCTCTCTCGATTCTTGAGAGTTAGAGTTAAGAATGTCGTCTTCCCATTCTCCTATGTTTCATCGTACAAGCAGTAATTTTATTTGCTCCTGCACATAGATCATCTCCAACTTTCCAAATTTAATTTAACGTTTTGCGTTTCATGGTCATGGTAGAATAATTGTTGAAGATATAAATAATGCAGAAAAGTAAATGACACACGATATTTTTATAGTGGTTCAGCTAAGTCGGAGCCTACATCCACTTCATAATCCTTTGTTCACATAAACAGACTTTTCAAGGCAAGTCGTGCCTTTTTACATAGCTTATAAAAACAAAAGGGATGACATTTCATATTTAGCTCAGATATCGTCGTAAGTGCTGAGCGTTCCAGGCTCTGAGAATCTCCTCACCGTCCACGGTCGTTAGCTTGAATGCTCCTGTATCAAGCTTCCGTTGGATGGTGTATGGCACTTCCCATTTTGGACCCAGTTGGGTCGAAGGCGGGAAGACTCGTTTCAGTACTAGGTCCCCTGGTTCAAAGGTTTTGAGGCAAAACTTTCTGGTCATAATAACGTACTACTTGATGTCAATGTCTCGAGGCACGCAAGTCGGCTTCATCTCTTTTTTCTTCAATCATATCAAGAGATTCTAGGAGGAGTGCTTTATTTGTCATCGGATCGTAATACGCAACCCGATGAGAAGGGACTTCTAATTCTACCGGGATCACTGCTTCTGACCCAAAGGAAAGTGAATAGGGAGTATGGCCAGTAGCCGTCTTAAAGGTTGTCCTGTAGGTCCATAAAGCTAATGGCAACTCGTCTACCCATCTAGCTTTGACCCGCTCCAACCGCTTCTTCAGAATTGATTTGATGACCTTGTTTATGGCTTCGACCTGGCCATTTGACTGCGGATGAGCTACTGCAGTGTATCGTTTATCAATCTTGTATTTCTGGCAGAAGTTTCTAAACTCGATGCTGTCAAATTGCGTCCCATTATCAGTTATGATGGTCTTCAGTATCCCAAATCGACAAATAATGTTTCTCACCACAAAACTGATCACTTTCCTCGCCGTGATGGTTTTAGAGGTTCAGCTTCCACCCATTTTGTGAAGTAGTCCACGACAACGATCGCATACTTATCTCCTCCTCTGGCAATAGGTAGCACTCCAATAATGTCAATTCCCCACATGGCAAACGGCCACGGACTTACCATCGACTTGAGCTGAGTCGGAGGCGCTCTCGAACTTTGGGCATATCTTTGACATCTATCGCAGCGTCGTGAATAATCAGCCGCGTCTTTATTCACGGTAGGCGAGAAATATCCGTACCGCAATACTTTCTTTTCTAGGGTTTGGCCCCCAGTGTGATCTCCACACTCACCTTCATTCACTTCTTGCAGTACACGTTTAATGTCATCGTATGCGATACACTGTAATAGGGGTATTGAAAACCCTTGACGATAAAGGACGTCGTCCTGTAAAACGTATCTTGCAGCCTTGCGTCTTACAGCTCGTCTTTCGCTCTTTTTTAACGGGAGGGTTCCGTTCTTGAGAAAATTCGTAATTGATGTCATCTAGGATTCTCTTTCTGGTTCAACTTCCAAGGCTAGCTCTACTTCCATTAGGCCGAAACTCGGTGATTCCAACACCTCTATCGGAACCATTTCGGTTTCTTTAGGATTATCAGAGCTTGCTAGCTTCGCCAGTCGATCTGCTTTCTGATTTTCCGCTCTTGGAATGTGTGTTATGGTATAATGCTCCAAACCTTCCAATAACTCCTTTAGCTGTTTGAGATAAGTGATGAGTCGAGGTCCTTTACCAACAAATTCTTCCTGAACTTGACATACAGCTATCTTGGAATCGCTATATATATCTAGTGTCTTCACTCCCAAATCTTTGGCGAGTTTCAGCCCGGCAATCAGGGCTTCATACTCAGAAAAGTTGTTAGTAGCAACAAATTCCAACCGTAATGCATAACAAATAGATCGTCCTTCAGGTGTTATTAAAACAACTCCGGCGCCGGACTTTCGATCGTTCTTGGCTCCGTCCGTATATAGTCTCCACGGACTAAGCTCCAACTCTCAATCCAAAGTAACTATCTTGTCACCCACCGTTTCCTCTTCGGGAATTGTAAATTCAGCTATGAAGTCAGCCAATGCATGCTCCCTTATTGATCTTCGTGGATGAAAGTTCAAATCAAATTGACTCAGCTCAATATTCCATTTAAGTAACCGTCCCGATGCTTCGGGTTTTTGCAACACTTGTCTCAAAGGTTGATCGGTATATACAACTATCGGGTGTGCCTGGAAATAATGGCAAAATTTGCGGGAAGCAATCAGGAGGCTATAAGCAAGCTTCTCTATCTTTGGATAGTTACGTTCTGCAGCGGCTAGTTTTTTGCTTACGTAATACACAGGTTTCTGGACTTTATCCACTTCACGTACTAATGCTGCCCTGACGGCGTGAGATGATACCGCCAAGTAGACGAACAAATTCTCATGTTCCATGGGCTTTGATAATATTGGAGGCTTTTCTAGGAAATCTAATAGATTCTGGAATGCCTCCACACATTCGGGAGTCCACTCAAAACTTTGCTTTCCCCGCTTTATGAGATCGAAGAAAGGTACACACTTGTCTGTTGCTTTGGAGATGAACCTGCCTAGTGCTGCAACTTTCCCAGCTAAGCTTTGAACATCCCAGATCTTCCGCGGCTCCTCTATATTCCAGATTGCTGCTATTTGGTCCGGATTGATTTCAATTCCTCTGGAACTCACGATAAAGCCAAGGAACTTTCTTGATGCCACTCCAAAAGAACACTTCAAGGGATTCAACTTCATCCCATACCTTCGTAGTATGCCGAACATTTCTGCTAAGTCCTTCATATGATCGGGAGATTGCTTGGATTTCACAAGCATATCATCTACGTAAACTTCCATGGTTTTCCCGATTTGATTGTAAAACATGCGGTTGACTAGGCGCTGATATGTGGCTCCCGCATTTTTTAACCCGAATGGCATTACCACGTAACAATACAACTCCAAGTTTGTGATAAAGCTCGTATGCTCTTGATCTGGTATGTGCATGGGAATTTGATTGTACCCGGAATAGGCATCCATAAAGGATAAAAGCTCATGCCCGGCCGTCGAATCTACTAGTTGATCAATTCTGGGGAGAGGAAAGCTATCCTTCGGGCAAGCCTTGCTCAAATCAGAAAAGTCGATACATGTTCGCCACTTTCCAGACTTTTTGACCAGGACAGGATTCGATATCCAATCGGGATACTTCGAATCCTTAATGAATCCATTACCTTTTAATTTCTCTACTTCTTCCTTCAAAGCTACTGACCGCTCTGGGCCTAACATCCGTCTTTTCTGCTTGACTGGTGGGTGCTTTGGATTAATACACAAAGAGTGGCTCATGATGGTAGGCGAAATCCCATGCATGTCAGCGTGAGTCCAGGCAAACACATCCCAATTTGCCTTTAAGAAATCAGCCAATTCCCTCGCTCTAACTGGATCCAGTTGCGAGCCGATCTTTAGTACTTTTGTTGGATCTGTTTCATCAATAGGTATATCGATTTTTATTTCGTTGGGAGTTGCCTTCCTGTCCCCGGGTTCTCTATCCTCTCTGGAATCTATATCCTCGAGTACGTCTGAGGGCGACTCTCTTGGGGCAGGACCCTTTAATTGCTATGCTGAGGCCTCCTTTGGAGGGGCAGAATCATCCTTAGCATCTATATCCAACCCCTTCATTAACATCTTTAACTCTGTCACGTAACAAGCTCGTCCCGTAGCTTGGTCGCCCCTCATCACCCCAACTCCTGAGTCAGTCGGGAATTTAAGCAACAAGCACCAAGGTGCAATACATGCCCTAAATTAGGCAAGGGCCGATCGACCCAGGAAGGCATTGTAAGGCGACTCCACATCCAAAACTACAAATGGCAGGATCCTTACTCTCTGGCGATCTCCCTGCCCTAGTGTGACTGGTAGTTCCACAAAACCCATCGGAGCTATATATGCTCCGTTAAAGCCACGTATCCATCCTTCGCATGGCTTTAAATCTTTTGCCTCAAGTTTAATCTGTTCGAAAGCTCTCTTGAAAAGGATATTGACCGAGCACCCTTTATCCACTAACACTTTATGGACTAAAGAAGGGCCAATTGTTGTGGTGATTACTAGTGGATCGTCGATTGGAGATTGAACTCCGGAATCATCTCTATTGCGGAATACGACGTCGACTGACATCGTCTTTTGTTGTTTTATTAGGGTAACATCATCGAGGCTACTGCACTCTCCAACCTCAAAATGCTTGGCGGCATTGACATACTGATCCATAGCTTTAAAACTACGACCAACTAGGTGAGGTCCACCTATAATAGTATTAATGACGATCCTCTTGCCTTTTTGCTGGGCTGAGGGTTTCGAGGTAGACGGGTTTGAGTCCGGAGCTTGTCCCCCTTGCCCCCTGTCCCTTGGGGTGACTTTGTACTCGTCTAACTTTCCTTCTCACAGCATTTTTTCGACAATATCTCTCAAATGACAGCATTCATTAGTGGAATGACCGTGAGTTCCATGAAACAAGCAAAACTTTCCTATTGCAATTTCTTTCTCAGTGGAGTCTCTGGGTGGTGGTTTTTTGTACTGCATTGTGCTATATGTGTCTAAATAAATATTCTCCAATGTATCATTTAACGGCGTATAATTTTCAAAAGTCTGGAATCTGGGTCTTTTATTAGAGCTATTCCCTCGGTTTCTGTTCCTTCTATTGCCATTCCCATTTCTGTTGTTATTACCATCACTCTGGTTGCCAACATTTACTTCCACCTTCCATGAACTGTCAGTAGATTGTTTCACAGCAACGTTACTCTGGACTCCTTCCTTCGAGGCCCCTTCGGACTTTCTCTTTCGATTTGCCTTAGCTTCTTCTCGCCTCAAGCGGATATTAGCCTTTTCATAGAACAATTCTCTAGTAGGAGGTGGTTTTCTAGCCAAGTAATCCCCGAACTCCGTGTCAGGATCTACCCCTTCTATCAAGGCCACCAGGATAGTGGGCTCATGGGGATCACTAACTTCGGTGACGGCCAGGTTGAAGCGATCCAAATATGACTTCAAAGATTCTCCTAGGGCCTGTTTAATCCGCGACAATTCTATGATGGTCTTGGACTTTTGGGCATGGAGTCGAAATTGATTCATGAAACGCTCACTCAATTCTGTGAAATTCGATACCGACCGAGGAGGGAGTCGTGTGAACCACATTAAGGCTAGTCTTCAAGATAGATTGGAAAAGCTTTGCATTTTACGGCATCTGGAGCTGCTGCTGCGTTCATGAACCATGCATATCTGATCAGATGCTGCCCTGGGTATGTTCTTCCTGAATATCGATCCATCTGAGGCAAGTTGAATCGCCGGGGGAACTGGAAATTCAGTATGTCATCTGTGAAGGGAGTATGACTTCGTTAAATGCCTCAATCTTCATTAGTATACTGCCGACTTTCGGACATAATCTGGCGCACCATTGCCCATACATCGGCGTTTGTTAATGTCTGCACAGGCTCTCTAGATCTGATGTTCTTATTACCCCTGGGTTCCTGGTCAGGGCATAACATCTTGTTTCTGGCGGCGGCTTCTCTATGTTGCTCTCTGTGCTCTTGGTCGATCTCAGGAGGTAGAGGTTGGAGAAGCTGTTGCTGTGTGGGGTTGGTAATATTAGGATCCCTGGGTAAGACGTGGGATCCGCGCATGGGTAGCAACATGGGCTGTTGCATGCTCGGGTCATCAGGGCCCAATACACAAGCAGCGTCTTCTCGGAATCGTAAAGATCCAAAAGTCAATTGATCGAGGTTCTGAGGTCGTTCAAGCGGCCTTCTCTCATGGGAGCGTTCTTCATCCGAAGAAGACGAATCATCTGTAGCAAGGCGGCGTGTTGGGGAAGGAGTCTTCTGCCTCTGGAGCTCCTGTAGTTCTCTACCCATAGTGATCATGTTTTCCTGCATGCGAAGGTTGTCAGGCCTTTGGGCTTCCAATGCTTCTTTAGTGCTCTGTAGCATGTCAAGAAAACGTGAAAAGTCTCCCTGGGTAATGGGTGCAGATGGATCAGGCTAAACATTAGTCATCGTGGTTGGAATCGGAGCGTTGGAGGGAGCTCGAGTAGAAGTTCCAGCTTCATTCTAGTTTGGATCGGATCGGTTCACAGCAGCCTGGTCGGGGCGGTTCGTATGGAGAGAGTGAGTACCCTCGACCTCATTAGACCGGATCGGATCGGTGCCTTCCACCCGGTTCGGATCGGCGCCTCCCATCCGGTTCGGATCGGCGCCTCCCATCTGGTTCGGATCATCCTGATCGGAGCGGTCTGCTCCACAGCTTTGAGCGCGTGACCTTGTTAATACGATGGCTTGCTGATCTTCTCTAGCATCATTTCCCCTAGCGCCTTGCACTTCTTTTCCTTTGGTCTTAGCCATGATACTCGATTCTTCAACGGTTGGTCAACAAGTATTGAAAGATGTCAGAGACAAGGGATTAACTTCTTTGAACTTGAAAGTCCAAATAGTAGAATGATAATCCCAAAAAGGCTAAGAATTCGAAGGGCTCTCAATGAAAGCACCAAAAAGTTAGACCAAAAATTGGTTCTAACACCCAAATTAGCTATGATTTTAATGAAATAGAACTGAAAAACAACGAAGAACACACGATTTATAGTGGTTCGGCGTTAAAGAGCCTACGTCCACTTTCTATTCTTTTGATTGATGATATGAATGAAAATACAACAATGATTCTCACTCAACTTCACAATTACAATGCATAAAATCACTCAAATCTCTCAAATATAGGCTTTAAGAGATGAATTTGATCTGAATATGATTGTGAAATTCGGCTGTGAATGAAGTTAGAACTAAGAATTTGCCAAAAGATCCTTTCAAATGACCCCTGATGGTGTATTTATAGGTGAAAAATCTCCTCGAAGTGGCTTCGGTTCGGAACTGCGTGGCACCCATCCCATAAGAGTCGGGTTCAGAGGCCTTCAGATGGTGACAGCGCATCGATTTCCTGGGAGATCGTGGGAGAAATGGTCATGCTCGGTCCGATTCTTCAAGAAATGTGTGTAGCAACGGTCACAGGCTCAGAGAAAGGGTTCGGATCGGCTACCTCCGATCTGATCCGATGAGGCCACCTGTTATCTTTTGATGTTGCTGACGTACTTCTCCGAACCGAACCGATATGGTGTCTGCGTCTTTGATCTCTACTTCTTTCTTGCGCTGATTCCCTCTGATCCGAACCGGTTGATGGCTTTCCCACTATTTGCTCTTTGTGTAGCTTATTTCACAAGGAGGCTAACAATGCCTAAAATTCATATTCACATACATCTCAATTTATGTCCCAAATCAATGCTTACATATGTCCCAATTTATGCTCAACTTATATTTTCCAACATATGCCAAAATATGAATTCATATTATCCAACAGAATATATTCCCCCAAATCCATATTCGTATATTTCCAAATTTTATGCCCAAATTTAGATCCATATTTTCCAATACCAATTATGCCCCAAATTATGTCTTTCTCAGTTGTTCCCAATTTCGCATGTTCGCATTTTTGAGCGTTAGTCCTAGGCTCGAAGGCAGCCTGACTATATAAAAATAATAAGGGAAAAAAGACGGAGAGAAGAGAATCAAGAATAGGCATAATAACGAATCAAAAATAAACTAATAGAAATAGGCATAAACTGAATAGGAATATTATGACAAGATTTAAAATGGCGGCGGTATGTCATATAAAAGTAGATCTGATAATTATGTCATAATAGAACTAATTAGGCACCGATTCAAGATCCAATTTTTACATACATATCAAGATTACTATTTAAATATTCAGATCTAAAAATAACATGAACTCACAGCGAATAGATCTGAGGAAATGGATCCAAATTACTGCGAAGAACATGTTGAATAAGTTGTTGTAGCCATCGCTGAATTTGTCGCAGCAATCTTCGAATATGTATAATCTTCTTTGAATTGATTTAGAAGAAGAAAGGCCATTTTAATTTTCGTTGCAGCAGAGCTTCGCCGTTAGCATTATTTTTAGATGAATAAAACCTAGGTTTAGGGTCCTTTATATAGCCTAGGGTTCAGTGAATCTTGCTCATAAAGGTGTTCAGATACAAAACGAAGTATTTCACCCAGATCTGTCAAGGGTGGGTCGACCCCCCTTTGTGTGGGTCGACCTATGGGTCGACCCCCTTTGGGTAGGTCGACCTATGGGTTGACCCACATTTGAGTGGGTAGACCCACCTACACGAGAAATCTGCCGCCTTACCAAATTTCGAATTTTGAACCGAATTTCGAATTTCTGGACCCATTTTTGAATTTCTAAACCTATTATATATATATTCTTCCTGTGCGTATACAAACTTCAGACCTTAATAACTTCTTCATACGATGTTCGATTTACGCAAACCAGGTGTCTATTTTGACTAGAATTTCAAGACGGATGCAATGGTACAGTCTATTTTACTTAATTCTAAATATTTAATTAAGTTATCCACAATTCATTGTTAATAGTGTATTTCACACTAATTATTCTTTAATTCATCATCTTTAGTGTCGTTAAAATTCCGAGGTGTTACATCGCACCTCTATTCATAGAAGTATGAGTGTTATGGATGAAAATGTTTTCAAAATTTGCATTCGTATAGAACTGCCCATATATTTAGTGATTTTGCGTCATGTTTTAAAAAGTATTTTCAAAAATAAAATGCATTCATATAGGGTGATCCGATTTAAAATCATTATGCATACATGTTTTGTGGTTTTGATGCATTATGTACACCGTGCACATGCGCACATTGGTCGCAAAATTGGATATACACTAATTTTTTGTGTAGTTTCGGATAATTAGGCTCCAACGCCAAGACTTAGTCATTGGTAAAATTTCGGGATGAAATTTCTTCTAAGAAGGGAAGAATGTAACAACCCGGAATTTTGGCAATATTTAATTTAGCTATTTAATTAGGTTCCGTAAACGAAATTTTCACAAATGATGGAATTTAACTAGAAAAATTGAAATGTTGCGTTCGTGATGGAATTCTGGTCAACTTTCATGTTTGGAACTTCACGAACAGAGCCCTTATGAAAATGTTATGTACGAAATACGAAAACGGATAGAAAATAAATCAAAAAATACATAATAAATATTATACCATTTATAACTCATCTCCATTAGGCAAATCTGTAACAACCCGAATTCCGACGGACCAATTTTTTTTTTAAATTCTAATCTGTCGAAACCCGTGTTGGTTTGTCTGGTATCCTGCAGAAAAGACAGAGATAATAAACATATCAGAGCTCAGAAAACATCTCATAGTGGAATGGAATAAAATATAATATAATCAAATATAACCTTACCCAGATAATAACACTGCCTAACCAGTATCCAAGTTATCAAATCTCTGCCACAAATCTAACCTACGAGTATGTTATAAGGAGGGGGTCAGAACACAAGTTCTGGTGACTAGATTTAGACTATACATTTCGGATAACCTTACATATACTGTTCAGTTACATTTTCTTATTTATTAGGTTACTTGGGCGAACAACACTCATGGCTTACACATACGTCGTACCCATCTACTTCCCAGTAGATTAACCTAATACATTATATATGTAGCTACCCCCAACATTTAGGTACACCCCCATGGTACCCCAGCCACATGGTCTCCGCCGTAACGCCAGAGAAATATATGCAGTCCCTCATCCTACGTCGGAACGACGTACGGATCTACGTATAACAACGCTACGTTCTGCATAGAACCCCATCGCCATGCTACGTAAGCATATGGACTGCCACCTTTGATCGAATCAGATTCCATCACAGAGTAATGCCCTAGAGTCTATTATCCACCACCTAGAGATGACATGCATGTATCTATACTTTCTCACGTACGTATCGTCAATCATACTCCATGCCTTAACTTTTACGATACACCATCCGAAAACGGTATGCATGTATTTGCACATATTATCTACTATGCACCGAGTTCCGTAATAGGGATGTATCAAAAAACATAGAACTTGGTTGGGAGCCTTTTCATATATCTGTATCCACAGATGCTATTGTCTGGATTTTCACGGTGGCTATGGTCCCATCAGACCCCTCCCTAAACTAGTGAAAGATAAACATAATTGAGAGCTATTGACGTGGCCTAGAAACACTACAAACAACATCCTAATTTGGATGCCCTGCAACCAAATCCTTGATAGTGAAAGGTCGATGCTCTATAGGTTTAGCTCCCTGTCTTTCCGAATCACGCATCATGCTGACTATCGATGACTGGTACCCGACGATTACTATCAATCAGATGGTTAGACCCGCCAATGGAAAATAGATAAGATGGTCGTAATGCGCCTAGTCACAAGGCAACAAGATCGTCAAATCACCTATGTCACCCTGCAGCCTTCTGACTGCCCCCATCATGGTAGTCAAGGTATACTCACCGGGTAGTAACGCACTGACCCAACCCCTACGAGCACAGCCTAAGCACTACCATTGCATAGGGGACTACAAAGAGTACCCTCCACGTCCCAGGAACCCACGTGCTTCCCCTTCCAGTCCTTTGGAGCCAGCAGAATGTCAACAGAACAAAAGGAAGAATAGGCAGAATAATCAGTTGGAGGTGCGCTTCCCTCGTGTCTCATGATACCACGATGATCTACCCTCTTGGGTTATTCATCTTCAGACGTACAGATTGGTCCAAGCGCCTCAAGTCGAAATGTTATTAAACCCTATATCTAAACATTTAATTACGCGTTTGCTCTACCTCATCAGATTTCCAGTTAACTTGGTTATTTCAAGCCATATTGACTTCTTATTCAAGTTACCAAGTTCCTCTTGCATATTAATTTAAGTTATATAACTTGACCCATTTAAGTTTATTAATAAGCCTTTAAAATGTTATTCTTATCAGCAGATTTCAGATTCTCAAGTTTATAGATTACTTAATGTATAATTAAGTACCACTTATTGCATTTCATAAGTTTTCCCCTCTTTTCTCTACTTATCACAAACCGCAGGTTTCCAAATTTACAGATTACTTAATTTATAATTAAGTACAACTTATCTCATTACATAAGTTATCCCATTCCCTCTATCATTTACTACAACCTAAGTTATAATTTCCACTTGTCCCTAAGACAAGCCTACCTATTATCTTTCCTTGTCCCCTTTCAGGTTTATTCATAATAGATTATTATCATTCCCCATTCATTCCAATATTTATACCGTTGTAACATTCATTTCGATTAATTACAATTAATGCCATTCACTACGCCACAAATCTCATTTTGGTACTCCCCTGTCCTTCAAATTTGATACAGCCTATAGCCTTATCAAACTTGATAGGGATCTAAGCCATATCCAAACATTTAGGGAGGGCTTTCAACCTAATTGAAGTTTGATATGCTTATAGTTCTTGTCAAATTGGTGTCTATTTACGTGTAAACATTTCCCACCAACACGCACGCGTACTCCCTCCCTTTTTTCATTTCTCTCGCGCTCTCCCCCTCTCTTTTTTAATTTCCCTCTCTACCATGCCCTCATTCTAATTTGGAATTCCATTCTGCCATCTTTTAATTTCTCTACTCGCGAAAAAGATTACAAAATTGAAATTCCTTTTGCTTAATCAATTCGATTCTCATTTGTTTTACAAATGTTGTAAACAATTTTTCTGGTGTAATCGATTCCATTATTCTCTTTTTTTAGGTTAATAGTTTACGGTAGGAGCTTATTTTCTTGTGTAAAAGCAGCTGCTGCAGTACAAACCAGGTGATAAATAGCCTCTTTTCAGCTTGAATTATGTGTACTTTTTGTCTGCTATAGTTTGTATTCACATGAAATGGATGTTGTTTTAAAAAAAAAAAATCATTGTGTGATATTCACTGTTTGCTATGCATAAAGTTTGCTTGAAAACTGATTGAGTTATGTTTGAAATTTTCACACCTATACACAAGTCATGTGATTGGCTTGAGGAAGTATGAATCCATGGCGAAGATTAAATTCGGGTGTAAGAATGATAATTTGTGAGATATAATTTCTAAAAGGAGGGTTGAATGTGATAACCCTAGATAAAACCCTATTTTAATGATTACTTTTATATAACCCCTTGGCATAAATAAACAAATGATGATGTTGTGTGTATTTATACATGAATGTGTTGTGCATGTTTTATATGCAAGTGATAGGAACATAAACATTATTTTCTTAAATATTCATGATGAATCAATTTTTATGTAAACTAGGATTGATTAAAATCTTAAAGCCATTTATATTCAAGCATGGTTTAAACAACAATGGGAAATAATTCTAAAAATATAGTATGGGTTTTATTTAAATTACAAGTCGTGTATAATTGTTTCTCAATTCAAAGAAAAGAGTAATTTGTCATATAAATAGTGTGATCATTTAACTCTAAAATAGAAAGAGGTTTTTGGGTAAAATAAAGAAGGTTATAAGGTATTCAAATCTATTAGGCAGGTCCACTTACAACAATAGCAAACAAAATCTATAAAGAATGATTGGAGGTTATATTAGGGATAGGATGGCTATTTTATAGGGACAAAACACTAATAGACAGTCATAAATAAATGAGTATAGTATCATTTTTGGGAAAAGGATAGTGTCTTCATTTTTCTCTAAGGATAAGTGATAATGGAGCAGTAAATACCAACAGAAGCGAACTAGAAAATATAGGAGATGGAGTCTTGGTGAGTATGATGCATTTGTAATGGTAAACTGGAGGTCTTGATCGCTAATAATATAAATTAGTTCTTAATTTTCTAATATCACATTGGACAATTATTAGCATTCGCCGACTCAGTTTATCTCTTTCCTTTAAAATATGATAGATTTATGTATATTGATCAAATTTAAAATCTTTCTCACGATTAAATCACAAATTTAATATACTTTTCAATGATATTTACATTAGATATCTAAAAACATAATTTTATATATAAATTTTTAACTACATTTTAGTAAAGTAGTCAAAGCTGGATTATAAAATGCAGATAAAACCATGTATAAATACACCATTAAAATACAAATTTTAACTACATTTATTTTGTAATCTAGTTAAAAATTGTATATTAACGGTGTATTAAAATGCTAACTATAATTTTATTATGCAATTGAAAGCTTCATTCAGCTAGCGCAACAACTACACCACTAAAACATAGTTTCAAAGTGCCCTGCTGAAAACATTTTTTTTACTGCATTTCAATAATATAGTTAAAAACCGACAGCTAATGTAATTAATGATCGAATTTGAGTACTGCAGATTTTATATGCATTTTAACAACATTCGAATTTTAACTACATTAGAAAAATGTTGTTAAAAATAGTAGTATTGTAATGTACCATTAAAATGCAAATTTAACAATATTTTTGTAATGTAGTTGATGACTAGATTCAATTTGTGCAGTTTTTAACTATTTCTAAAATGCGGTCATGAATTATATTACAAAAATGCAATTTTAACTGGATATTAGTTATACGTAAGAAAAACTGTACCTAATGCAGTTTAAAATTTCATTATAGTGCATTATTATAATAAGGTTAACATCTACAACATTATTTTGCATTTTTTAACTAATTTTATCAAATGTAGTTAAAACTGCAAAATGCCAGTAATGCATTTACAACTGCATCACTAAAATGTTATTAACAACTGTATGCATCAGATACAACCACATCATTATTTTTTTATTAGAAACTATATATCTTGGATGCAGTTATAATTGCATTCGTAAGATGTCATTTTTAACTACATCGATTACGTAAAGTTTTTCAACTTTTTGCTAGTTGAATTTGATGAATTAATATTAAAAAAAAATGGATTTGTTGCTTTAAAAAACTTGCGTCATTTTGATGCAGTTATGAAGTTATAGATGTTGATGATCATTAGCATTTTTGTATTCACATTTTTTTTATTAATTTATCCAATACAAAGAATGGTTTCTTATAAATAGTAATATTATTTGTGTGGTGCTAAGGGAACCGTGCTTTGTGCTAGGGGTATCACAGAACCATTAACCGACTATTGTTCAGTTGGCGGCGGTTGTACGCCAAACGCAGCAAAAAAGAAAAAGAAAGACGTTCCACGGTACCCGTGATATCCCGAAACACAAATCGAGTTTCCCTTGGCACCGTACTATTATTTAATACTGTGTTATTCACATGGGCATTATAAACTCTAGGTCCGGCTCTATAAGGGCATATCGAAAAGTAAGTGACATGGGTCTAACTTCAAGTTTGTTGTGCACTGGACCAACCTTGAACAGCTGTTGTTATGCTTAAGTTGCGAAGACTCTCATGCTAATTTTGAATTTTAAGCGTCTTTTCACATTTTCACTCCAATTAAATTTTAGTTCCACTCCCCTTTTCTCAAAATCCATGTGATACCTTAAATTAATCATTTAAGTGAAAATTAAAATACATTTCGGATTTTAAAACTTATTTATTTTAAACCATTAATTTTAAAACTAACTTTATGTTCTATTATTTTAATTCATACTTTTTCTGTTTTCAAATATAAAAGTAATTCTAACTGTTATGATTTGTGGATATACACTCAAAAAGTACATATTAAGTTTACTATAATTAACTAATTACACATTTGAATTTGAATTGTTTTGACATTGCGATATAATTTATAAATGAATATCGAGATAGAAGTAAATATTTTATTATAATCTCTAAAGATGTATGGTGAAATGTTTAATTAAGTGATTAGCATGATTTGGTTTTTCAGCCTTCACTAACTCCCTACCTTTCTTTGTAAGGAAAAAATACACGTAGGTACACATGCGAAGTGCACCTCTTAAAATATATATGGGCGCACTTACTAAACGCGCCCTTCCAAAAATACATGGGCTCACTTCAAAAGTGCGCCCATGAAATTTTATATAGCCCACATTGAAACAAGTGGCTATAGACATGAAAGATGAAGTATTAACTGTAAAAATAAAGCATGAAGCATTAAGTGTAAACGATCAATACTGTGATACAACATGTGTACATGCTGTAGACACAGGGAACAACAAGCATCACGCTATTGCGATGTGAGGATATATGCAAGGTAGTAAGTAGTAAATAATGATGTGTGCAGGGATTACTGTAATGCAAGAATGAGCATTGCAATCGTGGCCAAAGCTAAAATGCATGAACTTGTGAAGCTGAAAATGTAGGAGCATTGAGACTTCATCAATCGGGTTGAAGTGCTCAGTCAAAGCTGAAGTGACGGTGTATCTCTTGATCAGTGAGTGTTAGGTAAACTTTAAATGTGGCATTGGGAAATGATAGAAAAATAAAGGGATAAGTGGCAGTTCGTAAAGTGATGTGTCTTTAGGTGTCAAGAGTCATGTTTGTTCGTTAAGTGTTGTGTCTGTTTGTTTTAAGAGCCATGTTAGTTAATGTTGTGTCTTTCGAGAAGTCATGTAAACCACTATATATAGTGGTGGTCATTTAGTTGTATGTGATGTGAAGAAAAAAAAAGAGAAAAAGAAAAGAAGGATTGTAAGGAAGATTGAAGTTGAAACAAAAAGAATTATAAGAAGTATTCTTCCTCTAAATACAATCATCTACTTTCCTCCTCTTCTCAATTCTACAAAGTGGTATCAGAGCTTCCGTTTTTACAAATTGGTATCATAGCTATGTTGAAACAATGGTATTTTTATTCTTCTCAACGTTCGTTCTCACAAAGGAAAACTTCGAACAGTGGTGTAGTAGAAAGAAAGAAGGGTTAATCTCCAAAGGACTACGGGAGATTGTTGAGAGTGGCTATGAGTGGCCAAAAGACGTTAAGAACATGACGGAGAAAGAGAGTGAGACATTCACAAGCTTGAGAAGGAAAGATCTGCAAGCTTTTATGGTGCTGAGTGAGAACGTTGATAAAGAAGCATGGAATCATATTAATGGAGAGAAAACCGTGAAAGATTCATGGGAATTGTTAAAAGAGGTGTACGCAAATGAGGATGTTGAGATGGCAGAGGTCGAAGAAGAAGAAGTAGAGGAAGAGTTGGTTAAAGAAATGGAAGAAGTGGAAGAAAATTTTGAGGAGGTCAAAGAAGAGAAAGGAGATGATAGTGTTGATGAAAATGGACGAGAAGAAAAGAAAGTTCAAGAACATGATTCAGACGAAGAGAGCGTACTAGCAAAAGAAACAGATCGTGTTGAAGAGCGGACAATGGGAAACAACGAAGAAGAAGTAATTGCTGAAAAAAGCAAGAGGCTGGAATCAAGAATGCTACATGCAATGTTGAGGAGACACTAATGGAAAATGAAGAAGAAGGGAGCCTTGACGAGGAAGCAAAACATCGATTATCTGAGATAGCGGACTCGGTTATGGTCCAATCTCCAAAGGCAAAATCAGATGAAAGCGATACTGAAGCTGAAATGTTGGAAGAAAAGGATAAGAAAGAAAAGAAAGGTAAAAACGAAGAAGATGAAAATGAGAAAACGGAGAAGGCGATGTTAAGGAGAATAAGGAGAAGAATAGACCAAAAGACAAGGACATGCACGAAGGGAAGAGTGAAAAAGAGCCTGAGATGGAAAGGAAAGTCCCGGTCAGTGAGGATTGGTGGGACATGAAAATGAGGGAACCTTTGCTAATTCTGGATGGACCACCAGTCAAAGAAGATGAAGTTGTGACATTCATGTTAGGTGCCTTAAGGAGGACACCATTTAGTGACTTGTCCAAATATTTCATAAATCAGAGGGACGTTGGCAAGCATAATTGGAAATTAAAAACAAACAAATGGTGGAAATGGTTTGCAACCAGTGTGTTCCGACAGTACAGAGTAAGGGGCTCAAACATACAGAAAAAGAAACGTGGAGAGCTAACTGGTGATGTATACAAACTGTAACACCCCGGATTTTTGAATAATCGAATTAACTAAAATAAAGAATAATTAATCTCAGACGTGAGAATCAAGGAAAATGGGTTGCGCCATTGTGTTCGTCTCGGAATTCTGGTTGAAATAGAGTCCGAGTTTGCGGGAAACGGGTAACGAATGAAAGAGTTATGGACGAACGAAGTTTGGTGGCTAAAAGGAGAAAAAAAATGCACTGGCGCACTTGGGAAGTGCGCCAGTACAAATTTACATTGGCACACTTCCCAAGTGCGCCAGGCCGAGAGCAAACCTGCACAGCTTTCTAGTTCAGGCTGACCCATGTTTTTGAGTCCTTTCTGACTCTTTGCTGAGTCATTAGGGCTGACTCATCACCCTATCATGATTGAATGGTTTTGATTAACCCTAAGAACATCCGACGGCTTAAATTAATTCAAAACTCTATAAAAAATACCCATAGACTCAAACCCAAAATTAGAATTAAAACTGAAACTATGGCCGTCATGTTGTTGTCTTGAACCCTAGAGCAGCCGCCACCAAAATTAAGAGGAAGAACAGCAACCAAGTCAGAACTATTCAACCCTAACAGCGAATCTTCATCAAAGGAGAGCTAATTCAACTCTAGAAATCAGAATTCAGAACTCAAGACTGCTTTTGAGTTGTGAGTTCGATAGTTTTAACAAGATAATTAGTAATTTAATTGGATTAAGATATAATGCGAATTGTATTGATGTGATATGAAGTATTGATTTCATGTTGTAATTATGTTGTAGGATTATGATTGAAATCTCTATGACGTTATGTTGTGATGCTATCATTTATGATGTAAAGTTATGTTGCTATCATCCATGTTGTAATTTTATCATCAAGTTTCTTATGCTACTTTGTTATATCGATTCATATGATAAATCATTTGTAGGCAAGTTTAGATTTTGATTCAAACATGAATCATATACATGTTGGGTAGAATTATATGTGAACTTACATGGCTATGACACCTAGTTTATGTGAAAATTTAATTGGTAGTTAGGCTATAACATGTGTGAATTATATGCTAAATTTTACATGATACTTTACATGTTAGATGCATGTTTACACCCTTGTTATGATGTATAAATCACATATGTAAGTTGTATGAATATATGAGTTTAGAATGTGAATCATGTTATGCAAGTTTAGGGGTATTGCCTATGAAAATTAGCACCTTTAGATATAGATCTATGACGTATGTTATTTATGCTAGTTTGTGGCCATTTTCTCATCAAAGTTCACACCTTTAGATTTGGATCCATGACATATGTTGTTTATGCAAGTTGTAACTTTGGCCTATGCAAGTTTTAGATGTAGAACATCATTCACATATGCAAGTTCATACATATGTTAGATCTTTGGTTTAATTATGTGTATATATTGTAATGTTTTCTTTTATTTCATGAGTTAGACTATTCGAGTCTAACGTATATTTTTACGTTAAACGAACAAACATACTACGTGGGGGTAAAGGGGATAATATTAAAAAGATTTAGTTGGCATAAATGCCTTAAAAGGCATAGAATATAATTGTGGTGAAATTGGTATGATTTTACATACCATAAATGGATGGACATAATTGAGTCAATTATGGACATCATTAAATTTGGAATTGATTGATAATTTGAATAGGGAAAGTAATTCAAATTGTGGGATGATTAATTAGGAGTAATTAATCGTCTAAGACACGAGGTTAGGCTCTTTTGTGGTGTAAGACTGCCCGGACCCGCCCGGCAAATCCAGCTGCCACAAATGTCAGTCTAATGTGAGAGGTCTTAGGCATAAACTAAATACGTAACAATTATAAAGACACGAGGTTAGGCTCTTTTGTGGTGTAAGACTGCCCGGACCCGCCTGGCAAATCCAGCTGCCACAAATGCCAGTCTAATGTGAGAGGTCTTTATGAGGTTACGATATTAATGAATTAAGAAACACTTAACCAGAAAAACATGTAGTGGGACATGAGGGGGTTAAGTGGGTGCCTTGGGTGGCATGTGGAATCTAGTGGGTGCCTTAGGTGGCATTTGAAATACGATTAGAAATACTTAACCAGAATTGAAGCATGTAATTGAAACATGTATAAGAAGTGGGTTAAGTGGGAAATACTAGAGGGGACCAAGCTTAGGTGGATAGCTTGTGTCAAATCATGGGGGCCCGTTTCAACCAGTAACCCATAAGTATCTCTGTGGGCTCGACCTAAGTTGAGGACGGGACACACGTATTGGTCTTGACTGTAAGAGGCCAAAACGGGTGAGCGGTGGCAACGCAAGTCCAACGGGTTCATGTGCGTGTGTGGGCCCGGGCTGGTAGGTAAGACGTTGTTGCATCGTGTAGGTATAAGCCGTGCATCTCGGATAGTATCAGGTTGCCACTTTGGGGAGTGATACACCCCACTGTGGGACCAGCACGGGTATCTACGAGTTAGGGAGCCGATCGCTTGGGGTAGGACTTAGGGTACACTTAGTTCTGTTTGTTTCTATTGGTACCGTCTGTTTCTGTTGGGTGGTAACACCTGTCTGTTTCTGCGGGGTACCGTCTGTTGGGATGGTAAAGGTCCATTACTAGTGTACACCTAATTCTACATTCTGTTTCCGTAGGGATTATTCTGTTTCTGTCTCTGTTCGGGTGATAAAGGCCCATTACTAGCAATCTGTTTCTATATAGATTATTCTGTTTTGATTCTATTCCAGTTTAAACATTAGGGTAACGCCTAATCCCGTTATACTAGTGGTGGTGCAGTATAGTAATTATCTTGTAGTGGTCTAGGTGTGCCTTTAACGTTATCATTGTTCATCTAGTTTCCTTGTTTACTCTGTCATACTCAATGGTTCATGGTCATTTCCTTACTTTCCAACTTATGCCTTAGCCTAGTTACTTTGTTAATTATATTGTTAGAGTTATCGCACTAGCCAGACTTTATGTCTGACCCCCCTTTTTCCATCTCTTTCCTTCCCCCCAGGTGCTCAGGTTGGAACTAGCACCAGTACAGCTTAATTTTGGACTGCTTTTAGAAGATTGCTTGGATCGCTGAAGTAAAGCTCAGCTTCTCTTTATTTATGGTTATTTTGATGTTGGGGATTATGTCTTTCAGTTTATGTACTTTGTTTTATCAAGATGGATATGATGTACTTGACTTTAGTTTATGGTTTTTGATGACGTAACCAAACATATGGGTTTATCCGCTGCAATGAAATAAAGTTTTAAATTTTCAAGTACTGCTTATATCTGTCTTGTTGTGATTTTCTGTTCTATACTTACTTAAAACGCTCCATTGAAGTTAATGCATTCCCTTTGTGAGTGACATTAATGGACGTGGGGTGTTACATGTGGTATCAAAGCTGAAGGTTACCAGAACAGATATGAATTTTTGAAAAACTATTTTTCAAAACAATTTTTATGAAGAAGTACTTTCAAAAGTATGTTTCTAGGAAAGTATTTTCAAGAGAAAAGTATATTTTAGAAAGCATAACCCTAAGAGCCATATATATTTCCTTCAGTCCTTTTTTTATTGAATCTTTCCTTTTTCGTTTCAGCATGTCTGAAGCATCTGAGATACCAGAGGGCGTTCATGTGCCCGGTTGGTTTCGTCAATATCTTGAGGCTAGGGCCGCCGCCGCAGGTCCAGCAAATGATCCTCCTCCTCCTCCTCGTGTCGATAATTTCGCAAAGATATGTAAGGACTTTAGAGCAATGGGTGGAAAACCTTTTCACGAGACGGAGACATTTGTTGAAGCTCGTAACTGGCTAAAGGAGGTGGAAGAATTGTTTGGAATCTTTAAAGTGGATGATGGAAGAAATGTCCAGCTAGCTGCGTGGCTAATGAAGGATGAGGCCTCGTTTTGGTGGGAGGTCACTAATGGGGGACGTCCAGTCGATACATGGCCAGATTTTAGGCAAAGGTTTGAGGCGAAGTTTCTCTCACGGGCTGAAGAGAATCTATGGAAAGGTTTTTGGCGCTGAAGCAAGGGAATCTATCGGTGAAAGAGTACGTCAACAAATTCAACCAATTGGCAAGGTTTGGCTTAGACTTAGTGAATACTGCAGAAAAGAAGGCTCTAAGATTTGTTAAGGGTTTAAACGAGCCGCTTCATGGGTTAGCTATGACCCACATTTCTATGGGGGCTACCTTCAAGAAATTGGTTGACATGGCGTTAATGCATGAAGAGGAAGCCAAAAGTGAGAAAAAAGAAGAAAAGCACGAAGGACCACAGAACAAGAAAACGGGGCCCAAAAAGGAAACACAAAAGAAGGATGGGAAGTCTGAAGATAGGAAGGAGAAGAAGTGCTTTACTTGTGGAAGCTCGACCCATCTGAACAAGGATTGCAGGAAAAGGAAGGGCACTTTCTTCAACTGTGGCAAAGCGGGACATCTGATTAAGGACTGCCCAAGGAAAGGGCATAGGGCAGGACCTACTTCTGGAGGACAGGCGAATACCCTCAAGGCTGGTGGATAGGATAGAAATAAGAAAAAATTCTGAAGATGGTTTAATTTCCTTATATGATTGTTGAGTTAAAACTCTTTCTGATTCTGGCATTTTGATTCTGTAATTGATACTCTGCACTTTAATACTCGTCTTTTTCTGATCTCGTAGTTGTTTCGAACCCCATTTGTGGTCTGGCTCAATTGTTAGTGATTTGTAGGGGTTTGAAATTATCTGTGTTAGGCGTCAAAAATTTGAATGTGACATTTGTGTGCTCAATTTTATGGGCTATGGGTTGGGTCTAAATGGACCAGCTTTCTGTGTAGAGGGTCGTTAAGTTTCTAACTTGTCGCGGGAAGACCCCCAAAGTTTCTTGTAACCCACAAGGGTCTGTTATGCTTAGCTTTCTGAGAATCATTCTGTAATCTGATATGTACCAGTAGTCTATAAGTATCTGAATATTTCTAAAGGATAGGGGTTTCTACTCGAAGCATGAAGTAGATTTACAGTTTTGACATTGTTTAATGGGGGTAATTTTCTGAGTGGCAGTCTGATGTTGATTTCGGTCTTCGGTGCTGAGACTTAGGGAATTATTCTCTTAACCGATGTCAAATGGGGACAGAGCTTTTGTTTTAGTTGTATCATTTGTTTGTATCCCATCGACCGAATCTTTGACCTTTAGATAGGAAACCCATGGATGTAAACATGTGTTTGAGACATGTTATGTTTGATGGTTGCAAGTGTTTGCTAGTGGTTGCCTGTGGACGCATATACACACACATTAGGCACTAGATCGGCTCAATCACTTCATATTGCATATTGCATATAAATGTGTGTACATATTTAAGTAATGGATGTATAATGATTGTACCATCATATGGATGTTGCTTTTTGGTGAATGGTTGTGCACACATGTAGAAATGATATGTATCGATAAGGTTCTTTCGCATACATAATGGACGCATGGCACTATCATGGTTTGCATTAAGGAGGTCAACTGAATCAGTAGACCGCCTGATTTTGCATTAGATAAGGAACATATACACACACTTCCTGCATATGTTCATACAACATTAGAAATTCTATAAGGACAATAGATGCCCGTGTTTGATGGTTGAGTAGATGGTTGTTTGGATGGTAGGATATACATTCTCCTTAACTTGGAGATTTCGGGGGCGAAATCCTTTAAGGAGGGGAGAATGTAACACCCCGGATTTTTGAATAATCGAATTAACTAAAATAAAGAATAATTAATCTCAGGCGTGAGAATCAAGGAAAATGGGTTGCGCCATTGTGTTCGTCTCGGAATTCTGGTTGAAATAGAGTCCGAGTTTGCGGGAAACGGGTACCGGATGAAAGAATTATGGACGAACGAAGTTTGGTGGCTAAAAGGAGAAAAAAATGCACTGGCGCACATGGGAAGTGCACCAGTACAAATTTACATTGGCGCACTTCCCAGGTGCGCCCAGTCCGAGAGCAAACCTGCACAACTTTCTGGTTCAGGCTGACCCATGTTTTTGAGTCCTTTCTGACTCTTTGCAGAGTCATTAGGGCTGACTCATCACCCTATCATGATTGAATGGTTTTGATTAACCCTAAGAACATCCGACGGCTTAAGTTAATTCAAAACTCTATAAAAAGACCCATAGACTCAAACCCTAAATCAGAATTAAAACTGAAACTATGGCCGTCATGCTGTTGTCTTGAACCCTAGAGCAGCCGCCACCAAAATTAAGAGGAAGAACAGCAACCAAATCAGAACTATTCAACCCTAACAGCAAATCTTCATCAAAGGAGAGCTAATTCAACTCCAGAAATCAGAATTCAAAACTCAAGACTGCTTTTGAGTTGTGAGTTCGATAGTTTTAACAAAATAATTAGTAATTTAATTGGATTAAGATATAATGTGGATTGTATTGATGTGATATGAAGTATTGATTTCATGTTGTAATTATGTTGTAGGATTATGATTGAAATCTCTACGACGTTATGTTGTGATGCTATCATTTATGATGTAAAGTTATGTTGCTATCATCCATGTTGTAATTTTATCATTAAGTTTCTTATGCTAGTTTGTTATATCGATTCATATGATAAATCATTTGTAGGCAAGTTTAGATTTTGATTCAAACATGAATCATATACATGTTGGGTAGAATTATATGTGAACGTACATGGCTATGACACCTAGTTTTTGTGAAAATTTAATTGGAAGTTAGGCTATAACATGTGTGAATTATATGCTAAATTTTACATGATACTTTACATGTTATATGCAAGTTTACACCCTTATTATGATGTATAAATCACATATGTAAGTTGTATGAATATATGAGTTTAGAATATGAATCATGTTATGCAAGTTTAGGGGTATTGCCTATGCAAATTAACACCTTTAGATATAGATCTATGACATATGTTGTTTATGCAAGTTTGTGGCCATTTTCTCATCAAAGTTCACACCTTTAGATTTGGATCCATAACATATGTTGTTTATGCAAGTTGTAACTTTGGCCTATGCAAGTTTTAGATGTAGAACATCATTCACATATGCAAGTTCATCCCTATGTTAGATCTATGTTTTAATCATGTGTATATATTGTAATGTTTTCTTTTATTTCATGAGTTAGACTATTCAAGTCTAACGTGTATTTTTACGTTAAACTAACAAACGTACTACGTGGGGTAAAGGGGATAATATTAAAAAGATTTAGTTGGCATAAATGCTTTAAAAGGCATAAAATATAATTGTGGTGAAATTGGTATGATTTTACATACCATAAATGGATGGACATAATTGAGTCAATTATGGACATCATTAAATTTGGAATTGATTGATAATTTGAATAGGGAAAGTAACTCAAATGGGGGGATGATTAATTAGGAGTAATTAATCGTCTAAGACACGAGGTTAGGCTCTTTTGTGGTGTAAGATTGCCTGGACCCGGCCGGCAAATCCAACTGCCACAAATGTCAGTCTAATGTGAGAGGTCTTAGGCATAAACTAAATACGTAACTATTATAAAGACACGAGGTTAGGCTCTTTTGTGGTGTAAGACTGCCCGGACCCGCCCGGCAAATCCAGCTGCCACAAATGCCAGTCTAATGTGAGAGGTCTTTATGAGGTTACGATCATAATGAATTAAGAAACACTTAACCAGAAAACATGTAGTGGGACATAAGGGGGTTAAGTGGGTGCCTTGGGTGGCATGTGGAATCTAGTGGGTGCCTTGGGTGGCATTTGAAATACGATTAGAAATACTTAACCAAAATTGAAGCATGTAATTGAAACATGTATAAGAAGTGGGTTAAGTGGGAAATACTAGAGGGGACCAAGCTTAGGTGGATAACTTATGTCAAATCATGGGGGCTCGTTTCAACCAGTAACCAATAAGTATCTCTGTGGGCTCGACCTAAGTCGAGTACGAGACACGCGTACTGGGCTTGACTGTAAGAGGCCAAAACGGGTGAGCGGTGGCAACGCAAGTCCAACGGGTTCACGTGCGTGTGTGGGCCCGGGCTGGTAGGTTAGATGTTGTTGCATCGTGTAGGTATAAGCCGTGCATCTCTGATAGTATCGGGTTGCCACTTTGGGGAGTGATACACCCCACTGTAGGACTAGCACGGGTATCTACGAGTTAGGGAGCCGATCGCTTGGGGTAGGACTTAGGGTACACTTAGTTCTGTTTGTTTCTATTGGTACCATCTGTTTCTGTTGGGTGGTAACACCTGTCTGTTTCTACGGGGTACCGTCTGTTGGGATGGTAAAGGCCCATTGCTAGTGTACACCTAATTCTACATTCTGTTTCCGTAGGGATTATTCTGTTTCTGTTTCTGTCCGGGTGGTACAGGCCCATTACTAGCATTCTGTTTCTGTATAGATTATTCTGTTTCGAATCTATTCCAGTTTAAACATTAGGGTAACACCTAATCCTGTTGTACTAGTGGTGGTGCAGTATAGTAATTATCTTGTAGTGGTCTAGGTGTGCCTTTAACGTTATCGTTGTTCATCTAGTTTCCTTGTTTACTCTGTCATACTCAATGGTTCATGGTCATTTCCTTACTTTCCAACTTATGCCTTAGCCTAGTTACTTTGTTAATTATATTGTTAGAGTTATCGCACTCGCCAGACTTTATGTTTGACCCCCCTTTTTCCATCTCTTTCCTCCCCCCTCCAAGTGCTCAGGTTGGAACTAGCACCAATGGAGCTTGATTTTGGACTGCTTTTAGAAGATTGCTTGGATCGCTGAAGTAAAGTTCAGCTTCTCTTTATTTATGGCTATTTTGATGTTGGGGATTATGTCTTTCAGTTTATGTACTTTGTTTTATCAAGATGGATATGATGTACTTGACTTTAGTTTATGGTTTTTGATGATGTAACCAAACATATGGGTTTATCCGCTGCAATGAAATAAAGTTTTAAATTTTCAAGTACTGCTTATATCTGTCTTGTTGTGATTTTCTGTTCTATACTTACTTAAAACGCTCCATTGAAGTTAATGCATTCCCTTTGTGAGTGACATTAATGGACGTGGGGTGTTGCACAAACCACCCTGAAAGACTAAAGCATTTAAAGTTTACGGGGGAGTTTTGTTAGGTAAACTTTAAATGTGGCATTGGGAAATGATAGAAAAATAAAGGGATAAGTGGCAGTTCGTAAAGTGATGTGTCTTTAGGTGTCATGAGTCATGTTTGTTCGTTAAGTGTTGTGTCTGTTTGTTTTAAGAGTCATGTTAGTTAATGTTGTGTCTTTTGAGAAGTCATGTAAACCACTATATATAGTGGTGGTCATTTAGTTGTATGTGATGTGAAGAAAAAAAGGGAGAAAAAGAAAAGAAGGATTGTATGGAAGATTGAAGTTGAATTATAAAAGAAAACAAAATTTGTTGTGCATCCATCTCCTCCTCCACAATAATTCTTCTCTTTAGTTTTTTCAGTGAGCGAGGGTAGATTGAGACAAGAATGTGTATGTGCAACTGGATCGTCTAATGTGAAGATAGACAGTGTGTGACGAACAGGAATTTCGCTCGGTCCGAACCAGTCGCTAAACCGATCCAGGCCGTTCGAAACGCCCTATCGTTTGAGAACAGGACAAAACAGAACGCATACAAAAGAACATTTCACTGTATATTACAACAATGCATCAGATTACAAGAATATACAGAGTATAAAAGAATATTACACAGAAATATCAGAGATTAACAATAAGTTACATAGCAGCGGAAAAATAATACAATACACAACTAGAATGAGATATACGGATACAAAGCTTTCCGGATATCGTTCCAGCTGTAAACCAGGATCCTGTGAATATAAATCTGCAAAACCAAAACTACTAGTTGCCCGTGTCAAAATAAGGGCACCCAGAGTTTAGGTTAAAACAATAAACTCTAGGTCAGTCATGGGACTGGTGTGAGAACTAAAACAGTTATTAATCTTTATTTTTAAAGCTAGGTAAATCAAGGGACCACGCCGTATGACACGGAACGGGTTTCCTCCCAAGAATACCAGTGCATAAAACAAACAGCGCAATGCTAAATAAAGAAAAATGAAGCTGTTATAAGACCCAGGTCCCATCACACAATGCAACGCAGCCGAGGATAGGGTTTTCCCTTATAACAGCCAAAGAATGCTTGATACGGTTAAAAACAAATCGTTTGATACTATTATAAGTGCATAGTGTATAAAACAACTTCAAATCATAAGTATCAATCATAGGCGGCATGAGCGCCCCATCCCACTATGTCACCATACTAGGTTCTACAATTAAAACCGCAAATGTCACGTATTTGGAAATTGGATTTCCGTCTATGAACCGAGGCAAAAGATAGTCCTCAACCGATTCGTGACTCTCTAGCCCGAGCCACCGGAACAGCCGCAACTGCCCCTTGGATCGTCAGGGCCGGTCCACCGATGTGGATTATAGTGCCTGAACAATACGTTTCCCCACCCTATGGGGTGTAAGTCTGGTCCGTCTGCCAACCAGAATGCATCGGCCGAAACCGATATAACCGAGGCGCCTCGCAACAGCAACAACCACATAAGTCAAACTCGTCAGGGCGTGTAAAACCACTGACGCCACTTCTAACTAGAAAGAAACGCAAGTCCTCCCTGAGGTCCGTCTCCCGTTTTTAGTTCATACCGGGTGTGAAACTCGCGAATTCACGTTACACAAAGCTGTGCCACACAGGCTGTGCTTTGATCATCACCACAAGACTTTGCTTTTCAACAGAAGCCTCGATTTATTGCCACTTAGGCATGCCACACAGGCAATTCACTCTATGTGTTTGATATCCATCAGTATATAACCCCTGAGCTCGTACGTCTCAGAGAAGGGCGTTAAGCAAGAGAATAAATTCTCCGCCGCCAAACAGATATATATTTAATAGAAATCAATCACACAGACTAAAATCCAATGTCAGACACACAGTCCATTTACAAGTCCGTTCTGGGTCTGAACGAAACCGGAGGCACCTAGTACCCCGCATATCCATCGATCTCCAAGTACGTCTGGACGATCACCAACTGTTTCCATCTTCTTGGGTGTACAGCCCAATCAAGATCATCAGTAATCACCCAAACGACGTGAAGACTTCCGGTCTTCGACCATCGTCTTCATCTTCGACACCACGTCGAATCAGTTATTCAGAATGGGATAAACCCGGTCTTTCTGAATAACTCGCGTATATATTATAAAAGTGTTACACAAACACAACATACGCCTCATTCCAATTCAGAATATTCTTTTATTCAAATATTCCTATACTTTGGGAAAAGTTCCCATTAATTTTATCCAAGATAAATTCTTTGAATTTATTCTTTAATCTCCTTTGAATATCAATTCAAACTAGTCGGGATTAGCGAACCACACCGAAGTAATCATTTATTTTATTTTCCCAATCCCAACCTATTCATCCCATGAAGTAAAACTGGTAGTACTTCATATCTAACACCACAGTGTTATCGGTAACTCAATTACCATTTCACGTTCAAATCTAATTAAAGATTTAACTATCGCTTGGAGTAAAACTGGTGATACTCCATTCTCGATCTTTTCAATCTATTTAAAGATTCATTAAAACTCCACTTAGTTTTAATCTTTAACTGGGTTAAAGAATCAGTGTCATTTAAAAACACAGTTCACGATAAACCCAAAACCACATTCATTAATTATCGGGTTAAAGAACGAGTGTTGTTTAAAACACTGTTCACGATAAACCCAAAAATCAATATCAATTCAATTCCAATTAAATATTATTTAATTGGTACACTTCATTAAATCTAAATAAAAAGATTTAATCTTTTCTCAACTGGGTTCAAGAACAGTGTTAGTGAAGACACCATTCACGACAAACCCAAATCACATTCGATATTCAATACAAGGCTCGGAATAGAAAATATATCGGCTTATATTCAATATCGAATCCTACGACTAACAAATGTCGTATTGGAAATAACGATATAAATATATATCTTTCAAATTTCCATAACAACATCCGTATAATCTCGAATTCCAACATCGAAATATTCCGACGACAATTTCGATTCAAATCCACTCCAATGCAATCATTGGAAATTTTGGTTATTTTCAAAACCCTTTTCAAATTCAATTTATTTATTTAAAAATAAATAGAATTATAATTCTAGTTCAAAACTAGTTTATTTCGATAAAAATCTATTTTTATCTTTTCAAATATGGAGTTTTTCATCCCAATTCTTTCTAAATCATTTCTTATGATTTTACACAAATTATTACTATTTTTAATAATTTTATCAAGGCCCGTACAGTCGATTTCCATCAACGGCCATCGAACTGCACTTACAGCGACCTTTTTCAAATTTGATTTGGACATAATTCCAAATCCAACCGTTAGATTTCAAATTTCTAATATTCGTTAGAAAGCTCTTTTCGATACGAACCCAACGGGTTCGGTTTTAGGAGAATCCGACGGTCGGATCTCCCGTAATGTCCGTTTGAAATAAATGGTCGAAATTCATGAACTGCCGCGGCGCGGCGCGTTCTATTCAGGCCATTATATTATATATATAATATATATAATATATATTTCGTCGATTTCCATTTAAAACGAATTATATAAATAGTTTTAAATTCGTTTCAAAAGCAATTTCAACTTCCTTTTTCAATTCAAATCAAAATTGAATTCTTCTTTATAAATTCGTTTCAAAATTCATTTCTATTCAATTCAAATTTTAATTTGAATTCATTTCAATTCACTTTCAATTCAATTTGAATTCGTTTTCAATTCAATTCATTTCGAAATCGTTTTCAATTCAATTCATTTCGAAATCGTTTTCAATTCAATTCATTTCGAAATCGTTTTCAATTCAATTCATTTCGAAATCGTTTTCAATTCAATTCATTTCGAAATCGTTTTCAATTCAATTCATTTCGAAATCGTTTTCAATTGATATAAATATCGTTCACGTCAAAATGGCGTCAATCTAATCAACACGGCTTCATATATTGATATTTTCAAATATTCCATTTCAAATATTTCTTTTATCAAAACTGGAATGAGGCCCAATCAATTACCATATAAAATTAATTATATGGATTTTCATACATTACACACATATAATAGCATTGAAAATAATCAACCATCAACCAAAGTGCACTACACTGTATAAGCATCAAATATAGATATTCAACGCTTATAACAGCCTGTCAATCAATCGATCGACATATTTAATCAATCAGGATGAGTGAACTTCAAATTTCATCCCAACACCCGTGTGGGGTTTCAAACAATCAAACACAGATTTTATTTGTGCAATTGGGCGATGTGTAAAATTTATCGACCCAATCAATGTCCTTCAAATAGGTGTACATAAACAAACCGTCCGGTTCGTAAATGAATATTTATTTATTCACATTCACGTCAAAAATTATATTTTAACGATAAAACACTTTATTTCAACACATGAATTTCTATTCAGTTCATTTCTTCAATAAAATGATATTTTATTTTTCTAACATATTTTAGAAAATTTCGGCGGCATAACGGCACGATACTAGAAACGGGACGAGGCCTAGCCTTATCCCCGGTCTAGTGAAGGCCCACGCCATTCACACATCAATCAAATTCACCAAACAACCAAATTCAAATCAAATCATATAACTAAGCTATGCAACCAAACAAACAAGTCCATGGTCTGTGGACGATTGTGTCGGGTGCTACTAAGCACCGTCTGCATCCTAGTATATATATATAACTAGAAATAAAATTGAAGAGTGAGAAATTCTCACCTATAGCTATCCAACTTCACGGCACTTCCTTTATAGAAATCTTCTTCATCCTCGCCTTTTTATCATCTTCTTTTGCCCGTAGTCACTATATATATAAAAATCACACATTTTTATATTTTGATGTCTTTAAAATAAAAATCACATTTTTATTTATCCACTTTCAATTTAAAAATCATATTTTTATAATCACTTCATATATTTAAAAATCGAATTTTACTTCGTTATACTTTATATAAAAATCAAAATTTTACTATTTCGAAGCTCAATATATAAAAATCATATTTTTACTATGCTATGCATTATATACTAAATCACATTTTTACTTTCTCTACATTATAAAGATTATATTTTTAATACTTTAAAAATATAAAAATCATATTTTTATCTCGAAGTTCAATATATAAAAATTCTATTTTTATTACTATGTTATATAGATAAAAATTATATTTTTATCACGCTATTTTCCATATAAAGATTTCGCCTTTATAAAAACATAGACTTCATCTTTTCAAAAATATATCATTATAAAAGTCACATTTTTATTCTTCTACACATATAAAGATGCTATTTTTAATATTTCTATCATGTAAAAATTATATTTTTAATTCTTCTATATAGTAAAGACTATATTTTTAATACTTTAAAAATATAAAAATCATATTTTGACATCACCTATATAGTAAAGACTATATTTTTAATACTTTAAAAATATAAAAATCATATTTTTAATACTTTAAAAATATAAAAATCATATTTTTAATACTTTAAAAATATAAAAATCATATTTTTACTTCGACAATATAAAAGATTATATTTTTCTTACTTTACAACATAAATAAAAACCAGTTTTTTAAAGTAAATAAAATTCCGTTTTTAAACAAATAAAATTCAGATTTTAAATAAAATTCAATTCAGTTTTTTTCTAAACAAAATAAAATTCAGATTTTAAATAAAATAAATAAATAAAATAAAAAAAAAAACTTACAGAGGGGGGGGGCTGTCAGGCGCGAGCGGCCGCTACTGCGAGGGGCTCGGGGTTGGTGGCGCTCGACGTGGAGGTGACTGCGGCGGAGGGCGAGGTCGGAGGAGGGGAACGCGTGCGGGTTTGGGGAGGGTTTTGCGCTGGCTTCGAGGTGGAGATCGAGGGGGGGGGGGGGGGTTGCAGGCGCGAGCGGCAGCGATGGGGGGGGGGGGAGATCGGCGGTGGTCGGCGCCGCCTAGGGGCGCGACATCGATTTGGTAAATTTTTTATTTTTTTTTTATTTTTTTCTGTTGAATGAATTTGGACGGGGGGGGGGGGGGGGGGCAAAGGAGATAAGGGGGTTTTTCTTTTTTTTTTATTTTTATTTATTATTTTATTATTTTTGAAAGTTGACTTTCACATACGTCATCAAAACGAGGCCCACCACCTGTCGTCCATAGCGTTTAACCCCCATTCCGAACACAATGGGATATGTATCGTCAGCTGATTCGGCTGTTACAAACAGTTTCCGTTAAATTTACATTTAAATCACTTTATTGAATTCTAAACGTACATTTCGAATTACCGAGGTCACATACTAACTCTAAAAATTCCCGAAAAATTTTTTCTAGCTTCGTATTGACGATACGGTCCTAACAAAACTAGTTTCGTCGAATTCTGAGACCGTTAGAAAAATGGCCAATTTCCAGTCGATTAAAATCAACTGAAAATGGTCAAACGCATTTTCCTTTGCCACGCTCACATATTGATTCAGAAAATTATGAAATTTGGAATCTAGCAATAACTTAACATCACGGACCCAACAAAACTGGTTTCGTCGAAATCCGAGGTCGTTTGCAAAATTGCTATTTTTAAGGGCCTTATATATATAAAAATATATATAAATTCCACAGCGACTATTTCTAATTTTAAACTGGACATATCTTATCATTTCTAAGATGAAATCTCAGTTTGTTAACTTCGTTACAAAGATATAGTTATACAGATTCAAATATTTCTTGTTTCGTTCAATTCTGACTTATATTGAATTCTGTATATTCATTTGAAATTAGAAATCGAATTTTCGAACTACCGCGCCATTTTCAATTCCTTTTATAATTATATATTAATATTTATATTCTAACGACGACGTATATAATATATACGTTCGAATTATATTCAAAATAAATTTTCTCGTCGATATTATTTAAAATAATCTATTTTAAATAATCAAAATTCGCCAAAATTGCCAAAATAAAAATTTTAAACTGGCCCAGATTTTCGGGTTGTTACACAGTGTAAGTTCTCTGAACTGATGCCCAATCTTGTGTTGTAAGAAAAATGTCAGCATGGTTAGTGTTATGTAGTTTGAGGGTTAAAACCTAACGTATCAACAAAACCACTTGTAGCTTGATGATATTTATCTGTTGCACTATCTACAAGCCGTAAATCCAAACCGAAATACATGGGAACCAAATAGGAGCTGTTTTTAACAGCTACTTATAGTAGGCGATGAACCATTTTATTCATCCAACTATAATCAGAAAGTCTTCCTTTTGATATTAATGTACTTGGAGATGTGGGTATCTTGTATCTTTGTGGTTTTTTTTGATTGAATTTCCACATAGAGAAATACTGAAAGCTGCGATGTGAAAATAAAAAAAGTTATAGGTGAACTGCTTATTTTAATAACGTCATGATTATATTAGCTAATATTATATACATGCATGCATATTCAATCAAAGATTGCATAGTACTAATGTAGGTGTGATAAAAATATAAACAACAAACACAATTTTTTAAGATATGTCTTTTATGTGTTTTGATAGGTTATAGGCTTAATCTTCCGTTTAAGTATCTAATTTTAAATGATAATAATATGAAATAATACATGGTACGTGGGAAAAGAATGCTTTACATATGCATAAGAAGGCATTGTTCGTTTTATCATGTTGATCAGTGCATGATCTGTACTAATATGTTCCTGTTATATAATTGGAAGACTATAGCTACAAGACAAAGAATCCGACGATGGACAACCAATTCACAAACCAGGAAATTCTCAATATAAACCACAGCCGAACGTTTTTTTTTTTGGGTGCTTCAGAGGTTATAGGCTTAATGTGCCATTTAAGGGCCCTTAGCACTGCTCGATAAATAATTGGGTAGAAATTAAAATTTAACCTAAACAAAAATTAAAATATATCTTTAGCTACAAATTTTCAAATGAAAAATGTTACAATTCAAAGTAATATGTATGAATGATCAAAGCAAATAATATGTGATTTAAATTCATTGTTTGTGAACATACTCTACGTATGGGTCATACTTCTTGTCTGGGTCCATATTAGAGATTTTTTCCATGTTCATTCAATTCATATACAGCCATCTACTCGGCGTACCATTGAAAAATTAAAATACCTTGTGTTATAAAACGAACACAGAACAGAAGAAACAAGGGAGAGAGGACATTTCTATTCATTCAGAAGTATGTTTCTTTCTATTACATTGCTCCTTTATATATAGGCTTTGGAGCTGATGTTTAACTTTTTCCCATGATGTGGGACTAAACAGAGAACTAATAAAAGCATATTCACAATATTTATATATATATTACAACACTCCCCCTTGAATATGCATCTTCAAAAACTTGAATGCTCTGCTGACTTGAAGTTGTCCCTTTTAAAACATATATAATGATTGCTCCCCCTTATTATTGTCTTGCTTGCATATATCCGTTCATCGATACAACTATTGTCTGTTGCCTTCAAAACTTTATCAGGGAAACCCAATGGGAAAAACCTTGAACGAGAATAAAAGTACACAACGTTTGACATTATGGATATCATATTAAAATGATATTTCTTAAAAGAGTTTGATGCTTCAGGATCAAAACAATGCCTCATTAAAAACCTTTTTATGAAAAACCCTATGGGAAAAATCATAAACAAGGAAAAGAGTGCAAATTTATTTCCTCTTTAGGTAACATGTTTTACAATGTTACCGTAAGGGTTGATACTTCAGGATCAAGATAATGCCTCATTAAAAACCTTACTAACAAAAACCCAGTGAGAAAAATATTACTGAAGGAAAAAAGTACATTGTAACATAATTTTATATGCTCCCCCTTATTTATAACTCATTATTCAATTAGTCTATTAATGTAGTTGACGCATGCCAATTTTGTAAATCATTTTCTGGATTGTTGATTTGGAAAATGCCTTTGAGAACGGATCTACCCGCTTTTCTTGAAACTGAATTTTTTTCTCCTCTTACTTGTTATCCTTTCATTCATGTGTGAAGGGAAATTTAAAAGAAATGTGCTCCATCATATCATGCTTGATATAATTCACTTGAATCTGAGCCATGCAAACTGTCTTGTCTTCTTCATAAATAATAGTTTACTGCATCAAAAGATGTTTGATACTTCTAGATCAAAATATTGCCTCGTCAGAACCTTACTAAGAAAACCCCCTTGGGAAAAATCTTAGTGGAGGAAAAAGAGTACAACATACAATGTTATATTCACGACGTCAAAAATAGTATGATACTTCTGGATCAATGTTATGCCTCGTTAAAACCTTATTAAGAAAAACTCAATGGGAAAAATCTTAAATAAGGAAAAAGAATACATTATAACTTATTTTTGTATGTTACTTTGGGTTGATACTTCTAGATCATGAACCATGCCTCATTAGAACCTTACTAAGAAAACCCAGTAGGGAAAAACTTAGTTAAGGAAAAGGAGTGCATTATATCATACTTAGGGATTCTCCCCCTGATTTAATAATTTCCTCTGAATTCGTATTCTTCTTTCAATAACTCAAATTTCTTACAAATCCTTCTTAATGAAGTTTTTCTTTTAAAACTTCATGTGTATTTCCATGCTTCAGGCATGCTTTCTTATTTAAAACGCCTTCCTTTTGTGATTGGTATGTTACTTATATTCATTTATGAATACACTTCAGGTGCTTATAAATTTCTGTTTCAATCGGGCTTGAATATTGCAATACACATTTGATGAATGAGACAACTTCCATTACAACAACACTAAGCAGGAAGTAGTCTACTAATCTTGAAGTGTATCAAGATTTTCATTACAACAATACTTAGAAGAATGTTGTAATATATCGGACATGTTCTTTGTATTCTTTATGTTCTTCAGGAACTTATATATTATAATAATTTTTGCATATCGCAACTACCACTTCAATGGATATTAAGAGTTTCACTATAACAATTCTTGAAAGAAGAAAGTGATCTACTCATCATGAATTATTTCAAGATTTTCATCACAACAATACTTAAAAGAATATTGTAATCTACACTTCTTGCTCTTTATCACTACCAAACTTATTCAAATTCTTCTGGAATTTGTATACTTTCATCGTTTATACCTTCAGGGTATTGTAAGTGTTTTAAACACTTTCACCACTTTAATTAGTTCAATTATCTCTGAAAATTACAATGCTCATGGCAATTAACATGTTGTTGACACTCTATGGTGCTTCAGTAACTTCCGTGTGATATTTTATATATTTCTATTTTTATCTTATGAACTACAGGTTCTTATCTTATGGACTACCGGTCCATATATCTTATTTAGGAGAATTTCATGATGGCCAATCATGTTTCTCTCTAATATGGGATTTTAATCCATTTATAAATATAAGCGCTTTATTATTTATTAATTTATCATCGATGATTATTTCTTGTCAGTTCTATACATAATTTATTGAGATCTCAAAACTCATCATGCTTGAGGTACCTAAACCACTTCTGGGGTTATTTTGACAATCATGTCATGGGTTTCTTTCAAAGCACCTTTTGAGTTTCTTCAGGAACACTCACCTCCTTTATTTTGCATCTTTATGACTTACTCCAAAGATATTTTGAACTGACTTTTATACCACATTTTCAGCTGTGATTTACACCTTTTGATCCTTCGGGGATTCAAATGTATATTGGAGAAAGTCTATTAGGGACATAATTGATAGTTTATGCAAGTTACTTAATACTTTGCATAATTCTATATGTTAGCAAATATTTAACATCGATGATTCCTTTGTCCTCCCCCTTAATGTTGACAAACATTGTCACTTTAAATAATAAACCTACTTTGGATTCATTTTTGATCCATTATAGCATCATAGCTAGCAAATAAATTAGATGTATTTCAATTGTAGGAGGATAATGCTCTTATTAGTTGATAAGATGCATTCATATTTCATTGCTTATTCCCTTTCATTGATATGATGACTTGGAGAAATTTCCTATCATTTGAATATGCACATGACTTCAGGTCAATCAATATTGATGTCAATCGACTTTTTGAAATATTAAATAATATATGCATAATATTTAATATGAGCTCTTGACAACTTCAGGTTGTTAATAAAATTTTCGCATATATGTGTATATACGTGCGTCCACGTATTACATATGTAATTGATTAGCATATTCTTTCTCATTCGGGTTACCTATTTTAGAACAACTTGTTCATAAGGTTCCAATCATTAATTGCTTATCAAGCAATATCAATGCGAATCTTAAAGATCGTATCATAATATCCGAAATATCTGATTTGGAACTATATTGAACTTCTGGTTCAAATGAAATATATGAACAACTTCAAGTTGTTAATCTATATTGAACTTCTAGTTCAAATAATATATAAACAATTTCAAGTTTGTTAAACTGTATTGAACTTGTGGTTCAACTTTGTTAAACTTCTGGTTCCACTGTATTGAACTTATGATTCCGCTGTGTTGAACTTCTGGTTCCACTGTATTGAACTTCTGGTTCCACTGTATTGAACTTATGGTTCAAATAAAATATATAACAACTTCGAGTTGTTAAAATTTATTCTTCAATACAATATGCAAATATAAATATATAAGCAAGATACAATTCATTTTGAATATTGTGCAATCTTTGGATGCATTATTATTGTTGCATATGATTTAACATCTTTAAGAAGTGTAATGTTATTATTTCATACGGTTTGAGTAAAGCTTCTGGCTTTTAAATTATGAAGTATTTCAAGTTCATTGGTTAAGGAACTTCAAGAACCTATGCATATTTATATATATACATATATATACACACATACATATGTATATCAAGTTCATTAATTTATGATGAACTTCTGGTTCTCAATCTTTTAACATACTTCTATTTTAGAAGCTTTTACATTTTTGCTATTGACAAGATTTCAAACTAGTATACTTTATCAAAAATGTTTATATATATACATACATATATATATATAATTCAAGACTTCAGGTCCAAGACTTTGAGTTATTCAACTTCCAGTATAAATATTTTCTTTGCACAACTTCAGGTTGTGGTTCTATCCTTTCTTCCATAACATTAGTTATTACTAGCTAAATACATCGAATAATAATACATATGTTTATTTTTATTCCAAATATAAACATACATCAATTAACTAACAATAACTAATGCATTCAACGCATTTATGACGATAAGGTGATATAATATATTTATCAATCACATAGTCAACATTTTACATTCTCTAACATGAATGGTTCAAAAATACATAAAATTCACAACTATAAACAAAAATAAACTATATGTCTCATATTCAAATTTTTTTCCTCATTCATTCAATATGAATGATTTGAAAAACTTGTAAATTTATACATAAAATTCACAAACATAAAAAAATTACATTTTTTTTGATTCAAATTATACAACTCATATAAAGATCTTTTAGACCTTTCTTTTTATATCAAAATTGCTTCTTGCCTTTTTAGAAACTGCAGGTTCTAAATTTTCCATGTAATAACAAAAATTGTTTTTGCATTCACTTTCGGTGTGCAGAATTAAGATCAATATTTAGATCTTAACTTAATATGATCTTCAAGATGCATATTCTCTTTATAAAAGTTTTTCCTAAGGAACAATAAAAATATTTCTTCTGGAAATATGATATGCTCTAAAATTACTGTAATAAAACTTCAGGTTTTATTATTATTCACATATTATTATTGTATATTTTAAATTGAAGCAACTTTTCTAGAAAGTTACATATGAAAGTCATTTTACTATTTTTCTTCAAGAAAATAGTATAATGATCTCTTCCAATAATAAGTTTCTTTAAGAGATTATACGTAGCATAAAGTTGGAATATAAGGCTTTTTCCTTTTTATTGAAAATTTTCCTTTCATTGATTTTTCAAATCCTTTCCTTTTACAGGTCATTTGCCATATGCAAATATTAAATGCAATTATTTTCTTTTATGCTTTATTTCATGTTTCTCGTTTGAATATGAACTTCGGGTTCCTTGTTTGCATATGAACTTCAGGTTCCTTGTTTGCATATGAACTTCAGGTTCCTTGTTTGCATATGAACTTCAGGTTTCTTATTTGAAAGAATTTGTATATGAACTTTAAATCATATGGGCTTCAGGTCATTTGCATGTGAACTTCAGGTTCAATGACTCTTGCTTTGTATTGGAAGTATGACCGTCTTCTAGTGGTCAAAATGGTCCTTCAGGGAGTTCCATAAGTGGAGAGGATCTTTTTTTTTTCAGTTAAATATTCTGATTTTAGATCATCATGGATATGGCCTCTTAAAAATATCAGGGCCTTTGCTTTGTCCTGCTGGGACATATTATTACCATTTTTAATGGTACTCTCTAAGTATTGAGATTGTAAATGGATTTCAGTGTTCGACATTTTTGTGAAGTACACAAAATAATAATTGCAGATGCTTAATTAAACAAAATTCACATATTAGTATACATGTTCTATAATTATCAAAACGAATTAACGAACAGATAAAACGATGAAACTGTAGTACTGTTATATCATAAAAAAATGCAGATCTCGTAAAATAGAATAGGACCGTAGACATGCATGTAATAAATTGAATATTTACGGCACATAATCATAAAAAAATAATATCCAAATCTGCAAGTCTTTCTTTATACAATTACAATGAACTTCTTACAATAATGAAACAATACAAACCGTCAAGGAGCCATGCACCATGTTACATAACAAAAATAATGGCCACGGTAATACATATTTTGGCTAACAAACAGCTTGCTATTTACATATATGCATACCTATTAGCAATGACTTCTCTGTTATTTAAGAAATAAAGTAGCAAATGAAGATGATTTATGTATGGCATATGGGGTAAAAGATCCATATATAATATTATAAAAAGAAAATGAATGGATCTTCCTAAAAAGTATTTGGTATACCATAATACCAGATCACATATGAGTAGGTGGAAATCTAAAAAACCACTAAGTTAAAAAATAATTAGATCTAAAAAGTTTAGATCCACTGGAACATAATCTAGATCTACAAAAAAAAATAGATCCATAGATCAAATATTCTCAAACAGAAAATAATTGTAGAACAAATATAGAAATCCACGAATTGATATTCTCAAATAAAAATTACTTACATGACAAATTCCTTAATGTAGATCTAGAAGATTTTAACAAATAACTATAATAGAATCTCGTGTTGATAACGTGTTATAAAACGAACACAGAACAGAAGAAACAAGGGAGAGAGGACATTTCTATTCATTCAGAAGTATGTTTCTTTCTATTACATCGATCCTTTATATATAGACTTTGGATTTGATTTTTAACTTTTTCCCTTGATGTGAGACTAAACAGAGAACTAATAAAAGCATATTCACAATATATATATATATTACAACACCATGTTAATTAATTGAGAATTTCACTGTTTTCCTAATCGTGAAGAAGATACTCATTACTTACCATGTATATTAGAAGAACTTTATTAATTGGAAACTAGTGGGAATAAGATGTCAGTGGCGTCTGAGAACAACTACATCTAATAAATAAAAATATTGGTTATTTTCATAAAAACACATTAATTCATTGAAGGAGCCATTACGGGATAACTAAAAAGGAGCATATTGTTAGGGGGGTGGGCCCATTTGTTTGATGCGATGATATAGGTAGTAAATTTATTATATAGATATAGCAATTTTTGAATTGTATCAGCATTTTACAAACTATAGTAATTTTTAAAAGCATGTACAAATTCTAACTCATAAACTTATTTTTAGAAACATTCATTCAGTATAGACAAAAAGTGGATAAATGAATATGATCAAAGAACTACGTACTATATGGATGGGGTGAAGAAGTTTATTAGTTTTGTTGAAGAAAACGGTGGTAATAATGGATTGTATTTATGCCCTTGCACTAAGTGCCAAAATATGAAGAATATAAAATTAGATGACATTCATTTTCATTTGCTTAGATGGGGTTTTATCCAACCATATAACATGTGGTATTTTCATGGGGGAATAATGGTGGAGATGAGAAAACAACAACCAGTTAGTTATGCGACAAGTACTGACGATGTTGAACATATTAGGATGGAAGATCTAGTCAATGATGCAGATAGATTTCATGACTTTCAACCTGAAAATCCTTTGTCTGGTAGTGGTAATGTTGGAGAGCAGTCTACAAATGATGGCAATTGGCAGGCCAATAAAAGTAAGATGTATAAACCAACTTTTATAGCAAAAAAGAACCACTGTATCCTTTATGTTCAAAAGGAATAATGAAGTTGTATGCCATTGTGAAACTGAATAGCTTAAAGACCCAATACAGCTTTTCAGATAATGGTGTGACTGCACTTCTCGAACTAATAAAGTAGTTACTCCCTAAAGGTAACACGTTACCAACAAAATACTCCGACGTGAAGAAGTTCATTAAGCAAGTTGGGATGAATTTCATAACTTATGATGCATGCATCAGTGATTGCATATTGTATTGGAAAGATGATGCGAACAGAGTTTCTTGTACAAATTGCAATGGACGAAGATATCTAACATCATTCAATTAAGAGAGAAAAGGCAACAAAGTAGCTCGAAAGACATTAAGACATTTTCCTTTAATTTCTATATTGAAGAGATTATATACTGTACCATGGATAGCAGATGCAATGACCTGGCATGGTCATGTCAAGTCTGATCCAACCGTAATGCGTCATCCATGTGATACTTCTCAATGGAAAGTCGTAGATTCTTTTGATCAAACGTTTCCTGTCAAGCAATGAAATGTCACACTTGGAATAGAAACAAATGGTTTCGGTCCACATGCTTCTCTATCTAACCCTTACAGTTGTTGGCCAGTAGTTGTAGTACCATATAATCTTCCTCCGTCTATGTGCATGAAACGAGAGTTTTCAATGTTAACACTGTTGATTTCTAGGCCAAAACAATCAGGGAAGGATATTGATAATTATTTACAGTCGTTGATAGATGAGTTAATGCAGTTATGGGAAGGAGTCGTTACATATGATTCATTTAATAAATCCGAGTTTACAATGAGAGTTAGAGTGCAGTGGGCAATCCATGATCACACCGCTCTTGGGACTTTATCGGGATGTATAACTCACGGTTACTTTGCATGTCCTGTTTGCAGGGAAAATACATGTTCTTATCATCTTCTTGAAAGTAAGAAGATGTGTTTTGTGGGACATCGAATGTTTCTTCCTAACGGACATAAGTTTCGATACGAGATGACAAGTTTCAACAACAAACAAGAACTTCGTCATCCTAAATGGCCATTGACTGGTTTATGAAGTTGAAAAGAAAGTAGTGAATATCAAAATGAAAGTTGGTAAATACAAAGAAGAAATTGGTCAAAAATGAAAAAAGTCAGATATTGAAGAAGTCGACAATGTTTCTGCATGATATAGGAGTTCTATCTTTTTTGATTTACCATATTGAAAGCAAATATGATTTGACATAATATTGATGCTATGCATACAGAGAAAAATATCACAGTGCATCTTATCAGCACCCTGTAGACCATAAAGATAAGTCAAATAATGGTATCAAAGCAAGCAAGGATTTGAAAACCATGGCTATAAAACAAAAGTTGTGGGTAATGTAAGATCCTGAAACAAATAAAATAATCATACCAAAGGCAAATTTTACTTTGAGCAAAGAAGAAAAAATACGGTTTGCACCGTATTGAAAAACCTAAAAGTACCTACCAAATTCTCTTCTAACTTCTACAACAATGTGAGCATCAATCCTCTCGAACTAATAAATATGAAGTCAAATGATTACCACGTCATAATGCAACATTTGCTTCCGGTATTGCTTCAGCATTCTTATACACAACATAAGGATCTATAAAATGCCATTCATCGTATTAGTTTATTCTTTAACATTTTGTGCTCAAAGGTGATCAATAGGGAACAACTTATAAGAGAAAAGGCTAGTTTGGTAGAAGCAATGTGTGCTTTTGAAAAACATTTTCCACCTGCATTTTTTGATATCAGCATCCATCTTATGCTTCATTTAGCCGACCAAGCATTGATTGGTTGCCCTGTCAGATATAGATGGATGTATCCTTTTGAACGGTAAATAACTTTTTTCAGTTATGTGTATTTTTATTCGGTACAAATAGCCATCGTGTATAATATATAATCGATCGCATTCACAAGTTGATGAAAATATATAAAACATATGTGCGCAACAAAAGATACAATAAAGGGTGTATTGTAGAAGGATGTATCATACAAGATGCTAGCCTTTACTATATGGAATATGCGCCAAACGTAGGTTATGGCAATCATAAACACACCCGTGAATCATTTTTAGATGAGGATAATGAGTTTGCTGGTAAGATACCTTTAGATAATGATAAAGATATAACATTAATCCAAGTGCAGTTTTAACAATTGCGTAGATGGGTCCTTAATAAGTATGATGGATTGGATGAATGGAATAAGTAAGTTCATGAATTTGTTTCGAATTTCCATTTTTTAATTCAATTTATATATTCATTTTGATATGTGTTTTCCATAGAAAGTATAACTCCTATGCGAAAAGCACTAGACTTCAACCACAAGGCAAAGGTACAACTGTCGAAGCTTTTCAAAATTTTACTCTATGGTTACGTAATCAGGTATTACATCATCTTTAGTATTTCACGTGTTTATAAGTTGGTAATACGGGACCATGCTTTTTTATTACTTGCTGTGTTTTATGTAGTTGTTGAAGTGCAGCAATATTGATCCAACTCTTTGATGGCTAGCACACGGGCCGAAGTTCACGGTGCTTAGTTATACGAAGTACCAAGTGAACGGATTTTTATTTTCCGCAAAATTGTACGAAGACCGTATGGTAACACAGGATAGCGGTGTATGCATGAGAACAATTACAAAATTTAGAGCGAATGGTAAAGACAAAAATTATAAGGAAGTAAAAACAACATAATACAGAGTCATTTAGCAGATACTTGAGTTGGATTACACTAACTTCAAACAAACGATTTTTTATTGTGATTGGGTAAAGGTCGAGGATAAGATCAATGGTTGCAAAATAGATCCTGTTTCAAACTTGATCCTGGTTAATTTAGGAAAATTAAAGAACAAAGACAGCGTGAATGATGAAACATTTATTCTTGCATCTGAAACAAGTCAAGTGTTATACTCAAAAGATTTAAAAAATAACGGATGGTATTTGGTTTTGCATACACCAAAACGGTTGACTACAAATGTGGATAACATTGAGTTTCCTACCGTATATCAATCAGCTTTTAAAGACAAAAATTAGAAGATCTTACCAAAACCATATGTTAACTAATGAATTGTTGAATGCTTTCTTTTACTAGGGAATCACATGTATTTGGAATTTCATGAATTTTGTTGAATGTTTTTTTTTACCGAAACCATATGTTAACTTAAGAATTGTTAAATGCTTTTTATTACAAGGGAATCACATGTATTTGGAATGTCATGAATTGGTGAATGTTTTTTTTTACCAAAACCATATGTTAACTTGTGAATTGTGGATAACCTATTGAGCATAGCAGTGGTATTCACGTGTATTAGTAATATTATATTTTGCAGGATGCTATGTCAACAAATCCAACATCATCACATGCATCATGTTCAAAAGAGCAGCAAGTTGATCAAAACCTATTTGGTATTCCAATCTCAAAAAATTCTTCAAAAATAGCTACTATGTTTGGTAAACTAGTAAGAGCTTATGTGCCTATATCATTCATAAGTTGGGATAAAGTACCCAAAACATATAAGGACGACGTTTGGAACCAGGGTAAGTTTTTTGCTTGAGCAATTTGGTGATATAGCACTTAAATGTCTACAGTCTATTTTTATAGTCTGGCTCTTAATTTTTGCAGAACATGCATGCGCTTGAGCCGCTTTCAAAGGAAATCTTTTTAAAAAGAAAGGTCGAGGCTTTCAGGAGACACAAGAAAAGCTTAAGAGCAAGTTTTTATGACATTTTCGACAATGAAGAAGAACGGTTGAAAATTTTCTCACCTACAATTACTCAAGAAGATTGGAACGAGTTCATAAAAAATGAAGCAACGCCTGAAGCGAGCAGAAGAAGGAAGACAGGAAAAAATAGATTATTGCTCTGTTATGCTCACCATGCAGAACGTAAAAGTCACACTAGAATAGAACATGAAACGGTAATTTATATTCATTTTCTTTCAATAATAGTGAAATATCCCCAATTATGAGAAAATATACACAAAATGGCATATATTGCAGATTGCTGTAGGTCCATCTGCAAATATCAACTGTTGTCAAATATGGCAGAAGACACACACGAAAAAAGATGGTAGCATATCCGATGCTGCTTTTGTGTACTTCGTAAAATAAATACTAAATTGCGTATTATTTGAAATTTATTTATTCATATAAAAATATCAATCTCAGGACCAAATTGCGAAATTAAAGGAAAAGATCACCGATAGCGATGAAGAAAAATTGACAATGGATGAAGATATCTTATCACAAGTGTTGGGTAAGGATACAAAGGATAGGAGTCGGGCTGTTGGGTCCGTTATACCAAATACTAATGTTAAGACTTGTGCTATTGCACATAAACGATTCAAACATGTTCGTCAAGACAATGATCAGTTGAAAATGTGGGTAGGAAATTTGGAGGGTATAGTGGGAAGTTTGTCTGGAAAAATGGAGCTTCTAATTCGAATATTAGGAAACATCAAACAAAGAGTCAACGTATCGTTAAATCCTTCTGATGGAGGACATTGTAAAAAACTCGGCGCTTCTGAAGTCGTTGATTCTCAGTTGCAGGATACAACCAATGTTTCGAACAATCAAAAATGTGAAATTCTCAACTCTGATCTAGACCTAATAGCAGTAGGTATTTATTACTACCTTTTCATTATTAGTTGATTTCGATGCTGTTATTTTGTTGGATAAGTCCAGGCAACTTTATTGCAACATGTACTGTATGTCGAGATTCTACATCGTCTAAACGCCATGGGAAAAATGTATCATCTACACATGAAAAATTGGTTTTGGACGGTATACTGCTACCAGATGAGAAAACCAACAAAATAATCATCAATTAGCATATACCTATCATGAAGTCGAAGTGGGTGGGTTTGTGTGTCATTCGAAGAGTCTAATTCGATATCTTTAGATGCTGGAGTAGGATTATATAATTTTGTACTTGACTCTTCGTAGTATTTTACATAAAAATTGAATGGACATGTTAAACGCAAATTATGGAATTCTTGCAAAATAATCATTCATTAGTAACTAAAAAAAATGCAAGAGTCCAAGCAATGCACAACAACATATAACACACTAGGGATAAGGAAAATAAGTGCATTAGTTTCACTGAAAATAGGTGCATTACTTTACTAAAATGTAGGTAAAAATGCACAGTCTAACTCACTATACCTGAGATCTACATTTGACTATTTGAAACCTGAACATTGAGCTCCATAGTCTTGACGTTCTTGTACTTGTTGCTTTGAGTCCCTTGTTGAGACACCTACACCTATGCTATTTGCGGTTCTTGATATTGTTCACTGTCTTGACTGTTTTCATGCCATCGAAATTCAAGATTATGGTTGTATGTATGCCAACACAAGGATGTATACATATATTTGCATATATGTATATATGTTTAGGTATACGCTATATATTTACAAAGTGGCTTTCAATGAATTATAACTGAACTGTAGAATTGTGAATGCCTACTTGGTCATTGATCTACCACATTTCTGTAATATTCCTAGTTGTTTTTGAAAAATACCATGCTGCTTTTTTTTTATATAAAACTAGGTTTGACATATTTTCCATTTCTCATACTAGATTTGCCATGACCAAATCATAGGTTGACCACCTATTTTGAACTAATGGCTCTTGTCATTGATTATTAACTCCTTTTGACATAACCTATTTGAAACCTAAACGTCTTTTGTCCACATTTAAATTAACATGAAATATGCCTGCGGTTTTATTCACTGCTGTCTTATTTGAAAATCAGAGTCACTGCCTCATGAATACCAAATTTATACATGGTAATTTTGGAACTTATAACATTTTGTTGTCACATTATATAAATATGGAACTAATTTATAAGTTTTCTCGTGCCTGTAGCAATCTATAGCCATTATTAACATATTACATTGCTATGTTTAGGGAACCTGAAACATACTCATGTTGATTAAACAACTTGACTAACCCATTGTTGTTGCTTGAGCCTAGTTGTGAATCATTGAATTGTGCTTATTTTGTCCATAAACTGAAATATCATGTCAATTGCCTTATTTCAAACCCTGAAATAATTTCAGCATGTTGACATGCATGGGTGCACTAATAAATTCATGTTAATTTCTCTTGCCTTATCTCAAAACCTGAAATGCATTGAGCTTGCACCCTATAGATGTTGCTTCAAATGTCATTACCACCATTTGTTATACCTTGCATGCTTAAACGCCTTTGCATTTGCTATGTATTGACTTGCTGTTGAATAATAAAAGAGAAATGGTAAATCTTTATTTCTCAACTAATTATACCCAAAACATCTTTTGATTGCCTGGTTTCCGCTTGGTGGTCATTTATGTAGCTTGGTGGTCATTTATACACCCAAAACATTTTCTGACGCTCAAAACTCAAGGCTGGAGTTTTGGATCTCATTTATGTAGCTTGAGATCTTGTTGGAAGTTACATGTTTGCACTTTGACAAGATGAAATATCATATTTCATTCATATCCCATTTGTTATCCTTATTTGGACAGAGATCTATCAAGATCTCAAACTAAATGATATGTATTTTAATATCATTTTACTAATCATATGTTCTAATCAATATTATCAAACCAAATTTTATTTGATAATTCTTTCAATTCATTTTACCTTTTATTTGGATACGTCGCAATAAACAACCTTGGTTTTTCTTGTATTAATGTTTGAGTGAGAACAGGTTATTTTCATTTTTATTTTTAAAACTTAGCATGAGTTTTGGAATCGAATTTGATTCCCTCATTTGGTCGTTCCACTCTCTTTGTCATCGATGTGTCACATATCAAACTTCAATATCAAAAGATTTAAAACATAACAGGTTTTCATCTTGTTGATATATCATAATTATCCTAGAACCATACATCGTGCGCCTTAATACTTAACCAACTTTTGGTACTGTAATCATTCATAACAGTGAAGAATTCTCTTTTATGCAAAAGTTTTGACATAAAGAATTAACCCAAAAAAGAAAAAAAATGTAGTTGTAGGTGAGCATCTTTTTTATTGCATTGCATCAAATGCACATGGTCAGTCCAATACAATGTTCAATAGTCTGGTAACACGGACTTGATTATTGTACGTAACTCATCCCCATAGGCAGAAACAAGCAAAAATTACATCGAACTTACTGGGTGGATGTAAATCATCCACTGTTTGCCTCTTTTTAATAGGAAAAAAAATACTAACAAAAATTGAAGAGTTAAATGATAAAAATACATATTAGTACCACAAGCCAATATATAATATTTTACATGTTAATACTTATTCAAATTGCACTATGCAAATGAACTTTGCTTAACCTTAACAGTTCAGGACTTGGATGGATCTTAATTTTCTTTTGATCTTTTAAGTTTATAGTTGCAGAAATGTGATGCTTACAGAATGCTAATCCTCGATTATTTGAAAACGAAGGAAAATAGATGATGTAGGTTTTGGATCAATGCGTATATCTCATGTCATTCATTCATGTCAGATGATTGTATCCCGAACTTAACCCATATAGGCACCGTCGAAGATAGAATAGTTTTTTAAAATGCTCTATGCAGATTGAGTCATTCTCCTTGTCTACATCAAAGTGATGTATGCAGATTTTTGAAGGCTCAGTATTAGAATAGTTTTTTGCATGCACAGTATATAAGCAACTTGCACCTTTTAAGTTCGACCACTTAACAAAGTTGAATCCTCTTTCTTGCTACAATAAGAACTTTGGATGCATCAGTCGAGTTTAAAAACTATGCTTTATTGAATTCTCCTGTATTCACAATTTTTTTAGGCTTTGGAACAAGCATGCAACATGTGTTGATATGAAATCATTCTTTGTTCAGGTTATGTGGGCTTGATTGCTGCAGTTTAGTTGTCTCCAAATTTGTTTTAGAGCAAGAACTGTGAAACACTAAACTTTGTATAAATTGTGTTATGTGGTGTATTAACTGAAATTATGTTTTGTATTAATTGAAGTTATGTTTTGTGTATTAATTGAAGTTATGCTTTGTGTATCTTCTTTATATACCATTACACGGGTGCAACGTATCTTCTTTGTTGTGCGTGTGTGTGTGTGTATATATGGTGCAGTAGTGTTCATGATTTCATTATTTTGATATGGCTATAAGCCGTATCTGTTTTGTTGATAGTACTACAGTAGGAAACCATTAAATACGGCTTAAACCCGTATTGAAATGATCATTAGATAGGTTTAAAACTTTAAATGCATATCTAATAGTGATATTGATATGGCTTATACCCATATCAATTTGTTAATTTGATACGGTTTATAGCCGTATCAAATTCATAGAATGATATGGCTATAAGTCGTATTAAATTAACAGATTGATATGGGTATAAGTTGTATCAATCTATTAATTCGGTACGACTTATAGCTGTATCAATCTATGAATTTGATACTGCTATAAGCCGTATCAAATTAACAGACTGATACGAGTATAAGCCGTATCAAAGTAATAAACACAACATAATTTGATACAGATTTAACCACTGCCAATTTGCATTTGATACGGCCAAAAGAACAACTTAATTTGCAGTTATGGTGTAGTGATTTATTTCCATCCTGTTATATGCATATATATATATATATATATATATATATATGTGTGTGTGTGTGTGTGTGTGTGTGTGTGTGTGTGTGTGTGTGTGTGTGTGTGTTTATGCACAAGACCTCTCACATTAAGCTGACCACTTATGGACGCTAGATTTGCCGGGGGGTTCCGGGCAGACTTCTACCATTAGTTGGACTTAACCTCATATCTTAGCACCGTTACATGTATATTTACGCACTATACCCCTCAAATTAAATTAACCACTTGTGGACACTGGATTTTCCGGGTGGTTCCGGCCAGACTTCTACCATAAGTTGAATTTAACCTCGTGTCTAGGCGCGGTTACAACTTTCTATTTACTGTAAATTTAGGCATATTCATTATTTTTCTGTAATTCTTATTTACAATCTTTTAGCATAATAATATTCTTAACAAATATTTATGTTCATTGTAAATTTCATAATTAAAATGTTCATAGAAATTCCCAATTCAAACAGGTGACTAATAGAAATGGACTTTGTACAACAAAAATGTTCTAGCAGATGTAATTTCAATTACCACAATTATTCCCAATTTCATTGCAACTCAACTTACAATATCAAATTAACAGGTTATTAGAACAGATCTATATACAACAGTAATTATTTCCATATATTCAAACAGGTTTATACATTTAAGTAGATTTAAATTTCAGCAGATATATATATTTCAGTAGATTTTACATATAGGCAAATTTTACATAACGGGGAATGCCAAACGATAGATATACCATTATCAAAAAATATAACTTAAATTCACTCACCTAATAGCTTTCAAATTCATGAATCTGGTCTAGACCTAACATTCCATGGATCTCCTAACTGAATCTAGAATCTAAATAACCATGGATTCATAATTCTCAAACTAAAAGAAAGGGGGGAGGGGGGAAGAAGAGAAATCTAAATTGACCAGATCCAAGAACTTACCTCACTTCGATCAGATTTTTGAAAACCCATTTGCAGATATACAGTCTTTCCTCCAGATCTTGAATATGAATCTCCTAAGATTAATTATTCTATTTTCTGAAGAGATTTGAGGAGGAAGAAGAATTGCAGAGTCTAGACAGCCTCTCAGAAAATATGAGATTTAGGCTAGGCTCTACTAGCCTATTTATAGCTGTTCAAGAAAGTGGATATGATCTTGTGCACATAGTGCTGAGTCAGTAATGAATGTAATTTGAAAAACAGTCTAGATTCGTCAAAAGAATCTACCCAGATCTGGGGTGTGTCGACCCTTGGGTCGACCCTAGGATTGACGCCTGAATCGACACTAGGGTCGACGCCTAGGGTCGAACCAGCCCCCCTTGGGTCGACCTATAGGTCGACCCGACCCTTCCCCTAGGTCGACCAAGGTCCTGTTTTTTTCTCTTTCCTTCGTGCATGGTCTTCAGTTCGAATTGATTTGAATTATATTCATATATAAAGTCCTTATATGTATACAAAACATCTAATGCCCACTTTACACGTATATACATATACACGCACAACATTTATTTCGTTTTCAAAATTCTAACGTCATTCTGCCGTTATTTTCATTGATTGCAGGATTATTTTGAATTTCTCTTCTGCATATATATATATATTTGCACATATATATGTATATATTTTCACATGCATGTATATATATATACGTGTGTGTGTGTGTATATGTATATATATATATATTGTACTTCCTTATATGTATAATTTCCTTATATGTGCGTTTATACATATTTTCCCTTTAGAACATGCATTATTTTAGCCGTTTCTCTAAAATAAAAATATAGCACCCGTGGGAATCGAACTTGCGCCTCTCTCTTGGAGGTCACATGTCTTTACCAACTAAGCTACAATGGCTTTTGTTATCAAGGCTAAAAGCAATGGTGGTCAATGTTCATTTCTTATACCTCCTTTTCATGTGTGTTGTAATATTTCATTTAAATGTATCTCTTTCATCTTAAATCTATTTTTCGCAGTCCATAGTCTAAATTGTCCAGAAAATCGCCACGGATGCACTGACACCAATCCCGTGACCAAATTCTGGAAATTAAATTTTTATTTAATTAAAAATGCGGGGTGTTACATTCTCCTATCCTTTGGAAATTTCATCCCGAAATCTGTTAAGGGTAAAATCAAGTAATTCCTTGCATAAATCACAACCATCATGTTTGTATCCAATTTTAGAAAACATCCGTGCACTCGTACATGTATGCCTAAGCGGTACCTCCTATATGTATGCAAATTTTTCAAAAATCCTTTAAAAACATGATGCACACATCCTAAATATACTGGCAATTCTACATGAATGCAATATTTCGAAAATCAAAATACATTTTCATCCAAATTTTCCCACACTCTTGCAGAACAAAGCGTAGTTCATCCAATTATTGCATTTAAATCCTACCAGCCATCTTTATTTTCGGAATTTCAGAATAATCTAATTTTCTTAATTTGATTTCTTATGTTACAAAAAAGGTGGAAAACAGAAAACTTCACATCTTCCGTTTTTCTTTTATGTACCTTTTTCTAACTGCACTTGAATTTTATGAAACTATTATATAAAGAGTCCCTATTTCCTATCCAAGTACAACCCACATAAGAAAACTTTCTTTGTTACAGATTTTCTTTAACTGCCATGTTTGTTACTTCACTAAATTTGTTGTTTCCTTTTTAGTTCTACCGTTACTCTTTCCTTAGCTTATTTAACTTAATCCTATGATCTAAGTTTAGTTTCAAATAAGCCTTCTACTCCTTCAGCTAAACAGGAAAACAATTAAACGCTCTAAACAACAACTACTAAGGGCCAAGAATCTCAGGACTATATCCTCCCTCAGATAGAAAAGTTCAAACCAAGAGATCAATGACAGGTTTTGGTGTTACCTAACAACCCAACAGGAACAAAATAACAAAATGATCCAACCAGAATGGGTCTTACCTCAATAGGAAAATTAGCAACATGATCTAAACACTTACTTGCCCTGCACTATCTAGTAGTCACCAATAGTCCTTGTTGTGTACTAACAGTTATTTCAAAGCAACAACCTTGGCTTCTCAATGCTTACACATTCTATGGGAATTTACCAATATTCCAAGATAATTCTCGCTATCTGCTTCATAGCCTCAAAACTTTTCCCGCCTTCCCTGGGTACTAATCCTTACATACTCCATGATTTTAAAAACGTGGTTTGGCTCCCTCATTTTACTTTTCTTCCAAAAGTTAAAAGTGTTAAAACTTTATTTTCCTCATCAAAACTTATTTTTGTCAAACCATAAAACATGTCATTTAAAAAAATGTAAATCATTTTTTTTAAATCAAAAAAACTGGAGTAGATAAGGACAACTATTACGCAATCGGTTTACAACTATTCTTAATTACAATTAGGAGCAACATCTAATATATTCTTTAATTTCTACAATTTATTTTGTCTACCCAACAAAATTTTATGTTAAAACAATTATAAAAAATGATTGTCAAAAGAATAGAGATTTCAAAACATTCTTTACTGAAAATTCCAGTTTTCAACAAAATACAACTTTTTCTATGCTTTCCTTTTTAATCCTTTCATCCAATATAACATAAAAATTAGAAAGCTATACATTCCCTATAATGTGCACCTTTTACTGAAAGATTTTTATTTTAGACAAAATTTTCACAAGAAATCACCATTTCCAAAATATACCCCATTTTACTTCAAAACTCAATATTCACTTTTTCAAATATGTTCTTTACATGTTTTAAAACTGTAACTTTTAAGATCAAAACTTGAAAACACCATAAACCATCTTCCAAAAGATTTTACAATTTCAAGTTCTTAAAATTTAACCATGGAGTTAGACTCAAAGTGTGTATCCAACTTAACTAGGCTTTCCTAGACATTCCCACAAAGTCAATTCTCTCTCATATATATATATATATATTCCTAATCCATTTTTCTCCTTTTAACCTTTTACCTAACTTATAAGGTTTTACTGCCAAACCCACTAACCTGAAATACAAATACATGGGATTCACCTTTCTTCCATACAAAGTATATTGTACACTTCTAATCCAAATTACCTAAGGGTCTTAGACTTCCGTATTCGTTCCTTTAGTGTACAAAACAGATATCCTAATTCTCACTATATTACGCTCTTTCTATTTAGTAGGTTCCTCTTTGGATCTAGGTATATATAATATATATTTACATTTTAAAAATACCAATATGTTCACTTACTATCTATACAGAAATTCTAAACCTAAACTCTTATAGTAGATGTAACAACTCGAATTCTAACAGACCGATTTTTTTTCAAAATTCTAATATGTTGAAACCCGAGTTGGTTTGTCTGGTATCCTACAGAAAAGACAGAGATAATAAAAATATCAGAGCTCAGAAAACATATCACGACGAAATGGAATAAAATATAATATAATCAAATATAGCCTTACTAGGATAATAATACTACCTAACCAGTATCCAAAGCTATCATATCTCTGCCACAAATCTAACCTACGAGTATGTTATATGGAAGGGGTTAGAACACAAGTTCTGGTGACTGGATTTGAACTACACATTTTGGATAACCCTACATATACCGTTCAGTTACGTTTTCTTATTTATTAGGTTACTTGGGTTAACAGCACTCAAGGATTACACACACGTCATACCATCTACTTCCCAGTGGATTAACCTAATACTGTATATATGTAGCTACCCCCAATATTAAGGTTCACCCCATGGTACCCCACCCGCATGGTCTCCACCGTAACGCCACAGAAATATATGCATTAACTCATCCTATGCTGCAACGACGTATGGATCTTTGTATAATAATGCTACGTTCCGCAAAGAACCGCCATCACCGTGCTACGTAAGCTTACAGATAGCTAACTTCGATCGAATCAGATTCCATCATAGAGTAATGGCCTAGAGTCTAAGATCCACAACTCAGAGCATACATGCATGTATCAAAAATTTCTCACGTACGTATGGTCAATCCAACTGGATGTCGTAATCTTTACGATACACCATCCGAAAATGATATGCATGTATTCGCCCATATTATCTACTGTGCACCAAGTTCCAAAACAGGGCTGTATTAGAAACATGGAACTCTGCCGGGAGCCTTTTCAGATATCTGTATACACAGATGTTATGGTCTACATTTTCACGATGGTTATGGTCCCGCTAAACCCCTCCCTCAACTAGTGAAAGACAAACAGAATTAAGAGCTAGTGATGTGGCTAGAAAAACAACAAACAACATCATAATTGGCTTGTCCCATAATCAAAGTCTTGATAGTGAAAGGTCGATGGTCTATAGGTTTATCTCCCTGTCTTTTCGCATCACGCATCATGTTGACTGTCGATGGCTGGTACCCGACGATTACTATCAATCGGATGGTTAGACCCACCAAAGGCAAATTGATAAGATAGTCGTAACCGGCCTGGTCACATGTCAATAAGATCGTTGAATCACCTGTGCCACCTTACAGTCTCCTGGCTACCCCCTTGTGATTGCCCGGAAATCCATACTATCTGAGCTGACAAATACAACATATGTCCAACTCAAATAATACAGAAATACGAGTCATTAGGGTTAAAGAACATAGAAAAGATAGAAGATGAACAGAAATAACAATACAGAACCTCACAGAAGAACAAATAAAATATATTATATAACATAACTTTGAGATACAAATTTGTTTTGTATATACATACCATCATCAGAGTACAATACAACATTTGGTACAGTGGAAATAACTCTAAATAACTAACGTTGAAGCCTCACGCTTCAAGTTCCTCCAAGTGTATCTGTAAAGCCTGAAACACTTGACTGCCCGTACAAATTTGCGCACCCAAGAGTTTAGGAAAAACAAGCAAAATAAACTCTGGGTCAGTCATGGGACTGGTATGAGTAAACTCCAACCATATTGTTCAACTTTAAAAATAAAATTTGAAAGAAATGGATAATAGTAAGACCAACCCACACATAAACATGGACGGTTTTTGCCTTACTATAACCCAAAACATTTTTGATATCAAAATCCAGTGATATTATAATAATGTCTAATCAAATAAATAACCAAATAGTAGAGCGCTTGCATCTCATGCTCTGCATATATAGTATAAAATCAGAAACCGCAGGGCGCTTATTGGAGTTTGGATTCCAACTATGACAAGGTATGGAACCACCTGTCGATAGTGTATCTCTAGAGGGGAACACACTGGGTTCAACAAGAATGTCTTGCAACCCGGCCCACACATGACCGACCACTCATTTCGCTTGAGTGTATCGAATGTATATCACCAACGGTTGGGCTCAAACCACCGTTTCCTAGAAAGGGACAACATCGAAATAGATTAAAGAAGTTAAAGGAATTTCTCTAGATAGGTGATTATACACCCTAATAGGAGCGACCCACATAGCTATGCTGACTGCCCGATTTTTGTCATTTCCTGGTTGTGAAGCTTGAGGCTACGTCTATCTTTTAGAACATCTGGCCAACACACACTTTGAATACCACATCGTCAAACCCGTCAAATCACTAGTTGATCTTCCCAAAAATATTACGGGTATAAAAGCTAAGAGAAACGAATTCCTCTGCCACCAGACTTAATACCTTGAAAAGATCGTCTTATGTGACCATTAGGAATGCTCTGTCATACATTCGTCCATACAAGTTGTCCTGGGACTGGACAAACATAACATCTCTTGAATTTCACTCCGTCTTCGATTATCTTCAGCATAATCTAATTCGCAAAGCCTATGCCTATACGGAGTGGTTTTCGGATATTAAATCCAACCGGTCTCTCCGTATCGACAACGATGGTCAAATTTTTTTGATAGTCGGTGATTTAACTATCAAAGGAAAAACAAACATCCATTAACAATCACTAGCCCGTTTTAATTAATATTCATTCATTAACTATATTTCCAATTTCATTATTGAATTCTATATATTTTTATATATTGATTTCTATTTTCAAAATTTCTTAAAAATATTCTAACTCCTTAAATATCTGGAAAATTTTGCCATCACCTCCCCTGTACCGGTCAATTGTTCAAACCCCAACTCGCCTCTCTAGTCCCTTTCCATTCAAAAAGAAAATCAAAAAGCCAAGCGGCTTGCCGATTCGATGCATAAAACCTGATATGGAAATTAAACATGTACCTTTTTGTCGGGCACTAAGATTATAACCTTCATACTCTCTTCATATTCTTTATCCCATACCTGTCTAATATATGTACACCTGCACTCCCATTTATTTCAAAACCATACTTCTATTTTGATTTCACCACATTCAATCCCACTAATTAATTCCCTAAGTAATTCAGTCGCTCCATTCACTTATAGTTTGAATCAATTCATTTATATTTTGAATCAATTCATTTATAGTTTGAATCAATTCATCTATAGTTTGAATCTACCGTGTTTAACATATATAAGCTAATTCCCAATTGGTTTCGGAACAATTCCACACTTTTCACTTTAATCACTTTCCATTCGTTAATTAGTTAATAAACTTCTTTACTTGGACCATTTTGAGTTTGAACCTATCACGTTCAAATTTACTTTTAACACTCTTATGAATCCGTTAAATTCCCATTTTAGTTCGTGTTTCATATTCATTTTCGAATTTAAATTTACAAACTCGATTTGCTTAACTAAAGTTAAGTTCAACCTCAATGTTTCATTAATTAACCATTTCTAATTAGTCGATTCCATTTAATAATTTAAAATCTGGTTTTGTTTCAAAATCCAATTCACTTGCTCTACTTGGGTACATATTTATTTTATAACCCAAATCCGAATTTTACAAATGGAAATTCGGATTTTTATTCACTAAAATCCTTTTGTTTAATTAAATAAACCCTTATGGTTTTAAAACGATTTTGGCGATGTTTTTCTGAAATTTTAATTTTGACATAACTCAAAACCTATAAGACAGAATTCAGGTTTTTTCTTCCATTAGAAAACTATCATTCAATTGGTCCGGGCGTTTCTTGTTTTATCGAATTCCGACTTATATTGAGTTCTATATGCTCAATTGAAGTCTGAATCGTCAAATTACGAACTAGCGCGCCGTGGCAAGTTCATTTTAATTAAATTAAATATAAACGTTTAAAACTTCGTTTATAATTAAATTCCAACTCCATTTCTTGTAAATCGAACTCGTTATCTAAACTACCTTAACAATTCAAATTCTTTAAACTCGTCAATGATTCTGTTCCATATTCATAACTTAGTTCAAAACCTCGATTGCTATATTCAAGTCTAATTCACTTGGAATTAGTTTATTTATGGAATATCGATATCATCGAATTCTAATTATAAATTTCCTTCATACAAATAATTAATTAATTTAACATCTCTTACCATTACAAACTAATATCATCCCTCGATAATAGTGAAATCGTTCAAGTTGGGTTATTTTAATTACCTCTCAGACCTTGATCGACAACGTCCTTATCTAGAGACAAATAAAAGTTTGTAATAAAACAACTCGATTTAAACCTCGCCTTTTATTCCATTTCTTACATTTGGAATTTATTTTCAAAATTACTCGATGAAAATTATTTCATCACATTTATAAACGTAGTTTATAAATTAGCTTCCTTGTTAAAACAAAACTTCCATTTTAACAATTGATTTGAAACTTGATTCTAATTTCAGAATAGTTTACTTTATATAACTTATATATATAAATATATGTAAATATATATATATAAAATATAAATACCGAATCTATTTTCACATCAAATTTCAATTACAGTTTCTATTTAATATAAATCCAATATCCTTTCCGAGATTAAATATTTTTATAAATTTGACATAGTCGAATTCTATTTATAAACCCTTACGGGTTTATTCCAATTCAATTTACCTTTCAAACATCAAAATGAATTACATGATTTTCAATTCTCCTTTTTAATCCATACCTGAATCTAAATTCTAATAATCCAATAATAGTTATTTCTTTTATTTATTCCGAATATCAAAAATGATTTCATCATTTCCTTTGAAACGATTCCCAATTCTCTCTTTTTTTAATTCATATTTGAATTTAAAAAATCCTATTATTCTAGGATCATTATTCACTTCCATTTATAAATGTCATTTATAATTTCAACTACTTGTTTCAAATATTGAAACATGTTTCTATTTCAAATTTCATTCCTGCTTTCGAAAAATAGTTTCCCTTTTTAAAATTAGCTCTTGAGTTTCCATTTCTAAATTGTTCAATGATAAATTTTCTATTCCATAAGAAACATCGTTTATAAATTTCAATTTTTTTCTAGTTTTGAATATTTAAAACAAGTTCTTGTTTCAAATCTTATTTGAACTTCAATCCCCATTCTGGAAAATAAATTTCCTTTTTAAATTCGGACTTGAATTTAAAAACCTAATATTTTCAAACAATAAATTTTCCTTTCCACTTGTATCCTTGTTAATAATTCGGCTACTTGTTTTTGTTATTAAAACAAGTAAATATTTTATAGTTCATTCAAATTTCACTTTTATTTCAGAAAATAAATTTTCCTCTTTAATGTCAAAAATCCCTTTTGATATTTTTAAATATAAATATATAGGGCCAGTAATATTCAATCATCCAAACACACAAACATTAATTCAATTCAACACATCACACATATATGAATATGTATACAATAATAAATAAATTTGAGGAATCCAGTTGGATCCCTCCAACCTGTTACCCTGCATCCATAGATGTTAGTCAACAACAATAATAATACCAATCCTGCTTCAAGGCAGGATATCGCGGTATGAAGGTTATCCACTATATATATTGTGGGGCGCATAGGGAAATCATCCGTTAATGATACTGCGGGCATCCGCTAATGGTACTGGGGGAAGTATCCAATCAACAATACTATATATATTCAACCATTACCTAAATAACTAATATACATGCAACCACAATAATTTAATAATTCATGCATACATCCAAACAACCAATGGTTTATTTTTAAAATAAAACTATGAGTGAGATTTACTCACCTTGTTTTCATTTGCCGAATATTCCGTTTATTTCCAATCGTCTCGGCTACATATTCTCCCGAATGAAATTCAAATGAAATCCTTACCTATGATTATTTATTTTAATTTAACGATTAACAATTTTTTTGTTGAACTATCCATTAAAATAAATAAATGACTTATTATAGTATACTTAAAATTAAATTAAACTAATACCTTACAGCTCTTGTCTGTTCTAATTTCAAAGCAAAACTCATGTCCAGCTTTCCTCGATCCTGCAAAAGTTTCCCTTCCAGCTTTGATGAATTCAATACCAACTGCGCCAAATGCCTACTTCTTTTCCAACTCCAGACAACAATTTCAGTCATATGTACATCACCCCTTCTCCTATTCTAATGTCGATCTTCCTAAACTCTCTAAAGTTCACACTCAAGTTCACGTCCAAACCAGGTATAACTTCGCACCCATTTACAGTAACCCCCAAAAATTAACACATCCGATCCTCAGTTCATCCCACTACAATGAACCAAAACTACACTGTTTCACAAGTGTCCAGGCAGACTTCTTCCATCTCCTAATGCCGCACTCCCTTCATAGACATAAAGAAAATGATCAAACTTCCCATACAACAGAAATGGAAACCCACCAAACACTATTGTCAAACCCCCTCAAAACTGAACCCCGCTACTCCCCTCCTTTTATCTGGCTGCCGTACTCATTAATTTCATCCCGTTCATCCCACAATCGCATTACCCAAATGACAGACCTAAAACCATATCGGCATCCTGATAAAGCTCCCTCCTTCCCATGCCGCCTTTCGCCTTTGAACTCTAGAGTCTCTCCTTGATGTCGCACCTGATGCACCACCTCTCCAGCAACCACCGCGACTTCAGCTTCTACTCTCTGCCATCGAAACCCACAACCCCTCAAACAAGGATCGAGCTTCACCAGACCTCCTCCAAATAAAACGCGACTATTGCTACTTCTGAAATAGATTCAAGGGCCTCACGATTTTGATTTTTTTTCCCTTTTTTTGGATAGGAGGAATCGTTTTTAATTGAAAGAAAAGAGAGTGAAGAGGAAAACTAGAAATTAGGTTTCAGCTTTCACAAATGTAAAATCACGAAGGCTACTGTGTTTATAATGGAGTGAACGAGAGACAGATGGTACAAGGCCATTAAATTATGGTCTCCTTGATACTGAGAAAGTGAGACATTATTTTCTGCTCGAGAACATGATAGGTCTACGTATAGGAGAAGAGGCCGGCTTTGTTTAATCATCTTAGGTCGGCTGATTAGATTTAAGGATGTATATTTTTTTGATTTTAAATAACTAAAATATTCGCAGTCACTTAACTTCAAATCCCAAACTGCCGTTTAACTGTAACGACCGACTTCTCCAACGTTATTAGCAACTCTGAACTCTACGGAATGAGTTCTAAAATTTAATTCAATTTATGGTGAAGATAACATTTTAAAATTGACGATTTTAAATTAAATCCTATCGATAAAAATATAAATCGATAATAAATTATTATTATTGTCCTAATATAGAATTTATATTTTCAAATTGAATCATTTGGATTCACTATCATATTCTGAATTTAATTATTATCGTTTCCGTGTTACGGTAATTCAATATCTTTGAAATTAAATCGTATACCGATTATTTAAATCGATAAATTCCGTATAAGAATTGATTTATATTTCTAACTCATCATTAAATATAAATTTAAATATTCAAAATAAATAGATTAAAAATCCAGGACGTTACACCCTTATTGTGGCTGTCAAGGTACACTCACCGGCTAGTAACTCACAGACCCAACCCCTGCGAGAACAACCTAAGCGCTATCACCGCACAGAGGACTACCAGGAGTACCATTCACGTCCTAGGAAGCCGCGTGCTTCGCCTTCAGTCCTTCAAAGCCAAGAATATCAGCAGAACAACAGGAAAAATAGGAAGAATAATTAGATGGACGTGTGCTCCTCTCATGTCTCATGACACAACGATGATCTACCCTGTTGGGTTATTCACCTTCAAATGTACGCATTGATCCAAGCGCCTCAAGTTGATGTGTTATAAAACCATATGTCTAAACATTTAATTACGCGCTTGCTCTACCTCATCATATTTTCAGTTAACTTGGTTATTTCAAGCCATATTGACTTCTTATTCAAGTTACCAAGTTCTTCTTGCTTATTAATTTCTATTATATAACTTAACCCATTTAAGTTCATTAATAAGCCTTTAACATGTAATTCTTATCAGCAAAATTCAGATTCTCAAGTTTACAGATTACTCAATGTATAATTAAGTACAACTTATTGCATTTCATAAGTTTTCCCCTCTTTTCTCTACTTATCACAAACCGCAAGTTTCCAGATTTACATATTACTTAATTTATAATTAAGTACAACTTGTCTCATTACATAAGTTATCTCATTTACTCTATCGTTTATTATAACCTAAGTTATAATTTTCACTTGTCCATAGGACAGGCCTAGCTATATTCTTTCCTTGTCAGTCTCAGGTTTATTCATAATAGGTTATTATCATTTCCCATTCATTCCAATATTTATGCTGTCGTAACATTCATTCATTTCCATTAATTACAATTAATGCCATTTATTTCCATCCTGTTATATGCATATGTTCATATATGTGTTTATCCACCAGACCTCTCACATTTAGCTGACCACTTGTTGATGCTGGATTTGTCGGGAGGTTCCGTGCAGACTTCTACCACAAGTTGGACTTAACCTCGTGTCTTTGCACCGTTACATGTATATTTACACACTAAACCCCTCACATTAAATTAACCACTTGTGGACTCTGGATTTGTCGGGCGGTTCCGAGCAGACTTCTACCACAAGTCGAATTTAACCTCATGTCTATGTGCGGTTACAAATTTCTATTTAATGTAAATTTAGGCATAATCATTCTTCCAAATTTTACTGTAATTATTATTTTCAATTTTTTGGCATAATAATATTCTTAACAAATATTCATGTTCATTGTAAATTTCATAATTACAATGTTCACAGAAATTCCCAATTCAGATAGGTGATTAATTGGAAATGGACTTTATACAACAGAAATGTTCTAGCAGATGTAATTTCAATTACCACAATTATTCCCAATTCCATAACAACTCAACTTACAATATCCAATTAACAAGTTATTAGAATAGGTCTATATACAACAATAATCCTTTCCACATATTCTAACAGGTTTATATATTTTAGCAGATTTACATTTCAATATAATTATATATTTCAGCAGATTTTAATATTAACAGGGAATGCTAAACTGTAGATATACCATTATCGAAAAGTATAACTTAAATCCACTCACCTAATAGCTTTCCAATTCATGAATCTGGTCCAAACCTAGCATTTCATGGCTCTCCAAACTGAACCTAGAATCTAAATAACAATGGATTCATAATTCTCAAACTAAAAGAAAAAAGGAAAAAAAAGAAGAGAAATCTAAATTGACCAGATCCAAGAATTTACCTCACTTCGTTAAGAATTTTGAACACCCATTTACAGATATACATTCTTTTCCTTCAGATCTTGAATTAGAATTTCCTAAGACTTGTTATTCCATTTTCTAAAGAGATTTGAGGAGGAAGAAGAATGGCAGAGTCTAGACAGCCTCTTAGTAAATATGAGATTTAGGCTAGGCTATGCTAGCCTATTTATAGGTGTTCAAGAAAGTGGATATGATCTTGTACACGCATCGCTGAGTCAGCAATGAATGTGGTTTGAAAAACAGTCCAAATTCGTCAAATGAATCTGCCTAGGTCTGGGGTGTGTCGACCCCTAGGTCGACCCAGACCCTATTTTTTTCTTTCTTCTCGCATGGTCTTCAGTTCAAATTGATTTGAATTATATTTATATATAAGGTCCTTATATGTATACAAAACTTCTAACGCCCACTTTACTCGCATATATATATGCACAACTTTTATTTTGTTTTCAAAATTCAAAGTGGTTATGCCGTTATTTAATTCTTACATATTTTCCCTTTAGAACATGCATTATTTTAGCTGTTTCTCTAAAATAAAATATGGCGCCCGCGGGAATCGAACTTGCGCCTCTCTCTTGGAAGTCACATGTCTTTACCAACTGAGCTACAAAGGCTTTTGTTATCAAGGCTAAAAACAATGGTGGTCATTGTTCATTTCTTATACCTCCTTTTCATGTTTGCTATAATATTTCATTTAAATGTGTCTATTTTATCTTAAATCTATTTTCCATTGGTCCAAATTGACCAGAAAATTTCCACGGACGCAATGACGCTAATCCCGTGACCAAATTCTGCAAGCTAAATTTTTATTTAATTAAAAATGCGGGGTGTTACAAAATCGAACTTAAGCGATCGACCTCGGGTCGACCCCTCTGGTTTGGGTGTTCTCTTTTGCCCTTTCATTAGGTTCTATGGAAGAATCTGATGGTTCTTTCATTTATCTTACCGTGGGGTCCTTACTAGGCCACTACCCACCAATTGAATCAATAGTGGAAGCGGTTAGTGCCTCATTTGGTTTCATGTGCCGATTTCGGTGATGGATTTTAAGAGGGCACCGATCAAGGTTGTGAATCTGTTGCAATTTGGGATCCTTTCTCATTATAAATTTGTGTTGTTAGGCATGACTTTTCTCGTGTTTTCTCTTTGTCAGTTTTGGTGGTCTGACGCACCTTAGGGTGTGGGCTTTCGTTGTGCTTTGCAGATGTTTTCTCCGATAAGGGGTGCTTTCCTTTTTGGAGTGAGGGCGATATATACGGTATAAAGGATTTGATCCCCCTATCTGTTACCTTCCTTGGTTGGTTGCTGGTGAGGTGTAGTGTCCATTAGGAGAGGTGTTGGAGAAGTCCAGGTAGCCCTTCGTAGTTTTACGGACTCTGCACCTTCGCATGGACAAGGGAAAGGGGATTTCATCCCCCGGATCTGCTTCCCACCAAAGTACATGTTTGGATTGCTAGAGTCGGTGTGGCATGGATTAGATGTCTCTTCAGCGGAAGTATGTGTCTGGATTGCGAGTGTTAGTATGGCTTGGATTAGATGTCTCTGTGGCGGTCAACGTGCCTTCTTGTGGAAGAAGGAATTCTGTTAGGCGGGTGTTGGCTACTTCATTCTACTACCCTACTCCCTATTAGGTAGGATAAAAGGTTAAGTGGTCAGGCATAGGGATTTCTACTGCCCATTCAAATCCTCCTTTATTTCTAAGTAACGCCTTTGATTAGCTAGCGGTGGTGTCTACTTGTGAAGAGGACATCGTTCTTAGGTGTGCTGCTAGTGTTGTTTCTGTTCCCAAGTGCCTCTATCCTGGAGGGAGCCAACTTCGACGGTGGCATATGTCCATGGCTGTAGATTCTAGCGAAAGGTGGGACATATCTAACCTACGGCTGCAGCCAGTCCTTATGGACGGTGGCATGGAATCTCATAAGGGCTCTTTGGAGTTGTCTCCTAAGGTGCAAGCGGGTTTCAGGATTCCTTGGTCGGATCATCAACTAGCGGGTTAGGTATTGTTTACTTCATTTTTGGCTTATTTTGATGTTTTTCTTTTGGGCTTATTATTCCTGTAGGTGTGTGAAGTGTGTTGAGTGGTTTAACTATTTCTTGTTCTCTGTTGGAATTATTTGATCTGAATGATGGGAATCCTATCTTCTGTTGTTTGAATCATGATGGTGTTGGATCCTTACCGCCGTGCTTTTATCATTTCTCCAGGGTCAATGAGTTGTCAAGCCTGGAGTCAGCTTCTTCATCATGTCTTTGGGGTTATCTGTTTTTCCCTAGGTATGGTGTTGGTTTTGTTACATTGATCGGTTGGGGTTCTTACTCAACCGAGTTGTCGTTAATGGTTTTGTGGTTCCAGTTCCAAATTTGGAATCATGAATGAAGCTTCTTCTTACAGTGATGGTTGCTTTTTGTGATCGATCTGGAATAGTTCCTACCTTCTTGGTTCGTTGGGTTTGTTACCTTTCTTGTTGTAGTAGTTTTCCACGCCCTCAAATCAATGGAATGGTTTTGCGAAAGTATTTGCGGGTTTTCATGTGGGTTTTTCGGCTGTGGGTTTAGGATCCTTGCTACCCATAGATTGGATAACTCCAGTGTTGATTTTTCAAGAGAATAACGGTTTTACGATTTATTCTCTACGGGTATTCATTGGCCGGTGAACTGTAGGCCTTTTTCTCTGTGGTGCCCCCAACTTGTCTTTATCCCATTGCCGAGTCGGCGCATACTGTTCCTCCCTCCGTGTTCAAGGTTATCACCTCATGATGACTCTAAGATGGAGGTGAACGAACAATGTCTTATGACGTCTTCGTAACTACATCCCGTCATACTTATTCGTTGTGTCCTCCTGTATCTTGGGTCCTGCTTTCCCATCCTCTCCTCAGTCCAGTCGATATTCGCGTCATTAACGAGTGTTTAGATCATATGAGAGGAAGTCCTACTCATGTTGTCATTCCTAGTACTAGGTTTCTGAATGAGTTCATAACTCGTTCGGAGGTGGTAGTTGTTCTTCGGTCTCGTTTGACATTGGTTCCTTTCCGGTCAATGTCCCCTGCCCTCCTCCTTGGGTCTCTAGGAGGCGGTCTAGGTCTCAAGCGAGCACCCCTCATACGATTCATACCCGATCGCTAGCAGCAGCTGAGTAGATCATTCACTCCACTAATCATACTCATTACCGGTCCTGAGTCTCTGTAGATTTTGTTCCCATTTCTTTCGTGTTTAGTGACTCTCTTCTTTTGGGTTTTCTGAATGGCATCTTGTTTATTTTTGAATGTAACGGGTATCGGCAACATTGCCGCCTTTTCCCTTCTAAAGCGCATCATTAAGAAGAACTTTGTTTTCTTGGTGGCTCTTCAGGAACCGAAGGTTGGTTCGGAAGTTCTAAATGATTTAGTCATTCGAGTAGGCTTTGGGAGTGTAATCTCCAACGTATCCAATAAAATTTGGATCGTGATAAAGACGTCACTGTCAAAGTCACATTCGATTTGATCCGGTTTCTAACCATTGAATGTTTGTTATCTCTCTTCCCTTCTTCCTTCCTGTTTGCGCTTGGTGTGATCGGTATTATGAGGTGACATTAATGTTGTTTCCTCCCAAGCCGAGAATGTGACGGCCCGCCCCACACCAACCGACATTTCCTCCGAAAGTGCGCTGTACACATGTCCAGCTAGCACGGGACGGTCGTCAGAAGAAAGGAAAGAAGAGAATGAACTAACAAGGAACCTGTAGAATGTCTCACAGCGCATAGGATAAAGTATAATAACAACATACTTGACATAAAACAAGTGAGACAGTGCATAAGCTGAAAATAAACTAACATAGCAGCGGAAAATCCAAATACAGCTTATGATCCAAAGCCAACATTATTACAACTTTTCAAACTGTCTCAAAAAGCAAAAGCAAGATAAAGGAGGTACACTACTAATCCCCAAGTAGCGACCACCAACGACACAGGGAGAATATCTATATATCATATGTGGAAGCCTCCTGCTCGCCTCCGAATCAGCTACTAGCGCATCACCAGCTAACCTGTCTCTAGTCTGCTCGTGTGAGCACCCAGAGTAATAAGAAGAGACATAAAACTCTGGGTCAGACATAAAGCCTAGTATGAACGAGAAGCATCTAAACAGAACAATAACAGGTAGACTAAACCATACCTGAACCTGGACCTCCAACCAAAGAGTTAGCACTACATACCGCACAATACTCTAAGGTGCCACTAACATACAGTGTAAGAAATACGGGGGTGGGGAAGTGCATGTCATAGTGATGTCAAACAATCAAGCATAACAATCATCCTCACATCCCTCACTCAGTGCGTAAAGCATACGATATCCACTACCTTGGTTACCTAATCCTTTGGGCCATGACGGAATCCAATCCCGTACAACTATCACTACAAGCCCCTAATCTATCTGTCAATAGTGAACCAAGGTTACGGATACCGATAACCCCTTTGCACACGTCCCGCAGCAAAGCCCAACTCATGAAGTGAACTCTTGGTTCCCAACTAGATCCTGAGCTCTAACTTCTCATTTGGACTACCTTTGCATCTGGGGTTTTGGTCTCCTCCGGATCGGTCTTCATTCAGTTAACAGCTCATACCTCGCGTTCAAGCTTCCTGGTTCAGCCTGCAGTCACCATACTGGTTCGGGTCGAGTTCCTCCATTCGGATCGGGTCGCGCCATCAGCTCGTGGTCCTCCAGCTCCATCGGATCGGGTCGTGGCCAAGCTTCGGGTCCATCGGTTCGGTTCGTGCTACCTCGTCTGGATCGGGTCGTGGTCTTCTCTTCGAATCGTGTCGTGGAGTGCACCGGTTCATGGTCCATGTGTGCGAGCAGTTCAGATCGGAGGACTTCAGAGGCGAACGGATCAGAGATAGCTGGATCGTGAGTGACTCGTATACTAGCTCGGCTCGTGGCTTACTTAGGCGATCGACTCGTGGATATTAGGCACGATCAGGTTGGGTCGTGATACCCCTCCTACGATCCGATCCGGTCTATTCCCTGCACTTCTTCCAACAAACTGTTTACACCATTCGACGGCGTTTTCGACCAATCTAATTGTTCTAAACAATCACAAAGCATACCATACAGTCATAGCAACATGTATAAACATCCACAAATAGCAAAACATCAATATGGTAGGTCAAAACGGATCAAACATACACAAAAACCCATATTTTCCCCTTAATCATGTTTAAGGACAACTAACAGTATGATTAGCAAAACTTAACTAAACTACCCAAATTTTCTAAAAGAGGTCTAAAACAATATTTCAGAATTTATAAATATTTTTCCAGATTTTAACATGCATAAATTCGCTAATTTCCACTAATCACCCCTTCCAAATTCCGGGATTTGCAAAATTAGTCGAAATTAACCCAAATTCATATCAGAGGCATAAAATGATGTTTTAGAATTTTAGGAATTTTCTAGATTTTTATGAGCCATAATTTCGCTAATCTTCGCTAATTACCATAATTAGCCGTAATTAGTGAAAAACAATGCAAATCACTCACCTTTGCCACAAAGTAAACTATAGATTTGAAATGATTCTCTGTTTGGGTCGAATTCTAATGTGTTCCAGCAGCTCTAATCTTGATTTGGTGAAGATCTCCCTTGATTTGATGTTGCTAATACCAATCTTCAAGTAATAAGTGATTTGGAGGTGTTTTGAAGAGATTTAGAGAGTGGAGGCCATTACTAGGGTTTCAAGAATGAAAGTGGCGGCTCAAAAACTAAAATGAAATGATTTCTCAAACCCTATCAGCCCTCCCATAACCCTAATCCCGAAATGGGTTATGGGCCCATTCACTAATCACCCTATTTGGCCCGGTTAAGCAGTTTTTCACCTTCCAAACCTTATTTCATCCATATCTTCCAAACAGTAAGTCCGTTTTTCACATATGACCACACTACGGAAAGGTAAACCATTATCCGAAGCCAATGAAAGTGATTTTAGGTCAAAACTCCTTTCCAATCAAAAGTTATGGACGAAACAAGATCAGTTAGGGGTAAAATGGTCATTTAAAAATCGGCAAAAAATCATGAACATGAGAAATTACCCCAATAGTCGTTTCCCAAAGCCACATGACCATACGACTTCGTATGAGAAAGAAATAAATATTCTACGATCCTCTGATGCGTAGAATGCGGGTTGTTACATTCTCCCCCCCCCCCCTCCTTAGGAAATTTCGTCCCCGAAATTCCTTAACCAAAACATACAAGGGTATTCCGCATGCCTACCAGTCATTTATAAATAATCAAACATGCATAACAAACAAAACAAACCTATCCTAGCATGCGGTTTACTAACAAGGGAAGAAACTATCACTACCAAAACCTTACCAGGCAAAGAGTTCTGGATACTTCTTCCTTACGTTCTCCTCTGTTTCCCAAGTACAATTTCATTCTCACCCCCACTGGACTTTGACTAGTTTCACCGCCTTCCTTCGAAGCTGCTTCGTATCGTTCCCAACAATACGCATAGACTTGCGGTTCTCAACCGCCTTGGGTTCAACCTCGATATCGTCCAACTGATCTGGTGAAATAGCCACATTAGGGTCTTGCACAAACTTCCTTAACTGGGAAACATGAAATACGTTGTGAACTCCCGCCATCTTGTCGGGTAGCTCTACTTCATACGCCAAATTCCCAACTTGCTCGAGGACTGGGAATGGGCCAACAAATCTCAGTGCTAACTTACCTCTCCAACCAATCCGAATCACATTCTCAATGGAGAGATCTTGACGAAAACCAAGTCGTTAACGAAGAATTCCAAATCTCTTCGTCTCTTATCGAGATAAGTCTTATGCCTATCTTGGGTAGCCTTCATTCTCTAATATACAATTCACTCAAATACCATCATGACCTGACCTAGTCCTTGGTAAACTATCAATATAATCCATTTGAGACTTGTTCTCATTTCCATTTAGGAATTTCTAATGGTTGAAACAAACCACTAGGCTTTTTTTGCTTAGCTTTTACTAACTGGCAATTTATGCATTTGGACAAAAACTTCCCAACGTCTTTCTTTATCCTTTGCCAGTGGTAGATATGCTCCATGTCTCAATATATCTTGTTACCACTGGGATGTATAGTCAATTTCGGGTGATGATATGCTCTAAGCACTTCATCTCTCAGTCCATCTACATTGGGTACAACTAGTCCCTTATTCTTTCGAAGCCATCCTTCTCGATCAAATCCTTACTTTATCATTTTCTTTCCATCGATACCCATCTCTACCCTAGAGATGGTTTCCAATAGATTAGGATTGTCCTTCTAACTGGAACCAATCCACTCAATCAAAATCGATCTAATCGTCAAGCTTACTAGCGTTTCTGAATCCAATTCACTCTTGGGCCTGAAATCATATCCTGTGATATACTCTAGTTGCTTCCATCCTAGAAACAAAACCCCTAAACTGGCATGTCTCCTACTCAATGCAACTATTTACCGCACCCAAATCCTTTACTATGATCACTCTGCCCCATGGAGTCATGGCGACTCCACTGCACTGATCCATAGCCACTAGTCCTTTGCTATGTCCACTCTGCCCCATGAAGTCATAACAACTCCACTGCACTGGCTCATAGCCTTACTAATCCTTTACTATGTCCACTTTGCCCATCAAGTCATGACGACTCTACTGCACTGGCTCATAGTCCTACTACAATCACTTTGTTCCCTATCGCTGGAACCCTACAGGTGATAGTCTACTCAAGGGAAGAAAAATAGGAACAACATAGCAACCATAACATCCATCAAACAAGTCCTACCTATTACCTGCTAAATTCATAAACACATCGACACCTACATGACCGGTCTAACCAATCCCAATATGTTGATTCTAGTATGTCTGGTCCAACCAACACCAATAATTAATGGAAGCCCAGCCTCCATTCATACACCGATAACTACTTGACTGGTCCAACCAATCCCAGGCCAATGGAAGCCCCGCCTCCCTACGGACTACCGTACGTCCAACGTACGTTTATCCTCCAAGGATAACTAGATCACGTCCAACAGATCCAAGGTAACGGGCATCCCCAGATACCCCTGCTTTTAGTCCGCCTAAAATACTTGAGTCCAACCCAAGTCTATTCATTGTCTTGCTGCCCTCTTGAGTCCAACTCAAGCCGAATCCAATTCCTTACAGCCTTCTCGAGTCCAACTCGAGTCAATCTATAACTCAGACCCAGTCTTGAGTATCCATTACCGACAAACTCTTGTCCAATGTGAGTCATCGTCTCCTTATTCGTTGCATCTCCAAGATCAACGAACACCCATTTTCCTTTTACGAGTTCAAGTCCAACTTGAATCGCCCTAATCTCCGTTGTATCCTCCATGATCAACGAACACATCCTATTCCTTCAAAGTCCTACTATCCAAAGAGAACATCAACATAGGGTTCTAAACAATCAATTACTTTGCATCTTTCTCGAGTCCCAGTCGAGCAATCTCATAACCCTATCGAGTCTAACTCTGGGCAGTCTATACCATTGAACAGTCTGATCATGTTCCATCTGCCCATCACTCCTCGAGTAAACCAAGATATCATCCAATGAAAAATCACAACAACTATTTACCCCTCACGCAAACCATCCTAGTCGAAATCGACATTCCCCAAGCACAAGCCCCAAAGGCCTAAACCAATATCAGACAAACACCCAAGGAACATCTCCTCCGAATTCGGACAACCCACGTGAGGTGATACTAGCAAAACAATCTAGCACTGGAGCACTCATTTGCCTCCCAGAGACAACTAGAACTTATTACAACGATAACCTTTCAGCTTCCTTAACTCCAGTTACTATCGCCATCACTAAGTAGGTACCTAATACCACCCTATTCCTTTGGAGTAGATCGACTCCCCAAAATAATGCTAAACCCAGTAAAGCCTAAACAAAGCAAACACAAACAAACATACATCCATGACTCGATAAGACCACGTTACGGCAAATCATGCTAAGGTTAGTCAAACCATCAATCTGGTTCGCCACAACTAGAGGTCTATCGACTATCTCGGGTTTGTCAAACAATACCCGAACAGAAACATCTTAAATAGAAGGCATACCTTTTATAACGACACCCTTTCCCTTCTGCGCCGCACTTGGAGCATTCGACGAAGAAGAAACATCGTTGATACCATACGCTTTCACAATCTGCTTCTCCCAAGGAGGTTGTGGGCAATCATCCTTGTGATGTCCCGCCTGGCCACAGTTAAAGCACTTCCTTTCCCCAGGCTTTTCTCGACAATCTCTGGCATAGTGGCCCTTCTTACCACAACTAAAGTATTCGCCATCTTTCTTATTTTTCTTACTCTGACCATCCTTGGTCGGGTTCTTCTTCCTCTTGTTCTGAGAATTGTTCTTTCCTCCACCGCCTGCTTGCGGCTTTGGCCCTTCTATAGATGCAACCTCGGTCTTTGACTTAGGGTAAAGACTCTCTGATCTCAAAGCTTTCCCAACAATCGATTCAAAAGTCTCATCGATGTGGTTAATAAGCCTTTCCCCTAAGTATCCATCCAAACCAGTAATGAACTTCTCGTTCTTCTTTTCGACTGCATCGATAAGGGACCATCCATATTTCGATAAAGTATCGAATTCTGCGATGTACTCCGAGACTACCCTACCATTCTGCTTAAGCTCCAAGAACTTCCTGAACAATTCTAATTTATGAGCAGCTGGAATAAACTTATCACAAAAGCGAGTCTTAAACTGATTCCAAGTAACTTGATCCTCTGGAGTAGCTGTCTTAATGGCATTCCACCAATTCATCGCTCGCCCTTGCAACTGACGAGACGCTAGCCTTCTCTTTACCGCATACTCGATATCCAAATCGTCGCAGATACGATCACAGCTATCCAACCAATCCTGAACATCTGTAGCCGAATCCGTTCCGTGGAACGACTTTCCACCAAGGTTAGTGTAATCCTTGCACAACTTAGCAAAATCGGCCCTAGGCGCCTGCACTACTAGACCACCACCATTTCCAGGATTGGGAACGGCTCCCCGAGCATCCCTAAGAATCTCTCTCATGAGGTCAGTGAACATAGTCCTCATGTCAGCAGCATTCCTGTTATTGGCTCCTCTACCGGTACCCCTTACGTATCGGCTCATCGTTCAATCTGCACAGAGAAAACGATTAGCCATCTCCATAGTGGTGCAAAGTGTAGTGCGACTTCATCCTTAGCTATACTAATAATATATATATATGGCTTTTGAAAACCAAAGTAATCACAAATACGCACTCTCATATACGTACTATCTCTCCCTAGGTTAACTACGCAACCTAGAGCTATGATACCAAGTGTGACGGCCCGCCCCGCACCAACCGACATTTCCTCCGAAAGTGCGCTGTACACATGTCCAGCTAGCACGGGACGGTCGTCAGAAGAAAGGAAAGAAGAGAATGAACTAACAAGGAACCTGTAGAATGTCTCACAGCGCATAGGATAAAGTATAATAACAACATACTTGACATAAAACAAGTGAGACAGTGCATAAGCTGAAAATAAACTAACATAGCAGCGGAAAATCCAAATACAGCTTATGATCCAAAGCCAACATTATTACAACTTTTCAAACTGTCTCAAAAAGCAAAAGCAAGATAAAGGAGGTACACTACTAATGCCCAAGTAGCGACCACCAACGACACAGGGAGAATATCTATATATCATACGTGGAAGCCTCCTGCTCGCCTCCGAATCAGCTACTAGCGCATCACCAGCTAACCTATCTCTAGTCTGCTCGTGTGAGCACCTAGAGTAATAAGAAGAGACATAAAACTATGGGTCAGACATAAAGCCTGGTATGAGCGATAAGCATCTAAACAGAACAATATTAGGTAGACTAAACCATACCTGGACCTGGACCTGCAACCAAAGAGTTAGCACTACATACCGTACAATACTCTAAGGTGCCACTAACATACAGTGTAAGAAATACGGGGGTGGGGAAGTGCATGTCATAGTGATGTCAAATAATCAAGCATAACAATCATCCTCACATCCCTCACTTAGTGCGTAAAGCATACGATATCCACTACCTTGGTTACCTAATCCTTTGGGCCATGACGGAATCCAATCCCGTACAACTATCACTACAAGCCCCTAATCTATCTGTCAATAGTGAACCAAGTTCACGGATACCGATAACCCCTTTGCACACGTCCCATAGCAAAGCCCAACTCATGAAGTGAACTCTTGGTTCTCAACTAGATCCTGAGCTCTAACTTCTCATTTGGACTACCTATGCATCTCGGGTTTTGGTCTCCTCCGGATCGGTCTTCATTCAGTTAACAGCCCATACCTCGCGTCCAAGCTTCCTGGTTCAGCCTGCAGTCACCATACTGGTTCGGGTCGAGTTCCTCCATTCGGATCGGGTCGCGCCATCAGCTCGTGGTCCTCCAGCTCCATCGGATCAGGTCGTGGCCAAGCTTTGGGTCTATCGGTTCGGTTCGTGCTACCTCGTCTGGATCGGGTCGTGGTCTTCTCTTCGAATCGTGTCGTGGATTGCACCGGTTCGTGGTCCATGTGTGCGAGCAGTTCAGATCGGATGACTTCAGTGGCGAACGGATCGGAGATAGCTGGATCGTGAGCGACTCGTATACTAGCTCGGCTCGTGGCTTACTTAGGCGATCGACTCGTGGATATTAGGCACGATCAGGTTGGGTCGTGATACCCCTCCTGCGATCCGATCCGGTCTATTCCCTGCACTTCTTCCAACAAACTGTTTACGCCATTAGATGGCGTTTTCGACCAATCTAATTGTTCTAAACAATCACAAAGCATACCATATAGTCATAGCAACATGTATAAACATCCACAAACAGCAAAACATCAATATGGTAAGTCAAAACGGATCAAACATACACAAAAACCTATATTTTCCCCTTAATCATGTTTAAGGACAACTAACAGTGTGATTAGCAAAACTTAACCAAATTACCCAAATTTTCTAACAGAGGTCTAAAACAATATTTCAGAATTTATAAATATTTTACCAGATTTTTAACATGCATAAATTCGCTAATTTCAACTAATCACCCCTTAATCCCCCAAATTCCGGGATTTGCAAAATTAGTCGAAATTAACCCAAATTCTTATTAGAGGCATAAAATGATGTTTTAGAATTTTAGGAATTTTTCTAGATTTTTCCGAGCTATAATTTCTCTAATTACCATAATTAGCCGTAATTAGTGAAAAACAATGCAAATCACTCACCTTTGCCACAAAGTAAACTATAGATCTGAAATGATTCTCTGTTTGGGTCGAATTCTAATGTGTTCCAGCAGCTCTAATCTTGATTTGGTGAAGATCTCCCTTGATTTGATGTTGCTAATCCCAATCTTCAAGTTGTAGGTGATTTGGAGGTGTTTTGAAGAGATTTAGAGAGTGGAGGCCATTACTAGGGTTTCAAGAATGAAAGTGGCGGCTCAAAAACTGAAATGAAATGATTTCTCAAACCCTATCAGCCGTCCCACAACCCTAATCCCGAAATGGGTTATGGGCCCATTCACTAATCACCCTATTTGGCCCGGTTAAGCAGTTTTTCACCTTCCAAACCTTATTTCAGCCATATCTCCCAAACGGTAAGTCCGTTTTTCACATGTGACTACACTACGGAAAGGTAAACCATCATCCGAAGCCAATGGAAGTGGTTTCAGGTCAAAACTCCTTTCCAATCAAAAGTTATGGACGAAACAAGATCAGCTAGGGGTAAAATGGTCATTTAAAAATCGGCAAAAAATCATGAACATGAGAAATTACCCCAATAGTCGTTTCCCAAAGCCACATGACCATACGACTTCGTATGAGAAAGAAATAAATATTCTACGATCCTCCGATGCGTAGAATGCGGGTTGTTACAGAGAAAATAGGGGGTGCTTCGATTAATTGAACTGCGGTGAATGGTTTTAACTCATTTTTCATCCAATTAGGTTTATCTGAGGTTTCCTTTCTCGGTTCATCTTTCACTTGGCATAGTAACCAATAGGATCCTAGTCGCATTCCCTTCTGGCTCGATCAGGTGTTTGGATCCGTAGAGTGGTTTGGTTTTCCTTTCGGTTCTCAGTGGAGCACCTGCATCGTACAAAATCGGATCACGACCCCATGATCCTTAAGTGTTCTCCTTTTCCTCCTATAGTCCTTCTTTTTCGATTTCAATCTATGTGGAAATCCCATTATACCTTCCCTTCGGTTGGACTTTTGGGTTGCCTATGCCTCCGAGAGTCCTATCGAGGCCTTCTCCTCCAAGCTTAAACATCTCAAGCTGTGCTTGAAGGTCTGGAATTTGCAGGTGTTCAAGAACATATTCGATCGGGTTCGAATTGCTGAAGAGACTCTGGTGTTGGCTGAAGCCTCTTATGACGAAGAACCCTCCGTAGATCAGAAGGCAACTTAGGTCGATGCCCATCAGCCTTTAACTCGGAACTTAGCATCAAGAATACCATCCTTCATCAGTGAGGGTATATCAAGTGGATAGTTGATTTAGATACTAACTCCAAATTCTTCCACCCTTCCTTCTTCCAAAAATACAATCATCTTGCTATCCATCAAATTCTTCGACCCGATAGTTTTATAGCTTCGGATCCGGGAATGGTAGCGGAAACGAATGTTTCTCACTTGCAGTCCTTTTTTGGTTATCTATCAGATATTTACTCCAATCCTATAATTCTCTCTTTCATTCCTTCAGTGGTCCTATCCTCTGAGGCCGATGCTCTTTGCATCTCACCTTCTCTGGATGATATTCGAGTGTGTGTCTTCTTTCTTAGTAGTGAAAGTGGACCAGATGATTTTAATGGGGATTTTTACCATTGTGCTTGGTCACTATATCGCAATCTTGTTCTGACTTTCGTTCGATTAGTCAATGTAACTTCTTGAACAAGGTCATCTCTAAGATTTTGGCAACAAGGCTTGCTCCTTTCCTAGAGCATGTTATCTTCTCTTCCCGGGCGAGTTTCATGAAAGGTCGCCTGATTACTGATAATGTGTTGCTGGCTTAGGAGCTAATTTCCCAAATTGACCGAAGGACTAGAGGTTCCAATATAGTGATCAAGCTTGACATGGCGAAGGCTTATGACCACATGTCATGGTTATTCATCATATGGATACTAAGGTCTTTCGGGTTCCCTCAACAGTTTATTGATATGGCTTGGAGACTGATATCGAATTTTTGGTTCTCTATCCTAATCAACAACTCGGGGAAAGGTTTCTTTTTGTCGGGAAGAGGCCTACGAAAGGGGATCCCCTTACCCATCCTTGCTTTTGATGTCCTCGTCTGAGGGATTCACTGTCTTACCATTATGGGTCAGATTCACCATTTTGGTATTCCTAGTGGTTGCCTGGTTATTTCCTCGTTGTCCTTCAATTATGACAATATCATCTTCACGAATGGGATTCGTCAATCGGTCTTACGAATCCTTTCTTTTCTTTGTCTCTGCAAGTGTTGTTCTGGTAAGTTGGTCAATGCCTCTAAGAGTTGCTTTGTTCCTGCCAAATTTATGAGTTTGAGTCGGATTTCCTGAATCGAGTCCCTGTCACGGTTCTGAGTGGGAACTCTCCCTCTCTTTTACCTAATCATTGTTCTGTACCGTAGTCGCAAGCCCAATGCAGTCTCTGATACCCTAAACGATAAAGCTAAAGGTAAGGTTCTTTCATGGAATTCAACTCTTATCTCTCAAGTGCGTCGTTTGGTTCTGCTTAATTCGTTTCTTGATTCTTTGGGTTCCCACGTCTTCGCTTCCATGACTCCCACCTCATCCTTATTTCGATCTTTCCAATCTTTGGCATTTTTTTGGGTAATAGAGGTGAAAAGCGAAGGCACCATTGGATCTCTTTGGAGACGGTTTGTCGTTCTAGAAGAGAAGGTGGTCTAGGTTTGCGCAATCCCAGGGATGTGTACAAGTCCTGCGTTTGTAATCTATGGGTGAGTTTCAGAGCGAATGAATTGCTATGGGATTTGTTCCTTCATGCTAAGTGTCGTCGTATGGATTCGACGGATTTCTCCGTCTCCCTTCTTACGCAAGTGAGACATGGAAAATGATGCAGTCGGTTAAAGGTTTTTTCGATACTCATGGTTGGGGCTTCGATTGGAACGGAAAAGTTTTTTCCCCTCGAGTGACTTGGAACTCTTCTCGAATTCCAGTCCCTATAATTCCAGTATTTTCCATCATACAAGATATTTGTATCCCAACCAAGGTGTCTGTTCTCATGTGGAAGTTGTTCCACTATGGTCTGCCTGCGGCTGCAAACCTGGGAAGGGTAGGCATTTTGTTGGCTTCTTGATTTAGACGTTTCTATGCTGACTTGGAATAATCGGGTGCCCGTCTCTTTTTTGAGGGGCGTGTAGATTATTAGTTTTAGCCCACTTTGTGAACTAGGCTACACAAATTCAAAAAGTTAGAAGATCAAGTAGACGAAGGACACTCTGTTGTACATCCGGTACGGATCGGAGTTATAGGAGTAGAAACAAAAACAAGACAAAGGAGGAAGGAAAGTATTCGGATCGGATCGGAGGTAGTAGGACCGATCCGAACCCTATTTGCTAGCCTATCTGATCCAAACCCAGTGCACCCTGCTACTCCGCTCCACGATCTCCTGGATATTCAGGGCAGTTACACCCACTTTCTACCGACGATGGCTACTAACTTGATGTGCTGGCGACAACAGAACTCATCCGATCTCAAAAGTCATGGAATGGAGGACACGTGTGCCCGATCCGACCCGAATTCATGAAGGATTTTCGCCTATAAATACCCCACCAAGAGGCATTTATAAGGGACTTTTTGGCACTCTGAGAGTTTGAGTATCTTTGAGAACCGAATTCCAGCACTCCCAAACAATCCAAATCATCATTCAAAGTGTATTTTGAATATAATTGAGTGAATGTATACGAAAAATGAGTGAGATTGAGTGAATATCTTGTTGTATTTTCATCTACATCATCAAACAAAGTGATATAAAGTGGACGTAGGCTCTTTAATGCCTAACCACTATAAATCTTGTGTCTCTTTTCTGTTTTTGATCTCATTTTATCGTAATTTTAGTCAATTTGGGTATTAGAACCACTTTTTGGTCTAACATTTTGGTGCTTTCACTGAGAACCATTTGAATTCTCTGTTTTTCTGGATTATCGTTCTACTTTTTGGACCGTTGAGTTCAAAGAAGTTAATCCCCAATTTCCGATGCTTTTAAGTACTTGTTGGTTGATTGTTGAAGAATTATGGCCAAAGGAAAAGGCAAGGAAGTTCAAAACAGTCGAGGGAACGAAGTTGGTGAAGATCAGCAAAACGCAGTCGTGACGAGGTCTCGTGGGCAAAGCTCGGGAGCGGATCGGATTGGCTCAGGAAATCCGAACCGGTCGCAGAGGGAAAGCTCCGATCCGACCCGAGTAGAAGATGTTGAAGAGGTGCGCTCCCCTAACCCGAACCGATCCGGCCAGTTCACTTTGCTCCAATCCAATCCGACTCTTGGTGATGCTGGAACCTCTACTCGAGCCCCTCCAAATGCTCCGACTCCAGCCACCAGGACCAATGACCAGATCAATCGATCTGCGCCTGTCACCCAAGGAGATTTTTCGTGCCTTCTCGACAAGCTCGAGAGCACTAGGTAGGCTATGAGAATCCATGAGCGCACCAACCTTATGATGCAAGAGAATATGAGAATCATGAGTAGGGAAATTGGCGAGCTTCGCAGGCAGAGGACCCCTTCCCCAGTTCATCACACTACAATGGATCAGTCTTCTTCCTCAGAGGAAGAGCGACCTCGTGAAAGAAGGCCGCTCGAACGACCTCATAATTTGGAACAAATGACTTTCGGATCTCTGGGATCCCGCGAAGACGCTGCTCGTGTGTTAGGACCCGATGACCCGAGCTTGAGAGAGCCTATGCTGTTACCAATGCGAGGATCCCATGTTCTGCCTAGAGATCCTAACCTTACCAACCCTACTCAAGGACTAATGCTTCAGCCCCTTCCTCCCGAGATCGACCGGGAACGTAGGGAGCAAAGCAGAGTAGAAGCCGCTAGAAGAAGGAGGGTGTCCCCTGATCAGGAGCCCACAGGAAACCCGAACATCAGAGCCAGGGACCCTGAACGGCCCTTGACCAATGCTGATGTATGGGCTATGGTACGCCAGATCATGTCTGAGAGTCGAAATTACACCAATGAAGATTATGGTATTGAGTGAAGCCATACTCCCTTTACTGATGACATTCTTGACTTTCAGTTCCCCCGACGTTTTAATTTGCCGCAGATGGACAGATATAACAGGAGAACTGACCCGGGAAAACATCTGATGCGATACACATGGTTTATGAACGCTGCAGCTGCTCCTGACCCTGTGAAGTGTAAGGCTTCCCCGATTTACTTAGAAGACGTAGCATTATTATGGTTCACCCGACTTCCTCCTCGATCGATATCGAATTTCAAAGAACTAAGTGAACGTTTTATGAATCAATTCCAACTTCACGCCCGAAAGTCTAAGACTGTTATCGAATTATCGAGAATTAAGCAAGCGCCGGGTGAGTCCTTGAAGTCGGATCTAGACCGTTTCAATTTAGCTGTAACAGAAGTCAGCGACCCTCATAAGCCTACCATCTTGATGGACTTAATGGAGGGAGTTGATCCTGATTCAGAGTTTGGAGATTATCTTTCTGGGAAGCCACCTCCCACAAGAGAGTTGTTTTATGAGAAGGCCAATATTCAGTTAAGACGGGAGGAAGCAAGGGCAAACAGAAAGAGGAAGTCCGGAGCGGCCTCAAAAGAAGCTGTTCAGAGTAATGTTGCTGTAAAGCAGTCTGGAGAAAGCTCTGGGAAAGTCGAAGTGAATGTTGGAAAAAAGAATGGAAACAATGATAATGGAAATGGGGGCAACAACAACCGTAATGGGAATGGTAATAGGAGAAACAGGAACCGAGGAAGTAATTCTGATAAAAGACCCCGGTTCCAGTCTTTTGAAAACTATTCACCGTTGAATGATACGCTGGAGAACATTTATTTGGACACGTATAATGTTTTGCAATACAAAAAACCACCGCCACGAGATTCGACAGGGAAGGAAATTGCTACCGGAAAATTTTGTTTATTTCACGGAACCCACGGACATTCAACGAACGAATGTCGACACTTGAGAGATGTGGTTGAGAAGTTGTTGCGTGAAGGTAAGTTGGACGAGTATAAGGCTGCCCCAAGGGACAGGGGGCAAGGAGGACAGGCCCCAAACCAGAATCAGTCTGCACCCAAGCCTACAGCGCAACAAAAGGGCAAAGGGATTGTCATTAACAACATAGTAGGTGGACCCCATCCAGCTATCCACAGTTTCAGAGCAATGGACCAATACGTTAATGCAGTTAAGCACATAGATGTGGACGAGTGCAATGATTTGGAAGATATCACCCCTGTGAAACAGCAGAGGACAATGTTCGATGATGTGGTGTTCCGTAGCAGAGACGATACCGGAATCCAATCACCTACCGAAGATCCGTTGGTTATTACCACTACTATTGGGCCGACACTGGTTCATAAGGTACAAGTAGACAATGGAAGCTCTGTAACATTTTGTTTAAGAAGTCGTTTGATCAGATGAGACTCGAGTCTGGAGATTTAAAGCCCTGTGAAGGTTGGATCCGAGGCTTCAATGGGGCATCGACAGCTCCAATGGGGTATATAGAATTGCCCGTAACATTGGGACAAGGGGATACTCGAAGAGTACGAATGCTTCAGTTCGTGGTGCTAGATATCGATTCGCCCTACAATGCTTTTTTAGGAAGGCCTACCCTTGTAGAGTTCAGGGCTTGTATCGCACCATGGTGCTTATTGCTAAAGTTCCCAACTGAAGCCGGAACAGGAGTAATGAGAGGAGACCAAGTCTCCGGGCGAGCTTGTTATATTGCTGAATTAAAGATGCTGATGAAGCGACTCAACATCGATACTAAAAGTACTTCACCTCCTCCAAAGGGGGGCTCGGCGTAGCAATTAGAGGGATCAGCCCCGAAGGAGTTGCCCAAGGGAATGCCTGAGGACCTAGATCCCAGAGAAGATGAGGAACCTGAGGATAGAAAGGCAACACCTAACGAAACGACAGTGGATATGCCCATTGATGAAGCTGATCCAGCAAAAGTTTTGAAGATTGGATCCCAGATGGATCTGCACCGAGCCAATGAACTGGCTAACTTTCTGAAGGAAAACTTGGATGTGTTTGCCTGGACCCACGCTGACATGTGTGGGATATCACCATCCATCATGAGTCATTCGCTGAGTATAAACCCAAAACACCCGCCTGTAAAGCAAAAGAGACATATGTTGGGCCCAGAGAGGTCGGCAGCTCTGAAAGAAGAAGTGGAGAAGCTGAAAGAGAATGGATTTATTAGAGATTCGACATATCCCAACTTGATATCGAATCCTGTTTTGGTAAAGAAGTCAAAAGGAAAGTGGCGGACGTGTATTGATTTTTCAGACTTGAACAAAGCCTGCCCGAAAGATAGCTTCCCACTCCCCAGAATAGACCAGCTTGTGGATTCGACGGCGGGACATGAACTTCTTTCTTTTATGGACGCATATTCCAGATACAACCAGATTCCCATGCATGTGCCCGATCAAGAGCACACGAGTTTTATTACAAATTTGGGGTTGTACTGCTACGTGGTCATGCCTTTCGGATTGAAAAATGCTGGAGCTACCTACCAACACCTTATGAACAGGATGTTTTATAACCTAATAGGGAAGACTATGGAGGTTTATGTGGATGATATGCTTGTCAAATCGAGACAGTCCTCTAGCCATACGCAAGACTTGGCAGAGATGTTCGGTATCCTGCGAAAGTATCGAATGAAGCTAAATCCTTTGAAGTGCTCGTTTGGGGTGGCATCTGGAAAGTTTCTACGTTTCATCGTGAGCTCTCGAGGAATTGAAATTAATCCCAATCAGATAGCAGCGATACGTAACATTGAGGAACCACGAAGAATCAAGGATGTCCAAAGTTTTGCAGGGAAAGTGGCTGCGTTGAGTAGATTTATCTCCAAAGCAACAGACAAATGCGTCCCTTTTTTGACTTGATAAAAAGGGGAAAGAAAAATTTTGAATGGACTCCGGACTGTGTTGAGGCCTTTCGAAATCTATTGGACTTACTAGAGAGACCACCGATTTTGTCGAAGGCGGTGGATCATGAAGAGCTGTTTGTTTATCTAGCAGTATCGGCTCACACCGTTAGCACCGCCTTGGTCCGGGAAGAAGACAAGGTGCAAAGGCCGGTATATTACGTAAGTAAGAAATTGGAAGCTGTAGAACGTAACAACCCAAGGATTGAGAAGCTTGCTTATAGCCTTCTGATCGCCTCCCAAAAACTTCACCATTATTTTCAAGCTCACCCAATAACCATATACACTGATCAACCTCTGAGACAGGTGTTGCAGAGACCTGAAGCATCAGGACGGTTGATCAAGTGGAATATTGAATTAAGTCAGTTTGATTTAAACTTTCAGCCGCGGAGATTGATCAAGGGGCAAGCTTTGGCTGATTTTATAGCAGAGTTCACAATTCCGGAGGAGGAAACGATCGATGATAAGGTAGTCAAATCAGAGGAAGAATTAGAGTTAGATCCATGGAAGTTATACATAGACGGAGCCAAGAACGACCGAAGGTCCGGAGCTGGAGTCGTCTTAGTTACTCCTGAAGGACGATCGTTATATTATGCTCTGCGACTAGAATTTTCAGCGACCAATAATGACTCTGAATATGAAGCCCTGATTGCCGGGCTGAAACTTGCTAAGGAGTTCGGAATAAAGGCATTAGATATATTCTGCGATTCCAAAATAGTCGTCTGTCAAGTGCGAAAGGAGTTTGTCGCCCGGGGACGTCGACTTATTACCTATCTTGGAAAGGTGAAGGAGCTATTGAGAAACTTGGAACGGTATAACATAACGCATATCCCAAGAGCTGAAAACTAGAAGGAGGACCGGCTGGTGAAGCTGGCAAGTTCCGACAATCCGGAGGAAACCGAAATGGTTCCAGTTGAGACGTTGGGATCGCCAAGCTTTGAATTAATGGAAATTGAGTTATCTTTCGAAGCAGAACCGGAGAGGGAGTCGTGGATGACCCCAATCAAGAATTTCCTTAGAAATGGAGTACTCCCGCCAAAGAAAAGTGAGAGGCGAGCCATAGTTCGCAAAGCTACCAGATACGTCCTTCAAGATAATACCCTTTATCGGCAAGGATTTTCTATGCCCCTGTTACGGTGTATAGCGCACGACGACATCAAGCGTGTACTAAGGGAAGTACACGAAGGTGAGTGTGGAGATCATACGGGAGGTTAGACTTTAGCAAAAAAGGTGTTGCGGTATGGGTATTTCTGGCCCACTATTAATAAAGATGCAGCTGATTACTCACGACGCTGCGACAAATGCCAGAGGTTCGCCAAGATCCCCAGAGCACCACCGACCCAGCTCAAGTCGATGGTGAGTCCGTGGCCGTTTGCCATGTGGGGAATTGACATCATCGGAGTTCTACCGATTGCCAAAGGAGTAGAGACGTATGCAATAGTCTTCGTGGACTACTTTACGAAGTGGGTGGAAGCTGAGCCCTTAACCAAAATCACAGTGAGAAAGATGATAAGTTTCATGGTTAGAAATATCATATGCCGATTTGGGATTCCAAGGACCATTATAACTGATAATGGAACCCAGTTCGATGGCGCCGAATTCAGAAATTTCTGCCAGAAATACAAGATTGACAAGCGGTACACTGCAGTCGCCCATCCACAGTCGAATGGGCAAGTAGAAGCAATAAACAAAGTCATAAAATCCATCCTCAAGAAGCAGTTGGAACGTGCAAAAGCAAAATGGGTGGATGAATTGCCCTTGGCTTTGTGGGCATATCGGACAACGTTTAAGATAGCTACCGGCCATACTCCTTTCTCTCTCTCTCATTTAGTTCAGAAGCGGTAATCCCTGTAGAGCTTGAAGTTCCCTCCCACAGGGTGACATATTATGACCCGATGACGAATCGGGCACTCCTTCTCGAGTCCCTTGATGAAGTCGAAGAGAAAAGGGACGTGGCAGACTTGCGTGCGTCAAGACATCAACATCAGATGACATGCTATTATGAAAAGAAAGTTCGCTTTAAAACCTTTGAGCCAGGGGATTTGGTGCTAAAGCGAGTTTTTCCATCCCTTCCTCATCTCGGTCCAAAGTGGGAAGGACCATTCGCCGTCCAACTGAAACTTGAGACAGGAGCTTTCAAGTTAACGACCGTAGATGGTGAAGAAGTGCCTAGGGCTTGGAATGCCCATCACTTGATGCGATATTTTAATTAGAGATGTTGTATTTTCTTTTGTTTTTTTTATATAAACCCTGTAAAAAGGCATGACTTGCATAGAGAAGCCCGTTTATATTAACAAAAGATTATAAAGTGGACGTAGGCTACGACTTAGCTGAACCACTATAAAAATATCCTGTGTCGTTTACTTTCCTGCATTATTTATACGATCGACAAATATCTTATCATGACTGTGAAATATGAAATGTTAAACTAAACTTAGAAGATTGGGGATGACCCATGTGCAGGAATAAATAAAATGACTGACTGTATGACCAAGTACAGAAGAATGGAAAGACGACATTCTTAACTCTAACTCTCAAGAATCGAGAGAGAGTATAAAGGACGGAAAGACGACGTCCTCTGAGGCGTGAAGGTGCACCCAGATGAGAGACCGCCTCAGCGAAAACTCTAACCTGGATATGAGATAGGAGAGTATAAATATGCCAGAAAGAACAGGCATCAATGACGAAAAGAATATGGCCCCCGTCGGAGAATCGGGGACATTTGGACTCTTTAATTTAATCTTGAGTAGTTCTTCCTCAGTCATTCAAGATTGACTGGGGGCATGTATGCGTACACATGTTTCCTCCAGCAATGACTTCATTATATGACTTTAATTTGACATACTTGTGTATTTTCATTTAAGTACTGAACTAACAACTATCAGACATTGCAGGAAATAAACTATTTTTATTCAGAAACATGTGAGTTTGTACAAGGAAACAAGCAAAAAAGAAGATGCGAGGGCCGCGCTCGCTGCAACAGTTGCGGGCCAATCAAAAAGCCATAAACAAAACACTTCATCACTTAGACCTTGAAGTGGACTTGGATTTTTTAGCAGCCTTCTAAGCGTCCTTCACCTCCCTTTCGGCATCAGTTAGAACACGCTTTAGTTTTTTCCTCCCTGTGACCGAGGTGCTGGAATCGGTTGATTTCTTCCCATGAGTTGGAACACTGGAATCAAGAGAAGACTTTTTAGCAAGCTCTTCTGTAATAGACCTAGTCGAAAGCTTAACAACTAACCTTGATCCAGCATCCACCACTGCAAGAGGCTTAAGGCTTTCGGGGTCTAGGTCTTTAACTTTAAGCAGCATACATTTGTCTTGCTCAGCTTTCAGCACAGCCAAAGTGATGTCATCATCGCTTTTTGACTCCCCAACTATGGCCACCTCAGGGTCTTCCTCATGTCCCTCGTTGCCGCCATCATCTTTCAAGGCATCTATCATCTCGTCATCGTGAGGAGCATCAGCCTTAGACGGTTCAGTTCCTTCTCCTGAATCAATAGTGGTAGCCTTGTCCTTTCCCCCTTTAGCCTTCTCCGTGGGTTTTGCTCCAGCGGTGGTTCCCTGGGGCACGTCAGTCCTCTCGTTCGGTTCAACACCTACAGAATGAGAAGCAACGGTTACCAACTCAGGAGAAGATAAAGGGTCCTTCATTGATTGCCCAATTATGTGATGAAAAGTGGAGACAACTTTGACGAACTGAGGTGAAAAGGTAGAGATACCTTCCGATGACTTCTAGGCTGGAGTGACTGCCGTTTCAGGTATGTGGGATAAAAGAGATGCCCGAGGGATCCCCGGTTTTTCGGTGTCATATCCCTCTACTTCAGAAGTTTCAGAGGCAGTGGAAGAAGAACCAGCCTCAGAGATGTTCTCCTGTTTAGCCTTCCGCTTCTCTTCCTCCATAGTAGCAGCAATGAGGCAGCGTCCCTCGACTAGGCGTTCTGGTTCATCATCTCTTAGATATTTTTCCATAAGCTTGTCTTCATCAATGGATTCTACCTTGAGCTCCTCTTTCTCCCATTCAACAATTTGACTCCATACGTGAACCAAGGTAGTCGGATAATCTTCAATCCAAGAGATGTTTCGGCGGCGGATTATATGCACAAAGAATTCAATCATTAATTCGCCGAAACCATGCACCTCCTCCTTAGCCTCTGACAGCTGCTTGCGGGTCTCTTCGACGGATTTAATAACACTTTGAACATTACCATCCGCTAGGGCAGCCCTATTCTCAGCCTCCACCAACTTGGAAGTCAAGTCAGCGTTTCTCTTCTCCAATTCAGCATTCTTTCTCGCTAACTCATCTTTCTCTTGCTCCAGAGTGGTGTAGGCAAGTTGCATTTTAGCATTATTCGACTTTGCATCTTCTGCTTGCTTTTTCAAATCCGAGCGCTCCTGATTGTGAGACTCGAGTAAGTCATGATAATGTTTTTGTAGCTCTTCAAATTGCTGCTTGAAGTTAGTAGCATCCCGCTGAGCAACGGCAAGTTGGGCATGTGTGTCCTCAAGATCTTTCCCTAAATTTTTCAAGGCTTTAGCGTCAGCTGCTGTAGTATTTTTCAACGACTCAGTATCCGTAATCAAAGTTCGGATAATTCTGGAGAGGTTACGTGAATACTTGAACATCTCCGAATATTGTTTTTCAACTGCATCAATTTTCGCTTTGGCCTCGTCCGCCCACCTTGAGGAAATAGCCTCGAGAGCGGGTAAGAAAGTCAGGTTTTCAAAGTAGTGTTCAGGGAATTGTTCCTCTAAATATGCCTGCTTGACTTTAGCCTTAGCATCCAATGGTGGAGTTGCGTGATATGTTAGCTCAATATCCCTAGGATGAGCGGGCACGACGGCTGTACCACCCTTCTTAGGTCGCTTATCGGAAACCTTATGTTTATCTCGAGAGCTGGTTTCTTTCAGCGGACTTCTTTCCCTACCACGTTTTTCTTGAGAAGAGGTTTGATCTTTTGACTGCGACGTGTCTTCTCCTCGACGGCCTTGATAGCCTTTGTATCATTCTGAATCCGACTGAATGGGGGAGCGAGAGCGCGAGGTCCGCGACTTATAAGAGTCATAAGGCCTTCTATCGTCCCTACCCTGGCATTCACGACGATCATGCTCAGCATCAGAAGGGGGTCTAGTCATGCTGCGACGAAGTTTCCTGATATCATAATGAGAGCGAGACATTGTACCTGCGCAACAATGCAAATGGAATTCAGAATCAGTGTTCTCACAAAAGGTAATTGCTGTGAAATGTGATGCTAATGTTCTAAGTGCATCCTAAGTGGTGTTTTCCCCCCGACAAACCCGAATCCGAAGCCAGACTAGTGCGAATAGGCTCTTTGGCCTTAGCGGGAGTGGTCTCTTCTGAAGAAGTGAAAACAAAAGGATTTGTTCCAAAATCCTCTGAAGTGTAGATAGTTTTAGGTAAGTGGAGATCTCCTAGACCCTGAAATGTAGGATCATCGGTACTAGGGGCATCTCCCTGTGAAGCATCTATTGGCGGTTCTTTGGAAGATGTCGACTTTTCCGGAGAAATAGCATCCTCGGGGACGATGTACCCTTATCGGTGCTTTTTGGCCATATTGGCCAGCTCATCGTCTTGAGTCGAAGATGGAGAAGGTGAAGCTTGAAGCGGCATTGTAGGAGTTTTTGAGCTTTCGCCCGTTTCTGGAATTACGTCCACCGGGGGGATGTATACATATGGACCCGACCCGTGGCCTATGCTACGGGTAATGGACAGCAACCCGTGAAGATGAAGATATTCATCCTTCAGGACTTCATCGATGGTTAGAAATTTTTGGTCTCCATTGAGGAGCTGGTGCATCCGGTTAAAGAACACTTGACCCGATATTTGTTTTGGATTATCAATTGTAAACAAAAAGAAAACGGATTAATGTGGTGGCGTGGACATTCAGAGTTGAGATTTAGAAAACCAATACTTTACTTGATTTTGTCCATCTTCTGGCACATCCCGGCTGTTGTCTTACATAAAACCATTCCAGTTTGGAATCGCCGGCCTTACTGCTGAACGACGCTGAAATTATTTTCCTTTTTGAGACCGATTCGAAGTAAGAGAAAGAAGGAGTTTCTCGAGTCCAATGCTTGAAGTTATAAAAGAAATGAACGTAATTGAAAGTGAGCTCTATACCGAAGATCTCACAGTATGCTACATATAAGGTATATAGGTAAGCATAGGAGTTGGGATGCAGCTGCATGGGGGCAATCCGCATCTGTCTCAAAAAGTCGATAACGAAAGGAGAAAACGGCGGAATAGCCCCGACCATGCACATCAATCGGGTGATTGCCATAAATCCTTCTGGAGGGTTGTGAGGACGGTCAGTTTTCGATGGCACTAGAGTATCCTTTTTCAGTATCCCGTACTTTAAGCATATTCGAATGAGCCTGTCGTTGTCAATTGTCGATTCAACAGAATCTTGAGGTGATTCCAATATGATGGCAGACTCGAATTCGTCAGGAGCTTGATTATCTCGAACCCCTCCTTCCTCTTCATAGCCCAGGGAAACTTCACTGTCAGATGGCGTTTGGCTATTATGCGCCCCTACTTCATAATCTGATCCCTCGTCGTCCCATTCAGGGTCTGAAGAAGAAGATATGTCACCGAGAGTATACTTCTCAGAAGTTCCTGCAATTTCTGTCTTCTTTGATAATCTAGAAGAACGTCTCTTAGCCATGATCACTAGACTATTGAAGAAACAATGACAAGGATTAGAGTAAAGTTACCCGTGTCCCCCGTGTGTGCATGTGAACTAAAGTGTGTGCTACGTGTAACAAAGATGCAAAGCAAATACATGAAAGCATAATATAAACGTCCAAGGAAGCAGTGATGTTCAGAACGGTTCTTGATATTTGTTTATGTTCGCAAGGCTCTATCCTAACTGTCCATTAAGTTGTAGACTATATCAAGAATTGATTTAGTCAGTTAAGCAAGTTCTTATGCATTAAGTTGGACTGCTCTTCGGTTCGGATCAGAGGCCCTCATTGGGATCGGATCGGGGGGAAACGGCCTAGTCTTGGCCTCAGACAAATATTAGAGCTAAGGAATTAAGGTCGGATCTGTTCGGACTTGGACTCCTTGAATGGTCCGGATAATATTAAGCCGTCACGCACCTTTCCTCATTTTCACTTTTTGGTCCGATTCAATTTTGAGAATCATGTCCGATCCGATCCAGTCAAATGAGCTCTGTTTCCATCTTTGACTTTTTGCCCCGACCCGATCCGGCCTTATGAACCTCACCATCTTTCCTTTTCCTCCATCTTCCATGCTTCCTCACCCGAACCGATCCCCCACGTTCTTCGTCTTTTTCTGCCTCCTCAACCGCAACTGAACCTAATCCCGTCTCCAAAATTCCAATTGGGACTGAGAAAATACCATCTTCCACCTCCCAACGCTTTGAGGTGATGGCAGACCCACCGACGACGACAGCGTGGGGGGAGAAAGCCATGGCGTCTAAGCCAAGCAACAATCATGCCCAAATCATTCGATTTTACAACAAGTCTAAACTGAAAAAGATTATAGCGAGATGATTTAAAGTTATAAGACTACCTATATGCTAGATTCAAGGATTAGAGCGAGAATTTTGGGGGTTTTTGGCGTCTAGGGTTTCGTTCTCTCGGTTGGACGATGTCTGAAGAAATGACGGAAATGAAAAGAAGAAGAAAAGATAAAAATGAGGCGATGGACTTATATAAGCTCGAGATGGCCTTTCGTATTCCTGGCCCTAAGTTCCGTTCGGACAGGGGTCCAAGCCGGCCCATACGTTCCAGCCTATTGACTCAGTACGAAGTGAAAAAGAAAGAAAGGATGTTCTGGTCGGAGCCCGAACCAAACGTAATTTCTTGCGTCAGCTTGGCATCAAAATTGAGTTAAAATTCAAAGAGGAAATAAATAGAGAAAAAAAGCATACCTAGAAAAATCACTGGATATCGAGAAAAGTTTCTGGAATTGTTTGAAAATAAAGAAAGTAATCCACACATTTCGCAACGTATATATATAGACATCAAGAGACGCAATTTTCTGAAACAATGTATCTATATGCGTCGGTGGAAATGACTTCTCAACGATTCAAAATCGAAGACCGATGTGAAGATGATGTCAAAGAACGCTTCGTCTTCGACAGAAGCATCCTTTGAGGGGGCAAAATGTTAGCCCACTTTGTGAACTAGGCTACACAAAGTCAAAAAGATAGAAGATCAAGTAGACGAAGGACACTCTGTTGTACATCCGGTTCGGATCGGAGTTATAGGAGTAGAAACAAAAAGAAGACAAAGGAGGAAGGAAAGTATTCGGATCGGATCGGAGGTAGTAGGACCGATCCGAACCCTATCCGCTAGCCTATCCGATCCGAACCCAGTGCACTCTGCTGCTCCGCTCCACGATCTCCTGGATATTCGAGGCAGTTACACCCACTTTCTACCCACGATGGCCACTAACTTGATGTGCTGGCGACACCAGAACTCATCCGATCCAGAAAGTCATGGAATGGAGGACACGTGTGCCCGATCCGACCCGAATTCATGAAGGATTTTCGCCTATAAATACCCCACCAAGAGGCATTTAGAAGGGACTTTTTGGCACTCTGAGAGTTTGAGTATCTTTGAGAACCGAATTCCAGCACTCCCAAACAATCGAAATCATTAGTCAAAGTGTATTTTGAATATAATTGAGTGAATGTATATGAAAAATGAGTGAGATTGAGTGAATATCTTGTTGTATTTTCATCTACATCATCAAACAAAGTGATATAAAGTGGACGTAGGCTCTTTAATGCCGAACCACTATAAATCTTGTGTCTCTTTTCTGTTTTTGATCTCATTTTATCGTAATTTTAGTCAATTTGGGTGTTAGAACCACTTTTTGGTCTAACAATTAGGTTTGGGATACTTTAGGGGGAGTGGTGGGAATCCAAGTATTCTATTTCTCTCTTTTATCTCTACTTCGAGTTTGATGGGCTAGAGGAATAGGAAAGGATTTGAAATCAATCCTTTTTAGGCTCATCCATTGTTTTGTTTGTTGTCACATTTGGTATGCTAGAAACAAGGCGGTCTTTGACGATACTCCGATGGTTGTGTCGTCAATGGTGAGGAAAGTAAAAGATGGTATTTTCTATGCATTTTGAGGCAGGACTTTTAGGGGTAACCTCAGTTCCCAATCTCTTGGGTTGGCTTTATCCTTTTCCATTACTCGAGGTGCTCATCCCCTAAAGGGGGTGGGTTAATCTCGGAGCTCTTTAGGATTCAGGCTTTTTGTATGAGCGGCAGCCCAAGGTTAGGACATCTTTTGCTGATGGTTGTGCTCCTTCTCAGTTTACTAGATTAGTTTTCATTAGTCATTAGGTGCGTCCGCTGAAACGGGAGCCTGGAGAAATTGGAGCTCTTTTCTCGATGGAGGCGTCCGACATTCTTTAGCATTCGCAGTATAGATTCTGACCCTAGCTTGTTTTGTTGGCTTCGACTTCTTTTTTATCGGCTTTTGCTATTCTTTTCGTTCTGTTGCTCTATGTTATTTATGTGTTTTGAGGGCTTTAGTTTGTTGCTAGGCCCGTTCTTGTAAGCCATAGGAGATTGGCTATTATCTCCTTTTTGGTATGTCTATTTTAAAAAAAACAGACGAATCTTTATTAAAGCTAATCTAACGGTCTAGGGCCATTATAATCCCTATAAATAAAGGGTTAGACCTCCATTCTTTTGCAAACAATTCCAATGGCAGCAACGAAGCTCTATCATTTTCCCTCTTCTTCCAAACTCCTTTAAATAAAATCTAAATATATATAAACCAAACAAACAAAGATTGGAAAAGATAAGAATCAGTTTCATGTGCAAAAGAGATGGTGTTATGAATAGGCTTTCTTTAGTTCAGATTTCCTTCATCTTCCCTATTTTCTTTTAGACCCACAAATCTAAAAGAATCCCTTTTTGGAATAACTATAGATCAATAAGATTTTGAGAATTTTAGGCTTAAAGGTTTATTAAGATTTAGATAACTTTTACGTGAGTGGGAAATTTATATACATTGTTTATAATAACCTAATCATTTTGTTTGTAATAGACCTGAAATGTATGCCTAAAAGTTTATATATTTGTTTATTATTTTGTCAAATTTGAAATAATAGGTTAATGGTTTGAATATTGTAATTTGTAGGCCTATTTGATTTATTATATTATTGCCTATAATTATATTTGATTTGGTTGTAACTATTGTACACATCTTAAATTTGGAAATCAGTCCCAAAACCATTGTCAATGTTGTAGTTTTATTTTAGATCCCTAGCTTTGGTGTTGATTTGTGGTTTTTGGCATATTTGACTTAAAAGATTATGCCTGTTTATGTTCGAGTTGTTTGGAGTTTTACTTGGTTATTGTAGAAATTCCCTTTTTGTTCTTTTTAATCAAATGGATATTGTTTCAAATCAACAAGAAATGTGTACAACACAATTGGAAGGGATGTGTTAATTCACGTATATTAGTATGTAGTTCAGAACAACCGTTCCAAAAACTTATATTTCTTATTTCTTCTGATTTGAAAATTTCTACATTCTCTTTTTAATTATTATGGGAAAATTTACAATAACTAAAGTTATTAACCTTTATATAAGATTTTGAAGCTTAAACAATATTAAACATAAAAAGGTTTATTTTGGTTTTTAGTTTAGACCAAAAACTAAATAGTTAATAATAAATAATAATATAGTAATTACATTAACTGCGCTTAATAAGAATATAAATATAATTGTATTGGCCCTAATCTACAAAAATAAGAATATAAGTGTTTGTTGCTGTTTTTGTATGTTTTAATAGCTTCTGTTTTTATGGAAATGTATATGGAAATATGATCCATAATAAATGGAAACCGATATTATGACTGTTATAACAATAAATGAAACTGATTTGCTATAATTAAGGTCATAAATAGGGTAATGAATATTGTAACCATATTTTATTGGGGAAAATAATTTGAATAGGATAAACATGCCTAGATGATTATAATTTGAATTATGTTAGGAACAGAAATTGTAACTCCGATTGTGGAATCTAATAAGTAATAAAAATATTTGTATAAATACATAAATAAGAAATAAGTGGGAGTTACACTATAGAGATTAGAATTAAATGGGACTGATATAAATAAGAAAATAAATGCCTTAGGAAATATGACAGTTAGGGTCATTATTGGAAGGTAACCTAATTAATAATAATGAAAGGAATATAAAAGGGAATTAATGAGGATTGAACAACGTAGTAAATTCTAAGTCCAATAAGAAAATCAATAAATAAATATCCTAGGATAGGAAGTTATAAGTTTTAAGTTAATCTAGAATTATTATAATTTGAAATGGGAATTTGGCTTAGTCAGTTAATGATGCGAGGTCGGTCGCCTTATTCGATAGAGGCCTGCACTTTCCAGCAATCGGGTATATGTACAACATATGTGAGATATCATTAACCATAGGAACCCTGATGACAGTTAATTGCGTAGCGAGCATTATTTCCTAAAACATGTTTATCTCAAGCGCGAGGCACGTGCCTCCCATCCCAAAAGAGGAGACCTTAACAAGTAAATAATTCGTAGCATAGCCTGCTTCAGGGTAAAGATATTAAATTAGTTTGATCAACCATTTAAAGTGTATAAAGTGATTGCGTATCTCACCTCCCCGTAATCAAGAAGCATTAAATGTTTGTTGGGTACGAGTTTGGTAATCCTCACGTTAGTCCGCTTCCTCTAGGTAGTAAGTGATTGGGTTGAGGGTCCGCCTTGGGATTAGGTATTAAATGATTGCTTCGGAGGTATCAGTGGTCTGCCTATCCTATAGAAAATATTGAGTGGCTATGGGGATTATCTAATAAGGCTAGCTAGATAGTAACGAAGTGGTCTGACGGGGAAGGTCATAAATGACGAGATGTCATCTACCTATCCTGTAGGTAATAAGCGACTGCTTATTATCTCTCGTCTTATGCAGGGTATGGTTGTATCCATGAATGATGGAAGCTTTGAAAAAATAGGAGTTAGTAGCTAGTGTCCTCTAATTTATGTTAGTGTAGGATAAACCTTGTATAAGGTATTAAGTGACCAATGGGTCCGTCTTATGTCTTAAGTAATCGAAAGGGTCCACTATTACCTTACATTGGTAGAGATGTCTTAAGTGGCTATATATAAAATAAGTATCCTCCATATGTGATGCAAGAAGTTAGTTGTCCGCCTCTTAATTAGTTAATAGTGTTTTAAGGCTTCATACTTATGCGTAAACGTTTTATCTCAGTATTGTGATATCGTTAGGTATGGGATACTACCTTGGGTTTAGTGGTTAGTCGTCATGCGTGAATTCTAAATGGGTTAGGTTAGAATCACTAGCCCTTTAGACATATGTTTTGATTTTAATCAAATGGAGTACATTTGTATATTGTAGACAGTGTTATACATTTTATACCCACCAGGACTTGTTGTTCTGACCCTTCCCTTATAACAACTCTTAGGTTTGGCTTGGGGAAGACAGCTCTTAGAAAGTGTTCAAGTTTGGTTTTCGATTCTCATTCTCTCATGGTCGATATCGGTGCATTGGCTTGCCTTAAGTTAGTCGCTTTAGTCGGTATATGTTATCTTACTTCGTTTGCGATGTGAGTTAGTTTTGTTTTACTCTGGTTTTGATGATTAATTGCAGGTACCAGATTTATACTGTCCATGCTTCGATGGGTTTGAATTTCGATTTTTATCGAGATTTGGGTTCTAAAAAATGTGGGGTGTTACAAATTTCGGTATTAATAAGAAATCCAAAAATCATTATCTAGAAATAATAGAAGACCAGAAGACCAAAAACCCAAATTGGGTACTAATAAGAAGTCTAGAAACCATTGTTTGGAAATAATAGAAGACCAGAAGAACCAAAACCAAATTCGAGTATTTATAAGAAGTCCATAAACAAGTGTTTGGAAATAATAGAAGACCAGAAGACTCAAAACCCAAACTTGGGTATCAATAAGAAGTCTAAAAATCATTGTGGAAAAAATAGTAGATCATATCATTATTTGATAATAAGAATAGGAGAAACAAAACCTAGATTCTGTTATTAATTAGTTATGCTTTCTCCCTTTGCGTTGCATTTCCTTTAGGCTTCAATTGGTTGACTATTTAGCATACCCATTTTAGGGAATTGACATCTTAGAAATTTTTCATGCCCTCCTCGGGGAAGTGGTATTAAACTTTATTATCCGATATTTTATGTATTCTCCTCAAGGAAGTGGCATTGTGTATCCATTTTAGGGTAGTGATGTTAAATACCCATTTTGCGGCGGTGGCATTGGAAATCTTAGTCTGATATTTAGCATACCCTCTTCAGGGTAGTGGCGTTGCATACCCATCTTTAAGCACTGGTGTAGGACATCTTAGTATGATATTTTGCATACCCTCCTATAGTTATTGGAGTTGCATGCCCATCTTAGGGAAATAGCATAGACTCATAGTATGATACTTTGTATACTCTCCTCAACGAAGCAACATTTTGTACCCATCTTAGGGCGGTATTGTAACAAGTCCCATTTTTCTAAGCCCGAATTTCAACTAAATCAAAACTCTAACCCATCCAAACATGGACCATGTAAGTAACTTTCAAGAAAATAATGCGCATAAGAATAATCAGAGTACAATGAAACTGAACTCATAGTCGAAACTAGATTGAATAATTAATATCGATCATGCCAATACCTTAATAGTGAATTGCTCCATCAATACCGAGCATGAGAGAACAAGTACAAAAAAAAACCAATCACTAACACTTCCAAAGACCTATCTTTCCTAAGATAACATGAGAGTTGTTGCAAAGAGGGGTTAAAACAATAAGTCCTGGTAAAATGAAAATGTAAAATACACCAATGTATCCCATTTGGTTTCACCCAAATTATATTATATGTCTAGCAAGGTTAGTAATTGTAGATTGACCTTGCAAAGTTATGCAAAATGGTTAACTACAAGACCCAAGGTAGTACTTCCCAAAGGTAGATTATTATTAATATATACTAAGACAGAACTTTGACGTACTCTTCTTTTGTTTTTCTTAGAGAGACTATTATGTTATATAGGAGTAGATGTACTTCATAATCGGGTGGTGGCCTTGCCGGAACTCGATTTTGAAGTATGACGGATGGTGGTTTTCTCGGAGCTCATCCATCTGTCTTCTATATTTTTGGTCAGTGACTGTTTACTATTGGTTACCTACCAGGAACGTTGGCTATTACTGTCGCTTGTTTATATATATATATATATATATATATATATATATATATATATATATATGCTCTCTTCTTTTTAGAAGATCGTACATTTTTGTTTTTAAAAAAAAGATAGAACTTTGATGTATATATGAAGTCTTCAAACCACCCTACAACTAATAACTAAGAAGTGTACCCTATGACTACTTAATATCTACTAAATCAAAAGAGGTTGGTTTATAGTCACTTATGACCTCACTCACAATAAAAAAGTGGATTCCAACAATCTCCTAAGGCTATCCTAGGTAGTTTACGGACACTCTATTATAAACTAAAGAACACTAACTACTAAATTCCACTAATTTAAAGCTTTCTATATTCGTAGATGTCCAAACCTCGTAGAAGGCGAGAGATAGTAAGCTGTCATTTGTTACATATAGGATAGGTAGAAGACTAACTGTCATTTATGACCATCCCCAGCCTGACCCATCTGTTATCATTTGGAACAACCCACCGAAATGGGCCTAAAATCCAGCCTAGAAAAGGCCTATCGAAACTTAAAGCCACTATAAATTGATCGTTGGTTCCTATAAGGAAGTATTAAATAAATATCACAGAGCAGTCTAAACGAAAATCAAAATCTCACATAGGGAATGGTTAAAATATAATAGCATAAAAATAGATGTACCATTGTTGAAACCGTAATGTAAGATATAATAAGTCTTTTATACAAAGGGTACATCTTTCATTATCCCAAGTACATAACAATAACAATAATAAAGCCACTGCTATAATAACTAAGTCTTTGTCGAGAGGCTCTTCCTCCAAGCAATCATTCATCATCCTCAATCAACCGTCCTCACCTACTAACATTGTTGACATGATTTTTAGTCAAAGAAGTCACACATGTAATTTCTGGTTAGCAACACACTCAAGCGTTGAGAACATCGTCAGAAGACAGGAAGCGATTTGGTTGAAGTCGCATCACAAACAAAGAATGGTCCGAAAGTCCTAGTAGATGACCTCTTTTGGGCCCAAAAACATTTGCTCTGTCACTCTTGTAGCTCTCTAAATTAGCTTCAAGTAGAGCTTTTGTTTGGCTAAAACGGACTTATGGTTTAGAAGTTATGCCCGTTTCCGTGAACGCGCACAGACCGGAAACTTGGATTTTGGGAACTGGCTTGACCTCTCGGTTCGGATCGGAAATGTCGGCTCGGTTTGGGACAAGGAGGACCCAACCCCACTCTTCGAAGCATCATGGCATCGGATGATTTTAACAGAGCTCTGATTCGGTTCGGATCGGATGGAATGGAAGAATCTGAACCACTCTGCATCAGTTGCTCATAAGAGCACAAGGTCTTCGGGATGAGGACTTCGGATCGAAGAACCGATCCGACTCCCTTCGACCTGCTACTACACTTAAGATTTGACCTATTCTCAAGGAGAAACCTCCTCCAACTCTCATGGATCACCTTCCACATGGGAGAGCACGGGATGGAGAGGGCTTCTCCACATTTTCCACCACTTTTCAAGATTTGCTCTGGGCGTGCCATGTGGCACCCGAACCGAACCAAGAAATCATCTATAAATACACCATTTGAAGGATTTTCAAAGGACTTTTGGCACTTGTCTTTCACGGAATCCACCATTGCTGTGAGATAAGAACTTCTTATTTCTCAACAAGATCAACACGAGGATTTCGTGTATAAATTCATTCTCCTTTCTCTACTTCTTCATAAAACACAAGGATGTTGTATGTTAATGAGTCTTACGGATTGTAAGACTGCATTGTACTTGTAATTTCTTAGAATTTAAGAAACTATAAAGTGGATGTAGGCTTGGTTTGAGCCAAACCACTATAAAAACCTCGTGTGTCTCCTGTGATTTACTACTTAATCTGCATTTATTATCTGTGATCTGTGAGGACTTCACACTGAATTTAGGTGTTAGTACCAGATTTCAGTCTAACATTTTGGCGTGTTAGGAGAGGGGCACACGATACAACTTCTCCTACTATCTTGAAAGGAAGCGGGATTTTTGGCTATTGGATCAATGGTCAAGCGAAAGATATCTCGTGTTGATGACCAAGGCACAAGAAATGAGGCTAGTCTGGAGGCTTCCTCTTACGGAGATCCATCAACATACCTGATAAGAGACGAAATGGATGGCGTTCTTGCTGAATTGAGAACCCAGATGGCAAGACAAGATGATCTCCTCCGGAAGCATCAGGAGATGATGGACGAATTCTGCGCTCGGATGAATGGAAACCCGAGTAACAACACTCAATTCGATGGAAATAATGCACTGAACAGGATCGGATCAGACCCGATCCAAACCAAAGGAGCTGGGGGCAATCTGCATCCTATTGGAAATGCATAGCATGCTTCGCTCAATGTTCTGGATGAGAACACTAGAATTGTAAGGGACTCAGGCCAGGTTCAGCCAAACTCCGCTCCTGTTCGGATAGACACCCAGCCGTCAACTTCAGCTCAACGGCAATAGGAAGCAACTCAGAGCAGAGAGCCAGGACTGGTTCAGTTCGGAATCTCCAACCCAATGACCACCGATCCGAGCCGGATCACACTCCAAGCGCCCCATGCATTTCCAAACTCTCTTGCATTCAACGCTGGGGGCACCAGCTCTGATCTCAGCAGCTTGCAACAACACTTTAAAGGCGATCGGCTCGTCAACCTTATTGAACGCCTCTCAAGAGGCCGCACTTATCAGAGTGACATGGATGATGTCAATCACAATCCATTTACATAGGAAATTAGGAATTCTCGCAATCCTCCAGATTTCAAACTTCTACAATTGGAGCCCTACAACGGCAGGACGGATCCTACCGTGCACCTGATACGCTATAAACGGCATATGGAAGTTCAATCGACATCCAAAAATGTCATAGCTAAATGTTTTCCCCTCTTTTTGACTGATATAGCCGCTATGTGGATTCGTTAGCTAGAAACTGAATCGATTAACAGTTGGAATATGCTGATCACACGCTTTATTGAACAATTTCGTGTCCACATCGCACGACCCAAGAATGTCATGTCACTCACTACAACGAAGCAGAGGCCCAAAGAAACCCTGCGTTCGTTTTTGGAAAGATTCAACGTTGGATCAGCGTCAGTTGATCGCCCTGAACCATCGATGGTACTGATGGCAGCAGTATCCGTTATCTTGGATAACTCATAATTCAAAAAATATTTGTACCGAGATCCACCGTGAAATCTCGGCGAATTCTACCTTGAAGCAGATAGGTTTCTACGGGAAGAGGATGCAACTTCTGAGAAACGCATTCTCGACGTCCACATGCTTAAAGATGGAGGACCGTCTGATTCTGGAAAAGACTAGGGAAAAGTCGCCGTCAAGAATGACCGCAATACTCATCCCTGGAGAGGGCCTAGATATAAAAAGTACACCGAACTCAATTCAACCCTGACTGGCATTTACATGGATACGAATGGTGCCATCTCCTACCCAAAGCCTCCTAGGAGGGAGCCATCACAAAAAGAGTATGATTCTGGAAAACACTGCATATTCCATGATATGGACGGTCATGATACAAATGACTGCAGGCATCTGCGAAATTTGATTGAGGAACAGGTTAGACGTGGAGAGCTACCCAAGTATGTGAAACAACAAACAACACCTACATCCTCGCTGCTACCACCTGCTCCCCGGAGAGGGAATGACCCTGGATCAAGCTCTCGTGGACTCATCATCAACTGATCTGGATTGGATCACTCTGTGTTTGCTACATTATTAGGATTTAAGAAATGTTTCTTTGCTTTCTTTAGGTTTTCTGATTGGCTAAATCGGTGTACACATGTTCGGGGTTAGGATTTAGCTCCAAAGCGTGCCCTGGACTCGATGATAAACCAATCAGGATTTTCTTTGGTTTTGTACTTTGAATTAAATAAGGAAGGACTTTCCAAGCATGAAATATGTTTGGAAAATTTAAGTATCTTGTCAGGTTGTGGCAGGATTCTCAATCTTAATTAAAGTATGGCTTATACTTATCTCGAAACCTTATACATGGTTTGTGCCAAGGGATAGACTGTCTTGTCAGGTTTTGGCAAGTACATTCTATCTCGGTATGAGTATGGATTATACTCAGTTAGATTCTTAAGTATGGATTATACTCTGTAACAGCTTATTGTCTTGTCAGGATCTAGCAAAGGAACTCAATAAAACTCGAGTATGGCTTATGCTCACTTTGAACTTCCTGGTATGGCTTATGCCTGGAAGGTTAGGTCCTTCGCCAGGTTTTGGTAGGATGATTCAAACGTTCTCCGAGTATGGTTTATGCTCAACAGGATGCCTAACCATGGTTTATGCTCGAAATGGTTAAGCAAATCTATCAGGATTTGACCCATCTGTTTGCCTTCTTTTCTTTGCAGTCATGGATTAATCTTGCAGCTAGCAGGCCCAGCGTGGCCTTGAATTATCCAAAACAAATCTTCCTTCAACCAGCACGATATGTTCTAGGAGGCAAAAAGATTGACATTCTTTTTAGTCAAAGCAGTCACATATGGAATTTCTGGTAAGCAACACACTCAAGCGTTGAGAACATCGTCAGAAGACAGGAAGCGATTTGGTTGAAGTCGCATCATAAACAAAGAATGGTCCAAAAGTCCTAGCAGATGACCTCTTTTGGGCCCGGAAACATCAAATACGGAGCTTTGCTTTGTAAATCCTGTAGCTCTCTGAATTAGCTTCAAGTAGAGCTTTCGTTTAACTAAAACGGACTTACGGGTTGGAAGTTATACCCGTTTCCGTGAATGCACATAGAACCGAAAACTTGGATTCTGGGAATTGGCTTGACCTCTCGGTTCGGATTGGAAATGTCGGCTTGTTTCGGGACAAGGAGGACCCGACCCCACTCTTCGAAGCATCATGGCATCAGATGATTTTAACAGAGCTCCGATTCGGTTTGGATCATATGGAATGGAAGAATCCGAACAGCTCCGTATCAGTTGCTCACAGGAGCACAAGGTCTTCGGGTTGAGGACTCCGGTTCGGATCAGAGAGCCGATACGCCCCCTTCTACCTGCTACCACACTTTATATTTGACCTATTCTCAAGGAGCAGCCACCTCCTACACTCAAGGATCACCTTCCACATGGCAGAGCATGGGCTGGAGAGGGCTTCTCCACATTTTCCACTACTTTTCGAGATTTTCTTTGGGTGTGCCTTGTGGCACCCGAACCGAACCCTGAAATCAGATATAAATACAACATTTGAAGGATTTTCAAAGGACTTTTGGCACTTGTTCTTCACGGCATCCACCATTACTGCGAGATAAGACCTTCGTGTTTCTCAAACAAGATCAACACGAGGATTTCGTGTGTAAATTCATTCTCCTTTCTCTACTTCTTCATAAAATACAAGGATGTTGTATGTTAATGAGTGTTAAGGATTGTAAGACAGCATTGTACTTGTAATTTCTTAGGATTTAAGAAACTATAAAGTGGACGTAGGCTCGGTTTGAGCCGAACCACTATAAAAACCTCGTTGTCTCATGTGATTTACTGCTTAATCTGCATTTATTATCTACGATCTGTGAGGACTTCAGACTAAATTTGAGTGTTAGTACCAGATTTCGGTCTAACAAACATGTTTATGTTAAGAGGAGGGAGACCAAAACATAAAGTTTGGGTGAATGAAATACATATAAGTTTAAGAATGACTATTCCCTATATTTGGCTACATTTAAACATATGAGGCGGACATCCTAATAGTCACTTAAGGCCTATATGTAACACCCCACGTCCATTAATGTCACTCACAAAGGGAATGAATTAACTTCCATATAGGTTATAAGTGAATATAGAACAGAAAAATTACAACAAGACAGATAATAAATAGTACTTGGAAATCTAAAACTTCATTTTATTGCAGCGGAAATTAAACATGTTTGTTACATCATAAAACCAAGTACAATATCCATCTTCATAAAAACGAAATACATAATCCCATTACATAAATAGCCATTAAAAAGATAACAAGCTAGACTTTACTTCAACGGTCCAAGCTTTCCAAGAGAGATGAAGCATTTTAATCAAACTCCACTCGAACTGGGCCCAACTTGAGGACCTGGAGGGGGAAAAAGGATAGAAATAGAGGGGGTCAGACATAAAGTCTGGCGAGTATGATAATTCTAACAATACTATTATCAAAATAACTAGACTAAGGCATAAGCTGGAAGACAAGTAAATGTCTATGAACTCTTAGGAAGATAAAGATAGCATTTAAGATAACGTTAAAGATAACGGTAAATGCACACTTACTTACTAACGAATGATTACTACACTGCACCGCACATTACTACACGGTACCACACCAGTCACCCTATTGTTTGATCCTACTTGCTTCACACAGAAACTTTATAAATAGCCTTACGTACCCCTAGCTGACTACATAGGTGTCGTCTGCCCCTATCTCCACTAGGTGTACCCCACTACCCACTTTCGATCGGCTCCCTACTCGTAGATACCCGTGCTGGCCCCACAGTGGGGTCTATCACTTCCCTAAAGTGGCAACCCGATACAACTTGAGAATGCACGGCTTATACCTACACGATGCAACAACGTCTTACCTACCAGCCCGGGTCCACACACGCATACGAAACCCGTTGGACTTGCGTTGCCACCGCTCCCCGTTTTGGCCTCTTACAGTCAAACACAGCATGCGTGTCCCGTCCTCGACTTGGGTCGAGCCCACAAAGATACGTTTGGGATACTGGTCGAAATGGGCTCCCACAAGCTACCCACCTAAGCTTGTCACTAGTATATCCCACTTAACCCTCTTAGTCATGTTCATTTACATGTGTGTTTGGTTAAGTCTTACTAATCGTATTTCACATGCCACTAAGGGCACCCCCTAGATTCCTCGTTCCACCCAAGGCACCTACTTAACCCCCATGTCCCACCTTACATGTTTATCTGGTTAAGTATTTCTTAATTCATTCAGGCCATAACCTCATAAAGACCTCTCACATTAGACTGGCATTTATGGCAGCTGGATTTGCCGGGCGGGTTCGGGCAGTCTTACACCATAAAAGAATCTAACCTCGTGTCTTTACAACTGTTATGCTTTAGTTTAGGCCTAGGACCTCTCACATTGGGCTGACATTTGTGACCACTGGATTTGCCGGGCGGGTCCGGGCAGGTTTACGTCACAAACGAGTCCAACCTCGTGTCCTAAGCATTGATTAACACTTAAAATCTTTTACCCCAGTTTTAATAATTCCCTATTCAAATTATTAATTAAGTAAACTTTTAATGATGTCCATAATTGACTCAATTATGGACATCCACTTATGGCATGCAAAATCATATCAATTGCACCCCAACTTTTTAATATTAAATCCTTAATATTACCCCTACCACACGTTTATACGTTCGCTTATTCAGCACATAATATAGGCTAGACTTGTATAGTCTAACACCTAGCAAAAGATAAATTATCACAACATATAGACAATTAAAATAAATCTAATCATAATAGGGGTGAAACTTGCATAAACTACACATGTTAAGGATCAAAAGGTGTCAACTTGTTAAATGTCTCAATTTACATGATATGATCATAGCCCAAATCTATACATAAACTTGCATATGGGGTTTTTAGGCAACATAATGATGATGTGAACTAGCATAGGATATCACCTATGTCATAGCATAATTCTAGATGTCATAATAGATGTCTTGGCATATGTTCATAACTTTTCTAATCAATCTAACTTGCATATGTGACTTGTCATATAGATCAACATAACCCGAGCATGATGATTTAATTAATATGAACTAACTAGCATAGATGGTAACATCATGGCCTTTTTAACATGTATGATTCATCACAACTTGGCATAGAAACTTTCAACATACATAACATCATCATAGCATGATTTACAACATGTAAGATATCATCATCACATAACATTGGATTTACAATATACATGATAGCAAAAGGGGTTTACAACAACATATATGATAATTCACATCATCTACTCATAATCCATTCATAACTCAACCTAATTAAAATGATAATAACCTTGTTAAGATCATCATACTCACAATTTAGAGAAGAAAAGAGAGAGTTTTGCTTTGCTTTAGGGTTGAGAGAATTAGAATTGAATTTGCTTTTCTTCTTTCTTAGTTGGCGGCGGCTCCATTGATTTCCATGGCGACGGTAACTATTCTATTTTAATTAGGTTTAGGGTTAGCATTAGGATGTATTTATAGGTGTAGGAAGTTATTTAGGACCATTAGATTAACCCTGAACCATGAGAACCAATCAAATGCAAATTCTGCATTTGAGCGAATCGACCCACGGGTTGACAGCCAAACACCCTGGATTAACCCCTAGTCGACCCAGCGGGGCTTGGGTCAACCTCAAAAATGGGCCGGTTCGGTTATTTCCCCTCCCAATTCGCTGTTTTGAACTTTTTCGCATATTTATTTATTTAATATTTAATTTATATATATATATATATCAATATATATATATATATTTCTCTGCGCAACCCATTTCACTTAATTCTTTTCTAAAAATTAAGTATACTTTAATTTGTGAATTTTAATGTTATAAAATTACGGGGTGTTACACTATAGGTGAGTCTAAGAGCAGACATCCCTACAGTCACTTAATATCCCAAAAGTAAATCTTATGGTAGCATCCTTACAATCACTTAATACCCAAAAGTAAAACTAAGGGCGGACATCCTTACAGTCAGGTAACGACCCGCATTCTACACATCAGAGGATCGTAGAATATTTATTCCTTTTTCTTGAGAAGGCGTATGGTCGTGTAACTTTGGGAAGCGACTATTGGGGTCATTTTCCATGTTCACGATTTTTGCCAATTTTTAAATGACAGTTTTGCTCCTGGGAATCTTGTTTCACCTATAACTTTTGATTGGTAAGGAGTTTTGACCTGAAACCACTTCCATTGGACTCGTGTGATGGTTTTTCTTTCCGTAGAGTGGTCACATTAATCTAACGGACTTAACGTTTGGGAGATATGGCTGAAATAATGTTTGGAAGGTGAAAAACAGCTTAATTGGGCTTAATTGGGTAATAAGCAGCTAGGTCCATTAGGGATTTCGGGATTAGGGTATTTAAGGGCTAAAAGGGGCTAGAGATTGTTTGTCATTTTTGCAGCCGCCACTTTCATTTCTTCAACCTTAACAATGGTCGCCAACTCCCAAATCATCTTCTAATCACCATTTAATCATATATTAGCCTAATCAACATCAAATTAAAGCGAATTAGCATAGAGATCGAGGTAGAGCTGTTGTGTTGCATAGAGATTCGACCCAAATCAGAGATATTTTCATATCTGAGATTTATATGTGGCTAAGGTGAGTGATTTGCATTGTTTTTCACTATTACGGCTAATTAGGGGTGACTAGTGTTAATTAGCGAAATTATGCTATTAAAATTCTGGAAAAATATGTAAAATTCTTAAATATTATTTTAGGGCTCTGATAGAAATTTGGGTTGAGTTGGATATGTTTTGCTAATCCTATCATTAGTTATGACTAAACATGATTAGGGGGAAAATCATGGGTATTGGGTATGTTTGATCTAAAATTTCTTATATGCTTGATGTTTTTATCTTTTTGATTGAACCTATATGTTGTTACTACTGTTTGGAATGTTTTATGATTGATTAGTAAAGTTAGAATGGTTTAAAACGCTGTCGTATGGCGAGAATAGACGAAACAAGCTTGCTGGAAATTCTGCAGCAATACGGATTGGTTCAGGTATAGGTGATCGGATCGGGTTTAGGGGATCGGATCTGGTATAGGGGATCAGATCGGGTGGAACGAACCGAATTGGGGTGGTGGAATCTTCAGCAACATGGCAACAAGGAAGGCCGAATCAGATCAGATTGAAATAGAGTTGGAGTTTGAATGGATCACTGAACCGGAGTAGCACCGAATCGAACCTTTTCAGGAGCACCTAACCGAGCCGCATGTGAGAAGACGAACCGAACCGCATGGACGAGATGAACCTGAACCAAACCGAGGGAAGAGAATTGAGCCAAACCGAATAGGGAGCTTGAGCACCACATGCCGAACCGAACCGGGTTTGGACCTCTACTACTACTACGCGACGACTCTTTTGATGACCAACTCCGATTCAACCAAAACCCGAGATGTAAAGGTAGTCCAAATAGGAAGTTAGAACTCAGGATCCAGACGGGAACCAACGAGTTAACTTCATGAATTGGACTTTGCTGGGGGACATGTGCAAAGGGGTATCGATATCCGTAACTTTAGTTCACCACTGAGAGACGGATTAGTGGCTATGGATCAGTGCAATGGAGTCATTGTGACTCAATGGAGCAAAGTGATCGTAGCAAAGGATTGGGTGATCGAGTGGTGGATATCGTATGCTTTGCGCACTGAGTGAGAGATGTGAGGATGATTGCTATGTTTGATGTTTCCTATCACCATGACCCACACCCCTATTTACACTTTATGTTAGTGTTACCTTAGAGTACTATACATCTTGTTGTGCTAACTCTTTGGTTGCAGGTCCAGGTATGGTTATGTATACATGTTATAATTCTGTTTTGCTGCTTATCGCTCATACCAGACTTTTTTCTGACCCAGAGTTTTATGTCTCTTCATATTACTCTGGGTGCTCCTAAACGAGCAGACTAGGGACAGGTTAGCTGGTTATGCACGAGTAGCTGTCCGGAGATGAGCAGGAGGCTTACACATATTACTCTCACATATTATCCCTGTGTTGTTGCTGGTCACTACTTTGGGCATTAGTAGTGTACCTTTCTATTTTGATTTAGAGACAGTTTTAAATGTTGTAATAAAGATAGTTTGGATTATAAGCTGTATTTTGAATTTTCCGGTGCTATGATGGTTTAGTTTTCAGCTTATGCACTGTCTCGCCTGTTTTATGTCAAGTTATGTTATTATTATATTTTATTCCATGCGCTGTGAGATACACTACAGGTTCTTTAATGATACATAGTTTCAACCCTTTTTTCCTTTGACGACCGTCCCATACTAGTTGGGCATCGGCACAACGCGTTTCATTGGAAATGTCCGCTGGTGCGGGGCGGGCTGTCACACTTGGTATCAGAGCTCTAGGTTACATAGTTAACCTAGGGAAAGACACCAAGGAGAGATAGTACGTATATGAGAGTGCGTATTTGTGATATTTTGGTTTTCAAAAGCTATATATATATATATATTATTAGTATATCTAAGGATGGAGTTGCACTGCACTGGCACCACTGAAGAGATGGTTAATCGGTATCTCCTTATAGATTGAACGATGAGCCGATATACGAGGAATACTGGTTCAGGAGCCAATAACATGAATGCTCCTGACATAAGGACAATGTTCACTGACTTCATGAGAGAGATGCTTAGGGATGTTCAAAGGGCATCTCCTAATGCTGTAAATGGTGGTGGTGTAGCGGTGCAGGCGCCTAGGGCCGATTTCGCCAAGCTCTGTAAGGACTACACTAGTCTTGGTGGGAAGCCATTCCACGGAACGGAATTGGCTACAGAGGTTCAAGGTTGGTTTGATGGTTGTGAGCGCATCTTTGAGGATTTGGGAATCGACGATACGATGAAGAGAAAGCTAGTATCGTGTCAGCTTCATGGATGGGCGATGAATTGGTGGAATGCTATTAAAGCAGCTACTCCTGAGGATCAAGTTACTTGGAATCAGTTTAAGGCCCGATTCAGTGATAAGTTTATTCGAGTCGCTCAGAAATCGGAATTATTTAGGAAATTCTTAGAGCTTAAACAGAATGGTAGGGCAGTCTCGGAATATATTGCTGAGTTTGATACTTTATTGAAGTATGGATTATCCCTTATTGACACCGCCGAGAAGAAGAATGAGAAGTTCATAACTATCTTAGATGGGTACTTAGGGGAGAAACCCATAAACCATATCGATGAGACATTCGAATCTATTGTGGGAAAGGCATTGAGATCGGAGAGTCTTTACCCTAAGTCAAAGACCGAGGTTGCTATTGCATCTATAGAGGAGCCAAAGCCGCAAGCAAGTGGTGGAGGCAAGGATAATCCCCAGAATAGGAGGAAGCAGAACCAAACCAAGGATGGCCAGAATAAGAAGAATAAGAAAGATGACGAGTGCTTTAGTTATGGCAAGAAGGGCCACTATGCGAGAGATTGTCAGGAAAGGCCTGGGGAAAGGAAGTGCTTCAATTGCGGCCAAGCGGGACATCACAAGTATAAATGTCCACAACCTCCTAGGGAGAAGCAGATCGTGAAAGCATATGCTATCAATGCTGTTCCTTCTTCGTCGAATGTGCCAACTGCGGCGGAAAAGGGAAAGAGTGTTGTTATTCGAGGAATGCTTTCTAGTTATGATGTTCAAATTTTGTTTGATGGGGCTTCCCATTCCTTCGTGTCTAGTGACCTGGTAGATAGGTTGGAATTAGAACTCAAGATTTGTTGTAATTTGGTCTTATAGAGTCACAGATGCATGTTTGCTTGTGATTGTTTTGTTTTAGGCTTTACTGGGTTTAGCATTATTTTGGGAGTCGATTGGCTCCATGGGTATAGGGTGGTATTGGGTACCTACCAAGTAATGGCAATAATAAATGGAACTAAGGGATACTTGAGACTGAGTCGGAGTTTGTGGATAGTCGTCGGCGATGCCGACTAGTGTTATAGAGAGAATATCGTTGTTGTAAGTTCTAGTTGTCTCTGGGAGGCAAATGTACGTTGGACGTGCAGTAGTCTGGTTAGAACTAGGGTTGCCATTTACTCTTGACATATGGCATAGGCTGTCATGAGAACAACGATAGTTTCGAAGTAGGATTGGCGAGGATAGCCAGAGTTAGTTATGAGTGTTTGGTTGTTGTGTTCATATCATCTCATGTAGATTGTCTGAATTCGGAGGAGATGTTCCTTGAGTGCTTGTCTGATATTGGTTTAGGCCTTTGGGGCTTGGGCTTAGGGAATGTCGAGTTCGATTAGGATGGTTTGCATGAGATATAAGGATTTGTTGTGATTTCCATTGGGTGATGTCTTGGTTTACTCGAGGAATAAGGTGCAGCTCGGAACATGATAAGACTGTTCGATGATGTGGACTGCCCCGAGTTGGACTCGATAGGGCTATGAGATGACTCAAGTTGGACTCGAGAAGGCGCCAAGGTAATGGATTGACTCGAGTTGGACTCAAGAGGGCTACAAGAAAATGGATTGACTTGGGTGGGACTTGAGTTGAAGACGGAGAGTTGGATAGCTCTTCTGGTGGAGGTTCAAGGAATCAACGATAGTTTGGAGTATTCTAGGAGGACTCGAAGCATGGGTATCTGGGGACGCCCATTTACCTTGGATCCGTTAGACATGATCTAGTTATCCTTGGAGGATAAACGTACGTTAGACGTGCGGTAGTCCGTTTGGAGCCCGGGCTTCTATTAGCCCCTGAGATTGGTTGGACCAGTCATATGGGTATCGACGTATTCATGGTTTTAGTAGGTGATAGATAGGACTTGTTTGATGGATGCTATGGTTGCTATGTTTGTTCCTATTTTTCTTCTCTTGAGTAGACTATCACCTGTAGGCTTCTAGCGATGGGGAACAAAGAGATGACGGTATACACAGATGCATGTGGTACCGGACTAGGTGTTGTACTGATGCATTGAGTAGGAGACACGACAGTTTAGATGCTATGTTTCTTGAATGGAAGCAACTGGAGTATATCGCAGGATATGATTTCAGACCTAAGTATGGATTAGATCCTGAGATGTTAACAAGTTTGACGATCAGACCAATTTTGATTGAGTGGATTTTTTCCAGTTAGAGGGACGATCCTAACCCATTGGAAATCATCTCTAAGGTAGAGATGGGTATCTATGGAGAGAGAATGATTAAGCAAGGACTTGATCAAGAAGAATGGATTCGAAAGAGTGGGAGGCTGTTTGTTCCCAACATAAAAGGATTGAGTGATAAAGAGAGACGTTGGGAAGTTTATAACCAAGTGCATGAACTGCCAGTTAGTTAGAGTCGAGCCAAAGAAGCCAAGTGGTTTGTTACAACCGTTGGAGATTCCCAAGTGGAAATAGAAAGAAATTTCAATGGATTTCATTGATGGATTGGATCAGGTTATGATGGTATTTGGGTGAACTGTGCATTATAGGATCTTTAAGAGATTGTATATTGGATTTTGGAGGGTCATGGGATGACCATTTGCACTTGGTTGAGTCCGCTTATAGTAACAGTTATCCCTTTGTTAGTAAACCGCATGCTAGGATAGGCTTGTTAAGTTATTGTGTATGTTTGATTGTTTGTAAATGGCTGGTAGGCATGCGGTATACCTTTATTTGTTTTGGTTAAGGAATTTTGGGGGCGAAATTTCTTAATGGGGGGGAGAATGTAATGACCCGCATTCTACGCATCAGAGGATCGTAGAATATTTATTTCTTTTTCTTGAGAAGTCATATGGTCGTGTAACTTTGTGAAGCGACTATTGGGGTCATTTTCCATGTTCACAATTTTTGCCGATTTTTAAATGACCGTTTTGCCCCTGGCGAATCTTGTTTCGCCTATAACTTTTGATTGGAAATGAGTTTTGACTTGAAACCACTTCCATTGGACTCGGATGATGGTTTCTCTTTCGGTAGAGTGGTCACAATAATCAAACGGATTTAAGGTTAGGGAGATATGAACTAGCATAGCAACATGCCAAACAGAAGAGAATTGAGCCAAACCTAATGGAGAGCTTGAGCACCACATGCCGAACCGAACCGAGTAAGCCGAACCAAACCGGATTTGGACCTCCACTACTACTACGCGATGACTCTTCTGAAGACCAACTCCAATTCAACCAAAACCTGAGATGCAAGGGTAGTCCAAGTAGGAAGTTAGAACTCAGGATCCAGACGGGAACCAGCGAGTTAACTTCATGAGTTGGACTTTGCTGTAGGATGTGTGCAAAGGGCTATCGATATCCATAACTTTAGTTCACCACTGAGAGATAGATTAGTGGCTATGGATCAGTGCAATGGAGTCATTGTGACTCCATGGAGCAATGTGATCGTAGCAAAGGATTGGGTGATCGAGTGGTGGATATCGTATGCTTTACGCACTGAGTGAGAGATGTGAGCATGATTACTATGTTTGATGTTTGCTATCACAATGACCAACAACAGTAACACCCCACATCCATTAGTGTCACTCACTAAGGGAACACATTAACTTCCATGGAGTATTATAAGAGTATAGAACAGAATATCAAAAGACAGATATATAGATGGTACTTAAGAAAATTCAAACGTTTTTCATTGCAGCGGAAAAGCAAAACATGTTTAGTTACAACATAAAACCACATACTAGAATCAAGTACATAAATATCCATCTTGAACAAAATTATTATCAGGGTACATAAAAGTAAAATCCTAATCCCACTCCAAATAGCCATAATGAAAAGAGATAAAGCTGAGCATTATCTCAACACTTCGAAGTGCTTCAAGAAGAAAGAAATCCAAGTCAAGCTTTAGTGTTTCCTCCTTGATAACCTGAGGGGGAGGGAGGACGGAAGAAAAAGAGGCGAAAACAAAAAGGTCAAACAAAAAGCCTGGCGAGTCCAGCTACTTTTAGCATGAAAATAAGTAAAGCAATATGACAGGAATAAACAGGATGGAAAGTATAACCATGACATAAGGAAAAGCTGGATAACATGATGAATATAAAGGAATGTTTAGTGCGCTTCCTAAATTTCTTACTTAATTTAATTCTCTGCACTACCTAATAGTAATTCTTAACGAAATGATCCCAACCTCGCAATTGGTAGCACTCAGGAGTAACATCTAGTAAGAGGTATCCGCCCCATACAATCCTCGAAAGTCCACTTGCCCATAATAGATGCTAGATGTCGCCTCACTGCCCCTAATCGATCGGCTCCCTAACTTGTAGATATTTGTGCGGGTCCCAGCTTAGGGTGTATCACTCCCTAAGTGGCAACCCGTGGGTGCACAGCTTTATACCTACTGATGTACGTGGCTAAATCTTCCAATGCTGGGAACACCTTGTGCACGCTTAACGAACCCGTCGGAACCTGCACTGCTACACCCTCGCTCTTATTTGATCGCTTATAATCAGTCCAGTAAGCGTGCCCCAACCCTGCCTAGTTCAGGGTTCCCGATACCACTAAGCGGGTTACTGTCTAAAATGGGTCCCTACCGCTACTAGTTTTCCCCGGGGTTTATCCTAACCCAAACTTATATTGATTAAGTGTTGTCTATCAACCCAGTTGACTTAACCCCATCCACTTATCTAATCAATATGCATTATTGGTTAAGCTTGCCTTAACCCTATCCACTTTGTTCATGTATTATTGGTTAGGTTGTCATCTTACACAGGTTAACTTAACCCCACCCACCTAACATGTTTTAGGTATCATATTCATCTTTGATCAGCATTAATTAGTTATTAATGCACAGACCTCTCACATTAAGTCGATGGCTTGTGGCCGCTGGATGTGTCGGGCGGTTCTGGGCAGACTTCTGCAACAAGCCAGACTTAACCTCATGTCTAAGTATCTTTTAGTTATGCCTACGACCTCTCACATTAGACTGGCCATTTGAGGTTGCTGGGTAGGCCGGTTGGTTCCGGGCAGGCTTTTACCGCAAACGGAGTCTAACCTCGTGTCTCAGCATGATTATCTAAGCCAATTTATTCATTTGCAGTTTATGCCAATTTTAGGCTAATTATGTCAATTACCCAAAATTCCCAATTTCATATCATGCGCAATAATTAACGTATATTATGCCAAATTTAACATTTGTCATGCCCAAACCAACCCAACGTATATTATGCCAAATTTTCCATCATTCCCTAAAATACCGTTCGTATGTTCATCTCTATGAGATTTGGCTTAGGTTCGAAGTAGTCCGGCTATAAAAACCAAAAAGGGAAGGAGGAAGGGATAAGGTAAAGAACATGCATAATAATAACAATAGGCATAAGTATGAACTTGTAACACCCCACGTCCATTAATATCACTCACAAAGGGAATGCATTAACTTTTCATGGAGCATTATATGTGTATAGGACAGAATATTACAAGATAGATATATAAAATGGTACTTAAAATTTCAAAACAACCTCATTGCAGCGAAAACTGAGTATAGTTTGGTTACAACATGAAAACCAAATAATAAAGCCAAGTACACAAATATCCATCTTGGACAATTTATTTTCAAAGTACATAAAAACAAAAGCATAATCCCACTCCAACTAGCCATAATGAAAAGAGATAAAGATGAACATTACTTTAAAGCTTCCAAGCACTTCAAGAAGAAAGAAAGCTGAGTCAAGCTCCACTATCCAACCCTGATCACTTGGGGGTGGGGAGAAAAAAGAAAAGAGGTGAAACAAAATGGGTCAGACATAAATTCTAGCGAGTCTAGTGACTTTAACATATAATCAGTAAAGTAATATGATAAGAACATAAACTGGATATAAGAAATGACTGTAACATGAATAGATATGACAAGGTAACAAGATGGACAAGATGAGCAAGATATAACGTTGATTGCGCTTCTAATCACTATAAGATAATTCCTACACCGCATCATTACTAGTCGCATACTGGAAGTTGATCCCTCTTACTAATAATAATAATAATGGTAGCTTCGTGTACCCCTAGCTGCTGTCATAGGTGTTGTATGCTCCTATCTCCACTAGTGTACCCACTGCCCTCCACATTCGATCGGCTCCCTAACCCGTAACTACCCGTGTTGGCCCCACAGTAGGGTGTATCACTCCCTAAAGTGGCAACCCGATACTACTAAAAATGCACGGCTAATATATATCCAATGCAGCAACATCTTACCTACCATCCCGGACCCACACACACACGTGACTCCATTGGACTTGCATTGCCACCGCTACCTCGTTTGGCCTCTTACAATAAATCCCAGTAAGCGTGTCCCGTCATCGACCTAGTTCGAGCTCACATAGATACAGAATGGGTTACTGGTTGAAAAGGGTCACACACTTGACACAAGCTTCCCTCCTAAGCTTGGTCCCCACTAGGAATTCCCACTTAACCCCTTCTTATTCCCATGTATTATTACATGTTTTACCTTGGCTAAGTGCCTCTAGTTTATTTCACATGTCACCCATATCACCCACTTAACCCCCATGTCTTACTACATGTCTTATCTTGGTTAAATGTTCATTAATTCATTAAAACCGTGATCTTGCAAGACCTCCCACATTAGATTACCGTTTTGTGGTTGCTGGATTTGCTAGGCGGGTCCGGGAAAGCTTATAACGCATTCGGAATCTAACCTCGTGCCTTTGCATTATTACGCATCTAGTTTCTGCCTTCGACCTCTCACATTAGACTACGATTTGCGGTGACTGGATATGTCGGGCGGTTCCGGGCACTCTTATACCACAGTCCGAATCTAACCACGCGTCTTAGGCTTCATTATTACTCTCTTAATTTATGTCCCTAATTTCAAATCTTTGATTAAAATATATTAATTACCCACAATTTCCAATCTAAGTTATGTTCATCATTTTAATCCAAATCTATGCCCGTAATTCCATGCATATAAATTATGCCAAATTTATGCCCCAAGTCAATTACATGAATACAAATCAATTTATACCCAATTGCATATAATTCAATGTTTTCCCAAACTTTCCCGTAACGTTCCCATGTCATTCGTACGTATAATAATATGTTAGGCTCGCAGTTAGCCTAATCTCATAAAAAAAAGAATAAGAGAATTAAAGCACCAAAACTAGCATAAACACAATAAAATAGATCCAATAAGCATATGAACTGGCATAGATCTTATAAGCATATGAACTAACATAATAAAATAGATCTCATAAAATAGATCTAATAAGCATATGAACGACATAGATCTAATAAGCATATGAACTGACATAATAAAATAGATCTTAATAAAATAGATCTAATAAGCATATGATCTTGGCATAATAAAATAGATCTAATTAAGCATATGAACTAGCATCATGAAATAGATCTAATTAAACATATGAACTTGCATCATAAAATGGATCTAATTAAACATATGAACTGGCATCATAAAATAAATCTAATTAAACATATGAACTGGCATCATAAAATAGATCTAATTAAACATATGAACTGACATCATAAAATAGATCTAATTAAACATATGAAATGGTATCATAAAATAGATCTAATTAAACATATGATTCATCTCACAGTCATGTTCATAAAATCCAATCCACAAACTTATCACAATTACTTTTAATTAATTATTTGTGAAAGCAACGTGGACTCACAGTGGAAGAAGAGAAAGTAGATCTGAATTCTGTATTCTGAATTTGATTAGCTAAACCGTTGTTGTAGAATTCTGTTCTTATCTTCCAGTATGAATTACTCCTATTTAGATTTGCTTTAGTGTAGAAGAAAGACTAGCTTAGGTTGCGGCAGCATGGAGGTGCCATGAATTAGTAGAATGAAATTAGGTTTAGGTCTAGGTGTGTTTATATAGGTGTAGTGAGTGAATTAGGGCCTTTAGATCTGACTAGGATTCATCTAAACCATTCATATTAAAAAGCCACATCACTCAGCCAACCAGAAGAGGCCACGTCAGCCCTAAAACTCAAAAATCGTCATTAACCAATAAAAATGCGCTATGTGCGCAACAGCAGGGGTGTTGACACCCACATGTCATATATATATTTATTTTTCTTTTTAACTATCTTTCCAATTAACCATTTTCACACTAAACCTCTTTTTTTTAGTTGAATTGCGTTCACACTAAGCCACTTTTTAGTCATTCCCCTAAAAAAAATATGGCGCTGGCGGGGACTGAACTCAGAACCTCTTGTATACAACTCACGTATTCTAACCAAACGAGCCACTAAGTCTTTTGTTTATAAACCTTAGAACAATGCTAATCATTATTCTATTCTCATTCTTCTTTTTCAGGTGTTGTTGCAATATTTAATTTAAAGATATCGTTTTCATCCTAAATCGGTTTTCTGCAAACCATAGGTCTAAATTGACTAGAAAATCGCCACGAACGCAATGAAGCTAATTTCGTGACCAAATTCCTGAAGCTTTTCAAATTTTCCTTTTTATTTCTATTTAATTGTTCGCATGCATTTCTTCGCATTTCATATATTGCATTTAATTTATTTTATTAATCTTCTTCCTTCATTCCACTGCATGAACTTATTACATGCAATTTTATTGTCATTATTTAATTTTTCTCTTAAATATATCTATGTATATAATATATATAAATATTACCATATTTTTATTTTCATTAAAAATGCATGGTGTTATATTCTTCCCTACTCAAAGGATTTCGTCCCCAAAGTCTTCAAGTTAAGAAGAACATATCCTACCATCCAATAACCATCTACTCATCCATCATTCACAAGCATCCATTGTCCTTAAAAGATTTCTAATGCTATATGAACATATGCAAAGGTGTGTGTATATGTTCCTTATCTAATGCAAAGATCAGGCGGTCTACTAATTCAGTTGACCTCCTTAATGCAAATTATGTCAGTGCCATGAGTCCAACATGTATGAAAAGGAATCCTAATGATACATATCATTTCTATATAAGTGTACAGCCATTCATTCAAATGCAACATTCATATGATAATGCATTCAATATACATCCATTAATTTAAATATGCACACTCATTAATATGCAATATGAAAGTGATTGAGCCGATCTAGTGCCTAATGTGTGTGTAAATGCATCCACGAGCAACTACTAGCAAAAACTTGCATCCACCAAACATAACATGTCTCAAACACATATTTACAACCATAGGATTTTCCTACCTAAAGATCAAAGATACAATCGAGAGGATATACTAAACGATATAACAAGTATAAACAAAGTGGTAGAAAAAGGAGAAGTTAAGAACATACCCTTAAAAAGGAAAGGGTACGATGTGCGTATCTTGTCTTCCGTTTCCCAAGTCGCGTTCCCTTGATCATCTCCCCATTGGACTTTAACCAACTTGACCTCTCGGTTGCGTAATTTCTTGATCTCCGATCCAAGGTGCATGTAGAAGCTCGTCTATCATGGCATCTCGCTCTACTTCCACCTCTCTAAGCATGCTCGGCTCTACTACCTTCGCGGTATCATGTAAAAATTTCTGCAAATGCAACACATGAAATACGTCATGAACACCACTAAGCTTCTCAGGCAACTTTACTCTGTAGACCATTTGTCCAATTCTTTCTGTAATGGGGAATGGCCCTACGAACCTTGGTGCCAACTTCCCTATGGACCCAAAGCGAACTACGTTCCTCAATGGTGATACTTTAATAAAGACCATGTCTCCAACATTGAACTCAAGATCAGTCCTTCTCTTGTCAGCATAAGACTTTTGCCAGTCCCGTGCCGTCTTCATACTTCTCCGAATCAAATATATATTCTCCGAAGTTTCTCTCACCATATTGGGCCCAAGTAAAATCTTATCCATAGATTCCCACCAACAAGTCGGTGATCGGCATGGTCGTCCATACAGAGCTTCAAAAGGTGCCATGCCAATGCTAGTATGATAGCTGTTGTTGTAGGAAAACTCTACTAATGGAAGATGTTCCTCCCACGTCCCTCCAAATTCCAAGATGCATAATCTCAAAATATCTTCTAGAATCCGATTCACTCTTTCTGTTTGGCTGCCCGTCTGTGGGTGATAAGCAGTGCTCAAACACAATTGTGTTCCTACCGCCTCTTGCAAGCTCTTCAAAAACTCACTAGTGAAAATGGGATATTGATCGCTCACGATACTTGAAGGTCTGCCGTGTAGACGAACTATCTCTCGAAGATAAACAGATGATAATCATGCCGCGTTCACTCTTGACGGGAATGAAATGGCTGCTCTTGGAAAGTCTATCTACTACTACCCAAATCCTCGTAATACCCTTCCTTGATCTCGGCAACCCGTCGACAAAATCCATGGAAACGCTTTCGCATTTGCACTGTGGAACCTTTAAGGGGTGAAGCAAACCACCGGGCTTCTTTTGCTCCACCTTGACTTGCTGGCATGCCATGCATCTAGAAACGAACTCAGCCACGTCCTTCTTTATTCCGGCCAAAAAGAAAACTCGCTTCATGTCCCTATACATCTTGTCACCACCAGGATGTATGGTCATCTTAGAATGATGTTCTTCTTCAAGAATTTTTCTTTCTCAAGCTTTCATCTTGAGGTTCACAAAGTCTCCCATCCCTACGCAACCAACCTTTGTCATCTATAGTATACCTACTAAGATGGCTCGAAGACTCCTCTCTTATGAGCTTGTCTACTATTTCAACCAACTGTTGGTCATCTCGTTGTGCCTCTCAAACCCGTCCTAAAAGATTAGGTCGCACCTCCAGTGATGCCAACAAACCGGGTACATAATCGATAGAGGGTCTAAAGTCAAAGGTAGATATTTGCTCCAAACTCTGCCGCTCTACGAACAAAGGACTCAAAGTCAACCTCTTTCTACTCAAGGCGTCAGCTACAATGTTACTCTTGCCAAGGGTATATGCAATCTCAAAAACATATGATGCTAAAAATTCCATCCACCTCTATTGCCTTAAGTTTAGATCTTTTTGAGAGAATAAGTACTTTATAGACTTATGGTCTGTATACAACTCAAACTTTTCACCAAGGAGATAATGGCGCAAAAACTATAGCTACTAACTCTAAATCATGGGTAGGGTAATTCTTCTCATGGACCTTTAGCTGCCTTCCACCATAACATATCACCCTTCCCTCTTGCATCAAAACTGCACCAAGCCCTATCCCACAAGCATCGATATAAACTGTGAATGGATTACTCCCATCTGGCAAAACTAAAACTGGACCTATCATCATAGCCCTCTTCAAACATTGGAAAGCATCATCACAGTCAACATCCCAAGAAAAAGTCAAGTTCTTCTTCACCAACCGTGTAAGTGGGGCAGATACCTTCGTGAAGTCCTTAATGAACTTCCTATAGTAGCCCGCCAATCCAAGAAAATTTCTTACTTCCGTTTCATTTCTAGGAATCTTCCAGTCTTGTATTGCCTCCACTTTCGCGGGATCCACTGCTATCCATTCTTTAGAGACCACATGCCCTAAGAACCTGACTTCCTTCCTCCAAAAATGGCATTTAGAGAACTTAGCTTGGAGTTGATGTGCTCGAAGGGTCTCTAAGATTTTCCTGAGATGTAGGGCATGCTCTTCCTCACTTATAGAGTAAATCAAAATATCACCAACAAAGACTACCACGAACTTGTTTAGAAACTCCCTAAACACCCTACTCATCAAGTCTACAAAATATATGGGTGCATTCATCAAACCAAAAGGCATGACGAGCCATTCGAAGAAACCATCGGGAGTCCTAAATGCAGTCTTATCTATGCTGTCCTCAGCCACCCTTAGCCGATGAAACCCTATAGCTAAATCCATCTGCGAGAAAACCGAAGCGCCAATCAACTGATCGAACATGTCATATATCCTCGGCAATGGGTATATGTTCTTCTTCGTGAGCTTATTCAGCTCCCTATAGTCCACACACAATCTGAGCGAACCATCTGCCTTCGTAGCAAATCCAGTTGGAGTACCCCAATCCGAGATACTTCTTCTTATGAACCCTTTCTCAAGTAACTCTTTCACTTGATTACTAAGCTCCCTCCTTTCTCTTGGAGCCATGTGGTGCACTGGTAATGCAACTGGCTTTGCATTATCTACTAAGTATATACGGAAGTTTATCTCGCGTCTCGTGGGTAAGCCCCGAGCCTCATCAAAGACGTCACCATACTCACGGACTACACGAACAGATTGCAAATCATCAATAGATGTGTCAAGAGGTTCTAGCTAGCTAAGCATAACAAAACACTTAGGGTCGCATGAGATATTGAGAGTATTACCCAAACTAGTCAACAATCTTACTACCCTCTTTTCACAATCGAGAATGGCACCATACCTTGTTAGTCAATCCATTCCTAGAATCAAGCCATAGCCCGTGAAGCCAAGCACATAAGTGTTGAATTCGAACTCAACGCCATGCACAAATATTCTCAAATCCCGACATAACATAGAAAGATGAGTCGTACTCCCAATAGGATTTGAGACTACTATGGGATACATAACTAAACTAGTATTTAGGTGCAGTGTTTCAACTAACGAAGAAGATATGAACGAGTGTGAAGCGCCAGAGTCAAATAAAGTTCGAACAGGATGATCAAAAAGGAAAATTAAACTTTCAACAGAAATGTTTCTACCTCTCTCCTGTCCTAGTGCCATGAGAGCATGAACCTTCCCTCTAGAAGTAGATCCTGTCCTCTTCCCTTGCCCTTGTCCTTGCCTCCTTGGGCAGTCTTTAATTGTATGTCCCGCCTCACCACATTGGAAGCAATCGGTCTTCTTTTTCTTCCTACAGTCCTTGCTTAAGTGGCACGGTGTTCCACACTTAAAACACCTTTTCTTCCCTTAGCCTTTGTTATCCTTAACACCTTTCTTTTGTTGTTGCTGTGCTTTCTTTGAATCCACCTTCTTATCCTGTGCCCTATTAATATTAGCACCTTAATCCTCTTCATGCATATGCGCCATGTCAACAAGTTTCTCGAAAGTAGCCCCCATAGGAATGTGAGACATAGCCAATCCGTGTAGCGGCTCATTCAAACCCTTAGCAAATCTCAGGGCCTTCTTAATCAGTGTATTCACCAACTCTAAGCCGAATCTTGCTAACTGTTTAAACTTATTAACGTACTCCTTTACAGACAAACTCCCTTGTTTCAAAGCCAAGAACCTCTCCATGTATAAACTCTCCTCTGCTCATGAAAGAAATTTCAACTCGAACCTCCATCTGAAATCCATCCAAGTTTCCACTGCACGTTCTCCATTCGTGACCTCCCACCAAAATGAGGCCTTGCCTTCATTAACCAAGCAACTAGTTGAACCTTTCTTCCATCATCTACCTCAAAGATACCAAATAAGTCCTCCACTTCCTTGAGCTAGTTTCTAGCTTCGATGAACGTCTCAGTCCCATGAAAAGGTTTTCTTCCCATCGCCCGAAAGTCCTTGCATATCTTAGAAAAAGCGTCTACATGGGGAGGAGGAGAAGGAGCGGTTGCAGCTGGGGTAGGAGGAACGTCTGCTGGGCCTATGGTAGTAGCCCTAGCCTCCAGATACCTTTTGAACCATCCTGGTATCTGTACGCCCTCGGGTATAATGGGTTCCCCAGATATGCTAAAATGAAAAAGGAAGAGATTCAAAATAGAGAATCGAAAGATAGATATATGGCCTTTGGGGATTTTGTTTTTCATAATAAACATTTCTCTTAAAAGTACTCTCTTTAAAACATGTTTTTGAAAATACTTCTTTTAAAAATGCTTTGGAAAATGGTTTTTCAAAATCTTTTATCTCTTCTGGTAACCTTCAGCTATGCTAACACATGTAACACCCCACGTCCATTAATGTCACTCACAAAGTGAATGCATTAACTTTCATGGAGCATTATAAGTGTATAGAATAGAATATTACAAGATAGATATATAAAATGGTACTTCAAATTTCAAAATAACCTCATTGCAGCGAAAACTGAGTATAGTTTGGTTACAACATCAAAACAAAATAATAAAGCCAAGTACATGAATATCCATCTTGGACAATTTATTTTCAAAGTACATAAAAACAAAAACATAATCCCACTCCAACTAGCCATAATGAAAAGAGATAAAGCTGAACATTACTTCAACGCTTCCAAGCACTTCAAGAAGAAAGAAAGTTGAGTCAAGATCCACTAATCCCGCCCTGAGCACCTGGGCGAAGGGGGAAAGAAAAGAGGCGAAACAAAACGGGTCAGACATAAAGTCTGGCGAGTCCAGTGACTTTAACATATAATCAGTAAAGTAACAGGATAAGAGCATAAAATGGATATAAGAAATGACTGTAACATGAATATATATGACAAAGTAACAAGATGGACGAGATAAGCAAGATATAATGTTGATTGCGCTTCTAATCACTATAAGATAATTCCTACACCACACCATTACTAGTCCCGTGCTGGAAGTTGATCCCTCTTACTAATCATAATAATAATAATAATGGTAGCTTTGTGCACCCCTAGCTGCTGTCATAGGTGTCGTCTGCTCTTATCTCCACTAGTTTTACCAACTACCCTCCACATTCGACTGACTCCCTAACTCGAAGATACCCGTGCTGGTCCCACAGTTGGGTGTATCACTCCTTAAAGTGGCAACCCGATATTACTAAAAATGCATAGCTTGTACCTACACGATGCAACAATGTCTTACCTACAAGCCCGGACCCACGCACGCATGTGACTCCGTTGGACTTGCGTTGCCACCACTACCTCGTTTGACCTCTTACAATCAATCCCAGTAAGCGTGTCCCGTCCTTGACCTAGTTCGAGCTCACATAGATACAAAATGGGTTACTGGTTGAAAAGTGTCACACACTTGACACAAGCTTCCCTCCTAAGCTTGGTCCCCACTAAGAATTATCGCTTAACCCCTTCTTATTCCCATGTAGTGTTTTACCTTGGTTAAGTGCCTCTAGTTATATTTCACATGTCACCCATATCACCCACTTAACCCCATGTCTTACTACTTGTCTTATCTTGGTTAAATGTTCATTAATTCATTAAAACTGTGATCTTGCAAGACCTCCCACATTAGATTACCGTTTTGCGGTTGCTGGATATGCCGGACGGGTCCGGGCAGGCTTATACCGCAATCCGAATCTAACCTCGTGTCTTTGCATTATTACTCATCTAGTTTCTCCTTCGACCTCTCACACTAGACTACAGTTTGCGGTGGCTGGATATGTAGGGCGGTTCTGGGCACTCTTATACCACAGTCCAAGTCTAACCACATGTCTTAGGCGTACATTATTACTCTCTTAATTTATGTCCCCAATTTCAAATCTTGGATTAAAATATATTAATTACCCACAATTTCCAATTTAAGTTATGTTCATCATTTTAATCCAAATCTATGCCCATAATTCCATGCATATAAATTATGCCAAATTTATGCCCCAAGTCAATTACATGATTACAAATCAATTTATGCCCAATTGCATATAATTCCGTGTTTTCCCAAACTTTCCCATAACGTTCCCATGTCATTCGTACGTATAATAATATGTTAGGCTCGCAGTTAGCTTAATCTCATAAAAAAAAGAGAATAAGAGAATTAAAGCAACAAAACTAGCATAAACACAATAAAATAGATCCAATAAGCATATGAACTGGCATATATCTTATAAGCATATGAACTGACATTATAAAATAGTTCTCATAAAATAGATCTAATAAGCATATGAACTGGCATAGATCTAATAAGCATATGAACTGACATAATACAATAGATCTTAATAAAATAGATCTAATAAGCATATGATCTTGGCATAATAAAATAGATCTAATTAAGCATATGAACTAGCATCATGAAATAGATCTAATTAAACATATGAGTTTGCATCATAAAATAGATCTAATTAAACATACGAACTGGCATCATAAAATAGATCTAATTAAACATATGAACTGGCATCATAAAATAGATCTAATTAAACATATGAACTGACATTATAAAATAGATCTAATTAAACATATGAACTAGCATCATAAAATAGATCTAATTAAACATATGATTCATCTCACAGTCATGTTCATAAAATCCAATCCACAAACTTATCACAATTACTTTTAATTAATAATGTGAAAGCAACATGGACTCACATTGGAAGAAGAGAAAGTATATCTGAATTCTGTATTCTGAATTTGATTAGTTAAACCGTTGTTGTAGAATTCTATTCTTATCTTCCAGTATGAATTACTCCTATTTAGATTTGCTTTAGTGTAGAAGAAAGACTAGCTTAGGTTGCGGCAACATGGAGGCGCCATGAATTAGTAGAATGAAATTAGGTTTTGGTCTAGGTGTGTTTATATAGGTTTATTGAGTGAATTAGTGTCTTTAGATCTGACTAGAAATTCATCTAAACCATTCAGATTAAAAAGACACATCACTAGGCCAACCACAAGAGGCCACGTCAGCTCTAAAATTCAAAAATCGTCATTAACCAATAAAAATGTGCCATGTGTGCAACATGATGCGCAGCAGCAGGGGTGTTGACACCCACATGTCATATATATATATATATACATATTTTTTTAACTATCTTTCCAATTAACCCTTTTCACACTAAACCGCATTTTTTTAGTTGAACTTCGTTCACACTAAGCCACTTTTTAGCCATTCCCCTAAAACAAAAATATGGCGTAGGTGGGGATTGAACTCAGAACCTCTTGTATACAAGTCACGTGTTCTAAACTAATGGGCCACTAAGTCTTTTGTTTATAAGAGCAATGCTAAACAATATTCTTTTCTCATTCCTCTTTTTCATGTTTTGTTGCAATATTTAATTTAAAGATATCTTTTTCATCTAAATCGGTTTTCTGCAAACCATAGGTCTAAATTGGCTAGAAAATTACCGCGAATGCAATGACGCTAATTTCGTGACCAAATTCCTGAAGCTTCTCAAATTTTCCTTTTTATTTCTATTTAATTGTTCGCATGCATTTCTTCGCATTTCATTTATTACATTTAATTTCTTTTATTAATCTTTTTCCTTCAATCCACTGCATGAACTTATTACATGCAATTTTATTGTCATTATTTAAATTTTCTCTTAAATATATCTATGTGCATAATATATATACATATTTCCACATTTTTAATTTCGTTAAAAATGCGGGGTGTTACAAAATTGATCATAAAGATATGATAAAACTGGTAAAACTGATGATAATATCAACATGGACATATAAGAATCATGAATCTGATGCTATAGGCTAAGATAGAATTGATGAGACTCAATTTTATTATCATGTATAATTGTCAAATCCAATTTTCAACATGTCAGAATTGCTTAAGCATTATTTTAATCTAAAAATAATCAATAAACTCACAAAGACTGGAATAAGGAAGAGAATTAGGCGTTGTAGTTGTTGTAGATTCAATCCCCTTTACAGAAGTCCTTTATTTTGATTTGTTGAAGAAGAAGGACTAGTTTAGGTTGAGGCAGCATGGCGGTGCCATAAATTAGTATAGTGAAATTAGGTTTAGGTCTAGGTGTGTTTATATAAGTGTAGTGAGTTAATTAGGGTCATTAGATTAGATAAGGAGCCATAGGAATCGTCCATGTCATCCGACCAAAAGAAAATAGCCATGTTGCGAAATAAACGATCATTAACCAATAAAAAAGCGCCATGTGTGCAACACGATGCGCAGCAGCAGGGTGTTGACACCCACACGTCATATATATATATATATATTCTTTTTAACCATTTTTCCAATTAATCCTCCAATTAACCCTTTTCACACTAGACTACTTTTTAATTGGACTGCGTTCACACTAAGCCACTTTTTAGTCATTCCTTTAAAATAAAAATATGGCGCTGGCGGGGATCGAACTCTGTACCTCTTGTATGCAAGTCACATGTTCTAACCAACTGGGCTACTTAGTCTTTTGTTAACAAGACTTAGGACAATGGCATCCATTGTTTTTTTCTCATTCCTTTTTTTTCATGTTTTGTTGCAATATTTAATTAAAAGATATCTTTTTCATCCTAAACCGGTTTTCTACAAAACATAGGTCTAAATTGACTAGAAAATAGCCACGAACGCAATGACATAACCCGCTTTTCTCTTAAAAGTTAATTATTCTTTAATTATCTCTTATGAAATGTTTTGAAATAACGGGGTGTTATATTCTCCCCTCCTTAAAGGATTTCGTCCCCAAAATCTTCATGTTAAGAAGAATGTATCCTACCATCCAATCATCCATCTACTCATCCATCACCCACAAGCATCCATTGTCCTTAAAAGATTTCTAATGCTATATGAACATATGCAAAAGTATGCGTATATGTTCCTTATCTAATGCAAAGATCAGGCGGTTTACTGATTCAGTTGAACTCCTTAATGCAAATCATGATAGTGCCATGCGTCCATTATGTATGCAAAAGAATCCTAATGATGCATATCATTTCTATATGAGTGCACAATAATTCATTCAAATGCAGCATCCATATGATAACACATTCAATATACATCCATTAATTTAAATATGCACACTCATCCATATGCAATATGAAAGTGATTGAGCCGATCTAGTGCCTAATGTGTATGTAAATGCATCCACGAGCAACCACTAGCAAACACTTACATCCACTTGCATCCACCAAACATAACATGTCTCAAACACATGTTTACAACCATATGATTTTCCTACCTAAAGATCGAAGATGTAATCAAGAGGATATACTTAACGATAGAACAAGTATAAACAAAACGGTAGGAAAAGGAGAAGTTAAGAACATACCCTCAAAAAGGAAAGGGTACGCCGTACGCATCTTGTCTTCCGTCTCTCAAGTCACGTCTCCTTGCTCATATCCCCATTGGACTTTAACCAACTTGACCTCTCGGTTGCGTAACTTCTTGACCTCCGATCCAAGGATGCATGTAGGAGCTCGTTTAATCGTGGCATCTCGCTCCACTTCCACTTCTCTAAGTATGCTCGGCTCAACTACTTCCGCAGTATCATGTAAGCAATTCCGCAAATGTGACACATGAAATACGTCATGAACATCACTTAGCTTCTCGGGCAGCTTCACCTTGTATGCCATCTGTCCAATTCTTTCTGTAATGGGGAATGGTCCTACGAACCTTGGTGCCAATTTCCCTACAGATCCAAAGCAAACTACATTCCTCAATGGTGACACTTTAATAAAGACCATGTCTCCAACACTGAACTCAAGATAGGTCCTTCTCTTATCAGCATATGACTTTTGTTGGTCCTGTGCCATCTTCATACGTCTTCGAATCAAATTTATTTTCTCCAATGTTTCCCTGATCATATCGGGTCCAAGCAAAATCTTATCCGTAGACTCCCACCAACAAGTCGGTGATCGACAAGGTCGTTCATATAGGGCTTCAAAAGGTGCCATGCCAATACTTGTCTGATAGCTGTTGTTGTAGGAGAACTCTACCAATGGAAGATGTTCCTCCCACGTCCCTCCAAAGTCCAAGATGCATAACCTCAAAAGACCTTCTTGAATCCGATTCACTCTTTCTGTTTGGCCGTCCGTCTGAGGTTGATAAGCGGTGCTCAAACACAATTGCGTTCCTACCGCCTCTTGCAAGCTCTTCCAAAACTCACCAGTGAAAATGGGATCTCGATAGCTTACGATACTAGAAGGTATAACATGTAGACGAACTATTTCTCAGAGATAAACAGATGCTAATCATGTTGTCGTTCGTTTACTCTTAACGGGAATGAAATGGGCGCTCTTGGTAAGTCTACCTACTACTACCCAAATCCCTGTATTACCCTTCCTTGACCTCGGCAACCCGTCAATGAAATCCATGGAAACACTTTCCCATTTCCAGTGTGGAACCTCTAAAGGGTGAAGCAAACCACTAGGCTTCTTTTGCTCAGCCTTGACTTGTTGGTGCACTAAGCATCTAGAAACAAACTCAGCCACATCCTTCTTCATTCCGGCCCAATAGAAAACTCGCTTCATGTCCCTATACAACTTGTCTCCACCGGGATGTATGGTTAGCTTAGAACGATGTGCTTCTTCAAGGATTGTCCTCCTCAAACCCTCGTCTTGAGATATGCAAAGTCTCTCATCCCTACGCCACCAACCTTTGTCATCGATAGTATACCTACTAAGATGGCTCGAAGATTCCCCTCTGATGAGCTGGTCTGCTATCTCTATCAAATGTGGGTCATCTCGTTGTGCCGCACCTATCTGTCCCAAAAGCGTAGGTTGTACCTCTAACGATGCTAACAAACCAGGTACATAATTAATAGAGGGTCTAAAGTAAAAGGTACAGATATACTCTAAACTCTGCCGCTCGACAAACAAAGGACTCAAAGTCAACTTCTTTCTACTAAAGGCGTCCGCTACAATGTTACCCTTGCCAGGTGTATATGCAATCTCAAAATCGTAGGTAAGAACTCCATCCACCTCTGTTGCCTTAAGTTTAAATCTTTTTGGGAGAATAAGTATTTTAGTGACTTATGGTCTGTATACAACTCAAACCTCTCACCAAGCATGTAATGGCGCCAAGACATAAGCGCAAAAACTATGGCAGCTAACTCTAAGTCGTGGGTAGGATAATTCTTCTCATGGACTTTCAACTGCCTTCCACTATAGCATATCACCCTTCCCTCTTGCATCAAAACTGCGCCAAGCCCTGTCCCGCAAGCATCGGTATACAGTGTGAACGGTTTACTCCTATCAAGCAAAACTAAAATTGGAGTTGTCGTCAATGCCCTTTTCAAACGCTGGAAAGCCTCGTCGTAGTTAACATCCCAAGCAAAGGTCAAATTCTTTTTCGCCAACCGTGTAAGGGGGGATGATATCTTAGCAAAGTCCTTGATGAACTTTCTATAATAGCCCGCCAAACCAAGAAAACTTCTTACTTCTGTTGCATTCTTAGGAACCTTCCAATCTTGGATTGCCACCACCTTCGCGGGATCCACTGCTATCCCTTCCTTAGAGACCACGTGCCTAAGAACCTCACCTCCTTCCTCCAAAAATGACATTAGCTTTGAGTTGATGTGCTTGAAGGTCTCTAAAACTTACCTAAGATGTAGGGCATACTCTTCCTCGTTTCTAGAGAATATCAAGACATCATCCACAAAGACTACCACAAACTTGTTTAGAAACTCCCTAGACACCCTACTCATCAAGTCTACAAAATATGCGGGTGCATTCGTCAAACCAAAAGGAATGAAAACCCACTCGAAGAAACCATTGGGAGTCCTAAAAGCAGTCTTATCTATACTATCCTCAACTACCCGCAACTGATGAAATCCAATAGCTAAGTCCAACTGAGAGAAAAACGAAGCACTAACCAACTGATCGAACAAGCCATCTATCCTGGTAATGGGTATCTGTTCTTCTTCATAAGCTTATTCAGCTCCCTATAGTCCACGCACAATCTAAGTGAACCATCTGTTAGAGTTTATGCCCTAGAGGCAATTCATTTGATGAGATTGATAACAATGTTGATGTTATTATTTTATTTGGAATAAAATATTATTCTATTATATTGTATTCACTGCGTAATATAAATAATAGTATAATAGAAGTCCTTAGAATAATAATACAGAATTATATAGTTCGAGTAAGACTGAACTTGAGATTATATAATGTGATAAGTATTATAATTCTTAAATGCCCCTATTCGAGTTTTATTGTTAATATAGGACAACAACAAAGCGTTAAGACTAGTATGTTGATTGACTGATGATCATATCTCATCGATCATTAATATACGTGATATTAATGTCAAAACATAAATACGTATTGGAGAATATCGTATTGGGCTGACCCGCCGTGAGATAACTCCATGGAATATAATTAATTGTATCATAAGTTATTCTCATAGTGACAGTGATGTAATGGTCCTCAGACTTAAAATCATTATAATTTTATTCGAGGATAATGGTCCTCATCTAAAGTTATTTTGTAACAGAGTAACGATAGCGGTGATTATTGGATACATCTCGAGTCGAATGAAAATTATGAATGATATAGATGGAATTTAACCCTACGATATGTTTGTAGTGATATCCATGGGCCTCTTGATTGAGTGAGACTATGAAATGCATGGCCGTGCTCAAATATTGATTTGTTTTAAACAGTCTCCTCATCAATCAAGAAAATCGGATTAAATTATAACGAGGATGATACGATCCATGCCTCTAGTTTAATCCTGGATATATTGGTTAAGAGGATTATATCACATTGATACACTGGTCACGGAAAGGTTATATCGAATCGTTGATCTTATTATAACTTGGGTAGCAGCGACGTATTGCTAGATGCCAACCACTATTTATGATTTTAAATACTATTTAAAATCATTGCCAACGTTGTAATAACCTATAGGGTCACACGCTTAGAACATTGTAAGGGGAAGGCTGTTTTGATTTAGGGTAAGATAAAATATCAACTGTTGATATTTTTCAGTTGAAAGGGTAAAAGGTAATGTTCCTTGTTTAATGAGCACGTGCATTTAAATAAAGGGTTTACTACTTTTATAAAGACACACGAGTATTCATTTTATTATGATCGACCTTTTAGAAAACAAAACCCTAGATCCAAAATTGGGAATGGATGCTAGCACCACTGATTTCCTCTCCACTTCGATCCGATCGAAGACAATGTTTGTGTGGATACCAATAGAGAGCGGGGCGACTTGTCACGCTTCAGATTCGATGCTCCGGTCTGGTTTTATCTTGAGATCGATTTGGTTTCTTCGAGAATTCGACACAGCAGGTACGAATCCTATTTCTTAATTAGTTTCAATTACTATTCTCGCAATAGATCTTTGGTTTTAAACTGTTAAGACATAATTTTGGGACATCGATTTGATCGCGAATTCCCAACAATGGTATCGGAGCCTTGGGCTTGCGAGTTATAGTATATTGAACAGTCATTTTGGTTTATTAACGTTTGATTTGTAGTATAGATATAAGTGTTGAATTTTAACACTAGGGTTTTGACTCTGTTATGATAGTAGAGACTGTCGAATCAATTGATTACTCAAATAAAATTATTCTAAATAAAAACAAATCAATTTCAGATATTGATTTTATTTGTTATATTTTATGAAACTGAACCATGAGCATTATGGATATGGAAGCATACAGTGATTTAATCTGTTTATTTGATTAAATATCACCAAACTTATTATCAAGTTATGTGATGGATATGTAATTGAAATTAGACTTTATAATGCTTTTCTCATCCTGATTGAATTTGTATTACTGATTGGTAGATCAGTAAGATATTTTTCATATAATTTTGATTTATTGAAATCATACATATATGTAAATGTATTAGGACAAATTTATAGGTTGACCCTTTTAGGATTCTTATAGGATTTTGTTTCTGAAACAAAATGTTTCAATACATATTAACATCTGATATTAATTGTATTTGAATTTTACTGAGTTATACTGCTAAATCTAGAAATATGGGTTTGATCCATAGCAGCATATTGATCTGTTTTGTAAATAAACAGAGAAGAACTTGTTATCAAGAATTGTTTGAATAATAAGTATGTATGAACTGAATTTATCACACACTTTGTTATCATGATTAAAATGAGTCTATTGATTAAAAGAATCAATAAGATGGTTTTGATATAATGAAATTGTTCATATGTAAATCTGTTTAGACGAATTTTAGATTTGTTCTTATCAAATTTGTTTGATTGAAAAGTAAACAGTATTGATCTGTTTATATGGATTTCTAAAATCAATTATTTGGAAATTTGTTAAGTCATTTTTCTAAATTGATTTTAATCTGCGGATAAAGTCAAACTAGTTTAGTCCAGATATTATTTTCTTAAGTTAATCATTATTTTAAATATGAATCAGGATACTTGAATTAAGTTTTATCTGCAGAGCAGTATGTTTTATTATAAGATAAGTTAGAAATCCATACTATCTTAACATAGTTAAGCATTTTCATTACAGTGATATGAACAAGTCAAAGTCACAATATATGTATTGTGATTTGAACATCGTATGAAATTTATATGTCTAATATAGTTTCATGATGACACTGCATATGCATATCATCTTTTAAACCTGGTTTCAAAAATCTGGATTTAAAATTACAGAAAATTTGATTTTCTGTTTTACTTTGTTTGAAAACACAATAGATCAATATATTATGTTTAAAGCATATGACATAGTTTAATCTATGAACTGTATGTATTCTTGTAACAGTATGGATCTGTCTAATTGGTTTAAATTAGAAAACATAATGATAAATTGTTATCCCTGTATGTTTTGTACTGATATACATAATTGAATTTAGGACTGATATGAAATCTGTTTGACAGTTACTTGGTGAGTTTAAATCCAATAATTTTGTATTAGTAGTTTATTCGCATAAAAATAAACCTGGATCAATGTATATTAAGTCATTGCAAACTTATTGGGTATTTAAAATGCCAGATCCATTATCAAAATGTTTGATAGAAATTATTTTGTTTGAAAAAGCATTACTGATTGATGAACTAGTAACATAGCTTTAGGATGGATACTTGATAAACTAATCTCTTGCAGATATGGTTGTATCATCAACTCCCTAATTTAAAACATATTTTCATGAAATCATGTATAATCATAAGTACATATGATCAAACATAGTTGTTGACTGATTTTACTGAAAGAACCGTTCTTGTAAGAAGCTGAATATTTACACATACATGCCTGTACGGTTTGTCATTTTGAACTAGCTATAAGTTTTGTCATCACCAATCAGCAAAAGTTTGATCATATCGAATTAATCATGCAACTTGTAACTTGTATTTTGCTCAACCTAGTCTCCCTTTGCATAAGATGCAATGATACATACATATTGCAATTTTGATATGTCATATTTGTACATATGTTTGTATGCATATACGTGTGCTTTCATGATCATAAATAAATTATCATGGGCTTCGTTTTAAAATTAGATTTTGGTTTATATGAAAGTATAAATATATTTGATATATTTATGCACATTTTTCATACTGCTCATACTAAATAACAACATTGTATATCTGGTTTGCAGTTGAAACCAATGTTATATATAATGTATCTAGATACACGTAAAACTATATTGTTTAGACGCACATGACAAATCAAGTATGACTTGTTGGTTTTGCATAATATAATGTAAATTGAAATACCTGAATTTTTTTTTTGAGTCCAACATGTGCTGATGCATATATATATATATATATATATATATATATTTGATATAAATGCATACTGTAAATACATATATAGATGTATTTATAAGAATAAAATCAAATGTTGATGTATAAGCAGAAATACTTGAATCATTATAATTTTCTCAAGTAGAACTGCATTGATTGAATAAATAATTTCAAGCTACATTGTTTGAATATAAAGTACATTTGCAGATTAACTACAAATGTGGTGTTTATGTTCATATTTATAAATATATATATTTAAATATTGCAAATATGATAACTTCAGCAATTGTAACTTGCAATTGATACAATACTTAATATGTTTCAATAAGAAATTAGATACATGTTAGTCACTTAGTTGTATGAATCCAGGCATTTATAAATATTGATTTATATACAGACATTGCCTGGATCATATTTATATACTAAGTTTAAAGTAATTGCAAGGTACTGAAATAATGGTATTTGATACAAGGCAAAGTACTGGGCAATGTAAAACTAATCATAGAAGGACATTGAACTCTCCATCAATGAACATCTAAAACATATACTCATTTACAAGCATACAATGTCTGATTGTATTGTTTTACATATATAATTGAGTTTAAACCATGTTATATTTTATATTGATAAAATAATAGCAGATGTTTCCCTGTGACATAAATCAGTTTGACTGAGCAAATGTGTGTAAGCGGATGGACATGTTGGAGTATGAAGGAATGGATTTGCTGAAGCAAGCATAAATAACCTTGGCAATGTGGACTGTACAAGTGTTATATGGACTGTATAAATGTTATATGGACTGTATAAATGTTATAAGTAACACAATACAAATATGTTTGTACGTGTGTATGATTGTAAATATATTGTGGCCAGTGCGGTTTTATATGCTGTATAAGTTGTAAACTGTATTTGTATATGCAGATTACCATGTATTGATTTATTACATTGTATCAATCTGCTATATTATAATTCTGAATATGACAATATTAGTTCCATTGTTTATATATAATTATTCTATTCTTTAATCTGTTGAAGGGTAGGTGTATTTATTATTCTGGAATTATATTATCAAAAATGAACCATTAATATTACCCTGATTGTCATGGTTAAATGGTCAAATGTTTGGTTTAGTTCATTTTATTTAGAAACATATTTGGCCTTGTTATTAATATAGCCCTGACTTCATATATATATAACTATGGATTTTATGGACCTGTAAATTTGTGTATTTATAATTTTAGTTATGAATACAATATATGAATTCACATTTTGGTTTTGATCACCGATGTTTTGAAATGTTCGAAGAAATTATATTACGAATATTAAATACATATATATTGATATGTGTAGATAACTCTAATATTGTTCGCCACTATGAATTATAAATTCCCTCTAATAGCAAATTTTGTTATATTAAGTCATGGTGACGTCTTCCAATAATATACCCATCACTGTCCAAGATCAATGGTTGTAACTAACGCCAAAGCGTTGTGCACCTTTTATTTTGGTTATATGCGATGGAGTAAAATGTGGTGCTCCAACCTATTATTGGGTCTGACTTAACTAGGCTGCACAATAGGATTATGGCCTTAGAGACAAAAGCGTGAATTATTCTATATATTTTGAGCAAATGAATAATACTGAACAAGTTGTTCAACATGCGATCCAAGAGTTATATAGACGATATAATTGACATAAGATGTCTACCTAAAAGGTTTTGTTTTGGGTTTAGCCAAAGCTGGGTCAAGGCATGACTAGATATGGATCTTGGAACACCATTATATGTATATAATGATATACATATATAAACAGAGGGATGCTAATTTGAGTGGGAGCGTATTTTAGTTTAAATTACATATTTATGTTAATATAAATTTTGAGTGTCAAAATTTTGTGATTAAATAAATATATTAGAATCAATTACTATTTTATCTAATGTAGATATTAAATAATAAATAACTTGATAATTTAAATTAATCCTTAAGAAGGATATAAATTGAATTAAATCAAATTTCTTGACTAACTTTGAAATTTGAGGATTGTCCTCAAACAAATTGAAACGTAATTGTTTTAAAAATATAGAGAAGATGTAAAATGAAAGTTAAAAGTACGACTTTAACCGAATACGATATAAATGTTATAACAATCTACTTATACATCTCCAACATTAGATACTGGATATAAATCACATAAATGTATGTTGATTTAAAGAAATTGCAGAATAAGTAGAAAACTGATAAAAGGACAAATTGACTTGTGATTGGAAATAAAACAAATGTTGTTGTATTATCCATAGGAAGTTGATTCTTGTTCTATATACTGGCTTAATTAAATATAATAATTGTTATTATGAAATTCCATATAAAATAAAAGTTATTATTAATCTTGTGCAGACAAGTTTAAATTTCATTTGTAATAAAAGGGAATAATTGTTATTCATTTTATTTACATGAATTATCTACGGAATTACAAAAATAGTTAATGAACTTTATAAATCATTAACTATAATGTACTTGGCATAAATACCAAGTGGATTAAATTTAGTGATTTCAATCCAACATACTTTTAGCCAGTTAGCCAATATATACAAGAAAGTATATCAAAATCCATAATGATGGAATTTTGAGATCATTTGATTTTGAATTATATGAAGAATACAAATCTTGTTTATTAGGCAAAATAACTGAATCACCTTTTCACTTGACAGAGTGATTAAGTGACAAGTATTGGGTCTCGAACATAATGATGTATATGGAGCAACGAATACATGAGCTAGAGGTAGGTTTTATTACTTCATTATATTTACTGATGATATCAGTAGATATAGATATGTATATCTTATGAAATACACATCAGAATCCCTTGAAAAGTTCAAAGAATTCAAAGTGAAGTTAGAAACCAATTTTAATAGAAAATAAATATTTTTCGAACAGTTCGAAGGAGAACATTTAAGCCAATAAATTTAATGACTATCTGAATGATTTTGGAGTTGTTTCACAACTCTGTCCACCTAGAACACCATATTGAAATGGTGTGTCTGGCAAGAGAAATCGCACCTTATAAGATATAGTACGATCAATGATAAGTCATATTGATCTTCCAATAAATTAAATTTTGAACAACTGCATTTAATCCTACTCAGACGATTATAAAGACGCGATATACGATATAAACTAGAAAATGTTCCAGTATGTCTATTACGTAGATTTGGGATGTAAAGCGTTTATTAAACGCCTCGCCTTTGATAAGATCGAATCCAAATCTGATAATTGTTTTGTGGAGTATCAAAAGGATATTATTTCTATAAATTCTCTAAGAATAAAATGTTTATTGCTCAATTGGCATTCTTTATAAAGGAGAACCATCTCTAAGACACTGATAAGAATGAAATAGAAGTCGAAATGTCTCGAAACCACAAAATGTCATTAAATCTTGTATAGACAAGAAATTGAGTGGGAGTGAGACAATAATTCTAATGTTATTTGATAACACATTGATTATTGTAAACAATGTTATTTTTAAAACCAAGAAATAAATACTGATTCTAAGAAAGAAAAATGTTTGGATTAAAAGTTCATAAGTTGAACTTAATATCATTGTTGATCGAATGATTTACATTGCGATAACAACATGGTTGTTGCTCAGGCCTAACACCTTAAACTCACTATTAATCCAAACATATATTTAAGAAATATAATTCTTATGTGAATTTGTTCATAGAGGAAATGAACATATCTGCAAAGTTACAAAAGTTGTAATGTTGCAGACCTACTAAATTAAATTCTATCACAGCAGAAGTTTGATAGTACACTAGTTTCATGAGTATATGATATATGAATGATTGACTCTAGTGCAAGTGGGAGATTGTTAGAGTTTATGCACTAGACGCAATTCATTTGATGAGATTGATAACACTGTTGATGTTATTATTTTATTTGGAATAAAATATTATTCTATTATATTGTATTCACTGCGTAATATAAATAATAGTATAATAGAAGTCCTTAGAATAATAATACAAAATTATATAGTTCGAGTAAGACTGAACTTGAGATTATATAATGTGATAAGTATTATAATTCTTAAATGCCCCTATTCGAGTTTTATTGTTAATATAGGACAACAATAAAGCGTTAAGACTATTATGTTGATTGACTGATGGTCATATCTCATTGATCATTAATATACGTGATATTAATGTCAAAACATAAATATGTATTGGAGAATATCGTATTGGGCTGACCCGTCGTGAGATAACTCCATGGAATATAATTAATAGTATCAAAAGTTATTCTCATAGTGACAGTGATGTAATGGTCCTCAGACCTGAAATCATTATAATTTTATTCGAGGATATTTGTGTTTTGATATCATCTAAAGTTATTTTGTAACAGACTAACGATAACGGTGATTATTGGATACATTTCTAGTCGAATGAAAATTATGAATGATATAGATGAAATTTAACACTACGATATGTTTGTAGTGATATCCATGGGCCTCTTGATTGAGTGAGACTGTGAAATGCATGGCCGTGCTCAAATATTGATTTGTTTTAAACAGTTTACTCATCGATCAAGAAAATCGGATTAAATTATAACGAGGATGATACGATCCATGCCTCTAGTTTAATCCTGGATATATTGGTTAAAAGGATTATATTACATTGATACACTCGTCACGGAAAGGTTGTATCGAATCGTTGATCTTATTATAACTTGGGTAGCAGCGACGTATTGCTAAATGCCAATCACTGTTTATGATTTTAAATACGATTTAAAATCATTGCCAATGTTGTAATAACCTATAGGGTCACACGCTTAGAACATTTTTAGGGGAAGGCTGTTTTGATCTAGGGTAAGATAAAATATCAACTATTGATATTTTTCAGTTGAAAGGGTAAAAGGAAATGTTCCTTGTGGAAAAAACAACAAGAGCACCCCACTCCGAGATACTTCTTCTTACGAACCATTTCTCAAGCAACTCTTTCACTTGTTTGCTAAGCTCCCTCCTTTCTCTTGGAGCCATGTGGCGCATAGGCAATGCAACTGGCTTTGCATTGTCTACCAAGTATATACCGAAATCTATCTCTCGTTTTGGAGGTAAGCCCCTAACCTCCTCAAAGACATCTGCATACTCATGGACTACTCGAACAGATTGAAAATCATCAATAGATGTGTCAAGAGATTCTAGGTAGCTATGCATAACAGAACCCTTAGGGTCGCATGAGATATCGAGAGTATTACCCAAACTAGTCAACAGTCTAACTACCCTCTTTTCACAGTCGAGAATGACACCATACCTGGTTAGCCAATCCATTCCTAGAATCAACCCATAGCCTGTGAAACCAAGTACATAAGCGTTGCATTGGAACTCAACGCCATACACAAATATTATCAAATGCCGACATAACATAGAAAGATGAGCCGTACCCCCAATAGGATTTGAGACTACAATGGGATCTATACTAGACTAGTATTTAGGTGAAGAGATTCAACAATAGAAGCAGATATAAACGAATGTGAAGCACTAGAATCAAACAAAGTTTGTACAGGATGATCGAAAAGGAAAATCAAACTTTCCACAGAAATGTTTCTACCTTCTTCTTGCTCCGGTGCAATGAGAGAATGAACCTGCCCTCTAGAAGTAGACCCTGTCCTCTACCCTTGCCCTAGTCCTCGTTGCGCGGTCTTTAATTAGATGTCATGCCTAATCGCAATGAAAATAACCTTGCTTCTTCTTCTTCCTACAATCCTTAATTACATGGCCCGTTATACCACAATGAAGACACTTCCTCTTGTCACGGGGTTTATTATTCTTTCCACCCTTTTCAGGTTCTACTTTCTTGTTCTGTGATTCTTCCACTTTCACCCTTTTCTTTTCACCTTTACCTTTTTCGTGGATTAAAGGCATATCAGCAAGTTTCTCATCCTTGGGTTGTGCTCCTTAGCCTAAACTCCCTCATTCTCATTTTTACCATCCTTGTGTAACATGTTAACAAGTCTCTCGAAAGCTGCCTCCATCGCACGGAAAACCCTACGAAGCTTGAAAGAAGATTAGTCGCAGGTGAAACTATTGCCACTACAGATGGAGGTTGGGCATTTCTTTGCCCTCCGACATATGTTGTAATTTTATCATGCCTACGAAACTATGGCGAAAAGAAAGGAAAAAGAGATTCAAGTAGAGAATTGAAAGAAAGATATATGGCTTTTGGGGATTATGTTTTCCATAATAAACTTTTCTCCTGAAAACACCTTCTTTAAAATATGTTTTTTGAAAACACTTCTTAAAAAAATGCTTTTGAAAACGGTTTTCAAAATCTTTTCTTTGTTCTGATAACCTTCAGCTCTGATACCACGTGTAAAACCCCACATCCATTAATGTCACTCACTAAGGGAATGCATTAATTTACATGGAGTATTATAAGAGTATAGAACAAAATATCACAAGACAGATATATAGATGGTACTGAAGAAAATTCAAACTTTATTCGTTGCAACGGAAAAGCAAAACATGTTTGGTTACAACATCAAAACCACATACTAGAATCAAGTACATAAATATCCATCTTGAACAAAATTATTATCAGAGTACATAAAAGTAAAATTATAATCCCACTCCAAATAGCCATAATGAAAAGAGATACAGCTGAGCATTACTCTCAACACTTCCAAGCGCTTCAAGAAGAAAGAAATCCAAGTCAAGCTTCAGTGTTTTCTCCCTGAGAACCTGGGGGAGATGAGGGAACGGAAGAAAAAGAGGCGAAAACAAAAAGGTCAGACATAAAGCCTAGTGAGTCCAGCTACTTTTAGCATAAAAATAAGTAAAGCAATATGACAGGAATAAACAGGATGGAAAGTATAACCATGACATAAGGTAAAGCTGGATAACAGGATGAATATAAAGGAATGTCTAGTGCGCTTCCCAGATTTCTTACTTAATTTAATTCTCTGCACCACCCACTAGTAATTCTTAACGAAATGATCCCAACCCCGCAATTGGCAGCACTCAAGCGTAACATCTAGTAAGAGGTATCTGCCCCATACAATCCTTGAAAGTCCACTTGCCCATAATAGATACTAGATGTCCCCCCACTACCCCTAATCGATCGGCTATCTAACTTGTAGATATCTGTGCGGGTCCCAGCTTAGGGTGTATCACTACCTAAGTGGCAACCCGTGGGTGCACAGCTTTATACCTACTGATGTAAAGTGGCTAAATCTTCCAATGCCGGGAACACCTTGTGCACGCTTAATGAACCCGTCGGAACCTGCACTGCTACACCCTCGCTCTTATTTGACCGCTTATAATCAGCCTAGTAAGCGTGCCCCAACCCTGCCTAGCTCAGGGTTCCCGATACCACTAAATGGGTTACTGTCTGAAATTGGTCCCTACCGCTACTAGGTTTTTCCCCGGGGTTTATCCTAACCCAAACTTATATTGGTTAAGTGTTGTTTATCAACCCAGTTAACTTAACCCCATCCACTTATCTAGTCAATATGAATTATTGGTTAAGCTTGCCTTAACCCTATCCATTTTGTTCATGTATTATTGGTTAAGTTGTCATCTTACACAGGTTAACTTAACCCCACCCACCTAACATGTTTTAGGTATCATATTCATCTTTGATCACCATTAATTAATTAATAATGCACAAACCTCTCAAATTAAGTCGATGGCTTGTGGCTGCTGGATGTGCCGGGCGGTTCCGGGCAGACTTCTGCCACAATCCAGACTTAACCTCGTGTCTAGCTATGACCTCTCACATTAGACTGGCCGTTTGCGGTTGTTGGTTAGGCCGGTTAGTCCCAGGTAGGCTTCTACCGCAAACAGAGTCTAACCTCATGTCTCAACATGCTTATCTTAGCAAATTTATTCATTTGCAGTTTATGCCAATTTTAGGCTAATTATGTCAATTACCCAAAATTCCCGATTTCATATCATGCCTAACAATTAACATATATTATGCCAAATTTAACATTTGTCATGCCCAAACCAACCCAGCGTATATCATGCCAAATTTCCCATCATTCCCAAAAATACCATTCGTACGTTCATCTCTATGAGATTTAGCCTAGGATCAAAGTAGCCCAGCTATAAAAACCAAAAAGGGAAGGAGGAAGGGATAAGATAAAGAACAGGCATAATAATAACAATAGGCATAAGTATGAACTGATCATAAAGATTCAATAAAACTGGTAAAACTGATGATAATATCGACATGGGCATATAAGAATCATGAATCTGATGATATAGGCTAGAACGGAATTGATGAGATTCAATCTTATTATCATGTATAATTCCCAAATCCAATTTACAACATGTCAGTATTGCTTTAGCATTATTTTAATCTAAAAATACTCAATGAACTCACAAAGATTGGATTAAGGAAGAGAATTAGGCATTATAGTTTTTTGTAGATTTGATCCCCTTTATAGAATTCCTTTACTTTGATTTGTTGAAGAAGAAGGACTAGTTTAGGTTGAGGCAGCATGGAGGCGCCATGAATTAGTGTAGTGAAATTAGCTTTAGGTTTAGGTCTAGGTCTAGGTGCGTTTATATAGGTGTAGTGAGTTAATTTGGGCCATTAGATTTGATCAGGAGCCATAGGAATCGTCCACGTCATCCGACCAATAGAAAATAGCCATGTTGCGAAAAAACGATCATTAACAAATAAAAATGTGCCATGTGTGCAACATGATGCGCAGCAGCAGGGTGTTGACACCAACACGTCACACACACACACACACATTTATATATATCTTTTTAACCATTTTTCCAATTAATCCTCCAATTAACCCTTTTCAAACTAGACCGCTTTTTAATTGAACTGCGTTCACACAAAGCCACTTTTTAGCCATTCCCCTAAAACAAAAATATGGTGCTGGCGGGAATCTAACTCTGTACCCCTTGTATGCAAGTCACGTGCTCTAACCTACTGGGCTACTTAGTCTTTTGTTAACACGACTTAGGACAATGGTATCCATTATTTTTTTCTCATTCTTTTTTTTTCTTTTTTTGTTGCAATATTTAATTAAAAGATATATCTTTCATCCTAAATCTGTTTTCTGCAAACCATAAGTCTAAATTGACTAGAAACAAGCCACGAACGCAATGACGTAACCCGTTTCAACTAATTCTTCTCTTAAAAATTAATTATTCTTTAGTTATCTCTTATGACATGTTTTGAAATAGCAGGGTGTTACAACACCCCCATTTACACTTTATGTTAGTGTTACCTTAGAGTACTGTACATCTTGTTGTGCTAACTCTTTGGATGCAGGTCCAGGTTCAGGCATGTTTATGTTTACCTATTATTGTTCTGCTTTGCTGCTTATCGCTCATACCAGACTTTTGTCTGACCCAAATTTTTATGTCTTTTCTTATTACTCTGGGTGCTCCCAAACAAGCAGACTAGAGAAAGGTTAGCTGGTTATGCACGAGTAGCTGTCCGGAGATGAGCAGGAGGCTTACACGTTTTACTCTCATATATTCTCCCTGTTTTGTTACCGGTCACTACTTTGGGCATTAGTAGTGTACCTTTCTATTTTGCTTTAGAAATTTTTTTAAAAGTTGTAATAAAGATGGTATGGATTATAATCTGTATTTTGAATTTTCCGCTGCTATGATGATTTAGTTTTCAGCTTATGCATTGTCTCGCCTATTTTATTTCAAGTTATGTTATTATTATATTTTATTCCATGCGCTATGAGATACAATACAGGTTCTTTGATGATACATAGTTTTAAACCTTTTTCCTTTGACGACCGTCCTATCCTGGTTGGGCATCGGCATAGCGCGTTTCATTGGAAATGTCGGCATGTGCGGGGCGGGCCATCACGAGTCACCTAATACCTACGAGGTGGGCTATACCTAGTCACTTAAGGTCATTATCTAATTTATTAAGGGTGTACATCCTTACAGTCACTTAATAACTATAGTGGAACCCTAGCCACTTAAGACCTCGTCCTAATGTCAGCATCGTAATAAGTATATACTCTCCTTATAGGTCCAGAAATAGTAATGGGCACTTAATACCAGATTTAGGTGGGAACATAGTTTCATTTAAGACCCTCTTGACAAACCATCTTGTTACTATCTAGTTGTCCCTACGAGTGAAGTCCTAAACACTTAGTACTTTCTTTAGATGGTAGTTACGTAAGACCTTTTATACAAAATTTACCCTAGGTCAGCCCTCACAAAGTGCCTAGATAAGAAACGAACATTACTTGAAGAACTGCCCAATTATATGCTATCGTCTAATAAGACCATTTAATACCTTATGTATAAGAGAAGGAAGGCAACCACTAAACATCGAAGGGCGGATCCCATGACTTAGGTCCAAAACCAAGGAGTCGACCTTAGGAATGGACCTAGTCCTTATTACTTAATACCGAACAAGAGGCGGGTCAGCCACTTAATACCTTTCCCAAAGGCGGGTCTACTTCACACACAAACACAAACACACATGCAGTAGACATCTCACATTGGACCGACCACTTGTTGATGCTAGATTTGTCGGGAGGTTCCGGGAAGGCTTCTACTACAAGTTGGGACTAACCTCTTATCATAGTGTACTTTTTATAATGGCCAATGATACCTAGACCTCTTACATTAACTTGACTTACTTGTATATGTTGGATATGTCGGTCGGTTCCGGGCAAACTTCTACTAAAAGTAATTGTAAACCTCGTGTCCATGTGTCATTTATTATAAATTAAACCTTCAAGCCACACACGTACATACAAATTCCTATGGAAACTTACAAATTCTATTTCCTAACTTATCATATTTATTACGCACTTAATACGTGTTAACAGTGCATTAACTACACAATTAATATATATAAATATAGGCGTGAATTATGCGAATGAGATTAGCATCCTTACCACATTTGAAAATGACAATCCCTATTTAAATTAAAGGTGTACAAGTTATTTCCCATATTCCCTTCAATCATGACCTTAATATACATATTAACATATGTAACAATTATAATGGGAAAACAACAATATCAATACAAAACTTGCAACCTAGGTTTGATTTGATAATTTCAACAATAAAACATAAACAAAGTGCCATCTATCTAATGTGCATACATATATAATTCCTATTTTGGTACGAAAATACTTTTTATGGAAGTTTATATGAAAAATCTTAATATTTGGACATATTGCAAAAAATGTATTCAAATACTCCATTTAGGAAATAGATATTTAAACCTATTCAAATTTACAATCTCTCCAAGCATTAGCCTTTTCACAAAACCACACATATGAATTTACATAATTAAAATAAGATGAATTTTGACCAATATAGAGAGTTATACAACACCAAATGCTTCTCTTTTATTATTCCAATTTTCCAAACCGACATACATAAACAAATTGATCATTTCTTCGTACAAACATAAACAAATGGACAATTTAAGGGATTTGATTTTGTTTTCATTTCATAATAACTCAAATCTTCCTAGGCACAATAATACAGATTTAGACTAACAAATCATAGAAAATAGTAAACTTAAATGAATTCCACTCACAGAGATTTTGAGACAGAAAACAATAGAATTCATTTAATTATTGAAACATGGATTTGGCTTACGCAATAAGCTCCAATCCTTCTATAATATATATATATATAAGAATTAGAATCTCATATATATATAAACCTAATTTCCAAAATTCTAATCTGTAGAAAAACCTAGATAAGAGAAGTTAGAAAATGAAGACAAGAAAAAAAGAAGAGATCTAACCTTTCTTTGGAAATTGGTAACGACAGAATGGAGGCGTGAACAAGAATAGGTGTAGGGTTTTGAGTGTGGGTTGGGGAAATATTTAAAGTTGATATCATGTATACATTCTGTTAGATTCAATATATTAAATTTAAGTTGACTGCTTGATAAAAAATATAAGTCCTCCTTTAAAAACACCTCCACTGGGCAACCTACAGGAGGGCGGTTGATTGCTTCTATCGGAGGGCAATCGACTCCCCCGTCGACCCCCTTCTATGGGGCTGTTGACTCCCCTTTTGGGGTCGAGCTCAGGAGAATTGTTCTCCTGTACATTACTTTTTCATTAATTTCTGAATTAATTTGATTGATTGGTTACCTTATATTGATTATTCTTGTCCCCTCTTATACATAAATATATACACACAAAAATTTGAACTCAATAGGATTATTTTTTCATGCTTCTCTAGATTAATATATCCCAGATTTGTATATTTATATATTTGAAATTCAAACCTTATGCGTTAATATTTACGCACAACTTGTTTTATTAATATCCTTTGCATACAGACTCCGTTTTCAATAAATAAAATAAGAAAACTGATCAGAATCTCGCCATGAACGCAACAACAATACTTTTGTAGCCCAATTCTAAATTATTCAAATTTTCATTTTTATCCCATTAGCTTATTATTGATTTTTATTATTTATTTTAAATTAAATTACCTTAAGTAAAGCGATAATCCAATTCAGTAATGGTGGAGCTTTCCTGAACTCCAAGGCGACTAGGGTAATCTTCCTCTCCTCCCCTATCACTCTCCTTCTTATTTCCTTTCTGTCATACCTAATCGATCGTCTGTTTCCCTTAATATCCTCCTAACTCTAGCATCCTCCTTCATAGTTTAAAAGTTCCTCCATTTTCTGATCTAGATTTCACCCCTTTGCTTCCATTTATTTCCTTTTGTGAGATGTTCATGTAGCCATTTACTCTGTCTTTAATCTCCTTCCTTGACAACAACCTTGCCACTCTCCTTCTATCCATCCCTAACCCTAGATTTGGTTTTCTTTTGACTCCATGCCTACCATTGCCAGTTTCTTTCCTTTACCATCTAGTTTAGCTGATAGCAATACCTTAGGATACTTATTTCTACAGACTAGTGATGATTCCCATGTCGGTCTAGTCAAGGGTTTTATGCTCTAGAATCCTCAGGCTGCCTTCTCTCACCTGAGATTTGTTGGTTGTAAGTTTATGCTGTATTGTTTGGCTTAATTTGATCTTTGGTTCTCCATGAGTGGTTGAGATCTAATCGTTTGTGTTGCTTTATTGATTGTTCGGGGTGATGTTATGTGGTCTTTTGGATCTTAGTTTAGTTTTGGTAGTTTTTCTTGGTTTATCTAGTTCTGGCATGGATGCATATATTTTAGTAAGCCTTTGATGCTATTACCTTTTCTGCTATTTTGGTTTGTGAGCCACCAACAGTATTATAACCAGTCCTTTTTCCATTTTCTGACATACCAATTCTCTGCATTTTGGTTCATCTTATAGCACCTACGTTTTAATATCTTCTTTCCTCTTCAGTCCTCTACATCATGATCCTTGTGCTTGAAGTGTAAGTTGCTTATCTATGTTCAGTTCAGTCCTGAACCAATGTTGCATGAGAGTATCTGCAATTCCTTTTTACTCTATTGAGATTCTACATATCCTATCTATTCAGTACTTGCTGGTTGATGTGCCTCTCTATGTTAGTAGCGTCTGGTTTGGAGAACAAAACTTGACCTTTTCCAATTGAATCTACATGCTGGAAATGGTTAATATATGAAGAAACAAAAGATAACTACCCTGAGTGGAATGTCTTGATCATTGTGATCTAACTGTGTAGCACTATGTATTTTCTGCTTATAACTATATTATAATCGATCATGCCCTATGTGGTGTTAGATTATAGTTCATATGGTAGTTAGCATCATAGTGTCTGTAGCATGTAAACGTTATTCCTATCTCCTGTTATATTTTGTACTCATTATTTGCTATAATGAAACAGTGGTACGGTCCACAAAAAAAACCAACCGGCTTTAACAAAAAATTACCTTAAGTCTAATTCAAGTTTATTTTACAAGGTGTTACATTATCCTCCGCCTCCCCCCTTTGTAAGAGTTTTCATCCCGAAATCTTTTGAAGGGGCGATGTAACGGATCGAGAAATTTTCGACCTCCGTAATCGGCATACAATACCATGTCGACTATTCAAGAATCAAAAATTCAGGAATGTTAATAGAAATAAGTTGGAGGGTGAGAAATAGAAAGAAAGAAAGTTAGAATAGAAGAACAAGAAGAAGCTCAAGATAGAACGTATTTAAAATAGACACGAATCTCACAGCAGAACGAATAAAATATATTATATAACATTACTTTTGAACAAAACTTATAACTGTACATACATACCATTTCACATAACATCGCAGCGAAAAATAACATTAGCTATAAAATCCTGAAGCCTCCTACTCCAAGCTCTTCTAGGTATATCTGTATAATCCGACTACTTGATGGCCCGTACAAATTTGGGCACCCAAGAGTTTAGGGTAAAACAAAACAAAATATACTCTGGGTCAGTCATGGGACTGGTATGAGTCAACTCCAACCACTTGGTTTAACTTCTAAAATCCTTTATAAAGAAAGGATAATCGTAAGACCAACCCAGACATAAAAACGAATGGTTTTTACCTTACGTTAACACAAAACATTTCTTTAAAATCAATACTATTCTGATATTACGATAATGTCTAAATCAAATAAATAGTAATCAAGTAGAACACTTTCGTCTCACTTTCCACAAACATAATATATAATAAAAAACCGTAGGATCTTATTGGAGAATGGATTACAATTGGCAAGGTACGGGACCACCTTCCGACAGTGTATCTCTAGAAAGGAATACACCGGGTTCAACAAGAACATTTTGAAACCCATGTTAAACATGACCAGTCACTCATTTCGCTTGAATGTACCAAATGTATTATCACCAACGGTTGAGATCATCAACCGTTTCCTGAAAGGGATAGCATCGAAATAGATTAAAGAAGCAAATGGATTTTCTCTAGATCAGGTGACAACACACCCTAATTGGGAGCTACCCACTCAGCATGCAACCTACCCTATTTTATAGCATTTCTCGGTTGTTAGTCTAGAGGCCATAACGTATTTTTTGACCGATCACACCTTAATTTATTTTGAATGCCACATTGTCATACCCTCCAAGTCACTGATTGATTTCTCCAAAAACACCATGGGTATACAGCTAAGGGAAACAAATTCCTTTGCCACGAAACATGAATACGTTTGAAGAGACCAACATACACGATCTATTAGATGTACTCTGTCAGATATTCTTCCATGCAAGTTATCATGGGACTGGACAAACCGAAGGCACTATTCTGTAAACCAATCTTAGGCAATTTCTACCTATGATTTGCTAGAACAACCCTTGCATAAACTCCATCTTCAATTATCTTCATCATATTTGATTCGCAACGATAATGCCCATACGAAGTAGTTTTCAGATAATAAAACTGATCCCGATCTCTCCATATTGATGAGGAAAAAATGGTCATAGTCAGTTACTTAACTATCAAAGGAAAACATCCATGTACACACGATTTTATTTCCAAATGGAAATTTTATCGATCAATCATCAATCAACATTTTTCCATTTAAATTAATTTAACATTAATTTATTCATATCCCATTTCCTGTTTCCATATATTCATTCATTCTTATTTCTAAATTTAGAAAATATACGATATTAACATTGGAAAAGATTTCCATTTCTTATTCACACATACTATCCTCCCAGATTTATCAGTCTCTAACTGTAAACTAGTAAGAGAACAATTCCCTGAATATCAACCCCGAAGGCCGAAATCAACATCAGATCCACACTCAGGAAACCATTCAACTTAACTGATCTCAAGTCAGTTTCTAATTTCTTTAACTCCATATAAATCTGCAAAACGTTTGCTTTTAAATCATTACTCACATTAGAAACTGGATATTATTCTTTTACAGAAATCTGGACTCATTTTCTCAAATCAAAACTTGATTTCAATTTATAAATATTATTACAGGTTCAAATTTTGTTTATCGAACTACTTTATTAATCCACAACAAATCTATTTCTCTTGAAATAGAATCCACTATTTTATTTTAATGCAATTTCCTGTTTCATTCAAATTCCCATTTAAATTCCTATTTCAAAACCCAATTTACTTTATAAATGCTTTTATTTTGCAAAATAGTTTCTTTAATTCATTATTCACATCGAATGTGAATAATATTTCTTTTATATAATCAATTCAGTTTGATTTCGTATTTAAAAATAATATCCTATTCCCAAATTATATTTATGACTTCTATTTATAGAATTATTCATACAAAATTGTATTTTAAATCCAACACTTATAATCTCATTGATAATTCCCTTTATAACTATTAAGTTTACATTTCATTTCAAATATCGGTGTTAAAATAGATTTTTACTTCTGTATACAAATTCAGCCTTATATGTTTATTTATCCAATGATATATATATTTTTATTAATTTATAAACATCGTTAATAAATTATTATTCTCAATTTATCAGTTAAAACATATTTCTATTTAATATCTACTATAAATCAATCTTCTCAAAATTCTTTATAACTCGCAATTCCCTTTTTTATAATTCTATTAATTTTAAAACAAGTCATATCCATTCCATGTAAATATTAAAAACTTTCAACAAAAGTTTCTTATTTAATTTCCAAATATTATTTTTATATAAAATCCTTTGATTTTATAAAATACTTAAATTCAATATTTACTTCAAAAATTCCCTTTTTATATTTCAATATTACCTACGGTATTTAAAATACCACATCAGTACCATCCAAACACACACAATCAATTATAGATATTATATCACATTTTTTATCATAATATATGAAAAACAGTAATATAAAAATTGAGGAATCCACTTGGATCCCTCCAACCTGTTTCCCTACATCCACAAATGTTAATTAACATAAATAACACAAATTTTATATCAATATGAAGTTTCTGATAAAAAAATCAATATTAAATTAACAATTTATGTATGTAACTATATCTATATTTTTAACCAATTAATTAGCAATTAATCCAAACAACCATCACATAACAAATCAATCATCATTTATCAATAATAAATTACGTTTATAAAATTATAAATTGAACAGAATTAATGTGTTTACTCACTTTGGTTGTTTATCGTTAAATAACGATAAACTATCAATTTGTCTGTTCAGGCATTTTATTCCACCATAAATTGTAACGAGCACCAAATCGCTCCAAACTAGTTCCATTGTGTAGCCTCCGTCCATACGGTCCCAAGTGATTAGACCATTCGAAATTCTGATAACGTATGTGCAAGATATAATAACCATAATTTCCATATATTATTTACATTAAATAAAACTCAAATATACTCTCATTTGGGCTTTACCAATTAGAAACCCGGCACAACTCCACTAGCCTACCCACGTGAGCACTCTTCCTTCCCTAAATATACATCGCGTCTCCTATTCAAAACTCTAGCCATTGCTGATTCCTTCTTCAGCCCATCTCTCCCTCTCCAATCTACTAATCCTCCAACCGACAATTCCATCAACTCACTCTTCTCGAGCACTCCTTCTTCCACCTAACACCTTCCAACTCACACCCTTGCATCTAAACCCCTTTTTCCATGCACATAGCAAAATAAGCAACAACATTTTTCATTATGGAAAATCCTAGAACCTTGCGATACAATGCTAGAAGCCACTACGAATCTAACTACTATCTCCATTTTGCAAATACGTGCTTCAATCACGGATTAATTCCAACCCTAGCTCATAAGACCTGCACCGCTTCATTTTGGCGCAATACATACCGACGTGAAACCCTTGCAACTTTATATTATAATGAAGAGGAGCCTCCTATGATCTCAAATAAACTTTTCCATGAATTTAGATATTTTATTCGAATTGTTTGGACTTTTGAAACATTTCATTTCCATTGTATTTTTGTAAACAACGGCGGCTCATTATTTGACTGCTGGAAGAAGAAATTAGGGTTAGGTAAAATAGTGGGTTATTTATAGAAGTAGGATATTATTTTATATTCATTATTATATTAATTTTGATTTCAACACTGTCTATATTTGTCGTTAAAAATCCATATAATCACATACAATATCCAAATTTGATAAAATTGGACATACAGCTATGGTTCGACATTATGGACCCAACGAAACTTGTTCCATTGAAATCTGAATCTGTTTTCTCACACTGCATATTTAAAAAGTCAAGTTATCGACTGTTTTTCACATTAAAATCGTGCACGGCCACATACTAACTCCAAAAATCTTGAAATTTAACAATAATTTAATATTCGGGATCCGACAAAATTAATTTCATCGAATACGGAGGTCATTTACAAAAGTCGCTATTTTCTAAGGTTTAAATAAACTAATAAAATATAAATATATTTAAAAACAATTTAATTTTAAATAGAAATAAATTAATATTATCGTATATAATATCATATAGCTCCAAAATAACATACTTGGATTTATAATTAATATTTAAAAATTCAAGTTAAATTAGTATTCGATTTTGATTAAAATTCTTTTATTATTGTAACACCCCACATCCGTTAAGGTCACTCACAAAGGGAATGCCTTAACTTCAATGGAGCATTATGGGTACTGGAACAGAAATATTACAAGACAGACATATATAAAACAGCGGAAAGTAAAATAGAAGTACTTCAAATCATTTATTAAATATAATTGTTTACAATAAAAGCCCATCAACTTCCAATACCCAATTACATAGCCAAAATATATGTCTTGTTCAAAAACAAAGAAGCATAAAAATAATTTGTAGTATTCCCCAATAAAGCAAAGCAAGCCATAGCCAAGAGAGATCCAAGCCGCACATGAAAAGAGCCTTGGAGCTTGGTAAGATCCGAACTAAGCTGTATTCCCACCCTGCGAAACTGGGGGGGGGGGAACGGAAGAAAAAGAGGCGAAACAAACCGGGTCAGTCATAAAGACTGAGTAAGTCCTAGTGGCTTTCAGCATAAAAACAGGTAAAGATAACATGGCATGAATAAACTGAAAGTAAACATAAGCATGATGACAAGATAAGCTACAGGCACGATAACTAAGAATAACATCATAGGATTTCTGTCATGTATAACATTGCAAGGTTCCCTTTCAAGACGAACTAAGTATAGTTTCGCAAGATTTCTATCAAGCATCGCAAGATTTCTCTGCTTCACCATTAAAATGATATCTATTTTCTCTGCACCACCTAACTAGTGTCCCAACTAGTAATCTATATAAAATGATAAAATCATAACGTGATCCCAATCCCTGAAATTAAGGTTGCTTTCACGTGTACATCTATTATATATTACCTAGATCTAATCTAGGGTTTTCTATCGAGCGCTTCCTAGATTCAACCAAGATTTATGCCACCTAGGTCCAACCTAGGGATTATGCTACCGATTGAACGCTTCTCGGATTTAGGGTTTATGGCACCTAGGTCCAACCTAGGGATTATGCTACCTATTGAACGCTTCTCGGATTTAGGGTTTGTGCCACCTAGGTCCAACCTAGGGATTATGCTACCTATGTGTGTCATACGGCCCCCAATGATTGTAGATACCTATGTTGGTCCCACCATGGAGTGTATCAAGACCCATGGTGGCGGCCCGACACAATTCTAGAATACATAGGTTATACTACTGGTGTCCCAGTGCCCTGTTTGTCTGCTCCGGAGTGTGTGCACGCCCGCACCCCATTAGAACCCGCACTGTGCACCCACCGCCGTCGCTTTTGACCGCTTACAATCAGCCCAGTAATCGTGCCCCACCCAGCCTAGTTTCAGGGTAACATGATACCTAATTGGGTTACTGCTGAAATGGGTCCCCGTTACTAGGGTTTCCTACTAGTTAAGTTTGTGGGCCTATATATACAGATATTACCCACCTTCCCGTGATGTACTTAACCCACCGATTCAAGCATGCTTATTATTAGTTAAGTTTATGGGCCTATATTTACTAATATTAACCACCAACCCGATATGTACTTAACCCTCTCCGTCCATCACGTTAAGTTGGTTAAGTGTTTTCTCTTGTTTTACTTAACCCTACCACACATCATGTTATATCGGTTAAGTGTTGTTCCTTGTGTTACTTAACCCAACCGTAAGCCTTGTTATACTGGCTAAGTGTTCTCCCTTGTGTTAACTTAACCCCACCGCATGTAATGTCATATTGGTTAAGTGTACATTGACTTAGCCCACCTACTTATCATGTTGTGACGGTTAAGTGTTACCCTCTATTGTTACTTAACCTTACCACGCATCACGTTATATTGGTTAAGTGCATGTTAACTTAACCCCATCCACCAGTCATATTATAATGGTTAAGTGTTACCCTCGTGTGTTTACTTAACCCTACCACGCATCAGGTTATATCGATTGGGTGTTATCAACCTATTCAAGTTAGCCCAACCCATCCGCTAGTCATGTTATAATGGTTAAGTGTCATTAGCCTAGCCATGTTACTTAACCCACCCATTCATATCATATTGGTTAAGTGTCATTAGTCTAGTCATATTACTTAACCCACCCACTGGTTAACATGTTATGCTGGTTAAGCGTTCTTAGTTTACTTAACCCTATCAATCCTGACTTAGCTTTAACTTATTCATTAAAGCACCAACCACTCAGATTAGACAGGTATTGTTGCGGTTACTGGACAGCCGGTCGGTTCCGGGCAGGTTTACACCGCAACTCAGTCTAACCTCGGGTCCTTTTGGGCTTAATGCCTTAACCTCCCACATTGGATAGGTATTGTTGTGATTACTGGACAGTCGGGCGGGTCCGGGCAGGTTTACATCACAACTCAATCCAACCTCGGGTTAAGCATTTCATATTTTCTAAATTTACATATTTGTTCTTTATATGTAAATGTGCTAACAATTTAATGTTATGGCCCATTTTCCAAGTTCATAATTCACGTTTTTGCCCCAAAACGTATTCCCAAATTATTATCATAATTCACTATAAAGTTATGCCAAGTTATAGCCTTTTATTTACAATACATGCCAACTACCCAAAACCCAACTTATGCATGTTCATATTAAACTTTCTCCAATTCATAAATTATCATATATGTTTCTATTCCAAATTTCACATAATTAACATATGCCCAAGTTCTAGATTACATGTAAATTTTACATATGCCCAATTCGTACCAAATTTACATATGTTCAATTTATGTTGTTTAACATGTATGCTAATTTTATGCCATTTTACCATATCAAGTTCTAGCCCAAAATTAAATGTATCAAGTTTCATACCCAATAAACCCAAATCATGATTCATGATGTAGTTATCCCAAACTATAATCTATTTATCACAGTACATGTCAGTTGCCTAAGTTCATAATACATGTTTATGCCAACTATCAAGTTTACGATTGCTTTCATGTTCAAATTCCCAATTCTAATATGCCTAATTAACATAAGCCCAATCTTTTGATTTAATTTACATAGTCCCAAACTCGTGATTTATTTTACATGCCAATTCATGTATGCCCAAACTTGCAATTTCAATTATATTGACAATACCCAAATTTCAAATTTCATGTTATGCCATCAATTCCACCACACACATATATCCAAAATAGGTAATATCCCAATATTTCCCCGTATACAAATCGCACGTATATCGTAGTTTAGGCCTAGGTCCGAAATTGACCAAGGTTCATCAAAAGAAAATAAATAGGGGAAGGTAGAATTTGTATACCAATAAGTACAGAGAGAAAACTAGCATAAGAACATCGTCTCAGGCATAAAAGATAGATCTTGATAATAATATCAACATGAATCAAGAAAAACTGGTTTACAACAAGCTGAATAGATCATAGGCTTGGCATGAAAATGAGAATAGAAAAGTCCCTAAACTCAAGATCCAAGAAGCAACAGAAATAGATCTGAATCGACATACTTAGATCAAATTCCACTTTTTTTCATGTCCATATTATAATTAAATGTTTAAATCTAAAAGTAACTAGCACTTACAGAGCATGGCTAGTGAATTAGGAACTGAATTTTGTTGTAGAAATGTTGCGGCGTTGTTGATTTATGGTCTTGAATCATTGTAGAAGCCTTGTTCTTTGAATTGATTTGAGTTTGAAAGTTTGTACTTTGATTTGGAGACGGCGGCCATGGTTCAAGAGGTATTTTAGCAGCATATTAGTGTAAGAATGATTTGATATGAATTAGGTTAGGTCTAAGGGTGTTTTTATAGGTGTAGCAACTAGTTTAGGCCCTTAGATTAACCCTAGAATCAATCCGGACCATCAAAACACGTCTCAGACTTCAAAAATGAGTTCTGGGTCAAAACAGGCCGACCAGGTCGACCTGTAATGGGGGGAGGTCGACCACATGGTCGACCTGTGGGGGTAGGTTGACCCTAAGGTCGACCTCATGGTCGACATGGCCCCCAGGTCGACCCCCAGGTCGACCTGCCGGGTCCTGTTCTACCTAAAATCTGTTGAATCTTCTGCATGCCATAACTTCTTCATCCGGACTCCGATTTTCAAAAACTCGGACTCTATTTCATGTAAAATTTTGAGATGAACGCAATGGCATAACCCGTTTCCCTTGATTCTCATTTTAAAAATTAATTATACACTGATTTATAGTTTAACATGCTATTAAAATTCGGGTTGTTACATTCTCCCGTCCTTAAAGGATTTCGTCCCCGAAATCTTCATGTTAAGAAGAATGTGTCCTACCATCCAATCATCCATCTACTCAATCATCAATCACAGGAATCCATTGTCCTTAAGAGATTTATAATGTTGTATGAACATATGCAGAAAGTGTGTGTATATGTTCCTTATCTAATGCAAATGATCAGGCCTGACTGATCTCTTTAATGCAAAATATGTTTTAGTACCATGAGTCCAACATGTATGCGAATAGTCCTAGCCATATAAACACTATATGCGTGCACAAACATCCATCCATATGCAACATCCACATGATAGAAGCAAGTAAAAACTTTGTGCTCTTTAGGCAATGTCAAAACTGGAAATCTATGTCACATATATACTGATTAGGGGAACTCCCTAAGCACCAGCCCCGAAGGCCATAATCAACATCAGACTGACACCCAAAGAATTACCCAACCCATATATATGTTTCTAGGAAACTAAGCATGATGGACTCCTTTTTGGTCACAAGAAATCCCTTCCTAAGACCAACCCATATCCAATAAAACCCCAAAAGTTTAGTCAACCCAACGGACACCCTCAAGCCCCAACATGTATTACTAACAGATGAGTCATACTCCCTATGGGGTTTGCAACAGAAATAGGATGGAGAATAGGACCGAGAGGATATGCTTAAAAGATAGCATGCAAATAAGCTCTACAGGAGAAGAGGGATCAAGGATATACTCTTAAAAAGAGATATGATGCGCGTATCTAGTCTTCAATCTTCTGAGTCGCATTTCCTTGAGCTTAACTCCATTGTGCTTTCACCGTTTATAACTTCACAATTTCGTAGCTTCTTAATTATTGTTTCCAAAATATGAGTTGAAACTCATTTCACTGTCGCCTCTCGTTCCATTTTCACTTATTCTCCTTCTAGTATACCCGATTCAAACATAACTGTGCACTCATGGTTTCATGCAAGCTCTCCAAAATTCACTAGTGAATCCTGGATCTTGTTTACTTACTAGAAGGTATTCCACATAAATGAATTATCTCTTGAAATTAAACAAATGCCAACCATGTTGCCAAGTGTACTTACTAAGGTGATTTTTCTATATCTCATGCATAAGCGAGATGAACCATCCGCCTTAGTGGCGAACATTACTCGAGCGGACCAATAAATGTGTCAAGAGATTCTAGGTAACTAAGCATGGAAGAACCCTAAGGGTTACACTAGACTTCGAGGGCATTACCGGGGCAAGTCAGGAGTCTAACTACCCTCTTTTCTTACTCGAGAATGGTATCATTTCTGGACAACCACTCCATCCCTAGAATCAACCCATTGCCCAAAAACATAAGCATTACTTCTAAACTCAACACTTAGCAAAGACATTCCCAAATCAAAACAAGTCATGAATAAATGAGCCGATTCCCCAACAGGATTTGAGACAAAAATGGGATCCTCAACTACGCTAGTACTAAGGGGCAGAGACTTCAACTATCGAAGCAGAATTAAAAGGATGCGATGTACAAAAACAAAGTTCTAACGGGATGATAGAAAAAAAAACTAAACTTTTAACAAAAACGTTACCACCTCTCTTAGGTATGCTAGTAGTGAGAGCATACAATTGCCCTCTCGACGATCTTGTTCTTTGCCCTTGTCCTTGTCCTATAATACTTAACTACATGTCCCTTTTTACCATACTAAAGATACTCTCTCTTGTCATGGGTTCTATTATTCTCTCACTTTGGCCTCTTTCCTTTCACTTTTTCCTCCTTCGTGGATTAAGCCATATCAACAAGTTTTTCATCCTTAGGCTTGCGTTCTTTATCCCTGTTCTTACTATCCTTGTATAGTTTGTTGACAAGTTTCTAGAAAGCTACCTCCATCGCACGGGAACTCTACAAAGCTTGAAATAAGATTAGACGCAGATGGAACTACTGCGGCTACAGATGGAAGTTGGGCATTACTTTTTCCTCCTGTATGTGTCGTACACCTACAAAACTATGGTGAAAAAGAAAGAGAGAACAAACTCAAGGAGAGAATCAAAAGATAGTGCATATGGCTTTGGGGAATATGTCTTTCGTAAAACAAAACTTTTCTTAGAAAAATGCTTCTTCGTAAACGTTTTAAAAATAATTTCAGAAGGTTTTTAAAAGCTTTTGCCCAGTCAGGTAACCATCTGCTCTGATACCAAATGTAACACCCCACATCCGTTAAGGTCACTCACAAAGGGAATGCCTTAATTTCAATGGAGCATTATGGGTACTGGAACAGAAATATTACAAGACAGACATATATAAAACAGCGGAAAGTAAAATAGAAGTACTTCAAATCATTTATTAAATATAATTGTTTACAATAAAAGCCCATCAACTTCCAATACCCAATTACATAGCCAAAATATATGTCTTTTTCAAAAACAAAGAAGCATAAAAATAAATTGTAGTATACACCAATAAAGCAAAGCAAGCCATAGCCAAGAGAGATCCAAGCCTCACATGAAAAGAGCCTTGGAGCTTGGTAAGATCCGAACTAAGCTGTATTCCCACCCTGCGAAACTAGGGGGGAAACGGAAGAAAAAGAGGCGAAACAAACCGGGTTAGTCATAAAGATTGAGTAAGTCCTAGTGGCTTTCAGCATAAAAACAGGTAAAGATAACATGGCATGAATAAACTGAAAGTAAACATAAGCATGATGACAAGATAAGCTACAAGCACGATAACTAAGAATAACATCATAGGATTTCTGTCATGTATAACATTGCAAGGTTCCCTTTCAAGATGAACTAAGTATAGTTTCGCAAGATTTCTATCAAGCATCGCAAGATTTCTCTGCTTCACCATTAAAATGATATCTATTTTCTCTGCACCACCTAACTAGTGTCCCAACTAGTAATCTATATAAAATGATAAAATCATAACGTGATCCCAATCCCCAAAATTAAGGTTGCTTTCACGTGTACATCTATTATTTATTACTTAGATTTAATCTAAGGTTTTCTATCGAGCGCTTTCTAGATTCAACCAGGATTTATGCCACCTAGGTCCAACCTAGGGATTATGCTACCTATTGAACACTTCTCGGATTTAGGGTTTATGCCACCTAGGTCCAACCTAGGGATTATGCTACCTATTGAACGCTTCTCGGATTTAGGGTTTATGCCACCTAGTTCCAACCTACGGATTATGCTACCTATGTGTGTCATACAGCCCCTAATGATTGTAGATACCTATGCTGGTCCCACCATGGGGTGTATCAAGACCCATGGTGGTGGCCCGACACAGTTCTAGAATACATAGTTTATACTACTGGTGCCCCAGTGCCCTGTTTGTCTGCTCCGGAGTGTGTGCACGCCCGCACCCCGTTAGAACCCACATTGTGCACCCACCGCCGTCGCTTTTGACTGCTTACAATCAGCCCAGTAATCGTGTCCCACCCTGCCTAGTTTCAGGGTACTATGATACCTAATTGGGTTACTGCTGAAATGGGTCCCCGTTACTAGGGTTTCCTACTGGTTAAGTTTGTGGGCCTATATATACAGATATTACCCACCTTCCCGTGATGTACTTAACCCACCGATTCAAGAATGCTTATTAATGGTTAAGTTTGTGGGCCTATATTTACTAATATTACCCACCAACCCGATATGTACTTAACCCTCTCCGTCCATCACGTTAAGTTGGTTAAGTGTTTTCTCTTGTTTTACTTAACCCTACCACACATCATGTTATATCGGTTAAGTGTTGTTCCTTGTGTTACTTAACCCTACCGCAAGCCTTGTTATACTGGCTAAGTGTTCTCCCTTGTGTTAACTTAACCCCACCGCATGTCATGTCATATTGGTTAAGTGTACATTGACTTAGCCCACCTACTTATCATGTTGTGATGGTTAAGTGTTACCCTCTATTGTTACTTAACCTTACCACGCATCACGTTATATTGGTTAAGTGCATGTTAACTTAACCCCATCCACCAGTCATATTATAATGGCTAAGTGTTACCCTCGTGTGTTTACTTAACCCTAACACACATCAGGTTATATCGATTGGGTGTTATCAACCTATTCATGTTAGCCCAACCCATCCGCTAGTCATGTTATAATGGTTAAGTGTCATTAGCCTAGCCATGTTACTTAACCCACCCATTCATATCATATTGGTTAAGTGTCATTAGTCTAGTCATATTACTTAACCCACCCACTGGTTAACATGTTATCCTGGTTAAGCGTTCTTAGTTTAGTTAACCCTATCAATCCTGACTTAGCTTTAACTTATTCATTAAAGCACCAACCACTCACATTAGACAAGTATTGTTGCGGTTACTAGACAGCCGGTCGGTTCTGGGCAGGTTTACACCGCAACTCAGTCTAACCTCGGGTTCTTTTTGGGCTTAATGCCTTAACCTCCCACATTGGATAGGTATTGTTGTGATTACTGGACAGCCGGGCGGGTCCGGGCACGTTTACATCACAACTCAATCCAACCTCGGGTTAAGCATTTTATATTTTCTAAATTTACATATTTGTTCTTTATATGTAAATGTGCTAACAATTTAATGTTATGGCCCATTTTCCAAGTTCATAATTCATGTTTTTGCCCCAAAACGTATTCCCAAATTATTATCATAATTCACTATAAAGTTATGCCAAGTTATAGCCTTTTATTTACAATACATGCCAACTACCCAAAACCCAACTTAGGCGCGTTCACATTAAACTTTCTCCAAGTCATAAATTATCATATATGTTTCTATTCAAAATTTCACATAATTAACATATGCCCAAGTTCTAGATTACATGTAAATTTTACATATGCCCAATTCGTACCAAATTTACATATGTTCAATTTATGCTATTTTACATGTATGCCAATTTTATGCCATTTTACCATATCAAGTTCTAGCCCAAAATTACATGTATCAAGTTTCATACCCAATAAACCCAAATCATGATTCATGATGTAGTTATCCCAAACTATAATCTTTTTATTACAGTACATGTCAGTTGCCCAAGTTCATAATACATGTTTATGCCAACTATCAAGTTTACGATTGCTTTCATGTTCAAATTACCAATTCTACATATGCCTAATTAACATAAGCCCAATCTTTTGATTTAATTTACATAGTCCCAAACTCGGGATTTAGTTTACATGCCAATTCATGTATGCCCAAACTTGCAATTTCAATTATATTGACAATACCCAAATTTCAAATTTCATGTTATGCCATCAATTCCACCACACACACATATATCCAAATAGGTAATATCCCAATATTTCCCCGTATACAAATCGCACGTATATCGTAGTTTAGGCCTAGGTCCGAAATTGACCAAGGTTCATCAAAAGAAAATAAATAGGGGAAGGTAGAATTTGTATAACAATAAGTACAGAGAGAAAACTGGCATAAGAGCATCGTCTCAGGCATAAAAGATAGATCTTGATAATAATATCAACATGAATCAAGAAAAACTGATTTACAACAAGCTGAATAGATCATAGGCTTGGCATGAAAATGAGAATAGAAAAGTCCCAAAACTCAAGATCCAAGAAGCAACAGAAATAGATCTGATTCGACATACTTAGATCCAATTCCACTTTATTTCATGTCCATATTATAATTAAATGTTTAAATCTAAAAGTAACTAGCACTTACGGAGCATGGCTAGTGAATTAGGAACTAAATTTTGTTGTAGAAATGTTGCGGCGTTGTTGATTTATGGTCTTGAATCATTGTAGAAGCCTTGTTCTTTGAATTGATTTGAGTTTGAATGTTTGTACTTTGATTTAGAGACGGAGGCCATGGTTCAAGAGGTATTTTAGCAGCATATTAGTGTAAGAATGATTTGATATGAATTAGGTTAGGTCTAAGGGTGTTTTTATAGGTGTAGCAACTAGTTTAGGCCCTTAGATTAACCCTAGAATCAATCCGGACCATCCAAACACGTCTCAGGCTTCAAAAATGAGTTCTTGGTCAAAACAGGCCGACCCGGTCGACCTGTAAGGGGGGAGGTCGACCACATGGTCGACCTGGGGGGGTAGGTCGACCATAAGGTCGACCACATGGTCGACCTAGCCCCCAGGTTGACCCCCAGGTCGACCTGCCTGATCTTGTGCTGCCTAAAATCTGCTGAATCTTCTGCAGGCCATAACTTCTTCATCCAGACTCTGATTTTCAAAAACTCGGACTCTATTTCATGTAAAATTTCGAGACAAACGTAATGGCATAACCCATTTCCCTTGATTCTTATTTTCAAAATTAATTATACCCTGATTTCTAGTTTCAACATGCTATTAAAATTCGGGTTGTTACAATTATATAAATAAACGGTTATAAATTATAAACGAATTCCATAGCAACTTTCTGGAAATTTGATTTGGACATAACTCACAATTTATTAGATGTAATCTTAATTTATCTCTTTCATTAGAAAATTATTATTAAATGGGTTCGATTGTTTCATGTTTCAAGGAAATCCGACTTATATTGAATCCTGTGCATTCAATTAAAGTTCAAAACGTAATATTATGACCTACCATGCCATTACGTGCTCGATTATAATTATAATATAATTAATATGTTCTAACGTCGTTTATTAAATAGATTCGTTATTAAAATTCGAATCTAAACTTAACTAAATCTCTTATACTATCCAATTCACACAATATTGTCAATTCAACCTAATTCCATTAAATTTGGAATTAAATATATTATTATATTATTCATATTAATTAAACATTTAATGTTATTTAATTCAAGTCATTTTAAATTACCTAATAAATATTCAAATAAATAATTAATTAATTGTCAAACCATTAAAAATATGGGACGTTACATTCTTTCCCCCTTAAAAGAATTTCATCCCTGAAATTACTAATATATAAAAATGCTACCAACCCTACTAAGTAGGTTAAAAATTATTCGTTACTTATTAACTCCAGTTTCAACTAAACCAATTAATTTCAACTAAAATATTAATTCATTTCTACTAACGAAAATTTTCAAAAATCCTGAAAATTTTCTAACACCTTAAATTTTCAAATAAATTCGTCAGTGTCTTATTTGCATGGCTCAATCAATACAACTGCTCGCCTCTCTAGGCCTTCTCCAATCCAAAAATAAAATAAAATAGCTAAGCGGCTTGCCAAATAGGCTCATAAAAACACATACCCAGTATAAAATATAAACTCGTACCTTTTTGTCTGGCATATCATTATATCCTTTCCTTCTGCTACCAATTCAGCATATACTAATGTCATTCCAATCAATCTCCAATCCGTCTTTATCCCCAAACCTAATCATTTGCTTATACCCAAGTAGAATTCCATCCTCAACTCAAATCCCATTCTCAATTCCAACTCTTAACTTTTCAATTCAACATAATTCCAGATTCCTATCTCACAATCCAATTTTATTCAATATTTTCTATTTCAATTCAATTTCCACTTAACTGATTTCAAATCAATTTTAATTTGATTTTGCAAATTCCTATTTAGTTTGTTTTTTATTTTAATCGTCTCTTCCTATGAGTTTTAAATAGCTTAGTTTTATTTCTAAAATCGGATATCCCTTGTCAGGATTCAAAATAACTTGTTTTCTCAAAAAAAATAAAAAATAAAAAATCTTTGGTAGTAATCCATCACTTAGAAACTTGAAAACCAACACTAATGATTCGGCTATTATCATCAGAATTATTTTCCAGTTATCGAAGTGAGTTCAATATTATATCACTTTCAAAAACTACTTAAACATTTCCTTTTTGAAATTATTTCTAAATATTATTCACAATGCTTGGAAAACATTCGAAATCTCTTAGGATTTTAAAATTTCCATATATTTAATCCAAATCCATTTACAAACACTTTTCCAAGTGTCCAAAATTTTTAATTCCAATTCTGGGTTAAAACCCATTTTAATACATTTCATAATACTTAAGAATTTTATTTTGTTATATATGCATAACCAACTCAATTTTAGTCTTATTCGATTAATATAAAAACCAACACATTCAATATACATAATCATGATCTTAAGATAAATATTTTCTTTATATCAAAATATATGCTGGGTAAAATTATTTCATTTACCCTCTTTCAAAACATACTACATAGGTTCATCGTACTCGAGTGTTTTGAAAGCCTTACCAGCACAGTGGATCAAACTGATCGAACAGAACACATAAACAACTCAACCAATAAATCTCCATAATATAAAACATTTTTTTATAAAATCTACAAATACGTTCTCTCGTATATATACACTCAACTCAATCTGGGGTATTTCTAACCCCATCTCTACCGAGTCATGCCACAGAGCCAAGGTAATCACTTAACCTCGCTTTGATACCACTGTAACCGCTCGAGAAATTTTCAACCTCGGTAATTGACATACAACACAATGACGACTATCCAAGAATCGAAAATTTCGAAACTTCAATAGAAAGAAGTTAGAGTGTGAGAAATAGAAAGAAAGAAAGTTAGAATAAAAGAAGAAGATCACAACAAAACAAAATTAGAATAAACACGAATCTCACAGCAGAACGAATAAAATATATTATATAACATAACTTTTGAAATACAAAATTTATAACTGTATATACATACCATTTCAGAGTAAAACACATAACATCGCGGCGGAAAGTAGCATTAGTTATAAAATCCTAAAACCTCCTGCTGCAAGCTCTGCTAGGTATATCTGAATAATCCCGGCTACTTGACTGCCCATACAAATTTGGGCACTCAAGAGTTTAGGGTAAAACAAAACAAAGTAAACTCTGGGTCAGTCATGGGACTGGTGTGAGTAAACTCCAACCACTTAGTTTAACTTTAGAATCTTTTATAAAGAAAGAATAATTGTAAATCCGATCCACACATAAACATGGATGGTTTTTACATTACAATAACACAAAAAATTTCATTAAAATCAATACTCTTCTGATATTATGATAATGTCTAAATCAAATAAATAGTAATCTAGCAGAACGCTTTCATCTTACGTTCCACATACATAATATATAATCAAAAATTGTTATTGGAGAATGGATTTAGACTGTCAAGGCATGGGACCACCTTCCGACAGTGTATCTCTAGAGAGGAATACACCGGGTTCAACAAGAAAAACTTGCAACCTAGGCTAAACATGATCGGTCACTCATTTCGGTTGAGTCTACCGAATGTATTATCACCAACGGTTGGGATCAGCAACCGCTTCCCGAAAGGGACAACATCGAAATAGATTAAAGAAGCAATTGAATTTTCTCTAGATCAGGTGACAATACAAGCTAATTGGGAGCTACCCACTTAGCCATGTGACCTATCCTATTTTATAACATTTCTCGGTTGTAAGGCTAGAGGCCATAACGTATCTTTTTGACTGATCACACTTTAATTTACTTTGAATGCCACATCGTCATAACCGCCAAATCGCAAATTGATTTTTCCAAAAATACCATGGGTATACAACTAAGAGGAACGAATTCCTCCTCCACCAAACGTGAATATGTTTAGGGTTGTCAATGGGTCAGGTAGGGTCGGGTTGGGTCAAGTCATGTTCGAATTGAGTTCGGTTCGAGTCAGGTCAACCTATTTATTAAACGAGCCGGTTTCGGGTTAACCGATTTATAATCGTGTGGAATTCGGGTTTGATTCGTGTAACCCGTTAAGAAAAATATTTGTATTAAAAGATTTTAATGAACATGAAAACATGTAAGAAGGGTATTGTCTTCATTCACTTGTTGCAAGCTAAGATGAGAATAAAAATGTAAAAAGTTGTTGATGTGGGAATAAACATGAAAACGTGAAAAATCGATAAGTGTTAGTGCGTATGAATAATTGAATAATGATAACATCCTTCGTTTTCAAGCTAAGATGATAATTTTACAATAATATAGAGCCCATAAACGGTTTAGTCAGGTCAAATTCGGGTTTCACGGGTCAACCCTAAACCCACCCATTTACAAATGGGTCAAAGTCGGGTTGACCCTAAAATGACCCGTTATTAAACGGGTTGGGTCAACCTGCTAATTTCCCGTGGGGGTATCGAGTCGGGTTTCGGGTCTTGTTGGAGATTGACAGCCCTAAGTACATTTAAAGAGATCAACCTACGCCATCTATTAGATATACTCTGTCAGACATTCTTCTACACAACTTGTCCGGGGACTGGACAAACCGAAGGCACTATTCTGTAAACCCATCTTAGGCAATTTCTATCTAGGATTAGCCAGAATAACCCTTTCATAAACTCCATCTTCGATTATGTTTATCATATTTGATTCGCAATGCTAATGCCCATACAGAGTGGTTTTCAGATAATAAATCTGATCCCGGTCTCTCCGTATTGACGACGGAAAAAAAGTAAAAACTTTGATAGTTAGTTATTTAACTATCAAAGAAAACATCCATACACACAAAGATTTTATTTCCAAATGGAAATTTTATCGGTCAATCATCAATCAACATTTTTTCCTTTAAATTAATTTATCATTAATTTATTCGTTTCCCATTTCCCATTTCCATATATTCATAAATTCTTATTTTCTAAATTTAGAAAATATACGATATTAACATTGGAAAAGATTTCCATTACTTATTCACGCATCACTATCCTCCTACATTATCTCTAACTGTAAACCAGTAAGAGAACAATTCCCTAAATATCAACCCTGAAGGCCGAAACCAACATCAGAACGACACTCAGGAAACCATTCAACTTAACTATCTCCAGCCAGTTTCTGATTTCCTTAACTCCATATAAATCTGCAAAACGTTTTCTTTTAAATCATTATTCACTTTAAAACGTGAATATTATTCTTTTACAGGAATCTGGACTTATTTTCTCAAATCAAAACGTGATTTCAATTTATAAATATTATTACAGGTTCAAATTCTATTTATCGAACCAGTTTATAAATACACAACTAATCTACTTCTCCCGAAATAGAATCCACTATTTTATTTTAATGCAATTTCCTATTTCATTCAAATTCCCATTTAAATTCCTATTCCAAAACCCTATTTCCTTTATAAATGTTTTTACTTGCATAATATTTTCTTTAATCCATTATTCACATCAAATGTGAATAATATTTCTTTTATATAATCAATTCAGTTTGATTTCGTATGTAAAAATAATATCCCATCCCAAATTCTATTTAGACTTTTATTTATAGAATTATTCATACAAATTCCTATTTTATTTCCAACACTTATAATCGCATTGATAATTCCCTTTATAACTATTAAGTCTGCATTTCATTTCAAATATCGGTGTTAAAACCGATTTTTACTTCTCTATATAAATTCAACCTTATATTTTTTATTTATCCGATGATAAATATTTTTCTTTATATATAAACATTGTTTATAAATTATTATCCTCAATTTATCTGTTAAAACATATTTCTGCTTAATATCTACTTTAAATCAATCTTCTCAAAATTCTTTTATAACTTGCAATTCCCCTTTTTATAATTCTATTAATTTTAAAACAAGTCATATCCATTCCATGTAAATATTAGTAACTTTATATAGAAGTTTCTTACTTAATTTCCAAATATTTCCTTTCTATAAATCTATTGATTTTATAAAATAATTAAATTCAATAGTCACTTCAAAATTTCTCTTTTTATATTTCAATATTACCTATGTTATTTAAAATACCACATCAGTACATCCAAACACACACAATCATTTATAGATAATATATCACATCATATATCATAATATACGAAAAAGCGTAATATAAAAATTGAGGAATCCAGTTGGATCACTCTAACCTATTTCCCTGCATCTACAGATGTTAATTAACGTAAATAACACGAATTTTATGTCAATACGAAGTATTCTGATAAACATAATCAATATTTATTTAACAATTTATATATATAACTTATCTATATTTTCAATCAATTAATTAGCAATTAATCCAAACAACCATCACATAGAAAATCAATCATCATTTATCAATAATAAATTACGTTTATAAAATTATAAACTGAACAGAGTTAGTGAGTTTACTCACTTTGGTCGTTTATCGTTAAATACCGATAAACTGTCGATTTGTCTATCCAAGCGTTTTATTCCACCATAAATTGTAACGAGCTCCAAACCAGTTCCATTGTGTAGCTTCCGTCCATATAGTCCCAACGGATCAGATCGATCGAAATTTTGATAATGTATGTTCAAGATACAATAATTATAAGTTCCATACATTATTTAAATTAAATAAAACTTAAATATACTCTCATTCGGGCTTTACCAATTAGAAACCCATCCCAACTCCACTAGCCTACAAGCGTGAACACTCTTCCTTCCCCAAATATACATCTTGTCTCATGTTCAAGACTCTATCTATAACACCCCGGATTTTTGAATAATCGAATTAACTAAATTAAAGAATAATTCATCTCAGACATGAGAATTAAGGGAAATGGGTTGTGCCATTGTGTTCGTCTCGGAATTCTGATTGAGATAGAGTCCGAGTTTGCGTGAATTGGACTTCGTATGAAGAAGTTATGGCGATCGGAAGTTTCAGAAAATTCAAAACAGATTTTCAGAAAATTCAAATTTCGGAGTCAGACAGGCTTGGCAGGAATATTCCCGCCAGGGCCAGGTCGACCATACGGTCGACCTGGGGGTCGACCTGCCTTAACCAGGTCGACCATAGGGTCGACCTGCTCCCCCCCCCCCACCGGGCAGATTTTATTGATGACCTGTTTGTGACTATGTGCTGACTCATTAGGGTTTCTGATCTGCTCTGATTGGCTGGGATTAATTCTGGGTTGATCAGATGGCTTATACTAATCCTAAACTCTATAAAAACACCTATAGACCCAAACCCTAAAATCAAAACAAAATTGGATTCATGGCCTCCATGCCATCACCTTGCAACTCAGAATAGTCGCTGCCCATTAGAGAGGAAGAAAGCAAATCAAATTTAATCCTTTTCAACTCTAACAGCGAATCTTCTTCAAAGGAGCGCTAATTCAACTCCAGAAATCAGAATTCAGAACTCAAGACTGCTTTTGAGTTGTGAGTTCGATAGTTTTAACAAAATAATTAATAAATGAATTGGATTGAGTTATAACGCGGATAATTTGGATGTGATATGAATTGTTGATTTCATGTTGTAATTATGTTGTAGAATTATGTTGTAATTTCTATGATATTATGTTATGATGCTATCATCTACGATGCAAAGTTATGATGCTATCACCCATGTTATAATCCTATGATTGGCTTATGTCTAGTTGAATCATCATGTTTCTTATGCTAGTTTGTTATATTGATTCATATGATAAATCATATGTAGAAAAGTTTAGATGTTGATTCAAACATGAACCATATACAAGTTGGATAGAATTATATGTGACCTTGCATAGCTATGGCACTTAGTTTATGTGAGAATTTAATCGAAAGTTAGACTATGACATATGCTAAATTCTACATGATACTTTACATGTTAGATACTAGTCTACACCATTGTTGCGATGTACAAATCACCTATGTAAGTTTATGAGTTGGATATGAATCATGTTATGCAAGTTTAGGATTATTACCTATGCAAATATAGACCTATGACATATGTTATTTATGCAAATTTGTGGCCATTATTTCATCAAGTTCACACCTTTAGATTTGGATCCGTGACATATGATGTTTATGTAAGTTTGTGGCCATTATCTCATCAAGTTCACACCTTTAGATTTGGATCCATGACATATGTTATTTATGCAAGTTGTAATTTTGTCCTATGCAAGTTTTAGATGTAGAACATCATTCACATATGCAAGTTCACCCCTATGTTAGATTTATGTTTTAATTATGTGTATAAATTGTGATGTTTTCTTTTATTTTATAAGTTAGACTATTCGAGTCTAACGTATATTTTTACGTTAAACGAACAAACGTACTACGTGGGGAAAAAGGGGATAATATTAAAAATATTTAAAAGGCATAAAATATAATTGTGGTGAAAATTGGTATGATTTTACATACCATAAATGGATGGACATAATTGAGTCAATTATGGACATCGTGAAATTTGGAATTGATTGATAATTTGAATAGGGAAAGTAATTCAAATTTGGGGAATGATTAATTAGGAGTAATTAATCGTCTAAGACACGAGGTTAGGCTCTTTTGTGGTGTAAGACTGCCCGGACCCGCCCGACAAATCCAGCTGCCACAAATGCTAGTCTAATGTGAGAGGTCTTAGGCACAAACTAAATACGTAACAGTTGTAAAGACACGAGGTTAGGCTCTTTTGTGGTGTAAGACTGCCCGGACCTGCCCGGCAAATCCAGCTGCCACAAATGTCAGTCTAATGTGAGAGGTCTTTATGAGGTTACGGTCTTAATGAATTAAGAAACACTTAACCAGATAAGCATGTAGTGGGACATGAGGGGGTTAAGTGGGTGCCTTGGGTGGCATGTGGAATCTAGTGGGTGCCTTGGGTGGCATTTGGAAATACGATTAGAAACACTTAAACAGAATTGAAACATGTAATTGAAACATGAATAAGAAGTGGGTTAAGTGGGATGTACTAGAGGGGAAGAAGCTTAGGTGGATAGCTTGTGTCAAGTAATGGGGGCCCGTTTCAACCAGTAACCCATACGTATCATTGTGGGCTCGACCCAAGTCGAGGACGGGACACACATACTGGGCGTGACTGTAAGAGGCCAAACCGGGTTAGCAGTGGCAACGCATGTCCAACGGGTTCATACGCGTGTGTGGACCCGGGGTGGTAGGTAAGACGTTGTTGCATCGTGTAGGTATAAGCCGTGCATTCTTGGTGGTATCGGGTTGCCACTTTGGGGAGTGATACACCCCACTGTGGGTCCTGCACAGGTATCTACGAGTTAGGGAGCCGTTCGCTTGGGGGTAGTGGGTACACCTAGTGGAGATAGGGGCAGACGGCACCTATGAAGGTAGCTAGGGGTGCACGAAACTACCAATATCATTATTAAGTCTGTAGGCGGGATCAACCTTAGGGTGACTAGTGGTGATGCAGTATAGCAATTATCCTATAGTGTTGGTGTAGTTTAGTAAATTTATCTTAGTGGGTTAGGTGCGCTTTAACGATATCGTTGTTCATCTTGTTTCCTTGTTTACTCTGTCATACTCAATGGTTCATGATCATTTCCTTATTTTCCAACTTATGCCTTAGCCTAGTTACTTTGTTAATTATATTGTTAGAATTATCGCACTCGCCAGACTTTATGTCTGACCCCCCTTTTTCCATTTCTTTCCTTCCCCACTCCCCCAGGTGCTCAGGTTGGAACTAGCACTAGTGAAGCTTGATTTTGGACTGCTTTTAGAAGATTGCTTGGATCGTTTAAGTAAAGTTCAGCTTCTCTTTATTTATGGCTATTTTGATGTTGGGGATTATGTGTTTCATTTTATGTACTTTGTTTTATCAAGATGGATATGATGTACTTGACTTTGGTTTATGGTTTTGATGATGTAATCAAACATATGTGTTTTCCGCTGCAATGAAATAAAGTTTTAAATTTCCAAGTATTGCTTTATATCTGTCTTGTTGTGATTTTCTATTCTATATTCACTTAAAATGCTCCATGGAAATTAATGCATTCCCTTTGTGAGTGACATTAATGGACGTGGGGTGTTACACGTGGTATTAGAGCTAAAGTTTACCAGAACAGATATGAATTTTGAAAAATCATTTTTCAAAGCAATTTTTATAAAGAAGTACTTTCAAAAGTATGATTTAAGGAAAGTATTTTCAAGAGAAAAGTATATTTTAGAAAGCATAACCCCAAGAGCCATATATATTTCCTTCAGTCCTTTTTGTATTGAATCTTTCCTTTTTCGTTTCAGCATGTCTAAAGCATCTGAGATACCAGAGGGCGTTCATGTGCTCGGTTGGTTTCGTCAATATCTCGAGGCTAGGGCCGCCACCGCAGGTCCAGCAAATGCTCCTCCTCCCCCTCCTCCTCGCGTCGATACTTTTGCAAAGATATGTAAGGACTTTAGAGCAATGGGTGGAAAACCTTTTCACGGACGGAGACATTTGTTGAAGCTCGAAACTGGCTAAAGGAAGTGGAAGAATTGTTTGGAATCTTTGAAGTGGATGATGGAAGAAAAGTCCAGCTAGATGCCTGGTTAATGAAGGATGAGGCCTCGTTTTGGTGGGAGGTCACTAATGGAGAATGTCCAGTTGATACTTGGCCAGATTTTAGGCGGAGTTTTGAGGCGAAGTTTCTCTCACGCGCTGAAGAGAATCTATACATGGAAAGGTTTTTGGCGCTGAAGCAAGGGAATCTATCGGTGAAAGAGTACGTCAACAAATTCAACCAATTGGCAAGATTTGGCTTGGACTTGGTGAATACTCCAGAAAAGAAGGCTCTAAGATTTGTTAAGGGCTTAAACGAGCCGCTTCATGGGTTAGCTATGACCCACATTCCCATTGGGGCCACCTTTGAGAGGCTAGTTGACATGGTACTCATGCATGAAGAGGAGAAGGGCGCCAATGCTAATAAGGCACCTGAGAAGAAAGGGGATCAAAAGAAGTCGCAACAGCAACAACAGAACAAGAAAGGTGGCAAAGGCAACAGGAAAGAAGAAGTGTTTTAATTGTGGGACACCAGGCCATCTAAGCAAAGATTGTAGGAAGTAAAAGAAGACTGGTTGTTTCCACTGTGGCGAAGCGGGACATCTGATTAAGGACTGCCCAAAGAAAGGGCAGAGGGCAGGGTCTACCTCGGGAGGACAAGTGCAGGCTCTTATGGCACTAGGGCAAGCAAGGGGACAAGTTCAGGCTCTCGTGGTCCCACCGCTGCAAGAACGAGGTAGAACGATTTCCGTTGAAAGTTTAGTTTTTCTATTTGATCATCCTGTCCGTACTTTATTTAATTCTGGTGCATCACATTCGTTTATCTCTACATCATTAGTTGAAACACTGCACCTAGATACTAGTCTAGTTACTGATCCCTTAGTAGTCTCAAATCCTATTGGTGGTTCGGCTCATCTTTCTATGATCTGTCGGGATTTGAGAGTGTTTATCTTGGGCGTTGAGTTTGAATGCAACGGCTTTGTTCTGGGCTTTATGGGATACGACTTGATTTTAGGTATGGATTGGCTAACTAGATATGGGTCCATCCTAGATTGTGAAAGAAGGGTAGTTAGATTGTTGACTCGTTATGGAAAGACCCTTGATATTTCTTGTGACCCTAAAGGTCCAGTAATGCTTAGTTACCTAGAATCCCTTGACGCATCCGATGATGATTTACATTCTGTTCCCATAGTCCGTGAATATGATGATGTCTTCGATGAGGTGAGGGCTTTACCCCCAAAACGTGAGATAGACTTTCGAATATATCTAGTGGACAATGCAAAGCTAGTTGCATTGCCAGTGCGCCACATAGCTCCTAGAGAGAGAAGAGAACTCAGTAAGCAAGTGAAAGAATTGCTTGAGAAGGGGTTCATCAGACGTAGTATATCGGAGTGGGGTGCTCCAGTATTATTTGCCACAAAGGCAGATGGGTCTCTTAGACTTTGTGTGGACTATAGAGAACTCAATAAGCTTACTAAGAAGAATAGACACCCACTGCCGAGGATTGACGATCTCTTCGATCAGCTAGTTGGTGCCTCAGTGTTTTCGCAGTTGGACTTAGCCACTGGTTTCCATTAGTTGAGAGTGACTGAGGAGAGCATAGACAAGATTGTCTTTAGGACTCCAGACGGTTTCTTCGAGTGGCTGGTGATGCCCTTCGGTTTGACAAACGCCCCCGCATACTTTGTTGATTTGATGAGTAGGGTGTTTAGGGAGTACCTTAATAAATTCGTGGTAGTCTTTGTAGATGACATCTTGATCTTTTCTAAAAGCGAAGAAGAGCATGCCCTACATCTTAGGGAAGTGTTGGAGACTCTTCGAGCACACAGCCTTAAAGATAAATTTTCTAAATGTCACTTTTGGAGAAAGGAAGTGCCATTCTTAGAGCACGTGGTTTCCAAAGAAGCGATAGCCGTGGATCCCGCGAAGGTAGTGGCCATACAAGATTGGAAGGTTCGTAAAAATGCGACCGAGGTGAAGAGTTTCTTAGGGTTGGCTGGCTACTATAGGAAGTTCATCAAAGACTTCGCAAAAATATCAGCTCCATTAACACGCTTGACGAAGAAGAACTTAGTTTTCACGTGGGACATAGATTGTGATGATGCGTTCCAACGTTTAAAGAGAGCTTTGACCACAGACCCAGTCTTAGTGTTGCCAGATGGAAGTAAGCCATTTACCGTTTATATCGACACTTGTGGGATAGGAATAGGCGCAGTCTTAATGCAAGAGGGAAGGGTAATAGCCTATGGTGGAAGGCAGTTGAGAGTGCATGAAAGAAATTACCCAACACATGACCTAGAGTTGGCCGCTATTGTTTTCGCGCTTAAGTCTTGGCGTCATTATCTTCTTGGCGAGAAATTTGAATTGTTCACTGACCACAAATCGCTAAAATACTTATTCTCTCAGAAGGACTTGAACTTAAGGCAGCAAAGGTGGATGGAGTTCTTAGCATCCTACGACTTCGAGATAGCATATACCCCTGGCAAGGGTAACGTGGTGGCAGATTCCTTAAGTAGAAAAAGATTATCCTTGAGTCCGTTGTTTGTTGAGCAGCGAAGTTTAGAGTTCATCTCAACGTTTGACTTTACACCTTCCATTGACTTCGTACCTGGTTTGCTAGCATCCTTAGAGGTCAAACGTACTCTTTTGGGACGGATTGGCGAGGCACAGCGAGACGAACCACAGTTGGTTGAGTTAGTAGAAAAGATCAAAGGATGGGAGTCATCGATCCATCTCCGTAGGTATACCCTAGATGATAAGGGTTGGTTGCGTAGGGATGGTAGACTTTGTGTACCACGGGATGAGAATTCGAGGAAGACCATTCTTGATGATGCCCATCGTTCGAAGATGACCATTCATCCCGGCGGGGACAATATGTACATGGACATGAGACGAGTTTACTTTTGGGCCGGCATGAAGAAAGATGTGGCTGAGTATGTTGCTAGATGCTTGGTGTGACAACAAGTAAAAGCGGAGCAAAAGAAGCCCGGTGGATTGCTTCACCCATTGGAGGTCCCATAATGGAAGTGGGAAAGCGTCTCTATGGACTTTATTGACGGATTACCAAGATCGAGGAAGGGTAATACGGGGATTTGGGTCGTGGTAGACAGACTTACTATGAGCGCCCATTTCATTCCCGTGAAGAGTAAGAGGACTGCTCCATGGTTAGCCTCCGTATACATTCGAGATATAGTTCGTTTGCACGGTGTTCCTTCTAGCATAGTGAGCGACCGCGATCCCATCTTCACTAGCGAGTTTTGGAAGAGCTTGCAAGAGGCGGTAGGGACTCAGTTATGTTTGAACACCGCATATCATCCTCGGTCGGACGGCCAGACCGAAAGGGTGAATCGTATTCTAGAGGACCTATTGAGATTATGTGTCTTAGATTTCGGAGGTACATGGGAGGAACGTCTTCCGTTGGTAGAGTTCGCATATAATAATTGCTTTCAGTCTAGCATTGGCATGGCACCGTTCGAAGCTCTTTATGGATGGCCGTGTTGTTCGCATACATGTTGGTGGGAGTCTATAGATAAGATATTGCTTGGATCTGATACGATTAGAGAGACCTTAGAAAAGATCGATTTGATTCGAAGAAGGATGAAGACGGCGCAAGATAGACAAAAATCTTATGCGGACAAGAGGAGGTCAGATCTTGAGTTTGATGTTGGGGACATGGTCTTTGTCAAGGTGTCTCCATTACGGAACGTCGTTCGCTTTGGGTCCGTTGGGAAGTTAGCACCAAGGTTCATAGGACCGTTTCCTATTAAGGAAAGGATTGGGCAGATGGCGTATAGAGTGGAGTTGCCCGAGATACTTAGTGGTGTACACGACGTATTCCATGTATCACATTTGAGGAAGTGCTTGCACGAGACTGCGGAGGTGGTAGAGCCGAGCTTGCTTAGAGAGGTGGAGATAGAGCGCGATGCGACGAGCTCCTATGTGCATTCTTGGGTCGGAGATTAAGAAGTTGAGGAATCGAGAGGTCAAACTAGTCAAAGTGCAATGGGGAGATGATGAGAGCAATGCTACTTGGGAGACGGAAACGAAGATGCGTTCATCATACCCTTTTCTTTTCGAGGGTATGGCTTTTAATTTCTCCTTTATCGCTTACCTTGTACTTATCTTATCTTTAGAATGTCCTCTCGCTAGTATCTTTGACCTTTAGATAGGATAGTCCTATGGTTGAAACATGTGTTTGAGGCATGTTATGTATGATGGATGCTAGTGGATGCAAGTGTTTGCTAGTGGTTGCTCGTGGATGCATATACACACACTTTAGGCACTAGATCGGCTCAGTCACTTCATATCGCATATTGCATATAAATGTGTGTACATATTTAAGTTAGTGGATGAATAATGGTTGTACCATCATATGGATGTTGCATTTTGGTGAATGGTTGTGCACACATGTAGAAATAATATGTATCGATAGGGTTCTTTCGCATACATAATGGACGCATGGCACTATCATGGTTTGCATTAAGGAGGTCAACTGAATCAGTAGACCGCCTGATTTTGCATTAAATAAGGAACATATACACACACTTCTTGCATATGTTTATACAGCATTAGGAATTTATAAGGACAATGGATGCCTGTGTTTAATGGTTGAGTAGATGGTTGTTTGGATGTTAGGATATGCATTCTCCTTAACTTAGAGATTTCGGGGGCGAAATCCTTTAATGACGGGAGAATGTAACACCCCAGATTTTTGAATAATCGAATTAACTAAAATAAAGAATAATTAATCTCAGACGTGAGAATTAAGGGAAACGGGTTGCGCCATTGTGTTCGTCTTGGAATTCTGGTTAAGATAGAGTCCGAGTTTGCGTGAATTGGACTTCGTATGAAGAAGTTATGGCGATCGGAAGTTTCAGAAAATTCAAAACTGATTTTCAGAAAATTCAAATTTCGGAGTCAGACAGGTTAGGCGGGAAAATTCCCGCCAGGGCCAAGTAGACCATAGGGTCGACCTACCTTAACCATGTCGACCATAGGGTCGACCTGCCCCCCCCCCCCCTCCGGGCTGATTTTATTGATGACTTGTTTGTGACTATGTGCTGACTCATTAGGGTTTCTGATCTGCTCTGATTAGCTGGGATTAATTCTGGGTTGATCGGATGGCTTATACTAATTCTAAACTCTATAAAAACACCTATAGACCCAAACCCTAAAATCAAAACAAAATTGGATTCATGGCCTCCATGCCGTCACCTTGCAACTCAGAATAGCTGCCGCCCATTAGAGAGGAAGAAAGTAAATCAAATTCAATCCTTTTCAACTCTAACAGCAAATCTTCTTCAAAGGAGCGCTAATTCAACTCCAGAAATCAGAATTCAGAACTCAAGACTGCTTTTGAGTTGTGAATTCGATAGTTTTAACAACATAATTAATAAATGAATTGGATTGAGTTATAATGCAGATAATTTGGATGTGATATGAATTGTTGATTTCATGTTGTAATTATGTTGTAGAATTATGTTGTAATTTCTATGATATTATGTTATGATGCTATCATCTACGATGCAAAGTTATGATGCTATCACCCATGTTATAATCCTATGATTGGCTTATGTCTAGTTGAATCATCATGTTTCTTATGCTAGTTTGTTATATTGATTCATATGATAAATCATATGTAGAAAAGTTTAGATGTTGATTCAAACATGAACCATATACAAGTTGGGTAGAATTATATGTGACCTTGCATAGCTATGGCACTTAGTTTATGTGAGAATTTAATCGAAAGTTAGGCTATGACATATGCTAAATTCTACATGATACTTTACATGTTAGATACTAGTCTATACCATTGTTGCGATGTATAAATCACCTATGTAAGTTTATGAGTTGGATATGAATCATGTTGTGTAAGTGTAACACCCCACCTCCGCTAGGGTCACTCACAAAGGGAATGCACTAGGTTTGGTGAAGCATTATCGAGGTAAACATGCACATAAATATTACAAGACGGAACATATATATAAAACAGGGGAAGTAAAACAAATTTCATTACCTTATAAAATAAGGTCTAAAGCCTTTTACATCAGAATACATCAAAACCTGTCTTGCAATAGTAAAGAAGCATAAAACCTTTTCATAAATTATTCCCCAAATAAAACAGTAAGGTAGCCATAGCCAAGAAAAGTCCAAGCCATGCATGATGACCTTCAAGCAGAGGAAGTCCGAACTAAATAACAGTGTTTCCTCCCTGAAAACCTGGGGGGGGGGGGACGGAAGACAAAGAGGCGAAAGAAAACGGGGTCAGTCATAAAGACTGGTAAGTCCTATCTACTTCCAGCATAAAAACAGGTAAAGGTAACATGACATGCAAAAACTGAAAGTAAACATAAGGATGACAACAAGATAGATAAGCTAAACCAAGATAACTGGACGAACTACTGTAGCAAGGTAAACTAAGGTATCATGATAAACTACGGTGTCAAGAATCAAGGTATCACATCGTCAGGTTTCTATCAAGTATACTATCACAAGGTATCTGTCATGTATAACATCCCACGGTATCTATCATGTATATTTCTCATGGTTCTAACATGTATATTTGCTCTGCACCTCTCGTACTAGTATCCCAACCCGCGTCATGTGTTAACTACGAATGCCCCTTGCCCAATGTCATGTAATGGTCCATGTCAACCTAATATATAGCATATGTAGGTTTTCACAACTCGTATGTTTCTTTCCATGTATAAGTTCAGTCCTTTGCCGTAGGCTGTACGGGCTTCCCCCATGTAAATCTATACCACCTCAACGTAGTACCATTTTATCCTTGAAGTTTTTTTGGACTGCTACCCTTGCTCTGGTTATGTTTTCTTACCATGAACTATCGCGTGTTCACTTATGATTTATGCCACCTAGGACCACTAGGGATTATGCTACCTAATGAACGTTTCCGTGTCTCGGTTTGGGTTCAGGCCACCTAGGGCCACTAGGGATTATGCCACCTATCAACCGCGCCCTTTGTCCCACGTATATATCGTGAATCATTTCCATGTCTAGACGCACATGTATCTCAGTGTGCCATCCGAGTTCCGTGCCAGGGCAAATCAAGAAATACAGAACTCGGTCGGGAGCTTTAAGTCGTCTGCTGATGCAGATGTCAAGGTCTGTTTTTGTATCCGTGGCTATGGTCCCACGTGACCCCTCCCTCAACTACTGAAAGGCAATCCAAGAAAAATCATGTATGAGAACTACACCCCGGCCCCACTATTGCCCACTTTCCTATTGGCCAACCTCACCCATGACTCAATAGCAAGAACATGGTCTGTTGGGAGTTCTCTGCATTTCCGTTCGTACACGATTGACTAAAGATGGTAGGTAGTCGGCGATGTGCTGTCCAGGGCAAAAACAAGTATCGTCGACTCCACGCTAATCCATCCCAGTATTTAGGTCGCTCGCATAGCAACCAAGGCATACTCTTGGCTCTTCTACCGCAGACCTTAACCCCTGTGAGGCCGGGTTTCATGGACCATCTGCCACCTCACAGAGGGATACCAAGAGTACCCTCACGTCCCCCTAAGCTACCGCTTCGTCACCCAGTTCGTTGGAGCCTTTATCTACATCAGATAATTTGCTCCTCCTCGTGTTTTAAGCGATGACCTACCGTATCGGGTTACTCATCTATCTGTGAACTGGTCAAAACCCTTGACTAAGAATTATTACTTAGTTTCCCAAACTATGGTTTACCACTTAGTCTCCTTTCCTGTTATCCTTGTTAATCCCTGTTTTCCACCTAGTCCCCTGAACTAGGGTTTTGTCTAATGGGTTAAGTATTGTCATTTGAGTTCATGACTTAACCTGCCTACGAATCATGTCAAGATTGGCTAAGTATTTAAGTTCAAGGCTTAGCCCTACATGTTGGTTAAGTATACCAAGAAGCCCATGACTTAACCCTATCAAGTCACATTGGTTAAGTATTTGTTTGTCTTAACCCTATCAGATTATCGTGTTAGATTGATTAAGCATAGATTATCTTAATCCCATCAGATTATCGAGTCGGATTGGTTAAGTATGGGTTAGCTTAACCTCATCCACTAATCGTATTACAATGGTTAAGTATATTTAAAAGGTCTTGTGACTTAACCTTATCAAGTCCGCATATTAGATTGGTTAAGTATAGGTTGCTTAACCTTATCAAACCACCATGTATAATTGGTTAAGTATGAGTTATTTAACCCCATTAAATTATCATGTTAAGTTGGTTAAGTATTGGTTACTTAACTTCATTGAATTACCAAGTCCAGACTGGTTAAGTGTTTAACTTAACCCCATCGATTTACCGTGTCTAGATTAGTTAAGTGTAGGTTACTTAACCCCATCTAATTACCATGTTTAGATTAGTTAAGTCTAAGTTACTTAACCCCATCTAATTACCAAGTCGGATTAGTTAAGTGTAAATTACTTAACCCCATCCCCTAATTGTCTTATATGGTTAAGTGTCATTGAGAAACCAAGTCCGGGTTAACTTAACCTACCCATTCGTGTCATATCGGTTAAGTGTCGTTAATCAAAATTACTTAACCTTTTCATGTGGCATTAATTAGATTAATGCACCCCAACCTCTCACATTAGACTTTGTTTTGGTTACTAGTTAAGCCGGGCGGGTCCGGGTAGATTTACACCACAACCTAGTCTAACCTCGGGTTTTAAGTGCTATATGACCAACTACCCACATTGGGTCCTATTATTTGTAGCCACTAGTTAAGCCGGGCAGGTCCGGGTAGATTTATGTTACAAACTCAACCCAACCTCGAGTTGGCCACTTTCATGTTTGGTCTAGTGCCTTATTACACTTACAACCCACCCATGTCTAGTTCAAGTTCCATGTTTTCCCACGTGTCATGACCATATTTAAATGTATCATGAAGGTCATGTTCTCATGTAAACCCCATGTCAAGTTTTTCATGTCATACCCACGTTTTTCCTAAACTACCCAAACGTATTTCCAACCCAAGTGGAAGCGAGTCATATAGTAGGGTATTATGCCAACATATTGGCCACAAACATGCATAGTATCATAAGGGAATTTGGCCACAAGCATGCATAGTATCATAAGGGAATTTGGCCACAAACATGCATAGTATCATAAGGGAATTTGGCCACGAGCATGCATGATACATAAGGGGTTTGGGTTCATTTACATGCATAAGCCCCAAAGTCAAGTCTTTGCCAATGTTTCACAAGTCAAGTGGTTCCCTAACATTCCATAGATAAAGATTCAAACTTGCAAGATATACTAGGTTAAACATAACATGAATGGCATGATTAAGTCGCTACAACTTAGCCCAAAGTCATAGGTTCAAGCAAAAGAGACATGACAAGGTTCATATAGGCTACCATACTTATGTTTCATCACATTTTATCCCATGTCACATTAGAACCACCGTTAGAATCTACAAGTAGCTAGAACTTACATAGCGAGGCTTAGGGAAAGATCATGAATCGTCTTGATGAAGAAAGGTGGCTCCTTTGTTGAAGAATCGTCATGAAATTTGCGTAGCAACATTGATCTCTCCTCGATTTGGTGTAGAAAGCTTGCACCTTTTGATTTGAATCCGATTTGAATGCATAGTCTCTAGGAATTGGAGATGGAGGCCATGATCACTTGGCATTTGGGCAGCACTTCGTGGCATGAGTGATTTGTGAGGGTTTAAGCTAGGTCTAGGGGTCTTTTTATAGAGATTAGGAGTAGTTTAGGCCGTAGGATAAACCCTAGGATAGATCTGAACCTTCAAAAATCGTCACAAGCCTCCAAAACAAGACCCAGGAGCCAAAACAGGTGCACTAGGCCGACCTGGCCGACCAGGGAGGTCGACACCCAGGTCGACCCCCAGGTCGACTCTAGTGTCGACCTGGTTGGGGGGGAGAGAGGTCGACCCTAGTGTCGACCCCCCTGTCGACCTGTCTGGGCATGATTTTTCCCGCCTACCCTGAATTCTGAAAATTTGAATCTATTTTCGAATTTGAATTTTTCGTGAAACTTTGCGAGGCTATATCTCGGTCATACGGACTCCGATTTACGAAATTTCGGACTCTATTTCGCGTATTTTTCCGAGACGAACGCAATGGCGCAACCTGTTTTCCCTGATTCAGAACTTAACATTTAATTCTGCCTTGATTCTTGTCTTAACACGTTGTTAAAATTTGGGTTGTTACATTCTCCCCTCCTTTAAGGATTTCGTCCCCGAAATCTCCAAGTTAGGAAGAACGCATCCTACCATCCATCATCCATCTACTCAAAACAACATCCACAAGCAACCATGGTCCTTAAAAGACTTCTAATGCTTTATGAATACATGCGGAAAGTGTGTGTATATGGTCCTTAGCTAATGTTAATGATCAGGCCTGAATGATCTTTCTAATGCAAAGTATGTTTAGTGCCATGAGTCCAACATGTATGCAATTAGTCCTAGTCATATAAACAGTATATGTGTGCACAAACATTCATTCATATGCAACATCCGCATGACAAAACATTAACTTTCAAACAAGTATAAATACTCGTGCATATGCAATGCAAAATGTGAGTGCGTCGATCTAGTATCTAACGTGTATTCGCGCATCCACGAGCAACCACTTGCAACCATTTGCAACCATATCAATCATTACATGTTTCAAATACATGTTTACATCCATAGAGTTCCATCTAAGGTTCCCAAGATAGGATCGAGAAGATAAACAAGACAAACTCCTTACGGGGTTTGTAACAGAAACAGGATCGAGAGGATATCCACCAAGCGATAGCATGCAAGCAAGCTCTACAGGAGAACCAAGGATCAAAGATATACTCTCAAAAAGAGACATGATGCGCGCGTCTAAGCCGCATTTCCATGAGCTTAATTCCATTGTGCCTTGACGACCTTTGACTTCATGATTTCGTAGCTCCTTGATTCCTATTTCCAAGGTATGAGTCAGAACACATTTCACTGTTGCCTCTCGTTCCTTTTTCGCTTATTCTTTCCCTAGTATACTTGGCTCAACCATACCTGCGTACTCATGCAAGCTCTCCAAAATTCACTAGAGAATTCTGGATCTCGTTTACCAATGCCAATCCATGTTACCACGTGCACTTACTAGGATGATTCCAATAACCCATGCTTAAGCGGAATGAACCATCCGCCTTAGTGGCGAACGTTACTCGATCGGATCAGAGATTTCCGATAAATGCATCAAGAGATTCTAGGTAACTAACCATGACAGAACCCAAAAGGTTACACGAGACTTCGAGGGTATTACCAAGGCAAGTTAAGAGTTTAACTACCCTCCTTTCAAAACCGAGAATGGCTTCCCTTTACTGGATAACCACTTCATCCCTAGAATCCATCCATAGCTCGACAATAGAAGCATTGTGTAACACCCTACGTCCATTAATGTCACTCACAAAGGGAATGCATTAACTTCCATGGAGGTTATAAGTGAATATAGAACAGTAAAATTACAACAAGACAGATATAAGATAGTACTTGGAAATTAAAAACTTTATTTTATTGCAGCAGAAGTCAAAACATGTTTGATTACATCTTAATACCATAAATCAGAGTCTAGTACAATATCCATCTTGATAAAACAAATACATAATCCCATTACACAAATAGCCATTATAAAAAAAGATAACAAGCTGGACTTTACTTCAGCAGTCCTAGCTTTCTGAAAGAGATACGCAATCCAATCTGACTCCACTAGAGCTGGGTCCAACCTGAGGATCTGGAGGGAGAAAAATATGGAAAAGAGGGGGGGTCAGACATAAAGTCTGGCGAGTATGATAATTCTACAATACTATTATCAAAATAACAAGACTAAGGCATAAACTGGAAAACAAGGAAATGTCTATGAAAGAGCAGATAAAGGACATAGACAATCGCTAAAGGAAACTTTTTAGGCGCTCCTTAATTACTAAAGGATAATTATTACACTACACCACACTGGTCTGCTAACACTGATATTACTGGCGCTTGCTAATCAATATAGGATAATTATTATATTCTACTGTACTGTACCGTTCTGTACTGTACTAACACTAACTGCACCCATACTAGTCGCTCTAGAAACTTGATCCCTCTTGATAAAATAGAATGATGATAGCTTCGTGTACTACTAGATGTACCCGCTATCCTCCTCGTTTAACAGTATATCTCTAGCTGCTACCATAGGTAACCAACGTGTACCTATCCCCTCTAGATGTACCCCCTTAAATGGTAATTCCATGTACTCCTAGCTGACGTCATAGGTGCCGCCTGCTCCTATCTCCACTAGGTGTACCCCCTTAGTAATTAAATGATAGTGGTAGCTCTATATACCCCTAGCTGACTACATAGGGCCGCCTGCTCCTATCTCCACTAGGTGTGTCCACTACCCTGCCCCATTCGATCGGCTCCCTAACTCGTAGATACCCATGCTGGACCCACAGTGGGGTGTATCACTCCCCTAAAGTGGCAACCCAATACAACGGAGATGCACGGCTTATACCTACACGATGCAACAACGTCTTACCTACCAGCCCGGGGCCACGCACGCACGTGAACCCGTTGGACTTGCGTTGCCACCGCTAACCCGCTTTGGCCTCTAACAATCAGGCCCAGTAGGCGTGTCCCGTCCTCGACTTGGGTCGAGCTTACAAAGATACGAAATGGGCTACTGGTCTGAAAAGGGCCCCCACCAAGCTTCCCACCTAGGCTTGGTCCCCTCTAGTATATCCCACTTAACCCCTCCATGTCTACTTACATGTCCGAATTTGGTTAAGGGTTCTTATAGTAATTCCACCTGATACCCAAGGCACCCACTTAACCCCCATGTCCCACTTACATATTTACTTTGGTTAAGTGTTACTAATCATATTTTCTTATGCCACCCAAGGCACTTACTTAACCCTTTAGTCATGTTCATTTACATGTGTGTTTGGTTAAGTCTTTACTAATCGTATTTCAAATGCCACTAAGGGCAACCACTAGATTCCTCATGCCACCCAAGGCACCTACTTAACCCCCATGTCCCACCTTACATGATTATCTGGTTAAGTATTTCTTAATTTATTAAGGCCATAACCTCATAAAGACCTCTCACATTAGACTGGCATTTATGGCAGCTGGATTTGCCGGGCGGGTCTGGGCAGTGTTACACCATAAAAGAGTCTAACCTCGTGTCTTTACAACTGTTATGCTTTAGTTTGGGCCTAGGACCTCTCACATTGGGCCGACATTTGTGACTACTGGATTTGTCGGGCGGGTCCGGGCAGGTTTACGTCACAAACGAGTCCAACCTCGTGTCCTAAGCATCGATTATTATTAATAATCCATTTCCCCCCAATTTTAATAATTCCCTATTTGAATTATTAATTAATTTCCAGTTTTAACGATGTCCATAATTGACTCAATTATGGCCATCCATTTATGGTATGCAAAATCATACCAAATTTCATCACAAGTTCATTATATGCCATTAAAGGCATTCTAATTCAAGTTAATCCATAATTAGATTATGTCCATTACTCCACATTAATTTTCCAATTAATGTCTTAATTAAATTTTCCACCTTTTAAGGCAATTTCTTAACATCTCAATTTTGTTATATGCCTTTTTAAGGCTATCTTATGCAAATTCTCAATATTAAATCTTTTAATATTATTCCAACCCCACGTTGTACGTTTCGTTCATTAAACGTAAAATATACGTTAGACTCGGATGGTCTAACTCATAGCATAAAAGAAATTATCACAGCAACCACAACATATACTTGTGACTAAAATAGATCTAGTCATAAAAGGGTGAAACTTGCATATATGTCCAAAATACAACTTGCATAAGAATTATACATGTCATGGATCTAAAGGTGTCAACTTGTTCATGATTCACATAATATGATCTTAATCCAATTTCATAAACTTGCACAGGTACATGTGTGAATCAACATCATCTAACTTAACAATATGGTTTTAAATGGATACACTTAACTTAATAGGCAAATTCCCATAATCAAGTTTCATTTAATCATAGATTCATGTTTATGGGTACACCTAACTCAATATGCAAATTCCCATAATCAAGATCCATTAAATTGTAGATTCATGTATATGGGTACACCTAACTTAATAGGCAAATTCCCATAATCATGATCCATTTAATTTTTAGAAGAAAAACATAAACTTTAAAACATGATCCAATTCGCATAAATAACAACATCATGATTTTACAACTTGTACGATTCAACACAACTTAGCATGATATCATAATCATATAACTTATGGATTTCCAACATGTGTGATAATATGAGATCTACAACATATATAAGATTTACAACATAACATAGCATAGTTTAAAACATAGCATAGCATGATAGCATAACGTTGCATAACATGATTTACATCATAGCATAGTTTACAACATAGCATAGCATGATAGCATAACGTTGCATAACATGATTTACATCATAGTATAGTTTACAACATAGCATAGCATGATAGCACAACGTTGCATAACATGATTTACATCATAGCATAACATAGCATAGGAGCCTTTACAACATATAATTCACAACAACATATGACAGCATAATAGAATAACAAGAGATCCACAATATAGAATTTACAATTACAATTCATATCACTTTCTTGTGATCCATTCATAACTGAATCAAATTATTTTATAATATCATTGTGGGAATCATCATACTCACTGTTTTTAAAAGAGAAATAGAAAGAGAGAGAGCTTTTGATTTGATTTGAGTAGATTTAGTTGTAGGCTAGGCTTTCTTCTTCTTCTTTAGTTTGTGACGGCTACGCTGAACTCCATGGCAACGGCATGTCGGTAGCTCTCCAATTTTTCAAGTGATTTAGGGTTAGAGTCTACCCACTTATTTATTGATGTTAGGATGCATTTAGGCCATTGGATTTACCCTATAATAGATTAGAGCTATTAGATTTCGTCCAACCCTCAAAACACAGCCCGAAAACCCAACCAGATGCACCCAGGTTGCCTGGGCTCGACTAGGGAGGTCGACTCTAGTGTCGACCTGCCCCCCCCCAGGTCGACTCCCAAGTCGACCCCCAGGTCGACCTGGTCTGGGCGGGAGTTTTCCCGCCTGCCTCCATTTCTGCGTTTTTGAAATCTGTTTTAAAATTTGAATTTTTCGCGAAACTTCTCGAGGCTATATCTCGGTCATACGAACTCCGATTTACAAAATTTCGGACTCTATTTCGCGTATTTTTCCGAGATGAACGCAATAGCGCAGCCCGTTTCCCAATATTCTTATATTTGAAATTAATTATTCTTTCATTTGTGAATATTAGTATTAACTGATTTACGGGGTGTTACATTCTCCCCTCCTTAAAGGATTTCGCCCCCGAAATCTTCAAGTCAAGAAGAATGTTTAACCTAACATCCTATTAACCATCTACTCAATCATCAAACACTGGCATCCACTGTCCTTATAGACTTCTAATGCTTTTATGTTTAAATGCATAGTGTGTGTATATGTCCGTATCTAATGCAAAATCAGGCGGTCCACTGATTCAGTTGACCTCCTTGATGCAATTCATGACGGTGCCATGCATCCATTATGTATGCAAAAGTTCCTAATTGCTTACATACTACTTCTATATGCGTGCACATCCATTCAACCGAATGCAACATCTATATGATGGTACAACCATTATACATCCATTATACTAAATACATTCATTTATGCAATATGCAATATGTAGTGACTGAGCCGATCTAGTGCCTAAAGTGTGTGTATATATGCATCCACGAGCAACCACTAGCAAACACTTGCATCCATTTTGCATCCATCATACATAACATGTCTCAAACACATGTTTCAACCATAGGATTATCCTAACTAAAGGTCAAAGATACTAATGAGAGGACATACTAAAGATAAGATAAGATAAGATAAGCTATGCGATAAAGGAGAAATTAAAAGACATACCCTCAAAAAGAAAAGGGTACAACGAACGCATCTTCTCTTCTGTCTCCCAAATAGCGTTGCGCTCATCATCTCCCCATTGCACTTTAACTAGTCTGACCTCTCGATTCCTCAACTTTTTGATCTCCGACCCAAGAATGCCTGTAGGAGCTCGTCGAATTGTTGCATCACGCTCTATTTCCACCTCTTTAGGCAAGCTCGGCTCCACCACCGCTGTGGTCTCGTGCAAACACTTCTTCAACTGTGATACATGGAATACATCATGTATACCACTATGTCTCTTAGGCAACTTCCACTCTGCCCAATCCTCTCCTTAATGGGAAGCGGCCCTACTAATCTTGACGCTAACTCCCCTCTTGATCCAAAGCGAACTTTGTTCCTTAATGGAGATACCCTGATAAAGACCATGTCCCTTATGCGAAACTCCAGCTCGGTCCTCCTTTTGTTGGCATATAATCTTTGCCTACCTTGCGCCATTTTCATCTTTCTTTGAATCAAGTCGATTCTCTTCCGTAGCCTAAGACACATGACCTAAAAGAAAGAAATACTCAAGAATATGATTCACCCTCTTGGTCTGGCCATCTGTCTGAGGATGATATGCGGTGCTCAGACATAACTGAGTCCCTACCTCCTCTTGTAAGCTCTTCCCAAATTCGCTAGTGAAGATAGGGTCGTGGTCGCTCACCATGCTAGAAGGAACACCGTGCAAACTAATTATCTCCTTAATGTATGCGGAAGCTAACCATGGAGCAGTCCTATTAATCTTCACGGGAATGAAATGGGCGCTCTTAGTAAGTCTGTCTACTACAACCCAAATCCCCGTATCTTGATTTTGGTAACCCATCGGGTTTCCTTTGCTCCGCTTTTACTTGATGGCACTCCGAACATTTAACGACATATTCAGCCACATCCATCTTCATACCGACCCAAAAGAAAACCTGCTTCATGTCCTTTTTCGTCTTGTCCCCGCCAGGATGAATGGTCATTTCTAAATGATGTGCATCATCAAGAATAACTTTCCTTAAGCTCACGTCCCGTGATACACAAAGTCTATCGTACTCATGCAACCAACCCTTATTATCTAGGTATATCTACTTAGGTGGCTTGATGACTCCCCTCTTATGAGTTTCTCTACTAACTCTACCAACTGTGGGTCATCACGTTGTGCCTCTCCAATCCGTCCCACAAGCGTAGGTCTAATCTTAAGGATGCTAGCAAACCGAGTACAAAACCAATGGATGGTCTAAAGTAAATGGTAGGGATAAACCCTAAGCTATGCCGCTCAACAGACAAAGGACTCGATGTCGATCCTTCCCTACCTAAGGCATCCACCACAACGTTACCCTTTGTAAGGGGTATATGTTACCTCGAAATCGCAGGACGGCAAGAACTCCATCCACCTTTTCTGCCTCCAGTTCAAATCTTTCTGAGAGACCAAAACTTTAGCGACTTATGGTCTTTAAACAACTCAAACTTTTACCAAGACTTGAGCGCAAAAGCTATGGCGGCCAATCCTAGGTCATGGGTAGGGCAATTTTTCTCATGGACTTTCGATAGTCTTCCTTCAAAACATATTACCCTTCCTTTGAGACCTCCCTAAGAAGTAGGGCATGTTCTTCTCCGCTTCTAGAGAAAACCAGGATGATATCCCATGCAAAATCATCACAACTATCCATCTCTCACGCAGACTATCCTAGTCAAACTCGACATCCCCCAAGTGCAAGCCCCAAAGGCCTAAACCAATATTAGACAAACACCCAAGGGATACCTCCTTCCAATTCAGACGACCTACGTGAGATGATATTAGTAAAACGGCCAAATAATTGAGCACTTAACCGACTCTGGCTGTCCTTGCCAGTCTTGCTCCAAATCCATCATTGCTCACCTAACTGGCTTTGAACTATCCACTAGGCACACACGAAGGCTTACTTCGTGCCTCTAGGTAAACCCCGCACTTCATCGAAGATGTCACTATACTCACGGACCACACAAACAAATTCCAAATCACCGTTGGATGCGTCAAAAGATTCTATGCGGCTAAGCATTACTGAACCCCTAGGGTCTCAAGAAATATCGAGGGTCTTTCCATAACGAGTCACAGTCTAACTACCCTCCTTTCCCCATCTAGGATGGCACCACACCTGGCTAGCCAATCCATCCCTAGAATCAAACTACAGCCCGTGAAATGAAGGCGTTGCATTCAACCCCAACGCTCCAGATAGACACTCTCAAATCCCAACGAACCATTTAAGGATGAGCCGAACCACCAACCGGATTTGAGACTAGAATGGGATCCTTAACTAGACTAGTATTTAAGTGCAGTATTTCAACTAACTGAGCAGATACTAACGAGTATGAAGCGCCAGAATCGAATAAGGTACGGACAGGATGATCAAACTGAAAAACTAAGCTTTCAACAGAAATTTTTCTACCTCGTTCTTGCAGCGGTGGGGCCTCAATAGCCTGAACTTGCCCCCTTGCCTGCCTAGGTGCCATAAGAGCCTGCACCTGTCCTCCTGAGATAGACTCTGCCCTCTGCCCCTCCTTTGGGCAGTCCTTCACTAAATGTCCTATAACTAGCCTTCTTCTTCTCATTCTCCATTCGTGACCTCCCACCAAGATGAGGTTTTGTCCTTTGTTACCCTAACAGCTATTTGAACCTTCCTCCGCATTGTCCATCTTTAAAGGTACCAACAAACCCTCCACTTTCTTGAATCAACTTCTAGCCCGTCAAACGTCGAAGTCCCTTGAAGTGGTTTTTCCGTCCTTCGTACAGAAGTCCTTATTTATCTTATCTACATGCGAAGGGGAAAGATTCGAAAAGGGAAAAAAGAAGAGACTCAAGCGGAGAATCGAAGGAAAGGATATGGCTATTGGGGATTATGTTTTTCATAAAACTTTCCTCTTAAAATTACTCACTAAGACATGTTTTTGGAAACACTTCTTCCAAAAATACTTTAGAAAAATAGTTTTTCTAAAAAAAAAAAATATCTGTTCTGGTAACCTTAAGCTCTGATACCACGTGTAACACCCCAAGTCCATTAATGTCACTCACAATGGGAATGCATTAACTTCCATGGAGGTTATAAGTGAATATAGAACAATAAAATTACAACAAGACAGATATAAGATAGTACTTGGAAATTAAAAACTTTATTTTATTGCAGCAGAAGTCAAAACATGTTTGATTACATCTTAATACCATAAATCAGAGTCAAGTACAATATCCATCTTGATAAAACAAATACATAATCCCATTACACAAATAGCCATTATAAAAAAGATAACAGGCTGGACTTTACTTCAGCAGTCCTAGCTTTCCGAAAGAGATACGCAATCCAATCTGACTCCACTAGAGCTGGATCCAACCTGAGGATCTGGAGGGAGAAAAATATGGAAAAGAGGGGGGGTCAGACATAAAGTCTGGCGAGTATGATAATTCTACAATACTATTATCAAAATAACTAGACTAAGGCATAAACTGGAAAACAAGGAAATGTCTATGAAAGAGCAGATAAAGGACATAGACAATCGCTAAAGGCAACTTTTTAGGCGCTCCTTAATTACTAAAGGTTAATTATTACACTGCACCACACTGGTCTGCTAACACTGATATTACTGTCGCTTGCTAATCAATATAGGATAATTATTATATTCTACTGTACTGTACCATTCTGTACTGTATTAACACTAACTGCACCCATACTAGTCGCTCTAGAAACTTGATCCCTCTTGATAAAATAGAATGATGATAGCTTCGTGTACTACTAGATGTACCCGCTATCCTCCTCGTTTAACAGTATATCTCTAGCTGCTACCATAGGTAACCAACGTGTACCTATCCCCTCTGGATGTACCCCCTTAAATGGTAATTCCATGTACTCCTAGCTGACGTCATAGGTGCCGCCTGCTCCTATCTCCACTAGGTGTAGCCCCTTAGTAATTAAATGATAGTGGTAGCTCTATATACCCCTAGCTGACTACATAGGGCCGCCTGCTCCTATCTCCACTAGGTGTGTCCACTACCCTGCCCCATTCGATCGGCTCCCTAACTCGTAGATACCCGTGCTGGACCCACAGTGGGGTGTATCACTCCCCTAAAGTGGCAACCCAATACAACGGAGATGCACAGCTTATACCTACACGATGCAACAACGTCTTACCTACCAGCCCGGGGCCACGCACGCACGTGAACCCGTTGGACTTGCGTTGCCACCGCTAACCCGCTTTGGCCTCTAACAATCAGGCCCAGTAGGCGTGTCCCGTCCTCGACTTGGGTCGAGCTTACAAAGATACGAAATGGGCTACTGGTTTGAAAAGGGCCCCCACCATGCTTCCCACCTAGGCTTGGTCCCCTCTAGTATATCCCACTTAACCCCTCCATGTCTACTTACATGTCCGAATTTGGTTAAGGGTTCTTATAGTAATTCCACCTGCTACCCAAGGCACCCACTTAACCCCCATGTCCCACTTACATATTTACTTTGGTTAAGTGTTACTAATCATATTTTCTTATGCCACCCAAGGCACTTACTTAACCCTTTAGTCATGTTCATTTACATGTGTGTTTGGTTAAGTCTTTACTAATCGTATTTCAAATGCCACTAAGGGCAACCACTAGATTCCTCATGCCACCCAAGGCACCTACTTAACCCCCATGTCCCACCTTACATGATTATCTGGTTAAGTATTTCTTAATTTATTAAGGCCATAACCTCATAAAGACCTCTCACATTAGACTGGCATTTATGGCAGCTGGATTTGCCGGGCGGGTCTGGGCAGTCTTACACCATAAAAGAGTCTAACCTCGTGTCTTTACAACTGTTATGCTTTAGTTTGGGCCTAGGACCTCTCACATTGGGCCGACATTTGTGACTACTGGATTTGTCGGGCGGGTCCGGGCAGGTTTACGTCACAAACGAGTCCAACCTCGTGTCCTAAGCATTGATTATTATTAATAATCCATTTCCCCCCAATTTTAATAATTCCCTATTTGAATTATTAATTAATTTCCAGTTTTAACGATGTCCATAATTGACTCAATTATGGCCATCCATTTATGGTATGCAAAATCATACCAAATTTCATCACAAGTTCATTATATGCCATTAAAGGCATTCTAATTCAAGTTAATCCATAATTAGATTATGTCCATTACTCCACATTAATTTTCCAATTAATGTCTTATTTAAATTTTCCACCTTTTAAGGCAATTTCTTAACATCTCAATTTTGTTATATGCCTTTTTAAGGCTATCTTATGCAAATTCTCAATATTAAATCTTTTAATATTATTCCAACCCCACGTTGTACGTTTCGTTCATTAAACGTAAAATATACGTTAGACTCGGATAGTCTAACTCATAGCATAAAAGAAATTATCACAGCAACCACAACATATACATGTGACTAAAATAGATCTAGTCATAAAAGGGTGAAACTTGCATATATGTCCAAAATACAACTTGCATAAGAATTATACATGTCATGGATCTAAAGGTGTCAACTTGTTCATGATTCACATAATATGATCTTAATCCAATTTCATAAACTTGCACAGGTACATGTGTGAATCAACATCATCTAACTTAACAATATGGTTTTAAATGGATACACTTAACTTAATAGGCAAATTCCCATAATCAAGTTTCATTTAATCATAGATTCATGTTTATGGGTACACCTAACTCAATAGGCAAATTCCCATAATCAAGATCCATTAAATTGTAGATTCATGTATATGGGTACACCTAACTTAATAGGCAAATTCCCATAATCATGATCCATTTAATTTTTAGAAGAAAAACATAAACTTTAAAACATGATCCAATTCGCATAAATAACAACATCATGATTTTACAACTTGTACGATTCAACACAACTTAGCATGATATCATAATCATATAACTTATGGATTTCCAACATGTGTGATAATATGAGATCTACAACATATATAAGATTTACAACATAACATAGCATAGTTTACAACATAGCATAACGTTGCATAACATGATTTACATCATAGCATAGTTTACAACATAGCATAGCATGATAGCATAACGTTGCATAACATGATTTACATCATAGTATAGTTTACAACATAGCATAGCATGATAGCATAACGTTGCATAACATGATTTACATCATAGCATAACACAGCATAGGAGCCTTTACAACATATAATTCACAACAACATATGACAGCATAATAGAATAACAAGAGATCCACAATATAGAATTTACAATTACAATTCATATCACTTTCTTGTGATCCATTCATAACTGAATCAAATTATTTTATAATATCATTGTGGGAATCATCATACTCACTGTTTTTAGGAAGAGAAATAGAAAGAGAGAGAGCTTTTGATTTGATTTGAGTAGATTTAGTTGTAGCCTAGGCTTTCTTCTTCTTCTTCTTTAGTTTGTGACGGCTACGCTGAACTCCATGGCAACGGCATGTCGGTAGCTCTCCAATTTTTCAAGTGATTTAGGGTTAGAGTCTACCCACTTATTTATAGATGTTAGGATGCATTTAGGCCATTGGATTTACCCTATAATAGATTAGAGCCATTAGATTTCGTCCAGCCCTCAAAACACAGCCCGAAAACCCAACCAGATGCACCCAGGTCGCCTGGGCTCGACCAGGGAGGTCGACTCTAGTGTCGACCTGCCCCCCCAGACCCCCAGGTCGACCTGGTCTGGGCGGGAGTTTTCCCGCCTGCCTCCATTTCTGCGTTTTTGAAATCTGTTTTAAAATTTGAATTTTTCGCGAAACTTCTCGAGGCTATATCTCGGTCATACGAACTCCGATTTACAAAATTTCGGACTCTATTTCGCGTATTTTTCCGAGATGAACGCAATAGCGCAGCCCGTTTCCCAATATTCTTATATTTGAAATTAATTATTCTTTCATTTGTGAATATTAGTATTAACTGATTTACAGGGTGTTACATTCTCCCCTCCTTAAAGGATTTCGACCCCGAAATCTTCAAGTCAAGAAGAATGTTTAACCTAACATCCTATCAACCATCTACTCAATCATCAAACACTGGCATCCACTGTCCTTATAGACTTCTAATGCTTTTATGTTTAAATGCATAGTGTGTGTATATGTCCGTATCTAATGCAAAATCAGGCGGTCCACTGATTCAGTTGACCTCCTTGATGCAATTCATGACGGTGCCATGCATCCATTATGTATGCAAAAGTTCCTAATTGCTTACATACTACTTCTATATGCGTGCACATCCATTCAACCGAATGCAACATCTATATGATGGTACAACCATTATACATCCATTATACTAAATACATTCATTTATGCAATATGCAATATGTAGTGACTGAGCCGATCTAGTGCCTAAAGTGTGTGTATATATGCATCCACGAGCAACCACTAGCAAACACTTGCATCCATTTTGCATCCATCATACATAACATGTCTCAAACACATGTTTCAACCATAGGATTATCCTAACTAAAGGTCAAAGATACTAATGAGAGGACATACTAAAGATAAGATAAGATAAGATAAGCTATGCGATAAAGGAGAAATTAAAAGACATACCCTCAAAAAGAAAAGGGTACAACGAACGCATCTTCTCTTCTGTCTCCCAAATAGCGTTGCGCTCATCATCTCCCCATTGCACTTTAACTAGTCTGACCTCTCGATTCCTCAACTTTTGATCTCCGACCCAAGAATGCCTGTAGGAGCTCGTCGAATTGTTGCATCACGCTCTATTTCCACCTCTTTAGGCAAGCTCGGCTCCACCACCTCTGTGGTCTCGTGCAAACACTTCTTCAACTGTGATACATGGAATACATCATGTATACCACTATGTCTCTTAGGCAACTTCCACTCTGCCCAATCCTCTCCTTAATGGGAAGCGGCCCTACTAATCTTGACGCTAACTCCCCTCTTGATCCAAAGCGAACTTTGTTCCTTAATGGAGATACCCTGATAAAGACCATGTCCCTTATGCGAAACTCCAGCTCGGTCCTCCTTTTGTTGGCATATAATCTTTGCCTACCTTGCGCCATTTTCATCTTTCTTTGAATCAAGTCGATTCTCTTCCGTAGCCTAAGACACATGACCTAAAAGAAAGAAATACTCAAGAATATGATTCACCCTCTTGGTCTGGCCATCTGTCTGAGGATGATATGCGGTGCTCAGACATAACTGAGTCCCTACCTCCTCTTGTAAGCTCTTCCCAAATTCGCTAGTGAAGATAGGGTCGCGGTCGCTCACCATGCTAGAAGGAACACCGTGCAAACTAATTATCTCCTTAATGTATGAGGAAGCTAACCATGGAGCAGTCCTATTACTCTTCACGGGAATGAAATGGGCGCTCTTAGTAAGTCTGTCTACTATAACCCAAATCCCCGTATCTTGATTTTGGTAACCCATCGGGTTTCCTTTGCTCCGCTTTTACTTGATGGCACTCCGAACATTTAACGACATATTCGGCCACATCCATCTTCATACCGACCCAAAAGAAAACTTGCTTCATGTCCTTTTTCGTCTTGTCCCCGCCAGGATGAATGGTCATTTCTAAATGATGTGCATCATCAAGAATAACTTTCCTTAAGCTCCCGTCCCGTGATACACAAAGTCTATCGTACTCATGCAACCAACCCTTATTATCTAGGTATATCTACTTAGGTGGCTTGATGACTCCCCTCTTATGAGTTTCTCTACTAACTCTACCAACTGTGGGTCATCACGTTGTGCCTCTCCAATCCGTCCCACAAGCGTAGGTCTAATCTTAAGGATGCTAGCAAACCGAGTACAAAACCAATGGATGGTCTAAAGTAAATGGTAGGGATAAACCCTAAGCTATGCCGCTCAACAGACAAAGGACTCGATGTCGATCCTTCCCTACCTAAGGCATCCACCACAACGTTACCCTTTGTAAGGGGTATATGTTACCTCGAAATCGCAGGACGGCAAGAACTCCATCCACCTTTTCTGCCTCCAGTTCAAATCTTTCTGAGAGACCAAAACTTTAGCGACTTATGGTCTTTAAACAACTCAAACTTTTACCAAGACTTGAGCGCAAAAGCTATGGCGGCCAATCCTAGGTCATGGGTAGGGCAATTTTTCTCATGGACTTTCGATAGTCTTCCTTCAAAACATATTACCCTTCCTCTGAGACCTCCCTAAGATGTAGGGCATGTTCTTCTCCGCTTCTAGAGAAAACCAGAATGATATCCCATGCAAAATCATCACAACTATCCATCTCTCACGCAGACTATCCTAGTCAAACTCGACATCCCCCAAGTGCAAGCCCCAAAGGCCTAAACCAATATCAGACAAACACCCAAGGGATACCTCCTTCGAATTCAGACGACCTACGTGAGATGATATTAGTAAAACGGCCAAATAATTGAGCACTTAACCGACTCTGGCTGTCCTTGCCAGTCTAGCTCCAAAGCCATCATTGCTCACCTAACTGGCTTTGAACTATCCACTAGGCACACACGAAGGCTTACTTCGTGCCTCTAGGTAAACCCCGCACTTCATCGAAGATGTCACTATACTCACGGACCACACAAACAAATTCCAAATCACCGTTGGATGCGTCAAAAGATTCTATGCGGCTAAGCATTACTGAACCCCTAGGGTCTCAAGAAATATCGAGGGTCTTTCTATAACGAGTCACAGTCTAACTACCCTCCTTTCCCCATCTAGGATGGCACCACACCTGGCTAGCCAATCCATCCCTAGAATCAAACTACAGCCCGTGAAATGAAGGCGTTGCATTCAACCCCAACGCTCCAGATAGACACTCTCAAATCCCAACAAACCATTTAAGGATGAGCCGAACCACCAACCGGATTTGAGACTAGAATGGGATCCTTAACTAGACTAGTATTTAAGTGCAGTATTTCAACTAACTGAGCAGATACTAACGAGTATGAAGCGCCAGAATCGAACAAGGTACGGACAGGATGATCAAACTGAAAAACTAAGCTTTCAACAGAAATTTTTCTACCTCGTTCTTGCAGCGGTGGGGCCTCAATAGCCTGAACTTGCCCCTTTGCCTGCCTGGGTGCCATAAGAGCCTGCACCTGTCCTCCTGAGGTAGACTCTGCCCTCTGCCCCTCCTTTGGGCAGTCCTTCACTAAATGTCCTATAACTAGCCTTCTTCTTCTCATTCTCCATTCGTGACCTCCCACCAAGATGAGGTTTTGTCCTTTGTTACCCTAACAGCTATTTGAACCTTCCTCCGCATTGTCCATCTTTAAAGGTACCAACAAACCCTCCACTTTCTTGAATCAACTTCTAGCCCGTCAAACGTCGAAGTCCCTTGAAGTGGTTTTTCCGTCCTTCATACGGAAGTCCTTATTTATCTTATCTACATGCGGAGGGGAAAGATTCGAAAAGGGAAAAAGGAAGAGACTCAAGCGGAGAATCGAAGGAAAGGATATGGCTATTGGGGATTATGTTTTTCATAAAACTTTCCTCTTAAAATTACTCACTAAGACATGTTTTTTGAAACACTTCTTCCAAAAATACTTTAGAAAAATAGTTTTTCTAAAAAAAAAATTTATCTGTTCTGGTAACCTTAAGCTCTGATACCACGTGTAACACCCCAAGTCCATTAATGTCACTCACAATGGGAATGCATTAACTTCCATGGAGGTTATAAGTGAATATAGAACAATAAAATTACAACAAGACAGATATAAGATAGTACTTGGAAATTAAAAACTTTATTTTATTGCAGCAGAAGTCAAAACATGTTTGATTACATCTTAATACCATAAATCAGAGTCAAGTACAATATCCATCTTGATAAAACAAATACATAATCCCATTACACAAATAGCCATTATAAAAAAAGATAACAGGCTGGACTTTACTTCAGCAGTCCTAGCTTTCCGAAAGAGATACGCAATCCAATCTGACTCCACTAGAGCTGGATCCAACCTGAGGATCTGGAGGGAGAAAAATATGGAAAAGAGGGGGGGTCAGACATAAAGTCTGGCGAGTATGATAATTCTACAATACTATTATCAAAATAACTAGACTAAGGCATAAACTGGAAAACAAGGAAATGTCTATGAAAGAGCAGATAAAGGACATAGACAATCGCTAAAGGCAACTTTTTAGGCGCTCCTTAATTACTAAAGGATAATTATTACACTGCACCACACTGGTCTGCTAACACTGATATTACTGTCGCTTGCTAATCAATATAGGATAATTATTATATTCTACTGTACTGTACCGTTCTGTACTGTACTAACACTAACTGCACCCATACTAGTCGCTCTAGAAACTTGATCCCTCTTGATAAAATAGAATGATGATAGCTTCGTGTACTACTAGATGTACCCGCTATCCTCCTCGTTTAACAGTATATCTCTAGCTGCTACCATAGGTAACCAACGTGTACCTATCCCCTCTAGATGTACCCCCTTAAATGGTAATTCCATGTACTCCTAGCTGACGTCATAGGTGCCGCCTGCTCCTATCTCCACTAGGTGTACACCCTTAGTAATTAAATGATAGTGGTAGCTCTATATACCCCTAGCTGACTACATAGGGCCGCCTGCTCCTATCTCCACTAGGTGCGTCCACTACCCTGCCCCATTCGATCGGCTCCCTAACTCGTAGATACCCGTGCTGGACCCACAGTGGGGTGTATCACTCCCCTAAAGTGGCAACCCAATACAACGGAGATGCACGGCTTATACCTACACGATGCAACAACGTCTTACCTACCAGCCCGGGGCCACGCACGCACGTGAACCCGTTGGACTTGCGTTGCCACCGCTAACCCGCTTTGGCCTCTAACAATCAGGCCCAGTAGGCGTGTCCCGTCCTCGACTTGGGTCGAGCTTACAAAGATACGAAATGGGCTACTGGTCTGAAAAGGGCCCCCACCAAGCTTCCCACCTAGGCTTGGTCCCCTCTAGTATATCCCACTTAACCCCTCCATGTCTACTTACATGTCCGAATTTGGTTAAGACCCAAGGCACCCACTTAACCCCCATGTCCCACTTACATATTTACTTTGGTTAAGTGTTACTAATCATATTTTCTTATGCCACCCAAGGCACTTACTTAACCCTTTAGTCATGTTCATTTACATGTGTGTTTGGTTAAGTCTTTACTAATCGTATTTCAAATGCCACTAAGGGCAACCACTAGATTCCTCATGCCACCCAAGGCACCTACTTAACCCCCATGTCCCACCTTACATGATTATCTGGTTAAGTATTTCTTAATTTATTAAGGCCATAACCTCATAAAGACCTCTCACATTAGACTGGCATTTATGGCAGCTGGATTTGCCGGGCGGGTCCGGGCAGTCTTACACCATAAAAGATTCTAACCTCGTGTCTTTACAACTGTTATGCTTTAGTTTGGGCCTAGGACCTCTCACATTGGGCCGACATTTGTGACTACTGGATTTGCCGGGCGGGTCCGGGCAGGTTTACATCACAAACGAGTCCAACCTCGTGTCCTAAGCATTGATTATTATTAATAATCCATTTCCCCCCAATTTTAATAATTTCCTATTTGAATTATTAATTAATTTCCAGTTTTAACGATGTCCATAATTGACTCAATTATGGCCATCCATTTATGGTATGCAAAATCATACCAAATTTCATCACAAGTTCATTATATGCCATTAAAGGCATTCTAATTCAAGTTAATCCATAATTAGATTATGTCCATTACTCCACATTAATTTTCCTATTAATGTCTTAATTAAATTTTCCACCTTTTAAGGCAATTTCTTAACATCTCAATTTTGTTATATGCCTTTTTAAGGCTATCTTATGCAAATTCTCAATATTAAATCTTTTAATATTATTCCAACCCCACGTTGTACGTTTCGTTCATTAAACGTAAAATATACGTTAGACTCGGATAGTCTAACTCATAGCATAAAAGAAATTATCACAGCAACCACAACATATACATGTTACTAAAATAGATCTAGTCATAAAAGGGTGAAACTTGCATATATGTCCAAAATACAACTTGCATAAGAATTATACATGTCATGGATCTAAAGGTGTCAACTTGTTCATGATTCACATAATATGATCTTAATCCAATTTAATAAACTTGCACAGGTCATGTGTGAATCAACATCATCTAACTTAACAATATGGTTTTATATGGATACACTTAACTTAATAGGCAAATTCCCATAATCAAGTTTCATTTAATCATAGATTCATGTTTATGGGTACACCTAACTCAAAAGGCAAATTCCCATAATCAAGATCCATTAAATTGTAGATTCATGTATATGGGTACACCTAACTTAATAGGCAAATTCCCATAATCATGATCCATTTAATTTTTAGAAGAAAAACATAAAATTTAAAACATGATCCAATTCGCATAAATAACAACATCATGATTTTACAACTTGTACGATTCAACACAACTTAGCATGATATCATAATCATATAACTTATGGATTTCCAACATGTGTGATAATATGAGATCTACAACATATATAAGATTTACAACATAACATAGCATAGTTTACAACATAGCATAGCATGATAGCATAACGTTGCATAACATGATTTACATCATCGCATAGTTTACAACATAGCATAGCATGATAGCATAACGTTGCATAACATGATTTACATCATAGTATAGTTTACAACATAGCATAGCATGATAGCATAACGTTGCATAACATGATTTACATCATAGCATAACATAGCATAGGAGCCTTTGCAACATATAATTCACAACAACATATGACAGCATAATAGAATAACAAGAGATCCACAATATAGAATTTACAATTACAATGCATATCACTTTCTTGTGATCCATTCATAACTTAATCAAATTATTTTATAATATCATTGTGGGAATCATCATACTCCACTGATTTAGCATGGATTCCTTATGTAGCAGCCCGTCTATCTCTGATTTAATGCTATTCTGACTTGATTTGTTGTAGTTTTGCTTAATTAGTGACAAAAAGGCGATTAGGGAGTGATTTAGAAGATAGAGGCCATTGCTAGGGTTAAAGGAATGTTTGTGGCGGCTAGAACAATGAAAAGAAACCATTCTCTAACTCTTTTCAGCATCCCATAACCCTAATCCTGAAATGGGTTATGGGCCTAGCAGCTAATCACCCTATTAAGCCCGATCAAGCTGTTTTTTCCATCTTCAAATCTTATTTCAGCCATATCTCCCAAACAGTAAGCCCGTTTGATTAATATGACCAATCTACGGAAAGGTAAACCATCATCTGAATCCAATGGAGGTGGCCTCAGGTCAAAACTCTTTACCAACCAAAAGTTATGGGCGAAACAAGATTTGCTAGGTACAAAACGATCATTTAAAATTCGGCAAAAATCGTGAACACGGGAAATGACCCCAATAGTCGTCTCCCAAAGTTACACGACCATACGACTTCGTATGAAAATGAAATAAATATTCTATGATCCTCCGATGCGTAGATTGCAGGTCATTACACTCTCCCCCCTTAAGAAATTTCGCCTCTGAAATTCCTTAACCAAAACTTACAATGGTGCCCCGCATGCCTATCAGCCATTTACAAACAATCAAACATACATAATAACACAACAAGCCTATCCTAGCATGCGGTTTACTAACAAAGGAGTAATTATATCGTGATTAAAATCATACCAGGTAAAGAGCTCTGGATATGACTTCCTTATGTTCTCCTCAGTTTCCCAAGTACAATCATTCTCAATATCACCCCACTGGACCTTAACCAGTTTCGCTGTCTTCTTTCGAAGCTACTTCGTATTATGTCAGACAATACGACTTGTTCTGCGGTTTCCAACTGCCTCGGATTCTATCTCGATATGATCCAACCGATCTGGTGAAATAGTCATATCAGAATCGTGCACGAACTTCCTTAACTGGGAAACATGAAATACGTCGGTAACTTCCGCCATCTTGTCAGGCAATCCAACTTTATATGTAAATTCCCAACTTGTTCGAGAACTAGGAATGGACCAACAAACCTTGGTGCTAACTTACCCCTCCTGCCAAATCGAATTACACTCTTCAACGAAGAGATCTTGACGAACACCAAGTCACCAACGGAGAATTTCAAATCACTTTGCCTTTTATTAGCATAACCTTCTACCTATCTTGGGCAGCCTTCATTCGCTATTGAATAACCTTGATCTTATCGGAAGTTTCTCTTATTGCATCTGGACTAAGCACAAATTTCTCACTGATTTCCAACCAACGTGATGCTGAGTTGCACGGTCTTCCATACAAAGCTTCAAATAGAGCCATATCAATACTAGACTGATAACTATTACTATATGCGAACTCAACCAGATGCAAATGGTCATCCCATGATCCTTCAAAATCCAATATGCAAGCTCTCAAGAGATCCTCTAATACATGATTCACCCTTTCTGTTTGACCGTCTGTTTGAGGATGGTACATAGTACTGAGATGTAATTCTGACACTAAAGCCTCTTGTAAGCTCTTCCAAAACCCACTAGTAAATAATAGATCACGGTCAATCACAATATCTTTAGGTACTCCATGAAATCTTACTACCCACTTCATATACAGTTCCGCTAACTTAGCTATCGTTCTATTCGACTTGACCAGTATAAACCTTGCACTTTTAGTCAATCGGTCCACAATCACCCAAATATTATCATGGCCTAATCTTGTCCTTGGAAAACCATCAATGAAATCCATTGAGACTTGTTCCTATTTCCATTCGGGAATTTCTAGCTGTTGCTACAAACCACTAGGCTTCTTTTGCTCGGCTTTAACCAACTAGAAATTCATGCACTTGGATATAAACTTCCCAACGTCTCTCTTTATCCCTTCCTAGTAGTAGGTCTGCTTCATGGCTTGATACATTTTGTTACCACTGGGATGTATAGTCAGTTTCGACTGGTAGCATTCTCTAAGTACTTCATCTCTCAATCCATTAATGTTGGATACAACTAGTCTCCCGTTCTTTCGAAGCCATCCTTCTCAACCAGGTACGTACTTGTTCGTCTCCTCGGTGTTGATACCCATCTATATCTTGGAGATGATTTCCAATAGGTTGGGATCGTCCCTTTGACTAGAACCAACCCGCTCAATCAAAGTCGGTCTGATTGTCAAACTTGCTAACATTTCTGGATCCAATTCGCACTTAGGTCTGAAATCATATCCTGCGATATACTCCAGTTGCTTCCATTCAAGAAATATAGCCCCCAAACTGGCATGTCTCCTACAATGCATCAGCTAATGCATTGTCCTTCCCAGGAGTGTATGCGATATTGAAATCATATGAAGCCAAGAACTCTAACCATCTATGCCGACGGAGATTTAAATCCTTTTGAGAGAAAAGACATTTTAATGACTTATGATCAGTAAACAACTCGAATCTTTCTCCCAAGAGATAATGTCTCCAACATGTTCAATGCAAACACGATCGCTGCCAATACTAAATCATGGGTAGGATATCTTTTCTCATGCGGTTTCAGTTGTCGACTAGCATAAGCTACAACCCTACCTCTTTGCATCTGTACAACACTTAATCCAGTACCACAGGCATCCGTGTATACCATCATCTCTTCGTTCCCTTTAGGAATAACTAACACTAGTGCACACGTAAATTTCTCCTTTAGACCCTTAAATGCATTCTCACACCTTTTGTCCCAGACAGAAGCTTGATTCTTTTTGGTCAACTGAGTTAACGGCGTCACTATCTTGGAGAAGTCTTTAATAAACTTACGATAATATCCAGCTAATCCACGACAATACCATTTTATGAAACAACATGGCCCAAGAACCTCACTTCTCTCCTCCAAAAGTGACTCTTAGAGAATTTCTCTTTCAACTGGTGTTTCCTCAACACCTCTATCACAGTCCTCAAATGTTCCTTGTGTTCCTCCTCTGTCCTCGAGTAAACCAAGATATCGTCCATGAACACAAGAACAAACTTATTTAGTTTATATCTAAAAACTCTATTCATAAGATCCACAAAATATGCTGGTGCATTGATCAATCCGAATGACAAGACCAACCACTTATAGAATCCGAACGGCATCCAAAAAGCCATTTTAGCTATACTCTCTGCTGCTACTTGGAGCTAATAAAATCCTGTCACGAGATCTAACTAGGAGAATACTCTTGCTCCACTCAACTGATCAAACAAATCATCTATCCGTGGGAGAAGATACTTATTCTTCCTCATCACCTTGTTCAGCTTGCGGTAGTCCACATATAAGCGAAGGGAACCATCGGCCTTAGTAGCAAACACAACTGGTGCTCCCCGCTCGGAGACACTCCTTCTAATAAAGCCCTTCTTCAAAAGATCGCCAACTTGCACCTCGAGCTGTCGCTGCTCCCTTGGTGCCATATGACGAAGTTGCATCACTATAAGTTTGGAACCTTTCACTAAGTCAATTTGAAACTCGATCTATTGGTGTGGTGGAAGTCCGGTCACTTCCCCAAAGATGTCCGAATACTCGCCAGCAATAGGCACATCTCACAACTCATCATGCGGGATGTCGAGGGAATTTAGGAAACTAGCCATCACCCCATCACTAGGTAGGCCACCCAACACCACCCTCCTCCCATCATCTTCTCTAATGGTCACCGAAGACCTCTCACAATCTACCTCCACCCCATACCTTTGGAGCCAATCGACTCCCAAAATAATGTCAAACCCAGTAAAGCCCAAAACAAAGCAATCACAAGCAAACATGCATCCATGACTCGATAAGGCCAAATTACGACAAATCATACCAAGGCTAGTCAAACCACCGATCGGGTTCATCACTACTAAAGGTCTATCGACAATTTCGGGTTCCAATCCCAACCTATCTACTAGGTCACTAGATACGAAGGAATGGGAAGCCTCGGTATTAAACAATACTCAAACAGGAACATCATAAATAGAAAGCATACCTTGGATAATGACACCCTTTCCCTTCTCCGTCGCGGTTGGGGCATTCGACGAAGAAGGAACGGAGTTGATAGCATATGCTTTCACTATTTGCTTCTCCTTTGGGGTTGGGGACATTTATCCTTGTGATGTCCCACTTGGCCGCAATTGAAGCACTTCCTGTCCGTTGGCTTTGCTCGACATTCTCTGGAATAATGACCCTTCTTTCCATAGCTATAACACTCGATATCTTTCTTATCCTTCTTTTTCTAGCCATCCTTGGTTTGGTTCTATTTCCTTTTGTTCTAGGAATTCTTCTTGCCTTCAAAGCTTGCCTGCGGTTTTGGCTTTCCTGCTGATGCAATAGCAACCTCGGTCTTCGACTTAGGGTAAAGGCTCTCTGATCTCAATGCCTTTCCCACAATGGATTCGAATGTCTCATCGATATGGTTTATAAGTCTTTTCCCCAAGTACTCATCTAAGCCAGTTATGAACTTCTCGTTCTTCTTCTCAGCATTATCGATAAGAGATAATCCATATTTCAATAAGGTACCTTATTCAGCAACATATTCCGGGACTGCCCTACCATTCCGCTTAAGCTCTAGAAATTTTCTAATCAATTATGATTTCTGAGCAGCTGGAATAAACTTATCACTGAAGCGAGTCTCAAACTGATGCCAAGTAACTTGATCCTCGAGAGTAGCCGCTTTAATAGCATTCCACCAATTCATACCTCATCATTGAAGTTGACGCGATGCTAACTTTCTCTTCATTGCATCATCGATCCTCAAATCCTCGAAGATGTGCTCACAACTATCAAGCCAGTCATGAACCACTGTAGCTGATTCTGTTCCATGGAACGGCTTTCCACCAAAACTAGTATAATCTTTGTTAAGCTTGGCAAAATCGGCTCTAGGCGCCTGCACTACTGCACCACCACCGTTAGCAGCATTTGGAATTACACATTGAGCATCCCTAAGCATCTCTGACATGAAGGCAGTAAACATCATCCTCATATAAGGGACATTCCCATTGTTGGCTCCTGAACCCGTGCTCCTCGTATTTCGACTCATCGTTCAATACGTAAAGAGAAAACGATCAACCATCTCCTTAGTGGTGCCAGTGCAGTGCGACTTCATCCTTATATATAATAATAGTATATATATATAGTTTTTGAAAACCAAAATATCACAAATATGCGCTCTCATATACGTATATTATCTCTCGCTGATGTCTTCCCCTAGGTTAACTAAGCAACCTAGGCTCTGATATCAAGTGTGACGGCCCGCCTCGCGCCAGCTGACATCACCCCGAAATGTGTTGTGTCGATGCCCGACTAACACGGGACGGTCGTCAAAAGAAAGGGTTTAAAGGATTAATCATCAAGAACCTATAGTATATCTCACAGCGCATGGAATAAAATATAATAATAACATAACTTGGTATAAAACAAGCGAGACAGTGCATAAGCTGAAAACTAAACCATATCCATTAGAGTAGCATAATCCAAAATACAGCTTATGATCCAAGCCATTATTACAATTTCAAAATACTATCTCTAAAGAAAAATAGAAATGGTACACTATTAATGCCCAAAGTAGTGACCAGCAAAAACACAAGGAGAATATGTAAATAGTACGTGGAAATCTCCTGCTCGTCTCCGGATAGCTACTCGAGCATAATCACCTAACCTGTCTCTAGTCTGCTCGTTTAGGAGCACCCAGAGTAATAAGAAGAGACATAAAACTCTAGGTCAGACATAAGTCTGGTATGAGTGATAGCAATAAAATAAAGCAATGACAGGTATAAATAATCATACCTGACCTGGACCTGCAACCAAAGAGTTAGCACAATAAGATGTACAGTACTCTAAGGTAACACAAACACAAAGTGTAAAAATGGAAGTGTGTGTGTCATGGTGATAGCAAACATCAAACATTGCAATCATCCTCACATCTCTCACTCAGTGCGTAAAGCATATGATATCCACCGCTTTGATCACCAGAACCATTGGGGCCATGACGGAGCCTGGCTCCGTACAATTATCACTACGACCACTTTGCCCTTTATTACCCTGATGGAGTCCGACTCCATACAACCTATGATCCCACCGCGCTGGTCCATAGTCAATGCCCCCTCTCTCAATACCGAACCAAAGTTATAGATATCGATAACCCCTTTGCACACGTCCACCGCAAAACCCAACTCTAGAAGTTAACTCGTTGTTTCCCATTTGGATCCTGAGTAATAACTTCTCATTTGGACATCCTTTGCATCTCAGGTTTCTGTCGAATTGGAGTTAATCTTCAGAAGATTCATCGCATAGAAGTAGTGGAAACTGAAATCCGGTTCGGTTCGATGCTCCCTCCTTATCTCCTGATTCCAGTTCGGTTAGGTGCTTCCTCATCTCCAGATTCTGGTTCGGTTCGGTGCACCATTCGACTCGGTTCAGTGCCCTACTATTTTGGATTATCGTCTTCCGTTCGTTTCAGCTCTCCAGCTCGACCCAAACTCCAGTCCACTTCAATCTGATCCGACCCGGGCCTTCCTTTTTTCCCTTAGATTTGCATGCTTCTGAAGATGCCAAGTTCCCGAAACAAACCAAATATCCCGGTCCCATCCGTCCGATCCAGTCGAACCAAAAACCTGCACCTTTTTCCGGCGAGCTTATATTGTCCAATCTCGCCATACGAAGAAATTTTCAACCATTCTAACTATACTAAATAATCATAAAACATCCCAATTAATAGTAACAATATATAGGTTCAATCAAAAAGATCAAAACATCAAGCATATAGGTTATTTTGGATCAAACATATCCAAAACCATGATTTTCCCCTAAACCATATTTAACTATATCTAACAATAGGATTAGCAAACTTAATCCAAATTTTAACCAGTGATATAAAATAATATTTCAAATTTTTTTTGTATTTTTCCCTATTTTTCTGAGCCATTAATTCGCTAATTATCACAAATCACCCCTAATTAGCCGTAATTAGTGTAAAAACATGCAAATCACTCATCTTAGCCACAAATAAATTATACATCTAAAAACTTCACTGATTTTTCATGGATTCCTATATGTAGCAGCCCCTCTATCTCTGATTTCATGCTATTTTGACTTGATTTAATGTAGTTTTGCTTAATTAGTGATAAAAAGCTAATTAGGGAGTGATTTAGAAGATGGAGGCCATTGCTAGGGTTAAAGGAATGTTTGTGGCGGCTAGAATAATGAAAAGAAATCATTCTCTAACTCCTTTCAGCCCTCCCATAGCCCTAATCCCGAAATGGGTTATCGGCCTAGCTGCTAATCACCCTATCAAGCCCGATTAGGCTGTTTTTCATCTTCAAATCTTCTTTCAGCCATATCTCCCAAAGCGTAAGCCCGTTTGCTCAGTGTGACCACTCTACGGAAAGATAAACCATCATTCAAATTCGTTGGAAGTGGTTTCAGATCAAAACTCCTTACCAATAAAATGTTACGGGCGAAACAAGATTCACCAGGGGCAAAACAGTCATTTAAAATTCGAAAAAAATCCTGAACATGGGAAATGACCCAATAGTCGTCTCCCAAAGTTACATGACCATATGACTTCGTATGAAAATGAAACACGATCCTATGATGTGTAGAATGCGGGTCGTTACATCATTCCAAGCATGTATGTGTAATAAGTGATGCAATACGTATGCAAAACATCCTAATATGCATAAAATTTTATATGAGTGCATGGTGCATGTAACACCCCATATTTTAATGCACAATAAATATATTAAAATGAATATTAATTAATTAAATATTCAAAATTGAGTAAAATCGAATTTACAGTTATGTTCGTTACGAAATTCTAGTTCAGATAGACTCTTGGTTTTTGCAAATCGGATTAAGTATGAAGAAGTTATGAATAAAAGAAGTTTGAACTGAAATTAAAATAATTTAAAATAAACAAACAAAGAAGGAAACGATCAAGAGTCAACTCGACCGTACATGGGTTGCTCATGTGTCAATACTATTATCGACCCATGTTGAAGGTGGGTCGACCCACTGCATGCAGGTTGTATTCCTACGCCTGAGCCTAGACTATTTTGTATACTATATTCTTTGCTAACTCAGCCTGAGGTGTACGGTTTATTTTTATAACCTAATAACCTATGCTTTAGATTAACTTATCTATAAATAGGCTAGAACTCTCACCATTTTCTTACACATAACCATTCTTCGTCTGCTTCCTCCTTTAACTTATTTCTAAATAAAATTAAGAAAAGGTCGGGGTGCTGCCGAAACATAGATTGAAGGGACAATTATTGATTTTCTTCAACAACTATTTCAAAGGTTTTTCTGGATCTAATTTAAATCACTATGAGTTCTAATTATTTTTAGATCTGTTATTTAAAAAGTATTTTAACAATAAATGTGACGCCCGCCCTGTACCATAAGACATTTCCCCGAAATGCGCTGTACCAATGCCCGACTAGCATGGGACGATCGTCAAAAAGGTTGAAACGATGAATTACCAAAGAACCAGTAGTATGTCTCACAGCGCATGGATTAAAATATAATAATAACATAACTTGATATAAAACAAGCGAGACAGTATATAAGCTGAAAACTAAACCATATCCATCAGAGTAGTAGAATCCAAAATACAGCTTCATACCCAATTATTACAACTTAAAATACTGTCTCTAAAAGGAAATAACAGAGGTACACTACTAATGCCCAAAGCAGTGACCAACAAAAACACAGGGAGAATATGTACAAAGTAAGTGGAAGCCTCCTACTCGTCTCCGGATAACTACCTATGCATAAACACCTAACATGCCACTAGTCTGCTCGTTTAGGAGCACTCAGAGTAATAAGAAGAGACATAAAACTTTGGGTTAGACTAAAGTCTTGTTAAGCGATAGCAATTCTATACAACTAAATAAAGCAATAACAGGTATAAGTAATCATACCTGACCTGGACCTGCAACCAAAGAGTTAGCACAACAAGATGTACAATACTCTAATGTAACACTAACATAGAGTGTAAATGGAAGTGTGTGTCATGCTAATAGTAAACATCAAACATAGCAATCATCCTCACAGTTCGTAAAGCATACAATATCCACCGGTTTGATCACCAAATCCATTGGGGTCATTACAGGTCCATACCGCACTAGACTTTGTATAACTATTTCTATGACCATGCCCTTCTGGTCCATAATCAATAACCCTAACCAGTCCACACTTCCCTGGCTCTGGTTAGTCTACATGCCCCCTCTCTCAACGGTGAACTAAAGTTATATATATCGATAAGCCCTATGCACACGTCCCGCAGCAAAGCCCAAATCTTGAAGTTAACTCGTTGGTTCCGATCTGGATCCTGAGTAATAACTTCTCACTTGGACCTTCTTTGCATCTCGGGTTCAGGTCGAATTGGAATTGATCTTCAAAAGAGTTCACGGTCATCGTCGCGTAGTAGTGGTAGAAGCTCAAATTCAGTTCGGTTCGGCTTCCTTTCCTCGGTTCAGTTTGGTGCTCCACTACTTCAGTTCGGTTCGTGCTCCGCTATCTCGATTCGGTGCTCCACACTTCGCTTCGTGCTCCTCTGTCTCGGTTCGGTCGTGCTTCACCACTTCGGTTCGGTTCGTGCTTCACCACTTTGGTTCGGTTCGATGCATGTCGATCCGATCCTATGCCCTCCAACTGCTCCGATCTGATTCCAGCTCGATCGACACATGCCTTCCTTATTACCCTGCTCTTTCCTATGTCAAGCTCCAGTTCGGTTCGAATAGTCCCATCCGATCCGAACCGGAATCCTAGCATTTTCCAGCAAGCTTGTATCGTCCATTCTCACCATACGACGGCGTTTTCAACCAATCTAAATTTACTGAACAACAATAAAACATCCCAAACAACAGTAACAACATAAAGGTTCAATAAAAAAAGATCCAAACATCAATCACATAGGCTATTTTAGATCAAACATACCCAAATCCATGATTTTCCCCTTAATTCCCTAAATTTCGGGATTATCAAACATAATCCAAACCAACCCAATTTTATATATGTGACAAAAAATATGATTTTAGAATTTATGCAAATTTTTCCATATTTTTAGGAGTCATTAATTCGCTAATTATCACTAATCACCCCTAGTTAGCCATAATTAGTGAATAAACATGCTAATCACTCACCTTAGCCAAAAATAAATGTTAGATCTAAAACTTTTACTGATTTGGCTTGGATCGCAATGTGGTGCAGCATCTCTATCTTGAATTTGGTGCTAATTTGACTTGATTAGTTATACATTTGATCAACTAGTGATTAGAGAGTGATTAAAGAGAGATTTGGAAGATGGAAGCCATGATTAGGGTTAGAGAAAGGTTTGTAGCAGCTAGAAAAATAAAAGGAGATGATTACCCAACTCCTTTCATCTATCCCATAACCCTAATCCCGAAATGGGTTATGGGCCTAGCTGCTAATCACCCTACTAAGCCCAGTTAGATTTTTTTTCTATCTTCAAATCTTATTTCAGCCATATCTCCCAAACGGTAAGTCCGTTTGATTAATGTGATCACTTTACGGAATGGGAAACCATCATCGATTCCAATGGAAGTGGTTTCAAGGAAAACACCTTACCAATCAAAAGTTATAGGCAAAACAAGATTTGCCAAGGGGGAAATGGTCATTTTAAAATCCGGCAAAAATCGTGAATGAGGGAAATAACCCCAATAGTCATTTCCCAAAGTTACACGACCATATGACTTCGCACGAAAATAAAATAAATATTCTAAGATCCTCGGATATGTAGGATGCAGGTCGTTACGCTCTCCCCCTTAAGAAATTTCGCCGTCGAAATTCCTTAACCAAGGAAAACAAACAATGGTGTCCCTCATGCCTATCAACCATTTACAAACAATCAAACATATAATAAACACAGCAAGCCTATCCTAGCATGCGATTTACTAACAAGGGAATAACTATATCGCGATCAAAAACTTACCAAGTAAAGAGTTTGGTATATGACTTCGTTACGATCTCCTCGGTTTCCCAAGTACAATCAATCTCATTATCACCCAACTGGACCTTAACCAGTTTCACCGTCTTTATGTGAAGTTGCTTCGTATCGTGTCTTATAATACGAATCGTTCTACGGCTTCCAACTGCCTCAGATTCTACCTCGATGTCATCCAAATGATCTGTTGAAATAGTCATATCAGAATCGTGCACGAACTTTCCTTAACTGAGAAACATGAAATATTTTGTGCACTCCTGCCATCTTGTTAGGTAATCAAATTTATACGCTAAATTCCCAACTTGTTCGAGAACTGGAAATGGACTAACAAAACTTGGTGCTAACTTACCTCTCCTACCAAACCAAATCACACTCTTGAACGGAGAAATTTTGGTGAATAACAAGTCACCAATGGAGAATTTCAAATCTCTTTTTCTTTTATCAGCATAACTCTTCTGCCTATCTTGAGCAGCCTTCAATTGCGATTGAATAACCTTGACCTGATCTGAAGCTCCCCTTATCACATCTGGTCAAAGCACAAATTTCTCACCGATTTCCAACCAACATGATGGTGAGTTGCATGGTCTTCCGTACAAAGCTTCAAATAGAGCCATACCAATACTGGACTGACAACTACTATTATTTGCGAACTCAACCAGATGCAAATGGTCATCCCTTAACCCTCCAAAATCCAATATACAAGCTCTCAAGAGATCCTCTAACACATAATTCACCCTCTTTGTTTGACCATCGGTTTAGGGATGGGATGTAGTACTAAGATGTAATTCTGACCCTAAAGCCTCTTGTAAGCTCTTACAAAACCCACTAGTAAATAATCGATCTCGGTCACTCACAATACCTTTAGGTACTCCATGAAATCTCACTACCCACTTCATATACAATTCTGCTAACTTAATTGTCGTTCTATTCCACTTGACTAGTATAAACCTTGCACTTTTGGTCAATTGATACACAATCACCCAAATACTATCATGACCCAATCTTGTCCTTGGTAAACCATCGATGAAATCCATTAAGACTTGTTCCCATTTCCATTCGGGATTTTCCAACGGTTGTAACAGACTACACGGTTTCTTTTGCTCGGCTTTAACTGACTAGCAATTCAAGTACTTGGATATAAACTTCCCAATGTCTCTCTCTTCATCCCTTACCAGTAGTAGGTCTATTTCATTTCTCGATATATTTTGTTACCATCGGGATGTATAGTCAGTTTCGAGTAATGACACTCTATGAGCACTTATCTCTCAATCCATTAACATTGGATACAACTAGTCTCCCATTCTTTCGAAGCCATCCTTGTCGATCAAGTCCATACTTATTCATTCTGTAATGACCCGCATTGTCAGAGGTATTATAATTAATTAATTTAATTATATAAATAGTGATTTAGGGAATTTAATCGTCGTTAATTAAATTAAATAATATATTTAATTCAGAAATAATCAAAATTATTGGGAATCACAATATTCTGTGAACGGGGTCGTCCCTTAGCTTTAATTCAGCTTAGAGTTGAATTATATTGACGAATATATTCAATCGACGACAGTTTGAACGTATAATTTTATTATAATTAAAAATCGAGCTTGAAATGGCGCTGCAGTTCGCGATTTGGCGATTTGAACTTCAACTGAATGTACAGGATTCGTTTTAAGCCAGATTTCTGTGAAACAAGAAACGTTTGGAGCTGGAGGAGTGTATCTTTCTGGTGGAAGAGAAAAATCGGGATTTCGTCGTGTAGATTTTGATTTATGTCCAAATCAAATTCCAGAAAAGTCGATGTGGAATTCCTTTATAATTTGCAACGCTTTATTTACATTATAAAAGGATTTTCGATATAAAACTGAATATCGATAAATCTAAAATCTTAAATATCAAACTGTAAATTCTGATATGATATTCTGGAGCTGTACGATATCATATGTGAAGATATACGATAATAAAAATTTATTTATATTTAATTTAATTATATTTAAATATATTTATATATTTAAATGGGTCATCTAGAGCTTTAAAAATAGCCGGTTTTGCAAACGAAGTCGGAATTCGACGAAACCAGTTTTGTTGGATCCGCAACATCAAATTATTGTTAGATTTCCAGTTTCGTGATTTTTAGAGTCACTGTGTGGCCGTACGGATTTTTAGAGTGAAAAATAGTCAGTATTTCGACAGTTAAAAATACGCTGTGTGAGCATACGAAATCGGAATTCGACGAAACCAGTTTCGTTGGTACCGTAATGTCAAACTCTAGCTACATGTCCAGTTTCGTGATTTTTGAATATCGTGTGTGATCACACGGATTTTTAGAAGGCAAAACGAATAATCGAAAAGGTAATATACTGGGAATATTCTCTCTAGAAAATATCTAGATATTTGTTAAGCCAATATATACCCCCTTTACAAATTCCTTAAGACCTAATCCTCCTGTAAACCAAAAAGAATTGCGCCGCTACTCATTTTTCTTCTTACAATAAATATTCGATCTCAAAGAAATCAAAACAAATGCAAATAAAATCCTTAAATCCTATAACATATATATTCGAGTTGCAAATCGTGATATCTTCATTTTGATGTTGGTTTTGTGGGGTTCGACGTCCTGTTCTGTCGATGGGTTTTTGGGCAGTACAACTAGGGTTGGGATTTATGATCAACACAAGAATCGTTGCAAGGTTTAGTGTTTGTTTTTGGATTCAATGGGGTGTGTAACATCTGTTGGCAAGTTTTTGTGAGTTTCTGAGCAATTTGATGTCGCGATCTCCCTGTAGCCGTGCACTATAGGCTGATCGACGGACATTGTATGGGGGCGACGAGTTGGGGTTTAAGGTGTTGGGAAGGAGGAGATTGTGAAGAGCAAAGGATTGGTGAAGTCGAATTTAGTTTTCGTGGAGTATCGGATGAGAAACGGGGATGGGGAGTGACGTGAATGGCTTGAGGAAGAACAGGGAGCTCACGGGTATGGGCCGGCTAAATATAAGGTTAAGGCCCGGTATATATAAATCCATGTTTTTATTTAAATTAAATAATGTATTAACTTCGTAATGCCGTATCTTGCCCGTACTAGGTCGGATTCGCAAACCGTAAGTTGCGTTGGGATCGTATGGACGGACACTACACAATGAGACTGACCGCGAGTCAATCAGAGTCCGTTACAATTTATAGCAAAATAAATTGTCCGTCAGAATCAAACGATGGTTGTCGTTATTAACGACGATCGTCCAATGTGAGTAAAACTCATGAACTCTGAATAGTTATATTTTTATAATGTATTCTTAGAACTGTTAATCATCTGTTCATTGTTGTGTGTTGGTTGATTGATTGAACTGCTAGTCAGTTAGTGGAAATTATATATATATATAAACCTTTAAATATTTATATATTGATGCTATTATCAGAATAATCAGTACTGAACTGAAAGTGATGTTGATTTTACTGTGTAACATCTGTGGATGCAGGAAAACAGGTTGGAGGGACCCAACTGGGTTCCTCAATATTTATAATACTGTTTTGATTCATATATTGTGATATAGAATCTTTGGTCGATTATATGTGCTTGGACGATATTGAACATCGTGATTTGATATGATTGAATACCATAACATACCGAAATGTTGATAAGGGGATTTTCAAAGTGATATTGAAAATAGAATATTTATAAAATGGGATATTTATAAGTAAGAGATATTTATAAAGTGGAATATTTATAAATAAGAAATGTTTATAAATTGGAATATTTATAAATAGGAGATATTCAAAAAGGAAATAATTACAAACCATTTTTCTTTTTGAATGGAAAGGCTTGTGTGGCGGGTTTAGGGATTTTCCCGATGCTCCCGTTACAAAGGAGGTTATGGTGAATTTTTCAGAGAATTAAAGGAGTTAGAATATTTCAAGAATAAATTTGAAAAGGAAATATTTGTAAGCCATTTACAAATAGAATTGAAAAGGGTACGTTATAAAAAGGAAATCATTTTTAAAGTGTAGTACCGTTATTTAAAAGTAAATCTTTTCAAATGAATAAAACGTTGTTAAAAAGGAAATCTTTATAAAGTGAATAAAGTAAATCGAATATGGTATTCAAAAGGAGTTAAATAGAATATGGTATTCGAAGGGAGTAAATCGAATATGGTATTCGAAAGTTAGTAAAACGAATATGCTATTCGAAAGGGGTTAGTCGAGTCGAGTTAGTTGAATAGAGTTAACTAGTTCAGTAGAGTTAACCAGTTCAGTAGAGTTAACCAGTTCAGTAGAGTTAACCAGTTCAGTAGAGTTAACCAGTTCAATAGAGTTAACCATTTGGGTTAAGTAAGTCAAGTTAACCAGTGAGTTAAGTAAGTCAAGTTAACCAGTTGAGTTAAGTAAGTCGAGTTAATCAAGTCGAGTGGATTGAGTTAGAGTTACTCAGTTAGAGTTAATCGATTAGAGTTAAAACGAACTAGAGTTAATCAAATATTGTTATTTGAGACAGAGTTAGTCAAACATAGTATTCAGGGTAAGTTGCCATCTCGTACGACTGCTAGCGTAATTCGTAGGGTTGTAAATAGCCTTAGGCGGTCGAATGTTTCCTGAGGGAATCAGGTGTAACCATTTGTGATCGCTGCGATCTAGAGTTAAACGAATGGAGTTAAATCGAATATTAGTTATTCGATAGGAGTTAATCAAGTTGAGTTAAATAAAACCAAGTTAGTCGAGCCTAGGTTAATCGAATCGAATTGGTCGAACCAAGTAAGTCGAGTTAGTCGAGTTGGTCGAGTTAAGTTCGTCAAGTTAAATTAATCGATGTTAGTTTCATCGAAAGGAGTTATCGATGTTAGTTTCATCGAAAGGAGTTATCGATGTTAGTTTCATCGAAAGTAGTTATCGATTATAGTTTAATCGAAGTGACATTTATCGAATAAGAGTTATTCGAAAAGAGATTTGCGAATATAGTTTATTCGAAAGTGAGATTTTCAGATATGAGATATTTGAAAAGAAAGAGTTATCGAATATTAGTTATTCGAAGAGAGATTATCGAATATCGTTTATTCGAGGAGTAATCAAATATAGCATATTTGAAAGGAACGAGTTAATTGAATATAGGTTATTCGAAGAAGAGTTAATCAAATAGAGACTTCTCGAAGAGAGTAAATCGGCGAATTCGATTTTATCGAATTCGGGAAAGTACTTATACTTTCCAGTGTTTAAATAGAGATTTATTTATTTATAAATAAATAAGTGTTAGGTTAATTATTCACTAATAAGAATAGAAGTTATAATTAAAGTTAGATAATTCGAAAGGAGGGATTATAACGTTATCGTTATAACCAATGTTTTAAATATAGAAGTGGATTAGTAAAATTGGATCCGAGAAAGGCGTAAAGAAGTTGTTAAAGATTAAAAGATAAACTTTGACCATTTCGAAGTTATAACGTTGTTCAGTTAAGGTCTGAGAGGTAATTATACCCCAACTTGCGTGACTTCCTTCTTAACTAAGAAATGGTAAGGTTCGATCGTAAAGGAGTTTTGGAAATGTTTTCCAAACGAGAATCAGAAATGTTTTCTGATAAAAGAAAATAAGAATTTTGAATATAGGGAAACAGGAGATAAGTAAATAAATGAACTAAAGAGATTAATGTTAAATGATGTTTGTTCGATAAAATTTCCATCTGGAAATAATATCGTTGTTTGCACACTTGTTTTTTTTCTTTGATGGTTAACTCACAGACTATCAAAGTTTTGACCATTTTAACGTTGTTAATATGGAGAGACCGGTTGGATTATTATCCGAAGAACCACTCTGTATTGGCATAAGCGTTGCAAATCATATATGCCAAAGACAATTGAAGACGGAGTAAAATGCAAGGGCTGTTGTATAAGTCTTAGATAACAGTGACTAAGATGGATATACTGAATAGTGCCTTCGGTTTGTCCAGTCCCAGGACAACTTGTATGGATGAAGGTCTGACAGAGTATATCCAATGGATCGCGTAAGTTGATCTGTTCAAGCGTATTCACGTTTGGTGGTGGAGGAATTCGTTTCTCTAAGCTGTATACCCGTGTTATTTTTGGATAAACCAATTTGTGATTTGGCAGGTATGACGATGTGACATTCTAAGTGAATGAGGATGACTTGTGTGGATGATTGTCTGACAGAGTATTTCCAGAAAGGTCACGTACTTTGATTTCTTCAACCGTACCAAGAGTGGAAGCGGAGAAGGAAAATCTTTAGCTAACACGTAATGTACTGTTGTAGATGTCAATTAGTGATTTTTGATGGATCTGACAATGTGGCATTCGAAGTGAATCTGATGTGATGATAAAGCGTAGCTTCTAGCCTCATCAACCGGTAAATGACAGAAATTGGGCAGGCAGCATGGCTAAATCGGTCGCACCGAAGTAGGGTGTATAATCACCTATCTAGAGAATATTCATTTGTTTCTTAAATCTATCAATGCGGTCCCATATATATACGGGAACGGTTGCTCATCCCAACCGTTGGTGATATACATTCGATACACTCAAGCAAAATGAGTGGTCGGTCATGTGTGGATGAGTTACAAGATGTTCTTGTTGAACTCCAGTGTATCGTTCCTAGAGTACACTGATCGGAAGGTGGTTCCATACCTTGTCATAGTTGGAAATCCATTACCCAATACGTGCTTGCGGTTTTGATTGTATACTATATGTAGAACGTGAGATGAAAGCGTTTCTGCTAGATTGATATCTATTTGTACATAGACATTATTATAATATCAGAATGATATTGCTTGTCAAAGATGTTGGATTCTCATAAGGGAAAACCCCGCTCCGTATTCACGGCGTGGTCTTATGAGATATCATATATATGTTAAACTGTGTTAAACTATTTTACTCACACCAGTCCCATGGCTGACCCGGAGTTTACTTTGTTGTTTTCCCTAAACTCTTGGGTGCCTAAATTTGTACGGGCAGTCAAGTAGTCGGGATTTACAGATATACTTGAAGAGCTGGGGCAGGAGGCTTCTGGATCATATAGCTATAGTTTATTTCCACTGTGTTGTAAGTGTTGTACTCTGATAAGTGCTATTGTATACATAACTGTTATATTTCAAAGTTATGTTATATATTATATGTTATTCGTCCCGCTGTGAGGTTCGTGTTACTCTGATGTTGTGTTCTTCTTCTTCTTCTATTCTAAGTTTCTATCTTATCTATCCTCACCCTCTAATTACTTTCATTAATTACCAGGATTTTTTGATGTTTTGGTTATCGACATCGTGCTTATGTCGATAACCAAAGTCGCCGAAAATCCGGGTCGTTACAGTTGGTATCAGAGCTTAAGTTAAGAATTACTTGGCTCTGTGGCGTGACTCGGTAGAGATAGGGTTAGTAATACCCTAGATTGAGTTGAGTGTATATATACGAGTGTACGTATTTGATATAAAATTGGTTTTATATTGTGGAGATTCATTGTCTGAGTTGTTTATGAGTTCTGGTCGATCAGTTTGATCCACTGTATCGGTAGGAGTAAATAAATACTTGAATACGATGGACCGACACAGTATGGATATGTAATATATTATCATATATTAGATATATTGGTTGTATTATAATCGAGTAAGATTATAAAAGTGAAATGGTTATAAATAACTAATCAGAATCATATAAGTAAAGTATATGAAATAAGATGAATTAAATATGAATTTAAATCAGATTTGGAATTAAAATAAGGAAATTTTAAGTTCCTGGGAGATTTTGAGATGTTTTCAAAATGGATGTATTTAGTAAGGGTTTTGAAAATGAATATAGTATTGAACTCACTTTGATCGCTGGAAAATAATTCTGATGATGGTGTACACATCATCAGTGTGATTTTCAAGTTGTAAGTGACGGATTACTACCCAAGATTTTATTTTAAAATTTGTTTTGCGAAAACAAGTTGTTTAAGAATTCAAATGTTTTGAATTGGTGTTATGATTTCAAATGGACTTGAAATAAAAGCCCAGGAATTTAAATTCTAGAATTTAAATTTAACTTGTTAAGTTATGTAGAAACTGGGGTGATAAGAGAATAATCTGAAGTGGTCTTGTACTGACGAGTTAAGAATTTGAAATCAAGAATTGGACTTTGATTTGAAATGAAATTCGACTTAGGTATAAGCGAATGGTTGAATTTGTGGATAAGAATTGATTGGAGTTTGATTGGAAATACATTGGTATATGCTGAATTGACAGCAGGTGAAAGTGATAGAGTTGATATAACCGATAAAAAGGTACAAGTTTACATTTGATATAAGCATGAGATTTATGAGCCGAATTGGCAAGCCGCTTGGCTGTTTGATTTTCTTTTGGGTTAGGGAAGGCCTAGAGAGGCGAGTTGTGGTTATACCAATAGGGCTGTACAAAGGAGGTTATGGCGAAATTTTCCGAAAATTTAAAGTGTTAGAAAATTTTCAGAATTTTTGAAAATTTTAGTTAGTCAAAATGAATAAATATTTTAGTCGATATTAATTGGTTTAGTTGAAATCAGAGATAAGGGGTAAACCGATAAGCTTTTACCAAATAGATAGGGTCGTCCTCTAACTTAGCAATTTCGAGGACGAAATTATTTTAAGTGGGGAAGATTGTAATGACCCGCATTGTCAGAGGTATTATAATTAATTTATTTAATTATATAAATAGTGATTTAGGGAATTTAATTGTCGTTAATTAAATCAAATAATATATTTAATTCAGAAATAATCAAAATTATAGGGAATCACAATATTCTGTGAACGGGGTCGTCTCTTAGCTTTAATTCAGCTTAGAGTTGAATTATATTGACGAATATATTCAATCGACGACAGTTTGAATATATAATTTTATTATAATTAAAAATCAAGCTTGAAATGGCGCTGTAGTTCGCGATTTGGCAATTTGAACTTCAACTGAATGTACAGGATTCGTTTTAAGCCAGATTTCTGTGAAACAAGAAACGTTTGGAGCTGGAGGAGTATATCTTTCTGGTGGAAGAGAAAAATTGGGATTTCGTCGTGTAGATTTTGATTTATGTCCAAATCAAATTCCAGAAAAGTCGTTGTGGAATTCCTTTATAATTTGCAACGCTTTATTTACGTTATAAAAGGATTTTCGATATAAAACTGAATATCGATAAATCTAAAATCTTAAATATCAAACTGTAAATTCTGATATGATATTCTGGAGCTGTACGATATCATATGTGAAGATATACGATAATATAAATTTATTTATATTTAATTTAATTATATTTAAATATATTTATATATTTAAATGGGTCATCCAGAGCTTTAAAAATAGCCGGTTTTGCAAACGAAGTCAGAATTCGACGAAACCAGTTTTGTTGGATCCGCAAAATCAAATTATTGTTAGATTTCTAGTTTCTTTGTTTTTAGAGTCACTGTGTGGCCGTACGGATTTTTAGACTGAAAAAACGTCAGTATTTCGACAGTTAAAAATACGCTGTGTGAGCATACGAAGTCGGAATTCGACGAAACCAGTTTCGTTGGGACCGTAATGTCAAACACTAGCTACATGTCCAGTTTCGTGATTTTTGAATATTGTGTGTGATCACAAGGATTTTTAGAAGGCAAAAAGAATTAACAAAAAGGGAATATACTGGGAATATTCTCTCTAGAAAATATCTAGATATTTGTTGAGCCTATATATACCCCCCTTACAAATTCCTTAAGACCTAATCCTCCTGTAAACCAAAAAGAATTGCGCCGCTGCTCATTTTTCTTCTTACAGTAAATATTCGATCTCAAAGAAATCAAAACAAATGCAAATAAAATCCTTAAATCCTATAACATATATATTAGAGTTGCAAATCGTGATCTCTTCATTTTGATGTTGGTTTTGTGGGGTTCGACGTCCTGTTCTGTCGATGGGTTTTTGGGCAGTACAACTAGGGTTGGGATTTATGATCAACACAAGAATCGTTGCAAGGTTTAGTGTTTGTTTTTGGATTCAATGGGGTGTGTAACATCTGTTGGCAAGTTTTAGTGAGTTTCTGAGCAATTTGATGTCGCGACCTCCCTGTAGCCGTGCACTATAGGCTGATCGACGGACTTTGTATGGGGGCGACGAGTTGGGGTTTAAGGTGTTGGGAAGGAGGAGATTGTGAAGAGCAAAGGATTGGTGAAGTCGAATTTAGTTTTCGTGGAGTATCGGATGAGAAACGGGGATGGGGAGTGGCGTGAATGGCTTGAGGAAGAACAGGGAGCTCACGGCAAAGTCCTGGAGGAAGAAAGGGTGTGTACAGTTGCGGGTCGGGTTCAAATAGAAGGGTATGGGCCGGCTAAATATAAGGTTAAGGCTCGTTATATATAAATCCATGTTTTTATTTAAATTAAATCATGTATTAACTTCGTAATGCCGTATCTTGCCGTACTAGGTCGGATTCGCAAACCGTAAGTTGCGTTGGGATCGTATGGACGGACGCTACACAATGAGACTGACCGCGAGTCAATCAGAGTCCGTTACAATTTATAGCAAAATAAATTGTCCGTCAGAATCAAGCGATGGTTGTCGTTATTAACGACGATCGTCCAATGTGAGTAAAACTCACCAACTCTGAACAGTTATATTTTTATAATGTATTCTTAGAACTGTTAATCATCTGTTGATTGTTGTGTGTTGGTTGATTGATTACACTGCTAGTCAGTTAGTGGAAATTATATATATATATATAAACCTTTAAATATTTATATATTGATGCTGTTATCAGAATAATCAGTACTGAACTGAAAGTGATGTTGATTTTACTGTGTAACATCTGTGGATGCAGGAAAACAGGTTGGAGGGACCCAACTGGGTTCCTCAATATTTATAATACTGTTTTGATTCATATATTGTGATATAGAATCCGTGGTCGATTATATGTGCTTGGACGATATTGAACATCGTGATTTGATATGATTGAATACCATGACATACCGAAATGTTGATAAGGGGATTTTCAAAGTGATATTGAAAATAGAATATTTATAAAATGGGATATTTATAAATAAGAGATATTTATAAAGTGGATTATTTATAAATAATAAATGTTTATAAATTGGAATATTTATAAATAGGAGATATTCAAAAAGGAAATAATTACAAACCATTTTTCTTTTTGAATGGAAAGGCTTGTATGGCGGGTTTGGGGATTTTCTTAATGCTCCCGTTACAAAGGAGGTTATGGCGAATTTTTCAGAGAATTTAAGGAGTTAGAATATTTCAAGAATAAATTTGAAAAGGAAATATTTGTAAGCCATTTACAAATAGAATTGAAAAGGAAACATTATAAAAAGGAAATCATTTTTAAAGTGTAGAACCGTTATTTAAAAGTAAATCTTTTCAAATGAATAAAACGTTGTAAAAAAGGAAATCTTTATAAAGTGAATAAAGTAAATCGAATATGGTATTCGAAAGGAGTTAAATCGAATATGGTATTCGAAGGGAGTAAATCGAATATGGTATTCGAAAGTTAGTAAAACGAATATGCTATTCGAAAGGGGTTAGTCGAGTCGAGTTAGTTGAATAGAGTTAACTAGTTCAGTAGAGTTAACCAGTTCAGTAGAGTTAACCAGTTCAGTAGAGTTAACCAGTTCAGTAGAGTTAACCAGTTCAGTAGAGTTAACAAGTTGGGTTAAGTAAGTCAAGTTAACCAGTGAGTTAAGTAAGTCAAGTTAACCAGTCAAGTTAAGTAAGTCGAGTGGATCGAGTTAGAGTTACTCAGTTAGAGTTAATCGATTAGAGTTAAAACGAACTAGAGTTAATCAAATATAGTTATTTGAGACAGAGTTAGTCAAACATAGTATTCAGGGTAAGTTTCCATCTCGTACGACTGCTAGCGTAATTCGCAGGGCTGTAAATAGCCTTAGGCGGTCGGATGTTTCCTGAGGGAATCCGGTGTAACCATTTGTGATCGCTGCGATCTAGAGTTAAACGAATGGAGTTAAATCGAATATTAGTTATTCGAAAGGAGTTAATCAAGTTGAGTTAAATAAAACCAAGTTAGTCGAGCCTAGGTTAATCGAATCGAATTGGTCGAACCAAGTAAGTCGAGTTAGTCGAGTTGGTCGAGTTAAGTTCATCGAGTTAAATTAATCGATGTTAGTTTCATCGAAATGATTTATCGATGTTAGTTTCATCGAAAGGAGTTATCCATGTTAGTTTCATCGAAAGGAGTTATCGATGTTAGTTTCATCAAAAGTAGTTATCGATTATAGTTTGATCGAAGTGAGATTTATCGAGTAAGAGTTATTCGAAAAGAGATTTGCGAATATAGTTTATTCGAAAGTGAGATTTTCAGATATGAGATATTTGAAAAGAAAGAGTTATCGAATATTAGTTATTCGAAGAGAGATTATCGAATATCGTTTATTCGAGAAGGAGTAATCAAATATAGTATATTCGAAAGGAAGGAGTTAATCGAATATAGGTTATTCGAAGAAGAGTTAATCAAATAGAGACTTCTCGAAGAGAGTAAATCGGTGAATTCGATTTTATCGAATTCGGGAAAGTACTTATACTTTCCAGTGTTTAAATAGAGATTTATTTATTTATTTATAAATAAATAAGTGTTAGGTTAATTATTCACTAATAAGAATAGAAGTTATAATTAAAGTTAGATAATTCGAAAGGAGGGATTATAACGTTATCGTTATAACCAATGTTTTAAATATAGAAGTGGATTAGTAAAATTGGATTCGAGAAAGGCATAAAGAAGTTGTTAAAGATTAAAAGATAAACTTTGACCATTTCGAAGTTATAACGTTGTTCAGTTAAGGTCTGAGAGGTAATTATACCCCAACTTGAGTGACTTCCTTCTTAACTAAGAAATGGTAAGGTTTGATCGTAAAGGAGTTTTGGAAATGTTTTCCAAACGAGAATCAGAAATGTTTTCTGATAAAAGAAAATAAGAATTTAGAATATAGGGAAATAGGAGATAAGTAAATAAATGAACTAAAGAGATTAATGTTAAATGATGTTTGTTTGATAAATTTTCCATCTAGAAATAATATCGTTGTTTGCACACTTGTTTTTTTTCTTTGATAGTTAACTCACAGACTATCGAAGTTTTGACCATTTTAACGTTGTTAATATGGAGAGACTGGTTGGATTATTATTCGAAGAACCACTCTGTATTGGCATAAGCATTGCGAATCATATATGCCAAAGACAATTGAAGACGAAGTAAAATGCAAGGGCTGTTGTATAAGTCTTAGATAACAGTGACTAAGATGGATATACTGAATAGTGCCTTCGGTTTGTTCAGTCCCAGGACAACTTGTATGGACGAAGGTCTGACAGAGTATATCCAATGGATCGCGTAAGTTGATCTGTTCAAACGTATTCACGTTTGGTGGCGGAGGAATTCGTTTCTCTAAGCTGTATACCCGTGTTATTTTTGGATAAACCAATTTGTGATTTGGCGGGTATGACGATGTGACATTCTAAGTGAATGAGGATGACTTGTGTGGATGATTGTCTGACAGAGTATTTCCAGAAAGATCACGTACTTTGATTTCTTCCCGTACCAAGAGTGGAAGCGAAGAAGGAAACTTCTTTAGTTAACACGTAATGTACTGTTGTAGATGTCAATTAGTGATTTTCGATGGATCTGACAATGTGGCATTCGAAGTGAATCTGATGTGATGATAAAGCGTAGCTTCTAGCCTCATCAACCGGTAAATGACAGAAATCGGGCAGGCAGCATGGCTAAGTCGGTCGCACCGAAGTAGGGTGTATAATCACCTATCTAGAGAATATTCATTTGTTTCTTAAATCTATCAATGTTGTCCCATATATATACGGGAACAGTTGCTGATCCCAACCGTTGGTGATAAACATTCGATACACTCAAGCAAAATGAGTGGTCGGTCATGTGTGGCTGAGTTACAAGATGTTCTTGTTGAACTCCAGTGTATCGTTCCTAGAGTACACTGATCGGAAGGTGGTTCCATACCTTGTCATAGTTGGAAATCCATTACCCAATACGTGCTTGCGGTTTTGATTGTATACTATATGTAGAACGTGAGATGAAAGCGTTTCTGCTAGATTGATATCTATTTGTACATAGACATTATTATAATATCAGAATGATATTGCTTATCAAAGATGTTGGATTCTCATAAGGGAAAAACCCGCTCCGTATTCACGGCGTGGTCTTATGAAATATCATATATATCTTAAACTGTGTTAAACTATTTTACTCACACCAGTCTCATGACTGACCCGGAGTTTACTTTGTTGTTTTCCCTAAACTCTTGGATGCCTAAATTTGTGCGGGCAGTCAAGTAGTCGGGATTTACAGATATACTTGAAGAGATGGAGCAGGAGGCTTCTGGATCATATAGCTATAGTTTATTTCCGCTGTGTTGTAAGTGTTGTACTCTGATAAGTGCTATTGTATACATAACTGTTATATTTCAAAGTTATGTTATATATTATATGTTATTCGTCCCGTTGTGAGGTTCGTGTTACTCTGATGTTGTGTTCTTCTTCTTCTTCTATTCTAAATTTCTATCTTATCTATCCTCACCCTCTAATTTATTTCATTAATTACCAGGTTTTTCGATGTTTTGGTTATCGACATCGTGCTTATGTCGATAACCAAAGTCGCCGAAAATCTGGGCGTTACACATTCCCTCACCGTCGATACCTATATCTAGCTTGGAGATGATTTCCAATAGATTTGGATCATCCCTCTGACTGGAATCGATCCACTCAATCAAAGTTAGTCTGATCGTCAAACTTGCTAACATCTGTGGATCTAATTCACACTTAGGTCTGAAATCATATCCTGCGATTTACTCTAGTTGCTTCCGTTCCAGAACCCCCAAATTGGCATGTCTCCTAATAAATGTATCCACTACTGCATTGCCCTTTCCCGTATGTGTATGCGATATTGAAATCATATGAAGCCAAGAACTCTAACCATCTCTGTTGGCGAAGATTTACATCCTTCTAAGAGAAAAGATACTTTAATGACTTATGATCGGTAAACAACTCGAATCTTTTGCCCAAGAGATAATGTCTCCACATCTTTAACACGAAAACGATCGCTGCCAATTCCAAATCATGGGTAGGATATCTTTTCTTTTGCGGTTTTAGTTGCCGACTAGCATAAGCTACAACCCTACCTCTTTGCATCAGTACAACACCTAGTCTGGTACCACGTGCATTCGTGTATATCATCATCTCTTCGTTCACTTTAGGAATAACTAAAACTGGTGCACACGTTAACTTCTCCTTTAGGATCTTAAATGCATTCTCACACCTTTTGTCCCAAGCAAAAGCTTGATTCTTCTTGGTCAACTAAGTTAACAACATCACTATCTTGGAGAAGTCTTGGATAAACTTACGATAATATCCAGCTAATCCTAAGAAACTTCTCACGTCTGTTGCATTCTTGGGTGTAGACTAATCTTGCACCGTAGCCACCTTCACAGGATCCACGGCAATACCATTCTATGAAACAACATGGCCCAAGAATCTCACTTCCCTCCTCCAGAAGTGACACTTAGAATTTTTTTCTTTTAATTGGTGTTTCCTCAACACCTCCATCACTGTCCACAAATGTTCCTTGTGTTCTTCCTCTATCCTCGGGTAAACCAATATATCATCCACAAACACAAGAACAAACTTATTTAACTGATCTGTGAAAACCCTATTCATAAGATCCGCAAAATATGCGGCTATATTGGTCAACCCGAATGGCATGACTAACCACTCATAAAAACCAAACGTCGTCCGAAATGTCGTTTTAGGTATACTCTCAGCTGCTACTCAGAGTTGATGAAATCCTGTTGCTAGATCCAACTGGGAGAACACTCTTGCTCCATTAGTTGATCAAACAAATTGTCTATCCATGAAAGAGGATACTTATTCTTCCTTATTACCTTGTTCAACTCGCGGTAGACCAAAAATAAGCATAGGAAAGCATCAACCTTAGTAGCCAATACAACTATTGCTCCCCACATGGAAACACTTCTTCGGATAAATCCCTTCTTCAAAAGATCGCCTACTTGCACCTCGAGCTCTCGCTGCTCCCTTGGTGTCATACAACGGAAGTGGCATCACTATAGGTCTGGCATCTTTCACTAAATCAATCTGAAACTCGATCTCTCGGTGTGGTGGAAGTTCGATCACTTCCTCAAAGATGCCTGGATACTCGCTAGCAGTAGGCACATCTGATAACTCATTATGCGGGATGTTGAGGGAATTTAGAAAACTAGCCATTGCCTCATGACTATCTAGGCAACCCAATACTACCCTCCGCCTATCATCTTCTCTAATGGTCACCGAAAACCCCTCACAGTCTACAACCACCCCATAAACCAATCGACTCCCAAAATAATGCCAAACTAAGTAAAGCCTAAAACAAAGAATAACAAGCAAACATACATCCATGACTCGATAAGACCAAATTACGACAAATCTTACAAAGCCTAGTTGAACCACCAATTGGATTCGTCACAACTAAAGGTCTATCGACAATCCTGGGTTCCAATTCCAACCTATCTACCAGGTCACTAGATACGAAGGAATGGGAAGCCCCGGTATCAAATAATATTCAAACAGGAACATCATAAATAGAGAGCATACCTTGAATAACGACACCCTTTCCCTTCTCCGCCGCAGTTGGGGCATTCGACAAAGAAGGAACAACGTTGATATCATATGCTTTTACGATCTACTTCTCCTTAGGGGGTTGCGGGCATTCATTCTTAAAATGTCCCACTTGGTCACAGTTGAAGCACTTCCTCTCCCCTGGCTTTGCTCGACAATCTCTGACATAGTGGCCCTTCTTGCCGTAGCCAAAGCGCTGGATATCTTTCTTATTCTTCTTTTTCTGACCATCCTTGATTTGGTTCTGTTTTCTCTTATTCTGAGACTTCTTATTGCCTTCACCACTTGTTTGCGGTTTTGGCTCCTCTGCTGATGTAATAGGAACCTCGGTCTTCGTCTTAGGGTAAAAGCTTTCCGACCTCAATGCCTTCCCCCACAATAGATTCGGAAGTCTCGTCGATATGGTTTATAAGTCTTTCCCCCAAGTACTTATCTAGGCAAGTTATGAACTTCTCGTTCTTCTTCTCGACAGTATTGATAAGAGATAATCCATATTTCGATAAGGTATCGAATTCAGCAGTATACTCGGAGACTGCCCTACCATTCTGCTTAAGCTCAAAAACTTCCTGGACAATTCTAATTTCTGAGCAGCTAGAATAAACTTGTCACTGAAGCGAGCCTTAAACTGATGCCAAGTAACTTGATCCTCAGAAGTAACTGCTTTAATAGCATTCCACCAATTCATTGCCCGTCCTTGAAGCTGATGTGATGCTAGCTTTTTCTTCATTGCATCGTCAATCCCCAAATCCTTGAAGATGAAATCACAACTATCAAGCCAATCCTGACCCTCCGTAGCCGATTCCGTTCCGTGGAACGACTTCCCACCAAGACTAGTATAATCCTTGTTAAGCTTGGAGAAATCGGCTCTAGACGCCTTCACTACTACACCACCACCATTAGCAGCATTAGGAACTACTCCTAAAGCATCCTAAGCATCTCTCGCATGAAGCCAGTGAACATTGTCCTCATATTAGGGACATTCCCATTATTGTCCCCTGAACCCGCTCCTTCTTTAGCTCCCGATGTGGGGTTCCTCATTGTACTCCTCGTATTTGAAAATTCGATTTGTACAACTTAAAGGATCTATATGGATAATGAGGAAATATATGTGATATACTAGCTAAATAATGTGCAAAATTTTATGCAAATAAAATCTAAGTTACCGAGATATATAATAAGTAAATAAAAATAGTAAGTAAAGTAAAAGAGACACCAGGGGTTTTTATACTAGTTTGGACTTCCCGCCCTACGTCCAATCCTGAAGCTCCTCTTTGGAATTCAATAACAACGCGCTCTCTTAACCCAGAGGAATAGATCAGTACACCCGAGCCCCAACAAGGATGCCTCTCGCCTGAGCAACTACACAGGTCTTCAATAATTACAAGTATTTGACTTTTGCTTTGTGTTCTTGACAACACGGATAGTCAATCTTTTAAGTACAATCTTCCTATAATCTGATCCTCGAGTAAATGACTTGAATGTGAAGATTAAAAGGAAGTAGATTGTTTGTTGAATCAAATGATGTTAAATTGATTCAAGGATTCAACAAGTATTTTGAATTGGAGAGATTTTATTTACAAATAATGTAAATGGAGAGAATAGAATGATGATCAGAAAATATATTAAAATTTGGTGATTGTAAAACATGATTGAAGTTGTTTATATAACAGTATAAGAGTAGCAATCTCTCACGAAGAGTTTCCATAAAAAAGATATGTTCATTCCCTTTGATTAATGAAGAGGAATCTTTTCATGAATAGAAGCAACTCTTCAGAAAATAAGTTATGGGTCGAATCAGTCGATTGGTTAAAAAGAATCAGTTGACTAGTAGAAATAAATTATTGATATAAAACTTTTAAATCTAGCTGTTATGTGCAAAAATAGCTTGATCAGTCGACTGGTGGATTTCCTACCAATCGACTGGTAGGCCAGTTTCTACATAGTCTGGCTTTTTTGAAGGTTTAATCATATATATACATATATATATATATATTAGCAAATTCATGTATACTTGAGGATAGATTTTAACATAATTCTAACAAGACTCAATGTATATATATAAACCTTATCTTTTTGATTCGATTCCCATAATAGCTTCATTCGTTGGCATCGATCAAAATTTCGTTATTCAACATTCTCCCCCTTTTTGATTGATGACAACACTCTGGATTTTCTCCCCCTGAATGTATAGCTCCCCCTGAGTTACTGCTTAAATTTTTTAGTTCATAATTTTATATTTTTACCATTTGATTTTTGCATTTACAAATGTTAGCACAATTTCCAATAGTATGGAAAATATAAGAGCACGGAAACATCACAATGGTATATAACATAGATTCATGAGAGATATTTCTCCCCCTTTATCATCGATTAAAATGAGAATAAGATACTATTAGCACATGATAATCGAATAACATTTTTAGAGATCTTCGAAAGATACAATACCTAACTCTTGTCGGAGTCTAATGAAGGAGTACTCTAAAAGAGATTTAGTCAAGATATCAGCGATTTGATTTTCTGAGTTTACAAACTCTAAATTGATTGTTTGTTTTTCAATATTATCTCTTAAGAAATGATGTCTGATATCAATTTATTTAGTTCTGGAATGGTTTACTGGATTTTTAGAAAGATTTATTGCGCTTGTATTATCACAATAAATTGTAGAGTTGGATAAATTTACGTTGAAATCTCTTAGTGTCTGCTGCATATATAACACTTGAGCACATGCTAGTGCGGCAAATATATATTCAGCTTCACATGTTGATAATGAAACACAATTTTGTTTTTTTGCTGAACTAAGATATGAGTGACTTACCAATAAAGTGATATGTTCCGCTTGTACTCTTACGATCTATTCGTGATCCTCCAAAATCAGCATCACTATATGAAACTAATTCAAAGGAACAGTCTTTCGGATAATAAAGCCCAAAGTCTTTAGTACTACTAAGAAATCGTAGTATATGTTTAACTTCTCTTAAGTGTAATTCTTTAGGATTAGCTTGAAAACGAGCGCATAAGCAAACACTCATCATAATATTCGGTCTACTTACAATTAAATATAAAAGTGAACCTATCATGCTTCGATATAATTTTTGATCGACACTCTTTCCATTTTCATATTTATCTAAATTTGTCGATGTACTCGTTGGTGTAAGTTTACTTGATGTATTTTCCATTCCAAAACGTTTTATTAAATTAGTACAATATTTTTCTTGATTTATAAAAATTCCATCAAATAATTGCTCAATTTGTAATCCTAAAAGTAAGAAAGTTCTCCCATATGTGACATTTCAAATTCATTGGTCATTATTTTTGAAAATTCTTGGCGTAATTTATCATTTGTTTATCCAAAAATAATGTCGTCTACATATATGTGAACTATTAAAATATCTTTATTATCCTTTTTATTTAAAAAGTGTTTGATCAACTTTTCCAATTTGAAATCCTGAATCTAATAAATATGTTTTAAGACGTTCATACCAAGCATGGAGTGCTTGTTTTAATCCATATAACACCTTTTTCAATTTAAAAACATGATCAAGAAATTTTTCATGAGCAAATAGTGGAGATTGTTCTACATATACTCGTTCTTTAATATATCCATTTAAGAAAGCGCTCTTTACGTCCAACTGATAAAGTTTAAAGTTATGATGACAAGCGTACGCTAATAAAATTCGAATTTCCTCTAGTCGTGCAACTGAAGCAAAATTTTCTTCATAATTTATGCCTTCTTCTTGATTGTAACCTTGCGCGATAAGTCTATCCTTATTTCTAATGATATTACCTAATTCATTTGCTTTATTTTTGTAAACCCATTTTATTCCAATAACAGTTTGATCAGTTGGTCTTGGAACTAATTCCCATACTTTATTTCATTCAAATTGATTTAATTCTTCTTGCATAGCAATTATCCAATTCTCATCTATAGATGCTTCTTTAGGGTTTTTGGGTTCGATATTTGAAAAAAAGGCTCCATTACTAACTATATTAAGTTGACTTCTAGTTCTTACATTTGAAGTTATTTCTCAAGTGATATTTTGACTAGGATGATCTCATAATATTCTCGATGGAGATCGAACTTCATTAAGGAATATTTTGATTATCAATATTATCTTGAATTTCTGCAGTATTATTCTCTATGTTATTATCAATACTGTTTTCATCATCTCTATATAAATCAATATCATCGTCATGAAACAAATTATTTTTCAAAATACCTGAATTAACTGAATTTTGAATAATATTTTCATCAAATGACACATGAAGTGATTCTTCGATTTTATAGGTTCTCTTATTGAATATAAGATAAGCTTTACTACGTTCAAAATATCCTAAGAATATTCCTTCGTCAGATTTTGACAAAATTTCCAAGCTGGTCTTTTGTATTTAAAATAAAGCATTTTGAACCGAAAATTTTGAAATAAGATATATTTGGGTTTCTACCAATAAAAAGTTCGTATGACATGTTTTTAGTAAGAGGTCGAATGGAAACACGATACATAACAAGTTGTTGCGACTGCTTCAGCCCAAAAAATGTTTTGGTAATTTACATCCATTTAATAATGTTCGTGCATATTCTTGCAAAGTTCTATTCTTACATTCTACAACGCCATTTTGTTGTGGAGTTCTAGGAAAAGAGAAATCATGAAAGATTCCTTTCTTTTGACAAAATAAATCAAATTTTTCATTCTCAAATTCTCGTCCATGATCACTTCGTATGTTCTTTATTTTTAAATCAGTTAGATTTTGAATTTGTTTAACGAAATTCTTAAAAACATCAAAAGTATCACTTTTATTCTTTGAAAACATAGTCCAAGTGTATCTTGAAAAATCATCAACAATCACAAACACATATCTACTATAATTTATGGGATGAACTTGAGTTGGTCCAAATAAATCCATGTGTAGTAGCTCAAGTGGTTGTAATGTTGATATACCCTTTTAGATTTAAAAGAGGATTTAGTTAACTTTCCGAGTTGACAAGCATCGCATAAATTTTCAGTTTTGAATTTTATTTTTGGTAACCCTCTTACAAGATCATTTTTAGATAACTTGTTTATTGTTTTAAAGTTAATATGACAAAATCGTTTATGCCATAACCAAGGATCATTGTCTTTGGCTAGTAAACACATGCTTGGATTATTATTTACAGCTATATTTAATATATAAATATTTTTGTCATGATTTCCTTCAAAAATCATATTTTGATTTGAATTAAATATACTACATTTATTTTCCGAAAATGTTATTTTAAAGCCTTTATCACGCAATTGGCTTATACTTAATAAATTGTGTTTTAAATTCTTAACTAATAAAACATCTGAAATTAGAGGTGAATTAGACATACCGTAATTGCACACATCGCCTTTGCCATTGATATATCCTTTGGAATTGTCTCCAAATGTGACAGTATCTCCTTTTGAGTAAGTGATATTTGATAGCATTTTCTTGTCTCCTGTCATATATTGTGAGCAACCATTGTCCAGTATCCATTTTCCTCTTGTTAAGTAGGACCTGCAAAAAATAAATCAAGAATTTCATTGGTACCCACTTCCTCCATTAGGGTCCTAAGGGTTAAGTCCTAGGAAGCCAAACCCAAGAGGGCTTAAGTTCCTTTTTGAAAAAATAATTACTATTATAACGAACAGAATTTAAAAAATCTTTAATATATTTATTCCTAATAAGAATATTATTTGTCTTTGGAATCCATATACTAATATTATCCGAATATCTTTTCTTAGTAGAAGTATTTATTTTACTACTAGAAATTTTCAGTTTAATATTAGAAATTTTTAAATTTGGTTTTCTCTGAATTTATTTTATTATCATATCCAAGTCCTTTTTTTATTAAAAACAGATTGAGAATGTTCTAAAATCTTAGATAAATTCTCTCTACCTTTGTTAAAATTATTTACATTTTTAGAAATATTTTCTAACTTAGTTTTTAAACTAGAGTTTTCTAACTCTATAATTTTAACTTTATTAGTAAAATCTTGATTTCAGCAACCAATAAATCATTTTTATTCTTTTGAATTTCTAATTCTTGACTTAATAAAGAGATTTGAGAATTTGTATTTGAAAGAGAATTTTCTAATTTCTTCTTTTAAGGTTTCTTTCTCATCTTTCAAAAGGTCTCTCTCAAATTCGGCTTTGTTTTTGTCTTTGTTAGACATTTTCCTTGATTCTAGGATTTCAATATTAATTTCTACTAATTCATCAAAAGTAAAATCACTTACATTGTTGTCCTTAGCCATAAAGCACACATTTGCTTGCTCACTATCGCTATTGCTATCACTTTCAGAAGATGAGTCTGAATTATCCCAAGTGACTGAAAAAGCTCTTTTCTTTGATTTTTGATTTTTGCAATTTTTCTTTATCTCTAGACAATTCTTTTGATAGTGTCTGGTCTTATGACAATTGAAGCATTCTACGAGAGCCGAATCAGGTTCTTTTGATGAATTCTTCTTTATATTTTTGCTTTGATTCTTTTGGTATTTTAAAAATTTTCTAAAATTCTTGACAACAAATGCTATATCTTCTTCATCTGAATTGGAATCTTCTTTTTCTGCATGGAAAGCTAAATTTTTCTTATCTTGTACCTGTGCTTTCTTTACCTGCAAATTCACTTCATAAGACATTAGATTACCGATCAATTCTTCTGGTTTCATGGTAGAGAGATCATTAGCTTCTTCGATCGCTACTACTTTTCTCTTCCATTCATCGGTTAAAGAATTTAAAATTTTTGAAACTATGTCAAAGTCGGAATATTTTTCTCCTAGACCTAATAATGAACGATAAATATTTTGAAAATGTGAATACATATCGTTTATGGATTCGTTCTCATTCATCTTAAAATTTTGAAACTAATTTTTGAGTATATAAATTTTACTTCGTTTGACTTTGTTAGTGCCTTTATGAGTAATCTTAAGTGTTCTCCAGATTTCATATGCAGTGTTGCACATGCAAATCCGATTGAACTTATTTCTATCTAGTGCACAATGTAGCATGTTCATGGCCTTAGCATTTGCAATAGCTTCATTTTTCTCAGTGGTTGACCATTCAGTATAAGCAGTGGTCAGTGATGTATACTCTTTTCGAGTAATATTCCATGCATCATAGCTATTAGCTTGCATGTATATTCTCATTCTAGTAGCCCAATAATTATAGTTCATGCCATTAAAGAAGGGGGTCTAGCAGTTGATTGGCCTTCAGAATATTCGGTGTTATTGCTAATGCTAGTGTTACTACCCATAATGTCTATGTAGCAAATAACGGTTTTACGGTTATATGATGGCCTTGCTCTAATATCAATTGAAAAGTCGATGTGTACGACTTAAAGGATCTATATGGATAGTGTGGAAATATAAATGATATACTAGATAAATAATGTGCAAAAGTATATTCAAATAAAATATAAGTTGCTGAGATATATACCAAGTAAATAAAAACGGTAAGTAATGTAAAAGAGACACTAGGTGTTTTTATGCTGATTCGGACTTCCCGCCCTACGCCCACTCCCGAAGCGCCTCTTCAGAATTCACTAACAATGACCTCTCTTAACCCAGAGAAATAGGCCAGTACACCCTAGCCCCAACAAGGATGCCTCTCGCATGAGCAACTACACAAGTCTTCAACAATTACAAGTATTTGACTTTTGCTTTGTGTTCTTGACAACAAGGATAGTCAATCTTTTAAGTACAACCTTCCTATAATCTGATCCTCGAGTATATAACTTGAATGTGAAGATTAAAATGAAGTAGATTGCTTGTTGTATCAAATGTTGTTAAATTGATTCAAGTATTCAACAAGTATTTTGAATTGGAGAGCTTTTATTTTCAAAGAATGTAAACGGAGAGAATATAATGATGACCAGAAAATATATTAAAATTTGGTGATTGTAAAACATGATTGAAGTTGTTCATATAATAGTATAAGAGTAGCAATCTCTCATGAAGAGTTTCCATAAAATGTTATGTCCATTTACTTTGATTAATGAAGAGGAATCTTTTCACGAATCGAAGCAACTCTTCAGAAAATAAGTTCTGGGTCGAATCAGTCGATTGGTTAAAAATTATCAATTGACTGGTAGAAATAAAGTATTTATATAAAGCTTTTGAAACTAGCCGTTATATGCGGAAATAGCTTGACTATTCGACAGGTGGATTACCTACCAGTCTACTAGTAGGCCAGTTTCTGCACAGTCTGGCTTTTTTGAAGGTTTAATCATACATGTGTATATATATATATAACTTGATTAGCACATTCGTGTGTACTTGCGGATAGATTTTAACATAATTCTAGCACGACTCAATGTGTGTGTGTGTGTATATATAACCTTATCTTTTTGATTCGATTCCCATAATAGCTTCATTCGTTGGCATCGATTAAAATTTCGTTATTCAACAGTATTTCGGCTCATCGTTCAATCTGTAAAGATAAAACGATTAATCATCTCCTTAGTGGTGCCTATGCAGTGCGAGTTCATCCTTAGATATACTAATAGTATATATATATATATATATATAGTTTTTGAAAACAAATATATCACCAGTACGCACTCTCATATACGTATACTATTTCTCCCTGGTGTTTTCCCCTAGGTTAAACTATGCAACCTAGGCTCTGATACAAAGTGTGATGCCCACCCCGTACCATCAGACATTTCCCTGAAATGCGTTGTGCCATTGCCCGACTAGCACGGGACAATCATTAAAAAGGTTGAAATGATGAATTACCAAAGAACCTTTAGTATATCTCACAGCACATGCAATAAAATATAATAATAACATAACTTGACCTAAAATAGGCCAGACAGTATATAAGCTGAAAACTAAACCATATCCTCAAAGTAGAGGAATCCAAAATACAACTTCATATTGAACAATTACAACTTTAAAATACTATCTCTAAAAGGGAATAAAAGAGGTACCCGACTAATGCCCAAAGCAGTGACCAGCAACAACACAGGGAGAATATATATAAAGTACGTGGAAGCCTCATGCTCGGGTCCAGAAAGCTACCCATGCATAACCACCTACCCTGCCTCTAGTCTGCTCAATTAGGAGCACCTAGAGTAATAAGGAGAGACATAAAACTCTGGGTGAGATGAAAGTCTGGTGTGAGCGATAGCAATTCTATACAACTAAATAAAGCAATAACATGTATAAGTAATCATACCTGACTTGGACCTGCAACCAAAGAGTTAGCACAACAAGTTGTACAATAGTATAAGGTAACACTAACATAGAGTGTAAATGGAAGTGTGTGTATCATGGTAATAGTAAACATTAAACATAGCAATCATCCTCACATCTCTCACTCAACGCGTAAAACATACGATATCCACCGTTTTGATCACTAAATTTATTAGGGTCATGACGAGTCCATACCGCACTGGACTCCGTATAACTATTTCTATGACCATGCCCTTATGGTTTATAGTCAATAACCCAAAATAATCCACACTTCCCTAGCTTTGGTTCGTCTACATGCACCCTCTATCAACGTTGAACAAAAGTTATATTTATCGATAACCCCTTTTCACACGTCCCGCAGCAAAGCCCAACTCTTGAAGTTAACTCGTTGGTTCCCATTTGGATCCTAAGTAATAACTTCTCACTCTGACCTTCTTTGCATCTCGGGTTCTAGTTGAATTGGAATTGATCTTCAGAAGAGTTCACGGTCATTGTCGCGTGGTAGTGGTAGAAGCTCAAATTCGTTCAGTTCGGCTTCCTTCCCTCAGTTCGGTTCGGTGCTCCACTACATCGATTCGGTTCGTGCTCCGCTATCTCGGTTCGATTCAGTGCTCCACACTTGATTTGTGCTCCTCTGTCTCGGTTCGGTTCGTGCTTCACCACTTTGGTTTGGTTCGATTCGTGCTCTACCACTTCGGTTCGATTCGGTGCATGCCGATCTGATCCCACGCCCTCCAACTTCTCCGATCCAATCCCAACTCGATCCACATAGGCCTTCCTTATTGCCCTGCTCTCTCCTATGTCAAGCTCCAGTTCGGTTCAACTAGTGCCATCCGATCCAAACCGGAATCCTAGCATTTTCCAACAAGCTTGTATCGTCCATTCTCGCCATACGACTGTGTTTCCAATCATTCTAACTTTACTGAACAATCATAAAACATCCCAAACAACAATAATAACATATAGGTTCAATAAAAAAAGATCGAAACATCAATCACATAAGCTATTTTAGATCAAACATACCCAAATCAATGATTTTCCCCTTAATCCCCTGAATTTCGGGACCAGCAAACTCAATCCAAATAAACCCAATTTCATATATGTGACATAAAATATGATTTTAGAATTTATGCATATTTTTATGAGTCATTAATTTGCTAATTATCACTAATAACCCTTAATTAGCCATAATTAGTGAATAAACAAGCTAATCACTCACCTTAGCCAAAAATAAATGTTAAAACTGAAACTTTTACTGATTTGGCTTGGATCCCAATGTGGTGCAGTAGCTCTATCTTGAATTTGGAGCTAATTTGACTTGATTTGTTATAGATATGATCAATTAGTGATTAGAGAGTGATTAAAGAGAGATTTGGAGGATGGAAGCCATGATTAGGGTTAGAGAAAGGTTCGTGGCGGCTAGAAAAATGAAAGAAGATGATTCTCCAACTCCTTTCAGCCCTCCCATAACACTAATCCCGAAATGGGTTATGGGTCTAGTTGCTAATCACCTTATTAAGCTCAACTAGGCAGTTTTTCCATCTTCAAATCTTATTATAGCCATATCTCCTAAATAGTAAGTCCTTTTGATTAATGTAACCACTCTACGTAGTGGGAAACCATCATTCGAATCCAATGGAGGTGGTTTCAGGTTGAAACTCTTTACCAATCAAAGTTATAAGTGAAACAAGATTCGCTAGGGGCAAAATTGTCATTTTAAAATCTGGCAAAAATTGTGAATGTGGGAAATGACCCTAATAGTCGTTTCTCAAAGTTACACCCCCATATGACTTCGCGTGAAAATAAAATAAATATTCTACAATCCTCCGTTATGTGGAATGCAGGTCGTTACAGTAAATGATTTGGATCTAAAAATTAATACTATTTAGAAGTTTATATGTTATTGTTTTTTTTATTGTCAATTATCTATTCAGTTTTCAGCAGTTACCTGTTATATGTACATCTTTCTTATCCCCTTCCTGTATTTGTTTTGTTTACAGTCTTACGCCTATTTATTTAGTTTATTTATTTCTAAGTTGGATCTCTCTTTCTCTGCTTCCTTTTTATTTTACGCTGAGCTTAGGCAATCGAGAACCTAGGCCATTTCCGTTAGAATTGCGTAAATCTGGGATAAATCGCAATAACTTGTAATAACAGTAAAATGAGATATGGGTATATTGGAACATGAGAACCATTGACTATATAATTAGGATAATATGTAAACATGTTAATATGAATAGGTTAAACTTAAATTTTCATATTAAGTAGAACATGTTATGTAAAGATATGTTAATCAGATGTAAATTAAGTAAAACATGTAACTTGATATGTGAACATCTGAGCAGGTACTTGTATGATGTAGGGAAGGGTTGTTACATTTAAATTGTCATTTACAACTGAAAAATATAACATAGGGTTATATGATGATTATTAATGAACATAAACCTGTTGAGTTATACCTGTTAATTAGTAAGCTAAGAGGTTCCACGTTTGTTGTTAAGATATCATATTTTGGGGAAACTCTTAAAATCCTAGTTTACTTGGAGGCACAAGCCTAATGGAGGCTTGTGTCGATATGCTGTTGTTTGGAACATGTATCAGTCAGTATCCCTATTAATGTCCTCTTGGTGCCTCACACTAGGTAGAGGCTAGGGCACGCTTTACAGATATGGATTGTAAGAGGTTCAAAATCTTGGAGGTTGGTACGGGCGTGTTCCAACAGAGTCATGAGCATGCATGGGTATGCTCTAACACCGACGGATAAAGCTGTGTCTTTAAATTTGACGGGTTCTGGATTGATGTCCCCGATTGTCGTGGCTGGCACAAGTTCTTCGTGTTTGTAGGGAGTCGATCGATGGGTAGTAATTAGGGTTAAACTTAATCATGTTATTCTGATAGTAGGTGCAGAAACTTGTTCTTAGGATATGAATGTGAATCTTACTTGATCTTACCTTATCTCGTTTACTTCATATTTGCATGCTTTAGTATATTTTCTCATCCAGTATTATTAATCTATCTTGATACTTCTTTCATACTTGTGATAGAAATCACTAGAACTCGCCAGACTTTATGTCTGTCCTTTTATGTTTTTGCTCCTCTCTCTTCCTTTCCCCCTAGGTTCTCAGAGTGGTGGACAATAGTAGTGACAATGATTCTATTCAGCTTGGACTTGGATTATTTCTCATCATATGTACTAATTTAGTTTCTTTTCTACGTTTATTATTATGGGACATGAAGGGTGTTATTTTATGTTTCTGTGCTCTGATGGTTTATGAAATAGAGGTTTTATGATTATGACTTTATGACACTTGAAAATGTAATGTTGTATTTGGTTTGAAATAAAAGTTTGAAAAGTTTTTCCGCTGCACTCTTTATTCTATTTGGTGAAATTAGTCTCTGTATTAGTATTATTCTTCACAGAACTTAGTTCATCCTCGTATGGGTGACATTAAGGGACGTGGGGGTGTCACATTTAGTATCAGAGCCTAAGTTACAAGATTAGAGAAAAAGTTTTTGAAAAAGTGGTTTCAAAGCAATGAATTTTCTAGAAAAACCTATTTTTGAGAAATATATCCCCTCGAGTCATTTACATTATTCCTTTGATCTCTTTTTGAATCCTTGTTTCTTCTCTTTTCAGCATGTCTAGGGATCTTAATTTCCCTGAGGGCATTCCCATTTCGACAAGGTTCCATAGATACGTAGAAGCTACGACACCTGTCGAAGTGCAAGGAAATGTCTCTCCCCTAGCTGCAGCCGTAGTAGCTGCACCCGATCCCGTAGTCAACTTCTTTAAGCTTTATAAGAATTTTTTTGCGACGAGAGGTAAGTCGTTGCATAGTACTGAGAGTTTCGTGGAGGCATGCAATTGGCTTAGAGAGACGGAGAATATGTTCGATTTGTTGGAGCTAGATGATAGGAGAAAGATTCAGTTGCCGCCGGGCAACTGAAAGGGGAAGTATCATATTGGTGGGAGGTGACTCAGGTAGGGCAAGCATTGGACACTTGGGATGAGTTTAAGAATAGATTTGAGATGAAGTTCTTGTCGCAAGTTGAGGAAGGAATGCAAATGGAAAAGTTCATAAGTTAAAAAAAGGAAGTATGACAGTAAATGAATATGTGTGAAACTCCACATCCATTAATGTCACTCACTAAGGGAATGCATTAAGTTTCGTGAAGTGCTGTAGGTAAACAGACACAGAATAATTACAAGACAGATATAAATAAGGCAGTAGCGAAAAATTTAAACTTTTATTTCAGACATAAGTCATAATACCGTAGTCCACAATTTCATAAGTCATAAAAACCATTACAATAAAAATAATTCTGTCTTGCACCATCAGAGTACATAAGTAAATAAAAAGCATCATTCCCTCAGTAAAAAAGAGTTAAGCCATAGTAAAGACAAGAACTTGAGCCATACTTCAGAAGTAGCTCCTAGCAAGATGATATCTGATTCCGGATTAAGTCTGAGTGTTTCCTCCCTGAGAACCTTGGGGGGAGGGGGAACGGAAGAATGAAGGAGAAACAATAGGGTCAGACATAAAGTCTGGCGAGTCTAGTTACTTTTAGTCAGTAGATAATTAAAAGCAACATGATAGGCAAATAAAGTGGATAAGAGAGAGATCACTACATAAATGGCAGGCATGACAAGGTAAGCAAGTTAAGGTGTTTGTGCCTCACTAATGATTACTCTGCATTATTACTAGTATAACTGAAATGAGATGATCCCTTCCACTATAAGCTGTGGCTTAGGTCATACGTCCAAGTATACCCTAACCACTACCTTAATCAATCGGCTCCATACCTTGTAGATATCCTGTGTAGGACCCACGGTAGGAGGTATCACTTCCTAAAGTGGCAATCCATGGTGTGCACAACCATATCTACTGGTGTCACGGTCGTCTTAGCCCCCTCTGCTCGACCCATGCACGCATATGTCCCCAGTCGGTTTGCGCCGCGTACAGCATTCGCCTCGTTTGGATCTCTTACAATCAATCAGTAAGTGTGCCCCTTTTCCGCCTAGTACGGAGGTCCTTACTTGATACCAACTCCGGGTTACTGACTGAAACGGGTCCCACACAATATGATACAAGCTCTCCCATTTTTTTTGTATCCCCCACTAGGTTTTCCACTAACTATGTTGTGTTTTTAATTACATAGCCCTATACTAGTTATGCCTACACTAAAGGGTGTCTTTAATTACATAAGTTTATTCCATTATCTACCGGTTATGTATACCATTAGGTGTCTTTAATTGCATAACCCTGTTACATTATTGATTGGTTATGTATACCACTAGTTGTCTTTAATTACATAACCTTATTGGGTTAAGTACGTAGGCCTATATATACGTATTACCCATCCCCTCTAATTTATTAACCCACCACTACCCATCCAATTTTACTTAACCCTAACTTAAGTCCATAGTCATATTAAATTAGGTTAAGTAGTCCATTTCATTACCATGTCCAATTATGGTTATAATGGGCTAGACCTCCCACATTAGGCCTACAACGTGTGGATGCTGTATATGCCGGTCGGTTCCGGGCAGTCTTATTCCACAGTTGGGCCTAACCTCGTGTCTTAGCCCGATTTTTATTTGTGTACTTAGACCTCCCACATTATGTTCAACATTAGTGGCTGCTGGATATGCCTGTCGGTTCCGGGCAGACTTCCACCACTAATGTAACCTAACCTCGTTTCATAAGTACAATTTACAATTCCTAATTGTAAATTACTAAACATTCCAAATTAATCCAAATCTACTTATGTCATTATAGGTAACTATTTCTATGTTTCCCCCATTTGAATTACATGTCCCATTTCCTATTAAACATTACATAAATCATGTCAACTATGATCCCTTTTTCCCCGTTTTCTCTCTAACGTATTCGTACATATTTTGGTTGCATCTAGGCTATAAAGTAGCCTAGCTATAATAATAAAAGGGAATATGAAAAGCGTGATAGTTTCAACATGTCTTGGCATAAACATGAACATAAACTGGCATAATAACAAATTGAATGGACATGTGATTAACATTATAATAAAGTGGACATCAAACTAGTAACTTATGGCAATCACTATGATGTTTAAGCAAGCATAATGAGATCTAGATTTAACATTAGGTGTCCAATTACCTAGATCTAGCATAGATAGGGTGACATAGCAACATGTTTAGATCAAAATGTAGATTCACATGTCAAGTTTACGACATATATCAATGTATCACAATATGACAGGTGAAAGGTGATTAACATAAAGGTCTACATCCAAGTAATGTCACAATTATCCAAATTAATAGATGTACTTCCATCATAACATGGTTACAAATCAAGATCCATATAAACATCATAATCGAATCACCACAATTATATTAGATCTAGGAAATTAGATCTATCATGACATAGGATAGAGTTTCATATTAACACATAATCATACTTTACAACATATCCAATTCAATGTCTATCAAAGCATACTTTTATTTATCTAAATGTAAAAGTAATCTAGAAACTCACAGTGTTAGGTTTATAGAATTTAGGAAGAACAGATCTAGAATTTCTGAATTGGATTTGTAGAGTATGTTGTTGTAGAAACGGTTCAGTTCGCACTCCAGAAGCATATGGATTCCATGGTTCCCAATGAGGAGAATATGAGAAATATGATACATACATATAGCTGCCACACCCCCTGAAACCAAGTGCCACCTCAGCCCTACGGGTGTCGACACCCCTGTGGGTGGGTCGACCCCTAGGTCGACACCTCTCTAGGGGTCGACCCCCTAGAGCGGGAATTTTGCCATTCAAAGGAATTTTTCGAGTTTGAATCCTCTGGATAGGATTCGACTCATCTCTGACTCACCTCTTACTCATGCATATATGTAAAATATTTCTGTGCGTATACAAACTTAAAACCCTCATAACTTCTTCATATGATGTCCGTTTTACGCAAACCAAATGACTATCTTGACCAGAATTTTGAGACAGACGCAATAGTGCATTCCGTTTCCTCCAATTTTGAACAATAAATTAATTATTATTTTATTTATTCTCTTTAATGTAGTTAAAAATTCGGGGTGTTACATTCTCCCCTACTCAAAGGATTTCGTCCCTGAAGCCTCTAAGTTGAGAAGAGTGCATATCCTACCATCCATCATCCATCTTCTTATCCATCAATCACTGGCATCCATTGTCCTTAAAGATTTATAGTGCTTATATGAATATATGCAAAGGTTTGTGTATATGTCCCAACACTAATGCTAAGATCAGGCGGTCTACTGATTCAGTTGACCTCCTTAATGCGATGTATATTAGTGCCATGAATTCAATATGTATGCAAATAAACCTATTATATCATATAAGTTTTATATGTGTGCACATCCATTCATCCAAATGCGAAGTCCATATGCCAGTTCATTCATTTTTATCCATAAAAGAAAAGAAAATGCACACACATCCATACGCAATATGAAAGTGATTGAGCCGATCTTAGTGCCTAATGTGTGTATATAAGTTCACATGCAACCACTAGCAAACACTTGCATCCACCAAACATAGCATGTTTCAAACACATGTTTACATCCATAGGATTGTTATCTAAAGGTCGAAAATATGATGGGTATGATATATTCTATTGACAGAAACAAGTACTGATAAAACATAGGAAAGGAGTTAAGAACATACCCTCGAAAAGAAAAGGGTACGAAGCACGAATCTTGTCTTCGGTCTCCTAAGTTGCATCTTCTGGGTTATCTCCCCATTGAACCTTTAGCAACTTGATTTCTTTATTGCGTAGCTTCTTAACCTCTGACCCAAGAATACGGGTGGGGACTTGTCAAACTGTCGCCTCCCGTTCCACTTCAACTTCTTCCAACATGCTCGGCTCAACAACTTCCGCGGTGTCATGCAAGCACTTCCGTAGACGAGAGACATGGAAAACAACATGAAAACTGGATAAATTTTCTGGGAGCTTTACTCTGTAGGTCATCTGGCCAATCCTCTCGGTTAAGGGAAATGGTCCCACAAACCTAGGTGCCAACTTCCCTACTGATCCGAAGCGAACCACACTCCTCAGGGTGACACTTTGATAAAAACCAAGTCTCCTACTTTAAATTCGAGGTCAGTCCTTCTCTTGTCTGCACAGGATTTTTGCCTATCTTGAGCTGTCTTCATCCGCCGTCAAATAAGGTCAATTTTTCGGACGTTTCTCTAACCATATCTGGTCCAAGTAATAATTTTTCTGTAGATTCCCACCAACAAGTTGGAGATCTACAGGGAAGTCTGTACAGTGGTTCGAAGGGTGCCATACCGATGCTAGCCTGATAGCTGTTGTTATAGGAACTCTACTAAAGGAAGATGTTCTTCCCAAGTCCCTCCGAAGTCAAGGATACACAGCCTTAAAAAATCTTCTAGAATTTTGTTCACCCTCTCCGTTTGCCCATCGGTATAAGGATGATAAGCGGTGCTCAAACACAATTGTGTACTTAATGCTTCTTGCAAGCTTCTCCAAAATTCACTGGTAAAGATGGGGTCACGATCGCTCATGATGCTGGAAGGAACTCCGTGGAGACGAACTATCTCACGAATATAAATTACTGCCAACCATGATGTCGTCCTTTTACTTTTAACCGGAATAAAGAGAGCGCTCTTAGTGAGTCTGTCCACTATCACCCAAATACTAGTATTACCTTTCTTCGATCTAGTAAAACAATCTATGAAATCCATAAAGACGCTCTCCCATTTCCACTTTGGAACTTCCAACGGATGAAGTAATCCACCAGGCTTCTTTTGCTTAGCTTTGACCTGCTGGCAAACTAAACATTGAGAAACAAATTCGGCCACGTCCTTATTCATCCTAGCCTAAAAGAAAACCCTCTTCATGTCTCTGTACATTTTGTCAATGCCTGGATGAATGGTCATCTTAGAATGGTGGGCTTCTCTAGGAATACCTTTATCAAGCTTCCTGTTTGAGGAACACAAAGACTTCCATCTAATCGCAACCACCCCTTTTCATCTATGGCATATCTACTGAGGTGACTAAAAGTCTTCCCTCTTCTGAGCTTATCTATGATGTCTAGAATCTGTGGGTCACCTTGTTGCGAAGCTCCTATCTGATCCACAATAGTTGGTCGTATCTCTAAGGATGCAAATAAATTAGGCAAAACCTCGATGGAGCGTCTAAAATCAAAAGATGATATGAACTCCAAGTTCTTTCTTTCCACAAACAGAGGACTCAGAGCCACCCTCTGCCTACTTAGTGCATCTGCCACCGTATTATCCTTGTCGGGGGTATAAGCAACCTCAAAATCATATGAGGCTAAGAACTTCATCCACCGTTGTTGCCTTAAGTTGAGATCCTTCTGTGAGAATAGATACTTGAGAGATTTATGATCAGTGTATAACTCGAACTTTTCTCCAAGTAAATAATGACGCCATGTCTTTAACGCGAATACTATGGCAGCTTGCTCCAAATCATGGGTGGGGTAGTTCTTCTCATGAACTCTCAACTATCTACCCCCATAACATATTACTTTCCCTTCTTGCATCAGAACCGCACCAAGCCCTGTACCGCACACATCAGTGTAAATAGTAAACACTTTACTTCCGTCGAGCAAGGTCAAGACTAGGGTTGTTGTCAGAGCCCTTTTTAGTCATTGGAAAGAAAATTCACAGTCTATATCCCATGAAATGTCAAATTATTTGTTTTTAAGCCTAGTGAAAGGGGCTGATATCTTCGCGATGTCCTTAATGAACTTCCTATAATAACCTGCCAACCCAAGAAAGCATCTCACCTCGGTTGCATTTTTAGGAATATGCCAATCTTGTACTGCAACCACTTTGGCGGGATCTGTAGCTATCCCTTCTTTGGAGACTACATGTCCCAAGAATCTCACCTCCTTTCTCCAGAAATGGCATTTGGAGAACTTTGCTTTTAGCTAATGGTCACGGAGAGTTATCAAAACTTCTCCCAAATGCTAGGCATGCTCTTCTTCACTCTTGGAGAAGATCAAAATATCATCAACGAAGACTATGATGAATTTGTTTAGGAACTCCTGAAACACCCTACTCATCAAATCAACAAAATAGGCGGGTGCATTTGTCAATCCAAAAGGCATAACTAGCCATTCAAAGAAACCGTCTGGAGTTCTAAAAGCAGTCTTATCTATGCTATCCTCAGCCACCCTCAACTGGTGGAACCCCATAGCCAAGTCCAACTGAGAAAATACCGCGCCACCAACAAGCTGATCAAATAAATCATCAATCCTCGGAAGCGGGTGCCTATTCTTCTTGGTGAGCTTATTTAACTCATTATAGTTAACACACAAACGAAGCGAACTATCCATTTTAGTTGCGAATACTACCGAAGCACCCCACTCAGATATGCTTTGTCTGATAAACCCTTTTTCAAGTAGCTCCCCTACTTGCTTACTCAGGTCCCTCCTTTCTCTTAGAGCCATGTGGCGTACTGGTAATGCAACTAGCTTTGCATTGTCCACCAGATATACGCGGAAGTCAATTTCGCGCCTTGGAGGTAAACCCCGTACCACATCAAAAACATCTTAATAATCTCGAACCACTGGAACAGATTGCAAATCATCTATGGATGCATCTGGAGACTCTAGAAAGCTAAGCACAACAGATCCTTGGGGGTCACAAGAAACTTCGAGGGTCTTCCCATGACAAGTCGGGAGTCTAACAACCCTACTCTCACAATCCAAAATGGCCCCATATGTGGTAAGTCAATCCATTCCTAGAATCAACCCATAGCCCATAAACCCGAGTACATACGTGTCGCATTCAAACTCGACGCCTAACACAAATATTTCAAACCCCGACAAATCATTGATAAATGAGCCGAACCACCAACGGGGGTTGAAACAACTACGAGATCTCCTACCATACCAGTAATTAAATGTAGAGATTCAACCACAGAACTAGATATAAAAGAGTGTGAAGCACTAGAACCAAAAAGTGTTCTAACTGGATAGTTTGGAAGAGAAACTAAACTTTCTATGGAAAATTTTCTACCTCTTTCAGGAGCACTGATCGCGAGAGCATGCACCTAACCTCTAGAAGTCCATGCTCTTTGCCTTTGTCCCTCCGATCCCGGTTTCTTTAGGCACTCTTTAGAGAAGTTTCCGACCTCTCTGCAATTAAAGCAACCGGCCTTCCTTCTCTTACAATCTTTGATCAGGTGGCCCTTCTTTCCAAAATTGTGACATTTTTTCTTATCCTTGCCTTTATCATCTTTCCTTCCTTTCTTCTGCTATTGCTGCCCTTTCTTGGGCTACACCTTCTTATTCTGCGATGTTTCCTCAGCTTTTGTTTCCTTCTTTTCTCCCTTGTCCTCCTCATGCATTAGGGCCATATCAACAAGCTTTTCAAAGGTGGCACCCATTGGAAGATGGGACATAGCTAAACCATATAGAGGCTCATTCAGCCCCTTAGTAAACCATAAAGCCCTTTTTTGCAATGTGTCCACCAACTCTAGCCCGAACCTTGCCAACTGGTTGAACTTGTTCGCATACTCCTTCACCGTCAATTTTCCTTGTTTGAGTGTTAAGCACCTCTCCGTCTGTAGCCTTCCTCCCACAGCCCGAAAGTCTTTGCAGATCTTTGCAAACTTATCATCTTTTGGAGGGGGAGGAGGAGGAATGACTGGTGCAACTGGGGGAGAAACGTCTTTTTAGCCTTCGGCTGGCGCCGTGGCCTCCAAATACCTCCAGAACCATCCGGGTTTTGTGACGCCCTCTGGGAGGTTAGGGATGTTTTGTTCCCTAGACATGCTGAAAAAGGGAAAAGGAAGAAATTTAGATAAAGGACAAAAGGATACTACATATGGCTTTTTGGAGAATGTTTTTCAAAATAGAATTTTCTTTTTGAAAATGCTTTCCTTTTAATACCTTTTTGAAAATAATTTTCAAAAACTTTTATCTAATCAGTTAACCTTCAGCTCTGATAATAAGTGTGACACCCCACGTCCGTTAATGTCACTCACTAAGGGAATGCATTATGTTTCATGAAGCGTTATAGGTAAACAAACACAGAATAATTACAAGACAGATATAAATAAGGCAGCAGCGGAAAATTTAAACTTTTATTTCAGACATAAGTCATAATACCATGGTCCACAATTTCATAAGTCATAAAAACAATTACAATAAAAATACTTCTGTCTTGCACCATCAGAGTACATAAGTGGATAAGAGAGAGATCACTACATAAATGGCAGGTGTGACAAGGTAAGCAAGTTAAGGTGTATGTGCCTCAGTAATGATTACTCTGCATTATTACTAGTATAACTGAAATGAGATGATCCCTTCCACTATAAGCTGGTAGGCTTAGGTCATACGCCCAAGTATACCCTAACCACTACCCTAATCGATCGGCTCCTACCTTGTCGATATCCTGTGCTGGCCCCACAGTAGGAGGTATCACTTCCTAAAGTGGCAACCCATGGTGTGCACAACCATATCTACTGGTGTCACGGTCGTCTTAGCCCCCTCTGCTCGACCCATGCATGCACATGTCCTCGGTCGGTTTGCGCCGCCCATACCATCCGCCTTGTTTGGATCTCTTACAATCAATCAGTAAGCGTGCCCCTTTTTCCGCCTAGTACAGAGGTCCATACTTGATACCAACTCTGGGTTACTGACTGAAATGGGTCCCACACAATATGATACAAGCTCTCCCCCTTGTCTTGTATCCCCCACTAGGTTTTCCACCGACTATGTATACCCTTAGGTGCCTTTAATTACATAGCCCAATACTAGTTATGCCTACCCTAAAGGGTGTCTTCAATTACATAACTATATTCCGTTATCCATCGGTTATGTATACCACTAGGTGTCTTTAATTACATAACCCTGTTACATTATTTACTGGTTATGTATACCACTAGGTGTCTTTAATTACATAACCTTATTGGGCTAAGTACGTGGGCCTATATATACATATTACCCATCTCCTCTAATTTAATTAACCCACCACTACCCATCTAATTTTACTTAACCCTAACTTAAGTCCATAGTCATTTTAAATTAGGTTAAGTAGTCCATTTCTTTACCATGTCCAATTATGGTTATAATGGGCTAGACATCCCACATTAGGCCTACAACATGTGATGCTGGATATGCCGGTCGGTTCCAGGTAATCTTATTCCACAGTTGGGCCTAACCTTGTGCCTTAGCCCGATTTGTATTTGTGTACTTAGAACTCCCATATTAGGTTCAACATTAGTGGCTGCTGGATATGTTGGTCGGTTCCGGGCAGACTTCCACCACTAATGTAACCTGACCTCATGTCATAAGTACAATTTACAATTCCTAATTGTAAATTACTAAACATCCCAAATTAATCCAAATCTACCTATATCATTATAGGTAACTATTTCTATGTTTTCCCCATTTGAATTACATGTCCCATTTCCTATTAAACATTACATAAATCATGCCAATTATAATCCCTTTTTCCCCGTTTTCTCTCTAACATATTTGTACGTATTTTGATTGCATCTAGGCTATAAAGTAGCCTAGCTATAATAATCAAAGGGAATATGACAAGGGTGATAGTTTCAACATGTCTTGGCATAAACATGAACATAAACTGGCATAATAACAAAGTGAATGGACATGTGATTAACATCATAATAAAGTGGACATCAAACTAGTAACTTGCGGTAATCACTATGATGTTTAAGCAAGAAAAATGAGATCTAGATTTAACATTAGGTGTCTAATTACCTAGATATAGCATTGTTAGGATGACATAGCAACATGTTTAGATCAAAAGGTAGATTCACATGTCAAGTTTACAACATATATTAATATATCACAATATGAGAGGTGAAAGGTGATTAACATAAACGTCTAGATCCAAGTAATGTCACAATTATCCAAATTAATAGATGTACTTCCATCATAACTTGGTTACAAATCAAGATCCATATAAACATCATAATTGAATTACCACAATTATATTAGATCTAGGAAATTAGATCTGTCATGAAATAGGATAGAGTTTCATATTAACACATAATCATACTTTACAACATATCCAATTGATTGTCTATCAAAGCATACTTTTGTTTATCTAAACCTAAAAGTAATCTAGAAACTCACAGCGTTAGGTTTAGAGAACTTAGGAAGAACGGATCTAGATTTTCTGAATTGGATTTGTAGAGTATGTTGTTGTAGAAACAGTTTAGTTCACACTCCAGCAGCATATGGACTCCATGGTTCCCAATGAAGAGAATATGAGAAATATGACACATATATATAGCTGTCAGGCCCCCTGAAATCGAGTGCCACCTCATCCCTAAGGGTGTCGACACCCCTGTGGGTGGGTCGACCCCTAGGTCGACACACCTCTAGGGGGTCGACCCCCTAGAGCGCGAATTTTTCCGCTCAGAGGAATTTTTCAAGTTTGAATCCTCTAGATAGGATTCTGACTCATCTCTGACTCACCTCTGACTCATGCATGTATATAAAATACTTCTGTGCGTATACAAACTTAAAACTCTTATAACTTCTTCATACGGTGTCCGTTTTATGCAAACCAAATATCTATCTTGACCGGAATTCGAGACGGACGCAATGGTGCAGTCTGTTTCCTCTCATTCTGAACATTAAATTAATTATTATTTAATTTATTCTCTTTAATGTTGTTAAAAATTCGGGGTGTTACAATATGTCAATAGTTTTAATCAATTGGAAAGATTTTGTTTGGAGTTGGTAAACACTCCTCATAATAAGTCTTTAAGATTCATGAAAGGGTTGAATCAACCTCTACAAGGACTAGCATTGACACAAATCCTGATGGGAGCGACATTTGAGAGGCTAGTGTAAATTGCTTTGGTGCACGAGGACAGGAAAGAGGAGAATAAATAAGTCAAGGCTAAGGAGGCACAACCAAAGACAGATAAAAAGAATCGGTGTCCCAAGAAGGGAATGGAAAAGAAAGGAGGAAAACCTAACAAGGCACAATTCAAGACAGAGGTTAAGTGTCATTATTGTGCAAATTTGGGGAACCTTGTTAAGGACTGTAGGAAGACCAAGAATGCTTGTTTCAGTTGTGATCAAGTGGGATATTTCACTAGGCAGTGCTCTAATAAGAAAGGGAAAAAGGCTGGATCAACTGGAGGGCAAGTTCATGCGCTAGAGGCGGCTCAGGCTGGCGGACCAGATCGTGGTAGGAAAGTCACCATGGAAGGTTGAATTTCTCTTTTTGATTCTCCTATTGGAACTCTATTTGATTCTAGTGCTTCTGATTCATTCATATCCAATTCTGTGGTAGATGGTCTGCACCTAGATAATTATACGGTTAATGATCCTGTTGTAGTCTCAAACCCCATAGGAGATACGACTCACTTGTCTATGATATGTAGGGATTTGAGAATTTCTGTTATAGGCGTCGAATTTGAATGCAACACATATGTTCTTATGGGTTACGAGCTTATTTTAGGAATGGATCACTAGCCATGAATGGTGCCATCCTTGACTGTGAGATTAGAGTTATTAGGCTTCTTATATGCCACGGTAGAACTCTCGAGATTTCTTGTGACCCGCGGGGGTCAGATATGCTCAGTTTCCTAGATTCCCTTCATGCTTCTATTGACGATCTTAGATCAGTACCCATAGTCAAAGATTTTCTGGACATGTTTGATGAGGTTAATGGATTACCTCTTAGATGAGAGATAAATTTTCAGATTTACTTGGTGGAGAATGCAAAACCTGTCACTTTACCAGTGTTCCACATGGCTCCTAGGGAGAGGAGGGATCTCAACAAACAAGTAGGTAAGTTATTCGAGAAGGGATTAATTGGACAGAGCATTTCAGAGTGGGGAGCTCCGGTCATCCTTACGACCAAGGCAAATGGCTCTCTCCATCTATGTGTAGACTATAGGGAGTTGAATAAGCTCACCAAGAAGAATAGGCACCCACTCCTATTGATGACTTGTTTGACCAGTTAGTGGGCGCTTCAATTTTCTCACAACTGGATCTAGCCATGGGATTTCATCAGCTTAAGGTAATAGATGACAGTATCGACAAGACGGCTTTCAGGACTCCGGATAGTTTTTTGAGTGGTTGGTCATGCCCTTTGGGTTGACCATTACACCCACAAACTTTGTGGATTTGATGAGTAGGGCGTTTATAGAGTATCTCAATAGTTTTATTGTGGTTTTCATGGATGATGTTCTGGTTTTCTCAAGAAGCAAGGAAGATCATGCCAGGCATTAAGAATAGGTTCTTCGCACTCTCAAATCACAACAGCTTAAGGCTAAGTTTTCTAAATGTCATTTCTGGCGAAAGGAAGTAAGGCTCCTAGAGCATGTAGTCTCCTAGGATGGAATAGCGGTGGTCCCCGCTAAAGTTATCATAGTTTAAGATTGGAAAGCCCCTAAGAATGCGATGGAGGTTAGGAGTTTCTTGGGGTTGGCGGGTTACTATAGAAAGTTCATTAAGGACTTTGCATGGATATCATCTCCGCTCACCCGTCTGACAAAGAAGAATTTGGTTTTCACTTGGAGCATCGATTGCGAGGACGCATTCCAAAATTAAAGAGGTCTCTAACATCGTCCCATGTTCTGACTCTTCCCAATGTTAGCAAGGTGTTTACGATCTACATGAATGCTTAAGGCACGAGATTACGTGCTATTTTTATGCAAGAAGGTGGGGTAGTCTGCCATGGAAGGAGCCAATTAAGAGTTCACGAGAAGAACTACCCCAACCTTGACTTGGAGTTGGCTGTAGTAGTGATCACACTTAAGTCTTGACTACACTATCTACTCGAAGAAAGATTTGATCTCTACACGGATCACAAGTCCTTCAAGTATTTGTTCTTGCAGTAGTACCTCAATTTGAGGTAGCAACGATGGATGGAGTTCCTTGCGTCCTACGATTTTGAGATAGCTTGAACCCCAGGCAAGGGAATGTGGTTGCGGATGCATTGAGTAGGCAAAGGGTGACCTTGAGTCCTCTATTTGTAGAGAGATAGATCTTCGAGTTTATCTCGACATTTGATTTTGTGTCATCTGCAGATTTTACGCTAGCTTGGCTGGCGTCATTGGAGGTGGGACCTACTCTTATGGAGTATATTGGATCCACACAGTGAGAGGATCAGCAATTAGTGGAAAATTTGGATAGAATTAGTAGAGGAGGGACCTCTAGTCACCTAGCTAGATATTTAGTGGATGAGATGGTGTGGCTCGTCGGGATGGAAGGCTGTGTGTCCCCAGAGTTAGAGATTTGTTGAGAACAATTCTTGAGGAGGCTCATCACTCTCGGATGATTATCCATACAATCGGTGACAAGATGTACAGAGATATGAAGAGATTTTTTCATTGGACTAGCATGAAGAAGGATGTGGTAGAGTTCGTGGTTAGATGTTTGACTTGTCAGCAAGTGAAGGCTGAGTAGAGGAAACTTGGCGTTTTACTTCAGGCCTTGGATACCCCACAATGGAAGTGGGAGAGCGTCTCTATGGACTTTATTGATAGATTACCTAGATCGAGGAAGGGCAAAAGTAGTATATGGGTTATAGTAGACAGATTGACTAAGAGCGCTCACTTTATTCTAGTCAAGAGCAAGAGAACGACAGATTGGCCAGCAATGGTATACCTTTGAGAGATAGTCCGACTTCATGGGATACCTTCCAGTATAGTAACTGACTGTGACCCTATCTTTACGAGTGAGTTTTGGAGGAGCTTGCAAGAGGCACTAGGTACATAGTTACGACTTCGCACAGCTTATCACTCTCAGACCGATGGAAAGACCGAGTGGGTCAATAGGGTTCTCGAAGATTTATAGTATTGTGTATACTAGACTTCAGAGGGACTTGGGAGGAGCATCTTTGTTAACCCTGCTTAAGCACTGGATCAGCCTCAATCATATGGGTCGGTTAGTTGTAAGGCACTGGGTGGGTCAGTTGCAAGGAACCGGGTTAGTCAGTTGCAAAGCATCAGATCTGTCACTACACCGGGTCGGTCGGTTGCAAAGCACGGGGTTGGTCGCAAATATGGATCGGCCTTAACAATATGTATCGGGTCGGTCAATAACAAGGAACCGGGTCGGTCAAAATTAACGGACCGGGTCGGTCAGTACTAAAGCACCGGGTCGGTCATGACATTGGGTCGGTCCACAACAATGGATCGGTCACCACGTAGTAGGTCGGTCAGTTTCAATATTTGGATCGGTCATACTACGCTGTTCGGGTCGGCTTTGAACTGAAGATGCATGACTCACTCATCACTTTTGGACTATCCCTTTCAACGTGACGGCATATAACAGCATGGAGCAGTCACCTATAGACAAGTATTTCCAAGTCCACATGCATGTATACATTGATAACAATGTAAGTGTTGTGAGAAATTGGACATAAGATGTACAAAGTATACGTGAAACAAAGCTAGAACTGTGCATGGAAGGTACAATATTGTGGTGAAATTGTAATAAGCTTCACTAGTATTTCACCATTTATACAAAGAGACACGACCAAAATATAGCGTACTGGTCGGTCCTCAACATGAAAATGGCTATGCAATGCGTTACTAGCATGAGGTTCATGCAACAAAATATGTTCACGTGTAAAATGCATGATGAAATGGGATCATTTCTTTGTATTAGTACATCTATTAGTTCCAACAATGATGCAGTTTGTTGCGTATAGCATAAGAACACGTTGGAACATGTTATTAAAAGTGGGTCAGTATCCTAATGGCTTCAGTAAAACACGTACAAGTGTGAATGTATGGAACTGCATCAAAAAGCATATATTGTGTCGGTCTTGTTATTAAGACACATGGATCGGCCTTAAGCATTAAATAACAAAAGCAACTACAGCATTAACTTTGGGTCGGCTATATTCAATTTGCGATGGCAAAACAGTAAAATAGAGCAAAATGGATTGATCCTGTAGCTCTAAAATGGGTCGATCTTGAAATGGTTTGCCACATGGACCTGGGTGGAAACAAACATGCGGATCTACAACATAAATTGGATCAGTACTATTTAGAAAACTGGGCCGGTGCATTAGCAATAAACTGGATCGGTGCATAGCAATGAACTGGAACGGTGCATTAGCAATAAACTAGATCGGTGCATAGCAATGAACTGGATCGGTGCATTCCTTTACATTTGGATCGGTATTGATAAAAGCGGTGGCAGAACTGTAAATACAAACCATGACAGCTGTATACAACTGTAAAGTGGACCAGTGGCATTTCTGTAAATATTTTTAGGCTGATCCAAATATATGGCCAATCCAAACTCTACACCCCATAATTACGAGAATGCCACTACCCTCAAACTTCACCTATAAATAACCCGTTTCTCCACACTTCGAGGGACCGATTCTACTACCACGAAGGGCTACCAAAATCATTCTTCAACCATTCTAAAGCACTTCAAACTCCATTAATGGCTGCCAAAATTCTCTCCTTCTTCCTCCTATATGAAATGGATCTCATCTTCTCCGAGCATCATTAATTCACACTCCAATCCACTCCAAGTGATCTCCATTCCTCCTCTTCAAAGCACGGATCTAAGACCGTTTTCATGATGGATCCAAGTAAAATTATACAATTACATAATCAAATCCGTTCCTCTTCGAATTCAAGTGAGATTAAAGCGGAAAGAGAGCAAAAAGTGAAGAATTATTGCCAAATTGATTGAGTGTAATAAACGAAATGTATGAGATGATAAACCATGTAATTTTCTCCATGATTATGATGAATAATTGAAAAGTGGACGTAGATTCATTCTGAATCGAACCACCGTAAAATCCTGTGTCTCTTACTTGTTTTTGTCCATTTATTTTGCGATTGTGGCTCTTTTAATTTCCAACCATAATTGGTGAAGTGTGATTTCACACCATTGGTTTTTGAGTCATTTTTGATTCAAATATTTGGCGCCCACCGTGGGGCCGCGTTCGCATCTCCTTCCTTCATACTTTTCTCAAGTCTAAAATCCTTGCATTAAAGTTCTAAACTGCATCCTCCTCCGAAATCATGGCAAATTCTAAGAAAGCTACTAGCAAAGCCATGGTAGAAGCTGATAATGTTGTCAACGAAGAAACACCATTTGCTAACCATTTCGATGTTGGTGAAAACTCGGTAAGTGGAGCCGCTATCCATAGAAATGAGTTGAATGTCACTATTGCCAACGTGAATCAAAGAATGGATGCTTCTACTAAAGCCATGATGGAAAAACTTGACGTCGTCCTTAATGCTCAACCAAATCAAGCCCCTTCGAAAGTCCATGTTGATCTCGAAGAGAATGATAAATTGCCCGCTTCCGATCATAACTACAACGACAACATGGAAGACGATTATGATTGGGCGAGTGACAAGGACGAAGCTAATATCGAAGAATTGAAATCAAAAGCTAAGAACCATTCCTAAGCGAATGCTCGAAAGGTCACTAATCCTGTCACGGTGGCACCTTCTCGTCGAGAAGGCAAAGGGCCAAAGCTCTCTAATCGAGATCGTATGCCTAGACGAACATTAGGTAAAGAGCTCAGCTTCACAGAGCACCATAACACTAAAGAATAAATCTCGGATATGATAGAACGAGTCATGAAAAGGAATTAAGCTAGCAAAGACGATGAAAGAAAATGGGACTTCTCTCCCGATAGGACTTCATTCACCAAAAGAATCCTTGATGCAGAATGTCCAAAGAAGTTCAATCCACTGACTTTCCCTTCGTACAATGGCCTTGTTGATCCTAACTACTCCCTATTCAAATACGAGTGGCATATGAGTGCGGCTAAGGCGACCAATGAGATGAGATGCACGTATTTTCCTCTCTACTTAGAAGGTGCTGCATCATTATGGTTCACAAAGCTGCCACCTAAATCCATCGATCGATTCTCTGACCTGACCAAAAAGTTCAAGGAGCAGTTATGCTTATATGCTACCAAAGCCAAGGACGCTTTAACACTCTCAGCCATGAACCAGAAGCAGGGGAAACTGTTAAATCCTTCCTTAGTTGATTCAATATTGCCTTGTTTAAAGTAAGAAATCCAGAACCACGCATAGTCCTCATGGCTTTACTCGACGCTATAGACAAAACAAGCGAGTTTGAAAGATGGATAAAAATGAAGGAACTGACTACGCTTGACAAGTTTTATAAGAAGGCGGAGGAGTACATGAGAGTGGACGATAATCCTATACCTCTTCAGATCATTGGTGCTAATCGACTCCTTGAAGTTCCTAAAAGTGCAGCTATTCAATCCAATCAGAAGAATACTCAAGGGAAAAAGTGAGCCAACAACGAAAATGAAACAAAATTAATAAAAAGTTTCGTCCTCTTGACTCGTCTGAGCTAACACCTCTGAATTAATATACTGAGAACATTTACCTTGCCACAAAGGATGAAGAATATTACCGGAGTCTCGGCCAATAAGGATGAATGACCATCTGAACAAAACTAAAAAGTTCTGCCGGTTCCATAATCAGCCAGGCCACAACACCAATGAGTGCAGGCACCTGAGATCATTGATCGAAGAACTGATTAGGAAGAATCATCTGCAACAATATGTGAAGAATTCCCAAGATGCAAATCCTTCTGCAACTCCCCATGTGCAATGGCCATCAAATGGCCAATCTGGCCTGAGCAACATAGCTTCTGCTCAAGCTGTTCCAAGGCTGATAATCAACTGACGACCGTTGATGATGATATAATATCTACAGCCCAGAATAAGCAATCATTATCACCTTTACCTTACTTCTTGCTTTACTTTACTCCTTACTATGTTTTACTTTCTTGTAAAAAGTCTGTAATGATTTACATGCATTGTACCGAACAATAGCACTACGAATGAAGAATTAACTACCTATATAAATCTCTGATTTTCCAAATTAACATGAAAATTTGCTAACAGACTAGTCCTTTTTATAGGCTACTCAATAATAATCTTCTCTCTCAAAGCCCAACGAAGTAAAGCAATTCCAACAAACACCAGTTCAAACGTCAAGTGCCCTAACCATCGATATGCATAATGCAAAGATGGAAGGCACCACCTTAAAGAGTGAGCGGGAGGAGTTGCCAAGAGTTAAATAGTGGAGAGTTCAGCAAGCATATCCAAAGTCAATGCCATAAGTTGCGAGTTCCAAGGGGTCAAAACCTCTCAGTCTGGCTATGATTGCTTATCATAGTTAAGCATATCCGACACGAGGACTGATGTTCACCTTCTAGAACAACGCCAAAAATAAAGTCCTCCCATAGCAGAGGCAAGTCCCTCCATAGCAAGGGTAAAATAAAGTCCACCCATAGCAGAGGCAAAATAAAAATCTTGTCCTCTTATAGTAGAGGCAAGTCCCTCTATAGCATTGGTAAAATAAAGTCCTCCCATAGCAGAGGCAAAATAAAAATCTTTTCCTGCAATAGAAGAGGCAAGTCCCTCCATAGCAAGGGTAAAATAAAGTCCTCCCATAGCAGAGGCAAAATAAAAATATTGTCCTCCCATAGCAGAGGCAAGTCCCTCCATAGAAAGGGTAAAATAAAGTCCTTCCATAGCAGAGGTAAAATAAAAATCTTGTCCTCCCATAGAAGAGGCAAACCCATAAAAGGTTCGATGGAATCCGTATGCGCGAAACGAAGTGTTCGATTTCACTATACGTGAAACGAAGCATAGGAGTTCGTAAGCGCGGCGATGCAATACACCAAATGTTTGCTGGGATAACGAAGCACGGGAGTTCACTATACATGAAACGAAGCATAGGAGTCCGTGGCATGGAGCGATGCAGCCCTCACCACAAAGATCATTAGAGTTCGCATTATGAAACGATACAACAATCAAGAATCCTTTCCATAGAGAAAGTGACTTCTCCATAAGAGAAATAAAAAATGCTCAATGAACTCCATCATGTTGATTCAGTTCACAAGAGAAGACAAAACGTTGGATTAAAACGACCTCTTCAAAACATAGGGCATCCAACGAATCCTCCAATGTCAAAACTGATCGGCAAAGCAGGTAAGTATGGAGAAGTTAAAAATTATTCCCATAATGAAGTCTAACAATGACCTCCAAAGTCGGGGAACCAATAATCAAAAAACTTCTCCAAAGAGAAGTAGAGAATAAGTTACCAATATGTATTTCCCAAATGAGAAATATCATACACCAACATATAATTTGTTGAAATAATGACGCTTGAATCCACAGTCGAATTATCTCGAGATCTTAAGCACTGGTACAAATTTGAATTAGAATACCATATTTGAGCAGGTAATATTTGACAAGTTATAAACTGTTGAATGGAACAATTATGTGCAGACACTTTATTCAATTCAAAGTAAAATTTGCTATAAGTCATTTTTAATGGTTAACTAATCCACTATCGATATGGACAGTCGATGGTGAGTATAAGTCCAAAATTGTGCAATTGCTTGTTTTAATTACAGAACTGGTGACACAAAGCACATGAATTCAAAGCGTGGTTCATCGTAGCAAGACAAGAAGCTATAACTAGATCTCATTGCAGAATATATCAACAAAAACGTTCATTTCGAAGCTCGTATTTCCCACAAGCAAAAAATACAAGCTTCGAGGGGCAAATGTTAACACTGCTAAAGCACTGGATCAGCCCCAATCTTATGGGTCGATCAGTTGCAAGGCACCGAGTCGGTCAGTTGCAAGGCATAGGGTCGGTCAGTTGCAAATCATCAGATCATTCACTACACCGGGCGATCAGTTGCAAAGCACCGGGTTGGTAGCAAATATGGATCGGCCTTAACAATATGGATCCGGTCAGTCAATAACAAGGAACCGGGTCAGTCAGAATTAATGGACCGGTCGGTACTAAAGCACCGGATCGATCACTACATTGGATAGGTTACAACATTGGGTCGGTCCATAACAATGGATCGGTCACCACGTAGTGGGTCAGTCAGTTTCAATATTTGGATCGTTCACACTACACTGTTCGGGTCGGCTTTGAACTGAAGATGCATGACTTATTCATCACTTTTGGATGATCCCCTTCAACGTGATGGCATATAACAGCATGGGGCGGTCACTTATAAACAAGTATTGCCAAGTCCACACAGATGTATACACTGATAACAATGTAAGTGTTGTGGGAAATTGGACATATGATGTACAAAGTATACGTGAAACAAAGCTAGAACTGTGCATGGAAGCTACAATATTGTGGTGAAATTATAATAAGCTTCACTAGTATTTCACCATTTATACAAAGAGACACGACCAAAATATAGCGTACTGGTCGGTCCTTAACATGAAAATGGCTATACAATGCGTTACTGGCGTGAGGTACGTGCAACAAAATATGTTCACATGTAAAATGCAAGATGAAATTGGATCATTTCTTTATATTAGTACATCTATTAGTTCTAGCAATGATGTAGCTTGTTGCGTATAGCATGAGAACACGTTGGAACATATTATTAAATTGGGTCAATATCCTAATGGCTTCAGTAAAACACGTATAAGTGCGAATGTATGGAACGACATCAAAAAGAATATATTGGGTCGGTCTTATTGTTAAGACACGTGGATCGACCTCAAGCATTAAAGAACAATAGAAACTACAGCATTTACTTCGGGTCGGCCATATCCAATCCACGGTGGCAAAATAGTAAAACATAGCAAAATGGATTGGTCCTGTAGCTCTAAAATGGGTCCGTCTTGAAATTGTTTGCCACGTAGACCTGGTTGGAAACAAACATGCGGATCTACAACATAAATTTGATCGGTACTTTTTACAAAACTGGACCAGTGCATTAGCAATAAACTGAATCCGTGCATAGCAATAAACTGGACCGGTACATTAGCAATAAACTGGATCGGTGCATAGCAATGAACTGGATCGGTGAATTCCTTTACATTTGGATCGGTATATTGACAAAAGCGGTGGCAGAACTATAAATACAGACCATGACAGCTGTATACAACAATAAAGTGGACTAGTGGCATTTCTGTAAATAGTTTTAGGCCGATCCAAATATATGGCCGGTCCAAACTCTGCACCGCGTAATTACAAGAAAGCCACTACCCTCAAACTTTGCCTATAAATAGCCCCTTTCTCCACACTTCGAGGGACCGATTCCACTATCCCGAAGGGCTGCCAAAATTATTCTTCAACCATTCTAAAGCACTTTAAACTCCATTAATGGCCGCCAAAATTCTCTCCTTCTTCTTCCTACATGAAATGGATCTCATCTTCTCCGAGCATCATTAATTCACACTCTGATCCACTCCAAGTGATCTCCAATCACCATTGCTCCTCCTCAAAGCACGGATCTAACACCGTTTTCATGATGGAGCCAAGGAAAAGTATACAATTACATAATCCAATTTGTTCCTCTTCGAATTCAAGTTAGATCTAAAACGGAAAGAGAGCAAAAAGTGAAGAATTATCGCGAAACTTGATTTATTAATTGGTGAAGTGTGATTTCACACCATTGGTGTTTGAGTCATTTTTGATTCAAATAATCTCCCATTGGATATTGGATGACTTCACCTACAATAATAGTTATCAGTCAAGCATTAGTATGGCACCCTTCAAGGCACTTTATGGACAACCCTGCAGATCTCCTACATATTGGTAGGAGTCTACCAACAAACTTCTACTTGGGCCTGAGATGGTTAGAGAGACTTTTGAGAAGATAGACCTTATTCAAAAATGGATGAAAGCAACTCAAGACTAGCAAAAGTCATATGCCGATAGGAGGAGGACTGATTTAGAATTTGAGGTAGGAGATATGGTCTTTATCTAGGTGTCACCTTTGAGGAACATAGTTCTCTTTGGCTCATTAGAGAAGTTGGCGCCAAGGTTTGTATGGTCATTCCTCATAGTTGAGAGGATATGCGAGATTGCCTACTGAGTTAGACTACCAACGAGGCTGGCAGGTGTTCACGACATGTTCCATGTTTCCCACTTGAGGAAATGTCTACATGATTCAGCAGAGGTAGTAGACCTAAGTACACTCAAGGATGTAGAGATAAAGAAGGAGGCATCAATTAGAAATGTTCCTACCTGCATACTTGGATCAGTAGCTAAAAGCTACGCAACAAGGAGATCAATTTGATGAAGGTGCAATGGGGAGATTATCTTGAAGATGTGACATGGGAACCCGAAGACAAGATTCACACTGCTTACCCCTTTCTCTTTGAGAGTACATTCTTAATTTTTTCCTAAGATTTTTGAATTCAAGTTGTTTTTCATATCATTTGAATCTCAATCCTTAAGTAGAAGCCTATTATTGAAAGCATGTTTTTGAGACATGTTATGTTTGATGGTTGTTGGCGGATGCAAGTGTTCATTAGCAGGTGCAAGTGGATGCATATACACACACATTAGGCACTAGATCGGCTCAAGCACTTACATATTACATATGGATGTGCACGCATTTTAATTTATTTTCAATGGATGAAAATGGTTAAATAATCACGGATGTTGCATTTTGGTGAATGATTGTGCACATACAGAACTTATATGTACTATTGGGATTCTTTTGCATAAATATTGGATACATGGCACAGATATATATTGCATTAAGGAGGTCAACTGAATCGGTAGACCGTTTGATTTTCGCATTAGCTTAGGGACATGCATACACAACACCTTTGCATATGTTCATACAAAGCGTTAGAAATTTCAAGGACAATGAATGTAAGTGTTGATGGATGAATAAATGGGTATAAGTTTTAAATAATAACATTCTTCTTAACTTGAAGATTTCGAGGACGAGATCCTTTTAGGAGGAAAGAATGTAACACTCCGTATTTTAATACATAATAAATATAACAAAATGAATATTAATTAATTAAATATTCAGAACTGAGTAAAATGGACTTTACTATTGCGTTCATTATGAAATTTTGGTCTAGATAGACTCTTGGTATTCGTAAATCGGACTAAGTATGAAGAAGTTATAAATAAAAGAAGTTTGAACTAAAATTAAAATAATTTAAAATAAACAAACTCAGAAAGCAACTGTCAGAAGTTGACCTGGCCATACATGGGTCGACCCACCCACATGCAGGTCGTACTCTACGCCAGAATCTGGCCTATTTTGTGTTCTATATTCTTTGCTAACTCAGCCTGAGGTGTACGATTTGATTTTATAACCTAATATCCTATGCTCTATATTATCCTAACTTAAATAGGCTAGCACCCTCACCATTTTCTTACATACAAATATTCTTCGTCATCTTCCTCCTCTAAGATATTTTGACATCAAAAGTTGGTCACTAGTGACAATCAACCCCCAATCGTGTGTAGAACTCACGAAAAACAATCATAGAGTACGGTAAAGTGAGTAAAACAGGGGACACACAAGACTTTTCATAGTGGTTCGACAAGAGATGGTGCCTACGTCCACTTTATATGTATTGATTTACTTTGGATTAGAAATACAATTTGTTTTCTTTTTGAAGAAGTAGGAGATGAACAAAAAATCGTTGTGTTTTTGAGAAGAGATTTGGCTATTTTGGAGTTAAGAGAGGAAGTTCCCAAAAGAAATCGAAGTCCTTTTTCCATTCTGGGCATGAAGGTATTTATAGGTGAAAAACTAGGCTGAGTGAGATGCAACGTGGGCTGACTCTTTTGTGGAGCTCAGACACATGGATATCAATCCTTTGGAATAGTTGCGGCGGTGGGCCCGGTCTACTGCTGATTAATAGTATCCTCAAGAATTGTGGCTTGCATGGCACTTGAGATAAGGTGTATCAAAAGTAGCGCTTTGGCCGAAAATGTTTGACCGCCTTTAATGCCTTGAGAATCGGGCTAAGCAATGAATGACTCATTTGGATATTTCCACATAGATCCAAGGATATCCGATCGATCCGATCTTTAAGGGAATGATTGGCTTGGTTGGTCTAGGAGAGTGATTATGCCGGGATATGCAATGTTGCTGCTATAGAGAAACTGGCTTAGGCCAAATCCTGCTTGGGCTTTCCGAAGTAGAGATCGTCCAGTGGGGTCGGTTAGTGGTGATTCGTGAGCCTTGAGACATTGGGCTTTGATCCATTGAACCGCGATAGCTTTTGCCAAAAATCTGGTCAACACTTTTCCCTTAGAACACATCTTTCTTGGTAAAGGAGATGTGTTTTGAATATTGTATCGAGTCCCGATGCATAGGTAGTTATGGTCGCGCCGAACCATATTAAGGCTAAAAATTCGACGATCCTGTTAGTCGTATTAAGGCAAGAAATCCGACGATCGGTACTGATCTGATTAAGGCTAGGAGACCGACAACCATCAAAGACCGTATTAAGGATGAAAGTAGTCTTCATTGCAATATCCAATGCCTGAAAAGGTGGTGTAGGCCATTATTGGTTTAAAGATGACTATGAGCGTCGTTAGGCCAGTATCAACCATACTCTGCTTTAAACAGTTGGCAAGCAGTTATAACACTTGGCTTAGGGAGGTGACGAGTATTATCCATACTCGGCTTAGTAGCAGGCGAGTATTAACCATACTCGGCTTATGGAAGTGGCGAGCATTATCTATACTCGGCTTATGGAGGTGGTGAGTATTATCTATACTCAGCTTTGGCAAGTGTTAACCATGCTTGGCTTGTATAAGCTTGTATATACTTGGCTAGTGGAGTCAAATATGGTGGTGGGCATCGACCGTGTTCATAGTGGCGGTGGCAAGCAATCACCATAGTTTCATAAGTAATTTGAGTGTTTGCAAAGTTTGGCGAGTGAAGAGTGACCCGGCTTAGAGAAGGGGAAAGTATCATCCATACTCGACTTATGGAGATTTGACTATACTTGGCTTATGGAGTTGGTTTGAAATGGTGGCAGGTATCGACCATATCTTAGTAACGGTGGCTAATGCAGACCATACTAGGGTATGCGAACGTCATTCTCGCTCGGCTTAAGTTTTTCAAACACAATCTTTGTTTGAAAAAGGAAGTTTACTACTGCTAAAAAGCTATTACAAGGAAATAAGTTCTAAGTGGGTAGTAGCTGAATCCAAAGCATTCCTAGTAGTTAAATCGTAACCCCGTACGTGTGTACATCAACATACCCATATTATTGAAAGAAATAAAAATACATTTGAAAGAAGAAATTTAAATCTTATTGTTAGAATCAAAAATGACTCAAACACCAAAGGTGTGAAAGCACACTTCACTAATTATGGTTAGAAATTGAAAGAGCCACAATCGCAAAATAAACGGGAAAAAGTGAGCAAAAGACAAAGGGTTTTTATAGTGGTTCAATCTTAGCAAAGATCTACGTCCACTTCTGAAGTGTTTTCCACTATCATGAGGAGATTTACAAAGTTTATTATCTCATACATTTCACTTTTGCTCAATCTCTTTTTATATAGTGATTTTCCTCTCGTTGCTCTCTTTTAGCTTTAGCTCATACTTGAATTCGCAGAAAAATGGAATAGATCTCACAAATTGTGAAAGTTATCTTGTAGATCTTCAATTACTTTTGGGCCTAGATGCTTTTCCTTGATGCCATGACGAAGTTTATGTTAGATCCGAGCTTTTAGAGAAGATTAATGGTAGTTGGAGAGCACTAGGATTGAGTTTAAGCCCATTCGGATGGAGAAAAGATGTGATTTGATCTTCATATTGTTAGAGGAAGAAGTCAAAAACTTTGGCGGCCATTAATGGAGATTTACGGAGCTTTAGAATGGTGGAGAACTCATTTGGGAAGCCCTTTGGGGTAGAGGAATCGGTCTCTTGAATGGTGGAGAAGTGGGCTATTTATAGGCGTAGTTTGGGGGTAATGGCAATGTTGTAATTATGGTATACAGTGGTTGGGTCGGTCTTAAATTTATTTACGAAATTGACACTGGTTTACTTTAAAGCTAGCCACAGCTGGCATGGATTTTCAGCCTGACCCAAATATTTACCAAAATGCCACTGGGTTGACTGTGCCGACTCAAACTGTGCCGACCCAAACTATGCCAACCCAGAACTGTGTGCCGACCCAAACTGGATGCCGCTCCAATACAAAGCATGCTACCGCCTTATTTGATACCGATCCAGATTTAATACCAATCCATTTACACTTTGGAGTTGACCCGTTACTTTGGAGCTTGCTCATGAACGCGGCCGACCCATTGTTCTGAGTACCAGACCGACCCAGATTTGATGATGAGCTACGGGACCCTGGGAAGATGAAGCTGCTCGACCCAGTTGTTGACGAAGCCGCTCGACCTGGTTGTTGAGACATTTCTCTTGAACCTGGCCGACCCATTTGAGCTTCGGAGATGAACGAGCTTTGCTTCATGCTGACAGTTCGTGCAGGCTTCAAGCTTGATCCAACTCATTATGGCACTAGTTCGATGATCGCATGGTTACAACGGGGTTAACATTTGCCAATCGAAGCTTGTATTTTTTTGCTTATGAAAAATGCGAGTTTCAAAATGAACATTGCTTGGATTTCTGGCACATGAGCTATTGTATTCGAGCACTTAAACTTGTTTGCATTATAGATGTAACTTGTATTCTTGATTCAAATTTTTCCGAGCACTTGGAAGTTTGTCGACGGAAGCTTGAACTCAAAGTCGCTCTTGAAACGCTCTATTACAAGGACTTTGTTTTAACAACAAATGCCCCAGTTTTGAATTCGAATGTATGTCGCTTCTGAAGCGAACGACAGTTATGCATTTTTAATGTTGCAACCTGTTTTGCAATAACAAAAGCATTGTACATTTCTAGGCTAATATTTTGTTATTGACTACCCACATCAACAACAGATTAGTCAGTTAAAATTTTAACTATCGCGAATTTTATTTTGAATTGAATGAGGTGTCTGCATAGGACTATTTTATTCAGTGGTTTATAAATCATTGAATATTATCCGCATGAACACGATATTCTAATTTCAAATTCCCATCAACGCTTAAGATCAACTAGTCGAGATAATTCAACTGTCGATTTTAAACACTGTTGTTTTAATGACATGTATGATGTTGTACGACATATCACATTTGCGAAATACGTATCTGTGATTTATCTCCTGCTACCCTTTTAGAGAAGTCCTAGATATCCGTGCTTCTGTCTGGGAGGTCTTTATCCTTTATTATGAGAAGTATTTTTGTTGCTAAACATTTGTTTGTTTTGTTGGTCAATTCTGACATTAGAGACTTCATTGGATGCCCCTACCATTGAGAGGTCGTCTATCACCCAATGCTTGTCTTGTCGACTGGGCCAACATTATATACTTCATTGGGCACTGTTTATCTCTGCTATGTAAGAGTTGCCCTTTCAATGAAATGGACATTTGTCATTATGCCCCCCCTTAGGTAGGACCTTGAATTTCGTGCTGCTTGGGCTAAAAAAAATCATTTGTCGCGTCTGGGGTATTCAGATGCTACGCAAGTCAATTCGTTAATTCCGAACTCCGTCTATAATCCAAGTTGGTTAATTTAGGCATTGAGACTCAATTATACCCATTAATCCAAGCGGCAATAGGTTCAGAAGGAATGACCTCAGAAAGGACTTTGGTTGCAGCCCAATGTTTGTCGTAATCGGATCAGGTACTTCCTGATATTGTCAATCAATTAGGTGTCCGACATCCTTCACATCTGATATTTTTAGATGCTACGCAAATGGTTTTCGTCATTCTTCACATCTGGGGATTCCAAATGCTATGTAAATGGATTTTCAATTTTCACATCTGACTTTATCAGATGCTACACAAATGGTTTGACACTCTTCACGTATGAGATTCTAGATGTTACGCAATTGGATTTCATTCTTCACATCTGGGGATTTCAGATGTTACGCAAATGGTTTGGCACTCTTCACATATGTGATTTCACATCCTTCGCAAGTGGTCTTCATTCTTCACATCCGGGGATTCCAGATGCTACCCAAATGGTTTGGCACTCTTCACATCTGAGATTCCAGATGCTATGCAAGTTGATTTCATTCTTCAAATTTGGGGATTCTAGATGCTACGTAAATGGTTTGGCACTCTTCACATCTGAGATTCCAGATGCTACGCAAGTGGTTTTCATTCTTCACATCTGGGGATTCCAGATGATATGCAAATGACTTGACACTCTTCACATCTGAGATTCCAGATGCTACGCAAGTGGTTTTCATTCTTCACATCTGGGGATTCCAGATGCTACGCAAATGGTTTGGCACACTTCACATCTGAGATTCCAGTTGATACGCAAGTGGATTTCATTCTTCACATCTGGGGATTCCAGATGCTACGCAAATGGTTTGGCACTCTTCACATCTGAGATTCCAGATGCTACGCAAGTGGATTGGGCGTGTTTCATGGGGGCAGGTATCAGTTTCCTTGTCGGATTTTCGACTTGGCAGGCTATTTATGTTTAGAAATTGGTACCGTGAACTTCTCACTTAGGGAAGTGACCCTCGATAAAAGCAACAACTCTTTTGTTTGTTTGCCGTGGTGCTTGTTCGTTGTTTGGATCTTTGCGTGAAACACCCCCACCTCCGTTAAGGTCACTCACAGAGAGAATGCCTTAACTTTGGTGGAGCATTTTAGGTAAATGATGCAGATAAATTACAAGACAGACAAATAAAGCAGCGGAGAATAAAGTCATTTTATAAACAATATGGTTCAGCCAAGCTTTTACAACAATTGTCTCAATCATACTTAAAAGTAATACATAGAAATTCTGTCTTGATTCAAAAACTTCCAAGTATAAAAGAAGTTTAAAAATAACAACGATATTCCCCAAATAAAGCGTGAACCAGCCATAGCAGTGGAAGAGAGTGTCCAAAGCAATACATCGACTATCCCCGAGCTTGGAAAGAAAACTGAGCTAAGTGATAACATTTCCTCCCTGTGAACCGGGGGGCACGGAAGAAAAGAGGCGAAACAAAACTGGGTTAGACATGAGTCTGGTAAGTCCAGTGACTTTCAGCATATAAACAGGCAAAAACATCATGACATGAATAAACTGAATATAAGACAATACTGTGATAATAGGGATAACAAGATAACATAGGATAAGCATAAGGTATGATAAGGCAAGATAAACTGAATGCGCTTCTACTCTTTCTCTGCTTCGCTACTACTTTGTTATTCTGATTTATATATATATATCTCTGCACCACCTAACTAGTGTCCCAACTAGTAATCTGTATAAAATGATAATATTACAACGTGATCCCAATCCCCGCAAATGGTGGTAGCCTTCAGGTGTACATCTATCGTGAGGATTCCACCTCAATCGGCATAATTGCCATGAACATGTTAGATGTACCCTTACTACCCTATCGATCGGCTCCCTTACTTGTATTCATGTTCCAAGCGTCTGTGTCAATCGGCCCTCTCTTGCACGTGGATACCCTGTGTTGGTCCCACCATAAAGTGTATCAATCCTTATGATAGCGACCCGACACAATTCAGGATGCACAATGTATAACTACTGGTACCCAGTGCCTGCTTTTTCCCACTCCGGAGTACGTGCATTCCTGTAAACCGTCAGAACCTACACTGACGTACCCCCTGCCACTATTTTGACCGCTTATAATCAGCCCAGTAATCGTGCCCCACACTGCCTAGTTTCAGGATACCATGATACATCTATGTGGGTTACTGCTGAAATGGGTCTCCCTTACTAGGGTTTCCCGCTGGTTAAGTTTGTGGGCCTATATATACAAATATTACCCACCTACACGAGATGTACTTAACCCTCCCACCGATTCTAGCATGTTTATTTAACGGTTAAGTTGTGTGGGCCTATATGTACTTAATATTACCCACCTACACAAGATGTACTTAACCTTCCCATCGATTCAAGCATATTTATTTAACGGTTATGTTTTGTGTGGGCCTATATGTACTAATATTACCCACCAACCCGATATGTACTTAACCCTTCTGCACATTATGTCATATTGGTTAAGTGTTGTCCATTCATGTTAACTTAACCCACCCATTCATCATATCATGTTGGTTAAGTGTTTCCTATTAACTTAACCCCGTTCGTTCATCAAGTTATATTGGTCAACTGTTTCTTGTTAACTTATCCCCACGTGTTCATCATGTTGTATTGGTTAAGTATCTTCAATCAATTCAAGTTAACTTAACCCACCTACTTGTCATATTACTTTGGTTAAGTGTTGCCTTCTTGTGTTAACTTAACCCTACCACAAATCAAGTTATATTGGTTAAGTGTTAACTTAACCCTTTCTATTTATTATGCTATACCATTTAAGTGTTTCCTATTAACTTAACCGTAGTCATCCATCTTGTCATATCGATTAAGTGTTTCTCATTGCTTAACCCTAGTCATTAATGTTATATTGGTTTAGTGTTCCTATGAACTTAACCCTACTCATTCATCTTGTTCATTAGCATTAATTGATTTATTAATGCACCAACCTCTCACATTAGATATGTGTTGTTGCGGTTACTGGATGTGCCAGGCGGTTCTGGGCAGTTTTACACCGCAACTCAATCTAACGTCGGTTTTTCTTGGGCATGATGCACTGTCCTCTTACATTAGATAGGTGTTGTTGTGGTTACTGGATGTGCCGGGCGGTTCCGGGCAGTTTTACACCACAACTCAATCTAACCTCGAGTTAGGCATGTTCATCTTTAATCTACACATTTACCCTGTAGAACCAAATCTAGATTTTCATGCTAATTACCAAATTCACCAAAACTAGTCATGTTACATTTTACACCCAATCTAGATTTAATGATCCAGTTACCCCAAATTCGCAACAATAACAATTTTGTCCAAAACTTGATTTATATGCCAACTTCCTACTTTGTCGTTCATGCCAATTCTAGGTTCAATATGTCAAATTACATATTCCATAATTCATGTTAAATTGCATCTTAACAGTTATGCCATGTTACATGTTCCAAATTATGCCAAATAATGTTAATTTCATAGTATACCCAATTTCCCTCGCATTCATAATGTGCGTATTTTGAGATTCAACTCAAGATTCATAATACAAGGGGAGAAGCAAGATGGAACATCGTAAGAATAGGCATAGTCATATGATGATAAGAACTACTAGTACAATAAACTTGATGTACTAAAAAGACAAGTTTTGCAAGGAATACATCGCATGCATATAGATATGATAGAATTTTATCATGAACTTAAAAAGGATTACAATTCCGATATACAACAAGGATAGACATGATTGGACCAGTTTCATAGTCAAAAATGATTCCCAAAGATATATACTCAAGCATAGATTTCAATGAAAGGATAGCTTGCATCAGGCATATTCTCATATCCATTTTATTACATGTCACAATTAGATTTAGGTGTTCAAATCTAAAAAGTAACTGACTTACAAAACAAAGGAAAATCTTGTTTTCATGCATAAGCCATACATCACTATACACCCTAATCTTCTTCTTCCAAATCATAAACTATCATATATATATGTCCAAACTTTAGATCTTAGACCACAACATGTACTATGCCTTATATTTACATTTCAATTTACGCCCCAAATCCCAAGTCATATGTCCAATACTTTATGCTTCAAATCTCAAGTCATATGTCCAATACTTTATGTTTCAAATCTCAAGTCATATGTCCAATACTTTATGTTTTGAATGTGTTATGCCCTCAAATCGGTTACAACTCAATTATGCCCAATTATACACAATTTAATACTTTTCCCAAATGTTAGCGCTAGTCATGTCCAAAGTCATAATTTATGCCCAATTTTATTTCCAACGTACGCTCATTTCTTATGAGATCTGGCTCAGGCTCGCAGCAGCCTGGCTATAAAACAAAAAAGGAAGAAGGAAAGAAGAGACAAAGAACGGACATAATATTATCAATGAGATAGATCCAAAGGATATAGAAAGACAGGAATAATCTCAGATTCAGATTTATTACAATGTCAGAATCACAATTAACTTTTATTTCTGAAAGTAACGTGAACTTACAAATTACAGAAAGGGTCTTGAATTCTGGGATCTGTATTCTGAAACTGAATAGCTCTCCCTTGAAGTAGACTATTTGTTCTTCTAATTTAGATTTGATTCTTAGAAATAGTTGTTGAAGTCGTTGAATTAGCCTTTGAATCTCTACTAGAATTTTAAATTTGATTTCTACGAAGGACTTGAGTAGCATAACCCCTTCTTAGATTTATTTTGATATGAATTAGGGTAGAGTATAGGCGAAATGAAGTTGTGTGGAGAAAAAGTGAGGTTTGGGGTTGTTTAAAGAGCTTAGGAGCAATGAATCTGGTCAGAACGGGCGTCTAAATGCAGAAAAACGAATCTGTCCACGGATCTGGAAAAGGTGGGAGGTCGACCCCTAGGTCTACCCCATGGTCGACCTGTTCTACCCAGGTCGACCCCCTGGTTGACCCCCTGGTCGACCTGGGTCCTGGGCGGGAAATTTACCGCCCAGTTCGGGTGTGAGATTTGAATTTTGAAACTTTAAATTTGAATTCGGGCAGGTTTTATTATTCAAATTCTTGAATCTTCTGAAGGTCATAACTTCTTCACATGGAGTCCGATTTACGCAAACTCGGACTCTATCTCAAGCAGAATTTCGTGGAGAACACAATGGGGTAACCCGTTTTACCTAATTCTTCTCTTAAAAATTAAGTATACCTTAATTTGTTAGTTTAATGTTCACTGAAAATACGGGGTGTTACATTCTCCCTGGCTTAAAGGATATCGTCCCCAAAATATTCAAGTTAGGAAGAACGTATATCCTACCATCCAACATCCATCTACTCAACCATTCAATCACAGGTATCCATTGTCCTTAAAGGGTTTCTAATGCCGTATGAACATATGCAGAGTGTGTGTATATGTCTCTTATCTAATGCAAAATCAGGTGGTCTACTGATCCAATTGACCTCCTTAATGTGAATCGTGAGAGCGTCATGCATCCAACATGTATGCAAATATCCCTAATCATGTAAATACTATATGTGTGCATATTCACTCATCCATATGCAACATCCATATGATAACACATCAAGTTCCAATCCATATACAAATACATTCATATGCATATGCAATATGAAGTGACTAATCCGTTCTAGTGCCTAATGTGTGTATATGCATCCATGAGCAACCACTAGCAAACACTTGCAACCACTTTCAACCATCAATCATAACATGTCTCAAACACATATTTTCATCCATTGGCTTCTACCTAAGGATCGATTATAGGACCGATAGGATATACTTAAAAGATAAAGACTAGCACACAAATAAATATTACAAAAAAGTGGAATCAAGGATATACCCTCAAAAAGGGTATGATGCGCGTATCTAGTCTTTAGTCTTCTAAGTCACATCTCCTTGTGCTTCACTCCACTGTACCTTAACTAATTTAACTTCACGATTGCGAAGCTTCTTGACCTCCATTTCCAAAACCCACTAGTAAAGATAGGACCTCGATCGCTTACTATGCTAGAGGGTATCCAATGTTGTCGAACTATCTTTCCAAGATAAACAGATGTTAACCATGATACCAAGTGTATATACTAAGATGATTAAAGGTCTCTCTTCTACTTAGCTTACCCATCATGTCACAAATCTGAGGGTCGATATCTCTCATGCAAACCATCCTAGTCGAACATGACATTCCTCAAGTACAAGCCCCAAAGACCTAAACCAATATCAGACAAGCACCCAAGGAATACCTCCTCCGAATTTGGACGTTTGTGTGAGATAATACTAGCAAAACAACCAAACAATTGAGCACTTAACCGACTCTGGCTATCCTCGCCAATCTTGCTCCAAAACTATCGTTGATCGCATAACTGGCTTTGCATTGTCAGCTAGATATATGTGGAAGTCTACCTCACGTTTTAGGGGATAAACCCCTAACCTTAATCAAAAACATCTACGTGCTCATGGACTACTCCAACGGATCGAAAATCGTCGATAAATACATAAAGTGATTCTAGGTAGGTAAGACAAACTGATCCCTTAGGATCGCATGAAATTTCGAGGGTATTCCCGAGGCAAGTCGAAAGTCTAACTACCCTCCTTTCATAATTACTAGCTAACTAATCCATGCCTAGAATCAACCCATAGCCCACGAAACCAAAAACATAAGTATCTCAAATCCTTACAAAAGAAAGATAAATAAGCCGAACCACAAATTGGATTTGAGACAATAATGGGATCTTCTACTATACAAGTACTAAAGTGTAGAGACTCAACTATGGAAGCAGATATAAACGAATGTGAAGCGCTAAAATCAAAAAGAGTACTAACAGGATGATCAAGAAGAAAAACTAAACTTTTTCAACAGAAACCTTACTACCTCTCTCTCAGGTATGCTGGCGGTGAAAACATGCATTTGCCCTCCTAAAAATCCTGTCATTTGTTCTTGCCCTTGTCCTTAATTATATGACCCGTTATACCATAATAAAGACACTTCCTCTTATTTTAGGTTTTACTAATCTTTCCTGCTTTGTGAACCAAGTCTATATCCATGAGTTCCTCATCCTTGGGTTGTGCTCCTTAGCAAAACTCTTTCAGTCTCATCTTTACTATCCTTGTGTAACACGTTGACAAGTCTCTCGAAAGCTACCTCATCGCACGGAGAATCCTACAATGCTCAAAAGAAAATTAGCCACAGGTGAAACTACTACGGCTATAGATGGAAGTTGGGCACTTATTTCCCCTTTGACAAGTGTCATAGTCTCGTCGAGCCTACGGAACCATGTCGCGATGAGGTTACCTCCCAGAAAGCCAGGAGCCTCGGAGACTCAGGAGAGAAGGAAACAAGGATTCAAATAGAGGATCAAAAGATAGTGCATATGGCTTTGGGGAATATGCCTTTAAAACAAAACTTCTCTTTTGAAAATGCTTCTTTTAAAACCATTTTGAAAATAATTTTTCAAATCTTTTATATGATCTGGTAACCTTCAGCTTTGATACCAAGTGAAACACCCCATCAACGTTAAGGTCATTCACAGAGGGAATGCCTTAACTTTGGTGGAGCATTTTAGGTAAAAGATGCAGATAAATTACAAGACAGACAAATAAAGCGGTGGAGAATAAAGTCATTTTATAAACAATATGGTTTAGTCAAGCTTTTAAAACAATTGACTCAATCATACTTAAAAGTAATACATAGAAATTCTGTCTTAATTCAAAAACTTCCAAGTATAAAAGAAGTATACAAATAACAATGATATTCCCCAAACAAAGCAAGAACCAGCCATAGCAGTAGAAGAGAGAGTCCAAAGCAATACATCGACTGTGCTAAGTGATAACATTTCCTCCCTGTGAACCTGGGGTGGGGGGGAACGGAAGAAAAGAGGCGAAACAAAACTGGGTCAGACATGAGTCTGGTAAGGCCAGTGACTTCCAGCATATAAACAGGCAAAAACATCATGACATGAATAAACTGAATATAAGACAATACCGTGATAACAGGGATAACAAGATGACATAGGATAATCATAATGTATGACAAGGCAAGATAAACTGAATGCGCTTCTACTCTTTCTCTGCTTCGCTACTACTTTGTTATTCTGATTTATATATATATATGCACCACCTAACTAGTGTCCCAACTAGTAATCTGTATAAAATGATAATATTAAAATGTGATCCCAATCCCCGCAAATGGTGGTAGCCTTCAGGTGTACATCTATCGTGAGGATTCCACCTCAATCAGCCTAATTGCCATGAACCTGTTAGATGTACCCTTACTACCCTATCGATCGGCTCCCTTACTTGTATTCATGTTCCAAGTGTATGTGTCAATCGGCCCTCTCTTGCATGTAGATACCCTGTGCTGGTCCCACCATAAGGTGTATCAATCCTTATGATAGCGACCCGACACAATTCAAGATGCACAGTGTATAACTACTAGTACCCAGTGCCTGCTTTTTCCCACTCCGGAGTATGTGCACGCCCGTAAACCGTCGAAACCTACACTGAAGTACCCTCTGCCACTGTTTTGACCTCTTATAATCAGCCTAGTAATTGTGCCCGACCCAGCCCAGTTTCAGGGTACCATGATACATCTATTTGGGTTACTACTGAAATGGGTCCCCGTTACTAGGGTTTCCTGCCGGTTAAGTTTGTGGGCCTATATATACAAATATTACCCACCTACATGAGATGTACTTAACCCTCCCACCTATTCTAGCATGTTTATTTAACGGTATTGTTATGTGGGCCTATATGTACTTAATATTACCCACCTACAAGTGATGTATTTAACCCTCCCATCGATTCAAGAATATTTATTTAACAGTTAAGTTTTGTGTGGGCCTATATGTACTAATATTACCCACCAACCCGATATGTACTTAACCCTCCCGCGCATTATGTCATATTGGATAAGTGTTGTCCATTCATGTTTACTTAACCCACCCATTCATCGTGTCATGTTGGTAAAGTGTTTCCTATTAACTTAACCACGTTCGTTCATCAAGTTATATTGGTCAAGTGTTTCTTGTTAACTTAACCCCACGTGTTCATCATGTTGTATTGGTTAAGTATCTTCAATCATTTCAAGTTAACGTAAGTGTAACGACCCGTATTCTACGCATCATAGGATCGTAGAATATTTATTTCTTTCACATACGAAGTCGTATGGTCATGTAACTTTGGGAGACGACTATTGGGGTCATTTCCCATGTTCACGATTTTTCCCGATTTTTAAATGACCATTTTACCCCTAGTTGGCACTGTTTTGGCCATAACTTTTGACTAGAAAGGAATTTTGACCTGAAACCACTTCCATTGGCTCCGGATGATGGTTTCTCTTTCCGTAGAGTGGTCACATTAGCCAAACGGACTCACCGTTTGGGAGATATGACTGAAACAAGTTTCAGATGGTGAAAAAAGCTTAATTGGGCCTAACCGGGTGATTAGCAGCTAGGCCCAGAGGGGAATTTCGGGTTTAGAGGTATAGGAGGACTTATTAGGGTTAGGTTATCACTTTCATTTCAGTTTTGAGCCGCCACAAACCTTCTTGAGACCTTAGTAATGGCTTCCATCCTCTAAAACCACTCCAAAACACATTTTTAGTGAAGATTAAGCCTAAACTACATCAAAACAAGGCCAAATAGCAACAAAGCAAGGTTGGAGTTGCTGCTATACATAGGAATTCGACCCAAACAGAGGATACTTCAGATTTGGTGTTTCATTTGTGGCCAAGGTGAGTGATTTGCATAGATTTTGCACTAATTACGGTGATTAAGGGTAATTAGTGAAGATTAGCGAATTTATACGTAAATAAATTCTGGAAAAATTCTTAAAATTCTAAAATAATGTTTTAAGGCTCTGTTAGAAATTTGGGTTAATTTCGATGTGTTCTGCTAATTGTATGCTTGAACATGATTAAGAGTGATTAGGGGAAAATGAGGAGTTCTAGCTACGCTTGATCCATTTTGACATATAAATTTATTGATTTGGTGTTTGAGGTTAGTTTGCTATGTTGTTATGACTATTTGACATGAATTGTGATTGATTAGAATAGTTAGATTTGTCAAAAACGTCGTCGAACGGCGTAAACAAGTTGCTGGAAAAAGTTGCAGAAAGTTGTGCAGGGCTTCGGATCGGAACGGATGGGGGGCTCGGATCGGATATGTGAACTGGGCGAGAAACCCGACCCGAACCGGAGTTTGGCACATAGGAGGCTTAGCGAGGAGGAAGGCCATTTGCTTAGAGTTGGAGTGGACAAGGGAATCGGATCGGAGGAATAATTGGAGGCCAGATCGGATCGACTTGGAGACGCAGGGCTCGGATCGGAAGTAAACATTTGGGAGAACTAGCAACAGGGAAGGCCACGCGGATCAGATGGCAAGGAGGGATCGGATCGGAATACGTGAAGGAATGAGGGAGCGGATCGGAGCAATGGAAGGAAGGACACCTGACCCGACCCGGAGGAAGATACCGACCCGACCCGAAGTGGAGTACCCGACCCGAACCGAATGGAAAGATGACAAGGAAGGAGGACCGACCCGAACCGATGAAGGTGATGACTCCCGACCCGAACCGATGAAGGTGATGACTACCGAACCAAACCGAATTCTAGGACTGTTAATGTGCGACAACTCTTCTGAAGACCCACTCCAATTCGACTAAACCCGAGATGCAAAGGTAGTCCAAATGAGAAGTTAGAGCTTAAGATTCAGATGGGAATCAACGAGTTCGCTTCATGGTTGGGCTTTGCTGCGGGACGCGTGCCAAGGAGTTATCGATGTCTATAGCTTTGAACCACTATGGTAGGAGGTACGAAGACGAATTCAGGGCCATTATGGCATTGGTAGAACCAAGGGCTACAACCAATGAAGTGGGTCATTGAAACGTTTGGTCATGACTCCATATGTTTAGCTTGGTCATAGCAGGGTTTCTACAAGTCGGGATTCGTCGTTACCTCAGCTTGTCTAGTGTTCCAAAGTGGCAGATGTCGTATGCTTTACGCACTGAGTGAGAGATGTGAGGATGGTTGCTATGGATGATTTGCTTGCTATCATTGTGACATGCACACCCCACCCCCGTATTCTTACACTGTTTATTCTGGCACCTTGGAGTATTGTACGGTATGTGGTACTAACTCTTTGGTTGCAGGTCCAGGTTCAGGTATGGTTTAGTATACCTGTTATTATTCTGTTTAGATGCTTATCGCTCATACCAGGCTTTATGTCTGACCCAGAGTTTTATGTCTCCTCTTATTACTCTGGGTGCTCACACGAGCAGACTAGAGACAGGTTAGCTGGTGATGCACGGGTAGATGATCCGGAGACGAGCAGGAGGCTTCAACGTACTATATACATAATATTCTCCCTGTGTTGTTGAAGATCACTGCTTGGGCATTGGTGGTGTATCTTCTATTTTGGATTTCTGTTGTTCAGAGACAGTAGATTTTGAAAAGTTGTAATAAGCTGTATTTGGATTTCCGCTGCTTTGAGATTGATGTTGGTTTTAGTTATCAGCTTATGCACTGTCTCGCCTGTTTTATGTCAAGTACATTATTATTATTATATTTTATTCCATGCGCTGTGAGACATTCTACAGGTTCTTTGATTAGTTCATTCCCTTCTTTCCTTTCTTATGGCGACCGTCTTGTGCTAGTCGGGCATGTGTACAGCGCACTTTTGGAGGAAATGCAGGCTGGTGCGGGGCGGGCCGTCACACTTGGTATCAGAGCTCTAGGTTGCGTAGTTAACCTAGGGAAGTTATCAGGGAGAGATAAGATACGTATACGAGAGAGCGTATTTGTGATTACTTTGGTTTTTAAAAGCTATATATATATACTATTAGTAGTATAAGGGTGAAGTCGTACTGCACTAGCACCACTATGGAGTCGTTAATCGTTTCCTTTTTCAGATTGACGATGAGCCGATATACTAGAGGTGCTGGTAGGGGAGCCAATAATGGGAATGCTGCTGACATGAGGACGATGTTTACTGACCTCATGAGAGAGATGCTTAGAGATGTACAGAGGGCAGCTCCCAATGGTGGAAATGGTGGTGGTCCAATAGTGCAGGCGCCAAGAGTCGACTTCGCCAAGCTGAATAAGGATTATACTAGCCTTGGTGGGAAGCCGTTCCACGGAACGGAATCGGCCACGGATGTTCAGGATTGGTTGGATAGTTGCGAACGTATCTTCGAGGATTTGGGTATCGAGGATGCGATGAAGAGAAAGCTAGCGTCCCGTCAGCTGCAAGGGCGGGCAATGAATTGGTGGAATGCTATAAAGGCAGCTACTCCCGAAGATCAGTTTACTTGGGAGCAGTTTAAGGCTCGCTTTAGTGAGAAGTTCATTCCAGCTGCTCAAAAGTCAATGTTGTTTAAGAAGTTCTTGGAACTCAAGCAGAATGGCAGAGCTGTCTCAGAGTATATTGCTGAATTTGACACTTTGTCAAAATATGGGTTATCTCTTATTGATACTGCCGAGAAAAAGAATGAGAAGTTCATAACTGGTTTGGATCAGTACTTGGGGGAAAAACTTATTAACCACATCGATGAGACGTTTGAATCGATTGTGGGGAAAGCGTTAAGATCGGAAAGTCTCTACCCTAAGTCGAAGACTGAGGTTGCATCCGCAGATGAGCCAAAGACACAAGCTAGTGGTGGAGGCAAAGGTGGTTCTCAGAATAAGAGAAAGCAGAATCAGGCTAAGGACGGCCAGAAGAAAAAGAATAAGCAAGATGTGGAGTGCTTCAGCTGCGGTAAGAAGGGCCATTATGCTAGTAATTGTCGGGCCAAGCCAGCGGATAGGAAGTGCTTCAACTGTGGCCAAATGGGACATCACAAGGACAAGTGTCCACAGCCCCCTAAAGAAAAGCAAATGGTGAAAGCATACGCTCTTAATGCTATTCCTTCTTCGTCGAATGCCCCAACAGCGGCGGAGAAGGGAAAGAATGTCGTCATTCAAGGTATGCTTTCTATTTATGATGTTCCTGTTAGAGTTTTGTTTGATACCGGAGCTTCCAGTTCTTTCATATCTAGTGACCTGGTAGATAGGTTGGGATTGGAGCCCGAGATTGTCGATAGACCTTTAGTAGTGACAAACCCGATTGGTGGTTCGACTAGCCTTAGCATGATTTGTCGTAATGTGGTCTTATCGAGTCATGGATGCATGTTTGTTTGTGATTGCTTTGTTTTGGGCTTTACTGGGTTTGGCATTATTTTGGGAGTAGATTGGCTCCAAAGATACGGGGTGGTGGTAGACTGTGAGGGCTTGTTGGTGACAGCTAGAGCGGATGATGGGAGGAGGATAGTGTTTGGTGGTCTACCCAGTAAGGGGGTATTGGCTAGTTTTCTAAACTCCCTCGACATTCCGCATAGTGAGTTGTCAGGTTTGCCCGTGGTTGGCCAGTATCCGGAGGTTTTCGAAGAAGTGACCGGACTTCCACCACACCGAGAGATCGAGTTTCGTATTGATTTGGTAAAAGATGCCAGACCTATAGTGATGCCACTTCGTCGTATGGCACCAAGGGAGCAGCGAGAGCTCGAGGTGCAAGTCAACGACCTTTTGAAGAAGGGATTTATCAGAAGGAGTGTTTCTGAATGGGAGCACCAGTTGTGTTTGCTACCAAGGCGGATGGTTCCCTTCGTTTGTGTGTAAACTACCGCGAGTTGAATAAAGTGACGAGGAAGAACAAGTATCCTCTACCGCGGATAGATGATTTGTTTGATCAGTTGAGTGGCGCGAGAGTGTTTTCTCAGTTGGATCTCGCGACAGGTTTTCATCAGCTTAGAGTGGAAGCTGAGAGTATAGCTAAAACGGCATTTCGGACGCCGTCTGGGTATTATGAGTGGTTGGTCATGCCATTCGGGCTGACCAATGCCCCAGCATATTTTGTGGATCTTATGAATAGGGTATTCAGGGATCAGTTGAATAAGTTTGTTCTTGTGTTCGTTGATGATATTTTGGTCTATTCGAGGACAGAGGAAGAACACAAGGAACATTTAAGGGTAGCGATGGAGGTGTTGAGAAAACACCAATTGAAAGCAAAGTTTTCTAAGTGTCACTTCTGGAAGAGGGAAGTGAGGTTCTTGGGCCATGTTGTATCAGAGAATGGTATTGCCGTGGACCCAGCAAAGGTGGCTATGGTACAAGATTGGCCTACGCCCAAGAATGCAACAGATGTAAGAAGTTTCTTGGGATTAGCTGGATATTATCGTAAGTTTATCCAAGGTTTCTCCAAGATAGCAGCACCATTGACCCAGTTGACCAAGAAGAATCAAGCTTTTGTCTGGAATGAAAGGTGCGAGAATGCGTTCAAGAGTCTAAAGGGCAAGTTGACAAGCGCACCCGTGTTAGTCATTCCTAAGGGGGATGAAGAGATGACGGTATACACGGATGCCTGTGGTACCGGACTGGGTGTTGTATTGATGCAAGGCGGTAGGGTTGTAGCTTACGCAAGTCGGCAGTTGAAACCGCACGAGAGAAGATACCCTACCCATGATTTAGAATTGGCAGCGATCGTGTTCGCATTAAAGATGTGGAGACACTATCTCTTGGGAGAAAGATTTGAGCTGTTTACAGATCATAAGTCGTTGAAGTATCTGTTCTCCCAGAAGGATTTAAATCTCCGTCAGCAGAGATGGTTAGAGTTCTTAGCTTCCTATGATTTTGACATCGCATACACACCAGGAAAGGGCAATGCGGTGGCTGATGCATTGAGCAGAAGACATGCCAGCTTAGGGGCTATGTTCCTTGAATGGAAGCAACTGGAGTTTATCGCGGGGTTTGATTTCAGACCAAAGTGCGAATTGGATCCAGAAATGTTAGCAAGTTTGACGATCAGACCCACTTTGATTGAACGGATCGGCTCTAGTCAGAGGGACGATCCTAACCTATTGGAAATCATCTCCAAGTTAGAGATGGGTATCGATGAGGAGATGAACAAGTATGGGCTTGATCGAGATAGATGGCTTAGAAAGAATGGAAAGCTTGTTGTACCCAATGTCAATGGATTGAGAGAGGAAGTGCTTAGAGAATGTCATCACTCAAAGCTAACTATACACCCCGGTGGCAATAAGATGTATCGAGATATGAAGCAGACTTACTATTGGGAAGGGATGAAAAGAGACGTTGGGAAGTTTATATCCAAGTGCATGAATTGCCAGCTAGTTAAAGCCGAGCAAAAGAAGCCTAGTGGGTTGTTGCAACCATTAGAAATTCCCGAATGGAAATGGGAGCAAGTCTCGATGGATTTCATCGATGGTCTACCAAGGACTAGATCGGGATATGACAGCATTTGGGTAATTGTAGATCGACTGACTAAAAGTGCAAGGTTTATACCAGTCAAATCGACTAGAACGGCAGCTAAGTTAGCAGAATTGTATATGAAGTGGATAGTGAGATTTCATGGAGTACCTAAAAGCATTGTGAGCGACCGAGACCCGTTGTTCACTAGTGGGTTTTGGAAGAGCTTACAAGAGGCTCTAGGGTCAGAGTTACATCTCAGTACCGCATATCATCCTCAGACCGACGGTCAGACGGAAAGGGTGAATCGTATTTTGGAAGATCTCTTGAGAGCATGTATATTGGATTTTGGTGGATCATGGGATGACCATTTGCATCTGGTAGAGTTTGCATATAATAATAGTTACCAATCCAGTATCGGTATGGCTCCATTTGAAGCTTTGTATGGAAGACCATGCAACTCACCATCATGTTGGATAGAGACTGGCGAGAAGTTTATGCTTGGACCAGATGTGGTGAGGGAAACTTCAGATAAGATCAAGATCATTCAACAACGAATGAAGGCTGCCCAAGATAGGCAGAAGAGTTATGCTGATAAGAGGAGAAGAGACTTAAAATTCTCCGTTGGCGACTTGGTGTTTGTCAAGGTTTCTCCGTTGAAGAGCGTAATACGATTTGGTAGGAGAGGCAAGTTGGCACCAAGGTTTGTTGGCCCATTCCCTGTTCTTGAACTAGTCGGGAATTTGGCATATAGAATTGACTTACCAGAGAAGATGGCGGGAGTTCATAACGTATTTCATGTTTCCCAACTAAGGAAGTTCGTTCACGACTCAAATATGACTATTTCACCTGATCAGTTAGAGGACTTCGAAGTAGAACCCGAGGCGGTTGGGAACCGTAAGTCGGCCCGTATTGTCGAGCACGACATGAAGCAACTTCGAAGAAAGGCGGTGAAGCTAGTCAAGGTTCAGTGGGGCGAGGACGAGAATGACTGTACTTGGGAAACAGAGGAGGACATAAGGAAGAAGTATCCAGAACTCTTTGCCTGGTAAGATTTTGACTTCGATTTAGTTTTCCGCATGCTAGGATAGGCTTGTTTGCTTGTTTTGCATATTTGATTGTTGTATATGGTTGTTAGGCATGCGGGATCCCTTGTATGTTATGGGTTAAGGAATTTCGGGGACGAAATTTCTTAAGGGGGGGAGAGTGTAACGACCCGTATTCTACGCATCATAGGATCGTAGAATATTTATTTCTTTCACATACGAAGTCGTATGGTCATGTAACTTTGGGAGACGACTATTGGGGTCATTTCCCATGTTCACGATTTTTCCCGATTTTTAAATGACCATTTTACCCCTAGTTGGCACTGTTTTGGCCATAACTTTTGACTGGAAAGGAATTTTGACCTGAAACCACTTCCATTGGCTCCGGATGATGGTTTCTCTTTCCGTAGAGTGGTCACATTAGCCAAACGGACTCACCGTTTGGGAGATATGACTGAAACAAGTTTCAGATGGTGAAAAACAGCTTAATTGGGCCTAACCGGGTGATTAGCAGCTAGGCCCAGAGGGGAATTTCGGGTTTAGAGGTATAGGAGGACTGATTAGGGTTAGGTTATCACTTTCATTTCAGTTTTGAGCCGCCACAAACCTTCTTGAGACCTTAGTAATGGCTTCCATCCTCTAAAACCACTCCAAAACACATTTTTAGTGAAGATTAAGCCTAAACTACATCAAAACAAGGCCAAATAGCAACAAAGCAAGGTTGGAGCTGCAGCTATACATAGGAATTCGACCCAAACAGAGGATACTTCAGATTTGGTGTTTCATTTGTGGCCAAGGTGAGTGATTTGCATAGATTTTGCACTAATTACGGTGATTAAGGGTAATTAGTGAAGATTAGCGAATTTATACGTAAATAAATTCTGGAAAAATTCTAAAAATTCTAAAATAATGTTTTAAGGCTCTGTTAGAAATTTGGGTTAATTTCGATGTGTTCTGCTAATTGTATGCTTGAACATGATTAAGAGTGATTAGGGGAAAATGAGGAGTTCTAGCTACGCTTGATCCATTTTGACATATAAATTTATTGATTTGGTGTTTGAGGTTAGTTTGCTATGTTGTTATGACTATTTGACATGAATTGTGATTGATTAGAATAGTTAGATTTGTCAAAAACGTCGTCGAACGGCGTAAACAAGTTGCTGGAAAAAGTTGCAGAAAGTTGTGCAGGGCTTCGGATCGGATCGGATGGGGGGCTCGGATCGAATATGTGAATTGGGCGAGAAACACGACCCGAACCGGAGTTTGGCACATAGGAGGCTTAGCGAGGAGGAATCCATTTGCTTAGAGTTGGAGTGGACAAGGGAATCGGATCGGAGGAATAATTGGAGGCCAGATCGGATCGACTTGGAGACGCAGGGCTCGGATCGGAAGTAAACATTTGGGAGAACTAGCAACAGGGAAGGCCACGCGGATCAGATGGCAAGGAGGGATCGGATCGGAATACGTGAAGGAATGAGGGAGCGGATCGGAGCAATGGAAGGAAGGACACCTGACCCGACCCGGAGGAAGATACCGACCCGACCCGAAGTGGAGTACCCGACCCGAACCGAATGGAAAGATGACAAGGAAGGAGGACCGACCCGAACCGATGAAGGTGATGACTCCCGACCCGAACCGATGAAGGTGATGACTACCGAACCAAACCGAATTCTAGGACTGTTAATGTGCGACAACTCTTCTGAAGACTTACTCCAATTCGACTAAACCCGAGATGCAAAGGTAGTCCAAATGAGAAGTTAGAGCTTAAGATTCAGATGGGAATCAACGAGTTCGCTTCATGGTTGGGCTTTGCTGCGGGACGCGTGCCAAGGAGTTATCGATGTCTATAGATTTGAACCACTATGGTAGGAGGTACGAAGACGAATTCAGGGCCATTATGGCATTGGTAGAACCAAGGGCTACAACCAATGAAGTGGGTCATTGAAACGTTTGGTCATGACTCCATATGTTTAGCTTGGTCATAGCAGGGTTTCTACAAGTCGAGATTCGTCGTTACCTCAGCTTGTCTAGTGTTCCAAAGTGACAGATGTCGTATGCTTTACGCACTGAGTGAGAGATGTGAGGATGGTTGCTATGGATGATTTGCTTGCTATCATTGTGACATGCACACCCCACCCCCGTATTCTTACACTGTTTATTCTGGCACCTTGGAGTATTGTACGGTATGTGGTACTAACTGTTTGGTTGCAGGTCCAGGTTCAGGTATGGTTTAGTATACCTGTTATTATTCTGTTTAGATGCTTATCGCTCATACCAGGCTTTATGTCTGACCCAGAGTTTTATGTCTCCTCTTATTACTCTGGGTGCTCACACGAGCAGACTAGAGACAGGTTAGCTGGTGATGCACGGGTAGATGATCCGGAGACGAGCAGGAGGCTTCTACGTACTATATACATAATATTCTCCCTGTGTTGTTGAAGATCACTGCTTGGGCATTGGTGGTGTATCTTCTATTTTGGCTTTCTGTTGTTCAGAGACAGTAGATTTTGAAAAGTTGTAATAAGCTGTATTTGGATTTCCGCTGCTTTGAGATTGATGTTGGTTTTAGTTATCAGCTTATGCACTGTCTCGCCTTTTTTATGTCAAGTACATTATTATTATTATATTTTATTCCATGCGCTGTGAGACATTCTACAGGTTCTTTGATTAGTTCATTCCCTTCTTTCCTTTCTTATGGCGACCGTCTTGTGCTAGTCGGGCATGTGTACAGCGCACTTTTGGAGGAAATGCAGGCTGGTGCGGGGCGGGCCGTCACATTAACCCACCTACTTGCCATATTACTTTGGTTAAATGTTGCTTTCTTGTGTTAACTTAACCCTACCACAAATCAAGTTATATTGGTTAAGTGTTAATTTAACCCTTTCCATTTATCATACTATACTGGTTAAGTGTTTCCTATCAAGTTAACACTAGTCATCCATCTTGTCATGTCGGTTAAGTGTTTCTCATTACTTAACCCTAGTCATTCATGTTATATTGGTTAAGTGTTCCTATGAACTTAACCCTACTCATTCATCTTGTTTATTAGCATTAATTGATTTATTAATGCACCAACCTCTCACATTAGATTTGTGTTGTTGTGGTTACTGGATGTGCCGGGCTGTTCCGGGCAGTTTTACACCACAACTCAATCTAACGTCAGGTTTTTCTTGGGCATGATGCACTATCCTCTTACATTAGATAGATGTTGTTGTGATTACTGGATGTGCCGGGCGGTTCCGGGCAGTTTTACACCACAACTAAATCTAACCTCGGGTTAGGCATGTTCATCTTTATTCTACACATTTACCCTGCATACCCAAATCCAGATTTTTCATGCTAATTACCAAATTCACCAAAATTAGTCATGTTACATTTTACACCCAATCTAGATTTAATGCCCCAGTTACCCCAAATTCGCAACAATAACAATTTTGTCCAAAACTTGATTTATATGCCAACTTCCTACTTTGTCTTTCATGCTAATTCTAGGTTCAATATGTCAAATTACATATTCCATAATTCATGTCAAATTGCATCTTAACAGTTATGCTATGTTACATGTTCCAAATTATGCCAAATAATGTCAATTTCATTTTATACCCAATTTCCCCCGCATTCATAACTTACATATTTCGAGATTCAACTCAAGATTCGTAATATAAGGGGAGAAGCAAGATGGAACATCGTAAGAATAGGCATAGTCATATGATGATAAGAACTACTGGTCCAATAAACTTGATGTACTAAAAAGACAAGTTTTGCAAGGAATACATCGTCGGCATATAGATATGATAAGAATTTTATCATGAACTTAAAAAGGATTACAATTCCGATATACAACAAGGATAGATATGATTGGACCAGTTTCATAGTCAAAAATGATTCCCAAAGATATATACTTAAGCACAGATTTCAATGAAAGGATAGCTTACATCAAGCATATTCTCATATCCATTTTATTACATGTCACAATTAGATATAGATGTTCAAATCTAAAAAGTAACTAACTTACAAAACAAAGGAAAATCTTGTTTTCATGCCTAAGCCATACATCACTATACACCCTAATCTTCTTCTTTCGAATCATAAACTATCATATATATATATGTCCCAACTTTAGATCATAGACCACAACATGTACTATGCCTTATATTTACAGTTCAATTTACACCCCCAAATCCCAAGTCATATGTCCAATGCTTTATGCTTAAAATCTCAAGTCATATGTCCAATACTTTATGTTTCAAATCTCAAGTCATATGTCCAATACTTTATGTTTTGAATGTTTTATGTCCTCAAATCAGTTACAACTCAATTATGCCCAATTATACACAATTTAATACTTTTCCCAAATTTTAGCGCTGGTCATGTCCAAAGTCATAATTTATGCCCAATTTTATTTCCAACGTACGTTCATCTCTTATGAGATCTGGCTCAGGCTCGCAGTAGCCTAGCTATAAAACAAAAAGGGAAGAAGGAAAGAAGAGACAAATAACGGACATAATATTATCAATGAGATAGATCCATAGGATATAGAAAGATAGGCATAATCTCAGATCCAGATTTATTACAATGTCAGAATCATAATTAACTTTTATTTCTGAAAGTAACGTGAACTTACAAATTACAGAAGGGTCTTGAATTCTGGGATCTGTATTCTGAAACTGAATAGCTCTTACTTGAAGTAGACTATTTGTTCTTCTAATTTAGATTTGATTTGATTCTTAGAAATAGTTGTTGAAGTCGTTGAATTAGCCTTTGAATCTCTACTAGAATTCTAAACTTGATTTCTACGAAGGACTTGAGCAGCATAACCCCGTCTTAGATTTATTTTGATATGAATTAGGATAAAGTATAGGCGAAATGAAGTTTTGTGGAGAGAAAGTGAGGTTTGGGGGTGTTTAAATAGTTTAGGAGCAACGAATCTGGTCAGAATGGGCGTCTAAATGCAGAAAAACGAATCTGTCCACGGATCTGGAAAAGGGTGGAGGTCGATCCCCAGGTCGACCCCATGGTCGACCTATTCTACCCAGGTCGACCTGGGTCCTGGGCGGGAAATTTCCCGCCCAGCCCGGGTGTGTGATTTGAATTTCGAAACTTTAAATTTGAATTCAGGCTGGTTTTATTATTCAAATTCTTGAATCTTCTGAAGGTCATAACTTCTTCATACGGAGTCCGATTTATGCAAACTCAGACTCTATCTCAAGTAGAATTTTGAGAGGAACGCAATGGAATAACCCATTTTTGCTAATTCTTCTCTTAAAAATTAAGTATACCTTAATTTGTTAGTTTAATGTTCTCTGAAAATACGAGGTGTTACATTGCGACTTTCCATTCACTTTTCAAGGCAGTGCGTTTTTATCTTTGTATTTGTGCATGTCGATATTTACAGCATTTGGCTCTTGAACTAGCATTATTGGGGTTGTGATGTTACAAGAAAAGCGCTCGACAGATGTCCTGCAATACGAAATCATCTTTTAAGAATGTTTTTATTTGACATATAATTTTGCAAGCAAGAAATTATTCAGACAGATATGCTCTTAATCATAGAGCTGATGTTCAGTGCATCACTTGCAGATTATTACAGTCTGTTTACAAGAAGTTTTGAATATAACAGAAAGTAAAACGCGAAGTAAAGCATGAACTAAAGCAGGAAATAGAGCATGAAGTAAAGCGATGGCAATGTTGATCACTTATTCTGAGCTATTGGAATTGGAGCTCCATTAGCAATTATCAGTTGATAATCAGCCTTGGCATGATTTGAGCAGAAGCTACGTTGCTTGGACCAGACCGATCATTTGATGCCCCTTACCCCTGGGGAGTTGTAGAAGGATTCATAGCTTGCGGATTCTTTACATATGTTGTAGCCGGTTTTTCCTGATCAACTCCTCAATAAGGTTCTTCAGGTGCCAACACTCATTAGTGTTATGACCAAGCTGATTGTAAAATCTGCAGAACTTTCCAGAGTTTGCTACTTTGTCGCTTGTCCTTATTGGATTTGGCTCCGCATATTCTCTAGAATTCTTTGTTGCAAGATAGATATTTTCAGGATTGTCGTTCAAAGGCGTCAGCTCTGATGAGTTGAAAAGGCGAGACTTTTTATTATCCTTGTTGTCGTTCCCATCATTAGCGCGCTTCTGCCTCTGAGTGTTTTTCTGATTATACTAAGCAACAGCATTTTTGGGAGCCTTAAGAAGCGGGTTAGCATCAATAATTTGAATAGGTACAGGATTAGTGTCGACTCTCATGTACTCCTTTGCTTTCTTATAAAATTTGTCAAGCGTTTTTGGCTCTTTCATTTTAATCCATTTTCCAAATTCGCTTTTTTCATTTATGGCGCCAATTAGGGACATTAAGATCATGCGGGATTCAGGATTTCCTACTTCGGCCAAAACATTATGGAGTCTCTTGAGGAAGGCTTTAACAGACTCTCCCAGATTCTGCTTCATCAATATCAAAGAAATAACATCCTTAGCCTAGGTAGCCCACAGCCTGAACCGCTCTTTGAATTTCAGAATCAAATCATCAAATCGGTCGACGAATTTGGGAGGCATTCTTGTGAACCATAACAATGCAACACCTTCTAGATATAGTGGGAAACACAAGCATTTGATCTCATATGTTGCTTTGGTTGCATTCATGTACCACTCATATATATACAGGAAGTGATTCAGATCAGAAGTCCCGTTGTACGGAGGCAGAGTAGGATGAGTGAACTTTTTGGGAACTCAGCTTTGCGAATCCTTTTTGTGAGCGGATTTTTGCGGGGCGAGAAGTCTCATTCTCTTTCATTGTCCATGCAAGGAATGTTATCTTTCATGATTAGCTTTAGCATATCCGCGATATATTCCTTCTAGTTGTGTCATTCCAGAGAGCGGACTTCGATCTCTTTTCCGGATGCTCGTCGTGGCGAGCGATCGTTTTTAGAAGATCTAGGTCTTTTACTTCCGCTATGGGAAGGTGCCCCTTGATGGGACTTGCAAAACGTTGCTTATTTCGATCGGAATGTTTTTTAGCTTCTAACTTGGAGTCTTCAATATTAGCGTCCTCTTTGTCAATAAATCCTTCCATCTTGTCATTATGAGGATCGGAGGCCGATGAATTCGCATTCTCTTCAAGGTTGACATGGATCTTCGGAGGAGGAGCGTGATTCACTTGAGCGTTTAGGAGAGCACTCACTTTACCCATTAAAGCTTGATTATCATCCATAAGAGTTTTATTAGCATTGATTAAAGCTTTGTTGGAGGTTTCCATGCGTTGGCTCAAGTTAGCAACGACGGCGTCCAATTCAGCTTTAGTTACTCCAGCCCCGGACATTGAACTTTGTCCAACTTCGAAACGGTTAGTGAGTTAAGTAGCCTCATTATTAGCTATGTTTTCATTCCCTTCAGTGGCTTTGCTTGTGGTCTTCTTCGACTTAGCCATTATTTCGGAGAGGATTTAGAACTTCAATGCAAGGCTTTAAACTTGAGGGAATCGTGAGAGAAGAAATTGTGAACGCAGCCCCACGGTGGGCGCCAAATGTTAGAATAAAAAATGACTAAAAATCCAAAGGTGTGAAATCACACTTCATCAATTATGGTTAGAAACTGAAAGAGCCACAATCGCAAAATAAACGAGAAAAGTAAGTAAAAGACAAAGGGTTTTTATAGTGGTTCGATCTTAGCAAAGATCTACGCCCACTTTTGAAGTGTTTTCCACTATCATGAGGAGATTTACAAAGTTTATTATCTCATATATTTCACTTTTGCTCATTCTCTCTTTACATAGTGATTTTCCTCTCTTTGCTCTATTTTAGCTTTAGATCATACTTGAATTCATACAGAAATGGAATAGATCTCGTGGATTGTGGAAGTTATCTTGTAAATCTTTAATTACTATGGTGCGTAGATGCTTTTCCTTGATCCTGTGATGAAGTTTATATTAGATCCGAGCTTTTAGAGAAGATTAATGGCGGTTGGAGAGCACTAGGATTTGAGCCCATTCGAATGGAGAAAAGATGTGATTTGCTCTTCATGTTGTTGGAGGAAGAAGTAGAGAGCTTTGGTGGCCATTAATGGAGCTTTAAGGAGCTTTAGAATGGTGGAGAAGTCATTTGGGCAGCCCTTCGGGGTAGAGGAATCGGTCCCTTGAATGGTGGAGATGTGGGCTATTTATAGGTATAGTTTGGGGGTAATGACAATGTTGTAATTATGGTACACAGGGTTTGGGTCGATCGTTAATTTATTTACGAAACTGCCACTGGTCTACTTTACACCTGGCCACAGCTGGCATGTATTTTCAGCCCGACCCAAATATTTACGAAAATGCCACTAGGTTGACTATGCCGACCCCAACTGGGTCGACCCAAACTATGCCGACCCAATACTGTGTGCCGACCTAACCTGGATGCCTCTCCAATACAAAACATGCCACCGCCTTATTTGATACCGATCCAGACTTAATACTGACCCATTTACACTTTGGAGTCGACCCATTGCTTTGGAGCTTGTTGAACCCGGCTGACCCATTGCTCTGGGTACCAGGCCGACCCGTTGCACCCGAAACCAGACTGATCCGTTGTGTGATGGAATAGACCGACCCGCTCCTTGATGAATGGACCGACCCAGTGACTCGTGACTAGACCGACCCGGTACCACTGGAACTTGGCCGACCCGTTGCTACTGGAATTGGACAGACCCAAAGTTGATGATTAGCTGCTCGACTCTGGAAAGATGAAGCTGCTCGGCCAAGTTACTGACGAAGCCGCTCGACTTGATTGATGAGACATTGCTCTTGAACCTGGCCGACCCATTTAAGCTTTAGAGATGAACGAGCTTTGCTTCATGCTGATGGTTCGTGCAGGATTCAAGCTTGATCCAACTCGTTGTGGCACTGGTTCAATGATCGCATTGTTACAACGGGGTTAACACTTATTTAATTGTTGATGATGTCCTGATTGCTAGGCTCAGGGTCCTTTCCACTTCCAGGAGCTTGAGGACCGGCCTGAGGAGCTTGGATAGAGGATTGTGGTAGCATGGCCTGTGCGGGCTTCTTGACGTATTTAGGTATCTCTCCATGTCTAACCCTATCCTCGATGAGATCGCGCAAGTGTCTTCCTTCACTGGTGTTGTGACCTTACATGTTGTGGAACATGCAGTATTTTCCATAGTTGAGTTCTTTTTGCATTGGCTCTCTTCAAGGAGGTTTTAGGAAGGGTTGAGATCCCCGTACGTCAAGGTAGGTGTCAAGCAGTGAGGAGTTGAGCTCGATGTATTGGTCTTACTTATTCTCTTTCGGAGTCATGCGTTGCAATCATTCTTATTCAAGACTTTTCTTTTTTCTATGTTATGTTCATTTGTGTTGGATGGACCTCTATCTTTGGTAGCGAGCACCTCGAGGCTCTCCATCTCAATGTTGGCGTCTTCTTGTCGGAGGAATTGCTCGGCCTTGGCATAGAAATCTTCAATATCCTTGGGAGGGTCTCTGGTTAAAGAGATCCTGAACTCTGATCGGTTCTAAACACTGCAATGGTGGCCATAAGCACCATCGATGGCTCGGGTCGATCGACTGATGCTGTGGCCGCATTGAACATTTCGAGGAAGGACCGGAGGGTCTCGTCGGGTCGCTGCTTGATGGAGGTAAGGAACATTAAACTCTTTGTTTGGGAGATGTGAACTCTGAACTGCTCGATGAAGCCTACGACCAACATGTTCAAGTTGTTGATTGACTCAGTTGTTAGCGATCGAAACCATATGCCGGCTAGGTCCGTGAGGAAGAGAGGGAAGCATCTAACCATAACATTGTTCGATGAAGAGAGTACTTCCATGTGACGCATGTATCGCATGAGGTGAATGGCCGGGTCGGTTCGACCATTGAAGGGCTCAATGGCTGGAAACTTTAAGTCCAGAGGATTGCAGAAGTTTTTGATTTCCTCGATGAAGGGGATGCGGTGGATATCATCTATGTCCTGTTGAGAAGAAGTTCCCCATGTGAAGCGGTTGATAATGCTTGCAAGCTGGCTTCCATCTCCAAGGAGTCGTTCCCATGAATCCAGCTCTACATGGGTTAGAATCCCATTACTAGGATCTGCCGAAAGCATGCTCATAAGGGGAGTCTTTGGTTGGGCTCGACCTCCGAGAGTTGAGTGAAGGTGAGGGCGAGGGTCCATCCTAGTTTCAGGGCCGGTTCAGCTAATGCAGGGATTGCTCGGTCGTTATTGGACTGAACCATACCTTTTCCTATTGGGTTGGTCCGAGTTTGGTTAGCATCGGGCTGACCCAACATAGCATGTGATGTTCGGGACTCTTCAGTGCTCCCACCCAGAGCGATGTTAGAAGGTTTTATAATAGCGTTTTCCTCCGCCATGATGGGAACCGGTATGGTAGAGTGGTCTTCCTGGTTCGAAGGGAAGGCGCCACCAGCTCTTCGTTTGAGGAGAGGCGACATAAGACGAGTTTGCTGTAAGATGTTGGGTTGTAATGGAAATGGAGATGATCCTGATTGATTCAGTCTTTTTTCGGTCGGTCTAGGTATTCGGGTTGTTCCCTGGAGTGAGGGCAAAATGGTCGAGCGACCTAGATCTTGATCGCAGGCCACCAAAGAATCTGCAGCTGCGTCTGCATTGGTTGCAGGAAGTGACACTCCTGGCAATGGTCGGTCGGTGGTGGAGTCAGGCCAGGAGGAAGCAAAGGTATGGTCTGATATGCGGCTTGTATTTGTGCATACCAAAGATCAGTTACTGCTCCATTCCCGCTTGGTGTCAGAAATGATAATGTAATGTTAGCTCCCTTATCCATCCGAGCGAGAAGGTAATTCATCGCTTCCCCCTGTTGTTTGAGGATTTCAACCTAAGATGTTATCTGGCCCCTGAACTCAGCCATAATTTTTTCCATGTCGTCCCTAGAAAGATATCGGGATGTGTTCATGAGAAGAGGCTTCCTGACTTGCCTCTGTAGCGTGTGTTTCTGGTACGACAACGTTTGTAGGACGAGAATATGTTGCATCTTTCTTCCACTTGATCGCCATTGATCGGAAATTGCTGAAGGTCGTGGGTGTGTCAGTTCATGTGCCCCTTCCTAGCACGCCAAAGTGTTGACGTCAAAAGTTGGTCACTAGTGACAGTCAACCCCCAATCGTGTATACAACACATGAACAACAATAACTGAATATGGTAAAGTAAGTAAAACTGAGGACACACAAGACTTTTTATAGTGGTTCGACAAGAGATGGTGCTCACATCCACTTTATATGTATTTATTTACTTTTGATTGCAAGTACAATTTGTTTTCATTTTTAAGAAGTAGGAGATGAACACAAAATTGTTGTGTTTCAGAGAAGAGTTTTAGCTATTTTGGAGTTAGCCTTGGAATTTGAACTTAAAAGAGGAAGTTCCCAAAAAAAATCGAAGTTCCTTTTCCCGTTCTGGGCATGGTGGTATTTATAGGCAAAAAAGTGGGATGAGTGAGATGAAATGTGGCCTGCCTCTTTTGTGGAGCTCGGACACGTGGATCTCTATCCTTTGGAATAGTTGTGGCGGTAGGACCCGATCTATAGCTGATTAATAGTATCCTCGAGAATTGTGGCTTGTGTGGAACTCGAGATGAGGTGTATCAAAAGAAGAGCTTTGGCCGAAAGTGTTTGACCGCCTTTAATGCCTTGAGAAATAGGCTGAGCAATGAATGACTCATTTGGATATTTCCACGTAGATCCAAGGATATTTGATCAATCCGATCTTTAAAGGAGTGATTGACTCTATCGGTTTGGGAGAGCGATTATGTTGGGATATGCAATGTCGTTGCTCTAGAGAAACCGTCTCCGGCCAAATCCTGCTTGGGCTTTCCGAAGTAGAGGTCGTCCACTGGGGTCGGTCGGTCCTGATTCATGAGCCTTGAGACATTGGGCTTCGATCCATTCAACCGTGATAGCTTTTGCCAAAAGTTGGTTAACACTAACTTATCTATAAACAGGCTAGCACCCTCACCATTTTCTTACACACAACCATTCTTCGTCTTCTTCTTCATCTAAGATATTTCTAAATAAAATTAAGAAAATGTCGAGGTGTTTCCAATACTTAGATTGCAGGGATAATTCTTGATTCTCTTCAACGACAACTATTTCAAAGGTTTTTCTGGATCTAATTCAAATCACTGTGAGTTCTAGTTATTTTTGGATCTGCTATTTAAAAAGTATTTTGACCGTAAATGATTTGGATCTTAAAATTAACACTGTTTATAAGTTTATATGTTATTATTCTTTTTACTATCAATTATCTATCTAGTTTTCAGCTATTACCTGTTATACGTACATCTTTCTTATCCCCTTTCTGTTTTAGTTTTACTTATAGTCTTATGCCTATTTATTCAGTTTATTTATTTCTGAGTTGGATCTATCTTTCTTCTTTTTCTTTTTATTTTACGCTAAGCCTAGGCCATTGAGAGCTTAGGCCATTTCCATTAGAATTGCGTAAATTTGGGATAAATTGGAAAAACTTGTAATAACAATAAAAAATGAGATTAGGGCATATTGGAACATGAGAACCATTGACTGTATAATTGGGATAGTATGTAAACATGTTAATCTGAATAGGTTAAACTTAATTTTCATATTAAATAGAACATGTTATGTAAAGATATGTGAATCAGATGTAAATTAAGTAAAACATGTAAATTAATCTATGAACATCTGAGCAGGCATTTGTATGATTTAGGGAAGGGTTGTTACATTTGAATTGTCATTTACAACCAGAAAATATAACATAGGGTTATATGGTGCTTTTCACAGGGTTATCTCCCCATTGAACTTATACTAAAAGAATAGATTCGTTACAGAGTCATTTGACTCCATGCTCCATGATTCTTACAGTGGCATAAGGCACCCTAGGCTTCATCTCGAAGCTCCCTATGTCCCCAATATCATTAAGCTCGAGTTTGTTCATGGAATCATGAAGGCATTTGCGAAGATAAGAAACACGAAAAATGTTGTGGACCTCCGATAAATACTCGGGAAGATCCACTTGGTAAGTTATCCTAACAATCCTATCCAAATACTAAAAGAGCCAATAAGCTTGGGAGCCAACTTTTAAATCTTCCCAAACGAACTATCTTCTTCAAAAAGAAAACCTTAACTAATATCAGATTTCTAACATCAAATTCTAGTTCTTTCCTCCAACTATCTTCATATGACTTCTACTGATCTTAAGCAACCTTCATTCTCTTCCAAGTCAAAGCGTTAATCTCCTTTGGCTCATGGATAAGTTCTGGTCCAAGTAAAATCTTGTTGGTAGTTTCCTACCAATAAGTTGGCGATTTGCATGGCCGCTCATACAAAGCTTCGTAAGGGCCATACCAACCGTCGCTTGGTAATTGTTGTTGTATGAACTCTACCAAAGGCAAGTGTTTTTTCCATGCTCCTCCAAAGTCGATGATGCAAGCTCTAAGTAGATTCTTCAAAACCCTATTGAGACTCTCTATTTAGCTATCTATTTGCGGATCGTAGGCTCTATTCAAACCCAATTTCATTCGCAAAGCTTCTTGAATACACTTCTGAAATTCGGTAGTAAATAACATGTCTCTATCACTAACTATAGTAGCCGGAGTTCCATGTAGCCTAACAATCTCCTTAATATACAACTGCCTAATAAAGCAAGGGACCTATTCTTCTTGATCAGAATGAAATGGTCGCTCTTCATTAATTGGTCCCTTATGACCCAAATGGCTTCATTCCCCTTCTTATGTCTAGGAAGCCCATCAATAAAATCCATAGAAATGTATTTCCATTCCAAGTGGGAATTTCTAATGGTAAGAAAAGTCCTCTAGGATTTCCTTGCCCCGCCTTCACTTTTTGACAAGTTAAACATCTAGAAACAAACTATGCAATGTCTCATTTAATTCCTTCCCAATAAAATACCTCTTCAGTCCCTAAACATCTTGTCGCATCTGGGGTATATGGTCATTCTTGACCTATGACATTCCTCAAGGATATTCTTCCTAAGGTCCACATTCCTAAGGACACAAATCTGGCCATCTCTCCTCGCTACTACTACCATCAAGAAATTGTTTATTAGAATGAGGGAAGATTCTCCCTTAGAAACTCTTTCCTTAAATACTTTTAACTCATTTTCGTGATCTTTCTCACTCTTGATTCTCTCCGTCAGAGCTGGTATTATCTCCATAACTCTAAGAAACCCTTAAGATGCCTCATACGGTTGTTGTAAACTAAAACTAGAGAGAAATTCTAATTGTCTCCACTTAGTGACCGCATTAAGGATAGCGTGCCTCCGACTCAAAGCATCTTCCACAACTTACCCTTACCAGGGGTTTACTGAATGGTAAAATTGAAAGATGCAGGATATCCATCCACCTTTGTTGTCGAAGGTTCAAATCTCGCTAGAAAAACAAATATCTAAGAGACTTATGAACAACTAAAACTTATCTCCAAGAAGATAATGTCTCCATATCTAACGGTGAAAACCACTGCTGCTAACTCAAAATCGTGGACGGAGTACCTTTTTTCGTGATCCTTAAGTTGTCTACTTGCGTAAGCAACTACTCTACTCTCATCTATGAGTACCTCCCGTAAACCGGTTTCACAAGAATCCATAAAAAAATTAACATCTTGGTTCCATCCGAGGTAATAAGAATAGGTGAATTTGTGAGAGATTCCTCTAACCTCTCAACGACAATTCCATATTTCTTGCTCCACACAAACTTATGATCCTTCTTCATCAATTGGGTTAGAGGGATTGCAATCTTTGCAAATTCTGTAATAAATTTCCGCTAGTAGCTTGCTAACCCAAGTAAACTCCTAACCTCTTTGGAATTGCAGGGAGCTTCCCACTCTTGGACATATTCTACCTTAACGGGGTCTACTGCTAATCAATTCATCGAAACAATATGCCTAGAAATTTGACATCTTTCTTCCAAAAGTGGCATTTTGAGAATTTGGCTTTAAACTGGTTCTCCATTCCTATGACTCTTCTCAAGTGATCCCCAAGTTCCTTATGGTCCTTGTAAAAGATAAGGATATCATCCAGAAATACTACAATAATCTTATTTAGCATGCCCCTAAATACCCTACTCATAAGGTCTACAAAAAAAAGCAGAGACACTCGTAACCCAAAAGGAATAATCTCACATTCGAACAATCCATCTGGTGTCCTAAACATTGGCTTGAGCTTACTGTCTTCTGAAATCCTTAACTGGTGAAATTCAGTAGCCAAATCTAACTGGAAAAATATTTGGGCACCTCCCAAATGGTCTAACAAGTCATCAATCCTCGATAAGGGATATCTATTCTTCTCAGTTGGTTTGTTAAGTTTACTATAATCCACACATAATCTCAATGATCCATCACACGTTGTGGCAAACACTACTAGTGCATCCCACTCAGACGTACCCCTATGAATAAACCATTTCTGTAATAATTCCGAGATTTGAGTTTCAAGCTCTCTCCTTTCCTTAGGAGCCATGTTCCTTAAAGGAAACACTATAGGCCTCACATCCTTTTCAGTGTCTATCCTAAATGATATTTCTCAGTGTGGTGGGAGTCCTACGACCTCCTCAAAAACATCCAGAAAACAACATTCAACAGGAACCAAAAATGTTCTTCTAAATCAAAAGATAAGGAAAATAAAGTTGAATCCTTATTCCCATTCCTACAAGGGATCTCTAAGCTGCGAACTTTATGACTTCTTAAACAAACTACCCTCCTATCATATTTAAGGATGGCCCCATAAAATGATAGCCATTCCATTCCCAAAATAAGAACATACCCCTCAAATTTAAGTACATACGCATCGCAAAAAAGTCAACATCACCAATGTCCAATACTGGGTCTTTACATACAACAAAAAGTTGCATAGTCCTTAGGGTTAGACACCTCTATTGGATGGCTAGCAAAGAATAAGTGAAGTTTCAAAGAATCAATAATCTTCCTAGAAATAAAGGAGTGGTGGCTCCCGAATAAAATAGGGTACACAAAGAAACTCCTAAAATAGAAATTATACCTTCCCATGTAGGTTGTCCTTGATCCCTAGGGGGATTACTACGAATAGGCGTTACTTCTAAGGCATAGTTTTGACCACTCTGTGCAACTTTTGATTTAGGGAGGTTCCTTCCCAAGTGCCCATCCTCGTGATGGTTAAAGCATTTTCCCTTAAACTCTGGCCGTGCTAAGCTCACTCTACATTCCTTCACCTCATGCCCATTTAGTGGCATCTAAAGCATATCTTGTCCTCCTTCTTGAATTTACCACCCTTCGTCTTCTTAAGCCAAAAACTTTTCTTACCTTCTCCTTTATCAGTCCCAACTTCCTTAGCACCCTTAACTGAATATAGGAAAGATGCCTCGACAAGGGCTTCAAATGTACCTCCAAATATCACTTGGGACAAGATCATCTCTCTCAACGGAGAATTCAATCCTTTAACAAACCTAAGGGCTTTATCCATTGGGTTGTCCACTAACCCCTTCCGAACTTAGATAATTCTATAAACTTCACCACATTCTCCTTGCGACCAACTCTCCTTACTTCAACTGGATAAATTTTTCTATTTGCGGACTCTTCTCGGCATTAGTTAAGAACTTAGCCTAAAAAGAGGTCCTAAAATCTACCCAAGAACACACTCTTCCCACATTCTCTTGTGAAATCAAGTTCCACCATTTTAGGGCCTCTCCCTTCAAATGTCAAGCTGCTACCCTACGCTTAAGCTAATCGTCCCGTCAGATAGCTTCAAAGATTCTCTCGCACTCTGTGATTCATGCTTCATTCCCAAAAATGACTTTCCTCCTAAACTCACGAAATCCTTGGAAATATGATTGAAGTTGAGGGCCCCTTATGCCGGTTGAGATACTAGTTCCGTTGGGGCACGATTGGAAGTAGAGACCTGTTCCATAGTTCTAACGTATAGTTGGAACCACTTAGCAAGTAACGAGGCTTTGTCAGGTTCCTCTGCTCAAGGTGGTTATTGACCATTTCCACTATTTGAAAAAGGAAAAACCCTTCAGTTGACTTCCTGTGGTAGTATCAAGGACCGAAAGAAAGAAAGATAAGGTTGCCTCATATAATTGCGTTTGTTTTTCGGGGTAAAGTACATATATATATACACACACACACACATACATATATATATATATAGTTTTGAAAGCCTATTCAAATAACAAATATTTTTCTCATATGTATACTTCCCCGTAATCGGTTAAGCTATGCTTTGATACCAAATGCAACAACCTACCCGCAATGGGCCTAAATTCGAACTTAGAAAAGGCCTATCGAAACTTAGAGCTGCTTTAAATGGATCGTTGATTCCTACAAGAAAGTACTAAACAGACATCATAGAGTAGTCTAAACAAAAAATCAAAATCTCACACAATGGAACAAATAAAATACAATAGCATAAAAATAGATGTACCATTATTAAAACCGTAAAGTTAGATACAATAAGTCTCACAAATAAAGGGTACATCATTCATTATCCCAAGTACATATCAACAAAAATAATAAGGCTAATGCTATAATATCTAAGTCTTCGTCGAGAGCTCCTCCTCCAAGCAATTATTCATCATCATTAATCAACCGTCCTCACCTAATAACCTGTTTATGTCAAAAGGAGGGAGGTCAGAACATAAACTTCTGGTGAATAAAATACATATAAGTTTAGGAACGACTATTCCCTATATTTGGCTCTGTGAACCCTTTATCTTATGCCTATGCAAACAAACATACATACATTTAAATATATGAGGAAGACATCCTAACAATCACTTAAGTCCTATATGTGAGTCTAAGGGCGGACATCACTACAGTCACTTAATATCCCAAAAGTACATCCGAGGACAGACATCCTTATAGTCACTTAGTACCCCAAAAGTAAATATAAGGGAAAATATCCTTACAATCACTTAATACCCTAGGAGGCGGGGTATACCTATCACTTAAGACCATTATCTAATTTATTAAGGGTGAGCATCTTTACAATCACTTAATACCCATAGTGGACCCGTATCCACTTAAGACATTGTCCTAACGTCAACATCATATAAGTATGTACTCTCCTTGTAGGTCGAGAAATAATAATGACCACTTAAGACTAGGTTTAGGTAGGAACACAGTTTCATTTAAGACCCTCTTACGGACCATCTTGTTGCTATCTAGTGTTCCCTAAGAGTGAACTCCTAACCACTTAATACTTCCTGTAGATGGTGGTTCATTTAAGCCTTTTATATAAACTGTCCCTAGATCTGCCCCCACTAAGCACCTAGATAAAAACGAATGTTACTTGGAGAATTACCCACTTATAAGCTATCGTCTAAAAAGACCATTTGATACCATATGTATAAGATAAGGAGGAAAACCACTAAACCTCGAAGGGCGGGTCGCATGACTTAGGTCCAGAACTAAGGAGTGAACCTTAGGAATGCACTTTGTCCTAATAGCTTAATACCCAACAAGAGGCAGGTCAGCCGCTTAATACCTTTCCCCCAGACAGGTCTACTTCACACAAATACACACACTAGACATCTCACATTAGACTGACCATTTGTAGATGTTGGATTTTCCGGGTGGTTCCAAGTAGGCTTCTACCATAAGTTGGGCCTAATCACTTTTCATAATGTAGTAATTATAACGGCCCATGACACCTAGACCTCTCACATTAAACGGTCTTACTTGTAGATGTTGGATATACCAGTTGATTCTGGGTAGGCTTCTTCTAAAGTAATGGTGAACCTCGTATCTATGTGTAATTTATTATAATTTAAGTCATTAACTCACACATTTATAAATTCTTATAGGGACATTCAAATTCTATTTCCTAATTTAACGTATTTATTACGCACGTAATATGTTTTAATATTACATTTATTATGCTATTATATATATATATATATATATATATATATAGACATGAATTATGCGAACGAGAGTACCATCCTTAGCACGTTTGAAATGTCAATCCCAATCCCAATTCAAATTAATGGTATACAAGTTATTTCCCATATTTCTTTCAATTATGGCATAAACATACATACTAATATGTAACAATCAAAAAGGGAAAACAACAATATCAACACAAAAGTTGTAACCTAGGTTTGATTTAATTATTTCAACTATAATGGTACAGATTCACTTTTTATGTAAGTCTATATGCAAAACTTTAATATTTGGACATGTTGTAAAAAAATGCATTCAAATACTCCATTTAGAAAAATAGAGATTTAAATCTATTAAAATTTATGATCTTGCCAGGTCATAACCTTTTACACAAAACCACACACATGAATTTACATAATTAAAATAAGATGAATTTTGACCAATATAGAGAATTATACAACACCAAATGCTTCTCTTTTATTATTTCAATAATCCAAACCCACATACACAAACAATTGACCATTTATTCATAGAAACATAAACAAATGGAAGATTTGAGGAATTTGATATTGTTTTCTTTTCGTAGTAACTCAAATCTTCCTAGGCATAATAATCTAGATTTAGACTAACAAATCATAGAAAATAGTAAACTTAAATGAATTCCACCCACAGAGATTTTGAGACTGAAAATAGTAGAATTTGTTTATGTATTGAAATCTGGATTTGGCCTACACAACGAGCTTCAATCCTTCTATAATATATATTAGAATTAGAATCTTGTATATATAGAAATCATATTTCCAGAACTCTACTCTATAGAAAAACCTAGATAAGAGAAGTTAGAAATGAGGATAAGAGAGGAAGAAGAGATCTAACCTTTCTTTGGAAATTGGTAATGGAGGAATGGAGGCGTGAAGAAGAGTAGACGTAGGTTTTTGAGTAAGGGTTAGGGGCCATATTTGTAGTTAACATCGTGTACACATGTCGTTAGATTCAATAGATTAAATCTAAGCAGTCTGTCTGATGAAAAACATAAACAAGTGCTCCTTTAAAAACACATTCACTGCGTACCGAGCAAGAAGGGTGGTCGACCGCCCTTCTAGGGTCAAGTCTCAAAGACTTATTCTCCTATACGTTACTTTTTCATTAATTTTTGAATTAATTTGATTGATTGGTTACCTTAAGTTGATTATTCTTGTCCCCACTTGTATATAAATATACACATACAAGTTTGAATTCAATAGGAATATTCATTACATGCTTGTCTAAATTAATATATTCCATATTTGTATATTTATATGAAATTCAAAGCAAGTGTGTTAATATTTATGCATAACTTGTTTCATTAATATCTTTCACTTCTGGACTTCGTTTTCAGTAATTAAAATACGAAAATGGATCAGAATCTCGCCACAAATGCAACTGTGATACTTTCATGGCACAATTTCAAATCCAAAATTTCATTTTCAGCCCATTAGTTTATTATTGATTTTTATTATTTATTTTAAATTAAATTACCTTAAGTCTAACTCAAGTTTATTTTATGGGGCGTTAAATTACTAGCTAGCCTTATTAGATAATCCCTGAGCCACCTAATACTTCTTACATAGTAGGTAGACTTATGGTACAAACATAGCATCCATTTAATACCACAACCCAAGGCGGGTTTTACCCCTACTCACTTACTACCTAGGGGAAGCAAACTCTTCCAGAGATTACAAATCTCATACCCAGTATCCATTTAATACTTCTTACTTGAAAATGGAAAGTTATATAATCACTTAATACCTGGCAAGGGTTGACTCTACGACTCTGCCCTTACTTTGAAAGGAAAGGGTGAATCGAATCACATAATACTCCAATAGGTGGATCTCACTACTTAAGACCATAATTCTGAAATAGGCTATGACTTAAGTTGTCCTTTTAGATTTCTTCTTTTAGAAGGGATGTAGGCTATCCAGCCACTTAAGACATCAACACTTAAAGTAAACCTCTAGGAACGTTTTGCATCACGAAAATAATTGTTGTCATAATCCCTATTGTTAATGATAGCTCACATCAGTTGTACATATATCTGACTACTAAAAGTGCAGACTCATATGTAATAACTCAACTGATCTCGCATCACTAACATACTAAGTTTACTTCCAATATTGAATAGAGACATTATTCCTAAGACTAAACCAGAGATAAGATAAGATTGATTGCCTGAAGATAAAGTTCATAACTCTAAGATTATTCAATGGACATAGTATAATTAAGGTAATCACTATCCCATTCTCCATCTAACTAATTAATTACCATAATTGTGCCAATAACAACTATAACCGTCACCTTTCCTAAGGCAATGGACACTCAAATAACTACCATTTATGTCAGTCCTTATTATATCGTTATCCCTTTTATTAAAACTCCCTCTTTTTACATTTATTATTGTTTAATATCTTAATTCTTTATTATATATTTATATTTATGTTCAATATATTAATTGCCACTAATTTGGAGTTGCAACATTTCTCATTTATACTAGTTGTAAGCTTTTAGATTGACTATCACTAATTGCCTTATGTATCTACCATTAAAACAACGGTTACACTTGTAAATTCTCTATTTATTATAAGTAGTATTAATCAATACCCATAAGAAATGGAGAACATTTAAATTCTAAACCTACATTTATTGTTTACATAACATTAATAACTAGCATTAATTACATGTTTTTGGATGGATATAGTGCGTGTATATGTGTATGAATACTAGCGTGCTTCTTATGTATATTAAAATTGAGGTTTTTGTGTTCTTTTGTTATCAAATTTCATAATTTCAATTAATTTACATTCTAGTCCAAACTACTTGCCAGAACAATCCTTCTATGTTTTGACTTAATGAGATTTAAAATCCCAATAAAAAGCCATTTGTTATAATTGTTGGGGATGGAGATTAAGGATCTTAAGGTAAACTAAACACTAAACAGGGGGTGAATATTGTTTTATGGATTTTATTAATTTCTTGAAATCCTTTTGGATTAAACAGAATGTTACAAAAATTGCAGATATCAACAATCACAGAATCAAACACAGATGCAGAAAATAAAATTAACAAGCAGTAAAAGGAAAGTACACATTGGGATTTTATACTAGTTCGGAGTTACCCTACATCCAGTCCCACACAACGGTGGTTTGTGGGGATTTATTTTCAATATAACCTTCAAACAACAATCCTCGATTGCAATGGCCCCGAGGTCACCACCACCTGCTTTTGAGCAAAGCGTGTTGTAGAGACCTAGAAAATTCGATGCTCGAATTCCGACACTAATACATCCCATGTCCAAACTCAAGTACTGAAACCCAGAAAGCTAAAAGAAAGAAATTAGAAGATGTGATGAGAAAGAAAGTTAAGAATAGAAGAATAAGAAGAAGAGCCAACACAGAATCATAGTCTCATATCGCAGCAGAACAAAATATAATATAGAAAGAAATCTTTATTAAGAGCTTGAAATAATACTTATAATCATTATAGTACATTAATACATCTGGATAGTTATAATAATATGTCCTCACATACAATACATAGTGGAATAAATACTAGATACACTATGTATGAACACCTCCAACTCCTTTCTAAACTTCGCAACATTCGATAACCTGAACCTGTAAATCTCGGTCTGACATGAGCATTACAAACGCCAGGATCAGTCTGGTGAATCAGCATGAGAAAACTCACTGAGTTTATCAGTATCACCCAACTTGATTTTAAAGTCAAAATATTTTCCAAAGAAAAGGATAATCATAAGACATAATCCACAATAAATACATATGGTTTTTACCTTACGATAACCCAAAACCTTTTGAAATCATATATTTTCTGATATTATAATAATGTCTATATCAAATAATAACCATCTAGCAGAACACTTGCATCTCACGCTCTACATATATTGTCTACAATCAAAAACCGTGAGCTCTTATTAGAGAACAGATTTCCAAATACGGCAAGGTCTGGGACCACCTTACGATAGTGTACCTCTAGAGAAAATACACTAGGATTCAACAAGAACATCTTGCAACCATAGATAAAGATGACGGGCCATTCGTTTCGTCGGAATGTTCTGAATATGTTGCCACCTTACGGCTGGTATACCAACATAATCATTCCCAGGAGATACAGAAGCGATAGAAGAACAAAATGAAACTACTCTAAATGGTGACAATACACCCTAATGGGAGCGACCCACATAGCCATGCGACCTTCCCGATTTTATATCATTTCTCGGTTGAAGAGGCGTAAAGTTAAAATTACCTTTTAGAACAGGCTATCATTAACTTTCAATGCCACATCGTCAAATCTGCCAGAAAACCACTAATTGATTTCCACAAAAATACACTGGGTGTTAAGCGAAAGAAGTTTCCTTCTTTGCCACCAAACCTGGTACGTTTGAAGAAATCAACGTACGTGACTCTTGTGGAAATACTCTGTCAAACATCTGTCCATGCAAGTTGTCCTGTGATTGAACAACCGACGGCACTCTACTACCACATCCTAGGAATCACCCGATGGATATGTAGCAAGTAGTCCCTGGAATCCGTATATTTCATTCATGACAGAATCACAGCCAAAATATCTCTGGGGAGAGAAATTCAACAATAGTTCCTCCACTCATTAAGATTTACGGTCTACAATTGCTCCATATCGATCATCATCGGACATCTTCTTCGTGTACATATTCAGTGGTTTAGAATGGTTTTCGAATATAAGTTCTATCCCGGTCTTTCTGTTCCAACAACGGATTAGGCATGATTTTGATAGTCGGTTATTTAACTATCAAAATATACAATCATAAAAATAAAATGAATCCATTGGTTTATTATACAGCGTCTCTTGGCCTTTTTCATTTTTTCATTCGTTAATCAAATTTTTTAAATCTCCCAATTTTTGAAACACATCTTTTTATCTCTTATTTTAAAAATAATATTCTACTCAAACGCTTTTATTCTACTTATAACACTTTTTGAATTATATTTTATAATACCATACTCTCTCTTTGGAAACCTTATTTAAATCTTAATCACATTTACTTAATTCAAGTATTAAGTAAATTATTATTTAAAACCTTTTATGTTACTTCAATAATCTTGAATACATTATATACAAGCCTTGATTCTATTACAAATAAAATCCTTTTTATAAACTTCTAATAAATTTATTTCAAACCCAAATTAGTTACATAACGGTAAAACCTCATCTTTCTCTTAACATAGTGAATTTAAATGTCATCTTTATAACTTAACTCGCCTAACCACTTTAATTCAAATTTGGTTTTTAGTTTTGATTTCCATTTCATACCTTCATCGGTCCCTAACTGTAAATCAATAAGAAAATAATTCCCTAAATATCAACCTCAAGGCCAAAACCAACATCAGATCAATACTCATAAAATCATTAACTAGAACGATGTCCAGTTAGGTTCCAATTCTTTAATTTCATATCTTGGACTTTTATTCCATTTATATGCTATTTCTAATATCTCGTTCCAATAATATATTCAATCGAACTGGGATTTTACAACTTCTTCAGATCTTGGATTTTATAAAATTAAATACAATCCCAATAAGAATTTAATATAAACTTAACTCATATTGTAACAACCTAAACTCCGACAGACTGGATTTTTTTTTCAAAATTCTAATCCATCGAAACCCATGTTGGTTGCTCTGGTATCCTGTAGAAAAGTTAGAGATATAAAATATATCAGAGCTTAGAAAATATCTCACAGCGGAACGGATACAGTATAATATAATCAAAGTATAGCCTTATCGTAGTAATAATATTGCCTAACCAGTATCCAAAGCTATCATATCTCTGCCGCAAATCTAACCTGCGAGTATGTTATGAGGAAGGGGTCAGAACACAAGTTCTGGTGGCTGGATTTAAACAATACACTTTGTATAATCCTACATATACCGTTCAATCACATTTTCTTATTTATTAGGTTACTTGGGTTAACAGCACTCAAGGCTTACACACATGTCATACCCATTTACTTCCCAATGGACTAACCTAATATAGTATATATGTTGCTACCTCCCAATACAGATATCCCTCAGGTCTGTTTTTCGTGGTGGCTATGGCCCCACCTCGGTCCCTCCCTCGACTAGTAAAGACTACAAGAGCTAAGCGACTTACCCTAACAAACAATCTAAACATCAGGTTGGCGTCTCCCCTCAACCACCGTACCTCGATAGTGAAAGGTGAATGGTCTATTGGTTTTAGCTATATTCTTTTCGCATCCCACTGGCTCCTGATGGCGGGTACCCGATGATCTACTATTCTTGTTGATCCTGACCTCGCCTCCCATTGAGGTGATTTCCGAATCACACTAGTGCCACCTCGTCACAGCATTCTGCCTGCAAAGCAACTTTTGCAGTGAAGGCCCACAAACATGGTAGTAACGCGCAGACCCAACCTTTGTGAGCACAAACTAAACATATGCCATCGCACAAAGGACAACTAGGAGCACCTAACGTATCTCAGGAAGCTGCGTGCTTCCCCTTCCAGTCCTTCGGAGCCAACAGAATAATCAGATGAACATGCGCTCCCTTCGTGCCTCACACCATGATGATCTGCCACGTTGGGTTATTCACCCTCAAACATGCGGACTGCTCCAAGCGCCTCATTTTAATATGTTATTAGACCTTATGTCTAACATTCCTTTTTGAGCTTGCTTTACCTCATCAGGTTTCCATTTAACTTGGTTATTCCTATTCACATTGACTTCTTATTCAAGTTACCAAGTTCCTCTTGCTTATTAATTTCAGCCATATAACTTAACCCATTTAAGTTTATTAATAAGCCCACAATATGTTATTTCCTAGATTGTGATCGAAGGTCTGTAATCAACAATCCCTTTATATTCTTGTTTGATTTCATAGTCACAATAACATTTTTTTACTTAATATGCAATTAAGTATATCTCAATTCACATGCTTTCTGTTTAACATGTCAGTCATTATTTATGATTAAATATAACTTATTTCATTTCATAAGTTTGCCTCACTCTTTCCTATTTAATCATAATTCCACCTTACATTATCACTACAACTTATCTTTGTTTACTTATTAACTTAGTTCTCTTAACTAAGGTTCACTAATAAGTCTCTTTTCCATTTATTATAACCTATGTTATAATATCCTGTTGTCCTTAGGAAAAGCCCTGATATGTAACTCTTATCAGCAGATTTTAGATTTCCAAGTTTACAGATTAATTAATTTATAATTAAGTGCAACTTCTTACATTTCATAAATTTCCCCCTTTTTTCTACTTGTTACAAACAACGGGTTTCAGTTTTGCCCATTACTGATTACTTAATTTACAATTAAGTACCACTCATCTCATTACATAAGTTATCTCATTTCCTTATTGGTTTATTATAACCTAAGTTATAATCTTCACTTGTCCCTAGTACAAGTCTACCTTTTATACAATATTCTCATTAAGGTAATTAATTATAATATGTTATTATCATTCCCTGTTCAATGCATTTCCTTTATTGTAATTATCTTTCATATTTGTTACAAGGCTTAGAACAATGGTAGTTATTGTTCTCTTCTTATTCTTTTTTTTTCATATTTGTTACAATGTCTCATTTAAACCGTTGCATGAATCTTTTTCTTTTATTTCTCTTTTATTATTACCCCTCATATAATATACATCCATCATGTGTGCATCCAATTTTTGCAAACATTGTGCACTTGTGCAAAGTGAAATACAACATAATAATGCATGTATTCCTAATCGGCACCTCCTATGTGTATGCAAATTTTTCAAAAATCCTTTTCAAATATGATGCTCACATCCTAAATATACTGGCAGTTCTACATCAATGCAATATTTTGAAAATCAAAATATATTTTCATCCAAATTTCCCACATTTTTACAAAGCAAGAGCACAGTTCATCCAATTGTTTCATCCATAATCCTACCAACCAACTTTATTTTTTGAATTTTAGAAAAAACTAATTTTCTAAATTTGATTTCTTATGTTACAAAAAGGCAGAAAATGGAAAACTTCACATCTCCGTTTTTCTTTTTCGACTTTTTTCCGACCGTACTTGGATTTTATGAAACTATTTATAAAGATTTCCTTATTTTCCTATCCAAGCACAGCCCACATAAGAAAATTTTCTCTGTTGTAGCTTTTCTTTTTCATCTTATCTTGGAAATTTTTACTCTTATTCATCTTTTCTCATAATCTTTCATTTTTCTTTAACTATCATGTTTGTTGCTTTATTGAATTAGTTGTTTCCTTTTTAGTTGTACTATTTCTGTTAGCTTATTTAATCATCTGATCTAAGTTTAGTTTTCAAATAAGTCTTCTAGTCCTTCAACTAAAACAAGAAAATAGACACTCTACACAGCTACTACTAAGGGCCAAAAATCTCAGGACTATGTCCCCCTTAGATAACAAGCTTGAACCACAGGATCAATGACAGGTTTATGTGTTACCCTAACTATCCAACAGGAACAAAATAACAGAACGATCCCAGCAGAAATGCAATAACGGGCTGTACCTCTAACATGAAAATTAACAACATGATCTAATTACTTACTTTCCCTTTTACTATCTAGTAGTCACCACTAGTCCTAGTTGTGTAGCAATTTTTTTTCCAAACAACACCTTAGGCTTTTTCAATGCTTACGCATTCTATGGGAACTTACTATTATTCCAAGATAATTCTCGCTAATTTCTTCATAGCCTCAAAACTTTCCGGTCTTTCCTAGGCACTAATACTTACCTACTCCATACTTTTAAAACACGGATTGATCTTTTCATTTAAAGTTTATTTCAAAAATTAGATGCGTCAAAATTTTATTACCCTCAAGAAAACTCACTTTTATTAAACCATAAAAACATATCATCTAAAAAAATGTAAATCATATTTTTTTTCAAATCACAAAAACTGGAGTAGATAAGGACAACTATTTCTCAATCGAGTTTATAACTTTTTCTTACCTATAAGGTCGGTTCAGTCTCTTACTACATGGTGCAACCTTCTACTCTATTCTTAATTTCTACAACTTATTTTGTCCTCCCGGCAAAATTTTCCTTTTTAAACAATTTTTCAAAAATGATTGTCAAAAGAATAGAGACTTCAAAACTTTCTTTATTAAAAATTCTTGTATGAAATATAACAAGAAAACTAGTGAGCTATACATGCTCTATAATATGCATATTTTACTAAGAGAATTTTACTTTAGACAAAGTTTTTGCAAGAAATCACTATTTATAAAATATACCCCATTTTACTTTAAAACTCAATATGTGTACTTTACATATTTAAAACTATAATTTTTAAGATTAAAACCTGAAAACACCATAAACCATTTCCCCAAACTTTTATGATTTCAAGTTCTTACAAGTTAACAATGGGGTTAGACTCAAAGCAGGTTTCCAATTTTTCTAGGCTTTCCAAGACGCTCCTATATAGTCAATTCTCTTAACTATATATATTCCTAATCCATTTTTCTCTTTTTAACCTTTTCCAATTTATATGGTTTTACTACCAAACCCACTAATCCGAAATACTAACATATGGGATCCTCCTTTATATGTTTCAAAGTTTATTGTACACTACCCACCCAAATTTCCAAAGGGTCTCAAATTTTCATATTCATTTCTTTAGTGTACAAAACAGATTTCCCAATTCTTACCATATTATACTCTTTCTATTTAGTGGGTTTCTCTGTGCATTTATATATATATATAATATTTGTAATTTTAAAAATATAAATACGTTCACTCACTATCTATACAGGAATCCTAAACCTAAGCCCTAATACCAGATGTAACAATCCAAATTCCGACAAACCAGTTTTTTTTTTAATTCTAATCCATCGAAACCTGTGTTGGTTGCTCTGGTATCCTGCAGAAAAGACGGAGATATAAAATGTATCAGAGCTCAAAAAATATCTCACAGCGGAATGCATAAAGTATAATATAATCAAAGTATAGCCTTACCGTAGTAATAATACTTCCTAACCAGTATCCAAAGCTATCATATCTCTGCAACAAATCTAACCTACGAGTATGTTATGAGGAGGGGGTCAGAACACAATTTCTGGTGAATGGATTTAAACTATACACTTTGGATAATCCTACATATACCGTTCAATCACATTTTCTTATTTATTAGGTTACTTGGGTTAACAGCACTCAAGGCTTACACACACGTCGCACCCATTTACTTCCCAGTGGATTAACCTAATATAGTATATATGTAGCTACCCCCAAAATATTGAGGTACACCCCATCGTACCCCACTCACAAGGTCTCCACCGTAATGCCACAGAAATGAACGCAGTCCCTCTTTTTACGTCAGAGTGACGTACGGATCTCTACATAACAATGTTACGTTCCGCATATATCTGTCATTACTATGCTACGTAAGCATACAAACTACCACTATTGATTGAATCTGATTTCATACCAGAGTAATGCCCTCAAGTCTACGATACAAGACCCAGAACAAACATGCATATATCTGGACTTTCCCACGTACGTATCGTCAATTGTATTAGATGCCTTAACTACACATAACCTCTAATGTGCATCGAATTCCGTGGCACGTCTATACAAGAAACACGAAACTCGGTCGGGAGCTTTTCCATATCTGCACAGGCCCGCCTTTAAGAGCCTCAAAATACAGATATCCCTTGGGTCTGTTTTTCATGGTGGCCATGGCCCCACCTCGGCCCCTCCCTCAACTATTAAAGACTACAACAACTAAGCAACTTACCCCTAACAAACAATCTAAACATACAGTTGGCGTGTCCCCCCAGCCACCGTACCTCGATAGTGAAAGGTGAATGGTGTATTGGGTTTACCTCTAGTCTTTTCGCATCCCACTGGCTGCCAATGTTGGGTACCCGATGATCTACTATCCTTGTTGGTCCTGACCTCACCTCCCATTGAGGCGATCGCCGAATCACCCTAGTGTCACCTCATCACAACATTCTTACTACAAAGCTACTTTTACAGTCAAAGCCCACCCACCTGGTAGTAACGCGCAGATCCAACCTCTATGAGCATTAGCCTAAACATATGCCACCGCACAAAGGACTACCAGGAGCACCTTACATATCTCAGGAAGTCGCGTGCTTCCCCTTCTAGTCCTTCGGAGGAGACATAATAATCAGATAAACATGTGCTCCCCTAGTGCCTCACACCTACCCCGTTGAGTTATTTACCCTCAAACGTGCGGACTGGTCCAAGTGCCTCATTTTAATATGTTATTAGACCCTATGTCTAATATTCCTTTATGCGCTTGCTTTACCTCATCAGGTTTCCGTTTAACTTGGTTATTCCTATTCACATTGACTTCTTATTCAAGGTACCAAGTTCAGCTTGCTTATTAATTTCAGTCATATAACTTAACCCATTTAAGTTTATTAATAAGGCCACAACATTTTATTTCCTATATTGTGATCCAAGGTTTGTAATCCACAATCGCTTTATATTCTTGTTTTATTTCATAGTCACAATAACATGTTTTACTTATTATGCAATTAAGTATATCTCAATTGACATGCTTTCTGTTTAACATGTTAGTCATTATTTATGATTAAATATAACTTATTTCATTTCATAAGTTTGCCTCACTCCTTCCTATTTAATCATAATTCCATCTTACATTATCACTACCACTTATCGGTGTTTACTTATTAACTTAGTTCTCTTAACTAATGTTCACTAATAAGTCTCATTTCCATTTATTATAAGCTATGTTATAATTTCCTCTAGTCCCTAGGACAAGCCTTAACATGTAATTCTTATCAGCGGATTTCAGATTTCAATGTTTACAGATTACCTAATTTATAATTAAGTGCAACTTCTACATTTCATAAATTTCCCCCTTTTCTCTACTTATTACAAACAACCGGTTTCAGTTTTCCCCATTTACTGATTATTTAATTTAAAATTAAGCACCCTCATCTCATTGCATAAGTTATCTCATTTCCTTACTTGTTTATTATAACCTAAGTTATAATCTTCACTTGTCCCTAGGACAAGTCTACCTGTTGTACAACATTCTCACTAACGTAATTTATTATAATAGGTTATTATCATTCCTCGTTCATTCCAATTCCTTTACCATTGTAATTATCTTTCATTGAATTCCATTTATTTCCATTAGTTACAATTAATGTCATTTATCAGTCCTTTTATTTACATATATTTATATATATGTATATATTCATGCACTAGACCTCTCACATTAAGCCTATACTTGTGGATGTTGGATTTGCCGGGTGGTTCCGGGCGACTTCCACCACAAGTTGGCTTAACCTCGTGTCTTAGCACCATTACATGTTTTTATTTATGCACTTAGACCCCTCATATTAGATTTACCACTTGTAGATGCTGGATATGTCGGGCGGTTCCGGGCAGACTTCTACCATAAGTGTAATCTAACCTCATGTCAAAGCACGGTTACAATTTCCTATTTACTGTAAATTTTCTATATAATTTAGGCATGTCCATTCTTTCAAGTCTATATTTTACATGTCATATTCGTCACTTTAATCTTTTTAACATATGTTTAAACAATTCAACATATCATATTTCAACATGTCATATATAACGTGGAATGTCAAACGATAATATATCATTATCAAAAATGATATAACTTAAATCCACTCACCTAATTTGCTTTCCAAATCTCGGATCTGGTCCAGATCTAGCATTCCATGGATCCCCTAACTAGATTTAGAACCTAACAACCATGGATTCATAATCTTTACTAAAAGAAAAAGGGAAGAAAGAGGAAGAAAATTGAACAGATCAGATCTAGAAAATTACCTCACTTCGAATATAATCTTGAACACCTTCTTACTAAGATTTATTATTTTCCTCCAGATCTTGATTCAGAATTTTCCTAAACTAATAATCTTATTTTTCTGAAGAGATTTGAGGAGGAGAAAGAATGGCAGAGCTTTGATGTTGTCTCAGAGAATGTGAGATTTAGGCTAGGCTCTGCCAGCCTATTTATAGGTGTTCAGAATCTTATCGTACACACAGCGCTGAGTCAGCATTGAACGTTGTTGAGAAAAAATTCCAGATTCATCGATGAATCCGGCTAGATCTAGGGGGTGTCGACCCCGGTGTCGACCCCCCAGGTCCCACGAGCTGTTTTGGTGTAGAAATTTGATTTTCGAATGTTTGAATTTTCTGGAATTTATTTAACTGTTATATTCACATGAAAATTTTCTTATACGTATACAAATCTTTTAAGGACCATTTTACGCGTATGTATATATGCACAACTTTTGTTTCGTTTTCAAAATTCAAACGGTGTTGCACCATTATTTGATTCTTGCCATATTTCATTGATTGTAGCCTTATCTTGAATTTTATCTCTTGTATATATATATATATATATATATATACTTGCATATATATGTTCTCATATATATACATATATTTTCTTTACTTCCTTATATATGCGTTTATACATATTTCCTTTCATGAACATGTGTTATTTTAGTCGTTCCCTTAAAAAAAAATATGACGGCAGCGGGGATTGAAATATGCACCTCTTGTATGCAAGTCACATGCTCTAACCAACTGGGCTACTAAGGCTCTTATTAACAAGGCTTAGAACAATGGTAGTTATTATTCTCTTCTTATTCCTTTTTTTCATATTTGTAACAATTTCTCGTTTAAACCATTGCGTGATTCTTTTTCATTTATTTCTCTTTTATTACTAATGCATAATCAGTGCATGCAACATATTTACACTGCATGCAACCAATCCTTTCTTTATTTTTACGCATGCATTACATTTTGATTTGCATTAATCTTTATTTTATTCTTCATGTGTACATTTATGCATGTGCATATATATGTATTATTTAACTATTAAATTGTCATAAAATGCGGGGTGTTGCATATATTATTATTATCGAATTGCTTAAAGATTCATTAAACTATAAAAGGGGTTTAAAACTTAATAAAACTCCAATAATAAATATTTAAATTCCAAGATTTCCACTTTGATTATTATTAAATAACTAATAATCAAATTTTTAACATTTATTAAAAAATAAAAATGGTTTACTTCACCATTAAATAATTACATCAAATCATTAAACTAATTCAATAATCAATTTCAATTAACACAGTCGGCTTGGTCAACTCTAAACATAATTAACTCATTCATAAATTCCCATTTATTATTTTCATTTAAATTAATTAATAATTTAAATAATTTAAATAATTCCATTTACTTTGATTATAATTAAATAAATAATAATCAATATCAGTATATTCCCATTTTAATTGTTTTTTAAAAACAATTAATCTTGGTTATTAATTGTTACGTTAATTTCTTCTCACTAGCTTATCCATCCTTTTAATATATGAATTAGCTTTATAAAATCTTTTAATAATTACTAGTAAACTTAAATAATAAAAAATAAATAGTTATTTCTTTTTTATGAACTTCCGTTCAAAATAGTATAATTCAGAATCTATCTTCAGTTATAAAATAAATTTTATAACTTCCTTTCTATCAACTCACCTAACAGTAAATCAAACGATGTATATTTAGGTTATCTACCGCCAATTTCTCAACCAATACTACCCATTGATTACTAATAAAACAAACGTTGAATTTGGTTCAACAATCGATAACAAAACTATAATTCATTCATATTCGTTAAACAGTTCATATAATGGTAATACGAAAATAAACAATAAATCTGAGGAATCCAGTTGGATCCCTCCAACCTGTTTTTCCCCACATCTAAATAGGTTACCTCAAATAAAACAATCTATTCAATAACATAATTTAAAACAAACATGAAAACAGTTAACTTCTAATAATGATTCAAGCATACAATTTAATATAATACATTTATGTTATTACAAACGTAACCAACAAGGTAAGTTACCTCAGTTGGAAATAATCGTTGAAAATAATGATTGGTTTCGATTAAATTAAATGAACATTTAATTTAATCAGTTATATAAAAATATTTAGTATATATTCAGAAAATCAGCAGATCATCTAGTAATTAACAAACGTAGAACACAAACAATAAACCCAACTTATAATAATTATAAGTAGGGTAACTGAGTCCGTTATAATCACCTATTTGATCGATTAAATGTTTGTTTTTAACTAAACTAAATAGCCGTTTAATTTAGTTAAAAATTACGGTTGCTGCCAATCTTGACTAGGCTAGCTCCATCTCGTAGCTTTCGTCCATATAGTTCCAACAGAACCAACCGTGCGCAATTCTGGCAACGTACGTGCGAGATATTAAGTTAAAATGATTACAAAAAAATTAAAATAATTAACTTCAATTTAAATAAATTTGGGCACTTAACTAACGTATTAGGGCCCGCGTTACCCTTTTAAACCCACAAAACACAGTAAAGCTTCTTCCCCGATACAATTTCATCCTCCTGAAGCTCCCTCCCATGTACAGTGTGCATGATTTTAATAATACCACGCAACAGTCCTCCAACAACCAATTAAAATTCACCAATCCACTCCACTTCTTATGTCAGACCTACCGCCGCCACCACCTCCCTTTCCGATGTGCTTCATCACGATTTGACGTTAAACACTGCAGCCTACGTATGACATTTTTCATGCCCAGATTTTGCCAAAAAAATTTAGCCCGTTCTCCTTTCTTTGTTGATTACAGATCCATACTTAAATTCGCGTCAAAATCTATAAATTTCGATATTGCTTTTGGCCTAGGTATCGGCTTTCAAAATTAAACATCATCGTTCAAATTTTTGGGACGACAAACTCGTAGTGCTTGATTTTAGAAACTCATTGCAATATGTAATATGATTTTAGGATGCATTTATGGATCGGATTAATTTTTTAAAGATGTGTATCCATTTTTATTTTCATTGTAAAAATTTCAAAAGGGTAAAAATACTTTAGTATTTATATGGTTAGGCAGTTTGGCACCCACATAATTTAGGCTAGAATAGGTTTGCGAATTTTGGTAGGTTGGCATGTAGTGGTATCTTCATGCGAAAGAAAGAAAAGATGGGGTAGGCAAAGAAAACATGGGTATAGGGACGGAAAGCGTGTGAAGGCTAGATCTGTATGTTAATTAGGAGGGTAGAGGGTAAGCTATTTCTTTAAAATATAGGCAGCTAGATATATATATTTGTTTAGGGTAGGCACATATTTAAAACAGAGCATATGTTTCTTAAGGTTTATGTTTTTATTATTTTATTTTGGTTAAATATGGTACCGTTATTTAATGTTGATGGTAAATTTTGCATCGACACACATGAATTCCAAACACCAAGGAAATAGACGTCTTGACGTTCCGAACCTAGTAAAATTAATTTCATTGAAAACTGACTCCGTTTGTATAAAGACGTGATTTTAATTTCAATTTATCTATCAGTTCTCAATTTAAATATCGCACACTCATAAAATAACTCCAATTGGCTCCAAACTAGAAATCTAGCAATAACTAGCTACCTATATTCCAATAAAATTCGTTTCGTCGAAAACGGAAGTCATTTGAAAAATAGTTATTTCTACAGCTTATATAATAACAATATAATATTATTTAATTCCAAAACAATTAAATTCAATAATAATAAATTATTGTTGCTGTATATATCCAAATAAAATAATATGCATTTAAAATATAAACCGATATTGAATTATAACTCAATATTAACATTTTCGAGTTAAACGATATCCAAATTATATATAAATCCACTAGTACAAAACAAGCTTGTTGCTTCGCCTCATTTGCATCGGTTGTTAATAGAACTGAAGCAATTGACACTATATGCTTCAGTTGTTAATACAACCGAGGCAAATGCAGTGAAGCAAATGATGTGACTTCCAGTTGCTTCACTGCATTTGCTTCGATTGTATTCAAAACCGAAGCATATAGTGTCAATTGCTTCGGTTGTATTAACAACCGATGCAAATAGGGCGAAGCAATTTAAGCAAATTTGCTTCGGTTGTTCCCACAACCGAAGAAAAAAGTATTAATTGCATCGGCTCCATAAGAACCGAAGCAACTGCGGGGAAGTAAATATTCTTATTTGCATCGATTTCTTAGGAGTTGAAGCAAATGCATCGAAGCAACTATAAACCAATAAACACTACAACGAAAAGACCTTATTACAACTCCAATTTTACGACTGTCACGAAATGATAGTTGTAATAAAGGTTTTTTGCAACTCTTTAAATACTATAAATATGAAGTAATATTCAATATTTGGTAACATTCAATATGAAGTAATATTCAATATTTGGTAATTAACTTATGACAGTTTTTAAAATAAAATCATAAATAACATTTTAATAAATAATTAGTTAAATAATAATAAATAATATTAATATATGATAATTAATAACTACTAATATATATATATATATATATTAATAGTTGATAAATAAAAAATAAATATTATTTTCAAAAAAGTATTTAATTCATAATTAATAATTTATAAATTAATAATAACTAATGGTTAATGTATTATATTTTTTATAATAAGTAATAATTAATAAAATAACCAGTAAAAATTAAAAATCAATATTGAATAATAATAACATTTAATAAAATAATAGTAATAATCATAATAAATAATCAATAAAAAATAATATTTGAATACATAACACTTAAATAGTAATTATTGAAAATTAATGTATAATAATGATAAATACTATAAATAATAATAATAATTGATTAACTTGGAATATGAGATAATTAAAATTAATAATCAATAATTAATATTGAGTTAATGATTAGTAATTAATTAATATTCAATGATAATTACTTTATAATAATTGCAATTCAATATTTAATAATTAATAATTGGTAACATACACATACTAATCGAGTTTTAATAATTAATATTAAGAAGAAATAAGTAATAACTAATAATAACTAAGATGTAATACTCAATATTTTAATAAAAGTTAATTTTTAGGAAATTCATGTCATATTTAATACGAATTTTCAATTATTAGTTTTAAGTTACAATTCTTCTTTTTATAATTATGAAGCCCATAAAAAACTAACGCGAATCCACTAAATATACTGAATTCAGCCGATGTATGCTAGTAGGGGAATGTAAATTGACCGATGCCGCAATAGTCGTGCTCTTATTCGATCGGTTCGAATAGTTAACCTCAAATATCAGCGACAAAGTATAAAAATTAGGAGGGAAAGCGAAATTTTGGCTCTAAAGTAATTGACGCCTTGTATTTCTGCTTGTATTCTTCTCTAAATCAAAACAATCCCAATTCCCAGATCCTCCCCCAAAGTCTTCCGTATTCTTCCCTAAATAAAAACAATCCCAAATTCTTCCTTCCTCAACAAAGTCGAGCCGCCAACTGTCGATTAAATATAGAGATACGCATCTGAATGTTGTTTCTTTGATGCTGGAGTTTCTAGAAACTTGCATGCCAACGATTTGATCCGTCGGCTGCTAGTGGATGATGCGGAGGAGAGGTTTGGATCTATAAGAGGTGCGACTGAGACTGTCCTTTTTTTGCTGGCCATAGTTGTTCGTTGTTATGTTGCGCCAGACTGCTTGAAATCGGATTTGTTATTCCTTTCAAAATGATTAACTCCTTTCTAATTTTCTGAAATCTTTCCTTTTGATATGCTCAGAGTGAATCTGAGCTTACCTCCCTAGGTAGGCTGAAAATAAACAATGTGTACAATGCTTCGAATCACAGTATAACGCTTACGCGCAGGAAATTTCTTTGTAACCGTATAATGGTTTGAATGTTATCTTCTGCATTTTGTATTTTGCACAGTATCCCAATGTTGTGGGTGTAATAATTCATCTGAATGGAGGAGTTCATGCTGTCACAAATTATTTTGCCGTATACAATTGAAGGTTACTGGCATCTTTAGAATCTATCTGTAATATGAGTAAATAGATTTTAATATATGTCATGCTTTGGATAACAGTACACCTTCTTTGAACGTACCAAATCATAGAAACAATATAGTCCAAGTTTTCAAGGGCACCGTGCAGGTTTTCATTCTCGATAGTAGTAAAGGTTCTCACATTATTACACTGAGTATATTAACTTTAAAACCAGTATAGTCATTTATAAATATAAGAGTCCAAAGTTTCCTCTTCAAAAGTTGACAGGTAGTCCCATAGCTTCCTAACCTCAGAATTTCTACTACTTGGCATATTAATTACCGTTTTTAACGTAGTTCCTAACCTCAGTGCTACCGAATCCTTGGCTGTTTCTACAATTTGCATTAAGGATTGTACTTGCATTGCCATCCCATGTGTTCTTATATCTTTAATTTAATGAATATGTGTATACCCTGGTCATGTTACGTAATTAGCTTCTTGTTTAAAATGCTAGACCATGAGAGCAAGTAGCTATTACAGGTTTACTGTTTACACCAGTTTCATAACTATTGACTACAATACAATATATGCTATGCATCTAATAGAATACATATTCTGTTTTTTTCTTTTTCCAGTACTTAGATGATAATTTATCACAGGATCAGTATAAGAGATTGGTATCCTAATTAAAAATGCATATCAAAGGTACAAAAGAACCGTGTCATGTGTTTGACAAAGAGATTAAAATATTGGTCATATTTTATGTCACTAGTGAGGATTTTATCAAAGATCGCACCAGAAGGTTCCCAAGGAGTATGTTAGAATTTATGATTACTTTGGGGTGTGACTTAGTTTTTTATCATAGAAAGAAAAAGTTCAAGCAACTTCAGTAAGTTGTTAAAGCACCAGCAAGTGAAGCTGGATTTGTTTATAGTCCAACAAGATGATCGCACCAGAAGTTGCCAGTATGTCCAATCATTAAGTTGTTAGCTTTCATAAGCTAACCATATAGGTAGATGTCCTATAGTTCATGTTTTACTGACTATTTTTAATAAACTTTTCACAGTATATTAAGTGCTTAGAAACTTCGGTTTGTAAAACGATTCTTAACCTTAGAAACGTCGGTTTGTAAAACGATTCTTAACCTTATAAACGTCGGTTCGCTGTGGATATGTATGCTTGGCCGTAGTCTCTTGTATTGTATAGTCTTTTTTTTATGTTTTTTTTGGCCAAGCTACTTCTATCTGTAATCTTCTTTTGTTAATATTGTACCCTGTTGTTCTTTAAAAAAAACACTAGTATGGATAGGTTTGCTTAACATACATGAACATGGAAGTGTGGACATGAACCTGCTGCCTGCATGTACGTAAGCTGCATGGTTGTTGAATGGCATAAGTGTGTAATGCTTGAACGTATGGTACTTGAGCAGATAATGTATATGCCAGAACTATTGCTACTTCAACATGGTTTGATGCATTCATGAACAAGTACTGCTAGAGAAACATAAATTTGAACTGAACTATTAGTGGTAAAAAGCATGACCAGCAGCAGAGATTGCACGACTAGAAAGTGCAGTCTAAAACATCAATGTTTGATTTAGTGGTACGGGCAAAATCTTAGAATTCTGAAAGCAAAGCAATTGTGTTGAGGCTTGAAATTTTTTGTTTGAGCACAGGTAGATAGTGATGCAGAGCATGGAAACTAAGGGCAATGTGTAGTTTAAAGCTTGAGTGCTGGCATGATTCTAGTGCAAAGCCAGAAATATAGGAGGTTACATAATAAGAGTGTAACGAGCAAGCTACTACTGTTATGAAGGAGCTACGCTAAAGCTGAAATACGGTGAGCGTTTATATTATGTAAACCTGTTCATGTTAGTACTCATTTTCCAGGAGTAATTATTAAATTGTTAATTGATTTATAGCTGGGCATATACCAATTGATATTTTTGGGCAACCGCAAGGTAGTAAATGAATGTGTCATTTTTTTGAGCGATTGACATGTCAAATTGTTGACAACTCGGTTCTCTTTCTAATCATTGCCAGGTAAATAGGAGGTGTATTACTCGAAAAACAATAATGCGTTGTCTCCTTATTTGATGTTAAGCATTGTTTTAAAGGGAGTAAACACATAACTTTGTAGCACTAACAAGTTGAATAATAATTGTTTGTAGGAAGTTAAAGTAACTATATGTTTGTGCTATTTTTTCTTAACTTACCGTGTTAACAAGATTGAATGTCATAGCAGCCTGCTCATTAGGTTCATTTATGCAAATGCAGTCATATGTTCTTTTATTTTCTATATACCTTTGATTTAGAATGACGTCTTCTAATAATTTCTACATAATGCCAAATCATTTCATTACTTGTTACAGGTGATGAAACAAGCTACTACTGTTGTGAAGGAGTTACGCTAAGGTTGAAATATGGTGAGTGTTTATATAAACCTGTTCATATTAGTAGCAACATAAATAGAAAAACTCAGCAATTTTGTATTACAAAAAATTTTGTGTTTATATTATGTATTTAGTTTGTTTTCTTCATATATTTTATCTTAAATAATTCATATGATTAACGATTTGAAACAATCTCTTAATTGTAGGACCTTGTACGACCAACAAGAGATAGGCGAGGTTCGGGATAATTTAGCTAGTTATGTCATGCATAATTGGATGTAGTGGTCCTTCGTTATGTACGTTGATATCTTGTTATGTAAGTTGATCGTTTGTTATGTGCGTTGACATGAGTGATGAAATATAAACTAATTTTGCTTCTTTTTTGATCTGTAGACATTAACTAATTTAATATATGATATGATTTTGTTGTTTATTTGATAAGATTTGTAGTATTAAACATTTATATAAATTAAAATTTAATTTGATACCTTTTCAGATTTTAAAAAACCCTGAAAAGGTATCAAATTTTTTTTGCTTCAGGTGAAATTTGCATCGGTCGTTAGCAAATGACTGATGCAAATTATCAACATTTGCATCTGTCATTCAGCCGATGCATTAAAAATTTGTCTTTTGCATCATCTTAATTTGCATCGCTTGTCCGACCGATGCAACAGGGTGGAAACAACCGATGCAAAATACAGTTGTTGCATCGGTTTTGAAACCGATGCAAATTTGTTTACCTTGTTGCATCGGTTGCATATGCATCGGTTGCTGAACCGATGCAACAGGGGGGTAAACAACCGATGCAACTGACCTATTTTGTAGTAGTGATCCCTTTTTATACTTATTAAATAAATGCTATCGTTTATAAATGATTTCCATGGCGACTATTTTAAAATTTGATTAGAACATAACGCACAATATATAAACTGAAATCTCGATTTTCCTCTTTCATTAGAAAATTATAATATAATAGATCCTAAAATTTCTCGTTTTATAGAATTCCGACTTACAACAAATTCTGTATATTCAATTGAACTTCAAAACTCAATATTACGAACTACTGCGACGTTATGAGTTCATTTTAAATTAAATACAAAATTAAAACATTCAATCATCGTTTAATAAACAAATTCAATATTAATAATCCATTAATATTTCAAAATATGATATTTAAAATAGATTTAAATATTTAAATCCAAATAATTGAAAAATCTGGGTCATTATAGGTGCTCTCTTTATTTACCAGGCTACTAGATTGCCGAATTGATTTCTGGATAACTATCACATCTAATCGATTTACGGGCTACGGTCACACCTTTTCACTGTATCAACTTTGAAATACAGAGTCAATAGGACATGATCTTGCGATCTTTGATTACAGAAAGGCTATAACTCTTGAGTAGCACTTGAATTTCAGAGAGAGTTTGGCGTAGAATTGAAAGAGAAGAAGATTGATATTATTTTTTTGAAAATCGACAGAATATATGTATACATTTTGAGAAATTAAGAAGATTAATGTCAAGAGAAGAAAGCAAGAATAAAGAGATGAGAAGTTGTTAAAAAATTCGAAATCTGAAGCCTGCATATAGTTTTCCAATGCCACAACCATTCAGAAAAGGTTTGAATTCAAAAGACACAACTTTTCAAAATTGAAAAATAGAACCAACGGCACATATGTCGACATACACAAATGTATATGTTGACATATCCTTGTATAATTCATAAAATAATTTTTTAAATCACGGCTAATGTTTAAATAAATATTTGTTATTTCTGTGTTAAAATAAACCATATTCCTTTATAATAAAATAGAGTATCTCATGTAGAACTATAAATTTAAAACATATATTAAGATGATTTAATAATGATTAAAAACTAAATATGAAATGATATAAAAGATATATATATAACTTGAATATATTAAAATTAATATAAACTAGTAAATTGAAAACATAAGCAACTATAACAAAATTATTATTAAATTTATATGTAAAAACTATTTAAATTTAGGAGTTAAAATATGTTAAGTATAATTTTAAAATAGAAGCTAAGAATAAATTTAGAGAGTTAAAATACTTTTATGAATAAAGAGGTATAAATTTAAAGTAAGAAAGTAATTTTGAAATCATTTTGAAAATTTAATCAAAACAAGAAAGTAATCTTTGGAATCATTTGAAAGTAGTGAAAGAACTTTGAAAGCAGAATTCAATGCTAACCAAAGTTTTAACAAGATATCTATACACTATTACTCTATATTTATTGAACTCTAGAATTCTTGATACTCATGAGTATTGTATCTTGAAATCTTCTACATTGAAATCTTGATTCTCTAAACCATACATGCAACAACCTGAATTCCGACAGACCGATTTTTTTTCCGCAAAATTCTAATCCATCGAAACACATGTAAGTTTGTCTCGTATCCTGCAGAAAAGACAGAGATAACAAACATATCAAAGCTTAGAAAATATCTCACAGCGGAATGGAATAAAATATAATATAATCAAAATATGGCCTTACCCAAATAACAGTAATGCCTAAGCAGTATCCAAAGCTATCATATCTCTGCCACAAATCTAACCTGCGAGTATGTTATGAGGAGGGGTCAGAACACATATGTTCTGGTGATTGGATTTAAACTACACATTTTGGATAACCCAACATATATCGTTCAGTTACATTTTCTTATTTATTAGGTTACCTGGGTTAACAACACTCAAAGGTTATATACACGTCGTACCCACCTAGTCCCCAGTAGATTAACCTAATACAGTATATATGTAGCTTCCCCAACATTAAGGTACACCCCATGGTACCCCACTCGCACTGTCTCCGCCGTAACACTATAGAAATATGCGCAGTCACTCATCCTACTCTTGAAAGACGTACGGAACTCTATATAACCAAGCTATGTTCCGCATATAATTTCCATAGCCATACGCAAGCGCACGGACTTCCACCTTCGATCAAATCAGATTCCATCACAGAATAATGCATTAGAGCCTACGGTACACCACCCAGAGAAGACATACATGTATCTAGACTTTCTCACGTACGTATCGTCAATCATACTCGATGCCTTAACCATTACGATACACCATCCGGAAACGGTATGCATGTATCCACACGTATTATCTGCTATGCACCGAGTTCCGTAAGAGGGTTGTATCAGAAACACGGTACTTGGTCGGGAGCTTTTTCAGATATCAATATACACATATGCTATGGTCTGCATTTCCGGTGGCCATGGTCCCACCCGACCCCTCCCTCAACTAGTGAAAGACAAATAGAATTGAGAGCTAGTGACGTTGCCCAGAAAAACAACAAGCAACATCCTAATTGGTGTAGCACCCCACATCCGTTAAGGTCACTCACAAAGGGAATGCCTTAACTTGAATGGAGCATTATGGGTACTGGAACAGAAATATTACAAGACAGACATATATAAAACAGCGGAAAGTAAAGTGGAAGTACTTCAAACCATTTATTAAATATAAGTGTTTACAAGAAAAGTCCATCAACTTCCAATACCCAATTACATAGTTAAAATATCTGTCTTTCTCAAAAACAAAGAAGCATAAAAACAAACTGTAGTATTCCCCAATAAAGCAAAGCAAGCCATAGCCAAGAGAAATCCAAGCCATACATGAAAGAGCCTTGGAGCTTGATAAGATCCGAACTCAGCTGTATTCCCACCCTGTGAACCTGGGGGGGTGGGGGGAAACGGAAGAAAAAGAGGCGAAACAAAACGGGTCAGTCATAAAGACTGAGTAAGTCCTAGTGACTTCCAGCACAAAAATAGGTAAAGATAATATGGCATGAGTAAACTGAAAGTAAACATAAGCATGATGACAAGATAAGCAACATGCAAGATAACTAAGGATAACATGATGTGATTTTTGTCAAGTAACATCGCAAGGTTCCCATTCAAGATAAACTAAGTATAATTTCGTAAGATTCCTATCAAGCATATCACGATTCCTCTGCTTCGCCATTAAAAGATTTTTGTGATATCTATTTGCTCTGCACCACCTAACTAGCATCCTCACAAGTGTCTTGCAAGGAATGATCTGTATTCTTACTAGTACTCCAACTAGTGTCCTATGTAACAAGGATCCTTACCCCCTACTAGTGTCCCAACTAGTAGCCCGTGTTATATAATAAGGTGATCCCATCCACTACTTAGAAATCATAATACTAGTCTTATGTACCCCTAGCTGACTACATAGGTGCCGCCTGCCCCTATCTCCACTAGGTGTACCCACCAATCCCTATGCGATCGGCTCCCTAACTCGTAGATACCCGTGCTGGCCCCACAGTGGGGTGTATCATTCCCCAAAGTGGCAACCCGATACAACGGAGATGCACGGCTTATACCTACATGATGCAACAACGTCTTACCTACCAGCCCGGGCCCACGCACGCACATGACCCCGTTGGACTTGTGTTGCCACCGCTTAACCCGTTTTGACCTCTTACGATCAAACCCAGTATGCGTGTCCCGTCCTCGACATGGGTCGAGCTCACAAAGATACGTAATGGGCTACTAGTCTAAAAAGGGTCCCCTTTCCTCGACACAAGCTTCCCACGTATGCTTGGTCCCCTCTAGTAATTCTTACTTAACCCCTTCTTATTCATGTCCACTTACATGCTTAAATTTTTGTTAAGTATACACCAGTTATGTCTTACATGTTACCCATGTCCTCCACTTAACCCCTACATCATCCTCATGTCTTAATACATGCTTTATCTTGGTTAAGTGCTTGTAGGTTATATTTTACATGTCATTCATATTACCCCCAACGTCTGGGTTTAACCAAGCGCCTTGGCTTTATCTGCCATTAGACCCTATGTCAATCCATTAATTATGCGCTTATGCTACCTCATCAGTCTTATCATTTAACTTGGTTATTTCCATTCATACCAACCTTCAACTTTGCTTATTAATTCAATTCTTAACTTGCACTATATTAAGTCCATTAATAAGCCCACAACATGTTATTCCTATGATTCATACATTAACCACCATTATGGTACAATAACATGTTCTTATTCAATCTTTACAACCAAGTACCCCTTAACTTACAAACACACTGGAGAGAGAGAATAATTCCCTAAATACCAACCCCGAAAACCGGAATCAACATCAGATTGGTACTCAAAGTATTATCCAACCTAACCAATGTTTTGTTCCTTCTTATAATATAACTTATGTCGCCTTCAAATGTAAATTCATTCTTGTCTTTACGTATTTCTTAATCTACAATGAAGCACATCTTTCCTTATTACGTAAGTTATCTCATCTTATCTATTGTTCCGCCTAACTTACTTTATTCCATAAGTTATCATTCCCACCTAGGCATTAATTAAGATTTACTTAACTCAACCATTCATGTCATAACAGTTAAGTGTCATTAGCCTGGTCATATTACTTAACTCACCCATTCATAACTTATTGGTTAAGTGTCCTTAGTTTACTTAACCCTACCCACTGGTCTAATTACCATGTTATGTTGGTTAAGTATTACTATTCATATTTCCACATGTCACCCACATGTCACCCACTTAACCCCCATGTCCCACCACATGTTTATCTGGTTAAGTATTTCTTAATTCATTAAGGCCGTAACCTTATAAAGACCTCTCACATTAGACTGACATTTATGGCAGCTGGATTCGCCGGGCGGGTCCGGGCAGTCTTACACCATAAAAGAGTCTAACCTCGTGTCTTTACAACTGTTACGCTTTTAATTTGGGCCTAGGACCTCTCACATTGGGCTACCATTTGTGACTACTGGATTCGCCAGGCGGGTCCGGGCAGTTTTACGTCACAAATGAGTCCAACCTCGTGTCCTAAGCATTGATTATCACTTATAATCTTTTACCCCAGACTTAATAATTTCCCTATTCAAATTATTAATTAATTCCTAATTTAACGATGTCCATAATTGAATCAATTATGTTCATCAATTAATGGTATGCAAAATCATACCAATTTTACCACAATTTATATTATGCCATTAAAGGCAACTTATCTCAATTTATATTTATCCCTCCTTTAAGGCTATTACATGCCATATAATAACCCGGAAAATGTGAACCAGTTTAAAATTTTTAAATTAGGTTATTACCAAGAAATTTGAATGGTTGAAATAGCATATTTCAATAAAATATAGAATTTGGTATGGTATGGCAGTTTGAAATTTTGAATACAAACTTTGTCTGACTGTACCAGGTGGAAAATATAACGGATTTTAACGAAACTGAAAATATTTAAATCTTTTTATCAATACCTTTCTAACGAATCTAAAAAATCGAAATTTCATAACGGAAATCAAAAGTTATGGCCAAATGAATTTTCAGAAAGGTCGCTATATAGTATATATAGCCCTTGAAAATTGAGATTTTGCATACGACCTCGGAATTCGACGAAACCACTTTTGTTGGGTCCTGGATGTCAAATTATTGCTAAGTTTCAAATTTCATAATTTTTGAAGCTAGTATGTGAGCGGGGCAAAAGATAACGTGTTTGGTCAAATTCTGTTAAAATGGGTCGACCTAAAAATGGCCGTTTTTCAAACGAGCTCAGAATTCGACGAAACTGGTTTTGTTAGGACCGTATCGTCAAAACAAAGCTAGATTTATTTTTCTAGAATTTTTCGATTCAGTTTGTGGCCCTGGCAAATTGAAATGTACGTTTAAATTAAATATCGAATGTTATATATTTTAATTTGAAAAATAACTGACTGTAACAGTCGAAATGGCCAACGAAACATATCCCATTGTGTCCGGAATGGGGGTATTTAGCTAGGGGCGACAGTCGTTGGGTTTAAAAAGGAGTCCGTTTGCAAAAACACTATTTAAAATTTCCTATAAAGCATGGACCAATAGGAATTTTTCATTTAAAAAAAAAAATCCAAACCCTAGCCGCCAGAGAGCGATTGGACGATCCACATCGCACGAAACTTCTCCTCCCTTTTCCGACCGCCTCAGGCGATTTCACCGCCGACCCCAGTTGAGGTTTCTGACCGCCGTAGTCCCCTCTCCACATCCGACCAACCCACGCCTCCTCCCATCAGCTATCGGCGTCGGAAATCGAAGAGGAAGGCGCGACCTTCTGAGCGCCGCCGCGACGAGCACAGGCCACCGGATCCTTCGCCACCACCGCCGTTCTGGAGGTGCTTCGTAGCTCTTCGACGCAGCGTAGCCTGATCGAAGCATAGAGGTACGGATCGACTGAAAATTTGTGACCTAGTTTCGAAGGTTTTAGAAACTTTTCTGATGAAAATCCTGAAATGAAAATAACACTTTTGAGTGTTGCAAAACTTTGAAAAATAATATCTTTTTCGTTCTTTAACGAAATTCGATGAAACAGGAGACAACGTGACCGCAAGGAGGCTCTCTACATTCTAGAAGAAGCCGCGGATTTTTCTGACCTTCCTACGATTTTTAGCACTGCAATAACCAATGTGAGGAATCTAAACTATTTGTGTGAATGAAATCGCGTTGTATAAATTATATAAGCGAAGTGTAAATTATATACGCATTGTATACCTCATGTACATGTGTTGTATAAGTTATATTAGCGATGTATAAATTATACAAGCGTTGTTTGAAACATATATGCTTTGAATTGTGATGAAATGCAAGTGAATTATTATATTATATATATATATATATACTCCCCTCGTCCACAGACCATGGACGATATTTATTGCTTGTGTTTGACGTGATATTATATGGTATGACGAATGGTTGGAAATAATTGTTTGTGGTTGATACTATGGTTGAAAAATACCTTTATGATTGAAAAATACCCTCTTGTGGTTGAAACAAAATAGCATAGGATTGTGGAATTGAAAATAAAACATGCCGCCTGCGTGCGAACTAGATGCATGATCCCCATTGTCAAAAACCGCGAGGTTTTAAGGTAGAGCGAGGAGCCGTACTAGGGACGGTCCCGGTTTTAACTACCCTGCCGTTATGCTGCCGAAATTTTCTGAAATATCTATGTGTTAGAATAATTTTCATTCATTGAAATTAATTACATATGCGATATAGAATATTCATGTGTTGAGTTGCAATTCATTCGTTGAGTTGAAATTCATGTTTGAATATTATTTGAATTTAAAACAAATGGCTTTAGCAATAAAAATCATATTTTTATATATATACAAACTATATAGAATATTCATGTGTTGAGTTGCAATTCATTCGTTGAGTTGAAATTCATGTGTTGAATATTATTTGAATTTAAACAAATGGCTTTAGCAATAAAAATCACATTTTTATATATATACAAACTATATAAAATATTCATGTGTTGAGTTGCAATTCATTCGTTGAGTTGAAATTCATGTGTTGAATATTATTTGAATTTAAAACAAATGGCTTTAGCAATAAAAATCACATTTTTATATATATACAAACTATATAGAATATTCATGTGTTGAGTTGCAATTCATTCGTTGAGTTGAAATTCATGTGTTGAATATTATTTGAGTTTAAAACAAATGGCTTTAGCAATAAAAATCACATTTTTATATATATACAAACTATATAGAATATTCATGTGTTGAGTTGCAATTCATTCGTTGAGTTGAAGTTCATGTGTTGAATGTTATCATCTTTTAAAAATAAAATGAACTGACAATGAAAACTATATTTTTATAGTGAATATGAAGAGTTAAAAATACACATGTGTCGAATAAATATTTTTGATGATAAAAATATTCCTTTTATCATGTATACGCTTAGTTAAAAATACACATGTGTCGAATAAATATTTTTGATGATAAAAATATTCATTTTATCATGTATACGCTTAGTTAAAAATACACATGTGTCGAATAAATATTTTTGATGACAAAAATATTCATATTCCTTTTATCATGTATACGCTTAGTTAAAAATACACATGTGTCGAATAAATATTTTTGATGATAAAAATATTCCTTTTATCATGTATACGCTTAGTTAAAAATACACATGCATCGAATAAATATTTTTGATGATAAAAATATTCCTTTTATCGTGTATACGTTTAGTTAAAAATACACATGTGTTGAAATCGATAATAATTTGCTAGAAATATTATTATTAGCTTTGTTCTGCATATATATACATGTGTTGAACAGGAAAAAAGGATTAGCTGTAGAGTAAAGAAATTATTTGCGTGCTCGACAAATAGGTAAACCTTGATGAGTTGGCTGCGCAATTTTATTTATATATCAACTCCTGTGAATGCCATTGGATGCGGAGTGCTGGTTTTTCTTTGTGAAATAATAAATAACGCCATAGGATAGTAACAATTAATTTTGAACTACACTACATGGCATACTTCTTGACGATAGGCATACTTCATCATATTCCACATAAGCAATTGGAGCTTGTGTGACGAGGTGGAAGATTTACCATACAAGCAAGAGGCTTGTATGGCGATGACTATGTACTACAGGTTGAACTGATGACTGATATGGACTATATAAATTATAACGATAAATTGCCAGATTAATAAAAACCCCACACGGGTCTGGAGTTGAAAATAATCACGTCGCTCTAGTTATTAGATACGGCACATGGACTATTTATTTCCACACGGAACGGGGTGACGGGAATTTATTCTCTGGAGTGATTATCAGTACATGCTCCCCCGTAAACACCAAAATATATCACTATAAATATGTGAATGCTTTTTAGGATTTATTGGGTACCTAATACGGCCCAATAAATTTCCAAACCCCTCCCCGTACAAAGGAGGTTATGGCGAAATTTTTCAAAATATTAAGGCGTTAGTGAAATATTTGAAGTGAAAACGAAGTTGAAAATATAAAATGAACTATAGTTGAAATTATAGAATGAACTATATTTATATATATAAATATAAATATAATCAAAAGGAATAGAGGCCGTACAGTTCGCGTTTCGGAATCGAAATTTGAAACGATTAGTACGAGAAATCCGACCATCGGATTTTCCCGAAACCGCAATCGCTGGGTTCGCCTTGGAAATATCTTCCCAACGGCACCAACCTTGTAAAAATCCAACGTTTGGATTCTCCGAAATGTTTAATTCAAATCTGAAGAAAAACAGCGCCAGAATCGTTTATATTTATATATAAATATAAATATAATTAAATTTAATCGAATAACGACGCTGCAGTTCGAATTTTGAAACCGTAACTTCAAACGACTAGTGTGGAAGATCCGACCGTCGGATTCTCACGAAACTGGAACCGTTGGGTTCGCTTTGGGAATATCTCCCCACTGATATAGACTTTGTAGAAATCCAACGGTTAGATTTTCCGATATGTGTAAAACAAATTTAGGGAAAAACAACGCCACGACACGACCTGAAACGTCGTTTAATTAAATATGGCCATTTTTAAATGAATAAAAATGGCAAAAAATCGTTATAAAATATTATAAGCAAAATTGATTGAGAATAAACCAAATGGGCTTGAATTGTTTGATATTTGATGGTTGTATGTGTATGACATGAAAATAACACTAAATAACTGAAAGATGGGTGTCGAATAATATAACCATATAATGAATCGATTTAAATTCTAGTGACGTGAATTATTTGAAAAGGCCGAGCTAACCCTCATTTCAAATAATTTATCGAGCGATTCAAATTGGAAAATGCAAAGACGATTCAAGACCGACGACCTTCGTATCGGTTGGATGGGCACTACTGAGGTTCCTGACCGGAGTAGCTACCGGAAAGGGACGGAAGTAGTAGCCGTCTGAACGTATGTGTTGATTGGACGGATATACGAGGAATTTGACGCCTCCGGTTTCGTTCAGACCCAGAACGGACTTGTAAATGGACTGTGTGTCTGACATTGGATTTTGTTCTATATTGATTGATCTCTGTTAAATATATATCTGTTTTGGCGGCGGAGAATTTATTCTTTTGCTTAACGCCCTTCTCTGAGACGTACGAGCTCAGAGGTTATATATCGATGGAAATCAATCGTATGGAGTGGACTGCCTATATGGCATGCCAAGATGCTGTGATCAAGGCTTCTGTTGCAACGCAAAGTCTTGTGGATGATGATCAAAGCAAGGTCTATGTGGCCTAGCTTTGTGTATTTCGTAGATTCGCGAACCTCACACCCCGGTATGAGTTAAAAACGGGATACAGACCGCTGGGAGAGCACGACGTTTCTTTCTAGCTATGGTGGTGTCAGTGACTTACCAGCCCTGACATATATATCTACTTTTCACCTTTGTGGTTGTTGGAATGCGAGGCACCTCGATTATAGGTCTGTAAGGACAGGGAAGCGTGTGTTCAGGAATAACCAATCCTCTAACGTAAGTGAGGACCGGCCCAGCCGCATCCAGGGGTTGCCCAGAGTGTGTAGTCCCGAGGCATTTGCTAGAGTGTCTCGAAGCGGAGAGGAGCTTGCCCCTTGCCTCGACTCATGACGGAAATCCAATTTCCAATACGAAATAACGGACTTGATTGTTGAACTAGTATGGCGACATAGTGGTATGGGGCACTTATGCCGTCTATGATTGATATTTATGATGCTATTCATTGTTTGAAACATATATGCACTAGTAATAATATCAAATGATTTCGCTTTATATGTATCAAGCATATTTGGTTATTATAAGGTAAAACTCTATCCTCCGGCTTGCGTTGCATTGTGTGATGGGACCTGAGTCTTATAATGGCTTCATTCTTTCTAAAAGCATTGCGATTGTTTTAAAAGAACTTACTTTGTTTTAAATGCACTAGCAATCACTGGAGTAAACCCGTTCCGCGAAAGTGGCATGGTCCTATGATTTGCTATTACTGTTGATTAACTGATAAATAGATTCCTCATACCAGTCCCCATGACTGACTAGTTGTTTGTTTCACTTTGCAAGCGCGGGTGCCCTTATTTTCACACGGGCAGCCTAGTACACAGGTGACAGGTTGTTTTTGGCTCTGCACTGCTGCATAGAGTGCATTTTTGGCTCATGGCGAGGCTGACTTCACAGAGATGACTTAGACATTTTCCGCCATTACTGTATTTATATTATGATTCCGCCACTGGCGATGCAGACTGATTTACTTTTCGTATTTCTCACTATATGTATATGTATTCCGCCTTCGGCGATGTAGACTGATACCCTTATTATGTCTCACTGCATGTATGTATTCCGCCTCTGGCGATGATGACTGATCACTTTCCTTTTTATTTACTAAGTTATATCCCACGTTATGCTATTCTGATATTCCTACATGTTGTGATTCCGCTGTCATATCCATGTAAAATTATTTTGTTTATTGTTTCTGCTATTATATGTACTCTGCTATGATGATTAATGTGTTATTTCCCAATGATTATCCTTAATACCGCCCCTCGGATTTTGGGATCGTCACAGTTGGTATCAGAGCTTTGGTTAACCTTAGTTCCGGGATCTAACACATTAAACACCTCGTCAGAATAGAATCAGTAGTGTTCTAATGCGAGTAGCTCATTAGAGATAGGATTAGCAATGTCCTAGAATGAGCTAAGCAGATTAGCAAAACAATTTGATCAGTACATCATCATTATCTTTCCTTGTATTCCCTTGCTTTATCATTTATGAAAATTATCAAATTTGTGAGCTTGACTCTTTTCTTGCTTATATAGTTCTCTTAGATGGCTACGCGAGGAGCAGCAGCTAGAGGAGGCCGTGGAGGCCGAGGAGATGCAGCAGGAGGACGGGGGAATATCCCCGTAGTAGTGGAAGGCCCTATTGTTCAGCCACCCGCACCGGAAGACTTTGAGCTAGATAAAGTAGCAAAGAGGTACAGAAATCTTGGGGGAAAACCTTTTACGGGCACTGGCACAGTCACCGAGGCAATAGCTTGGCTGAAAACCTGTGAGAAAATCTTTGAAGGCATGGGTATGGGAACTAACAACAAAGCCCGACTTGGCATTTGGCTCCTTCAGGAGGAATCAGAGCTGTGGTGGGATGCCATTACCTCAGAAGATGTCGCTGGTACTATCCGGACTTGGGAGCAGTTCAAGACTTTGTTCAATGAGAAGTTTGTACCGGAACAAGCTCTAGAGAGGATGCGAGAGCAGTTTGCTAATCTCCAGCAAGGAGACCTCTCTATTCAGGATTATCTAAATAAGTTCACTCAGTTATCGCGCTATGCTCCAGAGCTGATTTTGACCAACAAAGCAAAGAACAAGAGATTTATATTTGGGCTGAAGCGCAAGTACCACGATAGAGCTATGAGCAACATCAAACTCTCCTTTTCAGAACTAGTAGAGATGGCTTGCAATTACGAAGACATGGATGAGAGGCATGCTAGCCAAGACCGCGCTAAAAGCCAAGCAGGAAATAAGCGCAAGGCTTCAACAGATCAACCCGAATCTAGCATTACCGCGGCCGCTACTCAGAAACCTGCAAAGATCCCGAAAGGAAATTGCTACAATTGCAGGAAGCCAGGTCACTTTTCTAATGTATGCAAAGCTCCGAGGAAACCAAAGGCAAATGACTCAGCCGAATGCTACAACTGCCATAAGAAGGGGCACTATAGCAGGAACTGTCCTCTGAAGCAGAATGCTCAAGTGGCTCATGTCTATGATGGGAAGACCCCGCCAGCTATCACCGATGGATCAGGTAAACCCGATGTCTTGGGAGGTACCCTTACCATTAAAAATATTCCTGTTTCTATACTTTTTGATACTGGTGCATAACGTAGCTTCATTTCTGGTAACCTTGTTCACAAATTGAAATTTAAAAGAAGAAAACTTAAGGAACCAATCAAAGTTCAAAACCCGATAGGAGGTTCTATTAGTCTGAGTATATGTTGTAGATTACCTGTTTCCTTTTCTCGGTACCGATTTCCTTTTGATTCGATTGTCATGGACCTTTCCGAATTTGATATTATACTGGGGCTGGACTGGTTGACAAAATATAAGGCCGAAGTTAGATGTGCCGAAAGAATCGTTAAAGTCGAAACGAAGCTTGGACCTATATATATACCATGTCATGGCTCAGAAATTAATAGAACAGAATTTTTGTCTTCTTTAGAAGTTATTCCCCCTTCATTAGAAAAGATTCCGGTCGTGAAAGACTATGCGGATGTGTTTGAAGAAGTAGAAAACTTACCCCCGCAAAGAGAAATTGAATTTAGAATAGATCTAATTCCTAACGCCCGACCAGTAGTACATCCAATAAGAAGAATGGCCCCGAAAGAAAAAGAAGAGTTAAGTAGTCAAACCCGAGAATTGCTTTGGAAAGGTCTAATCAGACCGAGCTTTTCAGCTTAGGGAGCCGCAGTAGTATTTGTCCCGAAATCAGACGGTACTCTAAGACTATGTGTTGATTACCGAGATCTCAATAAACAGACACTGAAGAACAAATATCCTTTGCCCCGTATAGATGATCTGTTCGATCAATTAAATGGAGCAACGGTATTCTCCAGAATGGACCTAGCTACAGGTTTCCACCAATTACGTATAGCCGAAGACTGTGTTCCTTTGACAGCCTTCAGGGGTCCCGATTTATTCTACGAATGGTTAGTAATGCCGTTCGGCTTGTGTAACGCTCCGGCATACTTCGTCAATCTTATGAACAGAGTGTTCCGTGGTGTATTGAATAAATTTGTTCTAGTCTTCATCGATGACATTTTAATCTACTCTTAAGTCGGAAGATGAACATGCAAAACATTTAGAACAAGTGTTGAAAATTCTAAGGAGAAATGTCTTGAAAGCTAAATTTTCTAAGTGTGTCTTCTGGCAGAATGAAGTTAAATTCCTAGGCCATGTCGTATCAAAAGAAGGAATTGCTGTAGACCCAAGCAAAATTACAACGATTCAGAACTGGAAACAACCTACTACGCCCACCGAAGTTCGAAGTTTCCTGGGATTAGCTAGTTACTATCGGAAATTCGTTCAGGATTTTTCAAAGATATCAGGAGTATTGACAAAGCTTACAAAGAAGCATGAGAAATTCAAATGGACACCCGAATGTGAAGAAGCTTTCCAAGAGCTAAAACTGAAGTTGACAACTGCTCCAGTATTGACAATAATATAAGGTAATCAAGACTTGACTGTATGGACAGATGCTTCTATTAGAGGGCTAGGCGCAGTGTTAATGCAAAAAGGCCAAGTGATCGCTTATGCCAGCCGTCAACTAAAGCCGCATGAAAGAAACTATGCTACTCATGATCTTGAGTTATTAGCTATCGTGTTTGCTTTAAGAATCTAGAGGCATTATTTACTGGGCGAGAAATTCGAACTATTTACCGATCATCAATCCTTGAAATATCTGTTCACTCAGAAAGATCTAAACTTGAGACAACAGCGTTGGTTAGAATTCCTTGCAGCATATGATTTTGAAATTCTATACACTCCAGGGAAAGCCAATGTTGTAGCAGATGCGCTCAGCAGAAAGAATGAGATCATTGCCAGTTTTGTCATCACGTCTTCATTAATAGACAGGATCTCGACCCTTCAAAAGGAGGATAATTTTGTAAAAGTAATGATCAGAAGGATCAATGAAGGCATAGACTCCAGCTTCCAGGTGGATAGTGAGGGGGTTTTGAGATTAAAAGGAAGAATTTGTGTTCCCGACATCTCTGAGCTAAAAAGATAAATACTTGATGAGTGCCACAAATCCAAATTGAGTATCCATCCCGGTGTGAGCAAAATGTATAACGATATCAAGCGCACCTTCTGGTGGAAGGCGATGAAAAGAGATATCTCATTATATGTTAGCAGATGCCCCACTTGTCAGCTAGTTAAGAGTGATCAACAGAAATTGGCTGGACTATTACAACCATTAGAAATTCCAGGATGGAAGTGGGAACAAATCGCGATGGATTTCATCGATGGCCTGCCTCGAACTAAGAAAGGAAACGACAGTATATGGGTAATCATAGATTGCTTCACGAAGACTGCCCATTTCATACCTGTCCGATCCAACAGAACGGCTCAAAGCCTAGCACAGATTTACTTCAGAGAAATAGTTAAACTACATGGAGTGCCGCTCAATATAGTCAGCGATAGAGATCCCCTGTTCACTAGCAAATTCTGGGAAGCATTCCAGGAAGAATTGGGAACCAAATTGAATCTAAGCACCGCTTATCACCATCAGACAGATGGCCAAACGGAGCGGGTGAATAGAATTTTAGAAGATTTGCTGCGGGCTTGCGTTATTGATTTCAGAGGTTCATGGGAAGATCATTTACATTTAGCAGAATTCTCTTACAACAATAGCTACCAAGCAAGTTTGGGAATGTCTCCATTTGAAGCATTATACGGTAGACCGTGCAGATCTCCCGCATGTTGGGTAGAACCTGGCAACAGACTTGTGTTAGGGCCCGATATGATTCAAGAAGCATCGGATAAAGTCGATTTGATTAAGAAGCGATTAAAAACCACGCAGAGCCGACAGAAAAGTTATGCTGATGCGAGAAGAAGGGATATATCGTTTGCCGTTTGCGATTATGTTTATTTAAGAGTTTCTCCAATGCGAGGGGTAATCAGATTTGGCAAGACCGGGAAGTTGGCACCGAGATTTATTGGTCCCTTTCCTATACTTGAAAGGATTGGAACTCTTGCATATAGGGTTTCATTACCTAATTGGTTGCCTGGTATACATGATGTGTTCCACGTATCTCAACTCAGAAAACATGTTCATGATCCCGACCTTATTGTGGAAGAAGCAGCGCAACATGATATTGATATAACTCCAGAATTAGCACTCAAGAGGGAGCCATTAAAGATAGTTGGCAAAGAAACTAGAGAGCTAAGGAGGAAAAAGATTCATTTAGTCAAAGTGCAGTGGAGTAGTGATCCTAGAGACTGTACTTGGGAAACTGAGGAAAGCATTAAACAAGCCTATCCCAAATGCAGAGTGGACATCTCTGACTAACTCCGGTGCAAGGTACCTTTACAATACTTTGCATTTACATTTTATTTCCTGCTTAGCTGTTATTTCCTTTTCGAGGACGAAAAGTTTTAAGTGGGGGAGATTGTAATAACCCGGAAAATGTGAACCAGTTTAAAATTTTTAAATTAGGTTATTACCAAGAAATTTGAATGGTTGAAATAGCATATTTCAATAAAATATAGAATTTGGTATGGTATGGCAGTTTGAAATTTTGAATACAAACTTTGTCTGACTGTACCGGGTGGAAAATATAACGGATTTTAACGAAACTGAAAATATTTAAATCTGTTTATCAATACCTTTCTAACGAATCTGAAAAATCGAAATTTCATAACGGAAATCAAAAGTTATGGCCAAATGAATTTTCAGAAAGGTCGCTATATAGTATATATAGCCCTTGAAAATTGAGATTTTGCATACGACCTCGGAATTCGACGAAACCACTTTTGTTGGGTCCGGGATGTCAAATTATTGCTAAGTTTCAAATTTCATAATTTTTGAAGCTAGTATGTGAGCGGGGCAAAAGATAACGTGTTTGGTCAAATTCTGTTAAAATGGGTCGACCTAAAAATGGCCATTTTTCAAACGAGCTCAGAATTCGACGAAACTGGTTTTGTTAGGACCGTATCATCAAAACAAAGCTAGATTTATTTTTCTGGAATTTTTCGATTCAGTTTGTGGCCCTGGCAAATTGAAATGTACGTTTAAATTAAATATCGAATGTTATATATTTTAATTTAAAAAATAACTGACTGTAACAGTCGAAATGGCCAACGAAACATATCCCATTGTGTCCGGAATGGGGGTATTTAGCTAGGGGCGACAGTCGTTGGGTTTAAAAAGGAGTCCGTTTGCAAAAACACTATTTAAAATTTCCTATAAAGCATGGACCAATAGAAATTTTTCATTTAAAAAAAAAATCCGAACCCTAGCCGCCAGAGAGCGATTGGACGATCCACGTCGCACGAAACTTCTCCTCCCTTTTCCGACCGCCTCAGGCGATTTCACCGCCGACCCCAGTTGAGGTTTCTGACCGCCGTAGTCCCCTCTCCACATCCGACCAACCCACGCCTCCTCCCATCAGCTATCGGCGTCGGAAATCGAAGAGGAAGGCGCGACCTTCTGAGCGCCGCCGCGATGAGCACAGGCCGCCGAATCCTTCGCCACCACCTCCATTCTGGAGGTGCTTCGTAGTCTTCGACGCAGCGTAGCCTGATCGAAGCATAGAGGTACGGATCGACTGAAAATTTGTGACCTAGTTTCGAAGGTTTTAGAAACTTTTCTGATGAAAATCCTGAAATGAAAATAACACTTTTGAGTGTTGCAAAACTTTGAAAAATAATATCTTTTTCGTTCTTTAACGAAATTCGATGAAACAGGAGACAACGTGACCGCAAGGAGGCTCTCTACATCCTAGAAGAAGCCGCGGATTTTTCTGACCTTCCTACGATTTTTAGCACTGCAATAACCAATGTGAGGAATCTAAACTATTTGTGTGAATGAAATCGCGTTGTATAAATTATATAAGCGAAGTGTAAATTATATACGCATTGTATACCTCATGTACATGTGTTGTATAAGTTATATTAGCGATGTATAAATTATACAAGCGTTGTTTGAAACATATATGCTTTGAATTGTGATGAAATGCAAGTGAATTATTATATTATATATATATATATATAAATACTCCCCTCGTCCACAGACCATGGACGATATTTATTGCTTGTGTTTGACGTGATATTATATGGTATGACGAATGGTTGGAAATAATTGTTTGTGGTTGATACTATGGTTGAAAAATACCTTTGTGATTGAAAAATACCCTCTTGTGGTTGAAACAAAAGAGCATAGGATTGTGGAATTGAAAATAAAACATGTCGCCTGCGTGCGAACTAGATGCATGATCCCCATTGTCAAAAACCGCGAGGTTTTAAGGTAGAGCGAGGAGCCGTACTAGGGACGGTCCCGGTTTTAACTACCCTGCCGTTATGCTGCCGAAATTTTCTGAAATATCTATGTGTTAGAATAATTTTCATTCGTTGAAATTAATTACATATGCGATATAGAATATTCATGTGTTGAGTTGCAATTCATTCGTTGAGTTGAAATTCATGTGTTGAATATTATTTGAATTTAAAACAAATGGCTTTAGCAATAAAAATCATATTTTTATATATATACAAACTATATAGAATATTCATGTGTTGAGTTGCAATTCATTCGTTGAGTTGAAATTCATGTGTTGAATATTATTTGAATTTAAACAAATGGCTTTAGCAATAAAAATCACATTTTTATATATATACAAACTATATAGAATATTCATGTGTTGAGTTGCAATTCATTCGTTGAGTTGAAATTCATGTGTTGAATATTATTTGAATTTAAAACAAATGGCTTTAGCAATAAAAATCACATTTTTATATATATACAAACTATATAGAATATTCATGTGTTGAGTTGCAATTCATTCGTTGAGTTGAAATTCATGTGTTGAATATTATTTGAATTTAAAACAAATGGCTTTAGCAATAAAAATCACATTTTTATATATATACAAACTATATAGAATATTCATGTGTTGAGTTGCAATTCATTCGTTGAGTTGAAGTTCATGTGTTGAATGTTATCATCTTTTAAAAATAAAATGAATCGACAATGAAAACTATATTTTTATAGTGAATATGAAGAGTTAAAAATACACATGTTTCGAATAAATATTTTTGATGATAAAAATATTCCTTTTATCATGTATACGCTTAGTTAAAAATACACATGTGTCGAATAAATATTTTTGATGATAAAAATATTCCTTTTATCATGTATACGCTTAGTTAAAAATACACATGTGTCGAATAAATATTTTTGATGATAAAAATATTCCTTTTATCATGTATACGCTTAGTTAAAAATACACATGTGTCGAATAAATATTTTTGATGATAAAAATATTCCTTTTATCATGTATACGCTTAGTTAAAAATACACATGTGTCGAATAAATATTTTTTGATGATAAAAATATTCCTTTTATCATGTATACGTTTAGTTAAAAATACACATGCGTCGAATAAATATTTTTGATGATAAAAATATTCCTTTTATCGTGTATACGTTTAGTTAAAAATACACATGTGTTGAAATCGATAATAATTTGCTAGAAATATTATTATTAGCTTTGTTCTGCATATATATACATGTGTTGAACAGGAAAAACGGATTAGCTGTAGAGTAAAGAAATTATTTGCGTGCCCGACAAATAGGTAAACCTTGATGAGTTGGCTACGCAATTTTATTTATATATCAACTCCTGTGAATGCCATTGGATGCGGAGTGCTGGTTTTTCTGTGTGAAATAATAAATAACGCCATAGGATAGTAACAATTAATTTTGAACTACACTACATGGCATACTTCTTGACGATAGGCATACTTCATCATATTCCACATAAGCAATTGGAGCTTGTGTGACGAGGTGGAAGATTTACCATACAAGCAAGAGGCTTGTATGGCGATGACTATGTACTACAGGTTGAACTGATGACTGATATGGACTATATAAATTATAACGATAAATTGCCAGATTAATAAAAACCCCCCACGGGTCTGGAGTTGACAATAATCACGTCGCTCTAGTTATTAGATACGGCACATGGACTATTTATTTCCAAACGGAACGGGGTGACGGGAATTTATTCTCTGGAGTGATTATCAGTACATGCTCCCCCGTAAACACCAAAATATATCACTATAAATATGTGAATGCTTTTTAGGATTTATTGGGTACCTAATACGGCCCAATAAATTTCCAAACCCCTCCCCGTACAAAGGAGGTTATGGCGAAATTTTTCAAAATATTAAGGCGTTAGTGAAATATTTGAAGTGAAAACGAAGTTGAAAATATAAAATGAACTATAGTTGAAATTATAGAATGAACTATATTTATATATATAAATATAAATATAATCAAAAGGAATAGAGGCCGTGCAGTTCGCGTTTCGAAATCGAAATTTGAAACGATTAGTACGAGAAATCCGACCATCGGATTTTCCCAAAACCGCAATCGCTGGGTTCGCCTTGGAAATATCTTCCCAACGGCACCAACCTTGTAAAAATCCAACGGTTGAATTGTCCGAAATGTTTAATTCAAATCTGAAGAAAAACAGCGCCAGAATCATTTATATTTATATATAAATATAATTAAATTTAATCGAATAACGACGCTGCAGTTCGAATTTTGAAACCGTAACTTCAAACGACTAGTGTGGAAGATCCGACCGTCGGATTCTCACGAAACTGGAACCGTTGGGTTCGCTTTGGGAATATCTCCCCACTGATATAGACTTTGTAGAAATCCAACGGTTAGATTTTCCGATATGTGTAAAACAAATTTAGGGGAAAACTGCGCCAGCGCCACGACACGACCTGAAACGTCGTTTAATTAAATATGGCCATTTTTAAATGAATAAAAATGGCTAAAAATCGTTATAAAATATTATAAGCAATATTGATTGAGAATAAACCAAATGGGCTTGAATTGTTTGATATTTGATGGTTGTATGTGTATGACATGAAAATAACACTAAATAACTGAAAGATGGGTGTCGAATAATATAACCATATAATGAATCGATTTAAATTCTAATGACGTGAATTATTTGAAAAGGCCGAGCTAACCCTCATTTCAAATAATTTATTGAGCGATTCAAATTGGAAAATGCAAAGACGATTCAAGACCGACGACCTTCGTATCGGTTGGATGGGCACTACTGAGGTTCCTGACTGGAGTAGCTACCGGAAAGGGACGGAAGTAGTAGCCGTCTGAACGTATGTGTTGATTGGACGGATATACGAGGAATTTGACGCCTCCGGTTTCGTTCAGACCCAAAACGGGCTTGTAAATGGACTGTGTGTCTGACATTGGATTTTTGTTCTATATTGATTGATCTCTGTTAAATATATATCTGTTTTGGCGGCGAAGAATTTATTCTTTAGCTTAACGCCCTTCTCTGAGACGTACGAGCTCATAGGTTATATATCGATGGAAATCAATCGTATGGAGTGGACTGCCTATGTGGCATGCCAAGATGATGTGATCAAGGCTTCTGTTGCAAAGCAAAGTCTTGTGGATGATGATCAAAGCAAGGTCTACGTGGCCTAGCTTTGTGTATTTCTTAGATTCGCGAACCTCACACCCCGGTATGAGTTAAAAACAGGATACGGACCGCTGGGAGAGCACGACGTTTCTTTCTAGCTATGGTGGTGTCAGTGACTTACCAGCCCTGACATATATATCTACTTTTCACCTTTGTGGTTATTGGAATGCGAGGCGCCTCGATTATAGGTCTGTAAGGACCGGGAAGCGTGTGTTCAGGAATAACCAATCCTCTAACGTAAGTGAGGACCGGCCCAGCCGCATCCAGGGGTTGCCCAGAGTGTGTAGTCCCGAGGCATTTGCTAGAGTGTCTCGAAGCGGAGAAGAGCTTGCCCCTTGCCTCGACTCATGACGGAAATCCAATTTCCAATACAAAATAACGGACTTGATTGTAGAACTAGTATGGAGACATAGTGGTATGGGGCACTTATGCCGTCTATGATTGATATTTATGATGCTATTCATTGTTTGAAACATATATGCACTAGTAATAATATCAAATGATTTCGCTTTATACGTATCAAGCATATTTGGCTATTATAAGGTAAAACTCTATCCTCCGGCTTGCGTTGCATTGTGTGACGGGACCTGAGTCTTATAATGGCTTCATTCTTTCTAAAAGCATTGCGATTGTTTTAAAAGAACTTACTTTGTTTTAAATGCACTAGCAATCACTGGAGTAAACCCGTTCCGCGAAAGTGGCGTGGTCCTATGATTTGCTATTACTGTTGATTAACTGATAAATAGATTCCTCATACCAGTCCCCATGACTGACTCGTTGTTTGTTTCACTTTGCAAACGCGGGTGCCCTTATTTTCACACGGGCAGCCTAGTACACAGGTGACAGGTTGTTTTTGGCTCTGCACTGCTGCATAGAGTGCATTTTTGGCTCATGGCAAGGCTGACTTCACAGAGATGACTTAGACATTTTCCGCCATTACTGTATTTATATTATGATTCCGCCACTGGCGATGCAGACTGGTTTACTTTTCGTATTTCTCACTATATGTATATGTATTCCGCCTTCGGCGATGTAGACTGATACCCTTATTATGTCTCACTGCATGTATGTATTCCGCCTCTGGCGATGATGACTGATCACTTTCCTTTTTATTTACTAAGTTATATCCCACGTTATGCTATTCTGATATTCCTACATGTTGTGATTCCGCTGTCATATCCATGTAAAATTATTTTGTTTATTGTTTCTGCTATTATCTGTACTCTGCTATGATGATTAATGTGTTATTTCCCAATGATTATCCTTAATACCGCCCCTCGGATTTTGGGATCGTCACATGCCAACTACCCAAAACCTATTTAGGCGTGTTCATATTAGCCCCTTTTCAAGACGTAAATTATCATATGTGTTTCAACTACAAATCTCACATAATTAACATATGCCCAAGTTCTAGACTACGTGTCCATTTTACATATGCCTAATTCATACCAAATTTACATACGTTCAGTTCATGCCATTTTATATGTATGCCAAATTTATGTCAATTTACACCTATCAAGTTCTAGCCAAATTACATATGCCAATCCCAATTCTTGCAATTACCATTTTAATGGCAATACCCAATTATCAAATTTCATATTAATGGCAATAATACCCATATATCCAATTTTCATGTTATGCCATCAATTCCACCAATCACATATATCCAAATAGGTAATATTTCCATACTTTTCCCCTGTATTCAATCGTACGCAAAATCGTGGTTTAGGCCTAGATCCGAAGTTGATCTAGGTTCGTCAAAAGAAATTAAATAGGGGAAAGGTAGAATTTGCAATAAAAACAAGATCAGAGAGAAAACAGCATAAATCATCATGATAGGCATAAAGATTAGATCTTGATAATAATATCAACATGAATCCAGGAAACTGATTTACCACGGACTGAATAGAGCATGAACTAGACATAAGAATAGAGATGAACAAGTCTCAAAACTCAAGGTTCAAAGGTAAACAGAAATAGATCTGAATTGATAAACATGCTTACATCCAATTACACTTTATTCCATAGCCATATTATAATTAAGCATTTTAATCTGAGAAGTAACTAGAACTTACATAGCATGGCTAGCGAATTTAAGAACTGAAATCATGTAGAAACGTTGTAGCGTTGTTGATTCATCTCCTTGAATCGTTGTAGAAGTCTTCATCTTTGCATCGGATTGCGTATGAGAGCTTAAGAAGAAGATTAGAGACGGCGGCCATAACCAAGAGGGATTTCAGAAGCATAACGGTGTAAGAATGATTTGTGTGAGTTAGACTAGGTCTTATGTTGTTTTTATAGGTGTAGCAACTCATTTCAGCCATCGGATTAACCGTAAAACTGATCTGAACCATCAAAACTCATCCCGGGCCTCAAAAATGGGTTCTGAGCCACACAGGTCGACCAGGTCGACCTATACAGGGGGGAGGTTGACACTACAGTCGACCTGGGGGGGCATGTCCACTATGCAGTCGACACTACAGTCGACCTGGGGTCAGTCTGCCTGAAAGTCTGCTGAATCTTGTTTTGGCCATATCTTGGTCATACGTACTCCGATTTTCGAAAACTTGGACTCTATTTCATGTAGAATTTCGAGAGGAACGCAATGATGATGTCCATTTTACCTAATTCCTGGTTCTTAAATTAATTATCCTTATTTTACTATCTTTTCCGTTACGCACACCGTTATCGAACTAATTTTTCTTCTCCTCCATGTATTAATTAATTCTTCTTATGCATCACCATTATTTACCTATCTAAGAATATTTTCATATATTTTAATTTAATTTTTAATTATATTGGAAAAAAAATGAGGGGTGTTACATTCTCCCCTCCTTAAAGTATTTCGTCCCCGAAATCTTCAAGTTAAGAAGAATGTGTCCTACCATCCAATCATCCATCTACTCAATCATCAATCACAGGCATTCATTGTCCTTAAAAGGTTTCTAATGCTGTATGAACATATGCAAGAAGTGTGTGTATATGTTCCTTGTCTAATGCAAATGATCAGGACTGATTGATCTTTTAGATGCAAAATATGTTTAGTGCCATGAGTCCAACATGTATGCAAATAGTCCTAGTCACATAAACACTATATGTGTGCACAAACATCCATCCATATGCAACATCTACATGATAACACATTCAATTCCATCCATAAACAAGTGTAAACACTCATGCATATGCAATATGAAAGGTGACTGAGCCGATCTAGTGCCTAATGTGTGTAAATGCATCCACGAGCAACCACTAGCAACCACTTGCAACCACTTGCAACCATCAATCATAACATGTCTCAAACACATGTTTACACCCAATTGTTCCTATCTAAAGATATAGTCGAATGATAGAAGCAAGTAAAAACTTTGTGCCCGTTAGGCAACGTCAAAACTGGAAATCTACGCCACATATATATTGATTAGGAGAAGAACTCCCTAAGCATCAGCCCCGAAGACCGAAATCAACATCAGACTGACACCCAAAGAATTACTCAACCCAACCAATATATATGTTTCTTAGGAAACTAAGCATGACGGACCCCTTTTTAGGTCACAAGAAATTTCCTTCCTAAAACTAACCCATATCCTTATAAAACCCAAAAGGTTTAGTCAACCCAACGAACACCCTCAAGCCCCAACATGTGTTACTAACAAATGATTCATACTCCCTATGGGGTTTGCAATAGAAATTGGATTGAGGATAGGACCGAGAGGATATACACAAAAGATGGAACGCAACTAAGCTCTACAGGAAAAGAGGGATTAAGGATATACTCTTAAAAAGAGATATGATGCACGAATCTAGCCTTCAATCTTCTAAGTCGCATTTCCTTGAGCTTAACTCCATTGTGCTTTGACCGTCTTTGACTTCACAATTTCGTAGCTTCTCAATTCTTGTTCCCAAAATATGAGTTGGAACTTATTTCACTGTTGCCCCTCGTTCCACTTTCACTTATTCTCCTTTTAGTATACTCGGCTTACACATAACAGCGTACTCATGGTTTCACACAAGCTCTCCACAACTCACTAGTAAATTTTGGATCTCGTTCACTTACTAGAAAGTATTCCACATAGATGAATTATCTCTTAAAAAAAACAAATGCCAACCATGTTGCCCAATGTACTTACTTAGGTGACTCTCTACAACTCATGCATAAGCGAAATGACCCATCCGCCTTAGTGGCGAACACTACTCGAGCGGATCAACTAATGTATCAAGAGATTCTAGGTAACTAATCCTAATAGAACCCTAAAGGTTACACGTGACTTCGAGGGTATTACCGAGGCAAGTCAAAAGCCTAACTACCCTCCTTTCGAAACCGAGAATGGCACCCTTATTGGATAACCACTTCATCCCTAGAATCAACCCATAGCTGACAAAAACATGAGCATTCCTTCTAAACTCAACACTTAGCATAGACATTCTCAAATCCTAACAAGTCGTGAATAAATGAGCCGATTCCCCAACAGGATTTGAGAAAAAATGGGATCCTCTACTACGCTAGTACTAAGGTGCAAAGACTCAACTATCGAAGCAGAATTAAAAGGATGCGATGTACAAAAACAAAGTTCTAGCGGGATGATAGAAAGAAAAGCTAAACCTTTAACAGAAACGTTACCACCTTCCTTAGATATGCTAGTAGTGAGAGCATACAATTTCCCTCTCGACGATCTTGTCATTTGCCCTTGTCCTTGTCCTACAATACTTAACTACACGTCCCTTCTCACCAAACTAAAGATACTCTCTCTTGTCATGGGTTTTACTATGCTTTCACTTTGGCCTCTTTCCTTTCACCTTTTTCCTCTTTCTTACTATCCTTGTATAGCTGGTTGACAAGTCTCTCGAAAGCTACATCCAATGCACGACAACTCTACACAGCTTGAAATAAGATTAGACGCAAATGGAACTACTGCGGCTACAGATAGAGGTTGGGCACTTCTTTGCCCTCTGACATATGTCGGATGCCTACGAAACTATGGTGAAAAGAGAGAGAAGAGATTTCAAGAGAGAATCAAAAGATAGTGCATATGGCTTTGGGGAATATGCCTTTTAATCAAAACAAAGTTTTCTTGAAAATTTGCTTCTTTGTAAAGGTTTTGAAAACTAGTTTCAGAAGGTTTTTGAAAACTTTTGCCCAGTCTGGTAACCTTCTGCTCTGATACCAAATGTAACACCCCACATCCGTTAAGGTCACTCACAAAGGGAATGCCTTAACTTCAATGGAGCATTATCGGTACTGGAACAGAAATATTACAAGACAGACATATATAAAACAGCGGAAAGTAAAGTGGAAGTACTTTAAACCATTTATTAAGTATAAGTGTTTACAAGAAAAGCCCATCAACTTCCAATACTCAATTACATAGTTAAAATATCTGTCTTGCTCAAAAACAAAGAAGCATAAAAACAAACTGTAGTATTCCCCAATAAAGCAAAGCAAGCCATAGCCAAGAGAAATCCAAGCCATACATGAAAGAGCCCTGGAGCTCGGTAAGATCCGAACTCAGCTGTATTCCCACCCTGTGAACCTGGGGGGGAAACAGAAGAAAAAGAGGCGAAACAAAACGGGTCAGTCATAAAGACTGAGTAAGTCCTAGTGACTTCCAGCACAAAAATAGGTAAAGATAATATGGCATGAGTAAACTGAAAGTAAACATAAGCATGATGGCAAGATAAGCAACAGGCAAGATAACTAAGGATAACATGATGTGATTTTTGTCAAGTAACATCGCAAGGTTCCCATTCAAGATAAACTAAGTATAATTTCGTAAGATTCCTATCAAGCATATCACGATTCCTCTGCTTCGCCATTAAAAGATTTCTGTGATATCTGTTTGCTCTGCACCACCTAACTAGCATCCTCACAAGTGTCTTGCAAGGAATGATCTGTATTCTTACTAGTACTCCAACTAGTGTCCTATGTAACAAGGATCCTTACCCCCTAATAGTGTCCCAACTAGTAGCCCGTGTTATATAATAAGGTGATCCCACCCACTACTTAGAAATCATAATACTAGTCTTAAATACCCCTAGCTGACTACATAGGTGCCGCCTGCCCCTATCTCCACTAGGTGTACCCACCAATCCCCATGCGATCGGCTCCCTAACTCATAGATACCCGTGCTGGCCCCACAGTGGGGTGTATCATTCCCCAAAGTGGCAACCTGATACAACGGAGATGCACAGCTTATACCTACACGATGCAACAACGTCTTACCTACCAGCCCGGGCCCACGCATGCACATGACCCCGTTGGACTTGCGTAGCCACCGCTTAACCCGTTTTGACCTCTTACGATCAAACCCAGTATGCGTGTCCCGTCCTCGACATGGGTCAAGCTCACAAAGATACGTAATGGGCTACTGGTATGAAAAGGGTCCCCTTTCCTCGACACAAGCTTCCCACCTATGCTTGGTCCCCTCTAGTAATTCTTACTTAACCCCTTCTTATTCATGTCCACTTACATGCTTAAATTTTTGTTAAGTATACACCAGTTATGTCTTACACGTTACCCATGTCCTCCACTTAACCCCTACATCATCCTCATGTCTTAATACATGCTTTATCTTGGTTAAGTGCTTATAGGTTATATTTTACATGTCATTCATATTACCCCCAACGTCTGGGTTTAACCAAGCGTCTTGGCTTTATCTTCCATTAGACCCTATGTCTATCCATTAATTATGCGCTTGTGCTACCTCATCAGTCTTATCATTTAACTTGGTTATTTCCATTCATACCAACCTTCAACTTTGCTTATTAATTCAATTCTTAACTTGCACTATATTAAGTCCACTAATAAGCCCACAACATGTTATTCCTATGATTCATACATTAACACCCGTTATGGTACAATAACGTGTTCTTATTCAATATTTACAACCAAGTACCCCTTAACTTACAAACACACTGGAGAGAGAGAATAATTCCCTAAATACCAACCCCGAAGACTGGAATCAACATCAGATTGGTACTCAGAGTATTATCCAACCTAACAATGTTTTATTCCTTCTTATAATATAACTTATGTCGCCTTCAATTGTAAATTCATTCTTGTCTTTACGTATTTCTTAATCTACAATGAAGCACATCTTTCCTTATTACGTAAGTTATCTCGTCTTATCTATTGTTCCGCCAAACTTACTTTATTCCATAAGTTATCATTCCCACCTAGGCATTAATTAAGATTTACTTAACTCAGCCATTCATGTCATAACAGTTAAGTGTCATTAGCCTGGTCATATTACTTAACTCACCCATTCATAACTTATTGGTTAAGTGTCCTTAGTTTACTTAACCCTACCCACTGGTCTAATTACCATGTTATGTTGGTTAAGTATTACTATTCGTATTTCCACATGTCACCCACTTAACCCCCATGTCCCACCACATGTTTATCTGGTTAAGTATTTCTTAATTCATTAAGGCCGTAACCTTATAAAGACCTCTCACATTAGACTGACATTTATGGCAGCTGGATTCGCCGGGCGGGTCCGGGCAGTCTTACACCATAAAAGAGTCTAACCTCGTGTCTTTACAACTGTTACGCTTTTAATTTGGGCCTAGGACCTCTCACATTGGGCTACCATTCGTGACTACTGGATTCGTCGGGCGGGTCCGGGCAGTTTTACGTCACAAATGAGTCCAACCTCGTGTCCTAAGCATTGATTATCACTTATAATCTTTTACCCCAGTCTTAATAATTTCCCTATTAAAATTATTAATTAATTCCTAATTTAACGATGTCCATAATTGAATCAATTATGTTCATCAATTAATGGTATGCAAAATCATACCAATTTTACCACAATTTATCTTATGCCATTAAAGGCAACTTATCTCAATTTATATTTATCCCTCCTTTAAGGCTATTACATGCCAACTACCCAAAACCTATTTAGGCGTGTTCATATTAGCCCCTTTTCAAGACGTAAATTAGCATATGTGTTTCAACTACAAATCTCACATAATTAACATATGCCCAAATTCTAGACTACATGTCCGTTTTACATATGCCTAATTCATACCAAATTTACATACGTTCAGTTCATGCCATTTTATATGTATGCCAAATTTATGCCAATTTACACCTATCAAGTTCTAGCCAAATTACATATGCCAATCCCAATTCTTGCAATTACCATTTTAATGGCAATACCCAATTATCAAATTTCATATTAATGGCAATAATACCGATATATCCAATTTTCATGTTATGCCATCAATTCCACCAATCACATATATCCAAATAGGTAATATTCCCATACTTTTCCCCTGTATTCAATCGTACGCAAAATCGTGGTTTAGGCCTAGATCTGAAGTTGATCTAGGTTCATCAAAAGAAAATAAATAGGGGAAAGGTAGAATTTGCAATAAAAACAAGATCAGAGAGAAAACAGCATAAATCATCATGATAGGCATAAAGATTAGATCTTGATAATAATATCAACATGAATCCAAGAAACTGATTTACCACGGACTGAATAGAGCATGAACTAGACATAAGAATAGAGATGAACATGTCTCAAAACTCAAGGTTCAAAGGTAAACAGAAATAGATCTGAATTGATAAACATGCTTACATCCAATTACACTTTATTCCATAGCCATATTATAATTAAGCATTTTAATCTGAGAAGTAACTAGAACTTACATAGCATGGCTAGCGAATTTAAGAACTGAAATCGATGTAGAAACGTTGTAGCATTGTTGATTCATCTCCTTGAATCGTTGTAGAAGTCTTCATCTTTGCATTGGATTGCGTATGAGAGCTTAAGAAGAAGATTAGAGACGGCGGCCATAACCAAGAGGGATTTCAGCAGCATAACGGTGTAAGAATGATTTGTGTGAGTTAGGCTAGGTCTTAGGTTGTTTTTATAGGTGTAGCAACACATTTCAGCCATCGGATTAACTCTAAAACTGATCCGGACCATCAAAACTCATCCCGGGCCTCAAAAATGGGTTCTGAGCCACACCAGGCCGACCAGGTCGACCTATACAGGGGGGAGGTCGACACTACAGTCGACCTGGGGGGGGGCAGGTCGACTATGCAGTCGACACTACAGTCGACCTGGGGTCAGTCTGCCTGAAAGTCTGCTGAATCTTGTTTTGGCCATATCTTGGTCATACGGACTCCGATTTTCGAAAACTTGGACTCTATTTCATGTAGAATTTCGAGAAGAACGCAATGGTGATGTCCATTTTACCTAATTCCTGATTCTTAAATTAATTATCCTTATTTTACTATCTTTTCCGTTATACACACCGTAATCGAACTAATTTTTCTTCTCCTCCATGTATTAATTAATTCTTCTTATGCATCACCATTATTTACCTATCTAAGAATATTTTCATATATTTTATTTTAATTTTTAATTATATTGAAAAAAAATGCGGGGTGTTACAATTGGTCTGTCCCACAATCAAAGCCTTGATAGCGAAACATTGATTATCTGTAGGTTTAGCTCTCCGTCTTTCCGCATCATGCATCATGCCGACTGTCGATGGATGGTACCCGATGACTGCTATCTAACTGATGGTTAGACCCACCAAAGGCAACTGATAAAATGGTTGTAATCCGCCTAATCACAAGGGAATTAGATCGTCGAATCACCTATGCCACCCTACAGCCTTCTGACTGTCTATTATCGTGGCAGTCAAGGTATACTCACCGGGTAGTAACGCACAGACCTAACCTCTATGAGCACATCCTGAATGCTTCCACTGCATAGAGGACTACCAGGAGTACCCTCCACGTCCCCAGAAGCTGCATGCTTCCCTTTCCAGTGTTTTGGATCCAGCACAACAGAACAACAGGCAGAACAAGCGTAATAATCAAATGGATGTGTGCTCCCCTCATGCCTCATGAACCACGATGATCTAAACCATTGGGTTATTCACCTTCAAACGTACGGACTGGTCCAAGCGCCCCGGGTTAATGTGTTATTAGACCCTATGTCTAATCATTTAATTACGCGCTTGCTCTACCTTTTCAGATTCCTATTTAACTTGGTTATTTCAAGTCATATTGACTCCATATTCAAGTTACCAGGTTCCACTTGCTTATTAATTTCAGTTATATAACTTAACCCATTTAAGTTCATTAATAAGCCTTTAACATGTTATTCTTATTAGCAGATTTCAGATGCTCAAGTTTATAGATAACATGTTCTTCTTATCAGCAGGATTCGGATTCTCAAGTTTACAAATTACTTAATTTATAATTAAGTTTAACTTATTGCATTTCATAAGTTTTCCCCCTTTTCTCTACTTATTATAAACAACAGATTTTAGGTTTCCAAATTTACAAATTACTTAATTTATAATTAAATACAACTTATTTCATTACATAAGTTATCACACTCCCCCTATTGTTTATTATAACCTAAGTTATAATTTCCACTTGTCCCTAGGATAAGCCTACCTATTATCTTTCTTTTTTTCCTTTCAGGTTTATTAATAATAGGTTATTATCATTCCCGTTCATTCCAATTCTTTTACTGTTGTAACCTTCATTTTTCCATTAATTACAATTAATGCCACATATTTTTATCCTATAATATGCACATATTCAAATATATCTTTATGCACCAGACCTTTCACATTAAATCGACCACTTGTGGATGTTGGATTTGCCGGGTGGTTCTGGGCAGACTTCTACCACAAGTTGGACTTAACCTCGTGTCTTAACACCGTTATATGTGTGTTTACGCACTAGACCTCTCATATTAAATTAACCACTTGTGGATGTTGGATATTCCAGGCGGGTCCGGGCAGACTTTTCTACTACAAGTTGAATTTAACCTCGTGTCTAAGTGCGGTTACAATTTTCTATTTACTGTAAATTTAGGCATATTCATTCTTCCAAATTTTAACTGTAATTCTTATTTACAGACTTTTGGCATAATAATATTCTTTAACCAATATTCATGTTCACTGCAAATTTCATAATTACAGTATTCACAGAAATTCCAACTCAGACAAAAGATCAATTGAAAATAGGTCTTATGCAACATTACAATTATTCCCAATTTCACTATAACTTAACTTACAGTATCCAATTAACAAGTTATTAGAACATGTATATATACAATAGTAATCCCTTCCACATATTTTAACAGATTCATACATTTATGCAGATTTACATTTCTATAGATGTATATATTTCAGTAGGTTCACATTTCAGCAGATATATACATTTCATCAATTTACATTTTAGCAGATTTATACATATTAACGGGGAATTCCAAATGATAAATATACCATTATCAAAAAGGCATAACTTAAATCCACTCACCTAATAGCTTTCCAATTCATGAATCTGGTCTAGACCTAGCATTCCATGGCTCCCCCTAACTGAATCTAGAACTAAATAACCATGGATTCACAATTCCCAACTAGAAGAAAAAGGGAAGAAAGAGGAGAAATTTAAATTGACCAGATCCAAGAATTTACCTCTCTTTAATCAGAATTCTAAACACCATTCACAATTATACAGTCTTTTCCTCCAGATCTTGCATCAAAATTTCCTTAGACTATTTATTCTATTTTCTGAAGAGATTTGAGGAGGAAGAAGAAAGGCATAGTCTAGATAGTCTATCAGAAAATATGAGATTTAGGCTAGGCTCTGCTAGCCTATTTATAGGTGTTCCAGAAAACTTTGAACCATCGTATTAAATTAAATATAATCCAAGTCGCACAAACCATCAAAAACATGTCATAAAAACACATTGCACATACTTGGGTCGACACACCTACCATCGTGGGTCGACCCATAGGTCGACTTGGCACCTTGGGTTGACCTACGTCCCACTTGGGTCGACCCGACCCTTACAAGGTTGACCCATAGGTCGACCAGGCCCAAGTTGGGGTCCTCCCACGATCTTTTCTGCGCGTTGTCTCTAGTTTGAATTAATTTGAATTATATTTATATATAAGCCTCTTATATATATATATACAAAACTTCCAAGGTTCATAACTTATTCATACATTGTTCGTTTTACGCAAACTTGGGGGTCTATCTGAACCAGAATGCAACGATAATACTAGTTTCGCCTAATCCTGAATATTTGATTATGTTATCCCCAATTTATTATTTTATTCCTTATAAAGTACAGGGCATTACAATGCAGTCTTCAATAATCAATACCTGCATAGATTTCCTATATATACATACATATATATATATATATATATATTAAATAACAGTGTTAGTATATATTTTATTAAAAATAATTATCGAAACAAGGTTGTTGTCATCAAAACAATCCCTAAAAACCTCCACTTTTTTGATGATGACAACCTTGGTTCATAAAATATTCATACCCGTTCATACCTGATGTCTTGGTTCTCTAGTTACTCCCCTTACTCCATTAACTCCTACTAAAACTACTAACTACCCCTCAATCTAAGCCCTATTTTGTAATTCTCCCCCTTTGTCATCAAAAAAACTATATAATCCTAACTTAACTATAATTTCCCCCAAAACTAACACATTGTCCTAATATCTAAAACTAAGACTAATATATCTAAAACTAATATAATTCAAACCAAGTACCAAAATCTAATGCTCTCCTTAAGTAAATATACTAGAAAACTATTATAAATGAATACATACCTTTATTATTGTGATAAGTTATTTACAAATATACTAATTTTTTTTACAAATATACGAGAACATTTAACGAATATTTACACGAAAGTTACGTACATTAGAGATTACATGAACAAACGAAATCTAACTATTAGTTGTTTTTGACAATTAGGGATTTGTGAATTGGAAAATTCTTTGGAAATGGAGGCAAAATTCTCCATTTTGTTCAATCAAATTTCCTTCCTTATTAAAACAAGCTTCGCCGGCGCAGATAACTTGATTGTCTTCGTCCATTCCATGATTATCTTCTTCTACTTCCTCTTCAACCTCTTATTCTTCTTCTTCATCTTCCTCCATAAAATTGTGAACTTGAATATTGGAGGAATCATCTTCAATAATAATTGGATTATTTTGGTTATGCATTATATATTTCTGAAGATTCCTAATAGTCTCCCTTTTCTTTACTTTTTCATTAGCTATCTGGAGTTATAGAAGTTATTTCAGTAAGCAGTTGCAGGGTATCTTTCACAGATTCCTCTAATTTGATAAACCTTACGTGCGTAGATCATTGAATCGAACCACGAGTACGCAAAGGAAACAAAAAGGAGTCGTTTTGGTTATTATTTGAGGTGGAATCCATTTTTTTTATTATTTTAGAATCTTTATTACAAATAAAATGAATGGGAAGAGAAATATTTTCAAAGTGGAGAGTTTAAATAAGATCAATAACTAACTTTAGAGGGAATTTTAAATTTAAAACTTTGGTGTTGTATGTCGACATATAACTTTGTGTATGTCGATATATATATATATATATACACACACACACACATATGTATGTATATGTATGTATGTATGTATATAATTTTTTTAAAATTTTCTTATATATTTATACTAATATATTTACTTTTTTTCTTCGGTCAATAAACTAATACTTAGTTCTCTTCTTAATTTAGTAAACGTTGCTTCGTTTAATGGTTTAGTTAATATATTTGCAAGATGATTTTCTATTTTAATAAATTCTAGTAAAATATTTTCCTTATTCACATTATCTTTAAGGAAATGGTGCCTCACATCAGTTTGTTTTGTTCTAGCATGATGAGTAGGATTTGCAGGTAGATTTATAACACTTGTATTATCACAGTAAATTGATGATTTAGTTGTATTTAATCTGAAATCTCTTAGAGTTTGTTGCATATATATATATTACTTGAGAACAAGCTACAGCAGCAAATATATACTTTGCTTCAGTTGTTGACAAGGAAACGGTATTTTGCTTCTTACTAAACCAGGAAACCAAGGAATGATCCAAAAAGTAACAAGTTCCACTCGTACTTTTCGAACTGATTTAAAACTAGCATAATCAGCATCGCAATATGAAATTAAATCTAATAAATCATTTTTAGGATAGGATAAACCAAAATCTAATGTATGCTTAACATATCATAGAACACATTATATGGCTGTTAAGTTAGTTTCCTTTGGCTGTGATTGATATATAGCGCAGAGACAAACACTATGCATTATGTCTAGTCTACTCACAGTTATATATAATAAAGAACCTATCATACCTCTATATAATTTCTGATGTACATCATTTGAAGATCCATCTTTACTTAAGGCTTCATTAGTTCTCCCATATGACTCTTTTCAAATTCTTTCGTCATGATTTCTAAAAATTCTTGATTCATTGGATTATTTGTTGATCCAAAAATTATATCATCCACAAAGATTTGTACTAATTGAATATCATTTTCATTTCTTTTAAAAAATAGTGTATCATATACTTTACCAATTAAATTTTTTTACTGTAACAAATAAGTTCTTAATCTATCATACCAGAGCTTGTTTTAATCCATATAAGGCTTTCTTTAATTTGTAAATGTGGTTTGAAAAAATTTCATCGTCGAATAATGGGGGTTGGGTTCAACATAAACATCTTCTTTGACAAATTCATTCAGAAAAGCACTTTTTACATCCATTTGAAATATTTTGAAATTATTGTGATTAGTGAAAGCAAGTAGCATTCTAATAGCTTCTAATCTTGTTACGAGGGAAAAGGTTTCATCGTAATCTATTCTTTCTTCTTGACAATACCCTTGATCAACTAATCGCGCTTTATTTCTAACGACCTTACCAAATTCAATCATTTTATTTTTATAAACCCATTTAGTTCCTATTATTGTTTTGTACTCTAGTCTAGGAATAAGTTCTTATACATCATTTCTAGTGAATTGATTCAATTCCACTTGCATAACAAATATCCTTAAATCATCAAACGTAGCTTCCTTTGGATTTTTAGGTTCAGTAAATGATATAAAAGCAATATTACACGTGTTATTTAATTGATTTCTAGTTCTAACTACTGATGTAATATCTCCTAGTATGTTTTCTACAGGATGATCTCTTAAAAGTATAATTCTTTTATTAGGTTGATTTATTTCTTTATTATCATTACCACATTCATCTTCAATATGAATTTGATTTAAATCTTTATAATTTACATCAAAATACACATTTAGAGTTTCTTCAATATTATTGGTCTTTAAATTAAAAATTCTATATGCTTTACTTCTATTTGAATATCCAATAAAAAGTTCCTTTATTTGATTTAGGATCCAATTTATTTGAATTTTCTTTGGCGTTTAAAATAAAACATTTACTTCCATTTATTTTTGAAATAAGATACTGTAGGTTTCGTATTATAAAGAAGTTCATATGGAGTTTTACTAGTTAATGGTATAGTAAAATTTCGATTTATAATTCTATTATAAAAAATTCGATCGTTTAATGGCAACCGTCAAATCTCTTTCCTCCTTTCTCGCCTCGAGCCAGACACCGCCAATCCCATCAATCATCTCACCTCAATCTCCGCAACCACCACCTCCGCCGCTTCCTCCACCATCCATACCTGACCCATCTTCCTCTGACTTCCCTGCTCTCTTGAATGTTACAAATCAATCGCAGTGGCAACCATTCTGGACTTCCTTATTTCATCATCTGGCTCGCAATGCAGGGAAGTACAACCTCGTTGACATGCAACCTTCCTTTTCCGATGGAGCTATGGAACACATAATTGACATTGTTGAAGCAGACACCAAAGTCTTGAAAGATTCTCTGGTGGTATTTTTTCTTGGAATCCTTCCTTTCTTTTACAGCAGTACTCCTAAAGGTCAACGCAATCTAGAAAATAAAGGTACTTTTAGGGTTAAATCAGACGGAGTGCTCTTCTTATTTCAATTTTCCTGTGAAGATGATCGAATGAAAATTTTGATGGGTGATCGCATCATCATGAGAAACAAATTATTCATAATTAAACCTTATGATCCTGAAGTTAGAAACAATTGTGGATTAGTTAAGGCAGTTCCAATCTGGGTTCGATTCTCCAACATACCACTCTTTGCATGGTCACAACCTGGTATTAACTGGCTGCATGTAGTTTGGGTAAGTTGATATGCTCAGATAAAATGACAGAAAAAATTGAAAGACTGGAATTTGCAAGTTGTCTCATTAGAATAAAGCCAGACAAAGAACTTATAGACGACTTCTTAGTTAAACTTCCTGGTGGAGGTACTCAAAGAATCAAAGTCAAATACCTATGGAAACCGCTAGTTTGCAATGAATGCAAGGTATTTGGGCATAATAATGACAAATGTGAAGTTGGCACAGTTGAGTAATAGATCTCTAAAGTAAGAAAAAACAAGAAGGTTAATAACACTGCAATGTATGTGAAGAGAAATTAGAAGACCCTAATGAAAACAACCCAAGGTAGTAGCTCCTATAACACAGTGAAAAAAGTAGTCAACAAGGTAGTCAACAATTATGGAAAAAGGCCAGTACCTCAAGATTTCTACATGGAAAAAAGTTGCTAGAAACAAGAAAAATGAGGACTTCGGTAAACAAGTAAAAAGAGTACAATCGGTGATTACTGGCCTATAAATGGAAATACAGCAATTCCTATCACTGGTGAAGTCACTACTGTTCAGATGGACAATTCTTTGGAGGAAGGTGAGATTGTAACTGAAACAGTTAGTAGCAACGATGCTGATATTGAACAGACAGTGCTTAAAGTCAACAGCGCAAGTGGAAAACCATGTGTCAGTAACACACCTAATCCTCTCACAACCAGTAACGGCTATGTTGCACTACAAGATGAAGTGGAAGACCAATGTGGAAAAAATGAAACTAATAATCCTACTCCATTGCCTTCTTATGATGTGAACATGAAAGAAATTCAAAGTGATGAGACATAGAAAGAAATTCAGAAGACACAGAAAGAAATTCAGAGGGATGAGATATAGAAAGAAAGTATGAATGTTATGACAATGAAAGTTGTTTCTTGTAATAGTGATGTTAACAAAATGGACAAGTCTCCTATAAATAACATGGCAAATGGCTTTGAAGCAACCAACATAGTGGTCATGTTATTGTTCCTGCGATCAGTATTGAAACTTTCTACGACACTAATAATAGTGGTTTTGAGCCAGCACTTGTAAAAGACCTTACAGCATCTAGTTTTCTATTTACTTTTGAAAATACAAGTGATGGTAATGTTGAAACCAATGATCGCCTTCAGAAGCCTTCATCTCAAATGCATAAGCAATCTCCTCCTGGAAAGAGCAAATCATCAAGTAAAAAACCTAAAGTTGGAAATAAAAATCAGACTGAGGCAACCAACAAACATCCATACAGTGATATTACTCCACCACTTGGCTTCAAAGCAACAAATGACTCTCCTCTTTTTGTAGCCGGTTCAGCTAGCAACCGACAACAAAATAACAAAAAGAATAAGGCACCAACACTAGATACAAGTCAGATCCAAATGAGATCTATGGCAAATGTTCTCAACAAACAAGCCGATTTATCCAATGTTACAAAACATCTATGTTTGGAACATTAGAGGAACTTATCAAGATATTAAGCTCGATCAATGTAAGCTCTTGATACGAAAATAAAACGTTAGTGCTCTGACGATTTTGGAAACAAAGCTAAATGAACAATTGACTTTGCGTGTTGCCAGGTACATCAATCCAAACTGGTCTCTAATTCACAATTTAAGTAATTCTAGTTATGGTAGAATAATGTTAATCTTTTATCAATCTATACATAAATTTATAATAATCACTTCATCAAGTCAACATATACACTGTCACAATCTTCATGTTCCGACTTCCAGGTCCTATTATTTTACATTTATCTAGGCACCTAGCTCTTCTAATGCTAGAAATTAAATGCTTCAACTTCTTCCTTCCTTTAGACAGCACACCACCCTTAGATTATTTGGGGTGACTTCAATTCACCTTTTAAGCTCTCTAACCGTTTGGTCGGTTCTTCAGTATCTCTTTCTGAAATTAGATCTATAAACATTGCAATGAATGGTTCTGATCTCTTAGAAATTAATTCATTTGGCTTAGCCCACTCGTGGAACAATAGTAAGAGAGATGGCCCACTTCCCTTCTCTAGGATTGACCATTCTTTTTTAATGTTGTCACCCTAGATATCTATCTTAATTTGTCCAATGAATTGCTAACTCCTTTAATTTCTGATCATTCACCTCAAGTTCTTAGACTTGGTGAAGATTTAGACTTGGTGAAGATGAAGCTAGTAGAATTACTAGCTTTAAATTCTTTAATGCTTGGACTTTTGACCCTAAATTTTTAGATCTTGTTAAGTAGCAAGGGGAAATTCCTATGTATGGTAATCCAATGTTCATTCTTTATAAAAAGTTGAAGTCTCTTAATTTTGCATTAAAGTCCTGGTCGAACTCTAAATTTGGTAGTGGTAGTGGTAGTTCTTAGTCAAAACATTGGTGTCAACGGTTGGAATCTATCCAAACTCAAATGTATAATGATCCCAACAAACCTAACCTAGCTAGTATTGAAAACCTTTGTCCTGTTAATTACGAAAATGCACTGCATTACGAATCACTGATAAGTAAACAAAAATTAAGAGTTAAGTGGGTTGAAGAGGGTGACAGGAACACTACTTACTTTCATGCAGTCTTAAATGTCAGGCACTCAAGAGAACCTATCCACACTATCATTGACATGAATGGGTAGGTACACTCTACCCTCACTTCTGTACAATCTGCCTTTGTTCAATACTTTTATGTTCTTTTTGGAAACACTGCTAATTTTGAACCTAGTTTGGATGACATAAGCCCTATGATTCTGCCAGTTCTTTGTAATACAATACACATAGTGCTCCAATTATGAAATAAAAACTGCAATGTTATCACCTAATAAGAACCCTTATGGTGGCCCTGCTGGCTTTAATGCTCACTTCTTTAAGCATTGCTGGAATGTTGTGCATGATGATGTTTTCAAAGTAGTCCAACATTTCTTTAATAGGGGTAAAATATTTCATGCTTTTAACAACACTGTTATTGCCTTAATACCCAAAATTAAGAAAGCTAGTTCACTCAAGGCTTTCAAACAAATATCATGCTACAACTCTATTTATAAATGTATATCCAAAATTTTAGCTAGCAGGCCTAAACTAGTTCTCCCTGAAATAATCTCCATAAACCAATCTACTTTTCTTCCAAAAAGAAGCATTCTGGACAATGTCTTACTAGCTCATGAACTCTTTAAAGGTTATAAATCTAAGAATAGTTCTCCTCTAATCATGCTTAAGCTAGACATTGGGAAAGCTTTTGACTCAATTCAATGGACTGCAATTATTATAATTCTAAGCTACATGAATTTTCCCTCATCCTTTACTACTTGGATATACTCTTGCATTAGTACTGCTCATTTTTCTGTTAATGTCAATGGTACCCCTGTTGGATTCTATAAAAGAAAGCAAGAGATAAGACAGGGCAACCCTATTTTTGCATACTTATTTATCATTGTTATGGAGCTTCTTACTAAAATGCTTGATAAATTTGTTGACAATAACCAGTTTAAACTTCATCCCAAGTGTAATAACTCATGTATTACTTCTCTCATGTTTGCTGATGGTCTGATTATTTTTTGCAAACCATAGGTTGAAACACTGTCTAACATCATGAATACTCTTGATAAATTCTATAACATGACTGGTTTGAAAGTCAACACTGATAGTTCTGAATTTATGGCTTCTGGATTATCGGTTCAGCAAATTAACCAAATTCAAAACATGACTGGCCTTACACGGAACATGGACACAATCTCTTATTTAGGCTTGCCATTAGCAACTTCCAGGATCACTAATCATTAATGTTTACCTTTGTGCGATTAAATTACTGCCCGGCTTGACTGTTAGTTTTCTAAGATGCTCAGTCAAGCTGACAGATTAGCTTTAGTCAGAGCTATTGTGATTTCAATGCACTTGTACTGGGCTAGAAACTTTATACTTCCACAGAAACCAATTCTTATGATTAAAATTGCCTATATGAGGTTTCTATGGAAGGGGAATATTCATTTGAAATATTTAGCTCCGATTTCATTCTCTATGCTTGAAAACCAATGAGTAAAGGTGGATTGGAGGTTACTAATATGTGAATGTTTCTGCCTTTGGTATGCACATGGGTGATACTCTTTGTGCTAAAAATAGTTTATGAGCTCAGTGGTCTTACTGTCATGTGCTCAAAGACAAAAGTCTGTGGTCTCTGAATGATAATCAAAACTATAGTTGGACCTGGAAAAGTTTGAACAAACTCAAAAACCTCTTTCTGTCATATTTCAAATTTGGGCAAAAAGCTTATGTCGTGATCAACTTTTGGAATGATCCATGGATTGAGCATGGTTACATTATAAAAACCAACTTATCTTTCCTGGAGATGTTGCAAATTAGTATTGTACAAGATAGATACGTGGCAGATGTTCGCAATGGCAACCAGTTTTACCTACCAAATTCCTTTAACAGAAACATTTTGGCTATGTGGAGTAAAATCAATTCCAGCATTACAATCTCAAACTCTGATGATCATAATCTTTGGAAGTGTCAAGGTGAGAAGTTCTCTATTGACAACATGTACATTCAATTACAGAGTATTACAAGCATGTTAAATTGCAATTGGCACAAGATTACATGGAGAAGTGACTACTCTGCTAAAGAGAATTTCAACTTATGGAAAGTTTATCACCATGCAATTCTTACTAAGGACAAACTCATTAACATGGGATGTAAGTTGATCAGTGTTGTAACTTCTGCAGTGTCCCTGAATTTGCATGCCATTTTTTTTTTCAATATTCCGCATTACAGCCTATTCTGCCTGAAACTATGACTAGAGCTGAAAGCACTCTATAAGGCATAACTTTTAATTGGGAAGAAATAAGTAGAAAATGCAAAGTAAAAAGTTTCAAAGCAAGGATTTTAATTTATGTCTTGAAGAAATACGTGCATAAGGTTTGGCAAGAAAGGAACACTCGTGTCTTCGAGCCTGCTAAAGCAAAGAACATAAATCAATTTAAGCACTTGATTTGGAAAGATATACGCGAAGGGCTCAAATTATTGTGATTTACATTTTATCCTAGAATTATGTGTTTCACTTAAACTCTATTCAGTCATGTATATATTTGTTATGTTTAGTTTCCTGTAAGATCTTGATATGTCGTGTTTTGTCTGTTTTCTTTTTGTTTCTTATCTTCTATGTTTCAATCTAATCGTCTTCGGTATATTAATAAAGTGGTAGGGGACCACTCAACCCCGTCGGCTTTGCCAAAAATATTCTACTTAAAATATAACAGGCTATTGCAACTACTTCACCATAAAAACTTTTTGGTAAATTACAATCAGAAAGCATAGTTCTTGCACACTCTTTGATCGTCCTACTCTTACGCTCAACTACTCCGTTTTGTTGAGGGGTACTTAGAAAGGACAAATTATGAGTAATTCCCTTTCTATTACGGAAATTCTCAAAATTTTCATTTTCAAATTCTCCACTGTGATCACTAAGTATAGTTTTAATTTTTAAAGTTTATAAATTTTGGATTCTCTTAGTAAAAGTTTCAAATTGATTAAAAGCGTTACTCTTATGTTTGAGAAAAAGAGTCCAAGTAAATCTGGAGAAATCATCGGTAATTACGTAATATGGCTTATTGATTGTGTTTGAGATGGATCTAATAAATCCATATGAAGTAATTCTAATGGATTTGAAGTAGTATTCTCATCTTTTGACTTGAATGAACTTTTTCTTAATTTCCCTAATTGGTAGGCATCACATAAATTATTTAATTTAAAATTAATTTTGGATAGTCCTCTAACTAAATCTAATTTGGAAATTCTAGATAGGTGTTTGAAATTTAATGACCAAATTGTTAGAGTTTGTGCCCTAGAGGCAATTCATTTGATGAGATTGATAACACTGTTGATGTTATTATTTTATTTGGAATAAAATATTATTCTATTATATTATATTTACTGCGTAATATAAATAATAATATAATAGATGTCCTTAGAATAATAATACGGAATTATATGGTTCGAGTAAGACTGAACTTGAGATTATATAATGTGATAAGTATTATAATTCTTAAATGTCCCTAGTCAAGTTTTATTGTTTATATAGGACAACAATAAAGCGTTGAGACTAGTATGTTGATTGACTAATGCTCACATCTCATTGATCATTGATATACGTGATATTAATGTCAAAACATAAGTACGTATTGAAGAATATCGTATTGGGCTGACCCATTGTGAGATAACTCCATGGAATATAATAAATAGTATCATAAGTTATTTTCATAGTGACAGTGATGTAATGGTCCTCAGACCTGAAATCATTATAATTTTATTCGAGGATATTTGTGTTTTGATATCATCTAAAGTTATTTCGTAATAGAGTAACGATAATGGTAATTATTGGATACATCTCGAGACGAATGAAAATTATGAATGATCTAGATGGAATTTAACCCTACAATACATTCGTAGTGATATCCATGGGCCTCTTGATTGAGTGAGACTGTGAAATGCATGGCCGTGCTCAAATATTGATTTGTTTTAAACAGTCTACTCATCGATCAAGAAAACGGATTAAATTATAATGAGAATGATACGATCCATGCCTCTAGTTTAATCCAGGATATATTGTTCAAAATGATTATATTACATTGATACACTAGTCACAGAAGGATGTATCGAATCGTTGATCTTATTATAACTTGGGTAGCAATGATGTATTGTTAGATGCCGCTCACTGTTTACAGTTTAAATACGATTTAAATTGTTGCCAACGTTATAATAACCTATCGGGTCACACACTTAGAACGTTATAAAGGAAGAACATATATTGGGTAAATAAATTATCAAATTTGTTGATATTTTATATTGTATTGAAATTGTATACAAGTGATTCCTTAATTAATGGAGCATACTTAATTTTATAAGGGTTTTGACTATTCACTTTATAAGATAGAGTGGAACCGTCATTTTTTTTAAATAGATAAAAAAATAAAAACAAAACCCTAACTTTACCTTTCACGATACCCTTGGATATGGCGGCTAGCACCCAAACTCCTCTTTCTTTTTGATTTTGATTGAAAAGAGAAGCGTTCGTGTGGATAACCAATAGAGGTCGGCGATTGACGTGCTATACGAATTGATGCATCAACCTTCAACGATTAGGGTTTCATCTGGAATCAATACATCAGGTATAAAAGTTTTAATCCCAATTTATATAAGTTTTGGTTTATTTTTCTTGCTAAGATCCCAACTTTAAGTAGTTAAAGCAAAAGGGGTACTCGATTAGATCGAATTATTTCCTTCAATGGTATCAGAGCGAGGTTATTGCGAGAAATTATGAACTGGACTTTGTTTTGGGTTTTATTCTTGTTTGTATTGTCGTATGGATTTAAATTTCATAAGCAAGTTCTACACCGAATTGATTTTAGGGTTTAAAGTAATGGTTTGATTATAAAATGAAAACTGTTTCGTTTAATTACGAATTGATATCAGATATCAATTATGTTCACTGAATCTTATACGATTAAACAGTGAATACATGGATATGATTCAAAGCAGTGTAATGATTTGTTTATACAAATAATCAGTGCCAAACTCATTATCAAATTGTTTGATTACTAAGTGTATATGTCCAGATTTAATCATAAATTTTCTTCTTTTGATTAAAATTGATTTTACTGATTAATGAATCAGTAAGATAGCTTCCTGATTAATTTTGATTTATACAGAAGTTTCTTAAGACGAATGTTTCTGAATTGATATTAATACCTGCATATAAAATCAAATTTGTTTGATTGACAAATAAACAGTACTGATCTGTTTATATGGATTTATGAAGTCATATATTTGGAAATTTGATAAGTCAATTTTCTGAATTGATCAAAATATATATATATATATTAAAATCAATGTACGTATAGATTTGATCTGAAGCAACGTATCGACTCGTTTACCATAAGCAATGCTAATCTAATAATCAAATTGTTGACTGGAATATAGATTATGATCTGGTTACACGAAGTAAAAATGCACAAACAGATAATCATAAATCTGTTTGATAGAGTACCAAAGTTTGTAAAGAGTTATAAGCTCCACTGTAAGAGAATTATAAAATATTTGATACAAAATGATTTTTTATATGTGATATAAAATAATTTTGTATGTGATGAAATCATTTCATTATAAATGATTTTATATGTGATATAAAATAAGCTGAAATAGTTTTGTTGATTTAATGATTGGTTGATTCTTTTGGTTTGAAATGTTTAAACCATACCATATTATTATTACTGGTCTGAAATAAATTGATCTCAGAATAAACTCAAAAATTTCTTTTGTTATAAAACTGATTAGAATTGTGATTAATATATATGATATTAATTCTATTAAGTTGCCATTTCTTACTCATCATACTTGATAATGTGAACTTCAATTGATACTGAAGATATATATATATATATATATGCATCCCTGATGAAAACCCTTTTAATTGTTAATACCTTTATATTTGATATAAAGTGGGATTTGAATACATGGATTAATCTTTTGTATTAATCCTACTTTAGTATTGCTGATCAGTAACATGAAAGTATGGTGGTAATCCAAAGTATTTTGATTCCTTTCATTGAAAAACATGTACAAAATTTGTTTTGTCATTCAAAATGAAATTTGAATTGATATATGATATCGATTCTGTAAAGCAATCAGGATTGTCAATTCTTATCCGTTAATCCCTGTAATAAGAATTGTTTGATTTAACATATGTATAAATCATTAAGTACGTTAGTGAAATTCAACTCTCTTGCTATTCTGTTTTATCATATCTGTTTTGTACTGGTCTATCTATTTATCAAGCCCCATATTGATTAGGCCTTCATGAACATTACACTTTATAATACATACATATAAATGTATGTAATGATTTATCCTTGATACATTCGGTTTTAAAATACTGTTTGTATTTTATATTAATATATATATATATATATATTCATATGATGCTAATATAAATTAAAAACTGCCATAAATTTGATTTACTATCTGTTTTATGATATTAGTATAAGTTATAGTATTTGGATTCTATGATAATTAGTGTTTAACCTCGCTGTTTTGATATTTGTAACATCCTCCCATATCAGTTTATAATCATCATGAAATTGAATTATCTGTATAATGCCCTGCAACAGTAAATGAGATTTGCTGATTAAATTTTGAACATTTTAGACATCATCAGTATTTTGCAAGTTCTAGCACTTAGCATGATATGTGAAACATTCAGTGATATATTCTGATATATATAAGTTCAAACTTGATATGATCAAATTTAATAGGGGTTTGAGAAACATAGTCAAAGTAAATTTTGTCTGTTGTTTTCCTTTTTGGATTAAATCTGCAAGTATGAATGTTCTAAAACATATATTTACACATGCAACTATGTTATGCAGTTCTTTTTGATAGAATCAAAGTTTGTTTGTTTTACATTATAACCTGGCTAGTCTGATTTGGTTGGTGTCAGTCACATATATATAAATTAATATCAAGATAGTAAATGTTACATATGCATATGTTGTATACATATAGTTTCTGTATTGCCCAATTGTCGACTTAATAAGTTATGCAGAAATCATTTTATATATTGATAATGATGGTCATGAATCTAACTTGAGCATAAACAAGGGTCAATCTGCCCTGTAGATGTTTATATACAGTGTATATATAAATATAAGTACATTTATGTTGATAAATGTACATATATATATATTGTAAATATAAATTGAATCTGTAGCAACATTTAAAAAAAAAGGACAGTTTACTGTTATACTAATTGTATATTGATACAAGAATAGTATGAAAGTAAGTTTGAAGTTTGCTACAGATACATGCATGAATGCTTGATTCATGTAAATAAAGGTAATGCTCAGTTAAATTTATGTACATTCCATGTATTTGGCTTAAACCCAACATATGATATACATTTGATGTATTGCTGAAGATTAAACCCTATGTTAAAAATTGTTTTAAACAGGGGGCAGCAGTTGCAATAAAACCTGAAACTGTTTCAGGTTGGAAAAGGGCAATTCAATGGGATGATGGATCAGCCACTACTGTGATTATGGTTTTGAAAAATTAAACAAGTTTGACTTGTTTTTCTTTTCAAAATGTTTTATATATGTATATATACAAATATATAATTTACAGTACGCATTTTATTGTAAACTGTATTGGACAGTGGTAATACATTTCCGGTTTGTATACATTCTTGATGTAAACATAATTATGGAATCTGTAATGTATATGTATTTGCAATTGTTATGCTTGTACATGTAATAGACTATAATCTGCACGACATATGGGAGTCTGGGACGAATAGAATCCAGAACTGTTTTGCATTCAGTATTAAGTGAGTATACATGTTAGTCATGATCATGTATATACTTAAATCTCTGATAGGAATTCTGACCTGAATACATATATAATATTGGTTACATGATTTATGTTGTACAATTGTGTATGTCATTTCCTTTTTGGGCCTGCAAGTTTATTTGCATATATTTTGGAAATTTATGTGAATTCAGATTTTGTTAAATGGTTTTTAGCTAAAGTGTACTTGATACCATAGTGAGCTACAAGCCATTTTATATTATCATAGTATGCACATAGCTGCTAGATATCTCCTTTAAGCTATTGCAATTGACATACATGAATATATACATATGTGTTAATGATAACCGATAATTTTAAAATATTCAAAGGAAATGTAGGCACGATTCCTATACATTGTTGAATTTAAATACATATATATATATATATATATGTTATTTAAATCTAATTTATATTACGGATATAAAATACATATATTTGATATATGTAAATAACTCTAATATTGTTCGCTGCTACGAATTATAAATTCCCTCTAAAAGCAAATTTTGGTATATTAAGTCATGGTGACGTCTTCCAATAATATACTCATCACTGTCCAAAATCACTAGATGTAACAAACGCCAAAGCGTTGTGCACCTTTTATTTTGGTTATATGCGATGGAGTAAAATGTGGTGCTCTAACCTATTATTGGGTCTGACTTAACTAGGCTGCATAATACGATTATGGCCTTAGAGACAAAAGCATGAATTATTCTACATTTTGAGCAAATGAATAATACTGAACAAAATGTTCAACATGCGATCCAAGAGTTATATAGAAAATATAATTGATATAAGATGTCTACCTAAAAGGTTGTGTTTTGAGTTTAGTCAAAGCTCGGTCAAGGCATGACTAGATATGGATCTTGGAACACCATTATATGTATATAATGATTTACATATATAAACAGAGGGATGTTAATTTGAGTGGGAGCATATTTTAGTTTCAATTACATATTTATGTTAATATAAATTTTGATTATCAAAATTTTGTATTAAATAAATATTACAGAATCAGTTATTATTTTATTATCTAATGTGGATATTAAATAATAAATAATTCAATAATTTAAATTAATCCTCAAGAAGGATATAAATTGAATTAAATCAAATTTCTTGACTAACATTGAAATTTGAGGATTGTCCTCAAACAAATCAAACGTAATTGTTATATAAACATAGAGGATCTAAAATGAAAGGTTGAGGTATGACTTTAACCGAATAATATATAAATGTTATAACAATCTACTTATACATTTCTAGTGTTAGATACTTGATATAAATCACATAAATGTATGTTAATTTACAGAAATTGCAAAATAAGTAGAAATCTGATAAAATGACAAGTGGACTTACGAATGGAAATGAAACAAAAGTTGTTGGATTATCCACAGCAAGTTGATTCTTGTTCTATATACTGGCTTAATTAAAATAGATAAAATAATTGTTATTGTGAAATTCCATTTAAAATAAATGTTATTATAAAACTTGTTTTGACAGGTTTAAATTTCATTTGTAGTAAAAGAACAATTGTTTTTCATTTTATTTAAATGAAATATCTAATGGAATTTCACAAATAGTTAATGAATTTTATAAATCTTTAACTATAATGTACCTGACATAAATACCAAGTGGATTAAATTTAGTGATTTAAATCCAACATACTTTTAGCATTACCAGTTAGCCAATATAAACAAGAAAGTATATCAAAATCCATAATGATGGAATTTTGAGATCATTTGATTTTGAATTATATGAAGAATACAAATCTTGTTTATTAGGCAAAATAACTGAATCACCTTTTCACTTGACACAGTGATTGAGTGACAAGTATTGGGTCTCGAACATAATGATGTATATGGAGCAACGAATACATAAGCTAGAGGTAGGTTTTATTACTTCATTATATTTACTGATGATATCAGTAGATATAGATATGTATATCTTATGAAATACATATCAGAATCCTTTGAAAAGTTCAAAGTATTCAAAGTGGAGTTTGAAACCAATTTTAATAGAAAATAAATATTTTTCGAACAGTTCGAAAGAAAACATTTAAGCCAATAAATTTAATGACTATCTGAATGAGTTTGGAATTGTTTCACAACTCTGTCCACCTAGAACACCATATTAGAATGGTATGTCTGAACGGAGATACCGAACCTTATAAGATATAGTACGATTAATGATAAGTCAAATAGATCTTCCTATTAGTTAAATTTAGAACAATTATATTAAATCCCACTAAAACGATTTGAAGACGCCATATAAGATATGAACTAGGAAATGTCCTAGTGTGCCTAATACGAAGATTTGGGATGTAAGGCGTTTGTTAAACGTCCTTCCTCTGATAAGATTGGACCCAAATCAGATAACTATTTTGTGGATATAAATTCTCTGAGAATAAAATTTTATTACTTGATTTGGTATCCTTGTGAAGGAGAGTCAGTCTCTAAGATACCGATGGGAATAAAATAGAATTCGAGATATATCGAAAACCACAAGATACCATTAAATCTTGTATAGACAAGAAATTGAGTGGGAGTGACACAATAACTCTAATGTTATTTGATAACACATTGATTATTGTAAATAATGTTAGTTTAAAAACAAGAAATAGATACTGATTCTAAGAAAGAAAATGTTTGGATTAAGAAGTTCATGATTGACCTTAATTCATTGTTGATCGAATGATACACATTGCGATAACAATATGGCTGTTGCTCAGGCCTAAAACATTAAACTCATCATCAATCTAAACATATATTTTAAGAAATTTAATTCTTATGTGAAGTTGTTCACAGAAGAAATAAACATATCTGCAAAGTTACAAAAGTTGTAATGTTGCAGACCTACAAAATTAAACTCTGTCGCAGCAGAAGTTTAATAGTGTAATGACCCGCACTGTCAGAGGTATTATAATTAATTTATTTAATTATATAAATAGTGATTTAGGGAATTAAATCATCGTTAATTAAATTATAGTTAATATTTAATTAATTTAAATAATAGGATAATATATTTAATTCAGAAATAATCAAAATATTGGAAATCACAATATTCTATGAACTGGGTCATCCCTAAGATTTAATTCAACTTAGAGTTGAATTATATTGACGAATATATTCAATCGACGTCAGTTTGAACGTATAATTATAGTACAATTAAAATAGAGCTTGAAATGGCGCGGCAGTTCGCTATTTGGCGATTCGAACTTCAACTGAGTATACAGGGTTCATTTTAAATCGGATTTCTCTGAAACAAGAAACGTTTGGAGCTGGTGGAGTATATTTTTCTAATGGAAGAGAAAAATCTGGATTTCGTCGGGTAGATTTTGATTTATGGCCAAATTAAATTTTAGAAAAGTCGCTATGGAATTTTTAATAATTTAATTCGATTTAAAAGGGTTTTTGACCATAACTTGAGATAACGACCGAATTAAGCCACGAAACGAATTCCGTTGAGTTCGTTTCGTCGTTTAGAGTCAGAAAACATATATAGTTTGTTATTTGTGAACATCGGAAAATTTGGTGTCTAAAGGAGCACTTAGGGTGCGTAGAAAATAGCGTACCTGGAAACAGTCTCGGAATGCGACGAAGTGTGTGCCATTGGGTTCGTATTAATTTATCGTTATAAGGAAGTCAAGTTTCGCGGCAAACCAATGACGTATGTGACTTTGGTGGCCAAAAACGCCTTATTTTGAGTTAACCATTTATGCGTTTTAAACAGGGGTAATTTTATTTGAATGGTTAACTGGTCAAACGAACTCAGAATTCAACGAAACATGTTTCATACGAAACCTTAGGAAGAGGTCTACTGAAACGTCAAGGCCTTATATTTTTAGGATTTTTTCTGTAATTTTAAGGAATTAAAGCTCGGTGTTTTCCATCGATATTTTTCTAAAGGATTTTTGCAAACGGTATCGGAATTCGACGAAACCTGTCCCATTGGATCCGGAATATTTTTCTATGCTAGGATTAGTATTTTTCATCTCGACTAGAGTTCGTTTGTAGGACCTTTTGACCATATTTCTCGATGAAGTTTAGTAGAATAAAATAATGAAAAAATAAATATTTGAATCCTACACCCTATAAATACTCCCCCCTTTAACATTCCTTATAACCTAAACTCCACTTCTCTGGTAATCTGCCGCCACCCAGTTCCTCAAAACATGGGGAAAATTACTCTTTAGAAAAATCAGTAGAAATTCCTATAACCTTTATGATGTGTAGCTATGAGTTGGTGTTGGGGTAAGCTTCACTCTTGTATGGTTTTACAAGGCTCGACGTTGATTTTTTTTCCACTGGAAATCGCCACGTGGCGCCGGAGGTCAAGTGATTAGGTCGACTGGAAGGAAGTCGAGTACCTGAGTTGAAAGAAGGGGTTGTCAACTCTGTTTGGTGGTCGAGATGAGGGCTGTTGGTGGTCAAGCAGGCGGTGGCAAATGGGACAGCAGGTCGATATGAGGAGGGGCTTCGAGTTTGTTGAGTTGGGGTCGGTTAGGTGGAGTTCGACTTGGTGAGTGCAAAGGTAAAGTCGACGGCACTGTATGGTGGCCGAGGTGATGTCAGGGAAGGGTCAAAATAGGGTCAATGGTTTGGATATTTGGGTTGAAAGGGGTGGGATGCTATTGTGTTCGTGAATGGGAGGTCTGGTTGTATTATTGGTTTGGGATCTGGAAGGAGCGATTTTCGTTTTGTGGAAAAAGAGAATTTGCGGGTCTGGTATGATAAAGTGCGGGTGGGCTGAATTGGTGATGGGCCGGGAGATTTAAGAAGGGGGTTGGGATTTGGGCTGAGCTAAACAAATGTGAGGCCCAAATGAAATAAACCTAAGTTTAATTATTTCTATTTTTTTCATATAAACTTGTATAACTCATATCTTCGCCATACGATATCGGTTTTCAGCGAAACAAGATCCGTTAGGATCATATGGACGGACACTACCCAATGGAACTGACTGGAAGTGGAGAGGAGCTCGTTTGAATGTATAGCGAAATAAATTGTTTGATTCAAATCAAACAAATAGTTTATCGTTCTTTAACGATGAACTGCCAAAGTGAGTAAATCTCACCAACTCTAAACAGTTTATAATTTCATGTTGTATTTTTAGAACTGTTAGAAATTGTCTGATTTACTGTGTGTTGACTGTTTGATTGAACTGCTAGTCAGTTAGTTGAGTTTCTATATTGATTCTATTTAACAGAATATATCATATAGAACTGAAAGTGATGTTATCCATATTGTTTAACATCTGTGATGCAGGGAAACAGGTTGGAGGAATCCAATTGGATTCCTCAACAGTTATTTTATGGTTTTTCATCTATTGAAAATATATGATGTGTTATAATCTGTTGTTGATTTTGTATGTTTGGACGATATTTATCGTTGTTATATGGTATGTTAAATACCATAAGAAATACTGGATGTGAGAAAGGGGATTTTCAAAGTGTATTTTGAGAATGAATTATTTATATAAAATGGATGGATTTTATATAGAAAAGGAAAGGGTTTTTATAAAAGAAAATATTTATAAAATCGAAGGATAAGTTATAATAAAGGAAATATTCGTTTGTTAGAATAAATAGAATAGAAATAGAAAGGAGAATATTTGTAAATCATTTACAAATAGAATTAAAAAGGAAATATTTATTTGTTAGAATAAATAGAATAGAAATAGAAAGGAGAATATTTGTAAATCATTTACAAATAGAATTAAAAAGGGAATATTTATTTGGAATAAATGAATAGGAATATTTATTTAGTAAATAAACAGAATAAAGGATTTATTTATTTAGTAAATAAATAGAATAAAGGATTATTTATTTAGTAAATAAATTGAATAAAGTATTTTGTATTGGGAAAATAAATAGAGGAGTTATTCGAATAGGAGTTAATCAAATAGAGTTAAACAAAAATTAGAAACTGACTAGAGATTAATAAGTTGAATGGTTTTCTAAGTATCGATCTGATGTTGGTTTCGACCTTCGGGGTTTATACTTAGGGAGTTGTTCTCTTGTTAGTTTATGGTCAGGGACTGATAGTTGTGGAGGAATAGTGATACGTAATTAAGCCATGGAAATGTTTTCCAGTGTTAATAACGTATATTTTCTAAACATAGAAAATGAGGATATATATATTTATATATGTTTGATGGTTGATCGATATAATTTCCACTTGGAAATAACAACGTTGTTTGCACACTTGTTTTCTTTGATAGTTAACTCACAGACTATCAAAGTTTTGACCATTTTAACGTTGTTAATATGGAGAGACCGGTTGGATTATTATCCAAAGAACCACTCTGTATTGGCATAAGCGTTGCGATCATTTATGCCAAAGATAATTGAAGGCGGAGTAAAGTGCAAGGGCTGTCCTGTTTATAGAATAGTGCCTTCGGTTTGTCCATTCCCTGGACAACTTGTATGGACGAAGGTCTGACAGAGTATATCTGGTAGATCACGTAAGTTGATCGTTTCAAACGTATTTACGTTGGTGGCGGAGGAATTAGTTTCTCTTAGCTTTATACCCATGGTATTTTTGGGGAAATCAATTTGTGATTTGGTGGGTATGACGATGTGACATTCAAAGTGAATGAAGATTTGATATGAAAAAGATAAGCGTAGCATCTAGCCTCACATCCGGTAATGACAGAAATCGGGCATGCAACATGGCCAAGTCGGTCGCTCCGAAGTAGGGTGTATAATCACCTATCTATTGAATATTCCTTTGCTTCTTTAATCTATCAATGTTGTCCCATATATATATACGGGAACGGTTGCTGATCCCAACCGTTGGTGATGTACATTCGATAAACTCAAGCGAAATGAGTGGTCAGTCATGTGTGGCTGAGTTGCAAGATGTTCTTGTTGAACTCCAGTGTATCGTTCCTAGAGTACACTGATCGGAAGGTGGTTCCATATCTTGTCATAGTTGGAAACCCATTACCCAATAAGTGCTTGCGGTTTTGATTGTATACTATATATGTAGAACGTGAGATGAAAGCGTTTCTGCTAGATGATTATTATAGTTGTGGTTGATAGACATTATTATAATATCAAAAAGGTTTTTGATATAAAGATATTTTGGATTCTCATAAGGGAAAAACCCGTTCCGTTATACGGCGTGGTCTTATGAGATATCGTTTACTTGTTCAGACCGTTTTAAACTGTTTTACTCATACCCGTCCCAGGACTGACCCGGAGTTTATTTTGTTTTGTTTCCCTAAACTCTTGGGTGCCTAAATTTGTACGGGCAATCAAGTAGTCGGGATTTACAGATACACTTGGGGAGCTTGGAGCAGGAGGCTTCAAGATTCTATAGCTATTATTATTTGCGCTGTTGTTGTAAGTGTTGTACTCTGATAAGTGCTATTGTATACATAACTATTATATTTCAAAGTTATGTTATATATTGTATGTTATTCGTTCCGCTGTGAGATTTGTGTTACTCTGATGATGTAAGTTCTTCTTTTCTTCTTCTATTCTCAGTTTCTATCTTATCTATCCTCACCCTCTCAATTCTTTCTATTAATTACCGGGATTTTTCGATGTTTGGTTAGTCGTCATTGAGTTTATGTCGACAACCAAAGTCGCTAAAAATCTGGGTCATTACAGTTGGTATCAGAGCTTAAGTTAAGAATTACCTTGGCTCTGTGGCGTGACTCAGTAGAGATAGGGTTAGTAATACCCTAGATTGAGTTGAGTATATATATACGAGTGCGTATTTGTATTTGATATAAAAATTGTTTTATATTGTGGATATTCATTGGTTGAGTTGTTAATGAGTTCTGGTCGATCAGTTTGATCCACTGTAACGGTAGGAGTAAATAAACACTTGAATACGATGGAGCGACACAGTATGGATATGTGATATATTATCATATATAGGATGTGTTGGTAGTAATTATAATCAGATAAGATTATAAAATGTGAAATGGTTATATATAACCAATCAGAATTTATACAAGTGAATTATATGAAATTGAAATGAATTAAATCTGAATTTAGATCAGAATTGGAATTTAAAATCCCAGAAAGGGGAAAGGTGTTTGTAAATGAATCTGGATTTAATATATGTGAATTTTAAGATCCTGGGAGATTTTAAATTTGTTTACAACATTGTAAAAGGATATTTGTAATTGATTTCAAGGTGGAAATGTTTAAAAATGGGTTTTGAAAGTACTATAGTATTGAACTCACTTCGGTAGCTGGAAAATAGATTCCGATGTTGATCATGACATCATCGGTGTTCATTTTCGAGTATGTAAGTGACAGATTACTACTAAGGATTTTGTTTTGAATTGTTTGAGAAAAACAAGTTGTTTGGATACTTTGAAATAAATACTTTGATTTTTGATATGGTAAAGTGTTTTGAAACTCCCAAGAAAAAGACAGTTTGAATTTAAAAGCGATTGAATAAAGATTGTGGAGACAAACTGGAATGGAACCCAGTTAAGTGGAATTTGAATTGTAATAGAAAATATCAAGATAAAATGGGATTTGTAACATAGAGATTTTGAAATGATATTGGGTCGGGGAGTTAAGGGTTTGAAATCGAGATTGGAACTCGAATTGGAAATGAAGTTGGACTTGAGTATAAGGCTATGGTTTGATTTGTTGGCAAAAACAGATTGGAAATTGATTAAGATGACATTTTTATATGTGGATTGATGACAGGTGAAGTGATAGAGTTGATATGCCCGACAAAAAGGTACAACTTTATATTTGATATAAGCATGAGATTTATGAGCCGAATTGGTAAGCCGCTTGGATGTTTGATTTTCTTTTGGGTTGGAGAAGGCCTAGAGAGGCGAGTTGTGGTTTTACCGATAGGGCTGTACAAAGGAGGTTATGGCAAAATTTTCTGAAAATTTAAAGTGTTAGAAAATTTTCAGAATTTTTGAAAATTTTAGTTAGTCGGAATGAATAAATATTTTAGTCGATATTAATTGGTTCAGTTGAAATCAGAAATAAGGGGTAAACAAATCTTAGGAATTCCAATATATAGGGTCGTCCTCTAACTTAGCAATTTCGAGGACGAAATTATTTTAAGTGGGAAAGATTGTAATGACCCGCATTGTCAGAGGTATTATAATTAATTTATTTAATTATATAAATAGTGATTTAGGGAATTAAATCGTCGTTAATTAAATTATAGTTAATATTTAATTAATTTAAATAATAGGATAATATATTTAATTCAGAAATAATCAAAATATTGGAAATCACAATATTCTATGAACTGGGTCATCCCTAAGATTTAACTCAGCTTAGAGTTGAATTATATTGACGAATATATTCAATCGATGTCAATTTGAACGTATAATTATAATATAATTAAAATAGAGCTTGAAATGGCGCGGCAGTTCGCTATTTGGCGATTCGAACTTCAACTGAGTATACAGGGTTCGTTTTAAATCGGATTTCTGTGAAACAAGAAACGTGTGGAGCTGGTGGAGTATATTTTTCTAATGGAAGAGAAAAATCTGGATTTCGTCGGGTAGATTTTGATTTATGGACAAATTAAATTTTAGAAAAGTCGCTATGGAATTTTTAATAATTTAATTCGAGTTAAAAGGGTTTTTGACCATAACTTGAGATAACGACCGAATTAAGCCACGAAACGAATTCCATTGAGTTCGTATTGTCGTTTAGAGTTAGAAAACATATATAGTTTGTTATTTGTGAACATCGGAAAATTTGGTGTCTAAAGGAGCACTTAGGGTGCGTAGAAAATAGCGTACCTGGAAACAGTCTCGGAATGCGACGAAGTGTGTGCCATTGGGTTCGTATTAATTTATCGTTATAAGGAAGTCAAGTTTCGCGGCAAACCAATGACGTATGTGACTTTGGTGGCCAAAAAGGCCTTATTTTGAGTTAACCATTTATACGTTTTAAACAGGGGTAACTTTATTTGAATGGTTAACTGGTCAAATGAACTCAGAATTCAACGAAACAAGTTACATACGAAACCTTAGGAAGAGGTCTAATGAAACGTCAAGGCCTCATATTTTTAGGATTTTTTCTGTAATTTTAAGGAATTAATGCTCGGTGTTTTTCATCGATATTTTTCTAAAGGATTTTTGCAAACGGTGTCGGAATTCGACGAAACCTGTCCCATTGGATCCGGAATATTTTTCTATGCTAGGATTAGTATTTTTCATCTCGACCAGAGTTCATTTGTAGGACCTTTTGCCCATATTTCTCAATGAAGTTTAGTAGAATAAAAAAAATATCTGAATCCTACACCCTATAAATACTCCCCCCTTTAACATTCCTTATAACCTAAACTCCACTTCTCTGGTAATCGGCCGCCACCGAGTTCCTCAAAACGTGAGGAAAATTCCTCTTTAGAAAAATCAGTAGAAATTCCTATAAACCTTATGATGTGTAGCTATGAGTTGGTGTTGCGGTAAGCTTCACTCTTGTATGGTTTTACAAGGCTCGACATTGATTTTTTTTTCCACTTGAAATCGCCATGTGGCGCCGGAGGTCAAGTGATTGGGTCGACTGGAAGGAAGTCGAGTACCTGAGTTGAAAGAAGGGGTTGTCAACGCTGTTTGGTGGCCGAGATGAGGGCTGTTGGTGGTCAAGCAGGCGGTGGCAAATGGGACAGCAGGTCGATATGAGGAGGGGCGTCGAGTTTGTTGAGTTGGGGTCGGTTAGGTGGAGTTCGACTTGGTGAGTGCAAAGGTAAAGTCGACGGCACTGTATGGTGGCCGTGGTGATGTCAGGGAAGGGTCAAAATAGGGTCAATAGTTTGGATGTTTGGGTTGAAAGGGGAGGGATGCTACTGTGTTCGTGAATGGGAGGTCCGGTTGTATTATTGGTTTGGGATCTGGAAGGAGCGATTTTCGTTTTGTGGAAAAAGAGAATTTGCGGGTCTGGTATGATAAATAGCGGGTGGGCTGAATTGGTGATGGGCCGGGAGATTTAAGAAGGGGGTTGGGATTTGGGCTGAGCTAAACAAATGTGAGGCCCAAATGAAATAAACCTAAGTTTAATTATTTCTATTCTTTTCATATAAACTTGTATAACTCATATCTTCGCCATACGATATCGGTTTTCAGCGAAACAAGATCCGTTAGGATCATATGGACGGACACTACCCAATGGAACTGACTGGAAGTGGAGAGGAGCTCGTTTGAATGTATGGCGAAATAAATTGTTTGATTCAAATCAAACAAACAGTTTATCATTCTTTAACGATGAACTGCCAAAGTGAGTAAATCTCACCAACTCTAAACAGTTTATAATTTCATGTTGTATTTTTAGAACTGTTAGAAATTGTCTGATTTACTCTGTGTTGACTGTTTGATTGAACTGCTAGTCAGTTAGTTGAGTTTCTATATTGATTCTATTTAACAGAATATATCATATAGAACTGAAAGTGATGTTATCCATATTGTTTAACATCTGTGATGCAGGGAAACAGGTTGGAGGAATCCAACTGGATTCCTCAACAGTTATTTTATGGTTTTTCATCTATTGAAAATATATGATGTATTATAATCTGTTGTTGATTTTGTATGTTTGGACGATATTTATCGTTGTTATATGGTATGTTAAATACCATAAGAAATACTGGATGTGAGAAAGGGGATTTTCAAAGTGTATTTTGAGAATGAATTATTTATATAAAATCGATGGATTTTATATAGAAAAGGAAAGGGTTTTTATAAAAGAAAATATTTATAAAATCGAAGGATAAGTTATAATAAAGGAAATATTTATTTGTTAGAATAAATAGAATAGAAATAGAAAGGAGAATATTTGTAAATCACTTACAAATAGAATTAAAAAGGAAATATTTATTTGTTAGAATAAATAGAATAGAAATAAAAAGGAGAATATTTGTAAATCATTTACAAATAGAAATAAAAAGGGAATATTTATTTAGAATAAATGAATAGGAATATTTATTTAGTAAATAAATAGAATAAAGGATTTATATATTTAGTAAATAAATAGAATGAAGGATTATTTATTTAGTAAATAAATAAAATAAAGGATTTTGTATTGGGAAAATAAATAGAGGAGTTATTCGAATAGGAGTTAATCAAATAGAGTTAAACAAAAATTAGAAACTGACTAGAGATTAATAAGTTGAATGGTTTTCTAAGTATCGATCTGATGTTGGTTTCGGCCTTCGGGGTTTATACTTAGGGAGTTGTTCTCTTATTAGTTTATAGTCAGGGAGTGATAGTTATGGAGGAATAGTGATACGTAATTAAGCCATGGAAATGTTTTCCAGTGTTAATAACGTATATTTTCTAAACATAGAAAATGAGGATATATATTTATATATGTTTGATGATTGATCGATATAATTTCCACTTGGAAATAATATCGTTGTTTGCACACTTGTTTTCTTTGATAGTTAACTCACAGACTATCAAAGTTTTGACCATTTTAACGTTGTTAATATGGAGAGACCGGTTGGATTATATTCAAAGAACCACTCTGTATTGGCGTAAGCGTTGCGATCATTTATGCCAAAGATAATTGAAGACGGAGTAAAGTGCAAGGGCTGTCCTGTTTACAGAATAGTGCCTTCGGTTTGTCCAGTCCCAGGACAACTTGTATGGACGAAGGTCTGACAGAGTATATCTGGTAGATCACATAAGTTGATCGTTTCAAACGTATTTACTTTGGTAGCGGAGGAATTAGTTTCTCTTAGCTTTATACCCGTGGTATTTTTGGGGAAATCAATTTGTGATTTGGTGGGTATGACGATGTGACATTCAAAGTGAATGAAGATTTGATATGAAAAAGATAAGCGTAGCATCTAGCCTCACATCCGGTAATGACAGAAATCGGGCATGCAACATGGCCAAGTCGGTCGCTCCGAAGTAGGGTGTAAAATCACCTATCTAGAGAATATTCCTTTGCTTCTTTAATCTATCAATGTTGTCCCATATATATATACGGGAACGGTTGCTGATCCCAACCGTTGGTGATGTACATTCGATACACTCAAGCGAAATGAGTGGTCGGTCATGTGTGGCTGAGTTGCAAGATGTTCTTGTTGAACTCCAGTGTATCGTTCCTAGAGTACACTGATCGGAAGGTGGTTCCATACCTTGTCATAGTTGGAAACCCATTACCCAATAAGTGCTTGCAGTTTTGATTGTATACTATATATGTAGAACGTGAGATGAAAGCGTTTCTGCTAGATGATTATTATAGTTGTGGTTGATAGACATTATTATAATATCAAAAAGGTTTTTGATATAAAGATATTTTGGATTCTCATAAGGGAAAAACCCGTTCCGTTATACGGCGTGGTCTTACGAGATATCGTTTACTTGTTCAGAACGTTTTAAACTGTTTTACTCATACCAGTCCCATGACTGACCCGGAGTTTAATTTGTTTTGTTTCCCTAAACTCTTGGGTGCCTAAATTTGTACGGGCAGTCAAGTAGTCGGGATTTACAGATACAATTGGGGAGCTTGGAGCAGGAGGCTTCAAGATTCTATAGCTATTATTATTTCTGCTATTGTTGTAAGTGTTGTACTCTGATAAGTGCTATTGTATACATAACTGTTATATTTCAAAGTTATGTTATATATTGTATGTTATTCGTTCCGCTGTGAGATTTGTGTTACTCTGATGATGTAAGTTCTTCTTTTCTTCTTCTATTCTCAGTTTCTATCTTATCTATCCTCACCCTCTCAATTCTTTCTATTAATTACCGGGATTTTTCGATGTTTGGTTAGTCATCATTGAGTTTATGTCGATAACCAAAGTCACTAAAAATCTGGGTCATTACAGTTGGCATCAGAGCTTAAGTTAAGAATTACCTTGGCTCTGTGGCGTGACTAAGTAGAGATAGGGTTAGTAATACCCTAGATTGAGTTGAGTATATATATACGAGTGCGTATTTGTATTTGATATAAAAATTGTTTTATATTGTGGATATTCATTGGCTGAGTTGTTTATGAGTTCTGGTCGATCAGTTTGATCCACTGTAACGGTAGGAATAAATAAACACTTGAATACGATGGACCGACACAGTATGGATATGTGATATATTATCATATATAGGATGTGTTGGTAGTAATTATAATCAGATAAGATTATAAAATGTGAAATGGTTATATATAACCAATCAGAATTTATACAAGTGAATTATATGAAATTGAAATGAATTAAATCTGAATTTAGATCAGAATTGGAATTTAAAATCCCAGAAAGGGGAAAGGTGTTTGTAAATGAATCTGGATTTAATATATGTGAATTTTAAGATCCTGGGAGATTTTAAATTTGTTTACAACATTGTAAAAGGGTATTTGTAATTGATTTCAAGGTGGAAATGTTTAAAAATGGGTTTTGAAAGTACTATAGTATTGAACTCACTTCGGTAGCTGGAAAATAGATTCCGATGTTGATCATGACATCATCGGTGTTCATTTTCGAGTATGTAAGTGACGGATTACTACTAAGGATTTTGTTTTGAATTGTTTGAGAAAAACAAGTTGTTTGGATACTTTGAAATAAATACTTTGATTTTTGATATGGTAAAGTGTTTTGAAACTCCCAAGAAAAAGACAGTTTGAATTTAAAAGCGATTGAATAAAGATTGTGGAGACAAACTGGAATGGAACCCAGTTAAGTGGAATTTGAATTGTAATAGAAAATATCAAGATAAAATGGGATTTGTAACATAGAGATTTTGAAATGATATTGGGTCGGGGAGTTAAGGGTTTGAAATCGAGATTGGAACTCGAATTGGAAATGAAGTTGGACTTGAGTATAAGGCTATGGTTTGATTTGTTGGCAAAAACAGATTGGAAATTGATTAAGATGACATTTTTATATGTGGATTGATGACAGGTGAAGTGATAAAGTTGATATGCCCGACAAAAAGGTACAAGTTTATATTTGATATAAGCATGAGATTTATGAGCTGAATTGGTAAGCCGCTTAGATGTTTGATTTTCTTTTGGGTTGGAGAAGGCATAGAGAGGCGAGTTGTGGTTTTACCGATAGGGCTGTACAAAGGAGGTTTTGGCAAAATTTTCTGAAAATTTAAAGTGTTAGAAAATTTTCAGAATTTTTGAAAATTTTAGTTAGTCAGAATGAATAAATATTTTAGTCGATATTAATTGGTTCAGTTGAAATCAGAAATAAGGGGTAAACAAATCTTAGGAATTCCAATAGATAGGGTCGTCCTCTAACTTAGCAATTTCGAGGACGAAATTATTTTAAGTGGGAAAGATTGTAATGACCCGCATTGTCAGAGGTATTATAATTAATTTATTTAATTATATAAATAGTGATTTAGGGAATTAAATCGTCGTTAATTAAATTATAGTTAATATTTAATTAATTTAAATAATAGGATAATATATTTAATTCAGAAATAATCAAAATATTGGAAATCACAATATTCTATGAACTGGGTCATCCCTAAGATTTAACTCAGCTTAGAGTTGAATTATATTGACGAATATATTCAATCGACGTCAGTTTGAACGTATAATTATGATATAATTAAAATAGAGCTTGAAATGGCGCGGCAGTTCGCTATTTGGCGATTCGAACTTCAACTGAGTATACAGGGTTCGTTTTAAATCGGATTTCTGTGAAACAAGAAACGTGTGGAGCTGGTGGAGTATATTTTTCTAATGGAAGAGAAAAATTTGGATTTCGTCGGGTAGATTTTGATTTATGGACAAATTAAATTTTAGAAAAGTCGCTATGGAATTTTTAATAATTTAATTCGATTTAAAAGGGTTTTTGACCATAACTTGAGATAACGACCGAATTAAGCCACGAAACGAATTCCGCTGAGTTCGTATCGTCGTTTAGAGTCAGAAAACATATATAGTTTGTTATTTGTGAACATCGGAAAATTTGGTGTCTAAAGGAGCACTTAGGGTGAGTAGAAAATAGCGTACCTGGAAACAGTCTCGGAATGCGACGAAGTGTGTGCCATTGGGTTCGTATTAATTTATCGTTATAAGGAAGTCAGGTTTCACGGCAAACCAATGACGTATGTGACTTTGGTGGCCAAAAAGGCCTTATTTTGAGTTAACCATTTATACGTTTTAAACAAGGATAACTTTATTTGAATGGTTAACTGGTCAAATGAACTCAGAATTCAACGAAACAAGTTACATACGAAACCTTAGGAAGAGGTCTACTGAAACGTCAAGGCCTCATATTTTAAGGATTTTTTCTGTAATTTTAAGGAATTAATGCTCGGTGTTTTTCATCGATATTTTTCTAAAGGATTTTTGCAAACGGTGTCGGAATTCGACGAAACCTGTCTCATTGGATCCGGAATATTTTTCTATGCTAGGATTAGTATTTTTCATCTCGACCAGAGCTCGTTTGTAGGACCTTTTGCCCATATTTCTCAATGAAGTTTAGTAGAATAAAATAAAATAAAAAATATCTGAATCCTACACCCTATAAATACTCCCCCCCCCCCCCCCTTTAACATTCCTTATAACCTAAACTCCACTTCTCTGGCAATCGGCCGCCACCGAGTTCCTCAAAACGTGAGGAAAATTCCTCTTTAGAAAAATCAGTAGAAATTCCTATAAACCTTATGATGTGTAGCTATGAGTTGGTGTTGCGGTAAGCTTCACTCTTGTATGGTTTTACAAGGCTCGACGTTGATTTTTTTTCCACTGGAAATCGCCACGTGGCGCCGGAGGTCAAGTGATTGGGTCGACTGGAAGGAAGTCGAGTACCTGAGTTGAAAGAAGGGGTTGTCAACGCTGTTTGGTGGCCGAGATGAGGGCTGTTGGTGGTCAAGCAGGGGGTGGCAAATGGGACAGCAGGTCGATATGAGGAGGGGCGTCGAGTTTGTTGAGTTGGGGTCGGTTAGGTGGAGTTCGACTTGGTGAGTGCAAAGGTAAAGTCGACGGCACTGTATGGTGGCCGAGGTGATGTCAGGGAAGGGTCAAAATAGGGTCAATGGTTTGGATATTTGGGTTGAAAGGGGTGGGATGCTACTGTGTTCGTGAATGGGAGGTCTGGTTGTATTATTGGTTTGGGATCTGGAAGGAGCGATTTTCGTTTTGTGGAAAAAGAGAATTTGCGGGTCTGGTATGATAAAGTGCGGGTGGGCTGAATTGGTGATGGGCCGGGAGATTTAAGAAGGGGGTTGGGATTTGGGCTAAGCTAAACAAATGTGAGGCCCAAATGAAATAAACCTAAGTTTAATTATTTCTATTTTTTTCATATAAACTTGTATAACTCATATCTTCGCCATACGATATCGGTTTTCAGCGAAACAAGATCCGTTAGGATCATATGGACGGACACTACCCAATGGAACTGACTGGAAGTGGAGAGGAGCTCGTTTGAATGTATGACAAAATAAATTGTTTGATTCAAATCAAACAAACAGTTTATCATTCTTTAACGATGAACTGCCAAAGTGAGTAAATCTCACCAACTCTAAACAGTTTATAATTTCATGTTGTATTTTTAGAACTGTTAGAAATTGTCTGATTTACTGTGTGTTGACTGTTTGATTGAACTGCTAGTCAGTTAGTTGAGTTTCTATATTGATTCTATTTAACAGAATATATCATATAGAACTGAAAGCGATGTTATCCATATTGTTTATCATCTGTGATGCAGGGAAACAGGTTGGAGGAATCCAACTGGATTCCTCAACAGTTATTTTATGGTTTTTCATCTATTGAAAATATATGATGTGTTATAATCTGTTGTTGATTTTGTATGTTTGGACGATATTTATCGTTGTTATATGGTATGTTAAATACCATAAGAAATACTGGATGTGGGAAAGGGGATTTTCAAAGTGTATTTTGAAAATGAATTATTTATATAAAATCGATGGATTTTATATAGAAAAGGAAAGGGTTTTTTATAAAAGAAAATATTTATAAAATCGAAGGATAAGTTATAATAAAGGAAATATTTATTTATTAGAAAAATTGAATAGAAATAGAAAGGAGAATATTTGTAAATCATTTACAAATAGAATTAAAAAGGAAATATTTATTTGTTAGAATAAATAGAATAGAAATAGAAAGGAGAATATTTGTAAATCATTTACAAATAGAATTAAGAAGGGAATATTTATTTAGAATAAATGAATAGGAATATTTATTTAGTAAATAAATAGAATAAAGGATTTATTTATTTAGTAAATAAATAGAATGAAGGATTATTTATTTAGTAAATAAATAGAATAAACGATTTTGTATTGGGAAAATAAATAGAGGAGTTATTCGAGTAGGAGTTAATCAAATAGAGTTAAACAAAAATTAGAAACTGACTAGAGATTAATAAGTTGAATGGTTTTCTAAGTATCGATCTGATGTTGGTTTCGGCCTTCGGGGTTTATACTTAGGGAGTTGTTCTCTTGTTAGTTTACAGTCAGGGACTGATAGTTGTGGAGGAATAGTGATACGTAATTAAGCCATGGAAACGTTTTCCAGTGTTAATAACGTATATTTTCTAAACATTGAAAATGTGGATATATATATTTATATATGTTTGATGATTGATCGATATAATTTCCACTTGGAAATAATATCGTTGTTTGCACACTTGTTTTCTTTGATAGTTAACTCACAGACTATCAAAGTTTTGACCATTTTAACGTTGTTAATATGGAGAGACCGGTTGGATTATTATCCAAAGAACCACTCTGTATTGGCATAAGCGCTGCGAATCATTTATGCCAAAGATAATTGAAGGCGGAGTAAAGTGCAAGGGCTGTCCTGTTTACAGAATAGTGCCTTCGGTTTGTCCAGTCCCAGGACAACTTATATGGACGAAGGTATGACAGAGTATATCTGGTAGATCACGTAAGTTGATCGTTTCAAACGTATTTACGTTGGTGGCGGAGGAATTAGTTTCTCTTAGCTTTATACCCGTGGTATTTTTGGGGAAATCAATTTGTGATTTGGTGGGTATGACGATGTGACATTCAAAGTGAATGAAGATTTGATATGAAAAAGATAAGCGTAGCTTCTAGCCTCACATCCGGTAATGACAGAAATCGGGCATGCAACATGGCTAAGTCGGTCGCTCCGAAGTAGGGTGTATAATCACCTATCTAGAGAATATTCCTTTGCTTCTTTAATCTATCAATGTTGTCCCATATATATACGGGAACGGTTGCTGATCCCAACCGTTGGTGATGTACATTCGATACACTCAAGCGAAATGAGTGGTCGGTCATGTATGGCTGAGTTGCAAGATGTTCTTGTTGAACTCCAGTGTATCGTTCCTAGAGTACACTGATCGGAATGTGGTTCCATACCTTGTCATAGTTGGAAACCCATTACCCAATACGTGCTTGCGGTTTTGATTGTATACTATATATGTAGAACGTGAGATGAAAGCGTTTCTACTAGATGATTATTATAGTTGTGGTTGATAGACATTATTATAATATCAAAAAGGTTTTTGATATAAAGATATTTTGGATTCTCATAAGGGAAAAACCCGTTCCGTTATACGGCGTGGTCTTATGAGATATCATTTACTTGTTCAGACCGTTTTAAACTATTTTACTCATACCAGTCCCATGACTGACCCGGAGTTTATTTTGTTTTGTTTCCCTAAACTCTTGGGTGCCTAAATTTGTACGGGCAGTCAAGTAGTCGGGATTTACAGATACACTTGGGGAGCTTGGAGCAGGAGGCTTCAAGATTCTATAGCTATTATTATTTCCGCTGTTGTTGTAAGTGTTGTACTCTGATAAGTGCTATTGTATACATAACTGTTATATTTCAAAGTTATGTTATATATTGTATGTTATTCGTTCCGCTGTGAGATTCGTGTTACTCTGATGATGTAAGTTCTTCTTTTCTTCTTCTATTCTAAGTTTCTATCTTATCTATCCTCACCCTCTCAATTCTTTCTATTAATTACCGGGATTTTTCGATGTTTGGTTAGTCGTCATTGAGTTTATGTCGATAACCAAAGTCGCTAAAAATCCGGGTCATTACAAATAGTCACACTAGTTTCATAAGTATACGATACATGAATGATTGGCTCTAGTGCAAGTGGGAGATTGTTAGAGTTTGTGCCCTAGAGGCAATTCATTTGATGAGATTGATAACACTGTTGATGTTATTATTTTATTTGGAATAAAATGTTATTCTATTATATTATATTTATTGCGTAATATAATTAATAATATAATAGAAGTCCTTAGAATAATAATACGGAATTATATGGTTCGAGTAAGACTGAACTTGAGATTATATAATGTGATAAGTATTATAATTCTTAAATGTCCCTAGTCAAGTTTTATTGTTTATATAGGACAACAATAAAGCGTTGAGACTAGTATGTTGATTGACTGATGATCACATCTCATTGATCATTGATATACGTGATATTAATGTCAAAACATAAGTACGTATTGAAGAATATCGTATTGGGCTGACCCATTTTGAGATAACTCCATGGAATATAATAAATAGTATCATAAGTTATTTTCATAGTGACAGTGATGTAATGGTCCTCAGACCTGAAATCATTATAATTTTATTCAAGGATATTTGTGTTTTTATATCATCTAAAGTTATTTCGTAACAGAGTAACGATAACGGTGATTATTGGATACATCTCGGGTCGAATGAAAATTATGAATGATCTAGATGGAATTTAACACAACGATATATTCGTAGTGATATCCATGGGCCTCTTGATTGAGTGAGACAGTGAAATGCATGGCCGTGCTCAAATATTTATTTGTTTTAAACAGTCTACTCATCGATCAAGAAAACGGATTAAATTATAATGAGAATGATACGATCCATGCCTCTAGTTTAATCCAGGATATATTGTTTAAAAGGATTATATTACATTGATACACTGGTCACAGAAGGATGTATTGAATCATTGATCTTATTATAACTTGGGTAGCAGTGATGTATTGCTAGATGTCGCTCACTGTTTACAGTTTAAATACGATTTAAATTGTTGCCAACGTTATAATAACCTATCGGGTGACACACTTAGAACGTTATAAAGGAAGAACATATATTGGGTAAATAAATTATCAAATTTGTTGATATTTTATATTGTATTGAAATGGTATACAAGTGATTCCTTATTTAATGGAGCATACTTGATTTTATAAGGGTTTTGACTATTCACTTTATAAGATAGAATGGAGCCGTCATTTTTTTTTTTTGGATAGATAAAAAAATAAAAATAAAACCCTAACTTTACCTTTCACGATACCCTTGGATATGGCGGCTAGCACCCAAACTCCTCTTTCTTTTTGATTTTGATCGAAAAGAGAAGCATTCGTGTGGATAACCAATAGAGGCCGGCGATTGACATGCTATACGATTTGATGCATCATCCTTCATCGATTAGGGTTTCATCTGGAATCAATACATCAGGTATAAAAGTTTTAATCCCAATTTATATAAGTTTTGGTTTATTTTTCTTGCTAAGATCCCAACCTTAAGTAGTTAAAGCAAAAGGGGAACTCGATTAGATCGAATTATTTCCTTCACAAATCTCTTATGCCAAATCCAAGGCTCACTTGTATTGGCTAAAAGACATAAGTTGTTATTTGATATTTTCATACTTAAGATGTAAATATTTTTCTTTCTAATCCCTTCAAAAATTATGTTTGAATTAATATCTTCGATAAAGAACTTATCTTTTTCAAATCTAATTTTATAGCCTTTATCACATAATTGACTTATGCTGTGTAGGTTATGTTTTAAATTCTTAACTAGTAAAACATCAGAAATAGTAGGAGTTTTAAAATTACTGACATTGTCGATGCCAATCACATATCTTTTTGAGTTATCACCAAAATTGACTATTCCACCATCTTCATAGACTATAGTATTCAATAAGCCAGAATTTCCCGTCTTATGCCCCGAAAGCCACTATCAAGAATCTGTTTATCTTTTTTAATTTTCACCATTTGCCCATCAAGTTTTGAATCATCTATAGCTATATAACACATTTGTTCTCGTACAGCACACTAGTTTGGTAGATAACTTGATTTTCAATAAAATTAAATGCAAACTTATGAAACAATGATGAAATGCATACCTTTGAACTAGTGTTATAAAAAAATTCAAAAAAATCCATTTAAACTTGTAAAAAATCTAGATTGTGAAAACTTTGAAAACCAATGCTCTGATACAAATTGTTGGGGATGCGGATTAAAGATCTTAAGGCAAACTAAACACTAGAGGAGGGTGTATGGTGTTTTATGGATTTTATTCATTTTTTTATTTTATTGATTAAACATAAATTTATGAAAATCACATATATCAACAATCACGTAATCAAATACAAATATAGAAAAAAGCAATCCTCGGTTATGCGGATTTTATATAGGTTCGGAGTTATCCTACATTCAGTCTTACACAACGCTGAGTTATGCGGATTTCTTTTCAATATAATCCTCAAAACACAATCCTCGGTTTCAATGGCCATGAGGTGCACCACCACCTACTTCTGAGCACAAGGTGCTCTCTTGATATACCCGGCTAGAAGATCATTGATTTCCGGGCTAAGATCACACCCAATCTATTTATAAGATAATATCACACCTTTTCTCAGTATCAATTTTGAAGTATTGACTCAATAGGACTTGATCTTGCGATCTTTGATTACAAACAGCCTGTAACTCTTGAGTAGCACTTGAATTTCAGGGAGAGTTTGATGTAGCATTGAAAGAGAAGAAGATTGATATAATTTCTTTGAAAACCATTAGAGTATAAGTATAGATTTTGAGAAATTAAGAAGATTAATGTCAAGAGGAGAAAGGAAGAAGAAAGAGATGAGAAGATATTAAAAAATTCGAAATGTGAAGCCTATTTATGTTTTTCCAACAGCCATAACCATTCAGAAAAGGTTTGAATTCAAAAGACATAACTTTTCAAAATTTAAAAATAAAACCAATGACACATATGTAGATATACATAAATGTATTTGTCGACGTATCATAGTATAATTTCAAAATAAAATTTTAAATCAAAGCAAATAATGTTTAAATAAATTATGGTGATTTCTAAGTAAAACGAACCATATTCCTTTATATTAAAATAAAGTATTTTAAGTAGAAATATATATTAAAAACATATATTAAGACGATTTAATAATGATTAAAAAGTAGATATAAAATGATATAAAAGTATATATAATAGTATGAATATATATAAATTAATATAAATAAGTAAATTGAAAACATAAGTAACTATAATAAAATTAGCACTAAATTTTAAGTAAAACTATTTGAATTTAGTAGTTCAAATATATTAAGTATAATTTTAAACTAGGAGTTAAGAGTAGATTTCAAGAGTTAAAATAAATTTAAGAATATAGAGATATAAATTTAAAATAAGGAAGTAATTTTGAAATCATTTTGAAAATAGAATTAAAAACAAAAAAGTAATCTCCAAAATCATTTGAAAGTAGTGAATGAACTTTGAAAACAGAATTCAGTGCTAACCAGAGTTTTAACAAGATATCTAGACAATATTACTTTATATTTCTTGAACTCTTGGATTCTTGATACTCATGAGTCCTGTATCTTGAACTCTTCTACTCTGAAATCCTGATTTTCTAAACTGTATAGTCTTCAATAATCAATACTTGTATAGATTTCCTGCATATACACACACAAATACACACACATACACCCACACACACACAAACACACACACATATATATATATATATATATTATTAATAACAATGTTAATATGTATTTTATAAAAATAAAAATTCAAACAAGGTTGTTGTCATTAAAACCATCATCATCATCTCAATCCCGAACAATATTTTTTGTAAATTTTCCCAGATCGTCTAAAATGAGGAAATATAAATGTATTCAAAATTACAAGGAATAGGTAATATTTTATTTAGAATTAAACGTGTAAACTACGTGCAAAACATGTGATTTACCTATCTTTTCCTTTGGTTTGTTTTGAGCATTCCTTATAATTTCAAACTTTTATGTTAAAAGGCAAAGGGACTATTTTACAAAAATCAAACAAAACCTTAAGCAACCTAAAAACACAATTGGATTTTGAAACTTACAAGGGCAATTTTATAATGACCCGAACTTCCCCGTTAAGGAAAGCCCGGATTGCGTTGAGAACACGACAAATCAGAACACAAACAGAAGAACATTTCATTGCTTATTACAACAATTCCATCAGAATACAAGAATATACAGAGTATGAATAAATAATATACATCCGAACAATATCAGAGATTTAAATTACATTTAAATACATAGCAGCGGAAAAATAATACAAAACACGACAGAAGGAGAAAAATGGATACAGAGCTTTCCGAATATCATCCCAGCTGTAAACCAGGATCCTGTGAATATAAATCTGCAAAACCAAAACTACTAGCTGATCGTGTGGAAAATAGGGGCACCCAGAGTTTAGGTTAAAACAATAAACTCCAGGTCAGTCATGTGATTGGTGTGAGAACTAAAACAGTTATTTAAAACTTTACTTTAAATCAGATATATCAAGGGACCACGCTGTATAACACGGAATGGGTTTTCTCCCAAGAATACCAGTGCATATAACAAAACAGTGCAATGCTCTTTGGAAAAAAATGAAGTCATTATAAGACTCAGGTCCCATCACACAATGCAACGCAAGCCGGAGGATAGAGTTTTTTACCTTATAATGGCTAAAATATGTTTGATACATATAAAACAATGGCAATTGACATTATTACTAGTGCTTATATGTTTCAAAAACAATTACAATCATAAGTATCAATTATAAACGGCATAAGTGCCCCATACCACTATGTCGCCATATATAGGTTTACAATCAAAACCGCATAATGTCGTATTTGGAAATTGGATTTTCGTCATGAATCAAGGCAAGGGATCATCCTTACCATTTTGAGACAATCTAGCCCATGTCTCAAGATCAGGACGCATCGACCCTTGGATTTTCAGGGCCGGTCCACACAAAGTGGATTAAAATGCCTGAATACTGCGTTTCCCCTCCCTGTGGGGCGTAAATCTGGTCTGTATAAAGACCATCCATCGGCTCCACAGAGACCGACATAACCGAGGCGCCTCGCTATCCATCATCCACATAAGTAAAACGTCAGGGCTTGTAAAACGCTGACACCACTCCTAGCTAGAAGGAAACGCATGCCCTCCCTGCAGTCCTTTCCCGTTTCTTGTTCATACCGGGGTATGAGGATCGCGAATCAACATTATACACAAAGCCAGCTGCATTAAAGCCATGCTTTGATCATCAACCACAAGACTCTGCTTTTCAATAAAAGCCTTGATCATAGCAACTTTGTATGCCACGTTGTCAATCTACAACGTCAGACACACATCCATTTACAAGTCCATTCTAGGTCTGAACGAAACCGGAGGTACCTTATTCCTCATCCCATATGTCCAATACAGGAGAGAGGCCCTCGCACATCTGGTCTATCTCCGAGTACGTCTGGACGATCACCACTTATTAACTTGTCTTGGGTGTACAGCCAAATCAAGACATCTGTAATCATCCAAACGATGTGAAGACCTCCGGTCTTCAACCACTGCCTTTATCCTCGACATATCGTCGAATCAATTATTCAGAATGGGATAAACCTGGTCTTTCTGAATAACTCGCGTATATAATAAACAAGTGCTATAAAAACACAACATACGCTTCATTCCAATCCAGAATATTTCTTTATTCATATATTCTTATACTTTGGGAAAGGTTCCCATTAATTTTTTTCAAAGATAAATTCTTTAAATTTATTCTTTAATCTTCCTTTGGATATCAATTCAAACCAAATTATGGATTATCCAAACTAGTTGGGATTAACGAACCTTACCGAAGTAATGTAACGACCCAGAAAATCTGAACCAATTTAAAATTTTTAAATTGGTTAAAAATAATGGATTTTAAATATTCAAAATAAATATTTTAAATAATAGCGATGAAAACTGAGTTTGAGTCGACAATTGAAAACGAATATAATTAATTATAATTATAAACAAGGCCTGAAAAGGCGCTGCAGTTTCAAAAATTGAATTCAAACTTTGTTGGACTGTACCGGGTGCAAAACAAAACGGATTTTAGTGAAACCAAAAATATTTAAATTTGTTAGTGAATACCTTTCTATCGAATCTGAAAAATCGAATTTTCATAGCGGAAAGCAAAAGTTATGGCCAAATGAATTTTCAGAAAGGTCGCTATGGAATTTATATAGCCCGTGAAATTGGCCATTTTGCATACGACCTCGGAATTCGACGAAACCACTTTTGTTGGATCCGGGATGTGAAGTTATCGCTAGGTTTCAAATTTCATAATTTTTGAAGCTAGTATGTGAGCGTGGCAAAGGAAAACGTGTTTTGGTCAATTACAGTTAAATTGGATCGACCAGAAATGGGCCTTTTTGCAAACGGTCTCAGAATTTGACAAAACTAGTTTTGTTGGGACCGTATCGTCAAAACATAGCTAGATTTATTTTTCGGGAATTTTTCGAATCAGTTTGTGGCCTTGGCAAATTGAAATGTACGTTCAAATCAAATATTGAATGTTTTATATTTTAATTTGAAGGAAAACTGACTGAAATAGTCGAATGGGCCTACGAAACATATCCCATTGTGTTCGGAATGGGGGTAAAACGCTAGGGACGACAGTTGTTGGGTTTGAATTGGTGTTCGTCTGTGTAAGGGGTATTTTAGAGATTTTAAAATATATAAATAAAAAAAATTCTATTGGGCCAGCTCAACACTCTCTCTCCCCGTCTTCTCCGAAACCCCTCGAACCAACGGCGACAGCTCTTCGTTTCTTCTCCCCTCGTTTTCTCCTCCTCCACGCGATAAAAGCCAGTGCCCTAGTTAAGTTTTTTGTAGAGAACCTTCCCCTCTTCACATCCATACTGATCTCGCCGTTTATCGTTGTGTATATTGGTGGAACCAACCCCAGGAACTCACGCCGTTCGAGCCCCCAGAACTCCTCCACCGTACCACCGAGTTCCTCCGTTCTCTGGCAGGAGGCGTGCCACTCCTAGTCGGATGTTGGGGTGGTAGTTGATCGGGGTGACGACGACGTGGGTGGCCAGAAACCTAAACCCTAGGTTTGAACAAAACTGAGAGGTATACGGTTTATTTTATATAAACTGTTTTCCACAATTAAAACCGTTGCAAACTTCTAAAAATCGTATCTTTTTCGTTTCCTGTCGAATTTCAGTGAATACAAGAGATGCCGGGACCGTGTGGACGTCTTCTACATTTTAGAAGAGACCGCATATTTTTCTGAGTCTTCTGCTATTTTAAGTGGAGTGGAACCCAATGTGAGATTTCTAATTTATAAACGATATGGAAAACGACGATGTATAAATTATATAGTCGATGTATGAGTTATATAAACGTTGTACACCTCATGTATAAGCGTTGTATAAGTTGTACGTTCGATGTATAAGTTATATATGTGTTGTAAAAATTATATATATGTTGAAATAGAAGTGAATTGCTATATATAAATATATATATATATATGCCCCTCGTCCACAAACCATGGACGATATTTATTAATTGTGACTGGTGTGAAAATTGATTGATAGAGAATGGTTGTTTGGGATTGTTTGTGGTTGATATTGATTGATTGTGGTTGAAAAATACCCATTTGTGGTGGAGAAATATTTGGTTGAAACCACATAGGATTAGTTTGTGGAAATGAAATAAATATGTACATGCCGCCTGCGTGCTAACTAGATGCATGATCCCCATTGTCAAAAACCGCGAGGTTTTAAGGTAGAGCGAGGAGTCGTACTAGGGACGGTCCCGGTTTTAACTACCCTGCCGTTATGCTGCCGAAATTTTGAATAATATTCCTGTGTTTGAATTATTTTCATTTGCTGAAACTATATTTATTCATTGAATAGAAGACCTTCATGTGTTGAATCGATATTCATTCGTTGATTAGAAATTCATGTGTTGAGTGGTATTCATATTTTGAAATAAATTGTTTTATAATAAAAATCCCAATTTTAACACCTATATAAACTATATAAAATAATATTGTTTTGAAATAATTTGTTTTACAATAAAAATCACATTTTTATTATATACATGAATTGTTGAAATGTGAAGTGTTAAAAATAGCAACTCGTTCAAATAAATATGCATGAGTTGAAATATTCATTAATTAGCTAATGATATGATTTTTGCCTATGCATGCAACATTAGAATGAATGGTGTTTTAAAACTAAATGGAACCGAATATGAAGTTGGATGGAAAATGATAAGTGATAAGAACTGTATATATGTACATGCATATTTATTGGACAGGTTATAGCAAAGGGGCTAGAGAAGAGGAATAAAAATTTTGTGCCCGACAAATAGGTACACATTTACTGTTTTGTTTGGGTGATGATTTTATGAGCCTGTTGGCTAGCCGCTTGGCTTTTTCTTTTTCTTTATGACATGAGACGCCCGTGTGGCTATTTGGGAATTTTCCCAGCCCCTCCCGTACAAAGGAGGTTATGGCGAAATTTTCCAAAATTTAAAGGCGTTAGTGAAATATTTGAAGTGAAAACGATGTTGAAATTGTTGAATGAACTATATTTATATAAATATATAAATATAAATAAAATTAAAACGAAACGTGGCCGTGCAGTTAACGTTTTGAAACCGTGATTTCAAACAACTAGTGCGGGAAATCCGACCATTGGATTTTCCCAAAACCGCAACCGTTGGGTTCGCTTTGGAAATATCTTTCCAACGGCACCAACTTTGTAAAAATCCAACGGTTGGATTGTCTGGAATGTTTAATTCAAATCTGAAGAAAAACAGCGCCAGAATTGATTATATTTATATATATACATATATATAAATATAAATATATTTAATCGAATAACGACGCTGCAGTTCGTATTTTGAAATTGAAAATTCAAACGATTGTACCGGGAGATCCGACCGTCGGATTTTCCCGAAACTGGAACCATTGGATTCGTTTTGAAAAGACCTTTCTAATGATGTAAATTTTGTGAAGATCCAACGGTTAAATTTTCAGATATGTGTAAATCAAATCTGAAGAAAAACAGCGCCACGGCCGCGTTATGGCCCGAAGCGTCGTTTTGAATAAATTGACTGTTTTAAAAATAAATAAAAATAGCGATAAATCGTTATAAAATACCATAAACGATATGAAATGGAAATAAACTGAATTTGATCGATTTATGTGGTATTTGATGGTTGAATGTGTTTGGTGTGAAAATTACCTTAAAGAACAAAATTGGTGTTGTCGAATAATTTAACCATTGAAGTAAATTGATTTGAAATTCTAAATATACGTGAATTATTTGAAAAGGCCGAGTTAATTCTCATTTCAAATAATTGACCGATGATTGAAAGTCGAAGATGAAGACGGTGGTCGAAGACCGGAGATCTTCACCTCGTTTGGATGGTATCCGAGGTCCTGATTGGGAGGCATCCCGAAATATGGATAATGAGTGGCGATCGTCCAGACGTACGTGGTGATCGATGGATTTGCGAGGTATTTAGTGCCTCCAGTTTCGTTCAGACCCAGAACGGACTTGTAAATGGACTGTGTGTCTGACATTGGATTTTATTCTGTGTTGATTGATCTCTATTGAATATACATCTGTTTGGCGGCGGAGAATTTATTCTTTTGCTTAACGCCCTTCTCTGAGACGCACGAGCTCAGAGGTTGTATATCGATGGATATCAGTCGCATGGCGTGAATTGCTAGTGTGGCATGCCTAAGTGGCAAATGATCAGGACTTCTGTTGAAAAGCAAAGTCTTGTGGTGATGATCAAAGCACCGCCTGTGTGGCGTAGCTTTGTGTATAACGTGAAATCGCGGGCCTCACACCTCGGTATGAACCAGAAACGGGAGAGGACATCAGGGAGGGCCTGCGTTTCTTTTTAGCTAGGGTGGTGTCAGTGACCTACCAGCCCTGACATTTATATACTTTTCACCTGTGTGGTTGTTGCTGTTGCGAGGCGCCTCGGTTTGATCGGACGATCCGGGTCCGATGGAGTCATTCATTGGCTCGTTTACGCCCCAAAGGGCGGGGAGACGTAGTGTTCATGCATAATAATCCACATCGGTGGACCGGCCCTGACGATCAAAAGGGTTGATGCGTTCTGATCCTGTGGCTCGGGCTAGAGAGTCACGAATTCGGTAAGGACTATCTTTTGCCTTGGTTCATGACGGAAATCCAATTTCCAAATACGTGACTGTGCGATTTTGATTGTATACCTATATATGGCGACATAGTGGTATGGGGCATTAATGCCGTCTATGATTGAAATTGTTTTTGAAACATATAAACACTAGTAATAATATCAAATGCTTTTGTTTTATTCGTATCAATCATATTTTGGCCATTATAAGGTAAAAACTCTATCCTCCGGTTTGCGTTGCATTGTGTGATGGGAACTGAGTCTTATAATGGCTTTATTTTTATAAAAAGCAATGCGTTGTTTAAAAGAAAGATTTGTTTTAAAGCACTGGCAATCCAATGGAGTAAACCCGTTCCACGAAAGTGGCGTGGTCCTGTGATTAGCCATATTATAAATGTGTTGAGTAGATTTCTCATACCAGTCCCATGACTGACTCGTAGTTTGTTTCACTTTCAAACTCGGGTGCCCCTTTTTCTGCACGGGCAGCCTTGTATTCAGGTTTAGTTGGTTCTTTCTGGATAGCTGGAGCTGAAGATGGATTCTATTATTTATCTCTTTTTATGCTGTTCAGCTCCTATTGTACATATTTTGTTTATTTCCGCTGTAGACATTTATGTATAGCTGAACTGCATTTGTACTAAGTAAGATCCTGTATACTGTGTAATTCTGATGATTACTTTTATCCAGTATATTCTATTGTTCATTATCTGGTGTATTTATTTAATTCTGTTCTGCTATTATTTGTTTCTGTGTTATATTCCAAAGATTACCCTCGTCTCCGTCAGTACGGGATTTGGGGTCGTCACAACGTGGTATCAGAGCTTTGGTTAAGCTTAGTTCTGGAATATAACATATTAATGAACTCGTCAGAAATAGAACTAGTAGTGTTCTAGGACGAGTAACTCATTACAGATAGGATCAGTAATATCCTAGTATGAGTAGCAGAATGAAATAACACCGAGATAGACACATTTACATTCAAGTATTTGTCTCTATATTTTGAAATATCTTTTCTGTTGACCTGACACTTTGTCTGCTAATTGCAGACGCTCTAGAAAATGAGTGCCAGAAACAGAAGAAGTAATACTGACCCAAATATTGAAGCCCTATATATGAAATATAGAAATCTGGGTGGAAAGCCATTCTCGGGCGAAGAATCTATTATGAGAACACAAGCATGGATTCGATCGGCTGAGAAAATCTTCGAAGGATTAAAGCTGAGGGATGACCTGAAGAGATTACTGGCCTCCTGGGCACTCAAACACGAAGCTTTGTTCTGGTGGGATTCAGTTATTAAGGATAATCCAGAAGGTGATATCACCTGGGATAGATTCAAAGTGATTTTCCTGGAAAGATTTACTCCTCCCGAAGCGACTGAGCGCCTATGTGATGAATTTTCTTATTTGATACAAGGAGATATGACCATCCCAGAATATCATAAGAAATTCAACGAACTTTCTCACTTTGCTCCCCATCTAATTCAACATCCGAAGAGGAAGAATTTGAGATTTATCAATGGGCTTCAAAGGAAATACCAGAATAAAGTATTGGGGCACGTGAAGCTTCCCTTTTCTGAAATGATATACATGGCTTACCAGTACGAGGATCTCGACAAGAAAGGTATGTTACAGTACGATGAGGAAGTAAGCTCTAGTGATAAAATTGAGTCTGAAACTGATCGTCCTGAGGCCAGTACAATGTCTGAGGTCAGTAAGAAGCCCAGTGCCAAGAGGAAAAGGGCCAAATCTGAGAAGAAACCAGTAACGACAACTGTATGCTCTAACTGCAATAAGCAAGGACATCTCTCGATAAGTTGCAGATCTCTAAAGAAACGAATCAAAAGTGGATCTAAATCAGATAAGAATTTCCAAGAGAAAAGAGGTTGCAGTAAATGCAGGCAGACTGGTCATCTTGCAAAGGATTGCTGGCTCTTAAAGAAGCCTGAAGTAATTCAAGTGAATGAAGTAGCAGAAACTTCTGATCCCTCAACAAGTCAAGGAAGATCTGATGTTTTAGAAGGAACGCTTACTGTCAAAAACATTCCGGTCAAAGTACTGTTTGACACAGGCGCATCACGAAGCTTTATAGCAAAGAATGCCGTTAAGAAGTTGGATTTGAAATTGAGGAAGCTTAAAGAACCAATGACTGTCCAAAATCCGGTCGGGGGTTCCATCGATCTCAGTTGGGTTTGTGTAGTACCTGTCTCTTTCTCATACTATAAATTCCCTACTATCTCTATCGTCATGAATTTTAATGAATTCTGTGAAAACCCGTAACTTCCCCGTAAAGGAAAGTGTCGGATAGTTCGAGAACAAACCACAACAGAACGCATATAAAAGAACATTTCATTGCATGTTACAACAATGCACCAGATTACATGAATATACAGAGTATAAACAAATAAATATTACACAGAAATATCAGAGATTTAAATTACATTTAAATACATAGCAGCGGAAAATAATACAATACACAACTAGAAGGAGATATACGGATACAAAGCTTTCCGGATATCGTTCCAGCTGTAAACCAGGATCCTGTGAATACAAATCTGCAAAACCAAAACTACTAGCTGCCCGTGTCGAAAATAAGGGCACCCAGAGTTTAGGTTAAAACAATAAACTCCAGGTCAGTCATGTGACTGGTGTGAGAACTAAAACAGTTATTAATCTTTATTTTCAAAGGTAAATCAAGGGACCACGCCGCATAACACGGAACGGGTTTCCTCCCAAGAATACCAGTGCATAAAACAAACAGCGCAATGCTAAATAAAGAAAGATGAAGCTGTTATAAGACCCAGGTCCTATCACACAATGCAACGCAAGCCGGGGGATAGGGTTTTCCCTTATAACAGCCAAAGAATGCTTGATACGTTTAAAACAAATCATTTGATACTATAATAAGTGGATAGTGTATAAAACAACTTCAAATCATAAGTATCAATCATAGGCGGCATGGGTACCATATATCATGTCGCCATATATAGGTTTACAAATAAAACCGCAAATGTCACGTATTTGGAAATTGGATTTCCGTCTATGAACCGAGGCAAAAGATAGTCCTCAACCGATTCGAGACTGCCTAGCCCGAGTCTCAGGATCAGAACGCATCGACCCTTGGAGCGACAGGGCCGGTCCACACGGAGTGGATTAAAAATACCTGAGCACTACGTTTCGCCGCCCTTTGGGGCGTAAGCGAGCCAACTAAATGACTCCATCGGTTCGAGAACGACCGATCAATCCGAGGCGCCTCGTAACAGCAACAACCACATAAGTCAAACTCGTCAGGGCGTGTAAAACCACTGACGCCACTTTTAGCTAGGAGGAAACGTAGGCCCTCCCTGAGGTCCGTCTCCCGTTTTTGGTTCATACCGGGTGTGAAACTCGCGAAGTAAACGTTACACAAAGCTACGCCACAAAGGCCGTGCTTTGATCACCAACCACAAGACTTTGCTTTTCAACAGAAGCCTTGATCATTTGCATCTTAGCATGCCACACAGGCAAACCATCCTATGCAACCGATATCAGTCACACAGAATGAAATCCGATGTCAGACACACAGTCCATTTACAAGTCCGTTCTGGGTCTGAACGAAGCCGGGAGCACCTAGTACCCCGCATATCCATCGATCTCCAAGTACGTCTGGACGATCACCAACTGTTTCCATCTTCTTGGGTGTACAGCCCAATCAAGATCATCAGTTATCACCCAAACGACGTGAAGACTTCCGGTCTTCGACCATCGTCTTCATCTTCGACTTATCGTCGTATCAGTTATTCAGAATGGGATAAACCCGGTCTTTCCGAATAACTCGCGTATATTTTAAATAAGTGTTACACAAACACAACATACGCCTCATTCCAATTCATTAGTCACTGACCGTAAATTAATCAAGAGAATAATTTCCCAAATATTAACCCCGAAGGCCGAAACCAACATCAGATCAATATCCAGAAAACCATTCTGCTTGGCTAACCGACAGTTAGTTTCTAAATTTCACATTCATAGGGAAAGATTCCCATAAATTTTATCAAAGATAAATTCCTTGAATTTATTCTTTAATCCATTTTTGAATATCAATTCAAACTAGTCGGGATTAGCGAACCTTACCGAAGTAATCATTTATTTTAATTTCCCAATCCCAACCTATTCATCCCATGAAGTAAAACTGGTAATACTTCATATCTAACACCACGGTGTTATCGGTAAATTCAATTACCATTTCGAGTTCAAATCTAATTAAAGATTTAACTAACGCCTGGAGCAAAACTGGTGATACTCCATTTCGATTATTTCAATCTAATTAAAGATTCATTAAAACTCCACTTAGTTTTAATCTTTGACTGGGTTAAAGAATCAGTGTCATTTAAAAACACGGTTCACGATAAACCCAAAATCACATTCATTAATCATCGGGTTAAAGAACGAGTGTTATTTAAAACACTGTCCACGATAAACCCAAAAATCAATATCGATTCTATTCCAATTAAATATTATTTAATTGGTAAACTTCATTAAATCTAAATAAAAAGATTTAATCTTTTCTCAACTGGGTTCAAGAACAGTGTTAGTGAAGACACCATTCACGACAAATCCAAATCACATTCGATATTCAATACAAGGCTCTGAATAGAAAATATATCGGCTTATATTCAATATCGAATTCTACGACTAACAAATGTCGTATTGGAAATAACGATATAAATATATATCTTTCAAATTTCCATAACAACACCTGTATAATCACGAATTCCAACATCGAAATATTCCGAAGACAATTTCGATTCAAATCCACTCCAATGCAATTATTGGAAATTCTGGTTATTTTTAAAACCCTTTTCAAATTCAATTTATTTATTTAAAAATAAATAGAATTATATTTCTAGTTCAAAACTAGTACATTTCGATAAAAATCTATTTTTATCTTTTCAAATACGGAGTTTTTCATCCCAAATCTTCACAAATCATTTCTTATGATCTTAAACAAATTATTACTATTTTTAATAATTTTATCAAGGCCCGTACAGTCGATTTCCATCAATGGCCATCGAACTGCACTTACAGCGACCTTTTTCGAATTTGATTTGGACATAATTCCAAATCCAACCGTTAGATTTCTAATTTCTAATATTCGTTAGAAAGCTCTTTTCGATACGAACCCAACGGTTCCAGTTTTAGGAGAATCCGACGGTCGGATCTCCCGTAATGTCCGTTCGAAATAAATGGTCGAAATTCACGAACTGCCGCGGCGCGGCGCGTTCTATCCAGGCCATTATATTATATATATAATATATATAATATATATTTCGTCGATTTCTATTTAAAACGAATTATATAAATAGTTTTAAATTCGTTTTCAAATTCTATTTCAACTTCTATTTCAATTCAAATCAAAATTGAATTCTTTTTTTATAAATTCGTTTTAAAATTCATTTCTATTCAATTCGAATTTCAATTCAATTTGAATTCATTTCAATTCGCTTTCAATTCCATTTGAATTCGTTTTCAATTCAATTCATTTCGAAATTGTTTTCAATTCCATTCATTTCGAAATCGTTTTCAATTCAATTCATTTCGAAATCGTTTTCAATTCAATTCATTTCGAAATCGTTTTCAATTCAATTCATTTCGAAATCGTTTTCAATTCAATTCATTTCGAAATCGTTTTCAATTCAATTCATTTCGAAATCGTTTTCAATTCAATTCATTTCGAAATCGTTTTCAATTCAATTCATTTCGAAATCGTTTTCAATTCAATTCATTTCGAAATCGTTTTCAATTCAATTCATTTCGAAATCGTTTTCAATTCAATTCATTTCGAAATCGTTTTCAATTCAATTCATTTCGAAATCGTTTTAAAATCGATATAAATATCGTTCACGTCAAAATGGCGTTAATCTAATCAACACGGCTTCATAAATTTCTATTTTCAAAATAGTTGTTATTATCAAAATATTTCGTTCAACACATGACCAATCTCAATGGATGAGTACTGTCAACACATGAACTTTTATTTTATATCGATAAAGATGTAAATTTTAATATTAAAATATTTCGTTCAACACATGACCAATCTCAATGAATGAGTACTGTCAACACATGAACTTTTATTTTATATCGATAAAGATGTAAATTTTAATATTAAAATATTTCGTTCAACACATGACCAATCTCAATGAATGAGTACTGTCAACACATGAACTTTTATTTTATATCGATAAAGATGTAAATTTTAATATTAAAATATTTCGTTCAACACATGACCAATCTCAATGAATGAGTACTGTCAACACATGAACTTTTATTTTATAATATTCTTTATTTTTCAAATTGGAATGAGGCCCAATCAATTACCATATAAAGTTAATTATATGGATTCCATACAACAAATGTATATACTATCAACGATAGATAATCAACCATCAACCAAAGTGCACTACACTGTATAAGCATCAAATATAGATATCTAACGCTTATAACAGCCTGTCAATCAATCGATCGACACATTTAATCAATCAGGATGAGTGAACTTCAAATTTCATCCCAACACCCGTGTGGGGTTTTCAAACAATCAAACACAGATTTTAGTTGTGCAGTTGGGCGATGTGTAGAATTTATCGACCCAATCAATGTCCTTCAAATAGGTGTACATAAACAAACCGTTCGGTTTGTAAATGAATATTTTATTTATTCACATTCCCGTTAAAAATTATATTTTTAACGATAAAACATTTTATTTCAACCTATGAATTTCTATTCAATTCATTTATTCAATAAAATGGTATTTTTATTTTCTAACATATTTTAGAAAATTTCGGCGGCATAACGGCACGATACTAGAAACGGGACAAGGCCTAGCCTTATCCCCGGTCTAGTGAAGGCCCACGCCATTCACACATCAATCAAATCAATTCGTTATGCAAACCACAAAATTTGGAGTAAGAGTCTAACCTAGCCTTACTCCTTCGCCTTATAACGGCGCACGTCTAATCCTAACCAATTTATCGATTCGATTTTTTTTCACACCACAAACCACATTCAAACCAATATCGCAATCAATCACTAAACAGCCAAGCAAACAAGTCCATGGTCTGTGGACGATTGTGTCGGGTGCTACTAAGCACCGTCTGCATCCTAGTATATATATATAACTAGAAAAATTAAATTGAAAGGTGAGAAGTTCTCACATATAGCTATCCTAGCTCCACGGCTCTTCCTTTGCAGAAGTCCTCGTCGTTTCGCCTTTTTGTCACCCTTGTTGTCCGCTTTCACTACATATGTAAAAATCGAGTTTTTACTTCGCTATTCAATATATAAAAATCATATTTTTATTTCGATGTTCTATATATAAAAATCATATTTTTATTTCGATGTTCTATATATAAAAATCATATTTTTATCTCGAAGTTCTATATATAAAAATCATATTTTTATTTCGAAGTTCACTATATAAAAATCATATTTTTAATTCGAAGTTCACTATATAAAAATCATATTTTTAATTCGAAGTTCACTATATAAAAATCATATTTTTAATTTTTAAAATCTAATCTTTCTACGATTAGAAATCCTATCTTTCTAAAAAAAAAAACCTATGCTATTTTTAATTTTAAAGATCTATGCTATTTTTAAACTTCATATATATTTCTTTCTAAAATTGTCCTGCTTTATATTTTCAAAATCAATCCTAATTTTATTTTAAAACCTTTCTAACTTTATTTTCATATTGCTATATATATATAAAAAAAAATGAAAATAAAGGCTGCCTTTATATTTATTTAAAACTGCCGCATTTATATTATATAAAAAAAAAACTGCTGCATTTATATTTTCAAAACTGATTTTTTTTTTCCTAAATGCATTAAAACTGGTTTAATAAAATAAAGGAAAAAAAGGGTAAAAGGAAAAAAGAAAATTTACCTTAATCGATCGAAGGAGGGTGCTCGGATTAGGGAGGAAGGGGCGGAGGCTCTTGCGCGTTCGAATGGGGGAGGGGCGGTGGGGTTTAAATCTGGGGCGTCGCGGTTTTTCTTTGGGGACGGGCTTCGAACGGAGGTGGATGGACGGAGGCGGAGGAGCTCGAGAAGAGGAGGGGGCTGGTGGAAGAAGGGCGGCGGCGATGGGTCACCCCCCCTGGCGGTGCGGCGTCGACGATTAGGGCTCGAAGCCCCCCCCTTTTTTTTTTCCTTTTTCTGATTTATGAAATTCGAACGGGGGGGGGGGGGGGCAGCGTATAATATGGGAGAGAGAAGATATTTTTTTTTATTATTTTTTTTATTTTAATCCCCATAGTTGACTTTTCTTTCGAAGTCGAAACGAGACCCACCGACTGTCGCCCATAGCGTTTTACCCCCATTCCGAACACAATGGGATATGCCTCGTAAGCTGATTCGATAGTTACAATCAGTCTCCGTTGAATTTACATTTAAATCATTATATTGAATTTTAAACGTACATTTCAAATTACCGGGGTCACATACTAACTCTTAAAATTCTCGAAAAATATTTTCTAGGTTCGTATTGACGATACGGTCCTAACAAAACTAGTTTCGTCGAATTCTGAGACCGTTGGAAAAAGGGGCCAATTTCTAGTCGATTAAAATCAACTGAAACTGGTCAAACGCGTTTTCTTTTGCCACGCTCACATATTAATTCGAAAAATTATGAAATTTGAAACCTAACAATAATTTTACATCCCGGACCCAACAAAACTGGTTTCGTCGAAATTCGAGGTCGTTTGCAAAATGTCCATTTTTAAGGGCCTGAATTCCATAGCGACTATTCAGAATTTTCAACTGAACATATCTTTTGATTCCCGCTACGAACTTTTGATTTTTCGGATTCGTTGGAAAGATATTCACTATTAGATTCCATTATTTTTGGTTTCACTAAAATCCGGATTGTTTTGCACCCGGTACATTCAATTGAAGTTTGAAATCGAATTATCGAACTACCGCGCCATTTTCAATTCTATTTATAATTATATATAATTATTTATATTCTAACGATGGCGTATATAATATATACGTCCTAAATATATTCAAAATAAATTTCTCGACGATATTATTTAAAATAATTCATTTTAAATATTCAAAATTCGCTAAAATTGCCGAAATAAAAATTTTAAACTGGCCCAGAATTTGCGGGTTATTACAATCTCCCCCACTTAAAACTTTTCGTCCCCGAAAAGGAACAAGGTCGAAAGTGGTTTGATTATTCAACTCTACGCTCGATCTGGCTTCCATTCTCCAACTTTTCAGTTTCTGAGAATTTTCAAAATTTCAAAAATTTGGCTAACACCCTAAATTTTCGAAAAATTTCGCCATAACCTCCCCTGCACCGGGAGCATCGGGGAATTTCAAATAGCTTCCCCGGTCCTTCAGATCTCAAAAAGAAAAAGAAAAAGCCAAGCGGCTAGCCAATAGGCTCATAAAATCATCATCACCCAAACAAAACAGGAAATTATGTAGTAAACATGTACCTATTTGTCGGGCAAACAAATTTTATTCTCTGCTCTAGCCTCCTTGCTATGACCTGTTCAATATAAGTATATGCATATGCAAGCAAATACAACCAATTTTCAATACAGTTCAATATTTGGTTCAATTAGACATAATGGTTCAAAATTATCAAACAATTAAACAAACAACACAAACATCAATCAATTAGTGAATTAGAGTTTCAAATCCATAATTTGATACATATACAAAAATCATGTTTTTGATGCCAAATCACAACAATAGGCCCTATCTAATTTTGGTTCTCACACCAGTCTAATGGAAATATATAGAAATCACACCTTCGTCACTCGAAAATAAATGCTGATGATGTTTCGAACCACCATCAGAACATTGTCGGGCTACTAGAGTGCGGTTCTATATCTACCCGGTATATTAAAACTTCGAATATACGTTTGCAAGGCGTATATCCAAATTCTTTATATACTGGACTGTCCAAATCAATATAAATAAATAATCAACTACGAATAATTGATTTAAATTTTCAAAACAAAATTTGTTTTCACTTTAAAAATATACTCTTCACACTCGTTCTAGGATACTACTGATCCCATCTCTAACGAGTCATTCTCATTGGATATTGCTAATCCAATATCTGATGAATTCTTTCGTATGTTTCTAATGTGTCTTGTTCTCTAGCTTTGTAAACCAAAGCTCTGATACCAACTGTGAAAACCCGTAACTTCCCCGTAAAGGAAAGTGTCGGATAGTTCGAGAACAAACCACAACAGAACGCATATAAAAGAACATTTCATTGCATGTTACAACAATGCACCAGATTACATGAATATACAGAGTATAAACAAATAAATATTACACAGAAATATCAGAGATTTAAATTACATTTAAATACATAGCAGCGGAAAATAATACAATACACAACTAGAAGGAGATATACGGATACAAAGCTTTCCGGATATCGTTCCAGCTGTAAACCAGGATCCTGTGAATACAAATCTGCAAAACCAAAACTACTAGCTGCCCGTGTCGAAAATAAGGGCACCCAGAGTTTAGGTTAAAACAATAAACTCCAGGTCAGTCATGTGACTGGTGTGAGAACTAAAACAGTTATTAATCTTTATTTTCAAAGGTAAATCAAGGGACCACGCCGCATAACACGGAACGGGTTTCCTCCCAAGAATACCAGTGCATAAAACAAACAGCGCAATGCTAAATAAAGAAAGATGAAGCTGTTATAAGACCCAGGTCCTATCACACAATGCAACGCAAGCCGGGGGATAGGGTTTTCCCTTATAACAGCCAAAGAATGCTTGATACGTTTAAAACAAATCAATTGATACTATAATAAGTGGATAGTGTATAAAACAACTTCAAATCATAAGTATCAATCATAGGCGGCATGGGTACCATATATCATGTCGCCATATATAGGTTTACAAATAAAACCGCAAATGTCACGTATTTGGAAATTGGATTTCCGTCTATGAACCGAGGCAAAAGATAGTCCTCAACCGATTCGAGACTGCCTAGCCCGAGTCTCAGGATCAGAACGCATCGACCCTTGGAGCGACAGGGCCGGTCCACACGGAGTGGATTAAAAATGCCTGAGCACTACGTTTCGCCGCCCTTTGGGGCGTAAGCGAGCCAACTAAATGACTCCATCGGTTCGAGAACGACCGATCAATCCGAGGCGCCTCGTAACAGCAACAACCACATAAGTCAAACTCGTCAGGGCGTGTAAAACCACTGACGCCACTTTTAGCTAGGAGGAAACGTAGGCCCTCCCTGAGGTCCGTCTCCCGTTTTTGGTTCATACCGGGTGTGAAACTCGCGAAGTAAACGTTACACAAAGCTACGCCACAAAGGCCGTGCTTTGATCACCAACCACAAGACTTTGCTTTTCAACAGAAGCCTTGATCATTTGCATCTTAGCATGCCACACAGGCAAACCATCCTATGCAACCGATATCAGTCACACAGAATGAAATCCGATGTCAGACACACAGTCCATTTACAAGTCCGTTCTGGGTCTGAACGAAGCCGGGAGCACCTAGTACCCCGCATATCCATCGATCTCCAAGTACGTCTGGACAATCACCAACTGTTTCCATCTTCTTGGGTGTACAGCCCAATCAAGATCATCAGTTATCACCCAAACGACGTGAAGACTTCCGGTCTTCGACCATCGTCTTCATCTTCGACTTATCGTCGTATCAGTTATTCAGAATGGGATAAACCCGGTCTTTCCGAATAACTCGCGTATATTTTAAATAAGTGTTACACAAACACAACATACGCCTCATTCCAATTCATTAGTCACTGACCGTAAATTAATCAAGAGAATAATTTCCCAAATATTAACCCCGAAGGCCGAAACCAACATCAGATCAATATCCAGAAAACCATTCTGCTTGGCTAACCGACAGTTAGTTTCTAAATTTCACATTCATAGGGAAAGATTCCCATAAATTTTATCAAAGATAAATTCCTTGAATTTATTCTTTAATCCATTTTTGAATATCAATTCAAACTAGTCGGGATTAGCGAACCTTACCGAAGTAATCATTTATTTTAATTTCCCAATCCCAACCTATTCATCCCATGAAGTAAAACTGGTAATACTTCATATCTAACACCACGGTGTTATCGGTAAATTCAATTACCATTTCGAGTTCAAATCTAATTAAAGATTTAACTAACGCCTGGAGCAAAACTGGTGATACTCCATTTCGATTATTTCAATCTAATTAAAGATTCATTAAAACTCCACTTAGTTTTAATCTTTGACTGGGTTAAAGAATCAGTGTCATTTAAAAACACGGTTCACGATAAACCCAAAATCACATTCATTAATCATCGGGTTAAAGAACGAGTGTTATTTAAAACACTGTCCACGATAAACCCAAAAATCAATATCGATTCTATTCCAATTAAATATTATTTAATTGGTAAACTTCATTAAATCTAAATAAAAAGATTTAATCTTTTCTCAACTGGGTTCAAGAACAGTGTTAGTGAAGACACCATTCACGACAAATCCAAATCACATTCGATATTCAATACAAGGCTCTGAATAGAAAATATATCGGCTTATATTCAATATCGAATTCTACGACTAACAAATGTCGTATTGGAAATAACGATATAAATATATATCTTTCAAATTTCCGTAACAACACCTGTATAATCACGAATTCCAACATCGAAATATTCCGAAGACAATTTCGATTCAAATCCACTCCAATGCAATTATTGGAAATTCTGGTTATTTTTAAAACCCTTTTCAAATTCAATTTATTTATTTAAAAATAAATAGAATTATATTTCTAGTTCAAAACTAGTACATTTCGATAAAAATCTATTTTTATCTTTTCAAATACGGAGTTTTTCATCCCAAATCTTCACAAATCATTTCTTATGATCTTACACAAATTATTACTATTTTTAATAATTTTATCAAGGCCCGTACAGTCGATTTCCATCAATGGCCATCGAACTGCACTTACAGCGACCTTTTTCGAATTTGATTTGGACATAATTCCAAATCCAACCGTTAGATTTCTAATTTCTAATATTCGTTAGAAAGCTCTTTTCGATACGAACCCAACGGTTCCAGTTTTAGGAGAATCCGACGGTCGGATCTCCCGTAATGTCCGTTCGAAATAAATGGTCGAAATTCACGAACTGCCGCGGCGCGGCGCGTTCTATTCAGGCCATTATATTATATATATAATATATATAATATATATTTCGTCGATTTCTATTTAAAACGAATTATATAAATAGTTTTAAATTCGTTTTCAAATTCTATTTCAACTTCTATTTCAATTCAAATCAAAATTGAATTCTTTTTTTATAAATTCGTTTTAAAATTCATTTCTATTCAATTCGAATTTCAATTCAATTTGAATTCATTTCAATTCGCTTTCAATTCCATTTGAATTCGTTTTCAATTCAATTCATTTCGAAATCGTTTTCAATTCCATTCATTTCGAAATCGTTTTCAATTCAATTCATTTCGAAATCGTTTTCAATTCAATTCATTTCGAAATCGTTTTCAATTCAATTCATTTCGAAATCGTTTTCAATTCAATTCATTTCGAAATCGTTTTCAATTCAATTCATTTCGAAATCGTTTTCAATTCAATTCATTTCGAAATCGTTTTCAATTCAATTCATTTCGAAATCGTTTTCAATTCAATTCATTTCGAAATCGTTTTCAATTCAATTCATTTCGAAATCGTTTTCAATTCAATTCATTTCGAAATCGTTTTCAATTCAATTCAATTCGAAATCGTTTTCAATTCAATTCATTTCGAAATCGTTTTCAATTCAATTCATTTCGAAATCGTTTTAAAATCGATATAAATATCGTTCACGTCAAAATGGCGTTAATCTAATCAACACGGCTTCATAAATTTCTATTTTCAAAATAGTTGTTATTATCAAAATATTTCGTTCAACACATGACCAATCTCAATGGATGAGTACTGTCAACACATGAACTTTTATTTTATATCGATAAAGATGTAAATTTTAATATTAAAATATTTCGTTCAACACATGACCAATCTCAATGAATGAGTACTGTCAACACATGAACTTTTATTTTATATCGATAAAGATGTAAATTTTAATATTAAAATATTTCGTTCAACACATGACCAATCTCAATGAATGAGTACTGTCAACACATGAACTTTTATTTTATATCGATAAAGATGTAAATTTTAATATTAAAATATTTCGTTCAACACATGACCAATCTCAATGAATGAGTACTGTCAACACATGAACTTTTATTTTATAATATTCTTTATTTTTCAAATTGGAATGAGGCCCAATCAATTACCATATAAAGTTAATTATATGGATTCCATACAACAAATGTATATACTATCAACGATAGATAATCAACCATCAACCAAAGTGCACTACACTGTATAAGCATCAAATATAGATATCTAACGCTTATAACAGCCTGTCAATCAATCGATCGACACATTTAATCAATCAGGATGAGTGAACTTCAAATTTCATCCCAACACCCGTGTGGGGTTTTCAAACAATCAAACACAGATTTTAGTTGTGCAGTTGGGCGATGTGTAGAATTTATCGACCCAATCAATGTCCTTCAAATAGGTGTACATAAACAAACCGTTCGGTTTGTAAATGAATATTTTATTTATTCACATTCCCGTTAAAAATTATATTTTTAACGATAAAACATTTTATTTCAACCTATGAATTTCTATTCAATTCATTTATTCAATAAAATGGTATTTTTATTTTCTAACATATTTTAGAAAATTTCGGCGGCATAACGGGACAAGGCCTAGCCTTATCCCCGGTCTAGTGAAGGCCCACGCCATTCACACATCAATCAAATCAATTCGTTATGCAAACCACAAAATTTGGAGTAAGAGTCTAACCTAGCCTTACTCCTTCGCCTTATAACGGCGCACGTCTAATCCTAACCAATTTATCGATTCGATTTTTTTTCACACCACAAACCACATTCAAACCAATATCGCAATCAATCACTAAACAGCCAAGCAAACAAGTCCATGGTCTGTGGACGATTGTGTCGGGTGCTACTAAGCACCGTCTGCATCCTAGTATATATATAACTAGAAAAATTAAATTGAAAGGTGAGAAGTTCTCACATATAGCTATCCTAGCTCCACGGCTCTTCCTTTGCAGAAGTCCTCGTCGTTTCGCCTTTTTGTCACCCTTGTTGTCCGCTTTCACTACATATGTAAAAATCGAGTTTTTACTTCGCTATTCAATATATAAAAATCATATTTTTATTTCGATGTTCTATATATAAAAATCATATTTTTATTTCGATGTTCTATATATAAAAATCATATTTTTATCTCGAAGTTCTATATATAAAAATCATATTTTTATTTCGAAGTTCACTATATAAAAATCATATTTTTAATTCGAAGTTCACTATATAAAAATCATATTTTTAATTCGAAGTTCACTATATAAAAATCATATTTTTAATTTTTAAAATCTAATCTTTCTACGATTAGAAATCCTATCTTTCTAAAAAAAAAACCTATGCTATTTTTAATTTTAAAGATCTATGCTATTTTTAAACTTCATATATATTTCTTTCTAAAATTGTCCTGCTTTATATTTTCAAAATCAATCCTAATTTTATTTTAAAACCTTTCTAACTTTATTTTCATATTGCTATATATATATAAAAAAAATGAAAATAAAGGCTGCCTTTATATTTATTTAAAACTGCCGCATTTATATTATATAAAAAAAAAACTGCTGCATTTATATTTTCAAAACCGATTTTTTTTTTCCTAAATGCATTAAAACTGGTTTAATAAAATAAAGGAAAAAAAGGGTAAAAGGAAAAAAGAAAATTTACCTTAATCGATCGAAGGAGGGTGCTCGGATTAGGGAGGAAGGGGCGGAGGCTCTTGCGCGTTCGAATGGGGGAGGGGCGGTGGGGTTTAAATCTGGGGCGTCGCGGTTTTTCTTTGGGGACGGGCTTCGAACGGAGGTGGATGGACGGAGGCGGAGGAGCTCGAGAAGAGGAGGGGGCTGGTGGAAGAAGGGCGGCGGCGATGGGTCACCCCCCCTGGCGGCGCGGCGTCGACGATTAGGGCTCGAAGCCCCCCCATTTTTTTTTTCCTTTTTCTGATTTATGAAATTCGAACGGGGGGGGGGGGGGGGCAGCGTATAATATGGGAGAGAGAAGATATTTTTTTTATTTTATTTTAATCCCCATAGTTGACTTTTCTTTCGAAGTCGAAACGAGACCCACCGACTGTCGCCCATAGCGTTTTACCCCCATTCCGAACACAATGGGATATGCCTCGTAAGCTGATTCGATAGTTACAATCAGTCTCCGTTGAATTTACATTTAAATCATTATATTGAATTTTAAACGTACATTTCAAATTACCGGGGTCACATAATAACTCTTAAAATTCTCGAAAAATATTTTCTAGGTTCGTATTGACGATACGGTCCTAACAAAACTAGTTTCGTCGAATTCTGAGACCGTTGGAAAAAGGGGCCAATTTCCAGTCGATTAAAATCAACTGAAACTGGTCAAACGCGTTTTCTTTTGCCACGCTCACATATTAATTCGAAAAATTATGAAATTTGAAACCTAACAATAATTTTACATCCCGGACCCAACAAAACTGGTTTCGTCGAAATCCGAGGTCGTTTGCAAAATGTCCATTTTTAAGGGCCTGAATTCCATAGCGACTATTCAGAATTTTCAACTGGACATATCTTTTGATTCCCGCTACGAACTTTTGATTTTTCGGATTCGTTGGAAAGATATTCACTATTAGATTCCATTATTTTTGGTTTCACTAAAATCCGGATTGTTTTGCACCCGGTACATTCAATTGAAGTTTGAAATCGAATTATCGAACTACCGCGCCATTTTCAATTCTATTTATAATTATATATAATTATTTATATTCTAACGACGGCGTATATAATATATACGTCCTAAATATATTCAAAATAAATTTCTCGACGATATTATTTAAAATAATTCATTTTAAATATTCAAAATTCGCTAAAATTGCCAAAATAAAAATTTTAAACTGGCCCAGAATTTGCGGGTTATTACAAATTCGATCTTATTCTGGGATTGGATTGGCTAACCAAATATGAAGCAGAGGTTAGATGCACCGAGAGAGTTGTTAGAGCTAAGATTAAATCAGGGAATTATATAACCATACCATGTGATGGCCCGACTTCAAATAGAAAGGACTTCTGGGCAGCTTTGGATGTTTCTTCAGCTCAAATAGAAAATATTCCTGAAGCTACAGAGAATATTCCTGACCTCATCAAAGACATTCCTGTCGTCAAAAATTAAGCGGATGTATTTGAAGAAGTTGTTCGCTTACCCCCGCAGAGAGAAATAGATTTCAAGATCGCTTTGATTCCCAATGCAAGGCCGGTAGTTCACGCTGTTCGAAGAATGTCCTTGAAAGAGAAAGAAGAACTTGATAATCAAACACGACAGCTAGTATGGAAGGGTCTGATCAGGCCTAGTTTCTCTGATTGGGGTACAGCGGTGGTGTTTGTCCCAAAATCTGACGGTACTCTACGTCTATATGTGGATTATCGTGATCTGAACAAACAGACAATAAAGAACAAATATCCATTATCGTGGATTGATGATTTGTTGGATCGATTAAATGGCGCACAAGTATTTTCAAGGATGGACCTAGCTACAGGCTTCCATCAACTTCGAATTGTCGAAGAGTGTGTTCCAATGACAGCATTCAGAGGTCCCGACTTATTCTACGAGTGGTTAGTAATGCCGTTCGGCTTATGTAACGCTCCTGCTTACTTCGTCGATCTGATAAATAGAGTGTTCGGAGGAGTTTTGAATAAATTTGTTCTGGTTTTTATTGATGATATTCTAATCTTCTCTAAATCCAAGGCCGAACATGAAAAGCATCCGGAACAGGTTCTGGAAATCCTCAGAAGGAATGTATTGAAAGCCAAACTATCCAAATGTATATTCTGGCAGGATGAAGTAAAATTTCTGGGCCACGTTGTATCTAAAGAAGGAATTACTGTAGATCCAAGCAAAATCACAGCTATTCAGAATTGGAAGCAGCCCAGTACCCCCACTGAAGTCCGCAGTTTTCTCGGATTGGCTAGCTATTACCGGAAGTTCGTTAAAAACTTTTCGAAGATGTCTGGTCATTTAACGAAGCTTACGAAGAAGCACTCTAAGTTCAAATGGACTCCAGAAAGTGAGGAGGCTTTCGAAGAGCTAAAGTTCAGATTAACGATAGCTCCAGTGTTAACCATCATCGATGGCAATCAGGATTTGAAAGTCTGGACTGATGCTTCTAGAGAAGGCCTTGGCGCAGTGTTAATGCAAAGGGGCCAAGTGATTGCTTATGCTAGCCGTCAGCTGAAGCCGCACGAGAAAAACTACGTCACTCATGATCTTGAGTTATTAGCGATAGTATTCGCTTTGAAAATCTGGAGGCATTATCTTCTGGGTGAGAGATTCGAACTATTTACAGATCACCAGTCGTTAAAGTATCTGTTCACCCAGAAGGATTTGAATCTGATGCAGCAACGTTGGCTGGAGTTTCTTGCAGCATATGACTTTGAAATTATATACACTCCAGGGAAAGCCAATGTCGTGGCCGATGCGCTGAGCCGAAAGAATGTAATGATCGCCAGCTTTATTATCACGACTTCCTTGATTGACAAAATATCTATTCTTCAGAAGGAGGATAACTTTATAAAGGATATGATTAAAAGGATTCAGAAAAGCGAACCCTCGTGTTTTCAAATAGAGAACGACGAGACCCTGAGGTTGAAAGGAAGGATTTGTGTTCCTGATATCCCAGAGTTAAAAAGGGAAGTGTTAGACGAGTGTCACAAGTCCAAGCTGAGTATCCATCCTGGTGTAGCCAAAATGTATAACGATCTCAAGCGAACATTCTGGTGGAAGGCTATGAAAAGAGACGTTTCAATATATGTTAGCCGATGCCCTACTTGCCAGCTAGTCAAAAGCGACAAACAGAAACTGGCTGGATTATTACAACCGCTAGACGTTCCTGGTTGGAAGTGGGAACATATTTCTATGGACTTCATTGATGGTTTGCCCATAACAAGAAAAGGAAATGACAGTATTTGGGTGATCGTAGATCGCTTCACGAAGACCTCCCATTTCATACCTGTTAGATCAAACAGGACTGCTCAGAGTCTGGCGCAGATTTACTTCAAGGAAATAGTTAGACTACACGGAGTGCCGCTCAGTATAGTCAGTGATAGGGATACAATATTCACTAGCAAATTCTGGGAAGCATTTCAAGTCGAGCTGGGAACAAAGCTGAATCTAAGCACCGCTTATCATCCTCAGACAGATGGTCAGACTGAGAGGGTGAATCGTATTTTAGAAGATCTATTACGGGCTTGTGTTCTAGATTTTGGTGGATCATGGGAAGACCATCTACATTTGGCTGAATTCTCATATAACAACAGCTACCAGGCGAGCCTGACAATGTCGCCATTCAAAGCATTATACGGTAGACCGTGCCGATCTCCTGCTTGTTGGGTCGAACCCGTAAATAGACTTGTGTTGGGGCCAGACATGATTCGAGAAGCTGCCGACAAAGTCGATTTTATTAAGAAGCGATTGCTCGCCGCTCAAAGCCGACAAAAGAGCTATGCCGATAGAAGAAGAAGAGATATATCCTTTGCTATTGGCGACTATGTATATTTGAAAGTATCGCCGATGAGAGGAGTTATCCGGTTCGGTAAAACTGGAAAGTTGGCGCCCAAATTCATTGGTCCGTTTCCTATTCTGGAACGGATCGGAACTCTCACTTATAGGGTCAAATTGCCTGATTGGTTGCCTGGAGTTCATGATGTATTTCACATATCTCAACTTCGAAAGCACGTTCATGATCCAGACTTGATCGTGGAAGAAGCAGCTCAGCAGGATATTGAAATTACCCCAGAATTAGCTGTGAGAAGAGAACCGCTAAAGATCATCGGCAAAGAAACCAAAGAGCTGAGGAACAAGAAGGTTCACTTAGTTAAAGTGCAATGGAGTGGAGATCCGCGAGATTGTACTTGGGAAACTGAGGAGAGCATTTAGAAAGCTTATCCTAGTTGTCGAGTAGATATCTCTGATTGACTCCGGTGCAAGGTACATTTACCCTACTTTGCATTACCAATCAGTTCTCTATTCTGTTGTTATTTTCTTTCCATGGATGTGCACTTTTAATTCTATAGTCTAAATGATTTGAAAGTAATATAGGAATTGATTAGTATATTTTGGAAAAAATTAAAAACAATTTGGTTGTTGTTTGTGTTGTGTGATAGTAGATTAGATTAATTAAATTTTTGAAACGATAGTTAATTTAATTAACAATATAATAATGATAGGATTTATTCATTTAAATCACACATTGAACGATTTAAAAATAGATGGAAAAATATATACATGTGTATTATATATGTTTGAACAGGTAAATGGATTAGCTGTTGAGTAAAGATTTTATTTGCGTGCCCGACAAATAGGTAAACCTTAATGAGTTGGATGCGAAATATTATTATATCAACTCCTGTGAATGCCATTGGATGCAGAGTGCTGGTTTTTCTGTGTGAAATAATAAATGTCGCCATAGGATAGCAACAATTAATTTTGAACTACATTGCATGGCATACTCAAAAGATAGGCATACTTCATCATATACCACATAAGCATTTGGAGCTTGTGTGACGAGGTGGAAGATTTACCATACGAGCGAGAGGCTTGTATGGCGATGACTATATTTTACAGGTTGAACTAATGACTGATATAGACTATTTAAATTGTAATGATTAAATAGCCAGATTAATAAAAACCCCACACGGGTCTGGAGTTGACAATAATCACGTCTCTCTAGTTATTAGATACGGCACATGGACTATTTATTTCCCACACGGGGCAGGGTGACGAGAATTTATTCTCTGGAGTTATTATCAATACATGCTCCCCTGTAAAACACCAGAATATATCACTATAAATATGTGTATGCTTATTAGGATTTATTGCGTACCTAATACGGCCCAATAAATTTCCAAACCTCTCTCCGTACAAAGGAGGTTATGGCGAAACTTTTAGAAAATTCTGGGTGTTAGCCAAATTTTTGAAGGATTTGAAAATTCTCAGAAACTGAAAAGTTGGAGAATTGAAGCCATATCGAACGTAGAGTTGTATAATCAAACCACTTTCGACTTTGTTCCTTTTCGGGGACGAAAGTTTTAAGTGGGGGAGATTGTAACGACGCAGAAAATCTAAACCAATTTAAATTTTTTAAATTGGCTAAAAATAATGGATTTTAAATATTTAAAATAAATATTTTAAATAATAGCGATGAAAACTGAGTTTGAGTCGACAATTGAAAATGAATAGTCGACAATTGAAAATGAATATAATTAATTATAATTATAAACAAGGCCTGAAAAGGCGCTGCAGTTTCAAAAATTGAATTCAAACTTTATTGGACTGTACCGGGTGCAAAACAAAACGGATTTTAGTGAAACCAAAAATATTTAAATCTGTTAGTGAATACCTTTCTAACGAATCTGAAAAATCGAATTTTCATAGCGGAAAGCAAAAGTTATGGCCAAATGAATTTTCAGAAAGGTCGCTATGGAATTTATATAGCCCGTGAAATTGGCCATTTTGCATACGACCTCGGAATTCAACGAAACCACTTTTGTTGGATCCGGGATGTGAAGTTATCGCTAGGTTTCAAATTTCATAATTTTTGAAGCTAGTATGTGAGCGTGGCAAAGGAAAACGTGTTTTGGTCAATTACAGTTAAATTAGATCGACCAGAAATGGGCCTTTTTGCAAACGGTCTCAAAATTCGACGAAACTAGTTTTGTTGGGACCGTATCGTCAAAACATAGCTAGATTTATTTTTCGGGAATTTTTCGAATCAGTTTGTGGCCCTGGCAAATTGAAATGTACGTTCAAATCAAATATTGAATGTTTTATATTTTAATTTGAAGGAAAACTGTCTGAAACAGTCGAATGGGCCTATGAAACATATCCCATTGTGTTCGGAATGGGGGTGAAACGCTAGGGACGATAGTCGTTGGGTTTGAATTGGTGTTCGTCTGTGTAAGGGGTATTTTAGAGATTTTAAAATATATAAATAAATAAAAAATTCTATTGGGCCAGCTCAACACTCTCTCTCCCCGTCTTCTCCGAAACCCCTCGAACCAACGGCGGCAGCTCTTCGTTTCTTCTCCCCTCGTTTTCTCCTCCTCCACGCGATAAAAGCCAGTGCCCTAGTTAAGTTTTTTTGTAGAGAACCTTCCCCTCTTCACATCCATACTGATCTCGCCGTTTATCGTTGTGTATATTGGTGGAACCAACCCCAGGAACTCACGCCATTCGAGCCCCCAGAACTCCTCCACCGTACCACTGAGTTCCTCCATACTCTGGCAGGAGGCGCGCCACTCCAAGTCGGATGTTGGGGTGGTAGTTGATCGGGGTGACGACGACGTGGGTGGCCAGAAACCTAAACCCTAGGTTTGAACAAAACTGAGAGGTATACGGTTTATTTTATATAAACTGTTTTCCATAATTAAAACCGTTGCAAACTTCTAAAAATCGTATCTTTTTCGTTTCCTGTCGAATTTCAGTGAAACAAGAGACGCCGGGACCGTGTGGACGTCTTCTACATTTTAGAAGAGACCGCATATTTTTCTGAGCCTTCTGCTATTTTAAGTGGAGTGGAACCCAATGTGAGATTTCTAATTTATAAACGATATGGAAAACGACGATGTATAAATTATATAGTCGATGTATGAGTTATATAAGCGTTGTACACCTCATGTATAAGCGTTGTATAAGTTGTACGTTCGATGTATAAGTTATATATGCGTTGTAAAAATTATATATGTGTTGAAATAGAAGTGAATTGCTATATATAAATATATATATACGCCCCTCGTCCACAAACCATGGACGATAATTATTGATTGTGATTGGTGTGAAAATTGATTGATAGCGAATGGTTGTTTGGGATTGTTTGTGGTTGATATTGATTGATTGTGGTTGAAAAATACCCATTTGTGGTGGAGAAATATTTGGTTGAAACCACATAGGATTAGTTTGTGGAAATGAAATAAATATATACATGCCGCCTGCGTGCGAACTAGATGCATGATCCCCATTGTCAAAAACCGCGAGATTTTAAGGTAGAGCGAGGAGCCGTACTAGGGACGGTCCCGGTTTTAACTACCCTGCCGTTATGCTGCCGAAATTTTGAATAATATTCCTGTGTTTGAATTATTTTCATTTGCTGAAACTATATTTATTCATTGAATAGAAGACCTTCATGTGTTGAATCGATATTCATTCGTTGATTAGAAATTCATGTGTTGAGTGGTATTCATATTTTGAAATAAATTGTTTTATAATAAAAATCCCAATTTTAACACCTATATAAACTATATAAAATAATCCTGTTTTGAAATAATTTGTTTTACAGTAAAAATCACATTTTTATTATATACATGAATTGTTGAAATGTGAAGTGTTAAAAATAGCAACTCGTTCAAATAAATATGCATGAGTTGAAATATTCATTAATTAGTTAATGATATGATTTTTGCCTATGCATGCAACATTAGAATGAATGGTGTTTTTAAACTAAATGGAACCGAATATGAAGTTGGATGGAAAATGATAAATGATAAGAACTGTATATATGTACATGCATATTTATTGGACAGGTTATAGCAAAGGGGCTAGAGAAGAGGAATAAAATTTTTGTGCCCGACAAATAGGTACGCATTTACTGTTTTGTTTGGGTGATGATTTTATGAGCCTGTTGGCTAGCCGCTTGGCTTTTTCTTTTTCTTTTTGACATGAGACGCCCGTGTGGCTATTTGGGAATTTTCCCAGCCCCTCCCGTACAAAGGAGGTTATGGCGAAATTTTCCAAAATTTAAAGGCGTTAGTGAAATATTTGAAGTGAAAACGATGTTGAAATTATTGAATGAACTATATTTATATAAATATATAAATATAAATAAAATTAAAACGAAACGTGGCCGTGCAGTTCGTGTTTTGAAACCGTGATTTCAAACAACTAGTGCGGGAAATCCGACCATTGGATTTTCCCAAAACCGCAACCGTTGGGTTCGCTTTGGAAATATCTTTCCAACGGCACCAACTTTGTAAAAATCCAATGGTTGGATTGTCTGGAATGTTTAATTCAAATCTAAAGAAAAACAGCGCCAGAAACGATTATATATATATATATATAATTATATTTAATCGAATAACGACGCTGCAGTTCGTATTTTGAAATCGAAAATTCAAACGATTGTACCGGGAGATCCGACCGTCGGATTTTCCCGAAACTGGAACCGTTGGATTCGTTTTGAAAAGACCTTTCTAATGATGTAAATTTTGTGAAGATCCAACGGTTAAATTTTCAGATATGTGTAAATCAAATCTGAAGAAAAACAGCGTCACGGCCGCATTATGGCCCGAAGCGTCGTTTGGAACAAATTGGCTGTTTTAAAAATAAATAAAAGTAGCGATAATTCATTATAAAATACCATAAACGATATGAAATGGAAAAAAATTGAATTTTCTCGATTTATGTGGTATTTGATGGTTGAATGTGTTTGGTGTGTAAATTACCTTAAAGAACAAAATTGGTGTTGTCGAATAATTTAACCATTGAAGTAAATTGATTTGAAATTCTAAATACATGTGAATTATTTGAAAAGACCGAGTTAATTCTCATTTCAAATAATTGACTGACGATTGAAAGTCGAAGATGAAGACGGTGGTCGAAGACCGGAGATCTTCACCTCGTTTGGATGGTATCCGAGGTCCTGATTGGGAGGCATCCCGAAATATGGATAATGAGTGGCGATCGTCCAGACGTACGTGGTGATCGATGGATTTGCGAGGTATTTAGTGCCTCCGGATTCATTCAGACCCAGAACGGACTTGTAAATGGACTGTGTGTCTGACATTGGATTTTATTCTGTGTTGATTGATCTCTACTGAATATATATCTGTTTGGCGGCGGAGAATTTATTCTTTTGCTTAACGCCCTTCTCTGAGACGCACGAGCTCAGAGGTTGTATATCGATGGACATCAGTCGCATGGCGTGAATTGCTAGTGTGGCATGCCTAAGTGGCAAATGATCAGGGCTTCTGTTGAAAAGTAAAGTCTTGTGGTGATGATCAAAGCACCGCCTGTGTGGCGTAGCTTTGTGTATAACGTGAAATCGCGAGCCTCATACCCCGGTATGAACCAGAAACGGGAGAGGACATCAGGGAGGGCCTGCGTTTCTTTCTAGCTAGGGTGGTGTCAGTGACCTACCAGCCCTGACATTTATATACTTTTCACCTGTGTGGTTGTTGCTGTTGCGAGGCGCCTCGGTTTGATCGGACGATCCGGGTCCGATGGAGTCATTCATTGGCTCGTTTACGCCCCAAAGGGCGGGGAGACGTAGTGTTCAGGCATAATAATCCACATCGGTGGACCGGCCCTGACGATCAAAAGGGTTGATGCGTTCTGATCTTGTGGCTCGGGCTAGAGAGTCACGAATTCGGTAAGGACTATCTTTTGCCTTGGTTCATGACGGAAATCCAATTTCCAAATACGTGACTGTGCGGTTTTGATTGTATACCTATATATAGCGACATAGTGGTATGGGGCATTAATGCCGTCTATGATTGATAGTTATGATTGAAATTGTTTTTGAAACATATAAACACTAGTAATAATATCAAATGCTTTTGTTTTATTCGTATCAATCATATTTTGGCCATTATAAGGTAAAAACTCTATCCTCCGGTTTGCGTTGCATTGTGTGATGGGAACTGAGTCTTATAATGGCTTCATTTGTATAAAAAGCATTGCGTTGTTTAAAAGAAAGATTTGTTTTAAAGCACTGGAAATCCAATGATGTAAACCCATTCCACGAAAGTGGCGTGGTCCTGTGATTAGCCATATTATAAATGTGTTGAGTAGATTTCTCATACCAGTCCCATGACTGACTCGTAGTTTGTTTCACTTTCAAACTCGGGTGCCCCTTTTTCTATACGGGCAGCCTTGTATTCAGGTTTAGCTGGTTCTTTCTGGATAGCTGGAGCTGAAGATGGATTCTATTATTTATCTCTTTTTATGCTGTTCATCTCCTATTGTACATATTTTGTTTATTTCCGCTGTAGACATTTATGTATAGCTGAACTGCATTTGTACTAAGTAAGATCCTGTATACTGTGTAACTCTGATGATTACTTTTATCCAGTATATTCTATTGTTCATTATCTGGTGTATTTATTTAATTTTGTTCTGCTATTATTTGTTTCTGTGTTATATTCCAAAGATTACCCTCGTCTCCGTCAGTACGGGATTTGGGGTCGTCACAAGTAATCATTTGTTTAATTTCCCAATCCCAACCTATTCATCCCATGAAGTAAAACTGGTAATACTTCATATCTAACACCACGACGTTATCAGTAAATCCAATTACCATTTCACGTTCAAATCTAATTAAAGATTTAACTATCGCCTGGAGCAAAACTGGTGATACTCCATTCTCGATCATTTCTTGAATTTGATAATTTTAGTTATCAAATTCACCTTTCAATCTATTTAAAGATTCATTAAAACTCTATTTCGGTTTTAATTTCCAAAAATCATTACTTAATGATTATTCAAAGTTAAGGAATAAATCTTATCTTTAAATGGGTTAAAGAACTAATGTCATTTAAAACACAGCTCACGATAAACCCAAAATCACATTCCATTCCACCAGCCTCTAACAGTAAATTAGCAAGTGAACAATTCCCTAAGTGTTAACCCCGAAGGCCGAAACCAACATCAGATCAATACCCAGGAAACCATTCAACTTAACTAATCTCCAGTTACTTTATGATTTTCTTAACTCCATTGGGTCTAAGAACAGTATTATTAGAGATACCATTCACGACAACCCAAAATCTCATTCCATTGTTAATCACATTCCATTCCATCAGCCTCTAACCATAAATTAGTAAGTGAACAATTCCCTAAGTATTCACCTCGAAGGCCGAAACCAACATCAGATCAACACCCAGGAAACCATTCAACTTAACTAATCTCTAGTTAGCTTCTGATTTTCTTAACTCCATTGGGTCTAAGAACAGTATTATTAAAGATACCATTCACGACAACCCAAAATCTCATCCTATTGTTAATCGGGTTAAAGAACAAGTGTTATTTAAAACACCGTTCACGATAAACCCAAAAACCAATTTCAATTCAATTCCAATTAAATATTAATTAATTGATATACTTCATTAAATCTAAATAAAAAGATTTAATCTCTTCTCAACTGGGTTCAAGAACAGTGTTAATGAAGACACCATTCACGACAAACCCAAAACCACATTTAATATTAAATACAAGGCTCTGAATATAAAATATATAGGCTTATATTCAATATCAAATTCTGGAATCAACAAATACCATATTGGAATAACAATATATATCTTCCAAATTCCTCCACAATACATGTATAATCACGGAATCCAATATCGAAATATTCCGAAGATAATTTCAATTCAAATCCATTCCAATTCATATATTGGAAATTCCTGTTATTTTTAAAACCATTTCAAATCCAATTTATTTATTTAAAAATATTGGATTATAATTCTAGTTCAAAACTAGTTCATTTCGACAAAAATATATTTTTGTCTTTTCAAATATGGAATTTTCATCCCACTTCTTTCCAACTCATTTATTATGATTTTACACAAATTATTGATATTTTTAATAATTTTGTCAAGGCCCGTACAGTCGATTTCCATAAATTGCCATCGAACTGCACTTATAGTGACCTTTTCCAAATTTCAATTGGACATAATTCCAAATCCAACCGTTAGATTCCAAATCTCTAATATTCGTTGGAAAGCTCTTTTTGATACGAACCCAACGGTTCTGGTTTTAGGAGAATCTGACGGTCGGATCTCCCGTATTGTCTGTTCGAAGTCAATGGTCGAAATTCACCAACAGCCGTGGCGCGGCGCGTTCTATTCAGGCCATTATATTATATATATATATATATATATAATATATATTTCACCGATTTCCATTTAAAACGTATTTTATAAATTGTTTTAAATTTGTTTTAAAAACGATTTCAACTTCATATTCAATTTCAAATCAAAATTGAATATTCCATATCATTAATATATAAATGATAATATTTTCAAAACATTAGATTTTGAAATCAATTCCTTTTCAATATTCATTACAAGAATGAATAAAATCGATATAAATATCGTTCGCGTCAAAATAGCGCATATCTAATCAACACGGCTATATATATTTAAATATATTCGCGTCTATCCCAAATCGGACATCAAAATCATATTTTGATCTTTTATTGAATATTATCTTAAAATATTCATTATTTTAAAATATTTGTTATTTTAAAATATTCATTATTTCTGAACTGGAATCAGGCACATCAATTACCATATAATGTTATTATATGGATTTCATACAACACATGTATCGAACAACAATGATAAACAATCAACCATCATCCAGAGTGCATTCTACACTGCATAAGCATCAAATATAAATATTTAACGCTTACATAGCTTGTCAATCAATCGATCGACATACAAATAAATATTGGGATTAGTGTATGTCCAATTTCATCCCACCCGTGTGGGGTTTCAGTCAACAAATAATGAATTTTATTTGTGCAGTTGGGCAATATGTAAAATTTATCGTCCCAATCAATATCAGTCTAATGTGTGTACATAAAAAAATCGTCCGATTTGTTTATAAATATTTATTTTATTCATATACCCGTTAAAAATTACATTTTTAACTATAAAATATTTTATTCTATTCCACATCACACAATCAATTTTCACAACACAATCAAACAAACAAACAAGTCATCCATGGTCTGTGGACGACGGGTGTCGGTTGCTGCTAAGCACCGTCTGCATCCTAGTATATATTTTAACTAGAAATAAAATTAAAGTGAGAAGTTCTCACCTTTGGGTTCCACTCCGCCATGCTTTGATTGTCGATCTATGTAGTATACCTACGTTAAAAAATATATTTTTAACCAATCAATAATTATTTCTTTGTATGATTATTTTATAAATAACATACATAGGCTAAAAATTATATTTTTATCTTTCTAAAAATAATTTTATATTTTTATAACAACACTACATAGATAAAAATCACATTTTTATACCGCTACTATATAGATAAAAATCGAATCTTTCTATCGCTAATGAATATATAAAAATCACGTTTTTTACATTACCATTCAAACGATAAAAATCATATTTTTACTCTGTTACATATATGATAAAAATCACATTTTTATATCGTCACTTCATATATAAAAATCGTATTTTTATCATATCGTTACATATATAAATATCAAATTATTATTATCTATATAATATAAAAATCATATTTTTTTATTTCTATAATATAAAAATCATATTTTTATTATTTCTATAATATAAAAATCATATTTTTAATGCTACTTTCAAAATGAAAAAACTAATTTTTTTACAATGAAAAATCTAATTTTTCTTCCATTAAAAATCCAATCTTTATTTACATAAAAATCTCAATGCTATAATATATATAGAAAAGCTAATTTATACATATATATATAACTAATTATATGAAAAATAAAATAAAAGAATTAATAAAACTTATATTTTTTCAAAAATTGCTGCTTTGTCGAAGGGGGGTTTAACGTCGGAGGTAAAAGGTGGGGTCGACGGCCAAGGCGCGGTGGAGGGGGGTTCAGGCGGTGGACTTGGGGTTGGAGGAGCTCGATTTCGAGTTGGGGGGTTTGGGTTCGTGGGGAGAAAAAGGGGGCTCCGGCATCGAGAAGGAGGAGGGGGTTCGCTGGGGTTGGCGTCGGCCGTGGGTGTCCCACGCTAGGCGCGGCGGCGCCTGGAGGGTGAGCGACGGAGGAAAACGATCGACAGTTTTTTTTTCTTTTCTGAATGAAGAACGGGGGAGAGAGAGAGTAAAGGGGGGCCATATATATTAATATATTTTTATTTTATTTTAAATCCCAAAAAGTAACTTTAAATTTCAATCTCCAAACGCGACCCACCGCCTGTTGTCCCTAGCTAATTACCCCCATTCCGAACACAATGGGATATGTATCGTAAGCCAGTTTGGCTGTTTCGTTCAGTTTTCGTTGAAATTAAAATATAAATTAATTTTTCAGTCAATATTGAATTTAACGTACATTTTAATTTACCGGGACCACATACTGACTCCAAAAATTCCAGAAAAATAAATTTAGCTATGTTTTGACAATACAGTCCTAACAAAACTAATTTCATTGAATTTGGAGGCTGTTTGAAAAATGGCCATTTTCCAGTCGATTAAATTCAACTGAAATTGGTCAAACGCGTTTTTTTTTGCCACGCTCACATATTGATTTCAAAAATTATGAATTTTGAAATCTAGCAATAATTTCACATCCTGGATCCAACAAAAGTGGTTTCGTCAAAAACAGAGGTCGTTTGCAAAATTGCTATTTTTAAGGGCTGTATTTCCATAGCGAGTATTCCGAATTTTCAACTGGACATAACTTTTTATTCCCGCTATGAAATTTTGATTTTTCGGATTTGTTGGAAAGAATTTTCAAATAGAATCTAATATTTTTGGTTTCACTAAAATCCGGTTTATTTTGAATCCGGTACATTCATTTGAAATTTGAAATCGAATTTTCAAACTACCGCGCCATTTTTCAATTCCTTTTATAATTAAAATAAATAATTATATTCTAACTTCGATTCAAATAAATATATATGCTCTAATTCTATTCAAAATAAATTTCTCGTCGTTATTATTTAAAATAAATCATTTTAAATATTCAAAATTCATTAAAATCACCAAAATAAAATTTTAATTTGGTTCTGATTTTTCGGGTTGTTACAATCTCCCCCACTTAAAATCTTTTCATCCCCAAAAAGGAACGGAGCTGAAAGTTGTTTTACAAACCAACTCAACTTTCAGTTTGGCTTTAATTCTTCAACTTTTTAGTTTCTAAGAATTTTCCAATTCTTCAAAAATTTGGCTAACACCCTAAATTTTTGAAATTTTTTGCCATAGCATCCTTTGTACAGGAGCACCGGGAAAATCCCCAAACTGCCACACAGGCCCTCTCATCTCAAAAAGAAAAAGAAAAGGCCAAGCGGCTAGCCAATCGGCTCATAAAATCATCCAAACCCAATAAATTAGTAAACATGTACATATTTGTTGGGCATACAATTTTATTCCTCTGCTCTAGCCTCCTTGCTATGACTTGTTCAATGTATATACATGTATATGCATGCAATTCCAAACAATTTTCAATACAGTTCAATATTTGGTTCAATCTGGCCTAAATTTACCTTTCTTTCACATGATGGTTTAACTAAATAATCACACCACACAACCATCAATCAATTAGTGAATTAACGTTTCAAATTCATAATTTTGATACATATACAGAAAATCATGTTTTTGATGCCAATTCACAACAATAAGCCCTATCTAATTTTGGTTCTCACACCAGTCAATTGGAAATATATATAAATCCCACTTTTGAAACCTGAACATAAATATTGGTGATGAAGGTTCATCATCAAAATCATCTCTAAGCGACTAGAGTGTGATTCTATATCTATCCAGTATATTTAAACTTCGAATATACATTCATGACGCGTATATGCAAAATCTCTATATATTGGATTGTCCAAATTCAATACAAATAAAATATTCAAATACGTATAAGGTTTAAATTTTCAAAATAAAATTTGTTTTCATTTTTATTATTTTTAAATAATACTCTTCACACTCGTTCTAGGATACTACTGATCCCATCTCTAACGAGTCATTCTCATTGGATATTACTAATCCAATCTCGAATGAATTTTTTCATTTGGTTCTAATGTATCTTATTCTCGAGCTCTGTAAACCAAAGCTCTGATACCAACAATTACGACCCGAACATCCCCGTGAAGGAAAGCCCGGATTGCTTTGAGAACATGACAAATCAGAACACAAACAGAAGAACATTTCATTGCTTATTACAACAATTCCATCAAAATACAAGAATATACAGAGTATGAATAAATAATATACATTCGAACAATATCAGAGATTTAAATTACATTTAAATACATAGTAGCGGAAAAATAATACAAAACACAACTGAAAGAGATAAAACAGACACAGAGCTTTCCGAATATCATTCCAGCTGTAAACCAGGATCCTGTGAATATAAATCTGCAAAACCAAAACTACTAGCTGCCCGTGTGGAAAATAGGGGCACCCAAAGTTTAGGTTAAAACAATAAACTCCAGGTCAGTCATGTGACTTGGGTGAGAACTATAACATTTATTTAAAACTTTACTTTAAATCAGATATATCAAGGGACCACGCCGTATAACACGGAACGGGTTTTCTCCCAATAATACCAGTGCATATAACAAAACAGCGCAATGCTTTTTGAAAAAAAAATGAAGCCATTATAAGACTCAAGTCCCACCACACAATGCAACGCAAGCCGGAGGATAGAGTTTTTACCTTATAATGTCCAAAATATGCTTGATATGTATAAAACAAAGGCATTTGATGTTATTACTAGTGTTTATATGTTTCAAAAACAATTTCAATGATAAGTATCAATCATAGGCAGCATAAGTTCCCCATACCACTATGTCGCCATATATAGGTTTACAATCAAAATCGCACAATGTCGTATTTGGAAATTGGATTTCCGTCATGAACCAAGGCAAGGGGACATCCTTACCGTTTCGAGACAATCTAGGCCATGTCTCAGGATCAGAACGCATCGACGCTTGGATCTTCAGGGCCGGTCCACACGGAGTCGATTAAAATGCCTGAACACTGCGTTTCCCCGCCCTATGGGGCGTAAATCTGGCCTGTATAAAGACCATCCATCGGCTTCGCAGAGACCGACATAACCGAGGTGCCTCGCTATCCATCATCCACATAAGTAAAACGTCAGGGCTTGTAAAACGCTGACACCACTCCTAGCTAGAAGGAAACGCATGCCCTCCCTGCAGTCCTCTCCCGTTTCTGGTTCATACCGGGGTGTGAGGCTCGCGAATTAACGCTATACACAAAGATGGCTTTATTAAAGCCATGCTTTGATCATCAACCACAAGACGTTGCTTTTCAACAAAAGCCTTGATCATAACAACCCTGTATGCCACGTTGTCAATCTACAACGTCAGACACACTTCCATTTACAAGTCTGTTCTGGGTCTGAACGAAACCGGAGGCACCTTATTCCTCATCCTATATGTCCAATACAGGAGAGAGACCCTCGCACATCCGGTCGATCTCCAAGTACGTCTGGACGATCACCACTTATTACCTTGTCTTGGGTGTACAGCCCAATCAAGACATCAGTAATCATCCAAACAATGTGAAGACCTCTGGTCTTCAACCACAATCTTCATCCTTGTCATATCGTCGAATCAGTTATTCAGAATGGGATAAACCCAGTCTTTCTGAATAACTCGCGTATTTAATAAACAAGTGCTATAAAAACACAACATACGCCTCGTTCCAATCCAGAATATTTCTTTGTTCAAATATTCTTATACTTTGGGAAAGGTTCCCATTAATTTTATCAAAGATAAATTCTTTAAATTTATTCTTTAATCTTCCTTTAGATATCAATTCAAACTAAATTATAGTTTATCCAAACTAGTCGGGATTAACGAACCTTACCGAAGTAATCATTTGTTTAATTTCCCAATCCCAACCTATTCACCCCATCAAGTAAAACTGGTAATACTTCATATCTAACACCATGGCGTTATCGATAAATCCAATTACCATTTCACGTTCAAATTAAAGATTTAACTTTCGCTTGGAGCAAAACTGGTTATACTCCATTCTCGATCATTTCTTGAATTTGATAATTTTAGTTATCAAATTCACCTTTCAATCTATTTAAAGATTCATTAAAACTCTATTTCAGTTTTAATTTCCAAAAATCATTACTTAATGATTATTCAAAGTTAAGAAATAAATCTTATCTTTAACTGGGTTAAAGAACTAATGCCATTTAAAACACAGCTCACAATAAACCCAAAATCACATTCCATTCCATTCCATCAGCCTCTAACCGTAAATTAGCAAGTGAACAATTCCCTAAGTATTAACCCCAAAGGCCGAAACCAACATCAGATCGATACCCAAGAAACCAATCAACTTAACTAATCTCCAGTTAGTTTCTGATTTTCTTAACTCCATTGGGTCTAAGAACAGTATTATTAAAGATACCATTCACAACAACCCAAAATCTCATTCCATTGTTAATCACGTTCCATTCCATTCCATCAGCCCTTAAACGTAAGTTAGCAAGTGAACAATTCCCTAAGTATTAACCCCAAAGGCCAAAACCAACATCAGATCAATACCTAGGAAACCATTCAACTTAACTAGTCTCTAGATAGTTTCTGATTTTCTTAACTCCATTTGGTCTAAGAACAGTATTATTAAAGATACCATTCACGACAACCCAAAACCTCATCCCATTGTTAATTGGGTTAAAGAACAAGTGTTATTTAAAACACTGTTCACGATAAAACCAAAAACCAATTTAATTCAATTCCAATTAAATATTAATTAATTGGTATACTTCATTAAATCTAAATAAAAAGATTTAATCTCTTCTCAACTGGGTTCAAGAACAGTGTTAATGAAGACGCCATTCACAACAAACCCAAAACCACATTTGATATTAAATACAAGGCTTTGAATAGAAAATATATCGGCTTATATTAAATATCAAATTCTGGAATCAACAAATACCATATTGGAATAACGATATATATATCTTCCAAATTCCTCCACAATATCTGTATAATCACGGAATCCAATATTGAAATATTCCGAAGATAATTTCGATTCAAATCCATTCCAATTCATATAATGGAAATTTCGGTTATTTTTAAAACCATTTCAAATCTAATTTATTTATTTAAAAATATTGGATTATAATTCTAGTTCAAAACTAGTTCATTTCGACAAAAATATATTTTTATCTTTTCAAATATGGAATTTTTCATCCCAATTCTTTCCAAATCATTTATTATGATTTTACACAAATTATTGATATTTTTAATAATTTTATCAAGGTCTGTACAATTGATTTCCATAAACGGCCATCGAACTGCACTTACAACGACCTTTTCCAAATTTTATCTGGACATAATTCCAAATCCCACTATTTGATTCCAAATCTCTAATATTCGTTGGAAAGCTCTTTTCGATACGAACCCAATGGTTCTAGCTTTAGGAGAATCCGACGATCGAATCTCCCGTAATGTCCGTTCGAAGTCAATGGTCGAAATTCACGAACTGCAGCGGCGCGGCGCGTTCTATTCAGGCCATTGTATTATATATATGTGTGTATATATATATATTATATATATTTCATCGATTTCCATTTAAAATGTATTTTATAAATTGTTTTAAATTCGTTTTCAAAACGATTTCAACTTCATATTCAATTTCAAATCAAAATTGAATATTCTATATCATTAATATATAAATGATAATATTTTCAAAACATTATATTTTGAAATCAATTCCTTTTCAATATTCATTATAATAATGAATAAAAATCGATATAAATATCATTCGCGTCAAAATAGTGCATATCTAATCAACACGGCTATAAATATTTAAATATATTCGCGTCCATCCCAAATCGGACATCAAAATCATATTTTGATCTTTTACTGAATATTATCTTAAAATATTCATTATTTTAAAATATTCGTTATTTTAAAATATTCATTCTTTCTGAACTAGAATCAGGCACAGTCAATTACCATATAATGTTATTAGACGGATTTCATACAACACATGAATCGAACAATAATGATAAACAATCAACCATCATCCAGAGTGCATTCTACACTGCATAAGCATCAATATAAATATTTAACGCTTACACAGCTTGTCAATCAATCGATTGACATAAACTAAATATTGGGATTAGTGTATGTCCAATTTCATCCCAATACCCATGTGGGGTTTCAATCAAAAAATAATGAATTTTATTTGTGCAGTTAGGCGATGTGTAAAATTTATCGTCCCAATCAATATCAGTCAAATGTATATACATAAACAAATCGTCCGATTTGTTTATAAATATTTATTTTATTCATATACCCGTTAAAAATTATATTTTTAACTATAAAATATTTTATTCCATTGCACATCACATAATCAATTTTCACAACACAATCAAACAAACAAACAAGTCGTCCATGGTCTGTGGACGACAGGTGTCGGGTGCTCCTAAGCACCGTCTGCATCCTAGTATATATTTTAACTAGAAATAAAATTAAAGTGAAAAGTTCTCACCTTTGGGTTCCACTCCATCGTACTTTGATTGTCGATCTATGTAGTATACCTACGTTAAAAATTATATTTTTAACCGATCAATAATTATTTCTCTGTATGATTATTTTATAAATAACATACATAGGCTAAAAATTATATTTTTGTCACTCTAAAAATAATTTTATATTTTTATAACAATGCTACATAGATAAAAATCACATTTTTATACCGCTACTATATAGATAAAAATCGAATTTTCTATCGCTAATGAATATATAAAAATCACTTTTTTTTACATTACTATTCAAACGATAAAAATCATATTTTTACTTTGCTACATATACGATAAAAATCATATTTTTATATCGTCGCTTCATATATAAAAATCGTATTTTTATACTATCGCTACATATATAAAGATCAAATTTTTATTATCTATATAATATTTTTATTATTGTTATAATATAAAAATCATATTTTTTATTATTCCTATAATATAAAAATTATATTTTTATTATTTCTGTAATATAAAAATCATTTTTTTATTATTTCTCTAATATAAAAATCATATTTTTATTGCTACTTTCAAAATGAAAATCTAATTTTTCTACAATGAAAAATCTAATTTTTCTTCTAATTAAAAATCTAATCTTTATTTACATAAAAATCTCAATGCTATTATATATAGAAAAGCTGATTTATACATATATATATAACTAATTATATGAAAAATAAAATAAAACAATTAATAAAAAATCACAAATTTTTGAAAATTGCTGCTTTGTCGAAGGGGTGTTTCACGTCGGAGGTGGAGGGTGGGGTCGGCAGCCAAGGCGCGGCGGAGGGGGGTTCAGGCGGTGGACCTAGGGTTGGAGGAGCTCGATTTCGAGTTGGGGGCTTTTGGGATCGAGGGGAGAAAAAGGAGGCTTCGGCGTCGAGAAGGAGGAGGGGGTTCGCCGGGGTCGGCGTAGGCGGTAGGTGGCCCACGCAAGGCGCGGCGGCGCCTGGAGGGCTGAGCGACAAAGGAAAACGATCAACAGTTTTATTTTATTTTCTGAATGAAGAACGGGGGGAGAGAGAGTGTAATGGGGGGGCATATATATATTAATATATTTTTATATTATTTTAAATCCCAAAAAGTAACATTAAATTTCGATCTCCAAACGAGACCCACCGCCTGTCGTGCCTAGCTAATTACCACCATTCCAAACACAATAGCATATGTATCGTAAGCCAGTTTTGCTGTTTCATTCAGTTTTCATTGAAATTAAAATATAAATTAATTTTTCAGTCAATATTGAATTTAACGTACATTTTAATTTACCGGGACCACATACTAACTCTAAAAATTCCAGAAAAATAAATTTTGCTATGTTTTGATGATACAGTCCTAACAAAACTAATTTCATCGAATTTGGAGGTCGTTTGAAAAATGGTCATTTTCTAGTCGATTAAATTCAATTGAAATTGGTCAAACACATTTTCTTTTGCCATGCTCGCATATGGATTTCAAAAATTATGAATTTTGAAATCTAGCAATAATTTCACATCTCGGATCCAATAAAAGTGGTTTCGTCAAAAATGAAGGTCGTTTGCAAAATTGATATTTTTAAGGGCTGTATTTCCATAGCGACTATTCTGAATTTTCAACTGGACGTAACTTTTTATTGCTGTTATGAAATTTTGATTTTTCGGATTCGTTGGAAATTTATTTTCAAATAGATTCTAATATTTTTTGTTTCACTAAAATCCGGTTTATTTTTAATCCTATACATTCATTTGAAATTTGAAATCAAATTTTCAAACTACTGCGCCATTTTCAATTCCTTTTATAATTAAAAATAAATAATTATATTCTAACTTCGATTCAAATAAATATATACGTTCTAATTCTATTCAAAATAAATTTCTCATCGTTATTATTTAAAATAAATCATTTTAAATATTCAAAATCCATTAAAATCGCCAAAATAAAATTTTTAAATTGGTTCTGATTTTCCGGGTTGTTACAAATTTGCATAAACTTAGCACTTACTCCCATTTCTACAAGTCTGGAATAAAATAACAATACAAACCTCAATTATATTTAAGTAATGATATTTAGATTTAGGTGTAAATATTAACAAAGAGGTACAAAAAGAATTTTAGGCAAGATTAGATGTTTTACAAGGAAGCCTATAACTTCGATTATTAGACTTAGGCATATACATTTAAATTGCACCAATGAATAAAAATATGATATTATAACAACATTTAGATTTCCCACTCACCTAATAAGCTATCCCAAATCTCAGATTTGAATTACACCTTTTAGGTTTTTATTCCCAAATCCTAATAGATCTATAATATGTATAGGATATGAATACATACTAAAAATTGTAGATCTAGAAAAACAATTGAACAAAGCGAAAGAAATAAGTAGCAAAACCTAAGAACTTATCTTATGCGCAAGAACCAGTCTCCGTTCATATACCTGAATTCATTATCTTTGGTCTTTGTTATTAGATTTAAAAACTAATAGTATATTTCAGGAAATTTAGAGGTGGTTGAAGAAATGAAAATGGCAAAGCTTCGCTGCTACCTCTAGAAAATATGAGCAAAAGATTGAAGATCTAACCTTTTATTTGTAGGCATTCAAATGACCCATAATCGTTAGATTAAATTTAGTTAAAATCCAACCGCTAATATAGGAATTATATAACCAAAAACCCTAGCGGGCACAGCCACATCGACCAACAGAAAGAGCAGCCGACCGACCCTACCTAAACCAATTGACCTAGCTTTTGCCTCCTTGGATAATTAATGGTAAGTTTTAATTACCATTCATTATATTAATTATTTTTCTTTCGTAATTGTTTTTCATCCATAACTTTTCACAAAGACTTCATTCGTAAAGTTCCAAACATGAAAGTTGACTAGAATTCCATCACAAATGAAATGATGCAAATTCCATCATTTGCGCAAATTCCATTTTTGGAACCTATCTAAGTAACTAATTTAACTAACGGCAATTTTCGTGGAATCATAGTGGCATTAAAGATCTTTGTCTGATCGAGTGCGCTTGGTTAGCCAACTCAAGCAAGATCTAAGAACTTACCCTACCCCTCCCAAGGGGGATTTATCTAGGCCATAAACACATGATAAAGGATTTCTCCTCCCTCTAGGAGGTGCTCAGACCAAGTCTTATAGACGGGATTGAAGGATGGTTGGTGCCTTGTGTTGGCCTCTTCCGAAGAAACTGAATCTGATGAAGATTAAGTAGGAAGTGCGTACGAACTTTTAATTTGTTTTAGTATCGTTTCATATTTTGGTTGTGTAATAATGTTGTTATTATGACACTCTTAGCTCGGATATGTAATGTATTTCGTAGTTTATGTTGCTTTGACTTTCTTAGTATGGTTGTGTAATAAACTCTCCATTATGGTTGTGCAATCTATGTTTGGTTTCTCTATGTTTATTAAACATCATGCAAGCTGTCATTTCTTAGTATGCCTATGGAATTTTTGTTACTCTTCGATTACTTTGTACTTATAATGTCTTAATTTCTTTTTAATCGATGACAAAGGGGGAGAAAAATATCTCTTATGCTATCTATGTTATATACCACTGTTATGTTTCCATGCTATTATACTATTGTATTTCCATATTATTGGAAATTGTGCTAACACTTGTGAATGCAGGGGAAGCTATACATTCAGGGGGAGAAAATTTATGCGGAAATTCAGGGGGAGCTATACATTCAGGGGGAGAAAATCCAAAGTGTTTTCATCAATCAAAAATAGGGAGAATGTTGAATAACGAGATTTTGATCGATGTCAACGAACAAAGCTACTATGGGAATTGAATCATAAAGATAAGGTTTTATACATGTATAAACATTGAGTCGTGTTTGAATTATGTTGAAATCTATCCTCAACTATACACGAATGTGCTAATCGTATATATATATATATATAAAGCCATCAAAAAGCCAGAAATATACCAAAACAGGCCTACCAGTCGATCAGTAGGAAATAGACCAGTCAACTGGTCGACCTATTTTGGTATATAACGGCTAGTTTTAAATTTATATATATATGTTTTAATTCTACCAGTCAACTGGTGATTTTTAACTAGTCGACTGATTCGGCCCAAATTTTATTTTCTGAAGAGTTGCTTCCATTCATGAAGAGATTCCTCTTCATTAATCAAAGGAAATGGACATATCTTTTATGGAAACTATTCATTAATGTTTGCTACTCTTAGACCATTATATAAACAACTTAAATCATGTTTTATAATGTTAGACCCAAAAGTGGTTCTAACACCCAAATTGATTAAAAGCAAAATGAAAGGAGATAAAAATAAAAATGAACACACAGGATTTATAGTGGTTCGGCGAAGAAATGCCTACGTCCACTTATATTTTACTATATTCAATGATTCAGTTGCAAATACAATGTAAGATTCACTCAATTCCACTCACAACTCACTTATATTCACTCAATTGACTAAAACAAAAATGAAAGATGATTTGGATTCTCCGGGAGTATTGGAGTTCGGACTATGGAGGTGGTTGAATTCTCGAAATGCCCAAAAAAGATCCTTTTCTTTGTCTCCAGACGGGGTATTTATAGGTGTGAATTTGCTCAAAACCCGATCCGGATCGGAGCCACGTGTCGTCCATCCCATTAGCCTCGGGTTCGGATGGATTACTGTGCTGACAACGCATCAAAATAGTGAACGTTATGGGCAGAAACTGGTCATAGCCGATCCGGATATCCAGGCGTTTATGCAGGGGGACAGTATGGAAAATGGGTTCGGGTCGGAGGTATATGTATCAGGGGTTCGGATCGGGATATCCGATCCGACCCGAATTGACTTGGTGACAACTCTCTCTTCTCTTTATTCTGCTTTTCCTCCGAACCATCTCTGTAGCAGCTGGGTGGCCTTCCGATCCATCTTGAAGAAGACTGCCCTCCGATCCGAACATGCGCTCTCTGTTTTCAACAGCAATAGCTCGCCGCTCCGAACAGGAGACTTTATCCGATCTGAACCGATACGTTGCTTTAACCCGACCCGGATGATTGCATCTGTTCGATCGAAGCTGTAGCGTCTCCTCCGACCTGAGTAGTGATGGTCTCTCCGATCCGAACCGAAGTCTTCTAATTTGAAATGCTCTCCAATGCTTGATATCTTGACTTTGTGTTGCCTAGTTCACAAAGTAGGCTAACACTTTGCCCCCTCAAAGGATGCTTCTATTGGAAATGGAGCATGCTTTGATTGCCATTGCACAACGCCTTCATCCTTCCTTTTGAATATGCATGCCAAGCTGTCGCACTTCATCCTGTTCGGTTCGGATTCCGACCCGGACGGATTTCTGCTTTGGGTTCCGACCCGAACGGATCTCTTTCTTCCTTTACTCTTCAAGGGATCAGTGGGCCAAGCTGCGTCATTGGGCTTTTCGAGCCGGTCCGATCGGGAATACGAATAGTCAGCTTGCTTTTTATATAAATTCACTTCATTTCCCTTCTTTTCTTTCATTCACTGTTCTTGCTCGTCCGAACCGACTCCACATCGAAGCCTTAGCTTTTCCAAGAAACTTTAAAATTCTCGCTTCAATCTTTGAATCAAATACATAGGTAGTCTTGTAATCTTGAATCTCGCTGCCATAATCGCTTTTAATTTACATCCGCGGTTAGTTTGAACGATTCTAGCAAAGTAATTGACTGGTTCCATCGCCACAGCTTCCTTCATCCTCCGCCTTCGTCATTAATGGCATCGACGCCATTTCGAGGCGTTGGAGGAGGGCATTGAAACTCGTCATTGAATACTTTAGTGTTTAATCTCTCGATTTTAATTAAGGCTTGGGAATTTGAGTTGGGTTCGCTACTTAAGAGGAGGAAGAGGAAGGAAATTGAAGGAGATCGGTTCGGGTAGGGGAACGGTAGGAGAAAAAAGGGAAAGAGAGAAATTCATAGATCCGGACCGGGTTGGGGCAATAGGACAAGGAAATGGGACTTAACTCGTTTGACCGGGTCGGGTCGGAGCTAGGAATAAAATGGAGGTTAAGACTTATGCGCCCGGGTCGGACTGGGTTATGAAACAAAAGAGAGAATAGTAATATGGTTATCTAGGTTAATCCGACCCGCCCCGAAAGTCAACCTCCGAACCGATCCGGATATTTCTCTCTGAGTGTGAGCCTTTGCTCATCCGATCCGAACCTGGTGTCTGCATCCGAACCGAAAACTACTCAATCCAAAACACAAACTCTCGTCCAACTATTTAAAAGATATTACTTCCAACTTCATGAACAGTTAGGATAGTGCCTTGCGGACATAAGTGAACATTAAGAACTACTCTGACTATCACTTTCTCTTCAAAGTTTCGTCTTACATTGTTGCACTTTTACTTTGCATTTCTCACATTTACTGCACACATTTTAGTTCACACATATACACAGAGGGGTACGGGCTAATTTACTCTAATCCGTGCTATTGCTTCTTCAATAGTTCTATTACAATGAGGCCCAGACTCTCTTCCATACTAGCTGAGAGGAAAGAAGCCCCGGAAACTTCTAACAAAATCACTCTCGAGGATATATCTTCTTCTTCGGATCCAGAATGGGACAGCGAGGGTCCAGATTATGGGGTTGGACATCGGGAAAGCGACGAGGTGTCTTCAGAGAATGAAGTTTCTCTGGGTTTTGAGGAGGAAGGAGGGATTGGTGACGACCGAGCCCCTGATGAATTTGAATCGGCCATTATATTGGAATCACCTCCAGACTCCGTTGAATCAACAATCGACAACGATCGACTTGTCCGAATTTGCTTAAAGTACGGAATAATGAAAAGGGACACTCTAGTGCCTTCGCGCTCTGATCGTCCCCACAACCCTCCAGAAGGATATATGACGGTCACTCGACTGATGTGCATGGTCGGCGCCATTCCTCCATTCTCTCCCTTCATCGTTGACTTTTTAAGACAAATGCGGATTGCCCCCATGCAACTGCACCCCAATTCATATGCCTATTTGCACACCTTGTACATAGCATATCGTGAAATCTTAGGCATAGAGCTCACGTTCGATGACGTTCACTTCTTCTATAATTTCAAGCATCGGACTCGAGAGAATCCATCCTTCTGCTACTTTGAATCAGTTCCAAAAAGGAAGATAATCTCTGCACCATTTAGCAGTAAAGCTGGAGATTCCAGACTAGAATGGTTCTACGTGAAGCGACAGCCTGGATGCGCCAGGATGTGGACAAAATCAAGTAAAGCACTGGATTTCTAAGTCCGGGCTCTATACACTTGAATCATCACCTTGACTTGTTTTCCTTTTTGTTTGCAGTCGACAACCCCAAGCAGATATCAGATCAGGTGTTCTTTGACCGGATGCACCGACTTCTTAATGGCGATCAGAAGTTCTTGACTATCGACGAGGCCCTTAAAGACGAATACCTTCACTTTCATGGGTTGTTATCTGTTTTTCGTAGCATTGGTCATGGGACGGTTCCATATGCATACATTCCTCCAGTGGAGGTAGTCCCAGAAACAGGAGAAGGCTCAGGAGTTCCTACAGCGCCTCTTCAAACTTCACCTTCTCCATCTTCTACACAAGATGATGAATTGGCTAATCTGGCCGAGAAGCATCGTGAAGGATATATTGCCCCCGAGGAAACTACTTCTCTAGAAAAGTCAAAATCCTCCCAAGAGTCGCCGCTTCATGCTTCCGAGGGGGATGTCCCTAGTACTGATGAGCAAATATTTCAGGGTTTGGGGGATCTCCCCTTACCTGAAACTATATACACTTCAGAGGATTTCAGGAAGGATCCTCTAGTCTTCACCTCTTCTGAAGAGACCACTCCCGCTAAGGCCAAAGAGCCTGCCCGTACTAGTCTAGCTTCAGACTCGGGTTGGTTGGGGGGAAACACACCACTTAGGATACACTTTATACAACGGCATTAGCATTCATTGCACCTCTTTCCTCGTGAATCCATTAATTCTAAATTTCGTTCGTTTTATCGTGCAGGTACAATGTCTCGATCCTACTACGATATAAGAAAGCTTCGTCGCAGCATGTCCAATCCTCCTCAGGATGTCGAGTATGATCGCCGGGATGATCATGGTAGGGAGGAGAGAAGACCTTATGATCCCTATCGCTCTCGACCCTCACGTTCCCGCTCACCAGTTCGACCGGAACAAGAGAAATATAAGGGCTATCAAAGCCGCAGGGAAGAGGACAGACCACCATCTAAAGACTCCACTTCTTCCCATGAAAAGCGCAGTAGAGAGAGAACTCCTCCAAAAGAAACTGGGTCTCGAAGCAAGCACAAGGTCTCTGCTACTAAACGACCTAGGACAGACAAAGAGACTACCGAATCCTCTTCACACAGGGACACCGAGTTATCGATCCCCGCTCCTCCCCCACCAGATGCGGCAACTGCGGTAAAGCGGGCATATTTGGTGGAGCAATTTCCCGAGCACTACTTCGAGACTTTGACTTTTTTACCTGCCCTTGAACCTATTTCGTCTAATTGGGAATATGAGGCCAAAGCAAAAATTGATGCAGTGGAAAAACAGTATACTGAGATGTTCAAATATTCACGCAATCTTTCTAGAATCATCCGCACTCTAATCACAAATACTGATTCAATGCAAAAGACCGCGGAGGAGGATGCTAAGGCCTTAAAAGCTCTAGGAAAAGATTTGGAAGACACTCAAGCTCAGCTAGCTGTCGCTCAAAGGGACGCTTCTAATTTCAAACAACAATTCGAGGACATGCAAAAACGTTATCATGACTTGCTTGAATCTCACACTCAGGAGCGCTCTGAATTAAAAAAGCAAGCTGACGAGGCCAAGTCAGAAGCTGCTAAGACACGCCTGGCTTATGCTGAGCTTGAACGGAAAAACGCCGAGTTAGCAAAGAGGAGTGATGAATTAGAAAAGAAGAATGCCGACTTGGCTTCAAAGCTACTGGAGGCAGAGAACAGAGCTGCCCTGGCCGAGGGCAATGTGGAGTGTGCCATCAAATCCGCGGAAGAAGCCCGCAAGCAATTATCAGAGGCGGAGGCTGATATTCAGGGTTTCGGCGAACTAATGATTGAATTCTTCGCACATATTATTCGTCGCCGAAACATTTCTTGGATTGAGGACTATCCATCCACTCTAGTTCAAGTATAGAATCAGATCGTCGAGTGGGAAAAAGAGGAATTTAAGGTCGATTCCCTCGATGAAGATAAATTAATGGAGAAATACTTGAGGGATGATGAACCGGAGCGCCTAGCTGAAGGGCGCCGCCTTATTGCTGAGGCCATGGAAGAGGAGAGACGGAAGTCTAAACAAAAAACTGTTCTCGAAGCTGGTTCCTCCTCTTCTGCCCCTGCAACCTCTGAAGTAGAGGGGTATGATCCTGAAAATCCGGGAATTCCCCGAACAACTCTGCTATCTCCTATTCCTGAAACAACACCAGAGGTAGTAGCCACCCCCGCAGAAAAGTCTTCGGAAGGTATCCCCACCTTTTCTCCTCCATTTGCCAAGGCTATTTCTACTTTTCGCCACGTGATCGAACAATCAATGAAAGACCCATTGTTTTCGCCTGAGTTGATAACTGTTGCTTCTCATTCTGTAGGTGTTGAATCATCTGTAAAGACAGATGTGACTCAGGGAGCCACCGCTGGGACAAAGCCCGCAGATAAGGCCAAAAAAGGGGAAGACAAGGCTGCTTCTATAGACTTGGAAGAAGGAAGTGAGCCGACTAAGGTCGCCACTCCTCATGACGAAGAAATGATAGCAGCTTTAAAGGACGATGGCGGAGACGGGGGGCATGAAGAGGAACCAGAAGTTGCAGTAGTCGGGGAGTCAAAAAATGTTGATGATGTTACCTTGGCTGCGATGAAAACCGATCAAGACAAACGCTTGCAATTAAAAGCTGAAGAGCTAGACCCCGAAGTCCTCAAACCCCTCGCAGTCGTAGATGCGGGATCAAGGTTAGTTGTTAAGCTCTCAACTAGATCTATTACAGAGGAACTCGCTAAAAAATCTTCTCTTGATTCCAGCGCCCCGCCCTCCGGGAAGAAGTCTACTGGCTCCAGCACCGCATCTTCAGGAAAAAAGAAGACAAAACGAATCTTGACGGAAGCTGAGAAAGAAGCAAAGGACGCGGAGAAAGCCGCCAAGAAATCCAAGGCTCATTCAAAATCTAAATAGTGGATTGCCTTGTATCGTTTTAGCATTTAGTGAACCAATAATTGCTGCTGCAAGAGTAGCCCCTGCACTTTCTTTTTTGGCTATTTTCCTGTACAAATTCATTCATTTGTAAATAAAAATAACTCATTTTTTGCAATGATTATTTGTCAGTAGTTCTGCACTTATGTAAAAATGCATGTCTATAGTTATGAGACGAAGTTGTGGAGGGGGAATATGCATGTACATAAATGTCCCCAGTCAATTCCCACAAATTATTTAATGCTTAACCAAGCAATCCGAATGCTCCCGATTTTCTGACGGGATAGCACTTCCTGTGCCGTCAGTACCTATCGTTTTTTCTGGCATTTCTTTTATACTCTCCCTCTTTCTCTTGAGAGTTAGAGTTCGAGTTCAGTCATCTGTTTATTCCCCGGTCTTTCAACGGGGAAAGATTTCTTTCTCAGCGCTCAGTCGGAGACGCCTTTATACTCTCTTTCTCTCTGGAAAGTTAGAGTTAGGGGGAGAATTTCTTTTTCAGCGCTCAGTTGGAGACGCTTTTATACTCTCTCTCTCTCTGGAGAGTTAGAGTTAAGAATGTCTTTTTCTCATTCTTTTATGTCTTATCGCACAAATAGTCGTTGTGCTTCTTTTTATGTTTGAACTGTTTTCAACCCTTTTTAGGTTGTGAATTATCCTGTATCTTATAATCACAACAGAATAACTGATAAATGTATATATGTAATGCATAAAAGTAAATAACACACAGTATTTTTATAGTGGTTCGGCTAAGTCGTAGCCTACATCCACTTTATAGTTCTTCATTCATATCGTCAAATTTTCCCAAGGCAAGTCGCGCCTTATTACAGAGTTCATAAGAAAAATAACACAAAGTACAGCATTTCTAATCCAAATATCGCATTAAGTGCTGGGCATTCCATGCTCTGGGGACTTCTTCGCCATCCACGGTCGTTAACTTGAAGGTTCCTTTTTCAAGTTTCCGTTGAATGACAAAGGGTCCTTCCCATTTTGGACCAAGGTGAGGAAGGGATGGAAAGACTCTTTTCAGCACCAAATCTCCTGGTTCAAAAGTCCTGAGGCGAACTTTTTTGTCGTAATAGCGTGCCATCTGACGCCGATGTCTTGCCGCACGCAAATCTGCTTCATCCCTTTTCTCTTCGACTTCATCAAGAGACTCAAGTAAAAGTGCCCGATTTGTCATCGGGTCATAATATGTCACCCTGTGGGAAGGAACTTCTAGTTCAACTGGAATTACAGCTTCTGAGCCAAAGGAGAGAGAGAAAGGGGTATGACCGGTGGCTGTTTTAAATGTTGTTCGATATGCCCACAAAGCTAGGGGCAATTCATCAACCCACTTTGCCTTTGCACGCTCTAATCGTTTCTTGAGGATGGATTTTATTACTTTGTTTATTGCCTCTACTTGCCCATTCGATTGCGGATAGGCAACTGCAGTATATCGTTTGTCTATCTTATACTTTTGGCAGAAATTTCTAAATTCAGTACTATCAAATTGGGTTCCGTTGTCAGTTATAATCGTCCTTGGGATTCCGAACCGGCATATAATATTTCTGACCACAAAACTTATCACCTTTCTTGCTGTGATCTTGGTCAAGGGCTCAGCTTCCACCCACTTCGTAAAATAGTCCACGGCCACTATTGCATACTTAGCTCCTCCTTTAGCAATTGGTAGAACTCCAATGATATCAATTCCCCACGTGGCAAATGGCCAAGGACTCACCATTGATTTAAGTTGGGTCGACGGTGCCCTGGGGATTTTGGCAAATCTCTGGCACTTATCGCAGCGTCGTGAACAATCAGCTGCATCTTTATTGATCGTAGGCCAGAAGTATCCATACCGCAATATCTTCTTTGCTAAAGTTCGACCTCCTGTATGATCTCCACACTCACCTTCGTGTACTTCTCTTAGTACACGCTTGATGTCGTCGTGTGCTATACATCGTAACAAGGGCATAGAAAATCCTTGCCTATAAAGAGTATCATCTTGCATGACATATCTGGTAGCTTTGCGAACTATAGCTCTTTTCTCACTCTTCTTTGATGGGAGTGTCCCATTCTTAAGGAAATTCTTAATTGGAGTCATCCACGACTCCTTCTCTGGTTCCGCTTCAAAGGCGAATTCAATTTCCATTGACTCAAAGCTTGGCGATTCCAACGTTTCAATTGGAATTATTTCAGTCTCTTCTGGATTGTCGAAACTAGCCAGCTTTGCCAGCCTATCCGCTTTTTGGTTTTCATCTCTGGGAATGTGTGTTATGTTATACCGCTCTAAGCTATTCAATAGCTCTCTCACTTTCCTGAGGTAGGCGATAAGTCGAGGTCCTCGAGCCACAAATTCCCCTCGTACTTGGCAAACAACAATTTTAGAATCACAGAATATATCTAACATTTTTACTCCGACGTCTTTAGCAAGCTTCAGCCCGGCAATCAGGGCTTCATATTCAGAGTCATTGTTAGTCGCCGAAAATTCTAATCGCAGGGCGTAATATAACGACCGTCCTTCGGGAGTGACTAAGACGATTCCAGCTCCGGACCTTCGGTCGTTCTTGGCTCCATCTGTATATAGTTTCCACGGATCTATTTTTAACTCATCCTCGGACTTAACCACTCTATCATCGACTACCTCCTCCTCTGGAATGGTGAACTCCGCAATAAAGTCTGCTAGAGCTTGCCCCCTGATCGACTTTCGTGGTTGAAAATTCAAATCAAACTGACTTAGTTCTATGTTCCATTTGATCAACCTTCCCGATGCTTCGGGTCTCTGCAACACCTGCCTTAAGGGCTGGTCGGTGTATATGGTTATTGGATGAGCTTGGAAATAGTGACGAAGTTTTCGGGATGCGATCAAGAGGTTGTAAGCGAGCTTCTCAATTTTTGGGTAGTTGCGCTCTGCCGCCGCTAATTTCTTGCTTACATAATACACTGGCCTTTGTATTTTGTCTTCTTCTCGAATCAGGGATGTGCTGACGGCGTGAGCCGAGACTGCCAAGTAAACAAACAATTCTTCGTGATCTACGGGCTTTGATAAAATCGGCGGTTTCTCTAGCAGTTCCAATAGATTTCGAAAGGCCTCAACACAGTCCGGAGTCCACTCAAAGTTCTTCTTTCCTCTTTTAATCAAATCAAAAAATGGAACGCATTTGTCTGTGGCTTTGGAGATGAATCTACTCAACGCCGCTACTTTCCCTGCAAGACTTTGGACGTCTTTAATTCTCCTCGGCTCTTCGATATTTCTAATTGCTGCTATCTGGCTAGGGTTGATTTCAATTCCTCGGGAGCTTACAATGAAGCCAAGGAACTTTCCCGATGCCACTCCAAATGAGCATTTCAGAGGATTCAATTTCATCCGATACTTTCGCAGGATACCAAACATTTCCGCCAAGTCTTGCGTATGGCTGGAGGACTGTTTCGATTTGACAAGCATATCATCCACATAAACCTCCATAGTTTTTCCTATTTGATTATAAAACATTCTGTTCACCAAGCGCTGATAAGTAGCTCCAGCGTTTTTCAATCCGAATGGCATGACAACATAACAATATAATCCCAAATTCGTAATGAAGCTCGTATGTTCTTGGTCTGGTACGTGCATAGGAATTTGGTTGTATCCAGAATATGCGTCCATGAAAGAGAGAAGTTCATGACCTGCTGTCGAGTCTACAAGCTGGTCAATCCTGGGAAGTGGGAAACTATCTTTTGGACAAGCTTTGTTTAAATCTGAAAAGTCAATGCAAGTCCGCCACTTTCCGTTTGGCTTCTTTACCAAGACGGGATTCGATATCCAGTCGGGATAAGTCGAATCTCGAATAAATCCATTCTGCTTCAACTTCTCTACTTCCTCTTTGAGAGCAGCCGACCTCTCTGGGCCCAGCATGCGTCTCTTTTGCTTCACAGGCGGATGCTTCGGATTTACATTCAATTTGTGACTTATAATGGATGGCGATATCCCACACATGTCAGCATGGGTCCAGGCAAACACGTCTAAGTTTGCCTTCAAGAAGTCCGTTAGTTCTTTAGCTCGACGTGGATCCAATTGAGAACCAATCTTCAAAACTTTTGTCGGATCAGCTTTATCAATGGGAATTTCCACTGTCGCTTCATTAGGAGTTGCATTCCTAGCCTCTGGTTCCTCGTCTTTTCTGGGATCCAGGTCTTCAGGCGTTCCTTTGGGCAACTCCTTTGGGGTCAATCTCTCTAATTGCTATGCCGAGTCCCCCTTTGAGGGAGACGAGGCATCTTTACTCTCAACGTTAAGTCCTTTCATCAACATCTTTAATTCGGCCACATAGCAGGCCCGTCCGGAAACTTGATCCCCTCTCATTACTCCAGTTCCGGCTTCGGTTGGGAACTTAAGTAACAAGCACCAAGGGGCGATACAAACTCTGAATTCAGCGAGGGCAGGCCTCCCCAAAAATGCATTATAAGGCGAATCTACGTCCAATACTACGAACTGAAGCATCCTCACTCTTCTACGTTCTCCTTGCCCCAGGGTCACGGGCAACTCTATGTATCCCATGGGAGCTGTCGACGCCCTGTTGAAGCCTCTGATCCATCCTTCACATGGCTTCAGATCTTCAGATTCAAGCTTCATCTGATCAAATGACTTCTTGAACAAAATATTAACGGAACTTCCGTTGTCTACTAATACCTTATGGACCAAGGCCGGCCCAATGGTGGTAGTAATAACTAACGGATCATTGGTGGGTGATTGTATCCCAGTATTGTCTCGGCTGCGAAATACCACGTCGTCAAACATGGTCTTCTGTTGTTTTATGGGGGTGATATCTTCCAAATCATCACCTTCATTCACGTCTAGATGCTTGGCAGCATTCACATATTGATCCATTGATCTGAAACTTCGGATTGCTGGGTGAGGTCCGCCTACTATGGAGTTGATAACAATTCCTTTACCTTTCTGCTGCGCTGTAGGCTTGGGAGCAGGTAGAATCTGTTTTGGAGCCTGCTCTCCTTTCCCCCTGTCCCTCGGGGCAACCTTGTACTCATCCAACTTCCCTTCACGCAGCGGTTTCTCAATCACATCCCTCAAAATGCCGACATTCATTGGTTGAATGCCCGTGAGTTCCATGAAACAAACAAAATTTTCCTGTCGCCATCTCTTTCTCGGTCGAATCACGAGGTGGCGGTCTTTTGTACTGTAACACATTGTACGTATCCAGGTAAATATTTTCCAGGGTGTCGTTCAATGGTGTATAATTCTCATAGTTCTGGAATCGGGGTCTTTTGTTAGGGTCACCTCCCCTATTTCGGTTTCTTCTGTTACTGTTCGGATTACGGTTATTGTTGTTGTTTCCCCCGCTTCCAGCATTGCTGTTTCCGCCCTTGTTTCCTACATTTACTTCAACCTTGCCAGAGCTTTCCCCAGACTGCTTCACGGCGATATTACTCTGCACATTCTCCTTTGAAGCCGGCTCAGACTTTCTCTTTCGGTTTGCCCTGGCCTCCTCTCGCCTTAGATAAATATCGGCTTTTTCGTAGAATATCTCCCTTGTGGAGGGTGTTTTCCCAGAAAGGTAGTCTCTAAACTCAGATTCAGGATCGACTCCTTCCTTCAATGCCATCAGAATAGTGGGCTCATGCTGGTCACTGACCTCAGTTACAGCTTGGTTAAAACGATCAAGATATGCCCTCAAAGACTCTCCTGGTGCCTGCTTGATTCTCGATAATTCAATAACACTTTTGGACTTTCGGGCATGGAGTCGGAACTGGTTCATGAAACGCTCGCTTAGTTCCTTGTAATTCGAAATCGAACGAGGAGGAAGTCGGGTAAACCAGAACAGCGCCACATCTTCTAAGTAGATTGGGAATGCTTTGCACTTCACTTCATCAGGGGCAGCAGCAGCATTCATGAGCCACGAGTATCGCATTAAATGCTGTCCCGGATCAGTCCTTCCGTTTATTTGTCCATCTGTGGCAAGTTAAAGCGTCGGGGAAATTGGAAGTCGAGGATATCATCGGTGAAGGGAGTATGGCTTCGTTCGATGCCATAATCCTCATTTGTATAGTTCCGACTCTCGGACATGATCTGGCGAACCATTGCCTGCACATCAGCATTAGTTAGGGGCCGCTCAGGTTCCCTGGCCCTAGTATCCGAGCTCCTTCTGGGCTCTTGTTCAGGAGATGCCCTTCTTCTTCGAGCTGCCTCTGCTCGATTCCGTTTCCTGCGCTCCCGGTCGATCTCGGGAGGAGGGGATTGGAGTCTTTGCCCTCGAGTGGGGTCATTGTTTCCTAGCGCTCGTGCAATATCCTCACGAGATCCCAAAGATCCAAATGTCAGCTGCTCCACGTTCTGAGGTCGTTCGAGCGGCCTTCGTTCACGGGGCCGCTCTTCCTCGGAAGATGAAGATTGATCCACTGGCGTGTGACGAACCGGTGATGGAGTTCTCTGTCGACGGAGTTCACTAATCTCCCGACTCATGAGCCTCATATTTTCCTGCATCATGAGATTAGTTCGCTCGTGAACCTTCATAGCCTCCCTTGTGCTCTCAAGCATGTCAAGCAAGCGCGAGAAATCTCCTTGAGTGATGGGCGCAGACTGATTGACCTGATCACCAACCCTGGTGGCTGGAATTGGAGCATTCGTAGGGACTCGAGTAGAGGTTCCAGCTTCACCAAGCATCGGGTCGGATCGGAGGTAGGAGGTCGGGTCGGTTCGGAGCTGGGGGGCCTGGTCGGATCGGTACGTGGCAAGCTGCTCGGGTCAGAGGTATATGTATCAGGGGTTCGGATCGGGATATCCGATCCGACCCGAATTGACTTGGTGACAACTCTCTCTTCTCTTTATTCTGCTTTTCCTCCGAACCATCTCTGTAGCAGCTGGGTGGCCTTCCGATCCATCTTGAAGAAGACTACCCTCCGATCCGAACATGCGCTCTCTGTTTTCAACTGCAATAGCTCGCCGCTCCGAACAGGAGACTTTATCCGATTCGAACCGATACGTTGCTTTAACCCGACCCGAATGATTGCATCTGTTCGATCGAAGCTGTAGCGTCTCCTCCGACCTAAGTAGTGATGGTCTCTCCGATCCGAACCGAAGTCTTCTAATTTGAAATGCTCTCCAATGCTTGATATCTTGACTTTGTGTTGCCTAGTTCACAAAGTAGGCTAACATATAATCATCGAATGATTCTATATTTTCTCTAATTTCTGAATTGCATTCTCATACTCTTTGCAAACAAAAAGCTCTTTATATTCAAATACTTGTTGAATCCTTGATTTAATTTTAATATCATTTGATTCAACAAGCCATTCTACTTCGTTAAATCTACGCATTCAAAGTATATACTCGAGGATTAGATTATAGGAAGGTTGTACTTAACCTGTTGGCTAATCAGTGTTGAAAGAAGAACACATCCAGAAGTCAAACTCTTTGTAATTGTTGAAGACCTGTGTAGTTGCTCAGGTGAGAGGCATCCTTGTTGGGGCTCGAGTGTATTGACCTATTCCTCCGGGTTAAGAGGGGGCGTTGTTAGTGAACTCCGAAGAGGAGCTTCGGGACTGAACGTATGGCGGGAAGCCCGAACTAGTATAAAAACTCCTGGTGTCTCTTTATTTACCGCTTATATCTACTTGTTATATATTTCGATAACTTAGATTTTATTTGCATAAACTATTACACATAATTTAGATAGTATATCACATATATTTCTGCATTATCCATATAGATCCTTTAAGTCGTACATACCGACTTTTCAAGTGGTATCAGAGCAAGGCTATCGTATAACCGTAGAATCATTATTTGATAATTAGATAATATGGATAGTAACACTAGCATTAACAATAACACCGGATATTCTGAAGGCCAATCAATGACTAGACCACCCTACTTTAATGGCATGAATTATAGTTACTGGGCTAATAGAATGAGAATATACATGCAAGCTAATAGCTATGATGCATGGAATATTACTCAAAAAGAATATACATACCTATACTGCATACACTGAATGGTCAAACACTGAGAAAAATGAAGCTACTGCAAATGATAAGGCCATGAATATGCTACATTGTGCACTTAATAGAAATGAGTTCAATCGGATTTGTATGTGCAACACTGCATATGAAATCTGGAGAACACTTAAGATTACTCATGAAGGCACTAACAAAGTTAAACAGAGTAAAATTTCTATGCTCAAAAATCAGTTTCAAAATTTTAAAATGAATGAGAACGAGTCATAAATGATATGTATTCACGTTTTCAAAATATTTATCATTCATTATTAGGACTAGGAGAAAAATATTCCAACTTTGGCATAGTTTCAAAAAAAATTAATTCTTTAACTGATGAATGGGAGAGAAAAGTATTAGCGATCAAAGAAGCTAATGATCTCTCTGCCATGAAACCGAAAGAATTGATCGGTAATCTAATGTCATATGAAGTGAACTTGCAGGCAAAGAAAGCACAGGTACAAGATAAGAAGAATTTAGCTTTCCATGCAGAAAAGAAGATTATGATTCAGATGAAGAAGATATAGCATTTGTTGCTACAAATTTTAGAAAATTTCTAAAATACCGAAAGGGTCAAAGAAAAAATATAAAGAAGAATTCATCAAAAGAACCTGATCCAGCTTTAGTAGAATGTTTCAACTGTCACAAGACCGGACACTATCGAAAGAACTGTCCAGAGCTAAAAAGAAATCGCAAAAGTGAAAAATCAAAGAAACAAGCTTTCTCAGTCACTTGGGATAATTCGGACTCATCTTCTGAAAGTGATAGCGACAGCGATAGTGAGCAAGCAAATGTATGCTTTATGGCTAAAGACAACGATGTAAGTGATTTTACTTTTGATGAATTAGTAGAAATAAATACGGAAATTTAGAATCTAGAAAAATGTTTAAAAGAAAATTTAAACATGCCAACGAAGACAAAAACCAAGCCGAATTTGAGAGAAACCTTTTGAAAGATGAAAAAAAAATCTTAGAAGATGAAATTAGAAGATTACAAGATTCTCTTTCAAATGCAAATTCTCAAATTTCTTTGTTAAGTCAAGAAATAGACATTCAAAATAATAAAAATGATTTATTGCTTTCTAAAAATCATGATTTGAATAATAAAGCTAAAACTATAGAGTTAGAAAATTCTGGTTTAAAAGCTAAATTAGAAAGTATTTCTAAAAATGTAAATAATTTTAACAAGGGTAGAGAGAATTTATCTAAAATTTTAGAAAATTCTCAATCTGTTTTTAATAAAAAAGGACTTGGATATAATAATAATAAAATAAATTCAAAAAGGAAATCCAGTTTTGAAAATTCTAATAATATACCAAAAATTTCTAGTAGAAAATTAAATATTTCTACTAAGAAAAAATATTCGAAAAATATAAGTATATGGATTCCTAAAACAAATAATATTCTTATTAGGAATAATTATATTAAAAAAAATTAGATACGGTTCATTATAATAGTGATTATTTTTTCAAAAAGGAACCTAAGCCCTCTTGGGTTTGGCTTCCTAATATTTAACCCTTAGGACCCTAATTAGGAATGGCAATGGGGCGGGTTGGGGCGGGTTTCTCACGCCCCAGACCCGACCCGGACTTTTTAAATCCTGCCCCAGACCCGCCCCGTAGACCCGGTGCGGGTCTGAAATTTCGCCTCGTACCCGAAACCCGTACGGGTCAGGGTAGACCCGACCCGCCCCATGACCCGGTGATATTGTGTTCTAATATACACAAATTTATATACTTATATTTTTTTATCATTAAATGATAAATTATATACATATTATAATGTGTTCACAATGATAAGAGAATTTTAAAAAATGAGCTGTAAGATAATAATTCAAAATATATGCATTTGTTATTATATAATTATCATTGATGCAACTTAGTAATATGAAAATTTTATAGTTTGTTGATTATAAAAATAATATTATTCAAGTTATAACCATGTATACCTAAGAAGATTAACAAGTAATCATTATAGTTATAAAGTGTTTTAATGATGTTTAAATCGTGCGGGTCGGGTTGGGGCGGGTTAGCCGTGCCCCAGACCCGACCCGAGACCCGGACTTCCAAATGCGGGTCGCGGGTCTACCCGCCCTGAAGACCCTATGGGGCGGGTCTAAATGGGTCAAAACAGGGGCGGGTCAAGCGGGTTTGGACCCTAGACTCGCCCCGTTGCCATCCCTAACCCTAATGGAGGAAGTTGGTACCATATTTACTTTTATTGTGTGCATGTAGCACTGTGTTTATTGTTATGACTAGCTCAATCAAAAAGGGTTGCTTAAACACTTATTCTTTTCTGTAAATAATTTATTTTAGATCTATTTTTAGATAAAATAAGTATAGTATAATTTTTGCTTAAATATAGGAATTCATGATTTTTCTTCTGTAAGTATTTTTGTTTTGTTCTATATATATGTTGTTAAAAATTAGTGCTAATATAGATGTCCTATAATTAAGCATTTTTTTCTCTATCGTACAAATCATTTTTTAGTTTTTTTTCAAAAGAACGGTTAAGTTTCACATAACCATTCATCTTGTATACTATGTTTAGTATATATGTTAATATAAATACTAGAGGAAAAGAGCTCTTATTCTCAAATCATATAATAGTACAATAACCGGAAACTATATAGTATCATGTCAAAACAAAAAAAAATTCCCTCAACTCCAACAAAATCATCCGACAAAACGTCATCAGATTCTATTAACATCCTTACATCTCCAACTCCAAACGAAGAACCAGTTCTCTGCTGGCAAGAATATCAAACTAGATATACTCCGGAAGGAAAGAAAATAAGAGAGAGTTATGGATCTCCATTAGGAAGGGATAAAATTGACGACATAAGACACTACCAAAATGAGAAATTAAAGCTACAAAGAGAGCTATATTTTTAACAAAAGCAAACACTGGATAGACTTACGTTTCTCGAAACAGTAGCACTACGAATATGTGGTCGATCAGCGGTTTTAGAACCATGACACTATCCTTATTCTATAACTCTAGAATCATCAAGGAGACCTTCTACACTATGGAGTGCATGGAAGAAAACTAATAAGAGTAAGAAGGATAGTCCTAATTCTTGGGAGAAGAATTGTCAACAAAATGAAGGAGCTAGAACACCATGAAAATCGACCTCCTCCGAAGAGTAGTTATCGAATAATAGGATTTCTCCTTTTTGTAAAATAATGCTTGCATTGATTGATAATGCAAATATTCTTATGGTTTATATGACTCAAAAGAGTCATTTGGTTCGTCATTTTTTGCATAAATAAAAACATTTTTCTATGTAAAGTTTATTATTGAGTTTCATATAAAAAGCAGGTTACTGGGCATTTCTCCAGTAACCAGTCGACTGGTAACTTATCAACCAGTCGACTGGTTAGCTAAAATCCGAAAAACTGGGTTTTAGCTTTTAACGTGGGTTATATACCCCTATACTTCCCTTTTACTCATTACTAAGTTTTCTAAAAACTCTCAAAACCCTAGAATATTTCGAAATTCCCTCATGGCTCCTCCCAAACGCCAATTAGACCTAGGATCTTCCTCAAGAACACATTCAAAGAAGCTAGCAACATCATCAGCAGCCTCAATAGATCAATGGATTTGGAATGACTTGGCTAGGAACAGATAGAAACTTTTATCCAAATTGAAGTTCATGGCTGGCCCTTTTGCAAAGATTGATGATTTCAACTCATATGGATTACAACACTTAGCTAATCAAGGTAGACTTACATCCCTTATAGACTATAATCAAAATAACATCAATATCAATGTCACCATGGTCAAGCTTTTCTTAGCCAATATGAATTTAGATCATCAAAATCCCAGTAATACATAAAATTGTGTATGGAGTCTTGTGTGTGGACAGCCCATTTTCATCACTATTGATAGGCTAGGTCAAGTATTAAATTCACCGACAAATGGAATTGCCTTGAATGAATTACTTTGTGACTATGGTGTAAGAGATGAAGTTAGTCATATTTTCATGGATGATAATTCAGATGGAACTAAAACTAAGGGACTACGACCTAATGCGAGGGTACTTTATCATGTTCTTACTAGAACAATACTTCCAAGATCCGGAACCCATAACCTTGTGTATTTGGACACTTTTAGGGCTTTATATGCTACTTTTGGCAACACACGAATCAACATGATGCAAACTATCATGGATCATCATCTTTTTTAGACACAAGGAATAACAACATACTTTCATTATGGTGAATATTTAATGTGAATTTTTGAAAGTGCAAAAATTCCAAAACCGAACTTGGAAATAATTGAAATAAAAATACTAGACAAAAAGAATTTAAAGCAAATGCACATGCCTCCTCCACAAGTTTGGATCATGAATTTAGACGAATGGAGAAATAGGAATTCAGATCAACCTTCATTAAGTACCATTCCAGCTAATTCGGATGATGTCCGACTCACGGACCCGTCTCAAACATCAAGACAAGCCACTAATGTAGTTGCACAAAATCAACTTCTTTTAGAAGCAAGACTCAAGAGGAAGGACAAGAAAATGGATAAGAAATTTGACAAAGTAAAGGATTGCTTTGGACAGATGTGGAAGGCTATCTCATGTTCTCTTGAAGCTACCGGTCATGTAACGAAACCAGAAAAGCAACCCATTTCACATATTAATTGGACCTCTTCCGAAGAAACTGAATCCGATGAAGATTAAGTAGGAAGTGCGTATGAACTTTTAATTTGTTTTAGTATCGCTTCAAATTTTGGTTGTGTAATAATGTTTTATTATGACACTCTTAGCTTGGATATGTTATGTCTTTCCTAGTTCATGTTGCTTTGACTTTCTTAGTATGGTTGTGTAATAAACTTTATATTATGGCTATGCAATCTATGTTTGGTTTCTCTATGTTTATTAAACATCATGAAATCTGTCATTTCTTAGTATGCCTATGGAATTTATGTTTCTCTTCGATTACTTTGTACTTATAATGTCTTCATTTCTTTTTAATCGATGACAAAGGGGGAGAAAAATATCTCTTATGCTATCTATGTTATATACCACTGTTATGCTTCCATGCTATTATACTATTGTATTTCCATATTATTGGAAATTGGGCAAACACTTGTGAATGCAAGGGGAGCTATACATTCAAGGGGAGAAAATTTGTGCGGAAATTCAGGGGGAGCTATACATTCAGGGGGAGAAAATCCAAAGTGTTGTCATCAATCAAAAAGGGGGAGAATGTTGAATAACGAGATTTTGATCGATGTCAACGAACAAAGCTACTATAGGAATTGAATCATAAAGATAATGTTTTATATATGTATATACATTGAGTCGTGTTAGAATTATGTTAAAATCTATCCTCAATTATACACTAATGTGCTAATCATTTATATATATATATATGTGTGTGTGTGTGTGTGTGTATTTATAAAGCCATCAAAAAGCCAGAAATATACTAAAACAGGCCTACAAGTCGACTGGTAGGAAATAGACCAGCTGACTGGTCGACCTATTTTGGTATATAGCGGCTAGTTTTAAATTTTTTATATATACGTTTTAATTCTACCAGTCAACTGATGATTTTTAACCAGTCGACCGATTCGATCCAGATTTTATTTTCTGAAGAGTTGCTTCCATTCATGAAGAGATTCCTCTTCATTAATCAAAGGAAATGGACATATCTTTTTATGGAAACTATTTAGGAATGTTTACTATTCTTAGACCATTATATAAACAAATTCAATCATGTTTTACAATCACCGAATGATTCTATATTTTCTCTAATTTTTGAATTGTATTCTCATACTCTTTGCAAACAAAAAGCTCTTCATATTCAAATATTTGTTGAATCCTTGATTTAATTTTAATATCACTTGATCCAACAAGCCATTCTACTTTCTTTAATCTACGCATTCAAAGTATATACTCGAGGATTAGATTATAGGAAGGTTGTACTTAAGCTACTGGCTAATCAGTGTTGAAAGAAGAACACATCCAGAAGTCAAACTCTTTGTAGTTGTTGAAGGCCTATGTAGTTGCTCAGGCGAGAGGCATCCTTGTTGAGGCTCGGGTATACTAGCCTATTCCTCCGGGTTAAGAGAGGGCGTTGTTAGTGAATTCCGAAGAGGGGCTTCGGGACTGGATGTAGGGCGGGAAGTCCGAACTAGTATAAAAACTCCTGGTGTCTCTTTATTTACCGCTTATATTTACTTGCTATATATTTCGATAACTTAGACTTTATCTGCATAAACTATTGCACATAATTTAGATAGTATATCACGTATATTTCCGCATTATCCATATAGATCCTTTAAGTCGTACATATCGACTTTTCAATAACCTTATCGGGTAAAGTTTGTGGACCTATATGTAAATATTACCCACCCACTCAGATTTTCTTAATCCACCCACTGTCTAACCAATTTTACTTAACCCTAACTTTAGTTCATAATCATACAATCCCTGTGGATTAGATTGGCTTAAGTAGTCCAATTATTTAACATGTCCATTTATCGTTTATAATGGGCTAGACCTCCCACATTAGGCCTACAACTTGTGGATGCTGGACATGCCGGTCGGGTCCGAGCAGACTTCTTCCACAAGTTGGGCCTAACCTCGTGTCTAGCCCGATTCGTATTTGTGCACTTAGACCTCTCACATTAGGTTCAATATTAGTGGTTGCTGGATATGCTGGTCAGGTCCGGGCAGACTTCCACCACGAATGCAACCTAACCTCGTGTTATAAGAGCAATTACAATTTCTAATTGTAATCCTAGATATTTCATTCTTATCCAAATTTACCCACGTCATTATAGGTGATTATGCCCCTTTTTCCCCCTTTTGAATTATATGTCCAATCCATATAAACATTATTTAAATTATGCCAATTCTAACCTTTTTTCCCCCGTTCCCTAACTAGCGCATTCACATAATTTGCGGCATGCCTAGGCTAGATAATAGCCTAGTCATAAACAATAAAAAGGGAAAAGTGATGGGAATATGACAAAGATGATTGTTCTGGCATAAACATAAACTAGTATGGTGATAAGGTGGACATATAAGCATAAATCTAATGAACTTGTAGCAGTTAACTAATCCTAACATAACTATGATGTCATAATGAGCATAATAAGATCTAAATTAACAATTTAGATGTCCAATTAGTTTAGATCTAATATGATAGGCACAAGGTGATAAACTAGATCTGAGTAATGATTTAGATGTCCACATAATTCAGATCCAATAGTTAAAAATAGATCTAACACAAATAAGGTCAAGATCCACATCATAAAATGCCACAAAAGTTACAATAGATCTGACAAGATACAGATTTAGATCCAAGTTATAACCAATTTAGAATGTCATATGTTCACAGTTTATAATGGATCAGTATAATATAGGCACATGAACAAATCCAAACTATAGTCATATCAGGTTTACTTTTAAACAGTTAAATCTAAAAGCAATTAAGAACTCACAATGTTTGGATTAGAAAATAGAAGAAGAATGGATCTTGAATCTCTAACTGATTTGCCTAAGTTGATAGTTGTAGAAGATAATTCGGTTCAGTTCACTCACCGGCAGAGTTTGGCCCCCATGGATTCTCAATAAAGAAAATAAGAGAAATGACCATGTATTTATAGTTGTCAACCCCTCTAAAACCGACTGCCATGTCAGCCCTAGGGGTGTCAACACTCCTGTAAGGGGGTCGACCCTACCACCTAGGGGGTCGACCCCCTAGAGCGGGAAAACTGCTGCCACTTTCTTTTTCAATTTTTGAATGTTTTTGGATAAGGTTCTGACTCATATCTGACTCATATGTGTATATATTTTTCTTCTACACGTATACAACTTTAAACTCTCATATATTCTTCATACGATGTCCGTTTTACGCAAACCAAATGTCTGTCTTGCCCAGAATTTCATGACGGATGCAATGGCACAGTCCATTTCCCTTAATTCCGAATATTAAATTAATTATTATTTAATTTATCCTCTTTTATGTTAACAAAATTACGGGGTGTTACATCCCCCCTGCTTAAAGGATTTCATCCCCGAAATCTCCTAGTTGAGAAGAACGTATATCCTACCATCCATTATCCATCTACTCATCCATCAATCAATGGCATCCACTGTCCTTAAATATTTCTAATGCTTATATGAACATATGCAAAGGTGTGTGTATATGTCCCTATACTAACGCAAAGATTAGGCAGTCTACTGATTAAGTCGACCTCCTTAATGCAATGTATGTTATTGCCATGTATCCAATATGTATGCAAAAAATCCTATTATGACATGTGAGTTCTATATGTGTGCACACTCATTCGTCCATATGCTAGTACATCCATTTCCATCCATAAATGAAAAGAAAATGCACATACATCCATATGCAGCATGAGAGTGATTAAGCCGATCTAGTGCTTAATGTGTGTGTATATGCATCCACAGGCAGCCACTAGCAAACACTTGCATCCATAAAACATAACATATCTCAAACACATGTTTACATCCATAGGATTTCTATCTAATGGTCGAAAATACTATGGACATGATATATTCATACGATAGAAACAAGCACAAATAAAATTTTGGAAAAGGAGTTAAGAACATACCCTCGAAAAGAAAAGGGTAGGAAGCCTGAATCTTGTCTTCGATCTCCCAAGTCGCATCCTCTGGTTTACCTCCCCATTGAACCTTTATTAGCTTGATCTCTTTATTGCGGAGCCTCTTAACTTATAATCCAAGAATATGGGTAGGGACTCATCTGATTGTCGCCTCCCGCTCTACTTCCACTTCTTCCAATATGCTTGGCGCAACTACTTCCACGGTGTCATGCAAGCACTTCTGCGGATGAGAAACGTGGAAAACATCATGAATGCCGGATAGATTTTCTGGGAGCTTTACTCTATAGGCCATTTGGCCAATCCTTTCGGTTATGGGAAATGGTCCCACAAATCTGGGTTCCAACTTCCCTACAGATCCAAAGCGAACCACATTCCTCAGAGGTGACACTTTAATAAAAACTAAATCTCCACTTCAAATTAGATGTCAGTTCTTCTCTTGTCTACATAGGATTTCTGCCTATCTTGGGATATCTTCTTCCACCGTCGAATAAGGTTAATCTTCTTGGACGTTTCTCTAATCATATCTGGTCCAAGTAATAACCTTTCTGTAGATTCCCACCAACAAGTTGGTGATCTACATGTCGTTTGTACAATGCTTCGAAGGGTGCCATGCCAATGCTAGCTTGATAACTGTTGTTATAGGCAAACTCTACTAAAGGAAGATGCTCTTTCCAAGTCCCTCTGAAGTCTAGAATACACAGCATTAAAAAATCTTCAAGAATTCTGTTTACCCTCTCTGTCTGCCCATTGGTATGAGGATTATAAACGGTGCTCAAACACAACTATGTACCGAATGCTTCTTGCAAGCTCCTCCAAAATTCATCGGTGAAGATGAGGTCACGATCGCCCACGATGCTCGAAGGTAGTCCATGAAGACGAACTATCTCTCGGACATAGATTGCTGCCAACCATGATGTCGTCCTCTTACTTCTAACTGGAATAAAGTGAGTGCTCTTAGTGAGTCTATATACCACAACCCAGATACGGGTATTGCCTTTCTTTGATCTAGGCAAACCATCTATAAAATCCATAGAGACGCTCTCCCATTTCCACTGTGGAACCTCCAAAGGATGAAGTAAACCACCGGGCTTCTTTTGCTCAGCTTTAATTTTTTGGCAAACTAAACATTGAGAAACAAATTCGGCCGCATCTTTCTTCATTCCGGCCCAAAAGAAAACCCTCTTCATGTCTCTATACATCTTATCACTGCCTGGATGAATAGTCATCTTAGAATGGTGGGCTTCTTCTAGGACTGCCTTTATCAAGCTTCCAGTTTGAGGGACACAAAGCCTTCCATCTCGTCGCAACCACCCCTTTTCATCTATGGTATATTAACTGAGGTGACTAGAAGTCTCCCCTTTTTTGAGCTTATCCATGATGTCTAAAATCGTTGGGTCACCTTGCTACGAAGCTCCTATCTGATCCATAAGAGTTGGTCGTATTTCTAGCGATGCAAACAAATCAGGCAAAATCTCAATGGAGGGTCTAAAGTCAAAGGTTGATATGAACTCCAAGCTCTTCCTCTCCACAAACAGAGGACTTAAGGCCATCCTCTGCCTACTTATTGCGTCAGCCACCACATTACCCTTGCCAGGGGTATAAGAAATCTCAAAATCATAAGAAGCTAAGAACTCCATCCATCTTTGTTGCCTTAAATTAAGATCCTTCTGTGAGAATAGATACTTGAGAGATTTATGATCGGTGTATAACTCAAACTTCTCTCCAAGTAAATAATAACGCCACGTCTTAAGCGTGAATACTATTGTAGTTAGCTCCAGATCATGGGTATGGTAGTTCTTCTCATGAACTCTCAACTGTTTACCCTCATAACATACTACTTTCCCTTCTTGCATCAGAACCGCACCAAGCCCTGTACCACATGCATCAGCGTAAATGGTAAACACTTTACTTGCATCAGGCATGGTCAAGACTGGGGCTGTTGTCAGAGCCCTCTTCAGTCGTTGGAAAGCAACATCACAATTTATATCCCATGAAAACGCCAAATTCTTCTTTGTCAGCCTGCTGAGCGGGGTTGATATATTTCCGAAGTCCTTAATGAACTTCCTATAATAACGTTCCAACCCAAGAAAGCTTCTCACCTCTGTTGCATTTTTCGGAATTTGTCGATCTTGTATTGCAAATACCTTTGCGGGATCCATAGCTATCCCTTCTTTGGAGACTACATGCCCTAAGAATCTCACCTCCTTTCCCCAAAAATGGCATTTGGAGAACTTTGCCTTAAGCTGATGGTCACGGAGAGTTTTCAAAACTTATCTCAAATGCTGGGCATGCTCTTCTTCGCTCTTGGAGAAAATAAAAATATCATCAACAAAGGATATAACAAATTTATTTAGGAACTCCTAAACACCCTACTCATCAAATTGAAAAAATAGGCGGGTGCATTCGTCAGCCTAAAAGGAATAACTAGCCATTCAATTAAACCATCCGGAGTCCTGAAAGCAGTCTTGTCTATACTGTCCTCAGCCACCCTCAACTGATGAAACCCCGTGGCCAAGTCTAACTGAGAGAATACCGAGGCCTCGACAAGCTGGTCAAACAAGTCGTCTGTCGTCGGAAGTGGGTTCCTATTCTTGTTTGTGAGTTTGTTCAATTCTCTATAGTCCACACACAAACGAAGCGAACCATCCGCCTTAGTTGCGATTCAGATTTGCTTCGTCTTATAAATCCTTTCTCAAGTAGCTCCCCTACTTGATTACTCAACTCCTTTCTTTCCCTCAGAACCATATGGCGCACTGGTAATGCAACTGGCTTTGCATTGTCCACCAGATATATACGAAACTCGATCTCGTGCCTCGTAGGTAAGCCCTGAACCTCCTCAAAAACATCAAAATAATCTCGGACTACCAGAACAGATTGCAAATCATCTATGGATGCATCAAAAGACTTTGGGAAGCTAAGCACAACAGACCCTTGGGGGTCACAAGAAACTCTAGGGTCCTCCCATAACAATTCAGAAGCCTAACGACCTTCTTCTCACAATCCAGAATGGCATCATACATGGTAAGCCAATCCATTCCTAGAATCAACCCATAGCCCATAAACCCGAGTACATACGCGTCACACTCAAACTCAACGCCTAATATAGATATTTTCAAACCCTGACAAATCATATATAAATGAGTCGAACCACCAATAGGGTTTGAAAAAACTACGGGATCCACTACCATACTAGTAATTAAGTGCAGAGATTCAACCACAGAACTAGATATAAATGAATGTGAAGCGCCAGAATCAAAAAGTGTTCTAATAGGATGGTTTGAAAGAGAAATTAAACCTTCCATAGAAAATTTTCTACCTCTATCAGGAGCACTGGTCGCGAGATCATGCACCTGCCTTCCAGAAGTTCCTACCCTTTGACCTTGTCCCTGTGATCCCTGTTTCTTTGGGCACTCCCTAGCAAAGTGTCCGACTTCTTCACAATTGAAGCAAGTGTTCTTCCTTCTTTTATAGTCTTTGATCAAGTGACCTTCTTTCCCACAACTATGACATTTCCTTTTCTCCTTACCCTTGTCGTTCTTTCCTCCTTTCTTCTATTGCTGTTGTTGTTGTCCTTTCTTGGGCCATGTCTTCTTGTTTTGCGTAGTTTCATCAGCTTTAACCTCCTTCTTTTCCCCTTTCTTTTCCTCATACATCAAGGCCATATCAACAAGTCTTTCAAAGGTGGCTCCCATTGAGACGTGGGACATGGCTAACCCATGAAGGGGTTCATTTAGCCCTTTAGCAAAACGCAAAGCCTTCTTATGTGGAGTGTCTACCAGTTCCAGTCTAAATCTTGCCAGTTGGTTAAATTTTCTCATATACTCTATAACCATCGAGTTCCCTTGTTTGAGTGCTAAGAACCTCTCCATCTGCATGCTCTTCTCAGCTTGCGAAAGGAATTTCATCTCAAACCTTTGCCTAAAGTCATCCTAAGTTTCCACCGGATGGCCTGCTTAGGTTACCTCCCACCAAACTAAAGCTTCATCCTTTAACAGCCAAGCAGCTAACTGAATCTTTCTACGATCCTCTACTTCAAAGATTACAAACAAGTCCTTGGTCTCCTTGAGCCAATTTCTCGCCTCCACAAACGACTCAGTTCCATGGAATGGCTTCCCTCCCATAGCATGGAAATATTAGTAGATCTTTGAGAAGTTGTCTACACGCGGAGGAGGAGGAGGAGGAGCAACGGGTGCAGCTGGGGGAGGAACATTTCCTTAGCCTACGGCAGGCGTCCTAGCCTCCAGATACCTATGGAACGATCCTGGTATTGTACCTCCCTCTAAAATGTTGGGTTCCCCAGACATGTTGAAAAAGAAAAGGAAAGAGATTCAGACAAGGGATCGAAAGATATTACTTATGGCTTTTTGGGGAATGTTTTGTAAAAACAGACTTTTATTTTTGAAAATGCTTTTTATTAAAACCTTTTTGAAAATAGCTTTCAAAATTTTTGATCTAATCTGGTAACCTTCAGCTTTGATACCAAGTGTGGCACCCCACGTCCGTTAATGTCACTCACAAAGGGAATGCATTAAGCTTTGTGATGCGTTATAGTAAACAGAATGGAAATATTACAGGACGGGCATATAAAATAACAGCGGAATAAAAACTTTATTTATCATAAGATACCGTGGTCCAAAAACATCACATGTCTGAAATACAAAAGCCCATTACAACATAAAAGCTACTGTCTTGTACTTCAAAAATATCAGAGTACATAAAAGAAATAAAATTCCCCAAAAACAAAATATAGCCATAGCAACAAAAATATGAGCTTGAGCCATACATATCGGGAGCTCCAGCAAAAGTAAGCAGAATCACGGTCAAGCCTGAGAGTTCCCACCCTGAGAACCTGGAGGGGAAATGAAAGAAAGAAGAAGAAACGAAAAAGGTCGGACATAAAGTCTGGCGAGTCCAATTACTTTTAGCAAGTAAATAAATAAAAGTATCATGACAGGCATATAAAGTGGATAAGAGAGAGATAACTACATAAAAGGCAGGTATGACAAGGTAAACAGGATAAGGAGTATATGCTTCCTTAATGATTACACTGCACTATTACTAGTATATCCAGAATGACATGATCCCTTCCACTATAAGGTGGTAGACTTAGGAATACGTCCAAGTGTACCCTAAGCACTACCCTAATCGATCGTCTCCCAAATCCGCGTAGATACTCTGAGTCGGCCCCACCGTAGGATGTATCATGTCCTAAAGTGGAAACCCTCCGCTGATATGCACAACCCCATATCTACAAGTGTCACAGTCGTCTTATCCCCTTCTGCCCGTCTCATGCACGCACATGGCTCGGTCGATTTGCGCCGCCCACACCGAACTCCATGTTTGGATCTCTTACAATCAGTCCAGTAAGCGTGCCCCTTCTCCGACCTAGTTCGGAGTAGATGTTTTGATACCTACTATGGGTTACTGGATGAAACGGGTCCCACACAATGTGATACAAGCTCTCCCATTTGTCTTGTATCCCCCACTAGGTTTTCCATTTGATTATGTATACCACTAGGTGTCTTTAATTACATATCTTTATTATTTCCATCGGTTATGTATACCACTAGGTGTCTTTAATTACATAACCTTATCGGGTTAAGTTTGTGGGCCTATATGTAAATATTACCCATCCCCTCAGGTTTGCTTAACCCACCCACTGTCCAACCAATTTTACTTAACCCTAACTTTAGTTCATAATCATACAATCCCTTTGGATTAGATTAGGTTAAGTAGTTTAATTTATTACCATGTCCATTTATGGTTTATAATGGGCTAGACCTCCCACATTAGGCCTACAACTTGTGGATGCTAGACATGCCGGTCGGGTCTTGGCAGACTTCTTCCACAAGTTGGGCCTAACCTCGTGTCTTAGCCCGATTCGTATTTGTATACTTAGACCTCTCACATTAGGTTCAACATTAGTGGCTGCTGGATATGCCGGTCGGTTCTGGGCAGACTTCCACCACTAATGCAACCTAACCTTGTGTCATAAGTGCAATTATGTTTTCTAATTGTAATCCTAGATATTTCATTCTTATCCAAATTTACCTATGTCATTATAGGTGATTATGCCCATTTTTCCCCATTTTGAATTATATGTCCAATTCATATAAACATTATTTAAATTATGTCAATTCTAACCTTTTTCCGCCGTTCTCTAACTAGCACATTCACATAATTTGCGGCATGCTTAGGCTAGATAATAGCCTAGTCATAAACAATAAAAAGGGAAAAGTGATGGGAATATGACAAAGGTGATTGTTCTGGCATAAACATAAACTTGTATGGTGATAAGGTGGACATATAAGCATAAATTTGATGAACCTGTGGCAGTTAACTAATCGTAACATAACTATGATGTCATAATGAGCATAATAAGATCTAAATTAACAATTTAGATGTCCAACTGGTTTAGATCTAATATGATAGGCACAAGGTGATAAACTAGATCTGAGTAATAATTTAGATGTCCACATAATTCAGATTCAATAGTTAAAAATAGATCTAACACAAATAAGTTCAAGATCCACATCATAGAATTCCACAAAAGTTACAATAGATCCTACAAGATAGAGATTTAGATCCAAGTTATAACCAATTTAGAATGTCATATGTTCACAGTTTACAATGGATCCAGTATAACATAGGCAAATGAACAAATCCAAACTATAGTCATATCAGGTTTACTTTTAAATATTTAAATCTTAAAGCAACTAAGAACTCACAGTCTTTGGATTAGAAAATAGAAGAAGAATGGATCTTGAATCTCTAACTGATTTGCCTAAGTTGATAGTTGTAGAAGATAATTCGGTTCGGTTCAGTCACCGGTAGAGTTCGGCCCCCATGGATTCTCAACGAAGAAAACAAGAGAAATGACCATGTATTTATAGCTGCCAGCCCCTCTGAAACCGACTGCCACGTCACCCTTAGTGGTGTCGACACCCCTGTAGAAGGTCGACCCCGGTGTTGACACCCCCTTAGGGGGGTCGACCCTTAGAGCGGGAAAACTGCCGCCACTTTCTTTTTCAATTTTTGAATGATTTTGGATAAGGTTCTAACTCATATGTGTATATATTTTTCATCTGCGTGTATACAAACATTAAACTCTCGTGTCTTCTACATACGGTGTCCGTTTTACGCAATCCAAATGTCTATCTTGCCCAGAATTTCGAGACGGACGCAATGTCGCAGTCTGTTTCCCTTAATTCTGAATATTAAATTAATTATTATTTAATTTATCCTCTTTTATGTTAGCAAAATTAGGGGGTGTTACAAAATGTTCTTGGCTTTACTTTCATGTTGTAATATTTTGATTATTCTCACCCGATCCGCTAGAATATTTGCTTCGTCTCTTAGTCCAGGTATCGGATCCAAGGACTATTTTTCAACTCCTGAATTGGATAAAATGTATATGTGAACCTACGATGTGAAGGTATCTCAATCCTGACCGTAACATTACTTCATATCCATGTCTTAGTGGGTATGGAGATGACCTATAGTAGTTTTGATAGACGTTCGAAATGCCCAAAGTGCTAGTGGTAGTTTATTAACCCAATTTCCTTTGGACGTGTTTTAATTTGCTATTTCTTTAGGATGTCCTTAATGGTTTTGTTAGCTGCTGAAGATGGCACTATTTTCTTTAGAATGTTGTACTAAAGAGAATCTCTTAATAATTCCGTCTTTATGGCAATATTGTGAAAATTCCTCAATTTCCAGTTGATTTCCATTATCAGATATTATTTCGTAAGGTACTCTAAATCTTATAACAATGTTTCTGATGATAAAACTTATCATTTTCCCAATGTGATCATTGGTATTGTCTTTGCTTCTAACTATTTGGTAAAATAATCATTGGCTACCAACACATGCTTTGCCCTTCCTTTAAAAATTGGTAAGGGGTGATTAAGTTGATTCCCCATACAACAGAAGGCCATGGAGTTATGATAGGAGTCCACTGACTTGGGAATAAATTGGGAATTTTCAAGTATTTTTCACATTTATTCACTAGCTCGATTGCATGTTTAGTCATTTTTGGCCAATATTACTTTCCTAGTCAATTTTATATCATTAGAATGGTCTCTAATAAATACTTTATGTGCTTCCTTTAACAACACTTTTTTCCATTCTTGAGGTTAACGTATTTCAAACGTAGAAGAGCATATCCATTCTTATAAAGCATTTAATCCATTATTGTAAAAAATGAGGCTTATATCTTAATTTTTTGAGCTCTTTTTTGTCAAAGGACAATGTTCCATTGAAAGGGTATTTCACAATTGGTGTCATCCAAGCGTTATCATTATAACCATTTATTCTTGAAAGGATGGATTCTCCATGTGGGATTTCTTTGTCAATTTCTTTTTCCCCTCCTTCCACTATCAATGCTTGCAATCTGTTTAATACAACAAATTAATTTCCTTGTTCGAATGTTTTCTCTTCAATATTAGGACTTGTCTGATACCCAATTGGTATAGTTCATGTTTCAGGGGCTCCTCTTGAATTGGTTGTAGGAAACCAACCAGAGAATTTTCCCTTATTGGGCCCTAATGTATAGAAAAATCTTTAAATAAGGTAAGCATTTTAAATAACTTCTTTACATATCAGGGAAATCTGACATCTTTTGTCTTATATACTTGCGTCAACTAGTTTACCATTTAATTAAGGGTCACTAAAATATGAATTTGTGGGATTTTGAGTTATATGGCTAAAGTTAACATAACTACCAATGATTTATATTTTACCATACCGTTTGTTGTGGGAAACCATAACTTGAGTGGGTAGCACATTTGACATCCATTGGTGGTGATAAAGAAATATCCTACCCCTGCTCCTTCTTTATTGGATGCTCCATCCACAAATAACTACCACTTAGGTTTTTAGTCTTTCTCTTTCTTAAATTTTAGCTTAATAATCCATGCACATTCATTAATAAAATCAAAAATGCTTATCCTTAATGTTTGCTTATGGTTGAAATTCTATATAATAATGGTTGAATTCAATTCCCTTTTTTACTAATCTGCCTGTAATTTAGGTTTGGTAAAGATCTGCTTAAGTGGAAAATTAGTTATCACCTCAACTGGATGTGCCAGGAAATACAATATAAGTTTTCGGGATATTAGTATTGGGAAATATTTTATCTTTTCTATCACTGCATATTGGACTTTGGCATCCATTGATCGCCCACGTACCCACATAGTAGATCGGGAGTTGTGTTCCATTATATTCTCTTATCAAGACCGAGCTAATGGATATAATGAAACAACCATGTACAAATATAATTTTTCTATATCCTTAAGGCTGGATAATTTTAGTAGTTTTCACAAATGTTCCTTTAGCTTTTGGAATACTTTCTTAAAATCTCCTTCACCTCCACCTAAAGTTTTTCTTATTCTTAATCACATTGAAGAACAAGATGCATTTACCAATCGCTTGGAAATGAATTTGCTTAAAACCACAACTTTACCATTCAAGTTAATAACATCCTTGCTCTTTTTTAGCTTAGCAATATCCCTTGATGCATTAATCTGAATGAGACAGACCTTTATTCCTTGTGCACTAACAATGTAGCCTAAGATTTTCTTAAATGGTCCATAAATGACATTTTTGAGGATTTAGGTTGAGTTGGTATTTTCGGGATACCACAAACATTTCCCCAAAATCTATTAAGTAATTTTTCACTTTATTATATTTTACTTGCATATCATCCATATAAACTTCCATGTTCCTTCCAGTTTACTCTTCAGACACACAAATGACTAAACTTTGGTACATAACTCCATTATTGTTTTAGTCAAAATGGTATAGCCTTATAGCAAAAGATTCCCTAATCGTTGATAAAACTTGTGTGTTCCTGATTTGGTTTGAATATGGGCATTTGATTGTATCCTGAGTAGGTGTCCAAGAAGGATAACAATTTATGTCCACTGGTAGCATCAAATAACTGATCTATTTGTGGTAAAGATAATAATCTTTTAGGAAAACTTAGTTCAGATAGGTATAATCGACACAGATCCGCCACTTTCCATTTATCCTTTTCAGCAAAACTAGGTTCGCTAGCAATTTTGGATAGAAAAATTCTTGAATAAACGTATTCTCATGCAATTTCTTAACTTCTACCTTTAGAACATTGGATCGTACTTTATTAAATTGTCTCCTATTTTTTGAATGATGGTTAAATGCAGATAAATATTACTGGCATGGCTCTTGATTGATGGATTAATCCCGAGTATATCCAAATGGGACCATGCAAAGAGGTCTTTATTTATTTTGATGAAATGGATCGAATTGTCCTTTATGCCCTGCCCCAACTCTTTCCTTACCTTAGCTATCTTAACTGGATCAGCTGGATCTACATATACCTCTTCAAGGTCATATATATGTTCAATTTCTTCTAATTCACCTCTGTAGTTCAAGTCCATGATGATCTCGCTTTACATAGTTTGTGCTGGCTCTTTTTCTTCCATATGAACTGTAACCTTCCTTTACACATTTATCGCATTTATTAGTGCCTAATTTAGCCTCATTTGAAGGCTGAAAAATAGTTGGAGAATCTAAGAAAGAAGAATATTTCTATTTAGATTGATCAAGGGTAGAAAAATACATTTCTTGAGACTTAAATTTCTCTCCTCTGATTGTTCTCCAGCATTTCTTGGTAAAGAATTTTATCATCAAATATTTTGGAGAGACAAAAGCATTCCCATCGTCCAAAGTCGGACACTGAAAGAAGCGTTATAATAGGAAGATTGATCTATCACCTCAAAGAGTGTCTCATATGTCCTATAGGAAGATGGTAAGCTCATTTGTACCATCAGTCTTGTCTTCCCACCGTAGTGGAACCTTTGTTGTTGAATCTGAAAATATGCTTCGAACATGGCTTTAGTTTTCTATCAGGGATGCTCATTTGGTTGTAAGCATGTTTGAAGGAGATATTAATTGTATTCCCAAAATCTACCAAAATGTTTGACACTATTAAAAGTGCAACCTGAGCCGTGATTATCAATGGGTCATTATTTTGGTGGTGGATTGCTTTTTGTAGTTTTTATGGTTTTACGAACAATATCTACATTTGAATGTTCTTTCAAGGATTCTTGAGGGGGGCTTTTCTTAAACTAAGAATACTCCTTTCTTGGCTCCCTTATGTAGTGGTTTTTAACTCCTCGACTCTTTCCTACAATGTGTGTCTCGCCATGTACTACGTTAATTTTGTTTATTAGTGGGATCAAATTTATCATATCTTCATCCTTATAACATTTATATCACTATTGATAGCTTTTGAAATATTTCTTTAGTTTATTATGCCTATCATTTATCTTGAATATATTCCTTCAATTGACCTTCTCTTAGTAGCCATTAAATGATCGTAGCCAACACTTTGCATTCGTTCAACCTATGGTCGTTCGCCTTGTGATAAGCATAATAGTCATCTCCTTTTGTAACTTCATGATTATTTTGAGCCTTGAAGAAAGTTGGGAAGTTCATGTTTCATTTCATAGGAGCATAAATGAAAGATAACGGCTTGATTAAAGCCATTAAATTGTTGCTTGTGTCTTTCCATTGCATTCTTTTGTACCCTCGATCAAAATTGTGTTGTTTTCCCTCTCTTTTCAAATGAACTTCCTTCTTAAAGCAGCAATATCATCCATCAATATCTATTTGGAAACGAAAGCCTTGTAAAACTTTAAACCTATGCACTAAGGGGTCTTCCTTGAAATGGTTGTTATCTATTTATCCAAAAAGGAAGAGTATTAGTTTATCTCTTTCATTCATGTCTTTATCATTCAATGCTTCAGTGTTGACCCTTTTAAGGTAATCGAAAAGCGAGTCTCTGTCTTTGCTTTATATTTTAGAGCGAAGAGTTTGCAATTTTCTTTTAGAATGGCATAATCAAAATAATTCTTAGGTAGCTCACCCGAAAGAAAATGGAGCCATGAAGGTCATGAATAAGATAATCAAAAATATACTAAATAAATGGTGAAACAAAACAAAAGGGAAATGGGCAGAAGAGCTATCCTTAGTTCTTTGGGCTTACAATACATCAACCAAAATGATGATGTTCCATACAACTTATTCATTGACTTTTGGATACAAAGCAATGTTTTCGGTAGAAACAGAAGTACCATATCACCGAAGGGTTGCCTATTGTGACGATCCCAAAACCCCGTACTAAGGTGTTAAGGATAATCATTGGAATATAACACATTAATCATCATTAGCAGAGTGCAGATAATAGCATAAACAGGAAATAGAATAATTTACACAAATATGACAGCGGAATCATATAAATATCACTACATCAGAGAGCACAGTGCAGGATACAACTTAGTGCATAATAATACATAATCAGTCTACATCGCCTGTGGCGGAATCACATAAATAGAGAGTACATAAATGAAACATCAATCTACATCGCCTGTGGCGGAATCATATAAATATACAATAATGGCAGAAAATCATAATCATTACTGTGTAGTCAAGCCTCACCATGAGCCAAAAAGTGCACCTCTACTGCGGTGCCAAGCCAAAATACGCCATCCACCTGATACTAGGCTGCCCGTGTGAAAATAAGGCACCCGAGTTTGCAAGGTGAAACAAACTACGAGTCAGTCATGGGACTGGTATGAGAAATCTACTTAACTTATTATACAACAACAATAAGGCAAATCAAAGGACCACGCCACTTTCGCGGAACGGGTTTACTCCAATGAGTGCTAGTGCATGAAATAAAGTAAATTATTAAATCATCGCAATGCTTTTTATAAAAATGAAGCCATTATAAGACTCAGGTCCCATCATACAATGCAACGCAAGCCGGAGGATAGAGTTTTACCTTATAATGGCCAAAAATGCTTCATACGAATAAAACACAAGTGTTTGATATTATTACTAGTGCATATATGTTTCAAAATCGATTTCAATCATAAATATCAATCATAGACGGCATAAATGACCCATACCACTATGTCGCCATACTAGTAATACAATCACATCCGCAATTTCGTATTGGAAATTGGATTCCATCATGAGTCGAGGGAAGGGGCAAGCTCCTCTCCGTTCGAGACACTCTAGCAAATGTCCCAGGACCGCACACAACAATCCTTGGATCTTCAGGGCCGGTCCTCTCTTACTTTTGAGGATTGGCAATTCCTGAACACACGTTTCCCAATCCATACAGACCTATAATCGAGGCACCTCGCATTCCAACAACCACACAGGTGAAAAGTATATATAAATGTCAGGGTTGGTAAGTCACTGACACCACCATAGCTAGAAAGAAACGTCGTGCTCTCCCTGCAGTCACTATCCCGTTTTTGACTCATACCGAGGTGTGAGGCTCGCGAATCCACGCTATACACAAAGCTACGCCACACAGGCCATGCTTTGATCATCAACCACAAGACTTTGCTTTGCAACAGAAGCCTTGATCATATGCCACTTAGGCGTGCCACACAGGCAATCCACTCCATGCGACTGATTTCTATCGATATATAACCTCTGAGCTCGTACGTCTCAGAGAAGGGCGTTAAGCAAGAGAATAAATTCTCCGCCGCCAAACAGATATATATTAAATAGAGATCAATCAGCACAGAACAAAATCCAATGTCAGACACACGATCCACTTACAAGTTCGTTCTGGGATTGAACGAAGCCGGAGGCACCATATTCCTCGCATATCCGCACAATTAACAATACGTCCAGACGGCTGCCACTTTAGCTCCTTCAAGGTAGCTACTCCAATCATGAGCCTCAGTAGCGCCCATCCATCCAATGTGAAGATCGTCGGTCTTGAACCGTCTTCAACTCTTCGACTTCTCACCTCGATCGATTATTTGAAATGAGAATAAACTCGGCCTTTTCAAATAATCCACGTATATTTAGATTTTCAAATCAATTCTTCACATGGTTAAATTATTCAACATTCACATTTCAGTTCCTTAGTATAATTTTCATGTCAAACACATTCAACCATCACATATCAAGCAAACCAAGCAAAATCGGTTTATTTCCATTCTATATCGCCTATAATATTTTATAATGATATATCGCCATTTTTATTTATTTAAAAACGGCCATATTTAATTAAACGACGTTTCAGGTCGTGCCAAGGCACTGGCGCTATTTTTCACTAAATTTGTTTTAAACACATCTGCAAATCTAACCGTTGGATCTTCACAAATTTTATATCATTAGAAAGATCTTTTCAAAACGAATCCAACGGTTTCAGTTTTGGGAAAACCCGACGGTCGGATCTCCCACACTAGTCGTTTGAAATCACGATTTCAAAATACGAACTGCAGTATCGTTATTCAATTTAATTTAATTATATTTATATTTATATATAAATATAATTGATTCTGGCGTTGTTTTTCTTCAGATTTGAATTAAACATTCCAGACAATCCAACTGTTGGATCTTTACAAAGTTGGTGCCGTTGGAAAGATATTTCCAAGGCGAACCCAACGGTTGCGGTTTCGGGAAAATCCGATGGTCGAACCTCCCGCACTAGTCGTTTGAAATCACGATTTCAAAACACGAACTGCACGGCCACAATTCGTTTTAATTATATATATATAGTTCATTCGGCGATTTCAATATCGTTTTCACTTCAAATATTTCACTAACGCCTTTAAATTTTGGAAAATTTCGCCACAACCTCCTTTGTATGGGAAGGGCTGGGAAAATTCCCAAATAGACACACAGGCGTCTCATCTCAAAAAGAAAAAGAAAAAGCCAATCGGCTCATAAAATCATCACCCAAGCAAAACAGTAAACATGTACCTATTTGTCAGGCACACAATTTTATTCCTCTTCTCTAGCCCTTTTGCTATAACCTGATCAATAAATATGCATGTACATATGTGCAATTCATATCACTTATCATTTTCCTGAGACGACCCGATTTCCCGTTCTCACGGAAACAAGGTTATCTTTGGAATATAACACAGAAACAGATAATAGCAGAACATAATTAAATATATACACCAGAATGAACAACAAAATATACTGGATAAAAGTAATCATCAGAGTTACACAGTATACAGGATCTTACTTAGTACAAATACAGTTCAGCTATACATAAATGTCTACAGCGGAAATAAACAAAATATGTACAATAGGAGTTGAACAGCATAAAAAGAAATAAATGATAGAATCCATCTTCAGGTCCAGCTATCCAGAAAGAACCAGCTAAACCTGAATACAAGGCTGCCCGTGTAGAAAAAGGGCACCCGAGTTTGAGAGTGAAACAAACTACGAGTCAGTCATGGGACTGGTATGAGAAATCCACTCAACACATATATAATTGGCTAATCACAGGACCACGCCACTTTCGTGGAACGGGTTTACTCCATTGGATTGCCAGTGCTTTAAAACAAATCTTTCTTTTAAACATCGCTATGCTTTTTATAAAAATGAAGCCGTTATAAGACTCAGTTCCCATCACACAATGCAACGCAAACCGGAGGATAGAGTTTTTACCTTATAACAGCCAAAATATGCTTGATACGAACAAAACAAGGGAATTTGATATTATTGCTAGTGTTTATATGTTTTGAAAAACAATTTCAAATCATAACTATCAATCATAGACGGCATTAATGCCCCATACCACTATGTCGCCATATATAGGTATACAATCAAAACCGCACGATGTCGTATTTGGAAATTGGATTTCCGTCATGAACCAAGGCAAAAGATAGTCCTTACCGAATTCGAGACAATCTAGCCCATGTCTCAGGATCAGAGCTCGAGTGACCCTAGGAGCGACAGGGCCGGTCCACCGATGTGGATTAAAATTCCTGAACAATACGTTTCCCCGCCCTTTGGGGCGTAAACGAGCCAACGAATGACTCCATCGGACCCGGATCGTCCGATCAAACCGAGGCGCCTCGCAACAGCAACAACCACATAGGTGAAAAGTATATAAATGTCAGGGCTGGTAGGTCACTGACACCACCCTAGCTAGAAGGAAACGCATGTCCTCCCTGAGGTCCTTCCTCCCGTTTCTGGTTCATACTGGGGTGTGAGGCTCGCGAATTTACGTTATACACAAAGCTACGCCACACAGGCGGTGCTTTGATCATCACCACAAGACTTTGCTTTTCAACAGAAGCCCTGATCACTGCATCTTAGCATGCCACACAGAATAAATCCTATGTCTGACACACAGTCCATTTACAAGTCCGTTCTGGGTCTGAACGAAACCAGAGGCACTAAATACCTCGCAAACCCTTCGATCACCACGTACGTCTGGACGATCACCACTCATTATCCATATTTCGGGATGCCTCCCAATCAGGACCTCGGTTACCATCCAAACGAGGTGAAGATCTCCGGTCTTCGACCACCGTCTTCATCTTCGACTTTCAATCGTCGGTCGGTTATTCGAAATGAGAATTAACTCGGCCTTTCCAAATAATTCACGTATATTTAGAATTTCAAATCGATTTATTTCAATGGTTAAATTATTCGACAACACCAATTGTGTTCTTTAATGTAATTTTCACACCAAACACATTCAACCATCAAAAGCCACACAAATCAAGCAAATTCAGTTTATTTCCATTCCATATCGTTTCCAATATTTTATAACGATTTATCGCTATTTTTATTTATTTTAAAATAGCCATTTTATTCAAAACGACGCTTCGGGCCATAAGGCGGCCGTGGCGCTGTTTTTCTTCAGATTTGATTTACACATATCTGAAAATCTAACCGTTGGATCTTCACAAAATTTACATCATTAGAAAGGTCTTTTCTAAACGAACCCAACGGTTCCAGTTTCGGGAAAATCCGACGGTCGGATCTCCCGGTACAATCGTTTGAAATTTCGATTTCAAAATACGAACTGCAGCGTCGTTATTCGATTAAATATAATTATATTTATATATATAAATAAATATAATCGTTTCTGGCGCTGTTTTTCTTCAGATTTAAATTAAACATTCCAGACAATCCAACCGTTGGATTTTTACAAGGTTGGTGCCGTTGGAGAGATTATTCCAAGGCGAACCCGATGGTTGAGATTTCGGGAAAATCCAATGGTCGGATTCCCCGCACTAGTCATTTGAAATCACGGTTTCGAAATACGAACTGCACGGCCTCGTTTCGTTTTAATTTTATTTATATTTATATATTTATATAAATATAGTTCATTCAACAATTTCAATATCGTTTTCACTTCAAATATTTTTCTAACGCCTTAAATTTTGGAAAAATTTCGCCATAACCTCCCCTGCACCGGGAGCATCGGGAAATCGCAAATAGCGTTCCCGGTCCTTCTAATCTCAAAAAGAAAAAGAAAAAGCCAAGCGGCTAGCCAACAGGCTCAAAATCATCACCCAAACAAATCAGTAAATGTGTACCTATTTGTCGGGCACAAAATTTTATTCCTCTTCTCTAGCCCCTTTGCTATAACCTGTTCAATGAATATTGCATGTACATATATATACAGTTCTTATCATTTATCAATTTTTATTCGACTTCATATTTGATTTCTATTTGGTTTAAAACTCCATTCGTTCTAATGTTACATAAATAGGTGCAAATCATTTCATTAGCTAATTAATGAATATTTCATCTTATATATGTTTATTTTGAACAAGTGGCTATTTTTAACACTTCACATTTCAACGATTTATGCATACAATAAAAATGTGATTTTTATTGTAAAACAATTCATTTCAAAACACTATTTTTCTATATAGTTCATATAGTCGATAAAAGGTGATTTTTATTATCAAACAATTTATTTCAAAATATGAATACCATTCAACACATGAATTTCTAAACAACGAATGAATATCAATTCAACACATGAATGTTTTCTATAGTTTCTATATATAGATAAAAATGTGATTTTTATTATCGAACAATTTATTTCAAAATATGAATACCATTCAACACATGAATTTCTAAACAACGAATGAATATCAATTCAACACATGAATGTTTTCTATACAATGAATAAATATAGTTTAAGCATATGAAAATAATTCAAACACATGAATATTATTCAAAATTTCGGCAGCATAACGGCAGGGTAGTTACACCGGCACCGTCCCTAGTACGGCTCCTCGCTCTACCTTAAAACCTCGCGGTTTTTGACAATGGGGATCATGCATCTAGTTCGCACGCAGGCGGCATGTATATATTTATTTCATTACCACAAACTAATCCTATGTGGTTTCAACCAAATATTTCACAACCACCAATGGGTATTTTTCAACCGCAATCAACCAATATCAATCACAAACAATCCCAAACCATCATTCAATTTTCACAACAATTTCAACCAATAAATATCGTCCATGGTTTGTGGACGAGGGGGCGTATATATATATATATAGATATATATTTATAGATAGCAATTCACTTTCATTTCACACATATATAATATTTTTAAAACAGAAATCTCACCAATAGCTATCCAACTGCACGACACTTCACTTATAGAAATCTTCGCCTTTTGTCGCTTTCGCCCGTATTCTCTACACATGTAAAAATCGAATTTTTACTATGCTATTCAATATATAAAAATATGATTTTTACTTCGGCTTTATATATATAAAAATCTGATTTTTTTACTTTTAAATTTCTAATCTTCTTCTAGTTTATAAATCATTTAAAAATCAGTTTTTATATTCCTTTATAAATCAGTTTTTAAAATCTCAGAAAAATCAGTTTTTATATTTTTATAAATCAGTTTTTAAAATCTCAGAAAAATCAGTTTTTATATTTTTATAAATCAGTTTTTAATACTTATATAAAAAATCAGTTTTATTCTTTTTCTTAAAAATTCAGTTTTTAAAATGCTTTCAAAAAAATTCAGAATTAAAATAAAATAAATAAATAAAGTAAAACTTACCGAGAGGGGGGGGGAGGTCTTCGCAGCCGTCGGAGGTGGCTTCAAGGGGCGGCTCGGGGTTCGAACGGGGAGGCGGTGGCTTCGGGTCTTCGATCGATGGAGGCAAGGCGGAGTTGGGCTTCGAGGTGGCGGCTTGGGTCTGGTGGCGTCGCGATGGGTTCGAGGTAAGGCGGTGGCTAGGGTTTCGAACGGGAGGCGATGGCGATGTCTGGAGGGGGCGGCGGCTTGATTCGATTAAGTTTTTTTTTTTTTTTTTCTGATAACTGAAACGGGGGGGGCAAGTAGGAGATAAAAGGGGGGAAAAAGAAAATATATATATTTTTTTTATTTTTTTTATTTAAATTAATTGCATAAAGTTGACTTTTACCCACGACCTCGAAACGAGGCCCACCGCCTGTCGTCCATAGCGTTTAACCCCCATTCCGAACACAATGGGATATGTATCGCAAGCTGATGTGATCGTTACAATCAGTTTCTGTTGAATTTACATTTAAATCATTATATTGAATTTTAAACGCACATTTCAAATTACCGGGGTCACATACTGACTAGAAAAATTCTCGAAAAATATTTTCTAGCTTCGTATTGACGATACGGTCCTAACAAAACTAGTTTCGTCGAATTCTGAGGCCGTTTGAAAAATGGCCAATTTCCAGTCGATTAAAATCAACGGAAACTGGTCAAACGCGTTTTCTTTTGCCACGCTCACATATTGATTCGAAAAATTATGAAATTTGAAACCTAGCAATAACTTGACACTGCGGACCCAACAAAAGTGGTTTCGTCGAAATCCGAGGTCATTTGCAAAATGTCCATTTTTAAGGGCCTGAATTCCATAGCGACTATTCAGAATTTTCAACTGGACATACCTTTTGATTCCCGCTATCAAATCTCGATTGGTCAGATTCGTTAGAAAGATATTACCAATTAGATTCCATTATTTTTGGTTTCACTAAAATCCGGATTGTTTTGCATCCGGTATATTCCATTGAAGTTTGAAATCGAATTATCGAACTACCGCGCCATTTCCAATTCTATATATAATTATAATTAATTATATTGGTTTTCAAATGTCGATGCAAACTCAGTTTTCATTGCCATTATTTAAAATATTTATTTTAAATATTTAAAATCCATTATTTTAGCCAATTTAAAAATTTTAAATTGGTTCAGATTTTCTGGGTCGTTACATTTCCATTCAATTTCATATTTGAGTCGATTTGGTTTAAAGTTACCATTCATTCCAATGATGCATACATAAGCAAAAATCATATCATTAGCTAATTAATGAATATTTCAACTCATGCATATTTATTTGAATAAGTGGTTATTTTTAACACTTCACAATTCACTTAAAAATGAACTTTTTGGCGAACTAAAATATATTTCAACACATGACTATTTTATTTAGTTCCTATACATGTTAAAAACAATATTCATAGCAAAAAAATATTTATTCAACACTTGTATATTTTCAGCAAATCACACACATGATAAAAACAGTATTTTTATCATCTAAAATATTTATTCAACACATGAATGTTTTTAACACTTCATATTCTCAATAAAAATGTAATTTTTATTGTTCGATCTTTTTATTCAACACATGAACCTTTTCAACACACGCACTTCTCAACACATGAGCATTTCCACACATGGATATTTTATATAGTTTGTGCATATAAGAAAAATGTAATTTTTATTGTTGAAACAATTTATTTATAACACGAATATTTTGCATACTTCTTATATATAATAAAAATGTGATTTTTATTGTTTAAATACTTTATATTCATTCAACACATGAATTTAATTTTCAACACATGACTTCTCAACACATGAGCATTTCCACACATGGATATTGTTTCAACACATGACTTTAGTTTCAACACATGAAAATAATTTCAGCATATGAAAATAATTCTAACACATGAATATTATTCAAAATTTCGGCAGCATAACGGCAGGGTAGTTAAAACTGGCACCGTCTCGAGTACGGCTCCTCGCTCTACCTTAAAACCTCGTGGTTTTTGACAATGGAGATTTCATACATCTAATTCGCACGCAGGCGAGTATGATTTTTCTTTTCCACAATTTATTTCAAATTTGTTTCAATCACCAATGGGTATTTTTCAACCACAACCAAACAATATCAACCACAAACAATTCTATCAACCATTCGCATTATTCACCAAATTTTTCACACCAATTCACAATCAATAAATATCGTCCATGGTTTGTGGACGAGGGGAGTATATATATATTCATATATAAATATATTTTATTTCCATTCCAACACACATATCATTTATACAATGCATGTATAATTCATACTTCGCTCATATAACTTATACAATGCATGTACATGAGGTATACAACACGATATAATTTATATTTCGCTTATATAATTTATACAACGCATTTTTATTCACATTTCAGTTTAGAAATCTCACATTGGTTGTCGAGATGCTAAAAATCGTAGCTAGCTCAGAAAAATTCGCGGTCTCTTCTAGATTGTAGAGAGCGTCGACACGGTCTCGATTTTTCCTGTTTCATCGAATTTCGTTAACACACGATAAAGGTATGATTTTTCAAAGTTTGCAACACTTAAAAGTGTTTAAATTAGTTCAAATATAATAAAGCCGATACCTTTCAACGTTTGTTCAAAACTAGGTTTTGATTTATCGAACAAATGGTTGCACGATATTGGAATCAGCTTGTACCACGTCGAAGAGAGTCGAGGGGGCCTCAGGCGCGTGGCAGTGGCGTTCAACTCGGTGGGGCCCAGCGTTCGTGGTGGAGGCGGAAAGTTCCGGGCTTTAGAGGGGGAAATCTCGAGGTAGGAGCAACGATAAGGGGAGTTCTTTATATGGATTTGAAGAGGGGGAGGAGAACTACAAAAAGTTCAACTGGGGGTGGGGCTGATTCGGCCTGTGGCGATCGGAAATCGCCTGGGAAGCGGGAAGAGGGCTTCCGCCATCGAGATCGGGTTATGGAGGGAGGGGGTTTTGAGATATTTTTATTATTATTATTATTATGAATGGTGAAATCCTATTGGTCGATGGTTTTATTAAATTTTAAAATACTGTTTCTCCACACGAACACCAATTCAAACCCAACGACTGTCGCCCCTAGCTAAATACCCCCATCCCGGACACAATGTGATATGTTTCGTAGGCCAATTCGACTGTTACAGTCTGTTATTCTTCAAATTAAAATATAAAACATTCAATATTCGATTTGAACGTACATTTCAATTTACCAGGGCCACAAACTGATTCGAAAAATTCCAGAAAAATAAATCTAGCTATGTTTTGATGCTACGGTCCCAACAAAACTAGTTTCGTCGAATTCTGAGACCATTTGAAAAATGGCCATTTTCTGGTCGATCCAATTTAACAGAAATTAACCAAACACGTTTTCTTTTGCCACGCTCACATACTAGCTTCAAAAATTATGAAATTTGAAACCTAGCAATAATTTGACATCCCGGATCCAACAAAGGTGGTTTCGTCGAATTCCGAGGTCGTTTGCAAAATGTCTATTTTCAAGGGCTATATATTCTCTATAGAGACCTTTCTGAAAATTCATTCGGCCATAACTTTTGATTCCCGCTATGAAACTTTGATTTTTCAGATTCGTTGGAAAGATATTCATAAACAGATTTAAATATTTTTGTTTTCACTAAAATCCGTTATATTTTGCACCCGGTACAGTCAGTCAAAGTTTGAATTCAAATTTTCAAACTACCACATTATTTCTAATCCATTATTTTATTGAAATATTCTATTTCAGTGGTCTAATTCCTTTTAAAATATCCAATTTAAAAATTTTAAATTGGCTCGTATTTTCCGGGTTGTTACACTTATGCTTTCGATAGAAACCAAGAATTCAAGAATCTTTGGATTTAATCCTCGGATTGTGAGATAAAGCGTCATTCAAATGACGGAATATCAAAGAAGAATAATACAACACTATAACACCAAAGTAAGATCAAGGACATTTAAGGAAGGAGAATTAGTCCTCCAAAGAGTAATGGTTAACACTAAAAATCCCATAGACATATCATTATGACCAAATTGGAATGACCCCTAGTGTCCTAAAGAGTGATACCATTTGAGGATTATCGCATGTGCCATCATAATAATAATATAGTCGAAGAACTTGGAATGCATAACATTTATGATCATATTTCTTCTTTATAATATGATAAAATAAAAAAAGAAAATTTTCTCGTAAGAATCAAGGAAATAAAACCCTAAGGGCGGAAAAAGAAAGTTTTAGATGTAAGGTTATCTTGTCAAAATTGTCTATACGAATAAAAATAAAGCAATGTCTTCTGAATAGAAAATCAAAAACAATAGTTCCAACTTGGTAAAAAGTGAAACACCCTTTTCATAATGGATTAACTTAAAAATTCCTGGAAATATTCTGGGTCCTTCCCCGAAAAAGGGAAGGCAGTATGCCTAGAGCATCGCGCGCCTGGCTCCAAACCTTAGGTATATCTTGGGTGCCCCTGGAGGGAGAATGTAAGTCATCATTAGCGCCTGTAGGCCAATTTGAAGACCACCAGCTCTTGATGAAGTTAAGGTGCCCTCTAGAGAAGGGACGGGTAATCGTCGGTGCATAAGCCCGGTTCCAAATGAAGGATGCTCTACCTTTGATCTTTTTAAGATCAAGTCGTGCCTCTGCTTCGGCACAAATGTTGTATATAACAATTATATGTTTTTTGTTTGATGATAACAAATATATATATATATATATATTATTTTAAATGTGTTTGCAATTGTACTATTCTACTACATCACAGACATAATTAAATATTTATATTTAAATATAATACTACTGCATAGGAATTTAAATATTCAAACAGTATTTTATTTAGATATAATATTTTATTTCAACATCTGAATAGTACATATTTTTACAACTCCGCTATTTGTACATTCCATTGATATATTACAATTTAATTTCACATTCGGTTTCATTTGTTACATCGGTTCCTCACTACAACACTCTATCACTCATTTACATCACTCAGACTCATATACATTCACTCTGCTCTCTTAGTTACACTCACTTACACACTTTTCTTTAGTCCGCTTCACTGTCAATCCAGTGTTCTGATTACCTGTCACAGAAACACATACAGTAATCTAGAACAAAAATATTTTTAAGTTCTAGCAGATATAATTTTATTTTTAAAATTTATTTACCTCAGAATTTTGGTGTCTTTCCCATCATATTTCATGACTTGATCTGATATGTATATAAATCCATCTATGACTAGAAATCTTGTGATATTCGCATTGACACATTGTAAATACCACAAGGTAGACAAATCCTCTAGTGCTCACATATATAACATGCTTGTGCACAACACATGTATACACATGTATATACGCATATATTTTTTGCAAGCATAAAGGAGCAATTTGGTCAAAAATTCAAATTCAGCATAGCACAAAAATATTTCTGGAAGAATTTATACAAATATATATATATACACACATATATGCGTATATACATATATGTATATACGGAGAAAGTAGAAAACTGTATATACATGGACAACATTCCTAGCTCAAATATTAATGTGCCATGTTAGCAAAAATATGACTCAGCAGCTAGACATGAAGCACAAGTGTGAAAATACAATGGACAGAGAAATTTCAACACAAAAGCAAATGGTTAAAGGTGCAGTGAAGAATTGGTTGCTCACACACACACACGCACACACGCGCACACACACACACACACATATATATATATATATATATATATATATATATATATATATATATACGTGTATGTATATATATATGTATGTATGGCCCACAACCTGACAAATCTGCCATGACAAAGCAACAAATATGAAGTAGCATCCATGAACACACAGCAGCATCAAGTTCAGCAACCAAAGCCAAGTTCAAAGAACACACAGCAAAGCAATCATTCAATATGGGTTCAGCCAGGTTGCAAAAAATGTTCAAATGCAAGAGCACAAAAACAATGTGTGCATGCAAGTATCATGGATTATACATGCCAGTAAACCAAACAAAGTGTAATCAGCAAGAGAAAGTAACATGAACAAGTCAAGTTTATATGACAGAACATACTCAAACTTCAGCATACTAGAAACAAAGTTCAAATGGAAGAAAAACATTGAAAAGTGCAAGAACATGTAGAAGCCAAAATTATTCAAAATCAAATGCAAGTGGCACCATGCAAATAAAGCTCAAGTCACACACACACATATACATATACTAATATAAATAGAAATTCATGTATGTTTATACACACACACACACACACACACACACTTGCCAGAAATATGACTCAACATCAGTGTGTACAAACAGCTAGGTGTACACAAGTGTATCTCAAATGTATGAAGTTTAAAATCTGGTGCAGGCAAATGCTCAAACAAATTATATTGTGTGTAAAAAAAGCAACATGTACAAGCTCAGATTAGCCCAATATCATAAAGCACAATACCAAGCATCTCACAACATACACAAATGGAAAAACAATCTTCATAGTTGAGTTCACGTAAATGAAGAACAGTTGCTTGGATATTGCAAAAAGCATGAGTCAAGACAGTTTCAAATAAGCATGCATAGTGATGCAAGTTACATGCACAATCTCAAAAAAATGCACTAGCCAATACAAGAAAGTACAGCTGTTACATGGAACATACCATACACCTCAAAAACAACATGTAAAATCATGGCAAGGAGTCATCGACAAATCAAAGAACCATTTTTTGGAAAGATTTTAATTTTGCAATGAAAAATCTTAAAAGGTTCACAGAGAGATGCTTGTTTTCGACCAGATCCAGAAATCACCAAGAATTATTTTTGGCAAGTTTTACCTTTTTTCAAGAAATCAAACAAAAGATTCACATCAACTTGTATTTGTGAAAAGTCAAATTTAAACTTTAAATGCATTCTAGAAATGAAAGCAATCAAGGTAAAAATAAATCGGCATGCAGATGATTTTTCCAGAAGTAACTAAAGTATGAAAAGAATTAATTTTTGAAATCTTAGCAGAGAAATTTGTAGGCAAGAATCATTGTTTCTAGAATTGAGCAAGTTATTTTGGGCATGAAATAAATTGTTATTGTTTCTAGAAATTCAAAATTTGATTCATGTTTTTAAGACATTCCATAAATCATGCAAAGGCCAAGAAAACAGATTTATTTGTTTTCCAAAAAATTGTAATTCACATGTACAAAACGTTTCCAAAATTTTGCAATCACATTTTTTTCCTCCAAAAATCATTCATGTTTCCATAAATGAATATATATATATATATGTGTGGGGGGGGCAAGTATCAGTTCATGATGATTCAGCAAACATTATTTTGGCAAGAGGACTTCGATTGTTTCCAAAAATCACAGAGTATATTCAAGGCAAGAAATCAATACAAGACTCATGACATTAAATCACACAAAGGCAAAACTCACGCACAATCAAACTAGCCATTTATGACATCAGAGAGCTAACAAGGGTTATGTAACCCTATATATTATCACCTATTCATCATCAGCATACTATCGAAACTACAACAAACTCAAGAGCAAAAAGGAATAAAAATCAAAATTTACTCACCAAGTTTCGATCGCAAGAAATCCAAACCACCTTAGCAGGGCGCCAAACGAATTCAATCATCAGATAAGCAAATGCTATAAGAGATTGAAGTTGAGATTTGGAGCAAGGAGAATAACCCTAATTTATTTTTGGGTGGACCGACATTTAAGAACAAAGAGGGAGCTTTGTTTTCAATAGCTTAAACAAAGGGAATATAGATGGCCAACATTTCATTTTATATAAAATGGGGTTTTCTAGTTTTTATTTATTGCATTATTTTATTTTATTTTTTTGTAAATCATGCATCTATTTTCTAGTGTTTGTAAAACTGGGGCTACTAGTTATAGGGTTTATAACTAGGGTTTACGGATTACGGGTTTGAAATTTGGAAAAAATATGATCTTAGGGATAAAGATCAGTCTAGGGTTTTCAGCGTAGGATTAGAATAGGAGCAGGGTTTGCTAGTCTACAGGGTTTTGTAAGTGGAATCTGTTTTAATACCTAGTAAAAATCTTGGGAATGCAGTAGCAGGCACGGTTTTCCAAGCTAGGTAAAATCTGTGTTATTTTCTTTCTGCATTTAATTTTTCCGCTGAAATCTGTGCTATAATAATTTTAATATCTTGTGAAAATCCAATAAACCCTATTCACTCCCTCTAGGGTTAATCCAACAAGTGGTATCAAAGCCTGGTATTTCATTAACCCTAGAGTCATGTTTTCCCCTAGTTGTTTGTCCATCGTGAGTCAATTCATTTGTATTCTAAATATTTTTTATAGTACAGATTTTTTAAATTGGAAATCAAAAATGGAATCCTATTTAAAATATGTTAATATTAAATGTTGGGATATTATTATAAATGGATATGATATGGTTGATATTGGATTTAATTCTCGTGCTACTCATATTTTATATTCTTATATTAATGATGACTAATATAGCCTTATCTCCCAATGTTTAGAAAACTCTCAATACGAAGTTTGGAAGAATCATCAACTGCTCAAAAACCCAGAATGTCAACTTAGATACAGATTTTCGCTTAATAGGTCATATAGATAAAAATTCAGATGGATCAAAGGATGGAAAATCAAGAGATAATGAGAAAGGAAATTTCTCATATGAAGATTTAGTTTATATGTGTACTGATTTAACTAAATCTGTTGATAAACTCCAACGGAAAAATAAATCTATGAAATCCAAAAATATTGAGTTGACTAGCAAAAATAATGGTTTGGAATTAAAGCTTGAAAACGTCAAGAAATCTTAAAATTATGACTGCAAAAACTGTTTGAATTTAGGAAACAATCTTGTTTATCTCAATAAAAATATTCAAAAACTTGAAAATGAAATTTTGATTTTAAAAGAGAACAAGATCGAGTTAATAAGTTCAAACAATTTTCTACAAAAGGAATTGGATAGTTTTGAGACATCTGAAAATTCCAAACTTGAAATTTATGAACAAGAAAATTTGCTAAGAACTGAATTTATTCTGAATGAGCTTGAAAAATAGACTGAAAAATTCAAGAGTTTTGAAAAACATCAATTTGAAAAACAAATTCAATTTGAATCAGAGATTTTGGAGTCCAAGACCAAAATCAAATTGCTTGAAAACGAAAACTTGGTTTTGAAACAAAATGATGCTGAAAAGAGAAAAATCAGTATTAATCATTGTTCGAATTTGATGAAAGAGAATAATGATTTGAAATCCAAAATCAGTGATCTTGACTTGAGTTTGAAACATTTTTCGACCGGTGAAAAATCTTTGAATATGTTGTTAAAAAAACAATTTTCTTCTGGAAATGAAAAAGGCCTTGGTTCTGGGAAAAATAATGTCTTTGAAAAATGGAACTTGTAACAGCCTGCCCGGAATGGGCCTAAATTTCGACACCAAAAAGGCCCATCAAAACTTAGACCATTTTAAACGGGTCGTTGGTTCCTGTAAGGATTACATTTGCACATATGATAATAATCGTACACTTTGAATGGAATTCTCATGCAGCAGAAAGAGAAAATATAATACCAAAAATAAGATGTACCATTTATTTCAAAACCACAGAAATACACAGTCACATTTATTCAATAGGTACATCGAATAGCTCATTTTCATAAGATTCCAAAAGAAGCAAAGCTATAACGGCTAATAATATCATAATAACTTCATCTTATCCATCAACTTAAATCATGACTTCATCAATAGCTTTACCCCATCTACTGACCTGTTGGATGTTAAGGAGAGGGGGCTAGAACATAAAGTTCTGCGTGACTGGAATATAGTGTTACTTAATGTCCATACCCTATATTTTAGCAGGTTACATATGTTGTAACACCCCGTATATTCTATAACAGTGAAATTCATAAATTAAAGTATAATTAATTCTAATGAAAGAATTAAGGGAAATGGCTTACGCGCCATTGCGTTCGTCTCGGAATTCTGGTTAAGATAGAGTCCGAGTTTGCGTGAAACGGACTCCGTATGAAGGAGTTACGACCTCCGGAAGTTTCAGAATAAATTTGAATTCAAAAACAGCTCAGAACAGGTTTAAAATTCGAATTCGAGTTCAAACTGGGCTGGGCGGGAAAACTCCCGCCCAGTGACCAGGTCGACATTAGTGTCGACTAGGCAGTCGACCTGCCCTCCCCCCCCCCAGGTCAACTACGCAGTCGACTTGGGTGTCGACCTGCAAGTCGACTTGCCTGGTCGGCCTGACCAGGTGGGTCTGAACCTGGTTCGACTTCTGGTGTGATGTACGGTCTGATTTTCCTCCCTACTTGCATCTGACGGCTCAAAACTACTTGAAAACTCTATAAATACACTCTAAGACTCAACTAATTCACATAAGAAAATAAGAGAGGAGTCGTCATGCTGTCGGGAAGGAGTTGATCGTAGCCGCCAAGAATCAAACTAAGAAGCAAACTAAAGTCTAATCAAATCAATCAACAAATTGCTACCCAAAGGAGAGCATCTCCAAATTCAAAAATCAGAAAACAAGAATTCGTCACACGTTGTAAGTATAGTGGTCTTTCAGAATCTGAATAAAATTATGATGTGATACGATGTAATTGGGAATAGAATTGTATCATTATAATGATGTAGATCTTGTGTATTGTAATGTTTCTATCGTGATTGTTTTTGGTGTATTAATTTGTGGCATAAATGGATCGATGCAAGTTTATTATACGTTTGTATATGAAAGTAATGGTAATTGCAAGTTTGTGGCAAAGTCTATGATTAGATCCCTCTCATGTTTATGTTAATATCCCATTTATGTTTATGTTGATATCATGGGCCATATACTTATGTAAACACACCCTAGATCTGAGATCCTTTATGCTACATGACTCAAAACTTATGTTTACATCTTAGATCCATTACAAGTATGATTAGAACTATATTAAATGCAATTTGGGCTACATAAACTATGCAAGTTCATGTGGAAATAGAGTATATATTAGATTTGGACATTTTTGGGTTAATTTACAACATGCTAGTTTTGTGTTCGACATTATGCCAAGTTAATATGTTAAAACCCAAGTTTGTATAAGTCTACATATGCCATCCTATGTGACACCCATTTAGTTGTATGCCAATTTTGAATGCAAGTTCACATGATCCAATGTTTATGTTAACGCCAATTTGCAAGTTCATGCGCTACACCTTCTATGTATCATAGAAATATTATATGTTCTGAATTTCCCCTTTTCTCACGTTTATCAAGTTGGGATGAATTATGTCGAGCCCAACATTAGTACGTACAAACGGGGGTAATAGCATTGGGTGTAAAAACATGATATAATAAATATGTTGGCATGTTTGGCGCGTGCCAACGACTGTGGCATTTTAGCGGTGTAAATTGTTAGACCCAAATTAAAATACAACATGACATTTACATATTAAATTGAATGGTGAAATGTAAATTTAGAAAACACGATATGTTTAACCCGAGGTTGGATTGAGTTGTGACGTAAATCTGCCCGGACCCGCCCGGCTGTCCAGTAGTCACAACAATACCTATCCAATGTGGGTGGTTGAACATTGAGCCCAATAAAGACCCGAGGTTAGAATGAACTACGGTGTAAACCTGCCCGGAACCAACCGGCACATCCAGTAACCGTAGTGATATCTATCTAATGTGAGTGGTCGGTGCTCTAAAAGGCTAAGGACAGGTGGTAGGGTTAAGTCAACTGAAAACACTTAACCAAAGATTCAACATGTTAACAAATATTGATGGGTGGGGTTAGGTATATACAGACACTTAACCACTTAACATGTTTGACTAGAAAACCCTGGTAACGTAGGGACCCGTTTCAGCAGTAACCCAATTTAGGTATCAACGGTACCCTGAAACTAGGCAGGGTGGGGCACGATTACTGGGCTGAATGTAAGCGGTCAAATAACGGCAATTGTTGGGTGCACAGTGTAGGTCTAACGGTGTGTGGTCATGCACGCACTCCGGAGCAGACAAGCAGGGCACTGGGGGCACCAGTAGTATAACCTATGTCTTCTAGTAATTGTGTCGGGGCCGCCACCATGGGTCTTGATACACCCCATGGTGGGACCAGCATAGGTATCTACACTTCTTGGGGTAGCCGTAAGACACACGTACGAGTAGGAGCCGATCTTTAGTAAAAACAAAAAGGATCACTTCACCCTCAGCATGGGGTGCCAGTTAGAATAATCCTAGTAAATGCAGAGGTATAGGGTGGGTTTGATAGTATATTCGATTTTGGGCTACACTCACTTAGTTATGATACTATCCTATTTTCAGTTTATGTCTATCATATCCTTTTCTTATTCATATACTGAAAAGTCACTAGATTTACTCAGGCTTTATGTCTGACTCCGTTTTTCTTTTCGTCTTCTTTTCTTTCGTTTCCCCCCTCCCCCCTCAGGTCCACAGGGAGGAAACAACTCAGCTTAGTCAGACTCTTTTGCAAGCTTGAAGACAGTAGATGTACGGTTTGGATCTCTTTTGTTTGGATCATGGCTTTGGATATCATTATGGGGATTTTGCTGCTTTATTTTATGTTTTATGCTTCTTTGATAATTAAGACAGTTATGGAAATGTAATGTTTTTGGAAGTATTGTAAGACAATTATGGTATGGTTTGTATGACACGTATTTTGATGAAATAAAAGTTGCTGTGTTTTCCGCTATTTAAAAATATGTGTATTTATATCTGTCTCGTGTTTCTGTGACTTATACTTAAAAACCTCCACCAAAATTAGGGCATTCCCCTTGTGAGTGACCCTAATGGAGGTGGGGTGTTTCACTTGTTATCAGAGCATAGGTTTACCAGATAAGATAAAAGCTTTTGAAATTGTTTTCATAAGAAAGTTTAAAGAAGCATTTCTTTTCAAGAAAAAAAAGTGTTATATTTTAAAAGGCATAATCCCCCGAAGCCATGTACATTATCTCTCTCTATCCTTCATTTTGAATCTTTCCTTTCTATTTCAGCATGTCTGGAGACCTTAACCTTCCTGAAGGAGTAACGATACCCGGCTGGTTTAGGAGGTACTTAGAAGCAAGGGCCAATGACGCGGGCCCAGCAAACATTCCTCCTCCAGTGGCAGTGGTTCCTCCTCCTCCTGCCCCTCCTCTTGGAAATGCTTTTGCCAAAACATGAAGAGACTTCAAATCTATGGGTGGAAAGGACTTCCATGGAACCGAGCCTTTTGTAGGAGCAAGAAATTGGCTAAAGGAGACTGAGGATCGGTTTGACATCTTCGGAGTTGATGACAGGCAAAAGATACAACTAGCAGTATGGTTACTCAAAGATGAGGCCTCCTATTGATGGGAGATCACTAATGCTCAGAGGGCAGTGGAAACTTGGGATGATTTTAGGACAAGGTTCGAGTTGAAATTCCTCTCCCAAGCTGAAAGGAGCCTGCAAATAGAGAAGTTCTTGAATCTTAAATAGGGAAGCATGACGGTCAGGGAGTACGTCAATCAGTTTAATCAGTTGGCCAGATTTGGGCTGGACTTAGTAAATACCCAACATAAGAAGGCGCTTCGCTTCGTCAAAGGTCTGAATGAGCCTATACATAGCCTTGCCATGACCCATGTATCCACGGGAGCGACTTATGAAAGCTTGGTGGACATGGCGTTGCTACACGAGGAAGACCACGGCAAGAAAGAGACTAAGGTGGAGGAAAAGAAAGAAGGTTTACAGGCTAAGAAGACAGACTTTAAGAAAGGAGGAAAGAACAAGAAGTCTCGTGAGAAGAGAAAGTGCCATTTCTGTGGCATAATTGGACATATAGAGAAAGACTGCCAGAAGAAGAAGGCAAAGATGGGTGGCTGCTTCCATTGCGGAGAGACTGGGCACCAAGCTAAGGACTGCCCAAAGAAGAAAGGGCAGGGACATAAAGCTGGATCTCCTTCAGGAGGTCAAGTTCATGCTCTGACAGCACCTCCACAGGAACGAGGTAGTAATATTTCTGTAGAAAGTGTAGTCTATCTTTATGATCATCCAGTTCGTACACTTTTTGACTCTGGTGCATCACACTCCTTTATTTCATCTGCTTTAGTAGAATCTCTACATCTAGACACTAGTATGGTTGAGGATCCCTTAGTAGTTTCAAATCCAATTGGGGGCTCCGCTTACTTGTCAATGGTTTGTTTGGGTTTGAAAATCTCTATTCTCAGTGTTGAGTTTAGTTGTAATGCCTTTGTCCTAGGCTTCTCGGGATATGGTTTGATCTTAGGCATGGACTGGTTATCCAGTAACGGTGCCATTCTCGATTGTGAGAAAAGAGTAGTTAGGCTCTTGACTCGACTTGGTAACACTCTAGAAATTTCGTGTAATCCCTTGAATGCTGTTATACTTAGTTATCTAGAGTCCCTTGATGCTTCTGATGAGAATTTACAATTGGTTAGAGTAGTCTGGGAATATCCGGATGTCCTCGAGGAGGTGAAAGGCTTACCTCCGAAGCGGGAAATAGACTTCCGTATCTATCTTGTGGATAATGCAAAGCCCGTAGCTTTACCTGTCAGACATATGGCTCCAAAAGAGAGAAAGGAGCTCAGTAAGCAGGTTAAAGAACTTCTCGAGAAGGGGTTCATTCGAAGGAGCATTTCAGAATGGGGTGCTCCAGTGGTATTCTCAACCAAAGCAGACGGTTCGCTTCGCCTTTGCGTTGACTATAGGGAGTTAAACAAATTGACCAAGAAAAATAGGCACCCTCTTCCCCGAATCGACGATTTGTTTGATCAGCTTGTAGGTGCGTCGGTTTTCTCCCAACTTGATCTAGCAACTGGGTTCCATCAGCTAAGAGTAGCTGAGGATAGTATTGATAAAACGGCGTTCAGAACCCCAGATGGTCTCTTTGAGTGGCTTGTCATGCCTTTCGGCCTGACAAATGCACCCGCTTACTTCGTGGACCTAATGAGCAGAGTGTTCAGAGAATTCCTCAACAAATTTGTGGTTGTCTTCGTAGACGATATCTTGATCTTTTCAAAGAATGAGGAAGAGCATGCTCAACATCTGAAAGAAATCATGGATACTCTCCGAGCACATCAGCTAAAGGCAAAGTTTTCAAAATGCCATTTTTGGAGGGAAGAAGTAAGATTTCTTGGGCATGTTGTATCTAAAAAAGGGTTGGCCGTGGACCCCGCAAAGGTAGTTGCGATGCAGGACTGGAAGGCACCAAAGAATGCAACCGAAGTTCGAAGCTTTCTTGGGCTAGCCGGTTTCTATCGAAAGTTCATAAGGGATTTTGCAAAAATCTCAGCTCCACTCACAAGGCTGACAAAGAAGAATCTAATGTTCAATTGGGACTTGGATTGCGAGTTGGCTTTCCAACGCCTGAAAAGGGCTCTTACAACAGCCCCAGTTCTAACTCTGCCTGACGGAAGCAAACTGTTCATAGTTTATACAGATGCATGTGGAACGGGACTAGGCGACGTTCTAATGCAAGAAGGGAGGGTAGTAGCTTATGGTGGAAGGCAATTGAAAGTTCATGAAAAGAACTACCCGACCGACGATCTTGAGTTAGCCGCCATCGTCTTTGCACTTAAGTCTTGGCGACATTATCTCCTAGGTGAGAAGTTCGAATTATAAACTAACCATAAATCATTGAAATATCTCTTCTCGCAGAAAGATCTTAACTTAAGGCAGCAAAGGTGGATGGAGTTTCTTGCCTCGTATGATTTTGAAATTTCCTATACTCCTGGCAAAGGCAACGTAGTGGCATACACGTTGAGCCGAAAGAAACTGACCCTAAGCCCGCTCTTTGTAGAAAGGCAAAGCTTGGAGTATATAGCCAGTTTTAACTTTAGGCCCTCCTCCGATTTTGTACCGGGTTTGCTAGCATCTCTCGAAGTACGCCTGACTCTAGTGGACTCAATAGGGGCTGCACAACGTGAAGACCCTCAGCTTGTTGATGTGATTGATAAACTTATTAGGGGCGAGACTTCTAGTCACCTCAATAGGTACTATATCGACGATAAAGGCTGGCTGAGACGCGATGGAAGATTGTGCGTCCCACAAGCAAGAGAGTTGATAAAGAAGGTTCTTGAGGAAGCACACCATTCCAAGATGACAATACACCCAGGCGGAGATAAAATGTACAAGGACATGAAAAGAGTTTTCTTTTGGAACGGCATGAAGAAGGACATGGCAGATTTCGTTTCCAAGTGTATGATATGCCAACAGGTCAAGGCGGAACAGAAAAGGCCTGGAGGACTACTTCACCCCCTAGAGGTCCCACAGTGGAAGTGGGATAGTATTTCGATGGACTTCATTGATGGACTGCCAAGGTCAAGAAGAGGCAATACTAGCATTTGGGTAATAGTGGATAGGCTTACAAAAAGCGCCCACTTTTTACCTATCAAGAGTAGAAGGACTGCCTCATCTCTAGCATCTCTTTATCTCAAGGAAATAGTTCGACTCCATGGGATACCTTCCAGTATTGTTAGTGACCGGGACCCTATCTTCACAAGCGAATTTTGGCGGAGTCTGCAAGAAGCTGTAGGCACACAATTATGTCTGAGCACGGCCTATCACCCCCAAACCGATGGCCAGACGAAAAGGGTAAATAGAGTTTTAGAGGATCTTTTGAGACTTTGCGTTCTTGACTTTGGAGGGACATGGGAAGAGCATCTTCCTTTGGTAGAATTCGCCTACAATAACAGCTACCAAGCCACTATCGGTATGGCGCCCTTCAAAGCATTGTATGGGAGACCGTGCAAATCACCAACTTGTTGGTGGGAGTCCACAGATAAACTTATTCTTGGGCCAGACATGATTCGAGAGACTTCAGAGAAAGTAGACTTGATACGGAGAAGGATGAAGACAGCCCAGGACAGACAAAAATCGTACGCAGATAAGAGAAGGACCGACCTTGAGTTTGAGGTTGGGGACAGGGTTTTTCTTAAGGTATCTCCTCTAAGGAACGTCGTTCGCTTTGGATCCACTGGAAATCTAGCACCAAGGTTTGTAGGACCGTTTCATATCATCGAGAAGGTTGGGAAGATGGCCTATAGATTAGAGCTACCCGAGAGACTGGCCGGAGTTCACAACGTCTTTCATGTTTCTCACCTCCGAAAGTGTTTGCACGAGTCTGCTGAAATAGTGGAGCCTAGCATTCTAGAAGAAGCCGAAGGGGAACGTGAAGAAACTATAAGAAGAGTTCCAACACGCATCTTAGGAACTGAAGTGAAAAAGCTACGCAACCGCGAAGTCAAGCTCGTCAAAGTTCAGTGGAGCGACGCCGAGGAAGACGCGACTTGGGAAACTGAGGACAGAATACGCGCTGCCTACCCTTTTCTTTTTTAGGGTACATCTTTGATCCCTCTTTTTCCTTAAGTTATGCTTTATCTATCTTTTAGGTATATCTCCTCGGTCCTTTTCCTAACTCTTTAGGTAGAAAGCAAATGGATGCAAACATGTATTTGAAAACATGTTATGGATGATGGCTGCAAGTGGTTGCTAATGATTGCTAGTGGTTGCTCGTGGATGCATATACACACACATTCTAGGTTTTAGATCGGCTCTGTCACTTCATATTGCATATGCATATATGTATTCTCGTTTATATGTGGTTGAAATTTTATATGTTATCATATGGTTGTCGCATTTGTATGAATTGTTGTGCACTCATGTAAATTATGAGTAGGAAAAATTTGCATACATGATGGATTCATGACACTTACATGATTCGCATTTAGGAGGTCAACTGAATGAGTGGACCGCCTGATTTCTGCATTAGATAAGGACATATACACACACAATGCATATGATCATAAAGCATTAGAAGTCTTTAAGGACAATGGACACCTGTGTTTGTTGGTTGAGTAGATGGACGATTAGATGGTAGGATATACATTCTTCCTAACTTGAAGATTTCGGGGACGAAATCCTTTTAAATGGGGGAGAATGTAACACCCCGTATATTCTATAACAGTGAAATTCATAAATTAAAGTATAATTAATTCTAATGAAAGAATTAAGGGAAATGGCTTACGCCATTGCGTTCGTCTCGGAATTCTGGTTAAGATAGAGTCCGAGTTTGCGTGAAACGGACTCCGTATGAAGGAGTTACGACCTCCGGAAGTTTCAGAATAAATTTGAATTCAAAAACAGCTCAGAACAGGTTTAAAATTCGAATTCGAGTTCAAACTGGGCTGGAAACTCCCGGCAAGTGAACGGGTCGACATTAGTGTCGACTAGGCAGTCGACCTACCCCCCTCCCCCCCAGGTCGACTACGCAGTCGACTTGGGTGTCGACCTGCAGGTCGACTTGCCTGGTCGGCCTGACCAGGTGGGTCTGACCCTGGTTCGACTTTTGGTGTGCTGTACGGTCTGATTTTCCTCCCTGCTTGCATCTGACGGCTCAAAACTACTTGAAAACTCTATAAATACACTCTAAGACACAACTAATTCACATAAGAAAATAAGAGAGGAGTCGTCATGCTGTCGGGAAGGAGTTGATCGTAGTCGCCAAGAATCAAACTAAAGTCTAATCAAATCAATCAACAAATTGCTACCCAAAGGAGAGCATCTCCAAATTCAAAAATCAGAAAACAAGAATTCGTCACACGTTGTAAGTATAGTGGTCTTTCAGAATCTGAATAAAATTATGATGTGATACGATGTAATTGGGAATAGAATTGTATCATTATAATGATGTAGATCTTGTGTATTGTAATGTTTCTATCGTGATTGTTTTTGGTGTATTAATTTGTGGCATAAATGGATCGATGCAAGTTTATTATACGTTTATATATGAAAGTAATGGTAATTGCAAGTTTGTGGCAAAGTCTATGATTAGATCCCTCTCATGTTTATGTTAATATCCCCTTTATGTTTATGTTGATATCATGGGCCATATACTTATGTAAACACACCCTGGATCTGAGATCTTTTATGCTACATGACTCAAAACTTATGTATACATCTTAGATCCATTACAAGTATGATTAGAACTATGTTAAATGCAGTTTGGGCTACATAAACTATGCAAGTTCATGTGGAAATAGAGTATAGATTAGATTTGGACATTTTTTGGTTAATTTACAACATGCTAGTTTTGTGTTCGACATTATGCCAAGTTAATATGTTAAAACCCAAGTTTGTATAAGTCTACATATGCCATCCTATGTGACACCCATTTAGTTGTATGCCAATTTTGAATGCAAGTTCACATGATCCAATGTTTATGTTAACGCCAATTTGCAAGTTCATGCGCTACACCTTCTATGTATCATAGAAATATTATATGTTCTGAATTTCCCCTTTTCTCACGTTTATCAAGTTGGGATGAATTGTGTCGAGCCCAACATTAGTACGTACAAACAGGGGTAATAGCGTTGGGTGTAAAAACATGATATAATAAATATGTTGGCATGTTTGGCGCGTGCCAACGACTGTGGCATTTTAGCGATATAAATTATTATACCCAAATTAAAAGACGACATGACATTTACATATTAAATTGAATGGTGAAATGTAAATTTAGAAAACACGATATGTTTAACCCGAGGTTGGATTGAGTTGTGACGTAAATCTGCCCGGACCCGCCCGGGTGTCCAGTAGTCACAACAATACCTATCCAATGTGGGTGGTTGAACATTGAGCCCAATAAAGACCCGAGGTTAGACTGAACTACGGTGTAAACTTGCCCGGAACCAACCGGCACATCCAGTAACCGTAGTGATATCTGTCTAATGTGAGTGGTCGGTGCTCTAAAAGGCTAAGGACAGGTTGTAGGGTTAAGTCAACTGAAAACACTTAACCAAAGATTCAACATGTTAACAAATATTGATGGGTGGGGTTAGGTATATACAGACACTTAACCACTTAACATGTTTGACTAGAAAACCCTGGTAGCGTAGGGACCCGTTTCAGCAGTAACCCAATTTAGGTATCAACGGTACCCTGAAACTAGGCAGGGTGAGGCACGATTACTGGGCTGAATGTAAGCGATCAAATAACGGCAATTGTTGGGTGCACAGTGTAGGTCTAACGGTGTGTGCTCGTGCACGCACTCCGGAGCAGACAAGCAGGGCACTGGGGGCACCAGTAGTATAACCTATGTCTTCTAGTAATTGTGTCGGGGCTGCCACCATGGGTCTTGATACACCCCATGGTGGGACCAGCATAGGTATCTACACTTCTTGGGGTAGCCGTAAGACACACGTACGAGTAGGAGCCGATCTTTAGTAAAAACAAAAAGGATCACTTCACCCTCAGCATGGGGTGCCAGTTAGAATAATCCTAGTAAATGCAGAGGTATAGGGTGGGTACGATAGTATATTCGATTTTGGGCTACACTCACTTAGTTATGATACTATCCTGTTTTCAGTTTATGTCTATCATATCGTTTTCTTATTCATATATTGAAAAGTCACTAGATTTACTCAGGCTTTATGTATGACTACGTTTTTCTTTCGTCCCCCCCCCCCCCCCCCGCCCCAGGTCCACAGGGAGGAAACAACTCGGCTTAGTCAGACTCTTTTGCAAGCTTGAAGACAGTAGATGTACGGTTTGGATCTCTTTTGTTTGGATCATGGCTTTGGATATCATTATAGGGATTTTGCTGCTTTATTTTATGTTTTATGCTTCTTTGATAATTAAGACAGTTATGGAAATGTAATGTTTTTGGAAGTATTGTAAGACAATTATGGTATGGTTTGTATGACACGTATTTTGATGAAATAAAAGTTGTTGTGTTTTCCGCTGTTTAAAAATGTATTTATATCTGTCTCGTGTTTCTGTGACTTATACTTAAAAACCTCCACCAAAATTAGGGCATTCCCCTTGTGAGTGACCCTAACGGAGGTGGGGTGTTTCATATGTCAAGGTATGTCTACGCAGTACACAACAAATATCAAGTTTCTAACCAATGGGGTGGATATCCAAGTCAATCGTCCATTAGTGTCTTTAGGGTAAAGACCCAACAAGGTGGCATTCTTGGTCACTTATCGCTTTATTATGGTGGATTCTTACTATCTCTTATAACCTTGAGGTGGACCCTTAGACCTTTCAGGCCCTGTCCTAATACGTTAACGTTCTTAAGTCTATTCTCTCATTTTTAATATGAGAAGTAGTATTGTGAACTTTACTAATTAATTGATATTACCATGTAGGACACCTATGTCGCTTAAGACTTCCCTTAGACGGTTAGTGAGCATGCAATGGCACATATCTTTTCAATTACCAACCTGTCCCTAGTTAAGCCCTTACAAGCTTTTAAAAGAAGTGGACATCCCCGTGAACTACCCTACCATGTTACCGTTTTATGCCTAGCCACTTTTAAAAAAGGAGGATCCAAAACCTACCTTAATACTAATAAGGGTGGGTACCGTGACTTTGGATCCTCTCCAACTAATACACCTTCGGATGGATCCCAGTCCTAACCACTTAAGATCCAAATTAGATAAAAAGATGAGTCAGCCACTTAAGACCTTCTTAAGGCGTAGTAAACCTATCTGTTTTCGCACATCAGACTTATATATATGTATGTATGTATATATGTGTACACACTAGACCTCTCACATTAAACCGTATACCTGTAGATGTTGGATTTACCAGTCAATTTCGGGTAGGCTTATACTACAAGTCGGTTTAACCTCGTGTCTAGTGTACTAAGTTTATGAATGGCCCATGGCACCTAGACATCTCACATTAGTTGGGCCTACTTGTGGTTGCTGGATATGTTGGTCGGTTCCGAGCAGGCTTCTACCACAAATGACAACTAACCTCGTGCCACTTATTTATATATATTTAAGCCATTCTATATATATGTACACAAAAGCAAAAAATAATATAGATGTATATTTTTTAAGGGGACGTTTCGAATTAAAACTCCAACCTAATCGCATTTATTATGCTAATATAACGTTAATTATATTGATTACATTTATATAAGTAATGTTATAATAGCGCCTAATTAACGTAAGATTCGTATAAATGGCGGAAACGTTCTAACGAGGTGGCAACTGTCATTTTTTCTAAATTAAGGCATCCAAATTGGGTTTTTTCATACTCTTACCACTACAACATAGGCATAATAACAATATGATAACATAACAAGTAGCAATGGATGGAAAAATATATATACAAACAGTTTTTAACTTGCGTCCTAGGCATGTGGAAATGATTTCAATATTAAATTAAAAGTAGAGTGTTAAATACATTCACACATGTATGTTTACAATCCATAGTTCACCCAATTCAACCTTATTGTGTTGTTATAAACCCAAAAATGTTTACATTTGACTTATTCCAATTTGTGAATGCGTTTACACCCAAAATAGGATCCAAACCCAATTCAAACTATGAAACAATCAAATCAAAACCTTTTTAGGCCAAATCAAATGAAAATAACAGTGAATCGCATAAAATATAAATAACACTACAACATTCATATTTACCTTTAATCCAATACAAAAACCACAATCCCACAAAACCAATTCAACATGACAATTTCCTACGTAATTACAAAATAGAAGATTTAGGGATTTTCATGTTTATATTATCGCATATCCAAATCTTCATAGGCATATCAATTCATATGGCAAACTATTAAAAACATGAATATGTCTTTAAGCAAAACTGGATTCCACTCACAAATTAGGCAGAGACGTGGTAGAATTTCAACATCTGCAACTGTTTGTAACGTTCAAGCGAGCTCTAATTGTTCTCCTAATAATATACATATAAGAAACATACAATTAGTATCTTATACATATATGTTTATGCTAAATTCCAAAATCCCAATCTTTGATAGATTGAAATAGAAAGATATAGAATAGAGTTGGAGAAGTAGAAGAAACTTTCAGCCTATTCTCTTTATTTTTCTATGGAATTTAGCAGCATGGAGGCAGAGATGTAGAGGATTAAAGTTTCTAGTGTGGGGTTTCAGGGGCTATTTATACTTCCTCGTGAGAGCATGAGTCATCAGATTAATAAAATTTAATCTGAGCCTTTCATATAAATATAACCTTTTAGAAAACCCTTATCCACATAAGCAGAATTGGGAATCCCAGCCGCCTAGTTGTCGACCGGCGGTCGACCCCTTCGGGCTAGAACACCCAATTTTGTTGTATTGCTTAGCTGTTAATTTTATTAATTACATTCTTAATTTGTTTCTTTCTTTTCCATATATCCAATATACGCTGTCCCCTAGATCTTATCTCAAAATTCAAATTTTGAATTTCCCTGTTTTATTTTAATTTATTATTTGGAATATATATATAAAATATTCACATAATTTTATATATATTAATATATATTCTGCGTACACTGTCCGAATTTATTTGTTCATAACTTCTTCATACATTAACTGTTTTCAGCATATTATATATGAAAATGATTCAGAATTTCGCCACGAATCCAAAATAAAGAGTTTTGTAGCAAAACTCCTAATGCTGCAAAATCTCATTTTCCAGCCATATCATTTAATTGCTTGTTTTTTATTATTTATTTATTTATTAATACTTATAAATTTCACGGGGTATTATATTCTTCCCCCTTTAAAATAGATATCATCCCGAAATCTGTTTAAAGGGCGAAAAATACAACTCGCACGAAACAACCATGTTGTATACCCATGTTATTTATAATTCATCCATAAGCATCCATGACCCGTAGTGATTATGAACTTCAGGCACACAAAAGTGAGCTCTACCCTAGCAAGTTTGTGTAATAAGTGATGCAATATGTATACAAACAACCTAAATACGCATATATTTCTATATGAGTGCAGTGTGCAACGGTCTTGCTTCCATTTCCTAACATCCAATCTAGCAATCACAATGCATCCATAAACGATATTTTGAGGAAAATTTTACCCATGAAAAGCTCTGGGTGAGTCTGCCTCATATTATCCTCAGTCTCTCATGTGCTTTTCGCAGAGTCATTCCCCCCATTGTACTCGGACGAGGCGAACGGTTTTATTGTGGAATCTCTTGATTCCGTGCTTTACAATCCTTGCAGTGGAAAGGGGCACCCTGGACTCCAACTCGAGTTTCTCTCTGTCCCCAATTTCATCAAGTTCGAGTCTGATTGCAGAATTATGAAGACATTTCCTTAGATGAGATACATGAAAAACATTATGGATTCCCGATAGACGCTATGGGAAATCCACTCGATAGGCCAAAGATCCTATCTTCTCGATGACACTAAAAGGCCTAGTAAACATGGGAGCCAACTTCCTAGTCTTTCCAAACTGAACAGTTTTCTTAAGACGAGATACTTTCACGAGCACCAAGTCTCCAACATTAAACTCAAGTTCCCTCCTTTGCTTATCGACATACAATTTCTGACGGTCTTGGGATGCCTTCATTCTCTGTTGAATCAAAGATATCTTCTTCGTGGATTCACGGACGAAATCTAGTCCGAGTATAACATTGTCGGTAGTTTCCCACCAACAAGTTGGCGATTTGCATGGCCTCCCGTAAAGTGCGTCAAAAAGGGCCATACCAATCGTCGCTCCAAAACTGTTATTATACATGAACTCTATAAGCGGTAGGTATTGCTCTCAAACTACTCCAAATTCGATGATACAAGCTCTGAACAAGTATTCTACGATTCTTTTTACTCTCTTTATCTGTCGGTCGGTCTGCGAATGATAAGATGTGCTTAAGTTAAGGGTCGTCCCCAAAGCTGCTTGTAGGCTTCTCCAAAATTCGCTTGTGAACAAGGGATTTTTATCACTCGTGATACTTGATGGATACCATGAAGTTTGACTATCTCTTTGACATATAATTTGGCTAATGAGGCTGTAGTCTTTGTCTTATTGACTGGTATAAAATGGGCGCTTTTGGTTAAACGGTCTACCACAATCCAAATAGCCTCATTCCCTTTTTGGCTTCTAGGAAGTCCATTTATGAAGTTCATGGAAACATGCTCCCACTTCCATGTGGGAATCTCTAAAGGAAATAACAGTCCTCCGGGTTTTCCTTACTCTGCCTTGACTTTTTGGCACATCAAGTATTTGGCCATGAACTTGGCTACATCTCCCTTCATTCCTTCCCAATGGAGATTCCTATTCATATCCTTGTACATTTTATCTCCACTGGGGTGTATGGTCAATTTTGACCTATGGCACTCTTCTAAAATTTCTCTTCTCAACCCTTCATCCTTAGGGACGTAAAATCGCTCTTCCTAAAGTAAACTCCCATCATTGCCAATCGAATACCCAACCGAATGAGGAAAGGTCTCTCTCTTTACCACTTTCTCCATTATTCCTCTTAACTCCTCGTTAATGTCTTGTGTGCTTTGGATCCTTTCTCTTAGGGTAGGTCTAATTATCATAACCCCAAGAAAACCATTGGAAGTGGTTGGTGAGGGATGCAAATTAAAATTAGTAAGGAACTCTAATTGTTTCCATCCTATTATCGCATTTAAAGTCGCATGTTTCCTAGTTATTCCATCCATCTTTGTTGTCTCAAGTTTAAGTTACATTAGAAAAATAAATAATTAAGGGATTTATGGTCGATAAATAATTCAAACCTCTCCCCTAAGAGATAATGCCTCCACATCTTAAGGGAGAACACCACTACGGCTAACTCAAGGTCATGCACTGGATATCTTTTCTCTGAATCCTAGAGTTGTCTAATAGCATAGGCAACTACTCTTCCTTCTTGCATAAGAACTGCTCTTAAACCAGTCCCACATGCGTTAGTGTAAACGGTGAAACTTTTTGAACCGCGGGTATAATTAAGACTGGTGCGCTAGTTAATGCTTCCTTTAATTTTTTAAAGGCTATTTCACATTTATTACTCCATGTGAATACCAAATTCTTACTTGTTAATTGGGTTATTGGAGTAGCAATCTTTGCGAAGTCTTTAATGAATTTCCTATAATACCCAGCCAATTCAGGGAAACTTCTTATCTCTGTTGCATTTCAAGGTTTTCTCCATTCCTTGATTGCCTCTATCTTTTCGGGATCTACGGCCAAGACTTCGCTTGACTTGATATGTCCTAAAAAACTTACTTCTTCCCTCCAGAAATGGCACTTCGAGAATTTTTCTTTCAATTGGTTCTTTCTTAATATCCATAACACTTGTCCCAAGTGTTTTCATGCTCTTCAAGATCTTTCGATAATATAAGGATATCATCTACGAAGACTACCACAATTTTGTTTAAAATGCCCCTAAATACCCTACACATGAAGTCAACAAAGAAAGCGAGTGCATTTGTTAATCCGAAGGGCATAACTTCCCGGTAGAACAATCCGTCTAGTGTCCTAAACGTAGTTTTATCCTTGTTGTCCTCTGCAATTCTTAACTAGTGAAATCTAGTATCAAGGTATAGTTGGGAAAATACTCGGGCTCCTCCCAAGTGGTCTAAAAGGTCATCGATTCTTGGTAAAGGGTACCTGTTCTTTTCGGTCAATTTATTAAGTTCCCTATAGTCTACACAAAGTCTCAAAGATCCATCTGTTTTTGTGGCAAATACAGCAGGTGCACCCCACTCTGAGCTAGTTCAACGAATAAAACCTTTTTGCAATACCTAGGAAATCTTTGTATCTAACTCCGTAATAACCCGGAAAAACTTAGCCAATTTAAAATTTTTATTTTGGCTATTTTAATGAAGTTTGAATATTTAAAATGATTTATTTTAAATAATAATGACGAAAAAATTATTTTTGAATAGAATTAGAACGTATTTGAATCATCGTTAGAATATAAATATTTTATTTTAATTATAAAAGGAATTGAAAATGGCGCGGTAGTTTGAAAATTCGATTTCAAAGTTCAAATGAATGTACAGGATTCAAAATAAACCAAATTTTAGCAAAACCAAAAATATTTGAATCTAATTGAGAATATCTTTCCAACGAATCCGAAAAATCAAAATTTCATAGTGGGAATCAAAAGATACGTCCAGTTAAAAATTCAGAATAGTTGCTATGGAATTTCGGCCCTTAAAAATGGAAATTTTGCAAACGACTTCGGTTTTCGATGAAACCACTTCTGTTGGATCTGCGATGTCAAGTTATTGCTAGATTCCAAAATTCGTAATTTTTCGAATCAATATGTGAGCTTGATAAAGGAAAATGCGTTTGACCAGTTTCAGTTGATTTTAATCTACTGGAAAATGGCCATTTTTCAAACGGTCTTAGAATTCGATGAAATCAGTTTTGTTAGGACCGTATCATCAATACAAAGCTAGAAAAGATTTTTCGGGAATTTTTAAAGTCTGTATGTGGTCCCAGTAAATTGAAATGTGCATTCAAATTCAATATATAGATTTATATTTTGATTTTGACGAAAACTGATTGAAACAGTCGAATCAGCCTACGATACATATCCCATTGTGTTCGGAATGGGGGTAATTAGCTAGGGACGACAGGCGGTGGGTCTCGTTTCGAGGTCAAAATAAAAAGGTATCTTTTTGAAATAATTAAATAGTAATAATAATATATATATTCCCCTATTCTCCCTCCTTCCCCAAATCAGTCAACACCAAAAAAAAGAAAAACCCGGTGATCCTTAAATTTCCACTGCCCATCGCTTCCAGTCCCCCCTCTGCCCATGCGACCCTTCCCTCCCCTTCGATCGACGGCGCCTCACCCTCCCCGACCTCCTCCTCCTCCGTCACTCTCTCTCTCTTCCCCAATCCGGAAGTGAAACCGAACCCTAGCCCCAAATTACACCGCCCACTCCACCACCGGCCCCACCTCGCGTGGCCGCACCCTCCCCAGCCCTGCCAGTCCCCTGCGCCGCCCCCACAAACCCCCCAACTCCGGTGGTGTCCCTTCTCTATCTGAATTCTTGAATTTTGCAAGCAAGGTGAGTTTTTCTTGGTTTAATTAATTTAAATTAGAATGCATTGTTTTAAATTCAGTTTTGAAAAATATATATAAAGCATAGAGAATAAAAATAGGATTTTTGTTTGTTAAAAATATGATTTTTGTTTAAGTAAAAGCTTATATTTTTAAAAGTAAAAAGATTTGATTTTTATTTTATTATGAAGTTAGAGAAATAAAAATATGATTTTTATATTATATAGATAATAAAAATTCGATCTTTATTATGTAGGAGTATAAAAATATGATTTTTATTATGTAGAAGAAGCAAAGATGTGATTTTTATATGAGTGGCGATATAAAAATATGATCTTTATTATATGAACACCGGTATAAAAATAGAATTTTATCTATATAGTAGCGGTGTAAAAATAGAATTTTTATCTATATAGTAGCGGTGTAAAAATAGAATTTTTATCTATATAGTAGCGGTGTAAAAATAGAATTTTTATCTATCTATGTAGTAGCGGTGTAAAAATAGAATTTTTATCTATATAGTAACAATATAAAAATGTGATTTTTATATATGTAGTGAATACGGGCAACGAAAGTGATGAAAGGCGAGCACGACGAAGATTTCTACATATGAAGAGTCGCGGTGTATTGGTTTAGCTAGTCGGTGAGAACTTCTCACTTTAAATTTTCTTTTCTAGTTACAAATATATACTAGGATGCAGACGGTGCTTAGTAGCACCCGACACCCGTCGTCCACAGACCATGGACGACTTGTATGCTTGTTTGATGTGTTGTGAAGTTTGTTTGTGATGTTGATGTGAAATGGATAATAAAACATTCATGTGTTGAAATAAATTAATTATCGTTAAAAATATAATTTTTAACGTGAATGTGAATAAATAAATATTCATTTACAAATCAGACGATTTGTTTATGTACACATATTTGAAGGATATTGATTGGGATGATAAATTTTACACGTCGCCCAACTGCACAAATAATATTCGGTATTTGTGGATTGAAACCCCACACGGGTGTTGGGATGATATTTGGCGTACACTAATCCTAATTATTTAGTTGTATGTCAATCGATTGGTAGACAGACTGTGTAAGCATTAATTATTTATATTTAATGCTTATGCAGTAGTGTGGTGCACTTTGGATGATGGTTGATTATTTATCGTTGCTATTATATACATGTGTTGTATGGAATCCATATAATTAACATTATATGGTAATTGATTGGGCCTCATTCCAATTGGGAAAATAAAGAATTTTAAGAAATATATATATTCATATGTTGAATAGAATAAAGAATATTCATGTGTTGAATAAGATATATATATTCATGTGTTGAATAGAATAAAGAATAATCATGTGTTGAATAAGATATATATTCATGTGTTGAATAGAATAAAGAATATTCATGTGTTGAATAGAATAAATAGGCATGTGTTGATGATACTCATGTGTTGAGAATATTCATGTGTTTAAAGAAATATAGATTCATGTGTTGAATAGAATAAATATTCATTTGTTGAATAGAATAACGAAGTTATTGAAATATATAAAGCCGTGTTGATTAGAGATGCGCCATTTTGACGCGAACGATATTTATATCGATTATATTCGTTTTTATAATGAATATAGAAAAAGAAGTGATTTCAAAATATAACGTTTTGAAAATATTATCATTTGTATATCGATGATGTGGAATATTCAATTTTGATTCAAAATTGAATATGAAGTTGAGAACGTTTCGAAAACGAATTTGAAACGATTTATAAAATACGTTTTAAAAAGGAAATCGATGAAATATAAATAATATATATATTATATATATATAATGGCCTGAATAGAACGCGCCGCGCCGCGGCAGTCCGTGAATTTCGATCATTGACTTCGAATTGACGTTGCCGTAGATCCAACCGTCGGATTCTCCTGAAACCAGAACCGTTGGGTTCGTATCGAAAAGAGCTTTCCAATGAATATTAGAAATTTGAAATCTAACGGTTGGATTTGGAATTATGTCCAAATCAAATTTGGGAAAGGTCGCTGTAAGTGCAGTTCGATGGCCATTGATGGAAATCGACTGTACGGGCCTTGATAAAAATATTAATAATTTGTGTAAAATCATAATATATGAATTGGAAAGAACTGGGATGAAAAATTCCATATTTGAAAATATAAAAATAGATTTTTATCGAAATGAACTAGTTTTGAACTAGATTTGAATTGGCTTTAAAAATAATCAGAATTTCCAATATACGAATTGGAATGGATTTGAATCGAAACTATCTTCGGAATATTTCGATGTTGCATTTCGTGATTATACAGATATGGTGGTGGAAATTTGAAAGATATATTTATATCGTTATTTCCAATACGATATTTGCTGGTTTCAGAATTTGAAATTGAATACAAACCGATATATTTTCTATTCAGAGCCTTGTATTTGGGATTTTGGGTTCGTCGTGAATGGTGTCTTAAATAACACTGTTCTTGAACCCAGTTTAGAAAAGAATAAATCTTTTAATTAAGATTTAGTGAAATTGTCTAGTTAATTGGAATTGAATTTAAATTGGTTTTTGGGTTTATCGTGAGCGGTGTTTTGAATAACACCTTTTCTTTAACCCGATTAATAATGGAAAGTGATTTTGGGTTTATCGTGGACCGTGTTTTAGATGACATTGGTTCTTTAACCCAGTTAAAGGCAAGATATTGATTTTTTGAGAAGATTAAAACTAAGTGGAGTTTTAATGAATCTTTAATTAGATTGAAATGATCAAGAATGGAGTATTACCAATTTTGCTCCAAAGCGATAGTTAAATCTTTAATTAGATTTGAACGTGAAATGGTAATTAATTTTACCGGTAGCACCGTGGTGTTAGATATGGAATATTACCAGTTTTACTCCATGGGATGAATAGGTTGGGATTGGGAAATAAAATAAATAATTACTTCGGTGTAGTTCACTAATCCCGACTAGTGTGGAAAACCATAACATGGTTTGAAAAGATATCCAAAGGAAGATTAAAGAATAAATTTAGAAGAATTTATCTTTGATAAAATTAATGGGAACCTTTCCCCTAAGGATGTGAAAATTTGAATAGAAGAATATTATGAATTGGAATGAGGCATATGTTGGGTTTGTGTAACACTTGTTTATTATATACGCGGGTTATTCGGAAAGGCCGGGTTTATACCCATTCTGAATAACCAATTCGACGATAAGTCGAAGATGAAGACGATGGTTGAAGACCGGAAGTCTTCACATCGTTTGGATGATTATTGATGATCTTGATTGGGTTGTACACCCAAGAGGAGGGAATCGGTTGGTGATCGTCCAAACGTACTTGGAGATCGATGGATATGCAAGGAAATTGCCTCCGGTTTCGTTCAGACCCAGAACGAACTTGTAAATGGACTGTGTGTCTGACATTGGATTTTATTCTGTGTTGATTGATCTCTATTAAATATACATCTGTTTGGCGGCAGAGAATTTATTCTCTTGCTTAACGCCCTTCTATGAGACGTATGAGCTCAGAGGTTGTATATCGATGGACATCAGTCGCATGGAGTGAATTGCCTGTGTGGCCCGCCTAAGTGGCAAATGATCAAGGCTTCTGTTGAAAAGCAAAGTCTTGTGGTTGATGATCAAAGCACGGCCTGTGTGGCATAGCTTTGTGTATAGCATGAATTCGCGAGCCTCACACCTCGGTATGAGTCAAAAACGGGATAAGGACCCAAGGAGTGCACGACGTTTCTTTCTAGCTATGGGTGATGTCAGTGACCTACCAGCCCTGACATTTATATACTTTTTACCTGCGTGGTTGTTGGAATGCGAGGCGCCTCGAATATATGGTCGATAACTGGCACTATGTGAGCCGACGTATAGACCATTATATATAGGTCCTATAGGACCGGGAAACGTGTGTTCAGGTATAACTAATCCACTTTTGCACTTAGAGTGGATCGGCCTTGGAGGTTCCAAGGGATCGCTGTGTGTGGTCCTGAGACATTTGCTAGAATGTCTCGAATGGAGAGGAGCTTGCCCCTTGCCTCGACTCATGACGGAAATTCAATTTCCAATACGACCTTTGCGGTTTTATTTGTAGAACCTAGTATGGCGACATAGTAGATGGTAGTTATGCCGCCTATGATTGATACTTATGATTGAAATTGTTTTGACACTATACACTTATAGTAAAATCAAAATAATGTGTTTTTAAACGTATCAAGCATGCTTTGGCTATTATAAGGTAAAACCCTATCCTCCGGCTTGCGTTGCATTGTGTGATGGGACCTGGGTCTTATAATAGCTTCATTTTTCTTTATTTAGCATTGTTTTATGCACTGGTATTCTTGGGGTAAAAACCCGTTCCGTGTTATACGGCGTGGTCCCTTGATTTACCTAACTTTAAAATAAAGATTAATAACTGTTTTAGTTCTCACACCAGTTACATGACTGACCTGGAGTTTATTGTTTTAACCTAAACTCTGGGTGCCCCTATTTTTGACACGGGCAGCTAGTAGTTGGGTTTTGCAGATTTATATTCACAGGATCCTGGTTTACAGCTGGAACGATACTCGGAAAGCTCTGTATTCGTGTATTTCTTTCAGTGGTGTGCTGCATTATTTTTCCGCTGCTATGTATTTAAATGTAATTTAAATCTCTGATATTTGTCAAATGTATAATGTTTATTCATACTCTGTATATTCTTGTATTCTGATGGAATTGTTGTGATAATCAATGAAATGTTCTTCTGTTTGCGTTCCGATTTGTCGTGTTCTCAATACGATCAGGGGTTTCGAACGGTCTTGGTCGGTTTAACGATCGATTCGGATCGAGCGAAATTCCTTCACGTTACAAACTGCCTTTTTTCCTTGGGTTCCATATGCCTCAAAGGCAGTTCTACAGGTCTAGCGTCCTTCTCTAGGTCAATACGAAAGGAGATTTCTATGTGGGGTGGGAGTCCCGTGACTTCCTCGAAGACATCCAAAAACTCACAGACTATACCGACCGAAGATGGTCCTTCAGTACTAGGAGACAAGGAATAAAATAAGGCTATGTCCTTTTTTCTAACATTACAAGGAATGTTTAGGTTGCATCCTCCTCGGCTCCTAAGATGAAAAAGTCTCTTATCGCAATCTAAGACGGCCCAATAAAACGATAGCCAGTCCAAACCTAGAATAAGATCATAGCCCATAAAATCTGATGCATGCGTTTTGCAATGGAACTCAACATTATCAATCTCCAATATTAGGTCTTTACACAACAGTTTAAGCAACTTAGATCCTCCGATAGGGTTGGCCACCTCTATCGGACTATCCGAGATAGATATGGAAAGGTTCAACATATTTACTAATCGCTTGGAGATAAAATAATGGGTCGCTCCGGAATCAAACAAGTGTTTGCTAAATTTCCTAAAATAGATATTATACCTTCGAGTGTGGGCTTCCCTTGGCCTCTCGGGCGTCGACTTTGAATTGGGGTTGCTTCATTTGCATAATTTTGGCCACTCTTGGCAACTTTGGGCTTTGGGCAGTCTTTGGAAATGTGTCCTTCTTCATGGAAGTTGTAACATTTTCCCTTAAGCTCCTTTTTCGCTAACGAGGTCCTACAATCCTTGGCGTCATGGCCCTTGCGGTTGCACCTCGTACAAGTTTTCGTGTCCTTTTAAATTTGTTCTTCTTCTTGTTCTTCCACCACTCCTTCTTTTTATTTTTACTGCAGCCTTCTCCTTTCTCTCCCTCTTTATCTTCTTTGGAGCTTTCGACCGCATAGAGGATAGCTATCTCAACTAGAGTCTCGAAGGTTGCCCCAAAAGTTACTTGGGATAATAAGGTCTCGTTCAATGGAGAGTTCAGTCCTTTGACAAACCTAAGGGCTTTGTTCGTGAACCCTCTCCTATACTTACATAACTCAATGAATTTGGATACATATTCTTGCAGACTTAAGCTTCCTTACTTGAGGAGTATGAATTCCTCTAGCTGAATAGTCATTTCGGCCCGAGGTAAAAATTTCGCTAAAAATTGGGACTTGAACTCAGCCCACGTAAAGATTCGGCCTCCATTCTCCTTTGATATTAAGTTCCACCACTCTAGGGCTTCATCCTTCAAATGCTAGACCGATATCCATCTATTTACTTCATCGGGCCAGGCTGTAGCCTTAAAGATTCTTTCACAATTCTAAATCCAAGATTGGGCACTAGCAAAGCCTTCCTTCCAGAAAACGATTTCCCTCCAAGATTCGTAAAGGTCTTACAAAAGCAGGAAAAGTGAAAGGTCACTTCAACTGCAGGACCCGTTGGGGCAGGATTCGCGACAAGGACCTGTTCCACAGTATGGAGGTACTGCTGGAACCATTCGGGAAAGTATCTGGGTCGTGCCTGGTTACCCTGCACATTTTGATTTTTAGCCATTCTACTATCTGAAAAGAAAATGAAGAATCCCTTAGTGGATATTCCTAAGAGAGTATTTAATGCTGAAAATGATAAAGATGCATAGTATAAATGTGTATGCTTATTGAGGTAAATAAATATATATATATATTATATATAGTTTGAAAAATCTTTTTCAAATCAGAAATACGTCTCTCATACGTATATTTCCCTTATAATCGGGTAACCAATACTCTGATACCAAATGTAACAACCCACCTGGAATGGGCCTAAATTTCGACCTAGAAAAGGCCCATTGAAACTTAAAGCCATTCTAAACGGGTCGTTGGTTCCTATAACGATTACATTTGCACAGATGATAATAATCATACACTTCAAATGGAATTCTCACACAGCTGAATGAGAAAATACATTACCAAAAACAAGATGTACCATTTATTTCAAAACCACAGAAATACACAGTCACAGTTACATTTACTCAATTGGTACATCAAATAGTTCATTTTCATAAGATTCCAAACGAAGCAAAGTTATGACTGCTAATAATATCATAATAACTTCATCTTCTCCATCGTCTTCAATCCTGGCTTCATCCATAGCTTTACCCTATCTACTGACCTATTGGATGTTAAGGAGAAAAGGGTCAGAACATAAAGTTCTGTGTAACGTGAATATAGTGTTACTTAATGTCCATACCCTATATTTTTAGCATGTTACATATGTCAAGGTATGTCTACGCAGCACACAACAAATATCAAGTTTCTATCCAATGGGGAGGATATACAAGTCAATCGCTCATTAGTGTCTTTAGGGTAAAGATCAAACGATGTGGTATTCTTGGTCACTTATGTCCCTATTAAGGGTGGATTCTTACAATCTCTTATAGCCCTAAGAAGGACCCCTACCCTTTCAGACCCTGTCCTAGTACGTCAACGTTCTTAAGTCTATTTTCTCATTTGTAATATGAGAAGTAGTATTGCAAACATTACCACTTCACTAATATTCCCGATAGGACACCTATGTCGCTTAGGACTTCCCTTGGATGGTTGGTGAGAATGCAATTGCCACATATCTTTTCAATTACTAATTTGTCTCTAGTTAAGCCCTTACAAGCTTCTAGAGGAAGTGGACATCCCCGTGAACTACCCTACTCTGTTACCGTTTTATGCCTAACCACTTTTAAAGAAGGAGGACCCAAAAACCTATCTTAATACTAATAAGGGTGGGTCCCATGATGTAATGACCTGCAATCTACGCATCGGAGGATCGTAGAATATTTATTTCATTTTCATACAAAGTCGTATGGTCGTGTAACTTTGGGGAACGACTATTGGGGTCGTTTCCCATATTCATGATTTTTGCCGATTTTAAATGACCGTTTTTCCCTTGACGAATCTTGTTTCGCCTATAACTTTTGATTGGTAATGATTTTTGATCTAAAACCACTTCCATTAAATCCGAATGATGGTTTACCTTTCCGTATAGTGGTCACATTAATCAAACGGACTTACCGTTTCGGAGAAATGGCTGAATTAAGGTTTAGAAGGTGAAAAACAGCTTAACCGAGCCATATAGGGTGTTTAGCAGCTAGGCCCATTGGGGGATTTCAGGATTAGAGGTATTTAAGGATTGAAAGGGACTAGAGAAACCCTTCTTTTCCATTTTTGCAGCCGGCACTTTCATTCCTTCAACCCTAGTAATGGCTTCTACCTTCTAAAAACACCTCTAATCACATTCTAATCAAGGATTAAGCTAATCAAATCAAATCAAGTTAAAATTGCATCAAATCAGAGTTGAAGGTGCTGTGTTGCATAGAGATTCGACCCAAATCAGAGATGTTTTCAGATCTAATATTAATTTGTGGCTAAGGTGAGTGATATGCATTGTTTTTCACTAATTACGGCTAATTAGGGGTGATTAGTGTTAATTAACGAAATTGTGCATGTTAAATTCCGGAAAATTGTTTAGAAATTATGAAATATTGTTTTAGGCCTTTGTTAGAAATTTGGGTTAATTTGGTTAAGTTTTGTTAATCCTATTGTTAGATTTGCCTAAACATGATTAACAGGAAAGCAAGGGTTTTCGAGTATGTTTGATCCATTTTGACATGATATAATGTTGTTTTGATGTTTATGTTTGATATTATATGATGCTATTACTGTTTGGAATGACTTGTGATTGTCTAGAATAGTTAGGTTGGTCGAAAACGCCGTCGTTTGGTGTAAACAGTCGCTGGAAAGAGTTGCAGGAAATCTGTCGAAACCCGTTCGTCACAACACCCCCCACACGATCCCAAAACCGCTCGTGGCCTAGGGTCCACGAACCAGACCAAGTGAGCATCACAAACCGTGGTGGAGGGAGGTACCACGAGCCGGACCAGGGTGTGAGGCTCGACCCAAAGCTTGAACCAGATCATGAGCCAGCTTCTCGAACTGATGACCTGGATGAGGACCCACGAACCAGCATCACGAACTAGTGTTGAAAGGCAGACCACGAACCACCACTCCTACTCACGAACCGGACCAGAGTAATGGACCACGAACCGGAGTTTGAGCATCACGAACTGAGGGTCACGAGCAGGAGTCACGAACCGATGCCAGGAGGAGCATAACGAGCTGATTGGGACCCACGATCTGGGCCCACATGAGGATCATGAGTCGAGGAAGATGGTCACGAGCTGAACTACGAACCGTGCCTGGATGTGAATCACGAACCGCGAGCCGATGAGGAAGACCTCGAGCCAAACCTAGAGGTCACAAGCGGAGAAGAAGTCCAATAACCCGAGATGCAAAGGTAGTCCAAATTAGAAGTCATGACTCCGCATCCCAAAGGGGACAAACGAGTTAACTTCATGAGTTGAACTTTACTGCGGGACGTGTGAAAAGGGGTTATCGATATCCATAACTTTAGTTCACCGCTGAGAGATGGATTAGTGGCTATGGATCAGTGCAATGGAGTCATTGTGACTCCATGGAGCAAAGTGATCGTCGCAAAGGATTGGGTGATCAGGTAGTGGATATCGTATGCTTTACGCACTGAGTGAGAGATGTGAGGATGATTGCTATGTTTGATGTTTGTTATCACCATGACATGCACACCCCCATGTTACTTTTACACTTTATGTTAGTATTACCTTAGAGTACTATACATCTTGTTGTGCGAACTCTTTGGTTGCTGGTCCAGGTTCAGGTATGATTGGATTATACCTGTTATTGTTCTGTTTTGTTGTTTATCGCTCATACCAGACTTTTGTCTGACCCAGAGCTTTATGTCTCTTCTTATTACTCTGGGTGCTCCTAAACGAGCAGACTCGAGACATGTTAGGTGATAATGCGTGAGTAGGTGTTTGGAGACGAGCCGGAGGCTTCTACATATGATATACATATATACTCCCTGTGTTGTAGCTAGTCACTGATTGGGCATTAGTAGTGCACCTTTTCTTTCTTTTGCTTTAGAGACAGAAATTTGAAGTTGTAGTAATGATGTTCGATCATAAGTTGTGTTATGGATTCCTCTGCTATGATGATTTAGTTTTCAGCTTATGCACTGTCTCGTCTGTTTTATGTCAAAGTTATGTTGTTATTATATTTTATTCCATGCGCTGTGAGAGATACTATAGGTTCTTGTTAGTTCATAGTTTCAAATTCCTTTCTTCTCTTTTCTTTTCTTTCGACGACCGTCCCGTGCTAGTTGGACATCGGTACAGCGCATTTCGAAGGAAATGTCGGCTTGTGTAACAACCCAAACCTCCGTAGTCCCACCTCGTGGAAGCCTGTGTGAAGTATGTACTTATATAGTAGAGCCCATCTCTTACTAACGCCGAGGCCTTTTGAGGAACAAAACCCCACACCTATACGGTGAGGTTTTGTTCCTCAAAAGGCATCTAAGAGATGGGCTCTATTATATAAGTACCTACTTCACACAGGCTTCCACGATGTGGGACTTAGGGGTGTTATAGCTGGTTCGGGGCGGGCCGTCACATTTGGTATCGTAGCTCTAGGTTACGTGGTTAACCTAGGGGAAGACATCAGGGAGAGATAGTATACGTATATGAGAGCGCGTATTTGTGATATTTTGGTTTTCAAAGGCTATATATATACACTATTAGTATATGTAAGGATGAAGTCGCACTGCACTGGCACCACTATGGAGATGGTTTATCGTTTTCTCTTTACAAATTTGACGATGAGCAGATATACGAGGAGTACGGGTTCAGGGACTAATAATAGGGATGTCCCTAATATGAGGACGATGTTCACTACTTTCATGCGAGAGATGCTTAGGGATGCTCGGGGTGCAGTTCCTAATGCTGCTAACGGTGGTGGTGCAGTAGTGCAGGCGCCTAGGGCCGATTTTGCCAAGCTTAATAAGGATTATACTAGTCTTGGCGGGAAGCCGTTCCACGGAACGGAGTCAACTGCGGATGTTCAATATTGGTTGGATAGTTGTAAGCACATCTTCGAGGACTTGGGAATCGACGATACCATGAAGAGAAAGTTAGCATCGCGTCAGCTTCAAGGACGAGCAATGAATTGGTGGAACACTATTAAGGCAGCTACCCCTGAGGATCAAGTTACTTGGGATCAGTTTAAGGCCCGATTCAGTGATCAGTTCATCCCAGCTGCTCAGAAATCCAAATTGTTTAGGAAGTTCTTGGAGCTTAAGCAGAATGGTAGGGCAGTCTCGTAATATATTGCTGAGTTCGATACTTTATCGAAGTATGGATTATCTCTTATCGACACTGCCGAGAAGAAGAACGAGAAGTTCTTAACCGGCTTAGATGAATACTTATGGGGATAGGCTGATAAACCACATTGACGAGATGTTCGAGTCTATAGTGGGGAAAGCATTGAGATCGGGGAGTCTTTACCCTAAGTCAAAGGCTGATGTTGCTATTGCATCTGTAGAGGAACCAAAGCCGCAAGCAAGCGGTGGAGGTAAGAAGGAGTCTCGGAATAAGAGAAAACAAGATCAGACCAAGGGTGGTTAGAAAAAGAAGGACAAGAAAGATAAAGAGTTATTTAGTTGTGGCAAGAAGGCCCACTATGCTAGAGATTGTTAGGAAAAGCCTGGGGAAAGGAGGTGCTTCAATTGCGACCAAGTGGGACATCACAAGGATAATTGCCCGCTACCCCCTAAAGAGAAGCAGATTGTGAAAGCTATGCTATCAACGTTGTTCCTTCTTCGTCGAATGCCCAGCTGCGGCGGAGAAGGGAAAGGGCTTCATTATTCGAGGTATGCTTTCTATTATGATGTTTCGGTTCTAGTTTTGTTGATAGCGAGGCACCCATTCCTTCATATCTAGTGACCTGGTAGATAAGTCGGGATTGGAACCTGAGATAGTTGATAGACTTTTAGTTGTGACGAACCCGATAGGTGGTTCGACTAGTCTTTGCATGATTTGTTGTAATGTGGTCTTATCGAGTTATGGATGTATGTTTGCTTGTGATTGCTTAGTTGTTTTGCTAGTATCATCTCATGTAGATTGTCTGAATTCGGAGGAGATGTTCCTTGAGTGCTTGTCTGATATTGGTTTAGGCCTTTGGGGCTTGTGCTTAGGGAATGTCGAGTTCGACTAGGATGACTTGCGTGAGATATAAGTAGTTGTTGTGATTTCCATTGAATGATATCTCGGCTTACTCGAGGAGTGATGTGAAGTCGTGGCATGATAAGACTGCTCAATGGTATGGACTACCCCGTGTTGGATTCGATAGGGCTAGGAGATGACTCGAGTGGGACTTGAGGAAGCTGCAGGATAATGGAATGTTTAGGACCCTATGTTGATGTTCTCTTTGGTTCAAGAATGGTAGAACTTCAAAGGGATAAGATGTGCTCGTTGATCGTGGAGATGCAACGAGCGCTAGGATGATTCAAGTTGGACTTGAACTCGTAAAAGAAAAATGGTTGTTCGTTGATCTTGGAGATGCAACGAATAAAGAGACAACTCATGTTGGACTTGAGATTTGTCAGTAATGGATACTCGAGATTGGGTCAGAGCATGTGGGTAGCTCTTCTGATGAGAGTACCTAGAAATCGTCGATACTTAGAGTGTTCTAAGCGGACTCGAAGCAGGGGTATCTGGGGACGCCCGTTACCTTGGATCCGTTGGACGTGATCTAGTTATCCTTGGAGGATAAACGTACAATGGACATACGGTGTTCCGTATGGAGGCGGGGCTTCCATTAGCCTTGGGATTGGTTGGATCAGTCAAGTAGGCATCGACGTATGTATGGAGGCCAGGCTTCCATTAGCCTTGGGATTGGTTGGACCAGTCAGGTAGCTATCGACGTATGTATGGCTTTGGCACGTGGTAGATATGACATGTTTGATGGATGCTATGGTTGCTATGTTTGTTCCTATTTTTGTTCCATTGAGTAGACTATCACCTGTAGGATGCTGGTAATAGAGAATGAAGAAATGACGGGATACACGGGTGCCTGTGCTACCGGACTAGGTGTGATAGCTGATGCATTGAATATGAGACATGACAGTTTAGATGCTATGTTTCTTGAATGGAAGCAATTGGAGTATATCATGGGATATGTTCTCAGACGTAAGTATGGATTGGATCTAGAAATATTAGCAAGTTAGACGATCAGACCGACTTTGATTGAACGGATTGGTTCCAGTCAGAGGGACGTTACTAATCTATCGGAAATCATCTCCAAGGTAGAGATGGGCATCGGCAATGAGAAGATAAACATGTATGGACTTGATCGAGGAAGATGGCTTCAAAAGAATGGGAGACTAGTTGTACCCAACGTTAATGGATTGAGAGATGAAGTTCTTAGAGTACGTCATCACTCAAAACTGACTATGCACCCCGGTGGTAACAAAATGTATCGAGACATGAAGTAGACCTACTACTGGGAAGGAATGAAGAGAGACGTTGGGAATTTATATCCAAGTGCATGAATTGCCAACTAGTTAAAGCTGAGCAAAAGGATCCTAGTGGTTTGTTACAACCGTTGGAAAATCTCAAAGGGAAATGGGAACAAGACTCAATGGATTTCATTGACGGTTTACCAAGGAATAGATTGGATCATGATAATATTATGGTGAATCATGTATTAGAGGATCTCTTGAGGGCTTGTATATTAGATTTTGGTGGGTCATGGGATGACAATTTGCATCTAGCTGAGCTTGCATATGATAATAGTTATCGGTCCAGTATTAGTATGGCTCCATTTGAGGTTTTTACGGAAGACCGTGCAACTCACCATCATGTTAATTGGAAACCGGTGAGAAATTTGTGCTTGGACTAAGTGAAACTTCAGATAAGATGGCGGGAGTTCACAACGTATTTCATGTTTTCCAGTTAAGAAGTTTGTGCACGACCCTAATGTGACTATTTCACCAAATCAGTTGGACGATACCGAGGTAGAACCCGAGGTGGTTGGGAACCACAAGACGATTCGTATTGTCAGACACGATACGAAACAACTTCGAAGGAATATGGTGAAACTAGTCAAAGTCCAGTGGGGTGAGAATGTGAAATATTGTACCTGGGGAACAGAGGAGAGAACATAAGGAAGTTGTATCCAGAACTCTTTGCCTGGTAAGAATTTAATAGCAATAGTTACTCCCTTTTTAGTAAACTGCATGCTAGGATAGGCTTGTTGTATTGCTATGTATGTTTTATTGTTGCAAATGATTGATAGGCATGCGGGCTCCTTTGTATGTTTTGGTTAAGGAATTTCGGGGGAGAAATTTCTTAAGGGGGAGAGAATGTAACGACCCGCATTCTACGCATCGGAGGATCGTAGAATATTTATTTCATTTTCATACGAAGTCGTATGGTCGTGTAACTTTGGGGAACAACTATTGGGGTCATTTCCCATATTCACGATTTTTGCCGATTTTTAAATGACCGTTTTGCCCTTAGCGAATCTTGTTTCGCCTATAACTTTTGATTGGTAATGAGTTTTAATCAAAAACCACTTCCATTAGATCCGGATGATGGTCTACCTTTCCGTAGAGTGGTCACATTAATAAAACGGACTTAACGTTTGGGAGATATGGCTTAATTAAGGTTTAGAAGGTGAAAAACAACTTAACCGGGCCAAATAGGGTGATTAGCAGCTAGGCCTATTGGGGGATTTCAGGATTAGAGGTATTTAAGGATTGAAAGGGACTAGAGAAACCCTTCTTTGTCATTTTTGCAGCCGCCACATTCATTCCTTCAACCTTAGTAATGGCTTCTACCTTTTAAAAACACCTCTAATCACCTTCTAATCAAGGATTAAGCTAATCAACATCAAATCAAGTTAAAATAGCATCAAATCAGAGTTGGAGCTGTTGTGTTGCATAGATATTCGACCCAAATCAGAGATATTTTCATATCTAAGATTAATTTGTGGCTAAGTTGAGTGATTTGCATTGTTTTTCACTAATTACGCCTAATTAGGGGTGATTAATGTTAATTAACAAAATTGTGCATGTTAAATTCTGGAAAAATGTTTAGAAATTCTGAAATATTGTTTTAGGCCTCTGTTAGAAATTTGGATTAATTTGGTTAAGTTTTGTTAATCCTGTTGTTAGATTTGCCTAAACATGATTAAGGGGAAAGCACGGTTTTTTGGGTATGTTTGATCCATTTTGACATGATAGAATGTTGTTTAGATGTCCGTGTTTGATATTATATGATGCTATTATTGTTTGTAATGATTTGCGATTGTCTAGAATAGTTAGGTTGGTCGAAAACGCCGTCGTTTGGCGTAAACAGTCGTTGGAAAGAGTTACAGGAAATCTGTTGAAACCCGTTCGTGACAAGACCCCCCTCATGATCCCAAAACTACTCGTGGCCTAGGGTCCACGAACCAGACCAAGCGAGCGCCACGAACCATGGTGGAAGGAGGGACCACGAGCCGGAACAGGGTGTGAAGCTCGACCCAAAGCTTGTACCAGATCATGAGCCAGCTTCTCGAACTGATGACCTGGATGAGGACCCACGAACCAGCATCACGAACCAATGTTGAAAGGCAGACCACGAACCACCACTCCTACTCACGAACCGGACCGGAGTAATGGACCACGAATCGGAGTTGGTGCATCACGAACCGAGGGTCACGACCAAGAGTCACGGACCGATGCCAGAAGGAGCATCACGAGTCGAGGAAGATGGTCATGAGCTGAACTACGAACCGTGCCTAGATGTGAATCACGAACCGCGAGCCGATGAGGAAGACCTCGAGCCAAACCTAAAGGTCATGAGCGGAGAAGAAGTCCAATAACCCGAGATGCAAAGGTAGTCCAAATTAGAAGTTGTGACTCAGGATCCCAAAGGGGACCAAAGAGTTAACTTCATGAGTTGGACTTTGCTGCGGGACGTATGCAAAGGGGTTACCGATATCCATAACTTTAGTTCACCACTGAGAGATGGATTAGTGACTATGGATCAGTGCAATGGAGTCATTGTGACTCCATGGAGCAAAGTGATCGTAGGAAAGGATTGGGTGATCGGGTGGTGGATATCGTTTGCTTTACGCATTGAGTGAGAAATGTGAGGATGATTGCTATGTTTGATGTTTGCTATCACCATGACATGCACACCCCCATGTTACTTTTACACTTTATGTTAGTATTACCTTAGAGTACTGTACATCTTGTTGTGCTAACTCTTTGGTTGCAGGTCCAGGTTCAGGTATGATTGGATTATCCCTGTTATTGTTCTGTTTTGTTACTTATCGCTCATACCAGACTTTTGTCTGACCCAGAGTTTTATGTCTCTTCTTATTACTCTGGGTGCTCCTAAACGAGCAGACTAGAGACAGGTTAGGTGATAATGCGCGAGTAGCTGTCTGGAGACGAGAAGAAGGCTTTCACATATGATATACATATATACTCCCTGTGTTGTAGCTGGTCACTAATTGGGCATTAGTAGTGCACCTTTTCTTTCTTTTGCTTTAGAGACAGAAATTTGAAGTTGTAGTAATGATGTTGGATCATAAGCTGTGTTATGGATTCCGCTGCTATGATGATTTAGTTTTCAGCTTATATATTGTCTCGCCTATTTTATGTCAAAGTTATATTGTTATTATATTTTATTCCATGCGATGTGATAGATACTACAGGTTCCTTGTTAGTTCACAGTTTTAAATTCCTTTCTTCTCTTCTCTTTTCTTTTCTTTCGACGACCGTCCCGTGCTAGTTGGACACCGATAGAGCGCATTTCGAAGGAAATGTCGGCTGGATCGGGGCGGACCGTCACACATAACTTTGGCTACACTCCAAGGAATAAACCTTCGGAGGGATCCTAGTCCTGACCACTTAAGACCCAAATTAGATCAAAGGGTGAGTCAGCCACTTAAGACCTTCTTAAGGCGTAGTAAACCTATCTTTTTTCACACATCAGACATATATATTTATAGTTACATATATACACACTTGACCTCTCACATTAAACCGTATACCTGTAGATGCTGGGTATTGTCGGTCTGTTCCGGGAAGGCTTCTACTACAAGTCGTGTACTAAATTTATGAATGGCCCATGGCACCAAGACATCTCATATTAGTTGGGCCTACTTGTGATTGCTGGATATGCTGGTTGATTCCAAGCAGGCTTCTACCATAAATGGCAACTAACCTCGTGTCCATGTGTCACTTATTTATATATATTTAAGCCATTCTATATATATTCACGCATAAGCAAACAAATATATAGATGTATATTTGTTAAAGGGACATTTCGAATTCAAACTCTAACCTAATCGTACGCTAATATTACGTTAATTATGTTGATTACGTTTATATAAGTAATGTAATAATAATAATAGCGCCTAATTAACGTAACATTCGTATAATTGGGGGAAACGTTCTAATGAGGTGGCAATTGTCAATTTATCCAAATTAAGGCATGCAAATTGGGTTTTTATACTCTTACCGCTACAACATAGGCATAATAACAATATGATAACATAACAAGAAGTAGTAGATTAAAAAACATATATACAAACAATTTTAAACTTGCGTCCTAGGCATGTGGAAATGATTTCAATATTAAATTAAAAGTAGAGTGTTACATACATTCACACATGTGTGTTTACAATTCATATTTCACCCAATTCACCCTTTTTGGTATTATACACCCAAAAATGTTGTATTATACACCCCAAAATGTTTACATTTGACTTATTCCAATGTATGAATGCGTTTACACTCAAAATAGGATCCAAACCCAATTCAGACTATGAAACAATCAAATCCAAACCATTTTGGGCCAAATCAAATGAAAATAATGATGAATCGCATAAAATATAAATAATACTACAACACTCCTGTTTACCTTTAATCCAATACAAAAACCACAATCCCACAAAACCAAATAACATGACAATTTCCTACATAATTACAAAATAGAAGAATTGGGGATTTTCATGTTTATATTATCGCATATCCAAATCTTCATAGGCATATCAATTCATATGGCAAACTACTAAAAATATGAATTTGCCTTTAAGAAAAACTGGATTCCACTCACAAATTAGGCCGAGATATGGTAGAATTTCAACATCTGCAATGGTTCTTAACGTTCAAGCGAGCTCTGATTGTTCTCCTAACAATATACATATAAGAAACATACAATTAGTGTCTTATACATATATGTTTATGCTAAATTCCAAAATCCTAAACTTAGATAGATTGAAATAAAGAGATTTAGAATAGAGTTAGAGAAGTAGAAGAAATCTTCACCTTATTCTCTTTATTTTTCTATGGAATTTAGCAGCATGGAGGCAGAGATGTAGAATATTAGGGTTTCTAGTGTGGGCTTTAAGGGGTTATTTATACTTGCTCGTGAGAGCATGAGTCGTCAGATTAATAAAATTTAATCTGAGCCTTTCATATAAATATAACCTCTTAGAAAACCCTTATCCACATAAGCAGAATTGGGCTTCCCATTCGCCTAGCGGTCGACCGGTGGTCGACCCCCCTTCAGGGGGAGCGGTTGACCCCTTCGAGCTAGAAAGCCCAATTTTGTTGCATTGCTAAGCTATTAATTTTATTAATTACGTTCTTAATTTGTTTCATTCTTTTCCATATATCCAATATACGTTGTCCCCTAGATCTTATCTCAAAATTCAAATTTTGAATTTCCCTCTTTTATTTTAAATTATTATTTGGACAATATATATAATATTCACTTAATTATATATATTTTTTCTACGTACACTAATCAAATTCATTTCTTCATAGCTTTTTCATACATTAATCGTTTTCAGCATATAATGTATGAAAACGATTCTGAGTTTTGCTACGAATCCAAATAAAAGAGTTTCATAGCCAAATTCCTAAAGCTGCAAAATCTCATTTTTCAGCCATATCATTTAATTGCTTATTTTTAATTAATTATTTATGTATTAATACTTACGAATTTTACTGGGTGTTACAGAACTTAAATGATTTTAAAAATCCTTCAAATTGCTTTAAAAAGAATCAAAAATTTGAACTCTGATAATTTCAATGTGTTTTTGAATAATAAACGAAATGAGAATATTTTTTTTGGTAACTAACCATTTAAACAATCTTGGACCCCAAATGGAAATAAAACGATTTTGACTAAATTCAAACAGATTTGGTTTCCTAAGGGTACAAAGGTAACTTCAGATGGATTGTTATACAAACAGGTTTGGGTACCTAAAGTCGTGAACACAGTTCAGACTGGTTTTACCAATTTTGTTAAACCACTTGATCCCTTAAACTGTTAAGTACCGGAGGAGGCTGAGGAACTGCATTGTAAAAAGTGAAATTGAATTCATATTGCTTCAAATATTAAATCATTCAGAGTTCCTTAGCCAAGTTTTGTTGAGTCAGAGATTCATTGGCTCACATCTAAATCAGTTATCATCTCTAATCTCACCATTTATTTGTGTTTATATTTTTCTTGTTCCTCCTCCTATTTTTTTATTCCTCCTTCTTATCTTGATTATCTGCTTTGTCATTGCCAATTTGTTTTGCTTCTTGAACTTCTTTAACTTCAGACTGCAAAATTAATTCTTGTTCTTCTGGAAATTTGCTTCATTTGTATAAAACTCTGATGTTTTAATGATTTACAGATCTCGAATTCAAAATTGTAATCATCTACAATTGTTTTGAAGTTTATTTTTTTCTGAATTCATAACAATGTTGAATCATTCTTGTTATATCTTGAACACTATCAATCTGGATTCTAAATTTTTAAAGATCCGAAAAATAAATGAAATTTCACACATCTATGATGTTTTGATTTTCTTCTAATTCATTTTGGAAGGACTTAAAAATTATATCATTACAGCACACTACTATTTTTCAGTTGTGATAATTTCATTGGTTTTTGGATTGTCTTGATATTTCTGAATTAAAAAACATTTCCCTTGAATTCACTGTGTTGCATCATGAAATTCATCTTTATTCATGATCAATTGGGTTGGATATTTGATTTGTTTGAAATCATTTAAAATTGTTGATCTCATGAATCTCACACACATCTTAGATTTGAAATTTATAATCTAGTGTGATCGATTCACTGAATCTTGAAATTTACATATTTCTTCAAGTGATCTCAATTGAACTACTTTGGATCATGATCTATCTCTTGTGCTTGTTACAAATGTTCTGAAAACTTCTCTTTTGAATCTATGATCTGAAATTGATTGCTACTCTGATAAAAGGAATAGTTTTGAAAACGTTTTGATGATTTCTTATTTTGGTAAAAATTGTTTGCTGCTCTGATAGATGGAATTGATATGCTAGATTTAACTGCTTGGGATTGGTAATTTAAACTGAAAGTTATATGCTTTGTTTTCATTGACCACTGTGGATAACTAGGAGCTCCAAGTGGTATCGGTTCTAGAAGTGCTGTCACATTCATCTGATTCTTTTTTTTTACATCTTGTATAGATCATTCTTAAACCCATCTTTTAATTGATTTTTCAATTTTAAAAATCATTTATTCAGAAATTGAAATCAATAACCAAATTGAACTGTATTTAGAATTCATCAAAATTATTATTAGAATTTTTGAAATTGTGATGAGTTGTGACTACTATATACTTCACAACAAGAGGTAATATTATTTAAATTTTCATGATGATTGAACAATTTTTATAATATCTTTGAATTGGTACTTATTTCACGATCATCTTCTTTTTATTATCATCCTTTCGCCATCCATCATGATTTTATATTAATGTGGAGAGTTTAATATTTTTTGAAATTATCCTGAATATACAGTTTCAGAATTTGTGATGAAAATGTGATTATATTATTTTTCAAAAAAAAGTGATAATTGATTATTATTTTTTTAAATCCCGGCCCGGTACAGTTGAGCATATTTCATAACATGATTAATTTAAAAATTTATTTCACAACCATTTTTGTACCTACCATATTTCTATCATCCATATTAGTTTTGTATACTGAGGAGCTTTTTAAAAAAAATGATAAATATATAATATACATAAGTGTTTCTTTAACCTCATTTAAAAAAACCAAACTCTAGTCATGCATGGTTAAGAGATTACTTATAATTTAAGTTGCAACTGACCTCATTTAAAAATCCAAGATCTGGTTATGCGTGGTTAGTATGCTCTTAAAATTAAAATGAAAAGAAAAGAAAAAGGAAGATAAATGAATACAAATTTATATGGAATTCTCCTTGATGTGTTAAAACTAGCCTATCAATTCATTTTCTAATTTGTGAAATGTGTTAATATTTTATGATATATTAAGATTTGTTGATTGATAGTCACTGGGATTTGAGATTATTTGATTGCACCACTTAAATTGAAGTTATAATCGTAGTCCAAGTCCATCATTGTTTTATGCTCAATTTTAATTTTTTATTTGAAAATAATCGGAACCTATATATTTTTAAAACTCTTTCTATTTTTATAAAACTCATCGTAAATCCATCATTTTAGAATGTGAAATTTACTTCCAGTTCTTAGAATATTATGATTTTTTTTTCGGCGTAGCCGAACGGTTTTTATAGTGCTCCGTAACACTTTTTATTATGACTAATAATAAAAAAACAATATAGTTCAGGTGACTGTAGTTAGCAGTCAGTTAATTAGGTTTTTAAGGTGGACCATTCACCGCCTACGGAGTTTATAGTGTTTCGTCCACTCTACCTATACAGGCTTATAGCACAGGAGCTAGCTACATTACTAGACTACAAATTACATACTACAAAAACGTAGTGATTTCATATGAATACAATATACATCAGTACAAGACTGAAAGTAAATAGTGCACAAGTATCCAGCGAGTGACATGCCAAGCCTACTGTTAACACAGTACATGGATGCAGCTCCAACTGTGGCAAATAGTGCCTAACAGATTTCTTGAGCTCCACTCCAAAAGGAGCAGGACATTGCACAGTTTTCATGGTAAGGTTGATAAATTGTCCAAGCATACTGGTGTGCCACATTTTTCATGATTTCTGTTTGATTGAATGAGATTTATGATGATCATTCTATCTCTTGAGCAGATTTTATATTTCTAGTCTGTTTTTCAGCACTGTTTTAATTTCTATATCCTTTTGATGATAACTAAAAAGGGAGAATGGTTAAGATCTTAAACAATGAATGAATATTCCTTATTTGAAGTTTCAATTATTGTTTTTGTTTTTCACTCATGTTGTCACAGCTAGGGGATTATGTTGTAAGGGGAGCATACATATAGAGGGAGTTCCACAATTCACTTTCAAACACATTTATTGTACTCAAAATCTTAATATATGTTTGTCATATCAAAAGAGGGAAATTGTTATATATAAAAATTATATGATTTTTGTTTGATGATAACAAACATATATATTATTTTAAATGTATTTGCAATTGTACTATTCTACTACATCACAGACATAATTAAATATTTATATTTAAATAGAATACTATTTCACATGAATTTAAATATTCAAACAGTATTTTATTTAAATATAATATTTTATTTCAACATCTAAATAGTACATATTTTTGCAACTCCACTATTTGTACATTCCGTTGATATATTACAATTCAATTTCACATTCAACTTCATTTGTTACATCAGTTCCTCACTACAACACTCTGTCACTCATTTACATCACTTAGACTCATATACATTCACTATGCTCTCTCAGTTACACTCACTGACACACTTGTCTTCAGTCTGCTTCATTGTCAGTCCAATCTTCTGCTTACTTGTCATAGAAACACACACAGTAAACCGAAACAAAAATATTTTTAAATTCTAGCAGATATAAATTTATTTTTAAAATTTATTTACCTCAAAATTTTGGTGTATTTCTCATTATATTTCATGACTTGATCGGATATGTATATAAATCCATCTGTGTATAGACATCATACGATATTCGCGGTGATTCGCTGTAAATACCACAAGGTAGACAAATCCACTAGTGCTCACACTAATAACATGCCTGTGTACAATACATGTATATACACATTTTTTCAGGCATACGGGCAATTTGGTCAAAAATACAAATTCAGCATAACACAAAATATTTCTAGCAGAATTTATAGTAATATGTGTGTGTGTGTGTGTGTGTGTGTGTGTATATATATATATATGTGTGTGTGTGTGTGTGTGTGTGTGTCAAGCGTTCAATAGCACTCCAAATAGTGCAGCACCCCTAAATGCCCCATGATTTCCACCACATATTCCGTTTCTCTCTTCCTCAACTACTTCTCTCTCCTTCCACTAGCTTAAATTATAATAAATGAGTGGTAGAGAAAGGGGGGGCAAATGAGGTGCTCACTATTTGGGGTGTCATTGAACGCTCCTCCATATATATATATATATATATATATATATATATATATATATATATATATATATATATATAGAGAGAGAGAGAGAGAGAGAGAGAGAAAGTGGTAGACTGTACATAATGAACAACATTCTCAGCTCAAATATCAGCGTGCCATGTCAACACAAATATGACTCAGCAGCCAGGCATGAGCACAAGTGTGCAAATACAATGGACAAAGAAATTTCAACACAAAAACAAATGGTTCAAGGTATAGTCAAGAATTGGTTATACATACACATATGTATACACACGCATGTTTTTGTGTGTGTGTGTGTGTGTGTGTGTGTGTGTATATATATATATATATATATATATATATATATATATATATATATATATATATATATATATATATATGCATGGCCCACAACATCACAAATCTTCCTTGACAAAGCAACAAATATAAAGTAGCATCCATGAACACACAGTTGCATCAAGTTCAGCAACCAAAGCCAAGTTCAAAGACCACACAGCAAAACAAGCATTTCAATATAGGTTCAGCCAGTTTGCAAAAAATGTTTAAATGCAGGAACACAAAAACAATGTGTGCATGTAAGTATCATGGATTATACATGCCAGTAAGCCAAATTCTAGCAAAACAAAGTGTAACCAGCAAGAGAAAGTAACTGGAACAAGTCAAGTTCATATGACAGAACAGACTCAAACTTCAGCATACTGGAAACAAAGTTTAAATGGAAGCAAAACATTGAAAAGTGCAAGAACATGTACAAGGTAGAATTATTCAGACTCAAATGCAAGTGACACCATGCAAATAAACTCACTAACTTTGTCCAGTTTTATAATATTATAAACGTTATTAAATTCTGATGTATGATGATCCGATGTGGTGTGATGATTGTTTGGATGAATTGCTTATAAATTAGTTAAATTATAGATATTAGTTATGTGTATATAAATCGTTCGTTAAATATTAATTTTATTTGCTATGATATTGTATATTGATATAAAATTAGTATTATTGATATTGATAAACATCTGTGGATGCAGGGAAACATATTGGAGGGATCCAGCTGGATTCCTCAAAAAATATTATTGTTTGTTTTCAATATTGTGATATATGATGTGTTAAATGTTTTGGGATAGATTTTATTGTGTTGAATGTTTGAACACTGGACCTAGAATAGTTGGTATTTAAATACCGTAAAAATATTTTTTTAATACAAAGAAAATGAATTTGTATTTTAAAAGGAAAATCTATTTTTCAATATAGAAATTTAATTTCGAATGAGATAGAATATAATAATATCTTGTTTTTAATAATAAAACAGGTAGTTTAATTTATAAACGATGTTTATAAATGAAGGAAAATAATTATCTTTGGACAATTTGAAAATGTAAATTCAAAAATGGATTTAAAGGGAAATGGGAAATCATTGCAAAAAGAAACGATGAAATTATTTCAATGTTCGAAATGTGGGAAGAATACAAATAAATCTATAAGAATTTATAATTAAAATTCAACTATGTCGAATGTTATAAAATAAATGGAGAAAGTCCCAAAAATCTGTGGCTTTAATGTGTTAATTTAGGTTTAGATTCATGTTTTTTTTTTTTCTTTTTTTTTTTATTGGGTTTAACTTTTGTGAAAAGTGCTCCTAATCACCTCCACTCAGCATGCAATGGATGTTGTTTTTACCCTGATGCATCGAGAAGACAAAACTGGAGTGACATGTGAGGAAGCAGTGTTCCGCATTGTTTACCTGACTTAACATGTGCATATAAACAAAGCCGCATGGTTCACATCTTTGCCGACTCTTGAATACAAAGTGTCGCCCATGTCTGAAGAAAAGATGGCAAGTGAATAGCATTAATGAGATTAATTGGAGGAAACCAAAGCTCTGTGCTTCAACGCACACAAGGGACATGTAGCATACGTACCTACCTATCATAAGGGCTTAAAAAATGGTCTATACCTGTACAGATGCAGATTCAAACCTAACAGAGTTAAATATGATTCAAACCTAACAGAGTTAAATTCTGATATCATGCACACTGTAAAACTGATACTTAAAATCTAATTATTTGTCATTCACAATAAAAATTCAGCATACCGTCTCCTTATGGTTGAAAAGCACGTAACTTTGTCTTTCGCACTGTTTTCCATATCATATCTGAAGAAAAGAAGTACATATAAATAGAGCAACATGGTTCACATCTTAGCCGACTCTTGAATAAAAAGCATTGCCCATATCTGAAGAAAAGTTGGCAAGTGAATAGCATTAATGAGATTAACCGGGGGAAACCAAAGCTCTGTGTTCCAATGCACACAAGGGATATGTAGCATACGTACCTACCTATCATAAAGGCTTATAAAAAATGTTTTATACCTGTACAGATGCATATTCAAACCTAACAGAGTTAAATATGATTTAATCACTAGTGGTACAGCGTGTAACTTACAATGAATGCTGTACAAGATAGAGGAATACTCCATTATTGGATTATGTTTAATTATATTTGGGTTTGAGAAAGTTTGGCAGATTGTTTTAAATTACTTACTAAATATGAATTGAAATGTGATAGTAATACTGGTTGACTTTATCCGAGAACTTAATTAATCAAGACGTTTATCCGCAAGTTGTATTAGATAAACTTCCAGGTCAGGAGTTCTTCATATACAAATTTCTCATGTCATTAGTCACAGTCACAGACTCATTAATTGGAGTCGGATGTGGATTTATTGTACTCATCAAGTAAACTAGTGGATTGACTTCATAGTAAGCTAGTTTATGGTTGGCAGTTAACCAGTAGGATTTTTAGTTTTATTTTCCTTCAAAAAAGCACGAAGAATGACCATAGATTAAGATTACTCCTAAAAATATATTTACCATAACTAAGTTACACACACATTGAGATAGGATCAAGAGCAAGGGTTTCAAAATGAGATTCAAATCGTAAATTTTCAAACTATAATCGAAACAGAATTTAAATCGTAAATCTTGAATTAAAAAAATCATACATTTTAAAATTTGCACAGACTTTAAAAATTGATTATAATGTTCAAACTTGTACATCCAAACCTAAAACAATATTTTCTCTCTTGTTCCTATTTAGTTTTGTTTGGAAATGATTAAAATTAGAATGTAGATCCAAATAAGTATATTGAATATGTTAATTTGGATTGATTGATTTTTCTAATGCGTGGTATTAATTTGGTTTGAACCAGGATATAAATTGAATCATGAATGGAGAGATTTGATTTGAAACGGGATTCAGATCGTATGATTTTAAGATTTTTGACAACAATGATCAAAAGCACCCCAAACAGTACAACCACCCTCCTGATTTCCAACACACATTCTTATTTTTCTTTCCAACCACTAATTCTCTCTCTCCGCAGTAACCTATCTTACCATAAATGAGTGATTCGCATTGAAGAGCAAAAGAGATGACATATATATATATATATATATATATATATATATATATATATATATATATATATACACACACATACATATATATATATATATATATATATATAATTACTTCAACAAAAATTTTATTACTTAACATAGCAAACAGTGGCAAAAAGAAGACACATTGCAACTTGTTTGCAGTTAATGAAACCACTGATTGGTCAACTAAACATAAGGGCGGCATATATAAATAGAATAATTATATACATGGATCGCTGTAGTAACGTTTTTTGTCAGAGTGGTCAAGAGTGGGACAGAATGCCAACGTATATAAAAGAAAACGTGGATAAACAAAATAGCTTGGGCTGACAAGGCAAGATCAATTTTACCACAATTCACTTGCCTGATAAAACTAGCTGACCAGGTTTACCAATGAACTAGGTTTTCTTTTTTCCTTTTCTGGCCGAAACAACTGAAAACCACAATGTAAAATCATCACTTACAATCCTGGTTGGAGAAAAACCAAATAAGACCACAGGTTAGACCATCCCATCAAGAAAGGCATGTGTGTAAAATATATTACAAATTGTTGTAACCGTTGTGATTAATCCGATTCAAGACCACTCAAATCCGATATACAAACCACAATGCGCTAGCGGAAGACTAGATCGTTGTTAGACTTGCAAAAACAACCAAAGCAACAACTCAAGTCACAAAACCAAGATCAACCAATCACGAACAATCCAAATCTCAATCACAAGCAAGAAACTAATGACAAAGTAGCAAAAATAAATCACACAAGGATTTATAGTGGTTCCACTAACATCTTGTTAGTGTACATCCACTTTAGAGAGAGTATTTTATTACCACGATGAAAGGAATACATGAGATTGATTCAATGATCGCTATATTTCAATATAGAAAAGAGTTTGAGTAGAATAAAATTGAAGAATTAGAATTAGGTTATAAATCCTAATTCTTCCTTGAGAATAAACCCTTGATCCATAATCAAGTCTTCAAGCTCTACCTAATTCACTTCAGAAAATAGCTTATATAGAGGTTGGCCAATTACCCAAATTGCCCCCGAATTAGTCACATATCAGTTTGCTAATCTTCAGCCTGAAAATAGCCCAAAACCCGATCAGACGTCTGTCGAACCTTCTGACAGACGTCTGTCATCTTCCAAGGATTCATTGGGCTTATGCACTCAGCACAGACGTCTACCAAGGGTATGGCAGACGTCTGTCTGAACTCTCGGAAAACCAATTCCCTGCAGTCAGACGTCTGTCATCCCCTATGACAGACGTCTGTCGCTCCAGACCACTGAAAATTGCACCTTCCAGCTCATATCTCCTCCATACGAGCTCCGATTTGCGAACGGTCACCTCCGACTCGAAGCTATATTCGTGCTCTTCAATCCAACACATATAGTATCGCATATCACAACACTCCACCTCGATACTATAACCATCTCAACTCCAAATTCCAATGCACTTCCTTCTACCTTCGACCAAGCAACTTGAATGTTTTCCCAATGAGCTCCGGCATGGCCACCGCCCATTGCACTACACCAACAAATTCAGGCAATGCCCCCACCCGCCAATGTAGTGTTGAAAACATTCAAACCAAAAACCGTCTCACCAAAAGACAATGTACTCGGGAGTGTAACAAGTACTTACCATGAAGATATATTTCCAATCTCTCACTGCTATTCCTTTTCCATCAAACACAAAATCACTCTCTCCACCTCGTGCCACCCCGTGGTACCTAGCAACTCAACAAGCGAATTAAGTTCGAGCAATGCTCGAACTTCCCGTACGGCAATGCATTCGTAAACATATCCGCCGCATTATCCTTTGTGTGCACTTTCCGAAAGTATATTAGCTTACCCTCATCCATGGCTACAAGAAATGACTCCCTCACCTCAATATGCTTGGTCCGTGAGCTAAACGCCAAATTCTCTGCCAAATGGATAGCACTTTGGCTATCACATCGAACATTAACACTCTCATGTTCGACACCCAAGTCACACAACAATCGCTTCAAGTAGAGTGCCTCCTTGGCCGCTTCCACAGCGGCAATCAACCCCGCCTCCATAGTGGATAAAACAACTACGGTTTGCAATCGCGATCTCCAACTAATGGCTGTCCCGCCAAGTGTGAAGACATACCCGGAAGTTAATTTCCTCCGATCCCCATCACCGGCGTAGTCCGAGTCACAATAATCAACCAACTTGCAACTCTTATCATCACAACCGCCAAAGACAAGTCCATGAGATGTTGTGCCTTTCAAGTATCTCATAATAGCCTTCACGGCTTCCCAATGCGATTTCTCCGGATTAGCCATATACCGACTAACCACCCCGACGACATTTGCAATATCCGGCCTTGTACACACCATTGCGTACATCAAACTACCAACCGCACTTGCATATGACACCTTTGCCATATATGCCTTGTCTTTATCCCCGATAGGTGATCCCTTATCCGAAAGCTTCATATGCAAAGGTAAAGGTGTATTTAACGTCTTTGCATCCTCCATGCTAAACCGGCAAAGCACTTTCTTAATGTATTCCTTTTGAGTCAATTTTAACTCAAAACGCTTTCGGTCCCTTTCAATTTTCATGTCCAAGATTTTTCTTGCTTCTGCAAGATCTTTCATTTCGAATTCTGATTTCAAAAGTATCTTCAACTTGTTGATCTCATTTTGATCCTTGGAAGCAATGAGCATATCATCCACATACAAGAGTAAATACACCCAACAATCATTTCCCAACCTCTTGAAATATACGCAAGCATCCTTGATGCTTCGATGGAAGCCACTTTCAAGCATGAAATGATCAAATATCTTGTACCATTGTCTAGGCGATTGCTTTAACCCATATAGTGATTTCTTCAACTTGCAAACCAATTTAGACTTACCATCTACAACAAACCCTTTCGGTTGCTCCATGTAGATGTCTTCATCCAAGTCTCCATGCAAGAAGGCGGTTTTCACATCAAGTTGCTCCAACTCCAAGTCATGGATAACAACTATGGCTAGTAAAACTCGGATAAATGTATGACGAACCACCGGTGCAAAAATTTTATCATACTCCTTTTCTTTCCTTTGTGAGAACCCCTTTGCCACTAACCTTGCTTTGTACTTTCCATCATCCTTCACCTTGTAAATCCATTTGCACCCTGTAGCACGGTTTCCTTGAGGAAGTGGAACCAACTCCCAAGTTCGGTTCTTCAAAAGCGATTGCATCTCTTCCTCCATGGCACAAATCCACTTCGAGCTCTCTCTCGACGCCATGACGTCATCAAGGTCCATCGGCTCATCTTGGACTACATTGAGAGCATAGTCCAAATGATCACAAAAGCTAAGGTAGTTCCAATCACCATATCTTTCGGGAGGCCTTATTGCACGTCGACCAACCCGAGTAGCAATACTATCACCCAAACCCCTTTCGGCTCTACCTTGAGTCGTAACTTCTCTAGTATCATGTACATCACCAACATCACTAGAGGAACCATGTGAACTATGTGATGCTTCATCAACTGCTTCAACCCCACGAGCTTCTTCAACTCTACTACCACTTGGACGGAATGTGGGAATGACTTTCTTCTCATTTGATTCACCATGAACCAAATCCGGAACGTCCGATGAGCTCTCATTCACCTTGAATAAAGCCGACTCATCAAAAGTGACATGACGAGAATTAACAACCTTCTTCGTTCCCGGATTCCAAATCCGATAGCCTTTCACGCCATCTGTGAAACCAAGCAAGACCCCTTTGAATGCACTAGCTCCAAGCTTATCATTCCCCGGATCACGCACATAAACCGGGCTACCAAACACACGAAGATATCTCAAGTCAACACTCTTCCCTTTCCACACTTCCTCCGGAATTTTGTTACCAATGGCCGAGTACGGAATTCGATTTACAATATACACCGCGGTTGACAAAGCTTCGGCCCAAAATCCCTTAGACAAACCCGATGTCAATCTCAAGCATCAAGCTTTCTCAAGTAGAATTCGGTTCATTCTCTCCGCTACTCCATTAGATTGCGGATCTCCCGGTGTAGTAAAATGTCTCCGGATTCCGTGATGCTTACAATACTCTAAGAATTCACGCGAGACATATTCACCGCTATTATCGGTCCTTAACACCTTCAAAGTCTTACCACTCTCATTCTCAACAAGAGTCTTCCACACTTTGAACTTAGCAAATACCTCCGACTTGACCCCCATTACATACACCCATACCTTTCGAGACAAATCATCAATGAAAAAAATATAATACCTTGCTCCTCTCAAAGAAGCAACCGGTGCCGGTCCCCAAACATCCGAATGAACATACTCAAGAACCTCCTTTGAGTCATGCTTGCCTTCATCGAATGATACCCTTGTTTGCTTCCCCATGACACAATCCTCGCAAAACTCTAGTTTGTTGAAACTCTCACCCTCGATCATCTCCCGCTTCCGAAGAATATCCAAACTCCTCTCCGAGACATGACTCAATCTCAAATGCCACAACCGTGTCGCATCCAAGTCACGAGAACTATCAACACCCACACAAGTCTCACCTCCTACGGTCACACCTTGAAGCAAATATATACCATGAGTACTAGCACCTTTCATAACCACAAGTGCCCCCTTTGAAACCCTTAAGCAATCCTTCTCGATAGTGATCTTGCATCCTAGAAAATCCAATTGCCCCAAAGATATAAGCGACTTCCTAAGTCCCGGAACATAGCGAACATTGGTGAGCGTGCGAACAACTCCATCAAACATCCTTATTTGCACGGAGCCACTACCCATCGACTTGCAAATAGCACCATTTCCCATAGCAATTGCATTTCCTTCTTTGACCTCAAAGGATGAAAAACAGTCTCTATTTGGCGTCATATGATACGACGCGCCCGAATCGAGTACCCATTCGTTACCCGAAACACCCGTTGCTACCGCCGTCAACACATTCTCATCTATCTCACCATCCCCACTCTCCACCGCCACGGATGAAGACGCTACTTCCTTCTTATCTTTGTCTGGACATTCATTTTTCCATTGTCCTGGTTTTTTACAAATAAAACACTTGTCATTTCTCTCTTTCCATTTACCTCTTCCACCGGGTTTTCTTGATTTAGAACGCCCCCGGTTTCCTTTCTTCACATTCTCCCCTATAGCAAGTTGAAGAGTACTGTAAGCTCATTCCTCCATCTCCTCTCTCTCAACATCCGAGATATCACTTGGCAATAAGTGAGTATCAAATAGTACTCGGTGCACCCGATTCCGCCTAAGAACCGCTTTCATTTTCCATTGCCACTTCTCAAATTCATTATCACCATTCCACTTGTCAATAACCAATTGAGAACCCGACGTCGCATACGAACCCCGTACATAAGGCGCCACACTATTCGGACTTCCGGTTGAAGGATTTACCGAGCTACTATCCATCTCCGGCATTTTCACAAATACCTAACAAGCACCAAACAGTTCTGATACCAACTGTTGTAACCGTTGTGATTAATCCGATTCAAGACCACTCGAATCCGATATCTAAACCACAATGCGCTAGCGGAAGACTAGATCGCTGTTAAACTTGCAAAAACAACCAAAGCAATAACTCTAGTCACAAAACCAAGATCAACCAATCACGAACGATCCAAATCTCAATCACAAGCAAGAAACTAATGACAAAGTAGCAAAAATAAATCACATAAGGATTTATAGTGGTTCCACTAACATCTTGTTAGTGTACATCCACTTTGGAGAGAGTATTTTATTACCACGATGAAAGGAATACAAGAGATTGATCCAATGCTCACTATATTTCAATATAGAAAAGAGTTTGAGGAGAATAGAATTGAAGAATTAGAATTAGGCTATAAACCCTAATTCTCCCTTGAGAATAAACCCTTGATCCCTAATCAAGTCTTCAAGCTCAACCTAATTCACTTCAGAAAATAGCTTATATAGAGGTTGGCCAATTACCCAAATTACCCCCGAATTAGTCACAAATCAGTTTACTAATCTTCAGCCCGAAAATAGCCTAAAACCCGATCAGACGTCTGTCAAACCTTTTGACAGACGTCTGTCATCTTCCAAGGATTCATTGGGCATATGCACTCAGCACAAACGTCTGCCAAGGGTATGGCAGACGTCTGTCTGAACTCTTGGAAAACCAATTCCCTGCAGTCAGACGTCTGTCATCCCCTATGACAGACGTATGTCGCTCCAGACCACTGAAAACTGCACCTTCCATCTCATATTTCCTCCATACGAGCTCCGATTTGCGAACGGTCACCTCCGACTCAAAGCTATCTTCGTCCTCTTCAATCCAACACATATAGTATCGCATATCACAACACAAATGTCATATATGGTGCCAGTTATACTTATAGGTACCATACTACCATGGTCCTGTGGTAGGAGCTTAAAATTTCAGATCTTAATGTTATGGTTGTCTAACATGTTGAAAATTGGAAGGAATCATTGAAAATAAACAGCCTCACATTCCTAAATAATTTGAAGATCAAGTGCATAATATGAGTTGTTGGCACATAACATTGGGAATTCCTTTTTCACAGTAGCGTGTAACAAGTCATATATGTAAGCCACAAGTTGAAAACGGAGGAGATAGGTCAGAACGCTAAAATTAACACTTAATATCCTAAGTTTAACGCTAAAACGTTGTATTATGCTTTTTCAATTTTGGTCTACAAACCGTTACCCCTTAACATGTTTTCAACTTGATCTCCCAAGTTTTCCTCAAATGGTTGTTACCACCATCATATGTTAGATACATCATTATCACCATCGTATACTCATATTATAGCTTTTAACTTTGCTGCACAAATGGTTATTCGATATGTAGTGAATCAAATCGACTCTTCTTTTCATGTAGCTATTCTCATTGGTTTTTCAAGGTTTTTCCTTGTCGTTGCTTTTTTATTTATTTTTATCATAAACAGCAAACTTTCATGCAGAAAGGCTAAATTGTGTTTAAGGTGAAGAATATATGCAGATTTCACAATTTGAACAGGAGTTGTTTATCCTGAAAAGTAGCAACAATTAACCATTTAGCCATATTCCTAGGAAATATTGATCTTAGCTGAGGCAAATATTCCTGGTTTTGACCGATTTTTTCCAGAATACATTCGTGATATTTCGAGGGAAAATTTGGATATTTGTCTAGGTTTGTACTCTCCTATATAAGTTGCTTTCGAAATTGAAGTTAATTGTGATCGAATTGGTGCAACCAGAGAAATATGATCCAGGTTAACCGTCGTTCTTCGTGGTTCTTCTCCAACAATATTAGTCGTCTAGATATTCTTTCTTTTTCTCAATTAGGTTATTGATTCAACTGTAATTTGTTTATTTTTGACTTGTTCCAATAAGTGTAAACAAAATTTATTTTTGCTGAATAAACAAAGAGGATGGTTGGATAGAATATCTTATGTTTGTGTTTTAATTGCATTTTCGCCTGTTTTCTATCAAAGTTATCTCTTTGTGATTTAGATGACTAAGATCTTGGTGCACGATTCCGCAAAGTGGTAATTTTCACAACACTTGGCATCACAGCTAAATCATCGCAAGGAGTAGAGCAATTTTGATGTGAAAAAAAAATGATCCTTGATGTCGGATATGATTTCATTTACGAATATGTTTATATTTTATGTGAGAAATTGGGGAATTTAAAGCTTAAGATGGAAGATGTTCTTTACTTCAATAATCTTCATGATCCGATTGATGGATATGAGAAAAAGCCCTCTAATGTAGATAAGGGAAAATGGAAGAAGATGGATAAGTATGTGATTGCTTTGATTCGTCAATGCCTTGATAATTCGGTACATATTTCAGACAGGTGTCTTCACGTTGATGATGCTCAAGGAATCTATTGCGATCAGATAATGATCTCACATCAAGTGATAGATGGGTGTCGAGTTATTTCAGATAGGGGTCTTAATGTTGATGATGCTCGAGAGATCCATGATTATCAGAGAATGAACTCATGTCAAGTGATAGACGGATGTCGATTTGAAAAATCCACAAAGATAAAATTGACATCTTTATGGTATTACATACGTTTTTTAGACTAGTTTTGCGTGATCCACCTCATGAGGAAGATGCATTACTTGCAGACAGTGGTTGATGTTTGTAATGTAGTTTGATTGAGATTTGATATTTTGTGAAAGAGCTAGTGATGACTTATTTGCTAATATGATTTCATATTAAGGTGGAGAGTTAAGAATTGTGATATTAAATCATAAGACGTTTGAAGCCTATGATGTGTGTTAGTTTTGGAAGAAGCTTTGTAATGAAGGAGATGGTTTGCGAATCGAAACTCGGATGAGGAAGATAAGGTGATCAAGTAGTAGGAATTGGACAGAGCAACAGCTCAGACGTCTTGTGTCGCAGTCCACACGTTTGAGTTGATTGGTTTCTGCTGCTTGAGTGCTTGGCCAGACGTCTGACCACCCCGATCGGACCTCTAAGCCGGATATTCCTGGTTCCAGAATATATTTATGATATTTCGGAGGGGCATTTTGGATATTTGCCTAAGTTTTCTACTATCCTATATAAGCTGCTTTCGGAATTAAACCAAGTTGTGACCGAATTGGGTACCGAATTAGTGCAACCGGAAAAATGAGATCCAGGTTAGTCGTCGTTCTTCTTCTCCAACAATATTATTCAACTATATTTTTTTTCACTTTCTCGATAAGGTTATCGATTCAATTGTAATTTGTTTATTTTTGGCTCGTTCCAATAAATGTAAACAAAAGTGGATCAACAAAGATGGTGGTTAGGTTGAATACCTAGTCTTTGTGTTTTAATTTCTCTTCCGTCTTGTTTTTCTATCAAAATTATATCTTTGTAATTTGGATGACTAAAATCCTGGTGCACGCTTCCGCAAAGTGTTAATTTCCACAACAGAAAATTTATTAGATATAAATAATCCTAACTGCTCCCACTAGATTGGTCGCCTTAGGCCAAGGGCTCACCAGACCTAATCTTGATCTGCACAAACATGCAACGATGACCTTTTTATTTATACGAATTAGTTGCAGTGTACGGCTGGAGAGTCGATCAGGTCTAAAGGGAAAAAAAGAAGAGGGTCAAAGGAGGGGGATGGTGGGAAGAGGGGGCAAGTGCCCATTGCTGACCCACCTTAGCACTTTTTTCTTCAACAGGCAAAGCTCAAGATAAGTCCCCGGGTACCCAAGGGTTTTTTTTTTTTAATTAAAAAAAAAAGATGTATACTCTGAGGATTTGAAACCAAAAGTTCAAGTTCGAGTTCAAGTTCAAAACCTATGATCCCATAGTGGACATCTTTAAGCTGTTATCATATGGCCATTGGTACTTTTTCTTAATGTTTGAAGTCAAACTACTGCCATTAGGGGTAACCATGCTCCAAGTGTGGCCAAGGTAATCCAATCCTTGATCTACCTTATATCAGTTGTACATGTATTATATAAGAAGTACAATGCTCAAACATTCTTTTTCTGCTTTACAAAATAAATTCTCTTGGCCATCCTTTCATTAAATGTGAACCAATTCTGGATACTGCTTAATAAAATGTGCACTGAATACCACTGTGCATACTTCAGTGTATTGAAAAGGATTTATATCACTAGAACGCTTATTTGTATAGAGATACCCCACCTACTGAATACAAGCATTCCTGCTACCCACACTATATAAGTGTAGGTGATCTTAGACTGAAAGTACAAACATTTAAGTCTTAAGATTTCCCCCTTATCTACAATTAATTCCAGTTAAAGAAGATGGAGTCGATACGATTCCAAATACAGTTCTCTACTTTCGTCTACTTTCTTCTCTTTCTATTAATATTTTACAATGTAAGGATTGTCATTGCACTACTGTCTTTCTGTTCTACTCTTCACCACTCATTCCATGCAAAATTCTACACCAAAAACACAAAACTTGGTGCTACAACTCTGAACAATCCAGAAACATCATCAAATATGCAGAAAGAAGGAATTGTAATCGTTGGAGCAGGAATAGCTGGTCTTGCCACTGCACTTTCTCTCCATAGGTATCCCTGATTCTTGCCAAACTGTAACTTATTTATGTATCTACCATCAAACTTAAAGAAAACTACGGTACCAGGCGTGGGGTTCGATCACTAGTTCTAGAGCAAAGTGAATCATTGCGTACAGGAGGTACTTCGCTAACTCTATTTAAGAATGGGTGGCATGTGCTTGACCAAATTGGTGTTGGACATGAACTCAGAAGCGAATTCCTTAGAATCAATGGGTAAGTATAAGTTAGGCACTCAATCTTATCAATTATAGCACTCATCTCGTTAAAATATTAGCCTGTTACAGAATGGTGATGAAGTCGGTTGATGGAAGGGAGCTTCGATCTTTCACGTTTGACGCAGCAAGGTAATATAAATTTACAGTTTCATTATTATTATTTGTTTGTTTAATAATTTGTATTTACGCAAAATGACATATAAGTATAGGCAAGAAGTTCGAACAGTAGAGAGAGGAGCATTGCTTGAGACTCTAGCAAGTCGTTTACCATCTGATTCAATATTATACGCGTCAAAGCTGAAATCTATCAAGAAGCAAGGAGATGATGGTACCATGTTAGAACTTGAAAATGGATCAAAAATTATTGCCAAGGTATATATGTTTACTAAGACAACTCTTTTAAAGTTGTGAATCATAATGTACATAAATTTCACCATATGTTACAGGTAGTGATAGGCTGCGATGGTGTGAGATCGAGGATAGCAAAATGGATGGGGTTTTCTGAACCAAAGTATGCTGGTTACTCTGCCTTTAGAGGCCTTGCTAGTTACCCAGAGGGGCAGACGTTCAAATCGAAAATCCACTATATAACTGGAAGAGGTTTACGTGCTGGTTATATTCCTACTTCCTCCACAAAAGTTTACTGGATTATTTACTACAAAACTCCTCTTCCAGGTATATATATAATCATTAGATAATGGAAATGAAAACTCCAATGCACACATATCAAACAGCTTTATACAAAACAGCTAGACAGATCTAACTTAACATCCAGAAAACACCAGACCAACCATAAACACATTCAAAATAATAACAAAACAACTTTCACGGTGTGGGAAATCTTGAGCTCTGACATTTAAAAACAAAACAGAAATGCTAATTTGCCCGGGTTTGTGTTAGTCAGTTTGTGCGGGAGTAATGGGTACCTTAGGATTTTCCACCTCCCCCTGAATTGCGCTAAAGGAGAACCGCACAAACCGCACAAAATGACTAAAAATGTTTCGGGCGTTCTAGCAAAGCTCAAAACAAAATGATGTAAGCTTTGGTTAGTTAAGTGAACCAATCAATCAAACCACTGAACAAGCCATTTCTGGCTTATATGACACTGAACAAGCCATTTCTGGCTTTGCTCTTAAGTATCACTACTTGCATCACAGTTTTTGTCATTGATAACTCTAAATTTGTTCAAAATGCGATGCAGGATCGAGAATTAACGATCCAGGGAAAGTGAAACAAGAAATATTGAGCTTACTAAAAGGCTGGCCAACGGAATTCCTGAACATGGTAGCAAAAACGCCGGATAACACGATAGTAAACACAGCAATTGTGGACCGTTGGATATGGCCATGGACTAATCCACCGGCAGCAAGGGAGAATGTAGCGTTGGTAGGCGATGCATGGCATCCGATGACACCAAATTTAGGGCAGGGCGCATGTTGCGCGCTGGAAGATGCAGTGGTGCTGGCGAGAAAACTGGCGGATGCCTTGGGTGGGGGTCCGGAGTTGGTGGGTAGAGCGCTGAATGAATACAGCAGGGAGAGATGGAGGCGGATTTTTCCCCTCACCGCACGTGCGAATTTAGTGGGGTACGGTCTAATGCGCATTGACAATGGGTTCCTCTGTGGGATCAGGGATAGCCTAGTGATACCTAAAATAATTAGAATTGGGCGTCTTTTGGAGCATACCAATTTTGAGTCTGATTTGGAAGAAGCTCCGGTGTCAGTGTAGTCATTGCTGGTACTCCCAAGGCTATTGTGTGTAACATGGCTACCCAAGTTTCCATGTCATAGTGTGTGATGACGGATTAAATATAAAAATTTAAAATACATTTGGTTATTGTTATTAATACTCCACCCATAGTCAAGAGGAGATCATTTTTTAAAAACACTTCACTATTTGAAAAATTGTTAAGGAGCTACACAAGCATATTATTTCATTCTACTCAATATTCCTGGATTGCCCCTTTAAGTTAGATTAAAATAACTTATTCGACAAGGGAAACCGAATTGAAATAAGCAGTTCGTCACCACTGCACCAAATGCAGCACATAATCAATTATATATGTATTAGACAGCGATATATCGAAAATTAATAACCATTTTCGTGTATTACCTCCTTAATTATAAAATTCGGCATTTTTATGTCGATAAAAAAAAAAAAAAAATGTCCGATCTTATTCCTCCGAAAATGCCTACCCTTTAGGGTTTTAAAAAACCGATACATGCGAATCGAAAAAAAAATTACTAAGGCCCTTGCAATATTTGTTAAGGTAAAATTTTATTTCTTTGTTAAGAGACTAAATAGGTAATAAGGTAAAATTATCTTCATTTTTTAAGGGGTTATCTTCCTCATTGGTACTCACCTTAACAATTTTTGAAGAAAAAAAATAGTCTTTCCTTAACAATATTTGTAGTGTCAATAACAATGCTCGGACATTTTTGTTAATTTAGGATTAAATATGTACGACGAAGATATCATGCGATGGTAGAGATCAAACTTAAAGATATTAAATAATGTTAACTATATATTGGTGTAAAACGAAAAATACAAAAATTTGGTTACAATCCATGTTTTTCATGTAGTTGTAGTCTGTGCAGTTAAAGCGCTTAGCGGTTCTATAGCGGCGGAGGAACAAAAATGTGTAGTGGGGAAATAGTGGGGATACAGCGGAGGCGCAAAAATGTTCATTAGATGTAAAACCAAATATTTGAAAATAATTAATCATATTTCTTACATTTTCGGTGTACAAAAACTAATATTAATTAATCTTATATAACAAAATCAAGAAATATCATAATTACGCATGCTAAATTTGATGAGTGTAATTGATCGTTACCATATGTTAGGCACATATGCCTTAAATTTAGCTCTTTACACTAAATTTACTGAATTAAAAAAAAAAAGAACTAGTCAAATCAAGCTCTGTATATTAATACTGCTAAAACGGACGTTAAAAAGCGTTGATTTAGCAGATAAAGCAGAAAATAACGGGGCTAGAAGCGGATTTACTATTCATCAGCGCTAAATCGAAATAGCGTAGCGGTTGAAGAGTGTTATGAGCTATAGCGGGGATATTGCGAGGCTTTAGCGAGTCTTTAACTGCATATGTTATAGTAAACATGCTGTAATTTTATTCAATTATAATCGTTCTTGCCTAAAAATTGACAGTTCTACCATATTTACGATTATTTTATAGGATATTGCTATGGACAGTCGCTAATTGAGCGACTGTACATGCAGTCGCTTCCTGATTGGTCTAGTATTTGCAAATGGGACCCACTTTTAGTTTTAAATTAGAAAAGGAAATATGTAGGAGCCAATCAAATGGCGAGTGAGGTTACAGTCGCGATTTGAGCTACGGACGCTAGCATACCTCTATTTTATATGACAACCAATCGTCGCGTAAAGTTGTTTTGCATGATGAACAATTGTCGATCAACACCATCCTTTTTTATCATCAACCACCGATCTATTGTTGTTTGATGTTTGATCGCTCCGGAAAATGGTGTTGGTCAGCATTTGTTCATCATACAAAAAAAATAAGAAAATAATGTGTTTAATAGCCTCTTAAAAAGTCAAGTATTGAAAAGAATATATTGTAATATGTTATTGTATTTTCTAGAAATGGTAGTAGAAAGTGGAAATCAAGTAGCCCTTAGCAACACAAATAATAATATTAAACGATATGCACTGGAATTTCTTCTTCGAGTCTTTGTATGTACGGTCTAATTCCTCCAAAGTCTATCAACTTGAATCTACTTCTGTTGTTTCTTTAAAAGCAAATTATTTGCAATAAATCGAATAATATGCAACATAAACTTGTACACAACAATGTGAAACCGACGGTTTAGTTGCATAGTTTTAAAAAAAAATGATTATTATTTATTTTTATAAGTTTCAATCAAGCACATTATGATAATGCATATGATGAAAATTTAGTTGATCTTTTTCTGATAAAAATAAAAATACTAATAAAATGTATAACTAAGCGAATTTTAAGTTAAGTGCAGAACTTGATATGTTCGTGCTTATGCAACAAATTCCCCGCTATAACTTCGCTATATCCCATAGTAGATTGCTACCACTTCGTTTTTGTAACAGTTCGCATTTTACGTATCGGATGATCGTTAAATATTTTTATTTTATTCTCTGAGAGTTGAATCATTCTCATATTTTGATATGTTGGTTATAGGGATGTGAGACATGTCCAAAAAATTTACCAAATTTATTTGTGACCATTTTCCCCTTATCAGTCTTGTAAAGGGCATAACTTTTGACTGAGATCGAATCAGGTGCTGAGATCAATCTCATTGAAAAGGAAATGGTGTTGCCAATTCCGTAGAGTGTTCACATTAAAGATTTGGTTCAGCAGTTTGAGAGAAATCGTTATTTTAGTGTTTCACAATTTCTGTTCAGGTTTGGCTAGTCATAATAGGCTGATTTGAAGTAGCCCATTAGTGGGCTGGTGGGAGGCTATAAATAGGGGGTTAGAGGCATGGAGAATTGCTTACTTTCTTCATTCTCTCTTTTGATTGAGCTCATGGTCCTCCTTGCTCAATCAAATACACCTTTCCACCATAAAATTCTAGATCTACATAAGAGAATCGAAGATCTACATCGTTTGAAGCTAGATCTACGTCAACTGAAGAGAGATCGCATCAAATCAAGTGGTTTGAAGCATATTCTTGGCTGTCCGGATTGAGAATTTAGCGATTTCGAGTTCATTCGAAGAATTGGTGAGTGATAAGCATCTCTCACGCGGATTCAATCAAGTAGACGGGTTGTTTGATCTTGTGTACATCATTTCAAGTTGTTTTCATATAGATCTAATCGATGTAAGTATGATTTTAATTCAAATCACCATAGGATCTAATCTAGCAAATTATAAACGGTAATTTCATACGTTAATTCTATGTTTGGATCCATTTATTGATTTGATCATTTGTTGAATCGTTGTTTTAATGTTTGTTGATTATTGCTTGAATCAATGGTTGGTCTGTTGATCGGAGGTGTTTGAGATTGATCGGTGGTGTTTTCATAGCATGGATCGGGTGAAATGCTATGGATTGTGCAATTTTTCATGGATCTGGAAGTTTTCATAGTATGGATTGTTCGAAATGATATGGATCGTGCAATTTCCTTAGATCTTGCAGTTTTCTTAGCATGGATCGTGCAATTTCCTTGGATCTAGCAGTTTTCATATCATGGATCGGGCGAAATGTTATGGATCGTGCAATTTTTCATGGATTTGGAAGTTTTCATAGCATGGATCGGGCGAAATGCTATAAATCGTGCAAAATGCCAAAGTACCAAGTGTCAGAGCACCAAGTGCCAGAGTACCAAGTACCAAACGTGCTGCACATGACAAAATTAGCAATTTTCCAAGGTGCGCGCTGGGGATTTACACTGTTTTCACAGTATCAAGTGCTAAAGTATGAAATGACAGTGCCAAGTGCCAGGGAGTGCTAGAATTGAAGTAGGACATATAATAATATCCCAGAAACGCTGTGAAAGCCAGTTTTGATGTTTTGCTTAGCTTTCACACTGGATTGATGCAGATTTGAACCAGGAGATATAATAACACTGCAGAAACGCTGTAAAAGGTTGTTTTGACATTATGACCAGGTTTTCATAGCGAAAAAGATGGAAATGCTATGAAATGCAGTATCGACCAAACAAAGCTTATTTTTTCATCGACGATGGTAGCTTCGACATGAACTCAGATAGGAATGTTCGAAGTGTTGTGAAGTGTTCATTGATCGTTGTAATGCAATGAATGTGAAGACGACTCAAGGATGTTTTGAGTTCGTGGATAATGGTTGGATGGTCGTCGGTGATGACGACAAGAGATACTGAAGACCGAGGAATTATCATTTTCGTAGGTCCTAGCGGACTCAAAGCATGGGTCATTTGATTTCGTTGTATAGTCAAGTACCCTGGGCAGCTTGAACGTGCCTAGTTATGTTTCGTTGTATGACATATGGAGTTTGCTGGAACCGGGGTTTACCATTTGCCCTTGACAGGGGATGACAAGGTGTTTAGATGATCATATGATTAATGATGGTTTCAAAGCAGGATTGGCGGTGATAGCAAGAATCAGTCATGAATGTTGGTTGTTTTGCTTGTACCATCTAACGTAGATTGTTTGACGTCGAAGAAGATGTTTCTTGGGTGCTTGTCTGATGTTGGTTTAGGCCTTCGGGGCTTGTTCTTGGAGAGTGTGATCTTGATTAGGATGGTTTATGTGTGATATAACTAGTTGCTTTGTCTGATATTGCTTGGTTATTCCTGATTGCCATGAATGAATAGTTGTTCTGATTGCCATGGATGTATGGTTGAAATGTTTGCTTGTAAAGGCTATCACTGTCCGATGTGGGGAAGAAGGGTTGAGTTCTTCTCTGGTGCTATGGTAGGTTGGTTTGTTAATCTATCTATTATCATATACTTTATTGATTATGTTAGATGGTTGTTTTATCACTCACTAAGATTGTTCTCTGACTCAAGGTTGTATGTTTTCCTCTTATTACCTTGGACTGTTCATCCATTTGTTGGATGGGCAGACTGAGTAGCAGGTAACAGGTGATATTTTGGTGAGGACGGTGCTGCTATGTGGTGGCGAGCAGGAGGTTGACGTATTACTTTTTCTACTATCTAGTATTTGCAATTTGTTGGTTGATGTTTGACTCTAAATGTTGTAGTGAGGTATACTTGTACAGACACTTATGTTTGTAATCCTAAGGTATATGGATACTTTCTCTAGTTGTTATGAGAGTTCAAGTTTTCTGCTCAAATATGCTTCATTATTATTTCATGTTGTATATGTTCTATTATATTTTATCCATGCGTTGTAAATCATACAACAGGTTCTGCATGTGTTATCTTACCTTGATGATCGTCTATAGCTCCCTAGCACGTCTTTCAACGCATTATTTACCTCGTTAAGTGTGGGAGTTATGGGCGGTATTCACATTTGGTATCAGAGCTCTGGTTAATTCATTTTTGCCGAAGTTCGAGGACGTAATTATGTATGAGAGACGTATTTGTAGATTTCTGATGGATATATACTATATATTAGTGTATAATATAGTAGCGCTTGAACTCCATTTGTAGTTTTCTCATGTGTGGATTAATCATTCTATTTTTCACATATAGAATGGGTCGTAGAACATTGAGACATACTGCTAGGGAAGAGACTGTTCCTGGAGGGGGTATGGCAGTATACCATATTACCCAGCTATGTTTGAAGCTATAATGGTAGCAAACATGATAAGGGTACTCACTCCAGGAGCAGCCGCAGTAGATGTAGGGGTTCTTGTGCAAGTGCCAGGGTTGTGGACTTCGCGAAGTTATGCAAAGACTTCACTTTTCTAGGAGGAAAGTCGTTTAAAGGGATGGAGCCGATTGTAGAGATTCAAGGGTGTCTTGATACTTGTATTCAGATCTTTGTAGACTTGGGAATTAATGATGCAACTAAGAGCAAGCTTGCATCAAGATAGATAGAAGGAAAAGCTATGGATTGGTGGAACTCTATCACTCTAGAGACTCCAGAAGATGAGATTTTATAAAGTATTTAACTGAAAGCATACGGGTGTTACTATGTTTATCTCAATACATGGGTCTGGGCTGAAGCCCAATAACAATTATGTTCAAATGTAATAATTACCGTGCTTATATAAAACACGTTTAACCACTTTGTACAAATCAATTCATTCTATCAATAATAATAACTTTTCTCCTCTGTTTCAATACAAATTCTTCTGCATTAAATCTTTACATGGTATCAGAGCATTTCTCGCTTAACAGCAATCAAGAATCCTGAATATCATTCATCAGAGTAGCTATAACTCGGTTTTGAAACAGAAGATTCGTCAGTTTAGTTTCATCGTCCAAATCCCTCCCATTAGAGATAGAAATTTTTGTCTCGTCATTTGGGAGTTGCTACCTGATTTCAACAATTTGTACCTCGCCATACTAGTTCAAGTAGGCTGCATCAAACTGTTAAATTAAGTCAAACCGAGAAATTACTGAATTCTTTGAAACCAATCAAGAAATCCAAGAATAGAGAAATAGATGCAAGAAAGTGCCATACCAGAGTGCTTTATCAGAAAGGTAATCACATAAAAGTGTTACAATCATCATTCGAAACCCTTCAAGTTGCAACATCAATAACTATATAGTCTTTTCAAGAATTCCACAATTCTAAAGCTTCAAGAATCAGTGTTTGTTACCTTCTTTTTTTGTTAAGTATCCATAATTGTTATCACCATGGTGGACGATCATAATTCCACTATGCATCCCCGTGGAAATTCATAAAATCCCCCTAGAAATTCATCTGCAAATCAAAACTAGACAACATCAGTGAATCAAAACATATGCAGTGCAGAATCTCTTGTTAAAACAGGTATAAATCCACAAACCCAATTAATCACTATCCATCTTGAAGAGAATAACTACTTGCTATGGAAATTGCAAATAGAAACTGCCATTCAGGGTTATGGTCTCGAAGGGTACATTCTTGGTACTATTGCTATCCGACCTAAGTTCATAACTGATGCTGATAACAGGGTAGTTAGTAATGATGATTATGTCAAATATCATGGGCAGGACAGAATGATTTGTGCATGGTTATTGTCATCCATAAGTGAAAAGATTTTATCTCAAGTAATTGGATACAAAAAAGCTAATGATATTTGGACAACCATAGAAAAATCTTTCAATACCCAATCATCAGCTAAGACAATGTTCTACATAAATCAATTACAGACTGCTAGAAAAGATAATTTGTCCATGAGAGAATACATAACAAAAGTCAAAGGCATATGTGATCATCTTGAGGCAGCATGTCGAAAATTAGTGACTATGAGCACATTTTATCAATTTTAAATGGACTGGGTGAGGAATATGAAGATGTTGAAGCAGTTATTCCATCTCAAATGGTGACCAGTTCTATGGAAGATGTACAATTTATTCTTCTTGCTCGTGAAGCAAGAATTGAAACAAAAAGGTCACAGTTAAATGAATTATCTGCTAATGTTGCTGAAGCTAAAAACAAGAATCAAAACAGAGGGGAATTGTAATAACCCGGAAAATCTGGGCCAGTTTAAAATTTTTATTTTGGCAATTTTAGCGAATTTTGAATATTTAAAATGGATTATTTTAAATAATATCGAAGAAAATTTATTTTGAATATAATTCGAACGTATATATTTATACGCGTCGTCGTTAGAATATAAATAATTATATATAATTATAAATAGAATTGAAAATGGCGCGGTAGTTCGATAATTCGATTTCAAACTTCAATTGAATGTACCGGGTGCAAAACAATCCGGATTTTAGTGAAACCAAAAATAATAGGATCTATTTGAGAATATCTTTCCAACGAATCCGAAAAATCGAAATTTCATAGCGGGAATCAAAAGATATGTCCAGTTGAAAATTCTGAATAGTCGCTATGGAATTCAGGCCCTTAAAAATTGACATTTTGCAAACGACCTCGGATTTCGACGAAACCACTTTCGTTGGGTTCGTAATGTTAAATTATTGCTAGATTCCAAATTTCATAATTTTTCGAATCAATATGTGAGCGTGGCAAAGGAAAACGCGTTTGACCCGTTTTAGTTGATTTTAATCGACTGGAAAATGGCCATTTTTCCAACGGTCTCAGAATTCGACGAAACTAGTTTTGTTAGGACCGTATCGTCAATACGAAGCTAGAAAATATTTTTTGGGAATTTTTCGAGTTAGTATGTGACCCCGGTAAATTGAAATGCGCGTTCAAATTCAATATATAGAGTTATATGTTGATTTTGACGAAAACTGATCGAAACGATCAAATCAGCTTGCGATACTTATCCCATTGTGTTCGGAATGGGGGTGATACGTTATGGACGACAGGCGGTGGGCCTCGTTTAGAGGTCGTATGTAAAAGTCAACTTTTTGCAGATTTATATTCACAGATCCTGGTTTACAGCTGGAATGATATCCGGAAAGCTCTGTATCCGTATATCACCTTCAGTTGTGCTTTATATTATTTTTCCGCTGCTATGTAATTTATTGTAATCTCTGATATTTATCGAATGTAATTTATTCATTATACTCTGTATATTCTTGTATCTGATGGAATTGTTGTAATAACAATGAAATGTTCTTCCGTCTGCATTCTGATTTGTCCTGTTCTCAAACGATCAGGGGTTTCGAACGGTCTAGATCGGTTTAACGACTGATTCGGATCGAGCGAAATTCCCGGCCGTCACATTTGGTATCAGAGCTTTGGTTTACAGAGCTCGAGAACAAGACACATTAGAACCATACGAAAGAATTCATCAGATATTGGATTAGTAAAATCCAATTAGAATGACTCGTTAGAGATAGGATCAGTAGTATCCTAGAACGAGTGTGAAGAGTATATTTTCCAAATGAAAACAATTTTTGTTTAGAAAAATTTAAACCATTTTAAACGTATTTGAGTATTTATTTATTTTGAATTTGGACAATCTAGTATATAAAGGTTTTGCATATACGCGTCATGAACGTATATTCGAAGTTTTAATATATTAGATAGATATAGAGTCACACTCTAGTCGCCCGGACATGGTCCTGATGATGAAGTATACCATCACCAGCATTTATTTTCGAGTGACGAAGGTGTGATATCTATATATTTCCATTAGACTGGTGTGAGAACCAAAACTAATATAGCTAGAACACATTGTTGTGAATTGGCATCAAAAACAAGATTTTCAGTATATATATCAAAAATTATGAATTTGAAACGTTAATCCACTAATTGATTGATGTTTGTGTTGTTTGTTTATTTGTTTGATAATTTTTAACCATTATGCCTAATTGAACCGAATATTGAACTATATTGAAAATTGGTCGCATTTGCTTGCATATACATATACTTATATTGAACAGGTCATAGCAAGGGAGCTAGAGCAGAGAATAAAATTTGTTTGCCCGACAAATAGGTACATGTTTACTACAATTTACTGTTTTGTTTGGGTGATGATGATTTTATGAGCCTATTGGCTAGCCGCTTGGCTTTTTCTTTTTCTTTTTGAGATTAGAAGGACCGGGGAAGCTATTTGAAATTCCCCGATGCTCTCGGTGCAGGGGAGGTTATGGCGAAATTTTTCAAAAATTTAGGGTGTTAGCCAAATTTTTGAAAATTTGAAAATTCTCAGAAACTGAAAAGTTGGAGAATGGAAGCCAAATCGAGCGTAGAGTTGATTAATCAAACCACTTTCGACTTTGTTCCTTTTCGGGGACGAAAAGTTTTAAGTGGGGGAGATTGTAATAACCCGGAAAATCTGGGCCAGTTTAAAATTTTTATTTTGGCAATTTTAGCGAATTTTGAATATTTAAAATGGATTATTTTAAATAATATCGACGAAAATTTATTTTGAATATAATTCGAACGTATATATTTATACGCGTCGTCGTTAGAATATAAATAATTATAAATAGAATTGAAAATGGCGCGGTAGTTCGATAATTCGATTTCAAACTTCAATTGAATGTACCGGGTGCAAAACAATCCGGATTTTAGTGAAACCAAAAATAATAGGATCTATTTGAGAATATCTTTCCAACGAATCCGAAAAATCGAAATTTCATAGCGGGAATCAAAAGATATGTCCAGTTGAAAATTCTGAATAGTCGCTATGGAATTCAGGCCCTTAAAAATTGACATTTTGCAAACGACCTCGGATTTCGACGAAACCACTTTCGTTGGGTCCTTGATGTTAAATTATTGCTAGATTCCAAATTTCATAATTTTTCGAATCAATATGTGAGCGTGGCAAAGGAAAACGCATTTGACCAGTTTTAGTTGATTTTAATCGACTGGAAAATGGCCATTTTTCCAACGGTCTCAGAATTCGACGAAACTAGTTTTGTTAGGACCGTATCGTCAATACGAAGCTAGAAAATATTTTTCGGGAATTTTTCGAGTTAGTATGTGACCCCGGTAAATTGAAATGCGCGTTCAAATTCAATATATAGAGTTATATGTTGATTTTGACGAAAACTGATCGAAACGATCAAATCAGCTTGCGATACTTATCCCATTGTGTTCGGAATGGGGGTGATACGCTATGGATGACAGGCGGTGGGCCTCGTTTAGAGGTCGTATGTAAAAGTCAACTTTTTGCAGATTTATATTCACAAGATCCTGGTTTACAGCTGGAATGATATCCGGAAAGCTCTGTATCCGTATATCACCTTCAGTTGTGCTTTATATTATTTTTCCGCTGCTATATAATTTATTGTAATCTCTGATATTTATCGAATGTAATTTATTCATTATACTCTGTATATTCTTGTATCTGATGGAATTGTTGTAATAACAATGAAATGTTCTTCCGTCTGCATTCTGATTTGTCCTGTTCTCAAACGATCAGGGGTTTCGAACGGTCTAGATCGGTTTAACGACTGATTCGGATCGAGCGAAATTCCCGGCCGTCACAGGATTCTTTTAATCAAAGAGGAGGTTCCTCTAGCAGAGGCAGAGGAAGAGGAAGATGGAGCAATAGTAACAACATACCTAAGTGCCAAATATGTGAAAAAGAGGGTCACACTGCTGTGAAGTGTTATTTCAGATTTAATAACAACAATGTTGCTGGTCAGACACAAAATAGTCAAAGAAAATCAATTCCTACAGCAAATCTAGCAAATGCTGAAGCTGATAGTCAAAGCAACATTTCAAGAAATAGTCAAACTAATGATATTGGTGATGATAATTGGTATACAGATTCAGGTGCCACTAATCATATCACAAGTAATCTCAATAATCTCAATCTAGGCCAAAAGAAGTACAAAGGTATGAATTCTCTACTTATGGGTAATGGTGTAGGTGTAAATATTATACATATTGGCTTTGGCAACATAAAAGGTAAAAAGCAACCATACCTTAATTATCTACTTATGGTTCCTCATATAAAAAAGAATCTACTCAGTGTATCTCAGTTTGCTAAAGACAATAATGTGTATTTTGAGTTCCATCCATATCATTGTCTATTTAAAGATTTATTAACTAATGAAATTATTTTTGCAGGGTAAAACTGCAAAGGACTGTACAAATTCAATGCTGTGAATTCTGCAAATAATGGTCAAGAGAAAAATAGTTGCTACTTATCAGAAATTAATGATAAAATCAGTGTGTTAGATCTATGGCATATAAAACTTGGCCATGCTAATGTGAATGTTAAGAAAGTTTTAGCTACCAACAATATCTCATATGATAATATTTCTATGCCATATATTTGTACCTTCTGCCAAATGGGTAAAAGCCACAAGTTACCTTTCACCAATTCTCTAACTACCTATACAAAACCACTTAAACTTGTTGCTGCAGACCTATAGGGTCCAACATCAACAAATTCTGATTATGGGTTTAACTATTATGTTTCTTTTATTGATTCCTATTCAAGATATACATGGATATATTTTCTGAGATCTAAGTCTGAAACTAGCAAAGTTGTTATTCACTTCATTAATCAAGCTGGAAAACAGATAGGTGAAAACTTAAAGGTTTTACAAACTAATGGAGGTACAGAATTCAAGCCTCTAAGTGAATTCTTTCAAAAGAAAGGTATAATTCATATATTAAGTTGTCCATACACCTCTAAGCAAATTGGTTTAGTTGAAAGAAAACACAAACATATTGTGGAGTGTGGTCTTACTTTATCCACTCAGAGTAATTTAACTATGAAATTTTGGCTTGATGCTTTAATACTTCTGAATATTCGATAAATAGACTGCCTACTAAGACATTGAATGACAAAAGTCCTCTAGAGACTTTATATAATGTTAAACCTGATTATGATAGACTTAAAGTTTTTGGTTGTCTATGTTATCCCTATCTAAGGCCATATAATTCTCATAAGTTAAATTTTTGATCCTGTACATGTACATTTTATAAGGTATGCCAGTGATCAGAAAGGCTATAAGTGTCTTGATGAAAAAGGTAAAGTTTACATTAGCAGGCATGTTGTATTCAATGAAAAGGTATTTTCTTTCAATATTAAAGATATTGCTACCACACAAAAAATATACAATCCAAGGAAATCAATACCAGGAATACCTCTCTATTCTGACAATTTTACTGAAGATACTGGTGATGGTAGCTCAAACTCTCATCAATAGCCTATGCCTTCATCAAGCAGTGAGTCATCTGAGCCTTCCAATCAGCCCAGTAACAATCAACAACAACATGAATATCTGCAACATGACTCAAGTTCAGAAGTTAGAAGTAATCAAACAAATATCAGAAATGATAACACTGAAACTCATGAACAGTAGAGTGAACAAGCTCAAACAGGTCACCCAATGATCACTAGATTAAAAAGGGGTATTTTCAAGCCTAAAGTCTATAATGTTATTAGTGACTTTGATGAGCCAGTAAACTATAATCAAGCCATTAGCAATCAAAACTGGAAATAGTCTATGGATGAGGAGTACCAAGCATTGATAAGAAACAAAACATGGACGTTTGTTAAAGCTCTGACAGACAAGAACATAATAGATAGCAAGTGGACATACAGTTAAAAAAGAATCCTGATGGATCTATACACAGATACAAGGCCAGACTTGTTGCAAGGGGTTTTACACAGTAATATGGTTTTGATTTTGAAGAGACATTCTGCCCAATCGTTAAACTAACAACTATAAGAATAATTCTCGCTATAGCTCTACATAACAACTAGAAAATACAACAATTAGATGTCAACAATGCATTCCTGAATGGTGATCTAAAAGAAGAAGTATATATGAGTCAACCTCAAGGATATCAGAAGAATAAAGAGCTTGTTTGTTAACTAAATAAAGCTATTTATGGGCTTAAGCAAACTCCTACGGTCTGGTTTGATAAATTGAAACTTGTATTAACAAAACTAAAGTTTCAATTTACCAAATCAGATCATTCACTGTTTGTCTAATTTGCTGATAACATAACCATTTTTATTTTGATATATGTGGATGACCTGATTATTACAGGAAACAGTGAAGCTGAAATAAGAACGCTCATTCAAATTTTGGACAAACAGTTTTCAATTAAAGACTTGGGTGAACTCAACTATTTTTTAGGCATTGAAGTAACAAAAGCATCCAAATCATAGTTATTCTTAAATCAAAAGAAGTACATCAATGAAATTCTTGTAAGAGCAAATATAGATGCGGTTAATGCTTTGCCAACGGCAATGATCACAAGTCATCAGTTGTCTAAACACAGGGGAGAAAACATAGTCAATATCAGACAATACTGAAGTCTAGTTGGAGCATTGCAATATGCTACCATCACTAGATCAGAAATAACTTACTATTTTAACAAACTTTCATAATTTATGCAGGAACCAAAAGAGGATCATTGGAAGGCCATGAAGAGAGTGTTAAGATACTTAAAGGGAACTGTTGACTATGGTCTACATTTTAAGCAAGGCAATCAACTCAATATTATTGGATATAGTGATGCAGACTGGGCAACTGACCCTGATGATAGAAGATCAACATCAGAATACTGCATTTATTTGGGAAGTAATCCTATATCCTGGTGTGTTAAGAAACAACCTATAGTCTCAAGATCTAGCACTGAAGCTGAGTTCGGAAGCATCGCAAACGCTACTGCTGAAATCATGTGGGTACAGTCACTTCTTAGTGAGCTTAAAGTAACAATTCAAAGGCCACCAACACTATGGTGTGACAACTTAAGTGTTGTATCACTATCATCTAACCCTATACACCATTCTAGAACTAAATATATGGAAATTGATCTATATTTCGTTTGAGAACAAGTAATCAAAGGAAAGCTGCAAATAAATCATGTTCCAGCAAATTATCAGATAACAGACATACTTACGAAGCCATTATCAAGTAAAAACTTTACCAGATAGATCTGAACTCAAAGTAATTGAAGGATCAAACCTTGGAGAGAAAGAAAAGCACACAAGTTCAGATCCGAAACCTTTAATGCTTGAAAACCCTAGATGGAAGCCAAAATGTGTTACTAATCTTAGTATTGAAGAATCAAAGCTTGCAAGCAGACCATCATCTCGCATCCAAGGAATCGAGGACAATCTGAAGCAGATGTTAACCAATCGAAGCAAGTACGACCCCCTCATAAGCCCAAATCCTCGCCATTGATTGTCATGCTAGAAGAATCGAAGCTGATTCAGACTCAATTTTGAAGATTTCTCTCAGTTTTTATCATTACAATTCATGGCGGTGGAGACAAGAAACCCTAACTTTCATTTGCGGGGAGATATAAAGTATTCAATTGAAAACATACGAGTGTTATTATGTTTATCTCAATACATGGGTCTGGGCTGAAGCCCAATAACCAATTATGTTCAAATGTAATAGTTACCATGCTTATATAAATACACGGTTAACCTCTTTGTACAAATCAATTCATTCAATAACTTTTTTCCTCTGTTTCAATACAAATTCTTCTGCATTAAATCTTTACAGATTTCATAGGAGCTATTCCAAGTCAAATTTGAGATAAAGTTTATTTATGTGTGCGGGTGGTACGCATTGGACAAACATCTATTACTTATACTGGAAAGTATAAACCAAATCATTCATATGCCTACACCTATCCAACTTCTTCAATACTCTTATTTTCGAAATATATCAATTCGTACTTAACCGCTACTATCAGTTTCGCTCTTTCTTTCCTTTCTCATCTTCCTAGTTTCCCAATTGTAGATTAACAGACCCTGCTACTTCCTTCGATCTTTGTGTATCAACAGTTCGTACCTCATTTATGTCTTCATTCGCAGTATTCGCCGATTGATTCAGTCAAAAATTTGGAAAATTCAAGAACTAGGGTTTTTGCAAGTTAGTAATTTGGTAATTTATATTCAAATATTGGATTCCGCTTAGATTCGAGGGCTGATTAGGTAGGATATTGAGGACATCGGTGTTATTCCTCCGACGTGTTAAATTTGATAATGTAAACTGGGGTTTTCCATGTTCGTAATGTCGCCTTAATTAACTAATTTGGGGTTTCTGCAAATAAATACATTTTATGGCGAGTTATGGTAGTTTTAAATCGATTTATTTTCAACCGTGATAATTATGAACTTAGGTTTGTACTTATCGTTTAATAATCTCCAATTTGAAAAAAAAAATAGTGAGAACTTTTTTTCTTTTATCTGCAATTGAACCTTCTTAAGTGATTATAAGTGAGTAGGGAGTCAATGATTTTTTCAGTCAAATATTTAAGACACAATTTCTTCAATATAAGAAACAATCGGTATTCTTACGATTCCTCAATATTGTTTTATTTTCAGATAGTTATGTATGTAATCCAATATATATTATATAATATTAGGTTAGATTTGTTATCTAGGGTTGTAAATACATATGTCTTATGGTATGGTTGCGTTTCTTTTATGCTTAAAGCTTGAAATGGGAAATAAATTAATGTACCCCAATTTTTGTACATTATTTCGTATTTACAAATTTCTGTTTTAATATGAATTCAAACCCATGCAATGGTCCAAAATAATTGAATACCACTCTACATAACTTTAAGTCAAGTTTATTTGTGCTCTGCATTTTTCTACCTTTCAATATAGGTAAACTAAATTATGAGCTATAAACAAGTTAGATCTTTATACCCACCTTTTCCTTACTATATTTTCGTACTGTATGAGGAAATATGAGATACCATGTGTATACGACATAGCATTTTCTCCCACCTTATGTTAGTAGATTACATGAAAATGATACAAAGAGTGGCAAACCAAGATTGTGGAAGACGATTAGTGGATCAACCAGTTTTGCTTCCTGTATCTGTGGAACTATTGAACATAAATATAGTTTACACCAATTATATATTTGATTTCCATTTGTAGTAATATTGTAGTTTATTTAATTGACATGGTTCATCATCGATGGAAAACTTCATTGCGTACAAAGGTTGGAACTATTTGTGATGTTCCTCTTCAATCATCTTTCCAGTATTTCTTTTCCCCAAAACTCTTTCATTTTTTAAAATAAATCTTTTGTCTTCTCCATTAATTACTTTTCCTCCTCACATACTCCTAATCCACTATTCCCTTATATTTTTCCAGTTCACGTCCCAAGTTGAATTCTATCATTGCATTGTTATAGAACATGGCCACTTAATTGATTCGGGGATCCATAACAAAATAATTAAGCCTTCAAATTTTTTATTCCCTGTTATGAATGCATGGGGTCATGTTTTTACTGTTTAGTCATTATTGTATAGTTTTTTATTTTTAGTCTACCCTTTTTCCCTTGATTTAAAATATATGCAACCATATGCAAGATGGACAGGAAATTAACTCATTGTTCACCAAGCATTTTAGATTTGTGCTTGAAAAAGGAAAATCTTTGTGTTTATGTCATTTTACTTATTTTATTTCATGCAAAAGTTAAAGTAAACATGTAACGACCCAGAAAATCTGAACCAATTTAAAATTTTTAAATTGGATAAAATAATGGATTTTAAATATTTAAAATAAATATTTTAAATAATGGCGATGAAAACTGAGTTTGAATCGACATTTGAAAACGAATATAATTAATTATAATTATATATAGAATTGAAAATGGCGCGGTAGTTCGATAATTCGATTTCAAACTTCAATTGAATATACCGGGTGCAAAACAATCCGGATTTTAGTGAAACCAAAAACATTAGGATCTAATTGATAATATCTTTCTAACGAATCCGACCAATCGAAATTTGATAGCGGGAATCAAAAGATATGTCCAGTTGAAAATTCTAAATAGTCGCTATGGAATTCAGGCCCTTAAAAATGGACATTTTGCAAATGACCTCGGATTTCGACGAAACCACTTTTGTTGGATCCGCAGGGTCAAGTTATTGTTAGACTTCAAATTTCATAATTTTTCGAATCAATATGTGAGCGTGGCAAAGGAAAACGCGTTTAACCGGTTTTAGTTGATTTTAATCGACTGGAAATTGGTCATTTTTCAAACTGTCTCAGAATTTGACGAAACTAGTTTTGTTAGGACCGTATCGTCAATATGAAGCTAGAAAATATTTTTCTGGAATTTTTCTAGTTAGTATGTGACCCCGGTAATTTGAAATGTGCGTTTAAAATTCAATATAGTGATTTAAATGAAAATTCAAAAGGAAACTGATTGTAACGATCAAATCAGCTTGCGATGCATATCCCATTGTGTTCGGAATGGGGGTAAAACGCTATGGACGACAGGCGGTGGGCCTCGTTTCGAGGTCGTATGTAAAAGTCAACCTATTTGCAAAATTAAATAATTAAATAATAAAAAGGAAAAAAATAATAATTTTTAATTCCCCCCCTTTTATCTTCCTTTCTGCCCCCCCCCCCCCCCGTTCATTTTAATTTCAAACGAAAAGAAAAAAAAAACTAAAAACCTATCGACCCGCCGCTCAGCCACCAGAAGGCGCCATCGCCTCGTCGAAGAGACCCCGCCTCCGCCTGTTCCCCCTCCATCGATCGAAGACCCGAGCCTCCAGAAGCCATCGCGAGCGATTCGAGAGCCCCCCCCCCAGTTCGAGACGCTGACGCCGCCGCCCCCTGGAAGCGAGCTCCGTCTTGCCGCCGACGTCTCCAACCCCCCCCCCCTTCTTCGCACCAATGTAAGTATTTCTATTTTATTTTGTTTTTATTTTTAATTCTTAAAACTGATTTTTTATAGGATGTTAAAACTGATTTTAAAAGGATGTAAATACTGATTTTTATATAAAGTAAAAACTGATTTTAAAAGGAAGTAAAAACTGATTTTAAAAGGATATAAAAACTGATTTTTTTTTAAAAAACGTTTAAAAACTGAAATAGAAAAGGTTTAAACTATAAAAAGAAAATGGTTTAAACTTTAAAAAGAAAAAGGTTTGAACTTTAAATAGAAAAAGGTTTTAACTTTAAAAAGAAAAAGGTTTTAACTTCAAAAAGAAAAAGGTTTGAGCTTTAGAATGGAAAAAGATTTGAACTTTAAAAAGGAAAGGATTTGAACTTTAAAAAGAAAAATCAGATTTTTATATATTGAAAGTCTAAGTAAAAATCATATTTTTATATATTGAATAGCGAAGTCAAAATCATATTTTTATATATTGAATAGCGAAGTCAAAATCATATTTTTATATATTGAATAGCGAAGTCAAAATTCGATTTTTATATATTGAATAACATAGTAAAAATTCGATTTTTACATATGTAGAGAATACGGGCGAAAGCGACAAAAAGGCGAGATTGGCGAAGATTTCTAAAGGAAGAGTCGTAGTATTGGATAGCTATTGGTGAGATTTCTGATTTAAAAATATTATATATGTGTTGAAGTAAAAGTGAATTGCTATATATAAATATATATATCTATATATATATACGCCCCTCGTCCACAAACCATGGACGATATTTATTGATTGAAATTGTTGTGATAATTGATTGATAGCGAATGATTGTTTGTGATTGTTTGTGATTGATATTGGTTGATAGTGGTTGAAAAATACCCGTTTGTGGTTAAGAAATATTTGGTTGAAACCACATAGGATTAGTTTGTGGAAATGAAATAAATATATACATGCCGCCTGCGTGCGAACTAGATGCATGATCCCCATTGTCAAAAACCGCGAGGTTTTAAGGTAGAGCGAGGAGCCGTACTAGAGACGGTCCCGGTTTAACTACCCTGCCGTTATGCTGCCGAAATTTTGAATAATATTCGTGTGTTTGAATTATTTTCATATGCTTAAACTATATTTATTCGTTGAATAGAAAACCTTCATGTGTTGAATTGATATTCATTCGTGATTAGAAATTCATGTGTTGAATGGTATTCATATTTTGAAAGAAATTGTTTTATGATAAAAATCCTATTTTTGTCACCAATATGAACTATATAGAATAATAGTGTTTTAAAATGAATTGTTTTGCAATAAAAATCACATTTTTATTGTATGCATAAATCGTTGAAATGTGAAGTGTTAAAAATAGCCACTTGTTCAAAATAAACATATATGAGTTGAAATATTCATTAATTAGCTAATGAAATGATTTGCACCTATTTATGTAACATTAGAATGAATGGTGTTTTTAAACCAAATAGAAATTAAATATGAAGTCGAATAGAAAATGATAAATGACAAGAACCGTGTATATATGTACATGCATATTCATTGAACAGGTTATAGCAAAGGGGCTAGAGAAGAGGAATAAAATTTTGTGCCCGACAAATAGGTACACATTTACTGTTTTGTTTGGGTGATGATTTTATGAGCCTGTTGGCTAGCCGCTTGGCTTTTTCTTTTTCTTTTTGAGATTAGAAGGACCGGGAAAGCTATTTGCGATTTCCCGATGCTCCCGGTGCAGGGGAGGTTATGGCGAAATTTTCCAAAATTTTAAGGTGTTAGAAAAATATTTGAAGTGAAAACGATATTGAAATCATTGAATGAACTATATTTATATAAATATATAAATATAAATAAAATTAAAACGAAACGAAGCCGTGCAGTTCGTATTTTGAAACCGTGATTTCAAACGACTGGTGCGGGGAATCCGACCATTGGATTTTCCCGAAACCTCAACCGTCGGGTTCGCCTTGGAAATATCTTTCCAACGGCACCAACCTTGTAAAAATCCAACGGTTGGATTGTATGGAATGTTTAATTCAAATCTGAAGAAAAACAGCGCCAGAAGCGATTATATTTATATATATATAAATATAATTATATATTAAATCGAATAACGACGCTGCAGTTCGTATTTTGAAATCGAAACTTCAAACGATTGTACCGGGAGATCCGACCGTCGGATTTTCTCGAAACTGGAACCGTTGGATTCGTTTCGAAAAGACCTTTCTAATGATGTAAATTTTGTGAAGATCCAACGGTTAGATTTTCAGATATGTGTAAATCAAATCTGAAGAAAAACAGCGCCACGGCCGCGTTATGGCCCGAAGCGTCGTTTTGAATAAATGAGCTATTTTAAAATAAATAAAAATAGCGATAAATCGATATAAAATATCACAAATGATATGGAATAGAAATAAACTGAATTTGCTCGATTTATGTTGTATTTGATGGTTGAATGTGTTTGGTGTGAAAATTACATTAAAGAACAATATTGGTGTTGTCGAATAATTTAACCATTGAAATAAATTGACTTGAAATTCTAAATATACGCGAATTATTTGAAAAGGCCGAGTTAATTCTCATTTCGAATAATTGACCGACGATTGAAAGTCGAAGATGAAGACGATGGTCGAAGACCGGAGATCTTCACCTCGTTTGGATGGTAACCGAGGTCCTGATTGGGAGGCATCCCGAAATATGGATAATGAGTGGTGATCGTTCAGACGTACGTGGTGATCGATGGGTTTGCGAGGTATTTAGTGCCTCCGGTTTCGTTCAGACCCAGAACGGACTTGTAAATGGACTGTGTGTCTGACATTGGAGTTTATTCTGTGTTGATTGATTTCTGTTAAATATACATCTGTTTGGCGGCGGAGAATTTATTCTTTTGCTTAACGCCCTTCTCTGAGACGCACGAGCTCAGAGGTTGTATATCGATGGACATCAGTCGCATGGCATGAACTGCCTGTGTGGCATGCTAAGATGCAGTGATTAGGGCTTCTGTTGAAAAGCAAAGTCTTGTGGTGATGATCAAAGCACCGCCTGTGTGGCGTAGCTTTGTGTATAACGTGAATTCGCGAGCCTCACACCCCGGTATGAACCTAAAACGGGAGAGGACATCAGGGAGGGCATGCATTTCTTTCTAGCTAAGGTGGTGTCAGTGACCTACCAGCCCTGACATTTATATACTTTTCACCTATGTGGTTGTTGCTGTTGCGAGGCGCCTCGGTTTGATCGGACGATCCGGGTCCGATGGAGTCATTCGTTGGCTCGTTTACGCCCCAAAGGGCGGGGAAACGTATTGTTCAGGCATAATAATCCACATCGGTGGACCGGCCCTGACGATCTAAAGGCTTGCCTGCGCGCTTGCCTGTGGGTCGGGCTAGAGAGTCACGAATTCGGTAAGGACTATCTTTTGCCTTGGTTCATGACGGAAATCCAATTTCCAAATACGACATCGTGCGGTTTTGATTGTATACCTATATATGGCGACATAGTGGTATGGGGCATTAATGCCGTCTATGATTGATAGTTATGATTTGAAATTGCTTTCAAAACATATAAACACTAGCAATAATATCAAATGCCTTTGTTTTATTCGTATCAAGCATATCTTGGCCGTTATAAGGTAAAACTCTATCCTCCGGTTTGCGTTGCATTGTGTGATGGGAACTGAGTCTTATAACGGCTTCATTTTTATAAAAAAAAAGCATAGCGATGTTTAAAAGAAAGATTTGTTTTAAAGCACTGGCAATCCAATGGAGTAAACCCGTTCCACGAAAGTGGCGTGGTCATGTGATTAGCCAATTATATATGTGTTGAGTGGATTTCTCATACCAGTCCCATGACTGACTCGTAGTTTGTTTCACTTTCAAACTCGGGTGCCCCTTTTTCTGCACGGGCAGCCTTGTATTCAGGTTTAGCTGGTTCTTTTTCTGGATAGCTGGAGCTGAAGATGGATTCTATCATTTATTCTTTTTATGCTGTTCAGCTCCAATTGTACATATTTTGTTTATTTCCGCTGTAGACATTTATGTATAGCTGAACTGTATTTGTACTAAGTAAGATCCTGTATACTGTGTAACTCTGATGATACTTTTATCCAGTATATTTTATTGTTCATTATCTGGTGTATTTATTTAATTCTGTTCTGCTATTATCTGTTTCTGTGTTATATTCCAAAGATAACCTTGTTTCCGTGAGAACGGGAAATCGGGTCGTCACATCGTGGTATCAGAGCTTTGGTTAAGCTTAGTTCTGGAATATAACATTTGAACGAACTCGTCAGAAATAGAACCAGTAGTGTTCTAGGACGGGTAACTCAATACAGATAGGATCAGCAATATCCTAGTATGAGTAAAGCAGAATGAAATAACACCTGGATAGACACATTTACATTCAAGTATTTGTCTCTATATTTTGAAATATCTTTTCTGTTGACCTGACACTTGATCTGCTATTTGCAGAAGAACTAGAAAATGAGTGCCAGAAACAGAAGAAGTAATACTGACCCGGATATAGAAGCTCTATTCATGAAATATAGAAATCTGGGTGGAAAACCCTTTTCGGGTGAAGAAGCAATTATGAAAACACAAGCTTGGATTCGTTCGGCTGAGAAAATCTTCGAAGCATTAAAGCTGAGGGATGACCAGAAAAGATTACTGGCCTCCTGGGCTCTCAAGGATGAAGCTTTGTTCTGGTGGGATTCGGTTATAGAGAATAATCCAGAAGGTGATATCACCTGGGACAGATTCAAAGTGATTTTCTTAGAAAGATTTACTCCTCTCGAAGCGACCGAGCGATTATGTGACGAATTTTCTTATCTAATACAAGGTGACATGACCATCCCAGAATATCATAAGAAATTCAGCGAACTTTCTCACTTTGCTCCTCATCTGATTAAAGACCCAAAGAGGAAGAATCTTAGATTTATTCATGGCCTTCAAAGGAAATACCAGAATAAAGTATTGGGGCATGTGAAGCTTCCTTTCTCAGAAATGATATACATGGCTTATCAGTATGAAGATCTCCATAAGAAAGGAATGTTACGAGACGAAGAAGAAGTCTGTTCTAGTGACAAAACAGAGTCAGAAACTGATATTCCTGAAACCAGTACGAGGTCTGAGGTCAATAAGAGGCCCAGTGCCAAGAGAAAAAGGGCTGAATCTGGGAACGAACGAATAATGACCGCCACGTGCTCAAGCTGCAATAGAAAAGGACATTTGGCGATAAGTTGCAAATCTTGGAACCAACAAAGAAAGAATAAGTTCCCACCCAAGAAGGGATTTCAAGAGAATAGAAAATGTGGTGGATGTCATCAGTCGGGTCATCTTTTAAAGGCCTGCCCGCTATTCAGAAAGACTGGAATAGTTCAAGTAAATGAAGTAGCAGATACTTCTGAGCCCTCAGCTAATCAAGAAAGGCCCGATGTTTTAGAAGGCACGCTTACTGTCAAAAACATTCCAGTTAAAGTACTGTTTGACACAGGCGCGTCGCGAAGTTTCATTGCCAAAGATGCAGCTAAGAAACTGGATTTGAATTTGAAAAAGCTCAAGGAACCGATGACTGTCCAGAATCCGGTTGGGGGTTCCATTGATCTCAGTTGGGTTTGCGGAGTGTCGGTTTCCTTTTCTCGTTATCGGTTTCCTACCATCGCCGCCGTCATGAATTTTAAAGAGTTTGATCTTATCTTGGGGTTAGACTGGTTGACCAAATATGAAGCTGAAGTCAAATGCGCCGACAGAGTCGTAAAGGCGAAGATTAAATCAGGTGATTATATAACCATTCCCTGTGAAGGTCAGAATGCTAATAGAAAAGATTTCTGGTCAGCTCTCGATGTTTCTCCAGCTCAAATAGAAAATATCCCTGAGGTCACAGAGAATATTCCTGACCTCATCAAAGACATTCCTGTCGTCAAGAAATATGCGGATGTGTTCGAAGAAGTTGTTCGCTTACCTCCGCAGAGAGAAATAGATTTCAAAATTGCTTTGATTCCCAATGCAAGGCCGGTAGTTCACGCTATTCGAAGGATGTCCTTGAAAGAAAAAGAGGAATTAGACAATCAAACACGACAGCTCGTATGGAAAGGTCTGATCGGGCCTAGTTTCTCTGATTGGGGAGCAGCAGTGGTATTTGTCCTAAAATCTGACGGTACTCTACGTCTATGTGTGGATTATCGTGATCTGAACAAACAGACAATAAAGAACAAGTATCCATTGCCGCGGATTGATGATTTGTTGGATCGATTGAATGGAGCACAAGTATTTTCACGAATGGACCTAGCTACAGGTTTCCATCAACTTCGAATTGCTGAAGAGTGTGTTCCAATGACAGCGTTCAGAGGCCCCGACTTATTCTACGAGTGGTTAGTAATGCCGTTCGGCTTATGTAACGCTCCAGCTTACTTCGTCGACCTGATGAAAAGGGTATTCAGAGGAGTATTGAATAAATTTGTTCTGGTTTTCATTGATGATATTCTAATCTTCTCTAAATCAAAGGCGGAACATGAAAAGCATCTGGAACAGGTCCTAGAAATCCTCAGAAGGAATGTATTAAAAGCCAAATTTTCAAAATGTATCTTCTGGCAAGATGAAGTAAAATTTCTGGGCCACGTCGTATCGAAAGAAGGAATCGCTGTGGACCCAAGCAAAATCACCGCTATTCAGAATTGGAAACAGCCTAGTACTCCCACTGAAGTCCGCAGTTTTCTTGGATTGGCTAGCTATTACCGGAAGTTCGTTAAAGACTTTTCGAAGATATCTGGCCACTTAACGAAGCTTACAAAGAAGCATTCTAAATTCAAATGGACTCAAGAGAGTGAGGAGGCTTTCGAAGAGCTAAAGTTAAGATTGACGACAGCTCCAGTGTTAACCATCATCGATGGCAACCAAGATCTAAAAGTCTGGACTGATGCGTCTAGAGAAGGCCTTGGAGCAGTGTTAATGCAAAGAGGCCAAGTAATTGCTTATGCTAGCCGTCAACTGAAGCCACACGAGAAGAACTACGTAACTCATGATCTTGAGTTATTGGCTATCATATTCTCTTTGAAAATCTGGAGACACTATCTTCTAGGCGAGAGATTTGAACTGTTTACAGATCACCAGTCATTAAAGTATCTGTTCACTCAGAAGGACTTGAACTTGAGGCAGCAACGTTGGCTGGAGTTTCTTGCAGCATATGACTTTGAAATCATATATACTCCAGGGAAAGCCAATGTCGTGGCCGACGCGCTGAGCAGAAAGAATGTAATGATCGCCAGCTTTATTATCACGACTTCCTTGATGGATAAATTATCTATTCTTCAGAAGGAGGATAACTTTATCAAGGAAATGATCAGAAGGATTCAGAAAGGCGAACCCTCGTGTTTTCAAATAGATAACGACGAGACCCTGAGATTGAAAGGAAGGATTTGTGTTCCTGACATCCCCGAACTCAAAAGGGAAGTGTTAGACGAGTGTCACAAGTCCAAGCTGAGTATACATCCTGGCGTGGCCAAAATGTATAACGATCTCAAAAGAACATTCTGGTGGAAGGCTATGAAGAGAGACGTTTCAATATATGTTAGTCGATGCCCTACTTGCCAACTAGTCAAAAGCGACCAGCAGAAATTGGCTGGATTATTACAACCACTGGAAGTTCCGGGTTGGAAGTGGGAACATATTTCAATGGACTTCATCGATGGTCTGCCCAGGACCAGAAAGGGAAATGACAGTATTTGGGTGATCGTAGATCGCTTCACGAAGACCGCCCATTTCATAACTGTCAGATCAAACAGAACTGCTCAGAGTCTGGCGCAGATTTACTTCAGGGAAATAGTTAGACTGCATGGAGTGCCGCTCAGTATAGTAAGTGATAGAGATACAATATTCACTAGCAAATTCTGGGAAGCATTTCAAGTCGAGCTGGGAACGAAGTTAAACTTGAGCACCGCTTATCATCCTCAGACAGACGGTCAGACTGAGAGGGTGAATCGCATTTTAGAAGATCTATTGCGGGCTTGTGTTATAGATTTCGGTGGATCATGGGAAGACCATCTGCATTTGGCTGAATTCTCTTATAACAACAGCTACCAGGCGAGTCTGACAATGTCGCCATTCGAAGCATTGTACGGTAGACCGTGCCGATCTCCTGCTTGTTGGGTCGAACCTGGAAATAGACTTGTTTTGGGTCCGGATATGATTCGAGAAGCTGCCGACAAAGTCGATTTTATTAAGAAGCGATTACTCGCCGCTCAAAGCCGACAAAAGAGCTATGCCGATAGAAGAAGAAGAGATATATCCTTTGAAGTTGGCGACTATGTATATTTGAAAGTATCGCCGATGAGAGGAGTTATCCGGTTCGGTAAAACTGGAAAGTTAGCGCCCAAGTTTATTGGTCCGTTTCCTATTCTGGAACGGATTGGAACTCTCGCTTATAAAGTCAAATTGCCTGATTGGTTGCCTGGAGTGCATGATGTATTTCATATATCTCAACTTCAAAACCACGTTCATGATCCAGACTTGATCGTGGAAGAAGCAGCTCAGCAGGATATTGAAATAACCCCAGAATTAGCTGTGAGGCGAGAGCCGCTAAAGATTATCGGCAAAGAAACCAAAGAACTGAGGAACAAGAAGGTTCGCTTGGTCAAAGTGCAATGGAGTGGAGATCCGCGAGATTGTACTTGGGAAACTGAGGAGAGCATACAGAAAGCTTATCCTAGATGCCGAGTAGATATCTCTGATTGACTCCGGTGCAAGGTACATTTGCCCTACTTTGCATTACCATTCAATTCTCTACTCTATTGTTATTTTCTTTTCATAGATGTGCACTTTAAAATTCTATAGGCTGAATGATTTTGAAAAGGGGTTTTGATTAGAATATTTTAGAAAGGTTAGAAACAAATTGGTTGTGGTATTGTGGGATTGTAAATTTATCAAACCACTTTCGACTTTGTTCCTTTTCGGGGACGAAAAGTTTTAAGTGGGGGAGATTGTAACGACCCAGAAAATCTGAACCAATTTAAAATTTTTAAATTGGATAAAATAATGGATTTTAAATATTTAAAATAAATATTTTAAATAATGGCGATGAAAACTGAGTTTGAATCGACATTTGAAAACGAATATAATTAATTATAATTATATATAGAATTGAAAATGGCGCGGTTGTTCGATAATTCGATTTCAAACTTCAATTGAATATACCGGGTGCAAAACAATCCGGATTTTAGTGAAACCAAAAACATTAGGATCTAATTGATAATATCTTTCTAACGAATCCGACCAATCGAAATTTGATAGCGGGAATCAAAAGATATGTCCAGTTGAAAATTCTGAATAGTCGCTATGGAATTCAGGCCCTTAAAAATGGACATTTTGCAAATGACCTCGGATTTCGACGAAACCACTTTTGTTGGATCCGCAGGGTCAAGTTATTGTTAGACTTCAAATTTCATAATTTTTCGAATCAATATGTGAGCGTGGCAAAGGAAAACGCGTTTGACCGGTTTCAGTTGATTTTAATCGACTGAAAATTGGCCATTTTTCAAACGGTCTCAGAATTTGACGAAACTAGTTTTGTTATGACCGTATCGTCAATATGAAGCTAGAAAATATTTTTCTGGAATTTTTCTAGTTAGTATGTGACCCCGGTAATTTGAAATGTGCGTTTAAAATTCAATATAGTGATTTAAATGAAAATTCAAAAGGAAACTGATTGTAACGATCAAATCAGCTTGCGATGCATATCCCATTGTGTTCGGAATGGGGGTAAAATGCTATGGGCGACAGGCGGTGGGCCTCGTTTCGAGGTCGTATGTAAAAGTCAACCTATTTGCAAAATTAAATAATTAAATAATAAAAAGGAAAAAAAAAATTTAATTCCCCCCCTTTTATCTTCCTTTCTGGCGCCCCCCCCGTTCATTTTAATTTCAAACGAAAAGAAAAAAAAACCTAAAAACCTATCGACCCGCCACTCAGCCACCAGAAGGCGCCATCGCCTCGTCGAAGAGACCCCGCCTCCGCCTGTTCCCCTCCATCGATCGAAGACCCGAGCCTCCAGAAGCCATCGCGAGCGATTCGAGAGCCCCCCCCAGTTCGAGACGCTGAAGCCGCCGCCCCCCTGGAAGCGAGCTCCGCCTTGCCGCCGACGTCTCCAACCCCCCCTTCTTCGCACCAATGTAAGTATTTCTATTTTATTTTGTTTTTATTTTTAATTCTTAAAACTGATTTTTTATAGGATGTTAAAACTGATTTTAAAAGGATGTAAATACTGATTTTTATATAAAGTAAAAACTGATTTTAAAAGGAAGTAAAAACTGATTTTAAAAGGATATAAAAACTGATTTAAAAAAAAACGTTTAAAAACTGAAATAGAAAAGGTTTAAACTTTAAAAAGAAAATGGTTTAAACTTTAAAAAGAAAAAGGTTTGAACTTTAAATAGAAAAAGGTTTTAACTTTAAAAAGAAAAAGGTTTTAACTTCAAAAAGAAAAAGGTTTGAGCTTTAGAATGGAAAAAGATTTGAACTTTAAAAAGGAAAGGATTTGAACTTTAAAAAGAAAAATCAGATTTTTATATATTGAAAGTCGAAGTAAAAATCATATTTTTATATATTGAATAGCGAAGTCAAAATCATATTTTTATATATTGAATAGCGAAGTCAAAATCATATTTTTATATATTGAATAGCGAAGTCAAAATTCGATTTTTATATATTGAATAACATAGTAAAAATTCGATTTTTACATATGTAGAGAATACGGGCGAAAGCGACAAAAAGGCGAGATTGGCGAAGATTTCTAAAGGAAGAGTCGTAGTATTGGATAGCTATTGGTGAGATTTCTGATTTAAAAATATTATATATGTGTTGAAGTAAAAGTGAATTGCTATATATAAATATATATATCTATATATATATATACGCCCCTCGTCCACAAACCATGGACGATATTTATTGATTGAAATTGTTGTGATAATTGATTGATAGCGAATGATTGTTTGGGATTGTTTGTGAATGATATTGGTTGATAGTGGTTGAAAAATACCCGTTTGTGGTTAAGAAATATTTGGTTGAAACCACATAGGATTAGTTTGTGGAAATGAAATAAATATATACATGCCGCCTGCGTGCGAACTAGATGCATGATCCCCATTGTCAAAAACCGCGAGGTTTTAAGGTAGAGCGAGGAGCCGTACTAGAGACGGTCCCGGTTTAACTACCCTGCCGTTATGCTGCCGAAATTTTGAATAATATTCGTGTGTTTGAATTATTTTCATATGCTTAAACTATATTTATTCGTTGAATAGAAAACCTTCATGTGTTGAATTGATATTCATTCGTGATTAGAAATTCATGTGTTGAATGGTATTCATATTTTGAAAGAAATTGTTTTATGATAAAAATCCTATTTTTGTCACCTATATGAACTATATAGAAGAATAGTGTTTTAAAATGAATTGTTTTACAATAAAAATCACATTTTTATTGTATGCATAAATCGTTGAAATGTGAAGTGTTAAAAATAGCCACTTGTTCAAAATAAACATATATGAGTTGAAATATTCATTAATTAGCTAATGAAATGATTTGCACCTATTTATGTAACATTAGAATGAATGGTGTTTTTAAACCAAATAGAAATTAAATATGAAGTCGAATAGAAAATGATAAATGACAAGAACTGTGTATATATGTACATGCATATTCATTGAACAGGTTATAACAAAGGGGCTAGAGAAGAGGAATAAAATTTTGTGCCCGACAAATAGGTACACATTTACTGTTTTTTTTGGGTGATGATTTTATGAGCCTGTTGGCTAGCCGCTTGGCTTTTTCTTTTTCTTTTTGAGATTAGAAGGACCGGGAAAGCTATTTGCGATTTCCCGATGCTCCCGGTGCAGGGGAGGTTATGGCGAAATTTTCCAAAATTTTAAGGTGTTAGAAAAATATTTGAAGTGAAAACGATATTGAAATCATTGAATGAACTATATTTATATAAATATATAAATATAAATAAAATTAAAACGAAACGAAGCCGTGCAGTTCGTATTTTGAAACCGTGATTTCAAACGACTGGTGCGGGGAATCCGACCATTGGATTTTCCCGAAACCTCAACCGTCGGGTTCGCCTTGGAAATATCTTTCCAACGGCACCAACCTTGTAAAAATCCAACGGTTGGATTGTCTGGAATGTTTAATTCAAATCTGAAGAAAAACAGCGTCAGAAGCGATTATATTTATATATATATATATAAAAATATAATTATATATTAAATCGAATAACGACGCTGCAGTTCGTATTTTGAAATCGAAACTTCAAACGATTGTACCGGGAGATCCGACCGTCGGATTTTCTCGAAACTGGAACCGTTGGATTCGTTTCGAAAAGACCTTTCTAATGATGTAAATTTTGTGAAGATCCAACGGTTAGATTTTCAGATATGTGTAAATCAAATCTGAAGAAAAACAGCGCCACGGCCGCGTTATGGCCCGAAGCGTCGTTTTGAATAAATGAGCTATTTTAAAATAAATAAAAATAGCGATAAATCGTTATAAAATATCACAAACGATATGGAATAGAAATAAACTGAATTTGCTCGATTTATGTTGTATTTGATGGTTGAATGTGTTTGGTGTGAAAATTACATTAAAGAACAATATTGGTGTTGTCGAATAATTTAACCATTGAAATAAATTGACTTGAAATTCTAAATATACGCGAATTATTTGAAAAGGCCGAGTTAATTCTCATTTCGAATAATTGACCGACGATTGAAAGTCGAAGATGAAGACGATGGTCGAAGACCGGAGATCTTCACCTCGTTTGGATGGTAACCGAGGTCCTGATTGGGAGGCATCCCGAAATATGGATAATGAGTGGTGATCGTTCAGACGTACGTGGTGATCGATGGGTTTGCGAGGTATTTAGTGCCTCCGGTTTCGTTCAGACCCAGAACGGACTTGTAAATGGACTGTGTGTCTGACATTGGAGTTTATTCTGTGTTGATTGATTTCTGTTAAATATACATCTGTTTGGCGGCGGAGAATTTATTCTTTTGCTTAACGCCCTTCTCTGAGACGCACGAGCTCAGAGGTTGTATATCGATGGACATCAGTCGCATGGCATGAACTGCCTGTGTGGCATGCTAAGATGCAGTGATCAGGGCTTCTGTTGAAAAGCAAAGTCTTGTGGTGATGATCAAAGCACCGCCTGTGTGGCGTAGCTTTGTGTATAACGTGAATTCGCGAGCCTCACACCCCGGTATGAACCTAAAACGGGAGAGGACATCAGGGAGGGCATGCGTTTCTTTCTAGCTAAGGTGGTGTCAGTGACCTACCAGCCCTGACATTTATATACTTTTCACCTATGTGGTTGTTGCTGTTGCGAGGCGCCTCGGTTTGATCGGACGATCCGGGTCCGATGGAGTCATTCGTTGGCTCGTTTACGCCCCAAAGGGCGGGGAAACGTATTGTTCAGGCATAATAATCCACATCGGTGGACCGACCCTGACGATCTAAAGGCTTGCCTGCGCGCTTGCCTGTGGCTCGGGCTAGAGAGTCACGAATTCGGTAAGGACTATCTTTTGCCTTGGTTCATGACGGAAATCCAATTTCCAAATACGACATCGTGCGGTTTTGATTGTATACCTATATATGGCGACATAGTGGTATGGGGCATTAATGCCGTCTATGATTGATAGTTATGATTTGAAATTGCTTTCAAAACATATAAACACTAGCAATAATATCAAATGCCTTTGTTTTATTCGTATCAAGCATATCTTGGCCGTTATAAGGTAAAACTCTATCCTCCGATTTGCGTTGCATTGTGTGATGGGAACTGAGTCTTATAACGGCTTCATTTTTATAAAAAAAAGCATAGCGATGTTTAAAAGAAAGATTTGTTTTAAAGCACTGGCAATCCAATGGAGTAAACCCGTTCCACGAAAGTGGCGTGGTCCTGTGATTAGCCAATTATATATGTGTTGAGTGGATTTCTCATACCAGTCCCATGACTGACTCGTAGTTTGTTTCACTTTCAAACTCGGGTGCCCCTTTTTCTGCACGGGCAGCCTTGTATTCAGGTTTAGCTGGTTCTTTTTCTGGATAGCTGGAGCTGAAGATGGATTCTATCATTTATTCTTTTTATGCTGTTCAGCTCCTATTGTACATATTTTGTTTATTTCCGCTGTAGACATTTATGTATAGCTGAACTGTATTTGTACTAAGTAAGATCCTGTATACTGTGTAACTCTGATGATACTTTTATCCAGTATATTTTATTGTTCATTATCTGGTGTATTTATTTAATTCTGTTCTGCTATTATCTGTTTCTGTGTTATATTCCAAAGATAACCTTGTTTCCGTGAGAACGGGAAATCGGGTCGTCACAAAACACCAAAAATCACTACTAATGTGTACCATTATAATATTTTATATGTTCTAATTTTTTTATAGCTTTCCTGAAATTCTTACCATTGGGCACGCTGCAAAATGTAGGTTTTGACCTTAATATGGATGACTTTTAAAGTGAGTAATTTGGTATTCTGTAATGTGCTTTATAAAGATAAGCCGATAAGGTACACCTTCACTTATTAACAAATGTGTGCACAAATGACTTTATCTAGAATCTTTCATTTTAGATATCATAGCCTTCACTTCTTGATGAGTTTGCTATTGGATAAATTCACCACAAGTCAGTCCAATTTATATCAACTCATGTAAAAAGGATTAAAAATTAAACTGAGCGACTACTATGCATCAAAATGCGGATGTATAATAGAAAGAGAGATTATTATCTTTTGCCCATCAGAAAAGAAATTGAAAAGTTTGTGAATGATGTTAGGCAAATAAATATAAGACCTGTTTGAGCCTTTTAAATTGTTTTTTATACTCTTTAATTTGTTAACAGTCTTTCAAAATGTAGTCCTACAAAAAATGATTTTATTCCAATATTTCAAAGATGATATTTGCCAAGGTTTACTTTTCAGCATGATTAATCTGCAACCTACAACGTATACATGTGTGGATTTGTGACATTCATCTATGTTGATCATATTTTTTCTTTATACCCTGTAGTTTATATAATTTCACATGTTAATAAATATATTTTACTTTCATTAGAAGAATTTATTTAATTTCAACTGTAGAATTTCTATTTGATTAGGTATACCACTACACTACATATATTTACAGCTAACTTCACATGTTTAGTTACACTCACAGCATGTCAGTTGGGCAGTTCAATTTCATATTTAGTTGTTGGTTGCATCTTATGCTTAGGAGAAGCAATATTTATATTTGTTGAGAATAGATTACCACAAACAATTATATATGATATCAAACAAGTGTTTGTGTATGTGTGCACTCGTGCGTACGTGAGCTCATGCATTCCTGTGTACACACATGTATTTATTATTATAATAGGAAAGCGTAATCCATGACTTTACTTGATTTACACGTGTCCGTTTATTTTGTCTTCCTTTCTTTTCCAATTCTATCCTTTTGGTGAGGAGGCAACAGTTACTCTTTAATTCTAACCTCCCTTCCTATCAAGAAACAAGCATCAGTCTTTTCTATTCCTAGGATCCCAATTTGAATTGATAATTGAAAATGGTGGTCTCATCTTACTAAACATCATTGGTGAAGAATCATATCACTGGTAAAGAATCAATATTGATCGTTACTCTCACTAAATTGTAATTTCTCTTCATTTTTCTCGACTCGGATTTTGCAACATTTTCAGTCAACCATTCTAAGCATATATACTACTACGCATATCGCTTATTTATAGTAGATGCATGTATTTCTCTATGTTAATATTTTTTGTGTCCGATGAATTTTAGAACTAGAATAAAATTATACATCATGGATTGACAATACAGATATATTATAACCAAAAAAACACTTATATACCTAACCAGTAAGTTTCCAGCTCCAATTCCTATTTAAAATGGCATTAATTCAGAAGGATATGTTATTCTAACAAGCTCATATTCATAGTAACTTTTTGTTATCCTTATTGTTAGTTCAGCTAATAGGCCTACGTTAAATAAGCACAAAAATAATTATGAATTTGCAATAAGCAACATAAACTGCAAAAGAAGGATAATAATGGTCATAGCATATTTCAAGTAAGCTGTCCTTTATTTTTGATTTACTACAGTAGAATTGATTTGTTGGGCTTCATTTCCTACGTTTTATAAGCTGGCTGTTAAATTTATTTCCTCCTTTTATTATCTAGAAATGATTATTTTTTTGCATCAGATAATAAGAATCAGACTATGAAACGAACAAAACATGGTTATGATGTTTTCAAAATACAGATAGTAAGATCCACTACTACAAAAACACCATATTACAACTTTAATTTTATAACTGTGCGAAAAGCACAGTTGTAATAAATGCTTTTTTACAACCGTGCAAAACACACTGTTGTAATAAATGTTTTTTACAACTGTGAAAAAATCACTGTTGTAATAAACATATATATCACAACTTTTCTTTTTTGTCTGTTGTAATAACTAATATATACTAATTAATTTCTGATAATTAATAGTTAAATTAGAAAGTTGTTTAAACTTATTTTTAGTAACTCTTTTTTCTATTTCTTGTATTAGAGACCTATTAAATATTAATAAGTCTTTTATATTTAATAATTAGTAATATTAACATTTAAGAATAATTCATATTCAATAATAAATTTACAAATTAATACCAATTACTATTAATTACTATTACACTAGATAAAAACTGCTTAATTGATGATTAAAAAATAATAGTTACTTTTTAAAAATTACTATTAAATATTTAATAGTATATAATCAATAACATTTACATAATAATTAACTTTTAATAGTTGGAATTCAATTATAACGTTGAAGAAATAGGTAACAATTAATAATAACTACTATTAATCAGTAATATTTAATATTTTAGTAAAAATCATTTCTCAAGAAATTCATATTATATTTATATTTAATTATAACAAAGAAGAAACAAGTAGTAACTAATAATAGTTGTTATTATAAGTAATATTTAAATTACAAATAATTCTCAGGAAATTCAAATTATATTTAATATAATTTTTCATATATTAGTTCTGATTTATAATATTTGATTTTATAAATTTGGATGAAATTTTGATTATGACAAATAACAATTGGGTGTGCCTTTAAAAAACCGGCTGTCGTGTTAATGGAAAAGATGAAAATTTGAGCGGTAGGCGTGAAATTTGGGCGCGTGTTATATTGGACTCCTTATGTCGGTCCTTATTCTTCCCTAAATAAAAATCGATCCCTAATTTCTTCCCCAACTCCAGTTCTCCCATGTCCGCTCAGTCTCCCTGCTTCGTATAATCTTTTTTCCCTCGCAAGATCCACCGCAACTTCTTTTTTCACATTTAGCTTCCAGATCGCTTCCATCTCTGGTTCCACTGTACTGATAATCTCCCCTCCTCCTTGGCGCCCGAGTTCCCCTTTCCATTTTAACCGCAGTTCGCCACCAGATCCCTTTTTTTGTGGTCTTCAATCTATTAGCTTCCACTCCACTCCATATGCTAAACCTAGCTTTACGGCTTACTCTCTCTTGTCTAGATCTGGTATTGTAATCGACACTGCTTGCCGAGCGAGGAGTCTACCCGAAATTACAGTGTTCTTGGTGTCTCAAAGTGGTTTTATGGGTTTGGATGTTATCGTCTTTCTTAGGGAGGTTTTACGGTGGTGTTTCATGGATTTTGCCGAAGCTGGTTTATTTTTGGGTGAGTTTACTGTTCGTTTAGTATTTTTGCTATGTTATATACTATTATTATGATACTTTCCCTATTGGAGCTATTTGAGGCATATACTGGCATTTGCAGAGCACGATTCACCGTTGGTCCTTTACTGGTCCACTGGTGGGGTGATAAACTGGAGTGTTTCTATGTTTCTAATACACGCTGGTCAGTTTTGTTCTTCCCACTCAGTTGTTGAATAATGTATTTACTTACTTAGTCCTTTAGATCCAGTTGAAGCTAATCTTACATGCGGTCCTATGTTTCTAATACAAGCTGGTCAGTTTTGTTTTTCCTTCGTCGACTTATCTTCCCCCCTATTCAATTGAATTTATGTTAACGTAATTTGTATGATTCAGTCATTTTTCATATTCAATAAAAAATCATTTTACATTCATCGCTTCTAGCGATTACAAGGATAATACTTCTATAAAGATAATGAATTTTGATTGTATGGAACTCTTGAAACTCACGTCAATCTTGATTCCTCAAGCACAGATATATACTTTAAAATTGCTTCTACATTAATATCAGTATTGTATTTTTTCGAGGTGACCTACGGCTGTTTTTTTCCCTTCCTCTATCATCTTTAATTTCACTGCTATTCCCCCTCTTTTTGAAAGCATTATAAAGTTAACGTGCAACATAATTCCTGGTTTAGTAAATATTTTATATTTCTTTCTTCATACATGCCTATTGTATATTAGCCGTAAATGTAGCTTCTAAAGTATACGTGAAGCGGCCTACAATATAATAACTGCTTAAACAGTAACTTCTGAATGGATAACATTCGATCATTTTTGACATTCAGTTTGTAACCATAGTACAAAATCATATATCTGGGACATATGTGCACATAGTGCCCTGAGCTTACTGATTTTCACGGTTTTACATGTTTGAATTACTTACTTGCTAACCATATGCTTGAATTCTTGTTCACTTCATTTGCAGTACACAACTAAGCCTACTAAAGCCTGAAAAAGATCATTCATGGATGATTTTCTGAAAAAGATCAAAAACCATATAACCAAAAAATGGTAGGAGACATTGTAGATGGCAGTCTTGGAAAAAGAGCACAGCTATACGATGCAAAAGTTACAAATTAACTCTAGCTTGTTTTCTAACATCAATGGGAGGTTCGCTCGTTGGTTATGATCTCGGCGTTTCTGGTATTTGTTTTCTCTTGTCATTTTATTTTATCTTATTTATGGCTTTGTAGTTTCAAATGCTGCTCTTCTCCAAAACTTAGAAAATGTGGGTGGAGTGACCTCCATGGATGATTTTCTGAAGGATTTCTTCCCAGCTATATACAAAAGAAAACAAGCACATCTACAGGAAATTGACTATTGCAGGTGCTTGGTTGAACGTTAGATCTCATATGTCATATTGCGGCAAAATATGAAACTAGGTAATGTTTACTTTATTGTTCAATCTATTTTTGACCAGATATTTGATAAAATTCATTTTAAATTCCGACAAAAATGTTAATCGCCAATCATGGTGATGTTATGCTTTAGTTTCTAATTATAAAGTGTGCATCATCGATAATGCTGTTTCCAAAACATGTTCATTTAATATAACAAGCATAATAAGATATGTAACATGTAATGTTTGTTTTAAGATGATGTGTTATGTTTTTGTTCATTTTAAATATCATGTTTACAAATCATTATAGTTTCCTTCTCCTTCATACTTTCGTCACAATAACAATATATATGAGCTTGCACCTCTAATGAATTTTTTTTTCCGCAGTCCCACCGTTGACCGCAAGGTTGGAAAGTTTGGATTGATGTGGCGGTGGATCTTGATGCTTTCTTGTGGAAGTCGAATTCCGAAATGACTACCATTGGAGAAGCTGTTGGATTAACTGTGGCTTGGAATAAAAATTACGTTGCCTTCAGTTAGAGTGCTTTAGTACGGTATGCTCATGTATCTTTTGTGGACAAAGCTTCTATCTTTCTTGTGTGTTAGATCAATGTATGTATTTTGAAACGGTTATGTTTTTTGTGACGGGTTTAGTTGGTGATGTACTATGTGTATGTTAATCGAATATTATGTTAATTAATATATATGAATGATTCTGTATAGTTATATTTGTTGCATTGAAATATGAATCATATTAGTATTAATATATATGAATTCTTTATATTAGTAAGGTGTATATAAGTTACAACAGCGAAAAAAAGTTGTAATAAATCATTTTACAACGGTGAGCAAAAGTTGTTAAATACCCTATTTCACAACGGTGTTGCAACGGTGCAGAAATGTTGTAAAAGATATATGTATTTTACAACTTCTTAATACACGACGATGGCTCCACCGTTGTAAAAACCTTTTACAACATTTTTCCACCGTTGTAATATGGTATATTTCACAACGGTGTTGCAACGGTGCAGAAATGTTGTAAAAGATATAAGTATATTACAACTTCTTAATACACGACGGTGGCTCCACCGTTGTAGAAACCTTTTACAACGTTTTTGCACCGTTGTAATATGGTATATTTGTTGTAGTGATCTTTTTTTAATTGGGAATATATTGATATGTGAATACAATATAAAAATGTAATTGCACAACTGTGTCCATTTCTTAATCAGTTATATGTCTGAATAGAGAAATATATAATAACCATAGAGAATAAATTTATGGTATGAAGATTTTATCGGCTGTAGTCAGGAGAAAATAATTCAAATCTTGCATAACATAACCTTTGTTTGAGTCCTTAATGCACAATCGACCATTGACACCATGTTTGATTTCAGTTTAAAATCACATTATATCTTGTTTACAATCATTTATTTAATTATAAAGTAATTAATAGTGGTTTTGGATTCTTTAGGGATTACATGCTTTAAGGTCTGGGACATTGGAAATGTGAGCAATAAAAAGTTTCAGGATACATAGGCCAATCGAGAAGCTTATTGATTCTCCAAGCAGTAATTGTCTACTCTTTGTTTTAAAATCAATTTGATTATAAATTTATCATAAATCAAAGACCTTAGTTTTAATATTCATATCCTTACTTTGACTATCATGATATTTTTTTTTCATAATTTGATTGTAAACTTTTATGCTAAATAATATAAACACATTCCGGCTTTGTCTTGGAGTACGTTTTCATATGTTTTAGATGTGATAACATGAAAGTTAGATATTATTATTAAATCAACCCTTATTTCCTCTAAAATATATTATGGAAATAAAACAATAGTATTTCATTCAACATCAATTGGAGATTCCCTAACATGATGCATTTAAGTATTGATTTAACTTAAATTATTCTCATGTTTTGCTTGTAGTAATTTTAGGTGTGTGTTTATTTGAATATTCATCTAATTCAAATTAGTATCATATCTTGCTTGCCTTAATTTTAGGTGGTTTCCTTAAACACATTTAATTCAAATAGGCATGTTGAGAGTAAGGGTCAATGTAGCTTGAGTGTTACAAAGAGTGATTATGCTTGATACACTGATGGATCATAAATAATTATCAGGAGGTACCATAGCAATGCTCTTCATTATTGAAGCATATTATACATATTTGTTAAGCATTGATAAATAATTATCTTGGTACTATGACATTAGGTAAACATCTTAGGTCTGGCTGGCACTAATATATGACACTAACTTGGTTTACGCTTTCAAATACTGAGTGTTAGAGACTAATTTCTCAACAGCCCGGTTAAAGTTGTGAAGCATTGTGGAGGCGAGAAGATTCAACGATATTAAAGCACTAAAACATAAGCTATTGAAGACCAACTAGAGGTATTATTTTTATCACAAATCTGATTTAATAAAAAAAATGTTGGAATTGTGAAATTTTGAATATCTTGAAATAAGAATTTTGAAACAACTATGTTTTCAAAAAGTTTTATGTTCAGGTAAGACACTTCTCCATCTTTTTTGATAGAGATATTTATATGTGAAGATCTTGCTTCCACGTTTAAATTCTAAAATGATAAATCCACATTGGAGTACCATAACTTTTAATGCTTATTGTTAAAACCCACAAAATTATTGGATTTTGCTTACGTTTTTTATTTTAATGGAGTATGCCCATTGTTATTTTTTTCTTTTTTTTAATATCGTTTTCATGACTAAATCAAATGCTTTCTGTTAAGTGCTTTCATGACTAAATCATTCCTTCTAAAAACTGATATGGTAATATTTGTTATGAAAATCGAGCATATGCGGAAGCGCAATAAATAGGATCTAGATTTGCCAATTGAACACCAATCTAATCTATTTGCAATTATTCTATTACATCAACAAAATAGTAAATAACTATAGCAGAGAAACAAAGAGACACAATATTTATATTGGTTCCACTATCCTCGAGATAGTGTACGTCCAGTCCAACAGAGAGAGATTTTATTCCACATGAGAGAATCACAATAGATTACAAAATAAGAGTTTACATATCCAAACCTCAATCAGGTTTAACAAGAAGAGACACCATTGGGGATCACTGGCTCCAGGCCAGGATGAGTTTACACTAAAGTGTACCCCTCAATATATAGCCAGTGCAAATTTATGTGAGCCATCAATTAAATTACCAGCATATGGTAATAATATAATGGAGGCAAATTACCATAACAACAAATGTGCAAACATAGGAAGTAAATCAATTCGTTTTTTAGCATAGATGGAAGAAATTAATCCCTTCATTTATTTCTGTACCACCTCATCAAATGCAATCAATGCATTCCCATTACAAAAATATTTACTTTCCATTCTTTGCAAATTTGTTCCAATCAATTTGTGATTTTGTATCACCAAATTTAACACTCCACCTTGATGCAAAATCACATATCTCCAGCACCCCACCTTGAGTCAAATTCTCTTCTCATCATAAAACTCTTCAATAGAGCTCCACCTCAATCAAAATCTCACAACGAGATATAACAAAAATGAATATTTACCAAATGGGTTCCAGCAAAACCACCCCCCATCACATAATTGTTAACGAGCTCAGACTACGTCCCCGCCCGCCAACAAAATGTTGCAAATATCCAAAATAAAAAAAAGATTCCAAAGTAATCTCAACACCACCAAGACCAAAAAAATATTCTCTCAATTAAAACCAACCTCGATTTCAAGGCAAAGAGATACACCCAGTCGATTTGAAAGGACTACGACCACACCTCAATTACAAACACAACCCACCGCCTGCAAAAGATGCATCTACCACCTGAGCTGCACTGTGCATCATTCAACGGTCTAAAAAATGCTTGCAATACCACAAGATCTCCATCGTCTTTTTGGATTTCAAAACTCGACATCCGTCTTCATTTGACATGATCTCTTCATCTCCGGGATCCATCGAGCATCATCAACATCTAGACCCTTGTCGATACCATGATCCTCCACCTTAGGACCATAAGCAGTGACCATATTAACCTCTCCACCTTGCTGTGGATTAGGTTCTTCAACCGTCACCCGCCTTCTTCTTCGTCTTCTTCCATCTTCCCTCATCCATATCAGAGGGCTTCTTCACCATAAACTCCATATCACGTCAAAGTTTCCAGATTGGAATGCTCTTCACTCTCGACATAATCTCCTCCACCAAAGTCTCCTTTTCTCCAAAATAGTAATAGCATAATCACCACTGAATCTACCAACTTTTGTAGAAATAATTGATGCACAATTTAAAACAAATCGCCTCGCTCTGATACCAATCTGTTATGACAATTGAGCATATGCGGAAGCGCAATAAATAGGATCCAGATTTGCCAATTGAACACCAATCTAATCTGATAGCAATTATTCTATTACATCAACAAAATAGTAAATAACTATAGCAGAGAAACAAAGAGACACAATATTTATACTGGTTCCACTATCCTCGAGATAGTGTACGTCCAGTCCAACAGAGAGAGATTTTATTCCACATGAGAGAATTACAAGAGATTACAAAATAAGAGTTTACATATCCAAACCTCAATCATGTCTAACAAGAAGGGACACCATTGGGGATCACTAGCTCCAGGCCAGGATGGGTTTACACTAAAGTCTACCCCTTAATACATAGCTAGTGCAAATCTATGTGAGTCATCAATTAAGTTACCAACATATGGTGATAATATAATGGAGGCAAATTACCATAACAACAAATGTGCAAACATAGGAAGTAAATCAATCCGTTTCTTTAGCATAGATCGAAGAAATTAACCCCTTCATTTATTTCTGTACCACCTCATCAAATGCAATCAATGCATTCCCATTATAAAAATATTTACTTTCCATTCTTTGCAAATTTGTTCCAATCAATTTGTGATTTTGTATCACCAAATTTAACACTCCACCTTGATGCAAAATCACATATCTCCAGCACCCCACCTTGAGTCAAATTCTCTTCTCATCGTAAAACTCTTCAACAAAACTCCACCTTCAATCAAAATCTCACAACGGGATACACCAAAAATGAATATTTACCAAATGGGTTCCAGCAAAGCCACCCCCCATCACACAATTATTAACGAGCTAAGACTACGTCCCCGTCCGCCAATAAAATGTTGCAAATATCCAAAATAAAATAAAAAACAGATTCCAAAGTAATCTTAACACCACCAAGACCAAAAAATTATTCTCTCAATTAAAACCAACCTCGATTTCAGGACAACGAGATACACCCAGTCGATTTGAAAGGACTACGACCACACCTCAATTACAAACACAATCCACCGCCTGCAAAAGATGCATCTACCACCTGAGCTGCACCATGCATCAACCAACGGTCTAAAAAATGCTTGCAATACCACAAGATCTACATCATCTTTGTGGATTTCAAAACTTGACATCCGTCTTCCGTTTGACATGATCTCTTCATCTCCGGGATCCCTCGAGCATCATCAACATGTAGACCCTTGTCGATACCATGATCCTCCACCTTAGGACCATAAGCAGTGACCATATTAACCTCTCCACCTTGCTATGGACTAGGTTCTTCAACCGTCACCCGCCTTCTTCTTCGTCTTCTTCCATCTTCCCTCATCCATATTAGAGGGTTTCTTCACAATAAACTCCATATCACGTCCAAGTTTCCAGATTGGAATGTCCTTCACTTTCGACATAATCTCCTCCACCAAAGTCTCCTTTTCTCCAAAATAGTAATAGCATAATCACCACTAAATCTACCAACCTTTGAAGAAATAATTGATGCACAATTTAAAACAAATCGCCTCGCTCTAATACCAATCTGTTATGAAAATTAAGCATATGCGAAAGCGCAATAAATAGGATCTAGATTTGCCAATTGAACACCAATCTAATGTGATAGCAATTATTCAATTACATCAATAAAATAGTAAATAACTATAACAAAGAAACAAAGAGACACAATATTTATACTGGTTCCACTATCCTCGAGATAGTGTACGTCCAGTCCAACAGAGCGAGATTTTATTCCACATGAGAGAATTACAAGAGATTACAAAATAATAGTTTACATATCCAAACCTCAATCATGTTTAACAAGAAGAGACACCATTGGGGATCACTAGCTCCAGGCCAGGATGAGTTTACACTAAAGTCTACCCCTTAATATATAGCCAGTGCAAATCTATGTGAGTCATCAATTAAGTTACCAACATATGGTGATAATATAATGGAGGCAAATTACCATAACAACAAATGTGCAAACATAGGAAGTAAATCAATCTGTTTCTTTAGCATAGATCAAAGAAATTAACCCCTTCATTTATTTCTGTACCACCTCATCAAATGCAATCAATGCATTCCCATTATAAAAATATTTACTTTCCATTCTTTGCAAATTTGTTCCAATCAATTTGTGATTTTGTATCACCAAATTTAACACTCCATCTTGATGCAAAATCACATATCTCCAGCACCCCACCTTGAGTCAAATTCTCTTCTCATCGTAAAACTCTTCAACAGAACTCCACCTTCAATCAAAATCTCACAACGGGATACACCAAAAATGAATATTTACCAAATGGGTTCCAGCAAAACCACCCCCCATCACACAATTGTTAACGAGCTCAGACTACGTCCCCGCCCGCCAACAAAATGTTGCAAATATCCAAAATAATAAAAAAAAGATTCCAAAGTAATCTCAACACCAACAAGACCAAAAAATTATTCTCTCAATTAAAACCAACCTCGATTTCAGGGCAACGAGATACACCCAGCCGATTTGAAAGGACTACGACCACACCTCAATTACAAACACAATCCACCGCCTGCAAAAGATGCATCTACCACCTGAGCTGCACAATGCATCAACCAACGGTCTAAAAAATGCTTGCAATACCACAAGATCTTCATCATCTTTGTGGATTTCAAAACTTGACATCCGTCTTCCGTTTGACATGATCTCTTCATCTCCGGGATCCCTCGAGCATCATCAACATGTAGACCCTTGTCGATACCATGATCCTCCACCTTAGGACCATAAGCAGTGACCATATTAACCTCTCCACCTTGCTATGGACTAGGTTCTTCAACCGTCACCCGCCTTCTTCTTCGTCTTCTTCCATCTTCCCTCATCCATATCTGAGGGCTTCTTCACAATAAACTCCATATTACGTCCAAGTTCCCAGATTGGAATGTTCTTCACTTTCGACATAATCTCCTCCACCAATGTCTCCTTTTCTCCAAAATAGTAATAGCATAATCACCACTGAATCTACCAACCTTTGTAGAAATAATTGATGCACAATTTAAAACAAATCGCCTCACTCTGATACCAATTTGTTATGAAAATTGAGCATATGCGAAAGCGCAATAAATAGGATCTAGATTTGCCAATTGAACACCAATCTAATGTGATAGCAATTATTCAATTACATCAGCAAAATAGTAAATAACTATAACAAAGAAACAAAGAGACACAATATTTATACTGGTTCCACTATCCTCGAGGTAGTGTACGTCCAGTCCAACAGAGCGAGATTTTATTCCACATGAGAGAATTACAAGAGATTACAAAATAAGAGTTTACATATCCAAACCTCAATCATGTTTAACAAGAAGAGACACCATTGGGGATCACTAGCTCCAGGCCAGGATGAGTTTACACTAAAGTCTACCCCTTAATATATAGCCAGTGCAAATCTATGTGAGTCATCAATTAAGTTACCAACATATGGTGATAATATAATGGAGGCAAATTACCATAACAACAAATGTGCAAACATAGGAAGTAAATCAATCTGTTTCTTTAGCATAGATCAAAGAAATTAACCCCTTCATTTATTTCTGTACCACCTCATCAAATGCAATCAATGCATTCCCATTATAAAAATATTTACTTTCCATTCTTTGCAAATTTGTTCCAATCAATTTGTGATTTTGTATCACCAAATTTAACACTCCATCTTGATGCAAAATCACATATCTCCAGCACCCCACCTTGAGTCAAATTCTCTTCTCATCGTAAAACTCTTCAACAGAACTCCACCTTCAATCAAAATCTCACAACGGGATACACCAAAAATGAATATTTACCAAATGGGTTCCAGCAAAACCACCCCCCATCACACAATTGTTAACGAGCTCAGACTACGTCCCCGCCCGCCAACAAAATGTTGCAAATATCCAAAATAATAAAAAAAAGATTCCAAAGTAATCTCAACACCAACAAGACCAAAAAATTATTCTCTCAATTAAAACCAACCTCGATTTCAGGGCAACGAGATACACCCAGCCGATTTGAAAGGACTACGACCACACCTCAATTACAAACACAATCCACCGCCTGCAAAAGATGCATCTACCACCTGAGCTGCACCATGCATCAACCAACGGTCTAAAAAATGCTTGCAATACCACAAGATCTTCATCATCTTTGTGGATTTCAAAACTTGACATCCGTCTTCCGTTTGACATGATCTCTTCATCTCCGGGATCCCTCGAGCATCATCAACATGTAGACCCTTGTCGATACCATGATCCTCCACCTTAGGACCATAAGCAGTGACCATATTAACCTCTCCACCTTGCTATGGACTAGGTTCTTCAACCGTCACCCGCCTTCTTCTTCGTCTTCTTCCATCTTCCCTCATCCATATCTGAGGGCTTCTTCACAATAAACTCCATATTACGTCCAAGTTCCCAGATTGGAATGTTCTTCACTTTCGACATAATCTCCTCCACCAATGTCTCCTTTTCTCCAAAATAGTAATAGCATAATCACCACTGAATCTACCAACCTTTGTAGAAATAATTGATGCACAATTTAAAACAAATCGCCTCACTCTGATACCAATCTGTTATGAAAATTGAGCATATGCGAAAGCGCAATAAATAGGATCTAGATTTGCCAATTGAACACCAATCTAATGTGATAGCAATTATTCAATTACATCAGCAAAATAGTAAATAACTATAACAAAGAAACAAAGAGACACAATATTTATACTGGTTCCACTATCCTCGAGGTAGTGTACGTCCAGTCCAACAGAGCGAGATTTTATTCCACATGAGAGAATTACAAGAGATTACAAAATAAGAGTTTACATATCCAAACCTCAATCAGGTTTAACAAGAAGAGACACCATTGGGGATCACTAGCTCCAGGCCAGGATGAGTTTACACTAAAGTCTTCCCCTCAATATATAGCCAGTGCAAATCTATGTGAGTCATCAATTAAATTACCAGCATATGACAATAATATAATGGAGGCAAATTACCATAACAACAAATGTGCAAACATAGGAAGTAAAACAATCCGTTTCTTTAGCATAGATGGAAGAAATTAACCCCTTCATTTATTTCTCTATCACCTCATCAAATGCAATCAATGCATTCCCATTATAAAAATATTTACTTTCCATTCTTTGCAAATTTGTTCCAATCAATTTGTGATTTTGTATCACCAAATTTAACAATATTATCTTTTCTTTGACCGCAACGGACATAATATTTTCCATGTTCAAAGTTAATAGACAGATAGAAAGCAAATTCGGGATCTCACCTATTTAATTTTATATAAAAATATATTTGATACGTTCATTTTTTTATTTTTTTTATTTTGCAAACTTGGGTATCAACACATTTCAGCTACAAGTGTTCATCATTGGCATGTTCAACATTTACATTTCCTCTTGGAGCTGGCATGCCTACTTCAATACATCATCCTTGCAAATCTATCCCTAGGACTAAATTTGTATAGTTTTCTACTTAAGCAAGTCCATGTCATTCCTTTTTTTTTTTGTATTTGCTTACACTTCATAATTTAAATCTTCCTATCCTTAGATTTTACATGAATTGTCAACTCACTAACACCTTATAAATGTGCTTTGCTTGCAAGTACCAATAATAGGAAACATTATGTATCATCTTGCTTTGGTTTTGCACTCCACTCTATGACTTATGAAAATTTTAATTTTAGTGGCTTATTTACCGTACAACTAGCATATAGGTGATATTCTGAAATGTTGTTTATTCAATTGTATTAATGTTTAATTATGGTGTGTCATTTATTAAATATTGTGTTTTAAACATTGTAAGTATATGACCAATAAAGTACTAAATTCAGGTTTTATCACTCTGCAATTTAACATCTACATATTCTGATTTTGTCACCTTGACTACAATCTTAGACATAGTGGATTCCTCAATATTTGAGAAATACCAGATGATTATGGGCTAAATATACATCATATTTTAATACAAAATCATATTATCTCCTTAGGTGTAAAATTTACTATAATGCATCCTGGTATAAAATTATACAATTTATTTGGAATACTTTCATATTATTTTACGAGGTTCCATTGTTGTGTGACAATAATATTATGATGTTTCAAACCAACTTTTCAATGCTACTTTAAATAATATTTCACTTCTAAATTTCTCTATGCATCATACAATGAATAAAATGCTCAGAACAATCAAACTGAAGTACAACTCCAAACCAATAACAATGAGAAATAAAAAAACCACTTATCATAAACAGTCATTAAGCTAATGCGTTGTTTTAGTTAACTATGAACGTTGTTATGTAGCCATGGATGTGTATGAATTTAAGTTTTGTAGTCCATGTATCATTATATGTACAGTTGGTAATAAAATTTAGTTTCTTCATTTTTTATCAGTTCATGCTAATATTGACCATGTCATGGACATTTCATCAAAGTACCACTTCCATATAAATTTTGCCCTATATCACCGCTATAACCATTTTTGTACTAATTGTATATTGATTTGTTAAGTCATCGTAACGATGTCATGGAATTTTTCGACTTTTATGAGAAGCGGCTTAGAATCATTGCTCATTAACGGTTTATACTATAAACAATGCTCCAGCAGTTCTGTTGTTAAAATCGGCTATGAACTTAAAAAAATTGCTTGAATTATGAAAGAGGTCCGCTTAGTTACATTTTGGCTTGATAATCCACCACAATTTCAGCTAGTAGCGATCCAATCTGCTTTTGCATTAAGTGGCTTCTTTATTGTGAGTTGTTACTATTAAGCTTCTTTTCTATCCATGAACCAGTATACAACATTCCAAAGCACAAAACATGTTATGTATATAGTATACATGTTTTAAAGTAAAATCGCTAAGCATCATTATAATTATGATCTTTTACAGGATGGAAGACAATTGAAGGAGTGCTACCAATGTCATTAGTGATAAATGACTGCAACCTAAGGGAATAAATTTTTGCAACCATCACACGCCTCAAATTGAACTAATTTATTGAAACACATGAAGCTATTTACAGTTGATGAAAATTATGAGAGTTTTAATCTGATTAATTGTATTTATGTAATTGACATGTACCTTGTAAAGCTTTACATATTTTATTTTGGAACTGTAAGAGTGTTAATTTGCTTGGATGAGGCAAGCTAGCTTGGTACAAGTTTTCAGTCCTCATTCTGTCGCAGCAACACCGACACTAATGTTGAATCTTCAGCACCACTTGATGTTAACATAAAAAATATTACATTCAAGTGGTTGGAAAAGAATGCATGTTACAAACAAATGATAATATAGGAGTTCATATATCAATGTTAGAATTATGCTGCTTTTAACCCTCGATACTGCATTTTGATATATCAGTTTTACTTTGCTGTACCATGTCAATCGTTATTTGGTTACTTACGGTATTCTTGCTAGATTTATTTTTGGTTCTTGAAAAATCACTTTTTGTAAAGGTAGTTTGATGTGTTTTGTTTTGTTCATAGAAACATGTTCATATCTTATGTATAATTAGATTTGAAGTCACAATTTTTTGTTTCAATCACAAAGGTATCAAAATTGCCTTTCTGTGTGAACTAAAGGTCAGGAGTTCGAATTTGATTAGAACAAAAAAAAAACATAAATAAGCTTGCGAGTTCAAACATTATTTTCATAAAAAATATGCGTTTTCTTTATATTTTTCAATTATTTTTATTGATCTAAAAATATATTACAAATTTTTAATAGTTTAATAAAAGGTAGCAAGTACTAAAACATTTCATATTGGTAACCGTGATATCATTATATATAGCATCCGGTTACTATATTCTAACGAGAGAAATTCCTCTATAACCAAAATTCCGTGTCCTCCTGTACCCAACCAATCGAAATCCCGATTTTCACCTTTTTGCAATTAAGTCAAATAAAAGAATACAAAAAAGTGGAAAGCAGAGGGTTTTGATTGGTTAGATATAATAGGTGGACAGGGGATTTTTGGGACAGAGGATTTGATTTCTAATCTAGTAGTTTTGACTAATATGGTCACTGCTACGGGCTTGGGTTTGAATTAAGGTACGAAGTGAAATTTTTCATCAATTCTCCTTTCCAACTCTTCAATCACACAACAAAAATGTTATTTCTTCTCCTTTACGTGTATAACATGCTATCAATCTCATAAAATAAAAATAAAATAAACATCTCATGGAAATATTACCAGTTGCAAAACCATACCCAAAATTTCATCTTCATTTCCAACTATTTTTATTATTATTTAATCTCCTTAATTTTACAAATGTTTTTATTCAAAATAAATTTTGACATCAATTTAATAACCAATGATGCCCGTATGCGTAGCATAGACAAAACACTAGCTATTTGGTTTAAACATGAAAGAATTAATGAGTTAACATTTTGCTTTCATAGCGCCAAATCATAAGTAACATTTTGTTTTGGTCGTGCCAAATCATTAATCATACTGTACTCTCCTTTATATTGATTAAAAACCACTTCCGGCCTTGAATATGTTTCAATCAACTATACAACACATAAAAATCCTATTACATTTGTAAATAAATTTGCATTGTCAACCAAAGTAATATTAATATTGCAGTAAATATGCCTACCTATTCCTATATTACTCAACTACAAACTAACCAACATTTTGGGAGCAACAATATATTAATAAACTTTACAGTAGCAAAAATTAAGCATTAACCGATTACAATTTGCCACCACTCGGCTGTCAGTTGCGTAGCATAGAATAGCAGCCTCCACTTTCTTTTTCTACTCCTTTTCTCCTCGTACCACTTCTCTGATTCGCTTCCCTCCCCTAGATCCAAGATTTTGCTACGCTTGCAGTCTGACTGTTCACTTACAACTCGATCCCTTTTCGATTTATCAGATCTAAAATTCTTTTAACCTTTCGTATAGCTTTTCTAGCATTGATGATCCCTGGTGTTGAAATCTAGCGCGGGTCAGTTGAAAGATCCTCCCACATGACAGTTTTACAACTGATGAGGTCATCTATTCTGGCTTTGCAGTTTTCTCTGTTGAACACTGGGTTCTTTTGTTGTTGTGTTTTTATGGATAATGTCTTTTTGGATTGAGTGGTGTTGCGTGGGGGCGGAAGGAGAGGATCTGTGCTTTCTTGTTGATGTTGCAGCTTCTCGCTCTTCGGTGGCCATGGATAGCTCTGCTACATTAGCTATTGGGGGTTGATGTTGTTATGATTGTCTCGCATGTTGTTAAAGAGGAACGAAGGGTTGGAATTAATGGTCCTACATCATGGAATAAATTGAAGGAGTTGTGTACAAATATGAGCTGTTAAACACATAACATCAGAGATTCCTTTTGTTATATGGGAGTTGTGTGCTAGCAATGTTTGCTATTCCTTTTTTTGTCTCCTACTCTTCCCAATTCATGAGTTTACAATGCTACGCTCTTGATCATTCGAGTGATGTAGTTTCTTGTGATTATTTGCGGTGGTCCTATGTTGTTTAGGACACTGCCCGGAGATTTTCACTATGGTTGTTGGAGATGAGTTAGTTCTTGTGTCTGTTGTGGTGTTGGGTTGATGATCTATGCCATTTGCATCTTAATGTCCTACATTTCATTGATGATGGGAAGTTATCTGCTCTTAGGAGCATGTCATTGCTATGCTGGTTGTAATGTTGTTGTGTTGGTGGGCTAGTTGTGGCAAGAGCTTTTGAATTATTTTTACCCAATTCTGGTGTCATGGTATTCACCCTTGTGGGTGCATGAAAGTGCTTCGAGTCGGTTTTGTATCTAATGAAATGTATGCTCCCTGCACAGAGCCTAAGTTCATGTTCTATAATCTACAATAGATGCAATCCAATTGCATAGTTATGCAATCTGCCTAACTCATGTACGTACCGTATTGATTATTTGTTATACTAAAAATTGTTACAGATCAATATAAAACCCGCTCGCTTTGCCAGAAAAAGAAGTCCTAAAAATAATTAAACTGATTATGATAATAAACAAGTAAAACAAAAATACTACATAGGTTTACAACACTGTTTAGCAGTTAGCACTGTATGTCTTTATGCTAAGTTCACTAGATTCAGGCTAAACTAAAAAAATTAGCAATACTCAAGCTGACTAAAAAAGGGAAAAGAAAAAAATATGGCTAAGATTTAAATAAAGACGTAATATATCAAAACTTAAATACAGAATAATATGTGCATATGTGCCCTTCTATTAATGGATTTTTCTTCTACAAAACAATGGAATGTTATCCTAACAAATCAGAAACCCACGAAAATCAATATTATATAGGTATGTCCTAAAGATATAATCTTCACCTTTTGCATCCTTCAAATTTTCATTAACTTACTCCAAAAAATTATGTGTCGGGATCAAAAAATTTGAACACCGAATTCAAAACATAATTGACCATCTTATGAAATTTTCATTTCAAATAACATTCTCATCACTTCTCACATGGCTTAATATTTAAACGATCCAATTTTTCCAAAAAATAACATATGTCCATCCTACTTTCAACATGGTTTCGGTTAATATAAGTCATAAAGCTAAACATGACATATTTTAGGTAAAATAACCGAAAAGGTCATTTTCTAAATTATGTGGAAGTAATAACACTCACTGATTTTTATTATCTTCTTATTAAATGATATTTTGACTGAAGTTTGTAGATGGGAACGATGGTGTGATAGAAGATATATTTAAACAAATTAGTTTTATGATGTATTTGATTTGATTACTACTTGTAAAGACAGCGATGCCCCCATTTGATAACACGATAAATATTTTCCATCATGCATCTAATAGATGGACTACAACTTTGTAGGTGCAATAGAAAATGTTCGATCTGTACATTCATGGAGATTGTATCGCCTTTTTTTTTGGGTAAAGCCAACCGGTTTTTAAAACGACCGCAAACACTTATTATTATAACAAATAATAATTATGATATTATAGGAGATTGACTGTTTACCAACATGCTACATTGTATCGCCTTATTGTTTGAGTCATAAAGTAAGAATAGTAATATAAGTTCTGGTCATCCTTCAAAAAGGAGAACTAAAACCAAAACCTTTTCATTTTAAATAAAGTCCAATATGATTGTGAATTCCATTGATTTAGAATTAAGAAGTCCATGTCATGCATCTCTAGATTGCAACCTAATTGTATAGCATGTCATTACAACATATGTTTGTGCAAGTGATGGTGAATGAGCTTAGATGTTGGTGTAAAAATTTCAATAATGAATTCAAAAATAAAATCTATACCCCTTATTGTGAAAAAAATTCATTTTTAAAGAATTGCATGCCTCTGCATGTTTCAAAAAAAATGAGATACATGTAAACACATGTACCTAAATTTAGTATACACAGTGTTCTCAATTATTCAAAACGTAATTGTGAATATGGAAAATAAATCATGTCAATTTTAACATTGTATATATGAAGCAAACAACAATATGCAAAATTATAATAGTCAAGACAAAGTACTTTGATTCTTCTTCCAAAATTGTTTTTCTTTTCTTTCATCAATGGAGAGTCTTTGCTTTCTGTGAATTCATAAGGAAACATTTTTATTTAAAACGTCCAAAAAAAAATAGATTTTCCACTTATTTGTTTCCAAAAGCTGAAATCAATCATCTCCAACTAATAATGTCCAGTGAATAAATGGTCAGAAACAATTCAAAATTAGCCATATATGTGAAGTGCATAATGATGTAGAAAAAAATTAACAAAAATTACCGACTGTAGGCAGAAACAACTTCGAAATACATAGAAGAATTATATCCAAATAATATAAAATGAAGAAGCAAATATTATAATAAATAATAAAACGCATATATCTGCATTAATATCCAAAAATAATTACTTTTTATTTAATAAGAAAAATGAGAAGATGAACGTTTATTATAAGTACAAACATTTTGATAATCACAACATTTCTATTTTGAGTTATTTTGTTAGTGTTATCAATGGAAAATTGATAGCAAAATTTGGTTGATGGGTGATGGGCTATGAGATATTGGAGAATTTTGCAAATCTGTGCTGAAATTTCGTTGATGGATGGTAGTATTTTCAAAATTTCAGAATGACAACGTGAACATCATGTTCATTGAATTCCCTTTACTTAATCATAGAGATAAAGGTGTAAAGTATATAATTCAAGACAAATGAAAAGCATAATCATGAAAAATAGTGCTTCAAATGACAACAGGCTCAACTCGAATCTTCTTCACGAAAAGAAGTACATATGGTTCCCTGAGCATCCTTATATAGTAAAGTAGAAAACTGCTTCAATTAAAGTAAAATGATGGTATACCAACAAATAAACCTTTCACTAATTTTCTTATAAAAATAGGTATTCAACTAAATTTAGAGGTAGATAATTTCAAGCAATTGCAATATTGTGTCAATAAAAAATTCACACTCATGTATTATTAAAACAAAAAGTATAAAGTGATAATGTAAATAGACACGTGGATTAAACAAAGATTTGTTTCATTATTTTGTATCAAATAAATAAGTTCACCTTGGTCTAGGAATCAAGACAACCGTCATAGCAACCGCAACAAAGCACACTTAAGAGAAATTAAAATACCATCCAAAAATCAATTCTGCCCTTTTTCTTAAAGTGATCCTTTGTTTATCATTCAAAGGACAAGGGAAGTCTCTACTGTTAAGGTACTCTATAGCAAAATCAACTATAAGCAAAGGCTTGTAAAGTGAGATAATGAATTATTTGCGCTAAAATTAGCACAAACACCTAGAAATATATTTGAAAGAAGTAAATGAAGAAATTCAACTAAAACTGAGGATAATTCTAAGAAAATAGCAAAAAAGAAACATATAACATTTGTAGTTGTTGGATGTTAATGAGCCTACGTTCACTTTGATGATTTTAGCTCATTGTTTCTGAAGTTAGCGATTACAGTGTTTCAGATCAATGAAGACCCCAACTAAAATGAAATAGTTGAAATAAAAAAGAGCTAAATATCCTAAATTCTCTAAGGCAACTAGTATTTATAGACACAGATAAGATCGGATTGACCGAAAAATCATTGGAGAGGTCGAAGGGAGTGGGGCGACCAAGTCAGGAAAGTATGACTCAAATCGTTCATGTTTGAGCTTTAGATCTGTACCGACTCATGCCAATCTGGATCGGTACCGATCAGGATCCATGCCTAATCGAGTGAGCAACCTGGATCGCTTCAACCACCCGTTCTAGCTTCATTTCGATTCAAATCGGAAAAACAAGATAGAGAAAAGAATTATGTTTCATCCATTTAGTTCAATAGATTTCCTTTTCCCTCTATATTCACTAAAAATAGTTCAGTGAAAAATTCTTCTTTACTTACAAACTCCCTTACTTATCTTACTTTACTTGCCGATACATGGTTCACAAGGCAAAGTTAACAGGTTCACATCACAGTCAAAGACTTTCCTGTCTCTGGTTAGAAGTACGTATCTGAATCTGTATTTTGGGTCGTCCACCGATCCGACATCTTCATGATGAACTGATTAAATCTCTATGGTGTGATCTGAATCGATGCCAATCTTGATTTGATGCATTACTAACTTCGATTTCGATCATGCTGTCATGTTGTTCTTTTGAGCTCGTCTTATTATTTTTTCAGACTTTTGTCTGGTCTTAATATATGGGTCTTTCGGTTATCAATCTGGGTTATCCACCTGATAATCACCAATTTATACTCTTTTGAATAGTATGGAATATCAAGGCCAAAATACCGGGTAACATTTCCCTTTAAAGTCACTACAAGAAAAACCGCAAATAGCAGCGGCAGAATCTGCTTCAAATCCGTCGCTAAATAGGCTTTAGCGATGGATTTCCTACGTAATTGTATGGTCGGTAAAAACCATGACGGTATTTGTGTCAGATTTTGCGACGGAATTTTGCAAGAGGTTTCCGACATTTTTCCGTCATTTTACTAATTTTACAATGAAAATAAATTTTATTTATTTATTTAATTTTATTTATACACCGACTATTTACCGACAGATAATTAAATTATAACAAAATATTACTTGCATAAGGAGTTGGTAAACCCTTGCTAAATACCAAGGGATTAGCGACGGATAATTTCAACTTTTGATTCACCTTAAATATCTGTCGGTAATTCGTCACAAATCACTACAACAAAACTTGCAAAGAGCTATAATCGTTGTAATATAAAATATTTGCGAAAATTAATGTTTTTAACTTAGAATTTCTAATTTAAATAAATATTTTATTCAAATAAATATTTCATTACACATTTGAATAGTACACAATTATGTTTCTCTTTGTTACACAATAACTATACAAAATGCTTATTTGTACAAGCATTGACTCGCTACATACACTCAGTTACACTCACTCACTCTCACTCTCAATATTTTCATCTCAGTGATTAATCCAGAATTTGCCATATCGCCCGTTCTACTTGTCAAAATAGAATAAAAAGGAAATAATTTATAATTACTTGTATGAATATTATAACTAAAATATGATTTCACTTAGATTGCTAGTATTGTAAAATAGCAAATGCAAAAGGGACAAATAGATAAATACATGCACTTATATAGCTTGACACAAGGAAATATGTACTGTACTGCTTGTTGCTTCAAAATACGATAGAATTTTATCACTTCTCCATTCACAACAGATTGTTATACTTCAACCTCATTGTCCGGAAGAAGATGAACATAAGCAATAAACTACGTAGCCATCAATCCATCAAAGGTACTACATAATCTAATAAGCAATAAAACCATGTAGCCATCCTGCATAAGAGTTTAGAACTATAATTAGCACAAAACGAACAATGTAATTACATAATTATGGTATATATCATTCTTGTGGTCATATAATAAGTATGCATTAAATTTTTACCAAAATAGCATCTAACAATCATTAAATTTTAGTAAATAATTTTCGTTGTGGCTCTAACATTCTTGAACACATTTATACTAAATTAAACAAATATATCAAACACAAAATCAAACAACCAAAACCTAATTACCTAGACCCAGCGCTAGAATGCCAAAATAACAAAGCTTAATTTGTCCTCCGCACCTTTCCAGGTTCTCAATTTTCACTAAAATCTTTAAAAAAGACTGGAAAACCATAAAACAGAATACCAGAAGGAAAACTACAATACACCCCTTTTCTCCTCTCGCTTTTTGTTAGTAAATTTCTTCAAAAAGTTGCCACATACGCACTGGTATAACACAAATGGTCGTTTACCAAACCCATATCAACACCGGTACATGACCATCTTTGTTTTCTTTAACAGAATCATTCACACAGAGGAAAACGTTCCTTGATTATGCGTAGACTTTGGGCTTCACGGATGATATTTGCTGTTGGTCTTCCTTAAGGAAGTTGGGACAGTAAGTTGATTAGACGGTTTGTGCAGTGCACTCTTAATTTATCTTCTTATTACGAATAGTAAGTTCATAATAAAATTGATCTTCAACAATCAGGAATGATGCTTCTTTTATATAAACAAACAAGATCATTACAGTACAGTGCTGTATAAATATACTGTATAGTCACGTAACTACAAACGAAGAATTAAGCCCACCATGATGCCATATTGTATATGCATTTTATATAAAATCAGTTGCAATATTCGTGCACCGAGATCCAACATATAATTAGAACCAAAATACATTTCTAAAATGAATACAAGACAAAGATGAACTTGCAACGTACAAGAAACTTCCATAGGTCTGATCTGAACTTTAAATTGCAAAAACTACAGGAAAAACAAACAAAAGCGGCACCTGAATGACACTGTTCTTACCAGCACTGCGAAAACTGAGATTGCATCTGAGCGTCGCTCGCGAGAAGCCAGCAAGAGTAAAGCGATCCATAGAGTAAATTCTGGATCAGCAAACTTTGAATTTTGTCCTCTAAATTTGACGTATTGGAGTCCATGATTTGGAAATCGACTGAGAAGAAAAGGCCAGATCGAAGAAGAGAGGAGCTACTAATTAATTTATGCCGCCAGGACTTCTTCATATCTCTAGGGTTAGGGTTTGAAACGCACATGGCGGCTGCTGAGCATGCTGCCTTTTAACTAGTTCGGGTCGGGTTCATTTGTGTTTGGGCTGCTTTGTTTGAGTTGAGTTGGTTCATTTATATTATGTTCATGGCTTGTTATACTATTTTGTAATCATTTTCATCAAGAAGTAAACATGGAAAATTAAAACAAATCTTGAGTTCTTTTGTAACTTTGTTCTAAACGATAACTCAAAATTTTGTTATTTCAAAAATGTAAATTATTGATTATTATTATTTGTAAATCATTATATAATTAAATTAGTTTCAAGTTAGTAATCATTATTAATGAATTAATATTAATAAATTGCCAAGTATACAATATTATTTTAATAAATTTGAATATTTCATTAAATTCATAAATTTCGAATTTTATGACAAATACAAAATTTTGCATTTAAATTTCTGAATATTTTTAAATTTCTTCTGGATTACATAAGAAATATTACACATCAATTATAATTGTATATTAATAACTGGTCTTAGTTTTAAATTATTAGTTGTTAATTAATTTCTAGTTTTGCTACTTGGTTACTTAATTGTAATTATTAGTAATTATTACTCAATTATTACTTATTTAATGGTAGTTGTTTAATAGTAATTTTTTATCAATTATTATTAAACATTATTATTAATTAAATATTATTATTTTACCTTAATATTTATGATTCAAATTTCAATACTATTTAGAAACATATTTAAATTTGATCGATATGGAAATTTTCAACTAAATTATAACATGAAATAAAAATTCTATCAATATTTCAGTTTCACTTTCAATTGTTGTTTTAATCATAATTTCATTTTCATGACATTTGACCAAATTAAAAGGGAAAAGTTGGAGATTGAAATTCCATTATAATTCTTACCATTGTTTAGTTGAAAAAAACTTGAAGAAAATGTCATGTAGAGCATTTCATATATACTTTCTCATTGTTTATAGCTAATAAAAAAAATTCTTAGAGTTTTTCAAAAAGGATTAAACATTTTATTGAAACATTCTTTTTTAACATTTTTGATTTATTTTGTCTTAAAAAGGTATAAATGTTCAATTTGGATTATTATTTAAACAAAAACTAAAAATACAAATTTATATTAAGAGGATTTCTATTTTATGTCACTAAGTAATAATCAAGCTAATTTTTTTTTGTATAAACTTAAATTCAATACATTTCTTCAGATATTGTGCTAATATTTATATAGTTTTTGCTAAATTGAAACATTAGAATTAAGTTAAAATAATCAGTCAATTATATAAAAACATAAGTATTTATTACTTAAGCGTCAATGATACTATTTCAATCTCATTTTTTGATTAAAAATACCATAAAAAAATAGTTACGAAAATAACAAAACATGTGGCCAATCAATACATTACCCGTCTCTTTTACACAAGAAAGAAATGTGAACTAAGCTTGCTTCGATACAACAGTAGATCGATAAATAATTTGGAGAAAATGCAGTTAAGTTACCTTCCACTTCAAAATAAAATGAACCAAGGGTTGCAAGATTAAAAGCAAATTGATGATGTCAAGTTATAAATGTTCAATGTATATATCCAGTATTTCTATTGGCGTTCCCCCATGTATTTCCAATCACATGAACTCCAAATGTGTGGTAATTATTTAATAGTACATTAATATGCATGAAAAAAATAACTTGTATGGTAGTGTTTGAATTTTTTGAATTTCGAAATTCTTTAATATTTATTTAACTTCTTATTTTAAAACTTTGACCATTTTGTTTTTCTTAATTACTAATTATTTATCAAATAATACGTATTAATCAATTTCTTAAAAGCAAATATGTATTAATAATTTCTTGATATTAATTTAATTAATCGTATTAAAGATATTAAATAATTATTGATTATCAAAACAAATTTAAAACATTGAACAACAATGTATTTTATTAATTACTATTACCTCTTGTTTATATTATATAGTAATTAATAAATAATCAGCATTAATTTTCAAAAAATAATAATAATAATCAACATTAACTATTGAATTTTATTTACTTTTAATAGTTATTATTTATTATTAATTACTAATGTATTATTAACATTAATTATTTAAAATTTAAATTTACTAATTAATTACTAAGTAATAACACAAATTTAAAACATTTTATAAATAATAAATATAAAAGTTCGTTTCAAATCTCTTGGAAAACTACAGGAAAATAGCTTCAAAATTATGTCGACGGTAATTCGACTCTATTAGCAATGGAATTTAGCGTTAAATATTATATGACGGTAAAGAGCTGCAATTTCCATTGATTTAGCGACAGAATTAGTATTCGACGGTAATAATTTATAATAAGATGACATATTCTCTTACAAAGCCCACGGAACTCCGCCGCTAATTAGCGACGGAATTTTCCGCTGCTAAAAATCTGTCGCTAATCTCGGTTTTTCTTGTAGTGGGTGCATCTTGTTGTAAACACGACGTTCTATGAATCGAATAGGTTTGCTGTCTGGAAAGATGCTTTTTATCTCTGGAATATTCATTGTATTTTGGGAGTTTTCCTAGGAAAAAGTGTATATCTTTGAATTGTTGCGACGTTTGGTGGGATTTTGATCAACATAAATATTTGAATGCTCTTATTTGTCATTATTCTCACTCAGTTCCATTGAGCTGGGTGATTTGAGCCAATATTCTTTGGCTGTATGAGTTGGGTCTCTTTCTAGAGTCCATGATTAATTGTTCATTTGTTGAGTTTAGAAATTGAACGTCGAACGTATACACACACTCGTACATTTATACATTGACTCCTAAGTACGTTGAAACAGGGTTAGGTCATTGCGTGCAGAGTCATTCACTTCCTTCACATGATCATGTATGAATACACATTGTTTTTTCTCCTCCTTCATTTATTTTCTTCTTTTTTATATTTTAAATCCAGGTGTTGACGTTGTGTCATGGATCGATACCGATTCGCGGTCTTCCCTTCAATCGTGAGGAGAAGAGGAGTCGCACCAACCCGATACTTTCATACTTATACACATATATTTATTCCTTTTCTCACTTTCTGTTTGGGTTTTCTTCTTCCTACCCGATCTTAATTAAACTCTAAATTTCCAGCCTTCTCAATCCAAAACGTAGGCCTTGATCCCAAGCAAAAAAATTCGCTGAATCATTACAATAAACTCTTCCTGACCGCCACTCTCTAAATGATTCGAACTCCATATGTAACAACCTAGGTTTTTAGTTTTTGAATATTAAATAAATTTTTGATAGTTAATTATTTGTTTAAGAAATTAAATTACTTGAATTCAAATTTTATGAGTTATTAATTATATTTGAATAGTGAAATAGTTATCCGAATACGGGATCTTTGTAGATATGATTGGAATCATGAAATCTGTATAAACTATAATTATTTTGGAAAGTGTTACTAAATCCTGTTAGATTTGAATGATAATAAGAAATTAGTATCAATTAATTTAAAATCATCAAATAAATTAATTGCTCTAATCAATGTGTAGAACTAGTGTAACACCCCGTAATTCTGTAACACTAAGATTCGCAAATCAAGGAAGAATTAAAAGTTAAAATCAAAATCAAGGGAAACGGGCTGCACCATTGCGTTCGTCTCGGAAAAATACGCGAAATAGAGTCTGAGTTTTCGAAAATCGGAGTGCGTATGAACAAGATATGGCCCGTCAAAGTTTTCAGAAAATTCCAAGTTCAAAACAGTTTAAAATAGAGTTAAATTCGAAATTCAAACGCGCAGGGGGCAGGGCGGGAAAATTCCCGCCCAGGTCAAGTCGATAGGGGTGTCGACTGCACAGTCGACACTACCCCCCCCCCCCCCTCCGTGTCGACTGCCCAGTCGACACGGGTGTCGACCTGCCCGCTTTTTCCAGCTTTTTGTAGCTGGTTCGTTCTGCTGTATTTGGTCACGTTTTCTGACCAGGTTCGTCCGCCTAGCACTATATAAGCAGCCCTGGTCTTCTTCTCTATTCACAATTCTTTTTCTACCCTTATGCTGCGAAGATTCTAGTCAGACATGGCTTCTTCTCCTCCTCTAAAATATATAAATAAATAAATAATATATATAAAATAAAACAAGACAAGGAGATGCTGCTCAAAAGACTTTCAAGAAGAAGAGATTCAAGCTAGGATTCAAAAGGAGGTTCAAACGACTTCAACGAAAGATCTTCTAGGAATCATAGCAACGCCTCCTTATATTCTAATCTAATCTCTGTAAGTCAGTTATTTTTAGATTTGAACGTTTTGCTTTTATTCGCGACATGAAATTAAAGGGATAAAAGACTATGCCTAATCTTTCTTCTTGAATCGGTGCTTGTACCTTTGGACCTAATTTAGAACTGTTGTGATTCCATGACCAATAAGACTGTGACGGTGAAACTATGGACTTTGGAACCATATGCCTTGGAACTATGAATATAAGCCTTTGATTTTGGGACATAAAATATTGCCTATGACTATGAATATTTCCTATGACTATGAACGTTGCCTATGACTATGAACATTGCCTAAGACTGTGATTCATTGAACTGTGATGACTATCGCCTATGACTATGAACATCGCCTAAGACTGTGATTCATTGAACTGTGAGGATTATTTCCTATGACTATGAATATAAAATTATCATTTATGCCCATGACATTGTAGTTATAAAACCATGTTGTTTATTTTGGATCTAGGCCTGACTTTCTATTCAGTTTATTCTTGGTTATCTTTGGTTTTAGACCTTGGGAATTTACCTATTAAGTTAGGTCTACCCATGTTCTTGAACATCTGTCTCTATTCTGTCTATTCTTGGTTTTAGACCTTGGGAATTTACCTTTTTAGTTAGGTCTACCCATGTTCTTGAACCTACGTCGTTATTCAAAACCATTTTATGCCAGTGGTTATATCTATCCTTTTCATAGCAATCTTTGGTTCATTCCCTATTTGCTACGAATCTAGATTCTAGATTGAAACACGATTTTATGAACGGTGGGAATGCGATTTGGGGCAAAATATGAAATTTACTAAAACGTAGTTTAACTTGGAAATTGGCATAAATTGGGAACATGTATTATGGCATGTTCATAGAAATGCAAATTGGATAAATTTGACATGAATTTATAAGATGTACGTGTAAATCTAGCATTTACATGAATAGTGAACTAGAGTAATGAGTCTAGTTTGACGTGAATTAGAATGTTAATCAGAATTGGATTAGCTAATTTGGCTCGATAAGTATATTGGCATAAACTTGAAATTGGCCATAATTGGGGATAATTGTCAGGATTAGCAGAATCATGGTTAGTGACACTTTATTTGGTATGGTTTACATACCAAAAAGCATAAACATGATATAGAGGGGAAAATGGGCCGTAAGAATAAATGTTGATAATTTACATTAAAAGAGAAATTGGGAAATAAGTAAATTAGGATTAATTTACTTATAGAATTTGTCCAAAATGAGGAAATATTAATCTAGACAAATTAAAGATTTATTAACAACATCTCTTTTAATGAAACACCAGAAAGTTCTAGGGTGACAGAGAGGATAGTGTCTAGGCTTGGGTTTGGAAAATACAAGTTTTCTGGTCTCCCTGGCTATCCTTAACTGATCCGACGGACGGGATGGTTATTTTCAAAACCTGATTTGAAAATTAATCAAAACCCTTTGAACTAGAAAACACGAATAGGCCTAACCCGAGGTTAGACTGAGTTGCGATGTAAACCTGCCCGGAACCAACCGGCACATCCAGTAATCGCAACAATATCTGTCTAATGTGAGTGGTCGTGGCTTTAATTTATTTAGTTACAGCTAGAACAAGAATGCTATGGTTAAGTTAACTAAGACACTTAACCAACTCAACATGATAACAAGACTGGTAGGTGGGGTTAGGTTCATACAGTTAAGCTAGAATGGGAGGGTTAAGTCCATAGAAACACTTAACCAACTTAACACAGTTAAGCTAGAAAGGGAGGGTTAAGTCCATAGGAACACTTAACCAACTTAACACAGTTAAGGTAGAATGGGAGGGCTAAGTCCATAGAGACACTTAACCAAACTCAAGGTAGCAAAACGAGACTTGTAGGGGTTAAGTAAAGTTAATACACTTAGCCAAATTTACATGTTAACTAGGCTAGAGGTTGGGGTTAAGTAAGATTTAATACACTTAGCCAATTTGATATGTTAGCTGGGCTAGACCGTAGGGTTAAGTAAACTTGAACACTTAACCATCATATTTTGATAAAGGAATAGGGTTAAGTCTAAAACATGAAGGGATAATACTTAACCGTTAATAACAGGTTAGTTAAAACAGACGGGCAAGGTTAAGTTAAAAAGGAACACTGAATCAATACAGGGTTAATGGGTAAGGTTAAGTAATAAGAAATACTTAACCAATATAACTTGGTTTGTGGTGGGGTTAAGTCAACATGAATTACTGATAACACTTAACTAGTATAACAGGATGAATGAAGAGGGTTAAGTTGGCTTGAATTGACTAATGACACTTAACCAATCCAAATTGACGGGAAAGGGAACTAAGTAATAATTCTTAGTATAACACGGGAAGGAGCGAAAGTCCGTCTGAATAGAGAGAAGGCTCCAACGAATTGGGTTACGAAGCCCGAGGCTTCGAGGGGACGTAAGGGTACTCTTGGTATCCCTCTGTGAGGCTGCAGATGATCCGCCTGGGCCCACAAAGGTTAAGGTCTGCGTAGAAGAACCAGGGGTATGCCTTGATTGCAATACATGGCAACCTAAAGACTAGGATGGACCGGCGTGATTCGGCGAGCAAACGGTAGCCCTGTGATAGCAACTCGTCGTCTACCATCCATCTTGAGTCAGTCGAGATACGTGAAGCGGAAAGGCGGAGAACTCCAAAAGACCATATACTTGCTATCTAGTTATGGTTGCGGATGGCCATAGGATAGTGGGGCACCGGGGGCCGGCGTATAGTTCTCATTTTACAAGGTATGCCTTTCATTAGTTGAGGGAGGGGTCAAGTGGGACCATAGCCACTGGAATAAAAACAGACCTTAGCATCTGCATCGGCAGATATCTGAAAGCTCCCGACCGTGTTCGTATTCCTTGATTTGCCCTGTCACAGGACTCGGACCGCACATTACAGGACATGTGCATCTAGACAAGCGATAACGATTCGCGATACATGTGTGGGGAAGTATAGGAACATATACCACTCTAGGTGGTGTGTCCTAGACTTGGGGGCATCGTTCGACAGGTAGCGTAATCCCTAGTTGGACTAGGTGGCATAAACCCTGACTCGAGAAGCGTTCAGCAGATAGCGTAAAACTCTAGTTAAATCTAGAAAGCACTTGATAGAAAACCCTAGATTTGATCTAGGTAATAAATAATGAATGTATGCCGGAAGGAAATGGAAAATATAGGGATTGGGATCACGTTATCGTTACTAGATGGGACACTAGATAGGCGGTGCAGAGATATAGAAACCAGTATAACAAGGAAATAGCGAAGCGGCGAAAGTATTAGAGCGTATCCAGTTTATCTTAGCATATCTTGTGACTACCTTGTCTAATCTTGTTGACCCTATCGTCATGGTGAAATCTTGTATTCAGTTAATTCATGTCGTTTTGTTTTCCATGTTCACATGCTAGAAGTTACTGAACTTACTCAGGCTTTATGTTTGACTCTGTTTTTCTTTCGTCTTCTTTTCTTCTGTCCCCCCCCAAGGTAGTAGAGGAGGGAGTAGTATAGCTCAGGTCAAGTTGGACTGTCACTCTTTCCCAGCTTGAAGATTTGTCGAAGATTGCTTGGACTCTCTTATCAGATGCTATGGCTGGCTCTTGCTAAAACTTGGGAAATATAAATGTTGTTTTATGCTTCTTTATTGTGTAAGACAGATGACACTCTGATATTGTAAAGAAATCTTTGTACAAACTATTTTATCAATAAAGAAAAGTTTTATTTTCCGCTGTTTAATTTCTGTCTGTCTTGTAATTTATCTGCATCTTTTACCCTAAATGCTCCACAGAACTTAGTGCATTCCCTTTGTGAGTGACACTAACGGATGTGGGGTGTTACACGTGGTATCAGAGCTAAAGGTTACTGGATCAGATAAAAGATTTGAAAAATTATTTTCAAAACGGTTTTAAAAGAAACATTTTCAAGAGAAAATATTTGTTTTAAAGGCATATTCCGAAAGCCATACGCATTGTCTTCTCTTCCTCTGTTTGAATTCTTGTCTCCTTCTTTCTTGAGTCTCTGGGGCTCCTGGCTTTCTGGGAGGTAACCTCATCGATGGGCGAAGTAGTGCCCGACTTCCATCTATAACCGTAGTAGTTTTACCTGCGGTTAGTTTTCTTCCAAACTTAGTAGAATTTTCCGTACGATGGAGGCAGCTTTCGAGGGATTTGTCAACATGACTACACACAGAAGGGGATGAGGAGTTTGGCTAAGGAGCACAACCCGAGGATGAGGAATTCATGGATAAAACCTAAGACAAGAGGAAGTATCTTTGCTAGGGTATGATAGGGCATATAATTAGGGACAAGGGCAAGAATGAGGAACAAGATTTTCAGAAGGGCAAGTACATACTTTCACCACCAAGCGTACCTAGGAAAAAGGTAGTAAAGTTCTGTTGGAAGTGTCTAGTTTTCTGTTCGTACTATTTCCTTAGGTTCTAGCGCTTCTCAATTGTTCATAACCACTTCCATAGTTGGGTCTCTGCACCATAGTACTTGTATAGTAGAAAGATCCCACTAGAGTCTCAAATCCAATTGGTGGTCCGACCAGTTTATTTTTGGTTAGTAGGATTTGAGAATAGCTATCGAGTTTGCTTATATCACCTCACGTAGGTCGTCTAAATTCGAAGGAGATATTCCTTGGATGCTTATCTGATATTGGTTTAGGTCTTTGGGGCTTGTACTTGAGGAATGTCGAGTTCGACTAGGGTGGTTTGCGTGAGAGATGAGTAGTTGTGGCAGGCACTCCAAAAAGCACGTAGCGACCTTTTGACCCTTATAGTTATGGCATGATGGATAAGCTAGGAGGAGAGATCTCTGATCATCCTAGTACATACACTTGGTATCATAGTTGACATCTGTTTACTTTGGAGATGGAGGTCAGAAAACTTCACAATCGTGAAGTTAAATTAGTTAAGATACAGTGGAGTAAAGCTCAAGGAGGCTAGATACTAGCATCATACCCTTTTTCCTTGGGTGCATCCTTGATTTCTTTTGTTTAATTGTTTCTCTCTTTCCAAAGTATATCCTCTAGGACGTATCATCGATCCTTAGGTAGAAGCCAATGGATGTAAACATGTGTCTGAAACATGTTATGGTTGAATGGTTGCAAGTGGTTGCAAATGGTTGCTCGTGAATGTATATGCATACGTATTAGGCACTAGATCAAGTTCGGACGCTTTCATATTGCATTTACAGATATGTATTTGTTTGTAAGTTGAACTTGATATGTTATCATATGGATGTTGCATATGGATGAATGGTTGTGCACGCATGTAGTATTTACATCACTAGGGATGCTTGCATACATGATTGGACGCATGACACTGACATGATTCGCATTAAGGAGGTCAACTGAATCAGTAGACCGCCTGATTTTGCATTAGATAAAGACATACACACACACTATGCATATGAACATGTAGGCATTAGAAATCTTTTAAGGACAATGGATGCCTGTGACTGAATGGTTGAGTAGATGGGTGATTGGATGGTAGGACACATTCTTCCTAACTTGGAGATTTCGGGGACGAAATCCTTTTAAGTGGAGGAGAATGTAACACCCCGTAATTCTGTAACACTAAGATTCGTAAATCAAGGAAGAATTAAAAGTTAAAATTAAAATCAAGGGAAACGGGCTGCGCCATTGCGTTCGTCTCGGAAAAATACGCGAAATAGAGTCCGAGTTTTCAAAAATCAGAGTCCGTATGACCAAGATATGGCCCGTCAAAGTTTTCAAAAAATTCCAAGTTCAAAACAATTTAAAATAGAGTTAAATTAGAAATTCAAACGCGCAGGGGGCAGGGCGGAAAAATTCCCGCCCAGGTCAAGTCGACAGGGGTGTCGACTGCACAGTCGACACTACCCCCCCCCCCCCGTGTCGACTGCCCAGTCGACACGGGTGTCGACCTGCCCGCTTTTTCCAGCTTTCTGTAGCTGGTTCGTTCTGCTATATTTGGTCACGTTTTCTGACCAGGTTCGTCCGCCTAGCACTATATAAGCAGCCCTGGTCTTCTTCTCTATTCACAATTCTTTTTCTACCCTTATGCTGCGAAGATTCTAGTTAGACATGGCTTCTTCTCCTCCTCTAAAATATATAAATAAATAATATATATAAAATAAAACAAGACGAGGAGATGCTGCTCAAAAGACTTTCAAGAAGAAGAGATTCAAGCTAGGATTCAAAAGGAGGTTCAAACGACTTCAACGAATGATCTTCTACGAATCATAGCAACGCCTCCTTTCTATTCTAATTCAATCTCTGTAAGTCAGTTATTTTTAGATTTGAACGTTTTGCTTTTATTCGCGACATGAAATTAAAGGGATAAAAGACTATGCCTAATCTTTCTTCTTGAATCAGTGCTTGTACCTTTGGACCTAATTAAGAACTGTTGTGATTCGATGACCAATAAGACTGTGACGGTGAAACTATGGACTTTGGAACCATATGCCTTGGAACTATGAATATAAGCCTTTGATTTTGGGACATAAAATATTGCCTATGACTATGAATATTTCCTATGACTATGAACGTTGCCTATGACTATGAACATCGCCTAAGACTGTGATTCATTGAACTGTGAGGACTATTGCCTATGACTACGAACATCGCCTAAGACTGTGATTCATTGAACTGTGAGGATTATTGCCTATGACTATGAATATAAGATTATCATTTATGCCCATGACATTGTAGTTATAAAACCATGTTGTTTATTTTGGATCTAGGCCTGACTTTCTATTCAGTTTATTCTTGGTTATCTTTGGTTTTAGACCTTGGGAATTTACCTATTAAGTTAGGTCTACCCATGTTCTTGAACCTCTGTCTCTATTCTGTCTATTCTTGGTTTTAGACCTTGGGAATTTACCTATTTAGTTAGGTCTACCCATGTTCTTGAACCTACGTCGTTATTCAAAACCATTTTATGCCAGTTGTTATATCTATCCTTTTCATAGCAATCTTTGGTTCATTCCCTATTTGCTACGAATCTAGATTCTAGATTGAAACACGATTTTACGAACGGTGGGAATGCGATTTGGGGCAAAATATGAAATTTACTAAAACGTAGTTTAACTTGGAAATTGGCATAAATTGGGAACATGTATTGTGGCATGTTCATAGAAATGCAAATTAGATAAATTTGACATGAATTTATAAGATGTACGTGTAAATCTAGCATTTACATGAATAGTGAACTAGAGTAATGAGTCTAGTTTGACGTGAATTAGAATGTTAATCAGAATTGGATTAGCTAATTTGGCTCGATAAGTATATTGGCATAAACTTGAAATTGGCCATAATTGGGGGTAATTGTCAGGATTAGCAGAATCATGGTTAGTGACACTTTATTTGGTATGGTTTACATACCAAAAAGCATAAACATGATATAGAGGGGAAAATGGGCCGTAAGAATAAATGTTGATAATTTACATTAAAAGAGAAATTGGGAAATAAGTAAATTAGGATTAATTTACTTATAGAATTTGTCCTAAATGAGGAAATATTAATCTAGACAAATTAAAGATTTATTAACGACATCTCTTTTAATGAAACACCAGAAAGTTCTAAGGTGACAGAGAGGATAGTGTCTAGGCTTGGGTTTGGAAAATACAAGTTTCCTGCTCTCCCTGGCTATCCCTAACTGATCCGACGGACGGGATGGTTATTTTCAAAACCTGATTTGAAAATTAATCAAAACCCTTTGAACTAGAAAACACGAATAGGCCTAACCCGAGGTTAGACTGAGTTGCGATGTAAACCTGCCCGGAACCAACCGGCAGATCCAGTAATCGCAACAATATCTGTCTAATGTGAGTGGTCGTGGCTTTAATTTATTTAGTTAAGGCTAAAACAAGAATGCTATGGTTAAGTTAACTAAGACACTTAACCAACTCAACATGATAACAAGACTGGTAGGTGGGGTTAGGTTCATACATTTAAGCTAGAATGGGAGGGTTAAGTCCATAGGAACACTTAACCAACTTAACACAGTTAAGCTAGAAAGTGAGGGTTAAGTCCATAGGAACACTTAACCAATTTAACACAGTTAAGCTAGAATGGGAGGGCTAAGTCCATAGAGACACTTAACCAAACTCAAGGTAGCAAAACGAGACTTGTAGGGGTTAAGTAAAGTTAATACACTTAGCCAAATTTACATGTTAACTAGGCTAGAGGTTGTGGTTAAGTAAGATTTAATACACTTAGCCAATTTGATATGTTAGCTGGGCTAGACCGTAGGGTTAAGTAAACTTGAACACTTAACCATCAGATTTTGATAAAGGAATAGGGTTAAGTCTAAAACATGAAGGGATAATACTTAACCGTTAATAACAGGTTAGTTAAAACAGACGGGCAAGGTTAAGTTAAAAAGGAACACTGAATCAATATAGGGTGAATGGGTAAGGTTAAGTAATAAGAAATACTTAACCAATATAACTTGGTTTGTGGTGGGGTTAAGTCAACATGAATTACTGATAACACTTAACCAGTATAACAGGATGAATGAAGAGGGTTAAGTTGGCTTGAATTGACTAATGACACTTAACCAATCCAAATTGACGGGAAAGGGAACTAAGTAATAATTCTTAGTATAACACGGGAAGGAGCGAATGTCCGTCTGAATAGAGAGAAGGCTCCAACGAATTGGGTTACGAAGCCCGAGGCTTCGAGGGGACGTGAGGGTACTCTTGGTATCCCTCTGTGAGGCTGCAGATGATCCGCCTGGGCCCACAAAGGTTAAGGTCTGCGTAGAAGAACCAGGGGTATGCCTTGGTTGCAATACATGGCAACCTAAAGACTAGGATGGACCGGCGTGATTCGGCGAGCAATCGGTAGCCCTGTGATAGAAACTCGTCGTCTACCATCCATCTTGAGTCAGTTGAGATACGTGAAGCGGAAAGACGGAGAACTCCAAAAGACCATATACTTGCTATCTAGTTATGGTTGCGGATGGCCATAGGATAGTGGGGCACCGGGGGCCGGCGTATAGTTCTCATTTTATAAGGTATGCCTTTCATTAGTTGAGGGTGGGGTCAAGTGGGACCATAGCCACTGGAATAAAAACAGACCTTAGCATCTGCATCGGCAGATATCTGAAAGCTCTCGACCGAGTTCTGTATTCCTTGATTTGCCCTGTCACAGGACTCGGACCGCACATTACAGGACATGTGCATCTAGACAAGCGATAACGATTCGCGATACATGCGTGGGGAAGTATAGGAACATATACCACTCTAGGTGGTGTGTCCTAGACTTGGGGGTATCGTTCGACAGGTAGCGTAATCCCTAGTTGGACTAGGTGGCATAAACCCTGAACTCGAGAAGCGTTCAGCAGATAGCGTAAAACTCTAGTTAAATCTAGAAAGCACTTGATAGAAAACCCTAGATTTGATCTAGGTAATAAATAATGAATGTATGCCGGAAGGCAATGGAAAATACAGGGATTGGGATCACGTTATCTTTACTAGATGGGACACTAGATAGGCGGTGCAGAGATATAGAAACCAGTATAACAAGGAAATAGCGAAGCGGCGAAAGTATTAGAGCGTATCCAGTTTATCTTAGCATATCTTGTGACTACCTTGTCTAATCTTGTTGACCCTATCGTCATGGTGAAATCTTGTATTCAGTTAATTCATGTCGTTTTGTTTTCCATGTTCACATGCTAGAAGTTACTGAACTTACTCAGGCTTTATTTCTGACTCTGTTTTTCTTTCGTCTTCTTTTCTTCCGTCCCCCCCCCCCCAGGTAGTAGAGGGGGGAGTAGTATAGCTCAGGTCAAGTTGGACTGTCACTCTTTCCCAGCTTGAAGATTTGTCGAAGTTTGCTTGGATTCTCTTATCATATGCTATGGCTGGCTCTTGCTAAAATTTGGGGAAATATAAATGTTGTTTTATGCTTCTTTATTGTGTAAGACAGATGACACTCTGATATTGTAAAGAAATCTTTGTACAAACTATTTTATCAATAAAGCAAAGTTTTATTTTCCGCTGTTTAATTTCTGTCTGTCTTGTAATTTATCTGCATCTTTTACCCTAAATGCTCCACAGAACTTAGTGCATCCCCTTTGTGAGTGACACTAACGGATGTGGGGTGTTACAACTAGCAATCTATCAAAATATCTCGACTTTAGATGAAATTAGTTTCACTGGATTCATAATAGTGATTTATGGAAAGACGTCAACTTTCATGATGATCACACTTATTATGTGCTTGAGTGAGCTAAAAACTCTTTGCATTATCAATGAAATTTTATTCTATGAATTTACAGTAAAATAGCCGTGTTTTGTGATTCACCAAAATCTAATAACTAGTGTATTTTTTTTAAGTTGTGTCTTCATTTTGCGAGCAATCGTATTTTCATTTTGATATTTGAAGTCCGTTTGCAAACAAAATATTGTATGAAAATTTACCAAATATTTGTAAATTTATAACGTAGCCTGCTTGGAAAAGTTAGGAAACTCATCTTCAATGAGTACTTTCTTTTATCCCTTTCCCTCATGCTCAAGAACAATGAACCAAAAAAATTGAATTTGGATTTCAAAATTCAAAAACAAATAAATTACTTTACAAAAAAATTGAAAGCTTCTATCTTTGAATCCCTCTCAAGTAGTTTTGTGTTCTTATGGGTATTTGGTAAGGTGCATTGCTATTTTGGGTGTATTCGACATGGAGGCAGCAATTAAGGTTTCATATCAAAGGAGACCGAGTAGTCGATGGAGGGATCAAACATCATTTTTGAGTTCATCTTGACGAGAAGTACCTAGAAGATGCAAAGTCTAAAGGTCCAAGTCTTGGACGGATTGCATCATTTGTGTTTCGCATTCGTTACCGATGCGTTACGAGTTCTAAAGGGACATCAAACCGCATGATGTCATGTCCAAAATGAAGAACTATCCTAATGGAGTTCACTAGAGAATACAAATCATGGTTTCATGGACAATCAAGCGTGAAAGGGTGCGTGCACGAATTTATGTTTCTGTGTATTTGAAAAACACATATAGGCTGATTTTGTATTAGGGAAAAAGGGCACTAATGAATGTAGTTATTAATTAAGAATAAGTAAGGGTGCTAATTATATTTTAGTTTGTGAAAACTTGTAAATGTAATAACTCGCTCGCTTTAGGTTCAGATCCAATGCAATCAGTTGCAATGGATTCGTATTGATTAAATCCACTCAAGGAAACTGAATCAAATGCATTTGTAGTTTATCAAATTTTCAGATAATTTCGAATGTTGTTCGAAATTTTTTGGAATCAGAATGCAAAAAAGAGATCTGGAACAAGTTTTTTCTGATTTAACCAGTATAATATAAATAGATTAAAAATTAATTATTATCTACTTAATAGTTAAAATTGTCCGTTGATTGATATTATTACCTGCTTGATTGCTCGTATCGCAAATTGTGGGGTACTGGAATTATCATTAATGAAATTGATAATAATTAAAGCAATAAATCTTAATGATAAATATGATTACATTTTTTAAATTATAATGTAGTTAACTTAAGTAAATGCTCAGTGTCATCTATTTGGCCAAATAAACACCTTCAAACTAAATTAGATGAATTTGTCTAATTACATATGTTAGCAGAATAAATTCCCTTATGTTATATTATTAATTTTAATTACTAGTATAAATTATGGTATGATGTATAGTACTGTTAATCGCTAAATGTAGATTTTATATCCATATATGATTATTCATGTAAATACTAGTGTTATGGCCGAAAAATGAATTGAATTAATGATAGCTTATTTAAGACCACTGTGATCGTTGAGCCTTATTTAAAATAATGTTTAACAGTCATAAGATATTATTATTCCTTCTAAACACTGTAGTAAACCATTGGAAAATTTGTTTATGCTTTAAATCAGAAGTATCATACCTATAGTTTACTTATGTTTCATTTGGAAAGTGTTGCAACCATCATGTAGATGTGATCTGTATGGATACTATTGGTACAACGTAATTCAAGAGGCAGAGATTGCCTACCGAGTACTTATGGTTTCGCTGGGGTAGCGAAGCAACCATCATGTACCTGCAATCTATTGGGTTTCATGGCATAAATCGTCTGGTGTTGGTGCTTACAGGTTGCTTATGGTTTCACTAGGATAGCGATATAACCATAGTGTAGGCTGCAATCTATCCAGTTGTATATATAGGGTTTTGATGTTTATTGTTACACGTAGTCTCTGGATAGAGACGTAACCATTGTGTGAATGCTGTCATTAAGTCTGTTAGATCAAATGGTTTCAAATTATTAACTATTTCATTAATGATGTTCTACAATAAAGTTACGTACATTACTTATGTTTTAAATTTAATAAATTGTTTATTAAATATCATTTGAAAGTTAATAACTAGTTATAAAATAATTTAAATATTTTATTAATAAGGTTTTACATATTAATCGACTGTTATTTATTAATAAATGTTTTAGAATGATTTATTCTAAATTATTAGTGTTGTTCAAAGGTTCTTAAATTATTTTATTATTAACGGTTTCAATTTAATCAATTATCCTATTGCTAAGGTTAAACAATTAGTTAAATATTTTATTAGTAAACGTTTTTAAATTTATTAATTATTATCTTTAAATAAAAAATAGTTAAATTAATGTCCGCCACTCTCCTCCGATAATTGGGATTCTTCTTTCCGTCGTATTTCTGTTGGCTCTTCATTCTTTCTTATTGTCGGTGTTCATTACTACTTTTATGGTTTCCCTTTTGCAGCCATTTATGTCCTTTTTAGGGTTTCGGTGGAGCTGTCAGTTTCCGATATGGGTTTTGTTGCTATTGGATCATTTGTGGGGATTAAACCCGTGATTGGTTCGATAGTGTCAGTCTTGTTTGAGGATTTGGGGGTTCTTGTCTCGATTTGTGAGCTATGCCTTAGATCTGTGCTTGTTAGGGTAGCGTCATTGTGGGATTTCATGACGATTGTTCGTCACCGGTTTGTTCCAGTTGGTTTGTGTAGGATTTCACGGGGGTGCCTTTCTGTAGTGCCTCCTCGCTTATGCTGAGAAATGTGCACTACGAGGGCAGCTCATGTGTGTTTTAGGCCTTCAATTCTGTTTCAGCTCTGGTTGTTGATAGGTTGGTGGAAGCATTTTCGCCTATTTGGTTTCTCCCAAAATCTATTTTGTGTTATGCTCCTCTTTTGGATGCTTGGCTAATGTTGAGTTCTTCGATGGGTTTGCCAAAGAGAGTTTGCTGGAGGTGTGGTCCCTTGTGTTCTCCTCAACCTTCCATGGTGAGGCCTTTTGTTTTTCCCTTAGCATGAGTAAGGTGGTTAAGTTGGTTGTCATTAGGGGTGGTGTACATACCCGTACACTGCCCCCTTTCCACGTACAGTTGTTTTGCACCTTTATGTGTAGTTGAGGAATTAGTCAATGGGGTTGGATCAATGGTCTATGTTGTTGATGTCTTGTCCTGTCCGTCTTGAAAAGGTGAGGTATGGTGTGGTTAAGGGGGAGTGCTCATCGACGGTAGTTATTCGCTTCTCATTCTCCGGGTGGTAAAATGGGGTTGTCTATGAACTTCGATTGCAGCCATATGTTAAGTCAACTGGCAAGGCAACTGGGGTTTTTCGGAAGGGGATTTCGCAATGTTCGGATATGGCAGCTTGTCTCTCTCTCCTTATCTTCTACTCGCAAGGTGTCAAGTAAGTTTCTTTCCCCTTCATTTTTATGCTATGTTGGTGTTAGTCATATGTTTATGGTGGTATGTGGTTCTTGGTTTGTAGTGTAGATGGACCTTTCAATGCACTTACTCTGGGCGATTTGGGGTCTGTGTTTGCGAGTGGTTTTAACTCCTTAGGGCAGCGAGAGCCGCACCAATGGTCGGAATTGATCACCCCCCACTCTCAGTGGTGCATTCCCGTGCATGTCGTGCATTGTATGTGTTCTAGGTTGGTATGTGCAGGGTGTTTCTTAATTCTCACTGGGGTTTTCTGTTGCATGACTTGTGTTCTTCATTGGGTTATTTATTTGGCAGGTTTATGGCATGTCAGTTTTTCGATTGGTTACGCCATTATGTTTGTATTCGTTTGTGCCCTTTTGTATTGATGGGTTAGGGATTTTCTTCGTGGTGCACTACTGAGTTTCTGGTTTTTGTTCTTATTGGAGCATTGGTTTTCGCAATGGTCGGGTTTTGCTTTGTTTGTGGTTGCTATTTTGCCTACGCTATGCCAGTCAATGACATGATATGACAATGTTTTGTTTTAGGTTGTTTTTGGTTTTGGTTGAATTGCATCTTTCATGCCTAGGTTAGTTTGGTCCTCCCTTATGCTCGACGGTGTATAGATTATTCGGCAACAGTAGTCTGTATGTCGTCAACCATTTCATTGTTTCCTTCTTTGTTGTTGTCCCCCTCGATGGTCCGTTTGGGCTATGTTGATCTTTGGAGTTCCATTTTCGGGCAGTATCGCCAATCTGGTGACGTTCCTGCTAAAGTAGAGTCTGCATAGCAAGTGGTGACGTCCGTCTTTGATGTTTCAACATCCCCTCCCGCATCTCTCCTTCCTTTCTCTCACTTTGTTCCCCTTTTTAAACTAGGAGAGATCAAGATCATTAACGATTGTTTGGATCATCTAGTTAGGAATTCATATGCTTTTCGAGTCAATGAGCTCGTCTCAGCTAGACGAGATGATCAGTAGACTTCTACTAGTTTATCGGACTCTATTTCTGCTGTAGTAGGGCAGACTTTTGGCCTCTGTGCCTTCCCTGTTATCCATTCTTCGTGGAAGGCTGCTCGGTCCCAGCTGCGTACTCCTCGCAGCATTCACACTCGTTCACTCGCTGCGTCATAATAGATAATTAGGACTGCTCGCCACACCCTTCACCTGATTTGAATGTCTTGCTATTATGCTGTGGTTTTTTTGTTTTTTTTCCATTATTCTTCTCTCTCCACTAGGTTGGAACCCGTGCTACGCACACGGGTAAAGTTGGGTTGTGATGGGTTAACAGTTAGCAAGGATAGAATGATTGTGGGTGCAGGAATGATGTAGCAGTATGTAGGAAAAGGTTGGAGTTCATTTTGAGTTGGTAATTGTTAACCTATTAGCCATCGAGTATGTTGACGGTCAAAAAATTGTAGGTATCAAATGTTGATCAGTATCGATGTATGGTGTGTAATAGAGAAGAATAATTCGAATACTATTATAAATATTTTAGGTATGAGGTATTAATGAGTAGCTTTCGACGGACATGGTTTTCATTTGTTATAGAAATAAATGACAAAGTTAACGTTGCATCATTACTGGCCTGTAAAAATACGGAATAGTGTAAATTTTGATAATTTTAAAATAAGATATTTTCGGTCATATTTATTTACTGCGATGAAGGTTACGTGGAGCTATATATATTTATTAAAATATGAATTATATATTCTGGTCCAACATGTCCATTGCAAGCCACTGTGGTATGCAAATTTCTAATTGTTTGGGTGTTAGGTTAAGTAGGATTTCTGGTAATTTCAAAAGCTTCATTTTGATATTTTCATACCCATGTTTGCCGAGCAATAGGATTAGGCAATAAATGATTTTTCAGAATGACCATAATGTGCATGTAATGTTACTTTTTAATGTGTAAACATGCAGAAATGAACATTTATCAAAACATAAATAAATCTAAGTTATTTTTAAAAAGTAATTAAAAAGTCAAACAAATTAATCAATATTACATTAATATCTTGATAAATGCCAAAATATTAAATTTAGTGTTTCTAGTAGTTTGTAACTCAGAAGACTTGCATCATCTATATTTTAAGGATAATATATGATCATTTTGATATGGAGATAATTTGTCATTTTTACCATAAAGTTTGCATTCTCCGTCTAGGCCCGGCCCAAATGATGTGATTGCCTCAGAAGAAGAAAAAAAATTCGGAGTAAAAGAGGATCAAGGAAAACAAAAACTGAGACAACAATAATAAGGATCAAACTCAGCTCACGCAACAGGAAGCTTGATATAATTAGCACCTAGACACTTCATTATTTGTAATAAAGTGGCCATATATACTTAAATACCTCTAAACTCCGGAAAAATTGCCTCTGTTGCCCCTGCCTGCCTACCCCTGGTGCCGGCTTTGTTTCCATTATGCTCCCTTCCCTCTACAACCCTCAATACTTGCTAGTATAAACTACTCGACGTTAATGCTAATGCGTAGATTTTGAATTTCTCTGTACATTAATATCATTATAACAATATGTAAGATTTAAGTTGCTATTATAATTTTTCTCTATGTTTTTTTAAGATTGTTGTCAAATAGTAAAAGTCCTATATATTTCAAGTAGGGTTGACAGTTAGAACCAAAAACCGAATTGAACTAATTTGAAATAATCCAAACCCAAATCAAAACATTTGGGTTTCAGTTTTGATCTAGATGATGAAAAATACAAAAAAGACCTATTCCAACCCGACTTGAACCAAACCGAAGTACCTAAACAAAAGATATTGAAATATATGCATTTTTAATGTTACTACGTAACCGAATCCAAAATGCCTGAATCCGAAGAAAGTTCGGATCGGGTTAATATAGATTTCTGAATATATAATTTAAACTCGGCAAAATCCAATTTATCTAGAATTAAGACCCATCGGATCGGATTTGATTCCAAGATTATCCGATCAAATCTGCCTATCACCCTAGCTTTTAAACCGATTGCTTTCGTGAAACAAAAAGCACGCATGTAACAGTTTCAATTCGAGGAATTTCTTTTAAAAAACAAACTTACCAAATTTTTTAGCCATAAGTATGGAAAGGTTTGAAATTGGCGAGGACAAAACTTAGGTAAAATTAGAATTCAAGGGGGTCCACTCCCATTTTCGCTATTACCCTACAATTTGTTCTTCTACTCAATTTTAAAACTTGTCATACTTTTGGTTAAAAAAATTGGCGAGGGCAGAACCTTTTTTTGGAAAATGAATATTTAATTAACGATACAAATAATGGAACACATATCAATGTATAGTACATACAGTGTATTACAATGATACACACGTCTAAGGCGTACCCCCGCCACCACCTTCATACCACCTTTTCTTTACAATTTATTATAAAAAAAACTAATTCTGAAATATGTTCCTGTAGGACGCCAGAAAGTCCAATAGTAATAGTATAAATCAAATTAGCATCCATTATTTTCCATCTTATACCTCAGTGGATTTGGATCCAGTACTTCATCAACATAAATTACATGTTACCTAATAAATCCATCCAATAACAGGCTCAAGTTAAGGAGAAACTAAGTCCCCCTATTCACGATGTGCACAGTATATGAAAAAAAAAAACTGTTTTTCTCCTCATCTGTTGATTCTCATCCAATAACTTTCCATTGCAATGTCTTCAAATCCAACTCTTCAAAACTGGGAATGCAAAAAGATAATTTGGTTGTAAATTTTCATTGATGGTTAACATAGCAGGCATGCATTGCGCACAAGTCAAAACAAATCTACTTCAAACACCCATCTAATTCTAACCGTATCAATCATCACAATTTGAAGCAGCCCCAGGCATTGCCTACATGTTCACAATGTGCACAGAATACACAGATTATATCTTACAGAAAGAAAACCACCATTCTTTCCAAACGTTTAATCAATAAGCTCAAACCTGATATTTCTCCAGTATTCAACTTGGTGACCTATTCAACTCCATTTACAGTCATTTCTCCTATAATTATACATACAGAAAGTGTACACAGTGCACAAATTTTATGAACGTAAAGCCTGTACAACCACTAACTCCATTAGTCCCACTTGTACTCCCAGCTGAATAATAGGTCTACTAACAACTTACAAAAAACATCTTCCAAAAGCATACACACGCACCCTAAATATTCCTATCAGACCTATGGAGTTTGAAGGGATCAGAGGAACTCGAATGCATCTCCACATTTGTTCCTCTTACTTATTGAATTTTAGGTGTATTCACAGAGCTCCTAGTTCATCCCTTAAGAGTCATAGTTGTTTTAGAAGATTGTTTTCTATGTTTCTGTATGTAGTCGGGGTGGATAGTTACCATGAATGAATCAAGTTTGTCTACTCTATGGAAAATGGCACAGATAATGTTTCTACAAATTTTTGTATCAAACTACGACCACAAATTTTACAGACTTGAAAACGTGTACAAATATGTTAATTACAGTTCTCAATCAGATGACTGCGCCATGATTAAATTTAAATAGTTTGCTTCAAACCATTTGAACCTAAAACAGCAAAAAAAACTATAATAGAAAGAAAATAAAATAAAAGAAAGCAAACGTGAGGATTGTTAAGGTTGGGACAGTGAGAGTGGACAATCAATTAAGATGACAAAACAAATCGAGACAACTGTGATACTATTTTTTTTTTTAAAATAATAATGATGAAATGATGATGTGCCAATTTGGGTTTGCTCAATATGGCTGATTTTTAGAGCCCAATATTGCTTCTCTTCATCGTACTCATTGTATGATACTTTTCAAGTGCAAAGGATTAAATGGTAAGGATATTAGCATTAAAATAATGTTAACTTTGTCATCCACTTGCTAACTATATTGGTCTTAAGTGGGCAAAAAATAAGAAAATAAAATAATTATAATAGCAATGTTTTAATGCTTTAGAAAAGCATATCAACCAACATGAGTTAATGGGTTGATACTCATGTGAAAATTATCTACTGTTTTCACAGTACTCGTTGCCACATAATTCCCATAAAGCTTTGTTTATATTATTTGATCAACTTCATAAGATCAGATTTCAACATTTAGATTATTTGATGCTCAAACCATTGCTTCCCAAAATGTCTGATTCTTCTATAAATACAATTTACTGTTTAAAACATGTTGGTTATAAAGAAATATTACCAAGCATGCATCGGTCCCTTACTAACATTATAAGTCTTTTTGATAATGATAGTGGGCATGCAAATGTGGGAATGGTGCAGGCACAAATGGAGATATGACATTTGTGTTTAGATTAGATCTCCATGTGATGGAGCACATTAGGCTTAAGAATATAATTTCAGTATGGGCATAATGCGAATCTATGTAAACAATACCAGTGCAAATAGTTTAAGCATAACACTTGCTTGTCATTCAAAGACACACAGCATTAGGGCTGTCAACGGATACTTTCGGATGTGGATAGTGTCATATCCGCATCCGCATCCGAAACCATTTTCGGATATCGGATATCCGCATCCGTGGATACGGACGGATATCGGATAATTATCCGCTCCGCCAACAGTCGACAAATCAATGAACATAAATGAATTTTTTAAGGTTAATATTAAGTTTTTTCAACCCAAATGACTATTTAAGTGCTAAAATAAATAAATATGATGATAATATATAATTTTGAGCAATATGCATGAGTTTAGTAGACTTTTAATTTTGCAAAATAATATATTAGTATAGTTAATTATGTTAAAATACACATAATTTAAGTTATAATCGTGAAAAAAAGCGGACGAATAATTTTCGGATGCGGATATGCCTGTATCCGTATCCGCATCCGCTTTTCCGGATATCAGATATTTATCCGCTTTTCGGATGCGGATGCGGACGGATTTCGGATTTTTCGGGTATCCATCGACAACCCTAACAACATATAATCTCAACCAAAACTTAAATAAATAAATAAAAATTAACTGAGCAGAGCCATTGTAAATAGTCAAAAAACATTTAAATTTTATATATGTGTTTAGAAAACATCTATCTTAAACAATTAGAAGGTCATAATAGCTGGTTATTCCTACTTAACCATACGTGGATTTACCATTAATATCATTAAGGTGATCTTCTAGTAATAGAAGGTAATATAATGTACAAGGAAAAAATAAGTAATGACATATGACAAAGATAAGGATACAAGCACCTTTGCTTTTCGTCTCAAAGTCTACCACAGTGTTAGATTGAGCGGAAAGGAACATTTTCCCAGACTCAATGCGCCTAACGGCCTCCTCCAGTAGCAGATAATGTTTCTTTACATCCTCGACTGACTTTCTAAACAGTGAAAATACTCATCAAAGATATCATAATGCTTGGGAAAATGAATTATAAAATCAAAGTAAATTAATCAGTTATTAAATTAGTACCATAGTACAATATTTGATCTGATTTGAGACATTAGACATTACAATTCTAATGTTATACATATTTAATCATCAATCTCTGTACCATTCTAAAATTTTGATTCCATTTTATGATGATACACATGATAAAAACAATTTACATGGTTTTTTGACTTAATTAGCTTATGTGATTTTGGTTTTATTGTTACTGCTATTTAACCTTAGTTTTCTATGTCATAATTATGTCAGCCAACCTATTTAATTTGTCGATATAATATGTTATGCCTACAAATGTACCATTTGTCTTTTGCCTTTTCACCGCTTCACACTAACATCGGTCTTAGTGCAATATTTAGTTAAGTGCTTTAAAATATTGTGTGGATAAGGACACCTCATATTATTTTTTTAAACACCATTACTAATAAATACCGTATAATGAAGAACATAAAATTTGATAAAATTAGTAGCATATTACCATTTGCAGCAACAGTCCGTAATTAGGACGGCGAAATTATGAAATACAGAGGTTGTAGAATTAATTTTTGAACTATTCTTACCGAAAGTTGACACAGCGATGTGTGCACAACTGAACGTCCTCCTTTATTTTTCATCGTCCTGCGTAAGAAAAAGGAAAAGATGGTATGAACACAACAATTTTGGAATAATTGCCACAGAAACGTACATGATGGTCCCAACATATTGATTTGCGTAGATTGCTATCAGGTATATTTACATGTAGGAAATAACCAGCATAATATTTAAACATATAACCAATGTAGGATTTAGTTGAAAAAAAGATGCATATTTTGAGAATTCTTGAGAAATGTGGCACATATAAATAATCAATTGCCTATCAATCATCCTTAATTATCAGGCTATGGCTTCCTACTCTGATGAACTGTGGGTGCTGCAGAGAAATATTGGAGGTCGCAGGACGATGGAACTGCACCACCTTTATTACTGCTACTATTTTTTTTGGTTTGTTGAATGCTTCTTTTAACCTATCAGCAATGTGTTCTAAGGTAACTTTACAATGTACAGTTTAAGGTATTTAATAATCATTCAATTAAGTCATTTTGTTCATGTCAAAGAGTAATCTCAGTCTCATGAAAATGTGCAGGTGAAATATGACTTCATGGCTCCAGTAGCAAAAAAGAATAATACGATGAACTAACATGTATTCCTCTTTTCTGTATGGATCTTGCTCAAAATTAAAACAAAGAAATCTGTATAAGTTTTAGTCCTCAGGTTGATATATAATTTAATTGGTGCCATATACCATTTATTATTTAATCATATAATATATGTTTTCATTTGTAAACCTATTAATTATCCAAATCATGTGCCTTACATTACAAACTGAAACTATAAACTGATGTATTTAAGGACCTTACGACCTTAATAAATAAAATACTCATCGAAATTAACACATTAGCATTCATTCAAATTTGCATTTGTTCATGTATTGGCTTATCTATTTACCCAAGAAAACAGGAACTCATACATGCTTATGTGTACTTCTTGTAATCCTTCATTTCAAAACTCTACTCTCTTGTGGATATCGTTATTTGTGCATGCTTCGCAAAATCATTTTTTACTGTAAATTTTCCCACTTTATTCCTCAGTCGTTTCATTTCATGTTCTTCCACTCAAAATACATTCCTTCCCCAGTCTCACACAGTTTCCTTTTTCCTTTCCCATCAGTGACTCCCTCAAAATCATCACCTAAATTAACAAATTTTGATTTATATCTCCTTCCCCATTTTCTAGCGTTCACATATGTTTTCTATCACATTAATTTATTGTACATCAAAACCTACATCTAATCTACGTTTTTATGTTTAACCACCAATGTTACAGGGTACCTCTCTTTTTTATTACTTCTTTATATATAGTTTGGTACTCAAATTTCCTTTGGTCTATTGTTGACGTGCTTGATAGGTTTATTTTGTGATCCATGGTTATGTGTAAACAAAGTTGGAATACTATACCAACTTTTCTTCAAATGGACAATCATGACTGTTGCCTAGTCATCAAAAAGGGGACCAAACACTTCATTTTCAAAATAAAGTTGTAGAGCGCCTTATTTTATTAATGCAGTAGTGCGTGAGATAGTGCTAGCAGCAGTCAACCGTGAACATTACCCATCCGTTTTCACATTAAAATTTTGTTCGGCAAATGTCATACGGTTATAATGTGTAAATTGTTGGTGGTTAAACTGATTGCAACATGCGTATTCATACCTATAACACCATAAAAAGCAAGTATATGTAATCAGCAAGACTTTGGACACTAAGTAGTTAGTGTATTAAAAAAGGACTAACCCGAGTTGAAGCAAAACATTTCATGAAAGTTACTGAAAAGTGGTGAACGTCGGTACCACCAGACAGCAAATAATTATTTACAGCACAGTTTATTGTGGTAGCTTCAAACATATGGTGTTTTGCAACGTTGGCTTCGAACAAAATATTTTTAGATTTTTAATGTAGTTAAACCTTGGATCTAGTGCAACTTATAGCAAATATAACATTTCTAAATAAACATCTCATACATAATATGGGTTCGATATACATAGATAGACATTACAGAAAATTTAATAAAACCTTCATCGTCCAAGGCATTTGTATTATCAACTCAGCAGATGTAAATGGAATTAGTACCGAATGAGTAATGCACATTTATTTTGAATAATTAAAAATACTACGGATTCAAATCATTAATTAATATTATTTATTTTGTAAATAGTTAAATATTTAAGTAATACAATTTATTTTGAATTCTTCTATGAATGGGCACATATACAACGATAGTATGTGGAGGATTAAAACACTTATCTTGATTTATTACCCTTATCTGCATTTATGAGTAAAACATGCTTTAAAAATTTATTGGCACCTTTTTTGTTGGTACCTTTTTCCTTTGAGTTGTACTAAATCATACCTAAATGGGTTCAAATATGCATATTGAATGCATATAAAAGTAATATCAAAACAACATGCCATAGGGAACATTAAATTCAATAAATGGCATTTTTCTCTGACTATGCATAGGAAATTAAGTGTAATAAATGATATAATCTCCAAGTTTATAGAAAGAACTGCATGTAGATATGTGGAAAATACATATTTTTCAGATTGTTTATTGTTACCTTCAATATTAGAATAATATTTAGACATGTAAAATTTGGGCCTAAAAATAACGATAATGGTTTACATTTCCCTGACTGTTTTGCAATATGCGGTCAGGGAAAAATTTGTTATGCATCATCTTCATTTTATTCGTCTTAAATGTCTATTGTTATTAAATAAGTAATCCTAAAAATGTCAGCAACTGTTCCATTTTTATGCAAGTGATAGGCTAGGGGGATTGTTCTAATTTTATTCAATGTTAAATTCAAACTGTTGACAACGCTTATAGATAATTACATAAATTTTATGTTTCCATAAACTTGCATTTTATGTGTACTAAATAAAACAACAACAATTTAGTTATTGTTTAAAAAAATTGACATCAATGTACATAATGACAGTATGACACAATTACGTTATTAAAATTTTATTTAAATTGCTGAAGGTTAATTGCATACAAATAATATAAGATTGTGCATGCATTTACTTCTGTTAAACAAATTTTATTGTGAAAATTTTGTTACCAGTTAAAAAAAATTGGCATCAATGTACATAATGATACAATTAAGCATTAAAATTGCGGAAGACTGAATGCACACAAAAATAACAGATCATGTTAATGCGCTTCTTTCCATTAAAGAATGTAATCGTGTGCTAGTTGAAGCCGTGGCAAAATATGTGGTTTACAATTCATTTGAGATTCACACCAACGGAGAAGAATCATGATGACGTCCGACACTTGGTCAATGTTATGTTATATACTTCATCTTCCATTTTACTTTGATAACTCCTGCAATGTTGTTGAAGGATTCTTAAGAAAAATAAAATAAAACATTCATCATAAATGTGTCTTTTTTAAATAAAGTTTCAACAATTCACCATTAATTATAAAATAGGGCTTTTAGAAATTAAAGCACTTAGTGATTTGGTAGGAAATAAGTACTTGTACCACATAATTAGAAAAGAAATGTAACCTTGCCATAAGAATAGTCAACTAATGTACCAATACCGGTACACGTGATTAAGATTAAATGTATATGATAAGAATCAAAATGTATGGGGATTCATCAAGGAACCTTAATGAAACTACCATGTGAATTTATCATTCTAAGCAATGACATATTATATGAAAATAATACATACATCTTGCTTTTTTTTCTACATGTGAATTTTTCATCTACCATGCGTTACTAAAGTGTAAATTAGCAAATCCCTTAATGAAACTTATTGTTTGTGAAACCATTGCTTATAACATTGACTAAATTTTCAAAATGTAGTCGAAGATGATCAATGCTTGCATGTTCAAAATTATAAGTGCCCATCTCCGTTTAATGTAGTCGAAGATGATCAATGCTTGCATGTTCCAAATTACAAGCACCTATATCCTTTTAGTGTTAAAAGGAACTGAGCAACAGAGTTTTTCCAATTGAAAACAATTCAAACACTCATGAATTAGAATTAAGTTAATTAAAATGAAATTAAAACTATTTGACCCAATCGATCAAGATATTAAGTTCGAATGTACGTGTGAAAAAAAAACTAAAAGAAAAGAAAGTACGAATTCCAAGACAAATTTGAGCCAAATAAACATCGTCTATATCTATAAATATCGGATATTAGTAAAATTAAATAGAATCTTGATCTGTTAGCAAGTAGACTGATTAAATTAAAAAAAAAAGGACATTACATACACAATGTAAGTGCCAGTAAGCAATCTATTACAACAATATAATAAATAAATTAGCACTGAGGTGACGCCATTCTAATTCCTTGTTTTGTTTTATATAAATATGGTTTTTGGTTATAATAGAACATAACACAAACAATGAAACTTAAAATCATAAACATAATATATCTTTGTTTGCACATTTGTTATGTCCATGGGTCGAATTCCTCCAAGTCTACTGTCTTGGTCAAATTCTCCCCAGTGTATGAAAACAATATAACCCCAATTGCTAAAGGACATAACCTTTGAATCACCATTATCCAGATTCTTCATATACCTGATTCAGGATAGATAAATTATGATGCAGGAAGTAATGGAAAACATATTGCACTATAGAAATCATGCAATTCAAGGCATATACCTGTAAATTAAACTACCAGCAAATAGTGGAACCCTCCCAATTTTCTTTGTGACAAAAAAGACAGTACAATGAATTAAATTGCAGCAAAGCAAAGCAAAATAGGTGGATTGATCTCCCCAACTATTTCAGTTTGACAGCCAGACGGATTTATAGTAATAGGGTTTCGTATATCGTACTGTAGTAAATATGATGTACGGACAAAGAGCAGGTGAACGCATACCTGTTCGCCCTCGTCGAAGTTCGTCGCCCAGTTGCCAAGTAGGAGTATTTCATATGGCTAAAAAATCGAACTTGAAAAGCGTCAAAGGTACAACGATGAGATATCTGTTTGTGTGGACAGTGTACATGCCTGATTTGGAGAGTAGGAACATAAAACGGGGAGGGAACTGAAGGATTCGGTTTGTGTACTTTGTTGCGAAGTGTAAATTGTGGAAAGGGGAAAGTCGTTTAGCAAATTGGGAGAAGCGAAAGCGGTTTGGCAATTTAGGGATAGGGGAATAGGAAAATAGCGGCGAGTAAGCAAGAAAGCGGTTGGTTGTTTGAGATAGTGAAACGTAAGAAAAACAGTTAGTGGCATAAAATTGGGAAATTAGATAGTGGGGAGATGAGAACGTGGGCAATTCGTTTGATATTTGTTGAGATATTTGTTTTTTAATTAATTTTATAAAAAGCGGATTACAAAATTGAAGGGGAGAGTAGTAATAAAGAATAACTGCATTCTGTGCGTCCATCTAAGCATTGTTGGAATTGTGCTTTTATGTTTAAGTAATAGATTTGTCTGAAATGGCGAACTGTTTGGTTGGAACATTTGGGGCATTGAGAACGACGCCTTTTTATCTCGCCGTAAGTGCATCGACAAGAAACACTCAATTTTTTGCTAGCACTTTAGGAATCCTTCGCGGGGTTGGAAGTGTTCTCAGAAATCATCGTTCACCTCAATTTGGGGAGGGGGACGTTTTCACTACCTCCAACAAAAAACGGATTCTTTGGGCTAAAGATGTCTCCGTCCGCCTTATATCGGACTCTGCTAAACTTCTTTCATTTGTGTGTTCGGTCTCTTTTTTCCTTTCCTCTTTCCTTTTTTTTGGCGATATATGCCAAATGCGATTCACATCAAGCATTTAGGTTTGTGGCAAGATATTATATCCCTTTCTATGCACGATTATGGAGTCTCTATCATTAGAGGGGATTTCAATGTCGTTCTGTGCCAGGCGGAGAAGCATGGAGGATCCTCTATTAATCGCGCAGCGGTGGAGGATTTCAATTATTTCATTATTCAATCAGGCTTGTCGAAGGTTTCCTTTGTCAGTTCTACTTTTTACCTAGTGTGACAACCAATAGGGCCCCAACTGGATCCTACCTTGACTCGACCAACTTTTGGATCGAAGGGTTGGTTTAACCTTCCATTCTCTTTCTCAGTTTCTCACCTTCACCGCATTCTTTCGCATCATGCTCAATGACTATGTAGTGCTTCCCTTCTGCCTTGTTGGGACCTACTTCGTTCCGATTTCAATCCATGTAAGGTTCCATCACTCCATCCCAGTGGTGCAGAATTTTAGTCCCTCCCAGTTATAGGTAGCCCTGGCTGTTTTCTCTCTTAAAATAAAACGTCTCAAATTTTGTCTAAAGGTATGAAACACTTAGGTGTTCAAGAATATCTTTGATAGAGTCCAATCAGCGGAAGAAGCTCTCATCTCGGCGAAAGCTTCTTTCAACGCAGATCCTTCGGCTCCCAACAAGGCAATTTGGGTTCAATCCCTACTCGCTTTTACCTCGGAAATGAGCATTGAGAATGATTTCCTTTGTTAGAAAGCGAGAATCATGGGCATTGTCGATGGTGAATTCAACTCAAAATTCTTTCATTCTACTAGCAGAAAGAAAAATAATATCCTTTCTATTTGCCAGATCCTTTGCTCTGATCACTCTTTGGCATCGACCCCCTTTCCCACTTCCAGACCTTTCTGCAGAGCTCTTCTGTCGACCAGAATGATCATGTTCCCCTATCCATCACCCCCTCTTGGTTCTTCCTACTGTGGCTCCTTCCCTTAGTTTCCCTCCCTTAGTGGAGGGATTCGTTCTTGTATTTTTGCACTAACAAGGACAGTGCTAGTTGTCCGGATGGCTACAACATGGTTTTCTACCATTGTACTTGGTCGATTATTCGTTAAGACTTATCTAGATGATTCAGTCTTTATTTTCGAGACGGACATTACCTAAAGGGTGGATGTCCACCAATATTGTTCTCATTTCTAAATGTGAGAGTTCATGTTCTTATTCTGACTTCAGGCCAATTAGTCTTTGTAACTTCCCGAACAAAGTCATATTTAGGTTTATGTCTTCAAGGCTAGTGCCTATCGTGGACCGTATATCTCCTCGTCCCAGGCTAGTTTTCTCAAAGGCCACTTAATTACTGACAATGTCCTTATTTTCCAAAAACTTATCTTCCAAATCAATCGGAAGATTCAGGATTAAAATGTGGTGATTAAGCTTGATATGGTGAAAGCTTATGACCGCATGTTTTGGTTTTTCATCATTCGGGTACTGCGATCATTTGGATTTCCTGATCCTCTTGTTGACATTATATGGAGGCTTATTTTAAGTTTCTAGTTCTCTACTCTTATCAACGGAGTGGCCAAAGGTTTCTTTCAATCGAGGAGGGGTCTTCGTAAAGGTGATCCCCTTTCCCCAACTTTGTTTGTCATCGCGGTTGTGGGTCTCATTCGAGGTATGCACTCTCTTTGTCACGCTCTGTTATTCCAAGCTGATGCCCTGTGATTTCCGCCTTGTCTTTCATTGATTACATCATTATCTACTCTAATTGTAACTGACGGTCTATCCATTGACTTCTTTCTGTTCTTTATCTTTACGAATAGTGCTTGAGGTAATTAATCAATTATTCAAAGTGTTGTTTCATCTTTTCCAAGAATATGATTACTTCAAGTATATCTTGGATCGAGACCTTCACTGGTTTTCGGGTCATTTCTCTTCCTCTTACCTTTCTCGGTATTGTTCTGTATCAAGGTCGCAAACTTAATGCGATTTTCTACCCGCTTACGGACAATGAAAGGGGGAATTTTTTTGGATGGAACTCGACTCTCATCTCCCAGTCTGGAAAACTTGTTCTCATCAAGTTTGTCCTCGATTCTCTAAGGTCGCATATCTTCGCTGCCATGATGCCTACTACTTATTTCTTTCGTTACTATCGCTTGTTGGCCTCGTCTTTTTTCTGGGGTAAAAAGGACAATGCTACGAGGCGTTAGTTGGGTTCATGGGATAACATTTGTCGTCCCAGGCATGAGGGAGGTCTAGGTCTGTGGAATCCTAGGGATGTCGGTAAGGCATACGCCTGTAAGTTCCATGTTAGATTTCGATATAGTGACTACCTTTGGGCATCGTTTACTCATATTAATTACCGATGCCTCTTACGCTCAGACTTCACCTGGTCTCTATTTTACGCTAATGAGATGTGGAAATGTATGTAGTTAGTCAAGGCTTTAACTGAATCCCATGGTTGTGGATTTGGTCGGAGTGAGGGGCCTTTTACCCTGAGAGCTGCATGGAATTCTGCTAGAACTCCAATACCCATAATCCCAGTCTTTTATTTCATTTGGGACTACCGCATTCCTCCAAAGGTATCCATTCTTATGTGGAAAATCGTTCATGTGGGGCTTCTGTTGGAAGTTAACGTTACGAGGATTGGCATTCCTTTTGTATCTCGGTATCGACGTTGTTGGTCCAGTTCGTTGGAGTCATTTGTTCACTTATTATTAGTTAGTGAATGTGTAAGTGTTGTTTTGTCTTATTTTGGGGACTTGTTAGATCTTCAAAAAGTCCCATATATCCTATGTGACATGCTTCATGTTTTGTAGGCTAGAGGGATAGGAAAGGATCTAAGATCAATCCTTTTCTGAATTTTTCCTTCTCTCATTTCTGGCATCTTTGGTGTTCTTGAGACAATGTGGTTTTCGATGAGTTACATATGATGTCATCTTCCATCATTCGTAAAGTGAAGAATAATATCTTTTTCGTCTTCAGAGGTAAGTCCTTCATGGGTAACCTTCATCCTTCTTCATTATATTTGACATGCGTTTTTGTTGTTACTTAGTGGTTTTAACTTCGAGCAGGTATAAGGTGGTTTTTTTTCCAGGAACTGGGAAGGAAGATCGGTTGGATGTATCTTGTAGACTGGCTTTTGTGCTTGGTGTTGGTTTTTACCAAGACTCATGGTGCCGACTGGGTTAGCAGCCTGGATGGATTTGCTATAGAGATTGCACGCATGTTGTGGATGCTAAAGTTAGGCTTGGTTGGCGTTTTTAGAGGTTATAGTAGGAGGTAACCTTTCCAATACTCACTTTTGCTTAGGAGGGTTGTGGATCGTGGAGCCGACGGCTGGTTGTTGTAGACCTACCCTATTGGTCAGAGCGTTTGGTTTCTTACGTCTTGCTAGTTTTCCAGTTTTCTTAACCATATTGTTGGGGGTTTGTTTTGAGTGTCTGTTGTAGCTATATTTGTCGCCTTGGCTTTTATGTGTGTGGTCACTGGTTTGTTCCACAAAATTAGTTACGAGTTTAAAAAACTATTACTTATTTATCTATAGTGATTTTAAGATAATTATTTAGTATAATAAAATGATCATAATCACTCGATTGTTTTATAAACAAATTCTTCTTTATAAGTAGTATTTTGCAAATGAGCTTTAAAACTTATATTTTGTGAAATTAATTTATAAATGGCATTTACATTTAATTTTTTTTAAGGGTTTTTAGGAAACCTTATTTTTGAATATTAATGGGTTTAGACCCATTAAATATGATTTGATATTAAGAAAAATTTTCCTTAACATTTTGTGAGTATACTTATACTGTTGAATTAACTATATAGATATATTTCCCAAGTATTAAAAGTATAGTGGTTTGTGAATAAACCTATACCATTGACATAAGTATATGAAAATATTTTCCAAGTATACAAAGAGATTTAATTAATAAGAAATTAATTAAATGGGGCTTAATGATTTCCGTGGGAAATTAAATATGTGGTTGACTTGGTTGTTTTTTATTCATAGTTAAATAACCAATTATAAAATTTTGGCCTAAAAGAAATACTTTTAAACTGATGGTGTGGAACATTTTCCACATTTAACATTGACAGATCTAATTACTTAGAAAATATCTAGGAGAAACATGAGAATTGTGTGGTATAGTAACCATCGGTGGAGCTATACTATACGTATAAACTCATGTCTTTTATAAGGAAAATGGTAAGAAGATCTGTCCACATAAATAAATAAGAGATGACCCTTTCTCTTATGTATTGTTTGATTATTTCTAAACGAGTCGGGGTTAAGGTTGTCGAAAATTAGTTATTTAGTTTAGGGGGTGCTAGGTGAACAGGGGTGGGTACTTGTAAGAGATGACTCAAATTGGAACCACTCTAGAAACCATGTGCGTGTTCTATGTAGCAGAATCAATATTTATTGAGATGTTCTAATTCATATAGGACTCCGAAAATTGATGGGGTATTTAAATATATGTGTGATTCAAATATCTTATGAATTATGGGAAATCCATGTGATTCCAAATACCGGTTAAGATGAGGAAATCCATGTAGGATTCCATGATTTGTGTTTAGGTGCGGTGCACGAGCTGGAATGCCATATGTAGCCTCATTAGCATAGATAACTAGAACTAAATATAAGAGACATAACCATTGTGATGACCCACCATCATACAACATAGGTGCTCATAATTAAAAATGTGCGCTGCAAAAGCACCCGATCGATGTAAAGCAGCTGTCAAGTGGAAAAGAAGATAAAATGGGAAAGAAAAGAAAGGAAAGAGAAGACAATATAAAATAAAAAACAATCATAGAACCTTTCGTATATCTCACGTCGCATCTGATAGCATATAATAGTAACAATCACAGATATTAAACATACGAGATAGTAATAACTATATAAACCATAAAATCAAGGAACATAGGCTCATACAGTTACGCAGAGCAGCAATAGAGTTTATACATGATATAAATAAACACAAATGATAAATTGTCTCTTATAAAGTATACATAACAGTGTCGAGGCTTCATAGTGCTACATAGCAGAATAAACAATAAGGATACAAGTACAAATATGTAAAATGCAGCCTCCTGTTTATCCACCTATGCAGCTACGAATAATACCTAAACCTGCTACCTGTCCTTCTCATCAACATCGTCAATGAGCACCTAAGGTTATAAGAGAAATATAAATCTTGGGCCAAACAAAAGTCTAGTGTGATAGATAAATCTCAAAGTACTGTAAAATTCGTAATAGTATATATGGCACAGAGGGCACATGCTACTCTATGACAAACATCAAGTAAAGAAGGTGTGACGGATGCCTAAGTACCAAAAGATGATAAATAAGTAAATAACCATAGCTCCATCATCCATCCTCATGTTCACTCACTTAGTGCGTAAAGCATATGACATCCAATACTCTGGTCACCAAATCCATCGAAGCACTGGCAGGCCCAACTGCACATGAGCTCCATCAAACTATCGCTATGTCATATTGCATGGACTATAGCTGATAACCCTACCCAGTCCTCACTGCATAGGCTTTGAGGTCCTAGCCGGTTGTCTGCACTGCATTGGCTTTGATCCGTTGTTGTGCCACTCTCCCAAAGACGTACCGAAGTCACGAATACGAATAAATGCTTTGCACGCATTCTCCACAACAGAATTCATATCTAGACTGCCAATAAGGCTCCCGTCTGAATGCATTCAACAAGTGGATTATCCCCGACGAACAACAATGCCGTGAAACCTCATAGACTGCGCTTCAATTCATAAAAACTATATTTCATCCCATCCTTAAATGATAGTCACCTAAACATGACTTAATGTCGTCTTTTTGCATCTCAAATGAAACTATCCATCGCAGCAGCCTTGCTCCCCATCCTAGAATCATCGTCGTCGAATGACGAATCACCGCATAGAAGAACCACCTCCTTATCTCAAGCTAAAGCCACTGGCCGAAATTCCATTCTATTGAAATCACTATCGAACAAATCGTTATATCCTTCTTCTCGGAATCACATCATCGTCCATGTCAAATTGGCCAAACAGCCAATAATAATGGTAATCGATATTGACCACTACATAGTAATCAATAACAACTATCTAGATCACGTATTTAACCAAATTTAGTTGAACACCTATCATAGGAAAATGTTTGACATTCGTTGCGATGTCCAGCTTATTTTCAAGTCCATCTGTCGTCTTCAGGGCAACCATCAAGCTCCAGTCTTTCTCCCTCTTCGAATCTGCTGCCAAGCATTAATGTAGCTCCATCATTGAGTCCATCCATGCGCTTTGAAGCTCTTTCGAGAATTTGTCTCATCCGTTCAAGTCTATCATACTTGTGTATCCAATCAATATACACCGACTTGTGCATTTAATTAATAAGCACCCCAAACTCTAATGAAAGAAATATTTCCAAATACTAGATAACCTACGAACGACATTTTAAGCTAAACTAAGCAAACAATTTAGTCATGCAACCAATAGTCATCTAAATTCCTAAGCTAGCATAAAAGCATCATAATAGCAGTAGTAAAATAAATGGAACCTATCTGTAGCAGTTAAAGTGAAATAAGTGTCCAAATAGCCTAAATCTAACAATATAGTCAAAATAGTGCGCAATAACGCGTAAATAGGTAAATAGTGCGCACAATAGTGTGCAACTAGGCAAAAGGTTATAATCATGGCTAAAACTATGTAAATCACTTAATAATCTTGTTATTAATTATTTACTAGGTTCAACTGTCCTAATTATTATATTTTACAACCAAAAATCGTTTAAAACATCAAATTTACACTATATGAGAAAATGCAATCTAATGAGACACAATATCATTCACCAAGCCAAATCAGCCTAAACTTGCTCTAAAGCATAAAACTTTTCAGAATGCAATGGAAGAAACAACATCCAACTCCGACCTCGTATGCAAAAGCTATCACGTAATTTAGTTTTCATAACTTGAAATTTTCTTAACTTTAATTACCTCAATTAGGCCCTAATCACTTTCATAATTTCTTCTTCCCAAACCAAGATACAACATGCACCTAAACGTGAAAACCCAACCATCCCCTTCCTTTTCTCATCCCTAACTCGACCTTCACTCAATGGATCAATGCACCATAAGTTGCAACACGCCACACTACGTGAGATATCCACGATGAACTCAACCAAGTCAAGCTCGATCCTATCATGAAAACCGTGACCAATGCCATGGTTCTACTGCAAAAATGTCACGCAAGCTCGGAGGTGCGGGTCGGGAGATAAAGGTATGGGGAGGTGTGGTTCGGGGAGAGGAGTGTGATGATATCCTTCGATTCGTGAATCGTGGTTTTGACTAAGTGAGAGTGAAACCTTAATTGAGAAATGGAGGCCGCCACTTTTGAATTACTACAATAGTCGGGTATGAGATGGATATGAATAATGCTTGGCCAATCATATTCTTTTGTTTTTTATAATAGTAATATTTAATTCACAAATAAGGCCCAAAAACTCGTGAACGCTAAACAAGACGTGCCGCCTGCCGTTAACTACGTAAAAACGCCTTTTGAAAACAATGAGACTAGTCTCATGGTCTTAATCTATCATATGTGGAAGTTAGCCTTTAAAACTCGAACTATACAATGTAAGTTTCTTATAGAAATTGACATATGTTTTATGCACAATCGAACAGTACGTTCAATCGCTATGAAACTTGACGATGTTCAATAAATCACTACTGTAATTGCAAAAATTTAAGTTTTTTCGCAATCCTACACTGCGCTTCTGAAACAACTATTTATGTGTATATCGAGATCGTTATAACCACCAAATGATCCTAACTCGAAATATAGCGATACATATACTTATTCTTTACATAACAAACAATCCAGACCTAATGGTACTAGTCCCAAGTCCAGCTTCGATTTTTTGTGAAAAATCCTATTATGTAGTCGTCGATTGAATAATGAACGATCAGTATTTAGATAAATTATTTAAATATCTAATCATTGAAATCTGGGTCGTTACAACCAACAACGTTGGCAAACACATAGGGTGTAGTCACACCCCTTTTCCAATAATACTTTCAGATGTTTGGCATGATGGGTTGATGCGTTGGGTCTTAGTAAGAGCTGGTCATATTTTTCCTATAGTACCCATGATAAGAGGGTACATTGTTGTGGAAGGATAGCTGTGATCCTGGTGCAGGAGGACCATTCACGAAGAACTGAGGGAACCTCCCTGGAAACCCAACACAATTAGCGAACATTCGATATCTGGATTATATACCTAGTATTGTTGTGATGTACACTCAATAGCTTGACAGTTACTTGATCGTTGTTATTTCCATCCTTAGACATTATTATAGTATCATTGGATTTTTATGTAATATGGTCTGGTGATTGTACGATAAAAATAGGCATGTATTGATATACAACGTGGTCTTATGATACCTTTTAAAAAGATTTTAATAAAAAAGAAATCAATTTGAGGTATGTTTTCTTACGCTACTTTACCAGACTGATCCGACTGTTATTTCATTATAATGCTAGGGTCAGACCAAGTATATGTATAGGTTAGATTTAAATTAATCTTCAAGAGAGGAGTTGAAGGCATATAGCGTGTACTCGTATATTTCTTTGCTTCTCCGTTATGTTGTTTTATTCATTCGGAAATTGTAAAGATAGACTATTATAACTGTCCAGGTTGACCCGTAAATTAGTTTCTCTGATTTATAGTGCATATAAAATTTTTCTATTTAGTAAAGATTATGCTACAATATAGATTATTCGTTCTGCTATGAAATTTATTATGTGTCTTCTTTATTTTCCCTTTAACAATTTACCTTTCTGGTACTTGAATGTGAATACAATGGCTTAATTAATGTCGACCTTTAAGGTCGAAAAACTGGCTCGTTGCACTAGTTCCTCTTTCTTGACCAGCTCTGGTTCAACTTGAAATAGGTGGACCATGCTTTTTTGCCTCTATATCTCTCGTAATCATGACTTAGTGGGAGTGGACAGAGGTGACGATGGTCGTGATGTCGATGTTAGGGTTGAAGTGGCTAATGGTTGCGGTGTTGACCAGAAAGGAAGGAAGTAGGAAATCGAAAGGAGAGTGGTTGTGACTTCAGATCAGTTTGGTGATGGTTCGAAGAAAAAGATGACATAAGAAAAAGGAGGGGTTCCGGTTCATTTTAGATGTTGGTTTATTGAAAAATGTAGTATAAGATATAGATTTAAGTGATACAAATTGGTAAGAGATTGATTTGATTCAGACTAGTGCATCTAGATCAGTAGGGGTGTATTTGGAGTTATGTAATCTGAATTGGTATAGAGGTATATGTATCTAGATCAGTAGGGGTGTATTTGGATTGGTGTGGAACCCCAATGATTGAGATTAGGACGACATAAGCTTGATGAGGCTCGAATCCAGGCCAAAGTTATCTGTATCGGTCTATATACTTGAACTTCTTTCATCACCCGTGCAGATAGCATATAAACTTTGGAACCTGAACACATACATCGAAATTAGGATTAGAGCATATTTCAGAATTGAACACTAGAACAAATGCGTATGCCCAAATATATGGAACTGTTAACTGATGACTTGAGAAAAGACATTGAGCCTCTAAACATTGATGGTCGATCCTAATGCTTAGTCAAACCCCACACTTGCCGATCTGAAGTCATGTGAGACAGTCAACGATGACGATCACTCCAGTTTAAATCTGATTCATGACAATAATGATATATTAATTCTGAATTACACACTTCTACACGGCACACATCGCACTAGACTGCACTTAACACATGGGATATAGGTTAATTGCTACGACTGTAATTATTTGTTGAGTTTCATAGCTAATGGATCCAAGGCGCTCTAGTCGAGTAACTGAGTTGGACATCAGGAAAGATGCAGAGCATAAAGAATCTGATGTGGAATCCAGCTCATCTACAACTTCTAAAAGAACGAATCCTAGTTACCAAGTTGATCAACCCGCTATCCAACAAGAGGTAATGGAGGGTGCAATAGGCGTCATTGCTCAAATTTCCAATACTTTAAAAGGAGTTGTGTTTCTGTAAAATATAATCGAGTTTGTGTCTTCTGCAATCGACATAGCAGGATTGAAGAGAATCTGCACAAAGCGCGATTCATTTTAAGGACATTCGGGTACATACCATGGAGATTGAGCATGCATGCCCATAGAAGGCATACTACTTGCAATCGGCACATATGGGCAGTCAATTGTGTCCTTCCATTCAAATCATACATTTAAGATATTTTATACACATGAGACTGGCTCCCATGCAGCTCCATCCAATTGTTCATGCCTATCTACTTTGCATTTACATTCTACATCTTGAGTATATCCATCGAGCACCTTCAATTGATGACATCCGATTTTTATTCAACTTTAACCATAGAAGGAATGATTCATCATTCGCATACTGTGAGGAAACCCAAAAAAATATGATAATTATCGGAGGCTAGAATAAGTAAAATGACTTCAAATTAGAGTGGTTCTAATTTATTGATCGATGGGCATCGCTATAAGATGGATAAAAGGATGCGAATGTTGCTTTCTTTCTAGTGCCAAACTTTTGGTCTAACAAGATTTCATCCTTTAATCGATATGATTCTCTTCCATAATCTAGGAAATTTAGTAAGGAAATATGGTCCCATATGAGCACTAGAAGAAGCCTATGCTATGGGAAAACTTGAAGGCGAAGAAGAGAAGAGGAAGATGTTGGTCATTTCATGCCCCTAATCCTGGAATATGAGGCTGAAGAGGCTAAGGGTTACACTGAGGGAGAGGGTTTGACTAGAGTGATGACTCGACTCTGATTCACAGACATATAACATAAGAAAAGGAATACGTTCAACTTCCTACCCATAAAACTCCTCCAACAATGTAATTTACAGTGGGACAATGTTCCTAATCAAAACCCCCCAATGTAGGACTAGGGGAAGAAACCTCTATTGCACTGAAGATGTGCTTAAGGAGTTGGTTAAGCTCTCATTTAACACTTTATTGTTTGATTTTGGGAATGTTAATCTTAAAAGCTTCTTCCTTAGGTTAGAGGGAACAAATTTTCCTATTAGTGCAAGAGAGATTATCCTTCAAGTAAAGCTTTGGAAAAGGGTTCGTCGAGGGGAACTTGGACATGCATAGCACAAGCATTGTACTCTACAACACTTGTTTGTGCTTCCATTTGTTGATTTTGACTAGCGTTCCTTTTCCTTTTGCATATAAAATGGGCAGTGAGAGAAAGTATCGTTGAAATCTAAGCGGTGGTGCAAAAACACTTCAAGTGCCATGCAAAACTAGAGCATAAGCGCTATGATAGTTATGACCGAGAAGGAGAGATTATCTTATTTCTGAGTATGAGCATCATTCTAGTTTTCTATCTCCTTTATACAAGGAGCTTAAAGAATTAACAAGTCATCATGAAGGATCTCGCATCAGTGAGCAATCCAGGGTCCCTTTTTAAGTTACTCTTCAGGTTCCTCCACCTCCGGCCCATACCAGCCAAAGTTGCTTTGAGAAAGTTTTGAATTTGAAGAGGAAGCCATTTACTTAGGATGATTATCCTAGATATGAAACCACTCAAGTTGTTCAGTTAGACGTCTCGACGTAGGAGAAGAAGCACGAAGTCCAAGATTTGTTTCCTAAGATTAAGCTTTCCCAGTTGAAATTCATCCTTGACATTCATCCACTCTGTCACAAGACCAACAAAAGATACCATGGATAGGGCCTTTGATTTATATATGCAATATAGGTAAATGATCAAAGTCACTTGGAAGCTTTTCGGGACTATAAGCGAGTTTGAGCTAGAAATTGAGAATACAAAGCTCAAGGCCGATACTGCAAAAGATAAAATTAAATAATTTGATGTAGAGTTGGCAAATTATAAGACTAATATCGGGGTGTAGAAAATGTCGAGACCACCAAGAAAGAGCCTGAGGATTGCCAGACTCGATATTGAACCGAGCTCAATAGATTATCATTTTAGGACACTACTCTAGAGGGACTACAAGCGCACAGAAGATAATAATAAGTTGAAATGGGAGAGTCCAGCATTGGCCAAAGATAAAGAAGCCCTTACAGTAGAAGTGGCTAAACTTAAAAGCAAATCTCGCAGAGGCCAAGAAACCTAAGTCGACAACTGAAGAAATTACTCGGACTACTTGTGAAAAGGCTGTCGAGGTCAAAGTCAAGTATGAGAAATAGATGGATAAGCTTAGGACTAAGGAAAAAAAGAGAAGGAAGAGAGAAAGGAGGTTGATCCTCTCATTTTTGGATTTTATGCTCAAATACTCTGCCATTGAGACATTTCATGGATCCATAAGTACATTGTTATGCTAATAGACTCTTGGGAATACTTTACTGAAGATGAAAAACTCCTGACCTAAAGCTACATTATAGATGAGGAAGACCTAGTTTGACATTACTTGAAAGAAGTGGAGGCAATGACCTTGCAGAAAGGTCGCCGCATTCTAAGAGAAGAGGAAGTGGTAGAGAGAGCACAGGAGAAAGGCAAAGAGACTATGGATGAAAGCTCCGACGTCACATAAGGCGTTCTCTCGATGAGCTAATAGTGGAGTTAAAACATTCCCATCCAAGATTCTGTTAAACCTTATGCTACTCCCGATCGTTCTTCTTCTTTAAGGACCTTTATTATTCTAGTGTATTATCCTAGCGATCATGGTTTATTGGTACAAAATAAATTTACTCCTCTGAAGGTTGAGACTCCGCTGCAGGATATAGAGTCAAAGGTATTTCACTGATTGCTCTAGCATTCAAAAAAGTCTTGTGGAATGTGGACGAACCAATAAAATTTCAACCGACTCTTCAGAGAAACGTGAGAAGCTTATTGTGCTTTATCTTCCTCATATAACTATTCATCATGGAATGCTGACAACGGTCATTCTAATAGCTCGCGCGCCTAAGCTTCAAGCACCTTTCGTCGATATCCCTAAGGATATCCTGGGATGGATGGAAAAATGATTGAGGCTGATATGGGTTTAGATATTCAAGAAGTTTAGATAGATGGCAAGGAAAGAAGTTTATATTCAAGGGAAAAACTAGGCAAACCGGGCCGCTCTGTATAAAGGAGATGGTTAAGGAGCAAGCTAAGCTGTTAACCCTCAAGAAAGAAACAACCTTCTTCATGTCGACGCCACTTATAGTGGTGGCTTAAAGTGACTCCAAATATGGAAAAGTCAAGCACCAGGATTTCGTAGAGTTGGTAGTGGAGCTCTCATCCTCCTCATTATTGTCTACGCCCAATAAGGTCAGTCGAAGTGTGAGTGCAAAAAGCTCAAAACGAAGGAAGGAGAAAAGCTCTAGAAGAAAATTGCCTAAGAAATCTAAGAAGGACAAATAAAATGTCACTAGCTGGATTTTATTTTTGAATGGCTTCTTTTTGACCTTTTATTGGCCAAATTTATGTAAGTACAATCCTCGCTTTGGATCAATATATGATAGTATACTTAGTCATTTCCTAGTTTAATGTGAACAAAATTAGCTTTTTTGTCTAAATTTTTTGAGTACTTATGCCTTCCATTTTATATACTTCGAGTTATTTACTCGTCATTGACACTGAAGTCGTATGTGATCGCTCTCGAGTTCGAGCATTAACTTAACAAATTTCTCCTAAGATCCCCTTTCGATCGTGGTTTCGAATCGTGTGATGAGTTGAGTTATTCTAAATACGGGTGTCATGATCAACCTCTTAAATATTTACACTCATTCCCCTAGCACGGTGTTGTTGAGTTGGTGTAGATGTTGGTTTTCTTAAGTCCACTCTCACTTGTCGGGTTTCAATTTTTATTGAGGGTTGTCATTGAATAGTCCTTCATAATCTTCCATCGTTGATCCAACTTAGAGCTAGAAAGTGAGCAGTCATTAGTTTTAGTGCACCAATCACACTATTCGTTAGTTTATGCTTGTATTCAAACCCCGAGGACCATAATTAACCCAATAAGTGGTCTAATAACATTTGCATTGGTATAATTCCTTTACCATCTTGTCGAAGGAAAAAGTTGCCTCAAGCATGATTAAGTCACATCCATGTCGAGTTTATACTCCTTTCCTTAAAATGTAGGAAAAAGTTACGGACGTCATTGGGCAAATATTCGGGACACATTCACCCTTGTCATATCATCGTTCTTTTATCCCACGTCTAAGGCTAAAGTGAATCAGTGTTCGATCAAATCATGCCCACTGTGTTGTTTTTCACGCCTCATCAAGGAATTAACAAATAATTAGAAGGTTGATTCAAGTTTATACTATGCTCGCTGAACCGTGAGCGAAAGTTAGTCAATGAGCATTGTTTATGTAGACATTAGACAATTATTACTCTAAATATTAAGTCATAGTTATCTAAAGACCAAGAGCTTAATTATAGTCGAAAAAGAGTTAGCATGTCTTGCCTTATTACATTGTTTGCAAAATTTCTAACTATGAATAAATAAAACAAGCTCTAAGTGAAATAGTGTATGAGATGCTTACCAATCCTTGCGCTTGGAAATCATCTCCATCAATAATCATTTGCTTGAAAGCTCCATTTTAAAGCCTTCTCTGATTCCATAAGGTCCTTTCCACTTTGGGACCAAATGTTCAGGACTAGGGAAGATGTGCACTTCAAGATGAAATCCCAATATCAAAGTTCTTAGACCGAATCTTGGTGTTGTAATATTGAACAACTTGATGTCTATGTGCATCTTATCTCAAGTCATCTTCTTCTTTATTTTCAACGATCATGCTAAAGATTAAAAAAACTACTTTATTTGTCAAAAGATTATCGTATGTCGCTTAATGACAAGGGAGTTCTAGTTCAACCGGGAAGATGGAATCCGAGCCGTAATCAAACATGAATGAAGTATGGCTAGTCGCAAACTTGTAGGTGGTTTTGTAAGGCTATAATGATAATGGTAACTCATCAGCCCAGTTGCCTTTAGCATTTCCTAGACACTTCTTTAGAATGGACCTACTAATCTTATTTGAAGCTTCAACCTTTCCATTTAATTGAGGATGAAAAACTACTGTTAGGGAATTGGGTGTCTATAACCCAGTATTAATGGATCTTAAGGCTACTCATACACTAGAGAGATAAACTATATCTATTCAAATTCAAATAAAAAAATGTGTAATAAAATATAATGCAGTAAAGTAAATAATACCAGGACTTTGGATTAACCAATCCTACATCCAGTCCTGCACTTCACCACGCATAATTTCACTGTAATCGCTTGCTTTCGACGGGTGGTAAGAACAACTTTACAATCTTGAATTCATAGGCTACAAGATACACCTTCTCCTTATCAACAACAACAAACAATGGCAAGTAGTCGTATCTTCAATACAGATTTTGCAAATTTGGTACAGTGATCCTATAGACCTCCAATGGCAATATATCTTTGAATTATTTGAGGAAATAGGATTAAATCAGAGAGAGAATGATATGAATTCAAGAACAACTCTATGATATTGTGTGGCTTGCAAATCAATGAAGAATAGGAGTGAAATAGAGTGGATTTGCAGGAGTAATAGGATAGTTTTCAATGGACTTTTATAGAGAATAAATGGAGAAGGAGTAGAAGAAAATGCGAAATTATTGTATAAAAATTTGTCACCAGAGGCCTTTAAATTGTGTATGAAATGATGTGTCTTTTGGTGAAAGGATGGAGGGAAATAACTGCTCAATTTGAAATTGAAAATTTGAAATAGCCCTTATATGTCGACATACAAAGATGGGTATGTCGACGTACTTGTGTTGCAAATATGCACAGCAACACTTATAAGTGTCGCAAATTTTCTACACTTCAAACTTCCTAATATTTGTGGATTTTAGTGATTCTGTTAAGGTCAGTGGTTGATTATCTTCAAGTATAATTGTCATGGGATATTTAAAAAGATATTGCAAGGTTCAACCAACTCCTCATCACTTCAAACACCTTTGTTCTTCAACATTCTTCTCTAATAGGCTGTGATCTTCAGTTTTTTTTATTATCCTTCTATTTCTCTGACTAAACTTCTTATATAATTCTTCTTTTGTACTCTTGTACAAATATCTCCATAATATATCTAATGTAACTACAGAACTCAAAGGTTTGTTCGTAGTAATGTTTATGTAACGATCCAAAATTTTCGATGTTTTAATATATAATAAATTTGGATTTAATAAAGTTTAAATATAAATTTTGAGTCTTGAATATATATATGATTTTGTATTGGTAAAGATTTCAATTTTGAAAATGTATTTAATTTATATTTTTTTGAATATTTATTTTAATAAGTAATGATATTATCTAATATTTACATTGATATAAGAATATTAAATTTATGAAGAATGGTTTAGTTTAAAAGATGTTATTTAAATTTTTGCAAATTAAGATTTAAATTAGAATATAAATTTTAACTAACTATCAGTTTAGAATAATCATTCAGTTTATGTACACGCAGTCTTAGAATATTTTATAGAATTTTACTGTAATTTTTATTTTGGAAAATTAGCACATATTTTTCCAACGTATTTTAGGGTAACTACGGTCCTTTTGAAACTTTACAGAACTGATCAACCGGTTCATTTTATTATTGTTTTGGGATCATTGCACATTATTGCACATGATCATAGTTTTAGTTTGCGGTTGTTTTCTATCGATAATTAACAGCAAAAGAAATTGGAAAAATATTTGGTGGCGTAACGTGTTTGTATTCTCATTCGTATTAAGGTGATAATTCTTGACATTGGGAAGTTCATACAGGAATGAAACGTGTATGCTGGATTTAAATAAAGTTCAAAATTCCCTGTGTAACATAGTTGCAATTTCACCAACACGTGTAACGCATGCTTCTATGGAGGCCAACACCTGTAGTGCATTGTCTGAAATCACCTCCAAGTTGTCCCTTTTCTTGCGTCTTCTTCCTGAAGTAAATTCCCTAATACCAAGCTTCTCTTGGAATCAACTATGGAAGTTTTAACTTCATGAAGCCCACGTTTTGCCTCCTGAAACCCGCTCTATAAAACTGAACGCCTCCCTTCCACATTTCAGCAACTTCTCCAACTCCTTAAAGAAGTACTCCGCTCCTCTCCCTTAACAACTTCCCTTCCCAAAACTATCAACTCCTCCCTCAAACGGTTAACTGTTCGGCCTCCCCACTCTTGGCCATCCATCCGTCACTCTCCGGCAAGCCGCCAAGTACTCTAGTCCGCCTTTCTTTGCGCCGTCATCTCCAGTCGAAGGTGTCAGCTGTTGCTCTCTCCCCGCAGAAGGAGCTGAGTTCGTATTGGATATCCGTTGGAAGTGTTGAGGGAAAGATGGGTTCTTGGAATCCTTTTGTTCCTCAACAAGGTGCTAACGCGTGCACGTGTATGCTGAAGGTGAGAACTCCGATTCAATTATTTTAATTTTGTAGAATAATTAGTTATAATTAATTTATAATTATAATAATTTGGTGATGATTGGTTATTTGTGAATGGTTGTGGTTATGTGTGATGTTTGATGGATAATCATCTAGTTAGAATACACCAGATACAAAACCTTATTAATCGTAATGCTTGGCGCACAATAAAATTAGTCAACTATTGTTAATTGTTGTGTTTGCGATGGATGAACTAATTCGTGTATTGTTTATTAATAATTGATTATGGTTGAAGCACATATACACCATAGTTATGGAGTTATATGGATAATCAAGTCAATTCTACTTTCTATAACCATTTATTATTTTCTTTTTAATATAAAAAAAATGGGAATGGGGTTTAAATTTAAATAAAAAAATTCCATTTGGAAATCCAATTGAATACTCGTATGGAATGAAATGGGTTTGGAATTTGATCGCCCATGGGTTAATTAAACATTAAATTGGGGTATGAAGATTTATTTCGGAAAATGATTTGGAATATGTACCCAATTCTGATTTTGTGTGAATAAATTTTAACGGTTATTTTGAATAATTAACCGAGCTTCGATACAAATATTTTGTTTTCAATTTATTTTGAAATAAAAATTTAAAGTAATGATTTTTGGAATAGTTATTTTGGAAATGTTGAACGAAGTTTGGAAATATTATAATTAAATGTTTAATTTAATTGTGGTATGAAGAATCTGAAAAATTAGAATATTTGATTTTATACAAATTATTGGTTTTATAAGGGTTTTGAATAATAATAATTGAACGAATTTTAAATAAAGTGTTATTTTATTCAATTTGATTTGAAATGGAAATTTGAAATTTAAAATGATATTAAACTAAAGTTGGAGTATAAAAATATTATTTGGGAAAAGAGATTTGGAGTACGATTTTATTCTAAATTATGAATGTACTTTATTTTGTAAAGAGGAACTAGGCGATTCATAGTTAAAACATTATATAGCGTGAATCGAACGCGTCGCGCAACGACAGTTCGATAATATCGATTCTAAATTTCAAATGATTATAACTGAACATTTTGAATCAAAGTGACATGAAACGAAAAACGACGGATTTCTATTGATAATGGACTTTTTATAGAAGAGGGATTTTCAAATTCCATCATATGGTTTCAAGTAATATTCAAATTAAAATTTGAATAAGTCGCTATACGTAAAGTGCATCGACCGTAATAGAAAATCGAATAAAATGGACTTATAAAAATTATTTAAAAATCCAAAAAAATATGGTAAGTTATTTTTATTATTTAAAAGTGACTGAGTTAAAATTTGTGAAATTTGGAATGTTTTTGGATCTATTTGGTTCAATAACATTTTCACAACGCTTTCCATAACACTTTTAACGTTATTATACTGTTTCTTTGAAATGATTTGAATTTAAAGATTATAAAACATGAATCATTATGGGAAAAGGATTTGCTTAAAAGAGTTTAAATATATGGTATGGAACTTATTTAAATCATAAATAAGATATGGGAAATTGAATTAAAAAAGAAACGAGTTTGGATAAAGTTAGTCTTCAGATATTTGATATGGAATCCCAGGAGCGGACGAATGCCATCAGAAATATTAAACATATTCATATCCAGATCCTTATAGTGTTTTCCCGAGTTTGTGAATCAATATCAAATATAAGTCGATTAAATTCTATTTAAACTTATATTTGAAATATTAATTATTTGGATTGTCATAAATGGAAATTCAAATCCAAACAATGATTTGATAGTTTCGGGATAACGACGAATAAATGGATTTCGTTTTTGAAATATAAGGTTGGAAATGAATATTGAACTTCAAGATAAGTGCTGAGATGATAACGAGGTTTACGGGAATTGGATGAATCCAACTTTAATTCTTAGTAAAGGGACAACATTTGGAAAGGAGATTTGAATTGAGAAATTTGTATAGTCCATAGCTATTGTTTTAAAGTATGCTTATTACTTGGGAAGTCCGGGATCGGATCTAGGTCCGAAAACCATTCAAAGTAATAATACGACGTTATAAAATTGGAGACTTAGAAATCTATAAGTGAAGACCGAGTATATTTGAATTGTTTATGTTGATTGCAGGTGTCTCGGATCGGGCCGCACACCCGATATGAGGTTATATGTGGCATGATATCTGAATATATTTGAATATTTTCGGGTTGTTGTTCCATTCAGACCCAGAACGAACTTGCATGGATTGTGTGTCTGACATCAAAATTAACTATATATCATTGATTTCCATTAATAGATATTAGATTTGTGGCAATATATTATCCTCGTCTCTAAGCCATATGTACTTATAGGGTATGCATTGATAGAAATCAGTGATATGTCGTGAATTGTCAATGTGGCATACTCGAGTTATGAAACGAGCTAGTGGTGATCAAAGCACGGCTTATTGAAGCGTAGCTTTGTGTATATCGTGACATCGACAAACCTCACACCCCGGATTTGATGGTAAACTAGCGGTTAGGTTGTATACATAATCTATAGTGAAAATCAAAAGCTTTGGCGGTAGATCTACTTCAAAACCTGAGGGAATAAAGTATATATGGTGTCCGATGTCTGGATGTTATCCAGGATATATACTTTCGCGCTGTGTATTCGGTGTCCGTTGTCTGGATGTTAACCAGGAGATACTTAACGTCGCGTCCTCGATTGATCTTTCATGTCAGGAACCATCATGTTGGAAACCCAATCTCCAATACGAGCCCATGCGATTTTGATTGTATACCTATATGTCAATATAACCAATTGGGATTATGGGGCTATGATTCTATATTTATTTGCAAAATGATTTTTTGACACTATGGACGAATGATAATATTAAAAGAGGATTTTCCATATTAAAGCATTTTTGGTTATCATAAGGAAAACTCGCCCATTTGGTGTGCATTTGCATTGTGTGATATGGGACGAGCTTATGATAGCTTCATTTTCCAAACTCATTCGGATTTCTATGCATGGGAATTTACATGGAGTAAACCCGTTCCGCGTTAGCGGTGTGGTCCGGTGAATTTTCCCAACTTAAAAATGAATTCTAAATAATAACTGTTTTGAGTTTCCACACCAGTCCCATGACTGACTTGGAGTTTATTGTTCCCTTATCTAAACTCTGGGTGCCCATAATTTTGCATGGGCAGCAAGTAGTTTAGTTTGCAGGTTTAGTTTCAGAGCCGGTTTCTGATTGGAGTTAGAGTTTTGTTTCCTTTTTCTTTTTCTTCTTCCGCTGAGAGCAATTGGTTTGCACTGAGCTTATGGTACACTCTGATTCTTTGTAACTCTGATGTAAAAATATTTTGTAATGAAATAAAAGTTTTGTTACTTGTGTTCAAATATGTTAGTACCCATAACCATCCATCTTTGTGAACGATTTAAGTTGGTTTAATTACCAGCGAGAATCAGACAAAAAGGCAGGTCAATACATCTGGTATTAGAGCTTTAGTTTAAACAAAGCTATGGTGTACGACATATTTGAACAAAGTATAGAACTCAATAGAGTTGTAATATCTCATTAGAGATAGGGTTAGAAATGCCCTAGAATGAGATTTTAGAGTATTATGTTTGAGAGAGTGTATGTTGAAAATATAAATTATTTTTGAAACTAAGTAAACAGTTTTATAAAATGTGATTATTGTGAAATATAATAAGGGTTTTGAGTATATTATGGACGTCGAGATTGGACTATCGAGTATAAGGATTTTGAATATACGCCTAGCTAACATATATACGAAGTCCTAAATATATTAGATAGATATAGAATCACACTCTAGTCGCTTGAAGATGATTTTGTTGATGACTGCAGCATCATCAGTGTTTATTTTCGAGTTTCGAATGTGGGATGACTATATGATTCCAATTTAAATGCCGAGAAATACTTAAAACCATTCGATAAGTGTTTGAAATTGTTTGAGTAAATTTTGATATAAAGCATGTGAAAATAAATATGAAATGAAATAGATAAGCAAAATTGAATAACTGATGTATTCCTTGTATGTAAAATATAAACTGAATTTGTAAATAAATAAAATCTAAACAATAATGAACGTTTGAAAATAATTCTACTTCTTCGTTCATTGGTGTTTTGGTTTCCTTGCCCCATTGTAATCTTTTGCTCATCGTTACCTATTTGACATATTCGTGATGGTCCAATCCTATCCCTAACCCTCCCTTTGGCTTTGCATCGACCGATCTAAAGGAAATTTGTTAATAACATAGTCTTGGATTCGAAAATAAGTATTTTGAATTATCTCTTGGAACTTATATAAAGTACAAATAAATTTCAAAATATTGAATTTATCCAATATACTATCTTGCAAGGATTTGAAATCTATTTTCCTGAGCTTGATATGGTATATATATTGGAATGGTTATAAAATCCTTTGATTTTGGATATTTGAAAATGTGAATAAGTACAATATCTAATTTTAAGTTGAAATAAGATAATTGAATTTGATTTTTATTATCAAATAGAATTGATTCTCCGATTATTTGGAATGTGAAAATAGTTTATAAAGTATTTTATGAACTAAGAAATTTCGACGACTTGAATCCCGAGATTTTGAAGGATTTGAAGACAAATATATAATCTGAAAGTATTTGTAAACTATTATTGTTGCGAAATATTTTATGACTTCGGGATATGAAATGAAATTATTTGTTACCAAGATTCGAGTAACCCATGACTAAAGAAAGGTATGACGTTCAGAGAGACATTATTTATTTATATCGATACACGCGTAGGCCGTGCCTAGTGGCCTTGTCAATGGAAGAAACCTCTCGACGTGGAACATAATGTTGTTATGTAGTTTATCGTAAAATATTTGAAATTTTCAAAATGATTTTTGGTTTTGAAATCCCGAAGCAAGTATGATTCGATATAAAAAGAAATTATAGTATTTCGCATGTTTGAAAATAAAACTGGGATTATGAGTCAAAGAAATCACTTTGATTTCAAGTTTAATTGCAATTAGATTTTGATAAAATAGTTTTGATAAGGTTTAAATTCTATTGTTTACTTTATTTATTTAAATATAGTACTAGTATGAGGGTTGTTAAATATATATACAGGTATAATTTTACCGATCTCTCCTTTTCGAGGACGAAAAGTTCTAAGGGGGAGAGGGTAACGATCCAAAATTTTTGATGTTTTAATATATAATAAATTTGGATTTAATAAAGTTTAAATATAAATTTGAGTCTTGAATATATATATATATATATATGATTTTACATTGGTAAAGATTTCAATTTTGAAAATGTATTTAGTTTATAAGGATTTTGAATATTTATTTTAATAGGTAACGATATTATCTAATATTTAGATCGATATAGGAATATCAAATTTATGAAGAATGGTTTAGTTTAAAAGATGTTATTTAAATTTTTGCAAATTAAGATTTGAATTAGAATATAAATTTTATTTAACTATCAGTTTAGAATAATTATTCAGTTTCTGTACGTTTAGGCTCATAATATCTTATAGAATTTTATTGTAATTTTTATTTTGGAAAATAAGCACATATTTTTCTAACGTATTTTAGGGTAACTGCGGTCCTTTTGACACTTTACAGAACTGATCAACCGGTTCATTTTATTATTGTTTTGGGATCGTGGCACATTATTGTACATGATGATAGTGTTGGTTTGCGGTTGTTTTCTATCGATAATTAACAGTAAAAGAAATTGGAAAAATATTTGGTGCCATAACGTGTTTGTGTTCTCATTCGTATTAAGGTGATAATTCTTGACATTGGGAAGTTCATATAGGAATGAAATGCGTATGCCAGATTTAAATAAAGTTCAAAATTTCACGTGTAATATAGTTGCAATTTCACCAACACGTGTAACACATGCTTCCATGGAGGCAAACACCTGTAATGCATTGTCTGAAATCACCTCCAAGTTGTCCCTTTTCTTGCGTCTTCTTCCTGAAGTAAATTCCCTAATACCAAGCTTCTCTTGAAATCAGCTATGGAAGTTTTAACTTCATGAAAAAAAGCTCAACTCTTCTCTTCCTTCCTTTAAAACCGCCTCGTCCATTCTCCAGGCCTCGTTTTCCTCTCTTCTTATTCACGTTATTCTTCCCATAACCGCGTTTTGCTTCCACCATACCCTCTTTTGTCAGACTTCCCTTTTGGTCGCACTTCCACCGTTGCTTCACCCTCCTCACCAGCAACCTTCACGGCTTGGCCTCTGAAGCCCGCTCTACAAAACTGAATGCCTCCTTTCCACATTTCAGCAACTTCTCCAACCCCTTAAAGCAGCACTCCGCTCCTCTCCCTTAACATCTTCCCTTCCTAAAACTATCATCTCCTCCCTCAAACGGTTAACTGTTCGGCCTCCCCACTCTTGGCCATCCATCTGTCACTCTCCGTCAAGCCGTCAAGTACTCTGGTCCACCTTTCTTTGCGCCGTCATCTCCAATCGAAGGTGTCAGCTGCTGCTCTCTCCTCGTAGAAGGAGCTGAGTTCGTATTGGATATCCGTTGAAAGTATTAAGGGAAAGATGGGTTCTTGGAATCCTTGTATTCCTCAACAAGGTGCTAACGGGTGTACGGACTAGATGCTAGCACAAGTGTTCTATAAAGCATTGTGGTTTGAATGGAGAAAGCTCAAGTATGGACGCAAATGATTATGTTGATAATGCGAATAGTTCAAGCATGATAAGAATTTAATTTATAATGTTAGTAACTAGTTTAAAATTTATTTAATGACATTACGAAAAGTAAAATATGATTTGGTTGCGATAATTAAAAATTTATTATTATGTTAATTAAATAATTTAACACTAGTGATATAAACACGTAGTGGAAATAGAAGCGGTGTGCGACGTCCGTGAAAGCTTGTGCGTGATCGCTCGTAGAGTTGATTCCAGCTAATACAAGATTCCTCCGTATATTTGGAGGCACGGAGTTGAGAACTCCGATTCAATTATTTTAATTTGGTAGAATAATTAGTTATAATTAATTTACAATTATAATAATTTGGTGATGATTGGTTATTTGTGAATGGTTGTGGTTTTGTGTGATGTTTGATGGATAATCATTTAGTTAGAATACACTAGACACAAAGCGTTATTGATCGTAACGCTTGGCGCACAATAAAATTAGTCAACTGTTGTTAATTATTGTGTTTGCGATGGATGAATTAATTCATATATTGTTGATTATTAATTGATTATGGTTCAAGCACATATACACTGTAGTTATGGAGTTATATGGATAATCAAGTCAGTTCTTCTTTCTATAACAAGTTTTAATTTTCTTTTTAATTTAAAAAAATGAGAATGGGGTTCAAATTTGAATAAAAAAATACTGTTTGGAAATCCAATTGAATATTCGTATGGAATGGAATGGGTTTGGAATTCAATCGCCCACGGGTTAATTAAACATTGAATTGGGTTTTGAAAAATTATTTCGAAAAATTATTTGGAATATGCACTTAATGCTGATTTTTTGCGAATAAATTTTAACGGTTATTTTGAATAACTAACTGAGCTTTGATACAAATATTTTCTTTTCAATTTATTTTGAAATAAAAATTCAAAGTAATGATTTTTGGAATAGTTATTTTGGAAATGTTGAATGAAGTTTGGAAATATTATAATTAAATGTTTAATTTAATTGTGGTATGAAGAATTTGAAAAGTTAGAATATTGGATTTTATGCAAATTCTTTGTTCTATAAGGGTTTTGAATAATAATAATTGAATGAGTTTTAAATAAAGTATTGTATTTTTCAATTTGATTTGAAATGGAAATTTGAAATTTAAAATGATATTGAAAGTTGGAGTATAAAAATATTATTTTTGGAAAAGAGATTTGGAGTACAATTTTATTCTAAATTATGAATGTACTTTATTTTGTAAATAGGGACTTGGCGATTCATAGTTAAAACATTATATAGTGTGAATCGAACGCGTCGCGCAGCGACAGTTCGATAATATATATTTTTAATTTCAAATGATTATAACCTGAACATTTTAAGTCAAATTGATGTGAAACGAAAAATGACGGATTTCTATTGATAATGGGTTTTGTATAGAAGAGGAATTTTCAAATTCCATCGTATGGTTTCACGTTATGTTCAAATTAAAATTTGAAAAGGTCACTATACGTGCAGTTCGTCGACTGTAATAGAAAATCAATAAACTGGACTTATAAAAATTATTTAAAAATCCAGAAAAATATGGTAAGTTATGTTTTATTATTTGAAAGTGATTGAGTTAAAGTTTGGAATGATTTTGGATCTATTTGGTTAAATAATAATTTCACAATGCTTTCCATAAAGCTTCTAACATTATTATACTGTTTCTTTGAAATGATTATAATTTGAAGATTATGAAATATGAATCATTATGGGGAAAGGATTTGTTTAAAAGAGTTTAAATATATGGTATGGAATTTATTTAAACCATAAATAAGATATGGGAAGTTGAATTAAAAAGGAAATGAGTTTAGATAAAGCTAGTCTTCGGATATTTGATATGGAATCCCAAGAGCGGACGAATGCCATCAGAAATATTAAGCATATTCATATCTAGATTCTGATAGTGTTTTCCCAAATTTTTGAATCGATAAAAAATATAAGTTGATTAAATTATTTAAACTTATATTTGAAATATTAATTATTTGAATTGTCATAAATGGAAATTCAAATCCAAATTAAGATTTGATAGTTTCGGGATAACGGCGAATAAATGGATTTTGTTTTTGAAATATAAGGTTGGAAGTGAATATTGAACTTCAAGATAAGTGTTGAGATGATAACAAGGTTTATGGGAATTGAATGAATCCGTCTTTAATTTGTAGTAAAGGGACAACATTTGGAAAGGAGATATAAATTGAGAAATTCGTATAGTCTGTAACTACTGTTTTAAAGTACGCTTATTGCTTGGAAATTCTGGGATCGGATCTAGGTCCGAAAACCATTCCAAGTAATAATACGACGTTATGAAATTGGAGACTTGGAAATCTATAAGTGAAGACTGAGTACATTCGAATTGTTTAGGCTGATTGTTGATGTCTCAGATCGGGCTGTACACCCGATGGAGGTTATATGTAGCATGAGATCTGAATATATTTGAATATTTTCGGGTTGTTGTTCCATTCAGACCCAGAACGGACTTGCATGGATTATGTGTCTGACATCTAAATTAACTGCATAGCACTGATTTTTGTTAATAGATGTCGGATTTGCAACAATATATTATCCTCATCGCTAAGTCATATGTACTTAGAGGGTATGCATTGATAGAAATCGGTGATACGTTGTGAATTGTCAATGTGACATACTTGAGTTATGAAACGAGCTAGTTGTAACACCCCACATCCGTTAAGGTCACTCACAAAGGGAATGCCTTAACTTCAATGGAGCATTATGGGTACTGGAACAGAATATTACAAGACAGACATATATAGAACAGCGGAAAGAATAGTAGAAGTATTTCAAATCATTTATTAAATATATATTGTTTGCAATAAAAGCCCATCAACTTCCAATACCCAATTACATAGCTAAAATATCTGTCTAGCTCAAAAACAAAGAAGCATAAAAATAAACTGTAGTATTCCCCAATAAAGCAAAGCAAGCCATAGCCAAGAGAAATCCAAGCCGTACATGATAGAGCCTTGGAGCTTGGTAAGATCCGAACTAAGCTGTATTTCCACCCTGCGAACCTGGGGGGGGGGGGGGGAACGGAAGAAAAAGAGGCGAAACAAACCAGGTCAGTCATAAAGACTGAGTAAGTCCTAGTGACTTTCAGCATAAAAACAGGTGAAGATAATATGGCATGAATAAACTGAAAGTAAACATAAGCATGATGACGAGGTAAGCTACAGGCACGATGAATCAAGTATAACATCCCATAATTCCTATCAAGGGTAGCATCACAAGGTTCCTACCAAGTATCACATCGCAAGGTTTCTAAGCTTCACCATTACACTATTTTCCTTGATTTTCTATATTCACTGCACCACCTAACTAGCGTTCCAATTAGTTTACTTAGTTACAATTACAAGATAAGTGATCCCCTATAACCCACATGTGACGGCAAGGAATTTCGCTCGGTCCGAACCAGTCGCTAAACCGATCCAGGCCGTTCGAAACGCCCTATCGTTTGAGAACACGACAAATTAGAATGCATACAGAAGAACATTTCATTGTATATTGCAACAATGCATCAGATTACAAGAATATACAGAGTATAAATGAATAAATATTACACAGAAATATCAGAGATTTAAATTACATTTAAATACATAGCAGCGGAAAATAATACAATACACAACTAGAATGAGATATACGGATACAAAGCTTTCCGGATATCGTTCCAGCTGTAAACCAGGATCCTGTGAATATAAATCTGCAAAACCAAAACTACTAGCTGCCCGTGTCGAAAATAGGGGCACCCAGAGTTTAGGTTAAAACAATAAACTCCAGGTCAGTCATGTGACTGGTGTGAGAACTAAAACAGGTATTAATCTTTATTTTAAATCATTAGGTAAATCAAGGGACCACGCCGTATAACACGGAACGGGTTTCCTCCCAAGAATACCAGTGCATAAAACAAACAGCGCAATGCTAAATAAAGAAAAATGAAGCTGTTATAAGGCCCAGGTCCTATCACACAATGCAATGCAAGCCGGGGGATAGGGTTTTCCCTTATAACAGCCAAAGAATGCTTGATACGTTTAAAACAAATCATTTGATACTATAATAAGTGTATAGTGTATAAAACAACTTCAAATCATAAGTATCAATCATAGGCGGCATGGGTACCATATATCATGTCGCCATACTAGGCTCTACAAATAAAACCGCAAATGTCACGTATTTGGAAATTGGGTTTCCATCTATGAACCGAGGCAAAAGATAGTCCTCAACCGATTCGTGACTCTCTAGCCCGAGCCACAGGCAAGCGCGCAGGCAAGCCTTTAGATCGTCAGGGCCGGTTCACCGATGTGGATTATTATGCCTGAACACTACGTTTCCCCACCCTATGGGGTGTAAATGAGCCAACTAAATGACTCCATCGGTTCGAGAACGACCGATCAATCCGAGGCGCCTCGCAACAGCAACAACCACATAAGTCAAACTCGTCAGGGCGTGTAAAACCACTGACGCCACTTCTAGCTAGAAAGAAACGCAAGTCCTCCCTGAGGTCCGTCTCCCGTTTTTGGTTCATACCGGGTGTGAAACTTGCGAATCAAACGTTACACAAAGCTACGCCACAAAGGCCTTGCTTTGATCATCACCACAAGACTTTGCTTTTCAACAGAAGCCTCGATCAATTGCCACTTAGGCATGCCACACAGGCAATTCACTCCATGCGTTTGATATCCATCAATATATAACCCCTGAGCTCGTACGTCTCAGAGAAGGGCGTTAAGCAAGAGAATAAATTCTCCGCCGCCAAACAGATATATATTTAATAGAGATCAATCACACGGACTAAAATCCAATGTCAGACACACAGTCCATTTGCAAGTCCGTTCTGGGTCTGAACGAAACCGGAGGCATCTAGTACCCCGCATATCCATCGATCTCCAAGTACGTCTGGACGATCACTAACTGTTTCCATCTTCTTGGGTGTACAGCCCAATCAAGATCATCAGTAATTACCCAAACGACGTGAAGACCTCCGGTCTTCGACCATCGTCTTCATCTTCGACTTATCGTCGTATCAGTTATTCAGAATGGGATAAACCCGGTCTTTCCGAATAACTCGCGTATATTTTAAATAAGTGTTACACAAACACAACATACGCCTCATTCCAATTCATCAGTCACTAACCGTAAATTAATCAAGAGAATAATTCCCCAAATATTAACCCCGAAGGACGAAACCAACATCAGATCAATATCCAGAAAACCATTCTGCTTGGCTAACCGACAGTTAGTTTCTAAATTTCACATTCATAAGGAAAGGTTCCCATTAAATTTATCCAAGATAAATTCCTTGAATTTATTCTTTAATCTATTTTTGAATATCAATTCAAACTAGTCGGGATTAACGAAACTTACCGAAGTAATCATTTGTTTTAATTTCCCCAATCCCAACCTATTCATCCCATGAAGTAAAACTGGTTATACTTCATATCTAACACCACGGTGTTATCGGTAAATTCAATTACCATTTCACGTTCAAATCTAATTAAAGATTTAACTATCGCCTGGAGCAAAACTGGTGATACTCCATTCTCGATCATTTCAATCTAATTAAAGATTCATTAAAACTCCACTTAGTTTTAATCTTCGACTGGGTTAAAGAATCAGTGTCATTTAAAACACGGTTCACGATAAACCCAAAATCACATTCATTAATTATCGGGTTAAAGAACGAGTGTTATTTAAAACACTGTTCACGATAAACCCAAAAATCAATATCAATTCAGTTCCAATTAAATATTATTTAATTGGTACACTTCATTAAATCTAAATAAAAAGATTTAATCTTTTCTCAACTGGGTTCAGGAACAGTGTTAGTGAAGACACCATTCACGACAAACCCAAATCACATTTGATATTCAATATAAGGCTCTGAATAGAAAATATATCGGCTTATATTCAATATCAAATTCTACGATTAACAAATGTCGTGTTGGAAATAACGATATAAATATATATCTTTCAAATTTCCATAACAACATCTGTATAATCACGAATTCCAACATCGAAATATTCCGAAGACAATTTCGATTCAAATCCACTCCAATGCAATCATTGGAAATTCTGGTTATTTTTAAAACCCTTTCTAAATTCAATTTATTTATTTATTTAAAAATAAATAGAATTATAATTCTAGTTCAAAACTAGTTCATTTCGATAAAAATCTATTTTTATCTTTTCAAATATGGAGTTTTTCATCCCAATTCTTTCTAAATCATTTCTTATGATTTTACATAAATTATTACTATTTTTAATAATTTTATCAAGGCCTGTACAGTCGATTTCCATCAACGGTCATCGAACTGCACTTACAGCGACCTTTTTCGAATTTGATTTGGACGTATCTCCAAATCCAACCGTTAGATTTCAAATTTCTAACATTCATTAGATAGCTCTTTTCGATACGAACCCAACGGTTCCGGTTTTAGGAGAATCCGACGGTCGGATCTCCCGTAATGTCCGTTTGAAATAAATGGTCGAAATTCGCGAACTGCCGCGGCGCGGCGCGTTCTATTCAGGCCATTATATAATATATAATATATATAATATATATTTCGTCGATTTCTATTTAAAACGAATTATATAAACAGTTTTAAATTCGTTTCAAAAGCAATTTCAACTTCCATTTCAATTCAAATCAAAATTGAATTCTTCTTTATAAATTCGTTTTAAAATTCATTTCTATTCAATTCAAATTTCAATTCAATTTGAATTCATTTCAATTCGCTTTCAATTCAATTTGAATTCGTTTTCAATTCAATTCATTTCGAAATCGTTTTCAATTCAATTCATTTCGAAATCGTTTTCAATTCAATTCATTTCGAAATCGTTTTCAATTCAATTCATTTCGTTATGAATAAAATCGATATAAATATCATTCACGTCAAAATGGCGTCAATCTAATCAACACGGCTTCATAAATTTCTATTTTCAAATATTCTATTTCAAATATTTCTTTTTCAAAATAGTTGTTATTATCAAAATATTTCGTTCAACACATGACCAATCTCAATGGATGAGTACTGTCAACACATGAACTTTTATTTTATATTGATAAAGATGTAAATTTTATTACTAAAATATTTCGTTCAACACATGACCAATCTCAATGGATGAGTACTGTCAACACATGAACTTTTATTTTATAATATTCTTTATTTTTCAAATTGGAATGAGGCCCAATCAATTTACCATATAAAATTAATTATATGGATTTTCATACAACACATGTATATAATAGCATTGAAAAATAATCAACCATCAACCAAAGTGCACTACACTGTAAAAGCATCAAATATAGATATTCAACGCTTATAATAGCCTGCCAATCAATCGATCGACATATTTAATCAATCAGGATGAGTGAACTTCAAATTTCATCCCAACACCCGTGTGGGGTTTCAAACAATCAAACACATATTTTATTTGTGCTGTTGGGCGATGTGTAAAATTTATCGTCCCAATCAATGTCATTCAAATAGGTGTACATAAACAAACCGTCTGGTTTGTAAATGAATATTCTATTTTATTCACTTCACGTTAAAAATTATATTTTTAACGATAAAACATTTTATTTCAACCTATGAATTTCTATTCAATTCATTCTTTAAATAAAATGATATTTTTATTTTTCTAACTTATTTTAGAAAATTTCGGCGGCATAACGGCACGATACTACAAACGGGACGAGGCCTAGCCTTATCCCCGGTCTAGTGAAGGCCCACGCCATTCACACATCAATCATATCAATTTCATTTCACCAAACAATTCAAATCAACTCAAACAATCTAACTAACAACACAGCCAATCAAACAAGTCCATGGTCTGTGGACGATTGTGTCGGGTGCTACTAAGCACCGTCTGCATCCTAGTATATATATATATATAACTAGAAAAATAAATTGAAAGGTGAGAAATTCTCACCTTATAGCTATCCAGCTCCACGGCACTTCATTGATAGAAATCTTCATCGCTATCGCATCCTCGTCATCTTCGTTGCCCGTAGCCACTACATATAAAAATCCTATTTTTATTTCGAAGTTCAATATATAAAAATCCTATTTTTCTGTCGAAGTTCAATATATAAAAATCCTATTTTTCTATCGAAGTTCAATATATAAAAATTCTATTTTTCTATCGAAGTTCAATATATAAAAATTCTATTTTTCTATCGAAGTTCAATATATAAAAATCCTATTTTTCTGTCGAAGTTCAATATATAAAAATTCTATTTTTCTATCGAAGTTCAATATATAAAAATTCTATTTTTCTATCGAAGTTCAATATATAAAAATTCTATTTTTCTGTCGAAGTTCAATATATAAAAATCCTATTTTTCTGTCGAAGTTCAATATATAAAAATTCTATTTTTCTATCGAAGTTCAATATATAAAAATTCTATTTTTCTATCGAAGTTCAATATATAAAAATCATCTTTTTAATCTACTATTCCTATTTTAAAACAATGTTAATTTTATTTTCAAAATCAATGCAAATTTTGTTTTCAAAGCAAATTCATATTTTGTTTTCTAAGCAAATTCATATTTTGTTTTCTAAGCAAATTCATATTTTGTTTTCTAAGCAAATTCATATTTTGTTTTCTAAGCAAATTCATATTTTGTTTTCTAAGCAAATTCATATTTTGTTTTCTTCTTCATATAAATTCAAACTTCTTCTATACATATCTAAACAAACTGATTTTATATTTTCAAAACCGAAGTTATATTTTAAAACCAAAGTCATATTTTATTTTAAAACAAAGTAACTGATTTTATATATTCAAATTCAAAGTAAATTATTATTTTCAAATACAAAGTATGTATATTTTATTTTCAAAAACAAACAACGTATATTTTATTTTCAAAAACAAACAACGTATATTCGTATTTTTCTAAAACAAAGTTATCTTCTAAACATTGCTATATATATTTTATAAAAACATCTCCATAAATATTTTATAAAAACACCTTCATATATAAAAATAATATTTTTATATTATCCCTTCATGTTCAAAAATATTATATTTTCTCTTTTAAAACACTGATTTATATTTTCTATTTTAAAACACTGATTTATATTTTCTATTTTAAAACACTGATTTATATTTTCTATTTTAAAACACTGATTTATACTACAATGTAATGGTATATATATAAAAATGTTGATCGTATAAGCTTACTGTTTGTTCATCATCCCCGAAATGTGCCTGAATCCTCGCTGAACATCTGACGCCGACTAGGGTTGGGCTTTGCCCGCAGTTCGAGGCGTTGGACGTCGATCGACGGTGCTCCCCAGCTCCGCCTTCAAAGCAGCTCTCCGGCGAGGCACGCGATTCCCAGATCGACGGCCTGGTGGTGGCGCAAATCAGGTCGATGCGACGTCAGCTCCCGCCCCGAAATCGAGATGAACTCCTCACGAAATCCCCTTAAACTTGCATTGATTCGAAGATTGAAGAGTATGCTTTGATTTTTGTTTTGAAATCCTATACAATTTCGAAAGGGGTCGGGAGTTTTTTTGAGGCCAGAAATCGGGATGAAACTGACCGAATATGGAGTAAGTGGCGGCGCCTTTGTTCTGGGGCTAGGGTTTAGCATATGAGTGAATTTATATATGAATATATTTTAATATTTTATTCAATTTAATTCTCTAATTAATTCAACTTTGTTCGAACCCAAATCAAACCCAGCGACTGTCGCCCCTAGCTAATTAACCCCATTCCGAACACAATGGGATATGTACCGCAAGCTGATTCGATCGCTTTGATCAGTTTCCGTTGAATTTACATTTAAATCACTATATCGAATTTTAAACGTACATTTCAAATTACCTGGGTCACATACTAACTAGAAAAATTCCAGAAAAATATTTTCTAGCTTCGTATTGACGATACGGTCCTAACAAAACTGGTTTCGTCGAAATCCGAGGTCGTTTGCAAAACGGCTATTTTTAAGGGCTATATATTATATAAAATATATATAAATTCCACAGCGACTATTCTGAATTTTCAACTGGACATATCTTATCATTTCTAAAGTGAAATCTCAGTTTGTTAACTTCGTTAGAAAGATATTCTCAATTTGATCCTATCATTTTTGGTTTCACTAAAATCCGGATTGTTTTGCCCCCGGTACATTCAATTGAAGTTTGAAATCGAATTATCGAACTACCGCGCCATTTTCAATTCCTTTTATAATTATATATAAATATTTATATTCTTACGACGACGTATATAATTATATACGTCGAATTATATTCAAAATAAATTTCTCGTCGATATTATTTAGAATAATCTATTTTAAATGTTCAAACTTCGTTAAAATTGCCAAAATAAAAATTTTAAACTGGCCCAGATTTTCGGGTTGTTACAATCTCCCCCACTTAAAACTTTTCGTCCCCGAAAAGGAACAAAGTCGAAAGTGGTTTGATTAATCAACTCTACGTTCGATCTGGCTTCCATTCTCCAACTTTTCAGTTTCTGAGAATTTTCAAAATTTCAAAAATTTGGCTAACACCCTAAATTTTTGAAAAATTTCGCCATAACCTCCCTTCACCGGGAGCATCGGGGAATTTCAAATAGCTTCCCCGGTCCTTCAGATCTCAAAAAGAAAAAGAAAAAGCCAAGCGGCTAGCCAATAGGCTCATGAAATCATCATCACCCAAACAAAACAGGAAATTATGTAGTAAACATGTACCTATTTGTCGGGCAAACAAATTTTATTCTCTGCTCTAGCCTCCTTGCTATGACCTGTTCAATGTAAGTATATGTATATGCAAGCAAACGCAACCAATCTTCAATACAATTCAATATTTGATTCAATTAGTCAAAATGGTTCAAAATTAGCAAACAAATGAACAAACAACACAAACATCAATCAATTAGTGAATTTAAAGTTTCAAATTCATAATTTTGATACATATACTAAAATCGTGTTTTTGATGCCAATTCACAACAAAGTGTTCTAACTATATTAGTTTTGGTTCTCACACCAGTCTAATGGAAATATATAGAAAATCACACCTTCGAAACACGAAGCTAATTACTAATGATGACGCGTCAACCATCAGAATCAGGTCCGTGCGACTAGAGTGTAATTCTATATCTATCCAGTATATTAAAACTTCGAATACACGTGGATCAGACGTATACCCAAAATCTTTATATACTGCATTGTCCAAATCTATATAAATAAAAAATCAAATACGAATAGTTGATTTAAATTTTCAAAACAAAGAATGTTTTCATTTGAGAAAGAAAAAAAAAATATACTCTTCACACTCGTTCTAGGATACTACTGATCCCATCTCTAACGAGTCATTCCCATTGGATTTTACTAATCCAATATCTGATGAATTCTTTCGTATGGTTCTAATGTGTCTTGTTCTCTAAGCTTTGTAAACCAAAGCTCTGATACCAACTGTGACGTCAAGGAATTTCGCTCGGTCCGAACCAGTCGCTAAACCGATCCAGGCCGTTCGAAACGCCCTATCGTTTGAGAACACGACAAATTAGAATGCATACAGAAGAACATTTCATTTTATATTGCAACAATGCATCAGATTACAAGAATATACAGAGTATAAATGAATAAATATTACACAGAAATATCAGAGATTTAAATTACATTTAAATACATAGCAGCGGAAAATAATACAATACACAACTAGAATGAGATATACGGATACAAAGCTTTCCGGATATCGTTCCAGCTGTAAACCAGGATCCTGTGAATATAAATCTGCAAAACCAAAACTACTAGCTGCCCGTGTCGAAAATAGGGGCACCCAGAGTTTAGGTTAAAACAATAAACTCCAGGTCAGTCATGTGACTGGTGTGAGAACTAAAACAGGTATTAATCTTTATTTTAAATCATTAGGTAAATCAAGGGACCACGCCGTATAACACGGAACGGGTTTCCTCCCAAGAATACCAGTGCATAAAACAAACAGCGCAATGCTAAATAAAGAAAAATGAAGCTGTTATAAGACCCAGGTCCTATCACACAATGCAATGCAAGCCGGGGGATAGGGTTTTCCCTTATAACAGCCAAAGAATGCTTGATACGTTTAAAACAAATCATTTGATACTATAATAAGTGTATAGTGTATAAAACAACTTCAAATCATAAGTATCAATCATAGGCGGCATGGGTACCATATATCATGTCGCCATACTAGGCTCTACAAATAAAACCGCAAATGTCACGTATTTGGAAATTGGGTTTCCATCTATGAACCGAGGCAAAAGATAGTCCTCAACCGATTCGTGACTCTCTAGCCCGAGCCACAGGAAAGCGCGCAGGCAAGCCTTTAGATCGTCAGGGCCGGTCCACCGATGTGGATTATTATGCCTGAACACTACGTTTCCCCACCCTATGGGGTGTAAATGAGCCAACTAAATGACTCCATCGGTTCGAGAACGACCGATCAATCCGAGGCGCCTCGCAACAGCAACAACCACATAAGTCAAACTCGTCAGGGCGTGTAAAACCACTGACGCCACTTCTAGCTAGAAAGAAACGCAAGTCCTCCCTGAGGTCCGTCTCCCGTTTTTGGTTCATACCGGGTGTGAAACTTGCGAATCAAACGTTACACAAAGCTACGCCACAAAGGCCTTGCTTTGATCATCACCACAAGACTTTGCTTTTCAACAGAAGCCTCGATCAATTGCCACTTAGGCATGCCACACAGGCAATTCACTCCATGCGTTTGATATCCATCAATATATAACCCCTGAGCTCGTACGTCTCAGAGAAGGGCGTTAAGCAAGAGAATAAATTCTCTGCCGCCAAACAGATATATATTTAATAGAGATCAATCACACGGACTAAAATCCAATGTCAGACACACAGTCCATTTGCAAGTCCGTTCTGGGTCTGAACGAAACCGGAGGCATCTAGTACCCCGCATATCCATCGATCTCCAAGTACGTCTGGACGATCACTAACTGTTTCCATCTTCTTGGGTGTACAGCCCAATCAAGATCATCAGTAATTACCCAAACGACGTGAAGACCTCCGGTCTTCGACCATCGTCTTCATCTTCGACTTATCGTCGTATCAGTTATTCAGAATGGGATAAACCCGGTCTTTCCGAATAACTCGCGTATATTTTAAATAAGTGTTACACAAACACAACATACGCCTCATTCCAATTCATCAGTCACTAACCGTAAATTAATCAAGAGAATAATTCCCCAAATATTAACCCTGAAGGCCGAAACCAACATCAGATCAATATCCAGAAAACCATTCTGCTTGGCTAACCGACAGTTAGTTTCTAAATTTCACATTCATAAGGAAAGGTTCCCATTAAATTTATCCAAGATAAATTCATTGAATTTATTCTTTAATCTATTTTTGAATATCAATTCAAACTAGTCGGGATTAACGAAACTTACCGAAGTAATCATTTGTTTTAATTTCCCCAATCCCAACCTATTCATCCCATGAAGTAAAACTGGTTATACTTCATATCTAACACCACGGTGTTATCGGTAAATTCAATTACCATTTCACGTTCAAATCTAATTAAAGATTTAACTATCGCCTGGAGCAAAACTGGTGATACTCCATTCTCGATCATTTCAATCTAATTAAAGATTCATTAAAACTCCACTTAGTTTTAATCTTCGACTGGGTTAAAGAATCAGTGTCATTTAAAACACGGTTCACGATAAACCCAAAATCACATTCATTAATTATCGGGTTAAAGAACGAGTGTTATTTAAAACACTGTTCACGATAAACCCAAAAATCAATATCAATTCAGTTCCAATTAAATATTATTTAATTGGTACACTTCATTAAATCTAAATAAAAAGATTTAATCTTTTCTCAACTGGGTTCAGGAACAGTGTTAGTGAAGACACCATTCACGACAAACCCAAATCACATTTGATATTCAATATAAGGCTCTGAATAGAAAATATATCGGCTTATATTCAATATCAAATTCTACGATTAACAAATGTCGTGTTGGAAATAACGATATAAATATATATCTTTCAAATTTCCATAACAACATCTGTATAATCACGAATTCCAACATCGAAATATTCCGAAGACAATTTCGATTCAAATCCACTCCAATGCAATCATTGGAAATTCTGGTTATTTTTAAAACCCTTTTTAAATTCAATTTATTTATTTATTTAAAAATAAATAGAATTATAATTCTAGTTCAAAACTAGTTCATTTCGATAAAAATCTATTTTTATCTTTTCAAATATGGAGTTTTTCATCCCAATTCTTTCTAAATCATTTCTTATGATTTTACATAAATTATTACTATTTTTAATAATTTTATCAAGGCCTGTACAGTCGATTTCCATCAACGGTCATCGAACTGCACTTACAGCGACCTTTTTCGAATTTGATTTGGACGTATCTCCAAATCCAACCGTTAGATTTCAAATTTCTAACATTCATTAGAAAGCTCTTTTCGATACGAACCCAACGGTTCCGGTTTTAGGAGAATCCGACGGTCGGATCTCCCGTAATGTCCGTTTGAAATAAATGGTCGAAATTCGCGAACTGCCGCGGCGCGGCGCGTTCTATTCAGGCCATTATATAATATATAATATATATAATATATATTTCGTCGATTTCTATTTAAAACGAATTATATAAACAGTTTTAAATTCGTTTCAAAAGCAATTTCAACTTCCATTTCAATTCAAATCAAAATTGAATTCTTCTTTATAAATTCGTTTTAAAATTCATTTCTATTCAATTCAAATTTCAATTCAATTTGAATTTATTTCAATTCGCTTTCAATTCAATTTGAATTCGTTTTCAATTCAATTCATTTCGAAATCGTTTTCAATTCAATTCATTTCGAAATCGTTTTCAATTCAATTCATTTCGAAATCGTTTTCAATTCAATTCATTTCGTTATGAATAAAATCGATATAAATATCATTCACGTCAAAATGGCGTCAATCTAATCAACACGGCTTCATAAATTTCTATTTTCAAATATTCTATTTCAAATATTTCTTTTTCAAAATAGTTGTTATTATCAAAATATTTCGTTCAACACATGACCAATCTCAATGGATGAGTACTGTCAACACATGAACTTTTATTTTATATTGATAAAGATGTAAATTTTATTACTTAAATATTTCGTTCAACACATGACCAATCTCAATGGATGAGTACTGTCAACACATGAACTTTTATTTTATAATATTCTTTATTTTTCAAATTGGAATGAGGCCCAATCAATTTACCATATAAAATTAATTATATGGATTTTCATACAACACATGTATATAATAGCATTGAAAAATAATCAACCATCAACCAAAGTGCACTACACTGTAAAAGCATCAAATATAGATATTCAACGCTTATAACAGCCTGTCAATCAATCGATCGACATATTTAATCAATCAGGATGAGTGAACTTCAAATTTCATCCCAACACCCGTGTGGGGTTTCAAACAATCAAACACATATTTTATTTGTGCTGTTGGGCGATGTGTAAAATTTATCGTCCCAATCAATGTCATTCAAATAGGTGTACATAAACAAACCGTCTGGTTTGTAAATGAATATTCTATTTTATTCACTTCACGTTAAAAATTATATTTTTAACGATAAAACATTTTATTTCAACCTATGAATTTCTATTCAATTCATTCTTTAAATAAAATGATATTTTTATTTTTCTAACTTATTTTAGAAAATTTCGGCGGCATAACGGCACGATACTAGAAACGGGACGAGGCCTAGCCTTATCCCCGGTCTAGTGAAGGCCCATGCCATTCACACATCAATCATATCAATTTCATTTCACCAAACAATTCAAATCAACTCAAACAATCTAACTAACAACACAGCCAAACAAACAAGTCCATGGTCTGTGGACGATTGTGTCGGGTGCTACTAAGCACCGTCTGCATCCTAGTATATATATATATATATAACTAGAAAAATAAATTGAAAGGTGAGAAATTCTCACCTTATAGCTATCCAGCTCCACGGCACTTCATTGATAGAAATCTTCATCGCTATCGCATCCTCGTCATCTTCGTTGCCCGTAGCCACTACATATAAAAATCCTATTTTTATTTCGAAGTTCAATATATAAAAATCCTATTTTTCTGTCGAAGTTCAATATATAAAAATCCTATTTTTCTATCGAAGTTCAATATATAAAAATTCTATTTTTCTATCGAAGTTCAATATATAAAAATTCTATTTTTCTATCGAAGTTCAATATATAAAAATCCTATTTTTCTGTCGAAGTTCAATATATAAAAATGCTATTTTTCTATCGAAGTTCAATATATAAAAATTCTATTTTTCTATCGAAGTTCAATATATAAAAATTCTATTTTTCTGTCGAAGTTCAATATATAAAAATCCTATTTTTCTGTCGAAGTTCAATATATAAAAATTCTATTTTTCTATCGAAGTTCAATATATAAAAATTCTATTTTTCTATCGAAGTTCAATATATAAAAATCATCTTTTTAATCTACTATTCCTATTTTAAAACAATGTTAATTTTATTTTCAAAATCAATGCAAATTTTGTTTTCAAAGCAAATTCATATTTTGTTTTCTAAGCAAATTCATATTTTGTTTTCTAAGCAAATTCATATTTTGTTTTCTAAGCAAATTCATATTTTGTTTTCTAAGCAAATTCATATTTTGTTTTCTTCTTCATATAAATTCAAACTTCTTCTATACATATCTAAACAAACTGATTTTATATTTTCAAAACCGAAGTTATATTTTAAAACCAAAGTCATATTTTATTTTAAAACAAAGTAACTGATTTTATATATTCAAATTCAAAGTAAATTATTATTTTCAAATACAAAGTATGTATATTTTATTTTCAAAAACAAACAACGTATATTTTATTTTCAAAAACAAACAACGTATATTCGTATTTTTCTAAAACAAAGTTATCTTCTAAACATTGCTATATATATTTTATAAAAACATCTCCATAAATATTTTATAAAAACACCTTCATATATAAAAATAATATTTTTATATTATCCCTTCATGTTCAAAAATATTATATTTTCTCTTTTAAAACACTGATTTATATTTTCTATTTTAAAACACTGATTTATATTTTCTATTTTAAAACACTGATTTATATTTTCTATTTTAAAACACTGATTTATACTACAATGTAATGGTATATATATAAAAATGTTGATCGTATAAGCTTACTGTTTGTTCATCATCCCCGAAATGTGCCTGAATCCTCGCTGAACATCTGACGCCGACTAGGGTTGGGCTTTGCCCGCAGTTCGAGGCGTTGGACGTCGATCGACGGTGCTCCCCAGCTCCGCCTTCAAAGCAGCTCTCCGGCGAGGCACGCGATTCCCAGATCGACGGCCTGGTGGTGGCGCAAATCAGGTCGATGCGACGTCAGCTCCCGCCCCGAAATCGAGATGAACTCCTCACGAAATCCCCTCAAACTTGCATTGATTCGAAGATTGAAGAGTATGCTTTGATTTTTGTTTTGAAATCCTATACAATTTCGAAAGGGGTCGGGAGTTTTTTTGAGGCCAGAAATCGGGATGAAACTGACCGAATATGGAGTAAGTGGCGGCGCCTTTGTTCTGGGGCTAGGGTTTAGCATATGAGTGAATTTATATATGAATATATTTTAATATTTTATTCAATTTAATTCTCTAATTAATTCAACTTTGTTCGAACCCAAATCAAACCCAGCGACTGTCGCCCCTAGCTAATTAACCCCATTCCGAACACAATGGGATATGTACCGCAAGCTGATTCGATCGCTTTGATCAGTTTCCGTTGAATTTACATTTAAATCACTATATCGAATTTTAAACGTACATTTCAAATTACCTGGGTCACATACTAACTAGAAAAATTCCAGAAAAATATTTTCTAGCTTCGTATTGACGATACGGTCCTAACAAAACTGGTTTCGTCGAAATCCGAGGTCGTTTGCAAAACGGCTATTTTTAAGGGCTATATATTATATAAAATATATATAAATTCCACAGCGACTATTCTGAATTTTCAACTGGACATATCTTATCATTTCTAAAGTGAAATCTCAGTTTGTTAACTTCGTTAGAAAGATATTCTCAATTTGATCCTATCATTTTTGGTTTCACTAAAATCCGGATTGTTTTGCCCCCGGTACATTCAATTGAAGTTTGAAATCGAATTATCGAACTACCGCGCCATTTTCAATTCCTTTTATAATTATATATAAATATTTATATTCTAACGACGACGTATATAATTATATACGTCGAATTATATTCAAAATAAATTTCTCGTCGATATTATTTAGAATAATCTATTTTAAATGTTCAAACTTCGTTAAAATTGCCAAAATAAAAATTTTAAACTGGCCCAGATTTTCGGGTTGTTACACCACATGATAGTTTTATAGGTACATATCCCACGATGAGGGTCCCACCTCATATTGACAGTTTCGTTTCCCCACCGTACCTATTTGATCGGCTCTTACTTACAATGTTTCACATGTGTTATATACTAAGGTTATACCAACCCCATAGTTGTGGTAGCCTTCAGGACTACATCTAATATGAGGATTTCACCTCAACCAGCCCAATTGCCATGAATGTGTTAGATGTATCCTTACTATCCTAATCGATTGTCTCCTACTCGACCTAGTTCTTGTTTGTGTCACGCGGCCCCCTATTCGTAGATACCTGTGCTAGTCCCACCCTAGGGTGTATCAATCCCTAGGATGGCAACCCCGACACAATTCTTGATGCACAGCTTTATATCTACTAATGCCCAGTGGCTAAATTTTCCACTCCGGAATACGTGCACACCCGTAATCCGTCGGAACCTGCACTGCTGCATCACCCGCCGCCGTTTTGACCGCTTACAATCAGCCATGTAATCGTGCCCCACCCTGCCTAGCTCCGGGTACCGTTGATACCTAATGTGGGTTACTGCTGAAACAGGTCCCGCTACTAGGTTTTTCCTAGGGTCTATTCGTATACCCCACAGGTTGGTTAAGTGTTATCCATTCAAGTTAACTTAACCCCACCCCCATCATGTTACCTTGGTTAAGTGTTCTCTCTGGTGTTACTCAAACCTACCGCATGTCTTGTTATGTCGGTTAAGCGTTCTCCCCTGTGTTAACTTAACCCTTACCACACCTCACGTTAGATTGGTTAAGTGTATGTTAACTCAACCCCATCCACTAGCCATATTATAATGGTTAAGTGTTACTCTCGTGTATTTACTGGACCCTACCACACATCAGGTTATATCGGTTGGGTGTTATCAACCCATTCAAGTTAAACTAACCCATTTAACTTAACCCTCCCATTCGTCTGATTGTATTGGTTAAGTATTTCAAGTAATTCATGGCTTAACCCGCCCACGTATCATGTCAAGTTGGTTAAGTGTTGTCTAGTGATTCATAACTTAACCCCGCTATTTTAGCATATCAAATTGGTTAAGTGTTTTCAAGCAGTTCATGACTTAACCTGCCCCTGTATCATGCTAAGTTGGTTAAGTATTATCTATATGTTCGAGTTGATTTAACCCTGCCACGCGTCATGTTATATTGGTTAAGTGTCATTAGTCTAGTCATATTACTTAACCCACCCATTGGTCTGATTAACAGTTATGTTGGTTAAGCGTTCTTAATTTATTTAACCCTATCTACTGGTCTAATTAACATGTTATGATGGTTAAGTCCACACTTATAAGTTTTACATGTTCTTAACTCATACCGGTTAGGTCCATATTTACATGTCAAATTTCCATGTCATCCCACCTAACCCTCTAACTATACCCACGTCTTATTATGTTTAGTATTCCTTAATTCATTCATTATGACGAAGAATCATGACCTCTCACATTAGACCGTGCACTTTGTGGCCACTGGATTTGCCGGGCGGTTCCGGGCAGATTTACACCACAAACTGGGTCTAACCTCGTGTCATAAAGCGTTATGCCTACAATTCGACCTTCGAATTCTCACATTAGACTGACACTTTGTGGCTACTGGATTTACCGGGTGGTTCCGGGCAGATTTACACCACATACTGAGTCTAACCTCGTGTCAAAGGTTCATTAATGGTCGTATTCCACCCAAAACCCCAATATCAGTTCATGTGTTTAACATATAGAAATGTTCATGTTCGTGTTTCAACCACGTTCATATTTCTAGTTATATGCCAATTATTAAGTTCATAATTCACGTTTTTGCCCCAAAACGTATTCCAAAATTATTATCATAATTCACTATAAGGTTATGCCAAGTTATAGCTTTTTATTTACAATACATGCCAACTACCCAAACCCAACTTAGGCGCGTTCATATTAAACCTCTACCAAGTCATAAATTATCATATATGTCTCAACTCCAAATTTTACATAATTAACATATGCCCAAGTTCTAGATTACATGTCAGTTTTACATATGCCCAATTCATACCAATTTTACATATGTTCAATTCATGCCGATTTACATGTATGCCAATTTTATGCCAATTTACACATATACCAAGTTTCATGTCGTTTTACATATGTCAAGATTCATGATTTACATGTTTACAAAGATATGCTTAATTTACATAGATCAAGTTTTATACCCAAAATTACATGTATACCGTGTTTACACCAATTTACCCATAACAAGTTCTAGCCAAATTACATATATCAAGATCCATGTCAAATTACATATATCAATCCCAATCACGCAATAACCATTATAACGACAATACACAAAATTACCCCATTTCATGTTAATGGTAAATTTTCCCCAAACATACAATTTTCATATTATGCCTTCAATTCCACCAAACACATACTTTCCACTAGACAATATTCCAATATTTCCCCCATATACCATTGCACGTATATCGTAGTTTAGGCTTAGGTTCGAAATTGACCTAGGTTCACCAAAAGAAAATAAATAGGGGAAGGTAGAAGTTGCAATAAAAACAAGATCAGAGAGAAAACGGCATAAAAATATCATCTCAGGCATAAAGAATAGATCTTGATAATAATATCAACATGAACCAAGAGAATTGATTTACAACAAGCTGAATAGACCATAAATTTGTCATAAGAATAAAGATAGAAAAGTTCCCAAAATCAAGATCCAAGAAGAAGCAAGAGTAGACTTGGATCAAAAGTCCAATTTCACTTCATCACATGTCCATATTAAATTTAATTATTTTAATATGAAAATAACTAGAACTTACTGATCGTGGACAAGGAATTAAGAACTGAATTTTGTTGTAAGAATGTTGCAGCGTTGTTGATATATTGTCTTGAATCATTGTTGAAGCTTTGTTCTTTGAATTGATTTGAGTTTGAATGCTTGTACTTTGGTTTGGAGACGGCAGCCATGGTTCAAGAGATATTTGTAACAACCCGAAAATCTGGGCCAGTTTAAAATTTTTGTTTTGGCAATTTTAGCGAATTTTGATTATTTAAAATGAATTATTTTAAATAATATCGATGAGATTTTTTTTTTGAGTAAAATTCAATCGTATATATATTATATAGGTCGACGATAGAATATAAATATTAAATTATATTTATAAAAGGAATTGAAAATGGTGCGGTAGTTTGATAATTCGATTTCAAACTTCAAATGAATGTACCGGGTGCAAAATAATCCGGATTTTAGTGAAACCAAAAATATTAGAATCTATTCGTGAATATCTTTCCAACGAATATGAAAAATCAAAATTTCATAGCGGGAATCAAAAGATATGTCCAGTTGAAAATTCTGAATAGTCGCTATGGAATTCAGGCCCTTAAAAATGGGAATTTTGCAAACGACCTCGGATTTCGACGAAACCACTTTTGTTGGGTCCGAGATGTAAAGTTATTGCTAGATTCCAAATTTCATAATTTTTCGAATCAATAATTGAGCGTGGCGCAGTTAAACGCGTTTGACCAGTTTCATTTGATTTTAATCAACTGGAAAATGGCCATTTTTCAAACGGTCTCAGAATTCGAATAGAAATTGAATAGAAATGAGTTCGAATAAAATTCGAATAGAAATTGAATAGAAATGAATTCGAATAGAAATTGAATAGAAATGAATTCGAATAGAATTCGAATAGAATTCGAATAGAAATGAATTCGAATAGAATTCGAATAGAAATTGAATAGAAATGAATTCGAATAGAAATTGAATAGAAATGAATTCGAATAGAATTCGAATAGAAATGAATTCGAATAGAAATTGAATAGAAATGAATTCGAATAAAATTCGAATAGAAATTGAATAGAAATGAATTCGAATAGAATTCGAATAGAAATTGAATAGAAATGAATTCGAATAGAATTCGAATAGAAATTGAATAGAAATGAATTCGAATAGAAATTGAATAGAAATGAATTCGAATTTAAATTGAATAAAAACAAATTCGAATTTAATTGAATATAAAACGAATTCGAATTGAAATGAATTTAAAACGGATTCGAATTAAATTGAATTGAAAAGAAAATGAATTCAAATCGAATTAAAATCGAAATTGAATTGAAATCAATTTGAAATGAATTTAAAACGAATTTATATTGGAATATTCAATTTTGATTTGAAATTGAATATGAAGTTGAAACCGTTTTGAAAAGGAATTTAAAACGATTTATAAAGCACGTTTTGAATTGAAATCGATGAAGTATATATTATATATATTATATATAATGGCCTGAATAGAACGCGTCGCGCCGCGGCAGTTCGCGAATTTCGACCATTGACTTCGAACGGATATTGCGGGAGATCCGACCGTCGGATTCTCCTAAAACCGGAACCGTTGGGTTCGTATCGAAAAGAGCTTTCAAACGATTATTAGAAATTAGAAATCTAACGGTTGGATTTGGAATTATGTCCAAATCAAATTTGAAAAATGTCGCTGTAAGTGCAGTTCGATGGCCGTTAATGGAAATCGACTGTACAGGCCTTGATAAAATTATTAAAAATAGTAATAATTTGTGTAAAATAATAAGAAATGATTTGTGAAGATTTAGGATGAAAAACTCCATATTTGAAAAGATAAAAATAGATTTTTATCGAAATGAACTAGTTTTTGAACTAGAATTATAATTCTATTTATTTTTAAATAAATAAACTGGATTAGAAATGGTTTTGAAAATAACTAGAATTTCCAATAATTGCATTGGAATGGATTTGAATCGAAATTGTCTTCGGAATATTTCGATGTTGGATTTTGTGATTATACAGATGTTGTTATGGAAATTTGAAAGATATTTATATATCGTTATTTCAAATACGATATCTGTTGGTCGTAGAATTTGATATTGAATATAAGCCGGTATATTTTCTATTCAGAGCCTTGTGTTTAATATCAAATGTGATTTGGGTTTGTCGTGAATGGTGTCTTCATTAACACTGTTCTTGAACCCAGTTGAGAAAAGATTAAATCTTTTTATTTAGATTTAATGAAGTGTACCAATTAAATAATATTTAATTGGAATTGAATTGATATTGATTTTGGGTTTGTCGTGAACAGTGTCTTAAATAACACTTGTTCTTTAACCCGATAATTAATGTGATGTGATTTTGGGTTTATCGTGAACCGTGTTTTAAATGACACTGATTCTTTAACCCAGTCACAGATTAAAACTAAGTGGAGTTTTAATGAATCTTTAAGTAGATTGAAATAATAGAGAATGGAGTATCACCAGTTTTGCTCCAGGCGTTAGTTAAATCTTTAATTAGATTTGAACGTGAAATGGTAATTGAATTTACCGATAACACCGTGGTGTTAGATATGAAATAAGACCCGTTTTACTTCATGGGATGAATAGGTTGGGATTGGGAAATTAAAACCAATGATTACTTCGGTAAGGTTCGTTAATCTCAACTAGTTGAATCGAAATTCAAAAGGAGATTAGAGAATAAATTCAAAGAATTTATCTTGGATAAAATTAATGGGGACCTTTCCCTATGAATGTGAAATTTAGAAACTAACTGTCGGTTAGCCAAGCAGAATGGTTTTCTGGATATTGATCTGATGTTGGTTTCGGCCTTCGGGGTTAATATTTGGGGAATTGTTCTCTTGATTAATTTACGGTTAGTGACTGATGAATTGGAATGAAGCGTATGTTGTGTTTATGTAACACTTATTTAAAATATACGCGAGTTATTCGGAAAGTCCGGGTTTATCCCATTCTGAATAACTGATACGACGATAAGTCAAAGATGAAGACGATGGTCGAAGACCGGAGGTCTTCACGTCGTTTGGGTGATTACTGATGATCTTGATTAGGCTGTACACCCAAGAAGATGGAAACAGTTGGTGATCGTCCAGATGTGCTTGGAGATCGAAGGATATGCGAGGAAAGTGCCTCCGGTTTCGTTCAGACCCAGAACGGACTTGTAAATGGACTGTGTGTCTGACATCGGATTTCATTCTCTGTGACTGATATCAGTTGCATAGGATGGTTTGCCTGTGTGGCATGCTAAGATTGTAATGACCCGTATCCTACGTATCGGGGGATCGTAGAATATTTATTTCTTTCCCGTATGAAGTCGTATGGTCATGTAACTTTGGGAAACATCCATTAGAGTCATTTCCCATGTTCATGATTTTTGTCGATTTTTAAATGACCATTTTGCCCCTAGTTGGTACTGATTTGGCCATAACTTTTGATTGGAAAGGAATTTTGACCTGAAACCACTTCCATTTGATTCGTTTGATGGTTTACCTTTCCGTAGAGTGGTCACATTAGCCAAACGGACTTACCGTTTGGGAGATATGGCTGAAACAAGGTTTGGAGGGTGAAAAACTGCTTAACCGGGCCAAATCGGGTGATTAGTGAGTAGGCCCATAACCCATTTCGGGATTAGGGTTATGGGAGGGCTGGAATGAGATGGAGAATCATTCCATTTCAGTTTTCTAGCCTCCACTTATCATCAAGGATCCCCAAAAATGGCCTCCAACCTCTAAATCACCTCCAAATCACCTTTAGGTTAAGGATTTGGCTTAGCAACCCCCTAATCAAGGAAGATCTTCACCAAATCAACATAGGAGCTGCTGTTTGGCATTGAAATTCGCATCAAATCAGAGCATTATTTCAGATCTTAGTTTATTTGTGGCTAAGGTGAGTGATTTGCATAGTTTTGCACTAATTATGGCTAATTAGGGGTGATTAGTGTTAATTAGTGAATTTAAACATGATAAAATTCTGGAAAAATGTTCATAAATTCCTAAATGATGTTTTAGACCTGTGATATGAATTTGGGTTAATTTGGTTAAGTTTTGCTAATCCTATTCTTAGTTTCACCTAAACATGCTTAAGGGAAAATATGGGATTTTGGGTATGTTTGATCCATTTCTACTTATCATATTGATGTTTTGATGTTTGTGGTTGATTATGTATGTTGCTATGACTGTATGGTATGCTTTGTGATTGATTAGAATAGTTAGAATGGTCGAAAACGCCGTCGAATGGCGTAAACAGCTCGCCGGACAAGGTGCAGAGATTCAGATCGGATAGGGGATTGAGGGACGATCGGATCGCCCTATGGGACCGTGGGACATCACCACGAGTCGAGTCATCTCCTCCGAACCGAACCGTCTGCGCAAGGCCCACGAGACGAATCGATGCAGCGCAGTGCCCAAACTGACGTACTCCGATCCGAATCGCGAATGAGCATTACGACCTGATCCGTCCATGAAGGGTGAGCACGATCCGTCGACCTGGAGAAGTGCTTTCCGACCCGAACCGCCTAAAGGACCACGACCCGATCCGAAGGAGCTTATCACGAACCAATCCGTGGCGATGGACTTGAAGACCCCGACCCGATCCGCTGAAGGGTACTCGAACCGATCCGATGGAACTGGAGGACCACGAGTTGATGGCGTGACTCGATCCGAATGAAGGAGCTCGATCCGAACCGTGGTGACGAAGGCTCCGAACCGATCCGATCTGAAGGCCACGATCCGATCCGATCCGATCTGGTGATGACCAATAACCCGAGATGCAAAGGTAGTCCAAATGGAAGTTAGAGCTCAGGATCCCGGAACCAGTTGGGAACCAATGAGTTCACTTCATGGTTGGGCTTTGCTGCGGGACGTGTGCTAAGGAGTTATCGACGTTCATAACCTCGATTCACCACTAAAAAGGAAAGATGGGCTACTTATCAGTGTAGTAGGGTCATTACGACCTGAGGGGCAAAGTGATGGTAGCAAGACTACGTTATCAGTGCAGTAGGGTCATTATGACCCGAGGGGCAAGGTGATACGTAGTAAGACTATGAGCTAGTGCAGTGGGTTTCTTGTGACTCCATGGGACAAAATGGACATAGTAAGGATTGATAAGGCTATGAGCCAGTGCAGTGGGGTTCTTGTGACTCCATGGGGCAAAGTGGACATAGCAAAGGATTTGTGGCTACGTTATCAGTGCAGTGAAGCCATTTATGACTTCATGGGGCAAAGTGATCGTAGCAATGAATGTTGGGTGATCGAAGTGGTGAATATCGTATGCTTTATGCACTGAGTGAGAGATGTGAGGATGGATGCAATGCTTGATTGTTTGCCATTCCTATGACATGCACACCTCCCCCACCTCCGTATCTTTACACTGTTTGATATGGTACCTTAGAGTGTTGTACAGTATGTAGTGCTAACTCTTTGGTTGCAGGTCCAGGTTCAGGTATGTTTTAGTCTACCTGTTATTGTTCACTTTAGATGCTTATCGCTCATACCAGGCTTTATGTCTGACCCAGAGTTTTATGTCTCCTCTTATTACTCCGGGTGCTCACACGAGCAGACTAGAGACAGGTTAGCTGGTGATGCGCGAGTAGCTGATTCGGAGGCGGGCAGGAGGCTTCCACGTATTATATATATATACACATTCTCCCTGTGTCGTTGGTGGTCGCTACTTGGGCATTAGTAGTGTACCTCATTTATCTTACTTTTGCTTTGAGACAGTTTGAAAGTTGTAATAAGCTGTATTTTGGATTTCCGCTGCTATGATGTTTAGTTCTGATTTTCAGCTTATGCACTGTCTCTCCTGTTTTATGTCAAGTATGTTATTATTATATTTTGTTCGATGCGCTATGAGACATTCTACAGTATCTTTGCATGTTCATTTCTTTCTTCCTTTTCCTTCTGACGACCCGTTCCGTGCTAACTGGACATGTGTACAGCGCACCTTTGGGATAAATGTCGGTTGGTGCGGGGCGGGCCGTCACACTTGGTATCAGAGCTCTAGGTTGCGTAGTTAACCTAGGGAAAGACACTAGGGAGAGATAGTACGTATATGAGAGCGCGTATTTGTGATTATTTTGGTTTTCAAAAGCTAAGTATGTATATACTATTAGTAGTATAAGAATGAAGTCGCACTGCACTAGCACCACTATGGGGTCGTTAATCGTTTCCCTTTTTACAGATTAACGATGAGCCGAGACACGAGGGGTGCTGGTAGAGGGACCAACCAAGGGAATGCCGCTGACATGAGGGCTATGTTTACTAACCTCATGAGAGACATGCTTAAAGAAGTGCAAGGGGCAGTTCCCAATCCCGGAGTTGGTGTTGGCCCAGTAGTGCAGGCGCCTAGGGTCGATTTCGCCAAGTTGTGCAAAGATTACACTAACCTTGGTGGGAAGCCGTTCCACGGAACGGAGTCGGCCACAGGTGTTCAAGACTGGATGGATAGCTGTGACCGTATCTTTGATGACTTGGGTCTCGAGGATGCAATGAAGAGAAGGCTAGCGTCTCGTCAGATGCAAGGGCGAGCGATGAATTGATGGAATGCCATTAGAACAGCTACTCCAGAAGACCAGGTGACTTGGGATCAGTTTAAGGCTCGCTTTAGCGAGAAGTTTATTCCAGCTGCCCAGAAGTCAGTGTTGTTTAAGAGGTTCTTGGAACTCAAGCAGAACGGAAGGGCAGTTTCTGATTATATTGCTGAGTTCGACACCTTGTCGAAGTATGGACTGTCTCTCATTGATACTCCTGAGAAGAAGAACGAGAAGTTCATTACTGGTTTGGATGGATACTTGGGGGAAAGGCTTATCAACCACATCGATGAGACTTTTGAATCGATTGTGGGGAAAGCTTTGAGATCAGAGAGTCTTTACCCTAAGTCAAAGACTGAGGCTGCATCTGCAGAAGGGCCAAAGCCGCAAGCAGGCGGTGGAGGCAAGAATAACTCTCAGAATAAGAGGAAGCAGGACCAATCAAAAGGTGGCCAGAAAAAGAGTAAGAAGGATGTTGAGTGCTTCAGCTGTGGAAAGAAGGGCCATTATGCTAAGGAATGTCGGGCCAAGCCAGCGGAAAGGAAGTGCTACAACTGTGGTCAAGTGAGACATCAGAAGGATAAGTGTCCGCAACCTCTTAAGGAGAAGCAGATTGTGAAAGCATATGCTATTGATGCTGTTCCTTCTTCGCCGAATGCCCCAACTGCGGCGGAGAAAGGAAAGAATGTTGTTATTCAAGGTATGCTTTCTATTTATGATATACCAGTTCGAGTTTTGTTTGATACTGGGGCTTCCCGTTCCTTCATATCTAGTGACCTGGTAGATAGGTTGGGACTGGAACCCGAGATAGTCGATAGACCGTTGATAGTGACGAACCCGATTGGTGGTTCGACTAGCCTTAGTATGATTTGCAGGAATTTGGTCTTATCGAGTCATGGATGTATGTTTGTATGTGATTGCTTTTTTTTGGGCTTTACTGGGTATGGCATTATATTGGGAGTCGATTGGCTCCAAAGATACAGGGTGGTGGTAGACTGTGAGGGCTTTTTGGTGACAGTGAGGGCGGATGATGGGCGGAGGGTAGTGTTTGGTAGCCTACCTAGTGATGGGGTTATGGCTAGTTTTGTAAATTCCCTCGACATCCCGCAGGATGAGTTGTCAGATGTGCCCGTGGTTGGCCAGTATCCGGAAGCCTTCGAGGAGGTGACCGGGCTTCCACCACACCGAGAGATTGAGTTCCGTATTGATTTAGTGAAAGATGCCAGACCTATAGTGATGCCACTTCGTCGTATGGCACCAAGGGAGCAGCGAGAGCTCGGGGTGCAAGTCAGCAATCTTTTGAAGAAGGGATTTATTAGGAGGAGTGTCTCCGAGTGGGGAGCACCAGTTGTGTTTGCCACTAAGGCAGATGGTTCCCTTCGGTTGTGTGTGGACTATCGCGAGTTGAATAAGGTGACGAGGAAGAATAAGTATCCTCTACCGCGGATAGATGATTTGTTTGATCAACTGGAAGGAGCAAGAGTGTTCTCCCAGTTGGACCTCGCGACAGGATTTCATCAGCTTTGAGTAGCGGATGAGAGTGTTCCGAAAACGACATTTAGGACACCATCTGGATTTTATGAGTGGTTGGTCATGCCGTTTGGGTTGACCAATGCACCAGCCTATTTTGTGGATCTTATGAATCGAGTATTCAGAGATCAGTTGAATAAGTTTGTTCTTGTGTTCGTGGATGATATCCTTGTTTACTCAAGGACAGAGGAGGAACACAAGGGGCACTTGAGGATAGTGATGGAGGTGTTGAGGAAACACCAATTGAAAGCGAAATTCTCTAAGTGTCATTTTTGGAGAAGGGAAGTGAGATTCTTGGGCCATGTTGTTTCAGAGAGTGGTATTGCCGTGGACCCTGCGAAGGTGGCTACAGTACAGGATTGGCCTACACCCAAGAATGCTACAGATGTAAGAAGTTTCTTGGGATTAGCTGGATATTATCGTAAGTTTATCCAGGACTTCTCCAAGATAGCAGCACCGTTGACTCAGTTGACTAAGAAGAATCAGTCCTTCGTCTGGGACGGAGTGTGTGAGGATGCCTTCAAAAGTCTAAAGGAGAGGTTGACGCGTGCGCCAGTGTTAGTCATTCCTAAAGGGAATGAAGAGATGACGGTATACACGGATGCTTGTGGTACCGGACTGGGTGCAGTATTGATGCAAGGAGGTAGGGTTGTAGCTTATGCTAGTCGATAGCTAAAGCCGCATGAGAATAAGTATCCTACCCATGATTTGGAATTAGCAGCGATTGTATTTGCGCTGAAGTTGTGGAGACACTATCTCTTGGGAGAAAGATTTGAGCTGTTTACCGATCATAAATCGTTAAAGTATCTCTTCTCTCAGAAAGATCTGAATCTCCGTCAGCAGAGATGGTTAGAGTTCTTGGCTTCGTATGATTTTGATATCGCGTATACACCTGGGAAGGGTAATGCGGTAGCCGATGCCTTGAGTAGGTGACATGCCAGCTTAGGGGCAATGTTTCTTGAATGGAAGCAACTGGAGTATATCGCTGGGTTTGATTTCAGACCAAGGTGCGAATTGGATCCACTTATGCTAGCTAGTTTGACGATCAGACCCACTTTGATAGAGCGGATTGGTTCCAGCCAGAGGAACGATCCTAATCTATTAGAAATCATCTCCAAGTTAGAGATGGGTATCGATGAGGAGGTGAATGTGTATGGGCTTGATCGGGATGGATGGTTTAGAAAGAATGAAAGTCTAGTTGTGCCCAACGTGAATGGTTTGAGAGATGAAGTGCTTAGAGAATGTCATCACTCAAAACTAACTATACATCCCGGTGGTAATAAGATGTGTCAAGACATGAAGCAGACTTACTACTGGGAAGGGATGAAAAGAGACGTTGGGAAGTTTATATCCAAATGCATGAATTGCCAGCTAGTTAAAGCCGAGCAAAAGAAGCCTAGTGGGTTGTTGCAACCACTAGAAATTCCCGAATGGAAATGGGAGCAAGTCTCGATGGATTTCATCGATGTTTACCAAGGACTAGATCGGGATATGATAGCATTTGGGTAATTGTGGATCGATTGACTAAAAGTGCAAGATTTATATCAGTCAAATCGACCAGAACGACAGCCAAGTTGGCAGAATTGTATATGAAGTGGGTAGTGAGATTTCATGGAGTACCCAAAAGCATTGTGAGTGACCGAGACCCGTTGTTCACTAGTGGGTTTTGGAAGAGCTTACAAGAGGCTCTAGGGTCAAGATTACATCTCAGTACCGCATATCATCCTCAGACCAACGGTCAGACGGAGAGGGTGAATCGTATATTGGAAGACCTCTTGAGAGCTTGTATATTGGATTTTGGTGGATCATGGGAGGACCATTTGCATCTAGTAGAGTTTTCATATAATAATAGCTACCAATCCAGTATCGGTATGGCTCCATATGAAGCTTTGTACGGAAGATCGTGCAACTCACCATCATGTTGGATAGAGACTGGCGAGAAGTTTGTGCTTGGACCAGATGTGGTGAGAGAAACCTCGGATAAGATTAAGATCATTTAACAACGAATGAAAGCTGCCCAAGACAGGTAGAAAAGTTATGCTGATAAGAGAAGAAGAGACTTGAAATTCTCCGTTGGTGACTTGGTGTTTGTTAAGATCTCTCCGTTGAAGAGCGTGATACGATTTGGCAGGAGAGGCAAATTAGCACCAAGATTTGTTGGCCCATTCCCTGTTCTTGAACTAGTTGAGAATTTGGCATATAGAATTGGCTTACCAGAGAAGATAGCGGGAGTTCACAGTGTATTTCATGTTTCCCAACTAAGAAAGTTCATTCACGGCTCAGATGTGACTATTTCACCTGATCAGTCAGAGGACTTCGAAGTAGAACCCGAGGCGGTTGGGAACCGCAAGCCGATTCGTATTGTGGGGCACGATACGAAGCAACTTCGAAGGAAGGCGGTGAAGCTAGTCAAGGTTCAGTGGGGCGAGAACGAGAATGATTGTACTTGGGAGACAGAGGAGAGCATTAGGAAGGCATATCCAGAACTCTTTGTCTGGTAAGATTTACTTTGCAATTTAGTTTTTCCGCATGCTAGGATAGACTTATTTTGCTTGTTTGCATGTTTGATTGCTGTTTTATGGTTGATAGGCATGCGGGACCTTTGTGTGTGTTTGGATTAGGGAATTTCGGGGGCGAAATTTCTTAAGGAGGGGAGAGTGTAATGACCCGTATCCTACGTATCGGAGGATCGTAGAATATTTATTTCTTTCCCGTATGAAGTCGTATGGTCATGTAACTTTGGAAAACATCCATTAGAGTCATTTCCCATGTTCATGATTTTTGTCGATTTTTAAATGACCATTTTGCCCCTAGTTGGTACTGTTTTGGCCATAACTTTTGATTGGAAAGGAATTTTGACCTGAAACCACTTCCATTTGATTCGTTTGATGGTTTACCTTTCCGTAGAGTGGTCACATTAGCCAAACGGACTTACCGTTTGGGAGATATGGCTGAAACAAGATTTGGAGGGTGAAAAACTGCTTAACCGGGCCAAATCGGGTGATTAGTGAGTAGGCCCATAACCCATTTCGGGATTTGGGTTATGGGAGGGCTGAAATAAGATGGAGAATCATTCCATTTCAGTTTTCTAGCCTCCACTTATCATCAAGGATCCCCAAAAATGGCCTCCAACCTCTAAATCAGCTCCAAATCACCTTTAGGTTAAGGATTTGGCTTAGCAACCCCTAATCAAGGAAGATCTTCACCAAATCAACATAGGAGCTGCTGTTTGGCATTGAAATTCGTATCAAATCAGAGCATTATTTCAGATCTTAGTTTATTTGTGGCTAAGGTGAGTGATTTGCATAGTTTTGCACTAATTAGGGGTGATTAGTGTTAATTAGCGAATTTAAACATGATAAAATTCTGGAAAAATGTTCATAAATTCCTAAATGATGTTTTAGACCTATGATATGAATTTGGGTTAATTTGGTTAAGTTTTGCTAATCCTATTCTTAGTTTCACCTAAACATGCTTAATGGGAAATATGGGATTTTGGGTATGTTTGATCCATTTCTACTTATCATATTGATGTTTTGATGTTTGTGGTTGATTATGTATGTTGCTATAAATGTATGGTATGCTTTGTGATCGATTAGAATAGTTAGAATGGTCGAAAACGCCGTCGAATGGCGTAAACAGCTCGCCGGACAAGGTGTAGAGATTCAGATCGGATAGGGGATTAAGGGACGATCGGATCGCCCTATGGGACCGTGGGACATCACCACGAGTCGAGTCATCTCCTCCGAACCGAACCGTCTGTGCAAGGCCCACGAGACGAATCGATGCAGCGCCGTGCCCAAACTGAAGTACTCCGATCCGAATCGCGAATGAGCATTACGACCCGATCCGTCCATGAAGGGTGAGCACGATCCGTCGACCTGGAGAAGTGCTTTCCGACCCGAACCGCCTGAAGGACCACGATCCGATCCGAAGGAGCTTATCACGAACCGATCCGTGGCGATGGACTTGGAGACCCCGACCCGATCCGCTGAAGGGTACTCGAACCGATCCGATGGAACTGGAGGACCACGAGTTGATGGCGTGACTCGATCCGAATGAAGGAGCTCGATCCGAACCGTGGTGACGAAGGCTCCGAACCGATCCGATCTGAAGGCCACGATCCGATCCGATCTGGTGATGACCAATAACTCGAGATGCAAAGGTAGTCCAAATGGAAGTTAGAGCTCAGGATCCTGGAACCAGTTGGGAACCAATGAGTTCACTTCATGGTTGGGCTTTGCTGCGGGACGTGTGCTAAGGAGTTGTCGACGTTCATAACCTCGATTCACCACTAAAAAGGAAAGATGGGCTACTTATCAGTGCAGTAGGGTCATTACGACCTGAGGGGAAAAGTGATGGTAGCAAGACTACGTTATCAGTGCAGTAGGGTCATTATGACCTGAGGGGCAAGGTGATGCGTAGTAAGACTATGAGCCAGTGCAGTGGGGTTATTGTGACTCCATGGGACAAAGTGGACATAGTAAGGATTGATAAGGCTATGAGCCAGTGCAGTGGGGTTCTTGTGACTCCATGGGGCAAAGTGGACATAGCAAAGGATTTGTGGCTATGTTATCAGTGCAGTGAAGCCATTTATGACTTCATGGGGCAAAGTGATCGTAGCAAGGAATGTTGGGTGATCGAAGTGGTGAATATCGTATGCTTTATGCACTGAGTGAGAGATGTGAGGATGGATGCTATGATTGATTGTTTGCCATTCCTTTGACATGCACACCTCCCCCACCTCCGTATCTTTACACTGTTTGATATGGTACCTTAGAGTGTTGTACAGTATGTAGTGCTAACTCTTTGGTTGCAGGTCCAGGTTCAGGTATGTTTTAGTCTACCTGTTATTGTTCACTTTAGATGCTTATCGCTCATACCAGGCTTTATGTCTGACCCAGAGTTTTATGTCTCCTCTTATTACTCTGGGTGCTCGCACGAGCAGACTAGAGACAGGTTAGCTGGTGATGCGCGAGTAGCTGATTCAGAAGCGGGCAAGAGGCTTCCACGTATTATATATATACACATTCTCCCTGTGTCGTTGGTGGTCGCTAATTGGGCATTAGTAGTGTACCTCATTTATCTTACTTTTGCTTTGAGACAGTTTGAAAGTTGTAATAAGCTGTATTTTGGATTTCCGCTGCTATGATGTTTAGTTCTGATTTTCAGCTTATGCACTGTCTCTCCTATTTTATGTCAAGTATGTTATTATTATATTTTGTTCGATGCGCTGTGAGACATTCTACAGGTTCTTTGCATGTTCATTTCTTTCTTCCTTTCCCTTCTGACGACCCGTTCCGTGCTAACTGGACATGTGTACAGCGCACCTTTGGGATAAATGTCGGTTGGTGCGGGGCGGGCCGTCACAAAGATGCAAATGATCAAGGCTTCTGTTGAAAAGCAAAGTCTTGTGGTTGATGATCAAAGCACAGCCTGTGTGGCACAACTTTGAGTAACGTGAATTCGCGAGCCTCACACCCCGGTATGAACCAAAAACTGGAGACGGACATCAGGGATATGGACATATGCTGGTTTCTAGTTAGGAGTGGCGTCAGTGCTTGAACTGGATGACGAGTTTGACTCATGTGGTTGTTGGAATTGGAGGCGCCTCGGTTATATCGGTCGTTCTCGAACCGATGAGACAGTGGACTCATTTATGCTTCATAGGGCAGACTAGCATATAGTTCAGGCATTTTAATCCACTCCGTGTGGACCGGCCCTGACGATCCAAGGGCCCACCTGAGTCTGGGTCCTGAGGCTCGGGCTAGAGAGTCTCGAATCGGTTGAGGACTATCTTTTGCCTCGGTTCATAGACGGAAATCCAATTTCCAAATACGTGACATTTGCGGTTTTATTTGTAGAACTAATATGGCGACATGATATATGGTACCCATGCCACCTATGATTGATACTTATGATTTGAAGTTGTTTTATACACTATGCACTTATAATAGTATCAAATGATTTGTTTTAAAACGTATCAAGCATTCTTTGGCTGTTATAAGGGAAAACCCTATCCCCCGGCTTGCGTTGCATTGTGTGATAGGACCTGGGTTTTATAACAGCTTCATTTTTCTTTATTTAGCATTGCGCTGTTTGTTTTATGCACAGGTATTCTTGGGAGGAAACTCGTTCCGTGTTATACGGCGTGGTCCCTTGATTTACCTAACTTTAAAAACAAAGATTAATAACTGTTTTAGTTCTCACACCAGTCATATGACTGACCTGGAGTTTATTGTTTTAACCTAAACTCTGGGTGCCCTTATTTTGACACGGGCAGCTAGTAGTTTTGGTTTTGCAGATTTATATTCACAGGATCCTGGTTTACAGCTGGAATGATATCCGGAAAACTTTGTATCCGTATATCTCTTCTAGTTGTGTATTGTATTATTTTCCGCTGCGATGTATTTAAATGTAATTTAAATCTCTGATATTTCTGTGTAATATTGATTTATACTCTGTATATTCGTGTAATCTGATGCATTGTTGTAATATACAATGAAATGTTCTTCCGTCTGCGTTCTGTTGTGGCTTGTTCTCGAACTATCCGCTCTTTCCTTCACGGGGAAGTTACGGGTTTTTACAGTTGGTATCAGAGCTTTGGTTTACAAAGCTCAGAGAACAAGGCACATTAGAACCATGCGAAAGAATTAATTGGAGGCGCCCCAGTTATATCGGTCGTTCTCGAACCGATGGAGACAGTGGACTCATTTATGCCCCATAGGGCAGACTAACATATAGTTCAGGCATTTTAATCCACTCCGTGTGGACTGGACCTGACGATCCAAGGGCCCACCTGAGTCTGGGTCCTGAGGCTCGGGCTAGAGAGTCTCGAATCGGTTAAGGACTATCTTTTGCCTCGGTTCATAGACGGAAATCCAATTTTCAAATACATGACATTTGCGGTTTTATTTGTAGAACTAGTATGGCGACATGATATATGGTACCCATGCCGCCTATGATTGATACTTATGATTTGAAGTTGTTTTATACACTATGCACTTATAATAGTATCAAATGATTTGTTTTAAAACGTATCAAGCATTCTTTGGCTGTTATAAGGGAAAACCCTATCCCCCGGCTTGCGTTGCATTGTGTGATAGGACCTGGGTCTTATAACAGCTTCATTTTTCTTTATTTAGCATTGCGCTGTTTGTTTTATGCACTGGTATTCTTGGGAGGAAACCCATTCCGTGTTATACGACGTGGTCCCTTGATTTACCTAACTTTAAAAACAAAGATTAATAACTGTTTTAGTTCTCACACCAGTCACATGACTGACCTGGAGTTTATTATTTTAACCTAAACTCTGGGTGTCCTTATTTTGACACGGGCAGCTAGTAGTTTTGGTTTTGCAGATTTATATTCACAGGATCCTGGTTTACAACTGGAATGATATCCGGAACGCTTTGTATCCGTATATCTCTTCTAGCTGTGTATTGTATTATTTTCCGCTGCGATGTATTTAAATGTAATTTAAATCTCTGATATTTCTGTGTAATATTGATTTATACTCTGTATATTCGTGTAATCTGATGCATTGTTGTAATATACAATGAAATGTTCTTCCGTCTGCGTTCTGTTGTGGCTTGTTCTCGAACTATCCGCTCTTTCCTTCACGGGGAAGTTACAGGTTTTTACAATATTTTAGCAGCATAATGGTGTAAGAATGATTTGTTATGAATTAGGTTAGGTCTTATGATATATTTATAGGCGTAGGAACTATTTAGGGCCTTTAGATCAACCCTAGAATCAATCTGGACCATCAAAACACGTCTCAGGCTTCAAAAATGGGTTCTGGATCAAAACAGTCCGACCAGGTCGACCAGTAAGGGGGGGGGGGGGGGAGGTCGACCACATGGTCGACCTGCCTGGTCCTGTGCTGCCTGAAATTTGCTGAATCTTCTACAGGCCATAACTTCTTCATCCGGACTCCGATTTTCGAAAACTCAAACTTTATTTCATGCATAATTCCGAGACGAACGCAATGGCGCAACCCGTTTCCCCTAATTCTCATTTTAAAAATTAATTATACCTTGATTTCTTGTTTCTATATGTTATTAAAATTCGGGTTGTTATACTAGTGATGATCAAAGCACGGCTTATTGAAGCGTAGCTTTGTGTATGTCATGACATCGACGAACCTCAAACCTCGGGTTTGATGGTAAACTGGCGGTTAGGCTGTATATATAATCTCTAGTGAAAATCGAAAGCCTTGGCGGTAGATGTACTTCGAAACCTGAGGGAATAAAGTATATACGGTGTCCGGTGTCTGGATGTTATCTAGGATATATACTTTCATTCTATATATTCGGTGTCTGCTGTCTGGATGTTAACCGGGAGATACTTAGCTTCGTGTCCTCGATTGATCATTCGTGTCAGGAACCATCATGTTGGTAACCCAATCTCCAATACGAGCCTATACGATTTTGATTGTATACTTATATGTCAATATAACCAATTGGGTTATGGGGCTATGATTCTACATTTATTTGCGGAATGATTTTTTGACACTATGGAATAATGATAATATTAAAAGAGGATTTTACGTATTAAAGCATTTTTGGTTATCATAAGACAAAACTCGCCCATCTGGTGTGTGTTTGCATTGTGTGATATGGGACGAGCTTACGATAGCTTCATTTTCCAAAGTCATTGCGGATTTTTGTGCACGGGAATTTACATGGAGTAAACCCGTTCCGCGTTAGCGGCGTGGTTTTGGTGAATTTTCCCAGATTAAAAATGAATTCTAAATAATAACTGTTTTGAGTTCTCACACCAGTCCCACGTCTGACCTGGTGTTTATTGTTCCCTTATCTAAACTCTGGGTGTCCATAATTTTGCGCGGGCAGCTAGTAGTTTAGTTTGCAGGTTTAGTTTCAGAGCTGGTTTCTAATTGGAGTTAGAGTCTTGTTTGCTTTTTCTTCTTTCGCTGAGAGCAATTGGTTTCCACTGAGCTTATGGTATACTCTGTTTCTTTGTAACTCTGATGTAAGAATATTTTGTAATGAAATAAAAGTTCTGTTACTTGTGTTCAAATATGTTAGTACCCATAACCATCCATCTTTGTGAACGATTTAAGTTGGTTTAATTAGCGGCGAGAATCGGACAAAAAGGAAGGTCGTTACAGTTTATATGGTTCTTGTCATCAAAATCAATACCTGGTGTACCTAGGGTATTAATAATCTCCTCCTTTTTGATGATGACAACCATATAAATATTTGAGAGATAAAATATATTATTTTTTATATTTAACTCCCCCTAACTCTGTGCACTTGCCCATCATTTTGTCTAGTATATTTATACCTTTTCTCACCCTTTGTCATCAACAAAAAAGGAAAAAGAAGAATTATTTAGTTTATTGCTAGACAATATGTAGAGTTTGTATATGCATATAAATAAAACATAATTGGGGAAATCAAAACATGACATAAACCAAATAATCAAATGAGTTTTAGCGTTACCAACTTTGTTGATGCTAATAACCAATCCTTCTAATATTTATCCAAGATTTAATAGAATTCTTGTCACATGCTTTGAGCATCGACTATTTGGTACCTGAAAAATTATAAAATATGCACGCTGGTATCCTTTTTATTTCGGGGTCCATAGGTTAAGTTTTGGGATGCCAAACCCATGAAGAGTTTAAATTCCCTTTCAAAATGTAATCATTAGATAAATGAACCTTATTAATAAAATTATCAATATATTTTTCCTTTTCAGTATTATCCAACCATTTTGGAACCCATAAGTTAATGAACTTATTTGGAGGATTTAACTATAATTTCCTAGGTTTTGGTTTGAACTTGGTGGCTTTAACAAACTTAATATATTGAGTACTATTTTTCTTTGCCTTAGGGGTATATCCAAGTCCATGTTAATTCCTACTATTTTTAGATGCAGATAATAGTTTCTCTAGATTATCCTTCCCTTTGTTAAATTTATCAATATCAATTTTTGTTTTATCAAAATCCTTACTATGGTTAAGAATAACATTGTCTAATGATGTTATTTCTTCATTTAGACTAGTGATCTATAACTTCATTGAAAGATTTTATGATCTTAAGGACTCATTTTCACTTTTTAGCTTTTCAAAACTACCAAGTGTTAAATCCTTCCCATTTTAATGACCATTCAAATCTTCCAATTTCATATTCTAGACATTATTTTTCTTTACTCAACTTTTCATTAGATATTTTTAATCTATCTATTTCTGGCAAACTATTATCGTACTCTTTCTTAAATATTTCATATCTCTTATGCATATCATTTAAAACTTAAGTAATTTCATTATCAAAATTCCATACTGGTCATCCATTGCCATGAAGCATACGTTGGCATTTTCTGTTTCTGAATCACTATCACTTGATGATGAGTCATCCCATGTTGCATTGAATGCATGTTTCCTCTCCTTATTGAAAGTATTTGAAATGTGCTTTGGTTTCTTAAGTCTGGACGGTCTCTTTCAAATGACCGGGTTTATCACATTTGAAACATCTAACAACATTCCCATTTCTGGAATTATTGTTGTTATTTTTTCGGAGTTTCTTCGTTATCTAGTACTTCAAGAATTTATTGGTCTTCTTAGTAATAAACTCGAGATCATCATCAATAACATCGTCGTTTGATTCATCATTGTCGATCATAACATTATGTGCCAGTGATTTCTTCTCATTTCCTTCATTCTCTTTTCTAACCTGCAAATTCACTTCGTAGGACATTAGATTACCAATTAATTCTTCTACTGACATAGTACTAATATCATAGGCTTTTTGGTTGCCAGAGACTTCTGATCTCATTCAATAGGAAGTGAATTCAGGATCTTTCTGACTTGGTCTTCTTCAGTAATTTTCTTTCCCAATGATATTTAGCCATTTAAAATATCTTGAAATCTAGAATACATATCAGAAATAGATTCATTTGGTTTCATTTGAAAGAGTTGAAACTGGTGGGTCAACTTAGATATCTTTGTTTGTTTTGCTTTATTAGTGCCCTCATGTGTGACTTTCAGTATTCTCCAAATTTCATATGTAGAATTACATATAGAAACACGATTAAATTCATTTCTATCTAAAGAACAAAAAATGTTCATGGCCTTAGAATTATTAAGTGCTTTCGTCTTTTAGTCTGGTGTCCATTTTGAATATTCAATTTAAGGCTCTATGTATTCTACTTGGGTAATGTTCCAAATATCTAAACCATTAGACTACAAATAAAATTTCATCCTACAAGCCCAATAAGCATAATTACTTCCATTAAATAGAGGTGGTCTATTGGTGGATTGCCCTTCTATAAAAGAACTAGGTGTACTAGTGTCACTAAACATTATAATTTTCAAAAATCAGATTATGGACTTTTTGAAAGACTAGGCTCTGATACCAATTGTTAGGGAACTGGGTGTCTATAACCCAGTATTAATAGATCTTAAGGCTACTCAAACACTAGAGAGGTAAACTATATCTATTCAAATTCCAATCAAAATGAATGATTAATAAAATGCAGTAAAGTAAATAACACCTGGATTTTTATAGTGGTTCGGATTAACCAATCCTACATCTAGTCCTGCACTTCACCGTGTACAATTTCACTGTAATCGCTTGCTTTCCACGGGTGGCAAGAATACCGTTACAATCTTGATTTCACGGGCTATAAGATACACCTTCTCCTTATTACCAGCAACAAACAATGGCAAATAGTCGTATCTTCAATATAGATTCTTACAGATTTGGTACAATGATCCTATAGACCTCCAATGGCAATATATCTTTGAATTCTTTGAGGAAATAGGATTAAATCAGAGAGAGAATGATATGAATTCAAGTACATCTCTCTGATATTGTGTGGCTTGCAAATCAATGAAGAATAGGAGTGAAAGAGAGTGGATTTGCAAGAGTATTAAGATAGTTTTCAATGGACTTTTGTAGAGAATAAATGGAGAAGAAGGAGCAGAAGAAAATGTGAAATTATTGTATTAAAATTTGTTACCAAAGGCCTTTAAATAGTGTATGAAAGGATGTGTCTTTTGGTGAAAGTATGGAGGGAAATGACTAATCAATTTGAATTTGGAAATTTGAAATAGTTGTTATATGTCGTCATACAAAGATGGGTATGTCGACATGCTTGTGTTGCAAATATGCACAACAACATTTATAAGTGTCGCAAATTTTCTACACTTTAAATTTCCTTATATTTATGGATTTTGGTGATTCGACTGAGGTCAATGGTTGATTATCTTCAAGTATAATTGCCATGGGATCTTTAACAAGATATTCTAAGGTTCAACTAACTCCTCATCACTTCAAACACCTATGTTCTTTAGCATTCTTCTCTAATAGGCTTTGATTGTTCTGATTATCATTCCATTGTTCTAATTAAACTTCTTATGTAGTTCCTCTTTTGTACTCTTGTATAAATAGCTCCATAATATATCTAATGTAACTACACAAATCAAAGATACGTTAGTAGTAATGTTTATATAGTTGTTGTCATCAAAATTCATACTTAGGGTACCTAGGGTATTAACAACTACAAAATATTTCTTATCAATACGATGGAGTCGACAAAAGTCTCTGAACTCGGCGCTATCGATTTGGTTCCCGTTGTCAGTTATGATAGTTAAAGGGAGTCCAGAATGGTGGATGTTATTCTAGACAATAAAGTTGATCACCTTCTTTGCTAAAATAATAGTCAATGGTTCAACTTCAACCCACTTGGTAAAGTAATAAACTGTGACGATAGTGTATTTCACGCCACCTTTAGCAAAACTTTGGCACTTCTCATTGCAATGTGTGTAATCAGCCACATCTCGATTTATAGTTGGCTAGAAATAGCTAAAGTGAATTATTTCCCTTCCAATGTTTTCCCCTAGTGTTGTCACCGCATTCACCTTTGTGTACTTCAAGTACCACTCATTTGGCATCATTATAGGCTGCACACAAGAGCAATTGAATGGAAAATCCTTTCCTATACAATGTGCCTTCTTGAATGATATAGCATGGAGCTTAACGAAGGACTATGAATTTCTCATCCTTTCTTTCAGAAAGGACTTCGTGATGCAGAAAATTCTTAATTTGAGTCATTCATGACTCATCCTATGGCTCTATTATTTGTACCCAATCAACTTTCATCTGATTGATACTTAGAGCATTCGGTATCTCTACTAGAACCATACTTATGTGTTATGCATTTCCATAAGTGGCTAACTTCACTAATGAATCAACATTTCCCTTTTACTTGCGAGGAACATGCGAGATAGCATAATGATCAAGTTCACACAATTCATCATGGACTCTGTTGAACTGAGGAGCAAGTCATGCTCCTTTTGTATGAAATTCCTTCTTAATTGACACACAATAATTTGCGAGTCATCAAAAATTTGAACCGACTTCACTGCCGACTTCGTGACATGCTTAAGTCCGGTAATCAGGGATTCATATTTATCCTCATTGTTTGTCATCAGAAAATTTAGCTTTAGGGCATAGCAGTTTGATTTTTTCTCGAGATATCTTTATATGCCCTATTCGTAAATATTTTTCGACGAATGGATGATTGACTACTTCTCTATGAAGAGTTGCCTAACATAGTGAATTCTGCAACTAAGTCTACCAATGCTTGTCCCTAGATATCTTTCCAAGGAATATGAGTGATGTTGAACTAGCTTGGCTCTATGTTATAATTGAGAAATGGACACCCCATGTTCATTAATGTCACTCATTAAGAAAATGCATTAAGTTTCGTGAAGCGTTATAGGTAAACAAAAACAGAAATATTAAAGACAGATATAAAATAGCAGTAGAATTTAAAACTTTATTTAAATAGAAAACATCGTGGTTTAAAACATAGTACATCATAAGTTTGAAATACATAGAGCCCAGTACATCAATCTTAAAACTCCTACCTTGTACTTAAATCATCAGAGTACAATAATAATGTAAAGAGCAAAATTCCCCAAAAACATAGCTATAGTAGAAAGACAAGTAGTCGAGCAATACATCTAAGCAGCTCCAAGCAAGATAAACTGAATTCTAATCAAGCTTGAGTATTCCCAACCTGAGAACATGGGAGGGGAAACAAAAGAGAAAGAAGAGGAAATAAATAGGTCAGACATAAGTCTGGCGAGTCCAGTTACTTTTAGAATATAAATAAGTAAAAGAATCATGACAGGCATATAAACTGGATAAGAGGATAACCACATACAAGGTAGGTATGACAAGGTGCACAGGATAAATAGTATAGAATAAATAACGCTTCTTTAACACTTTTCCTTCTCTCTGCACTAATAAAAGTATAACCAGAATGAGATGATCCCAACACTACAAGATGGTAGACTTAGCCGTACTTCTAGTGAGAGGTATAACCCCATACAATCAACAGGCAGCCCAACTAAACATACCAGAGTTACCCCTAAGGGCATTAATGTGATGCTAAACATACCAGAGTCTAGATGTACCCTAATTACGACCCAATCGATCGGCTCCCTACTACGTAGATACCCTGTGCTTGCCTCATAGTAGGATGTACCACTTCCTAAAGTGGCAACCCTTCGTTTTTAGGATGTGCACAACCATATCTATAGGTATCACGATGTCTTAGCTTCCTCTGCCGGACCCATGCACGCACATGATTCCGTCGGTATGCGCCGCACACACCGTTCCCCCCGTTTAGATCTCTTACAATCAACCTAGTAAGCATGCCCCGACTCCGACCTAGTTCGGAGTACTCGTTTGATACCTATATATGGGTTACTGACTGAAACGGGTCCCATACACAAGATGGTACAAGCTTCCCCCCTATGCTTGCATCCCCACTACTAAGTTTTCCACAAGTTAGGCCATACCAGAGTAAAAGATTGCATAACCCCACAGGTTAAGTTTGTGGGCCTATATATATATATATAAATATTACCCACCACCCCCAAGATATACTTAACCCTCACACTGATTCATACAAGTTTACTTAACCCCTACTCAAGTTAACAAGTTCATACAATCCCTATGGATTCAACTAGGTTAAGTATTCCAGTTCATTACCATATTTATTTATTGTTATTATGCGCTAGACCTCCCATATTAAGCCTACAACTTGTGGATGCTGGATATGTCTGGCGGTTCCTAGCAGACTTCTTCCACAAGTTGGACTTAACCTCGTGTCTTAGCATGTCACGTGTTTTATGCACTTAGACCCCTCACATTAGATTCACCAATTGTGGTCACTGGATATGCCGGTCGGTTCTATGGAGACTTCTACCACAAGTGTAATCTAAACTCGTGTCTAAGCGTGGTTACAGTTTCGAATTACTGTAATTCTAGGCATTTCCATTATTAACCAATTATTCCTATGTCATTATAGGTTTTCATTCCCCTTTCCCAAGTCATGTTCATAATGAGCCATATGCCCCAAGTTAAGGTCTCTAATCACAATTTTGGTTCATGCCTAAATCCACATTTTAATTCAAGTTATGCCTAAATTTCCCAATACAAGTTATGGCCCAATTTTATCGTTTTCCACTCATTCCCAATTTTACGCGTTCGCATATTTCAGCGGCATGCCTAGGCTCGAAGTAGCCTGGCTATAAAAATAAAAGGGAAAAGAAGAAGGGAAGAGGACAGAAATGAAAATACTCATTAGATTGACATATAATGGCAAAAATAGGCATAGCAATTAATAAGCATATAGTGACAAAGTTGGGCATAATGACAAGATATGCATATAGGAACAGATCTGATGAACATGTGATAATAGAACTGATTCTAACATAATAGGGACGTTGTAACACCCTGAATTTTTAACGACATCAAAGAGAATAAATTAAATAGTAATTAATTAAGTATACAGAATTAGAGGAAACGGACTGCACCGTTCCATCCGTCTTGAAATTCTGGTCAATATAGACATTTGGTTTGCGTAAAAAGGATACCGTATGAAGAAGTTATGAGGGTTTTAAAATTGTATACGTGTAGAAATATTATGTATACACATATGAGTCAGAGATGAGTCAGAATTTTATCCAGAACAGTTCAAATTCGAAAATTGAAAAATAGCGGCAGAATTCCCGCTCTAGGGGGTCGACCCCCTAGAGGGCTGTCGACACCAGGGTCGACCCCCCTTAAGGGGTGTCGACCTAGGGGTCGACCCACCCATAGGGGTGTCGACACCCCTAGGGCTGACGTGGCACTTGGTTTCAGGAGGTCTGGCAGCTATATATATGTGTTCTATTCTCCTATTTTCTTCACTGTAAATCATGGAGGCCATATGCTGCCGGGGTGCAAGCTGAGACATAATCGTTTTCTACAACAACATACTTTGCAAATCAAATTTAGAAATTCAAGATCTGTTCTTTCTAAATTCTCTATACCTAATGCTGTGAGTTTCTGGTTGCTTTTAGGTTTAGATAAATAAAAGTAAATTATGAAAGACTGTGAATGGATATGTTGTAAACCGTGATTCTATGCTAGTGTTAAACCCTATACGATGACATGATAGATCTATTTCCCTAGATCTAATACAATTGTGGTTATTCTATTATGTTGCCTACGTGGATCTTGACTTGTAACTATATTGTAGTGAATGTACATCTATTAAATTGGACAGTTGTAACATTGGCTAGAACTAGTTCTTTATGTAAATCACCTTCCACCGATCATATTGTGATCAATCTGGATATGTTGTAAACTTGACATGTGAAGCCTTCTTTAGATCGAAACATGTTACTATGTCACCTTAATTATGCTAGATCTAAATAGTTGGACATCTAAATGGTTAATTTAGATCTCATTATGCTTGCTTTGACATCGTAGTTGCTATAAGTTCATCAGTTTTATGTCCACCTTGTTATGATGTTAATTACATGTCCATTCACCTTGTTATCATGCTAGTTTATGTTTATGCCAAAATATGTTGAAACTATCACTTTTGTCATATTCCCTTTTTCATTGTTATGGCTAGGCTACTTTATAGCCTAGATGCCGCCAAAATACGAGCGAATATGTTAGTTAGGAAACGGGGAAAAGGTATTTATAATTGGCATAATTCATGTAATATTTATATGAATTGGATATATAATTCAAATGGGGAAACATAGAAATAATCACCTATAATGACATAGGTAGATTTGGATAAAAATGGAATGTTTAGTAATTACAATTAGGAATTGTAATTGTACTTATGACACGAGGCTAGGTTGCATTAGTGGTGGAAGTCTGCCCGGACCCGACCGGCATATCCAGCAGCCACTAATGTTGAACCTAATGTGGGAGGTCTAAGTAGGTAAATACGAATCGGGCTATGACATGAGGTTAGGCCCAACTGTGGAATAAGTCTGCCTGGACCCGACCGACATATCTAGCATCCACATGTTGTAGGCCTAATGTGGGAGGTGTAGCCTATTATAAACCATAAATGGACATGGTAAAGAATTTGACTACTTAACCTAATTTAATCCATAAGGATTGTATGATTATGAACTTAAGTTAGAGTTAAGTAAAATTGGATAGGTAGTGGGTGGGTTAAGTAAATTAGAGGGGGTAGGTAATATTTACATATAGGCCCATGAACTTAACCCAATAATGTTATGTAATTAATGACATCCTTTAGGGTAAGCATAACTGGCATAGGGCTATGTAATTAAAGACACCTAAGGGTATACATAGTCAATGATAAACCTCGTGGGGATACAAGACAAAGGGGAGAGCTTGTATCATATTGTGTGGGACCCATTTCAGTCAATAACTCGAAGTAGGTATCAAATAAAGAACTTCGTACTAGGAGGAGAAGGGGCACGCTTACTGATTGATTATAAGAGATCCAAACGAGATGGACGGTGTGGGCGGCGCAAACCGACCGGGCCATGTGCGTGCATGATCCGGGCAGAGGGGGATAAGAAGACCGTGACACCAGTAGATATGGTTGAGCACATCTTGGGAAATAAAGGGTTGCCACTTTAGGGAGTGATACCTCCTACTGTGGGGCTAGCACAGGATATCTACGGGGTAGGGGCTGATCAATTAGGGTAGTGGTTAGGGTACACTCGGACGTATGCCCTAAGTCTACCAACTTATAGTGGAAGGGATCATCTCATTTTAGTTATACTAGTAATAGTGCATAGTAATCGTTAGTGAAGCACATACACCTTACCCAGTCTACCTTGTCACACCTGCCATTTATGTAGTGATCTCTCTTATCCACTTTATATGCCTATCATGTTACTTTTATTTATTTACTGGCTAAAAGTAACTAGACTCGCCAGACTTTATGTCTGACCCTTTTGTTTCTCCTTCTTTCTTCCGTTTCCCCCCAGGTTCTCAGGGAGGAAACACTCAGGCTTAGTTAGGACTCAGATATCATCTTGCTAGGAGCTACTTTTGAAGTATGGCTCAAGTTCTTGTCTCTACTATGGCTTAACTCGTTTGATTGGGGAATTATGCTTATTATATACTTATGTACTATGATGGTGCAAGACAGAAGTTATTTTATTGTTATGGTTTTTGTGACTTATGGTATTGTGAACCACGGTATTATGATTTATGTCTGAAATAAAAATTTAAATTTCCGCTGCTATCTTATTTATATGTGTCTTGTAATTATTCTGTGTCTGTTTACCTATAAAGCTTCACGAAACTTAATGCATTCCCTTAGTGAGTGACATTAATGGACGTAGGGAGTCACACTTGGTATCAGAGCTGAAGGTTGCCAGATTAGATAAAAGTTCTGAAAATTATTTTTCAAAAAGGTTTTAAAAGAAAGCATTTTCAAGAAGAAAGGTCTGTTTTGAAAATATTCCCTTAAGAAGCCATATGTAATATCCTTCGGTCCTTTATCTAAATTTCTTCCTTTTTCCTTTTTCAGCATGCTTGGGGAACAAAACATTCCTAACATCCCAGAGGGCGTCACAATATCCGGATGGTTCCGTAGGTATTTGGAGCCCACAGCGCCTGCCGGAGGCCAAAGAGACGTTCCTCCCCTAGTTGCACCAGTCATCCCTCCTCCTCCTCCGAGGGCAGATAACTTCGCCAAGATCTACGAAGACTTCCGTGCTATGGGAGGGAAGCCATTCCATGGAAACGAGATATTCATAGAAGCTCGGAATTGGCTTAAGGAGCGGCCACTTAAGGACAAAGCCTCATTTTAGTGGGAAGTCACCCAAGCTGGAAACTTGGGAAGATTTTGGATAGAGGTTCGAAACGAAATTTCTTTCCCAAGCTAAGAGAAGCATATAGATGGAGAGGATCTTTGCACTCAAACAAGAAAACTTGACGGGGAAGGAGTACGTGAACAAGTTTAACCAGTTGGAAAGGTTCGGGTTAAAGTTGGTGGATACACCGCACAAAAGGGCTTTGCGGTTTGCTAAAGGGCTGAATGAGCCCCTGCATGGGTTAGCTATGTCCCATATGCCAATGGGGGCCACTTTTGAAAAGCTTGTTGATATGGCCCTAATGCATGAGGAGGACAAGGGAGAGAAGAAGGAAGCAAAGGCTGAGGAGACATCATAGAATAGGAAGGTGTGGCCCAAGAAGGGACAACAACAACATCAGCAACAGCAACAACAATAGAAGAAGAAAGGAGGGAAAGATGACAAAGCCGAGGATAGGAGAAAATGTCACAATTGTGGACAGGAGGGTCACTTGATCAAAGACTGTAAGAGAAGGAAGAGCAATTGCTTCGATTGCGGAGAGGTCGGACACTTCTCTAAAGAGTGCCCAAAGAAACAGGGATCGCAGGGACAAGGTCAAAGAGCAGGAACTTCTGGAGGGCAGGTGCATGCTCTCGCGTTCAGCGCTCCTGAAAGAGGTAGAAAAATTTCCGTAGAAAGTTTAGTTTCTCTTTCAGACCATCCAGTTAGAACACTTTTTGATTCTGGCGCTTCACACTCGTTTATATCTAATTCTGTGGTTGAATCTCTGCACTTAATTACTAGTATGGTAGTAGATCCCGTAGTTGTTTCAAACCCCATTGGTGGTTTGGCTCATTTATCGATGATTTGTCCGGGTTTGAAAATATTTGTGTTTAGGCGTCGAGTTTAAGTGCGACGCGTATGTACTCGGGTTTTGGGCTATGGGTTGATTCTAGGAATGGAATGGCTTACCACGTATGGGGACATTCTAGATTGTGAGAGGATGGTTGTTAGACTCCTGACTTGTCATGGGAAGACCCTCGAAGTTTCTTGTGACCCCCAAGAGTCTGTTATGCTTAGCTTCCTAGAGTCTCTAGATGCATCCATAGATGATTTGCAATCTGTTCTAGTGGTTCGAGATTATTTCGATGTTTTTGATGAGGTATGGGGTTTACCTCCAAGGCGCGAGATCGACTTCCGCGTATATCTGATGGACAATGCAAAGCCAGTTGCATTACCAGTGTGATACATGGCTCCAAGGGAAAGAAGGGAGCTAAGTAAGCAAGTAAGGGAGCTACTTGAGAAAGGGTTTATCATACGAAGCATATCTGAATGGGGTGCTCCAGTAGTATTCACAACTAAGGAGGATGGTTCACTTCATTTGCTTGTTGACTATTGAGAGTTGAATAAGCTCATCAAGAAGAATAGGCACCCGCTTCCGAGGATTGATGATTTATTTGATCATCTTATAGGTACCTCGGTATTTCCTCAGTTGGACATGGCTACGGGATTCCATCAGTTGAGGGTGGCTGAGAACAGCATAGATAAGACTACTTTCAGAACTCCGAACGGTTTCTTTGAATGGCTGGTTATGCCTTTTGGGTTGACAAATGCACCCGCTTATTTTGTTGATTTGATGAGTAGGGTGTTTCGGGAGTTCCTAAACAAATTTGTCATAGTCTTTGTTGATGATATTTTGATCTTCTCCAAGAGTGAAGAAGAGCATGCCCAACATTTGAGAGAAGTTTTGAAAACCCTCCGTGACCATTAGCTAAATGCAAAGTTCTCCAAATGCCATTTTTGGAGAAAGGAGGTGAGATTTTTGGGGCATGCAGTCTCCAAAGAAGGGACATCTGTAGATCCTGCGAAGGTGGTTGTAGTGCAGGATTGGCAGATTCCTAGAAATGCAACCAAGGTGAGAAGCTTTCTTGGGTTGGCAGGATATTATAGGAAGTTCATTAAGGACTTCACGAAGATATCGGCCCCTCTCACCAGACTGGCAAAGAAGAATTTGGCATTTTCATGCGACATAGGCTGTGAGTTGCTTTCCAATGATTGAAGAGGGCTCTAACAACTGCCCCAGTCTTGACCCTGCCTGATGGAAGTAAAGTGTTTACTTTTTACACTGATGCATGCCGTACTACGCTTGGTGCGGTTCTGATGCAATAACGAAAAGTAATATATTATGGGGGTAGACAGTTGAAAGTTCATGAGAAGAACTACCCCACCCATGATCTAGAGCTAGCTGCCATAGTATTCGCGTTAAAGACGTGGCATCATTATTTACTTGGTGAAAGGTTCAAGTTATACACCGATCATAAATCTCTCAAGTATCTATTCTCATAGAAGGATCTCAACTTAAGGCAACAACAATGGATGGAGTTCTTAGATTCTTATGATTTTGAAATTGCTTATACCCCTGGCAAGGGTAATGCGGTGGCAGATGCACTTTGTAGGCAGAGGGTGGCCCTGAGTCCTCTGTTTGTGGAAAGAAAGAACTTGGAGTTCATATCAACTTTTGATTTTAGACCCTCCATTGAGGTTTTGCCTATTTTGTTTGCATCCTTGGAGATACAACCAACCCTTATGGACCGAAAAGGAGCTTCGCAACAAGGTGACCTATAGATTCTAGACCTCATGGATAAGCTCAGAAGAGGGGAGACTTCTAGTCACCTCAGTAGATATGCCATAGATGAAAAGGGTGGTTGCAACAAGATGGAAGGCTTTGTGATCCTCAAACTGGTAGCCTAATAAAGGCGGTCCTAGAAGAAGCTCACCATTCTAAGATAACTATTCATCCAGGCGGTGATAAGAAGTACAGGGACATGAAGAGGGTTTTCTTTTGGGCTGGGATGATGAAATATGTGGCCAAATTTGTTTCTCAATGTTTAGTTTGCCAACAACTCAAGGCTGAGCAAAAGAAGCCCGGAGGATTACTTCATCTGTTGGAGGTTCCGTAGTGGAAATGGGAAAGCGTCCCTATGGATTTCATAGATGATTTGCCTTGATCGAAGAAAGGTAACACCAATATCTGGGTTTTGGTGGATAGACTGACTAAGATCGCTCACTTTATTCTAGTTAAGAGTAAGAGGACGACATCATGGTTGGCAACAATTTACGTTCGTGAGATAGTTCGTCTTCATGGAGTACCTTCCAGCATCGTAAGCGATCGTGACCCTATCTTTAACAACGAATTTTGGAGGAGGTTGCAAGAAGCATTAGCTACATAGTTGTGTTTGAGGACCGCTTATCATCCTTAGACCGATGGATAGACGGAGAGCGTGTACACGATTCTTGAGGATCTTTTGAGGCTGTATATCCTAGACTTCGGAGGGACTTGGGAAGAGCATCTTCCTTTAGTATAGTTTTCCTATAATAATAGTTATCTAGCTAGCATCGTCATGGCACCCTTCGAAGCATTGTATGGGCGACCCTGTAGATCACCAACTTGTTGGTGGGAATCTACAGAAAGATAATTACTTGGTCCAGATATGGTTAGAGAAACGTCCAAAAAGATTGACCTTATTCGACGGCGGATGTAGACAACTCAAGATAGGCAAAAGTCCTATGCAGACAAGAGAAGAACTGACATCAAATTCGTAGTGGGAGACTTAGTTTTCATCAAAGTATCACCTCTGAGGAATGTGGTTCACTTCGGAGCAGTAGTGAAGTTGGCACCTAGGTTTGTGGGACCATTTCCCATAACCGAGAGAATTGGCCAAATGGTCTATAAACTGAAACTCCCAGAAAATCTATCTGGTGTTCATGACGTTTTCCACGTCTTTCGTCTGCAGAAGTGTCTGCATGACACTGCAGAAGTTGTTGAGCCGAGTATGTCGGAAGAAGTAGAAGTGTAATGGGAGGCGATAGTCAGACGAGTCCCTACCCGTATTCCTGGGTCAAAAGTTAAAAAGTTGCACAATAAGGAGATCAAGTTGCTAAAGGTTCACTGAGGAGATAGCCCAGAGGATGCAACTTGGGAGATCGAAGACAAGATTCGTGCTTCGTACCCTATCTTTTCGAGGTTATGTTTTTAACTCCTTTTTCAAAGTTTTATCAGTGCTTGTTTCTGTCAATAGAGTATATCGCATCCATGGTATTTTTTGGCTTTTAGATAGGAATCCTATGGATGTAAACATGTGTTTGAAACATGTTATGTTTGATGGATGCAAGTTGATGCAAGTGTTTGCTAGTGGTTGCCTGTGGACGCATATACACACACATTAGGCACTAAGATCGACTCAGTCACTCTCATACCGCATATGAATGTGTGTGCATTTTCTTTTCTTTTATGGATGGAAATGGATGAGTTACCATATGGAAGTTGCATTTGGACGAATGAATGAGCACACATATAGAACTCAGATGATATAATAGGTTTATTTGCATACATATTGGATTCATGGCACTAACATACATTGCATTAAGGAGGTCAACTGAATCAGTAGACCGCTTGATCTTCACATTAGTGTTGGGACATATACACACACCTTTGCATATATTCATATAAGCATTAGGAATCTTTAAGGACAATGGATGCAAGTGATTGGTGGATGAGTAGATGGATGATGGATGGTAGGATAACCATTCTTCTCAACTTAGAGATTACGAGGACGAAATCCTTTGAGTATGGGAGAATGTAACACCTCGAATTTTTAATGACATTAAAGAGAATAAATTAAATAGTAATTAATTCAATAAAGGGAATTAGAGGAAACAGACTGCACCATTGCGTCCGTCTCAAAATTCTAGTCAAGATAGACATTTGGTTTGCGTAAAACGGACACCGTATGAAGAAGTTATGAAGGTTTCAATTTTGTATACGCGTAGAAATATTATGCATACACATATGAGTCAGAGATGAGTCATAATTTTATCCAAAACTGTTCAAATTCGAAAATTGAAAAATAGAGGTAGAATTCCTGCTCTAGAGGGTCGGCCCCCTTAGAGGGGTGTCGACACCGGGGTCGACCCACCTACAGGGGTGTCGACACCCCTAGGGATGACGTGGCACTTGGTTTCAGGGGGTCTGACAACTATATATATGTGTCTTATTCTCCTATTTTCTTTATTGGAAATCATGGAGGACATATGCTGCCAGGGTGCGAACTGAGACGGAACCGTTTTCTACAACAGCATACTTTGCAAATCAAATTCAGAAATTTAAGATCCGTTCTTTCTCAATTCTCTAAACCTAACGCTGTGAGTTTCTAGTTGCTTTTAGGTTTAGATAAATAAAAGTAAATTATGAGAGACTGTGAATTGGATATGTTGTAAACTGTGATTCTATGCTAGTATTAAACCCTATACTATGACATGATAGATCTATTTCCCTAGATCTAATACAATTGTGGTTATTCTATTATGTTGCCTATATGGATCTCGACTTGTAACTATATTGTGGTGAATGTACATCTATTAAATTTGACAGTTGTAACATTGCCTAGATCTAGTTCTTTATGTAAATCACCTTTCACCTGTCATATTGTGATCAATCTAGATATGTTGTAAACTTGACATGTGAAGCCATCTTTAGATCTAAACATGTTACTATGTCACCCTAATTATGCTAGATCTAAATACTTGGACATCTAAATGGTTAATTTAGATCTCATTATGCTTGCTTTGATATCGTCATTTCCACAAGTTCATCAGTTTTATGTCCACCTTGTTATGATGTCAATTACATGTCCATTCACCTTGTTATCATGCTAGTTTATGTTTATGCCAAGATATGTTGAAACTATCACCTTTGTCATATTCCTTTTTTCATTGTTATGGCTAGGCTACTTTATAGCCTAGATGCCGCCAAAATACGTGCAAATACGTTAGTTAGGAAATAGAGAAAAGGGATTTATAATTGGCATAATTTATGTAATATTTATATGAATTGAACATATAATTCAAATGGGGAAACATAGAAATAATCACCTATAATGACATAGGTAGATTTGGATTAAAATGGAATGTTTATTAATTACAATTAGGAGTTGTAATTGTACTTATGACACGAGGTTAGGTTGCAATAGTGGTGGAAGTCTGCCCGGACCCGACCGGCATATCCAGCAGCCACTAATGTTGAACCTAATGTGGGAGGTCTAAGTACGTAAATACGAATCGGGCTATGTAATTAAAGACACCTAAGGGTATACATAGTCAGTGAAAAACCTTGTGGGGATGCAAGACAAAGGGGAGAGCTTGTATCATATTGTGTGGGACCAATTTCAGTCAATAACCCAGAGTAGGTATCAAACAAAGAACTCCGTACTAGGCGGAGAAGGGGCACACTTACTGATTGATTATAAGAGATCCAAATGGGATGGACGGTGTGAGCGGCGCAAACCGACAGGGCCATGTGCATGCATGAGACGGGCAGAGGGGGATAAGACGACCGTGATACCAGTAGATATGGTTGTGCACATCTTGGGAAATAAAGGGTTGCCACTTTAGGGAGTGATACCTCCTACTATGGGGCCAACACAGGATATCTACGAGGCAGGGATCCAATCAATTAGGGTAGTGGTTAGGGTACACTCGGATGTATGCCCAAATCTACCAACTTATAGTGGAAGGGATCATCTCATTTTATATACTAGTAATACCGCAGAGTAATCATTAGTGAAGCACATACACCTTACCCTGTCTACCTTGTCACACCTACCATTTATGTAGTGATCTCTCTTATCCACTTTATATGCCTATCATGTTACAATATGATACAACTAAACTCGCCAGACTATATGCCTGACCCTTGTTTTCTCCTTCTTTCTTCCGTCCCCCCCAGGTTCTCAGCGAGGAAACACTCAGGCTTAGTCAGGACTAAGATATCATCTTGCTAGGAGCTACTTCTGAAGTATGGCTCAAGTTCTTGTCTCTACTATGGATTAACTCTTTTGATTGGGGAATTATGCTTTTTATGCACTTATATACTCTTATGGTGCAAGACAGAAGTTATTTTATTGTAATGGTTTTTGTAACTTGTGGTATTGTGAACCACGGTATTATGATTTATGTCTGAAATAAAAATTTAAATTTCCGCTGCTATCTTATTTATATCTGTCTTGCAATTATTCTGTGTCTGTTAACCTATAATGCTTCACGAAACTTAATGCATTCTCTTAGTGAGTGACATTAACGGATGTGGCGTGTCACATACATCATAAACAAGCATGATGAAATCTAAACAATGAATTAAATACCCAACTATTAACAGATTTGTGGCAACACTAGAACTGATTTAGCCACAAACATAATAGGAATATACATGATGAGATCTAAACAGTGAATTAGATCTATAAGCTATGATAGATCTGACATGATAAATAGGTACAGGCTTAGATCTAGTTCATAGTCATGTCGGAATAACTTAGATACACAGGTTATAGCAGCTCTGATATGATTCAAATAGCCACATGCTTAGATCCAAGTTATAGTCATGTCAAGATTATCTTTTAAGTATTTAGATCTAAAAATAACGTAGACTCACCGTGATTGGATCTAAGAAATAGAAGAGGGATTGCATATGTTGAATCACAGATTTCTACACTTGAATGACTTGTTTGTTGGAAGAAAAGGGTATTCTCGAAGTAGGTAGAGGCAGCATCTAGTTCTTCACTATTTTAGAATGAATAAAACACTAAGAATAGGGTCTTATTTGTAGCCTAGGGGTCATGAATCTAGTCAGAAAACAAGTTCATGTACACACAAATGATCCTAAATCGGATCTGGGGGGTGTCAACACCCCCCTTATAGTGTCGACACCCCTAGTGTGTGTTGACCCCCAATGGGTCCGATTCCCTCCCAGATCTCCCGCCTTCGAATTTGAACTGATTTTGAATTCTGAGCTTATTATATATATATATATATAACTGACTTATATGTATACAAACTTCAAACCTTAATATCTTCTTCATACGGTGTCCGTTTTACGCAAACTCGGAGTCTATCTTGAGCAGAATTCCGAGACGAACGCAATGGCATAGCCTGTTTAACTTAATTACGAATATTTAATTAAGTATTCTTTAATTTCATCATTTTTAGTGTTGTTAAAATTACGGGATTTAACAAGCAACCTTTCAGACGACTCAGGTTATTGTAGACTTGTGTGGCGGCTAGCCAATGTAAACTTTGATCTGATGATCCTGAAAGTGGTGGTGGAGCTTACTAAATGTGATTAATAAGTAGTAGGCCAGCTTCCCTAATTTTCGGCTATTTCATTCAGCTCTTGTAACTTCTTATTGACATACTACATAGGCTTTTAGACCTGATGGTCTTTGCACACAAGTGCAACACTAATAACATGCAGTGAGACAACAAATAAACAATTATGTCTTCGTGATCCACATGCTTCAATAGGACGTCAGGTCATTCCAAGCAATTCAATAGATTTTAGAGCACATCAATACAGCCTTGCATCCATGCAAAGTTATGCTTCCCTTTTTAATCAGATTGAAGACGACATTAAACTCATCATTCGACCAGGTAACTTAGGGCGACAACCTACACATTCAAACTTTATATGTCCTTTATCTCCATTGGAACATCGCTATTCTAGATAATAGCGATCATCTATGGATTTACTTCAATCCCATGAGAATGGAAAATGAAACGCAAAAATTCTCCCGATACAAAGCCAAATGAGCATTTCAAGGGATTGAGTTTTATTCAATAGTTGCGGAGAACACTGAATATCTCAACTAAGTCGTTGATTGACTTTACGAGCATATCGTTCAGTCATACTTCTATGATTCTTTTGTGTCTTCTTTGAACAAGCGTGCAACACCATGATTTTTTTTAACAACATTAAAGAGGATAAATTAAATAATAATTAATTTATTATTCAGAATTGGAGGAAACGGACTGCACCATTGCGTTTGTCTCGAAATTCTGGTTAGGATAGACATTTGGTTTGCATAAAACGGACACCGTATGAAGAATTTACGAGGGTTCTAAGTTTGTATACACGTAGAAAGATTATATATACGCATGGGTCAGAGATGAGTCAGAATTTTATCCAGAACAGTTCGAATTTGAAAAATTCGCCAGAGCAGCAAAATTCCCACTCTAGGGGGTCGACCCCCCCAGAGGGGTGTCGACCTATGGGTCGATCCACCCACAGGGGTGTCAACACCCCTGGGGCTGAGGTGGCAGTTGGTTTCAGGGGGTTCTGCAGTTATAAATATGTTTCCAAATCTCCTATTTATTCATTGGAAATTATGGGAGCCATATGCTTCTGGGATACGAATTGAGACGGAACTATTTTCTACAACAACGTACTTTGGAAATCAAATTCAGAAATTCAAGATCCGTTCTTTCTCTATTCTCTAAACCTAACGATGTGAGTTTCTAGTTGTTTTTAGGTTTAAATGAATAGAAGTAAATTATGAGAGACTGTGATTTGGATATGTGTAAACCATGAATCTATGCTATTATTATATCTTATGTTGTCATGATAAATCTATTTCTCTAGATCCAATTCAATTGTGATTATTCTACTATGTTATTATTGTGGATCTTGGTTTGTAACTATATTGTGGTTAATATAAATATGTTAATTTGGGCAGTTATATCATTGGATAGATCTAATCATTTATGTAAATCATGAATCTATGTCACCTTGAATTGGTTAGGATTAGATCTAAATCTTTATCTTAATTGTAACTTCTATGACATGCCATGATGTGAATTTGCATAGATCTATTTCTAAACCAGCAGATCTAATTTATGTGGACATTGAAACTGTTAGTCAGATCTAGATTATCACCTTGTGTTTACCATTTAGATCTAAACCAATTGGACATCTAAATTGCTAGTTTAGATCTCACTATACTCATTGAGATATCGTAGTTATGTTAGAACCAATTGACTGCCGCAAGTTCACCAGTTTTATGTCCACCTTATTATGATGATTAATTACATGTTCATTCACCTTATTATCATGCTAGTTTATGTTTATGCCAAGATGATCACTTTAATTATATTCCCATTATTTTCTCTATTATCGTTTATGACTAGGCTATTGACTAGCCTAGGCATGCCACCACTTTATGAGTGCGCTAGTTAGGAAATGGGAAAAAAGGTTTAGTACTGGCATAATTTGAATATGAACAATTTTGGACATATAATTCAAATTATTGGGTAAAATAGGTATTAACACCTATAATAGGAAAGGATTAATTAATTGGTTAATTAATAAAAAATGGAATATCTAGTAATTACAATTAGGAATTGTAATTGCACTTATGACACGAGGTTAGGTTGCATTAATGGTGGAAGTCTGCTCGGACCCGACCGGCATATCCAACAGCCACTAATGTTGAACCTAATGTGAAAGGTCTAAGTGTGAAAATATGAATCGGGATAAGACACAAGGTTAGAACCCACTATGGAATAAGACTGCCCGGACTCGACCGGTATATCTAGCATCCACACGTTGTAGGCTTAATATGGGAGGACTAGCCCATTATAACCATAATTGGACATGGTAATGAATTGGACTTCTTAACCTAATTTAATCCATCAGAATTGTATGATTATGAACTTAAGTTAGGGTTAAGTAAAATTGGATGGGAAGTGGGTGGGTTAAGTAGATTAGAGGGGGTGGGCAATATTTACATATAGGCCCACGAACTTAACCGAATAAGGTTATGTAATTAAAAACACCCCTTAGGGTAAGCATAACTGACATAGGGCTATGTAATTAAATACGCCTAAGGTGATATATAGTTAGTGAAAAACCTAGTGGGGGATACAAGACGAAGGGGAGAGCTTGTATCATATTGTGTGGGACCTATTTCAGTCAGTAACCCGGAGTAGGTATCAAATAAAGAACTCCGTGCTAGGTGGAGAAGGGGCACGCTTACTGATTGATTATAAGAGATCCAAACAAGACTAACGGTGTGGGTAGCGCAAACCGACCGGGCCATGTGCATGCATGAGCCGGGCAGAGGGGGATAAGACGACAGTGACAGCAGTAGATATGGTTGTGCACATCTTAGGAAACTAAGGGTTGCTACTTTAGGAAGTGATACCTCCTACTGTGGGGCCAGCATAGGATATCCACAGAGTAGGAAGCCGATCGATTAAGGTAGTGGTTAGGGTACACTCGAACGTATGCCCTAAGTCAACCAACTTATAGTGGAAGGGATCATCTCATTTTAGTTATACTAGTAATAGTGCAGAGTTATCATTAGATAAGTGTATACACCGTACCCTGCCTACCTTGTTACACCTGCCATTTATGTAGTAATCTCGCTTTTCCACGTTCTATGCCTATCGTGTTACTTTTATTTATCTACTGGCTAAAAATAACTAGACACGCCAGACTTTATGTCTGACCCTTTTGTTTCACCTTCTTTCTTCCGTTCCCCTCCCCCCTCCACCAAGGTTCTCAGGGAGTAAACACTCAGGCTTAGTCAGGACTCAGATATCATCTTGCTTGGAGCTACTTCAGAAGTATGGCTCGAGTTTTTTTTCTCTACTATGGCTTAACTCTTTCAGTTGGGGAATTATGCTTTTTATATACTTATGTACTCCTATGGTGCAAGACAGAAGTTATTTTATTGTAATGGTTTTTGTGACTTATGGTATTATGGACCACGGTATTATGATCTATATTTGAAATAAAAATTTAAAATTTCCACTACTATCTTATTTATATCTGTCTTGTAATTATTCTGTGTCTGTTTACCTATAACACTTCACGAAACTTAATGCATTTCCTTAGTGAGTGACATTAACGGACGTGGGGTGTCACACTTGGTATCAGAGCTGAAGGTTACCAGGTTAGAAGAAAAATTTTGAAATTTTATTTTTCAAAAAAAGGTTTTAAATGGAAGTATTTTCAAAAAGAAAAGTATGTTTTGAAAATATTCCCCAAGAAGCCATATGTAATATCCTTTGGTCCTTTATATAAATTTCTTCCGTTTTCCTTTTTCCTTTTTTAGCATGTCTGGGGAACAAAAGATTCCTAATATCCCAGAGGGAATCACAATACCCGGATGATTCTGTAGGTATTTGGAGGCCATGGTTGGAGGCCATGGCGCCTGCCGAAGGGCAAAGAGACGTTCCTCCCCCAGCTGCACCAGTCATTCCTCCTCCCCCTCCAAGAGCAGATAACTTCGCCAAGATCTGCAAGGACTTCGTGCTATGAGAGGGAAGCCATTCCGTGGGAACGAGACATTTGTAGAAGCTAGGAACTGGCTTAATGAGACCGAGGACTCGTTCGTAATCTTTGAAGTAGAGGATCAAAGAAAGATTCAGTTAGCTGCTTGGCTATTAAAGGACGAAGCCACATTTTGGTGGGAAGTCAACCAAGCTGGACGCCCGGTGGAACTTGGGAAGATTTTAGATAGAGGTTCGAAATGGAATTTCTTTCCCAAGCCGAGAGAAGCATACAGATGAAGAAGTTCTTAGCACGCAAACAAGGAAACTTGATGGTGAAGGAGTATATGAACAAGTGCAACCAGATGGCAAGGTTCGGGTTAGAGTTGGTGGATACACCACACAAAAGGGCTTTGCGGTTTGCTAAAGGGCTGAATGAGCCTTTACAGGGGTTAGCCATGTCCCATATTCCAATGGGGGCCACTTTTGAAAAGCTTGTTGATATGGCCCTAATGCATGAGGAGGACAAGGGAGAAAAGAAGGAAGCAAAGGCTGAGAGGACATCGCAGAATAGGAAGGTGTGGCCCAAGAAGGTACAGCAACAACGACAAAAGAAAGGAGGGAAAGATGACAAAGGTAGGGATAAGGGAAAATGACACAATTGTGGAAAGGAGGGTCGCTTGGTCAAATACTGTAAGAGATGGAAGGCCAATTGCTTCAATTGCGGAGAGGTCGGACACTTCTCTGAAGATTGCCCAAAGAAACAGGGATCGCAGGGACAAGGTCAAAGAGCAGGAACTTCTGGAGGGCAGGTGCATGCTCTCACGGTCAGTGCTCCTGAAAGAGGTAGAAAAATTTCCGTAGAAAGTTTAGTTTCTCTTTCAAACCATCCAGTTAGAACACTTTTTGATTCTGGCGCTTCACACTCGTTTATATCTAGTTCTGTGGTTGAATCTCTGCACTTAATTACTAGTATGGTAGTAGATCCCATAGTTGTTTCAAACCCAATTGGTGGTTCGGCTCATTTATCGATGATTTGTTGGGGTTTGAAAATATCTATGTTAGTTATCGAGTTTGAGTACGACGCGTATGTGCTCGGGTTTATGGCTATGTGTTGATTCTAGGAATGGGTTGGCTTATCACATTTGGAGCCATTTTGGATTGTGAGAGGAGGGTTGCTAGACTCCTGGCTTGTCAAGGAAAGACCCTCGAAGGTTCTTGTGACCCCCAAGGGTCTGTTATCGTAGATTTTTAGAGTCTCTATATGCATCCATAGGTGATTTGCAATCTGTTCCAGTGGTTCGAGATTATTCTGATGTTTTTGATGAGGTACGGGGTTTACCTCCAAGGCGCGAGATCGACTTCCACATATATCTGGTGCCAATGAAAAGCCAGTTGCATTACCAGTGCGCCACATGGCTCCAAGGGAAAGGACGGAGATGAGTAAGCAAGTAGGGGAGCTACTTGAGAAAGGGTTCATTAGACGAAGCATATCTGAATCGGGTGCTCCAGTAGTGTTCGCAACTAAGGCGGATGGTTCACTTCGTTCGTGTGTTGACTATAGAGAGTTGAATAAGCTCACCAAGAAGAATAGGCATCCACTTCCAAGGATTGATGATTTATTTGATCAGCTTGTTGGTGCCTTGGTATTTTCTCAGATGGACTTGGCTACGGGGTTCCGTCAGTTGAGGGTGGCTGAGGACAGCATAGATAAGACTGCTTTTAGGACTACGAACGGTTTCTTTGAATGGCTAGTGATGCCTTTTGGGCTGACGAATGCACCCGCCTATTTTGTTGATCTGATGAGTAGGGTGTTTCGGGAGTTCATAAACAAATTTGTTGTAGTCTTTGTTGATGATATTTTGATCTTCTCCAAAAGCAAAGAAGAGCATTCCCAACATTTGAGAGAAGTTTTGAAAACTCTATGTGCCCATCAGCTTAAAGCAAAGTTTTCCAAATGCCTTTTTTGGAGAAAAGAGGTGAGATGCTTAGGGCATGTGGTCTCCAAAGAAGGGATAGCTATAGATCCCGCTAAAGTGGTTGTAGTGCAAGATTGGCAAATTCCTAAAAATGCAACCGAGGTGAGAAGCTTTCTTGGGTTGGCAGGTTATTAGAGGAAGTTCATTAAGGACTTCACGAAGATATCAGCCCCTCTCACCAGGCTGACAAAGAAGAATTTCACATTTCATGGGATATAGACTGTGACATTGCTTTCCAACGACTGAAGAGGGGTCTGATAACAACCCCAGTCTTGACCTTGCCTGATGGAAGTGTTTACTGTTTAGACTGATGCGTGCGGTACAGGGCTTTGCGCGGTACTGATGCAAGAAGGGAAAGTAGTATGTTATGGGGGTAGACAGTTGAGTGTTTATGAGAAGGACTACCCCACCCATGATCTAGAGCTAGCTGCCATAGTATTGGCGTTAAAGATTAGGCGTCATTATTTACTTGGAGAAAGGTTCGAGTTATACACCGATCATAAATCTCTTAAGTATCTATTCTCACAGAAGGATCTCAACTTAAGGCAACAAGGGTGGATGGAGTTCTTAGCTTCTTATGATTTTGAAATTGCTTATACCCCTGGCAAGGGTAATGTGGTGGAAGACGCACTAAGTAGGCAGAGGATGGACCTGAGTCCTCTGCTTGTGGAAAGAAAGAACTTGGAGTTCATATCAGATTTTAATTTTAGACCCTCCATCGAGATTTTGCCTGATTTGTTTGCATCCTTGGAGATACGACCAACTCTTATGGACCAGATAGGAGCTTCACAACAAGGTGACCCACAAATTCTAGACATCATGGATAAGCTCAGAAGAGGGGAGACTTGTAGTCACCTCAGTAGATATGTCATAGATGAAAAGGGGTGGTTGCGACAAGATGGAAGGCTTTGTGTTCCTTAATCTGGAAGTGTAAAGACCCGAAAATCCCACCCTTTGAATCGACCATAAACCATACAGGTCTGAACCAAAAGTTGGAAATCTTTGAATACTTTAACTTTAGGAATACAACACATTTGAACAAATAATAGAAGACTTTTATTACATCATAATAATGCAACATCAGAGTACAGAATATCAGAGTACATCGAATATAATACAGCGGAAAATAAATTACAATAAAAGTAATACAATGCAGTGGAACAAATAAACTGATACAACGAAAGTCTATCAATGGTCTGGACACAGTTCTAAGCTTCGATCCAGGATCCTGCTCAATATATCTGCGAAATAAGCTACTCGACTGCCCGTGTGGAAAAGAGGGCACCCGAGTTTACAAAGCGAAACAAACTACGGGTCAGTCATGGGACTAGTGTGAGAAATCTTTACTTAACTTAACTTAACTAGTAATAAGGCTAATCACAGGGCCACACCGCTAACGCGGAACGAGTTTACTCCATTGGATTGCCAGTGCATAAATAAAGTAAATCGTTAAACAACGCAATTCTTTTTAGAAAACTGAAACCATTATAAGACTCAGGTCCCATCACACAATGCAACGCAAGCCGGAGGATAGAGTTTTACCTTATAATGGTCAAAAATGCTTGATATGATAAAACGGATTTGATATTATTATTAGTGTATATATGTTTTAAAAACATTTCAATCATAATGTATTAATCATAGACGGCGTAACTACCAAATACTATGTCGTCAAACTAGTTCTACAATCAAAGCTGCATAATGTTGTATTGGAAATTGGGTTTCCATCATGAGTCAAGGCTTGGGACGATCCCCTAACGGATTCGAGACACTCTGGCAATGTCTCAGGATTCGGACGCTGGTGAACCCTTGGATACAGAAGGGGCACAAATACTTTAGTGGATTAGTTATGCCTGAACAACACGCTTCCGATCCTATTGGACCTATAAATTGGCCATTGGTGACCAATAAAAATCCGAGGCGCCTCATTCCATCAACCACATAAGTAAAAATGCCGGGCCTTGTAAAAACCCGAACACCACTTCTAGCTAGAAAGAAACTTGTGCACTCCCTGCGTTCCCTTGTCCCGTTTTTGACCCTATCGGGGTATGAGGCTCGCGAGGTAACGTAATACACAATGCTATGCCTAAATAGGCTATGCTTTGATCATCATCCACAAGGCTCGGCTTTTCAACAAAAGCCTCGATCAATTGCATCTTGGCATGTCACATTGACAGTTCACACCATGCGATCGACAACTACCAATATATAACCTTCGAGCTCGTGCGTCTCAAAGAAGGGTGTTAAGAAAGAGAATAAATCCTCCATCACCATAGATATATTTTAATAGACATCAATTTAATTACACAGCGTGAAATTCAATGTCGGACACACATCCATTTACAAGTCCGTTCTGGGTCTGAACGAATCCGAAGTCACCTAGGTGCTCGCGTATCTAAACGATCATCAAGTAAGTCCGGACAAACTACCATTATTAACCCTTTACTAGGAGCGACCCAATGCCAGGCATCGGTAGTCATCCATTCGATGTGAAGATTGCCGGTCTTCAATCACCGTATTCAATGTCTTCGACTTTAAATCGTCGTAGTAATTATTCAGAATGGGTTAAACTCGATCTTTCTGAATAACTCGCGTATTTTTATAATAAAAAAACAAGTGTTGTAAAGACACATCCAACGCCTCATTCCAATTCAGAATATTCTTTAGGTAAAATATTCATATTATTAGGGAAATGTTCCCACTAATTTTATCAAAGATAAATTCTTTTAGATTTATTCTTAAATCTTATTTCCAAATATTTATTAAAACTCCAATTCAAAGTTAATATCCAAAATCATTACTTTACGATTATTCCAATTTAAGAAATAAGTCTTATCTTTAATTGGGTTAAAGAATCAATGTCATTTAAAAACATTGTTCACGATAAACCCAAAATCATATTCCAAAATATGGAATTTTCACAGAAATCAATCGATATATAATCGATATAGATTTCCGTATCAGACTAATAATATAAATGGAATAACGGCAAAGCCCTTTTAAATCCCATATATAGTAACAGTCTTCTTTTACAGAAGCCTATCTCGATTATTTATCAAATCGAATTTCCACTCAATTCCAATTTAATGTATTGAATTGGAAAACTTGGCTTTGGAAAATTTCTTTTTAAATCTTAATAAAAAGATTTATAAATCTTAAATCATACTTTCACTATTAATTGGGTTAAAGAACAAATGTCATTTAAAAACATAGTTCACGGTAAACCCAATTCACATATCAATAATTCCAATTAATAAGTATAATTTGAAACACTAAAAATCTTGCTTAAAAGGTTTATTCTTTCATACGGGGTTTAAGAACAGTGTTATTTAAGATACCATCCACGACAACCCAAAATCCAATTTCTTTATTTCAATATCTTTTAAAAAAAATTCTTTATTTGAAAGAAATTCTTTGTTCAAAATATTCTTTATATAAAAGATATTCTGAATCGGAAAGCGACTCAATCATTTGCCATATAACTTTGGTTATATGGATTTCATACATCTTATATAAATGACAACAATTGATGAATAATCATCAAACCATCCATTCAACATCCGGACTGAAGTTCACAACTGTGTGAGCATTAAAATGAAATAATAACGCACATCACAGCCTTTCAATCTATCGATTGAAATACAAATAAATATTGGGACTAGTGTATATCAATTATCATCCCAATACCCATGTAGGCTTTTCAGCCAACAACAATACATATAAATAAATAGTTGGTTAATGAATTTAACCAATTTTAATACTACCGACATGTTGATGATGATGAACCAAACATGATATTTTATTCCTAATGTCGAAATAAAATATATTTGACTCGCATACTTTCTTTATATATTTCTAGTATCTAATAGAATGTAATTTACTTATATGATATTATTGCGGATGACAAATAAAAATAATTTTTATTATACTTTATTTGTATGTAATTATACTTAACATACAAGAAATAATCTCATTTGTATATGTTTCAATGTATAAACTAACACATAAAATATTTATTTAAAATTGCATACCAACTCTAATGTATGCATTAACATATAGAGATGTCACTTTAACTCACTTTTACATTCTAATGTAAGTTTTGACCAATAATATGATTCTTATATTTGAATATAAATTCTAATGTAAGTTTGCGAAATAAAAATGATTTTTATATTTGCATATAAATTCTATTGTAAGCAAGTAAAATGATTATTATATTTGCATGTAAATTCTATTTCAACAAAATGTATAAGAAGTGATACATCCATTTTGCTGACAATTCTATTTTATCAAAATGGGTATTTCTATGGTAACAAAGACCTATTTCACAAAAATACTATTTATGTTTAACTCTTTCATTTAACAAAAATGTAATTTTTGTTTTAATTCAAATCTAATTAACAAAAATGTATTTTTTGTTTTCAACCATCACATTTAACAAAAGTAAATATTTTTGACAGAAATGATTATTTTGGTTCAACTAAGCTATTTATCCAAAAATGGGTATTTTGATTCAGCTAGTCTTAAATTGACAAAAGTATATATTTTGACAAAAATATATGGTTTGCTTTAACTAATCTATTTTGACAAAAATGGATATTTTGACAAAATGTATATTTTGATTCAACTAATCTTTTTCAACATAAAAACAAAGGTAATGACTTTGTTTTGTTGACAAATCTAATTCAACAAAACAAATATAAGTGATGTGTTTGTTTTGTCGACGATTCTGATTCAATAGAACAAATGAAAGTAACATATTGGTTTTGTCAACTCTAATGCGACAAAAATGATAATGTTTTGTTTAAACCATTATAGTTTGACAAAAGTGACTAATTTGTTAACTATGATAATTTTGACAAAAGCAAAAAAATGGATTTAACTTCAGTAGTTTGACAAAAGCAACAAGATGGATTTCAACTATAGTAATTTAACAAAAGCGACAAAATGGGTTTCAACTTTTGTAAATTGTTAATGCTGAAGGTTTTTGCTTCATTCTTTTTAAGTGACACGAAAATGAATATTTCGTCTCATTCCTCTAAAATGGCAAAAGTGAATACATTTGTCTTAACATTGTAAAATGACAAAATTAAATAATTTTGTCTCATTCTATTTAAATGATAAAAATGTATCTTTTTGTATTGCAACGAAAGGACAAATAAACCTTATCTATCTATTTACTCTTTTTATTGAGGCTAAGAGGACACAAAAAAAATATCTTTTTAATTCTAATACTTTATTATAATCTATGATGAAAATAAAAACATTTTATTTAATTTACAAAGTTACAACAAAGATGAATTCTTTTTATCATAATCTAAAAGTAAAAATGAAGCTTTTAATCCTATTCTTTTATTTATATCTAAAATGTAATAAAAGTGTAACTTATTAAACTATGCTTTTTATTTGCACCTAAAATGCAAATAAAAAAATGTAATATTTTAATTTATGATTTATTTGCATCAAAGAATGTAAATAAAAATACAACTTTTAGTTTCATATTTTATTTGCATCAAAGAATGGAAATAAAAATGCAACTTCTAATCCAAGGTTTTATTTGCATCTAAATTTGCAAATAAAAATGCAACTTCTAATTCAATATTTTATTTGCATCAAGGAATGCAAATAAAATTCAACTTTTAATTCAATATTTAATTTGCATCAAGGAATGCAAATAAAATTCAAGTTTTAATTCAATATTTTATTTGCATCAAGGAATGCAAATAAATATGCAACTTTTAATTTCATAGTTTATTTGCATCAAAGAATGCAAATACAAATTCAACTTTTAATACGATGGTATATTTGCATCGAAGAATGCAAATAAAAATTTTACCTTTAAATACGGTGTTTATTTGCATCAAAGAATGCAAATAAAAATTCAACCTTTAATTCCATGGTTTACATGTTTTGACAAAAATGACTATTTTTATTTCGTATAAATTGACAACAAAAATGTTACTTTCAACTTCCCTGTTTTATTACATAAAAATTATAAATAAAAATGCATCTTTAAAATCAATTCTTTCAATTACAATATATTTCTTTTATATCAATTATTTTCATTATAACTAACTTGACAAAAATGTTACTTTAAAACTATTCTTCCTAATGAAAAACATATTACATCAAAAGTAATCTTTTAAATTTCAATCTTTTGATTAGAACAGATTATCCATAAAAATGTAATCTTTAATGTTTGATCTTTTTATTGAAACTGACTACATTAAAAATATAGTCTTTTACTTCTACTCTTTTTATTGTGACAAATTTACAATAAAAATATAATCTTTTATTTCACTGACATGTTTGTCAAAAATGTTATTTTTATTTCAATTTACATGTTTTGACCAAAAATGTTATTTTTATGTAATCCTTTTTAATGAAATAATCTTAACAAAATGAAATATTTATTTCAATGTAATAATCTTACTAAGATGACATTTTTAAATAAAAAGACCTTAATGACATTATGTACAAAAAAATGACATTTTATTATTATTCAAACATTTTAAACGAAAATGTTATTTTACTCTAATCAAACATTTCGTACAAAAATGTCATTTTATTCTCTAATGCAACATTTTATACTAGAGTAACACAAAAACAAAATTGTTATTTTCTTATATTATCATAACATACTTCTAACAAAAAGATTATTTTTATTATCAAGCATGTTTCTAACAAAGAATGTTATTTTTAATCTAATCATCATTTCTAACCAAAGAATATTATTTTTAATCAAATCATCATTTCTAACCAAAGAATGTTTTTTAATCTAATTTAACAAATCATAAACATTACAATTCATCACAAACAACGAACAGAAAACCACAGATCTGATTTCATACATTCATACATCGATTTCAAATAACAAGAAAATAATTATATGTTAATTAATTATTAAAAATATAAATCTCACATTTGTTTTTGTCTAAAATTTAAAAGTGTTCCATTCCAAATTTGGCCTGCTTCATCACGTAGATCCGGTCAAGACGGTTCCAACGCTTCAGAAATCATCTGATTCTGAATTCATACGAGTAAGATATGATTGATTTTTTGTAAATAATAATTTAAATTAATTAATTAAATAAATTAATTAGAGTTCACCCTTCTTCCTCCTATCTGATAACACAGCCGATGCTTGTACAGTTCGTTCAATTCTAGGGTTCGGTTTTGCAGGAGATTGGAAGCACGAGGGGCCGATCAGCGAGTGTCACGAGGAGGGGCTAGGGGAGGCGCACCCACGTCGGTGAAGGGTTGGAGCTCGATACAGGCACGGCGGCGCGGTAGGGCTCGAGGCGGCGCAGGTTTGCAGGACCGGTTCTCGATGCATAGGTGACGGTTGATCTTGAAACTGATATGGATGCGAAGGTCTTGAAATTCTCTACAGAATCCTCTAAAGGGTTGCTAAATTTCGTCGAGTGATTTGTGAGATATTTGAGGAGGAAGTTTCGAACAGTGTAGGCCATTGATTTCGAACATACGGCGGCTGAAGAGAATACATATTAGGGTTTATACGGATAGTATTTATAAGCGTATTTCCTATTTAATATTTATTTATTTAATTCCTTTTTATTTCGATAAATTCCCTTTTGCCCATACGAACTCCGATTTAAACCCAACAAGTGTCACCCCTAGTTAAATACTCATATTCCGGACACAATAAGATATGTCCCGCTAGCCAAATCAACTGTTTCGATAAGTTTTTCTTTAATTTAAAATATAAAACATTTAATTATTAAATTTGAACGTACATTTTAATTTAACGGGGCCACATACTGACTCTAAAAATTCTAGAAAAATTATTTCTAGTTATGGTTTGACGATACGGTTCTAACAAGACTAATTTCGTCGAATTCTGAGACCGTTTGAAAAATGGTCATTTTCTGGTCGATCAGATTTGACTGAAATTGACAAAACACATTTTCTTTTGCCATGCTCACATATTAATTCTAAAAATTATGAAAATTGAAACATAGCAATAATTTGACATTCTGGTTCCAACAAAAGTGGATTCGTCGAAAACGGAGGTCGTTTGAAAAATGGCTATTTTTAATATATATATATATATATATATATATAAATTCCACAGTGACTTTTCTGAAATTTAAACTGAGCATAACTTTTGATTCCCGCTATGAAATTTCCATTTTTCAGATTCATTGGAAAGATATTGTTAAATAGATTTAAATATCTTTGGTTTCACCAAAATCCGATTTATTATGCATCCTGTACAGTTCGTCAAAGTTCAAATTCAAATTTTCAAACTACCGCGCTATTTCTAGCTCCTTTTATAATTAAGATAAATATATTCGTTTTAACTTTGATTAAAATAAATTTTTCATCGTTATTATTTAAAATAAATTATTTTAACTATTAAAATTCCGTTAAAATAAAATTTTAAATTGGTTCAAAATTTGCGGGTTGTTACAATCTCCCCCACTTAAAATCTTTTCGTCCTCGAAAAGGAACGGAGTCAAAAGTTGTTTAATTAACCAACTCAACTTTTAATTTTGATCAATTTTCAGTTAAGTTCCATATTAAATTTAATTTAGTTAAATTTATCATTCTTTTATGTATTGGTTAAATTAATTATCATTTCAATATTTTAATTAGTTAAACTAATTATTAAAAATCACAACCAGCAATCAATTAGGTGATTAACTTTTCAAATATATATAACTTTTATATATAGTCAAAAATCATATTTTTAGTGCAAATCACAGCAATAGACCCTATCTAGTTTTGGTTCTCACACCAGTCAATGGAAATATATAGATATACCACTTTCGAAACTCGAACATAAATTCTGATGATGTTTCGAACAACCATCAGAACATCTCCGGATGACTAAAGTGTGATTCTATATCCATCTAGTATATTTGAGGCTTCAAATACACGCTAGCTAGGCGTATATGAAAAATATTTGTATACTCGATTGTCCAATATAAAATAAAATAATATATTCAAATATGTATAACAAGATTTTAAATTTTCAAAACTAAATTTATTTTCATTATTTTATAAATTAAGACTCTTCACATTCGTTCTAGGATACTACTGATCCCATCTGTAACGAGTTATTCTTATTGGATATTACTAATCCAATCTCTGATGAGTCTTTTGTTCAGTTCTAACGAGTTGTACCCCAAAGATTTGAGCTAACCTGGCTCTGATACCAAATATAAAGACCCGAAATTCCCCACCCTTTGAATCGACCATAAACCATACAGGTCTGAACCAAAAGGTTGAAATCTTTGAATACTTTAACTTTGGGAATACAACACATTTGAACAAATAACAGAAGACTTTTATTACATCATAATAATGCAACATCAGAGTACAGAATATCAGAGTACATCGAATATAATACAGCGGAAAATAAATTACAATAAAAGTAGTACAATGCATCAGAACAAATAAACTGATACAAAGGAAGTCTATCAATGCTCTAGACACAGATCTAAGCTTCGATCCAGAATCTTGCTCAATATATCTGCAAAATAAGCCACTCGACTGCCCGTGTGGAAAGAGGGCACCCGAGTTTGCAAAGTGAAACAAACTACGTGTCAGTCATGGGACTGGTGTGAGAAATCTTTACTTAAGTTAACTAGTAATAAGGCTAATCACAGGACCACACCACTAACACGAAACAGGTTTACTCCATTGGATTGCCAGTGCACAAATAAATTAAATCATTAAACAACACAATTCTTTTTAGAAAAATGAAACCACTATAAGACTCAGGTCCCATCACACAATGCAACGCAAGCTGGAGGATAGAGTTTTACCTTATAATGGTCAAAAATGCTTGATACAATAAAACGGATTTGATATTATTATTAGTGTATATATGTTTTAAAAACATTTCAATCATAATGTACTAATCATTGACGGCATAGCTACCATATACTATGTCGCCATACTAGTTCTACAATCAAACCGCACGATGTCGTATTGGAAATTGGGTTTCAATCATGAGTCAAGGCTAGGGACGATCTCCTAACCGATTCGAGACAATCTAGCAATGTCTCAGGATTCGGACGCTGGCAAACCCTTGGATACAGCAAGGCCGGTCCACAAATACTTTAGTGGATTAGTTATGCCTGAACAACATGCTTCCCGATCCTATTGGACCTATAAATTGGCCATTGGCGACCAATAAAAATCCGACGCGCCTCATTCCATCAACCACATAAGTAAAAATGTCGGGCTTTGTAAAAATCCAAAAACCACTTCTAGCTAGAAAGAAACATGTGCACTCCCTGCGTTCCCTTGTCCCGTTTTTGACCCTACCGAGGTGTGAGGCTCGCAAGGAAACGTAATACACAAAGCTATGCCTAAATAGGCTATGCTTTGATCATCATCCACAAGGCTCTGTTTTTCAATAAAAGCCTCGATCAATTGCATCTTGGCATGTCACATTGACAGTTCACACCATGCGATCAATAACTACAAATATATAACCTTCGAGCTCGTGCATCTCAAAGAAGGGTGTTAAGCAAGAGAATAAATCCTCCGCCACCACAGATATATATTAATAGATATCAATTTAATTACACAGCGTGAAATTCAATGTCGGACACATATCCATTTACAAGTTCGTTCTGGGTCTGAAAGAATCCGGAGTCACCTAGGTGCTCACATATCTGGACGATCAACAAGTACGTCTGGACAAACTACCACTATTAACCCTTTACGGGGAGCGTCCCAATGCCAAGTGTAACAACCCGTATTTTTGAATAACATGTTATAACATAAATCAAGGCAGAATTAAACTGTAAAATCCGAATCAAGGGAAACGGGCTATGCCATTGCGTTCGTCTCGGAAAAATACGCGAAATAGAGTCCGAGTTTTCGAAAATCGGAGTCCGTATGACCGAGATATGGCCTCGCGAATTTTCACAAAAAATTCAAATTTCAAAACAGATTCAAATTTCAGAAAATTAGGGTAGGCGGGAAAAATCCTGCCCAGACCAGGTCGACCTGGGGGTCGACCTGGGAGTCGACCTGGGTGGGACCAGGTTGACAGGGGAGTCGACCCCAGGGTCGACCTGGGGGTTGACCTGCCTGGTCGGACACAGGCAACCAGGTGCACATATTTGGCTGTTTTGACCTATTTTGTTGGCTAGTGACGGGATTTGATGGCTCTGATTGAATCTAGGGTTAATCCTATGGCTAATACTATCCTAATCTCCTATAAAAAGACCCCTAAGCCTAGCCTAAATCACCATTATTCAATCCTACAACTAAACTATGTCCAATTTGTTCCTCTCATGGCCTCCACTCTCATGCTAAAATTTCTAAGTTTATTTATATGAGAGATTTTGAGTGCATACAAGTGTTTTCAAGCTTGTATGAGTGTTCTTAGTTTGCATTCAAGTCAAGTTGCAACATTTCTATTTCAAAGCAAGGGTTTTTATTGATTTGGCTCAAGGGTTTTTCATTTGGAGCTTTCATATTTGGGTTTTGTGGTGATTGCATAAGGGCTTCGTCTCAATCTTTATAATAAATATTCATTTGTGTCTTTATAGCATTGTAAGCCCTTTTCTACTTTCTTTCTTTGAACTCTAAAGTTAAATGAATGACGCAAGTTTGGGTTGATCATCATGATATGCAAGTTTGGTTGATCATTATGTTATGCAAGTTGGTTTAATCATGATGTATGACACATGTTGCTATGTTATGCAAGTTTGGGTTGATCATTATACACATGTTATCATGTTATGCAAGTTAAACTTGAGATTGTGAGCTTAAAGCTTCGAGCTTTATGTTAAAGGTTGCATTTTGGCAACATGGAAGTTATCATATCCCTTATGATAACTTGCATGTGAGGCTAAATGCGAACTTCTAGCAACTTCTACATGTCATTTATCACCATGTATCACTTATATGCTAAGTTTGGTTTTATGCATACTTTTGAAGCCTAATAATGCAATATGCAAGTATATGAACATATGTACATCTCATATGCCACCATGTTAAACTTGTGGCACCAACACCTTTTTGTCATGATAATGCCAAGTTCACTATTTTATCCTTTATGCGTTGTTGCGATTATGTAAACGATGGGATTACGTTGGGGTTGGGTAACATTATGACATAAACATGGTTTTTATAACATGACGTGATATGTTAACTTGTAATTATGTTTTGGAAACATAATGGACATGACACTTAGAAAATATGAGTGTGGCCAACTCAAGGTTGGGTTGAGTTTGTAGCATAAATCTACCCGGACCCGCCCGGCTTAACTAGTGGCTACAAACAATAGGACCCAACGTGAGAAGTTGGTCATGTTGTGCTCGAACCCGAGGTTAGACCAAGTTGTGGTGTAAAGCTACCCGGACCCGCCTGGCTTAACTAGTAACCACAACATGGTCTAATGTGAGAGGTTAAAGCACATTAAGTTAATTAATGCCTCCTGATTAGGGTTAAGTCATGGTCCACTTAATACTTAACCAATTTGGGCTTGATGGGTTAATCGGGGTTAAGTCATGAACCTTGGGTACACTTAACCAATTTAATCCACGTTTGGATCGGGTTAACCATATTTAACCCGTTAAGAAACCCTAGTTGCGTGGTCCTTTTCAGCAGTAACCCTCTTGATAGTATCATAAGACCCTAGGGACTAGGCTAGGGTGGGGCACGATTACTGGGCTGACATGTAAGCGACCAAAACGACGGGTGAGTAGGTACGCCGGTGTAGGTCCAGGCGGACTATGGTCGTGCACATAGTTCGGAGTTGGAGAATCAGGCACTGGTACCAGTAGATCTAGACTGGGCATACTTGATTGGTGTCTGAGGTTGACACCCTAGGACTTGATACACCCTAGGGTGTACCTAGCGCAGTTTAACTACATTGCATGTTTGGGCCGTATGACACCGACACTTGACGAGTTAGGCTTATAGGGAGCCGATCAACTAGACCGTGTAGTTGGGCCTTGATTTAGGTCACCTCATGATGTTGGGCCAAGCTTGGGCCAATGGATCAATTCTTGTTTTTACTTGACATGTTAGAATGCTAGTACACCCGTGGTGCAAAACTTAACCATGATTATGCGATGACACCTTTATCTATCTTGTTAGTTACTCATCATGTCAGTATGTTGTTGTCCTAATGTTCATCTCAGCTTCTCATGCCAGTTAACTTTACTAGTTCATGGACAGATAGTAGTTAGGGCTTACCAGTCTTTTTGACTGACCTGTTTTCTTTCGCCTCTTTTCTTCCGTTCCCCCCCCTCAGGTTCTCAGGGTGGGAACATTGGAGCTTAGCTTGGATCTTTGTAGCTTTCTTACTGGATTTGCTCATGTACGGTTTTGGACATTGAGCTAGCTATGGTTTATCACTTCACTTTGGGGATAGTACTTTATGTATTTCAGTTTTTCAGTTTATGCTAAACTTTGTTTGTTGGAAAATAATGATCAAGTACTTTGTTGTAACATGACTATGGTTTTGAAATGCTAGTTTGATCCGCTGCTTTATTTACTCGGTTTTACTTATATGTTCTGTCTTGTGATATCTGCATGCATGTTTACCTTGTTTAACGCCCCTCCAAAGCCAGTGTGCTTGCAAGAGTTACCCTGGCGGAGGTGGGGTGTTACATTTGGTATCAGAGCATAAGGTTTACAAGATTGGAGCAAAAGTGTTTTTGAAACTTACCTTTTGAAAAACTATTTTCAAAACCAATTAAGTATTTTCCAAGAAAAGTCTAGTTATTTTAAAATCTATTCCCCAAAAGCCATAGCACTATCCTTCGTTTCTTTGTTCTGAATCTATCTTTTTCTTTTTCAGTATGGCCGATCTTAACCTTCCCGATGGAGTGACCATTCCCGGATGGTTCCGGAGATACTTGGAAGCTAGGGCCAACGATGTGGGCCCAGCAAATACCCCCAATATAACTGAGGTCCCTCCTCCTCCTCAGAATCCGCAAGCAGATTTCGCTAAGATTTGCAAGGACTTTAAGGCGATGGGTGGCAAGAACTTTATTGGGACGGAGACTTTTGTGGAGGCAAGAAATTGGTTGAAAGAAACTGAAGATCTCTTCGCCATCTTTGATGTACAAGATCATAGGAAGGTTTTATTGGCAGCATGGTTATTAAAAGAAGAAGCTGCTTATTGGTGGGAGGTCACCAATGCTACGAGGCCTATAGAGACTTGGGCCAACTTTAGGACAAGATTTGGGCTTAAGTTTCTATCATCAGCTGAGGCGAATCTGCAATTGGAGAATTTTATATCTTTGAAGCAAGGGGACATGACAGTGAGGGAGTATGTGAATGAGTTTAACAAGCTCGCCCGATTCGGTTTGGACATGGTTAATACTCCCCGGAAGAAGGCTTTACGCTTTGCACGAGGGTTGAATGAGCCATTACAAGGTTTAGCCCTATCTCATATACCCATGGGGGCCACTTTTGAAGGACTAGTAGACATGGCATTGCTTCAAGGAGACGATAAGAATGGCAAGAAGGAAGTCAAGGCTAATGAGACTCAAGCCAAGAAGACAGACTCCAAGTGGGGAGGGAATCAGAGCAATCAGAACAACAAAAACAACAAGAACAACAAGGGCAACAAGGCCAAGGCAAAGGACCCAAGAAAATGCAACTACTGTGGGGTTGTTGGGCACATAGCTAAAGATTGTAGGAAGAAGAAGAGGAAGTTGGGCAAATGCTTTCATTGTGGAGAGACCGGACATTTTAGCAAGGATTGCCCCAAGAAGCAAGGGCAGAATCAGCGTGCAGGACCTTCTGGAGGGCAAGTGCATGCTCTCAACACCGCTCCAGCTCAGGACCGAGGTAGTATTTCCGTAGAAAGTCTTGTTTATATTTTTGATTTTCCTGTTCGCACCTTATTTGATTCTGGCGCATCTCATAGTTTTATCTCTTCTGACATTGTTGAAAGTTTGCACCTAAGTACTAGCCTAGTTGAGGATCCCGTTTGTGTTTCAAATCCAATTGGAGGTTCCGCCCATCTATCTATGATTTGTGTGGATTTGAAGATTTCTATCTTGACCGTAGAATTCACGTGTAATGCTTATGTTCTCGGGTTCACGGGATATGGGTTGGTCTTGGACATGGATTGGTTGTCCAGTTATGGAGCCATTCTCGATTGTGAACATAGGGTGGTGAGGCTCATGACTCGCCTCGGTAATACCCTAGAAATTTCTTGTAACCCTAGAGGTCCCGTCATGTTATGTTATCTTGAATCTCTCGACTCGTCCATCGATGAGCTGCAATCTGTAAGGGTGGTCCGAGACTATCCTGATGTCTTTGAAGAAGTTAAGGGGTTACCCCCTAAACGAGAGATAGATTTCCGCATTTATCTAGTTGATAATGCCAAGCCAGTATCATTGCCTGTTAGGCACATGGCCCCACGAGAAAGAAGAGAGCTCAGTAAGCAAATCAAGGAGTTGCTTGAGAAGAATTTTATTAGACGAAGCATTTCTGAATGAGGTGCTCCGGTGGTATTCGCTACTAAGGCGGATGGTTCGCTTCGTCTATGTGTTGATTATCGAGAGTTGAACAAGCTGACAAAGAAGAATAGGCATCCTTTACCGAGGATTGATGATCTCTTTGATCAGCTGGTCGGTGCTTCTGTTTTCTCTCAACTCGATCTAGCCACCGGATTCCATCAGCTTAGAGTGGCTGAGGATAGTATCGATAAAACTGCGTTTAGGACTCCGGATGGATTCTTTGAATGGCTTGTCATGCCATTCGGTTTGACTAATGCACCCGTCTACTTCGTAGACTTGATGAGTAGGGTGTTCAGGGAGTTCCTTAACAAGTTTGTTGTTGTCTTCGTGGATGATATTCTGATCTTCTCAAAGGATGAGGAAGAGCATGCTAGGCATCTCAAGGAAGTGATGGATACGCTTAGAGCGCATCAGTTGAAAGCCAAGTTCTCCAAATGTCATTTCTGGAGAAGGGAAGTTCGGTTTCTTGGACATATAGTTTCTAAGCAAGGCATAGCGGTGGATCCCGCGAAAGTGGTTGTGGTTCAAGATTGGAAGACTCCTAGGAATGCAACCGAAGTAAGAAGCTTTCTCGGTCTGGCGGGCTACTATAGAAAGTTCATCAGGGACTTCGCTAAGATTTCGGCCCCTCTTACTAAGTTGACGAAGAAGAACTTAGTCTTTGCATGGGACTTGGAGTGTGAGCTTGCTTTTCAAAAGCTCAAAAGAGCCCTTACCTCAGCTCCAGTTTTGGCATTACCCGATAGTGGTAAGATGTTTACCGTGTACACAGATGCATGTGGCACGGGGTTAGGAGCTGTTCTAATGCAAGAGGGAAGAGTGATTTGTTATGGGGGTAGGCAACTTAAAGTTCATGAGAAGAACTATCCCACACATGATTTAGAGTTAGCGGCGATCGTCTTTGCACTCAAATCCTGGCGCCACTATCTTCTAAGCGAAAGGTTTGAGTTGTATACTGATCACAAGTTACTCAAGTACCTCTTCTCGCAAAAAGATCTGAATCTAAGGCAGCAAAGGTGGATGGAATTCTTGGCATCTTATGACTTCGAGATAGCTTATACCCCTGGCAAGGGTAATGTTGTGGCGGATGCGCTAAGCAGAAGGAGGTTGACTTTGAGCCCCTTGTTCATTGAGATGAAGAACTTAGAATTCTTTGCAACCTTTGATTTCACGACGGCTGTTGAGTCGAAGACGGGTTCATTAGCATCCCTTGAGCTTAGACCCACACTTCTTGATCAAGTTGGGGCTTCGCAGAAGGAAGATCCACAGATAGTCGAAGTTATAGACAAGTCGATTCGTGGTGAGACGTCTAGTCACCTTGCCAGATATACTATTGATGATAAAGGATGGCTAAGGCGTGATGGGAGATTATGTGTTCCTCGAGTGGGAGATTTAGTCCATAGAGTTCATGAAGAAGCACATCACTCGAAGATGACTATACATCCGGGAGGAGATAAGATGTATAGAGATATGAAGCGCATTTTCTTTTGGGATGGAATGAAGAAGGATGTGGCAGAGTATGTTTCAAAGTGCATGGTGTGCCAACAAGTGAAAGCCGAATCAAAGAAACCAGGTGGGCTATTACATCCATTGGAGGTCCCGCAATGGAAGTGGGAGAGTATTTCTATGGATTTTGTGGATGGATTGCCTAGGTCAAGGAGAGGGAACACGAGCATATGGGTCATAGTTGACAGACTTACGAAGAGTGCTCACTTCATTCCAGTAAAAAGCAAGAGGACCGCATCATGGCTGGCATCTATTTATCTCCGAGAGATAGTGTGGTTGCATGGAGTTCCTTCTAGCATAGTTAGCGATCGTGACCCAATTTTCACTAGCCAGTTCTGGAACAGTTTGCAAGAAGCGATGGGCACGCGATTGAATATGAGTACAACCTATCACCCCCAGACGGATGGCCAAACCGAAAGGGTGAATAGAGTGCTAGAAGATCTCTTGAGGCTTTGTGTTCTCGACTTCGGTGGTACTTGGGAAGACCCCCTTCCTCTTGTAGAGTTTTCTTATAATAATAGCTATCAAGCCAACATAGGGATGGCACCATTTGAAGCTTTGTATGGGAGGCCGTGTAGGTCACCATCTTGTTGGTGGGAGACAACAGATAGACTTATACTTGGGCCCGATATGATACGGGACACATCCGAGAAAGTTGAATTAGTGAGAAGAAGGATGAAAGCGGCCCAAGATAGACAGAAATCCTATGCTGACAAGCGAAGGGCAGATTTGGAATACGAAGTGGGAGACATGGTTTTCATGAAGGTTTCTCCTTTGCGTAATGTGGTACGTTTTGGAGCAGTTGGGAAGCTGGCACCAAGGTTCGTAGGACCCTTCCCTATCATAGAGAGAATTGGAAAGATGGCTTATAAGGTGGAATTGCCCGAGAAGCTAGCCGGAGTGCATAATGTCTTTCATGTCTCGCATCTACGAAAGTGCCTACATGAGTCCGCTGAGGTGGTTGAACCAAGCATTCTTGAAGACATTGAGGTAGAGAAAGAAGCAACCTTGAGAAAAGCTCCGATTCGTATTTTGGGAACTGAGATCAAGAAGTTAAGGAATAGAGAAGTCAAGTTGGTGAAAGTTCAGTGGAGTGAAGCCGATGAAGACACAACTTGGGAAACCGAGGAGAAGATGCGTGGGCTTTATCCATTCCTTTTTGAGGGTACATTCTCGACCTCTTTCCTAATTAGCATATCTTACTTTTATCCGTGTTTATCTTGTTTATCTTATTATCTCGTTAAGCTTGTCATGAGAACCTTAGATAGAAACCCTTTGGATGAAACATGTATTTGAAACATGTTATGCTTGATGGTTGCAAGTGGTTGCAAGTGTTTGCACGTGGATACTCGTTGATGCATGATACACATTAGGCACTAAGATCGGCTCACACACTTTCATGTTGCATATGCATGAGTGCTTATACTTATTCATGGATGAAACTTGTTATGCTATCACGTGGATGTTGCATACGGATGAATGTTATGTGCACTCATGTAGAGATTATAAATTATGTTAGGAATTTGCATACATATGGACTCATTTCACTAACATGCTTTGTATTAAGAAGGTTTACTGTATCAGTAACCGCCTGATTTTCGCATTAGATAAGTACATATACACACACCTTTGCATATGATCATACATCATTTAGAATCCTTTAAGGACAATGACTGCACGTGGATGATGTTTTGAGTAGATGGATGATAGATGGTAGGATACGTTCTTCCTAACATGGAGATTTCGGGGACGAAATCCTTTAAGGAGGGGAGAATGTAATAACCCGTATTTTTGAATAACATGTTATAACATAAATCAAGGTAAAATTAAACTGTAAAATCTGAATCAAGGGAAACGGGCTGTGCCATTGCGTTCATCTCGGAAAAATACGCGAAATAGAGTCCGAGTTTTCGAAAATCGGAGTCCGTATGACCGAGATATGGCCTCGCGAAGTTTCATGAAAAATTCAAATTTCAAAACAGATTCAAATTTCAGAAAATCAGGGTAGGCGGGAAAAATCCCGCCCAGACCAGATCGACCTGGGGGTCGACCTGGGAGTTGACCTGGGTGGGACCAGGTCGACTGGGGAGTCGACCCCAGGGTCGACCTGGGGGTCGACCTGCCTGGTCGGACCCAGGCAACTAGGTGCACATATTTGGCTGTTTTGACCTATTTTGTTGGCTAGTGACGGGATTTGATGGCTCTGATTGAATCTAGGGTTAATCCTATGGCTAATACTATCCTAATCTCCTATAAAAAGACCCCTAAGCCTAGCCTAAATCACCATTATTCAATCCTACAACTAAACTATGTCCAATTTGTTCCTCTCATGGCCTCCACTCTCATGCTAAAATTTCTAAGTTTATTTATATGAGAGATTTTGAGTGCATACAAGTGTTTTCAAGCTTGTATGAGTGTTCTTAGTTTGCATTCAAGTCAAGTTGCAACATTTCTATTTCAAAGCAAGGGTTTTTATTGATTTGGCTCAAGGGTTTTTCATTTGGAGCTTTCATATTTGGGTTTTGTGGTGATTGCATAAGGGCTTCGTCTCAATCTTTATAATAAATATTCATTTGTGTCTTCATAGCATTGTAAGCCCTTTTCTACTTTCTTTCTTTGAACTCTAAAGTTAAATGAATGATGCATGTTTGGGTTGATCATCATGATATGCAAGTTTGGTTGATCATTATGTTATGCAAGTTGGTTTAATCATGATGTATGACACATGTTGCTATGTTATGCAAGTTTGGGTTGATCATTATACACATGTTATCATGTTATGCAAGTTAAACTTGAGATTGTGAGCTTAAAGCTTCAAGCTTTATGTTAAAGGTTGCATTTTGGCAACATGGAAGTTATCATATCCCTTATGATAACTTGCATGTGAGGCTAAATGCGAACTTCTAGCAACTTCTACATGTCATTTATCACCATGTATAACTTATATGCTAAGTTTGGTTTTATGCATACTTTTGAAGCCTAATAATGCAATATGCAAGTATATGAACATATGTACATCTCATATGCCACCATGTTAAACTTGTGGCACCAACACCTTTTTGTCATGATTATGCCAAGTTCCCTATTTTATCCTTTATGCGTTGTTGCGATTATGTAAACGATGGGATTACGCTGGGTTGGGTAACATTATGACATAAACATGGTTTTTATAACATGACGTGATATGTTAACTTGTAATTATGTTTTGGAAACATAATGGACATGACACTTAGAAAATATGAGTGTGGCCAACTCGAGGTTGGGTTGAGTTTGTAGCATAAATCTACCCGGACCCGCTCGGCTTAACTAGTCGCTACAAACAATAGGACCCAATGTGAGAAGTTGGTCATGTTGTGCTCGAACCCGAGGTTAGACCAAGTTGTGGTGTAAAGCTACCCGGACCCGCCCGGCTTAACTAGTAACCACAACAAGGTCTAATGTGAGAGGTTAAAGCACATTAAGTTAATTAATGCCTCCTGATTAGGGTTAAGTCATGGTCCACTTAATACTTAACCAATTTGGGCTTGATGGGTTAATCGGGGTTAAGTTATGAACCTTGGGTACACTTAACCAATTTAATCCACGTTTGGATCGGGTTAACCACATTTAACCCGTTAAGAAACCCTAGTTGCGTGGTCCTTTTCAGCAGTAACCCTCTTGATAGTATCATAAGACCCTAGGGACTAGGCTAGGGTGGGGCACGATTACTGGGCTGACATGTAAGCGACCAAAACGACGGCTGAGTAGGTACGCCGTTGTAGGTCCAGGCGGACTATGGTCGTGCACATAGTCCGGAGTTGGAGAATCAGGCACGGGTACCAGTAGATCTAGACTGTGCATACTTGATTGGTGTCTGAGGTTGACACCCTAGGACTTGATACACCCTAGGGTGTACCTAGCGCAGTTTAACTACATTGCATGTTTGGGCCATATGACACCGACACTTGACGAGTTAGGCTTATAGGGAGCCGATCAACTAGACCGTGTAGTTGGGCCTTGATTTAGGTCACCTCATGATGTTGGGCCAAGCTTGGGCCAAGGGATCAATTCTTGTTTTTACTTGACATGTTAGAATGCTAGTACACCCGTGGTGCAAAACTTAACCATGATTATGCGATGACACCTTTATCTATCTTGTTAGTTACTCATCATGCCAGTATGTTGTTATCCTAATGTTCATCTCAGCTTCTCATGCCAGTTAACTTTACTAGTTCAGACAGATAGTAGTTAGGGCTTACCAGTCTTTTTGACTGACCTGTTTTCTTTCGCCTCTTTTCTTCTGTTTCCCCCCCTCAGGTTCTCAGGGTGGGAACATTGGAGCTTAGCTTGGATCTTTATAGCTTGCTTACTGGATTTGCTCATGTACGTTTTTGGACATTGAGCTAGCTATGGTTTATCACTTCACTTTGGGGATAGTACTTTATGTATTTCAGTTTTTCAGTTTATGCTAGACTTTGTTTGTTGGAAAATAATGATCAAGTACTTTGTTGTAACATGACTATGGTTTTGAAATGCTAGTTTGATCCGCTGCTTTATTTACTCTGTTTTACTTATATGTTATGTCTTGTGATATCTGCATGCATGTTTACCTTGTTTAACGCCCCTCCAAAGCCAGTGTGCTTGCAAGAGTTACCCTGGCGGAGGTGGGGTGTTACACCAAGCATCAGTAGTCGTCCATTCGATGTGAAGATCGTCGGTATTCAATCACCGTCTTCAATGTCTTCGACTTTTAATCGTCGTAGTAATTATTCAGAATGGATTAAGCCCGATCTTTCCGAATAACTCGCGTATTTTTATAATAAAAAAAAACAAGTGTTGTAAAGACACATCCAACGCCTCATTCCAATTCAAAATATTCTTTAGGTAAAATATTCATATTATTAGGGAAAGGTTCCAATTAATTTTATCAAAGATAAATTCTTTCAGATTTATTCTTAAATCTTATTTCCAAAGATTTATTAAAACTCCAATTCAAATTTAATATCCAAAATCATTACTTTACGATATTCCAATTTAAGAAATAAATCTTATCTTTAATTGGGTTAAAGAATCAATGTCATTTAAAAACATTGTTTACGATAAACCCAAAATTATATTCCAATATATGGAATTTTCACAGAAATTAATCGATATATAATCGATATAGATTTCCGTATCAGATTAATAATATAAATGGAATAACGACAAAGCCCTTTTAAATTCCATATATAGTAACAGTCTTCTTTTATAAAAGCCTATCTCGATTATTTACCAATTTGAATTTCCACTCAATTCCAATTTAATGTATTAAATTGTAAAACTTGGCTTTGGAAAATTTCTTTTAAAATTTTAATAAAAAGATTTATAAATCTTAAATCATACTTTCACTGTTAATTGGGTTAAAGAACAAATGTCGTTTAAAAACATAGTTCACGGTAAACCTAATTCACATATCAATAATTCCAATTAATAAGTATAATTTGAAACACTAATAATCTTAGTTAAAAGATTTGTTCTTTCATACGAGGTTTAAGAACTGTGTTATTTAAGACACCATCCACGACAACCCAAAATCCAATTTCTTTATTTCAATATCTTTAAAAAAAAAATCTTTATTTGAAAGAAATTCTTTGTTCAAAATATTCTTTATATAAAAGACATTCTGAATCGGAAAGCGACTCAATCATTTACCATATAACTTTGGTTATATGGATTTCATACATCGTATGTAAATGACAAAAATTGATAAATAATCATCAAACCATCCATTCAACATCCAGTGTGAAGTTCACAACTGTGTGAGCATTAAAATGAAATAATAACGCTCATCGCAGCCTGTCAATCTATCGATTGACATACAAATAAATATTGGGACTAGTGTATATCAATTATCAACCCGATACCCGTGTAGGTTTTTCAGCCAACAACAGTACATATAAATAAATAGTTGGTTAATGAATTTAATCAATTTTAATACTACCGACATGTTGATGATGATGAACCAAACATGATATTTTATTCCTAATGTCGAAATAAAATATATTTGACTTGCATACTTTCTTTATATGTTTCTAATATCTAATAGAATGTAATTTACTTATATGATATTATTGCGGATGACAAATAAAAGATAATTTTTATTATACTTTATTTGTATGTAATTTTTCTTAACGTACAAGAAATAATCTCATTTTTATATGTTTCAATGTATAAACTAACACATAAAAATATTTATTTTAAATTGCATACCAATTTTAATGTTTGCATTAACATACAGAGACGTCAATTTAACTCACTTTTACATTCTAATGTAAGTTTTGACCAATAATATGATTCTTATATTTGAATACAAATTTTAATGTAAGTTTGCAAAAATAAAAATGATTTTTATATTTGCATATACATTCTATTGTATGTTATGCAAGTAAAATGATTATTATATTTGCATATAAATTTTATTTCAACAAAATGTATAAGAAGTGATACATCCATTTTGCTGACAATTCTATTTTATCAAAATGGGTATTTCTATGGTAACACAAACCTATTTCACAAAAGTACTATTTATGTTTAACTCTTTCATTTAACAAAAATGTAATTTTTGTTTTAATTCAAATCTAATTAACAAAAATGTATTTTTTGTTTTCAACCATCAGATTTAACAAAAGTAAATATTTTTGACAAAAATGATTATTTTGGTTCAACTAAGCTATTTGTCAAAAAATGGGTATTTTGATTCAACTAGTCTTAACTTGACAAAAGTATATATTTGGCCAAAAATATATGGTTTGCTTTATCTAATCTATTTTGGCAAAAATGGATATTTTGACAAAATGTAAATTTTGATTCAACTAATATTTTTCAACATAACAACAAAGGTAATGACTTTGTTTTGTTGACAAATCTAATTCAACAAAACAAATATTAGTGATGTGTTTGTTTTGTCGATGATTCTAATTCAACAGAACAAATGAAAGTAACATATTGGTTTTGTCAACTCTAATGCGACAAAAATGATAATGTTTTGTTCAAACCATTATAATTTGACAAAAGTGACCAATTTGTTTAACTATGATAATTTTTACAAAAGTGACAAAATGGATTTAAGTTTAGTAGTTTGACAAAAGCAACAAGATGGATTTCAACTATAGTAATTTAACAAAAGCGACAAAATGGGTTTCAACTTTTGTAAATTGGTAATGGTGAAGGTTTTAGCTTCATTCTTTTTTAGTGACACAAAAATGAATATTTTGTCTTATTCCTCTAAAATGACAAAAGTGAATACATATGTCTAAACCTTGTAAAATGACAAAATTAAATAATTTTGTCTCATTCTATTTAAATGATAAAAATGTATCATTTTGTATTGCAACAAAAGGACAAATAAACCTTATCTATCTATTTACTCTTTTTATTGAAGCTAAGATGACACAGAAAATTATATCTTTTTAATTCTAATATTTTTATTATAATCTATTTTAACAACCCAAGCGTTTTTGACCGTTCAAATCGACAATGGTCCTTAATGTCGACATAAACAGATCAAAAATACGGATAGCTATTGGGTTATAAATAAGTAAAGAAGAAAAAAAACAAATACAGAATCTTGCAGCGGAAGGACAAAATATAATAAATAAATAATAGTTCATGAAGCTGTTAAAATATACATTTTATTATATTTTACAATGATTATCAGAATAAATTAACATACAACATACCAGTGCATTTGCAGCGGAATAATAATAATAACACATTTGTTGAACTCCATCTTCATCTTCATAATAGTATCTTCAAAGAAAGTGAAACTTCGATAACTGCAACTCAGTCTGACCCGAGCGTATTGCAAAAAAAAGAAACACAACAAACACTCGGATCAGAACTAAATCATTCACATATTAGTCAAATTAAAATACGAAATAACAAGAGTGTTATGGGTGCAATAATCTAAAGAAGTATTATGATAATTTCACAAATGATTTTGGAAAAATGAAGCTATCATGAGCTCGTCCCACATCACACAATGCAAGCGCACACCAAATGAGCGAGTTTTGTCTTATGATAACCAAACATGCTTTCATACATGAAAATCTTCTTTCAATACTATTAATAGTGCATAGTGTTGAAAACCGTTTTGCAAATAAATATATTAATTTTAGCAAGCATAGCGGCTATGCCCACATACATAGTTTACAAACAAAACGAAAGGCTCGTATTGGATGTTGGGTTCCAATATGATGGTTCCTGACACGAAAGATCAATCCGGAACTAGATGCAACCTCACGGTTCATGGTTTTCATCCAGACTCAGGCACCAAACACCAGGTAAATCACCGGTTAACATCCAGACACGGACACCGAACATACCCTTTTTTTCCACGAGTTTCAAAGTAGATCTACCGCCGAAGCTTTCGAGTTTCAACAGAGATATAGATACAACCTAACCGCCAGTTTACAATCAATCCAAGGTGTGAGGTTCGTCGAAGTCACGATTTACACAATGCTATCACCAGTAGCTCACTTCATAACTTGAGTATGCCACATTGTCAATTTACAACATGTCACTGATTTCTATCAATACATAACCTCTAAGCACGTATAACTTAGAGACGGGAATAATTTATTTGCCACAATCCGATATATATTAACAGAAATCGGTGCTACGCAGTCAATTACAATGTCAGAGACACAATCCATACAAGTCCATCCTGGGTCTGAACGAAACAAATTCCGAAAATCCCCAAATATATTTAGACCTCATGCCACTTATAACCTCGTATTGAGTGATGAGCCCAATCGAGACATCAGCAGTCAATCCAAATAAATCTAAAGATTTCGGGTCTTCATTCGTTATTTTGATGTCTCCAATTTCCGTTATAACATCGTATTATTACTTGGAATGGTTTTCGAACATATATTCGATCCCGGTCTTTCCAAATAATAAGGGCAATTTTAAAACGATAGTCATGCCTCAAAATTTTCATATTAATATCAAGATTATTTTAAACATTGATTTTTGTTTATTCAAAGAAGAATATATTTTTATTTCAAATCTCGACTTGAATCAATGGTTTGAATCGAGAAATATTCCAATTTAATAAACATTAAAATATTTAAATAACTTGAAAAATAGATGATTATAAATAAAATCCTTTTTTAAAAATATATATATTAAAATAATTAGAGTATAATAAAATTATTTAAATCACTATATATATACATATATCAAATGCTTTAAAAAAACTTTAAATAATAAATAATATAATATAATTTACTTCAAATATATATATATATTAAATGTTTAATTAAAATAATCTTTAAATAATAAATATAATTTAATATAATTTATTTTAAAATCCATAGGTATGTATATAGCTAACTAATTTTAAAAACATAATTTTAATAAATATAATATAATTTATTTCGTTCCCATATCTCGATTTCAACTACATTTAAATTTGACCTTTCAATTAAAAGGGCTATTAAATTCGTATTCAATACAAATCTCAAACAATTCCAAGTACCGTCGAATATTCTGATTTTAAATTAAATTTAAAGAGAATTATTAAATTCAGCATTAAACAATTAAATTTAAGTAATCAAAACGTATTTAAATCCCATTCCCAAATTCCCATTATTTGGAATAATCGCCTTAACAATTTTCTGAAACATTTCGGAGTCGATATCAGTGCAGCAACAAATTTCACAACAAACATCCATCACAGTCATTTCATCCAAATGATAATTATTAAATCATTTCACTGGTCAATAGGGTACGGGATTTCAATTAGAGACTAGTTAAAATAATTAATTATCAATCTAAATTTGCACATTAACAAACTTGCATGTCAAATTTTTAAACAACCAACAATAATCCATTTCAACCATACAACCAACTTATTTCATAATTTAATTTAACACGTACGGGAATAATTCAGTAAGTTGTGAGCGAGAAATTCACTCACCTTTGATTTGAAACGAGACTAAAATCCAATTATAGCCCAAAAATCAATTATCTCAGAATCTGTCCAAACCAGCGCCATATTGTCCGGAATTCCAATACGATCCTAACAGAATAAACTGCGAATTAAACCGAGTTCGTATGCATAAGTTACAAGTGTTTACGAGATTAAAAAATCGAATTTATACAAAACAAACAAAAAAACAATTCTCACGCACATTTTATGCCACGTCAGCGTAGGCTTCTTCCTTTTCAACAATTCAACTCCCTCATGCATGTAGCCGATCAAACCCAAATAGCATATCTTCTCTCCTCTTTCATTTCCTCCCTGCTTCATGAAAGATCAAACCGTCCCTGATATACGGCCATTTCCCTCCCGACGCGCTACAGGAAAAAACCCACGACACATTTTTCTGTCAAAGCCCTTCAAACTCCTCCACATGAGGTGTCTCGCCAACTTATGCTCAGTGTCGGCCTTAAAAAGATGAACGCTCGACCATAGCCCAGTCGAAAACGAAACCTAGTTCTCGACCTTCGGCATGAGTCGCCATCAACCGTGAAGAAATAGATATGAGTGTGGAGAGAATCGAAAGATATGAATTTAAAAGATGGTTTCATGATTTTAGAAGGAGCGGATTTTTGGTCACGAATTTTTGAAGGCTAAAACGGAGTGGTGGCCATTTTCTATTTTGAACGAGAATAAGATTTGAGGCGGCTACAGGAATAAAGGGATTAGCTTAAGAATGAATTAGGTTAGAATTATGATTATTTATCGCTATTGCATGTCAAGCGTTATTAAGGGAATAAGGCCTTCAATTCTTTATTTATGTTTGATTCCATTCCAAAAATTATTCACTATGTCAATTCTTTACTTCATTAAATTTTCAATCTTTTTTTTATATATACATAAAATTTTAGTTTGAATTACAATTTTAAGCGAGCCGAATCAATTTATTTCCAATGGTTTCTTATTGAATTCAAGTCTTAATGTATATCAATACAAATTAAATCATAATTTCATTTAAAAACAATGCCTTTTACTTATGTTTTATTCAATCAAAATTCATTACCTAATAAGTTTAAATTAAGATTACATAATTAGATTTCATAATTAATCGTTAAATTCAAATTATATATTTATTGACTCAATTTAATCCAAATAAGTAAATTTTTAAATTTCAATTCTCAATAATTACATACATACCAAATTATAGCAATATTTACAATCAATGGAGATTATTGCATTTATAAAAAGTTGAGATTCATTATATACTCAAAATGATTTATATTCCTTGTATTCACAAATCTAGATTTTCAATATATAAACGGAGTTTCAAAATTTTATTTCAATTATTGATTACACCAATCAATTTCATAAAAATATATTAATATTTAATTTCTAACTTTTGTTGTAAATCAGTATAAACAAGATCATAAATTTATCTACAACCAATTCACGTTACAATTAACAAAATATGTTAAAATTAATTACTTAAATAATTTATTTAAGTTTCCACTATACATAAATGCAATTTCAATATTTCAAGTTTAATTGTAGATTTATTGGCTCAATTAAATTCATAAAATTTAATATTAAATTCCAAATCTCCATATTTAATGGTATATACCCAAATCATAATTATAATTATAATCAATGCAAATTATGACAATTAATAATAGATTGAAATTCATTGCATAATCAAATGATTTATATAATTCATATTCCATTGATTAAAATTACGAATAAAAAAATAAATATCAAATTTAGTTAATCCATTTTATGCTGTTAATTCGATATAAATTTCAATTTCCATTATAAATAGATTGTTAAACACCTTCATTATCGTATATAGCTATTGCAGTTCATTGTTCAACAAGTAAATTTTAGTTCATGCCTTATCAATATACGATATAAATCATAAATTTTAATATTTAAAACAATTTTGTTTTTAAATCACATAAAATTTAATATTTTAAATTGGCGCAAAACTTGGGATGTTACACTCTCCCCCACTTAAAACTTTTACTCCTCGAAAAGGCGTAGTAAGAAAATTGCCAATTTATATACCTAATCATATAATTTCTTATTCACTTTCAATTATTTTAATCGACATTGAATATATATATATATATATATGTATATACACACTAGCTTTGTTTACAACCACCTAATCCAATTCCATTTACATTCAGTATTCATTTGATTAGACTTCATAAGTTAAGTTTTGATTAATTATAGAATTTTGAATCTACCATCAATTTCATTTATCATTTGATTTGTTTGCATTCATATAACCAAGTCTACTTCTCTTCGAATGTTCATTCTCATTAACCTTTGTTACCCAAGTTTCATTTATTAGTATAATGTGCAATTACCAATTTATATTATCACTTTATGTAACGACCCGCATTCTACGCATCGTAGGATCGTAGAATATTTATTTTATCGTCATAGAGAGTCGTATGGTCATGTAACTTTAGGAGACGACTATTTGGGTCATTTCCCATATTCATAATTTTTCCCGATTTTTAAATGCCCGTTTTGCCCTTAGCTGGTCTTGTTTTGACCATAATTTTTGATTAGAAAGGAATTTTGACTGAAACCACTTCCATTGGATCTGGATGGTGGTTTACAATTCCGTAGAGTGGTCACATTAGCCAAACAGACTTACCTTTTGGGAGATATGGCTGAAACAAGTTTTAGATGGTGAAAACAGCTTAATTGGGCTTAACCGGGTGATTAACAGCTAGGCCCAAAGGGGGATTTCGGGATTTGGAGTATTTAAGGGCTGTTAAGGTTAGGGATTTCGGTTTTTAGACATTTTCTAGAGACATTTATTCAACCCTAACAATGGCCTCCAACATCTAAAACATCCCCAAACCACTTTCTAGTTGAAGATTAAGCTTAGCAACATCATATTAAGGAGAGATAACACCAAAGCAAGGTTAGAGCTGCTATTAGACATCAGTATTCGTGCCAAACAGAGATTCATTTCAGATCTGAGTTTCATTTGTGGCAAAGGTGAGTGATTTGCAAAGTTTCTCACTAATTACGATTAGGGGTAACTAGTGTTGATTAGCAAATCTATACATTAATAAATTCTGGAAAAAATATTTATAAAATTCGAAATGATGTTTTAGACCTCCGTTAGAAGTTTGGGTTAATTTGGTTAAGTTTTGCTAATCATATCATTAGATTTGCTTAAACATGCTTAAGGGAAAATTTGGGGTTTTGGCTATGTTTGATCCGTTTTAGCCTATCAAATTGTTGTTTTGGTGTTTGTGGTCAGTTCAACGTGTTGCTATGACTGTATGGTATGCTTTGTGATTGATTAGAAAAGTTAGAATGGTCGAAAATGCCGTCGTATGGCGTAAAACAGTCGCTGGAAGAACTGCAGGAAAATGGCCAGCAACCGGATTGGATCGCCCTTTCCGAACCCGACCCGGTCGTGACACTATCTTCACGAGCCGCTGCGAGTATGCATCCACGACCGATCCGATGGAGGGAGCTCGACACAATCCGCTGGAAGGACACATGACCCGACCCGATCCGCCAGAAGACCTCCGACCCGAACCACTTATGCGTCTTCGATCCGACCCGGAGCGGAGAGGAAGACTCGAGCTGCTTGCACCATGAACGGAGACCACGATCCGATGGGATGACCAAGACCGACCCGGTGGAAGGAGCACGACCCGATCCGACCCGAAGGAGCTTGTCACAAACTGATGATGCACCGAACCGAACCAAACTGAAGATAGATGAACGACTGAACCGATCCGGAGAAGACCAAACCCGAGATGCAAAGGTGGTCCTAATGAGAAGTTTATACTCTGGATCCAGATGGGAACCAACGAGTGAACTTCATGATTGGGCTTTGCGGCGGGACGTGTGCTAAGGGGTTGTCGATGTCTATGACTTTGGATCACTATGTATGGGAGGTACGTGAACGGATTCAGGGCCACAGTGGCCTAGGTACGACTAAAGAGCTATAGACCAATGAAGTTGGGTCATTTGTAAAGATTTGGTCATGACTCCATGGGGTAAGCTTGGTAGTAGCAGTAGTTGTACAAGTCGAACTCCGTCACTACTTCGTTGGGTCTAGTGATTGACAGTGGTGGACATCGTATGCTTTACGCACTGAGTGAGAGATGTGAGGATGGTTGCTATGTTTGATTTGTTAGCCATCATTATGACATGCACACCCCCACCCCCCCTATTCTCTACACCATATGTTAGTGGCACCTTAGAGTATTGTACGGTATGTAGTGCTAACTCTTTGGTTGCAGGTCCAGGTTCAGGTTTGGTTTAGTATACCTGTTATTGTTCTGTTTAGCTGCTTATCGCTCATACCAGACTTTTTGCCTGACCCAGAGTTTTATGTCTCTTCTTATTACTCTGGGTGCTCTCACGAGCAGACTAGAGACAGGTTAGGTGGTATGCACGAGTAGTTGTACCGGAGACGAGCAGGAAGCTTGCACGTATGATATATAGATATTCTCCCTGTGTCGCTGCTGGTCACTACTTTGGGCATTAGTAGTGTACCCTTCCTTTCTTTACTTTAGATATAGTTTTAAAGTTGTAATAATGGTACTGGATCATAAGCTGTATTTGGATTTTCCGCTGCCATGATGTTTAGTTTTCAGCTTATGCACTGTCTCGCCTATTTTATGTCAAGTATGTTGTTATTATATTTTATCCCATGCGTTGTGAGACATTCTACAGGTTTTCGATTAGTTCATTCTCTTCTTTCCTTTCTTTGGCGAATGTTTCGTGCTAGTCGGGCATGTGTACATCGCACTATCGGAGTAAATGCCGGCTGATGCGGGGCGGGCCGTCGCACTTGGTATCAGAGCTCTAGGTTGCGTAGTTAACCGAGGGAAAGACACCAGGGGGAGATAATACGTATATGAGAGCGCGTATTTGTGATTATTTTGGTTTTCAAAAGCAATATATATATATATATATTATTTGTAACAACCCGTATTTTAATAACATGTTAAAACGAGAATCAAGGCAGAATTTAATTTTAAATTCTGAATCAAGTAAAACGGGCTATGCCATTGCGTTCGTCTCGGAAAAATACGCGAAATAGAGTCCGAGTTTTCGAAAATCGGAGTCCGTATGACCCGTTAAAGGCCCAAAGAAGATTTCTGGGAATTTGAATTTCGGAAAACAGTTTTGGAAATCAGATCTGGGGCTAGGCGGGAAGTTTCCCCGCCTAGGCCATGTCGACAAGGCTGTCGACAGGCCTGTCGACTTGGGCCCAGACCAAGTCGACAGCTCTGTCGACTTGCCTGTCGACAGGGGGTGGCCGGGGCAAATAGCCTGGCGCACCTGTTTGTCTCACCTGGTCTTGTTCTTGGGCTGGGTCTGGAAGCTTCCGAGATCTGATGGTCCTAATCTATCCTAGGGTTAATCTAAGGGCCTAAAACTATCCTAATCTCTATAAAAAGACCCTAAACCTAACCTAAATCCCTAAAAATCAAACCTAGCAACTAAGTGCTGCCAAAATTAATTTTGATCATGGCCTCCATCTCCAATCCCTAGAGCCTATGCACTCAAATCAAGTTCAAATCAAAAGGTGCAAGCTTGCTACACCAAATCAAGGCCAAATCAACATTCCTATGCGAGTTCCATGACGATTCTTCTACAAAGGAGGCACCTTTCTTAGCCAAGATGATTCATGCTCCTTTCCCTAGGCCTAACTATGTAAGTTCTAGCTACTTTTGGATCAAAACGGTATTTTTAATGTTGACATGGGATAAAATGAGGCTAAACATGATTATGCGAACCTATATGAACCTTACCATGCCTCTTGGGTTCATATTTATGATCTTAGGCCATGTGAGCGAGTTAATCATGCCTCTCATGCTATGCATAACCTAGTTTAACTTGCAAGTTTGGATCTTTATGCATGAAATGCTAGCATGAACCTTTAGGAACCACTTTACGTGTGAAACATTGGCTAAGACAAGATTTTGGGGCTTATGCATGTTTATGAACCCAAACCCCTTATGCTAACATGCAAGTTTGTGGCCAAATCCTTTATGAGATTATGCATGCTCGTGGCCAATTCCCCCCCTTTTAAGTTGTGCATGTTTATGGCCAAACCCCTTTTGATAATATGTATGTTTGTGGCCAAATTACCTTATGACACTATGCATGTTTATGGCCAATCCCTTTATGATGTTATGCATGTGAAAGCCAAGCCCTTTTTGGCATCATGCATGTTTTGAGACCAATATGTGACATAGTATTCTTACTATGTTGACTCGCCTTGCTTGCGTTGGGAAAACACGATTTTGGGTAGTTAGATAAACATGAACATGTCGCAAAATCTTAACTTGAATATGACATGTGTTTATACTTGAAAATATGACTTGGAAGATAACATGGAAGTTGACATGTAAGTATGCATAAAAACATGAGCTTGGGAATTTACCTATTAAGTTAGGTCTACCCTTTGGGAATTTACCTATTAAGTTAGGTCTACCCAAATGCTTGAAAAACTTGTAACATGTTTTGGAAACATGATGAACTTAGATAATATGAGTGTGGCCAACTCGAGGTTGGGTTGAGTTTGCAACGTAAAACTACCCGGAACCGACCGGCCTAACTAGTAGTTGCAAACAATAGGACCCAATGTGAGAAGTTGGTCATGTCGCGCTTAAGACCCGAGGTTAGACTAGGTTGTGGTGTAAATCTACCCGGACCCGCCCGGCTTAACTAGTAACCACAACAAGGTCTAATGTGAGAGGTTGAGGGTGCATTAATTAAATTAATGCCACATAATAGGGTTAAGTTAATTTGATTAATGAGACTTAACCAAATATGATATGGACAAATGGGTTAAGTAATTTGATTAGGCTAATGATACTTAACAAAACATGATAAGCTTGGGTAGGTTAAGTAACTTGATTTGCCTAATGACACTTGACCATTTTTATACGACTAGTGGACGGGATTAAGTTAACCAACACTTAATCAATCCAACAAGATAACGTGATAAGGTTAAGTAAATTTTCTTAATGACACTTAACCGTATAATACAGTTAATGGATGGGGTTAAGATTAGGCTTAACTAATCTAAACACGGTAATTCGATAGGGTTAAGTTAAACACTTAACCAATTTAAACTTGATAATTCAATGAGGTCAAGTAACCCATACTTAACCGACTTAACTTGGTAATTTAATGGGGTTAAGTTAAACACTTAACTAATTTAACACGATGATTTGATGAGGTTAAGTGACCTATACTTAACCAATCTAACTCGTTAATTTGATGAGGTTAAGTTAACCTATACTTAACCAATCTAACGTGAAAACATGATAAGGCTAAGTCACGAATCGTTTCGAATACGCTTGACCGATTTGACTCGGTAATTTGATGAGGTCAAATTAATATATACTTAACCAATCTAAATTGATAATTAGACGAGGTTAAGCCATGGATTGCTTGATATACTTAACCAACTTGACACATGGTCTGTAGGGTTAAGTCTTGGACTTGGATACTTAGCTAGTTTCGACATGATTTGTAGACGGGTTAAGTTGTGAACTTAAGTGACACTTAACCCATTAGATAAACCCTAATTCGGAGGATTAGGTAGATAACCATAGTTAACAAGGATTATGGAAATAAGGCTAAGTGGTAAACCTTAGTTAAGGGAAACTAAGTAATAATTCTTAGTCAAGGAAATTTGGACCATTTCTTAGATAGATCAGTAACCCGATACGTTAGAGTATGCGTGTAGGAGCAGGCTATCTGATTTGGATAAAGGCTCCAACGAACTGGGTAACGAAGCAGCGGCTTCGGGGAACGTGAGGATATTCTTGGGATCCCTCTGTGAGCTGTCAGGTCATTATACTAGGCTCACGAGAGGTTGAGGTCTGCGGTAGAAGAACCAAGAATATGCCTTGGTTGCTATGCGAGCGACCTAAAGACTGGGGTGGATAGCAGTGAGTCGGCGGATACATAAGGTGCCCGAGATAGCAAGTTCGTCGATCATCTACCATCTTGAGTAAAGCGTGTACGTACGGAAAGGCAGGGAACACCCAACATACCATAATTGCTATCTAATTATGGGTGAGGTAGGCCGTAGGATGTGGGCTGGCCGGAGTGTAGTTCTCATGTAAGATTTTCTCTTGTGTTGCCTTTCACTAGTTGAGGGAGGGGTCTCGTGGGACCATAGCCACGTGTAGAAAAGCAGACCTTAGTATCTGCATCGGCAGATAAATCTAAAGCTCCCGACCGAGTCCTGTATTTCTTGTTTTGGCCGGTGACAGGACTCGGATGGCACGATGTGATACATGTGCATCCAGTTATAGAAAAACGATTCACGATGAATGCGTGGGAAAAAGGGCGCGGTTGAGGGTTAGCGTAATCCCTAGTGGCCTAGGTGGTTTAACCCAAACCGAAATACGAAAGCGTGCAATAGGTAAGCGTAATCCCTAGTGGAGCTAGGTGGCGTAAGTCCTAGTAGTTCAAACGATGATTCATATAGAAGAGCCTAGCTAGAACAAGGGTGACGGTCCAAATGACTTCAAGGGTAATACGACATGAGGAAGCCCGTACGAGGTACGGCAAAGGACTGAACTTATATACATGGAAAGAAACATATGATTTGAGTAACCTATATAGGTGATATATTAGGTTGACACGGACCATTACACGACTTTGAGCAAGGGACGTTCATGGTTAACACATGACGCGGGTAGGGATACTAGTACGAGAGGTGCAGAGCAAATATACATGTTAGAACTAGGAAGAATATACATAATAGATACCGTGGGATGTTAGACGGGGTAGATACCTTGGGATAATGTACTCGATAGAAATCTGACGAGGTGATACCTTGATTTATCATAACACCGTAGTTTATCATGATACCTTAGTTTACCTTGCCGCAGTAGTTCAACCGGCTACCCTGGTTTATCTATCTTGTAGTTATCCTTATGTTTACTTTCAGTTTATGCATGTCATGTTACTTTTACCTGTTTTTATACTGGAAGTAGATAGGACTTACTCAGTCTTTTTGACTGACCCGTTTTGTTTCGCCTCTTTTCTTCCGTTTCCCCCCCGGGTTTCAGGGAGGAAACAATGCTGTTTAGTTCGGACTTCTTCTGCTTGAAGGTCATCATGGATGGCTTGGATTTCTCTTGGCTATGGCTACTTTACGGTTTTACTTGGGGAATGATTTATGAAAAAGTCTTTATGCTTCTTTACTATTGCAAGACAGGTTTTGATGTACTCTGATGTAAAAGGCTTTAGACCTTATTTATTCATGTTATGAAAGTTTGATTTCACTTCCGCTATTTATATATATGTTCTGTCTTGTGATATTTCTGTGCATGTTTACCAATAATGCCCCTCTAAAGCTAGTGCATTCCTTTGCGAGTGACCCTAGCGGAGGTGGGGTGTTACATTTGGTATCAGAGCAGAAGGTTACCAGACTGGGCAAAAATTTTTAAAGACCTTCTGAAAATTATTTGAAAAACCGTTTACAAAGAAGCATTTTTCAAGAAAATTTTCTTTTAAAAAAAGAAAAAGGCTATTCCCCAAAGGCCATTAGCATCATCCTTGTTTCCTTGATTTAATCTCTTTTCCTTTCTTTCCTCCATCTGTAGTCACAGTAGTTTTAACTGCGACTAGTCTTTTCTACCTACGAAAGTGTTTTCCATACGATGGAGGCGGTTCTCGAGAGACCAGTGACCGCGTTATAAGAAAGGATCGTGAGAAAGAAGGATAAAGGATACGAGCTTAAGGATGAGCAACTTGTTGGTATGGCTTAGTCCTTAAAGGAGGGAGAAAGATGAACAATGAAACCCATGACGAGAGAGTACCTTTGGCATGGTAAAACGGGGCGGATAGTTAAGTATTATGGGACAAGGACAAGATCATCGGGAGGGCAGTAGTATGCTCTCATTTCTAGAGTACCTCGGAAGGAGGGTAACGATCTTGTCAAAGGTTTTGCTTTTCTTCTCTATCATCCCATTAGGACTTCGTTGTTCGTATCATTTAAGTCTGCTTCGGTAGTTGAGTCTCTGCACCTTAAGTACTAGCGTAATAGAGGATCCCATTTTTGTCTCAAAGTCCCATTGGAGAATCAGTCCATTTATACATGACTTGTTTGGATTTGGGAATGTCTATGCCAAGTGTTGAATTTGGAAATAATGCTTATGTTTATAAGCTATGGATGGATTCTAGGGATGAAGTGGTTATCCAGTAGGGGGTGCCACTCTCGGTTTTGATAGGTGGGTAGTTAGACCTTTTGACTAGCCTTGGTAATGCCCTCGAAGTATCGTGTAACCTTTTTGAGGTTCTGTCATGACTAGTTACTTAGAATCCCTTGATGCCTTTATTGGAAATTTGAAGCCCGATCGAGTGGTGTTCGCCAATAAGACGGATGGTCTACTTCATTTATGCATGGGTTATAGAGATCACCCTAGTAAGTGCGCATGATAACCTGATTGACATCTGTTTACTTTCAAGAGAAAGTTCTTCTACATGGAATACCTTATAGTATATAAACGAGATCCAAGATTCACTAGTGAATTTTGGAAAGCTTGCATGAGATCATGAGTACGCAGTCATGTTTGCGTCAAGTATTCTAGGAAAAGGATAAGTGCAAGAGGAACGAGAGGCGACGAAGAAATGAGTTCCAGCTCATGTTATGGAAACAGGAATAAGAAGCTACAAAATCGCGAAGTTAAAAGACGACTTTGATGGTCAAAGACTAGATACGCGCATGATATCTCTTTTTGGGAGTATATCCTTGATCCCTGTTTTCTGTAGAGCTTACTTGTAGGCTATCTTTTGTGGACATCCTCTCGGTCCTATTCTCCGTTACAAACCCTGTAAGGAGTTTGTCCTGTTTATTTTCTCGACCCTGTTTCAGGGAATTCTAGGTAGAACCCTATGGATGTAAACATGTATTTGAAACATGTTATGATTGATATGGTTGCAAGTGGTTGCAAGTGGTTGCTCGTGGATGCGCGAATACACATTAGATACTAGCTCGACTCGGTCACATTTCATATTGCATATGCACGAGTATTTATACTTGTTTATGGATGAAATCGAATGTGTTATCATGCGGTTGTTGCATATGAATGAATGATTGTGCACGCATATAGTATCTATATGACTAGGACTATTTGCATACATGTTGGATTCATGGCACTATACATATTTTGCATTAGAAAGATTATTCAGGCCTGATCATTAGCATTAGCTAAGGAACATGTACACACACGTTTTGCATATATACATACAGCATTAGAAATCATCTAAGGACAATGGTTGCTTGTGGATGATGTTTTGAGTAGATGGATGATGGATGGTAGGATATGTTCTTCCTAACTTAGAGATTTCGGGGACGAAATCCTAAAAGGTGGGGAGAATGTAACAACCCGTATTTTAATAACATGTTAAAACGAGAATCAAGGCAGAATTTAATTTTAAATTCTGAATCAAGTAAAACGGGCTATGCCATTGCGTTCGTCTCGGAAAAATACGCGAAATAGAGTCCGAGTTTTCGAAAATCGGAGTCCGTATGACCCGTTAAAGGCCCAAAGAAGATTTCTGGGAATTTGAATTTCGGAAAACAGTTTTGGAAATCAGATCTGGGGCTAGGCGGGAAGTTTCCCCACCTAGGCCATGTCGACAGGGCTGTCGACAGGCCTGTCGACTTGGGCCCAGACCAAGTCGACAGCCCTGTCGACTTGCCTGTCGGCAGGGGGTGGCCGGGGCAAATAGCCTGGCGCACCTGTTTGTCTCACCTGGTCTTGTTCTTGGGCTGGGTCTGGAAGCTTCCGAGATCTGATGGTCCTAATCTATCCTAGGGTTAATCTAAGGGCCTAAAACTATCCTAATCTCTATAAAAAGACCCTAAACCTAACCTAAATCCCTAAAAATCAAACCTAGCAACTAAGTGCTGCCAAAATTAATTTTGATCATGGCCTCCATCTCCAATCCCTAGAGCCTATGCACTCAAATCAAGTTCAAATCAAAAGGTGCAAGCTTGCTACACCAAATCAAGGCCAAATCAACATTCCTATGCGAGTTCCATGACGATTCTTCTACAAAGGAGGCACCTTTCTTAGCCAAGATGATTCATGCTCCTTTCCCTAGGCCTAACTATGTAAGTTCTAGCTACTTTTGGATCAAAACGGTATTTTTAATGTTGACATGGGATAAAATGAGGCTAAACATGATTATGCGAACCTATATGAACCTTACCATGCCTCTTGTGTTCATATTTATGATCTTAGGCCATGTGACCGACTTAATCATGCCTCTCATGCTATGCATAACCTAGTTTAACTTGCAAGTTTGGATCTTTATGCATGAAATGCTAGCATGAACCTTTAGGAACCACTTTACGTGTGAAACATTGGCTAAGACAAGATTTTGGGGCTTATGCATGTTTATGAACCCAAACCCCTTATGCTAACATGCAAGTTTGTGGCCAAATCCTTTATGAGATTATGCATGCTCGTGGCCAATTCCCCCCCTTTTAAGTTGTGCATGTTTATGGCCAAACCCCTTTTGATAATATGTATGTTTGTGGCCAAATTACCTTATGACACTATGCATGTTTATGGCCAATCCCTTTATGATGTTATGCATGTGGAAGCCAAGCCCTTTTTGGCATCATGCATGTTTTGAGACCAATATGTGACATAGTATCCTTACTATGTTGACTCGCCTTGCTTGCGTTGGGAAAACACGATTTTGGGTAGTTAGATAAAGATGAACATGTCGCAAAATCTTAACTTGAATATGACATGTGTTTATACTTGAAAATATGACTTGGAAGATAACATGGAAGTTGACATGTAAGTATGCATAAAAACATGAGCTTGGGAATTTACCTATTAAGTTAGGTCTACCCTTTGGGAATTTACCTATTAAGTTAGGTCTACCCAAATGCTTGAAAAACTTGTAACATGTTTTGGAAACATTATGAACTTAGATAATATGAGTGTGGCCAACTCGAGGTTGGGTTGAGTTTGCAACGTAAAACTACCCGGAACCGACCGGCCTAACTAGTAGTTGCAAACAATAGGACCCAATGTGAGAAGTTGGTCATGTCGCGCTTAAGACCCGAGGTTAGACTAGGTTGTGGTGTAAATCTACCCGGACCCGCCCGGCTTAACTAGTAACCACAACAAGGTCTAATGTGAGAGGTTGAGGGTGCATTAATTAAATTAATGCCACATAATAGGGTTAAGTTAATTTGATTAATGAGACTTAACCAAATATGATATGGACAAATGGGTTAAGTAATTTGATTAGGCTAATGATACTTAACAAAACATGATAAGCTTGGGTAGGTTAAGTAACTTGATTTGCCTAATGACACTTGACCATTTTTATACGACTAGTGGACGGGATTAAGTTAACCAACACTTAATCAATCCAACACGATAACGTGATAAGGTTAAGTAAATTTTCTTAATGACACTTAACCGTATAATACAGTTAATGGATGGGGTTAAGATTAGGCTTAACTAATCTAAACACGGTAATTCGATAGGGTTAAGTTAAACACTTAACCAATTTAAACTTGATAATTCAATGAGGTCAAGTAACCCATATTTAACCGACTTAACTTGGTAATTTAATGGGGTTAAGTTAAACACTTAACTAATTTAACACGATGATTTGATGAGGTTAAGTGACCTATACTTAACCAATCTAACTCGTTAATTTGATGAGGTTAAGTTAACCTATACTTAACCAATCTAACGTGAAAACATGATAAGGCTAAGTCACGAATCGTTTCGAATACGCTTGACCGATTTGACTCGGTAATTTGATGAGGTCAAATTAATATATACTTAACCAATCTAAATTGATAATTAGACGAGGTTAAGCCATGGATTGCTTGATATACTTAACCAACTTGACACATGGTCTGTAGGGTTAAGTCTTGGACTTGGATACTTAGCCAGTTTCGACATGATTTGTAGACGGGTTAAGTTGTGAACTTAAGTGACACTTAACCCATTAGATAAACCCTAATTCGGAGGATTAGGTAGATAACCATAGTTAACAAGGATTATGGAAATAAGGCTAAGTGGTAAACCTTAGTTAAGGGAAACTAAGTAATAATTCTTAGTCAAGGAAATTTGGACCATTTCTTAGATAGATCAGTAACCCGATACATTAGAGTATGCGTGTAGGAGTAGGCTATCTGATTTGGATAAAGGCTCCAGCGAACTGGGTAACGAAGCAGCGGCTTCGGGGAACGTGAGGATATTCTTGGGATCCCTCTGTGAGCTGTCAGGTCATTATACTAGGCTCACGAGAGGTTGAGGTCTGCGGTAGAAGAACCAAGAATATGCCTTGGTTGCTATGCGAGCGACCTAAAGACTGGGGTGGATAGCAGTGAGTCGGCGGATACATAAGGTGCCCGAGATAGCAAGTTCGTCGATCATCTACCATCTTGAGTCAAGCGTGTACGTACGGAAAGGCAGGGAACACCCAACAGACCATAATTGCTATCTAATTATGGGTGAGGTAGGCCGTAGGATGTGGGCTGGCCGGAGTGTAGTTCTCATGCAAGATTTTCTCTTGTGTTGCCTTTCACTAGTTGAGGGAGGGGTCTCGTGGGACCATAGCCACGTGTAGAAAAGCAGACCTTAGTATCTGCATCAGCAGATAAATCTAAAGCTCCCGACCGAGTCCTGTATTTCTTGTTTTGGCCGGTGACAGGACTCGGATGGCACGATGTGATACATGTGCATCCAGTTATAGAAAAACGATTCACGATGAATGCGTGGGAAAAAGGGCGCGGTTGAGGGTTAGCGTAATCCCTAGTGGCCTAGGTGGTTTAACCCAAACCGAAATACGAAAGCGTGCAATAGGTAAGCGTAATCCCTAGTGGTGCTAGGTGGCGTAAGTCCTAGTAGTTCAAACGATGATTCATATAGAAGAGCCTAGCTAGAACAAGGGTGACGGTCCAAACGACTTCAAGGGTAATACGACATGAGGAAGCCCGTACGAGGTACGGCAAAGGACTGAACTTATATACATGGAAAGAAACATATGATTTGAGTAACCTATATAGGTGATATATTAGGTTGACACGGACCATTACACGACTTTGAGCAAGGGACGTTCATGGTTAACACATGACGCGGGTAGGGATACTAGTACGAGAGGTGCAGAGCAAATATACATGTTAGAACTAGGAAGAATATACATAATAGATACCGTGGGATGTTAGACGGGGTAGATACCTTGGGATAATGTACTCGATAGAAATCTGACGAGGTGATACCTTGATTTATCATAACACCGTAGTTTATCATGATACCTTAGTTTACCTTGCCGCAGTAGTTCAACCGGCTACCCTGGTTTATCTATCTTGTAGTTATCCTTATGTTTACTTTCAGTTTATGCATGTCATGTTACTTTTACCTGTTTTTATACTGGAAGTAGATAGGACTTACTCAGTCTTTTTGACTGACCCGTTTTGTTTCGCCTATTTTCTTCCGTTTCCCCCCCCCGGGTTTCAGGGAGGAAACAATGCTGTTTAGTTCGGACTTCTTCTGCTTGAAGGTCATCATGGATGGCTTGGATTTCTCTTGTCTATGGCTACTTTACGGTTTTACTTGGGGAATGATTTATGAAAAAGTCTTTATGCTTCTTTACTATTGCAAGACAGGTTTTGATGTACTCTGATGTAAAAGGCTTTAGACCTTATTTATTCATGTTATGAAAGTTTGATTTCACTTCCGCTATTTATATATATGTTCTGTCTTGTGATATTTCTGTGCATGTTTACCAATAATGCCCCTCTAAAGCTAGTGCATTCCTTTGCGAGTGACCCTAGCGGAGGTGGGGTGTTACATTATTAGTATAGTTAAGGATGAAGTCGCACTGCACTGGCACCACTATGGAAATGGTTAATCGTTTTCTCTGTGCAGATTAAACGATGAGCCGATACGCAAGGGGTACCGGTAGAGGAGCCAATAATGGGAATGTTGCTGATATGAGGACGATGTTTACTGATCTCATGAGGGAGATACTTAGAGATGTGCAGAGGGCTGCTCCCAATGTTGGTAATGGAGTTGGTCCAATAGTGCAGGCGCCTAGGGCCGATTTCGCCGACCTGAACAAGGATTATACTAGTCTTGGTGGAAAGCCGTTCCATGGAACGGAGTTGGCTACGGATGTTCAGGATTAGTTGGATAGCTGCGAGCGTATCTTCGAAGACTTGGGTATCGAGGATGTGATGAAGAGAAGTCTAGCATCCCGTCAGCTGCAAGGACGGGCAATGAATTGGTGGAATGCTATAAAGGCAGCTACACCCTAGGATCAGATTTCTTGGGATCAGTTTAAGGTTCGCTTAAGCGATAAGTTCATTCCAGCTGCTCAGAAGTCAGTGTTGTTTAAGAGATTCTTGGAACTCAAGCAGAATGGCAGAGCTGTCTCAGAGTATATTTCCGAATTCGACACTTTGTCGAAATATGGGTTATCCCTAATAGATACTGCCGAGAAGAAGAACGAGAAGTTCATAACTGGATTGGATGGATACTTGGGGAAAGGCTTATTAACCACATTGATGAGACATTTGAATCGATTGTGGGGAAAGCTTTAAGATCGGAAAGTCTTTACCCTAAGTCGAAGACTGAGGTCGCATTTGCAGAGGAGCCAAAACCGCAAGCAAGCGGTGGAGGCAAGAGTAGTTCTCCGAATAAGAGGAAGCAGAACAAGAATAAGGATAACTAAAAGAAGAAGAAAGATGTTGAGTGCTTTAGCTGTGACAAGAAGGGTCACTATGCTAGTAATTGTCGAGCGAAGCCGGCAGACAGGAAGTGCTTCAACTGTGGCCAAGTGGGACATCACAAGGACAAGTGTCCGCAACCCCCTAAAGAAAAGCATATGGTGAAAGCATATGCCCTTAATGCTATTCCTTCTTTGTCGAATGCCCCAACTGCGGCGGAGAAGGGAAAGAATGTCGTTATTCAAGGTATGCTTTCTGTTTATGATGTTCCTGTTCGAGTATTGTTTGATACCGGAGCTTCCATTTCTTTCATATCTAGTGACCTGGTAGATAGGTTGGGATTGGATCCCGAGATTGTCGATAGACCTTTAGTAGCAACAAACCCGATTGGTGGATCAACTAACCTTAGCATGATTTGTCGTAATGTGGTCTTATCGAGTCATGGATGCATGTTTGTTTGTGATTGCTTTGTTTTGGTCTTTACTGGGTTTGGCATTATTTTGGGAGTCGATTGGCTCCAAAGATACGGGGGGTGGTAGACTGTGAGGGCTTTTTGGTGACAGTTAGAGTGGATGATGGGCGAAGGGTAGTGTTTGGTGGTCTACCCAGTGAGGGGGTAATGGCTAGTTTTCTACATTCCCTCGACATCCCACATGATGAGTTGTCAAGTTTGCCCCATGGTTGGCCAGTATCCGGATGTCTTCCAGGAAGTGACCGGGCTTCCACCACATCGAGAAATTGAGTTCCGTATTAATTTAGTGAAAGATGTTAGACCTATAGCGATGCCACTTCATCGTCTGGTGCCAAGGAAGCGGCGAGAGCTCGGGGTGCAAGTAAGCGATCTTTTGAAGAAGGGCTTTATCAGAAGAAGTGTCTCTGAATGGGGAGCACCAATTGTGTTTGCTACCAAGGCGGATGGTTCCCTTCGATTGTGTGTAGACTACCGCGAGTTGAATAAGGTGACGAGGAAGAATAATTATCCTCTACCACGGATAGATGATTTGTTTGATCATTTAAGTGGCGCGAGAGTATTTTCCCAACTGGATCTTGCGACAGGTTTTCATCAGCTTAGAGTGGAAGCTGAGAGTATAGCTAAAACGACCTTCCGGACGCCGTCTGGATTTTATGATTGGTTGGTTATGCCATTCGGGTTAACTAATGCGCCGGCATATTTTGTGGATCTTATGAATAGGGTATTCAGAGATCAGTTGAATAAGTTTGTGCTTGTGTTCGTGGATGATATTTTGGTCTACTCGAGGACAGAGGAAGAACACAAGGAACATTTGAGAATAGTGATGGAGGTGTTGAGGAAACACCAGTTGAAAGCAAAGTTTTCTAAGTGTCACTTCTGGAGGAGGGAAGTGAGATTCTTGGGCCATGTTGTTTCAGAGAATGGTATTGCCGTGGATACGGATGCATGTGGTACCAGACTAGGTGCTGTCTTGATGCAAGGAAGTAGGGTTGTAGCTTATGCAAGTCGACAACTGAAACCGCACGAGATAAGATACCCTACCCATGACTTGGAATTAGCAGCGATCGTATTCACATTGAAGATGTGGAGACATTATCTCTTGGGAGAAAGATTTGAGTTGTTTACCGATCATAAATCATTAAAGTATCTCTTCTCTCAAAAAGATTTAAATCTCTGTCAACAGAGATGGTTAGAATTCTTGGCTTCCTATGATTTCGATATCGCATATACACCTGGAAAGGGCAATGCGGTAGCTGATGCCTTGAGTAGGAGACATTCCATTTTAGGGGCTATGTTTCTAGAATGGAAGCAACTGGAGTACATCGCTGGCTATGATTTCAGACCAAAGTGCAAATTGGATCCAGAAATGTTAGCAAGTTTGACGATCAGACCCACTTTGATTGAACGGATTGGTTTCAGTTAGAGGAACGATCCTAACCTACTGGAAATCATCTCAAAGTTAGAGGTGGAAATCGACGGAGAGATGAACAAGTATGGGCTTGATCGAGATGGATGGCTTAGAAAGAATGGAAGACTAGTTGTACCCGATGTCAATGGATTGAGAGATGAAGTGCTTAGAGAATGTCATCACTCAAAACTGACTATACATCCCGGTGGTAACAAGATGTACCGAGACATGAAGCAGACCTACTACTGGGAAGGGATGAAAAGAGACGTTAGGAAGTTTATATCCAAATGCATGGATTGCCAGCTAGTTAAAGCTGAGCAAAAGAAGCCTAGTGGTTTGTTGCAACCATTAGAAATTCAAGAATGGAAATGGGAACAAGTCTCTATGGATTTTATTGATGGGTTACCAAGAACTAGGTCGGGCCATGATAGCATTTGGGTGATTGTGGACCGATTGACTAAGAGTGCAAGGTTTGTACCCGTCAAGTCAAACAGGACAACAGCTAAGTTAGCTGAACTATATGTAAAGTGGGTAGTGAGATTTCATGGAATACCCAAAGGCATTGTAAGTGACCGAGATCCGTTGTTCACTAGTGGATTTTGGAAAAGCTTACAAGAGGCGTTAGGATCAGAATTACATCTCAGTTTCGACCCAAAGTCCAATCAATACCGTAATCCAAACGTTTCCGGTTCTGCGGGCGTTCACGGAAATGAGCGTAACTTTCAAACCGTAAGTCCGTTTAGGCCAAGTATATTAATCCGGGCTCCATATATTCATTGGCGACCCCAATCAATTGGGGGGGGGGGCAGTATATTAATTGGACCAATCCAGCCCAGTATATTAATTGGGGACCGATCCAAACTATTCTTAGACCGAAGGCCCTACCACTAATCCGGCTAGCTAGTGAGCGGTTCTTGGGATTCCATTTGGATTCTTGGTTTTGTAACGGCTGTGGCGCTGGTTGGCGCTTCCTTGGTAGAGGACCTCCCTCCTAAGTCTCGTAGGCACCTCGGTAACAAACCCACAACTTTGGGATCCACGAGAAAGCGGACCTAGGGTGATCTTGCCACGTTTTCCGTATGATCCTCTCAATGACTGGTGGACCGATATCTCTGTAGAATTCTTCTACTTTGAGATAGCATTTGGTCTTAGGATTGGTACTGACCAGGTGATCAGAGGTGCTTGCGGGTGTAACGTGCTAGACCTAAAACTTCCCGTTGGTCACCTAATCTTTTGGGAAATCAAATAGCGCAGATTCACGAAGAAGCCTTGCGCTATTTACCAGTGAGTGGTATTATTGGACTGATCCTTTGAGCTCTCTCAGCCTTTGATCGGAAATCAAGCAGCTCTTGAACCAATTTGACAGATTTGGATTCCTATATATCCACTCATGTGGTACTACATCATACGATTCGCACCCCAGTATATTAATTGCGGAATTTTATATTTCTTTTTTTTTATATTTTCGGAAAAGACTCCCCTTATTGAGCAGGACTAAGTATTATTCCCCTTGTTTGGTTGGATATCACCTTGTTTTGGCCGATCTTAGTATAGGCGTTTTTTTATGGATCTCCATTTCAAGTATTGCCCCTATTGGACTTCTTATGTCAGGATATGGGTCGAATAATAAATATTCTTTTTCAGTCGAATTGGAATGTAATATACTTGCTACTTTTCTTTGACTCTTGCAATTGGAACCTGCAAGGATAGCTAGGAAATCCGTTTTAACCGAGCCAGATCTGGTGTATCATAGAGGATTTGCCTTTTCTATTGATTCCTACGGATTGGATCAAAAAAATTCTTGAATGAGGTATTCAACTACAGAGATGAATCGAAAAAGAAATCTTTATTGGTTCTACCTCCTCTTTTATTCGAATCCCCTAATGGAAAATGAAGGAACTCTTGCTTCTTTTCGCTAATAAGTGCTCTATCGCCCTATCTTACTTAAGCCCCTATCTGAGAAGGACGGAACAGAAAGATTCGATGATCTGCCTACGCCCCTTACCCATATAGTTTTGACCCAACGCCGATGGATTTTATATTCTCTTTACTGAATCCCAAAAAATTGGATCCAATTCAAAACCAGATATGTCCATATATGGAAAATTTTGAGGAGTTGGTTTCAATTTATGTCGGATTGCTAAACATATAGTTCCTCAAATCGAATTTTCGAAGCAAGCGGACTGGCCTTGCCAGTGAATGGTCCCTCTTGAGAGCTTGCATATTAGACTTTGGTGGATCATGGGATGACCATTTACATCTAGTAGAGTTTGCATATAATAATAGTTATCAATCCAGTATTGGTATGGCTCCATTTGAAGCTTTGTACGGAAGACTGTGCAACTCACCGTCATGTTGGTTAGAAACTGGTGAGAAGTTTGTGCTTGGACCAGAAGTAATTAGAGAAACATCAGACAAGATTAAGGTTATCCAACAGCGAATGAAGGCTGCCCAGGATAGGCAGAAGAGTCATGTCGATAAGAGGAGAAGAGATTTAAAGTTCTCCATTGGTGACTTGGTGTTTGTCAAGATATCTCCGTTGAAGAGCGTGATACGATTTGGCAGGAGAGGCAGGTTAGCACCAAGATTCATTGGTCCATTCCCAGTTCTAGAAAAAATTGGGAATTTGGCATATAAAGTTGAATTACCAGAGAAGATGGCAGGAGTTCATAACGTGTTTCATGTTTTCCAGTTAAGGAAATTCGTGCATGACCCCGATGTGACTATTTCACCTGATCAGTTGGATGATATCGAGGTTGAACCCGAGGCGGTTGGGAACCGCAGGCCTATGCGTATTGTTGGGAACGATACGAAGCAACTTCGAAGGAAAGCAGTGAAATTAGTCAAAGTTCAGTGGGGCGAGAATAAAAATGATGGTACTTGGGAGACAGAGGAGAGCATTAAGAAGACGTATCCAGAACTCTTCGCCCGGTAAGATTACAGTTTCAATTTAGTCTTTCCGCATGCTAGGATAGGTTTGTTTTGCATGATTGATTGTTGTATATGGCTGGTAGGCATGCGGGATCCTTTGTATGTTTTGGGTTAAGGAATTTCGGGGACGAAATTTCTTAAGGGGGGAGGGGGGAAGAGTGTAATGACCCGCATTCTACGCATCATAGGATCGTAGAATATTTATTTCATCGTCATAGAGAGTCGTATGGTCATGTAAATTTGGGAGACGACTATTGGGGTCATTTCCCATATTCTTAATTTTTCCTGATTTTTAAATGATCATTTTGCCCCTAGTTGATCTTGTTTTGACCATAAATTTTGAGTAGAAAGGAATTTTGACCTGGTACCACTTCCATTGGATCCGGAAGATGGTTTACAATTCCGTAGAGTGGTCACATTAGCCAAACGGACTTACCGTTTGGGAGATATGGATGAAACAAGTTTCAGATGGTGAAAAACAGCTTAATTGGGCTTAACCGGGTGATTAACAGTTAGGCCCGAAGGGGGATTTCGGGATTTGGAGTATTTAAGGGCTATTAGGGTTAGGGATTTCGGTTTTTAGACATTTTCCAGCTGCCATAGACATTTGTTCAACCCTAACAATGGCCTCCAACATCTAAACATCACCAAACCACTTTCTAATTGAAGATTAGGCTTAGCAACGTCATATTAAGGAGAGATAGCACCAAAGCAAGGTTAGAGTTGCAGTTAGACATCAGTATTTGTGCCAAACAGAGATTCATTTCAGATCTGAGTTTTATTTGTGGCAAAGGTGAGTGATTTGCAAAGTTTCTCACTAATTACGGTTAATTAGGGGTAATTAGTGTTGATTAGCGAATCTATACGTTAATAAATTCTGGAAAAAATATTTATAAAATTCGAAATGATGTTTTAGACCTCTGTTAGAAGTTTGGGTTGATTTGGTTAAGTTTTGCTAATCATATCATTAGATTTGCTTAAACATGCTTAAGGGAAAATATGGGGTTTCGGCTATGTTTGATCCGTTTTAACCTATCAAATTGTTGTTTTGGTGTTTGTGGTCAGTTCAATATGTTGCTATGACTGTATGGTATGCTTTGTGATTGATTCGAAAAGTTAGAATGGTCGAAAACGCCGTCGTATGGCATAAAACAGTCGATGGAAGAACTGCAGGAAATTGGCCAGCAACCGGATCAGATCGCCCATTCCGAACCCGACCCGGTCGTGACACCATCTTCACGAGCCACTGCGAGTATGCATCCACGACCGATCCGATGGAGGGAGCTCGACATGATCCGATGGAAGGACACATGACCCGACCCGATCCGCCAGAAGACCTCTGACCCGAACCGCTTATGCGCCTCCGATCCGACCCAGAGTGGAGAGGAAGACTCGAGCTGCTTGCACCGCGAACGGAGACCACGATCCGATGGGATAACCAAGACTGGCCTGGTGGAAGGAGCACGACCCGATCCGACCCGACCCGAAGGAGCTTGTCATGAACTGAGATGTTGAGCACGAACTGAGGATGCACCGAACCGAACCGAACTGAAGATAGAAGGAAGGACTGAACCGATCCGGAGAAGACCAAACCCGAGATGCAAAGGTTGTCCTAATGATAAGTTTATACTCTGGATCCAGATGGGAACCAATGAGTGAACTTCATGATTGGGCTTTGCTGCGTGACGTGTGCTAAGGGGTTGTCAATGTCTATGACTTTGGATCACTATGTATGGGAGGTACGTGAACGGATTCAGGGCCACTGTGGCCTAGGTATGACTAAAGAGCTTTAAACCAATGAAGTGGGGTCATCTGTAAAGATTTGGTCATGACTCCATGGGGTAAGCTTGGTAGTAGCAGTAGTTGTACAAGTCGAACTCCGTCACTACTTCGATGGGTCTAGTGATTGACAGTGGTGGATATCGTATGCTTTACGCACTGAGTGATAGATGTGAGGATGGTTGCTATGTTTGATTTGTTAGCCATCATTATGACATGCACACCCCCACTCCCGTATTCTCTACACCATATGTTAGTGGTACCTTAGAGTATTGTACGGTATGTAGTGCTAACTCTTTGGTTGCAGGTCCAGGTTCAGGTATGGTTTTGTATACCTGTTATTGTTCTGTTTAGCTGCTTATCGCTCATACTTGAAACAGAAGTTAAGAAGTGAACAAATATGTTCTAACCAGTCGATAGGGTCGTTCTCTACCTTAGCAATTTCGAGGACGAAATTATTTTAAGTAGGGAAGATTGTAATGACCCGCATTTGCAGAGGTATAATAATTTATTTATTTAATTATTTAAATAGTGAATTAAAGGATTTAATGGTCGTGGAATTAAATAATAGTGAATATTTAATTAAAATAATAAATTAAGTAATATATTTAAGTGAAAATTAGTCTCACATCCTTAAAACTAAAGTTAATTAGGCTCACATCCTCCCCTTTTGAAACATATAAATTTCAACCCTACTTTTAAAATGCAGCTTTTTTTCCGGAAATGCCCTCATTCGATTTTAACGGTGCGTTTTTCACTATATGTTACGTATTAGGTTTTTATTTCTTACAGAAACCTAATTTTCTAATCCATGGCGGCGGGATCCAAAACCTAAATCTAAACCGCTGCTCGACGCTCCAGCACCAGGATCTGCCAACGCACCACTACCCACTGGCGCGTCCCCACTTCAGCAACCAGCGACGGCCACCATCGACCAGCTCCAAATCATGAGACCCCAAAACCTAAACCGCCGCTCGACGCTCCAGCACCAGGATCCGCCAACGCGCCGCTATCCACTAGCGCACCCATACCTCCAGCATAACCCTCCTCCCTTTCCGGCGATCCAAAACCCGGTTTTTTTTGCGTGAGCTTTTTTTCCTTTTCTTTCTGATTTTATTTGTAGGATACATATAAGGTTAGTATTAGCATAAAAATACGATTTTTCATATGATAAGGACCTGAAAAAAAAAATCATGAAATTATTGTTGTGGACGGTTTGGATTTTTGCTGTAACTCTGATTAAAAGTTGCAGACAAATATGCATCTATTATTAATATATGCATATCTGTATGCAATTTTTTATCAACAAATCAGAAAACCATATTATTTTACAAATATATTCATATTTCTATGCATGTATGTATAATACTTGCATATGGACGGTTTGGATCTGTAAAAACACGATTAGTATTAGCATAAAAATACGATTTTTCATATGATAAGGACTTGAAAAAAACATAAATTCATGAAACTATTGTTAGAACTTGTGGATTTTTGCTGTAATTCTGAGTAAAAGTTGCAGACAAATATGCATCTATTATTAATATATGCATATCTGTATGCAATTTTTTATCAAACAATCAGGAAAACATATTATTTTACAAATATATTCATATTTCTATGCATATATATAGAATATTTGCATATAAATAATCAGAAATTATTGTTTTTTTGTTGTATTGTACGCATGTATTTATATTAATCTGATGCTGTTTTTGTAATTTAGGTTTCTGCACATTAAGCTTATCAGTGTTGATTTTCTTTTTTTTGAAAACAGTGTTCTGGCGGATATTGGTGTAGTGGTGTTGTTGAAGCTTGGCCGTCCATCTTTTTCCAAATGATTGAAATCTGCAGTTTCTTCTACAGAGTCTACTAGATGTGGTTTGTGCAATAAGCTGGGTCTTAACAAAATTATTTGTTCTTTAAAAGACCATTAGCTCTCCTTTGTAAATGTTCTGAAATTTTTGATGTAGTAAATGTAAATGTGGTCTGTAAGTATTTTTTGATGTAATACATGTAAATGTTACGAATTTTTTCATGTAAGTATGCACATATTTCTGTTATTTGCATATATATATATATATATATATATATGCATCTTGTTATAATTATATGTATTCACTTTTAGGTCACTTATTTTGTTTCAGCAATTATGCAGTACAGTTATGTATGTGTATGCAATTATTTCACTTAGTTGCATATACGTATGCAATTTTATGTAATTTTTGTATCTAATTGTCTAGTTTTTCGTAAAAAACAAAAAACTTAATAAAAAAATTGTAGTCACTACATTCAACTAAAAAATTATTTCTATATAATGTTAATGTATGCACGTCTACTTCATTGTTGCTTAAAAGTAATAATTTATTTTCTGTATAATATTAATATATGTATGCAATTATTTTACATAGTTGCATAAATGTATGCAATTTTACATAATATTTGTATTTAATTATCCAGTTTTTCGTAAAAAAAAAAACCACGCTGTTGGAATGATTGACGGTTTTCCAGAATTGTAGGATTCGTTTTTTGAGCGAGATAATAGGAGCGGTGGACTGAATAAATGAGGACGAACATTTGTTGCATAATTTTTTAGGTGCATAAGGGTAGATCAGGAATTTTTTTTAGCGGAAATTCAAAAATAGGGATGTATTTTATTATTTTTTTATCACCGGTTTTTTTTTTATATTTTGAAACTTAATAGGGATAATCAAAATTGGCTGAAATGGCGATATGGTGTGAACTGGATCATCTGTGATATTTAATTCAGCTTGGAATTTGATTTGAATAACGAATATATTATATAAATGACAGTTTGAACGTAGAGTTATAATATAATTAGAATCGAGCTCGAAATGGCGCTGTAGTTCGTAAATTGGCGATTCGAACTTCAACTGAATGTACAGGATTCGTTTTAAGTCGGATTTCTGTGAAATAAGAAACGTTAAGAGCAGGTGAAGTATATCTTTCAAGTGAAAGAGAAAAATCGGGATTTCATCGTGTAGATTTTTAGATATGTCCAAATCAAATTTTAGAAAAGTCGCTGTGGAATTCCTTTATAATTTATAAAGGAATTATTTATATTTTAAAAAGGGAATTCAATGTAAATCGAATATCGGGATGACCCAGATTTCAAATATCGAGTTAGAAATTCATATAGGAATATTCTAGAGCTGTATGGTATTCCACTGTGAATATATACGATAATATAAATTTATTTATATTTAATTTAGTTATATTTAAATATAATTATATATTTAAATAGGTCATCCAGAGCTTTAAAAATAGCCACATTTGCAAACGAAGTCAGAAATCAATGAAACTAATTTTGTTGGATCCGCAACATCAAATTATAGTTAGATTCCAAGTTTCGTGATTTTTAGAGTCAGTGTGTGGCCGTACGGATTTTTAATGTGAGAAACAATCAATATTTTAGCAGTTAAAAATACGCTGTGTGAGCAAACGGAGACGGAATTCAACAAAACCAGTTTCATTGGAACCGTAATGTCAAACTATAGCTGCATGTCCATTTTCATAATTTTTGGATATTGTATGTAACCGTAGGAATTTTTAGAAGATAAAAATGAATATAAGTTATTTAAATTATTATGCACCCTAAATCAATATTTTTGAGATTTCACAGAATAAGTCAACCAGTCTATATTTTTATATTTTTGGGATCGTGAGACATTGCTGGTCTCACCGGTATTTTTATTTTTGACGATAACGGTCTTCAAAAGATAAAAATAAAAGAAGCTTCACACCAAACATTTGCCTATAAGTATAACCCTTAAACCATTTTCTAACCTAATTACATTCAGCCATATAAAATCCACCGTCACCTGTTCTTCCACAAAACCAAAACCGTGCTCCTCTAAAGCCAAAATAAAACCATAGAAAAATCTCCGAATTGCAAATCGTATATATCTGGGTTCCTGCAAGGCCCCTCTTCATATTAGTTTGGGTTTTCAGCAGTTCGAAGGCATCACCGTTCGTTGCTCTTACCAGTCGAGCATCTAGGGCTTGATACTTTAGGAAAATGAAGAATTTATACGTGTTTTTGGTATCGGATTCAGATTCAGGGAGTGAAATCGCACCTCATTCAGAATTTTCTGGAAATTAAAGAAAAAAATGTCGCACCTCCCTGTAGGTGCTTCAGACTTGTCGAAGCCGTGACCTGAGGGGATGGGTGCGAGTCGGAGCTTAGTGGGTTGAAATGAAGGAGGACTCGATGTGAAGGGTTTTTATGAATTCGATATATGAAATCGTAAAGTGAGAATGAAGTTGGATCAAAGGATGATGCTGTGGGTCTTGGAGTTTTTACTGGAAGTCAGGCTTTCCTTCGGGAAGAAAGATTTGCGGGTGGGCAGTATTGAGTGAGTGGGCCGGTTAGAAGAGGGGTGAGGCCCAAATGTTAATTCATTTAAGTTTTTAATTTAATTTAAACTGTGTTCAACTTGTAATGACAACAACTTCCTCATACGTTATCGAAATTCAGCGAAACAAGATCCAATAGGATCGTATGGACGGACACTACACAATAGAACTGACTGGGAGTGGAGTGGAGCTCGTTTGAATTTATGGCGAAATAAATTGTTTGATTCAAATCAAACAAACAGTTTATTGTTCTTTAACGATGAACTGCCAATGTGAGTAAATCTCACTAACTTTGAACAGTTTATAATTTCGTGTCGTATTTTAGAACTATTAAATATTGGCTGATTGACTGTGTGTTGACTGTTTGATTGAACTGCTAGTCAGTTAGTTGAATTTCTATATTGATTCTGTTTAACAGAATATATCATATGGAACTGAAAGTGATGTTGATTTTATTGTGTAACATCTGTGGATGCAGGGAAACGGGTTGGAGGAATCCGACTGGATTCCTCAACAGTTATTTTATTGTTTTTCATATATTGTGATATATGATGTGGTTTAAAATCTGTTGTCGATTATATGTGTTTTGAACGATATTGGTCAACGTTATTTGATGTGTTAAATACCATAACATACCAGAATGGTGAAAAGGGAATTTTCAAAATGAATATTGAAAATAGATTTATTTATAAAATCAAAGGATTTTATAAAAGAGATAATATTTATAACAATCAAAGGATATTTTATAAAAAGGAGATATTTGTAAAACCATTTATAAATAGAGTTATAAAAAGGAAATTTATTTATAACGGAATAGGACGTTATAAAAGGGAAAACGTTATAAAAAGGAAATTGTTATAAGAAGGAAATCATTTTAAAGTGGAGAACCATTACTAAAAGTAAATCTTTAAAAATGAATAAACGTTGTTAAAAAGGAAATTTTTATAAAGCGAATAAAGGAGTTATCGAATTAGTTATTCGAAAGGAGTTAAATCGAATATGGTAATCGAAAGGAGTTAAATCGAATATGGTATTCTAAAGTTAGTAAATCGAATATGTTATTCGAAAGGGGTTAGTCGAGTCGAGTTGGTTAGATAGAGTTAACCAGTTAGAGTAAATCGATAGAGTTAAATCGAACTAGAGTTATTCAAATGTAGTTAATCGAATTTAGTTTAATCGAAAGGAGTTATCAAATTTGTTATTCGAAAGGAGTTATCGATTATAGTTTAATCGAAAGGAGTTATCGAATTAGTTATTCGAAAGGAGTTAAGGAGTTAAGTAAAAAGAGTTAATCGATTAGGATTAAATAAGTAGAGTTTATCGAATTTAGTTTATTCGAAGAAAGGTTTTCGAATCTAGTTATTCGTAAGAGAGATTGTCAAATATAGTTATTCGAAGGGAGGAGTTATCGAATATAGGTTTATTCAAACAAGAGTTACGTAAGGAAGTGTTAAAGGGTTAAAAGATGAACTTACCCTATTTTGAGATTTGAAATGTTGTTCAATTAAGGTCTGAGAGGTAGCTATACCCCAACTTGATTGACTGCGTTTTTAATTTAGAAATGGTTAAGGTTCGAGAGTGAAAGTGGTTAAGTGATTTAGTTAATAAGCGTAATGGTTTGATTTAGCATCGCGATGGTTTGTTTAAACATCTGTCTAAGTCCAATGAAGGAGTTTTGGAAATGTTTTCCAAATAAGAACCAGAAATGTTTTAAGATATAGAAAACAAGAAATGGAAATGTTTTCCTATGGTAATAACATATATTTTCTAAATTTAGAAAATAAGAAATGTTGAATATAGGGAAAACAGGAGATGAAAAATGAACTAAGGAGATAAATGTTGAATGATGATTGATTGATATAATTTCCTCTTGGAAATAATATCGTTATTTGCACACCTGTTTTTTTTCGATAGTTAAATCACAGACTATCGAAATTTTGACCATTTTAACGTTGTTAATATGGAGAGACCGATTGGATTATTATCCAAAGAACCACTCTGTATTGGCATAAGCGTTGCGAATCATATATGCCAAAGATAATTGAAGACGGAGTAAAGTGCAAGGGCTATTGTATAAGTCTTAGATAACAGTGCCTAAGATGGATGTACTGAATAGTTCCTTCCGTTCATCCTGTTCCTGGATGACTTGTATGGATGAATGTCTAACAGAGTATTTCCATACGATCACGTATATTGATTTCTCCAACCGTAGCAAGAGTGGAAGCGGAGAAGGAAACTTCTTTTAGCTAACACATAATGTATTATAGTAAACGTCAATTGGTGATCTGATGGATTTGACGATGTGACATTCGAAGCGAATCTTATGTGGTGATGAAGCGTAGCTTCTAGCCTCATCAACCGGTAAATGACAGAAATCGGGCAGGCAGTATGGCTAAGTCAGTCGCTCCGAATTTGGGTGTATAATCACCTGATCTAGAGTTTCATTTACTTCTAAAAATCTATTGTCGATACTGTCCTATTCGGGAAATGGTTGCTGATCCCAACCGTTGGTGATATACATTCGATACACTCAAGCGAAATGAGTGGTCGGTCATGTGTGGCCGGGTTGCAAGATGTTCTTGTTGAACCCAGTGTATTCCTCTCTAGAGGTACACTAGCGAAAGGTGGTTCCATACCTTGTCATAGTTGGAAATCCATTACCCAATACGTGCTTGCGGTTTTGATTGTATACTATATATGTAGAACGTGAGATGAAAGCACTACAAGAAAAATACCCTATTGCAACTAGCTATTTGCAACAGGCAACACATGCCTGTTGCGGTAAATGATATTTAGCAACTGACCTATTGTAGCAGTTGCAATATATAAGATTTAGCAACAGGCTTTTTCTTCCTGTTGCAAAAAGCGTATTTTTAGCAACCATGTTTCCGTTCCTGTTGCAAAAACATACTTTTAGCAACTATACTTTCATAACCGTTGCAACATACATATTATTTGCAACTGCGCTTCCAAGCCAGTTGCGAGTAAATATCTGTAGCAACAGTTTTCGCCACTTGCAATAACTGTAATTTTTTACAACTGGTTAAGCCAGTTGCGAAAAACATACAATTAAAAATAGGTATCAACTTTTCATGATTAACTTTTAATAATTAATTTTAAATAATTTATCATGGTTAATAAACAATAAATAAGAATTTATCTTTTAATAATTACAGTTAAATAATTAATATTTAATAAGTAATATTCAAAACTATTAATTAATAGTTTGTAAATTTTATATTTAATAATTGATAATAAACATAAGACAAATAATTAAGAACTAATAATTAAGACAAATATTTAATAATTTATAATTAATAAGCAATATTAATAATTAAGAAGCAACAGTTACTATTTTATATTTTATAATCATATTTAGTATTTAATATTTATTATTTAATTGTAATAGTTGATAATTATATAAAATACTTTATATTTGAAATTATAATTAATAACTAGTAAATAATAAACATATTTTTATACTTTTACGGATTTATAATTGCGCTTCTCAACTAGCAGCGAATTTTATAATTTTGTATAACAAAATATTATAGATTATCTATGAGCTTCAAAACCCGTCTTTTAACTTATTTTATAATTTTGTAACTTTACAATAAATAATATTTAACAACTTGTATTTTTTAACACTTCAATAAAGAGTATTTAACACGTGATATATGGGGTCCCTTGCAATAAGCGCATAAAATTTTCAATCTCCCCGCGTTCATTTTTCGTCCTCGCGCCCTTGCTAGTAAATTTTTTTTTGAAGTTCCGCCTAAAAGCAACCTACAGTAAACAAACACCGTACTTAAGTCCCAAATCAAAAAACCCTAAATCTAACTACATAGTTTACAGTTCAAACAAAGCTCAATCGCACGATATAATGGCAGCCAGTTAGATCTGCCATTTCCCTTCGTTTATTTTGTCGCTGCCACTCTTGCATCTCCGCTGCGCCTCCACATCAGCCTCCTACTCCTCCGTCTCTGCTTCCGCCTCCCATTCGTTCCAGTCAGGGTTTCTGTTTCAGGTGGTGAGTTCTAGTACCTTTTTTAAGAGAACACTTATTGATATAACAGATTAGGCTAATAATGATGTATGCAAAAAGTTAGAAAGAGATGTTGGGCTTGATGATTTTGTTTCTGTTACTACAGATATTATTGTCCTTATCACTCTAGCCAGATTCTTCCACATTTCCTTGAAATGTGTTGGTATACCTAGCGCTGTGTCTCAAATGTTGGTATGTTATTGTTAAATAGGTCCAATTTTGATTGCAATTAGAATTCCAAAGGGTTGACAAATGGTGTTTTTATTTATCTATAACAGTTGGCTTTCATCTGTTTTTTATTGATGTTATAAATTGGGCCAATTCCAGACAATTTCTGCTCCTTTTTTTTAAATCAGTTGCCCTGCTTTGTGATAAGATATATAGAGAGCTCTGCATTACAGTACAGACACATATACATTTGTATAATTGTATGTCTATTGAAACATTTATGCTATTGAGATTCATTACATGCAAGCTAGATTGTTAGTTGGTCGAAGTTGCTTAAGCCAAATATCGGCATTTAAAAGGTTGTATAGAATAGACGACGATGAACATCTAATTAGCATGGCAACGATAGGCAGTACTTTTTTAATGTTTCTTCTCAGACTCGAAATAGACTACCAGTTTCTCAGAAGATCATTAGAGTAGCTTTTTTGTCACATTCACTGGCATGATTACATGTACTTTCATTCCTTCCATTGCAGGTCCCATTTTGTATGGCATTCTTCTTGATAAAGGGGCATGTTCGTTTTGACTCTTATTGTTCTCCTTGCTAATTCAGCTTCTCCAATGCTTATTCGTATAATAGCTGAGCTAAAGGTAACTCTAATATTTGTTTCTAATATTGTAAGTTAGTTTCACTCAAACCAAATAAGGTTCCAAAGATTAAAACCAGGCCAACTCCCGATTTGATAGTCAAACCAAACATATGTGCCTAATGGAGTGTGGTTAACCTCATTAATCTGGATTGTTTAGGCAACAATCCAGTAGTTTTATGAATAATTTATGAAAGAAATCGATGTAATATAATTCCTTTCTTGAAAGTCAATGTTTTATCCAGCTTCGCAAATGGTCATTGCCCTTTACTTATCCATTTAAGTATAGATACTGTTGATATAGGCATGCCATTCAGTCACTTGTATTAATGAACCAATCCTTAATTACTTGGGTTGTGTATAAACACAACTACTGTATTTGTACGAACTATATTACCATTTATGCACGTCATTATTGAACCTACCTTTTAGCAGTCTAGTGTTGAAGTTTGTTATATGTGTATTATATTTATTCTTCTTTGGTTGTTGGTTTATTTTGGTACGAGCGGTTGGAAGGAGAATTGGTTGTTGCTAAAGAAGAATCAGAAAAATTGTCTAGTAGCCTAAAGGTACGTTTTTGAGAAATTTTTTGCTTGGTAAATTTGTAATGCGGATGGCATGTAAACCAAGTTTTCACAAGAAAAGAGAATGTTACTTGATAATAAGCAAAAAACTTCATCCATCTTTTATGTAATCATGGCATCGACGGTGCTCGTCTTCTTTCTCCACCCGTGTGCTCCTCATAATGTTAGAAATTTCCTTGAGCAAAAAAAAAAGTATAATCAAAATTTAAATTTCATTTCAGACTAATTATCAAAAATTAAAATTTACTAACCCATTGTTTTGTACTTTCAGGTCAGCAATAGAAAATGCTACTCGTTGGAATGACATACATATTCCTGGATAGTCATATTCTTGGATAGAGGATGCTTGCTAGAATGACATACATATTCTTGGATAGTCATGTGGATGTTCATGATCGACAACAAACTTGGAGCATGAACTGCAAATTTGTTTTAGTGAACCGATGATATTTATTTTCTTGTTATAGTATATGTATGATAGAGTAGAAATATGATTAGAAAATACTCTATTCGAAAGAAATGTGTTGTGTGGGAGAAGAAATTGTTATACATGAATGGTGTATGAAAATTGTAGAAATTTTTGTTGCAATTGTTTGTACTATTAAAACTTTGTTAAAATAAAAAATTTATCTGTTTATTTCATTCTATGATATACACTATTACTAAAATGAATACATTTAATATATAATATCTATAAGCTGTAGTATTTTTTTTTATAGATTTATGAATCTATTGCAACGGGCATATATTGTTGCAAAAGGATCTGTTGCAACAACAAAAGTCCGTTGCAAAAAAGTATACCGCAACATCTAATTGCAACGGGCGAAAACTGTTGCAGACATTTAGCAACTTCAGCTATACAAACGGGCGCTGGTCCGTTGCAATAGGCCTACTGCAACAGATTTTGCCTGTTGCGAAAAGTGTTTTTTCTTGTAGTGAAGCGTTTCTGCTAGATGATTATTATATTGTGGTTGATAGACATTATTATAATATCAAAAGGTTTTTGATATAAAGATAATTTGGATTCTCATAACGGAAAAACCCAATCCATTATACGGCGTGGTCTTATGAGATATCGTTTACTTGTTCGAACTGTTTTAAACTGTTTTACTCATACCAGTACCATGACTGACCCGGAGTTTATTTTGTTTTGTTTTCCCTAAACTCTTGGGTGCCCAATTTTGTATGGGCAGTCAAGTAGTCGGGATTTACAGATATACCTGAAGAGCTGGAGTAGGAGGCTTCAGGATCATATAGCTATAGTTATTTCCGCTATGTTGTAAGTGTTGTACTTTGATAATGATGTATATTCAAGTACAAATGTATATTTCAAGTTATGTTATATGTATTATATGTTATTCGTTCTGCTGTGAGGTTCGTGTTACACTGATGTTGTGTTCTTCTTCTTCTTCTATTCTAAGTTTCTATCTTATCTATTCTCACGCTCTAATTTCTTTCATTAATGACCGGTATTTTTCGACGTTTGGTTAGTCATCATTGAGTTTATGGCGATAACCAAAGTTGACAAAATCCCGGGTCACTACAGTTGGTATCAGGGCTTAAGGTTAAGTGAATTACCTTGGCTCTGTGGCATGACTCAGTAGAGATAGGGTTAGTAATACCCTAGATTGAGTTGAGTGTATATATACGAGTGAACGTATTTGTAGATGATATAAAAATAATTTTATATTGTGAAGATTTATTGGTTGAGTAGTTTATGAGTTCTGGTCGATCAGTTTGATCCACTGTATCGGTAGGAGTTACTAAACACACGAATACGATGGGTCGGCATGGTATGTTTTGAAAAGAGGGTAAATTGAAATAAGTTTACCCAAGGTATATCTTGATATAGAGAAGATATATATATATATCAAAATTATAATATAGTGGATATACTGGTTGTTATTATAATCGAATAAGATTATAAAAATGAGAAATGGTTATGTAAATAACCAATCAGAATTCAGATAAGTAGAATGAATTAAATTAAATCTAAAATTTAAACCAGGAATTGAATTTAAAACTCTGGAGAATTGCATAAGTGTTTGTAAATGGATTTGTATTAAAAAATAAGGAAAATTTAAGATCTTGGGAGATTTTAAATTGTTTTACAAGCAGTGTGAATTATATTTTGAATTGAATTTCAAAGTGGAAATGTTTAGAAATGGTTTTATAGTATTGAACTCACTTCGATCGCTGGAAAATAGATTCTGATGATGACAGCTGCATCATCAGTATTCATTTTCGAGTTGTAAGTGATGAATTACTACTAGAGATACTGTTTTGAATTTGTTTTGGGAAAGACAGGTTGTGTTGAATTTCAAAATGGGATTTATACTATAGAATTTGAATAATAGAATTTGATATATAGAATTTAAATAATAGAATTTGATAGATAGAATTTGAATAGAATTTGATATATAGAATTCAAAAAGAAATGAAAATGAAATTTGAATAAAGAAAATTCAAATAGAATTGAATTTGAAATTTGAATATTCAAATAGAATTGAATTTGAAATTTGAATATAGAAGATTCAAATAGAATTGAAATGAAATTTGAATATAGAAGATTCAAATGGAATTGAAATGAAATAAAGAAAATTCAAATAGATTTGAATATAGAAACTCAAATGGAGATTGAAAAAAGGGAATTTGAATTAAAAGAAATTAAAAATGGAATTTGAATACACAATTCAAATAATTTAAATTATGGGATTTGAATATAGAATTCAAATAGTTTGAAATGAAATTTGAATAGAATTTCAAAATAGAGTTGAAATGGGAATTGGAATATATATAATTCAAATGGAGTTTGAAAATAGATTTAAATAATGAAATTCAACTATGGAATTTGAATAAGGAAATTGAAAGGAAATTCAAATATAGGATTTGAATAAGAGATTTGAAATGAAATTCAAATATAGAATTTGAATAAGAGAATTGAAATGGAATTTGAATATAGGAAATTCAAATCGAATTAAAATGGAATTAAATTAGTTGATAAACAAGTTAAACTTATATTTGAACATGTATATTCAAATAAAAAGGTGAAATAGGTAAACCAGTTAATTAGCCATTAGTAAATGGATCTTGAATTGAAGTTGAACTTTAGATAAGTAAAGGGGACTGGTAAATTTATATTCGAAATTGAATATGAAACCGGAGTTTGAAAAAGTAGAATTTGATTAGTTTATAAGTAAGTTAAAATATATTTGAACATGTTATACTCAAATATGAAGGTGAAATGGGCAAACCAGTAATTTGAAAATCACTTAACGAACTAAGTTAAAACGATTGGATTAAGTTGAAATGAATTAGAAATGTATGGATATACATGAGACAGGTTTGGAATAAAGTATAGAAGTGAAATAAATAGAGTGCTCGACAAAAGGTACGTATTTAATTCATATATGAGATTTTATGCGCCGTATCGGCAAGCTGCTTGGCTTTTTCTTTTTCCTTTTCTTTTGGATTCGTGAGGGCAATGGGAGGCTATTTGAAATATCCCGATGCTCCTGGTACAAAGGAGGTTATGGCGAATTTTTCCAGGAATTTAAGGAGTTAGAATATTTTTAAGATAATTTGATAGTTAGAAATCAACGTATCGATATATATAGAAGTCGATAAGGAAACGAACTTAGAAATAGAATAGTAAAATCAAAAAGGAAGACTAGGAATAAAATCTAGTAAGAATAGAAAGAGGAAGCGTATACGTATTTAAAAGTGAATAAGTAGTTGTATGGTATTGATTATACGAGTAAGTAGTCACATCTTTTTTGACGTTATAAATGTTATTCAGTCAAGGTCTGAGAGGTAGTTATACCCCAACTTGATTGATTTCGTTATTAACAAATAAATAGTAAGATTTCAGGCTTGAAGATCAATGTTGAATAAGAGTTAGTTGAATATAGTATTTGGGTTGTCGTAATGATGTTTTACACAACATCCGTTTTAACCCAAACAAGTGTAAGCTTGAAAATATAATAAAGAATATCTCCGAAGTATAGAAATAAACGAGATCAGAAAAGAGATAAGTAATTGGAATATTTTCCAATTATAAATGGCATATATTTTCTAAAGTTTAGAAAATAAAGGAAGGCGATATTCGGAATGTTTTCCAAATAACATAAAAGGCCAATATGGTTATTGAAAATATTTGGTTAACAAATATTGATAAAGAAAAAGAGAAGTGATTTAATTAATGGAATATTAATTAAGGGCTCAGTGACATGTTCAAAAGGAAAATTTGATTTTTGAAAAGAGTAAACTGTTAAAAACTCCCAGGAAAAAACTGTTTGAATTAAAAACAAATTTAACAGAAATTTGTGAAAGCAAAATTGAGTTAAAGTAAAGCTAGTAAAGTGGTAACTGAGGTTGAATTAGAATGATATCAAGACAAATTGGATTGTGAGATTCAAATTTGAAGTGTAATGGGATAATCAAGTTTAGAGTTGGGAATCGAGAAGAAACTCGAGTTAAAATGATATTTGGCTCGGATATAAGCGAATGGTTGTGTTGTGGATAAAAGCATATTGGAATTTGATTGGGATGACCCTTGTATCTGCTGAATTGATAACAGGTGGAAATGATATAATGATATGCCGACAAAAAAGTACAAGTTTATATTTTTATTGGATATAAGATTTATGAGCCGAATTGGCAAGCTGCTTGGCTGTTTGATTTTCTTTTGGGATGGAGAAGGCCCATAGAGGCGAGTTGGAGTTTCACCTATTGACCAGTACAAAGGAGGTGCTGGCAAATTTTTTTGAAAAGTTAAGGTGTTAGAAAATTTTCCGGAATTTTGAAAATTTTCGTTGATAAGAATTAAATTAATTTTTAATTGAAATTAAATTGGTTCGGTTGAAACTGAAGTTAAGAAGTGAACAAATATGTTCTAACCAGTCGATAGGGTCGTTCTTTACCTTAGCAATTTCGAGGACGAAATTATTTTAATTAGGGAAGATTGTAATGACCCGCATTTGCAGAGGTATAATAATTTATTTATTTAATTATTTATATAGTGAATTAAAGGATTTAATGGTCGTGGAATTAAATAATGGTGAATATTTAATTAAAATAATAAATTAAATAATATATTTAATTCTGAAATAATCAAAATTGGCTGAAATGGCGATATGGTGTGAACTGGATCATCTGTGATATTTAATTCAGCTTGGAATTTGATTTGAATAACGAATATATTATATAAACGACAGTTTGAATGTAGAGCTATAATATAATTAAAATCGAGCTCGAAATGGCGCTGCAGTTCGTAAATTGGCAATTCGAACTTCAACTGAATGTACAAGATTCATTTTAAGCCGGATTTCTGTGAAACAAGAAATGTTAAGAGCATGTGAAGTATATCTTTCTAGTGGAAGAGAAAAATCGGGATTTCGTCGTGTAGATTTTTAGATATGTCCATGTAACGACCCGCCGTTTTGCCCAGTTCTTGCCGGTAATTAAACCGACTCAAACCATTCAAAAAGACGAATTGTTATGGGTGCATACATATATTGAACAAAATAACAAAAATTTTCGTTGTGAAATACAATGTTACATCAGAGTTACATAAAATATCAGAGTTACAACATAAACAGCGGAAGAAAAGAAAATATACTCTCAGCGGAAGAAACCATATGAAATAGCAGAAGCTCCAAACTCTTGTGTGAACTCCAACTCTAAAAGCGCTCCCAATCCTGCTCCAACGATCTATAATTGCAAAACTAAACTACTAGCTGCCCGTGCAAAAATTATGGGCACCTAGAGTTTAGGTGTGAGGACAATAAACTCCAGGTCAGTCGTGGGACTGGTGTGAGAACTCAAAACAGTTATTATTAGATTCATTTTAAAGTTGGGAAATTCACCGGATCATGCCTCTAACGTGGAACGAATTTACTCCATGTGAAACACCCGTGCATATAAATGCGCAATGACTTTTGAAAATGAAGCTATCATAAGCTCGTCCCACATCACACAATGCAAGCGCACACCAGCTGGGCGAATTTTATCTTATGATAACCAAGCATGCTTTCATACATAAAAATCCTCTTTCAAAAACATAATACATATATATAATGTGGAAAACATTTCGCAAATAAATGTATTAATCTTAGACGACATAATACCCCATAATATTATGTTGCCATATATATATGCTATCAAAATCGTATGGCTCGTATTGGAGATTTGGGTTTCCAACTTGATGATTCCTGGCACGAAAGATCAATCGGAACACAAACGAAATGTAATCAAGGGTTTTTCATCCAGTCGCGGAAACCAATACAAATCGCGAGGTAGATCAACGGTTTTCGACCAGACGCGGCCCCCCGAACATACCCTATTCCGTAAGTCATAAGTGGTTTCCCACTGCTGCAGCGGTCATCATCAATTCATATATATACACAACCTAACCGCCAGTTTCTCATCATCTGGGGTGTGAGGTTTGTCGATGTCACGTCATACAAAAAACTATGCTTCGATAAGCCATTCTTTGATCATCACCATCTCGTTTCGTAACTCAAGTATGCCACATTGACAATTCACGACATATCACTGATTTTCAATCAATGCATACCCTCTAAGTTTATATGACTTAGAGATGAGGAAAATATATTGCCGCAAATCCAATATACATTAACGGAAATCAGTGTTATGTGGTCAATTTCAATGTCTGACACACCATCCATACAAGTCCGTTCTGGGACTGAACAGAACAACAACCCGAAAATACTTAAATATGTTCAGGTCTCATGTAACTCATACCTCGTATCGGTGGCCTACCTAACCGAGATATCAATTAACAATCAATCTAAACAAATTCAAATACTCCCGGTCTTCATTCGTCGTTTACCGAGTCTTGAATTGCTTCATAACGTCGTAATATTACTTGGAATGGTTTTCGAACATATACTCGATCCCGGTCTTTCCAAGTAATAAGCGTACTTTAAAATAGTAGCTATGGTTTACACGGGCTTTTCAATTCAAATCTCCTCCCAAATATTTATCAATTCATTTACGACTCAAGATTGAATTATTTAAATTTCATTATCATCTCATTATCATCTTATCTCTTCTTTGAAGTCTATGATTATACCTTCGCTTCAATTTCTTACCTTTAATTCCTTCAAATCAAAGATTTGATTAAATCCTGAATTACGATATAAATTTCCACAACTCAATCTCATTGGGTTCTAAGAATGATATTATTGAAGATACGATTCACGACAAAACCCAAATCAATTGATATTGAATTATAAGTTACACAGAAATTGTATCCACTTATATTCGATATAAATTCTCAAAATCAATGAATACTATAAGTGGAATAACGATATAATAATATCTTCCAAATTCCTCAGATAGTATAAGTTTACATTATGAAATTTTATACCAAATACGAATATTATTCCTATCCAACTTAGTTCAATCAGGTTGAAACCCATATCTTAATTAGAAGATTTATTCAACTCATTGACATTAGATCTGGATAGAAATGCCATCAACTTATCTTCAATATTAATTTTCGTATCCAACTCATATTATAAGCGGAATAACGGTGAGTTACCTTTTAAATTCCTCAAATAATAAGAGTTTTCATCTACCAAATTAATATTAAACATCCGAAGATTTATCTCCAACCATATCCAAATTTTAAAACCCATTTTAATATCAAATAAATCAATTTAAATTTCATATAAAGTATTTCCAATACTTTTGAACTTTTGAAAAAAATCCACCAATCATTTAAAAATGATTACTTATAGTTCAGAAAATAGTTTGCAGGTTAAAAACTTCAAAATAGATTATTTTCGAAGGAAGCTTTACATTAGCATTTCAAAAGTGTTACAAAAGCGTTACAAAACAGTTACCTTAACTATTTTGATCAAAATATCATTTATCTTAGCCAAAACTTAAACTTTACAATTCAAAACACCTTTTCTTAATTTTTAATGATTTTACAATTTTTTTTCATATTTTTAAAACATTTAAAAATAGTTGTTTATAGTTATGGTCAACAATTGTTCTTACATTGATCTTTTCCAAAACGGTTTCAAACATAACTTGAAAATTATAACCCGAATTTAAAATCTGCTTTCACTCATTTGAAAGTTCTTGTTAATATAAATCAAATGTTTTTCGTTTCATTGAAATCCGATTTAGATTGCAAAAGTTATAAGCGTTTAAATTTTGCATCTAAAATATGTAAATTGTCGTTATGCGACAAACTCTATTTTTACCATAATAACATTATTCTACGATACTTCAAAATATCTTGGAAAATCATTATATCCTTATATAATCCTTTAAAAATCATTTAAATTAACATTCCAAATTATTTTGGATCTAAAATTCAACTTCATAAATTCCAATTCATTTCTGAATTCGAATAGCTACAAATTAACCTTCCCATTCGTCGGGTCAGTTAGGGATATCCAGGGAGAGCAGGAAACTTCATTTCCAAACCCAAGCCTAGACACTATCCTCTCTGTCATCCTAGAATGTTCTGGTGTATATTATATTATTATTATAAAGAGACATCGTTAATATATATAAAACCATATTCAAATGTCAAGATCTCATTTCGAACTTAAATTGAAAATAATATTTTCACCAAAACTAGTATCAGATAAATATAAAGATCATTATACAAAATCCATACATAATTCAAATCATTTTCTGATCCTAATTCAATATTTAAAAAGTTGTTATTTAATTCAAAATTAATATTTTAATTATTATTTAATAATTGAATAAAACCATATATAGGAAGAAGATTTTAAATCGATCACCCATATATTTCCACAACAACGGGGTGTGTGTGTAATATCATGCAATGCAATCATATTTATCCAATGAACAATATGATCAGATGGATACGAATTCATTCATCACAAACAAACATTTTAACTGTGCACAAGCATTACGGTCAATAACGCTTACCAGTGTTTAGTGTATTATCTAATTTCATGAACAACCATTCAAACATCAACATCCATCACATAATCATCATTAACTAATTAAAGTTAATCTCATCTATTCATAATTAGCTAATTTAAATAAATAATTTAAATTATAAGTTCTCACCGAACAACTTTCCAAAACTTCACGGTAGACGATCCTAGCTGAACGAACCCTCAGACAGTATTTCTGCGCACCATCTTCTTTGCCAATATATATATATATAAATATATTAATCTTATCTCATTATAAGAGGAGGAGGAAAAAGGCTAAGCAAAAAAGGGTGAAAGGAAGAGGAGAGGTGAATGGCGTAGGAAGCCATGGATAAGAAGGGGAGAAGGATGAAAGAAAATGGAAGAAATGAGAAATGGAGAAGGATGGTGAAAAGAGAGGGTTAAGGTGGGTTTATATAGGAAACTTAAAGGTATAAGGAGCTTACAGCTCATAGGACACTTGTCCTTTCCTTGTGTCTTTGATTCATGCATGTTAACACATGTTCCTTAAGTGAATAAGGTGGTGACACCTTTTTAGGACACATGTTACATCCGTATTAAATCATTTTGCGAAATTATTTCTAACACTTATTTTATGTTACTAACTTGAAACGCTTTTCTAACACTTATTTAAGTCACAAATAAATAGATAACAATGCTTATACAAATTTTATAAATACCATTATAATTTATCAAAATAAATAAGATAATGACCATTCTTGTAAAATCATAAAATAAATTATCCTTTACCGAATTCATATTTTACAAATCAATATTATCAAAATTAGAAAATATTATTAATTAAACATAAATCTTATAAATTAAAAATAAGTTTATTTTTCTTATACAAAATCATATTTAATAAAACAAAATACTTATTCAAAGTTAAAATTTATATTCAAATCTTATAAAAATCATTTTACATTCAAAAAATAAAATTTATATAAATAAAAATCCAAATCAAACTTAGTTAAAATTATGGGATGTTACATTCACCCCCCCTTAAGAACTTTTCGTCCTCGAAAAGGAAATCGGGTAAATTTAAACTCCCTAACCAATTTTAAATTCCCATTTCTATCTTAATATATCGGAGATGTAATGGTCAGAGCCACGGCTCATATCATTCTAATTTACACTAAAGGTAGAGTCTAAGGAAACTTCTATGATCTTGTGATTAGTAGGGTCGTCACTGGTCATGATTAAAATCAAATTATCTGAGTTAGATCCAGAGTTGCTACCATTACCACAAAAGAGAAACTGGGATAGATATTGTCTAGTACTTAGATGTCTATGACCCTAAAAATTAAAGTTCAGAAATTGTCTTTCTAACTTACTCTTACGGAACCCATGTTTTTCTTATCAATTATAAGACTAAGTGCTTAAATTAGAAATTTAAATCCAAGTTCTCAAATAAATCTTTTCCCCTAATCATTCAATTATCTTGCAAAATAACATCTTGGCTAAATTCAGTATTAGAAATTCTATTGCACTCAATACAAATTCAAGTTCAATTTAAGAGATAATTCAAAATACTGGTTTCAAATCTAAATTAGTTCACTTATCCAAGGCTTTATCTGAGCAGGGAAAAAGGAAGGATTCCGAAATAAAGTTGAATAATGACAATTCAGGGTGATATTCAAAATATGACAATGGGTCGAGCAAAACCTAGCGACTAGAGAAGAGATAGAATTATATTTCCGAAATACTCATTCTATTTCAAATTTTTATTTCAATCGTTTCCAATACAATCCCATATTAACCCATTTATAAGTTAACTTTTATACTTATTTAATATTCAAATTTTTGTTTTCATATTCACCTAATCGAACTTTAAAATTCAAAATATATAAAATCTCTTTTTCATTCTTGTTAAAATATCATGTCTTGTTTAGAAACATTTTCTTACTTAACTAGCCGTAAAATCTCTTAAAACAGTTTTATTTAAAAATACCATCACGCTTCCTCTGCGCACTCTGATTATGCGTGTATTCAAACTAGTATTGGTAAAAACATCCCAAAACATTGATTTCAAAATCTCGGGAACCAAATCCTCAAAATTAATATTTAAAAAATCCAAAATTTCTTGCATAAGTTGGATTCTATATTTCAAAGAAAGCTCATTTATTGCAGTTCTGTTATAAAATATCTTGGACAAATTAAAGTTATCGACACTGTTTCACACGGCACAAAGAGGCATACATAGATCAAGTCAAAATCCCATGTGCTCAAGTCAAGTAAAGCTGCATAGAAGTTCCATGCTAATTTGTGCATGAAAGGTATACATAGACCAAATCAGGTTTCATGAGCTTGGAATAGAAATTCAACATCTAATGAGCATCAACAGGTGTAAAGGTTCGAATCAAATACTTGGCCAAATGCACATGATACAAAGGTACGAATGACACTACTCAATAGCAAATGGTTGGAATTTAAATGGACAGTCTAGCTCAAGATGGGGACTCACATGCAAACAAGGATACAAATTATAACAGTTTAATCATGGGATACTCGTTAAATTTTCATAATTTTCCTCTTGAATAAATCTTACTTTAACAACTTAATTTTCTTCCTTTGTGCTTCAAGTGAATACTTGTTGAGAAATTTTCATTTGACCCACTCGTTCATGCTGGTTTCTCTTAACAAGGGAAAATATAAAAATTAAATCGATTTGTTCAATACATATCCCATTTTATCATATTAACCTTGTTGCTCAAATTTCGTATAGCTTCAGGTGGGAAAATTGGTCTTCTCCCCCACTTAAGACATTTACCATAATTTGATTAAATTGTATCATCAAAATCGAAATATGCGGTGAACCAAGCTCGCTTACATGTATTTTCAAAATTTCACTTTTCAGTTCTTCAAGTGAGATTAGCTTCTAAAATATATCCTTGCGGTTTTGAAAAAATAGTCTGATTCACGCTTCTAATTATCAGTTAAGTATGCGTTTAACTTAACTACCTTATGTTAAATTCATTTTTCGCATATCCCATTTCATAACATAATACATTCAATACTTCGAATGTCATTTGCGAAATCAATTTTACAATTGTGAGGACGTCGCAAAACACTTTAAATTATTTATCTATACAGCTTTAAGTACTTCTTGACGTCTCGATCAGAAACATATAGTCATCCCACTTTCGAAACCCAAAAAATTGACTGATGATGATCGATCAATCACCAGAATTATCCCCAAGCGACTAGAATGTGATTCTATATCCATCTAGTATATATTGGCTTCGCATATACGTTGATCAGACGTATATTCAAAACCCTTACATACTCGATAGTCCAACCATGATGCCGAATAAAACACTCGAAACCCTTATTTCCAATTATATTTCAAAACGTATTTCAAATAATTATCTTTTTCAAATGATTTACTTATTCAAAAATACCTTATATAGATTTCAAATATTCGCTCTCTCGTCATAATATTCCAAAATCTCATTCTAGGGTATTTCTAACCCTATCTCTAATGAGATACTATAGCTCTGATAAGTCCTATCCTTTTTTCAAATTATGTTGTACCCAATAGCTTTGTATAACCAAAGCTCTGATACCAACTGTAACGACCCGCCTTTTTGCCCAGTTCTTGCCGGTAATTAAACCGACTCAAACCGTTCAAAAAGACGAATTGTTATGGGTGCATACATATATTGAACAAAATAACAGAATTTTTCGTTGCGAAATACAATGTTACATCAGAGTTACATAAAATATCAGAGTTACAACATAAACAGCGGAAGAAAAGAAAATATACTCTCAGCGGAAGAAACCATATGAAATAGCAGAAGCTCCAAACTCTTGTGTGAACTCCAACTCTAAAAGCGCTCCCAATCCTGCTCCAACGATCTATAACTGCAAAACTAAACTATTAGCTGCCCGTGCAAAAATTATGGGCACCCAGAGTTTAGGTGTGGGGACAATAAACTTCAGGCCAGTCGTGGGACTGGTGTGAGAACTCAAAACAGTTATTATTAGATTCATTTTAAAGTTAGGAAATTCACCGGATCATGCCGCTAACGCGGAACGAATTTACTCCATGTGAAACACCCGTGCATATAAATGCGCAATGACTTTTGAAAATGAAGCTATCATAAGCTCGTCCCACATCACACAATGCAAGCGCACACCAGCTGGGCGAGTTTTATCTTATGATAACCAAGCATGCTTTCATACATAAAAATCCTCTTTCAAAAACATAATACATATATATAATGTGGAAAACATTTCGCAAATAAATGTATTAATCTTAGACGGCATAATACCCCATAATATTATGTCGCTATATATAAATGCTATCAAAATCGATGGCTCGTATTGGAGATTTGGATTTCCAACTTAATGATTCCTGGCACGAAAGATCAATCGGAACACAAACGAAATGTAATCAACGGTTTTTCATCCAGACGCGAAAACCAATACAAATCGCGAGGTAGATCAATGGTTTTCGACCAGACGCGACCCCCCGAACATACCCTATTCCATAAGTCATAAGTGGTTTCCCACTGCTGCAGCGGTCATCATCAATTCATATATATACACAACCTAACCGCCAGTTTCTCATCATCCGGCGTGTGAGGTTTGTCGATGTCACGTCATACACAAAGCTATGCTTCGATAAGCCATTCTTTGATCATCACCATCTCGTTTCGTAACTCAAGTATGCCACATTGACAATTCACGACATATCACTGATTTTCAATCAATGCATACCCTCTAAGTTTATATGACTTAGAGATGAGGAAAATATATTGCCACTAATCCGATATACATTAACGGAAATCAGTGTTATGTGGTCAATTTCAATGTCAGACACACCATCCATACAAGTCCGTTCTGGGACTGAACAGAACAACAACCTGAAAATACCTAAATATGTTCAGGTCTCATGTAACTCATACCTCGTATTGGTGGCCTACCTAACCGAGATATAAATTAACAATCAATCTAAACAAATTCAAATACTCCTGGTCTTCATTCGTCGTTTACCGAGTCTTGAATTGCTTCATAACGTCGTAATATTACTTGGAATGGTTTTCGAACATATACTCGATCCCGGTCTTTCCAAGTAATAAGAGTACTTTAAAATAGTAGCTATGGTTTACACGGGCTTTTCAATTCAAATCTCCTCCCAAATATTTATCAATTCATTTACGACTCAAGATTGAATTATTTAAATTTCATTATCATCTCATTATTATCTTATCTCTTCTTTGAAGTCAAAGATTATACCCTCGCTTCAATTTCTTACCTTTAATTCCTTCAAATCAAAGATTTGATTAAATCCCGAATTACGATATAAAATTCCACAACTCAATCTCATTGGGTTCCAAGAATGATATTATTGAAGATACGATTCACGACAAAACCCAAATCAATTGATATTGAATTATAAGTTACATAGAAATTGTATCCACTTATATTCGATATAAATTCTAAAAATCAACGAATACTATAAGTGGAATAACGATATAATAATATCTTCCAAATTCCTCAGATAGTATACGTTTACATTATGAAATTTTATACCAAATACGAATATTATTCCTATCCAACTTACTTCAATCAGGTTGAAACCCATATCTTAATTAGAAGATTTATTCAACTCTTTGACATTAGATCTGGATAGAAATGCCATCAACTTATCTTCAATATTAATTTTCGTATCCAACTCATATTATAAGCGGAATAACGGTGAGTTACCTTTTAAATTCCTCAAATAATAAGAGTTTTCATCTACCAAATTAATATTAAACATCCGAAGATTTATCTCCAACCATATCCAAATTTTAAAACCCATTTTAATATCAAATAAATCAATTTAAATTTCATATAAAGTATTTCCAATACTTTTGAACTTTTGAAAAAAATCCACCAATCATTTAAAAATGATTACTTATAGTTCAGAAAATAGTTTGCAGGTTAAAAACTTCAAAATAGATTATTTTCGAAGGAAGCGTTACATTAGCATTTCAAAAGTGTTACAAAAGCGTTACAAAACAGTTACCTTAACTATTTTGATCAAAATATCATTTATCTTAGCCAAAACTTAAACTTTACAATTCAAAACACCTTTTCATAATTTGTAATGATTTTACAATTTTTTTTCATATTTTTATAACATTTAAAAATAGCTGTTTATAGTTATGGTCAACAATTGTTCTTACATCGATCTTTTCCAAAACGGTTTCAAACATAACTTGAAAATTATAACCCGAATTTAAAATCTGCTTTCACTCATTTGAAAGTTCTTGTTAATATAAATAAAATGTTTTTCGTTTCATTGAAATCCTATTTAGATTGCAAAAGTTATAAGCGTTTAAAGTTTGCATCTAAAATACGTAAATTGTCGTTATGCGACAAGCTCTATTTTTACCATAATAACCATTATTCTACGATACTTCAAAATATCTTGGAAAATCATTATATCCTTATATAATCCTTTAAAAATCATTTAAATTTACTTTCCAAATTATTTTGGATCTAAAATTCAACTTCATAAATTCCAATTCATTTCTGAATTCGAATAACTACAAATTAACCTTCCCATTCATCGGGTCAGTTAGGGATAGCCAGGGAGAGCAGGAAACTTCATTTCCAAACCCAAGCCTAGACACTATCCTCTCTGTCATCCTAGAATGTTCTGGTGTATATTATATTATTATTATAAAGAGACATCGTTAATATATATAAAACCATATTCAAATGTCAAAATCTCATTTCGAACTTAAATTGAAAATAATATTTTCACCAAAACTAGTATCAGATAAATATAAAGATCGTTATACAAATCCATACATAATTCAAATCATTTTCTGATCCTAATTCAATATTTAAAAAGTTGATATTTAATTCAAAATTAATATTTTAAATATTATTTAATAATTGAATAAAACCATATATAGGAAGAAGATTTTAAATCGATCACCCATATATTTCCACAACCACGGGGTGTGTGTGTAATATCATGCAATGCAATCATATTTATCCAATGAACAATATGTTCAGATGGATACGAATTCATTCATCATAAACAAACATTTTAACTGTGCACAAGCGTTACGGTCAATAACGCTTACCAGTGTTTAGTGTATTATCTAATTTCATGAACAACCATTCAAACATCAACATCCATCACATAATCATCATTAACTAATTAAAGTTAATCTCGTCTATTCATAATTAACTAATTTAAATAAATAATTTAAATTAGAAGTTCTCACCGAACAACTTTCCAAAACTTCACGGTAGACGATCCTAGCTAAACGAACCCTCAGACGGTATTTCTGCGCACCATCTTCTTTGCCAATATATATATATATATATATATAAATATATTAATCTTATCTCATTATAAGAGGAGGAGGAAAAAGGCTAAGCAAAAAATGGTGAAAGGAAGAGGAGAGGTGAATGGCGTAGGAAGCCATGGATAAGAAGGGGAGAAGGTTGAAAGAAAATGGAAGAAATGAGAAATGGAGAAGGATGGTGAAAAGAGAGGGTTAAGTTGGGTTTATATAGGAAACTTAAAGGTATAAGGAGCTTACAGCTCATAGGACACTTGTCCTTTCCTTGTGTCTTTGATTCATGCATGTTAACACATGTTCCTTAAGTGAATAAGGTGGTGACACCTCTTTAGGACACATGTTACATCCATATTAAATCATTTTGCGAAATTATTTCTAACACTTATTTTATGTTACTAACTTGAAACGCTTTTCTAACACTTATTTAAGTCACAAATAAATAGATGACAATGCTTATACAAATTTTATAAATACCATTATAATTTATCAAAATAAATAAGATAATGATCATTCTTGTAAAATCATAAAATAAATTATCCTTTACCAAATTCATATTTTACAAATCAATATTATCAAAATTAGAAAATATTATTACTTAAACATAAATCTTATAAATTAAAAATAAGTTTATTTTTCTTATACAAAATCATATTTAATAAAACAAAATACTTATTCAAAGTTAAAATTTATATTCAAATCTTATAAAAATCAATTTACATTCAGAAAATAAAATTTATATAAATAAAAATCCAAATCAAACTTAGTTAAAATTATGGGATGTTACAGTCCAAATCAAATTTTAGAAAAGTCGCTGTGGAATTCCTTTATAATTTATAAAGGAATTATTTATATTTTAAATAGGGAATTCAATATAAATCGAATATCGGGATGACCCAGATTTCAAATATCGAGTTAGAAATTCATATAGGAATATTCTAGAGCTATATGGTATTCCACTGTGAATATATAAGATAATATAAATTTATTTATATTTAATTTAATTATATTTAAATATAATTATATATTTAAATAGGTCATCTAGAGCTTTAAAAATAGCCACTTTTGCAAACGAAGTCAGAATTCGACGAAACTAATTTTGTTGGATCCGCAACATCAAATTATTGTTAGATTCCAAGTTTCGTGATTTTTAGAGTCAGTGTGTGGCCTAACGGATTTTTAATGTGAGAAACAATCAGTATTTTGGCGGTTAAAAATACGCTGTATGAGAAAACGGAGACGGAATTCGACGAAACCAGTTTCATTGGAACCGTAATGTCAAACTGTAGCTGCATGTCCATTTTCGTAATTTTTGGATATTGTATGTAACCGTATGAATTTTTAGAAGATAAAAATGAATATAAGTTATTTATATTATTGTGCACCCTAAATCAATATTTTTGAGATTTCACAGAATAAGTCAACCACCCTATATTTTTATATTTTCGGGATCGTGGGACATTGCTGGTCTCACCGGTATTTTTATTTTTGACGATAACGGTCTTCAAAAGATAAAAATAAAAGAAGCTTCACACCAAACATTTGCCTATAAGTATAACCCTTAAACCATTTTTTAACCTAATTTCATTCAGCCATCAAAAATCCGTCGTCACCTGTTCTTCCACAAAACCAAAACTGTGCTCCTCTAAAAGCCAAAATAAAACCATAGAGAAATCTCCAAATTGCAAGTCGTATATATCTGGGTTCCTGCAAGGTCCATCTTTGTATTAGTGTGGGTTTTGAGCAGTTCGAAGGCATCACCGTTCGCTGCTCTTACCAATCGATCATCTAGGGCTCGATACTTTGGGAAAATGAAGAATTTATATGTGTTTTTGGTATCGGATTCAGATTCAGGGAGTGAAATCGCACCTCATTCATAATTTTTTGGAAATTAAAGAAAAAAAATGTCGCACCTCCCTGTAGGTGCTTCAGACCTGTCGAAGCCGTGACCTGAGGGGATGGGTGCGAGTCGGAGCTTAGTGGGTTGAAATGAAGGAGGAATCGAAGTGAAGGGTTTTTATGAATTCGATATATGAAATCGTAAAGTGAGAATGAAGTTGGATCAAAGGATGATGCCGTGGGTCTTGGAGTTTTTACTGGAAGTCAGGCTTTCCTTCGGGAAGAAGGATTTGCGGGTGGGCCAGTTTTGAGTGAGTGGGCCGGTTAGAAGAGGGGTGAGGCCCAAATGTTAATTCATTTAAGTTTTTAGTTTAATTTAAACTGTGTTCAACTTGTAATGACGACAACTTCCTCATACGTTATCGAAATTCAGCGAAACAAGATCCGACAGGATCGTATGGACGGATACTACACAATGGAAATGACTGGGAGTGGAGTGGAGCTCGTTTGAATTTATGGCGAAATAAATTGTTTGATTCAAATCAAACAAACAGTTTATCGTTCTTTAACGATGAACTGCCAATGTGAGTAAATCTCACTAACTTTGAACAGTTTATAATTTCATGTTGTATTTTTAGAACTATTAAATATTGGCTGATTGACTGTGTGTTGACTATTTGATTGAACTGCTAGTCAGTTAGTTAAATTTCTATATTGATTCTTTTTAACAGAATATATCATATGGAACTGAAAGTGATGTTGATTTTATTGTGTAACATCTGTGGATGCAGGGAAACAGGTTAGAGGAATCCGACTGGATTCCTCAACAGTTATTTTATTGTTTTTCATATTTTGTGATATATGATGTGGTTTAAAATCTGTTGTCGATTATATGTGTTTTGAACGATATTGGTCATCGTGATTTGATGTGTTAAATACCATAACATACCGGAATGGTGAAAAGGGAATTTTCAAAATGAATATTGAAAATAGATTTATTTATAAAATCAAAGGATTTTATAAAAGAGATAATATTTATAACAATCAAAGGAGATTTTATAAAAAGGAGATATTTGTAAAACCATTTATAAATAGAGTTATAAAAAGGAAATTTATTTATAACGGAATAGGACGTTATAAAAGGGAAAACGTTATAAAATGGAAACTGTTATAAGAAGGAAATCATTTTAAAGTGGAGAACCGTTACTAAAAGTAAATCTTTAAAAATGAATAAACGTTGTTAAAAAGGAAATCTGAAACACCCCACCTCTGTTAGGGTCACTCTCAAAGGGAATGCCCTAATTTTGGTGGAGGTTTATAAGTACAAGTCATAGATATACAAGACAGATATAAGAACACATATTTGTAAACAGCGGAAGAACAACAAACTTTATTTCATGAAGTCAAATACGTGTTACAACAACATCCTTTCCAAAAACATAACATAACACTTTCATAATCTGTCTTGAGTACATTATTTTAAAGAAGCATAAATAAAACATAGATAAACTGCCAAAGCCCCATAGTGGATTGTCCAAAGCCATAGTTCAAAACAGGAAAGTCCAAGCAATACATTTCTCTTCTTCAAGCTGGATGTTGAGGTTGGTCAAGCTGCTGTGTTCCCTCCCTGAGTACCTGGGGGGGGAAGCGGAAGAAAGAAGACGAAAGAAAAGTAGAGTCAGACATAAAGCCTGAGTAAGTCTAGTACTATTTTGTCTATGAATAAAGAACTGGGTATGATAAGTATAAACAAGAAGTGGGCATGCACTATAAACTTGGTTAAGTTGTCTAGGGTCGAATATACTATCGTACCCCATGTTAATCTCTGAACCCATATAAACTAGTTTCCAACTGGTACCCCATAACCAGGGTGATGTGATCCATTCTATGATGATCGGCTCCTACTCGCATAGTTACATGTGTCTTACGGCCCCCGATGTCGTAGTTACCTATGCTGGTCCCACCATGGGGTGTATCAAGTCCCATAGTGGCAACCCGACACAACCTTAGAGTGCACAGGTATGCTACTGGTGTCCAGTGCCTTATTTTTCTACGCCGGAGTGTGTGCACGCCCGCACCCCGTTAGAACCTACACTGCTACACCACCGCCGTCGATTTGACCTCTTACAATCAGCCCAGTAATCGTGCCCCACCCTGCCTAGCTTCAGGGTATCCTGATACACCTTTTAGGGTTACTGCTGAAAAGGGTCCCCCGTTACTAGGTTTTCTATCTCTAGCCAACATGCTAAGTTGGTTAAGTGTTTCCTAACCTAACCCCACCAGTCCGTTAAGTTTAGCATGTTCCATTTTGATTAAGTCTTTAGTTCACTTAATCCTAACAATCCTGACTCAGCCTTAATTGTCTTATTAAGGCCCTGACCTCTCACATTAGACAGGTATTGTTGTGGCTGCCTGTTGCCGGTTGGTTCCGGACAGTCTTACGCCACAACTCAGTCTAACCTCGGGTCCTTGCTGGGCTCCATGTTTAACCTCCCACATTGGATAGGTATTGTTGTGACTACTGGACAGCCGGGCGGTTCCGGGCAGGTTTACATCACAACTCAATCCAACCTCGGGTTAAACACATCGTATGTTCTACATTTACATATTTTGTCATTCCTCTTTATTTCTTATATGTAAATATTTGCGGCCCATTATTAAGTTAATGGTGTAAAGGTTACACCAATCACGGGCCCAACCCATACTTGAATTTGGGCCCTTCTATTTTATATTTTCATTCATTAATTAATTTTAACCCAACGTTATTTTCCCCCGTTTTACACGTCCGTTTATATATATTGGGCTTAGCCTTTTAAAGCCCAATTTAGCCATGCGAAAAGGGGAGGCTTAAAGCGTGATTACATACACAAAGAGGGGAAGGTGAGCGCATGAACTTGCATATGACGTTGGAAATACATAATAGAAACTGGTGTACTTGCATATATATACTTTGGTCATAAAGCATAGGTGACATGAACCAAACCATGTAAACTTAAGATAAGAATCTAAATTAAGTGTCTCATAGTCTTAACTACAACATAGACCTATGTTCTCAATTAGGCATAAACATAAACAAGTCATGTTCATAAGGTTTCTACATGTTTACAAAGGGGATACTTTGTTACTAACACAAAAGCATAGATCAACTTAATTATGGTTTAAGTCTAATCACATAACGATAGTATAAATATACTCATGCATAAATATTCCTAATCATGGTGTTTGCTTTTAGCTTGCAAAAAGGGATTTTTGAGTCTAACCTAGCCATGTCTCACATATGTCATCATATAATTCTTGTAAACAAGATAAACTTAATCGTGGATTTCAATTATGCCAAATATCATTCATAGCCTAGCCATATTCATAAGTTTTCAAATAGGTTTTCTAGTACAAAAGCATGGCTTAATACATGATGCCAAATTCTCAACATAATTTCATATGGATAATAACCAAACTTGTTCCAATTACTTACAAAATGATTTATGCCCAAAAATATACATCATGGTGGCATAGAAGCAAACCCCAAACTTGCATGAATTTAAATCAACTACATACATGTAGCTTCAACATGGATTACATAATTTGCGAAATATTCCAAACGTATACTTGCATAGAACTACCGCATGTAGTTCTTTATAATGAATAACATAATTCATAAATATCCAAACGTACATAGTATTTCAAATTGATAAGAACGCACAAATATGAATTACTTTATTGCCACAATTCACGCATACAAACCAACACAATTGTTTATTCATACCAAAGTAATACTCTACTTACAATGGTTGCGGTGAATTCTCTAATTAAGAGATATGATTCCTTTGTTGTATTGATTGGCTTTAGGTTGCTTGAATTGCTTTAGGCTTTAGAACTTTCTTCCTAATTCTCTCTCTAGTTGGCGGCTACTCTTAGTCGTTCCTCAGCAACATGGCGGCTATGTTCTTAATTTGAATGAATAGATTAGGGTTTAGTCTAGGGTTGTTTATATAGAGGTTAGGAATTGATTAGGACCATTGATGTTGCTAGGTTAGATCGTAGCCATTCATTAGATAGAGAGACCAATTAGAGCCTGCCACCTAGCCCTAATGACAAAGCAAGCTTCTGAAAATCGGCCAAACCCAGACCTGGCCAGCCAGGGCTAGACCTGGCCAGCAGGTCATTTTTGACCTGGGCGCACTTGGCAGGTGCGCCAGGTCAAAAATGTACTGGCGCACTTCACAGGTGCGCCAGTGCATTTTTGTTCTGGCGCACTTCCCAAGTGCGCCAGTGCATTCTGACCCTTCTCCAGTTTTTCGCCCAACTTCGTTCGTCCATAACTTCTTCATACGATATCCGTTTTTCGAAAACTCGGACTCTATTTCCCGTATTTTTCCGAGACGAACGCAATGGCGTATCCCGTTTCCCTTAGTTCTTTGATTTGAAATTAATTACACTTTAATTTGTGAGTTGCACAGTTATAGAATTCACGGGGTGTTACATTCTCCCCCACTTAAAAGGATTTCGTCCCCGAAATCTTCAAGTTAGGAGGAATGTATATCCTAACATCCAATCATCCATCTACTCATCCATCAAACACGAGCATCCATTGTCCTTAAAAGACTTCTAATGCTTCATGATCATATGCGAAGTGTGTGTGTACATGTACTTATCTAATGCAAAATCAGGCGGTCTACTGATTCAGTTGACCTCCTTAATGCGAATCATGTAAGTGCCATGAATCCATTATGTATGCAAATTTTCCTATTCTTGATTCTACATGAGTGCACAATCATTCAATACAAATGCAACATCCACATGACAACACATTAAAGTTCAACCATAAACGAATGCAAACATATATGCATATGCAATATGAAGTGACTGAGCCGATCTAAAACCTAGATTGTGTGTGTATATGCAACCACGAGCAACCACTAGCAATCACTTGCAACCACTTGCAACCATCATACATAACATGTTTCAACTACATGTTTCCATCCAAAAAGATTCTACCTAAAAGATACGGTCGAGGAAATATACCTAAAAAGATAGATAAAAGCGCAACTTAAGGAAAAAGAAAAAAAATCAAGGATGTACCCTCGAACAGAAAAGGGTAGGCAGTGCGTATTCTAGCTTCAGTTTCCCAAGTCGCGTCTCCCTCGGCGTCGCTCCACTGAACTTTGACGAGCCTGACTTCGCGGTTGCGTAGCTTCTTCACTTCCGTTCCTAAGATGCGGGTTGGAACTTTTCTTATGGTTGCTTCGCGTTCCACTTCGGCCTCTTCGAGGATATTTGGCTCTACCACTTCAGCAGACTCATGTAGATATTTTCGAAGATATGAAACGTGAAAAACGTTGTGGACTCCGGCCAATTTTTCGGGTAGCTCTAATCTATAGGTCATTTTCCAAATTTTCTCGATGATAGGGAATGGTCCTACCTAAAGGTATAGTCGAATGATAGAAGCAAGTAAAAACTTTGTGCCCATTAGGCAATGTAAAAACTGGAAATCTATGCCACATATATATAGATTAGGAGAAAAACTCTCTAAGCATCAGCCCCGAAGACCGAAATCAACATCAGACTGACACCCAAAGAATTACTCAACCCAACCACCATATATGATTCTAAGAAACTAAACATGATGGACTCCTTTTAGGTCACAAGGGAGTCCCTTCCTAAGACCAATTTATATCTTATTAAACCCAAAAAGAAGTTTGGTCAATCCAACGAACATCCTCGAGCCCCAACATGTGTTACTAACAGATGAGTCATACTCCCTACGGGGTTTGCAATAGAAATCGGATTAAAAATGGGACCGAGAGGATATACACGAAAGATAACATGCAAGTGAACTTTACAGGAAGAGAGGGATCAAGGATATACTCTTAAGAAGAGATATGATGCACGAATCTAGTCTTCAATCTTCTAAGTCGCATTTCCTTGAGCTTAACTCCATTATGCTTTGTCCGTCTTTAACTTCACAATTTCGTAGCTTCTTAATTCTTGTTTCCAAAATATGAGTTGGAACCTATTTCACTGTTGCCTCTCGTTCCTCTTTCACTTACTCTACTTCTAGTATACTTGGCTCAAGCATAACTGCGTACTCATGGTTCCATGCAAGCTCTCCAAAATTCACTAGTGAATCTTGGATCTTGTTAACTTACTAGAAGGTATTCCACATAGATGAATTATCTCTAGAAAATAAACAAATGTCAACTATGTTGCCAAATGTACTTACTAAGGTGATTCTCCACAACTCATTCATAAGCGAAATGAACTTTCTGCCTTAGTGGCGAACACTACTGGAGCGCCCCATTCTGAAATGCTCCTCCTAATGAACCCCTTTTCCAGAAGCTCTTTAATCTGTTTACTGAGCTCTTTTCTTTCTCGTGGAGCCATATGTCTAACGGGCAACGCAACGGGCTTTGCATTATCTACAAGATATATGCGGAAGTTTTATTTCCCGCTTCGGAGGCAAGCCCTTCACCTCTTCGAAGACATCCGGATATTCCCGGACCACTCTAACTGACTGCAAATTTTCAACAGAGGCATCTAGCGATTCAAGATAACTAAGCATAACCGCATACGAGGGATTACAAGAAATTTCCAAAGTATTACCGAGCTGGGTTAGGAGCCTAACAACCCTTTTCTCACAATCAAGGATGGCCCCATTACTGGATAGCCAATCCATACCCAAAATCAAACCATACCCCGAAAAGCCCAAAACAAAGGCACTACATTGAAATTCTACGCTTAGAATAGAAATTTTCAATCCCAAACAGATCATAGACAAATGAGCTGGGCCCCCAATTGGGTTTGAAACAATTAAGGGGTCCTCTACCATACTAGTTTTTAGGTGCAGAGATTCTACTAAAGCAGACGAGATAAAGGAGTGTGATGCGCCAGAATCAAATAAAGTGCGAACGGGGTGATCATAAAGATAAACTACACTTTCTACAGAAGTATTGGTACCTCGTTGTTGCAAAGGTGGCGCTTCTAGCACATGAACCTGTGCCCCTGGGGTGGATCCAGTGCCCTGCCCCTGTCCTCGTTTCCTTGGGCAGTCCTTATCCCTGTGGCCTGTCTGACCGCACGAAAAGCACCCACCATTCTCCTTGGCCTTCTTTTTCCGGCAGTCTTTTACTAAGTGCCCCACTTTGCCACAGAAATTACACTTCCTCTTCTCTTTGTTGCCTTCCCCGCCTTTCTTAAAGTCTGTCTTCTCAGGGCAGTCTTTGTTGATGTGTCCAGTCTCCCCACAATGAAAACATTCACCTTGCTTTCTTTTCCTCTTTCTACAATCCTTGGCTATGTGCCCCTCCGTACCACAAAAATTGCATTTCCTTTTTTCTCGTTTCTTATTATTACTGTTACGATCCTTTCTTGTTTGACTATTATTCGTCTTCCTACTCTGGGACTCTTCCGTTTGCTGGTTCACGTGGAGGAGGAGGAGTGAAAGCGTCAGCAGCTGGGGAGTAAGGTCTCCTGACATGCTGAAACAGAAAGGATAGATTCAAAACGAAGGATAGAAGAGAGTACCTATGGCTTTTGGGGGGGAACTTTGCCTTTTTAAAATAAAATAATATTTTTCTTTTTAAAAATGCTTCTTTAAATTTCCTTTTTGAAAATAAATTTTCAAAACTTTTTATCTTATCTGGTAAACCTGGCTCTGATACCAAGTGAAACACCCCACCTCCGTTAGGGTCACTCTCAAAGGGAATGCCCTAATTTTGGTGGAGGTTTATAAGTACAAGTCATAGATATACAAGACAGATATAAGAACACATATTTGTAAACAGCGGAAGAACAACAAACTTTATTTCATGAAGTCAAATACGTGTTACAACAACATCCTTTCCAAAAACATAACATAACACTTTCATAATCTGTCTTGAGTACATTATTTTAAAGAAGCATAAATAAAACATAGATAAACTGCCAAAGCCCCATAGTGGATTGTCCAAAGCCATAGTTCAAAACAGGAAAGTCCAAGCAATACATTTCTCTTCTTCAAGCTGGATGTTGAGGTTGGTCAAGCTGCTGTGTTCCCTCCCTGAGTACCTGGGGAGGGGGAAGCGGAAGAAAGAAGACGAAAGAAAAGTAGAGTCAGACATAAAGCCTGAGTAAGTCTAGTACTATTTTGTCTATGAATAAAGAACTAGGTATGATAAGTATAAACAAGAAGTGGGCATGCACTATAAACTTGGTTAAGTTGTCTAGGGTCGAATATACTATCGTACCCCATGTTAATCTCTGAACCCATATAAACTAGTTTCCAACTGGTACCCCATAACCAGGGTGATGTGATCCATTCTATGATGATCGGCTCCTACTCGCATAGTTACATGTGTCTTACGGCCCCCGATGTCGTAGTTACCTATGCTGGTCCCACCATGGGGTGTATCAAGTCCCATAGTGGCAACCCGACACAACCTTAGAGTGCACAGGTATGCTACTGGTGTCCAGTGCCTTATTTTTCTGCGCCGGAGTGTGTGCACGCCCGCACCCCGTTAGAACCTACACTGCTACACCACCGCCGTCGATTTGACCTCTTACAATCAGCCCAGTAATCGTGCCCCACCCTGCCTAGCTTCAGGGTATCCTGATACACCTTTTAGGGTTACTGCTGAAAAGGGTCCCCCGTTACTAGGTTTTCTATCTCTAGCCAACATGCTAAGTTGGTTAAGTGTTTCCTAACCTAACCCCACCAGTCCGTTAAGTTTAGCATGTTCCATTTTGATTAAGTCTTTAGTTCACTTAATCCTAACAATCCTGACTCAGCCTTAATTGTCTTATTAAGGCCCTGACCTCTCACATTAGACAGGTATTGTTGTGGCTGCCTGTTGCCGGTTGGTTCCGGGCAGTCTTACGCCACAACTCAGTCTAACCTCGGGTCCTTGCTGGGCTCCATGTTTAACCTCCCACATTGGATAGGTATTGTTGTGACTACTGGACAGCCGGGCGGTTCCGGGCAGGTTTACATCACAACTCAATCCAACCTCGGGTTAAACACATCGTATGTTCTACATTTACATATTTTGTCATTCCTCTTTATTTCTTATATGTAAATATTTGCGGCCCATTATTAAGTTAATGGTGTAAAGGTTACACCAATCACGGGCCCAACCCATACTTGAATTTGGGCCCTTCTATTTTATATTTTCATTCATTAATTAATTTTAACCCAACGTTATTTTCCCCCGTTTTACACGTCCGTTTATATATATTGGGCTTAGCCTTTTAAAGCCCAATTTAGCCATGCGAAAAGGGGAGGCTTAAAGCGTGATTACATACACAAAGAGGGGAAGGTGAGCGCATGAACTTGCATATGACGTTGGAAATACATAATAGAAACTGGTGTACTTGCATATATATACTTTGGTCATAAAGCATAGGTGACATGAACCAAACCATGTAAACTTAAGATAAGAATCTAAATTAGGTGTCTCATAGTCTTAACTACAACATAGACCTATGTTCTCAATTAGGCATAAACATAAACAAGTCATGTTCATAAGGTTTCTACATGTTTACAAAGGGGATACTTTGTTACTAACACAAAAGCATAGATCAACTTAATTATGGTTTAAGTCTAATCACATAACGATAGTATAAATATACTCATGCATAAATATTCCTAATCATGGTGTTTGCTTTAAGCTTGCAAAAAGGGATTTTTGAGTCTAACCTAGCCATGTCTCACATATGTCATCATATAATTCTTGTAAACAAGATAGACTTAATCGTGGATTTCAATTATGCCAAATATCATTCATAGCCTAGCCATATTCATAAGTTTTCAAATAGGTTTTCTAGTACAAAAGCATGGCTTAATACATGATGCCAAATTCTCAACATAATTTCATATGGATAATAACCAAACTTGTTCCAATTACTTACAAAATGATTTATGCCCAAAAATATACATCATGGTGGCATAGAAGCAAACCCCAAACTTGCATGAATTTAAATCAACTACATACATGTAGCTTCAACATGGATTACATAATTTGCGAAATATTCCAAACGTATACTTGCATAGAACTACCGCATGTAGTTCTTTATAATGAATAACATAATTCATAAATATCCAAACGTACATAGTATTTCAAATTGATAAGAACGCACAAATATGAATTACTTTATTGCCACAATTCACGCATACAAACCAACACAATTGTTTATTCATACCAAAGTAATACTCTACTTACAATGGTTGCGGCGAATTCTCTAATTAAGAGATATGATTCCTTTGTTGTATTGATTGGCTTTAGGTTGCTTGAATTGCTTTAGGCTTTAGAACTTTCTTCCTAATTCTCTCTCTAGTTGGTGGCTACTCTTAGTCGTTCCTCAGCAACATGGCGGCTATGTTCTTAATTTGAATGAATAGATTAGGGTTTAGTCTAGGGTTGTTTATATAGAGGTTAGGAATTGATTAGGACCATTGATGTTGCTAGGTTAGATCGTAGCCATTCATTAGATAGAGAGACCAATTAGAGCCTGCCACCTAGCCCTAATGACAAAGCAAGCTTCTGAAAATCGGCCAAACCCAGACCTGGCCAGCCAGGGCTAGACCTGGCCAGCAGGTCATTTTTGACCTGGGCGCACTTGGCAGGTGCGCCAGGTCAAAAATGTACTGGCGCACTTCACAGGTGCGCCAGTGCATTTTTGTTCTGGCGCACTTCCCAAGTGCGCCAGTGCATTCTGACCCTTCTCCGGTTTTTCGCCCAACTTCGTTCGTCCATAACTTCTTCATACGATATCCGTTTTTCGAAAACTCGGACTCTATTTCGCGTATTTTTCCGAGACGAACGCAATGGCGTATCCCGTTTCCCTTAGTTCTTTGATTTGAAATTAATTACACTTTAATTTGTGAGTTGCACAGTTATAGAATTCACGGGGTGTTACAAAATCTTTATAAAGCAAATAAAGGAGTTATCGAATTAGTTATTCGAAAGGAGTTAAATCGAATATGGTATTCGAAAGGAGTTAAATCGAGTATGGTATTCAAAAGTTAGTAAATCAAATATGTTATTCGAAAGGGGTTAGTCAAGTCGAGTTGGTTAGATAGAGTTAACCAGTTAGAGTAAATCGATAGAGTTAAATCGAACTAGAGTTATTCAAATGGAGTTAATCAAATTTAGTTTAATCGAAAGGAGTTATCAAATTTGTTATTCGAAAGGAGTTATCGATTATAGTTTAATCGAAAGGAGTTATCGAATAAGTTATTCAAAAGGAGTTAAGGAGTTAAGTAAAAAGAGTTAATCGATTAGGGTTAAATAAGTAGAGTTAATCGAATTTAGTTTATTCGAAGAAAGGTTTTCGAATCTAGTTATTCGTAAGAGAGATTATCAAATATAGTTATTCGAAGGGAGGAGTTATCGAATAGAGGTTTATTCGAACGAGAGTTATGTAAGGAAGTGTTAAAGGGTTAAAAGATGAACTTACCCTATTTTGAGATTTGAAATGTTGTTCAGTTAAGGTCTGAGAGGTAGCTATACCCCAACTTGATTGACTGTGTTTTTAATTTAAAAATGGTTAAGGTTCGAGAGTGAAAGTGGTTAAGTGATTTAGTTAATAAGCGTAATGGTTTGAGTTGGCATCGCGATGGTTTGTTTAAACATCTGTCTAAGTCCAATGAAGGAGTTTTGGAAATGTTTTCCAAATAAGAACCAGAAATGTTTTATGATATTGAAAACAAGAAATGGAAATGTTTTCCAATGGTAATAACATATATTTTCTAAATTTAGAAAATAAGAAATGTTGAATATAGGGAAAACTGGAGATGAAAAATGAACTAAGGAGATAAATGTTGAATGATGATTGATTGATATAATTTCCTCCTGGAAATAATATCGTTGTTTGCACACCTGTTTTTCTTCGATAGTTAAATCACAGACTATCGAAGTTTTGACCATTTTAACATTGTTAATATGGAGAGACCGGTTGGATTATTATCCAAAGAACCACTCTGTATTGGCATAAGCGTTGTGAATCATATATGCCAAAGATAATTGAAGACGGAGTAAAATGCAATGGCTATTGTATAAGTCTTAGATAACAGTGCCTAAGATGGATGTACTGAATAGTGCCTTCGGTTCATCCTGTTCCTGGATGACTTGTATGGATGAATGTCTGACAGAGTATTTCCAGACGATCACGCATATTGATTTCTCCAACCGTACCAAGAGTGGAAGCGGAGAAGGAAACTTCTTTTAGCTAACACATAATGTATTGTTGTAGACGTCAATCGGTGATCTGATGGATTTGACGATGTGACATTCGTAGCGAATCTGATGTGATGATGAAGCGTAGCTTCTAGCCTCATCAACCGGTAAATGACAGAAATCGAGAAGGCAGCATGGCTAAGTCGGTCGCTCCGAAGTAGGGTGTATAATCACCTGATCTAGAGTTTCATTTACTTCTAAAAATCTATTGTCGATACTGTCCCATTCGGGAAACGGTTGCTGATCCCAACCGTTGGTGATATACATTCGATACACTCAAGCGAAATGAGTGGTCGGTCATGTGTGGCTGGGTTGCAAGCTGTTCTTGTTGAACCAAGTGTATTCCTCTCTATAGGTACACTAGCGAAAGGTGGTTCCATACCATGTCATAGTTGGAAATCCATTACCCAATATGTGCTTGCGGTTTTGATTGTATACTATATATGTAGAACGTGAGATGAAAGCGTTTCTGCTAGATGATTTTTATATTGTGGTTGATAGACATTATTATAATATCAAAAGGTTTTTGATATAAAGATAATTAGGGTTCTCATAAGGGAAAACCCCGTTCCGTTATACGACGCGGTCTTATGAGACATCGTTTACTTGTTTGAATTGTTTTAAACTGTTTTACTCATACCAGTCCCATGACTGACCCGGAGTTTATTTTGTTTTGTTTTCCCTAAACTCTTGGGTGCCCTATTTTTTATGGGCAGTCAAGTAGTCGGGATTTACAGATATACCTGAAGAGCTGGAGCAGGAGGCTTCAGGATCATATAGCTATAATTATTTCCGTTATATTGTAAGTGTTGTACTTTGATAATGATGTATATTCAAGTATAGATGTATATTTAAAGTTATGTTATATATATTATATGTTATTCGTTCCGCTGTGAGGTTCGTGTTACTCTGATGTTGTGTTCTTCTTCTTCTTCTATTCTAAGTTTCTATCTTATCTATTCTCACCCTCTAATTTCTTTCATTAATGACCGGTATTTTTCGACGTTTGGTTAGTCATCATTGAGTTTATGGCGATAACCATAGTCGACAAAATCCCGGGTCATTACATGAGTAGACTAGAGACAGGTTAGGTGGTATGCACGAGTAGCTGTACTGGGGACGAGCAGGAGGCTTCCACGTATGATATATAGATATTCTCCCTGTGTCGCTGCTGGTCACTACTTTGGGCATTATTAGTTTAGCCTTCCTTTCTTTTACTTTAGAGACAGTTTTAAAGTTGTAATAATGGTATTGGATCATAAGCTGTATTTGGATTTTCCGCTGCCATGATGTTTAGTTTTCAGCTTATGCACTGTCTCGCCTGTTTTATGTCAAGTATGTTGTTATTATATTTTATCCCATGCGCTGTGAGGCATTTTACAGGTTTTCGATTAGTTCATTCTCTTCTTTCCTTTCTTTGGCGACCGTTCCGTGCTAGTCGGGCATGTGTACAACGCACTTTCGAAGGAAATGTCGGCTGATGCGGGGCGGGCCGTCACACTTTAACATCTTAACATTTTGGGAAATAAAAAAAATTATATGCAATAGGATGTACTATAGTGTCATTCAATATGTCCATTTCAATTAGCATTACATATTTAACCAATTAAGTGCATTTTCATATTATATCAGTTCTCTATTATTATTTTTCATTCCATTAATTTATTTCTTTAACAAGTTCATTTTTCCTTCATACACTGCCTTGTCAATTTCATTTATTCATAAAACTAATTTTCTATTTGGACATCAATATTCATTAGTGAAATAGATTTATTTAAGTTCCCTACCTCCATTCATATTCATTTACATTATTCACCATTTGCAGATTTCTTAAAATAACTCTTTTCTCTTCATAATACACAATTTAAGAGTACAAAATTTTATGGCTATAGATTTATTTAACTAATTTATCTCATTTGTCCAAATTTTATTTACTTTACATAGTTGAATTCAATTTCCATAACAATCCAGGTGTATGACATTATGGTCCAAACTTAAGGCTTCTTTAATTTCATAACTCATCAATAAAATTTCACCCTTTTATTATTCATAACTATACTTATATATTATGTAATTTTCAATTCCTATAACATTTTCACTTCTTATATACTATGGTAAGTTATATATGTCATAGAAAAAGATTTAATATTATACTAATTCAATATTATCCAATTTGCTTCGATTTTTCCATTTCACAATTCTAAGAGATTACTTTATTTCATATTTTTATTAGATTCATTTTATTTATTTCACAATTCTATGGTTTAAAATTGTAAGTTTAGTTCATCATTTCAATTATTCGAGAACTTAAGAATTCGACTTCGGGTTCATTTCCAATTCAATTTTCAAAATATCTTATATATTATATCCTTTATATCAAACCAAATAAAAAAATTGAAATTCAACTTTCCTAAACAATTTATAAAAGTTCTAAGTGGTCTCCCCACTCAGACTCTCGAAAAGAAACGTCAATGATGTGTGCACTCATCACCGGAGTTATTTCCCAAAGACAAAGGGGAAAGTATACACTTATTTCAAAATTCATTTGAAAACAATTTCTATATGAAACAACTTTTAAAATATAAACACATTATTTCAAACCATTTGCAAAACAATATTACAAAGCCACCCGAAGTTAAATTCTCAAATTCATATATAACTTCTTATTTAATTACCAATAAATTTTCAATATTTCATTATCAATTTATTTTCAATATTTAGTTCTTAAATTTTTCAGTAACCAATAGTTTTAAATTATTGATTAATCGAGTAATAAATAATGAAAATTTAATATTATCATCAATAAAATAAAAATTCATATATTTTCAAATAATTATATACATAAATAAAATATAATTCAAAACAATACTATGTCAATGAGTCCTATTCGAGTGTTTAGAAATCCTTATTGACACATTGGCGTCCCAAGTACCGACTAGAATTCATAAATTCATATATTTTCAAATAATTATATATATAAATAAAATATAATTCAAAACTATACTATGTCAATGAGTCCTATTCGAGTGTTTAGAAATCCCTATCGACACATTGGCGTCCCAAGTACCGACTAGAATTCATAAATACTCAACAGAACAAATCAACACAATACAAAACCATTTTAACCCAAAATTACAAGTACGCTCTCTCATATACACTCAAAATCATTCTAGAGTATTACTACCCTATCTTTAATGAGTTAATCCCAAATAGAGCCAAGGTTTACGCTAAACCAAAGCTCTGATACCAAATGTAACAACCCAAGTGTTTTTTTACCGTTCAAATCGACAATGGTCCTTAATGTCGACATAAACAGATCACAAATACGGATAGTTATTGGGATTAAAATAAGAAAAAGAAGAAAAAAGAAAACAAATACAGAATCTCGCAGCGGAAGGACAAAATATAATAAATAAATAATAGTTCATGAAGCTGTTAAAATATACATTTTATTATATTTTACAATGATTATCAGAATAAATTAACATACAACATACCAGTGCATTTGCAGCGGAATAATAATAATAATACATTTGTTGAACTCCATCTTCATCTTCATAAAAGTATCTTCAAAGCAACTGAAACTTCGATAACTGCAACTCGGTCTGACCCGAGCGTATTGCAAAAAAAAGAAACACAACAAACACTCGAATCAGAATTGAATCATCCACATATTAGTCATATTAAAATACGAAATAACAAGAGTGTTATGGGTGCAATAATCTAAAGAAGTATTACGGAAATTTCGCGAATGATTTTGGAAAAATGAAGCTATCATAAGCTCATCCCACATCACACAATGCAAGCGCACACAAATGAGCGAGTTTTGTCTCATGATAACAAAACATGCTTTCATACATGAAAATCTTCTTTCAATACTATTAATAGTGCATAGTGTTGAAAACCATTTTGCAAATAAATATATTAATCTTAGCAACCATAGTGGTTATGCCCACATACATAGTTTACAAACAAAACAAAAGGCTCATATTGGATGTTGGGTTCCAATATGATGGTTCCTGACACGAAAGATCAATCCGGAACTAGGTGCAACCTTACGGTTCTTGGTTTTCATCCAGACTCAGACAACAAACACCAGGTAAATCACCGGTTAACATCCATACACGGTCACCGAACATACCCTTTTTTCCGCGAGTTTCAAAGTAGATCTACCGCCGAAGCTTTGAGTTTCAATAGAGATATATATACAACCTAACCGCCATTTTACCATCAATCCGAGGTGTGAGGTTCGTCGAAGTCGCGATTTACACAATGCTATCACCAGTAGCTCACTTCATAACTTGAGTATGCCACATTGTCAATTTACAACATGTCACTGATTTCTATCAATACATAACCTCTAAGCACGTAAAACTTAGAGACGGGAATAATTTATTTGCCATAATCCGATATATATTAACAGAAATCAGTGCTACGCTGTCAATTACATTGTCAGACACACAATCCATACAAGTCCATCCTGGGTCTGAACGGAACAAAATCCGAAAATCCCCAAATATATTTAGACCTTATGCCACTTATAACCTCGTATTGAGTAATCAGCCCAATCGAGACATCAGCCGTCAATCCAAATAAATCTAAAGATTCCGGGTCTTCATTCGTTATTTTGATGTCTCCAATTTGCGTTATAACATCATATTATTACTTGGAATGGTTTTCGAACATATATTCGATCCCGGTCTTTCCAAATAATAAGGGCATTTTTAAAACAATAGTCATGCCTCCAAATTTTCATATTAATATCAAGATTATTTTAAGCACTGATTTTTGTTTATTCAAAGAAGAATATATTTTTATTTCAAATTTCAACTTGAATCTATGGTTTGAATCGAGAAATATTCCAATTTAATAAACATTAAAATATTCAAATAACTTGAAAAATAGATGATTATAAATAAAATCTTTTTTAAAAATATATATATATTAAAATATTAGAGTATAATAAAATAATTTCGATCACTATATATATACATATATTAAATGCTTTAAAAAAACTTTAAATAATAAATAATATAATATAATTTACTTCAAATATATATATATATTAATTGTTTAATTAAAATAATCTTTAAATAATAAATATAATATAATTTAATTTATTTTAAAATCCATAGGTATGCATATAGCTAACTAATTTTTAAAACATAATTTTAATAAATATAATATAATTTATTTCGTTCCCATCTCGATTTCAACAACATTTAAATTTGACCTTTCAATTAAAAGGGTTATTAAATTCGTATTCAATACAAATCTCAAACAATTCCAAGTACCATCGAATATTCTGATTTTAAATTAAATTTAAAGAGAATTATTAAATTCAGCTTTAAATAATTAAATTTAAGTAATCATAACGTATTTAAATCCCATTCCCAAATTCCCATTATTTGGAATAATCGCCTTAACAATTTTCTGAAACATTTCGGTGTCGATATCAGTGCAGCAACAAATTTCACAACAAACATCCATCACAGTCATTTCATCCAAATGATAATTATTAAATCATTTCATTGGTCAATAGGGTACGGGATTTCAATTAGAGACTAGTTAAAATAATTAATTATCAATCTAAATTTGCACATTAACAAACTTGCATGTCAAATTTTTAAACAACCAACAACAATCCATTTCAACCATACAACCAACTTATTTCATAACTTAATTTAACACGTACGGGAATAATTCAGTAAGTTGTGAGCGAGAAATTCACTCACCTTTGATTTGAAACGAGACTAAAATCCAATTATAGCCCAAAAATCAATTATCTCAGAATCTGTCCAAACCAGCGCCATATTGTCCGGAATTCCAATACGATCCTAACGGAATAAACTGCGAATTAAACCGAGTTCGTATGCATAAGTTACAAGTGTTTACGAGATTAAAAAATCGAATTTATACAAAACAAACAAAAAAACAATTCTCACCCACATTTTATGCCACGTTAGCGTAGGCTTCTTCCTTTTCAACAATTCAACTCCCTCATGCATGTAGCCGATTAAACCCAAATAGCATATCTTCTCTCCTCTTTCATTTCCTCCCTGCTTCATGAAAGATCAAACTGTCCCTGTTATACGGCTATTTCCCTCCCGATGCGCTACAGGAAAAAACCCACGACACATTTTTCTGTCAAAGCCCTTCAAACTCCACCACATGAGGCGTCTCGCCACCTTATGAATAGTGTCGGCCTTAAAAAGATGAACGCTCGACCATAGCCCAGTGTAACGGCAAGGAAATTTCGCTCGGTCCGAACCAGTCGCTAAACCGACCCAGACCGCTCGAAATGCCCTATCGTTGAGAACACGACAAAATAGAACGCATATAAAAAGAACATTTCATTGTATATTACAACAATGCATCAGATTACAAGAATATACAGAGTATGAAACAATATTACACAGAAATATCAGAGATTTAAATTACATTTAAATACATAGCAGCGGAAAATAATACAATACACAACTAGAAGAGATATACGGATACAAAGCTTTCCGGATATCGTTCCAGCTGTAAACCAGGATCCTGTGAATATAAATCTGCAAAACCAAAACTACTAGCTGCCCGTGCGGAAAATAGGGGCACCCAGAGTTTAGGTTAAAACAATAAACTCCAAGTCAGTCATGGGACTGGTGTGAGAACTAAAACAGTTATTAATCTTTATTTTTAAAGTTAGGTAAATCAAGGGACCACGCCGTATAACACGGAACGGGTTTCCTCCCAAGTATACCAGTGCATAAAACAAACAGCGCAATGCTAAATAAAGAAAAATGAAGCTGTTATAAGACCCAGGTCCTATCACACAATGCAACGCAAGCCGGGGGATAGGGTTTTCCCTTATAACAGCCAAAGAATGCTTGATACGTTTAAAACAAATCGTTTGATACTATTATAAGTGCATAGTGTATAAAACAACTTCAAATCATAAGTATCAATCATAGGCGGCATGAGCGTCCCATGCCACTATGTCGCCATATATAGGTTTACAAATAAAACCGCAAAGTCACGTATTTGGAAGTTGGATTTCCATCTATGAACCGAGGCAAAAGATAGTCCTCAACCGATTCGAGACGCTCTAGCCCGTGTCTCAGGAACAGCCGCAACTGCCCCTTGGATCCTCAGGGCCGGTCCACCGATGTGGATTATTATGCCTGAACACTACGTCTCCCCACCCTATGGGGTGTAAGTCTGGTCCGTCAGCCGACCAGAATGCATCGGCCGAAACCGATATAACCGAGGCGCCTCGCAACAGCAACAACCACATAAGTCAAACTCGTCAGGGCGTGTAAAACCACTGACGCCACTTCTAGCTAGAAAGAAACGCATGCCCTCCCTGACGTCCGTCTCCCGTTTTTGGTTCATACCGGGTGTGAAACTCGCGAGTCAAACGTTACATAAAGCTACGCCACAAAGGCCGTGCTTTGATCATCAACCACAAGACTTTGCTTTTCAACAGAAGCCTCGATCAATTGCCACTTAGGCATGCCACACAGGCAATTCACTCCATGCGTTTGATATCCATCAATATATAACCCCTGAGCTCGTACGTCTCAGAGAAGGGCGTTAAGCAAGAGAATAAATTCTCCGCCGCCAAACAGATATATATTTAATAGAAATCAATCACACAGACTAAAATCCAATGTCAGACACACAGTCCATTTATAAGTCCGTTCTGGGTCTGAACGAAACCGGAGGCACCTAGTACCCCGCATATCCATCGATCTCCAAGTACGTCTAGACGATCACTAACTGTTTCCATCTTCTTGGGTGTACAGCCCAATCAAGATCATCAGTAATCACCCAAACGACATGAAGACTTCTGGTCTTCGACCACCGTCTTCATCTTCGACACCACGTCGAATCAGTTATTCAGAATGGGATAAACCCGGTCTTTCTGAATAACTCGCGTATATATTATAAAAGTGTTACACAAACACAACATACGCCTCATTCCAATTCATAATATTCTTTTATTCAAATATTCCTATACTTTGGGAAAAGGTTCCCATTAATTTTATCCAAGATAAATTCTTTAAATTTATTCTTTAATCTCCTTTGAATATCAATTCCAACTAGTCGGGATTATCGAACCACACCGAAGTAATCATTTATTTTATTTTCCCAATCCCAACCTATTCATCCCATGAAGTAAAACTGGTAGTACTTCATATCTAACACCACAGTGTTATCGGTAAATTCAATTACCATTTCACGTTCAAATCTAATTAAAGATTTAACTATCGCTTGGAGTAAAACTGGTGATACTCCATTCTCGATCTTTTCAATCTATTTAAAGATTCATTAAAACTCCACTTAGTTTTAATCTTTAACTGGGTTAAAGAATCCGTGTCATTTAAAACATGGTTCACGATAAACCCAAAGTCACATTCATTAATTATCGGGTTAAAGAACGAGTGTTATTTAAAACACTGTTCACGATAAACCCAAAAATCAATATCAATTCAATTCCAATTAAATATTATTTAATTGGTACACTTCATTAAATCTAAATCAAAAGATTTAATCCTTTCTCAACTGGGTTCAAGAACAGTGTTAGTGAAGACACCATTCACGACAAACCCAAATCACATTTGATATTCAATATAAGGCTCTGAATAGAAAATATACCGGCTTATATTCAATACAAGGCTCTGAATAGAAAATATACCGGCTTATATTCAATATCAAATTCTACGACTAACAAATATCGCATTTGAAATAACGATATATATATATATATCTTTCAAATTTCCATAACAACATTTGTATAATCACGAAATCCAACATCGAAATATTCCGAAGACAATTTCGATTCAAATCCATTCCAATGCAATCATTGGAAATTTTGGTTATCTTCAAAACCATTTCAAATTCAATTTATTTATTTAAAAATAAATAGAATTATAATTCTAGTTCAAAACTAGTTCATTTCGATAAAAATCTATTTTTATCTTTTCAAATATGGAGTTTTTCATCCCAATTCTTTCTAAATCATTTCTTATGATTTTACACAAATTATTACTATTTTTAATAATTTTATCAAGGCCCGTACAGTCGATTTCCATCAATGGCCATCGAACTGCACTTACAGCGACCTTTTTCGAATTTGATTTGGACATAATTCCAAATCCAACCGTTAGATTTCTAATTTCTAATATTCTTTAGAAAGCTCTTTTCGATACGAACCCAACGGTTCCGGTTTTAGGAGAATCCGACGGTCGGATCTCCCGCAATGTCCGTTTGAAATAAATGGTCGAAATTCACGAACTGCCGTGGCGCGGCGCGTTCTATTCAGGCCATTATATTATATATATATAATATATATTTCGTCGGTTTTCTATTCAAAACGAATTATATAAATAGTTTTAAAATTCGTTTCAAAAGCAATTTCAACTTCCGTTTCAATTCAAATTAAAATTGAATTCTTCTTAATAAATTCGTTTTAAAATTCATTTCTATTCAATTCAAATTTCAATTCAATTTGAATTCATTTCAATTCGCTTTCAATTCAATTCGAATTCGTTTTCAATCCATTTCGAAATCGTTTTCAATTCAATTCATTTCGAAATCGTTTTCAATTCAATTCATTTCGAAATCGTTTTCAATTCAATTCATTTCGAAATCGTTTTCAATTCAATTCATTTCGAAATCGTTTTCAAATCGATATAAATATCGTTCACGTCAAAATGGCGTCAATCTAATCAACACGGCTTCATAAATTTCTATTTTCAAATATTCTATTTCAAATATTTCTTTTTCAAAATAGTTGTTATTATCAAAATATTTCGTTCAACACATGACCACTCTCAATGGATGAGTACTGTCAACACATGAACTTTTATTTTATATTATTCTTTGTTTTTCAAATTGGAATGAGGCCCAATCAATTACCATATAAAATTAATTATATGGATTTTCATACAACACATGTATATAATGGCATTGAAAATAATCAACCATCAACCAAAGTGCACTACACTGTATAAGCATCAAATATAGATATTCAACGCTTATAACAGCCTGTCAATCAACCGATCGACATATTTAATCAATTAGGATGAGTGAACTTCAAGTTTCATCCCAACACCCGTGTGGGGTTTCAAACAATCAAACACATATTTTATTTGTGCTATTGGGCGATGTGTAAAATTTATCGCCCCAATCAATGTCATTCAAATAGGTGTACATAAACAAACCGTGCGGTTTATAAATGAATATTTTATTTTATTCACTTCACGTTAAAAATTATATTTTTAACGATAAAACATTTTATTTCAACCTATGAATTTCTATTCAATTCATTTATTCAATAAAATGATATTTTTATTTTTCTAACTTATTTTAGAAAATTTCGGCGGCATAACGGCACGATACTAGAAACGGGACGAGGCCTGGCCTTATCCCCGGTCTAGTGAAGGCCCACGCCATTCACACATCAATCAAATCAATTCATTTCACCACACAGTTCAATTTCAATCAAATAATCTAACCAATTTTTGCAATCAAACAAACAAGTCCATGGTCTGTGGACGATTGTGTCGGGTGATACTAAGCACCGTTTGCATCCTAGTATATATATAACTAGAAAAAGAAATTGAAAGGTGAGAAATTCTCACCAATAGCTATCCAATTATCTTGACTCTTCTTTTGCAGAATTCTTCGTCGACCTCGCCTTTTTGTCGCTTTCGCCCGTATTCTCTACATATGTAAAAATCGAATTTTTACGATGCTATTCAATATATAAAAATATGATTTTTACTTCGCCTTTCAATATATAAAAATCTGATTTTTACTTCGACTTTCAATATATAAAAATCTGATTTTTACTTCGACTTTCAATATATAAAAATCTGATTTTTACTTCGACTTTCAATATATAAAAATCTGATTTTTACTTCGACTTTCAATATATAAAAATCTGATTTTTACTTCGAAGTTCAATATATAAAAATTCTATTTTTATTTCGAAGTTCAATATATATAAATTCTATTTTTATTTCGAAGTTCAATATATAAAAATTCTATTTTTATTTCGAAGTTCAATATATAAAAATCACATTTTTATACTCTAGATTATATAAAAATCAAATTCTTATCTTCACTTCTTTTCGTTTTTGAATGAATAAAAATCACATCTTTTTAACCCTATGTTAATAAATGAATTTTTGAAAATAAAACAATGCTATTTTATATTTTTATAACCCAAGGTTATTTATATTTTTAAAAAAACAATATCTATTTTTATTTTTAAAACAAACAAAGCTGTTTATATTTTAAAAACTAAGTTGTTTATATTTCATAAAAATCTTATTTTTACTTTACAAAGCTATTTCATAAAAATCCTATTTTTACTTTACAAAGCTATTTTATAAATGTTAACTAATCATTTAAATTAAATAATTGTAAAACTTACTGTTTCAATTTCCTGCGAAAGGGGGGGGGGGAGTCGGACCTCTGACCGTCGGCGAGGTGGCAGGTCGGAGGGGCCCACGGCAGTCAGGGGCGTGGTGGCATCGGCAAGTGGCGGCGCTCGTCGAGCTCGCGGTGGTCTCCTGTTCTTGGGGCTTGCGGCTTTCAGCATGAAGAGGAACAAGGAGGGAGGGCGATCGACTGAGGGGGAGGAGCAGATCGAGGCGGCGCCGCCGCTGGGGGGGGGGGGGGGGGGCGAGCGCGATTCCGTCCTTCATCGTTTTTTTTTATCTGAATGAATTTCTATCGGGGGGGGGGGCCTGGAGTATAAAGAGAGAAAGGGGCTTTTTTTTTAATTTAATTTTCCACCCAAAAAGCAACTTTTATTTTCGACCTCAAAACGGGGCCCACCGCCTGTCGTCCATAGCGTTTTACCTCCATTCCGAACACAATGGGATATGTATCGCAAGCCGATTCGGCTGTTACAATCAGTTTCCGTTAAACTTACATTTAAATCGCTATATTGAATTTTAAACGTACATTTCAAATTACCGGGGTCACATACTAACTCTAAAAATTCTCGAAAAATATTTTCTAGCTTCGTATTGACGATAAGGTCCTAACAAAACTAGTTTCGTCGAATTCTGAGACTGTTTGAAAAATGGCCAATTTTCAGTCGATTAAAATCAACTGAAACTGGCCAAACGCGTTTTCCTTTGCCACGCTCACATATTGATTCGAAAAATTATGAAATTTGGAACCTAGCAATAACTTGACATCCCGGACCCAACAAAACTGGTTTCATCGAAATCCGAGGTCGTTTGCAAAATGTCCATTTTTAAGGGCCTGAATTCCATAGCGACTATTCAGAATTTTCAACTGGACATATCTTTTGATTCCCGCTATGAAAATTTGATTATTCGGATTCGTTGGAAAGATATTATCAATTAGATCCCATTATTTTTGGTTTCACTAAAATCCGGATTGTTTTGCACCCGGTACATTCAATTGAAGTTTGAAATCGAATTATCGAACTACCACGCCATTTTCAATTCGATTTATAATTATAAATAAATATTATATATTCTAACGACGGCGTATATAATATATACGTTCGAATGCTATTGAAAATAAATTTCTCGTCGATATTATTTAAAATAATTCATTTTAAATAATCAAAATTCGCTAAAATTTCCAAAATAAAAATTTTAAACTGGCCCAGATTTTCGGGTTATTACAATCTCCCCCACTTAAAACTTTTCGTCCCCGAAAAGGAACAAAGTCGAAAGTGGTTTGATAATTCAACTCTACGTTCGAACTGGCTTCCATTCTCCAACTTTTCAGTTTCTGAGAATTTTTCAAAAATTTACAAAATTTGGCTAACACCCTAAATTTTTGAAAAATTTCGCCATAACCTCCCCTGCACCGGGAGCATCGGGGAATTTCAAATAGCTTCCCCGGTCCTTCAGATCTCAAAAAGAAAAAGAAAAAGCCAAGCGGCTAGCCAATAGGCTCACAAAATCATCATCACCCAAACAAAACAGGAAATTATGTAGTAAACATGTACCTATTTGTCGGGCAAACAAATTTTATTCTCTGCTCTAGCCTCCTTGCTATGACCTGTTCAATGTAAGTACAAGTATATGCAAGCAAATGCGACCAATTTCAATACAATTCATTATTTGATACAATTAGGCGTAATGGTTCAAAATTAGCAAACAAATGAACAAACAACACAAACATCAATCAATCAGTGAATTTAACGTTTCAAATTCATAATTTGTATATATATACGGAAAATCATGTTTTGATGCCAAATCACAACAATGTATTCTAGCTATATTAGTTTTGGTTCTCACACCAGTCTAATGGAAATATATATAAAATCACTCCTTCGAAACTCGAACATAAATGTTGATGATGCGATCGCTATCATCAATATCATCTTCGAGCGACTAGAGTGTGATGCTATATCTGTCCAATATATTAAAACTTTGAATACACGCGGATCAGACGTATACGCAAAATCTATATATACTGGATTGTCCACATCAATATAAATAAATAACCAAATACGTTTAAAACGATTTATATTTCAAAACAAGATTTGCTTTCATTTTAAAAATATACTCTTCACACTCGTTCTAGGATACTACTGATCCCATCTCTAACGAGTCATCCTCATTGGATATTACTAATCCAATATCTGATGAATTCTTTCGTATAGTTCTAATGTGCCTTGTTCTCTGAGCTCTGTAAACCAAAGCTCTGATACCAACTGTAACGGCAAGGAAATTTCGCTCGGTCCGAACCAGTCGCTAAACCGACCCAGACCGCTCGAAATGCCCTATCGTTGAGAACACGACAAAATAGAACGCATATAAAAAGAACATTTCATTGTATATTACAACAATGCATCAGATTACAAGAATATACAGAGTATGAAACAATATTACACAGAAATATCAGAGATTTAAATTACATTTAAATACATAGCAGCGGAAAATAATACAATACACAACTAGAAGAGATATACGGATACAAAGCTTTCCGGATATCGTTCCAGCTGTAAACCAGGATCCTGTGAATATAAATCTGCAAAACCAAAACTACTAGCTGCCCGTGCGGAAAATAGGGGCACCCAGAGTTTAGGTTAAAACAATAAACTCCAGGTCAGTCATGGGACTGGTGTGAGAACTAAAACAGTTATTAATCTTTATTTTTAAAGTTAGGTAAATCAAGGGACCACGCCGTATAACACGGAACGGGTTTCCTCCCAAGTATACCAGTGCATAAAACAAACAGCGCAATGCTAAATAAAGAAAAATGAAGCTGTTATAAGACCCAGGTCCTATCACACAATGCAACGCAAGCCGGGGGATAGGGTTTTCCCTTATAACAGCCAAAGAATGCTTGATACGTTTAAAACAAATCGTTTGATACTATTATAAGTGCATAGTGTATAAAACAACTTCAAATCATATGTATCAATCATAGGCGGCATGAGCGTCCCATGCCACTATGTCGCCATATATAGGTTTACAAATAAAACCGCAAAGTCACGTATTTGGAAGTTGGATTTCCATCTATGAACCGAGGCAAAAGATAGTCCTCAACCGATTCGAGACGCTCTAGCCCGTGTCTCAGGAACAGCCGCAACTGCCCCTTGGATCCTCAGGGCCGGTCCACCGATGTGGATTATTATGCCTGGACACTACGTCTCCCCACCCTATGGGGTGTAAGTCTGGTCCGTCAGCCGACCAGAATGCATCGGCCGAAACCGATATAACCGAGGCGCCTCGCAACAGCAACAACCACATAAGTCAAACTCGTCAGGGCGTGTAAAACCACTGACGCCACTTCTAGCTAGAAAGAAACGCATGCGCTCGCTGACGTCCGTCTCCCGTTTTTGGTTCATACCGGGTGTGAAACTCGCGAGTCAAACGTTACATAAAGCTACGCCACAAAGGCCGTGCTTTGATCATCAACCACAAGACTTTGCTTTTCAACAGAAGCCTCGATCAATTGCCACTTAGGAATGCCACACAGGCAATTCACTCCATGCGTTTGATATCCATCAATATATAACCCCTGAGCTCGTACGTCTCAGAGAAGGGCGTTAAGCAAGAGAATAAATTCTCCGCCGCCAAACAGATATATATTTAATAGAAATCAATCACACAGACTAAAATCCAATGTCAGACACACAGTCCATTTACAAGTCCGTTCTGGGTCTGAACGAAACCGGAGGCACCTAGTACCCCGCATATCCATCGATCTCCAAGTACGTCTGGACGATCACTAACTGTTTCCATCTTCTTGGGTGTACAGCCCAATCAAGATCATCAGTAATCACCCAAACGACATGAAGACTTCTGGTCTTCGACCACCGTCTTCATCTTCGACACCACGTCGAATCAGTTATTCAGAATGGGATAAACCCGGTCTTTCTGAATAACTCGCGTATATATTATAAAAGTGTTACACAAACACAACATACGCCTCATTCCAATTCAGAATATTCTTTTATTCAAATATTCCTATACTTTGGGAAAAGGTTCCCATTAATTTTATCCAAGATAAATTCTTTAAATTTATTCTTTAATCTCCTTTGAATATCAATTCCAACTAGTCGGGATTATCGAACCACACCGAAGTAATCATTTATTTTATTTTCCCAATCCCAACCTATTCATCCCATGAAGTAAATCTGGTAGTACTTCATATCTAACACCACAGTGTTATCGGTAAATTCAATTACCATTTCACGTTCAAATCTAATTAAAGATTTAACTATCGCTTGGAGTAAAACTGGTGATACTCCATTCTCGATCTTTTCAATCTATTTAAAGATTCATTAAAACTCCACTTAGTTTTAATCTTTAACTGGGTTAAAGAATCCGTGTCATTTAAAACACGGTTCACGATAAACCCAAAGTCACATTCATTAATTATCGGGTTAAAGAACGAGTGTTATTTAAAACACTGTTCACGATAAACCCAAAAATCAATATCAATTCAATTCCAATTAAATATTATTTAATTGGTACACTTCATTAAATCTAAATCAAAAGATTTAATCCTTTCTCAACTGGGTTCAAGAACAGTGTTAGTGAAGACACCATTCACGACAAACCCAAATCACATTTGATATTCAATACAAGGCTCTGAATAGAAAATATACCGGCTTATATTCAATATCAAATTCTACGACTAACAAATATCGCATTTGAAATAACGATATATATATATATATCTTTCAAATTTCCATAACAACATTTGTATAATCACGAAATCCAACATTTAATATTCCGAAGACAATTTCGATTCAAATCCATTCCAATGCAATCATTGGAAATTTTGGTTATCTTCAAAACCATTTCAAATTCAATTTATTTATTTAAAAATAAATAGAATTATAATTCTAGTTCAAAACTAGTTCATTTCGATAAAAATCTATTTTTATCTTTTCAAATATGGAGTTTTTCATCCTAATTCTTTCTAAATCATTTCTTATGATTTTACACAAATTATTACTATTTTTAATAATTTTATCAAGGCCCGTACAGTCGATTTCCATCAATGGCCATCGAACTGCACTTACAGCGACCTTTTTCGAATTTGATTTGGACATAATTCCAAATCCAACCGTTAGATTTCTAATTTCTAATATTCTTTAGAAAGCTCTTTTCGATACGAACCCAACGGTTCCGGTTTTAGGAGAATCCGACGGTCGGATCTCCTGCAATGTCCGTTTGAAATAAATGGTCGAAATTCACGAACTGCCGCGGCGCGGCGCGTTCTATTCAGGCCATTATATTATATATATATAATATATATAATATATATTTCGTCGGTTTTCTATTCAAAACGAATTATATAAATAGTTTTAAAATTCGTTTCAAAAGCAATTTCAACTTCCGTTTCAATTCAAATTAAAATTGAATTCTTCTTTATAAATTCGTTTTAAAATTCATTTCTATTCAATTCAAATTTCAATTCAATTTGAATTCATTTCAATTCGCTTTCAATTCAATTCGAATTCGTTTTCAATCCATTTCGAAATCGTTTTCAATTCAATTCATTTCGAAATCGTTTTCAATTCAATTCATTTCGAAATCGTTTTCAATTCAATTCATTTCGAAATCGTTTTCAATTCAATTCATTTCGAAATCGTTTTCAATTCAATTCATTTCGAAATCGTTTTCAATTCAATTCATTTCGAAATCGTTTTCAATTCAATTCATTTCGAAATCGTTTTCAATTCAATTCATTTCGAAATCGTTTTCAATTCAATTCATTTCGAAATCGTTTTCAATTCAATTCATTTCGAAATCGTTTTCAATTCAATTCATTTCGAAATCGTTTTCAAATCGATATAAATATCGTTCACGTCAAAATGGCGTCAATCTAATCAACACGGCTTCATAAATTTCTATTTTCAAATATTCTATTTCAAATATTTCTTTTTCAAAATAGTTGTTATTATCAAAATATTTCGTTCAACACATGACCACTCTCAATGGATGAGTACTGTCAACACATGAACTTTTATTTTATATTATTCTTTGTTTTTCAAATTGGAATGAGGCCCAATCAATTACCATATAAAATTAATTATATGGATTTTCATACAACACATGTATATAATGGCATTGAAAATAATCAACCATCAACCAAAGTGCACTACACTGTATAAGCATCAAATATAGATATTCAACGCTTATAACAGCCTGTCAATCAACCGATCGACATATTTAATCAATTAGGATGAGTGAACTTCAAGTTTCATCCCAACACCCGTGTGGGGTTTCAAACAATCAAACACATATTTTATTTGTGCTATTGGGCGATGTGTAAAATTTATCGCCCCAATCAATGTCATTCAAATAGGTGTACATAAACAAACCGTGCGGTTTATAAATGAATATTTTATTTTATTCACTTCACGTTAAAAATTATATTTTTAACGATAAAACATTTTATTTCAACCTATGAATTTCTATTCAATTCATTTATTCAATAAAATGATATTTTTATTTTTCTAACTTATTTTAGAAAATTTCGGCGGCATAACGGCACGATACTAGAAACGGGACGAGGCCTGGCCTTATCCCCGGTCTAGTGAAGGCCCACGCCATTCACACATCAATCAAATCAATTCATTTCACCACACAGTTCAATTTCAATCAAATAATCTAACCAATTTTTGCAATCAAACAAACAAGTCCATGGTCTGTGGACGATTGTGTCGGGTGCTACTAAGCACCGTTTGCATCCTAGTATATATATAACTAGAAAAAGAAATTGAAAGGTGAGAAATTCTCACCAATAGCTATCCAATTATCTTGACTCTTCTTTTGCAGAATTCTTCGTCGACCTCGCCTTTTTGTCGCTTTCGCCCGTATTCTCTACATATGTAAAAATCGAATTTTTACGATGCTATTCAATATATAAAAATATGATTTTTACTTCGCCTTTCAATATATAAAAATCTGATTTTTACTTCGACTTTCAATATATAAAAATCTGATTTTTACTTCGACTTTCAATATATAAAAATCTGATTTTTACTTCGACTTTCAATATATAAAAATCTGATTTTTACTTCGACTTTCAATATATAAAAATCTGATTTTTACTTCGACTTTCAATATATAAAAATCTGATTTTTACTTCGAAGTTCAATATATAAAAATTCTATTTTTATTTCGAAGTTCAATATATATAAATTCTATTTTTATTTCGAAGTTCAATATATAAAAATTCTATTTTTATTTCGAAGTTCAATATATAAAAATCACATTTTTATACTCTAGATTATATAAAAATCAAATTCTTATCTTCACTTCTTTTCGTTTTTGAATGAATAAAAATCACATCTTTTTAACCCTATGTTAATAAATGAATTTTTGAAAATAAAACAATGCTATTTTATATTTTTATAACCCAAGGTTATTTATATTTTTAAAAAAACAATATCTATTTTTATTTTTAAAACAAACAAAGCTGTTTATATTTTAAAAACTAAGTTGTTTATATTTCATAAAAATCTTATTTTTACTTTACAAAGCTATTTCATAAAAATCCTATTTTTACTTTACAAAGCTATTTTATAAATGTTAACTAATCATTTAAATTAAATAATTGTAAAACTTACTGTTTCAATTTCCTGCGAAAGGGGGGGGGGGAGTCGGACCTCTGACCGTCGGCGAGGTGGCAGGTCGGAGGGGCCCACGGCAGTCAGGGGCGTGGTGGCATCGGCAAGTGGCGGCGCTCGTCGAGCTCGCGGTGGTCTCCTGTTCTTGGGGCTTGCGGCTTTCAGCATGAAGAGGAACAAGGAGGGAGGGCGATCGACTGAGGGGGAGGAGCAGATCGAGGCGGCGCCGGCGCTGGGGGGGGGGGGGGGGGCGAGCGCGATTCCGTCCTTCATCGTTTTTTTTTATCTGAATGAATTTCTATCGGGGGGGGGGGCTGGAGTATAAAGAGAGAAAGGGGCTTTTTTTTTAATTTAATTTTCCACCCAAAAAGCAACTTTTATTTTCGACCTCAAAACGGGGCCCACCGCCTGTCGTCCATAGCGTTTTACCTCCATTCCGAACACAATGGGATATGTATCGCAAGCCGATTCGGCTGTTACAATCAGTTTCCGTTAAACTTACATTTAAATCGCTATATTGAATTTTAAACGTACATTTCAAATTACCGGGGTCACATACTAACTCTAAAAATTCTCGAAAAATATTTTCTAGCTTCGTATTGACGATACGGTCCTAACAAAACTAGTTTCGTCGAATTCTGAGACTGTTTGAAAAATGGCCAATTTTCAGTCGATTAAAATCAACTGAAACTGGCCAAACGCGTTTTCCTTTGCCACGCTCACATATTGATTCGAAAAATTATGAAATTTGGAACCTAGCAATAACTTGACATCCCGGACCCAACAAAACTGGTTTCATCGAAATCCGAGGTCGTTTGCAAAATGTCCATTTTTAAGGGCCTGAATTCCATAGCGACTATTCAGAATTTTCAACTGGACATATCTTTTGATTCCCGCTATGAAAATTTGATTATTCGGATTCGTTGGAAAGATATTATCAATTAGATCCCATTATTTTTGGTTTCACTAAAATCCGGATTGTTTTGCACCCGGTACATTCAATTGAAGTTTGAAATCGAATTATCGAACTACCGCGCCATTTTCAATTCGATTTATAATTATAAATAAATATTATATATTCTAACGACGGCGTATATAATATATACGTTCGAATGCTATTGAAAATAAATTTCTCGTCGATATTATTTAAAATAATTCATTTTAAATAATCAAAATTCGCTAAAATTGCCAAAATAAAAATTTTAAACTGGCCCAGATTTTCGGGTTATTACACCCAGTCAAAACTGAAACCTAGCTCTCGAGCTACGGCATGAGTCGCCATCACCCGTGAAGAAATAGATATGAGTGTGGAGAGAATCGAAAGATTTGAATTTAAAAGATGGTTTCATGATTTTAGAAGGAGCGGATTTTCGGTAATGAATTTTTGTAGGCTAAAACGGAGTGGTGGCCATTTTCTATTTTGAACGAGAATAAGATTTGAGACGGCTACAGGGATAAAGAGATTAGCTTAAGAATGAATTAGGTTAGAATTATGATTATTTATCACTATCGCATGTCAAGCATTATTAACGGAATAAGGCCTTCAATTCTTTATTTTTGTTTGATTCCATTCCAAAAATTATTCACTACATCAATTCTTTACTTCATTAAATTTTCATTCTTTTTTTATATATACATAAAATTTCAGTTTGAACTACAATTTTAAGCGAGCCGAATCAATTTATTCCCAATGGTTTAATATTGAATTCAAGTCTTAATGTATACCAATACAAATTAAATCATAATTTCATTTAAAAACAACGCCTTTTACTTATGTTTTAATCAGTCAAAATTCATTACCTAATATGTTTAAATTAAGATTACATCATTAGATTTCATAATTAATCATTGAATTCAAATTATATATTTATTGGCTCAATTTAATCCAAATAAGTAAATTTTTAAATTTCAATTCTCAATAATCACATACATACCAAATTATTGCAATATTTACAATCAACGGAGATTATTGCATTTATAACAAGTTGAGATTCATTATATACTCAAAATGATTTATATTCCTTGTATTCACAAATCTAAATTTTCAATATATAAATGGAGTTTCAAAATTTTATTTCAATTATTGATTACACCAATCAATTTCATAATAATATATTAATATTTAATTTCTAACTTTCATTGTAAATCAGTATACACAAGATCATAAATTTATCTATAACCAATTCATGTTACATGTAACGACACCGCAAAATCCGGTAGGCTTTGCAACCATCCCTTCATCCTCCCGTACAGCAGGTAAAACCCACTGTGGTTTACAGTGGTACCCCCAGACACCTTGTTTTACGGCGACCCTTACGGGATCCCCCGGCCGCAGCCTACCAACCCTAAAAAGGGACATGTGGGGGTAAGAGTCTCCCGTTCGCCACCAAATCGCGAAGCGAGAACCTCCCATCATGCTGCATCCTATTACCAGGCATGCCAAACAAGGACTGGTGTGAGAAATCTAACTTAACTAATCTAATAATAAGGCTAATAACAGGACCACGCTGCTAACGCGGAACAGGTTTACTCCATTGGATTTCCAGTGAATAAAATAAAGTAAATCATTAAACAACGCAATGCTTTTTAGAAAAATGAAACCATTATAAGACTCAAGTCCCATCACACAATGCAATGCAAACCGGAGGATAGAGTTTTACCTTATAATGGTTAAAAATGCTTGATACGATAAAAACGGATTTGATATTATTACTAGTGTATATATGTTTACAAAAACAATTTCAATCATAATGTATCAATCATAGACGGCATAGCTACCATATACTATGTCACCATACTATTTCTACAATCAAAACCGCATGGTGTCGTACTGGAAATTGGGTTTCCATCATGAAATCGAGGCTAGGGATCGTCCTCTCCGATTTGAGACACTCAAGCAAATGCCTCAGGATCCCCCGTAGTGAACCCTTGGATATTCAGGGCCGGTCCCCACCTAACGATAGCGGATTAATTATACCTGAACACACGTTTCCCGGTTCCTTTGAACCTCCATATGGCCACTAATAACCTATAAATCCGAGGTACCTCAATCCATTATCCACATAAGTAAAATGCCAGCCAGATTAAGCACTGACACTACTCCTAGCTAGAAAGAAATGTGTGCACTCCCTGCAGTCCTAATCCCGTTTTTGACTCATACCGGGGTGTGAGGCTCGCGAAGTCACGCTATACACAAAGCTACGCCTAAACAGGCTATGCTTTGATCATCCCACAAGGCCCTGCTTTTCAACAAAAGCCTTGATCCATGCATCTTGGCATGCCACATTGTCAATCCATATCATGCCATTGATTTCTGCCAATATATAACCTCTAAGCTCGTACGTCTTAGAGAAGGGTGTTGAACACCAAACAGATATATATTTAGCAGAGATCAATGAACACAGTATAAAGGGATACAACATCAGACATACTATCCATTTACGAGTCTGTTCTAGGTCTAAACGAAACCGGAAGCACCTTATACCTCGCATATCCGAACAATCAACAATACATCCGGACGGCCACCACTGTAGCCCCTTCAAGGTAGCTACTCCAATCATGGGCGTCAGTGGTAACTCATCCTTCTGACATGAAGAATGTCGGTCTTCAACCACCGTCTTCAATCCTTCGACTTAAATCGTCGTAGTAATTATTTGAAATGAGTTGAACTTGGTCTTTTCAAATAATCCTTGAATAATTATCATTTTAATCATTTCATATCGTTCAAATTAATTTATAACGATTAATCACTATTTTAATCTATTTATCTCGAAATCTAACCATTGGATTTTTGATGAGATTTATATTGTTGGAAAGATCTTCCCAAGGCGGTCCTAACTGTTCCTGTTTTGGGAAATCCGACGGTCGAATCTTTCGGTATAATCGTTTGAATTTACGATTTCAAATCGCGAACTGCAGCAGCGCGATTCGTTTATTTTAATTTATATATATATATATATAATTCATTCGTTCGACGATTTCAAATTATTCATTCTTTAAATAATTTTCTACACCTTGTATTCAAGTTATTTTTAATGAACAGAAGTCTATTTCAAAACATATACCTTTTCTACCTTCCTTATATGACACTAAAAATGTGAATTTTTATTGTTTATCATTTCTATTTCAAACAATAAATATTTTTCTATTCTCTTTCTTTACATTAAAAATGTGATTTTTTAATGTAACCATGTTTTAATAGTTTAAAACATGACATTATTCTAATTTCATTTCTTACATTCAGAATTGAGGTTTTTAAGGTAAACATGTTTTTATAATTTAAAACATGACATTTTTATATTGCATTCATTTCATTAATAATGAGGTTTATGTTACATAAAAATGTGAACTTTTTTTAATATTACATCAAAATGTAAACCTTTTTCTATTCTTTTGTTACACTATTGAAAAATGTAATCTTTTATTTACTCTTTTATTACCTTGAAAAAAATGTAATCCTTTATTTCATTCATTACTGATATTGAAAAATGTAATTTTTCCTTTCATTCTTTAATTACATAGAAAATGTAATTTTAAAACTATTTCTTTTTATCACATCTAAAATGACGATAAAAATGTCACTTTTATTTCTACTATTTTTATTTACATATAAAATGTAACACCCCACCTCCGTTAAGGTCACTCACAAAGGGAATGCCTTAACTTTGGTGGAGCATTTTAGTAAACAGAACAGAAACTTACAAGACAGATAAAAACAATACTTGAAATTTTTTAACTTTATTACAGCGGAAACAGAAATCAATATGGTTACATCCTTTCAAATCTCAGAATTCAAGTACAAAATATCAGTCTTGTACAAAAGCCTTCAAAATGCATGGTTTAAAATCATAATCCCCATGGAACGGAAGCTATACAGAGCCAAGCCATACTTTAAGCACTTCAAGCAAAGAGAAATCCGGATCAAGCTAAAGTATTCCCTCCTTGGATAACCTGGGGGGGAACGGAAGAAAGGAGGCGAAACAACAAGGGTCAGACAAAAAGTCTGGCAAGTCCAGTGACTTTCAGCATATGAACAGATAATTATAATAATATGACATGAACATAAAACTGGATGAGGGATAACTGTAACAGGTGTAGCAGATATAACAGAAGAACAGAATGACATAAACTATTGCTTTACACTTCTCTGCACTAATACTAGTATAACAGAATTAGGTGTCACCCTAATGTCTAAACTGAAACAAAAACGGGTACAGAATAATTTAACAGAAACAGAATGATAATAATGGGCCTTTACTACCCGATCAGAAACAGACAGAAGCAGAAACAGATTAATCCCTACGGAAACAGAATGTAGAATTAGGTGTACACTAGTAATGGGCCTTTACCACCCGAACAGACGATACCACGCAGAAACAGACAGGTGTTACCACCCAATAGAAACAGACGGTACCAACAGAAACAGACAGAACTAAGTGTACCCTAAAACCCTACCCCAAGCGATCGGCTCCCTAATACATAAATATCCTGTGTCGGCCCCACATTAGGGTGTATCACTCCCTAAAGTGACAACCAATTGGCACAGACCTATTTACAGATGTCACGGCGTCTTACATCCTCAGAGGCAGACCGGGATCCATGCACGCACATGACCCGGTTGGAACGCACCATCAACACCCCTCGCCATTATCAGAATGAACCGCTTATAATTAGTTCAGTAAGCGTGCCCGGACCCTACATACTGTTGGGTCAAAGTTTTGATACCAGAAAGGGTTACTGACTAATACGGGTCCCAAACAACAGATGACACAAGTAATTCCCCTCCTAACCTTGTGTCCCCAGACTAACAGATTTCAGCTTAACTTGTCTACAAGTTTCAGACATACAAAATTTAGGTTAACTAGTTCACAGATCAAAAAATCAAGTTAACAAGTTTTCAGACTAACGGATCAGATGTTCGGATTAACAGGCTTACAGATTAACTGGTTCCAGATTATCTAACTTTGTATTGGGCCTACGGATTCATGAAACGGGTTCATCAGATTCATTGGTCCAATTGGTTTAACCTTACCCAACACGTTTTAGACATCATAATTATCTCAGATTTTCATTAATTAAATATTATGCCCAAACCTCTCACATTAGACTGACAGTTTGCGGCTACTGGTTAGGCCGGTTGGTTCCGGGCAGGTTTCTGTCGCAAATTGAGTCTAACCTCGGGTTTCAAGCACGTTATGACTAACTTCTCACATTAGAACCTATTGTTTGCGACCACTGGAATATGCCGGGCGGTTCCGGGCAGAATTACGCCGCAAACTCATTCTAACCTCGAGTTAGCCATGTTTATCTTTGCGGCCAATTAATTAATGATTTACCATTTATACCCATGCCTAATATACATGTCAATTATTCATAACTATGGCCAATTCAGATTATGTCAATAGCGTACTAATTATACCAACTCAACAGATATAGCAAATAACAGATTTCTCAGGTTAGGCGACTTAGCAGATTAAGCAAACTAGCAGATTTAGTATTTTCAACAGACATAGCAAATGACAGATTTGGCAGATGAACAAATCTAGCAGACTAGGCAGTAGAGCAGAACTAGCAGATTAAGCAATATAACAGAACTAGCAGATTAGGCAATGTAACACAACTAGCAAATTAGGCAAATATAACAAATTTACTTATTTCTTAAAGTTTCAAACCTTGCCTAATTATAAACCTTCCATAAGTTCATGTGCATAAATAATAGTCTTGATTCACAATATTATCATATACCCTATGTTTGTATTAAATTTACATAGCACAGATTATGGTCATAAATTTACCATATATCATATGTTCCAAATTTTTATTAAACTTGCATAGTACAGAAGATCCATATAATTTATACCAAATATAGCCATAGATTACTATGCATGTCATATATCCCAAAGGTCCCTTACTTAGGTGTTTATTTACATTAATAGATATCCTACTTTCATGTAAATCTTTATACCTAGGCCATATTCTCTTTATCCTAAATCATGTGTTCAATACAGTCTATATTTATGTTCAATTATATATGTTTTTATGTCATGTCCACAAATCATATGGTCAATACCTTTTTATGTTATAAATATAACATGTCCAATCATATGTCTCAGATTCATGTTCTAGCTACAGTCCATGTTCTTTCCTCAAATTAGTCACCTATTGGTCATGCCCAATTTATGCATCATTCCTTTTACTATCCCAAACATTTTAGCGCATGTTAATCTCTTATGAGATTGGCTCAGGCTCGTAGTAGCCTGGCTATAGAACAGAAAGAGGAAAGAGGTACAGAATAAGATAAATCAAATCAGAACAGAACAGATATAATCTCAGATTCAGATTCACAATTCATGTCAAAATCAGAATTAACGTTTATAGCGGAAAATAACTATACTTGCCTTGGTTGGATTAAAGAAAGAACTTTAGTTGTTGCAGAATTGTTGCAGAAGCTTTTATCTCAAATTTGAATTGAATTGCTTAGGTTGATGTTGATTAGCTTCTAGTTTTGATTCCAGCAGAGTAGCGATGCCATTTTCATTTTTATTAGAACAGAGGCATAGAAGAAGCAGAATAGAATTGTGTGTAGAGAAGGCTGGGTTTGGGACTGTTTAAATAGGTTTAGGCAGACGAATCTAGACAGAAAACGAGACCAGATACATCAGAACGCACCCAGGCAGAAAAGCAGATTCGGGAGGCAGGTCGACTCTAGGGTCGACCCCCTGGGGGCAGGTCGACTCTAGGGTCGACCCCCTGGGGGCAGGTCAACTCTAGGGTCGACCCCCTGGGGGCAGGTCGACTCTAGGGTCGACTCCCCAGTCGACCTGGTCTGTGCTGTTTAATTTTTTTCTGAACTTTGGAAGGCCATAACTTGGTCATATGGACTCCGATTTACGAAATTTCGGACTTTATTTCGCGTATTTTTCCGAGACGAACGCGATGGCACAGCCCGTTTCCCTTGATTCTGATTTTATATTTTAATTATACTCAGATTTGTAATTCTTAAGTTCACAGAAAATACTGGGTGTTACATTCTCCCCTCCTTAAAGGATTTCGTCCCCGAAATCTTCAAGTTAAGAAAAATGTGTCCTACCATCCAATCACTCATCTACTCAGTCATCATCCACAAACATCCATTGTCCTTAGAAATTTCTAGTGCTGTATGAACATTTGCAAAAGTGTGTGTATATGTTCCTTATCTAATGCAAAGATCGGGCGGTCTACTGATTCAGTTGACCTCCTTAATGCGAATTATGTCAGTGCCATGAGTTCAATATGTATGCAATTTTTCCTATTTGATACATATCATTTCTATATGAGTGCACAACCATCCACTCATATGCAACATCCATGTGCTGATTCAACCATTTTGCATCCATAAAAATTTAAAATGCTCACGCATCCATATGCAGTATGAGAGTGTTTTCGAGCCGATCTAGTGCCTAGTGTGTGTATATGCGTCCACGAGCAACCACTAGCAACCACTTGCATCCACTTGCAACCATCAAACATAACATGTCTCAAACACATGTTTACACCCATTAGGATTCCTATCTATAAGTTGAACACTCGATCGATAGGATACAGTCGAGTGATGGAAGCGAGTACAGATAAAACAAAAACTTGATTCCTATCAGACATTGGTTGAGAAAATAATTCCCCTAAGGGTCAACCCCGAAGACCGAAATCAACATCAGATTGACACCCAGAGGGTTACCCTCTTTAGACAATGTCAAAACTGGAAATCTTATCAGAAGTATTCAGATATTTACAGACTACTGGTACAGATCAGGTTCCCTAATGATTCTTTGGAAGCTAAGCATGATAAAATCATATCCCACAAAAACTCAGAATATATGCGTCATATTTGAAGCCTAACACAGATATCCCTCAAACCTTAACTTAAAACAGATGAGTCATACCCTTTATGGGTCTGAGTCCACATCAGAATCAGAAACAATACTAGTATTCAAGTGCATAGTATCAAGTACAGAATCAGAAAGAGTCTTAACTCCATAACCAAATAAGAAAATTAAACCTTCTACAGGAATTTTCCCTATTTCTATCCTATCCACTAGCCTTGAGAGTGTTTGCCTGCCCTCCAGAAGTTGGTCCTGTCTTCTGTCCTTGCCTTCGTTTCTTCGAGCAGTCCCTAGTAAAGTGCCCCATCTCACCACAGTTGAAGCAAGCACCCTCCCCTTCCTCTTTCGGTAATCCTTATTCAGATGAGTCGAGTGTAACGACCCAGAAAATCTGAACCAATTTAAAATTTTTAAATTGGCTAAAATAATGGATTTTAAATATTTAAAATAAATATTTTAAATAATGGCGATGAAAACTGAGTTTGAATCGACATTTGAAAACGAATATAATTAATTATAATTATATATAGAATTGAAAATGGCGCGGTAGTTCGATAATTCGATTTCAAACTTAAATTGAATATACCGGGTGCAGAACAATCCGGATTTTAGTGAAACCAAAAACATTAGGATCTAATTGATGATATCTTTCTAACGAATCCGACCAATCGAAATTTGATAGCGGGAATCAAAAGATATGTCCAGTTGAAAATTCTGAATAGTCGCTATGGAATTCAGGACCTTAAAAATGGACATTTTGCAAACGACCTCGGATTTCGATGAAACCACTTTTGTTGGATCCGCAGTGTCAAGTTATTGCTAGGTTTCAAATTTCATAATTTTTCGAATCAATATGTGAGCGTGGCAAAGGAAAACGCGTTTGACCGGTTTCAGTTGATTTTAATCGACTGGAAATTGGCCATTTTTCAAACGGTCTCAGAATTTGACGAAACTAGTTTTGTTAGGACCGTATCGTCAATACGAAGCTAGAAAATATTTTTCTGAAAATTTTCTAGTTAGTATGTGACCCCGGTAATTTGAAATGTACGTTTAAAATTCAATATAGTGATTTAAATGTAAATTCAACGGGAACTGATCAAAACGTTCGAACCAGCTTACGATACATATCCCGTTGTGTTCGGAATGGGGGTGAAACGCTAGGGATGACAGTCGTTGGGCTCGATTTGAGATTCGTATGTAAAAGTCAACATTTAGGAATTAAAATAAAAAAAAAGAAAGGAAGATCACTCTCTCTCCTCTCCCCTTCATCTCCTCTGCCCCCCCCGTTCATTTCAGTTTCAAAACGAAAGAAAAAAAAACCCTAGAACTATCGACAGCCCCCCCCCTCAAGCGAACGCCGCCGACGAGGACATCGCCCCCCCTCCATCCAGCCTTCTCCTCCCAGTGGCGAAACCCCCGAAGACCCCGTCCCCCTCGAGGCCATCGCGACGCGAATCGAGCAGCCCCCCTGGAAGCCAGCGCCGCCTTGCCGCCGACGTCTCCAACCCCCCCCTCTTCTTCGCACCAATGTAAGTATTTCTATTTTATTTTGTTTTTATTTTTAATTCTTAAAACTGATTTTTTTATAGGATGTTAAAACTGTTTTTTTAATAAAGTAAAAACTGATTTTAAAAGGATGTAAATACTGATTTTTATATAAAGTAAAAACTGATTTTAAAAGGATGTAAATACTGATTTTTATATAAAGTAAAAACTGATTTTAAAAGGATGTAAATACCGATTTTTATATAAAGTAAAAACTGATTTTAAAAGGAAGTAAAAACTGATTTTAAAAGGATGTAAATACTGATTTTTATATAAAGTAAAAACTGATTTTCGAAAGAGTTTAGAACTGATTTTATTTTAAACTTAAAAAGAAAAAGGTTTGAGCTTTGGAATAGAAAAGATTTGAACTTTAGAAAGAAAAGATTTGAACTTGGAAAAAAAATAAAGATCATATTTTTAAAATAGAAAGGACGGAATTTTTATTAAGTAGAAGAAGTAAGATATGATTTTTATATTTTTAAAGCAATAAAAATATAATTTTTACATCGTAGGAATATTAAAGATATAATCTTTATTTTTGAAAAGGCGGAATCTATATCTTTGAAATTCGATTTTTATATATTGAATAACATAGTAAAAATTCGATTTTTACATATGTAGAGAATACGGGCAACGAAAGCGACGAAAGGCGAGATTGGCGAAGATTTCTATAAAGGAAGAGTTGTGTTATTGGATAGCTATTGGTGAGATTTCTGATTTAAAAATATATATATGTGTGAAATAAAAGTGAATTGCTATATATATATATATATATATATATATATATATATATATATACGCCCCTCGTCCACAAACCATGGACGATATTTATTGGTTGAAATTATTGTGAAAATTGATTGATAGCGAATGATTGTTTGGGATTGTTTGTGATTGATATTGGTTGATTGTGGTTGAAAAATACCCATTTGTGGTTGAGAAATATTTGGTCGAAACCACATAGGACTAGTTTGTGGAAATGAAAAAAATATATACATGTCGCCTGCGTGCGAACTAGATGCATGATCCCCATTGTCAAAAACCGCGAGTTTTTAAGGTAGAGCGAGGAGCCGTACTAGGGACGGTCCCGGTTTTAACTACCCTGCCGTTATGCTGCCGAAATTTTGAATAATATTCATGTGTTTGAATAATTTTCATATGCTTGAACTATATTTATTCCTTGAATAGAAAACATTCATGTGTTGAATTGATATTCATTCGTTGATTAGAAATTCATGTGTTGAATGGTATTCATATTTTGAAATAAATTGTTTGATAATAAAAATCACCTTTTATCGACTATATGAAATGTGTAAAATAATCTCGTTTTAAAAGAAATTGTTTTATGATAAAAATCCCATTTTATCACCAACTTGAACTATATAGAAAAATAGTGTTTTGAAATGAATTGTTTTACAATAAAAATCACATTTTTATTGTATGCATAAATCGTTGAAATGTGAAGTGTTAAAAATAGCCACTTGTTCAAAATAAACATATATGAGTTGAAATATTCATTAATTAGCTAATGAAATGATTTGCACCTAATTATGTAACATTAGAATGAATGGTGTTTTTAAACCAAATAGAAATCAAATATGAAGTTGAATAGAAAATGATAAATGATAAGAACTGTATATATATGTACATGCATATTCATTGAACAGGTTATAGCAAAGGGGCTAGAGAAGAGGAATAAAATTTTGTGCCCGACAAATAGGTACACATTTACTGTTTTGTTTGGGTGATGATTTTATGAGCCTGTTGGCTTTTTCTTTTTCTTTTTGAGATTAGAAGGACCGGGAACGCTATTTGCGATTTCCCGATGCTCCCGGTGCAGGGGAGGTTATGGCGAAATTTTCCAAAATTTTAAGGTGTTAGAAAAATATTTGAAGTGAAAACGATATGGAAATCATTGAATGAACTATATTTATATAAATATAAATAAAATTAAAACGAAACGAGGCCGTGCAGTTCGTATTTTGAAACCATGATTTCAAACAACTAGTGCGGGAAATCCGACCATTCGATTTTCCCGAAACCTCAACCGTCGGGTTCGCCTTGGAATAATCTTTCCAATGGCACCAACCTTGTAAAAATCCAACGGTTGGATTGTCTGGAATGTTTAATTCAAATTTGAAGAAAAACAGCGCCAGAATCGATTATATTTATATATAAATATAAATAGAATTATATTTAATCGAATAACGACGCTGCAGTTCGTATTTTGAAATCGAAATTTCAAACGATTGTACCGGGAGATCCGACCGTCGGATTTTCCCGAAACTAGAACCGTTGGATTCGTTTTGAAAAGACCTTTCTAATGATGTAAACTTTGTGAAGATCCAACGGTTAGATTTTCAGATATGTGTAAATCAATTCTGAAGAAAAACAGCGCCACGGCCGCCTTATGGCCCGAAGCGTCGTTTTGAATAAATTGGCTATTTTAAAATAAATAAAAATAGCGATAAATAGTTATAAAATACCATAAACAATATGGAGTGGAAATAAACAGAATTTGCTTGATTTATGTGATATTTGATGGTTGAATGTGTTTGGTGTGAAAATTACATTAAAGAACAAAATTGGTGTTGTCGAATAATTTAACCATTGAAATAAATCGAATTGAAATTCTAAATATACGTGAATTATTTGAAAAGGCCGAGTTAATTCTCATTTCAAATGATTGACCGACGATTGAAAGTCGAAGATGAAGACGATGGTCGAAGACCGGAGATCTTCACCTCGTTTGGATGGTAACCGAGGTCCTGATTGGGAGGCATCCCGAAATATGGATAACGAGTGGTGATCGTCCAGACGTACGTGGTGATCGATGGGTTTGCGAGGTATTTAGTGCCTCCGGTTTCGTTCAGACCCAGAACGGACTTGTAAATGGACTGTGTGTCTGACATTGGAGTTTATTCTGTGTTGATTGATTTCTGTTAAATATACATCTGTTTGGCGGCGGAGAATTTATTCTTTTGCTTAACGCCCTTCTCTGAGACGCACGAGCTCAGAGGTTGTATATCGATGGACATCAGACGCATGGCATGAATTGCCTGCGTGGCATGCTAAGATGCAGTGATCAGGACTTCTGTTGAAAAGCAACGTTTTGTGGTGATGATCAAAGCACCGCCTGTGTGGCGTAGCTTTGTGTATAACGTGAATTCGTGAGCCTCACAACCCGGTATGAACCTAAAACAGGAGAAGGACCTCAGGGAGGGCATGCGTTTCTTTCTAGCTAGGGTGGTGTCAGTGACCTACCAGCCCTGACATTTATATACTTTTCACCTATGTGGTTGTTGCTGTTGCGAGGCGCCTCGGTTTGATCGGACGATCCAGGTCCGATGGAGTCATTCGTTGGCTCGTTTACGCCCCAAAGGGCGGGGAGACGTAGTGTTCAGGCATAATAATCCACATCGGTGGACCGGCCCTGTCGCTCCAAGGGGCAGTTGCGGCTGTTCCTGAGACATGGGCTAGATTGTCTCGAATCCGGTAAGGACTATCTTTTGCCTTGGTTCATGACGGAAATCCAATTTCCAAATACGACATCGTGCGGTTTTGATTGTATATATATATGGCGACATGATATATGGTACCCATGCCGTCTATGATTGATAGTTATGATTTGAAATAGTTTTCAAAACATATAAACACTAGCAATAATATCAAATGCCTTTGTTTATTCGTATCAAGCATATTTTAGCCGTTATAAGGTAAAACTCTATCCTCCGGTTTGCGTTGCATTGTGTGATGGGAACTGAGTCTTATAACGGCTTCATTTTTATAAAAAGCATAGCGATATTTAAAAGAAAGATTTGTTTTAAAAGCACTGGCAATCCAATGGAGTAAACCCGTTCCACGAAAGTGGCGTGGTCCTGTGATTAGCCAATTATATATGTGTTGAGTGGATTTCTCATACCAGTCCCATGACTGACTCGTAGTTTCACTTTCAAACTCGGGTGCCCCTTTTTCTACACGGGCAGCCTTGTATTCAGGTTTAGCTGGTTCTTTTTCTGGATAGCTGGAGCTGAAGATGGATTCTATCATTTATTCTTTTTATGCTGTTCAGCTCCTATTGTACATATTTTGTTTATTTCCGCTGTAGACATTTATATATAGCTGAACTGTATTTGTACTAAGTAAGATCCTGTATACTGTGTAACTCTAATGATACTTTTATCCAGTATATTTTATTGTTCATTATCTGGTGTATTTATTTAATTCTGTTCTGCTATTATCTGTTTCTGTGTTATATTCCAAAGATAGCCCTTGTTTCCGTGAGAACGGGAAATCGGGTCGTCTCATCGTGGTATCAGAGCTTTGGTTAAGCTTAGTTCTGGAATATAACATTCGAACGAACTCGTCAGAAATAGAACCAGTAGTGTTCTAGGACGGGTAACTCCATACAGATAGGATCAGTAATATCCTAGTATGAGTAAAGCAGAATGAAATTACACCTCGATAGACACATTTACATTCAAGTATTTGTCTCTATATTTTGAAATATCTTTTCTGTTGACTTGACACTTGATCTGCTATTTGCAGAAGAACTAGAAAATGAGTGCCAGAAACAGAAGAAGTAATACTGACCCGGATATAGAAGCTCTATTCATGAAATATAAGAATCTGGGTGGAAAACCCTTTACGGGTGAAGAAGCAATTATGAAAACACAAGCTTGGATTCGTTCGGCTGAGAAAATCTTCGAAGCATTAAAGCTGAGGGATGACCAGAAAAGATTACTGGCCTCCTGGGCACTCAAAGATGAAGCTTTGTTCTGGTGGGATTCTGTTGTTAAGGATAATCCAGAAGGTGATATCACCTGGGACAGATTTAAAGTGATTTTCCTGGAAAGATTTACTCCTCCCGAAGCAACTGAGCGGTTATGCGATGAATTTTCTTATCTGATACAAGGAGACATGACCATTCCCGAATATCATAAGAAATTCAATGAACTTTCTCACTTTGCTCCTCATCTAATTCAAAATCCGAAGAGGAAAAATATGAGATTAATTCACGGGCTTCAAAGGAAATACCAGAATAAAGTATTGGGGCATGTAAAGCTTCCTTTTTCAGAAATGATTTATATGGCTTATCAATATGAAGATCTAGATAAGAAAGGTATGCTACAGTACGAAGAGGAAGTCAGCTCTAGTAATAGAATTGAGGCTGAAACTGATCATCCTGAGGCTAGTACAATGTCTGAAGTCGGTAAGGAGCCCGAAGTAAATCGAAAAAGGGCCAGATCCGAAAAAGAACCAGCAACGACTGCCATATGCAATAACTGCCATAAGAAAGGGCATTTGCAAGGAAATTGTAAATCCTCGAAGAAACGAAAAAATGATGGGTTTAAATCGGGTGGAAAGCTTCAAGAAAATAGAAAATGCAATCTCTGCCATCAGGATGGTCACGTAAAGCAAGATTGCTGGCAGTTGAAAAAGACTGAAATAGTTCAAGTGAATGAAGTAGCAGAAACCTCAGCACCCTCAGATAGTCAAGAAAGGTCTGATGTGTGAGAAGGCACGCTTACTGTCAAAAACATTCCAGTCAAAGTACTGTTTGACACAGGCGCGTCACGAAGCTTTATTTCAAAGAGTGCCGCCAAGAAACTGATTTGATTTTGAGGAAGCTCAGGGAACCAATGACCGTCCAGAATCCGGTCGGGGGTTCTATCAATCTCAGTTGGATTTGTGCAGTACCTGTCTCCTTTTCTTGCTATAAATTCCCTATTATCTCTATCGTCATGAATTTTAATGAATTCGATATCATTCTGGGATTGGATTGGCTAACCAAATATGAAGCGGAGGTGAGATGCGCTGAGAGGGTGGTTAAAGCCAAGGCCCAATTGGGGAATTATATAACCATACCATGTGAAGGCCCAACTTCAAATAGAAAAGATTTATGGGCAGCTTTGGATGTTTCCCCAGCTCAAATCGAAAATACCCCAGAAGTCATAGAAAATATTCCTGACCTCATCAAAGATATTCCTGTCGTCAAGAACTATGCGGATGTGTTCGAAGAAGTTGTTCGCTTACCTCCGCAGAGAGAAATAGATTTCAAAATTGCTTTAATTCCGAATGCAAGGCCGGTAGTTCACGCTATTCGAAGAATGTCCTTAAAAGAGAAGGAGGAATTAGACAATCAAACACGACAGCTAGTATGGAAAGGTCTGATAAGGCCTAGTTTCTCTGATTGGGGTGCAGCAGTGGTATTTGTCCCAAAATCTGACGGTACTCTACGGCTATGCGTGGACTATCGTGATCTGAACAAGCAGACAATAAAGAACAAGTATCCATTGCCGCGGATTGATGATTTGTTGGATCGATTAAATGGAGCACAAGTATTTTCACGAATGGACCTAGCTACAGGATTCCATCAACTTCGAATTGCCGAAGAGTGTGTTCCAATGACAGCGTTCAGAGGCCCCGACTTATTCTATGAGTGGTTAGTAATGCCGTTCGGCTTATGTAACGCTCCAGCTTACTTCGTCGATCTAATGAACAGGGTATTCAGGGGAGTATTGAATAAATTTGTTCTGGTTTTCATTGACGATATTCTAATCTTCTCTAAATCAAAGGTCGAACATGAAAAGCATCTGGAACAGGTTCTAGAAATCCTCAGAAGGAATGTATTGAAAGCCAAGTTTTCCAAGTGTATATTCTGGCAAGATGAAGTGAAATTTCTGGGCCATGTTGTATCGAAAGAAGGAATCGCTGTGGATCCAAGCAAAATCACAGCTATTCAGAATTGGAAACAGCCCAGTACCCCCACTGAAGTCCGTAGTTTTCTCGGATTGGCTAGCTATTACCGGAAGTTCGTTAAAAACTTTTCGAAGATATCTGGTCACTTAACGAAGCTTACAAAGAAGCATTCTAAATTCAAATGGACTTCAGAAAGTGAGGAGGCTTTCGAAGAGCTAAAGTTAAGATTAACGACAGCTCCAGTGTTAACCATCATCGATGGCAACCAAGATCTAAAAGTCTGGACAGATGCGTCTAGAGAAGGCCTTGGAGCAGTGTTAATGCAAAGAGGCCAAGTAATTGCTTATGCTAGCCGTCAACTTAAGCCACACGAGAAAAACTATGTAACTCATGATCTTGAGTTATTGGCTATCATATTCTCTTTGAAAATCTGGAGACACTATCTCCACGGTGAGAGATTCGAACTATTTACAGATCATCAGTCATTAAAGTATCTGTTCACTCAGAAGGACTTGAATTTGAGGCAGCAACGTTGGCTGGAGTTTCTTGCAGCATATGACTTTGAAATTATATATACTCCAGGAAAAGCCAATGTCGTGGCTGATGCATTAAGCAGAAAGAATGAAATGATCGCCAGTTTTATTATCACGACTTCATTGCTAGATAAGATATCTGCTCTTCAGGAGGATGATCACTTCATTCAGAAGATCAGAGGGATAATTCAACGAGGCGAACCCTCGAGTTTTCAAGTAAACAACGATGGGATTTTAAGGCTCAAAGATCGAATCTGTGTCCCTAACATTCCTGAACTTCGAAAGGAAGTACTGGATGAATGCCACAAGTCAAAACTCAGTATCCATCCGGGAGTAAGCAAAATGTATAATGACATCAAACGCACTTTCTGGTGGAAGTCGATGAAAAGGGATATTTCTTTATATGTTAGCCGATGCCCTACTTGCCAACTAGTCAAAAGCGACCAGCAGAAATTGGCTGGATTATTACAACCGCTAGAAGTTCCTGGCTGGAAGTGGGAACATATTTCTATGGATTTCATTGATGGTTTGCCCAGAACAAGAAAAGGAAATGACAGTATTTGGGTGATCGTAGATCGCTTCACAAAGACCGCCCATTTCATACCTGTCAGATCAAACAGAACTGCTCAGAGTCTGGCGCAGATATACGTCAGGGAAATAGTTAGACTACATGGAGTGCCGCTCAGTATAGTAAGTGATAGAGATACAATATTCACTAGCAAATTCTGGGAAGCATTTCAAGTCGAGCTAGGAACAAAGTTAAACTTGAGCACCGCTTATCATCCTCAGACAGACGGTCAGACTGAGAGGGTGAATCGCATTTTAGAAGATCTATTGCGGGCTTGTGTTATAGATTTCGGTGGATCATGGGAAGACCATCTACATTTGGCTGAATTCTCTTATAATAACAGCTACCAGGCGAGTCTGACAATGTCGCCATTCGTAGCATTGTACGGTAGACCGTGCCGATCTCCTGCTTGTTGGGTCGAGCCTGGAAATAGACTTGTGTTAGGGCCTGATATGATTCGAGAAGCTGCCGACAAAGTCGATTTTATTAAGAAGCGATTAATCGCCGCTCAAAGCCGACAAAAGAGCTATGCCGATAGAAGAAGAAGAGATATATCCTTTGAAGTTGGCGACTATGTATATTTGAAAGTATCGCCGATGAGGGGAGTTATCCGGTTCGGTAAAACTGGAAAGTTGGCGCCCAAATTTATTGGTCCGTTTCCTATTCTGGAACGGATTGGAACTCTCGCATATAAAGTTAAATTGCCAGACTGGTTGCCTGGAGTTCATGATGTATTTCATATATCTCAACTTCGAAAGCACGTTCATGATCCAGACTTGATCGTGGAAGAAGCAGCTCAGCAGGATATTGAAATTACTCCAGAATTAGCCGTGAGGCGTGAGCCGCTAAAGATTATCGGCAAAGAAACCAAAGAGCTGAGGAACAAGAAGGTTCACTTAGTCAAAGTGCAATGGAGTGGAGATCCGCGAGATTGTACTTGGGAAACTGAGGAGAGCATTCAGAAAGCTTATCCAAGATGCCGAGTGGATATCTCTGATTGACTCCGGTGCCAGGTACATTTACCCTACTTTGCATTACCATTTAATTCTCTACTCTATTGTTATTTTCTTTTCATAGATGTGCACTTTTAATTATATAGGCTGAATGATTTTGAAAAGAGTATAGAGATTAATTAGTATATTTTTGGAAGATTGAAAACAAATTGGTTGTTGTATTGTGTGACTGTAAATTTATCAAACCACTTTCGACTTTATTCCTTTTCGGGGACGAAAAGTTTTAAGTGGGGGAGATTGTAACGACCCAGAAAATCTGAACCAATTTAAAATTTTTAAATTGGCTAAAATAATGGATTTTAAATATTTAAAATAAATATTTTAAATAATGGCGATGAAAACTGAGTTTGAATCGACATTTGAAAACGAATATAATTAATTATAATTATATATAGAATTGAAAATGGCGCGGTAGTTCGATAATTCGATTTCAAACTTAAATTGAATATACCGGGTGCAGAACAATCCGGATTGTAGTGAAACCAAAAACATTAGGATCTAATTGATGATATCTTTCTAACGAATCCGACCAATCGAAATTTGATAGCGGGAATCAAAAGATATGTCCAGTTGAAAATTCTGAATAGTCGCTATGGAATTCAGGCCCTTAAAAATGGACATTTTGCAAACGACCTCGGATTTCGATGAAACCACTTTTGTTGGATCCGCAGTGTCAAGTTATTGCTAGGTTTCAAATTTCATAATTTTTCGAATCAATATGTGAGCGTGGCAAAGGAAAACGCGTTTGACCGGTTTCAGTTGATTTTAATCGACTGGAAATTGGCCATTTTTCAAACGGTCTCAGAATTTGACGAAACTAGTTTTGTTAGGACCGTATCGTCAATACGAAGCTAGAAAATATTTTTCTAAAATTTTTCTAGTTAGTATGTGACCCCGGTAATTTGAAATGTACGTTTAAAATTCAATATAGTGATTTAAATGTAAATTCAACGGGAACTGATCAAAACGTTCGAACCAGCTTACGATACATATCCCGTTGTGTTCGGAATGGGGGTGAAACGCTAAGGATGACAGTCGTTGGGCTCGATTTGAGATTCGTATGTAAAAGTCAACATTTAGGAATTAAAATAAAAAAAAAGAAAGGAAGATCACTCTCTCTCCTCTACCCTTCATCTCCTCTGCCCCCCCCCCCGTTCATTTCAGTTTCAAAACGAAAGAAAAAAAAAACCCTAGAACTATCGACAGCCCCCCCCTCAAGCGAACGCCGCCGACGAGGACATCGCCCCCCTCCATCCAGCCTTCTCCTCCCAGTGGCGAAACCCCCGAAGACCCCGTCCCCCTCGAGGCCATCGCGACGCGAATCGAGCAGCCCCCCCCTGGAAGCCAGCGCCGCCTTGCCGCCGACGTCTCCAACCCCCCTTCTTCGCACCAATGTAAGTATTTCTATTTTATTTTGTTTTTATTTTTAATTCTTAAAACTGATTTTTTTATAGGATGTTAAAACTGATTTTTTTTTAATAAAGTAAAAACTGATTTTAAAAGGATGTAAATACTGATTTTTATATAAAGTAAAAACTGATTTTAAAAGGATGTAAATACTGATTTTTATATAAAGTAAAAACTGATTTTAAAAGGATGTAAATACTGATTTTTATATAAAGTAAAAACTGATTTTAAAAGGAAGTAAAAACTGATTTTAAAAGGATGTAAATACTGATTTTTATATAAAGTAAAAACTGATTTTCGAAAGAGTTTAGAACTGATTTTATTTTAAACTTTAAAAAGAAAAAGGTTTGAGCTTTGGAATAGAAAAGATTTGAACTTTAGAAAGAAAAGATTTGAACTTGGAAAAAAAAATAAAGATCATATTTTTAAAATAGAAAAGACGGAATTTTTATTAAGTAGAAGAAGTAAGATATGATTTTTATATTTTTAAAGCAATAAAAATATAATTTTTACATCGTAGGAATATTAAAGATATAATCTTTATTTTTGAAAAGGCGGAATCTATATCTTTGTAATTCGATTTTTCTATATTGAATAACATAGTAAAAATTCGATTTTTACATATGTAGAGAATACGGGCAACGAAAGCGACGAAAGGCGAGATTGGCGAAGATTTCTATAAAGGAAGAGTCGTGTTATTGGATAGCTATTGGTGAGATTTCTGATTTAAAAATATATATATGTGTGAAATAAAAGTGAATTGCTATATATAAATATATATATATATATATATATATATATATACGCCCCTCGTCCACAAACCATGGACGATATTTATTGGTTGAAATTGTTGTGAAAATTGATTGATAGCGAATGATTGTTTGGGATTGTTTGTGATTGATATTGGTTGATTGTGGTTGAAAAATACCCATTTGTGGTTGAGAAATATTTGGTTGAAACCACATAGGACTAGTTTGTGGAAATGAAAAAAATATATACATGTCGCCTGCATGCGAACTAGATGCATGATCCCCATTGTCAAAAACCGCGAGTTTTTAAGGTAGAGCGAGGAGCCGTACTAGGGACGGTCCCGGTTTTAACTACCCTGCCGTTATGCTGCCGAAATTTTGAATAATATTCGTGTGTTTGAATAATTTTCATATGCTTGAACTATATTTATTCCTTGAATAGAAAACATTCATGTGTTGAATTGATATTCATTCGTTGATTAGAAATTCATGTGTTGAATGGTATTCATATTTTGAAATAAATTGTTTGATAATAAAAATCACCTTTTATCGACTATATGAAATGTGTAAAATAATCTCGTTTTAAAAGAAATTGTTTTATGATAAAAATCCCATTTTATCACCAACTTGAACTATATAGAAAAATAGTGTTTTGAAATGAATTGTTTTACAATAAAAATCACATTTTTATTGTATGCATAAATCGTTGAAATGTGAAGTGTTAAAAATAGTCACTTGTTCAAAATAAACATATATGAGTTGAAATATTCATTAATTAGCTAATGAAATGATTTGCACCTAATTATGTAACATTAGAATGAATGGTGTTTTTAAACCAAATAGAAATCAAATATGAAGTTGAATAGAAAATGATAAATGATAAGAACTGTATATATATGTACATGCATATTCATTGAACAGGTTATAGCAAAGGGGCTAGAGAAGAGGAATAAAATTTTGTGCCCGACAAATAGGTACACATTTACTGTTTTGTTTGGGTGATGATTTTATGAGCCTGTTGGCTAGCCGCTTGGCTTTTTCTTTTTCTTTTTGAGATTAGAAGGACCGGGAACGCTATTTGCGATTTCCCGATGCTCCCGGTGCAGGGGAGGTTATGGCGAAATTTTCCAAAATTTTAAGGTGTTAGAAAAATATTTGAAGTGAAAACGATATGGAAATCATTGAATGAACTATATTTATATAAATATATAAATATAAATAAAATTAAAACGAAACGAGGCCGTGCAGTTCGTATTTTGAAACCATGATTTCAAACAACTAGTGCGGGAAATCCGACCATTCGATTTTCCCGAAACCTCAACCGTCAGGTTCGCCTTGGAATAATCTTTCCAATGGCACCAACCTTGTAAAAATCCAACGGTTGGATTGTCTGGAATGTTTAATTCAAATTTGAAGAAAAACAGCGCCAGAATCGATTATATTTATATATAAATATAAATAGAATTATATTTAATCGAATAACGACGCTGCAGTTCGTATTTTGAAATCGAAATTTCAAACGATTGTACCGGGAGATCCGACCGTCGGATTTTCCCGAAACTGGAACCGTTGGATTCGTTTTGAAAATACCTTTCTAATGATGTAAACTTTGTGAAGATCCAACGGTTAGATTTTCAGATATGTGTAAATCAATTCTGAAGAAAAACAGCGCCACGGCCGCCTTATGGCCCGAAGCGTCGTTTTGAATAAATTGGCTATTTTAAAATAAATAAAAATAGCGATAAATAGTTATAAAATACCATAAACAATAGGGAGTGGAAATAAACTGAATTTGCTTGATTTATGTGATATTTGATGGTTGAATGTGTTTGGTGTGAAAATTACATTAAAGAACAAAATTGGTGTTGTCGAATAATTTAACCATTGAAATAAATCGAATTGAAATTCTAAATATACGTGAATTATTTGAAAAGGCCGAGTTAATTCTCATTTCAAATGATTGACCGACGATTGAAAGTCGAAGATGAAGACGATGGTCGAAGACCGGAGATCTTCACCTCGTTTGGATGGTAACCGAGGTCCTGATTGGGAGGCATCCCGAAATATGGATAATGAGTGGTGATCGTCCAGACGTACGTGGTGATCGATGGGTTTGCGAGGTATTTAGTGCCTCCGGTTTCGTTCAGACCCAAAACGGACTTGTAAATGGACTGTGTGTCTGACATTGGAGTTTATTCTGTGTTGATTGATTTCTGTTAAATATACATCTGTTTGGCGGCGGAGAATTTATTCTTTTGCTTAACGCCCTTCTCTGAGACGCACGAGCTCAGAGGTTGTATATCGATGGACATCAGTCGCATGGCATGAATTGCCTGCGTGGCATGCTAAGATGCAGTGATCAGGACTTCTGTTGAGAAGCAAAGTCTTGTGGTGATGATCAAAGCACCGCCTGTGTGGCGTAGCTTTATGTATAACGTGAATTCGCGAGCCTCACAACCCAGTATGAACCTAAAACGGGAGAAGGACCTCAGGGAGGGCATGCGTTTCTTTCTAGCTAGGGTGGTGTCAGTGACCTACCAGCCCTGACATTTATATACTTTTCACCTATGTGGTTGTTGCTGTTGCGAGGCGCCTCGGTTTGATCGGACGATCCGGGTCCGATGGAGTCATTCGTTGGCTCGTTTACGCCCCAAAGGGCGGGGAGACGTAGTGTTCAGGCATAATAATCCACATCGGTGGACCGGCCCTGTCGCTCCAAGGGCAGTTGCGGCTGTTCCTGAGACATGGGCTAGATTGTCTCGAATCCGGTAAGGACTATCTTTTGCCTTGGTTCATGACGGAAATCCAATTTCCAAATACGACATCGTGCGGTTTTGATTGTATATATATATGGCGACATGATATATGGTACCCATGCCGTCTATGATTGATAGTTATGATTTGAAATAGTTTTCAAAACATATAAACACTAGCAATAATATCAAATGCCTTTGTTTATTCGTATCAAGCATATTTTAGCCGTTATAAGGTAAAACTCTATCCTCCGGTTTGCGTTGCATTGTGTGATGGGAACTGAGTCTTATAACGGCTTCATTTTTATAAAAAGCATAGCGATGTTTAAAAGAAAGATTTGTTTTAAAAGCACTGGCAATCCAATGGAGTAAACCCGTTCCACGAAAGTGGCGTGGTCCTGTGATTAGCCAATTATATATGTGTTGAGTGGATTTCTCATACCAGTCCCATGACTGACTCGTAGTTTGTTTCACTTTCAAACTCGGGTGCCCCTTTTTCTACACGGGCAGCCTTGTATTCAGGTTTAGCTGGTTCTTTTTCTGGATAGCTGGAGCTGAAGATGGATTCTATCATTTATTCTTTTTATGCTGTTCAGCTCCTATTGTACATATTTTGTTTATTTCCGCTGTAGACATTTATGTATAGCTGAACTGTATTTGTACTAAGTAAGATCCTGTATACTGTGTAACTCTGATGATACTTTTATCCAGTATATTTTATTGTTCATTATCTGGTGTATTTATTTAATTCTGTTCTGCTATTATCTGTTTCTGTGTTATATTCCAAAGATAGCCCTTGTTTCCGTGAGAACGGGAAATCGGGTCGTCTCATCGAGCTTCCCTAAGTAAAACACTTTCCTCCTCCTTATCTTCAAACTTTCCTTCCTTCTTTTGTGTTTCCCTTTGGCCTCCATTGTGAACTAAGTCTATATGAGTTTCTCACCTTTGGGTTGTGCTCCTTAGCCAAACCTCATCATTCTCATCTTTACTATCCTTGTGTAACATGTTGACCAATCCCTCGAAAGCTGCCTCCATCGCCCGGAAAAATCCTTCAAAGCTCTAAAGAAAACTAGCCGCAGGTGAAACTACTACAGTTATCGATGGAAGTCGGGCACTACTTTGCCCTTCGACGAGGTTACCTCCCAGAAAGCCGGGAGCCCCAGAGACTCAAGAAAGAAGGAAACAAGGATTCAAGCAGAGGATCAAAAGATAGATATATGGCTTAGGGGACTATGTTTTTCAAAATAAGCTTTACTTTTGAAAATACTTCCTTTTCAAAACCTTTTTGAAAATAGTTTTCAAAAATTCTTTATCAAATCCGGTAACCTTCAGCTCTGATACCAAGTGTAACACCCCACCTCCGTTAAGGTCACTCACAAAGGGAATGCTTTAACTTTGGTGGAGCATTTTAGTAAACAGAACAGAAACTTACAAGACAGATAAAAATAGTACTTGAAAATTTTTAACTTTATTACAACGGAAACAGAAATCAATATGTTTACATCCTTTTAAATCTCAGAATTCAAGTACATAATATCAGTCTTGTACAAAAGCCTTCAAAATGCATGGTTTAAAATCATAATCCCCATGGAACGGAAGCTATACAGAGCCAAGCCATACTTTAAGCACTTCAAGCAAAGAGAAATCCGGATCAAGCCAAAGTATTACCTCCTTGGATAACCTGGGGGGGGAACGGAAGAAAGGAGGCGAACCAACAAGGGTCAGACAAAAAGTCTGGCAAGTCCAGTGACTTTCAGCATATGAACAGATAATTATAATAATATGACATGAACATAAAACTGGATGAGGGATAACTGTAACAGGTGTAGCAGATATAACAGAAGAACAGAATGACATAAACTATTGCTTTACACTTCTCTGCACTAATACTAGTATAACAGAATTAGGTGTCACCCTAATGTCTAAACTGAAACAGAAACGGGTACAGAATAATTTAACAGAAACAGAATGATAATAATGGGCCTTTACTACCCGATCAGAAACAGACAGAAGCAGAAACAGATTAATCCCTACGGAAACAGAATGTAGAATTAGGTGTACACTAGTAATGGGCCTTTACCACCCGAACAGACGGTACCACGCAGAAACAGACAGGTGTTACCACCCAACAGAAACAGACGGTACCAACAGAAACAGACAGAACTAAGTGTACCCTAAAATCCTACCCCAAGCGATCGACTACCTAATACATAAATATCCTGTGTCGGCCCCACAGTAGGGTGTATCACTCCCTAAAGTGACAACCAATTGGCACAGACCTATTTACAGATGTCACGGCGTCTTACATCCTCAGAGGCAGACCGGGATCCATGCACGCACATGACCCGGTTGGAACGCACCATCAACACCCCTCGCCATTATCAGAATGAACCGCTTATAATTAGTTCAGTAAGCGTGCCCAGACCCTACTTACTGTTGGGTCAAAGTTTTGATACCAGAAAGGGTTACTGACTAATATGGGTCCCAAACAACAGATGTCACAAGTAATTCCCCTCCTAACCTTGTGTCCCCAGACTAACAGATTTCAGCTTAACTTGTCTACAAGTTTCAGAGATACAAAATTTAGGTTAACTAGTTCACAGATCAGACAATCAAGTTAACAGGTTTTCAGACTAACGGATCAGATGTTCGGATTAACAGGCTTACAGATTAACTGGTTCCAGATTATCTAACTTTGTATTGGGCCTACGGATTCACGAAACGGGTTCATCAGATTCATTGGTCCAATTGGTTTAACCTTACCCAACACGTTTTAGACATCATAATTATCTCAGATTTTCATTAATTAAATATTAATGCCCAAACCTCTCACATTAGACTGACAGTTTGCGGCTACTGGTTAGGCCGGTTGGTTCCGGGCAGGTTTCTGTCGCAAACTGAGTCTAACCTCGGGTTTCAAGCACGTTATGACTAACTTCTCACATTAGAACCTATTGTTTGCGACCACTGGAATATGCCGGGCGGTTCCGGGCAGAATTACGCCGCAAACTCATTCTAACCTCGTGTTAGCCATGTTTATCTTTGCGGCCAATTAATTAATGATTTACCATTTATACCCACGCCTAATATACATGTCAATTAATCATAACTATAGCCAATTCAGATTATGTCAATAGCGGACTAATTATACCAACTCAACAGATATAGCAGGTAACAGATTTCTCAGATTAGGCGACTTAGCAGATTAAGCAAACTAGCAGATTTAGTATTTTCAACAGACTTAGCAAATGATAGATTTGGAAGATGAACAAATCTAGCAGACTAGGCAGTAGAGCAGAACTAGCAGATTAAGCAATATAACAGAACTAGCAGATTAGGCAATGTAACACAACTAGCAAATTTGGCAAATATAACAAATTTACTTATTTCTTAAAGTTTCATACCTTGCCTAATTATAAACCTTCCCTAAGTTCATGTGCATAAATAATAGTCTTGATTCACAATATTATCATATACCCTATGTTTGTATTAAATTTACATAGCACAGATTATGGTCATAAATTTACCATATATCATATGTTCCAAATTTTTATTAAACTTGCATAGTACAGAAGATCCATATAATTTATACCAAATATAGCCATAGATTACTATGCATGTCATATATCCCAAAGGTCCCTTACTTAGGTGTTTATTTACATTAATAAATATCCTACTTTCATGTAAATCTTTATACCTAGGCCATATTCTCTTTATCCTAAATCATGTGTTCAATACAGTCTATATTTATGTTCAATTATATACCTTTTTATGTCATGTCCACAAATCATATGTTCAATACCTTTTTATGTTATAAATATAACATGTCCAATCATATGTCTCAGATTCATGTTCTAGCTACAGTCCATTTTCTTTCCTCAAATTAGTGACCTATTGGTCATGCCCAATTTATGCATCATTCCTTTTACTGTCCCAAACATTTTAGCGCATGTTAATCTCTTATGAGATTGGCTCAGGCTTGTAGTAGCCTGGCTATAGAACAGAAAGAGGAAAGAGGTACAGAATAAGATAAATCAAATCAAAACAGAACAGATATAATCTCAGATTCAGATTCACAATTCATGTCAAAATCAGAATTAACGTTTATAGCGGAAAATAACTGTACTTGCCTTGGTTGGATTAAAGAAAGAACTTTAGTTGTTGCAGAATTGTTGCAGAAGCTTTTATCTCAAATTTGAATTGAATTGCTTAGGTTGATGTTGATTAGCTTCTAGTTTTGATTCCAACAGAGTAGCGACGCCATTTTCATTTTTATTAGAACAGAGGCAGAGAAGAAGCAGAATAAAATTGTGTGCAGAGAAGGCTGGGTTTGGGGCTGTTTAAATAGGTTTAGGCAGACGAATCTAGACAGAAAACGAGACCAGATACATCAGAACGCACCCAGGGAGAAAAGCAGATTCGGGAGGCAGGTCGACTCTAGGGTCGACCCCCTGGGGGCAGGTCGACTCTAGGGTCGACCCCCTGGGGGCAGGTCGACTCTAGGGTCGACTCCTCAGTCGACCTGGTCTGTGCTGTTTAATTTTTTTCTGAACTTTGGAAGGCCATAACTTGGTCATATGGACTCCGATTTACGAAATTTCGGACTCTATTTCGCGTATTTTTCCGAGACGAACGCAATGGTACAGCCCGTTTCCCTTGATTCTGATTTTATATTTTAATTATACTCAGATTTGTAATTATTAAGTTCACAGAAAATACGGGGTGTTACATAAAATGTAAAAAAAAAATATACCTTTTTAGTTCATACCTTTTATTTACATGTAAAATGTAAATAAAATATACTTCTTTATTCATGTCTTTTATTTACATGTAAAATGTAAATAAACTATACTTCTTTATTCATGTCTTTTATTTACATGTAAAATGTAAATAAACTATTCTTCTTTATTCATTTATTTGTTATACTGGGCCAGACCTCCCACATTAAGCCTGCGACTTGTGGATGCTGGATATGCCGGTTGGTTCCGGGCAGACTTATCCCAAAAGTTGGGCATAATCTCGTGTCATGGCCCGTTTTGTATTTGCGCACTTGGACACCTCACATTAGGCCTAACATTTGTGGCTGCTGGACCAGGCCAACACCCAGGTCGACTGCGCAGTCGACCTGGTCCCTGGGGTGTCGACTGCCCAGTCGACCTGGGTGCTGGGCGGGAAATTATCCGTCTGGCCTGTTTGACTTCGAATTTTGAATTTTGAATTTTCTGAAACTTCCGATGGCCTTATCTCCTTCATACGAAGTCCAAATCACGCAAACTCGGACTCTATTTCAACCAGAATTTCGAGACGAACACAATGACGCAACCTGTTTCCCACAATTCTCACGTCTGAGATTAGTTATTCTTTAATTTGTGAATATTTATATTAACAGAATTACGGGGTGTTACATTCTCCCCTCCTTAAAGGATTTCAACCCCGAAATCTTCAAGTCAAGAAGAATGTATATCCTAATATCCAATCGTCCATCTACTCAACCATCAAACACAGGCATCCATTGTCCTTATAGACTTCTAATGCTTTCATGTTTAAATGCACAGTTTGTGTATATGTCCATATCTAATGCAAAATCAGGCGGTCCACTGATTCAGTTGACCTCCTTAATGCAAATCATGATAGTGCCATGCGTCCATTATGTATGTAAAAGTTCCTTAATGCTACATATTATCTCTATCTGCGTGCACAATCATCATCTGAATGCAACATCCATATGATAAAAAAAATCCTTATACATCCATTTTACTAAATACATCCATATATATGCAATATGAAGTGACTGAGCCGATCTAGTGCCTAATAGTGTGTGTTTATGGGTCCATGAGCAACCACTAGAAAACACTTGCATCCACTTTGCATCCATCATACATAACATGTGTCAAACACATGTTTCAACCATAGGATTATCCTAACTAAAGGTCAAAGATACTAGCCAGAGGACGTACTATAGATAAGATAAGTACAAGCTAAGCGATAAAGGAGAAATTAAAAGACATACCCTAAAAAAGAAAAGGGTACAACGAACGCATCTTCGCTTCTGTCTCCCAAGTAGCGTTGCTCTCATCATCTCCCCGTTGCACTTTGACTAGTTTGACCTCTCGATTCCTCAACTTCTTGATCTCCGACCCAAGAATGCATGTAGGAGCTCATCGAATCGTCGCATCACGCTCTATCTCCACCTCTCTAAGCAAGCTCGGCTCCACCACTTCCGCGGTCTCGTGCAAGAACTTCCTCAAATGTGACACATGGAATACGTCGTGTACAACACTAAGTCTCTCAGGCAACTCCACTCTATACGCCATCTATCCAATCTTCTCCTTAATAGGAAACGGCCCTACAAACCTTGGTGCTAATTTCCCAAAGGACCCAAAGCGAACAACATTCCGTAATGGAGACACTTTGATAAAGACCATGTCCCCAACATCAAACTCAAGATCAGTCCTCCTTTTGTCTGCATAAGATTTCTGCCTATCTTGCGCCGTCTTCATCCTCCTTCGAATCAAGTCGATCTTTTCCGAAGTCTCTCTAATCATATCGGGCCCAAGTAAGATCTTATCCATAGATTCCCACCAACATGTAGGTGAACGACAAGGTCGTCCATAAAGAGCTTCGAAAGGTGCCATGCCAATGCTAGATTGAAAGCTGTTATTATATGCGAACTCCACCAACGGAAGATGCTGTTCCCATGTACCCCCAAAGTCTAGGATACATTGCCTCAAAAGGTCCTCTAGAATACGATTCACCCTCTCGGTTTGTCCGTCCGTTTGAGGGTGATACGCGGTGCTCAAACATAACTGAGTCCCTACCGCTTCTTTTAAGCTCCTCCAAAATTCGCTAGTGAAGATAGGATCGCGGTTGCTTACTATGCTAGAAGGAACACCATGCAAACGAACTATCTCTCGGACGCATATAGAAGCTAACCATGGAGCAGTCCTCTTACTCTTCACGGGAATAAAATGGGCGCTTTTAGTAAGTCTATCTACTTTAACCCAAATCCCCGTATTACCCTTCCTTGATCTTGGTAATCCATCCACAAAGTCCATCGAGACACTTTCCCATTTCCATAGTGGAACCTCCAATGGGTGAAGCAACCCACCGGGTTTCTTTTGCTCCGCTTTTACTTGTTCGCACACCAAGTATCTAGCGACATGCTCGGCCACATCCCTCTTCATACCGGCCCAAAAGAAAACTCGCTTCATGTCTTTGTACATCTTGTCCCCGCCGGGATGAATGGTCATCTTCGAATGATGTGCTTCATCAAGAATAGCCTTCCTCAAACCTTCGTCTCGAGGTACACAAAGTCTACTATCCCTACGTAACCATCCCTTATCATCCAGGTTATACCTACGGAGATGGCTTGATGACTCCCCTCTTTTGAGCTTTTCTACTAACTCAACAAACTGTGGGTCGTCTCGCTGTGCCTCACCAATCCGTCCCAAAAGCATAGGTCTGACCTCCAAGGATGCTAGCAAACCGGGTACAAAGTCAACAGAAGGTCTAAAATCAAACATATAGATGAATTCTAAGTTTCTCCGTTCAACAAACAACGGACTCAAGGACAACCTTTTCCTACTTAAGGCGTCTGCCACCACATTACCCTTGCCAGGGGTATATGTTATTTCGAAGTCGTAGGACGCTAAGAATTCCATCCACCTTTGCTGTCTTAAATTCAAGTCCTTCTGAGAGAATAAGTATTTTAAAGATTTGTGGTCAGTGAACAATTCGAATTTCTCACCAAGAAGATAATGGCGCCAAGACTTAAGCGCAAAAACAATTGCGGCCAACTCTAGGTCATGCGTGGGGTAATTCTTCTCATGCACCCTCAACTGCCTTCCACCATAGGCTATTACCCTACCCTCTTGCATTAAGACTGCGCCTAGACCTGTCCCACAAGCATCGGTATAAACAGTGTTGGCTAGCTTTTTGACCAAGCCACCCAGGATCATTCATAAGAAGAAAGCATGAAACCACGTTCTCTAAGAACATGAAGGAATGGATCGCATCATCTGCTCGCCCGGTGTCGGATCGCACACTATCGACTCGCCCACCATCGGATCGCGTCTCGACGGATCGCCCCCATTCCATCAGCGGAACGAAACCTCTATGCGGCTCGATCCGAACCTATATTGTTGCCCAGATTAGACCGATCCGATCCCCAGATGCATGGCGAACCCTCTGACCCGTTCAAGCGTGAGCTAGTCTTCAGCGATCCGAGACGCACGGATCTAGCGACACGTGTCCCTAACCGTCATTCTGACCGATTCTCCCCATCTGCACAATCCGATTTTCAAGGAGATCGCGACACCTGTCCACAACGGCAAATTTGACTATTTCTTTAACGGAGGCGATGCGATCCGATGTTCTCGGGATTCGTGCCACGTGTTACCACGACCCGCCTGACAAAATCAGCTATAAATAGCCCAGAGCTTGGCATTTTCTGGGATTTTTTTGGCAATATTGAGTACTGAATCCGCCATTATTGTCAAAATACTAGAGTATTGAGAGAAATCCTTGATTGTATTAGCTTCCAAAGCATAATCAATAATATATAAAGTGGACGTAGGCTCGTTAACGCCGAACCACTATAAATTCTGTGTGTTATTTTCTTTTTCGTCATTCTTCAGTTGAAACTCTATAATATTCGGAATAATTTGGGTGTTAGGTCCAAATTTTGATCTAACATTTTGGTGCTTTCACTGAGAACAATCCTAAAGTTTCACTATTCGGTTCTTTGAAGATTCCAGCGATTCGGATATCATGGCTGGAAAAAGATCTAAAGCTTCGCAAACCAATGAAACAATTGAAGAAAGTGTGCACGAGCTAGGCAATGAGGAGACTCTGGATCGCGGAGCGCAGGGGGCGAACCGATCCGATGAAGACACCACGCTCCGAGTCGACGAGGACGAGGCGATCCGGACTGCTGAAGGGGTTGTTACTCGATCCCGAGGCAACGTCTCGAATCCTCCACGCACCGCGATCACGAATCGATCTCAGGGGGGCGTTGCGAGCCGCTATCCTCGAACCACAGCGATTCGAATTGATGATCAGACTACAACTCGACCTGGAAAGGAGCCTATGGCTCGCTCCTACCGTCCTGGCCCCTCCGCTCGACCTGGCTCAAGCTCTTTGCGCATAAGAGAAAGTGATGATGATCAATATGATCCTGCTGCTCCTGTTACTGAGGGGGATCTCTCTCGCTTTTCCGAAATGTGGGAGAGGCTGTTTGATGAATTGGCTGCCCAAAGGCAGGAAAGCTCCGTCCTACGACAAAATTTGACTGCTATGGATAGAAGGCTTGATGAGCTCGCTAGGCAAAGGACGCTGCCGGTTCGTCCACTCACTCCAGGATATTCTTCTTCGTCTGAGGAATCGCCGAGACCTCCGCAACGACCGTATGAGAGAGCCAAAAACATAGAGCAGCTTTGGTTCGGAACCCTGCCATCACGGGAAGAAGAAGCACTGGGGGCGGGGCCCTCAGACCGTAATGTGAACGATCAAGCCACAACTCCCAGGACTCGAGATGTGGACAGTCCTGTACATAACAGACTACCTCAGCCCCGTCGCCGCGCACATGCTCATGGTAACAGGGGGCAACGGAGCCCTATCCGAGCCCCGGATTTTGTGACTGCTCCAGGAAGAGAGATTAGAGAACCCCGCCGAGCCAGAGGCACTGACCCTGAATCTCCGCTGACCAGTGCAAATGTTGCAGCCATGATCCATCAGATCTTGGCAGATAGCCGTGGACAATGGAACGAAGATTGGGGAATCGACCGCAGTCACACCCCTTTCACTGATGATATTTTGGATGCGACTTTCCCAAGGCGTTTCAACATGCCACAGATGAACCGATACGCGGGCAGGTCTGATCCCGTCCAGCATCTAATGAGATACTCTTGGTCAATGACCGCTGCCGCAGCTTCTGACGCTGTCAAGTGCAAAGCATTTCCCATATTCCTGGAGGATGTAGCATTGTTATGGTTTACTCGCTTGCCAGCAAGATCGATTTCTAGCTTCAGGGAGTTGAGTGAGAAGTTCGTAGAACAATTCCGTATCTATGCACAAAAAACAAAAAGTGTGATTGACTTGTTCCTTGTCAAGCAGCGACCAGGCGAGAGTTTGAGGGTGTACCTAGACCGTTTCAATTTGGCCGCTACTGAAGTTAAAGATCCCCATGAACCAACCGTTGTTGCAGCACTGATTGACGGAGTAGATAAAGACACTGAATTCGGGAGATACCTGGCAGGCAAGCCACCCCATACTCGAGAATTATTCTACGAAAAAGCCAACGTACACTTGCGCCGGGAAGAAGTATATGCTAACCAAAGGGCAAAAACGACCGATAAGGAGGAAATCCAGAGCAATGTCACCATTAAGCAGACAGGAGACAACTCAGGGAAGGTCGAAGTTAATGTTGGAAATCAGAATCAGGGTGGTCGTCAGTCGGGGAACAACGATAATAATAGTAATGGCAACAACCGGAAGAGGAACCGAGGGAACGACTCCCAGAGGAGGACTCGTCCCAGGGCCTTTGAGAGTTATACGCCACTAAATGATACTCTGGAAAACATCTTCGTGGATTCTTACAATGTCCTCCAGAATAAGAGGCCACCTCCTAGGGAGTCGACAGAAAAAGAACGTGAAACGGGGAAGTTTTGTCTCTTTCATCAGATTCACGGCCATTCGACAAATGAATGCCGTCACCTAAGAGATGTGGTCGAGAGGCTTCTTCGAGAAGGAAAATTAGATGAATACAGAGTAACACCCAAAGACAGGGGGCAAGCAGTACAGGCCCCGAATCAGAACCAAAATCAACTTGCCGCTAGGCCGACTGCCCAGCAAAAGGGAAAGAACATTGTTATTAATACCGTAATCGGAGGACTTTATCTTGCTGGGCATAGCTCCAAGGCATTAGATCAATATGTCAATGCAGCCAAGCAACACCTCGAGGTAGGGGAGTGTAGCAACCCTGAGAACAATATCCTGGTAAAGCAACAAAAGATGATGACCGATGATGTCGTTTTCCGAGAACGAGAAAGCATTGGAGTCCATGCTCCGACAGAAGATCCATTTGTAATTACAGTACCTATTGGACCAGCCACTGTTCATAAGGTTTTAGTGGACAACGGGAGTTCCGTCAACATTCTTTTCAAAAGGACATTTGACCAGATGAACCTCGAAATAAAAGACTTGAAGCCCTGTCAAGGATGGATCCGTGGATTCAACGGAGCATCTACCGCTCCGATGGGTTATGTAGAGTTACCGGTTACGCTGGGGGAAGGAGAACGCCAGAGAGTGAGAATCCTTCCCTTCGTGGTTTTGGATGTTGAATCGCCCTACAATGCCTTCTTGGGCCGACCGGCCCTCGCAATGTTTAGAGCCTATATAGCCCCCTGGAGCTTGTTATTGAAATTCCCCACAGAAGCTGGAATTGGTATCGTCAGAGGAGATCAGGTTGCTGCGCGAGCATGTTATGTTTGCCGAACTAAAGTTACTTCGCAATGGAGGGGACATTGAAACTAAAGGTGCTTCTCCCCCTACGGGGCGGAGACCTTATAGCAACTAAAGAGGATAGTCGTTGGAGAGTCGCCCAGAGAATTGCCCGAGGATATAGATCCCAGAGAGGATCAAGAACCCGAGGGCAGAATGGCGACTCCCAACGAGACAACTGTGGATGTACCGATCGATGACAGTGACCCGGAGAAGGTCCTTAAGATTGGATCCCAGTTAAATCCGAATCTCGCTAAAGAATTGACGGATTTCTTGAAAGGCAACTTGGATGTATTTGCTTGGACCCACGCGGACATGTGTGGGATATCCCCATCAATCATGAGCCATTCATTAAGCATTGACCCTAAACATCCTCCAGTAAAGCAAAAAAGGCGAATGTTGGGCCCAGAGAGGTCCGCTGCCTTGAAAGAAGAAGTTGGAATGCTAAAGAGTAATGGATTTATCAGAGACTCGACCTACCCAGACTGGATTTCGAATCCAGTCCTGGTAAAGAAGGCTAACGGGAAGTGGCGAACGTGTATCGACTTCTCGGATTTGAACAAAGCCTGTCCAAAAGATAGTTTTCCGTTACCCCGGATTGACCAGTTGGTGGACTCGATGGTGGGTCATGAGCTTCTCTCATTTATGGATGCATATTCAGGATATAACCAGATTCCGATGCATGTTCCAGATCAAGAACACACTATTTTTATCACGGATCTGGGATTATATTGTTATGTGGTAATGCCCTTTGGCTTGAAGAATGCGGGCGCTACATATCAACGTTTAGCCAACAGAATGTTTTACAACCAGATCGGGAAAACAATGGAAGTAAACGTCAACGATATGTTGGTTAAGTCCAAGCAATCTTCCCAACACACTACTGACTTGGCAGAGATGTTCGGCATTCTTCGAAATTGCGGAATGAAACTCAACCAAACCAAATGTTCATTCGGTGTTGCCTCCGGAAAATTCTTGGGGTTCATCGTTAGTTCCCGTGGGATTGAGATTAATCCAGATCAAATCGCGGCAATCAGAGACATTCAGGAACCTAGACAAATTAGGGATGTACAAAGCCTTGCAGGAAAAGTAGCCGCGCTAAGCAGATTTATTTCCAGGGCTATGGATAAATGCATCCCTTTCTTCGAGTTAATAAAGCGGGGGAAACGCCACTTCAAATGGACGCCCGACTGCGTGGAAGCGTTTCAGAATTTGCTCAGGCACCTGGAGAAACCCCCGATATTATCTAAGCCAATGGATCACGAGGACTTATTCGTGTATCTGGTAGTGTCATCCCATGCGATCAGCTCAGCGTTGGTAAGAGAAGAGGATAAGGTCCAAAGACCTGTGTATTACGTGAGCAAAAAATTAACAGCAGCAGAGCGTAATTATCCAAGGATAGAAAAGTTGGCGTATAGTTTACTGATCGCCTCTAGAAAGCTTCGACATTATTTTCAGGCGCATCCCATTACCGTATACACCGATCACCCACTCAAGCAAGTTTTACAGAGACCAGAGGCGTCTGGAAGATTACTCAAATGGAACATTGAGTTAAGTCAATTTGATCTGAACTTTCAGCCTAGACGGTCAATTCGGGGGCAAGTGATAGCCGACTTCATAGCAGAGTTTACCGTCCCGGAGGAAGATATAGCCAATGAAGAAGTCGATCCTTCAAAACTACTTTTCGACCCCAATTATTGGAGATTGTATACTGATGGTGCTAGGAATAACGAAAGATCCGGCATTGGAATAGTGCTTGAAACTCCAGAAAAACGATTGATATCCTATGCTATTCGGATGGAATTTCATGCCACTAACAACGACTCCGAATATGAAGCCCTGATAACCGGATTAAGGATCGCAAAGGAGTTAGAGGTCACAAAGCTGAACATCTTCTGCGACTCCAAGTTAGTTGTGAACCAGGTTACTGGGAAATTCCAAGCTAAAAGTGCAAGATTAACTTTATACTTGAAGAAAGTGAAGGAGTTGCTGAACGATTTTGATCACTACAGCATATCTCACATTCCGCGATCAGAAAATCAGCAGGCGGATAAGTTGGCAAAGATGGCTAGTTCCGACGACCCTGAAAAGACCGGGCTAGACCCCGTTGAAGTACTTCGGTTCCCAAGTATAGATCAAATGGAAATCGATCTAACACTAGAGATGGAACCAGAGAGGGAGTCGTGGATGACCCCTCTAAAGAATTTCTTGATGAATGGAGCGCTTCCGACCAAGAAAAGCGAGAGGCATAAAGTAATTCGTAAAGCTGCCCGATACGTTCTGCAGGGCGGAGCTCTTTACAGACAAGGATTTTCAATGCCCCTCCTCCGGTGCATAGCTCACGATGACATCGAGCGTGTGCTGCAGGAGGTACACGAAGGCGAATGCGGCGACCACACTGGAGGGCAAACTTTGGCAAAGAAGGTGTTGCGGCATGGTTATTTGTGGCCTACCATAAACAAGGATGCGGCCAGATACGCACGACGGTGTGATGCGTGCCAGAGATTTTCAAAAATACCTAGAGCACCTCCTAACCAGTTAAAACAATGATGAGCCCATGGCCTTTCGCTATGTGGGGAATTGATATCATTGGAAGTCTCCCCATAGCAAGAGGCGGAGCAAAGTTCGCTATTGTGGCCGTGGATTATTTCACTAAGTGGGTCGAGGCTGAACCACTAACTACAATCACTACCAAACGAGTAATCAATTTTATCGTTCGAAACATCATTTGCCGATTTGGGATTCCAAAGATTGTGATAACGGATAATGGAACTCAGTTCGATAGCGCTGAATTAAGAAATTTCTGCCAAAAATACCACATCGAGAATCGGTACACTTCTGTGGCGCACCCGCAATCGAACGGACAAGTCGAAGCGGCAAATAAAGTAATTAAGTCCATTCTGAAAAGAAGACTGAAGCAGGCTAGAGCCATGTGGGCTGATGAATTGCCCTTGGCACTATGGGCTTATAGGACAACATATAAATCGGCAACAGGACATACCCCGTTCTCCCTTGCTTTTGGAACGGAAGCAGTCATTCCGGTTGAGATAAAGGTACCTTCTCACCGGGTGACTTATTATGATCCGATGACCAATAATGAACTGCTCCTTGAGTCCCTAGATATGATCGAAGAAAAGAGGGATGAAGCAGACCTGCGTGCCTTGAGGTGCAAACAACAGATTGCTCGATATTATAACAAAAAGGTTCGAGCCCGAACCTGGGAACCCGGAGACTTGGTTCTGAAACGTGTCTTTCCACCCCCAACTCATATGGGAGCGAAGTGGGAAGGACCGTACTCCATTCTGAGCAAGCTTGATAATGGAACCTTCAAGCTGGCAACCGTAGATGGAAAGGAAATCCCCAGAGTGTGGAATGCCCAACATTTACGGCCATCCTTAACATAAAAGTTTCAAACCTGTTCTTTTGCTTTGTTGAAAACCATGTATAAGGCACGACTTGCCTAGAATAGTTTGATTCCTTGAGGCAAAGAATTATAAAGTGGACGTAGGTCATGATTCGACCGAACCACTATAAAAATATTGTGTGTCATTTACCCTTATTGCATCTTTATTTATTTGCCTGTTTATTTTTATGGAAATCGGCGTGAATAATGCAGGCACCTGAAGTCTGGTGCCGACTGTTCCTCCCGTAGACTGTTCGGAGGAACTCAAAGCCTTGGCAAAAGCTCCAACTGCTTGTCCGACTGGTTTTAATCCTCGGAGCTTGGATTAAAATGTAAACCTAAGACGAGTTTGATGAGCGTGCATGATTGCAGACTGCTTGATCCGTGACTCTAACTCTCCAGAGTAGAGAGAGAGTATAAAGGACGCGAAGATGACATCCACAAGGCATGGCGGTGTACCATGATCGGAGCTGCCTGAGCAAAAGTCTAACCTCGGCAACCGCTGAGAGAGTATAAAAGCATCTCCAATTGAGCGCTGAGAAAGAGCTCCTTCCCCGCTGAAGGATCGGGGAGCAAATGAATTGCTGAGCTCGAACTCTAACTCTTCAGAGAGAGAGAGAGAGAGAGTATAAAAGCGTCTCCGATTGAGCGCTGAGAAAGAGCTCCTTCCCCGTTGAAGGATCGGGGAGCAAATGAATTGCTGAGCTCGAACTCTAACTCTCCAGAGAGAGAGTATAAAAGCATCTCCGATTGAGCGCTGAGAAAGAGCTCCTTCCCCGCTGAAGGATCGGGGAGCAAATGAATTGCTGAGCTCGAACTCTAACTCTCCGGAGAGAGAGAGAGAGTATAAAAGTGTCTCCGATTGAGCACTGAGAAAGAACTTCTTCCCTGCTCAAGGATCGGGGACCGACTGAACTACCGAATTCAAACTCTAACCTTGGCAACCGTCAGGAGAGTATAAAGAAGTCTGTGATTAAGCACTGAGAAAGGTGCCAGAAATTCGGTGCTACAAGAACAATTATCCTATGAAATCTTCTTAGTCCCCCATATTCAGAAATAGGGGGCAACCTGCCGACAATACTGACCAATCCTTAGTAAACCCCAGTCAGGCGCTATAATAACAACTGATTGGGGGCGCATATACTCATATACATATACTGAACTTTAATACAGCAACGCAGCACGAAATTTTTTCTTTCTGTTGTTTGATTGATCTGTAATTATTATTAGATGGCCTATGACTAAACATGGAAAGTTTATTTGAATACAGGTACACAATGATGCAAAAAGAGATAAACTTTCATTTATATACTGCGAACCAACAAAGTGAAAAAACAACCTAGAAAGGAAAGTGAGGGCCAGTCTCACAATTACACTTCCTGGCCAGTGGAAAACCTAAAGACAAAATATCAACAAACAACGATATCCTATTTGCGCTTTGGCCTCTTCTCTTGCTTCTGTCTCTCCAGCTTCGCCTTGTCGGCATCAGACGGATCCCCTTTCTTCCTCTTCCTTTTGTCTATGAGAGGAACATCCGACTCTTCTGAAGATTCCTCTTCCACCTCTTTTCTCTTCCTTCTATCAGAAAGAGAAGCCGGGAAGTCATCGGGGTTTGCAAAGTGAAGTTGTCGGCTGAAGGATTTGGGCTGGATTTTCACAATCATCCCAGTTTTGGGATCGAATTCTACAAGAGGGACTACGTCCAAAGCCTCATCTCCCACCTTTTTCGAAGCCATCTCTTTCTCCTGCCTAGCCTTTCGGCTGGCCAAGGTTTCGTCGTCATCGTCGTCGGATTTTTTGGCGCTGATAATGTCTTCTTCATCATCTACATGGCGCCCATCCATGTCTTTCAAGGCTTCGATGGTCTCAGCATCTTTGGGAACGTCAGTACTAGGTACCGGGATGCTTCTTTCTGCTGTTGTGACCTCAGCCTGCTTTGATATATCAATACCAGCACCTGGCGAGACAGCCTCATTCTCCACTTCTTTTTCAGCACCCTTGTCGACGGGCTCGCCACCTGTATCAGGAGGAACACACATTACTAATTCAATTGGTTGTTCTACCAGACGACGGCAATTCACAATTGCTCTGACAAATTGTGGGGAAAAGAGAGAGATACCTTCCGCAGATCCTCCTTCTTGAATAGTTGCAGGAGCTCCAACAACCACGGGAGTTAGGCCCAAAGGGATTAGTGGATCATCAGGATGGTACTCCTCAACTCCGGAAGTTTTGGGCCCCACGGCAGAACTTGAACCTTCATCAGCTTTGCCTTTACCCTTAGCCAAGGCCCTCTCCTTTTCCATCTCCGCTAGAATCAGACGACGACCCTCTGCTAGGTCCTCAGGCTCATTATCCCTTAAGATGCTCTTCATCAACTCATCCTCATCAATTTCTTCGACTCCCAATCTATGCTTTTCGCCCTCAACAATGGCATCCCATAAATTGGCTAAAGTAACGTGGTAATCCGTGATCCACGAGATGTTGCGAGTTTTGAGAACCTGGCCAAGGAAGTCGAAAATCATCTCTTCAAACCCCTCGATCTCCTTCTCTCTTTCGAGGAGCTTGTTGTTAGAAGCAGTGGCCAATTCGATGGCACTTTCGGCGTTCTTTTCGGCGAGAGCTGCCCGTCTCTCCGCATTCGAGACCTGATCATTTAAAATCACCTTTTCTGCTTTAGCCAAAGCCAGACTTTCTTTTAAATTTGCCTTTTCTGCCTCCCAAGCAGCTCTCTCAGCTTCAAAATGGCCTTGTGCCGTTTTCAACTCGATGTTGGCCATTTTGAGATCTTCAACCTCCTTCTTTAAGGCCATTTTCTCTTGGCTATTGGAGTCAAGTTCCGAATGAAAGCGCTGCTTAGCATTCTCTAATTCAATCTTATAATTTTCAGCGTCCCTCCATGCTAAAGCAAGCTGGGATTGAGCATCTTCCAGGTCCTTCTCCATTTTTGTCCTGGCCCTTTCGTTGTTTTCAAGTTTCTCCTTAGATCTGTGTGCTTCTATTTCAAGCGATCGGATGACTTCTGAAAGGTTAACTGCATGTTTTTTCATCATCTCATATTGCCTGGCAACATGGCGAATATGCCCGACAACTTCGCTATCCCAGTTCTTGGGGACCGGTTCCAAGGCTGGAACAAATGTCATCCGGTCAAAGAATATGTCTGGGAATTGTTCCCGCAGCTTTTCCAGCCTACCTTGAATCTCGGGACCATGCATGTAATCCCGTGACCCGGGGGTAGCCAACTCTGGTTGGCTGGAAGGGACGATGTCACTCCTCTCCTTTTCAGACTCTTTGGATGGATCCTTGCCCCTATCTTTAGATTCGTGATGCCTTTTGGACGATCGGCTGTGGGAAGGTGCACTCTTTGGAGGAGTTAACTCTTTAGGAAGTTTCTTTCCCCCTGTAGGAACTGCCGGATAACTGGAAGGTTTGGTAGAGGTCGATTTTGGTGGAGACCGAGGTTGCGAGGAAGTCGGCTTGTGAGAAGGGCCACGAGGGAGCTCAGTACCCGGATGAAGGCTGGGTGTGCCCTCCCGAAGAGAACGATAAGAGTAAGATTTCCTGCAGGACATCGTTCCTGCAAAAAAGAGAAGAGCATATTAAAACTCTGAATACCCACGATATAAGAGTGCAGGGTCAGATAGTGTGTGTGATTTGTGCATCCCATATAATTCCCCCTAACAGACCCGGGCCTGAAGACAGGCTCATCTGACCAGTTTCTTGTCCTCTAGTTGGAGCGATGGTCTCTTCAGAAGCAGGGAAGAAAGGCCCCCCTTCAAAGTCCTTCTCTGTATATACATCATCGGGTAGAGGAATTTTATTCAGCTCGTCAAATAACTGCTCTTCTGTCAAATCACCGGGAGCAGCTGTTTCGATTGGAGTAGAAATCGGGATTTCCTTGGACACGTCACCGCGGACCTCATCCCCTCTGTATATGTTCAGGTCCTCATCGTCTTGAATGACTATCGGAGAAGGACTCTTGCGAAGCTTAGTTGTTCCTACCGCTTGCGAAGTTCCCTCTCCTTCCGTAGGGGGCACATACTTATACGGTCTGCCGCCAATGCCAAGTCCAAATCTTCTATCCAGAAGACGATGCTTATGAAGATTGTCATCAGTAATGCATTTTTTGATCCTTAGAAAGTCGGATCTGCTTTGTAGAAGAATGGACAATCGATTGTTGTATAGTGGACCCTCCGTTTTCAGGAAGACGTGATCTGTTTAAGACAAAGAAAAAGGGGGGAGAATGTTAACGCCTAGACTTCTTGAACAAGATATTCGATTAGAAGCTTAAAGTTTACTTGATTTGAGCCATCTTCGTGAGCATCCGGCCTGTTTCCTTATATAAAACCAATCAGACTTAGGATCCCCTATATTGCTACATCCATCGTACAGAACCTTCCTATTCGCCACCGATTCAAAGAAAGAGAAATTTGGAGTTGCCGAAGAACGGTGCTTGAAAAGAAAGAAGAATGTCAGATCTTTGAATTTAAGTTCGGCGTGTAGGATCTCTGCGTATGCAACATATAGGGTGTATAAAGATGCGTAGGCGTTAGGATGAAGCTGCATCGGAGCAATACCCAGTCGTCTTAAAGTTTCGATGGCGATCGGAGGAAACGGAGGAATAGCTCCTACCAAGCACATGGTTCGACTGATTGCCATATATCCTTCCGGAGCTAGGTGGGGTCTATCTTCGCTTCCGGGTGTCAAGACATCATCCCACGGAATCCCGTGTCTCAAGCAGATTCTTTTAAGCTTTATATCGTCAAGCTTATATGCTAAAGAATCAGAAAATTTATCTATTCCGAGCGCACCGGGAATCTCATCGGGAGCTCGCCCGTCTATTTCAGACTCTTCGCTAGAAGAAGTACTTTCGGACGGATCTGATTCCGTCGCCTCGTATTCAGATCCAGAATCTTCACCTCCTGGATTAATTGGAGGAATCTCGGTGTTGTGTTGCTCAGGAACTTCGGGTTCCGTTTCTGTAGCAGATCTTGAAGAAGACTGATTATCCGACATTACTGCTAGGACGAGAAAACATGAACAATAAGATTAATACTACCCGTCCCCCGTGTGTGCAAGTGCCGGTGTGTGTGCTTGTGTGTGCATTAAAAATAAAGCGTGAAAGCTATCAAGATCATCAAAATATTAGTCGTCATATGTAGTCAAATTATGTGATCATTTAGTCCAGAAAGTCCAACATCAAGGCCCTAGCCTAACTGTTCAGAATTTTATGGTGACAAGGCATCGTTTAAAGTTTGAAATTTCTTTGGATCGTGAACTACGAGTCGGATCGCCATGTAGAGGGATCGCCCTCCTTCGGATCGCAGGGAAGAGGGATCGCCCTCCTTCGGATCGCAGGGTAGAGGGATCGCCCCTTTACGGATCATGAAATTAAGTGATCGGGGTCTTTGCCGAATCGTTGCAGCCCCCCACGATACGCGCCTCTGCCGTCACCACGACCCTCCGTCTCGCAACTCGCCTTCATCTTCTTCCTTTCCTCTCCTTGCCCACGATCCGAACTGGCCTTCCCTCTTCTCCTTCCTCCCTCGTCTTCCTCCTCTCCTTCTCATTTCCGAACTCCGACCTCTACGCTCATCAGCCATGGCGTCTCGCTGGTTCCCCCAGAAAATCGCGATATTCCACTGTTTCTTCCCTCAAGCTAGTCGAAAAAATTCATAAACAACAGCGATTACAAGCAAGGGTGCTTTTGGTGGAGTTACCTTTCTAAAAATTGGGAAAGTACTCGGATTTTTGAAGGTTTGAAAAACCAGGGTTCGTTCCTCAACAATGCAGGCGAAACGATACGACAGAAAAAAGAAGGAAGAAAGTGAAGAGGGGGGGTCGGCTTATATAGGCAAAAGGGCGACCGTTTGTCTCCCCTTCTTTGTCCAATTCGATCCACGAAAATCGGTGGGCCGCGAACCAAAAGCCCACCACGACTCGAGGAGGAGCCCGTTTCGTTCCGAGGCCCAAATGCACACCCAAGAACGAAACGAATGTCTTGCTAACAGACTGCGACTCAAGCCCGCGATCCGAATCGATAAATTCAGTAATGAAGACTCTGAAAAATCCCAGAAAGAGAATTATTCACTGATTCGCGACTCGCTGTGAAAAGACGATTCTATAGCTTCGAAGCATGTTCCATCATCGATAAAACATACTTCGAGGGGGCAAAATGTTGGCTAGCTTTTTGACCAAGCCACCCAGGATCATTCATAAGAAGAAAGCATGAAACCACGTTCTCTAAGAACATGAAGGAATGGATCACATCTTCTGCTCGCCCGATGTCGGATCGCACACTATCGACTCACCCACCATTGGATCGCGTCTCGATGGATCGCCCCCATTCCATCAGCGGAACGAAACCTCAGATGCATGGCGAACCTATATTGTTGCCCAGATTAGACCGATCCGATCCTCAGATGCATGGCGAACCCTCTGACCCGTTCAAGCGTGAGCTAGTCTTCAGCGATCCGAGACGCACGGATCTAGCAACACGCGTCCCTAACCGTCATTCTGACCGATTCTCCCCATCTGCACGATCTGATTTTCAAGGGGATCACGACACCTGTCCACAACGGCAAATTTGACTATTTCTTCAACGGAGGCGATGCGATCCAATGTTCTCGGGATTCGTGCCACGTGTTACCACGACCCGCCTGACAAAATCAGCTATAAATAGCCCGGAGCTTGGCATTTTTTGGGATTTTTTTGGCAATATTGAGTACTGAATCCGCCATTATTGTCAAAATACTAGAGTATTGAGAGAAATCCTTAATTGTATTAGCTTCCAAAGCATAATCAATAATATATAAAGTGGACGTAGGCTCGTTAACGCCGAACCACTATAAATTCTGTGTGTTATTTTCTTTTTCCTCATTCTTCAGTTGAAACTCTATAATATTCGGAACAATTTGGGTGTTAGGTCCAAATTTTGATCTAACAAACAGTAAATGGCTTACTCCCGTCTGGCAGCACTAAGACTGGAGCTGAGGTCAAAGCTCACTTTAAACGTTGGAACGCATCATCACAATCTACGTCCCACGCGAAGACTAGGTTCTTCTTCGTCAGGCGTGTCAATGGAGCTGATATTTTTGCGAAGTCTTTGATAAACTTCCTATAGTATCCAGCCAACCCCAAGAAACTCCTTACTTTGGTAGCATTTTTAGGGACCTTCCAATCTTGGATGGCCACCACCTTCGCGGGATCCACAGCTATCCCTTCTTTGGAAACCACGTGCCCTAAGAATCGCACTTCCTCTCTCCAGAAGTGACACTTAGTAAATTTAGCTTTAAGGTTATGCGCTCGTAGAGTCTCCAACACTTCCCTAAGCTGTAGGGCATGCTCTTCTTCATTCTCAGAAAAGATCAAGATGTCGTCTACAAAGACCACCATGAATTTATTAAGGTACTCCCTAAACACCCTACTCATCAAATCAACGAAGTATGCGGGGGCGTTTGTCAAACCAAAGGGCATCACTAGCCATTCATAGAAACCGTCCGAAGTCTTAAAGGCTGTTTTGTCTATGCTATCCTCAGCCACTCTCAACTGATGGAATCCAGTGGCTAAGTCCAACTGCAAAAACACTGAGGCGCCAACTAACTGATCGAAGAGATCGTCAATCCTCGGCAGTGGGTGTCTGTTTTTCTTAGTAAGTTTATTAAGTTCTCTATTGTCCACACAAAGTCTAAGGGACCCATCCGCCTTTGTGGCAAATACTACTGGAGCACTCCACTCCGATATACTACGTCTTATGAACCCCTTCTGAAGCAACTCCTTCACTTTCTTATTGAGTTCCCTCCTTTCACGAGGAGCCATGTGGCGTACTGGCAAAGATACTGGTTTTGCATTATCCACAAGATATATTCGAAAATCTATATCCCGCTTAGGAGGCAAGCCCTTCACCTCCTCAAACACATCCGAATATTCTTGGACTACCTTAACAGATCACAGATTTTCCACCGTCGCGTCAAGCGATTCTAGATAACTTAGCATAACGGAATTTATGGGATTACAAAAGATTTAGAGAGTGTTGCCAAGGCGAGTCATGAGCCTAACTACTCTCCTTTCACAATCAAGAACGGCCCCATTTCTGGATAACCAATCCATTCCTAAAATTTGCCCATAGCCCGTGAAGCCCAAAACATAAGCATCACATCTAAACCCAGCGCTAACTATAGAAATTTTCAAATCCAAACATATCATGGACAAATAAGCTGAGCCCCCAATTGGATTCGAAACAACTAAGGGATCCTCTACTAAACTGGTGTTTAAGTGCAGTGATTCAACTAATGATGTAGAGATAAACGAATGCGATGCGCCCGAATCGAATAAGGTACGGACAGGATGATCAAACAAAAAAACTAAGCTTTCAACAGAAATTGTTCTACCTCGTTCTTGCAGCGGTGGGACCGCGAGAGCCTGAACTTGTCCCCTTGCCTGCCCTGGTGCCATAAGAGCTTGCACCTGTCCTCCCGAGATAGACCCTGCCCTCTGCCCCTTCTTTGGGCAGTCCTTCACTAGATGTCCCTCTTCACCACAGTGAAAACAGCCAGTCTTCTTTTTCTTTCTGCAATCCTTGCTGAGATGGCCTGGTGTCCCACAGTTAAAGCATCTTTTCTTTCCTTTGCCATTATTGTCTTTATCACCCTTCTTGTTTTGCTGTTGTGGTTTCTTCTGATCCCCTTTCTTCTCAGGTGCCTTATTAGCATTAGCGCCTTTCTTCTCGTGCATGAGTGCCATATCTACTAGCTTCTCAAAGGTGGCCCCCATAGGGATGTGGGTCATAGACAACCCCTGCAACGGCTCATTCAAGCCTTTAACGAACCTCAGAGCCTTCTTCTCCGGCGTGTTCACTAAGTCCAAGCCAAACCTTGCTAACTGATTAAATTTGTTGACATATTCTTTCACTGATGAGCTTCCTTGCTTTAATGTCAAGAACCTTTCCATATATAGATTCTCTTCTGCCCTTGAGAGAAACGTTGCCTCAAACCTACGTCTGAAATCCGCCCAAGAATCAACAGGACGCTCCCCATTAGTGACCTCCCACCAAAACGAGGCCTCTCCCTTCATTAACCAAGCTGCTAATTTGACTTTCCTCCTTTCTTCTACTTCAAAGATTTCTAGCAATTCTTCCACCTCCTTAAGCCAATCTCTAGCTTCCACAAACGTTTCTGACCCTTGAAAAGGTTTTCCACCCATAGCCTTAAATTCCTTGCATGTCTTTGCAAAAGTATCAGCGCGAGGAGGGGGAGGAGGAGCGGGTGCAAATGGTGGTGGAGGAACATTGGCTGGACCTGCAGCGGCCCTAGCCTCTAATAACCTCCTATACCACCCTGGTATCGTTACACCCTCCGGAAGGTTAAGATCTTCAGCCATGCTGAAACGAAAAAGGAAAGATTCAAAATGGAGAATTCGAAAGATAAAGATATATGGCTATTGGGGATTATGTTTTTCATAAAAACTTTCCTCTTTAAATTACTCATCAAGACATGTTTTTGAAAACAATTCTTCCAAAAATACTTTAGAAAAATAGTTTTTCTAAAAATTTTATCTGTTCTGGTAACCTTAAGCTCTGATACCACGTGTAACACCCCACATCCATTAATGTCAGTCACAAAGGGAATGCATTAACTTCCATGGAGGTTTTAAGTGAATATAGAATAGAAAAATTACAACAAGACAGATAATAAGTAGTACTTGGAAATCTAAAACTTTATTTCATTGCAGCGGAAATTAAACATGTTTGTTACATCATAAAACCATAAATCAGAGTCAAGTACAATATCCATCTTGATAAAACAAAATACATAATCCTATTACATAAATAGCCATTAAAGAAGATAACAAGCTGGACTTTACTTCAACGGTCCAAGCTTTCCAAAAGAGAGATAAAGTAATCCAATCAAGCTCCACTAGAGCTGGGCCCACCCTGAGGACCTGGAGGGGGAAAAAGGATAGAAATAGAGGGGGTCAGACATAAAGTCTGGCGAGTATGATAATTCTAACAATACTATTATCAAAATAACTAGACTAAGACATAAGCTGGAAAACAAGGAAATGTCTATAAACTATTGGGTATGGAAGAGCAGATAAAGATAACGTTAAAGGCACACCTAATACTAACGAATAATTACTACACTGCACCACACCAGTCACCCAAAAGGTTGATCCCACTTGCTTCACTTAGAAATTTTATAAATAACTTCGTGTACCCCTAGCTGACTACATAGGTGCTGCTTGCCCCTATCTCCGCATGATGTACCCCACTACCCACTTTCGATCGGCTCCCTACTCGTAGATACCCGTGCTGGCCCTATAGTGGGGTGTATCACTCCTCTAAAGTGGCAACCCGATACAACTTGAGAATGCACGGCTTATACCTACACGATGCAACAACGTCTTACCTACCAGCCCGGGTCCACACACGCATATGAAACCCGTTGGACTTGCGTTGCCACCGCTACCCCGTTTGGCCTTTTATAGTCAAGCCCAGTATGCGTGTCCCGTCCTCGACTTGGGTCGAGCCCACAAAGATACGTTTGGGTTATTGGTTGAAATGTCCCCCCACAAGCTATCCACCTAAGCTTGTCCCCACTAGTATATCCCACTTAACCCTCTTCTTAGTCATGTTCATTCACATGTGTGTTTGGTTAAGTCTTACTAATCGTATTTCAAATGCCACTAAAGGCACCCACTAGATTCCTCATGCCACCCAAGGCACCTACTTAACCCCCATGTCCCACTTCACATGTTTATCTGATTAAGTATTTCTTAATTCATTCAGGCCATAACCTCATAAAGACCTCTCACATTAGACTGGCATTTATGACAGCTGGATTCGCCGGGCGGGTCCGGGCAGTCTTACACCATAAAAGAGTCTAACCTCGTGTCTTTACAACTGTTATGCTTTAATTTGGGCCTAGGACCTCTCACATTGGGCTGACATTTGTGACTACTGGATTCGCCGGGCGGGTCCAGGCAGTTTTACGTCACAAACGAGTCCAACCTCGTGTCCTAAGCACTGATTATTACTTATAATCTTTTACCCCAGTTTTAAATATATCCCTATTCAAATCATTAATTAATTCCAATTTTGACAATGCCCATAATTGACTCAATTATGGCCATCCATTTATGGCATGCAAAATCATATCAATTGCATCCAATTTTCTCAATATTAAATCCTTAATTTTACCCCTACCCCACGTTATACGTTCGCTTATTCAACGCAAGATATACGTTAGACTCGAATAGTCTAACTCATAGCACAAAGATAAATTATCACAACATATAGACAAATAAAATAGATCAAATCATAATAGGGCTGAAACTTGCAAAAAACTACACATGTCATGGATCTAAAGGTGTCAACTTGTTTGGTTAAATGTCACAACTTACATAATATGATCATAACCCAAGTTCATGTATAAATTTGCATATGTGGTTTATGCAACATAATGATGGTGTGAACTAGCATCTAACACATAGAACTCTCACATGTCATAGCATAATTCTAGGTCTAAATAGATGTCATAATTCTAGATCTAAATAGATGTCATACAATATGTGAGATTATACATACTAATAAATCTAAACTTGCATAGGTACATGTGATTTATCATGTGAATCATCATAGCCCAAATATATATAATCAACATCATGATTCATAAGCTAACTACAACATAATAACATCATGGCTTTGTAACATCGCAACTTAGCATAGAAACTTGCAACATATATAATATCATCATAGCATGATTTACAACATATAGGATATCATCATCACATAACATAGAATTTACAACATACATGATAGCATAAGGTTTACAACAACATATATGACAATTTACATCATTTTCTTATGATCCATATCACATCTTAATCTAATTAGTTTGCTAATAATCTTGTTAAGATCATCATACTCACAATTAGAGAAGAAAGAGAGTCTTGATTTGCTTTAGATTTGAGTAGAATTAGAGTTTTGATTAGCTTTCTTCCTTCTTAGTTGGCAGCGGCTACACTGAGTTCCATGGTGATGACATGACGGCGGCTATTCTATTTTTCATGTGATTTTAGAGTGAGAGACTACCTAGGTATATATAGAGTTTAGGATTTATTTAGACCGTCAAATCAACTCAGAACTAACCTGAACCGTTAAATTAGCCAACTCAGCCCTAAAGACACATCAGCAGCTCAAGATTGGGCTTGGCCAAAACCTGGCCGACTGGACCAGGTCGACACCCAGGTCGACTGCGCAGTCGACCTGGTCCCTGGGGTGTCGACTGCCCAGTCGACCTGGGTGCTGGGCGGGAAATTTCCCGTCTGGCCTGTTTGACTTCGAATTTTGAATTTTCTGAAATTTCCGATGGCCATATCTCCTTCATACGAAGTCCAAATCACGCAAACTCAGACTCTATTTCAACCAGAATTCCGAGACGAACACAATGACGCAACCCGTTTCCCACAATTCTCACGTCTGAGATTAGTTATTCTTTAATTTGTGAATATTTATATTAACAGAATTACGGGGTGTTACACCGGTTGGATCCGGGCAGACTTCCACCACAAATGTAACCTAACCTCGTGTCCAAGTACAATTGTAATTTATAATTACAATTATTTCATTAGGAAATATTATTTTAAAACATCCTTTTTTTAAATATCTCAATTTTAAAATATCTCCTATTTTAAAATATAACTTTATTAAAAATATTCTACACAATAAAAAAATATGATCTTTTTATTAAATTATTAAAAATACGTTGTTTCCAAATATCCTAACTTACAGTTTTATCATTCTTTTACATTTGACAAAACGTATATTTTTGTTTAAATCTTTTTTGATGAACAAAAATGCCTATTTTTGTTTAATCCTTTTTAAATGAACAAAAATGTCTATTTTTATTTAATGAACGAAAATGCCTTTTTTTTATGAACCAAAAATGTCTTTTTCTTGTTAATGAATAAATATGTATAATTTCTTTTTTTTATGGAAAAAAATGTCCCCTTCTTTTCAATTATCATATAAAAGAATATCTTGTATGTTAACCTTTTCTATGTTTTCAATTATCATATAAAAGAATATGTTATATGTTAACCTTTTCTATGTTTCCAATTAACATATAAAAGAATATTTTATATGTTACCCTTTCTATGTTTTCAATTATCATATAAAAGAATATTTTATATGTTACCCTTTTCTATGTTTTCAATTATCATATAAAAGAATATTTTATATGTTACCCTTTTCTATGTTTTCAACTATCATATAAAAGAATATTTTACATGTTACCCTTTTCTATGTTTTCAACTATCATATAAAAGAATATTTTATATGTTAACCTTTTCTATGTTTTCAATTATCATATAAAAGAATATTTTATATGTTACCCTTTTCTATGTTTTCAATTATCATATAAAAGAATATTTTATATGTTACCCTTTTCTATGTTTTCAATTATCATACAAAAGAAAATTTTATATGTTACCCTTTTCTATGTTTTCAATTATCATACAAAAGAAAATTTTATATGTTAACCTTTTCTATGTTTTCAATTATCATATAAAAGAATATTTTATACGTTAACCTATTCTATGTTTTCTTAATTTGTTAAACCTGACAATTATAATTGTCAATTCTAATTGGTTTAACATGATTTTAACCTAAATGACATGTTTATTTACATCACATGATCTTAGCATAAATGGCAATTTTTAACATGACCTTATTCTAACATGATATTTTTAACATAACATGTTCTAACCAAAATGATAATTATGATTTCATACAAATATAATTTAAAACAAATGACAAATATATTTTATCAACTCTAATTTAACATACTTGACCTTTATAATTTGCCGTTTCTAATTAAACACATATAACATCTATGATTTGTCAATTCTAATCATACATGACATTTATGATTAATCAATCCTAATTAAACATACATACAAATTTATACTAATATAACATGTACAACATAATTGATGAATTTTGTACTAATACAACATGTATAACACAAATGATATTTTTACGTTCTACCATAAAAGACAAAATTTAATTTACATGAATGTATTTTTTTTTATTTACCTAAATGTAAATAAATGTAACCTTTTCTCTTCCATGTTTATTTAAATGTAAATAAAGTTTTCTTTTTCTTTTCATGTCTATTTACCTAAATGTAAATAAATAAAATATTTTCTTTTCATGTCCTATTTACAAAAAAATGTAATTGAATGTATCCTTTCATTTTGCATATCCTATTTACATAGAAAATGTATCATCAAAATTTTTGTTCTTTCATTTACATAGAAAATGTAAATAAAGGTGTCATCAAGTTTTGTTCTTTTTATTTACAAAGGAAAGTGTAAATAAAATGTGTCATCAAGTTTTGTTCTTTTTATTTACAAAGGAAAATGTAAATAAAATGTGTCATCAAGTTTTGTCGACATCTCTAATTCAACAAAATAAATAAAAAGTGATATTTTAATCAACTCAACATTTTATAACTAAAATGTTATCTTTATTCAATCTTAACATTTTATAACTAAAACGTTAATTTTCTTTATATCTTAACATTTTATATAAATTATAATATCATATAAATGAATATTTCCTATGTTAACATTTTTCTATAAATTCTAATATCATATAAATGTAAAGTTTATATGTTCACATTTTTCTACGAATTCTAATGACATTCTAATTTAATTATCCTCCTAATTTAATCATATTCTAACTTAATGACACTAGTGTGAACCCGTGCTTCGCACACGGGTTATAGCCATACGTTGTTATGACTCAAACCAAAATCATTATTAATAAAAAGAAAAAAGAAATAACCGACATAAAATCTAAAGAATAAGCAAAATACCAAACCTTCCAGGAATTGAAACCATAACAGTTACATTAAAGGCTAACATTTGTATTATTTGGCACTGATCATAGTGATAGACTTAATTATGTTAGTAAAGCAGACCACTGTAAAAGTAGTGGAAGATTTGCATGTGAAAATTGAAAATCCGGGTAATTCAGCAAGCAAGACCATTGCAAAAATAATCTTTCAGCAAGATGTTCATAATAACCTTTCAAATGAATTAGTAAAACAAACGTAACTTTTCTTGTAAAGGCCCGCAAATCCGTGCTACCTGAGTTGACTAAATACACCACACGTCCAACCCAAATAACACAGAAATACGACTCATTATTAGAAAGAAGATAGAGGATGAGAAATAGAAAGAAAGAAATATTAGAATAGAAGAAGAACGAAGATCACAACTCACAGCGGAACGAATAAAATATATTATATAACATAAGCTTCGAAATACAAATCTGTTTTGTACATATATACATACCATCATCAGAGTACACATAACATTTGATCCAGCGGAAGTAATTCTAAATAACTAACATTGAAGCCTCCTGCTTCAAGCTCCTCCAAGTGTATCTGTAAAAGCCTGAAACACTTGACTGCCCGTACAAATTTGGGCACCCAAGAGTTTAGGGAAAACAAAAAAAACAAAATAAACTCTGGGTCAGTCATGGGACTGGTGTGAGTAAACTCCAACCATTTGTTTAACTTTAAAAATCCTTTCAAAAGAAAAGATAATAGTAAGACCAGCCCACACATAAACACGGACGGTTTTTACCTTACTATAACCCAAAACACTTTGATATCAAATCCAGTGATATTATAATAATGTCTACATCAAGTAAATAACCAAATAGCAGAACGCTTGCATCTCACGCTCTACATATATATTATAAAATCAAAAACCGCATGGCGCTTATTGGAGATTGGATTTCCAACATGACAAGGTATGGGACCACCTTCCGATGATGTATCTCTAGAGGCGAATACACCTGGGTTCAACAAGAACATCTTGCAACCCGGCCCACACATGACCGACCACTCATTTCGCTTGAGTGTATCGAATGTATATCACCAACGGTTGGACTCAAACCACCGTTTCCCGAATGGGCAGAATCGATAGATTTAGAACAAAAGGAATTTCTCTAGATCGGTGATTATACACCCTAATGGGTGCGACCCACATAGCCATGCTGCCTGCCCGATTTTTGTCCTTTCCCGGTTGTTGAGGCCTGAGGCTACGCATACTTACCATCCATCGATAACACAATCACTTTGAATGCCACATTGTCAGATCCGTTAATCACTAGTTGAGTTTGCACAAATATTCTGGATATTATGCTAAGGGATAAATCCGTTGCAACCATATATATTCATACAGACCAACCCATTTGATCATTGGAAATACTCTGTCAGACATTCGTCCATATACGTTCGTTCTGGGACTGAACGAAACCGAAGGCACCATTTCTATAAATAGAAAAAAGCCCTTGCACTTCACTCCGTCTTCAATATATTCAGCATACTTGGTTCGCAACGCTTATGCCAATACGGAGTGGTTCTTCGGATAATAATCCAACCGGTCTCTCCATATTGACAACGATGGTCAAAACTTCGATAGTCTGTGATTTAACTATCGAATAAAAACAAGTGTTCATCCAAACATATCAAACAAATCACTGGGCTCTTTAATTAATATTCATTAATTAAATCACTTTTCCATTTCCTTATCAATATTTGTTAACCAAATATTTCAATAACCATATTGGCCCTTTACGCTATTTTTGATTTCGTTTCCTTATCGAATTCTATATATCGCTATATAGATTTCTAATTGTCAAATTTCTTAAAAATATTCTAACTCCTTAAATTCCCGGAAAAATTCGCCATAACCTCCCCTGTATCGGGAGCATCGGGAAATTTCAAATAGCATCCCGGTATCTTCTCCAATCGAAAAGAAAAAGGAAAAGCCAAGCGGCTTGCCGATACGGCGCATAAATCACATATATGAATTTAAACGTGTACCTTTTGTCGAGCACATTATTTATATACCTGCATCACTTTATCCCATACCTGTCTAACACATGTTCACCTGTTTCAATTCAATTCACTCAATTCAATCGTCTGAATTCAGTTTCCGCTCATTTATTCTTTAATTAGCTATTTTGCCTATTTCGCTTCTTTGTTGAACATAACATGTTCAAATAAAATATTTAACTTGCCCTAACCAAATTGAATTTCAATTTCAATTCTAGTTCTCTTTTCTATTTCGAATATAAATTCTCAAATTGAATTTACATATTCAAATCCCAATATCCCTTCGAAATCTCATTAACTAATTTCTATTCAATTTAGTTAATTCTATACAATAAATCAAAATCTGGTTTCTGTTTCAAAAATCATATTCATTTACACAACTTGAATTCCCATATATTTTACAACTCAACTCTGAGATTTTCTAAATAGAAACTTCGGATTTCTCACTTAAAATCCACTTATAATATTAAATAAACCATATGGTTTTAAAACGATTCTGGCGCTGTTTTTCTGAAAATTTGATTTTGACATAACTCAAAATCTATACGACGAAATCCAGATTTTTCTCCTTCATTAGAAAACTATTATCAAACCGGTCCTGACGTTTCTTGTTTCGAAGAATTCCGACTTCAATTGAGTCCTGTATATTCGATTGAAGTTCAAATCGCTATTTTACGAACTGCAGCGCTGCGGCGAGTTCGTTTTAATTATAATTATATATATAAACTTTTAAAACTTCGTTTATATAAATTCAACTCCATTCTGATATATTTTAAATATATATCAAACCATTTTTCCCAACTCAACAAATATCTCTGATATTCTATTTCATTTTTTTTTTTTTTTTGAATCTATATTCAAATTCCAATTCGATTCAAATTCTATATTCAAATTCTATTTCAACTATTTGAATCCAAATTCCATTTTTAATCCATTTGAACTTCAACTATTTAAACTCATTTTTACTTTGAACTTCAAATATCACATTTTAATTTCTTTGAATCCAAATACCATGTTTCAAATCTCTTTGAATTCCTCTTATTCAAATTCTTTCTATTTAAACTCCATTTGAGTTTTGTTTGAATTCTTATATTTAACACCATTTTAATTCTATTTAAATTCTTTATATTTAATTCCTCTTCGGTAAAACCCATTATTTAAATCCCATTTGAATTTTCCTTATTTCAAATCTATTTGAACTTCTTTGAATTCAAATCCCCTTTCAAAACTATTTGGATTTCCTATTTTGAAATCCTGTTTCAATTCTACTTTGAAATCCTATTTTTCAAAGTTTATTTCAAATTCTATTTTGAAATTTCATATTCAAATCTCTATTTGAATTTACTAATTCAATTCCCTGTTCAAATTCAATACTTGAATTTTTATTCAAATCTCTATTCAAATTTCCTGTTTGAATTCCATTCAAATCTCTATTCAAATTTCCTGTTTGAATTCCATTCAAATCTCTATTCAAATTTCACATTTGAATTCTTCTTTGAAATTCTATATTTCAAATTCAATTCAACTCCTCTTTGAAATTCCATATTTCAAATTCAATTCAGTTTTTCTTTGAAATTCTATATTTCAAATTACGATTCTACCATGCAAATTCTATTTTTGAAATTCTATTTTCAAAGTCTATTTCAAATTCTTTTGAAAATTCTATTTTGAAGTTCTATCTCAAATTCTATTTGGAAATTCTATTTCAAATTCTCTATATTCAACACCATTTGAAAGTTCTATATCCAAATCCACTTTGGATTTTCTATTTGAATTCTAAATTCAAATTTCCATTTCCTTTTCTATTTGAATTCAAATTTTATATTTAAATTCCCTTTTGAATCATATTTTCAAAACACTTGTATTTCTATTTCTGAATTATCAAATGATAATTCTTTTCACTTCATTTATAACTTCGTTATAAAAGAACTATTTATAAACTTCGTTTATAAAGGAACTACTTGTTTTATTTTTCAAACAAGTTTATATTTTTTTATTCCCATTAAAAATTCAAATTCTATTTAAAAATAGAATTTTCCCTTTTAAAATCTCAAATACCCTTTTTATTGGCCCAGTGATATTTAAACACACAAAGCAACGAATTTTTTTATTTTTCTAACACGTCATATATAACAATATATATGCAAACAAATGAACAAACAGATAATATATTTTTGAGGAATCCAGTTGGATTCCTCCAACCTGTTTTCCTGCATCCACAGATGTTAGCACATAAATAATACCCATTCTGCTTCGTGGCAGAATATCGCGGTATAGAAGGTCATCCACTAATCATAGCGTGGGGGCGTATAGGGTAATCATCCGCTATGAAACTGCGGGCATCCGCTAATGAGACTGCGGGAATCCAACCAATCAATCAACCCAATATATATATATATAGCCTAAATAACTAATATATATAAAGCAACCAGAAAAAAATCCAACGAGCCACAACAATTATTTTTAACGAAATAAAAATAATTATAAATAAAAGGTGAGTGAGATTTACTCACCAGATTCTTCGTTTGCCAAATATCAGATAAATTTCCCATTTTTGCATCTACGAATCTACTTGAATTGTCTCTACTGGATTTATCTTGAATCAACTTATTTCGTACCTATGATTGTTTAATTTTTCTTATTGATTAAACATTTATTCAATTTAATTAACAACTACGTAAATAAATAAATTAATCTATGTATATAAATTGCGTAAAACAAACGTATACCTTCCTATCTCGACTAATGGCGGAACAAATCTCGAACAGAAATCATTGATCCTTTCCTAATAGGAAATCAGCCCACAAATCCTGCAATTATCCATTGTGGCGTTTCCGCAAACACTTCAATTGCACTCGGCGTCACAAGCTTTACTGGGTCATCACCTAAAAATACTGCTTCGTTGTCACCTCCTTCAGTTCCCCCCATCACCTCAGAAAGATCGAACCTTAGTTTAGTCAGAGAAATAAAATTAGCAGAAGCCGACCCCTTCCATTTGTTCACTGTCGAGCTCCCCTAAATCTTTCATTGCGATGCCAGAAATCATGACGCACAGTCCTCACATCAATCAACCTCCTCGATCGCTTCATCGCACAACCCTGAGCCTTGCTACCCAAAATCAATCGATACCCTGCCTTTCGAAAACAGTGAAAACCCTAGCACTAAATCGAACTGCCCCTTCGCCATTTAACACAATGCATCGAGTTACAGCGCCGAACTGACCCCCTCCCACTAACCATAGCGTCGCACCCTTCCTTTCCAATCGCGACTACCCGAACCGTGTTCGTCAATTTCACCTCGCACCATCCTAGCCTCAGTCACGAATTCGGTTTCGATTTCCCCTTTTGTTTTTCGAACGAATTAAGTAATTGAATGAAGGAGGAAGGGCTTCGAAGTATTTAGGATTTGGCGATTTCCAAATCGCGGTTTCCATTGCGATACTCAATTTGATTTGAGATTTTGTGCCTGGCCATTTTTGAGGCTTTGGTTTCAATTGAAGAACGAGACGAGGGAAGGAACTGAAATGGTTTTGTGAGTTTCAGAATGAAGACTAGCTAAATTTATAGATGCGTGAGGAACAGACCGTACCCAAGCCATTAAAATCTTGCTCCCTTAGGTATCGAATAAGTGAAACATTTTGTTGGCTCGAGAAGACACTATTGCTGCCTGAAAAGTATGTCGGCCTTTGTGTAGGCTTAAGTACCAACAAAAAAATCCCTTTTTTTTTTTTTTCAATAGAAACCATTTTGGTTTAATTTAATTTCAGCATTCAATTATTCAATATATTCGATATTAATTTGTATGTCGATTTTTAATTGATAAATTCAATACAAAAATTCATTTATAATTCGAATTAAATATTTAAAACCAAACTAAATATTTAAAATAACTGTTCAAAAATCTGGGTCGTTACATTTCTGAACTCATGACTCATCACTTTGACCTACATGGAACGCATATATGGCCAAACATGCCATCCATTGTGGCATAACCATAACCATAGCTGCCACCAATTTACAAATTGAACAAAATAGCATTTTCCACGCATACCAGCACATAACATGTGGTAAACGGAAAAAAAATTATAATCTTAAACCAAGCAAAGAAAAAATATAATGAATCGAAGGTGAAGATAAGTCCATCTATGAAGAAACTAACCAAAAACAGTATAATCTACTTCACATATACCAAAAGCATAAAAAAAAAAAAAACCACTCATCTCATCGCATCATCTTTAAATATGTACATGGTCAACTTTCATTAAAGCACACGCAAAGAGAGCCTACCATATATCAGTCTATAATAATTAAACATCAGAAACTTAGCCACCATACATGGTTTGAAGCAGTAGGCATACTATACTGGGTCCCAAATCTTAATGCTCCTTCTTGGTGGTGATTGATTTCATGTTAGCCTTCAACCTCTTTCACTTTCTGCTTAAATATTCAAAATTTTAATCCATGTACGAATTGAAAAAAAAACCCAGCTTATCCAACTAAAAGGCAGCAGATATTGCTAAAATTATGTATGATCATGCAAAACCTTAGCTACCGAGAAAGAATTACCCTTAGCAAATGGGCAAAAAAACTGATAGATCCAACAGTCGAATTCATTTAAAATATTGTACTCCTAGTATACAATGATAACTACCGAGAAAGAATGCCAATGAAACATTAGCTTCATGAAATATCACCTACACTACCATGCATAAAAATCGCAGGTAAAAGCTAATCTTTCTAACCTACACTGTAATTTAAAGGTACATATACATTAAAAAATAACCACCAAAGTGAACACAACAGTTGTCAAAACACTTGTAATTTGTTCACTTTATTTGATTCTACAAATTTCACAAATGTAAGTAGTCCAACAGCTACTTGGTTACAAAATACTAAATCGGAATATAAGCGTGATCGAGAGAAAAAGTAAAATTGCAACAAATTAAGTTCTATAATATTTTAATTTATCGGTTATTCAAATATTTTAGATATACGTAGTGTTTCAAGTCTTTCAAATATATATAAAAAAAAATTTGTGCAATATAAATAAACCTTAACATATGAATCACTCTTAAGCAAGCAAGTTGACAATATTATGACAGTTCATTGTTAAGTTAACTAAAACCTCTACTGCTAAATTATCAAAAAGGGTTAGTTATGGGATAATTGATAATAACCAGGTTATTTATATTGGTTCCCAAGGGCTTAATAAACAGTAAAAAAAATCTACATTGCAAACCAGGTTTTTGTTTATTCTAAAGTGCCTTGTAATTAATTTTATCTATATATATATTATAATGTCAATAGAAAATCAATATAGAGAAGTCAGCACTCTGTTTAATGTGTAATAAGAATATATCAATATCGATTTACGGCAAGGCATAGTTCAGGAAAATCTTGAGAAAGAAGTCAACATAATAGTGAGGCGCTATGCAATAATAATAATAATAATAATAATAATAATAGTCAGGGTAGAATTTACATCATCCACTGTATATGACAAAAATAGAGAAAATTTACCAATGAAAAAAAAACTACATATCCTGTTTGGCACTTGCTTTCTTATTTGTTAGATTCAGTAATTTGTCACACTGTTAAAGGAAATTATTTATCCAAATCATTCAAGTAAAAAGTTTCCAAAACAATATTGGCAACCCACCTATAGATGATAGACGCTGGTGCTTTCAATCGTGTGTTATTAGCTACGGTAAACATCTAAATCAACACAAATTATGTAAAAAATACACATAATATGATAGCGTAAAAGAATATTTTGGGCCACTTACATGACATGGAAATTCTGACCTCGTTATCTCTGACCAACTTCAACCACTGTTTAGTTCAACAGTAAGTTCACACTGAAGAAAACACATGTGGACATCAGTGACAGAGAGGGAGCAATAGTTAATGAAGAAGTTAGATGGAATACAGTAATGGGAAGTAAACTCATAAAAATTCACACCGAAGTTCAGTATGAATTTTGTTATACCTAAAGCAACTTACAAAATGTTACCTAGATTCCATTATTTTCACATTCTAAAACAATTGTGCTCTAGTTTATCAGCATACAAACACTGATTTCAAGCATATTATAAGCAAATAATTAAGAGGAAACAGGAGTACCCGAAGTTTGTAACTCCTTTGCCCACAGTTATCTAAAAGGTGTTCGAGACGAAGTATTTGCAGAGAAAATGAAAGATTAGCACCTAATCAGCGCTTTTCCTAACTGGTTGATTTAGTATTTTGTGACATGATCCACTCATTTGTCCTCATCTAAATAGATAAACTTGGCTGATATAACTAAATAAAGTTGTGTGATTCTGAAATAAAATGAAGCCAATTCAACAGTACATAGACGATCAAGCAAGAAGCCAAATGAAATGAAATGTCGTTGTAATTGAGTGAATGAAAATCACATATGATTTTTCCTATCATTTTCCAAATGATGCCCGTTTAGCCACTGCAGGTTTAATTTTGGTTGTTTTTAGTATCATTAAAAGCCATAAGAAAGTTGAAAATTATCGTGTAAATTGTAATTTTTCCTATGGACTGTGAATTATGATGTTATGCACATGCAGCACTCACAATATGATTAATTATTTATGTTGCTCATAATCATATTGCCTGAGAAATACAGTATATATTGCTACAGATTTAAGAGGAGGAAACAAAATTTTATTATTAAACAAAGGTTATGTAAAGCAAAATTTAACGTGGCACAGGAAAGAAAAGCAGCACCAATAGACTGTAAAAGTGGACTGAACAGGAAAAGTAATTTCTGAAGCATACCTTCAACAGAAAGATGTCCATTCATCCAATTGAAATCATCACAATTTTTCGTTAATCAACTGACTAATCATATGTCCACCTACAGTAACAAAAATTGTTACATGTCAACATAAGGTTCGATAAATGTAAAATATCGTAGTAAGATAAAAAAACAGAAACTGAATTACCTTACCAAATGAAAGAACAAAAAAAACTTCACCTATTTAATTATCTAAGTTTCCTTCTTATATAATACCGACAAATGATACAGACAGCTTGTATACGTAAGGAAGACCATGATGAGATGTACAAACAAACTAAACACTCCTAAAAGATATAAAATTTGAGTGCATGTAATCAAACAGCCATTAAAATTTATTCATATTATACTAAGAATATTAATGATACGTGAATAAACTTGATCCTTTAATTGTAGTTTATTACGGATACAGTTTTATAGTACACGCATAGCCTTAATTTCTAATTTTCCAAAATACAATATTGAAAAAATTGTTATCAAATTTGAGAAAAAGATGTACATACAGGAAATTTACCTACGGCGGCAACTTTTTTGTTCTTTGATACCGCTTTAACTAAAACAATATAGTGAATAAAGCGGACGTTGCATTTTTTTTGGCTTAGCACCAATACAATTATCCAAATTACCCTTAGCAAATGGGCAAAAAAACTTCTCACCTGTTAGCTTATTTTAGTTTCCTTTTTGAATTATGCTGACAAACGATACGTATGGCCTGTTTACATGTGGGATGACCATAATGATATGCACAAGATAACAAAATAATCCTGAAATACGCAAATCTATGTGCACGTAATCGAATAGCAGTTACACTTTTCTCGTATTGTACTAAAATTATTAAAAATATACAAATACACTTGATCCTTTAAATTGTATTTTATATCACAGGTATAGGCTCGTAGTAGATGCTTAGCCTTCAACTCCTTATTTTCCAAAATATAATATAGAAATAGTAATCAAATCTGGAAAATAAAATCTAGGTATTGAAAATTTACCCAATGTGGCACCTTTTAAGTTTTTTTATATCGATCTAACTAAAGTGCATTATCTTTATCATTATCTGAAAACACTACAGCAAATGAAGTGGACACCTTGTATTTTGTCTAAGCACGAAATGAAGATAAATGGATAAAAACGTGCACTGAATATGCAAATATTCAGAACAAAAGAGGAAAACTGCAGAAGGAAAACAGTAACGTGTGATAAATTAACTCCTAGGCCAATATTCAATTGATTCGATGAAATGATATTTAATGATTCAGCTATCATAGGCTTCTAGCAAACCAACGGAGCCATATTTCCAATCAATACACAAGTAAAAGCATTTTCTACCCTAAGAGAATAGACAAAACAAAGTCATCGATGATGTTTAGAAACCCAAATTTAAACCAAGCAGCTAAAATTAACAAACATTGCTTTACCCATTTCACTTTAGGACCGAAGTTTCATGTTGACTCCACAATGACAGGCGATTAATGATGCTTGCAGGATTAGAGTTCGGTGAACTTTTAGGAAGAAGTAACAAATAAAGTCCAAGGTGATTTGATAGACTAATCGATGAATAGGTTATGGTGGCCAATAGAGTTATAAATAAAGGATTAACTGTTTCAGCTAATGTAAATCAGCAAATATCGAATTTCCAATCATCCATAGCAAGACCCAAACTGAAATGTAAATCAAAATCATACCATGCTTGCAATCCAAAGCAGACAGCAAAGAACGCAGCTGAAACATGAGCACTGAAGCCTTTATCTGTCTTTGGCCTCCAAAACCGAAAGCAACGGTTTGACAGGCAGATTAAACGGAGAGGTGGCTAAAATGAAAAAGGAGAAATCGGCTGGAGAACGCATGCCTGCTGATCAAACGGTTGTGGCGAAAATCAACCATGCCCAACCTAAATTAGGGTTTGGAAAAGAAATCCGGTGGAGCACTGAATAAGAAGGGGAGGGCGAATCGAGAAGGCAGACGATGGGTAGAACCCGCAACTACGACGGCGGGGAGGAATAAGGCGACAGGGTAGGGGACAATAGTACCACGGAGAGGAGAGGATTAGATGGATGAGGATAATATCGAAGAGGAAATAATAATTCGATAGAAAAAGGATAGACGCGTAGAAGGGGTAAGACGTTTGAGTGCACAAAACACGTGTCAAGCTCACATCCAATTTAAATAAAAATGAAGGGGGGCTTGTGAGCCATCTAAAATCAACTCAGCTTTAATAGTATAGTTTTTTAATTCGAGCTTTAATGCCATTCTAATTTAATGCCATTCTAAATGACATTATAATATTTTAACAGGAAAGACAAATTCATCTCAACATGAATGACAAATTCATTTAGAATAAATGACAATTTCAATTTTAACATAAATGACAATTTCAATTTTAACATAAATGACGATTTCAATTTTAACCTAAATGACAATTTTAACATAAAATGTATATTTTTTTTATTCTAATATGACTATTTTCACGTAAAAGGTATTTTTATATTCTAGTGTAGCATTTATAACAAAAAGGTTAATTTCTACGAAGGTGTTATTTTCTATTCTAACAGAACATACTCTAAATAAAATGATGTTTTGATCTAACGAATTAAAGATTAGATTTTTATTCGAACTAGAACATATCATTCAAAAAATAATCGTCACCACAATTCATCACAAACAATAATCAACAAAGACCAAATAACCAACCTAAATTTTGAACGGCGCATAATATATTACAATCAAAATCATTATAAATATGTATATATAATTTTTATTTAAATTTAGAATGAGAAATCTCACCATGGTATTTATCTGAATTTCCAATAGTCTCCGTTTTTGTCCTTGTCTGTTCCATTGCGAAGTGTTTGACGATATGAGTGCAACGCAACTCGTTTCACTGAATTCTGAGTTCATGACAAAAAGTTACAATTGTTTGAATCTTATTAACATAAATTAACTAATTAATTATATGATAAATATTAATTACATTGGCTTATCAAACAAGGGCCATGGTTCTGCTTCTTCTTCCATCGCGATTCTCTGTATCTCGTGAACCAATTCCTCCACTTGAAACCTCGCCGTCGCCCATCCATACAGGCCGACGACCAATGATCGATCACCACCATCCCGAAAGTTGATCACCACTGTTCAATTGATCGAGCTCGATCCTCTCTTTAAATTTCCCTTTTGATGTGTTGGAATTTATTGAATAAATTAGAAGAACAAGGAGGAAGAAGGTTTGAGCATCAGTGGCCATTGAAATAGAAGGTGGCGGCTGTATACTTTTTAGGGGATTAGGTTTTGTTATTCTAATATTTATAATAATCTAATATTATTAATTGAACCTTTAAGTCCCGTTTCTCCTATTCAAATTTCAAAATAGAATAAGAAAAGGGAAAAAATGGGAAGGTATTCAATTGGATAGACAGGAATAAAAAGAATAGAAATATACACGTGGGTCCATTACAATTTATATTTATAACCTCCCCATTATGATTTATATTAATAACTTCATTCTTATGTAAATTGCTCATTTTTTTCTTAGCCGGTTTGTGTGAATTCTAATATCATATAAAATAACATTTTATATGTAAACATTTATGTGAATTCAAATATCATATAAAATAATGTTTTATATGTAAAACATTTTCTGTGAATTCAAATATCATATAAAATATAAAATAACATTTTATATGTAAACATTTATGTGAATTCAAATATCATATAAAATAATGTTTTATATGTAAAACATTTTCTGTGAATTCAAATATCATATAAAATATAAAATAACATTTTATATGTAAACATTTCTTATCAAAAATGTTTACTTTTACTTCAACTACTATGACACATTTATTTCCTTACATTCTCTTTTATTACATGCTACAATTACACTTTTTTTCCTTTTTATTATTTGAATTTCAAAAGTAAATAACAATGAAAGGTAGAGAGAGGATAAAATGGAAAAAATAAATGCTATTTGTTTATGAACAGGTAGTCTACGTTTGGAATTTCTAAAAGTTAAATTTGAATTGACAGGGGAAATATTTAAGAGGACAACCAAAAATATATACATATATACATATATATAAAAATGTATTGTTAAAATTTATTTCATTTATAACCTACACTTATTTTCAATCAATAAATGTCATTAAGGTTCCTACGTTACGTGACGTTAAAAAGAATAAAGTTTTAATGTAAAACATTTTATGTTTCTACATTACATTAAAATATTAATTTTTAATGTTAACCAAATTCATGTTCTTACATGACATTGAAAAGTTAAGGTTCTTTTTTTTAATTGTAAATTAAATTCATGTTTTACATGACATTAAAAAGTTAGACTTTTAGCACTAATCAAAATATGTTCATTCACATTAAAAGAATAACTTTTTAATGTAAATCATTTTTATATTTTTACATTTAAATAAAGACTAACTTTTATTTTAAAACTTTTTTTTGATAAATTATGATGCATTTTCTAACAAAGTTTCCTTAAAATAAAATTTTAAATTGGTTCCAAAATTCCGGGTTGTTACAATCTCCCCCACTTAAAATCTTTTCGTCCTCGAAAAGGAACGAAGCTAAAAGTTGTTTAATTAACCTATCTCAGCTTTTAATCTTTATTCGTTTCAATAATTCTATTAGTTGATTATCTCATTAAATATATAACTTTTATATATTCAAAAATCATATTTTCTAAGATCGGATTATACAAATACGTTAATTAAAGACTTTTCACTCTCAACTCATTCTAGGGCATTACTAACCCCATCTCTAATGAGTTTTCTCATTCTAGGATACTGCTGATCCTATCTCTAATGAGTATTCTTATTGGATATTACTAATCCAATCTCTAATGAGTAGGGCTGTCAATGGATATCCGAAATATCCGAAATCCGTCCGTATCCGCATCCGAAAATACGAAAAATATCCGATATCCGAAAAGCGGATACGGATATCCGATATCCGAAATGCTTAGCGGATACGGGTACGGATATGGCTATATCCGTATCCGATAAATATCCTTCCGCTATGAAAATATATAGTTTAGTATTTTTATATTTAGGTTATAGTAATTTATTATTTTATAAACAGATGGATAAAAAGTAAGTAACAAAACACATTTAAATTAGTGTTGAATTTTATGTGATTGAATGTGCTATTGTTAAATCGGTATGTTTTATCATTTATGTATTATTTCAAAATTTTCAGCTATTGTTTAGTACCAAATGAAATATGCATCATATTGTAACTTACATATTTTTAAGTTCAGATTCGGATATTTTCGGATATCCGGAAATATCCGTATTTGCTAAGACGGATACGGATATTTTTGGATATCCGAAAATATTCGCGGATACGGATACGGATATTATTTAGTAGGTATCCACCGGATACGGATACGGATTCAGATACGGATTTTTATTTTCGGATACGGATACAGCACTATCCGCATCTGTTTGCATCCGTTTACAGGCCTACTGATGAGTCTTTTGTTCAGTCCTATTGAGTTGTACCTCAAAGATTTGAGCTAACCAGAGCTTTGATACCAACTGTAACGACACCGCAAAATCCGGTAGGCTTTGCAACCATCCCTTCATCCTCCCGTACAGCAGGTAAAACCGACCATGGCTTACAGTGGTACCCCAGACACCTTGTTTTACGGCAACCCTTTCGGGATCCCCCCGCCGCAGCTTACCAACCCTAAAAAGGGACATGTGGGGGAAAGAGTCTCCCGTCCGCCACCAAACCGCGAAGCGAGAACCCCCCATCATGCTGCATCCTATTACCAGGCATGCCAAACAAGGACTGGTGTGAGAAATCTAACTTAACTAATCTAATAATAAGGCTAATCACAGGACCACGCCGCTAACGCGGAACGGTTTTACTCCATTGGATTGTCAGTGAATAAAATAAAGTAAATCGTTAAACAACGCAATGCTTTTAAGAAAAATGAAACCATTATAAGACTCAAGTCCCATCACACAATGCAACGCAAACTGGAGGATAAAGTTTTACCTTATAATGGTTAAAAATTCTTGATACGATAAAAACTGATTTGATATTATTACTAGTGTATACATGTTTACAAAAACAATTTCAATCATAATGTATCAATCATAGACGGCATAACTACCATATACTATGTCACCATACTAGTTCTACAATCAAAACCGCATGGTGTCGTATTGGAAATTGGGTTTCCATCATGAAATCGAGGCTATAGATCGTCCTCTCCGATTCGAGACACTATAGAAAATGCCTCGGGATCCCCCGCAGTGAACCCTTGGATCTTCGGGGCCGATCCCCACCTAACGGTAGCGAATTAATTATACCTGAACACACATTTCCCGGTTCCTTTGAACCTCCATATGGCCACTAACAACCTATAAATCCGAGGTACCTCAATCCATTATCCACATAAGTAAAATGCCAGCCAGTTTAAGCACTGACACTACTCCTAGCTAGAAAGAAATGTGTTCACTCCCTGCAGTCCTACTCCCGTTTTTGACTCATACCGGGGTGTGAGGCTCGCGAAGTCATGCTATACACAAAGCTACGCCTAAATAGGCTATGCTTTGATCATCCCACAAGGCCCTTCTTTTCAACAAAAGCCTTGATCCATGAATCTTGGCATGCCACATTGTCAATCCATATCATACCATTGATTTCTGCCAATATATAACCTCTAAGCTCATATGTCTTAGAGAAGGGTGTTGAACACCAAACAGATATATATTTAGCAGAGATCAACGAATACAATATAAAGGGATACAACATCATACATACTATCCATTTACGAGTCCGTTCTAGGTCTGAACGAAACCGGAGGCACCTTATACCTCGCATATCCGAACAATCAACAATACATCTGGACGACCACCACTGTAGCCCCTTCAAGGTAGCTACTCCAATCATGGGCGTCAGTGGTAACTCATCCATCTGACATGAAGACCATCAGTCTTCAACCACCGTCTTCAATCCTTCGACTTAAATCGTCGTAGTAATTATTTGAAATGAGTTGAACTCGGTCTTTTCAAATAATCCTGGAATAATTATCATTTCATATTGTTCAAATTTATTTATAACGATTTATCGCTATTTTAATCTATTTATCTCGAAATCTAACCGTTGGATTTTTGATGAGATTTATATCGTTGGGAAAGATCTTCCCAAGGCGGTCCTAACAGTTCCAGTTTTGGGAAATTCGACGGTCGGATCTTTCGGTATAATCGTTTGAAGTTACGATTTCAAATCGCGAACTGCAGCAGCGTGATTCGTTTTATTTTAATTCATATATATATAATTCATTCGTTCGACGATTTCAAATTATTCGTTCTTTAAATAATTTTCTACACCTTGTATTCAAGTTATTTTTAATGAACAGAAGTCTATTTCAAAACATGTACCCTTATATGACAATAAAAATGTGAATTTTTATTGTTTATCATTTCTATTTCAAACGATAAATATTTTTCTATTCTCTTTCTTTACATTAAAAATGTGATTTTTTAATGTAACCATGTTTTAATAGTTTAAAACATGACATTATTCTAATTTCATTTCTTACATTCAGAATTGAGGTTTTTAAGGTAAACATGTTTTTATAATTTAAAACATGACATTTTTTTATTGCATTCATTTCATTAATAATGAGGTTTATATTACATAAAAATGTGAACTTTTTTTAATATTACATCAAAATGTAAACCTTTTTCTATTCTTTTGTTACACTATTGAAAAATGTAATCTTTTATTTACTCTTTTATTACCTTGAAAAAATTGTAATCCTTTATTTCTTTCTTTACTTATATTGAAAAATGTAATTTTTCCTTTCATTCTTTAATTACATAGAAAACGTAATTTTAAAACTATTTCTTTTTATTGCATCTAAAATGACGATAAAAATGTCACTTTTATTTCTACTATTTTTATTTACATATAAAATGTAAAAAAAATATATACCTTTTTTGTTCATACCTTTTATTTACATGTAAATGTAAATAAAATATACTTATTTATTCATGTCTTTTATTTACATGTAAAATGTAAATAAACTATACTTCTTTATTCATGTCTTTTATTTACATGTAAAATGTAAATAAACTATTCTTCTTTATTCATTTATTTTTTATACTGGGCCAGACCTCCCACATTGAGCCTGCAACTTGTGGATGCTGGATATGCCGGTGGGTTCCGGGTAGACTTATCCCAAAAGTTGGGCCTAACCTCGTGTCATGGCCCGTTTTGTATTTGCGCACTTGGACCCCTCACATTAGGCCTAACATTTGTGGCTACTGGATATGCCAGTTGGATCCGGGCAGACTTCCACCACAAATGTAACCTAACCTCGTGTCCAAGTACAATTGTAATTTATAATTACAATTATTTCATTAGGAAATATTATTTTAAAACATCCTTTATTTTAAATATCTCAATTTTAAAATATCTCCTATTTTAAAATATAACTTTATTAAAAATATTCTGCACAATAAAAAAAGGCAAATTCTATTCACACAACCATAATTTCTTAACATACATCATGAAATTAAATAAAATAGCATACACCAAAAAATTCTTTTCATACACCATGCATTTCACAAAATTACCCTATATATTTTCATCATCTTCCCTCTTTAACCTTAAAAGTAAAAAAAATAAGAATTCATTACAATAAATTTACATTCAATTAAAAAAAAAGATTTTTTTTTTTGGTTTCCAACACTAATATTGTAAATTATTTGATAGTTTTATTTTAAAAATCAACACTAATTTTAGATGATTGAACATATATAAATTAGAGTATTTAGTTGTCAAAGATGTCTTAATTGTTATTTCTAGCTTCATTAACCTCTTAAAATTCTATAGGTTTAAGAAAATATTATTGATTTTAAAGTTTTGATTAGATGCATTACTGAGAATGAATTAAGGACAACATAGTCATAGTTTTTTCATATTAAAATATTGGTGTTTGTTAAGAAATTATGGGTGTATGAATAGAATTTGCCTTAAAAAAATGATCTTTTTATTAAATTGTTAAAAATACGTTGTTTCCAAATATCCTAACTTACATTTTTATCATTCTTTTACATTTGACAAAACGTATATTTTTGTTTAAATCTTTTTTGATGAACAAAAATGCCTATTTTTGTTTAATCCTTTTTAAATGAACAAAAATGTCTATTTTTATTTAATGAACGAAAATGCCTTTTTTTATGAACCAAAATGTCTCTTTCTTGTTAATGAACAAAAATGTATAATTTCTTTTTTTTTTATGGACAAAAATGTCCCCTTCTTTTCAATTATCATATAAAAGAATATCTTGTATGTTAACCTTTTCTATGTTTTCAATTATCATATAAAAGAATATCTTGTATGTTAACCTTTTCTATGTTTTCAATTATCATATAAAAGAATATTTTATATGTTAACCTTTTCTATGTTTTCAATTATCATATAAAAGAATATTTTATATGTTACCCTTTTCTATGTTTTCAATTATCATATAAAAGAATATTTTATATGTTACCATTTTCTATGTTTTCAATTATCATATAAAAGAATATTTTATATGTTACCCTTTTCTATGTTTTCAATTATCATATAAAAGAATATTTTATATGTTAAACTTTTCTATGTTTTCAATTATCATATAAAAGAATATTTTATATGTTACCCTTTTCTATGTTTTCAGTTATCATATAAAAGAATATTTTATATGTTACCCTTTTCTATGTTTTCAATTATCATATAAAAGAATATTTTATATGTTACCCTTTTCTATGTTTTCAATTATCATATAAAAGAAAATTTTATATGTTACCTTTTTCTATGTTTTCAATTATCATATAAGAGAATATTTTATATGTTAACATTTTCTATGTTTTCAATTATCATATAAAAGAATATTTTATATGTTAACCTTTTCTATGTTTTCAATTATCATATAAAAGAATATTTTATATGTTAACCTTTTCTATGTTTTCTCAATTTGTAAAACCTGACAATTATAATTGTCAATTCTAGGGGAATTAGGAAAATAGGGCCTACGTTAGTTACTTAATTAGTTTCCAGGCCTATCTTTTAAACGCATTAGTTTTGAGGCCATTCCAACGCAATTTTACCCTTAATTTTACTAAAAAAAGGTTCGGCTGTATTCTTCAATCAATAGGGTTCATCGTATGTCTCTTTTTCCTAATTCATATCTCATTTCGATTTTTCAACTACCGAATTAAACCTAGCCATTTCCATTAAAAATTGCATTTCCCTTTTTCTATTATATTGCTTTACCAGGCCTTGAAGAATTCGATTCAGTATTTAGTTCATTCTACATTGCAGTGAGAAAAAAGTCAAGGTATATTATGTTAAATCGAGGTTATATTATGTGGATTTTCTTTTAGGTTATATTTAGTTTCCTAATCTAACCTAGTTATTTTGAAGCGGTTTAGATTCATCTCAGTTTTTAGTTCAAGCTACTGTATGTCTTCTTACTATTCATATTGGAAGAAGAAATCGAGGTAAATCAAGGTGATGTTTACTGTTTTTTATTTCAATTCCTAAGTATATGTTTCTAATCTGAATTCTATATTTGCATGCTATTAAAAAAACTAATTAAAGTAATTCAAACATTATTCAGTTAATGCATGGCTTGCTGATTTCGTTAGTATATGTTATCCTTGGATTTAATGTTATTTTAACAGTTATTTTGCTACTATTTGTTCATTCTTAAGTAAATTTAACTGTTATTTAATGTTATTTTAAGTGATTTTGTTAGTATATGACTTGCTGATTTGATCCATCTTCACTTGAATGGTTTGGTAAAGGGTTTCACATAAAAATTGTTACCATTGCATACTTTTGGTACCCTATATCATCGATGTATAGGATTGTTTGGCCTTAAATTCTTTCAGCAAGGTTTCCTTATGGTTTGTCGCCACTGCTTCCTTTACTTCTTGGTATTTTATCTATATAGCAATATGCAGTACTTTTTAATGTAGAGATTCGTATATTTTGTTAGAGAACTTGTAACGTCCCGTATTTTTGACCGTCAGATACTTAATTCATTATCATTGCACTTGAATCTATTGAATCGATCTATCACGCGATTCTTCTCTCAGCTTCTACTTCAAATTCCTACTGAAAGAAGTAATATAGGTGAGGTTAATGTCGAGAAATAAGTTAATGTTTAGTGTTTTTTGTAGTTTGAATATAAGATATGTGCCTAATTTATTTTCCGTATGTTCAAAACTGTAGTATAAACAAAATTTTAGATTTGCATGTTGATAAAAACAACCGATTAAAGTAGTTTAAACATTATTAAGTTAATGCATGGCTTTGGGGTGATGTTAATGAACTTATGTCTAAGGACTTTCAATTTGTAGAAGACAATAAAATCTTTTTCCTTCATTTGTTCCTGAAATTAAGTCTAAACTTAGCCCTTCCAGGCAAACTCGCAAAGCATATGGTTTGATTTATAAATTTTATTGTCAGTTTATATTTGCATGGCAATGAACACGATTTTCGGTCAATGGTTTGTTGTTTGGTGTTACACAGTTTAATTCTAAATGGTGCTAAATGTTAACATAAACATTGTTGCTTACTGTTGCCACAAGTAATATCTGTAATTTATTATTAATATTGTGGTTGGGGATAATATAGGTTACAAGTTGTATTAAGAGGAATCCTAAAGGGAACAGTATTACAAGTTGTTTATGGGCTTGAATCTTTCATTGAATAGGATACCTAATGTGTTAAATTAGTACAACTGAATATTATTGGAACTTTGACCCTTCATTTGTAAAAAATTTGGAAAAATCATTTGTCAAGCATTTTCTCTACCAAAAATTATGATTTTAGTACCTTGTATAAAATCATTTGTGTGCGCATGTTGATGCTGATATTTTCCTATGAGTTGATATACTGCTTTGGTTGGCCTGTAGTTTACTTATCATTGCACTTGAATCTCTTTCCTGTTTATTTGATTTTACCTTTTGTGCCACTCTAAATGTTGGTTTAAGTACAAATTTTCATCTTATAGTTTATACTTCATAGACATACCACTTGTTACATGTCATATTTCTGTTCGTTGCATCTGTACTAGAAACTTTGAGACCATTTTCTTAATACTAAACTCATGGTTATCCCTGACTTGAATACTTTGGGCTCATGTCTTTGCTTGACCATTCTTCATTTTGTCACTAGGCCTAAAAGTTTTGGAATACTTCCACTTTTCCTCTTTCTTTGTACTTGTTGATCTTTGAATCACTATAAACTTGCATTGTTTTGATGTCCATATTGCCTGTGTACTCTCTACGCTGTGCATATTTCGCCATTTAACACAATTAGTTCTTGTCAGCGACTTAAGTATATTGGTTTATTCAGTATGAATTTAATATGTAACATTTTTTATTTTATTTTGCAGGATCATCATGTTAACAAGAAATAAAGTGAAGAAAAAGATGGCTCAATGTATATTTATTAATAATGGCGGAAAACAATGTGTCAATATAATATCGTCACATACATCTTTTTGTGAGATTCATTCTCAACAAAGTGGCGAATTACAGACAATAGATCTTAAAAAAAATTATGTAAGTTTTTTTATTTTATTTGCATTGTTGTATTAATTTTAACATTGTGAGTAGCACATCGCAACATAAGTGTTTAATACAATTTCCCGATCAGAAGAATTAGGTTTAAGGAACAAAAAATATAAACAGGTACCGCTTAGTTTTAAAGTTTTTATGTTCGGATCCTGAGTAAATTATAAAGTTTTTATGTTCGGATCCTGAGTAAATTATGATTTCTAATTAGGAACTTTTTGTCAGGATCGTGATTATAATTATTGTTCACAACATCTGCTCTTCCCTAATGTTTTCTTGTTTGTACTTTGTACTCTTCTGCAGTTGTTCACAAATTGGGGTTGTGTTTAAAAATATGGGGCTGTGTTTATCAAATTATTAAATTTGGTAGGAGAAATTGGTCGTTTCTATTACATCAAAATTCAGAAGTATAATTTAGCAACATAACATACATAACATATAGCACCCTTAATAAAGAAATAAAGACTCCAATGTCTTATAATCGTCTATCTTATAGTGAGAATCACTTTGACAACGTATGCACAAGTGTCATCCAAAAGTGGATACTATAGTGCTTAAATTGATTAACCCATTTTCTCTTTTATGTTAAATAATTTAGCTTATGTTTAAGTACTACAAAACCAGGAGACTAGATACAGTACTTTCAAGAATTTAGTAGTATAATTTGCATTAATCTGCATAGTATTTTTTTTTCAAATTTGTAAAACTAACTTAAGAGCGGACAAGAATAAAAAAATATAAATACTAAGCGTTATGATGACATGAAGGTAATAAAATTTGCACATCGCAGTCCATTGTTCAAAATATAGTTAGCACACAAACTTATGTGACCTGCTACATTAATACTTAGATTATGAGAGCTACTAAATTAAAATTTAACAGCAATTATCTTTTGACATATATATTTAACAGCAAATTTCTCCTACGAATTTCTCCAATAAATACTGTTAATGTTGCAAACAGATAATTTGATAAGCATTGCATATGTGATGGTGATTGAATATTTAAAAATTATAATCTGATGTGTAGTTTTGTTTAGTACTGAATTTTTTTTTGACACAATGTACTTAGTATACAAGGCATGCCAATGTCAAATGCTTTAATTAGGTCTGCTATGACTGTATGTAATGTTGTTTATGTATTTGTTTGATTTAATATACTTTTTTTAAACATGTTTATATATGCAGGATTTTTTTTACTAATGTGTATTTTTATTGATGTTGTTTAGGATGAAAATAATCCAAAAATTATGACAAAGGATATAATGCTAAGCTGTCAAAGCACTTCAAATTCTAGTCATGGTACACATTCAAATTCTTCAACGGAATCGGATGAAGAGATGGCAGCAAGTAAACAATGTGTCAATAGAGTTGTAGATGAAGTAAATTTGGGCAGTATAAAAAATGATGAAAAAATGTATGGCTCTTATTATTGCAATCTAGAATCATTGCACAAAATATTTGTGAAATTAAGAAGCAAGAATATTTTGAATCATGATTTGGTGGAAAAAATGAACAAAAGTCCATTCAAAAACTTCCTAAGAGTATTTGTTGAAAACAAAATTACAAGGAGTGATTTTAGGAAAAATTCAAAGACATTAGACGATGTCATACGGACATATAATGTGGATGAAAAATCATTTCAAATAGGAAGGAAGTTGTAAAAACTAACAGAAAAAGATGTTAGTTTGATATTCGGTTTTCCGATCGGTGGTAAGAAAATATTTCCGATTAAACATTCCGGTAGAAACTCGGTACCGAAAGTATATCATGATTTCATAGATTTTCACTTTCAAAATACCAACAAGATTACAAAACAAAAGGTAGAGAAGAGAATAGAATTTTTGATCTCTCAAAAATATCAAGAAGAAGATTTGATGAAACTAATTATTATATTGTTTGCGGTATCTTTCTTGTACCAGAATAATGATGGATATTTGTCTTGGAGCTTCATCCCATATTTACTTGATTGGGATAATATGAATTCTGTATGTTGGTCAAGATTTGTTGTTGAAACCTTGAATAGGAATTTAGAGAAATTTGTTGATGATTATCGAGGTACGCCTGGTTGTACGTTGTTTTTATTGGTAAGGAATTTTTTATTTTCTTTTCTTTTCATTAGTTTTAAGTTCCTTTGTTAAATTATTTTATATTTAATGTAGTATTGGATATGTGAAAGGACAGCTCTCATTGAAGGGAAAGAAAATGTCATAGGATATCCGCGTTTCATTAAATGGAATCTATCAAATTTGAAAAATCAGTTGACGTATGCAAAATGCAAACAATTGAAGATAATCAGGTACTATTAGTTTTATTTGTATAATTTTTAATAATTTTATATGCAATTTTAAACTTTAGTTATTTGCATGTATAGCATCAGCTGAAACAATTCCAATATTATTAAAAAATAATTGTAAAATTTATAGTTATTTGCATGAATAGCTTTCAGCGATCATCAATTCGACTGTTTCTTTGCTTTCTTTCTGCATTATGTTGTGAACTGAAAAACACGGTAAACCAATGGATTTTCACGTGTGCTTCCGCGGCTTTTGAAAAACACGATAAATTCGACTGTTTCTTTCTTTCTTTGCATGTATAGCTTTCTTCTTTTGCTTTCTTTTTGCATTATGTTGTGAACTGATCATTGATTCGACTGTTAACATATAAATATAAATTGATAAAAAAAAAATTTATTTTAGATAAACACACTTTATTTTACGTTGGAACAAATATTTTTTAATTTTATATAATGTTTACAGCAACCTTTAAATCGCACAGGTAGCGTTGTTTTACAATTTTATTACACGGTTAGCTTTATTTCAAAACTATTTTCATTCGTAGTCCTGTTTTGATTTACTTAATGTTGCATTATTTGTTTTTTAAACGTATGTGCTAGTACATTTGAAATTACATCAATTTTTTTTCCTATTGTCTAAACAATGAAAGTTCGACTTTAAATTGTGTATTCGTTTTGCATTTGTAAAAAAATACACTTAAGAACCTTTTGTTTTTAAATTACTTATTTTTTCATTTATTTCCAAAAAAAAAGCTTACTGTTTTCACTAATTTCCCTTTTAGAACTACCATACTTCATCTGTTAGACTTTCCTTCTCTATATTCAAACATTTAATTGTAATATGTTCAATTAATAAAACAGGTTTTTGAAGAAATTCCGGAAATTAGTGAATTTGAGAATGATTTGCTTGAAACAAACAAGGGTCAAAGTGATCAAAATAAAAAACTGAATGAAGAAAGCCCTAAAAGATTCAATGCTGGTAATGTTAGAAAGCATGACCGACACGTTGAAAAAGAATCTTGTTCATGTGACAGCAAAGCCCAAGTGGACTCATTGACAGTAGAATTAAATAGTGTTAAAAAAGAAGTGTCATTGTTATCTACAAGGTTAGATGAAGAAAAAACAAGAAGACAATTGATGGAACAAGAGTTGAAAGATATCAAAGAAAAGTTGAACTTTCAAAATTATATGTCAACTGTTCCGGAATCGGTTTTCGAATCAGACAAGGAGGAAAAAGTAAAAGGAGAAGATAAAAATGTGGATATCAAAAGCAATGCAGAGGACACTACTGATTTCAAAATGGAAAAAGAAAGAGTACGTTTTGATAATTATATTTCATTGTTTAAAATTTATTGTGTGAACTATAGTAAATATTCCTTGTTTATATTTTGTTTAGGTTGATCATTTAAATGACGTTCAAGAAGTTGCAAGAATATTTTCTGGTCCGGATGATGAATTAAAAAATTCAAATGTTATTTCAAAAAAAAGAAACAAACTTTGTGTGAGCAAAAAAAAGAAGGTTAGTAAAGTTTTAAGAATTTTAGATGTATTACTTAATAATGTAAAATAAATGAATTTAATATATTAGTTTATGTTTACTACAGGTTGTTGATAAAGATGAATATCCAAATTTTAATTTGGATATTACGCAACAGTTTTTAAAAACAGCCAATGAAGATCAGGGAAGTATTCAACTTGTGGATTTTGAATCTAAATCAAAAAAAAGAAAGAAAGAAAAAACTGCTACTTCTATTCCTTCCATGATAAAGAGAATTAAAAAAGAAACAAGGGTTCCTAATGAAGATCCAGATTTTGTTTATGAAAAAGCGGTTGTCCCTACTAGTATAATATACAATATAGAACATTGTGATTTGATTCATGATATGAATCAAGAAATGAGTAATGTCATAAAAACTTTCTTCAAAATTGTTGATAATAACAATTAAGTGTTATATTTTTATTCTTTCATTCATTACAATTATGAAATAAATGTTTTTTTATGTTTATACAGCGAGATAGCATGGAGTAATGATGATAAGTCAGTTGATCTGGATATTACAAAGGAAATGATTGGGGAATTAATTTTTAATCGTTATGCATTTGGGCAGGTATTTTATACATTAGGTATTTTATGTATTTTGCATTTAAGCTATATTGATCCATTGTGATAGTACCGTAGCTATTTTAATAGATAATCGTAATTACAGCAGCAAGAAAAAGAAAAAGGATTGTTTGACCTATGATATGATGATATTGGAAGGGGTAGCTTTCAAAAACTGTTGGTAGTATAGAATATAGCATAGAGAAGATACGATATGAGCAAGATCAGCCTGTTTGACCTATGATATGACACCTGGAAGATAGTAAATGGGTGCTTTGATTGTTTACGCTATTCACTATCTTGTGTTGTTTTCTTTTATTTGTTTCTATAATTCTTATTAGTTCTTTCTCTCAATTATTTATTTTATTTTATTGAACCATTTTCTATAAGTATTCACAATTCCAATAACTCATGTTCATGAAGACCAGAAACATTAGTAGGCGAACAGGTCATAACACTTTTCAATTGCAATATGATTTTAATAATTGTTACAGCATAATTAATTATCGTTAACCCTCAGAAATTCATATATTTTATGACCAAAATTTATACAGTTACTTTTAAATTCTAAACCTAGAATTTAGGTTATGTTTGTCTTATGTTTGTGTCTTATGTTTGCGTTTTACCTTAAACTTGCAAAGCAAAGCCTTGATATGATCATATTGATGAAAATCTGATGGCTTGCGTTATGAAAGGATTGTTTGACCTATGATATGATGATACTAGAAGCGGTAGCTTTCAAAAACTGTTGGTTTAAATAATTAATCACGCAGAACAAACATCTTCCAAATGAAACTGGCATATCATTTTTTGTCTATGTTCTATTCAAGTACGAATTCGTTGGATACACAGGAATTATGAATAACAAATTACTTTGCATTTGCACGTTAGCTGGCTTTAACAATAAGACTGAGAAAGAAAAAAAAGGTGAGAAAAAAATCCAAATCATCTACACATCATGCATCTTGAATTAACTACTTTTTTTTAATTGTTCAGATAATAGATTGGTATTGGGAGCGACAACTGAAACGCCTAGATGAAAGTGAAAGCTTCGTTTATATAAACACTGTTATGACCGTAAGTTTAAGTTTTTCATAATATGTCATTATACTATAGTTCTATGTTTAATTAATTACAATATACTAATTTGAATATGATTTTTTTTTGTAGAATAGTGCAACCTCATGCCTTGCTAGCACTAGAGAAGCTTTATTCATGCCAGCTATACGAAATTCTCTTTCAAACAGATTATGTTGCAGCATATTATTTCCAATAAATGATGTGCATCATTGGACACTTCTAGAATTAGATATTGCAGAGTCTAAATGGTATTTGTATGATTCTCTTCAGCCCCGTCGTTCTTCATCTAAAAGAAATAATCACATGATATCAGCGCTTAAAATTGTAAGTTTTTTATATTTTTTAAAATAAAAGGTGTTAAGTTTAAGATTGTTCTCATTTTTTTTATGTAATGTTTTTGCAGAAAAGCTTTGTAGAAGATGTTGCAACAGAATTAAAGAAAGAAGGATTACCAGTGAAGTTAAATAACAAAAAAGTGATCATGAATTCGAAGTGTACACAGCAGTCCAATGGGTAATTTCTGCAAATTGATTTACTCCTTATTATATTAATTTTTATACAATGGATTATATATTATATTATATAGCAAGTTTTTTTTGAGAGTCCATATCCATGTCCATATCAACAAAAACATACTATTTTACTAGCACTGCGTATGAGATTTATCAAACGATTGAGCTCGTTGTTTCTTTATTTACAAATTGACGGTAGAAAAGTAAATTTCAGGAGTCCCCAAAAAAATTTGTTAGAAAGAAAATGCATATGAGATTCGTAACATCCATCCTCTATCATCTGTTGAAGTCTTTTAACGTGCATGTCAACACAAGATGTTATATACGTAATTGTTTATTCTAAACCAAAATTACTTCATGTATTCGTTCATCAAAGCCTATATATCTGTACTGGGTGCATGACAGCTCAAAAATACTTATAATATGCGAATTGTGATTTTTAGTGGCATTAAATAAATATAAATCACATTTGATTTTGATGGCTCTGTTGAACTTTAAAATGCTGGCAAGACTGGGCTAATTTTGTAAAGAGTCGGAATTCTCTTCTTCTAGTATTATAAAGCATAATAGGGGTACCAAATTTGATGAATACTTTATAGGCTCTAAGGATAGGATTATCGAAGGGTGGAATACTATAGTTGCAGATTCTAACGAGGTCGAAACCAAATATAACATATTCAAAGGCCTGAAGCTTAAATAGAACCACATTCAATCATAAGAGTCAACATACTCAAGCCTTAACAAATTTCTCTTTTTTCAGAGTGTGTGCAACAATAACAAAAAAAAAAGCACATTCCAAAATGAAGCTGTTGTCTGCGGGGCAGCGAATTAAAACCCCAAAAGTTGATTTAATGGTCAATTTTGGTTGAGTGTTATAGATTTAGATTTGATATGATCCAATGATGGCATGAATATCTTTGAGACCTGATGTCAAACTGTGATGACAACTATAAGCATTATCGCTGAGGATCTATATTTTCAACGTATTTATCATTTTCTTAGTTCAATTAATATGCGGGATAAAAGAAGAATGATGAAATGCACTGGGTTCCGATCTATGTGAACACATATAAATCTGACAGATATGTGTTTGCTTAGAATCATTTGAGTTATTTGTTCAGTCGATGGTTATTTGTTGTTGAGAATCATGCGTGAAATATTGTCTGTTTAGCAGTTCATATGGTTTGGTTAAGGAACATTAATTATACAATAACTCACCCTCCTCTTTATTAAGCAGGTAGTTAGATTCAGTAGACTATTTTTTGAAAATTTATTGTTTGGCTGTGTTAAATAGATAATAGATATCAGTGATTACATCATTACAATTATATATTTATCATGTTTTAAAATTTCAGAGTTGATTGTGGCCTATTTGTGATGCTCAATATGGAAAGAAGAGTGAAAGGATTGAGCATTACTGAAGATGTATCTGAGAGTTTAATAAGAAAAATGAGAGGACAAATAGCACATGACATTCTGTCAGATATTCCATACAGTTGGTCAGTTGAAAAATTCTATAGTTCGTATCAAGGATAAAATGTTGAAGGTTGAATTTTATTTACTGTTTGTTAGTCTTTCTTCTTTTTACGTACTTGTTAAACTACTGTCATGTAAGGTTGGCGAATTGTTGGGGTATTTGAAATATATGTAATCCGTTGTGTAAGTTTGGGGTATGCAGAACAAGATTAGAGTAGTTTGTTGTAATTTGTTCTAGTTTGTTGACAGTAGAAGCATGACAGTAGAATGCATGAGTATTTTGTTGTAGTTTAAAGTTTTAAAATCGCATTCTGTACACATTCTGTGCTGTTGTTTGTGTCTTTTAATTTTCATAGTTAGCTATGTTGATTTGTTTTTTTTGAAAATTTAGTTGTGCTGGAGCTTTATATATTATCAAGTTGTTTTTTGTCAAAAGTGATTGCTCTTTGATGATTGATGGTTAAGTTTGGTGTGAGTTCAAAAACAGTGACAGTGTCACATTGTATTGTACAGTTTGCTTTATTTACAGTTTGTAGCTTTTGGGATGCTCAAATAGGGTATCTTTGGTTATTGATTGTAAGCTTGTGTGGTATATGCTTGGTAAATACGCACATTAAAGACAGAAGGAAACCCTTTTTTGAATTTTAATTTTTATGCAGTTACTGTTGATTTTATTTGTTCACTGTGTTGTTTACAATAATGAAATAGCAACATGTACAGCACCGTAAAATAGACCCTTGCTTGCTTGTTTATTCTTAGAACTAGCAATTGTGTACAACTCTTGATTGTACGGTATTGTTTGTATTACTTTCCTGCACTTTATTTCTAATATATAGTACCAATCTGCTGTGTGGTTTGATGTATTGAAATATCATCATGAAATTAATTTTTTACATGTTAACTTGCATAAAATCCCCTTGTGTATTTTTCATAGTTGTATTTTTTGTCTATTGTCTGGATAACCATGTTCAAAGTAAAATATTTCCAAAACACAAACAGATGTAAGAGAAGCAAATCATGACTTTAATAGATGAAAGAGAGTTGGGTTAACAGCTTGGTTAGGTAAGTGGTTATGGGTTGATTATGGGCTCAGTTGTCGTTTTGGTTCTGTTCTAATATCAGTTACAAGCTAAATAATAATCTTAATTAAGGGATAAGTTATAAATTAAATTAAAAGCTTTTTTAAGAGCTCGATTATGGTATAAGTTATGGGTTTAGTTCTGGCTCAGTTATGGGGGTGGTTATGTGCTAGGTTAAAGATATTGTTATGACATTAATTATCACTGTGCTTATGAGCTCAATGATTACCTCGGTTATGATCTAGGTTCATATCTTATTTATGGGCTCGTTTATTGGAATGATTATGAAATAAAAGCCAAATTATAAAATATAAAATAAAATTCAAAAAAATTTAAAATATAAAATATTATAAAAAAACTAAAAACTAAAATATAAATTATGAACTTCGTTAGAGGTTTGGTAAGAATTCAATTAAGAGTTCAGATAGGGTCCTAGTTATGGGCTTGGTTATATGATCAGTTATAATCTTAGTTGTACTTCAATTATGAGCAAGGTTTATATCTCGGTAACGGGCTCGGTTATTGGTAAGGTTATGGAAAAAATTCTAAATCACAAAATACAAAATATAAAATATAAAGAATAAAGTATAAAATTTAAATGTAAAGTATAAAAAATAAAGTATAAAATATAAAATATAAAGTATAAAATATGAAGTATAAAATATTAAGTATAAAGTATAAAACATTTAAAATAAAATTTAAAGCATAAAATTTAAAGTATAATGAATAAAGTATAAAGTATAAATTATAAAATAAAAAGTATAAAATATAAAAAATATAAAATAAAATATAAATTATGATCTTGATTAGAGGTTTGGTTAATACCTCAATTATGAGCTCGGTTAGGGTCTTGGTTTTAAACTTTGTTATAGGCTCAGTTATGAACTCGGTTATGAGCTCGATTATGAACTTTGTTATGAACTCGGTTATGGACTCGATTATAAAATATAAATTAGTAAATAAAAAAATAAAAATATAAAAATATAAAATAAAATATTAATTATTATATATAAAATATAAAGTATAAAATATAAAGTATAAAATTTAAAATATAAAGTATAAAATATAAAATTTAAAGTTACCAGCAAAACATGGAAGTTCAAAATGTAATTAAAAGCAAATTGATCAAAATGTAATAAAATATAAAGCATAAAGTATAAAACATAAAACATAAAATATAAAGTATAAAATATAAAATATAAAGTATAAAATATAAAATATAAACTATAAAATATAAAATATAAAGTATAAAATATAAATTATACAATTTAAAGTATAAAGTTATGGGCCTGGTTATGGACTCAATTAAGGATTCGATTATGGGCTCAATTACGAATACGGTTATTGGCTCGGTTACGAACTCGGTTATGGCCTAGGTTATGGACATGTGATCGGTTATGGGTTCGGTTATGGTCTCGGTTATGGATGCTTGGTTATGTGCATGAGTATTTGCATGGTTATGTGCTCGGTCATGGCTCGGTTACGTTCTTGTTTATGGGGTTCGGTCATGTGCTCGGTCACGTGTTTGGTCATGCACTAAGTCATGGGCTCGGTTATGTTATCGGTTATGTTATTAATTATGGGACTCAGTCATGTTATGGGCTCGGTTATGGACTCTGTTATGGGCTCGGTTATGGGCTCAGTCAAGGGCTCGGTTATGGTCTATAAAATATAAAATATAAAATATAAAATATAAAATATAAAATATAAAGTATAAACTATAAAATATAAAGTATAAAATATAAAGTATAAAGAATAAAGTATAAAATATAAAATATAAAATATAAAATATAAAGTATAAAGTATAAACTATAAAATATAAAATATAAAATATAAAGTATAAAATATAAAATATAAATTGTAAAATTTAAAAATATAAAATATAAAGTATAGAATATAAAAGTATAAACAATAAAATATAAAGTATAAAATATAAAATACAAAGTATAAAATATAAAATATAAAGTATATATTATAATATATAAAGTATAAAATATAAAATTTAAATCATAATATAAGCTTAGGCTCAGTTACAGATTCGGTTATGGACTTGGTTATGGGCTTAGGCTCTATCATGGCCATTTTCATGGGATTAGTTATGTTTTCGGTCATGGGCTAGGTTATGTTCTTGGTCATGGGTTTGAGCTCGGTCATGGCCTCGGTAATGGAATTGGTTATGTTCTCGGTCGTATGTTTGGTTATGTTCTTGACCATGTGCACGGTTATGGGCTCGGTCATGGCTCGGTTACGTTCTTGTTTACCAACGTGCTAAGTCATGTACAAAGTCATGGGCCTCTCCAAAGTGGAGTTTAATGGATCCATACTATTTTCATAGACTATTGTGAGACAATATAAGCTCGGACGATGGACTTCTGTAACTCTTACATAACTACAGTGGGAGATCTGATCACTTAGAACACTGAAATATAATGTTGTTACATACCTGAAGCGGAAAGTAATGAATCGGTCAAAGCTTATCAATCTCAATCAAAGAAGAGTTCAAGCAAAACACTCAATCAAGAGGCATTGAACTAAAATACAATGACCGGGAGGTACTGATAAAGACGGTCATGTGTTTGGTCATTTGATAAAGTATAAAGTATAAAATATAAATTATAAAATATAAAGTATAAAGTATAAAATATAAAATATAAAGTATAGAATATAAAATATAATAGTATAAGGTATAAAACATAAAGTATAAAATATAAAATATAAAATATAAAGTATAAAATATAAAATATAAACTATAAAGTATAAAGTATAAAATATAAATATAAAAATAAAGTATATATTATAAAATATAAAGTATAAAATATAAAATTTAAACCATAATATAGGCTTAGGCTCAGTTACGAATTCGGTTATCGACTTGGTTATGGGCTTAGGCTCGATCATGGCCTTGGTCATGGGATTAGTTATGTTTTTGGTCATGAGGTCGGTTATGGACTTAGTTATGGGCTCGGTTATGAGTTCGGTTATGAACTCGGTTATGTGCTCGATTATGGACTCAGTTACGGACTTGGTTATGGACTCAGTTACAAACTCTGTTACAAACTCAGTTATGGGCTCGGTTATGGGCTTGGTTACAGGCTCAATTACAGACTCGGTTATGCACTCGGTTATGTGCTCGATTATGAAATATAAATTATAAAGTATAAAATATAAAATATAAAGTATAAAATATAAAATATAAAGTATAAAGTATAAAATATAAAATATAAAATATAAAAGTATTAAGTATACAACATTTAATATAAAATTTAAAGTACTAAGTCATGGGCTCGGTTATGTTATTAATTATGGGACTCGGTCATGTTATGGGCTCGGTTATGGACTCTATTATGGGCTCGGTTATGGGCCCAGTCATGGGCTCAGTTATGGTCTACAAAGTACAAAATATAAAATATAAAATGTAAAATATAAACAATAAAATATAAAGTATAAAATATAAAGTATAAAATATAAAATATAAAGTATGAAGTATAAAATATAAATTATAAAATATAAAGTATAAAGTATAAAATATAAAATATAAAATATAAAGTATAGAATATAAAATATAATAGTATAAGGTATAAAACATAAAGTATAAAATATAAAATATAAAATATAAAGTATAAAATATAAACTATAAAGTATAAAGTATAAAATATAAATATAAAAATAAAGTATATATTATAATATATAAAGTATAAAATATAAAATTTAAACCATAATATAGGCTTAGGCTCTGTTACGAATTTGGTTATGGACTTGGTTATGGGCTTAGGCTCGACCATGGCCTTGGTCATGGGATTAGTTATGTTTTTGGTCATGAGGTCGGTTATGGACTTGGTTATGGGCACGATTATGAGTTCGGTTATAGGTTTGGTTATGAACTCGGTTATGTGCTCGGTTATGAACTCGGTTACGGACTTGGTTATGGACTCGGTTACAGACTCTGTTACAAACTCAGTTATGGGCTTGGTTACGGACTCGATTACAGACTCGGTTACACACTCGGTTATGTGCTCGATTATGAAATATAAATTATAAAGTATAAAATATAAAATATAAAGTATAAAATATAAAATATAAAATATAAAGTATAAAATATAAAATATATAATATGAAAGTATTAAGTATACAACGTTTAATATAAAATTTAAAGTATAAATTATAAAGTATAAATTGTAAAATATAAAATATAAAATATAAAGTATAGAATATAAAATATAATAGTATAAGGTATAAAACATAAAGTATAAACTATGTTCATGGCCTCGGTAATGGGATTGGTTATGTTCTCAGTCGTATGTTTGGTTATGTGCCTGAGCATGTGCACGGTTATGGGCTCGGTCATGGCTTGGTTACGTTCTTGTTTATGGTTTGGTCATGTGCTCGGTCATGTGTTTGGTCATGTACTAAGTCATGGGCTCGGTTATGTTATTAATTATGGGACTCGGTCATGTTAAGGGCTTGATTATGGACTCTATTATGCGCTCGGTTATGGGCTTAGTCATGGGCTCAGTTATGGTCTATAAAGTATAAAATATAAAATGTAAAATATAAACTATAAAATGTAAAATATAAAATATAAAGTATAAAATATAAAATATAAACTATAAAATATAAAATATAAAATGTAAAATATAAACTATAAAATATAAAGTATAAAATATAAAATATAAAATATAAAGTATAAAATAAAACTAAAAAATATAAAGTATAAAATATAAAGTATAAACTATAAAATATAAAGTACGAAATATAAAATATAAATTGAAAAATATAAAATATAAAGTATAGAATATAAAATATAATAGTCTAAAGTATGTTAATTATGGGCTCAGTCATGGACTTGAGCTAGGTCATGACCTTGGTCATGGGATTGGTTATGTTGTCAGTCATGTGCTTGGTTATGTGCATGAGTATGTGCACGGTTATGTGCTCGGTCATGGCTCGATTACGTTCTTGTTTATGGGGTTCGGTCATGTGCTTGGTCACGTGTTTGGTCATGCACTAAGTCATGGGTTCAGTTATGTTATCGGTTATGTTATTAATTATGGGACTCAGTCATGTTATGGGCTCGGTTATGGACTTTGTTATGGGCTCGGTTATGGGCTCAGTCAAGGGCTCGATTATGGTCTATAAAATATAAAATATAAAATATAAAATATAAACTATAAAGTATAAACTATAAAATATAAATTGTAAAATTTAAAAATATAAAATATAAAGTATAGAATAAAAAATATAATAGTATAAACAATAAAATATAAAGTATAAAATATAAAGTATAAAATATAAAATATAAAGTATAAAGTATATATTATAATATATAAAGTATAAAATATAAAATTTAAATCATAATATAAGCTTAGGCTCAGTCACGGATTCAGTTATGGGCTTAGGCTCGATCATGGCCATTGTCATGGGATTAGTTATGTTTTCGTTCATGGGCTAGGTTATGTTCTAGGTCATGGGTTTGAGCTCGGTCATGGCCTCGGTAATGGGATTGGTTATGTTCTCGGTCGTATGTTTGGTTATGTGCTTAAGCATGTGCACGGTTATGGGCTCGGTCATGGCTCGGTTACGTTCTTGTTTATGGGGTTTGGTCATGTGCTCGGTCATGTGTTTGGTCATGTACTAAGTCATGGGCTTGATTATGAAATATAAAATATAAAATATAAACTATAAAATATAAAGTATATCATGGCCATTGTCATGGGATTAGTTATGTTTTCGGTCATGGGCTAGGTTATGTTCTTGGTCATGGGTTTGAGCCACGGTCATGGGATTGGTTATGTTGTCAGTCATGTGCTTGGTTATGTGCATGAGTATGTGCACGGTTATGTGCTCGGTCATGGCTCGGTTACGTTCTTGTTTATGGGGTTCGGTCATGTGCTTGGTCACGTGTTTGGTCATGCACTAAGTCATGGGTTCGGTTATGTTATCGGTTTTGTTATTAATTATGGGACTCAGTCATGTTATGGGCTCGGTTATGGTTATGGTCTATAAAATATAAAATATAAAGTATAAAGTATAAAGTATAAAATATAAAATATAAAATATAAAATATAAAGTATAAACTATAAAATATAAATTATAAAATATAAAGTATAAAGAATAAAGTATAAAATATAAAATATAAAATATAAAATATAAATATAAATTATAAAGTATAAACTATAAAATATAAAATATAAAATATAAAGTATAAATTATAAAATATAAATTATAAAATATAAATATAAATTATAAAATATAAATTATAATAACTAAGTCATAGCCTTGGTCATGGGATTAGTTATGTTTTTGGTCATGAGGTCGGTTATGGACTTAGTTATGGGCTCGGTTATGGGCTCGGTTATGAACTCGGTTATGTGCTCGATTATGGACTCGGTTACGGACTTGGTTATGGACTCGGTTACAGACTCTGTTACAAACTCAGTTATGGGCTCGGTTATGGGCTTGGTTACGGGCTAGATTACAGACTCGGTTACGCACTCGGTTATGTGCTCGATTATGAAATATAAATTATAAACTATAAAATATAAAATATAAAGTATAAAATATAAAATATAAAATATAAAGTATAAAATATATAATATAAAAGTATTAAGTATACAACATTTAATATAAAATTTAAAGTACTAAGTCATGGGCTCGGTTATGTTATTAATTATGGGACTCGGTCATGTTAAGGGCTTGGTTATGGACTCTATTATGGGCTCGGTTATGGGCTCAGTCATTGGCTTAGTTATGGTCTATAAAGTATAAAATATAAAATGTAAAATATAAACTATAAAATATAAAATGTAAAATATAAAATATAAAATATAAAGTATAAAATATAAAATATAAAATATAAAATATAAAATATAAAATGTAAAATATAAACTATAAAATATAAAGTATAAAATATAAAATATAAAATACTTCCGCACGCAAAACACTTCCGCACGCAAGGCCTAATTGGGTACTCCAGCAACGATTCTATACCCAATAGGAATTAGTTAACCGAGCGGATACCCGTGAAACATAAAAGACTCACGCACGCAAGGCCTAATCGAGTACGTATGATACGTAAAAGACTTCAGCATGCAAGGCCTAATCGGGTACTCCAGCAACGATTCTGTACCCAGTAGGAATTAGTTAACCGAGCGGGTACCCATGATACGTAAAAGACTAACGCACGCAAGGCCTAATCGGGTACCTATGACATGTAAAAGACTTCAGCACGCAAGGCCTAATCGGGTACTCCAGCAACGATTCTGCACCCAGTAGGAATTAGTTAACCGAGCGGGTACTCGTGATACGTAAAAGACATCCGCACGCAAGGCCTAATCGGGTACTCCAGCAACGATTATACACCCAGTAGGAATTAGTTAACCGAGCGGGTACCCGTGATACGTAAAAGACTTTCGCACGCAAGGCCTAATCAGGTACTCCAGCAACGATTCTGCACCTAGTAGGAATTAGTTAACCGAGCGGGTACCCGTGATACGTAAAAGGCTTACGCACGGAAGGCCTAATCGGGTACCTATGACACGTATAAAACTTCTGCACGCAATGCCTAATAGGGTACTCCAGCAACGATTTTGCACCTAGTAGGAATTAGTTAACCGAGCGGTTACCCGTGAAACATAAAAGACTTACGCATGTAAGACTTTCGGTTAGAGGCTCGGTTATGGGCTTAGTCATGGACTCGATTACGGTCTATAAAATATAAAATTTAAAATATAAAGTATAAAATATAAAATATAAACTTTAAAATATAAAACATAAAGTATAAAATATAAAATATAAAACATAAAGTATAAAATGTAAAATATAAACTTTAAAATATAAAACATAAAGTATAAAATATAAAATATAAAATGTAAAGTATAAAATATAAAATATAAAGTATAAACTATAAAATATAAAGTATAGAATATAAAATATAAAAGTGTAAAGTATAAAATATAAAGTATAAAGTATAAAATATAAAGTATAAAGTGTAAAATTTAAATTATAAAGTATAAATATAAAATATAAAGTATAAAATATAAAGTATAAAATATAAAATATAAAATATAAAATATAAAGTATAAAGTATAAAATATAAAGTATAAAATATAAACTATAAACTATAAAATATAAAGTATATATTATAGTATATAAAGTATAAAATATAAAATTTAAGCCATAATATAGGCTTAGGCTTAGTTACGGATTCGGTTATGGACTTGGTTCTGGGCTTAGGCTTGATCATGGCCTTGGTCATGGGATCCGTTATGTTTTCAATCTAATCGGGTACTCCAGCAACGATTCTGCACCCAGTAGGAATTAGTTAACCGAGTGTAACGACCCGTGTTTTTCGACCATTTGAATCTGAATATTTAAATTTATTTTAAATATTTTATTTGGAATATAAATGGATATTCGTTATTCAAATGGAGTTCAAATGTTATATATAATTATAAATCGAGCTTGAAAATGGCGTGCAGTTCGTAATATGGAGTTTTGAACTTCAACCGAGGATACAGAATCCAATATAAGTCGGATTTTTGTGCAACAAGAAACGTTGGAACCGTATTGACGATAATTTTCATATGAAAGAGAAAAATCCTGATTTCGTATTATAAATAGTAAGTTATGGCCAAATCGAAATTTGAAATAGTCGCTATGGAAAATCGTTATTAAATTATAGGCCTTTAAAATAGCCGTTTTGCAAACGGACTCTGTTTTCGACGAAATCGGTTTCATTGGAACCATATCATCAAATTATTGTCAGAAAATCAAATCGCGTGGCAAACCGATGTCGTATATGGCCACGGCAGCCGTAAATGCCCATATAATTTCTATAGCGTGTAGTTAAATTAATCGAGAGATATTTGAGTGTAACTTGAGCAAACGATCGAATTAGGCCACGAAACCAGTCCTGTTGAGTTCATATCGTCGATTAGAGTCAGGATAGGTATATAGTTTGTTATTTTTAGAGACCGGATAATTTGGTGTTAAAAGGGGTATTGCGGTACGCGGTAAAAATAGCCTACCGGGGAAACAGTCTCAGAATGCGACGAAACTGGTGCCGTTGGGTTCGTATCAACAAATTATTGTGGGATTGCAAGGTTTCAAGTTGATTTGATTTATCTGGTGATCGTGAAAAATTTAAACGCGTGTTTATTTCTGGTTTTATAAAGGAAATTTTTTCATACGACCTCGGAATTCGACGAAATCTGTCCTATTGGGTCCAGAATACTTTTGTATACCAAAATTAGCCTCTTTATCAGAAGACAGGAGTCGTTTGTGGTCTGTTCTACGCGTTACTTTACCGTGAAGTCTCGATATAATAAAATAATATTATTATCTACCTTATCTAAGTTAATGACGGCCCTTGGCATGTGCTTTCAAACACGGTGGCTACCCTCTTCCCATGTGAACGAATGGGCTACCCCATGCCTACCAGCCTAACTTTTCTATTTGAATTAAATGTGCAGACCTCATAATATACAGCTAACCTACACTCTATGCACGTACCCCAATCAGCTACCACCTAGACTATAGAAGCCTTGCCGGCAAAGTATACACCATTGAAAGCGACCCCTCAATAACGTGATAGCCACACTTCCTATCCTTTTAAATACAAACGAGTCCTTCACATTTTGTTCTTCTGCATACAGAAACAAACACTCCTCCTTTTCTTCTCACTTAAACCAACCGAAGCCTTCCCACCGTATTCCCAACGAAACCAACTTCCCTGTCTCTTCTCAACTTTTTCCCAAGCCAAGCAAAACAAGAACCGAACCCAATCTTTTCTAAAATGGAAAACCGAAGCCTTGCAGAAGTATCTAACTGTAACTGAGAGACTGGATCAGCAAGGGTCACGTGGGGGTCCTGGCGATTGCATGGAGTTGGGGAGCTGCCTGTAGCGGGTGTGTTGAATGGGAAGTTAAAAAAAAAAAAAAAAACGAGAAGAGGATGGTCACGGTAGAAAGAAAGTGGTAGGTACCGGCAAGTGGGAATGGCTACGTGTGTTCATCGTTGGGGAAGAAAAGGTTTGGACGCAAGCTGAAGTTGTGAAGTGGGGCGTAGCTATCTGGTGATGCATGAAGAGAGGGTGGTTGCGTTTCAGACCCTAAGCAGGTGGAAAGGGCAAGTTTAAGCAGGGAGGAGGAGTGTGAAGGAGTGTATATGCATGGTGTGGATTGAAGGGGTGCAGGCTACGTGAAGAAAGCGGTAGGAAGAGGGAAGTTTGCGGCAGTGGTATGCAGAGAGGAATAGAGGATGTACAGTGATGTACGTGAGTGGGGGCGTGATGTTTGAAAATGGAGGAGGAGGATGATTGGTGTGATATATAGTGGGGAAGTTACTGCAAAGTGGGTGATGGGAACCGTGGCTCTGTGAGTAGCAAACAAAAATATACAAAGAAAAGAAAATAGAAGATGCGGTGGGGGTACAGCAAATGGTAGAAGAAGGGGGAGACGTTGGACAATATGTTGGCCAAGGTGATTAAATATTCTTATAAATCTCCTAATGACGTTTAATTTTCCTAATCATTTTTATAACATGCCAGCCTGTTTAAATGGTACTTACGATATAAGCCAGGTTCGAATAGTAGTACCAGGTTAAGTTATGCCGTGTTTAAACTGTTGGTGACTGTGCCTAAACTAGGGATTAGATTTAACATAAGTAATAAATTGTAGTATGCCAAAGTGCATATTTATATAGGCTTACTTTGAATTTTCCGTGGCCCAGTTTACATATCATTTGGTGTTAATGTTGCCGTTTATTTGAAGAAAATTTAAGTGCCTAACTATTAGTTAATATACCTAAGCATATGTGGAAGTCATTTTAAACCGTACCTAGGAGTATAATATAACGTGTTCTATTTTTATAATCGACTTGCCAAATCGTTAAATGGAGAAATGAATAGAAAACGAGATGGAAGAAATATAGTCTGCCTGTAACCTTAACCAAAAGAAATTAGATTAGGGTAATTAAATAATTATTTAATTTAGATACTTATAATTTATATCGGTAATAACTTAAGTCATTTATTGTCAGAATTTAAACCATATACCGTTGAATGGTCTTGATGAATACTACGCTGTGGAGCAGATTGGACGGAATTGGGATCAGTTGGATATTCTGTTGAATTAAACGTTGTTTAATTTAACCGAATCAAGTCGGTTAGACAACAACATCAGATCAAGGTGAGTTAAACTCACTCAGTTCCCATTTATATTTTATAAATTGGGTTTTTATCTTGTGTGCTCTATTTGCTGATGGCTGATTATTTGCTAGTTATATATTTATCTGTTGATTTAAATGATGAAATTAAACCGTGTTTGATTTCAGTGAAATACCAAATCGTTATTTTAACGATTGGATCCAATAGAGGTAATTTACCTTATTGGTCACGTTTATTTATAAACGTGTTCAACTGTTTGAATTGTCTGAATTGTGTGTTGATTGGCTGATATTATATTGTCGTTATTTGCTGTTAGAGAAATTAACAGTTAAATCGAATTGGTTGACCTGATTGGTGATAACCATTTAAATACAGGGAAGAACAGGTTGGAGGGATCCAACCGGATTTCTCAAATATATTATTTATGTCATATTTTCACATATGAACTGTCATGTTTGGTTGATTGATTTGATTATTGATTTGGACAGGGAATTCAACCTGTGTTGTGTTTAAACCAATGAGCGGTATTGGTTGAGTATTTGGCAGCGTATGGCCTATAAAATCAATCGTGTTATAAATATTGATTCACTGTCAGGTGAATCGATAAAGATGAAGTTATAAAATTTATTTTATAACTGGAGTTGGATTTTGAATATATTATTTTGAATAAAAGTTACTTAAATAAATATTTTATTTATTTAAGACTTTGATTTGTTATTAAATTATTTTATAAAGTAAATGCTGATGTTAATCAAATTTACGAGTAGGAGGATAAGTAATGAATCGAAGGGTTAAAACTTTGATAATTGGTTTGTAAAGAAAACAATTAATGGAATTATTTAAATTAATTATATTTTTAAAGTAAGGATTAATTGGAATCGATTAATGAGATAATCGAGTTGAGTGAATTAAATCGGCCAGTTTGAATATGATTTGATTATCAAAATAATGTGTTTTGATTAAAATAGTTCAAGGAATATTGTTTAAATTTAAAGTAAGGTTTTTAAAGAGATTTACTATTTACTTTAGTTAATAAAAGAATTAACTACTTTTATAATAGTTAGTGATTGGAGAAATTATTACTCTGATTAATGATAACTTAGAAAAGTAATTTTTAAATGAGGATGCATTTAAAAGGAATCGAAGGTGAAACGTAATCAAATGGAATGGTGAAAGGGTTTTGTGTATGAGTTTTAAATTTAAAACCCAAATTATTATAACAAAGTATAAAAGGAATTTCAAGTAAATAAGGTAGCTTGAAATGAATATTACTTAATTATTTGAATTAAGCAAAAAGGGATTCAGAGATAAAGGGGTTTATTATAAACCAGAGGTGATAAATGAGATTTGAAGTGTAAAGCGTTAATTTTAATTTAACGTTACCTGGAAGTAAGATCAAGTAAAAAGGGGAAAAGGGAAATAAGATTTCCAAAGTGGATAAGGGTTAAATAGATTTGAAAAGAGATTGGTAAAAGTGATCGAAGGTGAATTTGGATAAAGAAATGGGTCATAAGATTGTATAACCAAATCAGAGAAGAATGGAAATTGTTTTGAGATTTGAATGGAACATTGGGATCTGATTACAACTGATATTTATTTGAAGATATGATCGTTGTTGATCAAGGTCTGAGAGGTAATTAAAATACCCCAACTCGAACTACATCAGGATTATCTGAAGATGGTATTAGTTGGTAATCGTAAAAGAGGTTAGTGATAAGAATTCGATTATCGTATTTTAAAATATTAAAAGAGTAGAAGTTTCATTAACCAGAAGTGAATCAGTTTGTTTAATTAAAAGGCCATGTGATGTTGAATACTGAACCAGTGAACTCATTGTAGTGTCATGATTGAAACACTGAATATTTTGATAGTTAAAACACCGACTATCAAACCTGTCCAATACGATTGTTGGTACGGAAAGACCGGGATCGAATTTATATTCGAAAACCATTCCAACCAACAAATACGTGAAGATCTCAGAAGACGATCGAGACGGAGCATTAAAGACCGTGGATTTTCATACACGGAAGAACCACTAATATTCTCTGCCTGGCAAGCAGAGATAAGCTGTGATTCTGTCGTGGTTGGAATCTACGGGTTGCAAGGACTTCTCGCTACTGATCCATGGGGTGATTCCTATATGGATGCGGTAGGAGAGTGCCTTCGGTTCATCCTGTTCCTGGATGACTTGTATGGACGGATGTCTGACAGAGTATTTCCAAAGGATCACGTATGTTGATTTCTCCAAACGTGCTATAGTTGTTGGCGGGGAAATTGCCGTTCTCTTAGCTTCCAGCTAGAGTATTTTTGTGGACGTCAATTAGTGATATCTGACGGATCTGACGATGTGGCATTCAAAGTGAATGGTGACCCGATGATCAGAAGTAATTCTGGCCTCAAGCCTCATCAACCGGGAAATGACAAAAATCGGGCAGGCAACATGGCTATGTGGGTCGCTCCCATTAGGGTGTATAATCACCTATCTAGAGAAAATCCTATTTGCTTCTTAAATCTATGTTTCGATGCTGCCCCTTTTCGGGAGACGGTTGCTGATCCCAACCGTCGGTGATATACATTCGATACTCTCAAGCGAAATGAGGGGTCGGTCATGTGAGGGCCGGGTTGCAAGACGTTCTTGTTGAACCCAGTGTATTCGTCTCTAGAGATACACTATCGGCAGGTGGTCCCATACCTTGTCAAGGTCGGAATCCAATTTCCAATAAGCGCCTGGGGTTTTGATTGTATACTATATATGTGGAGCGTGAGATGCAAGCGTTCCACTAGATTCTATTTACTTGTATTTAGACATTATTATAATATCAGACAAGATATTGGTTTCAAAAATGTTTTGGGTTATCGAAAGGTAAAAACCGTCCGTGTTTATGTGTGGATTCGGTCTTACGATTACCCTTTGTTTTTGAAAGATTTTGAACTTTAAAATCATGATTGGATGATTTACCTTATTACTGTGCGAGTTTATCTCACTCTGGTTCACCAGACTGACCCAGTGTTTTGTAAATGCTCGGGTTAGCCCGGAGTGTACAGGTTCAGGTTAGCGACTGCTATGAAGAGACGAGCTGGAAGAGTCCAGACGTATGATATTACTACTATTCCGCTGTGTGTTGTATATGGGAACAGGCTATTATAACTGTCCCATGGTATGATGTACTCTGATACTGTAAGTATTTTCGAAGCTCTCAATAAAGATTTATTTCTGTATTATATTTTGTTCCGCTGCGATGTGAGACTCTGTGTTGTTTCTTCTTCTTCTTCTATTCTAATATTTCTTTCTTTCTTATCTCACCCTCTAAATTATTTCTAATAACTATCCAGTGTTTCGGTGCTTGGAGGATCGGCATGAGTTACAGTAAAGGTATTTATGTCGATTTTCGGGGCCGAAATCCCTGGGTCGTTACAGTGGTATCAGAGCTAAAGGATAAGTAACTACCTTGGCTCTGTGGCGTGACTCAATAGAGATGGGGTTAGCAATACCCTAGATTGAGTTTGAGTATATATATATGAGTGAACGTATTTGTAGATTTTATAAAAAAAAAATTGTTTTATATTGTGGTGATTTATTGGTTGAGTTGTTTATGAGTTCTGGTCGATCAGTTTGATCCACTGTATCGATAGGGGTTTCTAAACACTCAAGTACGATAAACCAACGCAGTATGTTTTGAAAGAGGGTAAATGAAATAATTTTGCCCAAATTATATTTTAATATAAAAGGGTGATTAATATTTGATGTATTATAGTATATTGGATGTGTGGGTTGATTATAATTGAAATGGTTATATAAATAACCATTTTTAATTCGTATTATATGGAATCAGATGAATTAAATCTGAAATCAAAATCAAAAAAATTGGAATTAAAATTCCCAAAAGTGGGAAAGGTGTTGTAAATAAACTTGGATTGAATATATGAGATTTTTAAAATCCTGGGAGATTTTAAATTTGTTACAAGCATTGAAAGGATATTTTGAAATGGATTTCAAAATGAAAGTGTTTAGAACTGGTTTTGAAAGTGACATGGTATTGAACTCACTTCAATAGCTGGAAAATAGATTCCGATGATGATCCGGACATCATCGGTGTTCATTTTCGAGTGGTAAGTGACGGATTACTACCAAAGATTTTGTTTTGAATTGCTTTGAGAAAAACAAGTTGTTTTGAATCCTGTAAAAGGAATATTTGATTTTCTTGAAAGAGCTAAACTGTTTAAAAACTCTCAGGGAAATTGTTTGAACAAAAAAAAATTAAATAGAAATTTGTGAAAGCAAATATGAATCGAATTGGAACCAATTAACTGGAAATTGAATCGAGATATATTATATCGAGCAGAACCAGATTTTGAATTGCGAGACAGGAATCTGAAATGGTGTTGGACTGGTAAGTTAAGAGTTGGAATTGGTAATGGATGGAAATTGAGTTAAGAATGGTATTTGGCTTGGATGCGTGAAGGATTTGGTTATGAGGATAAAGTTGGAATTTCGTTGGGAATGCATTTGTATAAGCTGACAGGGCAGCAGATGGAAAGGATAATGATATGCCCGACAAAAAGGTACACGTTTATTTTTATATGGGTTTGGTGATTTATGAGCCTATTTGGCAAGCCGCTTGGCTGTTTTGTTTTCTTTTGGATTGGAGGAGGCCTAGAAAGGCGAGTTAGAGTTTGACCGATTGACCCATATAAAGGAGGTGCTGGCAAAAAATTTCGAAAATTTCGGGTGTTAGAAAATTTTCAGAATTTTTGAAAATTTTCGATTATATAAATAAAGTAATAATTTAATTGGAAAAATAAATTCAGTTGAAACTGAAATTAAAGAAGTAAACGAATAATTCGAAACCAGTTAATAGGGTGTTCTCTACCTTAGCAATTTCGAGGACGAAATTATTATAAGGGGGGAAGAATGTAACGACCCGTGTTTTTCGACCATTTGAATCTGAATATTTAAATTTATTTTAAATATTTTATTTGGAATATAAATGGATATTCGTTATTCAAATGGAGTTCAAATGTTATATATAATTATAAATCGAGCTTGAAAATGGCGTGCAGTTCGTAATATGGAGTTTTGAACTTCAACCGAGGATACAGAATCCAATATAAGTCGGATTTCTGTGCAACAAGAAACGTTGGAACCGTATTGACGATAATTTTCATATGAAAGAGAAAAATCCTGATTTCGTATTATAAATAGTAAGTTATGGCCAAATCGAAATTTGAAATAGTCGCTATGGAAAATCGTTATTAAATTATAGGCCTTTAAAATAGCCGTTTTGCAAACGGACTCTGTTTTCGACGAAATCGGTTTCATTGGAACCATATCATCAAATTATTGTCAGAAAATCAAATCGCATGGCAAACCGATGTCGTATGTGGCCACGGCAGCCGTAAATGCCCATATAATTTCTATAGCGCGTAGTTAAATTAATCGAGAGATATTTGAGTGTAACTTGAGCAAACGATCGAATTAGGCCACGAAACCAGTCCTGTTGAGTTCATATCGTCGATTAGAGTCAGGATAGGTATATAGTTTGTTATTTTTAGAGACCGGATAATTTGGTGTTAAAAGGGGTATTGCGGTACGCGGTAAAAATAGCCTACCGGGGAAACAGTCTCAGAATGCGACGAAACTGGTGCCGTTGGGTTCGTATCAACAAATTATTGTGGGATTGCAAGGTTTCAAGTTGATTTGATTTATCTGGTGATCGTGAAAAATTTAAACGCGTGTTTATTTCTGGTTTTATAAAGGAAATTTTTTCATACGACCTCGGAATTCGACGAAATCTGTCCTATTGGGTCCAGAATACTTTTGTATACCAAAATTAGCCTCTTTATCAGAAGACAGGAGTCGTTTGTGGTCTGTTCTACGCGTTACTTTACCGCGAAGTCTCGATATAATAAAATAATATTATTATCTACCTTATCTAAGTTAATGACGGCCCTTGGCATGTGCTTTCAAACACGGTGGCTACCCTCTTCCCATGTGAACGAACGGGCTACCCCATGCCTACCAGCCTAACTTTTCTATTTGAATTAAATGTGCAGACCTCATAATATACAGCTAACCTACACTCTATGCACGTACCCCAATCAGCTACCACCTAGACTATAGAAGCCTTGCCGGCAAAGTATACACCATTGAAAGCGACCCCTCATTAACTTGATAGCCACACTTCCTATCCTTTTAAATACAAACGAGTCCTTCACATTTTGTTCTTCTGCATACAGAAACAAACACTCCTCCTTTTCTTCTCACTTAAACCAACCGAAGCCTTCCCACCGTATTCCCAACGAAACCAACTTCCCTGTCTCTTCTCAACTTTTTCCCAAGCCAAGCAAAACAAGAACCGAACCCAATCTTTTCTAAAATGGAAAACCGAAGCCTTGCAGAAGTATCTAACTGTAACTGAGAGACTGGATCAGCAAGGGTCACGTGGGGGTCCTGGCGATTGCATGGAGTTGGGGAGCTGCCTGTAGCGGGTGTGTTGAATGGGAAGTTTAAAAAAAAAAAACGAGAAGAGGATGGTCACGGTAGAAAGAAAGTGGTAGGTACCGGCAAGTGGGAACGGCTGCGTGTGTTCATCGTTGGGGAAGAAAAGGTTTGGACGCAAGCTGAAGTTGTGAAATGGGACGTAGCTATCTGGTGTTGCATGAAGAGAGGGTGGTTGCGTTTCAGACCCTAAGCAGGTGGAAAGGGCAAGTTTAAGCAGGGAGGAGGAGTGTGAAGGAGTGTATATGCATGGTGTGGATTGAAGGGGTGCAGGCTACGTGAAGAAAGCGGTGAGAAGAGGGAAGTTTGCGGCAGTGGTATGCAGAGAGGAATAGAGGATGTACAGTGATGTACGTGAGTGGGGGCGTGATGTTTGAAAATGGAGGAGGTGGATGATTGGTGCGATATATAGTGGGGAAGTTACTGCAAAGTGGGTGATGGGAACCGTGGCTCTGTGAGTAGCAAACAAAAATATACAAAGAAAAGAAAATAGAAGATGCGGTGGGGGTACAGCAAATGGTAGAAGAAGGGGGAGACGTTGGACAATATGTTGGCCAAGGTGATTAAATATTCTTATAAATCTCCTAATGACGTTTAATTTTCCTAATCATTTTTATAACATGCCAGCCTGTTTAAATGGTACTTACGATATAAGCCAGGTTCGAATAGCAGTACCAGGTTAAGTTATGCCGTGTTTAAACTGTTGGTGACTGTGCCTAAACTAGGGATTATATTTAACATAAGTAATAAATTGTAGTATGCCAAAGTGCATATTTATATAGGCTTACTTTGAATTTTCCGTGGCCCTGTTTACATATCATTTGGTGTTAATGTTGCCGTTTATTTAAAGAAAATTTAAGTGCCTAACTATTAGTTAATATACCTAAGCATATGTGGAAGTCATTTTAAACCGTACCTAGGAGTATAATATAACGTGTTCTATTTTTATAATCGACTTGCCAAATCGTTAAATGGAGAAATGAATAGAAAACGAGATGGAAGAAATATAGTCTGCCTGTAACCTTAACCAAAAGAAATTAGATTAGGGTAATTAAATAATTATTTAATTTAGATACTTATAATTTATATCGGTAATAACTTAAGTCATTTATTGTCAGAATTTAAACCATATACCGTTGAATGGTCTTGATGAATACTACGCCGTGGAGCAGAAATGGACGGAATTGGGATCAGTTGGATATTCTGTTGAATTAAACGTTGTTTAATTTAACCGAATCAAGTCGGTTAGACAACAACATCAGATCAAGGTGAGTTAAACTCACTCAGTTTCCATTTATATTTTATAAATTGGGTTTTTATCTTGTGTGCTCTGTTTGCTGATGGCTGATTATTTGCTAGTTATATATTTATCTGTTGATTTAAATGATGAAATTAAACCGTGTTTGATTTCAGTGAAATACCAAATCGTTATTTTAACGATTGGATCCAATAGAGGTAATTTACCTTATTGGTCACGTTTATTTATAAACGTGTTCAACTGTTTGAATTGTCTGAATTGTGTGTTGATTGGCTGATATTATATTGTCGTTATTTGCTGTTAGAGAAATTAACAGTTAAATCGAATTGGTTGACCTGATTGGTGATAACCATTTAAATACAGGGAAGAACAGGTTGGAGGGATCCAACCGGATTTCTCAAATATATTATTTATGTCATATTTTCACATATGAACTGTCATGTTTGGTTGATTGATTTGATTATTGATTTGGACAGGGAATTCAACCTGTGTTGTGTTTAAACCAATGAGCGGTATTGGTTGAGTATTTGGCAGCGTATGGCCTATAAAATCAATCGTGTTATAAATATTGATTCACTGTCAGGTGAATCGATAAAGATGAAGTTATAAAATTTATTTTATAACTGGAGTTGGATTTTGAATATATTATTTTGAATAAAAGTTACTTAAATAAATATTTTATTTATTTAAGACTTTGATTTGTTATTAAATTATTTTATAAAGTAAATGCTGATGTTAATCAAATTTACGAGTAGGAGGATAAGTAATGAATCGAAGGGTTAAAACTTTGATAATTGGTTTGTAAAGAAAACAATTAATGGAATTATTTAAATTAATTATATTTTTAAAGTAAGGATTAATTGGAATCGATTAATGAGATAATCGAGTTGAGTGAATTAAATCGGCCAGTTTGAATTGGATTTGATTATCAAAATAATGTGTTTTGATTAAAATAGTTCAAGGAATATTGTTTAAATTTAAAGTAAGGTTTTTAAAGAGATTTACTATTTACTTTAGTTAATAAAAGAATTAACTACTTTTATAATAGTTAGTGATTGGAGAAATTATTACTCTGATTAATGATAACTTAGAGAAGTAATTTTTAAATGAGGATGCATTTAAAAGGAATCGAAGGTGAAACGTAATCAAATGGAATGGTGAAAGGGTTTTGTGTATGAGTTTTAAATTTAAAACCCAAATTATTATAACAAAGTATAAAAGGAATTTCAAGTAAATAAGGTAGCTTGAAATGAATATTACTTAATTATTTGAATTAAGCAAAAAGGGATTCAGAGATAAAGGGGTTTATTATAAACCAGAGGTGATAAATGAGATTTGAAGTGTAAAGCGTTAATTTTAATTTAACGTTACCTGGAAGTAAGATCAAGTAAAAAGGGGAAAAGGGAAATAAGATTTCCAAAGTGGATAAGGGTTAAATAGATTTGAAAATAGATTGGTAAAAGTGATCGAAGGTGAATTTGGATAAAGAAATGGGTCATAAGATTGTATAACCAAATCAGAGAAGAATGGAAATTGTTTTGAGATTTGAATGGAACATTGGGATCTGATTACAACTGATATTTATTTGAAGATATGATCGTTGTTGATCAAGGTCTGAGAGGTAATTAAAATACCCCAACTCGAACTACATCAGGATTATCTGAAGATGGTATTAGTTGGTAATCGTAAAAGAGGTTAGTGATAAGAATTCGATTATCGTATTTTAAAATATTAAAAGAGTAGAAGTTTCATTAACCAGAAGTGAATCAGTTTGTTTAATTAAAAGGCCATGTGATGTTGAATACTGAACCAGTGAACTCATTGTAGTGTCATGATTGAAACACTGAATATTTTGATAGTTAAAACACCGACTATCAAACCTGTCCAATACGATTGTTGGTACGGAAAGACCGGGATCGAATTTATATTCGAAAACCATTCCGACCAACAAATACGTGAAGATCTCAGAAGACGATCGAGACGGAGCATTAAAGACCGTGGATTTTCATACACGGAAGAACCACTAATATTCTCTGCCTGGCAAGCAGAGATAAGCTGTGATTCTGTCGTGGTTGGAATCTACGGGTTGCAAGGACTTCTCGCTACTGATCCATGGGGTGATTCCTATATGGATGCGGTAGGAGAGTGCCTTCGGTTCATCCTGTTCCTGGATGACTTGTATGGACGGATGTCTGACAGAGTATTTCCAAAGGATCACGTATGTTGATTTCTCCAAACGTGCTATAGTTGTTGGCGGGGAAATTGCCGTTCTCTTAGCTTCCAGCTAGAGTATTTTTGTGGACGTCAATTAGTGATATCTGACGGATCTGACGATGTGGCATTCAAAGTGAATGGTGACCCGATGATCAGAAGTAATTCTGGCCTCAAGCCTCATCAACCGGGAAATGACAAAAATCGGGCAGGCAGCATGGCTATGTGGGTCGCTCCCATTAGGGTGTATAATCACTTATCTAGAGAAAATCCTATTTGCTTCTTAAATCTATGTTTCGATGCTGCCCCTTTTCGGGAGACGGTTGCTGATCCCAACCGTCGGTGATATACATTCGATACTCTCAAGCGAAATGAGGGGTCGGTCATGTGAGGGCCGGGTTGCAAGACGTTCTTGTTGAACCCAGTGTATTCGTCTCTAGAGATACACATTCGGCAGGTGGTCCCATACCTTGTCAAGGTCGGAATCCAATTTCCAATAAGCGCCTGGGGTTTTGATTGTATACTATATATGTGGAGCGTGAGATGCAAGCGTTCCACTAGATTCTATTTATTTGTATTTAGACATTATTATAATATCAGACAAGATATTGGTTTCAAAAATGTTTTGGGTTATCGTAAGGTAAAAATCGTCCGTGTTTATGTGTGGATTCGGTCTTACGATTACCCTTTGTTTTTGAAAGATTTTGAACTTTAAAATCATGATTGGATGATTTACCTTATTACTGTGCGAGTTTATCTCACTCTGGTTCACCAGACTGACCCGGTGTTTTGTAAATGCTCGGGTTAGCCCGGAGTGTACAGGTTCAGGTTAGCGACTGCTATGAAGAGACGAGCTGGAAGAGTCCAGACGTATGATATTACTACTATTCCGCTGTGTGTTGTATATGGGAACAGGCTATTATAACTGTCCCATGGTATGATGTACTCTGATACTGTAAGTATTTTCGAAGCTCTCAATAAAGATTTATTTCTGTATTATATTTTGTTCCCCTGCGATGTGAGACTCTGTGTTATGTTGTTTCTTCTTCTTCTTCTATTCTAATATTTCTTTCTTTCTTATCTCACCCTCTAAATTCTTTCTAATAACTATCCAGTGTTTCGGTGCTTGGAGGATCGGCATGAGTTACAGTAAAGGTATTTATGTCGATTTTCGGGGCCGAAATCCCTGGGTCGTTACACCGAGCGAGTACCTTTGACACGTAAAACACTGCAAGGCCTAATCGGGTACCTATGACACGTATAAAACTTCCGCACACAAGGCCTAATCGGGTACTCCAGCAACGATTCTGCACCCAGTAGGAATTAATTAACCGAGCGGGTACCCGTGATACGTAAAAGACTAACGCACGCAAGGGTCTCAGTTATTGGCTAGGTTCGGTTATGGTCCTTGTTATGACCTAGGTTAAAGATTTGGTTTTGAACTAGTATAAAATATAAATTAGAAAACAAAAAATATAAAAATAAAATGAAATATTAATTATTATATATAAAATATAAAGTATAAAATATAAAATATAAAATATAAAGTATAAAACATAAAATATAAAATATAAAACAAAAAAATTAAAATATAAAATATAAAGTATAAAATATAAATATAAACTATAAAGTATAAAATATAAAGTATAAAATACGCATACATTATAAAATACGCATACAATATAAAATAAAAATATATGGACTCAATTATATTGGCTCGGTTATGGACTCAATTATGGATTCAGTTACGGGCTCATTTATGGACTTGGTTATGGCCTAGGTTATGGACATGGGATAGGTTATAGGTTCGATTATGGTCTCGGTTACGGACATGTGATCGGTTATAGGTTCAGTTATGGGATTGGTTATGGTCTCAATTATAAGAAGGGTCTCAATTATGGGCTCAATTACGGATTTAGGCTCGGTTATAGGCCCGGTTATGGACTCGATTAAGGTTTCGGTTATGGACTCAGTAATATGAAGGGTCTTAGTTATGGGCTCAATTACGGATTTGGACTCGGTTATGTGATCGGCTATGTGAAGGGTCTCAGTTATTGGCTAGTTTTGGTTATGGTCCTTATTATGACCTAGGTTAAACATTTGGTTATGAACTAGTATAAAATATAAATTAGAAAAAAAAATATAAAAAAAATATATTAATTATTATATATAAAATATAAAGTATAAAGTATAAAATATAAAGTATAAAATATAAGTATAAAATATAAAACAAAAAAATTTAAAATATAAACTATAAAGTATAAAATATAAAGTATAAAATACGCATACATTATAAAATACGCATACATCATAAAATACTAACATTATATACCGAAGCATATTACGAATACGGTTATGGGCTCGGTTATGGCCTAGGTTATGGACATGTGATAGGTTATGGGTTAGATTATGGTATCGGTTATGGACATGTGATCGGTTATAGGTTCGGTTTTGAGATTGGTTATGGACTCAGTTATATGAAGGGTCTCGGTTATGGGCTCAATTACGGATTTAGTTATGAACTCAGTTATGTGATCGGCTATGTGAAGCGTCTCAATTATTGGCTAGGTTATGGAATCAATTATAAGCTCGATTATATGTCATGGGATCAATTATGTTCTTTGTTATAGGACTCAATCATGTGCTCAGTCATATGCTAGGTAATATGCTCGGTCATAGGCTAGGTCATGCGCAAGTTTACGACTCAATTATTGGATTGGTTATAAATTAAAAACTAAATTAGAAAATATAAAAAAAATAACGTAAAATAAAAAATTATAAAATTATAAAATATAAGATATAAAGTATAAAATATAAAATATAAAGCATAAAGTATAAAATATAAAATTAACCGAATCTTTAATCTTTATATAAATTGTAAAATATAAAATAATTAAGGTCATAACCAAAAATTTATACTTCATTTAAAACATAAAGTATAAAGTATAAAATAAAAATTATAAAATATAAAGTATAAAGTTTATTGGATAATAAAAAATATAAATTATATAAAAAAATATTAGATCCTTAACCAACTGTGTTGCGTAAGTCTTATTTATGAAGACATTAGTTATTTTAATTTATAATCAAACAATGCTTTAGAGCATCTCTAGTAGGAAGTCTAAAATCAATAGGACGAAGAGAAAATAAAGCATAACAAATTTCCACTTCTCAATAAATAAGTGAGGTACTTTTTTTTTAACTAAACTCTATAAATGGTTTTCAAGATACTTCTATTCTATAAATGATTTTTAGAAAAACAATTTTAGGTTCTTTTATAATAAAAAGATGCCTCTTTAATTAAAAAAATACCTTTATGTCTATAAATAGCAATCTTATTGTTGTATATTTTATAAACAGTAATATGATTCTAGTTTATGATATAAACGAGATTGTTTATGTTAAACGGGAATCAGATTCCCAATTATAATAAAAATTGTTAAAAAAAAATGGGGAGACCTTTGTTTTACTCCTTTCCCAACATTGAAATTACTTTAGCTTCTACAACGTGAGACAACATATCATTTTGTCATTCCTCATTTTCTTTCGTCATTAAAAATGATTAATCTTCCTCTCATCCCTTTTATCGTCCCTCCAATTAATTCATATTTTATTATTGATGTTGAAAACTTAAGACACGAAATACAAATTAAACGAAAGGACCTTAAGCTTCGAAGAAAAAATGTGGAGTGTCTCGACGGGACAACTAATGGCAAGCTTATCCAAATAAACATTTACTGCGATACAATTCTGCATAACAAGCGAAAAATAAATCAAAGAAACACACAAGATATAAATAACATGAAGAAAAAGCAAAAGAACACATTAATATGTAAAAACATCACAAGCACATGCATTGTATTCACTAAATCATTAAACTCATCACTAATTGGAATACTGTATTGTATTCACTTCTTTTGTACACAAATCTTGAATATCATACAACAATACAAATAAGAAAGAAAAGTAACACACACACACATAATATTTGTACAAGAATACTTCTGAGTTTTAATATCATCAAGATCAATACAATACTACTAAAGCTTTCTACATTATTGAATATATATATATATATATTTCCCTTCTTTTGTACACAAATCTTTGGTCCCCATGCTACAGCACTCATTGTTTATTCATTTCTTCATCTCCTGTTAATACATTTCCTATTGCCATGTTTTTTTTTACCTTTGCTGCAACTTCACTGCTAATGCATGAAATGTTTGCTTCCATAATTTCACTTTCTACCTGTATGTCTTCTGTTCTTTTTGCTTCAAGCCAATACATTGCATAATGTTGATTACTGAATCGAACCACTCTTCCCCTCAGTCTAAAATAAACACACTGTTCTATGATACCAGAGAAGAAGGCCGACAAATTTTGCCTGGCGGTTCAGTGGTGCGACGAGTGGTGCCTTCGGGGCTCGCGCGATTGGGGTCTTCACGTCGTCTGGGGCTTTAAAGGAGAGCGGAGGGAGGATGGGAATTGGAGGTGGAGGAAGGAGATGCGGCGGCGCCAGAGGAGGGGAGGGCTGCGATGCGGTGGCGGCGAGGTCAGGACGGGGCGACGATAGTCTTAGGGTTTTTCTCTTTTTTTTTTATTCTGATTCGAAATGAAGGAAAAAGGGGGGGTATTATAAAGAAATATATATATTTAATTCAATTTATTTTAATAAAGCAACCTTTTAATTCGAACCCCATTTCAAACCCACCGACCGTCGTCCCTAGCTAATTACCCCCATTCCGAACACAATGGGATATGTATCGTAAGCTGATTCGACTATTTCGATCAGTTTCCGTTGAATTTACATTTAAATCAATATATTGAATTTTAAACGTACATTTCAAATTACCGGGGTCACATACTAACTCTAAAAATTCTCGAAAAATATTTTCTAGCCTCGTATTGACGATACGGTCCTAACAAAACTAGTTTCGTCGAATTCTGAGACCGTTGGGAAAATGGCCAATTTCTAGTCGATTAAAATCAACTAAAACTGGTCAAACGCGTTTTCCTTTGTCACGCTCACATATTGATTCGAAAAATTATGAAATTTGAAATCTAGCCATAATTTGACACTGCGGATCCAACAAAAGTGGTTTCGTCGAAATCTGAGGTCGTTTGCAAAATTCCCATTTTTAAGGGCCTGAATTCCATAGCGACTATTCAGAATTTTCAACTGGACATATCTTTTGATTCCCGCTATGAAATTTTGCTTTTTCGGATTCGTTGGAAAGATATCATCAATTAGATCCTAATGTATTTGGTTTCACTAAAATCCGGATTGTTTTGCACCCGGTACATTCAATTGAAGTTTGAAATCGAATTATCGAACTACCGCGCCATTTTCAATTCTATTTATAATAATATATAATTATTTATATTCTAACGACGGCGTATATAAATATATTCGTTCGGATTATATTCAAAATAAATTTTTCGTCGATTTTATTTAAAATAATCTATTTTAAATATTCAAAATTCGCCAAAATTGCCAAAATAAAAATTTTAAACTGGCTCAGAATTTCCGGGTTATTACAATCTCTCCCACTTAAAACTTTTCGTCCCCGAAAAGGAATAAAGTCGAAAGTGGTTTGATTAATCAGCTCTACGTTCGATCTGGCTTCCATTCTCCAACTTTTCAGTTTCTGAGAATTTTCAAATTTTCAAAAATTTGGCTAACACCCTAAATTTTCGAAAAATTTCGCCATAACCTCCCTTGCACCGGGAGCATCGGGGAATTTCAAATAGCTTCCCCGGTCCTTCTAATCTCAAAAAGAAAAAGAAAAAGCCAAGCGGCTAGCCAATAGGCTCATAAAATCATCATCACCCAAACAAAACAGTAAATTATGTAGTAAACATGTACCTATTTGTCGGGCAAACAAATTTTATTCTCTGATCTAGCCTCCTTGCTATGACCTGTTCAATGTAAGTATATGTATATGCAAGCAAATGCGACCAATTATCAATACAATTCAATATTTGGTTCAATTAGGCATAATGGTTCAAAATTAGCAAACAATTAGGCAAACAACACAAACATCAATCAATTAGTGAATTAGAGTTTCAAATTCATAATTTTGATACATATACAGAAAATCTTGTTTTTGATGCCAATTCACAACAATGTGCTCTAACTATATAAGTTTTGGTTCTCACACCAGTCTAATGGAAATATATCGATATCACATCTTCGTTACTCGAACATGAATACTAATGACGACTAGTCAATCATCAGAATCATCTTCGGGCCACTAGAGTATGATTCTATATCTATCCAATATATTAAAACTTTGAATATACGTTAATGACATGTATACGCGAAATCTTTATATACTAGATTGTCCATATTCAAAAATAAATAAATATTCAAATACGTTTTAAAATGGTTTAATATTTCAAAACAAAATGGTTTTCATTTGGAAAATATACTCTTCACACTCGTTCTAGGATACTACTGATCCTATCTCTAACGAGTCATTCTAATTGGATATTACTAATCCAATATCTGATGAATTCTTTCGTATGGTTCTAATGTGTCTTGTTCTCGAGCTCGGTAAACCAAAGCTCTGATACCACTGTAAGAACCCGTTACTTCCCCGTGAAGGAAAGAGTGGATACTTTGAGAACAGCACACAAATGAACGCAGACGGAAGAACATTTCATTGTTATTACAACAATTCCATCAGAATACAAGAATATACAGAGTATAAATGAATAAATTTCATTCGATAAATATTAGAGATTACAATAAATTACATAGCAGCGGAAAATAATACAAAGCACAACTAAAGGTGATATACGGATACAGAGCTTTCCGGATATCATTCCAGCTGTGAACCAGGATCCTGTGAATATAAATCTGCAAAACCAAAACTACTAGCTGCCCGTGCGGAAAATAGGGGCACCCAGAGTTTAGGTTAAAACAATAAACTCCAGGTCAGTCATGTGACTGGTGTGAGAACTAAAACAGTTATTTAAAACTTTACTTTAAAAGAGAGTAATTCAAGGGACCACGCCGTATAACACGGAACGGGTTTCCTCCCAAGAATACCAGTGCGTAGAATAAACAACGCAATGCTTTTTCGAAAAATGAAGCTATTATAAGACCCAGGTCCCATCACACAATGCAACGCAAGCCGGAGGATAGGGTTTTCCCTTATAATAGCCAAACATGCTTGGTACGTTTAAAACAAATCATTTGATACTATAATAAGTGTATAGTGTCAAAATAATTTCAATCATAAATATAAATCATAGACGGCATGGGTACCATATATCATGTCGCCATACTAGTTCTACAATTAAAACCGAATTACACGTATTGGAAATTGGATTTCCGTCATGAGTCGAGGCAAGGGGCAAGCTCCTCTCCGCGTTCGAGACACTCTAGCAAATGCCTCCGGGTTACGCACTCTGGGCAACCCCGGATCCTCCAAGGCCGGTCCTCACTTACGTTAGAGGATTAATTATGCCTGAACACACGTTTCCCGGTCCTTACAGACCTATAATCGAGGCGCCTCACATCCAAACCACAAAGGTGAAAAGTATATAAATGTCAGGGCTGGTAAGTCACTGACACCACCATAGCTAGAAAGAAACGTCATGCACTCCTTGGGTCCTTATCCCGTTTTTGACTCATACCGAGGTGTGAGGCTCGCGAATTCACGTTATACACAAAGCTGCCACGTAGGCGTGCTTTGATCATCAACCACAAGACTTTGCTTTTCAACAGAAGCCTTGATCATTGCATCTTAGCGTGCCACATAGGCAATTCATGCCATGCGACTGATGTCCATCGATATACAACCTCTGAGCTCGTACGTCTCAGAGAAGGGCGTTCAGCAAAAGAATAAATTCTCCGCCGCCAAACAGATGTATATTTAATAGAAATCAATCAACACAGAATAAAATCCAATGTCAGACACCCAATCCATTTACAAGTCCGTTCTGGGTCTGAACGAAACCGAAGGCACTTTCCTCGCATATCCATCCATCTCCAGGTACGTCTGGACGACCACCAACTATTTCCATCCTCTTGGGTGTACTGCCCAATCAGGATCGTCAGTAATTATCCAAACGATGTGAAGACTTCTGGTCTTCGACCACCGTCTTCATCTTCGACTTATCGTCGAATCGGTTATTCAGAATGGGTATAAACCCGGCCTTTCCGAACAACCCGCGTATATTAAAAACAAATGTAACACAAACACAACATACGCCTCATTCCAATTCATTAGTCACTAACCGCAAATTAGCAAGAGAACAATTTCCCAAACATTAACCCCGAAGGCCGAAACCAACATCAGATCAATACCCAGGAAACCATTCTTCTTAGCCAACCTACAGCTAGTTTCTAAATTCCACATTCTTAGGGAAAGGTTCCCATTAATTTTATCCAAGATAAATTCTTTAAAATTTACCCTGTAATCTTCCTTTGGATGTCATTTAAAACCAAATTATGGTTTTTCCAACTAGTCGAGATTAGCGAACCTTAACGAAGTAATTATTTATTTTATTTCCCAATCCCAACCTATTCTTCCCATGAAGCAAAACTGGTAATACTCCATATCTAACACCGTGGTGTTATCGGTAAAATTAATTACCATTTCACGTTCAAATCTAATTAAAGATTTAACTATCGCTTTGGAGTAAAACTGGTAATACTCCATTCCCGCTTATTTCTAAATTTGATAATTTAGATTATAGATTCACATTTCAATCTAATTGCAGATTCGTTAGAACTCCTTTTATTGGGTTAAAGAACTAGGTGTTATTTAAAACACAGTTCACGACAAACCCAAATCAAATTTAATCAAATATATTAGAAATTCCGATTATTTAAAACCCCTTTTTAAATCTAATTTATTTATTTAAAAATAAAAACCCGGGTTTTAAATTGAGTTCAAACTAGTTCATTTCGATAAAAATCTATTTTTATCTTTTCAAATATGGAGTTTTTCACCCCAATCTTTCCCAAATCATTTCTTATGATTTTACACAATTTATTACTATTTTTAATAATTTTATCAAGGCCCGTACAGTCGATTTCCATCAAAGGCCATCGAACTGCACTTACAGCGACCTTTTTCGAATTTGATTTGGACGTATCTCCAAATCCAACCGTTAGATTTCAAATTTCAAATATTCGTTAGAAAGCTCTTTTCGATACGAACCCAACGGTTCCGGTTTTAGGAGAATCCGATGGTCGGATCTCCCGTAATGTCCGTTTGAAATAAATGGTCGAAATTCACGAACTGCCGCGGCGCGGCGCGTTCTATTCAGGCCATTATATATTATATATATATATAATATATATCTCGTCGATTTCTAATTAAAAACGAATTTTATAAATAGTTTTGAATTCATTTCAAAAACGATTTCAACCTCCATTTCAATTCAAAGAAAAATTGAATTTTTCTTTATAAGTTCGTTTAAAATTCATTTCTATTCAATTCAAATTTCAATTCAATTTGAATTCATTTCAATTCGCTTTCTATTCAATTTGAATTCGTTTTCAATTCAATTTGGTTTTCTATTCAATTCATTTCGAAATCGTATTCTATTCAATTCATTTCGAAATCGTTATATATTCAATTCATTTCGAAATCGTTATATATTCAATTCATTTCGAAATCGTTATATATTCAATTCATTTCGAAATCGTTATATATTCAATTCATTTTGAAATCGTTATATATTCAATTATTTCTATTTGTCAACACACGACTAATCTCAATGAATGAGTACCGTCCACGTGTGACTATTTTTGTTAAATTATTTCGTTCAACACATGACTAATCTCACGAATGAGTACAGTCAACACATGAACCTTTATTTTATATTGATAAAGATGTAAATTTTATTATAAAAATATTTCGTTCAACACATGACTAATCTCACGAATGAGTACAGTCAACACATGAACCTTTATTTTATATTGATAAAGATGTAAATTTTATTATAAAAATATTTCGTTCAACACATGACTAATCTCACGAATGAGTACAGTCAACACATGAACCTTTATTTTATAATGATAAAGAAGTAAATTTTATTATTAAAATATTTCTTTATCTTCTAAATTGGAATGAGGCCCAATCAATCACCATATAATTTTAATTATATGGATTTTCATACATCACACGTATATAATAGCATTGAAAAATAATCAACCATCAACCAAAGTGCACTACACTGTATAAGCATCAAATATAGATATCTAACGCTTATAACAGCCTGTCAATCAATCGATCGACATATTTAATCAATCAGGATGAGTGAACTTCAAATTTCATCCCAACACCCGTGTGGGGTTTCAAACAATCAAACACAGATTTTATTTGTGTAGTTGGGCGATGTGTAAAATTTATCGACCCAATCAATGTCCTTCAAATAGGTGTACATAAACAAACCGTCCGGTCTGTAAATGAATATTTATTTATTCACATTCACTATATTCATATTCACGTTAAAAATTATATTTTTAACGATAAAACATTTTATTTTAACATATGAATTTCTATTCAGTTCATTCTTTAAATAAAATGATATTTTTATTTTTCTAACATATTTTAGAAAATTTCGGCGGCATAACGGCACGATACTAGAAACGGGACGAGGCCTAGCCTTATCCCCGGTCTAGTGAAGGCCCACGCCATTCACACATCAATCAAATTCACCAAACAACCAAATTCAAATCAAATCATCAAATTAATTTATGCAACCAAACAAACAAGTCCATGGTCTGTGGACGGTTGTGTCGGGTGCTACTAAGCACCGTCTGCATCCTAGTATATATATATATATAATTAGAAAAAGAAATTGAAAGGTGAGAAGTTCTCACCGATAGCTATCCAATATCACGACTCTTCATTTAGAGAAGTCTTCGTCGTTATCGCATTTTCGTCAGCTTCGCTGCTCGTAGCCACTACATATATAAAAATCACACATTTTTATATTTGCTAATGTCCTTAAAATAAAAATCATATTTTTATTATCTTATGTCTTTCAAATAAAAATCATATTTTTATATTTGCTTCATATATTTAAAAATCGAATTTTTTTCTATGCTGTTCAATTTATAAAAATGGAACTTTTACCTTGCTATGCAATATATAAAAATCGAATTTTTATTATACTATTCAATATATAAAAATTGAATTTTTTATACCGCTACTATATAGATAAAAATTATAATTTCACAACGATGTTCACATAGTAAAGATTATATTTTTATCACGCTATTCTTCATATAAAGATTTCGCCTTTTCAAAAATAAAGTTTTCGTCTTTTCAAATATAAAGATTATATTTTTCTCGAAGTAAAAATCATATTTTTACTTCACTACTCATCTCAAAATATCGTCTTTTCATATCTAAAAATATCGCTTTTATTTTGCTACCTATATAAAGATGATATTTTTAATATTCCTATCATGTAAAAATTATATTTTTAATCCTCTACATAAACAAAAATCATATTTAGTGAAGACTATATTTTTAATACTTTAAAAATATAAAAATCATATTTTTAATACTTTAAAAATATAAAGATCATATTTTTCTCTAACAAAATCAAATCTTTTTCTAATTTTATATTGTTAAAAATCCTAATTGTTTTCTTTTTCTATCCATATTTTAATGAAAAATAAAATAAAATAAAATAAGAAAGTAAAATAAAAATAAAAATAAAAACATACCAGCCAGGGGGGATTTGCCGCGATTCCTGAAACGAGGGAGGGAGGGTGGAGTCTTCGGTCGGTGGCGCGACGCGAGGCAGAGGGGGGCAGCGGACTTCGGTCGAACGGTGGTGGGTGGCTCTGGTGGGCGTCGGAGGGCGATGGGTCAGGGCGACGTTTCAGTGGTGCGACGAGTGGTGCCTTCGGGGCTCGCGCGATTGGGGTCTTCACGTCGTCTGGGGCTTTAAAGGAGAGCGGAGGGAGGATGGGAATTGGAGGTGGAGGAAGGAGATGCGGCGGCGCCAGAGGAGGGGAGGGCTGCGATGCGGTGGCGGCGAGGTCAGGACGGGGCGACGATAGTCTTAGGGTTTTTCTCTTTTTTTTATTCTGATTCGAAATGAAGGAAAAAGGGGGGGTATTATAAAGAAATATATATATATATTTAATTCAATTTATTTTAATAAAGCAACCTTTTAATTCGAACCCCATTTCAAACCCACTGACTGTCGTCCTTAGCTAATTACCCCCATTCCGAACACAATGGGATATGTATCGTAAGCTGATTCGACTGTTTCGATCAGTTTCCGTTGAATTTACATTTAAATCACTATATTGAATTTTAAACGTACATTTCAAATTACCGGGGTCACATACTAACTCTAAAAATTCTCGAAAAATATTTTCTAGCCTCGTATTGACGATACGGTCCTAACAAAACTAGTTTCGTCGAATTCTGAGACCGTTGGGAAAATGGCCAATTTCTAGTCGATTAAAATCAACTAAAACTGGTCAAACGCGTTTTCCTTTGTCACGCTCACATATTGATTCGAAAAATTATGAAATTTGAAATCTAGCCATAATTTGACACTGCGGATCCAACAAAAGTGGTTTCGTCGAAATCTGAGGTCGTTTGCAAAATTCCCATTTTTAAGGGCCTGAATTCCATAGCGACTATTCAGAATTTTCAACTGGACATATCTTTTGATTCCCGCTATGAAATTTTGGTTTTTCGGATTCGTTGGAAAGATATCATCAATTAGATCCTAATGTATTTGGTTTCACTAAAATCCGGATTGTTTTGCACCCGGTACATTCAATTGAAGTTTGAAATCGAATTATCGAACTACCGCGCCATTTTCAATTCTATTTATAATAATATATAATTATTTATATTCTAACGACGGCGTATATAAATATATTCGTTCGGATTATATTCAAAATAAATTTTCGTCGATTTTATTTAAAATAATCTATTTTAAATATTCAAAATTCGCCAAAATTGCCAAAATAAAAATTTTAAACTGGCTCAGAATTTCCGGGTTATTACAATCTCCCCCACTTAAAACTTTTCGTCCCCGAAAAGGAATAAAGTCGAAAGTGGTTTGATTAATCAGCTCTACGTTCGATCTGGCTTCCATTCTCCAACTTTTCAGTTTCTGAGAATTTTCAAATTTTCAAAAATTTGGCTAACACCCTAAATTTTCGAAAAATTTCGCCATAACCTCCCCTGCACCGGGAGCATCGGGGAATTTCAAATAGCTTCCCCGGTCCTTCTAATCTCAAAAAGAAAAAGAAAAAGCCAAGCGGCTAGCCAATAGGCTCATAAAATCATCATCACCCAAACAAAACAGTAAATTATGTAGTAAACATGTACCTATTTGTCGGGCAAACAAATTTTATTCTCTGCTCTAGCCTCCTTGCTATGACCTGTTCAATGTAAGTATATGTATATGCAAGCAAATGCGACCAATTATCAATACAATTCAATATTTGGTTCAATTAGGCATAATGGTTCAAAATTAGCAAACAATTAGGCAAACAACACAAACATCAATCAATTAGTGAATTAGAGTTTCAAATTCATAATTTTGATACATATACAGAAAATCTTGTTTTTGATGCCAATTCACAACAATGTGCTCTAACTATATAAGTTTTGGTTCTCACACCAGTCTAATGGAAATATATCGATATCACACCTTCGTTACTCGAACATGAATACTAATGACGACTAGTCAATCATCAGAATCATCTTCGGGCCACTAGAGTATGATTCTATATCTATCCAATATATTAAAACTTCGAATATACGTTCATGACACGTATACGCGAAATCTTTATATACTAGATTGTCCTTATTCAAAAATAAATAAATATTCAAATACGTTTTAAAATGGTTTAATATTTCAAAACAAAATGGTTTTCATTTGGAAAATATACTCTTCACACTCGTTCTAGGATACTACTGATCCTATCTCTAACGAGTCATTCTAATTGGATATTACTAATCCAATATCTGATGAATTCTTTCGTATGGTTCTAATGTGTCTTGTTCTCGAGCTCGGTAAACCAAAGCTCTGATACCACTGTAAGAACCCGTTACTTCCCCGTGAAGGAAAGAGTGGATACTTTGAGAACAACACACAAATGAACGCAGACGGAAGAACATTTCATTGTTATTACAACAATTCCATCAGAATACAAGAATATACAGAGTATAAATGAATAAATTTCATTCGATAAATATCAGAGATTACAATAAATTACATAGCAGCGGAAAATAATACAAAGCACAACTAAAGGTGATATACGGATACAGAGCTTTCCGGATATCATTCCAACTGTAAACCAGGATCCTGTGAATATAAATCTGCAAAACCAAAACTACTAGCTGCCCATGCAGAAAATAGGGGCACCCAGAGTTTAGGTTAAAACAATAAACTCCAGGTCAGTCATGTGACTGGTGTGAGAACTAAAACAGTTATTTAAAACTTTACTTTAAAAGAGAGTAATTCAAGGGACCACGCCGTATAACACGGAACGGGTTTCCTCCCAAGAATACCAGTGCGTAGAATAAACAACGCAATGCTTTTTCGAAAAATGAAGCTATTATAAGACCCAGGTCCCATCACACAATGCAACGCAAGCCGGAGGATAGGGTTTTCCCTTATAATAGCCAAACATGCTTGGTACATTTAAAACAAATCATTTGATACTATAATAAGTGTATAGTGTCAAAATAATTTCAATAATAAATATAAATCATAGACGGCATGGGTACCATATATCATGTCGCCATACTAGTTCTACAATTAAAACCGAATTACACGTATTGGAAATTGGATTTCCGTCATGAGTCGAGGCAAGGGGCAAGCTCCTCTCCGCGTTCGAGACACTCTAGCAAATGCCTCCGGGTTACGCACTCTGGGCAACCCCGGATCCTCCAAGGCCGGTCCTCACTTACGTTAGAGGATTAATTATGCCTGAACACACGTTTCCCGGTCCTTACAGACCTATAATCGAGGCGCCTCGCATCCAAACCACAAAGGTGAAAAGTATATAAATGTCAGGGCTGGTAAGTCACTGACACCACCATAGCTAGAAAGAAACGTCATGCACTCCTTGGGTCCTTATCCCGTTTTTGACTCATACCGAGGTGTGAGGCTCGCGAATTCACGTTATACACAAAGCTGCCACGTAGGCGTGCTTTGATCATCAACCACAAGACTTTGCTTTTCAACAGAAGCCTTGATCATTGCATCTTAGCGTGCCACACAGGCAATTCATGCCATGCGACTGATGTCCATCGATATACAACCTCTGAGCTCGTACGTCTCAGAGAAGGGCGTTCAGCAAAAGAATAAATTCTCCGCCGCCAAACAGATGTATATTTAATAGAAATCAATCAACACAGAATAAAATCCAATGTCAGACACCCAATCCATTTACAAGTCCGTTCTGGGTCTGGACGAAACCGGAGGCACTTTCCTCGCATATCCATCCATCTCCAGGTACGTCTGGACGACCACCAACTATTTCCATCCTCTTGGGTGTACTGCCCAATCAGGATCGTCAGTAATTATCCAAACGATGTGAAGACTTCTGGTCTTCGACCACCGTCTTCATCTTCGACTTATCGTCGAATCGGTTATTCAGAATGGGTATAAACCCGGCCTTTCCGAACAACCCGCGTATATTAAAAACAAATGTAACACAAACACAACATACGCCTCATTCCAATTCATTAGTCACTAACCGCAAATTAGCAAGAGAACAATTTCCCAAACATTAACCCCGAAGGCCGAAACCAACATCAGATCAATACCCAGGAAACCATTCTTCTTAGCCAACCTACAGCTAGTTTCTAAATTCCACATTCTTAGGGAAAGGTTCCCATTAATTTTATCCAAGATAAATTCTTTAAAATTTACCCTGTAATCTTCCTTTGGATGTCATTTAAAACCAAATTATGGTTTTTCCAACTAGTCGAGATAAGCGAACCGTAACGAAGTAATTATTTATTTTATTTCCCAATCCCAACCTATTCATTCCATGAAGCAAAACTGGTAATACTCCATATCTAACACCGTGGTGTTATCGGTAAAATTAATTACCATTTCACGTTCAAATCTAATTAAAGATTTAACTATCGCTTTGGAGTAAAATTGGTAATACTCCATTCCCGCTTATTTCTAAATTTGATAGTTTAGATTATAGATTCACATCTCAATCTAATTGCAGATTCGTTAGAACTCCTTTTATTGGGTTAAAGAACTAGGTGTTATTTAAAACACAGTTCACGACAAACCCAAATCAAATTCAATCAAATATATTAGAAATTCCGATTATTTAAAACCCCTTTTTAAATCTAATTTATTTATTTAAAAATAAAAACCCGGGTTTTAAATTGAGTTCAAACTAGTTCATTTCGATAAAAATCTATTTTTATCTTTTCAAATATGGAGTTTTTCACCCCAATCTTTCCCAAATCATTTCTTATGATTTTACACAATTTATTACTATTTTTAATAATTTTATCAAGGCCCGTACAGTCGATTTCCATCAAAGGCCATCGAACTGCACTTACAGCGACCTTTTTCGAATTTGATTTGGACGTATCTCCAAATCCAACCGTTAGATTTCAAATTTCAAATATTCGTTAGAAAGCTCTTTTCGATACGAACCCAAGGTTCCGGTTTTAGGAGAATCCGATGGTCGGATCTCCCGTAATGTCCGTTTGAAATAAATGGTCGAAATTCACGAACTGCCGCGGCGCGGCGCGTTCTATTCAGGCCATTATATTATATATATAATATATATAATATATATCTCGTCGATTTCTAATTAAAAACGAATTTTATAAATAGTTTTGAATTCATTTCAAAAACGATTTCAACCTCCATTTCAATTCAAAGAAAAATTGAATTTTTCTTTATAAGTTCGTTTAAAATTCATTTCTATTCAATTCAAATTTCAATTCAATTTGAATTCATTTCAATTCACTTTCTATTCAATTTGAATTCTTTTTCAATTCAATTTGGTTTTCTATTCAATTCATTTCGAAATCGTTTTCTATTCAATTCATTTCGAAATCGTTATATATTCAATTCATTTCGAAATCGTTATATATTCAATTCATTTCGAAATCGTTATATATTCAATTCATTTCGAAATCGTTATATATTCAATTCATTTCGAAATCGTTATATATTCAATTATTTCTATTTGTCGACACACGACTAATCTCAATGAATGAGTACCGTCCACGTGTGACTATTTTTGTTAAATTATTTCGTTCAACACATGACTAATCTCACGGATGAGTACAGTCAACACATGAACCTTTATTTTATATTGATAAAGATGTAAATTTTATTATAAAAATATTTCGTTCAACACATGACTAATCTCACGAATGAGTACAGTCAACACATGAACCTTTATTTTATATTGATAAAGATGTAAATTTTATTATAAAAATATTTCGTTCAACACATGACTAATCTCACGAATGAGTACAGTCAACACATGAACCTTTATTTTATAATGATAAAGAAGTAAATTTTATTATTAAAATATTTCTTTATCTTCTAAATTGGAATGAGGCCCAATCAATCACCATATAATTTCAATTATATGGATTTTCATACATCACACGTATATAATAGCATTGAAAAATAATCAACCATCAACCAAAGTGCACTACACTGTATAAGCATCAAATATAGATATCTAACGCTTATAACAGCCTGTCAATCAATCGATCGACATATTTAATCAATCAGGATGAGTGAACTTCAAATTTCATCCCAACACCCGTGTGGGGTTTCAAACAATCAAACACAGATTTTATTTGTGTAGTTGGGCGATGTGTAAAATTTATCGACCCAATCAATGTCCTTCAAATAGGTGTACATAAACAAACTGTCCGGTCTGTAAATGAATATTTATTTATTCACATTCACTATATTCATATTCACGTTAAAAATTATATTTTTAACGATAAAACATTTTATTTTAACATATGAATTTCTATTCAGTTCATTCTTTAAATAAAATGATATTTTTATTTTTCTAACATATTTTAGAAAATTTCGGCGGCATAACGGCACGATACAAGAAACGGGACGAGGCCTAGCCTTATCCCCGGTCTAGTGAAGGCCCACGCCATTCACACATCAATCAAATTCACCAAACAACCAAATTCAAATCAAATCATCAAATTAATTTATGCAACCAAACAAACAAGTCCATGGTCTGTGGACGGTTGTGTCGGGTGCTACTAAGCACCGTCTGCATCCTAGTATATATATATAATTACAAAAAGAAATTGAAAGGTGAGAAGTGCTCACCGATAGCTATCCAATATCACGACTCTTCATTTAGAGAAGTCTTCGTCGTTATCGCATCTTCGTCAGCTTCGCTGCCCGTAGCCACTACATATAAAAAAATCACACATTTTTATATTTCCTAATGTCCTTAAAATAAAAATCATATTTTTATTATCTTATGTCTTTCAAATAAAAATCATATTTTTATATTCGTTTCATACATTTAAAAATCGAATTTTTTTTTCTATGCTGTTCAATTTATAAAAATGGAACTTTTACCTTGCTATGCAATATATAAAAATCGAATTTTTATTATACTATTCAATATATAAAAATCGAATTTTTTATACCGCTACTATATAGATAAAAATTATAATTTCACAACGATGTTCACATAGTAAAGATTATATTTTTATCACGCTATTCTTCATATAAAGATTTCACCTTTTCAAAAATAAAGTTTTCGTCTTTTCAAATATAAAGATTATATTTTTCTCGAAGTAAAAATCATATTTTTACTTCACTACTCATCTCAAAATATCGTCTTTTCATATCTAAAAATATCGCTTTTATTTTGCTACCTATATAAAGATGATATTTTTAATATTCCTATCATGTAAAAATTATATTTTTAATCCTCTACATAAACAAAAATCATATTTTTACATCATCTATATAGTGAAGACTATATTTTTAATACTTTAAAAATATAAAAATCATATTTTTAATACTTTAAAAATATAAAGATCATATTTTTCTCTAATAAAATCAAATCTTTTTCTAATTTTATATTGTTAAAAATCCTAATTGTTTTCTTTTTCTATCCATATTTTAATGAAAAATAAAATAAAATAAAATAAAATAAGAAAGTAAAATAAAAATAAAAATAAAAACATACCAGCCGGGGGGGGGGGGATTTGCCGCGATTCCTGAAACGAGGGAGGGGGGTGGAGTCTTCGGTCGGTGGCGCGACGCGAGGCAGAGGGGGGCAGCGGACTTCGGTCGAACGGTGGTGGGTGGCTCTGGTGGGCGTCGGAGGGCGATGGGTCAGGGCGACGTTTCAGTGGTGCGATGAGTGGTGCCTTCGGGGCTCGCGCGATTGGGGTCTTCACGTCGTCTGGGGCTTTAAAGGAGAGCGGAGGGAGGATGGGAATTGGAGGTGGAGGAAGGAGATGCGGCGGCGCCAGAGGAGGGGAGGGCTGCGATGCGGTGGCGGCGAGGTCAGGACGGGGCGACGATAGTCTTAGGGTTTTTCTCTTCTTTTTTTTTATTCTGATTCGAACTGAAGGAAAAAGGGGGGGTATTATAAAGAAATATATATATTTAATTCAATTTATTTTAATAAAGCAACCTTTTAATTCGAACCCCATTTCAAACCCACCGACCGTCGTCCCTAGCTAATTACCCCCGTTCCGAACACAATGGGATATGTATCGTAAGCTGATTCGACTGTTTCGATCAGTTTCCGTTGAATTTACATTTAAATCACTATATTGAATTTTAAACGTACATTTCAAATTACCGGGGTCACATACTAACTCTAAAAATTCTCGAAAAATATTTTCTAGCCTCGTATTGACGATACGGTCCTAACAAAACTAGTTTCGTCGAATTCTGAGACCGTTGGGAAAATGGCCAATTTCCAGTCGATTAAAATCAACTGAAACTGGTCAAACGCGTTTTCCTTTGTCACGCTCACATATTGATTCAAAAAATTATGAAATTTGAAATCTAACCATAATTTGACACTGCGGATCCAACAAAAGTGGTTTCGTCGAAATCCGAGGTCGTTTGCAAAATTCCCATTTTTAAGGGCCTGAATTCCATAACGACTATTCAGAATTTTCAACTGGACATATCTTTTGATTCCCGCTATGAAATTTTGATTTTTCGGATTCGTTGGAAAGATATCATCAATTAGATCCTAATGTTTTTGGTTTCACTAAAATCCGGATTGTTTTGCACCCGGTACATTCAATTGAAGTTTGAAATCGAATTATTGAACTACATTTATATATAATTATAAATAGAATTGAAAATGGCGCGGTAGTTCGATAATTCAATTTCAAACTTCAATTGAATGTACCGGGTGCAAAACAATCCGGATTTTAGTGAAACCAAAAACATTAGGATCTAATTGATGATATCTTTCCAACGAATCCGAAAAATCAAAATTTCATAGCGGGAATCAATAGGTGAGCGTGGCAAAGGAAAACGTGTTTAGACCATTTCAGTTGATTTTAATCGACTGGAAATTGACCATTTTTCCAACGGTCTCAGAATTCGACGAAACTAGTTTTGTTAGGACCGTATCGTCAATACGAAGCTAGAAAATATTTTTCTGGAATTTTTCGAGTTAGTATGTGACCCCGATAATTTGAAATGTACGTTTAAAATTCAATATAGTGATTTAAATGTAAATTCAACGGAAACTGATTCAAACGATCAAATCAACCTATGAAACATATCCCATTGTGTTCGGAATGGGGGTAAAACGCTATGGACGACAGGCGGTGGGCCTCGTTTCGAGGTCGTATGTGAAAGTCAACTTTTTGAAAAAAAGAAAATAATTAAATTAATAAAAAAATTAAATTAAATCTCCCCCTTTAATCTCGTTCTGGCCCCCCCTTCTTTCATTCGTTCGATTCAAAGGAGAAAAAAAAACGAGAGCGACGGGGGGGAAGCCGCCGCCGCATCCCCCCCCCCCCCCGATAGGCCACCGCCGCGCCAGAGGCGGGCGCACCCCCTCCTCTTCTTCCTCCTTCCTTCTTCCCCTCCCCTGACGCAACCGAGCCCCCCTCTACCCAAAACCCGACGCCCCTTTAGCCCTAGCCTCCACCGCTTCCCACAGACGCCGACCCCCCCCCCCCCAGCTGCTCCGACGTGAAACGCCATCTCCACCCCATTATCCACTGTAAGCTTTCTTCTTTATTTCATTTATTTTATTTAATTATAATACACTTTTATTTTCTGATTTATATTTATATAATTTACTTGTATAAAGATAGCGATTTCTATATATAATACATCTGTTTTAATTTAACAAAGATATGAAATTTTATAAGTAAAGATTCGGTTTTTCTATGAAGTTAGCAAAGAAAAAGATTCGATTTTTAAAATCTAAAAGACGATATTTTTAAAATCTAAAAGACGATATTTTTAAAATCTAAAAGACGATATTTTTAAAATCTAAAAGACGTGATTTTTAAAATCTAAAAGACGATATTTTTAAATATGAAAAGACGATATTTTGATATGAGTAGTGAAGTAAAAATATGATTTTTACTTCGGGAGAAATATAAACTTTATTTTTGAAAAGGCGAAAACTTTATTTTTGAAAAGGCGAAAACTTTATTTTTGAAAAGGCGAAAACTTTATTTTTGAAAAGGCGGAATCTTTATATGAAGAATAGCGTGATAAAAATATAATCTTTACTATACGAACATCGATGTGAAATTATATTTTTATCTATATAGTAGCGGTATAAAAATGTGATTTTTATATATTGAACATCGAAGTAAAAAAATGCGATTTTTTAATATATGAAGTGATTATAAAAATATGATTTTTAAAAATTGAAAGTAAACAAATAAAAATGTGACTTTTATTTTAAAGACATCAAAATATAAAAATGTGTGATTTTTATATATGTAGTGACTACGGGCAACGAAGATGATAAAAAGGCGAGAATGAAGAAGATTTCTATAAATGAAGTGTCGTGAAGTTGGATAGCTATTGGTGAGAACTTCTCACTCTAAACTTCTTTTTCTAGTTATATTTATATATACTAGGATGCAGACGGTGCTTAGAAGCACCCGACACCCGTCATCCACAGACCATGGATGGCTTGTTTGTTAAATTGTTTGCTTGTGTAGTTGGTTAGTCTAATTGGTTTGAATTGAATTGCTTGGTGGAATGGATTGATTTGATTGATGGGTGAATGGCGTGGGCCTTCACTAGACCGGGGATAAGGCTAGGCCTTGTCCCGTTTCTAGTATCGTGCCGTTATGCCGCCGAAATTTTCTAAAATATGTTAGAAAAATAAAAATATCATTTTATTGAATAAATGAACTGAATAGAAATTCATGTGTTGAAATAGAATATTTTATCGTTAAAAATATAATTTTTAACGTGGAAGTGAATAAAATAAAATATTCATTTACAAACCGGACGGTTTGTTTATGTACACTGATTTGACTGATATTGATTGGGTTGATAAATTTTACACATCGCCCAACTGCACAAACAAAAATATGTGTTTGTTGATTTGAAACCCCACACGGGTGTTGGGATGATATTTGGCGTACACCAATCCCAATTATTTAATTATTGTCGATCGATTGGTCGACAGACTGTGTAAGCGTCGATTATTTATATTTGATGCTTATGCAGTTGTGTGGTGCACTTTGGATGATGGTTGATTATTTATCAAAGCTATTATATACATGTGTTGTATGGAATCCATATAATTAACATTATATGGTGATTGATTGGGCCTCATTCCAATCGGGAAAATAAATGAACTGAAAAGAAAATTCATGTGTTGAATATAAAAATAGTCATGTGTTGACGATATTCATGTGTTGAGTAAAATATTTTAAATAAAATAATTTACATCTTTATCATATTTACAATTAGAATCTACTTCACGGTGGAGTCTAATTAAAATCAAACGATTAGATACCATAGTTTTATAAAATATTTTACATAACAAAAATAGTGATGTGTTGACAGTACTCATGTGTTGAGATTAGTCGTGTGTTGAAAGAAATATAGATTCATGCGTTGAATGGGATAAATATTCATTTGTCGAATAGAGTAAAGAAGTTGTGAAGAATATAAAGCCGTGTTGATTAGTTTTGCGCCATTTTGACGTGAACGATATTTATATCGATCTTATTCAAATTGAAATGAATATTATAGCAAATTCGAATGGAAAAGAAAACGAATTTGAATTGAATATAAAAGGACTTCGAATGGAATTGAATATAAAACAAATTCAAGTTGAATTGAAAATGAACTGCAATTTAATTGAATTTGAATTGAAAACGAACTGCAGTTTAATTGAATTCGAATCGAAATTAAATTGAAATCAATTTGAATTGAAACGAATTTGAATTTGAATTGAATTGAAACGAATTTGAATTCGAATTAAATTGAATTGAAATGAACTCGAATTGAATTGAAATCAAATCGATTTGAAATTGAAGATGAAGTTGAAATTGTTTTGAAACGAATGTAGAACGATTTATAAAATTCGTTTTAAATAGAAATCGACGAAATATATATTATATATATTATATATATAATATAATGGCCTGAATAGAACGCGCCGCGCCACGGCAGTTCGTGAATTTCGACCATTTATTTCAAACGGACATTGCGGGAGATCCGACCGTCGGATTCTCCTATAACCGGAACCGTTGGGTTCGTATCGAAAAGAGCTTTCCAATGAATATTAGAAATCTAAAATCTAACGGTTGGATTTGGAGTTATGTCCAAATCAAATTCGAAAAAGGTCGCTGTAAGTGCAGTTCGATGGCCGTTGTTGGAAATCGACTGTACGGGCCTTGATAAAATTATTAAAAATATCTATAATTTGTGTAAAATTATAATATGTGAATTGGGAAGAATTGAGCTGGAGAATTCCACATTTGAAAAGATAAAAATAGATTTTTATCGAAATGAACTAGTTTTGAACTAGAATTAAAATCAATTTATTTGTGAAATAAATAAATTGAATTTGAAAGTGATTTTAAAAGTAATCAATATTCCCAATACGTGGAGTGGAAGTGGAGTTGAATCGAAATTATCCTCGGAATATTTCGATGTTGGATTTCGTGACTATACAGATATTGTTTTGGGAATTTGAAAGATATATTATATATCGTTATTTCCAATACGATATTTGCTGGTTTCAGAATTTGATATTGAATATAAGCCGATATATTTTCTATTCAGAGCCTTGTATTTAATATCAAATGTGATTTGGGTTTATCGTGAATCGTGTTTTAGATGACATTGGTTCTTTAACCCAGTTAAAGACAGGATATTGATTTTTGAAAGAGATTAAAGCTAAGTGGAGTTTTAATGAATGTTTAATTAGATTGAAAAGTGAATTGATAATTTAAATTATCAAATCTGAAAGGTGATCGAGAATGGAGTACCACCAGTTTTGCTCCAAAGCGATAGTTAAATCTTTAATTAGATTTGAACGTGAAATGGTAATTAATTCTACCGATAACACAGTGGTGTTAGATGTGGAGTATTACCAGTTTTCTCCATGGGATATATAGGTTGGGATTGGGAAATAAAATAAATAATTACTTCGGTGTGGTTCGTTAATCCCGACTAGTTTGAAATGATACCCATAGGAGGATTAAAGAATAAATTTAGAAGAATTTATCTTGGATAAAATTAATGGGAACATTTCCCTAAGAAATAAAAGAATATTCTGAATTGGAATGAGGCGTTTGTTGTGTTTGTGTAACATTCGTTTATTATATACGTGGGTTATTCAGAAAGGCCGGGTTTATACCCATTCTGAATAACCGATTCGACGAGATGTCGAAGATGAAGACGGTGGTAGAAGACCGGAAGTCTTCACATCGTTTGGGTGATTACCGATGATCTTGATTGGGCTGTACACCCAAGATGAGGGAAACAGTTGGTGATCGTCCAGACGTACTTGGAGATGGATGGATATGCGAGGAAAGTGCCTCCGGTTTCGTTCAGACCCAGAACGAACTTGTAAATGGATTGTGTGTCTGACATTGGATTTTATTCTGTGTTGATTGATCTCTATTAAATATACATCTGTTTGGCGGCGGAGAATTTATTCTCTTGCTTAACGCCCTTGAAACGACCCGCAAATCCGTACCCTTTGAGTCGACTAATAACATCACACGTCCAACTCAAATTGCACAGAAATACGAACCATTATTAGAAAGAAGTTAGAGGGTGAGAAATAGAAAGAAAGAAATATTAGAATAGGAGAAAACGAAGATCACAAACTCACAGCGGAACGAATAAAATATATTAGATAATATACTTTTGAAATATACAACAATAACTGTATATATACATGCCATCATCAGAGCAAAATAGTTATCTCTGGAACAGTTATAAACACCTGTTTCCAGATACAACAAAATACACAGCGGAAAATATGATAGTCTATAGCTAACTGGTGAAGCCTCCTTCTTCAAGCTCCTCCAAGTGAATCTGAAAAAAATCCCGACTACTTGACTGCCCGTACAAATTTGGGCACCCAAGAGTTTAGGGAAAACAAACAAAATAAACTCTGGGTCAGTCATGGGACTGGTGTGAGTAAACTCCAACCATTGGTTTAACTTTCAAAATCTTTTCGAAAGAAATGATAATCGTAAGACCGATCCACACATAAACACGGATGGGTTTTACCTTACGATAACCCAAAACACTTTGGAAATCATATATTATCTGATATTATAATAATGTCTAATCACAAGTAATTAAAATCTAGTAGAACGCTTGCATCTCACGCTCTACATATATAATATACAATCAAACTCGTAGGCGCTTATTGGAGATTGGATTCCAACTTGACAAGGTATGGGACCACCTTCCGAACGTGTATCTCTAGAGGCAAATACACTGGGTTCAACAAGAACATCTTGCAACCCGGCCCACACATGACCGACCACTCATTTCGCTTGAGTGTATCGAATGTATACCACCGACGGTTGGGATCAGCAACCGCCTCCCGATAAGGGACAGCATCGATAGATTTAAGAACAAAAGGAATTTCTCTAGATAGGTGATCATACATCCTAATGGGTGCGACCCACATAGCCATGCTGCCTGCCCGATTTTTGTCCACTTCCGGGTTGTGAGGCTTGAGGTTTGAATTATCTTCCAGAACATCTGGCCATCATTCACTTTGAATGCCACATCGTCAGATCCATCGGAAATCACTAATTGATTCCCACAAAAATACTCAGATTTGTTAGGCTAAAGAAGTTTCCCTTCTATGCCACTAACTTCGTACGTTTGAAGGAATCAACGTACGTAACCCCCTTTGGAAATACTCTGTCAGACACTCGTCCATACAAGTTGCCCTGGGTCTGGACAAACCGAAGGCACTATTCAGTACATCCATCTTAGGCACTGTTATCTAAGACTTATACAATAGCCCTTGCACTTCACTCCGTCTTCAAGATATTCAGCATACTTGATTCGCAACGCTTATGCCAATACGGAGTGGTTCTCTGGATAATAATCCAACCGGTCTCTCCATATTAACAACGTTAAAATGGTCAAACTTTGATAGTCGGTGATTTAACTATCAAATGAAAACATGTCGGTGTGCAAACAATGATATTATTTCCAAAAGGAAATTCTATCGACCAAACATCATTCAACGTTTATCCCTTTTAGTTCATTCATTTATTCATTTTTCTTTTCACTTTCATTTACATTCCTTATTCAATATATTTAGAAAATATACGCTATTAACATTGGAAAACATTTCCATTATCTGTCCTCTATATTCAGAAAACATTTCTGACTCTCATTTGGAAAACATTTCCAAATCTCCTTCATTTTTGTTTTAAAACAGATGTTTGAATAAACATCGCTATGCCAACTCACCATTTCACTCATTTACTAAATCCACTTAATCACTTCCACTCTCGAACCTTATCCACTTCTTAGTTAAAACTAAAGTCAATCAAGTTGGGGTATAATTACCTCTCAGACGTTAACTGAACGACATTTCTTAACTTTGAATTAGTCAGAGCTCACAACTTTAAACCAAACATTTCTTACATGACTCTCGGATTTGATCTACGGACACACCTTCTTTATAAAAATACTGATTATAACGGTAACGTTATAATCGCTGTCTTCAAATGTTTGGTTTATAAAACATTGCTTTCACCAACAGCGTTAAACCCGCTATCTAGCATTATAAAACACTTATCATAACCATAGCATTAAGATTGCTATTAAAACAGTTATTATAACGGCAGCGTTAAAATTGCTATTTAGATTTACCAAGACATTTATTATAACAGCAGCGTCTAAAATTGCTGTATAGATTTACAACATCTATTATAACAACAGCGCTAAAATCGCTGTTTTAGTTTTATAAAAGCATTTCTTACAAAGACAGCGTTAAAATCGCTGTTTAAAATTATAAAAGCATTTCTTAGGACAACAGCGTTATGATTGCTGTTTTGAATAAAATACCGTGTGCGACGCACACGCTTCCGTTGTTCATTTAAAAACTCTGTTTATTTTAAACAATTCAAGTTCTCCTTTAAACATATTTATAAACTATACATTTTTCTAACCACTTAATTCGATTTCTATAAATCCCCTTTTTATATATTTTATTTGCAAAATATTTCCTTGTTTTAAACTATTATTCTTTTATTTTAAGCATTTGAAAATCTTTCTTTAAACTTTCCTCTGTACTTTGCTAAATTCGGATCCATTTCCAAATATTGGTTTCAAAACTGATACTCACTTTCAAATATACATTCATATTTGAACTCACCCTTTTTATTTATCCAATGGTTAATGATCCATTTATATCTTTATTTATAACATTTTTCTTGGTTTACCCAATGGAATAGGTTTCCATTTGCAACTCAATGAAAAAGAAGTTATTTCTAATTTGGAAATAAACTCTGCTTTTAAATTCTAATTTCCTTTTTCACATTCGATGATATTTTACGGTATCTAAAATACCAGGTTCCTAAGGCCAGGGTAAACCAAACACACAAATTCAACCATGGATAATGTAGCATAACATATATTACCATCAAATAAAACAGTAAATAAAATGTTGAGGGATCCAGTTGGATCCCTCCAACTTGTTTCCCTGCATCCACAGATGTTAATAACATCAATAATATTATTTCACATCAAAATGAAACATCAGAACTAATGATCAATTAATGGTGTAATCCCATCAACCAATTCAACCAAATTTACCAACTATTCAACCAATCAACCATTGCACATTATAAAAATATTTAAAACTCGTTTATATATTAAAATATAAACGAGAGGGAGTAAGTGAGTTTACTCACCTTGGATTGCAGTTGACGGTTTCTGCTTTCATTTTGTTTACAGTCAAACAGACGTTTGATTTTATCATAAAATCTCAATGCTCTGTTCTCAGCGAAACCAGTTCCACAAAATAGACCACGTCGCTATAATTCAAGTAGATTCGGTCGCGTTCTATTCGAAATCCAAAATAAATTGCTCGTTCCCAGTTGTTTATGAACTCAAGATCATTCCTCCACCTCCAGTATTCTCTGAACCCGACATCTTTACTTTGAACCCCGAACCCTTCCTCCCCGGCCTCCTATTCACATCCCAACCACCCCCTTGAACATCTCTTCATTGATGTTGTCAAGTCATGAAGTGATTATACAGTTCTGTTTTCATATGGTATAGTTAAGCATTTAAAAGTATGCACTTAATATTGGGTTAATCAGCAACTTAATTAAATAATTAATTTTACCGATTATGTTTTAATTCGTGAATCAGGTCTGATGTCATCTTCGTTCGCACGCATCTCCTTTTTGGTCTTCTGCTCTCCAGTGTTGAACCGTATAATAGCCATTCACCTACCAACCATCATGCCACCATCGTTCAATTTAGCTGACCCCTTCCAATCATCAGTCCCCAAAACTTGAATACCTCACTGGCCTCTCTTCTTAATACCCATCCCTCCTTCTAATATCAGCTAACCCGTATGGAACCACGTCCTTAAACACCAAGCACCTCCACGGGTTTGCCGACACCATCTTCGAAGACCGAACCATTTTCACACTCATAGTCTCGCTACAGTCCACTGCGTGATCTTCCCGGGAAGCATCCTTTTTCCGTGAGTGTCGAACATGGAGGGAGAGGACTGAGGGATGTTGCAAGAGAAGTTGCGAGAGAAGAGAGCGGAAGCGGGAGGGTAGAAGCAGCAGCAATGCGATGAACTCATTCTTTCTTGTGTTGGAGTTGAGTCTTTCATTTTTTTTTCTGAAAAAAATAGGAGTGAGCAGGCTTTTATAAGGGAAGAGAGCAGGGTCATTCTCGTAATACACGTGCTTAGCACGTTTACGTGGTACTCACGTTACCTTGGGTGGCACGTTTACGTGGTGCTCACGTTTCCTTGGGTGACACGGAACAAAATGGCGTGGGAAGCACGGCTTGACAATAGAGACTTGGCACGCACACTATTTTCAAACGTACAGGGAAAGATACACTTTTTTTTCTCTCTTTATTTATTTATTTATTATTATTATCTTCGCATGCCTTAGCTTCCACACAGTTTTACCGTATTCAAATTTCAGCTGCATCCTCATAATTTCGGGTATTGGATGGTACGCATTTGGACGGCAAATTTGGCTAAAACCTACAGAATATAGAAATGATTTTATTATTATATATATTTTAGACTATTGCTGTTAAGAATTTGTCCCTAAGCATGCATGCATATGTTGCTTTGATGGTCACGTTATGGATGTCTTTTAGCATTTGATGGTCACATTAATGTGCCATATTTTACTGCATGCATGCCCACCTATCTTCTGGATAGTTAATAATGGTGTCTTCAAATACTTGTGTTGTATAATTTAAAAAAAATACAGATGGAGAAACACAGAGAACTGACATCTTCAAATATATACGTTTATTCAAGTTTTGTGAAGTTTAACGGTGCGCTATTACGTAAAATTCAATTCGCATACGAGCTGCTACGGACAGAAGTAAGAATACGGTCGTGTCCAGCGAGGTACCACGATCCCAAAAATATAATAATATCGGTAGTTTAACTTATATTATGAAACCCCAAAATATTGATATAGGGTGCAAAATACTCTAAGTAAAAAGTTGTGTATTTAATAAATTAAAAATTACAGAAAAATTCTAAAAATTTAATTATAACTACGTCTCAAAAGAACCTTGCCCAAATTCGAGACCGTTATTCAAATATATTTAAATAACCGTTATGACCGATATACGGTTCCATAGCGAATTTCTGAAAATTTTATTTGGACAAAACTTTTTATTCCTGCTATGAAATCTGGATTTTTCACATTCGTTGGGAAGATATTTTCAAACAGATTCAAATATTTCTTGTTTCGCTAAAATCCGATTTATTTTGAATCCTGTAAGTTCAGTTGAAATTTGAAATCGAATTTTCAAACTACCGCGCCATTTTGAACTCGTTTTAAATTATATTATAAATTATACGTTTAAATATCGTTTTATTAAATAAATTCCTATATATAATTCAAATAAAATATTTAAACAATTTAAATATTCAGAATTCAACGGCAAAAATCCGGGTCGTTACAGCCCTTCTCTGAGACGTATGAGCTCAGAGGTTGTATATCGATGGACATCAGTCGCATGGAGTGAATTGCCAATGTGGCATGCGTAAGTGGCAATTGATCAAGGCTTCTGTTGAAAAGCAAAGTCTTGTGGTTGATGATCAAAGCACGGCCTGTGTGGCGTAGCTTTGTGTATAACGTGAATTCGCGAGCCTCACACCTCGGTATGAGTCAAAAACGGGATAGTGACTGCAGGGAGAGCACGACGTTTCTTTCTAGCTAAGGTGGTGTCAGTGACCTACCAGCCCTGACATTTATATACTTTTCACCTGTGTGGTTGTTGGATATGAGGCGCCTCGGATATAGGTCTGTAAGGACCGGGAAACGTGTGTTCAGGAATAACTAATCCTCAAAAGTAAGAGAGGACCGGCCCTGAAGATCCAAGGATCATAGTGGGGTCCTGGGACATTTGCTAGAGTGTCTCGAACGCGGAGAGGAGCTTGCCCCTTGCCTCGGCTCATGACGGAATCCAATTTCCAATACGTGTATTGCGGTTTTAATTGTAGAACTAGTATGGCGACATGATAGATGGTACCCATGCCGCCTATGATTGATATTTATGATTGAAATTGTTTTGACACTATACACTTATAATAGTATCAAATAATGTGTTTTAAACGTATCAAGCATGCTTTGGCTGTTATAAGGGAAAACCCTATCCTCCGGCTTGCGTTGCATTGTGTGATGGGAGCTGGGTCTTATAACAGCTTCATTTTTCTTTATTTAGCATTGCGCTGTTTGTTTTATGCACTAGTATTCTTGGGAGGAAACCCGTTCCGTGTTATACGGCATGGTCCCTTGATTTACCTAACTTTAAAACCAATATTAATAACTGTTTTAGTTCTCACACCAGTCACATGACTGACCTGGAGTTTATTGTTTTAACCTAAACTCTGGGTGCCCCTATTTTCCACACGGGCAGCTAGTAGTTTTGGTTTTTGCAGATTTACATTCACAGGGTCCTGATTAACAGCTGGAACGATGCTCGGAAAGCTCTGTATCCGTGTATCACTTTCAGTTGTATTTTGTATTATTTTCCGCTGCTATGTAATTTATTGTAATCTCTGATATTTATCCAATGTAATTTATTCATTTATACTCTGTATATTCTTGTATCTGATGGAATTGTTGTAATAACAATGAAATGTTCTTTTGTATGCGTTCTATTTTGTCTTGTCCTCAATTCTATCCGTGCTTTCCCGTGAAGGAAAGCACGAATAGAATTGAGGACAAGACAAAATAGAACGCATACAGAAGAACATTTCATTGTTATTACAACAATTCCATCAGATACAAGAATATACAGAGTATAAATGAATAAATTACATTGGATAAATATCAGAGATTACAATAAATTACATAGCAGCGGAAAATAATACAAAATACAACTGAAAGTGATACACGGATACAGAGCTTTCCGAGCATCGTTCCAGCTGTTAATCAGGACCCTGTGAATATAAATCTGCAAAACCAAAACTACTAGCTGCCCGTGTGGAAAATAGGGGCACCCAGAGTTTAGGTTAAAACAATAAACTCCAGGTCAGTCATGTGACTGGTGTGAGAACTAAAACAGTTATTAATATTGGTTTTAAAGTTAGGTAAATCAAGGGACCACGCCGTATAACACGGAACGGGTTTCCTCCCAAGAATACTAGTGCATAAAACAAACAGTGCAATGCTAAATAAAGAAAAATGAAGCTGTTATAAGACCCAGCTCCCATCACACAATGCAACGCAAGCCGGAGGATAGGGTTTTCCCTTATAATAGCCAAAGCATGCTTGATACGTTTAAAACACATTATTTGATACTATTATAAGGGTATAGTGTCAAAACAATTTCAATCATAAATATCAATCATAGGCGGCATGGGTACCATCTATCATGTCGCCATACTAGTTCTACAATTAAAACCGCAATACACGTATTGGAAATTGGATTCCGTCATGAGCCGAGGCAAGGGGCAAGCTCCTCTCCGCGTTCGAGACAATCTAGCAAATGTCCCAGGACCCCACTATGATCCTTGGATCTTCAGGGCCGGTCCTCTCTTACTTTTGAGGATTAGTTATTCCTGAACACACGTTTCCCGGTCCTTACAGACCTATATCCGAGGCGCCTCATATCCAACAACCACACAGGTGAAAAGTATATAAATGTCAGGGCTGGTAGGTCACTGACACCACCTTAGCTAGAAAGAAACGTCGTGCTCTCCCTGCAGTCACTATCCCGTTTTTGACTCATACCGAGGTGTGAGGCTCGCGAATTCACGTTATACACAAAGCTATGCCACACAGGCCGTGCTTTGATCATCAACCACAAGACTTTGCTTTTCAACAGAAGCCTTGATCAATTGCCACTTACGCATGCCACATTGGCAATTCACTCCATGCGACTGATGTCCATCGATATACAACCTCTGAGCTCATACGTCTCAGAGAAGGGCGTTAAGCAAGAGAATAAATTCTCCGCCGCCAAACAGATGTATATTTAATAGAGATCAATCAACACAGAATAAAATCCAATGTCAGACACACAATCCATTTACAAGTTCGTTCTGGGTCTGAACGAAACCGGAGGCACTTTCCTCGCATATCCATCCATCTCCAAGTACGTCTGGACGATCACCAACTGTTTCCCTCATCTTGGGTGTACAGCCCAATCAAGATCATCAATAATCACCCAAACGATGTGAAGACTTCCGGTCTTCTACCACCGTCTTCATCTTCGACATCTCGTCGAATCGGTTATTCAGAATGGGTATAAACCCGGCCTTTCTGAATAACACACGTATATAATAAACGAATGTTACACAAACACAACAAACGCCTCATTCCAATTCAGAATATTCTTTACATTCTTAGGGAAATGTTCCCATTAATTTTATCCAAGATAAATTCTTCTAAATTTATTCTTTAATCCTCCTATGGGTATCATTTCAAACTAGTCGGGATTAACGAACCACACCGAAGTAATTATTTATTTTATTTCCCAATCCCAACCTATATATCCCATGGAGAAAACTGGTAATACTCCACATCTAACACCACTGTGTTATCTGTAGAATTAATTACCATTTCACGTTCAAATCTAATTAAAGATTTAACTATCGCTTTGGAGCAAAACTGGTGGTACTCCATTCTCGATCACCTTTCAGATTTGATAATTTAAATTATCAATTCACTTTTCAATCTAATTAAACATTCATTAAAACTCCACTTAGCTTTAATCTCTTTCAAAAATCAATATCCTGTCTTTAACTGGGTTAAAGAACCAATGTCATCTAAAACACGATTCACGATAAACCCAAATCACATTTGATATTAAATACAAGGCTCTGAATAGAAAATATATCGGCTTATATTCAATATCAAATTCTGAAACCAGCAAATATCGTATTGGAAATAACGATATATAATATATCTTTCAAATTCCCAAAACAATATCTGTATAGTCACGAAATCCAACATCGAAATATTCCGAGGATAATTTCGATTCAACTCCAATTCCACTCCACGTATTGGGAATATTGATTACTTTTAAAATCACTTTCAAATTCAATTTATTTATTTCACAAATAAATTGATTTTAATTCTAGTTCAAAACTAGTTCATTTCGATAAAAATCTATTTTTATCTTTTCAAATTTGGAATTCTCCAGCTCAATTCTTCCCAATTCACATATTATAATTTTACACAAATTATAGATATTTTTAATAATTTTATCAAGGCCCGTACAGTCGATTTCCAACAACGGCCATCGAACTGCACTTACAGCGACCTTTTTCGAATTTGATTTGGACATAACTCCAAATCCAACTGTTAGATTTCAGATTTCTAATATTCATTGGAAAGCTCTTTTCGATACGAACCCAACGGTTCCGGTTTTAGGAGAATCTGACGGTCGGATCTCCCGCAATGTCCGTTTGAAATAAATGGTCGAAATTCACGAACTGCCGCGGCGCGGCGCGTTCTATTCAGGCCATTATATTATATATATAATATATATAATATATATTTCGTCGATTTCTATTTAAAACGAATTTTATAAATCGTTCTACATTCGTTTCAAAACAATTTCAACTTCATCTTCAATTTCAAATCGATTTGATTTCAATTCAATTTGAGTTCATTTCAATTCAATTTAATTCGAATTCAAATTCGTTTCAATTCAAATTCAAATTCGTTTCAATTCAAATTGATTTCAATTTAATTTCGATTCGAATTCAATTAAACTGCAGTTCGTTTTCAATTCAAATTCAATTAAATTGCAGTTCGTTTTCAATTCAACTTGAATTTGTTTTATATTCAATTCCATTCGAAGTCCTTTTATATTCAATTCAAATTCGTTTTCTTTTCAATTCGAATTTGCTATAATATTCATTTCAATTTGAATAAGATCGATATAAATATCGTTCACGTCAAAATGGCGCAAAACTAATCAACACGGCTTTATATTCTTCACAACTTCTTTACTCTATTCGACAAATGAATATTTATCCCATTCAACGCATGAATCTATATTTCTTTCAACACACGACTAATCTCAACACATGAGTACTGTCAACACATCACTATTTTTGTTATGTAAAATATTTTATAAAACTATGGTATCTAATCGTTTGATTTTAATTAGACTCCACCGTGAAGTAGATTCTAATTGTAAATATGATAAAGATGTAAATTATTTTATTTAAAATATTTTACTCAACACATGAATATCGTCAACACATGACTATTTTTATATTCAACACATGAATTTTCTTTTCAGTTCATTTATTTTCCCGATTGGAATGAGGCCCAATCAATCACCATATAATGTTAATTATATGGATTCCATACAACACATGTATATAATAGCTTTGATAAACAATCAACCATCATCCAAAGTGCACCACACAACTGCATAAGCATCAAATATAAATAATCGACGCTTACACAGTTTGTCGACCAATCGATCGACAATAATTAAATAATTGGGATTGGTGTACGCCAAATATCATCCCAACACCCGTGTGGGGTTTCAAATCAACAAACACATATTTTTGTTTGTGCAGTTGGGCGATGTGTAAAATTTATCAACCCAATCAATATCAGTTAAATCAGTGTACATAAACAAACCGTCCGGTTTGTAAATGAATATTTTATTTTATTCACTTCCACGTTAAAAATTATATTTTTAACGATAAAATATTCTATTTCAACACATGAATTTCTATTCAGTTCATTTATTCAATAAAATGATATTTTTATTTTTCTAACATATTTTAGAAAATTTTGGCGGCATAACGGCACGATACTAGAAACGGGACAAGGCCTAGCCTTATCCCCGGTCTAGTGAAGGCCCACGCCATTCACCCATCAATCAAATCAATCCATTCCACCAAGCAATTCAATTCAAACCAATTAGACTAACCAACTACACAAGCAAACAATTTAACAAACAAGCCATCCATGGTCTGTGGATGACGGGTGTCGGGTGCTTCTAAGCACCGTCTGCATCCTAGTATATATAAATATAACTAGAAAAATAAGTTTAGAGTGAGAAGTTCTCACCAATAGCTATCCAACTTCACGACACTTCATTTATAGAAATCTTCTTCATTCTCGCCTTTTTATCATCTTCGTTGCCCGTAGTCACTACATATATAAAAATCACACATTTTTATATTTTGATGTCTTTAAAATAAAAGTCACATTTTTATTTGTTTACTTTCAATTTTTAAAAATCATATTTTTATAATCACTTCATATATTAAAAAATCGCATTTTTTTACTTCGATGTTCAATATATAAAAATCACATTTTTATACCGCTACTATATAGATAAAAATATAATTTCACATCGATATTCGTATAGTAAAGATTATATTTTTATCACGCTATTCTTCATATAAAGATTCCGCCTTTTCAAAAATAAAGTTTTCGCCTTTTCAAAAATAAAGTTTTCGCCTTTTCAAAAATAAAGTTTTCGCCTTTTCAAAAATAAAGTTTTCGCCTTTTCAAAAATAAAGTTTATATTTCTCCCGAAGTAAAAATCATATTTTTACTTCACTACTCATATCAAAATATCGTCTTTTCATATTTAAAAATATCGTCTTTTAGATTTTAAAAATCACGTCTTTTAGATTTTAAAAATATCGTCTTTTAGATTTTAAAAATCGAATCTTTTTCTTTGCTAACTTCATAGAAAAACCGAATCTTTACTTATAAAATTTCATATCTTTGTTAAATTAAAACAGATGTATTATATATAGAAATCGCTATCTTTATACAAGTAAATTATATAAATATAAATCAAAAAATAAAAGTGTATTATAATTAAATAAAATAAATGAAATAAAGAAGAAAGCTTACAGTGGATAATGGGGTGGAGATGGCGTTTCACGTCGGAGCAGCTGGGGGGGGGGGGTCGGCGTCTGTGGGAAGCGGTGGAGGCTAGGGCTAAAGGGGCGTCGGGTTTTGGGTAGAGGGGGGCTCGGTTGCGTCAGGGGAGGGGAAGAAGAGGAGGGGGTGCGCCCGCCTCTGGCGCGGCGGTGGCCCATCGGGGGGGGGGGGGGGGGGGCGATGCGGCGGCGGCTTCCCCCCCGTCGCTCTCGTTTTTTTTTTTCTCCTTTGAATCGAACGAATGAAAGAAGGGGGTGGGCCAGAACGAGATTAAAGGGGGAGATTTAATTTAATTTTTTTTATTAATTTAATTATTTTCTTTTTTTCAAAAAGTTGACTTTCACATACGACCTCGAAACGAGGCCCACCGCCTGTCGTCCATAGCGTTTTACCCCCATTCCGAACACAATGGGATATGTTTCGTAGGTTGATTTGATCGTTTGAATCAGTTTCCGTTGAATTTACATTTAAATCACTATATTGAATTTTAAACGTACATTTCAAATTACCGGGGTTACATACTAACTCGAAAAATTCCAGAAAAATATTTTCTAGCTTCGTATTGACGATACGGTCCTAACAAAATTAGTTTCGTCGAATTCTGAGACCGTTGGAAAAATGGTCAATTTCCAGTCGATTAAAATCAACTGAAATGGTCTAAACACGTTTTCCTTTGCCACACTCACCTATTGATTCCCGCTATGAAATTTTGATTTTTCGGATTCATTGGAAAGATATCATCAATTAGATCCTAATGTTTTTGGTTTCACTAAAATCCGGATTGTTTTGCACCCGGTACATTCAATTGAAGTTTGAAATTGAATTATCGAACTACCGCGCCATTTTCAATTCTATTTATAATTATATATAAATATTTATATTCTAACGACGACGTATATAATATATACGTTCTAATTATATTCAAAATAAATTTCTCGTCGATATTATTTAAAATAATTCATTTTAAATATTCAAAATTCGCTAAAATTGCAAAAATAAAAATTTTAAACTGGCCCAGATTTTCGGGTTATTACAAGTTTTCTTCATTTTCTTTGGAGACAATAGCCATAGATAATGGGAAAAAACCTAAAAATACAAAACAAATAATTATTATTTGGAAACAAACAATATATCTCTGTCATTCACTATCAAATTTCAGAAAATCACACTTAAAAAGTAGAATTTCACTTGACAACCTGATATTATTTAAATTTCAAATGTACCAACAAAACTTAAATTGGAAATTATTCTGTTTAATAAATATTAAACGTAAGATAAAAACATGAAAGGAAAAAAAATACAAAGTAAATTAAACAGTTCATAATAGTTCATATTAAATAAATTAAACAGTTCATAATAGTTCATAGCATTTCATAATAGTTCCTACTTCCTAACAGTTCAAATTATCTAAGTGAAGTTTGTTCGATCGATATCATGTCCCTTTGTCCCTCCCTACAGAGCTATCACTCATTCATGTGTGTTGTGCCTAATTGGAACTGGGCATATGCATGGTGAACATGCATCTTGTTTTGTGGACCGATGTGGACAATTTGCACGGCTGTGCATGATGCATGTGGATTCATTTCTTCTCAAATGCCGTATTATACAGACCATTATACATACATATACATATACAAATATATATATATATATATAACAGTCCATATGATCCTGCCGTTATTAATAACTAAGTAATGAAAAATTAAATATATTTCTTACAAAATCCTTTCTTAATATAAAATCACATTCCTTGATGGTGGCTAATTCTACTCTCCTCCATTTATATTATCCACTCTATAGCCAGCTAAAGACCATACTGATAGAAACCCTTTGATTTAAAATAAATAAGCAACAGATCATAAAATTTGTAATTTTATAAACAAAACTAATTCAAGGCAAATTTTAAGATTTTGACAACAATAGTGGTAAAAATTGCAACATGAAGCGAACCAAATCTGTAAAGACCCGCAAATCTGAGCTACCTGAGTTGACTAAATACACCACACGTCCAACCCAAATTACACAGAAATACGACTCATTATTAGAAAGAAGTTAGAGGATGAGAAATAGAAGGAAAGAAATATTAGAATAGAAGAAGAACGAAGATCACAACTCACAGCGGAACGAATAAAATATATTATATAACATAAGCTTTGAAATACAAATCTGTTTTGTACATATATACATACCATCATCAGAGTACACATAACATTTGATCCAGCGGAAGTAACTCTAAATAACTAACGTTGAAGCCTTCTGCTTCAAGCTCCTCCAAGTGTATCTGTAAAAGCCTGAAACACTTGACTGCCCGTACAAATTTGGGCACCCAAGAGTTTAGGGAAAACAAAACAAAATAAACTCTGGGTCAGTCATGGGACTGGTGTGAGTAAACTCCAACCACTTGTTTAACTTTTAAAAATCCTTTCAAAAGAAAAGATAATAGTAAGACCAGCCCACACATAAACACGGACGGTTTTTACCTTACTATAACCCAAAACACTTTGATATCAAATCCAGTGATATTATAGTAATGTCTACATCAAATAAATAACCAAATAGCAGAACGCTTGCATCTCACGCTCCACATATATTATAAAATCCAAAAACCGCATGGCGCTTATTGGAGATTGGATTTCCATCACGACAAGGTATGGAACCACCTTCCGACTGTGTATCTCTAGAGAGGAATACACTGGGTTCAACAAGAACATCTTGCAACCCGGCCCACACATGACCGACCACTCATTTCGCTTGAGTGTATCGAATGTATATCACCAACGGTTGGACTCAAACCACCGCTTCCCGAATGGGCAGAATCGATAGATTTAGAAACAAAAGGAATTTCTCTAGATAGGTGATTATACACCCTAATGGGTGCGACCCACATAGCCATGCTGCCTGCCCGATTTTTTGTCCTTTCCCGGTTGTTGAGGCCTGAGGCTACGATTACTTACCATTCCTTGATAACACAATCACTTTGAATGCCACATTGTTAGATCCGTTAATCACTAGTTGAGTTTGCACAAATATTCTGGATGTTATGCTAAGGGATAAATCCGTTGCAACCATATATATTCATACAGACCAACCCATTTGATCATTGGAAATACTTTGTCAGACATTCGTCCATTTACGTTCGTTCTGGGACTGAACGAAACCGAAGGCACCATTTCTATTTAATAGAAAAGCCCTTGCACTTCACTCCGTCTTCAATATATTCAGCATACTTGGTTCGCAACGCTTATGCCGATACGGAGTGGTTCTTCGGATAATAATCCAACCGGTCTCTCCATATTGACAACGATGGTCAAAACTTCGATAGTCTGTGATTTAACTATCGAATAAAAACAAGTGTTCAATCAACATATCAAACAAATCACTGGGCTCTTTAATTAATATTTCATTAATTAAATCTCTTCTCCATTTCCTCTATCAATATTTGTTAACCAAATATTTTCAATAATCATCTCGGCCTCTTATGCCATTTGGAAAACGTTTCCAAATATCAACTTCTTTTATTTTCTATATATTAGAAAAATCTCTATTTGCAATTGGAAACAATTCCAATCACTTATCTCTATCCCCTTTTGTTTACAACATTCGATTTTTATATTCACTTTACTATCGAATTCAATACGTCGATACAATGATTTCAAATTATCAAAATATCTTAAAAATATTCTAACTCCTTAAATATCCGGAAAATTTCGCCATAACCTCCCCTGTATCGGGAGCATCGGGAAATTTCAAATAGCTTCCCGGTATCTTCTCCAATCGAAAAGAAAAAGGAAAAGCCAAGCGGCTTGCCGATACGGCGCATAAAACCCATATATGAATTTAAACATGTACCTTTTTGTCGGGCACATAAATAAAAATCTTCATATACTCCATCCCATATCTGTTTAACACCTGTTCACCTGTTTTCCAATTCAATTCAACTTAATCCATTCGTTTGAATTCAATTTTTGAATCGTTCGAATTCAGTTTCGCTCCATTATTCTTTAGTTAGCCCTTTTGCCTATTTCACTTCTTTGTTTGAACATAACACGTTCAAATAAAATGTTCAACTTGCTCACAACCAAATTGAATTTCAATTTCAATTCTAGTTTCCTTTTTGATTTCGAATATAAATTTTTAAATCGAATATACTTATTCAAACCCCAATATTCATTCGAAATCTTATTAACTAATTTCTATTCAATTTAGTTAATTCTATTCAATAAACCAAAATCTGGTTTTTGTTTCAAAATCATATTCATTTTCACAACTTGAATTCACATATACTTTACAACTCAACTCTGAAATTCTCTAAATAGAAACTTCGGATTTTATTTGCTTAAAATCCTTTTATAAAATGAAATAAACCGTTATGGTTTTTAAATAGTTCTGGCGCTGTTTTTCTGAAAATTTGATTTTGACATATCTCAAAATCTATACGACGAAATTCAGATTTTTCTCTTTCATTAGAAAACTATTATCAAATCGGTCCTGACGTTTCTTGTTTCGAAGAATTCCGACTTCAATTGCGTTCTGTATACTCGATTGAAGTTCAAATCGCTATTTTACGAACTGCAGCGCTGTGGCGAGTTCGTTTTAATTATATTTATATATGTAAACCGTTAACTTCTTTAAAATGAATTCAATTCCATTTTAATTCTATTTGAAACTTCTATATTCCAATTTCTATATTTGAATTCTATTGAAATTCAAATATTCAAACTCCTTTTTAAATTCTAGATTCAAAATTCCATAGTTTAAAATTCTATTTGAATGCTATATTCAAATTCTATAATTTAAATTCCATTTGAATTCCTTTTGAATTCTACATTCAAATTCCCTATTCAATTCTCTTCGAATTCAAATTCTATACTTATTCTATTTGAATTTCAAATATCCAAACCCCGATTCAATTCTATTTTGAAATTTCAAATATTCAACCCCTTTTTAATTCTATCATTCAAATCCTCTTATTTGAATCCTATTTCAAATCTAGTTTCAAAACTTCATTTAAATTTCTATATCCAAATCTATTTTCAAATTTTCATTTGAATTTCTATATTCAAATCTCATAGATTAAATCCCATTTGAATTCAATTTGAATCTCTTATATTCAAATTTCATTTTCCATTTCCATTTGAATTCTAATATTCAAATTCATCTCCAACCCATTTGAATTCTAATATTCAAACTTATTTTTAACACCCTTTTGAATTTCTTCACTCAAATCCATTTGAATTCCCTTGAATTCAAATCCCATTTCAAAACCATTTGGATTTCCTATTTTGAAATCCTATTTCCAATTCTACTTTGAAAATCCTATTTCAAAGTTTATTTCAAATTCTATTTTGAAATTCTACATTCAAATCTCTATTCGAATTTCTTTATTCAAATCCCTGTTCAAATTTAATACTTGAATTTCTATTCAAATCTCTATTCAAATTTCATGTTTGAATTCCATTCAAATCTCTATTCAAATCTCACATTTGAATTCTTCTTTGAAATTCTATATTTCAAATTCTATTCAAATTCTTCTTTGAAATTCTATATTTCAAATTCTATTTAATTCTTCTTTGAAATTTTATATTTCAAATTCTATTTAATTCTTCTTTGAAATTTATATTTCAAATGCTATTTAAATTCTTCTTTGAAATTCTATATTTCAAATTCTATTTAAATTCTTCTTTGAAATTCTATATTTCAAATCCTATTTAATTCTTCTTTGAAATTTTATATTTCAAATTCTATTTAATTCTTCTTTGAAATTTTATATTTCAAATGCTATTTTCTATTTGAACTCTTATATCCAATTTCTTTAACCAAGTCTCGACTTCAATTCCTTTTGAAATCGATATTTCTATTTTTCTTTTGACGATAAATTTCTCATTCAAATTTCACACTTGTATTTCTATTTCTGAATTATCAAACGATAATCCTTTTCTCTTCATTTTATAACTTCGTTATAAAAGAACTATTTATAAGCTTCGTTTATAAAGGAACTACTTGTTATATTTTTCAAAAACAAGTTTTATATTTTTATTCCATTTAAAAATTCAAATTCTATTTAAAAATAGAAATTTCCCTTTTTAAATCTCAAATATCCTTCCACGATATTTTTATAAATCAATATTCAAGCCCAGTGATATTTAAAACAATCAAACCATTCAAATTTCAATCATTTGATTTATAACACGTCATATATGAATATATATATGAAATCAAACAAACGACAAACAAACAGATAATATATTTTTGAGGAATCCAGTTGGATTCCTCCAACCTGTTTTCCTGCATTCACAGATGTTAGCACATAAATAATACCCATTCTGCTTCGTGGCAGAATATCGCGGTATAGAAGGTCATCCACTAATCATAGCGTGGGGCGTATAGGGTAATCATCCGCTATGAAACTGCGGGCATCCGCTAATGAGACTGCGGGAATCCAACCAATCAATCAACCCAATATATATATAATATCCTAAATAACTAATATATATAAAACAAGCAGAAAAATCCAAACAAGCAACAACAATTATTTTTAACGAAATAAAAATAATTATAAATAAAAGGTGAGTGAGATTTACTCACCGTGAATTCTATTTAGCGAATTCCCTTTCCAAATTCATTTCGTCTCGCCTCGAATCCAATCAAATCATTTATCTTGATCCTACGATTATTTAATTAAATTATCGAGTGAAAATTTATTTAATTTAATTCAACTACTAAATAATTAAACAAACTATTCTGCGTATAACAAATTTCGATAAAAGAAAACAATATACCTTATTGCCTCATAAATAACTCGACCAATCCGCGAGGTATAACCTCAACAGCCCTAAATATGTAGTCAGTCCCCAAATGCCTCATACTGCATTTCTCTACAACGGCAATCCATCGAACAACATACAGGCAGTCTCCCTTTTCTTCCTAACCTGAGTTTCACTGTGCTATTTTCAGTTCTCCAATATCGTCGCGAGCTGCTTCCCACACTTGCGACTGATCTGCTTCCAAAGTTCGAACCCCTTAATCACTCAGAAACCCACGTTGCGTCTCCCTCTTGAAATCGATACTTCTATTATTATTATTTTTCCCAGGGGACAAACCAAATCGCAAGCCTGGTATCAACGTTGAGCTCCTGTACTGGCATCGAACAACAAACCCAAATCGCATCCGTCGAGCTCCTGTGCTGGCATCGAACAACAAACCCAAATCGCATCCGGACGTTGACCTGCCCTAGCTTGACTAGTTCGAGTTCGATCCCTCCCAGAATCACCGCGATTTTTCCCTTTCAATCTTCGGTTAGTAAACAACGGAGGAGGGTAGCGGCTTTGGAAATAAAGGGGTTTTGATTTACTTATTCTGTTGAAATGAAAATGAGGAAGAGGGAAAAGGATATCGCAGTTTTAAAGAAAGGGGATGGCCATTTGATTTCTGAAGCTTTGGTCTTCATTTTCGTTTGTGAAGAATTTCAGAGGGATGTCGCGATTTTATAGAAGAATAGGGGGACAGGAGGTACATGGTATTAAAGAGATGTTGGTTAAGTACACCGCATATTTAATTCGACTAGATTTAAAGAGATTTTTATTTCTTTTTAAATAGATATCGATTTGATTTCGATCCCATCCACTGATTAAATAAATCGGGGTTCACAATGAACTGCTATTTTAGCGTACCGACCATCGTTATAATGTTATAACGTTGTACTGTGCTCAACAGAATATTTTTCTGAAATTTATTTCGAACGTATACATATAATAACCATATAAATTAATATAACATAATCAAAATAATTAATTCCTCAATAATAAATTATACTTATTATCAATTCTATTCAAACTGAATTTCTATAAATCATTTGAATTATTTTTGATTCAGTTTTACTTCGATTTCAATTATATTTCGTCTTACGAAAATGTAATATCTTCGATATTAAATTTGAAATTGATATTTAAAACGATAACATAGTATGTATATTATCCATTCAATATTTAAAACCATACTAAACATTAAAAATAAACTGTTTAAAAATCTGGGTCGTTACAAAATCCCTAACAATAGGTAAATAAGTGAAAAGAATGAGAAAAGAGCAAACTGAAGTAGTAAAGAAAGCAACAACTAAAACTTAAGAGCGCGTTTGGTTCATATTTTCAAATTTGGAAGGTTTGTAAGTAGAAAGATACATATGACGTACACATATCACAAAAAAACAATTTTTTTAATAAATTTTCCATCATATTAAGTAAACAGTTCTAAATATTAATTAAAAGATATCATCCTACAATTGAATATTAAATATAAAAAATCATACCTTGATTCCCATTTTTTGCTGTAGCAGCCATCAAGCAACCATTTCTACCTCGTAAAAAGGTGGCATCAAGAAATATCATAGGACGACAATGGCTAAATCCATAAATGCAAGCTTCAAATGATAAATAAAGTCGCTGAAATTGATTGGTATACTCATCAACATTAATAGAAGAATAACTACCCGGATTAGTTCTATCAACAGCCTTCAAATACCAAACCAAATCATTATATGATTGTTCTTCATTACCAAATGTTTCCTTTAAAGCCATTTTTTTACCGGTATAAGCATAATAGTGACTTAAATCAATATCATAATCCCTTTTAAAACTAGCTCTGATATCTTTCGTTTTTCTACATGGCTCATCTCGTACTTGGTCTAGAATTAGTGTCTTCACAAGATCACTATTAATTAATGGACTACTTATAGATCTAAAACCACCACCACATGTATGATTGGGCTCAAATTTTCGTACTAAAAAATGATCCATTTGCTTCATTTTACAAGATGCATGGATTCTAAAAGAACAATTATCAACATGACATCCAACTGTAATACGCTTTTTACTATTCTTTACAAATTTTGATTTAAATCCATTTCTCACACAATATCCAACCACAGTTCTTCGAAAATCAATTGCAGAATCAAATTTTTGTCCAACTCCATCAAAAAATTTCAAACTAGAACCCTTTTTCAATAATTCATTCAAATTTCCTTTTTTCCCTAAAAAGTCAACACTATCAACCGTGCTTTCATCATTTCCAATAGATCTACTATCAGAACAAGATATGCTATTATTTCCAACAAAATTTATACGACCAATTTTCTTCCGCTTCACAAATAAAACCAAATAATCTTCTTTTCTATAGAAAGTTAAACACAAAATAGCTTGCAAATCACTATTCGTTTCGATAAATGTAGTCTTAGAATCTTTAATGTAACAAATATCAAAAGATAAAGGAGTAAGATTTTTCCACACTTCACAAATCTTATCTCTAATAAATGAAACTATAGAATCCAAACTAACTCTTAAACTAAAAGTATGGTTGTTAAAATCAAAATTAACCATAACGGATTCTTTGTTCCTGTAAAGAAAAACAAAATAGCATTAAATATAATATAATAAAAAACAAACTATAAAATAATTCAGCAAACACCATACCTTTGTTCACCTAGATTATCCATCAGAAAAGATATTACTAAGATCGCCTAGGGCAGTATAATCAAACACTAGAACAACCTGAATGGGGCAAAGTAACCATCGTGTTAGTTATTGGCAGCTTAACCAAATGGACATAGATGACTAAATATGAGCGTTAGTTATTTCAATCTGAATGGGGCGAAGTAACAATCGCGTGAGAACACAGATTGCTCTCTGCTGACTACTCATGTTTAAAGCATCGTTAATTGCCTAAGTATCAGCAACAAACAAGGAAATTTTGGTCATCAAGGCATCTACAATTAGCAGCATAGTGCAGCCTTAATGATAGATTAGCAATGACCAAAATTTTAGAGAGGCCGCAGCGTCCCCGCGTCACTATATGGTCGCTAATTGACGTCGGAAATAAACCCTTTTTCTAGTAGTGTACTCAACTGATTAATGACATTAATACGGTTTTCTAATATTCAGGCTTAGAAATTTTATGAAAAACTACAACAATTATTAAACAGTGAGAAAAAAAAAACAAGCATTGGGGAATTTTCAGTATTTAACTATTCAGGATTAGAAGGGTTAATCACAGGGGAAAATAAATAAAAAATAAAAAGCATTGGGGAATTTTCAGAAAAACGAAATATTAGATGCTGACAAGCAACAATCGAATCGGCAAAAGAAACAGTAAGGACTGAAAAGATTTCTCGTCCAAATTGATTTTACTCTTCGTATCAGAGAGTATCACAATAAAAGATAGAGACCTCAATTTGATCAGATTTAGGTTTAAAGAGGAATCAATAACCTGAACATTTAAAATGCATTTAAAAAATCAAAATAAGGAAAAAATACCTGAACAAAGCCAAGGCAGTTCTTGAATTAGATTATCGGCGGAACTTTTTTATTTATTTGATCGAAGCAAAAGCGGAGAACGGCAGTACTAAGAACCCTAATTTCTGGATACGCGGCTTGGAGCGAGAAAGCGGAGAAGGATTGTAAATTTCGTGGAAAAAAAAAGAACAGAAGTAGAAGAGGGTTAGTTTGGGAATATGAAATTTGAGTTGAGTAGTTGATTAGCACAAAATCGGAAATTATGTCCTGGAAACTTAATGTTTTGAATCGGTGGCCTGCAAAGAAATACACGGCCGCATAGATGTACTGAACCATAATTTCCAGTCAATTCTAATTGGTTAAACATGATTTTAACCTAAATGACATGTTTATTTACATCACATGATCTTAGCATAAATGGCAATTTTAAACATGACCTTATTCTAACATGATATTTTTAACATAACATGTTCTAACCAAAATGATAATTATGATTTCATACAAATATAAATTTAACACAAATGACAAATATATTTTATCAACTCTAATTTAACATACATGACCTTTATAATTTGTCGTTTCTAATTAAACACATATAACATCTATGATTTGTCAATTCTAATCATACATGACATTTATGATTAATCAATCCTAATTAAACATACATACAAATTTATACTAATATAACATGCATAACATAATTGTCAATTGATAAATTTTATACTAATACAACATGTATAACACAAATGATAATTTTATGTTCTTCCATAAAAGACAAAATTTAATTTACATGAATGTATTTTTTTTTGTTTATTTACCTAAATGTAAATAAATGTAACATTTTCTCTTCCATGTTTATTTAAATGTAAATAAAGTTTTCTTTTTCTTTTCATGTCTATTTACCTAAATGTAAATAAATAAAATCTTCTCTTTTCATGTCCTATTTACACAAAAATGTAATTGAATGTATCCTTTCATTTTGCATATCCTATTTACATAGAAAATGTATCATCAAAATTTTTGTTCTTTTCATTTACATAGAAAATGTAAATAAAGGTGTCATCAAGTTTTGTTCTTTTTATTTACAAAGGAAAGTGTAAATAAAATGTGTCATCAAGTTTTGTTCTTTTTATTTACAAAGGAAAATGTAAATAAAATGTGTCATCAAGTTTTGTCGACATCACTAATTCAACAAAATAAATAAAAAGTGATATTATAATCAATTCAACATTTTATAACTAAAATGTTATCTTTATTCAATCTTAACATTTTATAACTAAAATGTTATTTTTCTTTATATCTTAACAATTTATATAAATTCTAGTATCATATAAATGAATATTTCCTATGTTAACATTTTTCTATAAATTCTAATATCATATAAATGTAAAGTTTATATTTTCACATTTTTCTACGAATTCTAATGACATTCTAATTTAATTATCCTACTAATTTAATCATATTCTAACTTAATGACATTCTAATTTAATGCCATTCTAGTTTAATGCCATTCTAATTTAATGGCATTCTAAATGACATTATAATATTTCAACAGGAAAGACAAATTCATCTCGACATGAATGACAAATTCATTTAGCATAAATGACAATTTCAATTTTAATATAAATGACAATTTCAATTTTAACATAAATGACGATTTCAATTTTAACCTAAATGACAATTTCAACATAAAAGGTATTTTTTTTATTCTAATATGATAATTTTCACATAAAAGGTATTTTTATATTCTAGTGTAGCATTTATAACAAAAAGGTTAATTTCTACGAAGGTGTTATTTTCTATTCTAACATAACATACTCTAAATAAAGTGATGTTTTGATCTAACGAATTAAAGATTAGATTTTTATTCGAACTAGAACATATCATTCAACAAATAATCATCACCACAATTCATCACAAACAATAATCAACAAAGACCAAATAACCAACCTAAATTTTGAACGGTGCATAATATATTACAATCAAAATCATTATAAATATGTATATATAATTTTTATTTAAATTTAGAATGAGAAATCTCACCGTGGTATTTATCTGAATTTCCAACAGTCTCCGTTTTTGTCCTTGTCTGTTCCATTGCGAAGTGTTTGAGACTATGAGTGCAACGCAACTCGTTTCACTGAATTCTGAGTTCGTGACAAAAAGTTACAATTGTTTGAATCTTATTAACATAAATTAACTAATTAATTATATGATAAATATTAATTACATTGGCTAATCAAACAAGGGCCATGGTTCTGCTTCTTCTTCCATCGCGATTCTCTGTATCTCGTAAACCCAATCCTCCACTTGAAACCTCGCTGTCGCCCATCCATACAGGCCGACGACCAATGATCGATCACCACCATCCCGAAAGTTGAACACCACCGTTCAATTGATCGAGCTCGATCCTCTCTTTAAATTTCCCTTTTGAGGTGTTGGAATTTATTGAATAAATTAGAAGAACAAGGAGGAAGAAGGTTTGATCATCGGTGGCCATTGAAATAGAAGGTGGCGGCTGTATACTTTTTAGGGGATTAGGTTTTGTTATTCTAATATTTATAATAATCTAATATTATTAATTGAACCTTTAAGTCCCGTTTCTCCTATTCAAAATTCAAAATAGAATAAGAAAAGGGAAAAAATGGGAAGGTATTCAATTGGATAGACAGGAATAAAAAGAATAGAAATATACACGTGGGTCCATTACAATTTATATTTATAACCTGCCCATTATGATTTATATTAATAACTTCATTCTTATGTAAATTGCTCATTTTTTTCTTAGCCGGTTTGTGTGAATTCTAATATCATATAAAATAACATTTTATATGTAAACATTTATGTGAATTCAAATATCATATAAAATAATGTTTTATATATAAAACATTTTCTGTGAATTCAACTATCATATAAAATATAAAATAACATTTTATATGTAAACATTTATGTGAATTCAAATATCATATAAAATAATGTTTTATATGTAAAACATTTTCTGTGAATTCAAATATCATATAAAACATAAAATAACATTTTATATGTAAACATTTCTTATCAAAAATGTTTATTTTTACTTCAACTACTATAACACATTTATTTCCTTACATTCTCTTTTATTATGTGCTACAATAACACATTTTTTTCTTTTTATTATTTGAATTTCAAAAGTAGATAACAATGAAAGGGAGAGAGAGAGATGATAAAATGGTAAGAATTAATGCTATTTGTTTATGAACATGTAGTCTACGTTTGGAATTTCTAAAAGTTAAATTTGAATTGACAGAGGAAATATTTAAGAGGACAGCCAAAGATATATACATATACATATATATATAAATGTATTGTCAAAATTTATTTCATTTATAACCTACACTTATTTTCAATCAATAAATGTCATTAAGGTTCCTACGTTACGTGACGTTAAAAAGAATAAAGTTTTAATGTAAAACGTTTCATGTTTCTACATGACATTAAAAGATTAATTTTTAATGTTAACCAAATTCATGTTCTTACATGACATTGAAAAGTTAAGGTTTTTTTTTAATTGTAAATTAAATTCATGTTTTACATGACATTAAAAAGTTAGACTTTTAGCACTAATCAAAATATGTTCATTCACATTAAAAGAATAACTTTTTAATGTAAATCATTTTTATATTCTTACATTTATATAAAGACTAACTTTTATTTTAAAACATATTTCTTTTTTTTTCTTTTTTTTTAATAAATTCTGATGCATTTTCTAACAAAGTTTCCTTAAAATAAAATTTTAAATTGGTTCCAAAATTCCGGGTTGTTACATTACATTTAACAAAATAAGTTAAAATTAATTACTTAAATAATTTATTTAAGTTTCCCCTATACATAAATGCAATTTCAATATTTCAAGTTTAATTGTATATTTATTAGCTCAATTAAATTCATAAAATTTAATATTAAATTCCAAATCTCCATATTTAATGGTATATACCCAAATCATAGTTATAATTATAATCAATGCAAATTATGACAATTAATAATAGATTGATATTCATTGCATAATCAAATGATTTATATAATTCATATTCCATTGATTAAAATTACGAATAAAAAAATAAATATCAAATTTAGTTAGACCGTTTTATATTGTTAATTCGATATAAATTTCAAATTCCATTATAAATAGATTCTCAAACACCTTCATTATCATATATAGCTATTGCAGTTCATTGTTCAACAAGTCAATTTTAGTTCATGCCTTATCAATATACGATATAAATCATAAATTTTAATATTTAAAACAATTTTGTTTTTAAATCATATAAAATTTAATATTTTAAATTGTCGCAAAATTTGGGATGTTACATCTATGATGAAAATAAAAAAATTTATTTAATTTACAAAGTTACAACAAAGATGAATTCTTTTTATCATAATCTAAAAGTAAAAATGAAGCTTTTAATCCTATTCTTTTATTTATATCTAAAATGTAATAAAAGTGTAACTTCTTAAACTATGCTTTTTATTTGCACCTAAAATGCAAATAAAAAATGTAATATTGTAATTTATGATTTATTTGCATCAAAGAATGCAAATAAAAATGCAACTTATAATTCAAGGTTTTATTTGCATCTAAATTTGCAAATAAAAATGCAACTTCTAATTCAATATTTTATTTGCATCAAGGAATGCAAATAAATTTCAACTTTTAATTCAATATTTTATTTGCATCAAGGAATGTAAATTGTAACGACCCATGTTTTTGGCAGTCAAATATTTTATTTTATTTATTATTTGGAATATTAATGAATTTTAATATTGAATTCGTTTATTTAAAACGACGTTTAAACGTTATAATTTATATAAATATAAATAGAGCTTGAAAATGGCGTGCAGTTCATAATATGGAGTTTTGAGCTTTAACTGAGAATACAGGACCGATATAAGTCGGATCTCTGTGAAACAAGAAACGTTAGAACCGTATTGATTAAAATTTTCATATGAAAGAGAAAAACCCAGATTTCGTGTTATAAATAATAAGTTATGGCCAAAACAAAATTTGAAATAATCGCTGTGGAAATAATTATTAAAATATACGCGTTAAAATAGCCGTTTTGCAAACGGACTCAGATTTCGACGAAATCAGTTTCATTGGGATCGTATCGTTAAATTATTGTACGATGTTGAATGGCATGGTAAACCGATGTCGTACGTGGCCACGGTAGTCATAAACGCGCTTCAATTTCTATAGTGCGTAATTAATTTAATAAAGGGTTATTTGGGTATAACCTGAGCAGACCATCGAATTAAGCCGCGAAACCAATTCCATTGAGTTCGTATCGTCGATTAGAGTCAGGATAGGTATATAGTTTGTTATTTTTGGATACCGTGAAATTTGGTGTCCAAAATGGCATTGCGGTGCGCGTAAAAATACCCTACTGGGGAAACAGTCTCAGAATACGACGAAACCGGTGCCGTTGGATTCGTATTGAAGAATTATTTTAGGATATTAAGGATTCAAGTTGATCGGATTTATCTGGTGATCGTGAAAAAATTAAACGTGTGTTTATTTCTGGTTTTATAAAGGAAATTTTTTCATACGACCTCGGATTTCGACGAAACTTGTCCCATTGGGTCCAGAATACCTTTTTACACCAATATTAGTTTTTTTATCAGTAAACGAAAGTCGACTGTGGTTATTTCTGCGTGTTACTTCACCACGAAGTATCGTTTAATAATATTTTAAATAAAACCTACCCTATACTGTTTGTTATTGATTACTTTCCCATCGAACAGCACAGTCGCGAACATATCTACCATGTCTCTCTCCTTTACCTACTATTTCTTTTCATTCTTTTCTTTCTTTCACTTAAAAGGGACACTGCATGCCTAATATTGTTTCCACTAGCCTATATTGTACAAATGCACGGCCTGTCGAAGTGAAATTGAAATATCAGCATACCTAACATACTGCCTCCCTCGTTAAATCAAGTCACTTTCTAGGATCAAGACCATGTAGTATTTAATAGAAATATTCCCATGAGTTAGCTAACCAAATTAATACGTGCACATGCTAAAATAACCTATTCATGTCACTTTCTATTGGTGACAATTGCATGCTAACCTACAAAAAAGAGCAGCTGCCCTATTCTTCTACGGACATACGCACAAGTCTTTTCTCTAGTAGCCTAAATTCATTTCAGCAAGCTAATCTATACTGTAAGAAACAACGTCGTTTCAGTCCGACTTTATTCACCTGTATATAAACACATGTATCGACTCTCTGTTCTATTTCACCTCCTTCCCATTACAATGAACTGATCACATTCTTCTACATATGGATAAAACCCGCCATGGCAGTAACTATGGGTCCTGAGTATGATCACGGTGGCCAAGTACGTTCGGTGAGTGTTGTTAGTACCTGGGGGTTCGGAGTCAGGGGAGGGTTAGCGAGGAGAGCAAGGCCTCTTGCGGTCAGGTGGATGGGTTCGAGTCGGGTTTCCGGCGTTCTGATGAAATGGACGGCGTGACAATAGTGAAGTGGGAGAGATGTTGGGTGTTTCGATGATGCTGGTAGGGGTAGAAGCATACTGTTGTGGAACGAGGAAGTAGTAGGAAGGAGGGGGTGCGAGCTGATGAAGGATGAGGCGTTGGGAGAATGGCAGCAGTCAAGTGGTGAGATGGTGCGGTGATGATGGTAACTGGGTGGAGCAGTGGTGGCTTTGAAGTTGCGGTTTGGGGTAGTTGGTTTTATATGGGAAAGTGACGGATGTGGCATCACAATACGAAGAAGAACAGTATATACAAAAATCAGGGAAAGTATGCGAACGATGCAAAGAAGTGCCAAGTAGTGGAGCCAGCGTTTCGAAACACAAGGTGAAACTGATCATCCTCAAATTTTTCTAACGTAATTATACTTAGTTAATTTTAATTAATTAATATATATTTAGTTAATTAATTAGGGAAAATCAAAACGTGAATTTGCAAGAGTGATGAAAGGTTTATCGGACCCGTTTGTTTGCTTTTCTGGGAGCAGTGGTTGGAGCCGACTATTTTTGACGTTAATAACTAGGAGCATCAGGGACTGTGCAGAAGCCATAGGAAGCAAGTGTCGGCTGATCTGTTAAGTAAAATGATTAGGAGTGGATTTTTGAACCAAAGCAACGTTGAAAGGAAATAAAAAGAAAGGTGATAACAGGGCTCAACGAGTGGAGCAGTTTATGCATGAAACATTAACGCGAACGGTATGATGAAGAACAGGCACTGTGAAGGAAAAAAAAGGGACACGAGGCAGTACGGTATTTGACTGTAAATTGGTTACAACATAATTTATTAAAAATAATTGTTTAATTAACAAAGATAATTATAAATTTTATTGCTAGATGCTGAATGAAAATGGGCGTGAGAACAAGAATTGATATGGAACAAGAACGACCGTGACTGTAAGGGAATGACGAGAGCAAACAAAGGAACAACATATGTGTTATTGTCGACGAAGCATCGCAGATAGAATGGAATGAACGGTAAAATGATTTGCCTTTCGATTAAACGTAATTAAGCTAATAAAACCACAGTTAAGAAATTAATAATTTAAATTAATGATATAAATTTGCATAGTTGATACTTTGCTCATATCTGATCAGTATTGGACCAAGCAAGTACCATTGTGTTTGTATGGACGAGTACCACGCTTTGGAGTTGGAATGGGCAGTGACGGAAACAAGTGAAATTCTCAGTTAAATCAAACGCTATTTAATTTAATTGAAAACGGGATCGTTATTGCAACGACACAGCTCAAGGTGAGCTAAACTCACTCAGTTTTCCCATTTATATTTTATAAATTGGGTTTATATTTTGTGTGTGCTCTGTTTGCTATGGTTGACTATTTGCTAGTCATATAATTTATTTGTTGATTTAACTGAAGAAATTAAACTATTGTTTAATTTCAATAAAATACCAGATCGTTATCTTAACGATTGGTTCCAATAAAGGTAACTTACCTTATTGGTCACGTTTATCAATAAACGTGTTTAATGGTTTGAATTGTTTGATCTGATTGAATTGATTGATCTGTTTGAATTGTTTTAAACTGTGTGGAGATAACCGTTTGTATACAGAGAGGAACAGGTTGGAGGAATCCAACCGGATTCCTCAAACATATTATTTATTGTCATATTATCATATGAACCGTCATGATTGGGTTATTTGTAACGGCGCGATTTTTGACCCTCCGAAAACCGTGTCATTATTGAAAGAAATTAGAAGATGAGATAGAAAAGATAGAACTAATAGAATAGAAGAATAAGAAGTTATCAGAAATCTCACAGCGGAATTTAAAAATACAAATACATTACATCATAGGGTCTAATACATCATAATACATCAACAACTTACATCATCATAGTACATTCACATAATAATACATCATGATATGGAAATACAAATCTAACTGGATACATAGGTGTAGTAAACTACTAGACTTGTCCTGCAACTTGAACTTCGTAAGGTTCCATTTGCCAACCTGAATTACTTGCCTACTCATAATAAATATTATGAGTACCCAAGTGTTTAGGGAAAACACAGAAAATAAACTCCGGGTCAGTCAGGGGACTGGTGTGAGTAAACACAGTTAAATAGATGTAAACAGGGAAATAAGGAATAAGGTGTTTCGTTATTAATAGATTCAATTACTTTAGAAATCTTAAGCCCAATCCATAACTAATATATGGAAAACGACCCTTGTATTTTAAATATCAAAACGTTTGATATTTATGATAGTATTTATCAAATAAATAATCATCTAGTGAATCGCTTGCATCTCACGTTCACGTACATAGAATAAAATCTAAAACCGTCGAGCGCTTATTGGAATTTGGTTTCTAACTGACAGGGTATGGGAGCACCCACCGATCAGTGTACTCTAGAGAAGATACACTGGGGTTCAACAAGAACATCCTGCAAAACCGGCCACACATGACCGTCCACTCATTTAGCTTGAGTGTAACGAATATATTACCACCTCCACGGTTGGGAATGACCCACCGATTACCGAAGGTAACAGCAGTGAAAATAGATTAAGAAACAAAAAGAAATACTCTAGATGGTGATAATATACCCTGCTTGGGTATGACCCAACTAGCCATGCTGCCTAGCCCAACTATTGTCTTTCTCGGTTTGTGAGGTTTTAAGTCACGTTACCGTTTTTGATGGGTTATTCTTCAACGCCTTTGAATATCACACCGTCCTATCTGATAGATCACTCATTTGTTTCCACAAACATATTCTGGGTATAAGGCTAAAGAAACGAATCTCTCCGCCACCAACATAATACACTTATGTAAAATCGATGTGAAAAATCTGATTGATATACGTTGTCAGACATCCGACTGTTCGGATCTGTTCTGGGATTTAACAGACCGTAGATACTATTTTGAAATAGTCCTTGCATTCTTCATCTTTATCGATTCCCGGTATATGTCGTAAAGTTCGAGTCGAAGTGGAAAGTAAATTCCGGACTCTTCGAAACGATGTACGAATTTTCTTTTATAGTCAATAATTTATTATCAGCTTACTGTCTTTAATTCAGTTGCACATCCTATATTTATAATTAGATATACAGTATATAAAATTCTCTGTTTCATATCTGGATATTTTAAATATCATTTACAAATGTATAGTTAAAGTGTGTGCGACGCACACAAGATGTTATACAGTTTTTATCAATATTTGGCAGTGTCTAGAAAAAGCTCGTGCTTCGCACACGGTATTTTGTCATGTTGAACATTGATGTTTAGATGATGTTTCACTGCTAAAGTTCTGCTGGAAATCATTTATTTCCTTCATATTTTACTTAAATAAATTGTTTACTAATTTATTTAAATTAAATTATCTTTAAAACTTAAGTTTCCATCTCGATGAACTTCATCGGACAACTTCGATTCTCTGACCTCACTGTCATCTTTACTGTTCCATTTCCTAAGCTAAATTAAATAAAAACTCTATTTTTATTAAATTAATTAATTACTGATTAATTATATTTTATTTATTTAATTAACTAAATTCGATTAAATTAAATTCTTGCATTTAAAAACTGTTTCTCTCTTACAATTGCCAAGTCGGATCTGGCATCTCCAAATCAAATGACCACCAAGGGGTGATCACTCACTTTCACTTGCCAAACCCAACGGATCAACCATGCCAGAAAGCCTTGCCTCGACCCTTGCTTTGCCACTCCGATCAGCTCGAAAACACTAGTGAATCCACTCGAAAATCTTGTGCCAACCTCCTCTTTTCCTTCTCCATTTTCTTTTCTGGCCTCGCCTGTACAACGTGCACTGGTGTGCACGTGCACACCTCCACCCGACATCGTGGCGCCTTCGAACCACCACCCACAAGTTCCCTTGTCACCACTGATCATCTATGACCAGTCACCACCACCTCCAGTCACCTCCCTCTCCAAATCACTCTTCCACGTTTTGAAACCGAAACCTGCTTCCGAACCTCCCCACCTACATCGACCTCGACCCGCCACCTCCGACCACCGGAGCACCTCACACCGCCTCCATTTGCTCCGCCATGTCCCAACACCGCTCCACGTCACTTCCTGGCCCACTCGATCGCCTGTGGACCCCGTATGACGCCTCCAACCGATCGAACCCATTCTGCCTCCAAAAACTTAAATCGAGCTCGCTAGCTCAAATCACTCGATGGTAAAATCATTGGGTATTTTTCCCATGATCCCCGAAGCTTCGACCTCCTCCACGCCCCCACGCCCTGGCGTTCCTCGACGTCAATCACCAGAAATTGGAAGGAATGCCAATTCCGTTCATCTCGGCTTATCTCCCTCATCCCAACGTTTAAAATCTTGAAAACACTTTTAAAAATCATAGTTTGGTATGTCGATTGCATTCATAAACCTGTATTATGATTTCAGGATGTTTGAAAATTCGAGTGTAGAGTTTGAGACAGAGGACACAGCTGTTCTCTGTTGTTCTTGGTTTTCACAGCACGTTCTTCATGCTCACAGCTTTCAAAAGGTTGTAGATGTTCTAGTATATATGTTTATTACTAAATATATACGTATGGTCTTGTGTTTCGAACAATCAGGGTGAAGTTTCAAAACACAGGAGTATCTCTTTTAACAGAGTAAGGTAGCAGTATTTCCTTGATCATGATTTTAAAGGATGAACTCATTACCCCAACGACTACTACTCATATACATGGTTTACTGATGATATAAACTTGGTGCTCTAGCATCTACACTAGTGTTAACAACATGATAACTTGCATTGATAATATATAAACATGGGAGGTATATAAAACTGTTTACTGTAAACAATGAAATCAAACTTGAACTTAGTGAGGTTTACCCACTTGTAAATAGCTCTTGAATTCTTGCTTGAAAATGGATGATAACTCTCAGCAAAAACTTGTATTTGTGTAAAGAGAAAATGCATGGAATTGGACGTGTATTTATAGGAAAATCTCTAAAGTTTTCTACAGCAAACTCTCTACCTACCCCCTTTCTCTCTCTTGCATTTGTGGTGTAAAATTGTTACAGCAAAAGTAAGTGTACCCTTCACCGAAACATCTTCTTACCAACCTCTCTTTGGTCTCTACTAAGTATATGAGCCTATGCTTGCATTAAATGCAAGGCTTGATTTCATTAAATGCTACACAACACTTGCCATCAAAGTGTAAGAGAATGGATATTTCTCTCCTGATATTTGTTTGCTACTAAATCATTTCAGCCGCAGATATATATGTATGAGGGGATTAGGTCCTAATCTACTACTTAATGATGGGTTTGGATCTTGTTTGCTTTTGTATGCTAACTTCCATATGCTAGTTGTAAATAGGATTTAGTTACACTATTTTGTGTTGCCAATATTCTCACTCTTCTCTTAGTTAGAAATTTTGTCACAAATGTTTTGCTTAAGTATGTTATAATATAAATATTAAACATACCTTATATAATTTAAGTTCTAGTGCAAACCATATATGTATATACAAACATATAGGTGATTATACACATTTTAATTGGTTGAGCAACTCAAATATATTTAAATTTCCTTATTAAAATAGATATCAGATGCTTGAAAAATCCAGCCATTACAGACTACCCCACTTAAAAGAATTTCGCCCCGAAATTACATAAGAAAGATAGAGAATTTCCAAAAGAAAATATTTCATAAACTGGTTGTTTTAGTACACATACACATATGACTAGTTCTATACTAACACTAGTCTCGATACATACAATAATACTGAATGGATGTCTAATCACTGTCAAGTCTGGCTCAATCTCTATCTCTTGCTGAACAGAGGGTTCCAGAATTAATGTTGGATTGTGCATGCATTTTCTCAAGTGCGATACGTGAAATACGTTATGAATTCCCGCCATATATTCTGGTAATTCAACTTTATATGCTTGAAAACCGATTCTCTCTAAGACACGGAAAGGTCCAACATATCTTGGTGTTAACTTTCCATATTTTCCAAATCTTACTACTCCCTTCATTGGTGAGATCTTCACAAAAACTAGATCCTCTATTTCGAATACTAAATCTCTTCGCCTTTGATCGGCATAGCTTTTCTGGCGATCCTGGGCTTCTTTCATTCTCAGCTTCACTAATTCCACTTTCGCTGTCGCCTCTCGTATCATATCCGGTCCAAGTACCAATTTGTTTTTGGTCTCTACCCAACATGCAGGCGCTTTACAAGGTCTTCCATATAATGCTTCATATGGTGCCATTTGTATACTCGCCTGGTAACTGTTATTATATGAAAATTCTACTAGGTGTAAATGATCTTCCCACGATCCTCCAAAATCTAAAATACACGCTCTTAGAAGATCTTCCAATATACGATTAACTCTTTCCGTCTGACCGTCCGTTTGAGGATGGTAAGCTGTACTGAAATTTAATCTTGTTCCCAACGTTCTCTGCAAAGCTTCCCAAAATCTACTTGTGAAAATGGCATCTCTGTCGCTTACAATGCTCGTTGGAATACCGTGCAGTCGTACTATCTCTTTCATGAATACTTCGGCTAATGTTATGGCAGTGCGCGTTGGTTTCACTGGAATAAAGTGCGCACTCTTAGTTAACCGATCTACGATTACCCAATTCCCTTCGTAGCCTCTCCTTGTTCTTGGCAAACCATCGATGAAGTCCATCGATATCATTTCCCACTTCCAGTTGGGAATCTCTAATGGCCGTATTAGTCCAGCAGTCTTTTGATGGTCTCCCTTGACTTGCTGACAACATAGACATTCATTTACGAAAGTAATGATATCTTTATTCATTCCTGACCACCAGAATACTCATCTCATATCGTGATTCATTTTATGAATTCCTGCATGGATGCTCAACTTTGATGCATGGCATTCTTTTAAAATCTCCTGTCTTATCCCATCCACATTAGGTACGCATAATCTGTCGTTTATTCTCAATACTCCTTGATTGTCCAACTCGAAGTCAGTCTCTTTTCCGTTTGTGACTCCTTGAATAATCTTTTCCAGTTTGGGATCCCTTTTCTGATTACTCATTATCCTTTCTTGGAGAGTCGGTGTGACTTCCAAAAGTGATAATATTGCATTTCTACTCAAGGCATCTGCCACTACGTTCGATTTTCCCGGTGTATAAATGATATCCAAGTCATATGATGCAAGAAATTCTAACCACCGTTGTTGTCTCAGATTTAAATCTTTTTGAGTGAACAGATACTTCAATGGTTTATGATTGGTGAAAAGTTCGAATCTCTCACCTAGCAGATAATGTCTCCACATTTTCAATGCGAAAACAACTGCCAATAACTCTAAGTCGTGAGTTGCGTAATTCTTCTCGTGAATCTTTAACTGCCTACTTGCATATGCAATCACTTGTCCCTTCTGCATTAACACCGCTCCTACTCCCTTTCCAAAAGCATCGGTGTAAACTGCAAATCCGCTCGTTCCATCGGGAACAGCTAATACTGGTGCTTCCGTTAATCTTTTCTTTAGTTCTTGAAACGATTTTGGGTCCCAAATAAACTTTTGGCCCTTCTTTGTTAACTTTGTCAGATGTGACGATATTTTGGAGTAGTCTCGGATAAATCTTCAATAGTATCCCGCCAGTCCTAGGAAACTACGAATATTGGTTGGTGTTTGAGGTTGTTTCCATAGTTGTACTGCATTTACTTTAACTGGGTCTACTGATATCCCATCTCCATTTACTACGTGCCCCAAAAATCTTACTTCCGATTTCCAAAAGTGACATTTTGAGAACTTTGCCTTCAATACGTGTTTCCTTAGAGTTTCTAGCACTACTCTAAGATGATCACGGTGCTCTTCTTCCACGAGAACTCATTTTCAACTCCCTGAGTACATGGATTCAAAATTAACGACTCATCGGAAAAATATGTCAAGGGATTACCTAAGTAACTACGATCTACCTATACTAAAATATAGTTTTTAGTAAAAATACGCTCTCTCACTATTCCAAGCCTAAACGTTTCCGAAGAACATAGGCTCTGATACCAACTGTAACGGCGCGATTTTCGACACTCCGAAAACCGTGTCATTATTGAAAGAAATTAGAAGATGAGATAGAAAAGATAGAACTAATAGAATAGAAGAATAAGAAGTTATCAGAAATCTCACAGCGGAATTTAAAAATAAAAATACATTACATCATAGGGTCTGATACATCATAATACATCAACAACTTACATCATCATAGTACATTCACATAATAATACATCATGATATGGAAATACAAATCTAACTGGATACATAGGTGTAGTAAACTACTAGACTTGTCCTGCAACTTGAACTTCGTAAGGTTCCATTTGCCAACCTGAATTACTTGCCTACTCATAATAAATATTATGAGTACCCAAGAGTTTAGGGAAAACACAGAAAATAAACTCCGGGTCAGTCAGGGGACTGGTGTGAGTAAACACAGTTAAATAGATGTAAACAGGGAAATAAGGAATAAGGTGTTCCGTTATTAATAGATTCAATTACTTTAGAAATCTTAAGCCCAATCCATAACTAATATATGGAAAACGACCCTTGTATTTTAAATATCAAAACGTTTGATATTTATGATAGTATTTATTAAATAAATAATCATCTAGTGAATCGCTTGCATCTCACGTTCACGTACATAGAATAAAATCTAAAACCGTCGAGCGCTTATTGGAATTTGGTTTCTAACTGACAGGGTATGGGAGCACCCACCGATCAGTGTACTCTAGAGAAGATACACTGGGGTTCAACAAGAACATCCTGCAAAACCGGCCACACATGACCGTCCACTCATTTAGCTTGAGTGTAACGAATATATTACCACCTCCACGGTTGGGAATGACCCACCGATTACCGAAGGTAACAGCAGTGAAAATAGATTAAGAAACAAAAAGAAATACTCTAGATGGTGATAATATACCCTTCTTGGGTATGACCCAACTAGCCATGCTGCCTAGCCCAACTATTGTCTTTCTCGGTTTGTGAGGTTTTAAGTCACGTTACCGTTTTTGAAGGGTTATTCTTCAACGCCTTTGAATATCACACCGTCCTATCTGACAGGTCACTCATTTGTTTCCACAAACATATTCTGGGTATAAGGCTAAAGAAACGAATCTCTCCTCCACCAACATAATACACTTATGTAAAGTCGATGTGAAAAATCTGATTGATATACGTTGTCAGACATCCGACTGTACGGATCTGTTCTGGGATTTAACAGACCGTTGATACTATTTTGAAATAGTCCTTGCATTCTTCAACTTTATCTATTCCCGGTATACGTCGTAAAGTTCGAGTCGAAGTGGAAAGTAAATTCCGGACTCTTCGAAACGATGTACGAATTTTCTTTTATAGTCAATAATTTATTATCAGCTTACTGTCTTTAATTCAGTTGCACATCCTATATTTATAATTAGATATACAATATATAAAATTCTCTGTTTCATATCTGGATATTTTAAATATCATTTACAAATGTATAGTTAAAGTGTGTGCGACGCACACAAGATGTTATACAGTTTTTATCAATATTTGGCAGTGTCTAGAAAAAGCCCGTGCTTCGCACACGGTATTTTGTCATGTTGAACATTGATGTTTAGATGATGTTTCACTGCTAAAGTTCTGCTGGAAATCATTTATTTCCTTCATATTTTACTTAAATAAATTGTTTACTAATTTATTTAAATTAAATTATCTTTAAAACTTAAGTTTCCATCTCGATGAACTTCATCGGACAACTTCGATTCTCTGACCTCACTGTCATCTTTACTGTTCCACTTGCCTAAGCTAAATTAAATAAAAACTCTATTTTTATTAAATTAATTAATTACTGATTAATTATATTTTATTTATTTATTTAATTAATTAAATTCGATTAAATTAAATTCTTGCATTTAAAAACTGTTTCTCTCTTACAATTGCCAAGTCGGATCTAGCATCTCCAAATCAAATGACCACCAAGGGGTGATCACTCACTTTCACTTGCCAAACCCACCGGATCAACCATGCCAGAAAGCCTTGCCTCGACCCTTGCCTTGCCACTCCGATCAGCTCGAAAACACTAGTGAATCCACTCGAAAATCTTGTGCCAACCTCCTCTTTTCCTTCTCCATTTTCTTCTCTGGCCTCGCTTGTACAACGTGCACTGGTGTGCACGTTCACACCTCCACCCGACATCGTGGCGCCTTCGAACCACCACCCACAAGTTCCCTTGTCACCACCGATCATCTATGACCAGTCACCACCACCTCCATTCACCTCCCTCTCCAAATCACTCTTCCACGTTTTGAAACCGAAACCTGCTTCTGAACCTCCCCACCTACATCGACCTCGACCCGCCACCTCCGACCACCGGAGCACCTCACACTGCCTCCATTTGCTCCGCCATGTCCCAACGCCGCTCCACGTCACTTCCTGGCCCACTCGATCGCCTGTGGACCCCGTACGACGCCTCCAACCGATCGAACCCATTCTGCCTCCAAAAACCTAAATCGAGCTCGCTAGCTCAAATCACTCGATGGTAAAATCATTGGGTATTTTTCCCATGATCCCCGAAGCTTCGACCTCCTCCACGCCCCACGCCCTGGCGTTCCTCGACGTCGATCACTGGAAATTGGAAGGAATGCCGATTCCGTTCATCTTGGCTTATCTCCCTCATCCCAACGTTTAAAATCTTGCAAACACTTTTAAAAATCATAGTTTGGTATGTCGATTGCATTCATAAACCTGTATTACGATTTCAGGATGTTTGAAAATTCGAGTGTAGAGTTTGAGACAGTGGACACAGTTGTTCTCTGTTGTTCTTGGTTTTCACAGCATGTTCTTCATGCTCACAGTTTTCAAAAGGTTGTAGATGTTCTAGTATATATGTTTATTACTAAATATATACGTATGGTCTTGTGTTTCGAACAATCAGGGTGAAGTTTCAAAACACAGGAGTATCTGTTTTAACAGAGTAAGGTAGCAGTATTTCCTTGATCATGATTTTAAAGGATGAACTCATTACCCCAACAACTACTACTCATATACATGGTTTACTGATGATATAAACTTGGTGCTCTAGCATCTACACTGGTGTTAACAACATGATAACTTGCATTGATAATATATAAACATGGGAGGTATATAAAACTGTTTACTGTAAACAATGAAATCAAACTTGAACTTAGTGAGGTTTACTCACTTGTAAATAGCTCTTGAATTCTTGCTTGAAAATGGATGATAACTCTCAGCAAAAACTTGTATTTGTGTAAAGAGAAAATGCATGGAACTGGACGTGTATTTATAGGAAAATCTCTAAAGTTTTCTACAGCAAACTCTCTACCTACCCCCTTTCTCTCTCTTGCATTTGTGGTGTAAAATTGTTACAGCAAAAGTAAGTGTACCCTTCACCGAAACATCTTCTTACCAACCTCTCTTTGGTCTCTACTAAGTATATGAGCCTATGCTTGCATTAAATGCAAGGCTTGATTTCATTAAATGCTACACAACACTTGCCATCAAAGTGTAAGAGAATGGATATTTCTCTCCTGATATTTGTTTGCTACTAAGTCATTTCAGCCGCAGATATATATGTATGAGGGGATTAGGTCCTAATCTACTACTTAATGATGGGTTTGGATCATGTTTGCTTTTGTATGCTAACTTCCATATGCTAGTTGTAAATAGGATTTAGTTACACTATTTTGTGTTGCCAATATTCTCACTCTTCTCTTAGTTAGAAATTTTGTCACAAATGTTTTGCTTAAGTATGTTATAATATAAATATTAAACATACCTTATATAAGTTAAGTTCTAGTGCAAACCATATATGTATATACATACATATAGGTGATTATACACATTTTAATTGGTTGAGCAACTCAAATATATTTAAATTTCCTTATTAAAATAGATATCAGATACTTGAAAAATCCAGCCATTACATTATTGATTTTAGTAGTGATCATTGACTGGAAAGTCATCATGTGTTGTGTTTTAACCAATGGGATATATTGGTTGAGTAATCGGCAGTAAATGGCCTAAAAGTAAATCGTTTTGTTTATATTGATTCACCTTCAGGTGAGACGATAGAACTGAAGTTATAAAATTTATTTTATAACTAAAAATAGATTTTTGAAATATATATTGTTGAATAAAATTTATTTAAAAGGAAATAAATATGTATGTTTATATTTAAGTGTAAATTGATTTTATAAGGTAACTTTTGACATTAATCAGATTTATGAACTCGCGAATAGAAATTAACCTAACGGTTAAAGTAAATAACTGTTTGGTTAAGAAACAGTTACATGGAATAATTTAAATTAATTATATTACTAATTAATTTAAGGTGAGAATAGTTGGGATCGATTAATGAGACAACTGTGCCTTGAGTTGACTAAGTCAACCATTGTAACTAAAATTTGATTATGAAATTGGTTTTGTTTTGAGTTAATCTAATAAGATAGTTTAATGAATATGGGTTTAAATTTTAATAAGGTTTTTAAAAGGGAATTACTATTTACTTAACATAAATAAAGAAATTAACTACTGAAGTAGTTAATGATTGGAATAAATTAATTTGTTTAGTTAATCATAATTTAGAAATTTCTTTTAATGGAAATCCATTAGAAAGAAATCGAAGTTGAAATGAAATCCAATCGATTTGGTGAAAGAAGTTTAAAAACGAGATTTTAAAGCCTAAGTTGTTATAACGAAGCTGTAAAAGGAATTCAAGCGAATTAAATAGTTTGAAGTAAATGTTATTTAATTATTGAATTAACAAAGAATGGGCATATCAGAGAAAGAGATTTTCAAGGCATAAGAAGGTTATGAAACTGTAACGTCCCGCCTTTTTGACCGCTTCAAAACTGGTAATTAAACCAACTTAAAACGTCCAAATCGACGGATCGTTATTTAGCTTATAGAATTTAAACACAGAATCAATACAGAAAACACAAAATAATTAAATAACACAATATTGAACAGTGAAATAATTTTTATCTATATTAATCAAAAAATTTGATACAAAGAATTTCTGTATAGCGGGATTTTAAAAGAATAGTTTAAAATACAAGAGAAATCTTTACTGTATTAAAAATCTTCAGAGTGCGCGTCTCCTAAAATCCCCAGCCTTGCAAATCTTCACATCCTAAGCTGGAATCTTTAAATCTGCACTGCTCGGGTCTGACCCGAGCATTTTATGTAAAACACAAAATACTCGAGTCAGGATTAATCATAGTTCAAGTAAATTAACTTCAATGTAAACTGAAATATAATAGTAATTCTATCATCGAAGTATACACAAAATGAAAATGGTTCACAATTATCGTATATGCAAAGATCATTTAGCATGTCAGCAAAAGAAATATAGCATTAATATGAATCAAAGGCCATTTACACTGTACGCATCAAAACATGCACCAAACTAGACCCGGTTCCATCACAAGTTCATACAAGTCCTTAGGCATGTATAAAGACATAAAAGAACTTTTGTCTTAACTTAGTATGCTTTGCATTTGTTAAACGTGCAGTTGGGAACCCTTTGCTAAAAAAAATACTATCTAACATTACAAGGAAAAATAAGGTATGAAATCCATAGAGATAAAAAGTCTGTTATAACTTCTTTCTTTTAAGTTAAACTAACTACTAATCAATTTATTTCAACTTACTTAATAAACTAATTGTAATTTAATTATTGTAATTTCACCCAAACCAAGTTAGGAAGCACTCTAGACCTGAATGCTTCCATGCGATCACAAACCCCATCCTCCCATTTGTTCACTGCTGTGAAACTTAGGTACGCCCACTTCTTATCCTTACGGCAACAAGAATTAATTTCCTCAACTCCTTTAACTAATTTACCCCTTTTCCTATTTACAGACAAGGAAGAATTTACCAGAGTTCTTAAACTGAGGTGAATCAACAAGCCCACCCTCCTCTCTATCAGTAGCATCAAAGCCATACAATATATCAAAACGGTTATTAAGCAAAACTGAGTCAAATAACTGTTCCTCAATAATAAGCGAATGAAAAATGGATGGTGATTTTTGGTGTACCATTGAAAGAAAGAAAAGTTACTTTGAACAGTCAAGACTGTAAATTTGGTTTCAGGGGTTTTAAAATTAAAACAAATCTTGTTTCCTACAACATGATGAAACGCAGGATGTTCAAATGTTTCAGACAGTGACTGGGAATTTACACAGGTCCAAGTTCACCTTGGTGCAAATGAACAAATAGTAGCTAAATTCTAAGACCGCGACTATGTATATGAAAAATGCGAAGTCAGAAAACATGATTTAAAACAACTGTCCAAATGAACCCATTAACTCGTGAATTTAGATAAGTATATGAACAACAGCAAGTGTCCAGAGATGGGTACACGGGGCAACCAGTTGGGACAAGTCACGCATGCCATGATTAGGGCTATATTTGCCACTCAATGATTTACAGACTTCATTTACAAATTCTGAAATGCAACATGGACTGGGTATATCTAAATTACCCTTGAATCTAATAAAATATGTGAAACAAAGGGACATAACGTGTACATAAATATGTGAAACAAAGGGACATATGTGAACCCATACAGATCTTTCAAGTTAATCAAAACATTAGAATCTAAAGCCATAATTTTTCCAAAACTTGACATATATGAGCAACAATGCATGAGTTTGTGTTCCGATACAATGAGCTAGTTAAGGTCCAGTGGTACGATCGTGCAGCAAACAGTATGTTAACCAAGTGATCATGCAGCAAGCAGTTTGAACGAACAAGAAAGAATAGCATCTACGACTCAAATGAACATTGTGGTCGAGCATATACAGTTCAGTGAGACCCAAATAAACACATGCAACAGTTTCTAAATTTGGTACCAGTTTTCAAAAACTCATGGAAGAGAAGCAAATGTAATTAAATGTACAGACCGTTTAAAATATGGAAACAAATGAGCTTAGGTGCAAATTCATGAATGGTGCGACATGAAGATGAAAAATTCTAGAGATAGTATTTTTTTTCTTGTGATCCAAATTTAGTCCGAGTGTTGTTACAATATGCAACGCAAAGTGATAGTTCAGTTTGAATGGCACAAACATACATACAACAGGTAACTTGCTTCGCTAAAAGGGTATAACCAAGCATTCCAGGTTTCAATGACTGGTTGATTGTAAAGGGAATAATATCAAAATCACTACCTAGGTTATTTAAGCAAATGAACATACATATGTTTGACTTTCATGTAGGTGCATTCATGTACTAAGGAGTCAGGCATTTCACCATGATTTTGTAAGTAAACATTAGTATATTGCAATCAAAACCTGTTTACAGTTCTTCTAAACTGACTCTTTCATCCAGCATTTTCATTTGATCTTTATTTAGTTGCAAATTAAAAACGTATAAGAATTTTTATGCAATTCATATGCGTCCCTATAGGTTAGTTCCTTCACCAACACAAAATACAGTAGGTAGTAGACGGGAATATTTTACGTTTACAAAAATGTAGTATTAGTTTAGAGGTTCAATGCGCCGCAGTGTTTAGACAAAAATATGGATTCAAGTGCCCCTATGCAGATAAAAATATGGATTCAACAATAGTTTTGACATCGACTCACAACAGTTTTGGAAATCAACTCAACACAGTTTTGGCAATCATCTCACAATAGTTTTGACATATGCATAGTTCTAAAGTTCATGATTATCAATAGCAGTGTATACATGTTTCATGCATTTACTTTATTAACTTAATAATGGTCGAGAATATTACAAATACAAATGTGTAAGATGGCGGCCACCAAATGAAGTAGTCCAATGAATAAACAAAATTCTAATTAAAATGAGTTTACAAAACTGGAAATTTTAGCTGTGTTAAAAAGGTTACTCTTTTAACCAAGCTGAACTTATGAAATAAATGTGTCCTCGATGTTTTAGCAAGGTAGGCAATCCACATTTAAGTAAATATATTCTTGCAGTAAAACAAGGCATGTGAATGATCATCAAAGCTGGTTCAGGTTCGATACTATCAGGTGCAAGAAAAAGTGCAAAGACTAACTACACTTAGGCAATGTAAGCAATATAAACAAAGGCAAGCTATTCCAGGAAAGCATGCAGATCAATTATGAAGATCAGGATGGCAAAAGAAGTGAGGCGAACTTTCGCAAATGGACTTACAGACTCAATTAAATTTTAATAGGATAAGTGTAATTAAATCAACATATAGTTTGTACTGTATTAACATGATTATGATCTCGGAAAATATACATATAAAAGCTCAGACAATCTCAACATGAAGAGAACCAACAGCATAAACTTGAGTGAAGCACAATTTAGCAAGCTTTGAGTGACAGTTAATTCAACCCGAAAAATCAAAACCCAATCTAGCTATTTATTTTAGATTCTATTGAAACCGACATACTTGAATCCAGATTAATCGTAAGAATCGTAAGAGGATTCTTACCTTGGACAGTGGCAAAAGAAGAAGACTTGGGCTTCGATTCGAGAAATTGACGCAGATCGGGAAACGAGCGGCTCGAGTTGAAGGCGGTGACTTGAATTTTTTTGAAGCGATGACGATTCGGTGCTGCAGTTGGTGCGAGTTAGCTGCTACAATCGATGGCAGCGACTTCTGATTTAGGTAGCAGAAAAGTTAGGGTTTCAAGAAGAAAGGCGCAGCTATGATTTTGAGGAGGGAATGGGATCTCGATTTGGAAGGAGGAAAGGATCATCCAGTTGCCATTAAACAAAAGGGGAAAACTTTTGATTTTTGCTGAAGAATTTGTGAAAGAGGGCGTGGCTTTTTTAAAAGAAAGAACCCGTGGGTACCAAGTATTCGTGGGAGCCAAGTAACCGATGGATTACATAGGAAGGAACCAGGCGGGATATTTTATTTTTAACTTTATTTCTTAGGTTACTGTTCTCATTTCGGTTGTCTACTAACCACTTTATTTGATTCCAGTTTTCGAACGTTAAATTTTCAAATCTTCCTACAGATACACATATTCCCTAGCCAATGTCCATATACCTAGACGAATAAATTTTCTAATTTATATATATCGTTAATTATTATAATTATTATTTCCACCATTTAAATTGAATCTCAAATCCCATTCAAAATACCAATCAAATTTATTCACGACTAGTTACAAATAAATATTTGATTTTCGATTAGCCATTCTGAATTTAATATCAATTCTTATTTAAACACATAAATTTTGGTTTTTAATCTCGGATCCAAATATAAAATTAACTGTTTTCAGTTAAATTCTTAATTAATTTCTATTTTAAATTGCCAAAATTTCTGGGTCGTTACAATCTTCCCGCCTTTAAAACTTTTCGTCCTCGAAAAGGAAAGATCTCCAGAGTTATACCAATGTATACTTCAAATTTCATTTTTATGTGAATTTTTCCATAATTGATCAATATTTAAGTCATCGATTATTTAATCGGAAAGTCGAATTCCTTTTCAAAACAAATTTCTTCTTGAATTTCAAATTCTGCATAAGCTGAATTTATGCATATCAAATTACTCCAAATCTCTTTATAAACCTCATTTGTCAATGATCCCTTATCCATCATTCCACTTTTTCCTTACAAACCAAACCTTCTTACATTCAATTCATTTAATTTTTCTCATCACTCATTAAAGAGTGTAAATAATATCTCCTCTTCCCGATACAAATTTTTGACTTGAAATTTTCCAAAAATCCCAATTTCTTTTATAACTTCTATACAAAATTCATGCGGAAAATATTTGTATTATCATTCCACGGCTATGGAAAAATACTTCGAAATCATCTAACTTATTTAGTTAAGCACATTTTAAATTTCAAATTATTGATTTGAAAATACTTTATAACTCGAAGTTTGACAAGTCTATTGTCGTTCTCACAGATATCAGACATACGCTGGCCAGGCGCATGACTAAAATCTACAAGTACTAAATATTCTTGCTTCAACTCACAAGTGAAAATATTTCAAAAATTCCTTTAAAAACAAATACGGAAAGTACCAATGTGATATTGATATGTTGATTGTTCAAGAATCGCAGATACACAATGGTTCCGTCTGGATCTCCCAGAAAACATCCATATTCGTAGGAAATCACTTCCCTGTGAATTTCGTCATGTATAGATCAACAGAGATATTTAAGAATCAAAAGACAACCTGAGGTCATTGAGCGTTGGTTGCTCTCTCTCAGAGTCACGAAAACAAATCATAAAATTATGAAGATAAATCAAGTCACGAGGACCAATCAAGTCACGAAGACAAATCCAGTCACAAAGACAAATCATATCACGAGGACAAACTGCTGCATTAAACAGGTGGCTCACTATCACTAAAATATCTCAATATTTCATGGCTCCATTCTACCTTTAGTAACTCTAGTGGTTACATCTCTTTCACGTGTAGATATGCCATGTGGACCGCAGGTACACAATGGTTACGCCTGGGTCCCCCAGGAAACATCCATACCCGTAAGCTTTCACAGCTCTGCGGATTACGCCCATACAATTCGACTATAGATCGCAGCAGTCATAATGGTTACGCTTGGTTCCCCCAAGAAACATCCGTCCGCCATAGGCTATCTGTAGCCCTGCGAATTACGCTACACGGTCGAATTCCAACGACTCTAGATCGCAGCGATCACAATGGTTACGCCTGATTCCCTCAAGAAACATCCGACCGCCGTAGGCTATCTGCAGCCCTGCGAATTACACTAGCAGTCGGGCTCAATGGCAACTCATGAGTTTTATGTCCGGACAACCTACTACCACCAGCAGCATATCTAAACCAAGCCCGAAATTCAAGGAGAAGGAAGGTACTTTCCTTATCGTAATTTGAAAACATATAATACTACATCCATATAGTATTTTATTTCATATAATCATACTTATGATTTTATTTCTAAATCATATTTTTCAAACTTCTCTTCTTCTTTTTTCAAAATTTTACATTTTTGTATCAAATTCTCATTCACGCATTATTACTCCATGTTCAGATTCTTCGATCGTAAATTAGCAAGCGAATAACTCCCTAAGCATCAATCCCGAAGGCCCAGAACTAACATCAGATCAATACTTAGAAAGTCATCCACTTGACCAATCTCCAGTCAGCTTTCAACTTCCTAGACCTCGTTTCTTAATTCCTTACCAAATCATTTTACGCGATACTCGAATTCAGTTTACAGATCTACTTCTTTAATGAAAAAAAAAACAATATCATTATAATTCTTCTTAGAAGTAATTCACTTTCAAGATTTCAAATAACATCATACAAATGAGATTAAACCATTAATAGCAATTTCAAAGAGTTCAAGATTTTTCATACCATTCTACTTAAATAATTATACATAGTCTTTATCTATTCAAAACACGTACATAGGAAATTTAAGATTACACACGATAGTACTACGAAACAGAGTTAACTTAATTAGGATTTACAAACTTCGATATTTGTCTGCTTTTCGATCGATGATCCATATCTTTGCGTAAACTACTTCCACGATATTCATTGTTCTGGAGTCTTCACGGAAGGATTAGTGCATTCCTCCTCCACATGACCCCACCCCTTGCAGTCCTTACAATAATACGAGATGGAGCCATCTTTATCTACGTACTTCACAGTTTTCTCCCTAGTGGCGCGCAACACTACCTGTCGTCCTTGTTGTCTCTCGGAACAGTTTCGAGCTATATGTCCAACTTGCTTACAATGATAGCAAACGATTGGTTCATCGGGCTTCTCAGCGATGGCAGGCTTTTTCTTTTTCATCTTAAGACAACGACTAGGGAAATGTCCCTTCTCTCGACATTTAAAACAGAAAATCTCAGATCGGTAAGCCTTTCCTTCTTTCTTCTTTCCCTTGTCTCCGCACGTAGCGGCGTAATGTCCCATTTTCTGACATCTGTAACAGACGACATTGTTATAGGGGTCAGCGGTCTGTTTTCCCGTAATCCTCGTCTCGTATTCCAATATTAATTCTTCCCTCTTTTTTCGTTCTGCTGCCCTTCGTTCTCGACGTGCAGCTTTTTGTTCTTCAGTTCTTGCCATTCTAATTTATCAAAACTCGTTAGCCTCTTGCGGTTCTTTTGAAACCATTTTCAATTGTCATGTTTATATTTTCTAAAATTCAACATGGTTGACTTCCATGAATAACTCCATTCCGATAATATACTCCGAACTTTGAAATAATCTCACTTAATTTATATTCTGAACTTCAGGAGAATCTCACCGTATCAGTCAACTTCATTTCCTTGATTTCCAATTTTATTTGTAACATTTCTGCTTTCACACTTTTTTTTTAAAAGTAAATATTCTTTCTTTTATCTGAACTCGTCACATCAAATTAGTCTTGATTTCATCCAAATACAAGTTCAAATCTTCCTAAAAATCCTCCTTCATATTTTGCTTTATTTACAGTTCTCGCATACTCCTTGTTAATTTACTAACAAGTTTATATTTACTATCAAATTCATATATTCGATTAAACACTATTAGTTTGAACCCAAGAATAAATCATTTTGCCAAATTCTAAATAATCTAAATAAATTAGTAATACAATTTGATACGATCAAATCCCAATTATAACCCTTTTTATTTTCAAAATAAAATTCATCGTTTCTTCTTTGAAATGATTTCAAAATTTCATTCTTCTATTCAATTTTGAATTCACAATTAATTTCAGTTATCTTTGATTTCTAAGATTCACGCTTAACGAAGTAAATTCGTTGATTCTCTTCTACTTATCTACCTTAGATACCATCTGATGATGGATTCGAGATTCAAATCCTAAGGGAACTTATTGAAGGACAGCTCGGGCAAATCCGGATTCGAAGACTGGGGATTCCGAAAAAAAATTAAATCTCAAAATAATTTTTTTTCCCGCTGTATTTGTTCCAAAATATTTCCAAAATATTTTATTTTTCGAAATCTATTTTTCAAAACATTTCTTATTTCAAAAATCGTTTTACTAGTGTTGATTCTTTTCATTTTAAACTCGATAAGCTACGCTTTGAATAAACCAAAGCTCTGATACCAACTGTAACGTCCCGCCTTTTTGACCGCTTCAAAACTGGTAATTAAACCAACTTAAAACGTCCAAATCGACGGATCGTTATTTAGCTTATAGAATTTAAACACAGAATCAATACAGAAAACACAAAATAATTAAATAACACAGTATTGAACAGTGAAATAATTTTTATCTATATTAATCAAAAATTTTGATACAAAGAATTTCTGTATAGCGGGATTTTAAAAGAATAGTTTAAAATACAAGAGAAATCTTTACTGTATTAAAAATCTTCAGAGTGCGCGTCTCCTAAAATCCCCAGCCTTGCAAATCTTCGCATCCTAAGCTGGAATCTTTAAATCTGCACTGCTCGGGTCTGACCCGAGCATTTTATGTAAAACACAAAATACTCGAGTCAGGATTAATCATAGTTCAAGTAAATTAACTTCAATGTAAACTGAAATATAATAGTAATTCTATCATCGAAGTATACACAAAATGAAAATGGTTCACAATTATCGTATATGCAAAGATCATTTAGCATGTCAGCAAAAGAAATATAGCATTAATATGAATCAAAGGCCATTTACACTGTACGCATCAAAACATGCACCAAACTAGACCCGGTTCCATCACAAGTTCATACAAGTCCTTAGGCATGTATAAAGACATAAAAGAACTTTTGTCTTAACTTTGTATGCTTTGCATTTGTTAAACGTGCAGTTGGGAACCCTTTGCTAAAAAAAATACTGTCTAACATTACAAGGAAAAATAAGGTATGAAATCCATAGAGATAAAAAGTCTGCTATAACTTCTTTCTTTTAAGTTAAACTAACTACTAATCAATTTATTTCAACTTACTTAATAAACTAATTGTAATTTAATTATTGTAATTTCACCCAAACCAAGTTAGGAAGCACTCTAGACCTGAATGCTTCCATGCGATCACAAACCCCATCCTCCCATTTGTTCACTGCTGTGAAACTTAGGTACGCCCACTTCTTATCCTTACGGCAACAAGAATTAATTTCCTCAACTCCTTTAACTAATTTACCCCTTTTCCTATTTACAGACAAGGAAGAATTTACCAGAGTTCTTAAACTGAGGTGAATCAACAAGCCCACCCTCCTCTCTATCAGTAGCATCAAAGCCATACAATATATCAAAACGGTTATTAAGCAAAACTGAGTCAAATAACTGTTCCTCAATAAAAAGCGAATGAAAAATGGATGGTGATTTTTGGTGTACCATTGAAAGAAAGAAAAGTTACTTTGAACAGTCAAGACTGTAAATTTGGTTTCAGGGGTTTTAAAATTAAAACAAATCTTGTTTCCTACAACATGATGAAACGCAGGATGTTCAAATGTTTCAGACAGTGACTGGGAATTTACACAGGTCCAAGTTCACCTTGGTGCAAATGAACAAATAGTAGCTAAATTCTAAGACCGCGACTATGTATATGAAAAATGCGAAGTCAGAAAACATGATTTAAAACAACTGTCCAAATGAACCCATTAACTCGTGAATTTAGATAAGTATATGAACAACAGCAAGTGTCCAGAGATGGGTACACGGGGCAACCAGTTGGGACAAGTCACGCATGCCATGATTAGGGCTATATTTGCCACTCAATGATTTACAGACTTCATTTACAAATTCTGAAATGCAACATGGACTGGGTATATCTAAATTACCCTTGAATCTAATAAAATATGTGAAACAAAGGGACATAACGTGTACATAAATATGTGAAACAAAGGGACATATGTGAACCCATACAGATCTTTCAAGTTAATCAAAACATTAGAATCTAAAGCCATAATTTTTCCAAAACTTGACATATATGAGCAACAATGCATGAGTTTGTGTTCCGATACAATGAGCTAGTTAAGGTCAAGTGGTACGATCGTGCAGCAAACAGTATGTTAACCAAGTGATCATGCAGCAAGCAGTTTGAACGAACAAGAAAGAATAGCATCTACGACTCAAATGAACATTGTGGTCGAGCATATACAGTTCAGTGAGACCCAAATAAACACATGCAACAGTTTCTAAATTTGGTACCAGTTTTCAAAAACTCATGGAAGAGAAGCAAATGTAATTAAATGTACAGACCGTTTAAAATATGGAAACAAATGAGCTTAGGTGCAAATTCATGAATGGTGCGACATGAAGATGAAAAATTCTAGAGATAGTATTTTTTTTCTTGTGATCCAAATTTAGTCCGAGTGTTGTTACAATATGCAACGCAAAGTGATAGTTCAGTTTGAATGGCACAAACATACATACAACAGGTAACTTGCTTCGCTAAAAGGGTATAACCAAGCATTCCAGGTTTCAATGACTGGTTGATTGTAAAGGGAATAATATCAAAATCACTACCTAGGTTATTTAAGCAAATGAACATACATATGTTTGACTTTCATGTAGGTGCATTCATGTACTAAGGAGTCAGGCATTTCACCATGATTTTGTAAGTAAACATTAGTATATTGCAATCAAAACCTGTTTATAGTTCTTCTAAACTGACTCTTTCATCCAGCATTTTCATTTGATCTTTATTTAGTTGCAAATTAAAAACGTATAAGAATTTTTATGCAATTCATATGCGTCCCTAGAGGTTAGTTCCTTCACCAACACAAAATACAGTAGGTAGTAGACGGGAATATTTTACGTTTACAAAAATGTAGTATTAGTTTAGAGGTTCAATGCGCCGCAGTGTTTAGACAAAAATATGGATTCAAGTGCCCCTATGCAGATAAAAATATGGATTCAACAATAGTTTTGACATCGACTCACAACAGTTTTGGCAATCAACTCAACACAGTTTTGGCAATCATCTCACAATAGTTTTGACATATGCATAGTTCTAAAGTTCATGATTATCAATAGCAGTGTATACATGTTTCATGCATTTACTTTATTAACTTAATAATGGTCGAGAATATTACAAATACATATGTGTAAGATGGCGGCCACCAAATGAAGTAGTCCAATGAATAAACAAAATTCTAATTAAAATGAGTTTACAAAACTGGAAATTTTAGCTGTGTTAAAAAGGTTACTCTTTTAACCAAGCTGAACTTATGAAATAAAAGTGTCCTCGATGTTTTAGCAAGGTAGGCAATCCACATTTAAGTAAATATATTCTTGCAGTAAAACAAGGCATGTGAATGATCATCAAAGCTGGTTCAGGTTCGATACTATCAGGTGCAAGAAAAAGTGCAAAGACTAACTACACTTAGGCAATGTAAGCAATATAAACAAAGGCAAGCTCTTCCAGGAAAGCATGCAGATCAATTATGAAGATCAGGATGGCAACAGAAGTGAGGCGAACTTTCGCAAATGGACTTACAGACTCAATTAAATTTTAATAGGATAAGTGTAATTAAATCAACATATAGTTTGTACTGTATTAACATGATTATGATCTCGGAAAATATACATATAAAAGCTCAGACAATCTCAACATGAAGAGAACCAACAGCATAAACTTGAGTGAAGCACAATTTAGCAAGCTTTGAGTGACAGTTAATTCAACCCGAAAAATCAAAACCCAATCTAGCTATTTATTTTAGATTCTATTGAAACCGACATACTTGAATCCAGATTAATCGTAAGAATCGTAAGAGGATTCTTACCTTGGACAGCGGCAAAAGAAGAAGACTTGGGCTTCGATTAGAGAAATTGACGCAGATCGGGAAACGAGCGGCTCGAGTTGAAGGCGGTGACTTGAATTTTTTTGAAGCAATGACGATTCGGTGCTGCAGTTGGTGCGAGTTAGCTGCTACAATCGATGGCAGCGACTTCTGATTTGGGTAGCAGAAAAGTTAGGGTTTCAAGAAGAAAGGCGCAGCTATGATTTTGAGGAGGGAATGGGATCTCGATTTGGAAGGAGGAAAGGATCATCCAGTTGCCATTAAACAAAAGGGGAAAACTTTTGATTTTTGCTGAAGAATTTGTGAAAGAGGGCATGGCTTTTTTAAAAGAAAGAACCCGTGGGTACCAAGTATTCGTGGGAGCCAAGTAACCGATGGATTACATAGGAAGGAACCAGGCGGGATATTTTATTTTTAACTTTATTTCTTAGGTTACTGTTCTCATTTCGGTTGTCTACTAACCACTTTATTTGATTCCAGTTTTCGAACGTTAAATTTTCAAATCTTCCTACAGATACACATATTCCCTTGCCAATGTCCATATACCTCGACGAATAAATTTTCTAATTTATATATATCGTTAATTATTATAATTATTATTTCCACCATTTAAATTGAATCTCAAATCCCGTTCAAAATACCAATCAAATTTATTCACGACTAGTTACAAATAAATATTTGATTTTCGATTAGCCATTCTGAATTTAATATCAATTCTTATTTAAACACATAAATTTTGGTTTTTAATCTCAGATCCAAATATAAAATTAACTGTTTTCAGTTAAATTCTTAATTAATTTCTATTTTAAATTGCCAAAATTTCTGGGTCGTTACAGAAACCATATTTTGGAAAAATGGTGAAATGGAATTTGTATTGATGTTGAAATGAAATATTGGTGTTGGGATTACGACTGGTATTCATCTGAAGATATGAACATTGTTGATCAAGGTCTGAGAGGTAATTAAAACACCCCAACTTGAACGACTTTAGGATTATCTGAGGATGATATTCATTGTAAGGGTAAAGAGGAAAGTGAAAATAAACTGAATATGATATCAGATTCCCTAAGCAGTAAAAAGAGAATTTGTTAAAGAAAAATCTTATGTTAAATAAGAAGAGAGAAAAAGATATTTATAATATCGAAAGATTTAAGAGTTTGAAATTACATTTGTTTTAAATTTAAAGGCCAAGTGGTGTTGAATACCCAACCAGTGAACTCAACGGATTTTCATGATTGAAACACTATTTATTTTGATAGTTAAAACACCGACTATCAAATCTGTCCAATACGATTGTTGGTACGGAAAGACCGGGATCGAATTTATATTCAAAAACCATTCCGACCAACAAATACGTGAAGATATTAGAAGATGATCGAGACGGAGCATTGAAGACCGTAGATTTTCGTAAATGGAAGAACTACTAATAATCTATGGTCTGCAGCTAGAGCTGTACTTTGGTTCTGTCGTGGTCGGAATCTACAGGTTGCGCTACTGATCCATGGGGTGATTCCTATATGAGATGCAGTAAGAGAGTACCTTCGGTTCATCCTGTTCCTGGATGACTTGTATGGACGAGTGTCTGACAGAGTATTTCCAAAGGATCACATACGTTGATTTCTTTAAACGTGCTATAGTTGGTTAGCTCCCAACTAGAGTATTGTTGTGGACGTCAATTGGTGATATCTGGTGGATCTGACAATGTGGCATTCAAAGTGAACGGCGATGAGATGTTTCAAAGTAAATTCTGGCCTCAATCCTCACAATCGGTAAATGACAAAAATCGGGTAGGCAGCATGGCTATGTGGGTCGCTCCCATTAGGGTGTATAATCACCTATCTAGAGAAATTCTTTTTGCTTCTTTAATCTATCGATGCTGTCCCTTTTTGGGAAGACGGTGGGTAGCTCCCAACCGTTGGTGATATACATTCGATACACTTAAGTGAAATGAGTGGTCGGTCATGTGAGGGCCGGGTTGCAAGACGTTCATGTTGAACCCAGTGTATTCGCCTCTAGAGATACACTATCGGCAGGTGGTCCCATACCTTGTCATAGTCGGAATCCAATTTCCAATAAGCGCCTGCGGTTTTGTTTGTATACTGTATATGTAGAGCGTGAGATGCAAGCGTTCTACTAGATTCTATTTACTTGTAATTAGACATTATTATAATATCAGACAAGATATTGGTTTCAAAACTGTTTTGGGTTATCATAAGATAAAAACCGTCCGTGATTATGTGTGGATTGGTCTTACGATTACCCTTTTGCTTTCGAAAGGATTTTAACTTAAAAACCCAGTTGTGTGATATCTTAATACTGTGCGAGTTTATCTCACTCTGGTTCACCAGACTGACCCGTTGTTTTGTAAATGCTCGGGTTAGCCCGGGGTATACAGGTTCAGGTTATCGAAAGCTGTGAAGAAACGAGCTGGAAGAGTCCAGACGTATGATACTATTCCGCTGTGTGTTGCATATGGGACAGATTTTATAACTGTCCAAAAATGTTGATATTCTCTGATATTGTAAGTATTTTAAAGCTCTCAATAAAATTATCTCTGTATTATATTTTGTCCCGCTGCGATGTGAGACTCTGTGGTGTGTTGGTTCTTCTTCTTCTATTCTAATATTTCTTTCTTTCTTATCTCACCCTCTAATTTCTTTCTTATAACGTCCAGTGTTTCCGGTGTTTGGAAGGTCGGCATGAGTTACGATAAAGGTATTTATGTCAATTTCGGGGCCGAAAATCCCTGGGTCATTACAGTGGTATCAGAGCTATTGGTTTAGTGATAACCTTGGCTCTGTGGCATAACTCGATAGAGATGGGGTTTGTAATACCCTAGATTGAGTTTGTTATATATATGAGGGCGCGTATTTGTACTTTGATATAAAATTATTTTTGAAATTATTTTTGCCCAATTTATTTTATAATAAAAGTAAGGATTTTCTCAATTTATTATAATATGGGAAATCGATTGATTTGTTAATGTTGATTTGAATGATATGTTTGGATTGTGTTGTTGATTGCTTGAATATAAATCTGAAAATGATAAACTTGGTTCAAAACCAATATGAAATAAATAAGTTGGATAAATCAATCCAGATTAATAAACCTGAATGGGAAATTAAAGAAATAAGTAAAGTGGTTATAAATAATCTCATGTGGATTAGATTGTGTGTAGAACTAGTTGGATCGTATGATATGGATATTTGAACTAATTGATGTTGTTTTGGGGGCTAATGAAAATTTATTTGAGTTGAGACCAGGTGCAGAAGTGCCAACTCAGCTTTAAAATCCATCCAAGAGGAAATTCTAGAGTTAATTAAATCCAGTTTGAATAGAGCTGCATGAGAACTAAGCAAGCTCGAATATAAAATATTGCTTACCGCATAATAACGCTCACAAAAAGGTACGCCTATGTAGAATATGAAATTTTGGGTTTTGAGTTTGGTTTTTGAATTTTTCCGACCCTGTTGGTCGATGGATATATATTTCTTGAACCTGCGATATTGCAGATGTCCTCCGTACAGGGGAGACTCTGCCAAAAAAATTCCAAAATTTAAGGTGTTAGGAAAATTTCGATATTTTTGAAAATTTATATTGAGTATAATAAAATGGTTTTTGGATTTAAATTTAAATGGGGTTTGAAAATTAATGGGTTAGTAACGTTCTTTCCTATCTTAGCAATTTCGAGGACGAAATTATTTTAAGGGGGGAAGAATGTAACGACCCGTGTTTTTGGCAGTCAAATATTTTATTTTATTTATTATTTGGAATATTAATGAATTTTAATATTGAATTCGTTTATTTAAAACGACGTTTAAACGTTATAATTTATATAAATATAAATAGAGCTTGAAAATGGCGTGCAGTTCGTAATATGGAGTTTTGAGCTTTAACTGAGAATACATGACCGATATAAGTCGGATCTCTGTGAAACAAGAAACGTTAGAACCGTATTGATTATAATTTTCATATGAAAGAGAAAAATCCAGATTTCGTGTTATAAATAGTAAGTTATGGCCAAAACAAAATTTGAAATAATCGCTGTGGAAATCATTATTAAAATATACGCGTTAAAATAGCCGTTTTGCAAACGGACTCAGATTTCGACGAAATCAGTTTCAATGGGATCGTATCGTTAAATTATTGTACGATGTTGAATGGCGTGGTAAACCGATGTCGTATGTGGCCACGACAGTCATAAACGCCCGTTCAATTTCTATAGTGCGTAATTAATTTAATAAAGGGTTATTTGGGTATAACCTGAGCAGATGATCGAATTAAGCCGCGAAACCAATTCCGTTGAGTTCGTATCGTCGATTAGAGTCAGGATAGGTATATAGTTTGTTATTTTTGGATACCGTGATATTTGGTATCCAAAACGGCATTGCGGTGCGCGTAAAAATAGCCTACTGGGGAAACAGTCTCAGAATACGACGAAACTGGTGTCGTTGGGTTCGTATTGAATAATTATTTTAGGATATTAAGGTTTCAAGTTGATCGGATTTGTCTGGTGATCATGAAAAAAATTAAACATGTGTTTATTTCTGGTTTTATAAAGGAAATTTTTTCATACGACCTCGGATTTCGACGAAACTTGTCCCATTGGGTCCAGAATACCTTTTTACACCAATATTAGTTTTTTTTATCAGTAAACAAAAGTCGTCTGTGGTGCTTTCTGCGTGTTACTTCACCACGAAGTATCGTTTAATAATATTTTAAATAAAACCTACCCTATACTGTTTGTTATTGATTAATTTCCCATCGAACAGCACAGTACCGAACATAGCTACCATGTCTCTCTCCTTTACCTACTATTTCTTTTCATTCTTTACTTTCTTTCACTTAAAAGGGACACTGCATGCCTAATATTATTTCCACTAGCCTATACTGTACAAATGCATGGCCTGTCGAAGTGAAATTGAAATATCAGCCTACCCAACATACTACCTCCCTCGTTAAATCAAGTCACTTTCTACGATCAAGACCATGCAGTATCTAATAGAAATATTCCCATGAGTTAGCTAATCAAATTAATACGTGCACATGCTAAAATAACCTATTCACGTCACTTTCTATTGGTGACAATTGCATGCTAACCTACAAAAAAGAGCAGCTGCCCTATTCTTCTACGGACATATGCACAAGTCTTTTCTCTAGCAGCCTAAATTCATTTTTGCAAGCTAATCTATACTGTCAGAAAGGACGTCGTTTCAATCCGACTTTATTCACCTGTATATAAACACATGTATCGACTCTCTGTTCTATTTCACCTCCTTCCCATTACAATGAACTGATCACCATTCTTCGGCATATGGATAAAACCCGCAATGGCAGTAACTATGGGTCCTGAGTATGATCACGGTGGCCAAGTACGTTCGGTGAGTGTTGTTCGTACCTAGGGGTTCAGAGTCAGGGGAGAGTTAGCGAGGAGAGCAAGGCCTCTTGCGGTCAGGTGGATGGGTTCGAGTCGGGTTTCCGGCGTTCTGATGAAATGGACAGCGTGACAACAGTGAAGTGGGTGAGATGTTGGGTGTTTCGATGATGCTGGTAAGGGTAGAAGCATACTGTTGTGGAACGAGGAAGTAGTAGGAAGGAGGGGGTGCGAGCTGATGAAGGATGAGGCGTTGGAAGAATGGCAGCAGTCAAGTGGTGAGATGGTGCGGTGATGATGGTAACTGGGTGGAGTAGTGGTGGCTTTGAAGTTGCGGTTTGGGGTAGTTGGTTTTATATGGGAAAGTGATGGATGTGGCATCACAATATGAAGAAGAACAATATATACAAAAATCAGGGAAAGTATGCGAACGATGCAAAGAAGTGCCAAGTAGTGGAGCCAGCGTTTCGAAACACAAGGTGAAACTGATCGTCCTCAAATTTTTCTAACGTAACTATACTTAGTTAATTTTAATTAAGTAATATATATTTAGTTAATTAATTAGGGAAAATCAAAACATGAATTTGCAGGAGTGATGAAAGGTTTATCGGACCCGTTTGTTTGCTTTTCTGAGAGCAGTGGTTGGAGCCGACTATTTTTGACGTTAATAACTAGGAGCATCAGGGACTGTGCAGAAGCCATAGGAAGCAAGTGTCGGCTGATCTGTTAAGTAAAATGATTAGGAGTGGTTTTTTGAACAAAAGCAACGTTGAAAGGAAATAAAAAGTAAGGTGATAACAGGGCTCAACGAGTGGAGCAGTTTATGCATGCAACATTAACGCGAACGGTATGATGAAGAACAGGGACTGTGAAGGGAAAAAAAAGGGGACACGAGGCAGTACGGTATTTGACTGTATATTGGTTACAACATAATTTATTAAAAATAATTGTTTAATTAACAAAGATAATTATAAATTTTATTGCTAGATGCTGAATGAAAATGGGCGTGAGAACAAGAATTGATATGGAATAGGAACGACCGTGACTGTAAGGGAATGACGAGAGCAAACAAAGAAATGGCATATGTGTTATCGTCGACGAAGCATCGCAGATAGAATGGAATGAACGGTAAAACGATTTGGCTTTCGATTAAACGTAATTAAGCTAATAAAACCATATTTAAGAAATTAATAATTTAAATTAATGATATAAATTTGCATAGTTGATACTTTGCTCATATCTGATCAGTATTAGACCAAGCAAGTACCGTTGTGTTCGTATGGACGAGTACCACATTTTGGAGTTGGAATGGGCAGTGACAGAAACAAGTGAAATTCTCAGTTAAATCAAACGCTATTTAATTTAATTGAAAACGGGATCGTTATTGCAACGACACAGCTCAAGGTGAGTTAAACTCACTCAGTTTTCCCATTTATATTTTATAAATTGGGTTTTTTATTTTGTGTGTGCTCTGTTTGCTATGGTTGACTGTTTGCTAGTCATATAATTTATTTGTTGATTTAACTGAAGAAATTAAACTGTTGTTTAATTTCAGTAAAATACCAGATCGTTATCTTAACGATTGGTTCCAATAAACGTAACTTACCTTATTGGTCAAGTTTATCAATAAACGTGTTTAATGGTTTGAATTGTTTGATCTGTTTGAATTGATTGATCTGTTTGAATTGTTTTAAACTGTGTGGAGATAACCATTTGTATACAGAGAGGAACAGGTTGGAGGAATCCAACCGGATTCCTCAAACATATTATTTATTGTCATATTATCATATGAACCGTCATGATTGGGTTATTGATTTTAGTAGTGATCATTGACTGGAAAGTCATCATGTGTTGTGTTTTAACCAATGGGATATATTGGTTGGGTAATCGGCAGTAAATGGCCTAAAAGTAAATCGTTTTGTTTATATTGATTCACCTTTAGGTGAGACGATAGAACTGAAGTTATAAAATTTATTTTATACCTAAAAATAGATTTTTTGAAATATATATTGTTGAATAAAACTTATTTAAAAGGAAATAAATATGTATGTTTATAATTAAGTGTAAATTGATTTTATAAGGTAACTTTTGACATTAATCAGATTTATGAACTCGCGAATAGAAATTAACCTAACGGTTAAAGTAAATAACTGTTAGGTTAAGAAACAGTTACATGGAATAATTTAAATTAATTATATTACTAATTAATTTAAGGTGAGAATAGTTGGGATCGATTAATGAGACAACCGTGCCTTGAGTTGACTAAGTCAACCATTGTAACTAAAATTTGATTATGAAATTGGTTTTGTTTTGAGTTAATCTAATAAGATAGTTTGATGAATATGGGTTTAAATTTTAATAAGGTTTTTAAAAGGGAATTACTATTTAATTTATATAAATAAAGAAATTAACTACTGAAGTAGTTAATGATTGGAATAAATTATTATTTTTAGTTAATCATAATTTAGAAATTTCTTTTAATGGAAATCCATTAGAAAGAAATCGAAGTTGAAATGAAATCCAATCGATTTGGTGAAAGAAGTTTATAAACGAGATTTTAAAGCCTAAGTTGTTATAACGAAGCTGTAAAAGGAATTCAAGCGAATTAAATAGCTTGAAGTAAATGTTACTTAATTATTGAATTAAGAAAGAATGAGCATATCAGAGAAAGAGATTTTCAAAGCATAAGAAGGTTATGAAACCATATTTTGGAAAAATGGTGAAATGGAATTTGTATTGATGTTGAAATGAAATATTGGTGTTGGGATTACGACTGGTACTCATCTGAAGATATGAACGTTGTTGATCAAGGTCTGAGAGGTAATTAAAACACCCCAACTTGAACGACTTCAGGATTATCTGAGGATGATATTGGTTGTAAGGGTAAAGAGGAAAGTGAATACAAACTGAATATGATATAAGATTTCCTAAGTAGTAAAAAGAGAATTTGTTAAAGAAAAATCTTATGTTAAATAAGAAGCGAGAAAACGATATTTATAATATCGAAAGATTTAAGAGTTTGAATTTACATTTGTTTTAAATTTAAAGGCCAAGTGGTGCTGAATACCCAACCAGTGAACTCACCGGATTTTCATGATTGAAACACTATTTATTTTGATAGTTAAAACACCGACTATCAAATCTGTCCAACACGATTGTTGGTACGGAAAGACCGGGATCGGATTTATATTCGAAAACCATTCCGACCAACAAATACGTGAAGATATTAGAAGATGATCGAGATGGAGCATTGAAGACCGTAGATTTTCGTAAGTGTAAGAACTGCTAATAATCTCTGGTCTGCAGCTAGAGCTGTACAGTGGTTCTGTCGTGGTCGGAATCTACGGGTTGCAAGGACTTCTCGCTACTGATCCATGGGATGATTCTTATATGAGATGCAGTAGGAGAGTACCTTCGGTTCATCCTGTTCCTGGATGACTTGTATGGACGAGTGTCTGACAGAGTATTTCCAAAGGATCACGTACGTTGATTTCTTCAAACGTGCTATAGTTGGTTAGCTCCCAACTAGAGTATTGTTGTGGACGTCAATTGGTGATATCTGGCGGATCTGACGATGTGGCATTCAAAGTGAATGGCGCTCAGATGTTTCAAAGTAAATTCTGGCCTCAATCCTCACAATCGGTAAATGACAAAAATCGGGCAGGCAGCATGGCTATGTGGGTCGCTCCCATTAGGGTGTATAATCACCTATCTAGAGAAATTCTTTTTGCTTCTTTAATCTATCGATGCTGTCCTTTTTTGGGAAGACAGTGAGTAGCTCCCAACCGTTGGTGATATACATTCGATACACTCAAGTGAAATGAGTGGTCGGTCATGTGAGGGCCGGGTTGCAAGACGTTCTTGTTGAACCCAGTGTATTCGCCTCTAGAGATACACTATCGGCAGGTGGTCCCATACCTTTTCATAGTCGGAATCCAATTTCCAATAAGCGCCTGAGGTTTTGTTTGTATACTATATATGTAGAGCGTGAGATGCAAGCGTTCTACTAGATTCTATTTACTTGTAATTAGACATTATTATAATATCAGACAAGATATTGGTTTCAAAACTGTTTTGGGTTATCGTAAGATAAAAACCGTCCGTGTTTATGTGTGGATTGGTCTTACGATTACCCTTTTGCTTTCGAAAGGATTTTAACTTAAAAATCAAGTTGTGTGATATCTTAATACTGTGCGAGTTTATCTCACTCTGGTTCACCAGACTGACCCGGTGTTTTGTAAATGCTCGGGTTAGCCCGGGGTATACAGGTTCAGGTTATCGAAAGCTGTGAAGAAACGAGCTGGAAGAGTCCAGACGTATGATACTATTCCGCTGTGTGTTGCATATGGGACAGATTTTATAACTGTCCAAAAATGTTGATATTCTCTGATATTGTAAGTATTTTAAAGCTCTCAATAAAATTATCTCTGTATTATATTTTGTCCCGCTGCGATGTGAGACTCTGTGGTGTGTTGGTTCTTCTTCTTCTATTCTAATATTTCTTTCTTTCTTATCTTACCCTCTAATTTCTTTTTAATAACGTCCAGTGTTTTCGGTGTTTGGAAGGTCGGCATGAGTTACGATTAAGGTATTTATGTCGATTTCGGGGCCGAAAATCCCTGGGTCGTTTCATAAATAAATATGCAACTTTTAATTTCATAGTTTATTTGCATCAAAGAAATAAATATGCAACTTTTAATTTCATAGTTTATTTGCATCAATGAATGCAAATACAAATTCAACTTTTAATATGATGGTTTATTTGCATCGAAGAATGCAAATAAAAATTCGACCTTTAAATATGGTGTTTATTTGCATCGAAGAATGCAAATAAAAATTCAACCTTTAATTCCATGGTTTACATGTTTTGACAAAAATTACTATTTTTATTTCGTATAAATTGACAACAAAAATGTTACTTTCAACTTCCCTGTTTTATTGCATAAAAATTGTAAATAAAAATGCATCTTTAAAATCTATTCTTTTAATTACAATATATTTCTTTTATACCAATTCTTTTCATTATAACAAACTTGACAAAAATGTTACTTTAAAACTATTCTTCCTAATGAAAAACATATTACATCAAAAGTAATCTTTAAAATTTCAATCTTTTGATTAGAACAGATTATCCATAAACACGTAATCTTTAATATTTGATCTTTTTATTGAAACTAACTACATTAAAAATATAGTCTTTTACTTCTACTCTTTTTATTGTGACAAATTTACAATAAAAATATAATCTTTTATTTCACTTACATGTTTGCCAAAAATGTTATTTTTATTTCAATTTACATGTTTTGACCAAAAATGTTATTTTTATGTAATCCTTTTTAATGTAATAATCTTAACAAAATGAAATATTTATTTCGATGTAATAATCTTACCAAGATGACATTTTTAAATAAAAAGACCTTAATGACATTATGTACAATAAAATGACATTTTATTCTTATTCAAACATTTTAAACAAAAATGTTATTTTATTCTAATCAAACATTTCATACAAAAATGTCATTTTATTCTCTAATGCAACATTTTATACTAGAGTGACACAAAAACAAAATTGTTATTTTCTTATATTATCATAACTTACTTCTAACATAAAGGTTATTTTTATTATCATAGCATGTTTCTAACAAAGAATGTTATTTTTAATCTAATCATCATTTCTAACCAAAGAATGTTATTTTTAATCAAATCATCATTTCTAACCAAAGAATGTTTTTCAATCTAATTTAACAAATCATGAACATTACAATTCATCACAAACAACGAATAGAAAACCAAAGATCTGATTTCATACATTCATACATCGATTTCAAATAACAAGAAAATAATTTAATGTTAATTAATTATTAAAAATATAAATCTCACATTTGTTTTTGTCTGAAATTTCAAAGTGTTCCGTTCCAGATCTAGCCTGCTTCATCACGTAGATTCGGTCAAGACGGTTCCAACACTTCAGAAATCATCTGATTCTGAATTCATACGAGTAGGATATGATTGATTTTGTGTAAATAATAATTTAAATTAATTAATTAAATAAAGTAATTAGAGTTCTCCCTTCTTCCACCTATCCGATAACACAGCCGATGCTTGCACAGTTCGTTTAATTCTAGGGTTCGGTTTTACAGGAGATTGGAAGCACGAGGGGCCGATCAGCGAGTGTCACAAGGAGGGGTTAGGGGAGGCGCACCCACGCCGGTGAAGTGGTGGAGCTTGGTGCAGGCACGGCGGCGCGGCAGGGGTCGAGGCGGCGCTGGTTTGCGGGCACGGTTCTAGATGCACAGGTGACGGTTGATCTTGAAACTGGTATGGATGCGAAGGTCTTGAAATTCTCTACAGAATCCTCTAAAGGATTGCTAAATTTTGTCGAGTGGTTTGTGAGATATTTGAGGATGAAGTTTCAAACAGTGTAGGCCATGGATTTCGAACATACGGCGGCTGAAGAGAGTACGTATTAGGGTTTATACGGATAGTATTTATAAGCGTATTTCCTATTTTATATTTATTTATTTAATTCCTTTTTAATTCGATAAATTCCCTTTAGCCCATACGAACTCCGATTTAAACCCAACAAGTGTCACCCCTAGCTAAATGCCCCTATTCCGGATACAATGGGATATGTTCCATTAGCCAAATCAACTATTTCGATAAGTTTTTCTTTAATTTTAAATATAAAACATTTAATATTAAATTTGAACGTACATTTTAATTTACCGGAGCCACATATTGACTCTAAAAATTCCAAAAAAATTATTTCTAGTTATGGTTTGACGATACGGTTCTAACAAGACTAATTTCATGGAATTCTGAGGCCATTTGAAAAATGGTCATTATCTGGTCGATCAAATTTGACTGAAATTGACAAAACACATTTTCTTTTGCCACGCTCACATATTGATTCTAAAAATTATGAACATTGAAACTTAGGAAAAAATTGACTTTCTGATTCCAACAAAAGTGGTTTCATTGAAAACAGAGATCGTTTGAAAAATGACTATTTTTAATATTAAAATATATATATATATTCCACAGCGACTTTTCTGAAATTTAAACTGAGCATAACTTTTGATTCCCGCTATGAAATTTCCATTTTTCGGATTCGTTGGAAAGATATTGTTAAATAGATTTAAATATCTTTAGTTTCACGGAAATCCAAATTATTATGCATCCTGTATAGTCCGTCAAAGTTCAAATTCAAATTTTCAAACTACGGTGCTATTTCTAACTCCTTTTATAATTAAAATAAATATATTCGTTTTAACTTCGATTAAAATTAATTTTTCATCGTTATTATTTAAAATAAATTATTTTAACTATTAAAATTCCGTTAAAATAAATTTTAAATTGGTTCAAAATTTGCGGGTTGTTACTGGAAGCTTGATAAAGGCAGTCCTAGAAGAAGTCCACCATTCTAAGATGACTATTCATTCAGATGGTGATAAGATGTATAAAGACATGAATAGGGTTTTCTTTTGGGCTGGGATGAAGAAAGATGTAGCCGAATTTGTTTCTCAGTGTTTAGTTAGCCAGTAGGTAAAAGCTGAGTAAAAGAAGCCCGGTGGATTACTTCATCCGTTAGAGGTTCCGCAGTGGAAATGGGAGAGCGTCTCTATGGATTTCATAGATGGTTTGCCTATGTCAAAGAAAGTCAATATTAGTATTTGAGTGGTTGTAGATAGACTCACTAAGAGCGATCACTTTATTCCAGTTAGGAGTAAGAGGACGGCATCGTGATTGGCAACAATTTATGTTCGTGAGATAGTTCATCTTCATGGAATACCTTCCAATATCATAAGCGATCATAACCTCATATTTACTAGCGAATTTTGGAGAAGTTTGCAAGAAGCATTAGGTACACAGTTGTGTCTTGAGCACCGCTTATCATCCTCAGACTGATGGGAAGACGGAGAGGGTGAACATAACTCTTGAAGATCTTTTAAGATTATGTATCCTAGACTCCGGAGGGACTTGGGAAGAGCATCTTCCTTTAGTAGAGTTTTCCTATAATAACAGTTATCAAGCTAGCATCGGCATGGAATCCTTTGAACCATTGTACGGACGACCCTGTAGATCACCAACTTGTTGGTGGGAATCTACAGAAAGATTATTACTTGGACCAGATATGGTTAGGGAAACATCCGAAAAGATTGACCTTATTCGACGGTGAATGAAGACATCTCAAGATATGCAGAAGTCCTATGTAGACAGGAAAAGAACTGACTACGAATTCGAAGTAGAAGACTTAGTCTTTATCAAAGTATCACCTCTGAGGATTGTGGTTCGCTTCAGAGCAGTAGAGAAGTTAGCACCTAGGTGTTTGGGACCATTTCCCATAACCGAGAGAATTGGCCAAATGGCCTATAGAGTGAAGCTCCCAGAAAATCTATTCGGCGTTCAAGATGTTTTCCACTTTTCTCATCTGCGGAAGTGCCTGCATGACACCGCAGTAATCGTTGAGTCGAGTGTGTTGGAAGAAGTAGAAGTGGTACGGGAGGCGACAGTTAGACAAGTTCCTTCCCATATTCTTGGATCAGAAGTTAGGAAGCTACGCAATAAAGAGATCAAGTTGCTAAAGGTTCAATGGGGAGATAGCCTAGAGGATACGACTTGGAAAACCGAAGACAAGATTCGTGCTCCGTACCCTTTTCTTTTCAAGGGTATGTTCTTAACTCCTTTTTCAAAAGTTTTATCCGTACTTGTTTCTATCACTTGAGTATATTTTATCCATAGTATTTTTCAGCCTTTAGATAGGAATCCTATGGATGTAAACATGTGTTTGAAACATGTTATGTTGATGGATGCAAGTGGATGCAAGTGTTTACTAGTGGTTTCCTATGGAAGCATATACACACACATTAGACACTAGGTCGGCTTAATCACTCTTATACGGCATATGGATATGTGTGCATTTTCTTTTATGGATGGAAGTGGATGAGTCAGCATATGGATGTTGCATTTAGACGAATGAATGTGCACACATATAGAACTCATATGATATAATAGGATTATTTGCATACATATTGGATTCATGGGACTAACATACATTGCATTAAGGAGGTCAACAGAATCAGTAGATCGCCTGATTTTCGCATTAGTGTTGGGACATACACACACATTTGCATATATTCATATAAGCATTAGAAATATTTAAGGACAATGGATGCCAGTGATTGGTGGATGAGTAGATGGATGATGGATGGTAGGATATGCATTCTTCTCAACTTAGAGATTTTGGGACGAAATTGTTGTATATAACATTGTTGTATACACAATTATATGATTTTTGATTGACGATAACAACCAAATATATTTTATTATTAAATGCATTTGTAACTGTACTGGTATACTACACAATAGACAGGAATATAATATTTCTATTTAAATAAAATACAACTGTACAGAAATTAAAATATTCACACAGTATTTTATTTGAATAGAATATTTTATTTCAATACTTAAATAGTACAGATTTACAACTCCACAATTTGTATATACATCACTGATATACATTTCAATACATTCAATTTCAGTACATAGTTCCTCTCTACAACACTCACACTCGGTCATACAAACATTCACTCATATACACATTTTCATATTGGTCTTGTCTTCAATCTTCTGTCTTCACAGCATCTTCACTGTCAGTCCAGTCATCAGATTACCTGTCACAAACAGGAACACACACAGTAATCTTGAACAGTACAAATTTCATATTCTAGTAAATATTATTTTATTTCTAAAAAAAAATTCCTCTGAATTTTGGTTTTTTGTTTCTCATCATTTTTCATGACTTGATCTGATATGTGGATATAGCACGCGCACGATACATGTATACACACACACACATGTGTATGCATATACATATATTTCAGTGCAGGGACAAGGAAATTTTCTGAATGGCTGTATATACACACATGTGCACTACCTCTCCAATCCAGTGTGCAACTGAGGAGTAGCCACGTGGACCATCTCGACTCAGTGCAGCATGGTCAATATAGTCAACTCATGTCAAATTGGTCGAACCATGGTTAAGCAAGTAGACAGTGTACATAAACATGGCAACAAGTCGGGTGAAAGATCACAATGGTCAAGGGAGTTTCTGTGTGGTCGAGCAAATGGTGAAGGCAATTCAAAGCATATGCAGCATGACAAGCCAAAAATGGTGTGAAGTACAGTAATCCCAACCCAGTTTAGCTCTTTCTTCATAAAGCATGGTGGAAGGATACAAGCAAGTGTAGCATATTACATGTGAGGCAAGTCAGCACTATTTTCAGTTACATGCATATTAGCTCGGTTTTCAAGCATAAGTGTAGTATGATCAAGGAAAATGGATGGTGTGATAACAGCAGAAAATTCAAGTATATACATGTGTTCGAATGCAACTCCACACACATACAAAGTCAAAGTGAATGGTGCATAAACAAATAAGTCGAGCCAATTCAAGTCAGTGTTCAAGAGGACAAATCAACATGGCAGCTTAATCAAGACAGGATAGTGGGAGCATGCACATGAGTTCAGAAGTACACGGGAAAACGGTAAACAAAATTGTAAAGGAGCATAGGACTGCTCAAGCATGGTGAAGCGGGGAAGTGAATAGCACACTCACAAAGCAAGTGTGCCAAGACAGAAAAGTGTTCGATTTTAAAATGGTCTAGCTCAAATTCATGGTACTGGATACACAAGAAGCAGTGCTCAGGAATGCAAATGCTCACCAAGAAAGTTCAATGGCACAATGAAGTATGGAACAACCAACATGAACAAATTTCTTTGGAAGGTTGCATGGATTAAAAAATAGCAAGTAATATATTGGTACAAATCAGAGTGTGTGTGGAAAAAATGTTTCCAAATTATCTTTTAGGCATGAAACATTCAATGCAGACTAATACAAGAATGATAAATAGAAATTCAACAAAAGCAATGTTTGGCTAGTAAACAATCCATGATTTCGACTGTCAGCAATTCATTTTTGGTAACTGTCTTAAAAGGGTCTTAAAAGAGAAAATTGATTATTTCCAGATTTCATTTTTGGACAGTTCAATCATCCAAGAAATCAAGAAACCGCACAAGGGACAATCTAAATGCCGTAGGAATCAATATGCAAGAAATTATTCTTTCCAGAAATACTCAACACAATTTTTGAAAGAGTCAATAATTGTTTCTAGAAATTGCTTTTAGTCATTCAGTTCTTTCCTTTTTTTTTGGGCCAAATCATTTACAGAAAACCACAATTCAGTTTGGGCAAGAAACAAGTTATCCTGTTTCCAGTTTTACAGAAGAAATGACAGACAATATATTTAGCAAGTTATATTGGCAAATTAAATCACCAGTTTCGCGGATGGGCAAAGAACTGAACCACTCAATTTAAATCAGCCAAAAATAGTTTCAGAAATCATGTTTTCCAGTTTTGACAAAGTTTGTTTGAGAAATCACAATTCCAGTTTTGGCAAGTAATTTTCCATAGCATTTATTTATCAATCAAGTGGATTCATTCAAGGGTCAAAAACATTTCAAGAATCAATTCAAGGCAATATATATTTTTCAAGTTCGCAGTGGTTTGGAATAACATCCATGTATATCTCGAAAATCATGGCCACAACAATCTCGCAATCAAAAGAGGAAATTTCCGAAAACCATATAAAATCATACGATGAAATCGGAGCGGTTTAAGGGTTGTAAATCCTATTTAAACCCAAACATTCATCATTGGCAATTAGGTATCGAAAACACCAGCTACAATTCAAAGAACAAAAATCAAATCAATTTAGAATCACTCACAGTTTTCGATCGCAAGAATATCCCAAATCATTGACAAGATGGAGCAAATGCGAAGCAATCAAGATCTGAATATCATCCGATTCAAAGCCACAAAGTCTCGAATAAATTCCAAAAGCAATCGATTTCAATTTGGGGACAAAAAGAAAACCCTATTTTGTTTTAAGGGTCGGCCGTCGTATTTTCCAAAGGAAGATAACCATTGGGAAAACTGATTTTTAAAGGGATTCAAATTGGCCGGGCTTTAGTTTTGAATTAAAAAGGGGTTTTTCTAGTTTCTTTATTTTTGAATTGTTTTTTGTGTATTTTCTTTTGTAACCGATTCACAGTTTCTAGAGTCTGTAAACTTCTAGAGGATTCAGTTAGGGGTTTAATCGACAGTTGCTAGAGTCTGTTAAATCTTGGTGGTTTCCAAGCATCATCTGTAAAACTAGGCAGTTTACTAGACTATGTAAAACTAGGGGAAAATCTGGTCTAGGGGATATAGACCAGTTTTGGGTTTTGAGCGTAAGATTAGAATAAGAGCGAGGGGTTCGCGAGTTTACATGGTCTTGTAAGCGGGATCTGCTTTATTACCTAGTAGAAACCTTAGGAATGCAGCAGCAAGCAGGATTTTGCCGAAGCTAGGTATATCTTGTGTCATTTACCTTTCTGCATTTATTTTCTGATGTATTCTGTGATCTGATATTTTTAATATCTAGCTTAATTTTCAATAAACCCTATTCACCCCCCTCTAGGGTTAATCTAGATCCAACAAGTGGTATCAGAGCGAGGTTATTTCTTTAACTCTAGAGTCATGGGTCATTCTAGTTGTCAACCATCTGAGAGTTAGTCCAGTTCATCTCCAACTATTTTTGATGGAACAGATTTTTTAAACTGGAAATCCAAAATGGAATTTTATCTGAAATATGTTAATACTAAATGTTGGGATGTTGTTATCAATGGGATTGATATGTCAGATAAGAGAAATATTGTTTTCAATACTCGTGCTATGAATATCATATTTGATTATCTTAGTACCGAAAGTTTTATTCATACATCTCATTATTTAACTGCACAGGATATCTGGAGAACTCTCGATGCGCTGTATGGAACATCTGACAACTACTCAAAACCCCCAATTGTCAACTCAGATTCAGGTCTATGCTCAGAAGAAGAAACAAATGAAAATGCAAGTAGATCAGACGATGGAGACTCAACAGTCAGTGAGACTGAAATTTTTTCATATGAAGATCTGGTTTATTTTTGTGTTGATTTAACCAAATTTGTTGATAAACACCAACTGGAAAATAAATCTTTGAAATCTAAGAATCATGAGTTGACCAACAACATTAACTGGTTGGAATTAGTGTCAAATGTCATAAAATTTGAAAATTCTGATTGTGAAAATTGTTTGAAATTAAAAATTGATCTCGTTCATCTCAATAATAATATTCAAAGGCTTGAAGAAGAAAATCTGATTTCGAAAGATAACAAGATTGAGTAGAAAGATGCAAACAATTCTTTATAAAAGGAATTTGAGAATTTTAAGGCTATCAAAAATTCCAAACAAGAAATCGCTAAAAATAAAAGTTTGTTGAAAACAGATTTGATTTTGAAAGACCTTGAAGATGAGATTGAAAATTTGAAGAAACTTGCATCTGAAAAGCAAAATCATTTTGAACTTGAAATTTCCGAATCCTAAGACAAAATTAAATTGCTTGAAAATGAGAGTTTGGTTTTGAAACAGTCCAATGCTGAAAAGAAGATTGCTATAAATCATTGCTCAAATTTGATAAAAGAAAATAGCGATCTTAAATCCAAAGTTCAACGATTAGAATCAACTTTGGATAAATTTTCCAATGGGGAAAAATCGTTGAATATGCCGTTAGAAAACCAAGTTTCTGTTGGAAATAAATGTGGTCTTGGCTTTGATAAAATTAATGTTTTTGAAAATCAGAACTCAGTTGATTTTAAAAATCCTTCAAATTGTTTTGAAAAGAATCGATTTAAAATTTTAAATTCTAATACTTTCAAAGGATTTTTAAATCGTAATCGAGATGAGAATTTGTTTTGTATCAATCCATTTAAACATTCTTAGATCCCCAAAAGAAATAAAACAAATTGGACTAAATTTAAATAGATTTGGGTTCCTAAGGGCACAAAGGTAGATTCGAATGGATTATTATACAAACAAGTTTGGGTACCGAAAGATGTTAACAAAACTGCGAGTGGTTTTACTAATTTTGTTAGACCACTCAATCCCCTAAACTGTTAGGTACCGGAGGAGGCTAAGGAACTACTATGCAAAAGAGATTTATATTCAAGCTGTTCTATATTTCTATATCCTTCAGAGTTCCATGACCAAGATTTATTGATTTAGAGATTTATTTACTCATGTTAATTTCAGGTATAATCTCTAAACTCATCTTTGTAAATATTTTTTTCTTTGTGTATCTCCTTCTACCCCTTCTATATTTTTTTTTGTTTACTTTGATTTGTCACTGCTATATTTTTTCTTCTCTGAGCTTTCATAGGCTTCCAATTGTAGAATTCACATTTTTTGGAAATTCACCTCATTTGTATAAAACTCTAAAGTTTTAATCATGTCCAGATATTGAATTTAAACTTGTAAATATCTGCAATTATTTTGAAGTTTATTTTCTATTTTTTGAATTCATAACAGTGTTGATGAATTTTTGTCATATCTTGAACACTGTTAATTTGAATTCTAATTTTTTAAAGATCTGAAAATTGAATGGAATTTTACACACATTTACTGTTTTGAATTCCTACTAATTTATTTTAGAAAAGCTTGAAATATTATACTCATTACAGCACACTACTACTTCTCAGTTGTGATAATTTCATTGATTTTTATATTTTCTTGAATATTCTGCTCTGTCTTGAATCACATTGTCTACATCTTGGAATTCATCTTATATTCATGATCATTTTATTTGGAATTTGTTTGTTTGAAATCAACTGAAATTCTTGATATTTTGAATATCACATACCTCTTAAAATTGAAATTATCAATCTTGTGTGACTGATTCATTATATCTCAAAATTTGACATTGATTCAAGTGATTTCAAATAAATTATTTCTTAATTTTGGATCATGAATTATCTCTCATGTCTGATGTAAATAATCTGAGAATTTCTCTTGTGCTTGTCAGAGATAATTGTGAAAAATTCTTTGAAAATCTGATCTTAAAACTCATTGTTATTTCATGATTATTTGATTTGAATATTTGCTTGGTTAAAATCATTTGAAATTATTGATTTATTGAATCTCACACATATCTTGGATCTGAAATTTATAATCTGGTGTGATTGATTCATTGAATCCTAAATTTTTCATATTCCTTCAAATGATTTCAAATAAACTATATTTTAGTCTTGGATCATAAATCATCTTATGTGACCGTCATCTTGACAAGTCTGAACTGAAACTGATTTGGTGCTGCTCTGATACTGCTTTTGAAATTTTTTTTAATGACTTTTTGTTTTGAGTAAAACTGTTTGCTGCTCTGATAAATACGCTTGATTGGTTAATCTTGTCTGCTTGGGCTTTGTGAATAAAAATTCTATTGTCTAAGATATCCTTGTTCGTCTCTAATGTCATGTTAAAATCCTCATTAATAGAGACATCAAGTGGTATCAGTTTAGTTGTACTGATTTTTTTCATGTATGTTTTTTTTAATCACCCATGTCTTGTATAAATCTTCATTTCCCTTTTGTAATTGATTTTCAATTTTGAAAAATTATTTATTGATTATTCATTTAGAGATTGAAATCAATGACCAAATTGAACTGTATTTAAAATTCATCAAAATTATTATCAGAATTTGAAATTGTGATGAATTGTGATTACAATATTCTGCACAACAAGAGGAGATTTTGTTTAAATTTTTCATGATGGTTGAACATTTATTATAATATCTTTGAACTAGGAATTATTTCACGACCAACTCCTTTATCTATCATCATTCTGCCATCCATGGTAATTTTACATTAATGTGGAGAGTTAATATGTTTTAAAATCTTTTTGAATAAATAGTGGAAATATTTGTGATAGAAATGGCACTATGTTATTTTTTCAGAATTAGTGATAATTGAAAATTTTCAATGATCCTGGTACAGTCGAGGATATTTCATAATATAATTAATTTAGAAATTTATTTCAACGTCATTTTCTGTACCTACCACATTTCTATCATTCATATCGGTTTTATATACTGAGGAGTTTTTCTTTTGAACTGAAAATGATAAAAGTAATAAATACATAAGTGTGTCTCTAACCTCATTTAAAAATCCAAGCTCTGGTCATGCATGGTTGTGAGACAACTTATAATTTAAGCTACGACTGACCTCATTTAAAAATCCAAGCTCTAGTTATGCGTGGTCAGTGTGCTCTTAGATTAAAAAAAAGAAATAATGTGTTATAAATTGAAATACTTCTGAAATTCTCCTTTGTGTTTAAAACCAGCTTATCAATCCACCTTCTAATCTGTGAAATGTGTTAATATTTTATGATGTATTATGATTTGTCGATTGATAGCTATTGGGATTATTCGATTTTGTCACTTAAATTGATTTAATAATTATAGTCCAAATCCATCACTGTTTTTGTGCTTCAATTTATAAAAATTTATTTTATTAGAAAATAATTGGAATCCAATTTTTAACTCTCTCCATTTTTATAAATTTCATCATTAATTTGTCATTCTCTATAATGTGAAATATGCCACTAGTTCTCAGTTTATTATGATTTTTGTTTAACTGTTTGAGATTTATGATGACTGTTCTTCCTCTTAAGCTGAAATTATATTTTTTTTGGTCATTTTTCATTTATATTTTAAATTCTGTACTCTTTTGATGATAACAAAAGGGGGAGAATGGGTTGAGATTTTGATTCATGAGTGATTATTTTATAAATATTCTTAATTTTGAAAATTCATTCATTCCACTCATGCACAGTTATAGGGGGAGCTAAAAATAGGGGGAGTTCAATATTCACTGTCAAACACATTTAATGGGCTCAAAATCTTTTATTTGTTTGTCATCATCAAAAGGGGGAGATTGTTGTATATTATGTTGTTGTATACACAATTATATGATTTTTGTTTGATGATAACAACCAAATATATTTTATTATTAAATGTGTTTGTAACTGTACTGGTATACTACACAACAGACAGGAATATAATATTTCTATTTAAATAAAATACAACTATGTAGAAATTTAAATATTCACACAGTATTTTAGTTGAATAGAATATTTTATTTCAATACTTAAATAGTACATATTTACAACTCCACTATTTGTATATACATCACTGGTATACATTTCAATACATTCAATTTCAGTACACAGTTCCTCTCTACAACGCTCACACTCAGTTATACAGAAATTCACTCATATACACATATTCATATTGTTCTCGTCTTCAATCTTCTGTCTTCGTAGCATCTTCACTGTCAGTCTAATCATCAGATTACCTGTCATAAATAGAAACACACACGGTAATCATGAACAGTACAAATTTCATAGTCTAGCAAATATTATTTTATTTCTAAAATTTATTTGCCTTAGAATTTTGGTGTGTTTCTCATCATTTTTCATGACTTAATCTGATATGTGGATATAGCATGTGCACGATACATGTATACACACACATGTGTATGCATATACATATATTTCAGTATAGGGACAAGAAAATTTTCTGAATGTTTGCATATACACACGTGTATATATATATACACACATATATATATATACACACACGTGTGCACTGCCTCGCCAATCCAGTGTGCAACTGAAGAGTAGCCATGTGGACCATCTCGACTCAGTGCAGCATGGTCAACATAGTCAACTCAAGTCAAATTGGTCGAACCATGGTCAAGCAAGTAGGCAGTGCACACAAACATGGGAACAAGTCGGGTGCAAGATCACAATGGTCAAGGGGGTTTCTGTGTAGTCGAGCAAATGGTGAAGGCAATTCAAAGCATATATAGCATGACAAGCCAAAAATGGTGTGAAGTACAGTAAGCCCAAACCAGTTTAGCTCTTTTTTCATAAAGCATGGTGCAAGGATACAAGCAAGTGTAGCATATTACATGTGAGGCAAGTCGACACTACTTTCAGTTACATGCATATTCGCTCAGTTTTCAAGCACAAGTGTAGCATGATCAAGGCAAATGGATGGTGTGATAACAGTAGAAAATTCAAGTATATAGATGTGTTCGAATGCAACTCTACACACACACAAAGTCAAAGTGAATGGTGCATAAACAAACAAGTTGAGCCAATTCAATTCAGTGTTCAAGAGGACAAATCAACATGGAAGCTTAATCAAGACAGGATTGTGGAAGCATGCACATGAGTTCAGAAGTACACGGACAAACAACAAACAAAATTGTAAAGGAGCATTGGACTGCTCAAGCATGGTGAAGTAGGGAAGTGAATAGCACACTCACAAAGCAAGTGTGCCAAGACAGGAAAGTGTTCAATTTTAAAATGGTTCAGCTCAAGTTCATGGTACTGGATACACAAGAAGCAGTGCACAGGATTGCAAATGCTCACCAAGAAAGTTCAATGGCACAATGAAGTATGGAACAACTAACATGAACAAATTTCTTTGGAAGGTTGCATGGATTAAAAATAGCAAGTAATATATTGCTACAAATCAGAGTGTGTATGGAAAAAATGTTTCCAGATTATCTTTTAGGCATGGAACATTCAGTGCAGACTAATACAAGAATGGTAAATAGAAATTCAGCAAAAGCAATGTTTGGCAAGTAAACAATGAATGATTTCGACTGTCAACAATTCATTTTTGGAAAATGTCTTAAAAGGGAAAATTGATTATTTCCAGATTTCATTTTTGGACAATTAAATCATCCAAGAAATCAAGCAACCACACAAGGGACAAACTAAAGCTGTAGGAATCAATATGCAAGAAATTATTCTTTCCAGAAATACTCAACACAATTTTTGAAAGAGTCAAGAATTGTTTCCAGAAATTGCTTTTAGTCATTCAGTTCTTTCCTGTTTTTTTGGGCCAAATCATTTACAAAAAACCACACTTCATTTTGGGAAAGAAACAAGTTATCTTGTTTCCAGTTTTATAGAAGAAATCACAGACAATATATTTGGCAAGTTATATTGGCAAAATAAATCACCAAATTCACAGATGGGCAAAGAACTGAACCACTCAATTTAAATCGGCCAAAAATAGCTTCAGAAATCATGTTTTCCAGTTTTGACAAAGTTTGTTTGAGAAATCATAATTCCAGTTTGGCAAGCAATTTTCCACAACATTTATTTATCAATCAAGTGGATTCATTCAAGGGTTGAAAACATATGAAGAATCAATTCAAGGCAATGTATAATTTTTCAAGTTCGCAGTGGTTTGGAATAACATCCAAGTACATCTCGAAAATCATGTCCACAACAATCTCGTAATCAAAAGAGGAAATTTTCAAAAACCAGATAAAACCATATGATTAAATCAGAGTGATTTAAGGGTTGAAAATCCTATTTAAACCCAACCATTCTTCACTGGAAATTAGATATCGAAAACACAAGCTACAATTCAAAGAACAGAAATCAAATCAATTCAGAATCACTCACAGTTTTCGGTCGCAACAATATCCCAAATCGTTGACAAGAAGGAGCAAACGCGAAGCAATCAAGATCCGAATATCATCTGATTCCAAGCCACAAAGATTCGAATAAATTCCAGAAGCAATCGATTTCGATTAGGGGACAAAAAGAAAACCTATTTTGTTTTAAGGGTCGGCCACCATATTTTCCAGAGGAAGATAACCATTGGGAAAAGGGAGTAGCAAAGGAATTCAAATGGGCTAGGCTTTAGTTTTGAATTAAAAAGGGTTTTTCTAGTTTCTTTATTTTTGAATTGTTTTTTGTGTATTTTCTTTTGTAACCGAATCACAGTTTCTAGAGTTTGTAAAATTTTAGAGGATTCAGTTAGGGGTTTAATTGATAGTTGTTAGAGTCTGTAAAATCTAGGTGGTTTCCTAGTTTTCACTGTAAAACTAGGCAGTTTATTAGAGTATGTAAAACTAGGGGAAAATCTGATCTGGGGGATATAGACCAATCTAGTGTTTGAGTGTAGGATTAGAATAGGAGCGAGGGGTTCCCGAGTTTACATGATCTTGTAAGCGGGATCTGTTCTATTACCTAGTAGAAACCTTAGGAATGCAGCATTAGGCAGAATTTTGCTAAAGCTGGATATATCTTGTGTCATTTACCTTTCTGCATTTATTTTCTGCTGTATTCTGTGATCTGATATTTTTAATATCTTGCTTAATTTTCAATAAACCCTATTCACCCTCTCTAGGGTTAATCTAGATCCAATAGAAATCCTTTGAGTAGGGGAGAAAGTAACACCCTGAATTTTTTTAACAACATTGAAGAGGTTAAATTAAATAATAATTAATTTAGTATTCTGAATTGAAACGGACTACACCATTGCGTTTGTCTTGAAATTCTGTTTAGGATGGACATTTGGATTGCGTTAAACGGACACCGTACGAAGAAGTTATAAGGGTTTTAAGTTTTTATATGCGTAGAAAGATTATATACATATGCAAGAGTCAGAGATGAGTTAGAATTTTATCCAGAACAGTTCGAATTTGAAAAAAATTCGGGAGCAGGAAAATTCCCGCTCTAGCCCAAGAGGGGTGTCGACCCACCCACAGGGGTGTCGACACCCTTAGGGCTGAGGTGGCAGTCAGTTTTAGGGGTTTCTACAGCTATAAATATGTGTCCAAATCTCCTATTTCTTCATTGGAAATTATGGGAGCCATATGCTGCCAGGATACGAACTGAGACGGAATCGTTTTCTACAACAACGTACTTTCCAAATCAAATTCAGAAATTCAAGATCCATTCTTTCTCTATTCTCTAAACCTAACGCTGTGAGTTTCTAGTTGTTTTTAGGTCTAAATGAATAGAAGTAAATTATGAGAGACCGTGATTTGGATATGTGTAAACCATGAATCTATGCTATTATTATATCTTGTGCTATGTCATGATAGATCTATTACTCTAGATCCAATTCAATTGTGATTATTCTACTATGTTATTATTGTGGATCTTGGTTTGTAACTATATTGTGGTTAATATAAATCTGTTAATTTGGGTAGTTATGTCATTGGATAGATCTAATCATTTATGTAAATCATGAATCTATGTCACCTTGAATTGGTTAGGATTGGATCTAAATCTTTATCTTAATTGTAACTTCTATGACATGCTATGATGTGAATTTGCGTAGATCTATTTCTAAACCAGTAGTTCTAATTTATGTGGACATTGAAACTGTTAGTCAGATCAAGATTATCAACTTGTGTTTACCATGTTAGATCTAAACCAATTGGACATCTAAATTGCTAATTTGGATCTCACTATGCTCGTTGAGATATCATAGTTATGTTAGAACCAATTGACTGCCACAAGTTCACTAGTTTTACGTCCACCTTATCATGATGATTAATTACATGTTCATTCACCTTATTATCATGTTAGTTTATGTTTATGCCAAGGTGATCACTTTATTTATATTCCCATTATTTTCCTTATTATCGTTTATGACTAGGCTATTGATTAGCCTAGGCATGCCACCAGTTTATGAGTGCGCTAGTTAGGAAACGGGAAAAAGGGTTAATATTGGCATAATTTGAATATGAACATTTTTGGACATATAATTCAAGTTATTGGGTAAAATAGGTATTAACACCTATAATAGGAAAGGATTAATTAATTGGTTAATTAATAAAAAATGGAATATCTAGTAATTATAATTAGGAATTGTAATTGGACTTATGACACGAGGTTAGGTTGCATTAGTGTAGAAGTCTTCCCGGACCCGACCGGCATATCCAGCAACCACTAATGTTGAACCTAATGTGAGAGGTCTAAGTGTGCAAATATGAATCGGGCTAAGACATGAGGTTAGACCCAACTGTGGAATAAGACTGCCCTGACTGAACCGGCATATCTAGCATCCATATGTTGTGGGTCTAATGTCGGAGGTCTAGCCCATTATAACCATAATTGGACATGGTAATGAATTGGATTTCTTAACCTAATCTAATCCATAAGAATTGTATGATTATGAGCTTAAGTTATGGTTAAGTAAAATTGGATGGGTAGTGGGTGGGTTAAGTAGATTAGAGGGGGTGGGTAATATTTACATATAGGCCCATAAACTTAATGCAATAAGCTTATGTAATCAAAGACACCCTTTAGGGTAAGCATAACTGACATATGGCTATGTAATTAAAGAAACCTAAGGGTATATATAGTCCGTGAAAATCCTAGTGGTGGATAATAACGAAGGGGAGAGCTTGTATCATATTGTGTGGGACCCATTTCAGTCAGTAACCTAAAGTAGGTATCAAATAAAGAACTCCGTGTTAGGCAGAGAAGGGGCACGTTTACTGATTGATTATAAGAGATCCAAATGAGACGAAAAGTGTTGGCGGCGCAAACCGACCAGGCCATGTGCGTGCATGAGCCGGGCAAAGGGGGATAAGACGATCGTGACACTAGTAGATATGGTTGTGCACATCTTGGGAAACGAAGGGTTGCCACTTTAGGAAGTGATACCTCCTACTATAGGGCCATCATAGGATATCTACAAAGTAGGGAGCCGATCGATTAGGGTAGTGGTTAGGGTACACTCAGACGTATGCCCTAAGTCTACCAACTTATAGTGGAAGGGATCATCTCATTTTAGTTATACTAGTAATAGTGCAGAGTAATCATTAGAGAAGTGTATACACCATACCATGTTTACCTTGTTACACCTGCCATTTATGTAGTAATCTCGCTTATCCACTTTATATGCCTATCATGTTACTTTTGTTTATTTACTGGCTAAAAATAAATAGACTCTCCATACTTTATGTAATGACCCGCATTTGTCAGAGTTATTATAATTAATTTATTTAATTATATAAATAGTGATTTAGGGAATTAAATCGTTGTTAATTAAATAATGGTGAATATTTAATTAAAATAATAATTAAATAATATATTTAATTCAGAAATAGTCAAAAATATTGGAAATCACAATATTCGGTGAACGGGGTCATCCCCAAGATTTAACTCAGCCTAGAGTTGAATAATATTGACTAATAAATTCAATCGACGAAAGTTTGAACGTATAACTATAATATAATTAAAATAGAGCTTGAAATGGCGCTGCAGTACACGATTTGGCGATTTGAACTTCAACTGAATGTACAGGATTCGTTTTAAGCCGAATTTCTGTGAAACAAGAAACATGTGGAGCTGGTGAAGTATATCTTTCTAGTGGAAGAGAAAAATCGGGATTTCGTCGTGTAGATTTTGATTTACGTCCAAATCAAATTTCAGAAAAGTCGCTGTGGAATTCCTTTATAATTTGTGACGCTTTATTTACGCTATAAAAGGATTTTCGATATAAATTGAATATCGAGACAAATCTAAAATATGAAATATCAAACTGTAAATTCTGATATGATATTCTAGAGCTGTACAATATCATATGTGAAGATATATGATAATATAAATTTATTTATATTTAATTTAATTTATTTAAATATATTTATATATTTAAATAGATTATTCAGAGCGTTAAAAATAGCCAGTTTTGCAAACGAACTCCGTTTTCGACGAAACTAATTTTGTTGGATCCGCAATGTCAAATTATTGTTAGATTCCAAGTTTGGTGATTTTTAGAGTCACTGTGTGGCCGTACGGATTTTTAGAGTGAAAAACAGTCAGTATTTCGACGGTTAAAAATACGCTGTGTGAGCATACGAAGTCGGAATTCGACGAAACCAGTTTCGTTGGGACCGTAATGTCGAACTGTAGCTGCATGTCCAGTTTCGTGATTTTTGGACATTGTATGTGACCATGGGAATTTTTAAAGACGGATATAAACAGCGTTGGATTTAAAATTGAATATAAAATTCAATATAAAAATAATATAAAATTCCTATATAAACACCTCAAAAATCTCTAAACCTAATTTCATTCTTCATTAGGTCAACAGACTTTTTCCGCCGAAACAAATTGCTCCAAGAAATTAAAAGCTTTTGTTCGATCTTCTTAAATCCAATACAAACCAAAGAAAAATGTATAAATCATATTATACATATATATGAGATCGTGTGATGATTCTCTACAATCTGGTGCCTCATTCAAGAGGTGCGACGTCTTCTTGGTGAGCTCGACGATGACACAGAGCGGACTAGGGTTCGACTATTAGTAAAATGGTTTGAAGTTCGGATTTGGTATCAATGGTGGAAACCGCACCTACGTACGAAGTAGGGGGTGATTCGATGCTTATGGAGTTCGATGGTTTCAGTAGGCGTCTCGACGATGGAGGTACCGAGAGGTGATGCCAGTTCGATTTGATGATGAGGAGTGAATGGAGATTGGAACGAGATGTTGCTTGGTGAATTCGGTTTTGATGTTTATGGAAGATTGAAGGAGAAAAGGAGTATCAAAGGAACAGAATGACTGTCGAAGTGGGTTCCCTGGAATCGTGAAGTTCATTTGGGGAAGGAGGAGTGAAAAACACGGGTCTGGGTTTTTTTAAGGGGTTTGGGCCGGGTTCGATGAGGGTGAGGCCCAACTTTAGTTAAATTAGTTTTATTTTAATTAAAATAGCCCATTTACTTGTATAATCGATAACTTCCTCTTACGTAATCGAAATTCAGCGAAACAAGATCTGTTGGGATCGTATGGACGAGAGCAACACAATGAGACTGACCGGGAGCGAATCCGAGCTCGTTACAATTTATGGCGAAATAAATTGTCCGACTGAATCAAATAACGCAAACCGTTATTCAACGATTAATGCGCAACAGTGAGTAAATCTCACTACCTCTAAACAGTTATAATTTCATGTTGTATTTTTAGAACTGTTGGAAATTGTCTGTTTGATTGTGTGTTGACTTTTTGATTGAACTGCTAGTCAGTTAATGAAATATTATATATATATATAAATATATATATATAATATATAAACAGTTAGATAGTGTTAAATAAATAAGAGTGATTCGAATTAGTTATTTGATGTGAATTATAACCTGTTGTTGATTGTGTGTGTATGGACGATATTGGACATCGAAAATTTGATATGTTAAACACCATAACATACCGGAACGTTGATAAGGGAATTTTCAAAGTGATAGTGAAAATAAAATATTTATAAATGGAATATTTATAAATAAGAGATATTTATATATTTGAATATTTATAAATAAGGAATATTTATAAATTGGAATATTTATAAATATGAGATATTCAGAAAGGAAATAATTACAAAACATTTTCTTTTTGAATGGAAAGGCCTGTGTGGCGGGTTTGGGGATTTTCCCGATACTCCCGTTACAAAGGAGGTTATGGCGAATTTTTCAGAGAATTTAAGGAGTTAGAATATTTCAAGAATAAATTTGAAAAGGAAATATTTTTAAAACATTTACAAATAGAATTGAAAAGGAAACGTTATAAAAAGGGAATCATTTTTAAAGTGTAGAACCGTTATTTAAAAGTAAATCTTTTCAAATGAATAAAATGTTGTTAAAAAGGAAATCTTTATAAAGTGAATAAAGTAAATCGAATATGGTATTCGAAAGGAGTTAAATCGAATATGGTATTCGAAGGGAGTAAATCGAATATGGTATTCGAAAGTTAGTAAAACGAATATGCTATTCGAAAGGGGTTAGTCGAGTCGAGTTAGTTGAATAGAGTTAACTAGTTCAGTAGAGTTAACCAGTTCAGTAGAGTTAACCGGTTCAGTAGAGTTAACTAGTTGGGTTAAGTAAGTCAAGTTAACCAGTGAGTTAAGTAAGTCAAGTTAACCAGTGAGTTAAGTAAGTCAAGTTAACCAGTGAGTTAAGTAAGTCAAGTTAACTAGTGAGTTAAGTAAGTCTAGTTAACCAGTTGAGTTAAGTAAGTCGAGTTGATCGAGTTAGAGTTACTCAGTTAGAGTTAATCGATTAGAGTTAAAACGAACTAGAGTTAATCAAATATAGTTATTTGAGACAGAGTTAGTAAAACATAGTATTCAGGGTAAGTTGCCATCTTGTACGACTGCTAGCATAATTCGCAGGGCTGTAAATAGCCTAAGGCGGTCGGATGTTTCCTGAGGGAGTCAGGCGTAACCATTGTGATCGCTGCGATCTAGAGTCAAGCGAATGGAGTTAAATAGAGTTATCGAATATTAGTTATTCTAACGGAGTTAAATAGAGTTATCGAATATTAGTTATTCGAATAGAGTTAAACGGAGTTAAATAGAGTTAATCGAATTAGTTATTCGAATAGAGTTAAATAAATAAGAGTGATTCGAATTAGTTATTTGAATAGAGTTAAACACAAAGGAGTTATCGATTAGTTAAATCGAAAGGAGTTATCGATTAGTTAAATCAAAAGGAGTTATCGAATTTAGTTATTCGAAAAGGAGTTATCGATTTGTTAAATCGAAAGGGAAGATTATCGAATATCGTTTATTCGAGAGGAGATTATCGAATATAGTTTATTCGAAGGAGTTATCGATTATTAGTTAATCGAAGTGAGTTATAGAATATTAGTTAAATCGAAGGAGTTATTGAATATAGTTCATTCGATGGAGTTAATCGATTAGAGTTAAATCAAAGGATTTAATCGAATATAGTTTATTCGAATAGAGAAAAGGAGTTAATCGAATATAGTTTATTCGAATAGAGTAAATGAGTTAATCGAATATAGTTTATTCGAATAGAGTTAGAGGAGTTATCGAATATAGTTTATTCGACAGGAGTTAAGTGAATTAGTTAAGTTAAACTAAGTGAATTAGTTAAGTGAATTGGTTAAGTTAACCAAAGTGAATTATCCGAGTTAATCAAAGTGATTAGTTCAGTTAATCGAGATAAGTAAATCAAGTTAGGTTAATCGAGTTGAATTAGTCGGTCGAGTTAATAAATTGAGTTAGTCAAACCAAGTAAAACCAGTTAGAGTTAATTAATTAAGGTTGACCAGTTAGAGTTGATCGGTTAGAATTAACCAGTTAGAGCTAATCAATCAGAGTTAATCAAATAGAGTTAAGTAAAATTAGAACTGACTAGAGATTAGTAAATCGAATGGTTTTCTAAGTGCCTATCTGATGTTGGTTTCGGTCTTCGGGATTTATACTTAGGGGATTGTTCTCATACTAGTTCACAGTAAGGGACTGATAGTTGGGGAAGAGTAGTGATTTGTAAATAAGCAAATGGAAAACGTTTTCCAGTGTTAATAACATATATTTTCTAAACATAGAAAATAAGGCAATGTGAATATATATATATAGATATATGTTGATGATTTACCGATATAATTTCCATATGGAAATAATATCGTTGTTTGCAAACTTGTTTTTCTTTGATGGTTAAATCACAGACTATCGAAGTTTTGACCATTTTAACGTTGTTAATATGGAGAGATCGGTTGGATTATTATCCAAAGAACCATCTGTATTGGCATAAGCATTGCGAATCATATATGCCAAAGAAAATTGAAGACAGAGTAAAATGCAAGGGGTTGTTGTATAAGTCTTAGATAACGGTGACTAAGATGGATATACTGAATAGTGCTTTCGGTTTGTCCAGTCCCAGGACAACTTGTATGGACGAAGTTCTGACAGAGTGTATCCAATGGATCGTGTAACTTGCTCTGTTCAAACGTATATATGTTGGTGGCAGAGGAATTCGTTTCTCTTAGCTGTATACCCATTGTATTTTTTAGGAAATCAATTTGTGATTTGGCGGGTATGACGATGTGACATTCTAAGTGAATGAGGATGACTTGTGTTGATGAATGTCTGACAGAATATTTCTAGAAAGGTCACGTACATTGATTTCTTCAACCGTGCCAAGAGTGGAAGCGGAGAAGGAAACTTCTTTAGCTGACATGTAATGTACTTGTGTAGACGTCAATTAGTGATTTTCGATGGATCTGACAATGTGGCATTCGAAGTGAATCTGATGTAATGATAAAGCGTAGCTTCTAGCCTCATCAACCGGTAAATGACAGAAATCGGGCAGGCAGCATGGCTAAGTCGGTCGCACCGAAGTAGGTGTATAATCACCTATCTAGAGAATATTCATTTGCTTCTTTAATCTATCAATGTTGTCCCATATATATACGGGAACGGTTGCTGATCCCAACCGTTGGTGATATACATTCGATACACTCAAGCAAAATGAGTGGTCGGTCATGTGTGGCTGAGTTACATGATGTTCTTGTTGAACTCCAGTGTATCGTTCCTAGAGTACACTGATCGGAAGGTGGTTCCATACCTTTTCATAGTTGGAAATCCATTACCCAATACGTGATTGCGGTTTTTGATTGTATACTATATGTAGAACGTGAGATGAAAGCGTTTCTGCTAGTTGATATCTATTTGTACATAGACATTATTATAATATCAAAAGGTTTTTGATATAAAGATATTTTGGATTCTCATAAGGGAAAAACCCGTTCCGTTCTGCGGCGTGGTCTTATGAGATATCGTTTACTTGTTCATATACCTGTTTAAACTGTTTTACTCACACCAGTCCCATGACTGGCCCGGAGTTTACTTTGTTGTTTTCCCTAAACTCTTGGGTGCCTATTTTGTACGGGCAGTCAAGTAGTCAGGATTTTACAGATATACTTGGAGGGCTTGGAGCAGGAGGCTTCAAGATCATATAGCTATAGTTATTTCCGCTGTATTGTAAGTGCTGTACTCTGATAAGTGCTATTGTATACATAACTGTTATATTTCAAAGTTATGTTATCTATTATATGTTATTCATTCCGCTGTGAGGTTCGTGTTACTCTGATGTTGCTTTCTTCTTCTTCTTCTTCTATTCTAAGTTTCTATCTTATATATTCTCACCTTCTAATTTCTTTCATTAATTACCGGGATTTTTCGATGTTTTGGTTATCGACATCGTGCTTATGTCGATAACCAAAGTCGCCGAAAATCCGGGTCGTTACAGTTGGTATCAGAGCTTAAGTTAAGAATTACCTTGGCTCTGTGGCGTGACTCGGTAGAGATAGGGTTAGTAATACCCTAGATTGAGTTTGAGTGTATATATACGAGTGAACGTATTTGTTATTTGATATAAAATTTGTTTTATATTGTGGGGATTCATTGGTTGAGTTGTTGATGAGTTCTGGTCGATCAGTTTGATCCACTGTATCAGTAGGAGTTTGAAAACACTCGAATACGATGGGTCGACATGATATGTTTTGAAAAGAGGGTAAATTAAAATAAGTTTACCCAAATTATATCCTGATACAGAGGGAATATATATTAGAGATATTGATTGTTATTATAATCGAGCAAGATTATAAATTAAATGGTTTTGTAATTAACCAACCAGAATCCATATGAGTGAAATATATGGAATCGAAATAAATTAAATCTGAAATTTAAATCAGAATTGGAATTAAAATCCCAGAGATTGGAAAAGTGTTTGTAAATAAATCTGGATTAAGTATAAGAGAATTTTAAGTTCCTGGGAGATTTTGAGATGTTTTCAAAAGTATTTAGTAAGGGTTTTGAAATGATATATTATTGAAATCACTTGGGTCGCTGGAAAATAATTCCGATGATGACTGCGCAGTATCATCGGTGTGATTTTCGAGTTCTAAGTGGTGGATTACTACCAGAGATTTTGATTTGAATTGTTTTGAGAAAACAAGTTGTTTAGAAATTCAAAGGTTTTGAATTGGTATTATGATTTCAAATTTGATTTGGAATAAAACCGGGAATTTAAGTTCTAGAAATTAAAATTTAACTTGTGAAGTTTATTCGAATGGGATGGTAAAAGTAAATAATAAACCAGAATTTAACTTGAGATGATAGGTTAAGAAAAACTAAAGTGATTAGAGAATAATCTGGATTTGAAATGATAAGTTGAGAGTTTGGAATTTGAAATTCGAATTTGAAATTAAATTCGGCTTGAATGAGCGAATGGTTGTGTTAAGAATAACTTGGTTGGAGTTGATTGGGATGGCATTTGTATATGCCGAGTTGATAACAGATGGTAGGGATATAATGATATGCCCAACAAAAAGGTACAAGTTTATATTTTATATGAGTTTGGAATTTATGAGCCGAATTGGTAAGCCGTTTGGCGTTTTGATTTTCTTTTGGGTTGAAGAAGGCCCAGAGAGGCGAGTTGGAGTTTGAGTTATTGACCAGTACAAAGGAGGTGCTGGCGAAATTTTTCGAAAGTTTAAAGTGTTAGAAAATTTTCAGAATTTTTGAAAATTTTAGTTAGTCGGAATGAATAAATATTTTAGTCGATATTAATTGGTTCAGTTAAAATCAGAAATAAGGGGTAAACAAATCTTAGGAATTCCAATAGGTAGGGTCGTCCTCTAACTTAGCAATTTCGAGGACGAAATTATTTTAAGTGGGGAAGAATGTAATGACCCACATTTGTCAGAGGTATTATAATTAATTTATTTAATTATATAAATAGTGATTTAGGGAATTAAATCGTCGTTAATTAAATAATGGTGAATATTTAATTAAAATAATAATTAAATAATATATTTAATTCAGAAATAATCAAAAATATTGGAAATACAATATTCTGTGAACGGGGTCATCCCCATGATTTAACTCAGCCTAGAGTTGAATTATATTGACGAATATATTCAATCGACGACAGTTTGAACGTATAATTATAATATAATTAAAATAGAGCTTGAAATGGCGCTGCAGTTCGCAATTTGGCGATTTGAACTTCAACTGAATGTACAGGATTCGTTTTAAGCCGAATTTCTGTGAAACAAGAAATGTGTGGAGCTGGTGAAGTATATCTTTCTAGTGGAAGAGAAAATTCGGGATTTCATCGTGTAGATTTTGATTTACGTCCAAATCAAATTTCAGAAAAGTCGCTGTGGAATTCCTTTATAATTTGCGACGCATTATTTACGTTATAAAAGGATTTTCGATATAAATTGAATATCGAGATAAATCTAAAATATGAAATATCAAACTGTAAATTCTGATATGACATTCTGGAGCTGTACGATATCATATGTGAAGATATACGATAATATAAATTTATTTATATTTAAGTTAATTTATTTAAATATATTTATATATTTAAATAGATTATTAAGAGCGTTAAAAATAGCCAGTTTTGCAAACGAACTCCGTTTTCGACGAAACTAATTTTGTTGGATCCGCAATGTCAAATTATTGTTAGATTCCAAGTTTGGTGATTTTTAGAGTCACTGTGTGGCCGTACGGATTTTTAGAGTGAAAAACAGTCAGTATTTCGACGGTTAAAAATACGCTGTGTGAGCATACGAAGTCGGAATTCGACGAAACCAGTTTCGTTGGGACCGTAATGTCGAACTGTAGTTGCATGTCCAGTTTCGTGATTTTTGGACATTGTATGTGACCATGGGAATTTTTAAAGATGGATATAAACAGCGTTGGATTTAAAATTGAATATAAAATTCAATATAAAAATAATATAAAATTCCTATACAAACACCTCAAAAATCTCTAAACCTAATTTCATTCTTCATTAGGTCAACAGACTTTTTCCGTCGAAACAAATTGCTCCAAGAAATTAAAAGCTTTTTTTCGATCTTCTTAAATCCAATACAAACCAAAGAAAAATGTATAAATCATATTATACATATATATATGAGATCGTGTGATGATTCTCTACAATTTGGTGCCTCATTCAAGAGGTGCAACGTCTTCTTGGTGAGCTCGACGATGACACAGAGCGGACTAGGATTCGACTATTAGTAAAATGGGGGCGTCAATCTTCAAATTGAAGTTCGGATTTGGTTTCAATGGTGGAAACCGCACCTACGTACGAAGTAGGGGGTGATTCGATGCTTATGGAGTTCGATGGTTTCAGTAGGCGTCTCGACGATGGAGGTACCGAGAGGTGATGCGAGTTCGATTTGATGATGAGGAGTGAATGGAGATAGTAACGATAGGTTGCTTGGTGAATTCGGTTTTAATGTTTATGGAAGATTGAAGGAGAAAAGGAGTATCAAAGGAACGGAATGACTGTCGAAGTGGGTTCCCTGGAATCGTGAAGTTCATTTGGGGAAGGAGGAGTGAAAAACACGGGTCTGGTTTTTTTAAGGGGTTTGGGCCGGGTTCGATGAGGGTGAGGCCCAACTTTAGTTAAATTAGTTTTATTTTAATTAAAATAGCCCATTTACTTGTATAATCGATAACTTCCTCTTACGTAATCGAAATTCAGCGAAACAAGATCTGTTGGGATCGTATGGACGGGAGCAACACAATGAGACTGACCGAGAGTGAATCCGAGCTCGTTACAATTTATGGCGAAATAAATTGTCCGACTGAATCAAATAACGCAAACCGTTATTCAACGATTAACGCGCAACAGTGAGTAAATCTCACTACCTCTGAACGGTTATATTTTCATGTTGTATTTTTAGAACTGTTAGAAATTGTCTATTTGATTGTGTGTTGACTGTTTGATTGAACTGCTAGTCAGTTAATGAAATATTATATATATATATATATATATAATATATAAACAGTTAGATAGTTATATGTTGATTCTGTTTATCAGAATAATTCATATTGAACTGAAAGTGATGACAATCATGTTGTGTAACATCTATGGATGCAGGGAAACAGGTTGGAGGAATCCAACTGGATTCCTCGATAGTTATTTTATTGTTTTTATATATATTTTGGTATATGATGTGAATTATAACCTGTTGTTGATTGTGTGTGTATGGACGATATTGGACATCGAAAATTTGATATGTTAAACACCATAACATACCGGAACGTTGATAAGGGAATTTTCAAAGTGATAGTGAAAATAAAATATTTATAAATGGAATATTTATAAATAAGAGATATTTATAAATTTGAATATTTATAAATAAGGAATATTTATAAATTGGAATATTTATAAATATGAGATATTCAGAAAGGAAATAATTACAAAACATTTTCTTTTTGAATGGAAAGGCCTGTGTGGCGGGTTTGGGGATTTTCCCGATACTCCCGTTACAAAGGCGGTTATGGCGAATTTTTCAGAAAATTTAAGGAGTTAGAATATTTCAAGAATAAATTTGAAAAGGAAATATTTGTAAAACATTTACAAATAGAATTGAAAAGGAAACGTTATAAAAAGGGAATCATTTTTAAAGTGTAGAACCGTTATTTAAAAGTAAATCTTTTCAAATGAATAAAATGTTGTTAAAAAGGAAATCTTTATAAAGTGAATAAAGTAAATCGAATATGGTATTCGAAAGGAGTTAAATCGAATATGGTATTCGAAGGGAGTAAATCGAATATGGTATTCGAAAGTTAGTAAAACGAATATGCTATTCGAAAGGGGTTAGTCGAGTCGAGTTAGTTGAATAGAGTTAACTAGTTCAGTAGAGTTAACCAGTTCAGTAGAGTTAACCAGTTCAGTAGAGTTAACTAGTTGGGTTAAGTAAGTCAAGTTAACCAGTGAGTTATGTAAGTCAAGTTAACCAGTGAGTTAAGTAAGTCAAGTTAACCAGTGAGTTAAGTAAGTCAAGTTAACTAGTGAGTTAAGTAAGTCCAGTTAACCAGTTGAGTTAAGTAAGTCGAGTTGATCGAGTTAGAGTTACTCAGTTAGAGTTAATCGATTAGAGTTAAAACGAACTAGAGTTAATCAAATATAGTTATTTGAGACAGAGTTAGTCAAACATAGTATTCAGGGTAAGTTGCCATCTTGTACGACTGCTAGCGTAATTCGCAGGGCTGTAAATAGCCTAAGGCGGTCGGATGTTTCCTGAGGGAGTCAGGCGTAACCATTGTGATCGCTGCGATTTAGAGTCAAGCGAATGGAGTTAAATAGAGTTATCGAATATTAGTTATTCGAACGGAGTTTAATAGAGTTATCGAATATTAGTTATTCGAATAGAGTTAAACGGAGTTAAATAGAGTTAATCGAATTAGTTATTCGAATAGAGTTAAATAAATCAGAGTGATTCGAATTAGTTATTCGAATAGAGTTAAACACAAAGGAGTTATCGATTAGTTAAATCGAAAGGAGTTATCGATTAGTTAAATCGAAAGGAGTTATCGAATTTAGTTATTCGAAAAGGAGTTATCGATTTGTTAAATCGAAAGGGAAGATTATCGAATATCTTTTATTCGAGAGGAGATTATCGAATATAGTTTATTCGAAGGAGTTATCGATTATTAGTTAATCGAAGTGAGTTATAGAATATTAGTTAAATCGAAGGAGTTATCGAATATAGTTTATTCGATGGAGTTAATCGATTAGAGTTAAATCAAAGGAGTTAATCGAACATAGTTTATTCGAATAGAGAAAAGGAGTTAATCGAATATAGTTTATTCGAATAGAGTAAATGAGTTAATCGAATATAGTTTATTCGAATAGAGTTAGAGGAGTTATCAGATATAGTTTATTCGACAGGAGTTAAGTGAATTAGTTAAGTTAAACTAAGTGAATTAGTTAAGTGAATTGGTTAAGTTAACCAAAGTGAATTAGTCGAGTTAATCAAAGTGATTAGTTCAGTTAATCGAGATAAGTAAATCAAGTTAGGTTAATCGAGTTGAATTAGTCAGTCGAGCTAATAAATTGAGTTAGTCAAACCAAGTAAAACCAGTCAGAGTTAATTAATTAAGGTTGACCAGTTAGAGTTGATCGGTTAGAATTAACCAGTTAGAGTTAATCAATCAGAGTTAATCAAATTGAGTTAAGTAAAATTAGAACTGACTAGATATTAGTAAATCGAATGGTTTTCTAAGTGCCTATCTGATGTTGGTTTCGGCCTTCGGGATTTATACTTAGGGGATTGTTCTCATACTAGTTCACAGTCAGGGATTGATAGTTGGGGAAGAGTAGTGATTTGTAAATAAGCAAATGGAAAACGTTTTCCAGTGTTAATAACATATATTTTCTAAACATAGAAAATAAGGAAACGTGAATATATATATAGATATATGTTGATGATTTACCGATATAATTTCCATCTAGAAATAATATCGTTGTTTGCACACTTGTTTTTCTTTGATGGTTAAATCACAGACTATCGAAGTTTTGACCATTTTAACGTTGTTAGTATGGAGACACCGGTTGGATTATTATCCAAAGAACCACTCTGTATTGTCATAAGCGTTGCGAATCATATATGCCAAAGAAGATTGAAGACGGAGTAAAATGCAAGGGGCTGTTGTATAAGTCTTAGATAATAGTGACTAAGATGGATATACTGAATAGTGCCTTCGGTTTGTCCAGTCCCAGGACAACTTGTATGGACGAAGGTCTAACAGAGTATATCCAATGGATCGCGTAAGTTGCTCTGTTCAAACGTATATATGTTGGTGGCGGAGGAATTCGTTTCTCTTAGCTGTATACCCGTTGTATTTTTGAGGAAATCAATTTATGATTTGGCGGGTATGACGATGTGACATTCTAAGTGAATGAGGATGACATGTGTTGATGAATGTCTGATAGAGTATTTCCGGAAAGGTCACGTACATTGATTTCTTCAACCGTACCAAGAGTGGAAGCGAAGAAGGAAACTTCTTTAGCTAACATGTAATGTACTGTTGTAGACGTCAATTAGTGATTTTCGATGGATCTGACAATGTGGCATTCGAAGTGAATCTGATGTAATGATAAAGCGTAGCTTCTAGCCTCATCAACTGGTAAATGACAGAAATCGGGCAGGCAGCATGGCTAAGTCGGTCGCACCGAAGTAGGGTGTATAATCACCTATCTAGAGAATATTCATTTGCTTCTTTAATCTATCAATGTTGTCCCATATATATACGGGAACGGTTGCTGATCCCAACCGTTGGTGATATACATTCGATACACTCAAGCAAAATGAGTGGTAGGTCATGTGTGGCTGAGTTACAAGATGTTCTTGTTGAACTCCAGTGTATCGTTTCTAGAGTACACTGATCGGAAGGTGGTTCCATACCTTGTCATAGTTGGAAATCCATTACCCAATACGTGCTTGCGGTTTTTGATTGTATACTATATGTAGAACGTGAGATGAAAGCGTTTCTGCTAGTTGATATCTATTTGTACATAGACATTATTATAATATCAAAAGGTTTTTGATATAAAGATATTTTGGATTCTCATAAGGGAAAAACCCGTTTCGTTCTGCGGCGTGGTCTTATGAGATATCGTTTACTTGTTCATATACCTGTTTAAACTGTTTTACTCACACCAGTCCCATGACTGACCCGGAGTTTACTTTGTTGTTTTCCCTAAACTCTTGGGTGCCTATTTTGTACGGGCAGTCAAGTAGTCAGGATTTTACAGATATACTTGGAGAGCTTGGAGCAGGAGGCTTCAAGATCATATAGCTATAGTTATTTCCGCTGTGTTGTAAGTGCTGTACTCTGATAAGTGCTATTGTATACATAACTGTTATATTTCAAAGTTATGTTATCTGTTATATGTTATTCATTCCGCTGTGAGGTTCGTGTTACTCTGATGTTGTGTTCTTCTTCTTCTATTCTAAGTTTCTATCTTATCTATTCTCACCTTCTAATTTCTTTCATTAATTACCGGGATTTTTCGATGTTTTGGTTATCGACATCGTGCTTATGTCGATAACCAAAGTCGTCGAAAATCCGGGTCGTTACACTTTATGTCTGACCCTTTTGTTTCTCCTTCTTTCTTCCATCCCCCCCCCCCCCCCAAGGTTCTCAGGGAGGAAACACTCAGGCTTAGTCAGGACTCAGATATCATCTTGCTTGGAGCTACTTATGAAGTATGGCTCAAGTTTTTGTCTCTACTATGGCTTAACTCTTTCAGTTGGGGAATTATGTTTTTTATATACTTATGTAATCTGATGGTGCAAGACAGAAGTTATTTTATTGTAATGGTTTTTGTGACTTATGTATTGTGGACTACGTTATTATGATCTATGTTTGAAATAAAAATTTAAAATTTCTGATGCTATCTTATTTATATCTGTCTTGTAATTATTCTGTGTCTGTTTACCTATAACGCTTCACGAAACTTAATGCATTCCCTTAGTGAGTGACATTAACGGGCATGGGGTGTCACAAAGCGATTAACCAGTTGATGGTAAGTTCCTCTCGCATTTTCACAATCTTGAGGGCATAACATCATAATAATATAGCTTCATGCCAGTGACAAAGCTAGTGTGCTCTTGGCCTGGGACATGCATTACAATCTGATTGTACATGGATTATGCATTCATGAAATCTAATAGTTCATGTCCAACCGATGAACCTATAAGCTAGTCTATCCTACCAAGCGGTAAGCTATAACAACCAAAAACCAATGGGCTCGGATTTTTCACAAAATGTTAAAACCCAAGTTCACCGAAGCCCAAGTTGGATATATATCATCCCGCAAATAGGCAAAGACAAGTATATCACAACACAGATAAGAAACTCATAGTGGAAATGACTAAAATATAATAACAAGTAACTACTGACTAAATTTTAAAAAAATAATAATAAGTGTCTCTAAGATGAATAATCTATGGCTGCCACGTAACCTGTAGATTATTGCGAGGAAGGGATCAAAACTAAAGTTCTGGTGAATGGACAAATTATATATATTTAGTTCAATACAGCATATATCGTTCTATTTTCATTTTAATTTATATTAGGTTATTAAGGTTTACAGTACTCTTGCCACCATGCGTAAATCTTACCTATCTATCCCCAGATAGACCAAACCTCATAATCCATATACATGTAGTTGTATGCCCAATCAACTATCGCGGTCCTAAATACTACCCATAATAATCTCTGTATCCTCCTCGATAGTACTTCATCATCTCGCTATGAAAAATACTCGAATTATACCTGTAAAAGAAAGCTTCGTGAGGCCTACAATACAGATGTTCGATTGTATGATAAGAAGATGTGAAACTGTGTGCGCATTAGCTCGCTCCAATGCTCGGACATCCACGATGTACCACCTATAAGTAATCGTACTGTCTACAATATGAGCTCCTCTAACAAGTCCTACCCTTGAACGAAACTTAGTCGAAGATTTCTATATCTGTAAAGGACAACTTATTTTGGCCTACAATACATATATTCTATTTGTTCTGTCTCTTTCTTCAGGGTTTTGGCTCCACGCAGCACCCTTCCCCTTACAATTGTTTGAAAGACCAATCAAGCGCTAAGTGATCATGCCCTACAGCTAACAATCTAAACATCAAATTAGCGTTGTCCCTCATTCCATATCTCAATAGTGAAAGATCATTGGTCTTTTGGTTTAGCTCCTATTTTTTTGTTTACTCGTTCTGATTGATCAAGACAAGTATCCGAACGGTTATTATCCTTACTGGGTACGGGCCACGAAGAGTGCTCTCTGAGCCAAGGAAACCATTGAATCTTAATGTCACCCACCAGTCTTATTATCGAAGGACAGTTTCGTTAGGCTATAATAATAGTGTAGTCAAGGTGCACTCTTTTGAGGGAACCCTTACAAACCTATCTCTAGGGGTACGTCTTTGTTAGACCCACCCAAGGGGGCCATCCTAGAGTATCCCCATGTCCTGTAGAAGTCAAGGACTTTCCTCTAGGTTTGCTGGACAAAATGTTGGACATGTCCCCACTATGTTAAAGCATCTGCGATGATCCGCTTTGTTAGGCTCTTCGTTTGGACTACTTTCAAACTGATCTAAGCACACCTCACTATTTTATTAGACCCTATGTTTAACATTTAGTATGCATTTAACTTACTTTTCTTTTCTTTTATTATAACATTGATTAGCGTTACCTTATCAGTGCCCTCGAAGCTGGACTCTTTTACTTGTTTGTTAACTTTATTGATCACTTACTTTCTCCAGTCAGTATTTGCAGCTGGAGGAAACACTACTGTTACTTGCTTATTAAACTTAATCTCATATCTAAGTTTTATTTATAATAAGCCTTTCTTATTTTCTACTTTTTAATTGCAACCCTCATGCTATAATTTTTCTTACAAATATTCAGACTTCTTAAATTCCATTTTATTTCATTTTAGCCCAATTCTAGATTCAACCCAGCATATTGACCCTATTCCTAGCCTGAGCCTATGATATTCTACTTTTATCATAATATATTATATTCTTTCTCGTTTTATTATGATTTCTTAACATGATAAAATAGTTATTATTAATCATAATAATTTGCTCATTTTTCCATTACTTTTGAAATTATAACACTTGTCATAATTTACTGTAAATCCTTGCAAATAAGCCTTATTCAGTTTAATTCATCTTTATTACAATTTTATAATTTGTACATATGTTTATGTAAATTTAGTTCTCTTCAATTCAATCCGCGTTTGCTAAGTTACACTTTTAATTCTATTTTCCATGTGGGAAAAGAGGATTAAATCGGCATCTTTCAACTAACATTTACATATCTAGACAATTTTATGAACATATATTGCAGAAAACTATAAATAACTGAATTGTCACTTCTCATCCATTACTTTCTTTCATTACAATTTACTTACTTTACAGTTACTATAAGTTTAATTCTAGGAAGTAGTCTTATCCCACTTGGTTGGTTACAGATACTACATTAAAATCTATCTCTTTGTTTTAATTTTCCCCCATAAACAATAACACATAATTGTAAGATATTCATTTTACTCTTTTCTTAATTGTCAGATAGTTAAAATACAGTGACATCTCTATTTTGCCCTAACCTCACTTTTCTTACCCTTTTTTAGTCTTACAATTACATTTACCATCTTTTCTACAATATCAAATTATGGAAATATATCCCCTTCTCTCAACCAACCAATTAACCTAATGCTAAGTTCTTAATCAATTTATTCATTGGAATCTTCTTTTAATTTCAATTCCCAAGTTTTGACTTTTACTATAAATTTCTCATTTTTAGGCTTATGCCACTTTTCCCATAATTCTCAAAATCAATATTACTTGTATTCGTTTATTTGGATTTCGTTCCACAATAATATCAATTTCAAATAAGTATTCTTTCAACCATTTATAGTTTAGTTAGAAATAACTTGCATAAACAATATTACAATTATCCTAAACACAACTTATGTAAAATTCAACAATTTAATGGGAATCTAACTATATTATATACCATTAACAGAAAAGATACATAATTTAAATCCACTCACCTAGCAAAAGCGCACCAAATACCATATCTAATTTGAATTTAGATTTATTTTCCGTAGTTTTTTCCTTTTGTTAACCTATTTGAATCTATAAACTTGAACTTACATGGATGTATAGATCTGGATCTAAAATAAAATAAAATAAACCATTTAAAAACATATCTGAAGAACTCACCTCATACAACCATAAATCTATAATTTCTACCTCTACATCTTGAATTAGAAAACCTAAATCTAATCTTTTTGATTTCTGAAGGATTAGAGGAGAAATAAAATGGAAGAGCTACTTCGCCCACTCAGGAAAATATGAATTTGGAGGTTATCCCTGCACGTTTATTTATAGATGTCCTTACGAACCCTACCTGTCTAACTTAAAATTAAATAAATATCACCGAAAACATAAAAATAAAAGATGTTGAAACAACATGTATGGATCGAATCACGCCCCACAAGGGTCGACCTTAGGGTCAACTCGACCCTATATGGGTTGACCTATGGGTTGACCCATGGGTTAAGCCAATTGGTGTGGGAGTCGACGCCCACATGTTTTTCTTGACGTATATTTCTAGATATAATTTACCATGTTTAATTCTTTAAATGTTATCATTTAACGATGATTACTTTTCATTACTTTCTTGATTTAATTCCTTTTATCACACACATTTATTTTGAATTTAAAGCATGCGTAATTTTTGGAATTAATACATGCATATATTTATAAATTAAATATACTCACACATATTTACATGTATAGTTATTTTTCAGTAGAAAACTTAGAATGTTAATTACTTTTTTGTATGAACTCCGTTCGAAACATATTATATATATAAATTGATCAGAAAATTGACATGAGCGCAATGCTATAACTTTCGAGGCTAAATCCTAACAATTCCAAGAACGCTTATTTTTCACTATTTTCTGTTATTTCAATTATTTTATTATTTAAAAATGTATGGTGCTACATCCTCCCACTCTTTAAGAATTTCATCCCCAAAATTTGGCAGGAGTAAAACTACGTAATTTTTTCGCATCAATCATATGCATGATGTGTACATCAAATTTTATAACCATCTGTGTCATTGTGCAATGTGCAATACTTCCTAAAATATATGAATGCAAATAAATTTCTAAGCGGTATCTCGCATATGAATGTTATTTTCTTTAACAATTCTTCTCAAAATGTGATGCAAATATCCTAAATATACTTGCAATTCTACATAAGTGCAATATTTTAAAGATAAAAATATACTTGCATCTCACACTCCACATACATAGTATACAATCAAAACTGCGAGCACTTATTGGAGATTGGATTCTGACTATGACAAGGTATGGAACCACCTTCCGATAGTGTATCCCTAGATGGTAATACACTGGGTTCAATAAGAACATCTTGCAACCCGGTCACACATGACCGACCACTCATTTCGCTTGAGTGTATCGAATGTATATCACAAACAGTTGGGATCAACAATTGTATCCCGAAACGGACAACATCGATAGAATAAAGAAGGAAATGGAATTTATCTAGATAGGTGATTATACACCCTAATTGGGAGCACCCCACTTAGCCATGCTGCCTGCACGATTTATGTCATTTCCCGGTTGAAGAGACTTAAGGTTTAAATTACCTTTTTAAGATAGCAACCCACCATTCACTTTGAATGCTACATCGTCAGATCCTCCAGAAAACACTAACTGATTTCCATAAAAATACTCTTGTTGTTAAGCTAAAGAAGTTTCCCTCCTTTGCCACCAACTTGGTATGTTTGAAGAAAACAACATACGTGACTCCTTTTTGAAATACTATGTCAGAAGTCTGTCCATACAAGTTGTCCTGGGACTGGACAAACACAAGGCACCCACCCTTCTACTGCATCCTTGAATTACACTATGGATCAGTAGTTAGTAGTCTTTGCAATCCGAGATTCCAATTACGACAAAATCACTGTCGAAGTACCTCTAGGAGCTAACCAGAGAGATTTTAAAAATAATCCATTCGCTCATGAAGATCCACGGTCTTTAACTTCTCTGTCTTCAATCAGTATCTTCGACATTCACGTATTCGTTGGTTCAGAATGGTTTTCGAATATAAATTCAATTCCGATCTTTCCGTACCAACAATCGTACATGCTAGATTTGATAGTCGATTATTTAAATATCAAATAAACAACCATGAAAACATAAAAATAAAAATAGATTCACTGGTTTAGTACTCAACATCACTTGGGTTCTTGAAAAATAATAATTAACGAATGGTTAATTAAATTTCTAAATCTTTTAATATTTTTAAACACAGTATTCAGTTCTTATTATAAGAGTATTCTTAAAATTGTTTAATTACTTTATAATTAAATCATATATATATATATATATATTCCCAACATTGGTTTTAATCAAATTTCACGTAAAAACACCGTTACGAAATCTCTTTCATTCCATTTCTCAAAAACAATAACTAAGACTTCCCATTTGAATAAACTTATTCAAACTCATCTCGTTAATTCCTTAAATCTCAAAAATATCATTATATTTTCACAAAATCTCTTTTTTTCGTTACTTCAACATTCATTAGTCCCTGATCGTAAATTGGTAAGCGAATAACTCCCTAAGTATCAACTTCGAAGACCGAAATCAACATCAGATTAATACTAAGAAAATCACTCAACCTAACCAATCTCCAGTTAGGTTTCAATTTTTTTCTATTTCTTATCTTATTTCCTTATCAGCCCATATTATTCCACTTTTAATTCATTCAACCATTTTCCCCTTTAAAAATCTCGTTTCAATTTTATTCATTTCAATCCCATATTATTCCCAAATCTTTCAACTAGTATTGCATTATTATTATTCTTATGGAAATAATAAACTATTTCTGACATCCTTAACATTACCAACTAATATCATCCTCAGGTAATCCTAAAGTCATTCAAGTTGGGGTATTGTAATTACCTCTTAGACCTTGATCAATAATGTTCTTATCTTAAGATAGATATGAGTTGTAATTCAAAAACCGATATTCATTCTAATATCAAAACACATCCCACTTAACTATTTCATTAAAAATATAGTTTTATAACCTTTCTTATCTTTTTGGAAGTCCCCTTTTTAAATATATCTATTATTACTCAATTCATCGATTTAAATAATTGCTTACTAAACATCACCTTTTTAACTTTCAACTTATTTAAACAATTTGTTTTGTAAACCGGATTTTTACTACAAATCCTTTTACTAACTCCTTCTACCAAATCCAATTAAAAATCTCTCTTACCAAATCAAATTAGTCCATCCTTTAATTTAGTTAATAATATAGTTAATTTAAATAATTCCATTTAATTATTTCTTAAAAACAATTAAGCCAACTCTTGACTATTAGGTAAATTTTTGATCATTTGCTTATAAAATCTTATTAACATAAGAATTTGTTTTATCAAATAATTTAATAATTACTTAAAAACTTAAACGATAAATAATACATATTAATTTCCCTTTTAATAAATTTTATTCACAATAATATATTTCAAAATCTATCTTCAATTATCAAATAAATCTTATAACTTTTTTTTGTCAATTTACCTGACGGTAAATCAATTTTTATGAAATGGTTTATTTATAGGCCATATGCTACCAAATACTCAGCCAGTGCTGCCCATTGGTTAAAACAAAACAAATTTGAATTTCCAGTCAATGATCAACAAACAAATCAATCATCCAATCAAAATAGTTCATATAATGATAGTATGAAAATAAATAACATTTAATATATTTGAGGAAAGTAGTTGGATCCCTCCAACCTGTTTTTCCCCGCATCCAAATAGGTTACCTCAAATAATATCATTTAAATTAATATAGAGATATAATTTCTAACAATCAACTAATAATAGTAAGTTAAACATCCAACTATTAATTTTATACGTTTATATCTTTATAAACATGACCAATAAGGCAAGTTACAATCGATAAAAAAACGATTGATTTCAATTAAATTATACAAATGTTTAATTTAATCTGTTCAGTCAATATATATAATATATTCAGTAAACATCCAATAATAAACAATCATAGCACACAAATATTAAACCTGACTTATATAAAATATAAGTGGGATAAAACTGAGTGAGTTGTACTCACCTTAATTCGTTTGTCGCTAAAACAGTTCATTTTAATTAAATTAACAAATGCTTAATTTAATTACTAATTAAATTAAAAATTCCCATAGCTGCCAATTCTGACCAGATCAGTTTCATCGTGTTATGCTCGTCGATATGAACCCGAGCCACTTGTTTCATTTGATCCCGTTGTTGTATAACCAGGATATAAATTTAATACGGTATTCACTTTATTTAAATAACGTTATTAATACATAAGTAAGATTTTAATATCCAATCTCTAATTAATGTTGAATGACCCTTAATTAGTCTCGTGTAACTTGATTGGGCATATTTTAAAAGGGGTTGGGCACATTAGAAATTGCCAGGCCATGTTATAATATATATACAGGCCATTAAACTTTAATATAATTTAATTGGGCCTTGCCAATATCAACTGAGTCCAATTCTCTCACTGCCTTTTATTTCTTCTCAACATTACTCCTCACGAATATTTCCTCCCACATTATTTCCTTCCCCAGTGCACTGTTCACCTTCTTCGTTTTGAGTGTGTGTGTGTGTGTGTGTATATATATATATATATATATATATATTTCTTTTCCATGACGGAAGCCCAACATTTCTTTCTTCCCTACGTCATACTCTCTTCCTCCTTACCGACGCAATATATTTCTTCCCACTTCTTGTTTTTTCTGCAAACTTCCCCGCACATATTATCTTCCCTATATTATTTTCCAAAATCTGCCTTCGTTCTACCCTTTGCCTCTACTCACGTCAACCACTGTGCCACCTATACCTCGTCGAACCCACCTCAGCTTCCACCTACTCGGTCAGTACTTTGAGCTCCCCACAAGCTGCTCCTCTCCCATAAACTGTTTGGTTTTTAAGAATAACTATGGCCCTTTTTTTGACTTTGGGTTTGGTTTCTTTATTTCTTCCTTTTCCAGGCGAATGTAGGCGTTTTGGTAAATATGAGTTTATGTGGTGGAAGGAGGTTTATGGTTGTAATGACGCACTTTTTCCGTATAGTTTAAGCCAACATCTAACAACCCATGTAAACTAAAATTGCACAGAAAAGTAGAAAGTTAATAGAAAGAAATTAGAGGGTAAGAAAAGAAAGAAAGAAATATTAGAATAGAAGAAGAAGGGGAACCCACACAACATAGAGTCTCACATCGCAGCGGAACAAAATATGATAGAAAAATAAATCTTTATTGAGAGCTTGAAAAAAATAATACTTACAATCATCAGAGTACATCCACACTTCTGGATAGTTATAATAATATGTCATCATATACAACCACACATGGGAAAAATACTATACAATATCATATGTCTGAACACTTCGAGCTCGTCTTCTCACATCATCCGATAACCTGAACCTGTAAAACTCGGTCTAACTGGAGCATTACAAACGCCAGATCAGTCTGGTGAACTAGCTTGAGAAACCCACTAAGTTTATATGCAACATCCAACTTGATTTTAAAGTTAACAAATATTTTCTGAAAGAAAAGGATAATCATAAGACCGATCCACACATAAAGACGGAAGGTTTTTACCTTAAGATAACGCAAAACATCTTTAAAATCAATATTTTTCTGATATTATAATAATATCTAAATACAAATAAATAACAATCTAGTGGAACGCATGCATCTCACGCTCCACATACATGTATACAATCAAAACCGTGGGCTCTTATTAGAGAATGAATTTCCAACTGCCAAGGTATGGGACCACCTTCCGACAGTGTATATCTAGAGAGGAATTCACCAGGGTTAACCAAGAATATCTTGCAACCCAAGCTAAACATTACCAGCCATTCACTTAGCTTGAATGTTCCGAATATAATGTCACATATGGTTAGTACCAACATAACCTTTCCTGGGAGATACAGAAGCAAAAAGAAGAACAATAATGAAATTTCTCTAGCTGGTGAAAACACACCCTAATGAAAGCGACCCACATAGCCATGCGACCTACCCGATTTTTTACCATTTCCCAGTTGCGAGGCTTGAGGTTTTAAATCTCTTTCTAGAACATCTAGCCATCATTCACTTTGAATGTCACATCGTCAAATTCGCAAGATACTCTAGTTGTTAAGCTAAGAGATAGGCCCTTCACCGTTGTAACTTTGGTACCTTTGAAGAGATCAACGTACGCAATCCCTTTGGAAATATTCTGTCAAACATCTGTTCATACAAGTCATCCAGGAATAGGATGAACTGAAGGCACCCTCCTATTACATCCTTATATAGGAATTACCCTAAGGATCAGTAGCGAGTAGTCCTTGCAATCCGAAAATTTCAATCGCGATAGAATCGCTGTCAAAATATCTCCAGGAGCTACCTAGAGAAATTTATCAAGTAGTCCTTCTGCTCATGAAGATCCACGGTCTTCAATTGCTCCGTTTTTCAATCAGCATCTTCCACGTGTTTGCTGGTCGGAATGGTTCTTGCATATAAATTCGATCCCTGTCTTTCTGTACCAACAATGGTATAGGCCAGACTTGATAGTAGATTACTTAACTATCAAATAAACAATCATTCATCCATAAAATAAAATAAATTTACTGATTCGGTACCCACCATCATTTAGCCTCTTTAATTAACTAGTCGTTAATTAATAATACAAATTCGGAAAACATTTCCCTTTCTTATTAGATATAAGAAAATTCAATTATCATTTCACTTCTGCCCGTTAGACCCTCATTGTAAATTGGTAAGTGAATAAATCTCTCAGTATCAACCCTGAAGGCTGAAACCAATATCGGATTGACACCTCGAAAGTTACTCAACTCAACCTACATACAACAGTTTCGAATTTCTCAAATAAACCACATTATATTCCCTTTTAACATTATTTGTAACGACCCGGTAGGAATTCGACGCCCGAATTCTGACAATAATACATAATCCCGCATTACTTGTCAAAATTCAAGTATCGAAATCCATCAGATAGTTATTAGAAAGAATTTAGAGGGTGAGATAAGAAGGAAAGAAATATTAGAATAGAAGAAGAAGAAGATCCAACACAACACAGAGTCTCACATCGCAGCGGAACAAAATATAATATAGAAATAAATCTTTATTGAGAGCTTGAAAATATACTTACAATCATCAGAGTACATCACACCTCTGGACAGTTATAATAGTCTGTCCTCATATACAAAACACTGCGGAATAATATAACTCCATACGTCTGAATTCTTCTAGCTCGTCTCTTCACAACATCCGATAACCTGAACCTGTACACCTCGGTCTAACCCGAGCATTTCAAATACCGGGTCAGTCTGGTGAACCAGAGTGAGAAAATCTCGCAAAGTTTATATAACATCCATCTTGATTTTACTGTTCAAAAATCCTTTTGAAAGAAAAGGGTAATAGTAAGACCAGCCCACACATAAACACGGACGTTTTTTTTTTTTTTACCTTACTATAATCCAAAACAGTTTTGAAATCATATCTTGTCTGATATTATAATAGTGTCTAAATACAAGTAAATAGAATCTAATAGAACGCTTGCATCTCACGCTCTACATATATAGTATACAAACAAAATCGCGGGCGCTTATTGGAGATTGGATTCCGATTGTGACAAGGTATGGGATCACCTGCCGATCGTGTATCTCTAGAGACGAATACACTGGGTTCAACAAGAACGTCTTGCAACCCGGCCCACACATGACCGACCACTCATTTCGCTTGAGTGTATCGAATGTATATCACCAACGGTTGGGAGCTACCCACCGTCTTCCCGACAAGGGACAGCATCGATAGATTAAAGAAGCAAAAGGATTTTCTCTAGATAGGTGATTATATACCCTAATGGGAGCGACCCACATAGCCATGCTGCCTGCCCGATTTTTGTCATTTCCCGGTTGATGAGGCTTGAGGTTATAATCGACTTTTGGAACATCTGGCCACCATTCACATCGTCCATGTCATCCAGGAACAGGATGAACCGAAGGCACCCTCCTACCGCATCCAAAAGGATCAGTAGCGATAAGTCCTTGCAATCCGCAAAACCCCAACCACGGCCGAATCATGTCACAAAACCTCTGGTTGCAAGTCAGAGAAATTCGACAGTAATCCTTCCGCTTATGAAGATCCACGGTCTTCAATTGCTCCATCTCGATCAACTTCTGAACATCTTCAACGTTTACGTATTTCTGGTAGGAATGGTTTTCGAATATAAATTCGATCCCGGTCTTTCCGTACCAACAACGCATTGGCCATGATTTTGATAGTCGGTTATTTAACTATCAAAATAAACAATCATAAAACAAAATAACTCCATTGGTTCATTACATAGCGTCACTTGGCCATTAAGATAATATATCAGTGGTAATACCAAGATAATATATTAGTTATATATATTTTCCAACCATCTTAGATACTTTCAAACATATTAGAATCATATCCAATTTCCAGTTAACTATTATTTCAGAATATTTGTAATAACATTACGTATTATCCATAATTGGGAAATCGACTCAACTTATCATTCGTAATCCAATCATTTCGAAATCCTCCTTTTGTTTTGTTACATAAAACAAATTAATCATCACTTACCTTTTGAATAAAACCATTTTTAATTTCATCTCATTACCTTTGAAAGCAATCATTATAAGTTTACAAATCTCCTCTTAACCATGGAACTATTACTACATACTCCGGCCATTTTATTTCCTTTTAATCAGGAATCCCATAATATATTCCAAATTCTTCAAATTTTTCCTTAATATAAATCACTTCTAACATCTCCACCCTTACAACTCATATCATCCTTTGATAATCCTGAAGCCGTCCAAGTTGGGGTATTTTAATTACCTCTCAGACCTTGGTCAACCCCATTCTTATCATAAGACAAATATGAATTATAATTCAAAAACCCATATTTATTTTGATATCACTTGCCCATTGTATAAAAATATGGTTTTATAAAACCGTCTTACTCTTGAAATCCCCTTTCCTAATTCTTTAAATCATTCCATTTGGGAAATCTCACCTCAGTCTTACTTAACGTTAGTTTACAACTTAGCGCTTTAACGCCCCATCTTATTCACGACATGATTACCCATCTCTGGTTTAATACAAATCCCTTTCCCATCTTGAATTCCTTTACTTAAAATATTAAGTAACCTTTGATTTTCAGTTTACCATATTCGCTTAAAAACACTTTACTACTTTATTTGCCAAATTGGGTTTAAATATAAACCCGCTCATGAACTTCCTTTGAAATTCAATTATACTTTATTTCTCACTACGATTACTTACTTAAATGGACTTCATTTAAGAAATAGTTCCTTAAACTAAATAAAACTTTAATTTACTTTATCATTAACTGGAACTAAATTCCATTTTTAAATTCTCCTTAAGTTAAACAACATTCGCTCAATTCTTTCTTAGATAAATCAACACAAAATAATTTAATTGTAATCAACTTCCGTTAAAACCGTTGGCTTGGTTAAACTTAAACATGGGTAATCCACTTATCTGACTCGTCTTTTATTTAATAACTTGCATTCAAAAAAATTTCTTTACTTTGATTATTTATTTAAAATAAACAATATTCTATTTCTAAATAATCTCCTTTAAATTCCGTAATAATAAGATCCTGGTTATTAATTGTCATGTTAAACCCCGCCCACAAGCTTATCAATCTTATTCATATAGGAACCAACTTTATACAATTATTCAGTAATTACGGTGAAGCACGTGCTTCGCACACGGTAGATCTAGGTATAAAAATAGCGGTTAAACCAAACAATATATATATATATATATAATTTATTTATTTTCCTTTTAAAACTTTATTTAAAAGTATATATTTTAAAATCTACATTCAGTTATAAACTGAATTTCATAACTTCATTATTCTACCGCCTCACTTGACGGTAAAACGAATTTTCTAAAAACAGTTTGTAATTTGGCCATCCGCTATGAATTTCCCAACCAATATCACAATTGGTTAATAACCACACAAATGTTGAATTTGGGTTTCACAATCAACAATCAATTCTATATGTCAATCATATGGGTTCAACGGTCCATGTAATGATCATAACTGTTAAAGAATCAATTCTATACGGATAACGGTCAACCAATAATAATCATTCAAGCACCCAAAATACGTTTATATTATAAACGTAACCAACAAGGTGAGTTACCTTGTTTGGAAATCATCGTTAAAAATAACGACGTTATTTTATTTAAATTAAACAACCGTTTAATTTAAATAATTGATAAAAATATTTAACACACATCAAACATTCATCAATCAACCAATAACTAACAGCCATAACATAGAGATGATAAACCCGACTTATATATATTATAAGTGGGAACTGAGTGAGATTAACTCACCTGATCTGCGTTGTAAACACTGCTCGTTCCAGATGAATTTCAACTCGTTCGATTCAATTCTGTTATGTACCGTCCTGCTCATGAATACGGTCCCAGTCTATTTTGAATCGACCAATTTTTTTTGTTTTGAAATATTTTCGCTCGACTCTTTGTTCACCACTTCGTCGGATCCTGCTCTGTTTCAAATCCTGACTGCAAAATCCCAGAACCCTTAACATGCCATTGGCTTTTGGTTACTAGAATTGGGCTACCACGTTTGTTTTACTTCAAGCCCACCCGTCCTTGCAGGCCCATTGCACGTGCCAACCCTAAACCGTCCACCTAATAAACCCTTACCCCAAAAGAAGTAGCCGCCTCCCATTTTTATCTCGTCCCTTTTTATTTCAATCTCGTTCAGGAAAAAGAAAAAAAAAATTCCCTCATTGACCATCGAAAATCCGGCGCCATCTTCCCCTTTGTTGATCGGAGGTCCGCCCCAGAGCATCGAAGGAAGCGCCGCAAGCCCCCCAGCCCTTCTCCCTGAGTCACGAACCACTAGACCCCGTCATTCACTTCCAGTACGCACCAGACCATGCCTCTTTTAACGACGAACTCCAATTACAGGTTAGAGCGCAGATCCTCCTTTTTGATTTTTAATTTTCTGTAAAAGTTTTGGCTTTGATTTATGATATGGTTTTTCTTTGTGGTTCGAGTCCGTTACTGTGTTGGCTTGTGAAAGTGTAGTGCATATTTATATACGCGGGTACCTTAGGTGCCAAGGTTTAGGTTTGTAGGCTAGGAATGTAGCTGTGTTGATGGGTCTCCTCATTACAGAGATTTCCTTCCATGTGATGTTGTATGTCGAGGAAGATAGGGAATCTGTGGGTTTTGATTTCGATTTGACCTTAGAAAAGAAGTTGCATGTAACTGTACAGAGTAGGGTAATAGAGTAGTCAGGTGCATGTGCGAAGGTTTCCTCCTTCAAAACTTAGCTGGGTGATGAAATGGTTCATGTCGACTGTACAGTGTAGTTGATTCAGCATTAAAGCAGGTATCAAATCCAAGTATAAGTTTGTACTGATTGTCGATATTTTCTCTGGGATAAAATATTGCCTTTCAACTCAAAAGAGGACATATAAATGTAACATTGTGTTCTGTACACATAGAGTAACTGCAAGTCTACTAGTAGCATGTGTGTTGGTTTTAAACACAGTAGGAAAAATAGGGGTAGTCTATGATTTAGCTGTGAGATTAAGCTTTTTGTTGTTTTTTTCATTTCAATACCTATTTTCTATAGCTGTCCTACTGAAAAGGTCAAGACATCTTTGTTGTTCTTGAATTTGAATTGAGTTGTTTTGTCCATGTGATAGCTTTGGGTTTGGCAACAAAATCTTGATACAGATTTTGTACGTGAAGAAGAAATCTTTTCCTTGTTGTTTTTATTTCTTCTTCTTTTCCTATCCCCTTTTTTTTTTATTTGCTACTATGTTTGATTTGATTTTATGCTTTGTAATATTCATGTTGCTAATAAAGTCTGTAAAATTGATTCGGCAAGAATCTTGTTCAAGATTATGAAAAAAATGAAAAGGACAAGACGCCTTGCTGTTATTGAATTTACAGTGAATACCCTAAATACAATGTGATATCAAAAGCTCATTGATCACCAACTCGAAACACAGTAAATAAAAACCTGATTATCATTGTGCTTACTTTTTTTAACAGCAAAGAGTTGACTAGGTACGGTTCTCAAATCTTGCTCTTCAATTTGTGTGATAATGCCAAATGCTAATATCTCTTATTTATTTAGTTTACATAATACAGTGGCTAAGCTGTATGGATGCTATGTAGTCGAAAGTGCTGGAAGCCAGAAAAAGGTCTTTGTTATAAGAAGATGATTATGTTCACATCATATTTAGTTTGAGTCTAAATATTTGTGTTTGCAGGTCGATCTTCTTAAAGAAAAGCTCAGATTTGATCATGCTTTCAATTACAATGAAGAACCATACTTGAAAGCTGCACATAAAAAGTTAGTGGTTGCCTATACTACCACTTTTATGTATTCATCTCAAGTCAAATGTGTATATGGTGGATAATAGACATGAACAATATAAGTTAAGTCTACATTTCAATATCTATAGTTCAGAAGAGGAGAATGTATGATATCACAAAAGTTGTTGAAGGAACTGAACTGACTGAGAAGCAAATGAAGGACAGAATATGGTGGATGTACTAATTAGGGTAATAAAGTTCGTTACATGTCGGTTTGGTCAAAAAGAAATTTGTACTGTAGTATATATACACGTGAAGAACTGTTGCCTTTTATGTATTGTCCTTATCCTTCTTTGTTTTATTGATATTTCGCTTTGTTATTGGTTTGGTTGGGAGAATCCTATTTGCTGTTGTAAACATATACTATTTGTTTGATGAAATAATCTATACATTTGATTTTCATAATTCATCACTTGCATATAGATATATTCGAATTCCATATTAAATTCAATGTAATATCCATTAACCTTACAACATTGATATTTAAAAACCGATTTAAATATTCCAAATAAATGTTCAAATTCTGGGACGTTACATTCTTCTCCCCTTAAAATAATTTCGTCCTCGAAATTGCTAAGGTTAGAAAAACATCGCAACCGATTATATTTTCTAAATCCAGTTCATTTTAAATTAACAACCAATTCAACCAAGTAAATTGAATTCATAATCATCGTTAATATTTTCTTTACCAATTTTAAGTTTTAGTTCATATTCAATTTCTTACTTGATTTTTAACATTTCATTTTATAAATTTCAATTCTGATCTTAACTCAAACACCATCACTTTAATTTATTCCATTTTATTCTGTTTCAACTTATCTTAAGTTAAATTCAGATTTTCAATTTCATATTGAAATTCCCATTCACAACTATATATGTGAAAATTTGGTTATATTAACCATTCAAATTCAACGTTCTCTTTGAATTCCACTCAAGTAAATCCATCAAACCATAATATCTAAAGAATTTAAGAAAATTATTTCTTTTATATACAAACTATGATTTGGGTAAAATTATATCATTTACCCTATTTACAAAACAATATTGTGTACATTTCCAGTCCAATGCTTTTCAACACTTGAACCGATCAACAACACAATACAAAACATCTACAAATACGCTCTCATATATATACACTCAACTCGATCTAGGGTATTACTAACCCCATCTTTACCGAGTCACGCCACAGAGCCAAGGTTATTTCTAAACCAATAGCTCTGATACCACTGTAACGACCCGGTAGGAATTCGACGCCCGAATTCTGACAATAATACATAATCCCGCATTACTTGTCAAAATTCAAGTATCGAAATCCATCAGATAGTTATTAGAAAGAATTTAGAGGGTGAGATAAGAAGGAAAGAAATATTAGAATAGAAGAAGAAGAAGATCCAACACAACACAGAGTCTCACATCGCAGCGGAACAAAATATAATATAGAAATAAATCTTTATTGAGAGCTTGAAAATATACTTACAATGATCAGAGTACATCACACCTCTGGACAGTTATAATAGTCTGTCCTCATATACAAAACACTGCGGAATAATATAACTCCATACGTCTGAATTCTTCTAGCTCGTCTCTTCACAACATCCGATAACCTGAACCTGTACACCTCGGTCTAACCCGAGCATTTCAAATACCGGGTCAGTCTGGTGAACCAGAGTGAGAAAATCTCGCAAAGTTTATATAACATCCATCTTGATTTTACTGTTCAAAAATCCTTTTGAAAGAAAAGGGTAATAGTAAGACCAGCCCACACATAAACACGGACGGTTTTTTTTTTTACCTTACTATAAACCAAAACAGTTTTGAAATCATATCTTGTCTGATATTATAATAGTGTCTAAATACAAGTAAATAGAATCTAATAGAACGCTTGCATCTCACGCTCTATATATATAGTATACAAACAAAATCGCGGGCGCTTATTGGAGATTGGATTCCGATTGTGACAAGGTATGGGATCACCTGCCGATCGTGTATCTCTAGAGACGAATACACTGGGTTCAACAAGAACGTCTTGCAACCCGGCCCACACATGACCGACCACTCATTTCGCTTGAGTGTATCGAATGTATATCACCAACGGTTGGGAGCTACCCACCGTCTTCCCGACAAGGGACAGCATCGATAGATTAAAGAAGCAAAAGGATTTTCTCTAGATAGGTGATTATATACCCTAATGGGAGCGACCCACATAGCCATGCTGCCTGCCCGATTTTTGTCATTTCCCGGTTGATGAGGCTTGAGGTTATAATCGACTTTTGGAACATCTGGCCACCATTCACATCGTCCATGTCATCCAGGAACAGGATGAACCGAAGGCACCCTCCTACCGCATCCAAAAGGATCAGTAGCGATAAGTCCTTGCAATCCGCAAAACCCCAACCACGACCGAATCATGTCACAAAACCTCTGGTTGCAAGTCAGAGAAATTCGACAGTAATCCTTCCGCTTATGAAGATCCACGGTCTTCAATTGCTCCATCTCGATCAACTTCTGAACATCTTCAACGTTTACGTATTTCTGGTAGGAATGGTTTTCGAATATAAATTCGATCCCGGTCTTTCCGTACCAACAACGCATTGGCCATGATTTTGATAGTCGGTTATTTAACTATCAAAATAAACAATCATAAAACAAAATAACTCCATTGGTTCATTACATAGCGTCACTTGGCCATTAAGATAATATATCAGTGGTAATACCAAGATAATATATTAGTTATATATATTTTCCAACCATCTTAGATACTTTCAAACATATTAGAATCATATCCAATTTCCAGTTAACTATTATTTCAGAATATTTGTAATAACATTACGTATTATCCATAATTGGGAAATCGACTCAACTTATCATTCGTAATCCAATCATTTCGAAATCCTCCTTTTGTTTTGTTACATAAAACAAATTAATCATCACTTACCTTTTGAATAAAACCATTTTTAATTTCATCTCATTACCTTTGAAAGCAATCATTATAAGTTTACAAATCTCCTCTTAACCATGGAACTATTACTACATACTCCGGCCATTTTATTTCCTTTTAATCAGGAATCCCATAATATATTCCAAATTCTTCAAATTTTTCCTTAATATAAATCACTTCTAACATCTCCACCCTTACAACTCATATCATCCTTTGATAATCCTGAAGCCGTCCAAGTTGGGGTATTTTAATTACCTCTCAGACCTTGGTCAACCCCATTCTTATCATAAGACAAATATGAATTATAATTCAAAAACCCATATTTATTTTGATATCACTTGCCCATTGTATAAAAATATGGTTTTATAAAACCGTCTTACTCTTGAAATCCCCTTTCCTAATTCTTTAAATCATTCCATTTGGGAAATCTCACCTCAGTCTTACTTAACGTTAGTTTACAACTTAGCGCTTTAACGCCCCATCTTATTCACGACATGCTTACCCATCTCTGGTTTAATACAAATCCCTTTCCCATCTTGAATTCCTTTACTTAAAATATTAAGTAACCTTTGATTTTCAGTTTACCATATTCGCTTAAAAACACTTTACTACTTTATTTGCCAAATTGGGTTTAAATATAAACCCGCTCATGAACTTCCTTTGAAATTCAATTATACTTTATTTCTCACTACGATTACTTACTTAAATGGACTTCATTTAAGAAATAGTTCCTTAAACTAAATAAAACTTTAATTTACTTTATCATTAACTGGAACTAAATTCCATTTTTAAATTCTCCTTAAGTTAAACAACATTCGCTCAATTCTTTCTTAGATAAATCAACACAAAATAATTTAATTGTAATCAACTTCCGTTAAAACCGTTGGCTTGGTTAAACTTAAACATGGTTAATCCATTTATCTGACTCGTCTTTTATTTAATAACTTACATTCAAAAAAATTTCTTTACTTTGATTATTTATTTAAAATAAACAATATTCTATTTCTAAATAATCTCCTTTAAATTCCGTAATAATAAAATCCTGGTTATTAATTGTCATGTTAAACCCCGCCCACAAGCTTATCAATCTTATTCATATAGGAACCAACTTTATACAATTATTCAGTAATTACGGTGAAGCACGTGCTTCGCACACGGTAGATCTAGGTATAAAAATAGCGGTTAAACCAAACAATATATATATATAATTTATTTATTTTCCTTTTAAAACTTTATTTAAAAGTATATATTTTAAAATCTACATTCAGTTATAAACTGAATTTCATAACTTCATTATTCTACCGCCTCACTTGACGGTAAAACGAATTTTCTAAAAACAGTTTGTAATTTGGCCATCCGCTATGAATTTCCCAACCAATATCACAATTGGTTAATAACCACACAAATGTTGAATTTGGGTTTCACAATCAACAATCAATTCTATATGTCAATCATATGGGTTCAACGGTCCATGTAATGATCATAACTGTTAAAGAATCAATTCTATACGGATAACGGTCAACCAATAATAATCATTCAAGCACCCAAAATACGTTTATATTATAAACGTAACCAACAAGGTGAGTTACCTTGTTTGGAAATCATCGTTAAAAATAACGACGTTATTTTATTTAAATTAAACAACCGTTTAATTTAAATAATTGATAAAAATATTTAACACACATCAAACATTCATCAATCAACCAATAACTAACAGCCATAACATAGAGATGATAAACCCGACTTATATATATTATAAGTGGGAACTGAGTGAGATTAACTCACCTGATCTGCGTTGTAAACACTGCTCGTTCCAGATGAATTTCAACTCGTTCGATTCAATTCTGTTATGTACCGTCCTGCTCATGAATACGGTCCCAGTCTATTTTGAATCGACCAATTTTTTTTGTTTTGAAATATTTTCGCTCGACTCTTTGTTCACCACTTCGTCGGATCCTGCTCTGTTTCAAATCCTGACTGCAAAATCCCAGAACCCTTAACATGCCATTGGCTTTTGGTTACTAGAATTGGGCTACCACGTTTGTTTTACTTCAAGCCCACCCGTCCTTGCAGGCCCATTGCACGTGCCAACCCTAAACCGTCCACCTAATAAACCCTTACCCCAAAAGAAGTAGCCGCCTCCCATTTTTATCTCTTCCCTTTTTATTTCAATCTCGTTCAGGAAAAAGAAAAAAAAATTCCCTCATTGACCATCGAAAATCCGGCGCCATCTTCCCCTTTGTTGATCGGAGGTCCGCCCCAGAGCATCGAAGGAAGCGCCGCAAGCCCCCCAGCCCTTCTCCCTGAGTCACGAACCACTAGACCCCGTCATTCACTTCCAGTACGCACCAGACCATGCCTCTTTTAACGACGAACTCCAATTACAGGTTAGAGCGCAGATCCTCCTTTTTGATTTTTAATTTTCTGTAAAAGTTTTGGCTTTGATTTATGATATGGTTTTTCTTTGTGGTTCGAGTCTGTTACTGTGTTGGCTTGTGAAAGTGTAGTGCGTATTTATATACGCGGGTACCTTAGGTGCCAAGGTTTAGGTTTGTAGGCTAGGAATGTAGCTGTGTTGATGGGTCTCCTCATTACAGAGATTTCCTTCCATGTGATGTTGTATGTCGAGGAAGATAGGGAATCTGTGGGTTTTGATTTCGATTTGACCTTAGAAAAGAAGTTGCATGTAACTGTACAGAGTAGGGTAATAGAGTAGTCAGGTGCATGTGCGAAGGTTTCCTCCTTCAAAACTTAGCTGGGTGATGAAATGGTTCATGTCGACTGTACAGTGTAGTTGATTCAGCATTAAAGCAGGTATCAAATCCAAGTATAAGTTTGTACTGATTGTCGATATTTTCTCTGGGATAAAATATTGCCTTTCAACTCAAAAGAGGACATATAAATGTAACATTGTGTTCTGTACACATAGAGTAACTGCAAGTCTACTAGTAGCATGTGTGTTGGTTTTAAACACAGTAGGAAAAATAGGGGTAGTCTATGATTTAGCTGTGAGATTAAGCTTTTTGTTGTTTTTTTCATTTCAATACCTATTTTCTATAGCTGTCCTACTGAAAAGGTCAAGACATCTTTGTTGTTCTTGAATTTGAATTGAGTTGTTTTGTCCATGTGATAGCTTTGGGTTTGGCAACAAAATCTTGATACAGATTTTGTACGTGAAGAAGAAATCTTTTCCTTGTTGTTTTTATTTCTTCTTCTTTTCCTATCCCCTTTTTTTTTTTTTTGCTACTATGTTTGATTTGATTTTATGCTTTGTAATATTCATGTTGCTAATAAAGTCTGTAAAATTGATTCGGCAAGAATCTTGTTCAAGATTATGAAAAAAATGAAAAGGACAAGACGCCTTGCTGTTATTGAATTTACAGTGAATACCCTAAATACAATGTGATATCAAAAGCTCATTGATCACCAACTCGAAACACAGTAAATAAAAACCTGATTATCATTGTGCTTACTTTTTTTAACAGCAAAGAGTTGACTAGGTACGGTTCTCAAATCTTGCTCTTCAATTTGTGTGATAATGCCAAATGCTAATATCTCTTATTTATTTAGTTTACATAATACAGTGGCTAAGCTGTATGGATGCTATGTAGTCGAAAGTGCTGGAAGCCAGAAAAAGGTCTTTGTTATAAGAAGATGATTATGTTCACATCATATTTAGTTTGAGTCTAAATATTTGTGTTTGCAGGTCGATCTTCTTAAAGAAAAGCTCAGATTTGATCATGCTTTCAATTACAATGAAGAACCATACTTGAAAGCTGCACATAAAAAGTTAGTGGTTGCCTATACTACCACTTTTATGTATTCATCTCAAGTCAAATGTGTATATGGTGGATAATAGACATGAACAATATAAGTTAAGTCTACATTTCAATATCTATAGTTCAGAAGAGGAGAATGTATGATATCACAAAAGTTGTTGAAGGAACTGAACTGACTGAGAAGAAAATGAAGGACAGAATATGGTGGATGTACTAATTAGGGTAATAAAGTTCGTTACATGTCGGTTTGGTCAAAAAGAAATTTGTACTGTAGTATATATACACGTGAAGAACTGTTGCCTTTTATGTCTTGTCCTTATCCTTCTTTGTTTTATTGATATTTCGCTTTGTTATTGGTTTGGTTGGGAGAATCCTATTTGTTGTTGTAAACATATACTATTTGTTTGATGAAATATTCTATACATTTGATTTTCATAATTCATCACTTGCATATAGATATATTCGAATTCCATATTAAATTCAATGTAATATCCATTAACCTTACAACATTGATATTTAAAAACCGATTTAAATATTCCAAATAAATGTTCAAATTCTGGGACGTTACATTATTAAACCGATTATACTCCTTTATAATCTCACAAATCATTTCCAATTTTACTTCAAATCCCATTTCATAAAATCAACTATAAAAATTTAGCTTAACATCTATAAATATGTATTACATATTCCCTTTCAAAAACCCGTCTCCTTTTATTTATCAAAACCATTAATCTTTTGTTTATAAATTCCTTAACCATTTATTCATAAATCCTTTCTATTTGCTAATATTTATCAAATAACTTATATTCTTTTACTTCACGAATCCTTTAAATTATTTGACAATATTAAATTCTAATTTGACAAATTCCTTTATATATGATATAAGTCCATTTCACAACATTCCCCATATACCCCAGTTTATACATATTCCCATTTATTATTCTCTTTCGGCAAATCTTGCCTTGAAATCCCATTTATTAGACAATTATCTCAATCCTAAATATACATCAATATTCATATTCTATTTTCAATTCAATTATTTTGCTAATCCCATTCACGAAAACTCATTTATCACATTTCATATATTTATAATAAACATTTGCAGAATCATTCATTTGTTTGCAAAAAATCATTTTTCAATTTCTGTAAATCAATTCTCGAACATTTCCAACCCCATCAATCCATTTCAACATTTTAAAATCTTTTAAAATTCCATTTACATCCTTAAGCCCTTCTTATAAATCATTTTAACCTTTCCATTTAATTTATACCGTTTGACCATTTTACTTCCATTTGGATTTCTCTTTCAATTTCCATTTCATATTTGCACACATCTAAGCTTCCATTAATTCCTAAACAAAATTTAAGTTTTTAACTTAATATATTGTCTCAATAGTTGAAATCAATTGTAACACTTTCAAATAAACCTGATTTCTTTTTTACTTCGTCAAACTTGGATTCAATTAAATAGAATCCAATAATAATTCAAATTAAACTTATCTTATATTAATATTAACATAAATTCATTTGAAAAAAACATTTGACTATAACAAGCCTTATAGTTTCATAAATCTCCGTTAATGCCTTTTTACAACTTTGATTATTAATAAATAATAATCAATTTCAACTTTTAAAAACAATGGTTTACTTCCTAATTAAAAATTTCCATTAAACTAAATTATAACATTAATTTAATAAAGCGATTCCTATTTAAGCAATTGGCTTAGTCAATTCAACATTGTTAACTCATTACTTAAATTCCAATTACTCTTCCTTTTAAATTAATTAATTTAAATAATCTCATTTACTTTGATTATTATTATTAAATAAATAATAATAAATAATTAAATAAATTCCATTTAATTGATTCTTAACGACCATTCATCTCTATTATTAATCGTTGGGTTAATTCCTTCTCACTTGCTCATAAAACATCAGAATTGACTTTACAAAATCATTCCATAATTATTTATTAAATTAAATAAATATTTGTTCATTTTAAAACACATGTCGTATCTGAATATAGTTTTAAAAATAAATTTCAGAATCGACTTGAAATCGATTCCATTAATCTTTCATTTTACGTCGACGGTACTTAAAGAGGCAGTGTCTACTTAAGTACCCAACTGTGAAATATTACTTAATTTCACATCCAAATGAACACAGCAAATCATATTGATAAACATTGTCAATATTAGTGAGGAATCCTATTGGATTCCACCAACTTGTCAGTCCCTGCATCACAATTTCATATTATTCAACATATATTATAATATAATAAAATTTAACAACTACTATGAAGAATCCAGTTGGATCCCTCCAACCTATCAGTCACTGCATCCAAATGGGTTACCTCAAATAAAATCATTCAATAAGAACTATTCAATATTTAAACTAATAACTTATATAATAGTCAATAATAATAATTTAACACAACAATAATAATTCAAACAATTTATTAAATTAAACTTTTATTTTATAAACGTGACCATCAAGGTAAGTTACCTCAATCGGTTCCAATCCTTAGAATAACGATTTGGTTTTTCACCTAAATTAAATAACATTTAATTTCATCGGTTCAATCAATATATGAATATAACTAACATACAGTCAACCATTAGCTACCATATCACACAATTATAAAACCTGACTTATGTAAAATATTAGTGGGAAGAACTGAGTGAGTTTAACTCACCTTTGGTTCGACTTCTTGAAATGGTTCGGTTATAGTTAAATTAAACAGTCATTTAATTTAACTGTAAATTCCAACTGTATCATGTACTATCCAAAACAGTTCCATAATGTAGATCTCGTTACTACAATCTCAACACTCTTTATTTTGATTAATTCTGTTCATGCAACAAAAAGTTATTCAAGTTTTTGGTTTACGATTTAATTATACAATTAATTATTCTTCATTAAACCTAAACTAACCCATTAAAATGTTAATTACATTATAAAATAATCGGGCCGAAAAAATTATACTCTAATCACTTTGATTCTCAAAATTCTAGGCCCGTCCCCTTCAAAATTATCTCGTTCGAAACAAGCTTCTTCATTCCTGGTTAAACCCGCTGCCAACCTCCTTCACAATCGCGTTGTCCTACCATTCACCAGGCATCGATCAGACACCGCCATGCTAAGCACCTATGACCACTTCCCCTTCGACCTGCGTCTCGACCTTACAGGACCCACCAATCGCCAGCTAAAAGCCAATAACCGCCGTCACCTTCGAGTGAGGTTTCAGCCTCCGCGATCATCAGAAACTGAATGCCACTGTTGATCTTATACATCTCACCGAGTTATAAAATATTGTAGTTAAAACATTTGTGATCGGATCATCAGATTGAAATATAAATGACGAAGAAATCGGTTGTCTCATGGCCATTTATTCTATAATGGAGGCACTGATAATAGTTTGGCTAGCGAGAAGAGATTTTTAGGGTTTGACCCCTTTTAAAAGGGAGAATATGTTAAAGTTATACTGGTGCTTCAAAGTAATTAGTTCATGAATAATTAGAACTAGCGTTTAATGTGTTTAGGAAGAAGTCAGCACATGTGCCCTATTTGTATGGTAGAAGTGGTCTTGTTCTTATCTTACTAGCTTAAGTTTAAGAGGTAGTTTGATATTTTTATCTTTTCTATTTAAAGCTTTATATTTCTCATCTTTCAGTGTGAAGCAATAACAATGTAGTCATTCGATTATTTTATGTTTAATCTCTCTCCTCCTCTCTATATCAAATTCTAACATGGTATCAAAGCTAGTTTTATGAGACGGGATAGAGATATCTCTAGAGAGCGAAAAAAAATCAGTTTTTTAAACAGTTCAAAGACGGACCAGCTAAAGCGCAACAAAAGCAAGCAGATCTGGTCATGAAGAAAATGATTGTTGGCATAAGGGAAAACCTAAGTGTTCCAAGTGTAAAAAATTTGGGCATATGGAAAGGAATTGTAGGTTCAAAGATGAAGAGCAAGAGAACATGGCACAAGTGGCTATGGAAGAGAATTTATTTTAAGGTTGTAGGTAAGAAGTACACCATGGAGAGAAGTGCTCCAATATTCAAAGAGTAGAGTTGATGAGACGTGCTTCAACAATTGGAGGTAATGAAACGTGCATCACAAATCGAAGAGAAGTGCTTCATTTATTATCTCAAGATCTTTGAAGCAAGGGGGTGTGTTAAAGTTTTATTGGTGCTTCATAGTAATTAATTCATGAATAATAAGAACTAGCGTTTAATGTCTTTAGGAAGAAGTCATCACATGTGTCCTATTTGTGTGGTAGAAGTGGTCTTGTTCTTATCTTACTAGATTAAGTTTAGGAGGTAGTTTGATATTTTTATCTTTTCTATTTAAAGCTTTGTATTTCTCATCTTTCAGTGTGAAGCAATAACAATGTATCATTCAATTATTCTACGTTTTATCTCTCTCCTCCTCTCTGTATCAAATTTTAACAAAATATAGGGATACATATTAATAAAATATTATTATATAAACTTATATGTGAAGTAATTGGTTAAAATCACCTCAAACAACATCTGATCGAGATGAAAATTGACATATTAGCGTAAAACGACACTCTGGACATGATGGAAAAGGTTTCATCAAATTCCGAATATTCCTTTATAACTCATGTTAACGATATTTTTCATCAACACCGGAAATAGGCCTGGAGAGTGGACCGTAGAGATAGCGTTAGGTTGCTGAGAATCTAATGGCTTCAGCAGAAATATTCTGATGAACCCGTCGTATGACAATATTACACAAGACTATACTGAAAAGTAGCACAATATGCGGAAAAAGTAAAGACATACAATTTTATAGTGGTTCAATTCCTTGGGAACAATGTCCACTTTAATAGTTTTTATGATTTTATTTATGGAGGAAGTTACATGGAAACCACCCAAATTGAATTTCCAATTTGAGTTTCTATTTTCTAGAGTAAGAGAAGAAGACTGTCCGGATCCCCCCCTCAATGTTACCCCTAGGGTCTTACTTATAGAGGGTTGGGGGACCTTTCTGTTGTTGGGCTATTGGGCCTGTAAGAGCTATGTCGGGCGCCTTTTTCTTTAGTTTCGGACGTCCGACTCCTGGTCGCTTTAGCGATACTGGTTATGATCTTCGAAGTATGGCTTCGATTGTTCGTCACTTCTTTGAGGTGGGTATAATTTGTCGATATGGTTCCTTTCAGAAGATACTTGGATTTTTTTTATAGTAGCTTTCGGTTGCATGCCCTCGGAGGTCAGCTCCCGATCATCCCTTTTTCCCTTCTATGTTTCCGTTATCGGGGCTCTTTCCTCCCTTTTTCTTATCTTGCCTACTCGGGATCCTCCCCTTTCGTTACAAGGCATCCCTTAATGGATATACCCTGCCGGATAGGCTGTGTCGATAATTTGAAGACTTCGAATTCTTTTCTCTTAAGGAGGCGGGGTTCGTGTGGCTCTTAAATCACCCTTTCGGTCTTGTGCTCACTAGGTATCCTTTTCGCCATTAACTGGTAGCGGGGATGAGTCTCGTTTGATGCTACCCTTCGGAATTTTACTTCCCTATTTTTGCGTCTTCTTAGTCCTTGGCTCTACTCTCTAAAAGACCATCGGGTGCTTATGGTTTTCTGATACCCCTTTGTTGTTACTCTATTTCATTATCAATTTTTGGTAGTAAGATCCCTCTACTGAAGGGATATTTTTTGAATTTTCAAGTCAAATTCCTTGTCCTTTCTGCGATATCTCTCTTGATTAAAGTCTTAATTGGCTTTCCTTCGCGTGGTCCTTATTGGTTTTGAATACGGAAAACCCTGATTTTTTTTTAAGAAGAAGGGATAACGAGGCACCACAAAAATTGGTGCGACACTTAAATACATACAACAATCAGAGCATAATAATACTTCCATTATAGTTTAAAAACAAAAGTACACACAAACGGGGCCCACGCAGGAGCCGAGATTTTCCATGCAAAACGAGGAAAGCACTTTCCAAACCCCAACTACTTCATCCATCTGCTGCGTGTCCTGCTGTCAAAGCGGTCATACAGTAATTGGTTAAACTCACAACAATCAAATTCTCCCAGAAGATCACCAAGGCCTGAACCTTCCCAAGCATTGCCCTTTGATAGCTCCGCACCAGAAGGGCCAACCACCTCTTTGGCTTTACTGGTCTCCTTAGCATACTCCATCCTGTTGCTATCACCAAAACCTACATTTTCCAGTACTATGTCAATAGCATTGGTTCTTTCCTTACCGCTTTCAAAATCGAATATCTTTCCCTTGTCTTCGTCTGATAGCTCCTCTTCGTCTTCATTGATATCTAAAAGGATTGCAAATGAATTTGAAGAGGACGCTCCTCCCATGTCAGAGCTACCAACAACTGCCTCTTTTCTTCTTGGTTTCCAAACCCTGAGAAATCCATTCCTATCTTTTCTGAACACCCAATTCTTGAAATCTGTAGGCTCGAAAGGATCGTTTGGATCTCCAGAAAGCTTGTTAACTTCAATTTCGTGGTATGAGGTCCGAGTAAAAGTCTTATTAGTGATGGAATATACACCGATGACGGGACCTTTATTTCCACCTTAAGATAAGAAAAGTCTGCAATGTCCCACGCGTCTTCTTGTATCCCTAAGACTTTCCTTACTTTCGACAGTATGATTTTTACCATCTTAAAGTTGCAAAATATAAGGGAAGATTTTTTAAACCAACCCAATGAATTACCTCATGTTTGGGATTTGCAGAACTAAAATTGAGACTCCATGGGCGAATGTGTAGAGTACCCCTATCAGTCGAAATGGAGTAGAAATCCCTTGGAAATTTAACGATGAAAACATTACCGAACTTCTTGACATTCCATTCCCAAGAGTACAGGTACTAGAATTCCCACTTCATGGCTTGTGTAATGCTGTTGACTGAGAACTAACCAGAGAAAATCGAAATAATTTCCCAGCAACTGAAGCGCTATAATTCTTCGTTAAAAATTGGTGGTGAAATGTCAAGCTCATTTCCGGTTGCCATTTTTCTCTCCTTTTTTTTATTTTTGAATGAAGAGGGTGGGAGCACCGACATCCTTTATGTCTTGTCTTTTTATACTCAAAGTAAAGGACCAGACTTCTATAATCTTCAATCCGGCGGTTAGTATTCCCATACCTCCTAGTGTCGCTTCATGTGATTTGATCCTGCTCAGGTTTCCAGAATATGAAGAGACCTTAAGAACAGGAAGTGATGATTTCTTTGCCTCGGTTTAGGGTACAGAATTTTTTAATAGTGTTTCTCTAATTAATTGTTTAATCGGGGCATGCGAGGTTTATTCGAGGCTTTGCTTACACATGGGGTTTCATATCGGACAAATTTCCTGACATCATTCTAGGAGTATGGAAGGCAGAGATGAGGCTGACTTTACTTTGGTTAATGTACATTCATCTTTGTTTTCTTAGGAAGAGTTCCGAGTAGAAAAGAGGGTTCCGGGACCATCTTTCGTTTGATCGAATGAAGGCCGAGGATCGGGGACCCCTTCAGCATCAATATAGCGGAAGTTTCAGGCCAGACCATGATTCGGGTAATAAATAGATAAAAGGCCGGAAACCCCTTTCGAAACTAGTAGAAATCCTGAACTGATCCCAGATTCGGCTATTAAATAGATAGAAGACCGGAACTTCTTCCGGTATAATTGAAGTCCTGAACGAAACCCAGATACGGGTATTAAATAGATAGAAGATCGGAACCACTTCGGATATTAATAGAAGTCCTGAACCAAACCCAGATTCGGGTATTAAATAGATAGAAGACCAAAACCTCTTCCGGTATTAATAGAAGTCCTGAACCAAACCCCGATTCGGATATTAAATATATAGAAGACTGGAACCTCTTCCGATATTAATAGTAGTCCCGAACCGTACCCAAATTCGGGTAGAAGACTGGAACCTCTTTCGGTATTAATAGAAGTCCTGAACCGTACCCAGATTCAGGTATTAAATATATAGAAGACCAAAACATCTTCCGGTATTAATAGAAGTCCTGAATCGTACCCATATTCAGGTATTAAATAGATAGAAGACCAGAACCTCTTCCAGTATTAATAGAAGTCCTGAACCGTACCCCGATTTGGGTATTAAATAGACAGAAGACCGGAACCTCTTCCGGTATTAATAAAAGTCTCGAACCATACCCAGATTCGGGTATTAAATAGATAGAAGACTGGAACTTCTTCCGGTATAATTTGAGTTTGTTTTGGTTTTGTTTACCTGAGCATAGGTTGTGTGCATTTTTGGGTGCTTCCTTTAAGCATTCTTCAAGCTTTCATTTTCTTCAAGCTTTTGCTTTCTTCAAGCTTTTTCTTTCTTCAAGCTTTCATTTTCTTTAAGCTTTCGCTTCCTTCTGCGAGATGAGGTTTAAGCAGAGGTTGTACGTGCTCCAAGTGCTCTCTTCGAGCTTTTTCTCCCTTCTTTGGATTGGATTTTTAACAGAGGGTGTACGAGCTCCAAGTGATCCCTTCGAGCATTTTATCCCTTCTTTGGGTTGGATTTTGAGCAGAGGATGTACGTGCTCCATGTGCTCCCTTCGAGCTTTTTCTCCCTTCTTTGGGTTGGACTTTGATAAACTTACTCCTTTTTGGAGCATTGGTTGGACGGATTCATGTGGAGCATTGGTCAAAACGTACTCAAGAAGAGCATTGGTTAGAACGTACTCAAGAAGAGCATAGGTTAGACGTACCCATGTAGAGCATTGGTCAAAATGTACTCGAGAAGAGCATTGCTTAGGTGAGAACACAACTCATGTAGCGTAGAGCACACAACCCGCGTCGTAATGAGCATATAGCTCGCGTAGTGTAAAAATGTTGGGAGCGGAACCGTAGTTCCGCAGATGGACAAACCACTAATGGCCATCTAAAATGTTGTGAAAAGTGTACCCACACAAAGCTTTGCAGGACGGCGAGATTAGACAAATGTCGCGTGGCTGCTTAGCTTGAGCATCCTGGTTTATAAGATGCGAAATTATCATGAGACACAAGATAAGGATATTGTGTCAGAATTTACAGTATCGAGGAATTTTCAGAGGAACCCCTCGATGTTGTAGTGCCTTTCGACACAAGTCAGGTTCGTAACATGTCATACCAAGAAAAACAACACAGTTGCTCCAACAATCTCCATAACATCTTGTAGAAAAACCTTCTACTTGCCTTAGACTAAAAAACTTTGCTACTCTAAGTGCTACCATAAACTCCCTATCCGCCCAAAGAGCGAGGATTGGGTGCGAAGAAAGATCATCTAGGCTAAGGTCTTAAGCTAACCTTAACACTATAAAAACCTTAAACAGTTACATAACCTCCTGGTACGACTATCTACGCACAAACAACACAATGCACACACAACCAATCATTCAAAAGTTGGAAATTGTGGTAGTGGCAACTACCTAATATGGAAGGAGTGCCTTTAGGAGCTCACTTAGTACCTAGCATTCCTTCCGAAACACGGGGCATGAAAGCGTTGCATGTCCCGACGTTTGGCAAATGCGACAAGTACGGGTCCTTGGACACTTAGAGTATCGGTCCTTTGACCCGTAATTGTAACTATTCCCATGGGTGGAGCCAAAGATTTTGAGTCCGAAAGGTTCCTTCTCGCTTCCGGGATCAAGATTTTTTCCATAAGAGTTAGCAAACCATGTTTAAGGAGGCATAGATGCAGGAGAGATCCTGACTGCTGGATCGTCTGACGAGAGGTTGAGTGGTTATTTAGTTGACTTCATTTTCTCATAGGTATCTCCCTCTAGGTGCCCTTCCTGGATGAGTCTTTGCATTACAGCTTCCAACACCTTGCATTTGTCAATTCGATGTCCATTTCTTTTGTGATATTCACAATATTCCCCTCCCTCGAATGGTTCTAGATGGTTCTTCGATTTGAAAGGCATCGAAAGTTGATTTTCTCCTTCACCGCTGTATATAGGAGTGGAATAGCTCTGCTTAAGATCATGGTATTTTCTCTTGGTTCCTCTTCCCTTAGGTTCTCTCGATCTTCATGAAATCTAAGCCTCCCATTCCGAAGATTATGACGAGTGTGAGGCTTCTTGTCTTCTTCGTAACAACCAAGACTTCCTTTTGAATGATACAACTCATCCACGTGGATGAAGGTGTTTGCACGATGGTAAAATTCTGGTAAATCGTTACATCCTCGTACGTATAGTTCTTCCCAAAAAGGCATTCCTTCAACCAGTCCTGAATGAATGGCGACAAGCTTATCGCGACTACTCATATTCTCCGCTCTCGAGGCTTCAACATTGAATCTCTTTATGTATTCAGCTATAGACTCTTTTGGCCCTTGTTTTACGCTTACAACGGTTGGGTAATCTACCACGGGGTTCTTAAAGCTACAAAACTGTAATTGTGGGAGAATTGCTCCCAAGAACGAATTTTTCTCTCCTGATATTGGCGGTACCATTTAGCAGCTGTTTCTCGCAAGGTCAAAGGAAACACTCGGCGTCAAATCATTTTTGAAGCATCATGGAAATCCATATAACTTTCAAATGTAGCAAGGTGTTTTTCAGGGTCCGTAGTTCCGTTATATATAAATCGTGGTGTCTATATGCTGGATGGAGTTTCAGTGGTTCTTTCCCTTCTGTCCTCTGGCGGTAACGAACTTTTGTCTATGCTTGAATCAGTTGCTTCACTTGACACTCGACTGTTCCCTAATGAAACCAGATTGCTCTGTAGGTCCAATAGAGGTTCGAAAGGGTTGTCAGACTCTCGAGGTGCTATTATTCTTGATTCTGCTTCATAAGGCATCGTGCCTGAGGCCACCCGGGCCAAGTCTGCCTCGATAAGTCTCCTGGTAATATCGATTTTTGTTGCCAAAAGTAATATTGTTGTTTCATCGCTCACCCCTTTTGACATTGGGGATGGAGATCCCTTCATTTCTGATTAAGTTGGGCTAGTTTGCAGAATGGACAGGGGTTTAGCTCTGTTGTTGAATTCGGAGGGTGCATTTGCCTTGAACTCTGTTTGATGGGTTTCCACCTCAAAGGCTCTCTGGGTTGAATTTTCTTCAATGGACGTCCAAGTTTTATCAAGCAGCAAAGTCAGATATAGCATTTTCAATTCATTGTTCTTCTCCTCAATCAGAATCGGGGCCTTCCTCATTCTTAGATTCGTAGAGTTGGCACTCGATAGTACACTAATTTCTACATCCGAGGATAAGTAGGAGCCTCGTCCCATGCTTCCCTGTTGTGCATCCATTCTAGACAGTTCCCGAGGACATCTTGTTATGACGAAATATAGGATAAAAGGGAGGTAGGAATATGAGAAGGAAGGTGGGTGGCTTTAGAGTTACGCAGCTTCTCAATCAATCGATTTCTTCAAGTAGCCATATACGAGCTGGAACTCCTCAGCAAGGCTCTCCTTGATTGGTTCCTTTTCTTCAAATCTAGTCCAATCTGTGACGGAACAACCCAGGTAGATATTTGTGGCTGTTTACCACAAGGTCGAAGGTTCAGGCCCTCCTTCTAGCGCTAAAATGTTAACGATATTTTTCATCAACACCGAAAATAGGTATGGATAGTGGACCGTAGAGATAGCGTTAGGTTGCTAAGAACCTAATGGCTTCAGCAGGAATATTCTGATGATCACGCCGTATGACAATATTACTCAAGAGTATACTGAAAAGTAGCACAGTATGAGGAAAAAGTAAAAACACACAATTTTATAGTGGTTCAGTTCCTTGGGAACCTACGTCCACTTTAAGAGTTTTTATGATTTTATTTATGGAGGAAGTTACATGGAAATCCCCAAATTGAATTTCTAATTTGAGTTTCTATTTTCTAGAGTAAGAGAAGAAGACTGTTCGGATCCCTCCTCAATGTTACCCATAGGGTCTTACTTACAGAGGGTTGGGGGATCTTTCTGCTGTTGGGCTATTGGGCCTGTAAGAGCTATGTCGGGCGCCTTTTTCTTCGGTTTCGGACGTCTGGCTCCTGGTCTCTTTTGCGGTACTAGTTATGATCTTCAAAGTGTGGCTTCGGTTGTTTGTCGCTTCTTTGAGGTGGGTATGAATTTGTCAATACGGTTCCTTTCGGAAGAAACTTGGTTTTTTTGATGGTAGCTTCCGCTATATGCCCTCAGAGGTCAGCTCGATCATCTCTTTCGCCCTTCTATGTTTTCTTTATCGGGGCTCTTTCCTCCCTTTTTCTTAGCTTGCCTACTCGGGCTCCTCCCCTTTCGTTACAGGGTATCACTTAATGGATATACCCTACCGGATAGGCTGTGTCGATAATTTGCGGACTTCGAATTATTTTCTCTTTAGGAGGTGGGGTCCGTGTGGCTCTTAAATCACCCTTTCGGTCTCGTGCTCACTAGATATCCTTTTCGCCATTAACTGGTAGCGGGGATGAGTCTCGGTTGATGCTGCCCTTCAGAATTTTCTTTGCCTATTTTTGCCTCTTCTTTGTCCTTGGCTTTACTCTTTAAAACATCATTGGGTGCTTATGGTCATCTGATACCCCTACACTATTACTCTATTTATTGTTGATTTTTGGCAATAACAACTCACATATGCGAATCGACACACATTTAAACTGCTTACGACCAAAAATTCAATACAGTTAACTTGAAAATTAAAAATCTACAATAATGAATCATTACGGATTTAATAAAATTAATTTCGTTGAAAACAGAGTTTGTTAGAAAATCCATTACTCTAAATTTCAATTTTAAATCGAAGAAATGATTAAATAAATCCAAGGCGTTTACCACTCTCACATACAATCGATAAATTCGATCGATACGAAAATTAAAATCATATAATAACTAAATAATATGAACTGACAGCATAAGTTTCGCCCATTCCGAGACTGTTTCCCAGAATGCTATTTTATACATCAAACAATGCTATTTTGGACACCAAAACACCCAATATCTAAAAATAACAAACTACCTGCCTATCCAGAAATTCGTTTCGTAGCTTAATTCGATTGTTTGCTCAATTTATACACAAAAACCCATATATTAAAATTTAATTAATTTAATTACGCACTATATAAAACGACTGAGCGTTTATGGCCACTGTTGTCACATACGACATCGGATTACCACGAAATTTGGTTTCGTACAATAATTTAACGTTACGGTTCAAATAAAACAAATTTCATCGAAAACCGAGGTTATTTGCAAAATGGCTGTTCTTAAGGCTTATATATAATATAAAAAAATCCCAAAATAATCTAATTAAATAATAATAAATTATTATTATCATAAATATCCAAATCAAATATCATATAACTTAAATATAAACCAATATGGATTATACAACTCAATATCACCAATCTCGAGTTAAAGCGGTATCCAAATTATATTAAAAATCCATAATATTTTTCAAACGAACATTATCGTTTATTAACGATTACCATAGCGACTATTTTAAAATTTGATTTGGACATAACTAACAATCTATAACATGAAATATTTATTTTTCTCTTTCATTAGAAAATTATAATCAACAAGATTCAAGCGTTTCTTGTTTAACAGAATTCAGACTTATTTCGAATCTTGTATATTCAATTGAAGTTCAAAACTCAATATTACAAACTACCGCGCCATTACAAGCTCGTTTTCAAATTATATATAAATTTAACGTTCAGACTTCGTTTTATAAATAAATTCAATATTAAAATCCATTAATATTCCCAATATAATATTTTAATAATTTAAATATTCAAATGACCGAAAAATCTGGGTCGTTACATTCTTCTCCCCTTAAAAGAATTTCGTCCCCGAAATTACTAAGGTAAGAAAAATGTTACAAGCCTATTAATTTTCCAAAAATCTAATTTATTATAAATCGAAAACCAATTTTTCCTTTTTCTTTTGTAAATAAAAACTTCAAAAATATCGAAAAATTTCTAACACATAAATTCCCGGAAAAAATTGGTAGAGTCTCCCCTGAGGGACTTCTGCGATATCGCTTGAACAAATAATATATACATCGACCCACATAGTCGGAAAACAGAACTCAAAACCCAAAATTTATATTTTCGCATAGGTGTACCTTTTATGGGTGTTATTGAGCATACTTACTCAACTTATTGCGATCCATTCAACCAAAATCTAATCCTCAAAGCCATCTAGCACCTATACTCAACTCAATTCAACATACAAGTAAAAGATATATGAAACTCTTTAAATAATATTTCACTCATTGCCATTAAATTGTTGATTGTTTCTATTCAAAAAATTTATCATCCAATAACAAACAATTCATAATCAACATAACCAAATCAATTGAATTTACATTCAACATTAATATTTTCGTTGGTTTAACATATATGAACATCGATTGATTAATATCTAATTGATTTCTATTTAATTACAGTTCATTTAATTCTCATATCACAAATCTATTTTATTTAATTTAGATATCATTCTTAACTCCACTTAACCCAATTTAGTTCCATTTCAAATCCAATTAACTAATTGATTTTTCTAACCAAATTTTGATTCATTCAACCTCGTATTAAAATTCTTATTCACAAACTCTATATGTGAAATTTCTTCTGGTTATATTAAACCATTCAAATTCATAATCCAATTTGAATTTTATTCAAATCAATAAAACACATCAATATCTCAATAATTTAATAAAATTATTATTATTTTTCTATACAAAAATATAATTCGGGTAAAATTATTTCATTTCCCCTCTTTACAAAACAATATTGTATCCATTGTCAATTCAAAACTGAACCGATCAAATAACATAATACAAAACATTTGTATATAAAACCTATAAACATGCTCCCATATATATACACTCCAACTCAATCTAGGATATTACTAACCCCATCTCTTTCGAGTTATGCCACAGAGCCAAGGTTATTACTAAACCTTGTGCTCTGATACCACTTGTAATGACCCACTTTTTCCATATAGTTTAAACCAATATCTAACAACCCATGTCAACTCAAACTGCACAGAAAAGCAGATAGTTAATAGAAAGAAATTAGAGGGTGAGAAAAAAAGAAAGAAATATTAGAATAGAAGAAGAAGAGGAACCCACACAAAATAGAGTCTTACATCGCAGCGGAACAAAATACAATAAAGAAATAAATCTTTATTCAGAGCTTGAAAAAAAATGCTTACAATCATCAGAGTACATCCACACATCTGGACAGTCATAATAATTTGTCCTTATATACAACCACACAATGGAATAATACTATATAATATCATATGTTTGAACTCTTCCAGCTCGTCTCCTCACATGCCCTGATAACCTGAACTTGTAAAACTCGGTCGGACCAGAGCATTACAAATGCCGGATCAGTCTGGTGAACCAGCGTGCGAAACCCACCAAGTTTATAAGCAACATCCAACTTGATTTTAAAGCTAACAAATCTTTTTTGAAAGAAAAGGATAATCGTAAGACCGATCCATACGTAAACACAGATGGTTTTTACCTTACGACCAAAACATTTATAAAATCAATACTTTTTTGATATTATAAAAATGTCTAAATACAAATAAATAACAATCTAGCGGAGCGCTTTCATCTCATGCTCCATATACAAAGTATATAATCAAAACCATAGGCTCTTAAGGAAGAATGGATTTCCAACGGTCAAGGTATGGGACCATCTTTCGATAATGTATACCTATAGAGGAATACACCAAGGGTCAACAAGAACATCTTGCAACCCAGGCTAAACATGATTGACCATTCACTTTGCTTGAATGTTCCAGATATATAGTCACCTACGATTGGTACCAACATTACCAATCCGAGAGATACAGAAGCGAAAAGAAGAAGAATAATGAAATTTCTCTAGATGGTGACAATACACCCTAATGGGAGCGACCCATATAGCCATGTGACCTACCCAATTTTATACATTTTTCCTGGTTGCATGGATTGAGGTTTTAAATCTCTTTCTAGAACATCTGCTCACCATTCACTTTGAATGCCACTTCATCAAATCCGCTAGAAAATCATAATTGATGTCCCCAAAAATAATCTAGTTATTAAGCTAAGAGACGGGCCCTTCTCCGCCACAACTTTGGTACGTTTCAAAAGATCAATGTACGCAGTCCCTTTGGAAATATTCTGTCAGACATCTATCCATACAAGTCATCCAGGAACAGGATGAACCGAAGGCACCCACCTACCACATCCTTATATAAGAATCACCCTAAGGATCAGTAGCGTGTAGTCCTTGCAATCAAAAAAATTCAACCACGACAGAATCACTATCAAAATATCTCCCAGAGCTACCAAGAGAAATTTACCAAGTAGTCCTTCCACTCATGAAGATCCGGTCATCAATAGCTCCATTCGTCAATCACCATCTTCCACGTACTTGCTGGTCGGAATGGTTTTCAAATATAAATCATCTTGGTCTTTTCCGTACCAACAATCATATATGCTAGATTTGATAGTCGGTTATTTAACTAACAAATAAACAACCATTCAGCCATAAAATAAAATAAATTTACTGATTCAGTACCTAACATCATTTAGCCTCTTTAATTAACCATTCGTTAATTAATACTTCAAATTCGGAAAACATTTCCCTTTCTTATTAGATATAAGAAAATTCAGTTATCATTTCACTTCTACCCGTTAGACCCTCAATATAAATTGATAAGTTAATAAATCTCTCAGTATCAACCCTGAAGGCTGAAACAACATCAGATTGACACCAACATCAGATTGACACCTCTAAAGTTACTCAACCCAACCTACGTACAACATGTTCAAATTTCTCAAAAAATAACCACATTATATTCCCTTTTTAACATTATTAAACTGATTATACTCCTTTATAATCTCACACATCATTTCCATTTTTATTTTAAATTCCACTTCATAAAATTAGCTAAAATAATTCAACTTAACATCTGTAAGTATTACAAAATTCCCTTTCAAAAACCCCCATTCCGAACACAATGGGATATGTATCGTAGGCTGGTTCGATCGTTTCGATCAGTTTCCGTTAAAATCAACATATAACTCTATATATTGAATTTGAACGCGCATTTCAATTTACCGGGGTCACATACTAACTCTATAAATTGCAGAAAAATATTTTCTAGCTTCGTATTCATGATACGGTCCTAACAAAACTAGTTTTGTCTAATTCTGAGACCGTTGGAAAAATGACCATTTTCCAGTCGATTAAAATCAACTAAAACTGGTCAAACGCGTTTTCCCTTGCCACGCTCACATATTGATTCGAAAAGTTATGAAATTTGGAATCTAGCAATAATTTGACATCACGGACCCAACAAAAGTGGTTTCGTCGAAATCCGAGGTCGTTTGCAAAATGTCCATTTTTAAGGGCCTGAATTCCATAGCGACTATTCAGAATTTTCAACTGGACATATCTTTTGATTCCCGCTATGAAATCTCGATTTTTCGGATTCGTTAGAAAGATATTCTCAATTAGATCCTATTATTTTTGGTTTTACTAAAATCCGGATTGTTTTGCACCCGGTATGTCAAATTGAAGTTTGAAATCGAATTATCGAACTACCGTGCCAATTTCAATTCTATTTATAATTATATATAAATATTTATATTCTAACGACGGCGTATATAATATACATGTTCTATTTATATTCAAAATAAATTTCTCGATGATATCATTTAAAATAATTTATTTTAAATATTCAAAAATCGTTAAAATTGCCAAAATAAAAATTTTAAACTGGTTCAGAATTTCCGGGTTATTACAAAAACCCTATCCTCCGGCTTTGCGTTGCATTGTGTGATGGGACCTGGGTCTTATAATAGCTTCATTTTTCCCAAAAAGCATTGCGTTGTTTTGTTATATGCACTAGTATTCTTGGGAGGAAACCTGTTCCGTGTTATACGGCGTGGTCCCTTGAATTACTCTCTTTTAAAGTAAAGTTTTAAATAAATGTTTTAGTTCTCACACCAGTCACATGACTGACCTGGAGTTTATTGTTTTAACCTAAACTCTGGGTGCCCCTATTTTCGACACGGGCAGCTAGTAGTTTTGGTTTTGCAGATTTATATTCACAGGATCCTGATTTACAGCTGGAACAATGCTCGGAAGGCTCTGTATCCGTGCATTACTTCTAGTTGTGCTTTTGTATTATTTTCCGCTGCGATGTATTTAAATGTAATTTAAATCTCTGATATTTGTTGAATGTAATTTATTCATTTCTACTCTGTATATTCTTGTATTCTGATGGAATTGTTGTAATAGCAATGAAATGTTCTTCCGTCTGCGTTCTTTTGTGTGTTGTTCTCAAAGTATCCACTCTTTCCTTCACGGGGAAGTTATGGGTTCTGTCAGTTTGGTATCAGAGCTTTGGTTTACAGAGCTCGAGAACAAGACACGTCAGAACCATACGAAAGAATTCATCAGATATTGGATTAGTAATATCCAATTAGAATGACTCGTTAGAGATAGGATCAGTAGTATCCTAGAACGAGTGTGAAGAGTATATTTTTCAAATGAAAACAATATTGTTTTAAAAATTTAAATCGCTTTATATGTATTTGAATATTTATTTATTTTGAATATGGACAATCGAGTATATAAAGATTTCGCGTATACGCATCATGAACGTATATTCGAAGTTTTAATATACTGGGTAGATATAGAATCACATTCTAGACATCCGGGGATGATTCTGATGATGGTGCATCATCAGTATTCATATTCGAGTGACGAAGGTGTGATTTTTATATATTTCCATTAGACTGGCGTGAGAACCAAAACTTATATAGATAGATTTATTTGTTGTGATTTGGCATCAAAAACATGATTTTCTGTATATGTATCAAAATTATGAATTTGAAACATTAATCCACTAATTGATTGATGTTTGTGTTGTTTGTTATTTGTTTGATAATTTTGAACCATTTAGCCTATTAGAATCAAATATTGAATTATATTGAAAATTGGTCGCATTTGCTTGCATATACATGTACTTACATTGAACAGGTCATAGCAAGGAGGCTAAAGCAGAAGAATAAAATTTGTTTGCCCGACAAATAGGTACATGTTTACTATAATTTACTATTTTGTTTGGGTGATGATGATTTTATGAGCCGATTGGCTAGCCGCTTGGCTTTTTCTTTTTGAGATCAGAAGGCCTATATGGAAATTTCGGGATTTTCCCGTTGCTCCCGGTGCAGGGGAGGTTATGGCGAAATTTTTTTAAAATTTAGGGTGTTAGCCAAATTTTTGAAAAATTTGAAAAGTTCTTAGAAACTGAAAAGTTGAAGAACTTAAGCCGTAGTCAAAATAATGGAAGTTGAGTTGATTTGTTAAACAACTTTCGGCCTTTGATTTAGAGAAGATTATAATATCATCAATAAAAAGCAGAACAAATTTATTCAATTAAATCACACATTGAACTGATAAGAAAATAGTTAGAAATATATACTTGTGCATTATATATGTTTGAACAGGAAATTGGATAGCTGTTGAGTAAAGATTTTATTTGCGTGCCCGACAAATAGGTAAACCTTAATGAGTTGGATGCGTACTTTTATTATTATATCAACTCATATGAATGTCATTGGATGCGGAGTGCTGGTTATTGTGTGTGTAAATAATAAACATCGCCATAGGATAGCAACAATTAATTTTGAACTACCTTACATGGCATACTTCTGGAAGATAGGCATACTTCATCATATACCACATAAGCATTTGGAGCTTGTGTGACGAGGTGGAAGATTTACCATACGAACGAGAGGCTTGTATGGCGATGACTATATTTTACAGGTTGAACTGATGACTGATATGGACTATTTAAATTGTAACAATAAAATTTCCAGATTAATAAAAACCCCACATGGGTCTAGAGTTGACAATAATCACGTCTCTCTAGTTATTAGATATGGCACATGGACTATTTATTTCCCACACGGGACGAGGTGACGAGGATTTACCCTCTGGAGCATTTAAAATACACACTCCCTCAGGCTTTGACAGGGTGACGAGAATTTATTCTCTGGAGTTATTATCAGTACACGCTTCCCTGTAAACACCAGAATATATCACTATAAATATGTGTATGCTTGTTAGGATTTATTGGGTACCTAATACGGCCCAATAAATTTCCAAACCTCTCCCCGTACAAAGGAGGTTATGGCAAAAAAATTTGAAAATTCCGGGTGTTAGCCAAATTTTTGAAGAATCTGAAAATTCTCAGAAACTGAAGGGTTGGAGAATGTAAGCCAGATCGAACGTAGAGTTGATTAATAAAACCACTTTCGACTTTGTTCCTTTTCGGGGAGGAAAAGTTTTAAGTGGGGAAGATTTATTCTTTAATCTTCCTTTGGATATCATTTCAAACTAGTCGGGATTAGCAAACCACACCGAAGTAATTATTTATTTTATTTCCCAACCCATTCATCCCATGGAGCAAAACTGGTAATACTCCATATCTAACACCACGGTGTTATCGGTAAAATTAATTACCATTTCATGTTCAAATCTAATTAAAGATTTAACTATCGCATTGGAGCAAAACTGGTGGTACTCCATTCTCGATCACCTTTCAGATTTGATAATTTAAATTATCAATTCATATTTCAATCTAATTAAAGATTCATTCAAACTCCACTTAGTTTTAATCTTTTCAAAAATCAATATCCTGCATTTAACTGGGTTAAAGAACCAATGTCATCTAAAACACGGTTCGCGACAAACCCAAATCACATTTGATATTAAATACAAGGCTTTGAATAGAAAATATATTGGCTTATATTCAATATCAAATTCTAAAACCAACAAATATCGTATTGGAAATAACGATATAAAATATATCTTTCAAATTCCCATAACAATATCTGTGTAGTCACGAAATCCAACATCGAAATATTCCGAAGATAATTTCGACTCAACTCCAGTCCAATTCACGTATTTGGAATATTGATTATTTTTAAAATCACTTTCAAATTCAATTTATTTATTTCAAAAATAAAATTGATTTTAATTCTAGTTCAAAACTAGTTCATTTCGACAAAAATCTATTTTTATCCTTTCAAATGTGGAATTCTTCAGCCCAATTTTTTCCAAATCTTTTCTTATGATTTTACACAAATTATTAATATTTTTAATAATTTTATCAAGGCCCGTACAGTCGATTTCCATCAACGGCCATCGAACTGCACTTACAGCGACCTTTTCCAAATTTGATTTGGACATAATTCCAAATCCAACCGTTAGATTTCAAATTTCTAATATTCATTGGAAAGCTCTTTTCGATACGAACCCAACGGTTGCAGTTTTAGGAGAATCCGACGGTCGGATCTCCCGCAACGTCAATTCGAAGTTAATGGTCGAAATTCACGAACTACCGCGGCGCGTTCTATTCAGGCCATTATATATATATAACATATATATTATATATATTTCATCGATTTCCTTTTAAAACGTATTTTATAAATCGTTTTAACTTCGTTTTCAAAATCATTTCAACACTATTTCAATTTCAAATCGATTTGATTTCAATTCAGTTCGAATCCATTTCAATTTTATTTAATTCGAATTCAAATTCGTTTCAATTCAATTCAAATTCTAATTCGTTTCAATTCAATTTGAATTTACCTTCTATTTAATTCAATTTGAATTTACCGTCTATTTAATTCAATTCGAATTCATTTCAAATTGATTTCAATTCAATTTCAGTTCGTTTTAAATTTCATTAAAAATGATTTCAATTTGTTTTTAGCTCAATTTCAATTTAATTCAATTTGAATTCATTTCTAATTGATTTGAATTCAAATTCACTTTCTATTCAATTCGAATCGAATTCATTTTCTATTCGATTCGAATTCATTTCAAATTGATTCATTAAAATTTCAATTTGAATTTTAATCTGATTTAAATTTGAATTTCATTTCAAAATATTAAATTTTGAAATCACTGTTCAATATTCATTATAAAACGAATAAAATCGATATAAATATCGTTCGCGTCAAAATAACGCATTTCTAATCAACACGGCTTTATATTTCAATAATTCGTTATTCTATTCAACAAATGAATATTTATTCTATTCAACACATGAATCTATATTTCTTTCAACACACGACTAATCTCAACACATGAGTACTGTCAACACATCACTATTTTTGTTATGTAAAATATTTTATAAAATTATGGTATCTATCGTTTGATTTTCAATTAGACTCCACCGTGAAGTAGTTCTAATTTTAAATATGATAAAGATGTAAATTTTATTGTATAAAATATTTCACTCAACACATGAATAGTTTCAACACATGAATATCGTCAACACATGACTATTTTGTATTCAACACATGAATTTTCCTTTATAATATTCATTATTTTCCCGATTGGAATGAGGCCCAATCAATCACCATATAACGTTAATTATATGGTTTCCATACAACACATGTATATAATAGCAATGATCAATGATCATCCAAGGTGCACCACACAACTGCATAAGCATCAAATATAAATAATCAATGTTTACACAGCCTGTCGACCAATCGATCGACATACAATTAAATAATTGGGATTAGTGTACTCAAATATCATCCCAACACCCGTGTGGGGTTTCAAATCAACAAACACATATTTTTATTCGTGCAATTGGGCGATGTATCAAATTTATCATCCCAATCAATATCAGTCAAATCAGTATATATAAACAAATCGGCCGATTTGTTTATAAATATTTATTTACTCACATTCACGTTAAAAATTATATTTTTAACTATAATTAATTTATTTCAACTATCTATATTTTATTATCGATTTCACATCAACATCACAAACAAATTTCACAACACATAAATCAAACAAACAAGCCATCCATGGTCTGTGGATGACGGTTGCTGCTAAGACCGTCTGCATCCTAGTATATATATATAAAACTAGAAAAAGAAATTTAGAGTGAGAAGTTCTCACCGATAGCTATCCCAACTCCACGACACTTCATTTATAGAAATCTTCATCGTTCTCGCTTTTTTGTCACCTTCGTTGCCCGTATTCTCTACATATATAAAAATCGAATTTTTACTTTACTATTCAATACATAAAAATCGAATTTTTACTTCGCTATTCAAGATATAAAAATCGAATTTTTACTTCGCTATTCAAGATATAAAAATCGAATTTTTACTTCGCTATTTACTACATAAAGATTTCGCCTTTTCAAAAATAAATATTTCGCCTTATATTCTCTATTTTATAGAAATTATATTTTCAATACACTACTTACATAAAAATAGTATTTTTATATCTTCTACAATATAAAGGTCATATTTTTGATTCACTACATATATAAAGATCCAATTTTTAACACTTCTATAATGTAAAAATCATATTTTTATCCTTCTACAATATAAAAGATTATATTTTTATTATCTATATAATATGAAAATTATATTTTTCAACCTTTACATATGATAAAAATTATATTTTTAACTTCCGTATCATATAAAAATCATATCTTTAACTTTCCTATCGAATAAAAATCCTATCTCTAATTTTCCTATCGAATAAAATTCAGTTTCAACCAATATAAAAATTCAGTTTTAACTAAAATAAAAGTGGGGAAAACTTACTGTAAAATGGAAGAAGGGGGGGCTGTGCTGCGTCGCCGGAGGAAGGGGTTAAATCGAGACGAGGGAGATGAAGAAGAAGGAGGAGGAGGGCGTGCGGTACAGTGGGTGGAAGAAGAGGAAGGAGGAGGGAGAGTGGAGAGGGGCGGTGGCGCCCGCCACCTGGAGGAAGCCGCGATGGGGCGGCGGCGGGAGGAGCGGCGGCTCCTCCCCCTTCCTTCTCCGTCGCCTTCTTTTTTTTTAATTTTTTTTTCTGTTGAATCGATTTTGAATTGGGGGGGGCAGAGAAGTTAAAAGGGAGAGGGTTTTATTTTTTATTTATTTATTTAATTTACAAAAAGTTAACTTTTTCATACGACCTCTAAACGAGGCCCACCGCCTATCGTCCATAGCTAATTACCCCCATTCCGAACACAATGGGATATGTATCATAGGCTGATTCGATCAGTTTTCGTTGAAATCAACATATAACTCTATATATTGATTTTGAACGCGCATTTCAATTTACCGGGGCCACATACTAACTCTATAAATCCCAAAAAAATATTTTCTAGCTTCGTATTGACGATACGGTCCTAACAAAACTAATTTCGTCGAATTCTGAGACCGTTGGAAAAATGGCCATTTTCCAGTCGATTAAAATCAACTGAAACAGGTCAAACGCGTTTTCCTTTGCCACGCTCACATATTGATTCGAAAAATTATGAAATTTGGAATCTAGCAATAATTTGACATTATGGATCCAGCAAAAGTGGTTTCGTCAAATTCCGAGGTCGTTTGCAAAATGACTATTTTTAAGGGCCTGAATTCCATAGCGACTATTCAGAATTTTCAACTGGACATATCTTTTGATTCCCGCTATGAAATCTCGATTTTTCGAATTCGTTGGAAAGATATTCTCAAATAGATCCTATTGTTTTTGGTTTCACTAAAATCCGGATTATTTTGCACCCGGTAAATTCATTTGAAGTTTGAAATCGAATTATCAAACTACCCGCCATTTTCAATTCTATTTATAATTTAAAATAATTATTTATATTCTAACGACGACGTATATAATATATACGTTCGAATTCTATTCAAATTAAATTTTTCGTCGATATTATTTAAAATAGTCATTTTAAATGTTCAAAATTCGCTAAAATTGCCAAAATAAAAATTTTAAACTGGCCCAGATTTTCGGGTTGTTACATTATAATTATCAAATCAATTCAAGATTATTTCAAATTTCGAAATATAAAAAATAATTATCAACTATAATTGTAAAATATAAGTATCAATTATAATTATCAACTGTAATTATTAAATACAATTATTTAAAATTAATTATTGAATACTAAATATCATTTCATAAGTATTAAATTATAATATTAATTATTAAATAATTATTATAATAAACTGATATTTTCATTATTTAGGGGAATAATTATAAAAGAACAATTTAAAATTTTGGGATTTAGCATAAAATATAGTGGCGTACTGACTGAGATTTGTGATGAAAGCAGAGGACTTAATTAAGAATTTATTAATTACATTGGTTATGAGCAAAGATTATTTTGTTGATTTTAAATAAGCAATGATTATAAGTTATTTATTATAGAACGTAAATTAATATTTATTATTACTTATAAATCATTAATTAGAACAAATTAATTATTAATTATTGAACATGTTAATAATTATTAAAAAATAACACTAAAGTATATCTTAGGAAAATAATATAAACATCTCTTGCAAATTTGTTGGAATTCTGCTGTAAAATAGCTTCGACAAATATTCATCGGTATTCTGCCTGAATTTGCAACGGATAATAGCGGTAGAAATTTTCTGTCGGTAATTTGACGCTGTTTGCAACGGCTTAGTGAGGGATGGCAGAAAACGACGGTAATAAATAAAAGGAAAAAAAGTTGAAAATTTAAAAAACTATTCCTTACAGATCACATGGAAATCCGCCGCTAATTAGCGACGGAATTTTCCGCTGCTAAAAATCTGTCGCTAATCTCGGTTTTTCTTGTAGTGAAATTCCTACTTTCCTAACTGAGCTGATTCGTAGCGACTGGTTCCTTTACATTACCAAATTTGAATCCAGACTCTCTTGCTAGAAAGCTTCATCCCTCTCGGTCGTTGGTCGCTTGACCCTTATTAGATCCATCCTCTCGGCTATGCCGTTATAATGTTTCTCGGTTCACTCTGCCCCTTCATGGGTCGTTGACACAACTGATCATCTCAGAAGTTCATTTCTCTAGCATGTTGGACCATCCAAGTCTTTGGTCAGTTGGAGGACAATATGTAGAGATGTCCAATCTGGAGGACTTAGAATCTATGATTTACGTTCTCTGAACCTCGCCGTGCTATCTAAATGGATATGGAGATATCTTACTCCCGATGATTTCATTTGGAAATCCTGGATCTTTTTCATGTATTACAACAACAACCCCCTCCCCAACCTAGGTTTGGCCCTAGCCATTCTGGCGTGGTGTTTTCCATACCCTCCCCTAAACCAAGCATCTATTCTCCATTCGCCTTGATAATGGCTATTCTTGCTCTTTCTGGCATGACCCCTGCTACTTCGAATGTCCTCTCACCTATTTCTATCATGCTTTTTTCTCGTCTTCTCTGAACCCCACTGTTACCATCCAAGAAGCTATTAGCAGTGGCTTACCGTGTTTCCCCCCGCACTCTTATTTCTCTGACAATGTCCTTACAAGACTTTTGGAAGTTTGCCACGTCCTCCACTACCCATATCTCTATCCCATATAAGATAACTTGGAGCCTTACCCTAACTTTGGTTTTTCTGTAAAAATCTGCTACCACTTCCTTAGTTACTCCAGAAGATCCTTCTCCTGCTTCAGACTCTAGAAAATTCAAGCCTCCCAGTGTCCGCTTCTTCCTGTGGTGCCTAGCACAGGAGAAGATCAACACCAGAGACAAACTGACACGCAAGAGCATTAAAGTTGACCTTAGATGCATCCTTTGCCTCCAAGCCAACAAATCCATTAATCACCTCTTCTTTGATTGCGATTTCACTTTATATACCTGGACCTATGCCACAGCTTACATTCTTAGCTACACCCCTACCAGATTCCACTTCTTTGAATTTAAGCTAGATCTAGACTCCTTCATTGTTGCCTTCTCCTGGACAGTATGGCTAGAGAGGAATAATGAATGCTTTAGAGGCCATTCTATCCCTCAAATCTCTATATGCCACAAAATCACTCACCTCTTCTCTCTTTGGATAGGCTCTTATGATTAGCAACCATTCTGGCTCCATCTTAGTGAAAGAAATAACAATTCTGAGGAGTCGGCGGGGAGTTCAAATGCCATAGTTGTCACCTTTAGGAGGATCTTTCCGAGGTCATGGTGATGAGCTCTTCCAGCTTCTCCTGCTATTTTCCTATATGCTTCGTCCCTTTTTTGGCTCCTATTTAGTTCAGATCTGAATTTGTTCATTTTGGGCCAGTACTTTAGGCCCATGTTTGTGTATATTGTTTTTGTACCTTTGACTTTGTATTGTGTACCTTATCGTACTACTTATTCACTAGTATACTATTTATTTTGTGGTTATCGTTCTGGCTTGTTGACCGACCCTATCTTTATAATATATTAATCTTAATCAGTTGTGTAGTCCAAAAAAAGTTATGTAAATTTAAATTAGTTTTATTAAGAAAGTTATAAATATAATAGTTAATTTAAATAATTAAAAATTAAAATGGTTGAATTAATATAAGATAGTTTTATGAAGATAGTTATAAATAATATAATTAAATTTAATATAAAATAATTTTATTTAATATAGTTATAAATATAATAGTTAAATTTATATAAAATAATTTAAATAATCTAAATATTTTAATACAGAATATTCATTAGACCATAGTGTTCGTATTTAATTTTCTACCCTATTGCCAAGTGATCATTTAATTTCAATTTCAATTTTTCGAGTAAAACTTGTATGAGTCATAGGTACATATCATTTCAACATATTTCTTAATTCAAGTATTCGATGTCCAAATACGCAAATTATCAGTTTATCATGTTCTAGTGACATATAAGGTGAAAAGTAATCATCATAATCAATAATCATCAACAGTAGGGCTGGACATTTTTACCATATTACCACAAACTAGTCATTACCAACCGCTACCAATGAAAGTGGTACCGAACAATCGGTAACCAATTTGATTGGTACGGTATGCCGAAACACATGAAAATATGTAGTACGTTTAATGGTAATTGAGCATTAACAATGGTAATTACCATACTTACCACATATCTTAAACAATACATATGTATATTCTTATATTTCATTATATATGTTTATTACGTAACAAAGAACTTCTAATATGTAATGATTTTATAAAATACCTAGGAAAATACTATTACGATATACAAGATTGAATGCAATTTTTATCATATATCTTAAAAACGGTATAATTTATATGATATTTTCGTTCATCCATAAAGTTTTCATGCATGTTTGACTACGTAAAATAAGATAGACAAATAATAATATAATAACAAAAGATCAGTTTAAATATTTAATATTTTAACGTGAAATATTGTCAACAAAAAGAATCTCATACTAGTGAACGGCAAAAACTTATTACCGACCTCTACCAACCATTACTAACGATAAACCGTGTTGTTGGTAACCAATTTCTTTGGCTGATAATGGAATGAATTTTCTATTACCATATAAAATCAGTACGATAATGGTTTTGAATATAAAGTTCCGGTACCAAAACGATTCCACCCCTAATCAACAGTATCATCCAACCCATCATCACGACAATAATTAAACATGTAAAATCATCATCCAAATCAATATATGTCAAATAGTGTTAGTTATCAAATTCAATATTTCATAAGCAATTTAACTTCAGTATTAACTAGATATTGATTCAGATAAATGACAAGTTACTAACAATTCAAATTTAAATCAATTTAAACATACATCCAATTTGCCAACGGATAATATTTTCATTAATATATATTTTCAAATATATATATATATATATATATATATATATATCAATTTAATATGTGTCAAAAGTCAATTAATGATTATAATCAATTTGATGTCAAATTTTATTCTCGAATGTGAGTTAAACGAATTATAATATATCATAAATTTAATTTAACTTGCATAGACAACTTAATACGTCGTGAGTGGATTTAAACACAAACTGTTGGTTTTACGCGAATCTGAAATCCAAACGAACGCTAAAAATTTGTCAGTCTTCAAATTCAACCAAACCAACTTCATATCATTCGAAATTTTAAAACCGCATGTAATCCGAGTTTGTACGCTGAAGTAATTTAAATTTCGGTGATTGAAAATAAAAAACAAATGTCCACGAAAATAGAATAGAACTTGCCATGTCACCTGAAGATGCGCACCTTCTTCCTGCCTTCGTGTAACGCACGCAACAACCCACGCACAGAACAATTAAACTTGACCGGATTTTGCTGCGACCCCACTGACCCTCTACAAACTGCACCTAGCCTCGCTCGGCTCTCACCCCTTCCTGGGAGAAACTCTGGAAGCAAAACTTGTAGAGCGATTATTTAGGCGTTAACTACAGTTTGACCACTCCACTGAAATAACTATATACTTCCTAAATATCAGAGAATACCCTCATTAATCACTAGGATATACTTCACTGAAATAACTATACACAAACTACTAAGTACTAACACAAATAGCAAAATCCAAGAACAAGTTACCGCCTCATTCAAAGATTTTGGAGATGAAGAAGAACTGGATATAGAACATATGTGGTACATTAGGATGTTGCCAGCAAATGCTCTTTCTTCTCGTCAGTTTGTTTTTATCTACTTAAGAGCATCTCATGTTAGCAGTTGGAATACCATGTTAGATGCATTAGTTAACTGGATATCTATTTTCAAGTGTTTACCTATAAGGGCCTATTCACTCCCCCGTTAGGCATTTCCAGTATTACTCCTTCACATATTAAACATTACATTCTCATTTTTATTCTTAATCAATTCCAATCTACTAACTCCCCATCAGCCTGCCGATTATCAACAATTTATACATTTTTATAGCTCAGACTTATATTAGATAAAATCCAGACCCATTTAAACAACCATTTTACATGCATTCATAGCTCAAATTGAAATACATAGTATATAAATTTAAACCTGGCAAGTTAAACCTATATTAAATCGTTTGTTAGAGATAAAAGCTGTTTGTCTAAAAAGTTAAACCTGGCATCCACTGGGAGGTTAATTAAATAACGTAACTATGATGTTAAAGATACAATTGATAACTATATATACCGGTCTCTATTCTCAGTGTAATCAAATTAATCGGATCACAATAGGAAAATAAATTAGAGAATGAGAGCGAAGAGATCCGGGATATGCTCGATCCGTACTGCAAGGAAGGATGAAGGATAATACGTTATATAATCGAATCGCGAGTACGGTTAGAAGGAGAAGAAAGCGGAGGAGAAGGTCAGGACTCAGGAGTAGAAGAACGCGGAGGAGAACGAGTTTCCGAGAAATCTTCTATTATACTTCCTGCTTCCTAGCTATTTTAAAATATCAGTCATAAGTATACCGATATATTCTCCATGGATAACTATATATACTGGTCTCCATTCTCAGTATTTCTGCAAATCTAAAAAAGAATAAAAGAAAATATAGATCATCAGCTTATTTTTCTTAAACCCTAGGATTATACCTTCATCCTCATTATGCTTCCTCAAATCTCAAGTTCTGACTTATTATGGGATGTTCTCAAACTCCGTTAAATGCCCGCATACATATCAGAAATTGCTGCAATCAGAATACAAAGCGCCGCTCGAGGTTTCTTGATCAGAAGGAGCATCCAAACCATTAAGTATATGGAGAAGTTGGCAGATGAAGTTCTTGAAATGGAGGATCTAGAGTTAGGCTTGAAAAGCTCGATGCTCCAGGGTTTGCTGGAAGATGTTGCTTCCCTTTACGATGTGGGGAGATATCAAACTTATGTCATTATGAATATCTATAAGAAGATAAAAGAGATCGATGATGCACTTATTGATGCAGACCATGATTCTATTTCTAGTACCTCCCATGTTGAAGAGGATTTTGTCCATGTTAACGAAGAAATTCCAGAACTTCCTGCAGATAAGTTATTGGATTCAACCTTTGTTCAAGACGAGTTGATTCATGCACAGGATTATCATGAAACAATGAGAATTGAAGAAGAAAACTGTGTAGTTCCGAACAATGAAGACGATGATCTGGAAGGATTTCTTCCAGAAGAATGGGTCATTGTAGAAAATGACGAAGGATTGAGTCACTGAGTCAAGTGCCTTTTTTTTTTTTTTTTTTTTTTTTTTTTTTTTCTGTTTCTAGTAGGGTTTGGTTTTTGTTGTTCCTGACTAATTTATGGTATTTGTAGAGTCTGCAATAGTAGCTCAGTTGGTAGGAGCGTCCCCCTTCCCGGTCAGAGGTTGCGGGTTTGATGCCTGCCATGAGCAATTGGTGTGGTGGAGGTTCCAAAGGGTTAAATGTGCGGACTTAATTGCCCTACACCTTCCAAAGACGAATGGCCCCGTAATCTTCGGTGACCGTTTGTTTTTGTTTTGTGTTTTATTTTATTTTATGGTATTTGTAAAGGTTGTTATAATGATATCTATTTATTTTTGTCTGTTTTTTGGGTATCTTTTAATATATAACCACTTAGTAATTGTCATTATTCAAGGTATCATAAATTTAACTATCTGCAAGCTTTGAACATCCAAGACATGTAATGTTATGAAAGTAGTTCTGTGATTTATTGAAATCATATGCTTCTGTGGATTTACTTGTTCAGGTAATGTTTCACATAATTAAGACAAGCAACCAAGCATATCAATTGCCAAAATATTATGAAATTTTAACATCATATTCGAAGTAGCGAACTTAACTATCAGCATCTTTACCTTTTTAGCCATAAGGACAAAGTCAAACAAAACTTTACTCATAAGGACAGTTAACCAAAACTTTAGAAGCAAGGACAAATTTACACTAAACCTTAAATTCAGGGGCCCACTATCATTTCAAAGACACTATACTATATGCTTTTGGGTACTTTCTTTGCCTCCTGTCCTTTTAGCATAATTTTTTCCTTTTTTTTTTGTCCTTCACACTATTTTCTTGTACCTGTACCAATTATTACACTACAAAAGGCAGCTTAAATTGCGACGGGTTGGGGCAACGGTTTGCGACGGCTAAAAAAGCGGCCGTCGCTAGCCGTCGCAAACCGTTGCTCGATTTTCCAGAAATACAACGACCGAACCATCCTCTTCCTCATTCTATTTTTTACCCAAAAACATTCCTAAACCCTACCCGTCGTCATTTCTTGTTGCTCCGATTCCAAGCCTCCAATTTCGCTTCCAAGGTATTGATTTCATTCTACTATGTCTTCTAACTCTAGTTTATGCTTAATTAGGGTTAATTAGAGGCTTTGGTTGCTAATTTATATGAGTTTGCAAAATTGAATGTTTATGGATATGAAATTGGTTGTCTCGAGGGATGTTTATGATAACGGTTGTGTTGTAAGTTGATTTGGGGATAAGTGTAATTGATTAGGAGGGTAAAATCGATGAATATTACATATGTAATTGATTTAGGAGGTTGAAAACAATGATTATCACATGTTTAATTAGACGTACGATGATTGTGTTGTATGTAGAATGTGTGGTATGATGATTTGAGAATGAATGGAATTAATGTAATTGTTTAATGGTAGTAAATTGATTATTATTCAAATGGTGCAACGATGTCCCTAGTCTACATGCATGCACTGTTATGTCCCCATTGGATGCAAGAATGGTCGGTCCAAAAGAATGCACTTGCAATTGAAAAAAATTGTTTTGTTACTATAATATTTAGTAATCAAATGTTGATTAAAAATGTTAATTCAAAATGGTTCGTAATTTAGGTTTAGATCGGTAAGAATCTTGTTAAATGTAATGAAAATCATATAACTCAACTCTTTGAATTTTTTATGAAATGAAATAATTAACTTGAAAGCTTAGTTTATCTTTCAAAAATTTAAACTAACTAAAATTAATTTTATAATTTATACATTAAACTAAAATGAATCAAAACTTACTAAAACTAATTGTCATGTTAGTTTACAAATTGAAATTATGAAAAATTATTATGTAGACGCTATATAGTCAAGGCGCGCACATAGGCGCAAAAAGGCGTAAGGCGCAAGTAAGGTTTTTTTTTGAAGTTTAAGGCGCACCTTTTACTGAAGTGCAAAAAGGTCCAAAGCGTAAAAGGAGCGCTTTTTCATTTGATGTGTGTTTCTTGTTTTAAACTTAGGTTGAATGTGTTTCGACTAGTTATGTGAACCCCTTAGATAAATTTGGCCCCGTCCGACAAGTGTTGTATATGATCGTTATATGGATATTCGTTTTTCCATAAAACGGAAATCTATATTCAACTGATACAATATTCGTTGGATTTGTCCTTGTATTGGACAAGTTACAAATATAATAACGTAACCATATTTTATAAATCATTTCAGTTTAAACGGTTAACAAAATTTCGATGGCACTTCCTTTTTGTTCCCTGTGTACACACATTTGTGTACGATACAGGGACCAAAGGGAAGTGCTGCCGAAATTTGTTGAACCGTTTAACCTGAAAGGATTTATAAAATATGCTTACGTTATTATATTTGTAATGGGAAGTAGATAGATCGGTCGTCAAAGTAGAAAGAAATAAACAAAAAAAACTGAAAACATGAAGTAGTAGTAAATGAAATTTTACAAGATTTCAATTAATACAAAGTGTTTGATCGAATTTTCTAACATATTTGTTGCAAATCAGGAAAATGTTCGATTATTTTCGTGATCTTAGTTGTATGTATCAACCCCGTACCGGTAAGAAAGGGTCGATAAAGGAACATTTTTGTAACAGTGTCCAAGAATTTATTAGATTCGCTAAATCTAATAATCGGAGTAACCTAGACATTCGATGTCCGTGTAGTAAGTGCAAACATTTGAGGCATTGGAAGCCAGATGTAGTAGAAGTACATTTGTATAAATTTTGTTTTGTGTCGAATTATTACTTATGGGATCGTCATGGAGAGCTTGTTCAACCTACGTCTAACCCTGTAGTGGTAGAGGACGACAGTACAATGATGAACGATAATACAACGACGAATCCGATAGAAAATATAGTGCAAGATGCAACACGATTAATGTTCCCCACCATTCATCAAGGCGACGATGAGAATGAAGATGCTGAAGAACCAACGGAGGAAGCAAATTTTTTTTATGATTTATTGAATTCTGCTAAGAGGCCATTGTGGAAAGGGGGTACAAGCGGAACCGAATTATCTGTAACCGCTAAATTCATCACTATAAAATCAAAATTCAATCTTACAGAAGCTGCATTTACAGCAGTTGTACAAACAGCAAAACGTCATATGTCGCCCAATAATTTGATATGCGATAGTCATTATAAAGTGAAAAAACTTATGTCTGCTTTTGGACTACCGTATCAGAAGATAGATACATTTGTTAAAGGTTGCATGTTGTATTGGAAAGAAGACACTTATCTTAGAAAATGCAAATTTTGCAACGAAGATAGATATAAACCAAGGAAAAAAGAAAGGAAAAGAAGTTCCATATAAAAGAATGCATTATCTACCGATAACTCCCAGACTTCAACGACTGTATGCATCTTCTGCTACAGCGTGTCATATGCGATGGCATAGCGTGAGAACAGCAGAAGAAGGAACTTTGATACATCCGTCTGATGGTGAAGCATGAAAACACTTTGATAGGACTCATCCTGAATTTACTGCAGAGAGACGTAATGTTAGGCTCGGTTTATGTACGGATGGATTTTCGTCGTTTTCTCAATTTGGTAGTAAATATTCATCATGGCCTCTCATTGTTACTCCATATAACTTACCTCCATGGATGTGTATGAAAGATCCATATATGTTTCTAACGGTTGTCGTCCCTGGTCCCGATGATCCGACACAAGGAATTGATGTTTATCTGCAACCGTTGATTGAAGAGTTGAAAACACTGTGGAATGAAGGGGTCGAAACATACGACATTTCGAGAAGAAGGAATTTTTGTATGTTTGCTTCTGTATTATGGACTATTAGTGATTTTCCTGTGTATGGAATGCTTTCAGGTTGGAGCACATCCGGGCGTCTAGCTTTTCCTCATTGTATGGATGAGTCACGAGCATTTTCATTAAAGTATGGGGAAAAAATATCTTGGTTTGATTGTCATCGATGCTTTCTACATCCTAATCATAAATTTAGAACGGATAAAAAGAACTTCAAAGCTAACAGAGTAGAAAATATGCTACCGTCTAAAGTTTGGACAAGTGAAGAGATATATGAAATTGTAAGTGAGTACCCAAAGATACACGAAAATGGTAAGCAGGTTGAAATTCCAGATAAATCGGACATTCATAAGTGGTGCAAACAAAGTATATTTTGGGAGTTACCTTACTGGAAAAATCTAAAACTTCGGCATAATATTGACGTCATGCACAATGAAAAAAACGTTTTTGATAACGTTTTTAATACAGTTTTGAATGTAAAGGGGAAAACCAAGGACGACACGAATTCACGACGTGATATATTACACTTTTGTAAACGGCCGGAACTTCACTTGTATGCCGAGAATAAAAAACCCAAAGCATGCTATAAGCTAGACAACAAGCAAGTAGAACTCGTGCTAAAGTGGGTGGAAGGATTACGATGTCCTGATGGGATTTCTTCTAACCTCCGCAGATGTGTGGACTTTAAAAACAGTAAATTGAGTGGGATGAAAAGCCATGATTGTCATATAATGATGGAATACTTTTTACTGTGATTTTCAAGGAACTGTTGCCCACAAAAATATGGAGTGTTATAACAGAATTAAGTATGTTTTATAAACAACTCTATTCAACGACGTTGAAGATAGATCGTTTACGTAAGCTTCAATTAGAAATCCCTGTAATGCTCTGCAAACTTGAGAAAATATTTCCACCGGGTTTTTTTAATGTAATGGAACATTTACCTATTCATCTTCCGTTCGAAGCACTCCTTCGAGGTCCAGTGCAATATGGATGGATGTATCCATTTGAGAGGTAATTTTGTGTATACTCAATACTGTTGATAGATTACAACTTAGATTTTTGTACCAACATATAAATTAAATTACTCTTGTTATAGGTACTTGAATCATTTGAAGAAAAAAATTAGGCAAAAAGCTCGAGTAGAAGGTTCGATTTGCAAATCGTACCTTGAAGAAGAAGCTTCATTTTATTTCTCTCATTACTTTAGTGAAGATGTGAACTTGTCTTTTATATCTATTCCTCGTAATGAAGAAGCCGTTGAACATGAGTCTTCTCAGACAATGTTATCTATTTTTAGACAACACGGAAGACCTGCTGGAAAATGTATAGAAAAATGGTTAAGCGATAAAGACTATAATGTGGCACACACATTTGTTCTGTTAAATTGTGTGGAAGTTGCACCATTTGTCAGGTTATATAAAATTCATGTTCAATTCAATTATATATACATCTATATTTATTTGTCTATATTAATAGAAAAGGAACATAATACATATTTGCAGTATATACGAATCACAGCATCCATCTGGTGATCTCAGCAAAGAATTTGCTGGATGGTTTTCAGACTATGTTCATGATCCCAAAAATTGTGTTGTTAACGAAGGATTACGACATCTTGCTATTGGACCAAAAAGAAATGTCAAGACTTATCCAATATACTTTGTCAGTGGATTTAAATTCAACACCAATGATTACGGAGCTGAAAAATTAACGTATAATAGTGGTGTATTTGTCAAAGGTAGTGATGATCCAGAGGAGCATATAAAAGATTTTTATGGCGTCTTAACGCAAGTTGTAGAGTTGACATATTATGTTCGTCCCCTAGAGGAAATTTATCTATTCAAATGCAACTGGTTTAGCAATGTTCCTGGTTCTGGAGTTAACGTGCACAAAGATTACAAGCTAATAGAAATAAGGCATACGTCGCATTACTATAAGTATGATCCTTTCGTGTTAGCCAAGCAAGCACTAAAAGTGTATTTTGCTCCGTATCCATCCTGAAAAAAAGATAAAGCAGATTGGTGGGCTGTTTTTAAAACAAAGGCAAGATTTACATTTGATGGAAATAATATTCCAGATGAAGCAGCGTATCAAGCGAATCTTGAGCCGAATACTGAAATTATAATAGCTGATGACATTGATGTCGGGTCGTTGAATGATGAAGTGAATGTGTTAGTAGATGCATTTGAAAGTACTGAAGAAAATGATATAGAGTATGAGACTGAGTCTGCATCTGAAGATGATGAAGACTGATGTTATGTATTTATGTTATGTACTATTATGAGCTATGTATCATGTTGTGTACTCTTCTGAGCTATGTAATAACAATGTTAATGTTGAATATGTATATGTGTTATGCATTGTTCTTGTCATGTACGATTTATGTAATGATAATGATGACTGAGGTTAATAATTCAAGTTATTTTGTATGCATTATATGATTGTAACAGATATGTCAGATAGACGCCGCTCGAGGAGTTCATCTTAGCCGACTCCTTCACCATCTAATGCGCCAGGTGTAGGTCCTAGCAGCTCTGAGACAGATCTGCGGCGATGTGCAGAGGTTGTTCCGAAGAGTGCTGGGTAAGTATCTAATTTATTTCAGTTTAAATTAGTTAAAAATATATGGTTTATCTATGTAAACATGTACACAACACCGGGTTTGAAATCGAGCCAGCGGATTTCATTTTAAAAGTGTCGAAGCAGTCGTACACAGGTAGGATGTCTGGGACTTGGCTTCATTGGGATAGTATCCCACCCCACATCAAGAACGCCATTCTAGCCGATTTGCTAGTAAGTATTTATTTATTTTATTATTGGAAATTCATATATACTATAAATAATTCAAAATAAATTTAATTTGCAGGTGGTTGTCCGTGTAGAGGAGAAGGACATGCAGGTTTTTTTGACACACTGGAATATTAAAATGCAAAAGAATTACCGAGAAACAATTTCCAGGGCGAAGACATCACGGAAGAAGCCTAAATGGATGGCTGACGATGTTGGGCTGGATTTCTAGCATATTGGGATACTGAAGCAGCAAAAGTAAGATATAATGAAAATAATCACATTTATGTTGATTGCATTCTTTTATTTAATAATGTATCAAATTTAATAGGAAGTAGCACAAAGGAATAAAGAAAATAGAGCTAAGAATCCTAGTTTACATCGCGGTGGCTCAAAATCATTCCAGCAGCATAGGAGAGAATTGGTATAAATTTGAAATAGTTTTTAGCATATGTGCACGTAAAAATTGAGTGCATATCATTCATTTTTATTTTTAGTAATTTTATTACTGTATATATACTCAGATGACAAAGTATAGAAGGGAGCCTACGATGGCAAAGGTTTTCAGGCATACTCATGCGGTGGAGCATACTGATGACGAAGGGAACGTGACATATGATTGGGCGGACGACAAGGCTGCGGGCGTAATGGTAAATATACTTATTAATAATTAAAATATTTCATATTCGTTCATATCACATTGTATTATTAAATTATATGGCATTTGTATTGAAATTATATTGGTATTGTAGGAGAGATATGATGCAGAGTCAGCTAGAGTGACTCAGGCCCGTGGACGAGATGAGCTTACGGTTGCAGAGTGCGATCGTATTTGGGATGCTATTATTAAGCCGCCTACTCGTAATAGGCGATACGGCTTCGGCAATCAGGAGGTACCTTTTTTAATTTAAGTTTACATTTAAAGTGTATTCAATTAACATGCATTCTTTTACCTTCTTTTTATATTAACATGTTAAATTGACATTATAAATATAGAAGCTTCAAATTGACATGTGTATTGATCTTCAATGTCCATGTATATATTACAAGTCCATTTATAAGTGTGAACTTGAACTATTTCGCAGGCTATTGATTTTTAGCGAGGATATTGGAAGTCCATGGAGCAGGAGGCTATAGCTCAGTTGAAGGAGAAACTGGAAGAGATGAACGATTGGAGAAGAAGCCAGCTGGCTCAGGAGATAGACGAGCGCATTGCGTGCTATTATGACGAGCATGGATCGATGCCAGACGAGGACGATGGTGGGGATGCTACAAGCGAAGAAGAAGAAGAAGAAGAAGACGAGTAGTTTGTTTGTTCTTGTGCTTGGGTATGTATATACACTTACTTTTTTTTTGCTTTATGTACATACGATGATATTTGATGACGGTAGGGTGTGGTTTGATGTATTTTGATGGTTTTGTGATGATGGGACGATGATATATGGTGATGATATTGTTTTTTGGATGTATGACGATGGTATATTATGGTATTGTGATGAATTTAGTAACGTTTTGGATATATTGTGTGTTGTAGTTATATTTATGAGTGTGTATTGATGAATTTGGAATGATATTAATGGATTGGTAGTGGATTGGTTTTGATGTGGAGGCTTGTTGGAAAGGTATGGATGTGTAGTGCAGAAAAAGGGTTCCGGATTTGCGACGGCTAGTGACAGCTGGCGACGGATGTTTGGTCATTTTTTTACGTCGGCTAGCGACGGCAAATAACGCACTAGAGCGACGGATAGCGACGGCTTGTTAGACACCATTAGCAACGACTTTTGCAACGGCTTCCCGGCAAAAAAAAAACACCTGCCCTCTCATGATGCCACGTGGCTAGTATCCGTTGCAAGCCGTTACTAAACGAGTGACGGAGCCGTCGCTTTTTCCGTCACTTTTTCCCTTGCGACGACATTTATAGCGACGACTTGCGTCGGCCGCCAAAGGCTATTTGCCATCGCTATTCACTATTCATCTTGTAGTGTTACCCTGTTGAATGTCTGTAATCATACGCTTATGCAATGCTTAAAAAAAGGAACATGGTTGAAGAAAGGAAAATGTTTTCTGTTATTTCATTATATCATCAATTACTTCATATTTGAAAATGGATAATTTTATTCACATACACCCTATTATTAGTTAATCCATTGTAACTTTGTGGATTACTTCCTACTTTTGTGGTATCTTCAATTTTTAAAAGATGGTGAGTTAATCCACACAGTATAATTGCATCTTCTCATCAGGTTTCTCTTTGCATTTTTGGTCTAATTGCCAAATAACAAATGAATCACCTTAGAGAAAAATCAAAAATCAAAATTCAAATTCAAAAAAAAAAAACCAAAAAAAACAAAGATCGAAATCTAATGCAGACATGTTTCTTGTTTTTGGGTATATCTCAAATGTGGCTTGACAATTTCTATAGTGAATGCAAGTCCGTAATTGTGTACTGAATTTTCTGTGTTGTAAACTTGATTTGAACTAGAAGACAGATCTGCTTTGATCTATGGTTGTTAGTATTATTGTTGTCATTGATAATTAGTTGATTGTATCTTTAGTCAATTCTGCACATTAAATGAGATCAAATATGCATTTTATACTTTTGTGGTATGTTTCTATATAGGCTCACAGTTGAATTCCTTTGACAAGCATTTACTTAATGATTATAGATGTCAATCAAGAAAAGCCATTGTGAGTTTCAAACAGCTAAATACTCTTAAGAAAAACTTATGATTCATTGAGTGAATTAATTTATTATTTCCTATACATATGTGGCAAAATTGTTGCTTGTTTTTTACTTGATTACTAAAGTCATGTTTTTCCTGTTTACAAAATCCTTTATGTGGATGTAAAGTTGGAATTTTCTAAGTTTTTGTTCCATGGCTTTATTGTTGGAGGTGGTATCAAGAGTTTATTTGGAAAGGAACTTTTTTGATATAATAAGTGATATTTGTAAGTCACACCTTGTTTTTTGTTTAGGTTTCTATACAAATATGTTTATATTATTTTGTATTCTTTCTGATATAGAAAATCTTGTATAAAGATGTTAAGTTTTAAAAAAGCACTCTTCTGTAAGAAAATTGTTACATTTGCATATTGGTCACCATTCTTGGTGCACATTTGTGTTTTTTAAAAAAAAATTATTTTATGTTTATGTATGGTTTATATGTACATCAGAGATTTCAGAGAATGTTACTCTATTGGAGATGGAAGGAGGGGACTCTCTGCATTTAAAAATATCAGAGAGTATAGCGTTCCCAATTTTCAAAGGTTTATGAGACTACAATAGATCCGTAAAATCAATGCAACTTTTTCATTGTGTTAGCTGTACAACTGCTGATAAGGAGCGGCATAGTTCTTGAAAGCAAGACACATTCTGATACTTCCGCAATCATAAAACTTGCAACATAAAGCTGTTCTGAAATTAATGTGCGTTTGGCTGTAAGGTTTATCAAATCTTTTGTAAGGTTTTTTTTTTAGATATAGCTAAGGTGACATATAATGGAAATAGAAAGCATACTAAATTACTTGCAAATATCTTATTAATACACGGTGTTAATGAACAAATATTCTTCTTTGTTAAACTAATAAAATAAATCTAGTGATAAATATAGTTTTTGAAGCAGATCATGATTCTATTTCTAGTACCTCCCATGTGAATAGGATTTCATCCATGTTAACGAAAAAATTCCAGAACTTCCTGCAGATACGTTATTGTATTCAACCTTCGTTCAAGACGAGCTGATCCATGCACAGGATTATCATGAAACAATGAAAATTGAAGAAGAAAACTGTGTAGTTCCGAACAATAAAGATGATGATCTGGAAGGATTTCTTCCAGAAGAATGGGTCATTGTAGATCAAAATGACAAAGGAATGGGTTACTGAATCAAGTGCAATGTTTTTTTTTTTCTTTTTTCATGTTTCCTTTTTTCTTTTTTCCTTCCGTTACTTGTAGGCTTTGGTTTCAATTTTGCTTGACTAATTTATGGTATTTTGTAGAGTCCACAATAGTAGCTAAGTTGGTAAGGGTGTCTCCATTCAGGGTAAGAGGTCGCGGGTTTGATGCCTGCCATTAGTAACTATCTCTTAAGCAAAAATAACTCGGTGTAGTGGAGATTCCAAAGGGTTAAATGCACGGACTTGATTTCCCTACACCTTCCGAAGACGAACGGTCTGCCGAAGATAATCTTTGGTGACCGTTTTTTATTTATTTATTTTATTTTATGGTATTTGTAGAGGTTGTTATAATGATATTTATTTATTTTTGCCTGTTTTTTTTTTGGTATTTGCAAACTTTGGACATCCAAGACATGTAATGTTATGAAACTAGTTCTGTGATTTATTGAAATAATATGCTTCTGTACTGGATTTACTTGTTTAGATAATGTTTCACATAATAAGACAAACAGCCAAGCATATCAGCGGTCCAAATATTACGAAATTTTAACATCATATCCGAAGCAGCGAACTTAACTATCAGCGTCTTACCAATTATTACCTTGTTGTATGTCTGTAATCATACGCTTATGTAATGCTTAGAAAAAGGAACATGGTTGAAGAAAAGAAAATGCTTGTGTCATTTCAGTATATCATATCATCGGTTACTTCATATTTGTAAAATTTAAAAGAGTTGGTAAATGACAGAAACAATGCATGCTTATCTTCTTCCTATCTTTTTTTAAGTTCAACAGAAACAATTCATAGAAAATTGAACCAGATACACCATTGTCAAAGTGCTAAAGGTATCTAAACATGATGCCAGATGCCGTAGGTTAGAATCCCGCATTGCGGGATTTGAATCTACTTGGAATGCATTATGTTGCATACTACCTAACTTGTGTATATTCATTATTAAACAAAACAGTATAAAAAAAAGACGAACGAAAGAAAATAAATAATTGAAAACGTATGCTTTAATAATTTAGTAGTATATCAGTTAGAGGAAGATTTCTTATAATTTGTTTATTTAATGACATGCGTTTTATCTTTTGTTGTTTCATGGATTCTTTTTGTTATTATAAGTCTGAACCAGTGCTGCCTGCACTACAAGACCCATGTTAATTAGCGACGGCATATAGCTGTCGGCGACGGGCGCTAGCCGTCGCTATTAATGTCGTCGTCAACAGGAATAGCAAGGGTAAAAGCGATGACTCCGTCACTTTTTAGCAACGGCTAATAGTCACGTGTCATCTTACGTAGCAAGTCGTTTATTCGATCGGGAAGCCGTTGCTAACCGTCGCAAGTCGATGCAAAATAGGCGTTGCTAGCCGTCGCTATAAAACGACCATATGGCCGTCGTAAATCTGAAGCTAAAAATTTACAGCACACAGCAATTCATTTCCATCAAGACATACAACAACAATTCAATCCAAATAACCAATACCACACCACTATCATCCCACTAAATCAACAATACTCATCAACAATCAATCCATCATACCATACGATCGTCAAATATATCAAAAAAAATTAAAAAAATAAAATAAAAACCGCATCATAACATATCATCATTCAAATAACGTCATACATGTCAAGACACATCATACCATTGTCCACAAACCGTCATGCATCTCCAAACACATCATATACCATCGTACGTGCATCTAACATATAAAAAACCAAGTATATGTACCAGAGCATAAGTAAAAAAAATGAGCACCTACACTACTCATCCTCGTCTTCCTCGTTGTTGTCATCTTCTTCTTCTTCCTCCTCTCGATACACAGCAGAATCTTCTCCTTGTCCTCCCTCCCCAGGCATAAACCCATGCTCCTAAAAGTAAGATGTAATGCACTTGTCTATTTTATGTTGCATCTGTGTTTTTGGCCAGTCCATCATCTCATTCATCTTCTCCTGCATCTGAGCAATAGTCGCATCCTCCATCGACCTCTTATAACCACGTTGAACGGCCTGTGAATTAAATAAGTTCACATTAAAGTAACATATTTTTACTAGTTTGTGTTAAACATGTATATAGTTAGCAATAATTTTTTTTCTTAAGTAGAATTATCAAATATAATATTAATACACACGTATATATCGCACATCTTTTATCATGATATTTATAAACCATCGTGATTGCAGTAATTTATGTCTAAAAAAAGTTTACCTCCTGATTGCCGAAACCATATCACCTTTCTTGAGTAGGCGGATCAGTGACAGAATGTCATATGCTATCAGACTCTGCAACTGTAAGCTCCTGTCCACTAGCCTTTATCACTTTAGCAGCCTCTACATCATACTTCCACTACAGTAGCAATATAATTTTAAGACAACTGCTATAAAATTTACTTATATATTGTGATATGAACGAATATAAAACATTTTAATTTATATGAGTAAGCATATTTACCATTATACACGCACTCTTCGGATCCGCCCACTCATACGTAACATTTCCTTCTTCATCAGTGTGCTCCACCACATGTATGTGTCTGAATACGTCTATCAGCGAAGGCTCTCTTCCGTGCTTTATAAACTGAGTAAATATACAGTAATAAAATTATTTAAGATAAGACTGGATTATATACACTAAATTTTTATCTGAACATATACTACAAATATTTAAAATTTATACCAAATCCCTTCTATGTTGTTGGAATGACTTTGAGCCACCGCGGTGTAGAACAAGATTCTTTTCTTTATTTGCTTTATTTCTAGCTGCTACTTTCTATTAAATTTGATACACGATGATGTAAAATAATGCAATCAATATTATAAATGTGAATATTATCATTAAATCTTAGTTTAGCACCTTCCGTCTCCCAGTACTTTTGAAAGTCTTCCCAAACATCATCACTCGTAAATTGAGGCTTTTTTCAATTTTTCTTGGCTCTTGAAATTGTCTCTCGGTAATTCTTGCGCATCTTCATATTCCAATAACTCAAAAAAGTGGCCATGTCCTGCTCGTCAACACGTACAACAGTCTGCATATTACATTTAATTTTAATTATTCCCAATATTTTAGTTTTTAATATTAGTATAAAAAATACTTACCAATAAATCGGCTAAAATGACATTCTTAATATGTGCTGGGATACTATCCCAATGCGGCCTTGCACCCTACATTTTGCTTGTGTACGACTGCCTTGATACATCTAAAATGAAGTCCGCTGGCTCAATCTCGAATCCCCTGTGTAGATGTTAATATAAACATTTCATATATTTTAAATAATCTAAATTGAAATAAATTTGACATTTACCCGGCACTCTTCGGAACAATCTCCGCAACTCGATGAAGATCTGGCATTGAGCTGCTCGGACCTGCTCCTGATCCTGGTCTAGGAGATGGTGAAGGAGTAGGCTGAGATGTACTCCTCGATCATCGTCTATCGCCAGACATATCTGTTACAATCATATAATGTGCATACAAAATAACTTGAATTATTAACATCAGTCATCATTATCATAACATAAATAGTAATGAGAATATAACAATACTGCATAACATACATAGTCAACATTATCATTACAAAAATCATACTAGTACAGAACGTAAGTAAATTCATAGCTAAGAACAATCAATATCATTATTATTACATAGCTCAGAATAATACATAAATAACATAAGTACATAACATCAGTCTTCATCATCTTCGGATCCGGACTCGGTCTCATACTCTATATCGTTTTCTTCGGTACTTACAAATGCATCTACTAATACATTCGCTTCATCATTCAACGACCCTACATCAATGTCGTCAGCTATTTTAATTTCAGTATTCGGCTCAAGATCCGCTTGATACGCTGCTTCGTCTGGAATATTATTTCCATCAAATGTAAATCTTGCCTTTGTTTTAAAAACAGCCCACCAATCTGCTTTATCTTTTTTTAAGGATGGATACGGAGCAAAATACACTTGTAGTGCTTGCTTGGCTAACACGAAAGGATCATACTTATAGTAATGCGACGTATGCCTTATTTCTATTAGCTTGTAATCTTTGTGCACGTTAACTCCAGAACCAGGAACATTGCTAAACCAGTTGCATTTGAATAGATAAATTTCCTCTAAGGGACGAACATAATATGTCAACTCTACAACTTGCGTTAAGACGCCATAAAAATCTTTTATATGCTCCTCTGGATCATCACTACCTTTGACAAATACACCACTATTATACGTTAATTTTTCAGCTCCGTAATCATTAGTGTTGAATTTAAATCCATTGACAAAGTATATTGTATAAGTTTTGACATTTCCTTTTGGTCCGATAGCAAGATGGCATAATCCTTCATTAACAAAACAGTTTTTTGGATCATGAACATAGTCTGGAAACCATCGAGTGGATTCTGTCTACCCCCATAAAATATTACTTTCCCTTCTTGCATCAGAACCGCACCAAGCCCTGTACCACACGCATCAGTGTAAACAGCAAACACTTTTCTCCCATTGGGCAAGATCAAGACTAGGGCTGTTGTCAAAGCCCTCCTCAGTCATTGGAAAGAAACGTCACAGCCTATGTCCCATGAAAATGCCAAATTCTTCTTTGTCAGCCTGGTGAGAGGGGCTGATATCTTCGCGAAGTCCTTAATGAACTTTCAATAATAACCTGCCAACCCAAAAAAGCTTCTCACCTCAGTTGTGTTTTTAGGAATCTGCCAATCTTGTACTGCAACCACCTTCGCGGGATCTACAGTAATCCCATCTTTGGTGTAGCGACCCGAACTTCCCTGGTCTCCGAAGAGATGAGAAAGAACGAATTACTGTGAGGACAAGACAAAACAGAACGCAGACGGAAGAACATTTCATTGCTATTACAACAATTCCATCAGATACAAGAATATACAGAGTATAAATGAATAAATTACATTCGATAAATATCAGAGATTACAATAAATTACATAGCAGCGGAAAATAATACAAAGCACAACTGAAGGTGATATACGGATACAGAGCTTTCCGGATATCATTCCAGCTGTAAACCAGGATCCTGTGAATATAAATCTACAAAACCAAAATTACTAGCTGCCCGTGCGAAAAATAGGGGCACCCAGAGTTTAGGTTAAAACAATAAACTCCAGGTCAGTCATGTGACTGGTGTGAGAACTAAAACAGTTACTTAAAGCTTTACTTTAAAAGAGAGTAATTCAAGGGACCACGCCGTATAACACGGAACGGGTTTCCTCCCAAGAATACCAGTGCATATAGATAAACAACGCAATGCTTTTTTGAAAAATGAAGCTATTATAAGACCCAGGTCCCATCACACAATGCAACGCAAGCCGGAGGATAGGGTTTTACCTTATAACAGCCAAACATGCTTGATACGTTTAAAACAAATCATTTGATACTATAATAAGTGTATAGTGTCAAAACAATTTCAATCATAAATATAAATCATAGACGGCATGAGTGCCCCATCCCACTATGTCGCCATACTAGGCTCTACAAATAAAGCCGAAATACACGTATTGGAAATTAGATTTCCGTCATGAGTCGAGGCAAGGGGCAAGCTCCTCTCCGCATTCGAGACACTCTAGCAAATGTCCCAGGGTTACGCACTCTGGGCAACCCCTGGATGCTTCTGGGTCGGTCCTTACTTACGTTAGAGGATTAATTATGCCTGAACACACGTTTCCCGGTCCTTACAGGCCTATAATCGAGGCGCCTCGCATTCCAACAACCACAAAGGTGAAAAGTATATAAATGTCAGGGCTGGTAAGTCACTGACACCACCAAAGCTAGAAAGAAACGTCGTGCTCTCCCTGCAGTCTGTATCCCGTTTTTGACTCATACCGAGGTGTGAGGCTCGCGAATTCACGTTATACACAAAGCTGCCACGTAGGCGTGCTTTGATCATCAACCACAAGACTTTGCTTTTCAACAGAAGCCTTGATCATTGCATCTTAGCGTGCCACATAGGCAATTCATGCCATGCGACTGATGTCCATCGATATACAACTTCTGAGCTCGTACGTCTCAGAGAAGGGCGTTAAGCAAAAGAATAAATTCTCCGCCGCCAAACAGATGTATATTTAATAGAAATCAATCAACACAGAATAAAATCCAATGTCAGACCCACAATCCATTTACAAGTTCGTTCTGGGTCTGAACGAAACCGGAGGCACTTTCCTCGCATATCCATCCATCTCCAAGTACGTCTGGACGAACACCAACTATTTCCATCCTCTTGGGTGTACTGCCCAATCAGGATCGTCAGTAATAATCCAAACGATGTTAAGACTTCCGGTCTTCGACCACCGTCTTCATCTTCGACTTATCGTCGAATCGGTTATTCAGAATGGGTATAAACCCGGCCTTTCCGAACAACTCGCGTATATTAAAAACAAATGTTACCCAAACACAACATATGCCTCATTCCAATTCAGAATATTCTTTTATTCATAAAATCACATTTTTAGGGAAAGGTTCCCATTAATTTTATCCAAGATAAATTCTTTAAAATTTATCCTTTAATCATCCTTTTGATGTCGTTTCAAACCAAATTATGGTTTTCTGAACTAGTCGAGATTAGCGAATCCACACCGAAGTAATTATTTATTTTATTTCCCAATCCCAACCTATTCATCCCATGAAGCAAAACTGGTGATACTCCATATCTAACACCATGGTGTTATCGGTAAAATTAATTACCATTTCACGTTCAAATCTAATTAAAGATTTAACTATCGCTTTGGAGCAAAACTGGCGATACTCCATTCTCGCTCATTTCTAAATTTGATAATTTAGATTATAGATTCACATTTCAATCTAATTACAGATTCATTAAAACTCCTTTTACTGGGTTAAAGAACTAGGTGTTATTTAAAACACAGTTCACGACAAACCCAAATCACATTCTATTTATTATCGGGTTAAAGAACTAGTGTTATTTAAAACACCGTTCACGATAAACCCATTTCAAATCCAATCAAATATATTAGAAATTCCGATTATTTAAAACCCCTTTTTAAATCTAATTTATTTATTTAAAAATAATTGGGTTTTAAATTTAGTTCAAAATTAGTTCATTTCGATAAAAATCTACTTTTATCTTTTCAAATATGGAGTTTTTCATCCCAATTTTTCCCAAATCATTTCTTATGATTCTACACAAATTATTGATATTTTTAATAATTTTATCAAGGCCCGTACAGTCGATTTCCATCAACGGCCATCGAACTGCACTTACAGCGACCTTTTTCAAATTTGATTTGGACGTATCTCCAAATCCAACCGTTAGATTTTGAATTTCTAATACTCGTTAGAAAGCCCTTTTCGATATGAACCCAACGGTTCCGGTTTTAGGAGAATCCGACGGTCGGATCTCCCATAATGTCCGTTTGAAATAGATGGTCGAAATTCACGAACTACCGCGGCGCGGCGCGTTCTATTCAGGCCATTATATTATATATATTATATATATAATATATATTTCGTCGATTTCTATTTAAAACGAATTTTATAAATAGTTTTGAATTCGTTTCAAAAACAATTTCAGCCTTTATCTCAAATTCAAATCAAAATTGAATTCTCTATTATACATCCTTTTTATTTTCATTTCTATTTGACTTCAATTCAAATCGATTACTAATTCGATTCGAATTCATTTTCTTTTCAATTCAATTCAATTCGAATTCGTTTTCTATTCAATTCGAATTCATTTCGTTTTCTTATTCAAATCAAATACAATTCGTTTTCTATTCAATTCATTTTGAAATCGTTTTATATTCAATTCATTTCGAAATCGTTTTATATTCAATTCATTTCGAAATCGTTTTCAATTCAATTCATTTCGAAATCGTTTTCAATTCAATTCATTTCGAAATCGTTTTCAATTCAATTCATTTCGAAATCGTTTTCAATTCAATTCATTTCGAAATCGTTTTCAATTCAATTCATTTCGAAATCGTTTTCAATTCAATTCATTTCGAAATCGTTTTCAATTCAATTCATTTCGAAATCGTTTTCAATTCAATTCATTTCGAAATCGTTTTCAATTCAATTCATTTCGAAATCGTTTTCAATTCAATTCATTTCGAAATCGTTTTCAATTCAATTCATTTCGAAATCGTTTTCAATTCAATTCATTTCGAAATCGTTTTCAATTCAATTCATTTCGAAATCGTTTTCAATTCAATTCATTTCGAAATCGTTTTCAATTCAATTCATTTCGAAATCGTTTTCAATTCAATTCATTTCGAAATCGTTTTCAATTCAATTCATTTCGAAATCGTTTTCAATTCAATTCATTTCGAAATCGTTTTCAATTCAATTCATTTCGAAATGAATAAAATCGATATAAATATCTTTCACGTCAAAATGGCGTCAATCTAATCAACACGGCTTAATGTATTTGTATTTTCAAATATTCTATTTCAAATATTTCCTATTATCAAAATATTTGTTATTATCAAAATATTTCGTTCAACACATGATTAATCTCAACGGATGAGTACAGTCAACACATGAACCTTTACTTTATATTGATAAAGATGTAAATTTTATTATTAAAATATTTCGTTCAACACTTGACTAATCTCAACGGATGAGTACAGTCAACACATGAACCTTTACTTTATATTGATAAAGATGTAAATTTTATTATTAAAATATTTCGTTCAACACATGACTAATCTCAACGGATGAGTACAGTCAACACATGAACCTTTACTTTATATTGATAAAGATGTAAATTTTATTATTAAAATATTTCGTTCAACACATGACTAATCTCAACGGATGAGTACAGTCAACACATGAACCTTTACTTTATAATATTCTTTATTTTCTAAATTGGAATGAGGCCCAAATCAATTACCATATAAGGTTAATTATATGGATTCCATACAACGCATGTATATAATAGCACTGAAAAATAATCAACCATCAACCAAAGTGCACTACACTGTATAAGCATCAAATATAGATATCTAACGCTTATAACAGCCTGTCAATCAATCGATCGACATATTTAATCAATCAGGATGAGTGAACTTCAAATTTCATCTCAACACCCGTGTGGGGTTTCAAACAATCAAACACATATTTTATTTGTGCAGTTGGGAGATGTGTAAAATTTATCGTCCCAATCAATGTCCTTCAAATAGGTGTACATAAACAAACCGTCCGGTTTGTAAATGAATATTTTATTTTATTCACATTCATGTTAAAAATTATATTTTTAACGATAAAATATTTTATTTCAACACATGGATTTCTATTCAGTTCGTTTACACAGTAAAAATGATATTTTTATTTTTCTAACATATTTTAGAAAATTTCGGCGGCATAACGGCACGATACTAGAAACGGGACAAGGCCTAGCCTTATCCCCGGTCTAGTGAAGGCCCACGCCATTCACACATCAATCAAATCCATTCATTTCACCAAACAATTCGATTTCAAATCAAATCATCTAACTAATCTATGCAACCAAACAAACAAGTCCATGGTCTGTGGACGATTGTGTCGGGTGCTACTAAACACCGTCTGCATCCCAGTATATATATATATATATATATATATAACTAGAAAAGAAATTGAAGAGTGAGAAATTCTCACCAATAGCTATCCAATCATCTTGACTTTTCTTTTATAGAAATCTTCATCGTTCTCGCCTTTCGTCACTTTCGTCGCCCGTATTCACTACATATGTAAAATTGAAATTTTACTTCGCTATTCAATATATAAAAATCGAATTTTTACTTTGCTATTCAATATATAAAAATCGAATTTTTACTTCGCTATTCAATATATAAAAATCGAATTTTTACTTCGCTATTCAATATATAAAAATTGAATTTTTACTTCGCTATTCAATATATAAAAATCGAATTTTTACTTCGCTATTCAATATATAAAAATCACCACTTTATTTCAACGTATATAAAATAAAAATCAGATTTTTATTTTTCTACATACACAAAGATGATATTTCTAATATTCCTATCATGTAAAAATTATATTTTTACTTCTCTACATAAACAAAAATCACATTTTTATATCATCAATATAGTAAAGACTATATTTTTAATACTTTAAAAATATAAAAATCATATTTTTAATTGAATAAAAATCTTTGGCTAATTAAAAATCTCATTTAAAATATAATCTTTTTCGGTTTTAATAATAATAATAATAATAATAATAATAAAATCAGTTTTAATCACCCTATACTTCTAAATTTAAAAGAATGCATTTTCAGATTTAAAGCGATATATTTTCAGATTTAAAGCGATATATTTTCAGATTTATTTTCATATTTAAAACAATGTATTGTTAGAAAAACTGATCTATAAACAATGTATTTACGTTTATAAAATTACCCAGCGTCTTCTTCATGAACAGTGCGAACTGTAGTCGCACAAAGCTCCACCAGTAGGTCTGGAAATTGCAGACCAAATCACCGCTGCTGCTCTTGACCGGAGGAGGATCCCAACGGCGGCGCTAGGTGGCAGGGTGGCGCGGTGGGGTGTCGTCAGGTGGCGGCTTGGATCGGCTAGGGTTTCAGGTGGATTTGGGCTTCGATTTGGGGCAATGGGGTTTCGGGTACCTCGACTTGACAGGAGAAGGAGGGGGGAGGTTTCTGGGGTCGGCGCCGGAGCTGAGGCAGTGGCGGGTGGTGGCGAGAACGGACGGCGACGAGATCGAGAGGGTTTTTTTTTTTATTTTTATTTTCTTTTCTGCTGAATCGAAGAGTAAAGGGAGGGGCCAGAGAGAAGATAAGGAGAGGAGAGAGGGAGAGTTTAATTTATTTAATTATTTTATTTGCAAAAAGTTGACTTTTACATACGACCTCTAAACGAGGCCCGCCGCCTATCATCCTTAGCATTTTACCCCTATTCTGAACACAATGGGATATGTATCGTAGGCTGATTCGATCGTTTCGATCAGTTTCCGTCAAAATCAACATATAACTCTATATATTGAATTTGAACGCGCATTTCAATTTACCGGGGTCACATACTAACTCTAAAAATTCCAGAAAAATATTTTCTAACTTCGTATTGACGATACGGTCCTAACAAAACTAATTTCGTCGAATTCTGAGACCGTTGGAAAAATGGCCATTTTCCAGTCGATTAAAATCAACTGAAACTGGTCAAACGCGTTTTCCTTTGCCACGCTCACATATTGAATCGAAAAATTATGAAATTAGGAATCTAGCAATAATTTGACATCACTGATCCAACAAAAGTGGTTTCGTCGAAATCCGAGGTCGATTGCAAAATTCCCATTTTTAAGGGCCTGAATTCCATAGCGACTATTCAGAATTTTCAACCGGACATATCTTTTGATTCCCGCTATGAAATTTTGATTTGTCGGATTCGTTGGAAAGATATTATCAATTAGATCCTAATGTTTTTTGGTTTCACTAAAATCCGGATTGTTTTGCACCCGGTACGTTCAATTGAAGTTTGAAATCGAATTATCGAACTACCGCGCCATTTTCAATTTCTTTTTATAATTATATATAAATATTTATATTCTAACGACGACGCGTATATAATATATACGTTCGAATTATATTCAAAACATTTTTCTCGTCGATATTATTTAAAATAATTCATTTTAAATATTCAAAATTCGCTAAAATTGCCAAAATAAAAATTTTAAACTGGTTCAGAATTTCGGGTTATTACAATCTCCCCCACTTAAAACTTTTCGTCCCCGAAAAGGAACAAAGTCGAAAGTGGTTTGATTAATCAACTCTACGTTCGATCTGGCTTCCATTCTCCAACTTTTCAGTTTCTGAGAATTTTCAAATTCTTCAAAAATTTGGCTAACACCCTAAATTTTCGAAAAATTTCGCCATAACCTCCCCTGCACCGGGAGCCACGGGAAAATCCCGAAATTGCCATATAGGCCTTCTGATCTCAAAAAGAAAAAGAAAAAGCCAAGCGGCTAGACAATAGGCTCATAAAATCATCATCACCCAAACAAAACAGTAAATTATAGTAAACATGTACCTATTTGTCGGGCAAACAAATTTTATTCTCTGCTCTAGCCTCCTTGCTATGACCTGTTCAATATAAGTATATATGTATATGCAAGCAAATGCACTAATTTCTAATACAATTCAATATTTGATTCAATTAGTCTTAATGGTTCAAAATTAGCAAACAAATAAACAATCAACACAAACATCAATCAATTAGTGAATTAGAGTTTTCAAATTCATAACTTTGATATATATATACAAAATATCATGTTTGTGATGCCACTTCACAACAATGTGTTCTAGCTATATAAGTTTTGGTTCTCACACCAGTCTAATGGAAATATATAGAAAATCACACCTTCGTCACTCGAAAATAAATACTGGTGATGGTATACTTCATCATCAGGACCATGTCCGGGCGACTAGAGTGTGACTCTATATCTATCTAATATATTAAAACTTCGAATATACGTTCATGACGCGTATATGAAAAACCTTTATATACTAGATTGTCCATATTCAAAATAAATAAATATTCAAATACGTATAAAGCGATTTAAATTTTCAAAACAAAATTGTTTTCAATTGAAAAATATACTCTTCACACTCGTTCTAGGATACTACTGATCCTATCTCTAACGAGTCATTCTAATTGGATATTACTAATCCAATATCTGATGAATTCTTCCGTATGGTTCTAATGTGTCTTGTTCTCGAGCTCTGTAAACCAAAGCTCTGATACCAACTGTAGCGACCCGAACTTCCCCGGTCTCCGAAGAGATGAGAAAGAACGAATTACTGTGAGGACAAGACAAAACAGAACGCAGACGGAAGAACATTTCATTGCTATTACAACAATTCCATCAGATACGAGAATATACAGAGTATAAATGAATAAATTACATTCGATAAATATCAGAGATTACAATAAATTACATAGCAGCGGAAAATAATACAAAGCACAACTGAAGGTGATATACGGATACAGAGCTTTCCGGATATCATTCCAGCTGTAAACCAGGATCCTGTGAATATAAATCTGCAAAACCAAAACTACTAGCTGCCCGTGCGAAAAATAGGGGCACCCAGAGTTTAGGTTAAAACAATAAACTCCAGGTCAGTCATGTGACTGGTGTGAGAACTAAAACAGTTACTTAAAGCTTTACTTTAAAAGAGAGTAATTCAAGGGACCACGCCGTATAACACGGAACGGGTTTCCTCCCAAGAATACCAGTGCATATAGATAAACAACGCAACGCTTTTTCGAAAAATGAAGCTATTATAAGACCCAGGTCCCATCACACAATGCAATGCAAGCCGGAGGATAGGGTTTTACCTTATAACAGCCAAACATGCTTGATACGTTTAAAACAAATCATTTGATACTATAATAAGTGTATAGTGTCAAAACAATTTCAATCATAAATATAAATCATAGACGGCATGAGTGCCCCATCCCACTATGTCGCCATACTAGGCTCTACAAATAAAGCTGAAATACACGTATTGGAAATTAGATTTCCGTCACGAGTCGAGGCAAGGGGCAAGCGCCTCTCCGCGTTCGAGACACTCTAGCAAATGTCCCAGGGTTACGCACTCTGGGCAACCCCTGGATGCTTCAGGGCCGGTCCTCACTTACGTTAGAGGATTAATTATGCCTGAACACACGTTTCCCAGTCCTTACAGACCTATAATCGAGGCGCCTCGCATTCCAACAACCACAAAGGTGAAAAGTATATAAATGTCTGGGCTGGTAAGTCACTGACACCACCAAAGCTAGAAAGAAACGTCGTGCTCTCCCTGCAGTCCGTATCCCGTTTTTGACTCATACCGAGGTGTGAGGCTCGCGAATTCACGTTATACACAAAGCTACCACGTAGGCGTGCTTTGATCATCAACCACAAGACTTTGCTTTTCAACAGAAGCCTTGATCATTGCATCTTAGCGTGCCACATAGGCAATTCATGCCATGCGACTGATGTCCATCGATATACAACCTCTGAGCTCGTACGTCTCAGAGAAGGGCGTTAAGCAAAAGAATAAATTCTCCGCCGCCAAACAGATGTATATTTAATAGAAATCAATCAACACAGAATAAAATCCAATGTCAGACACACAATCCATTTACAAGTTCGTTCTGGGTCTGAACGAAACCGGAGGCACTTTCCTCGCATATCCATCCATCTCCAAGTACGTCTGGACGACCACCAACTATTTCCATCCTCTTGGGTGTACTGCCCAATCAGGATCGTCAGTAATAATCCAAACGATGTGAAGACTTCCGGTCTTCGACCACCGTCTTCATCTTCGACTTATCGTCGAATCGGTTATTCAGAATGGGTATAAACCCGGCCTTTCCGAACAACTCGCGTATATTAAAAACAAATGTTACCCAAACACAACATATGCCTCATTCCAATTCAGAATATTCTTTTATTCATAAAATCACATTTTTAGGGAAAGGTTCCCATTAATTTTATCCAAGATAAATTCTTTAAAATTTATCCTTTAATCATCCTTTTGATGTCGTTTCAAACCAAATTATGGTTTTCTGAACTAGTCGAGATTAGCGAATCCACACCGAAGTAATTATTTATTTTATTTCCCAATCCCAACCTATTCATCCCATGAAGCAAAACTGGTGATACTCCATATCTAACACCATGGTGTTATCGGTAAAATTAATTACCATTTCACGTTCAAATCTAATTAAAGATTTAACTATCGCTTTGGAGCAAAACTGGCGATACTCCATTCTCGCTCATTTCTAAATTTGATAATTTAGATTATAGATTCACATTTCAATCTAATTACAGATTCATTAAAACTCCTTTTACTGGGTTAAAGAACTAGGTGTTATTTAAAACACAGTTCACGACAAACCCAAATCACATTCTATTTATTATCGGGTTAAAGAACTAGTGTTATTTAAAACACCGTTCACATAAACCCATTTCAAATCCAATCAAATATATTAGAAATTCCGATTATTTAAAACCCCTTTTTAAATCTAATTTATTTATTTAAAAATAATTGGGTTTTAAATTTAGTTCAAAATTAGTTCATTTCGATAAAAATCTACTTTTATCTTTTCAAATATGGAGTTTTTCATCCCAATTTTTTCCAAATCATTTCTTATGATTTTACACAAATTATTGATATTTTTAATAATTTTATCAAGGCCCGTACAGTCGATTTCCATCAACGGCCATCGAACTGCACTTACAGCGACCTTTTTCAAATTTGATTTGGATGTATCTCCAAATACAACCGTTAGATTTTGAATTTCTAATACTCGTTAGAAAGCCCTTTTCGATACGAACCCAACGGTTCCGGTTTTAGGAGAATCCGACGGTCGGATCTCCCATAATGTCCGTTTGAAATAGATGGTCGAAATTCACGAACTGCCGCGGCGCGGCGCGTTCTATTCAGGCCATTATATTATATATATATAATATATATTTCGTCGATTTCTATTTAAAACGAATTTTATAAATAGTTTTGAATTCGTTTCAAAAACAATTTCAGCCTTTATCTCAAATTCAAATCAAAATTGAATTCTCTATTATACATCCTTTTTATTTTCATTTCTATTTGACTTCAATTCAAATCGATTACAAATTCGATTCGAATTCATTTTCTTTTCAATTCAATTCAATTCGAATTCATTTTCTATTCAATTCGAATTCATTTCGTTTTCTTATTCAAATCAAATACAATTCGTTTTCTATTCAATTCATTTTGAAATCGTTTTATATTCAATTCATTTCGAAATCGTTTTATATTTAATTCATTTCGAAATCGTTTTCAATTCAATTCATTTCGAAATCGTTTTCAATTCAATTCATTTCGAAATCGTTTTCAATTCAATTCATTTCGAAATCGTTTTCAATTCAATTCATTTCGAAATCGTTTTCAATTCAATTCATTTCGAAATCGTTTTCAATTCAATTCATTTCGAAATCGTTTTCAATTCAATTCATTTCGAAATCGTTTTCAATTCAATTCATTTCGAAATCGTTTTCAATTCAATTCATTTCGAAAACGTTTTCAATTCAATTCATTTCGAAATCGTTTTCAATTCAATTCATTTCGAAATCGTTTTCAATTCAATTCATTTCGAAATCGTTTTCAATTCAATTCATTTCGAAATCGTTTTCAATTCAATTCATTTCGAAATCGTTTTCAATTCAATTCATTTTGAAATCGTTTTCAATTCATTTCGAAATCGTTTTCAATTCAATTCATTTCGAAATCGTTTTCAATTCAATTCATTTCGAAATCGTTTTCAATTCAATTCATTTCGAAATCGTTTTTAATTCAATTCATTTCGAAATGAATAAAATCGATATAAATATCTTTCACGTCAAAATGGCGTCAATCTAATCAACACGGCTTAATGTATTTCTATTTTCAAATATTCTATTTCAAATATTTCCTATTATCAAAATATTTGTTATTATCAAAATATTTCATTCAACACATGACTAATCTCAATGGATGAGTACAGTCAACACATGAACCTTTACTTTATATTGATAAAGATGTAAATTTTATTATTAAAATATTTCGTTCAACACATGACTAATCTCAACGGATGAGTACAGTCAACACATGAACCTTTACTTTATATTGATAAAGATGTAAATTTTATTATTAAAATATTTCGTTCAACACATGACTAATCTCAACGGATGAGTACAGTCAACACATGAACCTTTACTTTATATTGATAAAGATGTAAATTTTATTATTAAAATATTTCGTTCAACACATGACTAATCTCAACGGATGAGTACAGTCAACACATGAACCTTTACTTTATAATATTCTTTATTTTCTAAATTGGAATGAGGCCCAAATCAATTACCATATAAGGTTAATTATATGGATTCCATACAACGCATGTATATAATAGCATTGAAAAATAATCAACCATCAACCAAAGTGCACTACACTGTATAAGCATCAAATATAGATATCTAACGCTTATAACAGCCTGTCAATCAATCGATCGACATATTTAATCAATTAGGATGAGTGAACTTCAAATTTCATCCCAACACCCGTGTGGGGTTTCAAACAATCAAACACATATTTTATTTGTGCAGTTGGGAGATGTGTAAAATTTATCGTCCCAATCAATGTCCTTCAAATAGGTGTACATAAACAAACCGTCCGGTTTGTAAATGAATATTTTATTTTATTCACATTCACGTTAAAAATTATATTTTTAACGATAAAATATTTTATTTCAACACATGGATTTCTATTCAGTTCGTTTACACAGTAAAAATGATATTTTTATTTTTCTAACATATTTTAGAAAATTTCGGCGGCATAACGGTACGATACTAGAAACGGGACAAGGCCTAGCCTTATCCCCGGTCTAGTGAAGGCCCACGCCATTCACACATCAATCAAATCCATTCATTTCACCAAACAATTCGATTTCAAATCAAATCATCTAACTAATCTATGCAACCAAACAAACAAGTCCATGGTCTGTGGACGATTGTGTCGGGTGCTACTAAACACCGTCTGCATCCCAGTATATATATATATATAACTAGAAAAGAAATTGAAGAGTGAGAAATTCTCACCAATAGCTATCCAATCATCTTGACTTTTCTTTTATAGAAATCTTCATCGTTCTCGCCTTTCGTCACTTTCGTCGCCCGTATTCACTACATATGTAAAATTGAAATTTTACTTCGCTATTCAATATATAAAAATCGAATTTTTACTTTGCTATTCAATATATAAAAATCGAATTTTTACTTCGCTATTCAATATATAAAAATCGAATTTTTACTTCGCTATTCAATATATAAAAATCGAATTTTTACTTCGCTATTCAATATATAAAAATCACCACTTTATTTCAACGTATATAAAATAAAAATCAGATTTTTATTTTTCTACATACACAAAGATGATATTTCTAATATTCCTATCATGTAAAAATTATATTTTTACTTCTCTACATAAACAAAAATCATATTTTTATATCATCAATATAGTAAAGACTATATTTTAATACTTTAAAAATATAAAAATCATATTTTTAATTGAATAAAAATCTTTGGCTAATTAAAAATCTCATTTAAAATATAATCTTTTTCGGTTTTAAAAATAATAATAATAATAATAATAAAATCAGTTTTAATCGCCCTATACTTCCAAATTTAAAAGAATGCATTTTCAGATTTAAAGCGATATATTTTCAGATTTAAAGCGATATATTTTTAGATTTATTTTCATATTTAAAACAATTTATTGTTAGAAAAACTGATCTATAAACAATGTATTTACGTTTATAAAATTACCCAGCGTCTTCTTCATGAACAGTGCGAACTGTAGTCGCACAAAGCTCCACTAGTAGGTCTGGAAATTGCAGACCAAATCACCGCTGCTGCTCTTGACCGGAGGAGGATCCCAACGGCGGCGCTAGGTGGCAGGGTGGCGCGGTGGGGTGTCGTCAGGTGGCGGCTTGGATCGGCTAGGGTTTCAGGTGGATTTGGGCTTCGATTTGGGGCAATGGGTTTTCGGGTACCTCGACTTGACAGGAGAAGGAGGGGGGAGGTTTCTGGGGTCGGCGCCGGAGCTGAGGCAGTGGCGGGTGGTGGCGAGAACGGACGGCGACGAGATCGAGAGGGTTTTTTTTTTCTTTTTTTTTCTTTTCTGCTGAATCGAAGAGTAAAGGGAGGGGCCAGAGAGAAGATAAGGAGAGGAGAGAGGGAGAGTTTAATTTATTTAATTATTATATTTGCAAAAAGTTGACTTTTACATACGACCTCTAAACGAGGCCCGCCGCCTGTCGCCCCTAGCGTTTTACCCCTATTCCGAACACAATGGGATATGTATCGTAGGCTGATTCGATCGTTTCGATCAGTTTCCGTCAAAATCAACATATAACTCTATATATTGAATTTGAACGCGCATTTCAATTTACCGGGGTCACATACTAACTCTAAAAATTCCAGAAAAATATTTTCTAACTTCGTATTGACGATACGGTCCTAACAAAACTAATTTCGTCGAATTCTGAGACCGTTGGAAAAATGGCCATTTTCCAGTCGATTAAAATCAACTGAAACTGGTCAAACGCGTTTTCCTTTGCCACGCTCACATATTGAATCGAAAAATTATGAAATTAGGAATCTAGCAATAATTTGACATCACGGATCCAACAAAAGTGGTTTCGTTGAAATCCGAGGTCGATTGCAAAATTCCCATTTTTAAGGGCCTGAATTCCATAGCGACTATTCAGAATTTTCAACCAGACATATCTTTTGATTCCCGCTATGAAAATTTGATTTGTCGGATTCGTTGGAAAGATATTATCAATTAGATCCTAATGTTTTTTGGTTTCACTAAAATCCGGATTGTTTTGCACCCGGTACGTTTAATTGAAGTTCGAAATCGAATTATCGAACTACCGAGCCATTTTCAATTTCTTTTTATAATTATATATAAATATTTATATTCTAACGACGACGCGTATATAATATATACGTTCGAATTATATTCAAAACATTTTTCTCGTCGATATTATTTAAAATAATTCATTTTAAATATTCAAAATTCGCTAAAATTGCCAAAATAAAAATTTTAAACTGGTTCAGAATTTCGGGTTATTACATTTGGAGACTACATGCCCTAAGAATCTCACCTCCTTTCTCCAGAAATGGCATTTGGAGAACTTTACTTTTAGCTGATGGTCACAGAGAGTTCTCAAAACTTCTCCCAAATGTTGGGCATGCACTTCTTCACTCTTGGAGAAGATCAAAATATCATCAACAAAGACTATGACGAATTTGTTTAGGAACTTCCGAAACACCCTACTCATCAAATCAAAAAAGTAGGCAAGTGCATTTGTCAACCCAAAAGGCATAACTAGCCATTCCAAGAAACCATCTGGAATTCTGAAAGCAGTCTTATCTATGCTGTCCTCATCCACCCTCAACTGATGGAACCTCATAGCCAAGTCCAACTGAGAAAATACCGAGGCATCAACAAGTTAATCAAATAAATCATCAATCCTCAGAAGCGGGTACCTATTCTTCTTGGTGAGCTTATTTAACTCTCTATAGTCAGCACACAAACGAAACGAATCATCCTCTTTAATTGTGAATACTACTGGAGCACCCCACTCAGATATGTTTCTTCTGATAAACCCTTTTTCAAGTAGCTACCCTACTTTCTTACTCAGATCCCTCCTTTCTCTTTGAGCCATGTGGCGCACTGGTAATGCAACTGGCTTTGCATTGTCCACCAGATATATGAGGAGGTCAATCTCACGCCTTGGAGGTAAACCCCGTACCTCATCAAAAACATCGTAATATTCTCGAACCACCGGAACAAATTGCAAATATCTATGTACGCATCTAGAGATTCTAGGAAGCTAAGCATAATAGACCCTTGAGGGTCACAAGAAGCTTCAACGGTCTTCCCATGACAAGTCAGGAGTCTAACAACCCTCCTCTCACAATCCAGAATGGCCCCATACGTGGTAAGCCAATCCATTCCTAGAATCAACCCACAACCCATAAACCAGAGCTCATACGCATCGCATTCAAACCCGACGCCTAACACAGATATTTTCAAACCCCGACAAATCATCAATAAGTGAGCCGAACTACTAATGGGGTTTGAAATAACTACGGGATCCACTACCATACTAGTAATTAAGTGTAGAGATTCAACCATAGAATTAGATATAAACGAGTGTGAAGCACCATAATCAAAAAGTGTTCTAACTGGATAGTTTGAAAAAGAAACTAAACTTTCTACGAAATTTTTCTACCTCTTTCAGGAGCACTAATCGCAAGAGCATGCACCTGCCCTCCAGAAGTCCCTGCTCTTTGCCCTTGTCCCTGCGATCCCTGTTTGTTCGGGCACTCTTTAGAGAAGTGTCCGAGCTCTCCATAATTAAAGCAACAGGCCTTCCTTCTTTTACAATCTTTGATCAAGTGACCCTCCTTTCCACAATTGTGACATTTTCTCTTATCCTTGCCTTTGTCATCTTTCCGTCCTTTCTTCTATTGTTGCTGCCCCTTCTTGGGCCCCACCTTCTTACTCTGCGATGTCCCCTCAGTCTTTGCTTCCTTCTTCTCTCCCTTGTCCTCCTCATGCATTAGGGCCATATCTACAAGCTTTCAAAAGTGGCCCCCATTGGAATATGGGACATGTCTAAACCATGCAGAGGCTCATTCAGCCCTTTAGCAAACCGCAAAGCCCTTTTGTGCGGTGAGTCTACCAACTCTAACCCGAACATTGCCAGCTGATTGAACTTGTTCACATACTCCTTCACCTTCAAATTTCCTTGTTCTAGAGTTAAGAAACTCTCCATCTGTATGCTTCTCTCCGCTTGGGAAAGAAATTTCATTTCGAACCTCTGTCTAAAGTCTTCCCATGTTTCTACTGGACATCCAGCTTGGGTGACTTCCCACCAAAATGAGGCTTCGTCCCTCAACAGCCAAGCAGTTAATTGAATTTTTCTTTGGTCCTCGACTTCAAAGATTAAGAATAAGTCCTTTGTCTCCTTAAGCCAATTCCGGGCTTCTACGAATGTCTCGTTCCCATGGAATGGCCTTCCTCCCATAGCCCGGAAGTCTTTGCAGATCTTGGCAAAGTTATCAGCTCTTGGAGGGGGAGGAGGACGAGGAATGACTGGTGCAGCTAGGGGAGGAACGTTTTCTTGGCATTCGGCAGGCGCCGTGGCCTCCAAATACCTACGGAACCATCCAGGTATTGTGAAGTCCTCTAGGATATTAGGGATTTTCTTCCCCAGACATGCTGAAAAAGGCAAAAGGAAGAAATTTAGATAAAGGACCGAAGGATACTACATATGGCTTTTTGGGGAATGTTTTTCAAAACAAACTTTTCTTTTTGAAAATGCTTTCTTTTCAAACCTTTTTGAAAATAGTTTCCAATTTTTTTTATCTAATCTGGTAACCTTCAGCTCTGATACCAAGTGAAACACCCCACATCCGTTAATGTCACTCACTAAGGGAATGCATTAAGTTTTGTGAAGCGCTATAGGTAAATAGACACGGAATAATTACAAGACAGATACAAATAAGGCAGCAGCGAAAAATTTTAAACTTTTATTTCAAACATAAGTCATAATACCGTGGTCCATAATTTCATAAGTCACAAAAACCATTACAATAAAATAACCTCTTTCTTGCAACATTAGAGTACATAAGTAAATAAAAACATCATTTCCCCAAGTAAAAGAGTTAAACCATAGTATAGACAAGAACTTAAGCCATACTTTAGAAATAGCTCCTAGCAAGATGATATCTTATTCCTGATTAAGTCTGAGTGTTTCCTCCCTGAGAACCGGGGGGGCAGAAGAAAGAAGGAGAAACAATAGTGTCAGACATATAGTCTGGCGAGTCTAGTTACTTTTAGCCAGTAGATAAATAAAAGTACCATGATAGGCATATAAAGTGGATAAGAGAGATCACTACATAAATGGAAGGTGTGACAAGGTGAGCAAGTTAAGGTGTGTGTGTGTGCCTCACTAATGATTACTTTGCATTATTGCTAATATAACTGAAATGAGATGATCCCTTCCACTATGAGTTGGTAGGCTTAGGTCATACATCCAAGTATACCCTAACCACTACCCTAATCGATCGGCTACCTACCCTGTAGATATCTTGTACTGGCCCCACAGTAGGAGGTATCACTTCCTAAAGTGGCAACCCAAAGTGTGCACAACCATATCTACTGGTGTCACGGTCATCTTAGCCCCCTTTACCCAGCCCATGCATGCACATGTCCCCGGTCGGTTTGCGCCGCCCATACCATCCGCCTCATTTGTATCTCTTACAATCAATCAGTAAGCGTGGCCCTTCTCGCCTAGTACGGAGTTTTTTACTTAATACCAACTCCGGGTTACTGACTGAAATGGGTCCCACACAACATGATACAAGCTCTCCCCCTTGTCTTGTATCCCCACTAGGTTTTCTATTGACTATGTATACCCTTAGGTGTCTTTAATTACATAGCCCTATACCAGTTATGCTTACCCTAAAGGGTGTCTTTAATTACATTACTTCATTATATTATCTATTGGTTATGTATATCACTAGCTGTCATTAATTACATAACCTTATTACATTATCTATCGGTTATGTATGCCACTAGGTGTCTTTAATTACATAATCTTATTGGGTTAAGTTCGTGGGCCTATATATACATATTACCCACCCCCTCTAATTTACTTAACCTACCCACTACCCATCCAATTTTACTTAACCCTAACTTAAGCTAATAGTCATACAATTTTTATGGATTAAATTAGGTTAATTAGTCCAATTCTTTACCATGTCCATTTATGGTTTTATAATGGGCTAGACCTCCCACATTAGGCCTATAACATGTGGATGTTGGATATGCTGGTCGAGTCCGGGCAGTCTTATTCCACAGTTGGGCCTAACCCGTGCCTTAGCCCGATTCGTATTTGCGTACTTAGACCTCTCACATTAGGTTCAACATTAGTGGCTGCTAGATATGTCATTCGGGTCCGGGCTGACTTCCACCACTAATGTAACCTAACCTCGTGTCATAAGTACAATTAACAATTCCTAATTGTAAATTACTAAACATTCCAAATTAATCCAAATCTACCTATGTCATTATAGGTAACTATTTCTATGTTTTCCCCATTTGAATTACATGTCCCATTTCATATAAATATTACATAAATTATGCCAATTATAATCCCTTTTTCCCTGTTTCCTCTCTAACGTATTCGTACATATTAGTGGCATCTAAGCTATAAAGTAGCCTAGCTACAACAATGAAAAGGGAATATGACGAAGGTGATAGTTTCAACATATCTTGGTATAAACATAAACATAAACTGGTATGATAACAAGGTGAATGGTCATGTAATCATCATGGCAAGGTAGGCATAAAAGTGATGAACTTGTAGCAACTACGATGTCAAAGCAACATAATGAGAACTAAATTAACCATAAGGTGTCCAATTATTTAGGTCTAGCATAGTTAGGGTGACATAGTAACACGTTTAGATCTAAAGATAGATTCACATGTCAAGTTTACAACATATCTCAATGGATCACAATATGACAGGTGAAAATGTAATTAACATAAAGATCTAGATCTAAGTAATGTTACAACTGTCCAAATTAATAGATGTACAATCACCATAACATGGTTGCAAGTCAAGATCAACGTAAGCAACATAATCGAATAACCACAATTTTATTAGATCTTGGAAAATAGATCTGTCATGACATAGTATAGGATTTCACATTAACAAATAATCATACTTTACAACATATCTAATTCATAGTCTTTCAAAATATACTTTCATTTATCTAAACCTAAAAGTAATCTAGAAACTCATAGCGTTAGGTTTAGAGAATTTAGGAAGAACGGATCTAGATTTTCTGAGTTGGATTTGTACAATATGTTGCTATAGAAAACGGTTCAGTTCACACTCCAGCAGCATATGGCCTCCATGACTCCCAATGAAGAAAATATGAGAAATAGGACACGTATAATAGCTGCCAAATCCCCTGTAACCGAGTGCCATGTCAGCCCTAGGGGTGTCGACAACCCTGTGGATGGGTCGACCCTTAGGTTAACGCCCCTTCAAGGGGATCAACCCCTAGGTCGACACCCCTCTAGGGGGGTGACCCCCTAGAGTGGGAATTTTGACGCTAAGAGGATTTTTTTTGAATTTGAATCCTCTGGATAGAATTCTGACTCATCTCTGACTCACCTCTGACTCATGCGTATATATAAAATATTTTTATGTGTATACAAACTTAAAACCCTCGTAACTTCTTCATACGATGTCCGTTTTACGCAAACCAAATATCTGTCTTGACCACAATTTCGAGACGGACACAATGGTGCAGTCTGTTTCCTCTAATTCTGAATATTAAATTAATTATTATTTAGTTTATTCTCCTTAATGTCGTTAAAAAAAATTCGGGGTGTTACAGTTGTGGTATGTGAATTCACTTTTTTGTTGAAATACTACTATTGAGATGATTATGGTTGTTATGTTTGATATTGCGAGTAATGTGTTTTTTTAAGTATTTAAATATGGTGATTGTTGATGTTAGTTTGAAAATGTTACTTATATGATTGATTATTTGTTTTAATATTTCTATAATATATAAGCGATCGATGGAAATTATACAAGCCATTAACAGTGAATAAGCGCGATAAAAACGTGTTGTACATCAGTAAATTTTAGTAGCATTGAAAAAGTGCTACAAACGTAATTTTAAAAATAGTATAGATGAAATAAAACGCAACAAAAAATATATAGTAGGAAAGATTAAACGCTACGAAAATATTACAGCAGCATTGAAAAACCGCTACAAAAATATAGAGAAATGATGCACGTATCACTTTAGTTGCATTTTTAAGACACCGCCAAAAAATCTTTTTGTAGGGTTTCTGAAATGCTATGATATGTTCATTTTTGGTTGCGTTTACTAAAAGGCAAAAAAAACTTTCAGACTTTCAGTTGCATGTCGTGTAGCAAAGCTTATTGAAATGCTACTACAGGTTTTCATAGTGTTTTTACAACGCTACGAAAAGCATTTTCTGGTGTAGTGAAAGTGTTTTCCGCTTTACCTAACAGACATTGCTCCCATGTGATTTAAGCAGTTGGAAACATATTCTATTCATTCTTGGAGTTCTTTGGTTAGGAAGTTTGTTGATAGTTCAGAGTTCACATCGCTCATCCAAAAATCATTTTGACTCTAACAACAATCAAGCAGAAGTCCGGCGAGACTCTGCGTAAGTTCATAAAAATATTTAATGTGGCAGTGGTGTTGGTCGACACACCCGATCCGTCCATGGTTTTGATGGTCGTAGTCTCTTAAATCTAACTTTATGACTTCATTGCATCGAGATCTATCGAGGGATCTCGGAGAGTTCTATTTTGAAGAAGAAAGGTTTATTCGTGAAGAGGATGCGAGGACTAATAAAAAGGTTCTCGGTGCTAATGTGGTTAAGGGTAGGAAATCGTCTGATCTGGTAAAGCTATGGATTCAAGTACAAGTAAACCTCCTTCAGGAAATGATCGATCAACAGCTTAGAGGAAACCTAAGATATCATCTTTTGGAACTTACTCACACCCCTGAAGAGATTTACTCGGAGATTCATCCCATTGCCCCTTTCAGGAAGCCTCCCGCAAGGGAGGCTACTCAAAGTGAAAATGATATTGGTCAGCGTTGATTGTTTCACATTCTTGACAGTCATAATACAAAAAATTGTAGATATATTAGGGATATAATTGAAGAGCATGTCAGACTTGGTGAGATGGCATGGTTTTTCGGACTCGGGTTGTGGTGTCGGGACAGGCGTAGCCCCCTCATGCTACTTAGGAAAGGCTCGGGACCAGTAATCGTCCCGACAGCATTATTATCAACTAAACCCTTTTCAGGCTCTGATGTCTCAGATGCAAGCCTCCCAGATGTCAATATCTTTGAGCTTATGGTTTCTAGTCTTCTGGTATTGTGGATATTTTGGTTATTGGCTCTTGGTTCTACTTTGTTTTCTGGATTTTGGCCTTGGCTTTTTGGTATCTTGGTTTTGCCTCCTGCGGATTCTTTGGCTTCTTGGTATTTGTCTTATTTGGATTCCTGGATTTGGTTATTTGGCTTTTGGATGATGATCGTCTCACTTATAGCTTTCTTACTTTTGGTTCTCCGACACTTGGATTTCATGGCTTCCCGAGCTTATGGTTTGGCTCTGGTTTTCTCTAGATTTGGATATTCAGGATCCAGCCCATGGTTTTGACTTTGTAAGCTCTGGCCCTCTGTATTTATCTTTCTGGTTTTTAGGATGTAGATGGTTGAATCGGCCTACCCATGTATGAGAGTTGTTATAATCCCAACACGTTCCTACTATATTTATGCTATCCCGAATGGCTTCGAGCTCCCCCCTTCCTAGTTACCCAAAACCAAGCTTGGGTTTAGGGGTTTGGTTGGGTCTTGGAACTTCGTTGAATGATGGTGTTTTGTGATGAAGATGAGAGGTTGTTTTGCAATTGTTTCGATGTTTTAAGTTGCTTGAATGAGTAGTGAGTGACTTCCTTCTTCTTTTTTCTTATAATTTGCTTAGGATATGGAAGCCATTAGAGAGCTTAAGGAGGAGGAAGAAAAGAAGAAATGGTGTGGAGAAATAAAGTGAAATGAGTAGGTATATATAGGAAATCCTTAGGGATAAAATAATGGGTGGAAACTATCTAAATTCGCTCCCCTTCCCCCCTATACTTTGACCGAACCCTCCTTTATGTAATTTCCCATCATGACATAAGGGTAGTGTTCTGTAAGAGTAATGAGTGTGCGTGTGAGTGTGCAAGAGTAATGAGTGTTTAAGGTATGGTATTATTTTAATGAAGGTAAAATCTTTTTGTCCTTATTTACTTACTTTCTTCTATACTCTTCTTAGCTTAATTAATCTTCTCATTAATTTATTATGGATATGTTGTCATACATATATATGTATACATATGTATGTCACACCTTTGTACAACTTCTATTCGTTAAACCGTTGAGAATTCAAGATTCATTTATTAGTCACATTTTTTGTTTTGATTCAGATTATTATTCGGGGTAAACAAAATTTAAGAATTCTTTTCTCCTTACTTAAAAATGATTAAAAAATCTATTAAATTATCTTAATAGTTATTATTCTGAAATTTTGAAAGAAATCGGGATTTCCTTGGCTTAAATCGAGAGATTAGTTTTTCGGCTTGTTTCGTAGACAAAAGCAAATGCATGAAATAAACAAACACGAATACATACATACGCATATACACACATACGCACATATACATACATATATATAACCTATATATCATATATGAGGAATATTATAGTTAACCATCAAAAAACAATATCAACAATTAAAATAAATTAAGCTTTAAGATATATTTCATGGGCTTGTATTTTAAAGTGACATACATGTATTAAGAAATAAAATATTATTTCTAGTCTTTCATAATTCATATCGAAATGAATGCAAATACAATTATCTTCTTTAATACTATTCTAGTTATTAAATCAAAAGAATGAAACCTAACCTCATGCAACATGATGGATATTAATTGCATCTGTTTTCATTGTAAAGACCATTTTCTCTTTAACACTTTATGGGATGACCTTCTCCCACTCTCCTTCGTCCATATGTTAGCCTCGGTGCTTTCAAATCACTGTTCAATTCCCTTCAAGACGGGCTCCTACTTCCAACCCAACCGTCCCTTCCACTTTGGAAGGCTTTGGCTTCTTGAGCCAGGCTTTAATTATTTCACTTGTCATACTTGGTCATCCTTTGGAGTAGCCAACTCTGCCGCAGCCACCCTGATTTTTAAACTTTGCTGCCTTCGTAAACTCATTCCTCCCTAGGCTAGGATTTGGAGCTCCCTCAGTCGCCGCATCGCCTTATTACAGAAGGACACTCTTGACTTAAACACTAAAGAGGAAAGATTCCCCCTGAACTCTGTGGATGCTTCAAGACTGCGCGACCTTGAATCTGAGCTTAACCGCCTTTTCCATCAGGAGGAGGTGGGATGGAACCAACGCACCACTATCAGATTGTTGGTAGATGGTGACCACAACACTGCCTTTTTTATCTTATTTCACTAATGGAAGGGGGTGCGCTAACTTCATTTCAAAAATCAGCCATAGCAACTCAACCACCAGTGATTCACATGCCATCAACACCCTCTTTACTACTCATTTCCATAACCTCCTGGGCCAACAATCCTTTCCACCACTTCCCATCAATTGGAGCCTCCTCAACCCTAATCTTTCTCACATTCCCATTGTCGATCCTTTTACCGAGGAAGAGATTTTGGGTGCCCTGAAGTCTATGGACATCAATAAAGCCCTTGGGGCCTGACGGCTTTGGGCCTTTTTTCTTTAAACACTTTTGGGAACTTATCGGGCTTGATATCTTGAATCTTATCCACGAGTTCTATTCCGACACATCTTACATTAGCTGTTTGAACTACACCAGGATCAACTTCCTCCCTAAGCACGATGGGGCATACGACCGCGACAACTTTTGCCCTATTAGCCTTCTTAACTGCTCCTTCAAACTCATCACTAAAGTGCTTGCCAATCACCTGCAATCCCACATTACAAAGATCACCAGTCCAGAGCCATCCGCCCTTATTCTTGGTTGAAACATTCATGACTGTATCGTCGCCAACTAGAAGACCATCTCCTTCTGCCACTAATATGCAGTTCTACTCCTTAAGATTGACTCTCGTAAAGCTTTTGATACGATTAACTGGGATTAATTTGCTCTAAATTGTTAACCATATGGGCTTCCCACCATGTTGGTGTGGCTTGATCGCTTGCATTCTTAATTCTAGCCACTCAACCATTTGCTCCAACGGCGCTGAAGGGGGCCTTATCAAATCCAGACGGGGGCTCCATCAAGGCAACCCTCTATCTCCTCTTCTTTTTGTGCTGGTTATAGATGTTCTTAACCACATGGTCAGGCTCGCCTTAGAGAATAACATCCCAAACCATGATGTCCCCGCCTCCATCAATATTCAATTCGTTGATGACACCATCCTTTTCACCACCCGAACACCCAATGCAACAACCCGCATTTTACATATCGGAGGATCGTAAAATATTTTTATTTTATTCCTGTAGGTTTGGATCATTCTCATATTTTAATATGTTGCTTATGGGGATGTGAGACATGACCATCATTTTTTACCGATTTTGATTGTGACATTTTGCCCTGTCAGTCTTGTACAGGGGATAACTTTTGACTCAGGTCGAATCAAGTGGTGATACCTATGCCATTGGAAAGGAATGATGATTGTCTTTCTGTAGAGTGGTTACATAAAGATTTGGCTCAGCGGTTTCGGAGGAATCGTTGTTTTAAGGTTTTCAGTTGGTTGTTCAGGTTTGGAGAGTCACAATGGGTTGATTTGGGAAGGCCCATTAGTGGGCTAGTGGAAGGGTATAAATATGAGGTAGGAGGTATAAGAAATATTTTAGTTTATCTATTCTCTCATTAGGTGGCATATGCTCGTCCTTCCTCTAACACCTTTCCACCATTAAAATCGACCTCTAAAGGAAGGAAATCCAAGATCTACACCATTGAAGGTTAAATCTACATCATTCGAAGTGATAATTCATCGGATCAAGGGGTTTGGTTTGAATTGCTTGTAGTCCAGAATCTTTTTGCATTGATTTTTTTTCTTGTTTGGGAGAATCGGTGAGTGATTTACATCTCTTACATGGATTCAATGAAGTGTATGAATGTTTGATCATGTTTTTCATCAAATTCAAGTGTTTGACCATAGATCTATACCATTTTAAGTCCATTTTCATATGAATCAACATAGGATCCAATTTAGTAAATTTAAACCAATAATTACTATGCTATTTCATATGATTATGCAAGTTAGATCCGCAATCTAGTCCATATGTTCATTTATTATGATTTTGGAGTGATTTGTATAATTTTTGTGATAATCGTCATATTCATGTTTATAGTGACTTCATAACATGATTATGGTTGTGTTGAATGAATTGGACAAGTATATTTCGTCGGATTTTTCGTTTGGAGAAGTTTTGGTCGAAATTGGAGTGGCATTGGGGTGGTGCAGATTTTGGGTCGTTCATGGTGGGTCGGTCGGTCGCACCATGGTGCATGTCTTGGAGAACAAGATAGGACTGGGGTCGGTCGTACATGAGAAGTTGGGTTAAGACGAGTTGACCAGAAGGGTCAAACAGAACCAGGTCGATCGTGCATGTGTGGGTCGAGCAGCCCTGAGGTCGAGCAAGGTACGGTCGAGTGGTTTGGGGAGGAGTATGGTTGGGTCGAGCAGAGGCCGGCTCGGTCATGCAGCTTGTGTACGAGTCGGTCTCTGTTGTGATGTTGACTGGGTCGGTCGTGTCCCTAGATGAAGGGTCGGTCATATACCCAGGTGAGGGTTCGGTCGAACATGGCCAAGGGTCGGTCACAGGGTACTTTTTTGAAAATTTATATTTTCAGGTACGACCCGAATTCGAAGAAAAGAGCTTGAAAAAAATATTTTTCGGAGGCAACCCCCGGAACCCTAGCCGTAGCGCAGTGATGTAATTTGGTTCGGTGATGGTTTGACTTCGAAGAAAATTCAAGTAGGAAGGTTCGAAGTGTTGACATGTGTTCGTTGGTCGGTGTAGAACAGAGAATGAGGTGACAACTCAAAGGTCGTGAGTTGGTGGATAATGATTGCTTGAGGTATGAAAAGTCGTCGAGTTGGATTACTAGAGATGAGAAGGCCGAGGAATTATCGTTGTCATAAGTTCTAGCAGGCTCAAAGCAGGGGTATGATAGGGGCACCTAAAAGACCAGTTATAGGTCGAGTACCCTGGGTATCGTTGAAAGGCCTAGTTGTCAAGGTTGGACATGCATATGTATCCTTGAAAGGCGTATGGAGTTTATGCTAGAACTTGGGTTACCATTAGCCCTTGACATATAGCATGGTTGGTCGTCAAAGGATTAACGATGGTTTCAAAGCAGGATTAGTGGTGATAGCCAGAGTCAGTCATGGATGTTTGATTGTTTGAATGATCTATTGTACTATCTCATGTAGATTGTCCAACGTCGAAGGAGATGTTCCTTGGGTGCCTGTCTGATATTAGTTTAGGCCTCTGGGCTTGTGCTTGAGGGACATTGAATTCGATTAGGATGGTTTACATGAGATATATAATCTGGATGTCATAAGTGATTTACCATGATTGAATGAGTTTTTGGTTTCCATGGATGAATGGTTGAATTGTTTAATGTAAAGGCTATCACTGTTAATCAGATTCATCCTATAATAATAGAAAAGATGGCCTTATCCACTATTCCAACTCAACTCCATTCAGAAAATCTAAGATCTGGGAACAGCTCTGTTCTTCTAGACTGCATGGCCCGGTCTCTGGTTCTTCCCGGATTTCGCCGATGTTGGGAAGACAAGAGTTCAGTTCTTTTCTGATATTTTGGGTAGATTAGTATGTTTATCTATCCATTCTCATATACTTTATTGTTTGAAGTTTGTTAGCTGTTTTATCTCTCACTAAGACTGTTGTCTGACTCAAGGTTTTTTGTTTCCTCTTATTACCTTGGGTTGTTCATCTGGTTGTGGATGGGCAGACTAGGTGGCTGGTGACTACTAAGGACAATATTGCAGTTCGGAGGCGAGCTGGAGGCTTTCGTACCAATTTTATTACTATCTACTATTTCTATTTCCGCTATTTGAGTTGCTCTATGAGTGTTGTAGTGAGGCTTTATGTACAGACTTTGATATTCCCTATGATGTTTGGATAATCTTTCAGGATGTTGTGAAAGTTTCAAAAGTTTGTTATATATATGATGCTTCACTATTATTACTTGTTGCATATTTTCTACTATATTTTGTCTTTGCGCTATGAGTTCTACGACAGGTATCAGTAGTGTTTACCTACCTATGATGATCGTCCACAGCTACCTGGCACACCTTTCAGCACATTATTCCTCTTGTTAGTGCAGCGGTTGTGGGTGGTCGTCACATTTGGTATCAGAGCTAGGTTAATGATTTTAGCCGAAGTTCAAAGAGTTATTACGTATGACAGACGTACTTGTAGATTTTAGATGGATCACTACAAGAAAACACTGATTTAGCAGCGGAAAAATCCGTCGCTAAACCATCGCTAAAGGCCTGTTAGCGATGGATTTGCAGCAGAATTCGGTTGTCGCTAAAAAACACGTCAACATTTCAGGCACACTTTTGCGACAAAAATTAACGTCGATTCTCCATCACTTCACCATCGTTTTCTGATATATTATCATTTCATTTTAAAATATTTTACCGACGTTTTACCGACAGATATATATATAACATAATAAAATCAGTAAATATTTTTCTACTGCTAAATGCACGCTATTTAGCGAGGGATTACTTACGGAAATATATAGCAAACATTTTATATTCCAGTTATCCGTTGGTAAATCCTAGCTATATAGCGACAGATTACTAACGGAAATATATAGCAAACATTTTGCAGCATTTCTAACCATCAGTCTAGATATCAAATACATTCATTTCAATAATACTCAACATTCAATATTCATTGTGCAATGAAACATACATACACAATTGCGAACCCATACTATGCACATGGGTACAACGACAATAAATGTTTAACAATGTTACTCATTTAGTTATTATTCAAACTTATCTTGCTTCAACAACAATATTTTTTGAAAAAAAAATCAAAATGAGACAAATATCTTGCAGAATAATATATGTCCATGCAGAACAACAGATTAAACTATACTGCGTCACTTCGAATCTAGGAAAAAAAGACCTGCATAAGGAGCTCGTGTAGTGTTATAAACATCAATACAAAGTAGCAATTGTAACTTAATAAGCATGCGAGTTTCTAACTCAAATGCCTCATGAACTTCAAGCATATGACAACTCCCACTCTTCAACATTATCTTCAATGTCCAATTGTTGCCTCTCACATTTCAGCCTATCATCTTCAAATGCTGCCTCAACACCACTTTCAACCTCTCTTTCGATCAGGTCATCTTCAAATGCTGCCAGAATAAAAATAAACCTTCAATGTCTAATGTTTAATCCCTGAATGTAGCAGGACGGAGTTTGACTTGGTTATGTATTGGACTGCTGCATTTATTAATGTTTACATATGAAATTGCACTCCATAATTAAAGTTATTAAATAAAATGTGGAAGTAGGGTGTACTAAGTGATGTTGAACTTGCATTTGATCATTCAATTCTACAGTTTTTTTTTATTTCAATTAGAATATCTGTGAAGAACATAGTTCATATGGTAATAATGTCCCATTTACTAATACCTTGCCTGGAACAAACTATGTAACAAATGTTGTGCCTGGTGCAGCTAATGAAACAAAGGAATTTTGTAAAATTAATTTGCTATCTTCATGCCAGGCTCTTCAAAAAGTAACTCATTGGGAACATAAATTTGAACATCAACGTTATTCCAACAGAAAAGCTTAATTCCAAATTCTTACCAATCTGAACTATTCACATTATACAACAAATTAAAAGAGCACTGTCTTGTGGTTATTGAAGGCTAATAGTGCAAAGTATCAAGAATCTCATACGTACATCCATTCGACTGGAAGAAAGTATTCTGCCTTTAATAATGCATCTTCTAAAAACACTAACATCAAACCTTTCTAAATTGATAGTGCATCTTCTAGTAGTTTAGGGACATTAAATATTGGTTTTCCTTCGGGTCAAAATGTTTAGGCATAGGAGAGGGAAAACTTAAAGAAACATGCAAAAAATTAGCAATGGTAACAATCTACCACATTATAAACACAGATATCGTATTTTAAGCCTTTTTCCTAGTTTGAATCTTTCCATCATAGTATCATTTCCTCATTATTCTTTATTATTAAAACTCAAATCTTTATGTGGCATACCACTTTCACCTTTATTTCCTCCTCTATGACTGTTTGATCCTTTGTCTTTTAGTTTTCTTCATTTCATCCGTAAAAGATTTATCTACCCATTTATAGTGCCCAAAAGTAGAAAAAAGGCTGGTCAGATTAATGCCATTTTGAAACCAATTTATTTGGGTTTTGTGGCTTCAAAAAATTGGGTTTTGTGGCTCTAAAAAAGATTAAATACTTGTATATACTTGCAAGACAACAAAAATTGAGACTATTCAATTTTTTTGAGTTAGCGATCCTTTCTAATTTTAGTCTTGTGTTGATTCATTGTATTAACCCCAAATGATTCCAGTCAGAGTTTATTTGGCCAATAACTCAGTAAATGTTGGTGAACGACTTTCCATCTTTCTAATGTTTTTATTTTCTTTTAACTAAATCAATCGGGGATTTCTTCAAAAAAAATAATCATACATTTTCTAGCATAGTTAATGCTTCAAAATTGCCCAGTCTTCCCTCCAATGTTATTTCCTTTTCTTGCAAGGTACTGTCCTAACGATATGTTTAAGTACACATAAAAATTCAACATGAAAGCTAAATAATAAAGGCAGTTATGGAAAAAATAAAGGCAGTTTTGGAAAAAATAAAGGCAGTCATCAATACCTGCAGCTTTAAGCAAATAGGCGAATAAGACCACCAAAGGAAACAAAGCTATTTTATAATCCTTCATGCCAAGTTACTGCAAATAAAGAATGAAAACACAGTAAAAAATGAAAAACACATGAAACAATTTAAAATTGAATTCCCTCTGTTTTTTAAAGCACTAAATTAATCATTACAGGGCAGTCAAATGTTAAAACGGATTAAGTCGAATTCAAAGACCTCTTTTGTTTTTCCAATTTCCCTTTAGCATAAATATAAAAGTAGGATAAATATTCATAATTATTTGTAGCATCCATGCAATTTTTTGGTAGAAAAAACAAAATTTCAATATCAGCTAACAATTGGTTATATACTGAATCAATCAAAGGGTCAAATCATAATTAAGCATTAAGTTTTACAAAACCAAACACATGCATCTCTTCATGTTAACAATGAGTGCTAAAATAAAAAACTAAAACTGAAATAAAAAGCTAAAACATGTTATATCACATTTTCATACAAACATATCATATTAATCGGTCATGGTATCATATTAATTGATCACATAGTATGTCTTGTAATTAACTATTAGGAAAATATTGCAGGGTACCAACGAACTTTTTGACAAAGTGATTTTATTTTTGGATTTTCGAAATTTAAAATATAAAGATTTTCTCAACAGAACAGATGCAATATCACATGAAGATTAAAGAGCACTTACTCAACCAATAGTTATGAGCAAATGCTTAAGCTTAAAAGTATGTAATTTACGTTATTCTTATGCCCACACAATGCAATTTAAAGTACAACCAGGAAGACAATGTTCTTTATTTAGTTTGTATATTTGTCAAATCCTCGGTGTTCGTCTCCTAGTTAATTTGCAGTCTGTGGCATGGATGAGGTACACAATGGTCAATAATTAGAAAATGTGCACGTCTTCATTTCCTTTCTTTCAATTCAACTATCGTACATATGCTTCCCTTTCCTTATTTGTTTGAAAAAAAACATGAGGATATTATTTATTGCAAATTTTCAACATCACAATATTAATGCACATGTAGATATGGAAGTTAATTAGTGATGTTTAAAGCGGGGACAGAAGTATTAAAATAATGAGTTATGAAAAGAAAACATAATAAAATTAGTAAATAAATACATCCTCATTTAACATACCTGAATTATCAAGACACAATTAATTTTTTGTCCAAATCCTTTTGGATCCATATCGATGGCTTGATTGTTCAACTTGACCATGAGAGTCACTCCCATGAATAATTTTGTATAAAATTTGAATGAAGTGCCCAATTTCTATGTTTATATATATCAAAACTCAAATTTTCAGATGAAACTTGTCCACTGTAATGCTAATAAAATAAAACAAAGTAATATGCTAGTTTTGACTCGAGATAATTTGATATTCATATGGTTCATTTTACATGTATATACATGAGTGAGTTGCATAAAAGGAAAACATGTGTCAAATAGATTACAATCGGGGGTTTAAATGTTCTTTTGCAATATCTACAGTCCTAAATTTCACCTCTACACAATAAATTGTAAAGTATGAAGATTTTAAGTTTTGAAGTCATAATAAGTGAATTCTAACTCTACAACATAGCATAATATTTATCAATATATTTAGTATCTCTTTCAATGGAATCTAATTTGAACTTAGGGGTTATATGTTATTTTTTCCCCAAGTTTTTGCACTTAAAAAAATAGAATTTAAGATTATCAAACTATTGGGATATTTTCTAGTATATGGGCATGAATATGATTCAGTACATTAACAAACCTATGAATTTACAATTATATTATATACCATTTTCACAATCATGAATTTCAAATACATACCATAAAATTTTACATGTCCATGTTTACATATTACTGTACCAACAATAACCAACCAGCTATAGAAAAAAAGTGATGAAGTTAGTCGTTAATAATCAACATGAATGCACAGTGCCAAAATAAAATGTAAACAAAGTGAGAAGTCAAAATGGACAATGATAGCATGAAAACTATTTTGCAGAATTTATTTTTGCAAACATATATCTTAATTTGTTTCTAAGTAAAGCAGAATAAAGTGAGCTTATTCTTATGAGTATGGTAATAAATAAATTCTTATGACAGCTTTTTTACCATTTTCAAATGACATCCATCTGCTTCAGGTTGACTGCTCCATTGGAAATATAGCTTTTTCTGTGTTTTATTGCCATCATGTAATATGTAAATGAACAGTTTGTCGAATGTAGATAATATATTAGGTTTTTCACATATGCAAGTACATCACTTACCCAGTCTATGCAGTTTTGACAATTTTCTATGCAAAACTATTAATGTAAGGATTTGAAAAATGACGTAGATGCGAAAATGCTATAATTTTGACATATCTACTTTTGGATCTTTTGTCATTAGCATATCAGGAAATTTGAATTCATATTATCAAATGGTGAACACCTTTGTCATTCCCAAATGAGCAAAAATTAGTATAATGGTTATTTAAAAATTCAACTTCCATGTAACTATGAAACTAATTTCGCCAAACAAACAAACATAAATCTATAATTAGGTATCCTTGCAAAACATATAGATCTAGAATAAATTTAAATTATATGTTTTGTGCACAGTGGAAAAAACATCAATACACTGCAAACAATATAAATATGTTCTATCAACCATAAAAATTGTCATGACTCAAGAAACATTATAAGAGGGAAAATGTGTAGCCTAATAACCACCAGCAAAAGTAATGATTTAATGGAGTTTTCACACCAATTTATTATTGGCTGTGAAGATCATAATGTTAGACATTAAAGGGGAAAGGGAGATTATTACTGTCATTAAAAAAATTTTGAACCTATATTACAGGTAGATTGTTCGACCTATGTATCACTAAATTTTCTAAGTATGATATGTTAGCATCTGTCTCTGTAAGTAGAACTGATTACAGATACTCAAATGTATGCATAATATTGAAGTACTAAATATTGAAACATTTAAATACAGTGCAACCTCATGCCTTAATATTATATATGGGGGAAAATGTGTGGAAGTTAATGTACAAACAGACAATTTGGGCGGAAACAACTTTTGTAAACAGAGTAATCAAATTACGCCCGTCAAGCATGATATCATTGGAGCAAACATGTGTGTAATATTTGTTCATAATATGATGTAACAGGCTGTAACTGTATGATATTTCAGAAATATGTGAAATGATTATTTTACAGGTAAATGAGATTTATGATAGAAGAAACATGGATAACAATGCAACGTTAAAACAGAATGAAAATATTGTTAACGAATTAAGGCATTTAACAATCACAGCTGCCACATGAAACCACTACTATAAAAAACAAAACTAAGTATGCTAAAAATATATGTTTTTAAATATTTGATATGTGAAACAACTTAGTTGGAGATTGAAATTTATTGGCACAACAGATCATCAGCCTATCCACCTAAAAAAACCCTATAAATCACCCTTTTTGATTTATGAACAATCTTTAATTTGAAACAGGAAACAAATATGACATACCAGAGGAAAAAAAATAGATCATTAAATTATGTTGCACCAAATATAGTAAATATACCATCAAATCTGCATAGAATCCCAGATTTTATCACAAATGTACAAAATTACTAATCTTAGTAGTCTTCGAATTTGTGGAATTTATGATTGAACCGATGGCTATAGACCATGATCGCAGACATTGATGAGGTAGTAATAATCGGTACATGGAGAAGGAGAGATAGAGGGCGAATATTTTAGGGTTCAATGATTTATGGGGCAAATGAGAAAATAAGGGATTTAATCGAATGGCGGGCTTTGTAATTCCCTAGATATTGTCACGGAGGACTTTACAATGACGCTTAACCCCTCCCTTTCCAAGACCTTTACCTCCTTTTCCTCTTCCTGACATTTTGTACCCTAGAAATTGATTTGGGGATTTACACGGGATTTGATTGCTCTGCGATTAATGATGGGTTCTCTCTAGGTTGGGTTCCGAACTTATGTGGTAGCAATCCGTGTGCTAAGTACTGAGATGTTGTACACCGTCTGATATTTAATCGGATGGTACAATGAAATGGTTCATTTTTTCCATGGATTGATAACAATCTTGGATGGTACTTTTCGTCATTTACATCAATACTTCCTAGGTTTAAACTTTTAAACCATATTAAATGTTACTGAGAACTATTCTTGGATGGTACTTTCCGTCATTTACATCAATAATTTAATGAGTTTAAACTTTTAAACCATATAAATGTTACTTTTCTTAATACTTATTACATATTATTTTATTATTAATTATTATTAAACATTGTTATTATTAATTAAATATTAATATCATCAATATTTAATAACTAAATATTATAATTAAAATTAGAATATATTTAATTGTACTTTATCTTAGTCACAATTTATAGAAAATTTAAAATTAGAATATAAAGTGTTATACAATTTAAATTAAACTATTAAATGAACTTTTTCAATATTTTAAAGTTTAGAAATTTTGGTTATTTCGTGTCAAACAATAATTGGTTTTATAAACTTTATGATTTATTTCAAATTTATTCAAGATGATTTCAAATTTTTAAATTTTTCGAAATATAAAATATAATTATCACTATAATTATAAAATATAAGTATCAGCTATAATTATCAATTGTAATTATTAAATACAATTATATAAAATTAGTTATTGAATACTAGATATCATTTCATAAGTATTAAATCTTATTATTAATTATTAAAAAATTATTATAATAAACTGATATTTTCATCTCTTGCAAATCTATTGGAATTCTGCTGCAAAATAGCTTCGATAAATATTCGTCGGTATTCTGCCTGTATTTGCAGCGGAAAATAGTTACAGAAATTTTCTATCGGTAATTGGACGCAATTTGCGATGGATTAGTGAGGGATGACAGAAGACGACAGTAATAAATAAAAGAAAAATAATTTGAAAATACAAAAAACTATCCCTTGCAAATCACATAGAAATCCATCGCAAATTAGCGATGGAAATTTCCGCTTCTAAATTTTTGACGCTAAATCAGTGTTTTCTTGTAGTGGGTCTTATTTTAATTTCAAATTATTTATCGTTTCAACTTTAAATTGCACACGCTGATAAAACAACTCCGACTAGCTACAAACTAGAAATCTAGCAATAATTAGCTATAAATATTCCAATAAAATTCATTTCGTCGAAAACGGAAGTTGTTTAAAAAACGACTATTTTTAAGGTCTATATAATATCGATAAAATATAATTAAATCAAAACCATTTCAATTTAAATAACAATAATAAATTATTATTATTACCATATATCCCCAAATGAAATCTCATACAACTTCAAAATAAACCAATATATATTCTAACTCAATATTAAAAATCCCTGGTTCAACAATATTCAAATATTTATATATACACACACACACACATAACCCCTTAATATTTTATTTAATAAATGTTAAATTATATTAAAGAATTCCATAACGACTATTCGAAAATTTGAATTGAAAATAACTCGAAATCTATAAGTTGAAATCTCCATTTTTCTCTTACATTATAAAAAATATAATCAAATAGGTTAAAATGTTTCTTGTTCCATAGAATTTCGACTTAAAATGGATTCAACATATTCAATTAAAGTTCAAATCGTGAATTACGAACTACCGCGATGTTACGAGATTATTTATAACTATATTTAAATTTAACGTTCAAACTTCATTATATGAACGAATTATAAATTATAAATCCATTTATATTTCCAAATCAATATTTAAAATAATAAAATAGATTAAATATCTTACTACCGAAAAATACGGGATGTTACAATAACTGATGCAAATAGCGTTATTTGCATCGGTTGCTTAGGAAGTGATATAAATGCACCAAAGCAAATAACATTATTTGCATCGGCTTCTGAGGAATCGATGCAAATGCAGTGAATCAAATAGTATTATTTGCATCGGTTGTCCTTACAACCGATGAAAGTAGTGTCAATTTTTTGCATCGGTTTGCATCGACACTTGAGAAACCTATGCAAATGCATCGTAGTGAATAGTGTTGTTTGCATCGTTTATTTAAAAATCGAAGCAATAGTTGATTATTTTAAGTGAAGCAAATACGCACATCAGTAATAGTACATTCACATATGTCATTATTTATAATTTATTATAATTAACGATCATCAATAAAAATATATTATATAATGAATAATTTTTATTTTGTAATTTATTACAATTAGTTGTTATAATTAACAATTATTTTTAATATTTATTAATTAAAGTAAATATTTAACTAATTAACAATCGATACTTAACAATTAGTATTTAACAATTAATATTTAATTAATGAGTAATATTTAATCAATAATAAGTGGCAACCTAGATCTTCTCTCTATCTTGCCACCACTCGTTAATAGCCTGCTACCTCACCGCTCTTTTTCTTCCCTCGTAATGGCCATGAATAAAAAATCGAAGTCATGTTTCCTCTCTTCTATAACTATAAGATCTGTTAGCCATGCAAAATCCCTTTAGTCGTTCTCTAATTCTGATGTCGACCTCGATGTCGAAGCATCCCTTCCTGCTATATCTATTTATTCTTTGCCAGATTGCCATCCCTTGAACGCGTTAATTGATGAAATCTGTGCAGCAGGTCCATACAGAACTACTCCTACTACTGCCTTGGGTAAGTCACCTATAACACCAATTCTTCCTTAAGCTTCGTCCTCTTGGCCTCTGCCAGGCGTGAGTGTGTTAGGGTGCGCTGAGAAATCAGGTTTAGATATTTTGGGTCCTATTTTGGGTGTGCCAGGACACGTTGTGTTTCCTAGTTTGGTGAAGTTGGATTTGGTCATAGATGAATATGTTCTAGGTACTGATGGTATATGTTATTACACTATGTTGATTGTGGGTGACGGATTGCCTGGCCTCCAGTCCTCTAACCTTGTGCCTTTTGAAAACTTCCAACGCCCACCACCTTCTCAACAAAACGCCTCACTTAGCCCGACATTAAATCCGTCTAGCCTGTGTCCCACTAATGTGACGATCCCAAAATCCGAGGGGCGGTATTAAGGATAATCATTGGAATATAACACATTAATCATCATAGCAGAGTACAGATAATAGCAGAAACAATAAAAAGAATAATTTTACATGGATATGACAGCGGAATCACAACATGTAATAACATCAGAATAGCATAGCGTAGGATATAACTTAGTAAATAAAAAAAGGAAAGTGATCAGTCATCATCGCCAGAGGCGGAATACATACATGTAGTGAGACATAATAAGGGTATCAGTCTACATCGCCGAAGGCGGTACATATACATACAATAAGAAGTACTGAAAGTAAATCAGTCTGCATCGCCCGTGGCGGAATCATAATATAAGTACAATAATGGCGGAAAATGTCAAAGTCGCCTCTGTGAAGTCAGCCTCGCCATGAGCCAAAAATGCACTCTATGCAACAGTGCAGAGCCAAAAACAACCTGTCACCTGTGAACTAGGCTGCCCATGTGAAAATAAGGGCACCCGCGTTTGCAAAGTGAAACAAACAACGAGTCAGTCATGGGGACTGGTATGAGGAATCTATTTAATAGTTTAAAACAACAGTAATAAGCAAATCATAGGACCACGCCACTTTCGCGAAACGGGTTTACTCCAGTGATTGCTAGTGCATTTAAAACAAAGTAAATTATTTTAAAACAACGCAATGCTTTTAAAAAAGAATGAAGCCATTATAAGACTCAGGTCCCATCACACAATGCAACGCAAGCCGGAGGATAGAGTTTTACCTTATAATGGCCAAATATGCTTGATACGTATAAAGCAAAATCATTTGATATTACTACTAGTGCATATATGTTTCAAAAACGAATAGCATCATAAATATCAATCATAGGCGGCATAGCTACCATCTACTATGTCGCCATACTAGTTCTACAATCGAGTCCGTTATTTCGTATTGGAAATTGGATTTCCGTCATGAGTCGAGGCTAGGGGCAAGCTCCTCTCCGCTTCGAGACATTCTAGCAAATGCCTCAGGACTACACACTCTGGGCAACCCTTGGATCTTCAGGGCCGGTCCTCTCTTACGTTTGAGGATTATTTATTCCTGAACACACGTTTCCTGGTCCTTACAGACCTATAATCGAGGCGCCTCGCATTCCAACAACCACATAGGTGAAAAATAGATATATATGTCAGGGCTGGTAAGTCACTGACACCACCATAGCTAGAAAGAAACGTCGTGCTCTCCCTGCAGTCTGTATCCCGTTTTTAACTCATACCGGGTGTGAGGCTCGCAAATCCACGCTATACACAAAGCCAGGCCACGTAGACCGTGCTTTGATCATCATCCAAAAGACTTTGCTTTGCAACAGAAGCCTTGATCACAACATCTTGGCATGCCACATAGGCAGTCCACTCCATACGATTGATTTGCATCGATATATAACCTCTGAGCTCGTACGTCTCAGAGAAGGGCGTTAAGCAAAAGAATAAATTCTCCGTCGCCAAACAGATATATATTTAACAGAGATCAACCAGTATAGAACAAAATCCAATGTCAGACACACAGTCCATTTACAAGTCCGTTCTGGGTCTGAACGAAACCGAAGGCGTCAAATTCCTCGTATATCCGTACCATCAGCACATACGTTCAGACGGCTACTACTTCCGTCCCTTTCCGGTAGCTACTCCGGTCAGGAACCTCAGTAGCGCCCATCCAACCGATACGAAGATCGTCGGTCTTGAATCGTCTTTGCATTTTCCAATTCGAATCCCTCGATAAATTATTTGAAATGAGGGTTAGCTCGGCCTTTTCAAACAATTCACGTCATTAGAATTTAAATCGATTCTTTCTATGGTTATATTATTCGACATCCATCTTTCAGTTCTTTAGTGTTATTTTCGTGTCAAACACATACAACCATCAAATATCAAACAATTCAAGCCCAATTGGTTTATTTGCAATCTAAGTTGCTTATAATATTTTATAACGATTTTTCGCCATTTTTATTTATTTAAAAATGGCCATATTTAATTAAACGACGTTTCAGGTCGTGCCGTGGCACTGGCGCTGTTTTTCCCCTAATTTGTTTTACACATATCGGAAAATCTAACCGTTAGATTTCTACAAAGTCTTTATCAGTGGGAAGATATTCCCAAAGCAAACCCAACGGTTCCAGTTTCGTGAAAATCCGACGGTCGGATCTCCCACACTAGTCGTTTGAAGTTACGGTTTCAAAATTCGAACTGCAGCGTCGTTATTCGATTTAATTTAATAATATTTATATTTATATATAAATATAAACGATTCTGGCGCTATTTTTCTTCGGATTTAAATTAAACATTCCGGACAATCCAACCGTTGGATTTTTACAAGGTTGGTGCCGTTGGGAAGATATTTCCAAGGCGAACCCAGCGGTTGCGGTTTCGGGAAAATCCGATGGTCGGATTCCTCGCACTAATTGTTTCAAATTACGATTCCGAAACACGAACTGCACGACCTCTATTCCTTTTAATTATATTTATATTTATATATATATATATATAGTTCATTCTATAATTTCAACTATAGTTCATCCCATATTTTCAACTTCGTTTTCACTTCAAATATTTCACTAACGCCTTAATATTTCGAAAAATTTCGCCATAACCTCCTTTGTACGGGGAGGGGTTTGGAAATTTATTGGGCCGTGTTAGGTACCCAATAAATCCTAAAAAGCATCCACATATTTATAGTGATATATTCTGGTGTTTACGGGGGAGCATGTATAGATAATCACTCCAGAGAATAAATTCTCGTCACCCCGTTTCCGTGTGGAAATAAATAGTCCATGTGCCGTATCTAATAACTACAGCGACGTGATTATTGTCAACTCCAGACCCGTGTGGGGTTTTTATTAATCTGGCAATTTATCGTTATATTTTATATAGTCCATATCAGTCATCAGTTCAACCTGTAGTATACAGTCATCGCCATACAAGCCTCTCGCTCGTATGGTAAAACTTCCACCTCGTCACACAAGCTCCAATTGCTTATGTGGAATATGATGAAGTATGCCTATCGTCAAGAAGTATGCCATGTAGTGTAGTTCAAAATTAATTGTTACTATCCTATGGCGATATTTATTATTTCACACAGAATAACCAGCACTCCACATCCAATGGCATTCACAGGAGTTAATATATAAATAAAATTGCGCAGCCAACTCATCAAGGCTTACCTATTTGTCGGGCACGCAGATAATTTCTTTACTCTACAGCTAATCCATTTTTCCTGTTCAACACATGTATATATATGCAGAACAAGGCTACTAATAATATTTCTAGCAAACTATCATTTATTTCAACACGTGTGTATTTTTATCAAAGCATATACATGATAAAAGAAATATTTTTATCGTCAAAAATATTTGTTCAACACGTGAATGTTTTTAACACTTCATATTTACAATAAAGGTGTAGTTTTTACTGCCGATTCATTTTATTTAAAATACGATAACATTCAACACATGAATTTCAAATCGACGAACGAATTGCAACTCAACACATGAATATTCTACATAGTTTGTATATATATAAAAATGTGATTTTTATCGTTAAAGCTATTTGTTTAAAATTCAAATAATATTCAACACATGAATTTCAACTCAACGAATGAATTGCAACTCAACACATGAATATTCGATATAGTTTGTATATATATAAAAATGTGATTTTTATCGTTAAAGCTATTTGTTTAAATTCAAATAATATTCAACACATGAATTTCAACTCAACGAATGAATTGCAACTCAACACATGAATATTCGATATAGTTTGTATATATATATAAATGTGATTTTTATCGTTAAAGCTATTTGTTTAAATTCAAATAATATTCAACACATGAATTTCAACTCAACGAATGAATTGCAACTCAACACATGAATATTCGATATAGTTTGTATATATATAAAAATGTGATTTTTATCGTTAAAGCTATTTGTTTAAATTCAAATAATATTCAACACATGAATTTCAACTCAACGAATGAATTGCAACTCAACACATGAATATTCGATATAGTTTGTATATATATAAAAATGTGATTTTTATCGTTAAAGCTATTTGTTTAAATTCAAATAATATTCAACACATGAATTTCAACTCAACGAATGAATTGCAACTCAACACATGAATATTCGATATAGTTTTTATATATATAAAAATGTGATTTTTATCGTTAAAGCTATTTGTTAAATTCAAATAATATTCAACACATGAATTTCAACTCAACGAATGAATTGCAACTCAACACATGAATATTCGATATAGCATATGTAATTTATTTCAACGAATGAAAATTATTCTAACACATGAATATTTCAGAAAATTTCGGCAGCATAACGGCAGGGTAGTTAAAACCGGGACCGTCCCTAGTACGGCTCCTCGCTCTACCTTAAAACCTCGCGGTTTTTGACAATGGGGATCATGCATCTAGTTCGCACGCAGGCGACATGTTTTATTTTCAATTCCATAATCCTATTCTAATTTGTTTCAACCACAAGAGGGTATTTTTCCAACCACAAAGGTATTTTTCAACCACAATATCAACCACAAACAATTATTTCCAACCATTCGTCATACCATATAATATCACGTCAATCACAAGCAATAAATATCGTCCATGGTCTGTGGACGAGGGGAGTATATATATATATATAATATTATAATTCACTTGCATTTCATCACAATTCAAAGCATATATGTTTCATTCAACGCTTGTATAATTTATACATCGCTAATATAACTTATACAACACATGTACATGAGGTATACAATGCGTATATAATTTACACTTCGCTTATATAATTTATACAATGCGATTTCATTCACACAAATAGTTTAGATTCCTCACATTGGTTATTGCAGTGTTAAAAATCGTAGGAAGATCAGAAAAATCCGCGGCTTCTTCTAGAACGTAGAGAGCCTCCTTGCGGTCACGGTGTCTCCTGTTTCATCGAATTTCGTTAACACACTAAAAAGATATGATTTTTCAAAGTTTTGCAACACTTAAAAGTGTTATTTTCATTTCAGAAATTTATATCAGAAAGGTTTTTAAACCTTCAAAATTAGGTTTTGATTTTAAATCAAAACCGTACCTTGTTGCTTCGATCAGACTACACGGCGTCGAAGGGCTACGAACCACCTTCCGATCGACGGTGGTAGCGATGAACTCGGTGGCTCCTGCGAGTCGCGGCGGCGCTCCAAAGGGGGCGACTTCCTCCTCGAAATTCGATGCGTACAGTTGATGGTTTGAGGCGAGGCTTGGTCGGATTTAAAGAGGAGGCGGAGGCGATTAGAATCCCCAACTGGAGGTGGCGGCGAAACTGGCTATGGCGGCGGCAAAATCGATGGGAAGCTTCGAGCCTCGTGCGTCGTTCAAATCGCTGGCGGCTAGGTTTTTTTTTTAAAAAAAGAAAAAATCCTATTGGTCGGAGCTATATAGTAAATTTTTAAATAGTGTTTTCACAACGGACTCGAAATCAAACCCAATGACTGTCGCCCCTAGCTAATTACCCCTATTCCGGACACAATGGGATATGTTTCGTTGGCCAATTCGACTGTTACAGTCAGTTATTTTTCAAATTAAAATATAAAACATTCAATATTTAATTTGAACGTACATTTCAATTTGCCAGGGCCACAAACTGAATCGAAAAATTCCAGAAAAATAAATCTAGCTTTGTTTTGACGATACGGTCCTAACAAAACCAGTTTCGTCGAATTCTGAGCTCGTTTGAGAAACGACCATTTTTAGGTCGACCCATTTTAACAGAAATTGACCAATCACATTTTCCTTTGCCCCGCTCACATACTAGCTTCAAAAATTATGAAATTTGAAACTTAGCAATAATTTGACATCCCGGACCCAACAAAAGTGGTTTCGTTGAATTCCGAGGTCGTATGCAAAATATCAATTTTCAAGGGCTATATATGCTATATAGCGACCTTTCTGAAAATTCACTTGGCCATAACTTTTGATTCCCGCTATGAAACTTCGATTTTTCAGATTCGTTAGAAAGGTATTCATAAACAGATTTAAATATTTTCAGTTTCGCTAAAATCCGTTATATTTTCCACCCGGTACAGTCAGACAAAGTTTGTGTTCAAAATTTCAAACTGCAATACTATACCCAATTCTATATTTTATTGAAATATGCTATTTCAACTATTCAAATTCTTTGGTAATAACCAAATTTAAAAATTTTAAATTGGTTCACATTTTTCCGGGTTATTACAATCTCCCCCACTTAAAACTTTTCGTCCTCGAAAAGGAAATAACAGCTAAGTAGGAAATAAAATGTAAGTGCAAAGTATTGTAAAGGTACCTTGCACCGGAGTTAGTCAGAGATGTCTCTTCTGCATTTGGGGTAGGCTTGTTTAATGCTTTCCTCAGTCTCCCAAGTACAGTCTCTAGGATCACTACTCCACTGCACTTTGACTAGATGAATCTTTTTGCTCCCTAGCTCTCTAGTTTCTTTGCCAACTATCTTTAATGGCTCCCTTCTGAGTGTTAATTCTGGAGTTATGTCTATATCCTGTTGCGCTGCTTCTTCTACAACAAGATCCGGATCATGAACATGTTTTCTGAGTTGAGACACGTGGAACACATCATGTACACCAGGCAACCAATCAGGTAACGAAACCCTATATGCAAGAGTTCCAATCCGTTCAAGTATAGGAAAGGGACCAATAAATCTCGGTGCCAACTTCCCAGTCTTGCCAAATCTGATTACTCCCTGCATTGGAGAAACTCTTAAATAAACATAATTGCCAACGGCAAACGATATATCCCTTCTTCTCGCATCAGCATAACTTTTCTGTCGGCTCTGCGCGGTTTTCAATCGCTTCTTAATGAAATCGACTTTATCCGATGCTTCTTGAATCATATCGGGCCCTAACACAAGTCTGTTGCCAGGTTCTACCCAACATGCGGGAGATCTGCACGGTCTACCGTATAATGCTTCAAATGGGGACATTCCCAGAATTGCTTGATAGCTATTGTTGTAAGAGAATTCGGCTAGATGTAAGTGATCTTCCCATGAGCCTCCAAAATCAATCACGCAAGCCCGCAGTAAATCTTCTAGAATTCTATTCACCCGCTCAGTTTGGCCGTCCGTCTGAGGGTGATAAGCGGTGCTTAGATTCAATTTGGATCCCAATTCTGTCTGGAATGCTTCCCAGAATTTGCTAGTAAACAGGGGATCTCTATCACTGACTATATTGAGCGGCACCCCATGTAGTTTAACTATTTCTTTGAAGTAAATCTGTGCTAAACTTTGAGCCGTTTTGTTGGATCGAACAGGTATGAAATGGGCAGTCTTCGTGAAGCGATCTACGGTTACCCATATACTGTCGTTTCCTTTTCTAGTTCGAGGCAGGCCATCAATGAAGTCCATCGAGATTTGCTCCCATTTCCATCCTGGAATTTCTAATGGTTGTAATAGCCCAGCTAATTTCTGCTGATCGCTCTTAACTAGCTGACAAGTGGGGCATCTACTAACATACAATGAAATATCTCTTTTCAAAGCTCTCCACCAGAATGTGCGTTTGATATCGTTATACATTTTGATCACACCGGGATGGATGCTTAATTTGGACTTGTGGCACTCATCAAGTATTTCTCTTCGAAGCTCTGGAAGATTTGGGATGCAAATTCTGCCCTTTAATCTAAGAACTCCATTGTCATCGAGTCGGAAACTTGTGGATTCACCTCCTTTGACTCTCTGATCGACTCTTTGAATAAATTCATCGTCTTTCTGAAGGGTCGAAATCCGGTCAATTAATGAAGACGTGATGACAAAATTGGCGATGATTTCATTCTTTCTGCTGAGCGCATCGGCTACAACATTGGCTTTCCCTGGAGTGTATAGAATTTCAAAATCATATGCTGCAAGGAATTCTAACCAATGCTGTTGTCTCAAATTTAGATCTTTCTGAGTGAAAAGATATTTCAAGGATTGATGATCGGTAAATAGTTCGAACTTCTCGCCCAATAAATAATGCCTCCAGATTCTTAAAGCAAACACGATAGCTAATAACTCAAGATCATGAGTTGCATAGTTTCTTTCATGCGGCTTCAGCTGACGGCTGGCATAAGCGATCACTTGGCCTTTTTGCATTAATACTGCGCCTAGCCCTCTAATAGAAGCATCTGTCCATACTGTCAAGTCTTGGTTGCCTTCTATAATTGTCAATACTGGAGCGGTTGTCAACTTCAGTTTCAGCTCCTGGAAAGCTTCTTCACATTCGAGAGTCCATTTGAATTTCTCATGCTTCTTTGTAAGCTTTGTCAAAACACCCGATATCTTTGAAAAATCCTGAATGAATTTCCGATAGTAACTAGCCAATCCAAGGAAACTTCGAACTTCAGTGGGGGTAGTAGGTTGTTTCCAGTTCTGAATCGCTGTAATTTTGCTTGGATCTACAGCAATCCCTTCTTTTGATACGACATGGCCTAGGAACTTAACTTAATCCTGCCAGAAGGCACACTTAGAAAATTTAGCTTTCAAGACATTTCTCCTTAGAATTTTCAACAGTTGTTCTAAATGTTTTGCATGTTCGTCTTCCGACTTGTAGTAGATTAAAATGTCATCGATGAAGACTAGAACAAATTTATTCAATACACCTCGGAACACTCTGTTCATAAGATCGACGATGTATGCCGGAGCGTTACACAAGCCGAACGGCATTACTAACCATTCATAGAATAAATCGGGACCCCTGAAGGCTGTCAAAGGAACACAGTCTTCGGCTATACGTAATTGGTGGAAACCGGTAGCTAGGTCCATTCTGGAGAATACCGTTGCTCCATTTAATTGATCTAACAGATCATCTATTCGGGGCAAGGGATATTTGTTCTTCAGTGTCTGTTTATTGAGATCTCGGTAATCAACGCAAAGTCTTAGAGTACCGTCTGACTTCAGGACAAATACTACTGCTACTCCCCACGCTGAAAAGCTTGGTCTGATCAGACCTTTCCAAAGCAATTCTCGGGTTTGACTACCTAACTCTTCTTTTTCTTTCGGGGCCATTCTTCTAATTGGATGTACTACTGGTCGGGCGTTAGGAATTAGATCTATTCTAAATTCAATTTCCCTTTGCGGCGGTAAGTTTCCTACTTCTTCAAACACATCCGCATAGTTTTTAACGACCGGTATCTTTTCTAATGAAGGGGGAGTAACTTCTAAAGAAGACCAAAATTCTGTTCTACTAATTTCTGAATCGAGACATGGTATAGTGATATGCCCAAATTTTGTTTTAACTTTCACTATTCTTTCGGCACATCTAACTTCGGCCTCATATTTTGTCAACCAATCAAGTCCCAGAATAATATCAAATTCGGAAAGGTCCATGACAATCACTTTAAAAGAGAACTTATAGCAAGAATAAGAGACAGGCACTCTCCAGTATGAACTGAGACTAACAGAACCTCCTATCGGGTTTTGAACTTTAATTGGTTCTTTAAGTTTTCCTTGTTTCAATTTTAACTTGTGAACCATGTTACCAGAAATGAAGCTACGTGATGCACCAGTATCAAAAAGTACAGAAACAGGAATATTTTTAATGGTAAGGGTACCTCCCAAGACGTCGGGTTTACCTGATCCATCGGTGGTAGCTGGTGGGGTCTTCCCGTCGTACACATGAGCCACTTGTGCATTCTGCTTCAGAGGACAATTCCTGCTATAGTGCCCCTTCTCATGGCAGTTGTAGCATTCGGCTGAGTCATTTGCCTTTGGTTTCCTCGGGGCTTTGCATACATTAGAAAAATGACCTGGCTTCCCGTAGTTGTAGCAATTTCCTTTGGGGATCTTTCCAGGTTTCTGAGTAGCGGCCGCGGTAATGCTAGACTCGGGTTGATCTGTTGAAGCCTAGCGCTTATTTCCAGCTTGGCTTTTGGCGCGGTCTTGGCTGGCGTGCCTTTCATCCATATCTTCATAGTTGCAAGCCATTTCAACCAATTCTGAGAATGAGAGTTTGATGTTGCTCATAGCTCTGTCATGGTACTTGCGCTTTAGCCCAAATATGAATCTCTTGTTCTTTGCTTTGTTGGTCATAATAAGCTCTGGAGCATAGCGCGACAACTGGGTGAATTTATTGAGGTAATCCTGGATAGAGAGATATCCTTGCTGGAGATTAGCAAACTGCTCTCGCATCCTCTCTAGAGCCTGTTCAGGTACAAACTTCTCGTTGAACATGGTTTTGAATTGCTCCCAGGTCCTGACAGTACCTGCTGCATCCTCTGAGGTAATGGCATCCCACCACAGCTCTGCTTCCTCCTGTAGGAGCCAAATACCAAGTCGTGCTTTGTTGTTGGTTCCCATACCCATGCCTTCAAAGATTTTCTCACAGGTCTTCAACCAAGTTATAGCCTCGGTCACTGTACCAGTGCTAGTAAAGGGTTTTCCCCCAAGGTTCCTATACCTCTTCGCTACTTTGTCTAGCTCAAAGTCCTCGGGTGCTGGTGGCTGAACAATAGGGCCTTCCACAACTACGGGGATATTCCCCCGTCCTCTTGCTGCATCTGCTCGGCCTCCACGGCCTCCTCTAGCAGCTGCTGCTCGTGTGGCCATCTAAGAGAATACTGTATAAGCAAGAAAAGAGTCAAGCTCACAGATTTGATAATTTTCATATATGATAAAGCAGGGGAATATAAGGAAAGGAAATGATGTACTGATCAAATTGTTTTGCTAATCTGCTTAGCTCATTCTAGGACATTGCTAATCCTATCTCTAATGAGCTACTCGCATTAGAACACTACTGATTCTATTCTGACGAGGTTTTTAATGTGTTAGATCCCGGAACTAAGGTTAACCAAAGCTCTGATACCAACTGTGACGATCCCAAAATCCGAGGGGCGGTATTAAGGATAATCATTGGAATATAACACATTAATCATCATAGCAGAGTACAGATAATAGCAGAAACAATAAATAGAATAATTTTACATGGATATGACAGCGGAATCACAACATGTAATAACATCAGAATAGCATAGCGTAGGATATAACTTAGTAAATAAAAAAAAGGAAAGTGATCAGTCATCATCGCCAGAGGCGGAATACATACATGCAGTGAGACATAATAAGGGTATCAGTCTACATCGCCGAAGGCGGTACATATACATACAATAAGAAGTACTGAAAGTAAATCAGTCTGCATCGCCCATGGCGGAATCATAATATAAGTACAATAATGGCGGAAAATGTCAAAGTCGCCTCTGTGAAGTCAGCCTCGCCATGAGCCAAAAATGCACTCTATGCAACAGTGCAGAGCCAAAAACAACCTGTCACCAGTGAACTAGGCTGCCCGTGTGAAAATAAGGGCACCCGCGTTTGTAAAGTGAAACAATGAGTCAGTCATGGGGACTGGTATGAGGAATCTATTTAACAGTTTAAAACAACAGTAATAAGCAAATCATAGGACCACGCCACTTTCGCGAAACGGGTTTACTCCGGTGATTGCTAGTGCATTTAAAACAAAGTAAATTCTTTTAAAACAACGCAATGCTTTTAAAAAAGAATGAAGCCATTATAAGACTCAGGTCCCATCACACAATGCAACGCAAGCCGGAGGATAGAGTTTTACCTTATAATGGCCAAATATGCTTGATACGTATAAAGCAAAATCATTTGATATTATTACTAGTGCATATATGTTTCAAAAACGAATAGCATCATAAATATCAATCATAGGCGGCATAGCTACCATCTACTATGTCGCCATACTAGTTCTACAATCGAGTCCGTTATTTCGTATTGGAAATTGGATTTCTGTCATGAGTCGAGGCTAGGGGCAAGCTCCTCTCCGCTTCGAGACATTCTAGCAAATGCCTCAGGACTACACACTCTGGGCAACCCTTGGATCTTCAGGGCCGGTCCTCTCTTACGTTTGAGGATTATTTATTCCTGAACACACGTTTCCCGGTCCTTACAGACCTATAATCGCGGTGCCTCGCATTCCAACAACCACATAGGTGAAAAATAGATATATATGTCAGGGCTGGTAAGTCACTGACACCACCATAGCTAGAAAGAAACGTCGTGCTCTCCCTGCAGTCTGTATCCCGTTTTTAACTCATACCGGGGGGTGAGGCTCGCGAATCCACGCTATACACAAAGCTAGGCCACGTAGACCGTGCTTTGATCATCATCCACAAGACTTTGCTTTGCAACAGAAGCCTTGATCACAGCATCTTGGCATGCCACATAGGCAGTCCACTCCATACGATTGATTTCCATCGATATATAACCTTTGAGCTCGTACGTCTCAGAGAAGGGCGTTAAGCAAAAGAATAAATTCTCCGCCGCCAAACAGATATATATTTAACAGAGATCAACCAGTATAGAACAAAATCCAATGTCAGACACACAGTCCATTTACAAGTCCGTTCTGGGTCTGAACGAAACCGGAGGCGTCAAATTCCTCGTATATCCGTACCATCAGCACATACGTTCAGACGGCTACTACTTCCGTCCCTTTCCGGTAGCTACTCCGGTCAGGAACCTCAGTAGCGCCCATCCAACCGATACGAAGATCGTCGGTCTTGAATCGTCTTTGCATTTTCCAATTCGAATCGCTCGATAGATTATTTTAAATGAGGGTTAGCTCGGCCTTTTCAAACAATTCACGTCATTAGAATTTAAATCGATTCTTTCTATGGTTATATTATTCGACATCCATCTTTCAGTTCTTTTCATGTCAAACACATACAACCATCAAATATCAAACAATTCAAGCCCAATTGGTTTATTTGCAATCTAAGTTGCTTATAATATTTTATAACGATTTTTCGCCATTTTTATTTATTTAAAAATGGCCATATTTAATTAAACGACGTTTCACGTCGTGCCGTGGCACTGGCGCTGTTTTTCCCCTAATTTGTTTTACACATATCGGAAAATCTAACCGTTAGATTTCTACAAAGTCTATATCAGTGGGAAGATATTCCCAAAGCGAACCCAACGGTTCCAGTTTCGTGAAAATCCGACGGTTGGATCTCCCACACTAGTCGTTTGAAGTTACGGTTTCAAAATTCGAACTGCAGCGTCGTTATTCGATTTAATTTAATTATATTTATATTTATATATAAATATAAACGATTCTGGCGCTATTTTTCTTCGGATTTAAATTAAACATTCCGGACAATCCAACCGTTGGATTTTTACAAGGTTGGTGCCGTTGGGAAGATATTTCCAAGGCGAACCCAGCGGTTGCGGTTTCGGGAAAATCTGATGGTCGGATTCCTCGCACTAATCATTTCAAATTACGATTCCGAAACACGAACTGCACGGCCTCTATTCCTTTTAATTATATTTATATATATATATATATATAGTTCATTCTATAATTTCAACTATAGTTCATCCCATATTTTCAACTTCGTTTTCGCTTCAAATATTTCATTAACGCCTTAATATTTCGAAAAATTTCGCCATAACCTCCTTTGTACGGGGAGGGGTTTGGAAATTTATTAGGCCGTGTTAGGTACCCAATAAATCCTAAAAAGCATCCACATATTTATAGTGATATATTCTGGTGTTTACGGGGGATCATGTATAGATAATCACTCCAGAGAATAAATTCTCGTCATCCCGTTTCCGTGTGGAAATAAATAGTCCATGTGCCGTATCTAATAACTAGAGCAACGTGATTATTGTCAACTCCAGACCCGTGTTGGGTTTTTATTAATCTGGCAATTTATCGTTATATTTTATATAGTCCATATCAGTCATCAGTTCAACCTGTAGTATACAGTCATCGCCATACAAGCCTCTCGCTCGTATGGTAAAACTTCCACCTCGTCACACAAGCTCCAATTGCTTATGTGGAATAGGATGAAGTATGCCTATCGTCAAGATGTATGCCATGTAGTGTAGTTCAAAATTAATTGTTACTATCCTATGGCGATATTTATTATTTCACACAGAATAACCAGCACTCCGCATCCAATGGCATTCACAGGAGTTAATATATAAATAAAATTGCGCAGCAAACTCATCAAGGCTTACCTATTTGTCGGGCACGCAAATAATTTCTTTACTCTACAGCTAATCCATTTTTCCTGTTCAACACATGTATATATATGCAGAACAAGGCTAATAATAATATTTCTAGCAAACTATCATTTATTTCAACACGTGTGTATTTTTATCAAAGCATATACATGATAAAAGAAATATTTTTATCGTCAAAAATATTTGTTCAACACGTGAATGTTTTTAACACTTCATATTTACAATAAAGGTGTAGTTTTTATTGTCGATTCATTTTATTTTAAAATACGATAACATTCAACACATGAATTTCAAATCGACGAACGAATTGCAACTCAACACATGAATATTCTACATAGTTTGTATATATATAAAAATGTGATTTTTATCGTTAAAGCTATTTGTTTAAAATTCAAATAATATTCAACACATGAATTTCAACTCAAAGAATGAATTGCAACTCAACACATGAATATTCGATATAGTTTGTATATATATATAAATGTGATTTTTATCGTTAAAGCTATTTGTTTAAATTCAAATAATATTCAACACATGAATTTCAACTCAACGAATGAATTGCAACTCAACACATGAATATTCGATATAGTTTGTATATATATAAAAATGTGATTTTTATCGTTAAAGCTATTTGTTTAAATTCAAATAATATTCAACACATGAATTTTAACTCAAAGAATGAATTGCAACTCAACAAATGAATATTCGATGTAGTTTGTATATATATAAAAATGTGATTTTTATCGTTAAAGCTATTTGTTTAAATTCAAATAATATTCAACACATGAATTTCAACTCAATGAATGAATTGCAACTCAACACATGAATATTCGATATAGTTTGTATATATATATAAATGTGATTTTTATCGTTAAAGGTATTTGTTTAAATTCAAATAATATTCAACACATGAATTTCAACTCAACGAATGAATTGCAACTCAACACATGAATATTCGATATAGTTTGTATATATATAAAAATGTGATTTTTATCGTTAAAGCTATTTGTTTAAATTCAAATAATATTCAACACATGAATTTCAACTCAACGAATGAATTGCAACTCAACACATGAATATTCGATATAGCATATGTAATTTATTTCAACGAATGAAAATTATTCTAACACATGAATATTTCAGAAAATTTCGGCAGCATAACGGCAGGGTAGTTAAAACCGGGACCGTCCCTAGTACGGCTCCTCGCTCTACCTTAAAACCTCGCGGTTTTTGACAATGGGGATCATGCATCTAGTTCGCACGCAGGCGGCATGTTTTATTTTCAATTCCATAATCCTATTCTAATTTGTTTCAACCACAAGAGGGTATTTTTCAACCACAAAGGTATTTTTCAACCACAATATCAACCACAAACAATTATTTCCAACCATTCATCATACCAAATAATATCACGTCAATCACAAGCAATAAATATCGTCCATGGTCTGTGGACGAGGGGAGTATATATATATATAATATTATAATTCACTTGCATTTCATCACAATTCAAAGCATATATGTTTCATTCAACGCTTGTATAATTTATACATCGCTAATATAACTTATACAGCCTATGTACATGAGGTATACAATGCGTATATAATTTACACTTCGCTTATATAATTTATACAACGCGATTTCATTCACACAAATAGTTTAGATTCCTCACATTGGTTATTGCAGTGTTAAAAATCGTAGGAAGATCAGAAAAATCCGCGGCTTCTTCTAGAATGTAGAGAGCCTCCTTGCGGTCACGGTGTCTCCTGTTTCATCGAATTTCGTTAACACACTAAAAAGATATGATTTTTCAAAGTTTTGCAACACTTAAAAGTGTTATTTTCATTTCAGAAATTTATATTAGAAAGGTTTTTAAACCTTCAAAATTAGGTTTTGATTTTAAATCAAAACCGTACCTTGTTGCTTCGATCAGACTACACGGCGTCGAATGGCTACGAACCACCTTCCGATCGACGGTGGTGGCGATGAACTCGGTGGCTCCTGCGAGTTGCGGCGGCGCTCCAAAGGGGGCGACTTCCTCCTCGAAATTCGACGCGTACAGTTGATGGTTTGAGGCGAGGCTTGGTCGGATTTAAAGAGGAGGCGGAGGCGATCAGAATCCTCAACTGGAGGTGGCGGCGAAACTGGCTGTGGCGGTGGCAAAATCGATGGGAAGCTTCGAGCTTCGTACAAATCGCTGGCGGCTAGGGTTTTTTTTTTGATTTTTTTTTAAAAGAAAAAATCCTATTGGTCGGAGCTATATAGTAAATTTTTAAATAGTGTTTTCACAACGGACTCGAAATCAAACCCAACGACTGTCGCCCCTAGCTAATTACCCCCATTCCGGACACAATGGGATATGTTTTGTTGGCCAATTCGACTGTTACAGTCAATTATTTTTCAAATTAAAATATAAAACATTCAATATTTAATTTGAACGTACATTTCAATATGCCAGGGCCACAAACTGAATCGAAAAATTCCAGAAAAATAAATCTAGCTTTGTTTTGACGATACGGTCCTAACAAAACCAGTTTCGTCGAATTCTGAGCTCGTTTGAAGAACGACCATTTTTAGGTTGACCCATTTTAACAGAAATTGACCAATCACATTTTCTTTTGCCCCGCTCACATACTAGCTTCAAAAATTATGAAATTTGAAACTTAGCAATAATTTGACATCCCGGACCCAACAAAAGTGGTTTCGTCGAATTCCGAGGTCGTATGCAAAATATCAATTTTCAAGGGCTATATATGCTATATAGCGACCTTTCTGAAAATTCACTTGGCCATAACTTTTGATTCCCGCTATGAAACTTCGATTTTTCAGATTCGTTAGAAAGGTATTCATAAACAGATTTAAATATTTTCAGTTTCGCTAAAATCCGTTATATTTTCCACCCGGTACAGTCAGACAAAGTTTGTGTTCAAAATTTCAAACTGCAATACTATACCCAATTCTATATTTTATTGAAATATGCTATTTCAACTATTCAAATTCTTTGGTAATAACCAAATTGAAAATTTTTAAATTGGTTCACATTTTCCGGGTTATTACAACTAATAATGCAGCTTCTGCGTGCAGTGCAGCACCAATGAATTCAGCTCCAATTACTCCTCAGAAATGGATGACATTATTTGCTTCGCTTCCTCCGGTGTAGGGGAATACTCCCTAGTAGATTTTGATATACTGGACATTGAGTTTGGCTCCGTCCCACCCCCGACAATCCATGACGAAGCAACAAAATTTTGGAATGACCAGCTTGTAGGTTTTTTCTTTGATTCTAAATCTCTCGTTGTAAATATGCATATAGCTTGCCATAATTTTTGGAAAAACGTGTCTCCTTGGGAATGACTATTGTTGATGGCCTATATTATTTTAAGTTCTCCTCTGCAGATCAGAGGATACGAGTTCTGGAAGCTGCTCCATCTACCATAGGTGGGATACATTTTATTGTGACTTCTTGGAGTGCTTCAATAGATAGGGTTCGTGAATAGGTTCTTTCGATTCATGTCTGGACAAAGTTCACTCATATTCCCTCTATACGTCAACCTTTTCTCGGCCTTATTTGGCTTGCTTGTCATACATGAATGTTCAAATGTTTCGATGTCAATACTGTTGAAAGGAGAAACTTAGTATATGCTTGGGCCCTGATTGAGATAACACCAGATAAGCTATTGCCTACTCAGATTAAGATTTGCATTGATAATCGTGAACATTACGTGGATGTGAAGTATAAATGGAAACCTGATATTTGCACTTCGTGCAAATGTTTTGGTTATTACTTTGATGCTCGTCAGCTTAAAGCTAATATGCCTACCCAAGAGAAAAACCCACTACCACGTCCTTCTGTTAGGGTTTGGATTCAAAAAGTTATGGAGGAATTTATTGTGGAGGTTGAACCACCTATTTTGATACTACCTAATGTCCCTCTGGATCCTGATGTAGCTTGGGTTGAGGAAGAGAGAGCTTGGCTGAAACGCTCCATCGGGTATGCATTATGATACAAATCATTATTTCTACAAATTTGTTAAGGAAGCGGGTAATCGTCGTCATCTTTTCTATTGGCCTATTGGGAAGGATTTGAAATTGTGGGATGAGGGTGAATTTGATGTTGATAACTTGGATCTCGTGCAGGACTCTTCCGGGGATAGGAATCTTATCTTTTGTCTGACAGCTTCTTACTATGCGGAAGATTTGGCCTTTCGCTTTTGGATCTATGAGTGGACTATAACACCGTTCACAGGGCCTTTTTTTGAGTTTGACTCTGATTGGGATGATATGTAGTCCACTTAGCATGTTATGTTATGCTGAATGTTGCGATTCTTGCTATTTTGTTGTTTTGATTGTGATTGGTCTTTTAAACCAGATTAGCTACTCTATGCATGTGCAGAGTACCTATTCCTTTCTTTTTTATAATAAAGTGGTACGCCCACTATAAAAATGGCTTTCCTTGCAAAAAATAATAATAAGTTATGTTTAATAATTAATGATTATTATTTATAATAAAATTTGATTATTAATGATTAATAAGTAATATTAATAATAATTATAGAATATTTAACAATTAAAAATTATTATTCAACAACACCGTTAAATAATTATAACTAATTATTAATTTTTAATAAATACAATTAAGTAATTAGATAGTATTTAAACAAGTAATTATTGATTAATAAATAATATATAATTAATAATGATTATAAATTATCAATAATTTTTATTTAATAAGCTTAATATAATAACTAATGTAATTATAGTTAAACTTTATCAATTACATTAAATAGTTAATATTTGATAGTTAATACTAAATAATTTATAGTAAATATTAAATATATAATATGCAACATTAATGATTGCTAAATAATTTATATTTGATAATTAATAGTGTTAGGGATTGTGGATTAAGGATCTTAAGGCAAAACTAACACTAGAGGTGGGGGGAGGTGAATAGTGTTTTAAAGAGATTAAGGAAAAATTAAACAATCTTGAATACTATATGAATCACACAATGATTATCACACCAGAAATGATCACGAACACAAAAACAATCACGGACACAGATATAAGTAAATATTAAATGCAGAAAAGGAAAGAACACACCGGATTTTATACTGGTACTGATTACTCCTACGTCCAGTCTCACGCAATGCTGGATTGTGCAGAGTTTTATTAATACTAGTACAATCTTACAACACCCTTGATTTCACGACTACAAGGTTAACACTGATTCCACCACCCTTGATTTCATAGTTACAAGGTTCACACCGCTCCCTTTCCTTGGTTTTCGAACTACAAGGAACACATTCTTTCCCAAACAATTCCCAAATGATTACAATAGCCCTGGAACTCTTGAATAACACTTCCAATCAGAGAGTATTTAATAGGGAATGAGAAAAGAAGAAGTTTGATATAATTTGAGTAGAAATCGGTAGAGTATAAGTGTAGAAATTAAGAAATTAAAGAATAATAATGGTGGTTAAAGATAGGATGATGGTGGAGAAGAAGTGATAAAAAATTCGATTTAGCCCTTATTTATAGAGTTTGATAGGTTGCAACGTTTCTGAAGCGTTTCAAATAATGAAAAGACACTTCCTTTGAATTTTGAAAAAATGACAGTTATATGTCGACATGTCCAAACTTGTATGTCGACATATATAGTATATTTTGAATTTTAAAAACTTTTTAAAGTGTTTAAATTAATATATACACTTTGGAAATTATTGAATCAAAAAATAATGTTTTAGACAAAGTTTTTAAAGTGTAAAAACATAGTAATATATAATATAAACATATTTATAAAATTATATAATATAAAACTGTAAAAATATATATTTATAAACATATATATTATAAAACTTCATACATTATAAACACGCGTATATATATATATATATATATATATATATATATATATATATATATATTTGAGATCATAAGTAAAATCTTAATAATTTGAAACTATTTTAGAAAAATAGTTTGAAATAATTTTAAAATTAATTTAAAAAGGAATTTGAAAACAGAGTTTGAACATAGAATTTGAAAGTGGTAACAGGAGTTTTACATATAAACTAGACTCTATTACTTGATAATCTTGAAATCTTGAATATCTTGAGACTCATGAGTCTTAAATTCCTTGGTATCTTGAATCTCTAATACTTTACAGTCTTCATATATTTATATCCTGCGTGCGCATATATATATATATATATATATATATATATATATTCTGGACAAAGATGTTAATGTATATTTTATAATCAATAATGTAATTAATCGAAACAAGGTTGTTGTCCTCAAAATTCCATTCTCCAACAAATAGGTAGTGTTTAGTATTAACCAATTAATTGGCAATAATCATTAATTAATAATTACTAATAAATAATTTATTGAAATAATTATTTAACAATTTAAACTAATGATTAATAATAAAATTTAGTCTTATGAAGTGATACCCAACATTTAATAATTTATTTTAATTAATTATTAGTTGATAAATATTACAAAAAAATTAATAATTTATGGTCGAATATATAGATAGGTAATTATTATTAATTGACAAATAAGGATTATTAATCAATAATCTATAATTACTAATCATTATTTAATAATTAATAAATATAGTTAATAATTAATAATAATTAAATAGTAACTCATTAAATGGTTTGTATTAAAAATTCATTAATTAATAATTAATTTTGATTAACAAGTAATACTAATAATTAAAAGTTGATATATAAGAATTAATAATTAATAACTAAAAATTACCTTTAAATAGTTGACAATATAAAGTAATATTTTTATAAAACTTGAAACGTAGTAAATCTAAAAAAAAATTAAAAATTCAACAACAAAATTTTAATTTTTTATAAAATTCAAATGTGAAAAAGAATTAGAACATTTGGAAAATTTGAAATTTGACAAGATTTAATTATTTATAATGTATTATAATTAATGATTATCAATAAAAAAATTACAATTATTAGACATTATATATAATCAATAATTATTCTTTATATTTATTAATTTGTTATGATTAATTATTAGTAATTAATAAATCACAAGTAAAATTTATTGTAAATAATTAATGATTAATAACCAATATTTAATACTTAATTTTTGACGTATAATATTTAATTAATAAGTATTATTCAATAATGGAAAAGTAATATTTAACTATAAAGTACTACTTAATATTTAATTTTTAGTAATTACTAATTAATAAATTCTATTAAATTAGTAATTATTAATAATTAATAATAATATTTAATTGTGCTTGTAATTAATAATTATATAAACTAAAATTTTAACTTTATATCGGTAACCATAAACTACCTACGTTATTATTCATAATTCATAATAATTAATGATTATCAATAAATAATTTATAATTACTAATCATTATAAATAATCAATAATCATCTCTTATATTTAATAATTTATTGTAGTTAATTTTTAATATCTAGTAAATTATAATTATTATTTATTAACTACATTTGATAAATAATAATTTATTAATTAACAATCGATATTTGATAATTAATGTTTACCATTTAATATTTAATTGATAAGTAATGTTTAATAATTAAGAAGTAATATTTAATTTATAGTTTTAGATAGTCATTAATTAATGATTGCTATTAAATAATTAACTGTTGATAAATATATAATAACTAAGACTACTAATTAATAATTAGTAATATAGTTTAATACGTATGAAGTGATAATAATTTGATATTAGCAAACAATAGTTAATAACTAGAAATAAATAATACTTTTTTATAATATTTCTTTATTGTTACTACTTAAAATTAAATTAATTATTACCAAACTACAAGTAGTATATTTTTTAATAAATATTCAATAATTAAGAAATGTATTTAATAATACATAATTAATAAAAAATATTAATAATTGATTGTAACATGTAGCATTTAATATTTTATAATTATAATTAACAATTATTTTTAATATTTAATATTTATAAAAACAAAAAATTGAAATTAATAAATACTAATTTTTATTTAGTAATTAATGAATAATAATTAACCATATTAAAAGATCGATGACTTCTAGTTAGGAAATTGCAAAACCACGTTAAATAATTGTTTTTTTACAACTAATGTTTAAATTAATTTAAATTTTGAAATTATTTATACTTTCTTGTTATTATCTACAATTAATAATTATTATTATTGTATATAATAATCTATATATAATAGTCACTAAGCAAGAAAAGTTGAGTAGAAGTAAAAACCGAGCAAAAGCGCGATATATATAATCTAATTGATTATAGCTACTAAACTGGAATTTAACAAACGATAGTTAATAAACTATATATAAGTAATAGTTTATGTATAATAATTCATTATTGTTAACTACAAATAATTACTTGATTATAGTTAGTATTTATAAGTCATATTTCATGGTTAATAATATAATTAAAAATTAAAACCTATTAAGCTAGAAATGAATAAGCAATAACTAATAAATATATTTACTTTTTAGTTATATTTGTTATTGTAAGTAAGTAATAGTGAATAACTATAATTAATAATTTAGAAGTAAATAACAAACAATAATTAATAATTCATTTCTATTCTTTTATGTGCATCCCTTTGTCTACTTCTGCACTTTTTCCTTACTCTCCACTTATCCAGGCATGTCTTTTATAAGCTAAACCCTATATTATGTTATAATCTCAAATCTTATCCTATTTCTCCCGAACGAAATTAATGCATCGCTTTCCATTCTGTTCTATTTTTTAAATTTGGGCATAAACAAAAATTCAATGTAGCAAGGTTCGAGTTTTGGATCTGGCCGGTCACGATCTATGATTGTACATGTTTGTCGATGTAACACCCCACCTCCGCTAGGGTCACTCACAAAGGGAATGCACTAGGTTTGGAGGAGTATTATTGGTAAACATGCACAGAAATATTACAAGACAGAACATATATAAAATAGCGGAAGTAAAATCAAACTTTCATAACAAGAAAAATAAGGTCTAAAGCCTTTTACATCAGAGTACATCAAAACCTGTCTTGCAATAATAAAGAAGCATAAAGACTTTTTCTATACGTTATTCCCCAAGAAAAAAAAACAGTAAAGTAGCCATAGCCAAGAAAAATCCAAGCCATCCATGATGACCTTCAAGCAGAAGAAGTCCGAACTAAACAACAGTATTTCCTCCCTGTAACCTAGGGGGAAAAGGAAGAAAAGAGGCGAAACAAAACGGGTCAGTCAAAAAGACTGAGTAAGCCCTATCTACTATTAGTATAAAAACTAGTAAAGTTAACTGACATGAGAAACTGAGATGAACATAAGCATGATAACAAGATAGATAAGCTAAATCAAAATAACAGGATGGACTACTGAACTCAGATAAACTAGGGTGTCGTGATAAACTACGATGTCAAGATAAAACAAGGTATCACATTGTCAGGTTTCTATCAAGTATAATATCCCAAGATATCTATCGCGTATAACGTCCCATGGCATCTATCCTGTATATCCGCTCTGGTTCTAACATGTATATTTGCTCTGCACCTCTCGTACTAGTATCCCAACCCGCGCCATGTTTTAATTATGAATGTCCCTTGCCCAATGTCATGGAATGGTCCATGTCAACCTAACATATAGCATATGTAGGTTTTCCCAACTCGTATGTTTCTTTCCATGAATAAGTTCAGTCCTTTGCCATAGGCCGTACGGACTTTCCCATGTAAACGTTTTATCCTTGAAGTTGTTTTGGACTGCAACCCTTGATCTAGTTGTGTTTCCCTACCATGAACTATCGCGCGTCCACTTAGGATTTATGCCACCTAGGGCCGCTAGGGATTATGCTACCTAATGAACGTTTCCGTGTCTCGGTTTGGGTCTTGGCCACCTAGGACCACTAGGGATTACGCCACCCGTCAACTGCGCCCTTGATCCCACGTATGTATCGTGAATCGTTTTCCATGTCTAGATGCACATGTTCCCCAATGTGCCATCCGAGTTCCGTGCCAGGGCAAATCAAGAAATACGGAACTCGGTCGGGAGCTTTAAATCGTCTACCGATGCAGATATCAAGGTCTGTTTTTGTACCCATGGCTATGGTCCCACGTGACCCCTCCCTCAACTACTGAAAGGCAATCCAAGAAAAATCATGTATAAGAACCACTCCCCGGCCCCACTATAGCCCACTTTCCTACGGGCCGATAGCAAGAACATGGTCTGTTGGGGGTTCCCTGCCTTTCCGCACGTACACGATTGACTAAAGATGGTAGGTAGTCGGCGATGTGCTATCCAGGGCAAAAACCAAGAATCGTCGACTCCACGCTAATCCATCCCAGTCTTTAGGTCGCTCGCATAGCAACCAAGGCATACTCTTGGTCCTTCTAACGCAGACCTTAACCTCTCATGGGCCTAGTATAATTACCTGGCAGCCCACAGAGGGATCCCAAGAATATCCTCACGTCCCCCGAAGCTTCCACTTCGGCACCCAGTGCGCTGGAGCTTTTATCCAAGTCAGATAACTTGCTCCCCCTCGTATACTAAGCGATGACCTACCGTATCAGGTTACTCATCGTTTTGTGAATTAGTCCTATGTCCTTAGCTAATAATTATTACTTAGTTACCCTTAACTAAGGTTTACCACTTAGCTTCCTTTCCCGTTATCCTTGATTAACCACGAGTCTCTACCTAGTTCCTCTAACTAGGGTTTGTCTTATTGGGTTAAGTGTTATCATTCAAGTCCATGCCTTAACCCGCCCACGAATCATGTCAAGATTGGCTAAGTATTTAAGTTCAAGACTTAGCCCTACAAGTTGGTTAAGTATATATTAACTTGACCCTATCAAATTGCTTAGTCAAACCGGTCAAGTGTATTCAAGCGATTCGTGACTTAGCCTTATCATGTCTTCACGTTATATTGGTTAAGTATGGGTTAACTTAGCCTCCATAAATTCACGAGTTAGATTGGTTAAGTATAGATCACTTAACCACATCAAATTAACGAGTTAGATTGGTTAAGTTTTGGGTCACTTAACCATATCAAATCAACGGGTTATATTGGCTAAGTTTAGGTCACTTAACCATATCAAATTAACGGGTTATATTAGTTAAGTGTTTAACCTAACCCCCTTTAAACTACCAAGTGGGATTAATTAAGTCTAAGCTAACTTAACCCCATCCGATTATCGTGTTTAGACTAGTTGAGTCTAATCTTAACCCCATCCATTAACTGTATCTTTTGGTTAAGTGTCATTAAGAAAACTTACTTAACCTTGCCAACTTATCATGTTGGATTGATTAAGTGTTGGTTAACTCAATCCCCGTCCACTAGTCGTATAAAAATGGTTAAGCGTCATTAGGCAAATTAAATCACTTAACCTACCCAACCTTGTCATGTTTTGTTAAGTATCATTAGCCTAACCAATTTACTTAACCCATTTATCCATGTCATATTTGGTTAAGAGTCATTAATCAAATTAACTTAACCCTATTATGTGGCATTAATTACTTAATGCACCCCAACCTCTCACATTAGACTTTGTTGTGGTTACTAGTTAAGCCGGTCGGTTCCGGGTAGCTTTACACCACAACTTGGTCTAACCTCGGGTTCAAGCACAACATGACCAACTTCTCACATTGGGTCCTATTGTTTGCAACTACTAGTTAGGTCGGTCGGTTCCGGGTAGTTTTACGTTGCAAACTCAACCCAACCTCGAGTTGGCCACACTTATATTATCTAAGTGTCATGTTCATCATGTTTCCAAAACATGTTACAAGTTTTTTTTCAAGCATTTGGGTAGACCTAACTTAATAGGTAAATTCCCAAAGGGTAGACCTAACTTAATAGGTAAATTCCCAAGCTTATGTTTTTATGCATACTTACATGTCAACTTCCATGTTATATTTCAAGCCATGTTTTCAAGTTGTATTTTCATGTCATTAGAAATTACCCATAACATAACCCAACGCTTTTAAACTCGCATATACGTTCGCAACAACGTAATGGATTAAAAGAAGAGACTTGGCAAAGGAATGACAAAAATGGGTATTAAGCCACAAGTTAATCATGGTGGCAAATGAGGCACAAATGTGTTCATTAGCTTGCATGTTACATTCTTAAGCCTCAAAAACATGCATAAACCCAAACTTGGCACATAAGCGAATCATGGTGACAAAAGACATGGAATGATGGCTAGAAACTCGCATATATCATCATATACGGATTATGACTTCATATGCAAGTTGACATAATGATTATGAAGATTCTCATGTTGCATAATGCAACATTTCAACATAAAGGTTGTGGCTTTTAGCTCATAAGATCAAGATAATGACTTCATAAACTTGCATAACATGATAGCATGCATCATTCTAATTAATCAAACCCAAACTTTCAACATGAACATTTAACTTTATAGTTAATATCTAAGAGTAGGGAAGGGCTTATATTGCTATGAAGGCCTAAATCGATTAAACTAAAGCTTGTGATGAAGCCTATGCATGCCATCACCCAAAAACCCAAAGATGGATGCTCCAAACCACTAAAAACACCATCTTTAAGAACAAAGATCAAAGCTTTTGCCTTGAAATTAACTTGAGAAGCTCTCATACTAACATAGGGACTCTCTAACACTCTCATGATCATGGAACCTCTCATAGGAATGAAGTGGAGGCTAGGATAGTTGAGTGGAGGCCATGAGAGTAGAAATTTTGCCATAGTTTAGTTACATGAGTGAATAATGAGGGTTTAGGGGAGGGTTAGGGGCTTATTTATAGAAGATTAGGCTAGTTAGGACCCTTAGATTAACCCTAGGACCAATCTGAACCGTCAAATTTCAAACCAGGCCCAAAAACCTAGCCAAGATAGAAAATAGGTGCACCAGGCCAGAATCAGCCGACACGGCAAGTCGACAGCCCTGTCGACTTGCCTGTCGACATGCCTGTCGACTTGCAAGTCGACAGCCCTGTCGACAGCCAAGTCGACTTGTCTGGGCGGGAATTTTCCCGCCTGGCCCCATCTCTGCATGTTTCGAAATTCAAATTTCCCGAAAACTTCTTTGGGCCTTAACCGGGTCATACGGACTCCGATTTACAAACTTTCGGACTCTATTTCGCGTATTTTTCCGAGACGAACGCAATGGCATAGCCTGTTTTACTTGATTCAGAATTTAAAATTAAATTCTGCCTTGATTCTCGTTTTAACATGTTATCGAAATACGAGTTGTTACATTCTCCCCACCTTTTAGGATTTCGTCCCCGAAATCTCCAAGTTAGGAAGAACATATCCTACCATCCATCATCCATCTACTCAAAACATCATCCACAAGCAATCATTGTCCTTAGATGATTTCTAATGCTATATGAATATATGCAAAACGTGTGTGTACATGTTCCTTAGCTAATGCTAATGATCAGGCCTGAATAATCTTTCTAATGCAAAAATATGTATAGTGCCATGAATCCAACATGTATGCAAATAGTCCTAGCCATATAGATACTATATGCGTGCACAATCATTCATTCATATGCAACAACCGCATGATAACACATTCGATTTCATCCATAAACAAGTATAAATACTCGTGCATATGCAATATGAAATGTGACCGAGTCGAGCTAGTATCTAATGTGTATTCGCGCATCCACGAGCAACCACTTGCAACCACTTGCAACCATATCAATCATAACATGTTTCAAATACATGTTTACATCCATAGGGTTCTACCTAGGATTCCCTGAAATAGGGTCGAGAAGATAAACAAGACAAACTCCTTATGGGGTTTGTAACAGAAAATAGGACCAAGAGGATGTCCACAAAAGATAGCCTACAAGTAAGCTCTACAGAAAACAGGGATCAAGGATATACTCCCAAAAAGAGATATCATGCGCGTATCTAGTCTTTGACCATCAAAGTCGTATTTCCTTGAGCTCAATTCCATTGTGCCTTGACAGTCCTTTAACTTCGCGATTTCGTAGCTTCTTATTTCCTGTTTCCATAACATGAGCTGGAACTCATTTCTTCGTCGCCTCTCGTTCCACTCGCACACTTAGCGCAAACATGACTGCGTACTCATGATCTCATGCAAGCTTTCCAAAATTCACTAGTGAATCTCGGACCTCGTACCATAAGGTATTCCACGTAGTAGAACTTTCTCTTGAAAGTAAACAGATGCCAACCGGGTTATCAAGTGCACTTACTAGGGTGATTTCCATAACCCATGCATAAGTGAAATAAACCATCCGTCTTATCGGCGAACACCACTCGATCGGGCTTCAAATTTCCAATAAAGGTATCAAGGGATTCTAGGTAACTAATCATGACCAAACCCAAAAGGTTTCACGAGACTTCGAGGGTATTACCAAGGCTAGTCAAGAGTCTAACTACCCTCCTATCAAAACCGAGAGTGGCACCCCTTACTGGATAACCACTTCATCCCTAGAATCCATCCATAACCGAGGCATGTCATTCTCAAATCCAAAACAAGTCATGAATAACTGGACCGATTCTCCACAGGACTTGAGACAAAAATGGGATTCTCTATTACGCTAGTACTTAAGGTGCAGAGACTCAACTATCGAAGCAGACTTAAATGATACGATGATCAAACCAAAGTCCTAACGGGATGGTAGAGAAGAAAAGCTAAACCTTTAACAAGATCGTTACCCTCCTTCCGAGGTACCCTAGAAATGAGAGCATACTACTGCCCTCCCGATGATCTTGTCCTTGTCCCATGATACTTAACTATCCGCCCCGTTTCACCATGCCAAAGGTACTCTCTTGTCATGGGTTTCATTGTTCATCTTTCTCTCTCATTCTGGGTTGAGCCATACCAACAAGTTGCTCATCCTTAAACTCGTATCCTTTACCCTTGCTCTTTATTATCCTTTCTTGTAACACGGCAATGGGTCTCTCGAGAACCACCTCCATCGTACGGGAAACACCTACGTGGCTAGACAAAGATTAGTCACAGTGAGAACTACTGTGACCACGGATGGAGGAAAGAAAGGAAATGAGATTCAATCAAGGAATCAAAGAATGGTGCTAATGGCTTTTGGGGAATAGCCTTTTTTAAAACAAACTTTTCTTGAAAAATGCTTCTTTATAAACGGTTTTCCAAATAGTTTTCAGAAGGTTTTAAAAACTTTCGCCCAGTCTGGTAACCTTCTGCTCTGATACCAAATGTAACACCCCACCTCCGCTAGGGTCACTCACAAAGGGAATGCACTAGGTTTGGAGGAGTATTATTGGTAAACATGCACAGAAATATTACAAGACAGAACATATATAAAATAGCGGAAGTAAAATCAAACTTTCATAACAAGAATAAATAAGGTCTAAAGCCTTTTACATCAGAGTACATCAAAACCTGTCTTGCAATAATAAAGAAGCATAAAGACTTTTTCTATACGTTATTCCCCAAGAAAAAAAACAGTAAAGTAGCCATAGCCAAGAAAAATCCAAGCCATCCATGGTGACCTTCAAGCAGAAGAAGTCCGAACTAAACAACAGTATTTCCTCCCTGTAACCTGGGGGGAAACGGAAGAAAAGAGGCGAAACAAAACGGGTCAGTCAAAAAGACTGAGTAAGCCCTATCTACTATTAGTATAAAAACTAATAAAGTTAACTGACATGAGAAACTGAGATGAACATAAGCATGATAACAAGATAGATAAGCTAAATTAAAATAACAGGATGGACTACTGAACTCAGATAAACTAGGGTGTCGTGATAAACTACGATGTCAAGATAAAACAAGGTATCACATTGTCAGGTTTCTATCAAGTATAATATCCCAAGATATCTATCGCGTATAACGTCCCATGGCATCTATCCTGTATATCCGCTCTGGTTCTAACATGTATATTTGCTCTGCACCTCTCGTACTAGTATCCCAACCCGCGCCATGTGTTAACTATGAATGTCCCTTGCCCAATGTCATGGAATGGTCCATGTCAACCTAACATATAGCATATGTAGGTTTTCCCAACTCGTATGTTTCTTTCCATGAATAAGTTCAGTCCTTTGCCGTAGGCCGTACGGACTTTCCCATGTAAACGTTTTATCCTTGAAGTTGTTTTGGACTGCAACCCTTGATCTAGTTGTGTTTCCCTACCATGACCTATCGCGCGTCCACTTAGGATTTATGCCACCTAGGGCCGCTAGGGATTATGCTACCTAATGAACGTTTCCGTGTCTCGGTTTGGGTCTTGGCCACCTAGGACCACTAGGGATTACGCCACCCGTCAACCGCGCCCTTGATCCCACGTATGTATCGTGAATCGTTTTCCATGTCTAGATGCACATGTTCCCCAATGTGCCATCCGAGTTCCGTGCCAGGGCAAATCAAGAAATACGGAACTCGGTCGGGAGCTTTAAATCGTCTGCCGATGCAGATATCAAGGTCTGTTTTTGTACCCGTGGCTATGGTCCCACGTGACCCCTCCCTCAACTACTGAAAGGCAATCCAAGAAAAATCATGTATAAGAACCACTCCCCGGCCCCACTATAGCCCACTTTCCTACGGGCCAACCTCACCCATGACTCGATAGCAAGAACATGGTCTGTTGGGGGTTCCCTGCCTTTCCGCACGTACACGATTGACTAAAGATGGTAGGTAGTCGGCGATGTGCTATCCAGGGCAAAAACCAAGAATCGTCGACTCCACGCTAATCCATCCCAGTCTTTAGGTCGCTCGCATAGCAACTAAGGCATACTCTTGGTCCTTCTAACGCAGACCTTAACCTCTCATGGGCCTAGTATAATTACCTGGCAGCCCACAGAGGGATCCCAAGAATATCCTCACGTCCCCCGAAGCTTCCACTTCGGCACCCAGTGCGCTGGAGCTTTTATCCAAGTCAGATAACTTGCTCCCCCTCGTATACTAAGCGATGACCTACCGTATTAGGTTACTCATCGTTTTGTGAATTAGTCCTATGTCCTTAGCTAAGAATTATTACTTAGTTACCCTTAACTAAGGTTTACCACTTAGCTTCCTTTCCCGTTATCCTTGATTAACCACGAGTCTCTACCTAGTTCCTCTAACTAGGGTTTGTCTTATTGGGTTAAGTGTTATCATTCAAGTCCATGCCTTAACCCGCCCACGAATCATGTCAAGATTGGCTAAGTATTTAAGTTCAAGACTTAGCCCTACAAGTTGGTTAAGTATATATTAACTTGACCCTATCAAATTGCTTAGTCAAACCGGTCAAGTGTATTCAAGCGATTCGTGACTTAGCCTTATCATGTCTTCACGTTATATTGGTTAAGTATGGGTTAACTTAGCCTCCATAAATTCACGAGTTAGATTGGTTAAGTATAGATCACTTAACCACATCAAATTAACGAGTTAGATTGGTTAAGTTTTGGGTCACTTAACCATATCAAATCAACGGGTTATATTGGCTAAGTTTAGGTCACTTAACCATATCAAATTAACGGGTTATATTAGTTAAGTGTTTAACCTAACCCCCTTTAAACTACCAAGTGGGATTAATTAAGTCTAAGCTAACTTAACCCCATCCGATTATCGTGTTTAGACTAGTTGAGTCTAATCTTAACCCCATCCATTAACTGTATCTTTTGGTTAAGTGTCATTAAGAAAACTTACTTAACCTTGCCAACTTATCATGTTGGATTGATTAAGTGTTGGTTAACTCAATCCCCGTCCACTAGTCGTATAAAAATGGTTAAGCGTCATTAGGCAAATTAAATCACTTAACCTACCCAACCTTGTCATGTTTTGTTAAGTATCATTAGCCTAACCAATTTACTTAACCCATTTATCCATGTCATATTTGGTTAAGAGTCATTAATCAAATTAACTTAACCCTATCATGTGGCATTAATTACTTAATGCACCCCAACCTCTCACATTAGACTTTGTTGTGGTTACTAGTTAAGCCGGTCGGTTCCGGGTAGCTTTACACCACAACTTGGTCTAACCTCGGGTTCAAGCACAACATGACCAACTTCTCACATTGGGTCCTATTGTTTGCAACTACTAGTTAGGCCGGTCGGTTCCGGGTAGTTTTACGTTGCAAACTCAACCCAACCTCGAGTTGGCCACACTTATATTATCTAAGTGTCATGTTCATCATGTTTCCAAAACATGTTACAAGTTTTTTTTTTCAAGCATTTGGGTAGACCTAACTTAATAGGTAAATTCCCAAAGGGTAGACCTAACTTAATAGGTAAATTCCCAAGCTTATGTTTTTATGCATACTTACATGTCAACTTCCATGTTATATTTCAAGCCATGTTTTCAAGTTGTATTTTCATGTCATTAGAAATTACCCATAATATAACCCAACGCTTTTAAACTCGCATATACGTTCGCAACAACGTAATGGATTAAAAGAAGAGACTTGGCAAAGGAATGACAAAAATGGGTATTAAGCCACAAGTTAATCATGGTGGCAAATGAGGCACAAATGTGTTCATTAGCTTGCATGTTACATTCTTAAGCCTCAAAAACATGCATAAACCCAAACTTGGAACATAAGCGAATCATGGTGACAAAAGACATGGAATGATGGCTAGAAACTCGCATATATCATCATATACGGATTATGACTTCATATGCAAGTTGACATAATGATTATGAAGATTCTCATGTTGCATAATGCAACATTTCAACATAAAGGTTGTGGCTTTTAGCTCATAAGATCAAGATAATGACTTCATAAACTTGCATAACATGATAGCATGCATCATTCTAATTAATCAAACCCAAACTTTCAACATGAACATTTAACTTCATAGTTAATATCTAAGAGTAGGGAAGGGCTTACATTGCTATGAAGGCCTAAATCGATTAAACTAAAGCTTGTGATGAAGCCTATGCATGCCATCACCCAAAAACCCAAAGATGGATGCTCCAAACCACTAAAAACACCATCTTTAAGAACAAAGATCAAAGCTTTTGCCTTGAAATAAACTTGAGAAGCTCTCATACTAACATAGGGACTCTCTAACACTCTCATGATCATGGAACCTCTCATAGGAATGAAGTGGAGGCTAGGATAGTTGAGTGGAGGCCATGAGAGTAGAAATTTTGCCATAGTTTAGTTACATGAGTGAATAATGAGGGTTTAGGGGAGGGTTAGGGGCTTATTTATAGAAGATTAGGCTAGTTAGGACCCTTAGATTAACCCTAGGACCAACCTGAACCGTCAGATTTCAAACCAGGCCCAAAAACCTAGCCAAGATAGAAAATAGGTGCACCAGGCCAGAATCAGCCGACAGGGCAAGTCGACAGCCCTGTCGACATGCCTGTCGACATGCTTGTCGACTTGCAAGTCGACAGCCCTGTCGACAGCCAAGTCGACTTGTCTGGGCGGGAATTTTCCCGCCTGGCCCCATCTCTGCATGTTTCGAAATTCAAATTTCCCGAAAAATTCTTTGGGCCTTAACCGGGTCATACGGACTCCGATTTACAAACTTTCGGACTCTATTTCGCGTATTTTTCCGAGATGAACGCAATGGCATAGCCCGTTTTACTTGATTCAGAATTTAAAATTAAATTTTGCCTTGATTCTCGTTTTAACATGTTATCGAAATACGAGTTGTTACAGTCGATGTTCCAGAGGTGCTAACTCAGGTTTAGGTTTGGGTTCGCACATTAGAGTTGTGGAAGTTGAGTGGAGTTAGTTTATGGGTGGTTAGGGTGGCATCGACTGCAAAGTTGAAAGAAGCCCAGGTTGCAGTTTTGATGGAAGTTCAGATTGCGTTGAGGTGTTTGAGAAGCAATTCGCATATCTGGTGGTGTAGGGTGTGGCGGTGAGTGGACTAGGGTTGTAGTGATCTGGGGATGTCGTAGTGGTAGGTGGTTTCATGTTTATGTGGCTACGGTTTGCAAGTTGCTGTGGATAGAAGATTAGAGTGGTGGTATGGGATCTAAGGATATCTGGTTGTAGTTATGGATGAAGTTGGGGATGTCGGCTTGATTATCTCGTTGCATTGAATCGAGGGGTTGGTGGCTTGGTGATGGCTGAGGTAGGTGATGTGAAGCGAACTGGAAGGGGAGGATGACATGAATGGAAGAAAAGATGGAAGCATGTGCAACTCCTTATCTTGAGGTTAATAGCGTTGACGAAGTTGCCGGAGGAGCTTTAAAGACATATTTAGAAAGATTAAATGTTGTGCCTCCAAGAGTAGCTTCTAGTTTAGTACCTGGAGTTTCAGTAGAATCATACGTCGAAGGCAATAGTCTATGGAAAAAGCATGTAAAAACCTACAAAAGTGTGAATAAATTGATTGATACAAGAATATAATGGATATGAATGCAGGGCTTGGTAGTTTCACTGCCACGCTTGAATCTTCTAAGTTATGCGTGATGAATGTTGTGCTTGTTATTTTTCGATCTTTCAGATTGAAGGTTTGGAAAGAGAATAATTGCTGCTTATTTTCTCAGAAATTTTTTTCTATTGTATTTCTTCTTACAAAATCGTGTTAGCATCATTTAATGCTTCGGACGATTTGCGACTTTTCCATCGTTAGTTTTCATAGGAACATGGTTATGGCTATCACGTTATCATTGATTCCTTTCATAAGTTCTAATTGGAAAGTAGGTACATTTGACAATGATGATAACAACATTGAAGATGACAATGATGGTGCCAAAGATGGAAACCACAATGAGATTCAATGTTCAACCGAATAACCAATCAAGGAATAATCGAGCCATCATTCAAGCATAGGAAACCTCTATGGCTCTACCCACACACATGGCTCTTAACTCTAGTTGAAGCATCCAACCAGTAAAACTCACGATCGCACAACTCCCAAGCCAACGGCCTCATCAAGGACATCGATATCGTTGTTTCACGTCGCACTAAGGGTTTGGAGACTTCTCTTTCATTCTAGAAGTCACTAATAGCTTCAGTTATATCTATTACTACTAGAAAGTTGTATGTGATGATGTGGCCTTTCATTTGGATCCATCTTTGAATTGGAGATGTATGGTGGATCACCCTTCTTCGAACCCTTGTTTGATCTAGAGATAGTGTAATGGGCCTCCCTTCTTGGATCCATCTCTGGATTGGAGGCAACATTATGGACCAATGGCATAATAGATGTTGATACGCGAAAACCATAACAACTTGCTAGTGTTGCAAAATCAGAAGCTTTACTTAAGGGGGGTGCATGCCTATTTTTATGCACGTAAATAGGAGAATTGATGTGCCTAAGAGTGCAATTCCATATAGGAAGGAGTAGAAGAAGGAAATGGTAAAGCTGGTAAAAGGAAAGAGGCTCAAGATTAATATCTGTAGTAGCAATAAGCATGGTCGTTTTGTTGGCGATTTCTCTTTCAATAACATTTTTATTCAGGAGAAATTGTTGAAGAAAGGATTTGCATGGCATTGTCATGCTTACGACCAGCACCCGGAGTTTACCGCTTGGGAGAAAGAAGCTCTTAATGGACGACATGGTTTATGGGATATGTCAAATCCTGAGAAACCTTGGGACTAGATAAAAAATTGTCACAGTGGGTGAGAAATGAAGTATATTGGAAGAATTAGTTGGAATTCAACGTGTATCGTTAGTCTTCAAAGGAACGTGGCTATTATGTTGTCATTGGTTCCTTTCATAGGTTCAAACTGGAAAGTAGATACGTTTAACAGTGATGAAGATGATGATGACAAAGGCAATGAGACTCAATGTTCACCTGAATAACCAACCAGTATCATTTACTTGTTATATAGATTCATATCTACGGCCAGTCGGTTAATAGTTAACTGCTCTACCACTAAAGATGTACATTCCATATGAAATAGGACGATTCGTCTTCACTTTAAGCGATAACCACCCGCAACCGACTCTTTGATTAGGAAATAAGTTCAAGCCTGGTTTTTTCCCTCCTCCACCCCCCCAAACAAGCAACACTTGATGAAGGCAGTTGCTCCCGGCTTCAGTTGTATATGCTACTGCTAAAAAGTTATCTGTGATGATGTGTCCTTTTGCTTGGATCCATCTCTGGAATGGAGATGTATGTGTCGAATTTTTTTGACTCAAATATTTTATGAATAGGATGTAATCAATTAATTGATTTGATTAACTGATTTTTTGATTGGTTGGTTGGTTGGTTGATTGATTGATTTTATCATATAAGGAAAGAAATGAATGTTTATATTTGGTGATATTTTGAAGGGGCGTTTTGGATACTAGGTCTTCTATTCTCTATATATGCAGCCTTCTTGGTTAGATCAACAAAAAACAAGAAACCATGTGAGAATATCTGGTGAGGTTGTGTTCCTCCAGGGGCTTGCGCCCCTGAAGAGGAAGATGTAGGAATTAGGGCTGAGGGTAGCTATACCTATTTACTGCTAAAAGACGTAGTTGGTGCCTCCTGATTGTCCAAGGGTTTGTCGTCATTCTTCATTGTTCTTCTGCTCCAATAATATTGTTGTCATCTAGATATTCTTTGCCTCTCTCAATAAGGTTGTTGATTCATTGTATTTTGTTTATTTTTGTTTTGATCCATTGAGTGTAAACAAATTTTTTTTTTTTGGTGAATCAATAAAGAGGGTGGTTGGGTGGAATATCTAGTGTAGTGCTATTATTTCTAACTTATTGTATTTTTATTTTCAATAAAAGTCATCTTCAAGTAATTGGGTGAAAAAGATCCTATTTTTTTAGGCGTTTTGTCAAACTTCCGCTGTGCACAAAACCCTAACAGTTGGCATCGGAGCATTTGTGCAATTTTTTGCATAACAAGATGGTATCAGAGCTCAGTTCATTCATAGCTTGGAGTGATTTTGGATTGAAGATTGTAGATGTCAGAGATGATGTTGCTTTCAATGGTGGCTATTTTTGATTGTAAATATTAAGGGATTTTGAAGCCTTGTAATGGTGGATGCTTCAAACCTCAATTGTAACGACTCGCATTCTATGCTTCGAAGGATCGTAGAATATTTATTTCTTTCATATACGAAGTCTTATAGCCATGTAACTTTGGGAGACGACTATTGGGGTCATTTCCCATGTTCATGATTTTTGCTGAATTTTAAATTACCGTTTTGCCCCTAGCTGATATTGTTTCGGCCATAACTTTTGATTGGAAAGAAATTTTGACCTGAAACAACTTCCATTAGATCCGAATGATGATTTAACTTTCCGTAGAGTGGTCATATGTGAAAAACGGACTTACCGTTTGGGAGATATGGCTGAAATAAAGTTTAGAAGGTGAAAAACTGCTTAACCGGGTCAAATGAGGTGATTAGTGAATGGGCCCATAACCAATTTCGGGATTAGGGTTATGGAGAGGCTGAAATGAGTTAGGTTTTCATTTTATTTCAGTTTTCTAGCTGTTATTTACCTCTTAGAAACCCCAACAATGGCCTCCACCTTCTAAAATCATCCCAAATCGCTCTCTAATCAAAGATTAAGCATGGCAACGTCAAATTAAGGAGAAATAGCACCAAAGCAAGGTTGGAGCTGCTGTTAGACATTGGTATTCGCCCATATTAGTGGAGTTTTAGTTCTGAAAAATTTATTTGTGGCAAAGGTGAGTGATTAGCCTTGTTTTTACACTAATTATGTTCAATTTGGGGGTAATTAGTGTTAATTAGCGAATTTAAACATAATTAAATTCTAGAAAAATATTTAGAAATTCTTAAACACCGTTTTAGACCTTTGTTAGAAGTTTGAGTTAATTTGGTTAAGTTTTGTTAATCCTATCATTGGTTATCGTTAAACATGCTTAAGAGGAAAATATGGGTTTTGGGTAGATTTGATCCATTTTGACATATCAAATTGTTGTTTTGGTGTTTGTGGTCAATTCTATATGTTACTATGACTGTATGGTATGCTTTGTGATTGATTAGAACAGTTAGAATAGTCGAAAACGCCGTCGTATGGCGTAAAACATTCATAGGAAGTGTTGCAAGAATTTGACCCGGACCGGATCGGATCGCCCCTACCCGAACCGACCTGATCGTGAGTCCTTCCCCACGAACCGACCGGATCGAGCCCATGTACCACGAGCCGTGGAGCACCATACACCACGAGTCTCTAGATGTTCCTCACCTCGAATTTGATCACCACGAGTGGAGCATCCACGAGTCGATCACCTTGAGGATCGTGAGCTGAGACAAGCCAGCACTTGAAGACCACGACCCGACCCAGATGCTCATCACGAATTGAAGACCTGGGAGGATGCACCCGACCCGACCCAGTTGGGTAACCACGATCTGAATGTCGACCTAGATGGAGCATCACGACCGAACCAAACCAAGGAGCTTGGAAGCGAGGCATGAGCCACGAACCAAATGAAGACCGATCCGGAGGAGACCGAAACCCGAGATGCAAAGGTAGTCCAATGAGAAGTTTGTACTCAGGATCTAGATGGGAACCAGCGAGTCAACTTCATGATTGGGCTTTGCTGCGGGACGTGTGCAAAGGGGTTATTGATATCCATAACTTTAGTTCACCACTTAGAGACGGGTTAGTGGCTACGGATCAGTGTAATGGGGTCATAGTGACTCCATGGAGCAAAGTGATCGTGGCAAAAGATTGGGTGATCGAGCGGTGGGTATCGTATGCTTTACGCACTGAGTGAGAGATATGAAGATGATTGCTATGTTTGATGTTTTATATCACCATGACCCCCAAACCCCCCAGTTACACCTTGTGTTAGTGTCACCTTAGAGTATTGTACATCCTGTTGTGCTAACTCTTTGGTTGCAGGTTCAGGTATGATTGGATTATACCTGTTATTGTTTTGTTTTGTTGCTTATCGCTCATACCAGACTTTTGTTTGACCCAGAGTTTTATGTCTCTTCTTATTACTCTTGGTGCTCCTAAATGAGCAGACTAGAGACAGGTCAGGTGGATATGCACGAGTAGATGTCCGAAGATGAGCAAGAGGCTTACACGTACCATTTATACATATATTCTCCCTGTGTCGCTGCTGATCACTACTTTGGGCATAAGTAGTGTACCTTTCTTATTTTGCTTTAGAGACAGTTTTTAAAAGTTGTAATAATGATGATGTGGAACATAAGCTGCATTTTGGATTTTCCGCTGCTATGATGGTTTAGTTTTCAGCTTATGCACAGTCTCACCTGTTTTTTGCCAATGTTAAGTTATTATTATATTTTATCCCATGCGTTGTGAGACATTCTACAGGTTCCTTGTTAGTCCACTGTTAATTTTCCTTTTCTTTCCTTTCTTTGGCGACCGTCCCGTGCTAGTTGGACATTGACACATCGCACTTTCATTGGAAATGTCGGCTGGTGCGGGGCGGGCCGTCACATTTGGTATCAGAGCTCTAGGTTGCGTACTTAACCTAGGGAAAGACACCAGGGAGAGATAATACACGTATATGAGAGCGCGTATTTGTGATATTTTGGTTTGGTTTTCAAAAGTTATATATATATACTATTAGTATATTTAAGGATGGAGTCGCACTGCACGGGCACCACATTGAGATGGTTAATCGTTTTCTCTTTACAAATCGAACGATGAGCCGAAATACGAGGAGTACGGGTTCAGGAGCAAACAATAGGGATGTTCCTGATATGAGGACGATGTTTACTACCTTCATGCGAGAGATTCTTAGGGATGCTTGGGGAGACGTTCCTAATGCTGCTAACGGTGGTGGTGCAGTAGTGCAAGCGCCTAGGGCCGATTTCGCCAAGCTTAACAAGGATTATACTAGTCTTGGCGGGAAGCCGTTCCATGGAACAGAGTCGGCTACGGATGTTCAAGATTGGTTGGATTGTTGTGAGCGCATCTTCGAGGACATGGAAATCGATGATGCCATAAAGAGAAAGTTGGCATCGCGTCATCTTCAAGGACGAGCTATGAATTGGTGGAATGCTATTAAAGCAGCTACTCCTGAAGATCAAGTTACTTGGAATTAGTTTATGACTCGTTTCAGCGAAAAGTTCATTCCAGCTGCTCACAAATCTGAATTGTTTAGGGAATTTTTGGAGCTTAAGCAGAATGGTAGGGCAGTCTCGGAATATATTGCCGAGTTCAATACTTTATTGAAGTGTGGATTATCTCTTATCGACATTGCCGAGAAGAAGAACGAGAAGTTCATAACCGGCTTAGATGAGTACTTAGGGGAAAGGCTGATAAACCACATCAACGAGACGTTCGAGTCTATAGTGGGGAAAGCATTGAGATTGGAGAGTCTTTACCCTAAGTTAAATGCCGATGTTGCTATTGCATCTGTAGAGGAACCAAAGCCGCAAGCAAGCGGTGGAGGTAAGAAGGAGTATCAGAATAAGAGAAAACAAGATCAGACCAAGGATGGTCAGAAAAAGAAGGACAAGAAAGATAAAGAGTGCTTTAGTTGTGGCAAGAGGGGCCACTATGCTAGAGATTGTCAGGAAAAGCCTGGGGAAAGGAAGTGCTTCAATTGCGGCCAAGTGGGACATCACAAGGATAATTGCCCACAACCCCCTAAAGAGTAGCAGATTATGAAAGCATATGCTATCAACGTTGTTCCTTCTTCATCGAATGCCCCAACTGCGGCAGAGAAGGGAAAGGGCTTCATTATTCGAGGTATGCTTTCTATTTATGATGTTTCTATTCTAGTTTTGTTGATAGCGAGGCATCCCATTCCTTCATATCTAGTGACCTGGTAGATAAGTTGGGATTGGAACCTAAGGTAGTCGATAGACCTTTAGTTGTGACGAACCCGATAGGTGGTTCGACTAGTCTTTGCATGATTTGTTGTAATGTGGTCTTATCGAGTTATGGATGTATGTTTTCTTGTGATTGCTTAGTTGTTTTGCTAGTATCATCTCACGTAGATTGTCTGAATTCGGAGTAGATGTTCTGTAAAGACCCGCAAATTCCCACCCTTTGAATCGACCATAAACCACACAGGTCTGACCCAAAAGGTGAAAATCTACGAATACTTTAACTTTGGGCATACAACATATCAGAACAAAAACACAGACTTTTATAACATCAATAATAAATGTTACATCAGAGTACAGAATATATCAGAGTACATCGATAAATAATATAGCGGAAGAAACATTTAAATTAAATTAAATACATTGCAGCGGAACTAATCTCAGCGGAAGGCCATCAATATTCTGGACCCGGCTTCAGACTTCAATCCAGGATCCTGCTTAACTATATCTGCAAAAGGCTACTCGACTGCCCGTGTGGAAAGAGGGCACCCGAGTTTGCAAAGTGAAACAAACTACAGGTCAGTCGTAGGACTGGTGTGAGAATTCTTAACTAGTTTAACTAATAGTAATAAGGCAAATCCAAGGACCACGCCGCTAACGCGGAACGGGTTTACTCCAATGGATTGCCGTGCATAATAAAGTAAATCGTTAAACAACGCAATGTCTTTTTGGGAAAAATGAAACCATTATAAGACCTAAGTCCCATCACACAATGCAACGCACACCAGAGGATAGGGTTTTACCTTATAATGGTCAAAAGATGCTTGATACGTAAAAACGATAGTATTATTAGTGTGTATATGTTTTAAATAAAAACATTTCAATCATAAGTATCAATCCTAGACGGCATGGGTACCATATATCATGTCGCCAATACTAGTTCTACAATCAAAACCGCAAGGTCGTATTGGAAATTGGATTTCCATCATGAGTCGAGGCTAGGGGCAAGCTCCTCTCCGATTCGAGACACTCTAGCAAATGCCTCAGGATTCCCCGCAGTGAACCCTTGGATGCGGTAGGGCCGGTCCCCGCCTATGGGCAGTGGATTAGTTATGCCTAAACACACGTTTCCCGGTCCCTTTGGACCTATAGTATGACCACCAACGGCCTATAAAAAACGAGGCGCCTCAAAATCCATCATCCACATAAGTAAAATGTCAGGGCTGGTAGGTCACTGACATCACTCTAGCTAGAAAGAAACGTGTGCACTCCCTACGGTCCATATCCCGTTTTTGACTCATACCGGGGTGTGAGGCTCGCGAAGTCACGATATACACAAAGTTATGCCGTAATAGGCTATGCTTTGATCATCACCACAAGGCCTGCTTTTCAACAAAAGCCTTGATCAATGCATCTTAGTATGCCACATTGTCAGTCCATACTATACCATTAATTTCTACCAATATATAACCTCTAAGCTCGTACGTCTCAGAGAAGGGTGTTAACCACCAAACAGATATATATTGACAGAGATCAACGAATGTAGTATAAAGGACTACAACGTCAGACATACATTCCATTTATAAACTTATGCCCTGGGTCTGAGCGAAAGTCAAATCCGTACAAATCAACACTTCGTTCGAACGGCCACCACTGAAGCCCTTTCAAGGTAGCTACTCCTCTCATGGGTCTCAGTAGCAACACATCCATTCGATGTGAAGATCACCGGTCTTCAATCACCGTCTTTAAATCTTCGACTTAGAACGTCGTACAATCATTTGAAATGAGATTGAACTCGGTCTTTTCAAATGATTCTCGCATATATATATAATTTGAAAACATTTCATATCGTTATTAATATTTGATAACGACCTATCGCTATTTTTATTTATATAAAAATAGCCTAAATTAATTTAACGACGCTTCGGGTCAATGGGCGACCCTGGCGCTGTTTTACCCAATTTTGATTTACTCAAATCTTAAAATCTAGCCGTTGGATTTTGACGAAGTCTATATCGTTGGAAAGGTCTTCCCAATGCGGTCCTAACGGTTCCAGTTTTGGGAAAATCCGACGGTCGGATCTTTCGGTATAACTGTTTAAAGTTACGATTGTCGAAACGCGAACTACAGCGCGCGTTTCATTTAATATATATATATATATATATATATATATATATATATATATATATATATAATAAATATAAATCGTTTGGCGATTTCAACTATTATCGTCTATTCTTTTATCGCATCTAAAATGACGATAAAAATATCACTTTTAATATCTCTGTTTTATTTACACTAAATGTAAATAAAGTATAGTTTATTTATCTTCCAATTTATTTACACTAAATGTAAATAAATTGTAATCTTTTTCTTTTCCTATTTATTTACCTAAATGTAAATAGATGTATTCTTATCTTTTTCTTATTTACCTAATGTAAGTAAAAGTTTACTTTTACTTTTTCTATATTTATTTACATTAATTGTAAATAGATGTATCTAATTTCTCTTTCTTATTTATTTACTCTATTTGTACATAAATGTTTTTAATTTCTTATTCTTATTTATTTACACTATTTGTAAATAATGTTTTAATTTCTTATTCACTTACACTATTTGTAAATAAATGTTTATCTTGACTTTTACTATATTTATTTATACAAATTATAAATAAACGCATCTTTTACTTTTATCTTATTTATTTACCCTAATGTAAATAAATGTTTACTTTTACTATTTCTATATTTATCTAAGTGTAAATAAATATTTCTCTACTTCTTTTCCTTACTCTATGTTTTATTTACTCTAATTATTCGTAGAAATTTACATATATAAAAATGTAAATTTAGAAAAATATAAATATGCTTTAACCTCCCACATTGGATAGGTATTGTTGTGATTACTGGACAGCTGGGCGGGTCCGGGCAGGTTTACATCACAACTCAATCCAACCTCGGGTTTAAGCATACTAATTCATACTGGAAATGGAATAAATATTTTTCTTTTACTTCAAATGACAAAATGTATTCTTTTATTTTCCCTTACATAAAATGTTAACAAAATGTTAATTTTGTTATAATTCTTTTAACATTAACAAAATGTGAATGTTGTTATAATTCTTTTAAATAAACAAAGGTGTTATTTTAATCCTATTAACGTTTTATAAACAAAAATGTTATTTTTAATGTCTATTGACATTTTGTAAACAAAATGTCCCTTTTTAATCACATTAACATTTTATAATCAAAATGTCTTTTTTTTTATTTTCATTCTTATTAAAGTGACAAAAATGTATGTTTTAAGGTAAATACGCTACTATCATGTCATATTTTCAAATTGATTCATCTTTGTTTTCAACAAAAAATATATGAATAAAAGATTCATTATTTTCGTTTTCAACAAAAATCATATTAACAAAGGTATATTTCTATTCTATGTTTTATTTGCATCTAAAAATGTAAATAAAAAGTATACTACTTTTTCTATGTTTTATTTTTATTATTTATTTACCTAAGTGTAGATAAATGTTTTACTATTATTTTTAATCCATTTTTTTCATATAAAAATGTCCCTTCTTCTTTATCCAATTTCCTAACCTAAAAATGTACAATTTACTTAATCCAGTTCAATAACATAAAAATGTATAATTTACTCATCTCATTTTTACAACACGAAAATGTACTTTTTACTTATCACCCTTTTGTAACATAGAAATGTATAATTTCCTCTTAATCCATTTTATTGCATAAAAATGTGATTTTAACTAATTTATCTTTTATACACAAAAATGTACTTTTAAATTAGTTTACTCTTTTCACATGAAAATGTGCTATTTATCTAAGTGAAATATAAATAAGGATTATCACAAATTCTGTCATGTCAATTTGGTGACAAATATGATAACCAAAATTATGGTTTTTGTCTAACCATCCCATTTACCTAACGTCGTAACTTTAATGTCAAAATGCGAAAATATGGGTTTTTGTCTAACCCCTTCTATGTACCCAACGACGAATATTTCAATGTCACACACATACAATAAAACATAGGGTTGTATAATTTTGAAGAATCTAAATAAAAGGTCCCATCTTTACTTTATTTTATAAATAAAAATAAAGATTAAAACTCATATTTTATTTCATAAATGAAAATAAAGATTAAACTTGCATTTGATTATGTAAACAAAAGGAAGGTAAAAATTTGTCTTTTGTTTTGTAAAACAAAAAAAAATAAAGATAAGAACTTGTTACTTATTTTGTAAACAAAAATAAAGATAAAAACTTACATTTTATTATATTAACAAAATTAAAAAAGAAACTTGGTTTTTATTATGTTGACAAAATAAAGGATAAAAATTGGTATTTTATTATGTAAACAAAAATAAAGATTAAAACTTTATTTATCTTTTAAATAAAATGTAAAAGATCTAAACTTCCTTTATTTTATAAATCAAAGATCAAAATAAAGATTTAATTCTTATTGTATAAATCAAAATAAAAATTCACCTTTCTTTTTGTTATTTTGTTAATCAAAATAAACTCCCGCTTTTCATTTTATGTGGTGAATCACAATAAAGGTTTAAACTTTCTTTTGTGAACTACAATAAAACTCAATTTTACCTTTTATTTTGTAAAACAAAAATAAAGGTTTAATTTCTTATTTTATTTGTAAAACAAAATAAAGGTTAATTTCTATTTGAGAAACAAAATAAAGAGTTAATTTCTTATTTGAGAAATAAAATAAAGTGTTAATTTCTTATTTGAGAAAAAAAAAGTAAGGATGAGAACTTCACAGAGATTACATCAAAATTTAAAGATCTAGAGAACATGGCTCTATCATGGCATCACAGGCATTACAAATCATACAAACAAATATGTGTTTCAACAACAAATAGAATAAACATCCACAACAAACAGAATAAACATCCACAAAATTCATCACATACAGATCTGTATTATACGCATTTCCATCACCACATAATTAAATTAAATAATTAATTATTCATATAAAAGAAGGATTCTCACATTCGTTGTAGATTATGGTCCAAATTCCAACAGTTCAAAATGGTCCTTTTTCAGTCCAGCGATGTAGATCTGGTTTTTACGATCAGAACGCCGCCCTTCTTTCTTCTTCAGGAACAAAGGCCGAACCTTTCGACAGGCAATGGAGGGTAGCGGCTGGGAATTGACTGCTGTGGCTCGGGCGGCTGTTGCGGTTGCATATCGATGGTGGAATGCGGTGACAACGAATGGTGGAAGGGAAGAGCAAAGATTTTGGAGGCCGCTATTTGATTTGCAAGATTTAATTTTCGGTGAGGATGGATTTGGGGAAAACGTTTGACTGAGAGAAAAAAAAGTAAAGGAGAAAGTGATAAAAAGAAAGGGAAGGGAACGGTTTTTATAAAAGGGGAGAGGCGCAAGGAGAGATACATGAAAGGACAGGGTAAAAAAAATGCGTTAACTTCCTTAGATCACGAAAGAAACGGTCCATATGTTTCACCGATTCAAATACTGGATATTTAATTAATTAATTTCATGAATGTATTTAATATTAAAAGGAAAGCATTTATGTTATATTATGTATTTTATATAAATAAATCATTCAATCTTTTTGGTATTCATCTTTAATTCAAACCCAAACGTTACTAGCTTATAATAAGGCTCATATTAGTTATAGGAATCATTTACGTACATTATAAATTTCTTGGTTTCATAAATTATATTTAACACGACAATATTAATTATACGAATTAATCAAATTTAATGTAGTCCATTAATTTCCATTATTCAATCCTTAACTCAATTTCAAACGTTACCAATTTAGTCCCAATCTAACATTGGACTCATGTTTAGTCAAGTTAAGTAATAATAAATGTTTTAAAATTTTCTTATTAATTTACACTATTTGTAAATAGATGTTTTAATTTCTTTTCATATTTATTTACTAAATATAAATAAATATTCTTTTTCTCTTTCTCTAATTTACAAAGAAATGTCAACTTTGTTTCAACTATATTATTTAAATTAACATGGTAATTTAGTTTTGTCTAATTTGTTTTACAACCATTTCATGATAACAAGATGACATATTTGTTTTGAATTTTTTCATTTTATTTTCACTATCTTCTCTTTTTTTTTTATTAATAAATTTATTTAATTCTTAAATTTACTTAGGGATGAAACTTTCCATTTTCTTTGGTTTAATGTAATCAATTTATGAGGGGAAGGGAAAAATGTTTCATTTCCTTTCTTTAAATTACTTAATTAATGGGGATAGTTAGAGAAGGAAACTTTCATTTCCTTTCTAATGTGACATATTATAACAAAAATGTTATTCTTAATAAATGTCATTTTTGTAGCATGGCATTTATAATACGACATAAATGACACTTTTAATACTAACATGAATAACCTTTATATATTCTAATATAATATTTCTGACCAAGTGACATTTTTGTTCCAGTTTAACATTTCTAAAAAAAGAGAAGTGACCCTTTTTATCTAATTTAACATTCCTAATAAAAAAAGTTATTTTCCATCTAACGTAATTTTTCTAATATAAAATGTTCCTTTTTAACTAATGTAACATTTCTATACACAAAATGTTCTTTTTTTAACTAATGTCACATTTCATATAGAATGTCCCTTTTTCTTATAAAGAATGTAACATTTCTATATATAAAACGTTATTTTCTTTTTCTTTGACAATTCTAGTGAAACATTTATCATAAAGATGACAATCTAATTCTAATATACATTCTAACGATATGACATCATTTTTATAACGAAGTAAATTTCTAACGATAATAACAATTGTAATTTCTAATATAAATGGAAAATGTATGTTACATGAATATTTTTATCTTGCTAACAATAATCTAATTTGACAAAATTGATTTTTAGTTTTAACACAAATCCTTTTGATAATTTTTTTTTCTTTCCTACTCTACCTATATTCATATGCGATAAAAATCTGATTTTTATTTTCTACACAAATTATATTTAACATGAATATAATTCACCAAATCATCACAGCCACAATCAATCAGTCGGTCTCAATTTTATACGATGCACATATGGTTTAATGTTAAAACATTTATCAAGTTATGTATATTAAGTTAAAGCTTAAATTCAAATTCCTAAAATGCAGCGCTATTTCAAACTCCTTTTATAATTAAATTAAATTTATTTGTTTTAACTTCGATTAAAATATTTTTTTTTAGCCATTATTATTCAAAATAAATTATTTTAAATATCCTATATCCATTAAAATTTCTAAAATAAAAATTTTAAATTGGCTCCAAAATTCCGGGTTGTTACAATCTCCCCCACTTAAAATCTTTTCGTCCTCGAAAAGGAACTAAGGTAAAAGTTGTTTAATTATCTAACCAAATTTTAATTTTCTTTTATTAATTTTATTTGTTGACTAACTTATCAAATATATATATACTTTTATATATTAAAATCATATTTTCAAAAATAGATTATATATAATTAAAATACGTTAATTATAAGCTTATCACTCTGAACTCATCCTAAGGCATTACTAACCCCATCTCTAATGAGTTTTCTCATTCTAGGACACTGCTGGTCCTATCACTAATGAGTATTCTTATTGGATATTACTAATCCAATCTCTGATGAGTCTTTGTTCAGTTCTAACGAGTTGTACCCCAAAGATTTGAGCTAACCAGAGCTCTGATACCACCTGTAAAGACCCGCAAATTCCCACCCTTTGAATCGACCATAAACCACACAGGTCTGACCCAAAAGGTGAAAATCTACGAATACTTTAACTTTGGGCATACAACATATCAGAACAAAAACACAGACTTTTATAACATCAATAATAAATGTTACATCAGAGTACAGAATATATCAGAGTACATCGATAAATAATATAGCGGAAGAAACATTTAAATTAAATTAAATACATTGCAGCGGAACTAATCTCAGCGGAAGGCCATCAATATTCTGGACCCGGCTTCAGACTTCAATCCAGGATCCTGCTTAACTATATCTGCAAAAGGCTACTCGACTGCCCGTGTGGAAAGAGGGCACCCGAGTTTGCAAAGTGAAACAAACTACAGGTCAGTCGTGGGACTGGTGTGAGAATTCTTAACTAGTTTAACTAATAGTAATAAGGCAAATCCAAGGACCAAGCCGCTAACGCGGAACGGGTTTACTCCAATGGATTGCCGTGCAAAATAAAGTAAATCGTTAAACAACGCAATGTCTTTTTGGGAAAAATGAAACCATTATAAGACCCAAGTCCCATCACACAATGCAACGCACACCAGAGGATAGGGTTTTACCTTATAATGGTCAAAAGATGCTTGATACGTAAAAACGATAGTATTATTAATGTGTATATGTTTTAAATAAAAACATTTCAATCATAAGTATCAATCCTAGACAGTATGGGTACCATATATCATGTCGCCAATACTAGTTCTACAATCAAAACCGCAAGGTCGTATTGGAAATTGGATTTCCATCATGAGTCGAGGCTAGGGGCAAGCTCCTCTCCGATTCGAGACACTCTAGCAAATGCCTCAGGATTCCCCGCAGTGAACCCTTGGATGCGGTAGGGCCGGTCCCCGCCTATGGGCAGTGGATTAGTTATGCCTGAACACACGTTTCCCGGTCCCTTTGGACCTATAGTATGACCACCAACGGCCTATAAAAAACGAGGCGCCTCAAAATCCATCATCCACATAAGTAAAATGTCAGGGCTGGTAGGTCACTGACATCACTCTAGCTAGAAAGAAACGTGTGCACTCCCTACGGTCCATATCCCGTTTTTGACTCATACCGGGGTGTGAGGCTCGCGAAGTCACGATATACACAAAGCTATGCCGTAATAGGCTATGCTTTGATCATCACCACAAGGCCTGCTTTTCAACAAAAGCCTTGATCAATGCATCTTAGTATGCCACATTGTCAGTCCATACTATACCATTAATTTCTACCAATATATAACCTCTAAGCTTGTACGTCTCAAAGAAGGGTGTTAACCACCAAACAAATATATATTGACAGAGATCAACGAATGTAGTATAAAGGACTACAACGTCAGACATACATTCCATTTATAAACTTATGCCCTGGGTCTGAGCGAAAGTCAAATCCGTACAAATCAACACTTCGTCCGAACGGCCACCACTGAAGCCCTTTCAAGGTAGCTACTCCTCTCATGGGTCTCAGTAAAAACACATCCATTCGATGTGAAGATCACCGGTCTTCAATCACCGTCTTTAAATCTTCGACTTAGAACGTCGTACAATCTTTTGAAATGAGATTGAACTCGGTCTTTTCAAATGATTCTCGCATATATATATATATATATATAATTTGAAAACATTTCATATCGTTATTAATATTTGATAACGACCTATCGCTATTTTTATTTATATAAAAATAGCCTAAATTAATTTAACGACGCTTCGGGTCAATGGGCGACCCTGGTGCTATTTTACCCAATTTTGATTTACTCAAATCTTAAAATCTAGCCGTTGGATTTTGACGAAGTCTATATCGTTGGAAAGGTCTTCCCAATGCGGTCCTAACGGTTCCAGTTTTGGGAAAATCCGACGGTCGGATCTTTCGGTATAACTGTTTAAAGTTACGATTGTCGAAACGCGAACTACAGCGCGCGTTTCATTTAATATATATATATATATAATAAATATAAATCGTTTGGCGATTTCAACTATTATCGTCTATTCTTTTATCGCATCTAAAATGACGATAAAAATATCACTTTTAATATCTCTGTTTTATTTACACTAAATGTAAATAAAGTATAGTTTATTTATCTTCCAATTTATTTACACTAAATGTAAATAAATTGTAATCTTTTTCTTTTCCTATTTATTTACCTAAATGTAAATAGATGTATTCTTATCTTTTTCTTATTTATTTACCTAATGTAAGTAAAAGTTTACTTTTACTTTTTCTATATTTATTTACATTAATTGTAAATAGGTGTATCTAATTTCTCTTTCTTATTTATTTACTCTATTTGTACATAAATGTTTTTAATTTCTTATTCTCATTTATTTACACTATTTGTAAATAATATTTTAATTTCTTATTCACTTACACTATTTGTAAATAAATGTTTATCTTGACTTTTACTATATTTATTTATACAAATTATAAATAAACGCATCTTTTACTTTTATCTTATTTATTTACCCTAATGTAAATAAATGTTTACTTTTACTATTTCTATATTTATCTAAGTGTAAATAAATATTTCTCTACTTCTTTTCCTTACTCTATGTTTTATTTACTCTAATTATTCATAGAAATTTACATATATAAAAATGTAAATTTAGAAAAATATAAATATGCTTTAACCTCCCACATTGGATAGGTATTGTCGTGATTACTGGACAGCCGGGCGGGTCCGGGCAGGTTTACATCACAACTCAATCCAACCTCGGGTTTAAGCATACTAATTCATACTGGAAATGGAATAAATATTTTTCTTTTACTTCAAATGACAAAATGTATTCTTTTATTTTCCTTTACATAAAATGTTAACAAAATGTTAATTTTGTTATAATTCTTTTAACATTAACAAAATGTGAATGTTGTTATAATTCTTTTAAATAAACAAAGGTGTTATTTTAATCCTATTAACGTTTTATAAAAAAATGTTATTTTTAATGTCTATTGACATTTTGTAAACAAAATGTCCCTTTTTAATCACATTAACATTTTATAATCAAAATGTCTTTTTTTTTATTTTCATTCTTATTAAAGTGACAAAAATGTATGTTTTAAGGTAAATACGCTACTATCATGTCATATTTTCAAATTGATTCATCTTTGTTTTCAACAAAAAATATATGAATAAAAGAGTCATTATTTTCGTTTTCAACAAAAATCATATTAACAAAGGTATATTTCTATTCTATGTTTTATTTGCATCTAAAAATGTAAATAAAAAGTATACTACTTTTTCTATGTTTTATTTTTATTATTTATTTACGTAAGTGTAGATAAATGTTTTACTATTATTTTTAATCCATTTTTTCATATAAAAATGTCCCTTCTTCTTTATCCAATTTCCTAACCTAAAAATGTACAATTTACTTAATCCAGTTCAATAACATAAAAATGTATAATTTACTCATCTCATTTTTACAACACGAAAATGTACTTTTTACTTATCACCCTTTTGTAACATAGAAATGTATAATTTCCTCTTAATCCATTTTATTGCATAAACATGTGACTTTAACTAATTTATCTTTTATACACAAAAATGTACTTTTAAATTAGTTTACTCTTTTCACATGAAAATGTGCTATTTATCTAAGTGAAATATAAATAAGGATTATCACAAATTCTGTCATGTCAATTTGGTGACAAATATGATAACCAAAATTATGGTTTTTGTCTAACCATCCCATTTACCTAACGTCGTAACTTTAATGTCAAAATGCGAAAATATGGGTTTTTTGTCTAACCCCTTCTATGTACCCAACGACGAATATTTCAATGTCACACACATACAATACAACATAGGGGTGTATAATTTTGAAGAATCTAAATAAAAGGTCCCATCTTTACTTTATTTTATAAATAAAAATAAAGATTAAAACTCACATTTTATTTCATAAATGAAAATAAAGATTAAACTTGCATTTGATTATGTAAACAAAAGGAAGGTAAAAATTTGTCTTTTGTTTTGTAAAACAAAAAAAAAATAAAGATAAGAACTTGTTACTTATTTTGTAAACAAAAATAAAGATAAAAACTTACATTTTATTATGTTAACAAAATTAAAAAAGAAACTTGGTTTTTATTATGTTGACAAAATAAAGGATAAAAATTGGTATTTTATTATGTAAACAAAAATAAAGATTAAAACTTTATTTATCTTTTAAATAAAATGTAAAAGATCTAAACTTCCTTTATTTTATAAATCAAAGATCAAAATAAAGATTTAATTCTTATTGTATAAATCAAAATAAAAATTCACCTTTCTTTTTGTTATTTTGTTAATCAAAATAAACTCCCGCTTTTCATTTTATGTGGTGAATCATAATAAAGGTTTAAACTTTCTTTTGTGAACTAGAATAAAACTCAATTTTACCTTTTATTTTGCAAAACAAAAATAAAGGTTTAATTTCTTATTTTATTTGTAAAACAAAATAAAGGTTAATTTCTATTTGAGAAACAAAATAAAGAGTTAATTTCTTATTTGAGAAATAAAATAAAGTGTTAATTTCTTATTTGAGAAAAAAAAGTAAGGATGAGAACTTCACAGAGATTACATCAAAATTTAAAGATCTAGAAAACATGGCTCTATCATGGCATCACAGGCATTACAAATCATACAAACAAATATGTGTTTCAACAACAAATAGAATAAACATCCACAACAAACAGAATAAACATCCACAAAATTCATCACATACAGATCTGTATTATACGCATTTCCATCACCACATAATTAAATTAAATAATTAATTATTCATATAAAAGAAGGATTCTCACATTCGTTGTAGATTATGGTCCAAATTCCAACAGTTCAAAATGGTCCTTTTTCAGTCCAGCGATGTAGATCTGGTTTTTACGATCAGAACGCCGCCCTTCTTTCTTCTTCAGGAACAAAGGCCGAACCTTTCGACAGGCAATGGAGGGTAGCGTCTGGGAATTGACTGCGGTGGCTCGGGTGGTTGTTGCGGTTGCATATCGATGGTGGAATGCGGTGACAACGAATGGTGGAAGGGAAGAGCAAAGATTTTGGAGGCCGCCATTTGATTTGCAAGATTTAATTTTCGGTGAGGATGGATTTGGGGAAAACGTTTGACTGAGAGAAAAAAAAGTAAAGGGGAAAGTGATAAAAAGAAAGGGAAGGGAACGGTTTTTATAAAAGGGGAGAGGCGCAAGGAGAGATACATGAAAGGACAGGGTAAACAAAAAAAAATGCGTTAACTTCCTTAGATCACGAAAGAAACGGTCCATATGTTTCACCGATTCAAATACTGGATATTTAATTAATTAATTAATTCCATGAATGTATTTAATATTAAAAGGAAAGCATTGATGTTATATTATGTATTTTATATAAATAAATCATTCAATCTTTTTGGTATTCATCTTTAATTCAAACCCAAACGTTACTAGCTTACAATAAGGCTCATATTAGTTATAGGAATCATTTACGTACATTATAAATTTCTTGGTTTCATAAATTATATTTAACACGACAATATTAATTATAGGAGTTAATCAAATTTAGTGTAGTCCATTAATTTCCATTATTCAATCCTTAACTCAATTTCAAACGTTACCAACTTAGTCCCAATCTAACATTGGACTCATGTTTAGTCAAGTTAAGTAATAATAAATGTTTTAAAATTTTCTTATTAATTTACACTATTTGTAAATAGATTTTTTAATTTCTTTTCATATTTATTTACTAAATATAAATAAATATTCTTTTTCTCTTTCTCTAATTTACAAAGAAATGTCAACTTTGTTTCAACTATATTATTTAAATTAACATGGTAATTTAGTTTTGTCTAATTTGTTTTACAACCATTTCATGATAACAAGATGACATATTTGTTTTGAATTATTTCATTTTAACAAATATGATATATTTGTTTTTCACTATCTTCTCTTTTTTTTATTAATAAATTTATTTAATTCTTAAATTTACTTAGGGATGAAACTTTCCATTTTCTTTGGTTTAATGTAATCAATTTATGAGGGGAAGGGAAAAATGTTTCATTTCCTTTCTTTAAATTACTTAATTAATGGGGATAGTTAGAGAAGGAAACTTTCATTTCCTTTCTAATGTGACATATTATAACAAAAATGTTATTCTTAATAAATGTCATTTTTGTAGCATGGCATTTATAATACGACATAAATGACACTTTTAATACTAACATGAATAACCTTTATATATTCTAATATAATATTTCTGACCAAGTGACATTTTTGTTCCAGTTTAACATTTTTAAAAAAAGAGAAGTGACCCTTTTTATCTAATTTAACATTCCTAATAAAAAAAGTTATTTTCCATCTAACATAATTTTTCTAATATAAAATGCCCCTTTTTAACTAATGTAACATTTCTATACACAAAATGTTCTTTTTTTAACTAATGTCACATTTCATATAGAATGTCCCTTTTTCTTATAAATAATGTAACATTTCTATATATAAAACGTTATTTTCTTTTTCTTTAACAATTCTAGTGAAACATTTATCATAAAGATGACAATCTAATTCTAATGTACATTCTAACGATATGACATCATTTTTATAACGAAGTAAATTTCTAACGATAATAACAATTGTAATTTCTAATATAAATGGCAAATGTATGTTACATGAATATTTTTATCTCGCTAACAATAATCTAATTTGACAAAATTGATTTTTAGTTTTAACACAAATCCTTTTGATAAATTTTTTTTCTTTCCTACTCTACCTATATTCATATGCGATAAAAATCTGATTTTTATTTTCTACACAAATTATATTTAACATGAATATAATTCACCAAATCATCACAGCCACAATCAATCAGTCGGTCTCAATTTTATACGATGCACATATGGTTTAATTTTAAAACATTTATCAAGTTATGTATATTAAGTTAAAGCTTAAATTCAAATTCCCAAAATGCAGCGCTATTTCAAACTCCTTTTATAATTAAATTAAATTTATTTGTTTTAACTTCGATTAAATTTTTTTTTTTAGCCATTATTATTCAAAATAAATTATTTTAAATATCCTAAATCCATTAAAATTTCTAAAATAAAAATTTTAAATTGGCTCCAAAATTCCGGGTTGTTACAATCTCCCCCACTTAAAATCTTTTCGTCCTCGAAAAGGAACTAAGGTAAAAGTTGTTTAATTATCTAACCAAATTTTAATTTTCTTTTATTAATTTTATTTGTTGACTAACTTATCAAATATATATATACTTTTATATATTAAAATCATATTTTCAAAAATAGATTATATATAATTAAAATACGTTAATTATAAGCTTATCACTCTGAACTCATCCTAGGGCATTACTAACCCCATCTCTAATGAGTTTTCTCATTCTAGGACACTGCTGGTCCTATCTCTAATGAGTATTCTTATTGGATATTACTAATCCAATCTCTGATGAGTCTTTGTTCAGTTCTAATGAGTTGTACCCCAAAGATTTGAGCTAACCAGAGCTCTGATACCACCTGTAAAGACCCACAAATTCCCACCCTTTGAATCGACCATAAACCACACAGGTCTGACCCAAAAGGTGAAAATCTACGAATACTTTAACTTTGGGGATACAACATATCAGAACAAAAACACAGACTTTTATAACATCAATAATAAATGTTACATCAGAGTACAGAATATATCAGAGTACATCGATAAATAATACAGCGGAAGAAACATTTAAATTAAATTAAATACATTGCAGCGGAACTAATCTCAGCGGAAGGCCATCAATATTCTGGACCCGGCTTCAGACTTCAATCCAGGATCCTGCTTAACTATATCTGCAAAAGGCTACTCGACTGCCCGTGTGGAAAGAGGGCACCCGAGTTTGCAAAGTGAAACAAACTACAGGTCAGTCGTGGGACTGGTGTGAGAATTCTTAACTAGTTTAACTAATAGTAATAAGGCAAATCCAAGGACCACGCCGCTAACGCGGAACGGGTTTACTCCAATGGATTGCCGTGCATAATAAAGTTAATCGTTAAACAACGCAATGTCTTTTTGGGAAAAATGAAACCATTATAAGACCCAAGTCCCATCACACAATGCAACGCACACCAGAGGATAGGGTTTTACCTTATAATGGTCAAAAGATGCTTGATACGTAAAAACGATAGTATTATTAGTGTGTATATGTTTTAAATAAAAACATTTCAATCATAAGTATCAATCCTAGACGGCATGGGTACCATATATCATGTCGCCAATACTAGTTCTACAATCAAAACCGCAAGGTCGTATTGGAAATTGGATTTCCATCATGAGTCGAGGCTAGGGGCAAGCTCCTCTCCGATTCGAGACACTCTAGCAAATGCCTCAGGATTCCCCGCAGTGAACCCTTGGATGCGGTAGGGCCGGTCCCCGCCTATGGGCAGTGGATTAGTTATGCCTGAACACACGTTTCCCGGTCCCTTTGGACCTATAGTATGACCACCAACGGCCTATAAAAAATGAGGCACCTCAAAATCCATCATCCACATAAGTAAAATGTCAGGGCTGGTAGGTCACTGACATCACTCTAGATAGAAAGAAACGTGTGCACTCCCTACGGTCCATATCCCGTTTTTGACTCATACCGGGGTGTGAGGCTCGCGAAGTCACGATATACACAAAGCTATGCCGTAATAGGCTGTGCTTTGATCATCACCACAAGGCCTGCTTTTCAACAAAAGCCTTGATCAATGCATCTTAGTATGCCACATTGTCAGTCCATACTATACCATTAATTTCTACCAATATATAACCTCTAAGCTCGTACGTCTCAGAGAAGGGTGTTAACCACCAAACAGATATATATTGACAGAGATCAACGAATGTAGTATAAAGGACTACAACGTCAGACATACATTCCATTTATAAACTTATGCCCTGGGTCTGAGCGAAAGTCAAATCCGTACAAATCAACACTTCGTCCGAACGGCCACCACTGAAGCCCTTTCAAGGTAGATACTCCTCTCATGGGTCTCAGTAGCAACACATCCATTCGATGTGAAGATCGCCGGTCTTCAATCACCGTCTTTAAATCTTCGACTTAGAACGTCGTACAATCATTTGAAATGAGATTGAACTCGGTCTTTTCAAATGATTCTCGCATATATATATATATATATATATATATATATATATATATATAATTTGAAAACATTTCATATCGTTATTAATATTTGATAACGACCTATCGCTATTTTTATTTATATAAAAATAGCCTAAATTAATTTAACGACGCTTCGGGTCAATGGGCGACCCTGGCGCTGTTTTACCCAATTTTGATTTACTCAAATCTTAAAATCTAGCCGTTGGATTTTGACGAAGTCTATATCGTTGGAAAGGCCTTCCCAATGCGGTCCTAACGGTTCCAGTTTTGGGAAAATCCGACGGTCGGATCTTTCGGTATAACTGTTTAAAGTTACGATTGTCGAAACGCGAACTACAACGCGCTTTTCATTTAATATATATATATATATATATATATATATATATAATAAATATAAATCGTTTGGCGATTTCAACTATTATCGTCTATTCTTTTATCGCATCTAAAATGACGATAAAAATATCACTTTTAATATCTCTGTTTTATTTACACTAAATGTAAATAAAGTATAGTTTATTTATCTTCCAATTTATTTACACTAAATGTAAATAAATTGTAATCTTTTTCTTTTCCTATTTATTTACCTAAATGTAAATAGATGTATTCTTATCTTTTTCTTATTTATTTACCTAATGTAAGTAAAAGTTTACATTTACTTTTTCTATATTTATTTACATTAATTGTAAATAGATGTATCTAATTTCTCTTTCTTATTTATTTACTCTATTTGTACATAAATGTTTTTAATTTCTTATTCTTATTTATTTACACTATTTGTAAATAATGTTTTAATTTCTTATTCACTTACACTATTTGTAAATAAATGTTTATCTTGACTTTTACTATATTTATTTATACTAATTATAAATAAACGCATCTTTTACTTTTATCTTATTTATTTACCCTAATGTAAATAAATGTTTACTTTTACTATTTCTATATTTATCTAAATGTAAATAAATATTTCTCTACTTCTTTTCCTTACTCTATGTTTTATTTACTCTAATTATTCGTAGAAATTTACATATATAAAAATGTAAATTTAGAAAAATATAAATATGCTTTAACCTCCCACATTGGATAAGTATTGTTGTGATTACTGGACAGCCGGGCGGGTCCGGGCGGGTTTACATCACAACTCAATCCAACCTCGGGTTTAAGCATACTAATTCATACTGGAAATGGAATAAATATTTTTCTTTTACTTCAAATGACAAAATGTATTCTTTTATTTTCCTTTACATAAAATGTTAACAAAATGTTAATTTTGTTATAATTCTTTTAACATTAACAAAATGTGAATGTTGTTATAATTCTTTTAAATAAACAAAGGTGTTATTTTAATCCTATTAACGTTTTATAAACAAAAATGTTATTTTTAATGTCTATTGACATTTTGTAAACAAAATGTCCCTTTTTAATCACATTAACATTTTATAATCAAAATGTCTTTTTTTTTCATTCTTATTAAAGTGACAAAAATGTATGTTTTAAGGTAAATACGCTACTATCATGTCATATTTTCAAATTGATTCATCTTTGTTTTCAACAAAAAATATATGAATAAAAGTGTCATTATTTTTGTTTTCAACAAAAATCATATTAACAAAGGTATATTTCTATTCTATGTTTTATTTGCATCTAAAAATGTAAATAAAAAGTATACTACTTTTTCTACGTTTTATTTTTATTATTTATTTACCTAAGTGTAGATAAATGGTTTACTATTATTTTTAATCCATTTTTTTCATATAAAAATGTCCCTTCTTCTTTATCCAATTTCCTAACCTAAAAATGTACAGTTTACTTGATCCAGTTCAATAACATAAAAATGTATAATTTACTCATCTCATTTTTACAACACGAAAATGTACTTTTTACCTATCACCCTTTTGTAACATAGAAATGTATAATTTCCTCTTAATCCATTTTATTGCATAAAAATGTGATTTTAACTAATTTATCTTTTATACACAAAAATGTACTTTTAAATTAGTTTACTCTTTTCACATGAAAATGTGCTATTTATCTAAGTGAAATATAAATAAGGATTATCACAAATTCTGTCATGTCAATTTGGTGACAAATATGATAACCAAAATTATGGTTTTTGTCTAACCATCCCATTTACCTAACGTCGTAACTTTAATGTCAAAATGCGAAAATATGGGTTTTTGTCTAACCCCTTCTATGTACCCAACGACGAATATTTCAATGTCACACACATACAATACAACATAGGGGTGTATAATTTTGAAGAATCTAAATAAAAGGTCCCATCTTTACTTTATTTTATAAATAAAAATAAAGATTAAAACTCACATTTTATTTCATAAATGAAAATAAAGATTAAACTTGCATTTGATTATGTAAACAAAAGGAAGGTAAAAATTTGTCTTTTGTTTTGTAAAACAAAAAAAAATAAAGATAAGAACTTGTTACTTATTTTGTAAACAAAAATAAAGATAAAAACTTACATTTTATTATGTTAACAAAATTAAAAAAGAAACTTGCTTTTTATTATGTTGACAAAATAAAGGATAAAAATTGGTATTTTATTATGTAAACAAAAATAAAGATTAAAACTTTATTTATCTTTTAAATAAAATGTAAAAGATCTAAACTTCCTTTATTTTATAAATCAAAGATCAAAATAAAGATTTAATTCTTATTGTATAAATCAAAACAAAAATTCACCTTTCTTTTTGTTATTTTGTTAATCAAAATAAACTCCCGCTTTTCATTTTATGTGGTGAATCACAATATAGGTTTAAACTTTCTTTTGTGAACAAGAATAAAACTCAATTTTACCTTTTATTTTGTAAAACAAAAATAAAGGTTTAATTTCTTATTTTATTTGTAAAACAAAATAAAGGTTAATTTCTATTTGAGAAACAAAATAAAGAGTTAATTTCTTATTTGAGAAATAAAATAAAGTTTTAATTTCTTATTTGAGAAAAAAAAAAGTAAGGATGAGAACTTCACAGAGATTACATCAAAATTTAAAGATCTAGAGAACATGGCTCTATCATGGCATCACAGGCATTACAAATCATATAAACAAATATGTGTTTCAACAACAAATAGAATAAACATCCACAACAAACAGAATAAACATCCACAAAATTCATCACATACAGATCTGTATTATACGCATTTCCATCACCAAATAATTAAATTAAATAATTAATTATTCATATAAAAGAAGGATTCTCACATTCGTTGTAGATTATGGTCCAAATTCCAACAGTTCAAAATGGTCCTTTTTCAGTCCAGCGATGTAGATCTGGTTTTTACGATCAGAACGCCGCCCTTCTTTCTTCTTCAGGAACAAAGGCCGAACCTTTCGACAGGCAATGGAGGGTAGCGCCTGGGAATTGACTGCGGTGGCTCGGGTGGTTGTTGCGGTTGCATATCGATGGTGGAATGCGGTGACAACGAATGGTGGAAGGGAAGAGCAAAGATTTTGGAGGCCGCCATTTGATTTGCAAGATTTAATTTTCGGTGAGGATGGATTTGGGGAAAACGTTTGACTGAGAGAAAAAAAGTAAAGGGGAAAGTGATAAAAAGAAAGGGAAGGGAACGGTTTTTATAAAAGGGGAGAGGCGCAAGGAGAGATACATGAAAGGACAGGGTAAAAAAAAAAAGAATGCGTTAACTTCCTTAGATCATGAAAGAAACGGTCCATATGTTTCACTGATTCAAATACTGGATATTTAATTAATTAATTAATTCCATGAATGTATTTAATATTAAAAGGAAAGCATTTATGTTATATTATGTATTTTATATAAATAAATCATTCAATCTTTTTGGTATTCATCTTTAATTCAAACCCAAACGTTACTAGCTTACAATAAGGCTCATATTAGTTATAGGAATCATTTACGTACATTATAAATTTCTTGGTTTCATAAATTATATTTAACACGACAATATTAATTATAGGAATTAATCAAATTTAATGTAGTCCATTAATTTCCATTATTCAATCCTTAACTCAATTTCAAACGTTACCAACTTAGTCCCAATCTAACATTGGACTCATGTTTAGTCAAGTTAAGTAATAATAAATGTTTTAAAATTTTCTTATTAATTTACACTATTTGTAAATAGATGTTTTAATTTCTTTTCATATTTATTTACTAAATATAAATTAATATTCTTTTTCTCTTTTTCTAATTTACAAAGAAATGTCAACTTTGTTTCAACTATATTATTTAAATTAACATGGTAATTTAGTTTTGTCTAATTTGTTTTACAACCATTTCATGATAACAAGATGACATATTTGTTTTGAATTATTTCATTTTAACAAATATGATATATTTGTTTTTCACTATCTTTTTTTTTTTTGTATTAATAAATTTATTTAATTCTTAAATTTACTTAGGGATGAAACTTTCCATTTTCTTTGGTTTAATGTAATCAATTTATGAGGGGAAGGGAAAAATGTTTCATTTCCTTTCTTTAAATTATTTAATTAATGGGGATAGTTAGAGAAGGAAACTTTCATTTCCTTTCTAATGTGACATACTATAACAAAAATGTTATTCTTAATAAATGTCATTTTTGTAGCATGGCATTTATAATACGACATAAATGACACTTTTAATACTAACATGAATAACCTTTATATATTCTAATATAATATTTCTGACCAAGTGACATTTTTGTTCCAGTTTAACATTTCTAAAAAAAGAGAAGTGACCCTTTTTATCTAATTTAACATTCCTAATAAAAAAAGTTATTTTTCATCTAACGTAATTTTTCTAATATAAAATGCCCCTTTAACTAATGTAACATTTCTATACACAAAATGTTCTTTTTTTAACTAATGTCACATTTCATATAGAATGTCCCTTTTTCTTATAAATAATGTAACATTTCTATATATAAAACGTTATTTTCTTTTTCTTTGACAATTCTAGTGAAACATTTATCATAAAGATGACAATCTAATTCTAATGTACATTCTAACGATATGACATCATTTTTATAACGAAGTAAATTTCTAACGATAATAACAATTGTAATTTCTAATATAAATGGCAAATGTATGTTACATGAATATTTTTATCTCGCTAACAATAATCTAATTTGACAAAATTGATTTTTAGTTTTAACACAAATCCTTTTGATAAATTTTTTTTTTCTTTCCTACTCTACCTATATTCATATGCGATAAAAATCTGATTTTTATTTTCTACACAAATTATATTTAACATGAATATAATTCACCAAATCATCACAGCCACAATCAATCAGTCGGTCTCAATTTTATACAACGCACATATGGTTTAATGTTAAAACATTTATCAAGTTATGTATATTAAGTTAAAGCTTAAATTCAAATTCCCAAAATGCAGCGCTATTTCAAACTCCTTTTATAATTAAATTAAATTTATTTGTCTTAACTTCGATTAAAATATATTTTTTTAGCCATTATTATTCAAAATAAATTATTTTAAATATCCTAAATCCATTAAAATTTCTAAAATAAAAATTTTAAATTGGCTCCAAAATTCCGGGTTGTTACATGTTCCTTGAGTGCTTGTCTGATATTTAGGCCTTTGGGGTTTGTGCTTAGGGAATGTCGAGTTCGACTAGGACGGTTTGTGTGAGATATAAGTAGTTGTTGTGATTTCCAATGAACGATATCTCAGCTTACTCGAGGAGTGATGTGCAGCCGTGACATGATAAGACTGTTCAATGGTATGGGCTGATGCGAGTTAGACTCGATAGGGTTATGAGATGACTCGAGTGGGACTCGAGAAAGATGCAAAGTAATGGATTGTTTAGGACCCTATGTTGATGTTCTTTTTGAAGGAATAGCATGTGTTCGTTGATCATGGAAGATGCAACGAGGGTTAGGATGACTCAAGTTGGACTTGAACTCGTAAAAGAAAATAGGTGTTCGTTGATCTTAGAGATGCAACGAATAGGGAGACGACTCACGCTGGATTAGAGTTTGTCGGTAATGGTTACTCAAGACAGGGTCTGAGTTTATCGGTAATAGATTGACTCAAGTTGGACTCGAGAAGGCTGCAAGGAAATGGATTGGCTCGAGTTGGACTCGAGAGGGCAGCAAGATAATGGATAGACTTGGGTGGGACTCGAGTGTTTTAGGCAGACTAGAAGCAGGGGTATCTAGGGACGCTCGTTACCTTGGATCCATTGGACGTGATCTAGTTATCGTTGGAGGATAAACGTACGTTGGACGTACGGTAGTCTGTATGGAGGCGGGGCTTCCGTTAGCCTTGGGATTGGTTAGACCAGTCAAGTAGGTACCGACGTGTGTATGGCTTTAGCAGGCGATAGATAGGACATGTTTGATGGATGTTATGGTTGCTATGTTTGTTCCTATTTTATTCCCTTGAGTAGACTATCATCTGGAGGATTCTGGTAATAGAGAACGAAGAGATGACGGTACACACAGATGCATGTGGTACCAGACTAGGTGATGTACTGATGCATTGAGTAGGAGACATGCCAGTTTAGGTGCTATGTTTCTTGAATGAAAGTAACTGGAGTATATCGTGGGATATGATTTCAGACCTAAGTATGGATTGGATCCAGAAATGTTAACAAGTTTGACGATCAAACCGACTTTGATTGAGAGGATTGGTTCCAGTCAAAGGGACGATCCCAATCTATTGGAAATCATCTCCAAGGTAGAGATGGGCATTGACAGTGAGAAGATGAACAAGTATGGACTTGACCGAGGAAGATGGCTTCGAAAGAATGATAGACTAGTTGTGCCCAATGTCAATGGGTTGAGAGATGAAGTTCTTAGAGAACGTCATCACTCAAAACTGACTATGCACCCTCCCATGGTAACAAAATGTATCGAGACATGAAGCAGACCTACTACTGGAAAGGGATGAAGAGAGACGTTGGGAAGTTTATCTCCAAGAGTATAAATTGCTAGTTAGTTAAAGCTGAGTAAAGGAAGCCTAGTGGTTTGTTACAATCGTTGAAAATTCCCAAATGGAATTGGGAATAAGTCTCGATGGATTTCATAGATGGTTTACCGAGGATTAGATCGGGCCATGATAGCATTTGGGTGATTGCGGATCGATTGACCAGAAGTGTAAGGTTCATACCGATCAAGTCAAATAGAACGGCAACTAAATTAGCAGAATTGTATATGAAGTGGGTAGTGATATTTCATGGAATACCCAAAGGCATTGTGAGTGACCGAGATCCTTTGTTCACTAGTGGACTTTGGAAGAGCTTACAAGAGGCGTTAAGATCAGAATTACATCTCAGTACTGCGTATCATCCTCAAACCGACGAACCGACGGTCAAACAGAAAGCGTGAATCGAGTATTAGAAGATCTCTTGAGGTCTTGCATATTGGATTTTGGCGGATCATGGGATGACCATTTACATCTAGTGGAGTTCTCATATAATAACAGTTATCAATCCAGTATTGGTATGGCTCCATATGAAGCTTTGTACGGAAGACCGTGCAACTCACCGTCATGTTGGTTAGAAACTGGTGAGAAGTTTGTGCTTGGACCAGATGTGATAAGAGAAACCTTAGACAAGATTAAGATCATTCGACAACGAATGAAGGCTGCCCAAGCTAGGCAGAAGAATTATGCTGATAAGAAGAGAAGAGATTTAAAATTCTCCATTGGTGACTTGGTTTTTGTCAAGATTTCCCCATTAAAGAGTGTGATACGATTTGGTAGGAGATGCAAGTTAACACCAAGATTTTTTGGTCCATTCCCAGTTCTCGAGCAAATTGGGAATTTAGCATATAAAGCTGAATTACCAGAGAAGATGGCAGGAGTTCATAACGTATTTCATGTTTCCCAGTTAAGGAAATTCGTGCATGACCCCTATATGACTATTTCACCTGATCAGTTGGATGATATCGAAGTAGAACCCGAGGCGGTTGGGAACCGCAAGCCGATTCGTATTGTCGAGCACGATATGAAGAAACTTCGAAGGAAAGCGGTGAATCTAGTCAAGATTCAGTGGGGCGAGGATGAGAATGAATTTACTAGGGAGACAAAGGAGAGCATTAGGAAGACATATCCAGAACTCTTTGCCTGATAAGATTTTAATTATAACTTAGTTTTCCGCATGCTAGGATAGACTTTTTTGTTTGTTTCGCATGTTTGATTGTTGTATATGGCTGATAGGCATGCTGGATCCTTTGTTTATTACTTAGTTGAGGAATTTCGGGGGCGAAATTTCTTAAAGGGAAAAGAATGTAACGACCCGCATTCTATGCATCGAAGGATCGTAGAATATTTCTTTCTTTCACATACGAAGTCATATATCCATGTAACTTTGGAAGACGACTATTAGGGTCATTTCCCATGTTCATGAATTTTGCCGATTTTTAAATGACCGTTTTGCCCCTAGCTGATTTTGTTTCAGCTATAACTTTTGATTGAAGAGGAATTTTGACCTGAAACCACTTCCATTAGATTCGGATGATGGTTTACCTTTCCGTAGAGTGTCATATATAAAAAACGGACTTACCATTTGGGAGATATGGCTGAAATAAGGTTTAGAAGGTGAAAAACTACTTAACCGGGCCAAATGAGGTGATTAGTGAATGGGCCCATAACCCATTTCGGGATAAGGGTTATGGGAGGCTGAAATGAAGTAGGTTTTCATTTTATTTCAGTTTTCTAGCCGCCATTTACCTCTTAGAAACCCTAACAATGGCCTCCACCTTCTAAAATCATCCCAAATCGCTTTTTAATCAAAGATTAATCTTAGCAACGTCAAATTAAGGAGAAATAGCACCAAAGCAAGGTTGGAGCTGCTGTTAGTGTGACGGCCCACCCCGCACCAGCCGACATTTTAATGAAAATGCGCTGTGTCAATGTCCAACCAGCACGGGACGATCCCCAAAGAAAGGAAAAGAATGGAATTTGAAGCTAGAACTACCAAAGGAACCTGTAGATGTCTCACAGCGCATGGAATGAAATATAATAATAACATACTTTGACATAAAACAGGCGAGACAGTGCATAAGCTAAAAACTAAACATCGTAGCAGTGTAAAATCCAAATACGACTTATGTTCCACATCATCATTATTATAACTTTAAAACTGTCTCTAAAGCAAAAGAAAGGAAAGGCACGCTACTAATGCCCAGAGTAGTGACCATCAGCGACACAGGGAGAATATATGTAGGTAATATGTAGGAGCCTCCTGCTCGTCTCCGGTACAGCTACTCGTGCACAACCAGCTAACCTGTCTCTAGTCTGCCCATTTAAGAGCACCCAGAGTAATAAGAAGAGACATAAAACTCTGGGTCAGACAAAAGTCTGGTATGAGCGATAAGCAACAAAACAGAACAATAACAGGTATACTAAACCATACCTGAACATGGACCTACAACCAAAGAGTTAGCACAACATACCGTACAATACTCTAAGGTGCCACTAACATATGGTGTAAAGGATACGGGGGTGGGGGTGTGCATGTCATAGTGATGTCAAACAATCAAGCATAGCAACCATCTTCACATCTCTCACTCAGTGCGTAAAGCATACGATATCCACTGCTTTGATCACCCAAATCCTTGCTATGATCACTCTGCCCCATGGAGTCATGGCATCTCCACTGCACTGATCCATAGCCCCTAGTCCTTGCTATGTCCACTCTACCCCATGAAGTCATGACGACTTCACTGCATTGGCTCATAGCCATGCTGCGATCACTCTGCCCCATTGAGTTAGTGTGCACGTTTATATAGTGTGTGTTTTGTGTAGAGAATTTCTGTGTGCGCAGTGTGCACTGTGTTCATGAGTCAAGTAAGTGTCATTTTTATCCATTGAGTTCTTTGGCAATATATTGGTTTTGAAAATGAATGTATAAATTTTAATGTGTGTGTTAGCGTCATTTGCTTAAGGTGTGCGTTGTATTTTAAATATATATATTATAATTTTTCTGTGTATGACTACCCCACTGCACTGATCCTATAACACCCCGAATTTTCTGAGAATATTAAGTTTAACAAATTCAAGAACACTTAATTTTTAGAAGTAGAATTAAGTGAAACGGGTTGCGCTATTATGTTCATCTCAAAATTTTGGTCAAGATAGACATTTGGTTTGCATAAAACAGATACCTTATGAAGAAGTTATAAAGCCTTGAAGTTTGTATGCATATAAGAAATATATATATATATACATATATATATATATATAAATTAAATAAATAAATATGCAAAAAAAGTCCAAACAGCGAATCGGGAGGGGGAATAACCGAACCGGTCCATTTTTGAGGTCGACCCGAGCCTCGCTGGGTCGACTAGGGGTTGATTCAGGGTGTTTGTCTGTCAACCCGTGGGCCGATTCGCTCTAAGGAAGATGTGGCATCTGATTGGTTCTCATGGTTTAGGGTTAATCTAATGGTCCTAAAACACTCTCTACAACTATATAAAGACCCTAAACCTAAAACCTAATTCTATTATTCACTCTCATCTAAATTTAACCGCCACTAAAACCAAAATCAAATTAAAACTAATCTAATTCAACTAAGAGTATTCAACGATCTACATCAAAGGCGAGCAATTCAGTTTCAGAATGCAGATCCCTGAAATCAAGTTTTTCCTTTTGATTGTAAGTGTAGTTATTTTCATATGTGAATAAATTAAAGACATGATTTGTAATGAATTGTAAAATAGAATTGTATCAAGTTGTCTGTGATGCTGATTCATGTTTATTCATGTCTATTCTATCATATATGCCTATGAACTATTGTGGTCTATCGAACCTATCATGTTATGTGGAAATTGGTGAGTAAACCTATGATGTTGTATAGGAATTTGTGAATGAAATTATCATATGTAAGTTTGGTGATATTATGATACATACAAGTTTTAGGCTAAGTCATGTCGTTTACGCCTAATTGTTTAGAGCCAATATGCATACATGTTTAGATCTACGACCTTATATGTTTAGATCTACAACTTTACATGTTAGATCCATATGCCTTTATGATAGATCTAATTTGCAAGTTCACCACTACATGCCAAGTTTAACTTGTATAGTTTTATGTAAATTCATATGCTTGTGGTTCATGTTGCATAGATCAAATTTGCAAGTTCATATGCAAGATACATGTTTTATGTTAGTCAAGATCTATATATATGTTCATATGCAAGATACAAGTTTTATGTTAGACCCTAGTCAAGATCTATATATATATATATGTGTGTGTGTGTGTGTGTGTGTGTATATATATATATATGTGTGTGTGTGTGTATATATATATATGTGTGTATATATATATATATATGTTCATATGCAAGTTTCATGTTCTGTGTTAGATCCAAAAATTAGATCTATATTTATATGCAAGTTTGTAAAGTGGATTCATGCAAGTTCATATTATCATTATTGTTGGATCTAGTTCACATCTACATGTTAAAGTTAAACTTATACATGCTCTGGAAAGTACATGTCACGATTCTCCTAAATTATGCTAGTTTATAAACCAAGTTGTGTTCACCTATGCCTAGATCTACATGTTCACATGCTTAGGCTTATGCTACTTCTATCCAATCTAATTGCAAGTTTCGTGGGACATGTTAATTTAAATTTACGTGACATATGTTTGATTAAATGTTCCCTTCTTTTACCTCTTGTTTATAAATTGGGCTAATTTGCAGGCCCAATGACTTTATGTGATTAATGTGAACGTACAACGGGGGTAACGTTGGGAAAAACTTGGAAATTACACATAATTGACATATTTGGCTCATGTCATGTAATTAACGAGTGGCATAAAAATGGTATAGTTTTTATACCAAAAACCATGAACTTGAATTAGAGGGAAAGTCGGCAATGATAATAAATTGTTGACAAATTTACATATAAGCATAAAAGGAAAAATATGTAAATTTAGAAAAGACGAATATGCCTAACACGAGGTTAGACTGAGTTGTGGTGTAAAACTGCCCAGAATCGACCGGCACATCCAGTGAGCACAACAATACCTGTCTAATGTGGGTGGTTAGTGCATTAAGACCAAAAAGGACCCGAGGTTAGACTGAGTTGTGGTGTAAAACTGCCCGGAACCGACCGGCACATCCAGTGACCACAACAATACCTGTTTAATGTGAGTGGTTGGTGCTTTAATAAAGCTAAGTCAAGATTGGTAGGGTTAAGTCAATTAAGGAAAACACTTAACCAATTCAACATGTTAACTAAACTGATGGGTGAGGTTAAGTAAATTTAGAACACTTAACCGTTATAACATGTTAATTAGACAAGTGGATGAGGTTAAGTAAATTTAGAAAACTTAACCTTTATAACATGTTAATTAGACAAGTGGGTGAGGTTAAGTAAATTTAGGAACACCTAACCAATATAACTTGATTTATGGAAAGGTTAAGTTAAAATAAGAGGGCAACACTTAACCAATATAACTTGATTTGTAGTAAGGTTAAGTTAACACAAGAAGGCAACACTTAACTAAAGTAACATGACATGTAGGTGGGTTAAGTTAACTTGAATTAAGTGACGACACTTAACCAATACAAAAAGATGAATACGTGGGGTTAAGTTAATAAGAAACACTTAACCAATATAACTTGATGAATGAACGGGGTTAAGTTAATAGGAAACACTTAACCGATCCAACATGATAAGTAAGAAGGGTCAAGTTAATAAGAAATGCTTAACCAACATGACATGATGAATGAGTGGGTTAAGTTAACATGAGCAGACAACACTTAACTAATATGGCGTAATGTGTGGGAGGGTTAAGTACATATCAGTTTGGTGGGTAATATTAGTAAATATAGCCTCACAAAAGTTAACCATAAAATAAACATGCTTGAATCAGTGGAAGGGTTAAGTACGTATCGGGTTGGTGGGTAATATTAGTGCATATAGGCCCACAAAACTTAACTATTAAATAAACATGCTTGAATCGATGGGAGGGTTAAGTACATCTCGTGTAGATGGGTAATATTAGTACATATAGGCCCACAAAACTTAACCGTTTATTAAAAATGTTTGAATCTATGGGAGGGTTAAGTACATATCGGGTTGGTGGGTAATATTAGTAAATATAGGCCCACAAACTTAACCAATAGGAAACCCTAGTAATGGGGACCCATTTCAGCAGTAACCCACATGGATGTATCATGGTACCCTGAACTAGGCAGGGTGGGGCACGATTACTGGGCTGATTATAAGCGATCAAAGCAGCGGAAGGGGGTACGTCAGTGTAGGTTCCGACGGTTTACGGGCGTGCACGTACTTCGTAGTGGGAAAAAGCAGGCACTGAGTACCAGTAGTTATACACTGTGCATCTTGAATCGTGTCGGGTCGCTGTCATAAGGATTGATACACCTTATGGTGGGACTAGCATAGGGAATCTACACGCAAGAGAGGGCCGATTGGCACAGACACATGGAAAATGAATACAAGTAGGGAGCCGATCGATAGGGTAGTAAAGGTACATCTAACATGTTCACGGCAATTAGGCTGATTGAGGTGGAATCCTCATGATAGATGTACACCTGAAGGCTACCACAATTACGGGATTTGGGATCACGATTATCATTTTATACAGATTATTAGTTGGGACACTAGTTAGGTGGTGCAGAGATAAATATAGAAATCAGATTAACAGAGTAGTTGCGAAGCAGAGAAAAAGTAGAAGCGCATTCAGTTCACCTTGCACTTATCTTGTCTTTAGATACCTTGTTTTTATGGTATTGTCCTATTTTCGGTTTATTCATGTCATAATCCTTTATCTTGTTTGCATGTTGAAAGATCACTGGACTTACCAGACTTATGTCTGACCTAGTTTGCTTTTCGCCTCTTTTCTTCCGTTTCCCCCCCAGGTAGTCAGGGAGGGAATAACTCAGCCTAACTTGGACCACTTCTCTTTCCAAGCTTGAAGATTAGTTGGTGTATCGCTTTGGACTCTCTATCTTCCACTGCTATGGCTGGTTCATGATTTATCAGGGAATATCATTATTTTTACGCTTCTTTTATTCTTAGAAGTTTTTAAATCAAGACAGAAATTCTATGTATTACTTTTAAGTATGATTGAGACAACTGTAGTAAAAGTTTGACTGAACCACATTGTTTATAAAATAATTTTTATTTTCGCTGCTTTATTTGTCTGTCTTGTAATTCATCTGCATCTTTTACCTATAATGCTCCACCGAAGTTAAGGCATTCCCTCTGTAAGTGACCTTAACAGAGGTGGGGTGTTTCACTTGGTATCAGAGCTGAAGGTTATCGGATCAGATAAAAGATTTGAAAAATTATTTTCAAAACGGTTTTAAAAGAAGCATTTTCAAAAGAAAAGTTTTGTTTTAAAGGCGTATTCCCAAAATCCATATGCACTATCTTTTGATCCTCTGTTTGAATCCTTATTTCCTGAGTCTCCAGGGCTCCTGGCTTTCTGGGAGGTAACCTAATCGCTGCATGGTTCCGTAGGCTCGACGAGACTACGACACTTGTCAAAGGGAAAACAAGTGCCCAACTTCCATTTATGGCCGTAGTAGTTTCACCTGCGGCTAATTTTCTTTCGAGCTTTGTAGGATTCTCCGTGCGATGGAGACAGCTTTCGAGAGACCTGTCAACAAGTTACACAAGGATGGCAAAGATGAGAATGAGGGAGTTTGGCTAAGGAGCACAACACAAGGATGAAGAACTCATGGATATGGACTTGGTTCGCAATGGAGGGGAGGAAAGAATAGTAAAACCTAAAACAAGAGGAAGTATCTTTATTTTGGTATAACGGGTCTTATAGTTAAGGGCAAGGGCAAGAACAAAAGACAGGATTTTCTGGAAGGCAAGTGCATGCTCTCACCACCAGCATACTTGAGAGAGAGGTAGTAAGGTTTTTGTTGAAAATTTTAGTTTTTCTTCTTGATCATCCTGCTAGTACTCTTTTTGATTTTTGCGCTTCGCATTCATTTATATCTGCTTCCATAGTTGAGTCTCTGCACCCTAGAGCTTGTATAGTAGAGGATCCCATTATTGTCTCAAGTCCAATTTGTGGTTCAGCTCATTTATCTTTGGCTTGTAATGATTTGAGATACTTATGTTTTTGGTTTCATGGGCTATGGGTTGATTCTAGGTATGGATTAGTTAGCTAGTAATTGTGAAAGGAGGGTAGTTAGACTTTCGACTTGCCTCGGGAATACCCTCGAAATTTCGTGCGATCCTAAGGGATCAGTTTGTCTTAGCTACCTAGAATCACTTTATGTATTAATCGACGATTTTCGATCCGTTAGAGTAGTCCATAAGTACGCAGATTTTTTTTGATTAAGGTTAGGAGTTTTCCACCTAAAAACTCGAGATAGACTTCCGCATATATCTAGTTGACAATGCAAAGCCAGTTATGCGATCAACGATAGTTTTGGAGCAGGATTGGCGAGGGTAGCCAGAGTCGGTTAAGTGCTCAATTGTTTGGTTGTTTTACTAGTATCATCTCACATAAATCATCCAAATTCGGAGGAGGTATTCCTTGGGTGCTTGTCTGATATTGGTTTATGCCTTTGGGGCTTGTACTTGAGGAATGCCAAGTTCGACTAGGATGGTTTGCGTGAGAGATATCAACCCTCAGATTTGTGACATGAGGGATAAGCTAAGTAGAAGAGAGACCTTTAATCATCTTAGTATATACACTTGGTATCATGGTTAACTTCTTTTTATCTTGGAAAGATAGTTCGACAAAGTTGGATACCCTCTAGCATAGTAAATGGTCGAGGTGCTATCTTTACTAGTGGGTTTTGGAAATGGAGGTCAAGAAGCTTCACAATCGTGAAGTTAAATTAGTTAAGGTACAGTGGAGTGAAGCTCAAAGAAGATGCGACTTAGAAGACTGAAGACTAGATACGCGCATCATACCCTTTTTGAGGGTATATCCTTGATTCCTCCTTTTTTAGTAATATTTATTTGCATGCTAGTCTTTATCTTTTAAGTATATCCTCTCGGTCCTATCCTCGATCCTTAGGTAGAAGCCAATGGATGAAAACATGTGTTTGAGGCATGTTATGATTGATGGTTGCAAGTGTTTTCTAGTGGTTGCTCGTGGATGCATATACACACATTAGGCACTAGATCAGCTCAGTCACTTTCATATTGCATATGCATATGAATGTATTTGTATATGGATAGAAACTTGATGTGTTATCATATGGATGTTGCATATGGATGAGTGAATATGCATACATAAAGTATTTACATGATTAGGGATATTTGCATACATATTGGATGCATGACACTCTCATGATTCGCATTAAGGAGGTCAATTGGATCAGTAGACCACTTGATTTTGCACTAGATAAGAGACATATACACACTCTCTGCATATGTTCATATGGCATTAGAAGTCTTTTAAGAACAATGGATGCATGTGGATGATGGATGAGTAGATGGATGATTGGATGTTAGGATGCATTCTTCTTAACTTGAAGATTTCGAGGATGAAATCCTTAAAGGAGGGAAGAATGTAACACCCCGAATTTTCTTAGAATATTAAAATTAACAATTCAAGAACACTTAATTTTTAGAAGAAGAATTAAGTGAAATGGGTTGCGCCATTACGTTCGTCTCAAAATTTTGGTCAAGATAGACATTTGGTTTGCATAAAACGGATACCTTATGAAGAAGTTATTAAGCCTTGAAGTTTGTATGCATATGAGAAAAATATATATATATATAGATATATATATATATATATATATATATATATATAAATTAAATAAATAAATATGCAAAAAAAGTTCAAAATAGCGAATCGGGAGGGGGAATAACCGAACCGACCCATTTTTGAGGTCGACCCGAGCCTTGCTGGGTCGACTAGGGGTTGATTTAGGGTGTTTGGCTGTCAACCCGTGGGCCGATTCGCTCTAAGGCAGATACGGCATCTGATTGGTTCTCATGGTTCTGGGTTAATCTAGTGGTCCCAAAACACTATCTACAACTATATAAAGACCCTAAACCTAAAACCTAATTCTATTGTTCACTCTCATCTAAACTTAGCCGCCACTAAAACCAAAATCAAATTAAAACTAATCTAATTCAACTAAGAGTATTCAACGATCTACATCAAAGGCGAGCAATTCAGTTTCAGAATGCAGATCCCTGAAATCAAGTTTTTCCTTTTGATTGTAAGTGTAGTTATCTTTCATATGTGAATAAATTAAAGATATGATTTGTAATGAATTGTAAAATAGAATTGTATCAAGTTGTCTGTGATGCTGATTCATGTTTATTCATGTCTATTCTATCATATATGCCTATGAACTATTGTGGTCTATCGAACCTATCATGTAAATTGGCAAGTATACCTATGATGTTGTATAGGAATTTGGAAATGAAATTATCATATATAAGTTTGGTGATATTATGATACAAACAAGTTTTAGGCTAAGTCATGTCATTTATGCCTAATTGTTTAGAACCATTATGCATACATGTTTAGATCTACGACCTTATATGTTTAGATCTACAACTTTATATGTTACATCCATATGGCTTTATGATAGATCTAATTTGCAAGTTCACCACTACATCCCAAGTTTAACTTGTATAATTTTATGTAAATTCATATGCTTGTGGTTCATGTTGCATAGATCAAATTTGCAAGTTCATATGCAAGATACATGTTTTATGTTAGTCAAGATCTATATATATGTTCATATGCAAGATACAAGTTTTATGTTAGACCCAAGTCAAGATCTATATATATATATATATGTATATATATGTGTGTGTGTGTGTATATATATATGTGTGTGTGCGTGTGTATATTATATATATGTGTGTGTGTGTATATATATATATAAATATGTTCATATGCAAGTTTCATGTTCTGTGTTAGATCCAAAAATTAGATCTATATTTATATGCAAGTTTGTAAAGTGGATTCATGCAAGTTCATATTATCATTATTGTCAGATCTAGTTCACATCTACATGTTAAAGTTAAACTTATACATGCTCTGAAGTGTACATGTCAAGATTCTCCTAAATTATGCTAGTTTATAAACCAAGTTTTGTTCACCTATGCCTAGATCTACATGTTCACATCCTTAGGCTTATGCTAGTTCTATCCAATCTAATTGCAAGTTTCGTGAGACATGTTAATTTAAATTTACGTGACATATGTTTGATTAAATGTTCCCTTCTTTACCTCTTGTTTATAAATTGGGCTAATTTGCGGGCCTAATGACTTTATGTGATTAACGCGAATGTACAACGGGGCTAACGTGGGAAAAAACATGGAAATTACACATAACTGACATATTTGGTTCATAGTCATGTAATTAACGAGTGACATAAAAATGGTATAGTTTTTAGGCCAAAAACCATGAACTTGAATTAGAGGGAAAGTGGGCCATGACAATAAATTGTTGACAAATTTACATATAAGCATGAACGGGTAAATATGTAAATTTAGAAAAGACGAATATGCCTAACACGAAGTTAGACTGAGTTGTGGTGTAAAACTGCCCGGAACCGACCAGCACATCCAGTGACCACAACAATACCTGTCTAATGTGGGTGGTTAGTGCATTGAGCCCAAAAAGGACCCGAGGTTAGACTGAGTTGTGATGTAAAACTGCCCAGAATCGACCGGCACATCCAGTGACCACAACAATACCTGTCTAATGTGAGTGGTTGGTGCTTTAATAAAGCTAAGTCAAGATTGGTAGGGTTAAGTCAATTAAGTAAACACTTAACCAATTCAACATGTTAACTAAACTGATGGGTGAGGTTAAGTAAATTTAGAACACTTAACCGTTATAACATGTTAATTAGACAAGTGGGTGAGGTTAAGTAAATTTAGAACACTTAACCTTTATAACATGTTAATTAGACAAGTGGGTGAGGTTAAGTAAATTTAGAAACACTTAACCAATATAACTTGAATTATGAAAAGGATAAGTTAAAATAAGAGGGCAACACTTAACCAATATAACTTGATTTGTAGTAAGGTTAAGTTAACACAAGAAGGCAAAACTTAACCAAAGTAACATGACACGTAGGTGGGTTAAGTTAACTTGAATTGATTGATGACACTTAACCAATACAACAAGATGAATACGTGGGGTTAAGTTAAAAAGAAACACTTGACTGATATAACTTGATGAAGGAACGAGGTTAAGTTAATAGGAAACACTTAACCGATCCAACATGATAAGTAAGAAGGGTCAAGTTAATAAGAAATGCTTAACCAACATGACATGATGAATGAGTGGGTTAAGTTAACATGAGCGGACAACACTTAATTAATATGGTGTAATGTGCGGGAGGGTTAAGTACATATCGGGTTGGTGGGTAATATTAGTAAATATAGGCCTACAAAACTTAACCATTAAATAAACATGCTTGAATCAGTGGAAGGGTTAAGTACATATCGGGTTGGTGGGTAATATTAATAAATATAGGCCCACAAAACTTAACTACTAAATAAACATGATTGAATCGATGGGAGGGTTAAGTACATCTTGTGTAGGTAGGTAATATTAGTACATATAGACCCATAAAACTTAACCATTTATTAAAAATGCTTGAATCGATGGGAGGGTTAAGTACATATCGGGTTGGTGGGTAATATTAGTAAATATAGGCCCACAGACTTAACCAATAGGAAACCCTAGTAACGGGGACCCATTTTAGCAGTAACCCACATGGATCTATCACGGTACCCTGAACTAGGCAGGGTTGGGCGCGATTATTGGGCTGATTATAAGCGGTCAAAGCAGCGGAAGGGGGTACGTCAGTGTAGGTTCCGACGGTTTACGGGCGTGCACGTACTCCGGGGTGGGAAAAAGCAGGCACTGGGTACCATTAGTTATACACTGTGCATCTTGAATCGTGTCGGGTCGCTATCATAAGTATTGATACACCTTATGGTGGGACCAACACAGGGTATCTACACGCGAGAGAGGGCCGATTGACACAAACACATGGAACATGAATACAAGTAGGGAGCCGATCGATAGGGTAGTAAGGGTACATCTAATGTTCATGGCAATTAGGCTGATTGAGGTGGAATCCTCAGTCCTCACGATAGATGTACACCTGAAGGCTACCACAATTACGGGGTTTGGGATCACGATTATCATTTTATATAGATTACTAGTTGGGACACCAGTTAGGTGGTGCAGAGATAAATATAGAAATCAGATTAACAGAGTAGTAGCGAAGCAGAGAAAAAGTAGAAACACATTCAATTCACCTTGCACTTATCTTGTCTTTAGTTACCTTGTTTTATGGTATTGTCCTATTTTCGGTTTATTCCTGTCATGATCCTTTATCTTGTTTGCATGATGAAAGACCACTGGACTTACCAGACTTATGTCTGACCTAGTTTGCTTTTCTCCTCTTTTCTTCCGTTCCCCCCACCCCCCCGGTAGTCAGGGAGGGAATAGCTCAACCTAACTTGGACCTCTTCTCTTTCCAAGCTTGAAGATTAGCTGGTGTATCGCATTGGACTCTCTCTTCCACTGCTATGGCTGGTTCGTGCTTTATCAGGGAATATCATTATTTTTATGCTTCTTTTATTCTTGGAAGTTTTTAAATCAAGACAGAAGTTCTATGTATTACTTTTAAGTATGATTGAGACAATTGTTGTAAAAGCTTGACTAAACCACATTGTTTATAAAATGATTTTTATTTTCCGCTGCTTTATTTGTCTATCTTGTAACTCATCTGCATCTTTTACCTATAATGCTCAACTGAAGTTAAGGAATTCCCTCTGTGAGTGACCTTAACGGAGGTGGGGTGTTTCAGATCCGCAGCCTAACATTCGTCTCTTAGTGAATCAAAGTTATGGGCATCGATAACCCCTTTGCACACGTCCCGTAGCAAAGTCCAATCACGAAGTTGGCTCGTTGGTTCCCATCTGGATCCTGAGTGCAAACTTCCCATTTGGACTACCTTTACATCTCGGGTTTTGGTCATCATCTCCGGATCGGTTCGGCATGCTCCTCTTCACTATGCTTCGGATCGTGCTCCTCGAAGTAATCCTGTCTTTGATCATCCACATCGGGTCGGGTCGGATTTCCCCATCCAAGTCGGTTCCGTTCGGTCCCTCCAAGCTCGTTTTCAACATCTTGATTCGTGACAAGCCCTTCGGGTCGGATCGGAGAATACCCATTGGGTTCAGGTCGTGCTCCATGCTTCAACTCGTGGTTCTTCTATTGGTTCGTAGAAGACATCCTATCTGATTCGTAATGGCACATCGGTTCAGATCGTGGTACATAAATCAACTCATGGTTGAAAGCACAGCTCGAAGCATCGGTTCGGGGAATGATGGTCACGATTGGGTCGGAGATGGGGTCGGTTCGTGACACATGGGGGCGATCCGATCCGGTCTCTATATTTTTCCTGCACTTTGTCCGGCGAACTGTTTACTCCATTCGACGGCGTTTTCAACCAATCTAACACTTCTAGACAATCACAGAGCATACCATACAGTCATAGCAACTTATAGAATTGACCAAAAACACCAAAACAATAATTGATAGGTTAAAACAGATCAAACGTAGCCAAAATCCCATATTTTTCCTTAAGCATGTTTAAGCAAAACTAATGATAGGATTAGTAAAACTTAACCAAATTAACCCAAATTTCTAGCAGAGGCCTAAAACAATATTTTGAAATTTATAAATATTTTTCCAGAATTTAATCATGTTTAAATTTGCTAATTAACACTAATCACCCTTAATTAACCATAATTAGTGAGGAACTATGCAAATTACTCACCTTAGCCAAAATTAAAACTTTCAAAAACTGAAACTCCGCTAATTTGGGGCGATCTCCAGCGTCTAACAGCAGTTCTAACTCTGAAATGGTTTTATTTCTCCTTAATTTGGTGAAGATTAGGCTAATACTTGATTAGAAAGTGATTAGAAGTGATTCTAAATGTTGGAGGCCATTGTTAGGGTTTCTATGATATATGAGGCGGCTGGAAAATGACTAAAAACCGAAATCCCCAACCCTAACAGCCCTTAAATAACCCAAATCCTGAAATCCCCCACTGGGCCTAGCTGTTAATTACCCAATTAAGCCTGGTTAAGCTGTTTTTCACCTTCTAAACCGTAATTCAGCCATATCTCTCAAATGGTAAGTCCGTTTTTCACATAAGACCACTCTAGGTAAACCATCATCCGGATCTAATGAAAGTGGTTTTAGGTCAAAACTCCTTTCCAATCAAAAGTTATGGCCGAAACAAGATCAGCTAGGGGTAAAACGGTCATTTAAAAATTGGCAAAAATCATGGACATGGGAAATGACCCCCAAAAGTCGTTCCCCTAAGTTACATGACCATACGACTTCGCATGAGAAAGAAATAAATATTCTACGATCCTCCGATGCGTAGAATGCGGGTCGTTACATTTAGACATCGGTATTCGCCCAAATCAGTGGAGTTTCAGTTCTAAAAGTTTTATTTGTGGCAAAGGTGAGTGATTAGCCTTATTTTTACACTAATTATGGTTAATTTAGGGTAATTAGTGTTAATTAGCGAATTTAAACATAATTAAATTCTGGAAAAATGTTTAGAAATTCTTAAACACCGTTTTAGACCTCTGTTAGAAGTTTGAGTTAATTTGGTTAAGTTTTGTTAATCCTATCATTGGTTATCATTAAACACGCTTAAGAGGAAAATATGGGTTTTGGGTAGATTTGATCCATTTTGACATATCAAATTGTTGTTTTGGTGTTTGTGGTCAATTCTATATGTTATTATGACTGTATGGTATGCTTTGTGATTGATTAGAACGGTTAGAATAGTCGAAAACGCCGTCGTATGACATAAAACAGTCGCAGGAAGAGTTGCAGGAATTTGACCCGGACCGGATAGGATTTCCCCTACCCGAACCGACCCGATTGTGAGTTCTTCCCCGCGAACCGACCGGATCGAGCCCATGTACCACGAGCCGTGGAGCACCATACACCACGCGTCACTAGATGTTCCTCACCTCTTCGAGTTTGATCACCACGAGCGGAGCATCCACGAGTCGATCACCTTGAGGATCGTGAGCTGAGACAAGCCAGCACTTGAAGACCATGACCCAACCCGGATGCTCATCACGAACTGAAGACCTAGGAGGATGTACCCGACCCGACCCCAGTTGGGTAACCACGATCCGAACATCGACCTAGATGGAGCATCATGACCGAACCGAACCAAGGAGCTTGGACGCGAGGCATGAGCCACGAACCAAATGAAGATCGATCCGGAGGAGACCAAAACCCGAGTTGCAAAGGTAGTCCAAATGAGAAGTTTGTACTCAGGATCCAGATGGGAACCAATGAGTCAACTTCATGATTGGGCTTTGCTGCGAGATGTGTGCAAAGGGGTTATCGATATTCATAACTTTAGTTCACCAGTTAGAGACGGGTTAGTGGCTATGGATCAGTGCAATGGGGTCATAGTGACTCCATGGAGCAAAGTGATTGTAGCAAAAGATTGGGTGATCGAGTGGTGGGTATCGTATGCTTTACGCACTAAGTGAGAGATGTGAAGACGGTTGCTATGTTTGATGTTTGCTATGACCATGACCCCCAAACCCCCCATTTACACCTTGTGTTAGTGTCACCTCAGAGTATTGTACATCCTGTTGTGCTAACTCTTTGGTTGTAGGTCCAGGTTCAGATATGATTGGATTATACCTGTTATTGTTCTGTTTTGTTGCTTATCGCTCATAACAGACTTTTGTCTGACCCAGAGTTTTATGTCTCTTCTTATTACTCTGGGTGCTCCTAAACAAGCAGACTATAGACAGGTCAGGTGGATATGCACGAGTAGATGTAAGGAGACGAGCAGGAGGCTTACACGTACCATTTATACATACATTCTCCCTGTGTCGCTGCTAGTCACTACTTTGGGCATTAGTTGTGTACCTTTCTTATTTTGCTTTAGAGACAGTTTTTAAAAGTTGTATTAATGATGATGTGGAACATAAGCTGTATTTTGGATTTTCCGCTGCTATGATGGTTTAGTTTTCAGTTTATGCACAGTCTCACCTGTTTTATGCCAAAGTTATGTTATTATTATATTTTATCCCATGCGATGTGAGACATTCTACAGGTTCCTTGTTAGTCCACTATTAAGTTCCCTTTCCTTTCCTTTCTTTGGCGACCGTCCTGTGCTAGTTGGACATTGGCACAATGCACTTTCATTGGAAATGTCGACTGGTGCGGGGCGGGCCGTCACATCAATGGTCTGATTGATGGAGATGAAAAGAAATCCCTTGACATGAATGAGGGAAGATGGAAGATGATGAAGTGGAAGGTGGGTGACGGTTGAATAACCTAGTCCACATCAAGGTGGAGAGGTTAATATAGTCACTACTGATGATCCTAAGGTGCAGGATCATGATATCGAAAAGGGTCTAGATGTTGATGATGCTCGACGGAGATGAAGAGATTAGGTCAAACGAAAGAAGGATATCGAGTTGTGAAATCCAAAAAGACGGGATGGAGGTCTTTGTGATATTACAAGCATTTTTAGACCGTTAGTTTTTTGCGATGCAACTTAGATGGTAGATGCATCTTTTGCAGGCGGTGGGTTATGTTTGTAACTGAGGTGTGGTCGGAGTCCTTTCAAATCGACTGGGGCGTATCTCATTGCCTTGAAATCGAGGTTGGTTTTAATTAAGAGTAGGTGTTGTTAAAAGATCTAGGTTGACTTGTGTGACAACCCGCCCCGCACCAGCGACATTTCCAATGAAATTGCGTTGTGCCAATGCCCGACTAGCACGGGACGGTCGCCAAAGAAAGGAAAAGAAAGAAATTTGAACTAGCAAGGTACCTGTAGAATGTCTCACAGCGTATGGGATAAAATATAATAATAACATACTTGACATAAAACAGACAAGACAGTGCATAAGCTGAAAACTAAACCATAATCATAATAGCAGCGGAAATTCAAAATACAGCTTATCACAACCCCAACATACTGTCTCTAAAGCAAAGAAAAAGGTGCACTACTAATGCCTAAAGTAGTGACCAGCAACTACAAAGAGAGAATATCTATATATATATCATATGTGGAAGCCTCCTGCTCATATCCGGTACAACTACTCGTGCATAATCACCTGACCTGTCTCTAGTCTGCCTGTTTAAGAGCACTTAGAGTAATAAGAAGAGACATAAAACTCTGGGTCAGACAAAAGTCTAGTATGAGCGATAAGCAGTAAAGCAGAACAATAACAGGTATACTAAACCATACTTGAACCTGGACCTGCAACAAAAGAGTTAGCACAACAAAATATACAATACTCTAAGGTGACACTAACGTATAGTGTAAAGATACGGGGAAGTGGTGTGCATATCTTAGTGATATCAAACAATCAATCATAGCAACCATCCTTACGTCTCTCACTCAGTGCGTAAAGCATACGATATCCACCGCTTTGATCACCAAAATCCTTGCTATGATCACTCTACCCCATGGAGTCATGGAGACTCCACTGCACTGATCCATAGCCACTAGTCCTTGCTATGTCCACTCTGCCCCATGAAGTCATGACGACTTCACTGCACTGGCTCATAGCCGTGCTACGGTCACTTTGCCCCATGGAGTAATAACTACCCCACTTCACTGATCTGTAGCCTAACATTCGTCTCTCAGTGGTGAATCAAAGCTGTGGACGTCGACAACTCCTTAGTACACGTCCCCTAGTAAAGCCAAACCATGAAGTTGACTCGTTGGTTCCCATTTGGATCCTGAGTACAAACTTCCCATTTGGACTACCTTTGTGTCTCGGGTCTTGGTCATCATCTCCGCTCGTGACTCTTCAGTTCGAGATCTTCTCCAATAGCTCATGGCCATCCTCCTTGGCTCGTGAGGTCGGCTCGTGATCCTCATGTGGACCCGGCTCGTGGGTCCAATCAGCTCGTGATGCTCCTCCCAGCATCGGTTAGCGACTCGTGGATCGCCCCATGGTGTCGGCTCGTGGCTCCAACTCTGGGTCGTTGTCCTCCTTCCCTGCACTGGCTCGTAACAATGCTCCAGGCTCGTGAGGAAGCAGTTCGTGGCTCGTGGTGGGGGTGTGTACCACGAGTGGGTCGGGTCACATAGGTGCTCCACGAACGGAATTTGACCGATTTCCTACAACTCTTCCAGCAAGCAATTTACGCCATACGACGACGTTTTCGACCAATCTATCTTTACTAAGCAATCACAAAACATTCCAAATAGTCATAGCAACATGTACAATCAACTATAAACACCAAAACAACAATTTAACAAGTTTATATGGATCAAACATACCCAAAAACCCATGTTTTCCTCTTAATCCCCTTTATCATGATTTAACCGTACGATTAACAAAACATGTCCAAATTAACCCAAATTTTTATCAGACCCCTAAAATAATATTTTAGAATTTTACAAATTTTTCCAGATTTTTCTGAGCCATAATTTCACTAATTATCACTAATCACCTCTAATTAGCCGTAATTAGTGAAAAACAATGCAAATCACTCAACTTTACCACAAATTAAGATATAAGATCTAAAACTCTACTATTTGGGTCGAATTCCTAAGCAACACAGTAGCTCCAACTCTGATTTGGTGTTGATTTGCCTTGACTTGATGTAGTTTAGCCTAATCCTTGATTAAACGGTGATTAAAGATGATTAAAGATGATTCTAGGAGGTGGAAACCATTGCTAGGGTTGAGAGGATGTTAGTGGAGGCTGCAAAATGACAAAGAAAAGGTTTCTCTAATCGTAATCAGCTCTCATATAGCTCTAATCCCGAAATCTCCCAATGGGCCTAGCTACTAATCACCTGGTTAAGCCAATTAAGCTGTTTTTTTTTTTACTTTCTAAACCTTAATTCAGCCATATCTCCCAAACGGTAAGTCCGTTTGACAAGTTGACCATTTAGGGAAAGGTAAACCATCATCCGAATCTAATGGAAGTGGTTTCAGGTCAAAACTCCTTACCAATCAAAAGTTATAAGCGAAACAAGATTCGCCAAAGGCAAAATGGTCATTTAAAAATCGGTAAAAATCGTGAACATGGGAAATGACCCCAATAGTCGTGCCCTAAAGTTACACGACTATACGACCTCACATGAAAATAAAATAAATATTCTACGATCCTCTGATGCATAGAATGCGGGTTGTTACACTCTCCCCCCTTAAGAAATTTCGCCCCCGAAATTCCTCAACTAAGAAACAACTAATGGGTCCCGCATGCCTACCAGCCATATCTCGTAATCAAACATACAAAACAAACAAAATAAACCTATCCTATCATGCGGAAAAAATAAATCAAAATGAAAACCTTACCAGGCAAAGAGTTCTGGATGTGTCTCCTTAATGCTTTCCTCTGCCTCCAAAGTACAGTCATTCTCATCCCTGCCCCACTGAACCTTGACTAGATTCACCGCTTTCCTTCAAAGTTTCTTCGTACTATGCTCGACAATACAAATCGGTTTGTGGTTCCTAACTACCTTAGGTTCTACTTCGATATCATCCAACTGATCAGGTGTGAAATAGCTACATTGGGGTCGTGTTCGAATTTCCTTAACTGGAAAACATGAAATACGTTATGAACTCCCGCCATCTTGTCCGGCAACTCTACTTTAAATGCAAAATTCCCAACTTGCTCGAGAACTGGGAATGGACCGACAAATCTTGGTGTTAGCTTGCCTTTCATACCAAATCGAATCACGCTCTTTAACGGAGAAATCTTGACAAACACCAAGTCACCAATGGAGAATTTTAAATCTCTTATCCTCTTATCAGCATAACTCTTCTGCCTATCTTGGGCAGCCTTCATTCGTTTTCATATAACCTTGAGCTTATCTGAGGTTTCTCTTATCAAATTCGGTCCAAGCACAAATTTCTCACCAGTTTCTAACCAACATGATGGTGAGTTGCATGGTCTTCCGTACAAAGCTTCATATGGAGCCGTACCAATACTGGACTGATAACTATTATTATATGCGAATTCCACTAGATGCAAATGGTCATCCCATGATCCACCAAAATCTAATATGCAAGCTCTTAAGAGGTCTTCTAATACTCGATTCACCCTCTCTGTCTGACCGTCGGTTTGAGGATGGTACGCGGTACTGAGATGTAATTCTGATCCTAAAGCCTCTTCTAAGCTCTTCCAAAATCCACTAGTGAACAACGGATCTCGGTCACTTACAATGCCTTTGGGTGCTCCATGAAATCTCACTACCCATTTCATATACAGCTCTGCTAACCTAGATGTTGTTCTATTCGACTTGACGGGTATAAACCTTGCACTCTTGGTCAATCGGTCCACAATCACCCAAATACTATCATGGCCCAATCTTGTCCTTGGAAACTTATCAATGAAATCCATTGAGACTTGTTCCCATTTCCATTCTGGAATTTCTAATGGTTGCAATAAACTACTAGGTTTCTTTTACTCAACCTGAACTAGCAGGCAGCTCATGCATTTGGGTATAAACTTCCCAACGTCTCTTTTCATTCCTTCCCAGTAGTAGGCCTGCTTCATGTCTCGATACATTTTATTACCACCGGGATTTACAGTCAGTTTTGAGTGATGACGTTCTCTAAGCACTTCATCTCTCAATCCATTGACACTGGGTACAACCAGTCTCCCATTCTTTCTAAGCCATCCATCTCGATCAAGCCCATACTTGTTCATCCCCTCGTCGATATCCATCTCTAACTTGGAGATGATTTCCAATAGGTTAGGATTGTCCCTCTGACTAGAACCAATCCGCTCAATCAAAGTGGGTATGATCGTCAAACTTGCTAACATCTCTGGATCCAATTCGCACTTTGGTCTGAAATCGTACCCTGCGATATACTCCAGTTGCTTCTACTTAAGAAACATAGCCCCTAAGCTGGCATGTCTTCTACTCAATGCATCTGCTACTGCATTGCTCTTTCCAGGAGTATATGCGATATCGAAATCATAGGAAGCCAAGAATTCTAACCATCTCTGCTGTCGGAGATTTAGATCCTTCTGAGAGAAGAGATACTTTAATGACTTATGATCGGTAAACAACTCGAATCTTTCTCCCAAGAGATAATGTCTCCACATCTTCAACGCGAACATGATTGCTGCCAATTCCAAATCGCGGGTAGGATATCTTTTCTCATGCGGTTTCAATTGCCGACTAGCGTAAGCTACAACCCTAACTCCTTGCATCAATACAACACCTAGCCCGATACGACATGCATCTGTGTATACCATCATCTCTTCATTCCCTTTAGGAATGACTAACACTGGTTCGCACGTCAACTTTTCCTTTAGACTCTTAAATGCAACCTTACGCTGTTACATTCTTGGGCGTAGAAAAATCTTGTACCGTAGCCACCTTCGCAGGATCCACGACAATACCATTCTCTGAAACAACATGGCCCAAGAATCTCACTTCCCTCCTCCAGAAGTGACACTTAGAAAACTTCGCTTTCAATTGGAGTTTTCTCAACACCTCCATCACTATCCTCAAATGTTCCTTGTGTTCTTCCTCTGTTCTCGAGTAAACTAAGATATAGTCTACGAATACAAGAACAAACTTATTCAATTGATCCCTGAATACCCAATTCATAAGATCCACAAAATATGCTGGTGCATTAGTCAACCTAAATGGCATGACCAACAACTCATAAAATCCAGACGGCGTCCAAAATGCCATTATAGGAATACTCTCAGCTGCTACTCGGAGTTGATGAAATCCTGTCACGAGGTCCAATTGGGAGGACACTCTCGCGCCACTCAACTGATCAAACAAATCATATGTCCGTGGTAGAGGAGACTTATTCTTCCTCGTCACCTTATTCAACTCACGGTAGTCCACACACAATCAAAGGGAACCATCTGCCTTAGTAGCAAATACAACTGGTGCTCCCCACTCAGAAACACTTCTTCTGATAAATCCCTACTTCAAAAGATCTCTTACTTGCACCCCGAGCTCTCATTGCTCCCTTGGTGCCATACGACGAAGTGGCATCGCTATAGATCTGGCATCTTTCACTAAATCAATACGAAACTCAATCTCTCGGTGTGGTGGAAGTCCGATCACTTCCTCGAAGACGTCCGGATACTGGCCAGCCACGAGCACATCTGACAACTCATCATGTGGGATGTCGAGGGAATTTAGAAAACTAGCCATTACCCTACCACTAGGTAGACCACCAAACACTACCCTTCGCCCATCATCTGGTCTAACTGTCACCAAAAATCCCTCACAGTCTACCACCACCCCGTACCTTTGGAGCCAATCGACTCCCAAAATAATGCCAAACCCAGTAATTCCAAAACAAAGCAATCACAAAGAAACATACATCCATTACTCGATAAGACCAAATTTCGACAAATCATACTAAGGCTAGTCGGACCACCAATCGGGTTCGTCACAACTAAAGGTCTATCGACTATCTCGGGTTCCAATCCCAACAATCTACCAGGTCACTAGATATGAAGGAATGAGAAGCCCCGGTATCAAACAATACTCGAGCAGGAACATCATAAACAGAAAGCATACCTTGAATGATGACATTCTTTCCTTTCTCCGCATTCGACGAAGAAGGAACAACATTAATAGCATATGCTTTCACAATCTTCTTCTCTTTAGGGGGTTGCGGATACTTATCCTTGTGACGTCCCACTTGGCCGCAGTTGAAGCACTTCCTGTCCCCGGGCTTTGCTCGACATTCTTTAGCATAATGGCCCTTCTTGCCATAGCTAAAGCACTCAACATCTTTCTTACTCCTCTTATGATTATCCTTGTCTGATTCTGTTTCCTTTTGTTCTGAGAATTATTCTTGCCTCCACCACTTGCCTGCGGTTGTGGCCGTTCTGTAGATGCAATAGCGACTACAGCCTTGAGCTTAGGATACAGGCTCTCTGATCTCAAAGCTTTTCCAACAATCGATTCAAAAGTCTCATCAATATGGTTTATAAGCCTTTCCCCCAAGTACTGATCTAAGACTGTTATGAACTTCTCATTCTTCTTCTCGGGAGTATCGATAAGAGATAATACATACTTTGATGAAGTATCGAACTCAGCAATATATTCCGAGACTGCCCTACCATTCTGTTTAAGCCCCAAGAACTTCCTAAACAATTCTGATTTCTGAGCAGCTGGGATAAACTTATCACTGAATCGGGCCTTGAACTGGTCCCAAGTAACTTGATCCTCAGAGGTAGCTGCCTTAATAGCATTCCACCAATTCATAGCCTGTTCGTGCAGCTGACGGGATGCTAGCTTCCTCTTCATTGCATCACCAATCCCCAAGTCCTCGAAGATGCGCTCACAACTATCTAGCCAATCTTGAACTTCTGTAGCTGGTTCCGTTCCGTGGGACGGCTTCCCACCAAGACAAATGTAGTCCTTACAAAGCTTGGCGAAATCGGCCCTAAGCGCCTGCACCGCTACACCACCACCATTTGCAGCATTAGGAGTTGCCCTCTGAACATCCCTAAACATCTCTCTCATGAAGTCAGTGAACATTGTCCTCATATCAGGAGCATTCCCATTATTAGCTCCTCTACCAGTGCCCCTCGTATATCGGCTCATCGTTCAATTTGTAAGGAGAAAACGATTAACCATATCTTCTGCGGTGCCAGTGCAGTGCGACTCCATCCTTAGATATACTAATAGTATATATATATATATAGCTTTTTAAATCCAAAATATCACAAATACGCGCTCTCATATACGTATACTATCTCTCCCTGGTGTCTTTACCTAGGTTAACTACGCAACCTAGAGCTCTGATACCAAGTGTGACAGCCCGCCCCACACCAGCCGACATTTCCAATGAAAGTGCGCTTTGCCAATGCCCGACTAGCACGGGATGGTTGCCAATGAAAGGAAAAGAAAGAAATTTGAACTAGCAAGGAACCTGTAGAATATCTCATAGCGCATGGAATAAAATATAATAATAACATACCTGACATGAAACAGGCAAGACAGTGCATAAGACGAAAACTAAACCATAATCATCATAGCAGCGGAAATTCAAAATACAGCTTATTACAACCCCAACATACTGTCTCTAAAGCAAAGAAAAAGTTGCACTACTAATGCTCAAAGTAGTGACCAACAACAACACAGGGAGAATCTCTCTCTCTCTCTCTCTCTCTCTCTATATATATATATATATATATCATACGTGGAAGCCTCCTGCTCGTCTCCGGTATAGCTACTCGTGCATAATCACCTGACCTGTCTCTAGTCTGCCCTTTTAAGAGCGCCCAGAGTAATAAGAAGAGACATAAAACTCTGGGTCAGGCAAAAGTCTGGTACGTGCGATAAGCAGCAAAACAGAACAATAACATGTATAACTTGAACTTGGATCTGCAACCAAAGAGTTAGCACAACAAGATGTACAATACTCTAAGGTGACACTAACATATGGTGTAAAGATACGGGGAAGGGGTGTGCATGTCATAGTGATATCAAATAATCAAGCATAGCAACCATCCTCACGTCTCTCACTCAGTGCGTAAAGCATACGATATCCATCGCTTTGATCACCCAAATCCTTGCTATGATCACTTTGCCCCATGGAGTCATGACAACTCCACTGCACTGATCCATAGCCACTAGTACTTGCTATGTCCACTCTGCCCCATAAAGTCATGACGACTTCACTGCATTGGCTCATAGCCGTGCTACGATCACTCTGCCCCCATGGAGTAATAACTACCACACTGCACTGATCTGTAGCCTAACATTCGTCTCTCGGTGGTGAATCAAAACTATAAATGTTGACAACCCCTTAGCACACGTCCCCCCGCAAAGCCCAACCATGAAGTTGACTCATTGGTTCCCATCTGGATCCTGAGTACAAACTTCCCATTTAGACTACCTTTGCGTCTCGGGTCTTGGTCATCGTCTCCGTTCGTGACTCTTCAGTTTGAGATCTTCTTCATCAGCTCATTGTCATCCTCCTTGGCTCGTGAGGTCGACTCGTGATCCTCATGTGGACCTAGCTCGTGGGTCCAATCAGCTCGTGATGCTCCTCCTAACATCGGTTCGCGACTCGTGGATCGTCCCATGGTGTCGGCTCGTGGCTCCAACTCCGGGTCGTGGTCCTCCTTCCCTGCACTGGCTCGTGAAAATGCTCTAGGCTCGTGAGGAAGCAGTTCGTGGCTCGTGGTCGGCTCGTGGTGGGGGTGTGTACCACGTGTGGGTTGGGTCGCATAGGTGCTCCACGAACGGAATTTGACCGATTTCCTACAACTCTTCCAGCAAGCAATTTACGCCATACGACGGCGTATTCAACCAATCTAACTTTGCTAAGCAATCACAAAACATTCCAAAAAGTCATAAAACCATGTACAATCAACCGTAAACACCAAAATAACAATTTAACAAGTTTATATGGATCAAATATACCCAAAAACCCATATTTTCCTCTTAATCCCCTTAATCATGATTTAACCATACGATTAGCAAAACATGTCCAAATTAAACCAAATTTTTATTAGAGCCCTAAAATAATATTTAAAAATTTTACAAATTTTTCCGGATTTTTCTAAGCCATAATTTCGCTAATTATCACTAATCACCCCTAATTAGCCGTAATCAGTGAAAAACAATGCAAATCACTCATCTTTGCCACAAATTAAGATATAAGATTTGAAACTCTATTGTTTGGGTCGAATTCCTAAGCAACACAGCAAGTCCAACTCTGATTTGGTGTTGATTTGCCTTGATTTGATATAGTTTAGCCTAATCCTTGATTAAACGGTGATTAAAGATGATTCTAGGAGGTGGAGGCCATTGCTAGGGTTGAGAGGATGTTAGTGGCGGCTGAAAAATGACAAAGAAAAGATTTCTCTAACCCTAATCAGCCCTCATATAGCTCTAATCCCGAAATCCCCCAATGGGCATAGCTCCTAATCACCCGGTTAAGCCCAATTAAGCTGTTTTTCACTTTCTAAACCTTAATTCAGCCATATCTCCCAAACGGCAAGTCCCTTTGACAAGTGTGACCACTCCACGGAAAGGAAAACCATCATCCGGATCTAATGGAAGTAGTTTCAGGTCAAAACTCCTTACCAATCAAAAGTTATAGGTGAAACAATATTCGCCAGGGGCAAAATGGTCATTTAAAAATCGGCAAAAACCCTGAACATGAGAAATGACCCCAATAATCGTGCCCCAAAGTTACACAACTATACGACCTCACATGAAAATAAAATAAATATTCTACGATCCTCCGATGCGTAGAATGCGGGTTGTTACAACTTGTCTGTGAATTGTTGGAGGTACGTGATACTTGAATCAAGGTGGAGTGTTGAATTTTTTGATTCAAATATTTTTTGAAGAGGATGTAATCAATTAATTGATTTGATTAATTGATTGATTGATTAGTTGATTGATTGGTTGATTGATAGATTTTATCATAGAAGGAAAGAAATTGATTTTATCATGAAAGTAAAGAAATGAATGTTTTTATCTTGGAGATATTTTGAAGGGGCATTTTGGATATTTGCCTAGGGCTTCTATTATCTATATATGCAGCCTTCTTGGTTAGATCAATAAAAACAAGAAACCATGTGAGAATATCTGGTGAGGTTGTGTGCCTCCAAGGGCTTGCGCCCCCGAAGAGGATGTAGGAATTAGAGCTGAGGGTAGCTATTCCTATTTACTGCTGAAAGACGTAGTTGGTGCCTCTAGATTGTCCAAGGGTTTGTCATCGTTCTTCATTGCTCTTCGGATCCAACAATAATTGTAGTCATTTGGATATTCTTTGCCTATCTCAATAAGGTTATTGATTCATTGTATTTTGTTTATTTTTGTTTTGATCACTACACCAAATAGGTGAATTAGATACACATGGTATTTTTATTCTGCAACAGTTTTTAAATGTTTCTAACACCGCAATGGTTATTTAGTGTTTCATAATATAGCATGGTATTTCTACTGTTTCCATTGCTATTTATAAATTCGGAAATTATCAATTCTGGCCCAAAGCACAAATTTGGCGTACCCAATTTTTCCTAGCCCAGCCTCAAACAAAAAGCGTTCTCGAAAATCCAAAAACGGGCCGCTTCTTTCTCGATTACAGATCTAATGTTGCGCTCTCCGTTGGCTACTGTTCTTCTCTCCGCTGATCGTCCTACTGATCGTTCTTCATTAAACTTCCTCGGAAATCCTAAAGCACCGCATCTCTGTAAATCTCTAAGTCCTTATTTTATCTTACTCATCGGTAGGATCTAGAACGGTTTTTGATATTAATGATGTTTAAATTGGATAATGTTTTCCTTTGATTGTTACAATGATATAAATTAATATACGGATATGATTTCTGTTTTGCATTTGAGATCTTGGAAGTCTAAAATTGCCCGTAAAACCTAGACCTGAGTAACATTTGGATGAAATAAAATGTTCACTATAATCAAGGTTAAACTTGTTTTCAGTTTAATTTATCTTTGTTCTCAATGAGCTACTCTTGAATTTGAATACTAATTTTTTTTATTTATTAATTTGTTGTCTAGTTACTGAAAATATTTAGCTATAGGGGCTGCATAAGGTCAGTGAAAAAGAGTTCACTTCTAGCACGGTTGGTGGCTCAGTAATTAGTATTCATCTTCTGTTTTATTTTGTCAGCCTGATTGATTGAATTACATGCAATTTTGGTTACATGATAGAACTTGACTGCTTTACTACATAGCTTTTTCATTGTCCCAATTGTGTTCCAACAGGTTCAATTATTAATTGACCTATGTCGCACTGTTGTTTGTTGTGTTTTGATTTGTCCTTCTGTATGTTGTACGCTCACATCCTCTAGAGTTTTTACCTAAAAGCATCAATTTTGTCATTATACATCTGTTAGGATGGAAAATTAGAGGGAGGTGGATGTTTGTATATAGAAGAAGATATGGTGACTAAAATCATATTTATTGCCCATCATACTTGTGTCATTATCGTAATTTAACTGACACTTTGTTTCATTAGGATATATTATTTGCCTAGTAACTTGTTTCTACTTTTATTTTTATCTTTGTGTGCTGTGTAGTATGTAACTTCATAACTCTCCTGTTAACAATCTGGTAAGGTATTAAAGCTGTTTGGTTTATGCTTGGCATTTACAATAACATTATGTTTGCACGTAATGTTTATGCAGGTGGATGCCCTGTGATTAATGGAACCAAGAGGTCATCCACAAAATGGACACATATTTATGAATACAATGTCTAAAGAATAAGGAAATGTAAAAGCATTTGAAATTCTCGGCTTCTAGCATTGTAAAACATTGAATTAACACCATTAACAACTTCTTTATTATGTACCAGACTGACATTATGACAGATGTAGGTGCAGGGCCAGGGCCCTTCTTTGTTTTCCATTACAGACGAAAATAGTTGTCTGATTTTTTGCCTTACGGGTGTAATATTTTATAAAGTCAAAACGAGACAGTGTTCTATGTTACATTATGGTGTATATACATTTCATAATTATTACATTAACATGATAATGCATGTACATTTCGCAGACAAAAGTAATTATAGTGCTATATTGATAACGAGATAGAAAGATAACTATTGTTCCCTTGTCCCTTCACTGTTTCTCATGCTTGCATTTTCTTTTCCATATTTCCTTTGTTTCCAATTCATCTGTCTTTAGACATCCTTATTTAGACATCTGGCATGTTTTCTATTTATACTGAGTTTTTAAAACCACCTTTCTTTGGAGCTATGGTCAACCGTATAACCTCTCCACATTGTTTAGATTCAAACCAAGATATGAACTAATTATGGCTTCTCCTAAAACCTTGACAGTGAAAATACATAAACTAGATTATAAGTGGAGTTCCTCTGCTTAATTATAGGACGCTAGGAAAAGCTAACATAGTAAGTGATCCCTCATGCCTATACGTTATTAAAAATTGCATAATTCTTTACTCAGTCAATTTACTTCATCTAAACAGACACGTGAGAGGTACCAAAGAAAGATTATAAGCAATGATTGGCCAATCTGGTTCATGGGATGAGAAGGTGGCATTGAGTGGAAGCAGTGATGTGTGGGTCATGGTTAGAGAGGTTTAGATAGGTGCTACCTATGATGGAGAGGAAGGTGCGGATGCAGGTTTGGAGTTAAGGGTGGTCGCGAGTTTGGACAGGGTGGCTACATACTTGGTGTTGCTGAGTGGATGCTAAATGCGAGGAGGTTGGGCTAAGGGCCATGTGTGACAGTTCGTAGGTCGGCAAAGGTATGGTGGTGTGGTTGTTGGCGTGGAGTGGAGGGAAGAGGTATAAAGTTCTGATTTTTTTTTTTCTTATAAAACCCGAAAGAAAATTATGGGAGAAGAAGAAGAAGAGTGTGAGCGGAAAACGTGAAAAGGATAGTAGTGGATAAGTTGAATTCTTATAAGGAAGTGATGAAATATGAGAAGGTAGAAGCGGCAGGGTAAATTTGTATATCCGCTTTTCATTTTCTTTTCTTTTTTACTCCTAAAGGTGGCTTCGGTGACGATAATAAAATTTTGAACGTGGAATGGATACAGATGATCACCAATAGTTTTGATATAACTTTTTTGTGAACGTGTATATATGTCTTTCTCATATTCCAAGATATTAGCAACGACAGAGTAAAACACTGATACCGATGTTAAAAGTCCGCCGCTTGAACCGAATTATCAGTTTTGTCATCAATTTTGTCGTTATCAATTTCAGTTATTTAAATGGGCACTAGAACATGCAGATGATGATATTCTTGTTATATTATATGAGTTTGTTTACTCGAATGCAGCTACTTGGGATGCTTAGAATCCATGATAATTAATCTTAAATGAAGAAGGAAGGGTTATCAATTAAAGATGCACTATTATTTGGTTATAGAAACAGAAGCGTACATCCAAACACAAGCTGCATAGATTTGTAAGAGTGATTAGCCAGCATAACTTTGAGTATGGGCTAGACAGTTGCTATAGGCTGTTGAATAAAAAATGAACTGGTTTTCATACTGGTAAACTTGTGGTTTGCCAGCATGTGATATTAGAATGTATCAACATCAGCAGGCGTATGAAAAGCATATATCAAATCAGTACATTGGTAGTGTACAAATCCTTACTACATTTAACTTATTAACTGATAAACTGAATTTTAATAAATGTACAATGCATGTGCATCTTGATTTAGTTTATTAAAATATTATTTTACACTGCAGGTTAAACGTTGTGGCACTGGGTGGGGACTCCAACAAGGAAGTTCAGGTTCTTGCTTTATGCCTGTTCAATTGTTAATTTTGATTAACCTTAATTGGATGATTATTTCCAAATCATCATCCCAAATTTCAGCAGTTAAACTGTAAAACAAGTTCACAGTGGATTTTAAAATGCCTTTGAATTGGTTAGAATCAGGATTATCACCCTTATTCAGCTTTCAATGGGCTACTTGTAAGTCTTGCAATGGCATACAAAGTACAACAAGAATCATAATCCGAAAGCCATTGGCACTGATTTATAAACATGTTATATAAGGAAAATAGAAAAATTCTGTGAGTAAAGCTTTCCTCTCTCATATCCAAACTACTAAAAAATTTGTATTCTACTTCTTCCTAAGACGAGTTATTTTTCTTGAACTACAATTTACTATTTTGAGGTTAATCATCCGATTATTCTACCTTTATTGTTTTCCTTTCATTCGTTATAACTTTTATAAACGGTAGATTATGTATAAAGTGGACATTGTCGCCGATTGATTGAGTTATAGACAGGTTCCTTTATGTTTGACTTCAAGTTTAAGTAGGTGGTGCTTTTATCTATAAATGTATTATTATGATTTATGACAATACAATTTAGGATGTCTTTACGATGGGTTGGTCGGTTTTTAAGATTGGCGTGTTAGTTTTTACTGTGATCAGCTACTGTTTTCAATAATTATTTCTTACCCAGCAATATATCATTAGAAACTCTCATTTACCTAAGTAAAGTTGCTTACCTAGAGGATATGCTAGTATTTTTGTTAATGGATTTCCGCCTCACAGTGCTTTATTTAACTGAATAAAATATTGTATTGTTCTGTTGCTTATAAGGACTAATGGATGCTCCTCTAGTACTTTGATGCAAAGCAATAATTTTGATTATTAAACTTATAAAGAGTACAACAAAAATGATTATAAGGACTAATGGATTATCACCCTTATTATATTTTATTAGTCCAATTTCTATTTCTGTGAATATGCCATCCGTTTTTGATAATTGACATATGTCCCTTTTGTTTTTATAGTGGATTCCTGAGCTAAGGCATTATGCTTCAGGCGTCCTAATAATTCTTGTTGGAACAAAGCTTGGTAACTTATATTTATATCTTTACAGTCATTTCCGTCTTCAAATATTGTACATTTTAAATTACTTTTGTCCATTGTACTATTTTACTCCCCTACATGCCATGAATGTTCACTATATTCTTGCACTCTCGAAATTTTGAAAAATCAAGTGCATTTAGTGCTTTGCTTGTTTAGAAAGTACCGACAGTGGGTTCCTTGTGTCTGTTCCATTGGAATCAAGGTTATTACGACGCCAAGTCGAGCCAAGTCGAGCCACTACCGTCTAGAAGACTAGTCGACAAGTCGTGACTAGTCGACAAGTCTTTTATATGCATATATTTATTAGACTTAAATATATAATATAATTAGATATAAAGATAACATAATAATAGGTTCAAATTCAACAAAGATAACATAATAATAGGTTCAAATTCAACAAACATAACATGATAGATCTTAGTCACAACAAAATAAAACCCATAATAGATCATAAAATGAGTATGAACTCAAGCAAAATCATCCATCTCAATATCATCTCCATCTCCTTCAACGTTGACATTGCTTGGATCGGGTAATGGTACACCATAATCATCCTCCACTTCTTCATCATCAAGAGGAATGGCTTCTTCATCGGATTCTTCATCAACTAATCCAAATGTTGAACTAGTGTTACGATGCACCTTGAGCTTCATCCACAACACTCCAAAAAGTATCCTCTTCATTGCTAATCCACTCATTATTCCATTCGAAGTCATCAAGTACAAGTGGATCAAAATTCCTTCCAAGTTCACGCCTTTTTTTGAATCTTGAATCTATTTTTCGGTTGTATTGGACATAAACCAAGTCATTTAAACGTTGATGTTCCAATCTATTCCTCTTTTTTGTATGAATCTAAAAATATAAAATGCAATTAGACCTAAAGTATAAATAGTGTAAATTTGAAAACAAATACCTTAAAATATATGGGAACTTACAAACTCAAATGTACTCCAATTGCGTTCACAACCGGAAGATGAACAACAAAGACAACAATACGCTTCGCAAATGATTGAAGCTCAAGTGCACGACCTCCATAAGCATCCCACCAATCAACTAACATAAATTAATAAATATAATTGTGTTTTAGTACTACTTGCGAGGATATAATTGTGCCATTAATACTATGCATCAAACATAAAAATATACGAAACTTACTAGGATTTTTTTGCTTTCTTTGCTCAAGTGCCATCTCTCTTGCAAATGCTTCCCTTGAATTTTTATAGTCATCAGCATAATTACTTATTTTGTTCCGCGTACCCCGATCTATGATCATCTTCTCAAGCACATCATTAAAGTCGTCTCTTAACCGAGAGGCATAAACATGATCATTTTCTAGAACATCAAAGTATTTACCTGGATTAAGAAATAAAGCAGCCTCATATATTGGTTTTCCCATTTGGTTCTTCCAACGATCATCAATGATTTTAACCAATTTGCTCAACAATGCTCGTTTCTTCTCGAATGACGCTTTGATCTTATTTTTTGCAAAGTCCATAGCATATGCAATCTCTGCCAAAGCGGGTCTCTCATCCCCATCAACAATCCGTAACACCACAAGAAGAAGTTGTGATGCTTGAATGCACTCTTCAACACTATTCCAAAAAAGTGATGAAAACACAGTGTCACAAACTTTCTTGCCATTTTCTGTTTTTGCTAACTTAGACCTATTCCAATCCTCGGCACAAAACAAAAAACGCAACGACTCCCGATTCTTGTACAAACTTTGCAATGTGAGAAAAGCAGTGGCAAACCTCGTAGCTCCAGCCCTCACTAAATCCCTCCCATTAGTCTTTGTCCCTCAATGCATCAAGCATACGCCCATGCCTATAAATAAATGTAGTACATCTTCTTGCTTGATTAATTGTTTTTTTAAAGCTCGACAACTTGCCTATGTCCTCCAACATCAAATCAAGACAATGGGCAACACATGGAGTCCAAAATAAAGTAGGAAATCTAGCCTCTAAGAGCTCACCTGCTGCCTTATAATTTGCACCATTATCTGTCACAACTTGTACAACATTTTTCTCACCTATTTCCTTGATCTTGCTACCAAGTAAGTCAGCCAACATTGATGCATCGTGTGATTCACTAGAAGCATTAACCGAACCCAAGAATAAAGTACCTTCGGGACTGTTGGCAAGAAAGTTTATAAGATGTCTTCCTTGTCTATCCGTCCACCCATCCAATATAAGCGTGCATCCGTATATTTTCCAAGATTTTTCATGCTTCTCCTTCTGCTTTTCTGTCTCTTCTTTTGCTTTTTTAAGTAGAGGAACCCTTAATTCATGAAATGTGGGGGGCTTCAAACCCAGTCCATATTGGCATATGGACTCAACCATGACTTCATAACTTCTAGAGTTGGCAGCATTAAAAGGTATTCCACACTCGTAGAAAAAGTTAGCAATGTGCATATGAACTTTTTCTTTCTCTTCTTGCGTTCTGAGGCGATTTTCCAAGGTTGTTTGACTCGTACCTTTGGAATGTCTATCTTCAATAACTTGTTCCGGTGTCCTCATAAGCATCGGACCAACTGATTTAGAAGATTTAGGTTGGACTTTCTGAAATTCAAATGCCTTCTTTTTCTTTTTTGGAATAGTATTGGAGGCTGCAGTGGATTCGATTTCTTGAACCTCATCATCATCATCATCAAGTTGCACCCGTTTATTCTTCTTTTTACTTTGCATAAAATCACTCATTTCTCTAGCAATCTCTCTAGTTGTCTTTGGACATTTATATCCGGAAAACCGCCAATCAAATGTTGCTTGAATCTGTTAATGCCGGCATGATTTTCATTCCCGCAAAGAATGCATTTAACCACATCTTTATTGCTCAAGTTTGGCCAAAATGTATATTTCCAACCGGGATCATTTGATTTAGCTTTCCTCTTAGGATCTTTAGCCATCTCATGCCAAGTATTTTCCATGTTATTCTCCATTTCAACCGCTGCGAATATAATTAAAAGTTAATAACAAATCAGTTAATTGAAAACAGTTCAGTAAAAAAAAACTGCTACTGAAATAATTCAGTCAAAAAAAAAAAAAAAAAAAAAACCCAGTTCAGTAAAGTAAAAACAGTTCAGTAAAAAACAGTTCATTAAAAATAGTTCAGTAAAAACAAAAACTGCTGCTGAAATAATTTTCTTCGATGGGAAAAAAAAACACAAATCGATTAACATACCAGGGCTGGCGGCGGACGAGGGAGGAGCAGCGGTTCAAAATCGAAGAGGAAATCGAAGTCGAAGTCGACTTCAGCTAATTAGGTTTTTTTTAATCGATGCTCGTTCAATTGATTAATACGAAGAGGAAAATCGAAATCGACTTCAGCTCAACTAGGTTTTTGGGCTTGAATTAGGTTCTGGGCTCGATTTGGGCCCACCATCGTGGAATTGCACAAGTCGAGAGTCGTGGAATCCCTCCAGGCGACTTCTCGACTAGTCGACGACTAGTCGAGAACGTGATAACAATGATTGGAATACACTTATGACTATCAAACTTTGTGGTGGTACTCGTAAGAAATGGGCAAAAAAAGGGAAGAAGAAGAAGAAATAAACAAACAAACAACAAAAAGACAGTAATGCATCTCCACTATCTGCATGCCTCCTAGCTTAAAGATGGACTACTTTGTCCTTTATTAGATAGACCATGCAGATTAAGAAGAAGAAAAGAGGAGTTATGAAATCGGTCAATCGGTAAGCGCGACTACTCTTATTTGATTTAATGTTACGCATTCATGTTTACTTTATGCCAAAATATGAATTCTTGATTTAATGTTACGCATTCATGTTTACTTTATTTGATTTCCATTATACTCTGCAGCAAGGTATTTTGATATACATGGCTATTTGGGACCTTACAAAGGTGAGTGTGCATTACACTCTTGAGGCCCTTTTAATAAAATATTTCAGCTGAAGTGTACTTTGTTCTCAATATAGTGTAGTATCTTTGTTTAGAAGCCTACGGAACCTACTGTAGAACTTGCACAAGCTTTTTCACCATAAGTAGATTGGCCTTGAAGAAATCATTGAAGATGCTACAATGAGCTGCTGTAGTTTTTGTGCATAGTTTACATTAATTGAACAAAACATATGACGTCAAATTGTTGTATAACAAATTTTGAATCTGTTGTTTGAGTTCATTTTAATTATTTACATTAAGCATGAGTATATTCAACTTTCCAGGTCAAGCTTTCTTTGAAGATGAGCATGTTTTACGAGGTAATTACAAAACTGATATAGGATTGATTTCTCAGAAATCCATAAGGAAAAATGATTGAATATGATTAAACCATTCAGTATGTACTAAACTGACTATAGACAAATTTATCTTTATTTTGACCATTTATGCTACTGTCCCATGAAAAACTAATGAATTTTGGACAAACTGTTTTTTGCATGGCAGGGTATGCAGGAAACCTGCTTTTGAATGTAAGTGATCTTTTACATCTCTTTTCAAAACTTGCATGCCTTAGTATACTATGCCTTTTCACTATGTGTGTAAACTAATGAGATTAAAGCTGCTAAAGAAACAACTCCATATCGCATTGGTTGATCTTTACCACCTATAGTTAAGGCAGAAATTGCGCTGTCAGTCCATAAGTCCCTCTGCACAGATGTTCCTTATCAACTGGTTTGGGCTGTTGCAGAAAATTACCGTTTTGAAGTTGTATTTGTAGAGGTAAATAACCGATTCACTTTCCCCTAATATATTTTGAGTTAGTAACACGGTAGAGTAACATATTTAACTATGTTTGATTATCTTTATTTATTGACTATTTTATCCAACTATGTTTTCTGTTAACTGTGTTATTCTTACATCGTCTAATATTCTAGTAGTGCATCAATTTTTTCTTTTTGTAGATATCTATTTCAAATAAAGAATACGATGAATCATGGTGCGTAGAAAGGGTTTACGAGCAAGTTTAATTATCTTTATCTACTATTTTATTCACTACAACAAAAATACCCTATTACGTCCATTTTACAATGGGCACGGATTACCTGTTGTAATAGAATGATATTACAACGGTCACGTTCTATTGCGTTGTAATAAATGCATGTACAACACCCTTTTACAACAGGCAAAAACTGCCCGTTGTAATATAATGATATTACAACGGTCGTTTCTGGATAGTTGTAATAGATATCATTTACAATGCTCCTTTTACAATGGGTATAAACTACACGTTGTAATAGATGCTAATTTTACAATGTTCACAAAATGTCCGTTGTAATAAATGTCTATTTTACGACTGTCACAAAATGCCAGTTGTAATATGTGCCAATTTTCGACTGTCAATAATTAATAATTACAATACTTCCATAAAATTAGTATTGATTATGTTTTATTATTTAATAATTAATCATTAATCATATATTGCTAATTATTAACTATAATATTATATTACTAATTACTAATCGTTAATAATATTATATTATTTTTTAATATTTAATAATTAATTATGTTATATTTAATAATTAATCATTAATTATTAATAATATTATATTATTTATAACATCATTGTAAAAGTAATAATATCTACAATGTCTACCCAACTAACTGTAATTTTTTTTTTAAATAATGTTTTATTTATATTATTGTATACGTATTAGATTTCATTCAATGATGTTATATAACTTCCTTTAACTATAATATTACATTAATAATTACTAATCATTAATAATACTATATTATTTATTAATATTTAATAATTAATAATATTATATTAATTATTAATAACTTGTGATAATTAATGATTATTTATAACTTGTAATAATTAATTATTATATTAATCATTAATAATTAATATTAATAAACTTTATTTGGACACAAAATGATAACACAAAATTGAACACAACAAATCTCAACCACTAAATCCTCACATGAATTTCACTTTCCACATAAAGACAAACAAATCCAACGGTTCATGATTTGTGTGTCTTATTTTGTGTTTAATTTTATGTCCCAATAGTCGCCCCCTTTAATTAATTCACATTTTCACTTATTAACATTTGATAATTTATTATTTACTACTTAATATTTAATAATTATAATTGATAACTACATTTAATTCTTAACAAAATTTAACAATTTTAAATTGCCAAACAATAATTTTAGAATATTTATAAAATTCATTTCAAATAAATTCAAATATCAAACAACAAACAATAAACAAATTTAAAATATAAAAATAAATGGATATAACAAAGTTTTAACTTTAGATAATCTTCAAAATTTATGTTTTGAAAATGCTAAAAAGAAATTTGGATTTGTAAAGTACAAACATCAAGTTTTAGAATATTATTTGTATATTAATTTAAAACACTTCTTTTGTAACTCTACCATGAATAATTTTCAACTGATAACGTTTCTCTTTCGTTTTCTTTTTCTTGCACCGATAAAACATTTCAGAGCACCGCGTTTAAGCAAATATAACCTTTTATTCTAAAACCAAAGCGAAATTCCCTAAACTCCTACGCTGGTCCTCCTCCAAAACCCTAATTCCCAAAAACTCGCTGGTGCTCTATCTCTCCCTCCTCCCTCTCTCTCCTGCATCAGAATCCCTCCAAAACAATAATCACCTCCCTCGTCCTCCCTTATGTTCCCTCGTCCTCCCACTCCATCAACACATCGCACAATCGAAAACACTTTGCCATCCACATCCATTTCGAGTCCTCTAAACCCCTTGCCTCCCTTCTTTCGCTTGAGTTTGCTTTCGTATCCTACCCATTGCCACCCACAACAGCGAGCCCTGCCTCCTTCGTCTCACTTATCTATGGTTAAAGACCTTGGTTTTTTGCTTGATCGATTTATCGACATGCTAGGCCGCTCCTAGCGTTTTGGTGCTCATCCACACATTTCTGAATTAGACTCGGGACTAGGTTTGGAACCCAGTTACATGTTTTGAGGTTTAACTCTGTCGACTTGGATCTTCCGTCCTCCTTGGTTGTTCTGTTTATCTGGTAAGGCTTTTTTTTCGGACAATGGTGAAGGCAGTCTCTGTTGAGGTCATAAATATTCAAAGCAGTTTTTTGCTTATTGAAATAGTTTCTATCAATTCTTCCTTGGTTTAATGCAGATTGTAAGTTAGTTTTTGTGGTATGTCAAGCATCGAGTTGTGTTGATGATATGTTCTTACAATAAGTTGCAGTATCTTTAGTTTGTTATGTTGTTAGCTTGTTATTTAATTCTAAGACAATTTGTTTGTTTTTTTGGTTGTGTAAACTTCCCTCCCTGCTAGAGAATTCAGCTTATTATGAGAATGCCTTTGGCATCTTTTAAGTAAAAAAAAAAATGGTGGGAAAAAATAAAAAAGTAAACGAAGCTTTGAATCTTGTAAATGGGCTATTTTAGATCTGATCGGCATTTCTGTTAGCAATTAAGTTTTGTTAAAATCTCTCTATCCCTTTTTGTTTCTGTTAAGCTTCTATGTTTTTTTGTCATAAGCTTCTATGATCTGATCATGTGATTTTTCTCTTTTGGTGATTAGTCTTGGCTTTGAGTGGATCTCTAGCATGGACTGGTAGGCTTTCTTGTTGTTATGTTTGTTTTTGGTGTTCAGATCTCTGTCTTTGTTCGTACAGCTAGTGAAACATTATTGTGCCCAATCTCTTTGCATTTGCATTTGAATATATTGTGTTGCCGCTACTCCATGGAAGCTGTTTCCCTTTTCAGGATGTTATTGTGGCTTGCTCATCGACTTGGATTTTGCTGATGGGTGTCTGTAGCAACATCATGGTGCTCAGACTGTGGAAGAAATCTCCTGGTAATCCTCTCAACCAGGTATCTTCTTCGTCAATAAGTAGTTATAAATTTATTGGTTGTGAATTCATATTTTTCATGATAACACATAAAAGCTAAAACTGGATGGATGCTAATATTTTTCATCTTTGCAACTAATTTCAAAACTGTAGGGAAAGTGGATGGTTGTGTAATCACTAAGTATTTATAATCATACTTTAACTATTATAAGCAAGTAAGGGTTATTGATTTGGAGTTTATCATAACATTTTGACTGTTGTATTAAAAAAAATTCATAATATTCATTCCAATTATTGACTGGATAGGCTCACAGAGAAAAGGTCTTTAGGAAGTTTTTTAAGTCTGCAGGTAGAACTACCATGACTTGTTAGTTTCAGGGAAAGAAGTAGGTAAAGTACTTAGATGAAAAATAAGAAATGGAAACTGCAACAATGGTTAATTTATATTCAGACGAGGATAAAGTTTTCATAATAATCCAACACTTGAACTGAGGATTTGTTTCCAAGTGCTGTTATTGTTATTCCTGAATCTGAATTAATTTTCATGGTTGATTTTCCAATCAAATGATGAAATCGTACATTTAATCTTAGGACACCTTTTGACACATTATACTTAGTTGTGTATGAGAACGAAAATATGATCTGATGATTGCTCAATGTTTATACTTTTAAACTATTACTGTCTTTCTCGATTCACTCTTTTGTATGAGAATGAAAATAAATTATTTGTTAGTTAAAATCGAGACTTGTCCGTTTTGCTAGTCCAATGATGAATTTCGACCTAAAGATAGGAAGTGTCGTATGACATGGTTTGGGTCATAATAGGAATCTGCTTGGTTAAATCTGTAATGGATGTTTTTCATTTGATTATATTGGTTTTGTTTTTGGCAGTAGTTTCATTGAGTTGATAACTATGTGATTTTTTTTTTTTTTTTTTTTTTTTTTTTTTTTTTTTTTTTTTGCAAATGAAATGTTTGATGGTACTGGAAAAAAGCCAATTAACTTGCATTTACTAATACATCATTGCACTGTCACAGGAATACACATTTATAACTTTGAAAGACTCTGAAGCAGAGGAAGATTCTTAAGCAAAGGAAGAGCTATGGAATACACATTTACCAGAATGGCACTGATTTTATATATGTGGAAGATTCTGAAGCAAAGGAAGAGCTATGGAAGGTATAATACTTGTGTACAGTATGCGTTTTTTTCTTCAAAAACATTCTTTGTTTATTTATTAGTTTTTATACGGTAGAATTTTTTATGTTTTACTTGATTGGATGTTGATCTTGTATCACCCCTATCGAAATTTGAATCATCTTTGCGTAGCTCTTTGAACCCCTTGAAGGTACTTTCTATAACATGTATATGATTTTTACCCTATACACACCCTTTGGGTTTTTTGTCTTAATTTTTAGTTGGCTACAATGTGTTTTTTGTAATTTGTGCGTTGTTAATTATGCAGGCTTTAAAAGATAAAAGCTGGAAAAACATCAAAAGCTGGCAAAAGATGAGGATTTAGCCTGGTGGCCAAACAATGGATATTATTATTTATCGAGGAGTATGTTCTTTGTTATTTTTGTAAATGTGTGAAAGAATTAAATGTGAAACTTCACAAATGCTGTGAATATATAGTCTGTGTTGGTTTTTAACAATTGTGAGTACAATTTGCATATATGTTGCATCAATGGTTCTTTTTATATAATTTTGTATATTTTTAACAAGGGGCAAAAACAGTTGTAATAGATCTATTACAATGGCCGATACCTGTTGTAAAAAATATTACAATGGGTTGCTCTATTCTATTGAAGGAACATACAACAACATAAGACCGTTGTAAAAAGTTTATTACAACCGCTTGTTTGGCTGTTACCACGTAATTGCCCGTAGTAAAAGAGGATATATTACAACATGACCTAATACAGCGGACGGCTGACCGTTGTAAAACACCTATTACAACGGGCATTGCCTGTTGTAATAGATCTGTTTTGTTGTAGTGATTACATTATCAACCTTGTACTTGTGTAACTTGGATTTATTGCGGCATATTTGTATTTTTTTGTTTCTTTGAAGATATAGTTTATCTTTGATCTATATTAGTTTGTTTTTGGTAAATTAGCATACAGAATATTTTTTTAAAATATTTTTTGCTTTTAAACTGGATAGTGATTAAATTTATGTTACCGAAGGAATCAGTTGCATATTTTAAAATAATTTCCATACCTTAAATCCTCAATACATTAGTGTTGTGACAAATAATCAGTTTAAAATAGTGTTTCTGGTGGTCAATTTGAAACGCCTTGTAAGTGTTGCCAAATTGTCATTTCGAAACACCTAGTAAGTGTTGCAGGATATCATCTTGAAACACTTATCAAGTGTTGCTGGTTATCATCTTGCAAGACTTATTTACTGCTGCAGATTATCGATTGGAAACACTTATTAAGTGTTGTTGATTATGAATTTGAAACACTCGCTAAGTGTTGCTGTTTATCAATCTGAAACACTCGTCAAGTGTTTCAATCCGTTAATCTGAAACACTTATTAAGTGCTTCAATTTGTCAATCTGAAACACCTGCTAAGTGTTTCAAAAATCTGCAACATACTAATCTGCAACAATTAAAAAGTGTTTCTAAGAATTTAATAAACATAATATTATTGTTTCAAAATGGTCATTTTGGTGATGTGGATCCATTGAGTGTAAACAAAATTTGTTTTTGGTGAATCAATAAAGAGGGTGGTTGGGTGGAATATCTTGTGTAGTGCTATTATTTTCGATTTATTGTATTGTTATTTTCAATGAAAATCATTTTCAAGTGATTGGGTGAAAAAGATCCTATTTTTCTGGGCGTTTTGTCAAACTTCCGCTGTGCACAAAACCCTAATAGTGTAGTGGACCACCCATCTTTGATCCCTTATTTGAATTGGAGATGGTGTGATGGACCTCCCCTCTTGGAACCGTCTTTGGATTGGAGGCAACATTATGAGCCAATGGCATAATAGATGTTGATATGCTAAAATTAGAACCACTTGCAGCTGTTGCAAAATTAGAAGCTAAAACTAATGGTGACACATGCCTATTTTGTGAGCCATCACTTGGGGAATTGATGCACCTGACAGTGTAATGCCATATGGGAAGGAGTCGAAGAAGGAATTGGTAAAGCTAGTAGAAGGAAAGAGGCTCAAGGTTAATATTTATGGTAGTGATGAGTATGGTCGTTTTGTTAGCGATGTCTATTACAGTAACATTTTTATTTAGAAGAAGATGGTGAAGAAAGGATTTGGATGGAATTATCCAACTTACGATCAGTGCTTGGAGTTTGTGGCAGAAACTTGAAATGCACGACGTGGATTATGGGCAAGGTCAAATCAAGAGAAACCTTAGGGCTGAATAAATAAATAGATGTTGTTGATAATAAAGAAAGCATGGAGGAAAAATCAGTTGGACATCAATGTGTATCGATCCCCGCTGTCATTTTCATATTTTGATGTTCTCTCTCAGCACTCCCATTTGAGGGGAAGAATCCATTCTTCCAACTTATACAAGATAAGAAACTCTAGAATTTAGTGAACGGTATCGCAACCAAGGCTTTGGTGTGAAAATAAACCAAGCATTAAATATCATTGGAATGTGTAAAGCCAAATGACATGTGCTTTGGTAGAATAATAATGTCATTGGAATTGTTAAATTTATTAAAGAAAAGTAATGTCTATTAGTGAAAGTGCACCTATTGATTTTGAATTGACATGTAAAGGCTACAATATAAAGCCTAACCTTGTTTTGTTGTGAGTATGAAGAAATTTAATTAAAATATCATGGTTATGCAAAATCTCATTCTTCCTCTACATTTGAGTTGAGCACTTAAAATTATTTTCTGCTGCTCTGTCTTTAACATCTGGTATCAGAGCTTGTGTTGAGATTTATGGCGAATCGACAAGGTGATTTTTTCCATGTCCCGTTAGGAAGTTTGATGGAAAAGGAAACTTTCAACATTGGAGATCTCAGATGGAGCTTTTCTTCAATGTCATGGAGTACTCGGAGGTAGTTACTGATGGATTTACAGATTCAGCTGACCAAACAAATCTCACTCGGGAACAGAGAGAAGAAGTTGTTAAAAACAAAATGAAAGATAATAGAGCCTTGATGTATATATTTGGAGCAACAGAATCTGATGTATATATTTGGACCAAACAAATCATCAAAGGAGGCTTGGGATTGCCTTATCAACACATATGTGGGGCGAGAGAAAGTTAGAAAGGTGAGATTGCAAACGCTACGACGACAGTTTGAACTTATTCAAATGGAGAAGAAGTAGATCATCTCTGAATATTTTGATAGAACATTGTCACTTGTCAACCAAATGAAGGAAATTGGGGAGGATGTCAAAGATCTGCAGATTGTGGAGAAATTTTTTCGAACCTTGACTGAGCGTTTTGAAGGAAAAGTTACGGCTATCGAAGAGTCATAAAATCTCGGTGATATGAAGATGGATGATTTGTTGAGTTCATTACAAGCCTATGAACAAAGGTTGAATGAGAAGTCAGATACGATGATTGATGAAGCATTGCAGACACAATGAAACACCCCACCTCCATTAAGGTCACTCACAAAGGGAATACCTTAACTTCGGTGGAGGTTTATAAGTAAAAGTCACAAATAAAACACAAGACATATATAAACACATATATATAAATAGCGGAAAAAAAAAACAGACTTTCATATCATAAATATGTGTTCATACAAAACACTTCCATAATTGCCTCAAAAAAAAACTTCCAATTATTACAACCATAATACTGTCTTGATTTTAAAACTTAAAGAAGCATGAAACATAATTAAAACTGCATAAATCCCTATAGAATGTCCAAAGCCATAGCCCAAACGAAGGAGATCCAAGCAATACGTTCTCTCTCTTTAAGCTGGATGAAAAATCTGACTAAGCTGAGGTGTTTCCTCCCTGTGGACCTGAGGGGGGGAAACGGAAGAAAAGAAAGTGATAGGAGAACGGGTCAGACATAAGTCTGGTAAGTCTAGTTATATTTCTAGCATGAGAACAATAAAAAGACCATGACTTGCATAAACTGAGAACAGGATAATACCAGAATATAAGACAAGATACGGCAGGAAATACTAACTATACTAAACGCACTCACTATTACTTCTCTGCACCTACTAACTAGCCTAACTAGAACCACAGGTTCATGACAAGGTGATCCCTTATTCGATCGGCTCTTACTCGCAACGTTTTCTTCCTGTGTCATACGGCCCCACATGATTGTAGATACCTATGCTGGTCCCACTATGGGGTGTATCAAGTCCCATGGTGGCGGCCCGACACAATTCTAGAATGCATATGTTATACTACTGATGCCCAATGCCCTGTTTGTCTGCTCCGAAGTGTGTGCGCGCCTGCACTCCGTTAGAACCTACACTCCTGCACCAACCGCCGTCGCTTTTGACCGCTTACAATCAGCCCAGTAATCGTGCCCCACCCTGCCTAGTTTCAGGGTACCATGATACCTAATTGGGTTACTGCTGAAATGGGTCCCCGTTACTAGGGTTTTCTTGTCAAACATGTTAAGTGGTTAAGTGTCTGTATTTACCTAACCCCACCCATCAGTTTAATTAACATGTTGAATTGGTTAAGTGTTTTAGTTAACTTAACCCTACCATCCTGACTTGTCTGTCCTTAGCTTTAATTAGTTAAAGAACCAACCACTCACATTAGACAGGTATTGTTACGGTTACTGGATGTGCCGGTCGGTTCCGGGCAGGTTTACACCGTAACTCAGTCTAACCATGGGTCCTTATTGGGCTCAATGCCTTAACCTCCCACATTAGATAGGTATTGTTGTGATTACTGGACAGCCGGGCGGGTCCGGGCAGGTTTACATCACAACTCAATCTAACCTCGGGTTAAGCATATTCGTATTTTCTGAATTTACATTTTATTTACGTATATTGTCCAGAATTCATATCATTGCCCAGATTTGTTTCTAATCAAGTTCATTAATCATAGGTATATAATTTATACCGTTTCATGCCATAAATTACCTATGTGATTATTCACCAATTTATGTCAAGTTTGCTATAATTACCAATTTTTCCCAACGTTACCCCGTCTAAATATTAGGCTAACAATCTTAGCCTAATTTTCGTCCGCATGATTTTTGACATATAATATTAGGCTAAAAACTTAGCCTAATTTAGCGTACACAAAATTGGCATAAAGAAATTTATTAATATAAACATGACATAGGTGTAAACTTGGCATTTTCGGCATAGTCAATATGAACACCATAGGTGTGAACTTGCAAAATAGTCAACATGAATATCATAGGTGTGAACTTGCAACGTAGACTAAATCAACATACATATATGTGAATTTGCAACATAGACTAAATCAACTTACATATATGTGAATTTGCAATATAGACTAAATCAACTTACACATATGTGAATTTACAAATCAATCACGAACATATGAATAAGTGTGAACTTGAAATATGACATAGGTTTAACATATACACACAAACATGTAGATCTAACATTTGGTCACATATGTGATATGATTTTACAACCTAAAACTTGCATAACATGATAAACTACACAACTTGTCATAACAGGTTATACTCAAAGTTCATATACATGTGAATAGACTTATCCATTAATTCCCAATTCAACATGATAATAAAATAGAACCACAGACATAGATCAATATCATTCAATTCCACATATAACATAATAAACATTGTTCTATTATCAATTTATTTCCAAGGCATGACATTAATTTTGATTCGCATCCCAAAACATAACTAAACTTACAACGAACGACGAACTTGAGTTCTGGATTCTGAGTTCTGGAATTGAGATGCTTTCCTTTGGTTAGATAAACATTGTTTTGATTTTAATTGAATTAGATTTTGTTCGTCTCTTAGCTTTCTTCAAGTGGAGGCTACTCTCAGTTTTCTCCCGATAGCATGGCGGCTCTGGTTCTAATTTTTTGTGAATTTAGGTTGGAGACTTAAGTTGTTTATATAGAATTTCAAACTAATTAGAGCCGTCAGATGATCATAAATGAATCTAGACCATTCACATCGAGAAGAGCCAACCAGAAAGTGACAAATCAGCCCTAATGACACACCAGAACTCAAAAAATCGCTCAGAACCCGACCAGGCCAGCCAAGACCTGGCTAGGTCGACTGGGTAGGTCGACCCCCTGGTCGACCTTGGTACCCAGGTCGACCCCCAGGTCGACCTGGGTCCTGGGCGGGAATTTTCCCGCCCAGCCCAATTCTGGTCCAGTTTTTCGAATTTTGAACTTGTTTCGGGCTGTTTGAATTTTAAATCGAATTCTGAAACTTCCGAAGACCACAACTTCTTCATACGGAGTCCGATTTATGCAAACTCGGACTCTATCTCAAGCAGAATTCCGAGACGAACGCAATGGCGTAACCCGTTTCCCTTAATTCTTTCATTTAGAATTAATTATACTCTAATTTGTTAATTTATAGTTAATAGAAAATTTGGGGTGTTACATTCTCCCATCCTTAAAGGATTTCGTCCCCGAAATTTTCAAGTCTAGAAGAACGTATATCCTAACATCCAATCGTCCATCTACTCAACCAATAAACACAGGCGTCCATTGTCCTTAAAAGACTTCTAATGCTTCATGATCATATGCATAGTGTGTGTATATGTCCTTATCTAATGCAAAATTAGGCGGTCTACTGATTCAGTTGACCTCCTTAATGTTAATCATGTAAGTGTCATGAATCCATTTTGTATGCAAATTTTTCCCTACTCATAATTCGACATGAGTGCGCAACCATTCATACAAATGCGACATCCATATGACAACATATCAAGTTTCAACCACATACAAATATGAATACATATGCGCATATGCAATATGGAAGTGACTGAGCCGATCTAATACCTAAGGTGTGTGTATATGCATTCACGAGCAACCACTAGCAACCACTTGCAACCACTTGCAGCCATCAATCATAACATGTTTCAAATACATGTTTACATCCATTAGTTTCTACCTAAGGAGTTATGAGAAAAAGGACCGAGAAGATACACTAAAAGGTAGATACAAGCATAAACTTATGGAAAAAGAGAGATCAAAGATGTACCCTCAAAAAGAAAAGGGTAGGCAGCGCGTATTCTGTCCTCAGTTTCCCAAGTCGTGTCTTCCTCGGCATCGCTCCATTGAACTTTAACAAGCTTGACTTCACGGTTGCGTAGCTTTTTTATTTCAGTTCCTACGATCCGAGTTGGAACTCTCCTCACAGTTGTTTCTCGTTCTATTTCAACTTCTTCTAGAATGCTTGGCTCCACCACTTCTGCAGATTCATGTAAACATTTCCGGAGGTGAGAAACGTGAAAGACATTGTGAATTCCGGCCAACCTTTCGGGCAGCTCTACACTATAAGCCATCTTCCCAATCTTTTCGATGATGGGGAACGGACCTACAAATCTTGGCGCTAGTTTTCCTGCGGATCCAAAGCGAACGACGTTCCTTAAAGGAGACACCTTAAGGAAAACCCTATCCCCAACCTCAAACTCAAGGTCGGTCCTTCTTTTGTCTGCGTAGGATTTCTGTCTATCTTAGGCAACCTTTATTCTCCTTCGTATCAAGTCCACTTTTTCTGAAGTCTCCCTAATCATGTCTGGCCCAAGTATAAGCTTGTCTGTAGACTCCCACCAACAAGTTGGTGATCGGCACGGTCTTCCATATAGAGCTTCGAAGGGCTCCATGCCGATGGTGGCTTGGTAGCTGTTGTTGTGGGCGAATTCCACTAAAGGAAGATGATCCTCACATGTCCCTCCAAAGTCAAGAACGCACAGTCTCAAATGATCTTATAACACTCTGTTCACCCTTTCCATTTGACCATTGGTTTGGGGGTGATAGGCCGTGCTCAGGCATAACTGTGTGCCTACAGCTTCTTGCAGACTCCGCCAAAACTCGCTTGTAAAGATAGGATCTCGGTCACTCACTATGCTGGAGGGTATTCCATGGAGTCGAACTATTTCCTTGAGATAAAGAGATGCTAGAGATGAGGCAGTCCTTCTACTCTTGACAGGTATAAAGTGGGCACTTTTTGTGAGCCTGTCCACTATTACCCAAATGCTAGTATTGCCCCTTCTTGACCTAGGCAACCCATCAATGAAGTCCATTGAAATGCTATCCCACTTCCATTGCGGGACTTCTAGAGGATGAAGCAGTCCTACAGGCTTCTTCTGTTCCGCCTTGACCTGTTGGCATATCATGCACTTAGAAACGAAATCTGCCACATCTTTCTTCATGCCACTCCAAAAGAAAACTCTCTTTATGTCCTTGTACATCTTGTCTCCACCTGGGTGTATTGTCATCTTGGAATGGTGTGCTTCCTCGAGAACCATCTTTACCAAATCCCTTGCTTGTGGGACGCATAGTCTTCCATCTCGCCTCAGCCAACCCTTATCATCGATGGAGTACCTATTGAGGTGACTGGAAGTTTCACCCCTAATTAGCTTGTCAATCACATCAACAAGCCGAGGGTCTTCACATTTTGCGGCCCCTATTGAGTCTAAAAGAGTGGGCCGTACTTCTAGTGATGCCAACAAACCAGGTACAAAATCAGAGGAGGGCCTAAAGTTAAAACTGGCTATATACTCCAAGCTTTGCCTTTCTACAAAGAGAGGGCTTAAGGTCAGCTTCTTTCTACTCAAGGTGTCTGCTACTACGTTGCCCTTGCTAGGAGTATAGAAAATCTCAAAATCATACGAGGCAAGAAACTCCATCCACCTTTGCTGTCTTAAGTTAAGATCTTTCTACGAGAAAAGACACTTCAATGATTTATGGTCAGTATATGATTCGAACTTCTCACCTAGGAGATAATGGCGCCAAGACTTAAGCGCAAAGCGATGGCGGCTAACTCAAGATCGTGGGTTGGGTAGTTCTTTTCATGAACTTTCAATTGCCTTCCACCATAAGCTACTGCCTTCCCTTCTTGCATCAGAAAAGCCCCTAGTCCCGTACCACAAGCATACGTGTATACTGTAAACATCTTGCTTCCATCTGGCAATGTAAGAACTGGGGCTGTTGTGAGAGCCCTTTTCAATTGTTGGAAAGCAAACTCACAATCCAAATCCCAAGCGAACGCTAGATTCTTCTTTGTTAGCCTTGTGAGTGGAGATGAGATTTTCGCGAAATCTCTAATGAACTTTCGGTAAAAACCTGCTAGCCCGAGAAAGCTTCGGACTTCGGTTGCATTTCTTGGTGCCTTCCAATCTTGCACCGCCACCACTTTCGCGGGGTCCACAACTAACCCCTCTTTGGATACTACATGTCCAAGAAACCTTACTTCTTCTCTCCAAAAGTGGCACTTGGAGTATTTGGCTTTCAGCTGATGAACTCGAAGAGTTTCCATGATCTCCTTCAGATGTTGAGCATGTTCTTCCTCATTCTTTGAGAAGATCAAAATATCGTCTATGAAGACCACCACGAACTTATTGAGGAATTCTCTGAACACCCTGCTCATTAGGTCTACGAAATAAGCAGGTGCGTTTGTCAAGCCGAAAGGCATGACAAGCCACTCGAAGAAACCGTCTGGGGTTCTGAACACCGTCTTATCAATGCTATCTTCAGCTACCCTTAGCTGATGGAACCCAGTATCCAGATCAAGTTGGGAGAAAACCGACGCTCCTACAAGCTGATCAAACAAATCGTCTATTCTGGGAAGCGGGTGTCTATTCTTCTTAATCAGCTTGTTTAGCTCCCTATAGTCCACACAAAGACGTAGTGAGCCATCTGCTTTGATGGAGAACACCACTGGAGCACCCCATTCCGAGATACTCCGCCTTATAAACCCCTTCTCGAGAAGCTCCTTAACTTGCTTTCTGAGCTCCTTTCTCTCCTTTGGAGCCATGTGTCTAACAGGTAAAGCTACGGGCTTTGCATTATCAACACGATATATGCGGAAGTCTATTTCCCGCCTCGGAGGTAAGCCCTTCACTTCTTCAAAGACATCCGGATATTCACGGACCACTCTAACCGACTGCAAATTCTCAGCAAAAGCATTAAGAGACTCTAGATAACTAAGCATAACATCATTCAAGGGATTACAAGAAATTTCTAGAGTGTTACCGAGCCGAGTCAAGAGTCTAACCACTCTCTTCTCACAATCAAGAATGGCACCATTACTGGAAAACTAGTCCATGCCTAAGATCAATCCATATCCCGAGAAGCCCAAAACAAAGGCACTACATCTAAACTCAACACTTAGAATAGAGATTTTCAAATCCAAACAAACCATCGACAAATAAGCTGAGCCCCCAATTGGATTTGAAACAACCAAGGGATCTTCTACCATACTAGTGTCTAGGTGCAGAGATTCTACTAAAGCAGATGAAATAAAAGAGTGCGATGCGCCAGAATCAAAGAGAGTGTGAACTGGATGATCATAAAGATAAACTACACTTTCTACAGAAATATTTCTACCTCGTTCCTACGGAGGTGCCACCAGCGCGTGAACCTGTCCCCCTAAAGTGGATCTAGTCCTCTGTCCCTGCCCTCGCTTCTTTGGGCAGTCCTTAGCCATGTGTCCAGTCTCGCCGCAATGGAAACAACCACCATTCATCTTCGCCTTCTTCTTTCTGCAGTCTTTCACTATATGTCCAATTATGCCACAGAAATTACACCTTCTCTTTTCACGGGATTTGTTGTTCTTCCCGCCCTTCTTGAAGTCTGTTTTCTTAGCTTGTAAACCCTCTTTCTTTTCTTGAGGCACTTGCACCTTTGCCTCTTTCTTGCCTTTATCTTCCTCATGTAGCAGCGCCATGTCCACCAAGCTTTCATAAGTCGCTCCCATGGGTATATGGGTCATAGCAAGGCTGTGTAGAGGCTCATTTAGACCTTTGACAAAGCGAAGAGCCTTCTTGTGTTGGGTGTTTACTAAATCCAGCCCAAATCTGGCCAGCTGATTAAACTGATTGACGTACTCCTTGATCGTCATACTTCCTTGTTTAAGAGTTAGGAACTTCTCCATCTGCAGGCTTCTTTCAGCTTGGGAGAGGAATTTCATCTCAAACCTCATCCTGAAATCTTCCCAAGTTTCCACTGGCCTCCCAGCATGGGTAACCTCCCACTAATAAGAAGCTTCGTCTTTAAGCAACCACACTACTAGCTGTATCTTTTGCCTGTCGTCAACTTCGAAGATGGCGAACAAATCTTCGGTCTCCTTCAGCCAGTTCCTTGCTACCACAAAGGATTCAGTTCCATAAAAGTCCTTTCCACCCATAGCCTTGAAGCCTCTACACGTCTTTGCGAAAGCATTTCCATGAGGAGGAGGAGGAGGAACCGCTGCCACTGGGGAGGAGGAATGTCTGCTGGGCCCGCGTCATTGGCCCTAGCCTCTAGGTACCTTCGGAACCGGCCAAGTACCGGTACTCCTTCTGGAAGGTTAAGGTCTCCAGACATGCTGAAATAAAAAGGAAAGATTCAAGACAAAAGGATAGAGAGATAGTGCATATGGCTTTGGGGAATTATGCCTTTTAAAAACAACGCTTTTTCTTAAAAAAAAATGCTTCTTTAAACTTCTTTTTGAAAATAGTTTCAAAAACATTTATCTAATCTTGTAAACCTGTGCTCCGATACCAAGTGAAACACCCCACCTCCGTTAAGGTCACTCACAAAGGGAATACCTTAACTTCGGTGGATGTTTATAAGTAAAAGTCACAGATAAAACACAAGACAGATATAAACACATATATATAAACAGCGGAAAAACAAACAGACTTTCATATCATAAATACGTGTTCATACAAAACACATCCATAATTGCCTCAAAACAAACTTCCAATTATTACAACCATAATACTGTCTTGATTTAAAACTTAAAGAAGCATGAAACATAATTAAAACTGCATAAATCCCAATAGAATGTCCAAAGCCATAGCCCAAATGAAAGAGATCCAAGCAATACATTCTCTCTCTTCAAGCTGGATGAAAAATCTGACTAAGATGAGGTTTTTCCTCCCTGTGGACCTGAGGGGGGGGGGGGATGGAAGAAAAGAAAGCGAAAGGAGAACGGGTCAGACATAAGTTTGGTAAGTCTAGTTATATTTCTAGCATGAGAACAATAAAAAGATCATGAATTGCATAAACTGAGAACAGGACAATACCAGAATATAAGACAAGATATGGCAGGAAATACTAACTACACTAAACGCACTCACTATTACTTCTCTGCACCTACTAACTAGCCTAACTAGCACCACGTGTTCATGACAAGGTGATCCCTTATTCGATCGGCTCTTACTCGCAACGTTTTCTTCCTGTGTCATATGGCCCCACATGATTGTAGATACCTATGCTGGTCCCACTATGAGGTGTATCAAGTCCCATGGTGGCGGCCCGACACAATTCTAGAATGCATAGGTTATACTACTGATGCCTAGTGCCCTGTTTGTCTACTCCGAAGTGTGTGCACGCCCGCACTCCGTTAGAACCTACACTGCTGCACCAACCGCCGTCGCTTTTGACCGCTTACAATTAGCCCAGTAATCGTACCCCACCCTGCCTAGTTTCAAGGTACCATGATACCTAATTGGGTTACTGCTGAAATGGGTCCCGGTTACTAGGGTTTTCTAGTCAAACATGTTAAGTGGTTAAGTGTCTGTATTTACCTAACCCCATCCATCCGTTTAATTAACATGTTGAATTGGTTAAGTGTTTTAGTTAACTTAACCCTACCATCCTGACTTGTCTGTCCTTAGCTTTAATTAGTTAAAGCACCAACCACTCACATTAGACAGGTATTGTTACGGTTACTGGATGTGTCGGTCGGTTCCGGGCAAGTTTACACCGTAACTCAGTCTAACCTCGGGTCCTTATTGAGCTCAATGCCTTAACCTCCCACATTAGATATGTATTGTTGTGATTACTAGACAGCCGGGCGGGTCCGGGCAGGTTTACATCACAACTCAATCTAACCTCGGGTTAAGCATATTCGTATTTTCTGAATTTACATTTTTATTAATGTATATTATCCAGAATTCATGTCATTGCCCAGATTTGTTTCTAATCAAGTTCATTAATTTTAGGTATATAATTTATACCGTTTCATGCCATAAATTACCTATGTGATTATTCATCAATTTATGTCAAGTTTCCTATAATTACCAATTTTTCCCAACGTTACCCCGTCTAAATATTAGGGTAACAATCTTAGCCTAATTTTCATCCGCATGATTTTTGACATATAATATTAGGCTAAAAACTTAGCCTAATTTAGCGTGCACAAAATTGGCATAAAGAAATTCATTAATATAAACATGACATAGATGTAAACTTGGCATTTTCGGCATAGTCAATATGAACACCATAGGTGTGAACTTGCAAAATAGTCAACATGAATATCATAGGTGTGAACTTGCAATGTAGACTAAATCAACATACATATATGTGAATTTGCAACATAGACTAAATCAACTTACATATATGTGAATTTGCAACATAGACTAAATCAACTTACATATATGTGAATTTACAAATCAATCACGAACATATGAATAAGTGTGAACTTGAAATATGACATAGGTTTAACATATACACATAAACATGTAGATCTAACATTTGGTAACATATGTGATATGATTTTACAACCTAAAACTTGCATAACATGATAAACTACACAACTTGTCATAATATGTTATACTCCAAGTTCATATACATATGAATAGACGTATCCATTAATCCCCAATTCAACATGATAATAAAATAGAACCATAGACATAGATCAATATCATTCAATTCCACATATAACATAATAAACATTGTTCTATTATCAATTTATTTCCATGGCATGACATTAATTTTGATTCGCATCCCAAAACATAACTAAAATTACAATGAACGACGAACTTGAGTTCTGGATTCTGAGTTCTGGAATTGAGATGCTTTCCTTTGGATAGATATACGTTGTTTTGATTTTAATTGAATTAGATTTTGTTCGTCTCTTAGCTTTCTTCAAGTGGAGGCTACTCTCAGTTTTCTCCTGACAGCATGGCGGCTCTGGTTCTAATTTTTGTGTGAATTTAGGTTGAAGACTTAAGTTGTTTATATAGAATTTCAAACTAATTAGAGCCGTCAGATGATCATAGATGAATCTAGACCATTCACATCGAGAAGAGCCAACCAGAAAGTGACAAATCAGCCCTAATGACACACTAGAACTCAGAAAATCGCTCAGAACCCGACCAGGCCAGCCAAGACCTGACCAGGTCGACTGGGTAGGTCGACCCCCTGGTCGACCTGGGTACCCAGGTCGACCCCCAGGTCGACCCCCTGGTCGACCTGGGTCCTGGGCGGGAATTTTCCCGCCCAACCCAATTCTGGTCCAGTTTTTCGAATTTTGAACTTGTTTCGGGCTGTTTGAATTTTAAATCGAATTCTGAAACTTCCGAAGACCACAACTTCTTCATACGGAGTCCGATTTACGCAAACTCGGACTCTATCTCAAGCAGAATTCCGAGATGAACGCAATGGCGTAACCCGTTTCCCTTAATTCTTTCATTTAGAATTAATTATACTTTAATTTGTTAATTTATTGCTAATAGAAAATTCGGGGTGTTACACACAACTAAGCTTAAAAAAGGAAAGTCGGTGGCAGCCGCGAGATGACACAAGCTCAACTCAAAGGGGTTCTAACACAAATTACAAAAAGGCTCATTTGGAAGAGGTCGAGGAGAAGGTCGAGGCATGCATGGAAATCAAAGACGAAATAAATCAACCGTCAAATGTTTCAACTGCAACAAGTTTGGTCACTACAAAAATGAATGCAAAGAGAGAAAGTCGGAGGATAAAAATTCTCATGCCAAGGTAGCTGAAGACAACAAGGTCAGTGAAGAAGTCTTATTGATGGAATTTAATAGTATGAATAAAAATGAGCAAGTCACATGGTATCTAAATATGGGATGTAGCAATCATATGTCAGGTTATAAAGAGTTGTTTACTCAGTTGGATAAGACTGATACAAACAACCATAACATTTGGAAATGCTGCAAAGATGCCGGTCAAAGGAAAAGGAATGATTGCTATCACATTAAAGAATGGAATGCGCAACTACATTTCAGATGTGTATTTCGTGCCGAGTAATTTTCTTAGTATTGGACAACTATCAGACACGGGGTATGATATGCGCATCTACAATGGAGTGTTCACAATTAGAGATTCAAAACAGAGGCTAATCGCAAAAGTAACTATGTCTCCTAATCGCTTATTTCCTTTGATGTTGCAGCATGATAAATTGCCTTGTTTGAGTTCTATATCTCATGGGGATAATTGGTTATGGCATATGCGCTATGGACATTTAAATTTCAGTAGTTTGAACATTCTTGAGAAGAAAAGATTGGTACATGGTTTGCCAACTATTCATGTACCTAATCAAGTTTGTGAAACTTGTGTCATTGGAAAGAAGCATAGAGATAGCTTCCCGATTGGAAAGGCAATGAGAGCTCAAAGGCCCCTAGAAATTATCCATTCAGACTTGTGCTCGGTTGAGGTACAATCTTATGGAGGTGCAAAATATTTTATCACTTTCATTGATGACTTTAGCAGGAAGGCATGGGTGTATATTTTGAAGAACAAGTCTGATGCATGTGACATGTTTGAGGAGTTCAAGACTTATGTTGAGAAGCAAAGTGGAGAAAATATCAAAGTGTTGAGAACTGACAGAGGCACTAGTATACTGTTTGTGATGATTTCTTGAAGAGGAGTGGCATAAAGCACCAAATGACAATCAAATATATATCACAGCAAAATGGTGTAGCGGAGAGAAAAAACAGAACCATCATGGATATGGTTAGATGCATGCTGAAGTTGAAGAATTTGCCAAAATATTTCTGGGCCGAAGCTGTAAATTGTGCAGTTTACATCTTGAATAGATGTCCAAGCACAAGTATTGATGGAGTTACTCAGTACGAAGTGTGGAGCGAAAAGAAGCCTAACATCCATCAGTTAAGGGTGTTCGGTTGCATTGCATTTGCACATGTTCCAGATCAGCTAAGGAAGAAGCTTGATGATAAAACTGAAAAGTGCATTTTTATTGGATATAGCATGGTGACGAAAGGGTACAAGCTTTATAATCCAACAACAAAGAAGATTATAATTAGTCGAGATGTGACATTTGATGAGCATGGAGCTTGGGATTGGAGTTCCAAAGAAAAGGTGCCATTAACATTCATTAAAATAGACGATGGATCAAATGAAGAAGAGAATGACAGTGTTCAAGAGAAAGAGTCTTCTAAAGTTCAAAAGCTTCAAGGAGCAGATGTTCAAGAAATTGAATCTCCACATGAAACAATAGCAACAGCAAGGCCTCATCGTAATCGTCGTGCGCCAGCATACTTAAAAGATTATGAAGTGACAACTGCAAACATAAGCATAGAAGATGAAGACATTGTCAACTTCGCTTTGTACGCAGATTGTGATCCTCTTACTTATGATGAAGCTTGTCAACAACGTCATTAGGTTAAAGCCATGGATAATGAAATCCAAGCTATTAAAAAGAATGAGACATGGGAGCTTACCTCACTTCCAGAGGGAAAAGAAAAGATTGGAGTTAAATGGGTATATAAGACAAAGTACAAACCAAATGGAGAGGTGGAACGTTACAAAGCAAGGTTGGTTGCCAAAGGTTACAAGAAAAAACCTGGTGTAGACTATCTTAAAGTTTTTGCTCCTGTTGCGAGGCTTGATACTAATAGATTGGTGATTTCTATGAATGCTCATAATTGTTGGAAAATATTTCAATTGGATGTAAAGTCGGCTTTCTTAAATGGCACACTTGAGGATGAAGTGTATGTTGAACAACCTCCAGATTTTGTAAAAGAAGGAGAGTCGGAAAAGGTGTATAAGCTGAAAAAGGTTTTGTATGGCCTCAAGCAAGCTCCTAGAGCGTGGTACACCTGGATCGATTCTTATTTTTTGGAGAATGGATTTAAAAGATGTCCATATGAACATACTTTGTATGTTAAAACTAACATACAAGAAGATGTGATAATTATATGCTTGTATGTAGATGATCTTATTATTACAGGTAGTAACTTGAAACTCATAGAAGAAGTCAAGAAGGCGTTAGCATCTCAGTTTGAGATGACGGATATGGGATTAATGTTCTCTTGGTGTTGAAGTGGTGCAAAATGAAAAAGTGATTTTTATCTCTTAAAGAAAGTATGCAAATGACATACTCAGGCGTTTCAAGATGGAGTATTGCAAGCCAATAATGACTCCCGTTGAACAAAGATTGAAATTGAACAAAGATTATGGTGGGGAGTATGTTAATCCTACATTGTACAAGCAGATTGTTGGATGCTTGCGTTACTTGACAGCAACGAGGCCGAATACTACATTTGGAGTTGGTTTGATTAGCAGGTTTATGGAAGCTCCTCGGCAAGCACATTTGCAGGAAGTAAAGCGGATTCTAAGGTATGTCAAAGGAACTCAAAGTGATGGAATTTTATATGCTACTAACTGCGCAACAAGGCTTGTTGGATACACGGATAGTGATTGGGCAAGAGATGAAAATGCAAAGAGTACATCAGGTTATGTGTTTGATATTGGTTCCGGTGCAATATGTTGGTCATCAAAAAAGCAACAAGTAGTAACACTTTCGTCTTCAGAGGCGGAATATGTTGCAGCAAATAAGTGTGCCACTCATGCAATATGGTTGCGTCGAATTTTACATGACATGCACCATGAACAGAAGAAGCCTACTCCAATATTTGTGACAACAATTCAGCCATTTCATTGTCCAAAAATCAAGTATTTCATGATAGGACAAAGCATATACATGCAAAGCATCACTATATCAGAGAGCTAGTGAAGGACAAAGAAATTGAAGTCTTTTATTGTCCAACCGGAGAGCAAGTTGCTGATATTTTTACAAAATCTCTTAACAGTGTTACATTCTTGAAGCTGAAAAGGTTAATGGGAATGATGAAGTTTGAAGATCTTAGCTTGGAGGGCGGCAATGTGAAAATAAACCAAGCATTAAATATCATTGGAATGTCTAAAGCCAAATGACATGTGATTTGGTAGAATAATAATGTCATTGGAATTGTTAAATTTATTAAAGGAAAGTAATGTCTATTGGTGAAAGAGCACCTATTGATTTTGAATTGACACGTAAAGGCTACTATATAAAGCCTAACCTTGTTTTGTTGTGAGTATGAAGAAATTTAATTAAAATATCATGGTTATGCAAAATCTTATTCTTCCTCTACATTTGAGTTGAGCACTTAAATTTATTTTCTGCTGCTCTGTCTTTAACATCCGGCAACTGAAATGAGCATCACGTAATCTGTTTGTCATAAAGCATGCAAATCCTCTTCTTCTACTGCTGTAATGATAGCAGGACTTCCACATCCTATGCACCTATCACAGAGAAAATTTTCGTGTCAGCATTTGTATGAACACAAGTTAAAGTTTGACTGCTCATGCATGATTGCTATGATGAAGACAACAACAATAAAAACGGTGGCCATGTTAATCACGAGGTTCAATGTTCAACCGGGTATCCAAACTTGCACCACAAGGAAGAAGTTATTTTGATGTACAGGGACCATGCTGTTAGAGTAGAGGCAATTCATCAAAATGAAGAGGCTTTCAGGGTATGTTTAATTAATTTATCTTTAATGTTCAGTTCAATGGAATTATAGTTCCACTTTACATATTTACAATTTTTATTCTGATAAGATTTAAAGAGCTTGTTCGAATTTAGAAGAAAAATGATGTCCTTCAAATCTATTTATTTTTGTTTGTCTTAAAAAAATGTTGTGCTTGTTATTACTCGGCCGCCAGGCCTTGGTAAATTATGAGAGCTATAGCTATAGCTTCTTTCAAGGATCGATAGTGTCTTAACTTTAATTAGCATACTTCATGTGGTACACTTTTTTTAGCCCCTTGGATTTACTTTAAAGAAAAAGTTACTTTGTTTGTACTGTTTCTTTTGACAGTTCGAGATAAATATTTCTAAGATGTTAATGTTGCTAAGTGCTCACTGGGCGATGTTACAAATACCGGTGCTTATTATGAGAAAGCACTAGAAGCTTCAAACAATAAATCTTCCCATGCCAAGTGAGAGTTTCAGATTTAAAGGGGCGTAACTAATCATTTCTTTTTTCAACTTAAAATTCATCAGAACCTCATTTTCTTGGCAGCGCTCTCTAACCCGGAGTGCCTACAATTGGTGTGATTACGTGACATCTAAAATACTATGGTGTATAATTCTGTCATTTGGATGAGGATTTTACATGCAGTATTTTTACACGGTTATTTTCGAAAGGTAACAGTACTGTTCTCTTTGTAAATTTCACATGCGAGGGAATCTGCGTTGTCAATCAGTTCTTTGTTTCCTTATGGTTGGTTTGCATTTGGTGCTGCTACATTGAAGGTGAAAAAGTGTTATATGCTTCTGTAAGTCAATCTACTTTATCTCTTTCAGGGCTTTATTTTTGTTGTTGCATCTGTAATTGTTTATGTTTAGCAGTGCTAAATGCATCACGTTACGAGCTTCCTTTTACCCAACGCCACACGATTACACACTTCAAATACCCACCACTTATTTTTGTGCTACTCATTTAGCAAACGATTTCATACCGCCGAACGGTAGTACAACACCATCTAGCAACGTAGACAGTTCAAAAGAAACGACATTCTTCTGTCGAACGACATTCTACTGCCGATCGTACATGTTGTTTTGAAAAAAAATCAAACTTTCCAATGGTCCTATACTATCGTTCGGTAGTATGATACCATTCACACTGGGTAAAATGAAGTCATGCATCTTCTTTTCTTTTTTCTGTTTTTGGTAAAAAAAAGTCCTTAATGCGGTGCATTTAGCACCGCTCTTTATGTTTCATGTTGCGGTATATAAACTGTGAAGATCTTGTTGACCTTTCTACCATTAATTTAAATATGATAGACCTATTATATTCTGCTATTTTAAAGCTTCATTTAAGATCGATCTAGGTTGGTTGTCGTAACGATTTATAAATGCAACGGGATTTGGATAACAACATTTTCTGTATTGGGTTCCAAGACAAGCTTCTATGTTATAAATTGTTGAAAAACAGGTCGCTTTCTTGAAGATGATTCGGCGATCTGGTCAAAGGTGCAAACCAGTTCATTCCTTCGTCGCCGCCTCTAGGATAAAACAGCCTCTAAAAATGATAACTGATTTGCTTGCACAACAAATCAGTGTAGATTTGCACTTTCGAAAATAATATTGCACGAATTTTCTGAAAGAAAGATTTAATGGCGGAGGCTAGAAGAAAAAATAGAACTCGGTGGTATTCTTGTCTGCAGATAAAAATTATATATAGAACGAGGATTAGGGTTTGGGAGAAAAAATCGGATCTGCTAAAATTTCGGGGGACAAAGTTTTTACCGTTGCAAACTTTTTACCATTGCCGAAAAAATTATCGGTGCAGAAAATAATTTTCCATATAAAAAGGTTCGAAAACTGCAAAGTTTTATGGTCCAAAAATATAAGTGTCTTCACCACAAAGCCCAAGCCCGAGCCCGAACTGGACCGGGCCGGGTCGAGTCGAGTCGATCGGTCGCGCGTGTGTGTGGTGTTCATGATGCACGGTCTCCCTCCTCACAATAAAGCATGTATTGGGAGCCCAAGGCCCCAACATGATTTCTTAGAAACAAGTATAAATACTTGCCTCTTCCATATAATCCCATGATGTGGGACTATTCACACATAGGAGCCATTTATACACTTATTCAACATTTTTAATAATTCACTTAATGTTTATAAAAACATTTCCAACAATCCCCCACTTGAATTTTTAAAAATATTTTCGAGCAATTTCTAAAAACATAAGATTGTGCATAAACAAAGGTGTCATCTGACTTGAACCTTTGCATAGTGAATAAGATTCAGTTTTTACTAGAGTGACACGTTGTCTTGAACTATATTCCTGACATCAAACCACACACAACCTTTTCTATAGTGCAATCAAATAAGCCCGTGCATTTATGGCCATGCACGTCTATCCTAGTTTCGTGAATGCTCTGGTAGTTTTTCCCAAAACTCCATAGGAAACGGCCACATTTCCACATTCACAAAGATGAGTCTATCAAGAGTACTTCACTCCAAATAGAGTATAGATCTCATTAAGAGTTTCTATTAACTTATCCTCTAATCACTTCAGGAATACATGCTTCTTGGTCTATTAAATAGCATGCTCAACTCCTATCACTACACAACTTGTTTTTACCCATTGAACCTAGTTCTTGGGATATCTTGTCATTTAGGTCGGGTTACCAGTGTGCATGACTCAACAATATAAGGGCAATAGTCCCATCCTTTTAGAAGAATCGTGGACTTTCTCTCTTGACAGTCCTTTCGTCAAAGGATCTGCCAAATTTTCTTCACTACGTACGTAATCCACTCTAACAGTACCTGTGGAAAGCAGTTCTCTAACCGTGCTGTGCTTACGACGTATTTGTCGTCTCTTACCGTTATAATAACGGTTCTGAACTTTTGCGATAGCCGAGGTACTATCGCAATGTCTCAACACAGCCGGTATCAGTTTTTCCCATAAGAGAATCTCAGCTAGCAGGTTTCTCAAATACCCTGCCTCTTCACTAGCTGTAGCTAGTGCTATCATCTCAGACTCCCCAGTAGACTGAGCCAAAATAGTCTGTTTCTTAGATTTCCAAGAAACAGCTCCTCCAGCGATGCTAAATATATAGCCATTGGTCGCTTTAGAATCATCAGATAAGGTATTCCAGTCTGCATCAGAATATCCTTCAAGTACAGCTGGAAACCTTTCATAATGTAATCCAAGGTTCATGGTTCGTTTAAGATATCTCATCACCCTTTCAGTAGCATGCCAGTGCTCTATACTAGGTCTACTGGTAAACCTGCACAATAATCCCACGACATAGGCAATGTCGGGTCTAGTACAATCAGTGGCATACCGAAGGCTGCCAATGATGCTCGCATAATCAAACTGTCTTACACCTTCACCAGTGTTCTTGAATAACTTTACACCGTGATCATATGGTGTACTTGCAGGCTTACAGTCAAAGTAATTGTATTTCTTTAGTATCTTCTCAATATAATGAGATTGATCTAAAGAAAGTCCCTTTTTTGACCTAGTAATTTTAATATCAAGGATTACACTCGCCTCACCTAGATCTTTCATATCAAAATTGGCACTTAATAGGGATTTGACTGAGTTTATGGCATGAATGTTTGACCCAAAAATGAGGAGGTCATCTACATAAAGGCATATAATAGTGCAAATGTCATTCTCAGATTTGTAATAAATGCATTTGTCACTTTCATTAACTTTAAAACCATGTGAAATGATTAAGTTATCAAATTTTTCATGCCATTGTTTAGGTGCTTGTTTTAAACCATATAATGATTTATCTAATTTTCATACTTTATGTTCTTGACCATGTACCACAAATCCTTCAGGCTGGTCCATATAAATTTCTTTGTCTAATTCACCGTTCAAAAATGCGGTTTTCACATCCGTTTGGTGTATTAACAAATTATGAATAAAGGCAAGTGAAACTAATACCCGAATGGATGTGATTCTAGTAACTGGTGAAAAAGTGTCGAAGAAATCTATGTTTTTTTTGTTTAAAACATTTGGCTACTAGTCGTGCTTTATATTTATCAATAGTGCCATCAGGTTTTAATTTCTTTTTAAGTACCCATTTACAGCCTATAGACTTACAACCAGGGGGTAAATCTACCAAGTGCCAAGTCTTATTGGATTCTAAAGAATCCATCTCATCATTTATAGCCTCTTGCCAAAAATCGGCATCTAAGGAAGATAAGGTCTCTTGGAGGTTTATGGGATCCTCCTCAATAATACAAGCACAAAAATATGAACCAAAATCTTTTATGGTTCTTACTCTTTTACTTCTTCTAGGTTCAGCTTCAGAATTTTCATTAAGTTCTGTTCTAATAGGCATACTTGAAGTGCCCCCACTATTCCTTAATTTAAAAGGAAATTTAGTTTCATAAAAATCGGCATCATTTGATTCAATTAAATTATGTGCATTAAGGTCATAAAATCTGTATGCTTTGCTATTAATAGCATAGCCTATAAATACACATTCATATGCTCTACTTGTCAATTTTATTCACTTTGGGTCTGGAATGCGAACATATGCTAAACAACCCCAAGTTCTAAAATATGAGACATTGGGTTTATGATTCTTTAAAATTTCATAAGGCGAAATTTTATTCTTAGATTTGGGGATTCTATTCAGAACACAACATACAGTCAATAAAATATCCCCCCACCAATGTTTTGCTGCACCAGAATTTAATAGGATGGCAACTACTAATTCGGTAAAGGTCCTATTTTTCCTTTCTGCTTTACCGTTCATTTTAGGAGAATAGGGTGCAGTTCTCTCATGTACTATACCATGTAGTTTATAGAAATCCAGAATTGAATTAGATTCATATTATGTTCCTCTATCACTACGAAGTCTCTTAATTTTCCTATTTTCTTGATTCTCAATATCAGTTTTGAATGTTTTAAACATGTCAAAAACATCACTTTTATTTTTCATAAGGTAAACATATGTGAAATCAGAACAGTCATCAATAAAAGTGATAAAATAACGATGTCCTTGTCTAGTCAAAGTACCATCAAGTTCACATATGTCAGAATGAATCAAGTCTAAGGGTTCAGAAACTCTATCAACAGAAGTGTGAGGTTTCTTTGTGATTTTTGCTTGTGTACAGAATTCACATTTATCAAGTTCAGATTATGTCATTTTAGGAATCATATTTAGGGTGCTCATGTTGTGAATTATTCGTTTATTAACATGACATAATCGAGAGTGCCAAATATTAAAATCACACAACATATAAACAGAAGTAGTCACTTTATTAGTTTCAACAATCAGTTTAAACATACCCTCACAAGCATAACCCTTTCCCACAAAAGTTCCCTTATAAGTTAGGGTATACAAATCAGTCCCAATAACTTGAGTAAACCCAGCCTTATTAAGGAGAAAGCCAGACACCAGATTCTTTCTAATCTCCGGAGTATGCATTACATCTTTCAGAATTACAGTCTTTCCATAGGTAAACTTGATTTCCACATTGCCAATCCCTACAACTTTAGTGGTGTGAGAATCTCCAAATAACACTTTCTGATTTTCAGCAGCCGTGTATGTAGAGAACAAGCCACGATCATAGCAGACATGGCGAGAGGCACCAGTGTCTACCCACCAACCCTCTGATCCACCAACAAGGTGAATCTCAATAATCATAGCCGTAAGAGGCTCTTCAGTCAGGTTAGCCTGCGGTGCAGAGCTTGGCCTGTTCCAACACTTTCGTGCCATATGACCTGGTTCACAGTTGTAGCATAGAAACAATTGTCCAGAATCATTCTTTTGGACTGGTTTCTGCTGTCCTTTTGGGTTTCCTTGTGGATTCCCATTCTGTTTGTTGCGCCTGTTCTGATTCTTAAAAGATTTCTGATTCGGTTTCAGAACAACGGGTGTGGTCTTTTTAGTGTTGTTGTTATTGACAATCAACACATCTTCTTTCTGGTCCTGTTTGCGTGCCTCCTCCTCAATACGGAGGCGCGCGATTAAGCTTTCTAGGGAAAATTCCTTAGTCATATGTCGTAAAACATTCTTAAAATCTTTCCAGCCAGGGGGTAATTTGTCAATGATAACAGCAATTTGAAATTGTTCGTCCAATGTCATACCTTCGGAGATGATCTCATGAGCTATTTTATGCAGCTCATGAGACTGCAACTCAACTGATCTGTCGTCAGTCATCTGGTACTTTAGGTAGCGGCTTACAGCATATTTCTTTGCCCCTACCTCCTCTGTATCATACTTCTTTTTTAGTGCTTCCCAGATCTCCTTTGCTGTCTTCTCATCTGAGTTATAGTAATCATACAGATCATCGCTCAGTCCATTCAGAATAAAGTTCTTGCATAGATAATATTGTTCAGCCTAGGTCTGCAGTTGCTTTGACTGTTCAGTCCATGATGCCATCTTCGCTGCATTAGCCTCGTCAGGTTTATCTGGTAGCTGCGGTTTTTCAGCAGTCAACGCAGCCACAACCTTTATGATCGTGAGGAAGAACTCCATCTTCTAACGCCATCGCTTGAAATGCAAGCCTTCGAATTTGAATGGAGCAGCAGTCACGAGAGGGTTCTGGAAAGTAGAGGGTGAAGCAGCATCGTCTACGGTTGAGTTCAAAGCCATTGTTTCATATTGTCTTCAAATTGTTGAAAAACAATGGCTGAGTCGCGGACAAGGTCGCTTTCTTGAAGAAAATTCGGTGATCTGGTCAGAGGTGCAAACCAGTTCGTTCCTTCGCCGCCGCCTCTAGGGTAAAACAGCCTCTAAAAACGATAACCGATTTGCTTGCACAACAAATCAGTGCAGATTTGCACTTTTGAAAATAATATTACTCGAATTTTCTGAAAGAAAGATTTAAATGCGGAGGCTAGAAGAAAAAATAGAACTCGGTGGTATTCTTGTCTGCAGATAAAAATTATATATAGAACGAGGATTAGGGTTTGGGAGAAAAAATCGGATGTGCTAAAATTTCGGGGGACAAACTTTTTACCACAAAGTTTTATGGTCCAAAAATATAAGTGTCTTCACGACAAAGCCCAAGCCCAATACCGAACTGGACCGGGCCGGGCGGAGTCGAGTTGGTCGGTCGTGCGCGTGTGTGGTGTTCATGATGCATGGTCTCCCTCCTCACAACAAAGCATGTATTGGGAGCCCAAGACCCCAACGTGATTTCTTAGAAACAAATATAAATACTTGCCTCTTCCATATAATTCCATGATGTGGGACTATTCACATATAGGAGCCATTTATACACTTATTCAACATTTTTAATAATTCACTTAATGTTTATAAAAACATTTCCAACATAAATTGATTAAGAAAAGTAACGTTTTTGTAATATTCTTCTGTGATTGCAATGTGCACAGGCTCATGATTTTGATAAAGCATTGGAAGGATATACCCATGCTGTACAGCTTGATCCTGAAATTGGAGAGGCTTGGAATAATGTTGCTTTTTTGTAAGTATTTGTCTTTTTTACGCAGTCTTCTTTGCATGTAAATTGCACAATTACACAAATAGTGTTAGTTGATATGAGAGGAAAAAAACACTATATATTCACGTCTTTGGATTTCTTTTTAGTTAGTAGAACTGGGGTTGCCAAAACATCCAAAATTCAATTAGTTTTGGTATCAAATACAAGTTATAATGATTTTATTCTTCTTAATGATTAGTTTGTTTAATGAGAACAAGCAGGGTCATAAAATTACTGTGTTTTGAACATTATATGGATGTTGGTATGTAGGCGTGCATGTATATGCATTACAATGAAAACGTGCAGTTAGCCATGTAAAAGATAAAAGAGTTAGTTTATTATTGAAAATATTATTACTAAAACTTAAATAATAACCGAATATAAACACGCTAGTGAGGTTGAAGCAACAAGATAACATAATTTCTTCCTAGCCAAGATGCAAAAGGGAAGCTACGAACAAAACCGAATAATGGATAGTCAAGGACTACTAGCTCAAGTGTCAAGTGACAAGACATTATGAACCGAGGTTCTACAGCGTTTGGATTCAGTTCTTCGAGACATCAAAATTGAGTGCTCTGCTTGAATAAAATTCCCATTCTTATTCTTTAGAAAAGGCGGATGCTAGACTCCTCACCGATAGTTTTGCAACTCCAATTTGATTCATTAAAAACTGTTTATTTTGTCATCATATTATGCCATGAGGTGCAATTTGATCTGTTAGGTGAGTTTTGGGTCAGATTCCGTCAGGTTTGACCAGAGATTGAACTGGTTGGGTCTGCATTAAACTAGCTGGGTTGGGTTATATTGTGAATTCAGATTGTGTTTGATTGTTGCTTCTAATCTACCCAAGGGTTAGATGAGGTATGGCTTAACATGCACGCATTAGCTCAACATGCAGGTTTAAATTATATTTTTTTTTTTTCTATTTTTTATCAGGATAATTTTATGTATTATCAGGTTCTAGATTGTGATATTCTATTTGGATAATCAGATTATACCTCTATCAATAAAGAATCTGGTTTGGTTGGTATTTGACGTGATACTATTTTTAGATAGAAATTATGGTATCAGTTTATGCTCAATATGCAAATGATTCTCACCCAAATAGCTCAAGTGTTCTGTTGCACCCTAGGGTATATATGTGTGAAGTGAGTAGCATGTGTAGGCATATAATCTTTTTGTGTATTTAGGATTGTATCATACGTGCTTTTGTATTTGGGTCTTCAATTCTTGCATGTGTGGGGGAGTGTATTATATATACATATGTGCATCTTGTTAAATATATAGGTGTGTGTTTGTTAGTTTCATCCACGTGCTACTTATTGTTTTGTACTATAATGTAATGAAGGGTAGACTTTCACTTACGTTTTAATTCATATTTATGTACTGTTTTATTTATTCATACCCATAAATCTTCGCACGCAACATTTTCTAGCTTCCATTTCCTTCCAGCATATATTTTGTTAAGTATATATTTTGTCTTTGTATGTCTGAGAGTCTGAGTCAGTTAGTGCATGTATTTCTTCCCAGTTCATGTGCACGATCCTTTAGTGATTTTTGCAGTACACTATTTAATATTCGTGCTTGTTTTAATGCATGTGTTTATATATATTTGAATGTTTGGGAGTGTTCTAGTTGTTTATAATATTTCAGGGTTGGGTTTGACGCGATGGTGAATAGTTGGTAGATGCATATCATCTTGGGAGAATGACGGTGTGATAGTGTTGAGAATTCAATTAATTCACTTGTTCTGAGCTGCTAAAATCTCGATTTACAAAAGTTGCTACTTTAATTTTTTTCATTCCTTGGTATTGTGTGTTAATTACATACATTTTGAAACAATATTCTCTTTTAAATTGCAGGACTTTGCACAACATGGTTTGGATTTTGAACGATGATGAACAGTTGGTAGAGGCTTAACAACTGATAAAAATGACCTGTTTTGTAGAAGTGTCAACTATCAACTTGCTAAAATATGACTAGCCCCAGAAAGAAAATGTTAAGAGAAATGGGAAACGTAACAAAACAAGTAAAAGCTAACAACTAGGTTTAACGATTCGTGGACTAAAGAAAATATAAAGCCAGAATGAAAAGATAACGATAAAAAAAAAAATTGAAAAAAAAAACATATAATGAGGAAAGATTAAAATTAATGTCTACCTTTAAGATAAGAAAAAAAAAAAAAAAAAAAAAAGAGACTATCATATTAAGTAAAAGGTTAAACAGGCATTTTCAAAATAAATATTAGACAGCGAGTATCTTTATGATAAATAGAGACCCAATAGCATACAAAGACTATCTTTATGATAGATAGGAGCCTAAGAAAAAGATAATTACAAAACAAAGAAAGAAAATGAGAGTAAGAGAAAGATAAATTAAATGCATACAGAAAAGTGCTAGACGTCGAGTCTGATAGAGAACGAGATTACAAATATAACCTCATAAGATGCATTTAAGAGAATTCTAAAGGAATCTGGATGTGTAAGCCATCACAAATCAACTAGGATATTGGGAAGCCCGTCTTAACGGATTTACAAACAATTTCGAAGCAGGAAATAATTAACCACAACAGGATGGCCCATCCTAATGGGATCATTTGGAAAATACCAAAACAAAAAATAAGTGACTTCATACAAGACACATAGATATTGGGAAGCTTGTCTAGTAGATTTTGGACAATACCAGATAGGAAATAGTTAACCACAACAAGATGGCTCGTCCTGACGGGATCGTTTGGCAAATACCGACGCTGGAAATAAGTGACATCAGACGAGATGTAGAGAGGAATACCCCATGATTGCCCTTATATGTAGGCATAGAGAAACTGTCCATTAGAGGCGAGATATGTGTTCTTCAAGGGGTTACTACCTTGACTGTATTAGGCTGCCTAAAGGTCGATGGATTACTAGGTAATTGTTACTATCAAAATCGACATTCGAAAAAGATGGCAGTGAAGAGGTATCAGATGGCCGATAGCTCATGGAAGGGCTTAATAGAAAGTGGGACCCGACAAAGAAAAAAAGCAAGTGCAGGAGGACGTAATACGAAAGGTCACCACAACCAGCGTCTTCGCCGAAGTCAGTCCGACAAGACCTTCCGACAGTATTGGCTCGACGAAAGGCTCCGTGTAAGGAACCACTCTGATCCGGAACCAAGGAAGCCAGAAGCTACAGAACCGATGGACAAAGCCCAAAGGGAAACCTTTAACAAATAACCTACCCAAATACCAATACGCCTAAAGACGACAATCCCAGAGGCACTAACCCGGAAGAGTGCGAAGACCACTCAAAACTGGCACCCGAAGCGTCTACTACATAACTACCAAAAAGATCGGGCTAGCCGGAACCCGGACAGGGATTACAGGCTACCCGTGCTAGCCTACCTAGTACCGAAACCTGTAGCGGTTTCAACCCAGCAACTATCAACATACACCACGGGGTTAAGCCCCTCCACGTGTTCACGATAAAGACAAAAGCCTACATCTGGAAGTTCATGTCCGCAAGCCAACATTCAGAAGCTTCCCTCGAGAATTCAAGTATCATAACCAAATGCACCCAAGGCAGCCGAAAGCCAAGCACCCAAGACCAAGAATGAAACGACCGGCCGAAAGCCCAGGCGGATCTGATAACCATAAGGCGAAAGGGGCCCAGAGCCATTATAAATAGGACCCCGGGGATCACATTGGGGGGGGGGGGGGCTTTTTCTCTTACTTCTTGTATCCTCAAAAGAAACTCAGAAAATAACATCAATGGAGAATTCCACCCTATAGCATCTATTTATTTCCATTAAGAGCTTAATGAAAGGGAGTCTTCTTATAAGAAAATTGCTTTGTAAGTGTGTACGTTTGTTTTTCTAATTGTTACAGCTGTAGTTCACTATCCATTTTTCAGAGGAGTCTAAGTTTGTCTCCATAAACACCCACGAATGGCGACTGAGCCTCAGTCACTGAGTCTGGATGCGATCTAGTAATCCTCAGTGAGCCTACACCTCAAAGCCCTTGCATCCCAATCCCCATTGAGGTCGAGCGGGAAAGAGAACCAATCCACCTGGTTTTCACTTAAGAATTATCCCCGTTGACCCATTTTCAGTGTTGACAAAAAATATCGTTAACATTTTGGAGCTAGAAGGAGGGCCTGAACCTTCGACCTTGTGGTTAACAGCCACACATATATCTATGTTGTCCCATCCCGGATCGGACTAGCTTTGAAGAAGCAAAGTTATGAACAAGAAACCCAAGTGGAGGCCTTTAGAACCTCAAATGGATAAGTCGAGAACCACTAGCCGTAGGGTAATGGAGAAGCAAGAGTTAAGAGCCGAGGCTTTGCGAGTAATAAAATGGAAGAGGAAAATGGAACTACATACTTACGGGAAGGGTAATAACGAATCTTTCCACATATAATACTCCATGGCGTTCCCACCCAGCGAATCTACATCGGAGGACATTAGTGTTTCCCCCCACTTAAAGGATGCTCTCTACAGACAAGTTAAGGAAGTGACACTCGAACATGAAATAATGGACGATTTCAACCACTTTGCTGACAAATGGAGTAAAGAGATGACAAAGTATGTCCGAGAAAGAGAGGACGAATGTATTGGAACTACGACTGGGATGATTCACAAGAGGATTAAACTCCATCAGCGAAAAGGGAAGTGTACGCCAAAGATACCCCAGGAACGCTACCTCACTACTTCAGGGAGAATGTTTACTTCCTAACCAAACATGAACTCGACTATTAGACCTCCACGAAGAACATGCCTAAGTACGGAAGAAAGACAGGAGGACCTTACTGCCATTATCACCTGATGAATAGACACGAGACTAATCACTACAGAACCCTCGAGGAAGCCATTGTTAAATTCGTCAGTCAAGGCTGATTACGGGAGTTTATCAAAAAATCGAGATGACTTTGAGAAAATCCGTAGGAAAAGGATTAATACGCATTTGCCAATGTACGGAAAGCCCAAAAGGGGTCCAATTGTCGAAGGATTAAATCCCTCGTCATCGCCAAAATTGGCCGGGTCGAGGCATCCCCCGGAGGGGATGGTGTGTTAGTCTTTCTCCGTGCCCAGACCAGAGAGGGCAGGGTTAAAGCATCAAAAGCGTAAGCCGTCGTTTCACAACAGAAATGGTCATGGCGATGCATCTAAAATTAGCACAACCTGCCTCTGTTAGAACTAAGCACGTCTTACTTCTACTCGAAGAAAAGCACGTCCTACCTCTGCTTATGTTTCACGTTACCCGCAGAAGGGAACGCAAACCCCTATCATTGCCTACGATGGTCAGGATAGAGCACCCCTTGGAGTGGGGTGGCATATAAGCCTCTATCAGTGCCTACGATGGTCTGCATAGAGCGTCAAAAGAGTAAACCTTAGTTCTATGCCTATGATGTCCCCGTTTAAGTTTCTAAGCCCTTACCATCGCCTACGATGGCTAGGATAGGGCGCCTCTTGGAGGGAGGTCAGGTAAGTCCTTGGGCCCTGCTTTTGGATAAGATAGCCAAACGCTGCGGACGCATAGGCCCAGAGAGTAGCCAACAAAGCATTTACATCCTTTGTTTTGTCAACAAAAGTCCGGGGGAGGCTCAAGAAGCACGTACAACCTCTGCTTCCCGAATCAAATCTGAGGGGATACTCGCTCTATTAATAGCAGAAGGGGGTTCCGGTCCTCAATACTGATACCCGAATCTAGGTCGATTCGGTGATTCACCAATACCGGAGGGGGTTCTGGTCTTTATACTAATACCCAAATCTGGGTCGATTCGAAGCTTCGCTAATACCGGAGGGGGTTTCGGTCTTCAATGCTAATACCTGAATCTAGGTCGATTTGGCGCTTCACCAATACCGGAGGGGGTTCCGGTCTTCAATACTAATACCCGAATCTGGGTCGATTCGGCGCTTCACCAATACCGGTGGGAGTTCCGGTCTTCAATATTATTACCCGAATCAATACCGGAGGGGTTTCTGGTCTTCAATACTAATACCCGAACCTGGGTCGATTTGGCGCTTCACCAATACCGGAGGGGGTTCCGATCTTTAATAATAATACCCAAACCTGGGTCGATTCGACGCTTCACCAATACTGGAGGGGGTTCCGGTCTTCAATACTAATACCCGAATCCGGATCGATTCAGCGCTTCACCAATACCCAAGGGGGTTCTGATCTTCAGTACTGATACCCAAATCCGGGCGGGTTCGGTGCTTCACTAATATCGGGGGGTTCCGGTCACCTATATACCAACACCCGAATCTGGTTCCATTCGGCTCTTTATAGTAGCCGAAAGGGACTCCGATCCCCTACGTATTAATGTCTGAATCTAGGATGAATCAATTTCTCGATAAGGACCTAAAGCGAACCAGCAGTCTTACATACCAAAACCTGAAACAATCCTACAAAATTACCACCAGATATAGAGCCACTAAGACTGCACCTCACTTATGAAAAGCCCAATCCATGGTTCGAACAAGAAAAAGTCACTCGCCCCTCTAGGAAATTCAAGTAAAGGGCTCAAGGTTTACAACCAAAAGTGGGCTCATAAACCTCTCAGGGAAGTGCTTTCAATTTATGTATCCATTAATTGTTTTCTTTATATATATGTCAAATCCTTATGTAAGTCTAAAAAACGACATCGTACAATAGCATCGATTCAAAGGGAAACCAGGAAGAGGATGGCAGACGGTTTCAATAAACATCCTATGAATAACTTCTAGGCGATTTTTCATTGGAATATATTCCAAGGATGGTTGATTCGAGAAGAAGTTCCTTTATAAGACTTGTAATACAGGTCCGCCGGAAATCGTGATCACTTTCGAGTCTAATAAGACTGATCCTTTTCAATCTAATAAGGCTACAGCAAGTTACTATAGCATCATAAGAAAATTGGCGATACCGTACACTCGCTACAATCACATAGCCAACAAATTGAATGGTGACGCAAATGCAGCATGCGAAGTACAGATAAACATGCGATAAAACGTGATGAAGGTTGCGGTATGACAAACAAAGGCATCATCCCATACTAACAAAGCAAAACACAGCAACATCACAATGTCACAAAACAGTCACGGGGCCATCAAAACACCAACATGAGTCTTAAGTCGCAACACATATCTACACAAAGTTAAAACGCGAGGACCGACACTCGCTTATACAACCGATCTAAAGCATAGTTCACAAAGAAAAAAGAAGCGATCATAGGCAAGATAAGAAGACAACAGACCCTTGTTCTTCCTAGGTCTACCAACCTTCCTTTTTACCTGAGTAGAGCAGGACGGATGTTCACCAGCCAAGGGCATTTTGCATTTTGAATCGGCCAACTCAATGTCTCCTTGAGCAAAAGAGGCGACGACACTATCCCGAGACCTAAGAGTCTGGATTAACTTCTCCTTGTCTTTATCTAGGATAGAGATACGCTCAAGATTGTCCCTGTGTAGCCTTTGAAGATCGAAATCTAGTATGTGCCAACCACTCATCTGTTTCACAGTATAATCCTTGAGCATATCCATGTGTTCCCCAAACTGGTACATGGCGGTCTCGAGCCGAGCAAGCATCTAGGTCTTCGCAATGTTCATTTTACTAGAAATTGTTTGTTGGTTAGACAGAGACATATCCATGTTAGAGGACACTCCCTGTAGATACCAACCTCTGAATCGTTTGGCAAGCTTAGGATTGCTTGGCTTTGGGCATAATGGGGCCTACTAATAATTGTTTGAAGCTCCGAATATGTTGGATCGACGAAAGGGGAATTTACGGATGGCTGGCCAGCCGTTTGAACTTCGGTCGTCGGGACGTCTAAATCGAAAAACTTGTCCTGCTCACAGCGCTTCTGAGATATATCCATCCTGCACAAATGAATCAATGAAGGTCATACAATTCGGGGATTTAAGGGTCGGTCAAGATAAATACAAGCGGCGCGAGCGAAGAGAAAGCCGCGAACGATCAACCTCTCCAGCCCTGGTCGCACACGATGGACTCATACCGATCACACATGCTTGACTCGAAACGATCGCTCATACGGGATCGTTCAGGGCCGATTTAAAGTTGAATAGAAGCAATCCTCCGCCAAATAAGCTTGAGCAACTGTAAACCACCACCTCCATTAATGTCACTCACAAAGGGAATGCATTAACTTCAGTGAAGCGTTGTAGGTAAAAGATGCAGATGAATTACAAGACAGACAAATAAAGCAGCCGAAAAAAATTAAACCTTACTTCATTGATAAAACAGCAGCTTGGTAAAACAGCTTGTACAAAGATTGTTTTCCAACACCAAAACACCAATACCCAGTACAACAAAGTATCTGTCTAGTTTAACAAAATAAAGAAGCATAAAATGACAATGATATTTCCTAATAAAGCATGAGCCAGCCATAGCAGTGGAAAAGAGAATCCAAAGCAATACATCAAAGAATCTTCAAGCTTGGAAAGTGAAACAGTCCAAACTAAGCTGAGCTATTCCCTCCCTGTCTACCTGGGGGGAACAGAAGAAGAGAGGCGAAACAAAACTAGGTCATACATAAGTCTGGTAAGTCCAATGATTTTCAGTATGTAAACAAGTAATAGTAACATGACATGAATAAACTGAATCTAAGACAATACCGTGATAACAAGATAAAATAAGATTAGCATAAGATATGATAAGGCAAGATAAGCAGAATGTGCTTCGGTTCTTTCTCTGATTTCCTATTTTCTCTGCACCAACTAATAGGGGTGAGCATTATTTGGTTAAACCAAATAAACCAACCAAACCAATTTATTTTGGTCGGTTTGGTTTGGTTTCAAAATTAGATCGGTTTGTAATCGGTCCAAAAAAATATTTAGTATGGTTATTGGTTTAACCAAATTAACTGAACTTTTATTATATTTTCAAAATTATTAATAATATAGTAAATATTTTATGTTAGTTTAGTTGTCTAAGTAAATTTTAATCATCACATATGTATCAAAATTACTTTTGGAAAGAATAAGAATAATAAATGATAATACTTTAATCATATATTTATGTTTTAATTTAATTTATAGTTACTATTATTAATATAAAGTCTAAAATATTTTTAGTTCGGTTAGATCGGATAACCAACCGAACCAATCAATCTTAATTTGGTTGGTTTGGTTTTCATTTTTATTGGTTTTAGTTTGGTTTGGCAATTTTCGTCATCGGATAAACCAAACCGACCAAACGTTCACCCCTACCAACTAACCAGAATCCTAACTAGTGTCTTTTATAGAATGATCTGTATCCCCTACTGGCGTCCTAACTAGTATCCTGTGAAAAAGGATTTGTATCCCCTACTAGTGTCCCAACTAGTATCCTGTGTTATATAATAAGGTGATCCCAACCCCGCAACTGTGGTAGCCTTCAGGTGTACATCTAGTATGAGGATCTTACCTCAATCAGCCTAATTGTCATGAAGATGTTAGATGTACCCTTACTACCCTATCGACCGGCTCCCTATTTTTATTAATTTTCCTTGTGTCTGTGTCAATCGGCCCTCTCTTGCATGTAGATACCCTGTGCTGGTTCCACCATAAGGTGTATCAATCCCTATGATAGCAACCCGGTACGATTCAAGATGCACAGTGTACACTACTGATGCCCAGTGCCTGCTTTTCCACTTTGGAGCACGTTCACACCCATACTCCGTCGGAACTACACTGCTTCACCCCCGCCGCTATTTTGACCGCTTATAATCAGCCCAGTAATCGTGCCTCACCCTGCCTAGTTCAGGGTACTGTGATACATCTATGTGGGTTACTGCTGAAATGGGTCCCCGTTACTTGGGTTCCCTACTAGTTAAGTTTGTGGGCCTATATATACAAATATTACCTACCTACACGAGATGTACTTAACCCTCCCACTGATTCAAACATGTTTATTTAACTGTAAAGTTTGTGGGCCTATATATACTAATATTACACACCTACCCAAAGTTTACTTAACCCTCCCACTTATCAAGTCAATCTGTATTATTGGTTAAGCTTGCCTTAACCTTATCCACTTTGTTAATGTAATATTCGTCAAGTGTTGTCCATTCATGTTAACTTAACCTCCCCACACATCATGTTGGTTAAGTGTTTCCTAATAACTTAACTCTGTTCATTCATCATGTTATATTGGTTAAGTGTTTCCCCTTAACTTAACCCCACTCGTTCATCATGTTATAACGGTTAAGTGTTCTAAATTTACTTAACCCCACATTCTTGTCTAATAAACATGTTATAACGGTTAAGTGTTCTAAATTTACTTAACCCCACCTTCTTTTCTAATTAACAAGTTATAATGGTTAAGTGTTCTAAATTTACTTAACCCCACCTTCTTGTCTAATTAACATGTTATAACGGTTAAGTAATCTAAATTTAATTAACCCCACCTTCTTGTCTAATTAACATGTTATAGCGGTTAAGTGTCGCCTATTCATATGTTACTTAACCTTACCATTCTTAGCATGTCTGTTTATTGGCATTAATTAATTTATTAATGCCCTAACCTCTCACATTAGAACTGTTGTTTGCGGTTGCTGGATGTGCCGGGCGGTTCCGGGCAGACTTCTATCGCAAACTCATTCTAACCTCGGGGTTTGGGCTAAATGCGCTAACCTCTCACATTAGATCTGTGTTGTTGCGGTTACTGGATGTGCCGGGCGGTGCTGGGCAGTTTTACACTGCAACTCAATCTAACCTCGGGTTAGGCATGTTCATCTTTTAGCCAATTTACATATTTACAATTTATGTTCATATGTAAATTATCCACAAGTGTTGTCAATTCAAGTCATGCCCCCATTTACCCTTCAAATTATGTCCATAATTCTAGGTGTATAAATTCTACCATTTCATGCTACTGATCATTTACATGATTATGAGCCAATTTATGCCAATAGCATGTGTTTAATATTTTTCCCCAACGTCTCCCCCGTTATTCGTTCGCATAATTCACATAGAACGTTAGGCTCGCAAATTAGCCTAACTTATAAACAAAAGGGAAAAGAAAGGGACATGTAACATTACAACAGGCATAAACAGTATAGATAAACATGCGTAGTATAAATTTGGGATAGAACGACATAAACTTAATTAAGCACATGAAAGTGATCTTACATTTAATTTAGATCCAATTAACATGCGAACTAGCATAGATCTAATTGTATAAGCATGAACTTATATAGATCTTAAACATAGGTACTAGCTTGGATCTAAACATGTAAGCATGTATGAACATAACTTATCATGTAATTTGCATATACAACATGGTATGTTCAACTGTGTCAGTCCAATAGTCTCATAGGCATAGGATGTACAACATGATAAATCAATCACAACAGTCCCATAGGCATGATAAGTTCCATTTTGTCAATCCAATAGTCTCATAGGCATGTTAGGTTTCATTTTTCCAATCACAATAGTCTCATAGGCATAGGCAATTCGGAATTGACAAAAGGATAGGCACGAATAGAATTAGGCATAGTTCTAGATCCAGTTATTACAGTCATGATTTCTTATTAGGTGTTCACGTCTGAACAATAACTGTACTTACAGAAAAAGGATGGATCTTGATTTCTGGTATTTGATTTATGAATTTGAAAAGCTATCCTTTGATGTAGACGTTTGATTCTCTAGTTCTGCTAATTGATTCCTAGTTTGAATTTGATTCTCTAGTTTGGGGTAGATGAATGGAGGCTAGGCCAGTTTGTAGACGAACAGGATGACGGCTTCATAGAATGAGTTCTAGGTTTGAGGTTTTGGGTGATTATATAGAAGTCTAGGTTTAATTCTAGCCTTTAGATTAGTCTAGGAGAAATCAGAGCCATCAAACCAAAGAGATGTGTCATCCAGCCAACCGTAGCATGACACATATGCCCTAGTACCTCAGAAATCAATCATTGGCCAATCAGAGAAGGCCACATTAGCACAGGTTTATAAAAATTCGTCACAGCCCAGATCTGGTTGATGGGGTCGACCCCTACAGGGGGGTCAACACCTATGTCGACCCCAAAGAGCCTGAGTCGACACCCCAAACGTGGTCGGTCCCACGTTTCCTCCTCCCGCCTTCGCTATTTTGAATATTTTATTTTAATTCTGGTTTAAACTGAAATCTTCTAACCTCCATAACTTCTTCATACTGTAACCGTTTTACGTAAACTCGGACTCTATCTCAAGTAGAATTCTGAGACGTACGCAATGGCGCAACCCGTTTCCCTTAATTCTTCTTTTAAAGATTAATTATTCTTTAATTATATCTTATGTCCCTTTTTAAAATTACGGGGTGTTACATTCTCCCCTCCTTAAAGGATTTCGTCCGCGAAATCTCCAAGTCAAGAAGAATGTTTATCCTACCATCCAACATCCATCTACTCAACCATTCAATCACAGACATCCATTGTCCTTAAAAGGTCTCTAATGTTTTCATGAACATATGCATAGTGTGTATATGTCCTTACCCAAATGCAAAATCAGTTGGTCTACTGATTCAGTTGACCTCCTTAATGCTAATTATGTCCGTGCCATGAGTCCATCATGTATGCAATTATTCCTAATCATACTTTATAACTTCTACATGAGTGCACAATCATTCATACAAATGCAACATCCATATGATAACACATCAAGTTTCAATTCATATATATATAAATTCACTCATGCATATGCAATATGGAAGTGACGGAGTCGATCTAGTGCCTAATGTGTTTATATGCATCCACGAGCAACCACTAGCAAACACTTACATCCACTTGCATCCACCCAACATAACATGTCTCAAACACATGTTTACATCCATTGGCTTCTACCTAAGGATCGAGGATTGGATCGAGAGGATATACTTAAAAGATAAAGATTAGCATGCAAATAAACTTTATAGAAAAAGAGAGATCAAGGATATACCCTCAAAAAGGGTATGATGCACGTATCTAGTCTTCAGTCTTCTAAGTCTCATATTCTTGAGCTTCACTCCATAGCGCTCTGACTGTCTTAACTTCACGAATGCGTAGCTTCTTAATTTCTGTTTCCAGATTATGAGTTGGAACTCATTTCACTGTCGCCTCTCGTTCCACCTCTTCTTCTTCTAGTATACTCGGCACTACAACTCCTGTTGTGTCATGCTAACATTTCCTCAAAAGGTCTTCCAAAATCCTATTCACCCCTTTCTGTCAGAGGATGATAAGCGGTGCTCAAACATAACTGCGTACTCATGGCTTCTTCCAAAATTCACTAGAGGGTATTCCATGTGGAAGAACTATCTCTTGAAAATAAACAGATGCTAACCATGTTACCAAGTGTATTAGAGGTCTCTTCTCTACTTAATTTATCCATTGCGTCAGCTATCTGAGAGTCTTTTCTTTGTGAAGTCCACATTTAATTCAAAAGTGTAGGTCTTACTCCTAGCGATTCCAACCACTTACTTAACCGAAGGTTTTAAAAATCAAAGTTTGATATGTATTCTGAACTTTTCCTTTTCACATAAAGAGGACTTGAAGTCAACCTTTTCTTCTTAAGGCATATGCTACGACCTTACCCTTCCTTCTTATATCAAAATGGCGCCTAGCCCCGTGCCACATGCATCCGTGTATACCGTAAACCTTTTACTACCGTAAGGTAAAAGTCAAAACTGGGGTCGTTGTAAGAGCCATCTTCGATTGTTGGAAAGCGACATCACAACCAATATCCCGAGCAAAGGTTAGATTCTTCTTCGTCAGTCTTGTAAGTGGGGCTAATACCTTCGCAAAGTCCTTAATGAACTTCCTATATTAGCCCGCTAGTCCAAGAAAGCTTCTTACTTTTGTTGCATTCCTTGGGACCTTCCAGTCTTGCACTATGACTACTTTTGCGGGATCTACTGCTATCCCTTCTTTGGGCGCCACATGTCCTAGAAACCTTACTTCTTCTTTCCAAAAATGACATTTTTGGAGAACTTCGCCTTAAGTTGATGCGCTTAGAGGGTATCCGAGACTTCCCTTAGATGCAAAGCATGTTCTTCCTCATTCTTAGAGAAAACCAAAATATCATCTATGCATAAGCGAAGTGAACCATCCGCCTTTGTAGCGAGAACTACTGGAGCACCCCATTCAGAAATACTTCGCCTTATGAACCCTTTTTCAAGTAACTCTTTTACTTGTTTACTGAGCCCTTCCTTTCCCTTGGATTCATGTGTCGTACAGGTAATGCAACTGGCTTTGCATTGTCAACTAGATATATGCGAAAGTCTACCTCGTGTTTTAGGGGACAAACCCCTAAAATAATCAAAAACATCTGCGTACTCATGGACTACTCCAACAGATCGCAAATCGTCGATAGATGCATCAAGTGATTCTAGGTAGCTAAGACAAACTGATCCCTTAGGATCGCACGAAATCTCGAGGGTATTCCCGAGGCAAGTCGAAAGTCTAACTACCCTCCTTTCACAATTACTAGCTAACCAATCCATGCCTAGAATCAACCCATAGCCCTTGAAACCAAAAATAATAATAAGCATTACACTTAGACTCAATACTTAATATAGTTATTCTCAAATCCTCACAAACCAAATATAAATGAGCCGAACCACAAATTTGATTTGAGACAATAATGGGATCTTCTCTTATACGAGTACTACGATGCAGAGACTCAACTATGGAAGCAGATATAAATGAATGTGAAGCGCTAAAATCAAAAAGAGTACTAACAGGATGATAAAAAAAAGAACTAAACTTTTTCTACAGAAACTCTACTACCTCTCTCTCAGGTACGTTGGGGGTGATAGCATGCACTTGCCCTCCTGAAAATCCTATCCTTTGTTCTTGCCCTTGTCCTTAATTATATGACTCGTTATACCATAATAACGACACTTCCTCTTGTCTTAGATTTTTCTATTCTTTCCTCCTTTGTGAACTAAGTCCATATCCATGAGTTTCTCATCCTTGGGTTGTCCCCCTTAGTCAAACTCTCTCATCTAATCTTTGCCATCTTTGTGTAACTTGTTCACAAGTCTCGTGAAAGCTGCCTCCATCGCACGGAAAAACCCTACAAAGCTTGAAAGAAAATTAGCCGAAGGTGAAACTACTGCGGCTATATATGGAAGTTGGGCACTTCTTCGCCCTTTGATAGGTGTCGTAGTCTCATCAAGCCTACTGAACCATGCCGCGATGAGGTTACCTCCCAGAAAGCCAGGAGCCCCGGAGACTCAGTAAAGAAGGAAAACAAGGATTCAAACAGAGGATCAAAAGATAGTGCATATGGCTTTGGGGAATATGCCTTTAAAACAAAACTTTTCTTTAGAAAATACTTCTTTTAAAACCGCCTTGAAAATAATTTTTCAAATCTTTTATCTGATCTGGTAACCTTCAGCTCGGATACCAAGTGTAAACCCCCACCTCCATTAATGTCACTCACAAAGGGAATGCATTAACTTCAGTGAAGCGTTATAGGTAAAAGATGTAGATAAATTACAAGATAGACAAATAATGCAGCCGAAAAAAAATAAAACTTTACTTCATTGATAAAACAGTAGCTTGGTAAAACAGTTTGTACAAAGATTGTTTTCCAACACCAATACCCAGTACAACAAAGTATCTATCTAGTTTAACAAAATAAAGAAGCATAAAATGACAATGATATTCCCCAATAAACCATGAGCCAGCCAAAGCAGTGGAAAAGAGAATCCAAAGCAATACATCAAAGTATCTTCAAGCTTGGAAAGTGAAACGGTCCAAACTAAGCTGAGCTATTCCCTCCCTGTCTACCTTTAGGGGGGAAACGGAAGAAGAGAGGCCAAACAAAACTAGGTCAGACATAAGTCTGGTAAGTCCAGTGATTTTCAGTATGTAAGCAGGTAATAGTAACATGACACGAATAAACTGAATCTAAGACAATACCATGATAACAGGGATAACAAGATAACATAAGATTAGTATAAGATATGATAAGGCAAGATAAGCATAATGCGCTTCGGTTCTTTCTCTGATTTCCTATTTTCTCTGCACCAACTAACCAGTATCCTAACTAGTGTCTTTTATAGAATGATATGTATTCCCTACTAGTGTCACAACTAGTATCCTGTGAAAAAGGATCTGCATCCCCTACTAGTGTCCCAACTAGTATCTTTTGTTATATAATAAGGTGATCCCAACCCCGCAATTGTGGTAGCCTTCAGGTGTACATCTGAGGATCTTACCTCAATCAGCCTAAGTGCCATGAAGATGTTAGATGAACCCTTACTACCCTATAGATCGACTCCCTACTTGTATTAATTTTCCTTGTGTATGTGTCAATCGGCCCTCTCTTGCATGTAGATACCATGTGCTGGTCCCACCATAAGGTGTATCAATCCCTATGATAGCAACCCGACACGATTCAAGATGCACAGTGTACACTACTGATGCCCAATGCCTGCTTTTCCAATTCGAAGCACATGCACGCCTATACTCCATCGGAACTACACTTTTGCACCCCTTACCGCTATTTTGACCACTTATAATCAGCATAGTAATCGTGCCCCACCCTGCCTAGTTCAGGGTACTGTGATACATCTATGTGGGTTACTGCTGAAATGGGTCCCCGTTACTAGGGTTTCCTGCTGGTTAAGTTTGTGGGCCTATATATACAAATATTACCCACCTACACGAGATGTACTTAATCCTCCCGCTAATTAAAACATGTTTATTTAACGGTTATGTTTGTGGGCCTATATATACTAATATTACCCACCTCCCCAAAGTTTACTTAACCCCCCTACTTATCAAGTCAATCTGTATTATTGGTTAAGCTTGCCTTAACCCTATCCACTTTGTTCATGTAATATTGGTTAAGTGTTGTCCATTCATGTTAACTTAAACTCCCCACACATCATGTCGTATTGGTCAGGTGTTTCCTATTAACTTAACCTTGTTCATTCATCTTGTTATATTGGTTAAGTGTTTCCGCTTAACTTAACCCCACTTGTTCACCATGTTATAATGGTTAAGTGTTCTAAATTTACTTAACCCCACCTTCTTGTCTAATTAACATGTTATAACGGTTAAGTGTTCTAAATTTACTTAACCCCACCTTCTTGTCTAATTAACATGTTATAACGGTTAAGTATTCTAAATTTATTTAACCCCACCTGCTTGTCTAATTAATATGTTATAACAGTTAAGTGTCGCCTATTCATATGTTACTTAACCTTACCATTCTTAGCATGTCTGTTTATTGGCATTAATTAATTTATTAATGCCCCAACCTCTCACATTAGAACTGTTGTTTGCGGTTGCTGGATGTGCTGGACGGTTCCAGGCAGACTTCTGTCGCAAACTCATTCTAACCTCGGGTTTTGGGCTAAATGCGCTAACCTCTCACATTCGATCTGTGTTGTTGCGATTACTGGATGTGCCGGGCGGTTCCGGGCAGTTTTACACCGCAACTCAATCTAACATCGGGTTAGGCATGTTCATCTTTTAGCCACTTTACATATTTACAATTTATGTTCATAAGTAAATTATCCACAAGTGTTGTCAATTCAAGTCATGCCCCATTTACCCTTTAAATTATGTCCATAATTCTAGGTATAAAAATTCTACCATTTCATGCTACTAATCATTTACATGATTATGAGCCAATTTATGCCAATAACATGTAGTTTAATATTTTCCCCAACGTCTCCCCCGTTAGTCGTTCGCATAATTCACATAGAATGTTAGGCTCGCAAATTAACCTAACTTATAAACAAAAGGGAAAAGAAAGGGACATGTAACATTCCAGCAGGCATAAACAATATAGATCAACATGCGTAGTATAAATTTAGGATAGAACGACATAAACTTAATTAAGCACATGAACGTGATCTCACATTTAATTTAGATCCAATTAACATGCGAACTAGCATAGATCTAATTGTATAAGCATGAACTTATATAGATCTTAAACCTTGGTACTAGCTTGGATCTAAACATGTAAGCATGTATGAACATAATTTATCATGTAATTTGCATATATAACATGGTAGGTTCAATTGTGTCAGTCCAATAGTCTCATAGGCATAGGATGTACAACATGATAAATCAATCACAACAGTCCCATAGGCATGATAGGTTCCATTTTGTCAATCCAACAGTCTCATAGGCATGCTAGGTTTCATTTTGCTAATCACAATAGTCTCATAGGCATAGGCAATTCAGAATTGACAAAAGAATAGGCACGAATAGAATTAGGCATAGTTCTAGATCCAGTTATTACAGTCATAATTTCTTATTAGGTGTTCACATTTAAACAATAGCTGTACTTATAGAAAAAGGACGGATCTTGATTTCTGAGTTTAAAAAGCTATCCTTTGATGTAGACGTTTGATTCTCTAGTTCTTCTAATTGATTCCTAGTTTGAATTTGATTCTCTAGTTTGGGGTAGATGAATGGAGGCTAGGCCAGTTTGTAGACGAACAGCATGACGACTTCATAGAATGAGTTCTAGGGTTGAGGTTTAGGGTGATTATTTAGAAGTCTAAGTTTAATTTTAGCCTTTAGATTAGTCTAGGAGAAATCAGAGCCATCAACCAATGAGATGTGTCATCCAGCCAACCGTAGCATGACACATATGCCCTAATACCTCAGAAATCAATCATTGGCCAATCAGAGAAGGCCACAGGGTTGTAAATATTCGTCACAGCCTAGATCTGGCTGATGGGGTCGACCCCTACAGGGGGTCGACACCTATGTCGACCCCGGTGTCGACCCCAAAGAGCCTGAGTCGACATAGGTGTCGACCCAGCGGGTCTCGGGTCGACACCCCAAACATGGTCGGTTCCGCGTTTCCTCCTCCCGCCTTCGTTGTTTTGAATATTTTATTTTAATTCTGGTTTAAACTAAAATCTTCTAACCTCCCTAACTTCTTCATACCTTATCCGTTTTACGCAAACTCGGACTCTGTTTCAAGTATAATTCCAAGACGAACGCAATGGCGCAACCCGTTTCCCTTAATTCTTCTTTTAAAGATTAATTATTCTTTAATTATATCTTATGTCCCTTTTTAAACCTACGGGGTGTTACAGCAACCATAAAAATCAAACCAAAAGTATAAGTGATAGCAACAATACCAAGACTAAACAAGGCTACGCGACTCGAACATTTCACCAAGCATTGTATGTGCTAATAAGTTTGTACCCCTTCGGACACGACACATGAGACCAAACCGTTTGCACATAATCATAAGATTGGCAGTCGTGCATAGTATGAACCAAGAGGTTGTCTAAAACGTCTCAACGTACGTATCATATGTACAAAGTTCAAAACCAAAGGAAAAGGGAACCTACAATAACACAAATCGTGTCCGATGACCCCATGAACTTTGGAAAACGATTCGAGGAGCATAAAGGAAAACTTACCCCACAAAACCATGCACCACTAACTCAAAGGAATACGAGGATTCGCAAACCTGTACTCCACCAATTGATGACATGGAAGGAAGGATGAAGTGGCTACCATTAAAGCGTTTTCTCCAAAAGATGGGAAACGAATTAAAAGTGAAGAGCAGGAAATCAAGGGAGAGAACCCCCATGCCAGATATGGATGGCCGAATATGCGAAGAATCCTTCTGGAGGATCCCTAAGGAAGGATAAAGGAGAAGCAATCACAGCAGCCACGCTCACTATGCCAACATCATCCAATATGGCATTCGCAGACTGTTGGATAAAAGCAAAGATGGCTTGGACGCAAACACCTCCCAAGGACAGGGAACCTTAGAACCTTTGACCTCCTCCATAGCAGAGTTTTTATGAGATATGATTCTACTATGTAACATCGTTTCATAATAGCACAATTAGTACGCGTATCACTTACACAAATGTATGTACCACCGGCATTTTCAATATTACTAAATGCCATAACACCTCGATTAACAGAGGTCAAGCAGGCAAAAACCTAAGTCAAACCCAGATAGGGGAAACAGAGAAAGTCATGACCTTTATGCCTTAACCATTATACGATTATGCTCCGGCGAATGTCCTAAATCCCTAGGCAAAAATGAGATAGTTACAGAAGGAAATAGACCTGATGACATTGAAGTTCTTTCAAGAGTAGAGTTAAGATTAGCACCTAGACCTATCTTTATAAACAAGCGTAACTTAGGCTAGCCATCATGTCAATCCTGATGCATAATTAGGTTTGGAGTATAGGAAATGTGAAAATGCTCACCAGTAGTCAACCTCAAGTCTACAAGGAAATGGAAGATTCGAGCGTTTTTCTTTTGTGAGAACAATAATCTTGTTCAGGAATTTGATTTGCAGATGAATTACGGAAGCAATGAAGAACAAAAGTTTATATTCAAATTCCAAGGTCAATCTGGGATGCACAAGTAAAAGCGAATCAATGCCTCTGATTGAGGAAGACCAAGAGACTCTGACATGACACTTCAAAGAAAAGACAAAATTTTGACTTGTAAAGTCAAAAACACCCCTTCACTAGGGGGGAGGGGGGCAAATGATTCGAAGAAAGATGGTAGTGAAGGGGTATCGGATGGCCGAAAGCTCGCGGAAGGGCTTAATAGAAAGTGGGACCTGGCAATGAAAAAAAAGCGAGAGCAGGAGGACGTAATTCGAAAAGTCACCACAACCAGTGTCTTCGCTGAAGTCAGTCCGACAAAACCTTCCGACAGTATCGGCTCGACGAAAGACTCCGTGTAAGGAACCACTCTAATCCAGAAACAAGGAAGCCAGAAGCTACATAACTGATGGACAAAGCCGAAAGGGAAACCTTCAAGAAATAACCTACCCAAATACCGATACGCCTAAAGAAGACAATTCCGGAGCCACTAACCCGGAAGAATGCGAAGAGCACTCAAAACCGGATCTCGAAGCGTCTACTACATAACTACCAAAAAGATCACATCCGCAAAATAATAAGAGCAACACCATAAGCCACCTTCCATGAATACAGGCTACCGCAAAGGCCCTACCGGAGGGCTAGCCAGAACCCTGACAGGGATTACAGACTACCCATGCTAGCCTACTTAGTACCAAAACCTGTAGCGGTTTTAACCCGGCAACTATCAACATACACCACAGGTTTAAGCCCCTACATGTATTCACGATAAAGCCGAAAGCCTACATCCGGTAGTTCATATCCGCAAGCCTATATTCAGAAGCTGCCATCGAGAATTCAAGTATTGTAACCAAATGCACCCAAGACGGCCGATAGCCAAGCACTTAAGACCAAGAATGAAACGACCGGCCGAAAGCCCAGGCGGATACGACAGCCATACAGCGGAAGGGGCCTAGAGCCATTATAAATAGGGCCCTGGGGATCATATTGGGGGAGAGGGGAGGACCTTTTCTCTTACTTCTTGTATCATCAAAAGCAACTCAGAAAATAACATCAATGTAGAATTCCACCCTATAACATCTATGTATTTCCATTAAGAGCTTAATGAAAGGGGGTTTTCTTATAAGAAAATTGCTCTGTAAGTGTGTACGATTATTTCTCTAATTGTTACAGCCGTAGTTCACTATCCATTTTTTAGAGGAGTCTAAGTTTGTCTCCATCAACACCTACAAATAGCGATTGAGCCTCAGTAACTGAGTCTAGATCCAATCTGGTAATCCTCAGTGAGCCTATACCTTGGAGCCCTTGCATCCCAATCCCCACTGAGATCGAGCGGGAAAGAGAACCAATCCACCTGACTTTCCCTTAAGAATTATCCCCGTTGACCCATTTCCGGTGTTGACGAAAAATATCATTAACTATAATCATTTGTCTAATAGATGGTGGCGCCTAGTAGTGGGGAAAACCAAAAAGATAGTAGTGGCATGAGTATAGGTCACCATCGATCAAGCATCGGGAATGAGCAAGGATACGTGTTATACCTCTATGGGTCAGGTGATCCTTCGCTATCGAGGCACCTGGATGGGTGTTATGCAATGCTATATGATTGATTTAAATTGTTTTCTTAGGGCAAGTCCATTAAACAATTAGAGATACATTTCAACTAGAAAGGTGTGGTTGCATGGCGCCTAACTGCGATAAAATAGACATACCCTAGTTTACAGTAAATCCCCGACTGAGTTTCGTAAAACGTGGATGGAAAGACCATCTATGTGCGGAATTTTGAAGTATAAAAAGAACGATCACGTGCATGTTTGCAATATAGGCATTGAGAGGCAGTCCATTGCGGATATCTGCAGTAGGCATATAGAGGAAGTCCATTGTAGATGCAGTTCACACGTTTTCGTAGCAGGTGATGGAACAACTTTAGTACATGAAATCATATGCAGTCCAATACAGATGTACTTTCAATGCTTTCATAAAGAGAAGATGGAATCCTAACGAGGAGGATACGAAAGATATTATGATTAGTATCTACAACCGAGTGGTCCAAGTGGGGAGCATTTAGTTACATATATGACTGTTATTTATTATGTTAGATCTCCTACGGAGTAGATGTGTGTGATATATGCACAAAGAGAAGTATGAACAACATTAATAAACCTAATATAAGAAAAGTGGTAATATAACGATATATGTAGTTCTACGTATGAAATGTATATAATTTACTAATCACCTGAATATTAGTTCCGACCTCCTCCTCAAAACAACCCGCAGGCTAGATATAAGCAAGAGTTGGATCATTTCAGTTGACTTAAAAGTGTTAAAATTTTGGTAAGTACTTATGATTATATTTTAGGATATTTCACTGTAAGTTATTTGCTTGAGCTTTGATGTTTATATCGTTGTTTATTGCAGGATATCAAGCAAACTACTCATGCTTTAGTGGACTTGGGTTTTATTTTTTTATGAAAAATCCGAACTCACTAGGGTATGGGTTGTTATAACGTCGATCCATAATTATTGGGTGAAATCCATTAGGGTCATTCCATAATGACCTCTATCACTCCATTAGCTTCTCCTCCAAGTTTTGTTGCAAACTGATGCCACAAACTCAAGTTACTCAATGGATTGTATAATTTGAAGACATTTCAACATGGTTTGACACCCGATTGTATACAAACAAAGCCGAAGCTTTTAATTCATTCATCCTTGATTGTGGCCTAATTTGATCGCCCAATTAGAAATCGTTCATTTACCTGGTCGAGTCATTGATCTGAACCTACTCTTGTTAAGCTTGATCGCTTCCTTTTCAATGCAGTATGGGAAGACCAATTCCCTTTATCAATGGTTCATGGCCTAGCCACCATTATCTCAGATCATTGTCCTATCTTACTGGATACTGGCTCAATTAATATATCCAATCGCCCCTTCAAATTTGAGCGTTTTTGGCTACTTGAACCATCTTTTTTAGATTTTGTCAAAACGGTTTGGGTCCAACCTGTTCAAGCCCATTCTACAACCCATCGTATTGTTTTAAAACTGAGATCATTGAGGAAATTAATAAAACCTTGGGCCAAACACATTTGGGGTTCTATTCGATCACGTATCTCTGATATTCAAGATGCGATCCTTGATCACAATACACCAAAGAATCTCGCCCCGTGAACAATGATGAAAGGAATTCTTTGAAATCTAGAAAATGAATTAGATAAACTCTTTAAACGAGAAGAAATTGGTTGGAAGCAAAGATCAAAAGCCAAATGGATTAATGAAGGAGACCGAAATACAGCTTACTTTCATCGTTTAGCCAACGGTAGGAAGAGATCATCCATCATCTCTGAAATCATTCGTAATGACCAATCGATTACTGATCTATCTGACATTCTTCAGCTTTTTACAAGCTACTATCGCTCAATCCTTGGCAATTCTCCTCCTGTTTTACCATATATTGACTGGCATTATTTATACCCTAACCCCTCCTCTCTCCCTATCGATCAACCATTTTTTGAAAATGAGATTTGGGCCGCAATTAAAGAAATGGACAATGTTAAGGCTCTTGGGCCTGTTGGTTTTGGGCCATCCTTTTTTAGACAATTTTGGTCCTTCATCAAGCACGATATCATTAAAATGTACATGGAATTTTTTGAGAACCCTAATCATATTTCCAGACTAAACTATGCTAACATTGTCCTATTCCTAAATCTGTTGGTGTTAACTCTCTTTCAGCTTTCCATCCTATTAGCTTGCTTAACACTTCCTTCAAAATCATTACCAAAGTGCTTGTCAATCATTTTCAATCTATTATCTCTCCCCTTATTGGTCCAGAGCAGTCTGCTTTCATCCATGGCCGAAACATTCTAGATTGCATTGCAGCAACACAAGAGGTTATTTCCTTCTGCCATAATACTTCAACCTTGGAGTTCTTCTGAAATTGGATTTTTCCAAAGCTTTTGATTCTGTCAATTGGGATTTCATTATCCAGATGATGAAACATAGAGGCTTCCCTCTTAGATAGTGTAATTGGATAGAAAGTATTTTGAAAACAAGTTTCTCATCCATCACAACCAATGGTAGTTCGGGTGGTTTAATCAAATCATCCAGAGGACTTAGACAAGGAGATCCATTATCCCCACTCAATTTTGTTCTTATAGTTGATGCCTTCAATTAAATGATGAAGAAAGCCATGGCTAATAACCTTCTAGATGGTATCCATCTCCCAAATTCAACAATTTCAATCTCTAACTCGCAGTTTGCTGATGATACAATCATCTTTTCCTCACCTGATCCCAATCACATTCATTGCCTTAAGGGCCTGTTGTATATTTTTGAATTGGTCTCTGGGCTTTCCATAAACTTTTCCAAAAGTTCAATCATCATGTTGGGTAATTCTGATCATTTGGATCCTGCAGTTTCTTCTCTCCTTAACTGCCTCATTGAACACTTCCCCATTACTTACCTTGGCATTCACCTTAGACCTTCAAAATTATTGAAAATTGATTGGTATCCTCTCATTCACAAGATTGAATCAAGGCTATCCGCATAGAAGGCCAACTCTTTATCTTATGTTGGACGCATTGTACTTGTTAAATCGGTGCTTTCTGCAATCCCTACCTATTGGATGTCTTTCCATAAGTTAACTAATTGGGTGATTAACAAAATTGATTCGATCAGAAGTTCTTTCTTGCGGAATGGTAGTAACATCAAGAGGCTTGTTAACTGGAGAACAATATGTTTACATAGCAAACAGGGAGGCTTAGGTATTGTTGATCTTTCAAATTTCAACACAGGATTACTCTCAAAATGGATTTGGTGCCTTATTTCCCTTGGTTCTTTCATTTGAAAAAAATGGATCCGTTCTCTTCATTATTCTTCTAACCCCCACTTTTTTTTGCATTTCCCTCCCTCTTACAAACCTTCTCCTTTTTGGTTAGGTGTTATTTCAACTTTACCACGTATCAAAATTTTGTTTCATGTCAAACTGGGCAATGGTTCTTCATGTCTATTTTGGCTTGACATTTGGCATAATGAGCTTCCCTTATCAGTATTTTACCCTGCTCTTTTCTCTTCTACCAATCATTTGTTCAATTCTGCTGCTATTGTCTTGTAATTAGGCCCCTTTAGTCTCTCCCCTTCTTCTTTATTTGATATTCCCATTTTCTTTGACCATCTCGTTGTGTCTAATTTGCTCTGCCATATTCACATATCTGATTCCTCTGATTGTTATTTTTGTGCTTTATCCCCTTCTAAAGGTTTTACTGTTGCATCCTTATATCAGTTCCTTAAATTTACTGGGAGATCTTTTAATTTTGCAAGAATCTGGAAATGTAAACAGCCCCCAATAGTTATATTTTTTCAGTGGTGCCTCATTCACGAAAGAATTAACACTAGAGCTAGATTCTATAGGTACAATTGAATATCAAACCCTAATTGTGCCCTATGTTGCAACCATGAGGAATCATTATATCACTTATTCTTCGAATGTGATATGTCTACCCTATTTTGCAGCAACTAGTGCCTATTTACTTGGCTACATCCCTGTTATTTCATCAGTTTTTTATTACTGGCAGTACAATCCGGTTGATCCTTCTCTGGATTCTTTTTTAGCCATGTACATATGGAGAGAAAGAAATGCTTCAACATTTGATAAGCCTCATAAACTTTTTGATGGAATATGCGGACTCATTATTCATCTCTATCTTACTTGGACAGGTTCGACATCTCAGGCTCACTTCAAACTTGCTGTGCCATTACCAGATAGCTCTGTTGAATCCGTTGGATCAAATCATGGAAGCTCTAGCCCGGACTTGCACTGATTGGATGCATCAGTGTAGCTAGAAGAAATCATGGTGTTTTATGTTGCGTAGTTTATCTATGTAGATTATATTATGCTTATAATCTGTGTGTAAGTTTTTGTGGGGATGTAATGCTTTGGATATTGCTCGTTTATCTTGAACTGCCACCAGTTGGGCTTGTCAACTGGCTTATCTATTATATATATATATATATATATATATATATATATTAATCGGCTGGGTAGCTCCACGCTACTCATCCGTCTTCCTCAAAAAAAAAAATCCTATGAAATGAGGAATCATAAGAGCATTAGAAGACCGGAGAAAAAGCGAGAACCAAAAATGCTAAGTCTATGGGTCGATATCGATCTATAGGGTATGGATCGACATCGATTCATAGGTGTTGGTCAAATTGAGTCAGTACTTAGGGCGAGGCATTCTACTTCTTAGATGGACCCACTAGTACAATATCTCTGTGTGGATCATCTTTATATTCCCCAGATCATCTTTGGACTCCAATAGATACTCGCCTACCTTCCACATGAAAAGGATCAAGATTATCCTTGCCTACACTGTCAAAACACTTCTCCAACTCCGATCTTCTCCCAGGACAGCAAAGATCATTCACCAAGGAGGCTATTGTGATCTACTTCATTAGTTTCTTGTATTTGTGATATCAGATTCATTGATTATAGGATATTTGTTCAACTCTTGTACTAAAAGCACTTGTAATAGGCAGTAGAGAATGAAATCTAAACTTATAAAGCAAATGTAGGTTCAATTAATAGCTGAACTACTATAAGTTTTGTGTCTTTTTCTTTCTTTTATCTATACTTCTCTTATTTTTCATTTATTTTTGTTATCCACTTTGAAACTACGCAAAGTTAGATCTAATTGTCTGTAAATAGATAGTGCTTTTACATAAATCTAAGGTTAATGTCATTTTTGGCATTAATAGGAATTCAACCGGAGCGACCATCAAAACTAACCGTTTCAACCTGCATTCATGTTGACATATAGGCATAAAATTAAACCGAATCTTTAAGATCAACCATCAGCATACATGAGTACGACACTCACGCTTGAGTTCATATAGGTTTACATATTCATTCAAGAGCGGATGTGCATCAAATTAATGGGTATATGTTACAGTTAGGGCTTTCAACGAATACTTTCGGATACGGATAGTGCCATATCCGTATCTGCATCCGAAACCATTTTCGGATATCGGATATCTGCATCCGCGGATTTAGACGGATATCAGATAATTATCCGCTCCGCCAACAATCGATAAATCAATGAACATAAATGAATTTTTTTAGCTTAATATTAAGCTTTTTCAACCTAATTGATTACTAATGTGCTAAAAATAAATAAATATGATGATAACATATAATTTTGAACAATTAATATATGTTTAGTGGACTTTTAATTTTGCAAATTAATAAATTAATATATTTTATTATGTTAAAATACACATAATTTAAGCTATAGTTGGGAAAAAAACGGACGGATAATTTTCGGATACGGATATGCCTATATCCGCATCCACATCCGCTTTACCGGATATCGGATATTTATCCGCTTTTCGGATACAGATGCAGACGGATTTCGAATTTTTCGGGTATCCATTGATAGCCCTAGTTACAGTCTATTGATAAGCATGCGCATTCAAGAATTTAAGTCACATTTAAAGTGTTTAACCAAGCGTATGAGTTTAGATTCAAATAAGCTCGGGTATTTATATGCATTTACTAAAAGTCGTAAGCTTCAAAGAACAAAATCATATGTGAAGTAAGATAAGTTATTATTAATCAAACCGACCGGAAGTTTTCCTACTATAGTCAATAGTACCGTTAGGTAGGTTAATATCTAGATTCGCGCTTCTCTCGTCACTGCTCCGTTTCTTCCTTCGCCAATTCCGCTATCCAAATCAACGCGCTGATTCCTCTATCCAAATCAACGTTCAAATTACTCCTCTTTACTCATCGTTTCCATTCGATAGGGAGGGTGTGTTTGGTTAAAAATGAGTTTTTAATTTTTAGTTTTCAAAATTAATTACAAAACTTTAAAGGTGTAGAAGGAGGAATGGTAGAATGAAAGCAAGATGGAGGGGACCGCGGAGGTGATGTAGCAATCATGAAATGAGGATTTGGTCTCCATATTTCTCTCATTTCTCAAAACATGAAAAATGGATAAAAGTTGTTTTTTATTTTGTGTGTTAACTTCGTTTTTTAAAATTGTTGTTTTCCATGATTTTAATGCGTTGTGCACATTTTTTTATGGACGAAAACCCAAAACTTAAGGGCCTGTTTGGTTTCCCATTTTCAGAATATTTTTAGTTTTCCATTTCGCAAAATGATGAAAACTTGTTTGCTTTAACATTTTGTAAAATTCATTTTTAAAAATGACCACTTTTCAAAATGGGCCTAACAAAGAGAATTGAAAACTGTTTTTTCTTGTTTTCGCGTTTTCAGCCCAAATCAAAAACTCCGAAAACCCAAAACTCAATCACGAAAGGAACTCGTTCAAAACCTATTTGTTTTCCGCGGCCGCGAAATCTGAAATTATGTCATGAGGGAAATCGCCATCGTCTTCGGATATCATCCCAAATTCATCAGATATCAGGTAATTTCGATTTTTAATTCTTTGTTACCAACCATTCTTCGTACTACTAATATCTAGGGCTAAGCGCGGATGATTCGATGATCTCTTTTATTTATTTCTGTGAATTAGGGTTTTGCTGATTAGAAGCAGAAATAATTTCTTGTTTTATTAATGCAAATTTTAGATTATATAGTAGATTTAAACATCATTATTTTGAAATAAGCAACTTCTTTTATTTATGTGAAATTCGATCAATCCGTGCATTATTTAGAGGATATAGTGCAAGAATTGCAAGATGCATATCAGTTTTTGGATGAGAAATGGAAACTGGGCAAAGAAAAATTCTTAAGACTTATGCTTGTTGATTGATGTTTCATGCTTGAAATACTCAGATTTGCTGCAGGTAGTGGGACTAGTGATTATGCATCTAATGATCCTATCTTCAGTAGTCATGGAATGTTGTATACTCTGCCTTATATAAAGAGGGATATGCTGATGATTGAGAATCAGTTGCCTTTGTCGCTTTTGAGGTGGCTAATATCTGTTGAGGGTATTGAGAGTGGCGAAACTCCTGTAAGTATATTTTTAACTCAAAATTTAGATATGTATTTATAGGTTAGCAGCATTTGTTAAGCTTTATTATGAACAGGAAAAGCCTAGTAATATTCTTCCATTTTCAATAGTGCTATTTTAGACTTTTTTAACTGCTTAGTGGAATTGACCTGCGTATAAACTTTTCAGTGATTATGCTCAGAATCTACATTCGAAACATTAGACTAGTTAAAGTGATTTACGCTGTCATTCAAATTGGATCTTTACATCTTAGTTTTTTTTAATTAGACCGACTACTAAACAAATACATATTTCATTTGTTTTATATCAGATTGATGATCTAGTAAACAGACTAGTGCTGCAGTTCTGTGCTCCTGATGCTCAACCTCTACCACACGGTGTGGGCCTAGGACTTCATCCTCTAGACCTTTATCGAAAGAGTCTCCAGGGCCCTCGCGCTCATCCTGGGCGCTTCCGTCACCCCCCTCGTGAGCAAATCAATTCTAGAATAATCCCCTCTGCCATGGAGCTTAAGGAAGCTGGAGTTATCTTAAAAAAAGCGATACCAACCACCTTCTGAACATCAGGTTGATTTCCATTTTTTAAAGTATGATGTTTAACAAAATCCTCTGCTCTGATAATGAGGTCAGAGCACGACTGCAATTTGCTGTATTATATGGACCGTCTTAGCCAATAAACATAAAATGATTATTTGATATTGGATGAAACAGTTTCTTCAGCCACAGTGGAGTCCTGAGACTTCCAGTCATAGTAGTGGACGATACAACAGAACTCATCTTCGGATCTAATCACAAGTTACTTCAGGAGTTTGGTCCTTTTGGGGAGCTGCAACATGCAGTTATGCCAGGTGAATACTTTCAGGACTTGCATGATACATGGGAGGGATAATGCACATATGTATTTCATTGTTTCTGTTGAGGTAACATAAAAAACAAATTAACATTCAACAGTGATTTTGCAGGGATATTAAAGGAGCAAACATAGTTATTGACCAGAATTGTGAAGTTAAGCCTGCATACTTAGGCATGACCAAACATGTAAGCTATTTCTTTTATTATTTTCCTTCCCTTCTTGTTTTGTTGCCGTCATGTGTTTTTTAAGAGAAATCCGATGAAGCCTGCCTTAAGTACACATCCCTTTATTTTTTTTATTTTTTTTCTGAATGCTTGGATAACCCATTTTTTCGGGAAAATATGCATTAGTTCCTCCACAAACTTGGGGTAATTTCAAAAGGAGTTTATGTGAATTTGCGCATATTCTTTTATTTACAACTCAATAACAATCTTTACCTGTTAGTATCTCACATGAAGCCCTTTATCAGTTTATTAGTTATACCAGCACTAAAACATAGGCATTTACCTGCTAGAAACTTACATGATGCTCCAGTTACATTCATACGTAAATTTCATGACATGTGTTGCTAAACTAGCAATTAAAGATAACGTTAAGCCCACCATTCCATACTGTAAATTATTTTGAAAACAGTTGTTATTTATATTATACTTAAAAAAAATTGTATTGCATGTTTGTTTTGTTTACTTTTGAGTCCATTTCATTGGTATGCATTTTGTTGTGTGCAGTTCTTGTTTATGTCTTATTTTCAATTGTTTCACTTGTTCTATGTTCTTTGTTTGTCACTCCATAAATAACTTTAGTAACCTTAAATGGCCAGAAAACAATGTTTTTTTATACTTCTGCACAAATAATACATAGAAGCAACAAAATAATGTGGACTTTCCTTCTAACATGATGGAAGAAGTGCATGACCAATTGTTATAGCAGCCTGTGAATAGCATGGATATTGCTTCTGAGGATAGTGTGATTCCTAACAATAATGAATTTATTACACACTCACAAAAGCAAAAAAATAATGGGGCAAAGCCAATGCATAGGACTAGTTCAGACAATTTTAAACTTGGAACCTCTGAAAAGCAACTTCTTTTATTTATAAGCTTCGAATTACTCGACGCAGTAGGAAAGAAATGATAGTTTCGCCTTTTAAGCCGTCGAATCAGATGGCGTCGTAAACAACCTTACATGGGCAGAAATAATTAAACAAGTTAAAGGGAAGAATAGCCGTAATAAGCGGAAAAAAGTGAATTGGCTTTATTTCAGTAATAAGCGGAATAAATTCATTCCATCTTTATTGCACTAACATATTTGAATAGTTTGGGTACTCTTATTTTTATTTACTTTTATGTCGTGATTCAGTAGATGTCTTACTTTTGTACTATCGTTTGCAGATGTGACTCGGAAGACATCAAAAGCGCGTTGCTTACAAAATTTGTTGTTGATATAAATATCATGTTGTTATGAAAGATGCTTAATTAAGTTGTTCTTTTTCAACTTTCTCTTTATTGCTTATCGCTTATATTATATATTTGAAACCGTGTTGTGAAGTTTTTTATTGTAATTTTATTTCTGTACAATTCGGCCTCATGTAGTTTAAAATATTGTATTCTCTTTAATGTTTAATTATTATGTTTAGAACTCAGCTTATTATCTTTCATCTATTATCAGTTTTTAATTAGCAGCTTGATATATTCATAGTTGTTTTCATTCAAATTCTTTATGCTTGAATTTTTCATTTTGTTTTTTGTTTGATTTACACGTAGTATGTTCATGCAAACATAAAAAATGAATAGTATATGTATTATTGAGGGAGACAATTTGAACATAAAATTAGATACAATTAGTGACAAAAGTGATTTAGACCGTTGAATCCATGTTTTTATATGAAAAAACGGAATTCATAGGGGTGATCGAATAACGAATATTTGTTGTGTCATCAGTTGTATCTATATTTTGTGTCTAAATAGATTTTCACATATTACATATTATACTTTAAACGTAAAATTTGTTTGAATTGCTTAAATGAAAACTCAAAATTTCAAAATTAGAAAACTGTATTTCAAACCAAATGCATTTTTCAGTTTTTAGTTTTGAAAACTTGTTTTCGAAAAAAGGATACCCAAACGCATTTTGAAAAATAGTGAAAATATCCAAAATGAAAAACTGAAAACAGCCGTGAAAACTCAAAATGTAAACCAAACGCACCCTAAAATGTTACCAAACACTAGCTTAAGTATTCGCGAGACTTCAAATACTGCCAATTTTTTAATGGATTCATTCACAAACTCACATATTTTGACTCCGAAAAAAAATCCGATTTTGAACAAAAGTTGGGAAACTAGGATCCGATTTTGAACCGAAGCTCGCTTGGATTTCGCCTATTTCTATTTTGGGATTTTCGATCAAGGTATGTTTTCTTCTTTTTTCTAAATTCTACGATTTTTCATTCGGTTATAATCATACTACGTATGCTTTTTTTTTTTTTTTCATTCTTCGATTTTTCATTCAATTATGATCATATTAGGTATGTTTTACTTCTTTCCCTATTCAAAGTTTCCACATGCTGGGGAAATTGCTTCTGTACTTTTTTTTGAATGGCATGAAGTATAACCAGCTGATAACTAAATGTGCGGAACACTCAATTTTTGGTAATTGAGATGAAACTTGTAGTTTGTTGCTGGGATCATTAAAACCCTTGAATCCTTTATATCAATCGTTTAGAGATATGGCAAGCTCGGTATTGTTGCTTCATAAATTGGCATATGCATATGATGCAGAAGTTGAGATATTTCAAGTAGGAAAGGGTAAAGAGTTTTCAATTGTATTTATGGAGAGTGCTGTAAAAACTATTAGACATATGATAGTTGGATGTATTGTTGTGCCTGGGCTTAGAGTTAGAAATGCCATAATCCGAGTTCTGGAAAGCCAACAGTGCTTTGGGGATGCAAGATATTATTTTGATATGCACAATGCAATTTGGAAACCGGCATTTAGAATTGAAGTAGTCTTTGAATCGCAGTGATTGATCCAAGATTTCGCAATTGGATCATTCTTGCGTGAATGATTCTCACCTTCTCTGAAGAACTCAAATCAAGTTCTCAAATGTGTTTGGGAGAGTAACATGTAGCAATTCTGATGCTTTTTTTTTTTGGGTAAAAGAACGTTGTGCTATTTCTTAATAGTTTTAGAACTTGCTGCTGAGATGCTATGATGATATACATTAAGCTTGGATGTGAGTAATTGTTGTTGGCAAACAGACTTGGATCGGGTTTAATTAAAACACTTTAAAATGAAATGGAAAAAAAGGAAAGACCATAATCCAATGTCGAGTATATCTAGAACTTCAGAAGCGTATAATCCTTGAGTGTTGATTCCATGTTCAGTATAATGTAAACGAAAGATTAGAGATGACATGTATATGAGAATATACAATGAGAAAGGGTATCAAACCCAATTGTATTAACACGTTTTTAGTATGTGTTCAACTTGTATGTTGTTTTGCTTATAACTGTTATTGCAATATGTTCAGAATAATCATTTTTTTCTTCTGTAAATCAAATACAACTGTTATTGCAATATGTATGTGTTCAACTTGTATGTTGTTTTGCTTATGTAAAAAAGGTGAGTGTGTTTTGTTGGATGTTTAGAAAATCACAAATGCACATAAAAATTTATATTCATTGACATCAGTTTTGACATGATTCCACTAAAATGCTATCATGCATGCAGCGTGAATTCTCATTCATAATAAATATGAATTAGTATTTAAATACATACGTAGATAGTGACCTATGTTATTTAGTTATGTTTGTTGTTCAAGAATTAAACCCATATATTGCTCAAACACACGTATCCAATTTATTAGACTTAACCACTTAATTAGGGCATGTACTCAATGAGTGCATATGGTTTCTAAATAGGTATTTTGCCTCTTTTTTCATATATTAAGCACAGCTCAATGTTTTATTTTTCTATTTGGTATTGATTTAATAGGATTCGTTAAACTATTTGACACTGACATTTCAACAGTTACAGGTACTATTTACCGAGATATATCGAGATGAATGTCGTGGTTTGTTTAGAATAAACATTTTCTCCTCCAGTATCTCTATCATATGTACCACAACATTTCAAATAATAGATGTTGTTGTTGTGTCGGTATAGATGTAACCTGAAAGAGAATATAATCGGATTAAAGTCTTACTGAATACCTGTGATTGGACAAGTTTTTCAATGTGTATTCATGATCGAGGCCTGGTTTGATTAGAATATGTTTCATATTTTTTTCTTCAGATTGCTTGATTTCATCCCTTGACATTTATAATTCGTAATGACCAAATCCCAATGGCTTGTAAATGATGAATACAGTCCTTTAAAAATTTCATTATATAAGGTGATGCTATACATCTTAGATTTGTGTATATTGGTTAAGTATGTTTCTTTAAGGTTAGCAATTTCCAGAATCTTAAAATCTGAATGGATGGGTTATTACTTTAATAAAATAACTTGGGTTGTTGTTTTGATTAAACCAGTCTGACAAAGAATTTCAGTCTGATGTGGAACTGTTGGAATAAATGAATACTGAAGGTGTAAGGTAGTGTATCCCACAATGTAGGAATAGTCTCATATTGTAGGGTATAAGTAATTATAATGGTACATATACAAAAGTATTGAGACTATTATAAATTTCTAAGAGAGTGCTATGGATCAACAATGAGGTCCATAAGGGGCACCACCCCGCATCCGAGCCCGTGCCCGTGCCCGCGCCCGTGCGCATGGGCGTTTGAGGCGTCTTGTAGGCACTTAGCACTTCGCAACGTTTAGAAACGGGTCGCTACCTTTCCAAAAGAAACGTCCGTTTGAATCGTCACCTGCAACAGATATAAATATATGGAGGCAGAATCGTTTTACTCACCGAAAATCTGATTCTCTGACCATCTTCTTCCTCACACATATTGTTTTTGAATTCTTCTCTTGAGTTCGTCGCCGTTCGCATCGCCAGCGCAGCCTTGCAAACCAGATTTCGTTTCACCTTGGGAAACAGTTGCTCATTTCAACCCAAACGCGCCGTAGGGGGAGCAAATCTGTTTTAAGGGAACAGCAGAGTGCTGGACTCGGATTTCGCAATCACACTTGCAACCGGAATACAAAACGGTACGGTTTTCTGTTAATCCAATTTCTAAATTAGGGTTTCTGTACGAATAACAGGAACTGCGTGTCTTGCTGCCTTCTACTCTTCTCATTCTCTCAACTGCTTCTGTCCTTCATCAAGCTCAACCTGCTCCTATGCTGATTTGAGGGTTAATTTTTTTTTTTTACCATTATTGATGTTCTAGAAAAAAGGAAACAATAGAAATGCTTTGTTTTTCATGAATTTAATGGTTTGATGGCGATGGCAGTGGCAATGGCAATGTTGATAGTGTGCTGTCGGATGCTGATATGAAATACAACTTTATCATTAAAGAATTTGGAGGAAAAATTCTCAACTCCAATTTCGAAATTGAAGCATGCTGTAGATGCGAAGTCTGTGGAAATGCATGCTTGCCTTGCTTCTGGTGGACACATCAAGCTTAGGATGCTTACTAGCTACGTTAATAATCTTCCTACTGGATAATTATGTATTGACATAGATAACCTACTAATTGATGATGAAATATCAACCAAAATTATTTTTTGCAAGCAGTATAATGGAAGTTCAGTAAGTTTCTTTCAAGATTTCTTTTATTTTCAATTTTTTTTTATATCATGATGCTATTCCAGAATTTCTTTCCACATGTCTTGGTGCATGAGACAACCATTTGGCTTTGACATGTTAGCTGAATTTATGATATGATATCACAATAGAACCAACTGTAATAGTTCACTTTTTACTAGATTGTCCAGATTTAGCATTAGAATTGCCTGGATTGGGCTTTGTTTGGACGGTTTATTTTCAGTTGATCTGATGTTAAGTAAGGTAGTTCCATTCATCTGAATTTCTTGTTCCACATACTGGTTTTGTTGCTTAAGATGAATGCTTATTTCTTTTTTCTTCTTTCTTTTTTTTTCTTTTTTGGTTCGGGAATGCTAGAATGCTATACTAACTGGAACAAAATTTGGAATCTGTAGGACTTTTAGGTTGAGGATTTGGCTTGATCCTTAAATGAACAAATAAAGTTCTGGGCAAATATTACCGTCTTCAATGTTTTCACATGTGTCTTAACAAGGTTGGTTTCTTTCATATATGCATTTAGAAGATAATAAATATCTTCATTTTTTTGCATGTTATACTAAAATCAACTTTTACAGTAGTCTTGCTGACACTGAAGGGACATGGGATGCTATGCTTGCTGTTTCTTCATGATATGGATGTAGAGTATTCTATCAACTTTAGTGATTGCTATTGTCGATATGCACACACGTTTTACTTTTGCTAGTAACCGTAAAATCGTTATCATTTCTGCATTTTTTTTCCTATGTTAACTAAGATGGATTTTATTCCAATTTTCATTTTGGATCCGCAGTTTTATTGAAATCAATTAGTTCCATAATTTATGATTTATTTATTACATCTACTGTATCTTTTTATTTCAATTAAATATTAACTGATATAATAATACATTTTGAACTTATCTATTGCTTTGTTTTTACTTCCATTTCTTCAAATCATCAATGGTCTAGAACAACAAAATAGCTAAACATCAAGACTACATTGATCGTACTTGATATGTAATAAAAGCGTATGTATGTGCTTGTGACCGATTCAAATGAATACAATAATTGCATGTTCTTAGTCTTAAGTTGGTTTACATGTAAAATTCAATTTAATTAGGTTTCTGTTTTTCGAGTCACTACAGTTTTCTCTTGAACTACATTATAATTTATTGAATAAAATCTGACTTGAATTAAGTTTCAACAAATAATTTTATATTTTATATTTCATATTGAACATTTTAACGGTCAGTTTTTCCACCGTTATACGGTAATACCAGTGTACCAGTCAAGCAAAATTTGCACACAAATTCAAATAAAGTGTCCAAGCTCTAATGCAAACATAGAAGTTCCAAGTCAAGAAGGATTGACTAGAATTCACATATCCATCCCATTGCCTTTGCAAACTCAAGCATCTTTTCATACCCAAATTCAATCATGCCAGCAAACTTGAACTGGCATCTCTCCTCCATGTTCACGGCAAGACCTCAATGTTCCTCCAAGCCAATTCACATGCATTAATCCCAAACTACAACCATTTTGAACACTAAACCCCACTTTATCACTGATTGCACTCCATTATTTCTAAACTGACCTCCTCGCTGTCTACTTGGGTCATACTCGATTTAAAACTCATCATTCCATTCTTCTACTACCACCAATTCCATAAACGATCCCGATACCAACAAGGTGGACCCATTTAGCTCCACCTCCATGCCTGAACTAATACCAAACTCGTAACCACTTCACACTGAAACCCAAGAGTCAAATCGACTTAAGAAGTGCGATCCATTTTCAGTCAGAGATGAGTCGAAGCCAATTCTCTCACCATTTTGACTTGAAGCAAACTAGAGTTTAGAATCTAAGTTGATTTAATTTGGGATCGATCGCTTCAGGTTGAAGTTTTCTGTAGAGGGTAGAGTATTGGCATGTGGAAAATCGAAAAGATGAAGTAGACAAGAAGAAAGAGAAGGATCGGCATAAAGAAAGGCAAGCCAGTTCAGATTGGCGGAATGAATCGAAAAAAGAGAGTGTGAAATAAAAAATGAAGAGAGAGATCTCGATTCCTTGACTTGAAAAAAATCGAATTAACTTATGAAATTCTGAACAGAGAACCGACTTAGAAAATAGAGGCGAACTAACTTAGGTAGCGTTTGATTTGTTAACTGTGCAGTTAATGTTCGCGTCTACGTTCGACGCGTCCGACGCGTCGGACGCGTCTACGATGGGTCCTACACTTTTGCCCCTTCAAGCTTAACGGCTGGAAACTTAGATTTCGCGTCAGACGCGTCCGACGCACGTCCGACGCGACAGTTATTTTTGGCTCCTTCACTTTTCCCTCTCCTTATACATATTCTGCTCATACCATCACTACATCACCACAATATATGTCCATTTTTCTCTACTTCTTCAACCAAATATGGCAGGTTCTGACCAATCCGATCTTGAAGATTTGCAAGATGTGCTTGATATTCAAGAAATTATGACTGTTCAAACACGAAAAAGGAGCAGAATACACAATTCCGCAAGTACCGGTCTTGTTTGGGTTCATGAAATACTAGCGGGACACGCAGATCGTTGTCAAAGAAATTTTCGAATGAAGCGATTATGTTTCAGATCCTTGTGTGAACGGCTACAGAATTACGGACTGGAGCCCTCAATGCACATAACAGTAAAAGAAATGGTGGCTGTATTTCTATATACAATTGCATTGGCCCTCCCTACAAGGCATGTTGGAGAGCGGTTTCAACGATCAAATGGTACGATTAATGTTATGTTTCATAAAGTTTTGGATTCAGTTCTTTTATTGGCAGTCGATATTATTAGACCGGCCGATTCCCATTTTAACCGAATCCCAGAACAAATTCGTTCTTCACCCCGATATTATCCTTTCTTTAAAAACTGTATTGGGGCTATTGATGGGACACATGTGATGGCTCACGTGGGTCAAGAAGACATGCAACGTTTTGTAGGGCGGAAAGGAACTGCTACACAAAATATTATGGCTGTTTGTGCGTTTGATTTAACTTTTACGTTTGTAAGAGCGGGATGGGAAGGAACTGCGCACGACGCCAAAGTATTTCGGGAAGCTATAAATAATCCGGATCTTAATTTCCCTCATCCTCCAGCTGGACAGTATTATTTAGTGGATTCAGGGTATCCACTAATGGACGGTTATATAACTCCTTACAGATCCATGAGGTATCACATACCAGACTTCAATGACACGCGGAATGAACCGAAGTCAGAAAATGAAATTTTCAACTACTATCACTCTAGTTTGCGTATGGCTATTGAAATAACATTTGGTATTTGGAAGAAAAAATTTGTCATCTTACGTAACATGCAGACGTATCCCTATCATGTTCAAGTACAAATTGTTACTGCAACAATGGCTATTCACAACTACATCAGAAAATACAACGCTGGGGATCCAGATTTTATGGCGTATGATGACGACCCTGATTTAGTGCCAGACGTATACCTCGACGAATATTACAGTATATCAAATCGCGGAAATAGAGATCGAGACCCCGTTCAAAGAACCGGAACAACATCCACCATGGCGATAGTACGAGACAATATACGAAACGAACTAGTTGCTGCGGGAATGCATTAAGGAGTTTGTATTCGTTGTATTATGTTTTTTTTATTTCTGCAATTTGAATTCTGCAATTTGTATTCTGCAATTTAAATTCTGCAATTTAAATTCTGCAATTTGTATTCTGCAATTTGAATTCTGCAAGTTGTATTCTGCGATCTATTATTCTGGTTCTCAATAAACACACACAAACAATTAAAAATAATATATACAAAAAACATTTAAATAATAACTTTGCCCCTTCCAAAATGCCCCTTCCGTAAAAAGAACACATTCCCCGTTCCCAACAATTACCCTTCCGATGCCCCTTCCAAATGCCCCTTCCCGTTCAAAATCAAACGGACCCTTAATCGATCAGCTCAATGAACTGAGCATAAACAATCATCGACAGATTGTACTAAGATACATAAGCTTTTGCGTGATTCAAATATTTGTTTAAGAAGGAAAGAAATTAGTTAATTGATTCAATCAATCAATTATGTTATATGTGGAAATATTTAAAAGATATTTTAATTGAAAAAAAATTGATTACATAATCAATTAATTAACCAGTAGATTTATAAATGAAGAAATAAGTATATTTATAAATTCATTGATTTTATAATGTGAAGAAATAAACGATTGGCTTGGAGAATCAAGCAAGCAAGAAAACGTATGGAAACTAATTGATTCACTTTCTGTTCACAGAACAATCAAATCACATACATTTGTAAAGGTTTCAAAACAATCGGGAAATTAATTTTTTCATCTCCAAGCAACCTTTCATCCTAAAGCCTATTTAAGTCTTTATATTTGTGGTGTGCAAAAGTGAGAGAGCATCCACCATTATCCTCTTCTTCTGTATACCATAATTTATGTAATCAATCAATTAGGGGTTTTGAGTGCATACAAGTCCTTGTTGAGATTGATTATTCAATTTGTAATTATAGGTTAGTCTCTCCATCTACTACCTATAATTTTGTAATTTATCTCTTGTGTTTTCTTTTGTACTCTCTTAAGTGAAATAAAGAATAATTGTTGGGTCCATGGACGTAGATATGGTCGAACCATGTTAAATCATTGTATCTTCTTCCGTTATTCTATTTTGTTTTATTTGATGATTATTATTCATTGAGTTGGCGGTTGATAATTAACCGACAAGCTAGATCCACTTTTTTGTATTGCTCCTATGCCTTTTGTATTTGGTTGTGCAGTTTTGAAGTTTGTGCAAATCAATCAATATTTTGCACAACAGATTGGGTATTGGAGCAATTTGTACAATTATTCGTACAACAATTTGGTATCGGAGCTAGTTTCCTTGTTCTAGATTAGTTACCAATGGCTAATTCTTTTAGTAGTGGTATGAAAAATTATGGCATCGTCAAATTTGTTAGAAGATAAGTTTTTGGGACATGGATGGTAAAAGTGAAGACTAATGACGATGTTCTTCAGTAACAATTTCATTCACTTAAAGGAAAAGATAAGATGCAGAAGCACCTTGAAGGAGATACGGATAAGTCCCACTTCTTAGATTCTAGAAGAGGTGTTTGCTATTATTGTAAGAAGGGGCATTTCAAATGAAATTGTTCAGCTCTTAAAAATAAGAGAGAGAAGAAGGAGAAAGCTTCAATTCTTGCAGCAGTTAGATCAGATGTAGATAGATGTGATAATGATACATCATTATTTTCAGCCAGTGTTTCACCTTTAGAGATTACAAGTTGAGTGATTAATTCTGGAGCCTCTTGTCATATGATGTCAGATAGAGCTGTTTTGTCTGTTATGAGAAGATTGATAGCGGAGCAGTTTGTTTGGAGAATGACACATCTTGTCATGTTGTGGGCGTTGGAAGTGTGAGGTTTAGATGCATGGTGGTGTTATTAGAACTATTACGGATGTTAGACATGTTCTGACGCTGCATAGGAGTTTGTTGTCAGTTGGAGGTTTGAGTAAACTTGGCATGAGAATGTTAATAGATGGAGAGAATTTAAGAATGGCTTAGGGTTCCTTAGTGGTGATGAAAGGGGTGCGAGTTGACGATATTTATATGCTTCGCGGAGAGACGGTCTTGGGAGATTCGGTAGTTTCTACTGATCCCAGCGTTCCAGATTCTACTCAATTATGACACATTCGTTTAGGTCATGTTGATGAGGAGAGTCTTGATTCTTGAAGTACTAAAGAAGCGTATGTTAATTGTTGTTGATTCTCAATCAATGCCTAGCTCTTATGGAGATTGTTCTTTTGGAAAGAAGAAGCATATCACATTTGATGTTGGATGACCTAGAGCTACAGAGTTTCTAGAGTATGTTCATTCTTATGTGCAGGGACCCACTTCAATTGCATCTTTTGGTGGAGCCGGTTTCTTCATCTTATATGTTGATGATTCCTCACGAAAGGTTTAGGTCTATTTCATGAAGACTAGATCTGAAATATTTGCCCAATTTTGAAAGTGGAAGACCATAGTTGAAAAGAAGTCAGCAAAGCAGTTGAGAGTTTTTAGAGTTGGTAACAGTAGTGAATTTTTGTCACTAGAATTCACTAACTATTGTGCATTCGAGCATGTATTTAGAATTTTTTTAATAATCGCATTCTTTTGGAGTGGCAGAGAGTATGTATCGGATATTATGGGAAAGAGCTATGAACTTGAGACCGACTGCTGGTCTAAAAGATGGATTTTGGGTAGAAGCGATATCTATGACAATATTTTTCATCAAGTTACACCTTTTATTGCCATAGATATGAAGATCCCAGAAGAAGTATGGAAAAGAGAGCATGTTGATTATTCATTACTTAAAGTTTTTAGTTGTTCAACTTATTTAGAAGATGAGAGACATGATAAGGTGAAGCCTAGAGGAAGCCAACAGATTTTTTAGGCTGTAGAGAAGGGATGAAGAAATATAGGTTGTGGTGCAAAACAACTAAGAGAATTGTGACTAGCAATCATGCGATATTTAATGGGAGGTCTTTATTGAAGGTGGAGCCTCTATCAAGTAATGACGTTAGGAGGACATAAAATTTTCAAACATGTTTGGAGTCATCATATTATTTCCATATTTGAAGAGCATGCGGTATTTCCGATGGTACCATGGTTTGTGAGAAGATTTCAGAGGTTCAAATTCTAGGTGGAGCTCAGTTGCAGAAAATGCCTTTTAGTTCAATTGGCCCAATTAGTAAGCATATTTATAATGATGGCTCTTCATCTTATGCTTTTAATGTTGTAGAGTTTGTTGGTGAGTCTATTGCTAATTACAAAGAAAATTCCAGCAAAATTCTTATGAAGGAGAATAGAGTAGATAATACTGAGCATCTCCTCACTCAATTTGGAATGGAGAAGGTGAAGCGTGTTGTTGAATCTTCATTGGTCTCTAGAAGCATAGTTTCTACATGTTTATCTCCTACATAAGATATATTGAATTTTTTTTTTGATATTCGCTCATACGCATTTTGTTTGTTGATGTGCATACTATCTTTTTTATGCTCATTGCTTGGACAATATTGCCCAAAATAGTTCGCATTGAGCTTGATAGTGTAGACCCAACAATTTGTTGAGATTTGATGATAAAGAGAAATTGTTATATTTGAATCAAGGTGAAGAGTTAAATTTACGTGATTCAAATATTTGTTTAAGAGGGAAAGAAATTAGTTAATTGATTCAATCGATCAATTATGTTATATATGGAAATATTTGGGAGGATATTTTGATAGGGAACAAATTGATTACATAATCAATTAATTAATCAATGGATTTATAAAGGAGGAAATAAGTATATTTATAAATTCATTGATTTTACTATATAAAGAAATAATGGTTGGCGTGAACAATCAAGCAAGGAACGAAATATATGGAAACCAATTGATTCAATTTTTATTTACACTGCAATCAAATCGCAGACATTTGGAAAATTTTTAAAACAATCGGGAAATTAATTTCTTCATCTCCAAGCAACTTTTCTTTCTAAAGCCTATTTAAATCTTCATATTTGTGGTATGCAAAAGTGAGAGAGCATTCACCATTATCTTCTTCTTCTGTATACTCTAATTTCCGTAGTCTATCAATTAGGGGTTTTGAGTACATACGAGTCTTTGTTGAAATAGATTATTCAATTTGTAATTATAGGTTAGTCTTTCCATTACTACCTATAATTTTGTAATTTCTCTCTTGTGTTCTCTTTTGTACTCTTCAGTGAAATAAAGAATAGTTGTTAGATCCGTGGACGCAGGCATAGCCGAACCGCGTTAAATCTTTGTGTCTTCTTCTCTTGTTCTATTTTGTTTTGTTTGGTGATTATTTTTCATTGAGTTGACAGTTGATAATTAATCGAAAAGCTAGATCCACTTTTTTGTATTGCTCCTGCGCCTTTTGTATTCTGCTGTGCAGTTTTGAAGTTTGTGCAAATCAAATCAATATTTTGCACAACAAATTGGGTATTGGAATAATTTGTGCAATTATTCGTACAACATAAGCATCAAATTTCCATACTTGAATCTTCATATTCGGGTCGTCATATTTCATATCATTATATTCAAATCATCATAGTCGGATCGTCATCATTCAGATCATCATATTCGGGTTGTCATAATTCAACACTCATTAACTTTAGAAAGATCCCTTAGTATCTCAAGAATGACATGGTAACTTCACGAAGTAATTTCGAGACCATGTGTAACGACCTACCTTTTTTGATCGCTCCAAGTCGGTATTTAAATCGCTTGGAACACTCAAAACGGCGAATCGTTATTCGCTTACGAGGTTTAAACAGAAATAAACACAGAATCACAAATACGATAATTGCAGCGGAATAAATTTTATGCAAATATATCAGAGTTTTACAAATAATTTTATACAGCGAAAAAATTTATAAATACGGTACATGATTTTAAATAAAATAAAAGTTTACGGATTTGTTGAGCGTGCGCGTGAACGTCTTGTGTCTTCACGTTCCATTCCATTTTGCGAGCTGAATCTTTAAATCTGGAACACTTAGGACCTAAGCCGAGTATTCCATGCAGAACACAAAACACTCGAGTCAGGATTAAACTTATTTCAAGTTAACAAACTTCGATAACACATAAATAGATTAGTTTAATCCCAACGAATTTATTTAAATGGTTCGAGCATAACACATCAATGAACTTCTGATAGGCATATGTGTTTGTTTTTACCAAAAAATGGCTCAAACAGTAATGGTACGAGAATCGCCCTTCATCAAGATGGTTAGGAAATAAATGGAGCTGCACTCAATGACAATCAAATATGAAAATGTAAAGAAAGTAAAGTGGAGACAAGATTTTAGAGTGGTTCAGCCTTATGTTAGGCCTACATCCACTATGAAGATGGTTTGTATTATCATAACAATGGTTGCAAAACATATAAACTCTCTTTTTTCATGCATCTTCTTGCTCTCTCAACATATTCTCACTTTTACACACAAATCTCGCTTAGGTTCACGGGATTCAATGAAGGAGTGGTGGAATCTATGGAGGCGAAGGATGAATGGGCGATGGAGGAAGGGTATATCTTTGGTTTTTTGCTTCCTTATAAGTTTTGAATGGATGCCATGGCCAGGTGGAGAAGATCTACGAATGTTGGTGATGATCACGACTGGAATGCTTAAGGAATGGACGAGGAAAGAATTTAGCACCACTTCATGGTGGCCAGCAGTGTAACAATTGATAATTCCGCTCGATCCGAACCGACCAAGACTGTTCGAAACCCCTAATTGTTTTGAGAATACGACAAATTCGAACGTAAACAGAAGAACATTGCATTGTTAATTACAACAATTCCATCAGAATACAAAGAATATACAGAGTTTGAATAAATATTACACAGAAAATATCAGAGATTTAAATTACATTTAAATACATCGCAGCGAAAAAACAATACAAAGCACAACTGAAAACAGATACACGGATACAGAGCTTTCCGAATACCGCTTCAGCTGTAAATCAGGATCCTGTGAATATAAATCTGCAAAACCAAAACTACTAGCTGTCCGTGTCGAAAATAAGGGCACCCAAAGTTTAGGTTAAAACAATAAACTTCAGGTCAGTCATGTGACTGGTGTGAGAACTAAAACAGTTATTAATCTTTATTTTAATGTTAGGTAAATCAAGGGACCACGCCGTATAGCACGGAATAGGTTTCTTTCCGAGAATACCAGTGCATAAAACAACAGTGCAATGCTAAATAAAGAAAAATGAAGCTATTATAAGACCCAGGTCCCATCACACAATGCAACACAAGCCGGAGGATAGGGTTTTACCTTATAATAGCCAAAGCATGCTTGATATGCTAAATTTCATGTTTTATTATTACTATAAGTGTATAGTGTCAAAACAATTTCAATCATAAGTATCAATCATAGACGGCATAAGTGCCTCATACCACTATGTTGCCATATATGGGTTCTACAATCAAAACCGCAAAGTCACGTATTGGAAGTTGGATTTCTATCTGTGAACCGAGACCAGGGACCGTCCTCTATTGATTCGAGACAATCTAGCCCATGTCTCAGGCAAGCGCACAGACAAGCCTTGGATCGTCAGGGCCGGTCCAACGATGTGGATTAAAATTCCTGAACACTGCGTTTCCTCGCCCTTTGGGGCGTAAATGAGTCTAATGACTCCATCGGTCCCGGATCGACCGATATATCCGAGATGCCTCGCAACAGCAATAACCACATAAATCAAACTCGTCAGGGCATGTAAAACCACTGACGTCACTTCTAGCTAGCAGGAAACGCATGCCCTCCCTAAAGTCCTCTCCTGTTTCTGGTCCATTACCGGGGTGTGAGGCTCGCGAATCAACGCTACATAAAGCTATGCCACACAGGCCGTGCTTTAATCATCACCCACAAGACTTTGCTTTTCAACAGAAGCCTTGATCATTTGCCACTTAGGCATGCCACTTAGGCAATTCATTCCATGCGTTTGATATCCATCAATATATAACCCCTGAGCTCGTACGTCTCAAAGAAGGGCGTTAAGCAAGAGAATAAATTCTCCGCCGCCAAACAGATATATATTTAATAGAAATCAATCACACAAAATAAAATCCAATGTCTGGCACACAATCCATTTACAATTCCGTTCTGGGTCTAAATGAAACCGGAGGCACCTTGTACCTCGCATATCCATCGATCTCCAAGTACGTCTGGACGACCACTAACTGATTCCCTCCTCTTGGGTGTACAGCCCAATCAAGATCATCAGTAATCACCCAAACGACGTGAAGACCTCCGGTCTTTAACCACCGTCTTCATCCTCGACACCTCGTCGAATCAGTTATTCAGAATGGGATAAACCCGGCCTTTTTGAATAACTCGCGTATATAATAAACAAGTTTAACACAAACACAACATATGCCTCATTCCAATTCAGAATATTCTTTTATTCAAATATTCTTATACTTTGGGAAAGGTTCCCATTAATTTTATCAAAGATAAATTCTTTAAATTTATTCTTTAATCTTCCTTTGAATGTCAATTCAAATTAGTTGGGATTAGCGAACCACACCGCAGTAATCATTTATTTTATTTCCCAATCCCAACCTATTCATCCCATGAAGTAAAACTGGTAATACTTTATATCTAACACCACGGTGTTATCGGTAAATTCAATTACCATTTCACGTTCAAATCTAATTAAAGATTCAACTATCGCCTGGAGCAAAAATGGTGATACTCCATTCTCGACCATTTCAATCTAATTAAAGATTCATTAAAACCCCACTTAGTTTTAATCTTCACAGAAATCAATATCCTGTCTTTAACTGGGTTAAAGAACCAATGTCATCTAAAACATGGTTCACGAAAAACCCAAAATCACATTCATTAATTATCGGGTTAAAGAACAAGTGTTATTTAAAACAATGTTCACGATAAACCCAAAAATCAATTCAAATTCAATTCTAATTAAATACCATTTAATTAGTATACTTCATTAAATCTAAATAAAAAGATTTAATCTTTTTCTCAACTGGGTTTAAGAACAGTGTTAATGAAGACACCATTCACGACAAACCCAAATCACATTTGATATTATATACAGGGCTCTAAATAGAAAATATATCGACTTATATTCAATATCAAATTCTACGACTAACAAATATCGTATTGGAAATAATGATATAAATATATCTTTCAAATTTCCATAACAATATCTGTATAATCACGAAATCCAACATCGAAATATTCCAAAGACAATTTCGATTCAAATCCATTCCAATTCAATTATTGGAAATTCTGGTTACTATTAAAACCCTTTTCAAATTCAATTTATTTATTTCAAAAATAAATTGATTTTAATTCTAGTTCAAAACTAGTTCATTTGGATATAAATCTATTTTTATCTTTTCAAATACGCAAATTTTCTTCCCAATTCTTCACAAGTCATTTCTTATGATTTTACACAAATTATTACTATTTTTAATAATTTTATCAAGGCCCGTACAGTCGATTTCCATCAACGGCCATCGAACTGTACTTACAGCGACATTTTCCAAATTTGATTTGGACATAATTCCAAATCCAACCGTTAGATTTTAAATCTCTAATATTCGTTAGAAAGCTCTTTTCGATACGAACCCAAAGGTTCCGATTTTAGAGAATCCGACGGTTCGATCTCCCGTAATATTCATTTGAAGTCAATGGTCGAAATTCGCGAACTACAGCGGCGCGACGCGTTCTATTCGGGCCATTATATATAATATAATATATATATATATATATATATTATATGTATATTTCATCGATTTCCTTTTTAAAATGTATTTTATAAATTGTTTTAAGCAGTCCCCCCTTTATGGTGGCAGCCATGGCCTATTTATAGGTGAGCTCCAGTGAAGAAATGAGCTGAAATTCATATATCCACACTGGGGGTTGCTCGCCTCGTTATTTACCGAAATGCCACAACCTAGTTGTAGCCATCTGTCGACAACTGTCTCCAACTGTCTAATACAAGCGACTTTACAAGAACGAACGACTTTGCGGGAGTGAGCGACTGCATAGGTCCGAACAGCTTGGGCAAGTGGTCAGAGCTTGTAGATCAAAGTGTAAATGTGACCCTTCAGGAACTGGTGTTTGGTCGACCGGCGGATAGTATTTAATTGAAGCGTTAGCGGCTAATTGATGAACGGGCAGGCGACTGTGATTGCATTCTATGTGCGGATATGAGATACATGTGTGACTTCGGGTCTCCGCGTGTCTTGCTAGACTTGATCGACCGGGGTAGTATGAGTGAATGACTTCAGAGTGGAACATGTGGCTGGAACCACCTCTTATATTTGTCTTGTATGACCGACCCTGATTGTGCTAAGCAGACGACCTATCTTGTTCTGGTGTTCAAGCGACTTTGTTTGATACAAGTGTTTCCAATCTTTGCTCCCATGTACAAATTAACCCATTATATCCGACCCATTCTGATGAGCGGTCACACTAACCTTTCTTGTTATGTCTTCTTTACGCTTGAACATTCGAATACCTTTTTCGTCATAGAGACAAATAACTTTTTTCTAATATGTGCGGCCGCCTTCTTTGGACGTAGATGGTTGGTCCTTTGAACTATGCTTTTTCGTTCTGTTTATGTTGTATTCTTTGGCCATATTGCCCCTTTGTATGGTTGATCTGAGCTACATAGTCGGCGTGGGACCCATCAGTTTTGATATTGCGTGTCCTTCCTTGTCGTGCTCGTTCCTTATCGATGTGCTCGGCCTTGATTGTGTGGGATGCTTTTTACCTTTTATGAACGATCTGAGTGTCCTGGATAATTCATGCATATCTAAGCCCTGTAGCAGTCATCCTGTAGGTTCTTCGATGATTTGATACACCAATTATGCTCGTGCTTTTTGGGGATAAACAATTGCCCCTCGAAGTTCGAAATTTCCTTGTTTCACTGGAGATTACGGACTTTGAAACAATTAATCATAATGCAATTTGGCGGATTAAATCTTCGTTTTTCAAAGGGTAATCGTTCATGGCTTCCAATCGTTCTGAGCTGAATAAGACCAAAGCTCTCCTAGGTCGCTCATACTGTCCGGCACATCCTGGTGGTTCTAGCTAGTTATTTTTGATGGGTCATCTTCAGCTGGCTAATTTTGAATTTCAACTAGGCTAATGTGGCAAGAACATTCTGGACTAATCTCCTTTTTTTTTTTATGTACCTTCCTCATTTTACCTCTTTCCTTCAAAGAACTCTTTTGATGGTAGCAGTGTTCTAAAGGAGCTTACAAGGTAATCCATATCCTTTAATTCTCACTTGGTCCTTTCTTCAAAATTCTCAGTTTTCTCAACTCATTATTCTGTTTAATGCTTTCAGTAACACCTAACTAATTAGAGCAACTTTTCTTTGGATCCGAAGCACCATGATTGTTTTGGGTGAGTTTTTTCTTTTCTTTTACCCTGTCTTGTTTTGTTTGAGCAGTTGCCGATGCCTTAGATATCTTCGAACCAGGGTGTTTTAAGTGTGGTCTGATTGATTTGAGTGAGGATTGGGATTTTGGTAGCGATTAGGTCTGTTTGATGATGGTGTTTTTTCTGCATTCTTTTGACAAATCCGAATCACATGGAACCTTTCAAAGTTTTGATTTTAATATTGTCTATAAATTGCTTGTTGGAATGCCCCAGACATTACTGGCCTAAATCAGAACGTGGCTTTTGCTCATGCCTTAATTTGATCGGGTTGTTTTCGATCGTGCATGGTCTCCACTCATGCCAGATTGACTTGCTTTGATTAATATTCGAACTTCGGACTGAAACATACCTTTGGTATTTAGCACATACTGAATCATCTTTTGGTTTTCTCCCTAGGTCCAAGGATGTAATTCTTTATGTTAAGAAGAAGACCAAAGAAGAAGGTGGTGAAGAGGGTTGGCAGGACAAACAGGCTAAAGAGCAAAAAGCATTTGGCCAAAAGTGACCCTCAAAGATGTCATACACTGCATGAACCTTCCATCCCAAATATTCAAACTACTTCTGACCAACCATCCTTGGCCTATCCGTCCATCTCTTCAAATTCTGCTGATCCTCAAGTGATCATTCGTAGGCCTCTTTTTATTCCGAACCCATGCCATCCTTCGTTTGTTAACCACTTCGAGGATTGGTGTCTGGACGGTGTGTACATAGACCCGTATGATAAGTGGATTGTTGCTGGTAAGATGGATGCTATGAAGGACTGCATACTGGCAGAATTTGACAAGTTGGAGGCACGTCCAAATTTGGTTGGAAACCTTATCGTGGAAGTCAGGGGTTACATTGTAAGGCAATTGGGTGCTTGGCATACTTTTGCAGGTGATCTTCAGAGGTTGAATAGAGAGAACATCGACCGAATTCATGCTTTGGAGAAAGACAAGCTTGAGCTTACCAAATCCCCTAAATCCTGGGAGAAGGCCACTGCCTTTCCTACCTGAAGGTTATGACTTGCTAACTTTACCTTTCATTACTCCCGTTGTCATTTTAATGTGCTGTGTTTAGACTGGCTTGTATATGTGGGTGCTAGCCTCGTTTATTATCACATGCTTATATTGGTAACTTTTATGACTGATTTGGGCCTTGGTTTATTGTTTTGCAGGTTTTTTATTATATAACTTAGTCACCTTCTCGCTGGTGCGCAGCACGTTGCACCTTTGTCATAATTCATCTTTTTGGTTGACTACTTTGTTAATCATACGATTGCGCCTGACTTATCGTGTGTAAGATTATCATTACTGGTTCGTTTTAACGCTACGGTTAGACCCCCGTACCAAGATTTGTTATAATCTTAGACTTTCACGCATTTACTCGTGTTTTCAATAATTCGTTAGTTCGAACCTTTCGGAGTTTGAACTCGAAAGCATGCCCTCTGAGGAGGTTTATGTGCTTTATATTCACTTCACGTTTTTCACTGTCCTGGTGTCCCAAGCCTTTTAGAGACTAGATTAAATACGCATTCGCATATGTATACGTGCTTGTTGTCTTTTATTTAAAATGTATTCAACCCCACATCTCACTGACTCGGTGACCCAAGCCCTTCGGAGACTGGTCTTGAATACGTGCCCTCGTGGGAGGACTTGCAGTTTTCGATCCACTCTAGGTCCTGTTCGATCCGGTTATTTTGAATTTGAAAAAGACCTAGAATGGATACCCCCATTCGGCTAGGATTTCTATTACCCTCTTTCGGCTAGGATTTCTGTTACCCCCTTTCGGCTAGGATTTCTGTTACCCTTTTTGGCTAGGATTTCTGTTAACCCTTTCGGCTAGGATTTCTGTTACCCCCTTTCGGCTAGGATTTCTAATTGCGTTGGTCCTTCCAGCATGTTTGCCAGTCCTTCCGGCACTAGGACTGGTGCTTCCAGCCTAGGTGTTGTTGATCCTTCCAAATTTATGCATCATCCTGGGAGGTGGACACTAACTCCTCTTATCGAATTTTATTTTGATTTAAGGAATTTGTGTCTTGCACCTAACAAGGTGCCTCTTTTGGGACTAGCAATTTTTCTGTGGGACAAATTTGACATGATCTTTGTATTTTCCTCAGAGCTTGGCGCCAAATCCTTGAATGGATATTTGCTACGAGTTTGGCATGTTTCATAGTGAAAAGTGCAGCCTTCTGACTTGCTGTTTGTCTACTATGCTCTTCACTGTTTGCCTCAGAACAGCTTTTTTTGTTGAAGCTATATGCTTATTTATCCTGCTTAATTCATATGATGTCTTTAGCTCTCAAGATGCTTTGCTTGAAATATGCTTTGGGAAGCTTCCCGTTATGATTTATTTGTAGACGAGCGACCGCCTCTATCATGCCTACATTTCAAGAAACCGGCTTTTAGTATGAGCTTACAAGTAGGTTACTTAGGTAAGCACATGATTTTTGATTTACAAGGCCTTTGTAAGTAAATCACTGCCAATTGTTTACAAGAATATAACAAGTAGACGAGCAGAGTAAAGCGACTACTGGTTCTTAAGTAATAAGGTAAAGCAAAGTAATAAAGCAAAGTAAAGTAATGGAGGTTGCTTATCCAGAGCCACCGTAACCAGAACACTGATTGTTGATCCTTAAGTAAGTGGTAGCCTCAGATTGGTTTGAGCGACCTCCTCATTACTTGTTGCCCCTTGCTCGAAGAGAGTTGGGGTAGTGTTCATGGTCTTGTACATATTGTTGCAAATGATTCTTCCTGATCAGTCACTAAATTAATGATTTTAAATGCCTACAGTCATTAACATCATGCCTCGGCTGGTATGGAATTGACCAAACCTTCCTGATTTTATAGCGACATCTTTGACCTGCATTTGTTTTAGGATCGGATATTTCTCGGTATCCTTAGTTGCCATAAAGATGTTTCCTATAGTGTCATTAAGGGGAGTGAGCTCAAAATTCTTAATAAAAACGTAGCTTCTTCTTATCTTGGTCATCCATTCCTTCATTGCTCCTTTCCTGACTATTAGAGCTACTTTGCGCGCTACCTTTCCTTTTTAGTTGTTCACGCACTGAATTCTCTTCAGCACTCATATATTTTTCAGCTTTATTGAGTAGTTATTCGAGTGTATCTGGTTTCTTCTTCTTAATCCGCCGTCCTAACTTGGTCTTTTTACATATGGCCCCTTTCAAAGCCATCCGAACTAGACGGGGCTCATAATTTTCAACTTCGGCCACTTCCATATTAAAGCGGGTGAGAAAAGCTTTGACAGACACTCTTGGTCTTTGTCGTAGTTCACTTAGTTCCATAATGTCCCGTACCCTAGCTGCTTGGAACCTTAGCTTCTTACTGAATAGTCTACCAAGGTAGCGAAGTTGTCCACAGATTTCGGCGGTAGCTTTGTGAACCAAAGGTAAGCCACCCCTTCTAGATAAATCGGGGAATATAGGCATTTGATCTCGTCGGTGGCGTGCGCCCCATTCATATACTGATCATATTTGCACAGGAACACATTGGGGTCGCTTGTCCCATTATAGGATTGCAGCGTTGGAGGTTTGAATTTCTGTGGATATACAGCTCTTTTTATTCTTCCTGTGAGTGGGGTCTTAGTAGGAAAATATTCCCTCTTTTTCCGAGCATCCACTTTCTTCGAGCTCTTCTTCACAATTCTGTGTGTCGTTCCTAAAATATATTCCTTTTCCTTGCTTCGATTCACGAAACGAGCGCCCTCTTCCTCACCAGGTTTTTGTCTAGGTGTGTAGTCATGATCCGGAGACATGGGATTTGGGCTTTCTTTTGAGAGAAATGCCCTTTTGGTGGGATCATCTACCTGTCGAGAAGCTGTGTCATCGGAATAATTATGCATAGGTAATTTAGTTTTTCCGCATTCTAGATTAGCATGACATGTAACCTCCTGAATAGGGCTTTCCCGTTTCGCGCTTGAAGCAGACAGTTCTGTATCGTACGCGTGACTTGTTCGAACGAATGGAAAACAAGTGGCACTTAGTGTGGCCTTTGCAGTAGCGGCTTGAATAGCGAACATCGACTCAGGTCTCTTCACCATTGCATTGTTTGCAATAGCTATTTGACTTGTTAGTCCCGCCATTGCATCTTCCTACTCTCCCTTGGTTATAGCTACCTCGATTTCTGATGATTCTTCTACCTCAAAATGGGTGATGGGTGATGCGATATTGTTGGTGAGGGCATTGATTTCACTAGTAGCTTCCTTCGGCATGTCCATGATTTCAAGCAAAGTTTTTATTGGTAAATCTTGTCGGGCTTCAACAAGGAAAGATGCGAATACGGCCCCACGTTGGACACCAAATGTTTTTACAAAAAATGGCTCAAACATCAATGGTATGAGAATCGCACTTCATCAAGATGGTTAGGAAATAAATGGAGCCGCACTCAATGACAAATAAAAATGAAAATGTAAAGAAAGTAAAGTGAATACAAGATTTTAGAGTTGTTCAGCCTTATGCTAGGCCTACATCCACTATGAAGATGGTTTGTATTATTATAACAATCGTTACAAAACATGTAAACTCTCCTTTTTCATGCATCTTCTTGCTTTCTCAACATATTCTCACTTTTACACACAAATCTCGTTTAGGTTCACGGGATTCAATGAAGGAGTGGTGGAATCTATGGAGGAGAAGGATGAATGAGCGACGGAGGAAGAATATATCTTTGGTTTTTTGCTTCCTTAAAAGATTTGAATGGATGCCATGGCCAGATGGATGGAAGATCTTCTAATGGAGGTGATGATCATGACTGGAATGCTTAAGGAATGGATGAGGAAAGAATTTAGCAGCACTTCGTGGTGGCCAGCAGTCCCTCCTTTATGGTGGTAGCCATGGCCTATTTATAGGTGAGCTCTAGTGAAGAAATGAGCTGAAATTCATATATCCAGACTATGGGTCGCTCGCCTCATTAATTACTGAAATGCCATAGCCAAGCTGTAGCCATCTGTCGATAACTGTCTCCATCTGTCTAATACAAGCGAATTTACAAGAACAAACGACTTTGCTGGAGTGAGCGAGTACATAGGTCCGAACAGCTTGGGTGAGCGGTCAGAGCTTGTAGATCAAAGTGTAAATGTGATCCTTCAGGAACTGGTGTTTGGTCGACCGACGAATAGTATTTAATTGAAGTGTTAGCAGCTGATTGATGAACGGGAAGGCGACTATGATTGCAGTCTATGAGCGAATATGAGATACACGGGTGACTTCGGGTCTCTCCGTGTCTTTCTAGGCTTGATCGACCAGGGTAATATGAGTGCATGACTTAAGAGTGGAACATGTGGTTGGAACCACCTCTTCTCTTTGTCTTGTATGACAGACCCTGATTATGCTAAGCGGACGACCCATCTTGTTCTGGTGTTCACACGACTTGTTTGATACAAGTGTTTCCAATCTTTGCTCCCATGTACGAATTAACCCGTTATATCGACCAATTCTGATGAGCGGTCGCACTAACCTTTCTTGTTATGCCTTCTTTACGCCTGAACATTCGAATACCATTTTCGTCGTAGAGACGTATAACGTTTTCCTAATATGTACGACCGCCTTCTTTGGACATAGATGGTCGGTCCTTTGAACCATGATTTTTCTTTCCGTTTATGTTGTATTCTTGGGCCATATTGCCCCTTTGTATGGTTGATGTAACGACCCAGAAAATCTGAACCAATTTAAAATTTTTAAATTGGCTAAAATAATGGATTTTAAATATTTAAAATAAATATTTTAAATAATGGTGATGAAAACTGAGTTTGAGTCGACATTTGAAAACGAATATAATTAATTATAATTATATATAGAATTGAAAATGGCGCGGTAGTTCGATAATTCGATTTCAAACTTCAATTGAATATACCGGGTGCAAAACAATCCGGATTTTAGTGAAACCAAAAGTATTTAAATCTGTTAGTGAATATCTTTCTAACGAATCCGACCAATCGAAATTTGATAGCGGGAATCAAAAGATATGTCCAGTTGAAAATTCTGAATAGTCGCTATGGAATTCAGGCCCTTAAAAATGGACATTTTGCAAACGAACTCGGATTTCGATGAAACCACTTTTGTTGGGTCCGTGATGTAAAGTTATTGCTAGATTCCAAATTTCATAATTTTTCGAATCAATATGTGAGCGTGGCAAAGGAAAACGCGTTTGACCAGTTTCAGTTGATTTTAATCGACTGGAAATTGGCCATTTTTCAAACGGTCTCAGAATTTGACGAAACTAGTTTTGTTAGGACCGTATCGTCAATACGAAGCTAGAAAATATTTTTCTGGGATTTTTCTAGTTAGTATGTGACCCCGGTAATTTGAAATGTGCGTTTAAAATTCAATATAGTGATTTAAATGAAAATTCAAAAGGAAACTGACTGTAACAATCGAATCAGCTTGCGATACATATCCCATTGTGTTCGGAATGGGGGTAAAACGCTATGGACGACAGGCGGTGGGCCTCGTTTCGAGGTCGTATGTAAAAGTCAACCTTTTTGCAATAATTAAATAATAATAATAAAAAAAATTCCCTCCTTTTCTTCTGCTTGCCCCCCCCCCCCGATTCATTTACCAGAAACGAAATAAAAAAAAAAAAGGAAAACCTAACCTATCGCCGCCGCCCCCCTCGAGACATCACCGACGAAGACCCCGAAGCCGCCGCCCTCATCTCGAAGCTGCCGCACCTCCCTGAGCAACCGCGCCCCCCTCGAAGCCCTCGAACACCCTGCCGCCGACACCATCGAGCAACCCTCGAACACCCTGCCGCCGACACCATCGAGCAGCCCCTGAAACCCTGCAGCCGACGCTCCTTCTTCTTCCCCCCCTTTTTCGCAGGCTGCGGTGAGTCATTTTTATTTTTATTTTTGTTCTGTAATTTCTGATTTTTTTTTTTTAAAAAAAAAGAATTTAAAAACCGATTTAAAAATGATTTAAAAACTAATTTCTGATTTTTTTTTTAATGATGCATAAACTGATTTTTTTAAAAGGGTTTTAAACAGATTTTTAAAACTGATTTTTAAAGGCAATAAAAAAACCTGATTTTTAAAAGGAAATAAAAACTGATTTTTAAAGGAATTAAAAACCTGATTTTTAAAAGGAAATAAAAACTGATTTTCAAAAGCATATAAAAACTGATTTTTTGAAAAAGGTTTAAACTTCAAAAAAAAAAAAAAAAAAAAAGGTTTAAACTTCAAAAAGAAAAAGGTTTTAACTTCAAAGAGAGAAAGGTTTGAGCTTTAGAATGGAAAAAGATTTGAACTTTAAAAAGAAAAATCATATTTTTATATATTGAATAGCATCGTAAAAATTCGATTTTTACATATGTAGAGAATACGGGCAACAAAGCGACAAAAGGCGAGATTGGCAAAGATTTCTCTAAAAGTGAAGTGTCGAGAAGTTGGATAGCTATTGGTGAGATTTCTGATTTAAAAATATTATATATGTGTGAAATGAAAGTGAATTGCTATATATAAATATATATCTATATATATATATACGTCCCTCGTCCACAAACCATGGACGATATTTATTGATTGAAATTGTTGTGAAAATTGATTGATAGCGAATGATTGTGTGGGATTGTTTGTGATGGATATTGGTTGATTGTGGTTGAAAAATACCCATTTGTGGCTGTGAAATATTTGGTTGAAACCACATAGGATTAGTTGTGGAAATGAAATAAATATATACATGCCGCCTGCGTGCGAACTAGATGCATGATCCCCATTGTCAAAAACCGCGAGGTTTTAAGGTAGAGCGAGGAGCCGTACTAGGGACGGTCCCGGTTTAACTACCCTGCCGTTATGCTGCCGAAATTTTGAATAATATTCGTGTGTTTGAATTATTTTCATATGCTTAAACTATATTTATTCATTGAATAGAAAACATTCATGTGTTGAATTGATATTCATTCGTTGTTTAGAAATTCATGTGTTGAATGGTATTCATATTTTGAAATAAATTGTTCGATAATAAAAATCACATTTTTATCTGTATATAGAAACTATAGAAAACATTCATGTGTTGAATTGATATTCATTCGTTGTTTAGAAATTCATGTGTTGAATGGTATTCATATTTTAAATAAATTGTTCGATAATAAAAATCACATTTTTATCTATATATAGAAACTATAGAAAACATTCATGTGTTGAATTGATATTCATTCGTTGTTTAGAAATTCATGTGTTGAATGGTATTCATATTTTGAAATAAATTGTTCGATAATAAAAATCACATTTTTATCTATATATAGAAACTATAGAAAACATTCATGTTTTGAATTGATATTCATTCGTTGTTTAGAAATTCATGTGTTGAATGGTATTCATATTTTGAAATAAATTGTTCGATAATAAAAATCACATTTTTATCTATATATAGAAACTATAGAAAACATTCATGTGTTGAATTGATATTCATTCGTTGTTTAGAAATTCATGTGTTGAATGGTATTCATATTTTGAAATAAATTGTTCGATAATAAAAATCACATTTTTATCTATATATAGAAACTATAGAAAACATTCATGTGTTGAATTGATATTCATTCGTTGTTTAGAAATTCATGTGTTGAATGGTATTCATATTTTGAAATAAATTGTTTGATAATAAAAATCGCCTTTTATCGACTATATGAACTGTGTAAAATAATCTCGTTTTAAAAGAAATTGTTTTATGATAAAAATCCTATTTTTATCACCTATATGAACTATATAGAAAAATAGTGTTTTGAAATGAATTGTTTTACAATAAAAATCACATTTTTATTGTATACATAAATCGTTGAAATGTGAAGTGTTAAAAATAGCCACTTGTTCAAAATAAACATATATGAGTTGAAATATTCATTAATTAGCTAATGAAATGATTTGCACCTATTTATGTAACATTAGAATGAATGGTGTTTTTAAACCAAACAGAAATCAAATATGAAGTCGAATAGAAAATGATAAATGATATGAACTGTGTATATGGGTACATACATATTCATTGAACAGGTTATAGCAAAGGGGCTAGAGAAGAGGAATAAAATTTTGTGCCCGACAAATAGGTACACATTTACTGCTTTGTTTGGGTGATGATTTTATGAGCCTGTTGGCTAGCCGCTTGGCTTTTTCTTTTTCTTTTTGAGATTAGAAGGACCGGGAACGCTATTTGCGATTTCCCGATGCTCCCGGTGCAGGGGAGGTTATGGCGAAATTTTCCAAAATTTTAGGGTGTTAGAAAAATATTTGAAGTGAAAACGATATTGAAATTGTTGAATGAACTATATTTATATAATTATATAAATATAAATAAAATTAAAACGAAACGAAGTCGTGCAGTTCGTATTTTGAAACCATGATTTCAAACGACTAGTGCGGGAAATCCGACCATTGGATTTTCCCGAAACCTCAACCGTCGGGTTCGCCTTGGAAATATCTTCCCAACGGCACCAACCTTGTAAAAATCCAACGGTTGGATTGTCTGGAATGTTTAATTCAAATCTGAAGAAAAACAGCGCCAGAAGCGATTATATTAATATATATATAAATATAATTATATATTTAATCGAATAACGACGCTGCAGTTCGTATTTTGAAATCGAAACTTCAAACGATTGTACCGGGAGATCCGACCGTCGGATTTTCCCGAAACTGGAACCGTTGGGTTCGTTTTGAAAAGACCTTTCTAATGATGTAAATTTTGTGAAGATCCAACGGTTAGATTTTCAGATATGTGTAAATCAAATCTGAAGAAAAACAGCGCCACGGCCGCTTTATGGCCCGAAGCGTCGTTTTGAATAAAATAGCTATTTTAAAATAAATAAAAATAGCGATAAATAGTTATAAAATATCATAGGCGATATGAAATGGAAATAAACTGAAATTTGCTTGATTTGTGTGGCTTTTGATGGTTGAATGTGTTTGGTGGGAAAATTACATTAAAGAACAAATTTGGTGTTGTCGAATAATTTAACCATTGAAATAAATTGATTTGAAATTCTAAATACACGTGAATTATTTGAGAAGGCCGAGTTAATTCTCATTTCAAATAATTGACCGACGATTGAAAGTCGAAGGTAAAGACGGTGGTCGAAGACCGGAGATCTTCACCTCGTTTGGATGGTAACCGAGGTCCTGATTGGGAGGCATCCCGAAATATGGATAATGAGTGGTGATCGTCCAGACGTACGTGGTGATCAAAGGGTTTGCGAGGTATTTAGTGCCTCCGGTTTCGTTCAGACCCAGAACGGACTTGTAAATGGACTGTGTGTCCGACATGGGAATTTGTTCTGTGTGATTGATAGCCATCAGTTGCACGGTGTGAATTGCCTGTGTGGCATGCTAAGATGCAGTGATCAGGGCTTCTGTTGAAAAGCAAAGTCTTGTGGTGATGATCAAAGCACCGCCTGTGTGGCGTAGCTTTGTGTATAACGTAAATTCGCGAGCCTCACACCCCGGTATGAACCAGAAACGGGAGGAAGGACCTCAGGGAGGACATGCGTTTTCTTCTAGCTAGGGTGGTGTCAGTGACCTACCAGCCCTGACATTTATATACTTTTCACCTATGTGGTTGTTGCTGTTGCGAGGCGCCTCGGTTTGATCGGACGATCCGGGTCCGATGGAGTCATTCGTTGGCTCGTTGATGCCCCAAAGGGCGGGGAAACGTATTGTTCAGGAATTTTAATCCACATCGGTGGACCGGCCCTGTCGCTCCTAGGGTCACTCGAGCTCTGATCCTGAGACACGGGCTAGAGCGTCTCGAATTCGGTAAGGACTATCTTTTGCCTTGGTTCATGACGGAAATCCAATTTCCAAATACGACATCGTGCGGTTTTGATTGTATATATATATGGCGACATGATATATGGTACCCATGCCGTCTATGATTGATAGTTATGATTTGAAATTGTTTTCAAAACATATAAACACTAGCAATAATATCAAATTCCTTTGTTTTATTCGTATCAATCATGTTTTGGCCATTATAAGGTAAAACTCTATCCTCCGGTTTGCGTTGCATTGTGTGATGGGAACTGAGTCTTATAACGGCTTCATTTTTATAAAAAGCATAGCGATGTTTAAAAGAAAGATTTGTTTTTAAAACACTGGCAATCCAATGGAGTAAACCCGTTCCACGAAAGTGGCGTGGTCCTGGGATTGGCCAAATTATATATATGTGTTGAGTAGATTTCTCATACCAGTCCCATGACTGACTCGTAGTTTGTTTCACTCTCAAACTCGGGTGCCCCTTTTTCTACACGGGCAGCCTTGTATTCAGGTTTAGCTGGTTCTTTCTGGATAGCTGGAGCTGAAGATGGATTCTATCATTTATTTCTTTTTATGCTGTTCAGCTCCTATTGTACATATTTTGTTTATTTCCGCTGTAGACATTTATGTATAGCTGAACTGTATTTGTACTAAGTAAGATCCTGTATACTGTGTAACTCTGATGATTACTTTTATCCAGTATATTTTGTTGTTCATTATCTGGTGTATTTATTTAATTCTGTTCTGCTATTATATGTTTCTGTGTTATATTCCAAAGATAACCTTGTTTCCGTGAGAACGGGAAATCGGGTCGTCTCATCGTGGTATCAGAGCTTAGGTTAAGCTTAGTTCTGGAATATAACATTTGAACGAACTCGTCAGAAATAGAACCAGTAGTGTTCTAGGACGGGTAACTCCATACAGATAGGATCAGTAATATCTTAGTATGAGTAAAGCAGAAATTACACCTCGATAGACACATTTACATTCAAGTATGTGTTTCTATATTTTAAAATATCTTTTCTGTGACTTGACACTTGATCTGCTAATTGCAGAAGTACTAGAAAAATGAGTGCCAGAAACAGAAGGAATACAGAACCCGATCTAGAGGCTCTATTAAAGAAATATCGAAATCTGAACGGAGCCCAATTCTCGGGCAATGAATCTATTATTCAAACTCAAGCTTGGATGAGTTCTGTCGAAAGAATCTTTGAGCATATCCAGCTGAGAGAAGACCAAAAACGGTTAGTAGCATCTTGGACGCTCAAAGAAGAAGCTTTAATCTGGTGGGAATCAATCATCAAAGATAATCCAGAAGGTGATATCACCTGGGATAGATTTAAAGTGATTTTCCTACAAAGATTTACTCCTCCCGAAGCGACCGAGAGATTATGTGATGAATTTTCTTATTTGATACAAGGTGATATGACCATTCCCGAATATCATAAGAAATTCAATGAACTTTCTCACTTTGCCCCTCATCTAATTCAAAATCCGAAGAGGAAAAATATGAGATTTATTCACGGACTTCAAAGGAAATATCAGAATAAAGTATTGGGGGCATGTGAAGCTTCCTTTTTCTGAAATGATATATATGGCCTATCAGTATGAAGATCTCCATAAGAAAGGAATGTTATGCGACGAAGAAGAAGTCAGTTTTAGTGACATAGCAGAGTCGGAAACTGATGTTCCTGAAGCTAGTACGACGTCTGAGATCCGTAAAAAGCCCGATGCAAATCGCAAAAGGGCTGAATCTGAGAAAGGGCAAGGAACAACTACGATATGCAGTAACTGTAAGAAGCCAGGGCATTTGTCGATTAACTGCGGACCCTTAATGAAGCGATTAAGAGGCGGGTTTCAATCCAAGAAGGGATTTCAAGAGAATAGAAAGTGCAGTCAATGCCATCAGTCCGGTCATCTTTCAAAGGCCTGCCCGCTATTCAGAAAGCCTAAAGCAGTACATGTAAATGAAGTGGTAGAAGTACCTGCCTCCCCGTCTGCTCAGGAAAGGTCTGATGTTTTAGAAGGCACGCTCAATGTCAAAAACATTCCAGTTAAAGTACTGTTTGACACAGGCGCGTCACGAAGCTTTATTGCAAAGAGTGCAGTCAAGAAACTGGATTTGAATTTGAAGAAGCTCAAAGAGCCAATGACTGTCCAAAATCCAGTGGGAGGTTCCATCAATCTCAGTTGGATTTGTGCAGTACCTATCTCTTTTTCTTGCTATAAATTCCCTATTATCTCTATCATCATGAATTTTAATGAATTCGATCTTATTCTGGGATTGGATTGGCTAACTAGATATGAAGCTGAAGTTAAATGCGCCGAGAGAGTGGTTAAAGCAAAGGCCCAATCGGGGAATTATATAACCATACCATGTGAAGGCCCGACTTCAAGTAGAAAAGACTTCTGGGCAGCTTTGAATGTTTCTCCAGCCCCAATTGAAAATGTTCCTGAAGTCGCAGAGAACATTCCTGACCTCATCAAAGACATTCCTGTCGTCAAAAACTATGCGGATGTGTTCGAGGAAGTTGTTCGCTTACCTCCGCAGAGAGAAATAGATTTCAAGATTGCTTTGATTCCCAATGCAAGGCCGGTAGTTCACGCTATTCGAAGAATGTCCTTGAAAGAGAAAGAGGAATTGGACAATCAAACACGACAGCTAGTATGGAAGGGTCTGATCAGGCCTAGTTTTTCTGATTGGGGTGCAGCCGTGGTATTTGTCCCAAAATCTGACGGTACTCTACGGCTATGTGTGGATTATCGTGATTTGAACAAACAGACAATAAAGAACAAATATCCATTGCCACGAATAGATGATTTGTTGGATCGATTAAATGGAGCACAAGTATTCTCACGAATGGACCTAGCTACAGGCTTCCATCAACTTCGAATTGCCGAAGAGTGTGTTCCAATGACAGCGTTCAGAGGCCCCGACTTATTCTACGAGTGGTTAGTAATGCCGTTCGGCTTATGTAACGCTCCAGCTTACTTCGTCGATCTGATGAACAGAGTTTTTAGAGGAGTTTTGAATAAATTTGTTCTGGTTTTTATTGACGATATTCTAATCTTCTCTAAATCAAAGGCCGAGCATGAAAAGCATCTGGAACAGGTTCTAGAAATTCTGAGACGGAATGTATTAAAAGCCAAATTTTCCAAATGTATATTCTGGCAAGATGTAGTAAAATTTCTAGGCCATGTTGTATCGAAAGAAGGAATCGCTGTGGATCCAAGTAAAATCACGGCTATTCAAAATTGGAAACAGCCCAGTACTCCCACTGAAGTCCGCAGTTTTCTCGGATTGGCTAGCTATTACCGAAAGTTCGTTAAAGACTTTTCGAAGATATCTGGTCACTTAACGAAGCTTACAAAGAAGCATTCTAAATTCAAATGGACTCAAGAGAGTGAGGAGGCTTTCGAAGAGCTAAAGTTGAGATTAACAACAGCTCCGGTGTTAACCATCATCGATGGCAACCAAGATTTAAAAGTCTGGACTGATGCTTCTAGAGAAGGCCTTGGCGCAGTATTAATGCAAAGAGGCCAAGTGATTGCTTATGCTAGCCGTCAACTGAAGCCGCACGAGAAAAACTATGTAACTCATGATCTTGAGTTATTGGCTATCATATTCTCTTTGAAAATCTGGAGACACTATCTTCTGGGCGAGAGATTTGAACTGTTTACAGATCACCAGTCGTTAAAGTATCTGTTCACTCAGAAGGACTTAAATCTGAGACAGCAACGTTGGCTGGAGTTTCTTGCAGCATATGACTTTGAAATTATATATACCCCAGGAAAAGCCAATGTCGTGGCCGATGCATTAAGCCGAAAGAATGTAATGATCGCCAGTTTTATTATCACGACTTCATTGCTAGATAAAATATCTGCTCTTCAGGAGGATGATCACTTCATTCAGAAGATCAGAGGGATAATTCAACAAGGCGAACCCTCGAGTTTTCAAATAGACAATGATGGGATTTTAAGGCTCAAAGGTCGAATCTGTGTCCCTAACATTCCTGAACTTCGAAAGGAAGTACTGGATGAATGCCACAAGTCCAAACTCAGTATCCACCCGGGAGTAAGCAAAATGTATAATGACATCAAACGCACTTTCTGGTGGAAGTCGATGAAAAGGGACATTTCTTTATATGTTAGCCGATGCCCTACTTGCCAGCTAGTCAAGAGTGACCAACAGAAATTGGCTGGATTATTACAACCGCTAGAAGTTCCTGGTTGGAAGTGGGAACATATTTCTATGGATTTCATTAATGGTTTGCCCAGAACCAGAAAAGGAAATGACAGTATTTGGGTGATCGTAGATCGTTTCACGAAGACCGCCCATTTCATACCTGTCAGATCAAACAGAACTGCTCAGAGTCTGGCGCAGTTATACTTCAGGGAAATAGTTAGACTACATGGAGTGCCGCTCAGCATAGTCAGTGATAGAGATACAATATTCACTAGCAAATTCTGGGAAGCATTTCAAGTCGAGTTGGGAACGAAGTTAAACTTGAGCACCGCTTATCATCCTCAGACAGACGGTCAGACTGAGAGGGTGAATCGCATCTTAGAAGATCTATTGCGGGCTTGTGTTATAGATTTCGGTGGATCATGGGAAGACCATCTGCATTTGGCTGAATTCTCTTATAACAACAGCTACCAGGCGAGTCTGACAATGTCGCCATTCGAAGCATTGTACGGTAGACCGTGCCGATCTCCTGCTTGTTGGGTCGAGCCTGGAAATAGACTTGTGTTAGGGCCTGATATGATTCGAGAAGATGCCGACAAAGTCGATTTTATTAAGAAGCGATTACTCGCCGCTCAAAGCCGACAAAAGAGCTATGCCGATAGAAGAAGAAGAGATATATCCTTTGAAGTTGGCGACTATGTATATTTGAAAGTATCGCCGATGAGAGGAGTTATCCGGTTCGGTAAAACTGGAAAGTTAGCGCCTAAATTTATTGGTCCGTTTCCTATTCTGGAACGAATTGGGACTCTCGCTTATAGGGTCAAACTGCCAGACTGGTTGCCTGGAGTTCATGATGTATTTCATATATCTCAACTTCGAAAGCACGTTCATGATCCAGACTTAGTCGTGGAAGAAGCAGCTCAGCAGGATATTGAAATTACTCCAGAATTAGCTGTGAGGCGAGAGCCGCTAAAGATTATCGGCAAAGAGACCAAAGAGCTGAGAAACAAGAAAGTTCACTTAGTCAAAGTGCAATGGAGTGGAGATCCGCGAGATTGTACTTGGGAAACTGAGGAGAGCATTCAGAAAGCTTATCCCAGATGCCGAGTAGATATCTCTGATTGACTCCGGTGCAAGGTACATTTACCATACTTTGCATTACCATTTAATTCTCTACTCTATTGTTATTTTCTTTTCATAGATGTGCACTTTTAATTATATAGTCTGAAAGATTTTTAAAGGGTATAGGATTTAATTAGTATATTTTTGAAGGTTAAAGCAATTGGATTGGTTGTTGTGTTGTGTGATTGTAGATTTATCAAACCACTTTCGACTTTGTTCCTTTTCGGGGACGAAAAGTTTTAAGTGGGGGAGATTGTAACGACCCAGAAAATCTGAACCAATTTAAATTTTTTAAATTGGCTAAAATAATGGATTTTAAATATTTTAAATAAATATTTTAAATAATGGCGATGAAAACTGAGTTTGAATCGACATTTGAAAACGAATATAATTAATTATAATTATATATAGAATTGAAAATGGCGCGGTAGTTCGATAATTCGATTTCAAACTTCAATTGAATATACCGGGTGCAAAACAATCCGGATTTTAATGAAACCAAAAGTATTTAAATCTGTTAGTGAATATCTTTCTAACGAATCCGACCAATCGAAATTTGATAGCGGGAATCAAAAGATATGTCCAGTTGAAAATTCTGAATAGTCGCTATGGAATTCAGGCCCTTAAAAATGGACATTTTGCAAACGAACTCGGATTTCGATGAAACCACTTTTGTTGGGTCCGTGATGTAAAGTTATTGCTAGATTCCAAATTTCATAATTTTTCGAATCAATATGTGAGCGTGGCAAAGGAAAACGCGTTTGACCAGTTTCAGTTGATTTTAATCGACTGGAAATTGGCCATTTTTCAATCGGTCTCAGAGTTTGACGAAACTAGTTTTGTTAGGACCGTATCGTCAATACAAAGCTAGAAAATATTTTTCTGGGATTTTTCTAGTTAGTATATGACCCCGGTAATTTGAAATGTGCGTTTAAAATTCAATATAGTGATTTAAATGAAAATTCAAAAGGAAACTGATTGTAACAATCGAATCATCTTGCGATACATATCCCATTGTGTTCAGAATGGGGGTAAAACGCTATGGACGACAGGCGGTGGGCCTCGTTTCGATGTCGTATGTAAAAGTCAACCTTTTTGCAATAATTAAATAATTAAATAATAAAAAAAAATATAATTTCCCTCCTTTTCTTCTGCTTGCCCCCCCCCCCCCCGATTCATTTACCAGAAACGAAATAAAAAAAAAAGGAAAACCTAACCTATCGCCGTCGCCCCTCTCGAGACATCACCGACGAAGACCCCGAAGCCGCCGCCCTCATCTCGAAGCTGCCGCACCTCCCTGAGCAACCGCGCCCCCCTCGAAGCCCTCGAACACCCTGCCGCCGACACCATCGAGCAACCCTCGAACACCCTGCCGCCGACACCATCGAGCAGCCCCTGAAACCCTGCCGCCGACGCTCCTTCTTCTTCCCCCCTTTTTCGCAGGCTGCGGTGAGTCATTTTTATTTTTATTTTTGTTCTGTAATTTCTGATTTTTTTTTTTAAAAAAAAAGAATTTAAAAACCGATTTAAAAATGATTTAAAAACTAATTTCTGATTTATTTTTTAATGATGCATAAACTGATTTTTTTAAAAGGGTTTTAAACTGATTTTTAAAAAAAGATTTTTAAAACTGATTTTTAAAGGCAATAAAAAAAACCTGATTTTTAAAAGGAAATAAAAACTGATTTTTAAAGGAATTAAAAACCTGATTTTTAAAAGGAAATAAAAACTGATTTTCAAAAGCATATAAAAACTGATTTTTTGAAAAAGGTTTAAACTTCAAAAAAAAAAAAAAGGTTTAAACTTCAAAAAGAAAAAGGTTTTAACTTCAAAGAGAGAAAGGTTTGAGCTTTAGAATGGAAAAAGATTTGAACTTTAAAAAGAAAAATCATATTTTTATATATTGAATAGCATCGTAAAAATTCGATTTTTACATATGTAGAGAATACGGGCAACAAAGCGACAAAAGGCGAGATTGGGAAAGATTTCTCTAAAAGTGAAGTGTCGAGAAGTTGGATAGCTATTGGTGAGATTTCTGATTTAAAATTATTATATATGTGTGAAATGAAAGTGAATTGCTATATATAAATATATATATATATATATATATATACGCCCCTCGTCCACAAACTATGGATGATATTTATTGATTGAAATTGTTGTGAAAATTGATTGATAGCGAATGATGGTGTGGGATTGTTTGTGATGGATATTGGTTGATTGTGGTTGAAAAATACCCATTTGTGGCTGTGAAATATTTGGTTGAAACCACATAGGATTAGTTGTGGAAATGAAATAAATATATACATGCCGCCTGCGTGCGAACTAGATGCATGATCCCCATTGTCAAAAACCGCGAGGTTTTAAGGTAGAGCGAGGAGCCGTACTAGGGACGGTCCCGGTTTAAATACCCTGCCGTTATGCTGCCGAAATTTTGAATAATATTCGTGTGTTTGAATTATTTTCATATGCTTAAACTATATTTATTCATTGAATAGAAAACATTCATGTGTTGAATTGATATTCATTCGTTGTTTAGAAATTCATGTGTTGAATGGTATTCATATTTTGAAATAAATTGTTCGATAATAAAAATCACATTTTTATCTATATATAGAAACTATAGAAAACATTCATGTGTTGAATTGATATTCATTCGTTGTTTAGAAATTCATGTGTTGAATGGTATTCATATTTTGAAATAAATTGTTCGATAATAAAAATCACATTTTTATCTATATATAGAAACTATAGAAAACATTCATGTGTTGAATTGATATTCATTCGTTGTTTAGAAATTCATGTGTTGAATGGTATTCATATTTTGAAATAAATTGTTCGATAATAAAAATCACATTTTTATCTATATATAGAAACTATAGAAAACATTCATGTGTTGAATTGATATTCATTCGTTGTTTAGAAATTCATGTGTTGAATGGTATTCATATTTTGAAATAAATTGTTCGATAATAAAAATCACATTTTTATCTATATATAGAAACTATAGAAAACATTCATGTGTTGAATTGATATTCATTCGTTGTTTAGAAATTCATGTGTTGAATGGTATTCATATTTTGAAATAAATTGTTCGATAATAAAAATCACATTTTTATCTATATATAGAAACTATAGAAAACATTCATGTGTTGAATTGATATTCATTCGTTGTTTAGAAATTCATGTGTTGAATGGTATTCATATTTTGAAATAAATTGTTTGATAATAAAAATCGCCTTTTATCGACTATATGAACTGTGTAAAATAATCTCGTTTTAAAAGAAATTGTTTTATGATAAAAATCCTATTTTTATCACCTATATGAACTATATAGAAAAATAGTGTTTTGAAATGAATTGTTTTACAATAAAAATCACATTTTTATTGTATACATAAATCGTTGAAATGTGAAGTGTTAAAAATAGCCACTTGTTCAAAATAAACATATATGAGTTGAAATATTCATTAATTAGCTAATGAAATGATTTGCACCTATTTATGTAACATTAGAATGAATGGTGTTTTTAAACCAAACAGAAATCAAATATGAAGTCGAATAGAAAATGATAAATGATATGAACTGTGTATATGGGTACATACATATTCATTGAACAGGTTATAGCAAAGGGGCTAGAGAAGAGGAATAAAATTTTGTGCCCGACAAATAGGTACACATTTACTGCTTTGTTTGGGTGATGATTTTATGAGCCTGTTGGCTAGCCGCTTGGCTTTTTCTTTTTCTTTTTGAGATTAGAAGGACCGGGAACGCTATTTGCGATTTCCCGATGCTCCCGGTGCAGGGGAGGTTATGGCGAAATTTTCCAAAATTTTAGGGTGTTAGAAAAATATTTGAAGTGAAAACGATATTGAAATTGTTGAATGAACTATATTTATATAATTATATAAATATAAATAAAATTAAAACGAAACGAAGCCGTGCAGTTCGTATTTTGAAACCATGATTTCAAACGACTAGTGCGGGAAATCCGACCATTGGATTTTCCCGAAACCTCAACCGTCGGGTTCGCCTTGGAAATATCTTCCCAACGGCACCAACCTTGTAAAAATCCAACGGTTGGATTGTCTGGAATGTTTAATTCAAATCTGAAGAAAAACAGCGCCAGAAGCGATTATATTAATATATATATAAATATAATTATATATTTAATCGAATAACGACGCTGCAGTTCGTATTTTGAAATCGAAACTTCAAACGATTGTACCGGGAGATCCGACCGTCGGATTTTCCCGAAACTGGAACCGTTGGGTTCGTTTTGAAAAGACCTTTCTAATGATGTAAATTTTGTGAAGATCCAACGGTTAGATTTTCAGATATGTGTAAATCAAATCTGAATAAAAACAGCGCCACGGCCGTTTTATGGCCCGAAGCGTCGTTTTGAATAAAATAGCTATTTTAAAATAAATAAAAATAGCGATAAATAGTTATAAAATATCATAGGCGATATGGAATGGAAATAAACTGAAATTTGCTTGATTTGTGTGGCTTTTGATGGTTGAATGTGTTTGGTGGGAAAATTACATTAAAGAACAAATTTGGTGTTGTCGAATAATTTAACCATTGAAATAAATTGATTTGAAATTCTAAATACACGTGAATTATTTGAGAAGGCCGAGTTAATTCTCATTTCAAATAATTGACCGACGATTGAAAGTCGAAGGTAAAGACGGTGGTCGAAGACCGGAGATCTTCACCTCGTTTGGATGGTAACCGAGGTCCTGATTGGGAGGCATCCCGAAATATGGATAATGAGTGGTGATCGTCCAGACGTACGTGGTGATCGAAGGGTTTGCGAGGTATTTAGTGCCTCCGGTTTCGTTCAGACCCAGAACGGACTTGTAAATGGACTGTGTGTCCGACATGGGAATTTGTTCTGTGTGATTGATAGCCATCAGTTGCACGGTGTGAATTGCCTGTGTGGCATGCTAAGATGCAGTGATCAGGGCTTCTGTTGAAAAGCAAAGTCTTGTGGTGATGATCAAAGCACCGCCTGTGTGGCGTAGCTTTGTGTATAACGTAAATTCGCGAGCCTCACACCCCGGTATGAACCAGAAACGGGAGGAAGGACCTCAGGGAGGACATGCGTTTTCTTCTAGCTAGGGTGGTGTCAGTGACCTACCAGCCCTGACATTTATATACTTTTCACCTATGTGGTTGTTGCTGTTGCGAGGCGCCTCAGTTTGATCGGACGATCCGGGTCCGATGGAGTCATTCGTTGGCTCGTTGACGCCCCAAAGGGCGGGAAAACATATTGTTCAGGAATTTTAATCCACATCGGTGGACCGGCCCTGTCGCTCCTAGGGTCACTCGAGCTCTGATCCTGAGACACGGGCTAGAGCGTCTCGAATTCGGTAAGGACTATCTTTTGCCTTGGTTCATGACGGAAATCCAATTTCCAAATACGACATCGTGCGGTTTTGATTGTATATATATATGGCGACATGATATATGGTACCCATGCCGTCTATGATTGATAGTTATGATTTGAAATTGTTTTCAAAACATATAAACACTAGCAATAATATCAAATTCCTTTGTTTTATTCGTATCAATCATGTTTTGGCCATTATAAGGTAAAACTCTATCCTCCGGTTTGCGTTGCATTGTGTGATGGGAACTGAGTCTTATAACGGCTTCATTTTTATAAAAAGCATAGCGATGTTTAAAAGAAAGATTTGTTTTTAAAACACTGGCAATCCAATGGAGTAAACCCGTTCCACGAAAGTGGCGTGGTCCTGGGATTGGCCAAATTATATATATGTGTTGAGTAGATTTCTCATACCAGTCCCATGACTGACTCGTAGTTTGTTTCACTCTCAAACTCGGGTGCCCCTTTTTCTACACGGGCAGCCTTGTATTCAGGTTTAGCTGGTTCTTTCTGGATAGCTGGAGCTGAAGATGGATTCTATCATTTATTTCTTTTTATGCTGTTCAGCTCCTATTGTACATATTTTGTTTATTTCCGCTGTAGACATTTATGTATAGCTGAACTGTATTTGTACTAAGTAAGATCCTGTATACTGTGTAACTCTGATGATTACTTTTATCCAGTATATTTTGTTGTTCATTATCTGGTGTATTTATTTAATTCTGTTCTGCTATTATATGTTTCTGTGTTATATTCCAAAGATAACCTTGTTTCCGTGAGAACGGGAAATCGGGTCGTCTCAGTTGATCTGAGATACATAGTCGGCGTGGGACCCATCAGTTTTGATATTGTGTGCCCTTCCTTGTCGTGCTCGTCCCTTATCGATGTGCTCGGCCTTGATTGTGTGGGGCTGCCTTTTACCTTGTACGAACGATCTAAGTGTCCTGGATAATTCATGCATATCCAAGCCCTATAGCGGTCGTCCTGTAGGTTCTTCGAAGATTTGATACACCAATTATGCTCGTGCTTTTTGGGGATAAACAATGTTCATGTCAAAGTGGGTCGAAATATGGGTGAGTCAACAACGGTATGTGTATCACAGGGAGGGCATGTTGTATACACAAGCAATATCTTAAATTTAAGAAGTATATAAGCTAAAATAATCACGTATGTAAGCTCTGGCTCTAAAATATCATGAAACACGCATGAAGTATGCAACACGAGAGGAGCTTATATTTTTAATAGTAATAAGGTACTGGCATGCCTCTCTTTTTCATCAATATCATGCATGTATTCAGGTCACTAAACAACAAGTAGGCTAGGAGTGTAAATTTGCCCATACTTTTCATTATAAGGTATATAACAAATGGAGTGGCTACAGGAATTTTAACAAGTCAACATCTATAACAAAGTGGGTAACAAGTCTAAATAAAATCTGATAATGTAGTACCATCAGTAAGCGCATGCACAACAGAATGAGTGACCCTCTCTTTACGTGTTTAGGATGAAATAAACTAAGAGTGACAGTGTACTCCAACATGCGAATTTAAGTATCACAATTCAATGGATTTTAAAAGGAAGAAAAACATAATTCTTCAAATTTAAACGCAAGAGTCCTTTTAAGTTATTGGTTGTTAGCTTCAACGCAAAAGGGAATACTAGAAATAAGTAAATGAAGTGCAGTCTTCTTATATTAGACACATGTAGTACGTGACATGTAAATGGTTGCTTCTAAACCAAACCAACAGTCCAAACATTTATAATAATCCCTTAGCATACCCATTTCCCTTTTAACCCAAATATTTGTTATATGTAACCCAATGTTATCTCCCCGACCATATCCCACTTAATTCAAAAGTAACACAAGATCCAGTGAAACCACAAGCAAATGCAAAAGGGAAACAATCAACATAAATCACATGAAGACGGCATGATGCAGCAAGCAACCCTCACTGATTATATTTAGCAAAATACGAATTTTGGAAACTTCAAAATAAATCTAATCATGAGCGAACTCACCTTAAAACTAGCGCAAGGCTGCAGAGTTTGTTAATTCAGCTCCTCCTTTCTGAAATTGATCCGAGGCTCGGAGGCGGAAAGGATTCTGTGGGTACTACAGAGGAGGTTGGCTCCGATTTGGCGAAGAGAAGGTTCGGGTTCAGGTTGAACGGTGTTGGAGGTTGATGGTGGCACGGGTTCGGCTTGCGGTGGAGAGTTTGGTAACACAACGGAGACCGGGCAACGACGATGGTGTGAAGCGACGGAACGAGCGGTGACCTATCGGTGCTAATGGGTGGAGCGAACTCATAGTCGAACGACGGTGGTGCGAACCAGGGTTGCACGGATCTCAAGGAAGCAAGAGCATTTGTTTGAGGAAGAATGGATCTATGGGGAAGATTTAACCTGGGAAAAACATTTTTGTTGAGGAAAATTAAATAAAATAGGACTGGGAAAGTTTCTAAGAGCAACTCCAGTGGATTACGGGTGTAATATTCAGGGTATTAAATATTACACCCATAATTGGGTGTAATTTGCTAGTGGTTTGGCACCTATTTTATAGGCGCCATACCCCGACGCCTATTTTATAGACATCTATAAAATGGGCGCCAACCCTTCCCCGTATAATACCCCCTTCCCACCATTTTTCTTCATTATTTTTCTGAAGAAGCTCTTTTTAATTTTGTTTTTAATAGAAAATTGAAATGAAATGCCACCACGTCCCACTAAAATTGCAAGGAGAGTTGTTCGTAGGCCGTCAGACGAGCAAGGAGGTCCATTTCACACACCTCCGGCTCCTGGAGTATTAGTTGATGAGTTTCGTGTCCTTCATGATCTTCCGGATGGCTACCAACATAGAGCTTATTCTGCATTGTCCACAATATAGGTATAATTTAAACGTTAATGAAATCTAGTATTACGCGCGTTATATCTTCGTACGAGTCAAATAACTGTTATTGAATTGAAAAACATTGCTTATTTCATTATATATAGGAGAAGTACATTCATTGTCGAGGTAGTTGGTTGAAATGCATTACATTTTATGACGCACTTCACTCCTATTAAAGATAGGTTGCATAAAAGTCCTTTTGGTCAGTTTTTATCAATTAGGCCTATTCAGTCATTCGACAGACCCTTTTTACAAGCACTATGTGAGCGGTGGTGGCCAACCACACATACTTTTCATTTTCTGACTTTGAGTTTGGTATCACTCATGTTCATTTCTATATGTTGATCGGTATAGAGATTAGTCGTCTTGATCGTAGATCGGTTCCTTTTGATGATTTGTATGAGTCGCCCCACGTATTTTCTGTGTTCTTACTCTTTTTGATGCTACCAAAATTAGCAGTGGTGTGGTTCCGTTGACTTACCTGCAACAGTACATCACTTCGTTTTCGAGTCGACCAGATATTATAGATGGGGTGACTAGAGCATTTTTATTGTACTTGTTTGGTTCGACCTTTTTTTCAAACCAAAAAAGTACCGTTCGGTTGTGTTATCTAGCTTCGCTTACTATATTGGATCGGCTTCATATGATAGATTGGGGCACAGCTATACTAGGTACTCTGTACATTGCTTTAGATTCATATGCGCTGCGAGACGTCAGAGAGATGCATGCGGTTTGGTATATTTTGCCCATTTGGTATTATGAGTTCACGGCTAACATGCATCCATGCATGGTAGAGATGGCTTCTCAGGTAGGTGAGAAGTTCTTTCCGAGGATGAGACGGTGGGAGAGTATTCATTACGTACCTCATGCTTCATTGGGTGTACGTCATAATTTGATGGAGTCTAAAGGACAGCTTGACATGCAGAGTCGGGGAAATCTCTTACGCACTCCTTGGACCATACATTTGTCTCCTCTGACAACCGCGGGTCTTATGGTCTACGACCACCCGGTGGTGATTGCATATGCACTTTCTACTCATAGGGTGGCTTTACATACACCCGCATATATACCCATGTGGTATTTGGGCAATTGATGTGGGTATCAGATCAGCGATGTTTTTCGTATACCGGGAGATCCATTATCTTGTGAGGACATGTTTGGTAGACGTAGGTTGATTGGGGTGCAGTACATACAGGCCCTACGGGAGGCTGGTTGGGTTAATATTAGCCCATTCTTCATTAATTGGGATTACGATTCTTATTGGACTAGAATTGCTCCACATAGACTGATATGTCCTGATTATGCCCAGGGGGTTAACATCGATCATTTAGGACCTCATATGGCAGCCGGTAGAGTTCAGGTACCACAGGTTTCATTTGACCCTATTCCATCATAGTTTTCACAGCCTCTTATGCAGATAGAGCCTGACTGTACTTTCAGAGTGTACGACATTATGGGTACTTTTATTGAGCAGCCCGTAGTGTTTTCAGATCCTCTCGACTTTCCTGGAGTACCCTCAGCCGGATTGTACCCTCCATACCAGGTATGTTTAATACATATTTCTATTTATGTACAGTTTTTGTTTATGGTACTTTACGTAACGCACGTCACATGTCTTTGTAGTAGGCACATTGGTTAGACCAGGCTGGAGCTACTCTTGGCGTTTATCGTAATATGACTCTTGCACACACTCACACGATACATGATATGTACCTTAGTCATACACAGATGTTGGAGTCTCAAATCGATCAGTTGTCATCCAGACTTGTCGTATATGAGCCTTTTGCACCCACTGATGTTGGTCCTTGTGGGTCTACGACTAGAGATGTTGGTGAGGACATTGGTCTTGATGATTTGCCAATCCATGATGCCTATGAGGACGACGTTGCTGATTAGGACGACGATGTTGATGATGATGGTGATGACGACGACGACGATGCTGATGATGACGGAGATTATCATGGGAGTGACGACGATAGAGGCATTCCTTTGTAGTGGTATTGATGTATTATTTAGGGGACTGTTGTAGTTTGTCTGTATGCTTTCATGTATTTTATGGTTGTACTTCTGTAATGGACTGTAGTATTGCTTTGTAGTTGTTCTGATGTATTATTAGCAAACTGTTGTAGTATGTCCATATCCTGTACTGAAGATGACACTTGTACTTATGTATCTTCGCTTACTGTAGTTTTTGTGGACTTTGTATTATTTTTTTAGTTATTAAAATTTGATTGCAGTATGCATGGTTGTTGCTTGATCTTGCTTTTATTGTTGATAATTATCAGATTGTTTTAGCTATAGTTCATATCAAGTTAATGTATGGTTATTACTTAGTATACTATCTTGGATAAATGTTGTTTAGTCAAAACGGGGACAACCCTAGCTTTTCGTACTCCTCTGTGTTAATAAATGTACACATAACATTTAACTTGTGTACAAACTAACAGCATTATAACAAAATATAGGATAAATGATACATTCATCATTCGACCCAACAAACAACATACAACTACGATACAATACGAGCTAGCACAAGATAACTAAGACCCTTAGTTACGGGAAGAAACGTAGAACCCATACAACATTTCGGCTTTTGCTGCACGGTTCAATCTTTCCAAGCGACCGACCTCTGCTTGCATCTCCAGTGCATACTGGACACCCCTCTCATTAAATGGTGGATCAAACCATGAAAAAAAAATTACAATGTTGCAACCCTTGTTGGTTCTGTGCATCAACATATGCTTTGCAACCATAAAAACGATGACATGCATTAACTTGACTTTTAGAAACAATCACATTGCATTCGACTCCGCAGTAGCAAAAAACAGACCGGCTTGTCATGCTAGAGCTGGGCCTATCAGGGTTCTGCCGAGAAAATACTTCCCTGAGCCGAGCATTATGGGTTTTTTGTGGTGGTCCAATTTGCGAGGTGGCAATGTTCGGTTACGTGGCATTAAATAGTTCAGACTTTGCTTCTTCAGATTCTTCTTGGACTTCGTCGATTGGTTGCTTGCTCCTTTCGTACTCATCGTACATTTGAACCATGGTTTTATCATCGAGTTCCCAACTTGCCATTTTATACGTAGATGAAATGCGGATAATAGAAAAATAATTCAGAGAGTTCAAAATAATGAAGAGAGGAAGAGAGGCTGGGTCCTCTTTATTAACACAAGTCCACTAAGTTAGTACTCTGGTATATTAAGGCATTAAACAATTAGTGCAGTGGTTGCAAGCATCATTAATTGAGACGACTAGTCAAGTCATATTGTTTTTTTCCGTGGCGCGTATTTTAAGATCGATGGACACGTAGCAGAGATTCACCTCTTTATCATTTACGATTGGGCACAAGGTAAATCCACCCCTGTATCATTTACGATTGGGCATAGCACATACGATTACGGATACTATACGGGAGATGGAATTTATTCCAAATGGAGCACGATTGAAAAAACTTTTGCAAATCCACTGACCCTATAACAGAAAAAATTTGCTTCTGTGCAGAAGGGTCATGGGAAAGATGTTGAAAGAGCATTCGGAGTTCTTCAATCTATATTCGCAATGGTTAGTAGTCCATGTAGGTTATGGAAACGATCGAAAATGTCAAAAATTATGTTCTGCTGTACAATTCTGCATAACATGATAATCGAAGATGAACGCGAGATCGTTCAACCAGATTACGAATACGAAAGATCTAGAATAGCCCTACAAATATTCTAAGCTTCCGATGATGAAATTGAAGGACAATTCGATATGTTTCACGTGGATCAACATGAAATATTTTGTAATTTAGCACTGCATAATCGGCTTCAAAAAGATCTAATGGATCACATTTGAAACGCTTACGGCAACCAGTAGATTATATTTCAGAGGCTATGTTTTATTACGTTTATTTGCATGTATATTTCAGAATCTTTGTTTTATTACGTATGTTTGCATACGTAATACGCTAAATTATTTTTATGTGGTAAGCATTGATTGATAAATACAAATGGTCTTAAAGAAAATAAGAAATCACTAATTAATTCAAACAATAGAAAAGTACATAGATGAAAATAGTAAAAGCAGTACAACACTACATAAGAACTACATACGCCTGGATCCAGCACGACTATCAACAATACGTTGTTTGTAATCCATCAAATACTGCATCGATAGTGGATCCATTCCCATGACATCCTTTTCCATCACTAAAGTCCCTTGCTGTTCCCGCTCCAACTCGAACCTATCGCATTCAATCTCGGTTAACCGTTTTAAGACCTCAAGTTTTTCTGAACTATTTCTTAGACGTTATTCATTTTCTCTGTCATGCTTCTCGTGCATCTGTACCAACCGAGAATCAAGCTGGGTTTGAACAACATTTTTCTTTTTTGTAGCATGCTGGCTCGTAGGTCTTGCATCTTCATCAAATAGGCGAGCTGCATCTTCACCCTCATTAGAATCTCTCTGTGAAGATTCTCCTAGACTTAAAGTATACGAATTTCGGCTTGCTTTTTTCTTTGCTTTTGCCTTCGTTTGAACATCTCTTAAGCTCTTCGCATTGCTAGAAGTCCATCTAGGATGACTAACGAGCAATTCATAGCAATTAGCAAACTGGTAGTAATGTGGTTTTTTGCACAATTTTCTCTAGGAAATAATTTCAAGAATTGGTTGTTTGCCATTCGCTTCTACAAATGATAAAATAATAAATATTGGTATACTTTCATGGTAGATAAATAAAGAATCGACAAACAAATTAGAGGGTTACAAATTATTACCAATTTGGATTCGCCGCCCATTCCGCTAGGATTTGCGGTTCTTATTTTGTGAACTTGAGACTCACAGAATTGGGTTTGTCGATTAATCTTCCCAAATCGACTTGAAAGTGCAGACATTGATCTCGTCTTCTCTACGTGTTTTTTGTTGTAAGCAGCCATAACTTTTCCCAAAAATACCTCCTCACTTTGATCATTTCCCTTAACCGAATCGTTAGAAAAGTGACAATACATTAAACAGAGATCTTTATCTTCGCCCCCGGTCCATGTCGCAGAAGAATGAAACGAGAGTGGTGGAGCAGAATGAGGGGTAAGATCTTCGACTGGTTGAGAATCGAAATCCCAACTATTCGTATTCATCGCTTCGTTAAAGGATTGGAATGAATATGACATTGTTTGCTAGAAAAAGATAATGGTAGATTTGGAGAAGTTTGTGTGTTTTACAATGAGCTACTCATACCGATATATATAGAAAAATAAAAAAATATGACCAATTATGGCCGTTCTAACTTCCATATGACCGTTTATAGCCATTGTTAGTTCAAAAAAGTGACCGTTTATAGCCGTTGGAAGGGGTAGTAGGGTCCAAAATAGGGTTTAGGAGTAGGCACGTATGGAGGAGGGGGGATCCTGGCGCCTTCGATTCAGGATCTAGAATCTTAGCCTTAATTTTATGGCTGAACGCGATGATTGGGGAGGATACCCTTAATATTCAGCCCGTAATTCCTACCACTGGAGTTGCTCTAAGCTGAAGGAATAATAAGGTAAGGGGACGAAAGGGTTTGTAAAAGAGATGGTGTAAACAAATAGAGGACACACGTTAAAACTCAGAATAATACGAACATGTGTCCAAAATCTCAGTGTACACTTACAAGTGTTCAAACTAATTAAACAATTAAAATTTTTTCAAACTATAAACACCATTTATAATACTATGCATATAATACAACAATATGATACACATATATATTTCAAATACCATGTCAAATAAACATTTTCAAAACCAAATTCAAAACCAAATAAATTTATTTAAATAAAGTCTTCAAACAATTATTCAATGTGTTTAAAACATTACTAATGTTTATTTTGTACCTTTCCGAATACAAGTCTCACTACAAAAGGAACAGTGAATAGCGACGACAAATAGGCGTTGGCGGCCGTCGCACCCCGTCGCAAGCTGTCGCTATTTGTCGTCGCTATAAATGTCGTCGCGAGAGGAAAAAGTGACGGAAAAAGCGACGGCTCCGTCACTCGATTAGCAACGGCTTGCAACGGATACTTGCCACGTGGTATCATCAGAAGTCAGGTGGTTTTTTTTGCCGCGAAGCCGTTGCAAGCCGTTGCAAAAGCCATGGCTATTTTTGTCCAAAACGCCGTCGTTATCCATCGCTCTTCTGTGTTGTTAGCCGACGCTTTCCGTCGCAAGCCATCGCAAAGTAATGACCAAAATTCCGTCGCTACCCGTTACTAGCCGTCGCAAATCTGGAGCATTTTTTCTACACTACACAGCCATACCTTTCCAACAAGCCTCCACATCAAACCCAATCCACTACCAATCCATCAATATCATTCCAAATCCATCAATATCATTCCAAATCCATCAATATATCCAAAACATTACTAAATTCATCACAATACCATAACATACCATCGTCATACATCCAAAAACAATATCATCACCGTATATCATCGTCCCATCATCACAAAACATCAAAATACATCAAACTACACACTACCGTCATCAAATATCATCATACGTACATAAAGCAAATAAAAAAATAAGTGTATATACATACCCAAGCACAAGAACAAACAAACTACTCGTCGTCTTCTTCTTCTTCGCTTGTAGCATCCCCGCCATCGTCCTCGTCTGGCATCGATCCATGCTCGTCATAATAGCGTGCAATGCGCTCGTCTATCTCCTGAGCCAGCTGGCTTCTTCTCCAATCGTTTATCTCTTCCAGTTGCTCCTTCAACTGAGCTATAGTCTCCTGCTCCATGGACTTCCTATATCCTCGCTGAAAATCAATAGCCTACGAAATAGTTCAATTTCACATTTATAAATGGACTTGTAATATATACATGGACTTTGAAGATCAATACACATATCAATTTGAAGCTTCTATATTTATAATGTCAATTTAACATGTTAATATAAAAAGAAGGTAAAAGAATGCATGTTAATTGAATACATTTTAAATGTAAACTTAAATTAAAAAAGGTACCTTCTGATTGCCGAAGCCGTATCGCCTATTACGAGTAGGCGGCTTAATAATAGCATCCCAAATACGATCGCACTCTTCAACCGTAAGCTCATCTCGTCCACTGGACTGCGTCACTCTAGCTGACTCTGCATCATATCTCTCCTACAATACCAATATAATTTCAATACAAATGTCATATAATTTAATAATATAATGTGATATGAACGAATATGAAATATTTTAATTATTAATAAGTATATTTACCATTACGCCCGCAGCCTTGTCATCCGCCCAATCATATGTCACGTTCCCTTCGTCATCAGTATGCTCCACCGCATGAGTATGCCTGAAAACCTCTGCCATCGTAGGCTCCCTTCTATACTTTGCCATCTGAGTATATATACAGTAATAAAATTACTAAAAATTAAAATGAATGATATGCACTCAATTTTTACGTGAACATATGCTAAAAACTATTTCAAATTATACCAGTTCTCTCCTATGCTGCTGGAATGATTTTGAGCCACCGCGATGTAAACCAGGATTCTTAGCTCTATTTTCTTTATTCCTTTGTGCTACTTCCTATTAAATTTGATACATTATTAAATAAAAGAATGCAATCAACATAAATGTGATTATTTTCATTACATCTTACTTTCGCTGCTTCAGTATCCCAATATGCTAGAAATCCAGCCCAAACATCGTCATCCATCCATTTAGGCTTCTTCCCTGATGTCTTCGCCCTGGAAATTGTTTCTCGGTAATTCTTTCGCATTTTGATATTCCAGTGTGTCAAAAAAACCTGCATGTCCCGCTCCTCTACACGGACAGCCGCCTGCAAATTAAATTTATTTTGAATTATTTATAGTATATATGAATTTCTAATAATAAAATAAATAAATACTTACTAGCACATCGGCTAGAATGACGTTCTTGATGTGGGGTGGGATACTATCCCAATGAGGCCAAGTCCCAGACATCCTACTCGTGTACGACTGCTTCGACACTTTTAAAATGAATTCCGCTGGCTCGATTTCAAACCCGGTGCTGCGTACATGTTTACATAGATAAAGCATATATTTTTAACTAATTTAAACTGAAATAAATTAGATACTTACCCAGCACTCTTCGGAACAACCTCTGCACATTGCCGCAGATCTGGCTCAGAGCTGCTAGGACCTACACCTGGCGCAGGAGATGGTGAAGGAGTCGGCTGAGATGAACTCCTCGAGCGGCGTCTATCTGACATATCTGTTACAATCATATAATGCATACAAAATAACTTAAATTATTAACATCAATCATCATTATCATTACATAGCTCAGAAGAGTACACAACATTAACATTGTTATTACATAGCTCACAAGAGTACACAACATGATACATAGCTCATAATTGTACATAACATAACATAACATAGCTCATAATTGTACATAAATAAATAACATCAGTCTTCATCATCTTCGGATGCAGACTCAGTCTCATACTCTATATCATTTTCTTCATTACTTTCAAATGCATCTACTAACACATTCGCTTCATTATTCAACGACCCGACATCAATGTCATCAACTATTCTAATTTCAGTATTCGGCTCAAGATCCGCTTGATACGCTGCTTCGTCTAGAATATTATTTCCATCAAATGTAAATCTTGCCTTTGTTTTAAAAACTGCCCACCAATCTGCTTTATCTTTTTTTAAGGATGGATACGGAGCAAAATACACTTGTAGTGCTTGCTTGGCTAACACGAAAGGATCATACTTATAGTAACGTGATGTATGCCTTATCTCTATTAGCTTGTAATCTTTGTGCACGTTAACTCTAGAACCAGGAACATTGCTAAACCAGTTGCATTTAAATAGATAAATTTGCTCTAAGGGACGAACATAATAAGTCAACTCTACAACTTGCGTTAAGACGCCATAAAAATCTTTTATATGCTCCTCTGGATCATCACTACCTTTGACAAATACACCGCTATTATACGTTAATTTTTCAGCTCGTGTTGAATTTAAATCCATTGACAAAGTATATTGGATAAGTGTTGACATTTCTTTTTGGTCCAATAGCAAGATGTCGTAATCCTTCGTTAACAACACAGTTTTGGGATCATGAACATAGTCTGAAAACCATACAGCAAATTCTTTGCTGAGATCAACAGATGGATGTTGTGATTCGTATATACTGCAAATATGTGTTATGTTCCTTTTTTTATTAATATAGACAAATAAATATAGATGTATATATAATTGAATTGAACATGAATTTTATATAACCTGACTAATGGTGCAACTTCCACACAATTTAACAGAACATATGTGTGTGCCACTTTGTAGTCTTCATCGCTTAACCATATTTCTACACATTTTCCAGCAGGTCTTCCGTGTTGTCTAAAAATAGATAACATTGTCTGAGAAGACTCCTGTTCAACGGCTTCTTCATTACGAGGAACAGATATGAAAGACAAGTTCACATCTTCACTGAAGTAATGAGAGAAAAAAATGAAGCTTCTTCTTCAAGGTACGATTTGCAAATCGAACCTTCTACTCGAGCTTTTTGCCTAATTTTTTTCTTCAAATGATTCAAGTACTTATAATAAGAGTAATTTAATTTATATGTTGGTACAAAAATCTAAGTTGTATTCTATCAACAGTATTGAGTATACACAAAATTACCTCTCAAATGGATACATCCATCCATATTGCACTGGACCTCGAAGGAGTGCTTCGGACGGAAGATGAATAGGTAAATGTTCCATTACATTAAAAAAACCCGGTGGAAATATTTTCTCAAGTTTGCAGAGCAGTACAGGAATTTCTAATTGAAGCTTACGTAAACGATCTATCTTCAACGTCGTTGAACAGAGTTGTTTATAAAACATGCTTAATTCTGTTATAACACTCCATATTTTTGTGGGCAACAGTTCCTTGAAAATCACAGGTAAAAAGTATTCCATCATTATATGACAATCATGGCTTTTCATCCCACTCAATTTACTGTTTTTATAGTCCACACATCTACGGAGGTTAGAAGAAATCCCATCAGGACATCGTAATCCTTCCACCCACTTTAGCACAAGTTTTACTTGCTTGTTGTCTAGCTCATAGCATGCTTTGGGTTTTTTATTCTCGGCATACAAGTGAAGTTCCAGCCGTTTACAGAAGTGTAATATATCACGTCGTGAATTCACGTCGTCCTTAGTTTTCCCCTTTATATTCAAAACTGTATTAAAAACGTTATCAAAAACGTTTTTTCGTTATGCATGACGTCAATATTATGCCGAAGTTTTAGATTTTTCCAGTAAGGTAACTCCCAAAATATACTTTGTTTGCACCAATTATGAATGTCCGATTTACCTGGAATTTCAACCTGCTTACCATTTTGGTGTATCTTTGGGTACTCACTTACAATTTCATATATCTCTTCACTTGTCCAAACTTTAGGCGGTAGCATATTCTCTACTCTGTTAGCTTTGAAGTTCTTTTTATCCGTTCTAAATTTATGATTAGGATGTAGAAAGCATCGATGACAATCAAACCAAGATATTTTTTTCCCATACTTTAATGAAAATGCTCGTGACTCATCCATACAATGAGGACAAGCCAGACGCCCGGATGTGCTCTAACCTGAAAGCATTCCATACGCAGGAAAATCATTAATAGTCCATAATACAGAAGCAAACATATGAAAATTCCTTTTTCTCGAAATATCGTATGTTTCGACCCCTTCATTCCACAGTGTTTTCAACTCTTCAATCAACGGTTGCAGATAAACATCAATTCCTTGTGTCGGATCATCGGGACCAGGGACGACAACCGTTAGAAACATATATGGATTTTTCATACACATCCATGGAGGTAAGTTATATGGAGTAACAATGATAGGCCATGATGAATATTTACTACCAAATAGAGAAAACGGCGAAAATCCATCCGTACATAAACCGAGCCTAACATTACGGCTCTCTGCAGCAAATTCAGGATAAGTCCTATCAAAGTGTTTTCATGCTTCACCATCAGACGGATGTATCAAAGTTCCTTCTTCTGCTGTTCTCACGCTATGCCATCGCATATGACACGCTGTAGCAGAAGATGCATACAGTCGTTGAAGTCTGGGAGTTATCGGTAGATAATGCATTCTTTTATATGGAACTTCTTTTCCTTTCTTTTTCCTTGGTTTATATCTATCTTCGTTGCAAAATTTGCATTTTCTAAGATAAGCGTCTTCTTTCCAATACAACATGCAACCTTTAACACATGTATCTATCTTCTGATACGGTAGTCCAAAAGCAGACATAAGTTTTTTCACTTTATAATGACTATCGCACATCAAATTATTAGGCGGCATATGACGTTTTGCAGTTTGTACAACTGTTGTAAATGCAGCTTCTGTAAGATTGAATTTTGATTTCATAGTGATGAATTCAGCGGTTACAGATAATTCGGTTCCGCTTGTACACCCTTCCCACAACGGCCTCTTAGCAGAATTCAATAAATCATAAATTTTTTTTGCTTCCTCCGTTGGTTCTTCAGCATTTTCATTCTCATCGCCGCCTTGATCAATAGTGGGAAACATTGATCGTGCTGCATCTTGCACCATATTTTCTATCAGATTGGTCGTTGTATTATCGTTCATCATTGTACTATCGTCCTCTACCACTACAGGGTTAGACGTAGGTTGAACAAGCTCTCCATGACGATCCCATAAGTAATAATTCGACACAAAACCAAATTTATACAAATGTACTTCTACTACATCTGGCTTCCAATGCCTCAAATGTTTGCACTTACTACACGGACATCGAATGTCTAGGTTACTCCGATTATTAGATTTAGCGAATCTAATAAATTCTTGGACACCGTTACAAAAATGTTCCTTTATCAACCCTTTCTTACCGGTACGCGGTTGATACATCCAACTACGATCACGAAAATAATCGAACATTTTCCTGATTTGCAACAAAAATGTTAGAAAATTCGATCAAACACTTTGTATTAATTGAAATCTTGTACAATTTCATTTACAACTACTTCATATTTTCAGTTTATTTTGTTTATTTCTTTCTACTTTGACGGCAGGTCTACCTACTTCCCATTACAAATATAATAACGTAAGCATATTTTATAAATCCTTTCAGGTTAAACGGTTCAACAAAATTTCGGCAGCACTTCCCTTTGGTCCCTGTATCATACACAAATGCGTGTACACAGGGAACAAAAAGGAAGTGCCATCGAAATTTTGTTAACCGTCTAAACTGAAATGATTTATAAAATATGGTTACGTTATTATATTTGTAACTTGTCCAATACAAGGACAAATCCAACGAATATTGTATCAGATGAATATAGATTTCCGTTTAATGGAAAAACGAATATCCATATAACGATCATATACAACACTTGTCGGACGGGGCCAAATTTATCTAAGGGGTTCACATAATTAGTCAAAACACATTCAACCTAAGTTTAAAACAAGAAACACACACATCAAATGAAAAAACACGCCTTTTGCGCTTTGGACATTTTTGCGCTTTTTTTGCGCTTCAGTAAAAGATGCGCCTTAAACTTCAAAAAAGACCCGCACTTGCGTCTTACGCCTTTTTGCGTCTATGTGCGCGCCTTGACTATATGGCGTCTACATAATAAGTTTTCATAATTTCAATTTGTAAAGTAACATGACAATTAGTTTTAGTAAGTTTTGATTCATTTTAGTTTAATGTATAAATTATAAAATTAATTTTAGTTAGTTTAAATTTTTGAAAGATAAACTAAGCTTTCAAGTTAATTATTTCAATTCATAAAAAATTCAAAGAGTTGAGTAATATGATTTTCATCACATTTAACAAGATTCTTACCGATCTAAACCTAAATTAAGAACTATTTTGAATTAACATTTTTAATCAACATTTGATTACTAAATATTATAGTAACAAAACAAATTTTTTTCAATTGCAAGTGCATTCTTTTGGACCGACCATTCTTGCATCCGATGGGGACATAACAGTGCATGCATGTAGGCTAGGGACATCGTTGCACCATTTGAATAATAATCAATTTACTACCATTAAACAATTACATTAATTCCATTCATTTTCAAATCATCATACCACACATTCTACATACAACACAATCATCGTATGTCTAATTAAACACGTGATAATCATTGTTTTCAACTTCCTAAATCAATTACATATGTAATATTCATCGATTTTACCCTCCTAATCAATTACACTTATACCCAAATCAACTCACAACACAACCGTTATCATAAACATCCCTCGAGACAACCAATTTCATATCCATAAACATTCAATTTTGCAAACTCATATAAATTAGCAACCAAAGCCTCTAATTAACCCTAATTAAGCATAAACTAGAGTTAGAAGACATAGAAGAATGAAATCAATACCTTGGAAGTGAAATTGGAGGCTTGGAATCGGAGCAGCAAGAAATGGCGACGGGTAGGGTTTAGGAGTGATTTTGGGGAAAAAATATAATGAGGAAGAGGATGGCTCGGCAGTTATTATTCTGCAAATCGAGCAACGGTTTGCGACGGCAAGCGACGACCGCTTTTTTAGCCGTCGCTAACCGTTGCCCCACCCCGTCGCTATTTAAGTTGCCTTTTGTAGTGTCTCAACGTAATTTAAATCCAAATTCAGGTCTAAAATAAAATAAATAAGCTTAAGTTAAATAACCAGAATTCAATTTATAAACAATTTCAATGTCTAAAATACAAAAACCAATTTAATTCAAAAATTTAAATTATACAAAATCAATTTTTGAAATACCAAATCCAAGTTAAATTCAAAAATAAATATTTTTCAACTTACAAGATAGTTCAAAAAACCAATTTTGAAAACAGACTAGATGAAAATAAAATCGAGTATCAAATATATAAATAAATTTCCAACACTAAATCAAGTTAACTACAAAATCTAAATGCCTAAAATTTCTAGTTCGTTACACCACGACTCTTGCAAGCAAGGGAGTTCACACCACGGTCGCAACTCACGATTCAATAGCATTTCAGATCGGTACCTATTCAAAATCTAGACCCATACCCATTCCATGTCCGGGTCGTGTACCGATCCGATCCGATTGACTGTTGAGTTGAACCCTTAAATTTTTATGAATGGATTGAAGGATTCGGATCCGATCCGATCCGATCTGAAGTAGTCTAGATTGCAAGCAACGAAAATAATAAAACAAGCCTAAAGCTTAGCAAACGAGCTTTACAACTACTGCATTTGTAAGAATTATGTAAGGTACATATAACGAACAATATACACAACGTAGTGGACATTTCTAAATCCTTCAAACCTCCATATGGTAAACAAGTTAGGGGATTCAGTTATCATTAGTAAATAAATAATAATTCAGAAACTATTAAATCAAAAATAAGATTATGAATGGAGGAGTACCAGCTTATGAAGCGTTTAGTATATCAACAGGATAACATCAACCGGATAAAAAGATTTGCAGGAATTCACAGATACAACAAGGATATATCTTCCAGGGATTAGTAGGAAACTAATATCAAAATCTAATGACAGCTTAAAAAATATAGGTTTTATAAGCTAATTGTTTTTTACTCCAAGCGAGAATTTAAATTACAACATTGTTAGTGACATGCATTTTTGGATAAGTGATGTCCATTTTTTTGTATTTTTTATTATTACTACAGCGTATACTTATTTATAATTAAATATGTTAAGATGGAAGAGAGAATTGATGGAAAGAGAGAGAGAAACGGTCTCCATAGCACCTCTATTTTACAGCACCTCAAAACATCTTTACGTTGACCACAAGTTTCCATTTAAACAATAATTTGAGGAGAGGAGAGAATGAGTAGATGGAAAAAGAAATGAAATTTGTTGTTGAAATCAGAAGGATCATGGAGTGTTGCAATTTTGGAGAGCAACGGATCGCTTCTTGTGTGTGTATTATGTACTATATTATATTGTGTATCATCAGTCATCACTGTGATTAACTTTGTATTCTTTGTAATTTGCTATATATTATAGACTGTTGTGTATTGATGCCACACGTGTTTATTGTTTTGTATGGATAAAACATAAAGATGGGTTGTTTATTAGCCGTTGTTTTGATATGAGACCAATTCTTCTTTCTGCATTTCCTCTGTCCTTCCATGTCCTTCTCTTCATTTTCGTTTTTTTGCATTTAAGTCCCCCGACAAATAAAATATTTAACTGCAAAAAGTGAAAATAAGGGGACTGTGATTGGATGAGACACGGAAGGACAGAGGAAATGGGTACAGAACAATTGGTGCGTTTTGATACGTACTAATGTTCTAAGTAAATATTCTCATGAGTGTAATCATGCAACCACACTCACCGTATTATCTGAAGTAATACACTGTGATACTTTTGGATGGTATAAATATAGAGGTAGGTCACATGATTCACATCCTAATGGACGCTGGAATAAAAAGAATTTGCCCATGTCAGCTTAAGAAAAGAAGATGGCAACTGAATAGCATGCATTGATGAGATTTGGAGAAACCAAAGCTGAATTAGTGTTTCAACTTACACAAGTTACAATTAGCATACATATTTTATCATAAACGCTTAAAAAAGTGTTTTACACCTTTACAAATGCATATTCAAACCTAAAGCAGGTAAATATGATTCCATAGTTAGTACTGCTGAATGTACCTTAAAATGAATACTACACGAGGCAGAGGAATAATCAGTTACTAGTTGACATTTTACTTATATTAAATAGTAGAATTAGAATGATACTCGTTGACATTTTACAGCTTTCATGCGGAACTAAATTGATCAAGAAGTCAAGATGTACATCCATGAGTTGTATAAAATAAATTCCGAGATCAGGTCTTCTTTCTATACAATTTTTTCAATGCCATTGGTCACACCCCCATTTATTGGAGTCGTAAGGGTATTTAGTACTCATCAAGTAAACTAGTGGATTGACTTCATTCATAGTATAGCAGCTATAGCTAGTTTATTGTTGGATGTTAGTCAGTAGGATTTTTATTTTTATTTCCCTTCCAAAATAGCTACCAAGAACTAAGGTATCTGTTTCAACTGTAGATTAAAAATACTCCTTGAGTACAAATTCACTATAATTGATCTTATATAGCTTTATGTTCATTTTCCAATTGATAAAAAAGGAATGTCAATATGTACATATTCAGTAGCTATACCAACAAAATCCCATATGCAATATAAAAGTAACACGACTTCCCTTAATAAATATGGCAGCCACTGGCAAAAAGAAGACGCAATGCCAACTTGTTTGCAATTAGTGAAACTACTAACTGAACGACTAAAAACAAGACATATATACACAAATGCAGATAACTGTATTAACTTCTTTTGTCAGAGTGGTCAAAAATGAGACAGAGTGCTAACTATCCTTTTTTATTTTTTAATGCATATAAAAGAAACCATACTAATGTACATAAACAAAACAGCTTGGACTGATCAGCCAATGTAACTTCCACCACAGCTCACTTGCCTGATAAACTCATAAAAGTCGCTGATTAACTAGTTTTTCTTTTTTCTTATTTTGGTCAAAGACACAACGTTTAAATGATCACTTACACAGTCCTAGGTTGGAGAAAAGCCAAACAAAACCACTGGGTAGAACTACCCATCAATTACTTGGGGCATCTAAATTTTCTTTGTGCACATAATACATTAAAAACATGATAACTGGTGTGTCATTTATTGGTACTACGATCTTGTGGTAAGATCTTAAAATTATAAATCTTAAATGTTATCTTGCATGTTGGCAATTGGAATCACAATTAGAATGACGCTTTGAAAATAAACAGTCTCACATCCCTATATAATTAAAGGATAATGTTTATAAATATATGAGTTTGTAAGCATGTATCATCGAGAATTCTTTTTGTTACATCAGTGGCCAGAAGTCATGTGCGTACTAAAATGTTGCATTATGCTCTTTTCGTTTGACCTACAAATTTTTACCCTAACGGCAATTTTTTTTTTTTTTTTTTTTTTTTTTTTTTTTTTTACCCTAACATGTTTTGCCTTTGATCTTAAAGTTTTTCCTCTCCAAACATATAAAGGATACATCATTATCACCATCATATATTTAGACTATAGCTTCTAACTTCTGGTCTTCTGCTGCTCAAATGATTATTTGGTATGGATTGAATAATCAAATAAACTTTTTTATTCATATACCTAGTCTCATTGGGATTTCAAGATTTATCCTACATTTTTATCCTATATTTGCTTTTATTTTATTTTTATCATAAACAGTAAATATAGACTAAATGCACACATAACTGTCCGAATAGTTTAGGCTGTCCTAGCCAATTTTCATGCAAAAAGGGTAAATTGTGTTTGTGGTAAAGAATATAGGCAGATTTCACAATTTGCACCTGAGCTGTTTCCCATGAGAAGTTGCAACAATTAACCACTTGGCCACATACCTGCTGGGAAATATAGTAAATTGGAAACTCGTTAGATAGGAATGATACTAAATGCTCCCACTAGACAGGTTGACTTAGCCCAAGGGCCCACCAGACTTACCCTTGACCTGCATAAACATGCAGTAATGGACTTTTATTTATGTCCCGGGAGGAGAAGACGGAAAAGGTATGGGAAAGGCCCCGGATTCCGAGGTTTCTTTTCTAAGTATATATGTATTGTTGTGGTTTTGTACGCAGCGGAAGTTTGACCAAACATTTGAAAACAAAATGAATTTTTTTTACCAAATCACTTGAAAATGAATTTGATTGAAAATAAACACAACAACACAAATAATATTGGAAATATTAACACACGATATTCCATCCAACCATCCTCTTTATTAATTCACCAAAATATTATTTAAAACCGATATCAATTATCGTTACAAACAAACACAACTTAAATCAATAAACTTATTGAAAAATAGGTAGAGAATATCTAATGGTTAAATTATTTAAGGAGAAAGATAATGAAGAACAATGACAAACTTTTCCACCACATAATGGAGATATCAACTATGCCTTTTATAGAGTGAATTGCTTCATACTCAAGTTTTCTTGGCATCCAAGTAAACTTGTCACCCAAGTAAACTTGTCATCCAAATTATTTTCATATATATCAAATATCTATTTGGATAAGTACCAAATAATCTTTGCCTTCACTTTCAAATATCCCACAAAAATAGCAACAAATGTCTCCATCAAAAATGTATCTACATAGAAAATTTATTGTCCATAATTGTGATTTGCGTATCCCAAATCTCAACACTCCATCTTGATACCAAATCACAACATCTACTCCACTCAACAACAGCCAACTTAGCTCTCACTTTCAACATTCTTTTCTCAATTAATATCATTACAAACCTCCACCATCGCCCACTAATGGTGCACCTCCATCATCCGTGCACCACGCCAACAACGATCTTCAAAAGCGTTTGTAATACCACAAAGACCTCCATCTCGTCGTTGCGGATTTCACAACTCGACATCCGTCTTCCGCTTGACATGATCTCTACATCTTCGGGATCTCTCGAGGATCATCAACATCTAGACCCTTGTCGATACCATGATCCTCCACTTTAGGACCATCAGCAGTGACCATATTAAGCTCTCCACCTTGTTGTGGACTAGGTTTTTCAACCGCCACCCGCCTTCCACTGTCGACCACCGAACCGACCAAATGATATAAGTTTCCCTCCTCCAACACTTCTCGCATCATCACATGACCATCCTTCTTCACTCTCAAAACTCCACCTCGAGTCTCATAAGTGCAACCGCGGCGATGTAACTGACTAAGAGATAAGAGGTTATGCGAACAAGTGGGTATGTGCCTCACACCGGCCACTTCTCTCACGACTCCATCATGTATCCAAAACCTAACAGCTCCAACTCCACAAATTGGTAGCTCTACTCCATTGGTCGTTTTTATTATGCCAACACTTTTCTTATACGAAGAAAAACTATTTACATCACGGCATATGTGAAAACTGGCTCCTGAATCCATCTTCCAAGGCTCCACAACACTAAATAGGACATCACATGAAGAATCGCCTTCGGTACCTTCAACAAAGCCTGTGTATGCCTCATCATTACTATTATCACCTTGCGCCTTCTTCTTCTTTTTCTTCATATCTCATATATATGAATAACAATCGTTGCGCTTGTGACCTTCCTTTTTGCAATGGAAACAAGTGATTGCACATTTACCCTTGCCTCCCTTTTTCTTTCAAACCGTATCCTTCGAGTCCCTCGCTACCATCGCCTCACGTTGAACCGATTTCAACTCCGACCTTTTTCTTCTTAGCTCCTCATTTAAAAGACTACTTCGTACCGTTTCTAAAGAGATAGTTCCATTAGCATTGGAATTACTCAATAAAACAATCAAAATCTCCCAACTTTTCGAAAGAGAACTCATCAACAAAAGACCTGCAACTCATCATCAAAATTGACCTTCATGTTTTCCAATTGATTTATGACATCCTGAAACTCGTTCAAATGCTCTGCAACAGACTTCTCCTCATCCAATCGAAGTTGGACCAACTTTCAAAACTAGAAAATCCTTACTTATAGCACTCTTCGACTTATATAGCGATACTAATTTGTCCTACAACGCCTTTACGGATTCACAACTAGCCACATGATGGAATACCGAATCATCCAAATATTGGCGAATCAATGCAATCGCTTTTTTGTCCATTTTTTTCCACTTTCCTTCATCCATATTCGAGGGCTTCTCCCCATGTTCATCAATGAGATCATGCAAATCATTGAGATATAGAACGTCCTCCGTCTTCGGCTTCCATATACCCCAATTCCTCCCATTCAAAATAGCCATCTTAGAAAACATCATCATCCCAAACATAAAAAAAATCAATTTTTTTCAAACAAAAAATCAATTTTTTTTTTCCAACAAACACTCCAAGCTATGCGATGATTTGAACTCCGATACCAACAGTTGGGGTTTTGTGCGCTGCGAAAGTTTGACAAAACACCCGAAAACAAAATGGATCTTTTTCGCCCAATCACTTGGAGATGAATTTGATTGAAAATAAACATAACAACACAAACAATATCGAAAATATCAACACACGATATTCCACCTAAACACCCTATTTATTGATTCACCAAAATATTTTTTACAACCGATCTCAATAATCGTTACAAACAAACACAATTTGAATCAATAACCTTATTGAGAAATAGGTAGAGAATATCTAATAGCTAAATTATTTGAGGAGAAAGATAATAAAGAACAATGACAAATTTTTCCACCACATAACGAAGATATCAATTAGGCCTTTTATAGAGTAAATTGCTTCATACCCAAGTTATCTTAGCATCCAAGTAAACTTGCCACCTAAGTAAACTTGTCACCCAAGTAAACTTGGCACCCAAATTATCTTCATATATATCAAATATCTATTTGGATAAGCACCAAATAATCTTTGCCTTCACTTTTAAATATCCCACAAAAGTAGCAACAAATCTCTCCACCAAAAACGGATCTACATAGAAAACTTGTTGCCCACAATTGTGATTTGCGTATCACAAATCTCAACATGTATGTACCCAGTCCTTGTGCCAGGTGGCCCAGGCCATTTTCAGCTATCTAAATTGACACAACTTGACGATTGTCGAGGCTAATCGCCCAGAGCGATGATCCAAAAGTTCGGATGTCAAGTGCGAATAGCACCAACTGACGATGATCGAACAAATACAGCCAAACTCCATCCAATAACTCGCTAAGTGAGGGATCGACCTCACTCTCTGCTCTGGGTCGGTATGACTCTGTGAAGAACCAACTGAAAGTTCAGGTTCATCCAATATTACTTCATATCTCTTAAACGATAAAGAAACTACAAAATCCAATGTTAGAACTACAAATAGGACATCAAGATGGAGCAACTATAAGGATCACTCCACCTGGATTTGCACGTAGATGGATTAGTACTAATCTCTAACATAAAGCATTTCTGGGTAGGACCCCCCATAGGTGATTCCGTTTGCGGCCTTCAGTTTTTTTCCCAAAGATATTTCTACCGACCTACATCTACAAATAGCAACTTCCTAGAAGAGAAATAAAGTCTTAGGCTCATTGTTTACTTTTTATTTCTGCCAGATCTCTACTGATCTAAGACTTCATAATCATAAATTCAACACTAAATAACAATCCTTCAAAGTGGACGTAGGTCTACAATGCCAAACCACTATAAATTAATGTCCTTGCTCATTTACTGCATTTCTACTATTAATCTTCTATTTTTTTACATTTAAACTCTTCACTTTAGTCCCCTTCAAAACTCTTGGATGCTTGTATCTGTTGAATAACGAGATTTTGATCGATGTCAACGAATAAAGCTACTATGGGAATCGAATCATAAAGATTAGGGTATATATATATATGTATGTATGTATGTATGTATCCATTGAGTCGTGCTAGAATTATGTTAAAATATATCCTCAAGTACACACGAATGTGCTAATCAAGTTAAATATATATATATAATTTAAAACCTTCAGAAAAGCCAGATTGTGCATAAAATTGCCTACCAGTCGTCTGGTAGGAAATCCACCAGTCGACTGGTCGAGCAATTTTTGCACATAACGGCTAGTTTTAAAAGTTTTATATAAATAAAAATTTTCTACCAGTCAACTGATGATTTTTAACCAGTCGATTGATTCGACCCAGAACTTGTTTTCTGAAGAGTTGCTTCCATTCATGAAGAGATTCCTTTTCATTAATCAAAGGAAATGGACATATCTTTGTATGGAAACTATTCACGAATGATTTCTACTCTTAGACTATTATATAAGCAACTTCAATCAGGTTTTACAATAATCTAATCTTTCCAAATTTTACTGATTTTTCTGATCATCATTCCAATCTCTCCATATACGTTTTTTGCAATTAAAATCTCTCCAATTTCAATACTTGTTGAATCCGTGAGTTATATTAATATCATTTGATTCAACAAGTAAATTTTACTTCCTTAAATCTACGCATTCAAAGCATATAATCGAGGATTAGATTATAGGAAGGTTGTACTTAAAGTATTGGCTATCCGTGTTGATTCGAGAACACAAATCAGAAGTCAAACTCTTGTAATTATTGAAACCTATGTAGTTGCTCAGGCGAGAGGCATCCTTGTTGGGATTCAGGTGTACTGACCTATTCTTTCGGGTTAAGAGAGGGCGTTGTTAGTGAATTCCGAAGAGGATCTCCGGGACTGGAAGTAGGGCGGGAAGTCCGAACCAGCATAAAATTCCTGGTGTCTTTTTAACTTACTTTACCGCATTTTATTATTTGTGATATATCATATTAATCTCTATTTATTTTCATAACTATTATAGAATCAACTAGTTAGTATCACATTTATATTCCGCATGCAATATACATATAAAAAGATCCTTAAGTCGTAGACACACTGACTTTTCATTTGGTATCAAAGCAAGGCTATCATATAACCGTAAAACCGCTATTTGTTAATTAGATAATATGAATAGTAACGCTAGCATTAGCAATAACACCGGATATTCTGAAGGGCAATCAATGGCTAGACCACCCTTCTTTAATGGCATGAATTATAGTTATTGGGTTACTAGAATGAGAATATACATGCAAGCTAATAGCTATGATGCATGGAATATTACTCAAAAAGAATATACATCACCTACTACTGCATACACTGAATGGTCAAACACTGAGAAAAATGAAGCTACTGCAAATGCTAAGGCCATGAATATGATACATTGTGCACTTGATAGAAATGAGTTTAACTGGACTTGTATGTGCAATACTGCATATGAAAACTGGAGAACACTTAAGATTACTCATGAAGGAACTAACAAAGTTAAACAAAGTAAAATTTCTATGCTCAAAAATCAGTTTCAAAATTTTAAGTTGAATGAGAACGAATCCATAAACGATATGTTTTCACGTTTTCAAAATATTTATCATTCATTATTAGGACTAGGTGAAAAATATTCCGACTTTGACATAGTTTCAAAAATTTTATATTCTTTAACCGATAAATGGGAGAGAAAAGTATTAGCGATCGAAGAAGCTAATGATCTCTCTTCCATGAAACCGGAAGAATTGATTGGTAATCTAATGTCATATGAAGTGAAATTGCAGGCAAAGAAATCACAGGTACAAGATAAGAAGAACTTAGCTTTCCATGTAGAAAAAGAAGATTCCGATTCAGATGAAGAAGATATAGCATTTGTTTCTAAAAAAAATAGAAAATTTCTAAAATACCAAAAAGTCAAAGCAAAAATATAAAGAAAATTCATCAAAAGAACCTGATCTGTTTTAACTATCACAAGACCAAACACTATCAAAAGAACTGTCCAGAGCTAAAGAGAAATCGCAAAAGTGAAAAATCAAAGAAACGAGCTTTTTCAGTCACTTGGGATAATTCGGACTCATCTTCTGAAAGTGATAGCGACAGCGATATTGAGCAAGCAAATGTGCGCTTTATGGCTAAAGACAACGATGTAAGTGATTTTACTTTTGATGAATTAGTAGAAATAAATACGGAAATTTTAGAATCTAGAAAAATGTTTAAAAGAAATTTAGAAAGACAAAAACAAAGCCAAATTTGAGAGAGACCTTTTGAAAGATGAAAAAGAAATCTTAGAAGATGAAATTAGAAGATTACAAGATTCTCTTTCAAATGCAAATTCTCAAATTTCTTTGTTAGGTCAAGAAATAGAAATTCAAAAGAATAAAAATAATTTATTACTTTCTGAAAATCATGATTTGAATAATAAAGTTAAAATTATACACTACAACAAAAAACACTTTTCGCAACAGGCAATACCTGTTGTAGTAGACTAATTGCAACAGGCCCGCGTCTGTTGGTATAACCAAAGTTGCAAAAAGTTCGCAACATTTTCCGCCTGTTGCGATAAGACATTGCGGTATACTCTTTTGCAACAGGCTTTTGCTGTTGCAACAGATACATTTTGCAATGGTTATTTCATGTTGCAATAGACTTTTTTGCAAGAGGCTTTTGCTCTTGCAACAGATCCTTTTGCAACAGTATATGCTCATTGTAATAGATCTATAAATCTTTAAAAAAAAATATAGGTTATACTACTACATTTTTAATGTATTCGTTTTAGTAATAGTGCATGTCACAGAATGAAATAAACAAATAAAAATTTTGTTTCAACAAAGTTTTAATAGTACAAACAATTGCAACAAAAAATTCTACAATTTTCATACACCATTCATGTATAACGATCATCATTTTTCTACATAAGAATGCTGCTACTGACCAAAACGATCATCATTTTCATAAAGAATGAACACTTCGCAGAAGCACCAGCAAACCTCCAAGTAATGCTTCAGAATATGAGTGCACCTTCATTAAATATATGTAGTTAAACAAAAACAAAAACATATATAATGATTAAACGCTTGAAAACTAAAACAGCAGAACGAGAAAAAAGAAGGAGGACTCGAATCAAACAAGTAACTAAAGGAAGAAGAGAGCAAGTAGCATAATGTATTGTTGCTTGTAATTTAATATATAATGAGTAATGTAGACTGTGAGCCACACATGTACGTAGGAGAGGAGAGTGCTGTTTGTGCTAGTATAACGTTGTAATTAATATTGATCAAACAAAAGTACTATCAAAAAATATTAAAGTAATATCATGCATCATCGGTCAACCTAATAATACCATTATATATGCTTTGTGTGTGTATCAGTTCTAGGATGCTTTTGAAAAACTAAACAGCAGTATACTGGTTTAAAAAAAGAAAATTCACGTTATAAATCACTTTACTAATCTACCAGCCTCAGACATCATTATCTATTACATAAGTATCCATCTTCTTGCTAGAAGAGTTCCGTGTGTAATCCAAGTAAATCCACTTATCCATCAAATATCATACCTTTTTAATATAGTTACTCACTGAGAACCTATCAATTCCTACCCACGTATATAATTAAGAAGTTCATTAGTAATAGCTTTGAATTTAATATTAGATTCCAAACATCACTTTACAAAATTTTAAAGGTAATAGATTCCAAAATGAAAGCTGTTTAGACTGTTTCTAACATCCAAAAATAAAGAACGCATTCAACTAGTCACTATGATATTTCATCTCTTGAATCCATATCCTTGGTTGATCATGCTAACAACCCTACTGATACATACATACAACACAACTTGCAACTTAATCAACCTGAAACTGCAAATATGCTACTATAATATTTTAGATGGTGCATAAGGATTTAAACTATACTATTAGAAAGAAATTAAATGAACTAATAAACTTCTCACAATTCCAGTTGCCAGTGCTTCTTCCCGATAGGTAGCAAATCCATTGATGGCATTCATATTTAGGAGTAAAAAATTGCATCTTCCGCCTACTGCCTCCTCCTTACAGCAATTATTAATCATATCATAAACGAAACGTGATTAAGCCAAAAGAGTTTTTTAAATTAGATGTATGTGTTCTAGCCTAGTGCTGCAAATATGAATATCCAAGAAAGCAAAGAAGAGAAACACGTATATCCTTATTAGGGAAAGGAAAAAACACAAAGAATATCCACCTAAATTCAATCTATTCTGAAGTTACCCAATTTATACAACTGGTCTATAAATCATGAACTTATAACAATTACTGAACATAGGTTTCTCACTCAATTGTATACCCAGAAATGTCTTTAAACTCTTGAACAAGCTTTCAACGCTATAATAATACACATTTATAACTTGACAGTTGCAGCTCTCATATCAGCTTCAATTTAACAAAAACCCATATAGATACTTTAGTTCTTTTACAAATGAATATGTATACATAATCACATAAATCAGTTGTTACAACTATATATATATATATATATATATATATATATATATATATATAGGACACATGACTCAGCATATACCAAAGCAAGGTGGTATCATTAAAGGAATTCAAACAAACTGTATGCCTCATTTTATGATACTAGTGCATTAGAAAACATAATTTTACTTCTCAAAAAAAAGTACCATGCCACTCAGTTAGATACAACACATATTTTTAAACGAAACAGAGCTCTTCTTATTCATCCATTTTCTATGGAAGCCAAACTAAGTATTAGACATTATCATACAGCTTTTAGAATTAAAATATGGTGTGTACTCTTTACCTTTGTGCATCAGTTCTATAAAAATGAATAGGTCTGTCATATTGCCTAGTTTGCACAAGGGATAAAACACTTGAATTAGGCCATACATATATATACGTATATATCAGCAATGAGCATTCAACTTAAGATAGCTTTCGCTACAATTCAGATCCATGTGATTCTTAAGTTACTACAGATTACCAAGGCAGTTTCTCTAAGATATCCAGGAATCATTTATCATACATTAATGCACTTAAAACAGAGCATTACAAATAATTATAAGTCTGAAGATGCATCTTCATATTCCCCAAATACTTTTAATTTTCAGACCAATACAGTGTTAAAATCATATTATCACAGACACTATATTTTAGTTTAAGCAGCAAATTAACAAGGCTTTGTACACATTACACTAACAAAGCAATACATCAAGAAATATGTGATTCAGTGGATCCATTCAGCAACAAAGCTAGTAAAATATCTAGCACTAGTGGTTTCTTTCAAGCAATCTCTTAATCACTTTCATTTTCTTTTCTTACTGCTTGCAAAAACACTTAAGGTTGCCTCATTACAAATGAGACACCCCAAATACATAAAACTAAATAGGGTCAGACTATTTCCTGGTGTGAGTAAATTCACTTAATACATGACATTGAACTTGTTAAATTAGCCAAGTGTGTTACTTATATATATATACTGGGGTATAAGAAGTTTCTATGAACCTGATTCCCATGGAACAATTATGAGATATGGTTTATGTATATATCAGTTTTTCTATCCTGATTTCTTTCAGTAATAACTAGCATGTATATATATAGGACGTCAGGTAATCATCTAGGTATATAAACAAGCATGAGTAGCAATAAAAACACATGCATAGCAATCACAGGCTTACTAGTAGTCATTTATCACAAAGTCATTATTCATTATATAGCTTCTACAACAAATGACACGACCCGAACTTCCCCGGTAAGGAAAGCCCAGATTGCGTTGAGGACAAGACAAAAGAGAACGTAGACGGAAGAACATTTCATTGTTTATTACAACAATTCCATTAGATACAAGAATATACAGAGCATAAATGAATAAAATACATTCGAATAATATCAGAGATTTAAATTACATTTAAATACATCGCAGCGGAAAATAATACAAAAGCACAACTAGAAGTAATGCACGGATACAGAGCTTTCCGAGCATCGTTCCAGCTGTAAATCAGGATCCTGTGAATATAAATCTGCAAAACCAAAACTACTAGCTGCCCGTGTAGAAAATAGGGGCACCCAGAGTTTAGGTTGAAAAAATAAACTCCAGGTCAGTCATGTGACTGGTGTGAGAACTAAAACAGTTATTCAAAACTTTACTTTAAAAGAGAGTAATTCAAGGGACCACGCCGTATAACACGGAACGGGTTTCCTCCCAAGAATACTAGTGCATATAACAAAATAGCGCAATGCTCTTTGGAAAAATGAAGCTATTATAAGACCCAGGTCCCATCACACAATGCAACGCAAGCCGGAGGATAGGGTTTTCCCTTATAATAGCCAAATATGCTTGGTACGTTTAAAACAAATCACTCGATACTATAATAAGTGTATAGTGTCAAAACAATTTAATCATAAATATCAATCATAGACGACATGGGTACCATATATCATGTCGCCATACAAGTTCTACAATTAAAACCGCAATATCACGTATTGGAAATTGGATTCCATTATGAGTCGAGGCAAGGGGCAAGCTCCTCTCCGTTCGAGACACTCTAGCAAATGTCCCAGGACCCCACTTTGATCCTTGGAATCGGCTGGGCCGGTCCTCACCTAACTTTGGAGGATTAGTTATTCCTGAACACACGTTTCCCGTTCCTAACAGACCTATATCTGAGGCGCCTCGCATTCCAACAACCACACAGGTGAAAAGTATATAAATGTCAGGGCTGGTAGGTCACTGACACCACCCTAGCTAGAAAGAAACGTCGTGCTCTCCCAGTGGTCCGTCTCCCGTTTTTGACTCATACCGAGGTGTGAGGCTTGCGAATTCACGTTATACACAAAGCTACGCCACACAGGCCGTGCTTTTATCATCAACCACAAGACTTTGCTTTTCAACAGAAGCCCTGATCAATTGTCACTTACGTGTGCCACACTGGCAATTCACTCCATGCGACTGATGTCCATCGATATACAACCTCTGAGCTCGTACGTCTCAGAGAAGGGCGTTAAGCAAGAGAATAAATTCTCTGCCGCCAAACAGATGTATATTTAATAGAGATCAGTCAACACAGAATAAAATCCAATGTCAGACACACAATCCATTTACAAGTTCGTTCTGGGTCTGAACGAAACCGGAGGCACTTTCCTCGCATATCCATCCATCTCCAAGTACGTCTAGACGATCACCAACTGATTCCCTCATCTTGGGTGTACAGCCCAATCAAGATCATCAGTAATCACCCAAACGATGTGAAGTCTTCTGGTCTTCAACCACCGTCTTCATCTTCGACATCTCGTCGAATCGATTATTCAGAATGGGTATAAACCCGGCCTTTCTGAATAACCCACGTATATGATAAACAAATGTTATACAAACACAACAAAGGCCTCATTCCAATTCAGAATATTCTTTTATTCACAAAACCAAATTCTTAGGGAATAGGTTCCCATTAATTTTATCCAAGATAAATTCTTCTAAATTTATTCTTTAATCTTCCTTCGGATATCATTTCAAACTAGTCGGGATTAGTGAACCACACCGAAGTAATTATTTATTTTATTTCCCAATCCCAACCTATTCATCCCCTGAAGCAAAACTGGTAATACTCCATATCTAACACCACAGTATTATCGGTAAAATTAATTACCGTTTCACGTTCAAATCTAATTAAAGATTTAACTATCGCTTTGGAGCAAAACTGGTGGTACTGCATTCTCGATCACCTTTCAGATTTGATAATTTAAATTATCAATTCACATTTCAATCTAATTAAAGATTCGTTAAAACTCCACTTAGTTTTAATCTTTTCAAAAATCAATATCCTGTTTTTAACTGGGTTAAAGAACCAATATCATCTAAAACACGATTCACGATAAACCCAAATCATATTTGATATTAAATACAAGGCTCTGAATAGAAAGTATATCGGCTTATATTCAATATCAAATTCTGGAACCAACAAATTTCGTATTGGAAATAACGATATAAAATATATCTTTCAAATTCCCATTATCTGTATAGTCACGAAATCCAATATCGAAATATTCTGAAGATAATTTCGATTCAACTCTAGTCCAATTCACGTATTGGGAATATTGATTATTTTTAAAATCACTTTCAAATTCAATTTATTTATTTCAAAAATAAATTGATTTTAATTCTAGTTTAAAACTAGTTCATTTCGATAAAAATCTATTTTTATCTTTTCAAATGTGGAATTTTTCATCCCAATTCTTACCAATTCACATATTATGATTTTACACAAATTATTGATATTTTTAATAATTTTATCAAGGCCCGTACAGTCGATTTCCAACAACGGCCATCGAACTGCACTTACAGCGACCTTTTCTGAAATTGATTTGGACATAATTCCAAATCCAACCGTTAGATTTCAAATTTCTAATATTCATAATCCAACGGTTCCGGTTTTAGGAGAATCCGACGGTCCGATCTCCCGCAAAGTCAATTCGAAGTCAATGATCGAAATTCACGAACTGCTGCGGCGCGGCGCGTTCTATTCAGGCCATTATATATATAATATATATATATATATATATATATTATATATTTCGTCGATTTCCTTTTAAAACGTATTTTATAAATCGTTTTAAATTAGTTTTCAAAACCATTTCAACACTATATTCAATTTCAAATCAAAATTGAATATTTCATATCATTACTATATGAATGATAATATTTTCAAAACGTTATATTTTGAAATCACTACCTTTTCAATATTCATTTTAAAAACGAATATAATCGATATAAATATCGTTCACGTCAAAATAGCGCAACTCTAATCAACGCGGCTTTATATATTTCAATAAATTCGTTATTCTATTCAACAAATGAATATTTATTCCATTCAACACATAAATCTATATTTTTTTCAACACATGACTAATCTCAACACATGAGTACTGTCGACACATGACTATTTTTGTTATGTAAAATATTTTATAAATTTTTTGGTATCTATCGTTTGTCAATCAGACTCCACCGTGAAGTAGTTCTAATTTTAAATATGATAAAGATGTAAATTTTATTATTAAAATATTCCGTTCAACACATGAATCTTATTTCACTATATTCTTTATTTTCTCAATTGGAATGAGGCTCAATCAATTACCATATAATGTTAATTATGTGGATTCCATACAACACATGTATATAATAGCAACGATAAATAATTAACCATCATCCAAAGTGCACAACACAACTGTCTGTCAACCTATCGATCGACACACAACTAATTATTGGGACTAGTGTACGTCAAATATCATCCCAATATCCATGTGGGGTTTCACATCAACAAAAACTTAATATTATTTGTGCAGTTGGGCGACGTGTAAAATTTATCGTCCCAATCAATATCAGTTAAAACAGTGTACATAAACAGACCGTCTGGTTTGTAAATGAATATTTTATTTTATTCACACACACGTTAAAAATTATATTTTTAACGATAAAATATTTTATTTCAACACATGAATTTCTATTCAGTTCATTTACACAATAAAATGATATTTTTATTTTTCTAACTTATTTTAGAAAATTTTGGCGGCATAACGGCACGATACTAGAAACGGGACAAAGCCTAGCATTATCCCCGGTCTAGTAATGGCCCACGTCATACACATATCAATCAAACCAATTTCAATTCACCAAACAACCAAATTTAGATCAAATAATCTAACCAACTACACAACCAAACAAACAAGTCCATGGTCTGTGGACAATGGTGTCGGGTGCTACTAAACACCGTCTGCATCCTAGTATATATTTATAACTAGAAAAGGAAATTTAAAGTGAGAAGTTCTCACCGACTAGCTAAACCAAACGTCACGACTCTTCTTATGTAGAAATTTTCGTCGTGCTCGCCTTTTTGCCAATTTCACTGCCCGTAGTCACTACATATATAAAAATCACATTTTTATATTGTTGCTATATATATAAAAACCACATTTTTATACTACTACTATATAGATAAAAATACTATTTTTATACCGCTGTTCATATAGTAAAGATCAAATCTTTACTATCTATATAATATAAAAATCGTATTTTATTATCGCTACTATATAAAAATCATATTTTTGTTCTTCCTATAATATAAAAATCATATTTTTATTCTTCCTATAATATAAAAATCATATTTTTATTCTACTTCATTCGTCAAAAACCATAGAAGCTATAAAGCGGAGAAAACTCACTTTTTTTTTCCAACGTCCGGATTCGCTGTTCGGGTTCCAGAATTTGCAAACGAGCTTCAATCTTCACACCAACTTTTTTTCCTAGCTTAAACGCACCATTCCGGACAACTTTCGCCTAAGGGTCTTTTTGCCGAAAATGCTCCAATTCGCCAGAATTCGCGAAAGTACACGAATTTTACCGCTTTCAGACAGCAGACATTGAACGCGTTTTCCGAGCAGCTACGAACTCCAAAACATGATATCCATATAGCCAAATCGAAGAGAATTTCGCGCTCTACAACTTTGATCAAAAGGGACTTTGGCCAGAAATGCACCGTTTGAGAGATATAGGCCAAAACAATCCGGGGTGTTTTGTGCAAAACAGGAATTTTGGTGAAAATGAGTTTTTGAGTGTAGCGGGACCCACGGCCAGAGTTGGGTGGCCAGCGGGCGGTGGCGGGCCTGATGGACGTGGGGGAGGGTGCTAAGGGAGGTGGTGGGGCCCGTGGTGGCTGCGGTGGTGGTGGTTGATGATTTGGGGGTTTAGGGTTCATGAAAAGAGGAGAGAGAAGGAGGAGGAGGAGGAGGAGGAGGAGGGGAGGAAGAGAGGGGGTGCGACGGCTCGTCGGAGGCCGGTGGAGGAGGGGGCAGCGGCGGTGGGGTGGAGCTCTCCATTTTTGAGTTTTTGTGGAGTAAGGAGGAAATGAAAATAATGAAGTAGAAAAAGAAGTAAAAGTGTTTATATGCTCGTTTCCCGCGTATCTCCTGAACGCTAACGATCTCCAATCGCCGTGGATTTCGGACACGAGATAGTAGACGTGAAGACGAGTCCAATGAAACAAGTTTCGTCGAATTCCGAGTTCGGTTGACCGTTCAAAAAAAATCACGAAAATGCTCAGATAAGCTCTAAAAATGCGATTTTGGTGCACCTTTTCTTCTCGCACGCTCACACGCTAACTCCAAAAATCATGCCCTCTTGGATTTAACCTTTATTAGACGATACGAATCCAGAAAAAAAAGTAGAATCGAATTCTGAGGTCGTATCAGTAATGTTCCTTTGTAAAATGACTACTCGTTTTACCCTGAACTGTTTTAACTCGCACGGCCACATACTGACTCCGTTCGACGCGCCCTTTGGAACATAACAATAATTTGTCACTATGAATCCATAAAAATCTATCTCGTCGAATTCTGAGCTCGTATGCAAAATTTCACTTTTTAAGAGCTATGTATTGTTAACCGAACAACTCCAGCCCATAGCCACTATTCCGGATATCGGAATATATCGAAGCTTATACTTTTCGGAGTTCTAAATGGCATTTTGAACTCAATGGAAGTGGTTTCGAGTCCAAATTCATCTGTATGCAAAATTAACTTTTTGGGCCATGTATAATTTACATAGCGACTATTCTGAATTTTCAACTGGGCATAACTTTTGATTCCCGCTATGAAATTTCGATTTTTCAGATTCGTTGGAAAGATATTCTCAACTAAATTCTAATATTTTTGGTTCCGCCAAAATCCGGTTTATTTTGCACCCGGTATGTTCAATTGAAATTTGAAATCGAATTATCGAACTACCGCGCCATTTTCAATTCCTTTTATAATTATAAATAAATATTTATATTCTAACGACGATCTATATAAATATACACGTTCTAATTCTATTCAAAATAAATTTCTCGCCATTATTATTTAAAATAATTCATTTTAAATATTCAAAATTCATTAAAATTGCCAAAATAAAAATTTTAAATTGGCTCAGAATTTCCGGGTTGTTACATTCTCCCCCACTTAAAACTTTTCGTCCCCGAAAAGGAACGAAGCCGAAAGTTGTTTTAAAAACCAACTCAAAGTTCATTCTGGCTTCCATTCTCCAACTTTTCAGTTTCTGATAATTTTCAAATTCTTCAAAAATTTGGCTAACACCCGGAATTTTCGAAAAATTTCGCCATAACCTCCTTTGTACGGGGAGGGGTTTGGAAATTTATTGGGCTGTATTAGGTACCCAATAAATCCTATAAAGCATACACATATTTATAGTGATATATTCTGGTGTTTATAGGGGAGCGTGTATAGATAATAACTCCAGAGAATAAATTCTCGTCACCCTGTCAATGCCTAAGGGAGTGTGTATTTTAATTGCTCAAGAGAATAAATTCTCGTCACCTCGTCCCGTGTGGGAAATAAATAATCCATGTGTCGTATCTAATGACTAGAGAGACGTGATTATTGTCAACTCCAGACCCGTGTGGGGTTTTTATTAATCTGGCAATTTTACCGTTATAATTTTATATTGTCCATATCAGTCATCAGTTCAACCTGTAATATATAGTCCATATTTCTCATCAATTCAATCTGTAATATATAGTCATCGCCATACAAGCCTCTCGCTCGTATGGTAAATCTTCCACCTCGTCACACAAGCTCCAAATGCTTGTGTGGTATATGATGAAGTATGCGATATTAAGAAGTATGCCATATTCAGGAAGTATGCCATGCAGTGTAGTTCAAAATTAATTGTTACTATCCTATGGCGACATTTATTAATTACACACAGAATAACCAGCACTCCGCATCCAATGGCACTCACATGAGTTGATATAATAATAAAAGTGCGCATCCAACTCATTAAGGTTTACCTATTTGTCAGGCACGTAAATAAATTCTTTACTCAACAGCTAATCCATTTACCTGTTCAAACATATATATGTATATGCATGCATTTGCAAATAATTTACAATACAATTCAATATTTGGTTCAATTAAGCCTAAATTCACCATTCATTCACATAATGGTTTATTTAAATAATCATTCAACACAACCATCAATCAATTAGTGAATTAGCTTTCAAATTCATAATTTTGATATATATACAGAAAAACATGTTTTTGATGCCAAATCACAACAAATAAATCTATCTATTTTTGGTTCTCACACCAGTCTAATGGAAATATATAGATATCACACCTTCGAAACACGAAAATAAATACTGGTGATGGCGCGCCATCATCAGAATCATGTCCAGGTGACTAGAATGCGATTCTATATCTATCCAATATATTAAAACTTCGAATATACGTTCATGACGCGTATATGCAAAATCTTTATATATTGGATTGTCCAAATTCAATATAAATAAATATTCAAATACGTATAAAACGATTTAAATTTTCAAAACAATATTGTTTTCATTTGAAAAATATACTCTTCACACTTGTTCTAGGATACTACTGATCCTATCTCTAACGAGACATTCTAATTGGATATTACTAATCCAATAACTAATTAATTCTTTCGTATGGTTCTATTGTGTCTTATTCTCGAGCTCTGTAAACCAAATCTCTGATACCAAACTGACACGACCCGAACTTCCCCGGTAAGGAAAGCACGGATTGCGTTGAGGACAAGACAAAAGAGAACGTAGACGGAAGAACATTTCATTGTTTATTACAACAATTCCATCAGATACAAGAATATACAGAGCATAAATGAATAAAATACATTCGAATAATATCATAGATTTAAATTACATTTAAATACATCGCAGCGGAAAATAATACAAAAGCACAACTAGAAGTAATGCACGGATACAGAGCTTTCCGAGCATCGTTCCAGCTGTAAATCAGGATCCTGTGAATATAAATCTGCAAAATCAAAACTACTAGCTGCCCGTGTAGAAAATAGGAGCACCCAGAGTTTAGGTTGAAACAATAAACTCCAGGTCAGTCATGTGACTGGTGTGAGAACTAAAATAGTTATTCAAAACTTTACTTTAAAAGAGAGTAATTCAAGGGACCACGCCGTATAACACGGAACGGGTTTCCTCCTAAGAATACTAGTGCATATAACAAAATAGCGCAATGCTCTTTGGAAAAATGAAGCTATTATAAGACCCAGGTCCCATCACACAATGCAACGCAAGCCGGAGGATAGGGTTTTCCCTTATAATAGCCAAATATGCTTGGTACGTTTAAAACAAATCACTTGATACTATAATAAGTGTATAGTGTCAAAACAATTTAATCATAAATATCAATCATAGACGGCATGGGTACCATATGTCATGTCGCCATACTAGTTCTACAATTAAAACCGCAATATTATGTATTGGAAATTGGATTCCATTATGAGTCGAGATAAGGGGCAAGCTCTTCTCCGTTCGAGACACTCTAGCAAATGTCCCAGGACCCCACTTTGATCCTTGGAATCGGTTGGGCCGGTCCTCACCTAACTTTGGAGGATTAGTTATTCCTGAACACACGTTTCCCGGTCCTAACAGACCTATATCCGAGGCGCCTCGCATTCCAACAACCACACAGGTGAAAAGTATATAAATGTCAGGGCTGGTAGGTCACTGACACCACCCTAGCTAGAAAGAAACGTCGTGCTCTCCCAGCGGCCCGTCTCCCGTTTTTGACTCATACCGAGGTGTGAGGCTCGCGAATTCACGTTGTACACAAAGCTACGTCACACAGGCTGTGCTTTGATCATCAACCACAAGACTTTGCTTTTCAACAGAAGCCCTGATCAATTGTCACTTACGCGTGCCACACTGGCAATTCACTCCATGCGACTGATGTCCATCGATATACAACCTCTGAGCTTGTATGTCTCAGAGAAGGGCGTTAAGCAAGAGAATAAATTCTCTACCGCCAAACAGATGTATATTTAATAGAGATCAATCAACACAGAATAAAATCCAATGTCAGACACATAATCCATTTACAAGTTCGTTCTAGGTCTGAACGAAACCGGAGGCACTTTCCTCGCATATCCATCCATCTCCAAGTACGTCTGGACGATCACCAACTAATTCCCTCATCTTGGGTGTACAGCCCAATCAAGATCATCAGTAATCACCCAAACGATGTGAAGACTTCCGGTCTTCAACCACCGTCTTCATCTTCGACATCTCGTCGAATCGGTTATTCAGAATGGGTATAAACCCGACCTTTCTAGTATATGATAAACAAATGTTATACAAACACAACAAACGCCTCATTCCAATTCATAATATTCTTTTATTCACAAAACCACATTCTTAGGGAATAGGTTCCCATTAATTTTATCCAAGATAAATTCTTCTAAATTTATTCTTTAATCTTCCTTTGGATATCATTTCAAATTAGTCGGGATTAGTGAACAACACCGAAGTAATTATTTATTTTATTTCCCAATCCCAACCTATTCATCCCCTGGAGCAAAACTGGTAATACTCCATATCTAACACCACAGTATTATCGGTAAAATTAATTACCATTTCACGTTCAAATCTAATTAAAGATTTAACTATCGATTTGGAGCAAAACTGGTGGTACTCCATTCTCGATCACCTTTCAGATTTGATAATTTAAATTATCAATTCACATTTCAATCTAATTAAAGATTTGTTAAAACTCCACTTAGTTTTAATCTTTTCAAAAATCAATATCCTGTTTTTAACTGGGTTAAAGAACCAATGTCATATAAAACACGATTCACGATAAACCCAAATCATATTTGATATTAAATACAAGGCTCTGAATAGAAAGTATATCGGCTTATATTCAATATCAAATTCTAGAACCAACAAATATCGTATTGGAAATAATGATATAAAATATATCTTTCAAATTCCCATAACAATATCTGTATAGTCACGAAATCCAATATCGAAATATTCCGAAGATAATTTCGATTCAACTCCAGTCCAATTCACGTATTGGGAATATTGATTATTTTTAAAATCACTTTCAAATTCAATTTATTTATTTCAAAAATAAATTGATTTTAATTCTTGTTTAAAACTAGTTCATTTCGATAAAAAACTATTTTTATCTTTTTAAATGTAGAATTTTTCATCCCAATTCTTTCCAATTCACATATTATGATTTTACACAAATTATTGATATTTTTAATAATTTTATCAAGGCCCGTACAGTCGATTTCCAACAACGGCCATCGAACTGCACTTACAGCGACCTTTTCTGAAATTTATTTGGACATAATTCCAAATCCAATCGTTAGATTTCAAATTTCTAATATTCATTGGAAAGATATTTTCGATACGAACCCAACGGTTCCGGTTTTAGGAGAATCCGACGGTCTGATCTCCCGCAACGTCAATTAGAAGTCAATGGTCGAAATTCACGAACTGCCGCGGCGCGACGCGTTCTATTCAGGCCATTATATATATATATATATAATATATATATATATATATATATATATATATATATATATATATATATATCGTCGATTTTCTTTTAAAACATATTTTATAAATCGTTTTTAATTCGTTTTCAAAACCATTTCAACACTATATTCAATTTCAAATCAAAATTGAATATTTCATATCATTACTATATGAATGATAATATTTTCAAAACGTTATATTTTGAAATCACTACATTTTCAATATTCATTATAAAAACGAATATAATCGATATAAATATCGTTCACGTCAAAATAGCGCAACTCTAATCAACACGACTTTATATATTTCAATAAATTCATTATTCTATTCAACAAATGAATATTTATTCCATTCAACACATGAATCTATATTTTTTTTAACACATGAGTACTGTCGACACATGACTATTTTTGTTATGTAAAATATTTTATAAATTTTTTGGTATCTATCGTTTGATTTTCAATCAGACTCCACCGTGAAGCTATATTCTTTATTTTCTCAATTGGAATGAGGCCCAATCAATTACCATATAATGTTAATTATATGGATTCCATACAACACATGAATATAATAGCAACGATAAATAACCAACCATCATCCAAAGTGCACAACACAACTGTCTGTCAACCTATCGATCGACACACAACTAATTATTGGGACTAGTGTACGTCAAATATCATCCCAATACCCGTGTGGGGTTTCACATCAACAAACACTTAATATTATTTGTGCAGTTGGGCGACGTGTAAAATTTATCGTCCCAATCAATATCAGTTAAAACAGTGTACATAAAGAGACCATCTGGTTTGTAAGTGAATATTTTATTTTATTCACACACGTTAAAATTTTATTTTTAACGATAAAATATTTTATTTTAACACATGAATTTCTATTCAGTTCATTTACACAATAAAATGATATTTTTATTTTTCTAACTTATTTTAGAAAATTTCGGCGGCATAACGGCACGATACTAGAAACGGGACAAGGCCTAGCCTTATCCCCGATCTAGTAATGGCCCACGCCATACACATATCAATCAAACCAATTTCAATTCACCAAACAACCAAATTTAGATCAAATAATCAAACCAACTACACAACCAAACAAACAAGTCCATGGTCTGTGGACAATGGTGTCGGGTGCTACTAAACACCGTCTGCATTCTAGTATATATTTATAACTAGAAAAGGAAATTTAAAGTGAGAAGTTCTCACCGACTAGCTAAACCAAACGCCACGACTCTTCTTATGTAGAAATCTTTGTCGTGCTCGCCTTTTTGCCAATTTCACTGCCGTAGTCACTACATATATAAAAATCACATTTTTATATTGTTGCTATGTATATAAAAATCACATTTTTATACTACTACTATATAGTTAAAAATTCTATTTTTATACCGTTGTTCATATAGTAAAGATCAAATCTTTACTATCTATATAATATAAAAATCGTATTTTTATTATCTCTACTATATAAAAATCATATTTTTATTCTTTCTATAATATAAAAATCATATTTTTATTCTACTTAATTCGTCAAAAACCATAGAAGCTTTACAGCGGAGAAAACTCACTTTTTTTTCTAACGCCCGGATTCGCTGTTCGTGTTCCAAAATTTGCAAACGAGCTCCAATCTTCACACCATCTTTTTTTTCTAGCTTAAACGCGCCATTCCGGACAACTTTCGCCTAAGGGTCTTTTTGCCGAAAATGCTCCAATTCGCCAGAATTCGCGAAAGTACTTTGGTCTAGAGGGACTTTGGCCAGAAACACACCGTTTGAGAGATATAGACCAAAACAGTCCGGGGTGTTTTGTGCAAAACGGGAATTTAGGTGAAGATGAGTTTTTGAGTGTAGCGGGGCCCGCGGCCGGAGTTGGGTGGCCAGCGGGCGGTGGCGGGCCTGATGGACGTGGGGGAGGGTGCTAAGGGCGGTGGTGGGGTCCGTGGTGGCCGCGATGGTGGTGGTTGATGATTTGGGGGTTTAGGGTTCATGAAAAGAGGAGAGTGAAGGAGGAGGAGGAAGAGGAGGAGGAGGGGAGGAAGAGAGGGGGGTGCGGCGGCTCGCCGGAGGCCGGTGGAGGAGGGGGCAGCGGCGGTGGGGTGGAGCTCTCCATTTTTGAGTTTTTGTGGAGGAAGGAGGAAATGAAAATAATGAAGTAGAAAAAGAAGTAAAAGTGTTTATATGCTCGTTTCCCGCGTATCGCCTGAACGCTAACGATCTCCAATCGCCGCGGATTTCGGACATGAAATAGTAGACGTGAAGACGAGTCCAACGAAATAAGTTTCGTCGAATTCCGAGTTCGTTTGACCGTTCAAAAAAAATCACGAAAATGCTCAGATAAGCTCTAAAAATGCGATTTTGGCGCACCTTTTTTTATCGCACGCTCACACGCTAACTCTAAAAATCATGCCCTCTTGGATTTAACCATTATTAGACGATACGAATCCAAAAAAAAAAGTAGAATCGAATTCTGAGGTCGTATCAGTAATGTTCCTTTGTAAAATGACTACTCGTTTTACCCTGAACTGTTTTAACTCGCACGACCACATACTGACTCTGTTCGACGCGCCCTTTGGAACATAACAATAATTTGTCATTATGAATCCATAAAAATTTATCTCGTCGAGTTCTGAGCTCGTATGCAAAATTTTACTTTTTAATGGCTATGTATTGTTAACCGAACAACTCCAGCCCATAGCCACTATTCCGGATATCGGAATATATCGAAGCTTATACTTTTCGGAGTTCTAAATGGCATTTTGAACTCAATGGAAGTGGTTTCGAGTCCAAATTCATCTGTATGCAAAATTGACTTTTTGGGCCATGTATAATTTACATAGCGACTATTCTGAGTTTTCAACTGGGCATAACTTTTGATTCCCGCTATGAAATTTCGATTTTTCAGATTCGTTGGAAAGATATTCTCAGCTAAATTCTAATATTTTTGGTTTCGCCAAAATCCGGTTTATTTTGCACCCGGTATGTTCAATTGAAATTTGAAATCGAATTATCGAACTACCGCGCCATTTTCAATTCCTTTTATAATTATAAATAAATATTTATATTCTAACGACGATCTATATAAATATACACGTTCTAATTCTATTCAAAATAAATTTCTCGTCATTATTATTTAAAATAATTCATTTTAAATATTCAAAATTCATTAAAATTGCCAAAATAAAATTTTTACATTGGCTCAGAATTTCCGGGTTGTTACAACAAACATACACCAAGTGCTTGGGAATGTCACCATATAATCAGAGTCAAACATACATGATGTAATGGGCTTATAACAGGGTTTTCTCATAGCAAAATTGAGTATTAACTATTACTGCTGACTATCCTTCAATCAGACAATAACATTAACACCTAGGCACTGCATACGAATTTATAGGGTGCCCAATTCATCCATTGCAATCAAAAATACTAGTCAGACTTATAGATCTACATCTAATATCAACTGATAATCAACCATGTATTCAATCAATCTATCACAACCAAACATTCATAGAAAAGAAACAAGTAAACATGCAGTAGCTATAAAAGAACGCGGACTGCCTAATTTAGGTCTTATTGCCACATTTTGAGTGAGGTTTTACTCACCTAATCTGTCGATTCATCCCCGATTTTCCAAGGAGCTGCAGCTCATCTCCATTTCGTTTCCACCTCTATCTTTATTGCGAGAGAATTGCTTTAGATTCCTCGATCAAAGCTTCGATCTTCCCAGATCTGATGTCGCTTCCCCTCTAGAGTCCATCTCCCTTACGAATCCATTCTATTTGATGCGGACGATGTTTTTTTAATCGAATTTCCACAATTTGGCTTGTTAGGGCTTTCTAACGAGCGTTGAAAGTTGTGTTAACAGATTCGGAAAGCTCCTCATCGAAGCTCCTCAATTCAACAAGCTCCTCCTCCCATCATGCAATTAATTCGAAGCCAAATATTCCTCAAACCTGCGATTAGATCTAAACTGACAACGAGCGTTGAAGCTCAAAAGGCGAAATGAGAAAGGTAATATCGAATTGGAGATTTACCAGTGGAAATCGCAGTAGACTTAAGGTTTGACATCTTAGATTTAGTTTCATTCGATTTAGGGTACTCGGCCATTTGGGAAATTGGTTTACGGTAGGATGATGAGAGTGAGAATATTATTAATGTTCTGGAAATATCGTCTCTTTCTATTTACATTCAAAATTTTCACGATGGAGCCCAAAAAAAAAAGGTTTAGAGCTATTTTTTCGGGAACCAGAATAGAAACTTGTGGAAAGTATCACCCAGTAAAATTTTAAATGTACAAGAAAATAGTTATTCGTGTAATACATAAAGTTGTAATAATTTTTGCCTATACAAGCTTTTTTATTTTAGATATTTTTAGATTTTATGGAGTTTATATATTATATAAAATTTGAGATTATTTTAAGATGTGTATCTTTTTATTTTTCAAATTTTATGAATATTAATTACTAATTTAACTTCAATTAACTAAAACTGGTGAAAACGGTTGCTAAATATACAATTTTTGCAACTGGTTTGAAAGTGTAGTCGCAAATAATATGTCTATTGCAATAGGAATGAAAGAGCAGTTGCTAAAAGTATGTTTTCGCAACAGGCATGAAAGCGCTATTGCGAAAAATATGTTTTTCGCAACAGGAAGGAAAAAGTTGTTAAATCTTATCAATTGCAACAGCTACGAAAGGTCTGTTGCTAAATATCATTTACTGCAACTGACATTTGAGGCATGTTGCAAATAGCTAGTTGCAATAGGGTAATTTTCTTGTAGTGATAGAGTTAGAAAATTCTAGTTTAATAACTAAATTAGAAAGTATTTCTAAAAATATAAATAATTTTAACAAGGGTAGAGAGTTTATCTAAAATTTTAGAAAATTCTCAATTGGTTTTTAATAAAAAAGGACTTGGATATGATAATAAAATAAATTCAGAAAGGAAGTCCAATTTTGAAAATTCTAACAATATACCGGGAATTTCTAGTAGAAAATTAAATACTTCTACTAAGAAAAAATATTTGGAAAATATTAGTATATGGATTCCTAAAACAAATAATATTCTTATTAGGAATAAATATATTAAAAATCTTTTAGATACGGTTCATTATAATAGTAATTTTTTTTTCAAAAAGGAATCTAAGCCCTCTTGGGTTTGGCTTCCTAAGACTTAACCCTTAGGACAATAACGGAAGAAGTGGGCACCATATTTATTTTTATTTTTTGCAGGTACCACTGAGTTTATGTTTGTGACTAGCTCAACCAAAAAGAATTTCTCAAAAACTTATTCTTTTATGTAAGTAATTTATTTTAGTTCTATAAAATAAGTATAATATAATTTTTGCATAAACATAGGAGTTCATGATTTTTTTCTGTAAGTATTTTCATTTTGTTATATATATAGGTTGTTAAAAATTAGTGCTAATATAAATAACCTATGATTAAGCATTTTTGTTTTCTAACGTACAAATTATTTTTCGGTTTTTTTTTCTAAGAATGGTTAAGTTTCACATAGCCCTTCATCTTGTATACTATGTTTACCATATATATTAATATAAATACCAGAGAAAAAGAGCTCTTATTCTCAAATCAAATAATAATACAATAACCAGAAACTATATAGTATCATGTCAAAACAAGAAAAAAATACCTCAACTTCAACCAAATCATCCGACAAAACGTCATCGAATTCTATTAACATCCTTACATCTCCAACTCCAAACGAAGAACCAGTTCTCCGCTGGCAAGAGTATCACACCGGATACACTCCGAAAGGAAAGAAAAGAAGAGAGAGTTATGGATCTCCATCAGTAAGGGATAAAATTGATGACATAAGACACTACCAAAATGAGTAATTAAAGCTACAAAGAGAGCTATATTTTGAATAAAATCAAACATTGGATAGACTTACATTTCTCGAAACAGTAGCACTATGAATATGTGGTCGATCAGCGGTTTTAGAACCAAGACACTATCCTTATTCTATAACTCCGGAATCATCAAGGAGACCTTCTACACTATGGAGTACATGGAAGAAAACTAACAAGAGTAAGAAGGATAGTCCTAATTCTTAGGAGAAGGATTATCAGCAAAATGAAGGAGCTAGAACACCAAGAAAATTGACCTCATCCGAAGAGTAGTTATCGATTTGTATGATTATTTCTTTTTGGTAAAATAAGACTTGCATTGATCGATATTGCAAATTCTTGCCGATGTTTTTGATTAACAAAGTTCTACTGTATTTTTTGATAAATATATGTGTTTTTCTTTTAAAATAAGTTTAAAATCAATATACATTCATAAAATAAATCCCAGAAATTAAAAACAAAGGTTACTGTGTAAAATAACATTAACCAGTCAACTGGTATATTACCAACCAGTCGACTGATTGCCTGGAACCCAAATGTTTGGTTCCAGGTATACACGCACCTTTATAACCCTTAACCTTTTATTTTTTCATTCCTTAAGCCTTCTAAAAAACTTCCAAAACCCTAAAAATTTCGAAATCCTCTCATGGCTCCTAAAAAACAATTAGATACAGGATCTTCTTCAAGGACTAGATCCAAGAAGGCAGAAGAATCCTCTATAAATCAGTGGTTTTGGAACGATGTGGCTAGAAAGAGGTGAAAGGTTCTATCTTAAGTAAAATTCATGGTTGGTCCTTTTGCAAAGTTTGAAGATTTTAACACCTATGGTCTACAACAATTAGCAAACCAAGGTAGACTTGAAACTCTCTTGGATTACAATCAAAATAATGTTAAAATTAATGTCACTATGATCAAACTATTCCTAGCCAACATGAATCTAGATCACCAAAAACCGAGTAATTAACGTAATTGTGTATGGAGTCTTGTGTGCAGAAAACCTATTTTCATAACCATTGACAGAGTTGGAGAAGTGTTGAATTCACCAACGGATGGAATTGCATTATCCGAATTAACTTATGAATATGGAGTACGGGATGAAATTAGTCATCTCTTTATGGATGATGACTCGGATGGAACTAAAACTAAGGGATTAAGACCTAATGCGAGGGTACTCCATCATGCCCTTACTCAGACAATACATCCTAGGTCCGGAACTCACGACCTTGTATACTCAGACACTTTCAGGGCTTTATATGCAACATTTGGAAATGTTAGGGTTAATTGGATGCAAACTATTATGGATCATCTTCTCCTGTATACACAAGGAATCACCACATATTTTTATAATGGAGAATATTTGATGAGAATTTTTTAGAGTGCAAAGATTCCAAAACCGGACTCGGAAATGATTGAAATAAAATTTCTAGACAAAAAGAATTTAAAGCAAATGCACATGCCTCCTCCACAAGTTCGCATTATGAGTTTAGAGGAATGGAGAAATAGGAATTCGGATCAACCATCATCGAGTACCACTCGAGCAAATCCAGAAGATGTTCGTCTCACGGAACCAAATCAAACAAAAAAGCAAGCTATTGATATAGTTGCACGCAATCAACTCCTCCTAGAAGCAAGGCTCAAAAGGATGGATAAGAAGAATGACAAAAAGTTTGATAAGATTAAAGATTTTCTAGGAAGGATGTGGAAATCTATCTCAAGTTCTCTTGTGGCAATTGGTCACATAACGGATCCGGAAAAGCGACCAATTTCATCTCTTAACTGGACCTCTTCTGAAGAAATCGAATCCGATGAAGCTTAAGTATGATGTTGGGAAATTTATTTCCTTTAGTATTGTTTTAAAAACTCTTATTTTGGTTGTATAATAATGTTCTTATTTTGTTTATAACACTCTTAGCTTGGTTATGTTTAGTTGTTTGATGACCTTCTTAGTTTGGATTGTGTAATGACTCTATTTTGGTTGTGTCATCTATGGGATTTCTATGTTCATTATGCAATCTATCATTTTTAGCTCAAGTTTCTCTTCGATTATCATGTGCTTGAAATATCTTAATTTCCTTTTAATCGATGACAAAGGGGGAGAAATATCTCTTATGATATCTATGTTATACACCATATTTATGTATATCTATGTTATACACCATATTTATATTTCCGTGCTATTATATTTTCCATATTATTGGAAAATTGTGCTAACACTTGTGAATACAGGATTCAAATGGTAAGTATATAAAATATATGAACTAAAAAATTTGTGTAGAAATTCAGGGGGAGTTATACATTCAGGAGGAGAAAAATCAAAGTGTTGTCATCAATCAAAAAGGGGGAGAATGTCGAATAACGAGATTTTGATCGATGTCAACGAATAAAGCTACTATGAGAATCAAATCATAAAGATAAGGTTTTATATATATATATATATTTGTATGTATGTATATGTACATTGAGTCATGTTAGAATTATGTTAAAATCTATCCTCAAGTATACACGAATGTGCTAATCAAGTTTATATATATATATATAATTTAAAACCTTCAAAAAAGCCAGACTGTGTATAAAATTGCCTACCAGTCGACTGGTTGGAAATCCACCAGTCGACTGGTCGAGCAATTTTTGCACATATCGGCTAGTTTTAAAAGTTTTACATAAATAAATTTTTTCTACCAGTCAACTGATGATTTATAACCGGTCGACTGATTCGACCCAGAACTTGTTTTCTGAAGAGTTGCTTCCATTCATGAAGAGATTCCTCTTCACTAATCAAAGGAAATGGACATATCTTTTATGGAAACTATTCATGAATGATTGCTACTCTTAGACTATTATATAAACAACTTCAATCATGTTTTATAATAATCTAATCTTTCCGAATTTTACTGATTTTTCTGATCATCATTCTAATCTCTCCATTTACATTCTTTGTAGTTAAAAGCTTTCCAATTTCAATACTTGTTGAATCCGTGAATCATATTAATATCATTTGATTCAACAAGTAAATTTTACTTCCTTAAATCTCCGCATTCAAAGCATATACTCGAGGATCAGATTTTAGGAAAGTTGTACTTAAAGTATTGGTTATCCGTGTTGACTCGAGAACACAAATCAGAAGTCAAACTCTTATAATTATTGAAGACCTGTGTAGTTGCTCAGGCGAGAGGCATCCTTGTTGGGGCTCGGGTGTACTGACCTATTCCTCCGAGTTAAGAGATGGCGTTGTTAGTGAATTCCGAAGAGGAGCTTCGGGACCGGAAGTAGGGCGGGAAGTCCGAACCAGTATAAAATTCTTGATGTCTTTTTAACTTACTTTACCGTATTTTATTATTTGTGATACATCATATTAATCTCTATTTACTTGCATAACTATTATAGAATCAACTAGTTAGTATCACATTTATATTCCACAATATCCATATAAAAAGATCCTTAAGTCGTAGACATATTGACTTTTCAGTATCAACCTTTGATGCAAACATTCAGATGCTTTCACTGAGAACGACTTAAGTTCTCAACCTCTAACTCTCTCAAGTTTCCATGCTTATTGAATTTGAAAAGATCTATATCGAAAGCTTGAACTCACGGCTAGAAATAAGACTTTTTCCTCTCGTGTTGCTGCCACTACCCATGATGATCGTAGAGATGTGCATCTATCCAGCAACCTTATTCAAATAATCAATATCTTATCGCTCTCGATGCAGTTACTGCTTCCAACGCTGATGGTTCATTTACTAGAGTCCAACTGGAGAATATGAAGAAGTGCTTGAAGGAACTCAACAACAGTTGAACACTCAGATCCAACAAAGCATTTATATAATGTAACGGCTGCAATAAGCAACTCAAGCTAATGTCCAACGGCTTGAGAGAAACACGAGAACTCTTATTCTTGTCAATTATGTATCAAAAAGCTCCTCGTCTTCATCGCAACAGAGTTCTAGGAATTAGCGGAAGAGAACAGATGACAGTGCGGGCATCACTATCGTAGAGGTGGCGATCCCTTTGGGTCATCCCTGGATCGATGTCGATCCATTTTAAAGGGTCGGGCGAAATCCTACACATATGGATTCCTATGCTACTTTCATCCAAAACTTAATTCCATGATTTCCAGCCATCAACCGGAACCAAGCTACAATGACTCAACCTTCGAGAAAAGAGTGTAACGATGTCGTTCAACCAAGGAGGTCATCCCGGAATCACCAATTTTGAGTTAGAACGTGACCATTGTCAATTGACGGAGATCACAACCCCTGACCTCATCGCCATGATCCAGTTAACAAATCATGAGAGGGTCTAAAAGACAAGCCGACAACTAAAAATTCATATCGAAGCGATATCCTTTTACCGAAGGTGTCCTTGATGTTGAATGTCCACAGTGATTCAACATATGCCTATAACGAGTAATTATTCAAATAAAACTAATCCATGACAGTTCCTAAATAAATGAGAGTGGCATACGGTCTACGTTGTGCTAGCAACCTCTCGGGATGATGTGATTTTTTGAACTATATAAGGCTTCTCCAGAATGATTACGGCCAGAATGTATTGATGGAGGTGGAGGAATCAAAGAAGGAGCCGGCAGGGGCACTATGGATCGTGCAACACCTCTAGACTCTTCTTGGCGACTGGGGGGTATATCATGTTATTTCTAAGGAGGAGACCTCGATAGAGGGCGGCGTTCAATATCAAAGTCATGTTGTTCCTCGTCCCAACAGTATCGACTACCTTGTTGTCAATGGTCCGAGCCTCTATGACGCTTAGTTAATGTGAGACACTACCACCCAAGTCTCTATGGTAGCTGATTTTTCCTTTTCCATTGTACCCGCACAAAGGGAAAAAACATAAATCAAAATCACTCGATAGCACACATACAAGTGTTGTGATGTGTGGCATTTGTGTTGTGTGTGTCCTAGTATCCCCATATGGACCAATTTTCAATTTACTCAGTAATCTCTTCGACGCATGTCGATAGTGTTGATCCCTCGAAGTTTGAGAAAAAGCTATCTACATTAATGTTGTCAAAGTCAAACTTTGAAGTTTCAAGCGGAATGTCGTCAAGTTCCTTGAATGCGTCTTCAACATATGCGTATTTTCCCCATTGGTAGCAGGGGTGAGAGATGCGGGCTTCGAAGCTTGGCACCTTTTTGAGCTTAACCACCATAGAAGGATGAGGTGTATGCGGTACACTTTCCTCTTGTCCAACTCCATCAATACTTGCTACCTCTCCGCCTTCAACATCACCCTGAGCCCCTTACAGTTCTTATTCTAATACGGGAGGTACGACAAGGTGAACGTCATCGCCACCTTCCTCCTCTCCCTACTAATACCTCGGCTACGACCTCCTCTTTCCTCATCACCATCACCACCGATTGCCCGATCATCTCTTAATAAACTGGTGGCACGGAGGAAATCATCGAAAATCAATAGCTTCGCATCCCGAAATATCGAGTGAATAGCCTTCGGGATAGCCTCTCTGTTTAAATACTCCGAAATATCATGTGAACGTCATCCCGGAATAGCCTTCGGGATTGCCTACACAATTCACACATCATATTAATTGAGAGCTTACGACTCGATTGACGTACAACCACATGTAAGTAAGACTGACACTTATATCCTTCAAACCAACATCGCACAATTTTGGAGGGAAACACACATAAAACCATTCATATTTGAAGTTATTGAGCTTGTTTTACCCCTCGACGTGACGTGACTGTTGGATGATGCTTCTAATAAAGTAAGAGACGGTGTAGCACTTCGCGCTCAAAATTATGTATCTGGTATCCTCTGCTATAGGTCACGGTATAAATTCTCTAAGAATAACTTATATGTGTCTAATAGAAACACATAATTGTTCGGGTACAGTTGCGTGGGAGCCAATATCATATATAAAAAAGTCTAAAGGCGGAATGCACCATTCCAGGCATGTATCCTTCCATGGATGTATGAGCTTTATCCTCTCAACTTGGGACTTGCACATCCTCATATGGAATGTTATGCTTGGCGCATATCCTTCTTAGCATTGGTTCTTCAATCCTCTACGACACTGAATCGACCGGGATCCTCCAAGATAGCAACTCCCTCTAATGCGTCTGAAGATGAAGAAATAATTTATGCACCCGCTTCTAAGGCTTTCTGAGGACCTTATACTTGTTACAGCCCCATGGACTGCACCATCTGGTGAGTCGGGTTTGACCTTTTTGATTTTCTAAGAGCTCGATTCAACATTCGAATCATTGGAAGACTAGCTTAATGAAGAAATCTATGTTGATCTTTTGGCTTTAATAACTTCTATATGGTATGTACATCTCGGTCTAATAAGCTAGTAAACTCATTAAATAATTGTAGTTAGCATGATTAACTTATAACCCCATGTGCTTAGTGTAAACTAATGCAGTGCATGATGTATCGTGCGTGTATATGCAATTTAGAAATTCAATGGTAAGTGACAACAAGATTCGGTTTTGTACTGGAGCGACCGTCATCGATGACCGTCTTACCAGTCATCAAACTGATGATCGTGGAGTTCTATCGAGTTTTAGGATCGAATACCGACACTTAAAATTTTGTTTTCGATCATATGCCCAATGTCCAGAGTATATGTCATATTCCTATGTACATGTCCATAGCGCCTAAGTGTGGTGTTTGTGAGCCAACGGGGACATTGGGCTCTGTAGGAGGGGAGAATCTAAGTCCCACATCGTGGAAGCCTGTGTGAAGTGGGTACTTATATATTAGAGCCCATCTCTTACTAACGCCGAGGCCTTTTGAGGAACAAAACCCCACACCTATATGGTGGCTAAGTTGGGGATAATATCTTGCGTAAACGGAGGTGCGGGTTGTTACAAGGATTCTATCCAGATTGTTTGGGTCTGACAAATCAATAATCAGGCTCAACAAAATCAAGCAAATCAAATTGCAGACAAGCCGAAGTCCCATACTTATACCGTCGAAAATCGACCACGTCTCATTCAGTCAGAAGGGAACATCGCTTGGCTAATACAACTCAATGGAAGGATCACAATCATTTGCGAAAAGCCACATGGAGTCCACTCCAACAGCCAAAATTTATCTCGATTCAAAGCACGTCATAAGCAAGACGTACTTAAAGGGAAAATGTTACTCGGCTTTTATACCCGATCATTTTCAGCTATCCAGATTGACACAACTTGACGCTTATCAAGATAAATAGCCTAGAATGACGGTCCAAATGTTCAAACACCTAGTATGGATAGCATTGTGAGACAACGGTCAAACAAATACAATAGAATGTCATCTGAGAACTAGCTAAGTGAGGGATTAGCTTAATTCTATTCTTTGGATCGGTATGACTAAATGATGAACCAACTGCAAGTTCAAGTTCATCCAATATCACTTCATCTATCTCATATGACAAGATAACTACTAAAATCAGTGTCAGAACTACAAAGAGGACATCAATATAAAGCAACCATAAGGATCGCACAACTCGGATTGACATTCAGAGGGATCAATATTGATCCCTCTATACGAATCGGTACCTATCGCAGACATGAAGCAATCCTAGTTTGGGCTCCCTCTATGTGACTCCGTTAATGGCCTCCGACTTTCTCGAAAGGTATTTCTGGCGACCTACATGTAAAAAGGAAGCTGTCTAGGAGAGAAATGGACTTTTTGGATTAAATTTTACTTTATACTTCTATACGTTTTGGATCCCTACCGATCTGAGACCTTGTAATCACAAACTCAGCAATAAAGTAACAAATCCTTCAAAGTGGACTTAGTTCATACAATGTTGAATCACTATAAATTGTTGTGTTATCTTATTTACAACATTTCAACTGTTAATCTCCTCTTTTACATTTACCACCTTCATTTTTGTTTTCTTCGAAACTCTAGGATATTTGTGCCACCTTTTGGTGTAGAAAATATGCTTTCACGATTCGAAACTAAAAGCTCTAAGTTCAAAAAATATTACTTCACAATGGACATCTTATGTGTTATCAAAGCGCGCGTTATACCACAAATAACGCATAGTGTTGTGTTTGTGCTATTATACTTACAATAGCAAAAGGGCTACCTGTAGGGCAAAAATAGCGCATTATTTTATCATAGCGCAAATAGCGCATAGCTCTAAATAGCACGCTATTTTGTTTTTGTTTCTTTTTTAAATGTTTGGACAATGAATTAAGCCCAAAAAAGCACGCTATTGTATTTATGACTCAGACGAAAAATGCCGTAGAGTATGACTTGAAAGAAGAAGAAATTGATGATAGTTAATATAATGAGTAATGGTTATGATTTAGATGAAACTAGTGACTATGTTTTAAAATTTTAGAAGCATAGTATAATTCTATTATTGTACACTTGAATCACGTTTAACTTTAGTTTATTTGAACCTTGTTATTGTAGAATTCATATATTATTTTCATTTGATCTTATTTTTACTTTACAAACTTTTCTTATTTATAATTTTTTCTTTGTACTTGTTAGTGGATTTAAAAAAAACATTTTGTACAAAAGTGTATTTTCATGCATTTTTCTTAGAGTTTTACATCACCATAATTGATAAATAAAAATAAATTTCATTATAACTCACAATTATAAGAATATATTTCAAATTTGTAAGGCACAAATATATTATATCCATAAATTATTTTGAATGTACAATATGAACTTATCAAAATTTCTGTAATATAGTTACATTTTACATAAACAAAAATATTTAATACATGCATAAAGTATGGTAGTGTTATTTGGAGTCTTGAATGGTTTGAATATGACGCAAAATATACAAAAAAAAAATATCAGTTAAACAAAATATACTTGATTACATTTTTTTTCTAAATGAACACAATAACGCATGCAATAGCGCATAGCGCAAGCCCTACGCCATGACTACACTGGACATCTTAGAGTTGTTACTATCTGGCCAGTGGCAGTTCTTTTAATGCTTGAGGTATGAACTATTACCATTAGTGGTAACCAAGGTCTAGGTGTGCCCAAAGCAATCCAATCCTTAATCCGACTTAGATCAGTTGTACGTATTTCATACAAGAAGTACAATAATTGCACATACTTTGCTCTAAAATACTTGCATATACTTTGTCTATTTTACAAATAAACTATCTTGGCCATCCTTTAACTAAATGCATACCAATGCCCGATTTTGTTAAATAAAATGGGCACTGAGTACCACTGTGCATACTTCAGAGTATTATAAAGGATTTCCGTCACTAGAAAAATTATATTTGTATAGATACCCACCCCTTGAGTAGCACATTCCTGCTACCTATACTATATAAATGTAGTTGATCTCCAGACTGGAAGTACATATGTTCAAGTCTTAAGATTTCCCCTGTATCTACAATTTTTTTCCCATTAAAGAAAATGGAATCGATACAATTTTCAACTTTCCTCTACTTCCTTCCCTTCCTATTAATATTTTACAATGTGAGGATAGTCATTGCATTACTTTCTTTCTGTTCTACTCTTCACCACTTGTTCTACTCTTCATCTCATTGTACAGGAAGCAGTAGATGTGCAGGAGACTGATATGAGGCTAGTTCAGCGACGCTGGAACTCAAAGGTCACCAAGAATTTTAGAGAGAAGATGAATGAGCTTAAGAAAAAGGGAAAGCAACCAAAGTGGATGGGAGATGAAGTGTTTGAGAAGATGGTTGTGTGGTGGGACATGCCTGAGTTCAAGATAAATTTATAACAAATCTAATTTAATTTTTTGCCGATTTTAAATAATTTGTCAATGTACATTTCCAGGCTGAGTCAGAAAAGAACACCGCAAACAGGAACAAGAATCTAGTAACTCATCGCGGAGGATCTAAGTCTTTCCAGCATCACCGCGAGGACTTGGTAAATTTGTTAATTCTTACATGTATATTGATTAGTTCAGTGATTGACAATGTGCAATTAATTATTCAAATTACCAACTACAGGAACGATTTTATGGACATGTCGTGTCATACATGGATGTCCTTACTCACACCCATGCATCCAGGAAGGTAGACGAGGCTGGCAACGTCACGTATGAGTGGGATGATCAGGACAACGAGACACGGTCATACGTATGTGTATTTTAAATATTACAAGCATGAATTTATTAGTTTATTAATTACTAGTTAATGTAAAATAAAATCATCGTTTTATTATTTGTCAAATGAAATTGTTTTTTGCATTATAGGCAAAGTTCCAGGAGGCGCGGGCTCATGCGCTTGAGGAGTCGGGCCATGATGAGTTGACGCGTGAGGATGAAGAAAACTTATTTGATGCTGTTACGGAAAAACACAGTGGAGCAAGCGTTATGGATTCGGTAACCTGACGGTAATATTCGTATAGCATAAATTATTTACATCTACATTATTAAATGTTTTTTCTCTGTTAAGACTTACTTTTACTAGAAATGTCTTCGGTCACTAATAATGATGTATGTATAACAAATTACTTGTATAAAAATTGCATGATATAAAATTTGCATGTTATAAAAATTGTATGTTAGCATTGTTAAAATGACTTTGAAATTGTATGTTATAACAATTACTTGTAAATAAAAATTACTTATTAAAATTACTTGTATAACAAATTACTTGTATAAAAATTGCATGTTATAAAAACTGTATGTTCACTAATATGATTTTGTTATGAATTCATTTTGTATGTTATAAAAATTGTATGTTAGCATTGTTAAAATGACTTTGAAATTGTATGTTATAACAATTACTTGTAAATCAAAATTACTTGTATAACAAATAATTTGTATAAAAATTGCATGTTATAAAAAGTTTATGTTCACTAATATGATTTTGTTATGAATTCATTTTGTATGTTATAAAAATTGTATGTTAGAATTGCTAAAATGACTATGAAATTATATGTTAGCATTGTTAGCTATGATATTGTTATGATTTAATTTTGTTATGATTTCAATTCATTTCTGTCTAAGAGTATCTTTTGATCGTTTTCTTCTATACTTGTATTTGCAGGTTCGACAAGACAAGAATGCACAAGACAAGGAAGAAATTAAGGAGTTGCGAGCGTTGATTGAGCAGCTGCAGGACCAGAATCGCGTGCAAAGTATGCAGATTGAGCAGCTGAATCAAATGGTTGCAGAGTACATGCATAATCATGGTGACGTTCCTTCATCGTCTGCTTCTAGAGATCATAGCGACGATGCAGCTTGAGGTATGTGTTTTGATGCTCGGTTGGGGATGTGTTTTGTTTTGATGTATGACGAGACAAGTTTGAATGTGTTTTGATGGTTTGTATATATTGGTAAGCTTTGTTGACAAGTTTGGATGCTTTTTTGGATGTTTGTATATATTGGTATGTTTCGTAGACATGCTTGGATGATTTTTTGGATGTGTAGATAGTTTTTCCTGTATATATCGATGTTTATTCATTTTATTTTGGTTGTTTGTATTGCTTGTGGTATATATGTGTCGCATAATTGTGGAATTGGTTGGAAATAGATTGGGAATGAAAATGGAATAGAAATGAGATGAGTTGGGGAGGCTGGAAGGTAGTTCGCTTGTTGTTATAAAAAAATTACCTAGTATTTGCAACGGCTATCAACGGTTTCCAACGACAATATGGACATTGTTTTCAATCAGTTTCCAATGGTTTTACTATTGGAATCCGTTGGAATAGCCGTTGGAAACATTCCGTTGTATCCGTTGGAAGTCATAAACACTATTCCAACGGCTTCCAACGGCCGCCAACAGCTTGGAATAACCATATGTTCTTGTAGTGATACATATATATATATATATGTATGTATATATGTGTATATATATACACACACATATACATATATATGTAAGGTTGAAGCATGATTGTTTACGAAGGCCAAATCCAAATCTTGTTCTACTCAATTCTGTTGTTGCTCTCTCTTATAGCAATGTGAGTGGAATCTATCCGAGTTTGCTATTTTTCTATAATTTGTTAGTTTAAGACTTGGACCATTTATAAACCATAACGACTTATTTAATAAAATAAAAGGATTTTAATATATACAGAATATCGATTTAACGATGAAATTTAATAATGTTGAGTTTAAATCCAAACTTGTTTATTTTGAAGCTAGATGATATTTTATTTGGATATATACGATCACATTAATTTATTATTATTAAATTGAATTGTTTTTGAATTTATTAACATTTTATTGGTTTTATTTAAGCCTTAAAAATAGTCATTTTGCAAATAACCTTCGTTTCGACGAAACTAATTTTATTAAATCCGTAATGATTAATTATTGCTAGATTTCAAATTTCACGCCAATCAGAGTTATGTTGTAACTATGCGAAATTAATATGTGAATCTATCAATAATTTGAATACAAAATAATGCGGTTAGTACAAACGAACTCGGATTTTGACGAAACAAATTTCATTGGGTCCGAAATATCAAACTATAGTTGTATGTCCATTTTCATCAAAATTGGATATCGTATGTGACCATACGAATTTTTAAACGATGAACGTAAACGGCGATTGAATAAATCTGAAATAATAATTGAATAAAATATTATTTTCTCTCCCCTATAAATATACCACTACCTAAACCTAATTTCTTCATTCCCGTTGTCAAAAAAATCCTGAGCCGCAACAAAAGCTCAAAAAGTGAATTTGAAAAATCATTAAAATTCAAACAAAATTCCATAAATTATAGAACTCATATATTAAGATTCATGTGAGGATTCTCTTCATTCTTGTGTGATTATTTAGGGGATTCGAACATATATGGTTCGCTGTCTTTTTTGTGCATGTGAATAGGATTGGGGATTGAGCATGATTAGAGCATTTAATCACAAAAGGGAGTTGAGATTTGGATTGAGGGAAGGAATAAAGTTTTAATTTTTGGGGATTTAATGAATTAAATCATGTCGCACTTATTACTGTGGTGCGTGAATGGGTGTTGATCGACATGATTCTCTTAGGTGCTGCGAGTTTGGTATAATGGCGATGGAATCAAAAGGAGGAGAAGAGAAGTTCTTCGAAATATCTGGTGTTGGATTTAGTGAAGGATGGCATGAGATATGTGGAAGAGAAGTTGTGAAATGTCCATGCGAAATTGCGTTTGAATGTTTAACGGGTGGAAGAAGGAATGAGCGGGCGGTTAGAAGCTTAAACGTGGATTAGAGGATGTACTTAAGGTGTTAGTTAAATAATTATTTATGTTAATGACTTTTAAATGTGTTCAAAACTTATAAAAATCATAACTTTTACCATACGTTATCATAATCTGACGAAACAAGTTATGTTGGGATCGTATGAACGAAGCCTACACAATGAAACTAGTTTGGGGCAATATGGAACTCATTGGAAGTTATGGAAAGATAAAATGCCTGATCAGATCTATCAGCAGTTAATCATTATTCAACGATTAATGACCAAAGTGAGTAAACTTCTAACTCTGTCCAGTTTATAAATTTTATCAACATATTTTAGAGTTGATAAATTATGATCGGATGTTGTGTGATGATTGTTTGGATAAATTGATATATATATATATATATCAATTGTTGCTATTATATATACTAGTTATATTTAAGGTTGATAGTTGGATGTTCCCGCACATTTTAGCGGATGAGACCCAATGCACCACACAATAGCGTATGACCGTCTATACCACGATATCCCACCTCGATGCGGGGTTGGTATTATTTATGTTGTATAACATTTGTGGATGTAGGAAAAACAGGTTGGAGTGATCCAATTGGATTCCTCAAAATTATTATAGTCTGTATTCATATATATACACACACACACACACACATTGTGAATTTTCAAAATAATAATAATAATAATAACATATATATACATATACACTGTGATATATGACGTGTTAGATGTTCTATGATGGATTTTGTTGTGTTTGGATGTTTGAATAGCACTGGCCCTAAATATTGATATTTAAAATATCATAAGAAGGGATTTTGAGAATTAAAAGGAAAAATCTATTTTTCCAAGATAGAAATTTAATTTCGAATGGGCTAGAAATTAATAACTTGTTTTTAATAATACAAACAAGTAGCTTAATTTATAAACGATGTTTATGAATGAAGTGGAATAATTATCATTAGATAATTCAGGAATGTAAAGTCAATAATGAATTTAAAAAGGGAAAGTGAGAATCGTTTTAAAAAGGAAACGTTGAAATTTATTTTGATGTTCGGCATGTGAATATAATTGAAATAAATCTATAAGGATATATAATTGGAATTCGGTATATCGAATTTTATAAAAATAATTTATTTTCAGAAATTATATATTATATAAAATAGTACTTGACAAAGAAATTTATATTTTGTTCAAAACCAATAATTTATATTTGGATATGAAGTCGATATAAATTTATAGACTTGTTAGATAAAATCAGCTAGAAGATTGATGTGTAAACGAGATTTGATAATGAATTAGAATGTGAATGAGTTATAAAATGACTAGATAGATGGAATTTGAACCTGTAATAGTATTTACAATTGAATCAAGATTGATTTGATATAACGAGTCTAGATTTCTATAAAGAAATAATATTCACATTTTAAAGTGGATAACGGTTTAAAAGCAATCGTTTTGCAGATTTGAGTGTTATAAGGGAATTGGTAAGGATTTATAAGTGATAAATTCAAAAGTGAATTTAGAATGAAAATGGAAATGGAGTTGACCAGAAATGGTAATTTTTTCCGAAGTTCGAAACGTTAATCGAATAAAAAAATATTCGAAAAGAGAGTTATACATTAAAATTCGACTATGTCAAATTCAAGAAAGCATTATTTACTTTCCGTTTTTAATAAAGATAAATTAACTGTTCATTTATTTATTTAACTATTTTTTATTTAATTATTATTTATTCAAATTAATGAATAAAATTGTATTTAAGACGTAATATCTCAGAGCATGGATTATAACACTATTGTAGTCACTGTTTTCCGTTAAAGAAGTGGATTCTTAAATTGAATCTGGAAGTTGCGTGAGCTATGTTTTATTGGTATTTGAAATTGTGAACTTTGCCCACTTTGAAGTTAAGAATGTTGTTCAGTTAAGGTCTGAGAGGTAATTATACCCCAACTTGATTGATTTCATTTTTGAAAAAGGAATGGTTAAGGTTCGATGGCGAAGTTTGGATAGAGATATGGCTAGTTAACGATGATTAATGGGTTGAGTTGAAATAACGATGTTTTACATAACATCCGTTTCAATCCAAGTAAATAAGTTTTGGAAACGTTTTCCAAATATAATCAGAGACGATTTTCTAAATATAAATATAAAAATAAGAATTTGTGAATATATGTAAATGTTTTCCAATGGTAATAACGTATATTTTCTAAATATAGAAAATAAAAAGGTGTGAATATATGGAAATGTTTTCCAACTGTGACAAGAGATTTTTTTGGAATATAGAATACAAAGAGTTAATGATCATTGGAAATGTTTTCCAAGAATCGTGAGAGACAAAACATGTTTTGTGGATTATCTGGGTAAAGATACTGAAGAGAAAATTGGAAAACGTATAAATTAATCAGATATTAATTTAAAAATGGCTCAGTGGTACTGGATGCTTGATCGGTAGAATTTCCATTTAGAAATAGGATCGTTGGTTGTATGGATGTTTCCTTTGATAGATAAATAACAGGCTATCAAAGTTTTGGCCCATTTTATATTTCCATTGTCAATATGGAGAGACCGGGATTAGGTCTAATATCTGAAAACCACTCTGCATGGGCATAAACATGACGAATCAAATATGCTGAAGATAATTGAAGATGGAGTAAAGTGCAAGGGCTGTTCTATTAGTCCTAGGTAAAAAATGCCTAAGATAGATTGGTGGGATGGTGCCGTCGATTTGTTCAGACTCAGAACATGTATGGACGAATGTCTAACAGAGTATGCCTAAAAGATACATTGATCTCTTCAAACGTATTAACGTTTGATGGTGGAGAATTCATTTCTCTTAGCTTTATACCCGTGATACTTTTAGGGAAATCAATTTATGATTTGGCGGGTTTGACGATGTGACATTCAAAGTGAAAAAGATGTGACATGTCAAAAAGGTAAGTATAGCTGCAAGCCTCACAATCGGAAAATAACAAAAATCAGGCTGACAACATGACTATGTGGGTAGCTCCCATTTGGGCGTATTTTCACATGATCTAAAGAAAAATCGATTTGGTTCTTTATTCTATCGCTGATGCATACTTCGGTAACGGTTGCTGATCCCAAGCGTTAGTGATAATACATTCGGTACACTCAAGCGAAATGAGTGGCTGGTCATGTGTGGTCGGGTTGCAAGAAGTTCTTGTTGAACCCAGTATATTCCTCTCTAGAGATACACTATCGGAAGGTGCTTCCATACCTTGTCATCGTTGGAAATCAATTCTCCAATAAGCGCCCTGAGGTTTTGATTGTATATTACGTATGCGAAGCGTGAGATGCAAACATTCCGCTAGATTGCAATTTATTTGATTAGACACTTTTATTATATCAGAATAGTGTTTATACAAAGATTGTTTTGGGTTATCATAAGGTAAAAACTATATATGTTTATGTGTGGATCAGTCTTACGATTATCTTTTCTTTTAAAAGGATTTTTAAAAGTTAAATCAAGTGGTTGGAGTTTACTCACACTAGTCCCTTGACTGACCCAGAGTTTATTTTGTTTTGTTTTACCCTAAACTCCTGGGCGCTCAAATTTGTACGGGCAGTCAAGTAGTCGGGATTCTACAGATACACTTGGAGAAGCTTGGAGCAGGATGCTTCAGCATTAGATATCTACAGTTTATTCCCGTTGTGTTGTATGTTTTGTACTCTGACGATGATATGTATATTCAGTACAGATCTGTATTTCAAAATTTATGTTATATAATATATTTTATTCGTTCCGCTGTGAGATTGGTGTTTGCTCTGATTTTGTGGTCTTTATGTTATTCGTTTTCTTCTATTCTAACTTCTCTTTCTTTCTATTTCCCACCTTCTAACTTCTATTAATGATCCGATAAATCTCTGGTGCTTGGTCAGTCGACATGATATTTGTGTCGATGATCACAGTGGCGGAGCCACATGTAGCTTGGGGTGGGCACGTGCCCACCCCAGAAAAAAAAAGTAATTGTTAGTTCCCTTACAGCCGTTATTACAAACTCAGTAATAAACTATATGCACACGGTTACCCACTATTCAGAAATTATATCTTGTTAGTTTCCTGCTGGCCGTTAGTTTCCTTCAAACAACTATAATATTCTATGCAAACAACATAAACTCTATGGCACTCCACAAGCCACATGCCCTGAGGCTATCTTGTAATATTATATGTGAAATAATTGTAATTTTCCTACTATCTCCGTTAGTTTCCTGCTATCTTGCAATCTATCAGTTCAAAAAGTTCTACTGTAACATGGAGAAGAAGAAAAATTCGGCGGCTATCGCCCCTGAACCCCCTTCCTTACTATCTTGCCCCCCCCCCCCCCCCCCCAATACTCAATTCCTGGCTACGCCACTGGATGATCAAGATCAAGATTTTGTCCATTCGTTACACTCTTGATCTTATCTCTCTCTCTTCCTACACACATACAATCTCCATAGCACCTCTGTTTTATAACACCCTAAAAGCACTCATATGTTAGCTACAAGTTTCAATTTAAATAATAATTTGAAGAGATGAGAGAATGAATGGATGGAGAAAGAAATGAAACCTGTTGTTGAAATCAGAAAGCATTATGGGGTGTTGCACATTTGGGCCAGGGGTGTCAAATGAGTTACGTTAGGTATAAATTGGTTGGTTGAAAATCAACCCAACCCATTTAACAAAGAAAAATGCCCAATCCATCATACCCATTTAGTAAATGGGCAAACCCAACCCAACCACTTAATGCATCAAATCAACCCAACTCGTCTAACCCATCTGACTGAAATTTTTGCAATAAATATAAAATGGATACATGGATACATGGACAATATTACATAAAATTAAAATATCACTCAAACTACAATATTTGCAGCATTTAACCAACGTTAATTGAACTATCATTAAAGAACAACAAAGTACATAATACAGCAGAAATCAAAATATCCTTCAGAAAATACATAACATCTCCAATCAAAAAATTAGTAGTTCCTTCAAAAATAACATAACAATTCTTTATGATTTAATCAGAAATTCACTTTAGCCTGCACATAATTAGTCTGCACAACAGAAATTCAAAATCAAAAATCACTTAAGCAAGAATTGAAAATGCAAGGCGATAAGAATTAACAACTTAAATTCCATCTTCTCTAAACCACAGCTTGAATGCCAATAAAAATACATGTATGAGATGGACAGCTTGACAGCAAAAATGAAATATTCTTCCAGGTAACTATAATCATAATGATGTTCAAGTAAGAAAGGCAAATAGACTGATATCACTAATAAAGGGTATGAAAGTTATGGAATCAGTAATTAGTTTTGTATAATTAATAGTTAACCTTTTATGCAGATGGCATTGTAAAAATTTAGCCTGCACGTCAAATTCATTGTTAATGTAGATGCAAGGTGACAGGAATTAACAACTAAATTGCAAGAATTAAAAAGAAGATGCAAGAATTTAATGCAAATAATGTTTGAATTCACAGGGAATTAATAGGAACAGATTATTTCAAACTAAACTAACTAGAATTGGAAATTAACACACAAATTAACAGCAAGTAGGATCAAATTAGAACAAATATAGAAACCGGAAATTGCAATCTTTGTCTATCGCTACTATATATTCCAGTGTTTTACATGTACCATGACAATAAACCATATATACAAGTACACCAGCAACAAACCAGTGCACAGCAGCAATGAAGAATAATGCACCGCAAGTTTACAACCATCACCAGATCAGACTACATGAACATAAGTTGATAGTCATAGACACAGTATAGCAGTCAACGCATGCACAAAAGGCAGTTTAACATAGGAAGGCAGCAAGTCAAGTGCACCAAGTACAAGTCAGTATCAAATGAACAAATTAGCTGCAAACAACAAAGTTATACAAGGATTCATATTAGATACGGGAGCAAGCAAATAGTGCATAGGAGTTTAAGCTTATTATGGTGAACAATGACCTTGTCGGTTGTTACTTACTTTAACTTGTTACTTACTTCAACTGTCAGCAATTATAATTCGTCTATTCATATATTTAGTGCATTCTATTCCTTCAACTTAAATATAATTCGATTGCACCACAAGATTCACCATATAATTGCTTAAAGCAAATATATGAATGGGACGTTATGGTGAACAATAGCAACTTAATCGGTGATTATTCGTCTATTCATATATTTAATGCATTAAATATATGGTGAACAATGACGGATTATATTCACCTGTCAGCAATTATAAGCTTATTATGTAAGAGTTGTTACTTACTTTAACTTGTTACTCACAATTCGGCGTACGCCATCAAGCGTCTCTCTGAATCAGTGATGAAACTTTAGCGTTAACCATTGAAAATAATAAACTTAAAAGCGAGGATTTACACTCTGAATGCCTAAGTCATCGATCTAGCCAATGCTAAATCAAACGCAGAGAAAGAATTAGCTATCGAAAGGGCAGAGACGGGAAAGGATTTCGAAACTTCTCGTCATTTTGAATCCTTACTTGAGGATGAAAGAATAGCAAGCAAATTTAGAAGATCAAGTGCAGTTTTTGTCCTCAAAGGTATCCAACTCAAATTCAGAGGTTGCCAAATTAACTCATAATAATGATGTTATCAAGCAAAAATCGATGAGCACAAAGGGGTTTCTGCCCCAATCCATTCCTACCATCGAGGATTATAAGAAGAAAGTATTCGATTCTCTGAAGGCCGACTCAATGCCATTATGAGAAGACCAATTTGAGAAAGCAGCATTTAGCGCTTATCGGGGAAACATGGAGAAGTTCTCGGGCATGTACTTCCCAACATACTGCCATATTGACTTAATAAAGCGAAATTTCAGGGCCTGTTAGGGGCCCCTGATCTGTGAAAAGATCGCTTTTGTTTAATTTAATTCATTTCATATATTTAATGCATTCCATTCCTTTCATATCTCACTTTTGTTCAATAAACAAGCTGAATAACCAACTCTTAACTGGTAAATTTTTATGTGGAGTATAAATGGCAACAAAATGTCGTGGTCAAAGACTCAAAATAGATTGCAGATCATGACATCTTTAGAGACTAAACAGAACAATTACATTGAGATAACAGTAAAAGGAAAATGAAGGAAATTTCCTTTCTTTTTCCTTTCATTCTTTCTTTACTAGTGCAACTGTATAATAGTGGAAAAACGGACTGTTTTTAAGACCATGTAATTCCTATAAACATTTATCTTGCTTTTTCATTAGCTTAAAACAAAACAATGACAACATATTAGTTGACCAAACTTACAAAACATATATACAACTAAATCAACGTTTTGGATTCACTACAGAAACATAGCTAGCAGAGCATGAAATACACTTTATTGTAAGAAGCAGCCGTCATCCAGAGAAATACAACTGCGTACAATTTGCTTAAATGCAACAATATCTTATATATTTTACAATAAGCAATGGGTTCATCAGCTTGCAAGCTTCAAGTCCCCATGTTCTGTTAAAATAATGCAAACATTGATGATAAAAATGTAACAATGAATGCCCAATTTTTTTAGTTAATGAGAATTAAAGATGAGTAACACCTGTTGAAGTGTTGAACACGAGTTAACACAACAAAGTGCACAAGAAGAAATGAAAACAAATCATTTCAAAATAGAACAGAAACATGAGAATGTTATTAATCAGTACTTCATCCTTATCTCTATAAATTTTATCTAGCTTTCGCCGCCTCTTGTCAATGTTGTGCCGCCAGATATTGCGACTGTCTCTGACTTGATTACCTTACCTGTCTCGAGTAATCCGTCTTCACCTGGGAATGTGTCAGTGAACCCTGATTTGGTTCAGAGCTCAGTTGTTAACCCCTTGACACCTCTATTAGCCGATATCGCCTCTTTATCGAGCTTTACTCTTGCTTGCAGCAAAGTCGTTACTTCTATGACCCTTGGCAGTTCCCCTATAGGCAGGGCAGGCAACTCAAAGATTTCATAAAGGAAATGAACTAAGTAGAAAAAAGTTCTGCTACCGTAGGCTTGAACACTGCACCTCGAACTTTAGAGAAATGCAATACAACCAACTGAGCTACAACCTACTTACAATAACTTTACCACTAATTTTTATTTATACAAATATCGTTGGTCATCTAACCCCTGCTGGCTGTTGCCCCGTCCGGCGGGTTGCCCTAGACGGCCGCCTGCTCGGACTAGCCCCCGAGCCGGCTCTGCCTATAGGTGAAAACTTTCTCGATTTCTTGATTCCACGAATACCGAGTCAAGTTAGGTTAATTCGACAATAGATAATTTTCTCGCTGACAATGAGAATGAACACTGATAAGCTTGGCATAGAAGTTCTATTTGATGATGCAACTTCCCCTTCTATTGTATTGACTCCTGCTGTGAAAATTAGTGCAACTCTCCTATTTAATGATAATGAGGACGCTGAAAAGTATCGATTAGATCTACGTCAAAAGCGAAGTCGGAAGCGGAGATCGTGACTAAATAATCTTATACCTTTTCCTTTCATTGATCGAAGCAAAAGAGGAGATTGACGGAGCAAGGAACCCTAATTTATAAATACATGGTTTGAAGTGAGAAGGGAACGTAAATTCTGTGGGTTAAACGGGCACACGGGTCAGAGTCATTGACCCAGCAATTTTAAATGGGTTAGTTGGGTCAACCCAATAATGTTACTAATAGTTAAAAGAGTTTGACCCAACCCATTAAAATTTGGGTAATTGGGATGAACATGTTTTTGACAGCCCTAATTTGAGTGCAACGGTCGCTTCTTGTGTGCGTATTATGTATTATATCATATTGTGTATCATTACTGCGATTAGCTTTGTATTCTCTGTAATTTACTATATATTATGGATTGTTTTGTCCTAATGGCACACGTGTTTATTGTTTTGTACAGAAAATACATAAAGATGAGTTATTTATTGGCCGTTTTGATACGTACTAATTATCAAAGTAGGGGTAGACGCGATTCTGTCTGAGGTAGCTTCGAGTCCAAACCGCTTTCGCGCCGCATCAAACTGTTGATCAAAACCATTATATCAACTGTTCAACCGGTTCGGTTTGGTTGTAATATAGTCTGATTTTGGTTTAGTCCGGTTTGAACTTGTATTAATATGAAATAAGAGAATGACCTTCATCAATGATCAATTTACGGTTGTGTGACGTTGTATCACTTAAAAATTAAAGCAAATAGTGTTTTTCTGAATTGAAATATTAGTTTCTAACTGTATGAATACTTCAATTTTACATTTAATGAAAAGTGAAATTGTGTTAATACATTAACCAAACATCAATGGTAATCAATGCATAAACATTAAGTATGATAACTCAAATAAAATTATAATTAGCATTATCCATAAAAATGGTATGAAAACTAATATACTAAAACTATAATTTTTTTTCTTTTGTGTTAACGATTATTATTAATATAACATACGCTGAAAATAGAATATACCTCATTAAAATACAAAATTAGATAAAAATTAGTTATATTTTTATCATAGGATTAATAGTGCGGGTATTTGGTTCGGTCCGGTTTAATACGGTTTGATCAACAGCTTAAGCCGCAACCGAACCGTATCATTGCGAGTCGTTCCGGTTTAGAATATTTGCTTTAGAAAGAAGATTCAGTTCGGTTTTCCATATCATTTTTACGGCTTGATCTAGGCGGTTTTCATATGGCGGTGCAGTTTATATCCACCCCTAGTTTCAAATGAATATTCATCTGCATACTCATGCAGCCACATTCACCGTTTATCGGAAGTAGTACACTGTGATAGTTTTGGTCCCTGTGGATGGCAGAGGTAGGGTGTCACATATATCTAAATAAGTCACCTGATTCACATCCTAACCGATGCGGGAATAAAAAGAGTTGTCTTAAGAAAAGAAGATGACAACTGAATAGCATTGATGAGATTTGGAGAAACCAAAGCTTAGTGTTTCAACTTACACAAGTTACATGTAGCATATATATTTTACCATAAAGGTTTAAAAAAATGTTTTATACCTCTATAAAATGCATATTCAAACCTAAAGCAGGTCAATATGGTTCCATCATCAGTACTGCTGAATGTACCTTACAATGAATACCATACAAGGCAGAGGAATAATCAATTACTGGTTTCCATTTGGTTGCATTAGGGTTGGACGAAGCTCGGCAGATGGCTCAAAATTACTTATTAAATAGTAGAATTAGAATGATACTCGTTGACATTTTACAGCCTTCATTGGGAACTTAATTGATCAAGAAGTCAAGATGTACATCCATGAGTTGTATAAAATAAATTCCGAGATCAGGGCTTCTTCGTATACAATTTTTTCAAAGCCATTGGTCACAGCCCCATTTATTGGAGTCGTCAGGGTATTTAGTACTCATCAAGTAAACTAGTGGATTGACTTCATAGTATAGCCAGTTTATGGTTGGATGTTAGTCAGTAGGATTTTTATTTTTATTTTCCTTCCAAATAGGTACGACGAACTAAGGTATCTGTTTCAACTGTAGATTGAAATTACTCCTTAAGTAAAAATTCACTACAATCGATTTTATATACTTTTATGTTGTTTTTCCAATTGATCAAAAGGAATGTAATGTACATATTCGGCAGCTATATCAACAAAATCTCATATGCAATATAAAAGTAACACAATTTTCCTTAATAAATATGGCAGCCACTGGCAAAAAGAAGACCCATTGCAACTTGTTTGCAATTAGTGAAACCACTAACTGAACAACTAAAACCAAAGCATGCATGTACATACACACACAAACACACGGGCGTGCAGATCACTGTATTAACTTCTTTTGTCAGAGTGGTCAAAAATGAGACAGAGTGCTACAAAAATGTATATAAAAGAAACCTTACTAAAGTACATAAACAAAATAGCTTGGGCTGACCAGACAATATCACTTCTACCACAGCTCACATGCCTGATAAAATTCGCTGATCAGATTTACCGGTTAACTAGGTTTTCTTTTTTCGGTCAAAGATAACTGAAACCGCAACGTTTAAATGATCACTTACACAGTCCTGGGTTGGAGAAAAGCCAAACAAGACCGCTGGGTAAAACCACTCATCAATTAGGTCATCTAAATTTTCTATGTGCATATAATACATTAAAAATATGAAATGGTGCCATTTATTGGTACTATGATCCTGTGTTAAGATTTTAACTTTATAAATCTTAATGTTAGGATTGTCTTGCATGTTGGCTATCGGAATCGCAATTGGAATGATGCTTTGAGTCTCACATCCCTATATAATTAAAGGATAATGTGTATTAATATGAGTTTATAAGCATGTATTCTTTCTGTTACATTAGTAGCCACGACTCATATGCGTGGTAAAATATTGTATTATCCTCTTTTCAGTTTGACCTACAAATTTTCACCCTAACATGTTTTCGCTTTGATCTTAAAGTTTTTCCACCCCAAACATATAAAGGATACATAGTTATCACCATCATATATTTAGACTAGCTTCTAAATTCTGCTGCTCAAACGATTATTTTGTATGGAGTGAATAATCAAATAAACTTTTTGTATTCATGTAGCTAGTCTCATTGGATTATCAATATTTTCCTTATATTTTTGTCCTTCTTTTATTTTTATCATAAACAGTAAATATATAGAATAAATATGCACACATAACTGTCCGAATAGTTTAGGTTGTCTTAGCCAACTTTCATGCAAAAAGTGTAAATTGTGTTTGTGGTAAAGAATATCGGCAGATTTCACAATTTGAACCTGAGCTGTTTCCCAAGAAAAGTTGCAACAATTAACAACTTGGCCACATTCCTGCTGGGAAATATAGTAATTGGAAACTTATTACTCCCTCCAGTCCAAAATATAGGACGTTTTGTGAAGTTTTCTGTTTTTCAAAATGTAAGATGTTTTCAATCATAATAAATTGTACCTACTTTATTGACTTGTCGTGAAGTGCTTTTATTGGCTTATATGAGTATGCGGCTCCTTGGAAAATCCCAACAACCACTTTTTTGTACTTGAAAATAGAGAAAGTAACTTAATTTTGAATGAAAAAAAGGAGCCAACTCACCAAAAAGAGATATTTGAATTTTTTCTTAATTCCTGTGCAAATATCTAAAACGACTTATATTATGAACTGGAGGGAGTAGATAGAAATGATCCTAAATGCTCCCACTAGACAGGTTGACTTAGCCCAAGGGCCCACCAAACTTACCCTTGACCTGCATAAACATGCAATAATGGACTTTTATTTTATACAAATATGTCCCGAGAGGAGGAGGAGAAGGAAAATGTATGGGAAAGCCCAGATGCCGAGGTTCCTTTTCTAAGTACATATGTATGTACCCGGTCTTTGTGCTAGGTGGCCCAGGCCATTTTCGACTATCTAAATTGACACGACTTGACGATCGTCGAGGCTAATCGTGCAGAGCGATGATCCAAAGGTTCAGATATTAAGTGCGGATGGCACCATTAGACGATGATTGAAAAAATACAACAAACTTTATCCAATAACTCGCTAAGTGAGGAATCGACCTAACTTTATATTTTGGACCAGAATGACTAGGTGACGAACCAGCTAAAAGTTCAAGTTCGTCCAATATCACTTTATATCTCTCAAACGATAAAGCAACTATAAAAACCAACATTAGAACTACAAGGAGGACATCGAGATGGAGCAACCATGAGGATCGCTCCATCTGGATTTACATGCAGAGGGATCGGTACCGATCTCTGTCATAAAGCAACTCTGGGTAGGGCTACCCCTAGGTGATTCCGTCAACGGCCTCCGACTTTCCTAAAAGATATTTCTACCGACCTACATCTACAAATAGCAGCTGCCTACGAGAGAAATGGATTTTTGGGCTCATTGTTTACTTCTTATTTATGTATGTTTCAGGCCCTTACCGATCTGAGACTTTACAATCATAAATTTAGCAATAAAATAAAAAAACCTTCAAAGTGGATATAGGTTTACAATGGTGAACTACTATAAATCGTTGTATTTACTCATTTACTGCATTTCTACTGTTAATCTCCTCTTTTATATAACTCTTTACTTTAATCCTCTTCATAACTCTTGGGTGTTTGTGTCAACCTTTAATGCAAACATTATGTTGCTTTCACATAGAACAAGTTCTCAACCTCTTACTCTCTCAAGTTTCCATCCTTATTGAAATCTGCCGCAGAAAGCTTGAACTCATGGCTAGAAAGAAGATTTTTGCCTCTCATGTTGCTGCAACTACCCACGATGATCATGGAGATGTGCATCTATCAAGCAGCCTCATTCAGATAATCAAAGTCCTGTCACTCTCAACGCAATTACTACTTCCAACGCTGATGGTTTAGTTACTAGAGTCCAACTGGAGAACATGAAGAAGTGCTTGACGGAGACTCGACAACAACTGAACACTCAGATCCAACAAAACATTGATCTCACGTAACGGTTGCAACAAGCGACTCAAGCTAACGTCCAATGGCTTGCGAGAAACACGAGAGCTCTTACTCCTGTCAATTATGTATTAAAAAGCTCATCATCTTCATCCCGATAGAGTACTAGGAATCACTGGAGGAGAATGGATGACAGCGCGAGCATCACTGCCGCAGAAGGGGTGATCCCTTTAGGTACCCCCGGGTCAATACCGATCTATATGAAGGAAATTCAATGGTAAGTGACAATGAGATTCAGTTTTCGACTGGAGTGACATCATCATTGATTGTCTTACTAGTCATCAAACTGACGATCGTGGAGTTCTATTGAGTTTTAGGATCAGATATCGGGACTTAAAATTCTTTCTTTTGGTCATATGTCCAATGTCCAGAGCAAATGCCATAATCCTTGTGCATGTCAATAGTCATGTATTAATTCGAAGGTCCATGTTCATATGCAAGTCCATTGGTTCAATTATATCTGCATATCAAACATTTCGGGTTTGCCTAGAATAATAGTCCAACACAGGGATCGTACCTGAACCCTGACCTAGGCCCATTTTCACCATTGTGAACCAATATTGATTCAACCGCTTGCTCTCAATCTCCACGATCCATACCGACTCGTTCCTACTTCATCTCCTCTCCTCTATCTTGTTCCCTTCTCTCCACGAAACTTTTCTTCACACAACCAACCTGACTGCTACTCCATCAAATCATACTAGCCCAACCATGCCTCATATCCCCCTTCATTTACATCGCCATAAACTGCGACGACCTCGCCTCCATCACTTCAAACGCCATGTCACCACCCTCTACTATCCTTCGCCTTTACGGTCTCAACTGAATCTCATCACTTAGTATAAATTGGTGAGGAACCTATCTTTTTCAAAGATCTCAAATTGCAATTGTTTTCGAGGTGAAGTGGATGTCAGAAATCGATGAGATGGGAAGGAGGTAGTGGGGTCTGAATTGATGAAGGGTGTCGAGGTTCTCAACGAAAAACACAGGGACGGAAGAAGTCAGAGCGTACGAAGTGTGAAAGTGGAAGAGAAATGAAAGTATAAAGCATATACATACATACATACATACATATATATATATATATATATACATATACATACATACATACATACATATACACGAGGGGTATCCCTCATAATCCTTAAAATTTCGGAGAATTTTAACAAAGTCTTGGGTCGGTACCGATCCAAAAAAAACAAAGCATGTGAGCATGTGTGTAGATGCATATGCATATACATATTCATATGAACTTACATGTTATATACAATAACATACATTCATACACATATGTGCATTCATATACTTCATACAAGAAAATTTTACCTATATCGCGTGAGCTCATGTACGTGCATGTGAGTGTGTACGCTACTTCAACTAGCAATGATCTATTTACACTCGGTTATACTTAGGAGCCGATGACTGACAACTGACTTCTTGATCCGACAGAGTTGGATGTTCATCGGTGAATTCCAAAGAGAATTCAATCCAGATTGTTTGAGTCTGACAAATCAATAAACAGGCTTAACAGAATTGAGCAAATCAAATTACAGACAAGCCGAAGTCATATACATACAAACTTATACCATCGGAGATCGACTACTTCTCATCCATTCAAAAGGGAACACCGCTCGGTTAATACAACTCAATGGAAGGATAATGATTATTTGCAAAAAGCCACATGGAGTTCACCCCAACAGCCAAAATTTGCCTCGACTCAAAGGACGTCACGAACAAGACGTACTTGGAGGCAAATGTTACTCGGCATTTGTACCCGACCATTTTCGGCTATCCAAATTGATACGACTTGACGCTTATCAAGACGAATCGCCCAGAGTGATGGTCCGAATGTTCAAACACCAAGTACGGATAGCACCGTGAGACGACAGTAAAACAAACAAAATAGAACGTTATCTGAGAACTTGCCAAGTGAGAGGTTAGCCTAACTCTATGCTCTAGATCAACATGACTCATTGATGAATCAGCTGAAAATTCAAGTTCACCCAATATCACTTCATATATCTAAAATGATAAAATGATAAGACAACTACTAAAATCAACGTCAGAACTACAAAGAGGACATCGAGATAAAGCAACTACAGGGATCGCTCCACATGGATTGACATTCAGAGGGATCGATACTGATACCTCCATACAAATCGATACCGATCGCAGACATGAAGCTATCCTGGTTTAGGCTCCCTCTGTGTGACTTCGTTATCGGCCTTCGACTTTCCGAAAAGATATATTGGCGACCTACATGTAAAAAAGAAGCAGTCTAGGAATTTTTTTGGGTTAAATTTTACTTTATATTTCTGTACGTTTTGGTTCATACCGATCCGATACCTTGTAATCACAAACTCAGCAATAAAGTAACAAATCATTCAAAGTGGACGTAGGTCACACAATGTCGAACCACTATACTCTTATTGACTACATTTTGATTGTTAATATCCTCTTTTTACATTTAAACTCTTCAGTTTAGTTCTCTTTGGAACTCTAGGATGTTTATACCACCTTTTGGTGTAGAAAATATGCTTTCACAATTCGAAACTAAAAGTTCTAAGTTCAAAACATCTGATTTCATAATGGACATCTTACAGCCGTTATCATCTGGCCATGGAAAGTTTTTCTTAATGCTTGAAGTATGAACTATTACCATCAGTGGTAACCAGGCCTAGATGTGGCTAAGGCAATCCAATCCTTAGCCTGATTTAGATCAGTTTTACATATTTCATATAAGAAGTAAAATACTTGCACATACATTGTCTACTTAAAAAATAAACTCTCTTGGCCATTCTTTAATTAAATGCCAACCAATAGCAGACATTGTTAAATAAAATGGGCGCTGAATACCACTGTGCATCCTTCAGTGTATTATAAAGGATTTCCATCATTAGAAAACTTATATTGTATAGATGCCCCACCGATTGAGTAGCACATTCCTGCTACCCATACTATATAAATGTAGTTTGATTTCCTGACTCCAAGTACATACGTTCAAGTCTTAAGATTTCCCCTGTATCTACAATTATCTTTCCCGTTAAAGAAAATGGAATTGATACGATACCAAATACAATTTTCTACTTTGCTCTACTTCCTTCCCTTCCTATTAATAGTTTACAGTGTGAGGATATTCATTACATTACTTTCTTTCTGTTCTACTCTTCGCCACTTGTTCCATGCAAAATTCTACACCAAAAACATGAAACTCGGTGTTACATCCCTGAACAATCCAGAAACATCATCAAATATGCAGAAAGAAGATATTGTAATCATTGGAGCAGGAATAGCAGGTCTTGCTACTGCACTTTCTCTCCATAGGTACCCCTAGTTCTTTCCAAACTGTAATTCATTCATGTATTGACCATCAAACTTAAATAAAGTTACGGTACCAGGCTTGGGGTTCGAACTCTAGTTTTAGAGCAAAGTGAATCATTGCGTACAGGGGGTACTTCACTAACTCTCTTTAAGAATGGGTGGCATGTCCTTGACGAAATTGGTGTCGGACATGAACTCAGAAGCAAATTCCTTAGACTCAAGGGGTAAGTATGAGTTATGCACTCAGTCCTATCAAATATAACATTCATCTCGTTAAAATATTAGCCCTGTACAGAATGGTGATGAAGTCGGTTGATGGGAGGGAGCTTCTATCTTTCACGTTTGATGCAAGAGGGTAACATAAATTAACAATATCATTATTATTGTTGGTTTGTCTTATAATTTATATTTATGCAAAATGTCATATGAGTAGGCAAGAAGTTCGAACAGTCGAGAGGGCAGTACTGCTTGAAACTCTAGCAAGCCATTTGCCATCTGATTCGATATTATACACGTCAAAGCTGAAATCTATCAAGAGGCAAGGGGATGATGGTACTATGTTAGAATTTGAAAATGGATCGAAAATACTTGCCAAGGTGTACATATTAACTAAGACAGCTCTTTTAATGCTTTGAATCATAATGTACATTGTACATAAGTTTCATCATATGTTACAGATAGTGATAGGCTGCGATGGAGTGAGGTCGAGAACCGCAAAATGGATGGGGTTTACAGAGCCTAAGTATGCTGGTTACTGTGCCTTTCGAGGCCTTGCTAGTTACCCAGAGGGACAAACGTTTAAACCGAAAATCCACTATATAACTGGAAGAGGTTTGCGCGCTGGTTATATTCCTACTTCCTCCACAAAAGTTTACTGGGTTATTTACTACAACACTCCTGTTCCAGGTAAATATATACTTACATAGTCGTCAGGTAACGGAAAGGAAAACTCCAATGAATACATTGTCAAAAAGCTTATACTTAGAACATTCTCAATAACTGTGTTGTTCTCTTTCCATTTTTCTATAGGTATCACAACTTGCCTCAAAGTTTTACCGATTGATAACCATCCTAAATTTGTTCAAAATGCGATGCAGGATCAAGAATTAACGAGTCAGGGAAAGTAAAACAAGAAATATTGAACTTACTAAAAGGCTGGCCAACGGAATTCCTGGACATGGTAGCAAAGACGCCGGTTAATACTATAGTGAAGGCAGCAATCATGGACCGTTGGATATGGCCATGGACTAATCCACCGGCGGTGAGGGAGAATGTAGTGTTGGTAGGCGATGCCTGGCATCCGATGACACCAAATTTAGGGCAGGGCGCATGCTGCGCGCTGGAAGATGCAGTGGTGCTGGCGAGAAAATTGGCGGGTGCTTTCGGTGGGGGTCCGGAGTTGGTGGGTCGAGCGCTGAATGAATACAGCAGGCAGAGATGGAGGCGGGTTTTCCCCCTCACTGCACGTGCGAATTTCGTGGGGCGCGGTCTTATGCGAATTGATAATGGGTTCCTTTGTGGGATCAGGGATAGCTTAGTGATCCCTAAAATGATTAGAATTGGGCCTCTTTTGAAGCATACCAATTTGGAGTGTGATTTGAAGGAAGCTCCTGTGTCAATACAGTGATTGCTTTAGTAGTCCGAAGATCAAGGTGTGGATCATCAGTGACACTTCCAGAATGATTGCACCGAGGACTTCTACCCTACCCCGTCTTTACAATCAACAATTTCCTACGAGTAACTACCAAACTCAATCACTTATTGTCGTTAGTCAACAGTTTATGTTGAGTTCTATGCTCCTTCCATGTATTTTCCATGTTATAAATACTAATCTTTCCATGTTATAACTAGTTCAAATCAAAACTCTCACTATGCAACCATTACTTTAAGATGAAAACAACAAAAGTTATTAATTGTTACTTTTTCGAATGACATTCAGATGGAAATATAATACAAAATAATGAAAGAAAAGATGTTGGGTTCAAATAAGATCATGTACTAAAAGCAACTGAAGAAAATAAGGAAAAATTGGTCAAGTCCATGGATCGGTACTGATCTATCAAAGTGACCACTTTACTCCTAGATCTTACTAACAATGAAGATATCCAAGCAAGAGAATGAGAATATAACACCTCACCTCCATATCATATTATGCAAGAGTACCACTAAGTAACATTGTCGAGTAACATAGAATGACCCAATGAGGGTGGTATACGTGTGACTATTATCTTGGACGAACATCGAATATGTCTTATAATATAAGTTTCACTCGTCTCGACATAAGCAATTTTAATACAAAACAATAAACAAATGTGATGATAGAGGATAAAACGATACACAATAAAAAGAAATAGAGTTCACAAAGTCATCAACGCAATAATAAACATAAAATGCATCACATGGGTCTGAGTGCGATACAAAAATAAATTTGATTCTCACAATTCTCAAATATGTATAATATATATATATATATATATATATATATATATATACATACATACATGAGTTTATGTGACAATACAAACTACTTTTAATAATCTAGCATCCAAATAAGCCCAACAACTACACGTTGGTCTCTTTGTCTAGAAACTTGATTTCAACCCGGTTTTTAACCCGATTAGAAGTCCATAGAAGTTAAAGATCAAGAAGGAGTCAAAGTCATTTGAAACGTAGCCAAAATGCTCAAAACATAGCCAAGATGAGACTCAAAAAGTTATACCCGAAAATACACTAAGGAGACGGATCAGTGCGAGTCTATCCCCCATGGATCAGTCCCGATATATAAGATTAGCATGTAATCCATCATGGCCCATGTCATCATGACCCATATCACCCGTTTGTCTCTCCTCTAAGTTTGGTTGCAATCCAACATCTCTAGCTCAAGATATTGATGGACCATACAGTTTGAAAAGTAGTTTAACACAACACAAGTGCGAAGTACAAACAAACAAAGACATGGTTCTACAAAACATGTCAGAAAGCATCATTAAAAATGAAAAAGGCTATAAAAGTAGAAGCGAACATCCCAGATGTTAAATCTGTGGACTGGTATCAATCCATTAGATTTTCCCAAATGATGATGATGATAGAGTTTATGCCCTAGAGGCAATCCATTTGATGTGATTGATAACAATGTTGATGTTATTATTTTATTTGGAATAAAATTATTCTGTTATGTTATATTTACTGCTTAACATAAATATTAACATAATAGAAGTCCTTAGAATAATAATACGGAATTATATAGTTTGAGTAAGCTTTGAATTTGAGATTATATAATATGTTAAGTATTATGATTCTTAAATGTCACTAGTCAAGTTTTATTGTATATAAAGGACAATAATAAAACGTTGAGATTAGTATGTTGGTTGACTGATGATCACATCTCATTGATCATCAATATACGTGATATTAATGTCAAGACATAATACGTATTGGAGAATGGCGTATTGGGCTGACCCACCATGAGAAAACTGCATGGAATATAATTAATAGTATCATAAGTTATTCTCATAATGACAGTGATGTAATGGTCCTCAGACCTGAAATCATTATAATTTTATTCGAGGATATTTGTATTTTGATATCATCTAAAGTTACTTGTAACAGAGTAGACGATAACGGTGATTATTGGATACATCTCGAATCGAATGAAAATTATGAATGATCTAGATGGAATTTAACCCTACGATATATTTGTAGTGATATCCATGGGCCTCTTGATTGAGTGAGACTGTGAAATGCATGGCCATGCTCAAATATTGATTTGTTTTAAACAGTCTACTCATCGATCAAGATAAACGAATTAAATTATAAAGAGGGTGATACGTTTTATGCCTCGAGTTTAATTCTGGATATATTGGTTAAAAGGATTACATTAAATTGATACACTGGTCATAGAAAGGTTGTACTGAATCGTTAATCTTATTATAACTTGGGTAGCAGCGACGTATTACTAGATGTCAATCACTGTTTATGATTTAAAATATGATTTAAAATCATTGTCAACGTTGTAATAGCCTGTAGGGTCACACGATAGAACATTGTAAAGGAGATTTTATTTTAGACAAATGAAATATTAAAATGTTGATATTTTATTTGATATTGAAAGAGTATTCATTTGGGTTCCTATTTGATAGTAAAGCTTTGGTTTTATAAGGAACACATATATTCCTTTAAAATCACGACTAGAACCCTAGGCTAACGAGATAAGATCAAACCAGAAAAGTTGATGAGATTTTTTTTTCAAAAACCTAGAATAAAATGGCGGCTAGTACCCCTTTCATCTTCTACTTCAATTCGATTGAAATCAGGAAAAACGTTCTAGTGCATACATATAGAGACGCGGCAAATCGTTGTGCTATATGGTTTGATTCAATACAGACTCGTCTTTGAATCTAGAAGCATGAAACCCTAGGTATGATTTCGTCTTGATTTATTATTTGTCGTAATAGATCCTTATTATGGTTTGACTAATTCCGTTGCAAAATCATTTATGAAACCCTAATTTCACTTTCAATGGTATCAGAGCATAGGGTTTACGAAAATGATCGATTGAGTTTATGTGGTGTTGTTTCATGGTTAATTCATTTGATTGTCGAATCTGGGTTGATGCTAATAACATTGAAATTAAATCGACACACGGTATTGACTATAAATGTTTTTGGGTTTGTTTGTTGGATGTCAAAATTTGATTTTGAGTATCAATGTTTGTTAATTAATTATTAATCCTATCTCAGTTATGGTAATGACCATAAAATGGAATTCGATGCTATGTTTAATAAAACGTTACGATTACAATTAGATGTAAGAAAAGGTATATAACATAATCATGTTCTATGATGTAATCTATTGTCATTAATGAAGTTATATTGCCATTTCTTACATGTTAAATAAATTTGGAAACATGTTAATAAATCAGATCACCAATTACAATTTAAAAATTGCCACTACTTTGTTAGTTCAACTAAGAACCCAAGAAAGGCAATTTTATTTAATTGTGAAATACTGATTTCATAAGTTATATTATTGGTTGATGAATATGAAAGGAGTTGATTAAATGCTGCCAATATATGTTTTATGTATGTATGTATGTATGTGTGTGTGTGTGTATATATATGTATGTATGTTTGAATCTAATAATTGTTAGACAATAAGTCGAAATACTGAAAGTCAGTATTTATGACTTGATAAAGTTTATTTAATATTAGATATTAAGTTTTGCATTGATGAATTAAATCTAGATGTATATTTCTTCAAAGTAAATATGATATCATGATTTTAATTAATGATCAGGAATGATTTAACTATCTTTTGAATCTGGTATACCTTGATACCCCATTTCTCTAGCAATGACACTGTGATATCTAGGACAAAACTGTTTTGTTTAACACAGTTCATTTTAGACATTAATTATATTTATACACTACATAATTTTAGATCTGTTTATATGAGTTAACTGTACTAAAATAATAATCAAAGCTTGTTTGATTTATGTGTATTAAAGTCATGATCTTATCAATTTATAATAAAGACCAGATTTGTTTTGATATTGATCATGAAACAATAGTGAATCATCACTCTAATCAAAACATTAACAGGATTTGATTCTTTTAATCTGAGTGATAAACATTACTTACTCCTAAATCTTTTACTGTCATTTTAATTGAATTTAAATTGTAGATCACTTTATAATCATAACTGGGATAGTTGTAAATGTTATAACATTGACACGCTTTCCCATTGTAATCCCCTCAGATATATACATATGTATAAATATATATGTTTATGCAAAGCAGTATGACTTCCCCTTTTATTTTAACACCATTTACATTTGCATAAGTATTAAGATACTGTATTTTATCAAATTGGTTGATATCTTGATGTTAACATATGGATATAGGTAATTAGTGTTGAAACATTGATCTTTTTATAAGGTAATATAAACCAGTTACCAGATTTCACCTTCTAAAAAATGTAACAAAGCTATTTGATACATGTATGGTTGGCTTAATAATTTGCACATTACATTATATGATGTTGTAAGTTATATATTGATATTTAACAAATTCAAAGCAGTTTGACTGATTTTTACCATTCATTTAAGTCAATACACATATACTCTTATGTATGTAATTTCGGAACTTTCCCCCTTTTTAGAAGTACTGAAATTTATGTATATGTCTAGATTTTATTTGCTACATTCAATTTGAAATGTTAATAGAAACTGTTTGGGGATGTGTTTAAATATATACGTATATTTATGTGTGTGTGTTTATATATATATATATATATATATATTAAACAAGTATGACTTGTTTTTGGTAATTTTTTATGTATATATGTAAAGATATATATTTATGCATATGTTAAAATTCATTGTAGATTTATTTTACATGTGATGTTGGTTTTATTATATAAACTTGATGAAGTTTGGTTTTAAGAACTGAAAAACAAATATGATTTGTTATATTTTGAACTATCAATGTTTACATAATAAAAGTTGGTATTGAGATAAATTATGATGCATTATTCATAGATATCTATTCGGACGTATGTGATGGCTAATAGATTCTATGGTTTTGGACTTATATACATATACATATACATATACATATACATATACATATACACACACACACATATATATATATATATGTGTGTGTGTGTGTGTGTGTGTGTGTAGTGTAAACTATTATCATATTGTATAAATCTTGAAAATCTGAATTTCACTACAGAAATTCACCTTATTAGTTAGACTAGCAAGTTCAACTTTTATACTGTGTATATCCTTAAGCCTGGGGAATAATTCATCTTATTCTATTAGATTTATCATCCTAAGTGTTAACCCCTATTGTTAGTAATATTGCAAATATGGTTTGCAGTAAATAATATACACAGTTATATGAATCTGGGAGTTATTATTGCCTTGATACTCTGTTTCATACATATAAAAGCATGATATTAAAGTATATGAATATTAAATTATGTTATATGAAAATTTGTATGTAACAGGTAACTAAAATGATCACCCGTTTAATTTTGGTATCAATACTATAAACGATGATTATATATGATATAAATCATAGAGTGAATCATTTAAAGTGTTTCACTAGTATATACATATATACATGCAGTAATGAATTTTATTACTATGCTCTTTCTAATGTTGTCTACATGAAGTTCATAAAAGCGATAACTTGTGCACACAATTTTTTTTCATAAAGCATATATTTAAAACAAAAGGATACAACGGTTTTTATAGTGGACCGACCGCTTCAGCCTTAAAAAGGAATACAACATTGAAGCCAGGCTACAACACAACTCCACGCAGGGAGCAGTATCACCTCCACACAGGGAGTAATACCAAACACCAAAAGATCTAAGACTACCTGACACAAAAACCACTAAGCCAACAACAAAACTGTCGTAACCAAGCATTTACACAAAATGGGCCGCCAAACCCCAAAACGATTCATTGCCACATCACGGAGGTGAGATAGCGCATACCTAAAGGAAGGCGTGAACTTGCTGGAATAACAAATCGGAGGAGCTGAGCACCAGACGGGATCGATAGCTTGAGCTCAAGAGATGCAATTAGTCGCTTGACAATATCAAGATAGTTAGATCTGGTGACGCACAGAGCCACAACAAATCAGCAGCAAAGACATAGTTCCAATAGAAGATCTGCCTCCAAAACCATGTTGTGAAGAAGAACATCAGCACCCCAAATACACAGCCTTAACAATCAAGGCCACCAAACAGAAGCACGCAAGCCGATCCACAAAGCATGCCACTACACAAATGATAACATCATAACCGAGCCACTGACACAGGGATGGAGCTTAAACATGAAAAGCCAGACAAAACCGTGCTGTGAAGAAATCCAGCTCCCCAACTTCACAATCAAACCAAACAAGGCCACAAAACAATTACAGCCAGCAACACATTGACAATCAGACAACTCGGATCTCCAAAAAGCCTACCCAAAAGACACTACAACCACAGAAAATTTCCAGACACGGGACTAACAACAAAAAGCAAACAACAAGAAGGATTCAAGAGTGCAATGAAAACCCAGCACAACAAACAAAACCAACACCATCAACCCGAAACCTGTTGAAGCCGAAACCAACACCAACAGCCCACAGATCAAGGGCGTTGAACATAAACTCAATAAGAAGATAGATGAATCTCGGCTTACCAGGCATAGGAGAAGAGACGCGAGTGGTCTTGAGAAGGAAGGCTTTACTGCACCCCAAAAAACCGAAGATCGAAACAAAAAATCCTGAAATATCCACAGCACCAAAGGCGAAGACAAGTCAGAAGCCAAAAAGCACAGAACGCATTGATGCCAAGAAACTCCATATCCAAAGCAAGTCGAACATCCCAGATCTGTTGAATCCCACCTTTTCCCTCAACAGGAGCTCCAGCAAATGTGAATCTCGATACAAGAACTGCTGAAGAATACCGTGGGTTGCCAGAAAAAGAATAGACTACCACGCAATGGAGTGGAGTCGAGGCCTGTAGCAGAAAGATAGTGGAAGTAGAAGAGGCAAAGGATCTATGAGGCAACAAAATTTGGAGATATAAACGGTTAGATCTGGAAATTGCTTCTAGGTTTTAGGGTTAGCTCACACACAGCGAAAATAAGCGACAACAGAAGGAGGAGATTGAGAAAGCGTATTTGGGATGAGGAGAAAAAAGAAAGTTTAGGGAAAATAAAGCGTAGAAGAATCGAAATAGGAAGAAAAGGAAATGTCGCCAGTCGCCATTAACGAGTTCACCCCAAAACGAACCGAAAAAACACGTGAAAAAAATCACACAGGCATGAAACATCCTAATTTGTGCACATAATAGTTGTGTGTACAATTCATAATTTATGAACTAAATCAGAAATATCAACCGGATAGAAACACCTATTGATATCAAAAATTGTTTTGATTCTAATGTGTTTAATTAATACATTTAATGCAAATTAGATTTGCAGCACATGGATTGCTAGAGTACGCAGCAGTGAAGACAGGAAGAGAAGCAAGTTCTACTTGTTATGAATGATGTAAAAAATTTATAAGAGTATATAAGTATATGTGTCATTCACACACACACACACATATATATATATGTGTGTGTGTGTGTGTGTGTGTGTGTGACCTGATGTAATGAAAAAGCTGGTTGTATAAATGTATAATTTGTTATACATATATGTAATGTTTAATAGCATATGCAGATGTATATTAATGGATATATGACTTTTACAATATTGTATTATTAATGTATACAAAAGAGTATGACCCTCTTCATTTTAGAATTCTTTTTCCTGTTTGATAAACGGCGTGAGATAGAAATAAAAGTTTGATTCTATCTAGATTTTATCTTATTATGTCATTTTGGATCTGACTGAAATAATCAAGGATTTATGTTGATAAAGCTCATGGTAATGTTTATATATATATATATATATATATATATATAAGCCGTGGATTCTATAAACCGTAGGGATGCAAATTTTAGTATACAAAATAAATCAGTTTCATTGATAATAGGATATATTTTATGTGCATGCGTACTCATATCAAATATTAATACTACAATTATACCCGCATGAAGCAGAATAGCTGTGTGTTTCGATTTTCACAACATATAAGTGATATGTTATTTTGAATTGTTCAAAAGGAAATATATAGACATGATCTTATATATATATATATATCGATGAATTTAAACTTACATGTATAATTCATATATATATATATATTATTCAAATTATATTACGAATACAAAATACGTGTGTTTTAATATATGTAAATAACTCTAATATTGTTCGCCACTATGAATAATAAATTCCCTTTAAAGCAAATTTTGTTATATTAAGTCATGGTGAAGTCTTCCAATAGTACACCCATCAATGTCCAATCTCATTGGATGTAACTAACGCCAAAGCGTTGTGCATCCTTTTATTTTAGTTATATGCAGTAGGAGTAATTGTGGTGCTTCGATTATTGGGTCTGATTTAACTAAGGCTGCATAATAGGATTATGGCCTTAAAGACAATAACATGAATTATTTTGTATTTTGAGTAAATGAATAATACTGAACGAAATGTTCATCATGCCATCCAAGAGTTATATATGCGATATAATTGACATAAGATGTCTACCTAAAAGGTTGTGTTTTGGGGCGTTAGCCAAAGCTAGGTCAAGGCATGACTAGATATGAATCTTGGAACATCATTATATGTATATGCTAATATATATATATATATATATGTATATATATATGCACAAATAGAGGGATGTTAATTTGTGTGAGAGCGTATTTTCATTTAAAATTATACATTAATATAAATATGGATTTTGATTGTCAAAATTTTATACTTATATTAAATAAATATCATAGAATTAGTTATTATTTATTATCTATTGTAGATATGAAATAACATATAACTCCAGTAATTTAAATTAATTCTTGAGAAGGATAAATTAAATCATGTTTCTTGACTAACATTGAAATTTGAGGATTGTCCTCAAACAAATTAAACATTATTGTTTAGCAGTATAGAGGATCTAAAATGAAAGTTGAAGTATGACTTCAACCGAATAATATATAAATGTTATAACAGTCTACTTATACGTTTCTAGCATTAGATACTAGCTATAAATCACATAAATGTATGTTGATTTACAGAAATTGCAAAATAAGTAGAAATCTGATAAAAGGACAAGTGGACTTACGATTGGAAATGAACCAAATGTTGCTGGATTATCCATAGAAAGTTGATTCTTGTTGAATATACTGGCTTAATTAAATAAATAAAACAATCGTTATTATGAAATTCTACTTAATATAAATGTTATAATAGATCTTGTTTAGACAAGTTTGAATTTCATTTATAATAAAAGAACAATTGTTATTCATTTTATTTAAATAAAATATCGTATGGAATTTCACAAATAGTTAACGATCTTTGTAAATCCTTAACTATAATGTACTTGACATAAATAATGAGTGGATTAAGTTTAGTGATTTAAATCCAACATACCTTTAGCATTGCCAGTTATCCCATATAAACAAGAAAGTATATTAAAAACTCCATAATGATGGAATTTTGAAATCATTTGATTTAGAATCATATGAAAGAATTACAAATCTTGTTTATTAGGCAAAATAATTGAATAACCTTTCACTTGACACAGTGAATGAGTAATAAGTATTGGGTCTCATACATAATGTTGTATATGGAGCAATGAATACGTAAGCTAAAGGCAGGTTTTATTACTTCATTATATTTACTGATGATGTTAGTAGATTTGGATTTGTGTATCTTATGAAACACATATCAGAATCCATTAAAAAGTTCAAAGAATTCAAAAATGAAGTTCAAAACCAATTTTGATAGAAAATAAGTTCTCTTCGAATAGATCGAGAGAATATTTAAGCCAATTTCATAATAACTATCAAGATGAGGTTGAAATTGTTTCACAACACACTCCGTCTAGAACACCATATTGGAGTGGTGTGTCTGAAAGGAGGCATTACACCTTATAAGATATATTACGATTAGTTATAAATTATATAGCTCTTCCAATGAATTGAATTTAGAACAATTATATTAAATCCCACTAAAACGATTCTGAAGACGCCGCATAAGATATGGACTAGGAAATGTCCTAGTATGTCTAATGCGATTATTTGGAAAGTAAGGCGTTTATTGAACGTCCTTCCTCTGATAAGATCGAACCCAAATCAGATAATTATTTTATGGAATATCCATAAGAAACAAATGGATATTATTTTAATAAATTCCCTGAGAATAAAATGATTATTGCTCGAATTGGTATCCTTTATAAAGGAGATATCCTTTATAAAGGAGAGCCAGCCTCTGAGATAATGATGGGAATGAAATAGAATTCGAGGTCTAGAAAACCACAAAATACCATTGAATCTTGTATAGACAAGAAATTGAGTGAGAGTGACACAATAATTCTAATGTTATTTGATAACACATTAATTATTGTAAATAATGGTAGTATTAAAGCAAGAAATAAATACTGATTCTAAGAGAGAAAATGTTTAGATTAAAAAGTTCATAATTGAACTTAATTCATTGTTGATCCAATGATTTACATTGCGACAACAATGTGGCTAATGATCAGGCCTGAAACCTTAAAATCACTATTGATCCAAACATATATTTAAGAAATATAATTCTTATGTGAAACTGTTCACAGAGAAAATAAACATATCTACAAAGTTGCTAAAGTTGTAATGTTGCAGACCTATTGAATTAAACTCTGTTACTGCAGAAGTTTAACAGTCACACTAGTTTCATGCGTATACGATATGTGAATGATTGACACTAGTGCAAGTGGGAGATTGTTAGAGTTTATGCCCTAAAGGCAATCCATTTGATGTGATTGATAAACTGTCGATGTTATTATTTTATTTGGAATAAAAAGATTATGTTATGTTATATTTACTGCATAATATAAATATTAAATTAATAGAAGTCCTTAGAATAATTATATAGAATTATACAGTTCGAGTAAGACTTGAATTTGAGATTATATAATATGTTAAGTATTATGATTCTTAAATGTCCCTAGTCAAGTTTTATTGTATATAAGGGACAGCAATAAAACGTTGAGAGTAGTATGTTGATTGATTGATGATTACATCTCAGTGATCATTAATATACGTGATATTAATGTCAAGACATAAATATGTATTGGAAAATGGCGTATTGGGCTGATCCACCATGAGAAAACTACATGAAATATAATTAACAGTATCATAAGTTATTCTCATAGTAACAGTGATGTAATGGTCCTCAGACCTAAAATCATTATAATTTTATTTTAGGATATTTGTGTTTTGATATCATCTAAAGTTAAATGTAACAGAGTAGGCGATAACAGTGATTGTTGGATACATCTCAAATCAAATGAAAATTATGAATGATCTAGACAGAATTTAACCCTACGATATATTTGTAGTGTTATCCATGGGCCTCTTGATTGAGTGAGATTATGATATGCATGGTCATGCTCAAATATTGATTTGTTTTAAACAGTCTACTCATCGATCAAGATAAACGAATTAAATTATAAAGAGGGTGATACGTTCCAAACCTCGAGTTTAGTTCTGGATATATTAGTTAAAAGGATTATATTACATTGATACATTGGTCATAGAAAGGTTGTATCAAATCATTGATCTTATTATAACTTGGGTAGCAATGATGCCATATACTGTTTATGATTTTAAATACGATTTAAAATCATTGCTAATGTTGTAATAACCTATAGGGTCACATGGTAGGACGTTGTAAAGGAGATTTTATTTTAGACAAATGAAATATCAAAATGTTGATAATTTATTTGATATTGAAAGAGTATTCATTTTGGTTCCTATTTGATAGTAAAGCTTTGGTTTAAAAGGAACACATATATTCCTTTAAAAACACGGCTTTAACCCTAGGCTAAGTCGAGATAAGATCGAACCAGAAAAGTTGATGAGATATTTTTTTCTTCAAAAAACCTAGAATAAAATGGCGGCTAGTACCCCCTTTCATCTTCTACTTTAATTCGATTGAAATCAAGAAAAACGTTCTAGTGGATACATATAGCGGCGCGGCAAATATTGTGCTATATGGTTTGATTCAACACAGACTCGTCTTTGAATTTGGAAGCATGAAACCCTAGGTATGATTTTGTCTTAATTTATTGTTTATTGTAATAGATCCTTATTAGGGTTTGACTAATTCCGTTGCAAAATCATCTATGAAACCATAATTTCACTTTCGGATGAGTCTTCTAGTGTGACTTCCTACCCTTTGGACAGGCGGCCGGTGCAATATATTGACCCAACTTAACTTCAAACTCCTATAATTGTAAAGCTACCTCCAATATGAAAAGGACATGGATTCTTCCTGCCCACACTTTCTGTTTAAGTTTTTCTCCAGCCTTCTTCTTTATTAAGATTGATCATCAAAGAGGCTATCGTAATCTGTTTCGATCAGCCTTTGTACTTGTGGTAGTAATTCAGTGACATTGTTCAATATATTATATCAAAACACTTGTAATAGGCAAAGGAAAATAAATTTAATCTTCTAAAAGTGTATGTAGATTTAGTTAGCAAACGAACCACAATCGTTGTTTAATAATTTTCTCCTTCTCTTCTCTTTTTTTTTTCTTCCTATAAAAGGCTGTTGCTTTGGCGTATATCTAGGGTTGATGTCATTTGTAACATTAACATTTGGTGCTTTCCTTAAAAGCTGAATGTAGGAGAAGACCTAAGCTATTTTCTGTAGAACTACAAGGCTTAGAGTTAGATCCAAAGTCGAAGCTTCAGACGTTTGTTAATCGCTTACAAATGGAAAGGAATTTGCCTTCAAAGAAAAATGTAACGACCCGCATTCTACGTATCATAGGATCGTAGAATATTTATTTCTTTCACATACGAAGTCGTATGGTCATGTAACTTTGGGAGACGACTATTGGGGTCATTTCCCATGTTCATGATTTTTCTCGATTTTTAAATGACCATTTTACCCCTAGTTGGCACTGTTTTGGCCATAACTTTTGACTGGAAAGGAATTTTGACCTGAAACCACTTCCATTGGCTTCGGATGATGGTTTCTCTTTCCGTAGAGTGGTCACATTAGCCAAACGGACTTACCGTTTGGGAGATATGGCTGAAACAAGTTTCAGATGGTGAAAAACAGCTTAATTGGGCTTAACCGGGTGATTAGCAGCTAGGCCCAAGGGGAATTTCGGGTTTAGGGGTATATAGGGGCTGATTAGGGTTAGAGAACATTTCTTTAGACATTTTCCAGCCGACACTTTCATTTCTCTTGACCTAGCCATGGCCTCCACTCTCTAAATCTCTCTAAAACACCCAAAAATCACTTTCTAACTGGAGATTAGGCATAGCAAACATCGAATCAAGGAGTATTAGCACAAGAACCGAGGTGGAGCCGCTGTGTAAGATTGGGAACAGCGCCAAATCAGGGAATATTTCAGTTTTGGGGTTCTAGTTGTGGCAAAGGTGAGTGATAGTATCATTTTGACACTAATTACAGTTAATTAAGGGTAATTAGTGAAGATTAGCGAATTTATGCGTAAATAAATTCTGGAAAAATTCTTAAAATTCTAAAATAATGTTTTAAGGCTCTGTTAGAAATTTGGGTTAATTTCGATGTGTTTTGCTAATCGTATGCTTAAACATGATTAAGAGGGATTATAGGAAAATGTGAGGTTTTGGCCACTTTTGATCCATTATGATTCATTTAAATTGTTGTTTGTTGCTTGCGGTTGCTGTTATATGTTGCTATGACTCTTTGGTATGCTTTGTGATTGATTCAAATAGTTAGATTGGTCGAAAACGCCGTCGAGAGGCGTATAAACAGTTGCTGGAAAGTTGCAGAAAACTGCAGGGTATCTAACCGGATCGGATCGGGTAGGGGATCGGATCGGGTAGGGGATCGGATCGGACATATCCGAACCGGACCGGGGCGTGGTACTTTCTGGAGCATGACGTGAAGAGGCAACAAGGAAGGCCTGGTCGGATCGGAGGGGCGTAGCGTGGGATCGGAAGGAACAAGGAGGACTGAAGTGGAAGAAAGAGGAACATGGATACCATATTCCGAACCGAATCGAGAGCAATACACGAACCGAACTGATGCTGACGAGACGGAGACGGAGACACTCAAGCTATGGGGTATCCGAACCGAACCGCTTCAGAATCACCGAACCGAACCGCATGAGGGAGAAGGACCCGAACCCTGAGGATGGTGGCACTCCGAACCGAACCGGGGAACGTATCCGAACCGAACCGAGCATGGGGAACCGGACGTGTACTTTTACTACTTCGTGACGACTCTTCTGAAGACCAACTCCAATTCGACCAAACCCGAGATGCAAAGGAAGTCCAAATGAGAAGTTAGAGCTCAGGATTCAGATGGGAGTCAACGAGTTCGCTTCATGGTTGGGCTCTGCTGCGGGACGCGTGCCAAGGAGTTATCGACGTCTATAGCTTTGGACCACTATGGTAGGAGGTATGAAGGCGGATTCAGGGCCATTATGGCATCGGTAGAACCAAGGGCTACGACCAATGAAGTGGGTCATTGAAATGTTTGGTCATGACTCCAAGTGTTTGGCTTGGTCATAGCAGGGTTTCTACAAGTCGGGATTCGTCGTTACCTCAGTTTGTCTAGTGTTCCAAGGTGGTAGATGTCGTACGCTTTACGCACTGAGTGAGAGATGTGAGGATGGTTGCTATGGATGATTTGCTTGCTATCTTTGTGACATGCACACCCCACCCCCGTATTCTTACACTATTTATTATGGCACCTTAGAGTACTGTACGGTATGTGGTACTAACTCTTTGGTTGCAGGTCCAGGTTCAGGTATGGTTTAGTATACCTGTTATTATTCTGTTTAGATGCTTATCGCTCATACCAGGCTTTATGTCTGACCCAGAGTTTTATGTCTCCTCTTATTACTCTGGGTGCTCACACGAGCAGACTAGAGACAGGTTAGCTGGTGATGCACGGGTAGATGATCCGGAGACGAGCAGGACGCTTCCACGTACTATATACATAATATTCTCCCTGTGTTGTTGAAGATCACTGCTTGGGCATTGTTAGTGTATCTTCTACTTTAGTTTTCTTTTGCTTAGAGACAGTAAATTTGGAAAATTGTAATAAGCTGTATTTGGATTTCCGCTGCTTTGAGATTGATGTTGGTTTTAGTTATCAGCTTATGCACTGTCTCGCCTGTTTTATGTCAAGTATGTTATTATTATATTTTATTCCATGCGCTGTGAGACATTCTACAGGTTCTTTGATTAGTTCATTCCCTTCTTTCCTTTCTTCTGACGACCGTCTTGTGCTAGTCGGACATGTGTACAGCGCACTTTTGGAGGAAATGCAGGCTGGTGCGAGGCGGGCCGTCACAAAAAATCCAAGCACCAGTGGTTGTGCAAAAGTTGGAGGAAATACTAATATGCCCCTGCTAGGAGGGAAGTCAACAATCAAAATGGAATCTCTTTAAAGGAGATATCATCATCAGGGGAGAATTGGATATGGTGGTGCAAAGCATAAATTAAAGGATGTAAACTACTAAAAAGGTCTATATGGATAAGATGGAGGGTTTGTTCGCACTTCCATCAATACCTAATGTTGGATCCACTAGCGAAATGTAGATTTGAAAAAGTATACACATTGATTCACTTCTGATAGGAAAAAGTAGAACCAAAGTCAAGAAAATGGGGTGCATGTTATTGATGTGAATCAAAATTTGGCTGAAGGGAATGAAACCAAATTCTATAGGAATTTCAACTTCAAGATAAACTAAAATCTATATGCAGTTGTTACTTAAGTTTTGGATAGGAGATCTGTGTATGATGATGATGAAAATGAGGACTTTGGAAGGCCTTGGATTGGATGTGAATGCAGAAGAGGTAGTCAACCTACCGTTGTACAATCGGTGGTTCAACTTCCTTCACGAGTGTTAAACTCTGTTGGAACGGTTCTCTCGAAGACTGGAGGTGTAACACCACATTTTCTAAGGTCCAAACTAAGCATTACAGTCATCTAGAGTATTAACTTCAAATGATAAAAAACAACAAGTTAATAAATCAGTACATCAAAGAGCATAAAAATATGAAAAAGTTTGAAATAACATTTATTAGTTAAATATCGATCCATTATATATCCCCTTTCGCATAACCTGTACACAGAATACATAAATATTATAAAACACAAGAGTAACATATGAAAATGCCCTTTTTGATGATTAGAGTCTAGGTAAAAGGAAATAAAGAACTTTGCCTCTAGACTTATCCATAAGAGATAAATAAACACATAAAAGAAAATTCCTTATTAACCATAGCTCCTTGCTCGTCTCCGAAAGCTTTATTTTAAGAAGATAACTTAAAAGTCTAACTCTCAACCTATTCAAATGAGTATCTGAGATTTTAAGGGGGAAATAAAAACCATGAGTAAATTAAATAGACTGGTGTGAATAATAACATTTATACCCGATACTAATAGATATTTAACGATCTCACGCCGCTTAGTGGAACGGGTTTCCACTTGCTAGTATTGAGGCATATCGATCGAACCTATGCTCCTAAACTTCATTCTTGTTTCCTAGTTCATTTATAGGAACTATTCTATCATTCAAAGAAAGGATACCCTCACTTAGTTTTGAATTAATTATTTTCAAATGAATTTATGAAGTAACCCCTGAAATAAGTGTTGGCTAACTTGCAGATACCCCTTAGTTTTATTCCGTAGGTTAATTAAACCCATGTAATTTTATTCCATAGGATAACTATGTAGTTTTATTCCATGGGATAAATACAAATCTTTTACCTAATGTGAATAACCCATCACACATCTCATAGTTTTATTCGTAGGTAAACCAGTAACCTTATAGTTTTATATCATGGCTTAACTTCAAACTTTGCAGTTTAGGATAACTATAAACCTTTTATATGATGTGGATTACCCACCGCACGTCTTCTGGTTTTATCTATAGATTAACTAAGAACCTTGTAGTTTTATATCATGGGGTAACTATAAAACCTGTATTTTTATTCTAGAGGGATGACTATAAACCTTTCTCTAAAACCATGCAGTTTCATCCATAGGGTTACTATAAACCATATACGTATTTGATGTGGAATACCTGTTGACATCTCATAGCTCTATATTAGGTTAATTAAGAACCTATCAATTTCTTTTATACTTACCAATGTTCATATCTAAGTGGTAAATCCCTAATTTATCCTACCCATTGGTTCCCTCAATGCGTTCATTCAGATGCAATGACTGTTATGGTTTCCTACCACTGTTCAAAAAAGAACCCAGCCTTCTGCTAGATGGACATAACAGTGACAATGACGCCATTAGCACGTCGTCGATGGCATTAAGTAAATTCAATGGGTTTGGAAGATCTCTTTCTACCCTAGACACCTTTCGACTCCTTTCTTAGGTGTTGAAGCCAACAAGGTAAAACCCCATGAGAAAACAAAGCCATAACACCAACATTGTATGAAACAAGCCTAAGAAAACATACAACAAACAAGTTGTTCAATAAGTAAAGGCGTATGTTGGCACCAAAATTTGGCAAGGGTTTTATGAAAAGTTAAACTAAATAAATGGAAAATGAAGAAGAGAATAATTGAAATGCCGTAAAAGTAAGAGACAACAATTTATAGTGATTCAGCATAAGTCAACCTACATCCACTTTGGAAGTTTAATCATTTTATTATTGAAAATCACTTAGTACAATACTTGGACCAGTAAGACTCCCTGGTAAGATAGTAAAAAGTAACAAGAATGCAAAAAGATCCGTATTTCATCTGAAACAGGACTATTTATAGCTGTAGTTTGCACTGGAAACTCGAAGATCTAATATAAAGGAAGTATATGAGACGAAGGCCCAAAATGTCAGAGTTATCGGATCCGTATCAATCCCGAGAATGGTACCGCTCCCTACAGTTTGTCATCTTGGGGGATCTGACCTCGTAAACTTCTTCTACATGGTCTTCTAAATCTTCTAGCATGGTTTGGCTGATATCGAGTTGGTAAAAGTGGGAGTGAAAGCTCTGAAGTTTGGTGTAGTGAGATTGTCTGAATTGAGGAGTTGCGCTGATCCCCTTAGTGGGAGTTGTATCGTTCCAGTATATGACTTGGGAGTTGATTTGAGCTATTGAGCAATGAGAGGTTAAAGCTTTTGGGATTCATACCGATCTCTATCGGGATTCCTACCAATCCATAATGGTGGTGATCGTGGAATACTGATTTTATGGTGATTGAGCCATATTAATCACGTATCTTTGGGTGATTGCACTATGTCGATCACATGTTTTCTGGAGTGATCAATTTGTTCTTGGAGATGATCGATCTATGTAATATGAATAATCCTATTATATGAACATGTCATTTCTGAATGATCGGATTGTGCCCAAAGCGATCGATCCTAGTTGAATTGACTTTTGAAACTCAAACTGCTCGTCGATCCCGACGTTCAGCCCGAGTCTGTATGAGTCTAGATTGCTTCTTATAACCATGCTATTCTCAACAAATGGTTATGATGATCTCCATGCTAAGCTCAGCGAGTGGTCATGAACTTTCCTTTGAGTTGTATGTACCAAGGAGTATGCCGCTTTTGAATGGTTCTAATGTTGCGTCAAACTCCAATGGTATAAATGAGTGATTCTAATGTTGTTTGATGGATTCAATCTGATTGTATTTAACCACCTGGATTAGAAATCATTTGAATTTATTAGGTAATCACCTTATTCTATCGATTCAAGAAATTAATTGCTAGTCTATGACTGTTGCCTATAGCTAGGTGCAAATAAGTCGATACAAGTTAAAAGACACATATGCACTTACATGCATATACATATTTTGTGCAATACACTTGAAGTTTGCAATAAAAAATACAATAATGTAAATGTGAGCATATGGTTGCATACATTAATTTTCAAAATCTAATTCGACTCAGGAATCGAGCATATACTCCATAGTTTTCATTGAAATTATTCAAGTTGGTTTTATGTCGGTGAGTACATGCCTGATTTCCAGTTTATGGTCATGTTAACAACCAAAGTTTTGGAAGTTTGTGCACACATATGTGTACACATGAAGGCAAAATCATCAATACCAATCCCTACTATTTCCCCATATTTATGGAGTCGGTACCGATCTCTATACGTAGACAAAATCTGCATGATGACTTGCATGTAGACCATGCCTCCCTTGGTATAAATAATTTATCCCTTTCTTACTTTTCTTCTTCTGTTTCAGTTCGTATCTGATAGTTGGAGAAAAATTTAAAATACCCCTCACTTTTTCATTTGACCATAGTACTCCGACTCTACCCACCAGCTGACCGATGGTACTATTCTTCGTTCATCAACCACTAGAGTAAGTTAGGTGGGTTTGGCCCTTCCTGCTGTTAAATCATCTTTGGTTTAATGAGTTTATAAGGAAAAATAGTTGGAGAAGGTGAATTTGGAAGGTGTTCAAACTAATCAAGGCGATGCTAGGTATAGACATCGTCGGAGGTGGGTTCCCTGGTGGTTAAAGTGGCCCGGGGGTGCCATGAAGCGGAGAAGGGAGGTAGAGAGGAAGAACGACTTAGAGGTGAAAATAGAAGAAAGAGGGAGAAAACGGGGTTTGAATCTGAAGCCTAGGATCCGAATTTTGTTAAAGGAGTAAGAGTTGATTTCTGGGATCCGAAGCACCATCGGTTACAAAGTTTGTGGGAGTATGGGGTTCGGTAGGAAAAAGGATACAAATGTTTAGGATCAAAACTCGAAGGAGTGGTGAATTTTTTTCGAAGTATAAAGATCCGAAAGTAGGATTTCGGATCTGTGGACTTTTGAGTTCGAATTCGAAATGCAAACGGTTCAAGTCCTACTATAAGTAACCATACAACCTTTGAGGAATCGAGCACCTCCCGACAAGCGAGCCAGCCAAAGGAACAAAATCAAAATGAGCAACTCAAGGAGTTGCAACTGGTAGATTAGCATGAGGAAGTGGTGGTTGTTGATAAAGAGCAGGAAGAGGAAGAGGCAGGCATGTAAGAGTCCGAAGACATAGGTGATGTTCAGGAAGTCGTTCCATTAGTGTCGGACATGTTGGAGGATGCAGTTATTTTAGAGATCCATCCAGATATGTAACACTCCATTCTCTGAAAAATTCTACAAATGCTACAATCATCTCTAATTTCATCTTTCGGTGATATAAAATCGAATGTTAATCAACCATAATATCAGATAGCACCGGAGTATGAAATTTTTCACGAAGCATTCTTTGATATAAATATTTCATTCATGCGACCCCTTGCACAACCCATTCAGAGAAAATATAAGTTATTACAAAATATACGCCCAGAGCAACATATGACGATGCCCTTCGGTTGATCAGAGTATAAATAGTGGTAGTTATAAAACATACCAATACATACATCAAAAGATATAACAAAATATAACATAGAGTAACACTAAATAGCTACACCCTCCTGCTCACCTCTGGATGCTTATTCGAAAGATATACTTGAAAGGCCTTAACCCTCATCCTACTCAATTGAGTACCCGAGAGATTAAGGGGAAAAATAAAAACTATAGGTCAGTCAAAAAGTTTGGTGTGTAGACTAATCTTACTACCCGACACTATTGATATCTAACGAGACCACGCCGCATCGCGGAATAGGTTTCCCTCTTGTTAGAACCATGTTATGAAACAAGGCTAACCCCGTGCTCCTACATCACAACGGTTAGTAAAAACTTATAAAAATAACAGCATAAGAATAGCAACATATAACACGCTACACATAATGGATTCCCCATCCCCCAGTTACATGACCAACTGCCTTAACAGTTTCAACATTTTAATTTACCATTTCTTATTTTCGATGACTCTCGTAATGTGCTTCATAAAGATTGCTTTACTAGGCAACGGAGCTGAAATCTCATTCATCTGTGGTTCGCGCACCATGCTTGGTAGGGTCATATCCCGTTAACATGAAACCTACAGTCTCTTTTAGTTCCCGTCATGTGCTTCTTAGAGTCCTTTCCCGCTAACATGAAATTGAAGGCTCCTTTGTAGGTTCATTCCCATTAGACACCATTCTTTTTCAATTTAATTTAGCTGCTGATTCCCAATTTGCACCCATTAGACCCTCCTAATGTTTCATGAAAATGCAATGTCCTAAGCAATGGCCAACAATCGAACAAGTTAAGCATCACGAAGGTTTCAATCAATATCCAATGTACACTTCAGTGGATACAAAACTTGTGTCGTTCCCAATTAACTTCGACTTCCCCATAGGCGTCGAAGTCCATATTCAAATCAATTCGGAAGGGGTAACCTTTTCGACTCCACAAACAATCAGTAATCAATGACCGTTGTCACACAAATGGCGACATCTAATGGAGGCAAAGCCTTTATTTCTTTTTGGAAAACATTTTAATAAAAGATATCCTTGTCGCCATTATCGACGCCAACAACCAAAGAGGCGAAACCTCAAAAAATTAGTTTTAGAAAAGTTCCTTGTCGACACCTTATGTGTTTAAGGATGTATTTTATAGAAAATAGGTTTATAAAGGCGTGTGTCATAGGTAATGGTTTCAAGGGTTTTAAAATCATAAGCTTCGGTTGAGAAAACATAGTTTATAAAATGACCCTATCATCCAAATAAGGAGAAAGGATAAATCTCTGTATTTTAAAAAATAAGAATAAAAAGTCGCATCTGCACTAAACGTGCTGGCACAGTCATAGGCATAATCCCTGGGTTCTAAAAGCATTTGGTAAAACAATTTTATAGAACAATTTTATGAAAACAACTCTTCCGACATCCATTGTCGGAAGGATAGATGGAAAAAGCCCATCTTATTTCTCAACTTAGTCGACATCCCTTATGCCAACTTGACTCTAAGGCAATGAGTCATCGCAATATCCTATCGGAATCCTTATGTCAGCAGGCTCAATGGGAGTAACCCAAGAAATCATCCATCTATTAATTCAATATCAAAGTTTATGTTAAAATTCTTACCCTTTCGTATTAGCTAATGCCGAGATGATAGGCTCTCCTTTCTTTCATTTATGGTTTATAATTTGAAACCCTCTTTCGGATTTTGAAAGGTAGCGTGGTGGTAACCTATTTCTCTTTATACAGTAAAGGTATAACACAACTTTCAAGTCATATGCCAATATCCTTTCTTTCAATGCAAACATATTTTCCATTAAGGGATCCTTTCGTAAAAAGGGTCAAAGGAATGAAGGCAGCAACCTCATAACATAAAATTTATAGAAAGCATGCCCCTTCCAATTCCACTAAAAGGTGCGGAGGTGAAAGCCTCTATTCTTTACAAAGTTATAGTTTAGAAATCCTTATTTATAAAAATAGTTTTTTTTAAGAAAAGCAACCATTAAGCCTATCTGAAGGAGTTAAGGTGAAAGCCTCTTGTGGAGCAGCTGTCTTTCAAAATAAAAATATTTATAACTCTCTAGGCCCATTCGAAACTGAAGTTAGTAGGCAGAAGCCCTGAATGCTTTGTATACCATACTTGTGATATTTCAAGCATCCAGCGCTACTGAAGGTTGGTTTTAATGTTGTCGGAAGGTGCTTCTGATTCTGGAAATGGCAATGACAGTAAATTTAGGTAAAACTGATTTATTTCTTTACAAAACATATCTTTCTATCAACTCCACTATATTTGTTGAAATTCTATTGGTTTATATTATGTATTATGACCAAAGTAAACATATTTTCTAGTCATTTGTACTATTCAAAAATACTTGGTTACATTAACAAAACGTTAATACTATAATTAATGTAAAATACTTCCTAAAGCAAACACCCTTAGGAAATACACAACAAATTCATTCAAAAATGAAAAAACATGAAATCTGAACCCCATCCACATGATCATTAAACACACATCATATAAAATTTTCACATTGTCTGGAGATATCTAACCATAGGTTTCGGCCTGTGATCTAATTCATTTTCATGTGATTGAATCATTCACAACGAAACCAAACATGTATCACAAAACTAAACATGGGTATTTCTTAACAGACATGTAACACCAAGAACATCATGAAATTAATCATGAACAAGAACCAATAATCACAATAATCAACATCAAATTCGGGTACACATAAATAACAGAAACATAATAGGTAGAGAGTATTATTCACCTTGGTAGGATAGAGGTGATGAGAATTGTTGATGATAGTTTCCAATCTCTAAATTCCTAGCTTTTTCTTCTTCTTCTCCTAGCTTGTAATGGCCGACCTCACTTTAATTTTCTATTAGATTTCTAGAAATGAATTTTATAATAGAATGTAGAGAATAGGATATGTTATATATGATGCCGAAAGTACCAACTTTGTCATTCACATATCCTTCCTTATTATGCATACTTTAGTTAGTTTATTTTGTTACAAAGGACAACCTTCTACGAATTTATTAAACACAAGTCACATCAACTCATCCATCAAATTATTCCTATTTAGTCACTCAATTGAATTCTTTAATAATGTCTTTCAAAAATTGGGGATGATACATCCTCCCCCCCAAGGGAATTTCGTCCTTGGAATTTAGATAAGGACTGAATAATCATAACAACAAGAAATCAAGAAAATAATGCCATCTATACAAGTGTATTGTACTATTATCTAATCTATATTGCAATATAGATCATACCACACGCAAATTAGAATAGGTCTCGTTAACCCTGTCATTGGTTTCCCAAGTGTAATCTCTTTCACTAGCACTCCACTGAACCTTTGCCGATTTAACCATCTTAGTTCATATCGTCTCTATCTAAAACTCTCACTGGTTGTTTTACGAAAGTCAAGTCAGGTTCCACCACCAACTCATCCGATGCCTTCAAATCTATGGTAGTATCGAGGTCATGCACATACTTTCGTAAGTGCAACACATAAAACACGTTATGGACTCATATAAAATTATCCAATAGCTCTACTCCATAGGCAAGCTTTCCAATCCTCTTTGAAATAGGGAAAGGTTCAATAAACCTTAGTGCTAACTTTCGGGATTTTCCGAAATGAAACACGTCCTTTATTGGTGATACTTTAATAAAGATTCCATTTCCAACCAAAAATTCCAAATCCTTGCGCCTCCTATCCGCATAACTCTTTTGCCTGGACTCAGCTTCCTTTATCCGCTTTTAGATGATCTCAATATTTTATGTGGCTTCTCTTACTAATTTGGGACCAAGAACCAACCTGTCGTCTGTCACCAACTGACACGATGGCGATTTACACGGTTTTTCATATAAAGCTTCAAAAGGCGTCATTCCTAGCCTAAAAGCTATTATTATAAGATGATTCTACTAGGTGTAAATGTTCCTCCCATGAACCACCAATATCCAAGATGCAAGCTCTCAACAGATCTTCCAGTACCTTATTTAACCTTTCGGTCTGACCATCCGTCTGTAATTATGCAGTGCTCATCTTAAGTTTCGTTCTTAATGTCTTCTATAAACTCCTCTAGAACTCACTAGTAAACAATGGATCCTTGTCATTTACGATACTATGATAAGAATTCCATGAATTCCATGAATACTTACTATATTCCTTATGAATAACTCAGTTGAAACCAATGTTGTCCTATTCGCTTTGCAAGGATAATATGGGAATTTTCGGTTAGTTTATCCACGACAACCCATATGATTTCGTTCCCCTTTAATGTTCTCAGCAAACCATTAACAAAGTCCATGGATATCGAATCTTACCCACAAATCGGAATATCAAATGGCTGAAGTAACTCGCTAGACTTCTGACGTTAGGCTCTAACATACTATTAGTCTTGGCACTGTTTCACCCACAAGCCTACATCCTTCTCCATGCCTTCCTAACAAAACTTCTCTTCGTATCCTGCTAAAATGTTGGTACCACCAATGTTGTGACAACTGCAGGATTTGAACCGCTGACCTTCCGAAAAGCAACACCACACACTAACCACTATGCTAAAAGATCTTTTTGTTAGATTTTCGAGAGGGGTGTTATAGACTACCCCTTAACGAGTCCAACGTCCTCGTTGGCTCATATCACTCACTACCCAAGCATTATGCATGTAACCTACATCAGTACCACACCGATTAACATCCGCAACATTACACACTACCATATGTGACAACTGCGTGACTTGAACCCCTGACCTCCCAAAAAACAATACCATGCACTAACCACTATGCTAAAAGGTCTTTGTGTTAGCTTATCGAGAGGGCTGTTACAAGGGTGCATCGTAAACTTAGAACAATGACACTCCCTAAGAACTTCTTTCCTCAAATCACCAACATGTGGAATGCACAACCTTCCTTTCTTCCTTAATCATCTGTTTCGATCAAGCATGAAACCTTTTAAGTTATTACCTTCAGCTGCAACTCTTAACTTTCTGATCTTTTTGGCTTATATACGATCTTCTTTATGCCTAGAAGCAATCATCTCAATCAAAACTGGTCAAAATTCTAAACACGCCACCATAAGTATGTTTCCACTGTAACATGTTGTCAATCCGTTCCTTAGATTACAAGCAACCAAAGCTTGTAAGTCCTTCCATTCGCTCAACATAGCCGACACCATACATTGATACTTTATATTTAGGACATCGACAACCTTATTTTCTTTTCTTGGAGTATAATCAATGATATCATTAGTACCCAAAAACTCCAACCATCTTTGCTGTCGCATATTAAATTACTTTTAAGAAAATAGGTATCGCAAAGTTTTAAGGTCTGTAAACTAATCAAGCCTCTCACCTAATAACAACGCCTTCAAATTTTCAAGTCCAAGACTACAAAAGCTAACTCAAGATCATGAGTTGGGTATCACACTTCATGAAGTAATAGCTCTTCCCTTCTGCATAAGAAAAGCTCCTAAGCCTTTTCTGCAAGCATCAGTATAAACAACCAGGTCCTGATTTTCATCCGGCACCACTAGCACATGAGCATTGGTCAGCAATTGCTTCAACTTCCAAAATGCTACCCTACACTTTTCTAACCATATAAACTTAACATCCTTCCAAGTCAACATAGCAAGAGGTGTCATAATCCTTGATAAATCCTTAACAAACCTTCGATAGTATCCAACCAATCCAATGAAGCTTCAGACTTCCATAACACTATAGGCCTCTTCCAAATAATGACAGCATCCACTTTCGCTGGATCTACCGTCAGTTCTTCACCTGAAACCATGTGACCAAGAACTCTACTTTTCTTTCCAATACCAATACTTTAAAAAAATCTGGCCTTCAAGCGATGTTTCCATAAAGTTTCAAGAACAATCAAAAGGTGACACTCATTCTCCTTCTCATCCTTCTAATATATTAATATGCCAACTATGAAAACTAATACAAATCTATCCAAATTCTCTCGATACATAAGGTTCACGAGATCAGCAAGGAAAACAGGTGCATTCATTAATTCAAGTGGCATAACCATCCATTCATACGATCCATAACTCATACGAAACACTCTCAATGGAATGCTCTCCTCCGTTTTTCTCATTTGGTGAAAATTGGTAGCCAAATCCAGTTGAGAAAACACTTTCGCCCCCACTTAACTAATCAAACAAATCACCAATACCAAATAAAGGATACTTGTTCTTTACCGTCCTTTCATTGAGCTTCCGGTAGTCAATAAACATCATCAACATTCCATCGAGCTTCTTTGCAAATATAGCAGCACCGACTAGGGTGAACTACTTGGATGAATAAAGCTTCTTCTTCTAAGTCAAATTATGCCTTCAGCTCATTTATTTTGAAAAGGGTCATTCGACTAGGTGTCTGACTCACTAGCTCCGCTCCCAGCACAAGATCAATATGGAACTTGATAGCCCTCTATAGTGGCAAGCTTGTTACTGGTTCGAAGACATCAACAAATTCCAATATGATAGGAATGTTACTCGCCCCTTTCTCCAATTCCAAAACGCTCAATAATGAAGATATCTACAGAACCAACCTTCCCTCAAAAAAAAAAAAAAACTTATCGCTGCTATGGGGTGTCTCAATGACACATCCCTACTTTGAAAAAATATCCTAGCATCATAACGATTCAACTAATTCATTCCCAAAATAATGCCGAGACCATCAAAATCAAAAACATACAAACTACAAACAAAAGTGTAATCTTGCAATTTAATTTCTGGGTCATCGCATCTTATCCTAAGAGTCACATAGCCTCCTATCGAATTAGCTACACTGAAGGAAGTGACAAGGTATGATGGTTTCTAAAATAACCTATATACTACACATTTAGATATTACAAAATGTGATGCACCAGTGTTAGACAAAACTTTAACATTTATGCTACCAAATAAAAGCATACCTTCCAACGTTGTCTTCGCTTTCTTAATAGCTGTCCGTCCAGGAGATGAAGGCTCCAAAGCAAGCACTTTCCCCTTTATCGCTTCCAGATACTTGTTCTTATAATCCCCCAGCTGATTGCAATTGTAGCAATAGATGTTTTGCTTCCTAACAGTGATCCGGGGTAAGGTTTCCATGCATTCGATCGAGTAATGACCTTTGTGATGGAAATCAAAGAAAACCACTTCCACCTTATTCTTCTTCGGCTTTCCTCCCTTCTAAACTTTTCTTTCCTTGAAGAATTTCCTTTCCCTTTCTTGAAAGCTATGGCTTCCACTGTGTTTCTCAACTCCCTTACTTCATTCCTAATAGCCATCCTTACAACAACATTACTAGGGTCTCAAAATTAAGGCGTAGTTGCTTTCATGATTTCAACCCTAATCCCCTTTATAAACATCTCATTCCTCGAGATGACTGTAACACTCCACACTTTTCTACACCCAAATTTTGACAAAATCAAAACTTGAACACATCCAAGCATGGAGCGTGTATATCTGGTACCTGCAGTAAATGAGCATGAACATAATCAGAGTACGATAAATATAACTCACAGCGGAAACAAATAAGATAAACTAGTATTAACTCAAATAACTACCTTTTTGAAAGTAAGTCACTTTGCCAATACTGAGCATGAGAGAGAATGAGAACCGAAAACCAAACTTAATCATCTATGAGAATCTGACCTTCTCTAGGAAACCAAGGAGGTTGTAATGAGGAGGGGCTCAGAACAACAAGTTCTGGTGACCAAGAAATGTACAATATAGACTATTACAAAGATATATTACGTTTGGTTCAACCGAAGCTGTATGCCTAACGACGTTAGTGATTCTAAACCAACCTTGTTAATGTCTACTCACGACTCTAATACTCTTCGAAACGTAGTATCCTCAAATTACATCACCGAGATAGGATATTAGCACACATTTTTGTGAAGCCTTTATACCAAAGCTTAACTGGTTAACTATATCGAGAGTGGGCCCCTAATTTCATGGTTTCTATCTATATCCTCATTCACTATTCTTTATTATCTAACGCCTCACTATCAATGATATACATGGTAGATTCTCCCTGATCACTTAAGATCCTAGGCAGACCTGTTGGTCACTTATTAACCCTCGATAATATATTCAACATTAATATAAACCACAGGGCACTAGCTACGGGCCCTACTAGTTAAGGCTTCCATCATTAACGCATATACCCTTGCCCCGCATACGGTGAGAGATGGTAGCTGACCTTATTACATAACCTCTTTAGTTGCTTGTTACTTCTCGTAGGATAGGTATCCATATCTGACCTTTTTAATTTCCAGGTTTGGATAGACCCACACACACCTACCATTTAACACCTCTATACTGAAAACCTATTCCCAGGTGGACTTTTCAACCCTAGTCACTTAGCCTTTTAGGACCCAAGAAGAAGACTATACGCGAAGGTTATTAGTTCGTACCCCATTTGTCTTTAGTAGCTTCCCCTTTTAGGGATAAAGTAGGCTATATTATTAAGTCATTCCCATTTAGTCCCTTTATACGAAAATACTATGCTAACACCATTTATTTTCGTCACAGGTTTATATTGTTAATAGTATCAGAACAGTGGTTATAGGATCCGTAACCTATAACCACTGCTCGCTTACATTATTAACCTACTAAGTCCAACTGTATTTTATATTTCCATTACTATTAATAAGGAAGGTTATATTCCCTTTTTCCCTAGGATAATTATTTAATACCTTCCCTAATTTGGACTTAGTGTTTAAATGACAACCATAAATTCCCTTATGACACTCATATCATTTTATTTCCTTTTTATTGCCCTTTATGACACTACCGGTCATATTTTCCTAAGGCAACTATTTATCACTCCCAAGTTATCTATTTGTTGCACCCTAATGTACAATTTCTATTCTTATTCATTTATTTATTGTTTGACAGTTTATATATATATATATATGTATGTATTTACGTACCAGGCCTCTCACATTAAGTTGACTACCTGTGGATGCTGGATATGCGGGTCGGTTTCAGGCAGACTTCTACCACAAGTGAACTTAACCTCGTGCCTTAATACGATTATATTTATGCATTAGACCCCTCACATTAAACTGACTACCTGTGATTACTCGATTTGTCGGTCGGTTCCGGGCAGGCTTACACCACAAGTTGAGTTTAACCTTGTATCTAAATGTGGTTATAATTCAAATTTTCCAATTGGGACTCACAATATTTATCCTAACTGATTTTAGGAATTGTAACCATTTTTCCCATCATATTTATTTTCCCCCAAATCAATATTGGTTACAATGGTTATTTCTTTATTTGCAGAATTATTTATAGTAGTTTATTACATTGATTGCTACAAATGGTCACCACAAATATATAAATTCAAAGTGGATTATATTTACATAATTCCATAATTGAACCTTATCCAAACATTCCATATAATGTATATTTCACCATTTTACGCTAATTTGGATGGGTAATATTCTAGTTCTGTAGAAATGTAAGAAATGTAAGAAAAAGGGAAAATTCTAGTTCTGTAGAAATGTAAGAAAAAGGGAAAAGAGCGAAGAATCTATTATTGAGCATCCTCTTCCATTGAATCTAATAATCCTCCCAAGTGCCTATGAATTTGATTTGATTTGATATGAATGAACATATTTTTATTTTAGAAATTAGGTTAGAAGAGGATGAAATATGGCATAGCTCCGTTTCATCTTTAGATTTGAATGGAAAAGAATAAGGCTCTACCCCTTTATTTATAGGGGTGGAAATGGCCTAGAACCGTTGGATTGGTTTTAAGTTATATTCGTCCATCAATTATATAAACAAATTAACCTAACCCTTCAAAACGTAGCCGCCATTGGGCGATCTGACGCCCAGTAGGTCGACCTGCGCAGTCGACTACCGAGCGACCCCCATGGTCAACCGCCTGGGCACCAGATTGCCTAGGTCGGATGGTTAAATTAGGTAATATATAATTAATTTTTCTGGTTTATTTATTTTCCTTCCATTTTCGTATTTCGTCCGTAACATTTTCATACAGGCTCCGTTCGCAAACTCCAAACATGAAAGTTAACCAGAATTTCGAGACGAACGTAACGATTAGAGTCACATGGCCAAATTCCATCATTTGCAGAAATTCCTATTTTTGAAATTATAATAATTAATTTATATCGCCAAAATTCCGAGTTGTTACATTCTTCCCTCCTTAAAAGGAATTTCATCCCGAAATTTTGACGTCTATGGTCCTATGCTACACAACCAATTCGTGCACATACACTTTGCAATCATGTGTATATATGCATGGTGTATGTAACGCAATTTTAACCATAAAATATGCATGTAAGATTATTCTAATCGGATCCTCCTATATGCTTGCATTAAAATTTTGAAATACCTTTGGAAACATGATGCAGAACATCTTAAATATACTGGCAGTTTAAAAAGAATGCAAATTTTGAAAACTCCTTCTCGTCCATAACCTTCACACAATTACGAATAAAAGTGTGAAGCAACCAATTTTGCATCTAAATCCTAACATCCAAAATGTATGAAACCTAATCGAAACTGAAAAAATGAAATTAAGCGAAGAATTTTTAACATTTCCTCCACTCCCAAATATTCCATTTCACATTCTACAGTGGAATTTTCACCTCAGTTACCCAAAATACCCCAAAAATTTCCAACTATAGACAGTAAAGGAGGCTTAAAACAAGCTCTACAATGTAAAACGAGTTAATTAATAAATCGCGTGCATCGTTGATAAGGTATGGAAACAGCATTTCCAAGGCTAAAACAGCTTTTTCCTTGTTATCGTTAATGTTTTAATTGTATCATCAGTCCTATTGCACCGCTACAACGCACACACAAAGCATCCAAAAATCTTCCTTACATAGTTCATGAGAGCAAAAATCGATCTTTTTCATAAAAATAAGTTTTCGCTTGAAAACTTATTAAGTTTATTTTGAAAATTCCTTTCCAAAACCGTTTCATTTTCTTATAAAATAAGAAAATGAAAGAAAAATGTTTTTTCAGACAACATCTTCCATAAACTTTGAAAAATGTATTTTGCGGAAATTTAAACGATTCAAGTCACATGCTGGCGAAGAAGGAATTCAGTTATGCCAAAAATGCTAAAACTGAAATCACACGAAAGACAAAAATAAATTTTAGTTTTGACAATGAACGGTGGTTTATTTATTTATATACTCGTGACGTAGAACCATTCCTCTACTAAAATTATTCAACACCGAACTTTATTCTTTCCATCTCTAGGACAAGTGCTAGTAAATAAATGAGATTTCATTCAATTAATTGTGCGTGAATGACTAATTTTTTTTTCAACATAGAAATCTCATTACTAAAGTCATGCGAATTTTTCATTATTAGCAACTTCTAACATAACACTAAATCAAAGAAAAAGAAAATGCTGGAAAGGGAAACACACGATAAAAGATACGACAAGCACAAATCATGTTCTAACATCAACAATAATGACTAACACTACCCACTATAGGTCGGTCTACCTCCGCAGTTGGAGCCGGATCCATTACCACGTCCGCGCCGGGAACGTAGTATAGCGGAGATGCAGCCAATCTCTCGCGCCCGTCGACGCTGCTCGTTGCAGACCTCTCGGAGCTTGGCCTACATAGCTCGGATGGTAGTGAGCTTTGGTCTCTCATGACCGGGCTGTTGTGGCTGCTGAGGCTGTTGAGCTGGAACGGGTGGTGCGGGGGCAGGAGCATCAGGAAGCTGAATGCTCATCATTCGGAGAGTGGTGCAGCTAATAGAAGGGTAAATATGCTCCAAGCTTCCCGCCTTGGGAATGATGTTGTGTTGTATGATGCACACAACTATATGGATAATGGGTCGTAGATTGGTGGTGGTCCAAGCTCCGGGCTCGCCAACAAAGATATGTTGAAGGATCTGAGGGTCCTCCATCTGAATAGCATCAAGCTCGACTCCCTCTGCCGAGATACCCAAAATCTGGGCCAAGTCAGCATAAGTGAACTCGATATGGGTGCCCATGACCTCTTCATCGATGTTGGCATCCACCAGGGCGTCGAATAGACGGACGCAGCGCTGATACAAAACGTGCTCAAATGTGTCGAAGCGCAGGATCAGTGCTAGGCCTACGGAAATGAAAATCTCCTCCAAACCAAATGCGGCGAAGTTGGCAAACTTCACCGGACGACCAACTTGGAACTCATAACTGGCCGCAGCTAGGTAATGCTTGATCTTAGCATCATCACGGTCTAGCCAAGCGGCTTCGTAGGGCATGAGACCGGGGTATTGGTTGCGAGGTGCTATGGAGGAATTGGCGAATTAGGCAAGCAAAACTACAAATCCGGGGTATAATCGGGTAGAGATTTGCATGAGGAGGATTTTTGTGGTAACTAGGGGCGAAACGGAGCTGGGGTTCCTTGGATTGGAGCTTGGAAAGGAGGAGGGTTTGGGTTTTTCGGTGGAAAGTGGTTTGGGGGAGAAGGGTCGGCTGAACGATGTTATATACATTGTCCAGAAGAATACGGGTCGGGTAGACCACGCTCATGCATAGGGTAGCGGTCAACCTAGCCCCTAGAGGGCGGTCGATGGCGATGCGGTCGACTGCTTTCCCTATAGCGGGCGCGGTCTGGACCTCGGCCCATCGGCCCTTTTAAATCATATAAATCAAAGTTTAAATTTTCTATTTACGTCGAAACAACTTCTACATCCAACCAAATTCTCGTATCGACTTCCACCACTCTTCTAGTTGGGAAATTAATTTTCCAACGCCTTTTCCCCCTGCCTCCCAAAAGATTTGTGACCACCGAAACAAACGAACTTAAAATAGGAAATCAGCTAGAAATCCGAAATAAAATTCGAAAATGGATTTTTCCCTATACTAGCCGACGTAAACTAAGCGACTCAAATTCAAATACCTCAATAATCAAAATGAAGGATTTTCCTTAGCCCTTCCGAAGAAAAATTTAAAACTTTTCCAGAAATGGGATTTATTTATAAACTAACGGTTTCATATTTATAAATCCATTTTATTATTACTATTTATATTCCAGATTTATATTTTAAACTGGAAAAAACTTTTCGTGTTTAAAAACATTGGAGCTTTTAAACAATTTAGATTAATTTTGCTAACTTTAATAAATTATCCAATATATATATATATATATATATATATATATATATATATGAAGATGGATACTGAAAATCACAAGGAATTAATATTTATTATTCTTGACTTTTAGTGATATATTCCTTGTTATTTTTAATTCCTTTTTTCCTACCAATCAGACTATATTTATTAAAATTATTAAATGTCCCCAAGATTTTTAAAACATGAATAGATTAAGAATTTAAAACCATATCTTCACAAACTACTTTCCGAAACTGTATTTTAAAACCGTTGAAATCCATTTTTATTTTTCAAATAGTTTTAAAATTAAATTTCCTCCAATACAAGGCCAAGAACTCAATTTAATATCTCAACAAAGCTAGATTCAGAATTTTAACGAAGTAACAAAGGTATAAACCTCGTAATTATATTTGTTCGAAATGGACACAACATATTAACGTGGGCTTTTCCCCCGTTTTAGATCGAGTAATGGTCTTAACTGGAACTATCAACGAAACAAAACTTGGAATTTATAAGTATCTCGGTTGTACCTAGATTTTTATATTAATATATATTATTCCAGTCTCCAAATCTCGAATCAACAGAATCCACCATATGTCGTCTCACGTTCTTCATGACGAAATTGCCAACGTACTGTGGGGTAAGACAGAATCGGCTAGAAATCCGAGCTCAACTTATTTCAACTCTTAGTCGCTCAAAGCCCATTATATATACTTAGGCCCACTACAAATTTTATTGTCGAAATAAATTAAAGCCGAGTAAGAAAGATGAAGAAAAACAGAAAAGAAAATTGAATTACGTTCTCTCACGATTCCTAATTTAACTAATTACTCATATCATTTAACCTGGCTCTAATACCAAATGTAACACCCCCACACTTTTCTGCACTCAAATTTTGACAAAATCAAAACTGGAACACATCTTAGCATGGAGCGTGTATATCTGACACCTGTAGTAAATGAGCATGAACATAATCAGTGTATGATAAATATAACTCACAACGAAAAAAAATAAGATAAACTAGTATTAACTCAAGTAACTACCTTTTTCAAAGTAAGTCACTTTGCCAATACCGAGCATGAGAGAGAACGAGAACCGAAAGCCAAATTTAATCATCTGTGAGAACCCAACCTTCTCTAGGAAACCTGGGAGGTTGTAATGAGGAGGGGGGTCAGAACAACAAGTTCTGGTGACTAAGAAATGTACAATACATACTATAACACAGATATATTCCGTTTGGTTCAACCCAAACTGTATGCCTACAAGGTTAGTAATTCTAAACCAACCTTGTTAATGTCTACTCACGACTCTACAACACTTCGAAAAGTAGTATCCTCAAATTACATTACCGAGATAGGACATTTACACACATTTTTTTGAAGCCTTTATACCAGAGCTTAACTGGTTAATTATATTGAGAGTGGGCCCCTAATTTCGGGGTTTCTATCTATATCCCCGTTCACTATTCTTTATTATTTAATGCCTCACTATCAATGATAGATAGGATGGATTCTACCTGATCACTTAACCCTAGGAAGACCTATTGGTCACTTATTAACCCTCGATAATATATTCAACGTTAACATAAACTAGAGGGAACTAGCTACGGGACATACTAGTTAAGACTTCTGTCATTTATGCATATACTTTTGCCCCGCATAAGGTGAGAGATGGTATTTTACCGTTCGTTGTACCTTCTAACTGACCTTATTAGATAACCTCCTTAGTCGCTTATTACTTCCCGTAGGATATGTGGTCATATCTAACCTTTTTAATTTCCAGGTTTGGGTAGGCCCGTACACACCTACCATTCAATACCCCTATGATGAAAAACCTATTCCTAGGTGGACTCTTCAATCCTAGTCACTTACCCTTTTAGGACCCAGGAAGAAGACTATACGTGAAAGTTATTAATTCGTACTACATTTGCCTTTAGCACCTTTCCCTTTTTGGATAAAGTAGGCTACGCTATTAAGTCATTCCCGTTTAGTCCTTTTATATAAAAATATTATGCTTACACCATTTATTTTCCTCACGGGTTTATATGGTTTATACTATCTACATTATTAACCTACTAGGTCCAACTGTATTTTCTATTTCCATTACTATTAATAAGGAAGGTTATATTCCCTTTTTCCCTAGGATAATTATTTAATACCTTCCCTAATTTGGACTTAGTGTTTAAACAACAATCATAAATTCCCTTATGGCACCCATTTCCTTTTATTTCCTTTTTATTGCCCTTTATGACCCTAACGCTAATATTTTCCTAAGGCAACTATTTATCAGTCCCAAGTTATCTATTTGTTGTACCCCAACGGACAATTTCTATTCTTATTCATTTATTTATTGTTTGACTGTTATATATATATATACACACACACACACACACTTACTTTATTGGCCTCTCACATTATGTTGACTATATTTGGATGTTGGATTTGCCAGTCAAACTTACCCTCATGCCTTAATATGATTATATTTATGCATTAGACTCCTCACATTAAACTGACTGCCTATGATTGCTGGATTTGCCGGTCGGTTCCGGGTAGGCTTACACCACAAGCTGAGTTTAACCTCGTGTCTAAATGCAGTTATAATTCAAATTTACCAATTGGGGTTCCCAACATTTATCCTAATTGATTTTGGGAAATGTTACCATTTTTCCCATCACGTTTATTTTCCCCCAAATCAATATTGGTTACAATGGTTATTTCTTTATTTGTGGTCTTATTTATAGCAGGTAGTTACATTGATTGCTATAAATGGTCACCACAAATATATTAATTCAAAATGGATTATATTTACACATAATTCCATAATTCAACCTTATCAAAACATTCAAACATTCCATACAATGCATATTTCAACATTTTACGCTGATTTGGACGGATAATATTCATATATTTATTTTTTTGTATTTTTCGTGCGGTCAATGTAGTTATTATTATTTTTATTATTATTATTCTTTTTAAATTAATGGTTTGGTCTAACCAATTAACGAAATATTTCCCATTTATATTCAAACTTGCCAAAAGGTTTCAAGTCTCATAAAGGACCGTTAGCCGTAATCATTGTAAACAATGCCTATTTTGTGGAATTGACATATCCTCAAATCACAAGAAATAAATGTAAATATATGTTTTGGAATAGTCGATGAAAATTACACACAAATATATGTATTTATATTTATATGTTTCTTTACGACACTTTTCCTTTTTATCATATATGTTGTGATTTCAAAATAATGCCTCTTTAATAAAAAAGGAGGAAAACGACATGTTTTACAATGCTTAAGCCAAAACCCAACAATGTTGAATATAAAAAGGAGTATTTCTTTTATTTTTACAATCACATAATTCACAAATTTCATCTTTTTACCCAAAATCACATTTTTCATATTTCAGTACTGAACTAAAAATCTGGAACATAACTACAACTAATTTATGTTTGATGTGACTGATTCCCAGATCCACAGTGCTATGTAACATGTATAACATATTTCATGACATAACTGTTGGAGTATGTGGGAAAAATAGTTAAGAATCCTACAATTTATGTTATACATAATCACAACTTATCATTTACCAGTTTTAACCATATTCATAATCAGATCTAATGGTTGCCAACAATTCACAATTATTTAAATAAACAGGTCTGATAGGCATAAAAAATAGATTGGATTCAAATAAAATAGATAAGTCATTATAATTATATTAGTAAATTTCCCACTTAAGTTATAGCCTCCAAAGTATAAGCTTTAAACCCTTTAGGCTTACAATCCCCAAATTCTTATAAATCTACAATCTATCTAGAAAGGGAAAATTCTAGATCTGTAGAAATGCAAGAAATAGGGAAGAGAGCGAAGAATCTATCGTTAAGCACTGTCTTCCATTGAATCCAATAATCTTCCCAACTGCATATGAATTTGATTTGATTGATATGTACAAACATATTTTTATTTTAGAAATTAGGTTTGAAGAGGAAGAAAAATGGATGAGCTCCGTTGCCTCTTTAGATTTGAAAGGAAAAGAATGAGGCTCTACCCCTTTATTTATAGGGGTGGAAATGACCTAGAACCATCGGATTGGTTTTATGTTATATCTGTCCATCCGTTATATAAACAAATTAACCTAACCCTTCAAAACCTAGCCGCCACTAGGAGATTTGACGCCTAGTAGGTCGACATGGGCGGTCTCCCCCATGGTCATCCGCTTGGGTACCAGATTTCCCAGGTCGACTTGTTAAATTAGGTAATATATAATTAATTATTCTTATTTATTTATTTTTCGTCTGTTTTCGTATTTCATCCGTAACTTTTTAATACAGACTCCGTTCGTGGAACTCCAAACATAAAAGTTGACCAGAATTCCGAGACGAACACAATGGTTATAGTCTTGTGGCCAAATTCCATCGTTTACAGAAATTTCTATTTTTGAAATTCTAATAATTAATTTATATCTCCAAAATTGTGGGTTGTTACAATGACTGTACCTACCTTCTCGCGAGCATAATGAAATAACTCATCAAACTTAGTAGCATATTCCACCACTGACATATCTCCCTACTTCAACTCATCAAATTTCTTTATCATTAGGGACTGAGCAGCTTTTGAAACAAATCTGCCCCTAAGCAACCACGAAAATCTTCCCAGGTAATTACTTCCTCCGGTGTCCTTACTGTCACTCCACTCCACTAATGTAAAGCATTACCCTACAATTGTCACAATGCTAACCCCTCTTTTTGTCATCATGCAAGACTAAATGTCCAAATATCCTTTCACAATATAGAAACCATGTATCAATAGTGGCTACATCTTCTATTCTGAGGAAAGGTTTTCCTTTAAGCTATTGTAATCCTTGCTCAATTTCGCATAGTTGTTTCCAATTTGCACTACGGAATTTTCTCTTCCATATCACCAGCAACTCTGTCTTGAAACATCTGAGAAGACATCTAGCAGGACCTTGGTTCTCTCTATCCCTGCGGCCATGACCTTTACTTGCATCAGTACGAGCATTTCCATTAGTTGTAGAGATCGTACCACCAATATCCAGCTTTGCACTCCTTCTCTCCATATCCTACTCCTTTTCTACAGATAAACTTCAATAAGATACCGAAGGGTGACCCTAAGACTGGTTCGAAAAGGGGTTTCTAACATGATTTGAATAAGAACAAAAATGTATATTTACTTCAGTTCTTGCCCAAACGTTGATCTTTCATTACGGAATGTAGATAGTAAGATTTTATTAATTTATGTATAAGCTATTAAATTTATATAAAAATAGTTAATAGAATTTAATTACATACAACTTTTTTAATTATGAGGGAATGTTATGTTAATAGAAGAAAAACCAGCTACTTATTAAAAGGCAACAAAAGTTTTAGTTATTTAATCATTATGTTTAATATGACCATTGATGTTCTTTGTCCATTTAGAATGGTATGCTTTATTTGTTAGTATTTTTTTTGCTAATGTGAATTAATGATTTACTCATAAATTATTTTGAAACCAACTATAAAGAATGAGAAAATTCACAATGAAATTTGTTTGTAAAGTCATTTTATAATGAAGTTTTTAGGAATTTAAGAATTAAGGATGTTCAAATCTTATCCCACACATTCTAGGAGTTACAATAACATTTATGTAGCACTAGGATGACAAATGTAATGCTAATTTTAACAATTGTCTTCAGTTGTTAAATTGTGAATTTTCTAATAATAAAATTTATATACCCAAATGGATAGTCGTTCAGAGGAATCTGTATGAATTTGAAACTGTTAAATCATGTAATTAATCTGTGACTTGGTTGTGAAATGAATAAAAGGATTTATGATTTATTTAAATTGTATTTCATTGTCCTTTCAATGTAGGATTCAAAACGCTATGCGATGCATATTTAATTATGTTTTTACTTCCCAATATTAAATGTCTACAGTTTGTTACTCTGCGAAAGATTGAATGCTAAAATGCATCATTATATGGCATGTGTTGTACATTGATATTTTTTCCCTTATACATAAACATTATTATAAGACATTGTGTTTCACAAACCATGTTGTATAAGTGCACATTTATGGGTTATGTATGCATGATAGAATAAAGTTGTGAGTTGAATTATATGATGCACTTACATAGATTGGCATGTATGAAAATACATAACCTATCATATCATGTTGAAGGTGACTAAAATATAAAATTGAACACACTAATCTTTGTAAATCAGGTTGTATGTAATGGAAATAAATTTATTAGCCTGTTTTAGACTAATATTATTCTTCATAAGAAACTAAAAGTGTAATTCTTAAATTCTGAAAGTATGACATCTTTCCTTAGCTCTTTCATATATAAGAATAAATAACATAATTAGTTGAGGGATGTGGTAAAATTAAAGAAAGCACCATGTTTCACTTCAATCATCGAATTTACCATTTCTTTTTATGTGAGAAGCTACATTCATACATGTATTGATAAACATTGGAATTTTTATAAGATTGTGGAATGGAAAGATTATACCAATCTATTTTATAGACATGAAATAATCAAGAAATAAGTGAAAGAAGCGAACTTACCCAAGTGAATAGGACCAAAAGAGAACTAGATTATTTTTAAAGGAAATTGGTCATTTAATGCTCTACAAGAACAGTCGTTGAGCACAGATTGTGGAAAAAGTGAAGAATACTCATTTGTGGTCTAATAGTGCCATATGATTGCTGTTTCCCATTTTATTTCCTTGTTTCTAAGTTTAGTTGCTTTTATATGACTTGTAACAATTTTTGATGGTGATTTAAAAAGTCACTTAACAAGTTTATTTGATATGATTTTTGAGTAGTCTTGCTTTTATTTAGTCTATAATAAGTTTTTGGTGGTGTATTTAAGATGCACTTGATGGAGTCTATTGTCTTATATGATTTTGAGCTCCATATCTTTTATGAAATATGATCAATTTTGCTGGTGTTTTTGAGATGCACTTGATGAATTTTTCTATTTGATATGATTTTGAGTTTCTTTCATTTTATGCAACCCATAACCAGTTTTTGGAGGTGTCTTTGAGATGCGTTTGATGGATTTTACTATTTTATATCAGTTTGTGTTTTACTGTCTTCTTTTGTATATAACCAATTTTTTAGTGCTTTTAAGATGCACTTGATGATTTTTTTAATTTAGTATGATTTTCAAAATTTAATTTTAAGTTTAATTTTATCAATAACTTGTTTTAGTGGTGCTTTTGAGATGGACTTGATGGATAGCGTTATTTATTACAAATTCAATTTTCTTCATTTTCATATGTTCCATAACTAATTTTGGTGGTATTTTGAGACACAGTTGATGGATCATATTATTTCTCTTTATATAATCCATAACCAATTTTAGTGGTGCTTTAAGATATCTTGATGAATTCAATTATATTATTCTATATATTAACTAGATTTTGTTATGATTTTGAGATGCACTTGAGAGGTATACTGATTTATCTTAATTTGAGTCATTCTGCTCATTTTATATGTTCCATAACTAGTTTTTTTTGCGCTTTTGAGATGCACTTGACGGGTATAGCGATTTATCTTAGTTTTAGTTCATTTACTCTTTTCAAATCCATAACCAAAATTCATGGTGCTTTTGAGATGTACTTGATGGATTCATTGATTAATTTTAGTTAATGCTTTTTTACTATGTATAATTCATAGCTAATATTGGCGGTACTTTCGAGATAAACTTACGAATTATGTATATTTGTTTTGTGAAGTTGGGCCTTTAGCTCTTAATCGGTCCATAGCCATTAGCGGAAGTGCTAGAGTAAATGGCCTCACCTACATGGGTTTTGAAGGTGGTCCGCCTTTTATGAGACACATAAACTCTCCAAAGTAGTCATGACTTCCTAAGGTAGGCGTATGGTTATTTAAAGCGCTTATTTATCGCGAAGTTTGTAGAATTTAAAAGTGTAGTATGGGAGATGAGATCTTAACCAAAATATTTGTAGTTCAAGAATATTTTTTCTACTTAAGTTAAGTTTTCAACTCACTTCTTTAAGTATCATTTCAATCGAATGACATTGGTACTTACATATGAAACTTTTCTCTTGTCCATGTTATTTCCTCCATCTTCTTTGCTTTTTTTCTTAACTAGTGGGGGGTTATTGGATAACTAAAATAAAACCCAAAATCTCTTGGTTGTTTTTCCTTTACTCTTCCTGATCAACAAGAAAACGTTATATTTAATGAAAGTTATTAATCTAGCATTTATTAGCTTATGAGAAAGAAAGGTTATGTATGCTTATTTTTGATCTCTCTATATTTTTTATTTTGAAAAGAGAATTTGTAACATAAGATCTTTCATTGATAAACTGATTGTAATCTCTAGAAAACATTTATATTATGAAAGATTTATTTATTGAGACTGATTAATATAAGGCAAGGAGGAATTCTCATTCGTTTGATTCTATCTGATGTTCTCCCTTCCAAAAAGAAATAAACCAAAAAAATTCAAAGAGAATTTTCTTCTCACTCTCCTTTTTCTCTATTTAGTTTTGTATGAAATTAAATCTCTCTCAAAATATTTGGAATCTTAGGCAGTGTCTTTTACAAATCTCAGATGCTTCAACCTTGAGTGCACAAGTATAAAGGATGGTTGTTGTAAAATTGGTGAGCAGATGAAAATTTTTGATTGCACCATGATCATGTCGAATTTTTCCTTCAAAGTAGTGACCTCGTCCACGACACAACTTTTTTGCTTTCTATTTTCTTGTAATGTCCCAGAAAATTTCAACACTTGAATCCAGACATTTATACATTCCTTTGTCCAACTCAAGTATCGAAAAGCCGGAAAACTAACAGAAGAAACTAAAGGATGAGATAAGAAAGAAAGAAATATTAGAATAGAAGAATAAGAAGAAGAACCAACATAGAATCAGAGTCTCACATCGCAGCGGAACAAAATATAATATAGAAATAAACTTTGTTGAGGGCTTGAAATAATACTTACAGTCATCAGAGTACATCAATACAACTGGACAATTATAATAGTATGTCCTCATATATATAACACACAGTGGAATAATAACGGTATAACATCATACGTCTGAACTCCTTCAGCTCGTCTTGGACTTCACAATATTTGATAACCTGAACCTGTACACCCCGGTCTAACCCGTGCATTACAAATACCGGGTCAGTCAGGTGAACCAGAGTGAGAAAAAAACTCGCTAAGTTTATAATATCATCCAACTTGATTTTAAAGTTCAAAATCTTTTTGAAAGAAAATAATAATCGTAAGACCAAATCCACACATAAATACGGATGGTTTTTACCTTACGATAACCCAAAACATTTTGAAATCAATATCTTATCCTGGTATTATAATAGTGTCTAAATACAAATAAATAGAATCTAGTAGAACGCTTGCATCTCACACTCCACATATATAATATAAAAACAAAACCGCGGGTGCTTATTGGAGATTGGATTCCGACTATGATAAGGTATGGAACCACCTGCCGATAGTGTATCTCTAGAGGCGAATACACTGGGTTCAACAAGAACGTGTTGCAACCCGGCCCACACATGACCGACCTCTCATTTCGCTTGAGTGTATCGAATGTATATCACCAACGGTTGGGAGCTACCCACCGTTTCCCGAAAAGGGACAGCATCGATAGACTAAAGAAGCAAAAGTAATTTCTCTAGATAGGTGATTATACACCCTAATAATGGGTGCGATCCACGTAGCCATGCTGTCTGCCCGATTTTTTTCATTTCCCGGTTGATGAGGCCTGAGGTTACAATCGACTTTTGGAACATCTGGCCACTGTAACACCCCGCATTTTTAATATAATTAAAAATGTATATATATGCATAGATAGGTTAATAATGGTGATGTACAATGAAAATTACTTAACATGAAAGAGAAGGAAAGATTAATTCAATGGAAGTGTACGTAACAGAGAAGATAATAAAATAAGTATACTTAATTTAAATATCAGGAATTAAGTAAAACAGACATCACCATTGCATTCATCTCGAAATTCTGTTTGGAATAGGGTCCAAGTTTTCGAAAATCGGACTCCGTATGAAAGAGTTATGGCCTGCGGAAGATTCAACAAAAAATTAGAAAAATACCCAGGCAGGTCGACCTAGGGGTCGACCTGGGTATCAACCTACCCAGGGAGGTTGACCTGGGGGTCGACCTACCTAGGGAGGTCGACCTGGGGGTCGACCTTAGTTTCGACCTCCCCCTTGATTTTTCCAGATCTGGGCAGTGACGATTTTTGGTGTGCTGGACGGACCAGATGACTTCTAAGGCGATCTAATGGCTCTAAAACACTCTCTAGACCTATAAAATAGTGCCTAGACCTAACCTAATTCATAAACAATTCCTTCTGACGCTTCCATGCCGCTAAGCTTCAACCAAACATGGTCGCCGCCTCAAAACCCTAAATTAATTTGCAAGTTCTTCATCAACTTTGGAGTTTAATCAAATCAAGTAGCAAAATTCTTCATCAACAATTCATGCTCTTCACCAATAATCAAATAAGAAGATTAAATCAGCATTCTACATCAATGACAAATCACTTGTTTCTCTTATCCAGTCAATGTGAGTGGATTTGAACAATATTTGTTGTATAATGTTGCTTCTATCGTTTACCATTCCCCATAATGAATATGATGTTAATTTAATAAGATCTGTTATTTTATTTATGCCTACGTTTGAGTTCGCTCCTTTTTATCCTTTCCCCTTTTTATTTTGGATCTAGGTTATCTCGAACCTAGACGAAATCTTATTATACAATACGCACGATTGGAATATGGGGATATTGGAATATAATCTGTAATTTAGGGGTTTGCGGCATAACAATTTTTATTGCATATATTGGGCATAATCTATTTTATGCAGTCGAGGAATATAATCTATAATGTTGAATTTATGTAAGTTTGACATAATTGTCATTGGATATGGAATTGGTATAATTCAATATTAACAACATGTAATTGGATAACATGAATTGGTGAAATTTATTCGTGACTTGAAAAGTAAGCCTAGAGGGTGAATTAGATTATATGTATGAACGTGGAAATGTTGGGGTATATATATTGGGAAAATATTGATTATATGAAATTGGGTATAATTGGATATTGGAAGTTGACATGTTTGGGTATGAATAACATGGAATTAGTGAATTTGGCTATAATTGGATAATTTGGGTAACACGAAAATTGGCTAACTATTATGTAATTGGTGTAGTGAATGGCAAATTGGAAATAGGCGTAAAAATGAAATGTAATTAAGTTGAATTTGGAACATATGACATGAATTTGGGGTTTAGGTGAAAGACGATTGTTAATGAACGCCTATGACACGAGGTTAGACGCATTTGTGGTGTAAGACTGCCCGGAACAGCCCGACAAATCCAGCAACCACAAGTGGACGTCTAATGTGAGAGGTCAACGGCAAGAACTAGAGGCGTAATAGTTTATGACACAAGGTTAGGCGTGTTTGTGGTGTAAGACTGCCCGGAACCGCCCGACAAATCCAGCAGCCACGAACGAACATCTAATGTGAGAGGTCATACATCGTTACGGCATTATAAATAAATTAAGAAATACTAACCATAATAAGACATGTGGGTGACATGGGTATGGTTAGAGGGTTAAGTGGGTGATATAAATGACATGTAAAGCATAACAAATGTGGACTTAACCATTGTGAGACATGTGATGTAAGACATAACCAAGGTAGACTTAACCATAGTAAAACATGTGTAAGACATGGAAACTGTAATAAAAAGGAGGTTAAGTGGTACATGTGTGACATGTGAAATAGAATTTAGATATGCTTAACCAAATGGGACCCGTAACGGTATCATAAATTAATCGAATTGGGAAAAGTTTAAGTAACGGGTTAAGTAAAAGGAAGAGTTAAGTCAAATTTAAAATTAATGACACAGTAATGGGGGAATAATAATTACCTATTATAAACTTGAGTTGCGGTGATGTAAAATTAAATAATAAGCAAACTTGTCATAGGGACAAGGGAAGGTTATGACTTAAGATGTAATACAAGACTTGAAGGGTGGGACGACTTATACTGTTAAATAAGTTAACCTAAAATTAATGACAAGAAATGGGGAATGATAAATAACCTATTATGAGTAAACCTGAATAAGGCAAGAAAGGATAATAGGTGGAAATTATAACTTATGGGACAAGATAAGTTATAGGAAACGATAAGGAAGATGAGATAACTTATATGTAAGATATACTTAAATTAAGTGGTTTGGAAAGGAGAAATGTGAAATTAAAAATTATATAAGTTATATGAGTGGAAAAGAAGTAAATTAGAATCATATATGTTGGTTGGGTTGAGTAATTCTCTAGGTGCCAGTCTGATGTTGATTTCGGTCTTCGGGGCTGGTGTTTAGAGGGTTATTGTCCTAATCAGTATGTATGTGGGATAAGGCATACTTAACTATGAATTAAGTATAACATGTTGTTGTAACCCAAAAAGGGAATAATTTATGAGATTGGAAAATAACATGTTGTGGGCTTATTAATGGACTTAAGTGGGTTAAGTATAAATTGAATTAATAAGAAAGGGTAACTTGGTGAATACGAAAAAAAGGAAGCTAATGTGAATAACTAAGTTAAATGAGAAAGTTGACGAGGTGGCACAAGCATGAAATAAATGGTTAGACTAAGGTCTAATGACATTTAAAACTAAGGCGCTTGAAGCAGTCCGTACGTTGTAGGATGAATAACCCAACGAGGTAGATCATGATGGTGTCATAAGGCACGAGGAGAGCGCACGTTCGCTATTTAGATGGCTCCAACGGACTGGAAGGGGAAGCACGCGACTTCCTGAGACGCTAATGGTGCTCCTGGTAGTCCTCTGTAGTGGTTTAGCTTCGGGCTAGGATTATAGAGGTTGGGTCTGCGCAGAACTACCAGGTGGGTGGGCCTTGACTGCACAAGTAGGGGGGAGTCAGAATGTTGTATGCGGTGGCATTAAGGGTGGTTCGGCGATTGCCTCAGGCGGATGTGGAGGGTCAAGACCAAACGATAGCAAGATCATCGGACGCCTGTCACCAGCAGCCTAAGGAATGCGAAAAGACAGGAGCTAACCCCTAGAGATCGTTAACCTTTGCTATCAAGGGATGGGTGCTGGGAGACCCCACATGGATGTTTAGATTGTTTGCTTGTTAGGGGTGGTCGCTTAGCTCGTGTGGTCTTTACTAGTTGAGGGAGGGGCTGAGGTGGGGCCATAGCCACCATAGAAAAACCAGACCCGAGGGATATCTGTACATTGGACACTCTTAGAGGCGGGCCCGTACAGATGTAGAAAAGCTTCCGACCGAGTTCCGTGTTTTCTGGTGTAGCCCTGCCACAGAACTTGGGAGCACAAGTAGTGGTTATGTGCAGTAGAAACATCGAGTACGATTGATGATACGTACGTGGGAAAGTCTAGGTACAACCATGTCTGTCTGGGTGGTGTATCGTAGACTAGAGGGCATTATTCGGTGATGGAACCAAACTCGATCGAATAGTTCGAGGATAGCAGTCAGTACGCTTACGTAGCACTGCGATAGTGGTTCTATGCGGATGTAGCGTTGTACGTACTATGGCATAAGATGAGGGACTGCGCATATTACTATGGCGATACGGAGGAGACCGTGCGAGTGGGGTATCACGGGGTGTACCTTAGTTTGGGGGTAGCTACATATACACTATATTAGGTTAATCTACTAGGGGGTAGATGGGTGTGACGTGTGTGTAAGCTTTGAGTGCTAATAATACGTATAACCTAATAAATAATAAAATGTAATTGAGCGGTATATGTAGGGTTATTCAAGAAGTGTAGTTTAAATTCATTCACACAAAACTTATGTTCTGACTCCCTCCTCATAACATTCGCAGGTTAGACAGAGACTTATAGCTTTGGGAATACCGATTTAGCAGTATTGTGATTAAGGTAAAGCAATGTTTTAAAGTATATTATATTTTATTCCTTCCGCTGAGAGGTGTTTTCCGTACTCTGACATATCTCTTTTCTCTGTCTTTTCTGCAGGATACCAGAGCAACCAACTCGGGTCTCGATGGATTGAATTTTGAAAAAAATTCGGTCTGTTGGAATCCGGGTTGTCACATCTGGTATCAGAGCTTCGGTTTAGTGATATTAGGGAGATATTGAGTGAACGTATTTGTATTTTCTAAAATATAAATATATTATATATAAACCTAAATCCATAAAGTAGCCCACTAGGTATGGAAAGAGTTGGGATATTTTAGTTTGTACACTAAAGTAATAAACATAGAAATTTTTGAGACCCTTAGGTGGTTTGGTTGGAAAGTATACAATATAATTTGATATTTGAGAAAGAAAGTATCCCACAGAATTAAAACTGGAATGTTATTTCAGAGTAGTGGGTTCGGAAGTGAAACCTTAGAAACTAGAAAAGGTTGAAATATGAAAAATGGATTAGGAATATATATATTTAAGAGAATTGAATTTGTGAAAGTGCCTAGGAAAGACCAGTTGAGTTGAAGACCCGCTTTGAGTCTAACCCAATGATAAATTTTTAAGAACTTGAATTTGTAAAAGGATTTGTGGTATTTTCCAAGATTTAATCTTAAAAGTATTCTGATAAATGCATGTTGGATTTTAAAGTAAAGTGGGGTATATTGTGTGAAACATTGATTTCTTGTTTTAAAAGAATTCTCTCATAAAAAGGTGCATATTATGGAGCATAAATAGCTTGCTAGTTTTCATATATGAAAAGAAGTTTTGAAATCTCTATTCGGTTAACAATAAAATTTTGATTTTTATTTTAAAAGGAAATTTTGTTGGGTAAACGAAATAAGTGGTAGAGTGCAAGAATAGAGTAGATATTTGCGCCTTAGCAACCAAAGTTAACATTGTAAATAGGAACAGTGTAACTCATTAGTCATCCTTGTCTACTCCAGTTTGTGATTTGAAAAAAAATATTTTTGCAATATTACTTTGTAACATGTTTTTTTGGTTTGCAAAAGCATGTTTTTGAGAAAAGAATGAAAGTTTTACCACTTTAGTTTTTTTTTGAAAGAAGAATGTAATAAAAAGAAAGAAGGCCAAACCATGTTTTAAAAGTGGAGTAGTTAAGGATTAAGGCCTAGAAAGAACGAGATAAAGTTAAAGCTATTAGAACCAACTGGGAATTGGTTGAGATGAGAAATTCTCTGAGTATCAATCTGATGTTGATTTCGGTCTTCGGGGTTGATACTCAGAGAGTTATTTTCTTGCCAATTTACAGTCATGGATTAGATGATATTAAACTAATGGAAAATTTCCCGTAGAATGCATAAGCCGTATGAGTCTAGGATTGTTGCTTGAAAGAGAAGTATAGGCTTGTAATACACAGCATGGACTAGTGGTGACTACTAGGTAGTGAAGGGCAAGCAAGTGTATAGATCCTGTTGAGTGGACTCGTGACATAAGTCCTAAGATTCTTGGCCCATAGTAGTAGCTGCGTAGGATGCTGTTTGAGTTGAAAACGAAAAGGCTTATTTGTAAATAATAAACTTAAGTAATTTGATTAAGTCAAATAAGCTAAGAAAGAAACTAGCCTAACTAAAAAGAAAACAACAGAATCAATCAAGTAGCAAAACGAGACGGGAAAAGAAAATGGAAATCTTAAGAAAAAGATGAATAAATATTAAATTTTTCCAAGATAAGTGGAAAAAGAAAAGAAATTTTCTTATGTGATTGTACTTGGATAGGAAAATAGGAAATCTTCATAGAATAGTCATATAAAAATCCAAGTACGATTAGAAAAGAAAAACGGAGGATGTGAATTTTTCCATTTTACACCTTTTCGTAACATAAGAAATCGAATTTGGAAAATTAGATTTTTCTAAATTTAGAATTTAATGATGGTTAGTAGGATTTTGGATGCGAAAATTGGATGAACTATGCTCTTACTCTATAGAGTGTAGGAAAATGTGGATGAAAAACGTTTTGATTTTTCAAAAATATTGCATTCATATAGAACTGCAAGTATATTTAGGATGTGAGCATCATGTTTTGAAAGAGTTTTTAAGATTTGCATACATATAGGTGGATCCAAATTAGGCATACATACTTTACTATGATGTATCTCACTTTGCACATGTGCACAATGTTTGCAACAATTGGATGCACACTTGATGGATGGATGTTGCGAGGGATTATCTATTTTACTCTTATCGAATTTCGTGGACGAAATTCTTTAAGGGTGGGAGAATGTAACACCCTGCATTTTTAATATAATTAAAAATGTATACATATGCATAGATATGTTAATAATAGTGATGTACAATGAAAATTACTTAACATGAAAGAGAAGGAAAGATTAATTCATTGGCAGTGTACGTAACAGAGAAGATAATAAAATAAGTATACTTAATTTAAATATCAGGAATTAAGTAAAACATACATCACCATTGCGTTCGTCTCGAAATTCTGCTTGGAATAGAGTCCAAGTTTCAAAAATCGGACTCCGTATGAAAGAGTTATGGCCTGTGGAAGATTCAACAAAAATTCAGAAAAATACCCAGGCAGGTCGACCTGGGGGTCGACCTGGGTGTTGATCTACCAAGGGTGGTCGACTTGGGGGTCGACCTACCCAGGAAAGTTGACGTGGGGGTCGATCTTAGTGTCGACCTCCCCCCTGATTTTTCCAGATCTGGGCAGTGACGATTTTTGGTGTGCTGGATGGACCGGATGGCTTCTAGGGCGATCTAATGGCTCTAAAACACTCTCTACACCTAAAAAATAGTGCCTAGACCTAACCTAATTCATAAACAATTCTTTCTGACGCTTCCATGCCGCTAAAATTCAACCAAACATGGCCGCCGCCTCAAAACCCTAAATTAATTTGCAACTTCTTCATCAACTTTGGAGTTTAATCAAATCATGTAGCAAAGTTCTTCATCAACAATTCATGCTCTTCACCAATAATCAAATAAGAAGATTAAATCAGCGTTCTACATCAACGACTAATCACTTATTTCTTTAATCCAGTCAATGTGAGTGGATTTGAACTATATTTGTTGTGTAATGTTGCTTCTATTGCTTACCATTCCCCATAATGAATATGATGTTAATTTAATAAGATCTGTTATTTTATTTATGCCTACGTTTGAGTTCTCTCCCTTTTATCCTTTCCCCGTTTTATTTTGGATCTAGGTTATCTCGAACCTAGACGAAATCTTATTATACAATACGCACAATTGGAATATGGGGATATTGGAATATAATATGTAATTTTGGGGTTTGCGGCATAACAATTGTTATTGCATATATTGGGCATAATCTATTTTATGCAGTCGAGGAATATAATCTATAATGTTGAATTTATGTAAGTTTGACATAATTGTCATTGGATATGGAATTGGTATTATTCAATATTAACAACATGTAATTGGATAACATGGATTGGTGAAATTTATTCGTGACTTGAAAAGTAAGCCTAGAGGGTGAATTAGATTATATGTATGAACGTGGGAATGTTGGGGTATATATATTGGGAAAATATTGATTATATGAAATTGGGTATAATTGGATATTGGAAGTTGACATGTTTGGGTATGAATAACATGGAATTAGTGAATTTGGCTATAATTGGATAATTTGGGTAACACGAAAATTGGCTAACTATTATGTAATTGGTGTAAGACGAAAATTTGGGTAACACGATAATTTGGATAACACGATAATTTGGGTAACACGAAAATTGGCGAACTTTTATGTGAATTAGTGAATTTGGATAACATGGAATTAGTGTTTTCTGGTGTAGCCCTGCCACAGAACTTGGGTGCACAAGTAGAGGTTATGTGCAGTAGAAACCTCGAGTACGATTGATGATACGTACGTGGGAAAGTCTAGGTACTACCATGTCTGCTCTGGGTGTTGTATCGTAGACTAGAGGGCATTATTCGGTGATGGAACCAAACTCGATCGAATAGTTCGAGGATAGCAGTCAATACGCTTACGTAGCACTGCGATAGTGGTTCCATGCGGATGTAGCGTTGTACGTTACAATGTCATAGGATGAGGGACTACGCATATTACTGTGGCGATACGAAGGAGACCGTGCGAGTGGGGTATCACGGGGTGTACCTTAGTTTGGGGGTATCTACATATACACTATATTAGGTTAATCTACTAAGGGGTAGATGGGTGTGACGTTTGTGTAAGCTTTGAGTGCTAATAACACGTATAACCTAATAAATAAGAAAATGTAATTGAACGGTATATGTAGGGTTATTCAAGAAGTGCAGTCTAAATTCATTCACACAGAACTTATGTTCTGACCCCCTCCTCATAACATTCGCAGGTTAGACAGAGACTTATAGCTTTGGGAATACTGATTTAACAGTATTGTGATTAAGGTAAAGCTATGTTTTAAAATATATTATATTTTATTCCTTCCGCTGAGAGGTGTTTTTCCGTACTCCTACATATCTCTTTTCTCTGTCTTTTCTGCAGGATACCAGAGCAACCAACTCGGGTCTCGATAGATTGAATTTTGAAAAAAATTCGGTCTGTCGGAATCCGGGTTGTCACAGCCACCGTTCACTTTGAATGTCTCATTGTCAGATCCTCCAGATATCACTAATTGACGTCCACAAAAATACTAGTTTTTGAGCTAAGAGAAGGTGTCTTCTCCGCCACCAACATAAATACGTTTGAGAAAATCAATGTACATGATTCCTTTGGAAATACTCTGTTCAACACTCGTCCGTACAAGTTGTCCTGGGACTGGACAAACCGAAGACACCGTCCTACTGCATCCTTGAACTACCCTATGGATCTGTAGCGAGTAGTCCTTGAAATCCGGATATTTCAATCACGATAGAATCACTGTCAAATACCTCTTAGGATCAGCTAGAGAAATCCAACAATAGTTCTTTCATTCATGAAGATGTACGATCTTCAATTGCTCCATCTCGATCAGCTTCAGATATCTTCTCCGTTTACGTATTTATTGGTCTGGAATGGTTTTCGAATATAAATTCGATCCCGATCTTTCCGTACCAACAACGTTGGGTTGATAGTCGATTATTTAACTATCAAAATAAACAATCAATAAAATAAATCCATTGGTCTAGTATACAACATCACTTGGCCATTAAAAATAGTATATCAGTTGTAATACTAAAATAATGTGTCAGTTCTAATATATCAATATTCTCAAATCATTTATTCTTATACATAGAAAAAGATTATCTTAAAATCCTATTCAGTGTTTCTCGTTAACTATCCTTTCAAAACATTTGTTACAAAAATATTTATTTCCTATAATTGGAAATCTGATTCAATTTATCCTTTTAAACAATCGTTACGATATCTCCTTTGTTTTGTTATTTGAACGCCATAATCGTCACTTCCCTTTTTAGAATACTCATTCCAAATCCCATCTACTTACTTTTTGAAAATATCGTTATATTTTCACAAATCTACTTTTATTTCACTTCATATTCTCAAGCCTTCTTTTATCCTCTTTTTATTTCCAAATTCCCATTATATATTTATATATTTTCAAATTCTTCTAATAACATTACCCTATCATTTCTCATAATAAATCACTTTTAACACCTTCACCACTACAACTAATATGATCCTCCGACAATCCTGCATTTGTTCAAGTTGAGGTATTTTAATTACCTCTCAGACCTTGATCAACAACAATCCTATCTTAAGATAGATGTCAGTTGCAATACCCAAAAATCGATATTTATTCCCAATATCAAACAAATCCCATTTTAATTCTATCTTGATGAAACATTATCTTTTATCTAAAATCACTGATCTATATTTCATCTTTATAATTCCACTCGCTTAACTACTCTAATTAAAATTTTGATTTTCGTTTGATTTCCATTTCATATCTCCATTAGTTCTTAACTTTAAATTAGTAAGAAAACAATCCTCTAAATATCAACCCCGAAGGCCGAAACCAACATCAGATCAATATTCAGAAAACCATTTATCTTAACCGATCTCCAGTTAAATTCTAATTCTTTAATTTCATATCTACGCTTTTATTTCCATTTCAAAAACCCATTTCTAATAATCCTTTACAATAATATTCACTAAACTCGGGTTTGTAACTTCGTCCAAATCTTGGATTTCATAAATCCAGTTAAATAGAATCTCAAATAAGATTTCGCTTCAAATTGAAATTTAACTTACGTTATCATTAATATGATTTTCTTTAAAATATAACTTTATTATAAATAAGCCTTCTCGTTTTATAAACCTAAATTAATACCTTTTAAATTCCATGATTTACCCCTTCGATTATTGTTAAATAAATATCAACATTTATAAAATGTTTTACCTAACTATTAAATAAATCAATTTATTTAATAAATCCATTTCAGTTACTACATTTGACTTAGTCAACTCTAACCATGATTAACTCGTTAATCAGATCTTAATTTCATTTTTCCATTTAAACTAATTACAATTTAATTAATTTAAATAATCCCATTTGATTATTATAATAATCAAATCAATATAATCTCATTTTAAATTGTTTTAGTAACAATAAATCTCAGTTATTAAACATCACATTAACATCCACACACTTGCTTATCAATTTTATAAATTTAAGAATTTACTTTGTAAATCATTCAATGATTAAAATGGGACACGTGCTTCGCACACGGATAGATTATTGGTATAAAAATAGTGATTAGAGATTAAAATAATTAATGTATATAAGGTAGGTTTATTTCCTTTTTATAAACCCAATTAAAATAATATATTTAAAATCTATATTCAGTTATAAATAAATTTCAAAACTACATTTCTATCGATTCACCTTACGATAAATCAATCCTTATAAAACAGTTTATATTTTGGCCATCTGCTATAAATTCCTCAACCGATATCACCCATTGGTTAATAATCAAACAATTTTTGAATTTGGGTTTAACAGTCAATAACCAATTCAATAATCCAATCATATGGGTTCAATAGTTCATATGATGATGATAACAATAAATTTTACTGATAACGGTCAACTGATAACAACCATTCAAGCATCCAATTTAATTTAATACGTTTATATTGTTATAAACGTAACCAACAAGGTAATTTACCTTGTTTGGAAATAATCATTATAAATAACGATGCCATTTCATTTAAATTAAACAACGTTTAATTTAATTGATCGATATAACAATATTCAACAACCAAACTACCATCAAATCGACCAACTATTAGCAAACACAGCATACATACAATAAACCCGACTTATAAAATTTATAAGTGGGAGAACTGAGTGAGTTTAACTCACTTTGGTTTTGATTCATCGTTAAACTGAGTCGTTTTAATAAAATTAAACAGTAGTTTAATTTTATTAAAAACTCCAGTAGTTTCCAGTGCTGACCAGAACCGCTCCATTATGTAGCGCCCGTCAATGCGGTTCCAACGCACCCCTGTTTGTTAAATTCAGTTAATCATATGACCGCTTATGCATTTTACAATTTAACCTAGATAATTAGCCAAGAGATTAACTTAAATAAATAAATTACCTTAATTTGGATTTATTAATTTAAACCAGTCCGCTAATCTTGCCTTAAACCCGTTTAGGCCCGACCCTTAACACAATTCCAATTTGGCTTACCCTCATCAAACGCAAACATGAAGGCAGTTCCCCCTTTCGAAAACCCATTTGAATTAGTTCATGTGTTCAACGTCCCTTTTCTTTTCTTCTCTCCACACATCCCAAAGCCCTTCCCACCTATTCACTTCCGCATGCAGACAACGTCAATCCTACGGCTCAATAATTTGACCCAAGGCCGCACAATATTTCTCTTTTTTTTGTTTTTTTATATAAAAGGGTCGAAGCCTAGTGATAAATCAGCCCGCCTCAAAAATGAATTCGCCCCCAAACTCGCTCGTACAGTGCACTCCTTCTTCATGAACAAAAACTCCAGTATCCATCCTCCCATTTGATTGTTTACATGTTCCTCCCCCACTTGCGGTTTCATGCAGCATTCCCTTCCACTTTCAATGTTCCTTTCCCATCCGACGTCCATACACCTGAAAGCAACAGAACTTTGTCTTCTTGTTTTTAAGCTTTCAAAACAAGCTTCCCAGTCCTTAGCCCAATGAAATTCCTTCCCCAATGTTCACCTTACACGCTAGCTTCCTGTAACCGCCTCTCACTCATCACATCTTCCTATGCCATGCAATTCTTCCCACGTAACCACACTGCCTTTATTCAAATTTACACTGCATACACCTGCTCCCTTTAAATACTTCCTGTAGTGTCATCTGTACTCCCTCATCGTTGAGACCACCAACTTGCGCCATGTACAGCCTCGTCTGGACACTCACACGCTAACCCGCCACTATCTTGCTTACGTGCGTATTATATATTTTAGTCTTATAGTTCGGGTTTGATTTGTTAAGTATATGGAGGTTTTTGGTTTGCTTGAGGAAATGAACGGCTTGCCTCAGATATATAGTATTGAGAAACTTGACACCTGTAACACCCCGTATTTTCTGTGAACGTATAAGTAACGAATCAGAGAATAATTAATTTTTAAAAATAGAATCAAGGGAAACGATTTGTGCCATTGCGTTCGTCTCGAAATTTTGCTTGGAAACAAGTCCGAGTTTTCGAAAATCGGAGTCCGTATGACTGAGTTATACAGCTCAGAAATTCGAATTCAAATTCGAATTCAAGACCCAGAAGCGGTTTAGGCGGGAAAATTCCCGCCCAGAGCCCAGGTCGACCAGGGGGTCGACCTGACCAGACCAAGTCGACCTGGGGGTCGACCTGCCTCCCGAACCCACTTTTTTGAACCAAATGCATTCTGATGTATCTGACCTCATTTCTGTCCAGATTCGTCTGCCTAATCCTATATAAACAGCCCCCTAGCCCCATTCTCTTTACACCATTCTTCTCTCCTTATGCTGCCTCTGAGATAATAGAAATAAATAAATAAAATAATGGCGTCGCTACTCTGCTGGAATCAAATCTAGAACTAGTGCATATTCTTCCAAATCTGAATTTGATTAAAAGAGAACTACTGCAACTCTTCTTCTATAATCCAATCAAGGCAAGTGCTGTTATTTTCCGATATGAAGTTTAATCATGATCTTGACGTAATTATAAAACTGAATCTGAGATTATGCCCTTTTTCTATTTATCAGATCTGTTTCTCTGTTTTATTATTCTGTTTGTTCTGTATTTCTTTCTCCTTTCTTTCTTTTTTGTTTGATAGCCAGGCTACCACGAGCCTGAGCAAAGTCTCATAAGAGATGAATGCATAAACGCTGAATTTGGGAAGAATATTGAATGAGGCATATTTAGGCAAAATTGATTTGTAATTAATTTGAGGATACAATGCATGTTGTAATTCTGGACATAAATTTGAGGCATATCATGAACTATGACTTGGAAGAAGAGGACTATTGTAACTTAGAATATAAAGGACATAGGTTGTAAGTTAGAACATAAATCTGAGTCATATAAATTGGGCATGTTGTATTTAAAACATAAGGTGTATTTAACGTATGTCTTGAGTTTTAAGGCATAAAGGATATTGGACATATGACTTGGGATTTGGGCGTAAAGTTTAACTGTGAACATGTAACTGATTTGGATGCATAGTACAAGTTGTAATCCAAGATCTAGATCTGGATATACTATATACATTATAGTCTGTAATTTGAAAAAAAGAGAATTAATTTGCATATAACTTAGGTGTAAAGATCCATGTTAAGATTTGATGATTTTTAAGTGTGAATACACCTAAATGGGGGTTTTTGGATATGTGACATGCATTGTAATCCATGGCTATATTTGGCATAATTTATATGTAAGGTTTTTGGAGAATATTCTGAACTATGCAAGTTTAACTAAAAATTTGGGGCATATGTTATATGGTGGATTATGACCATAATTTGGGCATATAAGTTTAGGCTTACTTTATGAATTAGGCAAAATATGTGAATATGACTTTAAGGAATGTTTAATCGGTTAAAACTGTTATCTGCTTAATATGTTAAATTTGCCTAATCTGCTAAATCTGTTTAATTTGCTGAATTGCCTAAACTGTTAAATATGTTGAATCGCCTAATCTGCTAATTATGCCCAATCTGCTAAATCTGTTGAGTTGCCTAATCTGCTAAATCTGTTGAACCGTCTAAGCTGCTAAATCTGTTAAATCTATTGAAAAGCTGAACGATTGTAATTTGGGTAGGCTCGACCTAAGATTTAGTAAAACATGGAAATTTGATTAATCTGTTGTATCCTGTGAAGAAGTTTAATCTGTTAAATAAACAGAATTAGTCTGATATCTGTAAAATCTGTATTGGAATGCATTGGCTATGACACGAGGTTAGACTCTGATTGCGGTGGAAGCCTGCCCGGAACCAACCGGCTTAACCAACGACCGCAAACTGTCAGTCTAATGTGAGAGGTCGTAGGCATAACTAAAATATGCTTAGACACAAGGTTAGGCCTGGCTTGTGGCAGAAGTCGGCCCGGAACCTGTAACACCCCACCTCCGCCAGGGGCACTCACAAGAGAATGCACTAGCTTTGGAGGGGCGTTGTCTAGGTAAACATGCAAAGAAATATCACAAGACAGAACATATAAAACAGCGGAAGAAAAACCAAATTTCATTACCTCATAAAATTATAAGGTCTAAAGCCTTTTACATCAAAATGCCTTTAAAAACCATTACATTGGAAACCTGTCTTGCAATAGTTAAAGAAGCATAAAACCACGGTCATAAAATTTTCCCCACGTAAAACGGTAAAGCAGCCATAGCCAAGAAAATCCAAGCCATACATGATGACCTTGGAGCAGAAGAAGTCCGAGCTAAATAACAGTATTTCCTCCCTGAAACCTGGGGGGGAACGGAAGATAAAGAGGCGAAAGAAAATGGGGTCTGTCATAAAGACTGGTAAGTCCTATCTACTTCCAGCATAAAAACAGGTAAAGGTAACATGACATGCATAAACCGAAAGTAAACATAAGGATGATGACAAGATAGACAAGCTAAACCAAGGTAACAGGATGAACTACTGTATCAAGATAAACTACGGTCACTATGAATCAAGTATAACATCCCAAGGTTCTATCGAGTATAACATCCCAAGGTTCTATCGAGTATAACACCCCAAGGTTCTACCAAGTATATTTGCCCTGCACCTTCCGTACTAGTATCCCAACCCGTGTCATGTGTTAGCTACAAAATGTCCCTTGCCCAATGAAATGATCCACGTCAACCAAATGTAGGTTTTCCCAACTCGTATGTTTCTTTCCATGTATATGTTTAGTCCTTTGCCGTAAATCCTACGGGCTTCCTCATGTAGTTCCATTATCATTGAAATCGTTTGGACTATCACCCTTGATCTGGCTATATTTTCTTACCATGAATTCTCGAATGTTCGGCTAGGATTTATGCCACCTAGGACCACTAGGGATTACGCTACCTACTAAACGTTTTCGTAACTCGGTTTGGGTTTAAGCCACCTAGGACCGCTAGGGATTACGCTACCCGTCAACCACGCCCTTTTTCCCACGTATGTATCGTGAATCATTTTCCATGTCTAGATGCACATGTATCTCAATGTGCCATCCGAGTCCCGTGACAGGGCTAATCAAGAAATACGGGACTCGGTCGGGAGCTTTAGGTTATCTGCCGATGCAAATATCAAGGTCTGTTTTTATACCGGTGGTTATGGTCCCACGTGACCCCTCCCTCAACTACTGAAAGGCAATCCAAGAAAATCATGCACGAGAACTATACTCCGACCATCCATGCCCCACTTTCCTATTGGCCAACCTCACCCATAACTAGATAGCAAGTATATGGTCTGTTGGGAGTTCTCTGCCTTTCCGCATACGTACACGATTGACTAAAGATGGTAGGTAGTCAACGACGTGCTATCACAGGGCTAAACTAAGTATCGCCGACTCCACACTAATCCACCCCAGTCTTTAGGTTGCTCGCACAGCAACCAAGGCATACCCTCGGTTCTTCTATCGCAGACCTTAACCTCTTTGAGCCTAGGCGGATCATTTGCAACCTCACAGAGGGATACCAAGAGTACCCTCACGTCCCCCGAAGCTACCGCTTCGTCACCCAGTTCGTTGGAGCCTTTATCTAAGTCAGATAGACATTCGCTCCTCCTCGTGTGTTTGTTTAAACGATGACCTACCGTATCAGGCTACTCATCTATTTGCGAACAGGTCCAATTCTCTTGACTAAGAATTATTACTTAGTTATCCTTAACTAAGGTTTATCACTTAGTTTTCCTTCCCGTTATCCTTATTAACTACTATTTTCCATTTAGTCCCCTGAGCTAGGGTTTTGTCTAATGGGTTAAGTGTTGTCGTTCGAGTTCATGACTTACCCCGCCTACGAATCATGTCAAAGTTGGCTAAGTATTCATGTTCAAGACTTAGCCCTACAAACCATGTATCAAGTTGGTTAAGTTTATCAAGAAGTTCATGACTTAACCCTAGATTATCGTGTCAGATTGGTTAAGTATAGGTTAACTTAACCCTATCAAATTACCGTGTCAGATTGGTTAAGTATAGGCTATCTTAACCCCATCCAGCTACCGCGTCAGATTGGTTAAGTATAGGTTGTCTTAACCTCATCGAATCATCGAGTAAAATTGGTTAAGTGTAGGTTAACTTAACACCATTAAATTATCGAGTCGGAATGGTTAAGCATATTTAAGAGGTTCGTGACTTAACCCTATCAAATCATCAAGTCAGGTTGGTTAAGTGTAAGTTAACTTAACCCCATCAAATTACCAAGTCGGATTGGTTAAGTGTAGGTTAACTTAACCCCATCCAATATTCGTATTTATAATGGTTAAGTATCATTCTTGTGGGTTTACTTAACCCTAACACGCATCGCGTTATCCCAGTCGGGTGTTATCAACCCATTTAGGTTAAACTAACCCATCCGCTAATCGTGTTATATGGTTAAGTGTCTTTAAGTAATCAAGTCCGGTCTTACTTAACCTACCCATTCATGTCATATCGGTTAAGTGCCATTAGTCAAACTAACTTAACCTTATCATGTGGCATTAAGTAAATTAATGCACCCCGACCTCTCACATTAGACTTTGTTGTGGTTACTGGTTACGCTGGGCGGGTCCGGGCAGCTTTACACCACAACCTAGTCTAACCTCGGGTTTTGAGCGCGATATGACCAACTACTCACATTGGGTCTTATTGTCTGTAGCTACTGGTTTTGCCGGGCGGTTTCGGGCAGATTTATGCTACAAACTCAACCCAACCTCGAGTTGGCCACTTTCATGTTTTTCTACTTGTCATGTTCATGTCAAATTTAGGCTACGACAAAGTTCACGTTTTCCACTTATGCCCATTGTCCCATTACTTAATTCATGTTAAGTTTCATAGCCCATCTCACGTTTTCCTAAACTACCCAAGGCGTATTCCCAACGCAAGTGAAAGCGAGTCAACATAGTAGGAATAATATGACAACATATTGGCCCCAAACATATATGATAGCATAAAGGGATTGGCCTCAAGCATGTATGATAGCATAAAGGGATTGGCCTCAAGCATGTATGATAACATAAAGGGATTGGCCTCAAACATGTATGATAGCATAACACTAGGTTCATCATCATAGGCATGTAAATGGTCATGAGGGGTTTAGGTTCTTTTACATGCATAAGCCCCAAAGTCAAGTTCATATGAATGTTCCACAAGTCAAATTGTTCTAAGGGTTCATGCCAACATTCCACAAGTCAAGATTCAATCTTGCATGATAAACTAGGTAAAACACAACATGAGTGGCATGATTTAATCACTAAGAAATAGCCCAAAGTCATAGGTTCAAGAGAGGGGCAAGACTAGATTCACATAGACTAACATACTTAGGTTCCATCTCATTTTATTCCATGTCAACATTAGAACTACCATTTAGATCTAAAAGTAGCTAGAACTTACATAGCGTGGCTAGAGATTTATGAACAAGCATTTGTCATAGAACGGTGTAGGAATGATGCTCTACTCCCTTGATTTGATGTAGAAAGCTTGCTCCTTTGACATGGATCTAGTTTGAATGCTCAAGTCTTTGAAGTTGGAGATGGAGGCCATGATCAAGAGAGATTTGGGCAGCACTTTGTTGATAGGATGATTTTTTTAGTGATTTAGGTTAGGTCTTAGGGTGTTTTTATAGAAGTTAGGACTAGTTTAGGCCCTTAGATTAACCCTAGTTTAGATCTGAACCGTCAAAATCGTCACAGGCCCCCAAACCAGAGCCAAAAGACCATGCAGGTGCACCCAGGCCGACCTGGCTCGACCAGGGAAGTCGACACCCAGGTCGACTGCCCAGTCGACCTGGTCCCTGGGGGGTCGACTCCCCAGTCGACCTGGGGATGGGCGGGAAATTTTCCCGCCTAGTCTATTTGAGGCTAAATTCGAAATTTAAAAATCTGTTTTCGTTTTCTGATTTTTCGTGAAACTTCTAGAGGCCATATCTCGGTCATACGGACTCCGATTTACGAAATTTCGGAGTCGTTTCCAACCAGAATTCCGAGACGAACGCAATGGCGTAACTCGTTTCTCATGATTCTTATTTTAAAATTTAATTCTGCCCTGATTTCTTGTTTTAACATGTTATAAAAATTCGGGTTGTTACATTCACCCCACCTTAAAGGATTTCGTCCCCGAAATCTCCAAATTAGGAAGAACGTATCCTACCATCCATCATCCATCTACTCAAAACATCATCCACAAGCAACCATTGTCCTTAAAAGATTTCTAATACCATATGAACATATGCAGAAAGTGTGTGTATATGTTCCTTATCTAATGCAAATGATCATGCCTGATTGATCTTCTAAATGCAAAATATGTTTAGTGCCATGAATCCATATGTATGCAAATAGTCCTAGTCACATAAACTCTATATATGTGCACAACCATTCATCCATATGCAATATTCACATGATAACACATTCAAATTCATCCATAAACAAGTATAAACACGTATACATATGAAATGTGACTGAGCCGATCTAGTGCCTAGTGTGTATTCGTGCATCCACGAGCAACCACTTGCAACCACTTGCAGCCATATCAATCATAACATGTTTTCAAATACATGTTTACATCCACAGGGTTCTACCTAAGGTCCTCAAGATAGGACCGAGAAGATAAGCAAGATAAACTCCTTTTGGATTACAAGAAATCCCTTTCTAAACCCAACCCATATCCTACAAAGCCCAAAAGGTTTAGTCAACCTAATGGAAACCTTCAAACTTTGACATGTATTATTAACCGATGAATCATACCCCCTATGGAGTTTGCAACAGAAATAAGATCGAGAATAGGACCGAGAGGATATGCATAAAGGATAGCATGCGGGTAAGCTCTACAGGAAAACATGGATCAAGAATATACTCTTAAAAAGAGATATGATGCGCGTATCTTGTCTTCAATCTTGTAAGTCACATTTCCTTGAGCTTAATTCCATTGTGCTTTGACCATCTTTAACTTCATGATTTCGTGGCCTCTTAACTCCTATTTCCAAATATGAGCTGGAACTTACTTCATTGTCGCCTCTCGTTCCACTTTTACTTATTCTCCCCCTCGTATACTTGGCTCAACCATATCCGTGCACTCATGGTTTCATGTAAGCTCTCCAAAATTCACTAGTGAATCATGTATCTCGTTTACTCGCTCTACGGCATTCCACGCAGAAGAACTTGTCTCTTGAAAACAAACAGATGCCAACCATATTACCAAGTGTACTTACCAGAGTGATTTCCATAACTCATGCACAAGCGAAATGAACCATCCGCCTTAGTGGCGAACTCTACTCGAACGGATTACCAACAAATGCATCAAGAGGTTCTAGTTAACCAATCATGACAGAACCCTAAAGGTTACACGAGACTTCGAGGGTATTACCGAGGCAAGTCAAGAGCCTAACTACCCTCCTTTCAGAACAGAGAATAGCACCCTTACTGGATAACCACTCCATTCCTAGAATTCAACCCATAGCTTAAAAGCATAAGCATTATTCCCAAAAGTCATAGGCGTCCTCAAATCCAAACAAGTCATGAATAAATGGACCGATTCCTCAACAAGATTTGGGACAAAAATGGGATCCTCTACTATGCTAGTACGAAGGTGCAGAGACTCAACTATCGAAGCAGACTTAAATGATGCGGTGATCAAAGCAAAGTCCTGACGGGATGATAGAGAAGAAAAGCTAAACCTTTCACAGAAACGTTACCACCCTTCTTAGGTACGCTAACAGTGAGAGCATACAATTGCCCTCTCGATGATCTTGTCCTCGTCTCATAATACTTGACTATCTTTCCCTTTTTACCCTACTAGAGATACTCTCTCTTGTCATGGGTTTTATCATTCACCTTTTTTTCCTCCTTTGTGAATTAAGCCATACCAACAAGTTGTTTGTCCTTAAGCTTGTATCCTTTATCCTTGTTCTTACTATCCTTTCTTATTACACGGTAACAGGTCTCTCGAGAACTGCCTCCATCGTACCGAAAACACTGACATAGTTAGAAAAGGATTAGTCGCAGTTCGAACCACTGTGACTACAGGTGGAGGAAAGAAAGGAAAAGAGATTCAATCAAGGAAACAAAGGATAATGCTAATGGCCTTTGGGGAATAGCCTTTAAACATAAAACTTTCCTTGAAAAATGCTTCTTTGTAAACGGTTTTCAAATAGTTTTCAGAAGGTTTTAAAACTTTTGCCCAGTCTGGTAACCTTCTGCTCTGATACCAAATGTAACACCCCACCTCCGCCAGGGGTACTCACAAGAGAATGCACTAGCTTTGGAGGGGCGTTGTCTAGGTAAACATGCACAGAAATATCACAAGACAGAACATGTAAAACAGCGGAAGAAAAACCAAATTTCATTACCTCATAAAATTATAAGGTCTAAAGCATTTTACATCAAAATGCCTTTAAAAGCCATTACATTGGAAACCTGTCTTGCAATAGTTAAAGAAGCATAAAACCACGGTCATAAAATATTCCCCATGTAAAACGGTAAAGCAGCCATAGCCAAGAAAATCCAAGCCATACATGATGACCTTGAAGCAGAAGAAGTCCGAGCTAAATAACAGTATTTCCTCCCTAAAACCTGGGGGGGGGGAACGGAAGACAAAGAGGCGAAAGAAAACGGGGTCAGTCATAAAGACTGGTAAGTCCTATCTACTTCCATCATAAAAACAGGTAAAGGTAACATGACATGCATAAACTGAAAGTAAACATAAGGATGATGTCAAGATAGACAAGCTAAACCAAGGTAACATGATGAACTACTGTATCAAGATAAACTACAGTCACTATGAATCAAGTATAACATCCCAAGGTTCTATCGAGTATAACATCCCAAGGTTCTATCGAGTATAACACCCCAAGGTTCTACCAAGTATATTTGCCTTGCACCTTCCGTACTAGTATCCCAACACGTGTCATGTGTTAGCTACAAAATGTCCCTTGCCCAATGAAATGATCCATGTCAACCAAATGTAGGTTTTCCCAACTCGTATGTTTCTTTCCATGTATATGTTTAGTCCTTTGCCGTAAATCCTACGGGCTTCCTCATGTAGTTCCATTATCATTGAAATCGTTTGGACTATCACCCTTGATCTGGCTGTATTTTCTTACCATGAATTCTCGAATGTTCGGCTAGGATTTATGCCACCTAGGACCACTAGGGATTACGCTACCTACTAAACGTTTTCGTAACTCGGTTTGGGTTTAAGCCACCTAGGACCGCTAGGGATTGCGCTACCCGTCAACCACGCCCTTTTTCCCACGTATGTATCGTGAATCGTTTTCCATTTCTAGATGCACATGTATCTCAATGTGCCATCCGAGTCCCGTGACAGGGCTAATCAAGAAATACGGGACTCGGTCGGGAGCTTTAGGTTATCTGCCGATGAAGATATCAAGGTCTGTTTTTATACCGGTGGTTATGGTCCCACGTGACCCCTCCCTCAACTACTGAAAGGCAATCCAAGAAAATCATGCACGAGAACTATACTCCGGCCATCCATGCCACACTTTCCTATTGGCCAACCTCACCCATAACTAGATAGCAAGTATATGGTCTGTTGGGAGTTCTCTGCCTTTCCGCATACGTACACGATTGACTAAAGATGGTAGGTAGTCGACGACGTGCTATCACAGGGCTAAACTAAGTATCGCCGACTCCACGCTAATCCACCCCAGTCTTTAGGTTGCTCGCACAACAACCAAGGCGTACCCTTGGTTCTTCTACCGCAGACCTTAACCTCTGTGACCCAGGCGGATCATCTGCAGCCTCACAGAGGGATACCAAGAGTACCCTCACATCCCCCGAAGCTACCGCTTCGTCACCCAGTTCGCTGGAGCCTTTATCTAAGTCAGATAGACATTCGCTCCTCCTCGTGTGTTTGTTCAAAAGATGACCTACCGTATCAGGTTACTCATCTATTTGCGAACTGGTCCAATTCACTTGACTAAGAATTATTACTTAGTTATCCTTAACTAAGGTTTATCACTTAGTTTCCCTTCCCGTTATCCTTATTAACTACGATTTTCCATTTAGTCCCCTGAACTAGGGTTTTGTCTAATGGGTTAAGTGTTGTCGTTCGAGTTCATGACTTACCCCGCCTACAAATCATGCCAAAGTTGGCTAAGTATTCAAGTTCAAGACTTAGCCCTACAAACCATGTATCAAGTTGGTTAAGTATATCAAGAAGTTCATGACTTAACCCTAGATTATCGTGTCAGATTGGTTAAGTATAGGTTAACTTAACCCTATCAAATTACCGTGTCAGATTGGTTAAGTATAGGCTATCTTAACCCCATCCAGCTACCGCGTCGGATTGGTTATGTATAGGTTGTCTTAACCTCATCGAATCATCGAGTAAAATTGGTTAAGCGTAGGTTAACTTAACCCCATTAAATTATCGAGTCGGATTGGTTAAGCATATTTAAGAGGTTCGTGACTTAACCCTATCAAATCATCAAGTCAGGTTGGTTAAGTGTAAGTTAACTTAACCCCATCAAATTACCGAGTCGGATTGGTTAAGTGTAGGTTAACTTAACCCCATCCACTAGTTGTATTTATAATGGTTAAGTATCATTCTTGTGGGTTTAATTAACCCTACCACGCATCGCGTTATCCCAGTCGGGTGTTATCAACTCATTTAGGTTAAACTAACCCATCCGCTAATCGTGTTATATGGTTAAGTGTCTTTAAGTAATCAAGTCCGGTCTTACTTAACCTACCCATTCATGTCATATCGGTTAAGTGCCATTAGTCAAACTAACTTAACCTTATCATGTGGCATTAAGTAAATTAATGCACCCAACCTCTCACATTAGACTTTGTTGTGGTTACTGGTTACGCCGGCCGGGTCCGGGCAGCTTTACACCACAACCTAGTCTAACCTCGGGTTTTGAGCGCGATATGACCAACTACTCACATTGGGTCTTATTGTCGGTAGCTACTGGATTTGCCGGGCGGTTCCGGGCATATTTATGCAACAAACTCAACCCAACCTCGAGTTGGCCACTTTCATGTTTTTCTACTTGTCATGTTCATGTCAAATTTAGGCTACGACAAAGTCCTCGTTTTCCACTTATGCCCATTGTCACATTACTTAATTCATGTTAAGTTTCATAGCCCATCTCACGTTTGCCAAAACTACCCAAGGCGTATTCCCAACGCAAGTGAAAGCGAGTCAACATAGTAGGAATAATATGACAACATATTGGCCCCAAACATATATGATAGCATAAAGGGATTGGCCTCAAGCATGTATGATAGCATAAAGGGATTGGCCTCAAGCATGTATGATAGCATAAAGGGATTGGCCTCAAGCATGTATGATAGCATAAAGGGATTGGCCTCAAACATGTATGATAGCATAAGCCACAAAGTCAAGTTCATATGAATGTTCCACAAGTCAAATTGTTCTAAGGGTTCATGCCAACATTCCACAAGTCAAGATTCAATATTGCATGATAAACTAGGTAAAACACAACATGAGTGGCATGATTTATCACTAAGAAATAGCCCAAAGTCATAGGTTCAAGAGAGGGGCAAGACTAGATTCACATAGACTAACATACTTAGGTTCCATCTCATTTTATTCCATGTCAACATTAGAACTACCGTTTAGATCTAAAAGTAGCTAGAACTTACATAGCGTGGCTAGAGATTTATGAACAAGCATTTGTCGTAGAACGGTGTAGGAATGATGCTCTACTCCCTTGATTTGATGTAGAAAGCTTGCTCCTTTGACATGGATCTAGTTTGAATGCTCAAGTCTTTGAAGTTGGAGATGGAGGCCATGATCAAGAGAGATTTGGGCAGCAATTTGTTGCTAGGATGATTTTTTTAGTGATTTAGGTTAGGTCTTAAGGTGTTTTTATAGAAGTTAGGACTAGTTTAGGCCCTTAGATTAACCCTAGTTTAGATCTGAACCGTCAAAAACGTCACAGGCCCCCAAACCAGAGCCAAAAGACCATGCAGGTGCACCCAGGCCGACCTGGCTCGACCAGGGAAGTCGACACCCAGGTCGACTGCCCAGTCGACCTGGTCCCTGGGGGGTCGACTCCCCAGTCGACCTGGGGCTGGGCGGGAAATTTTCCCGCCCAGTCTATTTTGGGCTAAATTCGAAATTTAAAAATCTGTTTTCGTTTTCTGATTTTTCGTGAAACTTCTAGAGGCCATATCTCGGTCATACGGACTCCGATTTACGAAATTTCGGACTCGTTTCCAACCAGAATTCTGAGACGAACGCAACGGCGTAACCCGTTTCTCATGATTCTTATTTTAAAATTTAATTCAGCCCTGATTTCTTGTTTTAACATGTTATAAAAATTCGGGTTGTTACAGAACCGCCCGGCATATCCAGCGGCCACAAGCTACCGACCTAATGTGAGAGGTCTGTGCATTAATATTTAATTAATGCAAATCTGGGATAAATATGATGTCTAAAATGTTTTGGGTGAATAGGGTTAAACTAACCGGATTGATGAATTTAACAAACCCGTTTCGTAAGTCGGTGGGCCCAATACAAAGTTAGACAATCTGTAAGTCTGTTAAGAACTGTACATCTGATCCGTTAGTCTGAAAACCTGTTAACTTGATTTTCTGATCTGTAAACTAGTTGACATGAACTCTGTATGTCTGAAAACTTGTAAACAATTTAATCTAAAATCTGTTAGTCTGGGGACACAAGGTTAGGAGGGAAAAATACTTGTGTCATCTGTTGTTTGGGACCCATATTAGTTAGTAACCCTTTCTGGTATCAAAACTATGACCCAACAGTAGGTAGGGTCCGGGCACGCTTACTGAACTAATTATAAGCGGTTCATTCTGATAATGGCGAGGGGTGTTGATGGTGCATTCCAACCAGGTCATGTGAGTGCATGGATCCCGGTCTGCCTCTGAGGATGTAAGATGCCGTGACATCTGTAAATAGGTCTGTGTCATTCAAAGGTTGCCACTTTAGGGAATGATACACTCTTTTGTGGGGCTGGCATAGGGTATTTATGTATTAGGGAGCCGATCGCATGGGGTAGGATTTAGGGTACACTTAGTTGTGTCTGTTCTGTGGGGTACCGTCTGTTTCTGTTGGGTGGTAACACCTGTCTGTTTCTGTGTGGTACCGTCTGTTGGGGTGGTAAAGGCCCATTTACTAGTGTACACCTAATTCTAACATTCTGTTTCCGTAAGGATTATTCTGTTTCTATTCCTGTACCTTCTGTTCGGGTGGTAAAGGCCCATTATTCTGTTTCTGTGTAGACATTAGGGTAACACCTAATCCTATTATACTAGTATTAGTGCAAAGAAGTGAAAAGTAAAAGCTTATATCATTATGTTTCTCCTGTTTAACCTAAGTATATCTGCTACTCCTGTTACTGTTATCTCGCATCCAGTTTTATTTTCATGCCATGATTATTATTATCTGTTCATATGCTGGAAATCACCGGACTCGCTAGACTTTATGTCTGACCTCGTTTGTTTTTCGCCCCTTTTCTTTTCGTCTCCCCCAGGTTTCCAAGGAGGGAACACTTTAGCTTGATCCGAATTTCTTCTGCTTGAAGTACTTAAAGTGCTTAAAGTATGGCTTGACTCCTTATAGCAGCTTCTGTGGGGATTATGATTTTAAAGTTTTGTACTCTGAGGGCTCTTGAAAAGGGCTGATATATATATATATATGTACTTGAGTTTTGGTAAAGTGATTTGGAAGGATGTAACCAAACTGATTTCTGTTTTCCGCTGTAATAAAGTTGTAAATTTTTCTAGTACTGCTTTATGTATCTGTTCTTGTAATATTCTGTTCTGTCTACTAAAACGCTCCATCAAAGTTAAGGCATTCCCTTTGTGAGTGACCTTGACGGAGGTGGGGTGTTACACTTCGTATCAGAGCTGAAGGTTACCAGATTTGATAAAAAGTTTTTGGAAACTATTTTCAAAAAGGTTTTAAAAAGGAAGTATTTTCAAAAGAAAAGATTATTTTGGAAAACATAGTCCCCAAAGCCATATATCTATCTTTTGATTTTCTATTTAATCCTTGTTTCCTTCTTTTCTGAGTCTCCGGGGATCCTGGCTTTCTGGGAGGTAACCTCATCGCGACATGGTTCCGTAGGCGTAATGAGACTACGGCGCCTGTCGAAGGGCAAAGAATTGCCTAACTTCCATCTGTAGCCGTAGTAATTTCACCTACGGCTAATCCTTTTTAGAGCTTCATAGGGTTTTCCGCGCGTTGGGGCCAACTTTAGAGAAAGACTTGTTAACATGTAAGAAGACTGGTTGTTTTCAGTGCATCTGATCAAGGATTGCCCCAGAAGGCAAGGGCAAAGGGAAGAATCTTCTGGAAGGTAGGTGAATGCTCTCGTAGTTGGTGGACAGGATAGAGGTGGAAAAATATTCCATAGAAAGTTTAAATTCCTTATCTGGTCATTCTGGCATTTTAATTCTGTAGTTGAGTCTCTGCATTTTAATACTAGTCTTATTTCTGTTTCCATTTTAGTCTCAGACCCCATGAGGGTTATGACTCATCTGAAAGTTGGGGTTTGAGGGATTCTGTGTTGGGCGTGACGCATACATTCTGAGTTTTTATCATGCTTAGTTTCCTAAGAATCATTTGGTAATCTGATCTGTATCAGTAGTCTGTAGGTTTCTGAAAACGATAGGAGTTTTTACTCAAAATGTGAAATAGGTTTCCAGTTGGGCATTTGTTTAATGGGAGTGATTCTCTGAGTATTAATCTGATGTTGATTTCGGTCTTCAGGGTTGATACTTAGAAGTTATTCTCTTAAACCGATGTCTAATGGGAACCTAGCTTTAGTTTTATACTTGCTTCTATCACTCGACTTTATCCTTCGACCTTTAGGTAGAAACTAATGGGTGTAAACATGTGTTTGAGACATGTTATGTTTGATGGTTGCAAGTGGATGCAAGTGGTTGCTAGTGATTGCTCGTGGATGCATATACACACACTAGGCACTAGATCGACTCAAAAACACTCTCATACTGCATATGGATGTGTGCGCTTTTATTTAATGGATGCAAAATGGTTGACTCAACACATGGATGTTGCATATGAATGAACGATTGTGCACTCATATAGAAATGATATGTATCAAATAGGAAAATTGCATACATGTTGGACTCATGGCATTGACATAATTCGCATTAAGGAGGTCAACTGAATCAGTGGACCGCCTGATCTTTGCATTAGATAAGTACATATACACACACTCTTGCATAAGTTCATACATCATTATAAATCTTTTAAGGACAATGGTTGCTTGTGGATGATTTTTGAGTAGATGGATGATTGGATGATAGGATGCATTCTTCTTAACTTGAAGATTTCGGGGATGAAATCCTTTAAGGAGGGAAGAATGTAACACCCCGTATTTTCTGTGAACATATAAGTAACGAATCAGAGAATAATTAATTTTTAAAAATAGAATCAAGGGAAAGGATTTGTGCCATTGCGTTCGTCTCGAAATTCTGCTTGGAAACGAGTCCGAGTTTTCGAAAATCGGAGTCCGTATGACAGAGTTATGACCTCTAGAAGTTTCATGAATTTTCGGAATAAAAAACAGCTCAGAAATTCGAATTCAAGACCCAGAAGCGGGCTGGGCGGGAAAATTCCCGCCCAGAGCCCAGGTCGACCAGGGGGTCAACCTGGGGGTCGACCTGACCAGACCAGGTCGACCATAGGGTCGACCTGGAGGTCGACCTGCCTCCCGAACCCACTTTTTTGAACCAGATGCATTCTGATGTATCTGACCTCATTTCTGTCCAGATTCGTCTGCCTAATCCTATATAAACAGCCCCCTAGCCCCATTCTCTTTACACCATTCTTCTCTCCTTATGCTGCCTCTGAGATAATAGAAATAAATAAATAAAATAATGGCGTCGCTACTCTGCTGGAATCAAATCTAGAACTAGTGCATATTCTTCCAAATCTGAATTTGATTAAAAGAGAACTACTGCAACTCTTCTTCTATAATCCAATCAAGGCAAGTGCAGTTATTTTCCGATGTGAAGTTTAATCATGATCTTGACGTAATTATAAAACTGAATCTGAGATTATGCCCTTTTTCTATTTATCAGATCTGTTTCTCTGTTTTATTATTCTGTTTGTTTTGTATTTCTTTCTCCTTTCTTTCTTTTTTGTTTGATAGCCAGGCTACCACGAGCCTGAGCAAAGTCTCATAAGAGATGAATGCATAAACGCTGAATTTGGGAAGAATATTGAATGAGGCATATTTGGGTAAATTGATTTGTAATTAATTTGAGGATACAATGCATGTTGTAATTATGGACATAAATTTGAGGCATATCACGAACTATGACTTGGAAGAAGAGGACTATTGTAACTTAGAATATAAAGGACATAGGTTGTAAGTTAGAACATAAATCTGAGTCATATAAATTGGGCATGTTGTATTTAAAACATAAGGTGTATTTAACGTATGTCTTGAGTTTTAAGGCATAAAGTATATTGGACATATGACTTGGGATTTGGGCGTAAAGTTTAACTGTGAACATGTAACTGATTTGGATGCATAGTACAAGTTGTAATCCAAGATCTATATCTGGATATACTATATACATTATAGTCTGTAATTTGAAAAAAAAAGAATTAATTTGCATATAACTTAGGTGTAAAGATCCATGTTAAGATTTGATGATTTTTAAGTGTGAATACACCTAAATGGGGGTTTTTGGATATGTGACATGCATTGTAATCCATGGCTATATTTGGCATAATTTATATGTAAGGTTTTTGGAGAATATTCTGAACTATGCAAGTTTAACTAAAAATTTGGGGCATATGTTATATGGTGGATTATGACCATAATTTGGGCATATAAGTTTAGGCTTACTTTATGAATTAGGCAAAATATGTGAATAGGACTTTAAGGAATGTTTAATCGGTTAAAACTGTTATCTGCTTAATATGTTAAATTTGCCTAATCTGCTAAATCTGTTTAATCTGCTGAATTGCCTAAACTGTTAAATATGTTGAATCGCCTAATCTGCTAATTATGCCCAATCTGCTAAATCTGTTGAGTTGCCTAATCTGCTAAATCTGTTGAACCGTCTAAGCTGCTAAATCTGTTAAATTGTTGAAAAGCTGAATGATTGTAATTTGGGTAGGCTCGACCTAAGATTTAGTAAAACATGGAAATTTGATTAATTTGTTGTATCCCGTGAAGAAGTTTAATCTGTTAAATAAGCAGAATTAGTCTGATATCTGTAAAATCTGTATTGGAATGAATTGGCTATGACACGAGGTTAGACTCTGTTTGCGGTGGAAGCCTGCCCGAAACCAACCGGCTTAACCAGCGACCGCAAACTGTCAGTCTAATGTGAGAGGTCGTAGGCATAACTAAAATATGCTTAGACATGAGGTTAGGTCTGGCTTGTGGCAGAAGTCTGCCCGGAACCGCCCGGCATATCCAGCGGCCACAAGCTACCGACCTAATGTGAGAGGTCTGTGCATTAATATTTAATTAATGAAAATCTGGGATAAATACGATGTCTAAAACGTTTTGGGTGAATAGGGTTAAACCAACCGGATTGATGAATTTAACAAACCCATTTCGTAAGTCGGTGGGCCCAATACAAAGTTAGACAATCTGTAAGTCTGTTAAGAACTGTACATCTGATCCGTTAGTCTGAAAACCTATTAACTTGATTTTCTGATCTGTGCACTAGTTGACTTGAACTCTGTATGTCTGAAAACTTGTAAATAAGTTAATCTGAAATCTGTTAGTCTGGGGACACAAGGTTAGGAGGGAAAAATATTCGTGTCATCTGATGTTTGGGACCCATATTAGTCAGTAACCCTTTCTGGTATCAAAACTATGACCCAACAGTAGGTAGGGTCCAGGCACGCTTACTGAAATAATTATAAGCGGTTCATTCTGATAATTGTGAGGGGTGTTGATGGTGCGTTCCAACCGGGTCATGTGCGTGCATGGATCCCGGTCTGCCTCTGAGGATGTAAGACGTCGTGACATCTGTAAATAGGTCTGTGTCATTCAAAGGTTGCCACTTTAGGGAATGATACACCCTTTTGTGGGGCTGGCACAGGGTATTTATGTATTAGGGAGCCGATCGCGTGGGGTAGGATTTAGGGTACACTTAGTTATGTCTGTTCTATGGGGTATCGTCCGTTTCTGTTGGGTGGTAATACCTGTCTGTTTCTGCGTGGTACCGTCTGTTGGGGTGGTAAAGGCCCATTTACTAGTGTACACCTAATTCTGACATTCTGTTTCTGTAAGGATTATTCTGTTTCTATTCCTATACCTTCTGTTCGGGTGGTAAAGGCCCATTATTCTGTTTCTGTGTAGACATTAGGGTAACACCTAATCCTGTTATACTAGTATTAGTGCAGAGAAGTGAAAAGTAATAGCTTATATCATTCTGTTTCTCTTGTTTAACCTAAGTATATCTGCTACTCCTGTTACTGTTATCTCGCATCCAGTTTTATATGCATGCCATGATTATTATTATCTGTTCATATGCTGGAAATCACTGGACTCGCCAGACTTTATGTCTGACCTCGTTTGTTTTTCGCCCCTTTTCTATCCGTCCCCCCCAGGTTTCCAAGGAGGGAATACTTTAGCTTGATCCGGATTTCTTCTGCTTGAAGTACTTAAAGTGCTTAAAGTATGGCTTGACTCCTTATGGCAGCTTCTGTGGGGATTATGATTTTAAAGTTTTGTACTCTGAGGGCTCTTGAAAAAGGCTGATATATATATATATGTACTTGAGTTTTGGTAAAGTGATTTGGATGGACGTAACCAAACTGATTTCTGTTTTCCGCTGTAATAAAGTTGTAAATTTTTCTAGTACTGCTTTATGTATCTGTTCTTGTAATATTCTGTTCTGTCTACTAAAACGCTCCATCAAAGTTAAGGCATTCCCTTTGTGAGTGACCTTGACGGAGGTGGGGTGTTACAACACCCACAGAACTAGAGTCGATAGGTCTGCCTTGTAGAATAGTAGGTGGCTTGTTTAATCCTTTTCTTTCACTTCAGTTAGCTGGTGCCCATTTTCAATGTCTTGGAATCCATGTTCTCCGATATACGTTGATTTTACCACTCAGGCATATTCTGATTTGAAGAAAAGAATAGGCTAGCTGGGTTAGTATGAATGTAGAGTAGCTGTGTGGAATGGGTTGGCTTGAGGTATCTGCATGATGTGTACTAAATCCTAGCTATGTTTGCATATAGCGTAGCTGCAATGTTTAGGGCATCATGTGCATTTCTTTTTAGGTGTAGAATAAATGAATATTTTCTCTGTCGAATTTTTGGTACAATTTGATACAGAATTGCACATTGTTGTAAATATTTTGTTAAGATTTGATTTCCCCCTATGAGATGAGAACATGGGCGACAACAATTTTCAGCCTTTTTCCATGTGCTGATGTATATTTAGATATATGTTCTTTGGGAAAGATGAATTTGGTAGGTGAAAGGAAATAGGCTGTCGCAGTATGGGCATGTGCACTTCATTGCTTTTCTTTCATTAACAACGCCTATGGTTTAGGTAGAAGAGATATGACAGCTTGCCGATGCAATTGAAGTAGTGATATAAAGAATCCGTATATTGCTGTGGCATATAGACCGGTTCAGCAACTTATTGAGGAAGACAAAACATGAGAAAGTAGGACAACACCATATGATTTCCCTTAACTTAGATGGCTTCATACAACCTAAATCCAAAGGTAGGTTGCTCTGTTGCTTATGATGTTGCAAGTATGAACGACTTAGGAAAATGGAAGGAAATGTATGTAGAAGGCGGTAGCATAAAGAAGACACCATTTGGTTTTGACACCCGATAGTGATGCGAAAGAGAAGCACACTATTTCAATACGTTGATTTCATATGATTATTTAATGTACCGCGTTATATAAGGTTTTGTTCATGTCCGAGCCGTTACGGACAGAAATAAAAATATGATCGTGTCCAGCGATGTGCTACGATCTAAAAAATATAATAATATCGGTAGGTTAACTTATATTGTGAAATCCCAAAATGCTGATACATGGTGTAAAATACCCCAAATAAAAAGTTGCTTGTTTTACAAATTAAAAATTACAGTAAAATTCTAAAAATTAAATTATGACTATGCCTCAAAGGTCTTGTCCAAATTCGAATCCAATATTTAATTATATTAAATAAACTGTCATGGCTTATAAATGATTCCACAACGACTATTTTAAATTTTGATTTGGACATAACTTACAATCTATAAGATGAAATTTCGATTTTTCTTTTCCATTAGAAAATTATAATCAAATCAATCCTAACGTTTCTTGTTTCACCGAATTCCGACTTATAACGGATTCTGTATATTTATTTGAAGTTCAAATCGTAAATTACGAACTATCGCGTCGTTTCGACTTCGTTTTAAATTAAATATAAATATAACGTTTAATTGCCGTTTAATAACGAATTCAATATTAAAATCCATTAATATTATAAATAAAATATTTTAAATAAATTTAAATATTCAGAGAAAAATTCGGGTCGTTACATTCTTCCCCCCTTAAAAGAATTTCGTCCCCGAAATTGCTAAGTTAGGAAAATGGTTAAAATAATTATTTAAAACATTATCTAAAATAGTTTCTAACTTTAAAAACTTTATGAAAAATTCGCCAGCACCTGCTCTGTACAGTTCAATCCAAACAACTACAAACGTCACTTCGAGCCTCACATTGGTTAAAAGAAACAAAGCCAAGCGACTTCCCAACTCAGGGTATAAAACCAATCACCCTAATCAATAATATTAAGGTTTACCTGTTTGTCGGGCAACCTGTACTCTAGTCATGAGGCAAATCAACTAACTGCTCTTCCGCTTCCCAACCTGCACTTTACCCAATACCTAACTCCCATAACAGATACATGGTTAAATCATTTCAATTCGACTTCATATTGATTTTATCTGAATTCATTATACTGAAATTTATTTCTTTAGTTTTAATTCATTAAATTGTTGATGAATTTTAAATTCAACCAACCGATTGTTCAACAACCAAACAAACAATTCACAATCAACAACTCAATCATTCCATATTTAACTTATTTTTAAGTTAAATCCTGATTTATTTAATTTTATGTTAAAATTCTCTTTTACGCATTCTTTTGGTTATATTAAACCCTTTTAATTTATAATCCAATTTGAATTCTCATTCAAATCAACCAAACATACCAATATCAATAATTTAATAAAATTATTTCTTTTCTATATGAAAATATATTTTGAGCAAAATTATTTCATTTACCCACTTTACAAAACAATATTGTGTCAATTCCCAGTTCAACTTGAACCGATCAAATAACACAATACAAAACATTTGTATATAAAATTTACAAATACGCTCTCGTATATATAAACACTCATTCTTGATCTAGGGTATCACTAACCCCATCTCTATCGAGATACACCACAGAGCCAAGGTTATTCCTAAACCATTGCTCTGATACCAAATGTGGCATCCCGGAATATTTCGAAACTTGAATCCAGATATTTATACATTCCTTTGTCCAACTCAAGTATCGAAAACCCGGAAAACTAATAGAAGAAATTAGAGGATGAGATAAGAAAGAAATATTAGAATAGAAGAATAAGAAGAAGAACCAACATAGAATCAGAGTCTCACATCGCAGCGGAACAAAATATAATATAGAAATAAACTTTATTGAGGGCTTGAAATAATACTTACAGTCATCAGAGTACATCAATACAACTGGACAGTTGTAATAGTCAGCCTCATATATATAACACACAGTGGAATAATAACGGTATAACGTCATATGTCTGAACTCCTTCAGCTCGTCTTGGACTTCATAGCATCTGATAACCTGAACCTGTACACCCCAGTCTAACCCGAGCATTACAAATATCGGGTCAGTCTGGTGAACCAGAGTGAGAAAAAAACTCGCTAAGTTTATAATATCATCCAACTTGATTTTAAAGTTCAAAATCTTTTCGAAAGAAAAGGATAATCTAAGACCAAATCCACACATAAATACAGACGACTTTTACCTTACGATAACCTAAAACATTTTGAAATCAATATCTTATTCTGATATTATAATAGTGTCTAAATTCAAATAAATAGAACCTAGCAGAACGCTTGCATCTCACGCTCCACATATATAGTATACAAACAAAACTGCGGGTGCTTATTTGAGATTGGATTCCGACTATGACAAGGTATGGAACCACCTGCCGATAGTGTATCTCTAGAGGCGGATACACTGGGTTCAACAAGAACGTCTTGCAACCCGGCCCACACATGATCGACCACTCATTTCGCTTTAGTGTATCGAATGTATATCACCAACGGTCGGGAGAGACCCACCATTTCCCGAAAAGGGATAGCATCAATAGATTAAAGAAGCAAAAGGAATTTCTCTAGATAGGTGATTATACACCCTAATGGGTGCGACCAACATAGCCATGCTGCCTGCCCTATTTTTGTCATTTCCCGGTTGACGAGTCTTGAGGTTACAATCGACTTTTGGAACATCTGGCCACTGTTCACTTTGAATGTCACATTGTCAGATCCTCCAGATATCACTAATTGACGTCCACAAAAATACTAGTTGTTAAGCTAAGAGAAGGTGTCTTGTCCGCCACCAACATAAATACGTTTGAGAAAATCAACATGATTCCTTTGGAAATACTCTACCAAACACTCGTCCATACATGTTGTCCTGGGACTGGACAAACCAAAGGCACCATCCTACTGCATCCTTGAATTACCCTATGGATCAGTAGTGAGTAGTCCTTGCAATCTGGATATTTCAATCACGACAGAATGACTATCAAATACCTCTAGGGATTAGCTAGAGAAATCCAACAATAGTTCTTTCATTCATGAAGATATACGGTCTTCAATTGCTCCATCTCGATCAGCTTCAGATATCTTCTCCATTTACATATTTATTGGTCTGGAATGGTTTTCAAATATAAATTTGATCCCGGTCTTTCCGTACCAACAACGTTGGGTCAAAATTTGATAGTCGGTTATTTAACTATCAAAATAAACAATCAATAAAATAAATCCATTGGTCCAGTATGCAACGTCACTTGGCCATTAAAAATAGTATATCAGTGGTAATACCAAAATAATGTGTCAGTTCTAATATATCAATATTCTCAAATCATTTATTCATATACATAGAAAAGAATAACTTATAATCCTATTCAATGTTTCTCGTTACTATCCTTTAAAAACATTTGTTACAACAATATTTATTTCCTGTAATTGGAAATCTAATTCAATTTATCCTTTTAAACAATCGTTACGATATCTCCTTTGTTTCGTTATTTGAACGCCATAATCGTCACTTCCCTTTTTAGAATACTCATTCCAAATCCCATCTTCTTACTTTTTGAAAATATCGTTATATTTTTCACAAATCTACTTTTATTTCAATTACTATAGAAATATCACTTCATATTCTCAAGCCTTCTTTTATCCTCTTTTTATTTCCAAATTCCCATTATATATTTATATATTTACAAATTCTTCCAATAACGTTACCCTATCATTTCTCCTAATAAATCACTTTTAACACCTTCACCACTACAACTAATATCATCCTCCAACAATCCTGCAGTTGTTCAAGTTGGGGTATTTTAATTACCTCTCAGACCTTGATCAACAACATTCTTATCTTAAGATTGATGTCAGTTGCAATACCCAAAAATCGATATTTATTCCCAATATCAAACAAATCCCATTTTAATTATATCTTGATGAAACATTATCTTTTATCTAAAATCACTGATCTATATTTCATCTTTATAACTCCACTCGCTTAACTACTCTAATTCAAATTTTGATCCATTTCATATCTCCATAAGTTCTTAACTGTAAATTAGCAAGAAAACAATCCCCTAAATATCAACCCCGAAGGCCGAAACCAACATCAGATCAATATTCAGAAAACCATTTATCTTAACCTATCTCCAGTTAAATTCTAATTCTTTAATTTCATATCTCCGCTTTTATTTCCATTTCAAAAACCCATTTCTAATAATCCTTTACAATAATATTCACTAAACTCAGGCTTGTAACTTCGTCCAAATCTTAGATTTCATAAATCTAGTTAAATAGAATCTCAAATAAGAATTCGCTTCAAATTGCAGTTTAACTTACATTATCAATATTATGATTTTCTTTAAAATATAACTTTATTATAAGTAAGCCTTCTCGTTTTATAGACTTAAATTAATACCTTTTAAATTCCATGATTTACCCCTTCGATCATTGTTAAATAAATATCAACATTTATAAAATGTTTTACCTAACTATTAAATAAATAAAGTTATTTAATAAATCCATTTCAGTTACTACATTTGACTTAGTCAACTCTAACCATGATTAACTCGTTAATCAGATCTTAATTTCATCTTTCAATTTAAATTAATTACAATTTAATTAATTTAAATAATCCCATTTGATTATTATAATAATCAAATCAATATAATCCCATTTTAAATTGTTACTTAAAGCAATAAATCTCAGTTATTAAACATCACATTACTATCTGCTCACTTGCTTATCAATTTTATAAATATAAGAATTTACTTTGTAAATCATTCAGTAATTAAAATGGGACACGTGCTTTGCACATGGATAGATTTTTGGTATAAAAATAGTGATTAGAGATTAAAATAATTAATGTATATAAGGTAGGTTTATTTCCTTTTTATAAACCCAATTAAAATAATATATTTAAAATCTGTATTCAGTTATAAATAAATTTCATAACTACATTTCTATCGATTCACCTTACGGTAAATCAATCTTTATAAAACAGTTTATATTTTGGCCATCTGCTATAAATTCCTCAACCGATATCACCCATTGGTTAATAATAAAACAAGTGTTGAATTTGAGTTTAACAATCAAAAACCAATTCAATAATCCAATCATATGGATTCAACAGTTCATATGATGATGATAATAATAAATTTTACTGACAACGGTCAACTGATATCAACCATTCAAGCATCCAATTTAATTTAATACACTTATATTGTTATAAACGTAACCAACAAGGTAAGTTACCTTGTTTGGAAATAATCGTTAAAAATAACGATGCCATTTCATTTAAATTAAACAACGTTTAATTTAACTGATCGATATAACAATATTCAACAACCAAACAACCATCAAATCGACCAGCTATTAGCAAACACTGCATACGAACAATAAACCCAACTTATAAAAATTATAAGTGGGAGAACTGAGTGAGTTTAACTCACTTTGGTTTTGATTCGTCGTTAAACTGAGTCGTTTTAATTAAATTAAAAAGTAGTTTAATTTTATTAAAAACTCTAGTAGTTTCTAGTGCTGACCAAAACCGCTCCATTATGTAGCGCCCATCAATGCGGTTCCAATGCACCCCTGTTTGTTAAATTCAGTTAATCATATGACCGTGTTATACATTTTACAATTTAACCTCGATAATTAGCCAAGAGATTAGCTTAAATTATCAAATAAACAAATTACCTTAATTTGGATTTATTAATTTAAACCAGTCCGTTAATCTTGCCTTAAACCCGTTTAGGCCCCATCCTTAACACGATTTCACTTTGGCTTACCCTCATCAAACGCAAACATGAAGGCAGTTCCCCCTTTCGAAAACCCATTTGAATCAGTTCAAATGTTCAACGTCCCTTTTCTTTTCTTCTCTCCACACGTCCCAAAGCCCTTCCTACCTATTCACTTCCGCATGTAGACAACGTCAATCCCACGTCCCAATACTTTGACCCAAGGCTGCACAGTATTCCTCTCCTTTTTTTGTTTTTATATATATAAAAGGGTCGAAGCCCAGTTATAAATCAGCCCGCCTCAAAAATGAATCCGTCCCCAAACTCGCTTGTACAGTGCACTCCTTCTTCCTGAACAAAAACTCCAGTATCCATCCTCCCACCTGATTGTTTACAAGTTCCTCCCCCACTTGCGGTTTCAAGCAGCATTCCCTTCCACTTTCAACGTTCCTTTCCCATCCGACGTCCATACACCCGAAAAGCAAGAGAACTTTGTCTTCCTGTTTTTAAGCTTTTGAAACAAGCTTCCCAGTCCTTAGCCCAACGAAATTCCTTCCCCTACGTTCACCTTACACTAGCTTCCTGTAACCGCCTCTCACTCATCACATCTTCCTACGCCATGCAATTCTTCCCACGTAACCACACTGCCTTTGTTCAACTTTACATTGCATACACCTGCTCCCTTTAAATACTGCCAGCAGTGTCATCTGTACTCCCTCATCGTTGAGACCACCAACTTGCTCCATGTACAGCCTCGTCTAGACACTCACATGCTAACCCGCCACTATCTTGCTTACGTGCGTATTATATATTTTAGTATTATAGTTCAGGTTTGATTTGTTAAGTATATAGAGGTTTTTGGTTTGCTTGAGGAAATGAACGGCTTGCCTCAGATATATAGTATTGAGAAAGTTGACACCCACGGAATTAGAGTAGATAGGTCTGCCTTGTAGAATAGTAGGTGGCTTGTTTAATCCTTTTCTTTCACTTCAGTTAGCTAGTTCCCATTTTCAATGTCTACGAATCCATGTTCTCCGATATACGTTGATTTTACCACTAAGACATGTTTTGATTTGAAGAAAAGAATAGGCTAGCTGGGTTAGTATGAAGGTAGAGTGGATGTGGAATGGGTTGGCTTGAGGTCTCCACATGATGTGTACTAAATCCTAGCTATGTTTGCATATAGCGTAGCTGCAATGTTTAGGGCATCATGTGCAATTCTTTTTAGGTGTATAATAGATGAATATTTTCTCTATCGAATTTTTGGTACAAATTGATACAGAATTGCACATGGTTGTAAATATTTTGTTAATATTTGATTTTCCCCTAAGAGATGAGAACATGGGCGACAACAATGTTCAGCCTTTTGCCATGTGCTGATGTATATTTAGATATATGTTCTTTGGGAAAGATGAATTTGGTAGGTGAAAGGAAATAGGCTGTAGCAGTATGGGAATGGGCACTTCATTGCTTTGCTTTCATAAACAGCGCCTATGGTTTAGGTAAAAGAGATATGACAGCTTGTCGATGCAATTGAAGTAGTGATCTAAAGAATCCTTATATTGTTGTGGCATATAGACCGGTTCAGCAACTTATTGAGGAAGACAAGACATGAGAAAGTAGGACAACACCATCTGAGTTCCCTTAACCTAGAAGGCTTCATGCAAGCTAAATCCAAAGGTAGGTGCCTCTGTTGCTTATGATGTTGCAAGTATGAACGAGTTAGGAAAATGGAAGGAAATGTATGTAGAGGGAGGTAGCAGAAAGAAGGCACCATTTGGTTTTGACAACCGATAGTGATGCGAAAGAGAAGCACACTATTTCAATACGTTGATTTCATATGATTATTTAATGTACCGCGTTATATAAGGTTTTGTTCATGTCCGAGCCGTTACGGACAGAAATAAAAATATGATCGTGTCCAGCGATGTGCCACGATCTCAAAAATATAATAATATCGGTAGGTTAACTTATATTGTGAAATCCCAAAATGCTGATACAGGGTGTAAAGTACCCCAAATAAAAAGTTGCTTATTTTACGAATTAAAAATTACAGTAAAATTCTAAAAATTAAATTATGACTATGCCTCAAAGGTCTTGTCCAAATTCGAATCCAATATTTAATTATATTAAATAAACAGTCATGTCTTATAAATGATTCCACAGCGACTATTTTAAATTTTGATTTGGACATAACTTACAATCTATAAGATGAAATTTCGAATTTTCTTTTCCATTAGAAAATTATAATCAAATCGATCCTAACGTTTCTTGTTTCACCGAATTCCGACTTATAACAGATTCTGTATATTTATTTGAAGTTCAAATCGTAAATTATGAACTACCGCGTCGTTTCGACTTCGTTTTAAATTAAATATAAACATAACGTTTAATTGCCATTTAATAATCAATTCAATATTAAAATCCATTAATATTATAAGTAAAATATTTAAAATAAATTTAAATATTCAGAGAAAAATCCGAGTCGTTACATTTTTGTTCCAACCCAATGAAACCACGAAAAAAAGACCAACCAAACCACGAAAAAAAGACCAAACCTCCATAGCACACTCCCAACAACTCCAGCGCTTTAGAATGACAACATCGACAACGTGAAACCAGCAGAATGCCAATCCACAAAATGTTAATATTTAGTGGAAGCCCTTCATGAAGGAATAATGGAAACCTGGAGAGGGATGTGTCTGTCCTAATAGAGCGTAAAGGCCTTGGTATGAGAAACCGGGATTCTAGCAGAATTACAAGCCGCTTTTAGGGAGAAAGAACCTCCTTTCTAACCTACCACACCAACGTGGGCATCATATAAAGCCTTAGTCGACTTCGTCTGTTTCCAAGTCTCACTAGTGTAAGATGGGGACCTAGTGTAGTACGCAGGCAAAAGACAATGAAAATTGGCATGAAGGAACATGCCCATAAGGACTCGTTTGATCGAAATCTAACACAAAGATTGTAGGCATAAGCTTGCATACATCCTTCGGGTTTCGAAGACCAAGCCCACCCTTATGTCTGGGACGACAAATAGCCTCCCAGGAAACCCAGTGGTGCCTCTTGACATCATATTTATTCCGCCAAAAGAAAAAACTGCCAAAAAAGATAGGACCGAAAGAACGGCAAAGTAAGCATCATGGCAGTGAAGATATAAGGGCCAAGGCAATCCAAAACCAACTTGATGAGAACTCCCAGCTTACAAAATGAGAGTCGAATTCCATAAAAAAATATTATTCCTAGCATTATCATCTAAAGGGTCAAAAAACCGCGTTGTTGCGACCTCAATAAAGGACAATGCCTAGATATGGAAGGGGGAGAGACACAACCCTAAATCCAAAGGTGGATTCAAGCCACATGTTCCTTCCAGGTTTCTTCGACTTGGTAGGAATGAAGCTGCTCTTTGATGTAATAACCAATTGTCTCGAGCACCGCCCGTAGAGATGGAGAAGAGATAGGAGCCGACGGAAGGAAACATGGTTTCCTATAATAGCAATTCATTTACGCAAAAGGCTTTTAATGGAGTTCTCCATGTTAAATTTACATATGCATGAGCTGTGTATTTTGCTTGCAAAATAGTTAAGTTTGATTTTCCCAGTCATGCTAAGGAATACTCCCATTTTGTACTGCCTTCACCATTATTCAATCATGCCATGAATCATTGTTTGCTGTACCTATCCGAATTTGATGCATGCATGTATCCGACCAACCTTAGTATTTATTTGGCAGTCTCATGGGTTATTATACTCGAACATTTAATGCATTGTTAGGATTAAATAATTATATTTATGTGTATATCGAAATGTACTGATTTGAAATAAGTTTAATCCTGAATAGAGTGTTTTGTGTTTTTGCATGGAACGCTCGGGTCAGGTTCTAAGTGTTTCAGGCTTGAAGTTTCCAGCTCGCAAAACTAGAGAGGAATTCGAAGACGCAAGACGCTTATGCATGCGCGCTCTATTGAACTGTAAGGCTTTATCTTTTTAAAATTCATGTGTATATTTTACTTTTTCCGCTGTACAGTAAAAATTATGTAAAACTCTGATAATTTTATGTATAAAATTTCATTTGTATGATATATTGTTGTCTTCTATATGTGATTCTGTGTGTTTTATTCTGTTAAACCCGTAATCTAAAATAACTGCCCGTTGTTCTAAACAATCTGAGTTGGTTTAATTACCGACTTGGAGCAGTCAAAAGGGAAGGTCGTTACAAAGGCCATTTCCTATTAGAGAAGGTAACGATGTCATCCATAAATGACAAGGACGAGATGAATGGGCAACCACTTGGTAAATCTGCCCTTCTAAAGTGAGAGAATGTAACCTTTTTTCAAGAGCCTCAGCAGCAATGACAAAAAGAGAGGAAGAGATGGGGTCGCCTTGATGAAGGCCTCTACCTAATGAAAAAAAACCTTTAGCCGCTCCGTTTGTTATAATAGAGAGACAACAATTCAAAATGAGCTTCCAAATCATATTAATAAGAGGCTCAGGAAAACAGAAAGAACGGATCACACAAACGATGAAGAACCAAGACATGAATCCATAGGCTTTCGCCATATCAAGCTTAGCCACCACATAGTAACCACGGACCTTACGATCGATTTAAGAAATAAGCTCCTGGGCAAGAAGGACGTTGTCCGTGATCAGACGTCCTTTAGCGAAACCAACTTGAGAATATGAAATAATCCGATCAAGAATAGGCACGAGGCGAGCATTCAAAATCTTAGAGATGACCTTGTTCAAGAAATTACAGAGACTGATAGGTCTGGAATCGAAGCAAGATAGAGGTTTTTCACACTTGGGAATGCACACAAGATTAGTGGACGTCCACCCACGAGGGAGCGTACCACCGGGGAAAAAAAGATTGGATCTCCAAAGAGAGTCATGACGAGTGATCTCCTAGGTACAATGATAAAAGGTACCATTATAGACATCAGGTCCGCTCGTACTATCCTAGCTAAGCCAAAAAGACACGAATGGATCTCCTCCATGGAAGGCGGACAACATATAGAGGGGGCATAACTAGGCGAGAGCATGAGTGGGATAAAAGATAGAACCAACGGGTCAGATTGATATATAGAGGGAAAATGCAGAAAACTATGGAAGTGGCTAAGATGGTAGCTTCAAGCTCCTCAGGGGAATAAGCCAGATGAATATGACGAATAGTAAGCTTACTGTGCTTTTTCTTGATTGAAGCGTGAAAGAAACTTGAGTTACAGTCGCCATCAACAACCCACTTGATTCTTGCTTTCTGACAGAGGAAAGCGTTCCCAATGCTCAACTCCAAGTTGAAAGAGAGGTGGGCTTCAACCCACTCTGCTTTGTTAGAAGCTTAGGGTCATCATCAAAAGAGGATTTTATAAGAACGAGAACATCTTTCGTCGATCGCACCATGTCGAAGATATTTTTGAACACTTAAGTGTTCCAAATCTTTAAAAAGGACTTGAGGCATTTGAGCTTAAGATAGAACACTGCAATATGGCTTCCTATCGCAGGGAGAGACCAAGATTCCTAAACCAATGGAATGAAGGAGTGATGTGACTTCTACATGGATTGAAAACAGAAAGATTTTGGACCAAACAACACAAGAGGGGAACACTTCAGAACCATTCGTGCATGATCGGAGTTAGTGTGATGTTGGTGTTCAACAGAGAAGGAGGGAGGAAATCTGAACCATGCCTCCGACCGATAAATTTGGTCTACCCTAGACAGAATTTTGTTGGATCCTTCCTGGTTGTTCACCAGGTAAAAGCAGACCCACAAAAGAAACCTCAACTAACCTCGAATGGATGATAAAAGAGTTGAAATCCTCTAATGTAGCACGATTGATAGAGGCCACATCCCGTTTCTTCGCTTTCATGAAACCACATTAAAATCCCCTTCAATAACAGAGACAACAGGCCCGAGCTCTTTGATAGGATGTTATTCCAGAAACCCATGCACTCAATGCGATCGCATCTGGCATAAATAGCCGAAAAGATAAAAGAGGAAGGAAATGAAGGATGCGAAAACTAAACTGACAAAAGTTGGTCCAAGTCGCAAACAAGATAAATGGAGAGATCTTTAGCCCAAGGAATACAAATCTTATTGAACTCGTTGAGCAAGCCACCTCTAAAAACGAGAAGAACAATATTGGAAATAACTTCCGTCCCTATGAAAGGTTCTTGGAGTGCCACCAAAAAAATAATGTGCTTCTTGACAACAATCTTAAAGCACGAGAGAGAGGCCTCGTTCCTGATGCCCCTAATATTCCAAAACAAACAGTTCGCCATCGAAAAAAAGAAAGGAACCAACAAAAATCAAAGACCGCGTAGGAAAAGGAAGATAAGATCAAGTAAAGAGAGCGACAAGTGGATCAAACAATCCTTTCCGAGGTCACAAGGGAGCGAGAGAGGATGGTGTGGGCAGTACGAGGCGAAGGTTTATCTACCTAGAGGAACAACTAGATCAGCAAGAGGGTCTGGACCAGGAGTAGGTACTAATTCCCGCAGTTGGTAGGTCAGAGAAAGACCGACCTATCCTGCACGAATGAGCATTCTATGCTAGTTGGTCTAGACGAGCATTAGTTAGTCTAATCTCGTCAGCACTGAGTAGCTTAATCGAATAATCGAATTGGGGGAGAGACAATGACGAAGGAGTAAAATAAAAGAAGAAGGTGAAGATGGAAGGGAAAAGGATAGCGAAATAAGAGATGTAGAACGTCCAACTCAAACGCCTCCACTTGATGTGAGGACTCTGCACTAGTAGTGACGTCATTAAATTGACGACCTTGAATAGTAGTGGCAACCATGAAGATCATGTATAGAGTATCGCAGAAAATAGAAATTCCTTTTGAAAAAAAACATGGCTTCCCATCAAAATGGGTATGCGTGTGACGAAGGAGGAATCAACAATAAGGGTCATCGGAACAATGCAACGATGACAAACAAAAAATGGACAGACTAGTTCCCCAAACTCGCGCAAACTTGGCTCAGCTTTAGGATAAACCAATAAAGAAAATGACCAACTCACACTCAATCTATTGATTGGACTAAGGTGTAAAACACAATTGCAAAAGAAATAATGTGAATTGCTATCAACAAAAGAAAAACATGTAACACCAATGCTGACAAAGACACTTAGCATGCCTTTGCCACATGGGTGCTAAAACCGGACCCAAAACCAACAATGAAAAACACAATCCCTGCTAAAGCCAATAGGCAAAACGCAAAATAGAAGCCCATGCAAACCGCCATCACAAAGATTCCAAACGAGTCATGTCCTAAACAAAAGCATAGCCACAAACACCACAATACAAAAGTCGACAAGTGAGTATGATGAGGTGCAAGCAGGGTTTCCAATGGAGGGTAATCAAATCCCACCATAATCGACAGAAGCCAACACCCAAACAAGTCAAGAACAACAACACCAAACAAATCCGAAATACCAATGGAAGAAGAAAAACAACCCCAACCATCAATAGAGCAAAATACGGCGGGAGAAAAGGCACATACCTGCGGCTAGAGTTCAGAATGGGGACCAGATCATTAAAAGCACAAAAAATTCCCATAAAAACCAACGTCATCTTTCCCACCTAATGCAGGAGAATTAGACTACATTTGACGATCCGAACCGACCCTCTGTTTCACTACACGATGAGCGAGAGTAGGCCAACCAACTCTGATAAGCTTTGCCCCTCAACCACACACGGTCAACCGACAGTGGACTAAAAGAGGCTGACCCAACCAATAGCGAACCACTTGCCTCCTTGTCATCAACCAACAAAAGAGGATCAAAAAAGAAGTGGATAGTAAAGGGGAAGGACGAGAATGTGCTGCTCCACCAACACCAACCAAAGCTAGCGCCTTACTCATTCCTCAAGGTAAAACCGCGGGACGCTGCAAGTTCGCTTACTTGGAGATCAAAGGGCTTATCTTCCTGCAACAAGAACTTGTAACTCCAATAACTAACTCCAATCTCGGTTACTACTACAGAGGAGGAGAAAAACACGAGACAGAACACGGTTTAAATCTTATAGATGGAATCCTAACAACCTCTTCATAAAGCAACTGAGTCGAATAACAAGCACCATCGAAAACTCTATTTATGTCACCAACGCGCTGCCCAACACTCTCAAAAGCAGTTTGAGGCAGCACAAAAGGTTAGTGGTGAAGAAAACCAACAAGGTTCTGAAACCATAAAAGCTCCACAAATATTAACAAAGCAGTGACGAGTTAGTAAGCGAAAATAAGCCAACACTGCCACCCGAATAAGCACCGATTTAGGAACAAAACACACAACGATACCCAAATCCCACTGACCTTCAGCATAGCCAACATAATAGAGTTCGAATTAAGCTTAGCCCCAAAAAAAGATCCACGAGTAAAGAACCCTAATTCGGGAGGAGGAGACGCCATCAAAGCTCCTACAAAGCTTCAGGAACCAAGACAGGGGTCACGAGACCAATCGAAAAGGAATCTCCACAAAACCACAACGTATGCCAGCTAAAAAACCAGAGAGAAGGGAAAATCATAGAAAGAAGAAGAGAGGAGCGAGCATTAAAATTACCATTCGAAATTTAATATGTAATTTATTATGATAATGAAATATAAGTTGTTTTTATTGATAATTTTTTGAGACAACCGAATTATACATTAAATCTATAAGTCTTCTTTATGTTCATAATTTTTGGCATTTGATTAATACATTTTATCTTCTAGTTGAAAAAATAATTTTCCCTTTTGTTAATATAAAACTGATATGCATAACAAAATTCTCATTTGTGGATTTTATTCAACAAACCAACGGATATTAGTTAATTGTGTGTATTTGAAGAGCTTCATTTATATATATATATATATATATATATATATATATATATATGTGTGTGTGTGTGTGTGTGTGCGTGCGCGCGCGTGTGCGTGTGTATGCGTGTGTGCGTGTGTATGTGTTAAATGATAAGAAAGAATTGAGGGAAACCTTGTAAATAATTATCAAAATGACAAAATATATGTTTCTGGATCTTAGAAATTGGAAATAATTCATAAAACATTGTGATTTGCTGCAATGACAAAATAATTATATAAGGACTTAAAGTTAAAAATCAAGAGGAACCGTGGAGATAAATAAAATTCATATGATTAATAGGAAGGCCTAAAATTCTTCCGCTTTAATATTTATTAATAATAAGTGTGATACTTAATTTTAAGCGAATCGTTCAGTTTTGTGCCTTGAGGGATCAAATCTAATATATATAACACAATATAGAGATCATGCCACTTGGTCTTGTGGTGCTTGATTATCATTTTGTATTTTTAAATATAATGGATTTACATATATATGTTATTGTTCAATTTGATATGCAAACCGATAAAAATACATATTAGGATAAATGGGTTGTAAATTAAAATTTTCTTAATTTATGGTTTACTAAAATAAACGGACTTGTTTATATTGAATGTTTATTATGTGTTTTATGTATTTTAATACATGAATTAAACTTAAATTTTCCGTTTTGTTGAAAAGAATGTGATAATATATTGAATATTTTATTCCTTCTAGGATTTTTTTAGATGAAGTATGGGATATTAATTAACAATAATTATTTTAGTTTATTCAAGTAGTTTAAATTTTAAATTATATATCTTAAATATGTCGAATTAAGTGAAAAATAATTATAACGAACCTAGAAAAGTTCATAAAATTGAGACTACAAATAGTAGGTAATTGAATACAAAATGTTTCGGGACAATAAAAATTGATTATAACTAGCTATATAAATCATAAATTATTTGTGGGATTATCAACAATAATACCATAAAATAATTAGGAAGAGGGGTGAAAATTTGTGAAATCGAGAAGAAGATCAAAAATTCTTTTATTTTACTATTATTTATTTATAGATAATTAACTAACTAAGATACCCAACTCCATTGTTCCAGTAATTAGATTCTCTTTTTATGGTGTATGAGATCACATGTTTGAATCTTGCATAAAATGATTGGGCCGATCGGACATTTGTTGATTGTTAATATGTTGTATACTACATAATACCTGCAATTCAACTATGCATTACCCTTTAGTTACCCAATATTAGAAAATAATATAAAGTAAAAATAATTTAGTAAGATAAATGAAACTAAAGTAATTATCGTTGATAATTAACCAAGGTAATTGTTTCTTAAATTGAAGTCTTCATTGGTAATATATATAATTTTTGTCTTGTACCTTATACTTAAATTGAAAAATGATTTTACCATTTATAAATATGATTATGATATACATTTTAAATTTCCATTTTAATAATATAAGATATAAATCAATGAACAGAAGTTAATTAAGTTTTTAAATTCAAGATTATTTAATAAACTAAATAAATGGATTTAAATATAAAATGATATGAGAGAATTGAGTAGAATCATGTAGATAACCAAAAATATTATAACATGTAAAATTATTAGAGAAACTTAATAGCTATCGTGATTAAGTTAAAGCTCCTGAATTATACACAAATTTTAAAATAAAATAACAAAAAGGATGGAAAAAAGAAAAAATTCATAAAATTAGTTGAAAAAACAATTTTTTCCTTCTACTTTACTACTATTTGTAAATAGATACCCATTAAGATAAGCTAAATTTAAATAAATTTTCTATTGTCGGTAATTTACAAGGGTAATAAAATTATTAAATAAAAATTACTATATTTTGTATAAATAATTTTTATTTTCCATCTATGCATATATTTGAACCATTTAATTATGTAAAATAAATGTTTTATATACATTAAATTGATTGCTTTTAGGATTTATTAGATGATTCAATAAATACTAAACTAGTGTTATTTAAAATCAGAAATGCTTGATTTATTTAAGTATAAGGACTTAAACATAAAATGATATGAGAGCATCGAGAAGAATTTTGTGAATTCATTAAATTGATAAAACTAAAGTTAATAGATTGTAAGATACTTTGAGAGGATCAATAAAACATTAAGGCTAATATAAAAAATTAAATAATTTTTTCATGGGGCATCAAGAAATATGAGAAAACCTCTAAATAAATGAGAAGGTTTGAAATTCTTCTACTTTATGGTTATTTAATATTATATATATAGTTACAATTCAACTTTTAGTATAGTTTTTAAGGGTAGTTTAGCCACACGTCCCTATTATTGTTCAAAATACAAACGACATCCAGTAAAACCTTAAAATGTAAAGCGGGTCCCTATTTTGGCATGTTACGTGTTTTCCAAAAGGAAAAATGCACTGATGACTAAAAAATATATTCAAAAATTTGGAAATAATCCTAGAAGAAATCTAGAAAAAAAGGTTGCATACATCTCTGCATAAATACTGAATATATGCATACATGTATGCATATATTCATCTAGTGTTCTAAATTGAAAATCTAGACCAATATATGCATATATTCTGTATTATATGCTGCCATGTATGCATATAAAGATGAACTAATATGCATGAGCAACGAATTGTTGCATAAATGTACGCATATATTCTGTACAAATGCTGAAATGTATGCATAAAAGTTAAAATAGATGAAGGCTTACGAAAATGTGCATACATACATGAGTTTATTGACTATATATGCAGAAATATATGCATAAAAGGCGTTTTCTTGAAAAAACAGGTCAGCATTGAACTAATGCATCAAAGAATGTATATAATGCAGTTTAACGACATACATTTCTGCATAAACAGTGTAGTTTGATGCATAACTGCAATTTATGCAGAAAGGTATGCATATATTGAAAATATATGCATCGTTTGATGCGTAATACTGTTGTTTCGCAGTTTTTTTTAATGCTTTTTTGGTGGTTTTAACGCATGATTTTGATGTATGCATAAAAGGCTTATGCTTGAAAAAACAAGCCAGGATTGAATTAATGCATCAAAGGATGCATATATTGCAGTTTAACTGCATACATTTCTGCATAAATAGTGTAGTTTGATGCATAACTGCAATTTATGCAAAAATGTATGCGTATATTGAAAATATATGCATCGTTTGATCCATAATACTGTTTTTTTGGCTATTTTTTAAAGCTTTTTTGGTGGTTTTAACACATGATTTTGATGACGATTAGTTGTTGTATTTAATTACGAATTTACGTGATTTTTTGATGATTTTTTGAAAATAGGGATGCAATTTATATGAAAAGTTTAACTGGATGTGAGCCTAATTTCCAAACCTTTTAGGGATGTGAGCCTAATTTTCACTAGTTTTAAATTGAAAATAAACCACCTATGTCTGATTCAAACTATTCTAAAATATAGATTATCAATGGATTTCGTTCTAAAGAAATAAATTTCAAAAGTAAAAATATAGAATCTCACAGTGGAAAGATTTAAATAATAAACAAATATCATAAGCACACAAAATAGTTCATGAAGTGTTTACATTTGATTCCACTTATATATGATACACAAAATTATACAAATTACCAAACGTGATAAAATGCGAATATAGTAATAACTAGGGTCTTCGGCTTCATCTTCGTCTTTTGAAACCATTGTCTTTGCTAAACTGAAATACTCAGCCTGACCCGAGCATTATGTAAAACAAAACACTCGAGTCAGGATTAATATTTTATGCATGTAAAATCAGCTAAAATGAAATGTTTAGATGACTTATATAAGTAATTTAACACAAGAATATTCATAAGATCCTGATACCATATTTCATCTTAATAATTGGTTTATTATAAATGTCGACTTCACCATCATTTTCTGAAAATCAAATCAATATTAAAAAAATTCAAAATTCAAATCTTAATTCAATTTCATATATTAGTTTAACTTCAAACTCAAATTTCCATGTTTCAAGAAGATTCATTATTCAAGACTTCAGTTCGATTTAGATTTCATATCATGATTGTCTCAGTTAAAATCTTTATATTCGAATGATTTAGACTCAATTTTTCGGATTGGAAATAGACTTTAAATCAACTAATTCTATGGCTAAAATCAAATACATACCCATGGGTTAGGTTCGAGTTTTCCATTAATTGTGACAAGGCCGTCTCTTATCTTTTCTTCGCAATCTTCCACTTCCATTGTCTCGTTTTTACTTCTCTATCTTCTATTTCGGCCTTGCTTTCCTCTGTGTAGAAGTATCAAATCGCAGATTTCATTGTTCCAATTAAACCTGAGTAGTTCCTTTTAGCCCCATTTTTTCTCGATCCATTCAGATCTAGTTCGAATATCCCCATCATTCACTTGTCCTCACTTCTTGGCTTGGCATGGTGACCCTTTCGAGACTCTGAGTCCTTCAATAGTTGATTATGCGTAAAGTTTTGTGTGAAACATGTTGTCTGATATCCAATAATATTGTGCAACACAAGATCTTATGGTGAGTTTGAACTATTGTTGCTAGGTGGTTATTATGTCCCATGATTGTCTGTCTTGTGCTAGGTGGGTTGGTCGTAGCTATGGATCTTGCAAGATTTTGAGTGTTATCTTCGGTAGGCGGTTCTAGATTGATCGATGGTGGTGTCGACTTGCTTAGTTGTGGGAGTTTTTGGTTCAGGAGTGGAACTACTTCAGACTAGAACAACTTCTAACCCTTTGAGTTGTTTACACGATTCGCCTTTGTTCATTCCTGGTTTGAATAATGGTTGTGTTGGGATAGTTTAGGGGTTTTGATATTCAATGTATATGAAGTTATCGTCTTGTTTGTTCCAAATCGAGGGATGTTGTGAGCTGTTTAGGGAGTTTTGGACTTCTTGGATGCGACTTTTTGGATCTCCTTTTGGGTGTCTGGAGTTTGTGTAGTTTTCGTGCACTGGTTATAGTAGCTTGGTTGTTGTAGGTTGTGTTTTATCTATTATGGAAAATTATCCCTTAGTTCTTATTCTCGATTTGCATGGTGAAGACTTTTCTCTCTCAGTTAGCTGGGTCTACACATTCGGTTATCTCTTCCTTCTTACTCGCAACCTACTTCGTGCAATAGTTGAACATCAGAGCCTTGATTATGTCTTATTTTTGTGTTCTCTTGAATTAAGTAATATGGAACTTTCTTGCTAAGTCACTTGTTGTGGAGCTATACAAGACATGATAGTTTGAGATGCAAGTTTTTATTTCTCGTGATAGACAAAGTATGAAAATTTCATTCCTAGCTATGCTTATGCCACTCCTACTGGATGTTGACTCTGTATAAGTGATGTCTAGAAGCCACTATAATCTGTTATGATATTGCTGTGAATAGTTGGGTGTAGTTTGATGGTGAGTGTCTCTGACATTTCTTGATGTTGCAGCTGCTGTGAATGGCCCATGAATTTGTACTTTTGTTTCCTTTTCATGGAACATACGTACTTATTTGTTTGTGATAGTTGGTCCTCCCCGCGTGGAGTGATATAGAATAGGAAATTATTATATAAATACTTTCAGCCTATGCCATGATTACAAGCTAGTTTAGCTAGTGGTTGGTCCACTATAAAAACCTCGAACCACCTTAAAAACCAATATTAATAGGCTGGTAAATTGACAATCTCCTATAATGATTGTAATTATTATTTGTTATAATAATAGGTGTTCGCGGTGATTTTAAAAACCGGTCAGCTATGCCAAAAAAACTCGATAGATAAAATAGTAAAATTAAATGTATATACCTATATGTATAATAATACAAATTAAATGATAAATAAAAATAAAAAAATTATAAATCGGATAGGAAATTTAATATAATATAAATATTTTAAATAAGATAATGAAAAATAAATAGTTAAGAGTAAAATATTTTATTTAAAATAACTTTAAGTAAAATAGATAAATATAATATAAAACATTTTAATTTAAAATAGTTATAAAACTAAATATTTAAAATTTAAAAGGAAAATATTATAAAATAATTATATACAGAATAGTTGATTAATGGGTTAAATAGAGTAGTTAATATAATATTAATATAAGCATTTCTGAAATCCAATCCAAGCCGATTCAATTGGATCCAGTATAGAACATTTCCAAATAAGTATTAATATCAATTCAAGTTCAAATTTCAAACTCAATTGATCAATTCAATCTCTAAAGTTCAAATTATTAACATTAAATCTTTAAATTTAATAATTTCATTAAAGTATCATTTTATAAATTAAAAAAATCAATCAAATCTCATACTCAAATCAAATTAGATATTCATCAATTCAAATCGAATTTTTTATTAAATCAAACAAGCTTGAATCTAAATTTAAACTTAGACTTTCAAATCAAGGCAAGTTTATTTCAAGACTGAATCATCTTATCAAATAAGTTAAATAAAATCAGATTAAATTCTAAAAACTTTCAGTTGATTAAATACATAGTTAACAACTTCAACTCTTCAATTCAAATCTTCACATTTAATTAAATCTAAATAATCCAATTAATTCAAATCTTTAAGATTAAATTAAACCTTTAGGCCGATGAATTTATTTATAAATTAAATATCAAATTTGATCACTGAATCTAAAATTTAATTCAATCATTTGCCAAATAACTTCTTTTAATAAATCATAAATTCAAGCGTAAATTTCTAGGTTTAAACTTAAATTAATTTAAAAGTTTTCAATTAAATTTCTAAATCGGTGCATTTAATCAAGAATCTCAGTACATATATAAATTCAACCCATATTGTAACGGAACACACAACTTGTTTAACATTGGAAAATCCTTTTTGAAATAAAAGGATAATTGTAAGACCAGCCCACACATAAACACAGACGGTTTTTACCTTACTATAACCCAAAACATTTTGAACTCAATATCTTTTCTAATATTATAATAATGTCTATCTAACCACAGATAAATAATAATCTAGCAGAACGCTTGCATTTCACGCTCTACATATATTGTATACAATCAAAATCGCGGGCGCTTATTAGAGATTTGATTCCAACTATGACAAGGTATGGGATCACCTGCCGATAGTGTATCTCTAGAGGCGAATACACTGGGTTCACAAGAACGTCTTGCAACCCGACCCACACATGACCGGCCACTCATTTCGCTTGAGTGTATCGAATGTATATCACCAACGGTTGGGCTCAAACCACCGTTATCCAAAAAGGGACACCATCGATAGATTAAAGAAGCAAAAAGAATTTCTCTAGATAGGTGATTATACACCCTAATGGGAGCGACGCACATAGCCTTGCTGCCTACCCGATTTTTGTCATTTCCCGGTTGATGAGGCTTGAGGCTACGCTTTATCATCACATCAGATTCACTTCGAATGCCACATTGTCAGATCCATCAAAATCACTAATTGACGTTTACAACAATACATTACGTGTCAGCTAAAAGAAGTTTCCTTCTCCGCTTCCACTCTTGGTACAGTTGGAGAAATCAATATACGTGACCTCTTTGGAAATACTATGTCATACATCCGTCCATACAAGTCATCCAAGAACAGGATGAACCGAAGGCACTCTCCTACCGCATCCTTATGTAGGAGTCACCTCAAGGATCAGTAGCGAGAAGTCCTTGCAATCCGAAGATTTCAATCACGACAGAATCACAGGTCATCATAACTCTGGTAGCTAGCCAGAGAAATTTAACGAGTAGTTCTTCCGCTCATGAAGATCAACGGTCTTCAATGCTCCATTTCAACCATCTTCTGATATCTTCAACGTTACGTATTTGCCAGTCGGAATGGTTTTCGAATATAAATTCGATCCCGGTCTTCCTGTACCAACAATCGATAAAAGGCCAAACTTTGATAGTCGGTTATTTAACTATCAAATAATAACAGTGTACCTATGTAGATTGGCAGTTCAGGTCCTTATTTAATATATTTCATTGACTCTATTTCCTTGATTCTTTTAATCGATCCCATGAATTAAATCTTCTCAAAACTCTTTTGGGTTAATTACTTGAAAACATTATTCAATGCCCTTTTTCCAACTTCTCTTTTTATTTCCTTGTTTGGAAATATTATCCTATTTTATAAATCACCTTTTATTTTTCCATTTTCGTGGAAACAACGTTTACTTTACTCGAACTCCCTTTTTGATTTGAAATTTCCGCTATGGTTTTAAAAACTCACTTTTCATTTTCCTAACCATTTGGACATATCGTTATATTTCCTTTTAATCAAACGACTAATGGTAAAATACCAAAATATCTTTCTTTAATTTGATTAATCCATTTCACTCAAACCCATTCCCTGGTGAATGCTTATTTTGTAAATCATCTCCTTGGGTAAAACCCTTTTTACGGCTTTGTTTATATGATTCAAATCCTTTTCATACAAAACAAATCTTGTCGAAATCCCCACCTTTACTTATAAACCACTTTTACAAACTTCGTTTGCAAGTTCGGACTAAAATCCTCCTATAAAACCCTTATTATACTTAAATCAAAACTTAAATGCTAATGGATCATCTCTTAACTGAATTCCAATTAAATTACCTCTTTAATTATTACTTAACTCTAATCTTAACTACACTAAAAATAGCTAACTTTGATATACAAAAGTAGGAAAAGAATTATACCTTTAAAACCTTATCCAAAGATAATTAGCTTCCATAATCACCAACAATCCAATAATTACTTTGAATTATAGTTAATCTAAGATTAACTCACATTAAACACCATTTGTTTAATTTAACTAATAATCATAAAATTGTTGATTATATAAATTTTAAATCAAATTAATCCCATTGTCAATTTCAAATTAAACAGTTGGTTCCTGCCTACCGTAACCATCAGTTAAGCTGTTAACTGATTTCTATTCATTTCCTCTCCTTAGATTAATTAAATAACTTAATTAATTTAAAAGATCGGTTAATAGTTTTATAAAAACAATTATCCCCTTTCTACTAGCTCTTGTGTTAGTTTCTGACTCCTATTCGTAAAACTACGTAGAAATTCATTATATGAACTTTTAATCATCACATTTCTAAAACATGATTTTAATTATAATAATATATTTATAAAGTTTGATTTTAATTGACTCACATAAGATAAAACTTGAAACCTTTAATTTATTTATAAAATAAATTATACTCCATCAATTTGCCTATCAGCAAAACAACGTCATAAATCAATAGATTTATACCATCACTGTCAACCAGTTAATTAATACTGTCGGTTGATAAAAATTACGACATCAATAACAACCATTCAACCATCATCACTCAGACAGGTTTCAATGTAAATTTTGGGTTCAAATAGTTCACGTGTAAGTAATATAAAAATAAACAATATCCATAACATTTGAGGAATCCGGTCGGATCCCTCCAACATGTCCTTCTCTACATCACAGATTTGTTACAACACTATAATTTAAATAAATAAATTAACGCCAATAATATAACTAATAGCAACCAGTTAATCAACCATAAGCAATCAATGCAGCCAATCAAACAGTATATATTTTTAAATGATATTATATGGATTTATCAGATCATAGTAGTCCAGAAAAGTGTGAGAATTAACTCACCAGTAAATACGGTTGATGCCTTTGTTTCATACAATTTTGAACGGACGTTTAAAATTACATGAAATTCCAACTGTCTCCGTTTGCAACCCAACTAGTGTGTACGCGTAGTGCTCGTCACCAACGAATCCATTTTCACTGAAATCCGTCAACGTATGAACAAGTTATGGTAATTTCAAGTTTATATAATTTAAACGATAATTAAATTAACTAATTTTTAATCTATTTATCAATTAAATAATTAAATTACGTAATTACCTTACCGACGTTGCCACGTCAGCAACTATAACGCGTTTCCTTCCTTTGGTATTGCTAAAACCCGATTCCCTTCTGCCTGTACGAAGAAACTACTCCTCCATGAAAAGCTCATCCTCGCGCCGCCGTGTCAGGCCACCGGAGGTCACCTACGCCTTGCCATCGACTCCACCTACACGTGTAGCGCCTCCACCCTTGACGCCGACCCTCCAGACCGCCGCCATCGCCTGGAAAACCGTAAAGACCCAAACACGCCTCCACCTCGATTTCTCCCCCACACCCCACCAGACACCACGAAACCGCCACCGATGGAAATGCCTTGCCACCCCGCTTCATCGACCATCAGACCCCGACAGTAATACGCCACTAGTCGCCGTCAAAACCACAAAACCCGTCCGCCACTTTTCACCAACAACCGAAAACTGAGTCCTCTGTTCAACTCAGAATCCCGACCAACACAGTCAAGATTAGCACCTCCGACCAATGGGAAAAATCTCCCTCTCCTCGTCCTCTACAACATTACCTTTGGTTCCAACAACAATCGTCAACCCAAATTGCCCAAAAACCCCCAAAAACGAAACTGGTTTACGATGGAAATTGGTGATTTTCGGCCAACTCCGGCGACCGTTGGTCATGGAATTTTGTGTGGAGGTCGGCCTCGCCTGGATCTACAACTTTGCTTCATGTTCCATTGGAAAATTCTTGACGGATTGTGAGAAATAAATTATTTTGTAAATGAGGACTTTTCTGCAAATGTGATGGATGAAAATTGGAGATGGCTGAAATTTATGGTTTGTAGGTGTTTATATAGTGTGGGAAAATTATATTTTAAGTTGATGTGATGTGTGATGACGACTAACGATATTTATTTTGTGTCCGTTTGCTTAAATGGCGCTCGTTTAACTCCAAATAGTTGTTTTTATTTGCATTTTATGTTGCCATGCTCACAGAATAACCCCGATTTGCGTGCAACTTGAAAATCTAGCAATAATTTGTCAATATGGTCCCAACAAAATTTGTTTCGTTGAAAACAGAGCTCATTTGAATAAAGTCCCTTTTAAACGGTCCAATTTGAATTAAAATAAATCAATTTTAAAGTACTTCAATATAATAATAATAAAATATTGCAATTGACCATACACGACCAGAATTTCGTATAGATTCAAGATAAAATACTCTGGGTTGAAATCCAAGTCAGTTCGATATTTAAAATATTTAAAAACCCTTAAATTTATATAATAAATCGATATAATATATAAAGAAATTCCATAGCGACCTTTTCAAAATTTGATTTGGACATAAAATAAAATTTACACTATGAAAATCCGATTTTTCTCTTCCATTAGAAAGATATCGTCAAATCGATTCCATCGTTTCTTGTTTCAAGAAAATCCGACTTATATTGAATCCTGTACGGCCATTTAAAGTTCAAAACGCCATATTACGAACTGCCGCGCCGCTGCAGCTCGATTTATAATTAAATTATAAATTATACGTTCTGGCAACGTTTAATAAACGAACGTATTAATATAATTCAATATAAACCAATATAAAACAATTTTAAACCGCCGGTTCACGTTATATTGCAAACACGACATTTTCCAACCGTTCGGAAATTAAAATATTATTTTATTATTTATTTAAATAACATATTCAAAATAAAATCATAAAATTCAAATATTTAAATCCAAACCAATATTTTAAATAATAAAATAAATTAAATAATTAACAGAAAAATACGGGTCGTTACATTCCTTCCCCCTTAAAATAATTTTGTCCTCGAAATTGCTAAGGTAGAAAACATGCTGTAAACCCATTTCTTTGACAAAAATATTTAATTAGAACTTGGTTTTATTTTAAAATCTAGCCCAATTGGGTTTAAATCCAATTTATTTCAAATAACAAGATTTTCTAAAAATCTCAAAAAAATTTCAACACCTTAAATTTTGGAAAAATTTCGGTAGAGTCTCCCCTATACGGAGGACATCTGCAATATCGTAGGTTCAAGAAATATATATACATCGACCAACACGCTCGGAAAAATCCAAAATCCAATCTCAAAACCCGAATAAAAATCAAAATTTTATATTTTGCGTAGGCGTACCTTTTGGCGAGCGTTATTAAGCGATAAGCAATAAATATATTAATGCTTACTCAACTAGCATGCCAAACTGGATTCAAAATACTCTAGGATTTCCTTGGATTAACCCTGTACCTGTTATCAACTTCAATGAAATTCATTAGTTCCCAAAACAATGTCAGTCAGACCCAAATACCTATATCATCCAATTCCAAACAGTTGGAAATAATCATACCACTTTATTCAATTCTGATGGATTTAATTACAACTAAGTTTAAGAAATCCATTTATTTATTTAAATATCATTCAGTTTCATTAATCTTGAATTGATTCATTCAAGTTAGTTATTTTAGATTGATTTCCAGCCAAGTTTATACCTTTTTCAGGTTTATGCAACCAACCAGATGATTCCTTGATTTCCACACTATACTTTGATCCATCTCAATCATTTCAATTCATTTATTCTAGATTGGTTTCCAATCAACTGTTGACAAATTCTATACAATCCAACAAACATATAAAAAAACAACCAAAGCATAACAATTCAACCAAACCATTTTGATTCTCATAAATATTTCTCGTTTGCTGACACTTTGGTTTCACATCAATTGATTTATATTGGATTAGTTTCCATCCAATTATCATTTACTCGATTTCAGAAGTGAAATCTCTATTTCAGTTCAATGTTCCAATTTGAATTCTTATTCAAGTTATTCAACAAATCTATATTACAATCATTTGAGGAAAATATATTTATATAAATATAATCCAGGCAAAACTATATATAAAATTAATTTTATAATAAATTACAAGTATGCGCTCTCATATATACACTCAAACTCAATCTAGGGCTTTACTAACCCCATCTCTATCGTATTACTCCACAGAGCCAAGGTTATCACTAAACCAATAGCTCTGATACCAACAGTAACGGCCCGGAAATTTTCAACGCTCAAATTTTCAACAACACATAATCATGTATTACTTGTCAAAAATCCAAGTATCGAACCCCAGACTGTTAATAGAAAGAAGTTAGAGGATGAGAAATAGAAAGAAAGAAATTTAGAATAGAAGAAAGATGAAGAACACATCAGAGTCTCATAGCGGAACGAATAAATATAATATAACAAATCTGTTTGTAAAAGAAACTGTGTATATACATACCATTTATCAGAGTACAACATACATCAATCATAGCGGAAATAAACCTTGTATATCTAACGGTGAAGCCTCCTGCTTCTAGCTCCTGAAACTCCAAGCGAAACCTAACCTGGAAATATACTCGGTCTGACCCGAGCACATTTGAGGAAAAGCAAATTACACCGGGTCAGTCTGGAATACTTTTAGTGATAAATTCACAGAACACGCAACTTGTTTAACTTTGGAAAATCCTTTTTGAAATAAAAGGATAATAGTAAGACCAGCCCACACATTAACACAAATGGTTTTTACCTTATTATAACCCAAAACATTTTGAACTCAATATATTTTCTAATATTATAATAATGTCTATCAAACCACAGATAAATAATAATCTAGCAGAATGCTTGCATCTCACGCTCTACATTATACAATCAAAATCGCGGGCGCTTATTGGAGATTTGATTCCAACTATGACAAGGTATGGGACCACCTGCGGATATTGTATCTCTAGAGGTGAATACACTGGGTTCACAAGAACGTCTTGCAGCCCGGCCCACACATGAGTGACCACTCATTTCGCTTGAGTGTATCGAATGTATATCACCAACGGTTGGGCTCAAACCACCGTTTCCCAAAAGGGACAACATCGATAGATTAAAGAAGCAAAAGGAATTTCTCTAGATAGGGGATTATACACCCTAATGGGAGCGACCCACATAGCCATGCTGCCTGTCCGATTTTTGTCATTTCCCGGTTGATGAGGCTTGAGGCTATGCTTTATCATCACATCAGATTCACTTCGAATGCCACATTGTCAGATCCATCAAAATAACTAATTGACGTCTACAACAATACATTATGTGTAGGCCAAAAGAAGTTTCCTTCTCCGCTTCCACTCTTGGTACAGTTGGAGAAATCAATGTACGTGACCTCTTTGGAAATACTCAGTCATACATCCGTCCATACAAGTCATCCTGGAACAGGATGAACCGAAGGCTCTCTCCTACCACATCCTTATGTAGGAGTCACCCTAAGGATCAGTAGCGAGAAGTCCTTGCAATCCAAAGATTTCAATCACGACAGAATCACAGGTCATCATAACTCTGGTAGCTAGCCAGAGAAATTTAACGAGTAGTTCTTCCTCTTCTGATATCCTCAACGTTACGTATTTGCCGGTCGGAATGGTTTTCGAATATAAATTCGATCCCGGTCTTCCCGTACCAATAATCAATAAAAGGCCAAACTTTGATAGTCGGTTATTTAACTATCAAATTATAACAGTGTATCTAGGTAGATTGGCAGTTCAGGTCCTTATTTAATATATTTCATTGACACTATTTCCTTGATTCTTGTAATCGATCTCATGAATTAAATCTTATCAAAATTCTTCTGGGTTAATTACTTGAAAACATTATTCAACGCCCTTTTTCCAACTTCTCTTTTTATTTCCTTATTTGGAAATATTATCCTATTTTATAAATCACCTTTTATTTTTCCATTTTCGTGGAAACAACGTTTACTTTACTCAAACTCCCTTTTTAACTTGAAATTTCCTCTATGGTTTTTAAAACTCACTTTTCATTTTCCTAACCATTTGGACATATCGTTATATTTCCTTTTAATCAAACGGCTAATGGTAAATTACCAAAATATCTTTCTTTAATTTGATTAATCCATTTCACTCAAACCCATTCCCAGGTGAATGCTTATTTTTAAAATCGTCTCCTTGGGTAAAACCCTTTTTACGGCTTTGTTTATATGATTCAAATCCTTTTCATAAAAAAAAATCTGGTCGAAATCCCCACCTTTACTTATAAACCACTTTTACAAACTTCGTTTGCAAGTTCGGACTAAAATCCTCCTATAAAACCCTTATTATACTTAAATCAAAACTTAAATGCTAATGGATCATCTCTTAACTGAATTCCCATTAAATTACCTTTTTAATTATTACTTAACTCTAATCTTAACTACACTAAAAATAACTAACTTTGATGTACAAAAATAGGAAAAGAATTATACCTTTAAAAGCTTATCCAATGATAATTAGCTTCCATAATCACCAACAATCCAATAATTACTTTGAATTATAGTTAATCTAAGATTAACTCACATTTAACACCATTTGTTTAATTTAACTAATATTCATAAAATTGTTGATTATATAAATTTTAAATCAAATTAATCCCATTGTCAATTTCAAATTAAACAGTTGGTTCCTCCCTACCGTAACCATCAGTTAAGCTGCTAACTGATTTCTATTCATTTCCTCTCCTTAAATTAATTAAATAACTTAATTAATTTAAAATATCGGTTAATTGTTTTATAAAAACAATTATCCCCTTTCTACTAACTCTTGGGTTAGTTTCTGACTCCTGTTCGTAAAACTACGTAGAAATTCATTATATGAACTTTTAATCGTCACATTTCTAAAACATGATTTTAATTATAAATATATTTATAAAGTTTGATTTTAATTGACTCACATAAGATAAAACTTGAAACCTTTAATTTATTTATAAAATAAATTAAACTCCGTCAATTTGCCTATCAGCAAAACAACGTCATAAATCAATAGATTTATACCATCACTGTCAACCAGTTAATTAATACTATCGGTTGATAAAAATTACCACATCAATAACAACCATTCAACCATCATCACTCAGACAGGTTTCAATGTAAATTTAGGGTCAAATAGTTTACGTGTAAGCAATATAAAAATAAACAATATCCATAACATTTGAGGAATCCGGTCGGATCCCTCCAACCTGTCCTTCTCTGCATCACAGATTTGTTACAACACTATAATTTAAATAAATTAATTAAAGGCAATAATATAACTAATAGCAACCGGTTAATCAACCATAAGCAACCAATGCAGCCAATCAAACAGTATATATTTTTAAATGATATTATATGGATTTATCACATCATAGTAGTCCAGAAAAGTGTGAGCATTAACTCACCAGTAAATACAGTTGACGGTTGATGCGTTTATTTCATATAATTTTAAACGGACGTTTAAAATTACATGAAATTCCAACTGTCACCATTTGCAACCCAACCAGTGTGTACCCGTAGTGCTCGTCGCCTCGATCCCAACGAATCCAGTTTCACTGAAATCCGTCAACGTATGAACAAGTTATGGTAATTTCAAGTTTATATAATTTAAACGATAATTAAATTAACTAATTTTTAATCTATTTATTAATTAAATAATTAAATTACGTAATTACCTTACCAGCGTTGCCACGTCAGCAACTATAACGCGTCTCCTCCCTTTGGTATTGCTAAAACCCGATTCCCTTCTGCCTGTACGAAGAAACCGCTCCACCATGAAAAGCTCCTCCTCGCGCTGCCGTGTCAGGCCACCGGAGGTCACCTCCGTCCTGCCATCGACTCCGCCTACACGTGTTGCGCCTCCACCCTTGACGCCGACCCTCCAGACCGCCGTCATCGCCTGGAAAACCATGAAGACCCAAACCCGCCTCCACCTCGATTTCTCCCCCTACACACCACCGGACACCACAAAACCACCACCGATGGAAAGGCCTCGCCACCCCGCTTCATCGACCATCAGACCCCAACAGTAATACGCCACCAGTCGCCGTAAATACCACAAAACCCGTCCGCCACTTTTCATAAACAACCGAAAACTGAGTCCTCCGTTCAACTCAGAATCCCGACCACCATAGTCAATATTAGCACCTCCGAACAACGGGAAAAATCTCCCTCTCCTCGTCCTCTACAACATTACCTTTTGTTCCAACAACAATCGTCAAACCAAATTGCCCAAAAACCCCTAAAAACGAAACTGATTTTCGATGGAAATTGGTGATTTTCGGCCAACTCCGGCGACCGTTGGTCATGGAATTTTGTGTGGAGGTCGGCCTCGCCTGGATCTACAACTTTTCTTCATGTTCCATTGGAAAATTCTTGATGGATTGTGAGAAATAAATTATTTTGTAAATGAGGACTTTTCTGCAAATGTGATGGACGAAAATTGGAGATGGCTGAAATTTATGGTTTGTAGGTGTTTATATAGTGTGGGAAAATTATATATTAAGTTGATGTGATGTGTGATGACGACTAACGATATTTATTCTGTGTCTATCGCAATTTCAAACACCGTTTATTCGCTCCTGCGCTCACATACAAACCCCATTCGCAACGGAAATTGACGTCATAGTATTATTTGACATTATGGTCCTAATGAAACTTGTTTCGTGGAATTCTGTTTCTGTTTGCTTAAATGGCGCTCGTTTAACTCCAAATGGTCATTTTTATTTGCATTTTATGTTGCCATGCTCACAGAATAACCCTGATTTGCGTGCAACTTGAAAATCTAGCAATAATTTGTCGATACGGTCCCAACAAAATTTGTTTTGTCGAAAACAGAGCTCGTTTGAATAAAGTTTCTTTTAAACGGTCCAATTTGAATTAAAATAAATCAATTTTAAAATACTTCAATATAATAATAATAAAATATTGCAATTGACCATACACGACCAGAATTTCGTATAGATTCAAGATAAAATACTCTGGGTTGAAATCCAAGTCAGTTCGATATTTAAAATATTTAAAAATCCTTAAATTTATATAATAAATCGATATAATATATAAAGAAATTCCATAGCGACCTTTTCAATAATTAATTTGGACATAAAATAAATTTTACACTATGAAAATCCGAATTTTCTCTTCCATTGGAATGATATCGTCAAATCGATTCCAACATTTCTTGTTTCGAGAAAATCCGACTTTTATTGAATCCTATATGGTTTAAAGTTCAAAACGCCATATTACGAATTGTCGTGCCGCTGCAGCTCGATTTACAATTAAATTATAAGTTATACGTTCTGGCGTCGTTTAATAAACGAACGTATTAATATAATTCAATATAAACCAATATAAACCATTTTAAACTGCCTGTTCACATTATATTGCAAACACGACATTTTCCAACCGTTTGGAAATTAATGCTATTTTATTATTTATTTAAATAACATATTCAAAATAAAATCATAAAATTCAAATATTTAAATCCAAACCAATATTTTAAATAATAAAATAAATTAAATAATTACCAGAAAAATACGGGTCGTTACACGTATCTAAATTTCCATAAAATTTCATATGATGTAGGGAACTTGCAGACATGATAACAGAGGTGATAAATTGTAACGACCCGCCTTTTTGCCTGATTCTCGTCGGTAATTAAACCAACTTAAATCGCTCATAAAGACAAATTGTTATGTGTACATACCTATACTGAACAAAATAACAGAACTTTTTCATTGCTCAAAACAAAGATTATATCAGAGTTACATGAATATCAGAGTTACAACATAAAATATACAGCGGAAGAAAGAAAATACTCTCTTAGTGGAAGATCAAAATCATACGGCGGAAGCTTCAAGTCTAGTGTAGACTCCAACACAGAAAGCGCTCGAACTTCGCTCCAACGAACTACAATTGCAAAACTAAACTACTAGGTGCCCATGTAAAAAATAAATGGGCACCCGGAGTTTAGGAAGGAACAATAAACCCTAGGCCAGTCATGGGACTGGTGTGAGAACATAAAACGGTTACTTTAGGATTTATTTAAAGTTAGGAAATTCACCGGACCACGCCGCTAACGCGGAACAGGTTTACTCCAGGTGAATACCCATGCATATAAATACGCAATGACTTTTGGAAAATGAAGCTATCATAAGCTCGTCCCACATCACACAATGCAAGCGCACATCAGATGGGCGAGTTTTATCTTATGATAACCAAACATGCTTTCATACGTGAAAATCCTTTTTTCAATGCCATAATACATATATAGTATGGAAAACATTTTGCAAATAAATGTATTAATCCTAGATGGCATAATACCCCATAATATTATGTCGCCATATATATATATATATATAATAAAAATCATATGGCTCGTATTGGAGATTTGGGTTTCCAACTTGATGATTCCTAGCACGAAAGATCAATTGGAGCACAAACGAAATGTAATCACGGGTTTTTCATCCAGACGCGGACACCAATACAAATAGCGAGGAAGGTCAACGTTTTTCGACCAGACACGGCCCCCCGAACATACCCTATTCCATAAGTCATAAGTGATTTCCCACTACTGCAGCGGTCATCATCAATTCATATATATACACAACCTAACTGCCAGTTTCTCATCTTCCAGGGTGTGAGGTTTGTAGATGTCACGTCATACACAAAGCATGCCTAGAAAAGCAATGCCCTGATCGTACAAGCTCATTTCACCTCTTAAGTATGTCACATTATCCATTCACAACATGACCACTGATTTCCATCCATACATAACCACTTCGAACTCATACGTCACAAACCAGATACATATCAATGAAAATCAATGTTATGCCATCAATTACAATGTCAGACACACAATCCATACAAGTCCATCCTGGGTCTGAACGGAACAAAATCCGAAAGTTCTCCCCATATGTTCGAACTTCCTGCCACTCCGATAATAGGGACATCTCTCTACTGTAGCTATTTAGTAAAGAAACCAATCAGCAGATAGTCCGTTCGATGTGTGAAGAACCACGGTCTTCATTCATCGATTCCAAGTCTTGAATTTGCTTCATGCGTCGTATTATTATTTGGAATGGTTTTCGGACTTAGATCCGATCCCGGACTTTCCAAGTAATAAGCGTATTCTTAAATCGATAGTCATGGATCATACAGGCTTTCAATTCAATCTCCTTCCAATCAATTAATTCATTTACAATATCAAGGTTGGAGTTGTCATAAATTCTTTCATCATTCCTAACTTTTCTTTGAAATCAATTATTCCATTTACAAACCTTTATTTCCAACAAAATCCTTCGATCCTTATACTCAAACATAATCCTTCGATTCCTTAAGTCTTTAAGTTTACCAATTCTTAACTTGGATTAGAATCCCATTTACGATAATCCAAACAATTTGATATTCGAAAGTAAGTTTAAATAGAGTTATCGACTTGTGTTTGATATCAATTCCATACACAAATATTCAATTTCAAAATTTTCTTTTCAAACTATTTTGCAATCCTTTTGAAATAATGGTTTACGGTTTAAAAACTTCAAACCCCATTTATTTTGGAAATTGAGATAATAGCGTTTGAACACTATTAAAAGTGTTGCGATAGCCATTTAATTCAAATAGATGCCAAATCAATTCAAAAATTCCAATAATTCAGTTTAAATTACTTTAAATTAATAAAGCAAGATTTTTCATGAATTTTCTCAAATGTTAAAACTTGTTTTATTTGAATTTTCGTTATGGTCGCCGAACTGCACGTACAGCGACCTTTTCCAAATTTGTTTTGAACATAACTTGAAAATCGTATGCTGAAATTTAGAAATTTCTTTTCTATTCAAAAATTCCTAATATTTGAAGAATCAACGTTTCTTATTTCAAGTCAAATCGATTCCAAATGGTAAATTATAACCATTGGAAAATTTAAATCGATATTTACGAACTATCGCGCCGTAGCGCGTTTTAAAATGATTTAAATATAGTCCTTCAAATCCTTTTGACTTTTAAATTTAAAGCTTCAACAACTTAAATTTTAAAACCGATTTTTAAGTTAAGTCAAAATCATTTCCAAATCTTAATTTATTTAAAATAAGATGTAAACCATAGAAATTCAAACCCTTTTTGTTTAAATTTAAATTTAACTTTGAATTTCATAAATGGTCCTTACGCGACATCTTAATTCCAATTGGTTTTCTAAGTTTTAAAACAATTTCAAATTCAAATTAAATTATATTTGAATTAACTGTTCCGTCCGTCGGACCAGTTAGGGATAGCCAGGGAGAGCAGGAAACTGGATTTCCAAACCCAAGCCTAGACACCATCCTCTCTATCATCCTAGAACGATCTGGTATAAATATTATAAAATATTTTATTTATATTTCCAAATCCCTTTCCATTTGAATTGGACTTAAAAGAAATAATATTTTTAATATTGAAAAATAAATCTTCACTTATATGGAAGGAGGATTTGAATCGATCGTCTATACGATTCCACAACCATGGTGTTGTGTATGCATCATGCAAACAAAGTAAATCAACCATATAAATCAGATGATCATGAATTATAATCATCACCAATAACAAACAATTCAGCTGTGTATAAGCGTTACAGTCAATAACGCTTATCAGTGTTCAGTGTTTTATCTAATTACATGCACATCCATTCAGACAATGGCATCCATATCCAACCAATAATCATTGATTTATCACAACTAATTATTTAATCACTACTAATTAAATAAATTGATTGAATTAAGAGTTCTCACCACAATAGCTTTCCGGTAAGGTTCCTCCAACGTTGTGCTCCATATTTGTTTGTTATCTTCGTTCTCTCCGTGTTTCTCTTCTAGTGCTCGGTTTCCTTTCCTTTTCTCTCTTTATTTTTTTTCTTTTTCCTTTTAAGCTAGGCTTGGTAGAAATGGTTCATGTCCGTACTAGGGTGAATGCTCTTGGTTGGAAAACTCGCATGCACAACGAAACAAAACTTTGTATTTTATTTGCTTCTTCTTTTTTTATATAAAGTAAAGGCTTTAGCTGCAAAATATATATACACGCAAGTGATCGGATTCCATGCGGTTGGAAAGGCTCGAAAGGAAATGACACGAGAACAGTCGTGCATGCACAGGCAGGGTTGCGATGAAATGCTGATTTGGGTCTCAAAGGGGAAAGATGCCTGCTGAGTTGCGGCAAAATGACAGATGCAGGCCCTTTTTGTTTTGATATTTTATGAATGGCGGATGGAGAAAAGAAGATAAGTGGGATGGTTACGGTGGGAAAGAAAGGAGCAGATGGGCTGTTGTGTCTGGGAGGAAGGCGCATGTAAATGAAGTGGGCAGCTGTTATGGAAGCTGCTAGTTGCATGGGAGGCTTCCGGCATGAGGAACTGTCACTAGTGAGAGCTCATGGATGGATTTTAAAGGGAAAAAGGAGATTGTGGCGCAAGGCTAATCATGCCTGTACAGATAGAAGAACAATAGGCGGGGAGGAGAAAAACAAATAGGCGGATGGAGCTAATGGAAAAGGCGTCTGTTTTGGACTGATTTGGGGAGGGGAGTGATGTGCTACGTTAAAAGGGAGGAGTGAAGAGAGCGGATGGGAATGATTTTCTAGTTTTTGAAAGATAATTTCAAGGAGAAGAATACAAGAAGGATGAGGCAATGAATAAATTTTTTTCGGTAAATAAGAATACAGGAAGGTTGAAGCGGACATAAAATAAAGAAATTATGGGGAGAAGGAAAAATCAACACGTGGTGAGGTTTTATGACCAAGTAGACACATGTCTTACATGCTAAAAGTTTGATCTACACGTTTGAGCATCATTATAAGTGTTGTGCATGTCCAAACCTTTGTTCCGACGCATAGGGCATTTTCAGTTTTAACGTACCAAGAAAATGAGCATAGGCAAAACCATTGTTTCATATGTACAAATTTATTTAGATTACGGACCGTAATGAAATTACGGTCATATACAACGATGTGTACGAGTCTCAAAGCAATTATAAAACAAACTGGTTGATTTCTTCTGTAAGTATTAAAAGATCCGCAACTGTCCTTAAAATATATTAGGGAAAATACATATTTATTTTTCAAAATAAAAATTACTGTAAAATTTCATAAAATATTTTAAGACTACGCGAACTGAAACCGAATAGAAATTTGTAACAGATATTTAATTATAATTTAGTCTCAAATTTTGATCGATTCTAGCACTTAATTACAACTGGTTTCAATATTTTCAACTTACGACGAATTGTTTTCTCCCGAACAGATATTGTTATAACTAATTCCACAATAAAATTTAAATTTCAAATATTTAAAATACTATTATTGCCTTAAAATTTTGATTCAACAATTATTTAAACCTTCCAAACTTTATTTAAAATTCATATTAAATTCAAATTTGAGATTCAAAAATCTTAGATCGTTACATTCTCCCCCACTTAAAACTTTTTGTCCTCGAAAAGGAGAGCTCGCGAGATTATATATAAGCAAAATAAACCTTACATATAAATTTGTTAATCTAACAAATTAAATCTAAACTTATCGAAGCAGTTCATATGATTAAATTTTCCAAAATGCTTTTGCATCTAAACTAAATTAAACTAAACCTAAATCGAAGATAAATTTTCAGAAAAATTAATTAAAGAAATTTGAGTTTATATTCTAATTACGGGTCATAGTTTGCAATGCATTTGAAAATCTCAAAAAGATTTCTCTGGCTTAGAATCCCATTTTCAACTCAAACATACTATAATCTAATCTATACGTTATTAGTTCGAGAAGTTCATTTTCATGACAGGGCAACTGAGTATCACCCATCATACGAAATCCAATCTCTCATCACAACCCAGTTTTACTCACGGTTACTCGAATAAACCAAATCATTTCATATCCCGAAGATGTAAATCATTTTGCAACCGAAATTTACAAATACTTGTTTTCTAAACATAAAAATATCGAGATTCAAGTCGTTGAAATCTCTTTATAAACCATTCATCACATCCAGATAGTTGGAAACCAAATTTGTCAAATTGAAAATAAAATTTTCCACTTCAAGTATACAACTAATATTTTATGTTTCGAAATCAATAATCATATTTAAAACACTCGAGCCTTTCAAATCAAATTTCATACAAAATCAAGCCTTTCTATTTTCTAAAGTTTTCGAAAATCGTTTACACTTCCTTTATTTCAAATATCCAATGTGTTTGAAAAACGTTACATTTTCCTATCGTTAGAAAATTCTTGAAACATTTCTTATTCAAATATACTATCACGCTTTCGCTGCGTACTCTGATTTAGTACGTGCATGTTTCAAACCATCATTATTCAAACATTAGAAATGAGTTTCAAATTTTTGGAACCAAAACCTTAAAATTCATCTTAAAAAAATCCATTTTCCTTGCGTAAATTGAATTCCATATTTTGAACACTTCCAATTTCTATGCAAAGCTCATTTGTTTAAGTTCTGTTAACATAATGTCTTGGATAAATCAAAGTTATCTTGTTTGAATTAAATCTTGGTTTAATTCAAAAAACGACAAAAAGTATACATACATGGATCAAGTCAAATTCCACGTGTTTAAGACAAAAGCTTAATATCAAATAGGCATCAAAAGGTATAGTGGTCTAAATCAAAACACGCCTAAAACTTAAAGATGTACTACTCAAGCTCCAATAAGTTTGGTTCAAATTCTCAAACAGGGTCAAGACAAGAGGTCAAGTGCACCCAAGGATACAAGTATAGGCAGCTCAAAGTACGACGATTCGAGTCAAGATATTCGACCAATGCTTATGTAAAAGGGGATGAACAACGCTACTCAACGGTTCGAATTAAACGATGTAACTAGCTTAGGCCAATCTAGGAAAGTCGAGCGCACCTAAGGATACAATTATAAGTTATTTATTCTTGGGTACTCGATTTTTCATTGACTTTCTCTTAAGTAAGCCCTACTTCAAATTTCACTTTTTCTTTGTATCGTAAGTGGTTACTCTTTAAATACTTCCTATTTGAATAGCTTATGTAGTTTCAATTGGGGAAAGAATAGTTTTTCTCCCCCACTTAGATATTTATTACAATTTTAAATCATCTTTTTAACCAAATTCTTAACTTAAATCAAAATTACCTTCAAATTTCCTAAGAGGAGTTTGATAGCCGAAATACACTTCCGAGAAAAATAGCTTAACTTGCATTTTATCATTTACAATTCATGCCAGGTATAGGTTCGACTCTATTGCTTAACACACATCGAGGTATATGGTATCTTCTTTAATTATACTTATTAGATCTCAAAATTTATATTCAAACAATTGTTATAATTTGATCAATTACTTTTGTTAGAACTGAGTGATGTTCAACATATATGATTTACAAATAAGCTTACTTACGTGCACTTTCAACAATTCATTACCCAATTCTTTAAGCGGGAATTTACTCCAAGAATATATCTTTTATTTATACAAGTACTATTGTTACCATATTCAAAGTTTTAAGGCTTCAAGGTCTTTAAATATTCTTAAGCTAACCTAAGTTTTCCTTTCTCTTCAAAACTTCTAGTTTTGCTTTTCTCAAATTAAATTCCTATATTTAATTTCCAAAACATTTTATTAAGATTCATTCATTACAACACATAGTTAAATGGTTTTAAATATTCCTCGATGTTTAAATCGGATTTATATAGTTATCCCACCTTCAAAACTTGAAAATAAATATCAGCGATGTCGCGCTCATCCCAGAATTTATTTCCAAGAGACTAGAGTGTGATTCTACATCTCTAGTATATATATCGGACTTCGTATATACACTGGCCAGGCATATATTCAAAAATCCTTACATACTGATAGTCCAATCATGACATCAAATACAATACTCAAAACCATTATCTTCAATTATATTTCAAAATAATTGTCATTTTCAAAATGATTTACCTAGTTTCAAAATAATTTATATAGATTTCAAAATACGCTCTCTCAACGAGATATCCCAAACTCTCATTCTAGGGCATTTATGACCCAATCTCTAATGAGATGTTATAACCCCAATGAGTCCTATCTTTTGTTCAAAATATGTAGTACCCTATAGCTTTGTATAACCAAAGCTCTGATACCAACTTGTAACGACCCGCCATTTTGCCCGATTCTCGCCGGTAATTAAACCAACTTAAATCGCTCATAAAGACGAATTGTTATGGGTACATACATATACTGAACAAAATAACATAACCTTTTCATTGCTCAAAACAAAGATTATATCAGAGTTACATGGATATCAGAGTTACAACATAAAATATACAACGGAAGAAAGAAAATACTCTCTCAACTGAAGATCAAAATCATACAGCGGAAGCTTCAACTCTAGCGCAGACTCCAACACAGAAAACGCTCCGAACTTTGCTCCAACGAACTATAACCGCAAAACTAAACGACTAGTTGCCCATGTGAAAAATAAATGGGCACCTCGAGTTTAGGAAGGAACAATAAACACTAGGTCAGTCATGGGATTAGTGTGAGAACATAAAATAGTTACTTTAGGATTTATTTAAAGTTGGGAAATTCACCGGACCACGCCGCTAACGCGGAACGGGTTTACTCCAGGTGAATACCCGTGCATATAAATACGCAATGACTTTTGGAAAATGAAGCTATCATAAGCTCGTCCCACAACACACAATGCAAGCGCACACCAGATGGGCGTGTTTTATCTTATGATAACCAAACATGCTTTCATACGTGAAAATCCTCTTTTCAATGCCATAATACATATATAGTGTGGAAAACATTTCGCAAATAAATGTATTAATCCTAGATGGCATAATACCCCATAATATTATGTTGCTATATATATATATATATATATAATCAAAATCTTATGGCTCGTATTGGAGATTTGGGTTTCCAACTTGATGATTCCTGGCACGAAAGATCAATCGAAACACAGACAAAATGTAATCACGGGTTTTTCATCCAGACGCGGACACCAATACAAATAGCGAGGTAGGTCAACGGTTTTCGACCAGACACGGCCCCCCGAACATACCCTATTCCATAAGTCATAAGTGGTTTCCCACTGCTGCAGTGGTCATCATCAATTCATATATATACACAACCTAACCTCCAGTTTCTCATCATCCGGGGTGTGAGGTTTGTCGATGTCACGTCATACACAAAGCATGCCTAGAAAAGAAATGCCCTGATCGTACAAGCTCATTTCATCTCTTAAGTATGTCACATTATCCATTCACAACATGACCACATATTTCCATCCATACATAACCACTTCGAGCTCATACGTCACAAACCAGATACATATCAATAGAAATCAGTGTTATGCCGTCAATTACAATGTCAGACACACACAATCCATACAAGTCCGTCCTTGGTCTGAATAGAACAAAATCCGAATGTTCTACCCATATGTTCGAACTTCCTGCCACTCTGATGTAACAACCCGAAAATCTGGGCCAGTTTAAAATTTTTATTTTTGCAATTTTAGCGAATTTTGGATATTTAAAATAGATTATTTTAAATAATATCGACGAGAAATTTGTTTTGAATATAATTCGACGTATATATTATACGCGTCGTCGTTTGAATATAAATAATTATATATAATTATAAAAGGAATTGAAAATGGCGCGGTAGTTCGATAATTCGATTTCAAACTTCAATTGAATGTACCAGGTGCAAAACAATCCAGATTTTAGTGAAACCAAAAACATTAGGATCTATTTGTGAATATCTTTCCAACGAATCCGAAAAATCAAAATTTCGTAGCGAGAATCAAAAGATATGTCCAGTTGAAAATTCTGAATAGTCGCTATGGAATTCAGGCCCTTAAAAATAGACATTTTGCAAACGACCTCGGATTTCGACAAAACCAGTTTTGTTGGGTCCGTGATGTCAAATTATTGCTAGGTTTCAAATTTCATAATTTTTCGAATCAATATGTGAGCGTGGCAACTGAGACGACCCGAACTTCCCCGGTAAGGAAAGCACGGATAGAATTGAGGACAAGACAAAATAGAACGCATACAGAAGAACATTTCATTGTTATTACAACAATTCCATCAGATACAAGAATATACAGAGTATAAATGAAAAAATTACATTCGACAAATATCAGAGATTACAATAAATTACAAAGCAGCGGAAAATAATACAAAATCACAACTAGAAGTGATACACGGATACAGAGCTTTCCGAGCATCGTTCCAGCTGTAAATCAGGACCCTGTGAATATAAATCTGCAAAACCAAAACTACTAGCTGCCCGTGCGGAAAATAGGGGCACCCAGAGTTTAGGTTAAAACAATAAACTCCAGGTCAGTCATGTGACTGGTGTGAGAACTAAAACAGTTATTAATATTGGTTTTAAAGTTTGGTAAATCTAGGGACCACGCCGTATAACACGGAACGGGTTTCCTCCCAAGAATACCAGTGCATAGAACAAACAGCGCAATGCTAAATAAAGAAAAATGAAGCTGTTATAAGACCCAGGTCCCATCACACAATGCAACGCAAGCCGGAGGATAGGGTTTTCCCTTATAACAGCCAAAGCATGCTTGATACGTTTAAAACACATTCTTTGATACTATTATAGGTGTATAGTGTCAAAACAATTTCAATCATAAATATCAATCATAGGCGGCATGGGTACCATCTATCATGTCGCCATACTAGTTCTACAATTAAAACCGCAATATCACGTATTGGAAATTGGATTCCGTCATGAGTCGAGGCAAGGGGCAAGCTCCTCTCCGCGTTCGAGACACTCTAGCAATGCCTCAGGACCCCACTCTGATCCTTTGGAACCTCCAAGGCCGGTCCTCTCTTACTTTTGAGGATTAGTTATTCCTGAACACACGTTTCCCGGTCCTTACAGACCTATATCCGAGGCGCCTCGTATCCAACAACCACACAGGTGAAAAGTATATAAATGTCAGGGCTGGTAGGTCACTGACACCACCCTAGCTAGAAAGAAACGTCGTGCACTCCTTGGGTCCGTATCCCGTTTTTGACTCATACCGAGGTGTGAGGCTCGCGAATTCACGTTATACACAAAGCTACGCCACACAGGCCGTGCTTTGATCATCAACCACAAGACTTTGCTTTTCAACAAAAGCCTTGATCAATTGCCACTTACGCATGCCACACTGGCAATTCCTTCCATGCGACTGATGTCCATCGATATACAACCTCTGAGCTCGTACGTCTCAGAGAAGGGCGTTAAGCAAGAGAATAAATTCTCCGCCGCCAAACAGATGTATATTTAATAGAGATCAATCAACACAGAATAAAATCCAATGTCAGACACACAATCCATTTACAAGTTCGTTCTGGGTCTGAACGAAACCGGAGGCACTTTCCTCGCATATCCATCCATCTCCAAGTACGTCTGGACGATCACCAACTGATTCCCTCATCCTGGGTGTACAGCCCAATCAAGATCATCAGTAATCACCCAAACGATGTGAAGACTTCCGGTCTTCAACCACCGTCTTCATCTTCGACATCTCGTCGAATCGGTTATTCAGAATGGGTATAAACCCGGCCTTTCTGGATAACCCACGTATATAATAAACGAATGTTACACAAACACAACAAACGCCTCATTCCAATGGGTCTTATAACAGCTTCATTTTTCTTTATTTAGCATTGCGCTGTTTGTTCTATGCACTGGTATTCTTGGGAGGAAACCCGTTCCGTGTTATACGGCGTGGTCCCTAGATTTACCAAACTTTAAAACCAATATTAATAACTGTTTTAGTTCTCACACCAGTCACATGACTGACCTGGAGTTTATTGTTTTAACCTAAACTCTGGGTGCCCCAATTTTCCGCACGGGCAGCTTGTAGTTTTGGTTTTGCAGATTTATATTCACAGGGTCCTGATTTACAGCTGGAACGATGCTCGGAAAGCTCTGTATCCGTGTATCACTTCTAGTTGTGATTTTGTATTATTTTCCGCTGCTTTGTAATTTATTGTAATCTCTGATATTTGTCGAATGTAATTTTTTCATTTATACTCTGTATATTCTTGTATCTGATGGAATTGTTGTAATAACAATGAAATGTTCTTCTGTATGCGTTCTATTTTGTCCTGTTCTCAAAGTATTCGTGCTTTCCCTCACGGGGAAGTTACGGGTTCTTACAGTGGTATCAGAGCTTTGGTTTACAGAGCTCGAGAACAAGACACATTAGAACCATACGAAAGAATTCATCAGATATTGGATTAGCAATATCCAATTAGAATGACTCGTTAGAGATAGGATCAGTAGTATCCTAGAACGGGTGTGAAGAGTATATTTTTCAAATGAAAACAATTTTGTTTTGAAATTTAAATCGTTTTATACGTATTTGATTATTTATTTATTTTGAATATGGACAATCGAGTATATATAGATTTCGCGTATACGCGTCATGAACGTATAGTCGAAGTTTTAATATACTGGATAGATATAGAATCACATTCTAGACACCCGGGGATAATTCTGATGATGTGGCCACATCATCAGTATTTATATTCGTGTTTCGAAGGTGTGATATCTATATATTTCCATTAGGCTGGTGTGAGAACCAAAACCAATATAGCTAGAACACATTGTTGTGAATTGGCATAAAAACATGATTTTTGTATATATGTATCAAAATTATGAATTTGAAACTCTAATTCACTAATTGATTGATGTTTGTGTTGTTTGTTTAATTGTTTGCTAATTTTTAACCATTTATGCCTAATAGAATCAAATATTGAATTATATTGATAATTGGATGCGTTTGCTTGCATATACATATACTTACATTGAACAGGTCATAGCAAGGAGGCTAGAGCTAAGAATAAAATTTGTTTGCCCGACAAATAGGTACATGTTTACTACATAATTTACTGTTTTGTTTGGGTGATGATGATTTTATGAGCCTATTGGCTAGCCGCTTGGCCTTTTCTTTTTCTTTTTGAGATTAGAAGGACCGGGGAAGCTATTTGAAATTCCCCGATGCTCCCGGTGCAGGGGAGGTTATGGCGAAATTTTTTGAAAATTTAGGGTGTTAGCCAAATTTTTGAAGAATTTGAAAATTCTCAGAAACTGAAAAGTTGGAGAATGGAAGCCCGATCGAACGTAGTGTTGAATAATCAAACCACTTTTGACTTTGTTCCTTTTCGGGGACGAAAAGTTTTAAGTGGGGGAGATTGTAACAACCCGAAAATCTGGGCCAGTTTAAAATTTTTATTTTTGCAATTTTAGCGAATTTTGAATATTTAAAATAGATTATTTTAAATAATATCGACGAGAAATTTGTTTTGAATATAATTCGACGTATATATTATACGCGTCGTCGTTTGAATATAAATAATTATATATAATTATAAAAGGAATTGAAAATGGCGCGGTAGTTCGATAATTCGATTTCAAACTTCAGTTGAATGTACCGGGTGCAAAACAATCCGGATTTTAGTGAAACCAAAAACATTAGGATCTATTTGTGAATATCTTTCCAACGAATCCGAAAAATCAAAATTTCGTAGCGAGAATCAAAAGATATGTCCAGTTGAAAATTCTGAATAGTCGCTATGGAATTCAGGCCCTTAAAAATAGACATTTTGCAAACGACCTCGGATTTCGACGAAACCAGTTTTGTTGGGTCCGTGATGTCAAATTGTTGCTAGGTTTCAAATTTCATAATTTTTCGAATCAATATGTGAGCGTGGCAAAGGAAAACATGTTTTGACCATTTCAGTTGATTTTAATCGACTGGAAAATGGCCATTTTTCCAACGGTCTCAGAATTCGACGAAACTAGTTTTGTTAGGACCGTATCGTCAATACGAAGCTAGAAAATATTTTTCTGCAATTTTTCTAGTTAGTATGTGACCCCAGTAATTTGAAATGTATGTTCAAAAATTCAATATAGTGATTTAAATGTAAATTTAACGGAAACTGATTCAAACGATCAAATCAACCTACGATACATATCCCATTGTGTTCGGAATGAGGGTAATTAGCTAGGGACGGCAGGCGGTGGACCTCGTTTAGAGGTAGTATGTGAAAGTCAACTTTTTGAAAAAAAAAATAAAAAAAAATATATAAAAAAATTTTATATCTCCCCCTTTAATCTCGTTCTGGCCCCCCCTTCTATCATTCGTTCATTCAAAGAAAAAAAATATATAAAAAAAATTAAAAACGAGAGCGACGGGGGAGGGGGGGGGGGAGAACCGCCGCCGCCTCCCCCTGGTGATCGATGACGGCCACACCCCACCACGACCGCGCCCCCATCTCCTTCCTCTCCCCTTCTAATCGAACCCGATACCCCCTCAAGCCCTAACCCCAATCGACCGCCTCAGCCACCCCTCGACCACCGCAACCACCAAACCACCGCGCCGCCCCTTCTTCTTCCCCCTCTCCTCTTCAATCGACAGCCGCAAACCCCCCCCCCTTCCGCTCCACCTCCGCCGCCTGCTGGAGGGCCCACCACACTTCCGCGAGCAAGAAACCCCCCCTCCGATTGAGAAAGTAAGTTTTTCTAATTTGTTTTATTTTATTTATTTATTTCTTTTGTATAGGATTGGCAAACAGCATAAAAAAAAAAAAAAGTTAGGATTTTTCAAATAGAAAAGTTAGGATTTTTCAAATAGAAAAATTAGGATTTTTCAAATAGAAAAGTTAGGATTGTTCAAATAGAAAAGTTTGATTTTTTTTTAAAAGGCAAGATTTGATTTTTATTTGGTAAAAGATACGATCTTTATATTTTTAAAGTAATAAAAATATAGTTTTTATATTTTTAAAGAATTAAAAATATAGTCTTTACTATATAGAAATATTAAAAATATGATTTTTATATTTTTAAAGTATTAAAAATATAATCTTTATAGGATAGAGAATATAAAAATATAATCTTTATAGGATAGAGAATATAAAAATATAATCTTTGTATATGTAGCGAAATAAAAATCTGATTTTTATTTTATATACGTTGAAATAAAGTGGTGATTTTCATAACGATGAAATCTTTATTTTTATAAAGGCGAAAAATTTATTTTTATAAAGGCGAAAACTTTATTTTTATAAAGGCGAAAACTTTATTTTTATAAAGGCGAAAACTTTATTTTTGAAAGGGTGAAATTTTTATATGAAGAATAAGGTGATAAAAATATAATTTTTATCTATATAGTAGCGTTGTGAAAATATGCTTATTTTTATATATGGAATAGCGAAGTAAAAAAAATTCGATTTTTACATAGGTAGTGAAAGCGGACAACGAAGTTAACAAAAAGGCGTGAACGAAGAAGATTTATATCAAAGAAGTGTCGTGAAGTTGGGATAGCTATTGGTGAGAACTTCTCACTCTAAACTTCTTTTTCTAGTTATATATATATGTACTAGGATGCAGACGGTGCTTAGTAGCACCCGACACAATCGTCCACAGACCATGGACTTGTTTGTTTGGTTGCATAGATTAGTTAGCTGAATTGGTTTGAATTGAATGGTTTGGTGAAATGGAATGGATTGATTGATGTGTGATTGGCGTGGGCCTTCACTAGACCGGGGATAAGGCTAGGCCTCGTCCCGTTTCTAGTATCGTGCCGTTATGCCGCCGAAATTTTCTAAAATATGTTAAAAAAATAAAAATATCATTTTTATTGAGTAAATGAATTGAATAGAAATTCATGTGTTGAAATAGAATATTTTATCGTTAAAAATATAATTTTTAACGTGGAAGTGAATAAAATAAAATATTCATTTACAAACCGGACGGTTTGTTTATGTACACCTATTTGAAGGACATTGATTGGGACGATAAATTTTACACATCGCCCAACTGCACAAATAAAATCTGTGTTTGATTGTTTGAAACCCCACACGGGTGTTGGGATGAAATTTGAAGTTCACTCATCCTGATTGATTAAATATGTCGATCGATTGATTGACAGGCTGTTATAAGCGTTAGATATCTATATTTGATGCTTATACAGTGTAGTGCACTTTGGTTGATGGTTGATTATTTTTCAAAGCTATTATATACATGTGTTGTATGGAATCTATATAATTAACATTATATGGTGATTGATTGGGCCTCATTCCAATCGGGAAAATAATGAAGATTATAAAAGAAAAATTCATGTGTTGAAAATAAAAATAGTCATGTGTTGACGATGTTCATGTGTTGAAAATATTCGTGTGTTGAGTAAAATATTTTAAATAATAAAAATTACATCTTTATCATATTTAAGATTAGAATCTACTTTACAGTGGAGTCTAATTAAAATCAAACGATAGATACCATAGTTTTATAAAATATTTTACATAGCAAAAATAGTGATGTGTTGACAGTACTCATGTGTTGAGATTAGTCGTGAGTTGAAAGAAATATAGATTCATGCGTTGAATGGGATAAATATTCATTTGTTGGATAGAATAAAGAAGTTTTGAAAAATATAAAGCCGTGTTGATTAGAGATGCCTTATTTTGACGCGAACGATATTTATATCGATTTTATTCGTTGTATAATGAATATTGAAAAGTGATTTCAAAATTAAATATTTTGAAATGAAATTCAAATTAAATTAGATTAAACATTCAAATTGAAATTTTATTGAATCAATTTGAAATGAATTCGAATCGAATAGTAAATGAATTCGATTCGAATTGAATAGAAAGTGAATTTGAATTCGAATTGAATAAAAATGAATTCAAATTGAGTTGAATTGAAACGAATTAGAATTTGAATGGAATTGAAATCAAATCGATTTGAAATTGAATGCAGTGTTGAAATGGTTTTGAAAACGAATTTAAAACGATTTATAAAATACGTTTTAAAAGGAAATCGACGAAATATATATAATATATATATTATATATATATAATGGCCTGAATAGAACGCGCCGCGCCGCGGCAGTTCGTGAATTTCGACCATTGACTTCGAATTGACATTGCGGGAGATCCGACCGTCGGATTCTCCTAAAATCGGAACCGTTGGGTTCGTATCGAAAAGAGCTTTCCAATGAATATTAGAAATTTGAAATCTAACGGTTGGATTTGGAGTTATGTCCAAATCAAATCCGAAAAAGGTCGCTGTAAGTGCAGTTCGATGGCCGTTGTTGGAAATCGACTGTACGGGCCTTGATAAAATTATTAAAAATATCTATAATTTGTGTAAAATCATAATATGTGAATTGGAAAGAACTGGGATGAAAATTTCCCATTTGAAAAGATAAAAATAGATTTTTATCGAAATGAACTAGTTTTGAACTAGAATTAAAATCAATTTATTTTTGAAATAAATAAATTGAACTGGAAAGTGACTTTAAAAATAATCAATATTCCCAATACGTGAATTGGGCTGGAGTTGAATCGAAATCATCTTCGGAATATTTTGATGTTGGATTTCGTGACTATACGAATATTGTTATGGGGATTTGAAAGATATATTTTATATCGTTATTTCCAATATGATATTTGTTGGTTTCAGAATTTGATATTGAATATAAGCCGATATATTTTCTATTCAGAGCCTTGTATTTAATATCAAATGTGGTTTGGTTTGTCGTGAATCGTGTTTTGGATGACATTGGTTCTTTAACCCAGTTAAAGGCAGGATATTGATTTTCGAAAAGATTAAAACTAAGTGGAGTTTTAATGAATCTTTAATTAGATTAAAAATGTGAATTGATAATTTAAATTATCAAATTTGAAAAGTGATCGAGAATGGAGTACCACCAGTTTTGCTCCAAAGCGATAGTTAAATCTTTAATTAGATTTGAACGTGAAATGGTAATTAAATTTACCGATAACACCGTGGTGTTAGATGTGGAGTATTACCAGTTTTCTCCATGGGATATATAGGTTGGGATTGGGAAATAAAATAAATAATTACTTCGGTGTGGTTCGTTAATCCCGACTAGTTTGAAATGATATCCAAAGGAGGATTAAAGAATAAATTTAGAAGAATTTATCTTGGATAAAATTAATGGGAACATTTCCCTAAGAATGTGATTTTGTGAATAAAAGAATATTCTGAATTGGAATGAGGCGTTTGTTGTGTTTGTGTAACATTCGTTTATTATATACGTGGGTTATCCAGAAAGGCCGGGTTTATACCCATTCTGAATAACCGATTCGACGAGATGTCGAAGATGAAGACGGTGGTTGAAGACCGGAAGTCTTCACATCGTTTGGGTGATTACTGATGACCTTGATTGGGCTGTACACCCAGGATGAGGGAATCAGTTGGTGATCGTCCAGACGTACTTGGAGATGGATGGATATGCGAGGAAAGTGCCTCCGGTTTCGTTCAGACCCAGAACGAACTTGTAAATGGATTGTGTGTCTGACATTGGATTTTATTCTGTGTTGATTGATCTCTATTAAATATACATCTGTTTGGCGGCGGAGAATTTATTCTCTTGCTTAACGCCCTTCTCTGAGACGTACGAGCTCAGAGGTTGTATATCGATGGACATCAGTCGCATGGAAGGAATTGCCAGTGTGGCATGCGTAAGTGGCAATTGATCAAGGCTTTTGTTGAAAAGCAAAGTCTTGTGGTTGATGATCAAAGCACGGCCTGTGTGGCGTAGCTTTGTGTATAACGTGAATTCGCGAGCCTCACACCTCGGTATGAGTCAAAAACGGGATACGGACCCAAGGAGTGCACGACGTTTCTTTCTAGCTAGGGTGGTGTCAGTGACCTACCAGCCATGACATTTATATACTTTTCACCTGTGTGGTTGTTGGATACGAGGCGCCTCGGATATAGGTCTGTAAGGACCGGGAAACGTGTGTTCAGGAATAACTAATCCTCAAAAGTAAGAGAGGACCGGCCTTGGAGGTTCCAAAGGATCAGAGTGGGGTCCTGAGGCATTGCTAGAGTGTCTCGAACGCGGAGAGGAGCTTGCCCCTTGCCTCGACTCATGACGGAATCCAATTTCCAATACGTGATATTGCGGTTTTAATTGTAGAACTAGTATGGCGACATGATAGATGGTACCCATGCCGCCTATGATTGATATTTATGATTGAAATTGTTTTGACACTATACACCTATAATAGTATCAAAGAATGTGTTTTAAACGTATCAAGCATGCTTTGGCTGTTATAAGGGAAAACCCTATCCTCTGGCTTGCGTTGCATTGTGTGATGGGACCTGGGTCTTATAACAGCTTCATTTTTCTTTATTTAGCATTGCGCTGTTTGTTCTATGCACTGGTATTCTTGGGAGGAAACCCGTTCCGTGTTATACGGCGTGGTCCCTAGATTTACCAAACTTTAAAACCAATATTAATAACTGTTTTAGTTCTCACACCAGTCACATGACTGACCTGGAGTTTATTGTTTTAACCTAAACTCTGGGTGCCCCTATTTTCCGCACGGGCAGCTAGTAGTTTTGGTTTTGCAGATTTATATTCACAGGGTCCTGATTTACAGCTGGAACGATGCTCGGAAAGCTCTGTATCCGTGTATCACTTCTAGTTGTGATTTTGTATTATTTTCCGCTGCTTTGTAATTTATTGTAATCTCTGATATTTGTCGAATGTAATTTTTTCATTTATACTCTGTATATTCTTGTATCTGATGGAATTGTTGTAATAACAATAAAATGTTCTTCTGTATGCGTTCTATTTTGTCTTGTCCTCAATTCTATCCGTGCTTTCCTTACCGGGGAAGTTCGGGTCGTCTCATCTGATAATAGGGACATCTCTCTACCGTAGCTATTCAGTAAAGAAACCAATCAACATATAGTCCGTTCGATTTGTGAAGAACCACGGTCTTCATTTATCGATTCCAAGTCTTGAATTTGCTTCATGCGTCGTATTATTATTTGGAATGGTTTTCGGACTTAGATCTGATCCCATACTTTCCAATTAATAAGCGTATTCTTAAATTGATAGTCATGGATCATACGGGCTTTCAATTCAATCTCCTTCCAATCAATTAATTCATTTACAATGTCAAGGTCGGAGTTGTCATAAATTCTTTCATCATTCTTAACTTTTCTTTGAAATCAATTATTTGATTTACCAACCTTTATTTCCAACAAAACCCTTCGATCCTTAGACTCAAACATAATCCTTCGATTCCTTAAGTCTTTAAGTTTACCAATTCTTAACTTGGATTAGAATCCCATTTACAATAATCCAAACAATTTGATATTCGAAAGTAAGTTTAAATAGAGTTATCGACTTGTGTTTGATATTAATTCCATACACAAATATTCAATTTCAAAAATGTCTTTTCAAACTATTTTGCAATCCTTTTTAACCATTTAAAATAATGGTTTACGGTTTAAAAACTTCAAACCCCATTTATTTTGGAAATTGAGATAATAACGTTTGAACACTATTAAAAGTGCTGCGATAGCCATTTAATTCAAATAGATGCCAAATCAATTCAAAAATTCCAATAATTCAGTTTTAATTACTTTAAATTAATAAAGCAAGATTTTTCATGAATTTTCTAAAATTTTAAAACTTGTTTTATTTGAATTTTCGTTATGGTCGCCGAACTGCACATACAACGACCTTTTCCAAATTTGTTTTGAACATAACTTGAAAATCGTACGCTGAAATTTAGAAATTTCTTTCCGATTTAAAAGTTCCTAATATTTGAAGAATCAACGTTTCTTATTTCAAGTCAAATCGATTCCAAACAGTCAGATTATACCCATTGGAAAATTTAAATCGATATTTATGAACTGTCGCGCCGCAGCGCGTTATAAAATGATTTAAATATAATCCTTCAAATCCTTTTGAATTTTGAATTTAATATTTCAACAACTTAAATTTTAAAATCGATTTTTAAGTTAAAACAAAATCATTTCCAAATTTAATTTAAATTTAAAATAAGTTGTAAACCATGAAAATTCAAACCCTTTTTGTATAAATTTAACTTTAACTTTGAATTTCATAAATGGTCCTTACATGACATTTTAATTCCAATTGGTTTTCTAAGTTTTAAAACAAATTCAAATTCAAATTCAAATTCAAATTATATTTGAATTAATTGTTCCGTCCATCGGACCAGTTAGGGATAGCCAGGGAGAGCAGGAAACTGGATTTCCAAACCTAAGCCAAGACACCATCCTCTCCGTCATCCTAGAATGGTCTGGTATGAATATATAAAATATTTTATTTAGATTTCCAAATCCCTTTCCATTTAAATTGGACTTAAAAGAAATAATATTTTTAATATTGAAAAATAAATCTTCACTTATATGGAAGGTGCATTCGAATAGATCGTCTATACGTTTCCACAACCATGGTGTTGTGTATGCATCATGCAAAAAAGTAAATCAACCATATAAATCAGATGATCATGAATTATAATCATCACCAATAACAAACAATTCAGCTGTGCACAAGCGTTGCGGTCAATAACGCTTATCAAGTGTTCAATATTTTATCTAATTACATGCACATCCATTCACACAATGGCATCCATATCCACCAATAATCATTTATTTATCACAACTAATTATTTAATCACTACTAATTAAATAAATTGATTGAATTAAGAGTTCTCACCACAATAGCTTTTCGGTAAGGTTCCTCCAACGCTGTGCTCCAAATCTGTTTGTTATCTTCGTTCCCTTCGTGTTTCTCTTCTAGTGCTCGGTTTCCTTTCCTTTTCTCTTTTTTTTTCTTTTTCCTTTTATGCTCGGCTTGGTAAAAATGGTTCATGTCTGTACTAGGGTGAATGCTCTCGGTTGCCAAACTCGCATGCACAACGAAACAAAGCTTCGTATTTTATTTGCTTCTTTTTTTAATATAAAGTAAAGGCTTTAGCTACAAAATATATATACATGCAGGTTATCGTATTCCATGCAGTTGGAAAGGCTCGAAAGGAAATGACACGAGAACAGTCGTGCATGCACAGGCAGAGCTGCGGTGAAATGCTGAGCTTGGTATCAAAGTGGAAAGGTGCCTGCTGAGTTGCAGCAAAATGACATATGCAGACCCTTTTTGTTTTGATACTTTATGAATGGCGGATGGAGAAGAGAAGAGAAGTGGGATGGTTACGGTGGGAAAGAAAGGAGTAGATGGGCGGTTGTGTCTGGGAGGAATGCGCATGTAAATGAAGTGGGGAGCTGGTCTGGAAGCTGCTAGTTGCATGGGAGGCTTCTGTCATGAGGAACTATCACTAGTGAGAGCTCGCGGATGGATTTTAAAGGGAAAATTGAGATTGTGGCGCAAGGCTAATCATGCCTTTACAGATAGAAGAACAATAGGCGGAGAGGAGAAAAACAAATAGGCAGATGGAGCTAATGGAAAAGGCGTCTGTTTTGGATTGGTTTGGAAAGGGGAGTGACGTGCTACATTAAAAGGGAGGAGTGAAGAGAGCAGATGGGAATGATTTTCTAGTTTGTGAAAGATAGTTTCAAGGAGAAGAATACAAGAAGGATGAGGCAATGAATTAAAAAAATTCGGTAAATAAGAATACAGGAAGGTTGAAGCACACATAAAATAAAGAAATTATGGGGAAAAGAAAAAATCAACATGTGGTGAGGTTTTATGACCAAGTAGACACATATCTTACATGCTAAAAGTTTGCTCTACACGTTTGAGCATCATTATAAGTGATGTGCGTGTCCAAACCTTTGTTCCGACGCGTAGGGCATTTTCAGTTTTAACGTACCAAGAAAATGAGCGTAGGCAAAACCATTGTTTCGTATGTACTAATTTATTTAGATTACGGACCGTAATGAAATTACGGTCATATACAACGATGTGTACGAGTCTCAAAGCAATTATAAAACAAACCGGTTGATTTCTTTTGTAAGTGTTAAAAGATCCGCAACTGTCCTTAAAATATATTAGGGAAAATACATATTTATTTTTTCAAAATAAAAATTACAGTAAAATTTCATAAAATATTTTAAGACTACGCGAACTGAAACTGAATAGAAATTTGTAACAAATATTTAATTATAATTTAATCTCAAATTTTGATCGATTCTAGCACTCAATTACAACTGGTTTCGATATATTCAACTTACGACGAATTGTTTTCTCCAGAATAGATATTGTTATAATTAATTCCACAATAAAATTTAAATTTCAAATATTTAAAATACTATTATTTCCTTAAAATTTTGATTTAACAATTATTTGAACCTTCCAAACTTTATTTAAAATTCATGTTAAATTCAAATTTGAGACTCAAAAATCTTAGGTCGTTACATAAATAATCAAAACAACAAATATACAACCTTCACCATAATTACAACACACAAATAAGGCACTATTATCACATGTAATTATCAACTGCTGTTCATGTAAACTATCAACTATCATTTCGCGTGATTAAATCACTAACTCCAGAAATTATTAACTAATAATTCAAATCGTTTCAACTAAAAATTCATGAAATTACAACTAATAGATTAACTTAAATTTGCGAAATTGACCACTAACTAATCAAGTAATTTTAAACTAACAATTCAATCATTTATCAACCAAACAAGCGCAAAATAAATCTAATATCATTATCACTTCATATGATGTTAATTTCTAGCATATAAATATTAACCGTGAGAGTGATTCTCACATTGCATGGTAAAATAGAAGGAGGTGAAAATTGAGTCGATACGCATACGAACGAGTATGGAAAATCCGAGTTAACATAACTGCACCAAACGAGCCAAACGAAAATCTTAAACCTAAATAATAATCTCACAAGTACGAAAAAATACAAGCAACATTGTCATAAGTACGAATCTGATCAACCATTAATCCAAGCTTCAACCCAAAACCTTTTTCCCTCTTTTTCATCAAGCAAAACATATTCTGCATAAATCTTCCCTAAAAACACAGTAAAATGAATTCTTATTTTCTGTATATCTATATGGAGAAAAGAAGGCAAGAGGTTATGGCTAAATAGACAAGATGGGGGTGCCATAGGTTTGACTATGGGGAATACTGGAGGTGTAGGGGTCGCTAAGCAGCTCAGGTGATCACTTGATGTCGGTTGGTGACTTGGATCGGGGACTAGATGCCTGGTGTTGTTGAGGAGGTGGCAGCGCGGCGGGGAGGAGGGGGTTGGACAAAAAGGTTTGGGTGCTTATGTTTTTGGCTATGCTGGGGATGGACGGTGGTCAATCTAGGGTGACAATGGTGGTCTTTGCATAGCCCAGGGGAGGGTGGTGGCATTACATAGGTCTTGGGTTTTGGAGGGGGTATGGGGTTGCGGGTATTGGGTTTTGGCTTGGGTCATTGGGTAGAAGTAAGGTGGATGTAGTGGGAGATGTGGAGGAGGACTTGGCCCTATCAGTATCGACGCTGGTGAGAAGAACTAAGTATGCTATGTTTTGAGGACGGAAGAGGCCCGGGTTTGGAGTAGGCTTTTCACCAGAGAAGGTCGGAGGTGGCTGCACAAAAGAGGATCGGTACACAAGGAGGCAGAGCAACCTAAGGGAGGAGCAGTGGTTGTGTGGAGAGAGAGTAGTATGGGATTTGAAGAGCTTTTGAATTTGTTTTCAGGAGAGTTCAGGTTTTTCTAGGAAGAAGGGGGAGCCAACATGTTCTTTTTTCATAGGCATACAAGTGAAAGAAGAAAAGCGCTTAATAGAGAGAGAGTGACGCATTGAAAATTTCAAATCCTAGGAATTTGTTCGCATTTCCCATTTCACGAAACATCGGTTTGACCGATTCTTTTCCTTACTTTTTTTCTAACGTGGTTCAATTAATTTACATCCATTGCAAATACAAATTAAACTCATTTTACAATCTATACCAGAAGTCTCGACCACACAAAACAAATTGTCGTTATTAGATATGTTGATATATGCATGATAACCTACTGAAAATATATAATTTATCACTCATATAAAATTCTATTATGATGACTGTTTCTATTCATTTATCATTTATAAAACTTTTTAAACAACAAGTGAAATCAAAATTCTGTAAAACATACATAATCTCTTTTAATCTTAAAAATTCTAGAATTATTTATGTAAAGTAAATATATTTCGAAACCCAATATATTATCGTTTATAAGTCTTATTTTTCAACAATCAAAATTTAATTATATTTTTATTATTAACGATCAATTTAACTTCTATAGATTAAACTAAATATATGTAATTCAAAACTCAATTCCAATTAAACTTTTAGTTTTAACGTTAAAACCATTTCTATGTAGTGTACGACTATTAGTTCGCAATTGCCAGTTATTGTTTCAAAACTTGGATTTATTCTTTTATTAACAATAACTTAAAGTTAATTATTCCAAATACACATATAATTTTCTAATAATTTTCATTGTTATAAATCATTATTCATCTTATTATAAATTTTATTTTAAAACCATTTTAAATTCGATAATTTAATTTAATTCAATGACTTAAATTGTTGAAATTTATAGGATGTTACAATCTCCGGCGCTATGAACTTTTTATCCTAGAAAAGGAATGAAATAAGAAACTAGAAACTAAACAATATACTAATCATACTCATAGCAAATTCGTGTTCTTGTTCGAATACAAAATTTTGCTTCCTATTAGTATTGTAACCCCATCACTTTAGTGCTGACTTATAATTCGACTTCTTGATTAGCAAATTCTATTTTCCTTGCATAGAAATAAACTATGATAGAAAATTTCAGATTCACATCAAAAACTCTTATCACAGTCCATCGTCGAAAATCGAGTAAACAAATCTATCTGGAATCGAAATTGTATATTTGAAACTAACTCAGGACTATTATGCGAATAGAATGATTTACGTTCAACTGCGTTTTTATTCCATTAGTTTTCTTTTCCTTTCTGGAGACGAATAGAATGCCTTCTCTATACACTTTACTCATTCCAGGGCACTACTTACCCTATTTCTAATGAGTTTATCGCATAGGCTAATGTTTTTTGCTAAACCAAAGCTCTGAAACCAACTGTGGCAACCCATCTTTTCGTACGGTAAATCAAAATAAGCAACCTATGTCTGATTCAAACCATTCAAAAAGATGGATTATATATGAATTTTGTTCTAAAGAAATAAAATTCAAAAGAACGAATACAGAATCTCGCAGCGGAAGGATTTAAAATATAATAAGCAAATATCGTAAGTACACAAAACAGTTCACGAAGGTGTTTACATTTGATTTCACTTACGTATAATACATGGAATTATACAAATTATTAGATAGAATAGGTAATGCTAATATGGTAATAACTAGGGTATTTTGCTCCATTTTCGTCTTTTGAAACCAATGTCTTCCCTAATCGGAATTACCCTGTCTGACCTGAGCGTTAAGTAAAACAAAACATTCGAGTCAGGATTAATTTTTATGTGACTAATACAAGCAATTTAACATAAGAATTTCACCAGATCCTAATATCATATTTTATCTTATTAACTGATTATTATACATATCGACTTCACCATAATTTCTGAAAATTAAATCAATATTAATAATATCTAGATTTCAAATCCTAATTCGACTTCATGTACTTATTTAACTTAAAACTCAAATTTCCACGTTTCAAGAAGGTTTGTCATTCAAAAACTTCAGTTTGATTTAGGTTTCATATTACACATATCTCATTTAAAATCTTTATATTCGATTGATTTGGATTTAATTGCTCGGATTGGAAATAAAATTTAAATCAACTTATTCTATGGCTAAAATAGTAAAATTAAATATATGTATATATAATATTTTAAATTAAATAGATAATATTTTTTCCATAAATCAGACAGATATTTAATACAATTTAAATATTACAATTAAGATAATCATTAATAAATGGTTAAGAAAAAACTATTTTATTTAAAATAACTTTAAGTAAAATAGATAAATATAATATAAAATACTTTATTTAAAATAGTTATAAAACTAAATAGTTAAAATTTAATAGAAAATAATTTAATAGAAAATAATTTAATTTAAAATAATTATATATAAAATAATTTTATATAAAATAGTTGATTAATGGGTTAAATGGAGTAGTTAATATAATATTAATTTAAGCATTTCCAAAATCCAATATGATTTAATTCAATCCAGTATCGAACATTTCCAATTCAGTCTTAATATCGATTTAAGTTCAAATTTAAAACTCAATTGATCAATTCTATCTCTAAAGTTCAAATTATTAATATTAAATATTTAAATTTAATAATTTCAATAAGTATCATTTTATCAATTAAACAAATCATTTAAATCTTAAACTCAAATCGAATTAGATATTCATCAATTCAAATCGAATATTTTTATTAAATCAAACAAGTTTAAATCTAAATTTAAACTTAGACTTTCACTAATTAAGGCTAGTTTATTTCAAGATTGAATCGACTTATTAAATAAGTTAAATCAAATTAGATTGAATTCTAAATACTTTAATTTAATTAAATACATAACTAACAACTTCAACTCTTTAATTCACATCTTCAATTTTAATTAAATCTATATAATTCAATCAATCCAAATCTTTAAAATTAAATTTAACCTTCAAATCAACGAATTTAATTCTAAACTGAGTATCAAATTTGATCACTGAATCTAAAATTTAATTCTATCTTTTGCCAAATAACTTCTTTTAATAAATCATAAATTTTTAAGTTCAAACTTAAATTTAATTTAAAAGTTTCTACTTAAATATCTAAATCGGTGCATTTAATCAAGAATCTGGCTATATATATATATATATATATATATATATATATATATATATATGTGTGTGTGTGTGTGTGTGTGTGTGTGTGTGATTTCAACCCATATCTAAATTTCCATAAAATTTCGTATAATGTCAAGAACATGCAGAGGAGGTAGCATGGGTAATAAATAATCATAACAACAAGCATACAACAATCACTATCATTATAATACATGATTCAAGCACTATTTAGAAAGGAAGACAATATTATTACACTAAAGCAATTACAATTCGTACATACAATTCACTTTGCATCTAGCAAAAAATAAAATAAAATAACAACTATACAACACAACAAGTAAGAGAAAAAACAATGAGATGAAACACTAAATTCAGAATAAAAAACTCTATCTGCTGCTAATGATGACTATCTACCAAAATGCATGCATCTTCTTCAAATGTACCTATGACACCCCACGTCCATTAGTGTCACTCGCTAAGGGAATGCTTTAACTTTCATGAAGCTTTATAAGAGTATAGAATAGAACATCACAAGACAGATATATAAAATGGTACTTAAAAATTCAAAATTTATTCATTGTAGCGGCGAAGCAAAACATGTTTGGTTACAACATCAAAACTACATACTAAAGCTAAGTACACAAATATCCATCTTGAACAAAATTGTTATCAGAGTACATAAAAGCAAAACCATAATCCCACTCCAAATAGCCATAATGAAAAAGAGATAAAGCTGAGCATTACTTTCAACACTTCCAAGCACTTCAAGAAGAAAGAGATCTGAGTCAAGCTTCACTAATCCCACCCTGAGGACCTGGGGGAAAAAAGAAAGAAAAGAGGCGAAACAAAAAGGGTCAGACATAAAGTATGGAGAATCTAGTGACTTTAACAATATAATCAGTAAAGTAACAGGATAAGAACAAAAACTGGATATAAGAGATGACTGTAACGTAAGCAGATATGACAAGGTAAACAAGGTAAGTAAGATAGAACATCGACTGCGCTCCTAACCACTATAAGATATGCTCTGCACCGTACCAACATACTAGTTACATATTAAAAGATGATCCCTCCTTACTAATCCTAATAATGGTAGCTTCGTGTATTCCTAGCTGCTCTCGTAGGTGCCCACTTGCTCCTACCACCACTAATCGTACCCACTACCTGTAATGACCCGGAAATCCGAGGCAATTTAAAATTTTTATTTTGGCAATTCTAGCGAATTTTGATTATTTCAAATGAATTATTTTAAATAATAACGATGAAAAATTTATTTTGAATATAATTCAAACGTATATATTTATATAGATCGTCGTTAGAATATAAATATTTATTTTAAAATATAAAAGGAATTGAAAATGGCGCGGTAGTTCGATAATTCGATTTCAAAGTCCAAATGAATGTACCGGGTGCAAAATAAACCAGATTTTAGTGAAACCATAAATATTTGAATCTAATTGGGAATATCTTTCCAACAAATCAGAAAGATCAAAATTTCATAGCGGGGATAAAAAGATATGTCCAGTTGAAAATTCATAATAGTCGCTATGGAATTTCAGCCCTTAAAAATAGAAATATTGCAAACGACCTCGGATTTCGACGAAACCACTTTTTTTGGATCCGCGATGTCAAATAATTGCTAGGTTTCAAATTTCATAATTTTTAAAATCAATATTTGAGCGTGGCTAAGGAAAACGCGTGTGACCAGTTTCAGTTGATTTTAATCGATTGGAAAATGGCCATTTTTCAAATGGTCTCAGAATTCGATGAAATTAGTTTTGTTAGGACCGTATCGTCAATACGAAGCTAGAAAATATTTTTTTGGGAATTTTTAGAGTTGGTATGTGGCCCCGGTAAATTGAAATGCGCGTTCAACTTCAATATATAGAGTTATATGTTGATTTTGACGAAAACTGATCGAAACGATCGAATCAGCTTGCGATACATATCCCATTGTGTTCAGAATGGGGGTAATTAGCTGTGGGCGTCAGGCTGTGGGTTTGATTTCGAGTTCGAAAATAAAAGTTACTTTTTGAAATTAAAATATTAATAAAATAATATATATAAAACCCCCCTCTCTTCTTTCCCTCTTCCTACCCCCGTTGACCCATAATGAAAAAAAAGGAGAAAGAGAAGGAGACGTGCAGCAGCAGCCGCGCGAGGCGCCGCTGGCGATCGCCCCCCACCTTCCTCCTCTTCCCTCCAGCCTCCCTCTCCTCCTCTATTCTTCCTCTTCGCTCCACCCTCCTCTAATCCGACCCGACGCCCTCGTCCCTGCTCCGCCGCGCCACCAACCGGATCCGCCACCCTGTTTCGCCGCCAATCACCACATCCCGACACCCCCTCCCCCCGTCGACTGCAGACTTCGACGCCCTCGTTCTCCCTCTCACGTGAGCCCCCACAACCCCCAGATCGGAGAACACAGCAACCCCCCTTTTTTCTGACCAACGCTATGAGTATATTTTTGTTTTTGTTTTAATTATTTTATTTAATTATAATACACTTTTATTTTCTGATTTTTATTTATATAATTTACGTATATAAAGGCAGTGATTTTTATATATAATACATTAGTTTTAATTTAACAAACATTAGATTTTTATAGTGAAGCTAGCAAGATAAAGATTTGATTTTTATAAATGTGGTTTTAGAATAAAGATACGATTTTTTATCATCTTGAAAAGAGAATAAAAATATAATTTTCATATAGTGGCAATAATAAAAATGTGATTTTTATATAGTGGCAATAATAAAAATGTGATTTTTATATAGTGGCAATAATAAAAATGTGATTTTTATATAGTGGCAATAATAAAAATATGATTTTTATATAGTGGCAATAATAAAAATATAATTTTTATAAAGCAGAGATTATAAAAATATGATTTTTATTTATTGAAATGAAGTGATAAAAATATAATTATTATTATAAACAGCGGGACAAGAACTGCACTGGAATTTCAAACAGATCCAGACGGTTCAGCAGTTCAACAGTAAAGCACGGCGGAGTGGAACCCTCTGTGAGAACTCCTCACTTTTGAATTTATTTCTTGTTGGATTATAAACTAGGATGCAGACGGTGTTTAGTAGCACCTGACACCCATCGTCCACGGACCATGGACGACTTGTATGCTTGTTTGTTTGATTTTGATGTGTAGTTGATTGTGTGATGTGATGTGAAATGAAATAAAATGTTTAATAGTGGAAAATATTTTATAGTTAAAAATAGAATCTTTAACGTGTATATAAAATAAATATTTATAAACAAATCAGAGATTTTTTTATATACACTGATTTGATTGATATTGATTGGGATGATAAATTTTACACATCGCCCAACTGCACAAATAAAATATGTGTTTGATTGTTTGAAACCCTACACGGGTATTGGGATGATATATGACATACACTAATCCCAATAATTAGTTGTATGTCGATCGATTGATTGATAGGCTGTTATAAGCGTTAAATATTTATATTTGATGCTTATACAGTGTAGAATGCACTTTGGATGATGGTTGATTATTTATCGTTGTTATTTTGTACATGTGTTATAGAAAATCCATATAACTAACATTATATGGTAATTGATTGGCCCTCATTCTAGTTTTGAAATAGAAATATTTGAAAAAGAAATATTTGAAATAAAATATTTGAAAATAGAAATATATGAAGCCGTGTTGATTAGATTGATGCTATTTTGACGAGAATGATATTTATATCGATTTTATTCAATTTTCAATGTATATTGAAAGTGTTTTCGAAATTTGAATTATATTGAAAATAATCAAAATTCGAATTAAATTGAAATAGAATGGAAATCAATTTAAAATGAATTTATATCGAATTTATAAGGAAAAATTCAATTTTGATTTGAATTTGAAAAGAAGTTGAAATCGTTTTGAAAACAAATTTAAAACGATTTATATAATACGTTTTAAAAGGAAATCGATGAAGTATATATTATATATATTATATATATTATATAATGGCCTGAATAGAACGCGCCGCGCTGCGGCAGTTCATGAATTTCGACCATTGACTTCGAATGGGTATTGCGGGAGATCCGACCGTCGGATTCTCCTAAAACCGGAACCGTTGGGTTCGTATCGAAAAGAGTTTTCTAACGAATATTAGAAATTTGAAATCTAACGGTTAGATTTGGAATTATGTCCAAATCAAATTTGGAAAAGGTCACTGTAAGTGCAGTTCGATGGCCGTTGATGGAAATCGACTGTACGGGCCTTGATAAAATTATTAAAAATAGTAATAATTTGTGTAGAATCATAAGAAGTGATTTGTGAAGAATTGGGATGAAAAAATTCCATATTTGAAGAGATAAAAATAGATTTTTATCGAAATGAACTAGTTTTGAACTAGAACAATAATTTATTTATTTTTAAAATAAATAAATTGGATTTGAAATGGTTTTGAAAATAACCAGAAGTTCCAATAATTGAATTGGAATGTGTAACGGCAAGGAATTTCACTCGATCTGAATTGATCGTTAAAACGACAAAGACCGTTCGAAACCCCTGATCGTTTTGAGAACAGGACAAATCAGAACGCAGACGGAAGAACATTTCATTGTTAATACAACAATTCCATCAGATACAAGAATATACAGAGTATAAATGAATAAAATACATTCGAAGAATATCAGAGATTACAAAAAATTACATAGCAGCGGAAAAATATACAAAACACAACTAGAAGTGATACACGGATACAGAGCTTTCCGAGCATCGTTCCAGCTATTAATCACGATCCTACGAATATAACTCTGCAAAACCAAATCTACTACCTACCCACGTCGAAAATAGGGGCACCCAGAGTTTAGGTTAAAACAATAAACTCCAGGTCAGTTATGAGACTGGTGTGAGAACTAAAACAGTTATTTAAAACTTTACTGTAGAAGAGAGTAATTCAAGGGACCACGCCGTATAACACGGAACGGGTTTCCTCCCAAGAAAACTAGTGCATATAACAAAACAACGCAATGCTTTTTGGAAAAAATGAAGCTATTATAAGACCCAGGTCCCATCACACAATGCAACGCAAGCCAGAGGATAGGGTTTTCCCTTATAGTAGCCAAACATGCTTGGTACGTTTAAAACAAATCATTTGATACTATTATAAGCGTATAGTGTCAAAACAATTCAATCATAAATATCAATCATAGACGGCATGGGTACCATATATCATGTCGCCCTACTAGTTCTACAATTAAAACTGCAATATCACGTATTGGAAATTGGATTTCCGTCATGAGCTGAGGCAAGGGGCAAGCTCCTCTCCATTCGAGACACTCTAGAAAATGTCCCAGGACCGCACACAGCAATCCTTGGATCTTCAGGGCCGGTCCTCTCTTACTTTTGAGGATTGGCAATTCCTGAGCACACGTTTCCCGGTCCTAACAGACCTATATCCGAGGCGCCTCGTATCCAACAACCACACAGGTGAAAAGTATATAAATGTCAGGGCTGGTAGGTCACTGACACTACCCAACCTAGAAAGAAACGTCGTGCTCTCCCTGCATCACTATCCCGTTTTTGACTCATACCGAGGTGTGAGGCTTGCGAATTCACGTTATACACAAAGCTACGCCACACAGGCCGTGCTTTGATCATCAACTACAAGACTTTGCTTTTCAACTGAAGCCCTGATCAATTGCCACTTACGCGTGCCACACTGGCAATTCACTCCATGCGACTGATGTCCATCGATATACAACCTCTAAGCTCGTATGTCTCAGAGAAGGGCGTTAAGCAAGAGAATAAATTCTCCGCCGCCAAACAGATGTATATTTAATAGAGATCAATCAACACAGAATAAAATCCAATGTTGGACACACAATCCATTTACAAGTTCGTTCTGGGTCTGAACGAAACCGGAGGCAATTTCCTCGCATATCCATTCATCTCCAAGTACGTCTGGACGATCACCAACTGTTTCCCTCATCTTGGGTGTACAGCCCAATCAAGATCATCAGTAATCACCCAAACGATGTGAAGACTTCCGGTCTTCAACCACAATCTTCATCTTCGACATCTCGTCGAATCGGTTATTCAGAATGGGTATAAACCCGGCCTTCCTGAATAACCCACGTATATGATAAACAAATATTACACAAACTCAACAAATGCCTCATTCCAATTCAGAATATCCTTTTATTCATGAAATCACATTCTTAGGGAAAGGTTCCCATTAATTTTATCCAAGATAAATTCTTCTAAATTTATTCTTTAATCTTCCTTTGGATATCATTTCAAACTAGTCGGGATTAGCGAACCACACCGAAGTAATTATTTATTTTATTTCCCAATCCCAACCTATTCATCCCATGGAGAAAAACTGGTAATACTCCATACCTAACACCACGGTGTTATCGATAAAATTAATTACCATTTCACATTCAAATCTAATTACAGATTTAACTATCGCTTTGGAGCAAAACTGGTTATACTCCACTCTCGACACTTTTCAGATTTGATAATTTAAATTATCAATTCACATTTTAATCTAATTAAAGATTCATTAAAACTCCACTTAGTTCCTTTCAAAAATCAATATTCTGCCTTTAACTGGGTTAAAGAACCAATGTCATCTAAAACACGAGTCACAACAAACCCAAATCACATTTGATATTAAATACAAGGCTCTGAATAGAAAATATACCGGTTTATATTCAATATCTAATTCTGAAACCAACAAATATTGTATTGGAAATAACGATATAAAATATATCTTTCAAATTCCCATAACAATATCTTTATAGTCACGAAATCCAACATCGAAATATTCTGAAGATAATTTCGATTCAACTCCAGTCCAATCCACGTATTGGGAATATTGATTGTTTTTAAAATCACTTTCAAATTCAATTTATTTATTTCAAAAATAAATTTATTTTAATTCTAGTTCAAAACTAGTTCATTTCAATAAAAATCTATTTTTATCTTTTCAAATGTGGAATTCTTCAGTCCAATTGTTCCCAAATCATTTCTTATGATTTTACACAAATTATAGATATTTTTAATAATTTTATCAAGGTCCGTACAGTCGATTTCCATTAACGGCCATAGAACTGCACTTACAACGACCTTTTCTAAATTTGATTTGGACATAATTCCAAATCCAACCGTTATATTTCAAATTTCTAACATTCATTGGAAATCTCTTTTCGATACGAACCCAATGGTTCCGGTTTTAGGAGAATCCGACGGTCGAATCTCCCGCAACATCAATTCGAAGTCAATGGTCGAAATTCACGAACTGCCGCGGCGCGGCGCGTTCTATTCAGGCCATTATATATATATATAATAAATATATATTTCATCAATTTCCTTTTAAATCGAATTTTATAAATAGTTCTAAATTCATTTCAAAAACAATTTCAACTTCATCTTCAATTTCAAATCGATTTGATTTCAATTCAATTCGAATTCATTTCAATTTTATTTAATTCGAATTCAAATTCGTTTCAATTCAATTCAAATTCAAATTCGTTTCAATTCAATTCAATTTGAATTTACCTTCTATTTAATTCAATTTGAATTCATTTCAAATTGATTTCAATTCAATTTCAGTTCGTTTTAAATTTCATTCAAAACGATTTCAATTCGTTTTTAATTCAATTTCAGTTTAATTCAATTTGAATTCATTTCTATTCAGTTCGAATTCAAATTCGCTTTCTATTCAATTAGAATTCAAATTCACTTTCTATTCAATTCGAATCGAATTCATTTTCTATTCGATTCGAATTCATTTCAAATTGATTCGATAAAATTTCAATTTGAATTTTTATATAATTTTATTTGAATTTCATTTCAAAATATTAAATTTTGAAATCACTTTTCAATATACATTATAAAACGAATAAAATCGATATAAATATCGTTCACGTCAAAATAGCGCGTCTCCAACCAACACGGCTTTATATTTTTCAAAAACTTCGTTATTCAATTCAACAAATGAATATATATTCTATTCAACACATGAATCTATATTTCTTTCAACACACGACTATTTTTGTTATGTAAAATATTTTATAAAATCATGGTATCTATCGTTTGATTTTTAATTAGACTCCACCGTGAAGTAGTTTAATTTTAAATATGATGAAGATGTAAATTTTATTATTAAAATATTTTACTCAACACATAAATAGTTTCATCACATGAATTTTCTTTTATAATATTCATTATTTTCCCGATTGGAATGAGGCCCAATCAATCACCATATAATGTTAATTATATGAATTCCATACAACATATGTATATAATAGCAACGATAAACAATCAACCATCATCCAAAGTGCACCACACAACTGCATAAGCATCAAATATAAATAATTAACGCTTACACAGCCTGTCGACCAATCGATCGACATACAATTAAATAATTGGGATTAGTGTACTCAAATATCATCCCAACACCCGTGTGGGGTTTCAAATCAACAAACACAGATTTTTATTTGTGCAGTTGGGCGATGCATAAAATTTATCATCCCAATCAATATCAGTCAAATCAGTGTATATAAACAAATCGGCCGATTTGTTTATAATTATTTATTTATTCACTTTCACGTTAAAAATTATTTTTTTAACGATAATTTATTTATTTCAACACATCAAAAATTTTATTATAGATTTCACATCAACAACACAAACAAATTTCACAACACATCAATTAAACAAACAAGCCATCCATGATCTGTGGATGACGGGTGTCGGGTGCTGCTAAGCACCGTCTGCATCCTAGTATATATATATAACTAGAAAAAGAAATGATTTAGAGTGAGAAGTTCTCACCGATAGCTATCCCAACTCCACGACACTTCATTTATAGAAATCTTCGTCGTTCTTGCCTTATTGTCACCTTCGTTGCCCGTATTCACTACATATGTAAAAATCGAATTTTTACTTCGCTATTCAATATATAAAAATCAAATTTTTACTTCTCTATTCAATATATAAAAATCGAATTTTTACTTCGCTATTCAATATATAAAAATCGAATTTTTTACTTCGCTATTCAATATATAAAAATTGAAGTTTTACTTCGCTATTCAATATATAAAAATCGAATTTTTACTTCGCTATTCAATATATAAAAATCGAATTATTACTTCGCTATTCAATATATAAAAATCGAATTTTTACTTAGTTGCCATGTATATAAAAATCCCATTTTTATAATCACGCTATATGGATAAAAATTCTATTTTTCACACCGCTACTATATAGATAAAAATTCTATCTTCACACCGCTACTATATAGATAAAAATTCTATTTTTACATCGCTACTAAATAGATAAAAATTCTATTTTTACATCGCTACTATATAGATAAAAAATATATTTTTACATCGGTCCTATATAGATAAAAATTATATTTTTACATCGCTACTATATAGATAAAAATTATATTTTTATTCAACGATGTTCATATAATAAAGATTATATTTTTATCACGCTATTCTCTATATAAATATTTCGCCTTTTTCTACTTTAAAAATGTCGTCTTTCACTACATAAAAATATCGTCTTTTTATATCCTACCGTATAAAGATCACATTTTTATTATCTATATAATATGAAAAAAATATTTTCAACCTTTACATGCGATAAAAATTATATTTTAACTTCTACAATATAAAAGATTATATTTTTATAACTATTCATATGACAAAAATCATATTTTTCTACTTGTTCTTCATATAAAAAAAATGCAAACTTTAACATGCCATTCATTTTCTAAACTGAAATTATAATCAAATAATAAAAACAAAATGGGAAAAGAAGAACTTACAGCGCACGGGGGGAGGGGGGGTTCGCTGTCTCCTGAAGTCGGAAGGGGTCGGGGGTGCGGATTTAAGAGGAGAGGGGGTCGGGGAGGGCGCTGCCACGGCGCAGCAGGCGGAGGAGGTGGTGGAGGGATCGGCGGCTCGGGGGTTTGGGGATTTCGTGAGAGAGGGGTGCGGTTTTTAGGAGGGGAAGGAGGAGAAGAAAGAGGCGCAGCGGAGGGGAGAGGGAGAGGGTGGCGTGCGGTGGCGCGCGCCCCTGGGCGGCGGTGGAGGGTGGATCGACATCGGGATTCTTTTTTTTCTTTCTTTTCTTTTGATAGAATGAACGAAGGGGGGGGGGGGCTGAGGAAATAAAGGAGAGGAGGAGAGAGATTTTAATTTTATATTATTTAATTTCAAGAAAAGTTGACTTTTACATACGACCTCTAAACGAGGCCCACCGCCTGTCGTCCATAGCTAATTACCGCCTTTCCGAACACCATGGGATATGTATCATAGGCTGATTCGGCTGTTACAATCAGTTTTCATTTAAATCAAAGTATAATTCTTGGTATATTCAATTTAAACATACATTTCAAATTACCGAGGCCACATACAGTCTCTAAAAATTACGGAAAAATATTTTCTAGCTTCGTATTGACGATACGGTCCAAACAAAACTAGTTTCGTCGAATTCTGAGACCGTTAGAAAAATGGCCATTTTCCAGTCGATTAAAATCAACTGAAACTGGTCGAACACGTTTTCTTTTGCCACGCTCACATATTGATTTGAAAAATTATGAAAATTGAAACTTAGCAATAACTTGACATCGCGGATCCAACAAAAATGGTTTCGTCGAAATCCGAGGTCGTTTGTAAAATTCCATTTTTCAGGGCCTGAATTCCATAGCGACTATTTAGAATTTTCAACTGGACATATCTTTTGATTCCCGCTATGAAATTTCAATTTTTCGGATTCGTTGGAAATATATTCCCAATTAGATCCTATTATTTTTGGTTTCACTAACATCCGGATTGTTTTGCACCCGACACATTCAATTGAAGTTTGAAATCGAATTATCGAACTACTGCGCCATTTTCAATTCCTTTTATAATTATAAATAATTACTTATATTCTAACGATGACGTTTATAATATATACGTTCGATTCTATTCAAAATAAATTTCTCGACGATATTATTTAAAATAATCCATTTTAAATAATCAAAATTCGCTAAAATTGGCAAAATAAATTTTTTAAACTGCCCCAGATTTTCCGGGTTGTTAAAATCTCCCCCACTTAAAAATTTTCGTCCCCGAAAAGGAACAAAGTCGAAAGTTGTTTGATTAATCAACTCTACGTTTGATCTGGCTTCCATTCTCCAACTTTTCAGTTTCTGAGAATTTTCGAATTCTTCAAAAATTTGGCTAACACCCGGAATTTTCGAAAAATTTCGCCATAACCTCCCTTGTACGGGGAGAGGTTTGGAAATTTATTGGGCCGTATTAGGTACCAAATAAATCCTAATAAGTATACACATATTTATAGTGATATATTCTGGTGTTTACAGGGGAGCGTGTATTGATAATAACTCCAGAGAATAAATTCTCGTCACCCTGTCAAAGCCTGAGGGAGTGTGTATTTTAAATGCTCCAGAGGATAAATCCTTGTCACCTCGTCCCATGTGGGAAATAAATAGTCCATGTGCCGTATCTAATAACTAGGGAGACGTGATTATTGTCAGCTCTAGACCCGTGTGGTTTTTTTTATTAATCTGGCAATTTTATCGTTACAATTTAAATAGTCCATATCAGTCATCAGTTCAACCTGTAAAATATAGTCATCGCCATACAAGCCTTTCGCTCGTATGGTAAATCTTCCACCTCGTCACACAAGCTCCAAATTCTTATGTGGTATATGATGAAGTATGCCTATCTTCCAGAAGTATGCCATGTAATGTAGTTCAAAATTAATTGTTGCTATCCTATGGCGACATTTATTATTTCACACAGAATAACCAGCACTCCGCATCCAATGGCACTCACAGGAGTTGATATAATAGTAAAAGTGCGCATCCAACTCATTAAGGTTTACCTATTTGTCGGGCACGCAAATAAAATCTTTACTCAACAGCTATCCAATTTCTTGTTCAAACATATATAATGCACAAGTACATATATTTCTAACTATTGTCTAATCAGTTCAATGTATGATTTAATTGAATAAATTTGTTTTGGTTTTTATTGATGATATTCTAATCTTCTCTAAATCAAAGGCCGAAAAGGAACGAAGCCGAAAGTTGTTTAACAAATCAACTCAACTTCCATTATTTTGATTACGGCTTAAGTTCTTCAGCTTTTCAGTTTCTAAGAACTTTTCCAATTTTTCAAAAAATTGGCTATCACCCTAAATTTTCGAAAAATTTCGCCATAACCTCCCCTGCACCAGGAGTAACGGGAAAATCCCGAATTTGCCATACAGCCTTCTGATCTCAAAAAGAAAAAGACAAGCGGCTAGCCAATCGGCTCATAAATCATCATCACCCAAACAAAACAGTAAATTATAGTAAATATGTACCTATTTGTTGGGCAAATAAATTTTATTCTCTGCTCTAGCCTCCTTGCTATGACCTGTTCAATAGATATACATGTATATGCATGCAAATACGTCCAATTTTCAATACAATTCAATATTCGATTCTATTAGGCATAATTGTTTCAAAATTATCAAACAAATAAACAATCAACACAAACATCAATCAATTAGTGAATTAGAGTTTCAAATTCATAATTTGGATACATATACAAAAATCATGTTTTTGATGCCAATTCACAACAATGTATTCTAGCTATATTAGTTTTGGTTCTCACACCAGTCTAATGGAAATATATAGAAATCACACCTTCGTAACATGAATATAAATACTGGTGATGTAGCCACATCACCAGAATTATTCCCGGGTGTCTAGAATGTGATTCTATATCTATCCAATATATTAAAACTTCGACTATACGTTCATGACGTGTATACGCGAAATCTTTATATACTCGATTGTCCATATTCAATATAAATAAATATTCAAATACATTTAAAACGATTTAAATTTCAAAACAAATTGTTTTCATTTGAAAAATATACTCTTCACACTCGTTCTAGGATACTACTGATCCTATCTCTAACGAGCCATTCTAATTGGATATTACTAATCCAATATCTGATGAATTCTTTCGTATGGTTCTAATGTGTCTTGTTCTCGAGCTCTGTAAACCAAAGCTCTGATACCAACTGTAACGGCAAGGAATTTCGCTCGATCTGAATTGATCGTTAAACCGACAAAGACCGTTCGAAACCCTTGATCGTTTTGAGAACAGGACAAATCAGAACGCAGACGGAAGAACATTTCATTGTTATTACAACAATTACATCAGATACAAGAATATACAGAGTATAAATGAATAAAATACATTCGAAGAATATCAGAGATTACAAAAAATTACATAGCAACGGAAAAATATACAAAACACAACTAGAAGTGATACATGGATACAGAGCTTTCCGAGCATCGTTCCAGCTGTTAATCAGGATCCTGCGAATATAACTCTGCAAAACCAAAACTACTAGCTGCCCGTGTCGAAAATAGGGGCACCCAGAGTTTAGGTTAAAACAATAAACTTCAGGTCAGTCATGGGATTGGTGTGAGAACTAAAACAGTTATTTAAAACTTTACTTTAGAAGAGAGTAATTCAAGGGACCACGCCGTATAACACGGAACGGGTTTCCTCCCAAGAATACCAGTGCATATAACAAAACAACGCAATGCTTTTTGAAAAAAATGAAGCTATTATAAGACCCAAGTCCCATCACACAATGCAACGCAAGCCGGAGGATAGGGTTTTCCCTTATAATAGCCAAACATGCTTGGTACGTTTAAAACAAATCATTTGATACTATTATAAGCGTATAGTGTCAAAACAATTCAATCATAAATATCAATCATAGACGGCATGGGTACCATATATCATGTCTCCCTGCTAGTTCTACAATTAAAACTGCAATATCACGTATTGGAAATTGGATTTCCGTCATGAGCCGAGGCAAGGGGCAAGCTCCTCTCCGTTCGAGACACTCTAGCAAATGTCCCAGGACTGCACACAGCAATCCTTGGATCTTCAGGGCCGGTCCTCTCTTACTTTTATGGATTGGCAATTCCTGAGCACACGTTTCCCGGTCCTAATAGACCTATATCCGAGGCGCCTCGTATCCAACAACCACACAGGTGAAAAGTATATAAATGTCAGGGCTGGTAGGTCACTGACACCACCCTAGCTAGAAAGAAACGTCGTGCTCTCCCTGTAGTCACTATCCCGTTTTTGACTCATACCGAGGTGTGAGGCTCGCGAATTCATGTTATACACAAAGCTACGCCACACAGGCCGTGCTTTGATCATCAACCATAAGACTTTGCTTTTCAACTGAAGCCCTGATCAATTGCCACTTACGCGTGCCACACTGGCAATTCACTCCATGCGACTGATGTCCATCGATATACAACCTCTAAGCTCGTATGTCTCAGAGAAGGGCGTTAAGCAAGAGAATAAATTCTCCGCCGCCAAACAGATGTATATTTAATAGAGATCAATCAACATAGAATAAAATCCAATGTCAGACACACTATCCATTTACAAGTTCGTTCTGGGTCTGAACGAAACCGGAGGCACTTTCCTTGCATATCCATCCATCTCCAAGTACGTCTGGACGATCACCAACTGTTTCCCTCATCTTGGGTGTACAGCCCAATCAAGATCATCAGTAATCACCCAAACGATGTGAAGACTTCCGGTCTTCAACCACCATTTTCATCTTCGACATCTCATCGAATCGGTTATTCAGAATGGGTATAAACCCGGCCTTTTTGAATAACCCACGTATATGATAAACAAATATTACACAAACTCAACAAACGCCTCATTCCAATTCAGAATATCCTTTTATTCATGAAATCACATTCTTAGGAAAAGGTTCCCATTAATTTTATCCAAGATAAATTCTTCTAAATTTATTCTTTAATCTTCCTTTGGATATCATTTCAAACTAGTCGGGATTAGTGAACCACACCGAAGTAATTATTTATTTTATTTCCCAATCCCAACCTATTCATCCCATGGAGCAAAACTGGTAATACTCCATACCTAACACCACGGTGTTATCGGTAAAATTAATTACCATTTCACGTTCAAATCTAATTACAGATTTAACTATCGCTTTGGAGCTAAACTGGTGATACTCCACTCTCGATCACTTTTCAGATTTGATAATTTAAATTATCAATTCACATTTTAATCTAATTAAAGATTGATTAAAACTCCACTTAGTTTTAATCCTTTCAAAAATCAATATTCTGCCTTTAACTGGGATAAAGAACCAATGTCATCTAAAACACGATTCACAACAAACCCAAATCACATTTGATATTAAATACAAGGCTCTGAATAGAAAATATACCGGGTTATATTCAATATCAAATTCTGAAACCAACAAATATTGTATTGGAAATAACGATATAAAATATATCTTTCAAATTCCCATAACAATATATGTATAGTCACGAAATCCAACATCGAAATATTCCGAAGATAATTTCGATTCAACTCCAGTCCAATCCACGTATTGGGAATATTGATTGTTTTTAAAATCACTTTCAAATTCAATTTATTTATTTCAAAAATAAATTGATTTTAATTCTAGTTCAAAACTAGTTCATTTCGATAAAAATCTATTTTTATCTTTTCAAATGTGGAATTCTTCAGCCCAATTTTTCCCAAATCATTTCTTATGGTTTTACACAAATTATAGATATTTTTAATATTTTTATCAAGGCCCGTACAGTCGATTTCCATCAATGGCCATCGAACTACACTTACAGCGACCTTTTCTAAATTTGATTTGGACATAATTCCAAATCCAACCGTTATATTTCAAATTTCCAACATTCATTGGAAAGCTCTTTTCGATACGAACCCAACGGTTCTGGTTTTAGGAGAATCCGACGGTCGGATCTCCCGCAACGTCAATTCGAAGTCAATGGTCGAAATTCACGAACTGCCGCGGCGCGGCGCGTTCTATTCAGGCCATTATATATATAATATATATATATATCATATATATTTCGTCGATTTCCTTTTAAAACGAATTTTATAAATAGTTCTAAATTCGTTTCAAAAACAATTTCAACTTCATCTTCAATTTCAAATCGATTTGGTTTCAATTCAATTCGAATTCATTTCAATTTTATTTAATTCGAATTCAAATTCGTTTCAATTCGATTCAAATTCTAATTCGTTTCAATTCAATTCAATTTGAATTTACCTTCTATTTAATTCAATTCGAATTCATTTCAAATTGATTTCAATTCAATTTCAGTTCGTTTTAAATTTCATTCAAAACGATTTCAATTCGTTTTTAATTCAATTTCAATTTAATTCAATTTGAATTCATTTCTATTCAGTTCGAATTCAAATTCGCTTTCTATTCAATTTGAATTCAAATTCACTTTCTATTCAATTCGAATCGAATTCATTTTCTATTCGATTCGATAAAATTTCAATTTGAATTTTTATCTAATCTAATTTGAATTTCATTTCAAAATATTAAATTTTGAAATCACTTTTCGATACTCATTATAAAACGAATAAAATCGATATAAATATCGTTCACGTCAAAATAGCGCGTCTCCAATCAACACGGCTTTATATTTTTCAAAAACTTCGTTATTCTATTCAACAAATGAATATATATTCTATTCAACACATGAATCTATATTTCTTTCAACACACAACTATTTTTGTTATGTAAAATATTTTATAAAATCATGGTATCTATCGTTTGATTTTTAATTAGACCCCACCGTGAACTAGTTCTAATTTTAAATATGATGAAGATGTAAATTTTATTATTAAAATATTTTACTCAACACATAAATAGTTTCAACACATGAATTTTCTTTTATAATATTCATTATTTTCCCGATTGGAATGAGACCCAATCAATCACCATATAAAGTTAATTATATGAATTCCATACAACACATGTATATAATAGCAACGATAAACAATCAACCATCATCCAAAGTGCACCACACAACTGCATAAGCATCAAATATAAATAATTAACGCTTACACAGCCTGTCGACCAATCGATCGACATACAATTAAATAATTGGGATAAGTGTACTCAAATATCATCCCAACACCCGTGTGGGGTTTCAAATCAACAAACACAGATTTTTATTTGTGCAGTTGGGCGATGTGTAAAATTTATCATCCCAATCAATATCAGTCAAATCAGTGTATATAAACAAATCGGCCAATTTATTTATAATTATTTATTTATTCACTTTCACGTTAAAAATTATATTTTTAACGATAATTAATTTATTTCAACACATCTACAATTTTATTATAGATTTCACATCAACAACACAAACAAATTTCACAACACATCAATTAAACAAACAAGCCATCCATGGTCTGTGGATGACGGGTGTCGGGTGCTGCTAAGCACCGTCTGCATCCTAGTATATATATATAACTAAAAAAAAGAAATGATTTAGAGTGAGAAGTTCTCACCGATAGCTATCCCAACTCCACGACACTTCATTTATAGAAATCTTCGTCGTTCTCGCCTTTTTTCACCTTCGTTGCCCGTATTCACTACATATGTAAAAATCGAATTTTTACTTTGCTATTCAATGTATAAAAATCGAATTTTTACTTCGCTATTCAATATATAAAAATCGAATTTTTACTTCGCTATTCAATATATAAAAATCGAATTTTTAATTCGCTATTGAATATATAAAAATCGAATTTTTACTTCGCTATTCAATATATAAAAATCGAATTTTACTTCGCTATTCAATATACAAAAATCGAATTTTTACTTCGCTATTCAATATATAAAAATCGAATTTTTACTTAGTTGCCATGTATATAAAAATCCCATTTTTATAATCACGCTATATGGATAAAATTCTATTTTCCCACCGCTACTATATAGATAAAAATTCTATCTTCACACCGCTACTATATAGATAAAAAATTCTATTTTTACATCGCTACTATATAGATAAAAGTTATATTTTTACATCGCTACTATATAGATAAAAATTATATTTTTACACCGCTACTATATAGATAAAAATTATATTTTTACATCGCTGCTATGTAGATAAAAATTATATTTTTATTCAACGGTGTTCATATAATAAAGATTATATTTTTATCACGCTATTCTCTATATAAAGATTTCGTCTTTTTCTACTTTAAAATGTCGTCTTTCACTACATAAAAATATCGTCTTTTTATATCCTACCATATAAAGATCACATTTTTATTATCTATATAATATGAAAATTATATTTTCAACCTTTACATGCGATAAAAATTATATTTTTAACTTCTACAATATAAAAGATTATATTTTTATAACTATTCATATGACAAAAATCATATTTTTCTACTTGTTCTTCATATAAAAAAAATGCAAACTTTAACATGCCATTCATTTTCTAAACTGATATTATAATCAAATAATAAAAACAAAAAGGGAAAAGAAGAAATTACAGCGCACAGGGGGGAGGGGGGGTTCGCTGTCGCCTGAAGTCGGAAGGGGTCGGGGGTGCAGATTTAAGAGGAGAGGGGGTCGGGGAGGGCACTGCCACGGCGCAACAGGCAGAGGGATCGGCGGCTCGGGGGTTTGGGGATTTCGTGAGAGAGGGGTGCGGTTTTTAGGAGGGGAAGGAGGAGAAGAAGGAGGCGCAGCGGAGGGGAGAGGGTGGCATGCGGTGGCGTGCGCCCCTGGGTGGCGGTGGAGGGTGGATCGACATCGGGATTCTTTTTTTCTTTTCTTTTGACAGAATGAATGAAAGGGGGGGCTGAGGAAATAAAGGAGAGGAGGAGAGAGATTTTAATTTTATATTATTTAATTTCAAGAAAAGTTGACTTTTACATAAGACCTCTAAACGAGGCCCACCGCCTGTCATCCATAGCTAATTACCCCCATTCCGAACACCATAGGATATGTATCGTAGGCTGATTCGGCTGTTACAATTAGTTTTCATTTAAATCAAAGTATAATTCTTGGTATATTCAATTTAAACATACATTTCAAATTACCGAGGCCACATACAGTCTCTAAAAATTACAGAAAAATATTTTCTAGCTTCGTATTGACGATACGGTCCTAACAAAACTAGTTTCGTCGAATTCTGAGACCGTTAGAAAAATTGCCATTTTCCAGTCGATTAAAATCAACTAAAACTGGTCGAACACGTTTTCTTTTGCCACGCTCACATATTGATTCAAAAAATTATGAAAATTGAAACTTAGCAATAACTTGACATCGCGGATCCAACAAAAGTGGTTTCGTCAAAATCCGAGGTATTTGTAAAATTTCCATTTTTCAGGGCCTAAATTCCATAGCGACTATTTAGAATTTTCAACTGGACATATCTTTTGATTCCCACCATGAAATTTCAATTTTTCGGATTCATTGGAAAGATATTCCCAATTAGATCCTATTATTTTGGTTTCACTAAAATCCGGATTGTTTTGCACCCAGCACATTCAATTGAAGTTTGAAATCGAATTATCGAACTACCGCGCCATTTTCTATTCCTTTTATAATTATAAATAATTATTTATATTCTAACGATGACGTATATAATATTTACGTTCGATTCTATTCAAAATAAATTTCTCGACGATATTATTTAAAATAATCAAAATTCGCTAAAATTGCCAAAATAAAAATTTTAAACTGGCCCAAAATTTCCGTGTTGTTACAGAATGGATTTGAATCGAAATTGTCTTCGAAATATTTCGATGTTGGATTTCGTGATTATACAGATATTGTTATGGAAATTTGAAAGATATATATATATATCATTATTTCCAATACGATATTTGTTTGTTGTAGAATTTGATATTGAATATAAGCCAATATATTTTCTATTCAGAGCCTTGTATTTAATATCAAATGTGATTTGGGTTTGTCGTGAATGGTGTCTTCCTTAACATTGTTCTTAAGCCCAGTTGAGAAAAAGATTAAATCTTTTTATTTAGATTTAATGAAGTGTACCAATTAAATAATATTTAATTGGAATTGAATTGGTATTGATTTTTGGGTTTATCGTGAACAGTGTTTTAAATAACACTTGTTCTTTAACCCGATAATTAATGGAATGTGATTTTGGGTTTATCGTGAACCGTGTTTTAAATGACAATGATTCTTTAACCCAGTTAAAGATTAAAACTAAGTGGATTTTTAATGAATCTTTAATTAGATTGAAAAGATCGAGAATGGAGTATCACCAGTTTTACTCCAGGCGATAGTAAAATCTTTAAGTAGATTTGAACGTGAAATGGTAATTGAATGTACCGATAACACCATGGTGTTAGATATGAAGTATGACCAGTTTTACTTCATGGGATGAATAGGTTGGGATTGGGAAATAAAATAAATGATTACTTCGGTGTGGTTCGCAAATCCCGACTAGTTTGAATTGATATTCAATGAAGATTAAAGAATAAATTTAAAGAACTTATCTTTGATAAAATTAATGGGAACCTTTCCAAAGTATAAGAATATTCGAATAAAAGAATATTCTGAATTAGAATGAGGTGTATGTTGTGTTTGTGTAACACTTGTTTATTATATACGCGAGTTATTCGGAAAGACCGGGTTTATCCCATTCTGAATAACTGATACGACGATAAGTCGAAGGTAAAGACGGTGGTCGAAGACCGGAGGTCTTCACGTCGTTTGGGTGGTTACTGATGATCTTGATTGGGCTGTACACCCAAGAAGATGGAAACAGTTAGTGATCGTCCAAACGTACTTGGAGATCGATGGATATACAGGGTACTAGGTGCCTCCGGTTTCGTTCAGACCCAGAACGGACTTGTAAATAGAATGTGTGTCTGACATTGGATTTTATTCTGTGTGGTTGAAATCTATTAAATATATATCTGTTTGGCGGCGGAGAATTTATTCTCTTGCTTAACGCCCTTCTCTGAGACGTACGAGCTCAGGGGTTATATATTGATGGATATCAAACGCATGGAATGAATTGCCTGTGTGGCATGCCTAAGTGGCAATTGATCAAGGCTTCTGTTGAAAAGCAAAGTCTTGTGGTGCTGATCAAAGCACGGCCTTTGTGTCATAGCTTTATGTAGCATTGATTCGCGAGCCTCACCCCTCGGTTGTGAACCAGAAACGGGAGAGGACATCAGGGAGGGCATGCGTTTCCTTCTAGCTAGAAGTGGCGTCAGTGGTTTTACATGCCCTTACGAGTTTGACTTATGTGGTTGTTGGTTTGTGAGGCGCCTCGGTTATATCGGTCGATCCGGAACCGATGGGGTCATTCTTTGGCTCATTGACACCCCATAGGGTGGGGAAACGCAGTGTTCAGGCATTTTAATCCACATCGGTGGACCGGCCCTGACGATCCAAGGGCCCACCTGAGTCTGGTCCTGAGGGGCGGGCAAGAGCGTCTCAAATCGGTAGAGGACTATCTTTTGCCTCGGTTCACAGATGGAAATCCAATTTCCAAATACGTGACTTTGCGATTTTGATTGTATAACCTATATATGGCGACATAGTGGTATGGGGCATTCATGCCGCCTATGATTGATACTTATGATTTGAAATTGATTTCTTCACTTATAGCAATAATAAAAGATTTGTTTTAACGTATCAAGCATTCTCTGGCTATTATAAGGTAAAACCCTATCCTCTGTTTTGTGTTGCATTGTGTGATGGGACCTAGGTCTTATAATAGCTTCATTGTTCGTTATTTAGCATTGCGCTGTTGGTTTATGCACTGGTATTCTTGGGAGGAAACCCGTTCCGCATTATACGGCGTGGTCCCTTGATTTACCGAACTTTAAAATAAAGAATAATAACTGTTTTAGTTCTCACACCAGTCCCATGACTGACCTGGAGTTTATTGTTTTAACCTAAACTCTGGGTGTCCCTATTTCGACACGAGCAGCTAGTAGTTTTGGTTTTGCAGAGTTATATTCACAAGAACCTGGTTTACAGCTGGAACGATATCCGGAAAGCTTTGTATCCATGTATCTTCTTCAGTTGTATTTTGTATTATTTTCCGCTGCTATGTAATGTATTGTAATCTCTGATATTTATCAAATGTATTTTATTCATTTATACTCTGTATATTCTTGTATCTGATGGAATTGTTGTAATTAACAATGAAGTGTTCTTCTGTCTGCATTCTATTTTGTCGTGTTCTCGAAACAATTAGGCGTTTCGAACGATCTTGATCGGTTTAGCAACTGATTCGGATCGAGCGGAATTCCCGGTCGTTACATCGTGGTATCAGAGCTTTGGTTTACAAAGCTCAGAGAACAAGACACATTAGAACCCTATGAAAGAATTCATTAGAAATTGGATTAGTAATATCCAATGAGAATGACTCGTTAGAGATGGGATCAGTAGTATCCTAGAACGAGTGTGAAGAGTATATTTTTAAAATGAAAACAATTTTTGTTTTGAAAATTTAAATCAATTATTCGTATTTGATTATTTATTTTAAATTGATTTGGACAATCCAATTTATAAAGATTTTGCATATACGCCTTGCAAACGTATATTCGAAGTTTTAATATATTGGATAGATATAGAATCACACTCTAGTTGCCTAGAGGTGATTCTGATGATTGATATATCATCATCAGAATTTATATTCGAGTGATGAAAGTGGGATTTCTATATATTTCCAATTGGCTGGTGTTAGAACCAAAATTAGATAGGGCCTATTGTTGTGATTTGGCATCAAAAATGTGATTTTTGACTTTGTATCAAAATTATGAATTTGAAAAGCTAATCAACTAATTGATTGCTGGTTGTGTTGTTTGATTATTATTTGAATTAATTAAATGTTGAACCGTTTAGCCAAATTGAATCAAATAGTGAATTGTATTGAAAATTAGTCGCATTTGCATGCATATACATGTACTTATATTGAACAGGTCATAGCAAGGAGGCTAGAGCAGAAGAATAAAATTGTTTGCCCGACAAATAGGTACATGTTTACCACAATTTACTGTTTTGTTTGGGTGATGATGATTTTATGAGCCGATTGGCTAGCTGCTTGGATTTTTCTTTTTCTTTTGGATTGAAGAAGGCCATGGGAGGCTATATGAAATATCCCGAAGTCCCCGGTGCAGGGGAGGTTATGGCGAAATTTTTCGAAAATTTAGGGTGTTAGCCAAATTTTTGAAAAAATTTGAAAAGTTCTTAGAAACTGAAAAGTTGAAGAACTTAACCCGTAAAGAAAATACTGAAAGTTGAGTTGGTTTGTAAAACAACTTTCGGCTACGTTCCTTTTCGGGGACGAAAAGTTTTAAGTGGGGGAGATTGTAACGACCCTGAAATCCGAGCCAATTTAAAAATTTTATTTTGGTAATTTTAGCGAATTTTGATTATTTAAAAAGAATTATTTTAAATAATAATGATGAAAAATTTATTTTGAATATAATTCGAACATATATATTTATATAGATCGTCGTTAGAATATAAATATTTATTTTAAAATTTAAAAGGAATTGAAAATGGCGCGGTAGTTCAATAATTCGATTTCAAAGTCCAAATGAATGTACCGGGTGCAAAATAAACCGGATTTTAGTGAAACAAAAAATATTTGAATCTAATTGGGAATATCTTTCCAACGAATCAGAAATATCGAAAATTTAATAGCGGGGATAAAAAGATATGTTCAGTTGAAAATTCAGAATAGTCGCTATGGAATTTCGGCCCTTAAAAATAGAAATTTTGCAAATGACCTCGGATTTCGACGAAACCACTTTTATTGGATCCGCGATGTCAAATAATTGCTAGGTTTCAAATTTCATAATTTTTCAAATCAATATGTGAGCGTGGTGAAGGAAAACGCGTGGGACCGGTTTCAGTTGATTTTAATCGACTGAAAATGGCCATTTTTCAAACGGTCTCAGAATTCGACGAAATTAGTTTTGTTAGGACCATATCGTCAATACGAAGCTAGAAAATATTTTTCGGGAATTTTTAGAGTTGGTATGTGACCCCGGTAAATTGAAATGCACGTTCAAATTCAATATATAGAGTTATATGTTGATTTTGACGAAAACTGATCGAAACGATCGAATCAGCTTGCGATACATATCCCATTGTGTTCAAAATGGGGGTAATTAGCTATGGGCGTCAGGTGGTGGGTTTGATTCCGAGTTCGAAAATAAAAGTTACTTTTTGAAATTAAAATATTAATAAAATAATATATATAAACCCCCCTCTCTTCTTTCCCTCCCTACCCCCGTTGATCCAGAATGAAATAAAAAAAGGAGAAAGAGAAGGAGACGCGCAGCAGCAGCCACACGAGGCGCCGCTGGTGATCGCCCCCCACCTTCCTCCTCTTCCCTTCAGCCTCCCTCTCCTCCTCTATTCTTCCTCTTCGCTCCACCCTCCTCTAATCCGACCCGACGCCCTCGTCCCTGCTCCGTCGCGCCACCAACCGGATCCGCCACCCTGTTTCGCCGCCAATCACCACATCCCGACCCTCCTCCCGTCGACTGCAGACTTCGACGCCCTCCTTCTCCCTCTCACGTGAGCCCCCACAACCCCCAGATCGGAGAACGCAGCAGCCTCCCTTTTTTTTCTGACGAACGCAGTGAGTATATTTTAGTTTTTGTTTTATTTATTTTATTTAATTATAATACGCTTTTATTTTTTTATTTTTATTTATATAATTTACGTATATAAAGACAGTGATTTTTATATATAATACATTAGTTTTAATTTAACAAAGATTAGATTTTTATAGTGAAGCTAGCAAGATAAAGATTTGATTTTTATAAATGTGGTTTTAGAATAAAGATACAATTTTTTATCATCTTGAAAAGAATGAAAATATAATTTTCATATAGTGGCAATAATAAAAATGTGATTTTTATATAGTGGCAATAATAAAAATGTGATTTTTATATAGTGGCAATAATAAAAATGTGATTTTTATATAGTGGCAATAATAAAAATGTGATTTTTATATAATGGCAATAATAAAAATATGATTTTTATATAGTGGCAATAACAAAAATATAATTTTTATAAAGCATAGATTATAAAAATATGATTTTTATTTATTGAAATGAAGTGATAAAAATATAATTTTTATTATAAACAGCAGGACAAGAACTACATTGGAATTCCAAACAGATCCATACGGTTCAGCAATTCAACAGTAAAGCACGGCGGAGTGGAACCCTCTGTGAGAACTCCTCACTTTTGAATTTATTTCTAGTTGAATTATATACTAGGATGCAGACGGTGTTTAGTAGCACCCGACACCCGTCGTCCACAGACCATGGACAGCTTGTATGCTTGTTTGTTTGATTTTGATGTGTAGTTGACTGTGTGATGTGATGTGAAATAAAATAAAATGTTTAATAGTGGAAAATATTTTATAGTTAAAAATTGAATCTTTAACGTGTATATAAAATAAATATTTATAAACAAATCGGAGATTTGTTTATAAACATTGATTTGATTGATATTGATTGTGACGATAAATTTTACACATCGCCCAACTGCACAAATAAAATATGTGTTTGATTGTTTGAAACCCCACACGGGTATTGGGATGATATATGACATACATTAATCCCAATAATTAGTTTTATGTCGATCGATTGATTGACAGGCTGTTATAAGCGTTAAATATTTATATTTGGTGCTTATGCAGTATAGAATGCACTTTGGATAATGGTTGATTATTTATCGTTGTTATTTTGTACATGTGTTATAGAAAATCCATATAACAAAAATTATATGGTAATTGATTGGGCCTTATTCCAGTTTAAAATAGAAATATTTGAAAAAGAAATATTTTAAATAGAATATTCGAAAATAGAAATATATGAAGCCTTGTTGATTAGATTGACGCTATTTTGACGTGAACGATATTTATATCGATTTTATTCAATTTTCAATGTACATTGAAAGTGTTTTCGAAATTTGAATTATATTGAAAATAATCGAAATTCGAATTAAATTGAAATTAAATTGAAATAGAATGGAAATCGATTTAAAATAAATTTAAATCGAATTTATAAGGAAAAATTCAATTTTGATTTGAATTTGAAAAGAAGTTGAAATCATTTTGAAAACGAATTTAAAACGATTTATATAATACATTTTAAAAGGAAATCGACGAAGTATATATTATATATTATATATATATATATAATATAATGGCCTGAATAGAACGCGCCGCGCTGCGGCAGTTCATGAATTTCGACCATTGACTTTGAATGGGTATTGTGGGAGATCCGACCGTCGGATTCTCCTAAAACCGGAACCGTTGGGTTCGTATCGAAAAGAGTTTTCTAACGAATATTAGAAATTTGAAATCTAATGGTTGGATTTGGAATTATGTCCAAATAAAATTTGGAAAAGGTCGTTGTAAGTGCAGTTCGATGGCCGTTGATGGAAATCGACTGTACGGGCCTTGATAAAATTATTAAAAATAGTAATAATTTGTGTAAAATCATAAGAAGTGATTTGTGAAGAATTGGGATGAAAAATTCCATATTTGAAGAGATAAAAATAGATTTTTATCGAAATGAACTAGTTTTGAACTAGAATAATAATTTATTTATTTTTAAAATGAATAAATTCGATTTGAAATGGTTTTGAAAATAACCAGAAGTTCCAATAATTGAATTGGAATGGATTTGAATCGAAATTGCCTTCGGAATATGTCGATGTTGGATTTCGTGATTATACAGATATTGTTATGGAATTTTGAAAGATATATATATATATATATCGTTATTTCCAATACGATATTTGTTGGTTGTAGAATTTGATATTGAATATAAGCCGATATATTTTATATTCAGAGCCTTGTATTTAATATCAAATGTGATTTGGGTTTGTCATGAATGGTGTCTTCATTAACACTGTTCTTAAGCCCAGTTGAGAAAAAGATTAAATCTTTTTATTTAGATTTAATGAAGTGTACCAATTAAATAATATTTAATTAGAATTGAATTGGTATTGATTTTTGGGTTTATCGTGAACAGTGTTTTAAATAACACTTGTTCTTTAACCCGATAATTAATGGAATGTGATTTTGGGTTTATCGTGAACCATGTTTTACATGACACTGATTCTTTAACCCAGTTAAAGATTAAAACTAAGTGGAGTTTTAATGAATCTTTAATTAGATTGAAAAGATCGAGAATGGAGTATCACCAGTTTTACTCCAGGCGATAGTAAAATCTTTAAATAAATTTGAACGTGAAATGGTAATTGAATGTACCAATAACACCGTGGTGTTTGATATGAAGTATGACCAGTTTTACTTCATGAGATGAATAGGTTGGGATTGGGAAATAAAATAAATGATTACTTCGGTGTGGTTCGCAAATCCCGACTAGTTTGAATTGATATTCAATAAAGACTAAAGAATAAATTTATAGAATTTATCTTTGATAAAATTAATGGGAACCTTTCCCAAAGTATAAGAATATTCGAATAAAAGAATATTCTGAATTGGAATGAGGTGTATGTTGTGTTTGTGTAACACTTGTTTATTATATACGCGAGTTATTCGGAAAGACCGGGTTTATCCCATTCTGAATAACTGATACGACGATAAGTCGAAGGTGAAGACGGTGGTCAAAGACCGGAGGTCTTCACGTCGTTTGGGTGGTTACTGATGATCTTGATTGGGCTGTACACCCAAGAAGATGGAAATAGTTAGTGATCGTCCAGACGTACTTGGAGATCGATGGATATGCGGGGTACTAGGTGCCTCCGGTTTCGTTCAGACCCAGAACGGACTTGTAAATGGACTATGTGTCTGACATTGGATTTTATTCTGTGTGATTGATTTCTATTAAATATATATCTGTTTGGCGGCGGAGAATTTATTCTCTTGCTTAACGCCCTTCTCTGAGACGTACGAGCTCAGGGGTTATATATTGATGGATATCAAACGTATGGAATGAATTGCCTGTGTGGCATGCCTAAGTGGCAATTGATCAAGACTTCTGTTGAAAAGCAAAGTCTTGTGGTGATGATCAAAGAACGGCCTTTGTGGCGTAGCTTTGTGTAGCGTTGATTCGCGAGCCTCACACCCCGGTTGTGAACCAGAAACAAGAGAGGACATCAGGGAGGGCATGCGTTTCCTTCTAGCTAGAAGTGGCGTCAGTGGTTTTACACGCCTTGACGAGTTTGACTTATTTGTTTGTTGGTTTGTGAGGTGCCTCAGTTATATCGATCGATCCGGGACTGATGGAGTCATTCGTTGGCTCATTGACACCCCATAGGGTGGGGAAACGCAGTGTTCAGGCATTTTAATCCACATCGGTGGACTGACCCTGACGATCCAAGGGCCCACCTGAGTCTGGGTCCTGAGGTGCGGGCAAGAGCGTCTCGAATCGGTAGAGGACTATCTTTTGCCTCGGTTCACAGATGGAAATCCAATTTCCTAATACGTGACTTTGCGATTTTGATTGTATAACCTATATATGGCGACATAGTTGTAACACCCCACCTCCGCTAGGGTCACTCACAAAGGGAATGCACTAGGTTTGGTGAAGCATTATCGAGGTAAACATGCACAGAAATATTACAAGACATAACATATATATAAAACAGCGGAAGTAAAACAAATTTCATTACCTTATAAAATAAGGTCTAAAGCCTTTTACATTAGAGTACATCAAAACCTGTCTTGCAATAGTAAAGAAGCATAAAACCTTTTCATAAATTATTCCCCAAGTGAAACAGAAAAGTAGCCATAGCCAAGAAAAGTCCAAGTCATGCGTGATGACCTTCAAGCAGAAGAAGTCCAAACTAAAAAACAGTGTTTCCTCCCTGAAAACCTGGGGGGGAAACAGAAGACAAAGAGGCGAAAGAAAACGGGGTCAGTCATAAAGACTGGTAAGTCCTATCTACTTCCAGCATAAAAACAGGTAAATGTAACATGACATGCATAAACTAAAAGTAAACATAAGGATGACAACAAGATAGACAAGCTAAACCAAGATAACTGGATGAACTACTGTAGCAAGGTAAACTAAGGTATCATGATAAACTACGGTGTCAAGAATCAAGGTATCACCTTGTCAGGTTTCTGTCAAGTATACTATCACAAGGTATCTATCATGTATAACATCCCACGGTATCTATCATGTATATTTCTCATGGTTCTAACATGTATATTTGCTCTGCACCTCTCGTATTAGTATCCCAACCCGCATCCTGTGTTAATTACGAATGTCCCTTGCCCAATGTCATGTAATGGTCCATGTCAACCTAATATATATATATATAGCATATGTAGGTTTTTCCCAACTCGTATGTTTCTTTCCATGTATAAGTTCAGTCCTTTGCCGTAGGCCATACGGGCTTTCCCATGTAAACGTTTTATCCTTGAGGTTATTTTGGACTGCTACCCTTGATCTAGTTATGTTTCCTTACCATGAACTATCGCGCGTTCACTTAGGATTTATGCCACCTAGGACCACAAGGGATTATGCTACGTAATGAACGTTTCCGTGTCTCGGTTTGGGTTTTGGCCACCTAGGACCACTAGGGATTATGCCACCCGTCAACTGCGCCCTTTTATCCCACGTATGTACCGTGAACCGTTTTCCATGTCTAGACGCACATGTTCCTCAATGTGCCATCCGAGTTCCGTGCCAGGGCAAATCAAGAAATACGGAACTCGGTCGGGAGCTTTAAGTCGTCTGCTGATGCAGATATCAAGGTCTGTTTTTGTACCCGTGGCTATGGTCCCACGTGACCCCTCCCTCAACTACTGAAAGGCAATCCAAGAAAAATCATGTATGAGAACTACACTACGGCCCATCGATGCCCACTTCCAGATAGCCAACCTCACCCATAACTCGATAGCAAGTATATGGTCTGTTGGGAGTTCCCTGCCTTTCCGTACGTACACGATTGACTCAGGATGGTAGGTAGTCGGCGACATGCTATCCAGGGCAAAATCAAGTATCGTCGACTCCACGCTAATCCATCCCAGTCTTTAGGTCGCTCGCATAACAGCCAAGGCATACACTTGGCTCTTCTATCGCAGACCTTAACCTCTGTGAGGCCGGGTTTCATGGACCACTTGCCACCTCACAGAGGGATACCAAGAGTACCCTCACGTTCCCCGAAGCTTCCGCTTCGTCACCCAGTTCGCTGGAGCTTTTATCCAAGTCAGATAACTTGCTCCTCCTCGTATACTAAGCGATGACCTACCGTACCAGGTTACTCATCTCTTTATGAACTAGTCCCATGTCTTTAGCTAAGAATTATTACTTAGTTACCCTTAACTAAGGTTTACCACTTAGCTCCTCTTTCCGCTATCCTTGTTAACTACGATTTCCAACCTAGTCCCCTGAGCTAGGGTTTTGTCAAATGGGTTAAGTGTTGTTATCCAAGTTCATGATTTAACCCGCCCACGAATCATGTCAAGATTGGCTAAGTACTCAAGTTCAAGGTTTAGCCCTACAAGTTGGTTAAGTGTACTAAGAAGCTCATGACTTAACCCTATCAAGTCAAATTGGTTAAGTATTTATTTGTCTTAACCCTATCAGATTATCATGTTAGATTGATTAAGCATAGATTATCTTAATCCCATCAGATTATCGAGTCGGATTGGTTAAGTATAGGTTAACTTAACCCCATCCACTAATCGTATTACAATGGTTAAGCCTAATTTAAAAGGTCTTGTGACTTAACCCTACCGGGTCCACATATTAGATTGGTTAAGTGTAGGTAACTTAACCTCATCAAATCATCACGTATAATTGGTTAAGTATAAGTTACTTAACCCCATTAAATTATCATGTTAAATTGGTTAAGTACTGGTTACTTAACCTCATTGAATTACCAAGTTTAGATTGGTTAAGTGTTTAAATTAACCTCATCAAATTACCATGTTTAGATTAGTTAAGTATAGGTTACTTAACCCCATCTAATTACCGTGTTTAGATTAGTTAAGTCTAAATTACTTGACCCCATCTAATCACCAAGTCGGATTAGTTAAGCGTGAATTACTTAACCCCATCCCCTAATTGTCTTGTATGGTTAAGTGTCATTAAGAAATCAAGCCCGGTCCCACTAAACTACCCATTCATGTCATATCGGTTAAGTGTCATTAGTCAAATTTACTTAACCTTATCATGTGGCATTAATTTAATTAATGCACTTTCAACCTCTCACATTAGACCTCGTTGTGGTTACTAGTTAAGCCAGGCGGGTCCGGGTAGTTTTACACCACAACCTAGTCTAACCTCGGGTCTTAAGCACGACATGACCAACTTCTCACATTGGATCCTATTGTTTGTAGCCACTAGTTAAGCCGGGCGGGTCCGGGTAGATTTATGCTACAAACTCAACCCAACCTCGAGTTGGCCACTTTCATGTTTGGTCTAGTGTCTTTTTACACTTACAACCCACCCATGTCTAGTTCAAGTTCCATGTTTTCCCACGTGTCATGACCATATTTAAATGAATCATGAATTTCATGTTCTCATGTAAGCCCCATGTCAAGTTTTTCATGTCATAACCACGTTTTTCCTAAGCTACCCAAACGTATTTCCAACCCAAGTGGAAGCGAGTCACATAGTAGGGTGTTATGCCAACATATTGGCCACAAACATGCATAGTGTCATAAGGGAATTTGGCCACAAACATGCATAGTATCATAAGGGAATTTGGCCACAAGCATGCATGACAAATCAAGAAGGGGTTGGCCACAAGCATGCATAACATAAAAAGGTGATTGGCCACAAACTTGCATATTATCATAAGGGGTTTCAGGTTCATATACTTGCATAAGCCCCAAGTTAAGTTCATGCACATGTTTCACAAGCCCAAAGTGGTTCTAAGGTCTTATGCCCATATTCACAAGTTAAAGGTTCAATCTTTCATGATAGACTAGGCTAAACATAACATGAGTGACATGATATAGTCGCTAAAACATAGTTCCAACTCATATATTCAAGGTAAGAGGCAAAACTAGGTTCACATAGGTTATAGCACTTATGTTTAACCGCATTTTATTCCATGCCATCATTAAACTACCGTTAACATCTCGAAGTAGCTAGAACTTACCTAGCGTGGCTTAGAGATTTAGGAGCATGAATCGTCTTGTTGAAGAATCCATATTGAGATGATGATCAAAACCCTTGATTTGGTGTAGAAAGCTTGCACCTTCGTCTTGGATCTAGTTTGAATGCATAGGCTCTTGAAGTTGGAGATGGAGGCCATGATTGTGACGGCAAGGAATTTCGCTCGGTCCGAACCGATCGCTAAACCGACCCAGACCGTTCGAAACGCCCTATCGTTTGAGAACACGACAAATCAGAACGCATACAGAAGAACATTTCATTGTATATTACAACAATGCATCAGATTACAAGAATATACGGAGTATAAATGAATAATACACAGAATTATCAGAGATTTAAATTACATTTAAATACATAGCAGCGGAAAATAATACAATACACAACTAGAAGAGATATACGGATACAAAGCTTTCCGGATATCATTCCAGCTGTAAACCAGGATCCTGTGAATATAAATCTGCAAAACCGAAACTACTAGCTGCCCGTGTCAAAATAGGGGCACCCAGAGTTTAGGTTAAAACAATAAACTCCAGGTCAGTCATGTGACTGGTGTGAGAACTAAAACAGTTAATCTTTATTTTAAAACTAGGTAAATCAAGGGACCACGCCGTATAACACGGAACGGGTTTCCTCCCAAGAATACCAGTGCATAGAACAAACAGCGCAATGCTAAATAAAGAAAAATGAAGCTGTTATAAGACCCAGGTCCCATCACACAATGCAACGCAGCCGAGGATAGGGTTTTCCCTTATAACAGCCAAAGAATGCTTAGTACGTTTAAAACAAATCATTTGATACTACTATAAGTGTATAAAACAACTTCAAATCATAAGTATCAATCATAGGCGACATGAGCGTCCCATGCCACTATGTCGCCATAAATAGGTTTACAAATAAAACCGCAAATGGCACGTATTTGGAAATTGGATTTCCGTCTATGAACCGAGGCAAAAGATAGTCCTCAACCGATTCGAGACGCTCTAGCCCGCCCCTCAGGCACAGCCGCAACCGTACCTTGGATCGTCAGGGCCGGTCCACACGAAGTGGATTATAATGCCTGAACAATGCGTTTCTCCGCCCTTTGGGGCGTAAATGAGCCAACTAAATGACTCCATCGGTTCGAGAACGACCGATCAATCCGAGGCGCCTCGCAACAGCAACAACCACATAAGTCAAACTCGTCAGGGCGTGTAAAACCACTGACGCCACTTCTAGCTAGAAAGAAAACGCATGTCCCCCCTGAGGTCCGTCTCCCGTTTTTGATTCATACCGGGTGTGAAACTCGCGAATCAAACGTTACACAAAGCTACGCCACAAAGGCCTTGCTTTGATCATCACCACAAGACTTTGCTTTTCAACAGAAGCCTTGATCATTTGCATCTTAGCATGCCACACAGGCAAACCATCCTATGCAACCGATATCAGTCACACAGAATGAAATCCGATGTCAGACACACAGTCCATTTACAAGTCCGTCCTGGGTCTGAACGAAACCGGAGGCACCTAGTACCCCGCCTATCCATCGATCTCCAAGTACGTCTGGACGATCACTAACTGTTTCCATCTTCTTGGGTGTACAGCCCAATCAAGATCATCAGTAATTACCCAAACGACGTGAAGACCTCCGGTCTTCGACCGTCGTCTTCATCTTCGACTTATCGTCGTATCAGTTATTCAGAATGGGATAAACCCGGTCTTTCCGAATAACTCGCGTATATATTATAAAAGTGTTACACAAACACAACATACGCCTCATTCCAATTCATCAGTCACTAACCGTAAATTAATCGAGAGAATAATTTCCCAAATATTAACCCCGAAGGCCGAAACCAACATCAGATCAATATCCAGAAAACCATTCTGCTTGGCCAACCGACAGTTAGTTTCTAAATCTCACGTTCAAATCTAATTAAAGATTTAACTATCGCCTGGAGCAAAACTGGTGATACTCCATTCTCGATCTTTTCAATCTAATTAAAGATTCATTAAAACTCCACTTAGTTTTAATCTGTGACTGGGTTAAAGAATCAGTGTCATTTAAAACACGGTTCACGATAAACCCAAAGTCACATCCCATTAATTATCGGGTTAAAGAACAAGTGTTATTTAAAACACTGTCCACGATAAACCCAAAAATCAATATCCATTCAATTCCAATTAAATATTATTTAATTGGTACACTTCATTAAATCTAAATAAAAAGATTTAATCTTTTCTCAACTGGGTTCAAGAACAGTGTTAGTGAAGACACCATTCACGACAAACCCAAATCACATTCATTAATTATCGGGTTAAAGAACAAGTGTTATTTAAAACACTGTTCACGATAAACCCAAAAATCAATATCAATTCAATTCCAATTAAATATCATTTAATTGGTACACTTCATTAAATCTAAATAAAAAGATTTAATCTTTTCTCAACTGGGTTCAAGAACAGTGTTAGTGAAGACACCATTCACGACAAACCCAAATCACATTCGATATTCAATACAAGGCTCTGAATAGAAAATATATCGGCTTATATTCAATATCGAATTCTACGACTAACAAATGTCGTATTGGAAATAACGATACAAATATATATCTTTCAAATTTCCATAACAACACCTGTAATATCACGAATTCCAACATCGAAATATTCCGAAGACAATTTCGATTCAAATCCACTCCAATGCAATCATTGGAAATTTTGGTTATTTTCAAAACCATTTCAAATTCAATTTATTTATTTAAAAATAAATAGAATTATAATTCTAGTTCAAACTAGTTCATTTCGATAAAAATCTATTTTTATCTTTTCAAATATGGAGTTTTTCATCCCAAATCTTCACAAATCATTTCTTATGATTTTACATAAATTATTACTATTTTTAATAATTTTATCAAGGCCCGTACAGCCGATTTCCAACAACGGTCATCGAACTGCACTTACAGCGACCTTTTTCGAATTTGATTTGGACATAATTCCAAATCCAACCGTTAGATTTCAAATTTCTAACATTCGCTAGAAAGCTCTTTTCGATACGAACCCAACGGTTCCGGTTTTAGGAGAATCCGACGGTTGGATCTCCCGTAATGTCCGTTTAAAATAAATGGTTGAAATTCACGAACTGCCGCGGCGCGGCGCGTTCTATTCAGGCCATTATATTATATATAATATATATAATATATATTTCGTCGATTTCTATTTAAAACGAATTATATAAATAGTTTTAAAATCGTTTCAAAAGCTATTTCAACTTTCTTTTCAATTCAAATTAAAATTGAATTCTTCTTTATAAATTCGTTTTAAAATTCATTTCTATTCAATTCAAATTTCAATTCAATTTGAATTCATTTCAATTCACTTTCGATTCCATTTGAATTCGTTTTCAATTCAATTCATTTCGAAATCGTTTTCAATTCATTTCGAAATCGTTTTCAATTCAATTCATTTCGAAATCGTTTTCAATTCAATTCATTTCGAAATCGTTTTCAATTCATTTCGAAATCGTTTTCAATTCAATTCATTTCGAAATCGTTTTCAATTCAATTCATTTCGAAATCGTTTTCAATTCAATTCATTTCGAAATCGTTTTCAATTCAATTCATTTCGAAATCGTTTCCAATTCAATTCATTTCGAAATCGTTTTCAATTCATTTTGAATTCGTTTTCAATTCAATTCATTTCGAAATCGTTTTCAATTCAATTCATTTCGAAATCGTTTTCAATTCATTTTGAATTCGTTTTCAATTCAATTCATTTCGAAATCGTTTTCAATTCAATTCAATATAAATATCGTTCACGTCAAAATGGCGTCCATACACGGCTTCATAAATTTCTATTTTCAAATATTCTATTTCAAATATTTCTTTTTCAAAATAGTTGTTATTATCAAAATATTTCGTTCAACACATGACCAATTTCAATGAATGAGTACTGTCAACACATGAACTTTTATTTTATAATATTCTTTATTTTTCAAATTGGAATGAGGCCCAATCAATTACCATATAAAGTTAATTATATGGATTTTCATACAACACATGTATATCATAGCATTGAAAAATAATCAACCATCAACCAAAGTGCACTACACTGCATAAGCATCAAATACAGATATTCAACGCTTATAACAGCCTGTCAATCAATCGATCGACATATTTAATCAATCAGGATGAGTGAACTGCATATTTCATCCTAACACCCGTGTGGGGTTTCAAACAATCAAACACAGATTTTATTTGTGCAGTTGGGCGATGTGTGAAATTTATCGACCCAATCAATATCATTCAAATAAGTGTACATAAACAAACCATCTGGTTTGTAAATGAATATTTATTTATTCACTTCACTATTTTCATATTCACGTTAAAAATTATATTTTTAACGATAAAACATTTTATTTCAACCTATGAATTTCTATTCAATTCATTTATTCAATAAAATGATATTTTTATTTTTCTAACATGTTTTAGAAAATTTCGGCGGCATAACGGCACGATACTAGAAACGGGACGAGGCCTAGCCTTATCCCCGGTCTAGTGAAGGCCCACGCCATTCACTCATCAATCAAATCAATTTCGTTATGCAAACCACAAAATTTGGAGTAAGAGTCTAACCTAGCCTTACTCCCTCGCCTTATAACGGCGCACGTCTAATCCTAACCAATTTATCGATTCGGTTTTTCACACCACAAATCACATTCAAACCAATATCGCAATCAATCACCAAACAGTCAAACAAACAAGTCCATGGTCTGTGGACGGTTGTGTCGGGTGCTACTAAGCACCGTTTGCATCCTAGTATAAATATATAACTAGAAAAGAAATAGAAAGGTGAGAAATTCTCACATATAGCTATCCTAGCTCCACGGCTCTTCATTTGCAGAAGTCTTCGTCGTTTCGCCTTTTTGTCAGCTTCGTCGGCCGTTTTCACTACATATACAAAAATCCCATTTTTACTTCGCTATTCAATATATAAAAATCGAATTTTTATTTCAAAGTTCAATATATAAAAATCGAATTTTTATTTCAAAGTTCAATATATAAAAATCGAATTTTTATTTCAAAGTTCAATATATAAAAATCATATTTTTACTTCGATGTTCAATATATAAAAATCATATTTTTATTTCGATGTTCAATATAAAAAAAATTCTATTTTTATTTCGATGTTCAATATATAAAAATCATATTTTTATTTCGCTATATAAAAGATTATATTTTTATAACTTTACGACATAAATAAAAACCCAGTTTTTAAAGTAAATAAAATTCAGTTTTAAATCAAAATAACATTCAGTTTTTAAATAAAAATAACATTCAGTTTTGAAATCAAAATAACATTCAGTTTTTAAATAAAAATAACATTCAGTTTTGAAATCAAAATAACATTCAGTTTTTAAATAAAAATAACATTCAGTTTTGAAATCAAAATAACATTCAGTTTTTAAATAAAAATAACATTCAGTTTTGAAATCAAAATAACATTCAGTTTTTAAAATCAAAATAACATAAATAAATAAATAATAAATAAAAAACTTACAGGGGGGCTTATTTCAACGGAGGAGGGGAGGAGTTCGACGTCGGGATTGGTGGCATTCAGGCGGCCAGGGGGAGGAACTGCGGTGGTTAGGCTTAGGCGGTTAAGGGGGTGGGCGACGACTGTCGCGAGGTCGAGGACTTCTAGGGGGGGGGGTCGCGACTGCTTCGCAGACGTCGAGATGAGGGAGGGGGGGCGGCTCTTCGTCGGCGCTCGAGGGATCGGGGGGGGGGGGGGGGGGGGGCGCTGGCGGTCGGCGGCGGCTGCGAGCGATTTAGGGCGTGGGTTTCTTCTTTTTTTTTTTTTTATTTGTTTTCTGTTAAGTGATTCGGGGGGGAATGAAGGAGAAAAGGGGAATTCTTTTTTTTTTTTTTTATTTAATTATTTAAATTTGTGCCAAAGGGTTGACTTTTACTTATGACCTCGAAACGAGGTCCACCGCCTGCCGTCCATAGCGTTTCACCCCCATTCCGAACACAATGGGATATGTATCGTAAGCTGGTTTGATCATTACAATTGGTTTCCGTTGAAATTTACAATTTAAATCCTTATATTGAATTTTAAACGTACATTTCAAATTACCGGGGTCACATACTAACTAGAAAAATTCTAGAAAAATATTTTCTAGTTTCGTATTGACGATACGGTCCTAACAAAACTAATTTCGTCGAATTCCAAGACCGTTGGAAAAATGGCCAATTTCCAGTCGATTAAAATCAACTGAAACTGGTCAAACGCGTTTTCGTTTGCCACGCTCACATATTGATTCGAAAAATTATGAAATTTGAAATCTAGCAATAATTTGACACTGCGGACCCAACAAAACTGGTTTCGTCGAAATCCGAGGTCGTTTGCAAAATGTCCATTTTTAAGGGCCTGAATTCCATAGCGACTATTCAGAATTTTCAACTGGACATATCTTTTGATTCCCGATATGAAAACTTGATTATTCGGATTCGTTGGAAAGATATTATCAATTAGATCCTATTATTTTTGGTTTCACTAAAATCCGGATTGTTTTGCACCCGGTACATTCAATTGAAGTTTGAAATCGAATTATCGAACTACCGCGCCATTTTCAATTCTATTTATAATTATATATAAATATTTATATTCTAACGACGACGTATATAAATATATACGTCGAATTCAATTCTAAATAAATTTCTCGTCAATATTATTTAAAATAATTCATTTTAAATAATCAAAACTCGCTAAAATTGCCAAAATAAAAATTTCAAACTGGCCCAGATTTTCCGGGTTGTTACAATGATCAATGGAGATTTGGGCAGCACTTCGTTGCAAGAGTGATTTGTGAGGGTTTAGGGTAGGCTTAGGGGTCTTTTTATAGAGATTAGGAGTAGTTTAGGCCATTAGATTAACCCTAGGATAGATCCAAGCCCTCAAAAATCGTCACAAGCCTCCAAAACCGAGCCAAACAGCAAAACAGGTGCACCAGGTTGCCTGGGTCCGACCAGGCAGGTCGACCCCCAGGTCGACCCTGGGGTCGACTCCCCAGTCGACCTGGTCCCACCCAGGTTGACACCCAGGTCGACCCCCTGGTCGACCTGGTCTGGGCGGGATTTTTCCCGCCTACCCTCATTTTCTGAAATTTGAATCTATTTTGAATTTGAATTTTTCGTGAAACTTCCGAAGGCCATATCTCGGCCATACGGACTCCGATTTACGAAATTTCAGACTCTATTTCACGTATTTTTCCGAGATGAACGCAATGGCGCAACTCGTTTTCCCTGATTCAGATTTTATATTTTAATTCTGCATTAATTCTTGTTTTAACACATTGTTAAAATCCGGGTTTTTACATTCTCCCCTCCTTTAACGATTTCGTCCCGAAATCTCCAAGTTAGGAAGAACATATCCTACCATCCATCATCCATCTACTCAAAACATCATCCACAGGCAACCATTTTCCTTAGACGATTTCTAATGCCATATGAACATATGCAAAGCGTGTGTGTATATACTCCTTAGCTAATGCTAATGATCAGGCCTGAATGATCTTTCTAATGCAAAATATGTTTAGTGCCATGAGTCCAACATGTATGCAAATAGTCCTAGTCATATAAGTACTATATGCGTGCACAAACATTCATTCATATGCAACATCCGCATGATAACACATTCAATTTCATCCATAAACAAGTATAAATACTCGTGCATATGCAACATGAAACGTGACCGCGTCAATCTAGTATCTAATGTGCATTCGCGCATCCACGAGCAACCACTTGCAACCATTTGCAACCATATCAATCATAACATGTTTCAAATACATGTTTACATCCATAGGATTCTACCTAAGGTTCCCAAGATAAGATCGAGGAGATAAACAAGACAAACTCCTTACGGGGTTTGTAACAGAAACAGAACCGAGAGGATATCCACCAAGAGATAGCATGTCAGTAAGCTCTACAGGAGAAGCAGGGATCAACGATATACTCTTACAAAGAGACACGATGCGCGCGTCTAAGCCGCATTTCCTTGAGCTTAATTCCAGTGTGCCTTGACTGCCTTTGACTTCATGATTTCGTAGCTCCTTGATTCCTATTTCCAAGATATGAGTTAGAACTCGTTTCATTGTCGCCTCTTATTCCACTTATCCTTTTCCTAGTATACTTGGCTCAAACGTATCCACTTACTCATGCAAGCTCTCCAAAATTCACTAGGGAATTCTGGATCTCGTTTGCCGATGCCAATCCATGTTGCCAAGAGTAATTACTAGGGTGATTCCCATAACTCATGCATAAGCGAAACGAACCATCCACCTTAGCGGCGAATTCTATTCGAACGGATTACCAACAACTACATCCCGAGATTCTAGGTAACTAACCATGACAGAACCCAAAAGGTTATACGAGACTTCGAGGGTATCACCAAGGTGAGTCGAGAGTCTAACTACCCTCTTTCCTAAAACCGAGAATGGCACCCCTTATTGGGTGACCACTTTATCCCCAGAATCCATCCGTAGCCGAGACATGTCATTCTCAAATCGAAACAAGTCATGAAGAAATGGACCAACTCTCCAACCAGATTTTTGGGACAAAAACTGGGATCCTCTACCATGCTAGTACTAAGGTGCTGAGACTCAACTATCCAAGTAGACTTAAATGATACGATGATCAAGCCAAAGTCTGGATGGGATGATAGAAAAGAACGACTAAACCTTTACCAGAAACGGTACCATCTCTTTTAGGTACCCTAGAAATGGGAGCATACAATTGCCCTCTCCGATGATCTTGTCCTTGTCCTCCTTGATGGACTAAGCCCTACCAACAGTTGCTCATCCTTAAACTCGCGTCCTTTATCCTTACTCTTATTATCCTTCCTTATACCACGGCAACAGGTCTCTCGAGAACCACCTCCATCGTACGGGAAACACCTACGTGGCTAGACAAAGATTGGTCACAGTTAGAACTACTGTGACCTCAGATGGAGGAAAGAAAGGAAAGGAGATTCAATCAAGGAAACAAAGGATAGTGCTAATGGCCTTTTGGGGAATAGCCTTTAAAAACAAAACTTTTCTTGAAAAATGCTTCTTTGTAAACAGTTTTTCAAATAGTTTTCGGAAGGTTTTAAAAACTTTTGCCCAGTCTGGTAACCTTCTGCTCTAATACCAAATGTAACACCCCACCTCCGCTAGGGTCACTCACAAAGGGAATGCACTAGGTTTGGTGAAGCATTATCGAGATAAACATGCACAGAAATATTACAAGACAGAACATATATATAAAACAGCGGAAGTAAAACAAATTTCATTACCTTATAAAATAAGGTCTAAAGCCTTTTACATCAGAGTACATCAAAACCTGTCTTGCAATAGTAAAGAAGCATAAAACCTTTTCATAAATTATTCCCCAAGTAAAACAGCAAAGTAGCCATAGCCAAGAAAAGTCCAAGTCATGCATGATGACCTTCAAGCAGAAGAAGTCCAAACTAAATAACAGTGTTTCCTCCCTGAAAACCTGGGGGGAAACGGAAGACAAAGAGGCGAAAGAAAACGGGGTCAGTCATAAAGACTGGTAAGTCCTATCTACTTCCAGCATAAAAACAGGTAAATGTAACATGACATGCATAAACTGAAAGTAAACATAAGGATGACAACAAGATAGACAAGCTAAACCAAGATAACTGGATGAACTACTGTAGCAAGGTAAACTAAGGTATCATGATAAACTACGGTGTCAAGAATCAAGGTATCACCTTGTCAGGTTTCTGTCAAGTATACTATCACAAGGTATCTATCATGTATAACATCCCACAGTATCTATCATGTATATTTCTCATGGTTCTAACATGTATATTTGCTCTGCACCTCTCGTACTAGTATCCAAACCCGCGTCCTGTGTTAATTATGAATGTCCCTTGCCCAATGTCATGTAATGGTCCATGTCAACCTAATATATATATAGCATATGTAGGTTTTTCCCAACTCGTATGTTTCTTTCCATGTATAAGTTCAGTCCTTTGCCGTAGGCCATACGGGCTTTCCCATGTAAACGTTTTATCCTTGAGGTTATTTTGGACTGCTACCCTTGATCTAGTTATGTTTCCTTACCATGAACTATCGTGCGTTCACTTAGGATTTATGCCACCTAGGACCACTAGGGATTATGCTACCTAATGAACGTTTCCATGTCTCGGTTTGGGTTTTGGCCACCTAGGACCACTAGGGATTATGCCACAAGTCAACTGCGCCCTTTTATCCCACGTATGTACCGTGAACCGTTTTCCATGTCTAGACGCACATGTTCCTCAATGTGCCATCCGAGTTCCGTGCCAGGGCAAATCAAGAAATACGGAACTCGGTCGGGAGCTTTAAGTCGTCTGCTGATGCAGATATCAAGGTCTGTTTTTGTACCCGTGGCTATGGTCCCACGTGACCTCTCCCTCAACTGCTGAAAGGCAATCTAAGAAAAATCATGTATGAGAACTACACTACGGCCCATCGATGCCCACTTCCAGATAGCCAACCTCACCCATAACTCGATAGCAAGTATATGGTCTGTTGGGAGTTCCCTGCCTTTCCGTACGTACACGATTGACTCAAGATGGTAGGTAGTCGGCGACATGCTATCCAGGGCAAAATCAAGTATCGTCGACTCCACGCTAATCCATCCCAGTCTTTAGGTCGCTCGCATAACAACCAAGGCATACTCTTGGCTCTTCTATCGCAGACCTTAACCTCTGTGAGGCCGGGTTTCATGGACCACTTGCCACCTCACAGAGGGATACCAAGAGTACCCTCACGTTCCCCGAAGCTTCCGCTTCGTCACCCAGTTCGTTGGAGCTTTTATCCAAGTCAGATAACTTGCTCCTCCTCGTATACTAAGCGATGACCTACCGTACCAGGTTACTCATCTCTTTATGAACTAGTCCCATGTCTTTAGCTAAGAATTATTACTTAGTTACCCTTAACTAAGGTTTACCACTTAGCTCCTCTTTCCGATATCTTTGTTAACTACGATTTCCAACCTAGTCCCCTGAGCTAGGGTTTTGTCAAATGGGTTAAGTGTTGTTAACCAAGTTCATGATTTAACCCGCCTACGAATCATGTCAAGATTGGCTAAGTACTCAAGTTCAAGGTTTAGCCCACTACTACAAAAGTGGGCATATTCGACACTAATTTGTGTGCGTTGCATGAAAAGTGTGGCGAAAGCTACGATTTCTTCGAGCTTCTGCAACAGCATTCTTATGTTATTGCATTATACGTGGATGCACTGTTGCGTTGGGAATTTTAGTGTTCTGATGTGCAACACCAGTTAAAAGCGTAGCATTACGTATATATAATCCAGCTCAGCTATCCGCGTTATCAACATATAAAAAACCCAACCGTAGATGAAAGATTAATCCAACGGTTCAAACCATCTATGGATCTGATGATCTTAATGTTAGCCATCATCCAATCATTGACAGCTACGTCATTTCATTCTTTTGACGAAATTTTGGCGCGATCTTCTCCCTTCATGAAATCATTTTCTTCTCTATCATCTAATCGTTTTCCCCCCTTTTTACTATTGGCAAAAATTTAAACCTAAATTCACGTTAGTATCGATCCTCTCCTCGACAACAAATTCTATTCCAAAAAGGATGAAGCTTTGAAACGCTTTCTAGTTTTGATTGCTCAGGGCGCTGACATCGCCTGTTTTTTCCCTCAGGTTCAGTTTGTATTGCACTGTGAATTAGTTGCGCTTATTATAGATTGGATTATGAGTAATTAATAATTAGTTCATTTGTTACATTTTGGAAAACCCATTCGCTTATGAGTAATTAGTTGCGCTTATTATTGATTTGGGATTTGGGATTATGCTGAGGTTTATTCGAAAATTATACCCAGCAATAAACCATGAGAACCGGGCTACTGGCATGAAAAAGTCATTGGTTTATTATAGAGGTCGAGCTAGTTAAGGAATGGGGACTGCGGTTAATTTGCACTGCTTGAGGTTCATACCTTACACTGCGGTTAATTTGTATGCTTGAGGTTAATTTGCACTGCGGTGTGTATGCACTGCGGTGACATCCGAATTTTAAGCCTCTTACCACAGATTTTGACAAAATCTGAAGCGGGCACTCAAGCATTTTCGTTTTATTACAATACACATCATACACGCAGTGCATATATACACTCACAAGTATACACACGCACAAGTATACACGCACAAGTATCATAAGTATGCACGCACAAGTATACACGCACAAGTATCACAAGTATACAAGCTCAAGTATCATAAGTATACACGCACAAGTACACACGCTCAAGTATCATAAGTATACACGCACAAGTATACACGCACAAGTATCACAAGTATACAAGCTCAAGTATCATAAGTATACACGCATAAGTACACACGCTCAAGTAGACACACACAAGTATACACGCGCGCACAAGTATACATGCACGCACAAGTATCATAAGGCAGCCATCTGAAGGCACGCACAAGTATACACGCACAAGTATCATAAGTATACACCAGAGACGTACGCAGAGATTTTAAAAAATCACCAGCATTCACAAACAAAACAACGTATCATTCACAAACATTCAAAAACATTCACCAACATCCATCATCAGTCATCACCAGTCATCACAAACTTCCACAACCACACAAAGTTACACAAATATTCACAAAATTTCAAGCCAAAAATCATTACCAGCAGAATAAAACCAACATCCACAAACATCACCAGTCATCACCAGCATCATCACCAGCATCCACACCAGCATCCATGTCAGAGTCATTGTCCATGTCAGAATCATTGTCTATGTCAGAGTGGCTGTTAAGGATAGAGCATAGTCAGCGACCAAACCAGAATTTCTTGTTGTGGAGGGCAAAGTGATCTTTGGATGATCAAACTTCAATAGGTATGTTAATTCTATTTCTGTAAACATTTTGTGATCCACCTAATATATTATATGATCAAACTTCTATTTCTGTAAACATTTTGTGATCCACCTAATATATTATATGATTCAATTCTCAAATAATGTGATCCACCTACGAGTTTATATGCCTTAATTATCAAACAATTTGACATGTAACACACATTAATTATCAAACAATTTGACATGTAACCACATTTGAAGGAAATTCAAGCCATACAATAACAGTGTCTCAAATTCAAGCCACACAACCACATCTACGTACAACTAACAGAGCACCAGTTTGTATTATTATTTCAGAATCTTGGGTGGGGCATTATAACCTTGTATGTATGTATGTGAGTGTGTGCATGTGTGGTTGTGTCTCACTATAAGAAACTGTGGATGGAAGTAAAATTTACCTATGATCACAAAAAAATGGTACCACCGGTTCCTCCCTATTGCTCACAAACAGAATTTCAGGCCTCGTCAAAGGATGAGTATGTGTGGTGCGCTCAACCCTAATGATGTATTTCTTGTTGTCGAATCGAGCAGCAAAAACATTCTCCAAGCCAATGCCTTCATAAAATTCCATTTTCAGGTATAATGATCTATGGTCAATTCGAGACCAATGACAGTCGTCAGTTTCACACACATTTCCCATTGGCGTCATTAATTCTTTTATTGCAGGAACATTTGTCTTCAGGAACTCGGGAAAGCCAACAACTCTGGCCCATGATTCTTCCTCGAACGCTGGTTCAGGCTCAAATTCTTCAGCCGACCATTGTTGCACATAAAAAGCACCTCCAATTTTTGTAAAAAGTTTCAACATTAGCGCATGATCACGCGTACTGTAAGATGGGCATGTTATTAGAAAAGAGTTTTTGGGTATAACCCGTATAGTCCACTCCTCATTAAGCTTCAGCGTATGCCTAAGCGTGAGATGCACAAATTCGTAAGTCCAATGTCCTGAAAGAACAGTGGCAGTGATGCATAGTGAAGAGTCCTCCATTGTTTTTTTTAACTTTTGACGATGGAGTTTTGTTTAGGAGTTGAAGATGTAGATGACGATATGCTTCTGAAGCTTGACAGGATATGAAATGACACACTGTACGTGGCAGTAATATGGGAACTGAAAACTTTTTGCTCAGAAGATGAATGGCCATATGAAATTGCTTATTTGTTGGCTGGCATGAGTGACCAATCGCCAATGGTCAGTAAGTCAATTGGAATAATTGTGTTCATAACATTTTACTAAGAAGGCCAATGGCCATTCGATGCCACCACTTATCAAATAACTTGTTATCATTTGATCAGGTGCATATTTAATTATGGAAGGCAGAGGGATACATTTTGCAGATCGGATTGCTGCATATATATGATTCATATATAGGTACATACTAACATACATATATATATTTCCTATTGCAATCGGATTGCTGCATATATATGATTCATATATATAAATGAGTAATACATTTTACAGGTGTGGACACATGTGTACATGTTCAGAATTCGCTAAAGAATTGGCCAGGAATGGATCAGGATAATGTCCCTTATGCCGTGCACCTATTCTTGAAGTAGTTCGAGCTTACTGTATACAATGAACAAAACGGTGTAGCTGATTTTTGAGTTTTGATATTTGGATAATTAAAACAATTGCTTTGGATGAGTTTCTTGTACAAAACCTGTATTGCAAAATATTTAATTAAAGCATTGTATTTCTATCAAATTAGTGTTGCATTTTCCTTCTTCTACTGTTGCGTTAGCTTTTATTGATATTGCATTTCATTGTAATGGTGTTGCATTACATATTGTAGTGGTGTTGCATTACATTAAATATAATTGCTTACCCGTCACACGTGGACCCCACAGCTGACGTGGATAGCTGGTGTGGCATGTGACACGTGGAGTGCTGACATGGAGAGATGACGTGTCGTGTGACACGTAGACAGCTGACGTGGAAAGCTAACGTGGCGGCACTGGAAGCCAGGCCCTAACTAATGCTTAAGGCAACGCTGAATAGTGTTGCATTACGTGCAAATAGTGTTGCATTATGGCTATAATGCAACACTTTCTTTCCGTGGCCGTAGATAGGCAAAAGTGTTACCTTAGGTGGCTAATGCAACAACCGCGGATGCCACGCCCCCCTGGTGTTGCCTATTTGAAAAAATGGCCTACGGCAACGCTTTTTTGATCTACGGCCACATAAAAATAGTGTCGAATATGCCCACTTTTGTAGTAGTGGCCCTACAAGTTGGTTAAGTGTACTAAGAAGCTCATGACTTAACCCTATCAAGTCAAATTGGTTAAGTATTTATTTGTCTTAACCCTATCAGATTATCATGTTAGATTGATTAAGCATAGATTATCTTAAACCCATCAGATTATCGAGTCGGATTGGTTAAGTATATGTTAATTTAACCCCATCCACTAATCGTATTACAATGGTTAAGCCTAATTTAAAAGGTCTTGTGACTTAACCCTACCGGGTCCACATATTAGATTGGTTAAGTGTAGGTAACTTAACCTCATCAAATCATCACGTATAATTGGTTAAGTATAAGTTACTTAACCCCATTAAATTATCATGTTAAATTGGTTAAGTATTGGATACTTAACCTCATTGAATTACCAAGTTTAGATTGGTTAAGTGTTTAACTTAACCTCATCAAATTACCGTGTTTAGATTAGTTAAGTATAGGTTACTTAACCCCATCTAATTACCGTGTTTAGATTAGTTAAGTCTAAATTACATGACCCCATCTAATCACCAAGTCGGATTAGTTAAGCGTGAATTACTTAACCCCATCCCCTAATTGTCTTGTATGGTTAAGTGTCATTAAGAAATCAAGCCCGGTCCCACTTAACCTACCCATTCGTGTCATATCGGTTAAGTGTCATTAGTCAAATTTACTTAACCTTATCATGTGGCATTAATTTAATTAATGCACTTTCAACCTCTCACATTAGACCTCGTTTTGGTTACTAGTTAAGCCGGGCGGGTCCGGGTAGTTTTACACCACAACCTAGTCTAACCTCGGGTCTTAAGCGCGACATGACCAACTTCTCACATTGGATCCTATTGTTTGTAGCCACTAGTTAAGCCGGGCGGGTCCGAGTAGATTTATGCTACAAACTCAACCCAACCTCGAGTTGGCCACTTTCATGTTTGGTCTAGTGTCTTTTTACACTTACAACCCACCCATGTCTAGTTCAAGTTCCATGTTTTCCCACGTGTCATGACCATATTTAAATGAATCATGAATGTCATGTTCTCATGTAAGCCCCATGTCAAGTTTTTCATGTCATAACCACGTTTTTCCTAAGCTACCCAAACGTATTTCCAACCCAAGTGGAAGCGAGTCACATAGTAGGGTGTTATGCCAACATATTGGCCACAAACATGCATAGTGTCATAAGGGAATTTGGCCACAAACATGCATAGTATCATAAGGGAATTTGGCCACAAGCATGCATGACAAATCAAGAAGGGGTTGGCCACAAGCATGCATAACATAAAAAGGTGATTGGCCACAAACTTGCATATTATCATAAGGGGTTTCGGGTTCATATACTTGCATAAGCCCCAAGTTAAGTTCATGCACATGTTTCACAAGCCCAAAGTGGTTCTAAGGTCTTATGCCCATATTCACAAGTTAAAGGTTCAATCTTTCATGATAGACTAGGCTAAACATAACATGAGTGACATGATATAGTCGCTAAAACATAGTTCCAAGTCATATATTCAAGGTAAGAGGCAAAACTAGGTTCACATAGGTTATAGCACTTATGTTTAACCGCATTTTATTCCATGCCATCATTAAACTACCGTTAACATCTCGAAGTAGCTAGAACTTACCTAGCGTGGCTTAGAGATTTAGCAGCATGAATCGTCTTGTCGAAGAATCCATGTTGAGATGATGATCAAAACCCTTGATTTGGTGTAGAAAGCTTGCACCTTCGTCTTGGATTTAGTTTGAATGCATAGGCTCTTGAAGTTGGAGATGGAGGCCATGATCAATGGAGATTTGGGCAGCACTTCGTTGCAAGAGTGATTTGTGAGGGTTTAGGGTAGGCTTAGGGGTCTTTTTTTAGAGATTAGGAGTAGTTTAGGCCGTTAGATTAACCCTAGGATAGATCCAAGCCCTCAAAAATCGTCACAACCCTCCGAAACCGAGCCAAACAGCAAAACAGGTGCACCAGGTTGCCTGGGTCCGACCAGGCAGGTCGACCCTGGGGTCGACTCCCCAGTCGACCTGGTCCCACCCAGGTCGACACCCAGGTCGACCCCCTGGTCGACCTGGTCTGGGCGGGATTTTTCCCGCCTACCCTGATTTTCTGAAATTTGAATCTGTTTTGAATTTGAATTTTTCATGAAACTTACGAATGCCATATTTCGGCCATACGGACTCCGATTTACGAAATTTCGGACTCTATTTCGCGTATTTTTCCGAGACGAACGCAATGGCGCAACCCGTTTTACCTGATTCAGATTTTATATTTTAATTCTGCCTTAATTCTTGTTTTAACACGTTGTTAAAATCCAGGTTGTTACAATAGTGGTATGGGGCATTCATGCCGCCTATGATTGATACTTATGATTTGAAATTGATTTCTTCACTTATAGCAATAATAAAAGATTTGTTTTAACGTATCAAGCATTCTTTGGCTATTATAAGGTAAAACCCTATCCTCTGGTTTGTGTTGCATTGTGTGATGGGACCTGGGTCTTATAATAGCTTCATTGTTCTTTATTTAGCATTACGCTGTTGGTTTATGCATTGGTATTCTTGGGAGGAAACCCTTTCCGCGTTATACGGCGTGGTCCCTTGATTTATCGAACTTTAAAATAAAGAATAATAACTGTTTTAGTTCTCACACCAGTCCCATGACTGACCTGGAGTTTATTGTTTTAACCTAAACTCTGGGTGCCCCTATTTCGACACGGGAAGCTAGTAGTTTTGGTTTTGCAGAGTTATATTCACAGGAACCTGGTTTACAGCTGGAACGATATCCGGAAAGCTTTGTATCCGTGTATCTTCTTCAGTTGTATTTTGTATTATTTTCCGCTGCTATGTAATGTATTGTAATCTCTGATATTTATCGAATGTATTTTATTCATTTATACTCTGTATATTCTTGTATCTGATGGAATGTTGTAATTAACAATGAAGTGTTCTTCTGTTTGCGTTCTATTTTGTCGTGTTCTCTAAACAATCAGGTGTTTCGAACAGTCTTGATCGGTTTAGCAACTGATTCGGATCGAGCGGAATTCCCGGTCGTTACACTACCCTCCCCATTCGATCGGCTCCCTAACCTCGTTGATACCTATGTTGGTCCCACAATAGGGTGTCCCCAATACTACTGAAATGCACAACTTATACCTACACGATGCAACAACGTCTTACCTACCCGCCCGGACCCATGCACGCACATGACTCCATTGGACTTGCACTGCCATCGTTAACTCTTTATTGACCTCTTACAATCAACCCCAGTAAGCATGTCCATGTCCTCGACCTAATTCGAGCTCATATAGATACTAAAATGGGTTACGGGTTGAAAAGGGTCCATACACTTGACACAAGCTTCCCTCCTAAGCTTGGTCCCTACTAGGAATTCCCACTTAACCCCTTTTTATCCCAATGTCTTATCATATGTCTCACCTTGGTCAAGTGCTTTAATTATGTTTCACATGCTACCCATGTTACCCACTTAACCCTTTTATCATTCCCATGTCTTAGCGCATGTCTTATCTTGGTTAAGTGTTCATTAATTCATTATAACCGTAATCTTGCAAGACCTCCTACATTAGATTACCATTTTGCGGTTGCTGGATATGTCGGGCGGTTTCGGACAGGCTTATACCGCAATCTGAATCTAACCTCATGTCTTTGCATTATTACGCATCTAATTTTTGCCTTTGACCTCTCACATTAGATTACCGTTTGCGATTGCTGGATATGTCGGGCGGTTCCGGGCAGACTTATACTACAATCCGAATCTAAACTCGTGTCTTAGACTAAAATCGACAATGAAGACGGTGGTTGAAGTTCAGAGATCTTCACATTGTTTGGATGATTACTGATGTCTTGATTGGGCTGTATACCCAAGACAAGTTGATAAGTGGTGATCGTCCAGACATACTTGGAGATTGACCGGATATGTGAGGACCTCTCTCCTGTATTGGACATATGGGACGAGGAATAAGATGCCTCCGGTTTCGTTTAGACCCAGAACGGACTTGTAAATGGATGTGTGTCTGACATTGGATTTCATTCTATGTTGATTGATTTCTATTAAATATATATCTCTGTTTGGTGGCAAAAAAATTATTCACTTGCCTAACACCCTTCTCTGAGACGTACGATGTAACAACCTGGAATTTCTGAACTAATTTAAAATTTTATTTTTAATTGATTTAATGGATTTTAAGAATTTAAAGTGATTTATTTTGAGAATAAACGATTTAAAATTTATTTAAATTGAAGTTAGAACGTATAAATTTAATTAAAACGAACTCGAAACGGCACGGTAGTTTGAAAATTCGATTTTTAATTTCAAATGAATGTACAAAATTCAATATAAATCGGATTTCAGTAAAACAAGAAATGTTAGAATCTATTTAACTATATATTTCTAACGAATGTGAGAAATTGAGATTTCACTTTATAATTTGTAAGTTATGATCAGTTTAATATTTAAAATACTCGCTATGGAATTTATATATATTTTAATATTATGTATAACCCTTAAAAATAGTCATTTTGCAAATGACCTCCGTTTTCATCGAAATCACTTTCGTTGGATCCGTAATGTCAAATTATTGTTAGCTTTAAAATTTCATAATTTTTTGGAACTAATATGTGAGCACAATAAATTTAAACGTGTTTTCAGTTTCATTTTGAATTCAATAACAAGTTAAAAAGGCTATTTTTCAAACGGTCTCCAAATTCGACGAAATTAATTTTTTTAGGACCACATCATCAAAACATAGCGAGATTTCAATATTTGTAATTTTTGGAGTCAGTATGTGGCCCTAGTAAATTAAAATGTACGTTGGAATTTAATATTGACAGTTATATTAATTTATATTTTAATTTTGATAAAAATTAATGAAAACAGTCGAATTGGCTTACGAAACATGTCCCGGTATTTCCGGAATAGGGGTATTTGGTTAGGGGCAATAGTCGCTGGGATTCGTTTGGAGTTCGAAGTGGTAAACTAGTATTATTAGAATTAAATAATATTATAAAAGGGTATATGTACACTTGGAAACCCTATTCTCCTTCACAATTTAACAGCCGCCGCCGATGGAAATTAAAGGCCAAAATCGCTCAAATCTTTCCTCTTTGATTTCTCCCAATCACTATTGAATTTAAACATGGTTTTTGAATGAAAATCCAAGAGCTTCTCGAGATCTTCACTTCCATACAGGGTTGATCATTCCTGGTGCACCGACATGAGAGAAATCGAGCCTCCAAGGGCCGGTGTTCGCATTGGATTTCGAACCTCCGGATGGCTTTGAGTTGGGGCCCATGATGGCGATGGAAGAGGGCACGACGCCCTTCGATATGGGCTTGTCCGATCTGGGTCAAGACGTTCCTAGGAGGAGCGGCGATGGTGGAAAGCGTTGGAGCTGATGGGTTTTCGGGGTTATGGGGGTTCGGTTATTCTAGGAAGAAGGATTATGGGTTAAGTGTAATTAGTGATGTTAAGTACCTCAATTAATTTCAATAATGTAATCGAATGTATTTACTACCATAACTTTTTCATATGAGATCGAAATTCGACGATTTTAGTTGCGTTGGGATAGTGACAATGAACACTACAACGTGGAAATGACCAGCGCGGAAACGGAAGTTGTTTAAGTTTTTGATAAATTTAAACGCACGTTTAATTTTATTAAAACAGTCCTTAAATAAAGACTGGCGGAGTGGAAACCAAAGTGAGAACTATCTCACTAAAATATTTATACAGTTATTTATTTTATAACTGAAAATATATGAATTGTCGGATTTTATTTTTATTTGTTTAATTAACACAAAAATGTTGTACGGTGCCTGTTATCTCACCTCATTGTTGTTTGAAAACCATAGATGATCTGATTGACTATATTATGGTTTGATTGTGATTCTGCACATATTAAAAATAATGTTAATATTAATGTGGTAGTTGAAATTAAATTATACATATCCATTTATAATTTAAACATGAAAATGGGTTAATTAGAAAAATCATTCGAATCAAATTAGAATTGGTTAAACTTATTAACCAGTGATTAATTTGAATTCATGGTTATTGGTTGAATCCCAACACGAGTCTGGGGATGATAATTAATTCACATCTCTCTTAGATTTAATTGTATGTCAATCGATTGACGGACAGACTGTGATAAGCGTTATTTAATTATTCAATGCTTATATAGTTGTAAATTGCACTCTGGTTGTGAATCGAATATTTAATAGTTGTTTATCACTATTTTTGAATACATGCTATGTATGGAATCCATATAAATAAAATTATATGGTAATTGATTGAGTCTGATTCTAATTTAGAAACAACGAATATTTTAAAATAATATTCTGTAAAGAATCAAACAATGATTTTGACGTCCGATTTCAGATGGACACGAAAATATTGAAATATATGAAGACGAGTTAAGTAGATGTATGCCATTTTAACTCGAACGGATTATTCTGTCGATTTTATTCATTTTATAATGAATATCGAAAAGAATAGATTTCAAAATCTGATATTTTGAAAAAATTATCATTTTAATATTATAATGATATGGAATATTAAATTTTGATTTAAAATTGAAATGGAAGTTGAAATCATTTTAAAATGAATTTACAAACATTTTATAAAATATGTTTTGAATGGAAATCGATGAAATATATTATATTTATTTAAATGGTTTGAATAGAAAGTATCGTGCTGCGACCGTTCACGAATTTCGACCATTGACTTTGATTTTGACATAACGGGATATCCGACCGTTGGATTCTCCTAAAATCGGAACCGTTAGGTTCTCCTAAAATCCGAACCGTTGGGTTCGTATCAAAAAGATCTTTTGAATGGTAATAAAAGATTTGAAATCTAGCGGTTAGATTTTAAGATATGTCCAAATCAGTTTTGGAAAAGGTAGCTATGGATGCAGTTCGGTGTTCGTTATTGGAAACCGACTGTAAGGGCCTTAATAAAATTATTAAAAATATGAATAAATTAGGTAAAATCATAACTAATGATTTGGAAAGATTTTGGATGAAAAATTCCTTGTTTTAAAGGATAAAAGATATTTTTATATAAATCAACTAGTTAATCACTAGAATAAAAATTCAATGATCTTTAGAAATAATAAATTTGATTTGCAAATGGGTTTTTACATAACTAGGAATTCCATCTAAATTGGGATGGATTTGAACGGAAATAATCTTCGGAATATTTCGATATTGGATTCCGTGATTATACGAATATTGTGAGGAATTTGGAAGATACAGATATCGTTATTCCTAATACGATATCCGTTGGTTTCAGAATTTGATATTGAATATAAGCCGATATAATTTTTTATTCAAAGCCATGCATTAATATCAAACTGGACTTTGGGTTTGTTGTGAATGATGTCTTAAATAACACTATCCTTAAACCCAGTTGAGAAAAGAATAAATCTTTTAACCAAGATTTAGTGAAGTTTTCCAATTAATAAAAATAATTCGAATTAAATGGAAGTTGTTTTCGGGTTCGTTGTGAACGATGTTCTAAATGACATTTGTTTTTAAACCCGATTAACAGTGAAGATATGATTTGGAATTTATAATCTTTTTACTAAGATCTAATGGAAATTTTCCAGTAAAGTTTTTCCAATTTAATATATTTAATTGGAATTGAATGGAATTCAATTTGGTAATAATCGAGATGAGCTTCTGTAAAGGAAGACCGTTACTATATATGGATTTTAAAAGGCTTTGTCGTTATTCCATTTATATTATTAGTCTGATACGGAAATTTATATCGATTCTATATTGATCTGCTTCCCGTGAAGATTCCATAGTTAATGGAAGTTGATTTGGGTTTATTGTGAACTATATTTTTAATAACATTGGTTCTTTAACCCAGTTAAAGATAAGATTAATTTATTAAAGTTGAATAATCATAAAATAATGATTTTTGAGATTGAAACCAAGTTAGAGTTTTAATGAATCTTTAATTAGATTGAAATGAGAATAGGGTAATTAAATTTATTGAATTCAAGAAATGATCGAGAATGGAGTACTGCCAGTTTTACTCCATGCGATAGTTAAATCTTTAATTAGATTTGAAATGGGGAAATGATAATTAATTTTACTGATGACACCGTGGGTGTTAGATATGAAGTACTATCAGTTTTGCTCTATGGGATAAATAGGTTTGGAATGGGTTAATAAAATAAATGGTTACTTCGGTAAGGCTCAATAATCCCGACTAGTTAATAAACCTTAATTGGGTTTAGAATTGTTAAAAGATAAAATAATTTTTTTTGAAATTGATATCTAAAGGAAGATTAAAGAATAAGTTTAAAAGAACTTATCTTTGATAAAATTAATTGGAACCTTTCCCCTAAGATGTGAATATTTGAATAAAAGAATATTCTGAATTGGAATGAGGCGTATGATGTGTTTTTAAAGCTCTTGATTATTTATTACAAAATACGCGAGTTATTCGAAAAGAGCAGGTTTATTCCATTATGAATAATTGATACGCCAACTAAAAATCGACGATGAAGACGGTGGTTGAAGACCGAAGATCTTCACATCGTTTGGATGATTACTGATTTCTTAATTGGGTTGTACACCCAAGACAAGGTAATAAGTGGCGATCGTCCAGACGTACTTGGGGATCGACCGGATATGCGAGAATCTCTCTCCTATACAGGACATATGGGACGAGGAATAAGGTGCCTCCGGTTTCGTTCAGACCCAGAACGGACTTGTAAATGGATGTGTGTCTGACATTGGATTTCATTCTGTGTTGATTGATTTCTATTAAATATACATCTGCTTGGTGGCGGAGAATTTATTCTCTTGCTTAACACCCTTCTCTGAGACGTACGAGCTTAGAGGTTATATATTGATAAACATCAGTTTAATGGCATGAATTGTCAGTGTGGCATGCGAAGATGCAAATGATCAAGGCGTTTTGTTGAAAAGCAAAGTCTTGTGGTTGATGATCAAATCACAGCTTTAATTAGCACCGCTTTGTTTATAGCGTTAATTCGTGAGCTTCACAACTCGGTATAAGTCAAAACAGGATGAGGACCTCAGGGAGGCATGACATTTCTTTCTAGCTAGAAGTGGTGTCATGATATGGAGCCCGGACATTTTTACTTATGTGGATGATGGAATGAGGCGCCTCGAATATTGAGTCTCTAATTTTAGGATAGGTCCTATATGACTGGGAAATGTGTGTTTAGGATAGCCAATCCACTAAAGTAAGTATGGGCCGACCCTGTCGCTAACCAGGGTTGCCCGTAGGTGTGATCCTGAGGCATTTTCTAGAGTGTCTCGAAATCGGTGAGGAAGATCTCTAGCCTTGCTTCATGGATGGAATACAATTTCCAATACGTGACTTTCAGTTTAAGTTGTAAACCTATATGGCGACATAGTAGGATGGGGTACTATGCCGTCTATGATTAATACATTTATATTTGAAGTTGATTTCTTCACTTATAGTAATAATAAAAGATAAGTTTCGCGTACCAAGCATATTTGGCCATTATAATGTAAAACTCTATCCTTTGGTTTGTGTTTACATTGTGTGATGGGACCTGAATCTTATAATGGCTTCATTTTTCCTTTTAGCATTGCGCTTTTGGTTTTATGGTTTTCTTGGGAGAAAACCCGTTACGTATTATGTAACAAACCAAAAAATTTCGACGTTTAAATATAATTTAAAATAAGATTTGTTGTTGAGGTTTGATATGGAATTTAATATTTTACTAATTTAAAATAAGATTTGTTGTTGAGGTTTGATATGGAACTTAAAATTTTACTTATTTTTGAGCAAACTAGAATATATCTATATTTGAATTTCAATTTAAATTTTGTCGAACGTATTTTAATAAACTTATAAAGGAATATTCCTTTCTAAAATTAATTTTCATGTGAATGGTTATCGAAATTTAAAGTTTGAATTTTAGATGTCTACGGTTTTATGTGCATTTAGCTTTTATATATTGTGTCCTTTGTTGTATTCTAGCTCTTTTGTATTTATAATATTCTACTTTTGGATTTAATTACTTATTTTTATAGTTACAGTATTTTTACTTTCTTTGGTTTATATTCTTATTGTGTTTATTTCAAATTATCTATGTACTCTAGATGTGTTTATTTTATTTTTACTGCCTTACCTTAAATATGTTTTCTAAATCATTTTTATTTAATTATCTTATTTGAGCTTACTAAGATACTAAATCTTTGTATTTAACTTTTATATGGTAAACGGACAAAATGCATTTTGAAGCTCATGTAATTTTTTTAAAAATAATAATATAATTTATCGTTGAGTATTTGTTAAAAATTATAACACAAACAATGTTGATTGTAATTAGCCTAACATTTTATACCATTCACCAACAACATGGTTCCATCAACTGTTTCTAGTAACGTTCGTTCTAAACCTTCTACCTATTCAGCCCAAAAGTTCAAAATTGTGCCAAAAAAATCTGGTTTAAAATCTTGCTCAAGATTTGGGCAGTGGGAAATATTTGCCACTTGCCTAAACTCAGCTGAACAAATACAACACCTATCGTTGCCTTTCTGTCTGCATCCCACGTGTTGCTCTTCATGGGAAGTTGGTTTCCATCAATTGCATTATAAAAATACGTATCCCATTCCACCATTGAGCACAAAAAAACAAAACTACTCCCTCCGCCTTATTTTTCTATCAGCCATCAGTTCTAATTTCTATTCCTAGATCAAGTCCCCCCCCCCAAATCAAATTCATGTCCTCCGAATCCATCGTAGCCGCCTTTGCGCCCTTCAATCCACCGTAGCCGCCTTCACTTGCGCTGCTTTCACTCCCACATGAGACCGAAGAACCCTTCTCCTCTGGCATCACCTCCTCTGGCGAGCCTCCTCACCATCGCTGACCACCGAGCTGGAGGCCAGGCTTCAATCGATAGTAGCAACTGCTGCTGCTCCTTTTTGCGGACGTGCTTCTGTGGGCTACTGAGTGACAGTAGCTCTGTTGTCATCGCAGCATGGCTCCAACTAGCGAAGCTCTCCATTGCTTTATTCCGGCAAGTTACTATCGGCCACCACTGTATTGCCTTACCCATCTCGGTCTTAAGGTAAGTTTTCTTACAGGTTAAACTTTTTCCATGTACGCCTACTTTGCGACTCGCTAGATATAATTTATGTGAGTTGTTCGCCGTTGCATCTCGTCTTGATCATATGTTGTGTTTCTGTAACGAACTGGAATTTTCGACCCAGAAAATCAACATAAAACCCAGGTTAATTATTCAGCTATCGAACATTCCAGATCATTAATAGAAATAAGTTAGAGGGTGAGAATAGATTAGATAGAAAATTAGAATAGAAGAGGAAGAACACAATCAAAGTAAATACGAATCTCACAGCGGAACGGATAAAATATAATACATAACATAACTTTGCAAATAAACAGTGTATATATATAGAATAACATTATCAGAGTACAACACTTACACACAACGGGAATAACAATAGCTATATAATCCTGAAGCCTCCTACTTCAAGCTCCTCCAAGTATATCTGTAAGGACCTGAACTACTTGACTGCCCGTACAAATTTGGGCACCCAAGAGTTTAGGGAAAACAAAACAAAAATAAACTCTGGGTCAGTCATGGGACTGGTGTGAGTAAACTCAAATCATCGATCTAACTTTTCCAAAATCCTTTTCAAAGAAAAGATAATCGTAAGACCGATCCACACATAAACACAGATGGTTTTTACCTTACGATAACCCAAAACAGTTTTGGAAATCAATACTTCTCTGATATTATAATAATGTCTAATCACAAGTAATTAGAATCTAGCAGAACGCTTGCATCTCACGTTCCACATATATAGTATACAAACAAAAGTTGTAGGCGCTTATTGGAGATTGGATTCCGACCTTGACAAGGTATGGGACCACCTGCCGATAGTGTATCTCTAGAGGCAATACACTGGGTTCAACAAGAACATCTTGCAACCCGGCCCTCACATGACCGACCACTCATTTCGCTTGAGTGTATCGAATGTATACCACAAACGGTTGGGAGCTACCCACCGTCTTCCCGAAAAGGGACAGCATCGAAATAGACAATAGAATGAAATGGATTTTCTCTTGATAGGTGATATACACCCTAATGGGTGCGACCCACATAGCCATGCTGCCTGCCCGATTTCTGTCATTTCTCGGTTGATGAGGCTTGAGGTCATTACGTATCTTTTGAAACACTTGACAGCCATTCACTTTGAATGCCACATCGTCATACCCGCCAAATCACAAATTGATTTCCCCAAAAATACCACAGGTATAAAGCTAAGAGAAACGAATTCCTCCGCCACCAAACGTAAGTACGTTTGAAGAGATCAACTTACGCGATCTGTTAGATATACTTTGTCAGACATTCGTCCTTTCACGTTTGTCCTGGGACTGGACAAACCGAAGGCACTATTCTGTAAACAGGATAGCCCTTGCATAACTCCGTCTTCAATATTTGATCTCAACGCTAACGTCCATACAGAGTGGTTTCCAGATAATGAATCTGATCCCGGTCTCTCCGTATTGACGACGGAAAAATGGTCAAAAACTTCGATAGTCGGTGATTTAACTATCAAAGAAAACAGGTGTGCAAACAACGATATTATTTCCAGATGGAAATTCTATCGATCAATCATCATTCAACATTTAACTCTTTATCTTAAATTATCTTTAATTTATCCATTTCCCCATTCTACATATTCGTAGATTCTTATTTTCTAAATTTAGAAAATATACTTTATAAATCATTTGGAAAACATCACCACATTTACTTCCATTTCTTGTATCCTATATTATAAAACATTCCTGATCCTTATTTGGAAAACGTTTCCAAACTTCTTCCTTTGATTTAAACCGATGTTTAAATAAAACACCTCTAAACCAATTCGAACTCTTCCAATCATTGGCTCAATTCACTTGACCAATCTTCACTACCAAACCTTACCCATCCCTTAGTTAAAAACGAAGCCAATCAAGTTGGGGTATAATCTACCTCTCAGACCTTAACTGAACGACATTTCTAACTTCGGGATAGACAAAATTCAACTTTCAAATCTTTTAACACACTTCCTTATGTTGCTCTCGGACTCGATTTACGAATCCACTTCTTTTACCAAAATCCTTTGATTATAACCAAAATGTTATAACTTCAGGCTTTCGAAATATATTAACTTAAATCTAGTGTATATAACTTAATTTGGATAAATGACAATCTACTTATTGAGTATCAATAAGTAAACTAAATTTTGAAATGGAAAGTAAACATTACTTCCCTTAATTCGATTATGTCGAATTCCAATGTATAATTCACTCTCGAATAATCACTATTCTATAATTCTCTCCTTCGAATAAACTATATTTGATTCCTCTTGTTCGAATAACTAATATTCGATAATCCTTTTCTTCGAATAACTATATTCGAAAATCTCCCTTCGAATAAACCATATTCGATAATTCTCTACTTCGAATAATTATTCGATTTAACTCACTCCGAATGAACTATATTCGATTACCCTTCTCAAGTAAACTATATACGATAACTCTACTTCGAATAAGTGATATTCGATAACTCTACTTCGAATAAGTGATATTCGATAACTCTACTTGACTAATTAGACTTATTAACTTCTATCGATTAACTACTATTAGATTTTACACCATTCGCTTGACTCTAGATCACAGCGGTCACAATGGTTACGCCTGATTCCCTCAGGAAACATCCGACTACCATAGGCTATCTGCAGCCCTGCGAATTACGCTAGCAGTCGTACGAAATGGCAACTCTTCCTGAGTAACTAGGTTTTACTAACTCTACCCCTATATAACTATATTTGATCAACTCTGATTGAATAACCAATATTAATTTAAATCCAACTCTGATTAACTAAGTTCAATTACTCTATCCGGTCAACTCTTTTATTTGAATAACTAATATTTGATAATCTCTCTCTCTCTACGGATTTTATTTAATCCCTTTTACATTTCGAATATCGAAATGGATTTCATCGCTCCCTTTAAAACAACTCCAATTTCCTATTATCCAAATTCACTATTGAATTTGCAAATCTCAATTATCCACTGATAATTATATTCTAATTCATTTATAAACTCTGTTTATAAATCTCAGCACTTGTTTTCATTATTAAACAAGTTATTCATTTCTAACCATTCGAAATTCCCTTTCTGTTTAACTTTACTTAAAAACCCACTTTTCTTAATAAATGTGTTTATTCGCAAAACCTTTGCTTAAATCCATTTTTCATACCAATGGTGAAAAATATTCCTTTATATTAACTCTTTAGTTTGATTTCGTATTAAAAACGATATCTCATTTTCAATTTCAATTTATATTTTATTTACAGAGTTATTTGTATAAAAACTCCTTTTAACTTCTAACACGTAAAATCTCACTTAATTTACCCTTTATAATGCTGAATTCCTATCCATAAAATATCGGTGTTAAACCGATTTCTAATTCTCTATATAATTTCGACTTATATATTTTCATTTATCAAAAGATAAATGTTTTTATTTAATTTATAAAATATATTTATAAATTGAACTTCTCAATTCATCTGTTAAAAACAGATTTCTATTTAAAATCCACTTTGAAAACATCTTCTCGTTGTTCTTTTATATCTCGAAAATTCTTTTTTATAATTCCATAAATTTCTAGAACTATATTTTTCCATAAAATTCTTCATCTACATGTTATTGTCTCCATTATGTATTTTTAACCAAAAATGGTCTTTTAGACTTCCATATCGATTATCAACTCTATACATAGGTTCCTTATTGACTTTTCAAATAATCTACTTTTATAGAATCCATTTGATTTTATAAGATTCTAGAATCCCATATTCACTTCGTACATTCCTTTAAAAAATACTTTGATTTTATACGAATATTTTCATTTCAATATACATTTTGAAAATTCCTTCTTATATAAAATCCGTTGATTTTATATAAATATTTTATTTCAAATTTTAGTTTGGAATTCTCTTTCCACATTCCAGTTTTTTCCTTTGGTATTTAAAGTTACCAAACAACCACAATCAACACACCAAATCAACAACTGATTATAATCACATCATATGTCACAATATAGAAGAAACAGTAAAATAAATGTTGAGGAACCCAGTTGGGTTCCTCCGACCTTTTTCCTTGCATCCACAGATGTCAGTCAACACAAATATAAAATATTCTGATAAACAGAGTCAATATTTCGATACGATTTATATATATCGTTATCGATAATTTCAGCCAACTGACTAGTAGTTCAACCAAACACCCAACACACAACAAAGAAACCAATAATTTCAATTCTAATAATACTTTATAGAATTATAAATTGATCAGAGTTAGTGAGAGTTACTCACATTGGACGGTTATCGTTAAATAACGATAATTGGTCATTGATTTGATTCAGGTGCTAAATTCCACCATAAATCCAAACGAGCTCTATTTTACTCCCGGTCCATTCCATTGGGTAGTGTCCGTCCATACGATCTTGTTGGATCTCGTTTTGCTGAATTTCGTTAACATATGAACAAATTATGAATTTTCTAAGTTTTGTACATTTTTAAAGGGTCATTAAAATATAAAAGTAACTAATTTAATATTATCCTTGATTAAAAATTCCTTAATCATGCTTACTGGTAAAACGTGATTCCCCTAATTGGAATTAACGGCTGCTCCTCAAAACACTTACCACCGTCGACTTCTTCTTTGATTTCAAACTCACATCCTCCACAAAAATCAATGGTATTATCCTAATCACCACTTACTCTGTAATCCATCATCTCCCCGCTAATCTGTTATTCCCTTTTCTTCCTCCCAGCGTACTCACGACGCTTCACAATGGCCATTACAGCGATTTCAAGCCATCGTTTCTCCCTAATCTCTAAACGATTTTCAAAACTGAAACCTTCTTTAAACTCTCCTTCGAAAGTCCTTCCACCCCTACGACTTTCGCTCCACTCGCACCTCCCTTTTAATTTCCATCGTGCCCAGCTTCTCGCCAGAACCGCAAAACCCACAACAACTTTAACCACCGATTCCCCTGATTGTCACCACCAAGATGCTAAATACCTTGCTGAGCTCGGAAACGATCCTTTAATAACCCATACACGCACCAATTTCCCTATACATTGAACCCTAGTTTTGCGTTCAGAACTGGAGCAACAACAAAGCTCATCGCGGCCCATACAACTGGTATAGAAAGGAAGCCGGTCCCAAAACAATTTCAAAGACACTGGTTTTGTAATTTTTTGTAATTTATTTGAATTTATATTGATTTTTGAATGAGGACATTTGCTGTGGATTTTTCTTGGATGGTGGCGGCGCAGATATTGAAGAGAGAAAAATGAGGGTTAGGGTTAGGACAGTGTAGTGATATTTATAGGGTAGTAAAAATATTTTTTTATTTGATTTTCATATTTATTTTATCGTATCGCTGTTTGTATACGCTGTTTAAAAATTCTTGTGATCATACACAATACTCAAAAATCACGGAAATGGATATGCGGCTACAGTTTGACATTGCGGACCCAACGAAACTGGTTTCGTCGAATTCCGACTTCGTATGCTTACACAGCGTATTTTTAAAGTCAGAAAATCATCCGTTTTTCACTTTAAAATCCCATACGGCCATATACTAACCCCAAAAATCACGGAAATTGAAATCTAGCAATAATTTGACATTACGAATCCAACAAAATTAGTTTCGTCATATTCTGAGGTCGTCTGCAAAAGTGGCTATTTTTAAAGCTCAAAATAGACCATTTAAATATATAAATATATTTAAAAACATTTAAATTTGATATTTAAAAATAAATATTATCGTATATATTCACAGTGGAATACCATACAGCTCCACTGGGTTTTGTAACTCGATATTTCAAAATTCCCAGTTATATCGATATTCGATTTATATAAAAAATCCTTTATAATACAAATAAATCGTTATAAATTATAAAGGAATTCCATAGCGACTTTTCTAAATTTTGATTTGGACATAAATAAAGATCTACACGACGAAATCCTGATTTTTCTCTTTCACTAGAAAGATATACTCCACCAGCTTCGTACGTTTCTTGTTTCATAGAAATCCGATTTAAAACGAATCTTGTACATTTAGTTGAAGTTCAAATCGCCAAATAGCGAACTGCCACACCATTTCAAGCTTGATTTTAATTATATTATAATTATACGTTCAAATTGCCGATTAAATAATATATTCGCCAATATAATTCAACTCTAAACTGATATATATATATATATACTTTAAATAATCTAAATTCACAATACTGTGAAATTCCACTATTTTGATAATTCTAGAACTAGATATATTACTATATTATTTATTTCAATTAAATATTCAATATTATCCAATTCTGGTCATTTTAAATAACCAAACCATTATTTAAATAATTAAATATATTAATTGTATCGCTGAAAAATGCGGGTCGTTACCGTTTCTTATCTTTCTCACCTAATTGCCAGAACATACTGCTTGGGATTTATAGTTATATAGCACTATTACCTACTGCCTTTAAATTCTGGGCTTAGACATTTCAATTAGTTGGGCCCGAATATATGGTTACGTTCAATAGCTTTAGCAACTATTGTTCCGTCTCGCTTGGTCCAAAGCTTCTCGCTACTATACATGCTCTAGGTTCCTGTTCAAGTCTGCATTTTCATAATTGTAAGGTCCTGCATATAGGAATTTTGTTCATACGTGTCCTAGCTTAGTCATGGTAATGCATGTTCGTATTAGTGTAGTAACAACATGCTGAATCTAAGTATTTTATACTCGACCTTTATAAACATTTACACCATATAAATTATTCACTTTCAGTAAAGGTTTGCAAAGATTTGCCTTAGTAATCCATGTCCACATTTTACCATGACAGCACACCAAAATTTAAGTTTCCATACTTGGATATATAATTATATTTACACCATATTTGCTAACTAGAATGGTCTGTCACTTTGTTTGCATGATTGTTTGTATAATTCCTCACCATGATTTTGTCTCGGCCAATCTTGAAGCTTGCATTTCTTAGAGTTTGAGTTAATCCTTGGGTATATGTGTAACTTTGGAATAAAATGCCATACAAACAAGTTTAACTGTCATCTAGTGTTGTGTTAAGCTTCACTGTCCATTTCTGCATGTCACATCTTTTAATTGGTAGGCATGCCCTCTCATGTTAGGAACAGACATTTGACCCTTTGTTGTATTGGCACACACAGTAGCACATATCATTTTGGCATATTTTGGTTGTTAAACATTTGTGTTGAAATTTTCCAGTGTTTTTATTTACATTTTCGTTGGGCAATGTTTGAAGTTTATTGCCACTTGACCATATTGCAAAACTGCTGTTGGGTTTCTACGATATTCTCATGCATTCATACTACAACATGTATTTATGTCCACTTACATGTTCATATATAGTCTTATAGTATTGATAATGGCCTACCACACTTGAACTTGGGTATTCCCATTTTGCCTCGTCAAAATCTGCACGTATGGTTCCCTGTTAGGTCATGAATGGATTCCTTTAATTAATTAAGATTTGCTGCTTTTATTTCACACTGCATGTACTATGCATTATGATGATTCCTCCCACGTCTTAAGTTAATTGGTTTTGAGTTGGTCACTTCCATAAGTTACACCTTAATGTATGCATGAGCTCCCCATTATGTGTTGATCTTCTCGCCTGAAGCTATAAGCATTTCACTTTGTTTTATATAAACAATTCATGCCTACATCATGTACTATTTGAGTCTCTGTAATAAATTTAGTACCTGCATGGGATGGTTACACTCATTGGTGACATACTTTAAATTAAGCAAACAACCCATACCATTCATTTCGAAAGTTAGTTGCCTTGTACCCCTCTTGGCTGGTCACACTTGTTATTCTCTGATATAAGCTTTATATGTTGCATGCATGTTATCTTTACATCTCACCATCGGCTCGGATCTCTTTGCCACATATATACAGTAGCTCCTTTTAAAAGGCACACCATTGTCTTATTTCAAATCATGCAATACATGTAAATTTTTCCATGAACCCGCCATCTCGTCTCGATTTATGCATATGGCTTCCTGCTTCGTTCATAATGTTGATCTTACTAGTTCACGTTGTGGCAGTTCATTGGTAGTTATGCTCGTTTTTTTAGGATTAAACAAATTATATTTAACTTGAAATAAGTTTATTCCTGACTTGGGTGTTTTGTGCTTTGCATGGGACACTCGGGTCAGGCCCTAAGTGTTCCAGCTTTAAAATTCAGATCGCGAACAAGAGAGGACGCGAAGACGCACACGCGCATACTAAGCTCAACAAAAATTTGTAAAATTTTATTTATCCGAAATATCATGTATACAATATATTTTTCCGCTGTGCAAACTTATGTAAACTCTGATATTATATGAAATTTTATTCCACTGCAAATTATTCTATTATGTGATTCTGTATTGATTTCGTTTAAACCGCGTAAGCCAATAACAATATGTCATTTCAGACGTCTAGAGTTGGTTCAAACACCGATATTGGATGGTCAGAATGCCAGGTCATTACAGCTGGTATCAGAGCTTTGGTTCATATGAAGCTTGGCTTATTTGGTTTAAAAACTCATTAGAAATGAGGTAGAAATACCTTAGAATGAGCAGTATTGATATTAGAATCAGTGTATTTTGAAAATAAAATATTTTTAAAGGAATTTTTAGAAAATTAAAACCTTTAGAAGAGATTTTGAAAAATAGAATATTTTGAAGAAGATTTGAATAAATATTTCCATAAATAAAAGCTTCTTGTGGCTTTTGCGGTAAAGATTTTTGAAATCAATCGTTGAGCTGCCAAAAATTTCAAACAAATAATGAACTTGTTTTTCCAAGCAACTTCTTTTGGTTAAGAATTAAGGAAGTACTAAGTACAAGTTTCGGAAAGTATACTTAAAAACTTGGTAATGCTAAAGTTTGATAAAGCGAAATTTAAACGATACTCGACTTGAGAAAATGACGGCAGATGAAACGTGATTTGAAACGGTACTGAAATGGACTTGGATCAGATTGAAATTTGCTCAGTGTTTTCTATCTTTATTTGAACCATTTTGTTAAATTTGATTTGCGGTTAAATTTGTTCTACCAACCTATACTATCTAGCCTTAAGCTATCCACTTTATCCATTATTTTGCTAAACTATTTGTTTCTTGTATGTTTTGACCTTACTTAGCGGTTTACTATTTATGTATATCCAGCGATTATCTATTTTTCTGTTCATACCCAAGCTTCTATTTTTGTAAATTGTTTATATTTAATCATTTTATTTAAATTTATTACTCTACTTATTTGTGTTTAGCTTTATATAGTACATTCCTTGTTTTGCTTAAATTCTTTTGTATTTGTGATTGTATTGAACCATTTTATTTTAATATAGCATTTAAACTTACTTACTTAACTTTTTATTTAGTATTTAATTATTTGTATTTGTTTTATGTATTGTGTTCACCGTTCTAGCTCTTTATACTTATAACATTTTATTTAGATCTAATTGATGCTTAATAGTTTATGGTATTTCACTTTTTAACCCGTTTTATTTAGCTTATGTTTTATTATATTGCGACTTACCTATTTTATACTAAAGAAAAACATTTATTTCATTCAAATTAATTTTACTATTGTACTTTACTATTTTACCTAAATTATCTTTTACCTAACCATTTTATTTCGTTTACACTTTTGTGAAAACTTTATTTATCTTCAGCTCAGACTATTTAATTATTTTAGAAAGGTATGTATTTTGATCTATGTAAGTTTGGTCCAAGTAAATTAAGTAAGAAAATTCGATCGGAGAGCAATACGCGCGGTGTAAATGCAAATCAAATATGATGATTGGATAACAAGGTTGATTTGAGAATATGAATTTAGATTCAAAATAATTTTGAGGTGAAAAGTTCAAAGAAATTAAGATTTGGATAAGAAAATTTTGAACGAGATGTGCAAAAATAAATTTAAAGATATGGGAATGTTAAATAATTTTAAGTTAAGACGGACTTAACGTGAATAATAAGGGATAAGCGCCAATAAGATATTTTGTCAGATACTAAAAAGATATTTTTGAAATGAACCATACTTAAGAATTGAAAAGGTAACTTTTAAGTGAGCATATTTATTAAGACATATTATCCTATATTTGAGAGCTTGATAATTGCATTTAATTATAACAAATGTCTAAGTGGGGGAGAAACCGCATTTCCCCTATTGAACCTGTATGAATGAATCGAATGGAATTTACTCAACATGTAATCACTTATGGTGCAAAGAAAAAAAAAGGATTTTTTAAAGTAAAATTTACTCAAGAGAAAATTTATTCGAGTATCCCATGATTGAACTGCTGATACTTGCGTCCTTGTGTGCATTGGACCTTCCTATCTCGGCCTTGATTAAGCTCTTCCTTTGGATTTGAACCATTGATCTTGAGTAATGTCAATCATACCTTTGTACCTTATGAATTTGGCCACGTGTTTTGATTCGAACCGTCATTCTTGTTAGGTGCTCATTTGATCTTGAACTTCTACCTTGACTTAATCACATGGAATTTAACCTGGTCCATGTATGTATACCTCTTTGTGTCAAACGAAACCAAGAGAGAGTTCAAACTAGATAACTTTGATTTGGTTGAAATGTTATGTAACGAAACCTCAATAATTGAGCTTTTCATAGTAATTGAAAGTGTTTGAAATATATAATCCAACTCATACAAGAAAAATTGGATTTTGAAATGTAAATTTTGAGGATTTGTTTCGTAAATTTTGAAATCAATGTTTTACCAATACCAGTTTGAATATATGCATAATAAGAGTGTGTAGCGGAAGCTTGATGGTATGTTGAATAAAAATCGAAAGATTTTCCCCATCGATAGGAAAATGTGATTTTTTTTAAATAAAACGTGATAAGAATGAACATAAATACTGTATGGTGGTATAAAAGGATTTTGATTTAAGATATGCTTGAATTACTCTGAAAATAATTCGATTTTATGAATTGTAAATGAATTCTACAAATGCCGATTGAAGTTCTTAAAAAATTTATATTATCAAAATAAGAACTTTATTTAGAAATCACGGAAATGTTTCAAAACAATTTGAAAATGAAAATTTGATCAAACGAAAGATTGTTATGACTTATGTATAGATTATAAACGATTTTCCTACGCTTTAAATTCAAAAAGCTTACTTGATTTGAAAAGAACGATAAGTAGATCATATTGATCAAATTTGATTTCCAATTGTTTAAAGGAAAATTTTATGGCAAAATGAATTTCCTAAAAAATATCAGCTTATGTATGATTATTGAAAGTGTTATTTCTAAATAAAGTGTAATTTATGAAGCTTGATAAGATTTTAATGATTCTTAAAAGTCTTTGATTTAGACTTCAAATATTTGAATAAGATCATTAATTTCGAAATATAAAGGATAAGCTGTATGTTTGGAAGTTAAAATTATATTTTCAATTGTTCAGAATTGCTTTCCAAATTATTTTGGATATAATGAATAGTTTATAAATTGATTTATGAACTACGAAAATTTCGATGACTTGATTCCCGATATTTGAAATGTTTGAAGGACAATAATACTATGATTGAAAGTATTTGTGAATTATTGTTGCGAAATAATGTAACACCCCACCTCCACCAAGGTGGCTCTTGCAAGCACTCTGACTTTGGAGGTGCGTTTGAATCAGGTAAACATGCATAATGATATATCAAGGCAGAACAAGAACATATGTATATATGTAAACAGAGTAAATAACATAGATAAAACAGCGGAAGATTTCAAAACATTTCAAAACAAGTCTGGTACAACATAGCTTTCCAAATAAACAAGTCTAGATAAAACAACATCAACTGAAAAACTGAAATAAATAAGTGCTATCCCCAATTAAGTGGTAACCATAGCTAGCTTCATGTCGAAACCGTACATGAGCTGAAATCCCACAAGCAAGCAATCCGAAATCCAAGATAAGCTCCAGTATTCCCTCCCTGAGAACCTGGGGGGGGGGGGGGGGAACGGAAGAAAAGAGGCGAAAGAAAACAGGTCAGTCAAAAAGACTGAGTAAGCCCTACTACAATCAATGTAAACTGATAAAGTTAACTGGCATGAGCAGCAGGGATGAACATAAGGATAACAATATACTAGCATGATGATTAACTAACAAGGTAGATAAAGGTGTCATCGCATAATCAGGATTAAGGTTTTGCACCATAGGTGTACTAGCAAACTAACATGACTTGAATAAACAAGTATTGATCCCTTGGCCCAAGCTTTGGCCCAATAACATGAAATGACCCTAATACAAGGTCCAACCAAACGGTCTAGTCGATCGGCTCCCTAAGCCTAACTCGTCACGTGTTGGTGTCAATACGGCCCAATCATAATTGTAGTCGAACTGTGCCGGGTCCACCCTTCGGGTGTATCAAGCCCTAGGGTGTCAACCCCTGGACACCATGAACATGAGTGCACAGTCCCGATCTACTGGTACCCGTGCATGTTTTCTCCGGCTACGGACTATGTGCACGACCAGAGTCCGCCCGGAACTACACCGGCGTACCCTCTGCCGTCGCTTTTGGTCACTTACCTCCAGTCCGGTAATCGTGCCCCCACCCTAGCCTAGTCCCTAGGGTCATGATGATACTAACTTGGGATTACTGCTGGAGTGGGCCCCCATTGCTAGGATTTTTCTAGTGGGTTAAGTACGGTTTAACCCTCTTGCTAATCCTGGATTAACTTGGTTAAGTGTAACGATGAGTTCACGACTTAACCCCGATTAATCTACCAAGCCCAAATTGGTTAAGTATTAAGTGGACCATGACTTAACCCTAATCACGAGGCATTAATTAATTTAATGCGCCTTAACCTCTCACATTAGACCTTGTTGTGGTTACTAGTTAAGCCGGGCGGGTCCGGGTAGCTTTACACCACAACTTGGTCTAACCTCGGGTTCAAGGTACAACATGACCAACTTCTCACATTGGGTCCTATTGTTTGTAGCAACTAGTTAAGCCGGTCGGTTCCGGGTAGGTTTACACTACAAACTCAACCCAACCTCGAGTTGGCCACACTTATCTTTTCTAAGTGTCATGTCCATCATGTTTCCAAAACATGTTACAAGTTTTCAAGCAATTGGGTAGACCTAACTTAATAGGTAAATTCCCAATGGGTAGACCTAACTTAATAGGTAAATTCCCAAGCTTATGTTTTATGTCTTTTAAGTTTACCCAACCCCAAACGCAATCCCATCGCTTACATATCACAATAGCGCATAAAGGATAGAAAGAGGGAACTTGGCATAATCATGACATAAAGGTATTTAAGCCACAAGCTTAACATGGGGGCATATGAAATGTTCATATGTTCATACACTTGCATATTACATTTTTAGGCCTCAAAAGCATGCATAAAACCAAACTTAGCATATTGGTGATATATGGTGCTAAATGACATGTAGAGATGGCCATAAGTTCGCATTTAGCCTCACATGCAAGTTATCATAAGAGATATGATAACTTACATGTTGCTAAAATGTAACCTTTGGCATAAAGCTTAAAGCTTTATGTTCATAAACCCAAAATAAGCTTGCATAACATGATAGCATGAACAAAATGTTCAACCCAAACTTGCATAACATAACTTGGCATACTTGCATATAAACTTGCATTTCACAACATGATAAACTTGCATATAAACTTGCATATCACAACATGATAAACTTGCATATAAACTTGCATATGACAACATGATAAACTTGCATATAAACTTGCATATCATACATTTAACTTTAGATTTTAAGTATGAAAGTAGAATAGGGCTTACAATGCTTAAGAAGTCACAAAAATATGACAAAGCCCTTATGAAATCAATTAAACCCAAAATGCAAGAAAAACCCTTGAGCCAAAATGATCAAGACTCTTTCTTTATGATGCAAATATATAAACTTGACTTGAATGCAAGCTAATGATGCTCATACAAGTTTGAAAACACTTGTATGCATGGAAAATCACATAGGAATTTATTTAGGAATTTTATGAAGAGAGTGGAGGCCATGAGAGGATTGATTTTGCCATAGTTTAGTTGTATGAATGAATAATGATGATTTAGGGTAGGTTAGGGTCTTATTTATAGATTAGGCAAGTGTTTTAGGCCATAGGATTAAACCTAGATTCAATCCAAGCCATCAAAGCATGTCTTGGGGATGAAGTCAAGTGTAGGAACCATCTAGGGCATTTAGATTAAAGATGAACCATGAGAACCATTCAAATGCAAAATCTGCATTTGAGCGAATCGGCCCACGGGTTGACAGCCAAACACCCTGGATTAACCCCTAGTCGACCCAGCGAGCTCGGGTCGACCTCAAAAATCGGCCGGTTCGGTTATTCCCCTCTCCCAATTCGTTGTTTTGAACATTTTTGCATATTTATTTATTTAATTTTCAATTATATATATATATATCAATATATATATATTTCTCTGCGCAACCCATTTCACTTAATTAAGTATACTTTTGTTTGGGAATTTTTCGTGAAACTTCGCGAGGCCATATCTTGGTCATACGGACTCCGATTTTCGAAAACTCGGACTCTATTTCGCGTATTTTTCCGAGACGAACGCAATGGCATAGCCCGTTTCCCTTGATTCAGATTTTACAATTTAATTCTGCCTTCATTTATGTTATAACATGTTATTCAAAAATACGGGTTGTTACATTCTTCCCTCCTTAAAGGATTTCGTCCCCGAAATCTCCAAGTTAGGAAGAACGTATCCTACCATCCATCATCCATCTACTCAAAACATCATCCACGAGCAATCATTGTCCTTAAAAGGTTCTAAATGCTGTATGATCATATGCAAAGGTGTGTGTATATGTACTTATCTAATGCGAAAATCAGGAGGTTACTGATTCAGTAAACCCCCTTAATGCAAAATATGTTAGTGAAATGAGTCCATATGTATGCAAATTCCTAACATGATTTATAATCTCTACATGAGTGCACATAACATTCATCCATATGCAACATCCACGTGATAGCATAACAAGTTTTCATCCATGAATAAGCATAAACACTCATGCATATGCGGTATGAAAGTGTGTGAGCCGATCTTAGTGCCTAACGTGTATTATGCATCCACGAGTATCCACTTGCAAACACTTGCAACCACTTGCAACCATCAAGCATAACATGTTTCAAACACATGTTTCATCCAAAGGGTTTCTACCTAAGGTTCTCATGACAAGATTAACACGATAAACTAGATAAACATGGATAGCAAAGAGAAAGATATGCTAACAAAGAAAAGAGATTGAGAGTGTACCCTCAAAAAGGAATGGATAAAGCCCACGCATCTTCTCCTCGGTTTCCCAAGTTGCGTCTTCTTCGGCTTCACCCCATTGAACCTTCACCAATTTGACCTCTCGATTCCTTAGCTTCTTGGTCTCCGTCCCCAAGATACGAATCGGAGCTCTCCTCAAGGTAGCCTCTTTCTCCACTTCTACATCTTTTAGAACACTTGGCTCAACAACCTCTGCTGATTCATGTAAACACTTCCGGAGATGCGAGACATGAAAAACATCGTGTACTCCAGCAAGCTTCTCGGGCAACTTCACTCTATAAGCCATCTGCCCGATCCTCTCTATAATAGGGAATGGTCCAACAAACCTCGGTGCCAACTTCCCAACAGCTCCAAATCGGACCACATTCCGCAAAGGAGAAACCTTCACGAAAACCATATCCCCAACATCAAACTCCAAATCCGTTCTTCGCTTATCAGCATAGGATTTCTGTCGGTCTTGGGCCGCTTTCATCCGTCTCCGAATCAACTCGATCTTCTCGGATGTATCTCTGATCATATCAGGCCCAAGTATAAGCTCATCTGTAGTCTCCCACCAACATGTAGGCGACTTGCACGGCCTCCCATATAAAGCTTCAAATGGTGCCATCCCTATGCTTGCCTGATAACTGTTATTATATGCAAACTCAACAAGAGGAAGATGGTCTTCCCAAGTACCACCAAAATCCAGAATACAAAGCCTCAACAGATCCTCGAGTACCCTATTCACCCTTTCGGTTTGACCGTCCGTCTGTGGGTGATAAGCCGTACTTAGATTCAACCTTGTGCCCACAGCTTCTTACAAGCTATTCCAGAATTGACTTGTAAAGATTGGGTCACGGTCACTGACTATACTAGAAGGGACTCCATGTAGTCTCACAATCTCACGAAGATATACAGACGCTAGCCAAGATGCGGTCCTCTTGCTCTTCACCGGAATGAAATGAGCACTCTTCGTAAGTCTATCCACAATAACCCAAATGCTCGTATTCCCTTTCCTTGACCTTGGTAGCCCATCGATAAAATCCATGGAAATACTCTCCCACTTCCATAGTGGAACGTCTAGAGGATGCAATAGCCCACCGGGCTTCTTCGACTCGGCCTTAACTTGCTGGAAAATGATACATCTAGAGACAAATTCTGCCACATCCTTCTTCATCCCAGGCCAATAGAAAATGCACTTCATATCTTTATACATCTTATCTCCGCCCGGATGTATAGTCAACTTAGAGCGATGCGCTTCCTCAAGAACTCTTCTTACTAGATCTTCTACCATTGGAACACATAACCTTCCGTCTCTCCTCAGCCAACCCTTGTCATCAATAGAATATCGAGCGAGATGACTAGACGTCTCTCCTCGAATTAGCTTATCCATAATCTCAATTATCTGAGGGTCTTCTCTCTGCGAAGCCCCAACTTGATCAAGAAGGGTAGGTCTGAGTTCCAGAGATGCTAAAGAACCGGTCATCGACTCAATCGCCAAAGAGAAATCAAAGGTTGCCACATACTCTAAATTCTTCATCTCAACGAATAGAGGACTTAGGGTCAACCTTCTTCTACTCAATGCATCTGCTACCACATTCCCCTTGCCAGGGGTATAAGCTATCTCAAAATCGTAGTACGCCAAGAATTCCATCCATCTTTGTTGCCTCAGATTTAGATCCTTCTGAGAAAAGAGATACTTCAATGACTTGTGATCGGTATAAAGCTCAAATCTTTCTCCCAGAAGATAATGGCGCCAAGCCTTGAGTGCATATACTATTGCTGCCAACTCTAAGTCATGAGTGGGATAATTCTTCTCATGCACTTTGAGTTGTCTACCGCCAAAGCATATCACTCTTCCTTCTTGCATAAGAACAGCTCCTAACCCCGTGCCACATGCATCGGTGTATACGGTAAATAACTTCCCTCCATCGGGCAAAGCTAGAACAGGTGCTGATGTGAGGGCTCTCTTGAGCTTCTGAAAAGCAAGCTCGCATTCTATGCTCCAAGCAAAAACTAAATTCTTCTTCGTCAATTTAGTGAGAGGAGCGGATATCTTTGCGAAGTCCTTGATGAACTTCCGGTAGAAACCCGCAAGACCTAGAAAACTTCTTACTTCGGTTGCACTCCTTGGAGTCTTCCAATCCTGAACTGCCACTACCTTAGCGGGATCCACCGCTAAGCCTTGCTTAGATACTATATGCCCAAGGAATCTAACTTCCCTTCTCCAAAAGTGACACTTGGAGAACTTGGCCTTCAACTGATGCGCTCTAAGCGTATCCATCACCTCCATGAGATGCCTTGCGTGCTCTTCCTCATCCTTAGAGAAGATCAGAATATCATCTACGAAGACCACGACAAACTTGTTCAAGAACTCCCTAAACACCCTACTCATCAAGTCCACGAAATATGCGGGTGCATTAGTCAAGCCGAACGGCATGACAAGCCATTCGAAGATTCCATCTGGAGTTCTGAACGCAGTCTTGTCTATACTATCTTCAGCTACCCTGAGCTGATGGAACCCCGAAGCAAGATCAAGCTGAGAGAAAACAGAAGCACCGACAAGCTGGTCAAAGAGATCATCAATCCTCGGTAACGGGTGTCTTCTTAGTCAACTTATTCAACTCTCGATAGTCAACGCAAAGTCGGAGAGAACCATCCGCCTTGGTAGCAAATACCACAGGCGCTCCCCATTCAGATATACTTCGTCTAATGAAGTTCTTCTCAAGCAACTCTTTCACTTGCTTACTTAGCTCCCGCCTTTCACGCGGAGCCATGTGCCGAACGGGCAAAGAAACAGGCTTTGCATTATCCACCAGATAAATGCGGAAATCAATCTCTCGCTTAGGGGGCAACCCCCTAACTTCATCGAAAACATCCGGATACTCTCGAACCACTCTCACAGACTGAAGAGTTTCCATTGACGAGTCGAGTGATTCCAGATAGCACAACATGACGGGACCTCTCGGATCACAAGAAATCTCTACGGTGTTTCCGAGGCGAGTCACGAGCCTCACAACCCTATGCTCACAATCAAGAATGGCTCCATATCTGGACAGCCAATCCATGCCCAATATCAATCCGTATCCCCTAAAACCAAGAACATAAGCACTGCACAAGAACTCTACACTCAGTATAGAGATCCTCAAATCCCCACATATCATAGACAAATGGGCGGAACCCCCAATAGGATTTGAGACACAGACGGGATCATCTACCAAGCTAGTACTAAGGTGCAAACTATCAACAAGATCAGATGAGATAAAGCTATGCGATGCACCAGAATCAAACAAGGTACGAACTGGAAAATCAGAAATATATACAAGGCTCTCAACAGAAATACTACCTCGATCGGGAACTGGAGCGACATTGAGAGCATGAACTTGCCCTCCTGAAGGTCCAGCACGCTGAGTCTGACCCTGGCCTTGCCCTTGCTTCCTCGGGCAATCCTTACTGAAATGTCCAGTCTCACCGCAGAAAAAGCATTCACCATTCTTCCTTTTCCTCTTCTTACAATCCTTAATAAGATGCCCAACTGAACCGCAATAATGGCACTTCCCCTTGTTGTTCTTGCCCTTGTTGTTATTGCCCTTGTTGTTGTTCCCCTTGTTGCCTTGACTCTTGTTCTTGTTCTGATTGCCTTGACTGCTCTGACCACTTGGATTACCCTGATTTCCTTTTCCCTGGGAATCAGTCTTCTTGGCTTGAGTATCATTCATCTTGGTTTCTTTCTTGACATCTCCTTGAAGTAACGCCATATCAACCAAACTCTCAAACGTGGCCCCATGGGGAATATGTGACATAGCCAATCCCTGCAACGGCTCATTCAATCCTCTAGCAAAACGAAGAGCCTTCTTCTGAGGAGTATTCACCATATCCAAGCCAAAACGAGCTAACTGATTGAACTTGTTCACATATTCTTTGACAGACATATCTCCTTGTTTCAAAGTTATGAACCTCTCCATTTGCAGATTCTCCTCAGCAGAAGATAGAAACTTAAGCATGAACCTTGCCCTAAAATCGGCCCAAGTCTCAACATGCCTAGTACCATTGGTGACTTCCCACCAATAAGCGGTTTCATCCTTTATAAGCCAAACCGCCAACAAGAGCTTCCTCTGATCGTCTAACCCAAAGATAGCAAACAAATCCTCGGTCTCTTTCAACCAATTTCTGGCCTCTACAAAAGTCTCAGTGCCTTGAAAGTTCTTGCCACCCATTGCTTTGAAATCTTTGCAAGTCTTTGCGAAGTCCACTTGAGGATGCTGAGGGGGAGGAGGAAGAGGAACCTCAGCGACAGGAGGAGGAGGAACATTAACTACCGGAGGAGGAGGAACATCTGCGGGGCCGGCTTCGGTCGCCCTAGCCTCCAAAAGTCTCCTATACCAAACAGGTACGTGTACTCCCTCCGGAATAGCAAAGTTATCGGCCATACTGAAAACGAAGAAAAAGACAGATTCAGAATGGAGAAAAACGAAGGAATTTTGCTAATGGCTTTTTGGGGAATAGCCTTTAAAATAAACTAGACTTTTCTTTGGAAAATACTTTATACTTGGTTTTGAAAATAGTTTTCCAAAAGTTTTCTAAAAGCCTTTTTGTTCCTTCTCGTACCATATGCTCTGATACCAAATTGTAACACCCCACCTCCACCAGGGTGGCTCTTGCAAGCACTCTAACTTTGGAGGGGCGTTTGAATCAGGTAAACATGCATAATGATATATCAAGGCAGAACAAGAACATATGTATATATGTAAACAGAGTAAATAACATAGATAAAACAGCGGAAGATTTCAAAACATTTCAAAACAAGTCTGGTACAACATAGCTTTCCAAATAAACAAGTCTAGATAAAACAACATCAACTGAAAAACTGAAATAAATAAGTGCTATCCCCAATTAAGTGGTAACCATAGCTAGCTTCATGTCGAAACCGTACATGACCTGAAATCCCACAAGCAAGCAATCCGAAATCCAAGCTAAGCTCCAGTATTCCCTCCCTGAGAACCTGGGGGGGGGGGGGAACGGAAGAAAAGAGGCGAAAGAAAACAGGTCAGTCAAAAAGACTGAGTAAGCCCTACTACAATCAATGTAAACTGATAAAGTTAACTGGCATGAGCAGCAGGGATGAACATAAGGATAACAATATACTAGCATGATGATTAACTAACAAGGTAGATAAAGGTGTCATCGCATAATCAGGATTAAGGTTTTGCACCACAGGTGTACTAGCAAACTAACATGACTTGAATAAACAAGTATTGATCCCTTGGCCCAAGCTTTGGCCCAATAACATGAAATGACCCTAATACAAGGTCCAACCAAACGGTCTAGTCGATCGGCTCCCTAAGCCTAACTCGTCACGTGTTGGTGTCAATACGGCCCAATCATAATTGTAGTCGAACTGTGTCGGGTCCACCCTTCGGGTGTATCAAGCCCTAGGGTGTCAACCCCTGGACACCATGAACATGAGTGCACAGTCCCGATCTACTGGTACCCGTGCATGTTTTCTCCGGCTACAGACTATGTGCACGACCAGAGTCCGCCCGGAACTACACCGGCGTACCCTCTGCCGTCGCTTTTGGTCACTTACCTCCAGTCCGGTAATCGTGCCCCCACCCTAGCCTAGTCCCTAGGGTCATGATGATACTAACTTGGGATTACTGCTGGAGTGGGCCCCCATTGCTAGGATTTTTCTAGTGGGTTAAGTACGGTTTAACCCTCTTGCTAATCCTGGATTAACTTGGTTAAGTGTAACGATGAGTTCACGACTTAACCCCGATTAATCTACCAAGCCCAAATTGGTTAAGTATTAAGTGGACCATGACTTAACCCTAATCACGAGTCATTAATTAATTTAATGCGCCTTAACCTCTCACATTAGACCTTGTTGTGGTTACTAGTTAAGCCGGGCGGGTCCGGGTAGCTTTACACCACAACTTGGTCTAACCTCGGGTTCAAGGTACAACATGACCAACTTCTCACATTGGGTCCTATTGTTTGTAGCAACTAGTTAAGCCGGTCGATTACGGGTAGGTTTACGCTACAAACTCAACCCAACCTCGAGTTGGCCACACTTATCTTTTCTAAGTGTCATGTCCATTATGTTTCCAAAACTTGTTACAAGTTTTCAAGCAATTGGGTAGACCTAACTTAATAGGTAAATTCCCAATGGGTAGACCTAACTTAATAGGTAAATTCCCAAGCTTATGTTTTATGTCTTTTAAGTTTACCCAACCCCAAACGCAATCCCATCGCTTACATATCGCAATAGCGCATAAAGGATAGAAAGAGGGAACTTGGCATAATCATGACATAAAGGTATTGAAGCCACAAGCTTAACATGGTGGCATATGAAATGTTCATATGTTCATACACTTGCATATTACATTTTTAGGCCTCAAAAGCATGCATAAAACCAAACTTAGCATATTGGTGATACATGGTGCTAAATGACATGTAGAGATGGCCATAAGTTCGCATTTAGCCTCACATGCAAGTTATCATAAGAGATATGATAACTTACATGTTGCTAAAATGCAACCTTTGGCATAAAGCTTAAAGCTTTATGTTCATAAACCCAAAATAAGCTTGCATAACATGATAGCATGAACAAAATGTTCAACCCAAACTTGCATAACATAACTTGACATACTTGCATATAAACTTGCATATCACAACATGATAAACTTGCATATAAACTTGCATATCACAACATGATAAACTTGCATATCACAACATGATAAACTTGCATATAAACTTGCATATCATACATTTAACTTTAGAGTTTAAGTATGAAAGTAGAATAGGGGTTACAATGCTTAAGAAGTCACAAAAATATGACAAAGCCCTTATGAAATCAATTAAACCCAAAATGCAAGCAAAACCCTTGAGCCAAAATGATCAAGACTCTTTCTTTATGATGCAAATATATAAACTTGACTTGAATGCAAGCTAATGATGCTCATACAAGTTTGAAAACACTTGTATGCATGGAAAATCACTTAGGAATTTATTTAGGAATTTTATGAAGAGAGTGGAGGCCATGAGAGGATTGATTTTTCCATAGTTTAGTTGTATGAATGAATAATGATGATTTAGGGTAGGTTAGGGTCTTATTTATAGATTAGGCAAGTGTTTTAGGCCATAGGATTAAACCTAGATTCAATCCAAGCCATCAAAGCATGTCTTGGGGAAGAAGTCAAGTGTAGGAACCATCTAGGGCCTTTAGATTAAAGATGAACCATGAGAACCATTCAAATGCAAAATCTGCATTTGAGCGAATCGGCCCACGGGTTGACAGCCAAACACCCTGGATTAACCCCTAGTCGACCCAGCAGGCTCGGGTCGACCTCAAAAATCGGCCGGTTCGGTTATTCCCCTCTCCCAATTCGCTGTTTTGAACATTTTTGCATATTTATTTATTTAATTTTCAATTATATATATATATATATCAATATATATATATATTTCTCTGTGCAACCCATTTCACTTAATTAAGTATACTTTAATTTGGGAATTTTTCGTGAAACTTCGCGAGGCCATATCTTGGTCATACGGACTCCGATTTTCGAAAACTCGGACTCTATTTCGCGTATTTTTCCGAGACGAACGCAATGGCATAGCCCGTTTCCCTTGATTCAGATTTTACAGTTTAATTCTGCCTCCATTTATGTTATAACATGTTATTCAAAAATACGGGTTGTTACAAATAATTTATTATACGGGATATGAAATGATTTGATATGTTTTCATGGATTTGGGTAACCCATGACTAAAAGAAGGTTGTGTGTGATTTAGGGTAAGCAACCTAGGCATATATGGTGTCCGTATCTGGACAAAAAACTGTGAGATATATGTGCTCCGCGATTTTGTACTTGGAGGTCTGTGTCTGGACAGAAGCCGTGAGATACACTCCGCTTGAGATCCCTCGATGATGGTATTTGGGAAGAGCAACCTTGGAATACACGGTGTCCGTATCTAGATGAAATATCGTGAGAATTTTGTGCTTCACGATTTTATACTTGGAGGTCCGAGCCTGGACGAAAACTGTTATGTACACTTCGCTTGAGAACCCTTCACGATGGTCCGCTTTAGGTGTCCAAAGCGGCCTTAATTATCTATATTATTGCTTGTGGTAGGCGGTCCCTAAGCCTTGTCATGGGAAACTTGAGAAAATGAAACAGAATTTTTGATGAGAAGTTGAAACAAGTATATTTAGTACTTGTATATTTTAGTCACACGCCTGATCAACGCATGTCTAAAGTTTGCAAGGACGGCGATGGATTTGTTAGGCTTCGGGTTATCATATATGTTTGAAGTTTTGAAAGCTATTTTGGTTTTGAAATGCCGAAGTGAAGTATGATTCTATATGGAAGAAATGTATAGTACTTCAAATGGTTTGAAATGAAAATGGGATTCTAAGTTCGGAGAAATCATTTTAAGACTTCCAAATGTTTTGAAATTTATAAATATAGCAAGTTATATAGTATTTTCACTTAACTTATCGAATTTATTCTTTTACCTAACTTGTCATCTCACTAAACTATTATATTTGCATTTGTACCTATGATTTACCCATTTCAAACTCTTTTATCTATAAGATTTTTCTATTTATTTGTATTACCTATATTGTATCATTTTTTGTTTAAATAACCATTTGTTTGTAACTTTTAAAGCTACCTTTTATTAAACTCTTTGAATTTTATTAAACCTACTTTTTATTTCGAAATAACTTTACTGTTTTAAACTACTTTTACCTAAGTTGCTATATACTTTGAACCTAACTTTCTTTTACATCGTATAGCAAATTTAATTATTTAATCTTACACAATGATTTATGTTTTGCTTAAAATAATTTTGATATAAGAAATTTTACCAATTCAGTGTATGATACATTTTGTGTTTAATCCATTTAGAATCTTTTGATAAATCTTGTAAGCACTTTAATTTAACAAGTTTATATTTTTGGTTTTGGTAAATTTTATAAAAAGATTTATTTTACTTAAGCATAAATTGTGCAACTCTCCTTTTCGAGGACGAAAGGTTTTAAGTAGGGTAGGCTGTAACAAACCAAAATTTTTCGACATTTAAATATAAGTTAAAATAAGATTTATTGTTGATTTTTGATATGGAATTTAAATTTTTACTTACTTTATAGCAAACTATAATATATCTATATTTGAATTTCAATTTCAATTTTGTCGAACGTATTTGAATAAACTTACAAAGGATTATTCCTTTGTAAAATTAATTTTCATGTGAATGGTTGTCGAAATTTAAAGTTTGAATTATAGATGTCTTTGGTTTTATGTGCATTTAGCCTTTATATATTGTGTCCTTCGTTGTGTTCTAGCTCTTTTGTATTTATAATATTCTACTTTTGGATTTAATTACTTATTTTTATAGTTACGGTATTTTTACTTTCTTTGGTTTACATTCTTATTATATTTATTTCAACTTATCTATTTTATACTAGAAGTATTCATTTAATTTTACTGCCTTACCTTAAATATGTTTTCTAAATCATTTTTATTTTATCACCTTATTTGAACTTACTAAGATACTAAATCTTTGTATTTAACATTTATATGGTAAACGGACAATGTGAAGCTCATGTAGTTTTAAAAATAATAATAATTTAATTTATCATTTAATACTTGTTAAAAATTATAACATAAACAATGTTGACTGTAACTAGCCTAACATTTTATACCATTCACCGATAACATGGTTCCATCAGCTGTTTCTAGTAATGTTCGTTCTAAACCTTCTATCTATTCAGCCCAAAATTTTAAAACTGAGAAAAAAATATGGTTTAAAATCTTGCTCAAGATTTGGGCAGTGGGAAATATTTTCTACTTGCCTAACTTAGCTGAACAAATACAACAACTGTCATTGCCTTTCTGTCTGCATCCCACATGTTGTTCTTCATGTCCGGTTGGTCTCCGTCAATTGTATTATAAAAATTCGTACCCTGTTCCACCGTTGAGCACAAAAAAAAACTACTCCCTCCTCCTTATTTTTCTATCAGCCGTCAGTTCTAATTTCTATTTCTAAATCAAGTTCCCCCCTCCCCCAAAGTCAAATTCATGGCCTCCGAATCCATTGTAGCCACCGTACTGGCCTTCGTGCCCTTCAATCCACCACAGCCGCCTTCACCTACGCTGCGTTCACTCCCACATGAGACCGAAGAACCCTTCTCCTTTGGTGAATCCTTGCGTCTCTCAAAGTCCACACCATTGATGACATCACCTCCTTGTCCATATACAAGCCCCCTCACCATCGTTGACCGCCGAGCTGGAGGCCAAGCTTCAACCGGCAGTAGCAACTGCTGCTTTTCCTTTTTGCGGACGTGCTTATGTGGGCTACTAAGTGACAACAACACTGTTGTCATCGTAGCATGGCTCCAACTAGCAAAGCTATCCATTTCTTTATTCTAGCAAGTTTGCATCGACCACCGCTGTTTTGCCTTACCCGTCTCGGTCTTAAGGTAAGTTTTCTTACAGATTAAACTTTTTCAAACTTAAAGATTAAACTTTTTCCAAGTACGCCTACTTTGTGACTCACAAGATAAAATTTGTGTGAGTTCACGATTGCATCTCGTCTTGATCATATGTTGTGTTGCTTATCTTGCTCACCTAATTGCCAGAACATACTGCTTGGGATTTATAGCTATATAGCACTACTACCTACTGCCTTTAAATTCCGGGCTTAGACCGTAATGTCCCGGATTTTTAGCTATTTAATATTGAATATTTAAATAGTTTTAAATATTGATTTGGATTGATAAACAAATTTTCATATTGTATCGATTGAATAATCGGTATACGATTTAATATCAAATATGTTGAATAATCGAATACGAGAATGAAAACAATTTAATTCACAGTTAAAAACTGAATTGAAATGATTCAATTAGTCAATATAAATTTTATTTGGGGTTTAGAACGATAAATTTAATTATTTGAAATCAATTTATATTTTAAATTGAATTTAATTTAAATCGCTGATTTTAAATGATATATTTTTCAAGTGATCGAATTGGGTTTTGAAACTTGTTTCGTTGAGTTCAAATTAGTGGTTAAATCCTAGAGATGTCGGTCGTTACGCTTAGATAGGAGTTCGTTACCGCGAGATATTTTCAAATAAAAATATAAACAAAATTAAATCAAATAAACAAATCATACCACTTTCAGCCAACCTAAGTTCAAAGCCGACCGCCTGTTCTTTAAATAACGCAGACCTATTTTACAGCACGCCTACTTCTTCATCGAGCAGAAAAAATTGTCTCCCATGTTTAATATCAGGGAAACACTCAATTTAATGGTTTCAGTACGATTGTCTCTCATTCACGTCTATATAAACAAGCCTGAATTGTCGATGATTTTTCCATTCCTCAATGAAAACACTTCCCGAGCCATTTCCTTTATTCATTTTCCCCCAATTGAAAAAAAATCATTTCATCTTATAAAAAAAGGAATCAAGAATAAAAAGCGCGGTGAATCTCGATAGCATAGGGTGCACTCGCGACTTACAGAGAGGAAGTAGGGACCGTCGATGGGTAGTTCAGAGATTGCTGTGGGGGTTCAGGTCGTTGCTATGGGGTACGGTTTGATGTATAGGGGGATTTGGGTGAAATCGATTTAGGGTTATGGTCTGGGGACAGAAAGTATAGAGGTGCGATTGGGTCAAAGTGATTTTAGAGGCCGATGGTCACGTTTGGTTGCGGTTTGGAGGAGTGCGATAATGTATGAACAAGGGGAAATCTGGGGTCTTTGGAAGTAGTGCGATAGTTAAAGGAGTTGTTGGTGGTCATTATCTTGGCGACAGTAGTAAGGCACGATAGCGGAAGATGGGGTTTGACAGTGTACGCTGAGGAGTTTAGGAGGAGTACGGAAATTGGAAAATGGAATGAGTTCCACTTGGATGGTAAAGCTATGACAAAGCAGTAAATGAAGATTGCCATTATGATGTTCGATAAAATGCCAAAGTGAGTTGATGCAGTTATTTGGGCTGATGCAGTTTTGGGGATGTTCGGGATTTGGCAAAGCGATAAGGTATTCGATGGAATTAAATTTTTATTAAGCTAATTAATTTATTTATTTATGTTAAGAATAAATAATAGTAAATCGATAACTAAAAATAAAATCTTCGTAGGGTCGAATACATGCATTCAAGATGAATTCAGTAGAAACAAGCCAAGTCGATATTGGAATTGAACAGGAAATTCAGAAAATAATTCAAGGTGAGTAAATCTCATTCACCTTTTATTTAGAATTATTTTTATTCGTTAAAAATAATTGTTTGATGCTTGTTTGAATGCTTCCTGGTTATTTTAAATATATTAGTTATTTAGGGTGACTACTATATATATATTGGTTTGGTGGTTGGATTTCCCGCAGTATCATTAGCGGATGCCCGCAGTTTCATAGCGGATGATTACCCTATACGCCCCACGCTATGATAGTGGATGACCTTCTATACCGCGATGTCCTGCCACGAAGCAGGATGGGTATTATTTCTGTTGACTAACATCTGTGGATGCAGGGAAAACAGGTTGGAGGAATCCGACTGGATTCCTCTAAAATATATTATCTGTTTGTTTGTTTGTCTGCTTGCTTGATTTCATATATATTAATATATGACATGTTAAAAATCAAATGATTGAAAATTGGATGATTTGGTTGTTTTATATATCACTGGGCTATGTGTTAATTTATTTAAATATCGTAGAAAAGGATATTTGAGATTTAAAGGAATAATTCTATTTTTAAATAAAAATTTGAAATTCAAATGGAATAAAAATATAAACTTGTTTTGAAATAAAACAAGTAGTTCCTTTATAAACGAAGTTTATAAATAGTTCTTTTATAAACAAAATTTATAGATAAAGTGAAAAGAATTATCATTGGATAATTCAGAAATAAAAATACGAGTGTGAAATTGAAAAGGGAAAATTGTTTTTTTTTCAAAGTAGAAATTTAAAAATAAATTTGAATTCGAGACTTGTTTTAAAAAGAAAACAAGATGGTGCATGTAAATGAAAAGTGGAAAATTATCACTTGGATAATTCGAATATTTACATTCAAATGTGAATTTAAAAATAGAAATCGAATATAGAATTCGAATGGAGTTTGAATATAGAAATTCAAATGGGATTTGAATAAAGAATTTAAATATGGAACTTGAATATAGAAATTCAAAGAAGAATCAAATATAGAATTTGTATATAGAAAATTTAAATAGAATTTGTATGTAGAATTTGAATAGAACTTGAATATATCAAATTTGAATAGAATTAGAATATACAGAAATTTGAATTCAAAGGGATTCAAATAGAATTTGGATTCAAAAGAATTCAAATGGATTTGAAGAAAGAAAGTTCAAATGAAATTTAAAAATATAGAGATTTGAAAATAGAATTCAAATGAAGTTTAAATATAGAATTTGAATATATATATTCAAATGGGATTTAAAAATAGAATTTGAATTTTTAAATAGATTTTGAATAGGTGGATTTGAATAGAATTTGAGTAATAGAATTAAATTGGAGTTTGAATATTTGAAATTCAAATAGAATAAATATGGGATCTGAATAAAGAATTCAAATGGAATTTAAACTATGGAATTTGAATATGTAATTCAAATGGAGTTCAAATATAGAATTTGAATATAGAAAAATAAAGGAAATTCAAATATAGCATTTGAATAGATTTTGAATATAAAATTCAAATAGAATTGAAATAGATTTGAATATAGAAATTCAAATGAAGTTGGAAAATAGATTTGAATGGAAATTCAAATGGAGATTTAAAAGGAATGTGAATAATAGAATTCAACAGAAGTGAAATGAAAATTTGAATATAGAATTCAAATAGAAGTGAAATGGAATTCGAATATAGAATTTCAAATGGAAGTGAAATAGATCACAAATGTTGTGTTGAAATGGATTCGATATATATTAAAAATATATCAGAATGGAGTTGAATTTATTATAAACGAAGTTTCACATTTATATTTATAAATATAATTAAAACGAACTCGCCGCAGCGCGGTAGTTCGAAAATTGGCGATTCGAACTTCAAATGAGTATACAGAACTCGATTGAAGTCGAAATTCTTTGAAACAAGAAATGTCAGGACCGATTTGATAATAGTTTTCTAATGGAGGAGAAAAATCTGAATTTCGTCGTATAGATTTTGAGTTATATCAAAATCAAATTTTCAGAAAAGCAACGCCAGAATCGTTTTAAAACCATAATGGTTTATTTAATGTTATAAAAGGATTTTAAGCGTGAAAAAAATCCGAATTTTCTATTTAGAAAATTTCAGAGTTGAGTTGTAAAATATATGCGAATTCAAGTTGTGTAAATGAATATGATTTTTGAAACAGAAACTAGATTTTGATTTATTGAATAGAATTAACTAAATTGAATAGAAATAGTTAATGAGATTTCGAATGGATATGTAACAACCCGTATTTTCAATAACCTGTAATAACATAAATCGAGGCAGAATTTAATTCTAAAATGGGAATCAAGGGAAACGGGCTATGCCATTGCGTTCGTCTCGGAAAAATACGCGAAATAGAGTCCGAGTTTTCGAAAATCGGAGTCCGTATGACCAAGATATGGCCTCGCGAAGTTTCACGAAAATTCCCAAATTAAAGTATACTTAATTAAGTGAAATGGGTTGTGTAGATATATATATATATATATATTGATATATATATATATATATATAATTGAAAATTTAATAAATAAATATGCAAAAATGCTCAAAACAGCGAATTGGGAGAGGGGAATAACCGAACCGGCCGATTTTTGAAGTCGACCCGAGCCCGCTGGGTCGACTAGGGGTTAATCCAGGGTGTTTGGCTGTCAACCCGTGGGCCGATTCGCTCAAGTGCAGATTTTGCATTTGAATGGTTCTCATGGTCCATCTTTAATCTAAAGGCCCTAGATGGTTCCTACACTTGACTTCTTCCCCAAGACATGCTTTGATGGCTTGGATTGAATCTAGGGTTAATCCTATGGCCTAAAACACTTGCCTAATCTATAAATAAGACCCTAACCTACCCTAATTCATTCATAATTAAACCTAGTGACTAAACTATGGCAAAATGCTAGCTCTCATGGCCTCCACTAATTTTATGAAGAGGGTTGCATACTAATCACTCTCTAATCAACTTCTAATCCCTTCTTAGCATCTTAATCTTCTTCATTTGGTGTTCAAAGTTGCTAGTTGTGAGTTTCTATCACTTTGATGATCTTTTGGTAAACTAATTAGATGAGATGTGATGAGATTTATGGTTTTGTATGTGGGTTAATGAGCTTTGAATCATATGATATGATGTTAGCATTAATCTTATGTTTATGCATGTTGAGTATGTAAGCTTATGCAAGTTTAATATGATGTATGTTATGTTTGCATGATGCTAAATATGCAAGTTGTGGGCTATGTAATCATATGCATGTTATGCAAGTTCATGGTAATATGCTATGCAAGTTACATGTATGTAAATATGCAAGTTACATGTTTGTTAATATGCAAGTTACATGTATGTAAATATGCAAGTTACATGTTTGTTAATATGCAAGTTACATGTTTGTTAATATGCAAGTTACATGTATGTAAATATGCAAGTTACATGTTTCTTTATATGCAAGTTACATGTTTGTTAATATGCGAGTTACATGTATGTAAATATGCAAGTTACATGTTTATTAATATGCAAGTTCATGATGACACATTATGCAAGTCTATAAGCTAATATGCAAGTTTGTTATGCAAAATGAATATGTAAGTTATGTGACATATTATATGCAAGTTATGTGACATGTTATGCAAGTTCATATGCAAGTTATGTGTTTGTTAATATGCAAGATGGCACCTTTGAAACATGTTCATTCATATGCAAGTTGACACCTTTTATATGTGTTATATCATGAACGAAATTACGTGGGAACGATGGGGTAATTAAATGCATAAGTTAATAAGATTGTGTGAAATTAATATAATTATGCATAACACAAAATAAATAAACATAGTATGGGAATTTGCCTATTTGGTTAGGTGTACCCATACTATGTGTTGGGAATTTACCTATTGAGTTAGGTCTACCCCATGGGAATTTACCTATTAAGTTAGGTCTACCCATGTTAAGAAAACTTGATTAATTAGGGATAATTAATATAAAATTATGAGGGTGATTAATTAGGTGTAATTAATTGACTAAGACACGAGGTTGGACTCAGTTGTAGCGTAAAACTGCCCGGACCCAACCGGCTTAACCAGTTGCTACAAATGTTAGCCCAATGTGAGAGGTCTTAGGCACAAACTAAATACGTAATTAATGTAAAGACACGAGGTTAGACTCTGTTATGACATAAGGCTGCCCGGACCCAACCGGCTTAACCAGCGGTCATAAAAGACAGTCTAATGTGAGAGGTCTTTACAAAGGTTACGTTCTTAATTAATTAATTAAGAAACACTTAACCACATTAGCATGTAGAGGGACATGAGGGGTTAAGTGGGTGCCTCGGGTGGCATGAGAAAATCTAGTGGTTGCCTTGGGTGGCAATAGAAAATACGATTAGAATACTTAACCAAAATGGAACATGTAATTAAAACATGATTAAAGGGTTAAGTGGGATATACTAGAAAAAGGGACAAGCTTAGGTGGGTAGCTTGTGGAGGCCCATTTCAACCAGTAACCCATACGTATCTTTGTGGGCTCGACCCATGTCGAGGACGGGACACACATACTGGGCTTGACTGTAAGAGGCAAACGGGTTAGCGGTGGCAACGCAAGTCCAACGGGCTTCATATGCGTGAGTGGGCCCGGGCTGGTAGGTAAGCCGTTGTTGCATCGAGTAGATATAAGCCGTGCACCTTTAGTTTCATCAGGTTGCCACATTGGGGAATGATACATCCCACGGTGGGGCCAGCACGGGTATCTACGTTAGGGAGCCGATCGAATGGGAAGTAGTGTGTACACCTAGTGGATTGTAGGGCCCCGTGGCGCCTACTAGGTCACCTAGGGGTACGCAGGTACTAATTAGTAAATTTTATAAGTCCTTGGGTGGGGTCAACCTTTAAGTTAGGAACGACTGGTGTGGTGCAGTTTAGTAATTTACCTTAGGGAGGGTAGATGCGTCTTTATCCTTTATCTTCGTTTAGTTGACTGCTTAGGGTAGCCATTCATCCCTATATGTTACCGTATATCAGTTTATGTCTTCTCTGGTTACTTTAACGATTGTATTGTTAAAGTTATAGGACTCGCTCAGACTTATGTCTGACCCCGTTGTTTTTATCTTTTTCCCAACCCTCAGGTCCTACGGTGGATCCTAGCAGTAGTGGAGCTTGATCGGATTGCTGTTCCAGTCTTTAGGAGCTTGGATAGATGTAAAGCTCCAGTTATCCAGTTATCTTTTCTTTTGTTTGGCTATTGTATGAGAGTGGGATTATGTACTTCTTTATTTTGATGGATATTGTACTTGACCTTTATTGTGGTTTTATGATGTAACCAGACATGTTTTACTTCCGCTGTTATGAGATGATGTTTTAAAATTTCAAGTACTATTTATATCTGTCTTGTTGTAATTTTTCTGTTCTATATTCACTAAAATACTCCACCGATGCTATGGCATTCCCTTAGTGAGTGATCATAGCGGGAGTGGGGTGTTACACGTGGTATCAGAGCTTAAGGTTACCAGAACAGATAATTTTTTTGAGAAAAACTACTTTCTAAGAGTATTTTCGAAGAAAGTATTTTCAAAAGCATGTCTTCTAAGAGAAAAAGTTTTTGAAAAAGAAAAGCATAATCCCCAATAGCCATATCTTTATCTTTCGGAATCTCCTTTTTGAATCTTTCCTCTTTCGTTTCAGCATGGCAGAAGATCTTAACATCCCGGAGGGTTTAGTTATACCACTATGGTATAGGAGGTTGCAAGAGGCTAGGGCCGCGGCTGCGGGTCCGGCCAATGCTACTACACCAGAGACAACCGCTCCTCCTCCTCAGCCTAGAGTGGATAATTTTGCTAAGGTTTGCAAGGAGTTCAAGGCTATAGGAGGAAAACCTTTTCTTGGTTCAGAGACTTTCGTAGAGGCTAGAGATTGGCTTAAGGAAGTGGAAGAGTTGCTAGATATCTTTGAAGTGGAAGAGGGAAAGAAAGTCAAGTTGGCGGCTTGGTTAATGAAGGGAGAGGCCTCATTCTGGTGGGAGGTCACTAATGGAGAACGCCCTGTTGACTCTTGGGCAGATTTTAAGCAAAGGTTTGGGGCTAAGTTTCTCTCAAGGGCGGAAGAGAATCTGTTTATGGAGAAGTTCTTGAATTTGAAGCAAGGGAATCTCACGGTGAAAGAATATGTCAACAAATTCAATCAATTAGCAAGGTTTGGCATAGAGTTGGTGAATACACCGGAGAAGAAGGCTTTGAGGTTCGTTAGAGGCTTGAACGAACCATTGCAAGGAATAGCTATGACTCACATTCCTATGGGGGCCACTTTTGAGAAGCTTGTCTACATGGCACTTATGCATGAGGATGATAAGAATTCTAAGGCACCAGAGAAAAAGGGGGATCAGAAGAAACCGCAACAGCAACAACAAGGCAAGGGCGGAAAAGGCAATGGTGACAAAAAGAAGACGAAGAAGAAGTGCTTCAATTGTGGAACACCAGGACACCTTAGTAAGGATTGTCGCAAAAAGAAGAAGACCGGTTGCTTTCATTGTGGTGAAGCAGGGCATCTTGTGAAAAACTGCCCAAAGAAGGGGCAGAAGACGGGGTCTACCTCAGGAGGCCAGGTGCAAGCTCTTATAGCACCACCTCAGTCAGGGGGGCAAGTTCAGGTTCTCTCAGTTCCACCGATTCAGCAGAGAGGTAGAACTATTTCCGTTGAAAGTCTGGTTTTTCTGTTTGATCATCCAGTTCGTACTTTGTTTGACTCTGGCGCATCGCATTCTTTTATCTCATCATCGTTAGTTGAGTCACTGCACTTAGACACCAGTCTAGTTGATGATCCCTTGGTTGTCTCAAACCCAATTGGGGGCTCCATATATCTATCTATGATATGTTTGGGTTTGAAGATTTCTATACTTAGCGTTGAGTTTAGATGTGATGCTTTTGTATTGGGCTTCACGGGCTATGGGTTGATCTTGGGCATGGACTGGTTATCCAGTAATGGTGCCGTTCTTGATTGCGAAAGGAGAGTTGTCAGGCTCATGACCCGCTTGGGTAACACTCTCGAGATCTCTTGCAATCCCATGGAATCTGTTTTGCTAAGTTATCTTGAATCGCTCGATGCTTCGGTCGAGAGTTTGTGTTCTGTCAGAGTAGTCCGGGAATATCCGGATGTGTTTGAAGAAGTAAAGGGTTTGCCTCCGAAGCGGGAGATAGATTTCCGAATTTATTTGGTGGATAATGCCAAACCAGTGTCTTTGCCAGTACGCCACATGGCTCCTCGTGAGAGAAGAGAACTTCATAAGCAAGTAGGGGAGTTGCTTGAGAAGGGGTTCATAAGGCGAAGTATATCGGAGTGGGGAGCTCCAGTAGTGTTTGCCACGAAGGCGGATGGGTCCCTCAGACTTTGTGTGGATTATAGAGAACTTAATAAGCTCACGAAGAAGAATAGACACCCATTACCGAGGATAGATGATCTCTTTGATCAGTTGGTTGGCGCGTCAGTATTTTCGCAGATGGACTTAGCTACAGGGTTTCATCAGTTAAGAGTGGCGGAGGACAGTATAGAGAAGACTGCTTTCCGGACTCCGGATGGTTTTTATGAGTGGCTAGTGATGCCATTTGGGTTGACAAACGCCCCCGCATACTTTGTTGATCTCATGAGTAGAGTGTTCAGAGAGTATCTGAATAAGTTTGTAGTAGTTTTTGTGGATGACATCTTGGTCTTTTCCAAGAATGAAGAAGAGCATGCCTTACATCTCAAGGAAGTGTTGGAGACTCTTCGAGCGCATAGTCTTAAAGCTAAATTCTCTAAATGCCATTTTTGGAGAAGAGAAGTGCGATTCTTAGGGCATGTGGTCTCTAAGGAAGGGATAGCTGTGGATCCCGCAAAGATAGTATCTATCCAGGATTGGAAAGTTCCTAGAAATGCTACCGAGGTAAGAAGTTTCTTGGGGTTGGCAGGATATTATAGGAAGTTCATCAAAGACTTCGCGAAGATATCAGCCCCATTAACCCGCTTGACGAAAAAGAATCTGGTTTTCTCGTGGGATGTAGATTGTGATGATGCTTTCCGACGGTTAAAGAGAGCTTTGACCACCGCTCCAGTTTTAGTGCTTCCAGATGGGAGTAAGCCGTTTGTTGTTTATACCGATGCTTGTGGAACAGGATTAGGCGCAGTCTTGATGCAGGAGGGAAGGGTAATAGCCTATGGAGGGAGACAATTGAGAGTACATGAGAAGAATTACCCTACCCATGATCTAGAGTTGGCCGCGATTGTTTTCGCACTTAAGTCTTGGCGCCATTATCTTCTTGGTGAGAGATTCGAGTTGTTCACCGACCATAAATCATTGAAGTACTTATTCTCTCAGAAGGATTTAAACTTAAGACAGCAAAGGTGGATGGAGTTCTTAGCATCCTATGATTTCGAGATAGCGTATACCCCTGGTAAGGGTAACGTGGTGGCAGACGCCTTAAGTAGAAAAAGGCTATCTTTGAGTCCATTGTTCGTGGAACGACGAAGCTTGGAGTTTCTTTCTTTGTTTGACTTCAGACCTTCTGTTGATTTTGTACCTGGTTTGTTGGCATCCTTGGAGGTTAGACCTACTCTTTTGAGACGGATTGGCGAGGCTCAGCGAGACGACCCACAGTTGGTTGTGTTGGTAGAGAAGCTTATAAGAGGGGAGTCGTCCAGCCATTTGGGTAGATACACCATAGATGATAAGGGATGGTTGCATAGAGACGGTAGACTTTGTGTACCGCAAGATGAGGGTTTGAAGAAGGCTATTTTGGATGATGCACATCGTTCAAGAATGACTATTCATCCCGGTGGAGACAAAATGTACCAAGACATGAAGAGAGTTTTCTTCTGGGCCGGTATGAAGAAAGATGTGGCCGAGTATGTGGCTAGATGCTTAGTGTGCCAACAAGTTAAAGTGGAGCAAAGGAAACCCGGTGGGTTGCTACACCCATTGGAAGTTCCACAGTGGAAGTGGGATAGTGTCTCGATGGATTTCATCGACGGGTTACCGAGATCGAGGAAGGGCAATACGGGAATTTGGGTTGTGGTAGACAGACTTACCAAGAGTGCCCATTTTATACCCGTAAAGAGTAAGAGGACCGCTCCATGGCTTGCTTCAGTCTATGTTAGAGAGATTGTTAGATTGCATGGCGTACCATCCAGCATTGTGAGTGATCGAGATCCTATTTTCACTAGTGAGTTTTGGAGAAGTTTGCAAGAGGCGGTAGGGACTCAGTTGTGTTTGAGCACCGCATATCATCCTCAGACGGACGGTCAGACTGAGAGGGTGAACCGTATCTTAGAAGATCTTTTGAGGCTTTGTATCTTGGATTTTGGAGGTACATGGGAAGAACATCTTCCTTTGGTGGAGTTCGCATATAATAACAGCTTTCAGTCCAGTATTGGTATGGCTCCTTTCGAAGCTCTTTATGGAAGGCCTTGTCGATCTCCTACATGTTGGTGGGAATCTACGGATAAGATCTTGCTTGGGCCGGATATGGTTAGAGAGACTTCAGAGAAGATTGATTTAATTCGAAAAAGGATGAAAGCAGCGCAAGATAGACAGAAATCTTATGCGGATCGGAGAAGGACGGATCTTGAGTTTGAGGTTGGGGACATGGTTTTTGTCAAAGTATCTCCATTGAGAAATGTTGTTCGCTTTGGGTCCGTAGGGAAGTTAGCACCGAGATTTGTTGGGCCGTTTCCTATTAAGGAAAGGATTGGACGGATGGCATATAGGGTGGAGTTGCCCGACAGACTTAGTGGTGTTCATGATGTATTCCATGTATCACATTTGAGGAAGTGCTTACATGAGACCGCGGAGGTGGTAGAGCCGAGCTTGCTTAGAGATGTAGAGGTAGAGCGTGATGCGACGATTCGACGAGCTCCTACTCGCATCCTTGGGTCAGAAACTAGGAAGTTGAGGAACAGAGAAGTTCAGCTAGTTAAAGTGCAATGGGGAGATGACGAAAGCAATGCTACTTGGGAGACGGAAGCAAAGATGCGTTCTTTGTATCCATTTCTTTTTGAGAGTATGTCTTTTAACTTCTCCTTTATTGCTTGTCTAGTACTTATCTTATCTTTAGTATATCCTCTCGCTAATACCTATGACCTTTAGATAGGGTAAAACCTATGGTTGAAACATGTGTTTGAAACATGTTATGGTTGATGGATGCATATGGATGCAATTGTTTGCTAGTGGTTGCTCGTGGATGCATATACACACACATTAGGCACTAGATCGGCTCAGTCACTTCATGTTGCATATTGCATAAATGGATGTGGTAGTTAGATTGATGGATGTATCATGGCTGTGTTATCATATGGATGATGCATTTTTGTGTATGGTTGTGCACGCATGTAGAAATTTGTATGTGTCAATAGGGTTTCGCATACATATTGGATGCATGGCACTATCATGGTTTGCATTAAGGAGGTTTACTGTATCAGTAACCGCCTGATTTTCGCATTAGGTAAGTACATATACACACACTTTTGCATATATCCATCCAGCATTTAGAATCTTGTAAGGACAATGATTGCTCGTGGATGATGCTTTGAGTAGATGGATGATTGGATGGTAGGATACGTTCTTCCTAACTTGAAGATTTCGGGGACGAAATCCTTTAAGGAGGGGAGAATGTAACAACCCGTATTTTCAATAACCTGTAATAACATAAATCGAGGCAGAATTTAATTCTAAAATGGGAATCAAGGGAAACGGGCTATGCCATTGCGTTCGTCTCGGAAAAATACGCGAAATAGAGTCCGAGTTTTCGAAAATCGGAGTCCGTATGACCAAGATATGGCCTCGCGAAGTTTCACGAAAATTCCCAAATTAAAGTATACTTAATTAAGTGAAATGGGTTGTGTAGATATATATATATATATATTGATATATATATATATATATAATTGAAAATTTAATAAATAAATATGCAAAAATGCTCAAAACAGCGAATTGGGAGAGGGGAATAACCGAACCGGCCGATTTTTGAAGTCGACCCGAGCGCGCTGGGTCGACTAGGGGTTAATCCAGGGTGTTTGGCTGTCAACCCGTGGGCCGATTCGCTCAAGTGCAGATTTTGCATTTGAATGGTTCTCATGGTCCATCTTTAATCTAAAGGCCCTAGATGGTTCCTACACTTGACTTCTTCCCCAAGACATGCTTTGATGGCTTGGATTGAATCTAGGGTTAATCCTATGGCCTAAAACACTTGCCTAATCTATAAATAAGACCCTAACCTACCCTAATTCATTCATAATTAAACCTAGTGACTAAACTATGGCAAAATGCTAGCTCTCATGGCCTCCACTAATTTTATGAAGAGGGTTGCATACTAATCACTCTCTAATCAACTTCTAATCCCTTCTTAGCATCTTAATCTTCTTCATTTGGTGTTCAAAGTTGCTAGTTGTGAGTTTCTATCACTTTGATGATCTTTTGGTAAACTAATTAGATGAGATGTGATGAGATTTATGGTTTTGTATGTGGGTTAATGAGCTTTGAATCATATGATATGATGTTAGCATTAATCTTATGTTTATGCATGTTGAGTATGTAAGCTTATGCAAGTTTAATATGATGTATGTTATGTTTGCATGATGCTAAATATGCAAGTTGTGGGCTATGTAATCATATGCATGTTATGCAAGTTCATGGTAATATGCTATGCAAGTTACATGTATGTAAATATGCAAGTTACATGTTTGTTAATATGCAAGTTACATGTATGTAAATATGCAAGTTACATGTTTGTTAATATGCAAGTTACATGTTTGTTAATATGCAAGTTACATGTATGTAAATATGCAAGTTACATGTTTCTTTATATGCAAGTTACATGTTTGTTAATATGCGAGTTACATGTATGTAAATATGCAAGTTACATGTTTATTAATATGCAAGTTCATGATGACACATTATGCAAGTCTATAAGCTAATATGCAAGTTTGTTATGCAAAATGAATATGTAAGTTATGTGACATATTATATGCAAGTTATGTGACATGTTATGCAAGTTCATATGCAAGTTATGTGTTTGTTAATATGCAAGATGGCACCTTTGAAACATGTTCATTCATATGCAAGTTGACACCTTTTATATGTGTTATATCATGAACGAAATTACGTGGGAACGATGGGGTAATTAAATGCATAAGTTAATAAGATTGTGTGAAATTAATATAATTATGCATAACACAAAATAAATAAACATAGTATGGGAATTTGCCTATTTGGTTAGGTGTACCCATACTATGTGTTGGGAATTTACCTATTGAGTTAGGTCTACCCCATGGGAATTTACCTATTAAGTTAGGTCTACCCATGTTAAGAAAACTTGATTAATTAGGGATAATTAATATAAAATTATGAGGGTGATTAATTAGGTGTAATTAATTGACTAAGACACGAGGTTGGACTCAGTTGTAGCGTAAAACTGCCCGGACCCAACCGGCTTAACCAGTTGCTACAAATGTTAGCCCAATGTGAGAGGTCTTAGGCACAAACTAAATACGTAATTAATGTAAAGACACGAGGTTAGACTCTGTTATGACATAAGGCTGCCCGGACCCAACCGGCTTAACCAGCGGTCATAAAAGACAGTCTAATGTGAGAGGTCTTTACAAAGGTTACGTTCTTAATTAATTAATTAAGAAACACTTAACCACATTAGCATGTAGAGGGACATGAGGGGTTAAGTGGGTGCCTCGGGTGGCATGAGAAAATCTAGTGGTTGCCTTGGGTGGCAATAGAAAATACGATTAGAATACTTAACCAAAATGGAACATGTAATTAAAACATGATTAAAGGGTTAAGTGGGATATACTAGAAAAAGGGACAAGCTTAGGTGGGTAGCTTGTGGAGGCCCATTTCAACCAGTAACCCATACGTATCTTTGTGGGCTCGACCCATGTCGAGGACGGGACACGCATACTGGGCTTGACTGTAAGAGGCAAACGGGTTAGCGGTGGCAACGCAAGTCCAACGGGCTTCATATGCGTGAGTGGGCCCGGGCTGGTAGGTAAGCCGTTGTTGCATCGAGTAGATATAAGCCGTGCACCTTTAGTTTCATCAGGTTGCCACATTGGGGAATGATACATCCCACGGTGGGGCCAGCACGGGTATCTACGTTAGGGAGCCGATCGAATGGGAAGTAGTGTGTACACCTAGTGGATTGTAGGGCCCCGTGGCGCCTACTAGGTCACCTAGGGGTACGCAGGTACTAATTAGTAAATTTTATAAGTCCTTGGGTGGGGTCAACCTTTAAGTTAGGAACGACTGGTGTGGTGCAGTTTAGTAATTTACCTTAGGGAGGGTAGATGCGTCTTTATCCTTTATCTTCGTTTAGTTGACTGCTTAGGGTAGCCATTCATCCCTATATGTTACCGTATATCAGTTTATGTCTTCTCTGGTTACTTTAACGATTGTATTGTTAAAGTTATAGGACTCGCTCAGACTTATGTCTGACCCCGTTGTTTTTATCTTTTTCCCAACCCTCAGGTCCTACGGTGGATCCTAGCAGTAGTGGAGCTTGATCGGATTGCTGTTCCAGTCTTTAGGAGCTTGGATAGATGTAAAGCTCCAGTTATCCAGTTATCTTTTCTTTTGTTTGGCTATTGTATGAGAGTGGGATTATGTACTTCTTTATTTTGATGGATATTGTACTTGACCTTTATTGTGGTTTTATGATGTAACCAGACATGTTTTACTTCCGCTGTTATGAGATGATGTTTTAAAATTTCAAGTACTATTTATATCTGTCTTGTTGTAATTTTTCTGTTCTATATTCACTAAAATACTCCACCGATGCTATGGCATTCCCTTAGTGAGTGATCATAGCGGGAGTGGGGTGTTACAGGATATTGGGTTTTGAATAAGTAAATTCGATTTGAAAATTTATATTCGAAATCAAAAAGGAAACTAGAATTGAAATTGAAATTCAATTGGGTTATGAGCAAGTTAAATATTTTATTTGAACATGTTATGTTCAAACAAAGAAGTGAAATAGCTAATTAAAGAATAAATGAGCGAAACTGAATTCAAACAATTGGATTCAGTTAAATTGAATGGAAAACAGGTGAACAGGTGTTGGACAGGTATGGAATGAAGTATATAAAGTATATGAAGATTTTAAATGCATGTGCCCGACAAAAAGGTACATGTTTAAATTCATATATGAGATTTTATGCGCCGTATCGGCAAGCCGCTAGGCTTTTCCTTTTTCTTTTTGGATTGGTGAGGGCCATGGGAGGCTATTTGAAATATCCCGATGCTCCCGGTGCAGGGGAGGTTATGGCGAATTTTTCCGGGAATTTAAGGAGTTAAAATATTTTTAAGATAATTCGATAGTTATAAATCAATGTATCGATATATGTAGAATTCGATAAGGAAATGAAATCAAAATAGAGTATTGGAAACAGAAAGGGAAATCTATAAATTAGAAATAGAAAGCGAACTTTATACATGTTTTAGAGATGAATAATTGGATTGTATAGTGTGTTTATTCGAGATTAGTGGTTTTGCCGTTTTGAAGTTGAGGATGTCTTCAGTTAAGGTCTGAGATGTAAATTTACCCCAACTTGATTGATTTCATTTTTAATTGATAAATAGCAGAATCTCGCCTCGAAGAGAAGTGTTTGAAAAGAGTTAGTTGAATAAAATATTTTGGGTTGTTGTAACGATGTTTTACACAACATTCGTTTATCCCAAGTGGTGGAACTTTGGAAATATAAAAGTTAATATTTCCTGAGTATAATTAAAGTAGTAGAAAAAGTGATAAGTGATTGAAATTGTTTTCAATTGCAAATAGAATATATTTTCTAAATACAGAAAATAAAGGAGGGCGATATTCGGAAATGTTTTCCAAATGGCGTAAAGGGCCAATATGGTTATTGAAAATATTTGGTTAACAAATATTGATAGGGAAATGGAAAAGTGATTTAATTAATGAATAATTAATTAAAGAGCCCAGTGATTTGTTTGATATGTTGGATGAACACTTGTTTTTATTCGATAGTTAAATCACAGACTATCGAAGTATTTGCCAATATCGTTGTCAATATGGAGAGACCGGTTGGATTATCATCCGTGAACCACTCTGTATTGGCAGTAGCGTTGCGAATCAGATTATATGAAGATAATCGAAGATGGAGTGAAGTGCAAGGGCTTTTTCTATAAATAGAAATTGTGCCTTTGGTTTCGTTCAATCCCAGAACGAACGTAAATGGACGAATGTCTGACAGAGTATTTTCAATGATCGCAGGAGTTGGTATGTATAAATATATACGGTTGTAAAGGATTTATTCCCTTAGCATAACATCTAGAATATTTGTGCAAATCAATTAATGATTAACGGATCTGATGATGTGGCATTCAAAGTGATTGTGCTATCAGAAAATGATAAGTAATCGTAGCCTCAGGCCTCAACAACCGAGAAATGACAAAAATCGGGCAGGCAGCATGGCTATGTGGGTCGCTTCTATTAGGATGTATAATCACCTATCTAGAGATTCATTTAATCCCTTATTCTATTCGATGTTGTACCAATTGGGAGACGGTTGCTGATCCCAACCGTTGGTGATATACATTCGATACACTCAAGCGAAATGAGTGGTCGGTCATGTGTGGGCCGGGTTGTAAGACGTTCTTGTTGAACCCCAGTGTATCGCCTCTAGAGTACATTGATCAAAAGGTGGTTCCATACCTTGTCATGTTGGAAATCCAATCTCCAATAAGCGCCATGCGGTTTTTTTGATTTTTTACTATGTATGTGGAGCGTGAGATGCAAGCATTCTGCTATTTGGTTATTTACTTGATGTAGACATTATTATAATATCACTGGATTTGATATCAAAATGTTTTGGGTTATAGTAAGGTAAAAACCGTCCGCGTTTATGTGTGGGCTGGTCTTACTATTATCTTTTCTTTTGAAAGGATTTAAAAGTTAAACAAATGATTGAAGTTTACTCACACCAGTCCCATGACTGACCCAGAGTTTATTTTGTTTTGTTTTCCCTAAACTCTTGGGTGGCCAAATTTGTACGGGCAGTCAAGCAGTCGGGATTTCACAGATTCATTTGGAGGAGCTGGAAGCAGGAGGCTTTACCGGTTAGCTATAGGCTATCATATATTCCGCTGTGAACTTTGTTTGTATCTGGAAACAGGTGTTTATAACTGTTCCAGGAATAACTATTGTGCTCTGATGATGGTAGGTATATAAAGTTACCGATTTGTATTTCAAAAGTTATGTTATTTAATATATTTTATTCGTTCCGCTGTGAGTTTGTTATCTTCATTTTTCTTCTATTCTAATATTTCTTTCTTTCTACTTCTCATCCTCTAACTTCTTTCTAAAAATGATTCGTATTTCTGTGCAATTTGGATTGGATGTGTGGTGTTATTAGTCAACTCAGATAGTACGGATTTGCGGGTCATTACAGTTGGTATCAGAGCTTAGGTTTAGCGAACACCTAGGCTTTGGTGGGGGTTTACTCATTAGAGATAGGGTCAGTAGCACCCTAGAATGAGTTGAGTGGGTATATATAAGAGAGCGTATTGGTATGTTGATATAAAAATTGTTTTATATTGTGTTTGCTTGTCTATTGAGTGATTTATGAATTTTGGGCGAATCCTGGGACGCCACGAGGTCGATAGGAATTTATAAACACTTGAACAGAGAAATTCAACATAATAATGTTTTAAAGTGGGTAAATGAGATAATTTTACCCAAAATTCTATTTTTATATAGAAATAATAATTCTTGGAAATTATTGGATTTGTTGGTTGATAATATTATCATCAAATGAGATTATAAGAAATGAAATGGTTATATAGAACCAAATAGAATTTGTATATGAATGAAATATACAAATGTGATGAATTAAAATTGGATTCAGAATTTGAATAAAGAATTTAAATCCTGGGAGTTTTGAAAAATATTTTTGAAGTATATTAAAATAAAATAGTTTTATTTTGAAAGGATTTTTGAATAGAATTCATTTTGAATGGATTTTGAAATTAATAAAGCATTGAACTCACTTCAGTCGCTGGAAAATAATTCTGATAAGGACTGCAGCATTATCAGTGTTCATTTTCGAGTTTCCAAGTGATGAATTGCTACTGTAGTAAGATTTTCAAATGAAATTATTTGAGAAAAACAAGTTGTTTTGGGAAGTTCAAATATTTTGAATTGGAGATAGAAATAAATATATGTATGTATATTTATATGATTTCAAAAAGGATTTGAAATAAAAACCAGAGAATTTGAATTCTGAAATCTAAATTTAACTTAAGTAAGTTAAATAAATCGAAACAATGGAAACCAGTTAAATGAACTAAAATTGAATATTCTCATGAAAACTTAAATTTGTATCAGACTTGAGTTGTAAAATTTGAAATACTGAATTATAACAAAGTGGATATTAAAAATAGTTAATGGGTTTGTAGCATTTCTTCTGCCTTAGTAATTTCGAGGACGAAATTCTTTTAAGGGGGAAGGAATGTAACGTCCCAGATTTTTGGCTATTTAATATTGAATATTTAAATAGTTTTAAATATTGATTTGGATTGATAAACGAATTTTCATATTGCATCGATTGAATAATCGGTATACGATTTAATATCAAATATGTTGAATAATCAAATACGAGAATGAAAACAATTTAATTCACAGTTAAAAACTGAATTGAAATGATTCAGTTAGTCAATATAAATTCTATTTGGGGTTTAGAACGATAAATTTAATTATTTGAAATCAATTTATATTTTAAATTGAATTTAATTTAAACCGCTGATTTTAAATGATATATTTTTCAAGGTATCGAATTGGGTTTTGAAACTTGTTTCGTTGAGTTCAAGTTAGTGGTTAAATCCTAGAGACGTCGGTCGTTACGCTCAGATAGGAGTTCGTTACTGCGAGATATTTTCAAATAAAAATATAAACAAAATTAAATCAAATAAACAAATCGTACCACTTTCAGCCAACATAAGTTCAAAGCCGACCTCCTGTTCTTTAAATAACGCAGACCTATTTTACAGCACGCCTACTTCTTTGTCTCCCATGTTTGATATCAGGGAAACACTCAATTTAATGGTTTCAGTACGATTGTATCTCGTTCACATCTATATAAACAAGCCTGAATTGTCGATGATTTTTCCATTCGTCAATGAAAACACTTCCCGAGCCATTTCCTTTATTCATTTTCCCCCAATTGAAAAAAATCATTTCATCTTATAAAAAAAGGAATCAAGAATAAAAAGCGCGGTGAATCTCGATAGCATAGGGTGCACTCGCGACTTACAGAGAGGAAGTAGGGACCGTCGATGGGTAGTTCAGAGATTGCTGTGGGGGTTCAGGTTGTTGCTATGGGGTACGGTTTGATGTATGGGGGGATTTGGGTGAAATCGATTTAGGGCTATGGTCTGGGGACGGAAAGTATAGAGGTGCGATTGGGTCAAAGTGATTTTAGAGGCCAATGGTCACGTTTGGTTACGGCTTGGAGGAGTGCGATAATGTATGAACGAGGGGAAATCTGGGGTTTTTGGAAGTAGTGCGATAGTTAAAGGAGTTGTTGGTGGTCATTATCTTGGCGACAGTAGTAAGGCACGATAGCGAAAGCTGGGGTTTGACAATGTACGCTGAGGAGTTTGGGAGGAGTACGGAAATTGGCAAATGGACTGAGTTCCACTTGGATGGTAAAGCTATGACAAAGCAGTAAATGAAGATTGCCATTATGATGTTCGATAAAATGCGAAAGTGAGTTGATGCAGTTATTTGGGCTGATGCAGTTTTGGGGATGTTCGGGATTTGGCAAAGCGATAAGGTATTCGATGGAATTAAATTTTTATTAAGCTAATTAATTTATTTATGTTAAGAATAAATAATAGTAAATCGATACTAAAAATAAAATCTTCGTAGGGTCGAATAAATGCATTCAAGATGAATTCAGTAGAAACAAGCCAAGTCGATATTGGAATTGAACAGGAAATTCAGAAAATAATTCAAGGTGAGTAAATCTCACTCACCTTTTATTTAGAATTATTTTTATTCGTTAAAAATAATTGTTTGATGCTTGTTTGAATGCTTCCTGGTTATTTTAAATATATTAGTTATTTAGGGTGACTACTATATATATTGGTTTGGTGGTTGGATTTCCCGCAGTATCATTAGCAGATGCCCGCAGTTTCATAGCGGATGATTACCCTATACGCCCCACGCTATGATAGTGGATGACCTTCTATACTGCGATGTCCTGCCACGAAGCAGGATGGGTATTATTTCTGTTGACTAACATCTGTGGATGCAGGGAAAACAGGTTGGAGGAATCAGACTGGATTCCTCAAAAATATATTATCTGTTTGTTTGTTTGCTTGCTTGATTTCATATATATTAATATATGACATGTTAAAAATCAAATGATTGAAAATTGGATGATTTGGTTGTTTTAAATATCACTGGGCTAAGTGTTAATTTATTTAAATATCGTAGAAAAGGATGTTTGAGATTTAATGGAAAAAATCTATTTTTAAATAGAAATTTGAAATTTAAATGGAATAAAAATATAAACTTGTTTTGAAATAAAACAAGTAGTTCCTTTATAAACGAAGTTTATAAATAGTTCTTTTATAAACAAAATTTATAGATAAAGTGAAAAGAATTATCATTGGATAATTCAGAAATAAAAATACGAGTGTGAAATTGAAAAGGGAAAATTGTTTTTTTCAAAGTAGAAATTTAAAAATAATTTTGAATTCGAGACTTGTTTTCAAAAGAAAACAAGATGGTGCTTGTAAATGAAAAGTGGAAAATTATCACTTGGATAATTCGAATATTTACATTCAAATGTGAATTTAAAAATAGAAATCGAATATAGAATTTGAATGGAGTTTGAATATAGAAATTCAAACGGGATTTGAATAGAGAATTTAAATATGGAACTAGAATATAGAAATTCAAAGAAGAATCAAATATAGAATTTGTATATAGAAAATTTAAACAGAATTTGTATGTACAATTTGAATAAAACTTGAATATATTAAATTTGAATTGAATTTGAATATACAGAAATTTGAATTCAAAGGGATTCAAATAGAATTTGGATTCAAAAGAATTCAAATGGATTTGAAGAAAGAAAGTTCAAATGAAATTTAAAAATATAGAGATTTGAAAATAGAATTCAAATGAACTTCAAATATAGAATTTGAATATAAATATTCAAATGGGATTTAAAAATAGAATTTGAATTTTTAAATAGATTTTGAATAAGAGGATATGAATAGAATTTGAGTAATAGAATTAAATTGGAGTTTGAATATTTGAAATTCAAATAGAATAAATATGGGATTTGAATAGAGATTTCAAATGGAATTTAAACTATGGAATTTGAATATGTAATTCAAATGGAGTTCAAATATAGAATTTGAATACAGAAAAATAAAGGAAATTCAAATATAGCATTTGAATAGATTTTGAATATAAAATTCAAATAGAATTGAAATAGATTTGAATATAGAAATTCAAATGAAGTTGGAAAATAGATTTGAATGGAAATTCAAATGGAGATTTAAAAGGAATGTGAATAATAGAATTCAACAGAAGTGAAATGAAAATTTGAATATATAATTCAAATAGAAGTGAAATGGAATTCGAATATAGAATTTCAAATGGAAGTGAAATAGATCAGAAATGTTATGTTGAAATGGATTCGATATATATTAAAAATATATCAGAATGGAGTTGAATTTATTATAAACGAAGTTTAACGTTTATATTTATAAATATAATTAAAACGAACTCGCCGGTAGTTCAAAAATTGGCGATTCGAACTTCAAATGAGTATACAGAACTCGATTGAAGTCGAAATTCTTTGAAACAAGAAATGTCAGGACCGATTTGATAATAATTTTCTAATGGAGGAGGAAAACCTGAATTTCGTCGTATAGATTTTGAGTTATATCAAAATCATATTTTCAGAAAAGCAGCGCCAAAATCATTTTAAAACCATAGTGGTTTATTTAATGTTATAAAAGGATTTTAAACGGGAAAAAAATCCGAATTTTCTATTTAGAAAATTTCAGAGTTGAGTTGTAAAATATATGCGAATTCAAGTTGTGTAAATGAATATGATTTTTGAAACAGAAACCAGATTTTGATTTATTGAATAGAATTAACTAAATTGAATAGAAATAGTTAATGAGATTTCGAATGGATATTGGGTTTTGAATAAGTAAATTCGATTTGAAAATTTATATTCGAAATCAAAAAGGAAACTAGAATTGAAATTGAAATTCAATTGGGTTATGAGCAAGTTAAATATTTTATTTGAACATGTTATGTTCAAACAAAGAAGTGAAATAGCTAATTAAAGAATAAATGAGCGAAACTGAATTCAAACTATTGGATTGAGTTAAATTGAATGGAAAACAGGTGAACAGGTGTTGGACAGGTATGGAATGAAGTATATAAAGTATATGAAGATTTTAAATGCATGTGCCCGACAAAAAGGTACATGTTTAAATTCATATATGAGATTTTATGCGCCGTATCGGCAAGCCGCTTGACTTTTCCTTTTTCTTTTTGGATTGGTGAGGGCCATGGGAGGCTATTTGAAATATCCCGATGCTCCCGGTGCAGGGGAGGTTATGGCAAATTTTTCCGAGAATTTAAGGAGTTAGAATATTTTTAAGATAATTTGATAGTTATAAATCAATGTATCGATATATGTAGAATTCGATAAGGAAATGAAATCAAAATAGAGTATTGGAAACAGAAAGGGAAATCTATAAATTAGAAATAGAAAGCGAACTTTATACATGTTTTAGAAATGAATAATTGGATTGTATAGTGTGTTAATTCGAGGTTAGTGGTTTTTCCGTTTTGAAGTTGAGGATGTCTTCAGTTAAGGTCTGGGAGGTAAATTTACCCCAACTTGATTGATTTCGTTTTTAATTGATGAATAGCAGAATCCCGCCTCGAAGAGAGTGTTTGAAAAGAGTTAGTTGAATAAAATATTTTGGGTTGTTGTAACGATGTTTTACACAACATTCGTTTATCCCAAGTGGTGGAACTTTGGAAATATAAAAGTAAATATTTCCTGAGTATAATTAAAGTAGTAGAAAAAGTGATAAGTGATTGAAATTGTTTTCAATTGCAAATAGAATATATTTTCTAAATACAGAAAATAAAGGAGGGCGATATTCGGAAATGTTTTCCAAATAGCGTAAAGGGCCAATATGGTTATTGAAAATATTTGGTTAACAAATATTGATAGGGAAATGGAAAAGTGATTTAATTAATGAATAATTAATTAAAGAGCCCAATAATTTGTTTGATATGTTGGATGAACACTTGTTTTTATTCGATAGTTAAATCACAGACTATCGAAGTATTTGCCAATATCGTTGTCAATATGGAGACCTCGGTTGGATTATCATCCGTGAACCACTCTGTATTGGCAGTAGCGTTGCGAATCAGATTATATGAAGGTAATCGAAGATGGAGTGAAGTACAAGGGCTTTTTCTATAAATAGAAATTGTGCCTTCGGTTTTGTTCAATCCCAGAATGAACGTAAATGGACGAATGTCTGACATAGTATTTTCAATGATAGCAGGAGTTGGTATGTATAAATATATATGGTTGTAACGGATTTATTCCCTTAGCATAACATCCAGAATATTTGTGCAAATCAATTAGTGATTAACAGATCTGATGATGTGTCATTCAAAGTGATTGTGCTATCAGAAAATGATAAGTAATCGTAGCCTCAGGCCTCAACAACCGGGAAATGACAAAAATCGGGCAGGCAGCATGGCTATGTGGGTCGCTCCCATTAGGATGTATAATCACCTATCTATAGATTCATTTAATCCCTTATTCTATTCGATGCTGTCCCAATTGGGAGACGGTTGCTGATCCCAACCGTTGGTGATATACATTCGATACACTCAAGCGAAATGAGTAGTCGGTCATGTGTGGGCCGGGTTGCAAGACGTTCTTGTTGAACCCTAGTGTATAGCCTCTAGAGTACATTGATCGGAAGGTGGTTCCATACCTTGTCATGTTGGAAATCCAATCTCCAATAAGCGCCATGCGGTTTTTATGATTTTGTACTATGTATATGGAGCGTGAGATGCAAGCGTTCTGCTATTTGGTTTTTACTTGATGTAGACATTATTATAATATCACTGGATTGGATATCAAAGTGTTTTGGGTTATAGTAAGGTAAAACCCGTCCGCGTTTTTGTGTGGGCTGGTCTTACTATTATCTTTTCTTTTGAAAGGATTTAAAAGTTAAACAAATGATTGAAGTTCACTCACACCAGTCCCATGACTGACCCAGAGTTTATTTTGTTTTGTTTTCCCTAAACTCTTGGGTGCCCAAATTTGTACGGGCAGTCAAGTAGTCAGGATTTCACAGATTCATTTGGGGGAGCTGGAAGCAGGAGGCTTTACCGGTTAGCTATAGACTATCATATATTCCGCTGTGAACTTTGTTTGTATCTGGAAACATGTGTTTATAACTATTCCAGGAATAACTGTTGTGCTCTGATGATGGTATGTATATAAAGTTACTGATTTGTATTTCAAAAGTTATGTTATTTAATATATTTTATTCGTTCCGCTGTGAGTTTGTGATCTTCATTTTTCTTCTATTCTAATATTTCTTTCTTTCTACTTCTCATCCTTTAACTTCTTTCTAAAAATGATTCGTATTTCTGTGCAATTTGGGTTGGACGTGTGGTGTTATTAGTCAACTTAGATAGTACGGATTTACGGGTCATTACATAGACATTTCAATTATTTAGACCCGAATATATGGTTACGTTCCATAGTTTTAGCTACAGCTGTTTCGTCTCGCTTTGCTCAAAGCTTCTCGCTACTGTACATGCTCTAGGTTCCTGTTTAAGTCTGCATTTTCATAATTTTAAGGTCATGCATATAGGAATTTTGTTCATACAGGGCTTAGGTTAGTCATGGTAATGCATGTTCGTAATAGTGCAGTAACAATATGTTGAATCTAAGTATTTTATACTCGACCTTTATAAACATTTACACCATATAAATTATTTACTTTTAGTAAAGGTTTCCAAAGATTTGCCTCAATAATGCATGCCCACGTTTTACTATGACAGCACACCAAAATTTAAGTTTCCATACTTGAATTTATAATTATATTTACACCATATTTGCTGACTGGAATGGTCTGTCACCTTTTTTGCATGATTGTTTATATAATTCCTCACCATAGATTGGTCTTGTCTAATCTTGAAGCTTGCATTTCTTAGAGTTTTGAGTTAATCCTTGGGTATATGTGTAACTTTGGAATAAACTGCCCTGCAAACAAGTTTAACTGTCATTTAGTATTGTGTTAAGCTTCACTGTCCATTTCTGCATGCCACATCTTTTAATTGGTAGGCATTCCCTCTCATGTTAGGAATAGACATTTGACCCTTTGTTGTATTGGCACACATAGTAGCACATATCATTTTGGCATATTTTGGTTGTTAAACATTTGCTTTGAAATTTTCCAGTGTTTATATTTACATTTTCGTTGGGCAGCGTTTGAAGTTTATTGCCACTTGACCATATTGCAAAACTGATGTTGGGTTTCCACGATATTCTCATGCATTCATACTACAACATGTATTTATGTCCATTACATGTTAATATATAGTCTTATAGTATTGATAAAGGCCTGCCACATTTGAACTGGGGTATTCCCATTTTGCCTCATCAAAATCTGCACGTATGGTTCCTTGTTGGGTCATGAATGGATTCCTTTAATTAATTAAGATTTGCTGCATTTATTTCACACTGCATATATTATGTATTATGATGATTCCTCCCCCGTCTTACGCTAATCAGTTTTGAGTTGGTCACTTCCCTAAGTTACACCTTAATGTATGCATGAGCTCCTCATTATGTGTTGATGTTCTCGCCTGAAGCTATATACATTTCACTTGGTTTTATATAAACAATTCATGCATACATCATGTACTATTCGAGTCTCTATACTAATTTAATACCTGCATGGGCTGGTTACATGCATTGGTGACATACTTTTAAATTAAGCAAACAACCCATACCATTCATTTCGGAAGTTGGCTGCCTAGTACCCCTCTTGGCTGGTCTCATGTGTTATTCTCTGACATAAGATTTATATATTGCATGCACGTTATACTTATATCCCACTGTCGGTTCGGATCTCTTTGCCACATATATACAGTAGCTCCTTTTAGAAGGCACACCATTGACTTATTTCAATACATGCAATACATGTATATTGTTCCGTGAACCCGCCATCTAGTCTCGATTTATGCATATGGCTTCCTACTTCGTTCATAATGTTGATCTTACTAGTCCATGTTGTGGCAGTTCGTTGGTAGTTTTCCTCATTTTTTTAGGATTAAACAAATTATATTTATGTGCTTATATCGAAGTGTGCTAACTTGAAATAAGTTTAATCCTGATTCGGGTGTTTTGTATTTTGCATGGGACACTCAGGTCAGGCTCCAAGTGTTTCAGGTTTAAAATTCAGATCGTGAACAAGAGAGGACGCGAAGACGTTAAGATGCACGTGCGCATACTAAGCCCGACAACAAAGTGTAAAATTTTATTTATCCAAATTTTCGTGTATACAATATATTTTTCCACTGTGCAAACTTATGTAAACTCTGATATTATGTAACAACCCAGAAATTGAGGATAAATTTAAAAAATTTATTTCATGAAATTTTGTTAGAAAATACGTGAGAATTGAAAAAAATTCTTTTTTTATTTAAATTAAAAGAGAAAATGGTAAAACTAGAGAAATATTAATCAACCGTTTATTTACTTTTATATTACTAGAAACACGTAGCTACCCATCGTCATTATATTCCTCTTTTATTCTTACTTTAAATTCATTTCAAATCTTATATGACATGTTTAATTGACTAAGTTATAGTAAGAATAGTCTAATGAAATAACTGGTTTGACTTGATTAGGATACCATTAATCCTAAAATTATTTCCCTTTATTTTGTCATAATAAAATGTCATGGACATAAAATATATTCTTATTTGGCATTAACGATAGGTAGTAAATGTATGCAAATAAATCTTTTTATTTGACACTAGAATATAGAACATGCATGTAAATAAATATAACGTTAAAAAAACATTTGAAATCTTGTGTAAATATACTTAATAAAAAATTTTACGCATGTATTAATTGCGCGTTTGAATTTGGAATTTAAACGCATGTCAAAATAGGAAAAAATGTAATAATATTATGGAAACATATAAATCGTATGTTGTGAATTAATTATGCGGGTTAATTGCACACAAATTAACATGTTTTGCAAAATTCTTGGTATATATATATTAGACCTTTCGTAAATGTCTAATGAGTCAAATTATTAAATGCATAATTTGAACATTATGTGTTATTTTGTCACAACACATATAGTCAATGCATGAGTAATATATATATATATATATATATATATATATATATATATAGTAAGACTTATTCTTGCAATTAATCAACGTGAATTTGAATTGCTTTAAGAATGCGTATATACATAGAAGTCTTTACGTTCACATACCTTGGAGAGTTAATTATACACGTTAAGAAATTAATTGGGCATTGATTGACTCATAAGTCAATCAATATGGTTTAATAAAGAATTATTTCCTGAATTGAATATTGACGCTGATTTTAATTTTTTTACTGGACTTGACACATCTTCGGTCTATATTAATACCTATGCTGACGTGGCTTGATCGATGTTGATTAAAAAGCCTAAAATCTAAAGGCCTAGATTACTTTATCTTCCCTATAAACAAACCTTATATCTAACCCTAATTCTCACAACTCCATTCTCCATTCCCTGCCTCCACTATGCAAAACTTCTTCCTCTAAATAAAAATGGAGTTACGAGGCTTAGATTTTATAAGCACAAATTGGAGGATATTTATATTGATTTAGAGATTCCTACCAGGGTCATTTGGATAAGCATGTTTAGGTGAGAATTTTGAATTTTAATTAAATAAAATTTTAATTATTTTCTCGCTTTAAAAATTAGTGTTTGTGTATGTATGTAATAATCTAGTTTTGCAATGCGATGAATTTTATTCCTTACTTCAGATCTAACATTCTGGACCTATGTATGCGATGAAATTTTATTCTTTATTTCAGATCTAATATTCTAGATCGGTATTTGCGATATAATTTTCTTATTTGTTTACTCGAGCGTTCAAAATCTCATCTTTTGAGATTCATGTTATTTATTTATGCGCGTGATATAAAAATCTCATCTTTATTGAGATTTACAATACGGTAAAGAAATTACATCTTTGTAATGATGGTTTTAATGCAGTAAAAAGATATATCTTTTTAATGTTATTTTGATTGAAATAAAAGAACGCCTTTTTAATGCTATTTTGTTTGAAATTAAAAGATCGCCTTTTTAATGTTATTTTGGTTGAAATAAAAAGAACAACTCTTTAATGTCATGTTGGTTGTATAAAAAGGAACATTTTTTTTATATGCAAATATAAAGAATGGATTAAAAAAGTTACATTTCATTATATTTATTAATAAAATGTTAGAATGAAATTTGTTATTTTACAATATACATAATGAATGACAAATTGGATTTTGTAATAAAAAGAATTTCTTTCTATTTCAATTGAGAACATGTAAATGACAAATTGGATTTCGTAATAAAAAGAATTTTTTTTTAAATTGAGAACTTTTATCTCACTCAAATTTCTGAATAGTTATGAATTTTATAATTAAATATTAATTAATTATCCGTGTTGGAATTATTGTTTGTTGGATTATTGTTGATTTGGATGACTGTTGTGAATTGTTTGAAATTTGAAATATGTAACATGTTGATTATGACAGTTATGATATTTCAAACATGTTTACACTGCCATTTACAAGTTGCCTGACTTGTTTATGTTAATTGGACGATAATTTTTCACACATCGTTCAAGTGCACAAAAAATAATATATTATTTGAATTTGTGTTGGTTAAAACCCCACACGGGTCTTGGGTTGATATTCTGACTACACATCGCCCTAGTGATTAGTTTAAAAATGCACTTTTGCTGTTATTGAATGTTTTATCATCATTATGGGATTAATGCGATGTTTGAAATCCATACAATTAGAATTATATGGTAACGGATTGGGTCTCATTCCAATTTTGAATTAAAGGAATATTTTAATTTAATATTCAGTTAATGGAATTAATTGACATATGAATTAGAAAGATTATATCTTTATTGTTTAAAAGTTATAATAGAAGGATTCAATTAAAAAAGATTACATCTTGACGGTCAGTATGTTAAGATAAGAAGGTTTGGTTTCAAAATTTGAACAATTTGAAAAGATTTTTATTATAATATAATAATAATATAGAAAGTTCAATTTTTCATTAAAAATTGAAAGGTCAGTTAGGATATTCGAAAACAAAGGGTTTTATAAAATTTGTAACAATTTAATGTAAAGATCATACCGTTATTTTAAAAGAATATTTTAAAAATAATATTTTCAGTGAATTAACTATAATTATTAATTATAATTGTACTTGGACACGAAGTTAGGTTACATTTGTGGTATAAGTCTGCCCGGACCCGCCCGGCATATCCAGCAGCCACAAATGTTAAACCTAATGTGAGAGGCCCAAGTGCGCAAATACGAATTGAGCCATGACACGAGGTTAAGCCCAACTTGTGGGATAAGTCTGCCCGGAACCAACCGGCATATCCAGCATTCGCAGGTTGTAGGCTTAATGTGAGAGGTCTGGCCCATAATAAAATATAAATGGATAAGATAATGAATTGAACTTTTTGTCAAGTAACGCCATTTTAACTCAAACGTATTTATCGATTTACGTTATCCATTTAATTATGAATATTAAAAGAGAAATTTCAAAATTAATATTTTGGAAAATAATATTATTCAAAAAGGATAATATATAGAATATTCAACTCATTTTTTTAATTTAAATATAAGTTGGAATTATTTTCAAAACGAAATTATAAACGTTTAAAAATACGTTTAGAAAGGAAATCGACGATAATATATATTAATATATGTAATGGTTTGAATAGAACGTTTCGCGCAGCGACCATTCGCGAATTTCGACACTTTGATTAGACATAGCGGAAGATCCGACTGTCGGATTCTTCTGGAACCAGAACTTATGGGTTCGTATCGAAAAGAGCTTTTAAATGAGTATTTAAGATTTGAAATCCAACGGTTAGATTTTCTGAAATGTTTAAATAATATTGAAAAAAAAAACAACGGCCGTGTAATTGAATGACCTGGAACGTCGTTTAAATTAAAATGGCCTATTTTTAATTAAAAATAGGGAGAAATTATGTAAAATCATAGTAAATGTTTTAAAAGTGTTTTTGATGAAAATTCCAAGTTTATAAAGATAAAAGATATTTTTGTCAAATAAGTGATTTTTTTTAAATAATAAATTAAAGGATTTAAAATGGTTTTAATAGAACCAGAGAATTCCAATAAATATATTGGAATGAATATGAATGGAAATTATCTACGGATTATTTGAATATTAAATTCTGTGATTATACAGATCTTATTTTGGGAATTTGGAAGATATTTAATATCGTTATTTCCAATATGATATCCGTTGGTTTTAGAATTTGATATTGAATATAAGTCGATATAATTCTATTCAAAGCCTTACATTAAATATCAAATTGGATTTTGGATTTGTCGTGAATGGTGTCTTAAATAACACTGTTCTTGAGACTAATTGAGAAAGAATAAATCTTTTAATTAAGATTTAAAGGATATTTTCCAATTAATAAACATTAAATGGAAATTGATTTTGGGTTGATTGTGAATAATGTTCTAAATGATGTTAGTTCTTAAAACCCAATTAACAGTGAAATTGTGATTTGCAATTCATTAATCCTTGAACTAGGGATTTAATGGAATTTTCTGAAGAAAAGTTTTTTTTTTCAATTTAATACATTAAATTAGAATTAAATAGGATATGATTTTGAGTTTACTGTGAACTATGTTTTTAAGGAACATTTGTTCTTTAACCCAGTTAAGATAAGATTAATTTCTTAAAATTGAATAATCATTAAATAATGATTTTTGGAAGATCAAAACCAAACAGAGTTTTAATGAATCTTTAATTAGATTAAAGAAGGATTGAAGTAATTGAATTTACTAAATTCAATAAGTGACCGAAAATGGAGCGCCACCAGTTTTTAACTCCATGCGATAGTTAAATCTTTAATTAGATTTAAACGATAAACGGTAATTAAATTTACCAGAAACACATTTGGGTTTAGATATGGAGTACCACCAATTTTACTCCATGTGTTGAATAGGGTGGAACGGGATAATAATAAATGATTACTTCGGAAGGCGTTATTCCCGACTAGTTGAATGAACCTTAATTTGGTTTAAGTTAAATCAAAGAATATTCTTGATTGGAATGAGGCGTAGGTTGTGTTTTTATAGCACATGATTTTAAGATGCGCGATTTATTCGGAAAGACCGGGTTTATCTCATTCTGGATAATTCATACGACGATTAAAAGTCAAAGATGAAGACGGTGGATGAAGACTGGGGGTTTTCACATCGTATGGATGATTTCTGAAATCTTGATTGGACTGTACACCCAAGATAAGGGAATAATTGGTGATCATCCAGATGTATTTGGAGATCTACCGGGTATGGTTTCATTCAGACCCAGAACGGACTTGTAAATGGATTGTGTGTCTGACATTGTATTCCTTTATATTGTATTCATTGATCTCCGTTTCATATATAGCCGTTTGGTGGCGGAGAATTTATTCTCTTGCTTAACACCTTGTTATATATTGGTAGATGGTTAATGATATAGTATGGTCTGACAATGTGGCATGCTAAGATGCATATGATCAAGGCTTTTGTTGAAAAGCAGAGCCTTGAGGATGAAGATCAAAGCATGGCGTCAATTAGCATATCTTTGAGTATATCGTTACTTCGCGAGCCTCACACCCCAATATGATGGTGAATAGTTTGTTTGATTAGTAGATTGACCAATATACTTTATATATACATGGATTGGGTCAACTGAGCGTTGCTGGGTGTGGTCGCTCCACATCTGGAGGTTGGGCAATTGTTTCAGCCGAAGCCCATGGGGATAAAACACTAGATTGTTCTTCCAAAGTGCGGTTAGAATGTATTACGGTGTTTTCTCTTGCCGAGACGTAAGCCGTGGAGATACATGGTGCGATTTGTTTTTCGAATTAGGAGCCATCGTGATGGAAACCCAACTTTCTAATACGAGCTTTACGGTTTCAGTTGTATACTTATATGGTGACATAATATATTATGCCGCTTACATAGTATATTATGCCACCTAAGATTGATACATTTAATTTCAAAAATTGATTTCTACACTGTGCACTTATAGTATAAAAGATGAATTTCGCGTATTAAGCATTTTTGACCATTATAAGGTAAACTCTATCCTTCGGCTTTCGTTGCAAGGGACTCGAGTCTTATAATGGTTACATTTTCTAGAAGCATTATGTTGTTTTTATGCATTGGTATTCTTGGGAGGAAACCCGTTCCGTGATAGCGGCGTGGTCCCTTGACTTACCCAACTTTAAAATAATGTTAATAACTATTTTAGTTCTCATATCAGTCCCATGACTGACCTGGAGTTTATTGTTTCAACCTAAACTCTGGGTGCCCATATTTTCCATACGGGGAGCTAGTAGTTTTGGTTTTGCAGATATTATATTCACAGGATCCTGGTCTACAGCTGAAGTGATATTCGGAAGGCTCTGTATCCGTGTATTTCTTTCAGTTGTGTTTTGTATTATTTTTCCGCTGCTATTTAAATGTAATTTAAAACTCAGATATTATTGTATTTCCAATGTATATTGTTTATTCATACTCTGGAATATTCTTGTACTCTGATGTAATTGTTGTAAAAGCAATGAAATATTCTTTTGTTTTGTGTTCTGATGTGTCTTGTTCTCAAAGCAATCCGTACTTTCCTTTACGGGGAAGTTTGGGTCGTTTCATTTGGTATCAGAGCTTTGGTTTACAGAATTCGAGAACAAGACACATTAGAACCAAACGAAAGAATTCATCAGAGATTGGACTAATAATATTCAATAATAATAACTCGTTAGAGATAGGATCAGCAGTATCCTAGAATGAGTTGGAAGAGTATTATTTTTATAAATTAATAATTGAAAATAAATTTAGTTTTGAAAATTTTATCTTAATATACGTATTTAAGTATATTATATTTTATTTTGGGTAATCGAGTATATAAAGATTTTGAATATACGAGTAATTAACTGATATTCGAAGTTTTAATATACTGGATAGATATAGAATCACACTCTAGTCGCCCGGGGATAATTCTGATGATGACAGCTGCATCATCAGTATTTATGTTCGAGTATCGAAGGTGGTATGTCTATATATTTCCATTGACTGGTGTGAGAACCAAAACTAGATAGGGTATATTGTTGTGATTTGTACTGAAAACATGATTTTTGATTATATATAAAAGCTACGTATGTTTGAAAAGTTGATCACCTAATTAGTTGCTGGTTGTGATGTTTGATTATTAGTTTAACTAACAAAACTATTAGAATGATAATTAAGTTAACCACTATATTAAAGAATGATAAATTTAACTAGATCGAATTTAATATTGAACTGAATTAAAAATTAATTGGAATGAAAATTAAGTAATTAAATAAACAGCTTTTAGATTCGTTCCTTTTCGAGGACGAAAAGATTTTAAGTGGGAGAGATTGTAACAACCCGTAAATTAAGGATAAATTTAAAATTTTATTTCATGAAATTTTGTTAGAAAATACGTGAGAATTTGAAAAAATTCTTTTTTTTATTTAAATAAAAAGAAAAGAAAAGAGAAAATGGTAAAACTAGAGAAATATAAATCAAATGTTTATTTACTTTATATTGCTAGAAACACGTAGCTGCCCATCGTCATTATCTTCCTCTTTTACGCTTACTTTAAATTCATTTCAAATCTTATATGTCACGTTTAATTGACTAAGTTATGGTAAGAATAATCTAATGAAATAAATGGTTTGACTTGTTTAGGATACCATTAATCCTAAAATTATTTCCCTTTATTTTGTCATAATAAAATGTCATGGACATAAAATACATTCTTATCTGGCATTAACGATAGGTCGTAAATGTATGCAAATAAATCTTTTTATTTGACACTAGAATATATAACATGCATGTAAATAAATATAACGTTAAAAAAAACGTTTGAAATCTTGTGTAAATATACTTAATAAAAATTTTTACGCACGTATTAATTGCGCGTTTGAGTTTGGAATTTGAACGCATGTCAAAATAGGAAAAAATGTAATAATAATATGTAAACATATAAATCGTATGTTGTGAATTAATTATGTGGGTTAATTGCACACAAATTAACATGTTTTGCAAAATTCTTGGTATATATATATTAGACCTTTCGTAAATGTCTAATGAGTCAAGTTATTAAATGCATAATTTGAACATTATTTGTTATTTTGCCACAACACATATAGTCAATGCATGAGTAATATATATATATATATATAGTAAGACTTATTCTTGCAATTAATCAAGGTGAATTTGAATTGCCTTAAGAATGTGTATATACATAGAAGTCTTTACGTTCACATACCTTGGAGAGTTAATTATACACGTTAAGTAATTAATTGGGCATTGATTGACTTGTAAGTCAATCAATATGGTTTAATAAAGAATTATTTCATGAATTGAATACTGATGCTGATTTTTTTTACTAGACTTGACACATCTTCGGTCTATATTAATACCTATGCTGACGTGGCTTGATCGATGTAGACTAAAAAGCCTAAAATCGAAAAGCCTAGATTATTTTATCTTCCCTATAAACAAACCTTATATCTAACCCTAATTCTCACACCTCCATTATCTATTCCCTGCCTCCACTATGCAAAACTTCTTCCTCTAAATAAAAATGGAGTTATGAGGCTTAGATTTTATAAGCACAAATTGGAGGATATTTATATTGATTTAGAGATTCCTACCAGGGTCATTTGGATAAGCATGTTTAGGTGAGAATTCAAAATTTTAATTAAATAAAATTTTAATTATTTTCTCGCTTTAAAAATTAGTATATGTGTATGTATGTAATAATCTAGTTCTGCGATGCGATGAATTTTATTCCTTACTTCAGATCTAACATTCTAGACCTATGTATGCGATGAAATTTTATTCTTTATTTCAGATCTAATATTCTAGATCGGTGTTTGCGATATAATTTTCTTATTTGTTTACTCAAGCGTTCAAAATCTCATCTTTTGAGATTCATGTTATTTATTTATGCGAGTGATATAAAAATCTCATCTTTATTGAGATTTACAATGCAACAAAGAAATTACATCATTGGAATGATGGATTTATTGCACTAAAAAGAAATATCTTTTAATGTTATTTTGATTGAAATAAAAGAATGCCTTTTTAATGCTATTTTGTTTGAAATTAAAAGATCGCCTTTTTAATGTTATTTTGCTTGAAATAAAAAGAATATCTCTTTAATGTCATGTTGGTTGTATAAAAAGGAACATTTTTTTAATATGCAAATATAAAGAATGGATTAAAAAAGTTACATTTCATTTTATTTATTAATAAAATGTTAGAATGAAATTTGTTATTTTACAATATACCTAATGAATGACAAATTGGATTTTGTAATAAAAAGATTTTCTTTCTATTTCAATTGAGAACATGTAAATGACAAATTTGATTTCTTAATAAAAAGATTTTCTTTTTATTTAAATTGAGAACTTTTATCACACACAAATTTCTGAATAGTTATGATTTTATAATTAAATATTAATTAATTATCTGTATTGGAATTATTGTTTGTTGGATTAATGTTGATTTGGATGACTGTTGTGAATTATTTGAAATTTGAAATATGTAACATGTTGATTATGACAGTTATGATATTTCAAACATGTTTACACTGCCATTTACAAGTTGCCTGACTTGTTTATGTTGATTGGACGATAATTTTTCACACATCGTCCAAGTGCACAAATAATAATATATTATTTGAATTTGTGTTGGTTAAAACCCCACACGGGTCTTGGGTTGATATTCTGACTACATGTAACGGCCCAGATTTTTTGACCATTTAGTTATTATTTAAAAATGTTTTTTTTTATTATTTTGGAATTCTAAATGGTTTAATTTCAATAATTTTGAATATTTTATTTTATTCCGAAATGGTAGAAATTTAGTGGATCTGCAATATAATGTGAACTGGCAGTATAAAAGGATAAATTTTTTATTTAAAATAGTACGTTTACAAAGGATGTAGTAGCTAACGAACTCGGATTTCGATGAAATCAGTTTCATTAAATCTGAAATGATGAAATTAGGTAACCAACCAAGTTACGTCAAAAATGGCATCCGTATGTGGAAAAGAAAAAATAAAAGGCCAAAATTTGAACTAAATTTTGACGGTAATTGGAATTTGCTAATGCTAACGGCAAAACTGGAACCTGAGACCTATCCAGGAAAATTCTAAACATAGGATATTAGCTATATATGAAATCTGGAAAAATCCCATAACGGATATAGAAAGTTATTAAGGAAACAAAATTTAAATAAATTATTTGAAAATGTAAACGAACTCCGATTTTTGATTTGAATACATAGGATTGAAGTACGTTAAAAACCGGACCAGATGGTGGAAGAATTTCTGAAAACCGTTATCGTTTGATACTCCAACATGAGACCGGAAGGTGTTGAAACTAACACAAAACACTATTTTGAATTTGAATTTAAATTATTTGAAAGTTCAAACGAATTCAAAATTTATATATTTTTATATAGTATTGAAGAGCAAGAAAAATTGAACAACATGGTTGAAAAAGATTTTGGATAAGGTATCAATAAGTAAGTCAAATTAACGTCCGAATAGGGTTGAGAAAACACACTTTACTATTCATAAATTATTAAATTTATTTATAATTTAATAAATTTAAGGATTAATCCTAGCCATCCATTTTCGACCGTTGGATTCGCGCCACCTCAGCAATCCCTGTGACTCCTTCGGCTATAAATAGCCCCCCCCCCCCTTCATTTTAAACTCACTCCTCCTCCTCCTCTTTCAAGCTTTGGCAATGGCAGAAATAATAATAAAATAATAGAAAATAGGGAAAAGGAAGGAAGGGAGAAAGGAGGGCAAGACGGGGAGCTAGGGACTCTTAGGCAGAGGCTTGGGCTTCACGGGGTAAGTTTTTAAATAATATTTATTTATTTATTTAATATATATATAATAATTAAAATTCTAATAATATTTATTTATTTATTTAATATATATATATAATAAATAAAATAGAATTTGTAAAAATAAATATCGGAACATTCTAAGGGTGACAGAGAGGATAGTGTCTAAGGCTTGAGTTTGGAAAATATAGTTTCCTGCTCTCCCTGGCTATCCCTAACTGATCCGACGAATGGGATGATTAATTTAAATTTTAAATTTTAAATTTAATTTGAATTTAAAACAGACCAGGGGCATTTTCGTAATTTTTAACCATAAACTTTAAAAGCTTATAACTTTTTCAAAACAAGTCGGATTTCCACGAAACAAGGACCGTTGGATTCTTATCGGAAAATACTTTAAAATGAGTGGAAGCAGATTTTTGATCCGGGTTAAAAAATTTAAGTTATAATTAAATGAATATTTTTAAATATTTTATTTGAAAATTAAATTTAATTAATATTAAAATGGTTTTTCAATTTTAAAAAAATTTGGATATGGCTAGAGATGGGAAAGTATGATTTTTTTAGAAGGGCGGGGAAGGTAATTTGGCTAATAACGCAATTAGAAATTAATTAAGATAAAAATAATTTAATTAATTTAATTAAATATAAATTCATTTAAATTAGGTAAATATTGTAAATAGCATAACTTTTGCATACATTAACGAAATTTAACGAAACAGGATCCGTTGGGATCGTATGGACAAGCACTACGCAATGGAACTGACCGCAAGTGGATTGGAGCTCGTTTGGATTTATGGCAAAATTAAACACCTGAACCAAATCAATGACCGATTATCGTTATTCAACGATAAACCGTCCAATGTGAGTAAATCTCACTAACTCTAAACACTTTATATTTCTCTAAAGTATTTTTAGAATTGGTAAATATTGGCTGATTTGCTGTGTATTGGCTGTTTGGTTGAACTGCTAGTCAGTTGATTGAAAATATCGATAACGATATATATAAATCGTATCGAAATATTGATTCTGTTTATCAGAATATTTTACCTCCATGTTATTTATGTTGACTGACATCTGTGGATGCAGGGAAACAGGTCGGAGGAATCCAACTGGATTCCTCAACATTTATTTACCGTTTTTTCATATATTCTGATATATGATGTGTTATATCATCTGTTGTTGAACCTGTGTGTTTGGATGATGATTGACCCTTTTGATTTGGTATTTTTATACCATAAGTGATACTAGAAAGTGAAAATGGATTTTCAAAGTTTATTTTGAAAATAAATTATTTATACAAAATCAATATATTTTATATATAAAAGGAAGAGAATTTCATGAGAGAAAATGATTATAGAATCAAAGCCTTTGTTAAAAAAATAAATATTGGTGAAATCAAATAGAAGGGAAAATATTGGTGAAATCAAATAGAAGGGAAATATTTGTGAAACGATTACAAATAGAAATAAAAAGGGAAACATTCGTAAAAGTATTTACAAATGGAATTGAAAAGGGAATATTCATGTAGGGAATAAAGAAAAGTTGAAAGAAGTACTTATTTGTTAAATAAATAGAAAAGTTAAAAGAAATATTTATTTGTTGAATAAATAGAAAAGTTAAAGGGAATATTTATTTGTTAAATAAATAGAAGCGGGAAGAGAATAGTTATTTGTTGAGTAAACGAATAGAAAAAGAATCTATTCAAGGGAGGTAATTCAAAGGAATTATTCCAAAGGAATTATTCAAAAGAGAAAAGTCAAAGGGATTAATTCAAAAGAGTTAATCAAGTAGAGTTAAACCGTTGGAGTTAAACTGTTAGAGTTAAACCGTTGGAGTTAAACTGTTAGAGTTAAACAGTTGGAGTTAAACTGTTAGAGTTAAACCGTTGAAGTTAAACTGTCAGAGTTAAACTGTAAAGTTAAACAGTTAGAGTTAGTTAGTTAGAGTTAACCAGTTAGAGTTATTCAGTTAGAGTTATCCAGTTAGAGTTATTCAGTTAGAATTAACCAGTTAGAGTTAATCAGTTAGAGTTAATCGTTTTGAGTCAAATCGAACTAGAGTTATTCAAATATAGTAATCGAATAAGGGTTAACTGAATATTAGTTATTCAATTAGAATTGATCGAATCTAATTATTCGAGATAGAGTTAAAAATAGACAAAGTTATTTAAGGATGAATTTCCATTTAGCACGACTGCTAGCGTAATTCGCAGGGCTGCAGATAGCCTACGGCGGTCGGATGTTTCCTGGGGGAATCAGGCGTAACCATTGTGATCGCTGCGATCTAGAGTCAAGCAAATGGTGTTAAATCGAATAGTAATTAATCAATAGAAGTTAATTAAGTCAAGTTAGTCGAGTATTAGTAAATTAATTAGGGTTAGTCAAAAATGGAATTAATCGAATATCACTTATTCGAAGTAGAGTTATCGAATATAGTTTATTCGAGAAGAGTAATCGAATATAGTTCGTTCGAAGTGTGTTAAATCGAATATAGTTATTCGAAGGAGAGAATTATCGAATATGGTTTATTCGAAGTGAGATTTTTCGAATATTAGTTATTCGAAGAAAAGGATTACGAATATTAGTTATTTGAACAGGGGAATCGAATATAGTTTATTCGAAAGAGAATTATCGGATAGTGATTATTCGAGAGCGAATCATACATGGAAATTCGATTATATCGAATCAAGGGAAGTAATGTTTACTTTCCATTTCAAATCAAGTTTTAATTATCTGTTAATAAAGTAGTTGGTTGTTTATTTATCCAAATTAAGATAAGGAAATATATTTAAGTTAACATATTTTGAAAGCATGGAATTATAACATTTATAGTCATAATCAAATGATTCAGTAAAGGAAGTGGATTCATAAATAGAATCCGAGAGTTCGCAAGGAAATTTCTTAAAGAGTGAAGTTTGAACTCTGTCTATTTCGAAGTTAGAAATGATGTTCAGTTAAGGTCTGAGAGGTAATTATACCCCAACTTGATTGACTTCGTTTTTAACTAAGAAGTGGATAAGGTTCGAGAGTGAAAGTGGTTAAGTGAATTTAGTTAATGAGCGAAATGGTTGGTGTCGACATAGCGATGTTTATTCAAACATCAGTTTAAACCCAATGAAGGAGATTTGGAAATGTCTTCCAAATGAAAATCAGAAATGTTTTCTGAATATAGAAAATGAGAAATGGAATTGTTTTCCATTGTTAATATCGTATATTTTCTAAATATAGTAAATAAGAAATATAGGAAAACAAGAATAAGGAAAAGGGTAAATTTATGATAATTTGATGATGAATGATGATTGATCGATAGAATTTCCATCTGGAAATAATAACGTTATTTGCACACCGACATGTTTTTATTTGATAGTTAAATCACCGACTATCAAAGTTTTGACCATTTTAACGTTGTTAATATGGAGAGACCGGTCGGATTATTATCCAGAGAACCACTCCGTATTGGCATAAGCGTTGCGAATCAAGTATGCTGAATATATTGAAGACGGAGTTATGCAAGGGCTATCCTATTTACAGAATAGTGTCTTCGGTTTGTCCAGTCCCAGGACAAACGTGAATGGACAAATGTCTGACAGAGTATATTCAAAGGATCGCGTAAGTTGATCTCTTCAAACGTACTTACGTTTGGTGGCAGAGGAATTCGTTTCTCTTAGCTGTATACCCATGGTATTTTTGGTGAAATCAATTTGTGATTTGGCGGGTATGACGATGTGGCATTCAAAGTAATGGAGGTGGGATCTGTCAAAATATACGTTATGACCTCAAGCCTCATCCACCGGGAAATGACAAAAATCGGGCAGGCAGCATGGCTATGTGGGTCGCACCCATTAGGATGTATGATCACCTATCTAGAGAAATTCCTTTTGTTCTTAAATCTATCGATGCTGTCCCTTATCGGGAGACGGTTGCTGATCCCAACCGTTGGTGATATACATTCGATACACTCAAGCGAAATGAGTGGTCGGTCATGTGTGGGCCGGGTTGCAAGATGTTCTTGTTGAACCCAGTGTATTTGCCTCTAGAGATACACGTTCGGAAGGTGGTCCCATACCTTGTCAAGTTGGAATCCAATCTCCAATAAGTGCCTGCGAGTTTGATTGTATATTATATATGTAGAGCGTGAGATGCAAGCGTTCTACTAGATTTTAATTACTTGTGATTAGACATTATTATAATATCAGATAATATATGATTTCCAAAGTGTTTGGGTTATCGTAAGGTAAAAGCCATCCGTATTTATGAGTGGATTGGTCTTACGATTATCTTTTCTTTTGAAAAGGATTTTGAAAAGTTAAACCAAATGATTGGAGTTTACTCACACCAGTCCCATGACTGACCCAGAGTTTTATTTTGTTTTGTTTTCCCTAAACTCTTGGGTGCCCAAATTTGTACGGGCAGTCAAGTAGTCAGGATTTTACAGATAGACTTGGAGAGCTTGGAGCAGGAGGCTTCAGGACTTATATAGCTATTGTTTATTTCCGTTGTGATGCAAGGGTTGTACTCTGATAATGGTATTGTATGCATATACTGCTTTTGATTTCAAGTTATGTGATATATTATATTTTATTCGTTCCGCTGTGAGATTCGTGTTACTCTGATGTTGTGTTCTTCTTTTTCTTCTTCTATTCTAATTTTCTATCTTATCTATCCTCACCCTCTAAATTCTTTCATTAACTATTCGGTAATTGTCGACCCTTGATGTTCGATATGTGTTGTATATCGGATAATCAAGGTCGTCTTTTTCCCGGGTCGTTACAGTGGTATCAGAGCTGAAGGTTAAGTATTACCTTGGCTCTGTGGCGTGATTCAGTAGAGATGGGGTTAGTAATACCCTAGACTGAGTTTGAGTGTATATATACGAGTGAACGTATTTGTTATTTGATATAAAATGATTTTATATTGTGGAGATTTATTGGTTGAGTTGTTTATGAATTCTGGTCGATCAGTTTGATCCACTGTATCGATAGGGGTTTCTAAAAGCTTGAATACGATGAACCGACACAGTATGTTTTGAAAAAGGGTGAATGAAATAATTTTACCCAAATTATATTTTGATATAAGCAAAGTATAGATATTTGAAATTATTATAGTATATTGAATGTGTTGGTTGTGATTATAATCGAATAAGATTATAAAATGTGGAATGGTTATGTAAATAACAAATCAAAATTCATATAAGTGAAATATATGAAATCAGATGAATTAAATCTGAATTTAAGTTCAGAATTGGAATTGAAATTGCTAAAATTTGAATAAGCGTTGTAAATGGAATTAAATTGAATATATGTGAATTTTAAAATCCTAGGAGATTTTAAATTTGTTACAAGCATTGAAAAGGGATATTTTGAAATGAATTTCAAAATGAAAATGTTTAAAAATGGGTTTTGAAAGTGCTATAGTATTGAACTCACTTCGATAGCTGGAAAATAAATTCCGATGTTGATCCGGACATCATCGGTGCTCATTTTCGAGTTTGTAAGTGACGGATTACTACCAAAGATTTTGTTTTTGAATTGTTTTGAGAAACCGAGTTGTTTTGATATTCCAAAGGGATATTTGATTTTTGGAAAAGGCAAAGCTATTTGAAACTCCCAGGTACAGATTATTGAAATAAACACAAATTAAATAGAAATTTGTGAAAGCAAATTTGAAATTGAATTGAAGGCAGTTCAGTGGAAATTGAGTTGAATTGAAATAGAATGGTACCAAGTAGAATTGGACTGGATTAGAGATAATCTGGGATAGAAATGGATGGTCGAGCAAGAAATTTGAATTGAGATTGGAATTGCAGTTTGATTGAAATTTGGCTTGGTTATAAGCGGATGGTCGTGTTGAAGATAAAAGTGATTGGGAGTTTGATTGGGATGATAGTGGTATATGCTAAATTGATAGCAGAATTGAATGTCGACAAAAAGGTACACGTATATATTCATATGAGTTTGATGAGATTTATGAGCCTGTTTGACAAGCCACTTGGCTGTTTGATTTTCTTTTGGGTTGAAGAAGGTCTAGAGAGGCGAGTTGGAGTTTGAGCTATTGACCAGTACAAAGGAGGTGCTGGCGAAATTTTTCAGAAATTTCGAGTGTTAGAAAATTTTCAGAATTTTTGAAAATTTTCGTTTATAGAAATAAATTAATAAATTAATTAGAATAGATTGGTTTAGTGAAATCAGAGTAACCAAATAATTTTAACCTAGTTATAAAATTCAATTTTCTACCTTAGCAATTTCGAGGACGAAATTATTTTAAGGGGGGAAGAATGTAACGGCCCAGATTTTTTGACCATTTAGTTATTATTTAAAAATGTTTTTCTTATTATTTTGGAATTCTAAATGGTTTGATTTCAATAATTTTGAATATTTTATTTTATTCCGAAATGGAAGAAATTTAGTGGATCTGCAATATAATGTGAACTGGCAGTATAAAAGGATAAATTTTTTATTTAAAATAGCACGTTTACAAAGGATGTAGTAGCTAACGAACTCGGATTTCGATGAAATCAGTTTCATTAAATCTGAAATGATGAAATTAGGTAACCAACCAAGTTACGTCAAAAATGGCATCCGTATGTGGAAAAGAAAAAATAAAAGGCCAAAATTTGAACTAAATTTTGACGGTAATTGGAATTTGCTAATGCTAACGGCAAAACTGGAACCTGAGACCTATCCAGGAAAATTCTAAACATAGGATATTAGCTATATATGAAATCTGGAAAAATCCCATAACGGATATAGAAAGTTATTAAGGAAACAAAATTTTAATAAATTATTTGAAAATGTAAACGAACTCCGATTTTTGATTTGAATACATAGGATTGAAGTGCGTTAAAAACCGGACCAGATGGTGGAAGAATTTCTGAAAACCGTTATCGTTTGATACTCCAACATGAGACCGGAAGGTGTTGAAACTAACACAAAACACTATTTTGAATTTGAATTTAAATTATTTGAAAGTTCAAACGAATTCAAAATTTATATATTTTTATATAGTATTGAAGAGCAAGAAAAATTGAACAACATGGTTGAAAAAGATTTTGGATAAGGTATCAATAAGTAAGTCAAATTAACGTCCGAATAGGGTTGAGAAAACACACTTTACTATTCATAAATTATTAAATTTATTTATAATTTAATAAATTTAAGGATTAATCCTAGCCATCCATTTTCGACCGTTGGATTCGCGCCACCTCAGCAATCCCTGTGACTCCTTCGGCTATAAATAGCCCCCCCCCTTCATTGTAAACTCACTCCTCCTCCTCCTCTTTCAAGCTTTGGCAATGGCAGAAATAATAATAAAATAATAGAAAATAGGGAAAAGGAAGGAAGGGAGAAAGGAGGGCAAGACGGGGAGCTAGGGACTCTTAGGCAGAGGCTTGGGCTTCACGGGGTAAGTTTTTAAATAATATTTATTTATTTATTTAATATATATATAATAATTAAAATTCTAATAATATTTATTTATTTATTTAATATATATATAATAAATAAAATAGAATTTGTAAAAATAAATATCGGAACATTCTAAGGGTGACAGAGAGCATAGTGTCTAAGGCTTGAGTTTGGAAAATATAGTTTCCTGCTCTCCCTGGCTATCCCTAACTGATCCGACGAATGGGATGATTAATTTAAATTTTAAATTTTAAATTTAATTTGAATTTAAAACAGACCAGGGGCATTTTCGTAATTTTTAACCATAAACTTTAAAAGCTTATAACTTTTTCAAAACAAGTCGGATTTCCACGAAACAAGGACCGTTGGATTCTTATCGGAAAATACTTTAAAATGAGTGGAAGCAGATTTTTGATCCGGGTTAAAAATTTTAAGTTATAATTAAATGAATATTTTTAAATATTTTATTTGAAAATTAAATTTAATTAATATTAAAATGGTTTTTCAATTTTAAAAAAATTTGGATATGGCTAGAGATGGGAAAGTATGATTTTTTAGAAGGGCGGAGAAGGTAATTTGGCTAATAACGCAATTAGAAATTAATTAAGATAAAAATAATTTAATTAATTTAATTAAATATATATTCATTTAAATTAGGTAAATATTGTAAATAGCATAACTTTTGCATACATTAACGAAATTTAACGAAACAGGATCCGTTGGGATCGTATGGACAAGCACTACGCAATGGAACTGACCGCAAGTGGATTGGAGCTCGTTTGGATTTATGGCAAAATTAAACGTCTGAACCAAATCAATGACCGATTATCGTTATTCAACGATAAACCGTCCAATGTGAGTAAATCTCACTAACTCTGAACACTTTATATTTCTCTAAAGTATTTTTAGAATTGGTAAATATTGGCTGATTTGCTGTGTATTGGCTGTTTGGTTGAACTGCTAGTCTGTTGATTGAAAATATCGATAACGATATATATAAATCGTATCGAAATATTGATTATGTTTATCAGAATATTTTACCTCCATGTTATTTATGTTGACTGACATCTGTGGATGCAGGGAAACAGGTCGGAGGAATCCAACTGGATTCCTTAACATTTATTTACCGTTTTTCATATATTCTGATATATGATGTGTTATATCATCTGTTGTTGAACCTGTGTGTTTGGATGATGATTGACCCTTTTGATTTGGTATTTTTATACCATAAGTGATACTAGAAAGTGAAAATGGATTTTCAAAGTTTATTTTGAAAATAAATTATTTATATAAAATCAATAGATTTTATATATAAAAGGAAGAGAATTTCATGAGAGAAAATGATTATAAAATCAAAGCCTTTGTTAAAAAAATAAATATTGGTGAAATCAAATAGAAGGGAAAATATTGGTGAAATCAAATAGAAGGGAAAATATTGGTGAAATCAAATAGAAGGGAAATATTTGTGAAACGATTACAAATAGAAATAAAAAGGGAAACATTCGTAAAAGTATTTACAAATGGAATTGAAAAGGGAATATTCATGTAGGGAATAAAGAAAAGTTAAAAGAAGTACTTATTTGTTAAATAAATAGAAAAGTTAAAAGAAATATTTATTTGTTGAATAAATAGAAAAGTTAAAGGGAATATTTATTTGTTAAATAAATAGAAGCGGAAAGAGAATAGTTATTTGTTGAGTAAACGAATAGAAAAAGAATCTATTCAAGGGAGGTAATTCAAAGGAATTATTCCAAAGGAATTATTCAAAAGAGAAAAGTCAAAGGGATTAATTCAAAAGAGTTCATCAAGTAGAGTTAAACCGTTGGAGTTAAACTGTTAGAGTTAAACCGTTGGAGTTAAACTGTTAGAGTTAAACAGTTGGAGTTAAACTGTTAGAGTTAAACCGTTGAAGTTAAACTGTCAGAGTTAAACCGTAAAGTTAAACCATTAGAGTTAGTTAGTTAGAGTTAACCAGTTAGAGTTATTCAGTTAGAGTTATCCAGTTAGAGTTATTCAGTTAGAATTAACCAGTTAGAGTTAATCAGTTAGAGTTAATCGTTTTGAGTCAAATCGAACTAGAGTTATTCAAATATAGTAATCGAATAAGGGTTAACTGAATATTAGTTATTCAATTAGAATTGATCGAATCTAATTATTCGAGATAGAGTTAAAAATAGACAAAGTTATTTAAGGATGAATTTCCATTTAGCACGACTGCCAGCGTAATTCGCAGGGCTGCAGATAGCCTACGGCGGTCGGATGTTTCCTGGGGGAATCAGGCGTAACTATTGTGATCGCTGCGATCTAGAGTCAAGCAAATGGTGTTAAATCGAATAGTAATTAATCAATAGAAGTTAATTAAGTCGAGTTAGTCGAGTATTAGTAAATTAATTAGGGTTAGTCAAAAAGGGAATTAATCGAATATCACTTATTCGAAGTAGAGTTATCGAATATAGTTTATTCGAGAAGAGTAATCGAATATAGTTCGTTCGAAGTGTGTTAAATCGAATATAGTTATTCGAAGGAGAGAATTATCGAATATGGTTTATTCGAAGTGAGATTTTTCGAATATTAGTTATTCGAAGAAAAGGATTACGAATATTAGTTATTTGAACAGGGGAATCGAATATAGTTTATTCGAAAGAGAATTATCGGATAGTGATTATTCGAGAGCGAATCATACATGGAAATTCGATTATATCGAATCAAGGGAAGTAATGTTTACTTTCCATTTCAAATCAAGTTTTAATTATCTGTTAATAAAGTAGTTGGTTGTTTATTTATCCAAATTAAGATATGGAAATATATTTAAGTTAACATATTTTGAAAGCATGGAATTATAACATTTATAGTCATAATCAAATGATTCAGTAAAGGAAGTGGATTCATAAATAGAATCCGAGAGTTCACAAGGAAATTTCTTAAAGAGTGAAGTTTGAACTCTGTCTATTTCGAAGTTAGAAATGATGTTCAGTTAAGGTCTGAGAGGTAATTATACCCCAACTTGATTGACTTCGTTTTTAACTAAGAAGTGGATAAGGTTCGAGAGTGAAAGTGGTTAAGTGAATTTAGTTAATGAGCGAAATGGTTGGTGTTGACATAGCGATGTTTATTCAAACATCAGTTTAAACCCAATGAAGGAGATTTGGAAATGTCTTCCAAATGAAAATCAGAAATGTTTTCTGAATATAGAAAATGAGAAATGGAATTGTTTTCCATTGTTAATAACGTATATTTTCTAAATATAGTAAATAAGAAATATAGGAAAACAAGAATAAGGAAAAGGGTAAATTTATGATAATTTGATGATGAATGATGATTGATCGATAAAATTTCCATCTGGAAATAATATCGTTGTTTGCACACCGACATGTTTTTATTTGATAGTTAAATCACCGACTATCAAAGTTTTGACCATTTTAACGTTGTTAATATGGAGAGACCGGTCGGATTATTATCCAGAGAACCACTCCGTATTGGCATAAGCGTTGCGAATCAAGTATGCTGAATATATTGAAGACGGAGTTATGCAAGGGCTATCCTATTTACAGAATAGTGCCTTCGGTTTGTCCAGTCCCAGGACAAACATGAATGGACGAATGTCTGACAGAGTATATTCAAAGGATCGCGTAAGTTGATCTCTTCAAACGTACTTACGTTTGGTGGCAGAGGAATTCGTTTCTCTTAGCTGTATACCCGTGGTATTTTTGGTGAAATCAATTTGTGATTTGGCGGGTATGACGATGTGGCATTCAAAGTAATGGAGGTGGGATCTGTCAAAAGATACGTTATGACCTCAAGCCTCATCCACCGGGAAATGACAAAAATCGGGCAGGCAGCATGGCTATGTGGGTCGCACCCATTAGGATGTATGATCACCTATCTAGAGAAATTCCTTTTGTTCTTAAATCTATCGATGCTGTCCCTTATCGGGAGACGGTTGCTGATCCCAACCGTTAGTGATATACATTCGATACACTCAAGCGAAATGAGTGGTCGGTCATGTGTGGGCCGGGTTGCAAGATGTTCTTGTTGAACCCAGTGTATTTGCCTCTAGAGATACACGTTCGGAAGGTGGTCCCATACCTTGTTAAGTTGGAATCCAATCTCCAATAAGTTCCTGCGAGTTTGATTGTATATTATATATGTAGAGCGTGAGATGCAAGCGTTCTACTAGATTTTAATTACTTGTGATTAGACATTATTATAATATCAGATAATATATGATTTCCAAAGTGTTTGGGTTATCGTAAGGTAAAAGCCATCCGTATTTATGAGTGGATTGGTCTTATGATTATCTTTTCTTTTGAAAAGGATTTTGAAAATTTAAACCAAATGATTGGAGTTTACTCACACCAGTCCCATGACTGACCCAGAGTTTTATTTTGTTTTGTTTTCCCTAAACTCTTGGGTGCCCAAATTTGTACGGGCAGTCAAGTAGTCAGGATTTTACAGATAGACTTGGAGAGCTTGGAGCAGGAGGCTTCAGGACTTATATAGCTATTGTTTATTTCCGTTGTGATGCAAGGGTTGTACTCTGATAATGGTATTGTATGCATATACTGCTTTTGATTTCAAGTTATGTGATATATTATATTTTATTCGTTCCGCTGTGAGATTTGTGTTACTCTGATGTTGTGTTCTTCTTTTTCTTCTTCTATTCTAATTTTCTATCTTATCTATCCTCACCCTCTAAATTCTTTCATTAACTATTCGGTAATTGTCGACCCTTGATGTTCGATATGTGTTGTATATCGGATAATCAAGGTCGTCTTTTTCCCGGGTCGTTACACTACACATTGCCCTTGTGATTTGTTTAAAAATACACTTTGGCTGTTATTGAATGTTTTATCATCATTATGGGATTAATGCGATGTTTGAAATCCATACAATTAGAATTATATGGTAATGGATTGGGTCTCATTCCAATTTTGAATTAAAGGAATATTTTAATTTAATATTTAGTTAATGGAATTAATTGACATATGAATTAGAAAGATTATATCTTTATTGTTTAAAAGTTATAATAAAAGGATTCAATTAAAAAAAGATTACATCTTGACGGTCAGTATGTTAAGATAAGAAGGTTTGATTTCACAATTTGAACATTTTGAAAAGATTTTTATTATAATATAATAATAATATAGAAAGCTTAATTTTTCATTAAAAATTGAAATGTCAATTAGGATATTCGGAAACAAAGGGTTTTATAAAATTTGTATCAATTTAATGTAAAGATCATACCGTTATTTTAAAAGAATATTTTAAAAATAATATTTTCAGTGAATTAACTATAATTATTAATTATAATTGTACTTGGATACGAGGTTAGGTTACATTTGTGGTATAAGTCTGCCCGGACCTGCCCGGCATATCCAGCAACCACAAATGTTGAACCTAATGTGAGAGGCCCAAGTGCGCAAATACGAATTGAGCCATGACACGAGGTTAAGCCCAACTTGTGGGATAAGTCTGCCAGGAACCAACCGGCATATCCAGCATTTGCAGGTTGTAGGCTTAATGTGAGAGCTCTGGCCCATAATGAAATATAAATGGATAAGATAATGAATTGAGCTTTTAGTCCAGTAACGCCATTTTAACTCGAACGTATTTATCGATTTACGTTGTCCATTTAATTATGAACATTAAAAGAGAAATTTCAAAATTAATATTTTGGAAAATAATATTATTCAAAAAGGATAATATATAGAATATTTAACTCATTTTTTTAATTTAAACATAAGTTGGAATCATTTTCAAAACGAATTTATAAACGTTTTAAAATACGTTTAGAAAGCAAATCGACGATAATATATATTAATATATATAATGGTTTGAATATAATGTTTCGCGCAGCGACCGTTCGCGAATTTCGACACTTTGATTAGACATAACGGAAGATCCGACCATCGGATTCTTCTGGAACCGGAACCTTTGGGTTCGAATCGAAAAGAGCTTTTGAATGAGTATTTAAGATTTGAAATCCAACTGTTAGATTTTCCGAAATGTTTAAATCAAATTGAAAAAAAAAAACAGCGGCCGTGTAGTTGAATGACCTGGAACGTCGTTTAAATTAAAATGGCCTATTTTTAATTAAAAATAGGGAGAAATTATTTAAAATCATAATAAATGTTTTAAAAGGGTTTTTGATGAAAATTCCAAGTTTATAAAAATAAAAGATATTTTTGTCAAATAAGTGGTTTTTTTTAAATAATAAATAAAAGGATTTAAAATGGTTTTAATAGAACCAGAGATTTCCAATAAATATATTGGAATGAATATGAATGGAAATTATCTACGGATTATTTCAATATTAAATTCCGTGATTATACAGATCTTATTTTGGGAATTTGGAAGATATTTAATATCGATATTTCCGATATGATATCCGTTGGTTTTAGACTTTGATATTGAATATAAGTCGATATAATTCTATTCAAAGTCTTACATTGAATATCAAATTGGATTTTGGGTTTGTCGTGAATGGTGTCTTAAATAACACTATTCTTGAACCTAATTGAGAAAGAATAAATCTTTTAATTAAGATTTAAAGGATATTTTCCAATTAATATACATTAAATGGAAATTGATTTTGGGTTGATTGTGAACAATGTTTTAAATGATGTTAGTTCTAAAAACCCAAATAACAGTGAAATTGTGATTTTTAATTCATTAAGCCTTGAACTAGGGATTTAATGGAATTTTCTGAAGAAAAGTTTTTTTTCAATTTAATACATTAAATTGGAATTAAATAGGATATGATTTTGGCTTTACCGTGAACTATGTTTTTAAGGAACATTTGTTCTTTAACCCAGTTAAGATAAGCTTAATTTTTTAAAATTGAATAATCATTAAATAATGATTGTTGGAAGATCAAAACCAAATAGAGTTTTAATGAATCTTTAATTAGATTAAAGAAGGATTGAAGTAATTGAATTTACTAAATTCAATAAGTGACTGAAAATGGAGTGCTACCAGTTTTTAATTCCATGCGATAGTTAAATCTTTAATTAGATTTAAACGATAAACGGTAATTAAATTTACCGGAAACACATTTGGGTTTAGATATGGAGTACCACCAGTTTTACTCCATGTGTTGAATAGGGTGGAACGGGATAATAATAAATGATTACTTCGGTAAGGCGTTATTCCTGACTAGTTGAATGAACCTTAATTTGGTTTAAGTTAAATCAAAGAATATTCTTGATTGGATTGAGGCGTAGGTTGTGTTTTTATAGCACATGATTTTAAGACGTGCGATTTATTCGGAAAGACCGGGTTTAACTCATTCTGAATAATTCATACGACGATTAAAAGTCAAAGATGAAGACGGTGGTTGAAGACCGGGGGTTTTCATATCGTATGGATGATTTTTGATATCTTGATTGGACTGTACACCCAAGATGAGGGAATAATTGGTGATCATCCAGACGTATTTGGAGATCTACCGGGTATGGTTTCGTTCAGACCCAGAACGAACTTGTAAATGGATTGTGTGTCTGACATTGTATTCCTTTATCTTGTATTCGTTGATCTCTGTTTCATATATAGCTGTTTGGTGGCGGAGAATTTATTCTCTTGCTTAACACCCTGTTATATTGGTAGATGATTAATGATATAGTATGATCTGACAATGTGGCATGCTAAGATGCATATGATCAAGACTTTTGTTGGAAAGAAGAGCCTTGAGGATAAAGATCAAAGCATGGCGTCAATTAGCATAGCTTTGAGTATATCGTTACTTCGCGAGCCTCACACCCCGCTATGATGGTGAATGGTTTGTTTGATTAGTAGGTTGACCAATATACTTTATATATGCATGTATTGGGTCAACTGAGCGTTGCTGGGTGTGGTCGACATCTGGAGATTGGGCAATTGTTTCAGCCGAAGCCCATGGGGATATAACACTAGATTGATCTTCCAAAGTGCGGTTAGAATGTATTACGGTGTTTTCTCTTGCCAAGACGTAAGCCGTGGAGATACATGACGCGATTTGTCTTTCGAATTAGGAGCCATCATGATGGAAATCAAACTTTCCAATACGAGCTTTACGGTTTTAGTTGTATACTTATATGGTGACATAATATATTATGCCGCTTTCATAGTATATTATGCCACCTAAGATTGATACATTTATTTTCAAAAATTGATTTCTACACTGTGCACTTAAAGTATAAAATATGAATTTCACGTATTAAGCATTTTTGACCATTATAAGGTAAACTCTATCCTTCGGCTTTTGTTGCAAGGGACTTGATTCTTATAATGGTTTCATTTTCTAGAAGCATTGCGTTGATTTTATGCACTGGTATTCTTGGGAGGAAACCCGTTCCGTGATAGCGGCGTGGTCCCTTGACTTACCCAACTTTAAAATAAAGTTAATAAATGTTTTAGTTCTCATACTAGTCCCATGACTGACCTGGAGTTTATTGTTTCAACCTAAACTCTGGGTGCCCATATTTTACACGGGGAGCTAGTAGTTTTTGTTTTGCAGATATTATATTCACAGGATCCTGGTCTACAGCTGAAGTGATATTCGGAAGGCTCTGTATCCGTGTATTTCTTTCAGTTGTGTTTTGTATTATTTTTTCGCTGCTATTTAAATGTAATTTAAAACTCTGATATTATTGTATTTCCAATGTATATTGTTTATTCATACTCTGGAATATTCTTGTACTCTGATGTAATTGTTGTAACAATAATGAAATATTCTTTTGTTTTGTGTTCTGATGTGTGTTGTTCTCAAAGCAATCCAGGCTTTCCTTTACGAGGAAGTTTGGGTCGTTTCATATTATATGAAATTTTATTCCACTGCAAATTATTGTACCCTGTGATTCTGTATTGATTCTGTTTAAACCGTGTAAGACAATAACAATCTGTCTTTTCGGACGTCTAGAGTTGGTTTAAACACCGACTTTGGATGGTCAAAATGCCAGGTCGTTACATGTTATACGGCGTGGTCCCTTGATTTATCCAGCTTTAAAATAAAGTTTATAACTGTTTTAGTTCTCACACCAGCCCCATGTCTGACTCGGAGTTTATTGTTTATACCAAAACTTTGGGTGCCCATATTTTCCATACGGTAGCTAGTAATTTTGGTTTGTAGATATTTCTTTTCAACAGGATCCTGGATTACAATTGGAGTTATATTCGAAAGCTTTGTATCCGTGTATCTCTTTCAGCTATGGTAGTTGTTGTTTTCCGCTGCACATTATATTTTCCGCTGCTTTGTAATTTGTAAATCTCTGATATTTATTTTTCCGTTTTTTTGTATATATTAATTATTAAACTCTGGTATCTTGTAATTTGATGTAAATTGTTGTAATAGTAATGAAATGATCTCACCTTTATGTTCTGCTGGGTCGTGTTCTCAGAACAACCCGAGTTCCTCCGTCTCTTCGGGGATCGAGGAAGTCTGATTGAGTCTGATTCCAATTCAGAAATAATGAATATTTAAAATAATATTCTATAAAGAATCGAAATATGATTTTGACGTCCAATTTTGGATGGACATGAAAATATCGAAATATTTGAAGCCAAGTAAAGTAGATGTACGCCATTTTAACTCAAACGGATTTTTCTGTTGATTTTATTCATTGTATAATGAATACCGAAAAGAATTGATTTCAAAATATGATATTTTGAAAATATTATTACTTTAATATTATAATGGTATGGAATATTCAATTTTGATTTAAAATTGAAATGGAAGTTGAAATCATTTTAAAATGAATTTATTAATGTTTTATAAAATACGTTTTGAATGGAAATAGACAAAATATATTATATATATTTAAATGGTTTGAATAGAACTTATCGCGCTGCGACCGTTCGCGAATTTCGACCATTAACTTTGAATTGACATAACGGGAGATCCGACCATCGAATTCTCCTAAACTCGAAAGCGTTAGGTTCGTACCGAAAAGAGATTTTGAATAGTAATAAGAGATTTGAAATCTAATGGTTAGATTTTAAGATATGTCCAAATTAGTTTTGGAAAAGGTCGTTATGGTTGCAGTTCGGTAGCCGATATTGGAAATTGACTGTAAGATCCTTAATAAAATTACTAAAAATATGAATAAATTCTGTAAAATCATAACTAATGGTTTGGAAAGATTTTGGATGAAAAATCATGAGTTTGAAAGTATAAAAGAAATTTTTATCTAAATGAACTAGTTAATAACTGGAATTAAAATCCAACGATTTTTAGAAATAAAAAATTGGATTTGCGAATGTGTTTTTACATAACCAGGAACTCCATCTAAATTGGGATGGATTTTGTAACGACCCGTAAGTATACGGATAATAATTAATTTATTTAATTATTTAAATAGTGAAAATGGTTTTTTAATTAAATTATATTGAATGTTTAATTAATATAAATAATAGAATAATATATTTAATTTTTGAATTAATCAGAAATAATGAATTGACAATATAATGTGAACTGGACAATTCAAAGTATTTAATTCATCTTAGAATTGAATTAGAATGACGAATATATTATTTGAACGACAGTTTGAACGTATAATTATATTACAGTTAAAATTGAGCTCCAAATGGCGCGGCAGTTCGCTATTTGGCGATTCGAACTTCAACTGAATATACAGGGTCCGTTTTAAATTGGATTTATGTGAAACAAGAAACGTACGGAGCTGGTGAAGTATATTTTTCTAGTGGAAGGGAAAAATCGGGATTTCGTCGTGTTGATTTTCAGTTATGTCCAAATTAAATATTCAGAAAAACAGCAGTATATTCGTTCGTGGCCGTAACGGTTATTTAAAAATATTTGAATACCGGGTTTAAATTTAGACAAGGTTCTTTTGAGACATAACGAAAATTTAATTTTTAGAATTTTATTGTAATTTTTAATTAATTAAATAAGCAACTTTTTATTTGATGTATTTTGCACCCTGTAATCAACATTTTGAGGTTTCACAAAATGAGTTAATCTACCGATGTTATTATATTTTTGAGATCCTGGCGCATTGTCAGTCAAAACGGTATTTTTGTTTGTGTCAATAGTGGTCCCTAAATAATAAAATTTGGTATTGTAAGGTACCCTACAATCTAATACATATATATTTAAATAAATGAAACGCGTATGCGATCAAGCCACCGTAACGTCCCTTCTTCCATAAACGAAAGAACAAAAGCAAGCCACCACGTCTTCTTTTGATTTCCAGCAAAACCAAGAAAAAGCTGCACCACTCATAAAATCAGGAAAATCAAAACAAAAATCCTATATAAATCTCTTTACAAAGCCTAAACCTAATTCACTTCTTTGATCAAAATACATTCCGCCGTCGCTCATTTTATTTTCCACAGTAAAAGGGGATGTTCAAAAATCGAAAACAAAACATACTAAAATCTATAACTCCGGTAGCATGGATATTCGAACTCATTTCTCGAAGTTCTTCAACACAGCAGCTTTTTCTTTGAACTCGACGGGGTATTCCTATGTTGGGAAATCGACGCTGTGAACTTAGGGTTGGCCAAATAGCTGGGGTTGAGCGATGATTCAAGTTCTAAGTATTTTAGTTGAATTCCTGGAGTGATGTAGCACCTTGTAGCCGACGATTTGGGGTTTATCGCGATAAAGAAATTCGCGACTTATAGCAGCGGTTGCAGTGGTCTCGGAAATTATTCGGGGAGCTCGAGCTTGAATGTATGGTGGTAGGGTTGAAGAGGAACAAAGGAGAAGGACTTTGGTGGTGTTGGTGGTTGGTTTCAGTGGAGGTTGGAGGGATTGTCGGAGTTTGTAGAAGTCGCGATGGCCATGTTTTCATACGGGTTCGAATTTAAGCAGGAGGAAGAAAGGGGATTTTCATGGGTCTAGGTTTTATTTGGTAAGTGGGCCGATAATTATAAAGAGGTTAAGGCCCAAGTCCTTAAAGTGAAATTCAAGTTTTATTTTATTTAAATATGCATTAATTTGTAAAACCAATAACTATTTCTTACGTTGTCAGAATTAAGCAAAACAAGATCTGTTGGGATCGTATGGACGTCGACTACCAAATGGGACTGACTGGGAGTGGATTGGAGCTCGTTTGAATTTATGGCGAAATAAATTGTTTGATTCAAATCAAATAAACAGTTTATCGTTCTTTAATGATGTACTGCCAAAGTGAGTAAAACTCACCAACTCTGAATAGTTATATTTCTATAACGTATTCTTAGAACTGATAATTATCTGCTGATTGCTGGGTGTTAACTGTTTGGTTGAATTGCTTATGTGTTAGTTGAAATTATAGATAACGATATATAAATCGTTAATCAAATATAGATTCTGTTTAGCAGAATATTTCATATTGAAATGAAATCGATGTTAATGATATTGTTTAACATCTGTGATGCAGGGAAACAGGTTGGAGGAACCCAACTGGATTACTCAACATTTATTTTACTATTTTTCATATATTGTAATATATAATATGATATACAATATGTTGATGATTATGTGTGTTTGGATGATATCGATCATTGTGTTTGGTATTTTAAATACCATAAGAAATAGTAGGATGTAAAAAGGGGATTTTCAAAGTATATTTTGAATTATTTATATAAAATCAATGGATTTTATATATAAAAGGAAATAGGATTTAATAAAAGGAAATAATTATAAAATCAAAGGAGTTAAAAAGAATATATTTGTAAAACAAATATAAAGGAAAATATTTGTAAAACAAATAAAAATAGAAATATTTGTAAAACATTTACAAATAAAACAGAAAGAGAAATATTGGTAAAACATTAATAAATAGAGTTTTAAAAGGGATTTGTTGGGAAATGAAAAAGAATGTCATATAAGGAAATATTTGGCAAATGAATAGAAGTTTGCATCAGGAAAATTTAGACCCGTGCTTCGCACATGGGTATAACATGATATGGGTTTAAAGCAAAAAATTTAAATAGAATCTGTTATAACCGATAAATTGAGAAGATTAATTTATAAATAATATTTTATAAATTAAATAAAATATTTATCATTGGATAAATAGAATATATAAGTCAGGGCTTATCTAGAGAAGTAAGAATCGATTTCAACATCGATATTTGAAACCGAATATGGACGTAGAGTTAATCAAAGGAGTTAATCAAAATGTGTTAATCAAAATGAGTTAGAGGAGTTAATCGATTAGAGTTAGAGTTAATCGATTAGAGTTAGTGTTAACCAGTTAGAGTTAATCAGTTAGAGTTAATCCAATAGAGTTAATCAAATAAAGTTAATAGAATTGAGTTAATCAAATAGAGCTAACTGATAAGAGTAAATCGATTAAAGTTAATCGAATAGTGTTAATTGAATAGAGTTATTCAAATATAGGTTATTCGAAAAAGAGGGATTATCGAATATAGTTTATTCGAAGGAACGAGTTATCGAATAGAGATTTATTCGAAAGAGAGTTACGTAAGGAAGTTGTTAAAGATTTAAAAGATAAACTTTGACTATTTCGAAGTTAAAACGTTGTTCAGTTAAGGTATGAGAGGTAATTATACCCCAACTTGATTGACTTCCTTCTTAACTAAGGAATGGTAAGGTTTGATAGTGAAGGATGGATAAGTGAATTTAGTTAATGAGTGAAATGGTTTGAGTTAGTATGGCGATGTTTGATTTAAATATCTGTTTAAAACCAAATGAAGGAGATTTGGAAATGTTTTCCAAATAAGAATTTGAAATGTTTTCCAATATAGAAAACAAGAAATGGGAACGTTTTCCATTGCTAATAATGTACATTTTCTAAGTTTAGCAAAATAAGAAATGTTGAATATACGGAAACAGGAGATAACTAAATTAATGAACTAAAGAGATAAATGTTAAATAATGATTGATCGATATAATTTCCATCTGGAAATAATATCGTTGTTTGCACACCTGTTTTTCTTTGATAGTTAACTCACCGACTATCGAAGTTTTTGACCATTTTAACGTTGTTAATATGGAGAGACCGGTTGGATTATTATCCAAAGAACCGCTCCATATTGGCATAAGCGTTGCGAATCATATATGCCAAAGATAATTGAAGACGGAGTAAAGTGCAAGGGCTGTTGTATAAATCTTAGGTAAAGATTGCCTAAGATGGTAAAGATTGCCTAAGATGGATGTACCGAATAGTGCCTTCGGTTTGTCCAGTCCCAGGACAACTTGCATGGAAGAAGGTCTGACAGAGTACATCTAATAGATCGCATAAGTTGATCTCTTCAAACGTATTAACATTTGGTGGCAGAGGAATTCGTTTCTCTTAGCTGTATACCCATGGTATTTTAAGGGAAATCAATTTGTGATTTGGCGGGTATGACGATGTGACATTCAAAGTGAATAAATGTGTGATCTGTCAGAGATAAGCGTGGCCTCTAGCCTCACAACCGGGAAATGAAAAAATCGGGCAGGCAGCATAGCTATGTAGGTTGCACCTATTAGGGTGTATAATCACCTGATCTAGAGTTTCATTTACTTTTAAAAATCTATTGTCGATGCTGTCCCATTCGGGAAACTCTTGCTGATCCCCACCGTTGGTGATATACATTCGATACACTCAAGCGAAATGAGTGGTCGGTCATGTGTGGCCGGGTTGCAAGATGTTCTTGTTGAACCCAGCGTATTCCTCTCTAGATGTACACTAGCGAAAGATGGTTCCATACCTTGTCATAGTTGGAAATCCATTACCTAATACGTGCTTGCGGTTTTGATTGTATACTATATATGTAGAACGTGAGATGAAAGCGTTTCTGCTAGATGATTATTATATTGTGGTTGATAGACATTATTATAATATCAATGAGTTTTGTTATAAAGATTATTTGGATTCTCATAAGGGAAAAACCCGTTCCGTTATATGGCGTGGTCTTATGAGATATCGTTTAATGGCTCAAACTGTTTTAAACTTTTTTACTCATACCGGTCCCATGACTAACCCAGATTTTATTTTGTTTTGCTTTCCCTAAACTCTTGGGTGCCCAATTTTGTACGGGCAGTCAAGTAGTCGGGATTTACAGATACTTGAAGAGCTGGTGCAGGAGGCTTCAGGATCATATAGCTATTGTTTATTTCCGCTGTGTCGTAAGTGATGTACTTTGGAAATGATATGTATATTCAAGTACAGATTTATATTTCAAAATTTGATATATATTATATGTTACTCGTTCCACTGTGAGGTTCATGTTACTCTGATGTTGTGTTCTTCTTCTTCTTCTTCTATTCTAGGTTTGTATCTTATCTATTCTCACCCTCTAATTTCTTTCATGGACTATCCGGTCAGTTTTCGAGTCTTTAATGGTCGGCATGGTGTTGTATGTCAAATTTTCTAGGTCGAAAATTTTTCGGTACGTTATAGTGGTATCAGAGCTTAAGGTTAAGTAATTACCTTGGCTCTATGGCGTGACTCAGTAGAGATGGGGTTAGCAATACCCTAGATTGAGTTTGAATGAATATATATGAATGCGTATTTGTTATTCTATATAAAAATGATTTTTATATTGTGGAGATTTATTAGTTGAGTTGTTTATGAGTTCTGGTCGATCAGTTTGATCCACTGTATCTGTAGTAACCCGAAAATCCGGGGGAATTTGAGCTGACTAAATAACACAAGTCCAACCCAAATCGCACCGGAAATTCAAGAAACTAATAGAAAGAAGTCAGAGGGTGAGGATAGATAAGATAGAAACTTAGAATAGAAGAAGAAGAAGAACACAACATCAGAGTAACACGAACCTCACAGCAGAACGAATAACATATAATAGATAACATAACTTTGAAATATAACAGTTATGTATACAATAGCACTTATCAGAGTACAACACTTACAACACAGCGGAAATAACTATAGCTATATGATCTTGAAGCCTCCTGCTCCACGCCCTTCCAGTATATCTGTAAATTCCTGACTACTTGACTGCCCGTACAAAATTAGGCACCCAAGAGTTTAGGGAAAACAAAACAAATAAACTCCGGGTCAGTCATGGGACTGGTATGAGTAAAACAGTTTAAACAGGTATATGAACAAGTAAACGATATCTCATAAGACCACGCCGCAGAACGGAACGGGTTTTTACCTTATGAGAATCCAAAATATCTTTATATCAAAAACCTTTTGATATTATAATAATGTCTATGTACAAATAGATATCAACTAGCAGAAACGCTTTCATCTCACGTTCTACATATATGGTATACAATCAAAATCGCAAGCATGTATTGGATAATGGATTTCCAACTATGACAAGGTATGGAACCACCTTCCGATCAGTGTACTCTAGGAACAATACACTGGAGTTCAACAAGAACATCTTGTAACTCAGCCACACATGGCCGACCACTCATTTCGCTTGAGTGTATCGAATGTACATCACCAACGGTTGGGATCAGCAACCGTTCCCGTATATATATGGGACAGCATTGATAGATTTAAGAAACAAATGAATATTCACTAGATAGGTGATTATACACCCTACTTCGGTGCGACCGACTTAGCCATGCTGCCTGCCCGATTTCTGTCATTTACCGGTTGATGAGGCTAGAAGCTACGCTTTATCATCATCAGATTCACTTCGAATGCTACATTGTCAAATCCATCGAAATCACTAATTTATGTCTACAACCATACATTACGTGTCAGCTAGAAGAAGTTTCCTTCTCCGCTTCCCCTCTTGGTATAGTTGAAGAAATCAATGTACGTGACTGTCTGGAAATACCATGTCAGACATCCATCTTCATTCACTTAGAAATGTCACATCGTCATACCCGCCAAATCACAAATTGACTTATCCAAAAATAACACGGGTATACAACTAAGAGAAACGAATTCCTCCGCCCCCAAACGTGAATACGTTTGGACAGATCAACTTACGCGATCCATTGGATATACTCTGTCAGACCTTCGTCCATACAAGTTGTCCTGGGACTGGACAAACCGAAGGCACTATTCTGTAAACAGGATAGCCCTTGCATTTTAATCCGTCTTCAATTATTTTTGGCATATATGATTCGCGACGCCTATACCAATACAGAGTGGTTCTATGGATAATAATCCAACCGGTCTCTCCATATTAACAACGTTAAAATGGTCAAAACTTCGATAGTCGGTGAGTTAACTATCAAAGAAAAACAAGTGTGCAAACAACGATATTATTTCCAAATGGAAATTTATATCGAACAAACATCATTTAACATAATCTCTTTAGTTCATTTATCTACTTATCTCCTGTTTCCCTATATTCTAAATTTTTATTTTTCTTTTATCAGAAAACATTTCTGATTCTCGTTTGGAAAACATTTCCAAAACTCTTTTACGATCAAACCTTACCATTTCTTAGTTAAGAAGGAAGTCACTCAAGTTGGGGTATAATTACCTCTCAGACCTTAACTGAACAACGTTATAACTTCAAAATGGTCAAAGTTTATCTTTAACAACTTCTTTACGCCTTTCTCGGATTCAATTTTTATTATTCCACTTCTATATTTAAAACATTTGTTATAACGATAACGTTATAATCCCTACTTTCGAATTATCTAACTTTAATTATAACTTCTATTCTTATTAGTGAATAATTAACCTAACACTTATTTATTTCTAAATAAATAAATTTCTATTTAAAACACTGGAAAGTATAAGTACTTTCCCGAATTCGATATAATCGAATTTTTGCCGATTAACTCTCTTCGAGAAATCTCTATTTGATTTACTCTTCTTCGAATAACCTATATTCGATTAACTCCTCTTCGAATAACCTATATTCGATAATCTCTCTTCGAATAACTAATATTCGATAACACTTCCTTTCAAATATCCCATATTTGAACATCTCACTTCGATTAAACTATAATCGATAACCCCCTTCGATGAAACTAACATCGATAACTCCTTTCGATGAAACTAACATCGATTTATTTAACTCGACGATCTTAACTCGACTAACTTAACTTGACTCGACTAACTCGACTTACTTGGTTCGACCAATTCGATTTGATTAACTAGGCTCGACTAACTCTATTGGTTTAACTCAAATCGATTAGTTCTATGGTTTAACCCTAATCGATTAATTCTATTTGACTAACCCTATTCGGCTAACTCGACTAACTTGGTTCGACCGACCAGGTTTGACTAACTCAATTTATTAACTCGACTGACTAATTCAACTCGATTAACCTAACTTGATTTACTTATCTCGATTAACTGAACTAATCACTTTGATTAACTCGACTAATTCACTTTGGTTAACTTAACCAATTCACTTAACTAATTCATTTAGTTTAGCTTAACTAATTCACTTAACTTCTGTCGAATAAACTATATTCGATAACTCCTCTAACTCTATTCGAATAAACTATATTCGATTAACTCTTTTTCTTTATTCGAATAAACTATATTCGATTAACTCTATTTAACTCCGTTTAACTCTATTCGAATAACTAATATTCGATTAACTCCTTTTCTTTATTCGAATAAACTATATTCGATCAACTCATTTGATTTAACTCTAATCGATTAACTCCATTTAACTCTATTCGAATAACTAATTCGATTAACTAACTTCGAATACCATATTCGATTAACTAACTTCGAATACCATATTCGATTTCTCCTTTCGAATAACATATTCGATTTCTCCTTTCGAATACCATATTCGATTTACTTTATTCACTTTATAAAGATTTCCTTTTTAACAACGTTTTATTCATTTGAAAAGATTTACTTTTAAATAACGGTTCTACACTTTAAAAATGATTTCCTTTTTATAACGTTTCCTTTTCAATTCTATTTGTAAATGGTTTACAAATATTTCCTTTTCAAATTTATTCTTGAAATATTCTAACTCCTTAAATTTTCGGGAAAATTCGCCATAACCTCCTTTGTAACGGGAGCATCGGGAAAATCCCCAAACTCGCCACCCAGGCCTTTCCATTCAAAAAGAAATGTTTTGAATTTATTTTCCTTTTTAAAATATCTCCTATTTATAAATGTCCCAATTTATAAATATTCCTTATTTATAAATATTTAAATTTATAAATATCTCTTATTTATAAATATTCCAATTTATAAATATTCTGTTTTCAATATCACTTTGAAAATCTCCTTATCAACATCCCGTATGTTATGGTATTCAATCATATCAAATCACGATGTTCAATATCGTCCATACACACACAATCAACAACAGGTTATAATTCACATCATATATCAAAATATATGAAAAACAATAAAATAACTGTTGAGGAATCCAGTCGGATTCCTCCAACCTGGTTCCCTACATCACAGATGTTAGAAAATATAGATAACATCACTTTCAGTTCCATATGATATATTCTGTTAAACAGAATCAATATAGAAATTTAACTAACTGACTAGCAGTTCAATCAAACAGTCAACACACAATCAAACAGACAATTTCTAACAGTTCTAAAAATACAACATGAAATTATAAACTGTTCAGAGTTGGTGAGATTTACTCACTTTGGCAGTTCATCGTTAAAGAACGATAAACTGTTATTTGATTTGAATCAAACAATTTATTTCGCCATAAATTCATACGAGCTCGAATCCACTTCCAGTCAGCTTCATTGTGAAGCTCTCGTCCATACGGTCCCAACACAACTTACGGTTCGTGATTCTGAATTAGTATGACCAAGATATTCGACTTAGAAGATTATACTATTTTAAATAGGAACAAACTTAATTAAATAAAACATTTGGGCCTTCACCTTTCACACAACGGCCCACCACCTTCTCGTTGGCCCAAACCATGCTTTAAAACCCACTACCGAACAATCCTTCTTCCCCAAATCAAACAGAGAAAACCCGATTCCCATTTACACCCGTTGACTTCGCGTTGACCCCCGTTTCCATCCACCTCGGCCACCAAGCTCCTTCGCAGCTACCACCATCCCGTTCACCTTCGCAACCGCTACCTCCTGAACCCCCCTGAGCCCAACTCGACGCCTTCTCCCTGGGTTGCGTCGCCAGTCCTTCAAGTACAGGCAGTGGACAATTTCAGGTTCGAGCGTACTCAAAATGCACCTATAGCTCCCATTCGATGCTCTCAACCCAATACAAACCTCAAAAACCAACTTTGATGCTTCTGCTTCGCAAAACTCCAAACCCTAGGTGCACTGTACCATCGTCGGCCTCAGACGGAAGGCGTCGCACCCCCTATCTCGTATACTATACTGAAGAGCAGAGCATACTAATCACGAATACATGTGTATTTCCATTTGTAGAATTTTATTTGATTTTCATATGATTTTTCTTTTGAGTTTTTGGTGCTGTGTTTTTGTTTTGCTGAGTAAAACTTGGTGGCGGAACATTTCAGTTTGACTGAGGAATGAAAATAAATTAGGTTTAGGATGGTTGAAGGTGTATTTATAGAAGCCATAAATATCTAGATATTTTTAAAAGGGAATATTCCCGGTATATGCTCATTTATATATTCATTTTGCTTTCTAAAAATCCTCGTGATGACATACGATACCCAAAAATCACGAAACTGGACATGTAGCTAGAGTTCGACATTACGGTCCCAACGAAACTGGTTTCGTCGAATTCCGACTCCGTATGTTCACACAGCGTATTTTTAACTGTCGAAATACTAACTGTTTCTCACTCTAAAAATCCGTACGGCCACCCAGTGACTCTAAAAATCACGAAACATGACATATAGCAATAATTTGATATTGCGGATCCAACAAAACTGGTTTCGTTGAATTCCGACTTCGTTTGCAAAAGTGGCTATTTTCAAAGCTCTAAATAGCCTATTTAAATATATAAATATATTTAAATAAATTTAAATATTAATAATTTAATATTATCGCATATCTTCACATATGATATCATACAGCTTCAGAATATCATATCAGAATTTACAGTTTGATATTTCAGATTTCAGATTTATCGATATTCAATTCATATCGAAAAATCCATTTATAACGTATATAAAGCGTCGCAAATTATAAAGGAATTCCACAGCGACTTATCTGAAATTTGATTTGGACGTACATCAAAATCTATACGACGAAATCCCCATTTTTCTCTTCCACTAGAAAGATATACTCCACCAGCTCCACACGTTTCTTGTTTCACAGAAATCCGGCTTAAAACGAATCCTGTACATTCAGTTGAAGTTCGAATCGCCAAATAGCGAACTGCCGCGTCGTTACGCGCTCGATTTTAATTAAAATATAATTATACGTTCAAACTGTTTTCGATTGAATATATTCGTTATTATATTTCGAATCGAAACTCCACCAAATCTCGTATGCTATTCAATTCACACGATTTTGTGAATTCCACTATTTCCGACTATTTCGACATTATAATATATTATTATATTATAATTATTTATTAAATATTCAATATTATTTAATTCACGTTCTCGATATCGATAAATCGATATTTAATAATTAAATAAATAAATTATTCAACAGTTAAAAATGCGGGTTACTACAATCTTCCCCCCTTAATAAAATTTCGTCCTCGAAATTTCTAAGCTAAGGGATGACCCTATCTTCTGGGTAAAATTTTATCTGTTTACCTGTTGTCTCCGGTTTCAACTGAACCAATTAATATCGATTAAAATATTAATCTATTCCGACTAACTAAATTTTCAAAAATTCTGAAAATTTTCTAACGCCTTAACTTTTCGAAAATTTTTGCCAGCACCTCCTTTGTACTGGTCAATATCTCAAACTCCAACTCGCCTCTCTGGGCCTTCTTTAACCCAAAAGAAAATCAAACAGCCAAGCGGCTTGCCAATTCGGCTCATAAATTCCAAACTCATATATAATATAAACTGGCACCTTTTTGTCGGGCATATCAACTCTATCACTTCCATATGCTATCAACTCAACATATACCAGTGTTATCTCAATCAAATTCCAATCAGTTCATATCCTCAAAACCAAATCGAATTTCATTCGAACCCGAATATCAAATTTCAAATTCTTAACTCATCAACCCAATTCCAAAACAGATTATTCTCTAATCCAATTCAATTCTATTTAACTCAGTTCAAGTTAAATTTCAATTTATTTTTCTCAATTTTACCATCTCAATCTCTTTAACTTCATTAGCTAAATTTTTAATTCCAGAACTTAAATTCCTGGGTCTATTTCAAATCAATTTGAGATCATAATTCCAATTCAAAACACTTGAATTTCTAAACCACTTGTTTTCTCAAAACAATTCAAAAACAAAACCTTTGGTAGTAGTCCGTCACTTAGAACTCGAAAATGAACACTGATGATGTCGCGATTCATCATCAGAATCTATTTTCCAGCTATCAAAGTGAGTTCAATACTATATCACTTTCAGTTTAAAAAAACGTTTTCAAAATCTCCCAGGAACTTAAAATTTCCTTATTTTAATTCCAATCTGATTTAAATTCAGATTTTTCTTCATTTTATTTCATATACTTTACTTATATGAATTTTGATTAGTCATTTATAATCATTTTACCTTTTTATAATCTTACTCGATTATAATAACAACCAACACAACCAATATACTATATCAAATATATTCGGGTAAAATTATTCCATTTACCCTCTTTCAAAACATACCATGACGGTTCATCGTATTCGAGTGTTTAGTAACCCCCATCGATACAGTGGATCAAACCGATCGACCAGAATTCACAAACAACTCAACCAATAAAACTCCACAATATAAAATCATTTTATATTAACTAACAAATACGTTCACTCGTATATATACACTCAAACTCAGTCTAGGATATTACTAATCCCATCTCTACTAAATCACGCCACAGAGCCAAGGTAATAACTAAACCTGGCTCTGATACCAACTGTAGTAACCCGAAAATCCGGGGGAATTTGAGCTGACTAAATAACACAAGTCCAACCCAAATCGCACCGGAAATTCAAGAAACTAATAGAAAGAAGTCAGAGGGTGAGGATAGGTAAGATAGAAACTTAGAATAGAAGAAGAAGAAGAACACAACATCAGAGTAACACGAACCTCACAGCGGAACGAATAACATATAATAGATAACATAACTTTGAAATATAACAGTTATGTATACAATAGCACTTATCAGAGTACAACACTTACAACACAGCGGAAATAACTATAGCTATATGATCTTGAAGCCTCCTGCTCCACGCCCTTCCAGTATATCTGTAAATTCCTGACTACTTGACTTCCCGTACAAAATTAGGCACCCAAGAGTTTAGGGAAAACAAAACAAATAAACTCCGGGTCAGTCATGGGACTGGTATGAGTAAAACAGTTTAAACAGGTATATGAACAAGTAAACGATATCTCATAAGACCACGCCGCAGAACGGAACGGGTTTTTACCTTATGAGAATCCAAAATATCTTTATATCAAAAACCTTTTGATATTATAATAATGTCTATGTACAAATAGATATCAACTAGCAGAAACGCTTTCATCACACGTTCTACATATATGGTATACAATCAAAATCGCAAACATGTATTGGATAATGGATTTCCAACTATGACAAGGTATGGAACCACCTTCCGATCAGTGTACTCTAGGAACAATACACTGGAGTTCAACAAGAACATCTTGTAACTCAGCCACACATGGCCGACCACTCATTTCGCTTGAGTGTATCGAATGTACATCACCAACGGTTGGGATCAGCAAACGTTCCCGTATATATATGGGACAGCATTGATAGATTTAAGAAACAAATGAATATTCACTAGATAGGTGATTATACACCCTACTTCGGTGCGACCGACTTAGCCATGCTGCCTGCCCGATTTCTGTCATTTACCGGTTGATGAGGCTAGAAGCTACGCTTTATCATCATCAGATTCACTTCGAATGCTACATTGTCAAATCCATCGAAATCACTAATTTATGTCTACAACCATACATTACGTGTCAGCTAGAAGAAGTTTCCTTCTCCGCTTCCCCTCTTGATATAGTTGAAGAAATCAATGTACGTGACTGTCTGGAAATACCATGTCAGACATCCATCTTCATTCACTTAGAAATGTCACATCGTCATACCCGCCAAATCACAAATTGACTTATCCAAAAATAACACGGGTATACAGCTAAGAGAAACGAATTCCTCCGCCCCCAAACGTGAATACGTTTGGACAGATCAACTTACGCGATCCATTGGATATACTCTGTCAGACCTTCGTCCATACAAGTTGTCCTGGGACTGGACAAACCGAAGGCACTATTCTGTAAACAGGATAGCCCTTGCATTTTACTCCGTCTTCAATTATTTTTGGCATATATGATTCGCGATGCCTATACCAATACAGAGTGGTTCTATGGATAATAATCCAACCGGTCTCTCCATATTAACAACGTTAAAATGGTCAAAACTTCGATAGTCGGTGAGTTAACTATCAAAGAAAAACAAGTGTGCAAACAACGATATTATTTCCAAATGGAAATTTATATCGAACAAACATCATTTAACATAATCTCTTTAGTTCATTTATCTACTTATCTCCTATTTCCCTATATTCTAAATTTTTATTTTTATTTTATCAGAAAACATTTCTGATTCTCGTTTGGAAAACATTTCCAAAACTCTTTTACGATCAAACCTTACCATTTCTTAGTTAAGAAGGAAGTCACTCAAGTTGGGGTATAATTACCTCTCAGACCTTAACTGAACAACGTTATAACTTCAAAATGGTCAAAGTTTATCTTTAACAACTTCTTTACGCCTTTCTCGGATTCAATTTTTATTATTCCACTTCTATATTTAAAACATTTGTTATAACGATAACGTTATAATCCCTACTTTCGAATTATCTAACTTTAATTATAACTTCTATTCTTATTAGTGAATAATTGACCTAACACTTATTTATTTATAAATAAATAAATTTCTATTTAAAACACTGGAAAGTATAAGTACTTTCCCGAATTCGATATAATCGAATTTTTGCCGATTAACTCTCTTCGAGAAATCTCTATTTGATTTACTCTTCTTCGAATAACCTATATTCGATTAACTCCTCTTCGAATAACCTATATTCGATAATCTCTCTTCAAATAACTAATATTCGATAACACTTCCTTTCAAATATCCCATATTTGAACATCTCACTTCGATTAAACTATAATCGATAACCCCCTTCGATGAAACTAACATCGATAACTCCTTTCGATGAAACTAACATCGATTTATTTAACTCGACGATCTTAACTCGACTAACTTAACTTGACTCGACTAACTTGACTTACTTGGTTTGACCAATTCGATTTGATTAACTAGGCTCGACTAACTCTATTGGTTTAACTCAAATCGATTAGTGCTATGGTTTAACCCTAATCGATTAATTCTATTTGACTAACCCTATTCGGCTAACTCGACTAACTTGGTTCGACCGACCAGGTTTGACTAACTCAATTTATTAACTCGACTGACTAATTCAACTCGATTAACCTAACTTGATTTACTTATCTCGATTAACTGAACTAATCACTTTGATTAACTCGACTAATTCACTTTGGTTAACTTAACCAATTCACTTAACTAATTCATTTAGTTTAGCTTAACTAATTCACTTAACTTCTGTCGAATAAACTATATTCGATAACTCCTCTAACTCTATTCGAATAAACTATATTCGATTAACTCTTTTTCTTTATTCGAATAAACTATATTCGATTAACTCTATTTAACTCCGTTTAACTCTATTCGAATAACTAATATTCGATTAACTCCTTTTCTTTATTCGAATAAACTATATTCGATCAACTCATTTGATTTAACTCTAATCGATTAACTCCATTTAACTCTATTCGAATAACTAATTCGATTAACTAACTTCGAATACCATATTCGATTAACTAACTTCGAATACCATATTCGATTTCTCCTTTCGAATAACATATTCGATTTCTCCTTTCGAATACCATATTCGATTTACTTTATTCACTTTATAAAGATTTCCTTTTTAACAACGTTTTATTCATTTGAAAAGATTTACTTTTAAATAACGGTTCTACACTTTAAAAATGATTTCCTTTTTATAACGTTTCCTTTTCAATTCTATTTGTAAATGGTTTACAAATATTTCCTTTTCAAATTTATTCTTGAAATATTCTAACTCCTTAAATTTTCGGGAAAATTCGCCATAACCTCCTTTGTAACGGGAGCATCGGGAAAATCCCCAAACTCGCCACCCAGGCCTTTCCATTCAAAAAGAAATGTTTTGAATTTATTTTCCTTTTTAAAATATCTCCTATTTATAAATGTCCCAATTTATAAATATTCCTTATTTATAAATATTTAAATTTATAAATATCTCTTATTTATAAATATTCCAATTTATAAATATTCTGTTTTCAATATCACTTTGAAAATCTCCTTATCAACATCCCGTATGTTATGGTATTCAATCATATCAAATCACGATGTTCAATATCGTCCATACACACACAATCAACAACAGGTTATAATTCACATCATATATCAAAATATATGAAAAACAATAAAATAACTGTTGAGGAATCCAGTCGGATTCCTCCAACCTGGTTCCCTACATCACAGATGTTAGACAATATAGATAACATCACTTTCAGTTCCATATGATATATTCTGTTAAACAGAATCAATATAGAAATTTAACTAACTGACTAGCAGTTCAATCAAACAGTCAACACACAATCAAAGAGACAATTTCTAACAGTTCTAAAAATACAACATGAAATTATAAACTGTTCAGAGTTGGTGAGATTTACTCACTTTGGCAGTTCATCGTTAAAGAACGATAAACTGTTATTTGATTTGAATCAAATAATTTATTTCGCCATAAATTCATACGAGCTCGAATCCACTTCCAGTCGGCTTCATTGTGAAGCTCTCGTCCATACGGTCCCAATGCAACTTACGGTTCGTGATTCTGAATTAGTATGACCAAGATATTCGACTTAGAAGATTATACTATTTTAAATAGGAACAAACTTAATTAAATAAAACATTTGGGCCTTCACCTTTCACACAACGGCCCACCACCTTCTCGTTGGCCCAAACCATGCTTTAAAACCCACTACCGAACAATCCTTCTTCCCCAAATCAAACAGAGAAAACCCGATTCCCATTTACACCCGTTGACTTCGTGTTGACCCCCGTTTCCATCCACCTCGGCCACCAAGCTCCTCCGCAGCTACCACCATCCCGTTCACCTTCGCAACCGCTACCTCCTGAACCCCCCTGAGCCCAACTCGACGCCTTCTCCCTGGGTTGCGTCGCCAGTCCATCAAGTACAGGCAGTGGACAATTTCAGGTTCGAGCGTACTCAAAATGCACCTATAGCTCCCATTCGATGCTCTCAACCCAATACAAACCTCAAAAACCAACTTTGATGCTTCTGCTTCGCAAAACTCCAAACCCTAGGTGCACTGTACCATCGTCGGCCTCAGACGGAAGGCGTCGCACCCCCTATCTCGTATAATATACTGAAGAGCAGAGCATACTAATCACGAATACATGTGTATTTCCATTTGTAGAATTTTATTTGATTTTCATATGATTTTTCTTTTGAGTTTTTGGTGCTGTGTTTTTGTTTTGCTGAGTAAAACTTGGTGGCAGAACATTTCAGTTTGACTGAGGAATGAAAATAAATTAGGTTTAGGATGGTTGAAGGGGTATTTATAAAAGCCATAAATATCTAGATATTTTTAAAAGGGAATATTCCCGGTATATGCTCATTTATATATTCATTTTGCTTTCTAAAAATCCTCGTGATGACATACGATACCCAAAAATCACGAAACTAGACATGTAGTTAGAGTTCGACATTACGGTCCCAACGAAACTGGTTTCGTCGAATTCCGACTCCGTATGTTCACACAGCGTATTTTTAACTGTCGAAATACTGACTGTTTCTCACTCTAAAAATCCGTACGGCCACCCAGTGACTCTAAAAATCACGAAACTTGACATCTAGCAATAATTTGATATTGCGAATCCAACAAAACTGGTTTCGTTGAATTCCGACTTCGTTTGCAAAAGTGGCTATTTTCGAAGCTCTAAATAGCCTATTTAAATATATAAATATATTTAAATAAATTTAAATATTAATAATTTAATATTATCGCATATCTTCACATATGATATCATACAGCTTCAGAATATCATATCAGAATTTACAGTTTGATATTTCAGATTTCAGATTTATCGATATTCAATTCATATCGAAAAATCCATTTATAACGTATATAAAGCGTCGCAAATTATAAAGGAATTCCACAGCGACTTTTCTGAAATTTGATTTGGACGTACATCAAAATCTATATGACGAAATCCCCATTTTTCTCTTCCACTAGAAAGATATACTCCACCAGCTCCACACGTTTCTTGTTTCACAGAAATCCGGCTTAAAACGAATCCTGTACATTCAGTTGAAGTTCGAATCGCCAAATAGCGAACTGCCGCGTCGTTACCCGCTCGATTTTAATTAAAATATAATTATACGTTCAAACTGTTTTCGATTGAATATATTCGTTATTATATTTCGAATCGAAACTCCACCAAATCTCGTATGCTATTCAATTCACACGATATTGTGAATTCCACTATTTCCGACTATTTCGACTTTATAATATATTATTATATTACAATTATTTATTAAATATTCAATATTATTTAATTCACGTTCTCGATATCGATAAATTGATATTTAATAATTAAATAAATAAATTATTCAACAGTTAAAAATGCGGGTTACTACGGTATCGATAGGGGTTTCTAAACACTAGAATACGATGAATCGACACTGAATGTTTTGGAAAGGGGGTAAATGAAATAATTTTACCCAAATTAGATTTTGATATAAAGGATTTATACTGAAATTATAATATATTGGATATGTTGGTTGTTATTATAATCGAGTAAGATTATAAAGTGAAATGGTTATGTAAATAGCCAATCAGAATTCGTATAAGTGAAATACGTGAAATCAGATGAATTAAAGCTGAAAGTTAATGAGAATTGGATTTAAAATTTCTGGGAATTTGAAAAGTGTTGGTAAATGAATTTGGATTGAATATATGAGAATTTTAAAATCCTGGGAGATTTTAAATTGTTTTGAGAATGATATTTTGAATGGATTTCAAAATGGAAGTGTTTAAAGAATGAGTTTTGAAAAGTGATATAGTATTGAACTCACTTCGATAGCTAGAAATAGATTCCAACGATGATCATGACATCATCGGTGTTCATTTTCGAGTGTGTAAGTGACGGATTACTACCAAAGATTTTATTTTGAATTTTTTTGACAAAAACAAGTTGTTTTGAATCCTGAAAAGGAAAGTTTGACTTTTGAGAAAAGAAAAGCTGTTTAAAACTCCCAGGAAGAGACTGTTTGAATTAAAAGCAAATTAAATAGAAATTTATGAAAAAAATTGAAATTGAGTTAAAGCCAGTAAAGTGCAAACCGTATTGAAATGGAGTAATATCGAGTCGAACTGGAATTTGGTATATAATTAGACCCGGTTGAGTAAATGGTTTTATTTTTAAAATAAAAATCCGATTTGAGTTATGAGATAAAGATAACTGATTAATGTCATTAACCAGTTAAGGAAATATGTGGATAGAACTTAACGAGGTTAAGTATATTGGATTGGTGAGTTAAGAATATGAAAATCAAGAATGGTACTTGAGATTGACAATGGAATTCGACTTGTATATAAGCGAATGGTGGTGTTGGAGATAAAAGTGATTTGAGTTTGATGGGGTTGACATTGGTATATGCTGAATTAGCAGCAGATGGAAAGGATATAATGATATGCCCGACAATAAGTTACCAGTTTATATTTCATATGGTATGAGATTTGTGAGCCGAATTAGCAAGCCGCTTGGCTGTTTGATTTTCTTTTGGGTTGGAGAAGGCCCAGAGAGGCATGTTGGAGTTTGAGCTATTGACCAGTACAAAGGAGGTGCTGGCGAATTTTTTTGAAAAGTTAAGGTGTTAGAATTTTTTTTGAAATTTTTGAAAATTTTCGTTAGTAGGAATGAATTAATATTTTAATTGAAATAAATTGATTCAGTGAAACTAGAGTTAAAGAGGTAAACAAATAATTGTTACCAAGTTAATAGGGTTAGTTTTCTACCTTAGCAATTTCGAGGACAAAATTATTTTAAGGGGGAAAGAATGCAATGACCCATATTTATACGGATAATAATTAATTTATTTAATTATTTAAATAGTTAAAATGGTTGTTTAATTAAATTATATTGAATATTTAATTAATATAAATAATAGAATAATATATTTAATTTCTGAAATAATCAGAAATAGTGAATTGACAATATAATGTGAACTGGACAATTCAAAGTATTTAATTCAGCTTAGAATTGAATTAGAATGATGAATATATTATTTGAACGACAGTTTGAATATATAATTGTATTATAATTAAAATTAAGCTGCAAATGGCGTGGCAGTTCGCTATTTGGCGATTCGAACTTCAACTTAATATACAGGGTCCGTTTTAAATCGGATTTCTGTGAAACAAGAAACGTACGGAGCTGGTGAAGTATATTTTTCTAGTGGAAGATAAAAATTGGGATTTCATCGTGTAGGTTTTTAGTTATGTCCAAATTAAATATTCAGAAAAACAACGGTATATTCGTTCGTGGCCATAACGGTTATTTAAAAATATTTGAATGTCGGGTTTGAATTTAGACAAGGTTTTTTTGAGACATAACGATAATTTAATTTTTAGAATTTTATTGTAATTTTTAATTAATTAAGTAAGCAACTTTTTATTTGAAGTATTTTGCACCCTGTAATCAACATTTTGTGGTTTCACAAAATGAGTTAATCTACCGATGTTATTATATTTTTGAGATCCGGGCGCATTGTCAATCACAACGGTATTTTTGTTTGTGTCAATAGTGGTCCCTAAATAATAAAATTTGGTATTGTAAGGTACCCTACAATCTAATACATATATATTTAAATAAATGAAAGGTGTATGCGATCAAGCCACCACCACGTCCCTTCTTCCATAAACGAAAGAACAAAAGCAAGCCACCACATCCTCTTTTGATTTCCAGCAAAAACAAGAAAAAGCTGCACCACTCATAAAATCAGGAAAATCAAAATAAAAATCCTATATAAATCTCTTTACAAAGCCTAAACCTAATTCACTTCTTTGATCAAAATACATTCCGCCGTCGCTCATTTTATTTTCCATAGTAAAAAGGGGATGTTCAAAAATCGAAAACAAAACATACTAAAATATATAAATCCAGTAGCACGGATATTCGAACTCATTTCTTGACGTTCTTCAATGCAGCAGCTTTTTCCTTGAACTCGACGGGGTATTCCTGTGTTAGGAAATCGATGCGATGAACCCAGGGTTGGCCAAATAGTTGGGGCAGAGCAATGATTCAAGTTCTAAGTATTTTAGTTGAATTCCTAGAGTGATGTAGCACCTTGTAGCCGATGATTTGGGGTTTATCGCGATTAAGAAATTCGCGACTTACAGCAACGGTTGCCGTGGTCTCGGAAATTATTTGGGGAGCTCGAGCTTGAATGTATGGTGGTAGGGTTGAAGAGGAACGAACGAGAAGGACTTTGGTGGTGTTGGTGGTTGGTTTCGGTGAAGGTTGGAGGGATTGTCGGAGTTTGTAGAAGTTGCGATGGCCATGTTTTCATACGGGTTCGAATTTAAGCAGGAGGAAGAAAGGGGATTTTCATGGGTCTAGGTTTTATTGGGTAAGTGGGCCGACAATTATAAAGAGGTTAAGGCCCAAGTCCTTAAAGTGAAATTCAAGTGTTGCTTTATTTAAATATATATTAATTTGTAAAATAAATAACTATTTCGTACGTTGTCAGAACTGAGTGAAAGAAGATCCATTGGGATCGTATGGACGACGACTACCAAATGGGACTGGCTGGGAGTGGATTGGAGCTCATTTGAATTTATGGCGAAATTAATTGTTTGATTCAAATCAAACAAACAGTTTATCGTTCTTTAACGATGAACCGCCAAAGTGAGTAAAAGTCACCAACTCTGAACAGTTATATTTCTATAACGTATTCTTAGAACTGATAATTATCTGCTGATTGCTGGGTGTTAACTGTTTTGTTGAATTGCTTATGTGTTGGTTGAAATTATAGATAACGGTATATAAATCGTTAACCAAATATAGATTCTATTTAGCAGAATATTTCATATTGAAATGAAATCGATGTTAATGATATTGTTTAACATCTGTGATGCAGGGAAACAGGTTGGAGGAATCCAACTGGATTCCTCAACATTTATTTTACTGTTTTTCATATATTGTAATATATGATGTGATATATAATCTGTTGATGATTATGTGTGTTTGGATGATATCGATCACTGTATTTGGTATTTTAAATACCTTAAGAAATAGTGGGATGTAAAAAGGAGATTTTCGTAGTATATTTTGAAAATAATTTATTTATATAAAATCAATGGATTTTATATATAAAAGGAAAAAGGATTTTATAAAAGGAAATAATTATAAAATCAAAGGAGTTAAAAATAATATATTTGTAAGACAAATATGAAGGAAAATATTTGTAAAAAAAATAGAAAGAGAAATATTTGTAAAACATTTACAAATAAAATAGAAAGAGAAATATTGGTAAAACATTAATAAATAGAGTTATAAAAGGGATTTATTGGGAAATGAAAAAGACGGTCATATAAGGAAATATTTGGAAAATGAATAGAAGTTTACATCAGGAAAGTTTAGACCCGTGCTTCGCACAGGGGTATAACATGATATGGGTTTAAAGCAAAAAAATTAAATAGAATCTGTTGTAACTGATAGATTGAGAAGATATAGAGAAGTAAGAATCGATTTCAACATCGATATTTCAAACCGAATATGGACATATGAGTTAGAGGTGTTAATCGATTAGGGTTAGAGTTAATCGATTAGAGTTAGAGTTAACTAGTTAGAGTTAATCAGTTAGAGTTAATCCAATAGAGTTAATCAAACAAAGTTAATAGAATTGAGTTAATTAAATAGAGCTAACTGATAAGAGTAAATCGATTAGTGTTAATCGAATGGTGTTAATCGAATAGTGTTAATTGAATAGAGTTATTCGAATATAGGTTATTCGAAGACGAGAGATTATCGAATATAATTTCTTCGAAGGAAAGAGTTATAGAATAGAGATTTATTCGAAAGAGAGTTACATAAGGAATGTTTTCCATTGTTAATAACATATATTTTCTAAGTTTAGAAAACAAGAAATGTTGAATATATGGAAACAGGAGATAAGTAAATTAATGAACTAAAGAGATAAATGTTAAATGATGATTGATCGATATAATTTCCATCTGGAAATAATATCGTTGTTTGCACACCTGTTTTTCTTTGATAGTTAACTCACCGACTATCGAAATTTTTGACCATTTTAACGTTGTTAATATAGAGAGACCGGTTAGATTATTATCCGAAGAACCACTCTGTATTGGCATAAGCGTTGCGAATCATATATGCCAAAGATAATTGATGACGGAGTAAAGTGCAAGGGCTGTTGTATAAATCTTAGGTAAAGATTGCTTAAGATGGATGTACTGAATAGTGCCTTCGGTTTGTCCAGTCCCAGGACAACTTGTATGGAAGAAGGTCTGACAGAGTATATCTAATAGATCGCGTAAGTTGATCTCTTCAAACGTATTCACGTTTGGTGGCGGAGGAATTCGTTTCTCTTAGCTGTATACCCATGGTATTTTTGGGGAAATCAATTTGTGATTTGGCGGGTATGACGATGTGACATTCAAAGTGAATAAATGTGTGATCTGTCAGAGATAAGCGTGGCCTCTAGCCTCACAACCGGGAAATGACAAAAATCGAGCAGGCAGCATGGCTATGTAGGTCGCACCTAACAGGGTGTATAATCACCTGATCTAGAGTTTCATTTACTTCAAAAAATCAATTGCCGATGTTGTCCCATTCAGGAAATGGTTGCTGATCCCAACCGTTGGTGATATACATTCGATACACTCAAGCGAAATGAGTTGTCGGTCATGTGTGGCCGGGTTGCAAGATGTTCTTGTTGAACCCAATGTATTCCTCTCTAGAGGTACACTAGCAAAAGGTGGTTTCATACCTTGCCATAATTGGAAATCCATTACCCAATACGTGCTTGCTGTTTTGGTTGTATACTATATATGTAGAACGTGAGATGAAAGCGTTTCTGCTAGATGATTATTATATTGTGGTTGATAGACATTATTATAATATCAATGAGTTTTATATAAAGATTATTTGGATTCTCATAAGGAAAAACCCATTTCGTTTATATGGCGTGGTCTTATGAGATATCGTTTAATGGCTCAAACTGTTTTAAACTGTTTTACTTATACCAGTCCCATGACTGACCCAGAGTTTATTTTGTTTTGTTTTCCCTAAACTCTTGGGTGCCCAATTTCGTACGGGCTGTCAAGTAGTCGGGATTTACAGATACTTGAAGAGCTGGAGCGGGAGGCTTCAGGATCATATAGCTATTATTTATTTCCGCTGTGTTGTAAGTGTTGTACTTTGGAAATGATATGTATATTCAAGTACATATCTATATTTCAAAATTTGATATATATTATATGTTATTCGTCCCGCTGTGAGGTTCGTGTTACTCTGATGTTGTGTTCTTCTTCTTCTTCTATTCTAAGTTTCTATCTTATCTATTTTCACCCTCTAATTTCTTTCATGGACTATCCGGTCAGTTTTCGACTCTTGAATGGTCGGCATGGTGTTGTATGTCGAATTTTCTAGGTCAAATTTTTTTCGGTACGTTACAAATTTGAATGGAAATAATCTTCGGAATATTTTGATATTGGATTCCGTGATTATACGGATATTGTTAGGAATTTGGAAGATACAGATATAGTTATTCCCAATACGATATCCGTTGGTTTCAAAATTTGATATTGAAATAAGCCAATATTATTTTTATTTAGAGCCTTGTATTTAATATCAAAATTGGATTTTGGGTTTGTTGTGAATGGTGTCTCAAATAACACTGTTCTTAAACCCATTTGAGAAAACAATAAATCTTTTAACCAAGATTTAGTGAAGTTTTCAAATTAATAGAAATAATTGAAATTAAATGGAAGCTGATTTTGGGTTCGTTGTGAACGATGTTTTGAATGACATTTGTTCTTAAACCCGATTAACAATGAAGATATATTTTGGAATTTATAATCTTTTTATTTACATTTAATAGAAATTTTCCAAAGTAATGTTTTTCCAATTTAATATATTAAACTGGAATTGAATGGAATTCAATTTGGTAATAATCGAGATGAGCTTCTATAAAGGAAGACTGTTGCTATATATGGAATTTAAAAGGCTTTGTCGTTATTCCATTTATATTAATTGTCTGATACGGAAATTTATATTGATTATATAAGTATCTGTTTCCCCTGAAGATTCCATAGTTAATGGAAGTTTATTTGGGCTTATTGTGAACTATGTTTTTATTAACATTGGTTCTTTAACCTAGATAAAGATAAGATTAATTTCTTAAAGTTGAATAATCATAAAGTAATGATTTTTGAGATTAAAACCAAGTTAGAGTTTTAATGAATCTTTAATTAGATTAAAATGAGAATAGGGTAATTAAATTTATCGAATTCAAGAAATGATCGAAAATGGAGTACTACCAGTTTTACTCCATGCGATAGTTAAATATTTAATTAGATTTGAAATGGGGAATAACACCGTGGGTGTTAGATATGGAGTACTACCAGTTTTGCTCTATGGGTAAATAGGTTGGGAATGGGTTAATAAAATAAATGGTTACTTCGGTAAGGGTCGATAATCCCGACTAGTTGATAAACCTTAATTGGGTTAAGAATTGTTAAAAGACAAAATAAAATCTTTTGAAATTGATATCAAAAGGAGGATTAAAGAATTAGTTTAAAAGAACTTATATTTGATAAAATTAATGGTAACCTTTCCCCTAAGATCTGAATATTTGAATAAAAGAATATTCTGAATTGGAATGAGGCGTATGATGTGTTTTTAAAGCACAAGATTATTGATTATAAAATACGCAAGTTATTCGAAAAGACTGGGTTTATCCCATTCTGAATGACTGATACAACAACTAAAAGTCGACGATTAAGACGGTGGTTGAAGACTGGAGATCTTCACACCGTTTGGATGATTACCGATGTCTTGATTGGGCTGTACACCCAAGACAAGGTAATAAGTGGTGATCGTCTTGACGTACTTGGGGATCGATCGAATATGCGAGGACCTCTCACCTGTATTGGACATACGGGACGAGGAATAAGGTACCTTAGGTTTTGTTTAGACCCAGAATGGACTTGTAAATGGATGTGTGTCTGACATTGGATTTCATTTTGTGTTGATTGATTTTTATTAAATATACATCTGTTTGTGGTAGAGAATTTATTCTCTTTCTTAACACCCTTCTCTGAGACGTACGAGCTTAGAGGTTATATATTGGTAAACATCAGTTGTCTGGCATGCATTGTCAACGTGACATGCTAAGATGCAAATGATGAAGGCTTTTTGTTGAAAAGCAAAGTCTTGTGGTTAATGATCAAAGCATAGCTCAAAATTAGCATCGCTTTTTGTATAGCGTTAATTCTCGAGCCTCACACCTCGATATGAGTCAAAAACGGGATGACGACATCAGGGAGGACATGATGTTTCTTTCTAGCTAGAAGTGGTGCCATGGTATGGAGCCCAGACATTTTTACGTATGCGGGTGATGGAATGAGGCACCTCGGATATTGAGTCTCTAATGGCTTAGAGATAGGTCCTATAGGACCATGTAACGTGTGTTCAGGAATAACCAATCCATTAAAGTAATTGTGGACCGGCCCTGTCGCTAACCAAGGTTTCCCGTAGGTGTGATCCTGAGGCATTTCCTAGAGTGTCTCGAAATTGGTGAGGAAGATCTCTTGCCTCGACTCATATATGGAATACAATTTTCAATATGTGACTTTCAGTTTTAGTTGTAAACCTATATGGCGACATGGTAGGATGGGGTACTATGCCGTCTATGATTGATACATTTATATTTAAAGTTGATTTCTTCGCTTATAGTAATAATAAAAGATAAGCTTCGCGTACCAAGCATGTTTGGCCATTATAGGGTAAAACTCTATCCTCTGGTTTGTGTTTACATTGTGTAATGGGACCTGAGTCTTATAATGGCTTCATTTTTCCTTTTAGCATTGCACTTTTGGTTTTATGGTATTCTTGGGAGAAAACCCGTTCCGTGTTATACGGAGTAGTCCCCTGATTTATCCAACTTTAAAATAAAGTTAATAACTGTTTTAGTTCTCACACCAGTCCTATGACTGATTCGGAGTTTACTGTTTATAAACTCTGGGTGCCCATATTTTCCTCACGGGCTGCTAGTAGTTTTGGTTTGCAGATGTTTCTTTTCACAGGATCCTGGATTACAGCTGGAGCTATATTCGGAAAGCTTTGTATCTATGTATCTCTTTTAGGTTTGGTAGTTGTTGTTTTCCACTGCACATTATATTTATGTATTATATTTTCTGCTGCTTTGTAAATCTCTGATATTTATTTTTCCACTATTTTGTATATATTAATTACTAAACTCTGATATCTTGTACTCTGATGTAAATTATTGTAATAGCAATGAAATTTTCTCATGTTTGTGTTTTGATGAGTTGTGTTCTCAAAACAATCCCGTCTCCTCCGTCTCTTCAGGGATAGGGGAAGTTTAGGCCGTTTCATACAAGCTTAGAGGTTATATATTGATAGACATTAGTTGTATGGAATGAATTGTCAGTGTAGCATACTGAGATGCAAATGATCAAGGCTTTAGTTGAAAAGCATAGTCTTGTGGTTGATGATCAAAGCATGGCTTTAAAATAGCATAGCTTTGTGTATAGCGTTAATTCGTGAGCCTTACATCTCTATATAAGTATAAAACGGGATAAGGGGGCGCAGTGAGTGCATACATTTCTAGGTAGTGCCATGGTATAGGGCCCAGGCATATTTACATATGTGGATGATGGATCGCGAGGCACCTCGAACATAGGCCTACATGCTCATAGGATCGATGTATTGACCTGTTTGTAGGTCCGATAGGACCGGGAAATGTATTGTTCAGGAATAACCAATCCACTAAAGTAAGTGTGGACCGACACTGCACGATCTAAAGGTTGCCCAGAGTGTGTAATCCTGGGTCATCTTGCTAGAGGTGATCCGAATCGGTAAGGAGACCATCCCTTGCCTTGACTCATGATGGAAATCTAATTTCCAATATAACGTCGCTCGGTTTTAGTTGTAAACCTATGTATGGCGACATAATATATGGTACCTATGCCGTCTATGATTGATATATTTATATTTGAAGTTGTTTTGGCACTATGCGCTTATAGTAATATCAAAATGATTTGTTTTAAAGCGTGTTAAGCATGTTTGGCTATTATAAGGGAAAACTCTATTTTCCATTTTCCGGCTTGCATTGCATTGTGTGATGGGACCTAAGTCTTATAATAGCTTCATTTTTCGAAAAGCATTGCGTTGTTTATAAATTGTTTTATTTCAAAGCATTCATGGGAGTGAATCCGTTCCATATTATACGGCGTGGTTCGTTGATTTACCCAACTTTAAAATAAAGTTAATAACTATTTTAGTTCTCACACCAATCCCATGATTGACTCGAAGTTTATTGTTTCTACCTAAACTCTGGGTGCCCATATTTTCCAATGGGCAGATAGTAGTTTTGGATTTCCAGATATTTCTTTTCACCGGATCTTGGATTACAATTGGAGCTATATATGAAATGCTTTGTATCCGTGTATTTCTTTCAGTTGTGGTACTTGATGATTTTTGCTGCATACTATATTCATGTATTATATTTTCCACTGTTGTGTAATTTAAATCTTTGATATTTTCCACTGTATATTATGTATTTGAACTCTGGTATCTTGTATTCTAATGTAATTGTTGTGATAGCAATGAAATGTTCTATTGTTTGTGTTATGATGCATCGTGTTCTCAAAGCAGTCCGCCTTCTTGTTCATTTAGGCCGGCCGGGAAGTTCGGGTCATTTCATTGTGGTATCCGAGCTTTGATTTACAAAGCTAGAGAAAAAGGCACATTAAAACCAAACGAATGAATTCATCAAAGATAGGATTAGTAACATCCTATAAGAATAACTCATTAGAGATAGGGTTATGAATACTCTAGAATGAGTTTGAAGCGTATTGTTTACAAAAACAAATTTAATTTTGAAAATTATATCTTATTTTACATATTTTATTTGATTTTGGACTATCGGGTATATGAAGATTTTGCATATACGCCTAGCTAGCGTATATACGAAGACTCAAATATACTGGGTAGATATAGAAGCACACTCTAGTCGCCCGAGGATGATTCTGATGATTGCTGCAACATCATCAGTATTTATTTTTGAGTTTCGAAAGTGGGATATCTATATGATTCCAATTGACTGGTGTGATAATCAAAATTTAGTTAGAGTTTTTTGTTTGGGATTTGGTATTGAAAATAAGATTTTAAGTATATTAACGATATATGTTTGAAAAGCTAATCAATTAATTGATTGCTGGTTGTGTTGTGTGACTATTAATATAATGAATAAAAATATTGGAGTGGTAAAACCAATAAGAAAATGAAAGATGAATTTAGCCAAATCGAATCAAATATTGAACTAAATTGAAAATTGATTGGAATTGGATATGTATATGTATATGTATATATATATATATATATATATATATATATATATATATATATAGAGCAGGTCATAGCATGGAAGCTATGAAGAGGAATAAAATTGTATGCTCGACAAATAGGTACGTGTTTATTGTATTTATTGGGTTTGATGATTTTATGAGCCGATTGGCAAACCGCTTGGCTTTTTCTTTTTCTTTTTAGTTGATGAGGGCCCTGTGAGGCAAGTTGTGGTTTTACCGATCAGCCCGTACAAAGGAGGTTATGGCGAAATTTTTTGAAAATTTAAGGTGTTAGCCAAATTTTTTAGAAATTGGAAAGTTCTTGGAAACTGAAAAGTTGAAGAACTTAAGTCAAGTGAAGGTGGAGTTGATTAAGTAAACAACTTTCAATTCTATCTTCCTTTTCGGGGACGAAAAGATTTAAGTGGGGTAGATTGTAACAACCCGTAATTTTGGAACCAATTGAAAATTTTATTTTTAGTTGATTTAATGGATTTTAAGAATTTAAAATGATTTATTTTGAAGATTTAACGATTTAAAATTTATTTAAATCGAAGTTAGAACAGATAAATTTAAAATTTAATTAAAATGAACTCGAAATGGCGCGGTAGTTTGAAAATTTGATTTTTAACTTCAACTGAATGTACAGAATTCAAGATAAATCGGATTTTAGTAAAACAAGAAATGTTAGAATCTATTAAATAATATCTTTCTAATGAATGTGAAAAACTGTTATTTCTCTTTTAAATTGTAAGTTATGTCTAAATTTAAATTTAGAACAGTCCCTATAGAATTTATTAATATTTTAATATATTTAAGCCCTTAAAAATAGCCATTTTGCAAACGACCTTCGTTTTCGATGAAACCACTTTTGTTGGATCCGGAATGTCAAATTATAGCCAGGTTAAAAATTTCATAATTTTTGGAACAAATATGTGAGCGAAGTAAATTTAAACGCGTTTTCAATTTCAGTTTGAATTTAATAACCGGTTAAAAAGGCCATTTTTCAAACTGTCTCCAGATACGATGAAATTAATTTGTTAGGAACGTATCGTCAAAACATAGCTAGATTTCAATATTCGTAATTTTTGGAGTCAGTATGTGGCCCCGAGAAATTAAAATATACGTTGGAATTCAATATTAACCGTTACATTAAATTATATTTTAATTTTGATAAAAACTGATTGAAACAGTCAAATTGGCTTACGAAACATATTCCATTGTGTCCAAGATGGAGGTATTTGGCCAGAGGCGATAATCTTTGGGTTTGATTTGGACTTTGGATTGAAAAATACATATTATTGGAATTAAATTAAAAAAGGGTATAAATATAAATTTTAAAACCCTAATTATATTTATTTTCAAAATCCGCCGTCAGCTCCGTTGGAGTGCCAAAATCACATGATTCTTTCCTCCCCTTTTTCTCTTAATCCACAAAATGATTCAAGAAATTTATAAAAGGAAAATCGTAGTGCTTCCTTTGCTCTTTAGATCCATACCTATATCATGAATTATCATTGAGTGCAGAGGACGAATTCGAGTTCGAACGCTGCTCGTTCGTGGGGGTTTTTGGCGCGACACGGGGTGCGGACTGGGCACCTCCACTGGCGTAGGAGGAGAGGACGACACGTCGTGTGGTGGTGGATGATTGGGGTCTGGCGGCCTGTAGCAACGGGTGGCGGTGAAGTTTTGAACGGACGATGGGTTCCAAGTGATGAGTGAAGATGATTAAAGGTGTTAATTATTTTAATTAATTATATAAAAATGTAATTATAGTTTGTAAGCTAATATCTTTTTCATACGAAAACGGAATTTGATGATTTTAGTTACGTTGTGATCGTGGGATCAAACTCTACATTTCGGTACTGACCAGAACGGAAACAGAGCAACTTGATTTTTTTAGCTGAATTAAATGCGCATTTAATTTAGTTTAAAAATAGAATCTTAAAATAAAGGCTGACGGAGTGGAAACCAATGTGAGAACTCTCTAACTAAATTTGTACAGTTATTTATTTTATATAAATTGCCAGTGTTGATTTTTATCAGTTTTAAATAATCACAAATGTTGTACGATGCCTGTTAGCTCACTTCACTTTTGTTTGAAAACCCATGAATGACTTGATTGATTATATTGTGTTTTGACTGCGATTTTGAACATATTAAAAAAATAATGTTAATAAATCTATGGTAGTTGAAATTAAATAATAACTATCCATTTATAATTTAAACAGTGAAAATTGGCTAATTAGAAAAATAATTCGAATCGAATTAGAATTGGTTAAACTTATTAACCAATGATTAATTTGAATTCATTATTGTTGGTTGAAATACCACACGGTTCTGGGAATGATAATTAATTCACATCTCCCTTGGATTTAATTGTATGTCAACCGATTGATTGACAGACTGTAATAAGCGTTATTTAATTTTTAATGCTTATGCAGTTGTAAATTGCACTCTGGATGTGAATTGAATGTTTAATAGTTGTTTATCACTATTTTCGAATACATGCGATGAATGGAATCCATATAAATAAAATAATATGGTAATTGATTGAGTCTGATTCCAATTCAGAAATAACGAATATTTTAAATTAATATTCAGTGAAGAATCAAAATATGATTTTGTTGTCTGATTTTGGATGGACATGAAAATGTTGAAGTATATGAAGTCGAGTTAAGTAGAAGTACGCCATTTCAACTCAAATGCATTTTTTGTTGTCGATTTTATTCATTTTATTATGAATATCGAAAAGATTTGTTTTCAAAATCTAATATTTTGAAAATATTATCTTTTTAATATCATAATGATATGGAATATTCAATTTTGATTTAAAGTTGAAATGGAAGTTGAAATCGTTTTAAATTGAATTTCTAAACGATTTATAAAATACATTTTAAAAGGAAATCTATGAAATATATTATATATAATTAAATGGTTTGAATAGAACGCTCCTTGCAGCGACCGTTCGGGAATTTCAACCATAAACTTCAAATTGATGTAATGGGAGATCCAACCGTCAGATTCTTCTAAAATCAGAACCACTGGGTTCGTATCGAAAAGGACTTTCTAGTGAATACATGAGATTTAAATTTGAACGGTTAGATTTTAAATTATGTCCAAATCAATTTCAGAAAAGGTCGCTATGGATGTAATTCGGTGGCCGTTATCGGAAACCGACTGTGAAGGCCTTAACAAAATTATTAAAAACGAGCGTCACGGCATGCACTTCGTGCGTGATGAAGGCATGCGCTCCACGCGTGATGACGGCACGCGCTCCGTGCGTGGATTGTTATTGACTCATTATTCAATGGCCAACGCATACAAAAATTAAGTTTTAAAAAGAAAAAAAATCTAAGATCAGTGGTATAAATCTAAGATCAATGCAAGTTCAATCTATGCTCAGAGTTTGTGAGTAATCTTAGCATTCATCATCATGAAACAACAAGAACAACATATAATTAGAGTGTCGAATGTTTACAATCTCAATTGCTTCTTTCGGACAAATGTGGCTTTTGGTCCTTAATGACAACCAATCCAGAGGAGTATTTCTTAATCCTCAAAGATATCAATATATTGGAACTAATTCCAATTAAAGAAAAAATATATGAAGAAATCTTTCTGTGAGCCAGTAGAAGAAGATACTGCAGCTCCAGCCATCCTTTTTGACTCCTTAAGTGAGTAGATGAAAGTATTTTCTGCTTTCGGCCTAGTCCATCGTTGATTTTGAACTCTGGAAAATTAAACGTCCGATGTAGAAAGGAAGAGAAGCCCCTAAAATTTTTGCTGGAAAAAACAAAGAGAACATCAGGCAAAAATCCAAACAACAATGAAGCTTCAGCTTCAAAAAACGCGTAAGACAAACATCTTGACAGTATAAAGTATATCATCAAGGTATGAAAAGTACCTGAGTTATGGTGGTAGGTGCTGTAGTACTAATTTGAATAAGAAAAATATTTTTAAATAAGACATTACATATGTTTATATATAATAACATACCAAAAGAAAAGTTTTTATGACGTACGCTTTCCATTTTAATTTGAAAATGCTAATACGTCAAATCCTAAATACAATTTAATAATTGTACATATATGTTTTATAAGGTATTAAATCAGATTTGATTAATATAAAAATGCACAACAAAACCTAGCATGTATTTCAAATCTTTGATTCAAGTAAACTGAATAAATGGAATTATTTTTTAATTTATTGTGATAAAAATTAGGAAATAGATTGAGATAAAGGTCATATTTGAAAATGCTTATTTAAAATCAGCATATCCGTCAAATCCCAAAATACAAGTAGCTCGGCGTATGTAATTTAATGATTGTGCATATATGTTTTATAAGGTATTAAATCTGATTTGATTAATAACAAAATGCACAACAAAACCCAGCATCTATTTCAAATCTTTAATTTAGGTAAACTGAATAAACAGAAATTTTACTTAATTTGTTGCGAGAAAAATTAGGAAATAGATTGAGATAAAGGGCATATTTGAAAAAACTTATTTAAAACCATAATATACATCAAATCCTAAATACAAATAACACGTCGTATACAATTTAATAATTTTCCATATACGTTTTATATTTACATCTGACTTGATTAATAAAAAACGCATTACAAAACCCAACATGTATTTCAAATCTTTAATTCAAGTAAATTGAATAAATGCAAAATTTTCTTAATTTATTGCAGAAAAAAATAGGAAATAACAACTAAAATGAGAAGCGATTAAGATTTGCAATTAAAGCCTATTTAGAGATCCTCTTTTTGAGCGATATTAAAGAGGCAATTTTAATTTGTTGAAAAGGTTTATTAAATCCTAATTTAAGTGACATTAAATGCCTAATTTATTAGGGATATTAGGTTAAATAATAATTTTGTATATTTAAAAGCTTATATGCAAGGGCATTTTGGGAAGTTCACAGTTGGACCAAAACTTTGTGCTCCCAAGAGAATTATTAATAAAGATATATTAGGTTAAATAATATTTTTGTATACTTAAAAGCTTATACGTAAGGGCATTTTGGGAAGTTCATGGTCGGACCAAAACTTTGTGCTCCCAAGAGAATTATTAATAAAGATATTTAAAAGCTTATACGTAAGGGCATGTTGGGAAGTTCAAGGTCGGACCAAAACTTCGTGCTCCCAAGAGAATTATTAATAAAGATTAAAAAAAATATTAGGTTAAATAATAATTTTGTATATTTAATAGCTTATACGTAAGGGCATTTTGGGAAGTGTAACAACCCGGAAATGCGAGCCAGTTTAAAATTTTTATTTTGGCAATTTTAGCGAATTTTGATTATTTAAAATGAATTATTTTAAATAATAACGACAAGAAATTTATTTTGAATAGAATTTGAATGTATATATTTATATAGATCGTCGTTAGAATATAAATATTTATTTTAAATTATAAAAGGAATTGAAAATGGCGCGGTAGTTCGATAATTCGATTTCAAAATTCAAATGAATGTACCGGGTGCAAAATAAACCGGATTTTAGTGAAACCAAAAAAAATAGAATCAAATTGATAATATCTTTCCAACGAATCAGAAAAATTGAAATTCCATAGCGGGGATAAAAAGTTATGTCCAGTTGAATTTTCAGAATAGTCGCTATGGAATTTCGGCCCCTGAAAATAGCCATTTTGCAAACGACCTCGGATTTCGACGAAACCACTTTCGTTGGATCCGCGATGTCAAGTTATTGCTATATTTCAAATTTCATAATTTTTCGAATCAATATGTGAGCGTGGCAAAGGAAAATGTGTTTGACCAGTTTTAGTTGATTTTAATCGACTGGAAAATGTTCATTTTCCAAACGGTCTTCAAATTTGACGAAATTAGTTTTGTTAGGACCGTATCGGCAATACGAAGCTAGAAATAATTTTTTTTTGGAATTTTTAGAGATTGTACGTGGCCTCGATAAATTGAAATGTACGTTTAAAATTGAATATACAGATTTATAATTTGATTTAAATGCAAGCTGATCGAAACGGCTGAACCGGCTTACGAAACATATCCAGTTGTGTTCGAAATGGGGGTATTACGCTAGGGGCGACAGTCGTTGGGTGTGATTCAGAGTTCGAACAGAAAGTCAATGCTTAGAAAAATAAAGTTTAATATGATATATAAATAATAACCCTCCTTTTCCCTTAACCCCCCTTTCCCCCTTTATTCACAAATCAGAAAACCGATTTCAAAGAAAAAAAATACCGCCGCCTGGATAGATTCAGCCCCCCTTCACCTCATCGCGCGCCTCCCGAGGTTGACGCCATCGACGTTCTTCCTCTCCCCACCTCCTCCGGCGCGAGGCACCACCCCAGGCCCCTTCTCCATTCGAACCTAGTCCCCCCCCCAAATCGACGTAAGAGCGCCGCCACCCCCTCGTGGGCCCTGCCTCTGCAGCGCCAACCACTGGCGCCACTGCCTAGAGCCACCTCCGGCCGCCGAGCGCAGCAACCCCCCCCCCTCCGACGATGGTGCAGCAACCCTCCAATGAAAGGTGATTTTTAATTTTCAAATTCAGTTCCGAGGTAAAAATGTATAAGTAAAAAAGCTTGGTTTTTTATAAACATTCATGAAGAAAAAAGCTTGGATTTTTATATATATTCATGAAGAAAAAAGCTTGGTTTTTTATATATATAGCATTGTAAGAATATAATCTTCTCTGTATATGTAAAAGAATAAAAATTCGATTTTTTTATTTATTTATAGAAGAGATAAAGAAATGATTTTCATAATGAAATAGCGAAATGATTATATCTTTGAAATAGGAAAGATATTATTTTTATATTATAAAAAAATAATAAAAATATGATTTTTATCATATGTGAAATATAAAAATATAATTTTTATATAAAGTAGAAGTATTAAATAAATAAATAAATACGATTTTTATTTATTAGAATGAAGTAATAAAAATATGCTTTTTATTGAACAGCGGGACAAAGAACTGAATTGGAATTTCAAAGGAATCCAGACGGTTCAGCAGTTCAAAAGCAAAGCACGGCGGAGTGGAACCCTCTGTGAGAACTTCTCACCTTTTAATTTTGTTTTCTAGTTAAAAATATATACTAGGATGCAGACGGTGTTTAGTAGCACCCGACACCCGTCGTCCACAGACCATGGATGGCTTGTATGCTTGGTTGTTTGATTTTGATGTGTAGTTGATTGTGTGATGTGATGTGAAATGAAATAAAATATTTATATAGTTGAAAATATTTTATAGTTAAAAATAGAATTTTTAATGTGTATATGAAATGAAATAAAGATAAACAAATCGGATGATTTGTTTGTATACACACATTTGACTGATATTGATAGGGACGATAAATTTTACACATCGCCCAACTGCACAAATAAAATCTGTGTTTGATTGTTTGAAACCCCACACGGGTATTGGGATGATATATGACATACACTAATCCTAATAGTTAGTTGTATGTCGATCGATTGATTGACAGACTGTTATGAGCGTTAAATATTTATATTTGATGCTTATACAGTGTAGAATGCACTTTGGATGATGGTTGATTATTCATCGTTGTTATTGTATACATGTGTTGTAGAAAATCCATATAATTAACATTACATGGTAATTGATTGGGACTCATTCCAGTTTTGAAAAAGAAATATTTGAAATAGAAATATTTGAAAAAGAAATATTTGAAATAGAAATATTTGAAATAGAATATTTGAAAATAGAAATATATGAAGCCATGTTGATTAGATTGATGCCATTTTGACGTGAACGATATTTATATCGATTTTATTCATTTTATAATGAATATCGAAAGTGATTTCAAAATCTGATATTTTGAAAAGAATTGAAATTCGAATTAAATTGAATAGAAATGAATTCGAATTGAAATTGAATGTAAATGAATTCGAATTGAAATTGAATTTAAATGAATTCGAATTGAAATTGAATATAAATGAATTCGAATTGAATTGAAAACGAACTGAAATTGAATTAGAAATCAATTTGAATTGAAATCAATTTGAAATGAATTTAAAATGAATTTATAAGGAAAATTTCAATTTTGATTTGAATTAGAAATGAAGTCAAAATCGTCTTGAAAACGAATTTAAAACGAATTATAAAAATACGTTTTTAAAAAGGAAATCAACGAAGTATATATTATATATTATATATATATATAATATAATGGCCTGAATAGAACGCGCCGCGCTACGGCAGTTCGCGAATTTCGACCATTGAATTCGAACGGATATTACGGGAGATCCGACCGTCGGATTCTCCTAAAACCGGAACCGTTGGGTTCGTATCGAAAAGAGCTTTCTAACGAATATTAGAAATCTGAAATCTAACGGTTGGATTTGGAATTATGTCCAAATCAAATTTGGAAAAGGTCGTCGTAAGTGCAGTTCGATGGCCGTTGATGGAAATCGACTGTACGGGCCTTAATAAAATTATTAAAAATAGTAATAATTTGTGTAAAATAATAAGAAATGACTTGGGAAGAATTGGGATGAAAAACTCCATATTTGAAAAGATAAAAATAGATTTTTATCGAAATGAACTAGTTTTGAACTAGAATTATAATTTTATTTATTTTTAAATAAATAAATTGGATTTGAAATGGTTTTGAAAATAACCAGAATTTCCAATAATTATATTGGAATGGGTTTGAATCGAAATTGTCTTCGATATATTTCGATGTTGGATTTCGTGATGATACAGATATTGTTATGGGAATTTGAAAGATATATATATATATCGTTATTTCCAATATGATATTTGTTGGTCGTAGAATTTGATATTGAATATAAGCCGATATATTTTCTATTCAGAGCCTTATATTTAATATCAAATGTGATTTGGGTTTTTCATGAATGGTGTCTTTATTAACACTGTTCTTGAACCCAGTTGAGAAAAGATTAAATCTTTTTATTTAGATTTAATGAAGTGTACCAATTAAATAATATTTAATTGGAATTGAATTGGTATTGATTTTTGGGTTTATCGTGAACAGTGTTTTAAATAACACTTGTTCTTTAACCCGATAATTAATGGAAATGTGATTTTGGGTTGTCGTGAACGGTATCTTCAATAATACTGTTCTTAGACCCAAAGGAGTTAAGAAAATCAGAAACTAACTGGAGATTAGTTTAGTTGAATGGTTTCTGGGGTATTGATCTGATGTTGGTTTCAGCCTTCGGGGTTAATACTTCGGAAATTGCTCTCTTGTTAATTTACGGTTAGGGACTGATTGAAATGTGACGTGATTTTGGGTTTATCGTGAACCGTGTTTTAAATGACACTGATTCTTTAACCCAGTCACAGATTAAAACTAAGTGGAGTTTTAATGTATCTTTAATTAGATTGAAAAGATCGAGTATGGAGTATCACCAGTTTTGCTCCAGGCGATAGTTAAATCTTTAATTAGATTTGAACGTGAAATGGTAATTGAATTTACCGATAACACCGTGGTGTCAGATATGAAGTATTACCAGTTTTACTTCATGGGATGAATAGGTTGGGGTTGGGAAATTAAAACAAATGGTTACTTCGGTAAGGTTCGTTAATCCCGACTAGTTGAATCGATATTCGAAAGGATGATTAAAGAATAAATTTAAAGGATTTACCTTTGATAAAATTAATGGGAACCTTTCCCTAAGAATGTGAAATTTAGAAACTAACTATCAGTTAGCTAAGCAGAATGGTTTTCGGGATATTGATCTGATGTTGGTTTCGGCCTTCGAGGTTAATATTTGGGGAATTATTCTCTTGTTAATTTACGGTTAGTGACTGATACATTGGAATGAGGCGTATGTTGTGTTTGTGTAACACTTCTTCATTATATACGCGAGTTATTTGGAAAGGCCGGGTTTATCCCATTCTGGATAACTGATATGACGATAAGTCGAAGATGAAGACGGTGGTCGAAGACCGGAGGTCTTCACGTCGTTTGGGTGATACTGATGATCTTGATTGGGATGTACACCCAAGAAGATGGAAACCGTTGGTAATCGTCCAGACGTACTTGGAGATCGATGGATATGCGGGGTACTAGGTGCCTCCGGGTTCGTTCAGACCCAGAACGAACTTGTAAATGGACTGTGTGTCTGACATTGGATTTCAGTCTGTGTGGTTGATTTCTATTAAATATATATCTGTTTGGCGGCGGAGAATTTATTCTCTTGCGTAACGCCCTTCTCTGAGACGTACGAGCTCAGGGGTTATATATTAATAGATATCCATCGCATGGAATGAATTGCCTGTATGGCATGCCTAAGTGGCAAATCATCAAGGCTTCTGTTGAAAAGCAAAGTCTTGTGGTTGATGATCGAAGCACGACCTTTATGGCGTAGCTTTGTGTAACGTTTACTTCGCGAGTTTCACAACCGGTATGAACCAAAAACGGGAGAGGACCTCAGGGAGTACATGCGTTTATTTCTAGCTAGAAGTGGCGTCAGTGGTTTTACACGCCCTGACGAGTTTGACTTATGTGGTTGTTGCTGTTGCGAGGCGCCTCAGTTAGATCGGACGATCCGGGTCCGATGGAGCCATTCGTTGGCTCATTTACGCCCCATAGGGCGGGGAAACGCAGTGTTCAGGCATTTTAATCCACATCGGTGGACCGGCTCTGTCGCTCCAAAGGCTTGACTGAGTACTTGCCTGAGACATGGGCTAGATTGTCTCGAATCTGTAGAGGACGATCCCTGGCCACTGTTCATAGATGGAAATCCAATTTCCAAATACGTGACATTTGCGGTTTTGATTGTAGAGCCAAGTATGGCGACATGATATATGGTACCCATGCCGTCTATGATTGATACTTATGATTTGAAGTTCTTTTATACATTATGCACTTATAATAGTATCAAATGATTTGTTTTAAACGTACTAACCATATTTGGCTATTATAAGGGAAAACCCTATCCTCCGGCTTGCGTTGCATTGTGTGATAGGACCTGGGTCTTATAATAGCTTCATTTTTCTTCATTTAGCATTGCGCTGTTTGTTTTATGCACTGGTATTCTTGGGAGGAAACCCGTTCCGTGTTATACGGCGTGGTCCCTTGATTTACCGAACTTTAAAATAAAGATTAATAACTGTTTTAGTTCTCACACCAGTCACATGACTGACCTGGAGTTTATTATTGTAACCTAAACTCTGGGTGCCCTTATTTTGACATGGGCAGCTAGTAATTTTGGTTTTTCAGATTTATATTCACAGGATCCTGGTTTACAGCTGGAACGATATCCGGAAAGCTTTGTATCCGTATATCTTCTTCTAGTTGTGTTTTGTATTATTTCCACTGCGATGTATTTAAATGTAATTTAAATCTCTGATATTTCTATGTAATATTTATTCATTTATACTCTGTATATTCTTGTAATCTGATGGAATTGTTGTAATAGACAATGAAATGTTCTTCCGTCTGCGTTCTGTTGTGGCTTGTTCTCGAACTATCCGCGCTTTCCCAACCAGGGAAGTTACGGGTTTTCACAGTTGGTATCAGAGCTTTGGTTTACAAAGCTCAGAGAACAGGACACCTTAGAACCATACGAAAGAATTCATCAGATATTGGATTAGTAACATCCAATGAGAAAGACTCGTTAGAGATGGGATCAGTAGTATCCTAGAACGAGTGTGCAGAGTATATTTTTAAAGTGAAAACAATCTTTGTTTCGAAAATTTAAATCAATTATTCGTATTTGTTTATTTATTTATATTGATGTGGACAATCCGGTATATATAGATTTTGCGTATACGTCTGATCCGCATGTATTCGAAGTTTTGATATATTGGGTAGATATAGAACCACATTCTAATCGCCCGGAGAGAATTCTGATGATTGATGCATCATCATCAGAATTTATGTTCGAGTGACGAAAGTGAGATTTCTATATATTTCCTATTGACTGGCGTGAGAACCAAAATTAGATAGGGCTTATTGTTGTGATTTTGCATCAAAAATCTGATTTTTAGACTATATATCAAAGTTATAAATTTGAAATGATAATCAACTAATTGATTGCTGATTGTGTTGTTTGATTATTGGTTGACTAATTAAAATGTTGAACCTTTAACCAAATTGAACCAAATATTGAACTGGATTGAAAATTTATCGCATTTGCTTGCATATACATGTACTTACATTGAACAGGTCATAGCAAAGAGGCTATGGCAGAAGAATAAAATTGTTTGCCCGACAAATAGGTACATGTTTACCATAATTTACTGTTTTGTTTGGGTGATGATGATTTTATGAGCCAATTGGCTAGCCGCTTGGCTTTTTCTTTTTGAGATCAGAGGGCCTGTATGGAAATTTCGGGATTTTCCCAGTGCAGGGGAGGTTATGGCGAAATTTTTCGAACATTTAGGGTGTTAGCCAAATTTTTGAAAAATTTGAAAAGTTCTTAGAAAATGAAAAGTTGAAGAACTTAAGCCGTAAAGAAAACAATGGAAGTTGAGTTGATTAGTTAAACAACTTTCGGCTTCGTTCCTTTTCGGGGACGAAAAGTTTTAAGTGGAGGAGATTGTAACAACCCGGAAATGCGAGCCAGTTTAAAATTTTTATTTTGGATATTTTAGCGAATTTTGATTATTTAAAATGAATTATTTTGAATAATAACGACGAGAAATTTATTTTGAATAGAATTCGAACGTATATATTTATATAGATCGTCGTTAGAATATAAATATTTATTTTAAATTATAAAAGGAATTGAAAATGGCGCGGTAATTCGATAATTCGATTTCAAAATTCAAATGAATGTTCCGGGTGCAAAATAAACCGGATTTTAGTGAAACCAAAAATAATAGAATCAAATTGATAATATCTTTCCAACGAATCAGAAAAATTGAAATTCCATACCGGGGATAAAAAGTTATGTCCAGTTGAATTTTCAGAATAGTCGCTATGGAATTTTGGCCCCTGAAAATAGCCATTTTGCAAACGACCTCGGATTTCGACGAAACCACTTTTGTTGGATCCGCGATGTCAAGTTATTGCTTGGTTTCAAATTTCATAATTTTTCGAATCAATATGTGAGCGTGGCAAAGGAAAATGTGTTTGACCAATTTTAGTTGATTTTAATCGACTGGAAAATGGCCATTTTTCAAACGGTCTTCAGATTTGACGAAATTAGTTTTGTTAGGACCGTATCGGCAATACGAAGCTAGAAATAATTTTTTTTGGAATTTTTAGAGATTGTATGTAGCCTCGGTAAATTGAAATGTACGTTTAAAATTGAATATACAGATTTATAATTTGATTTAAACGCAAGCTGATCGAAACGGCTGAACTGGCTTACGAAACATATCCCGTTGTGTTCGAAATGGGGGTATTACGCTAGGGGCGACAGTCGTTGGGTGTGATTCATAGTTCGAACGGAAAGTCAACGCTTAGAAAAATAAAGAATAAAATGATATATAAATAATAACCCTCCTTTTCCCTTAACCCCCTCTTCCCCCTTTATTCACAAATCAGAAAACCGATTCCAAATAAAAAAACCGCCGCCTGGATCGATTCAGCCCCCCTTCACCTCATCGCGCGCCTCCCGAGGTTGACGCCATCGACGTTCTTCCTCTCCCCTCCTCCTCCTCCGACGCGAGGCATCACCCCGCCCCCCTTCTCCGTTCGAACCTAGTCACCCCCCCAGATCGACGTAAGAGCGCCGCCACCCCCTCGTGGGCCCTGCCTGCGCAGTGCCAACCACTGGCGCCACTGCATGGATCCACCTTCGGCCGCCGAGCGCAGCAAACCCCCCCCCCCTCCGACGATGGTGCAGTAACCCTCCAACGAAAGGTGATTTTTAATTTTCAAATTCAGTTCTGAGGTAAAAATGTATAAGTAAAAAAGCTTGGTTTTTTATATACATTCATGAAGAAAAAAGCTTGGATTTTTATATATATTCATGAAGAAAAAAGCTTGGCTTTTTATATATATATATAGCATTGTAAGAATATAATCTTCTCTGTTTATGTAAAAGAATAAAAATTCGATTTTTTTTATTTATTTATAGAAGAGATAAATAAATGATTTTTATAATGAAATAGCGAAAAGATTATATCTTTGAAATAGGAAAGATATGATTTTTATATTATAAAAAAATAATAATAATATGATTTTTATCATATGTGAAATATAAAATTATAATTTTTATGTAAAGTAGAAGTATTAAAATAAATACGATTTTTATTTATTAGAATGAAGTAATAAAAATATGCTTTTTATTTGAACAACGGGACAAAGAACTGAATTGGAATTTCAAAGGAATCCAGACGGTTCAGCAGTTCAAAAGCAAAGCACGGCGGAGTGGAACCCTCTGTGGGAACTTCTCACCTTTTAATTTTGTTTTCTAGTTAAAAATATATACTAGGATGCAGACGGTGTTTAGTAGCACCCGACACCCGTCGTCCACAGAACATGGACGGCTTGTATGCTTGGTTGTTTGATTTTGATGTGTAGTTGATTGTGTGATGTGATGTGAAATGAAATAAAATACTTATATAGTCGAAAATATTTTATAGTTAAAAATAGAATTTTTAATGTGTATATGAAATGAAATAAAGATAAACAAATCGGATGATTTGTTTGTATACACACATTTGACTGATATTGATTGGGACGATAAATTTTACACATCGCCCAACTGACAAATAAAATCTGTGTTTGATTTTTTGAAACCCCACACGGGTATTGGGATGATATATGACATACACTAATCCTAATAGTTAGTTGTATGTCGATCGATTGATTGACAGACTGTTATGAGCGTTAAATATTTATATTTGATGCTTATACAGTGTAGAATGCACTTTGGATGATGGTTGATTATTCATCGTTGTTATTGTATACATGTGTTGTAGAAAATCCATATAATTAACATTACCTGGTAATTGATTGGGCCTCATTCCAGTTTTGAAAAAGAAATATTTGAAATAGAAATATTTGAAATAGAAATATTTGAAAAAGAAATATTTGAAATACAAATATTTGAAATAGAATATTTGAAAATAGAAATATATGAAGCTGTGTTGATTAGATTGACGCCATTTTGACGATAACGATATTTATATCGATTTTATTCATTTTATAATGAATATCGAAAGTGATTTCAAAATTTGATATTTTGAAAAGAATTGAAATTCGAATTAAACTGAATAGAAATGAATTTGAATTGAAATTGAATATAAATGAATTCGAATTGAAATTGAATATAAATGAATTCGAATTGAAATTGAATATAAATGAATTCGATTTGAATTGAAAACGAACTGAAATTGAATTAGAAATCAATTTGAATTGAAATCAATTTGAAATGAATTTAAAACGAATTTGTAAGGAAAAATTCAATTTTGATTTGAATTAGAAATGAAGTCGAAATCGTCTTGAAAACAAATTATAAAAATACGTTTTTAAAAAGGAAATCGACGAAGTATATATTATATGTATTATACATATATATATAATATAATGGCCTGAATAGAACGCGCCGTGCCACGGCAGTTCGCGAATTTCGACCATTGAATTCGAACGGATATTACGGGAGATCCGACCGTCGGATTCTCCTAAAACTGGAACCGTTGGGTTCGTATCGAAAAGAGCTCTCTAACGAATATTAGAAATCTGAAATCTAACGGTTGGATTTGGAATTATGTCCAAATCAAATTTGGAAAAGGTCGCTGTAATTGCAGTTCGATGGCCGTTGATGGAAATCGACTGTACGGGCCTTGATAAAAGTATTAAAAATAGTAATAATTTGTGTAAAATCATAAGAAATGATATGGAAAGAATTGGGATGAAAAACTCCATATTTGAAAAGATAAAAATAGATTTTTATCGAAATGAACTAGTTTTGAACTAGAATTATAATTCTATTTATTTTTAAATAAATAAATTGGATTTGAAATGGTTTTGAAAATAACCAGAATTTCCAATAATTATATTGTAACGGATTTGAATCGAAATTGTCTTCGAAATATTTCGATGTTGGATTTCGTGATGATACAGATATTGTTATGGGAATTTGAAAGGTATATATATCGTTATTTCCAATACGATATTTGTTGGTCGTAGAATTTGATATTGAATATAAGCCGATATATTTTCTATTCAGAGCCTTGTATTTAATATCAAATGTGATTTGGGTTTGTCGTGAATGGTGTCTTTATTAACACTGTTCTTGAACCCAGTTGAGAAAAGATTAAATCCTTTTATTTAGATTTAATGAAGTGTACCAATTAAATAATATTTAATTAGAATTGAATTAGTATTGATTTTTGGGTATATCGTGAACAGTGCTTTAAATAACACTTGTTCTTTAACCAGATAATTAATGGAAATGTGATTTAGGATTGTCGTGAACGGTATCTTCAATAATACTGTTCTTAGACCCAAAGGAGTTAAGAAAATCAGAAACTAACTGGAGATTAGTTTAGTTGAATGGTTTCTGGGGTATTGATCTGATGTTGGTTTCGGCCTTCGGGGTTAATACTTCGGAAATTGCTCTCTTGTTAATTTACAGTTAGGGACTGATTGAAATATGACGTGATTTTGGGTTTATCGTGAACCGTGTTTTAAATGACACTGATTCTTTAACCCAGTCACAGATTAAAACTAAGTGGAGTTTTAATGAATCTTTAATTAGATTGAAAAGATCGAGTATGGAGTATCACCAGTTTTGCTCCAGGCAATAGCTAAATCTTTAATTATATTTGAACGTGAAATGGTAATTGAATTTACCAATAACACCGTGGTGTTAGATATGAAGTATTACCAGTTTTACTTCATGGGATGAATAGGTTGGGGTTGGGAAATTAAAACAAATGGTTACTTCGGTAAGGTTCGTTAATCCCGACTAGTTGAATCGATATTCGAAAGGATGATTAAAGAATAAATTTAAAGGATTTACCTTTGATAAAATTAATGGGAACCTTTCCCTAAGAATGTGAAATTTAGAAACTAACTGTCGGTTAGCTAAGCAGAATGGTTTTCGGGATATTGATTTGATGTTGGTTTCGGCATTCGGGGTTAATATTTGGGGAATTATTCTCTTGTTAATTTACGGTTAGTGACTGATACATTGGAATGAGGCGTATGTTGTGTTTGTGTAACACTTCTTTATTATATACGCGAGTTATTCGGAAAGGCCGGGTTTATCCCATTCTGGATAACTGATACGACGATAAGTCGAAGATGAAAACGGTGGTCGAAGACCGGAGGTCTTCACGTCGTTTGGGTTATACTGATGATCTTGATTGGGATGTACACCCAAGAAGATGGAAACCGTTGGTGATCGTCCAGACGTACTTGGAGATCGATGGATATGCGGGGTACTAGGTGCCTCCGGTTTCGTTCAGACCCAGAACGAACTTGTAAATGGACTGTGTGTCTGACATTGGATTTTAGTCTGTGTGATTGATTTCTATTAAATTTATATCTGTTTGGCGGCGGAGAATTTATTCTCTTGCTTAACGCCCTTCTCTGAGACGTACGAGCTCAGGTGTTATATATTGATGGATATCCATCGCATGGAATGAATTGCCTGTGTGGCATGCCTAAGTGGCAAATGATCAAGGCTTCTGTTGAAAAGCAAAGTCTTGTGGTTGATGATCGAAGCACGGCCTTTGTGGCATAGCTTTATGTAACGTTTACTTCGCGAGTTTCACAACCGGTATGAACAAAAAAGGGAGAGGACCTCAGGGAGGACATGCATTTCTTTCTAGCTAGAAGTGGCGTCAGTTGTTTTACACGCCCTGGCGAGTTTGACTTATGTGGTTGTTGCTGTTGCGAGGCGCCTCGGTTAGATCGGACGATCCGGGTCCGATTGAAACACCCCACCTCCGTTAGGGTCACTCTCAAAGGGAATGCCCTAATTTTGGTGGAGGTTTATAAGTATAAGTCACAGATATACAAGACAGATATAAGAACACATATTTTTGAACAGCGGAAAAAACAACAACTTTTATTTCATTAAAAATACGTGTTACAACAACCATACCATAATTGTCTTACAATACTTCCAAAAACATAACATCTTCATAACTGTCTTGATTACATTATTTAAAGAAGCATAAAGAAAACATAAATAAACTGCAAAAGTCCCATAGTTGCTGTCCAAAGCCATAGTCCAAAACGAAAAGATCCAAGCAATACATTCTTTCTCTTCAAGCTGGATATGAAGGCTGGTCAAGCTGCGGTATTCCCTCCCTGTGGACCTGGGGGGGGGGGGGGGGAACGGAAGAAAAGAAGACGAAAGAAAAGTAGAGTCAGACATAAAGCTTGAGTAAGTCTAGGACTATTCAGTCTATGAATAAAGAACTGGGTGTGATAAGTATAAACTAGAAATGGGAAAGCACCATATACTTAGTTAAGTTGTCTAGGGTCGAATATACTGTCGTACCCCATAGTAATCTCTGTACCCATAATAACTAGTTCCCAACCGACACCCCATAATCAGGGTGAAGTGATCCATTTTATGATGATCGGCTCCTACTCGCATAGTTACATGTGTCTTACGGCCCCCGATGTTGTAGTTACCTGTGCTGGTCCCACCATGGGGTGTATCAAGTCCCATGGTGGCGGCCCGACACAATCCTAGAATGCATAGGTATGCTACTGGTGCCCAGTGCCTTATTTTTCTGCGCCGGAGTGTGTGCATGCCCGCACCCCGTTAGAACCTACACTGCTGCACCACCGCCGTCGATTTGACGTCTTACAATCAGCCCAGTAATCGTGCCCCACCCTGCCTAGTTTCAGGGTATCATGATACCTTGTAGGGTTACTGCGAAAAGGGTCCTCCACTACTAGGTTTTCTATTTCTAGCCAACATGCTAAGTTGGTTAAGTGTTTTATAAACCTAACCCCCCAATCAGTCTGTTTAGTTTAGCATGTTCCATTTTGATTAAGTATTAATATAATTTACTTAATCCTATCAATCTTGACTCAGCCTTAATTGCCTTATTAAAGCCTTGACCTCTCACATTAGACAGGTATTGTTGTGGCTGCCTGTTGCCGGTTGGTTCCGGGCAGTCTTACGCCACAACTCAGTCTAACCTCGGGTCCTTATTGGGCTCCGTGTTTAACCACCCACATTGGATAGGTATTGTTGTGACTACTGGACAGCCGGGCGGTTCCGGGCAGGTTTACATCACAACTCAATCCAACCTCGGGTTAAACACATCGTATTTTCTACATTTACATATTTTGTCTTTCTTCTTTTTATATGTAAATATTTGCGGCCCATTATTCAAAATCAATTTAAGCTAATGGTGTAAAGGTTTACACCAATCATGGGCCCAACCCATTCTTGAATTTGGGCCCATCTACTTTTATATTTTCATTTATTAATTAATTTGGCCCAACGCTATTTCCCCCGTTTAATACGTTCGTTTATTATAATATATGTTGGGCTTAGCCTTTTAAGCCCAACTTAGCCACGTGAAAAAGGGGAGGCTTAAAACGTGAATATATACACAAAAAGGGGAATGTGAACGCATGAACTTGCAACATAACGTTGGAACTACAAAATAGAAACTGGTGTACTTGCATTGTAGTAACATATACTTTGGTCATAAAGCATAAGTGACATGAATCAAACCATGTAAACTTGTAGTTAAGTTAAGAATATAACTAAATTAGATATCATTATTGACACATAGTCTTAACTACAACATAAACCTATATTTTTACTTAGGCATAATGTCAAACATAAGCAAATCATGTTTATAAAATTACTATATGTTTACAAAGGTGCTTACTTTTGTTACTAATACAAAAGTATAGTTCAACTAGAATTATTCCAACTTAATCATGATTTTTAATCTATTCACATAATCATAGCATAAACAATACTTAAACATAAATCATTCTATTCATATGGCTAATGCATAGACAATACTTAATCATGGATTATTTTACTCATATGATTATGGCATAAGTAGTACTTAAACATGAATTATTCTAGTCATATGATAATGGCATAAACTTAAACATGAATCATAGGTTCAACTAAGCATGTAAACTTGAAATAAAGAATCTATTCATAGAATTATAGCATAAACATATCTAAACTTACATCATGGTTTTTATTTTATCTATGTAAACTTGCAAGAGGAATGTAATTCTAATGTAATTCTAATGTGACTTATGATAACAACATGAGCCTAAAAACATGTTTTTCAATTGGGCATAATAACGAACATAGTTTATTCATGTTCATAAAATTAATACAAATTTACAAAGATGCGTGCTTTTGTCACTATCACAAAAATATGATTTTTATACTTGAACTATAATGCCAATTCCAACATAACTTCATATGAATCATAATACTTAGTCGATTCAATTACACACTAAAAGTGGTCATAAAAGTATGTACATCATATTAGCATAATAACGAATCATATACTTGCATAACATATAGTTGTTAACATGAATCATATACTTGCATGAATCTTAAACAAATTATTACAACATATAGTTGTTAACATGAATCATATACTTGCATGAATCTTAAACAAATTATTACAACATATACTTGCAATTATCAAATGGGTGTTGTAAATAACTACCACAAACATGTAGTTTTTCAATATGAATCATATGTTTGCATGAGTCCCAATCAAAATTCCACAACATGTGGTTGTCAACATAAGCCACATACTTGTATGAATCAAACCATAGCATTGCCAAATCTTTAGAATCGAAATAACATACAAATACAAGTCATTATCGCCACAATTCCATTTCGTTTCCAACGCAAATCGCGTACTTGCAAATATCCAATCGTATACCATAATATTCCCAAATCGTTTTGCATCAAAGCAACATACAAATATAGATTATTATCGCCACAATTCCATTTCTTACATTACACAAATCAACACAATTATTTAATTCATATCGGAATAGCACTCTACTTACAGCGTATGGCGAATCTTCAATTCAGAAATCTGAATTCTGAATTTGGAGTTGCTATCCTTTGTTGTAGGCGTTGCTTTGATTTGATTAACGTTGCTTTAATCTTTTGATTTATTCCTAATTGCCTCTCAATTTCCGACGGCTATCTTTAGTCTCTCCTCAGCAACATGACGGGCTCAGCTCCATTTTAGTTTGTGTGAATTAGGGTTAGTCTTAGGTCCTTTTTATAGAGTTTGTGAGTTGATTTAGACCGTCGATGAAGCTTGGTTCAATAATAGCCGTTCGTTTGAAGGAGAGACCAACCAGGAGCTGACACCTAGCCCTAGTGACAAGGCAAGGCTCAGAAAATCGACCAAACATAGACTAGGCCAGCCAGGGTGGGCTGGGTTCGACCTGGCTCTGGGGCCAGGTCGACAGCCCAGTCGACACCGTGTCGACAGGGCAGTCGACAGCCCTGTCGACCTGGCTAGCCCAGGTCGACTGCCAAGTCGACCTGGGTGCCTTAGGCGGGAATTTTCCCGCCCTGGCCAATTGGGCCCGATTTTGAATTTTAAACTTGTTTTTCTGAGCTGTCTTTGTCTGTTTGAATTTTAACCTGAATTCTGAAACTTCCGGAGGCCATATCTTCTTCATACGGACTCCGTTTTTCGAAAACTCGGACTCTATTTCGCGTATTTTTCCGAGACGAACACAATGGCGTATCCCGTTTCCCTTAATTCTTTGATTTGAAATTAATTATACTTTAATTTGTGAATTTTACTGTTATAGAATACACGGGGTGTTACATTCTCCCCCACTTAAAAGGATTTCGTCCCCGAAGTCTTCAAGTTTAGGAAAAATATATATATATCCTAACATCCAAACGTCCATCTACTCATCCATCAAACACGAGTATCCATTGTCCTTAAAAGACTTCTAATGCTTCATGATCATATGCGAAGTGTGTGTGTACATGTACTTATCTAATGCAAAATCAGGGGGTCTACTGATTCAGTTGACCTCCTTAATGCAAATTATGTAAGTGCTATGAATCCATTATGTATGCAAATTTTCCTATTCATGATTCTACATGAGTGCACAATCATTCATACAAATGCAACATCCATATGACAACACATTAAAGTTCAACCATATACGAATGCAAACATATATGCATATGCAATATGAAGTGACTGAGCCGATCTAAAACCTAGATTGTGTGTGTATATGCAATCACGAGCAACCACTAGCAATCACTTGCAACCACTTGCAACCATCATCCATAACATGTTTCAATTACATGTTTTCATCCAAAGGGTTTCTACCTAAAAGATAAGGTCGAGGAAATATACCTAAAAAGATAGATAAAAGTGCAACTTAAGGAAAAAGAAAGATCAAGGATGTACCCTCGAAAAGAAAAGGGTAGGCAGTGCGTATTCTAGCTTCAGTTTCCCAAGTCGCGTCTCCCTCGGCGTCGCTCCATTGAACTTTGACGAGCTTGACTTCGCGGTTGCGTAGCTTCTTCACTTCCGTTCCTAATATGCGGGTTGGAACTTTCCTCACGGTTGCTTCGCGCTCCACTTCAGCTTCTTCTAGGATATTTGGCTCTACCACTTCAGCAGACTCATGTAGACATTTTCGGAGATGTGAAACATGAAAAATGTTGTGAACTCCGGCCAATTTTTCGGGTAGCTCTAATCTATAGACCATTTTCCCAATTTTCTCAATGATAGGAAATGGTCCTACCTAAAGGTATAGTCGAATGATAGAAGCAAGTAAAAACTTTGTGCCCATTAGGCAATGTCAAAACTGGAAATCTATGCCACATATATATTGATTAGGAGAAGAACTCTCTAAGCATCAGCCCCGAAGACCGAAATCAACATCAGACTGACACCCAAAGAATTACTCAACCCAACCACCATATATGATTCTAGGAAACTAAGCATGATGGACTCCTTTTAGGTCACAAGGAAGTCCCTTCCTAAGTCCAATCCGTATCCTATAAAACCCAAAAACTTTAGTCAAACCAATGAACACCCTTGAGCCCCAACATGCGTTACCAACAGACGAGTCATACTCCCTATGGGGTTTGCAACAGAAATTGGATTGAGAATGGGACCGAGAGGATATACACAAAAGATAGCATGCAAGTAAGCTCTACAGGAAGAGAGGGATCAAGGATATACTCTTAAGAAGAGATACGATGCACGAATCTAGTCTTAAATCTTCTAAGTCGCATTTCTTGAGCTTAACTCCATTATGCTTTGTCCGTCTTTAATTTCACAATTTCGTAGTTTCTTAATTCTTGTTTCCAAAATATGAGTTGGAACCTATTTCACTGTTGCCTCTCGTTCCACTTTCACTTATTCTCCTTCTAGTATACTTGGCTCAAGCAAAACTGCGTACTCATGGTTCCATGCAAGCTCTCCAAAATTCACTAGTGAATCTTGGATCTTGTTCACTTACTAGAAGGTATTCCACATAGATGAATTATCTCTTGAAAATAAACAAATGTCAACTATGTTGCCAAATGTACTTACTAAGGTGATTCTTTACGACTCAAGCATAAGCGAAATGAACCTTCTGCCTTAGTGGCGAACACTACTGGAGCGCCCCATTCTGAAATGCTCCTTCTAATGAACCCCTTCTCGAGAAGCTCTTTAATCTGTTTACTGAGCTCTTTCCTTTCCCGTGGAGCCATGTGTCTAACGGGCAACGCAACGGGCTTTGCATTATCTACAAGATATATACGGAAGTCTATCTCCCACTTCGGAGGCAAGCCCTTCACATCTTCGAAGACATCCGGATATTCCCGGACCACTCTAATCGATTGCAAATTTTCAACGAAGGCATCTAGCGATTCAAGATAACTAAGCATAACCGCATACGAAGGATTACAAGAAATTTCCAAAGTGTTACCGAGCTGGGTTAGGAGCCTGACAACCCTTTTCTCACAATCAAGGATGGCCCCATTACTGGATAGCCAATCCATGCCCAAAATCAAACCATATCCCGAGAAGCCCAAAACATAGGCACTACATTCAAATTCTATGCTTAGAAAAGAAATTTTCAATCCCAAACAGATCATAGACAAATGAGCTGGGCCCCCAATTGGGTTTGAAACAATTAAGGGGTCCTCTACCATACTAGTTTTTAGGTGCAGAGATTCTACTAAAGCAGACGAGATAAAGGAGTGTGATGCGCCAGAATCAAATAAAGTGCGAACGGGGTGATCATAAAGATAAACTACATTTTCTATAGAAGTATTTATACCTCGCTGTTGCAGAGGTGGCGCTTCTAGCACATGAACCTGCGCCCCTGAGGTTGATCCAGCCCTCTGCCCCTGTCCTCGTTTCTTTGGGCAGTCCTTAGCCCTGTGGCCTGTCTCACCGCAAGAAAAGAACCCACCACTCATCTTGGACTTCTTTTTCCGGCAATCCTTCACTAAGTGCCCCACTTTGCCACAAAATTTACACTCCCTCTTCTCTCGGGACTTGTTGTTTTTCCCGCCCTTCTCAAAGTCTGTCTTCTCAGGGTAGTCTTTGCTGATGTGTCCAGTCTCCCCACAATGAAAACATTCTCCTTGCTTTCTTTTCCTCTTCCTACAATCCTTGGCTATGTGCCCCTCCGTAGCACAAAAATTGCATTTCCTTTTTTCTCGTTTCTTATTATTACTGTTAAGATCCTTTCTTGTTTGACTATTATTCGTCTTCCTACTCTGGGACTCTTCCGCTTGCTGGTTCACGTGAAGGAGGAGGAGTGAAAGCGTCAGCAGCTGGGGAGTAAGGTCTTCAGACATGCTGAAACAGAAAGGATAGATTCAAAACGAAGGACAAAAGATAGTACCTATGGCTTGGGGGGGGGGGACTTTGCCTTTTAAAATAAAATAATATTTTATCTTTTTAAAAATGCTTCTTTAAATTTATTTTTGAAAAATAAATTTTCAAAACTTTTTATCTTATCTGGTAAACCTATGCTCTGATACCAAGTGAAACACCCCACCTCCGTTAGGGTCACTCTCAAAGGGAATGCCCTAATTTTGGTGGAGGTTTATAAGTATAAGTCACAGATATACAAGACAGATATAAGAACACATATTTTTGAACAGCGGAAAAAACAACAACTTTTATTTCATTAAAAATACGTGTTACAACAACCATACCATAATTGTCTTACAATACTTCCAAAAACATAACATCTTCATAACTGTCTTGATTACATTATTTAAAGAAGCATAAAGAAAACATAAATAAACTGCAAAAGTCCCATAGTTGCTGTCCAAAGCCATAGTCCAAAACGAAAAGATCCAAGCAATACATTCTTTCTCTTCAAGCTGGATATGAAGGCTGGTCAAGCTGCGGTATTCCCTCCCTGTGGACCTGGGGGGGGGGGGAACGGAAGAAAAGAAGACGAAAGAAAAGTAGAGTCAGACATAAAGCCTGAGTAAGTCTAGGACTATTCAGTCTATGAGTAAAGAACTGGGTGTGATAAGTATAAACTAGAAATGGGAAAGCACCATATACTTAGTTAAGTTGTCTAGGGTCGAATATACTGTCGTACCCCATAGTAATCTCTGTACCCATAATAACTAGTTCCCAACCGGCACCCCATAATCAGGGTGAAGTGATCCATTTTATGATGATCGACTCCTACTCGCATAGTTACATGTGTCTTACGGCCCCCGATGTTGTAGTTACCTGTGCTGGTCCCACCATGGGGTGTATCAAGTCCCATGGTGGTGGCCCGACACAATCCTAGAATGCACAGGTATGCTACTGGTGCCCAGTGCCTTATTTTTCTGCGCCGGAGTGTGTGCACGCCCGCACCCCGTTAGAACCTACACTGCTGCACCACCGCCGTCGATTTGACCTCTTACAATCAGCCCAGTAATCATGCCCCACCCTGCCTAGTTTCAGGGTATCATGATACCTTATAGGGTTACTGCGAAAAGGGTCCTCCGCTACTAGGTTTTCTATTTCTAGCCAACATGCTAAGTTGGTTAAGTGTTTTATAAACCTAACCCCCCAATCAGTCTGTTTAGTTTAGCATGTTCCATTTTGATTAAGTATTAATATAATTTACTTAATCCTATCAATCCTGACTCAGCCTTAATTGCCTTATTAAAGCCTTGACCTCTCACATTAGACAGGTATTGTTGTGGCTGCCTGTTGCCGGTTGGGTCCAGGCAGTCTTACGCCACAACTCAGTCTAGCCTCGGGTCCTTATTGGGCTCCGTGTTTAACCACCCACATTGGATAGGTATTGTTGTGACTACTGGATAGCCGGGCGGTTCCCGGCAGGTTTACATCACAACTCAATCCAACCTCGGGTTAAACACATCGTATTTTCTACATTTACATATTTTGTCTTTCTTCTTTTTATATGTAAATATTTGCGGCCCATTATTCAAAATCAATTAAAGCTAATGGTGTAAAGGTTTACACCAATCATGGGCCCAACCCATTCTTGAATTTGGGCCCATCTACTTTTATATTTTCATTTATTAATTAATTTGGCCCAACGCTATTTCCCCCGTTTAATACGTTCGTTTATTATAATATATGTTGGGCTTAGCCTTTTAAGCCCAACTTAGCCACGTGAAAAAGGGGAGGCTTAAAACATGATTATATACACAAAAAGGGGAATGTGAACGCATGAACTTGCAACATAACGTTGGAACTACAAAATAGAAACTGGTGTACTTGCATTGTAGTAACATATACTTTGGTCATAAAGCATAAGTGACATGAATCAAACCATGTAAACTTGTAGTTAAGTTAAGAATATAACTAAATTAGATATCATTATTGACACATAGTCTTAACTACAACATAAACCTATATTTTTACTTAGGCATAATGTCAAACATAAGCAAATCATGTTTATAAAATTACTATATGTTTACAAAGGTGCTTACTTTTGTTACTAATACAAAAGTATAGTTCAACTAGAATTATTCCAACTTAATCATGATTTTTAATCTATTCACATAATCATAGCATAAACAATACTTAAACATAAATCATTCTATTCATATGGCTAATGCATAGACAATACTTAATCATGGATTATTTACTCATATGATTATGGCATAAGTAGTACTTAAACATGAATTATTCTAGTCATATGATAATGGCATAAACATAAACATGAATCATAGGTTCAACTAAGCATGTAAACTTGAAATTAAGAATCTATTCATAGAATTATAGCATAAACATATCTAAACTTACATCATGGTTTTTATTTTATCTATGTAAACTTGCAAGAGGAATGTAATTCTAATGTAATTCTAATGTAACTTATGATAACAACATGAGCCTAAAAACATGTTTTTCAATTGGGCATAATAACGAACATAGTTTATTCATGTTCATAAAATTAATACAAATTTACAAAGATGCGTGCTTTTGTCACTATCACAAAAATATGATTTTTATACTTGAACTATAATGCCAATTCCAACATAACTTCATATGAATCATAATACTTAGTCGATTCAATTACACACTAAAAGTGGTCATAAAAGTATGTACATCATATTAGCATAATAACGAATCATATACTTGCATAACATATAGTTGTTAACATGAATCATATACTTGCATGAATCTTAAACAAATTATTACAACATATAGTTGTTAACATGAATCATATACTTGCATGAATCTTAAACAAATTATTACAACATATACTTGCAATTATCAAATGGGTGTTGTAAATAACTACCACAAACATGTAGTTTTTCAATATGAATCATATGTTTGCATGAGTCCCAATCAAAATTCCACAACATGTGGTTGTCAACATAAGCCACATACTTGTATGAATCAAACCATAGCATTGCCAAATCTTTAGAATCGAAATAACATACAAATACAAGTCATTATCGCCACAATTCCATTTCGTTTCCAACGCAAATCGCGTACTTGCAAATATCCAATCGTATACCATAATATTCCCAAATCGTTTTGCATCAAAGCAACATACAAATATAGATTATTATCGCCACAATTCCATTTCTTACATTACACAAATCAACACAATTATTTAATTCATATCGAAATAGCACTCTACTTACAGCGTATGGCGAATCTTCAATTCAGAAATCTGAATTCTGAATTTGGAGTTGCTATCCTTTGTTGTAGGCGTTGCTTTGATTTGATTAACGTTTCTTTAATCTTTTGATTTATTCCTAATTGCCTCTCAATTTCCGACGGCTATCTTTAGTCTCTCCTCAGCAACATGACGGTCTCAGCTCCATTTTAGTTTGTGTGAATTAGGGTTAGTCTTAGGTCCTTTTTATAGAGTTTGTGAGTTGATTTAGACCGTCGATGAAGCTTGGTTCAATAATAGCCGTTCGTTTGAAGGAGAGACCAACCAGGAGCTGACACCTAGCCCTAGTGACAATGCAAGGCTCAGAAAATCGACCAAACATAGACTAGGCCAGCCAGGGTGGGCTGGGTTCGACCTGGCTCTGGGGCCAGGTCGACAGCCCAGTCGACAACGTGTCGACAGGGCAGTCGACAGCCCTGTCGACCTGGCTAGCCCAGGTCGACTGCCAAGTCGACCTGGGTGCCTTAGGCGGGAATTTTCCCGCCCTGGCCAATTGGGCCCGATTTTGAATTTTAAACTTGTTTATCTGAGCTGTCTTCGTCTGTTTGAATTTTAACCTGAATTCTAAAACTTCCGGAGGCCATATCTTCTTCATACGGACTCCGTTTTTCGAAAACTCGGACTCTATTTCGCGTATTTTTCCGAGAGGAACACAATGGCGTATCCCGTTTCCCTTAATTCTTTGATTTGAAATTAATTATACTTTAATTTGTGAATTTCACTGTTATAGAATACACGGGGTGTTACACCGATGGAGCCACTTGTTGGCTCATTTACGCCCCATAGGGCGGGGAAACGCAGTGTTCAGGCATTTTAATCCACATCAGTGGACCGACCCTGTCGCTCCAAAGGCTTGATTGAGTACTTGCCTGAGACATGGGCTAGATTGTCTCGAATCGGTAGAGGACGATCCCTGGCCTCGGTTCATAGATGGAAATCCAATTTCCAAATACGTGACATTTGCGGTTTTGATTGTAGAGCCTAGTATGGCGACATGATATATGGTACCCATGCCGTCTATGATTGATACTTATGATTTGAAGTTCTTTTTTACACTATGCACTTATAATAGTATCAAATGATTTGTTTTAAACGTACTAAGCATATTTGGCTATTATAAGGGAAAACCCTATCCTCCGGCTTGCGTTGCATTGTGTGATGGGACCTGGGTCTTATAATAGCTTCATTCTTCTTCATTTAGCATTGCGCTATTTGTTTTATGCACTGGTACTCTTGGGAGGAAACCCGTTCCGTGTTATACGGCGTGGTCCCATGATTTACCGAATTTTAAAATAAAGATTAATAACTGTTTTAGTTCTCACACCAGTCACATGACTGACCTGGAGTTTATTGTTGTAACCTAAACTCTGGGTGCCCTTATTTTGACATGGGCAACTAGTAGTTTTGGTTTTGCAGATTTATATTCACAGGATCCTGGTTTACAGTTGGAACGATATCCGGAAAGCTTTGTATCCGTATATCTTCTTCTAGTTGTGTTTTGTATTTTTTGCACTGCGATGTATTTAAATGTAATTTAAATCTCTGATATTTCTATGTAATATTTATTCATTTATACTCTGTATATTCTTGTACTCTGATGGATTTGTTGTAATAGAAAATGAAATGTTCTTCCGTCTGCGTTCTGTTGTGGCTTGTTCTCGAACTATTCGCGCTTTCCCAACCGGGGAAGTTACGGGTTTTCACAGTTGGGTCGGAGGGGGGGGGTTGCTGCGCTCGGTGGCCGGAGGTTGCTCCCAAGAGAATTATTAATAAAGATATGGAAAAACTATGCAAAATCATAGTTATTGATTTGGAAGGTTTTTTGATGAAAAATTCCAAGTTTTGAAAAGATAAAAGATATTTTTATCGAAATGAACTAGTTAATAACTAGAATAATAATCCAATGTTTTTAAATAAATAAATTAGATTTGTAAATGGGTTTTGAAATAACCAGAATTTTCCAATGTACAAATTGGAAAGGATTTAAATGGAGATAATCTTCGGAATATTTCGATATTGGATTCCGTGATTATACGGATATTGTTGAGGAATTTGGAAGATATAGATATCGTTATTCCCAATACGATGTATGTTAGTTTCAGAATTTGATATTGAATATAAGTCGGTATAATTTCTATTTAGAGCCTTGTATTTAATATCAAATGGGATTTTGGGTTCGTCGTGAATGTTGTCTTCAATAACACTGTTCTGAAACCTAGTTGAGAGTAGACTAAATCTTTTAATTAAGATTAATGAAGTTTTCCAATTAATTAATATAATTGGAATTAAATGGTAGTTGATTATGGGTTTATTATGAATGATGTTTTAAATGACATTTGTTCTTAAACCCAATTAACAGTAAAGTTATGATTTGGAATTTATAAATCTTTTCATTAAGATTTGATGGAAATTTTCCAAAGTAAAGTTTTCCAATTTAATATAATTGGAATTGAATGGAATTCGATTCGGTAATAATCGAGATGAGCTTCTGTAAAGGAAGACCATTACTATATATGGAATTTAAAAGGCTTTGCTGTTATTCCATTTATATTATTAGTCTGATACGGAAATTTATATCAATTGTAACACCCCATGTCCATTAATGTCACTCTCAAAGGGAATGCATTAACTTTCATGGAGTATTATTGGTGAATAGAACAGAATATAACAAGACAGATACATATATTGGTACTTGAAAATTTTCAAAATAATTTTTATTGCAGCGGAGAAATAGTTTGATTACTAACAACATCATAAACCAACAGAAAAACCAAGTACACTTGGTAACCATCTTGACAAATTGTTTTCTGAGTACATAAAGTAAAAAAGCATAACCCCAACATAAGTAGCCATAAAGAGATGAGTTGAACTTTACTTTCAGCAATCCACACACTTCCGAATCAAGCTCCACTAGCAATAGTCCCACACTGAGAACCCGGGGGGAGGGGAGGGGGGAAGGAAGAAAAAGGCGAAAACAAAGGAGTTCAGACATAAAGTCTAGCGAGTACAATAACTTTGACGATATAATTATTAAAGTAATTAGGATAAGGCATAAACTGGTAAAACAATGAATGACTGTGAAGCAAGTGGGCAAGATAAAACAAACAAGAGGAATATACTGGTGTTAATCGCGCTCCTAATCACTATAGGATAATTACTACACTGCACCATTACTAGTCACTCTAAAAATCGATCCTGCCTACTGAACAAAATAATAATAATGGTAGTTTCGTGTACCCCTAGTTGTCTTCATAGGTGCCGCCTGCTCCTATCTCCACTAGTTGTACCCACTACCCTCCCCATTCTAATTAAAACATTAATTCATAATATGGTAGTTTGACTCATAGTTGTCTTCATAGGTGCCGCCTGCTCCTATCTCCACTAGTCGTACCCACTACCTTCCCCATTCGATCGGCTCCCTAACTCGTAGATACCAGTGCTAGTTCCATAGTAGGGTGTATCACTCCCTAAAGTGGCAACCCGATATGACTGAAATGCACGGCTTATACCTACACGATGCAACAACGTCTTACCTACCAGCCTGGGCCTACGCACGCACATGACCCCGTTGGACTTGCGTTACCACCGCTAACCCGTTTTGACCTCTTACAATCAAACCCAGTAAGCGTGTCCCGTCCTCGATCTAACTCGAGCTTACCAAGATACTTAATGGGTTACTGGTTTGAAATAGGTCCCCCATGCTTGACACAAGCTTTCCACCTATGCTTGGTCCCCACTAGAATTTTCCACTTAACCTCTTCTTATTCATGTCTTCTTACATGTTACAATTTGGTTAAGTGTCTCTAATCGTATTTCACATGTCTCCCATGTCATCTACTTAACCCCCATGTACCACCACATGTTTATCTTGGTTAAGTGTTAATGATTATATCCCATATGTCACCCGTGTTACCCACTTATCAAATCAACATGTGTTATTGGTTAAGCTTGTCTTAACCCTATCCGCTTATCAGTTCAATATATATAAATATATATATTTGGTTAAGATGGTCTTAACCCTATCCACTTATATATTATTAACTAAGTTAGTCTTAACCCCATCCACTTATCAGATCAATATGTATTATTGGTTAAGTTTGCCTTAACCCTATCCACTTATCGAATCAATATATATATATATATGGTTAAGCTAGACTTAACCTTACCCACTTATCCAATTAATATATATTATTGGTTAAGCTGGTCTTAACCCTACCTACTTATCAGATTATTGGTTAAGCTGGTCTTAACCTTATCCACTTATCAGATTATTGGTTAAGCTGGTCTTAACCCTATCCACATATATATTATTCGTTAAGCTGGTCATAACCCTACCTACTTATCAGATTATTGTTTAAGCTGGTCTTAACCTTATCCCCTTATCAGATTATTGGTTAAGCTGGTCTTAACCCTATCCACTTATCATGTTATGTATCATATATATATATATATATCATATAACATGTTTTACTTAATTTATGATTAAGTACATTTTAGTTCACAAATACATTGGTTAAGAGAATAACTCCATAAGTATCAACCTCGAAGACCGAAATCGACATCAGATTGGTACTTAGAGAATTACTCCACTCAACCAAACTTCTGTTTGTCATTCATATTCATCTTTGATCAGTATTAATTAATTATTAATGCACAGACCTCCCACATTAAGTCAATTTCTTGTGGCTGCTGGATATGCCGAGCGGTTCCGGGCAGACTTCCACAACAAGCCAGACTTCACCTCGTGTCTAAGCATTTTTTAATTATGCCTACGACCTCTCACATTAGACTGTCGTTTGTGGTTGCTGGATGTGACGGGCGGGTCCGGGCAGTCTTATACCACAAACGAGTCTAACCTCGTGTCTTAGATGTTTATTACGCATTTAATTCATGCCTTTGACCTCTCACATTAGACTACCGTTTGTGGTTGCTAGATTTGCCGGGCGGGTCCGGACAGTCTTACACCACAAACGAGTCTAACCTCGTGTCTTAGGCATTTATTATAACATATTATTATTCGACCCCAATTTGAATTAATATCTCAATTTCAAATTGTCAATAACTTCCAAATTAATCTATGTCCATAATTGTCACCTAAATTATGTCCATAATTTCTATGCATATAAATTAGGCCAATTAATGTCCCAAATTTATATATACTTTTAAGCCATTTTTATGTCAATTCACAATATTAATATTTAATATTTTCCTATTGCCCCCACATCGTTCGCACGTTTAATATGAAATATGTTAGACCCGCAAATATTCTAACTCATAAAAAGAAAAGAAACATCACAACTTGCATAGCACATAAAAATAGATCTATCTTGCAAATAGGAATTACAACATAAATTTGCATAGCCAATAATTTGCATAGACAATAGTCATATAGAATCATGTATCTGCATAAACTACCATGGATATAAATATAGATCTAAACATGAAATTGTAAACTTGCACATATGAATTATGGGTCTCACTTCAACTTGCATATGTGAATACAATTTTTACCGAAAAATGTGAATATAGTTTTTCACTTAAACTTGCATATGAATTTCTACAACTTGCATATGAATTTATCACTTGTTTTTGCATATAAACTAGCATTTGTATATACTTGATTCACATATAAACTTGTGTACAATTCACATATATACTTGCATAAGATTCATATTTAAACTATCATATGATTTAACATCCTAAACTTGCATAAAATTCACATACGAATTAGCATATGATTTAACGTCCCAAACTTGCGTAAGATTCACATATGAATTAACATATGATTAAAAATCCCAAAATTGCATAAGATTCACGTATGAATTAACATATGATTTAACATCCCAAACTTGCATAAGATTCACATATGAATTAACATATGATTTAACATCCCAAACTTGCATAAGATGAATCGAGTTAAATATGAAATAGATCTACCAACATAAGATAACAAAGTTAAACAACATCACGTGATTCAACAGACATGTTCTCATAATCCAATTACAACCCATCATAATTAATTTATCAATTATATTGTGAAAGAAATAGTACTCACGAAGATAGGTTAGAGAAGAGAATGATTTGTTCGTCTTTTGAATTGGAATTCTGACTTGCTAAATTCTAAGCTTTAGGAAGGAGAACTATCCTAGCAGCGACATGGTGGCCATGAGACAAATTTTGTTTTGGATTAGGGTTTGAGTCTAGGCACTCTTTTGTAGAAGTTTAAATCAACCTAAGCCGTTAGATTATCCTAGGAACAATTAAAGCCATTCAAACCTAAGAGAACCAACCAGAACCTGCCACACAAGCCCTAATGAGTCAGAAAATTGTCACACAAAGAAACACGTCATATTTCAGATCTGGCCCGAAGGGGAGGTCGACCCCCAGTTCGACCTGTATATAGGGTGGTCGACCCTCTCGACCCCCTTGTCGACCTGGCCTGGGGTAGGTCGACCCCCAGGTCGACCTGCCTTGGTATTTAATTTTATGAATTGTTTTATATAAATTTCTGAAAGTTCTAAGGGCCATAACTTCTTCATACGAAGTCCGATTTTCGAAAACTTGGTCTCTATTCCAAGCAGAATTTTGAGACGAATACAATAGCGTAACCCGTTTCCCTTAATTCTCACTTTAACAATTAAGTATTCTTAAATTTGTTAATTTTAATATTCACAGAAAATTCAGGGTGTTACATTCTCCCCTCCTTAAAGGATTTCGCCCCCAAAATCTCCAAGTTAAGGAGAATGTATATCCTACCATCCAATCATCCATCTACTCAATCACCAAACACAAGCATCCATTGTCCTTACAAGATTTCTAATGCCGTATAAACATATGCAAAAAGTGTGTATATGTTCCTTATCTAATGCAAAATTAGGCGGTCTACAGATTCAGTTGACCTCCTTAATGCAAATCATGATAGTGCCATGCATCCATTATGTATGCGAAAGAATCCTAACGATACATATTATTTCTACATGCGTGCACAACCATTCATCTAAATGCAGCATCCATATGATAACACAACCATAATACATCCATTAATTTAAATATATACACATATTTATATGCAATATGGAAGTGATTGAGCCGATTGCCTAATGTGTGTACATGCATCCACGAGCAACCACTAGCAACCACTTGCATCCATTTGCATCCACCAAACATAACTGTAACAACCCGAAAATCTGGGCCAGTTTAAAATTTTTATTTCGGCAGTTTTAGCGAATTTTGATTATTTAAAAGGAATTATTTTAAATAAAAACGACGAGAAATTTATTTTGAATATAATTCGACGTATATATTTATATACGTCGTCGTTAGAATATAAATAATTATATATAATTATAAATAGAATTGAAAATGGCGCGGTAGTTCGATAATTCGATTTCAAACTTCAATTGAATGTACCGGGTGCAAAACAATCTGGATTTTAGTGAAACCAAAAATAATGAAATCTAACTGTGAATATCTTTCCAACGAATCCGAAAAATCAAGATTTCATAGCGGGAATCAAAAGATATGTCCAGTTGAAAATTCTGAATAGTCGCTATGGAATTCAGGCCCTTAAAAATGGAAATTTTGCAAACGACCTCGGATTTCGACGAAACCACTTTTGTTAGAACCGTGATGTCAAGTTATTGCTAGGTTTCAAATTTCATAATTTTTCGAATCAATATGTGAGCGTGGCAAAGGAAAACGCGTTTGACCAGTTTTAGTTGATTTTAATCGACTGGAAATTGGCCATTTTTCCAACGGTCTCAGAATTCGACGAAATTAGTTTTGTTAGGACCGTATCGTCAATACGATGCTAGGAAATATTTTTCTGGAATTTTTAGAGTTAGTATGTGGCCCCGGTAAATTGAAATGTGCGTTCAAATTCAATATATATAGAGTTATATTTTGATTTTGATGAAAACTGATCGAAACAGCCGAACTGGCTTAACGGACATATCCCATTATGTCCGGAAGGGGGGTATTTAGTTAGGGGCGACAGTCGTTGGGTGTGATTTGAAGTTCGTAACGGCAGGCATGTATTTTTGAAAATTGAAATAATTAAATTATATAAATACATAAACAAGTCAAAGCCTTGGTCAATGATACATTCCACGGTCAAACCCGTTCATTGCGCCCCTCCCCAAAGAAATGAACGGCGGTTCTTTTTTTCCTATCAATCCCTCGTTCAATCCGCAAATCCCCACTTCGATTCAACCAACCATCTACACGAAATTATTCAGAGTTAGGAGATCTTCAATTTGAGGGTAGTTTGATGAATTATCATTTCGTGATTCGCTCGATTTCTCAGCTGGAAGGCACCGTCGTCGAAGCCTTCTTCTGGCCGCCTCGCCGCCTCGAGCTGAGAGCCACCACCACCGTTGAGAGGTGTCGCGAGGGTGCACATCGTGAGCCCCTCTGATCGAGTTCTGGCCCTCTCGTTTGGCGCGTGTAATCAAGGGATGAAGTCGAGCCATAGTTTTCTTCGTTCCAGAAGAGGTGAACGAAGGGTAGGTAGTTAAGGTGAGGTTAATTTAATTTTAATTACTTATTAATGGTGCTTAGGAAATTAGTTTTGAAATTTATATGACGATGTTTTATAATCTTTGTTTTGAAAAGAATTGAATAAAAACATGATTTTTGAAAAATATAAAAACATGATTTTTGAAAAATATATAGATATGATTTTTGAAAAATACATAGATATGATTTTTGAAAAATACATAGATATGATTTTTGAAAAATATATAGACATGATTTTTGAAAAATATATAGATATGATTTTTGAAAATATATAGACATGATTTTTGAAAAATATATAGACATGATTTTTATATATTAAATAGCGAAGTAAAAGTTCGATTTTTATGTATTGAACAACATAGTAAAAATTTGATTTTTATATATTAAATAGCGAAGTAAAAGTTCGATTTTTATGTATTGAACAACATAGTAAAAATTTGATTTTTATATATTAAATAGCGAAGTAAAAGTTCGATTTTTATGTATTGAACAACATAGTAAAAATTTGATTTTTATATATTAAATAGCGAAGTAAAAGTTCGATTTTTATGTATTGAACAACATAGTAAAAATTCGATTTTTATATATTGAATAACGAAGTAAAAATTCGATTTTTATATATGTAGTGGCTACGGGCAACGAAGATGACGAAGATGCGATAACGATGAAGATTTCTATCAATGAAGAGTCGTGATATTGGATAGCTATCGGTGAGAATTCCTCACCTTTCAATTTCATTTTCTAGTTATATATATATATATACTAGGATGCAGACGGTGCTTAGTAGCACCCGACACAACCGTCCACAGACCATGGACTTGTTTGTTTGGTTGCATAAAATTAGTTAGATTATTTGATTGAAATTGAATTGTTTGGTGAAATGAATGGATTTGATTGATGTGTGAATGGCGTGGGCCTTCACTAGACCGGGGATAAGGCTAGGCCTCGTCCCGTGTCTAGTATTGTGCCGTTATGCCGACGAAATTTTCTAAAATATGTTAGAAAAATAAAAATATCATTTTTATTGTGTAAATGAACTGAATAGAAATTCATAGGTTGAAATAAAATGTTTTATCGTTAAAAATATAATTTTTAACGTGAATATGAAAATAGTGAAGTGAAAAAAATAAAATATTCATTTACAAACCGGATGGTTTGTTTATGTACACCTATTTGAATGACATTGATTGGGACGATAAATTTTACACATCGCCCAACTGCACAAATAAAATCTATGTTTGATTGTTTGAAACCCCACACGGGAGTTGGGATGAAATTTGAAGTTCACTCATCCTGATTGATTAAATATGTCGATCGATTGATTGACAGGCTGTTATAAGCGTTAGATATCTATATTTGATGCTTATACAGTGTAGTGCACTTTGGTTGATGGTTGATTATTTTTCAATGCTATTATATAGGTGTGATGTATGAAAATCCATATAATTAACATTGTATGGTGATTGATTGGGCCTCATTCCAATTTAGAAATAAAGAATAATATAAAATAAAGGTTCATGTGTTGACTGTACTCATCCGTTGAGATTAGTCATGTGTTGAACGAAATATTTTAATAATAAAATTTACTTCTTTATCAATATAAAATAAAGGTTCATGTGTTGACTGTACTCATCCGTTGAGATTAGTCATGTGTTGAACGAAATATTTTGATAATAACGAACATTTTGATAATAGGAAATATTTGAAATAGAAATATTTGAAATAGAAATATTCGAAATGGAATATTTGAAAATATCAATATATGAAGCCGTGTTGATTGGATTGACGCCATTTTTACATGAACGATATTTATATCGATTTTATTCATTTTATAATGAATATCGAAAGTGATTTCAAAATCTAATATTTTGAAAAGAATAGAAATTCGAATTGAAACTGAATAGAATTGAATTCGAATTGAAATTGGATATAAATGAATTCGAATTGAAACAGAATAGAATTGAATTCGAATTGAAATTGAATATGAATTCGAATTGAAATTGAATATAAATGAATTCGAATTGAAATGCAATTGAAATGAATTTGAAATCGATTTGAAAAGAATTTAAAACGAATTTATATTGGAATATTCAATTTTGATTTGAAATTGAATATGAAGTTAAAACCGTTTTGAAAATGAATTTAAAACGATTTATAAAGCACATTTTGAATTGAAATCGACGAGGTATATATTATATATATTATATTTATAATATAATGGCCTGAATAGAACGCGTCGCGCCGCGGCAGTTCGTGAATTTCGACCATTTATTTCAAACGGACATTACGGGAGATCCGACCGTCGGATTCTCCTAAAACTGGAACCGTTGGGTTCGTATCGAAAAGAGCTTTCTAACGAATGTTAGAAATTTGAAATCTAACGGTTGGATTTGGAGATACGTCCAAATCAAATTCGAAAAAGGTCGCTGTAAGTGCAGTTCGATGGCCGTTGATGGAAATCGACTGTACGGGCCTTTATAAAATTATTAAAAATAGTAATAATTTGTGTAAAATCATAAGAAATGATTTAGGAAGAATTGGGATGAAAAACTCCATATTTGAAATGATAAAAATAGATTTTTATCGAAATGAACTAGTTTTGAACTAGAATTACAATTCTATTTATTTTTAAATAAATAAATTAAATTTCAAAAGGGTTTTAGAAATAACCAGAATTTCCAATGATTGCATTGGAGTGGATTTGAATCGAAATTGTCTTCGGGATATTTCGATGTTGGAATTCGTGATTATACAGATGTTGTTATGGAAATTTGAAAGATATATATTTATATCGTTATTTCCAATACGACATTTGTTAATCGTAGAATTTGATATTGAATATAAGCCGATATATTTTCTATTCAGAGCCTTATATTGAATATCAAATGCGATTTGGGTTTGTTGTGAATGGTGTCTTCACTAACACTGTTCTTGAACCCAGTTGAGAAAAGATTAAATCTTTTTATTTAGATTTAATGAAGTGTACCAATTAAATAATATTTAATTGGAATTGAATTGATATTGATTTTTGGGTTTATTGTGAACAGTGTTTTTAAATAACACTCGTTCTTTAACCCGATAATTAATGGAATGTGACTTTGGGTTTATCGTGAACCGTGTTTTAAATGACACTGATTCTTTAACCCAGTTAACGATTAAAACTAAGTGGAGTTTTAATGAATCTTTAATTAGATTGAAAAGATCGAGAATGGAGTATCACCAGTTTTACTCCAGGCGATAGTTAAATCTTTAATTAGACTTGAACGTGAAATGGTAATTGAATTTACCGATAACACCGTGGTGTTAGATATGAAGTATAACCAGATTTACTTCATGGGACGAATAGGTTGGGATTGGGAAATTAAAACAAACGATTACTTCGGTAAGGTTCGCTAATCCCGACTAGTTTGAATTGATATTCAAAAATAGATTAAAGAATAAATTCAAGAAATTTATCTTGGATAAAATTAATGGGAACCTTTCCCTATGAATGTGAAATTCAGAAACTAACTGTCGGTTAGCTAAGCGGAATGGTTTCCTGGATATTGATCTGATGTTGGTTTCGGCCTTCGGGGTTAATATTTGGGAAATTATTCTCTTGATTAATTTACGGTTAGTGACTGATGAATTGGAATGAGGCGTATGTTGTGTTTGTGTAACACTTATTTAAAATATACGCGAGTTATTCGGAAAGACCGGGTTTATCCCATTCTGAATAACTGATACGACGATAAGTCGAAGATGAAGACGATGGTCGAAGACCGGAGGTCTTCACGTCGTTTGGGTGATTACTGATGATCTTGATTGGGATGTACACCCAAGAAGATGGAAACAGTAGGTGATCGTCCAGACGTACTTGGAGATCGATGGATATGCGGGGTACTAGGTGCCTCCGGTTTCGTTCAGACCCAGAACGGACTTGTAAATGGACTGTGTCTGACATTGGATTTTAGTCCGTGTGATTGATCTCTATTAAATATATATCTGTTTGGCGGCGGAGAATTTATTCTCTTGCTTAACGCCCTTCTCTGAGACGTACGAGCTCAGGGGTTATATATTGATGGATATTAAACACATGGAGTGAATTGCCTGTGTGGCATGCCTAAGTGGCAAACGATCAAGGCTTCTGTTGAAAAGCAAAGTCTTGTGGTTGATGATCGAAGCACGGCCTTTGTGGCGTAGCTTTGTGTAACGTTTACTTCGCGAGTTTCACACCTGGTATGAACCAAAAACGGGAGACGGACCTCAGGGAGGGCATGCGTTTCTTTCTAGTTAGAAGTGGCGTCAGTGGTTTTACACGCCCTGACGAGTTTGACTTATGTGGTTGTTGCTGTTGCGAGGCGCCTCGGTTATATCGGTTTCGGCCGATGCATTCTGGTCGGTAGACGGACCAGACTTACACCCCATAGGGTGGGGAAACGTAGTGTTCAGGCATAATAATCCACATCGGTGGACTGGCCCTGACGATCTAAAGGCTTGCCTGCGCGCTTGCCTGTGGCTCGGGCTAGAGAGTCACGAATCGGTAGAGGACGATCCCTAGCCTCGGTTCATACCATAAATGATAACCCAACTTCCAATACGACGTCTTGCGGTTTTGATTGCAAACTTATATATGGCAACATAGTGTTATGGGGCATTCATGCCGCCTATGATTGATACTTATGATTTGAAGTTGTTTTATACACTATACACTTATAATGGTATCAAATGATTTCTTTTAAACGTATCAAGCATTCTTGGCTATTATAAGGTAAAAACCCTATCCCCCGGCTTGCGTTGCATTGTGTGATAGGACCTGGGTCTTATAATAGCTTCATTTTTCTTTATTTAGCATTGCGCTGTTGTTTTATGCACTGGTATTCTTGGGAGGAAACCCGTTTCGTGTTATACGGCGTGGTCCCTTGATTTACCTAACTTTAAAAATAAAGATTAATAATTGTTTTAGTTCTCACACCAGTCCCATGACTGACCTGGAGTTTATTGTTTTAACCTAAACTCTGGGTGCCCTTATTTTCGACACGGGCAGCTAGCAGTTTTGGTTTTGCAGATTTATATTCACAGGATCCTGGTTTACAGCTGGAATGATATCCGGAAAGCTTTGTATCCGTATATCTCTTCTAGTTGTGTATTGTATAATTTTCCGCTGCTATGTATTTAAATGTAATTTAAATCTCTGATATTTCTGTGTAATATTTATTCATATATACTCTGTATATTCTTGTAATCTGATGCATTGTTTTAATTAACAATGAAATGTTCTTCTGTATGTGTTCTGTTGTGGCTTGTTCTCGAACTATCCGCGCTTTCCTTTACGGGGAAGTTACGGGTCTCCATAGTTGGTATCAGAGCTTTGGTTTACAAAGCTCAGAGAACAAGACACATTAGAACCATACGAAAGAATTCATCAGATATTTGATTTGTAATATCCAATGAGAATGACTCGTTAGAGATGGGATCAGTAGTATCCTAGAACGAGTGTGAAGAGTGTATTTTTAAAGTGAAAACAAATTTTTGTTTTGAAGATTTAAATCAATTATTCGTATTTGATTATCTATTTATATTGAGTTGGACAGTCCAGTATATAAAGATTTTGCGTATACGTCTGATCCACGTGTATTTGAAATTTTAATATACTGGATAGATATAGAATTGCACTGTAGTCGTTCGGGGATAATTCTGATGATAGCGATCGCATCATCAGTATTTATGTTCGAGTGACGAAGGTGGGACGTCTATATATTTCCTATTGACTGGTGTGAGAACCAAAATTAGATAGGGCTTATTGTTGTGATTTGGCATCAAAAATCTGATTTTTAGAATATGTATCAAAGTTACGAATTTGAAACGTTAATTCACTAATTGATTGATGGTTGTGTTGTTTGTTTATTTGTTTGATAATTTTGAACCATTTAGTCAAATTTTACCAAATAGTGAATTGTATTGAAAATTGGTCGCATTTGCTTGCATATACATATACTTACATTGAACAGGTCATAGCAAGGAGGCTAGAGCAGAGAATAAAGTTTGTTTGCCCGACAAATAGGTACATGTTTACTACATGATTTACTGTTTTGTTTGGGTGATGATGATTTTATGAGCCTATTGGCTAGCCGCTTGGCTTTTTCTTTTTCTTTTTGAGATTAGAAGGACTGGGGAAGCTATTTGAAATTCCCCGATGCTCCCGGTGCAGGGGAGGTTATGGCGAAATTTTTCGAAAATTTAGGGTGTTAGCCAAATTTTTGAAAATTTGAAAATTCTCAGAAACTGAAAAGTTGGAGAATGGAAGCCAGATCGAACATAGAGTTAATTGATCAAACTACTTTCGACTTTGTTCCATTTCGGGGACGAAAAGTTTTAAGTGGGGGAGATTGTAACAACCCGAAAATCTGGGATAGTTTAAAATTTTTATTTCGGCAGTTTTAGCGAATTTTGATTATTTAAAAGGAATTATTTTAAATAAAAACGACGAGAAATTTATTTTGAATATAATTCAACGTATATATTTATATACGTCGTCGTTAGAATATAAATAATTATATATAATTATAAATAGAATTGAAAATGGCGCGGTAGTTCGATAATTCGATTTCAAACTTCAATTGAATGTACCGGGTGCAAAACAATCCGGATTTTAGTGAAACCAAAAATAATGAAATCTAATTGTGAATATCTTTCCAACGAATCTGAAAAATCAAGATTTCATAGCGGGAATCAAAAGATATGTCCAGTTGAAAATTCTGAATAGTCGCTATGGAATTCAGGCCCTTAAAAATGGAAATTTTGCAAACGACCTCGGATTTCGGCGAAACCACTTTTGTTAGAACCGTGATGTCAAGTTATTGCTAGGTTTCAAATTTCATAATTTTTCGAATCAATATGTGAGCGTGGCAAAGGAAAACGCGTTTGACCAGTTTCAGTTGATTTTAATCGACTGGAAATTGGCCATTTTTCCAACGGTCTCATAATTCGACGAAATTAGTTTTGTTAGGACCGTATCGTCAATACGATGCTAGGAAATATTTTTCTGGAATTTTTAGAGTTAGTATGTGGCCCCGGTAAATTGAAATGTGCGTTCAAATTCAATATATATAGAGTTATATTTTGATTTTGATGAAAACTGATCGAAACAGCCGAACTGGCTTAACGGGCATATCCCATTATGTCCGGAAGGGGGGTATTTAGTTATGGGCGACAGTCGTTGGGTGTGATTTGAAGTTCGTAACGGCAGGCATGTATTTTTGAAAATTGAAATAATTAAATTATATAAATACATAAACAAGTCAAACCCTTGGTCAATGATACATTCCACGGTCAAACCCGTTCATTGCGCCCCTCCCCAAAGAAATGAACGGCGGTTCTTTTTTTCCAATCAATCCCTCGTTCAATCCGCAAATCCCCACTTCGATTCAACCAACCATCTACACGAAATTATTCAGAGTTAGGAGATCTTCAATTTGAGGGTAGTTTGATGAATTATCATTTCGTGATTCGCTCGATTTCTCAGCTGGAAGGCGCCGCCGTCGAAGCCTTCTTCTGGCCGCCTCGCCGCCTCGAGCTGAGAGCCACCACCACCGTTGAGAGGTGTCGCGAGGGTGCACATCGTGAGCCCCTCTGATCGAGTTCTGGCCCTCTCGTTTGGCGCGTGTAATCAAGGGATGAAGTCGAGCCATAGTTTTCTTCGTTCCAGAAGAGGTGAACGAAGGGTAGGTAGTTAAGGTGAGGATAATTTAGTTTTAATTACTTATTAATGGTGCTTAGGAAATCAGTTTTGAAATTTATATGACGATGTTTTATAATCTTTGTTTTGAAAAGAACTGAATAAAAACATGATTTTTGAAAAATATAAAAACATGATTTTTGAAAAATATATAGATATGATTTTTGAAAAATATATAGATATGATTTTTGAAAAATATATAGATATGATTTTTGAAAAATATATAGACATGATTTTTGAAAAATATATAGGCATGATTTTTGAAAAATATATAGACATGATTTTTGAAAAATATATAGACATGATTTTTATATATTAAATAGCGAAGTAAAAGTTCGATTTTTATGTATTGAACAACATAGTAAAAATTTGATTTTTATATATTAAATAGCGAAGTAAAAGTTCGATTTTTATGTATTGAACAACATAGTAAAAATTTGATTTTTATATATTAAATAGCAAAGTAAAAGTTCGATTTTTATGTATTGAACAACATAGTAAAAATTTGCTTTTTATATATTGAATAACGAAGTAAAAATTCGATTTTTATATATGTAGTGGCTACGGGCAACGAAGATGACGAAGATGCGATAACGATGAAGATTTCTATCAATGAAGAGTCGTGATATTGGATAGCTATCGGTGAGAATTCCTCACCTTTCAATTTCATTTTCTAGTTATATATATATATACTAGGATGCAGACGGTGCTTAGTAGCACCCGACACAACCGTCCACAGACCATGGACTTGTTTGTTTGGTTGCATAAAATTAGTTAGATTATTTGATTGAAATTTAATTGTTTGGTGAAATGAATGGATTTGATTGATGTGTGAATGGCGTGGGCCTTCACTAGACCAGGGATAAGGCTAGGCCTCGTCCCGTTTCTAGTATCGTGCCGTTATGCCGCCGAAAATTTCTAAAATATGTTAGAAAAATAAAAATATCATTTTTATTGTGTAAATGAACTGAATAGAAATTCATAGGTTGAAATAAAATGTTTTATCGTTAAAAATATAATTTTTAACGTGAATATGAAATTAGTGAAGTGAACAAAATAAAATATTCATTTACAAACCGGACGGTTTGTTTATGTACACCTATTTGAATGACATTGATTGGGACGATAAATTTTACACATCGCCCAACTGCACAAATAAAATCTATGTTTGATTGTTTGAAACCCCACACGGGTGTTGGGATGAAATTTGAAGTTCACTCATCCTGATTGATTAAATATGTCGATCGATTGATTGACAGGCTGTTATAAGCGTTAGATATCTATATTTGATGCTTATACAGTGTAGTGCACTTTGGTTGATGGTTGATTATTTTTCAATGCTATTATATAGGTGTGATGTATGAAAATCCATATAATTAACATTGTATGGTGATTGATTGGGCCTTATTCCAATTTAGAAAATAAAGAATAATATAAAATAAAGGTTCATGTGTTGACTGTACTCATCCGTTGAGATTAGTCATGTGTTGAACGAAATATTTTAATAATAAAATTTACTTCTTTATCAATATAAAATAAAGGTTCATGTGTTGACTGTACTCATCCGTTGAGATTAGTCATGTGTTGAACGAAATATTTTGATAATAACGAACATTTTGATAATAGGAAATATTTGAAATAGAAATATTTGAAATAGAAATATTCGAAATGGAATATTTGAAAATATCAATATATAAAGCCGTGTTGATTGGATTGACGCCATTTTTACGTGAACGATATTTATATCAATTTTATTCATTTTATAATGAATATCGAAAGTGATTTCAAAATCTAATATTTTGAAAAGAATAGAAATTCGAATTGAAACTGAATAGAATTGAATTCGAATTGAAATTGAATATAAATGAATTCGAATTAAAACAGAATAGAATTGAATTCGAATTGAAATTGAATATAAATGAATTCGAATTGAAATGCAATTGAAATGAATTTGAAATCGATTTGAAAAGAATTTAAAACGAATTTATATTGGAATATTCAATTTTGATTTGAAATTGAATATGAAGTTAAAACCGTTTTGAAAATGAATTTAAAACGATTTATAGAGCACGTTTTGAATTGAAATCGACGAGGTATATATTATATATATTATATTTATAATATAATGGCTTGAATAGAACGCGCCGCGGCAGTTCGTGAATTTCGACCATTTATTTCAAACAGACATTACGGGAGATCCGACCGTCGGATTCTCCTAAAACCGGAACCGTTGGGTTCGTATCGAAAAGAGCTTTCTAACGAATGTTAGAAATTTGAAATCTAATGGTTGGATTTGGAGATACGTCCAAATCAAATTCGAAAAAGGTCGCTGTAAGTGCAGTTCGATGGCCGTTGATGGAAATCGACTGTACGGGCCTTGATAAAATTATTAAAAATAGTAATAATTTGTGTAAAATCATAAGAAATGATTTAGGAAGAATTGGGATGAAAAACTCCATATTTGAAAAGATAAAAATAGATTTTTATCGAAATGAACTAGTTTTGAACTAGAATTACAATTCTATTTATTTTTAAATAAATAAATTAAATTTGAAAAGGGTTTTAGAAATAACCAGAATTTCCAATGATTGCATTGGAGTGGATTTGAATCGAAATTGTCTTCGGAATATTTCGATGTTGGAATTCGTGATTATACAGATGTTGTTATGGAAATTTGAAAGATATATATTTATATCGTTATTTCCAATACGACATTTGTTAATCGTAGAATTTGATATTGAATATAAGCCGATATATTTTCTATTCAGAGCCTTATATTGAATATCAAATGCGATTTGGGTTTGTCGTGAATGGTGTCTTCACTAACACTGTTCTTGAACCCAGTTGAGAAAAGATTAAATCTTTTTATTTAGATTTAATGAAGTGTACCAATTAAATAATATTTAATTGGAATTGAATTGATATTGATTTTTGGGTTTATTGTGAACAGTGTTTTTAAATAACACTCGTTCTTTAACCCGATAATTAACGGAATGTGACTTTGGGTTTATCGTGAACCGTGTTTTAAATGACACTGATTCTTTAACCCAGTTAACGATTAAAACTAAGTGGAGTTTTAATGAATCTTTAATTAGATTGAAAAGATCGAGAATGGAGTATCACCAGTTTTACTCCAGGCGAAAGTTAAATCTTTAATTAGACTTGAACGTGAAATGGTAATTGAATTTACCGATAACACCGTGGTGTTAGATATGAAGTATAACCAGTTTTACTTCATGGGACGAATAGGTTGGGATTGGGAAATTAAAACAAATGATTACTTCGGTAAGGTTCGCTAATCCCGACTAGTTTGAATTGATATTCAAAAATAGATTAAAGAATAAATTCAAGAAATTTATCTTGGATAAAATTAATGGGAACCTTTCCCTATGAATGTGAAATTCAGAAACTAACTGTCGGTTAGCTAAGCGGAATGGTTTCCTGGATATTGATCTGATGTTGGTTTCGGCCTTCGGGGTTAATATTTGGGAAATTATTCTCTTGATTAATTTACGGTTAGTGACTGATGAATCGGAATGAGGCGTATGTTGTGTTTGTGTAACACTTATTTAAAATATACGCGAGTTATTCGGAAAGACTGGGTTTATCCCATTCTGAATAACTGATACGACGATAAGTCGAAGACGAAGACGATGGTCGAAGACCGGAGGTCTTCACGTCGTTTGGGTGATTACTGATGATCTTGATTGGGATGTACACCCAAGAAGATGGAAACAGTTGGTGATCGTCCAGACGTACTTGGAGATCGATGGATATGCGGGGTACTAGGTGCCTCCGGTTTCGTTCAGACCCAGAACGGACTTGTAAATGGATAGTGTGTCTGACATTGGATTTTAGTCCGTGTGATTGATCTCTATTAAATATATATCTGTTTGGCGGCGGAGAATTTATTCTCTTGCTTAACGCCCTTCTCTGAGACGTACGAGCTCAGGGGTTATATATTGATGGATATCAAACGCATGGAATGAATTGCCTGTGTGGCATGCCTAAGTGGCAAACGATCAAGGCTTCTGTTGAAAAGCAAAGTCTTGTGGTTGATGATCGAAGCACGGCCTTTGTGGCGTAGCTTTGTGTAACGTTTACTTCGCGAGTTTCACACCCGGTATGAACCAAAAACGGGAGACGGACCTCAGGGAGGGCATGCGTTTCTTTCTAGTTAGAAGTGGCGTCAGTGGTTTTACACGCCCTGACGAGTTTGACTTATGTGGTTGTTGCTGTTGCGAGGCTCCTCGGTTATATCGGTTTCGGCCGATGCATTCTGGTCGGCAGATGGACCAGACTTACACCCCATAGGGTGGGGAAAAGTAGTGTTCAGGCATAATAATCCACATCGGTGGACCGGCCCTGACGATCTAAAGGCTTGCCTGCGCGCTTGCCTGTGGCTCGGGCTAGAGAGTCACGAATCGGTAAAGGACGATCCCTAGCCTCGGTTCATACCATAAATGATAACCCAACTTCCAATACGACGTCTTGCGGTTTTGATTGCAAACTTATATATGGCGACATAGTGTTATGGGGCATTCATGCCGCCTATGATTGATACTTATGATTTGAAGTTGTTTTATACACTATACACTTATAATGGTATCAAATGATTTCTTTTAAACGTATCAAGCATTCTTGGCTATTATAAGGTAAAAACCCTATCCCCCGGCTTGCGTTGCATTGTGTGATAGGACTTGGGTCTTATAATAGCTTCATTTTTCTTTATTTAGCATTGCGCTGTTGTTTTATGCACTGGTATTCTTGGGAGGAAACCCGTTCCGTGTTATACGGCGTGGTCCCTTGATTTACCTAACTTTAAAAATAAAGATTAATAACTGTTTTAGTTCTCACACCAGTCCCATGACTGACCTGGAGTTTATTGTTTTAACCTAAACTCTGGGTGCCCCTATTTTCGACACGGGCAGCTAGTAGTTTTGGTTTTGCAGATTTATATTCACAGGATCCTGGTTTACAGCTGGAATGATATCCGGAAAGCTTTGTATCCGTATATCTCTTCTAGTTGTGTATTGTATTATTTTCCGCTGCTATGTATTTAAATGTATTTTAAATCTCTGATATTTCTGTGTAATATTTATTCATATATACTCTGTATATTCTTGTAATCTGATGCATTGTTTTAATTAACAATGAAATGTTCTTCTGTATGTGTTCTGTTGTGGCTTGTTCTCGAACTATCCGCGCTTTCCTTTACGAGGAAGTTACGGGTCTCCACAATAACATGTCTCAAACACATGTTTACAACCATAGGGTTTTTCCTAACTAAAGATCGAAGATATCATCACAAAGACATACTAAATGATAGGACAAGTATCAACAAATTGGTAGAAAAAGGTGAAGTTAAAAATCTCGTCTTCCGTTTCTCAAGTCGCGTCTCCTTGATCATCTTCCCATTCCACTTTGACCAACTTGACCTCTCTGTTGCGTAGCTCTAACACCTTTGTCCCAAGGACGCATGTAGGAGGTCGTCTAATCGTGGCATCTCACTCTACTTCCACTTCTCTAAGCATGATCGGCTCCATTGCTTCCGCGGTATTTTGTAACACTTCCGCAAATGCGATACGTGGAACATGTGATGAACATCACTAAGCTCGTTGCCTCTTCTCATGTCCCTCCAAAATCTAGGATACATAACCTCAAAAGATGTTCAAGGATCCTATTCACCCCTCTTTGTCCGTCCATCCGTTTGTGGATGATAAGCGATACTCGTACTTGCCGCCTTTTGCATATCACCTTTTCCTCTTGCACCAAAAACTGCTCCAAGCCCTGTCCCGCAAGCACCGGTATACACTGTGAATGGCTTACTTCCATCTGGCAAAACTAAAACTAGAGTTGTCGACAAAACCCTCTTCAAACGTTGGAAAGCATCGTCACAGTCAACATCCCAAGCAAAAGTCAAGTTCTTCTTCGTTAACCGAGTAAGTGTGGCTGATATCTTCGCGAAGTCCTTAATGAACTTCCTATAATAGCCCGCCAGTCCTAAAAAGCTTCTTACTTCTGTTGCGTTCTTAGGAATCTTCCAATCTTGGATTGCCACCACCTTTGCGAGATCCACAGTTATCCCCATTCCGAAAGGCTCCTTCTTATGAACCCCTTCAAGCAACTCTCTCACTTGCTTACTGAGTTCTCCTCTCTCTCTCTCTCTCTCTCTCTGAGCCATGTGGCGTACTGGTAATGCAACTGGCTTTGCATTATCTATTAGGTATATACGAAAGTCTATCTTGCGCCTCGGGGGTAAACCCCGAACTTCATCGAAGACGTCACCATATTCACGAACCACACGAACAAATTCCAAATCATCGTTGGACGTGTCAATAGATTCTAGGTAGCTAAGCATCACCGGACCTCTAAGGTCACAAGAAATATCAAGGGTCTCTCCACAACGAGTCAACATTCTAACTACCCTTCTTTCACAGTCTAGGATGGCACTATATCCGACTAGCCAATCCATGCCTAGAATCAAGCCATAGCCCAAGAAGCCAAGAACGAAGGCGTTGCATTCAAACCCAAAGCCCAAGATAGACACTCTTAGATCCCGACAAATCATCGAAAGATGAGCCGAACCACCAATAGGATTTGAGACTACTATGGGATCCGTAACTAGACTAGTATTTAGGTGCAGTGTTTTCAACTGACAAAGCAGATACAAACGAGTGTGAAGTGCCAGAATTCAAACAAGGTTCGAACAGGATGATCAAAAAGAAAAACCAAACTTCCAACCAAGATATTTCTACCTCTATCAGGTATGCCAGCCATGAGGGAATGCGTCTGCCCTCTAGAAGATCCTGTACTTTGCCCTTACCTTTTCCTTTTACTTCTTTGGACGATCCTAATAAGATGTCATGTTTCTCCGTAACGATAACAACTAGTCCTCTTCTTCTTTCTAACGTCTTTATTTAAGTAGTCATATATTTCACAAGTGTGGCCCTTCCTTTTCTCTTGGCCCCTTAATATCCTTACTGCCTTTCTTTGGATCTACTTTCTTATTGTGTTACTATTCATGTCTCTCCTGCACATTCTCCATTCGTGATCTCCTACCAAAGTGAGGTTTCGTCCTTCATTAACCAAGTGGCTAATTGAACCTTCCTCCAATCGTCCATCTTAAAGGTACCAATAAGTCCTCCGCTTCCTTCTAGCTTTGATAAACATCCCAGTCCCATGAAGCGATTTTCCGCCCATCGTACGAAAGTTCTTACATACCTTAGAAAAAGCGTCTGTACGTGGAGGAAGAAATTCAAAAAAGGAAAGAGTAAGAGATTCAAAATGGAGAATCGGAGGAAAGATATATGGCTCTTAGGGGTTATGTTTTTAAAACAAACTTTTCTCTTGAAAATACTCTCCTTAAAACATATTTTTGAAAGTATCTCTTTATAAAAACACTTTTGAAAAATAGTTTTTTAAATCCTTTATCTGTTCTGTTAACCTGGCTTTGATACCACGTGTACCACCCCATGTCCATTAATGTCACTCTCAAAGGGAATGCATTAACTTTCATGGAGTATTATTGGTGAATGGAACAAAATATAACAAGACATATACATATATTGGTACTTGAAAATTTTCAAAACAACTTTTATTGCAACGGAGAAATAGTTTGATTACAACAACATCATAAACCAACAGAAGAACCAAGTACACTTAGTAACCATCTTGAAAATTGTTTTCTGAGTACATAAATTAAAAAGCATAACCCCAACATAAGTAGCCATAAAGAGATGAGCTGAACTTTACTTTCAGCAATCCAAGCACTTCCAAATCAAGCTCCACTAGCACCAGTCCCACCCTGAGAACCTTGGGGGGGGGGGAAGAAGAAAACAAGCGAAAACAAAGGGGGTCAGACATAAAGTCCGGCGAGTACCATAACTTTGACGATATAATTATTAAAGTAATTAGGATAAGGCATAAACTGGTAAAACAAGGAACGACTGTGAAGCAAGTGGGCAAGACAAAACAAACAAGAGGAATATACTGGCGTTAGTCGCGCTCCTAATCAATATAGGATAATTACTACACTGCACCATTAGTAGTCACCTTAAAAATCAATCCCACCTACTGAAAAAAATAAAAATAATGGTAGTTTCGTGTACCTCTAGTTGTCTTCGTAGGTGCCGCCTGCTCCTATCTCCACTAGTTGTACCCACTACCCTCCCCATTCTAATTGCAACATTTATTCATAATATGGTAGTTGGGCTCCTAGCTGCTTTCATAGGTGCCGCCTGCTCCTATCTCCGCTAATCGTACCCACTACCTTCCCCATTCGATCGGCTCCCTAACTCGTAGATACTCGTGCTGGTCCCACAGTAGGGTGTATCACTCCCTAAAGTGGCAACCCGATATGACTGAAATGCACGGCTTATACCTACACGATGCAACAACATCTTACCTACAAGTCTGGGCCCACGCATGCACATGACCGCGTTGGACTAGCGTTGCCACCGCTAACCCATTTTGACCTCTTACAATCAAACGCAGTAAGCGTGTCCCGTCCTCGATCTAACTCGAGCTCACAAAGATACTTAACGGGTTACTAGTTTTAAATGGGTCCCCCATGCTTGACACAAGCTTTCCACCTATGCTTGGTCCCCACCAGAATTTTCCACTTAACCTCTTCTTATTCATGTCTTCTTACATGTTTCAATTTAGTTAAGTGTCTCTAATCTTATTTCACATGTCTCCTATGTCATCCACTTAATCCCCATGTCCCACCACATGTTTATCTTGGTTAAGTGTTAATGATTATATCCCATATGTCACCCATGTTACCCACTTATCAAATCAACATGTGTTATTGGTTAAGCTTGTCTTAACCCTATCCGCTTATCAGATCAATATATATATACATATATATATATATATATATTTGGTTAAGCTTGTCTTAACCCTATCTACTTATATATTATTGGCTAAGTTGGTCTTAACCCCATCCACTTATCAGATCAATATGTATTATTTGTTAAGTTTGCCTTAACCCTATCCACTTATCAGATCAATATATATATATATATATATATATATATATATATATATATATATATGGTTAAGCTAGACTTAACCCTACCCACTTATCAAATTAATGTGTATTATTGGTTAATATGGTCTTAACCCTACCTATTTATCAGATTATTGGTTAAGCTGGTCTTAACCTTATCTACTTATATATTACTGGTTAAGCTGGTCTTAACCCTACCTACTTATCAGATTATTGGTTAAGTTGGTCTTAACCTTATCCACTTATCAAATTATTGGTTAAGCTGGTATTAACCCTATCCACTTATATATTATTTGTTAAGCTGTTCTTAACCCTACATACTTATCAGATTATTGGTTAAGCTGGTCTTAACCTTATCCACTAATCAGATTATTGGTTAAGCTGGTCTTAACCCTACCCACTTATCATGTTATGTATCATAATATATATATATACACATTTAAAAATATATATCATATAACATGTTTTACTTAATTTATGATTAAGTACATCTTAGTTCACAAATACATTGGTTAAGAAATAACTCCTTAAGTATCAACCCCGAAGACCGAAATCAACATCAGATTGGTACTCAGAGAATTACTCCACTCAACCAAACTTCTGTTTGTCATCCATATTCGTCTTTGATCAGCATTAATTAATTATTAATGCACATACCTCCCACATTAAGTTGATTGCTTGTGGCCGCTGGATATGCCGGGCGGTTCCGGGCAAACTTCCATCACAAGCCAGACTTAACCTCGTGTCTAAGCATCTTTTAATTATACCTACGACCTCTCACATTAGACTGTCGTTTGTGGTTGTTGGATGTGCCGGGCCGATCCGGGCAGTTTTATACCACAGACGAGTCTAACCTCGTGTCTTAGGCGTTTATTACACATTTAATTTATGCCTTTGACCTCCCACATTAGACTACCATTTGTGGTTGCTGGATTCGTCGGGCGGGTCCGGGCAGTCTTACACCAAAAACGAGTCTAACCTCGTGTCTTAGGCATTTATTATTACGTATTATTATTCGATCCCAATTTGAATTAATATCTCCATTTCAAATTGTCAATAACTTCCAAATTAATCTATGTCCATAATTGTCACCTAAATTATGTCCATAATTTCTATGCATATAAATTAGGCCAATTAATGTCTCAAATTTATTATATGATTTTAAACCATTTTTATGCCAATTCACAATATTAACATTTAATATTTTCCCATTGCCCCCACGTCGTTCTCACGTTTAATATGAAATATGTTAGACCCGCAAATAGTCTAACTCATAAAAAGAAAAGAAAGATCACAACTTGCATAGCACATAAAAATAGATCTATCTTGCAAATAGGAATTATAACATAAATTTGCATAGCCAATAATTTACATAGACAATAGTCATATAGAATCATAAATTTTCATAAACTACCATGGATCTAAATATAGATCTAAAAATGAAATTGTAAACTTGCACATATGAATTATGGTCTCACTTCAACTTGAATATGTGAATATAATTTTTACCCAAAAATGTGAATATAGTTTTTCACTTAAACTTGCATATGGATTTCTACAACTTGCATATGAATTTATCACTTGTTTTTGCATATAAACTAGCATTTGTATTTACTTGATTCACATATAAACTTGTGTACAATTCACATATAGATTTTCATAAGATTCATATTTAAATTAGCATACAATTTAACATCTTAAACTTGCATAAAATTCACATACGAATTAGCATATGAGTTTAACATCCCAAACTTGCATAAGATTCACAAATGAATTAACATATGATTTAACATCCCAAACTTGCATAAGATTCACATAAGAATTAAAATATGATTTAACATCCCAAACTTGCATAAGATTCACATATGAATTAACATATGATTTAACATCCCAAACTTGCATAATATGAATCAAGTTAAATATGAAATAGATCTACCAACATAAGGTAACAAAGTTAAACAACATCACGTGATTCAACAGACATGTTCTCATAATCCAATTACAACCCATCATGATTAATTTATCAATTATATTGTGAAAGAAATAGTACTCACAAAGATAGGTTAGAGAAGAGAATTATTTGTTCGTCTTTTGAATTGGAATTCTGACTTGCTAAATTCTAAGCTTTAGGAAGGAGAACTATCCTAGCGCAGCATGGTGGCCATGAGACAAATTTTGTTTTGATTTAGGGTTTGAGTCTAGGCACTCTTTTGTAGAAGTTTAAATCAACCTAAGCCGTTAGATTATCCTAGGAACAATTAAAGCCATTCAAACCTAAGAGAACCAACCAGAACTTGCCACACAAGCCCTAATGAGTCAGAAAATTGTCACACAAAGAAACACGTCTGGTTTCAGATATGGCCCGAGGGGGAGGTCGATCCCCAGGTCAACCTGTATATAGGGAGGTCGACCCCCTGGTCGACCTGGCCTGGGGTAGGTCGACCCCTAGGTCGACCTGCCTTGATATTTAATTTTCTGAATTGTTTTATATAAATTTCTGAAAGTTTTGAGGGCCATAACTTCTTCATACGAAGTCCGATTTTCAAAGACTTGGGCTCTAATCCAAGCAGAATTTCGAGACGAACGCAATAGCATAACCCATTTCCCTTAATTCTCACTTTAATAATTAAGTATTCTTAAATTTGTTAATTTTAATATTTACAGAAAATTTAGGGTGTTACATCAATTATATATTGATCTATTTTCTCCGTTTATTTCATATTTAATGGAAGTTGATTTGAGTTTATTGTGAACTAAGTTTTTAATAAAATTGGTTTTTTAACCCAATTAAAGGCAGGATTAATTTCTTAAAGTTGAATAATCATAAAGTTATGATTATTTATATTAAAACTAAGTTGGAGTTTTAATGAATCTTTTACTAGATTGGAATGTGAATGGGGTAATTAAATTTACCGAATTTAAGAAATGATCGAGAATGGAGTATCACTAGTTTTACTCCATGAGATAGTTATATCTTTAAATAGATTTGAAATGTGAAATGGCAAGTAAATTTACTGATAACATAGTGGGTGCTAGATATGGAGTACTACCAGTTTTGCTCCATGGGACGAATAGGTTGGGATAATAAAATAATAAATGATTACTTCGGTAAGGTACAATAATCCCGACTAGTTAATAAACCTTGTTTTGGTTTATATTGTGGAAAGATAAAATAAAATCTTTTGAAATTGATATCTAAAGAAAGATTAAAGATAAGTTTAAAAGAACCTATCTTTGATAAATTAATGGGAACTTTTCCCCTAAGATGTGAACAACTGAATAAAAGAATATTCTGAATTGGAATGAGGCGTATGATGTGTTTTATGGCACTTTATTATTGATTATAAAATGTGTGAGTTATTCGGAAAGGCCAGCTTTATCCCGTTTTGAATATTTCATCGGCGATTAAAAATCGGCGATGAAGATGGTGGTTGAAGACCGGAGATCTTCACATCGTTTGGATGATTACGGATGTCTTGATTGGGCTATACACCCAAGACAAGGTAATAAGTGGTGATCGTCTAGACGTACTTGGAGAACGACCAGATATGCGAGGACATCTCTCCTGTATTGGACATATGGGACGAGGAATAAGGTGTCTTCGTTTTCGTTCAGATCCAGAATGGACTTGAAAATGGATGTGTGTATGACATTGGATTTCTTTATATGTTGATTGATTTCTATTAAATATATATCTATTTGGTGGTGGAGAATTTATTCTCTTGCTTAACAACCTTCTCTGAGATGTACGAGCTTAGAGGTTATATATTGAAAGACATCTGTTGTATGGCATGAATTGTCAGTGTGGCATGCTGAGATGCAAATGATCAAGGCATTTGTTGAAAAGCAGAGTCTTGTGGTTAATGATCAAATCACGACTTTAAAATAGCACAGCTTTGTGCATAGCGTTAATTCGTGAGCCTCACACCTCAGTATAAGTCTAAAACGGGATAAGGGGGCGCAGTGAGTGCATACGTTTCTTTCTAGCTAGAGGTAGTGTCATGGTATGGATACCCAGACATATTTACTTATGTGGATGATGGATCGCTAGGCACCTCGGACATTGGGCTATATGCTCATAGGGTGGACGTACTGACCTTTTTGTAGGTCCGATAGGACTGGGAAATGTATTGTTCAGGAATAACCAATCCACTAAAGTAAGTGTGGACCGGCACTATATGATCCAAGGGTTACCCAGAGTGTGTAATCCTGGGTCATCTTGCTAGAGGTGATCCGAATCTGTAAGGAGACCATCCCTTGCCTTGACTCATGATGGAAATCCAATTTCCAATACTACATCATTTGGTTTTAGTTGTAAACCTATGTATGGCGACATAATATATGGTACCTATGTCGTCTATGATTGATACATTTATATTTGAAGTTGTTTCGACACTATGCACTTATAGTAATATGAAAATGATTTGTTTTAAAGCATATCAAGCATGTTTGGCCATTATAAGGGAAAACTCTATCCTCCGGCTTGCGTTGCATTGTGTGATGGGACCTAAGTCTTATAATAGCTTCATTTTTTTAAAATCATTGCATTGTTTATAAATTGTTTTATTTCAGAGTATTCGAGCGAGTGAACCCATTCCATGTTATACGGCTTGGTCCCTTGATTTACCCAACTTTATTTTAAAGTTAATAACTATTTTAGTTCTCACACCAGTACCATGACTGACTCGGAGTTTATTGTTTCTACCTAAACTCTGGGTACCCATATTTTCCACACGGGCATCTAGTAGTTTTGGATTTGTAGATATTTCTTTTCATCAGATCCTAGATTACAGCTGGAGCTATATATGGAATGCTTTGTATCTGTGTATTTATTTCAGTTGTGGTAGTTGATCATTTCCGCTGCATACTGTATTCATGTATTATATTTTCCGCTATTCTATAACTTAAATCTCTAATATTTTCTACTGTATATTATTTATTTGAACTCTGATATCTTGTACTCTGATGTAATTGTTGTAATAGCAATGAAATATTATATTGTTTGTGTTTTGATGCGTCGTGTTCTCAAAGCAGTCCGCCTTCTTGTTCAGTTTAGACCGGCCGGGAAGTTTGGGTCGCTACATAAGCTGTGATGACCCCCCATAAATTATCACTACTCAAACTAAAAATTTTCGATGTACAAGCACTCGATCAATGTAAAGAGACTGCCAAGAAAAGGAAATAATAGAAAGTAAAGATGGAAATAGAGGAGAAAGAAGATAATAGAACATAAACCCAATCACATAACCTGTCGTATACCTTACAGTGCATTAGATAACATATACTAATAATAATCATAGATACAGAACAAGCAAGATAGTATAACTATATAAACCACATAATCATAGTACACAGGCTCACACAATTATACAGAACAATAATAAATTTTATACAAGTGATAAGTGAACTCAAACTTGTAATATGTCTTTATTAAGGATACATAACACAGTCAAGGCCCCATAGTGCTATACATTAAAATAACAATAAGAATGTAAGTATAAATAGGTAAAATGTCATTTCCTGCCACCTGTGCATCTCCAATAATACTCATACCTATCAACTTGTCTGCTCATCAGCATCGTCGATTAGAACCCTAGGTAATAAGAGAGAAATTGTGACACCCCATGATTTAATACACCATATTTGCATAAAGATATTAATAAATGAATATTAGTTAATTAAATATTCAGAATTGGCTAAAATAGGCTTTACCATTGAGTTCGTTATGAAATTCTGGTTTAGATGGACTCTTGGTTTTCATAAGCCGGACTAATTATGAAGAAGTTTTGAACTAAAGAAGTTTGAACTAAAGAAGTTTGAACTAAATTTAAAATAATTTAATAAAGAATTCAAATCAGACCAACGGTCAGGAGTCGACCCGACCCTACATGGGTCAACTCCAGTGTCGTCCCAGGTAGTTGGTGGGTCAAACCACCTTTGAGCAGGAACAAGCCTGAACTTGGACTATTCTGTGTATTATATTCATATGCTGACTCAACATGGTGTGTCTTTAATGTTTTGATATTAAAATCTAAAATCCTATGGTTTATATTACCCTAACATATCAGGCTAGCAACCTCACCATTTTCTTATACAGACATTTCTTCATCTTCTTCCTCCTCTAAGAATGTTCTGAAATAAATTAAGAAAATGCCGGGGTGCTGCCAAACCATATATTGAAGGGATAATTCTTGTATTCTTCTACAACTATTTCAAAGGTCTTTTCTGGATCTAATACATATCTCTGTGAGTTTAACATTATTTTCAGATATGCAATTTAAAAAAGGTTTTGACAGTAAATATATTGGATCTGAAATCAACAGTGTTTATAAGTTTATTCTTATATATTGTTCTTTTGATTTCTGTCAATTATCTATTCGATTATCAATTATTATATGTTTATATGTACATCTTTCTTCCTTATTCCCTTTTGTCTTAGTTTTATTTACAATCTTTTTATGCCTATTTATTTAGTTTGTTCATTTTTTTGGGATTTATTTTCTCCTTTTCCTTTTTGTTTTGCGTTGAGTCTAAGCCATTTCCGTTTGAATTGCGCAAAACTGGAATAATATGCAATAACTGTAAAAAGGAGATTTGGGCATATTGGAATTTGACTATATAGTTGGGATAATTATAAAGGAAGGATATGCAAACATGTTAATCTGAATAGGTTGGATTTAATTAGAACGTGTTAAGGAAAATATGTGGATCAGATGTAAATTAAGTAAAACATGTTATTGTAATCTATATACATATGAATAGGATGATCTAAGGAAGGGTTGTTACATTTAATAAATGTCATTTACAATAAGGAAATATAACATAGGATTATATGATGCTTATTGTGGTGGCCCGCCCCGCACCAGCCGACATTTCCAATGAAATGCGTTGTGCCGATGTCCAACCAGCATGGGACGGTCGTCAAAGGAAAAAGAAAAGGAAAGGAATTTGAAACTATGAATCATCAAAGAACCTGTAGTATATCTCACAGCACATGGAAGAAAATATAATAATAACATAACTTGATATAAAACAGGTGAGACAGTACATAAGCTGAAAAATAAACCATCATAGCAGCGGAAAATTCAAGATACAGCTTATGATCCAAATCATCATTATTACAAAATTTAAAATAATCTCTAAAGCAAAATAGGAAGGCACACTACTAATGCCCAAAGTAGTGGCTAGCAACAACACAGGGATAACATATAGGAATGATACGTTTAAGCACCCTGCTCGTCTCCGGACATCTACTCGTGCATAATCACCTAACCTGTCTCTAGTCTACCCGTTTAAGAGCACCTAGAGTAATAATAAGAGACATAAAACTCTGGGTCCGACAAAAGTCCGGTATGAGCGATAAGCATAAAAAAAACGATAACAAGTATAATCAAATCATACCTGAACCTGGACCTGCAACCAAAGAGTTAGCACAACAAGATGTACAATACTCTAAGGTAACACTAACATAAAGTGTGAATATGGGAGTGTGCATGACATGGTGATAGCAAACATCAAACATAGCAACCATTCTCACATCTCTCACTCAGTGCGTAAAGCATATGATATCCACCGCTTTTATCACTAGAACTATCAGGGCCATGACGGAGTCCAACTACATACAACCATCAGTACGATCACTTTGCCCATAATCCATCTCTCAGTGGTGAACCAAAATTATGGATACCGACAACCCCTTTGTACACGTCCCGCAGCAAAGTCCAACTCATGAAGTTAACTCATTGGTTCCCACATGGATCCTGAGTTCTACTTCCTATTCGGACTACCTTTGCATCTCGGTTTTCGGTCATCATCCTTCTAGTCGTGATCTCCAATCGGTTTAGTTCGGGTGTTGTGACACCCCACGTCCGTTGATGTCACTCACTAAGGGAATGCATTAAGTTTTGAGAAGCGCTATAGGTAAACCAACACAGAATAATTAAAAGTCAGATATAAATAAGGCAACAACAGAAAATTTAAATTTTTATTTCAACCATAAAGCATAATACCGTGGTCCACAAATTCGTAAGTCACAAAAACCATTACAATAAAAACAACTTTGTCTTGCATCATCAGAGTACATAAGAATATGAAAAACACAATTCCCTAATTTAAAGAGTTAAGCCATAGTAGAGACAAGAACAAGAGCCATACTTCATAAGTAGCTACTAACAAGATGATATCTGAGTCCTGATTAAGTCTGAGTGTTTCCTCCCTGAGAACCTGGGGAGGGGGAACGGAAGGAAGAAAGAGAAACAACAGGGTCAGACATAAAGTCTGGCAAGTCTAGTTACTTTTAGCCAATGGATAAATAAAAGCAACATGATAGGCATATAAAGTGGATAAGAGAGAGATAACTACATATATGGCAGGTGTGACAAGGTAAGCAAGATAAGGTGTATGTACCTCACTAATGATTACTCTGCACTATTACTAGTATAACTGAAATGAGATGATCCCTTCAACTGTAAGTTGGTAGGCTTAGGGCATACGTCCAAGTGTACCCTAACCACTACCATAATCGATCGGCTCCCTACTCCGTAGATATATTGTGTGGCCCCACAGCAGGAGGTATCACTTCCTAAAGTGGAAACTCAGATGTGCACAACCATATCTACTGGTGTCACGGTCGTCTTAGCCCCCTCTGTCCGGCCCATGCAAGCACATGTCCCCCGTCGGTTTGCACCGCCCACACCGTCCGTCTCGTTTAGATCTCTTATAATCAATCAGTAAGCGTTCCCTTTCTCAGCCTAGTACGGAGTTCTTTACTTGATACCAACTCCGGGTTACATACTGAAATGGGTCCCACACGATATAATACAAGCTCTCCCCCTTGTCTTGTATCCCCACTAGGTTTTCCACTGACTATGTATACCCTTAGGTGTCTTTAATTACATAGCCCTATACCAGTTATGCTTACCCTAAAGGGTGTCTTTCATTTCAACTTCATTACATCATCTACCGGTTATGTATACCACAAGGTATCTTTAATTATATTACCTTACTGGGTTAAGTTCGTGGGCCTATATATAAATATTACCCACCCCCTCTAGTTTACTTAACCCACCCACTACCCATCCAATTTTACTTAACCCTAACTTAAGTTCATAATCATACAATATTTATTGATTAAATTAGGCTAAGTAGTCCAATTCTTTACCATGTCCATTTATGGTTTTATAATGGGGTGGACCTCCCACATTAGTCCTACAACATGTGGATGCTGGATATGCCGGTCGGGTCCGGGCAGACTTATTCCACAGTTGGGCCTAACCTCGTGTCTTAGCCCGATTCATATTTACGTACTTAGACCTCCCACATTAGGTTTAGCATTAGTGGCTGCTGGATGTGCCGGTCGGGTACGGGCAGACTTCCGCTACTAATGCAACCTAACCTCATGTCATAAGCACAATTACAATTCCTAATTGTAATTACTAAACATTCCATTTTTATCCAAATCTACCTATGTCATTATAGGTAATTATTTCTATGTTTCCTCATTTGAATTAAATGTCCAATATTACATAAATTATGCCAATTATAAACCCCTTTTTCCCCGTTTCTCAACTACCGTATTCGCACGTATTTTGGCGGCATCTAGGCTATAAAGTAGCCTAGCCACAACAATGAAAAAGGGAATATGAAAAAGGATGGTAGTTTTTCAACATGTGTTGGCATACACACAAACTTAACATGATAACAAGGTGAGTGGACATGTAATTTTCATCATAACAAGCTGGACATAAAATAATGAATTTGTGGAAACTACGATATAAAAGCAACATAATGAGATCTAGTCCAACTATTTAGATCTAGCACAATTAGAGTGACATAGCGACATGTTTAGATCTAAAATTGGCATCACATGTCAAGTTTACCACATATTTGAACTAATCACAATATGACAGGTGAAAGGTGATTTACATAAAGAACTAGATCTAGCCAATGTTACAACTGTCCAATAGATGTACATTCACCATAATACGGTTACAAGTTCAGATCCACATAGACAACATAATAGAATAATCACAATTGTATTAGATCTAGGTAATTAGATCTATCATGACATAGTATATGATTTAACACTTGCATAAAATCGTACTTTACAACATATCCAAGTCATAGTCTTTTACAATTTACTTTCATTTATCTAAACCTAAAAACAACTAGAAACTCACAGTGTTAGGTTTAGAGAATTGAGAAAGGATGGATCTAGAATTTCTGAATTTGATTTGCAAAGTATGTTGTTGCAGAAAACGGTTCAGTTCGCACTCCAGCAGCATATGACCTCCATGACTTCCAATGAAAAAAAATTGAGAAATAGCCACATATTTGTAGCTGTAGAGCCCTCTGAAACCGACTGCCACCTCAACCCTAGGGGTGTCGACCCCTAGGTCGACACCCCTTCAGGGGGGTCAACCCCTAGGTCGATACCCCTCAAGGGGGGTCGACCCTCTAGAGCGGGAATTATTCCGCTTGGACGAATTTTCAAATTTGAATCTTTCTGGATAAAATTCTGACTCAGCTCTGACTCATCTCTGACTCATGCGTATGTATATAATTTTTCTACGCGTATACAAACTTAAAACCCTCATAACTTCCTCATACGGTGTCCATTTTACGCAACCCAAATGTCTATCTTGACCAGAATTTCGAGACGGACGCAATGGTATAGTCCGTTTCCTCAAATTCTGAATATTAAATTAATTTTTATTTAATTTATCCTCTTTTAGTGTCGGTACAAATTCGGGGTGTTACATTCTCCCCTACTCAAAGGATTTCGTCCCGAAATCTCTAAGTTGAGAAGAATGCATATCCTACCATCCGTCATCCATCTTCTCATTCACCAATCACTGGCATCCATTGTCCTTAAAGATTTCTAATGCTTATATGAATATATGAGAAGGCATGTGTATATGTCCCAACACTAATGCGAAGATCAGGCGGTCTACTGATTCAGTTGATCTCCTTAATGCAATGTATGTTAATGCCATGAATCCAATATGTATGCAAATAAACCTATCATATCATATAAGTTCTATATGCGTGCACATTCATTCTTCCAAATGCAACATCCATATGCTAACTCATTCATTTCCATCCATAAAAGAAAAGAAAATGCACACACATCCATATGCAGTATGAGAGTGATTGAGCCAATCTTAGTGCCTAATGTGTGTGTATATGCGTCCACAGGCAATCACTAGCAACCACTTTCATCCACTTGCATCCATCAAACATAACATGTTTACATCCATAGGATTTCTATCTAAAGGTCGAAAATACTATGGATAAGTTATACTCTATTGACAAAAACAAGCACTGATAAAACTTAGGAAAAGGAGTTAAGAACATACCCTCAAAAAGAAAAGGGTACGAAGCACGAATATTGTCTTCGGTCTCCCAAGTCACATCTTCTGGGTTATCTCCCCATTGAACCTTTAGCAACTTGATCTCCTTATTATGCAGCTTCTTAACTTCTGACCCAAGAATACGGGTAGGGACTCGTCTGACTGTCGCCTCCCGTTCCATTTCGACTTCTTCCAACATACTCCGTTCAACAACTTCTGCAGTGTCATGTAGGAACTTCCACAGATGAGAGACGTGGAAAACGTCATGAACACCAGATAGATTTTCTGGGAGCTTTACTCGGTAGGCCATTTGGCCAATCCTCTCGGTTATGGGAAATGGTCCCACAAACCTAGGTGCCAACTTCCCTACTGATCCGAAGTGAACCACATTCCTTAAAGGAGATACTTTGATAAAAACCAAGTCTCCCACTTCGAATTCGATGTCAGTCCTTCTCTTGTCTGCATAGGACTTCTGCCTTTCTTGAGTTGTCTTCATCCGCCGCCGAATAAGGTCGATCTTTTTGGACGTTTCTCTAACCATATCTGTTCCAAGTAATAATCTTTCTGTAGATTCCCACCAACAAGTTGGCAATCTACAGGGTTGCTCGTACAATGCTTCGAAGGGTTCCATGCCGATGCTAGCTTGAAAACTGTTATTATAGGCAAACTCTACTTAAGGAAGATGCTCTTCCCAAGTCCCTCCGAAGTCTAGGATACACAAAGATCTTCAAGAATCCTGTTCACCCTCTCCGTCTGTCCGTCGGTCTGAGAATGATAAGCAGTGCTCAAACACAACTATGTACCTAATGCTTCTTGCAGGCTCCTCCAAAATTCGCTGGTAAAGATGGGGTCATGAAGGCTCACGATGCTAGAAGGTACTCCATGAAGATGAACTATCTCACGAACATAAATTGCTGCCAACCATGATGTCGTCCTCTTACTCTAAACTGGAATAAAGCGAGTGCTCTTAGTGAGTCTATCCACTACCACCGAAATACTGGCGTTACCTTTCTTCGATCTAGCCAACCCATCTATGAAATCTAGAGAGACACTCTCTCATTTCCACTGCGGAACCTCCAATGGGTGAAGTAATCCACCGGGCTTCTTTTGCTCAGCTTTAACTTGCTAGCAGACTAAACATTGAGAAACAAACTCGGCCACATCTTTCTTCATCCCATCCTAAAAGAAAACCCTCTTCATGTCTTTATACATCTTATCAACACCTGGATGAATAGTCATCTTAGAATGGTGGGCTTCTTTTGGGACTGCTTTTATCAAGCTTCTAGTTTGAGGAACACAAAGCCTTACATCTCGTCGCAACCACCCCTTTTCATCTATGGCATATCTACTGAGCTGACTAGAAGTCTCCCCTCTTCTGAGCTTATCCATGTTGTCAAGGATCTGTGGGTCACCTTGTTGCGAAGCTCCTATCTGATCTATAAGAGTTGGTCGTATCTCCAAGGATGCAAACAAATCAGAAAACCCTTGATAGAGGGTCTAAAATAAAAAGCTGATATGAACTCCAAGTTCTTTCTTTCCACAAAAAGAGGACTCAGGGCCACCCTCTGCCTACTTAGTGCATCTGCCACCACATTACCCTTGCCAAGGGTATAAGAAATCTCAAAATCATATGAAGCTTAGAACTCCATCTACTGTTGTTGCCTTAAGTTGAGATCCTTCTGTGAGAATATATATTTGAGGGATTTATGATCGGTGTATAACTCGAAGTTTTCTCCAAGTAAATAATGATGCCACGTCTTTAACGCGAATACTATGGTAGCTAGCTCTAGATCATGGGTGGGGTAGTTCTTCTCATGAACTCTCAACTGTCTACCCCCATAACATATTACTTTCCCTTCTTGCATCAGAAACGCACCAAGCCCTGTACCGCACACACTAGTGTAAACAGCAAACACTTTACTTCCTTTAGGCAAGATTAAGACTGAGACTGTTGTCAGAGCCCTTTTCATTCGTTGGAAAGCAACGTCATAGTCTGTCCCATGAAAATGCTAAATTCTTCTTTGTCAGCCTGGTGAGAGGGGCTGATATCTTCGCGAAGTCCTTAATGAACTTCCTGTAATAACCTGCCAACCCAAGAAAGCTTCTCACCTCGGTTGCATATTTAGGAATCTTCCAATCTTGCACTGCAACCAGCTTGGAAGGATCTACAGCTATCCCTTCTTTGGAGACTACATGCCCAAAGAATCACACCTCTCTTTTCCAAAACTGGCATTTGGAGAACTTTGCCTTAAGCTGATGGCCATGAAGAGTTTTCAAAACTTCTCTCAAATGTTGGGTATGCTCTTCCTCACTCTTGGAGAAGATCAAAATATCACCAACGAAGACTATGACGAATTTGTTTAGGAACTCCCGAAACACTCTACTCGTCAAATCAACAAAATAGGCGGGTGCATTTGTCAACCCAAAAGGCATAACTAGTCATTCAAAGAAATCGTCCGGAGTTCTGAAAGCAGTCTTATCTATGTCGTCCTCAGCAACCCTCAACTGATGGAACCCCATATCCAAGTCCAACTGAGAAAATATCGAGGCTCCAACAAGCTGATCAAATAAATCATCAATCCTCGGAAGTGGGTGCCTATTCTTCTTGGTGAGCTTATTCAATTCTCTATAGTCAACACACAGACGAAGTGAACCATATGCATTAGTTGTGAATACTACTAGAGCATCCCATTCCGATATGCTTCGTCTGATAAACTCTTTCTCAAGTAGCTCCCCTACTTGCTTATTCAGCTCCCTCCTTTCCCTTGGAGCCATGTGGCGCACTAGTAATGCAACTGGCTTTGCATTGTCCACCAGATATATGCGGAAGCCAATCTCACGCCTTGGAGGTAAACCCCGTACCTCATCAAAAACATCAGAATAATCTCGAACCACTGGAACAGATTGCAAATCATCTATGGATGCATCTAGAGACACTTGGAAGCTAAGCATAACAGACCCTTGGGGGTCACAACAAACTTCAAGGGTCTTCCCATGACAAGTCAGGATTCTGACAACCCTCCTCTCACAATCCAGAATGGCCCCATACATAGTAAGCCAATCCATTCCTAGAATAAAACCATAGCCCATAAACTCGAGCACATACACGTCGCATTCAAACTCGACACCTAACACAAATATTTTCAAACCCCGACAAATCATCGATAAATGAGCCGAACCACCAATGGGGTTTGAAACAACTATGGGATCTACTACCATACTAGTAATTAAGTGTAGAGATTCAACCACAGAACTAGATATAAACGAATGTGAAGCACCAGAATCAAAAAATGTTTAACTGGATGGTTTGAAAGAGAAACTAAACTTTCTACGGAAATTTTTCTACCTCTTTCAGGAGCACTGATCATGAGAGCATGTACTTGCCTTCCTGAAGTCCCTGCTCTTTGATCTTGTCCTTGCGATCCCTGTTTCTTCGGGCAATCTTTAGAGAAGTGTCTGACTCTCCGCAATTAAAGCAATTGGCCTTCCTTCTCTTACAATCCTTGATCAGGTGACCCTCCTTCCCACAATTGTGGCATTTTCTCTTATCCTTTCCTTTATTATCTTTCCCTCCTTTCTTCTACTGTTTTTGCTGTTGTTGTTGTCCCTTCTTGGGCCATACCTTCTTATTCTGTGATGTCCCCTCAGCTTTTATTTCCTTCTTTTCTCCCTTGTCCTCCTCATGCACTAGGGCCATATCAACAAGCTTTTCAAAGGTGGCCCCCATTTGAATATGGGACATAGCTAAACCATGCAGAGGCTCACTCAGCCCTTTAGCAAACCGGAAAGCCTTTTTGTGCAGTGTTTCCACCAACTCTAGCCCGACCATAGCCAGCTGGTTGAACTTATTCACATACTCCTTTACCATCAAATTTCCTTGTTTAAATGCTAAGAACCTCTCCATATGTATTCTCCTCTCAGCTTAGGAAAGAAATTTCATTTCGAACCTCTGTCTAAAATCTTCCCAAGTTTCCACCGGACGCCCAGCTTGGGTGGTTTCCCACCAAAATGAGGCTTCGTCCTTTAACAGCCAAGCAGCCAACTGAATCTTTCTTCGGTCCTCCACTTCAAAGGTTTTGAATAAGTCCTCGGTCTCCTTAAGCCAATTTCGAGCTTCTATGGATGTCTCATTCCCATGGAATGGCCTTCCTCCCATAGCCCGAATGTCTTTGCAGATCTTGGCAAAGTTGTCAGCTCTTGGTGGGGGAGGAGGAGGAGGAATGGCTGGTGCAGCTGGGGGAGGAACGTGTCTTTGGCCTTTGGTAGGCACTGTGGCCTCCAAATACCTACGGAACCATCCGGGTATTGTGATGCCCTCTGGGATATTAGGGATGTTTTATTCCCCAGACATGCTGAAAAGGAAAAAGGAAGAAATTTAGATAAAGGACCAAAGGATACTACATATGGCTTTTTGGGGAATGTTTTTCAAAACAGACTTTTCTTTTGAAAATACTTTCTTTTAAAACCTTTTTGAAAATAATTTCCAAAACCTTTTATCTAATTTGGTAACCTTCAGCTCTGATACCAAGTGTGACACCCAACGCCCGTTAATGTCACTCATTAAGGGAATGCATTAAGTTTCGTGAAGCGCTATAGGTAAACAGACACAGAATAATTACAAGTCAGATATAAATAAGGCAGCAACGAAAAATTTAAATTTTTATTTCAAAAATAAAGCATAATACCATGGTCCACAATTTCATAAGTCACAAAAACCATTACAATAAAACAACTTCCATCTTGCATCATCAGAGTACATAAGAATATGAAAAACATAATTCCCCAATTTAAAGAGTTAAGCCATAGTATAGATAAGAACATGAGCCATACTTCAAAAGTAGCTCCTAGCAAGATGATATCTGAGTCCTGATTAAGTCTGAGTGTTTCCTCCCTGAGAACCTAGGGGGCGGGGGAACAGAAGAAAGAAGAAGAAACAACAGGGTCAGACATAAAGTCTGGTGAGTCTAGTTACTTTTAGCCAGTAGATAAATAAAAGCAACATGATAGGCATATAAAGTGGATAAGAGAGAGATCACTACATATATGGCAGGTGTGACAAGGTAAGCAAGATAAGATGTATGTGCCTCACTAATGATTACTCTGCACTATTACTAGTGTAACTGAATGGTCCCTTCCACTATAAGTTGGTAGGCTTAGGGCATATGTCAAGTGTACCCTAACCACTACCATAATCGATCGGATCCCTACTCTGTAGATATCCTGTGTTGGCCCCACAGTAGGAGGTATCACTTCCTAAAGTGGCAACCCAGATGTGCACAACCATTTTTACTGGTGTCACGGTCGTCTTAGCCCCCTCTTCCCGGCCCATGAATGCACATGTCTCCGGTCGGTTTGCGACGCCCACACTGTCCGTCTCGTTTGCATCTCTTATAATCAATCATTAAGCGTGCCCCATCTCCGCCTAGTACAGAGTTCTTTACTTGATTCCAACTCCGGGTTACTGACTGAAATGGGTCCCACACAATATGATACAAGCTCTCCCCCTTGTATTGTATCCCCACTAGGTTTTCCACTGACTATGTATACCCTTAGGTGTCTTTAATTACCTAGCCCTATACCAATTATGCTTAACCTAAAGGGTTTTTTTAATTACATAACTTCATTACATTATCTACCGATTATGTATAACACTAGGTGTCTTTAATTACATAACCTTATTGGGTTATGTTCGTGGGCCTATATATAAATATTACCCACCCCCTCTAATTTACTTAACCCACCCACTACCCATCCAATTTTACTTAACCCTAACTTAAGTTCATAATCATACAATCTTTATGGATTAAATTAGGTTAAGTAGTCCAATTCTTTACCATGACCATTTATGGTTTTATAATGGGCTAGACCTCCCACATTAGGCCTACAACATGTGGATGCTGGATATGCCGGTCGGGTCCGGGAAGACTTATTCCACAGTTGGGCCTAACCTCGTGTCGTAGCCCAATTCGTATTTACGTAGTTAGACCTCCCACATTAGGTTGAGCATTAGTGGTTGCTGGATATGCCGGTGGGGTCTGGGCAGACTTTCGCCGCTAATGCAACCTAACCTCGTGTCATAAGTACAATTACAATTCCTAATTGTAATTACTAAACATTCCATTTTTATCCAAATATACCTATGTCATTATAGGCAATTAATTCTATGTTTCTTCATTTGAATTAAATGTCCAATATTACATAAATTATGCCAATTATAAACTCCCTTTTTCCCTGTTTCTTAATTATCATATTCGCACGTTTTTTGGCGGAATCTATGCTATAAAGTAGCCTACCACAACAATGAAAAAGGGAATATGACAAAGGATGGTAGTTTTTCAACATGTCCTGGCATACACACAAACTTAACATGATAACAAGGTGAGTGGACATGTAATTTTCATCATAACAAGGTTGACATAAACTAATGAACTTGTGGAAACTATGATATAAGAGCAACATAATGAGATCTAGTCCAACTATTTAGTTCTAGCATAATTAGGGTGACATAGCAACATGTTTAGATCTAAAAATAGCTTCACATGTCAAGTTTACCACATATTTAAACCAATCACAATATGATAGGTAGCCCATGTTACAACTCTCCAATAGATGTACATTCACCATAATACGGTCACAAGTGCAGATCCACATAGACAACATAATTGCATAATCATAATTATATTAGATCTAGGGAATTAGATCTATCATGACATAGTATATGATTTAACACTTGCATAGAATCATACTTTTCAACATATCCAAGTCATAGTCTTTTACAATTTACTTTCATTTATCTAAACCTAAAAACAACTAGAAACTCACAGTGTTAGGTTTAGAGAATTGAGAAAGGATGGATCTAGAATTTCTGAATTTGATTTGCAAAGTATGTTGTTGCAGAAAACGGTTCAGTTCGCACTCCAGCAGCATATGACCTCCATGACTTCCAATGAAAAAAATTTGAGAAATAGCCACATATTTGTAGCTATAGAGCCCTCTGAAACCGACTGTCACCTCAGCATTAGGGGTGTCGACACCCCTGTGGGTGGGTCGACCCCTAGGTCGACACCCCTTTAGGGGGTCGACCCTAGGTCAACGCCCCTCTAGGGAGGTCGACCCCCTAGAGTAGGAATTTTGCCGCTCTGACGAATTTTTCGAATTTGAATCTTTCTGGATAAAATTCTGACTCAGTTCTGACTCATCTCTGACTCATGCATATGTATATAATTTTTCTACACGTATACAAACTTAATACCCTCGTAACTTCCTCATTCAGTGTCCGTTTTACGCAAACCAATTGTCTTTCTTGACCAAAATTTCGAGACGGGCGGAATGGTGCAGTCCGTTTCCTCTAATTCTGAATATTAAATTAATTATTATTTAATTTATCCTTTTTTAGTGTTGGTACAAATTCGGGGTATTATAGGTGTACCTCTTTGGTTCGGTTCGGTTCGTGACATACTCTGGTTCGTGATCTCTATTCGTGGTGCCAGCAGGGAGGAGCGGTTCGGTTCAGAGTAACACTCCGGTTCTTGATCATCTTCTGGGTTCGGATCGTGGGGGTGCATCAGATCGGCTCGTACATAGCAACTCCTCCAGTTCATGGCCACCAAAGGTTTGGGTCAGCTCCTTCACTCGAGCGGGTCGGTTCATGGCCCTGAGATGTCTTCAGATTGGTCAAAAACCACGGTTTGGGTTGGGTATTCTCCTTCGATTCGTGATGCTGCTCACGAGCCGGATCGGGATAATGAGCCGGTTCGGTTCGGGGGTCCACGCCACGCTTTCCTGCACTTCTTTCTATCGACTGTTTACGCCATACGACGACGTTTTTGACCATTCTAACTTGACTATGCAATCACAAAGCATACCAAACAGTCAAAGCATAATATAGAATCAATCATAAACACCAAAACATAAATAGAGTGTGATATATAGGACCAAACATACCCAAAACCCATGTTTTTCGTTTATCATGTTTAGTCAAATCTAACATTAGGATTACCAAAACATATCCAAATTAACCCAAATTTTAATCGGAGCCCTTAAATAATATTTAAGAATTTTTACATATTTTTCCAGAATTTTAACATGCATAATTTCGCTAATTATCACTAATCACCCCTAATTAGCCGTAACTAGTGAAAAACAATGCAAATCACTCACCTTAGACGCAAATAAGACCTTAGTTCTGAAACTCTACTGTTTTGGGTCGAATTCTTTTGCAACACTGCAGCTCCAATTCTGATTTTGTGTTGATTTGCCTTGATTTGATGTAGCCTAGCTTAATCTTCGATTAGAAAGCGATTAGTAGTTGTTTAGAAGAGATTTAGAAGGTAGAAGCCACTGTTAGGGTTGAAGAGAAAGTTTGTGGTGACTGGAAAATGACAAAGGAGTGTTTCTCTAGCCCCTATCAACCCTTATGCAACCCTAATCCCGAAATACCTAATAGGCCTAGTTGCTAATCACCAGATTAAGCCCAATTATGCTGTTTTTCACCTTCTAAACCTTATTTCAGCTACATCTCCCAAACGGTAAGTCCGTTTGGTTAATGTGACCACTCTACGAAAAGGTAAACCATCATTCAAATTGAATGGAAGTGGTTTCAGGTCAAAAATCCTTACCAATCAAAAGTTATAGGCGAAACAAGATTGTCCAGGGGTAAAACGGTCATTTAAAAATCGGCAAAAATCGGGAACATGGGAAATGACTCCAATAGTCGTTCCCCAAAGTTATATGACCATACGAATTCGTATGTAAACAAAATAAATATTCTACAATCATTTGATGCGTAGAATACGGGTCATTGCATTCCTCCCCCCTCCTCCCCTCCCCCTCTCCTTAAGAAATTTCACCCTCGAAATTCCTTAACTAAGAAAACACACAATAGGGTCCCACATTCCTACCAACCATTTACAAACAATCAACCATACATAACAAACATACAAGCTTATCCTAGCATGCGGTTTACTAACAAGGGAATAACTGTATTACAATAAAAATCTTGCCAAGTAAAGAGCTCTGGATACGGCTTCTTGATGCTCTCCTTGGTTTTCCATGTACAGTCATTCTCATTATCGCCCCATTGGACTTTAATCAGTTTCACCCTCTTCCTTCAACGTTATTTCGTATCGTGTTTAACAATACAAATCGGTCTTGCGGTTCCAAAACACCTCGAGTTCTACTTCGATATCATCCAACTAATCTGGCGATATAGCTAAATCAAAATCTTGCACGAACTTCCCTAACTGAGAAACATGAAGTACGTCATGCACTCCTACCATCTTGTCAGGTAATCCAACACTTATATGTCAAATTCTCAACTACATCCCAAATGTCCTTTCAAGTCCAACCTGAGTCTTTCCTACGACCTGAGTCTTTCCTACATTCGTACTGCCCGTCCAACGTATATTCACCTCTCAAAGATAAAATAGACCCATCCAATGAATCTAGGTACCCTACCTATATTCGTACTGCACGTCCAACGTACATTCATCTTCCAAAGGTAAACTAGACCCATCCAATGAATCTAGGTACCCTCCTTACGAGTCCAAGTCCAACTTGAAGCTCTCCTATATTCGCTGAATCTCCAAGATCAACGAACCCACCCCCCCAACAATGTTCCAAACATACTTCAAATCTAATGTGAAGTATCTTCACATTCATTATATCACCATGACTAACGAACTCGCCCCATTTCTATTCTGAAATTTCGAATGGTTGTAACAAACCACTAGGATTCTTTTGCTCGTCTTTAACTAACTGGCTGTTCATGCATTTGGATATAAATTTCCCAATGTCCCCTCTCATTCCTTCCCAGTAGTAGGTCTATTTCATATCTCGACACGTTTTGTGACCACCGGGATGTATATAGTTAGTTTTTGAGTGATAACATTCTCTAAGCACTTCATCTCTCAATCCATTGACATTGGGTATAACTAGTCTCCCATTCTTTCTAAGACATCCATCTCGATCAAGCCCATACTTCTTCATCTCCTTACCGTCGATGCTCGTTTTCTTTGAAGATGACTTCCAATAGATTAGGATCGCCTCTCTGAATAGAACCGATCCACTCAATCAAAGTTGGCTTGATCGTCAAACTTGCTAACATCTCTAGATCCAATCCACACTTAGGCCTGAAATCATATCCCGCGACATATTCCAGTTGCTTCCATTCAAGAAATATAACATCTAAACTGGCATGTCCCCCACTCAATACATCCGCTATCGCACCTAGTCCGGTAGCACGGATATCTGTGTTTACCGTCATCTCTTTATTTGCCATCGCCAAAATCCTACAGGTGATAGTCTACACAAGAGAAAAAAATAGGAACAAACATAGCAACCATGGCATCCATCAATCAAGTCCTATCTATCACCTGCTAAAGCCATGAATACGTCGATACCCATATGACTGGTCCAACCAATCCCAATGGCTAATGGGATCCCTGGCTCCAAATGGACTACCGCATGTCCAATGTACATTTATCCTCCAAGGATAACTAGATCACGTCCAACGGATCCAAGGTAAATGGGCATCCCCATATACCCCTACTTCGAGTCTGCCTAGAACACTCTAAACTATCGACGATTCCTTGGCACTCTCATCAGAAGAGCTATCCACAACTCCGTCTTCAACTCGAGTCCAACCCAAGTCAATCCATTATCTTGTAGCCTTCTCGAGTCCAACTCGAGTCGTCTCATAGCCCTATCGAGTCCAATTCGGGGAAATCCTATCATCGAACAGTCTTATCACATCACTTCTCGAGTGAACCTAGATACCATCCAATGGAAATCATAACAACTTCTCATATCTTCATGCAAACCATCCTAACCGAACTCGACATTCCCTAAGCACAAGCCCCAAAGGCCTAAACTCATATCAGACAAGCACCCAAGGAATATCTCCTCCGAATTCTGACAATCTACGTGAGATGATACGATCAAAATAACCAAACATTCGAACACCCATAACTGACTTTGGCTATCCTCGCCAATCCTGTTTCGAAACAATCCCTAATCACACGACGGCCCATGCCATATGTCAAGGGTTAATGAAAACCCCAGTTCTAACCAGGTTGCTGTACGTCCAACGGACACATGCTTCCCTAACTCCCGTAATCATCTTCATCACTAGGTAGGTAATCCAATACCACCTTTCGTCCATCATCCACTCTAATGGTCACCAAAGACCATTCACAATCTACCATTACCTTCTAAACCTTATTTTAGCCATATCTCCCAAATGGTAAGTCCATTTGGTTAACGTGACCACTCTACTGAAAGGTAAACCATCATTCGAATCTAATGGAAGTGGTTTCAGATCAAACTCCATACAAATCAAAAGTTAAAGGCGAAACAAGATTCGTTAGGGACAAAATGGTCATTTAAAAATTGGCAAAAATCGTGAACATGGGAAATGACCCCAATAGTCGTTCCCCAAAGTTACACGACCATACGACTTCGTATGTAAATGAAATAAATATTTTACGATCCTCCGATGCGTAGAATACGGGTTGTTACACTTATTAATGAACTTAAACATGCCAAGTTAAACCTATTTGATTTATAAGCTAAGAGGTTCCATGTCTGCTGTTATCATATTTTTGCGGGAACTATTAAAATCCTAGTTTACTTGGAGGACCAAGCCTAGAGGTGGCTTGTGTTAATCTGATGTTGCTTGGAATCCATATCAATCAGTACCCTCCTGTTATCAAACGAGTCCCGCACGAGGTGGAGACTACGACACGCTTTACTGATGGATGATTGTAAGGGGTTCAAATTTTGGAGGTGGATATGGGAGCGTTTCGGCGGAGTCATAAGCGTGCATGGGTCCGATAGGGAAGATAAGAAATTGTAACACCGACGGATAAGGCTGTGTCTTTTATAATTGATGGGTTCGGGATTGATATCCCCGACTGCCATGGCTGGCACGGGTTATTCGCATATGTAAGGAGTCGATCACTGGATAGTAATTAGGGTAAAACCTAATCCTAATAGTTGGTGTAGAAATTCTATTCTGGGATATGAATGAGAAGCTTATTAGATCTTACCATATCTCGTTTACTTCGTACTTTTATGTTTTACTACATTTCTTTTCTAGCATTATAGACCTATCTTGATACTTTTTTATCTTACGCTTATGCTAAAAATCACTGGAACTCGCCAGACTTTATGTCTGACCTGTTTTATTTTTCCTTCTCTCTCTTCCTTCCCCCCTCGAGTTCTCATGGTGGTGGATTACAGTAGTGACCGTGATTCTTTGATTCAACTTGGACTTGGATTATTTCTCACTCTATGTATTGCTTCAGTTTATGTTCTTTGTTTATTGTTATGGTTCATGAGGGATATGGTTTTTATGGTTTTGTATTAGCACTCTGATGGTTTATATTTCCATGAGACAGATGGTTATGATTACGACTTATGGTATTTGAAAATGTAATGTTGTATTTGGTTTTATAATAAAAGTTTGAAAGTTTTCCGCTGCATTTTATATTCTGTCTTGTGAATTTAATCTTTGTGTTACTACTTTATCCCTATTGCGCTTCGCAGAACTTAATGCATCCTCATATGGGTGACATTAAGGGTTGTGGGGTGTCACAGAACAAAACCTTGGGTCAAACAAAAGTTAAGTGTTAGTGATAAACAAATCTCAAAGTATATAAAAGTCATAATATTATATATGACACAGAGGGTAAAGAGAAACATACCTACCCTGCCCTTGCAACCACAATGTCAAAGTCGCTACTTCGCTTCCCTTCCTGGAATCACCATTGTTGTATAATGAACCATTGATTGATGACTCATCTCATCGAATCACCATCGAATGGACCATCATGTCCCTCTCCTCGAAATAACACCATGGTCTATGTCAGATTGGCAAAAGTGGCCAATAACGGTAGTAATAAATATCTACCACTTCATAGTAATCGATATCGACTACTCCGATCACCTATTTAACTAACATTGGTTAAATATGCATCTAAGGAAAACATCTGACATTCCTATGAAATCCAGCTCGTCATCAATTCCATCCGTCGTGTTCGAATTGGTCACTAAGGTCTAGTGTCGCTCCGTCTTCTAATCCTTCAACGAGCACCAATGTTGCTCCATCATCAAAATTGTCGCCAAGCTCTAACGCTTCTCCGTTGTTGAATCCTTCCATGCGCTCGGGAGCTCCTTCAAGAATTTATCTCATTCGTTCGAGTCTATCATCCTTGTGTGTTCAATCAATGTACACCAACATATGCGTATGATCAATAAGCACCCCAAACTCAAACAAATAAAATAATTTCTAATACTAAATCGCCTTCAAGCGGCATTCTAAAACAACAAAAAAGTTCAACCATGCAACCAATAGTCATACAAAATCCTAAACTAGCGTACAAACATCCATAACATCAGTAATGAATAATAGAACCTATCAATAGCAATCAAAGTGAAATAAATGCCCAAATAATCAATAGTGTAGTCAAAACAGTGCGCAATAGCATGTAAATGGGTAAATAACGCGTAGTAGTGCGTAAACAGGTAAAAATATGATAATCGAGTAAAAATTACTTAAATCACTTCCTAACATTTTTGTTTATTATTTACTAGGTCCATTTATCCTAAATATTACATTTTGTAGTTAGAAAATAGTTTAAAACATAAATCTATACTATATGAAAAATAAATTACAGTGATGGATAATATCACTCACCTTAGCCAAATCTTCCCAAACAAGCTCCAAAGCGTAGAGCTCACCAATATGAGTCCAATGGAAGAAACGATGTCCAATTACGAACTCGTATGCAAAAGATATGACATATATAAGTTACGCAATTTAAAACAACACCATTTAATATTAATTAATCTACTAATTACGAAATAACCCTTTGTATCATCTTCTCCAATCCCCCACAACCCTAGGTCGCGCAAACACTGCTTCAACCCATATCAAGACCATGCACTTACACCTATGATACAGAGCTATGGATCACGAAATTGAACATTGTCTTCACCATCCTCTTTCTCATCTCGAATTGCATGTGCCTAACATCACAAATCCTCACTCGGATGCCCCATAGAAAATGCGAAAATCACCATGCCCAGTCTAATAAAATGTTAGATGTTTCCATAAAGTTTACTTGTCGCGCAAGGAGAAAAATATAGCTTTCGAGCTTGCCTAAATTCAATTGCTTAAAGCCGAAGTGGAACCCTAGCATGAACTCCATGCACATCCATGGTTGGGACTGGCATCGCAACCCTCAATGAGAGCATAGGCATAGAGAGGACATCGTCGGGAGTTCCATGAAAGTGATCTTGTCATTTATAGTGGACTGGATTGATTGGATTAGATTTTTGAAGTAAAATGAACAAGGGAAACCATGGTTTGCACACAGGTAATAGAATGGAGAATAGGGGAAGAATGAATGGGTCGGGTTAGAATAGGGCTGGGCATATTATTATTTATTCTCTTTAATTCACAAATAAAGTCCAGAAACCTGCTATCTCCAATCAACACATGTCGTTTGTCGTCATTTATGTAAAAACACCCTTTGAAAACAATGGGACTACTCTCAAAATCCAAATTGATCGTATGTGGAAGTTAGATTTTCAAACTCGAATTATGGTGTCAGTTTCTTACAGAAATTGACACAGGTTTAATTTGCACATGGTTAAACCACACACCCGTTCGTTATGAAGCCTAGCGACGTGCAATAACTCACTACTACAATTCCAAAAATATAAGTTTTGTCGCAATGTGACTTCGAGCTCCTAAAACGAATATTTACACGTATTTCGATATCGTTATGACCACCGACTGGTCCAAACTCAAAATATAGTGATTTATATACTTATTATTCATGTAAACAACTATCCGGACTCAATGGAACTAGTATTAGTCGTGATTCAACCGTTTATGAAAAATATCATTTTGGAACCATTAATTGAGTAATTAACGATTAGTACTTAAATAAAGTATTTAAATATATAACAATTAAATATGGGTCAATACATAAGCTATGCAGGACTGTAATACTATCATAATTAGTAAATATTAGTGAGTCACCTATATGTACACAGTAAGACACAACTGTAGTGGTCTTGTACGGATAATCATATGATAATGGATGTGACATAATTCCCAAGGTAGGATTCAAGTTTGCATAGCTTGATTGATCGTAATCACTAATAGTCAACTACGCTAACCAGAAATCATGGTAATAATACAATGGAATGATATCTGGTAAATGTAGCTAACCCTTCACTAGGCATTGCTCTTGTTTTAGCCATATAAAATTAACATGTGTATGCATCATCAATTATCCTTTTCATACTTCATTACAGTAAACATTCACCGACACAACCGCTTCATTCCATTAACTGTTTGCCAATACCGACACTTCATTTTGGATAACATCCTTCACGTAAACGGTTATCAAAAGTGGTAACGGCACTAATAGAGAGTATGGTAGTCTCTGACCCAGTCTCTTTAACAATCAAATGTCTGGTTTATGCACAAAATGTCCATTTTATGCATCGTTTGTTCATTTAAATTTTCCAAAAACATATCAGAATTTCATTTTAAAACATCATCATCTAAATTTAAAAAATTAATTAAATTTTTTTTTTGAGTTAGTAACATGACATTTAAATTTCATATTACAGTTGATAACAAAATAAACATTAGGTATCAATTTTTTTTTATATTTTCAAATCTTTAAATTCATATTATAAAATTTTAAACTTTTAAAATTATTTAATTTGAATAAATTCAAATTAACATCAAATTAAAAATTTAAAAATTTTAAGTTCAAGCTACATTATTAAAACCATTATATTTAAACAAATTCTCATTATTTAATTTTCTATCCTAGGACTAAATGGGCATTTATAATTCATAATTAAATGAGTATATATAATTTTAACATGTATTTAATTGTCATGGGTATAATTTTTCTGGAAAGGTAGTATCCATACGAGATATCTTGCCCCCACTTCTTTTGCTTTGCTTGAATTGCCCGTTTGCAAAGGAGGTTTAGGAAATGTCAACACCAAAGTTTGGAATGTTGCAGTAATTGGTAAGCACATTAATGATATCCTGAATAATAATAGTACTTTGTGGTCCATGACTTATGTGATTAAAGATCAAAATTTCTGGATGATGAAAACACGTCAGGGTAACATTTGGACATATAAAAGTATTAACAAGCTTAAACACAAACTTATCCCCTTTTTCAAAATTGGGAAAGTGACCTTTGATCGTATCCGGTTTTGGGAAGATCCTTGGGTAGATTATGGTTTTATTATTAATGACAAAATAACACACATGAAAAAAAATCACCTCTGGCATTCACAGCAATAGGATAGTTGATGATTTTGTTGTTCATGGCAATTTGGCCATGCCTTTTACCACTAACCAAAACCTGTAGGCAATATGGAATAGAATTTAAGCAACAGACATGACAACCAATGGAGCTCAACATTCTTCTTGGGTTTGGCAAGGTGAGAGTTTCATGATTAAGCAACTTTACCTTAAATCGCATGGTACATCATTTTTAGTTGAATGCAGATGGCAAAAATGTATGTGGAGAAGTGACAATAATGCAAAGGAAAATCTTGGGCTTTGGAAGGTTATCAACAAAGCACTCCTTACAAAGGAAAAGCTAATCAACTTTGGGATAAATCTGAATGCTAGCTGTGTTTTTTGTGATGGTACGGTTGAAAGCTTGCATCACCTTTTCTTCGAATGCATGGTAACACAGTAGGTCTGGAAAGATATTATCATGCAAGTGGGCTACATGAACTATCCTACTTCTAGCGCAGATCAATGGGCAGTTAACAAAAGAAAGGCGGGTATGAAGAAACCAAGGCCAAGAATGTTCACCTTTTTGCTGAAGAAAACTGTTAATAGCATATGGAAACAACAAAATTACAGGTTTTTTGGCAACTTGCTTACGAGCAACTCCCTTTGGAAACAACAATTGTGGCGAGACATCAGAGATGGCCTCAAGTTCCTTAGATTCACATATGATCCGGGAATTTTAGTGTCATAACTGAACTTTCTTCCTTTTTGTTAATACGTGTTTTGTCTTCGTTTAGTGTAGTCGTTGATATGCTTTGTTATCCCTGTGCTCCTTTGTTTCTTTTACTATCTTTGTATCTATGTAATCTTCCTTGCATATCAATAAAAGTGGTAGGAGTCCACTCAAACCCGTCGGCTTTGCCAAAAAAAAATTGTCTTAGGTATATATCGTTTCGACCTACTTTTTAATTTAGGTTTTCAATATTCAAATAATCATTGTGAAACTTTATACAATTACAATATTATATAGGGTAGCAATATGGGTACATCATAATAATATCATCCAGTTAAACATCATATCATCAATTAACAGCTATAGGCTTATACATATAATCGACATCCAAAACGACCATTCAAACATATACACTAATAGTATTAACTATTACTATCGGATGTTCGACTATCAGTGATATTTAATTTCAATATCGATTTATAAAATTTCGAATCAATAAATTCATTTAATTTGTTTCGAATTTCAATTAATGTAAATTCCAGTTAAATTTCCAAGTAATGAAATTTTATTCTTATTTTATATTTTTCAAAATGAAAATTTATTACACAAATTTATTCCAACCGATAAATCTTATGTTCATTTTATTTCAGTCTATTCCAACATGATACAAATGTTTAACAGTCAAATCAATTCATTTCAAGTTCAGTTTAATTGCCTAAATATGACAACAATCATTAAATTAACATGAAATTTAATTCATTCTAAGTGGATTTAAAATTTTGATTGCATTACATACATACATACATATATATATATATATATGCCATAAACTACAAAAACTCATAATTTTTTGATAGTTTCCGAACGAGTTGCATGTTATTCGGAATTTTGCCACGAATCCATAGGAAGAAATCATGTCTAATTCAGAGTTCATACATAAAATTTGTTTAAATCATAAGATTTATTAATAACATAAAAAATTGGCCTAAGCTCAGTTTTACTTGAATTAAATTTGCAAAATGCATACCCTTCATGTTAAGCACACACCCTACCAGTTAACCGAGAACAAACAACCCATAGTATTGTGTCGCTATCAATGATATCTTCGACCACCAATTCCCAATTTGATTCTACCAGTACTTGCCCATCACTAATGTCACCCTCAGCCGAAGTTTTGTCACCTTCGGACACTCTAGCTGTCGGCAAATGGCTACAAACGATATCACGGTTTTGCAAAATCATGGTGAATCCAAACAACTGTGTCATGGTCTATGAATGAATTCCCATTGTCCTCTCGTATAAGCCTACACTCTTTAATCGCCTATTTTTTGCTAATCCACTATTAATTTTTTAATAGAGAACATAAACTAAAGGAGATCGTCAATTTTTAGTCAAACCGAGACTCGAATTGAAAAATGAATTTCAAATCCTCTTTGATTACCAAAAAAATGTCATCCTATATATAAAAATAGTGTGGTGCTGAGGGCACCCCAATATGTTCTTCCTAGTACGACAATTAAAAAAAAATAAAACTCATTAAATTTTGTATGCTTCCTAATACCACATTACCTTTCCATTCTAATCTCTCACTTAATCATTATTTGTCGAACTAATCACGTACTAAGCTAATTCAAAAACCCTAATCTTTCGTAATCGTTGTCTTCTTTGCATCTCTCGCGGAAAAATTCAGATTCATACGGTAATTTATCAGTTATTTGATGATCTGAAAAACCTAATCTCCCACTTCATCTTCTATTGTATTTTCCTTGGAATTGCGGCGTCAAACTTGTTGATCGGTTATAGATCTAGGGTTTACCTCGTTGATCATTTTAAAAATGAAGACAAACGAATATCGAGCGAAATAGAAATTGGGTAAAACAGTGTGGTAGCCCCTATTTATTTTAAGTGTGTGATATTAAGACGAGTGTAATACTAATTTTTATGGTATTTTTTAGTCGCGGTATTAGGAAGAACATATTGGGGTGCACTTAGCACCACACACAAAATATACGTTTTAGATATTTCTAAAGGCTAATTCTATTCATACACCAACAATCTCTTAACATACACCACAAAATAAAATAAACTATCATATATCAAAATTTACTTTACATACATCGTCTCTTTTACAATATTAGCATTGTTTTATTCTTTACCATCTTCCTTTTTTAAAACTTTAAACTTATTTACAGAAAATAAGAAATTTATAGCACTAAAAAGGGTTTTTAGTTTAGTAAAATGAATTTTAATTTTTTGAATATAGGGTGACCAATTTATTATGCTAGATTTTAGTATGTCGATCGATTGATTGAAAGACTGTTATAAGCGTTGAATATTTATATTTGATGCTTATACAGTGTAGAATGCACTTTGGATGATGGTTGATTATTAGTCATTGTTGATATATACATGCGTTGTATGGAAATCCATAGAAATAAAATCTATGGTAATTGATTGGGCCTCACTCCAGTTTTGAAATAGAATATTTGAAAATAGAAATATTTGAAATAGAATATTTGAAAATAGAAACATATGAAGCCGTGTTGATTAGATTGACGCCATTTTGACGTGAACGATATTTATATCGATTATATTCGTTTTTTTTATGAATATTGAAAAGTTCTTTCAAAATCGAATATATAGAAGTGAATTCGAATTGAAATTGAATAGAAACGAATTTAAATTGAATAGAAATGAATTCGAATTGAAATTGAATATAAATGAATTCGAATTGAAATTGAATATAAATTAATTCGAATTGAAATTGAAGGAATTGAAATTGAATTGAATTGAAAACAAACTGAAATTGAATTAGAAATCAATTTGAATTGAAATCAATTTGAAATGAATTTATAAGGAAAAATTCAGTTTTGATTTGAATTAGAAATGAAGTTGAAATCGTTTTGAAAACGAATTTAAAACGAATTATAAAAATACGTTTTTAAAAGGAAATCGATGAAGTATATATTATATATATAATCTAATGGCCTGAATAGAACGCACCGCGCTGCGGTAGTTCGCGAATTTCGACCATTGACTTCGAACGAATAATACGGGAGATCCGACCATCGGATTCTCCTAAAACCGGAACTGTTGGGTTCGTATCGAAAAGAGTTTTCTAACGATTATTAGAAATTAGAAATCTAACGGTTGGATTTGGAATTATGTCCAAATCAAATTTGAAAAAGGTCGCTGTAAGTGCAGTTCGATGGTCGTTGATGGAAATCGACTGTACGGGCCTTGATAAAATTATTAAAAATAGTAATAATTTGTGTAAAATCATAAGAAATGATTTGGGAAAAATTGGGATGAAAAACTCCATATTTGAAAAGATAAAAATAGATTTTTATCGAAATGAACTAGTTTTGAACTAGAACTATAATTCTATTTATTTTTTAAATAAATAAAGTGAATTTGAAATGGTTTTGAAATATAACCAGAATTTCCAATAATTGAATTGGAAGGGATTTGAATAGAAATTGTCTTTGGATTATTTCGATGTTGGAATTCGTGATTATACAGATGTGGTTATGGAAATTTGAAAGATATATATTTATATCGTTATTTCCAATACGGCATTTGTTAGTCGTAGAATTTGATATTGAATATAAGTCAATATATTTTCTATTCAGAGCCTTGTATTTAATATCAAATGTGATTTGGGGTTTGTCGTGAATGGTGTCTTCATCAACACTATTCTTAAGCCCAGTTGAGAAAAAGATTAAATCTTTTATTTAGATTTAATGAATTGTACCAGTTAAATAATATTTAATTGGAATTGAATTCGAATTGATTCTTGGGTTTATCGTGAACGGTGTTTTAAATAACACTTGTTCTTTAACCCGATAATTAATGAAATGTGATTTTGGGTTGTCGAGAACGGTATCTTCAATAATACTGTTCTTAGACCCAAAGAAGTTAAGAAAATCAGAAACTAACTAGAGATTAGTTAAGTTGAATGGTTTCAAAGGTATTGATCTGATGTTGGTTTCAGCCTTCGAGGTTAATACTTAGGGAATTGGTCACTTGCTAATTTACGGTTAGGGACTGATTGAAATGTGATGTGATTTTGGGTTTATCGTGAACCGTGTTTTAAATGACACTGATTCTTTAACCCAGTCACAGATTAAAACTAAGTGGAGTTTTAATGAATCGTTAATTAGATTGAAATGATCGAGAATGGAGTATCACCAGTTTAGCTCCAGGCGATAGTTAAATCTTTAATTAGATTTGAACATGAAATGGTAATTGAATTTACCGATAACACCGTGGTGTTAGATATGAAGTATTACCAGTTTTACTTCATGGGATGAATAGGATGGGATTGGGAAATTAAAACAAATGATTACTCCGATAAGATTCGTTAATCCCGACTAGTTTGAAGTGATATTGAAAATGAAGATTAAAGAATAAATTTAAAGGATTTATCTTTGATAAAATTAATGGGAACCTTTCCCTAAGAATGTGAAGTTTAGAAACTAATTGTCGGTTAGCTAAGCTGAATGGTTTGCTGGATATTGATCTGATGTTAGTTTCGGCCTTCGGAGTTAATATTTGGGGAATTATTCTCTTGATTAATTTACGGTTAGTGACTGATGAATTGGAATGAGGCGTATGTTGTGTTTGTGTAACACTTATTTAAATATACGCGAGTTATTCGGAAAGACCGGGTTTATCCCATTCTGAGTAACTGATACGACGATAAGTCGAAGATGAAGACGGTAGCCGAAGACCGGAGGTCTTCATGTCGTTTGGATAATTACTGATGGTCATGATTGGGCTGTACACCCAAGAAGATGGAAACAGTTGGTGATCGTCCAGACGTACTTGGAGATCGATGGATATGCAGGGTACTAGGTGCCTCCGGTTTCGTTCAGACCCAGAACGGACATGTAAATGGACTGTGTGTCTGACATTGGATTTTAGTCTGTGTGATTGATTTCTATTAAATATATATCTGTTTGGCGGCGGAGAATTTATTCTCTTGCTTAACGCCCTTCTCTGAGACGTACAAGCTCAGGGGTTATATACTGATGGATATCAAACGCATAGAGTGAATTGCTGCCTAAGTGGCAAATGATCAAGGCTTCTGTTGAAAAGCAATGTCTTGTGGTTGATGATCAAAGCACCGCCTGTGTGGCATAGCTTTGTGTATCATGAATTCGCGAGCCTCACACCCCGGTTGTGAACCAGAAATGGGAGAGGACCTCAGGGAGGGCATGCGTTTCTTTCTAGCTAGGATGGTGTCAGTGACCTACCAGCCCTGACATTTATATACTTTTCACCTGTGTGGTTGTTGCTGTTGCGAGGCGCCTCGGTTAGATCGGACGATCCGGGTCCGTTGGAGTCATTCGTTGGCTCATTTACGCCCCAAAGGGCGGGGAAACGTAGTGTTCAGACATAATAATCCACATCGGTGGACCGGCCCTGACGTTCCAAGGGGCAGTTGCGGTTGTTCCTGAGGCTCGGGCTAGACAGTCTCGAATCGGTGGAGGACGATCCTTGGCCTCGGTTCGCAGACGGAAACCCAACTTCCAAATACGTGACATTTGCGGTTTTATTTGTAGAGCCTAGTATGGCGACATGATATATGGTACCTATGTCGTCTATGATTGATACTTATGATTTGAAGTTGTTTTATACACTATGCACTTATAGTAGTATCAAATGATTTGTTTTAAACGTACTAAGCATATATGGCTATTATAAGGGAAAACCCTATCCCCCGGCTTGCGTTGCATTGTGTGATAGGACCTGGGTCTTATAATAGCTTCATTTTTCTCTATTTAGCATTGCGCTGTTTGTTTTATGCACTGGTATTCTTGGGAGGAAACCCGTTCCGTGTTATACGGCGTGGTCCCTTGATTTACCTAACTTTAAAGTAAAGTTTTAAATAACTGTTTTAGTTCTCACACCAGTCCCATGACTGACCTGGAGTTTATTGTTTTACCCTAAAATCTGGGTGCCCTTATTTTGACATGGGCAGCTAGTAGTTTTGGTTTTGCAGATTTATATTCACAGGATCCTGGTTTACAGCTGGAATGATATTCGGAAAGCTTTGTATCCGTATATCTACCTCTAGTTGTGTATTGTATTATTTTCCGCGGCTATGTATTTAAATGTAATTTAAATCTCTGATATTTCTGTGTAATATTCATTTTTACTCTGTATATTCTTGTATTCTGATGGAATTGTTGTAATATACAATGAAATGTTCTTCCGTCTGCGTTCTGATTTGACTTGTCCTCACAGTAATTCGTTCTTTCTCTTCTCTTCGGAGACCGGGGAAGTTCGGGTCGCTTCATTTGGTATCAGAGCTTTGGTTTACAAGCTCAGAGAACAGGACACATTAGAACCATACGAAAGAATTCATCAGATATTGGATTAGCAATATCCAATGAGAATGACTCGTTAGAGATGGGATCAGTAGTATCCCAAAACGAGTGTGAAGAGTATATTTTTAAAATTGAAAACAATTTTTGTTTTGAAAATTTATATCAATTATACGTATTTGATTATTTATTTATATTGATTTGGACAATCCAATATAAAGGTTTTGCATATACGCCTTGCAAACGTATATTTGAAATTTTAATATACTGGGTAGATATAGAATCCCACTGTAGTCGCCCGGGAATGATTCTGATGATGGGTACCCATCATCAGTGTTGTGTTCGAGTTTCGAAGGTGTGATATTTATATATTTCCATTAGACTGGTGTGAGAACCAAAATATAGCTAGAATACATTGTTGTGAATTGGCACCAAAAATGTGATTTTTAACTATATATCAAAATTATGAATTTGAAACGCTAATCAACTAATTGATTGATGGTTGTGTTGTTTGATTATTGTTTGAATAATTAAATGTTGAAACTTTAACCAAATTGGTCAAATAGTGGACTGTATTGAAATTGGTCGTATTTTCTTGCATATACATGTACTTACATTGAACAGGTCATCGCAAGGAGGCTAGAGCAGAAGAATAAAATTGTTTGCCCGACAAATAGGTACATGTTTACCATAATTTACTGTTTTGTTTGGATGATGATGATTTTATGAGCCGATTGGCTAGCCGCTTGGCTTTTTCTTTTTTCTTTTTGAGATCAGAGGGCCTGTATGGCAATTTCGGGATTTTCCCGTGCTCCCGGTGCAGGGGAGGTTATGGCGAAATTTTTCGAAAATTTAGGGTGTTAGCCAAATTTTTGAGATTTTTGAAAAGTTCTTAGAAACTGAAAAGTTGAAGAACTTAAGCCGTAATCAAAATAATGGAAGTTGAGTTGATTTGTGAAACAACTTTCGGCTTTGTTCCTTTTTGGGGACGAAAAGTTTTAAGTGGGGGAGATTGTAATAACCCTGAAATCTTTGCTAGTTTAAAATTTTTATTTTGGCAATTTTAGCGAATTTTGATTATTTAAAATAGATTATTTTAAATAATACCGACGAGAAAATTTATTTTTGAATAGAATTCGAACGTATATATTATATAGATCGTCGTTAGAATATAAATAATTATATATAATTATAAAAGGAATTGGAAATGGCGCAGTAGTTCGATAATTCGATTTCAAAATTCAATTGAACATACCGGGTGAAAAATAAACCGGATTTTAGTGAAACCAAAAATAATAGAATCTAATTGATAATATCTTTCCAACGAATCTGAAAAATCAGAATTTCATAGCGGGAATCAAAAGATATGTCCAGTTGAAATTTCTGAATAGTCGCTATGAAATTCAGGCCCTTAAAAATAGCCATTTTGCAAACGACCTCGGATTTCGACGAAACCACTTTTGTTGGGTCCGTGATGTAAAGTTATTGCTAGATTCCAAATTTCATAATTTTTCGAATTAATATGTGAGCGTTGCAAAGGAAAACATGTTTGACCAGTTTTAATTGATTTTAATCGACTGGAAAATGGCCATTTTTCAAACGGTCTCAGAATACGACGAAACTAGTTTTGTTAGGACCGTATCGTCAATACGAAGCTAGAAAATATTTTTGTGGAATTTTTCGAGTTAGTATGTGGCCCCGGTAAATTGAATTGTGCATTCAAATTCAATATATAGAGTTATATGTTGATTTTGATGAGAACTAATCGAAATAGTCGAATCAGCCTGCGATACATTTGCCATTGTGTTCGGAATGGGGGTGAAACGCTATGGACGACAGGCTGTGGGCCTCGTTTAGAGGTCGTATGAAAAAGTCAACTTTCAGAAATTAAATAATTAAAATAATTAAAAATAAAACCACCCTTTTTCCTCTCCTATACCTTGGCCCCCGTTTCACCATTCGGAAAAGAAAGAAAAAACACTAAACTAATCGCGCCGCGCCCCCCCATCAGCGACGCCACCACGTCGATCGACCCCCCTCCTCCATCTGCCGCCCGCGCGAACCCCCCCCCTCCTCCATCTGCCGCCTGCGAAACCCCCCCCCCCCCCCACTCTGTTGCGATGCGCGACCCCCTTGGCCACCACCCTCGCTCCGACAACTTCCCCCTCCGCCTGCAAGACTCCGGCGCGTCCTTCCTCAGCTCGATTCCGACAGTGAACCCCCTCCAAACGAAAAACAGTAAGTGTGTTTTTAATTTAATTTAATTTATCTATTTTATATGAAATTTGCTTTAAAAATCTGAAATGATATAAATGTACAGATTTGAAAATAAAATCGTGATTTTTATAGTGTATTCATATAAATAAAGATGCGATTTTTATACGGTGTTCATATGGACGAAAGATTATATTTTTATTTTATATATGAAGCGAAAGATTAGATTTTTATTTTATATATGGAGTGAAAGATTATATTTTTCTATATGAAAAGATTACATTTTTATAAAAGAAAAGATTAGATTTTTATTCATATGAACGATATGTAAAAATTAGATCTTTATTCATTTAGAAAAAATTCGATTTTTATATATTGAATAGCGAAGTAAAAATTCGATTTTTATATATTGAATAGCGAAGTAAAAGTTCGATTTTTATATATTGAATAGCGAAGTAAAAATTCGATTTTTATATATTGAATAGCGAAGTAAAAATTCGATTTTTATATATTGAATAGCAAAGTAAAAAATTCGATTTTTATATATTGAATAGCGAAGTAAAAATGGGATTTTTATGTATGTAGAGAATACGGGCAGTGGAAGTGACAAAAGGAAGAGCGACGAAGATTTCTACAAAGAAGAGTCGTGGTGTATTGGATTAGCTATCAGTGAGAACTTCTCACCTTTAATTTATTTTCTAGTTAAAAATATATACTAGGATGCAGACTGTGTTTAGTAGCACCCGACACCCGTCGTCCACAGACCATGGACGGCTTGTATGCTTGGTTGTTTGATTTTGATGTGTAGTTGATTGTGTGATGTGATGTGAAATGAAATAAAATATTTATATAGTTAAAAATATTTTATAGTTAAAAATAGAATTTTTAACGTGCATATGAAATGAAATAAAAATAAACAAATCGGACGATTTGTTTATATACACACATTTGACTGACATTGATTGGGACGATAAATTTTACACATCGCCCAGCTGCACAAATAAAATCTGTGTGTGATTGTTTGAAACCCCACACGGGTATTGGGATGATATTTGACGTACACTAATCCCGATTGTTTAGTTGTATGTCGATCGATTGATTGACAGACTGTTATAAGAGTTGAATATTTATATTTGATGCTTATACAGTGTAGAATGCACTTTGGATAATGGTTGATTATTAGTCATTGTTGATATATACATGCGTTGTATGGAAATCCATAGAAATAAAATCTATGGTAATTGATTGGGACTCATTTTAGTTTTGAAATAGAATATTTGAAAATAGGAATATTTGAAATAGAATATTTGAAAATAGAAATATATGAAGCCGTGTTGATTAGATTGATGCCATTTTGACGTGAACGATATTTATATCGATTATATTCGTTTTTTTTATGAATATTGAAAAGTGCTTTCAAAATCGAATATATAGAAATGAATTCGAATTGAAATTGAATAGAAATGAATTCGAATTGAAATTGAATAGAAATGAATTCGAATTGAAATTGAATATAAATTAATTCGAATTGAAATTGAATATAAATTAATTCGAATTGAAATTGAAAGAATTGAAATTTAATTGAATTGAAAACGAACTGAAATTGAATTAGAAATCAATTTGAATTGAAATCAATTTGAAATGAATTTAAAACGAATTTATAAGGAAAAATTCAATTTTGATTTGAATTAGAAATGAAGTTGAAATCGTTTTGAAAACGAATTTAAAACGAATTATAAAAATACGTTTTTAAAAGGAAATTGACGAAGTATATATTATATATATAATATAATGGCCTGAATAGAACGCGCCGCGGCAGTTCGCGAATTTCGACCATTGACTTCGAACGGATACTACGGGAGATCCGACCGTCGGATTCTCCTAAAACCGGAACCGTTGGGTTGGTATCAAAAAAAAATTTCTAACGATTATTAGAAATTAGAAATCTAACGGTTGGATTTGGAATTATGTCCAAATCAAATTTGAAAAAGGTCGTTGTAAGCGCAGTTCGATGGCCGTTGATGGAAATCGACTGTACGGGCCTTGATAAAATTAATAAAAATAGTAATAATTTGTGTAAAATAAAAAGAAATAATTTGGGAAAAATTGGGATGAAAAACTCCATATTTGAAAAGAAAAAAATAGATTTTTATCGAAATGAACTAGTTTTGAACTAGAACTATAATTCTATTTATTTTTTAAATAAATAAAGTGAATTTGAAATGGTTTTGAAATATAACCAGAATTTCCAATAATTGAATTGGAAGGGATTTGAATCGAAATTGTCTTTGGATTATTTCGATGTTGGAATTCGTGATTATACAGATGTGGTTATGGAAATTTGAAAGATATATATTTATATCGTTATTTTCCAATACGGCATTTGTTAGTCGTAGAATTTGATATTGAATATAAGCCGATATATTTTCTATTCAGAGCCTTGTATTTAATATCAAATGTGATTTGGGGTTTGTCGTGAATGGTGTCTTCATCAACACTATTCTTAAGCCCAGTTGAGAAAAAGATTAAATCTTTTGTTTAGATTTAATGAAGTGTACCAGTTAAATAAAATTTAATTGGAATTGAATTCGAATTGATTCTTGTGTTTATCATGAACGGTGTTTTAAATAACACTTGTTTTTTAACCCGATAATTAATGAAATGTGATTTTGGGTTGTCGAGAACGGTATCTTCAATAATCACTACACCAAAACAGTGGATTCCCAACAAGTATATGTGTTACAAATCATTTCTGTAACACTTTTATGTGTCACCAACGGCGTGTGAGGAATTTCCTGTAACACTTATAAGTGTTACGAACAGAGTAACTGCTAACACTTATAAGTGTTACAAACAAATTAACTGCTAACGCATATAAGTGTTACAAACATATTCATTGCTAACACTTATAAATGTTGGAACCATAAGATATGGTAACATTTATAAGAGTTACAAACATATTCATTGCTAACACTTATAAATGTTGAAACTATAAGATATGGTAACACTTATAAATGTCAGTATCATAATCCTACTAACTCTTATAAATGTTGGTATATATAAATTGCTAACACTTATATGCATCACAGTACGAAATTAAGTTCTTCTCTATTTTTTACATGATTAATATTAAAACTCTCAAAACAAATGAATATAACATATCTTTGTGATTTTCAATACACATATATAATTCAACATATCAATTCAATATAAGAATTAGTACACTTCCATATCTCAAATTCAACAATGTCACATTTTCATAGTACTCAAATTTGAGCTACATGCTTCCGATTTCAAAATACCATAATATCATGTCCAAACTGTAAAATATAAATGCACTCATCACATTCCAAAAACTTTAGAGATAAAATCATTGTCAAGGTCACACGTGTTTGCTTTCTTTATGTTATATCCCTCCTCTACGACTGCCTACAAAATATAAATGCACTCATTTTTATAAGAAGAAAAAAATGACAAGTTGCAATGGAACATTTTTCACTAAGGTGATACATGCATCAACAATCAAAAAACAATCCTTACAACGGCATATCCACCAATTAAGTAAATAGCTTAAAGATCACACATAAATAGATATGCTTTTGCTGAGTACAAACATAAATAGAAAAACATACATCACACATAAATAGATATGCTTTTGCTAAGTACAAACATAAATAGGAAAACATACAGCTTATGAATTTGAAATAACTTGATATCTTTCTATCATAAAAAGATAACAAAGCCAGCTTATGAATCAGTGATGGAATGGCATGATTGAAATTCGGTAAAAATGTATTAAAAATGTGAATACTAATTCGGGATGCACAATTAAAAATGTATTAAAAATGTGAATACTACTTCAAGAAATTCGATAAACTCTTAGAATGATATGTTGTATAAGCAAAGAATAAAACAGAGAAATGGTTTCACTAACAACAAAAAATAATGAATAATGCACAATTATACTCAAAAGTGGAACAACATCTAAGATAAACAAGATAAAGAAGAGCAACACAACATGATGACATACCATAGTGCAAGCACAAAACATAGCAAGTTCAGACAAAGGAATTTGACATCAATCCATGAGGACAAAAGTTTCACAAATGTAAAGGTCACAACTTCAGGATGCATAACGGAAGGGTCCAAAGTAGTAAAGCAAAACAACAAATTTATGGGTCTAAACAACTCAACGATGGCAGTTTTCTATCCGATTTCAGTGTCAGATTTGGGGTTAAACTTGAATAAAGTGAAATAATAAGAGGGCTCTTACCTTTTGGAAAGCAGTGAGAGAATGCAAAGGCTTGGCCTTCGATTTAAAAGCAACAACTTGGAGTCTTTGACGATGGCTAATTGGACTTCAGGTGATTTGCATTACAATCACTCATCATTCCCAATTATAACATATTCGCTTCTTAAATATGTAGATATATGTATATTGCTAGATGTCATTATTTTTGTTTGCATATAATCAAACAATATGTATATATATACATCCTTATTATTTTGTGAATCCATATGATTTTATTCAAACAGCGGGTATTCATTTAGGTTATGCACACACACAAATAATCCATCTTTAGCCATATATATTTTCACTTATAATACTTACTGATTTAAATTAACATTATTAATTAGCGTGTGGGTTTGTGTGTGCTTAGGGTCATCACATCTACCCCTCCTTTTAAGAATTGTGTCCCACAATTTCCTCGTACTTACTTCAAGTATCTTCCTCAATCAATTATCCTCAATAATCTGATTCAACAATCCCAAGCCTGTCACTTGGATCATTCATATACACTTTACCCTTCCTTCTTTTCTAAACAATAAATTCAACTTATGTACTTGTGTAAATATTAATTAGTTCTCACATATCCTGCTTTTCGTCCAATAGGTTTATAACAATCTTTTTAATAACATACATGTTTATTTCTATGAATGTTTGCTTAAAGTCAGGTTCTTTAAAACATTATTTTCTTTTAGCATGCACAACTTCTCAGGCTCAGATATGTACATCATACATATGATGTCCTTTTGAAGCATCTGATTGCCAAAAAGAATTTTCTAGCATAATCTAGCATTATATGATTTCAGATAGTAGTAGCATTTGATTATTTAAATTCAAACTGGAATACTATGATATCCTTTTATTCCACTTATGTTTTTATAGTATGCAGCATGCCTATATCTTTCTTATAATTAAATATTGGCATCTTCTTAATAGCATAACCAGCTCTTAAACGTCCTCTCTTACATAACAGGTATACTTCCAAAACCAGTTTTTTTTCTTCCAAATATTTCCTTTTTGAGAAATCAAATTAAAACTGGAAGTTGTGTCAGGGTATCACAGTATAGCTTGTACCCCTTATATGATTCCCCTGAATAATCTACCTTATATGCATTATGTTTTTACATTCAAACTCATTCCTGTACATGCTCTTTTTATTCCATTTGCCTATAAATCCAGAAATCTTCTGTCGTTTTAACCCCTCTAACTCAAACCATTTCAATAATTAATTTTAATCCATACCTTAATGTGGATAGTTTATCAATTTTCCAGTTTAATCCCTGTTCTGACCACAAAATTTTCATTAATCCTGATTTAATCCCATCATTTTTCAGTAACATGGTACTCAGCATTTAAATTCTCTAATTTTTACTATGAATTTTTCCTCCCTTATAGGTTATTTATCAATAATTTTGAGTATCTTTTAACATTAACCTACTTCCAGCATATTAAACCTCACTAAATACATATTAAAACATAAATTGGCCATCCACTCAGGTCATTTCACATACCCAATGTAAATTTTCAATCTATCATTTCATTATAAAATACTGATTTATTTTAGCAAAACATTTAACAGATTTTAATCATTGCACTTTTTATGCTTATAAAACAGCAACTATCCAAAGAATTTTTTAACATACTTTTAACATTAATCTTTAACAAACAGTTTGCATGAAACATCAATGATTTATATAGCACCTCAACAACTTAATATATTGTTAAACCTGAACATTTTTAATTCCATTTTCAAACTAAAATGATTTGTTTTCATGAAGAGCTGAAACTTCTTCTAATTACATGACAACAAGCATCCAATGTCTAAACAAATCATGCTACATTCAGATAAACAGCCACACGTGTTTTTCATTATCTCTTGGTTTCAATTAAAGTACTCACATAAATTTTCATTCCAGGTGCCTTACTGTTTGAGCATAATCATATATATTATTTATAAGCTATTTCTCTTACTTCCCGTAGCTTATAACCGGAATACATATTTTAATTATCAACCACTTCCAGAGAAGTTTTTGCATTCTGATTACTACTTTAATTTTAAGTAACAGTTCATACATGCTTCTAACTGAACATACATTCTGATTACTACTTTCATTATAATAAATAGCATGTTATTCATCCTGAATTATTCAGCCATTTAATGGCAGACCTTAGTGATAAACGCACCTTTCCGAAATGTATAATTACCTTAAAGTAATTCTTAATTCCTAAAGAAATACCATGCCAACTAAAGCCTATTCATACTTTTATATTACTAAAATTTTCAACCTTACTGGTTGATCTTGACAAATCAAAGATTGCTAAACATTATCATTAGCGCAACCTGTACTTCGGACCTTCTTAACAGCTAGATTAACAAGTGCAGATTTTTCTGTTTTTTTTTTTTAATATATCAAGCTTTCTCTATAAAGCCATAGAATGATTAAGGCATACATAACCTTTATCAGCCTACCATCTATAACTGTCAATCTATGCACAAAACAGGTATATTTATATGCATTTTTGGTTACATTAAAACCCGTACCTTCTAATTTATTTCTATACAAAACTGGCATAATTTAAACAATGGTTCTAGCAAATATACTTAATTGTTCGGTTATATCTAAGTTTGGGCAATTAAACACCATTCAAACCAACTTAAATGTTTTGCTCATCTCTTTTAAATTTGCTTAAATTTAGAAATAAGGAATTCAACGTAAATATGGTATTTCTTTGGCCCTACTCGGTGAATAAAAGGAAATACTTATTACACAGCTTTAATGCATATATGGCCTACCTTGATCTATTCCATGGTTCATTTTCGTATGGATCAAATCTACACAGCCATATTTAATTTTTAGAGCAGTGAACAATCTCATCAGCTCAAATTTGGACATAAAGTCAAATTAGACCAATTCTTGTTTCATACCCCTAAAACCTCTATGTTTCCAAATGATGCCAAGTTATTTATTAAACTATTTATCATTTATCATATACAGTAGGTGTTCAATACTGATCATACCCCCAAATTATTCTTGCTTTTATACCAAACCCAAACTAAATGCTTTTAACACCACATAAATGTTCAAGGGATATATCTCAGCAGCTTAAGGTACCCAATACTCAAATCAATGAATAATACTTGCTCAACACAGAAATATAAACACTTATAAAAGATTCTTGCTGTCTTACTTCTTTTTATGCTTATCATTACATGATTCTAACTATTTTTACAACATGCTGCATAAGAAAACCACAAGCATATATCTCTTATATGCCTTGTTTCCCTTCTTGTCATGGAACACATAAATAATAACACTTCTGCATGTTTTTATACTCCTGGGTTAAATAAGAGAACAAATGCATATATTGACTATATTACATGCTCTCTCTATTCATTACATATGTAGATGGCTATTCACAAAAATGTATCCCCATATATATATTATTACCCACTCAAATATTAACATTGATATTTTTACATATTTAGATTCAAATCTGATAATTTTCTAGAAAACAACCATACCCATTTATCAATTAAATGGCATAACTTTCTTCTTTAAAAAGATAATACATATGAGCACGTATATATTTACCAACAATGTCAAAGGAACTAAGATGTCATGCATACAGTTCCCTTACTGCTATTTCTTGCATATAAATTGATAAATATACAAATCTACCCATGTTAAACCATTCTACATAGGAAACAACACATGCTTATATCAATTATAAACCATGCTCCTTCTCTAGTACATACTGATGCACATAAGTCTATATATACCACTATTTAACTCATATAAAATTGAACATCTATCCATGCAAATGGCTTTTACTCAACAGGCTTTTAAAATCAGTTTCAATGCAATCTTAACATTGCCCTTATATCACATTTTACTATCATTTTTATCATTTGATTTCTACACCAGTGAACACATGTTCTCAATAATATATTATTCTTTATAGTGTCAACTATCCTCAATCACAACAACACATCCAAACATGAAAACACATAGCACATCCATGTACACATAATAACAAGCATTCACTTCACTATTACTCATCAGATCCATCTGTATAATAAGTGTGTACAGCCTATCATTACTGGAATGTATAACAATTTTACAAATCCTTCCTACAAAGCCTCTTCTATTTAGTTTATATCTATGCACACAACAAATAGGAAAACAATCAGCAACCATACACCCACTCACAAATATCATACATGTTAACTCGTGAATCACCCAATCGGTGTATAAATGCATTTCGTCATACTAAGCATGAAATCGAAGACACATACAACTAACAGACTGCCTACAAAATAAGGTCATAGTACCTAAAAAGTGAGAATACACTCACCACGCTTTTGATCCTCGATCTCGTCCTCTTAGATTTAATTTAGACTCTCGAGCTCTCAGATTATGTTGCTGTCGCTCCTCTCGACTCCATCTCCCTCTCTGATTCTAGCTTTATCTTTGAATCGAGACACCGTAGTTTGATTTTCCCCCATTTTAATTTTCTAGGGTTTTAATTAGTTGTGGATTGAGAAACGAGTTGAGAAGCGAAGTCCATTTCTCTTTTTAATTGCTAAAGACGCGGCCTTCAGAGGAATAAGCGTTGGGGGAAAAAGAATTGAGGCAACAATTAGGTTATGGCTGAGAACTTACCCTTTTGCCCTTAGAAAATAAGAGTTGACCAAACATAACAACACATAAAAGTGTTGGCACATTTTTGGTGACACATTTTTCCTACCGCAACACATATTAGTGTCACTAGTCTATAACACATATAAGTGTTGGCAGTTGAAAAAAATAAGAGTTGCCAATTGGCAATTATGGTGTAGTGAATACTGTTCTTAGACCCAAAGAAGTTAAGAAAATCAGAAACTAACTAGAGATTAGTTAAGTTGAATGGTTTCAGAGGTATTGATCTGAGGTTGGTTTCGGCCTTCGGGGTTAATACTTAGGGAATTGCTCACTTGCTAATTTACGGTTAGGGACTGATTGAAATGTGATGTGATTTTGGGTTTATCGTGAACCGTGTTTTAAATGACACTGATTCTTTAACCCAGTCACAGATTAAAACTAAGTGGAGTTTTAATGAATCTTTAATTAGATTGAAATGATCGAGAACGGAGTATCACCAGTTTGGCTCCAGGCAATATTTAAATCTTTAATTAGATTTGAACGTGAAATGGTAATTGAATTTACCGATAACACCGTGGTGTTAGATATGAAGTATTACCAGTTTTACTTCATGGGATGAATAGGATGGGATTGGGAAATTAAAACAAATGATTACTCCGGTAAGATTCGTTAATCCCGACTAGTTTGAAGTGATATTCAAAAAGAAGATTAAATAATAAATTTAAAGGATTTATCTTTGATAAAATTAATGGGAACCTTTCCCTATGAATGTGAAGTTTAGAAACTAATTGTTGGTTAGCTAAGCTGAATGGTTTGCTGGATATTGATCTGATGTTGGTTTCTCCTTCGGGGTTAATATTTGGGGAATTATTCTCTTGATTAATTTACGGTTAGTGACTGATGAATTGGAATGAGGCGTATATTGTGTTTGTGTAACACTTATTTAAATATACGTGAGTTACTCGGAAAGACCTGGTTTATCCCATTCTGAATAACTGATACGACGATAAGTCGAAGATGAAGACGGTGGTCGAAGACCGGAGGTCTTCATGTCGTTTGGATAATTACTGATGGTCTTGATTGGGCTGTACACACAAGAAGATGGAAATAGTTGGTGATCGTCCATACGTACTTGGAGATCGATGCATATGCGGGGTACTAGGTGCCTCCGGTTTCGTTCAGACCCAGAACGGACTTGTAAATGGACTGTGTGTCTGACATTGGATTTTAGTCTGTGTGATTGATTTCTATTAAATATATATCTGTTTGGCGGCGGAGAATTTATTCTCTTGCTTAACGCCCTTCTCTGAGACGTACAAGCTCAGGGGTTATATACTGATGGATATCAAACGCATAGAGTGAATTGCTGTCTAAGTGGCAAATGATCAAGGCTTCTGTTGAAAAGCAAAGTCTTGTGCTTGATGATCAAAGCACCGCCTGTGTGGCATAGCTTTGTGTAATGTGAATTCGCGAGCCTCACACCCCGGTTGTGAACCAGAAACGGGAGAGGACCTCAGGGAGGGCATGCATTTCTTTCTAGCTAGGGTGGTGTCAGTGACCTACCAGCCCTGACATTTATATACTTTTCACCTGTGTGGTTGTTGCTGTTGTGAGGCGCCTCGGTTAGATCGGACGATTCGGGTCCGATGGAGTCATTCGTTGGCTCATTTACGCCCCAAAGGGCGGGGAAACGTAGTGTTCAGGCATAATAATCCACATCGGTGGACCGGCCCTGACGATCCAAGGGGCAGTTGCGGTTGTTCCTGAGGCTCGAGCTAGACAGTCTCGAATCGGTAGAGGATGATCCCTGGCCTCGGTTCGCAGACGGAAACACAACTTGCAAATACGTGACATTTGCGGTTTTATTTGTAGAGCCTAGTATGGCGACATGATATATGGTACCCATGCCGTCTATGATTGATACTTATGATTTGAAGTTGTTTTATACACTATGCACTTATAGTAGTATCAAATGATTTGTTTTAAACGTACTAAGCATGTTTGGCTATTATAAGGGAAAACCCTATCCCCCGGCTTGCGTTGCATTGTGTGATAGGACCTGGGTCTTATAATAGCTTCATTTTTCTCTATTTAGCATTGCGCTGTTTGTTTTATACACTGGTATTCTTGGGAGGAAACCCGTTCCGTGTTATACGGCGTGGTCCCTTGATTTACCTAACTTTAAAGTAAAGTTTTAAATAACTGTTTTAGTTCTCACACCAGTCCCATGACTGACCTGGAGTTTATTGTTTTACCCTAAACTCTAGGTGCCCTTATTTTGACACGGGCAGCTAGTAGTTTTGGTTTTGCAGATTTATATTCACAGGATCCTGGTTTACAGCTGGAATGATATCCGGAAAGCTTTGTATCCGTATATCTACCTCTAGTTGTGTATTGTATTATTTTCCGCTGCTATGTATTTAAATGTAATTTAAATCTCTGATATTTCTGTGTAATATTCATTTTTACTCTGTATATTCTTGTATTCTGATGGAATTGTTGTAATATACAATGAAATGTTCTTCCGTCTGCGTTCTGATTTGTCTTGTCCTCACAGTAATTTGTTCTTTCTCTTCTCTTCGGAGACCGGGGAAGTTCGGGTCGCTTCACTTCTAAATTAACAGGGAAATAGTTTGAAGGACAGAAACACAACAAAATTTGCCCAAAAGGACAAGACACAAAAAAATTGCTCAAAGGGACAATTTTTAGTGCAAAGTGTGAAAACATAATGGCCCCCTGAATTCCTCCATTTGCACTAAAAATTGTCCTTTTGGGCAAGTTTTTTGTTGACCGTCCTTTTGGGCAACTTTTGTGTTGACTTTGTCCTTGTGGCAAAATATACCCTAAATTAAATGATATTAAATTTTAGCACATTCTTGTAGAAGTTCCCATAATTCTAATTTTAGGTTTCATGTTTAAAAACACATTAAGTTCTTCAAATATTTTTACTTAGATTTGGTCAATATCGTTGATTGCAATGTTTTAGTTTGATGGGTTATAATTAAAAAGTAAGAATGCAATAAAGAAGAAGGATAATTTAGTAATATATATATATATAACAAAATAGTGATGTACGTTAGGTAATTTTTGGTGTATGAATAGAATTTTCTATTTCTAATCCAATAGAACTATAAAAAGCTCTGAAACACAATTTCGCTCAAATATTCCTTTTTGATAAATTATTTTTAATTACCACCTACCACTGTTATTCAACGACCATAAAATGTTATTATAGAATTCAATTCTTTTCCTTTTTATAAAATTATACTTAAATTCAAACTAAACATGATCATTTTAGTTTTCGTAAAAGAATTGAAATTTGATTAAAACTCACACTTTGTTCTAATGCGAAACAAAAAAATTGATATTAACTCATTATTTACAATTCACAACTTTTATTTTTAAATTGAAAATCTCGCATCTAATTAATTGCAATTAAATTTAATATTGAATCTTAACAAGGATTCTAATTAATAGAAAGAGTGATCAACAATTTTATTACATTTTAGTAATAATTCAAACATGTTTTTATAGAATAAAATAATATAAATTACTAATTCAATAATCGTTTTCATATAACGGCAATCAAACTTACCCGAAATACATTTTAGATAAATAGAATTTTAATTTCTACCAATTTGAGTGAAAATTGTACTAAATTTTACATTCTTTAAATGGTCAAAAATATGTGCCATTACAATCTCCCCAACTCAAAAATTTACATCTTCAAAAAGAGATGATGTAAAAATCTAGCATTTTGACATATTTTACTTAAAACAATTGACTTAAAAACATTTATAATTTATTATATGGCTCCACTATAAATTTGAAAATGACCAAAATCTTATGAATAACTTTCCAAATTTTGTTTGTATGTCCTTGATATCTTAGCTAATTTATTACTAATTTTCAACTTTTGAGATCCAAAAGTAAACGCCAGTGACTTGCAATTGCCACTAGATTTATTTTTTTAGCGAATAGAGCAAGTTTTAATTATATTAACTGGTCTTTGAGAAATATTACATCTATCCTCATTCATACATAATTTAGTCCATAAACTGACCAGACGCATGCCTAAAATCTTTAAGTAATTAGTAGATCAGTTTTTACACTAAGTAAAATTTTTCAAAACTTCTTTTTCTTCCAAATAGATATTCATTTTTTTCTTCAACGTATATCACATATGCAATAACTTCCAGATCATATTTATAACATAAAATTCAAAAATAATTTGTTTAAGATATACTTCTTTTTATATAATATCACTATATTACATACTAGAAGAAAATTTATATTATCTCATTTATGTCAGGTTCGATAATCATCAAATTTTGAATACTTCACAAAATTCGTTTGTAAAAATTTTTACTTCAAAAAAGGTGATTTTTTTTTTTATAAATACCACTTAAAAATTCACCATAGACATCCTTATAAATATATGTAAAATACTTGAAAATAATTATTAACATTGTTACACTACACCAAAACAGTGGATTCCCAACAAGTATATGTGTTACAAATCATTTCTGTAACACTTTTATGTGTCACCAACGGCGTGTGAGGAATTTCCTGTAACACTTATAAGTGTTACGAACAGAGTAACTGCTAACACTTATAAGTGTTACAAACAAATTAACTGCTAACGCATATAAGTGTTACAAACATATTCATTGCTAACACTTATAAATGTTGGAACCATAAGATATGGTAACATTTATAAGAGTTACAAACATATTCATTGCTAACACTTATAAATGTTGAAACTATAAGATATGGTAACACTTATAAATGTCAGTATCATAATCCTACTAACTCTTATAAATGTTGGTATATATAAATTGCTAACACTTATATGCATCACAGTACGAAATTAAGTTCTTCTCTATTTTTTACATGATTAATATTAAAACTCTCAAAACAAATGAATATAACATATCTTTGTGATTTTCAATACACATATATAATTCAACATATCAATTCAATATAAGAATTAGTACACTTCCATATCTCAAATTCAACAATGTCACATTTTCATAGTACTCAAATTTGAGCTACATGCTTCCGATTTCAAAATACCATAATATCATGTCCAAACTGTAAAATATAAATGCACTCATCACATTCTAAAAACTTTAGAGATAAAATCATTGTCAAGGTCACACGTGTTTGCTTTCTTTATGTTATATCCCTCCTCTACGACTGCCTACAAAATATAAATGCACTCATTTTTATAAGAAGAAAAAAATGACAAGTTGCAATGGAACATTTTTCACTAAGGTGATACATGCATCAACAATCAAAAACCAATCCTTACAACGGCATATCCACCAATTAAGTAAATAGCTTAAAGATCACACATAAATAGATATGCTTTTGCTGAGTACAAACATAAATAGAAAAACATACATCACACATAAATAGATATGCTTTTGCTAAGTACAAACATAAATAGGAAAACATACAGCTTATGAATTTGAAATAACTTGATATCTTTCTATCATAAAAAGATAACAAAGCCAGCTTATGAATCAGTGATGGAATGGCATGATTGAAATTCGATAAAAATGTATTAAAAATGTGAATACTAATTCAGGATGCACAATTAAAAATGTATTAAAAATGTGAATACTACTTCAAGAAATTCGATAAACTCTTAGAATGATATGTTGTATAAGCAAAGAATAAAACAGAGAAATGGTTTCACTAACAACAAAAAATAATGAATAATGCACAATTATACTCAAAAGTGGAACAACATCTAAGATAAACAAGATAAAGAAGAGCAACACAACATGATGACATACCATAGTGCAAGCACAAAACATAGCAAGTTCAGACAAAGGAATTTGACATCAATCCATGAGGACAAAAGTTTCACAAATGTAAAGGTCACAACTTCAGGATGCATAACGGAAGGGTCCAAAGTAGTAAAGCAAAACAACAAATTTATGGGTCTAAACAACTCAACGATGGCAGTTTTCTATCCGATTTCAGTGTCAGATTTGGGGTTAAACTTGAATAAAGTGAAATAATAAGAGGGCTCTTACCTTTTGGAAAGCAGTGAGAGAATGCAAAGGCTTGGCCTTCGATTTAAAAGCAACAACTTGGAGTCTTTGACGATGGCTAATTGGACTTCAGGTGATTTGCATTACAATCACTCATCATTCCCAATTATAACATATTCGCTTCTTAAATATGTAGATATATGTATATTGCTAGATGTCATTATTTTTGTTTGCATATAATCAAACAATATGTATATATATACATCCTTATTATTTTGTGAATCCATATGATTTTATTCAAACAGCGGGTATTCATTTAGGTTATGCACACACACAAATAATCCATCTTTAGCCATATATATTTTCACTTATAATACTTACTGATTTAAATTAACATTATTAATTAGCGTGTGGGTTTGTGTGTGCTTAGGGTCATCACATCTACCCCTCCTTTTAAGAATTGTGTCCCACAATTTCCTCGTACTTACTTCAAGTATCTTCCTCAATCAATTATCCTCAATAATCTGATTCAACAATCCCAAGCCTGTCACTTGGATCATTCATATACACTTTACCCTTCCTTCTTTTCTAAACAATAAATTCAACTTATGTACTTGTGTAAATATTAATTAGTTCTCACATATCCTGCTTTTCGTCCAATAGGTTTATAACAATCTTTTTAATAACATACATGTTTATTTCTATGAATGTTTGCTTAAAGTCAGGTTCTTTAAAACATTATTTTCTTTTAGCATGCACAACTTCTCAGGCTCAGATATGTACATCATACATATGATGTCCTTTTGAAGCATCTGATTGCCAAAAAGAATTTTCTAGCATAATCTAGCATTATATGATTTCAGATAGTAGTAGCATTTGATTATTTAAATTCAAACTGGAATACTATGATATCCTTTTATTCCACTTATGTTTTTATAGTATGCAGCATGCCTATATCTTTCTTATAATTAAATATTGGCATCTTCTTAATAGCATAACCAGCTCTTAAACGTCCTCTCTTACATAACAGGTATACTTCCAAAACCAGTTTTTTTTCTTCCAAATATTTCCTTTTTGAGAAATCAAATTAAAACTGGAAGTTGTGTCAGGGTATCACAGTATAGCTTGTACCCCTTATATGATTCCCCTGAATAATCTACCTTATATGCATTATGTTTTTACATTCAAACTCATTCCTGTACATGCTCTTTTTATTCCATTTGCCTATAAATCCAGAAATCTTCTGTCGTTTTAACCCCTCTAACTCAAACCATTTCAATAATTAATTTTAATCCATACCTTAATGTGGATAGTTTATCAATTTTCCAGTTTAATCCCTGTTCTAACCACAAAATTTTCATTAATCCTGATTTAATCCCATCATTTTTCAGTAACATGGTACTCAGCATTTAAATTCTCTAATTTTTACTATGAATTTTTCCTCCCTTATAGGTTATTTATCAATAATTTTGAGTATCTTTTAACATTAACCTACTTCCAGCATATTAAACCTCACTAAATACATATTAAAACATAAATTGGCCATCCACTCAGGTCATTTCACATACCCAATGTAAATTTTCAATCTATCATTTCATTATAAAATACTGATTTATTTTAGCAAAACATTTAACAGATTTTAATCATTGCACTTTTTATGCTTATAAAACAGCAACTATCCAAAGAAATTTTTAACATACTTTTAACATTAATCTTTAACAAACAGTTTGCATGAAACATCAATAATTTATATAGCACCTCAACAACTTAATATATTGTTAAACCTGAACATTTTTAATTCCATTTTCAAACTAAAATGATTTGTTTTCATGAAGAGCTGAAACTTCTTCTAATTACATGACAACAAGCATCCAATGTCTAAACAAATCATGATACATTCAGATAAACAGCCACACGTGTTTTTCATTATCTCTTGGTTTCAATTAAAGTACTCACATAAATTTTCATTCCAGGTGCCTTACTGTTTGAGCATAATCATATATATTATTTATAAGCTATTTCTCTTACTTCCCGTAGCTTATAACCGGAATACATATTTTAATTATCAACCACTTCCAGAGAAGTTTTTGCATTCTGATTACTACTTTAATTTTAAGTAACAGTTCATACATGCTTCTAACTGAACATACATTCTGATTACTACTTTCATTATAATAAATAGCATGTTATTCATCCTGAATTATTCAGCCATTTAATGGCAGACCTTGGTGATAAACGCACCTTTCCGAAATGTATAATTACCTTAAAGTAATTCTTAATTCCTAAAGAAATACCATGCCAACTAAAGCCTATTCATACTTTTATATTACTAAAATTTTCAACCTTACTGGTTGATCTTGACAAATCAAAGATTGCTAAACATTATCATTAGCGCAACCTGTACTTCGGACCTTCTTAACAGCTAGATTAACAAGTGCAGATTTTTCTGTTTTTTTTTTTTAATATATCAAGCTTTCTCTATAAAGCCATAGAATGATTAAGGCATACATAACCTTTATCAGCCTACCATCTATAACTGTCAATCTATGCACAAAACAGGTATATTTATATGCATTTTTGGTTACATTAAAACCCGTACCTTCTAATTTATTTCTATACAAAACTGGCATAATTTAAACAATGGTTCTAGCAAATATACTTAATTGTTCGGTTATATCTAAGTTTGGGCAATTAAACACCATTCAAACCAACTTAAATGTTTTGCTCATCTCTTTTAAATTCGCTTAAATTTAGAAATAAGGAATTCAACGTAAATATGGTATTTCTTTGGCCCTACTCGGTGAATAAAAGGAAATACTTATTACACAGCTTTAATGCATATATGGCCTACCTTGATCTATTCCATGGTTCATTTTCGTATGGATCAAATCTACACAGCCATATTTAATTTTTAGAGCAGTGAACAATCTCATCAGCTCAAATTTGGACATAAAGTCAAATTAGACCAATTCTTGTTTCATACCCCTAAAACCTCTATGTTTCCAAATGATGCCAAGTTATTTATTAAACTATTTATCATTTATCATATACAGTAGGTGTTCAATACTGATCATACCCCCAAATTATTCTTGCTTTTATACCAAACCCAAACTAAATGCTTTTAACACCACATAAATGTTCAAGGGATATATCTCAGCAGCTTAAGGTACCCAATACTCAAATCAATGAATAATACTTGCTCAACACAGAAATATAAACACTTATAAAAGATTCTTGCTGTCTTACTTCTTTTTATGCTTATCATTACATGATTCTGACTATTTTTACAACATGCTGCATAAGAAAACCACAAGCATATATCTCTTATATGCCTTGTTTCCCTTCTTGTCATGGAACACATAAATAATAACACTTCTGCATGTTTTTATACTCCTGGGTTAAATAAGAGAACAAATGCATATATTGACTATATTACATGCTCTCTCTATTCATTACATATGTAGATGGCTATTCACAAAAATGTATCCCCATATATATATATTATTACCCACTCAAATATTAGCATTGATATTTTTACATATTTAGATTCAAATCTGATAATTTTCTAGAAAACAACCATACCCATTTATCAATTAAATGGCATAACTTTCTTCTTTAAAAAGATAATACATATGAGCACGTATATATTTACCAACAATGTCAAAGGAACTAAGATGTCATGCATACAGTTCCCTTACTGCTATTTCTTGCATATAAATTGATAAATATACAAATCTACCCATGTTAAACCATTCTACATAGGAAACAACACATGCTTATATCAATTATAAACCATGCTCCTTCTCTAGTACATACTGATGCACATAAGTCTATATATACCACTATTTAACTCATATAAAATTGAACATCTATCCATGCAAATGGCTTTTACTCAACAGGCTTTTAAAATCAGTTTCAATGCAATCTTAACATTGCCCTTATATCACATTTTACTATCATTTTTATCATTTGATTTCTACACCAGTGAACACATGTTCTCAATAATATATTATTCTTTATAGTGTCAACTATCCTCAATCACAACAACACATCCAAACATGAAAACACATAGCACATCCATGTACACATAATAACAAGCATTCACTTCACTATTACTCATCAGATCCATCTGTATAATAAGTGTGTACAGCCTATCATTACTGGAATGTATAACAAGTTTACTAATCCTTCCTACAAAGCCTCTTCTATTTAGTTTATATCTATGCACACAACAAATAGGAAAACAATCAGCAACCATACACCCACTCACAAATATCATACATGTTAACTCGTGAATCACCCAATCGGTGTATAAATGCATTTCGTCATACTAAGCATGAAATCGAAGACACATACAACTAACAGACTGCCTACAAAATAAGGTCATAGTACCTAAAAAGTGAGAATACACTCACCACGCTTTTGATCCTCGATCTCGTCCTCTTAGATTTAATTTAGACTCTCGAGCTCTCAGATTATGTTGCTGTCGCTCCTCTCGACTCCATCTCCCTCTCTGATTCTAGCTTTATCTTTGAATCGAGACACCGTAGTTTGATTTTCCCCCATTTTAATTTTCTAGGGTTTTAATTAGTTGTGGATTGAGAAACGAGTTGAGAAGCGAAGTCCATTTCTCTTTTTAATTGCTAAAGACGCGGCCTTCAGAGGAATAAGCGTTGGGGGAAAAAGAATTGAGGCAACAATTAGGTTATGGCTGAGAACTTACCCTTTTGCCCTTAGAAAATAAGAGTTGACCAAACATAACAACACATAAAAGTGTTGGCACATTTTTGGTGACACATTTTTCCTACCGCAACACATATTAGTGTCACTAGTCTATAACACATATAAGTGTTGGCAGTTGAAAAAAATAAGAGTTGCCAATTGGCAATTATGGTGTAGTGTTATCTATATTTAAAAAGATGGCTATTGAAGTTATCAAATTTATTAAACATAACTAGTCAAGAATTTATGACACAATCAACACTTAACGTTTTGTAAATTTTATCTATATAAAGTCATCTTTATATAAAACATTCCTAGTATAAAAGCCAACTTATTTATTCTAATTTAACTTCCTACCATTTGTTCATCATAGAATTATTTAACAGTATAATAAGAAAATATACAAAGTAATGCCATTAAAATATAGGTTATTTGGGATTTTCTTGACATACATTTAAACCTTACTTATGGTACATTTTTAATTCGTTCTTTAAAAATATACCTTTATTTTACTTTAAAGTTTGCACTTTAAATTTATCCTTTTCGATTTACCATTCACATCTTAACATCTATTATGAAACATATTATTTAAGTTGTCACTTTAAATTAATATTCAAATCAATATCTAAATTAATTTGTATTTAAGTCAACATCGTTAATCAGTATTCAATCCAATATTATCCTTAATTCATTAATGTTATCATTGCTTAAATTAATACCATTAATTGTTATTTACTATCATTTTTCTAAGAACAGTTCAAAGTGATTTTAGAATTATCAAGACTTAAGTTCAAATGAATATAACCAGTCAGTTTTATTTATTTATTTTATCAACTATGTTTCATAATCCATGCTGATATAAATTGTATTTATAAAATTATATAATTTTCAAAGATTGAAATTATCATGTATAATTTTTAAAATAAATTATCTTTTGTAGAAAAATACCTATGTATCCTTTATAAAATGGAATTATATGTTTCACAAATTTTCTACTTAAAATCAAATTACAATTTCATATGTATGTTATCTATGGAATGAAAACAATGTCATACTTATGAAATGAAATTATTTCTTTAGCCAATATTTTTTATATCCCAAATTATTGAGTAAGCTCATTAATTTGGGAATCATACAACAAAATCTTAGTAAAAAATATTCCAATATAAATACCTTTTCTTAAATATTTTATAGTATCCGATATTTATAATCTCTATTATATAATTTCATACAAACAAAGTTTAAAAATGTCCAAAATATCGTTTCTTTAAACTAAAAAATTCTTTCATCAATAAATTTCATTTACAAATCATTTTTGTATACATTCCTTTTATATAATACCATCAAATTTCATAAACAAATACTCTATAAAACCTTTATGAAATGGTTATTTAATAAATACTATAATTATACTTTATAAGACTTATTCCATAAACACCTATCCAAAATATATCATTTATAACCAGCAGTAACTAAAAGACAAGTAATATTAGCGATTATTATAAAAAATTTCCTATTTCCAATTTTGTTCTTCATTTTGTAATACCCCTAATTTTGGATAACTTTGTTCTTCATTTTGTTATAATCCTAATTTTGGATAACATTATTCATGAATTTAACTGAGCAAGTTAATGGGATTAAAGTGGTTAAGGAGGAAATGGGATGTAATAACCCGGATTTTCAAAACCAATTAAAAAATTTTGTTTTGGCAATTTTAATGGATTTTGAATATTTAAAATGATTTAATTTAAATAATAACAACTAAAAATTTGTTTTAATCAAAGTTAGAATATATAAATTTATTTTAATTATATAACGAGCCTGAAATAGCGCGGTAGCTTGAAAATTCGATTTTAAATTTCAAATGAATGTACATGATTCGAAATAAATCGGATTTCAGTAAAACCAAAAATATTTGAACCTGTTTAATAATATCTTTCTAACGAATGTGAAAAACTGAGATTTCATAATATAAATTGAAAGTTATGTCCAGTTTAAAATATAAAATAGTCGCTATGGAATATATATATATATATTATATAATATATAGCCCTTAAAAATAACCATTTTGCAAATGATCTCCATTTTCAATGAAACCACTTTCGTTGGATTCGAAATGTCAAATTATTGCTAGATTCCAATTTTCATAATTTTTGGAATTAATATGTGAGCGTGGCAAAAGAAAACGTGTTTTGTCAATTTTAGTTGAATTTGATCAACCAGAAAATGGCCATTTTTCAAACGGTCACCAAATCTGATAAAATTAGTTTTGTTAGGACCATATCTTCAAAACATAGATAGATTTATTTTTCAGGAATTTTTGGAGTCAGTACGTGGCCCCGATAAATTAAAATGTACGTTAAAAAATTCAGTATATATTGATTTATATTTTAATTTTGAAAAAAACTAATCAAAATAGTCGAAATGTCTTACGAAACATATCCCATTGTGTCTAGAATAGGGGTATTTAGCTAGGGGTGATAGTCGTTGGGTTTGATTTGTTGTTCGTATCAGTAAGTGGGTATTTTTGAAATAAAAATAATTATATATATATACATATATATTAAAATTCTAACCCTGGTTTTCTATTCGCTGAGAGAAACACGGCTGCGTATAACGAATGAACGGCGGAATTTTTTCCAAATTAAATCCTCCCTTTTCTTTCAATCTACACAATAGAATCTAAACCTCTTGAAGGGAAAATCGTAGAGAAATTTACGAGCTTTAAATCCATAGTAATTTCAAGAATTATCATTGCGTATTCGAAGAGAACCACCTCCTCAAAGAGGCCGCTGTCATTTCCAATTTGCGGAGGAATGGGGGGAGCGAGTTCTCATTGATGGGTGGCGGAGGGGAGCAACGTGGAGGCCGACAGCGTGGTGTCATCGGATCATCACCAACTCGATCGTGGTGGCAGCAGCGATGAACCCTAGGTTTGAATGAGGTCGACCATGGTTTTCTGGAGGGGACGGAGGATTAAAACGATAATTAATGTTAATTAATTTTTAATTATTTTCCTTAACGACATTATTATCGTGCGATGTTTAAAAATCTATAACTTTTACAAACGGGGTCCAAACCGCGCGAAACTGGATCCAACGGGATCGTGGGGACGAGAGCTTCACAACAAGACTAACCAGGACCGATTTGGAGCACGTTAGAATTTCAGGCAAATTCTAATCCAAACTATTCAGAAATTCAGAAATAAAATTGGCGGAGTGGAAATGAAAGTGAGAACACCTTCTCACTCACATTATTTTACAGTTATTACATAATAGGAGTGCTGACGGGGCGTAGTAGCCCATGACACTATTTTTCTGTACAAACCATGGTTGATTGTTTGGTCGGATTGTGATGGGATTGTTATGGATTGATATTGTTGTATATATAAAATTATTTATATAAAAAATAAATATAATTATTATGAAGCGAAATTGAAATAAATATTCATTTACAAGCCGGACAGCTTGTTTATGTACACCCATTTAACTGATATTGATTGGGACGATAAATTTTACACATCACCCAACTGCACAAATAAAATCTGTGTTTGTTGATTAAAACCCCACACGGTTATCGGGATGATATTTGACATACACATATCCCAATAATTAGTGGTATGTCAGACGATTGGATGACAAACTACATAAGCGCTATTTATTTATTTTAATGCTAATACAGTGGTAAACTGCACTCTGGATGTTATGTGAATTTTTGATGATCATTTATCATTATCGTTGTATACATGCGTTGTATGAAATCCATATAACTGAAACTATATGGTAATTGATTGAGTTTGATTCCAATACATAATTAACGAATATTTTTAAATAATATCCAGTGTATAATCAAAATCAGATATTTTGAAAATATTATCATTTTAATATTATAATGATAAGAAATATTCAATTTTGAATTGAAATTCAAAATGAAGTAAAAATCGTTTTGAAATGAATTTGGAAATATTCAATTTTGATTTAAAAATTGAAATGAAGTAGAAATTGTTTTAAAATGAATTTAAAATGAATTTATAAAGGAATATTCAATTTTGATTTCAAAATTGAAATGAGATTGAAATCGTTTTGAAATGAATTTAAAACGAATTTATTTGGAAATATTCAATTTTGATTTGAAAATTGAAACGGAAGTGGAAATAGTTTTAAAATGAAATTTAAAACGATTTATAAAACACGATTTAAATGGAAATCGATGAAATATATATATATATATATATTATATATATTTAATGGTCTGAATAGAACGCACCGCACCATGGCCGTTCGCGAATTTCGACTATTGAGTTCGAATTGATAATACGGGAGATCCGACCGTCGGATTCTCCTAAAACCAGAACCATTGGGTTTGTATCGAAAAGAGATTTCCAATGAATATAAGAGATTTGAAATCTAACGGTTGCATTTGGAATTATATCCAAACCAAATTTGGAAAAGGTTGCTGTAAGTTCATTTTGGTGGCCGTTATTGGAAACCAAATCTATGGGCCTTGATAAAATTATTAATAATTTGTGTAAAATCATAATAAATGATTTGGAAAGAATTTGGATGAAAAATTCCATGTTTGTAAAGATAAAAATATATTATTATCAAAATTAACTAGTTATTAATTAGAATAATAATCCAATATTTTTAAAGAAATAAATTGGATTTGAAATGGTTTTAAAAATAACCAGAATTTTCCAATGAGTAAATTGGAATGGATTGGAAAGGAAAAAATCTTCGGAATATTTCGATATTGGATCCCGTGGGTATACAAATATTGTTACGGGAATTTGGAAGATACAGTTATCGTTATTCCCAATATGATATCCGTTAGTTTTAGAATTCGATATTGAATATAAGTGGATATAATTTCTATTCAGAGCCTTTTATTTAATATTAAATTGGATTTTGGGTTTGTCGTGAACGGTGTCTTAAACAACACTGTTCTTAAACCCAGTTGAGAAGAGAATAAATTTTTTAATTAAGATTTAGTGAAGTTTTCCAATTAATTAATATTTAATTGGAATTGAATAAAAGAATTGGATTATTTTTGAAGATTAAATCTAAGTGAATTTTGAATGAATCTCTAATTAGATTGAGATGGAAATGTGATAATTTAAATTATCAAATTTGGGAAATGATCGAGAATGGAGTACCCCTAGTTTTACTCCAGGCGATAGTCAAATCTTTAATTAGATTTGAACGTGAAATGGTAATTAAATTTACCGATAACATAGTGGTGTTAGATATGGAGTATTACCATTTTTGTTCCATGGTATGAATAGGTTAGGATTGGAAATAAAACAAATGATTACTTCGGTAAGGTGCGCTAATTCCGACTAGTTTGGATAAACCTTAATTTGGTTTGAATTGATATCCAAAGCAAGATTAAAGAATAAATTTAAAGAATTTATCTTTGATAAATTTATTGGGAACCTTTCCCTAATGATGTGAATATTTGAATAAAAGAATATTCTTGATTAAAAATGAGGCGTATGTGGTGTTTTTATAGCACTTGTTTATAAGATACGCGAGTTATTCGGAAAGACCGGGTTTATCCCATTCTGAATAATTGATACAACGATAACTCAATGATGATGACAGTGATTGAAGACCGGAGATCTTCACATCATTCGGATTATTACTGATGTCTTGATTGGGGGGCATCCCAAGACAAGGTAATAAGTAGTGATTGTCTAGACGTACTTGGAGATCAATCGGATATGCGAGGACCTCTCTCCTGTATTGGACATATGGGACGAGGAATAAGGTGCCTCCGATTTCGTTCAGACCCAGAACGGACTTGCAAATGGATAGTATGTCTGACATTGTATTACTTTATACTGTATTCGTTGATCTCTACTAAATATATATCTGTTTGGTGGCGCATAATTTATTCTCTTGCTTAACACCCTTCTCTAAGACGTACGAGCTTAGAGGTTATATATCTGCAGAAATCAGTGGTACGGTACGGAGTGACAGTGTGGCATGTTGAGTGGCATGTGATCAAGGCTTTTGTTGAAAAGAAGGGCCTTGTGGTTGATGATCAAAGCACGACTTTAATAGCATAGCTTTGTGTATTGCGTTAATTCGCGAGCCTTACACCCCGGTGTTAACCATAAATGAGAGAGGACCTCAGGGAGGACATACGTTTCTTTCTAGCTAAGAGCGGTGTCATGGTATGGAGCAGAGACATTTTTCTCATGTGGATGTTGCATATTATTTGATGGATAGCGAGGTACCTCGGATATGTCGATCAATACGGGGCCGATGGATGACATGGTCGACATACTGACCAGACTTACGCCCCAGAGGGCGGGGAAACATATTGTTAAGGGATTACTAATCCTCAAACGTAAGAGAGGACCGACCCTGACGCTCCAAGGTGCACTCGGGCTCTGAGCCTGAGGCATGGTGCTAGATTGTCTCGAATTCGGTAAGGACGATCACTTGCCTTGGTTCATGATGGAAATCCAACTTCCAATATGACATTGTGTGGTTTTAATTGTAGAACTGGTACGACGACATGGTAGGATGAGGTACTATGTCGTCTATGATTGATACATTTATATTTGAAGTTGTTTTATACACTTTACACTCTTAATAGTATTAAAATGATTTGTTTTAAATGTATCAAGCATGTTTGGCTATTATAAGGGAAAACTCTATCCTCCAGCTTGCATTGCATTGTGCGATAGGACTTGAGTCTTATAATAGCTTCATTTTTCCAAAAAGCATTGCGCTGTTTTTTTTAAGCACCGGTATTCTTGGGAGAAAACTCACTGTGTTATATGGCATGGTCACTTGATTTATCAAATTTTAAAGTAAAGGTTTAAATAACTGTTTTAGTACTCACACCAGTCCCATGACTGACCCGGAGTTTATTGTTTTAACCTAACCTTTGGGTGCCCCTATTTTCCACACGGGCAGCTAGTAGTTTTGGTTTTGAAGATTTCTTTACACAGGATCCTGGATTTACAGCTGAAGCTATATTCGGAAAGGTCTGTATCCATGTAATGACCCGACATTTACACGGATCACTGACACAAATTTGATTGATCGTGAGTACATATTTTCGAATACGATTTAAAATTTAGACTTTGAAATTTCAGAATTTGTACACATATGTATAATAGCATTTATATGTGCAGCATTTATCAAAACCCATTTTTGATATATTCAGGTGTAATAGCATGGAATATATAGCGTTTGCTTAGAATTTTATTTTTCTTATGTATGGATTATAACACTTGTGTATAACATTTTAAAATGCCATTTTTCCTTTCACTTGTGTTTTGTTTCTTTTAAAAGCCTTATATTTTTAAGTTAATTTCTAGTTTTTACAACAAAGTGTTTTTTAACCCAATTTAGTTAAAACCATGTTTTGTTGGAAATAACAAGTGAACATGTTTGTTTCACTCACACATCAAAACATGAATACCACCATTTTCCTTGCAAGCATGATTTCATGAACACATATTTCTTTGCAAACAACCTCATGAATATATGAACACCTAGTTGCAACTACACAAGATAAACCTACACTAAGAAGAGGATTTGAAAGCATTTGTACTTGCACATGGAAAACCATCTTTGGTTACTACATTTTCATATTTTCTGAAAATTCCTCTCTTTTATTTTTCCAAAAACATATGCATTTTGTCACAAACCCATATGCTAAAAGATTTTCCATTCTTGTACAATTATACATGGATCTCTCCTTCACTAGTTGAGCCCATTAGAAATGATTTTTCCAAGATTTTTCTATGCATAAAACCCACATGGTCGTGAGCATGATGATGCAGAAAATTTCAGAGTTTGCATACCTTGGAGGCCAAGGTAATATATTATATAATTTTTCTTAAATCAGTATTTTTCCCATGTGAATGTTGTAAGAAAATAGCATGTGAGAACTGATCTAAAAATAGTACAAAAGGGGCTACTATATTTGGCAAGTCCAAGGAAAAATTTAGTAGAGAACATGGTAGTTGAAACACCCCACCTCCGTTAGGGTCACTCTCAAAGGGAATGCCCTAATTTTGGTGGAGGTTTATAAGTACAAGTCACAGATATACAAGACAGATATAAGAACACATATTTGTAAACAGCGGAAAATCAACAAACTTTTATTTCATAAATCAAATACGTGCTACAACAACATCACCATAATTGTCTTACATCTTTTCCCAAAACATAACATAACACTTTCATAATCTGTCTTGATTACATTATTTAAAGAAGCATAAATAAAACATAGATAAACTGCAAAAGTCCCATAGTGGACGTCCAAAGCCATAGTTCAAAGCGAAAAGTTCCAAGCAATACATTTCTCTTCTTTAAGCTGGATGAGAATGCTGGTCAAGCTGCAGTGTTCCCTCCCTGGGGGGAGGGGGGGAAACGGAAGAAAAGAAGACGAAAGAAAAGTAGAGTCAGACATAAAGCCTGAGTAAGTCTAGTACTATTTTGTCTATGAATAAAGAACTGGGTATGATAAGTATAATCAAGAAGTGGAAAAGCACTATAACTTGGTTAAGTTGTCTAGGGTCGAATAAACTATCGTACCCCATGTTAATCTCTGAACCCATATAAACTAGTTTCCAACTGGCACCCCATAATCAGGGTGATGTGATCCATTCAATGATGATCGGCTCCTACTCGCATAGTTACATGTGTCTTACGGCCCCCGATGTTGTAGTTACCCATGCTGGTCCCACCATGGGGTGTATCAAGTCCCATGGCAGCGGCCCGACACAACCTTAGAATACACAGGTATGCTACTGGTGCCCAGTGCTTTATTTTTCTGCGCCGGAGTGTGTGCACGCCCGCACCCCGTTAGAACCTACACTGCTACACCACCGTCGTCGATTTGACCTCTTACAATCAGCCAGTAATCGTGCCCCACCCTGCCTAGTTTCAGGGTATCCTGATACACCTTCTAGGGTTACTGCTGAAAAGGGTCCCCCGTTACTAGGTTTTCTATCTCTAGCCAACATGCTAAGTTGGTTAAGTGTTTCCTAACCTAACCCCCACCAGTCCGTTTTATTTAGCATGTTCCATTTTGATTAAGTCTTTAGTTCACTTAATCCTATCAATCTGACTCAGCCTTAATTGTCTTATTAAGGCCCTGACCTCTCACATTAGACAGGTATTGTTGTGGCTGCCTGTTGCCGGTTGGTTCCGGGCAGTCTTACGCCACAACTCAGTCTAACCTCGGGTCCTTGCTGGGCTCCATGTTTAACCTCCCACATTGGATAGGTATTGTTGTGACTACTGGACAGCCGGGCGGTTCCGGGCAGGTTTACATCACAACTCAATCCAACCTCGGGTTAAACACATCGTATTTTCTACATTTACATATTTTGTCTTTCTTCTTTATTTATATGTAAATATTTGCGGCCCATTATTAAGTTAATGGTGTAAAGGTTACACCAATCATGGGCCCAACCCATACTTGAATTTGGGCCCTTCTATTTTATATTTTCATTCATTAATTAATTTTAACCCAACGTTATTTTCCCCCGTTTTACACGTCCGTTTATATATATATTGGGCTTAGCCTTTTAAAGCCCAATTTTAGCCATGCGAAAAGGGGAGGCTTATGGCGTGATTACATACACAAAAAGGGGAAGGTGAGCGTATGAACTTGCAATATGACGTTGGGAATACAAAATAGAAACTGGTGTACTTGCATAGTAGTGACATATACTTTGGTCATAAAACATAGGTGACATGAATCAAAGCATGTGAACTTGTAATTGAGATATCATTATTGACACATGAACCTATATTTTTATTTAGGCATAATGTCAAACATAAGCATGGCATAAATATTTCTAGCATATAGCATAATGTCAAACATAAGCATGGCATAAATACTTCTAGCATAAGCATAGCATAATGTCAAACATAAGCATGGCATAAGTATAGTTAAATTTGTTCATGGCATAAATATTTCTAACATGAAATCATGATTCTTACTTTAGTCATGTAAACTTACAAAAGGGACTATTTGAACCTAACCTAGCCATGTACCACATATGTCATCATATAATTCTTGTAAACAAGATAGACTTAATCATGGATTTCAATTATGCCAAATATCATTCATAGCCTAGCCATATTCATAAGTTTGCAAATAGGTTTTCTAGTACAAAAGCATGGCTTAATACATGATGCCAAATTCTCAACATAATTTCCTATGGATTATAATAACCAAACTTGTTCTAATTACTTACAAAATGATTTATGCACAAAAATATACATCATGATGGCATAGTAGCAAAACCCCAAACTTACATAAATTTAAATCAACTACATACATGTAGCTTCAACATGGATTACATAATTTGCGAAATATTCCAAACGTATACTTGCATAGAACTACCGCATGTAGTTCTTTATAACATGAATAACATAATTCAAGAATATCCAAACGTATATAATATTTCAAATTGATAAGAACGCACAAATATGAATAACTTTATTGCCACAATTCAAGCATACAAACCAACACAATTGTTTATTCATACCAAAGTAATACTCTACTTACAATGGTGTGATGAATTCTCTAATTTAGGGATTGAAGACGCAAATTCCTTTGTTGAATTGATTTGCTTAGGTTGCTTTAAGCTTTAGAATCTTCCTCCTAATCCTCTCTCCAATTTGGTGGCTACTCCTAGTCGTTCCTCAGCAACATGGCGGCTATGTTCTTATTTTTTTGAATGAATAGATTAGGGTTTAGTCTAGGGTTGTTTATATAGAGGTTAGGAACTGATTAGGACCCTTGATGTTGCTTGGATTGATCGTAGCCATTCATTCTAAGGAGAGACCAATTAAAACTTGCCACCTAGCCCTAATGACAAGGCAAACCACAGAAAATCGGCCAAACACAGACCTGGCCAGCCAGGTTAGACTGGGCTCGACCAGGTCGATACCCCTGTCGACAGCCCTGTCGACATGGGTAGCCCAGGTCGACAGCCCAGTCGACCTGGGTGGCCTAGGCGGGTGTTTATCCGCCCTGGCCCATTGGGCCCCACTCTGTTTTTCTGAGCTTATTTTATTCTGTTTGAATTTTAAACTTAATTTAAAAACTTCCGAAGGCCATATCTTCTTCATACGGACTCCGTTTTCCGAAAACTCGGACTCTATTTCGCGTATTTTTCCGAGACGAACGCAATGGCGTATCCCGTTTCCCTTAGTTCTTTGATTTGAAATTAATTATACTTTAATTTGTGAATTTCATAGTTACAGAATTCTCGGGGTGTTACATTCTCCCCCACTTAAAAGGATTTCGTCCCCGAAATCTTCAAGTTAGGAGGAATGTATATCCTAACATCCAAACATCCATCTACTCATCCATCAAACACGAGCATCCATTGTCCTTAAAAGACTTCTAATGCTTCATGATCATATGCAAAGTGTGTGTGTGTATACATGTACTTATCTAATGCAAAATCAGGCGGTCTACTGATTCAGTTGACCTCCTTAATGCGAATTATGTAAGTGCTATGAATCCATTATGTATGCAAATTTTCCTATTCTTGATTCTACATGAGTGCACAATCATTCAATACAAATGCAGCATCCACATGACAACACATTAAAGTTCAACCACATACGAATGCAAACATATATGCATATGCAATATGAAGTGACTGAGCCGATCTAAAACCTAGATTGTGTGTGTATATGCAACCACGAGCAACCACTAGCAATCACTTGCAACCACTTGCAACCATCATCCATAACATGTTTCAACTACATGTTTCCATCCAAAGGGTTTCTACCTAAAAGATACGGTCGAGGAAATATACCTAAAAGATAGATAAGAGCGCGATTTAAGGAAAAAGAAAGATCAAGGACGTACCCTCGAAAAGAAAAGGGTAAGCAGTGCGTATTCTAGCTTCAGTTTCCTAAGTCGCGTCTCCCTCGGCGTCGCTCCATTGAACTTTGACGAGCTTGACTTCGCGGTTGCGTAGCTTCTTTACTTCCGTTCCTAAGATGCGGGTTGGAACTCTCCTTATGGTTGCTTCGCGTTCCACTTAGGCCTCTTCGAGGATATTTGGCTCTACTACTTCAGCAGACTCATGTAGACATTTTCGAAGATGTGAAACGTGAAAAACGTTGTGGACTCCAGCCAACTTCTCGGGTAGCTCTAATCTATAGGTCATTTTCCAAATTTTCTCAATGATAGGAAATGGTCCTACCTAAAGGTATAGTCGAATGATAGAAACAAGTAAAAACTTTGTGCCCATTAGGCAATGTCAAAACTGGAAATCTATGCCACATATATATTGATTAGGAGAAGAACTCTCTAAGCATCAGCCCCGAAGACCGAAATCAACATCAGACTGACACCCAAAGAATTACTCAACCCAACCACCATATATGATTCTAGGAAATTAAGCATGATGGACTCCTTTTAGGTCACAAGGGAGTCCCTTCCTAAGACCAACCCGTATCCTATAAAACCCAAAAAGTTTGGTCAATCCAACGAACACCCTCGAGCCCCAACATGTGTTACTAAAAGATGAGTCATATTCCCTATGGGGTTTGCGACAGAAATTGGATTGAGAATGGGACCGAGAGGATAAACACAAAAGATAGCATGCAAGTAAGCTCTACAGGAAGAGAGGGACCAAGGATATACTCTTAAGAAGAGATATGATGCACGAATCTAGTCTTCGATCTTCTAAGTCGCATTTCCTTGAGCTTAACTCCATTATGCTTTGTCCGTCTTCAACTTCACAATTTCGTAGCTTCTTAATTCTTGTTTCCAAAATATGAGTTGGAACCTTTTTCACTGTTGCCTCTCGTTCCACTTTCACTTACTCTACTTCTAATATACTTGGCTCAAGCCTAACTGCGTACTCATGGTCCCATGCAAGCTCTCCAAAATTCACTAGTGAATCTTGGATCTTGTTAACTTACTAGAAGGTATTCCACAACTCCTTCATAAGCGAAATGAACTTTCTGCCTTAGTGGCGAACACTACTAGAGCGCCCCATTCTGAAATGCTCCTCCTAATGAACCCCCTTCTTTAGAAGCTCTTTAATCTGTTTACTGAGCTCTTTCCTCTCCCGCGGAGCCATGAGTCTAACGGGCAACGCAACGGGCTTTGCATTATCTACAAGATATATGCGGAAGTCTATTTCCCGCTTCGGAGGCAAGCCCTTCACCTCTTCGAAGACATCCGGATATTCCCAGACCACTCTAACTGATTGCAAATTTTCAACAGAGGCATCTAGCGATTCAAGATAACTAAGCATAACCGCATACGAGGGATTACAAGAAATTTCCAAAGTATTACCGCGCTGGGTTAGGAGCCTAAAAACCCTTTTCTCACAATCAAGGATGGCCCCATTACTGGATAGCCAATCCATACCCAAAATCAAACCATACCCCGAAAAGCCCAAAACAAAGGCACTACATTGAAATTCAACACTTAGGATAGAAATTTTCAAATCCAAACAGATCATAGACAAATGAGCTGGGCCCCCAATTGGGTTTGAAACAATTAAGGGGTCCTCTACCATACTAGTTTTTAGGTGCAGAGATTCTACTAAAGCAGACGAGATAAAGGAGTGTGATGCGCCAGAATCAAATAAAGTGCGAATGGGGTGATCATAAAGATAAACTACACTTTCTACAGAAGTGTTGGTACCTCGCTGTTGCAAAGGTGGCGCTTCTAGCACATGAACCTGTGCCCCTGAGGTGGATCCAGCCCTCTGCCCCTGTCCTTGTTTCTTTGGGCAGTCCTTAGCCCTGTGGCCCGTCTCACCGCAAGAAAAGCACCCACCATTCTCCTTGGCCTTCTTTTTCCGGCAGTCCTTTACTAAGTGCCCCACTTTGCCACAGAAATTACACTTCCTCTTCTCTTTGTTGCCTTCCCCGCCTTTCTTAAAGTCTGTCTTCTTAGGCTGCAAACCCTCTTTCTTCCCTTGAGAGCTTTCTGCCTTTGTCTCCTTCTTGCCCTTATCCTCTTCATTCAGCAATGCCATTTGCACCAATCTTTCATACGTGGCTCCCATGGGTATATGGGTCATGGCCAAACTGTGTAATGGCTCATTTAACCCTTTGACGAAACGGAGAGCCTTCTTGTGCGGGGTGTTGACTAGGTCAAGCCCAAACCTAGCCAGCTCATCAAACTGATTCACATACTCTCTAACAGTCTTGTCTCCTTGCTTAAGGAATAAGAATTTTTCCAACTGCAAACTTCTTTCCGCATCTGAGAGAAATTTGGTCTCAAACCTTGCCCTAAAGTCCTCCCATGTCTCCACTGGTCTTTCAGCATTAGTGACCTCCCACCAGTAGGAAGCCTCGCCCTTCAATAGCCACACCGCCAATTGTACTTTTTGTCTATCCTCTACCTCAAAGATGATGAATAGGTCTTCAGTTTCTTTCAGCCAATTCCTAGCTGCTACGAAGGACTCAGTTCCATGGAAATCCCTTCCTCCCATAGCTTTAAAATCTTTACATATCTTAGCAAAAGCGTTTCCCCGAGGAGGAGGTGGAGGAAAAGGTGCTGCTGCAGCTGGATGATTTCCTTCAGCTGGGGGAGGAGGAACGGTAGGACCTGGCTGAGTGGCCCTAGCTTCTAAGAACCGTCTAAACCAACCAGGTATTGGCACCCCTTCCGGCAAGTTAAGTTCTTGGGACATGCTGAAACAAAAAGGATAGATTCAAAACGGAGGATAAGAGATAGTACCTATGGCTTTGGGGAGTGGACTTTGCCTTTTTAAAATAGAATAATATTTTTATCCTTTAAAAAATGCTTCTTTAAATTTCCTTTTTGAAAATAATTTTTCAAAACTTTTTATCTTATCTGGTAAACCTATGCTCTGATACCAAGTGAAACACCCCACCTCCGTTAGGGTCACTCTCAAAGGGAATGCCCTAATTTTGGTGGAGGTTTATAAGTACAAGTCACAGATATACAAGACAGATATAAGAACACATATTTGTAAACAGCGGAAAATCAACAAACTTTTATTTCATAAATCAAATACGTGCTACAACAACATCACCATAATTGTCTTACATCTTTTCCCAAAACATAACATAACACTTTCATAATCTGTCTTGATTACATTATTTAAAGAAGCATAAATAAAACATAGATAAACTGCAAAAGTCCCATAGTGGACGTCCAAAGCCATAGTTCAAAGCGAAAAGTTCCAAGCAATACATTTCTCTTCTTCAAGCTGGATGAGAATGCTGGTCAAACTGCAGTGTTCCCTCCCTGTGGACCTGGGGGGGGGGGGGGGGGGAAACGGAAGAAAAGAAGACGAAAGAAAAGTAGAGTCAGACATAAAGCCTGAGTAAGTCTAGTACTATTTTGTCTATGAATAAAGAACTGGGTATGATAAGTATAATCAAGAAGTGGGAAAGCACTATAACTTGGTTAAGTTGTCTAGGGTCGAATAAACTATCGTACCCCATGTTAATCTTTGAACCCATATAAACTAGTTTCCAACTGGCACCCCATAATCAGGGTGATGTGATCCATTCAATGATGATCGGCTCCTACTCGCATAGTTACATGTGTCTTACGGCCCCCGATGTTGTAGTTACCCATGCTGGTCCCACCATGGGGTGTATCAAGTCCCATGGCAGCGGCCCGACACAACCTTAGAATACACAGGTATGCTACTGGTGCCCAGTGCTTTATTTTTCTGCGCCGGAGTGTGTGCACGCCCGCACCCCGTTAGAACCTACACTGCTACACCACCGCCGTCAATTTGACCTCTTACAATCAGCCAGTAATCGTGCCCCACCCTGCCTAGTTTCAGGGTATCCTGATACACCTTCTAGGGTTACTGCTGAAAAGGGTCCCCCGTTACTAGGTTTTCTATCTATAGCCAACATGCTAAGTTGGTTAAGTGTTTCCTAACCTAACCCCCACCAGTCCGTTTTGTTTAGCATGTTCCATTTTGATTAAGTCTTTAGTTCACTTAATCCTATCAATCTGACTCAGCCTTAATTGTCTTATTAAGGCCCTGACCTCTCACATTAGACAGGTATTGTTGTGGCTGCCTGTTGCCGGTTGGTTCCGGGCAGTCTTACGCCACAACTCAGTCTAACCTCCGGTCCTTGCTGGGCTCCATGTTTAACCTCCCACATTGGATAGGTATTGTTGTGACTACTGGACAGCCGGGCGGTTCCGGGCAGGTTTACATCACAACTCAATCCAACCTCGGGTTAAACACATCGTATTTTCTACATTTACATATTTTGTCTTTCTTCTTTATTTATATGTAAATATTTGCGGCCCATTATTAAGTTAATGGTGTAAAGGTTACACCAATCATGGGCCCAACCCATACTTCAATTTGGGCCCTTCTATTTTATATTTTCATTCATTAATTAATTTTAACCCAACGTTATTTTCCCCCGTTTTACACGTCCGTTTATATATATATTGGGCTTAGCCTTTTAAAGCCCAATTTTAGCCATGCGAAAAGGGGAGGCTTATGGCATGATTACATACACAAAAAGGGGAAGGTGAGCGTATGAACTTGCAATATGACGTTGGGAATACAAAATAGAAACTGGTGTACTTGCATAGTAGTGATATATACTTTGGTCATAAAACATAGGTGACATGAATCAAAGCATGTGAACTTGTAATTGAGATATCATTATTGACACATGAACCTATATTTTTATTTAGGCATAATGTCAAACATAAGCATGGCATAAATATTTCTAGCATATAGCATAATGTCAAACATAAGCATGGCATAAATACTTCTAGCATAAGCATAGCATAATGTCAAACATAAGCATGGCATAAGTATAGTTAAATTTGTTCATGGCATAAATATTTCTAACATGAAATCATGATTCTTACTTTAGTCATGTAAACTTACAAAAGGGACTATTTGAACCTAACCTAGCCATGTACCACATATGTCATCATATAATTCTTGTAAACAAGATAGACTTAATCATGGATTTCAATTATGCCAAATATCATTCATAGCCTAGCCATATTCATAAGTTTGCAAATAGGTTTTCTAGTACAAAAGCATGGCTTAATACATGATGCCAAATTCTCAACATAATTTCCTATGGATTATAATAACCAAACTTGTTCTAATTACTTACAAAATGATTTATGCACAAAAATATACATCATGATGGCATAGTAGCAAAACCCCAAACTTACATAAATTTAAATCAACTACATACATGTAGCTTCAACATGGATTACATAATTTGCGAAATATTCCAAACGTATACTTGCATAGAACTACCGCATGTAGTTCTTTATAACATGAATAACATAATTCAAGAATATCCAAACATATATAATATTTCAAATTGATAAGAACGCACAAATATGAATAACTTTATTGCCACAATTCAAGCATACAAACCAACACAATTGTTTATTCATACCAAAGTAATACTCTACTTACAATGGTGTGATGAATTCTCTAATTTAGGGATTGAAGACGCAAATTCCTTTGTTGAATTGATTTGCTTAGGTTGCTTTAAGATTTAGAATCTTTCTCCTAATCCTCTCTCCAATTTGGTGGCTACTCCTAGTCGTTCCTCAGCAACATGGCGGCTATGTTCTTATTTTTTTGAATGAATAGATTAGGGTTTAGTCTAGGGTTGTTTATATAGAGGTTAGGAACTGATTAGGACCCTTGATGTTGCTTGGATTGATCGTAGCCATTCATTCTAAGGAGAGACTAATTAAAACTTGCCACCTAGCCCTAATGACAAAGCAAACCACAGAAAATCGGCCAAACACAGACCTGGCCAGCCAGGTTAGACTGGGCTCGACCAGGTCGATACCCCTGTCGACAGGGCTGTCGACAGCCCTGTCGACATGGGTAGCCCAGGTCGACAGCCCAGTCGACCTGGGTGGCCTAGGCGGGTGTTTATCCGCCCTGGCCCATTGGGCCCCACTCTGTTTTTCTGAGCTTATTTTATTCTGTTTGAATTTTAAACTTAATTTAAAAACTTCCGAAGGCCATATCTTCTTCATACGAACTCCGTTTTCCGAAAACTCGGACTCTATTTCGCGTATTTTTCCGAGACGAACGCAATGGCGTATCCCATTTCCCTTAGTTCTTTGATTTGAAATTAATTATACTTTAATTTGTGAATTTCATAGTTACAAAATTCTCGGGGTGTTACAGTAGTACATGGTGCATTTAATTTGATGGTTCTTAGTTCACCAATAAGGGTTCTTACGCAAGAAAAAAAATCTCAAATGAAATGGCTGCTAAAGCCATGTGAATCCTAGGTAAGTGTGTGTTGTGGTGTGAGAGAAATGATTTTATGAGTGGTCTTTCAATTGTCAATTGCAAAACTGAAAACTGCTTTTCTCTTCATTTTTTTAAAAACCTGCATTTAATGCACAAATATATTTTTTCTTACTCCTATATAAGGACCTAGCATTCATCATTTCCATTCACAACTACAATCACTCTTCTAGCAAATACCTATAGAAGGAAAGTCAGAGAACTTCTAAAGCTAGGTGAGTAAATTTTTACTAAAATTCTTTACTGTGTTCTTTCTAGTTTGAACTGAAAGAAGTGATTGTTTGTATTGAACAAGTGTGAATGGTATGCTTGTACATGTTTGTTCGGATCAAACCTTTGTTTATCACTCAAACTAAAGAACTAATGGCTTAGGAACTGGTTGACACATGGTGATTGCTATATTCTGTTTCTTTCCTGTTTTCTGTTTGAACTGTGTACCATCTCATGGTCGATCTGCTAATTCATGTTAGGTTAGGATTTAGACATTGTTCTATTTTTCAAAAGCAATTCCAGTAGCCTAGGATGAGTTAGAAGTGGCAATAACATTTCAAAAAAAAAACACTGTATGTTTAAACACAAAACATAGTATCTACATTTCGAACTCTCTGTTTAATAAAATTTTCAAAACTATTTTCAAATCAAACCAAACACATAAATCGATTCCTAGAAGTAAATAATGATTTTAGAAAGTAGTTTCGTGATTTTTAATGGTATATATAGACGGGAATTTGAAGATGAACAGAAATTTCAAAATGGCCAAATTCCGATCATCTAGCTCGCCGTAGGCCAGGGGATCGAAGTGGGAGCTTCGTATGGGATCAGACAATCAAGGAAAAATGCTGGATAAATTTTTAAATGTATAGATGTTGAGAAATTAGAGGAGATAGGGTTTATGGTGTTAATTTGGTTCGGTCTGTATTAGTGGAAACTGCTCTTCGTCGGAGGTGTTGTGGAGGTGCGGTCAGGGGGGGATCTGAGCGTCATAGAATGGTGATGGTGCGGCAACGAGGTGGTGATGGCTCGTAGTCCTGACGTGGCGCAGCAGCCCTTTTCTTCGATGATGCTGCTTTGTTGAAATGGAGTGGCTTGGTGATTTTCTGATCAATGACGAATTGGAGGTGGTGAACCTTGGCAACACGATCAGGGATGGAGATGGAGTTTGTGTGTTTTGTCGTAGGATGGCGGAGGCGTCGGAATCGACCGTGCACGTGCACAAGCCTGGGCGGGATGAGGAAGCGGAAGAACACCATAGTTTTAATGTGATCAGTGCAAGAAATCATGACGTCCAGGGATGGTTGGTAATATGGTTTGGATAAACATGGTACTTTGCAAGATCAGGGGCTGATCAAGCCAAAATGCATTGGTAAACAAAGATAGTATTTGGGTTTGGTACTTTAGTTTTTAATAAAATTTCTAAACTTTAGTTTAAATTTGAAAACCTAAGTTTAAATGTGTAAATAAGTTATGTTGGGAAGTAAAGGAAGAAAGTTAAAACAAGATTTTGTATTTTAGTTTAATTTAAGTTTTAAATAGGTAGTATAAATTAGAATTCAAATTATAGCTGAAATAAACAAAGTGGAATTTAAACAACATTTTACTTCAATAAGCCAAGGAAAGAGAAAAGTGAATCAGGGTCTGAGGAAATGTTGTCGAGAAATACAGAAGTCAAATTTAAATTGATTCTTGGCTGGTCCACTGTAACGGCGCGATTTTCGACCTTCCGAAAACCGTGTCTTTATTGAAAGAAATTAGAAGATGAGATAGAAAAGATAGAACTAATAGAATAGAAGAATAAGAAGTTATCAGAAATCTCACAGCGGAATTTAAAAATACAAATACATTACATCATAGGGTCTGATACATCATAATACATCAACAACTTACAACATCATAGTACGTTCACATAATAATACATCATGATATGGAAATACAAATCTAACTGGATACATAGGTGTAGTTAAAACTACTAGACTTGTCCTGCAACTTGAACTTCGTAAGGTTCCATTGCCAACCTGAGTTACTTGACTACTCATAATAAATATTATGAGTACCCAAGAGTTTAGGGAAAACAAAGAAAATAAACTCCGGGTCAGTCAGGGGACTGGTGTGAGTAAACACAGTTAAATAGATGTAAGCAGGGAAATAAGGAATAAGGTGTTCCGTTATTAATAGATTCAATTACTTTAGAAATCTTATGCCCAATCCATAACTAATATATGGAAAACGACCCTTGTATTTTAATATCAAAATGTTTGATATTTACGATAGTATTTATCAAATAGAAAATCATCTAGTGAATCGCTTACATCTCACGTTCACGTACATAGAATAAAATCTAAAACCGTCGAGTGCTTATGGAAATTTGGTTTTGTAACACCCCGAATTTCAATTAACACTAATGGTTAGTAATTAAAGTATAATTAATCTCAGATGTGAGAATCAGGCGAAACGGGCTACGTCATTGCGTTCGTCTCGGAAAAATACGCGAAATAGAGTCCGAGTTTGCGTAAAACGGGTACCGTATGAAAGAGATATGGACGAACGAAGTTAGGCAGAAAAACCCGAAACAGGCCAGAAATGCACTGGCGCACTTGTGAAGTGCGCCAGCACAAAAATACACTGGCGCACTTGGGAAGTGCGCCCATGTCGGGACAGGAAACCTGCACAGTTTCTAGAGAGTTCTGTGGTTGGGTGCACCAGTTTGGGGTTTGGGCTTGGTCTTAGGGCTGGTTTCTGGAAGGTTCCGAAATCTAAGGGTCCTAATCTAATTTAGGGTTAATCTAAGGGCCTAAAACACTCACCTAATCTATAAATACACCCTAAACCTACCCTAATCCATACTAAAAATAGAATTGAGGGCTACATGCCGCCAAATTAAATCTTAGAAGGAGCCTCCACTAATTTATGAAGAGGGTTGCAAGCTAATCACTCTCTAATCAACCTCTAATCCATTCTAAGCATCTTAATCTTCTTCATTTGGAGTGCAAATTGGCTAGTAGTGAGTTTCTATCACTCTAATGATCAATTGCTAAACTAAGTAGATGAGATATGATGAGATCATATGGTTTTGTTTGTGGATTAATGGGTTTTAAGTCATATGACATGATGTTAGTTTGCTAATGTATGTGGGTTATGCAAGTTTTGTGCTTTGTGATCATATGTTAATATGCAAGTTACATGTATGATAATATGCAAGTTACTTGTATGATAATTATGCAAGTTGTATGTTTCTTCATATGCAAGTTTATGAGTTCATATGCAAGTATGTAACATGTTATGCAAGTTCATATGCAAGTTATGTGACATATTATGCAAGTTCATATGCAAGTCATGTATTTGTTAATATGTAAGTTTATGTAACATGTTATACAAGTTAATATGCAAGTTATGTGACATGTTATACAAGATTATATGCAAGTTATGTGACATGTTATGCAAGTTCATATGCAAGTTATGTGTTTGTTAATATGCAAGATGGCACCTTTGAAACATGTTCATACATATGCAAGTTGACACCTTTTATATGTGTTATGTCATGAGAACGAAATTACGTGGGAATGATGGGGTTAATTAAATGCATATGTTAATAAGATTGTGTGAAATTAATATAATTATGCATAACATAAAATAAATGAACATAGTATGGGAATTTGCCTATTAAGTTAGGTGTACCCATACTATGTGTTGGGAATTTGCCTATTAAGTTAGGTGTACCCACACTTTGGAGTTGGGAATTTGCCTATTAAGTTAGGTGCACCCATATTCCTAAAATAAACATGATAATTAACACAAATTATGGGGGTGATTAATTAGGAGTAGTTAATCGATTAAGACACGAGGTTGGACCCGTTTGTAGTGTAAGACTGCCCGGAGTTTACCGGCTTAACCAGGCATCTACAAATGACGGTCCAATGTGAGGGGTCTTAATCATAAATTAAATACGTAACAAGGGTAAATGACACGAGGTTGGACCCGTTTGTAGTGTAAGACTGCCCGGAACTTACCGGCTTAACCAGGCATCTACAAATGACGGTCCAATGTGAGGGGTCCTTTACACGGTTACGGTGTTAATCAATTAAGAAACACTTAACCAGATAAGCATGTAGTGGGGCATGGGGGTTAAGTGGGTACCTTGGGTGGTATGTGGAAATTGCTAGTGGTTGCCAATAGAAAATATGATAAAATACTTAACCAAGATGAAACATGTAATTAAACATGATTAAAGGGTTAAGTGGGAAACACTAGTGTGTGGGCCAAGCTTAGGGGGATGGCTTGTGCTGGGGGCCCATTTCAACCAGTAACCCATACGTATCTTAGTGGGCTCGACCCATGTCGAGGACGGGACACGCATACTGGGCTTGACTATAAGAGGCGAAAATGGGTTAGCGGTGGCAACGCATGACCAACGGGTTTCATATGCGTGTGTGGACCCGGGCTGGTAAATAAGACGTTGTTGCATCGTGTAGATATAAGCCGTGCACCGTTAATTTTATCAGGTTGCCACGTTGGGGAATGGTACACCCCACAGTGGGGCCAGCACGGGTATCTACGTTAGGGAGCCGATCGAATGGGGAGTAGTGTGTACACCTAGTGGATTGTAGGGCCCCGTGGCGTCTACTTAGTCACCTAGGGGTACGCGAGAACTATTAAGTTAATTTTATAAGTCCATGGGTGGGATCAACCTTTAAGTTAGGAATGACTGGTGTGGTGCAGTTTAGTAATTTACCTTTGGAAGGGTAGATGCGTCTTTATCTTTTATCTTAGTTTAGTTGACTGCTTAGTGTAGCCATTCATCCCCATTAGTTACCGTGTATCAGTTTATGTCTTCTTTGGTTACTTTAACGATTGTATTGTTAAAGTTATAGGACTCGCTCAGACTTATGTCTGACCCCGTTGTTTTTATCTTTTTCCCAACCCTCAGGTCCTACGGTGGATCCTAGCAGTAGTGGAGCTTGATCGGATTGTTGTTCCAGTCTTTAGGAGCTTGGATAGATGTAAAGCTCCAGTTACCCAGTTATCTTTTCTTTTGTCATGGCTATTGTATGAGAGTGGGATTATGTACTTCTTTATTTTGATGGATATTGTACTTGACTTTTATTGTGGTTTTATGATGTAACCGGACATGTTTTACTTCCGCTGTTATGAGATGATGTTTTAAATTTCAAGTACTATTTATATCTGGCTTGTTGTAATTTTTCTGTTCTATATTCACTAAAATACTCCACCGATGCTATGGCATTCCCTTAGTGAGTGACCATAGCGGGAGTGGGGTGTTACACGTGGTATCAGAGCTGAAGGTTACCGGAACAGATAAATTTTTGAGAAAAATACCTTTTTTTTAGAAAATAGTAAAGGTATTATTTTTGGAAAAAGTATTTTCAAAAACATGTCTTTTAAGAGAAAAGTTTTTGAAAAAGAAAAGCATAATCCCCAATAGCCATATCTTTATCTTTCGGAATCTCCTTTTTGAATCTTTCCTCTTTCGTTTCAGCATGGCTGAAGATCTTAACATCCCGGAGGGCTTAGTTATACCACTATGGTATAGGAGGTTACAAGAGGCTAGGGCCGCGACTGCGGGTCCAGCCAATGCTACTACACCAGAGGCAACCGCTCCTCCTCCTCAGCCTAGAGTGGATAATTTTGCTAAGATTTGCAAGGAGTTCAAGGCTATAGGAGGAAAACCTTTTCTAGGTTCAGAGACTTTCGTAGAGGCTAGAGATTGGCTTAAGGAAGTGGAAGAGTTGCTAGATATCTTTGAAGTGGAAGAGGGAAAGAAAGTCAAGTTGGCGGCTTGGTTAATGAAGGGAGAGGCCTCATTCTGGTGGGAGGTCACTAATGGAGAACGCCCTGTTGACTCTTGGGCAGATTTCAAGCAAAGGTTTGGGGCTAAGTTTCTCTCAAGGGCGGAAGAGAATCTGTTTATGGAGAAGTTCTTGAATTTGAAGCAAGGGAATCTCACGGTGAAAGAATATGTCAACAAATTCAATCAATTAGCAAGGTTTGGCATAGAGTTGGTGAATACACCGGAGAAGAAGGCTTTGAGGTTCGTTAGAGGCTTGAACGAACCATTGCAAGGAATAGCTATGACTCACATTCCTATGGGGGCCACCTTTGAGAAGCTTGTCTACATGGCACTTATGCATGAGGATGATAAGAGTTCTAAGGCACCAGAGAAGAAGGGGGATCAGAAGAAACCGCAACAACAACAACAAGGCAAGGGTGGAAAAGGTAATGGTGACAAGGGGAAGAAGAAGAAGTGCTTCAATTGTGGGACCCCAGGCCACCTCAGCAAGGATTGTCGCAAAAAGAAGAAGACCGGTTGCTTTCATTGTGGTGAAGCAGGACATCTTGTGAAGGACTGCCCAAAGAAGGGGCAGAAGACGGGGTCTACCTCAGGAGGTCAGGTGCAAGCTCTTATGGCACCAGCTCAGGCAGGGGGGCAAGTTCAGGCTCTCTCAGTTCCACCGATTCAGCAGAGAGGTAGAACTATTTCCGTTGAAAGTCTGGTTTTTCTGTTTGATCATCCAGTTCGTACTTTGTTTGACTCTGGCGCATCGCATTCTTTTATCTCATCATCGTTAGTTGAGTCACTGCACTTAGACACCAGTCTAGTTGATGATCCCTTGGTTGTTTCAAACCCAATTGGGGGCTCCATATATCTGTCTATGATATGTTTGGGTTTGAAGATTTCTATACTTAGCGTTGAGTTTGGATGTGATGCTTTTGTATTGGGCTTCACGGGCTATGGGTTGATTTTGGGCATGGACTGGTTATCCAGTGATGGTGCCGTTCTTGATTGTGAAAGGAGAGTTGTCAGGCTTATGACCCGCTTGGGTAATACTCTCGAGATCTCTTGTAATCCCATGGAATCTGTTTTGCTAAGTTATCTTGAATCGCTCGATGCTTCGGTTGAGAGTTTGCGTTCTGTCAGAGTGGTCCGGGAATATCCGGATGTGTTTGAAGAGGTGAAGGGTTTGCCTCCGAAGCGGGAGATAGATTTCCGAATTTATTTGGTGGATAATGCCAAACCAGTGTCTTTGCCAGTGCGCCACATGGCTCCTCGTGAGAGAAGAGAACTTCATAAGCAAGTAGGGGAGTTGCTTGAGAAGGGGTTCATAAGGCGAAGTATATCGGAGTGGTGAGCTCCAGTAGTGTTTGCCACGAAGGCGGATGGGTCCCTCAGACTTTGTGTGGATTATAGAGAACTTAATAAGCTCACGAAGAAGAATAGACACCCATTACCGAGGATAGATGATCTCTTTGATCAGTTGGTTGGCGCCTTAGTGTTTTCGCAGATGGACTTAGCTACAGGGTTTCATCAGTTGAGAGTGGCGGAGGACAGTATAGAGAAGACTTCTTTCCGGACTCCGGATGGTTTTTATGAGTGGCTTGTGATGCCATTTGGGTTGACAAACGCCCCTGCATACTTTGTTGATCTGATGAGTAGAGTGTTCAGAGAGTATCTGAATAAGTTTGTAGTGGTCTTTGTGGATGACATCTTGGTCTTTTCCAAGAGTGAAGAAGAGCATGCCTTACATCTCAGAGAAGTGTTGGAGACTCTTCGAGCACATAGTCTTAAAGCTAAATTCTCTAAATGTCATTTTTGGAGAAGAGAAGTGCGATTCTTAGGGCATGTGGTCTCTAAGGAAGGGATAGCTGTGGATCCCGCAAAGATAGTATCTATCCAGGATTGGAAAGTTCCTAGAAATGCTACCGAAGTAAGAAGTTTCTTGGGGTTGGCAGGATATTATAGGAAGTTCATCAAAGACTTCACGAAGATATCAGCCCCATTAACCCGCTTGACGAAGAAGAATCTGGTTTTCTCATGGGACGTAGATTGTGATGATGCTTTCCGACGGTTAAAGAGAGCTTTGACCACCGCTCCAGTTTTAGTGCTTCCAGATGGGAGTAAGCCGTTTGTTGTTTATACCGATGCTTGTGGGACAGGATTAGGCGCAGTCTTGATGCAGGAGGGAAGGGTAATAGCCTATGGAGGGAGGCAATTGAAAGTGCATGAGAAGAATTACCCTACCCATGATCTAGAGTTGGCCGCGATTGTTTTCGCACTTAAGTCTTGGCGCCATTATCTTCTTGGTGAGAGATTCGAGTTGTTCACTGACCATAAATCATTGAAGTACTTATTCTCCCAGAAGGATTTAAACTTAAGACAGCAAAGGTGGATGGAGTTCTTAGCATCCTATGATTTCGAGATAGCGTATACCCCTGGCAAGGGTAACGTGGTGGCGGACGCCTTGAGTAGAAAAAGGCTATCTTTGAGTCCATTATTCGTGGAACGGCGAAGCTTGGAGTTTCTTTCTTTGTTCGACTTCAGACCTTCTGTTGACTTTGTACCTGGTTTGTTAGCATCCTTGGAGGTTAGACCTACTCTTTTGGGACGGATTGGCGAGGCTCAGCGAGACGACCCACAGTTGGTTGAGTTGGTAGAGAAGCTTATAAGGGGGGAGTCGTCCAGCCATTTGGGTAGATACACCATAGATGATAGGGGATGGTTGCATAGAGACGGTAGACTTTGTGTACCGCAAGATGAGGGTTTGAAGAAGGCTATTTTGGATGATGCACATCGTTCAAGGATGACTATTCATCCCGGTGGAGACAAAATGTACCAAGACATGAAGAGAGTTTTCTTCTGGGCCGGTATGAAGAAAGATGTGTCCGAGTATGTGGCTAGATGCTTAGTGTGCCAACAAGTTAAAGCAGAGAAAAGGAAACCCGGTGGGTTGCTACACCCGTTGGAAGTTCCGCAATGGAAGTGGGATAGTGTCTCGATGGATTTCATCGATGGGTTACCGAGATCAAGGAAGGGCAATACGGGAATTTGGGTTGTGGTAGACAGACTTACCAAGAGTGCCCATTTTATACCCGTGAAGAGTAAGAGGACCGCTTCATGGCTTGATTCAGTCTATGTTAGAGAGATTGTTAGATTGCATGGCGTACCATCCAGCATTGTGAGTGATCAAGATCCTATCTTCACTAGTGAGTTTTGGAGAAGTTTGCAAGAGGCGGTAGGGACTCAGTTGTGTTTGAGCACCGCATATCATCCTCAGACGGACGGTCAGACCGAGAGGGTGAACCGTATCTTAGAAGATCTCTTGAGGCTTTGAATCTTGGATTTTGGAGGTACATGGGAAGAACATCTTCCTTTGGTGGAGTTCGCATACAATAACAGCTTTCAGTCTAGTATTGGCATGGCACCTTTCGAAGCTCTTTATGGAAGGCCTTGTCGATCTCCTACATGTTGGTGGGAATCTACGGATAAGATCTTGCTTGGGCCAGATATGGTTAGAGAGACTTCAGAGAAGATTGATTTGATTCGAAGAAGGATGAAGGCAGCGCAAGATAGACAGAAATCTTATGCGGATCGAAGAAGGACGGATCTTGAGTTTGAGGTTGGGGACATGGTTTTTGTCAAAGTATCTCCGTTGAGAAATGTTGTTCTCTTTGGGTCCGTTGGGAAGTTAGCACCGAGGTTTGTTGGGCCGTTTCCTATTAAGGAAAGGATTGGACGGATGGCATATAGGGTGGAGTTGCCCGACAGACTTAGTGGTGTTCATGATGTATTCCATGTATCACATTTGAGGAAGTGCTTACATGAGACCGCAGAGGTGGTAGAGCCGAGCTTGCTTAGAGATGTAGAGGTAGAGCGTGATGCGACGATTCGACGAGCTCCTACTCGCATCCTTGGGTCAGAAACTAGGAAGTTGAGGAACAGAGAAGTTCAGCTAGTTAAAGTGCAATGGGGAGATGACGAAAGCAATGCTACTTGGGAGACGGAAGCGAAGATGCGTTCTTTGTACCCATTTCTTTTTGAGAGTATGTCTTTTAACTTCTCCTTTATCGCTTGTCTAGTACTTATCTTATCTTTAGTATATCCTCTCGCTAGTACCTATGACCTTTAGATAGGGTAAAAGCTATGGTTGAAACATGTGTTTGAAACATGTTATGGTTGATGGATGCATGTGGATGCAATTGTTTGCTAGTGGTTGCTCGTGGATGCATATACACACACATTAGGCACTAGATCGGCTCAGTCACTTCATGTTGCATATCGCATAAATGGATGTGGTAGTTAGATTGATGGATGTATCATGGCTGTGTTATCATGTGGATGATGCATTTTTGTGTATGGTTGTGCACGCATATAGAAATTGTATGTGTCAATAGGGTTTCGCATACATATTGGATGCATGGCACTGTCATGGTTTGCATTAAGGAGGTCGACGGAATCAGTAGACCGCCTGATTTTGCATTAGTATACGGACATATACACACACTTTCTGCATATGTTCATACATCATTAGAAGTTTCTAAGGATAATGGTTGCTTGTGGTCGATGGTTTAGTAGATGGTTGTTTGGTTGGTAGGATACGTTCTTCTTGACTTAGAGATTTCGAGGACGAAATCCTTTAAGTAGGGGAGAATGTAACACCCCGAATTTCAATTAACACTAATGGTTAGTAATTAAAGTATAATTAATCTCAGATGTGAGAATCAGGGGAAACGGGCTGCGTCATTGCGTTTGTCTCGGAAAAATACGCGAAATAGAGTCCGAGTTTGCGTAAAACGGGTACCGTATGAAAGAGATATGGACTAACGAAGTTAGGCAGAAAAACCCGAAACAGGCCAGAAATGCACTGGCGCACTTGTGAAGTGCGCCAGCACAAAAATACACTGGTGCACTTGGGAAGTGCGCCCATGTCGGGACAGGAAACCTGCACAGTTTCTAGAGAGTTCTGTGGTTGGGTGCACCAGTTTGGGGTTTGGGCTTGGTCTTAGGGCTGGTTTCTGGAAGGTTCCGAAATCTAAGGGTCCTAATCTAATTTAGGGTTAATCTAAGGGCCTAAAACACTCACCTAATCTATAAATACACCCTAAACCTACCCTAATCCATACTAAAAATAGAATTGAGGGCTACATGCCGCCAAATTAAATCTTAGAAGGAGCCTCCACTAATTTATGAAGAGGGTTGCAAGCTAATCACTCTCTAATCAACCTCTAATCCATTCTAAGCATCTTAATCTTCTTCATTTGGAGTGCAAATTGGCTAGTAGTGAGTTTCTATCACTCTAATGATCAATTGCTAAACTAAGTAGATGAGATATGATGAGATCATATGGTTTTGTTTGTGGATTAATGGGTTTTAAGTCATATGACATGATGTTAGTTTGCTAATGTATGTGGGTTATGCAAGTTTTGTGCTTTGTGATCATATGTTAATATGCAAGTTACATGTATGATAATATGCAAGTTACTTGTATGATAATTATGCAAGTTGTATGTTTCTTCATATGCAAGTTTATGAGTTCATATGCAAGTATGTAACATGTTATGCAAGTTCATATGCAAGTTATGTGACATATTATGCAAGTTCATATGCAAGTCATGTATTTGTTAATATGTAAGTTTATGTAACATGTTATACAAGTTAATATGCAAGTTATGTGACATGTTATACAAGATTATATGCAAGTTATGTGACATGTTATGCAAGTTCATATGCAAGTTATGTGTTTGTTAATATGCAAGATGGCACCTTTGAAACATGTTCATACATATGCAAGTTGACACCTTTTATATGTGTTATGTCATGAGAACGAAATTACGTGGGAATGATGGGGTTAATTAAATGCATATGTTAATAAGATTGTGTGAAATTAATATAATTATGCATAACATAAAATAAATGAACATAGTATGGGAATTTGCCTATTAAGTTAGGTGTACCCATACTATGTGTTGGGAATTTGCCTATTAAGTTAGGTGTACCCACACTTTGGAGTTGGGAATTTGCCTATTAAGTTAGGTGCACCCATATTCCTAAAATAAACATGATAATTAACACAAATTATGGGGGTGATTAATTAGGAGTAGTTAATCGATTAAGACACGAGGTTGGACCCGTTTGTAGTGTAAGACTGCCCGGAGTTTACCGGCTTAACCAGGCATCTACAAATGACGGTCCAATGTGAGGGGTCTTAATCATAAATTAAATACGTAACAAGGGTAAATGACACGAGGTTGGACCCGTTTGTAATGTATGACTGCCCGGAACTTACCGGCTTAACCAGGCATCTACAAATGACGGTCCAATGTGAGGGGTCCTTTACACGGTTACGGTGTTAATCAATTAAGAAACACTTAACCAGATAAGCATGTAGTGGGGCATGGGGGTTAAGTGGGTACCTTGGGTGGTATGTGGAAATTGCTAGTGGTTGCCAATAGAAAATATGATAAAATACTTAACCAAGATGAAACATGTAATTAAACATGATTAAAGGGTTAAGTGGGAAACACTAGTGTGTGGGCCAAGCTTAGGGGGATGGCTTGTGCTGGGGGCCCATTTCAACCAGTAACCCATACGTATCTTAGTGGGCTCGACCCATGTCGGGGACGGGACACGCATACTGGGCTTGACTATAAGAGGCCAAAATGGGTTAGCGGTGGCAACGCATGACCAACGGGTTTCATATGCGTGTGTGGACCCGGGCTGGTAAATAAGACGTTGTTGCATCGTGTAGATATAAGCCGTGCACCGTTAATTTTATCAGGTTGCCACATTGGGGAATGGTACACCCCACGGTGGGGCCAGCACGGGTATCTACGTTAGGGAGCCGATCGAATGGGGAGTAGTGTGTACACCTAGTGGATTGTAGGGCCCCGTGGCGTCTACTTAGTCACCTAGGGGTACGCGAGAACTATTAAGTTAATTTTATAAGTCCATGGGTGGGATCAACCTTTAAGTTAGGAATGACTGGTGTGGTGCAGTTTAGTAATTTACCTTTGGAAGGGTAGATGCGTCTTTATCTTTTATCTTAGTTTAGTTGACTGCTTAGTGTAGCCATTCATCCCCATTAGTTACCGTATATTAGTTTATGTCTTCTCTGGTTACTTTAACGATTGTATTGTTAAAGTTATAGGACTCGCTCAGACTTATGTCTGACCCCGTTGTTTTTATCTTTTTCCCAACCCTCAGGTCCTACGGTGGATCCTAGCAGTAGTGGAGCTTGATCGGATTGCTGTTCCATTCTTTAGGAGCTTGGATAGATGTAAAGCTCCAGTTACCCAGTTATCTTTTCTTTTGTCATGGCTATTGTATGAGAGTGGGATTATGTACTTCTTTATTTTGATGGATATTTTACTTGACTTTTATTGTGGTTTTATGATGTAACCGGACATGTTTTACTTCCGCTGTTATGAGATGATGTTTTAAATTTCAAGTACTATTTATATCTGGCTTGTTGTAATTTTTCTGTTCTATATTCACTAAAATACTCCACCGATGCTATGGCATTCCCTTAGTGAGTGACCATAGCGGGAGTGGGGTGTTACAGGGTTCTAACTGACAGGGTATGGGAGAACCCACCGATCAGTGTACTCTAGAGAAGATACACTGGGGTTCAACAAGAACATCCTGCAACCCGGCCACACATGACCGTCCACTCATTTAGCTTGAGTGTAACGAATATATTACCACCTCTACGGTTGGTACCAACATAACCGTTCCCGGGAGATACAGAATTGAAAAGAAGTAACAAATTTGAATATTCTCTAGATGGTGATAATATACCCTGCTTGGGTATGACCCAACTAGCCATGCTGCCTAGCCCAACTTTTGTTACTTCCTGGTTGTGAGGTTTTGAGGTCACGTTTATTCTTTTGACAGATTAGTTTTTTTCAATTACTTTGAATGCCACATCGTCCTATCCGTCAGAAACACTCATTCGATTACCCAAATATATTGCGGGCAATAAAGCTAAGAGAAACGAATTTCTCCGCCACCAACGTAATATACTTACGTAAATTCGATGTGTAGAATCTAACTGATATACGTTGTCAGACACTCGTCCATTCGGGTTTGTCCTGGGACTGAACAGACCGAAGGTACTATTTAAAATAGTCCTTGCATATCTCCGTCTTCAATATTCTTGACACGCGTCGTATACTTCGAGTCGAAGTGGAATATTTATTACGGACTCTTCGAAACGATGTACGAGATGTCTTTTATAGTCGATAAATAATTATCATCTTAATCATGATTATTATTCCGTTTACACATTAATTATCATCACACAAACAGTATATGTTTATCTTGTTCATATCTGGATAGTAGTAGTTAAAGTGTGTGTGTTGCACACGGTACTCTATTCAGTTTTGCTCATTATTTAGAAATGGATAAATGAAGCACGTGCTTCGCACACAGTATTTTGCTTTGTTCATCGTCGATGTTTAGACGATGTTCAATACCCCATTTCTTCTGGTAAGTTATTTTATTACTTCTAATTTATCATAAATAAATTAATTTAATAATTTATTTAAATTATTTCCTTTATATTTTAAAGTTTCAAACTCGTTGAACTTCTTCGATCATCTTCTGTAATCGATCTTCTTGCCATTTTCTTCTTTCCACTTCAAGTCCAAAATCTCCACTTCGTTCTAAACTTTGGCACGCCTACTCGTAATGTTGCTTAGATAATTAAGTAAAATGTCCTTATCTGTTCATATTAAAACACCGTCCATATCTCTTTTCATATCAAACAAATCCATATCTCTTATTCAGATCAAAAGCAACTTCTCTTTGTTTCATTTATTTCGAAGATCTCAAACTTTGATCAATTAATATTTGGTTCTGTGGTTATAAATATTTGGGTTCGGTAAACATATAATATAGCTAAGTCCAAAACAAAATATGATGAAAACTATTACATCTTTCCCAGTACATCTTCCAGGCAACGAAGTGCCCAATCTTCTTCCCGTGTTGCCACGCGCCCATGAAAACCATTTGTCCTCCGCCAGTTTAATCAAATACCCGAGACCTGCTTGTGTATCATGGTGCATACACACACCATGCACGTGTACATGTACACGTTCACACACTCTACGCTCGACTCAGCCCTGTTTCGATCATTACCACAGTCCCTACTCCATCTCAAGAAACCGTCAGCAGCGCCTCCAGTCCCCACCATCCGCCGCATCCAATTTTACATTGTCTACCCGATCAGCTATTGCTTTTTGATCCAAGGAAACTTCTCGCACCAGCTCCCCTCACATACAATCATCGGCGAGTCGCCCAATCCATGTTGCACCAACCTGTGCCAAACCCCAGCACTCCACTGACTACTTATTGAGAAACACCACCCCTTTCCTTCCTTTATTTCCGTATAGTTTAGATTAGAGAACTCAGCGTACACATACATTACTGTTTTATATTTCCTATTTATATTTTTATTTATTTCTAATTATTTATTTTATCCCTTTGTTTTCCACCTTGCTGAAGCCTTGAAGGTTCTAACATTCGGCCATCCTCATTTTCTTATTCCCGCATGTTATTACTGTATAACATACGCCGCATTCCTCTCCATGCTGATCCTACTGTGCATACATCCTTGTATTTCTGCTTTGTATGATGCTACTGATCATGCAGCAGTTCTCCTATTACTTCTTTTATATATGTTACCATAGCTTGATATTGTCCACTGCTTTGTTATGGTTCCGGATTCCTTCTTATGATATAAGATGATAAATCACATACATTCATTTACGTATACACACTTGATTACGTATAAGACAATATAGAAAACATATTTACTCACACTATATATGTTACTACTGCCGCTTTGCACTTTATTTCACAAAATTGTTCAAGCTCTTTTAAATCTTAAGCTAACACTCTGCTAATTTCATTCCACATGATGGGAACGAAATGCCATATATATGCAAGATTTAAATATAAAGACAGTATACAAATTTAAAGTGTTTACTCACTTTGTCATATAACTCTGTGTGTATATTTTCTTTCAGATTTTCATTAATGCAGTGCTTTTAGATCTAGGTTGACATGAAGATTGAATTTGATTTACACACACTCAATAACATATAAATATATATATATAGATGTTTGCAAAACCAACAATGAACACAGGAGAAAGTTTACTCACTTGAAAAGCTTTCACAAATTTCTTGCCGTGGATGGTTTTTGTTTCAGCAAAGTGTTCTTGTGTTTGTGAAAGACGATTTGCATGGATATGATGGTGTATATATATAGGCCAACTCTTCTCTTTAAACAATAGTTTTTCCCTTATGCTTTTAACAGTAAAACCCACGTCTTCTACCTACCCCTTTCTCTCTCATTTGAATGGCCTAAATATTATACAGCATGTTTTTTTAAAGTACTTTCCACAAGAGATATTTCTACCAACGTCTCCTTGGTCTCTCCAAAGTACAAGACTATATGCTTTCATTAAATGCTCCCCTTGCTTGCATTAAATGCTCTCAATACTTACCATCACAAAACTTAAGAGAAAATAGTTTTCCTCTTTGATATTTTGTTTGTCTTCATTATTAGTTCAGCCGCAAGTAATAGTGTAGGGATTAGGTGATGATTAAATTCAAATCTATTTCTAAATGATGGGGTTTTGGACTTGATTTTGTTTGAAGGTTGGACTATACTTCTTGCAAATGAACTTGGTGTATATATGTACTTATATATATACTTAGGCCATAGCATATGTATATAGAAATGTATATATATGTCTATACTTTTCATGCTATACTTATATATATAACTATAGAAATATATAGGTGTAAATCTCATTACTAGTTTCCTTAGTATATGACACTTATACATGTTAGTTGTAAATTAGGGATTTCCACACTTATTCCATGTTGCTAGCTTCCCTACACTTCCTAATGTTATAAAATGTGTCGCCATTATTTCTTAAGTTGTTAAAACATTTAGTTAATATATCCTGTGTATATTAAGTTATAGTGTAAATCATATATGTATATACATACATATAAGTGATTATACATATTTAAATTGGTCGAGTCTTCTAGATACATTTAAATTTCCTTATTAAAATGAATGTCAGAAGCTTAAAAAAACCAGCCATTACAGACTACCCCACTTAAAAGAATTTCGCCCCGAAATTACATAAGAAAGATAGAAAGTTTCCAAAAGAAAATATTTCATAAACTGATTTCTTTAGTACACATACACATACGACTAGTTCTATATTATCACCAGTCTCGATACATACAATAATACTAGACTTGACTACTCAAGTTCTAAACTGCCCCAAAATATACATACGTAACTATCCTCCTCGAGTCCCTGTCCTACTACTCGTCGTCAGAGATATCTATTATCTCTACGACCTCCTCGTCATCAGATATATTAAGGACCTCAACTACGTCCTCTGCATCAGTCTCCTCCTCGTCATCCTCTATATAAATCAGACCCACTGGTGGTATTAAATATAGCCTCACCACGGGATATCCATACTCATCGAATACTTGTACTCCTCCTCCTGCCATGCGAAACTCGACGAGAACTTGTTCCAATCTATTCCATATCGCTGTCCTTTGGGCCACTTGCTCTTCTTGCTGGTTTCCCGTAGCCATGACTGGGGTTTCAGGTACAATGACTGGGGTTCCCGGAACAACTTGGTCTTCTTCCTCCTCATATTCTTCCTCATATTCCTCCTCATATTCTTCCTCATATTCTTCCTCATATTTTTCTTCTTCTTCGCCACCCTCATCTCCTTCACCATACCCGTCAACACTTCCACCTTCTTCTATCGCTTCATCCTCATTAGTAAAGTCTTGGTGTCCTCCATTTTGTTCCATTGGTTCGTTCCTGCCCAGCACTGATCCTTCTGATGATATGTGTGTGTCCTCGTCGTCGATGGGTGATCTCTCTCGGTTGTTGTCGGAATCTCCTACCCTTTGTCTCTTTGTATGTAGCATAAGGAACTGGAGTGGTGTCACCCTCTTTCTTGCTGTGGCCTTCCATATTGGTGCCATCTAACAGTAAACAAGAAAATAGAACTCATCAGTGATGTAAACATACAAGAGAGTTCATAAGTCCTAGTAAACTGAATCATAACACACATATGCAAATGCTCACAGAAATGTAGAAATCAAAATTTCCTTACATTTTACCCATACCATAGTAAATCATACCTAACTCGTAGGAAAATCTGGGTATAATTTCTTTATCTGCTTGTCGGTCTCCCACGTACAGTCTTTCAGGTTTTCGCTCCACTGGATCTTTAGTAGCCTCACCACTTTGTTGCGAAGTTGCTTTCCCTCTCGGTCAATAATACTGAATGGATGTCTAATCACTTTCAAGTCTGGCTCAATCTCTATTTCTTGCTGAACAGAGGGTTCCAGAATTAATGATGGATTGTGCATACATTTTCTCAAGTGTGATACGTGAAATACGTTGTGAATTCCCGCCATATATTCTGGTAATTCAACTTTATATGCTTGAAAACCAATTCTTTCTAAAACGCGGAAAGGTCCAACATATCTTGGTGCTAACTTTCCATATTTTCCAAATCTTACTACTCCCTTCATTGGTGAGATCTTCACAAAAACTAGATCTTCTATTTCGAATACTAAATCTCTTCGTCTTTGATCGGCATAACTTTTCTGGCGATCCTGGGCTTCTTTCATTCTCAGTTTCACTAATTCCACTTTTGCTATCGCTTCTAGTATCATATCCGGACCAAGTACCAATTTGTTTCCGGACTCTACCCAACATGCTGGCGCTTTACAAGGTCTTCCATATAATGCTTCATATGGTGCCATCTGTATACTCGCCTGGTAACTGTTATTATATGAAAATTCTACTAGGTGTAAATGATCTTCCCACGACCCTCCAAAATCTAAAATACACGCTCTTAGAAGATCCTCCAATATACGATTAACTCTTTCCGTCTGACCGTCCGTTTGAGGATGGTAAGTTGTACTGAAATTTAATCTTGTTCCCAACGTTCTCTGCAAAGCTTCCCAAAATCTACTTGTGAAAATGGTATCTCTGTCGCTTACAATGCTCGTTGGAATACCGTGCAGTCGTACTATCTCTTTCATGAATACTTCGGCTAATGTTATGGCAGTGCGCGTTGGTTTCAATGGAATAAAGTGCGCACTCTTAGTTAACCGATCTACGATTACCCAAATCCCTTCGTAGCCTCTCCTTGTTCTTGGCAAACCATCGATGAAGTCAATCGATATCATTTCCCACTTCCAGTTGGGAATCTCTAATGGCCGTAATAGTCCAGCAGTCTTTTGATGGTCTCCCTTGACTTGCTGACAACATAGACATTCATTTACGAAAGTAATGATATCTTTATTCATTCCTGACCACCAGAATACTCGTCTCATATCGTGATTCATTTTATGAATTCCTGGATGGATGCTCAACTTTGATGTATGGCATTCTTTTAAAACCTCCTGTCTTATTCCATCCACGTCAGGTACGCATAATCTGCCGTTTATTCTCAATACTCCTTGATTGTCCAACTCGAAGTCAGTCTCTTTTCCGTTTTTGACTCCTCGAATAATCTTTTCTAGTTTGGCATCCCTTTCCTGATTACTCATTATCCTTTCTTGGAGAGTCGGTGTGACTTCCAAAAGTGATAATATCGCATTTCTACTCAAGGCATCTGCCACTACGTTCGCTTTCCCCGGTGTATAAATGATATCTAGGTCATATGATGCAAGAAATTCCAACCACCGCTGTTGTCTCAGATTTAAATCTCTTTGCGTGAACAGATACTTTAATGGTTTATGATCGGTGAAAAGTTCGAATTTCCCCCCTAGCAGGTAATGTCTCCACATCTTTAATGCGAAAACGACTGCCAATAACTCCAAGTCGTGAGTTGCGTAATGCTTCTCGTGAATCTTTAACTGCCTACTTGCATATGCAATCACTTGTCCCTTCTGCATTAACACCGCTCCTACTCCTCTTACACAAGCATCGGTGTATACTGCAAATCCGCTCGTTCCATCGGGAACAGCTAATACTGGTGCTTCTGTTAATCTCTTCTTTAGTTCTTGAAACGATTTTTCACACTTTGGGTCCCACATAAACTTTTGGCCCTTCTTTGTTAACTTGGTCAGATGTGACGATATTTTGGAGTAGTCTCGGATAAATCTTCGATAGTATCCCGCTAGTCCTAGGAAACTACGAATATCGGTTGGTGTTTGAGGTTGTTTCCATAATTGTACTACATTTACTTTAACTGGGTCTACTGATATCCCATCTCCGTTTACTATGTGCCCCAAAAATCTCACTTCCGATTTCCAAAAGTGACATTTTGTAAACTTTGCCTTCAACACGTGCTTCCTTAGAGTTTCTAGCACTACCCTAAGATGACCACGGTGCTCTTCTTCGGTTTTTGAAAAGATTAAAATATCGTCAATGAAAACGAGAACGAATTTATTAAGAATTTTCCTAAAGATTCTGTTCATCAGATCTACGAAGAAAGCTGGTGCGTTGGTTAATCCGAACGGCATAACCAACCACTCATAAAAGAAATCTGGGCCTCTGAATGCTGTTAAAGGAATACAATCTTCAGAGATTCTCAGTTGGTGAAATCCTGTTGCTAAATCCATTTGGGAGAATACCGTTGCTCCGTGCAATTGGTCGAAAAGGTCATCAATTCTAGGTAATGGATATCTATTTCAGATGGTTACTTTATTTAATTCTCGGTAGTCTACACACAGTCGTAAGGACCCGTCAGACTTTACTACAAAAACTACCGCAGAGCCCCAACTAGAAAAACTTGGTCGGATTAAGCCTTTACTCAGCAAATCCCGAGTTTGTTTCTCTAATTCCTGAACTTCCTTGGGAGCCATCCATCTCTTTGGTTGAATCATTTGTCTAGCTCCTGGGACTAAATCAATTCGGAATTCGATCTCTCGATGCGGAGGTAAACTTCCGACTTCCTCGAATACGTCCTTGAATTCTCTTACTACTTCCAAAGTGTCAAGACTTTCTTGAGGTGCTTCTAAAGCGTATAGAAAACTACAGGTGTGAATTACCGGTTTCCCACAAGTTATTCTAGCTTTTCGCTTTAAGCTAGTTATAAGGGTTATGATTTCTTTATCACATTTTATCTTGGCTTGGAACTTGCTTAACCAGTCTAATCCAAGTATAAAATCGAAACTTTTGAAGTCTAGAACATAGAAGTCAAATTGAAAAGAGTGTGAGAGATATAAGAGAGCTATATCCTCACAACACATTTTAAGCTCAGTTTTTCCCCCTATGGGGTTTGATATGCAAATGGGTTTCGGTGATATAATTGGTTTAAGGTCAAACTGATCTATGGTTTCGGCTGAAATAAAACTGTGTGAAGCGCCGGTATCAAATAAAACATTAAGGTAAATTCCATTAAATTGTAAAGTACCTTCCAGCACTCCCTTCCCTTTCACATTCGGAGAAGTAGACGGCTCATCTTTGATTGCAAATACCCTAGGCTGTGGTGCCCTCTTCATCAATGGACAGTCTTTCACCATGTGTCCTGGTTGATGACAGTTGAAACACAGATTCTTCACTACCATCTCGTTCCTCTAATTCTGGTTCTGATTCTGATTCTGTTGCTGAGGTTTCTGTTGCTGTCTCGGGTATTGCTGGGGTTTCTGTTGCTGTTGTGGGTTTTTCTGGGGTTTCTGGTTCCCTTTTTGTTTACAGAATCGTGCTATGTGTCCCTTTTGCTTGCAGTTGTGACACACCACATTCTTAAATTTCCCTTCCACAGTCTGTTGCCCCGTCTTAGCTTGGCCCTGATTATCCTTCCAATCTGGGTTGACCTTTCTTTTCATGGCATTCGCCCCACTCGTCTCCCCAGTCTGGATCCTCGCTCCTGGTTTCTTTGCATCTAGTGCTTCATATCTGAGTGCTAGGTCTACTAGTTCCACAAATGGATCCTTCAAATGTCCCATCATCCTTCCTTGCAGATTATCTCTAAGACCAGCAACAAACATCTCGTTCTTTTTCAAAAGAGTATTTATCAGCTCCGGTCCAAAGATTGAAAGTGCGTTGAACTGGTTTTCGTACTCAGCGACAGACATGCTTTCCTGTTTTAAATCAATGAAGTCTCAGTACATCCTTGTCCTTCCAGTAGCAGGTAGATACTGACCTTCAAAAGCTTCTTTGAACATGGGCCAAGTAAAGTTTTCCTCAAGAGTGTTAGCAGTCTGGGCATCCCACCATATTGCTGCGGCTCCTTCCAGATTCCATGAAGCTAAGAGACGCTTATGCTCGTCATCCAACCTCAGTCCGTTAAAAATCTTCTCACACGATCTAATCCATGCTTGGACTCCGACCAGTGATTCAGTACCTCTGAAAATCTTTCCTCCCAGAGTCGTGTAATTCTTACAGACCATAGCAAAGTTAGGCTGAGTTGGTGCTCGGATTACTTCAGTAGTATCCACTTGGGTCTGGTTAACAGTGTGTCCGTTTGTCATAGTTGCTCCGCTTGCTCCTCGGCCTCTTCCTCCACGAGAACTCATTTTCAACTCCCTGAGTACACGGATTGAAAATAAATGTCTCATCAGAAAAATATGTCAAAGGATTTCCTAAGTAACTACGATCTACCTATATTAAAATATAGTTTTTAGTAACCATACGCTCTCTCACTATTCCAAAGCCTAAACGTTTCCGTAGATCATAGGCTCTGATACCAACTGTAACGGCGCGATTTTCGACCTTCCGAAAACCGTGTCTTTATTGAAAGAAATTAGAAGATGATATAGAAAAGATAGAACTAATAGAATAGAAGAATAAGAAGTTATCAGAAATCTCACAGCGGAATTTAAAAATACAAATACATTACATCATAGGGTCTGATACATCATAATACATCAACAACTTACAACATCATAGTACATTCACATAATAATACATCATGATATGGAAATACAAATCTAACTGGATACATAGGTGTAGTTAAAACTACTAGACTTGTCCTGCAACTTGAACTTCGTAAGGTTCCATTGCCAACCTGAGTTACTTGACTACTCATAATAAATATTATGAGTACCCAAGAGTTTAGGGAAAACACAGAAAATAAACTCCGGGTCAGTCAGGGGACTGGTGTGAGTAAACACAGTTAAATAGATGTAAGCAGGGAAATAAGGAATAAGATGTTCCGTTATTAATAGATTCAATTACTTTAGAAATCTTATGCCCAATCCATAACTAATATATGGAAAACGACCTTTGTATTTTAATATCAAAACGTTTGATATTTATGATAGTATTTATCAAATAGAAAATCATCTAGTGAATCGCTTACATCTCACGTTCACGTACATAGAATAAAATCTAAAACCGTCGAGTGCTTATGGAAATTTGGTTTCTAACTGACAGGGTGTGGGAGCACCCACCGATCAGTGTACTCTAGAGAAGATGCACTGGGGTTCAACAAGAACATCCTGCAACCCGGCCATACATGACCGTCCACTCATTTAGCTTGAGTGTAACGAATATATTACCACCTCTACGGTTGGTACCAACATAACCGTTCCCGGGAGATACAGAATTGAAAAGAAGTAACAAATTTGAATATTCTCTAGATGGTGATAATATACCCTGCTTGGGTATGACCCAACTAGCCATGCTGCCTAGCCCAACTTTTGTTACTTCCTGGTTGTGAGGTTTTGAGGTCACGTTTATTCTTTTGACAGATTCGTTTTTTTCAATTACTTTGAATGCTACATCGTCCTATCCGTCAGAAACACTCATTCGATTACCCAAATATATTGCGGGCAATAAAGCTAAGAGAAACGAATTTCTCCGCCACCAACGTAATATACTTACGTAAATTCGATGTGTAGAATCTAACTGATATACGTTGTCAGACACTCGTCCATTCGGGTTTGTCCTGGGACTGAACAGACCGAAGGTACTATTTAAAATAGTCCTTGCATATCTCCGTCTTCAATATTCTTGACACGCGTCGTATACTTCGAGTCGAAGTGGAATATTTATTACGGACTCTTCGAAACGATGTACGAGATGTCTTTTATAGTCGATAAATAATTATCAGCTTAATCATGATTATTATTCCGTTTACACATTAATTATCATCACACAAACAGTATATGTTTATCTTGTTCATATCTGGATAGTAGTAGTTAAAGTGTGTGTGTTGCACACGGTACTCTATTCAGTTTTGCTCATTATTTAGAAATGGATAAATGAAGCACGTGCTTCGCACACAGTATTTTGCTTCGTTCATCGTCGATGTTTAGACGATGTTTAATACCCCATTTCTTCTGGTAAGTTATTTTATTACTTCTAATTTATCATAAATAAATTAATTTAATAATTTATTTAAATTATTTCCTTTATATTTTAAAGTTTCAAACTCGTTGAACTTCTTCGATCATCTTCTGTAATCGATCTTCTTGCCATTTTCTTCTTTCCACTTCAAGTCCAAAATCTCCACTTCTTTCTAAACTTTGGCACGCCTACTCGTAATGTTGCTTAGATAATTAAGTAAAATGTCCTTATCTGTTCATATTAAAACACCGTCCATATCTCTTTTCATATCAAACAAATCCATATCTCTTATTCAGATCAAAAGCAACTTCTCTTTGTTTCATTTATTTCGAAGATCTCAAACTTTGATCAATTAATATTTGGTTCTGTGGTTATAAATATTTGGGTTCGGTAAACATATAATATAGCTAAGTCCAAAACAAAATATGATGAAAACTATTACATCTTTCCCAGTACATCTTCCAGGCAACGAAGTGCCCAATCTTCTTCCCATGTTGCCACGCGCCCATGAAAACCATTTGTCCTCCGCCAGTTTAATCAAATACCCGAGACCTGCTTGTGTGTCATGGTGCATACACACACCATGCACGTGTACATGTACACGTTCACACACTCTACGCTCGACTCAGCCCTGTTTCGAACATTACCACAGTCCCTACTCCATCTCAAGAAACCGTCAGCAGCGCCTCCAGTCCCCACCATCCGCCGCATCCAATTTTACATTGTCTACCCGATCAGCTATTGCTTTTTGATCCAAGGAAACTTCTCGCACCAGCTCCCCTCACATACAATCATCGGCGAGTCGCCCAATCCATGTTGCACCAACCTGTGCCAAACCCCAGCACTCCACTGACTACTTATTGAGAAACACCACCCCTTTCCTTCCTTTATTTCCGTATAGTTTAGATTAGAGAACTCAGCGTACACATACATTATTGTTTTATATTTCCTATTTATATTTTTATTTATTTCTAATTATTTATTTTATCCCTTTGTTTTCCACCTTGCTGAAGCCTTGAAGGTTCTAACATTCGGCCATCCTCATTTTCTTATTCCCGCATGTTATTACTGTATAACATACGCCGCATTCCTCTCCATGCTGATCCTACTGTGCATACATCCTTGTATTTCTGCTTTGTATGATGCTACTGATCATGCAGCAGTTCTCCTATTACTTCTTTTATATATGTTACCATAGCTTGATATTGTCCACTGCTTTGTTATGGTTCCGGATTCCTTCTTATGATATAAGATGATAAATCACATACATTCATTTACGTATACACACTTGATTACGTATAAGACAATATAGAAAACATATTTACTCACACTATATATGTTACTACTGCCGCTTTGCACTTTATTTCACAAAATTGTTCAAGCTCTTTTAAATCTTAAGCTAACACTCTGCTAATTTCATTCCACATGATGGGAACGAAATGCCATATATATGCAAGATTTAAATATAAAGACAGTATACAAATTTAAAGTGTTTACTCACTTTGTCATATAACTCTGTGTGTATATTTTCTTTCAGATTTTCATTAATGCAGTGCTTTTAGATCTAGGTTGACATGAAGATTGAATTTGATTTACACACACTCAATAACATATAAATATATATATAGATGTTTGCAAAACCAACAATGAACACAGGAGAAAGTTTACTCACTTGAAAAGCTTTCACAAATTTCTTGCCGTGGATGGTTTTTGTTTCAGCAAAGTGTTCTTGTGTTTGTGAAAGACGATTTGCATGGATATGATGGTGTATATATATAGGCCAACTCTTCTATTTAAACAATAGTTTTTCCCTTATGCTTTTAACTGTAAAACCCACGTCTTCTACCTACCCCTTTCTCTCTCATTTGAATGGCCTAAACATTATACAGCATGTTTTTTTAAAGTACTTTCCACAAGAGATATTTCTACCAACGTCTCCTTGGTCTCTCCAAAGTACAAGACTCTATGCTTTCATTAAATGCTCCCCTTGCTTGCATTAAATGCTCTCAATACTTACCATCACAAAACTTAAGAGAAAATAGTTTTCCTCTTTGATATTTTGTTTGTCTTCATTATTAGTTCAGCCGCAAGTAATAGTGTAGGGATTAGGTGATGATTAAATTCAAATCTATTTCTAAATGATGGGGTTTTGGACTTGATTTTGTTTGAAGGTTGGACTATACTTCTTGCAAATGAACTTGGTGTATATATGTACTTATATATATACTTAGGCCGTAGCATATGTATATAGAAATGTATATATATGTCTATACTTTTCATGCTATACTTATATATATAACTATAGAAATATATAGGTGTAAATCTCATTACTAGTTTGCTTAGTATATGACACTTATACATGTTAGTTGTAAAATAGGGATTTCCACACTTATTCCATGTTGCTAGCTTCCCTACACTTCCTAATGTTATAAAATGTGTCGCCATTATTTCTTAAGTTGTTAAAACATTTAGTTAATATATCCTGTGTATATTAAGTTATAGTGTAAATCATATATGTATATACATACATATAAGTGATTATACATATTTAAATTGGTCGAGTCTTCTAGATACATTTAAATTTCCTTATTAAAATGAATGTCAGAAGCTTAAAAAAACCAGCCATTACATCCACTAAAGAAAGAGTTTTGGTTTTCTCCTTTTTGGGCTAATTCTTGTGAAAGCAGCAAATCCTTCCCGAAGTATGGAAGCAGTTAGTTAAGGACTACCATCCGAGGCTTACTTATAAAATTATAGATTTTATTTATAGAATAAAAATGATTTTTTTTCTAATAAAATAGTCAAGAGTTGGAAAAAGTCGATCAAGTGGAAATGATCGAGTTGGTTGTGACGGACGATAAGAAGACAGTACAGAAGCTGTTATTTTAGATAAATTACAAAATTATTTTAGAATCTATTTTCTAATAGGATATTTGAAATATTTAAATTCAAACAAGGTAGAGAAATCATATGTGACACATACGCCAGAATTGGTTCGTTTTAAACTAAAATCTAAAAGGTTTGATCATAAACAGTATTGTATTTTTGAAAACGAGAACTGTGAATAAATGTTTTAATCGTGTTTGAGACTGATAATAAAGAGAAATTTTTTATCAGTATGGAAAGAAGAATAAGGAGATCAAGAATAAAGGATCGAAGGAGAAATTTGACGAAACGATACAAAGTGTAGAAGTCGTAGAATAAATTATAAATCATCAAATCTATAATCAAAGTAAGTAAATAATTATGAGAAATATTTTTCTAAGGGTAAATAAAGTAAAAATTTATTTTTAGAAGTGATGAACAAAACGGAGAGAAAAACCGTGTGCGACGCACACGCTAAAATCAACCATTTTGAAAAGATGGTCAATATACCAGATATTGACAAGATGATCATGTACTGTATGGCTTGATTACAATTGTATATGCCGATTAGATTATAATCTTGTTAGATTTATAATTTAAAGTGAAAAATGTTCGTTAATCATTTCAAAGCGGCTGGAATTTACATTCCACTTTGATTTGATTATAAGCCATGCGTCAGAGATATTCAAGACGATGATCGTAAATAATATCTTTGGTCTGTTCAGTCCCAGAACAAACCTGAATGGATGAGTGTCTGACAACGTATATCAGTCAGATTCTACACATCGAATTTACGTAAGTATATTACGTTGGTGGCGAAGAAATTCGTTTCTCTTAGCTTTATTGCCCGTGATATATTTGGGAAATCGAATGAGTATTTCTGACGGGTAGGACGATGTGTAATTCAAAGGAAACGAACCAGTGATGATGAAACGTAAGTCTAGCCTCAAGCCTCACACCCAGGAAATGAAAAAATCGGGCGGGCAGCATGGCTATGTGGGTCGCTCCCATTAGGGTGTAGTATCACCTATCTAGAGAAATTCCTTTTGTTTCTTAAATCTATTGATTCTGGCCATTCGGGGATGGTTGCCGTACACAACCATCGGTGATATACATTCGATACACTCAGGAGAAATGAGTGGTCGGTCATGTGAGGGCCGGGTTGCAAGAAGTTCTTGTTGAACCCAGGTGTATTTGCCTCTAGAGATACATCATTGGAAGGTGGTCCCATACCTTGTCAGAGTTGGAAATCCAATTTCCCTAAGCGCCAAGCGGTTTTTATTTGTATACTATATAGGAGAATGTGAGATGAAAGCATTCTTCTAGATTCTAAATTATTTGTGGGAAACTTATATGATAATATCTGATTTCAAGTATACAAAGCGTTTTGATCTCATAAGATAAAAACCCGTTCCGTATTCACGGCGTGGTCTTACGAAATATTTTGATTTCTTTAAATTATTTTAATCTGTTTACTCATACCAGTCCCCTGGCTGACCTGGAGTTTATTTTTCTGTGTTTTCCCTTAAACTCTTTGGTATTCATAACACTTGTTATGAACAGACAAGTGAATCAGGATTTGATGAAACTTGTGAAGCTGGAATGAAGATTTTGCTGTGTGCTGGTCATCTATCTACTGTATAATTAAGTCTGTCAGTTGATCATCTATGATATGTATAATTAATGATGTACTATGAGTGGCTATATCACTAGACATATGATGCTTTGATGTAATATTTCCGTTGTGTAATGTTATAAAGTATTATCTTTTGTGAAAATTCCGTTGTGAGATTCTGATGTTCTGTGGTTTTATCTTCTATCTATTCTCATTTCTTATTAATGGCACAACTGCCGATGTGTTCGAAAGTTGGGTCGTTATAGTTGGTATCAAAGCTTAGGTTTCTGATTACCTAGGCTTTGGGTCAGTGTGAGAGAGCGTATTTTTATATAAAATTTAAAATAAAACAACTAGGTGGTTATACCTAAGTTAGTTATACCCCCATCGAGTCTCGTTTGACAACCTATTATATTCTGGTAATCAAAATGAGCACCCGTGCACGAAGAGGTCGAGCTAGAGGGTCTTCCACTGTTACTGGTCGTACTGCTGGAACCCAAGACCAAGGGGAAACAGTAGAGGAAGTTACACTAGTTCAACAGGATAAGAGCTTTGCGACTATTTGTAAGGAGTATACGACTTTGGTAGGAAAGTTTTTCAAAGGAACTGAGTCTTTTATTGAGGTTCAAGCTTGGATGAGGTCCTGTGAAAGGATTTTCAAAGGATTGAAGTTGAATGACGATAAAAAACGTCTTTTGGCATCATGGAAACTTCAAGGAGCTGCTGCGATCTGGTGGGATGCTCAGACCACGAATGTTCCTGAGGAAGATTTCACTTGGGAAAAATTCAAAGAAGCTTTTGAAGCACAGTTACTACCTGCTGCTGGAAAGACTAGGATGTATCGGGATTTCATTGATCTCAAGCAGGGGAATATGAAAGTATCTGAATATGAGAACAAATTCAACTCACTTTCTTGTTTTGGCCTAGAACTGATAAACACTCCGCTTAAGAAGAATGAAATGGTCATAGCCGGATTGAAGGATAGTCTGAAAGTTCAGATGATTGGACAACTCAAGATTCCATTTGTTGATCTAGTTGATATGGCAGTTCGTTATGAGGCACTGGAGGGTAAGAAGCCAGTGACAAAAGTAGCACAGACAGGTGGACCTAGTGGTGAGAATCCAAACAAAAGGAAGTTCAACCCGAACTGGAACAACAACAACAAAAGAGTACCTAAGATGGGAGAAAAGGCCAAAGAACGATTCAAAGATACCATATGCCACAACTGTTTGCAGAAAGGACATATTGCCAAGTTCTGCACCAAGCCAGCAGCAGAAAAGCCACAGCAGACTCAGCAGCCAGAACAACCTCAACCGAAGGGAACAAGTGATGCTATTCCACAAAAGTTTTCATGCTATAACTGTCATCAGCCTGGGCACTTGGTTAAAGACTGTCCACTTATGAAGAAAGCACAACAACCAAAGGTTTATGCTTTGATGGATAAGTCGTCAACTTCTGAGAATGTGGAAGGAGTTTCAGAAGGTACTTTACTCTTTTTAGATAAAAGGAGTTAATTAACTAGGGTCAGCCTCAAGATAATTTAATATGGTTGGATTAAATTAGAATAATATCCATTCATGTTGATACCAGAAATCAAGTTAGAATTTTAAATGGTATTAAAATTTGGATTTCCTGAGATTGAGACTGGACCTAGGTATTTATTTGGGTATGGACTCAGGAAAAGTGGATTGGTCGATTTGTGAAAACAAATCATATTTGTGAGTCCCGAAATAGAAATCGTTAAGTACGTGAACAAAGATTGGGGATAATACTTAATGAAGTTAAGTAAATTGATCGAGATTTTGGACAGATATTTTTGGTTTTGAATAGGATATTTTTGATATGTGTAAATTGTTTATATATGTGTATCGATAACTCTAATCTACTACTTAAAATTTCGGGGACGGAATTTTTATAAGGGGGTAGAATGTAATGACCCGGCATTTACACGGATCACTGACACAGATTTGATTGATCGTGAGTACATATTTTCGAATAGGATTTAAAATTTAGACCTTGAAATTTTAGAATTTGTAAACATATGTATAATAGCATTAATATGTGCAGCATTTATCAAAACCCATTTTTGATATATTCAGGTGTAATAGCATGGAATATATAGCGTTTGTTTAAAATTTTATTTTTCTTATGTATGGATTATAACATTTGTGTATAGCATTTTAAAATGCCATTTTTCCTTTCACTTGTTTTTTGTTTCTTTTAAAGGGATTTTAAAAGCCTTATATTTTTAAGTTAATTTCTAGTTTTTACAACAAAGTATTTTTTTAACCCAATTTAGTTAAAACCATGTTTTGTTGGCAATAACAAGTGAACATGTTTGTTTCACTCACACATCAAAACATGAATACCACCATTTTCCTTGCAAGCATGATTTCATGAACACGTATTTCTTTGTAAACAACCTTGTGAATATATTAACAATTAGTTGCAACTACACAAGATAAACCTACACTAGAACTACACTAAGAAGAGGATTTGAAAGCATTTGTACTTGCACATGGAAAACCATTTTTGGTTACTACATTTTTAGATTTTCTGAAAATTCCTTTCTTTTATTTTTCGAAAAACATATGCATTTTGTCACAAACCCATGTGCTAAAAGATTTTCCATTCTTGTACAATTATACATGGATCTCTCCTTCACTAGTTAAGCCCATTAGAAATTATTTTTCCAAGATTTTTCCATGCATAAATCTCACATGGCCGTGAGCATGATGATGCAGAAAATTTCAGAGTTTGCATACCTTTGAGGCCAAGGTAATATATTATATAATTTTTGTTAAATCAGTATTTTTCCCATGTGAATGTTGTAAGCAAATAGCATGTGAGAACTTAGCTAAAAATGGTACAAAAGGGGCTACTATATTTGGCAAGTCCAAGGAAAAATTTAGTAGAGAACATGGTAGTACATGGTGCATTTAATTTGATGGTTCTTAGTTCACCAATAAGGCTTCTTGCACAGGAAAAAATTATCAAATGAAATGGCCGCTAAAGCCATGTGAATCCTAGGTAAGCGTGTGTTGTGGTGTGAGAGAAATGATTTTATGAGTGGTCTTTCAATTGTCAGTTGCAAAACTGAAAACTGCTTTTCTCTTCTTCTTTTTAAAAAACTTGCATTTAATGCACAAATATTTTTTTTTCTTACTCCTATATAAGGACCTAGCATGCATCATTTCCATTCACAACTACAATCACTCTTCTAGCAAAAACCTGTAGAAGGAAAGTCAGAGAACTTCTAAAGCTAGGTGAGTAAATTTTTACTGAAATTATTTACTGTGTTCTTTCTAGTTTGAACTGAAAGAAGTGATTGTTTGTATTGAACATGTGTGAATGGTATGCTTGTACATGTTTGTTCGGATCAAACCTTTGTTTGTCACTCAAACTAAAGAAATAATGGCTTAGGAACTAGTTGACACATAGTGATTGCTATATTCTGTTTCTTTCCTGTTTTCTGTTTGAACTGTGTACCATCCCATGGTCGATCTGCTAATTCATGTTAGGTTAGGATTTAGATGTTGTTCTGTTTTTCAAAAGCAATTCCAGTAGCCTAGGATGAGTTAAAAGTGGCAAAAACATTTCAAAAAAAAAACACTGTATGTTTAAACAGATAACATTGTATCTACATTTCGAACTCTCTGTTTAATAAAATTTTCAAAACTATTTTCAAATCAAACCAAACACATAAATCGATTCCTAGAAGTAAATAATGATTTTAGAAAGTGATTTCGTGATTTTTAATGGTATATATAGACAGAAATTTGAAGATGATCAGAAATTTCAAAATGGCCAAATTCTGATCATCTAGCTCGCCGTAGGCCAGGGGATCAAAGTGGGAGCTTCGTATGGGATCAGACAGTCAAGGAAAAATGCTGGATAAATTTTTAAATGTATAGATGTTGAGAAATTAGAGGAGATAGGGTTTATGGTGTTAATTTGGTTCGGTTTGTATTAGTGGAAACTGCTCTTCGTCGGAGGTGTTGTGGAGGTGCGGTCAGGGGGGATCAGAGCGTTGTAGTCTAGTGATGGTGCGGCAGCGAGGTGGTAATGGCTCGTGGTCCTGACGAGGCACAACAGACCTTTTCTTCGATGACGCTGCTTTGTTGAAATGGAGTGGCTCGGTGATTTTCTGATCAATGACGAATTGGAGGCGGTGAACCTTGGCAACACGATCAGGGTTGGAGATAGAGTTTGTGTGGCCAGTCGCAGGATGGTGGAGGCGTCGGAATCGACTGTGCATGTGCACAAGCCTGAGAGGGATGAGGAAGAGGAAGAACACCATAGTTTTAATGTGAACAGTGCAATAAATCATGACGTCCAGGGATGGTTGGTACTATGGTTTGGATAAACATGGTACTTTGCAAGATCAGGGGCTGATCAAGCCAAAATGCATCGGTAAGCAAAGATAGTATTTGGGTTTGGTACTTTAGTTTTTAATAAAATTTCTAAACTAGTTTAAATTTGAAAACCCAAGTTTAAATGTGTAAATAAGTTATGTTGGGAAGTAAAGGAAGAAAGTTAAAACAAGATTTTTTTATTTTAGTTTAATTTAAGTTTTAAATAGGTAGTATAAATTATAATTTAAATTATAGTTGGAATAAACAAAGTGGAATTTAAACAACATTTTACTTTAGTAAGCCAAAGAAAGAGAAAAGTGAATCAAGGTCTGAGGAAATGTTGTCGAGAAATACAGAAGTCAAATTTTAATTGATTCTTGGCTGGTCCTCTAAAGAAAGAGTTTTGGTTTTCTCCTTTTTGGGCTAATTCTTGTGAAAGCAGCAAATCCTTCCCGAAGTATGGAAGTAGTTAGTTAAGGCCTATCATCCGAGGCTTAGTTATAAAATTATAGATTTTATTTATAGAATAAAAAGGATTTTTTTTCTAACAAAATAGCCAAGAGTCGGAAAAAGTCGATCAAGTTGAAATGATCGAGTTGGTTGTGACAGACGATAACAAGATAGTATAGAAGCTATTATTTTAGATAAATTATAAATTTATTTTAGAATATATTTTCTGATAGGATATTTGAAATATTTAAATTCAAACAAGGTAGAGAAATCATATGTGACACATACGCCAGAATTGGTTCGTTTTAAACTAAAATCTAAAAGGTTTGATCATAAACAGTATTGTATTTTTGAAAACGAAAACTGTGAATAAATGTTTCAATTGTGTTTGAGACTAATAATAAAGAGAAATTTTTTATTAGTATGGAAAGAAGAATAAGGAGATCAAGAACAAAGGATCGAAGGAGAAATTTGACGAAACGATACATAGTGTAGAAGTCGTAGAATAAATTATAAATCATCAAATCTATAATCAAAGTAAGTAAATAATGATGAGAAATATTTTTCTAAGGATAAATAAAGTAAAATTTTATTTTTCGAAGTGATGAACCAAACGAAGAGAAAAACCGTGTGCGACGCACACGCTAAAATCAACCATTTTGAAAAGATGGTCAATATACCAGATATTGACAAGATGATCATGTACTGTTTAGTTTGACTACAACTGTATATGCAGATTAGACTATAATCTTGTTAGATTTATAATTTAAAGTGAAAAATGTTCGTTAATCATTTCAAAGACACCGGAATTTACATTCCACTTTGATTTGATTATACTCCACACGTCAGAAATATTCAAGACGATGATCTTAAATAATATCTTTGGTTTGTTCAGTCCCAGAACAAACCTGAATGGACGAGTGTCTGACAACGTATATCAGTCAGATTCTACACATCGAATTTACGTAAGTATATAACGTTGGTGGCGGAGAAATTCGTTTCTCTCAGCTTTATTGCCCATGATATATTTGGGAAATCGAATGAGTGTTTCTGACGGGTAGGACGATGTGGCATTCAAAGGAAATGAACCATTGATGATGAAACGTAAGTCTAGCCTCAAGCCTCACACCCAGGAAATGACAAAAATCGGGCGGGCAGCATGGCTATGTGGGTCGCTCCCATTAGGGTGTAGTATCACCTATCTAGAGAAATTCCTTTTGTTTCTTAAATCTATTGATTCTGCCCATTCGGGGATGGTTGCCATACATAACCATCGGTGATATATATTCGATACACTCAAGAGAAATGAGTGGTCGGTCATGTGAGGGCCAGGTTGCAAGAAGTTCTTGTTGAACCCAGGTGTATTTGCCTCTAGAGATACATCATCGGAAGGTGGTCCCATACCTTGTCAGAGTTGGAAATCCAATTTCCATAAGCGCCAAGCGGTTTTTATTTGTATACTATATAGGAGAATGTGAGATGAAAGCATTCTTCTAGATTCTAAATTATTTGTGGGAAACTTATATGATAATATCTGATTTCAAGTATACAAAGCGTTTTGATCTCATAAGATAAAAACCCGTTCCGTATTCACGGCGTGGTCTTACGAGATATTTTGATTTCTTTAAATTGTTTTAATCTGTTTACTCATACCAGTTGTGACGACCGAGAATTTCACTCGATCTGAATCAGTCGCTAAACCGACCAAGACCGTACGAAACGCCAGATTGTTTTGAGAACACGACAAATTAGAATGCAAACAGAAGAACATTTCATTGTATATTTCAACAATTCCATCAGAATACAAGAATATCCAGAGTATGAATAAATATTACACATTATAAAATATCAGAGATTACAATACATTACATAGCAGTGGAAAATAATAAAATACACAACTAGAAGAGATATACGGATACAGAGCTTTCCGGATATCGTTCCAGCTGTAAGTCAGGATCCTGTGAATATAAATCTGCAAAACCAAAACTACTAGCTGCCCATGTCAAAAAAAGGGCACCCATAGTTTAGGTTAAAACAATAAACTCCAGGTCAGTCATGGGACTGGTGTGAGAACTAAAACAGTTATTAATCTTTATTTTAAAGTTAGGTAAATCAAGGGACCACGCCGTATAACACGGAACGGGTTTCCTCCCAAGAACACCAGTGCATAAAACAAACAACGCAATGCTAAATAAAGAAAAATGAAGCTGTTATAAGACCCAGGTCCCATCACACAATGCAACGCAAGCCGGAGGATAGGGTTTTACCTTATAACAGCCAAAGAATGCTTGATACGTGAAAATTTATCTTTTTATTCCTAATCAGACTCCAACCGCAAATTAGTAAGAGAACGATTCCCTAAGTATTAACCCCGAAGGCTGAAACCAACATCAGACCAATACCCAGGAAACCACCCATCTTAGCTCGTTTCCATTTAGTTTCTGATTTTATATACAATCATAAATATCAATCATAGACGGCATGTGCACCCCATCCCACTATGTCGCCATATATAGGATTACAACTAAAACCGAAACGTCACGTATTGGAAGTTGGATTTCCATATGTGAACCGAGGCAAAAGATAGTCCTCACCGAATTCGAGACGCTCTAGTCCGCCCCTCAGGCAAGCGCGCAGACAAGCCTTGGATCGTCAGGGCCGGTCCACCGATGTGGATTAAAATGCCTGAACACTGCGTTTCCCCACCGTTTGGGGTGTCAATGAGCCAACAAATGACTCCATCGGCTTCACATAGTCACCGATATATCCGAGGCGCCTCGCAACAGCAACAACCACATAAGTCAAACTCGTCAGGGCGTGTAAAACCACTGACGCCACTTCTAACTAGAAGGAAACGCATGTCCTCCCTGAGGTCCTTCTCCCGTTTTTGGTTCACAACCGGGGTGTGAGGCTCGCGAATCAACGTTACACAAAGCTATGCCACACAGGCTTTGCTTTGATCATCCACCACAAGACTCTGCTTTTCAACAGAAGCCTTGATCATTTGCATCTCAGCATGCCACACAGGTAATTCACGCTATGCAACCGATATCAATCACACAGAATGAAATCCGATGTCAGACACACATCCATTTACAAGTCCGTTCTGGGTCTGAATGAAACCGGAGGCACCTAGTACCCCGCATATCCATCGATCTCCAAGTACGTCTGGACGATCACCAACTGATTCCCTCCTCTTGGGTGTACGGTCCAATCAAGGTCATCAGTAATTATCCAAACGACGTGAAGACCTCCGGTCTTCAACCATCGTCTTCATCTTCGACTCATCATCGAATCAGTTATTCAGAATGGGATAAACCCGGTCTTTCTGAATAACTCGCGTATATAATAAACAAGTGTTACACAAACACAACATACGCCTCATTCCAATTCATCAGTCACTAACCGTAAATTAGCAGGAGAATAATTCCCCAAACATTAACCCCGAAGGCCGAAACCAACATCAGATCAATACCCAGGAAACCATTCTTCTTAGCTAACCGATAGTCAGTTTCAAAATTTCACTTTCTTAGGGAAAGGTTCCCATTAATTTTATCAAAGATAAATTCTTTTAAATTTGTTCTTTAATCTTCTTTTTAATATCACTTCAAACTAGTGGAGATTAACGAAACTTACCGAAGTAATCATTTGTTTTAATTTCTCAACCCCAACCTATTCATCCCATGAAGTAAAACTGGTTATAATTCATATCAAACACCATGGTGTTATCGGTAAATTCAATTACCATTTCACATTCGAATCTAATTAAAGATTTAACTATCGCCTGGAGCAAAACTGGTGATACTCCATTCTTGATCTTTTCAATCTAATTAAAGATTCATTAAAACTCCACTTAGTTTTAATCTTTAACTAGGTTAAAGAACCGATGTCATTTTAAAACACGGTTCACGATAAACCCCAAAATCACATCACATTTCAATCAGTCCCTAACTGTAAATTAGCAAGTGAGCAATTCCCTAAGTATTAACCCCGAAGGCCAGAACCAACATCAGATCAATACCCCAGAAACCATTCAACTTAACTAATCTCCAGTTAGTTTCTGACTTCCTTAACTCCTTTGGGTCTAAGAACAGTATTATCGAAGATACCGTTCACGATAACCCAAAATCACATTCCATTAATTATCGGGTTAAAGAACAAGTGTTATTTAAAACACTGTTCACGATAAACCCAAAAATCAATACCAATTCAATTCCAATTAAATATTATTTAATTGGTACACTTCATTAAATCTAAATAAAAAGATTTAATCTTTTTCTCAGCTGGACTTAAGAACAGTGTTAATGAAGACACCGTGCACGACAAACCCAAATCACATTTGATATTAAATACAAGGCTCTGAATAGAAAATATACCGGCTTATATTCAATATCAAATTCTACAACCAACAAATATCGTATTGGAAATAACGATATTAATATATCTTTCAAATTCCCATTACAATATCTGTATCATCACAAAATCTAACATCGAAATATTCCGGAGACAATTTCGATTCAAATCCATTCCAACTCAATTATCGGAAATTTTGGTTATTTTCAAAACTATTTTCAAATTAAATTTATTTATTTAAAAATAAATAGAATTATAATTCTAGTTCAAAACTAGTTCATTTTGATAAAAATCTATTTTCATCTTTTCAAATATGGAGTTTTTCATCCCGATTCTTCCCAAATCATTTCTTATGATTTTACACAAATTATTACTATTTTTAATAATTTTATCAAGGCCCGTACAGTCGTGTAATAACCCGGAAATCTGGAAAAGTTTAAAATTTTTATTTTGGCAATTTTAGCGAATTTTGATTATTTAAAATGAATTATTTTAAATAATATCGACAAGAAATTTATTTTGAATATAATTCGAACATATATATTCGTTTGAATCGACAATAGAATATAAATATTTATTTATATTTATAAAAGGAATTGAAAATGGCGCGGTAGTTCGATAATTCGATTTCAAACTTCAATTGAATGTACCGGGTGCAAAATAAACCGGATTTTAGTGAAACCAAAAATAATGGAATCTAATTGAGAATATCTTTCCAACGGATCCGAAAAATCAAAATTTCATAACGGGGATAAAAAGATATGCCCAGTTGAAAATTCTGAATAGTCGCTATGGAATTCAGGCCCTTAAAAATGGAAATTTTGCAAATGACCACGGATTTCGACGAAACCACTTTTTTTGGTTTTGTGATGTCAAGTTGTTTCTAGGTTTCAAATTTCGTAATTTTTCGATTCAAAATGTGAGCGTGGCAAAGGAAAATGCGTTTGACCAGTTTCAGTTGATTTTAATCGACTGGAAAATAGCCATTTTTCAAACGGTCTCAGAATTCGATGAAACTGGTTTTGTTAGGACCGTATCGTCAATACGAAGCTAGAAAATATTTTTCTGGAATTTTTAGAGTTAGTATGTGACCCCAGTAAATTGAAAATCGCGTTCAAATTCAATATATAGAGTTATATGTTGATTTTGACAAAAAACTGATTATAACGATCGAATAAGCTTACGATACATATCCCATTGTGTTCGGAATGTGCGTAATTAGCTAGGGACGACAGTCGTTGGGCTTGATTTCGTGTTCGAATTAAAAGTCAACTCTTGGGGTTTAAAATAAATTAAATTTAATAATATATTATAAAACCTTTCTCTTTCCCTTAACCCCCTCCTCCTTTTCAATTCACGATCAGTTAAAGTGAATAAAAAAAACAACGACGAGGTCTCGCCGTTGACCCTCCACTGCGCCACCGTAGGGGGCGCCGACGCCCACGCAGCAACCGCGAGACCCGCCTCCCCTTCCGACGCTTCTCTCCTCCTCCGATCCATCCTTCCTTCTTCCTCCCCTTCTTCAATTCGTGACGCGCCCTAACCCTCAACCCATCGGAAAAAAAAAACCTCCAGCCCCCCCTTTCCGCCACCTGAAGAGGCCGCGACCCCAGCTCCTCCTCCCCCTCCGCCTGTCCTTTTCTCCTCCTCTTCGATGCAAGCTCCACAACCCCCAAATCTGCACTCGAGCACGCCACAGCGAGCCACTGCCTCCCTTCAGCGAGCACCACCCGCCATTTTGCTGTCGCGGATCAACGGAGCACCCCTCGGGCCTCCATCGACCATCTCGTCCGCTGGTGAGCATTTAATTATCATTTTTATTTGTTTTTGCAATTAAAAATTCAATTTTTACATAGGGTCTTAAAATAAAAATATGATCTTTACTATAGAAATGGCATATTAAAAATAAAATCTTTTATATGCAAGTGGAGTTATATAAATGAAAAGTTTGGATTTTTGAAATAGAAAAGATCAGATTTTTATTATGAAAAGTTATGATTTTTATAATGGTTTTTGACATTAGAAAGTAATGGTTTTTATCATTAGAAAGGTTTGATTTTTAACATTATAAAGATTCGATTTTTACATTGGAAAAGATCGATTTTTATATATTGAATAGCAAAGTAAAAATTCAATTTTTATATATCGAATAGCGAAGTAAAAATTCGATTTTTATATATTGAATAGCGAAGTAAAAATTCAATTTTTATATATTGAATAGCAAAGAAAAAATTCAATTTTTATATATCGAATAGCGAAGTAAAAATTCAATTTTTATATATCGAATAGCGAAGTAAAAATTCGATTTTTATATATTGAATAGCGAAGTAAAAATTCGATTTTTATATATTGAATAGCAAAGAAAAAATTCGATTTTTATATATTGAAGAGCGAAGTAAAAATTCGATTTTTATATATTGAACAGCAAAGTAAAAATTCGATTTTTACATATGTATAGAATACGGGCAGAGAAAGTGACAAGAGGCAAGAACGGCGAAGATTTCTACATAAGAAGAGTCGTGGAGTTTGGATTAGCTATCGGTGAGAATTTCTCACTCTTTAATTTAATTTTTCTAGTTAAAAATATATACTAGGACTCAGACGGTGTTTAGTAGCACCCGACACCCATCGTCCATTGACCATGGACGGCTTGTATGCTTGTTTGTTTGATTTTGATGTGTAGTTGATTGTGTGTTGGGATGTGAAATGAAATAAAATATTTATATAGTTTAAAATATTTTATAGTTAAAAATAGAATTTTTAACGTGTATATGAAAGGAAATAAAAATAAACAAATCGGATGATTTGTTTATATACACACATTTGACTGATATTGATTGGGACGATAAATTTTACACATCGCCCAACTGCACAAATAAAATTTGTGTTTGATTGTTTGAAACCCCACACGGGTATCGGGATGATACTTGACGTACACACATCCCGATTGTTTAGTTGTATGTTGATTGATTGATTGACAGACTGTTATAAGCGTTGAATATTTATATTTGATGCTTATACAGTGTGGAATGCACTTTGGATGATGGTTGATTATTCATCTTTGTTGATATATACCTGTGTTGTAGAAAATCCATATAATTAACATTATATGGTAATTGATTGGGCCTCATTCCAGTTTAGAGGTAGAAATATTTGAAAAAGAAATATTTGAAATAGAATATTTGAAATAGAAATATTCGAAACGGAATATTTGAAAATATCAAAATGTGAAGCCGTGTTGATTAGATTTATGCCATTTTGACATGAACGATATTTATATCGATTTTATTCATTTTATAACGAATATCGAAAGTGATTTCAAAATCTGAAATTTTGAAAAGAATTGAAATTCGAATTAAATTGAATAGAAATGAATTCGAATTGAAATTGAATAGAAATGAATTCGAATTGAAATTGAATAGAAGTGAATTCGAATTGAAATTGAATAGAAGTGAATTCGAATTGAAATTGAATAGAAGTGAATTCGAATTGAAATTGAATAGAAATGAATTCGAATTGAAATTGAATAGAAGTGAATTCGAATTGAAATTGAATAGAAATGAATTCAGATTGAAATTGAATAGAAATGAATTCGAATTGAAATTGAATTCGAATTGAAATCGAAAGGAATAGCATTCGAATTAAATTGAAATTGAATTGAAATCAATTTGAAATCAATTTGAAATGAATTTAAAACGAATTTATATTGGTATATTCAATTTAGATTTGAAATTGAATATGAAGTTGAAACCGTTTTGAAAATGAATTTAAAACGATTTATAAAATATGTTTTAAAAGGAAATCGACGAAGTATATATTATATATATAATATAATGGCCTGAATAGAACGCGCCGCGCCGCGGCAGTTCGCGAATTTTGACTATTGACTTCGAACGGATATTACGGGAGATCCGACCGTCGGATTCTCCTAAAACCGGAACCGTTGGGTTCGTATCGAAAAGAGCTTTCTAACGAATATTAGAAATTTGAAATCTAATGGTTGGATTTGGAATTATGTCCAAATCAAATTTGAAAAAGGTCGCTGTAAGTGCAGTTCGATGGCCATTGATGGAAATCGACTGTACGGGCCTTGATAAAATTACTAAAAATATCAATAATTTGTGTAAAATCATAAGAAATGATTTGGGAAGAATTGGGATGAAAAACCCCATATTTGAAAAGATAAAAATAGATTTTTATCGAAATGAACTGGTTTTGAACTAGGATTAAAATTCTATTTATTTTTAAATAAATAAATTGAATTTGAAATGGTTTTGAAAATAACCAGAATTTCCAATGATTGCATTGGAATGGATTTAAATCGAAATTGTCTTCGGAATATTTCGATGTTGGATTTCGTGATTATACAGATGTTGTTATGGAAATTTGAAAGATATAGATGTATATATCGTTATTTCCAATACGATATCTGTTGGTCGTAGAATTTGATATTGAATATAAGCCGATATATTTTCTATTCAGAGCCTTGTATTTAATATCAAATGTGATTTGGGTTTGTCGTGAATGGTGTCTTGACTAACACTGTTCTTGAACCTAGATGAGAAAAGATTAAATCTTTTTACTTAGATTTAATGAAGTGTACCAATTAAATAATATTTAATTGGAATTGAATTGATATTGATTTTTGGGTTTATCGTGAACAGTGTTTTAAATAACACTTGTTCTTTAACCCGATAATTAATGAATGTGATTTGGGGTTTATCGTGAACCGTGTTTTAAAATGACATTGATTCTTTAACCCAGTTAACGATTAAAACTAAGTGGAGTTTTAATGAATCTTTAATTAGATTGAAATGATCGAGAGTGGAGTATCACCAGTTTTGCTCCAGGCGATAGTTAAATCTTTAATTCGATTTGAACGTGAAATGGTAATTGAATTTACCGATAACACCGTGGTGTTAGATATGAAGTATTACCAGTTTTACTTCATGGGATGAATAGGTTGGGATTGGGGAATAAAATAAATGATTACTCCGGTGTGGTTCGCTAATCCCGACTAGTTTGAATTGATATTCAAAAGAAGATTAAGGAATAAATTTAAATGAGTTTATCTTTGATAAAATTTATGAGAACCTTTCCCGAAGAATATTCTGAATTGGAATGAGTGGTATGTTGTGTTTGTGTAACACTTGTTTAATATATATGCGAATTATTCAGAAAGACCGGGTTTAACCCATTCTGAATAACTGTTTCGACGTGGTGTCGAAGATGAAGACGGTGGTTGAAGACCGGAAGTCTTCACATCGTTTGGTTGATTACTGATGATCTTGATCGGGTTGTACACCCAAGATGTGGGAAACAGTTGGTGATCGTCCAGACGTACTTGGAGATCAATGGATATGCGGGGTACTAGGTGCCTCCAGTTTCGTTCAGACCCGGAACGAACCAGTAAATGGACTGTGTGTCTGACATTGGATTTTAGTCTGTGTGATTGATTTCTATTAAATATATATCTGTTTGGCGGCGGAGAATTTATTCCCTTTCTTAACGCCCTTCTCTGAGACGTACGAGCTCAGGGGTTATATACTGATGGATATCAAACGCATTGAGTGAATTGCCTGTGTTGCATGCCTAAGTGGCAATTGATCAAGGCTTCTGTTGAAAAGCAAAGTTTTGTGGTGATGATCAAAGCACGGCCTGTGTGGCATAGCTTTGTGTAACGTGAATTCGCGAGCCTCACACCCCGGTTGTGAACCAAAAACGGGAGACGGACATCAGGGAGGGCATGCGTTTCTTTCTAGCTAGGGTGGTGTCAGTGACCTACCAGCCCTGACATTTATATACTTTTCACCTGTGTGGTTGTTGCTGTTGCGAGGCGCCTCAGTTAGATCGGACGATTCGAGTCCGATGGAGCCATTCGTTGACTCATTTACGCCCCAAAGGGCAGGGAAACGTAGTGTTCAGGCATAATAATCCACATCGTAGACCGGCCCTGACGATCCAAGGCTTGCCTGCGCGCTTGCCTGAGGCTCGGGCTAGAGGGTCTCGAATCGGTTGAGGACTATCTTTTGCCTCGGTTCATAGACGGAAATCCAACTTCCAAATACGTGACATTTGCGGTTTTATCTGTAGAGCCTAGTATGGCGACATAGTGGGATGGGGCGCTTATGCCGTCTATGATTGATACTTATGATTTGAAGTTGTTTTATACACTATGCACTCACGATAGTATCAAATGATTTGTTTTAAACGTATCAAGCATTCTTGGCTATTATAAGGTAAAAACCCTATCCTCCGGCTTGCGTTGCATTGTGTGATGGGAACTGGGTCTTATAATAGCTTCATTTTTCCTTATTTAGCATTGCACTGTTTGTTTTATGCACTGGTGTTCTTGGGAGGAAACCCGTTCCATGTTATATGGCGTGGTCCCTTGATTTACCTCACTTTAAAAATAAAGATTAATAACTGTTTTAGCTCTCACACCAGTCACATGACTGACCTGGAGTTTATAACCTAAACTCTGGGTGCCCTTATTTTGACACGGGCAGCTAGTAGTTTTGGTTTTGCAGATTTATATTCACATGATCCTGGTTTACAGCTGGAATGATATCCGGAAAGCTTTGTATCCGTATATCTCTTCTAGTTGTGTATTGTATTATTTTCCGCTGCTATGTATTTAAATGTAATTTAAATCTCTGATATTTCTGTGCAATATTCCTTTATACTCTGTATATTCTTGTAATCTGATGCATTGTTGTGACGTACAATGAAATGTTCTTCCGTCTACGTTCTATTTTGTCGTGTTCTCAAAACAATTCGTTCTTTCTCTTCTCTTCGGAGACCGGGGAAGTTCGGGTCGTTTCAAGTCGATTTCCATCAACGGCCATCGAACTGCACTTACAACGACCTTTTCCAAATTTGATTTGGACATAATTCCAAATCCAACTGTTAGATTTCTAATTTCTAATATTCGTTAGAAAGCTCTTTTCGATACGAACCCAACGGTTCCGGTTTTAGGAGAATCCGACGGTCGGATCTCCTGCAATGTCCATTCGAAGTCAATGGTCGAAATTCGCGAACTGCCGCGGTGCGGCGTGTTCTATTCAGGCCATTATATTATATATATAATATATACTTCGTCGATTTCCTTTCGAAACGAATTTTATAAATCGTTTTAAATTCGTTTTCGAAACGATTTCAACTTCATATTCAATTTCTTTCGAATTTCAATTCATTTCAATTTAATTCGAATTTCAATTTATTTCGAATTTCAAATCATTTCAATTTAATTCGAATTTCAATTCATTTCAATGTAATTCGAATTTCAAATCTATTTCAATATTCATTGAAAAATGAATAAAATCGATATAAATATCGTTTACGTCAAAATGGTGTCAATGTAATCAACAGACTTCATATATTTCTATTTTCAAATATTCTATTTCAAATATTTCTTTTCAAATATTTCTATTCAAAACTGGAATGAGGCCCAATCAATTACCACATAATGCCTAAAAATGGAGATTATGCAAATGACCTCCGTTTTCGACGAAACAACTTTTGTTGGATCCGAGATGTCAAATTATTGCTAGATTCCAATTTTCATAATTTTTGGAAGTAATATGTGAGGGTGGCAAAGGAAAACGTGTTTTGTCAATTTCAGCCAATTTGGATCGACCAAGAAATGGCCATTTTTCAAACAATCTTCAAATTTGATGAAATTAGTTTTGTTAGGATTGTATCGTCAATACGAAGCTAGAAATAATTTTATTGGGATTTTTAGAGTCAGTATGTGACCCCATAAATTGAAATGTACATTTAAATTAAATATATATTGATTTATATTTTAAATTGAATGAAAACTGATCGTAACAAGTGAATTAGCATACGAAACATATCCCATTGTGTTTGGAATGGGGGTAGTTAGCTAGGGCAACAGTCGTTGAAATTGATTTAGAGTTCGAATGAAAGTCAACATTTTTGAAGAGAGGAAAGAAAAAATATATATATATATAATAAAATATAATTCTTTTTGCAAATACCCCCTCCCCCATTCAGTTTCTCCAATCGAGCCCCCTCTGAAAATTAAAAATGGCGACGCGCCTGCCATCGCCCCCCTTTCCCATCCACCGCGCGCCTCCCCATGGCCGACGCCATCGCTCCCCTCTCCTCCACCTCCTGTCATTCACCCTGCCTCCGTTAAAATACCGCGAACCCTAGCCGCTTATCCCCTAAAACCACCACCTTGGGCTAATGGCCGACACCCGGGACCTCCCCCTTTGACCCTCCTCCGTAACGCGCAGCACCCCCTCTCAGTCTAGAAATTTTTTACTGTAATTTCTTCTTTTTTTCACTTTTTTCTCCTTTGGCTTTCTGCAATTTAATTCTGAAAGAAAATATATGATTTCAGTTTATAGAAAAATATAATTTATAGAGAAAGAAAATATGATTTTTCTTTGAATGAAAATCTGATTTCTTTGATTTAAAAATATGATTTTTATGGTTGGAACGAATTTATTTTCATTGTTTAAAAATATGATTTTCATTTTTTGAAAATATGATTTTTATTGTCATAAAAGTATAGATTTTTCATTGATAGAAAGATTTGATTTTTAAGCGAAGAAAGATTTGATTTTTAAATAGGAAAAGGATATTTTTAGAAATATAAAAAGATTAGATTTTTTAGAAATATAAAAAGATTAGATTTTTAGAAACAAAAAGATAAGATTTTTATTAAATCAAAGATAGGATTTTTGATATATGAAAAGCGTTATATAAAAATTTGATCTTTATAATGTAGTAGCGTTATAAAAATATAATTTTTATATAGAAAGTGGCATTATAAAAAAATCTGATTTTTATAATGTAGATTTGAAATAAAAATATGACTTTTATTACAATGTTAGCAAAATAAAAATACGATTTTTATATATGTAGCGAAATAAAAATATGATTTTTAGTAAAGTAAAAATACGATTTTTATAAGGAAGTAGCGCTATAAAAATAGCGATTTTTAAATATATTAACATCATATTAAAAATGGGATTTTTAATATGAACAGTGTAGAGAAGACTGCGTTGGAATGTCAGGCAAATCCCGAATATTGTGAAATGCAGAAATAGAGAATGGAGGAGTGGATCTTAAAGGTGAGAACTCTTCACTAAAAATTATTTCCTTACAGTTATTCATTTTATAACTACAAATATGAACTGCTCCCCGTCGTCCAAAGACCATGGACGACTTATTTGATTGTGTGTTTGGATTGATTTGTTTCTGTGAATTTGGTTTGTGATGTGGAATGGAAAATAAAATATACGTGTGTTGAATAAAATTAAAATTCATGTATTGAATAAAATAAAATATTCATGTGTTGAAATAAAATAAATATTCGTTTACAAATCGGACGATTTGTTTATGTACACTCACTTTACTGATATGGATTGGGACGATAGATTTTATGTAACACCCCACGTCCATTAATGTCACTCTCAAAGGGATAACTTTCATGGAGTATTATTGGTGAATAGAATAGAATATAACAAGGCAGATACATATATTGGTACTTGAAAATTTTCAAAACAACATTTATTGCAGCGGAGAAATAGTTTGATTACAACAACATCATAAATCCACAGAAAAACCAAGTACACTTAGTAACCATCTTGACAAATTGTTTTCTGAGTACATAAAATAAAAAGCACAACCCCAACATAAGTAGTCATAAAAGAGATTAGCAGAACTTTACTTTCAGCAATCCAAGCACTTCCAAAAGAGAGAGAAAGATCCTAATCAAGTTCCACTAGTATTAGTTCCACCCTGAGAACCTGGGGGGAGGAAGAAAAGAGGCGAAAACAAAGGGGTCAGACATAAAGTCTGGCGAGTACCATAACTTTAACAACACAATTATGAAAGTAATTAGGATAAGGCATAAACTGGTAAAATAAGGAATGAATATGAAACAAGTGGGCAAGGCAAAACAAACAGGAGGAATATTCTGGTGTTAATCTCGCTTCTAATCACTATATGATAATTGCAATACTGCACCACTACTAGTCATCCTAAGAGTTGATCCCGCCTACATAATAATTATAATGGTAGTTTCGTATACCCCTAGCTGCCTTCATAGGTGTCGCCTGCCCCTATCTCCACTAGTTGTACCCACTACCCCCATGCGATCGGCTCCCTAACTCGTAGATACCCGTGCTGGTCCCACAGTGTGGTGTATCACTCCCCAAGGTGGGAACCCGATACCACTAAAGATGCATGCCTTATATCTACATGATGAAATAACGTCTTACCTACTAGCCCGGGGCCACGCACACACATGACCCTGGGCTTGCGTTGCCACCGTTAACGCATTTTTACCTCTTACAATCAAACCCAGTAAGCATGTCCCGTCCTTGATCTAACTCGAGCTCAAAAAGATACTTAATGGGTTACTGGTTTGAATTGGGTCCCCCATGCTTGACATAAGCTTTCCACCTATGCTTGGTCCCCACTAGAATTTTCCACTTAACCCCCTCTTATTCATTTCTTCTTTACATGTTTCAATTTGGTTAAGTGTTTCTAATCGTATTTCACATGCCACCCATGCTACCCACTTAACCCCCATGTCCCACTACATGTTTATCTTGGTTAAGTGTTACTTAATTTATTATAACCATAACCTTGTACGACCTCCTAATTAGACTCCCGTTCGCGGTTGCTGAATTTGCTGGGTGGGTCCGGGTAGTCTTATACTGCAAACGTGTCTAACCTCGTGTCATTACAACTGTTACGCATTTAATTTATGCCTTCGACCTCTCACATTAGACTACCGTTTGTGGTTGCTGGATTTGTCGGGTGGGTGTAGGCAGTCTTACACCACAAACGGGTCTAACCTCGTGTCTTAGGCGTTTATTATTACAAATTATTTCACCCCAATACGAATTAATTATCCCTATTCAAATTTCCAATAATTTCCAAATTATGTCCATAATGGTCACTTAAATTATGTCCATACTCTTTAGGTATAAAAATTATACCAATTAATGTCTCAAATTAACTTATATGCCTTTAAAGCCATTTTATGCCAATTCACAATTTACATAATTGATATTTTCCCATTATCCCCATGTCATTTTATGCCAAGTTGGACTCACAAATTGTCTAACTTATAAAAAGAAAAGGCAGCATCACAACTTGCATAACACATAAAATAGATCTAAGAATTATAGCATAAGTTTGCATAGCCAAGAACTTGCATAGGCAATGAACATACATAACATAATTTTGCATAAACTATCATGGATCTGAATATAGATCTAAATATAAAAATGTGAACTTGCACATAAATATGGGTTTTCACCTAAACTTACATAAATTGTGAACTTGCATATAGATTCCTATAAACTTGCAAATGGATCTAAACATGTAAATTAGTGTCACATGTTTTGCATATAAACTAGCATATGTATATACTTGATTCATATATGAACTTGTGTACAATTCACATATAGACTTGCATAAGATTCATTATTCAAACTAACATACGATTTAACATCCCAAACTTGCATAAAATTCACATATGATTTAACATCCAAACTTGCATAAGATTCACATATGATTTGATATATGATTTATCAACCCAAACTTGCATACGATTCACGTATGAATTAACATATGGTTTAACATCCCAAACTTGCATAAAATGAATCAAGTTAAATATGAAATAGATCTACAAAGTTAAACAACATCATGCGATTCAACAAACATGTTCTCATAATCCAATTACAACCCATTATAATTAATTTAATAATTATATTGTGAAAGAAATAGTACTCACAACCAAAAGAACAGTCTTGTTTTTCTGGGATCTGTATTCTGAAACTGAATGGCTCGCCTTTGATGTAGACTAATTGTTATTCTAATTTAGATTAGATTTGATTTTGATTCTTGCTCCTATCTTGCTTTAGAGTTGAAAGAGAATGGCGGCTACTCTAGGTTCACCATTGACGACATGATGGCTCTTGGTATGAATTAGTGTGAATTTAGGTTGAGGGTTAGGTTGCTTATATAGAATTTTAATTAATTAAGAGCCATCAAATTAACCTAGAAGAAATCAAGACCATCCAGACAAAATAGAATAACCACCTCAACCCTAATGACTCAGCAGTGAGTCAAAACATCGTCACATTTCAGATCTACCCGGGGGGTAGGTCAACCCCTAGGTCGACCCCCTAGTCGACCTGTTTGGGTAGGTCGACCCCCAGCTCGACCCCCTGGTCGACCTGGCCCTTGGTCGGGAGAATTCCCGCCCAGCCTGCTTCCGTGCTTGAATTTGAATTTCAAATTTTCTGAACCTGAGCTGTTTTTAATTTAAATTTTGAAACTTCTGAAGGTCGTAACTTCTTCATACAGAGTCCAATTCACGCAAACTCGGACTCTATCTCAAGCAGAATTCCGAGATGAACGCAATGGCATAACCCGTTTCCCTTAGTTCTCACATTTGAAATTAAATATTCTTAAATTCGTTAATTCTTAATATTTAAAATCATGGGGTGTTACATTTTCCCCCTTAAAGGATTTCGCCCCCGAAATCTCCAAGTTAAGGAGAATGTATATCCTAACATCCAATCATCCAACTATTCAACCATCAAACATAGGCATCCATTGTCCTTAGAAGAATTCTAATGCCGTATGAACATATGCAAAAAGAGTGTGTATGTGTTCCTTATCTAATGCAAAATCAGGCGGTCTACTGATTCAGTTGACCTCCTTAATGCAAATCATAATAGTGCCATGCATCCATTATGTATGCGAAAGAACCCTAATGATACATATTATTTCTACGTGTGTGCACAACCATTCATCTAAATGCAGCATTCATATGATAACACAACCATTATACATCCATTAATTTAAATATGCACACACATTTATATGCAATATGAAGGTGATTGAGCCGATCTAGTGCCTAATGTGTGTGTACATACATCCACGAGCAACCACTTGCAACCACTTGCAACCATCAATCATAACATGTTTCAAATACATGTTTACATCCATCGGTTTCTTCCTAAGGCTAAAGAATAGGACTGAGGAGATATACTTGAAAGATAGATTTAAGCATGAATAAACTTATGGAAAAAGAGATCAAGGAGGTACCCTCAAAGAGAAAAGGGTAGGTTGCGCGTATTTTCCTTTCAGTTTCCCAAGTCGCGTCTTCCTCGGCATCACTCCATTGAACTTTAACAAGCTTGACTTCACGGTTGCGTAGCTTTTTGACTTCCGTACCGAAGATACGAGTTGGAACTTTTCTCGCAGTCGCTTCTCGTTCCACTTCTACTTCCTCAAGTATGCTTGGCTCCACCGCTTCCGCAGATTCATGTAAGCATTTTCGTAGTTGAGAAACATGAAAAACATTATGAACTCCAGCCAGTCTCTCGGGTAGCTCTACTCTATTAGGAAATGGACCTACAAATCTTGGTGCTAGCTTTCCTATGGACCCAAAGCGAATGACATTCCTCAAAGGAGATACTTTAAAGAACACCCTATCTCCAACCTTAAACTCAAGGTCAGTCCTTTTTTTATCTGCGTAGGAATTCAGTCTATCTTGTGCAGCCTTCATCCATCTTCTTATCAAGTCCACCTTTTTCTGAGGTCTCTCTAATCATGTCCGATCCAAGTACGAGTTTGTCTGTAGACTCCCACCAACAAGTTAGTGTTCGGCACGATCTTCCATATAAAGCTTCGAAGGGCGCCATGCCTATGGTGGCTTGATAGCTATTGTTGTATGCGAATTCCACCAAAGGAAGATGATCCTCCCATGTCCCTCCAAAGTCAAGAATGCACAATCTCAAAAGGGCTTCTAATACTTTGTTCACCCTTTCTGTCTGACCATCGGTTTGGAGGTGATAGGCCGTGCTTAAGCATAATTGTGTGCCTACTGCCTCTTGCAAACTCTTCCAAAACTCGCTTGTAAAGATAGGATCTCAATCGCTCACTATGGTGGAGGGTATCCCATGGAGTCGAACTATTTCTTTAAGATAAATGGATGCTAGGGACGAGGCAGTCCTTCTACTTTTAATAGGTATAAAGTGAGCGCTTTTAGTGAGCCTGTCCACTATTACCCAAATACTGGTATTGCCCCTTCTTGACCTAGGCAACCCACCAACAAAGTCCATCGAAATGCTATCCCACTTCCACTGTGTAACCTCGAGAGGATGAAGCAGACCACCGGCTTCTTCTACTCCGCTTTGACTTGCTGGCATATCAAGCACTTAGCGACGAACTCAGCTACATCACTCTTCATGCCATTTCAAAAGAAAACCCTTTGTATATCTTTATACATCTTGTCTCCGCCTGGGTGTATGGTCAGTTTGGAATGGTGTGCCTCTTCGAGAACCGTCTTCACTAAATCCCTTACTTGTGGGATGCATAGCCTTCTATCCCGTCTCAACCAACCCCTATCATCAATGGAGTATCTATTGAGGTGACTAGAAGTCTCACCCCTAACCAGCTTATCCATCACACCAACTAGCTGAGGGTCTTCTCGTTGCGCGGTTCCTATTGAGTCCAAAAGGGTAGGACGCACCTCTAGTGATGCTAACAGACCAGGCACAATTTCAGAGGAGGGTCTAAAATTAAAGATTGCTATATATTCCAAGCTTTGCCTTTCTACAAAGAGAGGACTCAAGGTCAGCTTCTTCCTACTTAAGGCATCCGCTACCACATTGCCCTTGCCTGGGGTATAGGAAATCTCAAAATCATAGGAGGTCAAAAATTCCATCCACCTTTGTTATATTAAGTTAAGATCTTTCTGCGAGAAAAGGTACTTCAACGATTTATGGTCAGCATATAATTCAAACTCTCACCTAGGAGATAATGGCGCCAAGACTTAAGCGCAAAGACGATGGCAGCCAACTCTAGATCGTGGGTTGGGTAGTTTTTCTCATGTACTTTCAACTGTCTACCTCCAGAAGCTACTAACTTCCCTTCTTGCATCAAGACAGCACCAAGTCCCGTACCACATGCATCCGTGTATACGGTAAACATCTTGCTCCCATCCGGCAATGTCAGAATTGGGGTTGTTGTTAGAGTCCTTTTCAAACGTTGGAAAGCAATATCACAATCCAAATCCCAAGCAAAAGTTAGGTTCTTCTTCATTAATCTTGTGAGTGGGGCTGAGATTTTAGCAAAGTCTTTAATGAATTTTCGGTAAAAGCTCGCTAGCCCGAGAAAGCTTCAAACTTCGGTTGCATTCCATGGAACCTTCCAATCTTGCACCGCAACTACTTTTGCGGGGTCCACGGCTAACCCCTCTTTGGACACTACATGTCCAAGAAACCTCACCTCTTCTCTCCAGAAATGGCATTTGGAGAATTTGGCCTTCACCTGATGTGTACGAAGAGTATCCATGACTTCCCTTAAATGCATAGCATGCTCTTCTTCATTCTTCGAGAAAATCAAAATGTCGTCTACGAAGACCACCACAAACTTATTAAGGAATTCTCTAAACACTCTACTCATCAAGTCAACGAAGTAAGCGGGTGCGTTTGTCAAGCCGAAAGGCATGACAAGCCATTTGAAGAAACCATCCGGGGTTTTGAACGCGGTCTTATCAATGCTGTCTTCAGCCACTCTTAGCTGATGGAACCCGGTATCCAAATCTAGTTAGGAGAAAACAGACACACCTACAAGTTGATCAAACAAGTCATTTATTCTAGGAAGTGGGTGCCTATTCTTCTTGGTCAGCTTGTTTATCTCCCTATAATCAACACATAGGTGAAGTGAACCATCCGCTTTGGTTGTGAATACTACTGGAGCACCCCATTTAGAAATACTTTGCCTTATAAACCCCTTTTCGAGTAGCTCTTTGACTTGCTTACTGCGCTCTTTTCTCTCCCTAGGAGCCATGTGTCTAACGGGTAGAGATACGGGTTTTGCATTATCAACCAGGTATATGCGGAAGTCTATCTCCCGCTTTGGAGGTAAGCCCTTCACCTCTTCAAATACATCTTAGTATATACGGACTACTCTAACAGACTGCAAGTTTTCGACAGACGCACCAAGAGATTCTAGGTAACCAAGCATAACATAATGTATGGGGTTACAAGAGATTTCGAGAGTGTTTCCCAGGAGAGTCATAAGTCTAACCATTCTCTTTTCACAATCGATGGTGGCACCATTACTGGATAACCAATCCATGCCTAGAATCAATCCATAGCCCGTGAAGCCAAGAACGAAGGCATTGCATTCAAACTCAACGCTCAAGAAAGATACTCTCATATCCCGACAAATCATTGAAAGATGAGCCGAACCACCAATAGGATTTGAGACTACTATGGGATCCGTAACTAGACTAGTATTTAGGTGTAGTGTTTCAACTAATGAAGCAGACACAAATGAGTTTGAAGCGCCAGAATCAAACAAAGTACGAACAGGATGATCAAACAGAAAAACTAAACTTTCAACGGAAATGTTTCTACCTCTCTCCTATCCTGGTGCCATGAGAGCATGAACCTGCCCTCTTGCCTGTTTTGGTGCCATGAGAGCCTGAATCTGTCCTTCAGAAGTGGACCCTGTCCTTTGCCATTGCCCTTGTTTTTTAGGGTAGTCTTTAATTAGATGTCCTGCCTCTCCACAGTGGAAACAGTCATTCTTCTTCTTCTTCCTATAGTCCTTGCTCAAATGGCCTGGTGTTCCACAATTAAATCACCTTTTCTTTCCCTTTCCATTGTTATCCTTACCGCCTTTCTTGTTTTGCTGTTGTGATTTCTTTTGGTCCCATTTCTTCTCTGGTGCCTTATTAGCATTAGCACCTTTCTCATCTTCATGCATAAGCGCCATGTCAACCAATCTCTCAAAGGTAGCCCCCATCGGAATGTGGGTTATAGCCAACCCATGTAACGGCTCATTCCAGCCTTTAACGAACCTCAGAGCCTTCTTCTCGGGTGTGTTCACCAAGTCTAAGCCAAATCTCGCCAACTGGTTGAACTTGTTGACGTACTCCTTTACTGACAAATTTCCTTGCTTCAACGCTAAGAACCTCTCCATATATAAATTTTCTTCTGCTTGTGAGAGAAATTTCATCTCAAACCTACGCCTGAAATCCATCAATGTATCCACTGGACGCTCTCCATTTGTGACCTCCCACCAAAACGAGGCTTCGTCCTTCATTAACCAAGCAGCCAATTGGACCTTCCTTCCATCTTATACCTCGAAGATACCAAATAAATCTTCCACCTCCGTAAGACAATTTCGAGCTTCAACAAACGTCTCTGATCCGTGAAAAGATTTCCCGCACATTGCCCGAAAATCTTTGCATATCTACAAAAAAGTATCAACGCGAGGCGGGGGAGGAGGAGGAGCGACTGCAGTTGGGGGAGGAGGGATATTTGTTGGGCCTACGGCAGTGGCCCTAGCCTCCAGATACCTTCTAAACCAGCCTGGTATCGGTATGCCCTCGGGTATCTCACGTTCCCCAGACATGCTGAAAAAGAAAAAGGAAGAGATTCAACATGGAGAAACGAAGAAAAGATATATGGCTCTTGGGGGTTATGTTTTTCTAAAACAAACTTTTCTCTTGAAAATACTTTCCTTAAACATTGAAAGTATTTCTTTATAGAATGCTTTTGAAAAACAGTTTTTCAAAATCTCTTATTTGTTCTGTTAACCTTCAGCTCTGATACCACGTGTAACACCCCACGTCCATTAATGTCACTCTCAAAGGGAACGCATTAACTTTCATGCAGTATTATTGGTGAATAGAACAGAATATAACAAAACAGTTACATATATTGGTACTTGAAAAAATTCAAAACAACATTTATTGCAGCGGAGAAATAGTTTGATTACAACAACATCATAAATCCACATAAAAACCAAGTACACTTAGTAACCATCTTCACAAATTGTTTTCTTAGTACATAAAACAAAAATCATAACACCAACATAAGTAGCCATAAAAGAGATGAGCTGAACTTTACTTTCAGCAATCCAAGCACTTCCAAAAGAGACAGAAAGATCCTGATCAAGTTCCACTAGTACTAGTCCTACCCTGAGAATCTGGGGGAGGGGGGGAGAGGAAGAAAAGAGGCAAAAACAAAGGGGTTCAGACATTAATTCTGGTGAGTACCATAACTTTAACAATACAATTATGAAAGTAATTAGGATAAGGCATAAACTGGTAAAATAAGGAATGACTATGAAACAAGTGGGCAAGGCAAAACAAACAGGAGGAATATTCTGGCGTTAATCTCGCTCCTAATCACTATAGGATAATTGCTATACTGCACCACTACTAGTCACCCTAAGAGTTGATCTCGCCTACATAATAATTATAATGGTAGTTTCGTGTACCCCTAGCTGCCTTCATAGGTGCCGCCTGCCCCTATCTCCACTAGTTGCACCCACTACCCCCATGCGATCGGCTCCCTAACTCGTAGATACCCGTGCTGGTCCCACAGTGGGGTGTATCACTCCCCAAACTGGCAACCCGATACCACTAAAGATGCACGACTTATATCTACACGATGCAACGTCTTACCTACCAGCCCGGGGCCACGCACGCACATGACCCCATTGGGCTTGCGTTGCCACCATTAACTCGTTTTGACCTCTTACAATCAAACCCAGTAAGTGTGTCCCGTCCTCGATCTAACTCGAGCTCACAAAGATACTTAATGGGTTACTGGTTTGAAATGGGTCCCCCATGCTTGACACAAGATTTCCACCTATGCTTGGTCCCCACTAGAATTTTCCCCTTAACCCCTTCTTATTCATGTCTTCTTTACATGTTTTAATTTGGTTAAGTGTTTCTAATAGTATTTCACATGCCACCCACGTCACCCACTTAACCCCCATGTCCCACTACATGTTTATCTTGGTTAAGTGTTACTTAATCCATTATAACTGTAACCATGTAAGACCTCTTACATTAGACTCCCGTTTGCGATTGCTGGATTTGCCGGGCGGGTCCGGGCAGTCTTATACCGCAAATGTGTCTAACATCGTGTCATTACAACTGTTACACATTCAATTTATGCCTTCGACCTCTCACATTAGACTATCGTTTGTGGTTGTTGGAATTGTCAGGCGGGTTCGGGCAGTCTTACACCACAAAAGGGTCTAACCTCGTGTCTTAGGCATTTATTATTACAAATCATTTCACCCCAATATGAATTAATTATCCCTAATTAAATTTCCATTAATTTCCAAATTTTTTCCATAATTGTCACTTAAATTATGTCCATACTCTTTAGGTATAAAAATTATACCAATTAATATCTCAAATTAACTTATATGCCTTTAAAGCCATTTTATGCCAATTCACAATTTACAAAATTGATATTTACCCCTTATCCCCACGTCGTTCGTACGTTTTAACATGAAATATGTTAGACTCGCAAATAGTCTAACTTATAAAAAGAAAAGGCAACACACAATTTGCATAACACATAAAATAGATCTAAGAATTATAGCATAAGTTTGCATAGCCAAGAACTTGCATAGGCAATGAACATACATAACATAATTTTGCATAAACTATCATGGATCTGAATATAGATCTAAATATAAAAATGTGAACTTGCACATAAATATGGGTTTTCACCTAAACTTACATAAATTGTGAACTTGCATATAGATTCCTATAAACTTGCATATGGATCTAAACATGTAAATTAGTGTCACATGTTTTGCATATAAACTAGCATATGTATATACTTGATTCATATATGAACTTGTGTACAATTCACATACAGACTTGCATAAGATTCATTATTCAAACTAACATACGATTTAACATCCCAAACTTGCATAAAATTCACATATGAATTAGCATATGATTTAACATCCAAACTTGCATAAGATTCACATATGAATTAACATATGATTTATCAACCCAAACTTGCATAAGATTCACATATGAATTAACATATGGTTTAACATCCCAAACTTGCATAAAATGAATCAAGTTAAATATGAAATAGATCTACAAAGTTAAACAACATCATGCGATTCAACTGACATGTTCTCATAATTCAATTACAACCCATCATAATTAATTTAATAATTATATTGTAAAAGAAATACTACTCACAACCAAAAGAACAGTCTTGTTTTTCTGGGACCTATATTCTGAAACTGAATTGCTCGCCTTTGATGTAGACTAATTGTTATTCTAATTTATATTAGATTTGATTTTGATTCTTGCTTCTATCTTTCTTTAGAGTTGAAAGAGAATAGCGGCTACTCTAGGTTCACTATTGATGGCATGATGGCTCTTGGTATGAATTAGTGTGATTTTAGGTTGAGGGTTAGGTTGCTTATATAGAATTTTAACTAATTGAGAGCCGTCAGATTAACCTAAAAGAAATCAAGACCATCCAGACAAGATAGAATAACCACCTCAGCCCTAATAACTCAGCAGTGAGTCAAAACATCGTCACGTTTCAGATCTGCCCGGGGGGTAGGTCGACCCCCAGGTGACCCACTGGTCGACCAATATGGGTAGGTCGACCCCGTGGTCGATGTGGCCCTTGGCCGGGAGAATTCCCGCCCAGCCTGCTCCCCTGCTTGAATTTGAATTTCAAATTTTCTGAACCTGAGCTGTTTTTAATTTATTTAAATTCTGAAACTTCGGAAGGCCATAATTTCTTCATAGGAGTCTAATTCATGCAAACTCAGACTCTATCTCAAGAAAAATTCCGAGACGAACGCAATGGCATAACCCGTTTCCCTTAATTCTCACATTCAAAATTAAGTATTCTTAAATTCGTTAATTTTTAATATTTAAAATCACGGGGTGTTACATTTTACAAATCGCCCAGCTACACAAATAAAATATGTGTTTTGTTGATTGAAACCCCACACGGGTATTGGGATGAAATTTGATGTACATTAATCCCAATTGTTTAGTTGTATGTCAATCGATTAATTGACAGACTGTTATATGCGTTAATTATTTATATTTATCGCTTATACAGTTGTGTGGTGCACTCTGGATGATGGTTGATTATTTATCATTATTGTGATACACATGTGTTTTATGAAATCCATATAAATAACATTATATGGTATTTGACTGTGTCTGATTCCAATTCAGAACGAACGGATATTTTAAAATAATGAATATTTTAAAATAAGGAATATTTTAAAATAATATTCAGAAAAGAATCAAAATCTGATTTTGATGTCCGATTTGGGATGGAAACGAATATATTTAAATATATAAAGCCGTGTTGATTAAATATGCGCCATTTTTTATGCGAGCGATATTTATATCGATTTTATTCATTTTTATGATGAATATCGGAAAGGAAGTGATTTCAAAATCTAATGTTTTGAAAATATTATCATTTATATATTATTGGTATGGAATATTCAATTTTGATTTGAAATTGAATATGAAGTTGAAATCATTTTGAAAATGAATTTAAAATGATTTATAAAATACGTTTTAAATGAAAATCAACGAAATATATATAATTTACATATTATATATAATGGCCTGAATAGAACGCGCCGCGCCGCGGTAGTTCGCGAATTTCGACAATTGACTTCGAATGGGCATTACGAGAAATCCGACCGTCGAATTCTCCTAAAACCGGAACTGTTGGGTTCATATAGAAAAGAGCTTTCTAACGAATACAAGAAATTTGAAATCTAACACTTGGATTTGGAATTATGTCCAAATAAAATTTGGTAAAAGTCGTTGTAAGTGCAGTTCGATGGCCGTTTATGGAAATCGACTGTACGGGCCTTGAATAAATTATTAAAAATACTAATAATTTGTGTAAAATCATAATAAATGATTTGGAAAGAATTGGGATGAAAAATTCCATGTTGAAAAGATAAAATATTTTTTTATCGAAATGAACTAGTTATTGATTAGAATTATAATCCAGTATTTTAAAATAAATAAATTGGATTTGTGAACGGCTTTAATATAACCAGAATTTTCCAATATATGGATTGGAATGGATTTGAATTGAAATTATCTTCGGAATATTTCGATATTGGATTCCGTGACTATACGGATATTGTGGAGGAATTTGGAAGATATACATATATATCGTTATTCCAATACGATATTTGTTGATTCGAGAATTTGATATTGAATATAAGCCGATATATTTTCTATTCAGAACCTTGTATTTAATATCAAATTGGATTTTGGGTTTATCGTGAATGGTATCTTTAAAAATACTGTTCTTAAATCTAGTGGAGTTAAGAAAATTAGAAACTAACTGGAGATTAGCTAAGTTGAGTGGCTTCCTGGGTGTTGATCTGATGTTGGTTTCGGCCTTCGGGATTAATACTTAGGGAATTATTCTCTTACTAATTTACGGTTAGAGACTGATGGAATGTGATTTTGGGTTTATCGTGATTTGTGTTTTAAATGACATCAATTCTTTAACCCAGTTAAAGATAAGATTAATTTCTTAATTTTGAGAAATTATTAAGTAATGATTTTTGGAGATTAAACTGAATTAATGTTTTAATGAATCTTTAATTAGATTGGAAAGTGAATGAGATAATTAAACTTATCGAATTCATGAAATGATCGAGAATGGAGTATCACCAATTTTGCTCCAAGCGATAATTAAATCTTTAATTATATTTGAACATGAAATGGTAATTAATTTTGCCGATAATACCGCGGTGTTAGATATGGAGTATCACCAATTTTGCTCCATGGGATGAATAGGTTGGGATTGGGAAACAAGATAACTGATTACATCGGTGTGATTCGCTAATCCCGACCAGTTTGGAAAACCGTTATATGGTTTGAATAGATATCCAAAGGAAGATTAAAGAATAAATTTAAAAGAATTTATCTTTGATAAAATTAATGGGAACCTATTCCCTAATGATGTGAAGATTTGAATAAAAGAATATTCTGGATTGGAATGAGGAGTATGTTGTGTTTGTGTAACACTTGTTTATTATATATGCGAGTTATTAGGAAAGGTTGGGTTTATACCCATTCCGAATAACTGATTCGACGATATGTCGACGATGAAGATGGTGGTTGAAGACCGGAGGTCTTCACATTGTTTGGATGATTACTGATGTCTTGATTGGGCTGTAAACCCAAGACGAGGTAATAAGTGGTGGTTGTCCAGACGTACTCAGAGATCGACCGGATATGTGAGGGCCTCTCTCCCGTATTGGACATATGGGACGAGGAATAAGGTGCCTCCGGTTTCGTTCAAACCCAGAACGGACTTGTAAATGGACTGTGTGTCTGACATTGGATTTTATTCTGTGTTGATTGATCTGTATTAAATATACATCTGTCTGGTGAAGGAGAATTTATTCTCTTACTTCACCCTTCTCTGAGACATACGGGATCAGAGGTTGTATATTGATAGACATCAGTCGCATGGAGTGGATTGCCTGTGTGGCATGCCTGAGTGGCAAATGATCAAGGCTTCTGTTGAAAAGCAGGGTCTTATAGTTAATGATCAACGCATGACCTATGTGGCATAGCTTTGTGTATAGCGTTAATTCGCGAACCTCACACCCCGGTGTGAACCAGAAACGGGAAGGACCTCAGGGAAATGGACATATGCTGGTTTCTAGCTAGAGGTGGTGTCAGCGTTTTGCAAGCCTTGACATTTATATTATTTTTGCCTATATGGTTGTTGGTATGCGACGCACTTCAGATATATCAGTTACTACGGAACCGATGGATTCATCTGGCTCATTTATGCCCCATAGGGAAGACTAGCATATCGTTTACGATATTATTAACCTGCTAAGTGTGGGCCGGTCCTGACGATCCAAAGGTCACTCGAGCTCTGATCCTGAGGCTCGGGCTAGAGAGTCTAACGAAGCGGTAAGGACGATCCCTTGCCTTGGTTCACAGACGGAAATCCAACTTCCAATACCTGACATTTCAGTTTTAAATTGTAGAGCCTGGTATGGCGACATAGTGGGATGGGGCACTATGCCATCTATGATTGAAACATTTATATTTGAAGTTGATTTCTTTACTTATCGTAATAATAAAAGATAAATTTCGCGTACCAAGCATATTTTGGCTATTATAAGGTAAAACTCTATCCTCCGGCTTGCGTTGCATTGTGTGATGGGACCTAAGACTTATAATAGCTTCATTGTTCTTTATTTAGCATTGTGCTGTTTGTTTTGTGCACTAATATTCTTGGGGTTAAACCCGTTCCGTGTTATACGGTGTGGTCCCTTGATTTATCTAACTTTAAAATCAAATTAATAACTGTTTTAGTTCTCACACCAGTCACATGACTGACCTGTAGTTTATTGTTTTAACCTAAACTCTGGGTGCCCTTATTTTCCACACGGGCAGCTAGTAGTTGGGTTTTGCAGATTTATATCCATAGGATCCTGGTTTACAGCTGGAATGATATTCGGAAAGCTTTGTATCCGTTTATCTCTTTCAGTTGTGTTTTGTATTCTTTTCCACTGCATTGTAAATTGTAAATCTCTGATATTTATCGAATGTATAATATCTATTTATACTCTGTTATATTCTTGTATTCTGATGGAATTGTTGTAATAAGCAATGAAATGTTCTTCTGTTTGTGTTCTGATTTGTCGTGTTCTCAAAGCAATCTGTGCTTTCCTTTGCGGGGAAGTTCGGGTCATTACACGTGGTATCAGAGCTTTGGTTTACAGTGCTCGAGAACAAGACACATTAGAACTGAACGAAAGAATTCGTCAGAGATTGGATTAGTAATATCCAATGAGGATGACTCGTTAGAGATAGGATCAGTAGTATCTTAGAACGAATGTGAAGAGTAGTGTTTTTAAAAACAAAAATGAAAACAAACTTTGTTTTGAAATTTTGATCTAATTATACGTATTTGAGTATATTATTTTATTCTGAATTTAGGCAATCGAGTATAAGAAGATTTTTCATATACGCCTAGCTAGCGTGTATTCGAAGTCTCAAATATACTGGGTAGATAAAGAATCGTACTCTAGTTGCCCAGAGATGGTTCTGATGATCGATATTGTACGTACATCATCATAATTTATATTCGAGTTTCGAAAGTGGGATTTCTATATATTTCCATTTGACTGGTGTGAGAACCAAAACTAGATAGGGCTTATTGTTGTGATTTGGCATCAAAAATATGATTTTTGAATATATATATTAAAGATATGTGTTTGAAATGATAATCAACTAATTGATTGGTGATTGTGTTGTATGATTATTCATTTAAACCAACATATAGATGTATGGTAAATTTGGGCCAAATTGTATCAAATTTTGAACTGAATTGAAAATTGTTTGAGATTGCATGCATATACATGTACATAAATTGAACAGGTCACAACAAGGAGGCTAGAGAAGAGGAATAAAATTGTATGCCCGACAAATAGGTACACGTTTACTAATTTATTGCGTTTGGACGATTTTATGAGCCGATTGGCCAGCCGCTTGGCTTTTTCTTTTTCCTTTTGAGATGAGATGGCCTGTGTGGCGGTTTGGGGATTTTCCCGGTGCTCCCCGTACAAAGGAGGTTATGGCGAAATTTTTCGAAAATATAGGGTGTTAGCCAAATTTTTGAAAAATTAGAAAATTCTTAGAAACTGTAAAGTTGAAGAATGAAAGTTGAGTTAGTTAGTTAAACAACTTTCAGCTTCATTCCTTTATGAGGACGAAAAGATTTTAAGTGGAGGAGATTGTAACAACCCGGAAAGTCGGAACCAATTTAAAAAATTTATTTTGACAATTTTAATGAATTTTGAATATTTAAAATGATTTATTTTAAATAATAATGACTAAAAATTTATTTTGAATAGAATTAGAACGTATATATTTATTTATACCGAAATTAGAATATAAATATTTATTTTAATTATAAAAGGAATTGAAAATGGCGCGGTAGTTTAAAAATTCGATTTCAAGTTTCAAACGACTGTACTGGATTCAAAATAAACTGGATTTTGGTAAAACTAGAAATATTTGAATCTATTTGAAAATATCTTTCCAACGAATCCAAAAAATTGAAATTTCATTGTGGGAATAAAAAGTTATGCCCAGTTGAAAATTCAGAATAGTCGCAATGGAAATATAGCCCTTAAAAATGGAGATTTTGTAAACGACCTCCATTTTCGATGAAACCACTTTTGTTGTATCCGGGAAGTCAAATTATTTCCAGATTCCAATTTTCATAATTTTCGGAAGTAATATTTGAGCGTGGAAAAGGAAAATGTGTTTTGTCAATTTCAGTTAATTTGGATCGACCAGAAAATGGCCATTTTTCAAACGGTCTTCAAATTTGATGAAATTAATTTTGTTAGAACTGTATCGTCAATACGAAGCTAGAAATAATTTTCCTGAGATTTTTAGAGTCAGTATGTGACCCCAGTAAATTGAAATGTACGTTTAAATTATATATATATATATATATATATTGATTTATATTTTAAATTTAACGAAAACTGATCGTAACAAGCGAATAAGCGTACGAAACATATCCATTGTATTCGGAATGGAGGTAGTTAGCTAGGGGCGACAGTCGTTGAAATTGGTTTAGAGTTCGAATGAAATTCAACATTTTTGAAGAGAGGAAATATATATATATATATATATATATATATATATATATATGTATGTATATAAAAAAATGTAATTCCCTCTGCAAATACCCCCTCCCCCGTTCAGTTTCTCCAATCGAGCCCCCTCTGCAAATTAAAAATGGCGATGCACCTGCCATTGCCTCCCTTTCTCGTCCACTGTGCGCCTCCCCATGGCCAACGCCATCGCCCAGCTCCCCTCTCCTCCACCTCCTGTCGTTCACCCCCTGCCTCCGTTCAAAAACCGCAAATCCTAGCCGCTTATCCCCTAAACCGCCACCCTGGGCTAACGGCTGACACCTGCGACCTCCCTTTCTGACCCTCCTCCGCTTCGTGATGCGTAACACCCCCTTCTCGGCCTAGAATTTTTTTTACTGTAAGTTCTTCTTTTTTTTCTCTCATTTCTCCTTTGCCTTTCTGCAATTTAATTCTGAAAGAAAATATATGATTTCAGTTTATAGAAATATAATTTATAGAGAAAGAAAATATGATTTTTATTTGAATGAAAATTTGATTTCTTCGATTTAAAATTATGATTTTTATGGCTGAAAAGAATTGATTTTCATTGTTTAAAACTATGATTTTCATTGTTTGAAAATATGATTTTTATTGCCATAAAAATATAGATTTTTCATTGACAGAAAGATTTGATTTTTAAATAGGAAAAGAATATTTTTAGAAATATAAAAAGATTAGATTTTTTAGAAATATAGAAAGATTAGATTTTTAGAAATAAAAAGATAAGATTTTTATTAAATCAAAGATAGGATTTTTGATATATGAAAAGCGTTATATAAAAATTTGATCTTTATAATGAAGTAGCGATATAAAAATATAATTTATATATAGAAAGTGACGTTATAAAAATTTGATTTTTATAATGTAGATTTGAAATAAAAATACGATTTTTATTATGATGTTAGCAAAATAAAATTACGATTTTTATATATGTAGCGAAATAAAAATATGATTTTTAGTAAAGTAAAAATACGATTTTTTATAAGGAAGTAGCGGTATAAAAATAGCGATTTTTAAATATATAAACATTATATTAAAAATGGGATTTTTATTATGAACAGCGTAGAGAAGACTGCATTGGAATGTTAGGCAAATCTCGATTGTTTTGAAATTCAAAAATATAGAATGGAGGAGTGGATCCCAAAGCTGAGAACTCCTCACTAAAAATTATTTCCTTATAGTTATTTATTTTATAACTGCATATATGAACTGCTCCTCGTCGTCCAAAGACCATGGATGACTTGTTTGATTGTGTGTTTGGATTGATTTGTTTGTGTGGATTTGGTTTGTGATGTGGAATGGAAAATAAAATATTCATGTGTTGAATAAAATAAATATTCATGTGTTGAATAAAATAAAATATTCATGTGTTAAAATAAAATAAATATTCATTTACAAATCGGACGATTTGTTTATTTACACTCTACTCATATGGATTGGGACAATAAATTTTACACATCGCCCAACTGCACAAATAAAATATGTGTTTTGTTGATTGAAACCCCACACAGGTATTGGTATGATATTTGACGTACACTAATCCTAATTGTTTAGTTGTATGTCAATTGATTTATTGAAGGACTATTATATGCGTTAATTATTTATATTTATCACTTATACAGTTGTGTTGTGCACTCTGGATGATGGTTGATTATTTATCATTGTTGTGATACACATGTGTTGTATGAAATCCATAAAAATAACATTATATTTTAATTGACTGTGTCTGATTCCAATTCAGAACGAATGGATATTTTAAAATAACGAATATTTTAAAATAAGGAATATTTTAAAATAATATTCAGAAAAGAATCAAAATTTGAGTTTGATGTCCGATTTGGGATGGACACGAATATATTTAAATATATAAAGCTGTGTTGATTAGACATGCGCCATTTTTGATGCGAGCGATATTTATATTGATTTTATTCATTTTTATAATGAATATCGAAAAGGAAGTGATTTCAAAATCTAATGTTTTGAAAATATTATCATTTATATATTAACGGTATGGAATATTCAATTTTGATTTGAAATTGAATATGAAGTTGAAATCATTTTGAAAACGAATTTAGAATGATTTATAAAATACGTTTTAAATGGAAATCGATGAAATATATATGATATATTATATATATATATATTGGCCTGAATAGAATGCACCGCGCCGCGGTAGTTCGCGAACTTCGACCATTGACTTCGAATGGACATTATGGGAGATCCGACCTTCGGATTCTCCTAAAACCGAAACCGTTGGGTTTGTATCAAAAAGAGATTTCTAACGAATACAAGAAATTTGAAATCTAACGGTTGGATTTGGAATTATGTCCAAATCAAATTTGGAAAAGGTCGCTGTAAGTGCAGTTCGATGGCCGTTTATGGAAATCGACTGTACGGGCCTTGATAAAATTATTAAAAATATTAATAATTTGTGTAAAATCATAATAAATGATTTGGAAAGAATTAGGCTGAAAAATTCCATATTTGAAAAGATAAAAATATATTTTTATCGAAATGAACTAGTTATTGACTAGAATTATAATCCAATATTTTTAAATAAATAAATTGGATTTGTGAACTGTAACACCCCGTGTATTCTATAACAGTGAAATTCACAAATTAAAGTATAATTAATTTCAAATCAAAGAATTAAGGGAAACGAGATATGCCATAGCGTTCGTCTCGGAATTCTGCTTGAGATAGAGTTCGAGTTTGCGTAAAACGGACTCCGTATGAGGGAGATATGACCTCCGGAAGTTTCAGAATTCAGTTTAAAATTCAAACAGACCAAAACAGCTCAGAAAACAAAATTTAAATTTCAAAAATCGGGCCGGATTGGCCATGGCGGGAATTTTCCCTCCCAAGGAACCCAGGTCGACTGGGTAGTTGACCTGGGGCACCCAGGTCGACTACATAGTCGACCTTGGGATCGACTGGGTAGTCGACCTGGCCCCTGAGCCTGGTCGAACCCAGCCCTCCTGGCTGGCCTGGTCTGTGCTTGGTCGATTTTCTGAGCCTTGACTTGTCACTAGGGCTAGGTGTCAGCTCCTGATTGGTCTCTCCTTCAAACGAATGGCTATTATTAAACCAAGCTCCATCGACGGTCCTAATCAACTCACAAACTCTATAAAAAGGACTTAAGACTCTACCTAATCCATACAAACAAAAATGGAGATGAGACCGTCATGCTGCTGAGGAAAGACTAGGAATAGCCGTCAGAAATTGAGAGACAATTAGGAGACAATTCGAAAGCTTAAAGCAACGTAAATTAAAATCAAAACAACGCCTACAACAAAGGATAGCATCTCCAAATTCAGAATTCAGATTCCTGAATTGAAGATTCGTCATACGTTGTAAGTAGAGTGCTATTCCGATGTGAATAAATAATTGTGTTTTGATTTGTGTAAAATGAGAAATAGAATTGTATTCGATTTGTGGTGATAATAATCTATATTTGTATGTTGCTTTGATTCTAAATGATTTGGGAATGTTGTGGTATAACGATTGGATATTTGCAAGTATGTGACTTATGTTGGAAGTCAACAACTACATGTTTTTGGTGGTTTAATTTAGATTCATGCAAGTATATGATTCACCATTATGCCAATATGATGTACATACTTTTATGATCACTTTTATTGTGTAATTGGATTCAACTAAGTACTATGGTTTATACGAATTTATGTTGGGATTGGCATCGTGATTCAAGTGTAAAACCATACTTTTGTATTAGAGACAAAAGTAAGCATCTTTATGAACATGACTAAACTATGTTTGGTGTTATGCCTAGTTGAAAACATGTTTTAGACCTATGTTGTTATCAAAATCATATGGTGATATATGTGACACATAATTAAGTTAGATTTACATTCCAATTGCAAGTCCACATGAATAAATTAAAAACCACGATTCATGTTTAGGTATGTTTATGCCATGATTATATGAATAGAATGGTTCATGTTTAGGGATGTCTATGCCATGATTATATGAATAGAATGATTCATGTTTAAGTATGTTTATTGCCATGATTATATGCTATTACATTGCAAGTTCACATGTGCCTAATTCATGTTAATTAGATCGTTATGTTGCAAGTTCATGCGTTCACACTCCCCTTTTTATGTTACTTAGAATGTATAAACACCATGTTATAAGCCTCCCCTTTTTCATGTGGCTAAGTTGGGTTTAAATGTTAAACCCAACATATGTTATATTGTTGCAAACGTATAAAACGGGGGTAATGACGATTGGGTTAAAATATAGAACATATGTGTTGGCATGTTTGACGCATGCCAACAACCTTGAAAAACAATTAAGTGGTATAAAATAATTTTACCCAATAAAGATGAATTTGAATAATGGGCCGCAAATATTTACATATAAAAAGAAAAGAGACAAAATATGTAAATTTAGAAAATACGATGTTTTTAACCCGAGGTTGGATTGAGTTGTGATGTAAACCTGCCCGGAACCGCCCGGCTATCCAGTGGTCACAGCAATACCTCTCCAATGTGGGTGGTTAAACATGGAGCCCAATAAGGACCCGAGGTTAGACTGAGTTATGGCGTAAGACTGCCCGGACCCAACCGGCAACAGGCAGCCACAACAATACCTATCTAATGTGAGAGGTCGAGGCTTTAATAAGACAATTAAGGCTGCGTCAGGATTGATAGGATTAAGTAAATTGAATTAATACTTAATCAAAATGGAACATGCTAAACTATACAGACTGATTGGGGGTTAGGTTTACAAAATACTTAACCAACTTAGCATGTTGGCTAGAAATAGAAAACCTAGTGGCGGGGGACCCTTCTCAGCAGTAACCCTATAAGGTGTATCAGGATACCCTGAACTAGGCAGGGTGGGGCACGATTACTGGGCTGACTATAAGAGGTCAAATCGACGGCGGGGGTGCAGCAATGTAGGTTCTAACGGGGTGTGGGCGTGCACACACTCCGACGCAGAAAAATAAGGCACTGGGCACCAGTAGCATACCTGTGCATTCTAGGATCGTGTCGGGCCGCAACCATGGTACTTGATACACTCCATGGTGGGACCAGCATAGGTAACTACAACATCGGGGGCCGTAAGACACATGTAACTATGCGAGTAGGAGCCGATCATTAGAAACGAATCACTTCACCCTGATTATGGGGTGCCTGTTGGGAACTAGTTTATATGGATGCAGAGATTAATATGGGGTACAATCGTATATTCGACTCTAGACAACTTAACTTAGTTTATGGTGCTTTCCCATTTCCTGTTTATACTTATCATGCCCAATTCTTTATTCATAGACTGAATAGTCCTAGACTTACTCAGGCTTTATGTCTGACTCTACTTTTCTTTCGTCTTCTTTTCTTCCATCCCCCCCCCCCCCCAAGGTCCACAGGGAGGGAATACCGCAGCTTGACCAGTTTTCACATCCAGCTTGAAGAGAAAGAATGTATTGTTTGGATCCTTTTCGTTTTGGACTATGGCTTTCGACAGCAATTATGGGACTTATGCAGTTTACTTATGTTTTTATGCTTCTTTAAATAATGTAATCAAGACAGTTATGAAGATGTTATGTTTTGGAAGTGTTGTAAGGCAAATTATGACATGGTTTGTGTAACACGTATTTTGTTGAAATAAAAATTGTTGTTGTTTTCCGCTGTTCAAAAATATGTGTATTTATATCTGTCTTGTGTATTTGTGACTTATACTTATAAACCTCCACCAAAATTAGGGCATTGCCTTGAGATTGACCCTAATGGAGGTGGGGTGTTTCACTTGGTATCAGAGCATAGGTTTACCAGATAAGATAAAAAGTTTTGAAAACTTATTTTCAAAAGAAAATTTAAAGAAGCATTTTTAAAGATAAAATATTATTTTATTCTAAAAAGGCATATCCCCCCCCCCCCAAATCCATTGGTACTATCTTTTATCCTTCGTTTTGAATCTATCCTTTTTGTTTCAACATGTCCAAAGAACTTAACTTGCCAGAGGGTATACTAATACCTGGTTAGTTGAGACGATTCTTAGAAGCAAGGGCCAATCAGCCAGGTTCTACCGTTCCCCTCCCCCAGCTGCAGGAAATCATCCAGCTGCAGCAGCACCTCTTCCTCCACCTCCTCAGCGGGGAAATACTTTTGCTAAGATATGTAAAGATTTTAAAGCTATGGGAGGAAAGGACTTTCATGGAACCGAGTCCTTCGTGGTAGCCAGGAATTGGCTTAAAGAAACTGAGGACTTATTCGTCATCTTTGAGGTAGAAGATAGGCAGAAGGTACAACTGGCAGTATGGCTACTTAAAGGCGAGGCTTCCTATTGGTGGGAAGTCACTAATGCAGAAAGACCAGTGGAAACATGGGAGGACTTTAGGACAAGGTTTGAGGCTAAATTTCTCTCAGAAGCTGAAAGGAGTCTTCAATTGGAAAAATTCTTATTTCTTAAGCAAGGGAATATGACAGTCAAAGAGTATGTTAATCGGTTCGATCAGCTGGCTAGGTTCGGACTGGACCTAGTCAACACCCTACACAAGAAGGCTCTCCGCTTTGTCAAGGGGTTGAATGATCCATTACACAGTTTGGCCATGACCCATATACCCATGGGAGCTACGTATGAAAGGTTGGTGCAGATGGCATTGCTGAACGAAGAGGATAAGGGCAAGAAGGAGACAAAGGCAGAAAGCTCTCAAGGGAAGAAAGAGGGTTTGTAGCCTAAGAAGACAGACTTTAAGAAGGGCGAGAAAGACAACAAAGAGAAGTGGAAGTGTAATTTCTGTGGCAAAGTGGGGCACTTGGTGAAAGATTGCCGGAAAAAGAAGGCCAAGATGAATGGTGGGTGCTTTTCTTGCAGTGAAACAGGCCATATGGCTAAGGATTGCCCAAAGAAGCGAGGGCAGGGGCAGAGGGCTGGATCCACCTCAGGGGCACAAGTTCATGCGCTAGAGGCGCCACCTCTGCAGCAGCAAGGTATAAATACTTCTGTAGAAAGCGTAGTTTATCTTTATGACCACCCAGTTCACACTTTATTTGATTCTAGCGCATCACACTCCTTTATCTCATCTACTTTAGTAGAATCTCTGCACCTAGAAACTAGAATGGTAGAGGACCCCTTAATTGTTTCAAATCCAATTGGGGGCCCAGCTTATTTATCTATGATCTGTGTGGGATTGAAAATTTCTGTTCTAAGCGTAGAATTTAAATGTAGTGCCTTTGTTTTGGGCTTTTCGGGATATGGTTTGATTTTGGGCATGGATTGGCTATCCAGTAATGGTGCCATCCTGGATTGTGAGAAAAGGGTGGTTAGGCTTCTGACCCAACTCGGTATCTGGAAATTACTTGTAATCCCTCGTATGCGGTTATGCTTAGTTATCTTGAATCGCTAGATGCCTCTGTTGAAAGTTTGCAATCGGTTAGAGTGGTCCGGGAATATCCGGATGTTTTCGAAGAGGTGAAGGGCTTGCCTCTGAAGCGGGAGATAGACTTCCACATATATCTTGTAGATAATGCAAAGCCCATTGCGTTGCCCGTTAGACACATGGCTCCACGGGAAAGAAAGGAGCTCAGTAAACAGATTAAAGAGCTTCTAGAGAAGGGGTTCATTAGAAGGAGCATTTCAGAATGGGGCGCTCCAGTGATGTTCGCTACCAAGGCAGATGGTTCACTCCGTCTATGTGTTGACTATAGGGAGCTCACCAAGCTAACGAAAAAGAATAGGCACCCTCTCTCCAGAATTGACGATCTGTTTGATCAGCTTGTAGGAGCGTCTGTTTTCTCCCAACTCGATTTAGCGAACGGATTTCATCAGCTAAGGGTGGCTGAAGATAGTATCGATAAGACAGCATTAAGAACCCCAGACAGCTTCTTTGAATGGCTTGTCATGCCTTTCGGCTTGACAAACGCACCTGCTTACTTCGTGGACCTAATGAGTAGGGTGTTCAGAGATTTCCTCAATAAGTTCGTAGTGGTCTTCGTAGACGATATCTTGATCTTCTCAAACAGTGTAGAAGAGCATGCTCAGCACCTAAGGGAAATCATGGAAACTCTGCGAGCCCATCAGCTAAAAGCCAAATTCTCCAACTGCCACTTTTGGAGAGAAGAAGTGAAGTTCCTTGGGCACATAGTATCCAAAGAAGGGTTAGCTGTAGACCCGGCTAAGGTAGTAGCGGTGCAGGACTGGAAGACACCAAAGAACTCAACAGAAGTCTAAAGCTTTCTCGGGCTAGCAGGCTTCTATCGGAAATTCATCAGAGACTTTGCAAAGATATCAGCTCCGCTCACAAAACTGACCAAGAAGAATCTAGTGTTCAATTGGGACTTGGATTGCGAATTTGCCTTCCAACGACTAAAAAGGGCTCTTACAACAGCCCTAGTTTTGACATTGCCAGATGGAAGCAAGATGTTCACAGTTTATACAGATGCATGTAGGACAGGGCTAGGCACTATCTTGATGCAAGAAGGAAGGGTAGTAGCTTATGGTGGAAGGCAATTGAAAGTGCACGAAAAGAACTACCCGACCCACGATCTTGAGTTAGCTTCCATCGTCTTTGCACTCAAGTCTTGGCGACACTATCTCCTAGGTGAGAAGTTCGAACTTTACACTGACCATAAATCGTTGAAATATCTTTTCTAGCAGAAAGATCTTAACTTGAGGCAACAGAGATGGATGGAGTTTCTTGCCTCATACGATTTCGAGATCTCCTACACTCCGGGCAAAGGTAACGTAGTGGCAGACGCATTGAGCCGAAAGAAACTAACCCTAAGCCCGCTGTTTGTTGAAAGATAAGCCTAGAGTTTATTGCCAGCTTTGACTTTAGGCCCTCCTCCGATTTTGTACCGGGCTTGCTAGCATCTCTCGAAGTACGCCCGACTTTAGTGGACGCAATAGGGTCAGCACAACGCGAAGACCCTCAGCTTGTGGAGACGATTGATAGGCTCATTAGGGGTGAGACTTCAAGTCACCTCAGCAGATACTCCATCGACGACAAGGGTTGGCTAAGGCGAGACGGAAGACTATGCGTCCCACAGACAAGGGATTTAGTAAAGAAGGTTCTCGAGGAAGCACATCACTCCAAGATGACGATACACCCAGGCGGAGATAAAATGTACAAGGATATAAAGAGAACTTTCTTTTTGAACGGCATGAAGAAAGACGTGGCAGATTTCGTTTCTAAGTGTTTGGTGTGCCAACAGGTTAAGGAGGAACAGAAAAAGCCTGGCGGTCTGCTCCATCCTCTAGAGGTCCCGCAGTGGAAATGGGATAGCATCTCAATGGACTTCATTGAAGGGCTGCCTAGGTCTAGAAGAGGCAACACTAGCATTTGGGTAATAGTGGATAGGCTTACTAAAAGCGCCCACTTCTTACCTGTCAAAAGTAAAAGAACTGCCTCATCCCTAGCATCTCTTTACCTCAAGAAATTGTTCAACTCCATGGAATAGCCTCCAGCATTGTTAGGGACCGAGACCTTATCTTCACAAGTGAGTTTTGGCGGAGTCTGCAAGAAGCGGTAGGCAAACAGTTATGCTTGAGCACAGCCTATCATCCCTAAACCGACGGCCAGACAGAAAGAGTGAACAGAATTTTGGAGGACCTTTTAATACTATGCGTCCTTGACTTCGGAGGGACGTGGGAAGACCATCTTCCTTTGGTGGAATTTGCCTACAACAACAGCTACCAAGCAACCATCGGAATGGCGCCCTTCGAAGCTTTATATGGAAGACCGTGCCGATCGCCCACTTATTGGTGGGAGTCTACTGACAAGCTCATACTTGGACCAGATATGATCCGAGAGACTTCAGAAAAAGTAGACTTAATACGGAGAAGAATGAAGACAGCCCAAGACAGACAAAAATCCTACGCCGACAAGAGGAGGACCGACCTTGAATTTGAGGTTAGGGATAGAGTTTTTCTTAGGGTATCCACACTAAGGAACGTTGTTCGTTTTGGAACTACAGGAAAGCTAGCACCAAGGTTCATAGGACCGTTTCCTATTATTGAGAAAATTGGGAAAATGGCCTATAGATTAGAGTTACCCGAAAAGTTGGCCGGAGTTCACAACGTTTTCCATGTTTCACACCTCCGAAAATGTCTACATGAATCTGCTGAAGTGATAGAGCCAAGTATCCTAGAAGAGGCTGAAGTGGAACGCGAAGCAACCGTGAGGAAAGTTCCAACCTGCATATTAGGAACGGAAGTGAAGAAGCTACGCAACCGCGAAGTCAAGCTCGTCAAAGTTCAATGGAGCGACGCCGAGGGAGACGCAACTTGGGAAACTGAAGCTAGAATATGCGCAGCCTACCCTTTTCTTTTCGAGGGTACATCTTTGATCTTTCTTTTTCCATAAGTTGCGCTTTTATCTATCTTTTTAGGTATATCTCCTCGACCTTATCTTTTAGGTAGAAACTCTTTGGATGTAAACATGTAATTGAACACATGTAGTTGAACACATGTTATGGATGATGGTTGCAAGTGGTTGCAAGTGATTGCTAGTGGTTGATCGTGGTTGCATATACACACACAATCTAGGTTTTAGATCGGCTCAGTCACTTCATATTGCATATGCATAAATGTATTTATATTCGTATATGGTTGAAGTTTAATGTGTTGTCATATGGATGTTGCATTTATATGAATGATTGTGCACTCATGTAGAATCATGAATAGGAGAATTTGCATACATAATGGATTCATGGCACTTACATAAATTGCATTAAGGAGGACAACTGAATCAGTACACCGACTGATTTTGCATTAGATAAGTACATGTACACACACTTCGCATATGATCATGAAGCATTAGAAGTCTTTTAAGGACAATGGATACTCGTGTTTGATGGATGAGTAGATGGATGTTTGGATGTTAGGACGTACATTCTTCCTTAACTTGAAGGTTTCGGGGACGAAATCCTTTTAAAGTGGGGGAGAATGTAACACCCCGTGTATTCTATAATAGTGAAATTCACAAATTAAAGTATAATTAATTTCAAATCAAAGAATTAAGGGAAACGGGATACGCCATTGCGTTCGTCTCGGAATTCTACTTAAGATAGAGTCTGAGTTTGCGTAAAACGGACTCCGTATGAGGGAGATATGGCCTCCGGAAGTTTCAGAATTCAGTTTAAAATTCAAACAGACCAAAACAGCTCAGAAAACAAAATTTAAATTTCAGAAATCGGGCCGGATTGGCCAGGGCGGGAATTTTCCCCCCCAAGGAACCTAGGTCGACTGTGTAGTCGACCTGGAGCATCCAGGTCGACTACATAGTCGACCTGGGGGTCGACTGGGTAGTCGACCTGGCCCCTGAGCCAGGTCGAACCCAGCCCCCCGGCTGGCCTGGTCTGTGCTTGGTCGATTTTCTGAGCCTTGCCATGTCACTAGGGCTAGGTGTCAGCTCCTGATTGGTCTCTCCTTCAAACGAACGGCTATTATTAAACCAAGCTCCATTGACGGTCCTAATCAACTCACAAACTCTATAAAAAGGACCTAAGACTCTACCTGATTCATACAAACAAAAATGGAGATGAGACCGTCATGCTGCTGAGGAAAGACTAGGAATAGCCGTCAGAAATTGAGAGACAATTAGGAGACAATTCGAAAGCTTAAAGCAACGTCAATTAAAATCAAAACAACGCCTACAACAAAGGATAGCATCTCCAAATTCAGAATTAAGATTCTTGAATTGAAGATTCGTCATATGTTGTAAGTAGAGTGCTATTCCGATGTGAATAAATAATTGAGTTTTGATTTGTGTAAAATGAGAAATAGAATTGTATTCGATTTGTGGTGATAATAATCTATATTTGTATGTTGCTTTGATTCTAAACGATTTGGGAATGTTATGGTATAACGATTGGATATTTGCAAGTATGTGACTTATGTTGGAAGTTAACAACTACATGTTTGTGGTGGTTTAATTTAGATTCATGCAAGTATATGATTCACCATTATGCCAATATGATGTACATACTTTTATGATCACTTTTTGTGTGTAATTGGATTCAACTAAGTACTATGGTTTATATGAATTTATGTTGGGATTGGCATCGTGATTCAAGTGTAAAACCATACTTTTGTACTAGAGACAAAAGTAAGCATCTTTATGAACATGACTAAACTATGTTTGGTGTTATGCCTAGTTGAAAACATGTTTTAGACCTATGTTGTTATCAAAATCATATGGTGATATATGTGACACATAATTAAGTTAGATTTACATTCCAATTGCAAGTCCACATGAATAAATTAAAAACCATGATTCATGTTTAGGTATGTTTATGCCATGATTATATGAATAGAATGGTTCATGTTTAGGGATGTTTATGCCATGATTATATGAATAGAATGATTCATGTTTAAGTATGTTTATTGCCATGATTATATGCTATTACAATGCAAGTTCACATGTGCCTAATTCATGTTAATTAGATCGTTATGTTGCAAGTTCATGCGTTCACACTCCCCTTTTTATGTTACTTAAAATGTATAAACACCATGTTATAAGCCTCCCCTTTTTCATGTGGCTAAGTTGGGTTTAAATGTTAAACCCAACATATGTTATATTGTAGCAAACGTATAAAACGGGGGTAATGACGATTGGGTTAAAATATAGAACATATGTGTTGGCATGTTTGACGCATGCCAACAACCTTGAAAAACAATTAAGTGGTATAAAATAATTTTACCCAATAAAGATGAATTTGAATAATGGGCCGCAAATATTTACATATAAAAAGAAAAGAGACAAAATATGTAAATTTAGAAAATACGATGTTTTTAACCCGAGGTTGGATTGAGTTGTGATGTAAACCTGCCCGGAACCGCCCGGCTATCCAGTGGTCACAGCAATACCTCTCCAATGTGGGTGGTTAAACATGGAGCCCAATAAGGACCCGAGGTTAGACTGAGTTATGGCGTAAGACTGCCCGGACCCAACCGGCAACAGGCAGCCACAACAATACCTATCTAATGTGAGAGGTCGAGGCTTTAATAAGACAATTAAGGCTGAGTCAAGATTGATAGGATTAAGTAAATTGAATTAATACTTAATCCAAATGGAACATGCTAAACTATACAGACTGATTGGGGGTTAGGTTTACAAAACACTTAACCAACTTAGCATGTTGGCTAGAAATAGAAAACCTAGTAGCGGGGGACCCTTTTCAGCAGTAACCCTATAAGGTGTATCAGGATACCCTGAACTAGGCAGGGTGGGGCACGATTACTAGGCTGATTGTAAGAGGTCAAATTGACGGAGGGGTGCAGCAGTGTAGGTTCTATTGGGGTGCGGGCGTGCACACACTCCGGCGCAGAAAAATAAGGCACTGGGCACCTGTAGCATACCTGTGCATTCTAGGATCGTGTCGGGCCGCCACCATGGGACTTGATACACCCCATGGTGGGACCAGCATAGGTAACTACAACATCGGGGGCCGTAAGACACATGTAACTATGCGAGTAGGAGCCGATCATTAGACACGAATCACTTCACCCTGATTATGGGGTGCATGTTGGGAACTAGTTTATATGGATGCAGAGATTAATATGGGGTACAATCGTATATTCGACTCTAGACAACTTAACTTAGTTTATGGTGCTTTCCCATTTCCAGTTTATACTTATCATGCCCAATTCTTTATTCATAGACTGAATAGTCCTAGACTTACTCATGCTTTATGTCTGGCTCTACTTTTCTTTCGTCTTCTTTTCTTCCGTCCCCCCCCCCCCCTAGGTCCAAATGGAGGGAATACCGCAGCTTGACCAGTTTTCACATCCAGCTTGAAGAGAAAGAATGTATTGCTTGGATCCTTTTCGTTTTGGACTATGGCTTTGGACAGCAATTATGGGACTTATGCAGTTTACTTATGTTTTTATGCTTCTTTAAATAATGTAATCAAGACAGTTATGAAGATGTTATGTTTTTGGAAGTGTTGTAAGGCAAATTATGAAATGGTTTGTGTAACACGTATTTTGTTGAAATAAAAATTGCTGTTGTTTTCCGCTGTTCAAAAATATGTGTATTTATATCTGTATTGTGTATCTGTGACTTATACTTATAAACCTCCACCAAAATTAGGGCATTCCCTTGAGAGTGACCCTAACGGAGGTGGGGTGTTTCATGAACGGTTTTAACATTACCAGAATTTTCAAATATATGGATTGGAATGGATTTAAATCAAAATTATCTTTGGAATATTTCGATATTGGATTCCGTGATTATATCGATCTTGTGGAGGAATTTGGAAGATATATATATCGTTATTCCAATACGATATTTGTTGATTCGAGAATTTGATATTGAATATAAGCCGATATATTTTCTATTCAAAGCCTTGTATTTAATTGCAAATTGGATTTTGGGTTTGTCGTGAATGGTATCTTTAAAAATACTATTCTTAAATCCAATGGAGTTAAGAAAATTAGAAACTAACTGGAGATTAGCTAAGTTGAATGATTTCCTGGGTGTTGATCTGATGTTGGTTTCGGCCTTCGGGATTAATACATAGGGAATTGTTCTCTTACTAATTTGTGGTTAGAGACTGATGGAATGTGATTTTCGGTTTATCGTGAGCTGTGTTTTAAATGACATCGGTTCTTTAACCCAGTTAAAGAAAAGATTAATTTCTGAACTTTGAAAAATCATTAAGTAATGATTTTTGGAGATTAAACTGAATTAAAGTTTTAATGAATCTTTAATTAGATTGGAAAGTGAATAATATAATTAAACTTATCGAATTCATGAAATGATCGAGAATGGAGTATCACCAGTTTTGCTCTAAGCGATGGTTAAATCTTTAATTAGATTTGAACATGAAATGGTAATTAATTTTGCTGATAACACTGCGGTGTTAGATATGGAGCATCACCAGTTTTTCTCCATGGGATGAATAGGTTGGGATTTGTGACGACCCTAAAACCCCATACGACGGTGTCAAGTGTAATCTTTGGAATATAACACATAAACAGATAATAGCAGAACATAAATAAATAAATACACCAGATAATGCACAATAATACACTGGATCAAAGTAATCATAAGAGTTACACAGTATACAGGATCATACTTAGTACAAATACAGTTCAACTATACATAAATGTCTATAGCGAAAATAAAACATAATGTACAATAGGAGCTGAACAGCGTAAAAAGAGATAAATGGTAGAATCCATCTTTAGCTCCAGCTATCCAGAAAGAGCCTGCTAACCTGAACACAAGGTTGCCCGTGTAGAAAAAGGGGCACCCGAGTTTGCAAGTGAAACAAACTACGAGTCAGTCATGGGACTGGTATGAGAAATCTACTTAACACATTTATAATATGGCTAATCACAGGACCACGCCACTTTCGCGGAACGGGTTTACTCCATTGGATTGCCAGTGCTTTGAAACAAGTAAATCTTTTAAACATCGCAATGCTTTTTATAAAAATGAAGCCATTATAAGACTCAGTTCCCATCACACAATGCAACGCAAACCGGAGGATAGAGTTTTTACCCTATAACAGCCAAAATATGCTTGATACGAATAAAACAAAAGCATTTGATATTATCACTAGTGTTTATATGTTTCAAAAACAATTTCAAATCATAAGTATCAATCATAGACGGCATTAATGCCCCCATACCACTATGTCGCCATATATAGGTATACAATCAAAACCGCACAGTCACGTATTTGGAAATTGGATTTCCGTCATGAACCAAGGCAAAAGATAGTCCTTACCGAATTCGAGACGCTCTAGCCCGTGTCTCGGGAACAGCCGCAACTGCACCTTGGATCGTCAGGGCCGGCCCACACAGAGTGGATTATAATACTTGAACAATGCGTTTCCCCGCCCTATGGGGGCGTAAATGAGCCAACGAATGACTCCATCGGTCCCGGATCGGCCGATATAACCGAGGCGCCTTGCAACAACAACAACCACACAGGTGAAAATAGTATAAATGTCAGCCAGTTTAAGCACTGTCACCACCGCTAGCTAGAAAGAAACGCACGTCCCCCTGAGGTCCTCTCCCGTTTTTAGTTCATACCGGGGTGTGAGGCTCGCGAATTAATGCTATACACAAAGTTACGCCACACAGGAGGTGCTTTGATCATCAACCACAAGACTTTGCTTTTCAACAGAAGCCTTGATCACTGCATCTTAGCATGCCACACAGGCAATTCACACCATGTAATTGATGGTTATCAATCACACAGAATGAATTCCAATGTCAGACACACAGTACATTTACAAGTCCGTTCTGGGTCTGAACGAAACCGGAGGCACTATATACCTCGCATACCCATCGATATCCACGTACGTATGGACGATCACCACTCATTATCCATATTTCGGGATGCCTCCCAATCAGGACATCAGTTACCATCCAAACGAGGTGAAGATCTCCGGTCTTCAACCACCGTGTTCATCTTCGACTTCTTATCGTCGATTCAGTTATTCAGAATGGGATAAACCCGGTCTTTTTGAGCAACTCGCGTATGTAATTAAAAAGTGCTACACAAACGCGACACACGCTTTATTCCAATTCATTAGTCATTAACCGTAAATCAGTAAGAGAATGATTCCCCAAATATTAACCCCGAAGGCCGAAACCAACATCAGATCAAAATCCAGTAAACCATTCGACTTAACTAACCTTCAGTTAGTTTCTAAATTTCACATTCCATATCGTTTATAATATTTTATAATGATTTATCGCTATTTTTATTTATTTAAAAATAGCTAATTTATTCAAACGATGCTTCAGGCCATAACGCGGTCGTGACGCTGTTTTTCTTCAGATTTGATTTACACATATATGAAAATCTAGCCGTTGGATCTTCATAAAATTTATATCATTAGAAAGATCCTTTCAGAACGAATCCAACGGTTCCAGTTTTGGGAAAATCCGATGGTCGGATCTCCCAGTACAATTGTTTGAAGTTTCGATTTCAAAATACGAACTACAGCATCGTTGTTCGATTTAAATTAATTATATATATATATATAAAATCGAATCTGGAGCTGTTTTTCTTCAGATTTGAATTAAACATTCCAGACAATCCAACCGTTGGATCTTTACAAAGTTGGTGTCGTTGGAAAGATATTTCCAAAGCGAACCCAATGGTTTCGGTTTCGGGAAAATCCGATGGTCGGATCTCCCGGTACAATCGTTTGAAATCACGGTTTCAAAACACGAACTACAGCGTCATTATTCGATTCGTTTAAATTATATATATATACATACATACATATAATCTATTCTTCGATTTCAAAACCATATTATTTTCATACCTTTGATAAAAATGATATTTTTATCTAACTGACTTCTATTTCAACACTTCACTATTTTTAACAATTCATGTATATAATAAAAATTTGATTTTCATTGTAAAACTATTTGTTTCAACACACGACTATTTTATATAGTTCATATCGATGATAGAAATATGATTTTTATTATAAAACAATTTCTTTCAAAACACGACTATTTTATATAGTTCATATAGATGATAAAAATATGATTTTTATTATAAAACAATTTCTTTCAAAACACGACTATTTTATATAGTTCATATAGATGATAAAAATATGATTTTTATAATAAAACAATTTATTTAAAACACGAATACCTTTCAACACATGAATTTCTATTCAACGAATGAATTTCTATTCAACACATGAACGGTTTTCTATAGTTCGTATATAAAAGATAAAAATGTGATTTTTATTGTTAAAACAATTTATTTAAAACATGAATACCATTCAACACATGAATTTCTATTCAACAAATGTGAAACGACCCGCAAATCCGAGCTATCTGAGTTGACTAAAAACACCACACGTCCAACTCAAATTGCACAGAAATACGACTCATTATTAGAAAGAAGTTAGAGGATGAGAAATAGAAAGAAAGAAATATTAGAATAGAAGAAAACAAAGATCACAAACTCACGGCGGAACGAATAAAATATATTATATAACATAAGCTTCGAAATACAAATCTGTTTTGTACATATATACATACCATCATCAGAGTACACATAACATTTGATCCAGCGGAAGTAACTCTAGATAACTAACGTTGAAGCATCCTGCTTCAAGCTCCTCCAAGTGTATCTGTAAAAGCCTGAAACACTTGACTGCCCGTACAAATTTGGGCACCCAAGAGTTTAGGGAAAACAAAACAAAATAAACTCTGGGTCAGTCATGGGACTGGGGTGAGTAAACTCCAACCACTTGTTTAACTTCCAAAACCCTTTTCGAAGAAAAGGTAATAGTAAGACCAGCCCACACATAAACATGGACAGTTTTTTTTCCTTACTATAACCCAAAACACTTTGATATCAAATCCAATGATATTATAATAATGTCTACATCAAGTAAATAACCAAATAGCAGAACGCTTGCATCTCACGCTCCACATATATATTATAAAATCAAAACCCGCATGGCGCTTATTGGAGATTGGATTTCCAACATGACAAGGTATGGAACCACCTTCCGATGATGTATCTCTAGAGGCGAATACACCTGGGTTCAACAAGAACGTCTTGCAACCCGACCCACACATGACCGACCACTCATTTCGCTTGAGTGTATCGAATGTATATCACCAACGGTTGGACTCAAACCACCGTTTCCCGAATGGGCAGAATCGATAGATTTAGAAACAAAAGGAATTTCTCTAGATAGGTGATTATACACCCTAATGGGTGCGACCCACATAGCCATGCTGCCTGCCCGATTTTTGTCCTTTCCCGGTTGTTGAGGCCTGAAGCTACGATTACTTACCATTCCTTGATAACACAATCACTTTGAATGCCACATTGTCAGATCCGTTAATCACTAGTTGAGTTTGCACAAATATTCTGGATATTATGCTAAGGGATAAATCCGTTGCAACCATATATATTCATACAGACCAACCCATTTGATCATTGGAAATACTTTGTCAGACATTCGTCCATTTACGTTCGTTCTGGGATTGAACGAAACCGAAGGCACTATTTCTATTTCTAGAAAAGCCCTTGCACTTTACTCCGTCTTCAATATATTCAGCATACTTAGTTCGCAACGCTTATGCCGATACGGAGTGGTTCTTCGGATAATAACCCAACCGGTCTCTCCATATTGACAACGATGGTCAAAAACTTCGATAGTCTGTGATTTAACTATCGAATAAAAACAAGTGTTCAATCAACATATCAACCAAATCACTGGGCCCTTTAATTAATATTTTATTAATTAAATCTCTTCTATATTCTCTTATCAATATTTGTTAACCAAATATTTTCAATAATCCTCTTGCCTCTTATGCCATTTGGAAAACGTTTCCAAATATTAACTTCTTTTATTTTCTATATATTAGAAAAAAATCTCTATTTGCAATTGGAAACAATTCCAATCACTTATCTCTATCCCTTTTTGTTTACAACATTCGATTTTTATATTCACTTTACTATCGAATTCAATACGTCGATACAATGATTTCAAATTATCAAAATATCTTAAAAATATTCTAACTCCTTAAATTTTCGGAAAATTTCGCCATAACCTCCCCTGTATCGGGAGCATCGGGAAATTTCAAATAGCTTCCCGGTATCTTCCTCAATCAAAAAGAAAAAGGAAAAGCCAAGCGGCTTGCCGATACGGCGCATAAAACCCATATATGAATTAAACATGTACCTTTTTGTCGAGCACATAAATTTCAATCTTCATATACTTCATCCCATATCTGTTTAACACCTGTTCACCTGTTTCCAATTCAATTCAACTCAATCCATTCGTTTGAATTCAATTTTGAATCGTTTGAATTCAGTTTCGCTCAATTATTCTTTAATTAGCCTTTTTGCCTATTTCACTTCTTTGTTTGAACATAACACGTTCAAATAAATGTTTAACTTGCTCACGACCAAATTGAATTTCAAAATTTCAATTCCAGTTCTCTTTTCTATTTCGAATATAAATTTTCAAATCGAATTTACTTATTTAAAGCTCAATATTCATTTGAAATCTCATTAACTAATTCCATTTTAGTTAATTCTATTCAATAAATCAAAAATTTGGTTTCTGTTTCAAAAATCATATTCATTTACACAACTTGAATTCGCATATATTTTGCAACTCAACTCGGAGATTTTCTAAATAGAAAATTTGGATTTTTTCCTTTAAAATCCTTTTATAACATGAAATAAACCGTTATGGTTTTTAAATAGTTTTGGCGCTGTTTTTCTGAAAATTTGATTTTGACATAACTCAAAATCTATATGACGAAATCCAGATTTTTCCCCTTCATTAGAAAACTATTATCAAATCGGTCCTGACATTTCTTGTTTCGAAGAATTCCGACTTCAATTGAGTTCTGTGTATTCAATTGAAGTTCGAATCGCCAAATTACGAACTGCATCGCTGCGGCGAGTTCGTTTTAATTATATTTATATATATAAACTTTAAACTTTGTTTGGATGAAATTCAATTCCATTCTGATTTTAATATATTCAAATCCATAGTTTCAATTCCATTTGAATTCCATATTCAACTCCCATAGTTAATTCTATTTCGAGTTCTATTTGAAATTCTATTTTCAAAGTTTTAATTCAAGTTCTACTTTGAAATTTTACATTTGAATTTCCTTATTCAAATCCCATTTCCAATCTCCATTTAAATTTCTATACTTAAATCTATTTTCATTCTATTAGAATTTCAAATCTCATATTAAACTTCACTTTGAATTCAAATACCATATTTAAATTTCTCTTGAATTCAAATTCTATATTTATATCCCTTGGATTCAAATTCTAGATTTATATCTCTTGAATTCCAATTCTGGATTTAAACTCCATTCTCAATTTTGTTTGAAATTCCTATATTCAAAGTCTATTTGAATTCTCGAATATCCCAACTCCATTTGAAATTCAAATATTCAAACTCCATTTAAATTCTATTTGAAATTCTAAATGTTTCAAATTCCATTTTCTCTTATTTGAAATTCCCAAAATTTCAAATTACATTTTCTTTTATTTGAAATTCCATTTTTTTGAATTTCCTTTATTTCAATCCCATTTGAATTCCTATGAATTCAAATTCTATTTCAAAACTATTTGGATTTCCTATTTTGAAATCCTATTTCAATCCTACTTTGAAATCCTACTTTCAAAGCTTATTTTGAAATTCCATATTCAAATTTCTACTTGAATTCCTATATTCAGTTTCATGTTCAAATTCAATACTTGAATTTCTATTTCAAATCTCTATTCAAATTTCATATTTTGAATTCCAATTCAAATCTCTATTCAAATTTCATATTTCAATTCTTCTTTGAAATACTATATTTCAAGTTCTATTCAATTCTTCTTTGAAATTCTATATTTCAAATTCTATTTTGAATTTCTACACTCAAATCTCTATTTGAATTCTTAATTCGAATTCTTTTGAATTCAAAACTTATTTTAATTCCTTGAATTCAAATTCTATTTTTCATTCTAATTTCTTCTATTCAAATTCTATTTGAACTTCGAGTTGAATTTCTAATATTCAATCTCCTCTTTAAAATTCAAATATTTAAACTCCTTTTAAAATTCAAATATTATCCTCAAATTTCATTTGAGTTATATATTTAAAAATTCCCTCTCACGTCCTATTTTGAAATTTCATTTCAAATTCCAATTCCACGCTTGTACTTCTATTTCTGAATTATCAAATGATAATTCTTTTCACTTCATTTATAACTTCGTTATAAAAGAACTATTTATAAACTTCGTTTATAAAGGAACTACCTGTTATATTTTCAAAAAAACAAGTTTTATATTTTTATTCCATTTAAAATTCAAATTCTATTTAAAAATAGAATTTTCCCTTTTTAGATCCCAAATATCCTTCCACGATATTTTTAAATATCATTACTTAAGCCCAGTGATAAAACACACAAAGCAACCAATTATTTATTTTTCTAACACATCATATATAACAATATATATGCAAACAAATAAACAAACAGATAATATATTTTTGAGGAATCCAGTTGGATTCCTCCAACCTGTTTTCCTGCATCCACAGATGTTAGCACATAAATAATACCCATTCTGCTTCGTGGCAGAATATCGCGGTATAGAAGGTCATCCACTAATCATAGCGTGGGGCGTATAGGGTAATCATCCGCTATGAAACTGCGGGCATCCGCTAATGAGACTGCGGGAATCCAACCAACCAATCAACCCAATATATATATATATATAGCCTAAATAACTAATATATATAAAGCAAGCAGAAAGCATTCACACAAGCAACAAACAATTTATTTTTAATGAAATAAAAATAATTCTAAAGGTGAGTGAGATTTACTCACCTCGATTTTCATTTGATGAAAATCCCATTTGGTTCCTTGTTACTTCTTTCTATGAATTCACTCGAGTTGAATCTACTTGCATCTATAATTTATTTGATTTGATTAAACTCTATTTATTTTAAATTAATTTACTAAAACAAATAAATTAATTATTCAACGAATTTTAAATTTCATAAAACGCATACCTTATTGCTACTGCAAAAACCAGGCAACTACACGAAATATGTCTTCAAAAATTCCCGATCCATTTCTATTGAAATATCATCCCAAAATACTGCACTTCCCTTTTCTGCATTTTCTTGAACATCTTACAGTCAACCTTTATTTCTTTTTAAATCACTTAAACTATAGCCTTAAACCACCAGCCCTCAGTTCCATTGTCACGACAAACCTCTCAATCAACAGTTCATTTCACTGTATTCATCATCCAAAAATAAACAGAACAACCTCCAGCCATCCTCATCACGTTTGAACTCCACCTCAACCATCCAGTCATGTTTGCAACACTCCAAAATAAGAGACCGAACTCCCCTCAGTCCTATTGTCGGATACCAAACACCTCATTCATCAAACAGCCTTCCATCCTTAAAATACACAGTTCGATTTCTACCCAACATTCAAATGTAAACCGGACTTCACCTCATTAAAACAGAGACTGAATTTCTTATCTCGCCTGGCATCGCGCAACCCTAGGTCGCGACAGTGACGACCGATAAGCCAAATACCATTTCCCTTTTCATCACCGCGCAACGGAAGATAGCAGCACCCATTTGAATCGCGAGCGCCTTGGACTCGAGTCGGGTTTATGAAGACGTCAAGAACTCCCATCGCGATTTCGATCTCCTCAGGTGAGCGTCTCAACTTGGTCGAGCTTCAAGGAGTCTTGCGGTGGTAAATGGAACCGCGAGTTTGGATTTGAAATAAAAATCCCCTTTTTATTTTTTGTTGGCAGCGATTTGGAATTTGATTTTGGGGTGGTTCCAAATTTTCTGGGATATCAAAATAAGAAAGGAGATGGGAAACGTATTTGCAACTATAAGCAGTGGCCATTTTCCCCTTATTGGTTTCGATTTTCCAAAATGAATAGATCTGTATGTGGTTTTATACATAAAGAAGGAGCAAAAATTTTTAACTCGAGGAGACAATAGGTCTGCGATGTTCATGTTTTTAGGGCGGCGTTATTTAATTGTTGTCTTCCTTCATGGTGAAGCTGGGAGACATGACGTACGAGAATTTAAAGCAGAAGGCATAAGTAGAAATATAGGTCTACGTAATCGGCTGAAATGAAAATATAGGCTTTAAAAATAAAATGATTTTTTTATTATCTTAAATAACTCAAATATTTTGCGGTCCTTTAATTCGAGATACCGAACTGCTATCTAGTCGCAACAACTGATGTATCCAACACTATACGATATTCTAAAATCCACGAGAGCGGTCCAAAATTTGAATTCGTTCGTATATACGGAATAACCATATTAAATTAAATATAATATAACTTTAAATTCAAAACTAACAATTTTCTAAAAATAAATTATTATTACCATTTCTAATTCAAATAGAATTTATATTAATCGACTGAATCGTTTTAGATTTAGTTTTTAACTCTGAATTCTATTGTTTACCATTTCCATATTACGATAATTAAATACATTCGATATTAATTCATATACCGATTATTAAATCGATAAACTCAATAAAAATTCATTTCTATTATATATTCAACATTTAAAACCATACTAAATATTTAAAATAAACTGTTCCAAAATCTGGGTCGTTACATTCTTCCCCCCTTAAAATAATTTCGTCCTCGAAATTGCTAAGGTAGGAAAAATGCTACAAACCTATGTACTTTTTCAAAACTCACTTATGTTGAAACTCTACACTTTATATTTCAACAAATTAATTTCATTCTACCAAAACATTTGGTTTCTCATTCACATGCATTCAAATTGATTCTAAATCAATTTATTTACTTGATTTATTTAACTTGTTTTAAGTTAAATTTTAATTCCAGAATTCAAATCCTTTGAAATACATAAATGTATACTTATATTCATTTTCATTTCAATTCAAAACATTTGAATTTTCAATCTACTTGTTTTCTTTCAAAACAAATTTCCATCAAAAACTTTCTAAGGTAGCAATCCATCACTTAGAAACTCGGAAATGAACACTGATGATGTTGCAATCATCATCAGAATAATTTCCCAGCCACTGAAGTGAGTTCAGTGCTTTATCATTTCAAAATCCATGATTTCCTTTCAAATCTTTAAAACAAATCTATATTATTTTAATATACTTTGAAAAATATTTTTCAACTTCCCAGGATTTTAAATTCTTAATTCTGGTTTGAATTAAATTCTAATTCATCTCATTTGTATATTTAATTCCTATACAAATTCTATTTTTGGTTATAAATAACCATTCCAATTTTATAATCTCATTTGATCATAAAATCAACATCCAACACATCCATATAATAATAATTCTAGAAAATTATTCTTTCTATATCAAAAATAGATTTTTTGGGTAAAATTATTTCATTCACCCACTTAAAAACAATATCGTGTCGTATTTTCTGTTTAAGTGTTTAGAAATCCCTATCGACTTCGTGGCGTCCCACGATTCGACCAGAATTCATAAACCACTCAACAGACTAGCCAACACAATATAAAACAATTTTTATATCAACTAACAAATACGTTCTCTCGTATATATACGCTCAACTCATTCTAGGGTACTACTGACCCTATCTCTAATGAGCACATGCCACCAAAGCCTAGGTATTCGCTCAACCTAAGCTCTGATACCAACTGAAACGACCCGCAAATCCGAGCTATCTGAGTTGACTAAAAACACCACACGTCCAACTCAAATTGCACAGAAATACGACTCATTATTAGAAAGAAGTTAGAGGATGAGAAATAGAAAGAAAGAAATATTAGAATAGAAGAAAACAAAGATCACAAACTCACGGCGGAACGAATAAAATATATTATATAACATAAGCTTCGAAATACAAATCTGTTTTGTACATATATACATACCATCATCAGAGTACACATAACATTTGATCCAGCGGAAGTAACTCTAGATAACTAACGTTGAAGCATCCTGCTTCAAGCTCCTCCAAGTGTATCTGTAAAAGCCTGAAACACTTGACTGCCCGTACAAATTTGGGCACCCAAGAGTTTAGGGAAAACAAAACAAAATAAACTCTGGGTCAGTCATGGGACTGGTGTGAGTAAACTCCAACCACTTGCTTAACTTCCAAAACCCTTTTCGAAGAAAAGGTAATAGTAAGACCAGCCCACACATAAACATGGACGGTTTTTTTTCCTTACTATAACCCAAAACACTTTGATATCAAATCCAATGATATTATAATAATGTCTACATCAAGTAAATAACCAAATAGCAGAACGCTTGCATCTCACGCTCCACATATATATTATAAAATCAAAACCCGCATGGCGCTTATTGGAGATTGGATTTCCAACATGACAAGGTATGGAACCACCTTCCGATGATGTATCTCTAGAGGCGAATACACCTGGGTTCAACAAGAACGTCTTGCAACCCGACCCACACATGACCGACCACTCATTTCGCTTGAGTGTATCGAATGTATATCACCAACGGTTGGACTCAAACCACCGTTTCCCGAATGGGCAAAATCGATAGATTTAGAAACAAAAGGAATTTCTCTAGATAGGTGATTATACACCCTAATGGGTGCGACCCACATAGCCATGCTGCCTGCCCTATTTTTGTCCTTTCCCGGTTGTTGAGGCCTGAAGCTACGATTACTTACCATTCCTTGATAACACAATCACTTTGAATGCCACATTGTCAGATCCGTTAATCACTAGTTGAGTTTGCACAAATATTCTGGATATTATGCTAAGGGATAAATCCGTTGCAACCATATATATTCATACAGACCAACCCATTTGATCATTGGAAATACTTTGTCAGACATTCGTCCATTTACGTTCGTTCTGGGATTGAACGAAACCGAAGGCACTATTTCTATTTCTAGAAAAGCCCTTGCGCTTTACTCCGTCTTCAATATATTCAGCATACTTGGTTCGCAACGCTTATGCCGATACGGAGTGGTTCTTCGGATAATAACCCAACCGGTCTCTCCATATTGACAACGATGGTCAAAAACTTCGATAGTCTGTGATTTAACTATCGAATAAAAACAAGTGTTCAATCAACATATCAACCAAATCACTGGGCCCTTTAATTAATATTTTATTAATTAAATCTCTTCTATATTCTCTTATCAATATTTGTTAACCAAATATTTTCAATAATCCTCTTGCCTCTTATGCCATTTGGAAAACGTTTCCAAATATTAACTTCTTTTATTTTCTATATATTAGAAAAAAATCTCTATTTGCAATTGGAAACAATTCCAATCACTTATCTCTATCCCTTTTTGTTTACAACATTCGATTTTTATATTCACTTTACTATCGAATTCAATACGTCGATACAATGATTTCAAATTATCAAAATATCTTAAAAATATTCTAACTCCTTAAATTTTCGGAAAATTTTGCCATAACCTCCCCTGTATCGGGAGCATCGGGAAATTTCAAATAGCTTCCCGGTATCTTCCTCAATCAAAAAGAAAAAGGAAAAGCCAAGCGGCTTGCCGATACGGCGCATAAAACCCATATATGAATTAAACATGTACCTTTTTGTCGAGCACATAAATTTCAATCTTCATATACTTCATCCCATATCTGTTTAACACCTGTTCACCTGTTTCCAATTCAATTCAACTCAATCCATTCGTTTGAATTCAATTTTGAATCGTTTGAATTCAGTTTCGCTCAATTATTCTTTAATTAGCCTTTTTGCCTATTTCACTTCTTTGTTTGAACATAACACGTTCAAATAAATGTTTAACTTGCTCACGACCAAATTGAATTTCAAAATTTCAATTCCAGTTCTCTTTTCTATTTCGAATATAAATTTTCAAATCGAATTTACTTATTTAAAGCTCAATATTCATTTGAAATCTCATTAACTAATTCCATTTTAGTTAATTCTATTCAATAAATCAAAAATTTGGTTTCTGTTTCAAAAATCATATTCATTTACACAACTTGAATTCGCATATATTTTGCAACTCAACTCGGAGATTTTCTAAATAGAAAATTTGGATTTTTTCCTTTAAAATCCTTTTATAACATGAAATAAACCGTTATGGTTTTTAAATAGTTTTGGCGCTGTTTTTCTGAAAATTTGATTTTGACATAACTCAAAATCTATATGACGAAATCCAGATTTTTCCCCTTCATTAGAAAACTATTATCAAATCGGTCCTGACGTTTCTTGTTTCGAAGAATTCCGACTTCAATTGAGTTCTGTGTATTCAATTGAAGTTCGAATCGCCAATTTACGAACTGCATCGCTGCGGCGAGTTCGTTTTAATTATATTAATATATATAAACTTTAAACTTTGTTTGGATGAAATTCAATTCCATTCTGATTTTAATATATTCAAATCCATAGTTTCAATTCCATTTGAATTCCATATTCAACTCCCATAGTTAATTCTATTTCGAGTTCTATTTGAAATTCTATTTTCAAAGTTTTAATTCAAGTTCTACTTTGAAATTTTACATTTGAATTTCCTTATTCAAATCCCATTTCCAATCTCCATTTAAATTTCTATACTTAAATCTATTTTCATTCTATTAGAATTTCAAATCTCATATTAAACTTCACTTTGAATTCAAATACCATATTTAAATTTCTCTTGAATTCAAATTCTATATTTATATCCCTTGGATTCAAATTCTAGATTTATATCTCTTGAATTCCAATTCTGGATTTAAACTCCATTCTCAATTTTGTTTGAAATTCCTATATTCAAAGTCTATTTGAATTCTCGAATATCCCAACTCCATTTGAAATTCAAATATTCAAACTCCATTTAAATTCTATTTGAAATTCTAAATGTTTCAAATTCCATTTTCTCTTATTTGAAATTCCCAAAATTTCAAATTACATTTTCTTTTATTTGAAATTCCATTTTTTTGAATTTCCTTTATTTCAATCCCATTTGAATTCCTATGAATTCAAATTCTATTTCAAAACTATTTGGATTTCCTATTTTGAAATCCTATTTCAATCCTACTTTGAAATCCTACTTTCAAAGCTTATTTTGAAATTCCATATTCAAATTTCTACTTGAATTCCTATATTCAGTTTCATGTTCAAATTCAATACTTGAATTTCTATTTCAAATCTCTATTCAAATTTCATATTTTGAATTCCAATTCAAATCTCTATTCAAATTTCATATTTCAATTCTTCTTTGAAATACTATATTTCAAGTTCTATTCAATTCTTCTTTGAAATTCTATATTTCAAATTCTATTTTGAATTTCTACACTCAAATCTCTATTTGAATTCTTTATTCGAATTCTTTTGAATTCAAAACTTATTTTAATTCCTTGAATTCAAATTCTATTTTTCATTCTAATTTCTTCTATTCAAATTCTATTTGAACTTCGAGTTGAATTTCTAATATTCAATCTCCTCTTTAAAATTCAAATATTTAAACTCCTTTTAAAATTCAAATATTATCCTCAAATTTCATTTGAGTTATATATTTAAAAATTCCCTCTCACGTCCTATTTTGAAATTTCATTTCAAATTCCAATTCCACGCTTGTACTTCTATTTCTGAATTATCAAATGATAATTCTTTTCACTTCATTTATAACTTCGTTATAAAAGAACTATTTATAAACTTCGTTTATAAAGGAACTACCTGTTATATTTTCAAAAAAACAAGTTTTATATTTTTATTCCATTTAAAATTCAAATTCTATTTAAAAATAGAATTTTCCCTTTTTAGATCCCAAATATCCTTCCACGATATTTTTAAATATCATTACTTAAGCCCAGTGATAAAACACACAAAGCAACCAATTATTTATTTTTCTAACACATCATATATAACAATATATATGCAAACAAATAAACAAACAGATAATATATTTTTGAGGAATCCAGTTGGATTCCTCCAACCTGTTTTCCTGCATCCACAGATGTTAGCACATAAATAATACCCATTCTGCTTCGTGGCAGAATATCGCGGTATAGAAGGTCATCCACTAATCATAGCGTGGGGCGTATAGGGTAATCATCCGCTATGAAACTGCGGGCATCCGCTAATGAGACTGCGGGAATCCAACCAACCAATCAACCCAATATATATATATATAGCCTAAATAACTAATATATATAAAGCAAGCAGAAAGCATTCACACAAGCAACAAACAATTTATTTTTAATGAAATAAAAATAATTCTAAAGGTGAGTGAGATTTACTCACCTCGATTTTCATTTGATGAAAATCCCATTTGGTTCCTTGTTACTTCTTTCTATGAATTCACTCGAGTTGAATCTACTTGCATCTATAATTTATTTGATTTGATTAAACTCTATTTATTTTAAATTAATTTACTAAAACAAATAAATTAATTATTCAACGAATTTTAAATTTCATAAAACGCATACCTTATTGCTACTGCAAAAACCAGGCAACTACACGAAATATGTCTTCAAAAATTCCCGATCCATTTCTATTGAAATATCATCCCAAAATACTGCACTTCCCTTTTCTGCATTTTCTTGAACATCTTACAGTCAACCTTTATTTCTTTTTAAATCACTTAAACTATAGCCTTAAACCACCAGCCCTCAGTTCCATTGTCACGACAAACCTCTCAATCAACAGTTCATTTCACTGTATTCATCATCCAAAAATAAACAGAACAACCTCCAGCCATCCTCATCACGTTTGAACTCCACCTCAACCATCCAGTCATGTTTGCAACACTCCAAAATAAGAGACCGAACTCCCCTCAGTCCTATTGTCGGATACCAAACACCTTATTCATCAAACAGCCTTCCATCCTTAAAATACACAGTTCGATTTCTACCCAACATTCAAATGTAAACCGGACTTCACCTCATTAAAACAGAGACTGAATTTCTTATCTCGCCTGGCATCGCGCAACCCTAGGTCGCGACAGTGACGACCGATAAGCCAAATACCATTTCCCTTTTCATCACCGCGCAACGGAAGATAGCAGCACCCATTTGAATCGCGAGCGCCTTGGACTCGAGTCGGGTTTATGAAGACGTCAAGAACTCCCATCGCGATTTCGATCTCCTCAGGTGAGCGTCTCAACTTGGTCGAGCTTCAAGGAGTCTTGCGGTGGTAAATGGAACCGCGAGTTTGGATTTGAAATAAAAATCCCCTTTTTATTTTTTGTTGGCAGCGATTTGGAATTTGATTTTGGGGTGGTTCCAAATTTTCTGGGATATCAAAATAAGAAAGGAGATGGGAAACGTATTTGCAACTATAAGCAGTGGCCATTTTCCCCTTATTGGTTTCGATTTTCCAAAATGAATAGATCTATATGTGGTTTTATACATAAAGAAGGAGCAAAAATTTTTAACTCGAGGAGACAATAGGTCTGCGATGTTCATGTTTTTAGGGCGGCGTTATTTAATTGTTGTCTTCCTTCATGGTGAAGCTGGGAGACATGACGTACGAGAATTTAAAGCAGAAGGCATAAGTAGAAATATAGGTCTACGTAATCGGTTGAAATGAAAATATAGGCTTTAAAAATAAAATGATTTTTTTATTATCTTAAATAACTCAAATATTTTGCGGTCCTTTAATTCGAGATACCGAACTGCTATCTAGTCGCAACAACCGATGTTTCCAACACTATACGATATTCTAAAATCCACGAGAGCGGTCCAAAATTTGAATTCGTTCGTATATACGGAATAACCATATTAAATTAAATATAATATAACTTTAAATTCAAAACTAACAATTTTCTAAAAATAAATTATTATTACCATTTCTAATTCAAATAGAATTTATATTAATCGACTGAATCGTTTTAGATTTAGTTTTTAACTCTGAATTCTATTGTTTACCATTTCCATATTACGATAATTAAATACATTCGATATTAATTCATATACCGATTATTAAATCGATAAACTCAATAAAAATTCATTTCTATTATATATTCAACATTTAAAACCATACTAAATATTTAAAATAAACTGTTCCAAAATCTGGGTCGTTACAAAATGAATTTCTATTCAACACATGAACGGTTTCAACATATGAAGATAATTTCCACAAATGAAAATAATTCTAACACATGAATATTTCGGAAAATTTCGGCAGCATAACGGCAGGGTATTTAAAACCGGGGCCGTCGGCTCCTCGCTCTACCTTAAAGCCTCGCAGCTTTTGACAATGGGGATTTCATGCATCTAGTTCGCATGCAGGCGGCATGTATTTTTTTTTCATTTCCACAAACTAATCCTATGTGGTTTCAACCAAATAATTCTCGACCACAAATGGGTATTTTTCAACCACAATCAATCAATTTCAACCACAAACAATTCTAATCAACCATTCGTTATCAACTAATTTTCACATCAATCACAACTAATAAATATCGTCCATGGTTTGTGGACGAGGGGCATATATATATTATATAAGCATTTCACTTCTATTTCAACACATATATAATTTTCACAACGCATATATAACTTATACATCGAACGTACAACTTATACAACGCTTATACATGAAGTGTACAACGCTTATATAACTCATACATCGACTATATAATTTATACATCGCCATTTTCCATATCGTTTATAATTTAGAAATCTCACATTGGGTTCCACTCCACCAAAAATAGCAGAAGGCTCAGAAAAATATGCGGTCTCTTTTAGAATGTAGAAGACGTTCACATGAGTCCACTCTTTCCTGTTTCATCGAATTTCGTTAACGTAGCAAAAAGATACGATTTTTCAAAGTTTGCAACACTTAAAAGTGTTTAAATCAGTTAATACACAGCCGTTAACTCACTAATTTGTTCAAAACTAGGTTTGTAGTTTTCGCAAAAACTAAGCAGTGTGGAGACGATCAGAGGGTACCACCTCGTCGGCCTTGGAGAGGGCTTTCTGGCGATGGGGGTCTTGGCCATTTCGACGGCCTGAGGGAGTGGCGGCAGCGCTCCGAACGGCGCCACTTTGAGTGGTCGATTCATCTTCGATACTCGACGAGGAGGGGTGGTTCTGGTCTGGATTTGAAGGGGGGAGGGAGGGCTTTCGAGATTGGGTGGTGGCGGGGGTCAACAACGATCGTAGACGCCGGAATCAGGCCTGGAACGAAGGAGTAGCTTTCCGCCGTCGAGCGTGAATAACCGGGGGGGGGGGTTTCTGACTTTTAATTAGAAATTAAATAATGAATGGAATTTAATGATTGGCCGATATATATATTTATTTGAAAATTTGGGTTTTCCCACACGAACTCGAAATCAAACCCAACGACTGTCGCCCCTAGCTAAATACCCCCATCCCGGACACAATGGGATATGTTTCGTAGGCCAATTCGATTGTTACAGTAGGTATTCATTCAAATTAAAATATAAAACATTCAATATTCGATTTGATCGTACATTTCAATTTGCCGGGGCCACAAACTGATTCTATAAATTCCCGAAAAATAAATCTAGCTATGTTTTGACGATGCGGTCTCAACAAAACTAGTTTCGCCGAATTCTGAGACTGTTTGAAAAATGGCCCATTTCTGGTCGATCTAATTTAACTATAATTGACCAAAACACGTTTTCCTTTGCCACACTCACATATTAACTTTAAAAATTATGAAATTTGAAACCTAACAATAATTTGACATCCTGGATCCAACAAAAGTGGTTTTGTTGAATTATGAGGTCGTTTGCAAAATGGCCATTTTCTGGGGCTATATAACTCTATAGCGACCTTTTTGAAAATTCATTTGGCCATAACTTTTGCTTCCCTCTATGAAACTTCGATTTTTCAGATTCGTTAGAAAGATATTCACTAACATATTTAAACATTTTTTGTTTCACTCAAATCGTTTTGTTTTGCACCCGGTACAGTCAGTCAAAGTTTGAATCCAAATTTTGAAACTGTCGCGCCATTTCAGGCCTTGTTTATAATTAAAAATAATTATATTCATTTTCAAATGTCGATTCAAACTTACTTTTCATCATTATTATTTAAAATATTTATTTTAAATATTTTAAATTCACTATTTTAGCCAATTTAAAATTTTTAAATTGGTTCAGATTTTCTGGGTCGTTACAATTATTTTTAAATCAGTTCAATGTGTGATTTAATCGAATAAATTCTACCATTCATTCTCTTATTAATTAAATTAACTATCGTTCTAATAATTTAATTAATCGAATCTACTATCACACAAAACAAACAACAATCAAATTGTTTTTAACTTTTTAAATATATACCTTTTTAATATTCAAAAATTATATTTCTAAAACCCGACTATATATCTAATCACAAATACGTTATATATAATCATATAACTCTTGACTCGTTCTGGGGCACTTCTGACCCGATCTCAAACGAGTTATACTGATTCTGCTATACTCATACTAGGATATTGTTGATCCTATCTGTAATGAGTTATTCGTCCTAGAACACTACTAGTTTTATCTCTGACGAGTTCGTTAATGTGTTATATACCAGAGCTAAGCTTAACCAAAGCTCTGATACCACGTTGTGACGACCCCAAACCCCCGTACGACGGTGTCAAGAGTAATCTTTGGAATATAACACATAAACAGATAATAGCAGAACAGAAATAAATAAATACACCAGATAATGCACAATAATACACTGGATCAAAGTAATCATCAGAGTTACATAGTATACAGGATCATACTTAGTACAAATACAGTTCAGCTATACATAAATGTCTACAGCGGAAACAAAACATAATGTACAATAGGAGCTGAACAGCATAAAAAGAGATAAATGGTAGAATCCTTCTTCAGCTCCAGCTATCCAGAAAGAGCCTGCTAACCTGAACACAAGGCTGCCCGTGTAGAAAAAGGGGCATCCGAGTTTGCAAGTGAAACAAACTACGAGTCAGTCATGGGACTGGTATGAGAAATCTACTTAACACATTTATAATATGGCTAATCACAGGACCACGCCACTTTCGCGGAACGGGTTTACTCCATTGGATTGCCAGTGCTTTGAAACAAGTAAATCTTTTAAACATCGCAATGCTTTTTATAAAAATGAAGCCAATATGAGACTCAGTTCCCATCACACAATGCAACGCAAACCGGAGGATAGAGTTTTTACCTTATAACGACCAAAATATGCTTGATACGAATAAAACAAAAGCATTTGATATTATTATTAGGGTTTATATGTTTCAAAACAATTTCAAATCATAAGTATCAATCATAGACGGCATTAATGCCCCATACCACTATGTCGCCATATATAGGTATACAATCAAAACTGCACAGTCACGTATTTGGAAATTGGATTTCCGTCATGAACCAAGGCAAAAGACAGTCCTTACCGAATTCGAGATGCTCTAGCCTGTGTCTCGGGAACAGCCGCAACTGCACCTTAGATTGTCAGGGCCGGTCCACACGGAGTGGATTATAATACCTAAACAATGCGTTTCCCCGCCTTATAGGGCGTAAATGAGCCAACGAATGACTCCATCGGTCCCGGAACGACCGATATAACCGAGGCGCCTCGCAACAGCAACAACCACACAGGTGAAAATAGTATAAATGTCAGCCAGTTTAAGCACTGTCACTACCTCTAGCTAGAAAGAAACGCACGTCCCCCCTGAGGTCCTCTCCCGTTTCTGGTTCATACCGGGGTGTGAGGCTCGCGAATTAACGTTATACACAAAGCTACGCCACACAGACGGTGCTTTGATCATCAACCACAAGACTTTGTTTTTCAACAGAAGCCTTGATCACTGCATCTTAGCATGCCACATGGGCAATTCACACCATGTAACTGATGGTTGTCAATCACACAGAATGAATTCCAATGTCAGACACACAGTCCATTTACAAGTCCGTTCTGGGTCTGAACGAAACCGGAGGCACTATATACCTCGCATACCCATCGATCTCCACGTACGTCTAGACGATCACCACTCATTATCCAAATTTTGGAATGCCTCCCAATAAGGACATCAGTTACCATCCAAACGAGGTGAAGATCTCCGGTCTTCAACCACCGTTTTCATCTTCGACTTCTTATCGTCGATTCAGTTATTCAGAATGGGATAAACTCGGTCTTTCTGAGCAACTCGCATATGTAATTAAAAAGTGCTACACAAACACGACACACACTTTGTTCCAATTCATTAGTCACTAACCGTAAATCAGTAAGAGAACGATTCCCTAAATATTAACCCCGAAGGCCGAAACCAACATCAGATCAAAATCCAGGAAACCATTCGACTTAGCCAACCTTCAGTTAGTTTCTAAATTTCACATTCCATATCGTTTATAACATTTTATAACGATTTATCGCTATTTTTATTTATTTAAAAATAGATAATTTATTCAAATGATGCTTCAGGCTATAACGCGGCCGTGGCGCTGTTTTTCCTCAGATTTGATTTACACATATCTGAAAATCTAGCCGTTGGATCTTCATAAAATTTATATCATTAGAAAGATCCTTTCAAAACGAATCCAACGGTTCTAGTTTTGGGAAAATCCGACGGTCGGATCTCCCGGTTCAATTGTTTGAAGTTTCGATTTCAAAATACGAACTGCAGCGTCGTTATTCGATTTAATTTAATTATATATACATATATATAAATATAATCGATTCTGGCGCTATTTTTCTTCAGATTTGAATTAAACATTCTAGATAATCCAACCGTTGGATCTTTACAAAGTTGGTGTCGTTGGAAAGATATTTCCAAAGCGAACCCAACGGTTTCGGTTTCAGGAAAATCCGATGGTCAGATCTCCCGGTACAATCGTTTGAAATCACGATTTCAAAACACGAACTACAGCGTCGTTATTCGATTCATTTAAATTATATATATATATATATATATATATATATAATCTATTCTTCGATTTCAAAACCATATTATTTTCATCCCTTTGATAAAAATGATATTTTTATCTAACTGACTTCAATTTCAACACTTCACTATTTTTAACAATTCATATATATAATAAAAATGTGATTTTCATTGTAAAACTATTTGTTTCAACACACGACTATTTTACATAGTTCATATCGATGATAGAAATATGATTTTTATTATAAAACAATTTCTTTCAAAACATGACTATTTTATATAGTTCATATAGATGATAAAAATATGATTTTTATTATAAAACAATTTCTTTCAAAACACGACTATTTTATATAGTTCATATAGATGATAAAAATATGATTTTTATAATAAAACAATTTATTCAAAACACGAATACCTTTCAACACATGAATTTCTATTCAACGAATGAATTTCTATTCAACACATGAACGGTTTTCTATAGTTCGTAAATAAAAGATAAAAATGTGATTTTTATTATTAAAACAATTTATTTAAAACACGAATACCATTCAACACATGAATTTCTATTCAACGAATGAATTTCTATTCAACACATGAACGGTTTCAAAATATGAAGATAATTTCCACAAATGAAAATAATTCTAACACATGAATATTTCAGAAAATTTCGGCAGCATAACGGCAGGGTAGTTAAAACCGGGGCCGTCCCTAGTACGGCTCCTCGCTCTACCTTAAAGCCTCGCAGCTTTTGACAATGGGGATTTCATGCATCTAGTTCGCATGCAGGCGGCATGTATATTTTTTTTCATTTCCACAAACTAATCCTATGTGGTTTCAACCAAATAATTCTCGACCACAAACGGGTATTTTTCAATCACAATCAATCAATTTCAACCACAAACAATTCTAATCAACCATTCGTTATCAACCAATTTTCACATCAATCACAACTAATAAATATCGTCCATGGTTTGTGGACGAGGAGCGTATATATATATATATATATATATTATATAAGCATTTCACTTCTATTTCAACACATATATAATTTTCACAACGCATATATAACTTATACATCGAACGTACAACTTATACAACGCTTATACATGAAGTGTACAATGCTTATATAACTCATACATCGACTATATAATTTATACATCACCGTTTTCCATATCGTTTATAATTTAGAAATCTCACATTGGGTTCCACTCCACCAAAAATAGCAGAAGGCTCAGAAAAATACGCGGTCTCTTCTAGAATGTAGAAGACGTTCACATGAGTCCACTGTTTCCTGTTTCATCGAATTTCGTTAACATAGCAAAAAGATATGATTTTTCAAAGTTTGCAACACTTAAAAGTGTTTAAATCAGTATAAATAATACACAGCCATTAACTCACTAATTTGTTAAAAACTAGGTTTGTAGTTTCCGCGAAAACCAAGCAGCATGGAGATGATCGGAGGATACCACCTCGTCGGCCTTGGAGAGGGCTTTCCGGTGATGGGGTTCTTGGCCAGTTCGACGGCCTAAGGGAGTGGCGGCGCCGCCACTTTGAGTGGTCGATTCAGCTTCGATACTCGATGAGGAGGGGTGGTTCTGGTCTGGATTTGATGGGGGGGAGGGAGGGCTTTCGAGATTGGGTGGTGGCGGGGGTCAACAACGATCGTGGACGCCGGAATCAGGCCTGGAACGAAGGAGTAGCTTTCCGCCGTCGAGCGTGAATAACGGGGGGGGGGGGGGGGTTTCTGATTTTTAATTAGAAATTAAATAATGAATGGAATTTAATGATTGGCCGATATATATATTTATTCGAAAATTTGGGTTTTCCCACCCGAACTCGAAATCAAACCCAACGACTGTCGCCCCCAGCTAAATACCCCCATCCCGGACACAATGGGATATGTTTCGTAGGCCAGTTCGATTGTTACTGTTGGTATTCATTCAAATTAAAATATAAAACATTCAATATTCGATTTGAACGTACATTTCAATTTGCCGAGGCCACAAACTGATTCTATAAATTCCCGAAAAATAAATCTAGCTATGTTTTGACGATGCGGTCTCAACAAAACTAGTTTCGCCGAATTCTGAGACCGTTTGAAAAATGGCCCATTTCTGGTCGATCTAATTTAACTATAATTGACCAAAACACGTTTTCCTTTGCCACGCTCACATATTAACTTTAAAAATTATGAAATTTGAAACCTAGCAATAATTTGACATCCCGGATCCAACAAAAGTGGTTTTGTTGAATTCTGAGGTCGTTTGCAAAATGGCCATTTTCTGGGGCTATATAAACTCTATAGCGACCTTTTTGAAAATTCATTTAGCCATAACTTTTGCTTCCCGCTATGAAACTTCGATTTTTCAGATTCGTTAGAGAGATATTCACTAACATATTTAAATATTTTTTGTTTCACTCAAATCCGTTTTGTTTTGCACCCGGTACAGTCAGTCAAAGTTTGAATCCAAATTTTGAAACTGTCGCGCCATTTCAGGCCTTGTTTATAATTAAAAATAATTATATTCATTTTCAAATGTTGATTCAAACTTACTTTTCATCATTATTATTTAAAATATTGATTTTAAATATTTTAAATTCACTATTTTAGCCAATTTAAAATTTTTAAATTGGTTCAGATTTTCCGTGTCGTTACAATTATTTTTAAATCAGTTCAATGTGTGATTTAATCGAATAAATTCTACCATTCATTATTTATAAATTAAATTAACTATCGTTCTAATAATTTAATTAATCAAATCTACTATCACACAATACAAACAACAATCAAATTGTTTTTAACTTTTCAAATATGTACCTTTTTATATATTCAAAAATTATATTTCTAAAACCCGACTATATATCTAATCACAAATACGTTATATATAATCATATAACTCTCGACTCGTTCTGGGGCACTTCTGACCCGATCTCTAACGAGTTATTCGGATTCTGCTATACTCATACTAGGATATTGTTGATCCTATCTGTAATGAGTTCTTCGTCTTAGAACACTACTGGTTCTATCTCCGACGAGTTCGTTAATGTGTTATATACCAGAGCTAAGCTTAACCAAAGCTCTGATACCACGTTGTGACGACCCCAAAACCCCGCACGACTGTATCAAGGGTAATCTTTGGAATATAACACATAAACAGATAATAGCAGAACATAAATAAATAAATACACCAGATAATGCACAACAATACACTGGATCAAAGTAATCATCAGAGTTACACAGTATACAGGATCATACTTAATACGAATACAGTTCAGCTATACATAAATGTCTATAGCGAAAACAAAACATAATGTACAATAGGAGTTGAACAGCATAAAAAGAGATAAATGGTAGAATCCATCTTCAGCTCCAGCTATCCAGAAAGAGCCTGCTAACCTGAACATATGGCTTCCCGTGTAGAAAAAGGGGCACCCGAGTTTGCAAGTGAAACAAACTACGAGTCAGTCATGGGATTGGTATGAGAAATCTACTTAATACATTTATAATATGGCTAATCATAGGACCACGCCACTTTCGCGGAATGGGTTTACTCCATTGGATTGCCAGTGCTTTGAAACAAGTAAATCTTTTAAACATCGCAATGCTTTTTATAAAAATGAAGCCATTATAAGACTCAGTTCCCATCACACAATGCAACGCAAACCGGAGGATAGAGTTTTTACCTTATAACAGCCAAAATATGCTTGATACGAATAAAACAAAAGCATTTGATATTATTATTAGTGTTTATATGTTTCAAAAACAATTTCAAATCATAAGTATCAATCATAGACGGCATTAATGCCCCACACCACTATGTCGCCATATATAGGTGTACAATCAAAACCGCACAGTCACGTATTTGGAAATTGGATTTCCGTCATGAACCAAGGCAAAAGAAAGTCCTTACCGAATTTGAGACGCTCTAGCCCGTGTCTCGGGAACAGCCGCAACTGCACCTTGGAACGTCAGGGCCGATCCACACGGAGTGGATTATAATACCTGAACAATGCGTTTTCCCGCCCTATGGGGCGTAAATGAGCCAACGAATGACTCCATCGGTCCCGGATCGACTGATATAACCGAGGCGCCTCGCAACAGCAGCAACCACACAGGTGAAAATAGTATAAATGTCATCCAGTTTAAGCACTGGCACCACCTCTAGCTAGAAAGAAATGCACGTCCCCCCTGAGGTCCTCTCCCGTTTCTGGTTCATACCGAGGTGTGAGGCTCGCGAATTAACGTTATACACAAAGCTACGCCACACAGGCGGTGCTTTGATCATCAACCACAAGACTTTGCTTTTCAACAGAAGCCTTGATCACTGCATCTTAGCATGCCACACAGGCAATTCACACCATGTAACTGATGGTTATCAATCACACAGAATGAATTCCAATGTCAGACACACAGTCCATTTAGAATTCCGTTCTGGGTCTGAACGAAACCGGAGGCACTATATACCTCGCATACCCATCGATCTCCACGTACGTCTAGACTATCACCACTCATTATCCATATTTCGGGATGCCTCCCAATCAGGACATCAGTTACCATCCAAACGAGGTGAAGATCTCCGGTCTTCAACCACCGTTTTCATCTTCGACTTCTTATCGTCGATTCAGTTATTCAGAATGGGATAAACTCGGTCTTTCTGAGAAACTCGCGTATGTAATTAAAAAGTGCTACACAAACACGAAACACGCTTTATTCCAATTCATTAGTCACTAACCGTAAATCAGTAATAGAACGATTCCCCTAATATTAACCCCGAAGGTCGAAACAAACATCAGATCAAAATCTAGGAAACCATTCGACTTAGCCAACCTTCAGTTAGTTTCTAAATTTCACATTCCATATCGTTTATAATATTTTAAAATGATTTATCGCTATTTTTATTTATTAAAAAATAGCTAATTTATTCAAACGATGCTTCAGGCCATAACGCGGCCGTGGCGCTGTTTTTCTTCAGATTTGTTTTACACATATCTAAAAATATAGCCGTTGGATCTTCATAAAATTTATATCATTCGAAAGATCCTTTCAAAACGAATCCAACAGTTCCAGTTTTGGGAAAATCCGACGGTCGGATCTCCCGGTACAATCGTTTGAAGTTTCGATTTCAAAATATGAACTACAGCGTCGTTATTCGATTTAATTTAATTATATTTTCATATATATATATAAAAATATAATCGATTCTGGCGCTGTTTTTCTTCAGATTTGAATTAAACATTCCAGACAATCCAACTGTTGGATCTTTACAAAGTTGGTGTCATTGGAAAGATATTTCCAAAGCGAACCCAACGGTTTCGGTTTCGGGAAAATCCGATGGTCTGATCTCCCGGTACAATCGTTTGAAATTACGGTTTCAAAACAAGAACTGCAGCATCGTTATTCGATTCGTTTAAATTATATATATATATATATATATATATATATATATATAATATTCTTCGATTTCAAAACCATATTATTTTCATACCTTTGATAAAAATGATATTTTTATCTAACTGACTTCTATTTTAACTCTTCACTATTTTTAACAATTCATGTATATAATAAAAATGTGATTTTCATTGTACAACTTTTTGTTTCAGCACACGACTATTTTATATAGTTTATATCGATGATAGAAATATGATTTTTATTATAAAACAATTTCTTTAAAAACACGACTATTTTATATAGTTCATATATATGATAAAAATATGATTTTTATTATAAAACAATTTCTTTCAAAACACGACTATTTTATATAGTTCATACAGATGATAAAAATATGATTTTTATTATAAAACAATTTATTTAAAACATGAATACCTTTCAACACATGTATTTCCATTCAACGAATGAATTTCTATTCAACACATGAACGGTTTTCTATAGTTCGTATATAAAAGATAAAAATGTGATTTTTATTGTTAAAATAATTTATTTAAAACACGAATACCATTCAACACATGAATTTCTATTCAACAAATGAATTTCTATTCAACATATGAACGGTTTCAACATATGAAGATAATTTCCACAAATGAAAATAATTCTAACACATGAATATTTCAGAAAATTTCGGCAGCATAATGGCAGGGTAGTTAAAACCGGGGTCGTCCCTAGTACAGCTCCTTGCTCTACCTTAAAGCCTCACAACTTTTGACAATGGGGATTTCATGCATCTAGTTCGCACGTAGGCGGCATGTATATTTTTTTTTTCATTTCCACAAACTAATCCTATGTGGTTTCAACCAAATAATTCTCAACCACAAACGGGTATTTTTCAACTGCAATCAATCAATTTCAACCACAAACAATTCTAATCAACCATTCGTTATCAACCAATTTTCACATCAATCACAACCAATAAATATCGTCCATGGTTTGTGGACGAGGGGCGTGTGTTTATATATATATATAAGCATTTCACTTCTATTTCAACACATATATAATTTTTACAATGCATATATAACTTATACATCGAACGTACAACTTATACAACGCTTATAAATGAAGTGTACAATGCTTATATAACTCATACATCGACTATATAATTTATACATCGCCGTTTTCCATATCGTTTATAATTTAGAAATCTCACATTGGGTTCCACTCCACAAAAAATAGCAGAAGGCTCAGAAAAATACGCGGTCTCTTCTAGAATGTAGAAGACGTTCACACGAGTCCACTGTTTCCTGTTTCACCGAATTTCGTTAACATAGCAAAAAGATACGATTTTTCAAAGTTTGCAACATTTAAAAGTGTTTAAATCTGTTTAAATAATACACAGCCGTTAACTCTTTAATTTGTTCAAAACTAGGTTTGTAGTTTCCTCGAAAACCAAGCAGCGTGGAGACGATCGGAGGGTACCACCTCGTCGGCCTTGGAGAGGGCTTTCCGGCGATGGGGGTCTTGGCCCGTTCGACGGCCTGAGGGAGTGGCGGCAGCCCTCCGAACGGCGCCACTTTGAGAGGTCGATTCAGCTTCGATACTCGACAAGGAGGGGTGGTTCTGGTCTGGATTTGAAGGGGGGAGGGAGGGCTTTCAAGATTGGGTGGTGATGGGGGTCAACAACGATCGTGGACGCCGGAATCAGGCCTGGAACGAAGGAGCAGCTTTCCGCCGTCGAGCGTGAATAACGGGGAGGGGGGTTCTGATTTTTAATTAGAAATTAAATAATGAATGGAATTTAGTGATTGGCCATTATATATATTTATTCAAAAATTAGGGTTTTCCCACACGAACTCGAAATCAAACCCAACGACTGTCGCCCCCCCCCCCCCCCAATCACGGACACAATGGGATATGTTTCGTAGGCCAATTCGATTGTTACAGTTGGTATTCATTCAAATTAAAATATAAAACATTCAATATTCGATTAGGAAGTACATTTCAATTTTCCAGGGCCACAAACTGATTCTAAAAATTCCCGAAAATTAAATCTAGCTATGTTTTGACGATACGGTCTCAACAAAACTAGTTTCGCCAAATTCTGAGACCGTTTGAAAAATGGCCCATTTCTGGTCGATCCAATTTAACTATAATTGACCAAAACACGTTTTCCTTTGCCATGCTCACATATTAACTTCAAAAATTATGAAATTTGAAACCTAGCAATAATTTGACATCCCGGATCCAACAAAAGTGGTTTTGTTGAATTCTGAGGTCGTTAGCAAAATGGCCATTTTCTAGGGCTATATAAACTTTATAGCAACCTTTCTGAAAATTCATTTGGCCATAACTTTTGCTTCCCGCTATGAAATTCGATTTTTCAGATTCGTTAGAAAGATATTCACTAAGATATTTAAATATTTTTTGTTTCACTCAAATCCGTTTTGTTTTGCACCCGGTACAGTCAGTCAAAGTTTGAATCCAAATTTTGAAACTGCCGCGCCATTTCAGGCCTTGTTTATAATTAGAAATAATTATATTAATTTTCAAATGTCAATTCAAACTTACTTTTCATCATTATTATTTAAAATATTTATTTTAAATTCACTATTTTAGCCAATTTAAAAAAATTTAATTGGTTCAGATTTTCCGGGTCGTTACAGGATTGGGAAATAAGATAACTGATTACTTCGGTGTGATTTGCTAATCCCGACTAGTTTGGAAAACCTTAATATGGTTTGAATAGATATCCAAAGGAAGATTAAAGAACAAATTTAAAAGAATTTATCCAAAATTAATGGGAACCTATTCCCTAATGATTTGAAGACTTGAATAAAAGAATATTCTGGATTGGAATGAGGCGTACGTTGTGTTTGTGTAACACTTGTTTATTATATACGCGAGTTATTCGGAAATGCCGAGTTTATACCCATTCCGAATAACTGATTCGACGATATATCGACGATGAAGATGGTGGTTAAAGACCGGAGGTCTTCACATCGTTTGGATGATTACTGATGTCCTAATTGGGCTGTACACCCAAGACGAGGTAAGAAGTGGTGATTGTCCAGACGTACTCGGAGATCGATCGGATATGCGACGACCTCTCTCCTGTATTGGACATATGGGACAAGGAATGAGGTACCTCCGGTTTTGTTCAAACCCAGAACAGCCTTGTAAATGGACTGTGTGTCTGACATTGGATTTTATTCTGTGTTGATTGATCTCAATTAAATATACTTCTGCTTGGTGAAGGAGAATTTATTCTCTTACTTCACCTTTCTCTGAGATGTACGGGATCAGAGGTTGTATATCGATAGACATCAGTCGCATGGAGTGGATTGCCGGTGTGGCATGCCTGAGTGGCAAATGTGATCAAGGCTTCTCCTGAAAAGCAGAGTCTTGTGGTTGATGATCAAAGCACGACCTGTGCGGCATAGCTTTATGTATAGCGTTAATTCGCGAACCTCACACCCCGGTGTGAACCGGAAACGGGAAGGTCCTCAGGGAAATGGACATATGCTGGTTTCTAGCCGGAGGTGGTGTCAGCGTTTTGCAAGCCCTAACATTTATATTATTTTTACCTATATGGTTGTTGGAATGCGACACGCCTCGGATATATCGGTTACTACAAAACCGATGGATTCATCTGGCTCATTTATGCCCCATAGGGCATAGTTGCATATCGTTTACAGTATTATTAACCTGCTAAGTGTGGGCCGGCCCTGACGATCCAAGGGTCACTCGAGCTCTGATCCTGAGGCTCGGGCTAGAGGGTCTAACGAAGAGGTAAGGACGATCCCATGCCTTGGTTCACAAACAGAAATCCAACTTCCAATACCTGACATTTCGGTTTTAAATTGTAGAGCCTAGTATGGCGACATAGTGGGATGGGGCACTATGCCATCTATGATTGATATATTTATATTTGAAGTTGATTTCTTCACTTATAGTAATAATAAAAGATAAATTTCACTTACCTAGCATATTTTGGCTATTATAAGGTAAAACTCTATCCTCCGGCTTGCGTTGCATTGTGTGATGGGACCTAAGACTTATAATAGCTTCATTGTTCTTTATTTAGCATTGCGCTGTGTGTTTTATGCACTGATATTCTTGGGGTTAAACCCGTTCCGTGTTATACGGTGTGGTCCCTTGATTTATCTAACTTTAAAATCAAATTAATAACTGTTTTAGTTCTCACACCAGTCACATGACTGGCCTGGAGTTTATTGTTTTAACCTAAACTCTGGGTGCCCTTATTTTCCACATGGGCAGCTAGTAGTTGGGTTTTGCAGATTTATATCCACAAGATCCTGGTTTACAGCTGGAATGATATTCGGAAAGCTCTGTATCCGTTTATCTCTTTCAGTCGTGTTTTGTATTATTTTTCACTTTATTGTAAATTGTAAATCTCTGATATTTATCGAATGTATAATATTTATTTATACTCTGTTATATTCTTGTATTCTGATGGAATTGTTGTAATAAGTAATGAAATGTTCTTCTGTTTGTGTTCTGATTTGTCGTGTTCTCAAAGCAATCCGGGCTTTCCTTTGCGGCGAAGTTTGGGTCGTTACAACAGAGGGGCTTAACGCTGAGGCCGACAGCCTAGTGTCGTCGGATCTTGACCAACTCGACCATGGTGGCAGCAGCGACGAACTCTAGGTTTGAACTAGGTCGACCGCGGTTTTCTAGAGAGATTGGAGGATTAAAACGATAATTGAGGTTAATTAATTTTTTATTATTTTCCTTAATGACATTTATATCTTGCGATGTTTAAAAATCTATAACTTTTACATACGAGGTCCAAACCGCGCGAAACTAGATCCACTGCGATCGTGGGGATGAGAGCTTCACCACAAGACTAGCGGGGTTCGATTTGGAGCACGTTAGAATTTCAAGCAAATTCAAATCCAAACTGTTCAGATATTCAGAAATAAAACTAGCGGAGTGGAAACGAACGTCAGAACACCTTCTCACTCACATTATTTTAAAGTTATTATATAATAGGTTGCGGACAAGGCTTATTAGCCCCTGACACTATTTTTCTGTACAAACCATGGTTGATTGTTTGGTTGGATTATGATGGGATTGTAATGGATTGATATTATTGTATATGTAAAATATATATAAAATTATTATAAAGAGAAATTGAAATAAATATTCATTTACATGCCAGACGGCTCGTTCATGTACACCCATTTAACTGATATTGATTGGAATGATAAATTTTACACATCGCCTAACTGCACAAATAAAATCTGTGTTTGTTGATTGAAACCCCACACGGGTATTGGGATGATATTTGACATACATTGATCCCAATAATTAGTGGTATGTCAATCGATGGGTTGACATACTATATAAGCGCTATTTACTTATTAAAATGCTTATAAAGTATTAAAATGCACTCTTGATGTTATTTGAATTTTTGATGATCGTTTATCATTATCATTGTATTCATGCGATGTATGAAATCCATGTAATTGAAATTATATGGTAATTGATTGAGTGTGATTCCAATTCAGAATTAACGAATATTTTTAATTAATATCCAGTGTATAATCAAAATCAAATATTTTGAAAATATTATCATTTTAATATTATAATAATAAGAAATATTCAATTTTGATTTGAAAATCGAAATGAAGTAAAAATCGTTTTGAAATGAATTTAAAACAAATTTATTTGGAAATATTCAATTTTTATTTGAAAATCGAAATGAAGTAGAAATCGTTTTAAAATGAATTTAAAACAAATTTATAAAGGAATATTCAATTTTGATTTGAAAATTGAAATGAGATTGAAATCGTTTTGAAATGAATTTAAAATGAATTTATTTGGAAATATTCAATTTTGATTTGAAAATTGAAATGGAAGCGGAAATAGTTTTAAAAAGAAATTTAAAACAATTTATTAAATATGATTAAAATGGAAATCGATGAAATATATATAATATATATTATATATTTAATGGCCTGAATAGAACGTGTCGCGCCTCGACCGTTCGCGCATTTCGACCATTGACTTCGAACTGACATTACGGGAGATCTGACCGTCGGATTCTCCTAAAACCAGAACCGTTGGGTTCGTACCGAAAAGAGATTTCCAATGAATATAAGAGATTTGAAATCTAATGGTTGGATTTTGAATTATGTCTAAATCAAATTTGGAAAAGGTCGTTGTAAGTGCAATTCGGTGGCCGTTATTGGAAACCGACTGTATGGGCCTTGATAAAATTATAAAAAATATTAATAATTTGTGTAAAATCGTAATAAATGCTTTGGAAAGAATTTGGATGAAAAATTCCATGTTTGTAAAGATAAAAATATATTTTTATCAAAATGAACTAGTTATTAACTAGAATAATAATCCAATATTTTTAAAGAAATAAATTGTATTTGAAATGGTTTTAAAAATAACCAAAATTTTCCAATGAATAAATTGGAATAGATTGGAACGGAAATAATCTTAGGAATATTTTGATATTGGATCCCGTGGTTGTATGGATATTGTTATGGGAATTTGGAAGATACAGATATCGTTATTCCCAATACGATACCCGTTAGTTTCAGAATTAGATATTGAATATAAGCGGATATAATTTCTATTCAGAGCCTTGTATTTAATATTAAATTGGATTTTGGGTTTGTCGTGAACGGTGTCTTAAACAAAACTATTCTTAAACCCAGTTGAGAAAAGATTAAATCTTTTAATTAAGATTTAGTGAAGTTTTCCAAATAATTAATATTTAATTGGAATTGAATAAAAGAATTGAATTTTGGGTTTGTCGTGAATGGTGCCTTCAGTAACACTGTTCTTAAAACCCCGTGTGAAAAGAATAAATCTTTTAATTAAAATTATTAGAATTTCCAATTATATTTAGCAATTGAATAAAATGGAATGTGAATTGGGTTTATTGTGAACAGTGTTTTAATGGCATTCGTTCTTTAACCCGTTTAACAGTGAAATGTTATTTCGAATATATAAATCTTTCTGTTAAGATTTAATGGGATTTTCCAAAGAAAAGTTTACCAATATAATAAAATAATTTGGAATGGAATGGAATTTGATTTGGTAATAATCCAAGTAAGCTTCTGTGGAGGAAGATTGTTACTATATATGGAATTTAAAAGGCTTTGTTGTTATTCCATTTATATTATTGGTTGGATATGGAAGTTTATTTCGATTATATATATATTGATTTGTTTTCCATGAAGATTCCATAATTAATGGAAGTTGATTTTGGGTTTATCATGAACTGTGTTTAAAATGACATTGATTCTTTAACCCAATTAAAGACAAGATTTATTTCCTAAATTTGAATAATCATTATATAATGATTTTTGAAGATTAAAACTAAGTGAAGTTTAAATGAATCTTTAATTAGATTGAGATGGAAATGTGATAATTTAAATTATCAAAATTGGGAAAGATCGAGAATGGAGTACCCCCAGTTTACTCCAGGCGATAGTTAAATCTTTAATTAAATTTGAACACAAAATGGTAATTAAATTTACTGATAACACAGTGGTGTTAGATATTGAGTATTACCAGTTTTGCTCCATGGGATGAATAGGTTGGGATAGTGAAATAAAACAAATGATTACTTCGGTAAGGTGCGCTAAACCCGACTAGTTTGGATAAACCTTAATTCGGTTTGAATTGATATCCAAAGGAGGATTAAGAATAAATTTAAAGAATTTATCTTTGATAAAATTAATGGGAACCTTTCCCTAATGATGTGAATATTTTAATAAAAGAATATTCTGGATTGGAATGAGGCGTATGTGGTGTTTTATAGCACTTGTTTATAAGATACACGAGTTATTCGGAAAGACCGGGTTTATCCCATTCTAAATAATTGATATGACGATAAGTCGACGATGAAGATGGTGGTTGAATACCAGAGATCTTCACAACGTTTGGATGATTACTGATGTCTTGATTGGGAGGCATCCCAAGACAAGGTAATAAGTGGTGGTCGTCCAGACGTACTTGAAGATCGACCGGATATGCGAGGACCTCTCTCCTGTATTGGATATATGGGAGGAGGAATAAGGTGCGCCCGGTTTCGTTCAGACCCAGAACGGACTTGCAAATGGATAGTATGTCTAACATTGTATTCCTTTATACTTTATTCGTTGATCTCTACTAAATATATATCTGTTTGGTGGCGGAGAATTTATTCTCTTACTTAACACCCTTCTCTAAGGCGTACGAGCTTAGAGGTTATATATCGGCAGAAATCAGTGGTACGGTATGGAGTGACAGTGTGGCAAGATGAATGGCATGTAATCAAGGCTTTTGTTGAAAAGCAGGGCCTTGTGGTTGATGATCAAAGCACAGCTTTAAATAGCATAGCTTTGTGCATAGCGTTAATACGCGAGCCTCACACCCCGGTGTGAACCAGAAACGGGAGAGAATCTCAAGGAGGACATGCGTTTCTTTCTTGCTAGGAGTGGTGCCATGGTATGGAGCCTAGACATTTTACTCATCTGGATGTTGCATATTATTTGATGGATAGCAAGGTACCTCAGATATATCGGTCACTACGGGACCGATGAATGACATGGTCGACATACTGACCAGACTTACGCCCCATAGGGCGGGGAAACATGTTGTTCAGGGATTACTAATCCACAAACATAAGAGAGGCCAGCCCTGACACTCGAAGGCGCACTCGAGCTCTGAGCCTGATACATGGTGCAAGATTGTCTCAAATTCGGTAAGGATGATCCCTTGCCCTGGTTCATGATGGAGATCCAACTTCTAAAATGACATTTTGCGGTTTTAATTGTAGAACTAATACGGCGACATAGTAGGATGGGGTACTACGCCATCTATGATTGATACATTTATATTTGAAGTTATTTTATACACTTTGCACTTATAATTGTATAAAATGATTTTTTAAACGTACCAAGCATGTTTGACTATTATAAGGGAAAACTCTATCCTCCGGCTTGTGTTGCATTGTGTGATGGTACCTGAGTCTTATAATAGCTTCATTTTTCCAAAAACCATTGCGCTGTTTGTTTTAAGCACTGGTGTTCTTGGGAGAAAACCCGTTCTGTGTTATACGGTGTGGTCCCTTGATTTATCAAATTTTAAAGTAAAGTTTTAAATAACTGTTGTTGTTCTCACACCAGTCCCATGACTGACCTGGAGTTTATTGTTTTAACCTAAACTCTGGGTGCCCCTATTTTCCTCACGAGCAGCTAGTAGTTTTGGTTTTGAAGATTTCTTTATACAAGATCCTAGATTTACAACTGAAGCTATATTCGGAAAGCTCTATATCCATATATTTCTTTCAGTTGTGTTATGTATTATTCTTCCGCTGCTTTGTAATTTAAATCTCTGATATTTTTCTGTTGTATATTATTTATTCATACTCTGTTATATTCTTATACTCTGATGTAATTGTTGTAATAGCAATGAAATGTTCTTCTGTTTGTGTTCTGATTTGTCGTGTTCTCAACTCACTCCGGGCTTTCCCGTAAAGGCAAGTTTGGGTTGTTAAATGAGATTGTGTTTAATGAATTAACCAGTACGTTGTTCCTAGAAACAATTGAACTAATGCATAACGAAGGGAATATGAGAGGTGCAAGTAGTAAACTTTCGGCCCTTATATACACTCAAATCCTTCCATATTTTGGTTCACTTTTAAAATTAAAAGAAAATATAAGGTAGCCGGTCATTAAATCTAGAAGAAGAAAAGGAGAAAAAGCTAGGATTTAAAGCTTGGAAACTTCATTAACAAATCATACTACCTCAACTAATCAAGGTGAATAATACTCTTACCTTTATGTTTTAGTCCTTGGGTAAATAGCGGAAAGTTATGTTCGTTCATGATGGTTTCCCATGATTGATGTGACGCTAATTGGTGGGAAATTAATAGCTATGTCTGACATGTCCATATGTTCCATACATATAAAAATGGATACGTTTAAGGGTAAAACCTATAGTTAGAAATCTCTGAATACCATAAATTTCATGTAAGATGTTTTTTATATGATTTTGGAGATCGGTTCTGAATTCCACAATTTTTCACAATCGAATGAATTAGTTATGAGTTTTCTAAGTTACTTAGGGTAAGCTAAAATGTTAATCAGGATGATTAAAATATCCATATAAATATTTTATACCTAGCCGATACAAAAATACCATAAAAAGGCTATATACGGTCAGTATTTTAATTTATAAACTAATAAAAATTAGACAAATATGTGTAGTAAATATAAGTAGCACAATATAAGGAAATAAGTCAATATATCTGTATTTATTGTTAATGCAACTGTCTTTCTAGAAGTAAGGTTCTGATACTCTTGGAAGCTGCCCTACGGTAGCACTAAATACTAGGAATACCATATGCATAGTATAAGAAGTATTCAAACATCCGCCTCTTATAGGAATGACAATTGGGTGGGTTAGGGCGGGTTTCTTATGCCCAAGCCCACCCGGGCTTTTTAAACCACTCCCCAGACCTACCTTGTAGACCCGGAGCGGGTCTGAAATTTTGCCCCATCCTGAAACTCGTGCAAGTTATGGTAGACCCACCTCATAACCCGGTGAAATTATGTTCTAATATGGAAAATTTTATATACTTATACTTTTTTATCAATAAAAGATAAATTATATAAAAATAATAATGTGTTTATAGTGATAAAAGGATATAATAAAACGAGATGTAAGATAATAGTTCAAAATGTATGCATATGTTATTGTATGATTATCATTGATGCAACTCAATACTATGAAAAAGTTATAGCTTGTTGATTGAAAGAATATAATATTCAAGTCATAACCACGTGTATAAGAAGCTTAACAGGTAGTTATTATAGTTATAAAGTGTTTCAATGATGTTTCAATAATGCAGGTCGGTTTGGGATGGGTTAGACGTACCTCAAACCTGACCCTAAATCTAGACCTCTCAAAATCGGGTCATGGGTCTACCTACCCTAAAGACCTAATAGGGCCAGTCTAAACAAATCCAAACAGGGGCAAGTCAACCGAGATTAAATCGTAGTGCCATCCCTAGCCTCTTACCTTTCGGAGGAGATTTGGTGTTGATACCTATACATTTTGAAAGTTAAGTTCTCCATTAAAGGCTTTTGCCTCCACCTTTTCAGCACAGACGAAAGGGGGTCTTTTATAAGAAAGAAACATTTTTGTATAAGGAATTTACATCTTTCGAGGAAATGGAAGGGACTTCAAAGACCTGAAGCCATTGACTGTAATGACATGCCTTTATAACCTTGTTTTCTTAAACCTTATTTCCTTGGACGTGGTTAACATGACGAAAGGAAATATTTTAATAAAGAATTTGAGGCTTCTCCTAAATGGTTGTCAGCATCGACAATGTTAATGAAGGGAACTTTATCTGATGACTATTTAAAGGAGTTAGAGGTTTTTTCCTTTATACCCTATCGTCATGGTTTTGACGTCAAGTCTTGGTTGACTGCTTGATGTCATTGATCTGAAAGAAGTGCCTTTCGAGGGAACGAATGGTGCAAGAGGGGTTTTCCTTTGGAGTAAAAGACAATTTGTTTTATTAATCCGGAAGGGGCTTTCATATTGGAGATACATTTTTATTAAATGTTATAACAACCCAAATTTCAGCAGGCTCGAATTTTTCGCAAAAATACTAAAATCCTAGTCCACTGAAACTGGAGTTGGTTTTTATGATGTCTTACAGAAAGGCAAAGATAAATATTAGAGCTCACAGTAAAATATCTCACAATAGAATGAATAAAATAAAATAGTAAGTAAATACTTACCCTAATAATGACATTGTCTTACAAGTGTCTCTAAGCTGTAATCTCTGTCACCTGTCTAACCTATGAGGTTGTTATGAGGAAGGGGTCAGAATAAAAGTTCTGGTGAATGGACAAATTATGATTTCCATAACTAACACTACGTATACCATTTTATCACTGGTTTATCTTTATATAATTATTTTGGGTTTATAACACAATACACTTCTGATTTCATGCATAAATTATGCCCATCTACTCTAAGTAGATTAACCTAATAAACCATATATATGTAGCTATATGCCCAGTATATCGAGGACTCCCCATAGTACCCTCCTTGAGTGGTCTCCATCTCTGTACCACAAAAATGTGCCAGATCTCCATCGCCACGCTATGGAAGCATACTAGACCATGTTGCTACAACGCACTATGCCTTCATCACTATGCCATGAAAGCATACTGACGCGCTACGAAAGCAAATAGGCTCATACCGCTACACCATAAAGGCGCCAAAACCTGAGTATTTCCTTGTAAATCAGTCAGCAAATTTACTATACTTGTCAAGGATGGCCTCGGGAGGCCCAAAATAATGGCTTCATTAAGCCCAAAATACATATTTCAAAATTTGGTCTATCTCTTTTGGTACTCTTCTAGGCCCCACCGAACTTATCCCTTAACTAATGAAAGACCATTCAAATAGCTAAATGTCCTAATAAACAATCTAAACAAACATATGATTCCTCATCCAATGTCCCGATAGTAAAGATCATTGGCCTTTTGGTTTTAGCTGCAATCTTTCTCGCACAAGCTCCGGTTGACATTGATAGGTGTCCGACAACCTACTATCCTTTGTTAGGTCCTCCCTATGAAGCCTTCCACCTTGAGGCAGCCACCGAATCATCCACGAAATCATTCCAATTAGTCTTTAGGCTGCCCACAACGACAGATACAACCAAGGCATACTCACCGGATGGTACCATACAAATCATGCCTCTGTGGGTACAGCCCAGGTCCTACCACAGAGGACCATCACGGTGTATCCTCACGTCCTGTAAAAGTCCCCACACTTCCTTCCAGTCCCATTAAATAATCTGGACATAATCTAACCATGTCTCCAGAAACATTCGATGATTTTCCCCGTTGAGCTCTTCATCCTTAAGCACTGGACCAAATGCATCACACTATATTAATTATGCCATATGTCTAATTTATCAGTACGCATTTCACTTGCTTTTATTTTTTGTGGATTGACAATATTCATTAATCTATTAATCGAATATTATTTATTCATAAAGAACCTTTACTGGTTACCATACAATCGCCTAGTCGTAAGGCCAACATAGAACATCATTAGGCTTATTAAACTTAATTTCCAATTACCTATTTATTTGTAGTAAGCTTTGTCCCTTTATCATTTCCACTTTCCAAATTATAACCTTTGTGTTATAATCTTTCTCATACGTTATTTCCTCTGAGCCATGCCTATTATATTCCAGTTATAAGTTTACATTAAGCCTTTGTCATTTTATAACCTCTTTCAGTTGTGTTACCTTTTCAACTCATATTTTTAAAATTTATTCTTTTTATGAAGTTAAGTCTATTCCCAATTGATTGGTTATCAAAATTGTATAAAAATCTATTTCCATAGTTTAAGGTAATGAAAACCATACAAATCCATAATTGCAAGACATCTCTTTAATTATTTTTAGATTATTGAATAGTGCACACTACGGCTAAATCCATATTTCGTACTAATCCCATGCTTTTATTTATTTTTAAAATTGCAATTATGTTTTTCATTTCTTCTTCAAACCAAACTATGGAAATATATTATCTTTTTCCTAACCAATCAATCCAGGCTATTTTGGAATTCCTATTTTAATTGTTATACATTAATTTTTATTTTTTACTTTTCCCATTTTTCATAGTTACAGTAAATTTGGATACAATTGAGTTATGTCACTTTTTCAAACCCAATAATTTCTATATTCATTCCATTCTAAATTTGAAAGGTAATATTTTCAATTAACATAGAAATTCTTAGTTTTACCATTTAACTGGAAATTTAATGTCCAAAATATTAGTTATGCCACTCCCATAATTACCAAATTCCCTTTTTTTCATAATTCTAATTAAATTATGTTCTTCCAACATGCAAACCAAAAGGATTATAATAAGTGAAATAAATTAGGCACGCATTTCAATTTTAAATATATACCAACATTTCATGTTCATGTATATTTTGCGCATAACTAAAATTCAGCATAAAGTATATATATTCAAACGTAGAAAATGGGGAAAAGGGAAAGAAGAGAACGTATTATAAATTTATACAGGAATCAAACTATATAATATACTATTATAAAATATAATTTAGATCCACTCACCTAATTGCTCTCCAATTTTGAATCTAATTCAGATCTAACACTCATGGTTTCTCTAATTCGAATCTCACACAGACAAGAAATATGAGCACATATAGCCTAATCTACAACCTTTCATCTCAAAACCTCGAATCAGAGTACCTAAAACTAATATATATATATATATTCTGAAGAGTTTGGAGGGGTATAGAAAATGGCAGAGCTCAGGCATCCTCTCAGAAAATATGAGCGGGAGGCTAGGCCTTGTTGGTTTATTTACAGTTGCTCGGAAGAATCCATTCATTAGATTCGTGGAAAATACATCAATACTGTCTGAAATGCACTAAGACATGTCACCTAGCCTATATAGGTTGACCCATACCCTTGTTGTGTGGACCCATGGGTCGACACAACTCCCTGGTAGGTCGACACATAGGTCGAGCCACTTCAAGGATGGGTCAACCCATACACGTTTGTGAAAATGTGTATTAGTCAGTTAAATTTATTTCTTTCCATTTCTTTGCCCGTCAGTTTCAAATTCAATGCTTATTTAATATTCACATAAATTTTCTTTGAACATTGCCTTCAATGTTATTCTTTGGTTACCTATTTTAACGCGCGTCCAAATTTTAAATGCGTATGCATTACTAATTTTTATATTTCAAATTCTTGCGCGTTTTTTCCTTTTTCATTTCTATTTCCGCTTTTATTAAGTTGTTTACCCTTTTAACGCACGTTTAATTCCCTTTTCAAATGTGCACTATTAATATGTTCATATCCAAACTAAATTGAAATGTTTCTTAATTAGCACCATTTGAACTTCCTTTTATTTCTTGGTTTCGTACCATTTATGACATGCATTATTTCTGTATATATCTATATATTTTTATTTTAACTATAGCCAAGGTATTAAATCTCGGATATCGCTCGTGTTTCGTCTTGGGGATTTTATAGACTCGGTCTCGTATCGGGGGAGATCTTAGACGAGATGAGTTTAACTCGGGAGTTCGTCTCGGATTTTCATCTCGAGTCAGAAAGTTCATACCGGAACATTCTCGGGGTACATGATATGTTAAAAATGATATTTGAACAAAATGATTTTTATGAATACTATCAAAAACATAGTAACTTAAACTTAAAATGCAAAATAACTTTATTATTCTTTATTTTGCGAAAAATCATTCATATTCTAAATCGTAACATGCTTAAAACAGGAATATTGTTAGACAGGAAATATTAAAAGGATCCAAAACATTAAAAAATTCAGCATAAATAAACCATTAAATACATAATTTCATATGTAACATGTATGTAAAAAGACGAATATGAAAATCATAACCATTATAAAACATATAAGAACATACAATATAATCATTTAATGTGCAAAATGTAAAATAACAAAAGATTGATATGGCTAGATTTGAGTTTTTTTATTATAGTTCTAGTTTAAGCGCAAATTTAAATTTTAAACAAAAAAACTAAGATATCAGACCATATTTCAGTATTTCGTCTCGGTCGATATATTGTTCGATATTGCAATATCTCGGGCGATATATTCGAAAGGAGATTTAGAGTGATATTTGTTGTTTCATTTCGGAAGGAGCACAAAACGAGATCTCGGAGGAGATCTGGGGCGATATTTGCGAGATTTGAAACAGTGACTATAGCTGCATGTGTGTTTTTCACATGTATGATTACATTCCATAATTGATTTTCTATTTCAAATTTTGATGCTATTCCCATTAATTATCTTTTAATGTTACTTACGACATGCATTGTCATTTAAAAGGGATGTTGCAATACTGATGTTAATTACATTCAAATTTAAACTCACATTGTTTATACGATTAATGTGCATACCATTTATTTATTTTCATTCTTTCTTCTGTTTCTCTTTTATTTAATTCTATATATATATATATACCATTGGACATTTAGTCTACATAGTGGATCTTTTTGTTTATTGCCCATTTAATAACAAGCGATCATTTTCAAATTTCAAGCACACTTTACTCTCATAATTATTTTGACAATTTCGCTAATCCTTATTATCTAAAAATATGGGGTGTTACAAATGTGGTTGAACATCATTGAAAGTTGCACATATAATTGATGGGTAACCATGGACATGACATTTGTATTTATGTGAACATTGGGAGAACCAATAGGTGGAATAAATTGGGGGAACTAGTAAAACAATGGGAGAACCAATGGGAGAAAGGAATTTGAGGAACCAAACAACTAAAAGGATAAGCCTTCAGTCTCGTTGTTGGTGAGGGTTTACCTTACGAAGCATGGTAGGGGAATTGAAAGGAGAAATTCCATTGTTTCGCATAGTATGGGAATTGTAATAAGAAACTGGCTCCATTTCTTCGTGCAGTATGGAAGTCAAATGAATACGAAGGAATGGTTGCATTTCCTAGAAATAGGTTATGTAACACCCCATTCTCTAAGGCTAAAAACTAAATGCTACAAATGTTGCAGTCACTCTAGTTTCAACTTCAGTGATAGAAATAATAAACTTATTCAATCTCAACATCCGAAAACACAGGAGTGTGAAAGATTTCACAAAACATTCATTTACAATAATAATTCATTCATACAACCCTTCGCATATAACCCATTCAGAGAAACAAAAGTCATTACAAAATAACACCGAGAGTAACATATAAAGATTCCTCCTTAGGTGATCATAGTGTTATATATATATATATATATATATATATATATGTATATATATATATATACATAACATAGAGAAACACCTAAATATCTATTGTCATCTTCTTACCTTTAAAAGGTTGTTCATAGGCGATACATGAAATACCTTAACCCTTTGCCTACTCAACTGAGTATCCGAAAGATAAAAGGAAAGACAAAAACTATGGGTCGGTCAAAAAAACTGGTATGAATAATAACTTGATAACCCGATGCAATCGATATCTGATAAGACCACGCCACATAGTGAAATGGGTGTCCCTCTCTTTAGTATCATATACTAAACCGTACCAACCGCGCACCCATATACAACAATAGTTAGATCAATTATCACTGCAACGCATATAAACATACATCAACAACATTCAACATATTTATCACGCAATATACAATGGATTCCCGCCCCCAATGTTACTACTTTTCTGAGCTTTCGCAAAGAACTGATTTGCTAGACAATGGAGCCAAAAACTTGTTTTATTGTTGATTCTTTCTCATTGCTTCGTGGTATCATGTTCCACCTACGTAGAACCAACATCCACTTTGGTCCTCTTAGCGCTTCGTAGAGTTCCTCCCAACTAACATGAAATCGATGGCTCATTTCTAAATCTCCTATAGTACGTGAAGAAATGGATCAAAATAACTTTATTAATATTACATTTTAACTGGTGAGCATCAATTCCCACCGTAGGACCCTCTTATTGTCCCCCATACAAATACAATGTTCGAACAATGACAACAACCAAATGCATAACATTCAATGGATTCTAGGCAGATTCCAACATATACCACATTGGATATGACACATGTGTCATCTCCAATCTACTTCAACACCTGCAATGATATCGAATCATGTATTCAAGCCATTCTAAAAGGAAAAATCTTCTGGATTCTCTTCATAATAACGCTCAATGCTTATCTTCCTTAACTGAGGGTAAGAAATAGAGGCTGAGCCTCTATTCCTTCGTTTTGAAACATTTAGACAAAAGTTCCCTTGCTGTCATCGCTGACGCTAATAGCCATGGAGGCGGAGAATCAAAACGTTTAGTTTATAAAAAGACCCTTAACGGTCTCTTCAGTTCCTAAGGAAGTAATTTAAGAAAAACGGTTTTACAAAGGCATGTCAGCGTAAGAAATGACTTAAAGGATTTCCTTACTTTCATATGCATAGGCTTCGGTGTGAAGCCCTTTCTGGTTCCAATGAAAGACCTAGAGGCACATAACTTGTGTTCCTTTCGAAGTCACTTTTTTAAATTCTTTATTTTATAAATATAGTTCTTTTATAGAAAATGCCCCTTCGGCCCAGTCGAAAAAGATGAGGCAGAAGCCTCCTGTGAAGTGGCTGTCTTTTAAAACCAAAATGATTATATGTATGAAGACCAGTTCCTAAAACCGAAAGGTTAAAGGCGGGCACCCCGAACGCTTCATATATCATGCTTGAGATATTTCAAGCATCCAGCGCCATTGAAAGCTGGTTCCAAACTGTGTCGTTGGTGCTTTCGAATCTGGAAATGGCATTGACAGTAATGATAGGTAAAATAATTTTTTCTTTATGAAGTATATCTTTTTACCAACTCCACATTGTTTGTCGAAATTCTATTAGTGTAACGACCCAGATTTTTAGCTATTTGATTCGAATATTTAAATTTGTTTTAAATATTATATTTGAATTAATTATGTAATCTAATATCGAATTCATTTATTAAACGACGAATGAGCATTTATATTTATATTTTAAATTATAAAACGAACTCGAAACAGCGCGGTAGTTCGTGAAATGGAATTTCAACTTCAATTTACTATACTGAATTCGTGTTAAGCCGGATTTCGGTGAAACAAGAAGCGTCTGAATCTAGTTGATAATATTTTTCTAATAGAAGAGAAAAATCGAGTTTTCGTATTGTAAATTTTATTTTTCGTCCAAATCAAATTTTCAAATAGTCGCTATAGAATCGTTCAACGACCGTAACAGTTTATTTGAAATAACTGCATACTAGATTCGAATTTAGACAAGGTTCTTTTGAGACGTAGTGTTAATTTAATTTTTAGAATTTTACTGTAATTTTTAATTAATTAAATAAGCAACTTTTTATTTGGAGTATTTCGCACCCTATATCAATATTTTGGGGTTTCTAAATATGAGTCAACCTACCGATATTATTACATTTTTGGGATCGTGGCGCATCGCTGGACACGATCATATTTTTATTTCTGTCCGTAACGGCTCGGATATGAACAAAATTTTATATGACGCGGTGCACTACAAGTTTAAAACATAAAATAAATAAGAGATGCGCATGCCCAAAAATATCTCTGCCAACCCATAGTTCATTAAAATCTAAAGTGACAAAACGAAATGTGAAACCCATCACCTAAAACATGGAGTATCATTCCCTATACAATTGCAGCATACTCCATGCATTTACTGAACATACTACATGCACGCATTGCCATTCTTTCTTCCGTATATCACGCTTGAAGGAAATATCATGCCACTATTCAATTCTACCATTTAGCAGTAGGTTCATGCGTAATCTAATCTACCCCTTAGCCTAAATATCTAATATAAGACAAAGCAAATATATAAATGAATATAGGCTGCATGTGTTCCATTACCTATGGCTTAAATCTTAAGCAAACCAAAGTCCACCCCTAAGTTGTGTATAGTTACTCTATATTGGACTGAACGTACCCTGTTGCGGACAAAAAAAGAAAACACGCACATGCTACCTGTACAAATAAACATATGCAGCCTACCCTATTCTCCTGTAACCTCTACCTACACATCAACACAGTCTCAATGAACGCACACAGTACCAAATCATGTGCAAGCCTTAATGAGAAGAAACAGGCATTTAAAACTTGTCTGTACAAAGGCAAAACCTACCGCCAACCTAATAAACTAAGAAGCAGACCTATGCACCTTTTAGTGCCGTGGGTGCCAAGGTGCTGGACATTATATATACATGTTCTTGTCCATTTCAGCACCAAACTACCGAGAAAAGAAAAAATGGTGGTTTCACTTATAAAAAAAAAAAAGAAGAAGAAGGGAAAGGCGAAACTGGAAGGGTATGGACTATGGAGCCATTGGTTTTGCTGGGAAGGAAAACGTGGCATAAATGGGGGGGGACGTGAGCAGCATGCATGGTGGAAAGTTGGTCACCAAAGAAAAACATGCGGAAAGAAAAAAAAAAGAGAAAAAAAAAAAAAAAAAGTAAAATGCGAACTGAGAAGACAGAAGAAGGGAAGAAGGTGCGGTTATTTGCAGGAGGTTGGATCCAATACATAATAGAAGAGAGGGAGTTCTTTAGGAGGCGAGACCAAGGTAGAACAGTGATTCCATTTTCAATTTATAATAGTTTAAACGCTCAGTTTTGTAACAATGAAATGTCAGTTTCTGCTCGTGGACGGATATTGTAAAAAGAAAATTTAAGGTTAGTTTAATTAACATTAATTAATGGTTAAAGTTATTAGTATTAATGTTAAAATAACGTTAGTTATAAATCGATTTAAATATTTTAATAGTTGTATACGATACCAGATTCAGGCGAAACTGAATTCATTGAAATCATATGGGAAAAGACCACGGTGCTGTGCTAGTTCAGGAGAAATCGAAAGCATTGGATTCTTCGTTAAACCGAATAACGCGCGAATCGATCAGCGGAAAATAAAGGTGAGTTTATTCTCACACATTTCTGAAATACTTGGATGTGTTAAATTCATATAATTTAATTGGTTGCCTTGGATGCCTATGGTTGCTTTAACGATTGACGTTAATTATATTATCGTTGCTAAAATATCTCTATGTACTGATATGAAAGATTTTAATGGTCTGTGTTGCAGGGAAGAACAGGTAGGAGGAACCAAACCGGTTCCTCAAATATTTATTTTGTTGTTATTTCATATTTTATATGAACTGTTCAAGACCCGTTGACTTTAAACCCTGTTGATTGTTGAATATGGTTGAGTTTTGAATCAGTAAATAGTATGGTCGATAAATAAATAGCAGATGGCCTAGATGTACACCGTTTTACAAAGATCGATTCATCGTCAGGTAAATCACTAGAAAAGAAGTTATGAAATTTTATTTTTACCAAATATAGATTTTTAAATATATTATTTTAAGTGAAGTTTTAAAAAGAGAATAAATCAACCACATCTATACTTTGATTGGTTTGACCAAAATCTACTGTGCGCGAAGCACGTGCTTATTAAGTGATTGTTATTAACCGATTTTATTTAGCTAATTCAAGTGACCAGAAGTAGCGTAACAGTAAGAACGGGTTTATATTGATATTGATTTAATAGAAATCAAAGTGAATAAAATTATGTAGATTTATCCATTTTCTATTTATTTAAATAGCAAGATTTGATAACGATTGATTAACAGGTTAGTCGTGTTTAGAGTTGAACAGTTAACGGCGTTAACTGGAATTGTTTATTAAATTAGTTCACTAATTTAAAGAGAGTAGTTAAACGAGATAAGTTATAAAAATGCGCCATTTAAAGAAGAGATGATATTTCATCAAGAAGTAATTAAAATGGGGATTTGTTGCGATAAGGGGAATGAGTATCGGGTTTTGGTATTACAACTGATATTTATCTTAAGATAAGAAGGTCGTTGATCAAGGTCTGAGAGGTAATTAAATACCCCAACTTGAACAACTTCAGAATTATCGAAGAATAATATTAGTCGTAATGGTGGAAATGTTTTGATAAAAAAATAACGTAACGTTATTTGAAATGTTGGTAATATGTATGACAAAATGCCAGATTTAAAGTGAATTTAAAGGGGTTAGAGAATATGAAATGTTATTTCGTTATAAAAGGAAATAAAAAGGGAGATTGGTGGAAGTATAACGGCATTTTCAAAGTATTGAAATGAGATTTTAATGGGTTTATTCTAAAAGAATGAGTGGTGGGTTTGGTCTTCAAATAGGAAGCCAAAAGAAGATGTCGTAATAATCATTTTACGAATGATAAGTGATTCGATAAGATAATAAGAAATGTTGTGGCCAAGTGATGCTATGTATAAACCAATGGGTTTGTTTGTTTTTTTTGGTTGTTTATTTTGATAGTTAAATAACCGACTATCAAAATTTGACCCAACGTTATTGGTACGGGAAGTCCGGGATCGAATTTATATTCGAAAACCATTCCGACCAATAAATACGAATACGTCGAAGATGCTGATCGAGATGGAGCAATTGAAGACCGTAAGTCTCCATGAGCGGAAGAACTATTGTTAAATACCTCTGGCTGATCCCCAGAGTTAACGATGATTCTGTCGTGATTGGAATCTGCGGATTGCAAGGACTTCTCGCTGCTGATCCATGGGGTGATTCCTATATTGGATGCAGTAGGAGGGTACCTTCGGTTCATCATGTTCCTGGATGACGTGTATGGACGATGTGAATGGTGGCTAGCTGTTTCCAAAGGTCGATTATAGCCTCAAGCCTCAACAACCGGGAAATGACAAAAATCGGGCAGGCAGCATGACTATGTGGGTCGCACCCATTAGGGTGTATTGTCACCATCTAGAGAATATTCATATTTGTTACTTCTTTTCATTTCTGTATCTCCCGGGGATTACGGTGGTCGCGCGACAAAAAGCCGTAAGGTGACAATATGCTCGATACACTCAAGAGAAATGAGTGGTCGGTCATGTGTGGGCCGGGTTGCAAGACGTTCTTGTTGAACCCAGTGTATTCGTCTCTAGAGATACACTAGCGGCAGGTGGTCCCATACCTTGTCATAGTTGGAAATCCAATCTCCAATAAGCGCCCGCGGTTTTGATTGTATACTATATATGTGGAGCGTGAGATGCAAGCGTTCTGCTAGATTCTATTTACTTGTATTTAGACACTATTATAATATCAGAAGAAGATATTGATTTCAAAACGATTTGGGTTATAGTAAGGTAAAAACCGTCCGTGTTTATGTGTGGGCTGGTCTTACTATTATCCTTTTGGTTCAAAAGGAATTTTCAAAGTTAAACAAGTTGGTTGCTGTATGAATTTATCACTGAAAAGTATTTCAGACTGATCCGGGTGAATTTTGTTTTAAATCAAATGTGCTCGGGTCAGACCGAGTACATTGTCAGGTTAGGTATCGCCTGGAGCTTCAGAAGAGGAGTTGAAGTCGAGACGTATTCCATATATATACCGGTACTAGTTTATTTTCCGCTGTGTGTTGTATTGATCTGAATGTATACTCTGATATTGTAATATACAGTTTTTGTTATAAGGTATTATTGATTATTATATTATGTTCGTTCCGCTGTGAGATTCTGATCTTCTTATTCTTCTATTCTAACATTTCTTTCTTTCTTCTCTCACCCTCTAACTTCTTTCTATTAGCTTTCTGGGTTTTCCGGTACTTGAGTTTGGACACGGGACGGGTTAGTGTCTGGATTCGAGTGTCGAAATACCCGGGTCGCTACAGTTGGTATCAGAGCAATGGTTTAGGAATAACCTTGGCTCTGTGGTGTAACTCGATAGAGATTGGGCTAGGAATACCCTAGATCGAGTTGAGTGTATATATATACACGAGAGTGCGTATTTGTATTTGAATATAAAATTATTTTTATATTGTTTTGACCCAATATATTTTATTGGAAGGTAAAATTTATTATTTTATCAAATTATTATTTGATTGGATGAAATAGAATCATTTCAAATATGAAATGAGAATTAAATTCAATTTTTTTTTTAAATGAATCTTATAAATTGAAATTGAAACAAGTCAACTGAAATCTGGCTTGTGTTGGGAAAGTGACAGTGAATAAATCCCAAATGAAATATTTGAAAATAAGTTGAATTGCGTGATTGGAGTTGATTGTATAGACTTGGTTTGAACAAACCGGAATGAGATGGAATTGATTCAGGTAATTGCATCAGAATGAGATATAAGGAAGGGGTTGGTATATCTAAATGGATTGCTAAACATAGTTACGACTATGAATTTAAAAGGTTTGTAGAATGTGTTAGGGATGAGTAATATGGATTTAAATTGGATTTAGAACCAATGAACGAGTTAGGCTTGTTAAAATGAGACCCGGGTGTAATAAATTTGAATGGTTTAATAAAACTAGAAGTAAATTTAAATTATAAAATTGGTGAATATGAAATTTGTTATAGAATGGAGTGAATCAGAACTTAACTAAAACTAGGTTATATATTGGATGATTTGTTTGTGTTGTATGATCTAGTTTATTAAATGATAGTTGGTTATGTTAAATTCGACAAACAAGTTAATAAGAAAATTGAATGGATTGAAAGGAAAGGAAAGTTCCAAGGTTATACAGACCTGAAAATGAATGGTTTTGATTTGTATGTACTGGAAGGGGGACAACGTGAATTAACAAAGAGTTCGGGTAGCAAGCTATATATATTGCATGGGGAAAGGCCGCGGTTCCTCTCGACTGGAAGGAGGTGGTTCCATCTAGCTGCCGGGGTCTGTGAATAGGCAAACGGTGGTAATTTCGTGAGAAAGGAAATCCAGCATAACGACTTTTGGATAGGATTATATGATATAACCCAGTATCAGTTTTTGAATTAGAAGCTGAGTAAAGGGCAGATTGCCAGAAGGCAATGATAATTGGGTTGATCACGGAGATTGAAGTACAGATTGAAAATGGAAGAGATGTTAGTTGCCAAACTTCGTGATTCGAGCATTGGAGTTGCCCGACAAAAAGGTAAACCTTAATATTATTGATTGGCCATTTGAATTTATACCCAAGATGGGTAGCCGCTTGGCGTTGTTTTCTTTGGATCAATATGAGAGGCCGAGAGTGCCATTTGTAGTTGTTTGGATCGAACAGTACAGAAGAGGTGCTGACGAATTTTTCGTAAATTTTTGAAATTTAGAAAAACATTATTTGATAATACTTTAAAAGAATTATTTTGTAATTGCGGTTGGAGCATTCTTTTTACCTAGCAATTTCGAGGACGAAATTTATTTAAGGGGGGAAGAATGTAACGACCCAGATTTTTAGCTATTTGATTCGAATATTTAAATTTGTTTTAAATATTATATTTGAATTAATTATGTAATCTAATATCGAATTCATTTATTAAACGACGAATGAGCATTTATATTTATATTTTAAATTATAAAACGAACTCGAAACAGCGCGGTAGTTCGTGAAATGGAATTTCAACTTCAATTTACTATACTGAATTCGTGTTAAGCCGGATTTCGGTGAAACAAGAAGCGTCTGAATCTAGTTGATAATATTTTTCTAATAGAAGAGAAAAATCGAGTTTTCGTATTGTAAATTTTATTTTTCGTCCAAATCAAATTTTCAAATAGTCGCTATAGAATCGTTCAACGACCGTAACAGTTTATTTGAAATAACTGCATACTGGATTCGAATTTAGACAAGGTTCTTTTGAGACGTAGTGTTAATTTAATTTTTAGAATTTTACTGTAATTTTTAATTAATTAAATAAGCAACTTTTTATTTGGAGTATTTCGCACCCTATATCAATATTTTGGGGTTTCTAAATATGAGTCAACCTACCGATATTATTACATTTTTGGGATCGTGGCGCATCGCTGGACACGATCATATTTTTATTTCTGTCCGTAACGGCTCGGATATGAACAAAATTTTATATGACGCGGTGCACTACAAGTTTAAAACATAAAATAAATAAGAGATGCGCATGCCCAAAAATATCTCTGCCAACCCATAGTTCATTAAAATCTAAAGTGACAAAACGAAATGTGAAACCCATCACCTAAAACATGGAGTATCATTCCCTATACAATTGCAGCATACTCCATGCATTTACTGAACATACTACATGCACGCATTGCCATTCTTTCTTCCGTATATCACGCTTGAAGGAAATATCATGCCACTATTCAATTCTACCATTTAGCAGTAGGTTCATGCGTAATCTAATCTACCCCTTAGCCTAAATATCTAATATAAGACAAAGCAAATATATAAATGAATATAGGCTGCATGTGTTCCATTACCTATGGCTTAAATCTTAAGCAAACCAAAGTCCACCCCTAAGTTGTGTATAGTTACTCTATATTGGACTGAACGTACCCTGTTGCGGACAAAAAAAGAAAACACGCACATGCTACCTGTACAAATAAACATATGCAGCCTACCCTATTCTCCTGTAACCTCTACCTACACATCAACACAGTCTCAATGAACGCACACAGTACCAAATCATGTGCAAGCCTTAATGAGAAGAAACAGGCATTTAAAACTTGTCTGTACAAAGGCAAAACCTACCGCCAACCTAATAAACTAAGCAGCAGACCTATGCACCTTTTAGTGCCGTGGGTGCCAAGGTGCTGGACATTATATATACATGTTCTTGTCCATTTCAGCACCAAACTACCGAGAAAAGAAAAAATGGTGGTTTCACTTATAAAAAAAAAAAAAAAAAAGAAGAAGGGAAAGGCGAAACTGGAAGGGTATGGACTATGGAGCCATTGGTTTTGCTGGGAAGGAAAAGGTGGCATAAATGGGGGGGGGGACGTGAGCAGCATGCATGGTGGAAAGTTGGTCACCAAAGAAAAACATGCGGAAAGAGAAAAAAAAAAAAAAAGTAAAATGCGAACTGAGAAGACAGAAGAAGGGAAGAAGGTGCGGTTATCTGCAGGAGGTTGGATCCAATACATAATAGAAGAGAGGGAGTTCTTTAGGAGGCGAGACCAAGGTAGAACAGTGATTCCATTTTCAATTTATAATAGTTTAAACGCTCAGTTTTGTAACAATGAAATGTCAGTTTCTGCTCGTGGACGGATATTGTAAAAAGAAAATTTAAGGTTAGTTTAATTAACATTAATTAATGGTTAAAGTTATTAGTATTAATGTTAAAATAACGTTAGTTATAAATCGATTTAAATATTTTAATAGTTGTATACGATACCAGATTCAGGCGAAACTGAATTCATTGAAATCATATGGGAAAAGACCACGGTGCTGTGCTAGTTCAGGAGAATCCGAAAGCATTGGATTCTTCGTTAAACCGAATAACGCGCGAATCGATCAGCGGAAAATAAAGGTGAGTTTATTCTCACACATTTCTGAAATACTTGGATGTGTTAAATTCATATAATTTAATTGGTTGCCTTGGATGCCTATGGTTGCTTTAACGATTGACGTTAATTATATTATCGTTGCTAAAATATCTCTATGTACTGATATGAAAGATTTTAATGGTCTGTGTTGCAGGGAAGAACAGGTAGGAGGAACCAAACCGGTTCCTCAAATATTTATTTTGTTGTTATTTCATATTTTATATGAACTGTTCAAGACCCGTTGACTTTAAACCCTGTTGATTGTTGAATATGGTTGAGTTTTGAATCAGTAAATAGTATGGTCGATAAATAAATAGCAGATGGCCTAGATGTACACCGTTTTACAAAGATCGATTCATCGTCAGGTAAATCACTAGAAAAGAAGTTATGAAATTTTATTTTTACCAAATATAGATTTTTAAATATATTATTTTAAGTGAAGTTTTAAAAAGAGAATAAATCAACCACATCTATACTTTGATTGGTTTGACCAAAATCTACTGTGCGCGAAGCACGTGCTTATTAAGTGATTGTTATTAACCGATTTTATTTAGCTAATTCAAGTGACCAGAAGTAGCGTAACAGTAAGAACGGGTTTATATTGATATTGATTTAATAGAAATCAAAGTGAATAAAATTATGTAGATTTATCCATTTTCTATTTATTTAAATAGCAAGATTTGATAACGATTGATTAACAGGTTAGTCGTGTTTAGAGTTGAACAGTTAACGGCGTTAACTGGAATTGTTTATTAAATTAGTTCACTAATTTAAAGAGAGTAGTTAAACGAGATAAGTTATAAAAATGCGCCATTTAAAGAAGAGATGATATTTCATCAAGAAGTAATTAAAATGGGGATTTGTTGCGATAAGGGGAATGAGTATCGGGTTTTGGTATTACAACTGATATTTATCTTAAGATAAGAAGGTCGTTGATCAAGGTCTGAGAGGTAATTAAATACCCCAACTTGAACAACTTCAGAATTATCGAAGAATAATATTAGTCGTAATGGTGGAAATGTTTTGATAAAAAAATAACGTAACGTTATTCGAAATGTTGGTAATATGTATGACAAAATGCCAGATTTAAAGTGAATTTAAAGGGGTTAGAGAATATGAAATGTTATTTCGTTATAAAAGGAAATAAAAAGGGAGATTGGTGGAAGTATAACGGCATTTTCAAAGTATTGAAATGAGATTTTAATGGGTTTATTCTAAAAGAATGAGTGGTGGGTTTGGTCTTCAAATAGGAAGCCAAAAGAAGATGTCGTAATAATCATTTTACGAATGATAAGTGATTCGATAAGATAATAAGAAATGTTGTGGCCAAGTGATGCTATGTATAAACCAATGGGTTTGTTTGTTTTTTTTGGTTGTTTATTTGATAGTTAAATAACCGACTATCAAAATTTGACCCAACGTTATTGGTACGGGAAGTCCGGGATCGAATTTATATTCGAAAACCATTCCGACCAATAAATACGAATACGTCGAAGATGCTGATCGAGATGGAGCAATTGAAGACCGTAAGTCTCCATGAGCGGAAGAACTATTGTTAAATACCTCTGGCTGATCCCCAGAGTTAACGATGATTCTGTCGTGATTGGAATCTGCGGATTGCAAGGACTTCTCGCTGCTGATCCATGGGGTGATTCCTATATTGGATGCAGTAGGAGGGTACCTTCGGTTCATCCTGTTCCTGGATGACGTGTATGGACGATGTGAATGGTGGCTAGCTGTTTCCAAAGGTCGATTATAGCCTCAAGCCTCAACAACCGGGAAATGACAAAAATCGGGCAGGCAGCATGACTATGTGGGTCGCACCCATTAGGGTGTATTGTCACCATCTAGAGAATATTCATATTTGTTACTTCTTTTCATTTCTGTATCTCCCGGGGATTACGGTGGTCGCGCGACAAAAAGCCGTAAGGTGACAATATGCTCGATACACTCAAGAGAAATGAGTGGTCGGTCATGTGTGGGCCGGGTTGCAAGACGTTCTTGTTGAACCCAGTGTATTCGTCTCTAGAGATACACTAGCGGCAGGTGGTCCCATACCTTGTCATAGTTGGAAATCCAATCTCCAATAAGCGCCCGCGGTTTTGATTGTATACTATATATGTGGAGCGTGAGATGCAAGCGTTCTGCTAGATTCTATTTACTTGTATTTAGACACTATTATAATATCAGAAGAAGATATTGATTTCAAAACGATTTGGGTTATAGTAAGGTAAAAACCGTCCGTGTTTATGTGTGGGCTGGTCTTACTATTATCCTTTTGGTTCAAAAGGAATTTTCAAAGTTAAACAAGTTGGTTGCTGTATGAATTTATCACTGAAAAGTATTTCAGACTGATCCGGGTGAATTTTGTTTTAAATCAAATGTGCTCGGGTCAGACCGAGTACATTGTCAGGTTAGGTATCGCCTGGAGCTTCAGAAGAGGAGTTGAAGTCGAGACGTATTCCATATATATACCGGTACTAGTTTATTTTCCGCTGTGTGTTGTATTGATCTGAATGTATACTCTGATATTGTAATATACAGTTTTTGTTATAAGGTATTATTGATTATTATATTATGTTCGTTCCGCTGTGAGATTCTGATCTTCTTATTCTTCTATTCTAACATTTCTTTCTTTCTTCTCTCACCCTCTAACTTCTTTCTATTAGCTTTCTGGGTTTTCCGGTACTTGAGTTTGGACACGGGACGGGTTAGTGTCTGGATTCGAGTGTCGAAATACCCGGGTCGCTACAATTAGTTTACAAAATATATTCAGAATAAAGTAAACACAATTTTCTAGTACTTTATGCTACATAAAATATAGAATACTTGGACATATCATCACACGATAATACTAGAATTCAGGTACGATTTTCCCTAAAACATGCACCTTTAGGAAATTCATAACAAATTCATACCATCATAACAATTCATAAAATTTGAAACACATCTCCATAATCATTCAAAACACATTATGCAAAGGTTTCACATTATTTGGAGATCTCTATTAAGGGTTTGACACTATGACTTATTCATTTTCATGTATGACGATGACATACAAAATCAACTTATGGCACATAACCAATATGGGTAATTAACAACAACATATATTCGTCAATAACAACACAAAATCTACACGAATAATAAAAACAACTTTCGGATATACCAAGATAACTGAAATCATATGGGTAAAGTATATTATTCACCTTGGTTGGGTAGAGATGATGAGATTTGTTGATGAATTATTCCAATCTCTGAGTTTTCCTTGCTTTATCTTCCTCTTCTTCCCCTCACTTGTAATGTCCGTCCTTTCATTAATTTCCTTTTAGCTTTCGTTTAGGTTATAAAACAAGGATTGTGAATGAAATGTGGGGAACATGATACATATATACATGTGCCGAAAGTTCCAATTTCACCCTCGTTGTGTCACCATTCCTTATGCATGTTTTATTTAGTTACAAAGGCCAACCTTCTAATTAACTTATTAATAACAAATCCCTTTACCTCACCCAACATATTATTCCAATTTAATAACAAAAATAAATTATTGAATGATTTTATCACTAAAACCAGGGATGTTACATCCTCCTCTCTTAAGGAATATCGTCCTCGAAATTTAGACAGGGACCAACAAATATAGTGATAAGGAATCAAGCAACAATTCTATCTAAAAAGCAATAAGGGTCATACCATGAAAAATTCTCGATATGCTTCTCTAATTCTACTTTCGGTTTTCAAGTGCAATCTCTTTTGTCAGCACTCCACTGGACTTTCACCAGTTTAACAGTCTTGCTTCTCAATTCCCTTTCGTCACTTTCTATAATTCTCTTTGGTTTTCTTTCTACGGCTAGATTAGGTTCTACCACTAACTCTTCCGAAGCCTTCAGATCCAGGTATCATCGGGATCATGCACATACTTTTATAAGTTCGACACATGGAACATGTTATGGACTCCTATAAAGTTATCTAATAGCACTACTCAATAAACAAGCTTTCCGATCCTTTTCGACATAGGGAAAGGTCCTACATACTTGGACGCAAATTTTCGGGATTTCCCAAAATGAAACACACCCTTCATCGGTGATATCTTGACAAAAACTCTATCTCCAATCGAAAATTCCAAATCCTTACGCATTTAATCAGTGTAGCTCTTCTGCTTGGACCAAGCTTCCATTATCTACTTTCGAATGATCTCAGTCCTCTCGGTGGTCTCCCTTACTAATTTGGGACCAAGAACCAATATGTCGCCTATCTCCAACCAACATGATGGTGATGTACACGGTTTCCCGTATAAAGCTACGAAGGGCGTCAATCCTATATTAGTCTGAAAACTATTGTTATAGGGAAATTACACTAAATATAAATGGTATTCCAATGAACCTCCAAAATTCAATACACAATCTCTTAACAGATCTTGCAATACCTTATTTACCCTTTCGATATGATCATCCGTCCGTGGATGATACACAATACTTGTCTTAAGCTTCGTTCCCGATGCCTTATGCAGTCTATTCCAAAATTCATTGGTAGATAGTGGATCCCTATTTCTTACAACACTACTAGATATTCCATGAAGACTTACTATATTTATTATAAACAACTCTTCCAAAACCAATGTCGTCCTATTAGACATAGGGATAAAATGGGCACTCTTAGTTAGTCTGTCCGCAACAGCCCATATGCTTTCGTTCCTATTGTTTTTGGTAACCCATCTACAAAGTTCATGGATATCGAATCCCACTTTAAAATTGGAGTATCCAACAGTTGAAGCAAACCATTTAGCTTTTATTGTTCGGCTTTCACTTGCTGGAAGTTTTGGCGCTGCTTCACCCACAAGCCTACATCCTTCTTCACGCCTTTCTAATGAAAACTTTATCTTCATATCTTGGTACATCTTGGTACCACCAGGGTGTATAGTAAACTTAGAATGATGACATTCCCCAAAAACTTCTTTTCTTAAATCACCAACATCCGGAACGTATGGTTTTCCCCTCTTCCTTAACCAACTGTTTCGATCAAGGGTATATCCTTCCGAGCTATTAACTTGTACTGCAACTTTGAGATTTATGATCCTTTTGGCTAAGGAGAGATCTTCTTCCTGCTTAGAAGAAATATTCTTAATCAACACTAGTCGAACTTGTAACACCCCACATTTTTTTACAATTAAATAATTATATAATGCATATGTGTATATATATGCATAGACATAAATATATAAAAGAAGAATAAAATAATGGTAATAAATGATTGCATGTAATAAATACATGCATTGAAAAAGAAGAAAAGACTAATGCAAATATAAATGCAATGCATACGTTAAAAGAAAGAAGAAATTGGTTGCATGCAGTATAAATACGTTGCATGCGATGATTTACAAATATTATGCATTAATAATAAGAGAGAAATGAAAGAAAAAGAGGCATGAAAAATGATACGATTGCATGCAATGGTTTAAATAAATGATTACAACAAACATGAAAAAGCAGAATAAGAAAAGAACAATGACCACCGTTGTTCTAAGCCTTGTTAAGCCTAAGTATTCTGGTTGGTTAGAGCATGTGGCTTTCATGCAAGAGGTACAGAGTTTGATCCCCGCCGACGCCATATTTTTGTTTTAAGGGAATGACTAAAATAACACATGTTCTAAAGACAAAATATGTACAAACGCACATATAAGGAAAAGCATACATATAAGGAAGTACAGAAAAATATATGTATATATGTATATGAGAATATGTATGTATATATGTGCAAATATATATATATATATATACATACAAAAATGAAATTCAAGATAAGGCTGCAATCAAAGAAATATTATAAGCATTAATAATGACTTAAGCACCGTTTGAATTTTGAAATCGAAATAAAAGTTGTGCATATATATATATATATATATATATATATATATATACACGTGTAAAATAGGCATTAGAAGTTTTGTATACATATACGGAGATTATATGTAAATATAATATTAAAATAAATTCCATAAATTCAAACGTTTAAAATAAAGTTAACAAATAAACTTCTATGCCAAAACAGCTCGCGGGACCCATAGGGGGTCGACCCACCCATAAGGGACTGAAACGACCCAAACTTCCCCTTACAGGAAAGCCGGGATTGAGTTGAGAACACGATGCATCAGAACACGAACAGTAGAACATTTGATTGCTATTACAACAATTTATATCAGAGTACAAGAATATATCAGAGTTCAAATAAATATTACACAGCGGAAATAAAATAAGACCTGAGATTAAAATACATAGCAGTGGAAATTAAATGTATAAATACAATGTACAGCGGAAATACATCGTCTAGCACAACTAAAAGAAATACACGGATACAAAGCTTTCCGAATATAGCTCCAGCTGTAAACCAGGAACCTATTAAAAAAAATCTGCAAAACCAAAACTACTAGCTGCATGTGTGGAAAATATGAGCACCCAGAGTTTAGGTAGGAACAATAAACTCCGAGTCAGTCATGTGACTGGTGTGAGAACCAGAACAGTTATCAAATCTTTAATTTAAAGGTTGGGAAATCATGGGATCACGCCTATAACACATAATGAGTTTACTCCACATGAATACTATTTTAATATAAAACAACGCTATGCTTTTTGGAAAATGAAGCTATTATAAGACTCTGGTCCCATCACACAATGCAACACAAGCCGGAGGAAAGAGTTTTCCCTTATAATAGCCAAACATGCTTGGTACGTTTAAAACAAATCATTCTTGATATTACTAAAAGGGCATAGTGTCATAAACAACTTCAATATAAATGTATCAATCCTAGACGGCATGGGTACCATATATCATATCACCATACTAGTTCTACAACTAAAACCAAAAAAAGTCGTATTGGAAATTGGATTTCCTTCTACGAGTCGAGGCAAGGGATGGCTCCTCCCGTTTCGAGACATTTAAGCAAATACCTTAGGATTATACACTCTCGGCAACCCTTGGATGCTTAAGGGCCGGTCCATACTTACGTTAGTGGATTGGTTATTCCTGAACACACGTTTCCCGGTACTATCGGACCTATCTCTGAGCCACTAGGGACTCAATAATCGAGGCGCCTCATTCCATCATCCACATAAGTAAAAATGTCTGTGCTCCATACCATGACACCACTCCTAGCTAGAAAGAAACTTTGTGCACTCCCTGTAGTTATAATCCCGTTATTGACTAATACCGGGTGTGAGTCTCGCGAATTAATGCTATACACAAAGCTATGCTAAATAAAGATGTGCTTTGATCATCAACCACAAGGCATTTCTTTTCAACAAAAGCCTTGATCTATGCAACTCAGCATGTCACATTGTCAATCCATACCGTACCACTGATTTCCACTAATATATAACCTCTAAGCTCGTACGTCTCTGAGAAGGGTGTTATGCAAGAGAATAAATTCTCCTCCACCAAACAGAAATATATTCAGTAGAGATCAACGAATTCAGTATAAAGGGATCAATGTCAGACATACCATCCATTTACAAATCCGTTCTGGGTCTGAACGAAGCCGGATGCACCTTATTCGTTGTCCCATATGTCCAATGCAGGAGAGATGTCCTTGCATATCCGGTCGATCTCCAAGTATGTTTGGACGATCACCACTTATTACCTTGTCTTGGGTGTACGACCCAATCAAGACATCAGTAATCATCCAAACGATGTGAAGGTCTCCAGTCTTTAACCACTGTCTTCATCGTCGACTTTTAGTCGTCGTATCAGTTATATAGAATGGGATAAACCCGATCTTTCCAAATAGCTTTCGTATTTTACAATCAATAATCAAGTTCTATAAAAACACATCATACGCCTCATTCCAATTCAGATTATTCTTTTATTCAAATATTCGCATTATTAGGGAAAGGTTCCCATTAATTTTATCAAAGATAAGTTCATTTAAACTATTTCTTTAATCTTCCTTTGGATATACATTTCAAAAGATTTTGTTTTTTCTTTTCACAATTCTATAACAAATTAAGGTTTATCAACTAGTCGGGATTAGCGAACTTTACTAAAGTAATCATTTATTTATTAATCCTAATCCCAACCTATACATCCCATGGAGCAAAACTAGTAGTACTGTAACAACCCGAAAATCTGGGCCAGTTTAAAATTTTTATTTTGGCAATTTTAGCGAATTTTGAATATTTAAAATGAATTATTTTAAATAATATCGACGAGAAATTTATTTTGAATATAATTCGAACGTATATATTATACGCGTCGTCGTTAGAATATAAATAATTATTTATAATTATAAATAGAATGGAAAATGGCGCGGTAGTTCGATAATTCGATTTCAAACTTCAATTGAATGTACCGGGTGCAAAACAATCCGGATTTTAGTGAAACCAAAAATAATGGAATCTAATAGTGGATATCTTTCCAACGAATCGGGAAAATCAAGATTTCATATCAGGAATCAAAAGAAATGTCCAGTTGAAAATTCTGAATAGTCGCTATGGAATTCAGGCCCTTAAAAATGGACATTTTGCAAACGAGCTCGGATTTCGACGAAACCACTTTTGTTGGGTCCGTGATGTTAAATTATTGCTAGATTCCAAGTTTCATAATTTTTCGAATCAATATGTGAGCGTGGCAAAGGAAAACGCGTTTTGACCATTTCAGTTGATTTTAATCGACTGGAAATTGGCCATTTTTCTAACGGTCTCAGAATTCGACGAAATTAGTTTTGTTAGGACCGTATCGTCAATACGAAACTAGAAAATATTTTTCTAGAATTTTTCTAGTTAGTATGTGACCCCGGTAATTTGAAATGTACGTTTAAAATTCAATATAAGGATTTAAATTGTAAATTCAACGGAAACTGATTGTAACGATCAAACCAGCTTACGATACATATCCCATTGTGTTCGGAATGGGGGTAAAACGCTATGGACGACAGGCGGTGGACCTCGTTTCGAGATCGTATGTAAAAGTCAACCCTGGAGCAAAAATTTAATAATTAAATAATAAAATTAAATAAAAAAAAACAAACCCACCTTTCCCCTTTTCTCTTCTGTTTGCCCCCCCCCCCCCCCCCCCCGTTACATTATAACAGAACGAAGAAAGAAAGAAAAAAAAAGGGAAACCTAATCCTAAAATCGCGCCGCCGCCCCGACCTGGAAGCCACCGCCGACGAACCCTTCGCCGAAGCCTCGCAACCTCCTCCCTCCAGACGACGCTACCCTCGACCCAAATCGGAGCGCCTCATCGCGACATCACCGAGCGCCTCCACCCACGAACCACCGCCGACTCCTCCTCCTCCCATTCGAAATCGGTGAGCGTTTAATTTTGTTTTATCTTTTGTTTTTGTTTTACAGTAAACATATAAACTGTTTTTTTATATGATTTGAAAACTGTTTTTTTTATATATATAAAGTTTTAAAAACTGATTTGAAAAGAATTGAAAACTGATTTGAAAAGAATTAAAAACTGATTTCTTTAAAAAGTAAAAATCATATTTTTATTTATTGAAAGTCGAAGTAAAAATCATATTTTTATTTATTGAAAGTCGAAGTAAAAATCATATTTTTATATATTGAAAGTCGAAAGAAAAATCAGATTTTTATATATTGAATAACATAGTAAAAATTCGATTTTTACATATGTAGAGAATACGGGTGAAAGCGACAAAAGGCGAAGATTTCTATAAAGGAAGAATCGTGTAGTTGGATAGCTATTGGTGAGGATTTCTCACTCTTCAATTTCTTTTTATAATTTTATATATGTGTTGAAAATGGAAGTGAATTGCTATATATAAATATCTATATATATATATATACGCCCCTCGTCCACAAACCATGGACGATATTTATTGGTTGAAATTGTTGTGAAAATTGATTGATAGCGAAGTGAAACAACATATATATGAAAAGTGAAATTTATATATATATAGCGAAGTGGAATAACATATATATGAAAAGTGAAATTTATATATATATAGCAAAGTGAAATTTATATATATATATATAGCGAAGTGAAATTTATATATATCGAAAGTGAAAATATCGAATATGTTGAAAGTGAAAATATCATATATGTTGAAAGTGAAAATATCATATATGTTGAAAGTGAAAATATCAAATATATTGAAAGAGAAAATATTGAATATATTGAAAGTGAAAATATCATATATGTTGAAAGTGAAAATATCGAATATATTGAAAGTGAAAATATCAAATATATTGAAAGAGAAAATATCGAATATATTGAAAGTGAAAATATCGAATATATTGAAAGTGAAAATATCGTATATATTGAATGTGAAAATATCGTATATATTAAAAAGTGAATATATATATATATATATGAAATGAAAACGATGCATATGAAATATTCGAATTGAATAGAATAGAAAATGAATTCGAATTGAATAGAATAGAAAATGAATTCGAATTGAATAAAATAGAAAATGAATTCGAATTGAACTGAATAGAAAATGAATTCGAATTGAATAGAATAGAAAATGAATTCGAATTGAATAAAATAGAAAATGAATTCGAATTGAATAAAATAGAAAATGAATTCGAATTGAACTGAATAGAAAATGAATTCGAATTGAACTGAATAGAAATGAATTCGAAATAAATAAAATAGTAAACGAATTCGAAATGAATTGAATAGAAAACGAATTCGAATTGAATTGAATAGAAAACGAATTCGAATTGAATTGAATAGAAAACGAATTCGAATTGAATTGAATAGAAAACGAATTCAAATGGAATTGAAAACGAATTGAAATGAATTCAAATTGAATTGAAATTTGAATTGAATAGAAATGAATTTTAACACGAATTTATAAAGAAGAATTCAATTTTGCTTTGAATTGAAATGGAAGTTGAAATGAATTTTGAAAGGAATTTAAAACTATTTATAAACTTCGTTTTAAATAGAAATCGTCGAAATATATATTATATATATTATATATATTATATAATGGCCTGAATAGAACGCGTCGCGCCGCGGCAGTTCGTGAATTTCGACCATTTATTTCAAACGGACATTACGGGAGATCCGACCGTCGGATTCTCCTGAAACCGGAACCGTTGGGTTCGTATCGAAAAGGGCTTTCTAACGAATATTATAAATTAGAAATCTAACGGTTGGATTTGGAGTTATGTCCAAATCAAATTTGAAAAAGGTCGTTGTAAGTGCAGTTCGATGGCCGTTGATGGAAATCGACTGTACGGACCTTGATAAAATTATTAAAAATAGTAATAATTTGTGTGAAATCATAAGAAATGATTGGTGAAGAATTGGGATGAAAAACTCCATATTTGAAAAGATAAAAATAGATTTTTATCGAAATGAACTAGTTGTTAAGTAGAAAAATAATCCAATGGTTATAAATAAATAAATTGGATTAGAGTTAAATTGAAATTATCAATGGATATTTTCGATATTGGATTCCATGATTATACAGATATTGTGATGGGAATTTGGAAGATATCGATATCGTTATTCCCGATATGATATCTGTTGGTTTCAGGATTTGATGTTGAATATAAGCCAATACTCTCTCTATTTAAAACCTTATATTTAATGTCAAATTTGATTGATTGATGGTTTGGATTGTGCTCGACCAGTTTATGAGCAAAATATGCTTTTGCATTTAGCATTGGGTTGGGTTGAAAATATCTGTGTGCTAACGCCTTGTGAAACACTTCACGATTTGACGATAAGGTGTTTAGCGATGTTGTGTTCATTTCAAATTTAACGAATGATTGTGAAATGATATTTTTCTTAAGTGAAAAGAAATGTATTCCCGATTTTGGACAGGGAATGTTTTATAAAACAGAAAGGATTTCGAGGCCCAAAACCCGATGATTTCTAAAATGATTTAGAAATGTATTATATGTTACATTGTGGTTCATCGTGTATTCGATTAGTTGCTATTGATGATGTATCTGTTTGGTGGCGGAGAATTTATTCTCTTGCTTAACACCCTTCTTTGAGACGTACGAGCTCAAAGGTTATGTGATTAATAGTGACTGATCATATGCGTGAATTACTGATGTGAAGTACTATATTTTGAAAGTACTTGTGATTATTACGTTGTAAAATGATTTTCCCTACTTCGGGATATGAAATGATTTAGTATGTGGCTAAAGATTCGGGTAACCCTGAGACTAAAAGTATGGGTGAGAGGGCGGTGTATGCTCTCCATGAGTGGGAGGTGCATCGTCGGTGTAGCCTACTCCTACGTGGGGTAGGTGCACATATATATATCGAGTTGCGAGGTGCGTACCCTTTGCCTTGTCGATGGGGAGCACGATATTTGGTTGCATACTTGTTTGTATGCATTGTTATGTTTTGGAATTCATATTTCCAAATGTTTTGATTTGAGATCCCGAAGTGAAATCTACTTTAGATAGAAAGTTAGATATGTATTTCAAATGATTTGAAATAAGAATCGGGAATAAAATCCAAAGGAATAATTTCTGTAAATTGAATTGGATTTAGAAAATCTAAGTGTAGTGATTAATCTAAGTGGGTAGATTGGGATATTGCATGTTGATTGATGCATAGTAGATCCATATATCTATATTGATTGTTGTTTATACACTGGCTTTCATGGGGGTAAACCCGTTCCGCGAAAGTGGCGTGGTCCCGTGATTTGCATTATTTTTGGAACAAAGTTAACAACTGTTTTTGAGTTCTCACACCAGTCCCATGACTGACCTGTAGTTTGCTTTTCCCTTGCGAACTCGGGTGCCCCTATTTTCCACGGGCAGCCGAGTAGTTTTATTTTGCAGATGTTTTGAGCAGGATTCTGGATTGAAGCTTTAAGCTGTGTCCAGACATTTACAGTCTTCCGCTGTGTAGTTTATATTCCCGCTGTGCATTGTTTTACATTTATGTAAATTTATCTTCCGCTGTGTATTATATTTCGATATACTCTGATATTATGTACTCTGATGTAACATTATTATGATGTCTATTGAAGTCTTCTGTTATTTGTTCTGATGTGTTGTATACCCAAAGTTAGCGTATGCGGGATTCAAACGGTATTGGTCGATTTAGCGATCGATTAGGTCCGGGCGAAACCCGTGTCGTTACACGTGGTATCAGAGCTTTGGTTAAACTCAAATCTTTGGGGTACAACTCGTTAGAACTGAACAAAAGACTCATCAGAGGTAGGATTAGTAATGTCCTATAAAAGAATCCTCATTAGAGATAGAATCAGTAGCATTCTAGAATGAGTGACTCATTAGAGATGGGGTTAGAAATGCCCCAGAATGAGTCGAGAGTTATTTGTTTATAAATAACGTATTTGTGATTATATATATAATCTGGTTTTAGAAAATATGATTTTAAATATATAAAATTATATATTTGAAAATATAATCAATTAATTGATTGATGTTTGTGTTGTTGGTTTACTTGTTTGATAATTTTTAACCATTTAGCCAATTGAACCAAATAGTAAACTGTATTGAAAATTGGTCGCATTTGCATGCATGTACATATACTTATATTGAACAGGTCATAGCAAGGAGGCTAGAGCCAGAGAATAAAATTTGTTTGCCCGACAAATAGGTACATGTTTACTACATAATTTCCTGTTTTGTTTGGGTGATGATTTTGAGCCTGTTGGCTAGCCGCTTGGCTTTTTCTTTTTCTTTTTGAGATTAGAAGGACCGGGACGCTATTTGCGATTTCCCGATGCTCCCATTGCAGGGGAGGTTATGGCGAAATTTTAAAAAAATTTAGGGTGTTAGCCAAATTTTTGAAATTTTGAAAATTCTCAAAAACTAAAGAGTTGGAGAATGGAAGCCTGATCGATCGTAGAGCTGAATAATCAAACCACTTTCGACTTTGTTCCTTTTCGGGGACGAAAAGTTTTAAGTGGGGGAGATTGTAACAACCCGAAAATCTGGGCCAGTTTAAAATTTTTATTTTGGCAATTTTAGCGAATTTTGAATATTTAAAATGAATTATTTTAAATAATATCGACGAGAAATTTATTTTGAATATAATTCGAACGTATATATTATACGCGTCGTCGTTAGAATATAAATAATTATTTATAATTATAAATAGAATGGAAAATGGCGCGGTAGTTCGATAATTCGATTTCAAACTTCAATTGAATGTACCGGGTGCAAAACAATCCGGATTTTAGTGAAACCAAAAATAATGGAATCTAATAGTGGATATCTTTCCAACGAATCGGGAAAATCAAGATTTCATATCAGGAATCAAAAGAAATGTCCAGTTGAAAATTCTGAATAGTCGCTATGGAATTCAGGCCCTTAAAAATGGACATTTTGCAAACGAGCTCGGATTTCGACGAAACCACTTTTGTTGGGTCCGTGATGTTAAATTATTGCTAGATTCCAAGTTTCATAATTTTTCGAATCAATATGTGAGCGTGGCAAAGGAAAACGCGTTTTGACCATTTCAGTTGATTTTAATCGACTGGAAATTGGCCATTTTTCTAACGGTCTCAGAATTCGACGAAATTAGTTTTGTTAGGACCGTATCGTCAATACGAAACTAGAAAATATTTTTCTAGAATTTTTCTAGTTAGTATGTGACCCCGGTAATTTGAAATGTACGTTTAAAATTCAATATAAGGATTTAAATTGTAAATTCAACGGAAACTGATTGTAACGATCAAACTAGCTTACGATACATATCCCATTGTGTTCGGAATGGGGGTAAAACGCTATGGACGACAGGCGGTGGACCTCGTTCCGAGATCGTATGTAAAAGTCAACCCTGGAGCAAAAATTTAATAATTAAATAATAAAATTAAATAAAAAAAAACAAACCCACCTTTCCCCTTTTCTCTTCTGTTTGCCCCCCCCCCCGTTACATTATAACAGAACGAAGAAAGAAAAAAAAAAAAAAGGGAAACCTAATCCTAAAATCGCGCCGCCGCCCCCGACCTGGAAGCCACCGCCGACACCGCCGACGAACCCTTCGCCGAAGCCTCGCAACCTCCTCCCTCCAGACGACGCTACCCTCGACCCAAATCGGAGCGCCTCATCGCGACATCACCGAGCGCCTCCACCCACGAACCACCGCCGACTCCTCCTCCTCCCATTCGAAATCGGTGAGCGTTTAATTTTGTTTTTTCTTTTGTTTTTGTTTTACAGTAAACATATAAACTGTTTTTTTATATGATTTGAAAACTGTTTTTTTTATATATATAAAGTTTTAAAAACTGATTTGAAAAGAATTGAAAACTGATTTGAAAAGAATTAAAAACTGATTTCTTTAAAAAGTAAAAATCATATTTTTATTTATTGAAAGTCGAAGTAAAAATCATATTTTTATTTATTGAAAGTCGAAGTAAAAATCATATTTTTATATATTGAAAGTCGAAAGAAAAATCAGATTTTTATATATTGAATAACATAGTAAAAATTCGATTTTTACATATGTAGAGAATACGGGTGAAAGCGACAAAGGCGAAGATTTCTATAAAGGAAGAATCGTGTAGTTGGATAGCTATTGGTGAGGATTTCTCACTCTTCAATTTCTTTTTATAATTTTATATATGTGTTGAAAATGGAAGTGAATTGCTATATATAAATATCTATATATATATATATATATATACGCCCCTCGTCCACAAACCATGGACGATATTTATTGGTTGAAATTGTTGTGAAAATTGATTGATAGCGAAGTGAAACAACATATATATGAAAAGTGAAATTTATATATATATAGCGAAGTGGAATAACATATATATGAAAAGTGAAATTTATATATATATAGCAAAGTGAAATTTATATATATATAGCGAAGTGAAATTTATATATATCGAAAGTGAAAATATCGAATATGTTGAAAGTGAAAATATCATATATGTTGAAAGTGAAAATATCATATATGTTGAAAGTGAAAATATCAAATATATTGAAAGAGAAAATATTGAATATATTGAAAGTGAAAATATCATATATGTTGAAAGTGAAAATATCGAATATATTGAAAGTGAAAATATCAAATATATTGAAAGAGAAAATATCGAATATATTGAAAGTGAAAATATCGAATATATTGAAAGTGAAAATATCGTATATATTGAATGTGAAAATATCGTATATATTAAAAAGTGAATATATATATATATATGAAATGAAAACGATGCATATGAAATATTCGAATTGAATAGAATAGAAAATGAATTCGAATTGAATAGAATAGAAAATGAATTCGAATTGAATAAAATAGAAAATGAATTCGAATTGAACTGAATAGAAAATGAATTCGAATTGAATAGAATAGAAAATGAATTCGAATTGAATAAAATAGAAAATGAATTCGAATTGAATAAAATAGAAAATGAATTCGAATTGAACTGAATAGAAAATGAATTCGAATTGAACTGAATAGAAATGAATTCGAAATAAATAAAATAGTAAACGAATTCGAAATGAATTGAATAGAAAACGAATTCGAATTGAATTGAATAGAAAACGAATTCGAATTGAATTGAATAGAAAACGAATTCGAATTGAATTGAATAGAAAACGAATTCAAATGGAATTGAAAACGAATTGAAATGAATTCAAATTGAATTGAAATTTGAATTGAATAGAAATGAATTTTAACACGAATTTATAAAGAAGAATTCAATTTTGCTTTGAATTGAAATGGAAGTTGAAATGAATTTTGAAAGGAATTTAAAACTATTTATAAACTTCGTTTTAAATAGAAATCGTCGAAATATATATTATATATATTATATATATTATATAATGGCCTGAATAGAACGCGCCGCGGCAGTTCGTGAATTTCGACCATTTATTTCAAACGGACATTACGGGAGATCCGACCGTCGGATTCTCCTGAAACCAGAACCGTTGGGTTCGTATCGAAAAGGGCTTTCTAACGAATATTATAAATTAGAAATCTAACGGTTGGATTTGGAGTTATGTCCAAATCAAATTTGAAAAAGGTCGCTGTAAGTGCAGTTCGATGGCCGTTGATGGAAATCGACTGTACGGACCTTGATAAAATTATTAAAAATAGTAATAATTTGTGTGAAATCATAAGAAATGATTGGTGAAGAATTGGGATGAAAAACTCCATATTTGAAAAGATAAAAATAGATTTTTATCGAAATGAACTAGTTGTTAAGTAGAAAAATAATCCAATGGTTATAAATAAATAAATTGGATTAGAGTTAAATTGAAATTATCAATGGATATTTTCGATATTGGATTCCATGATTATACAGATATTGTGATGGGAATTTGGAAGATATCGATATCGTTATTCCCGATATGATATCTGTTGGTTTCAGGATTTGATGTTGAATATAAGCCAATACTCTCTCTATTTAAAACCTTATATTTAATGTCAAATTTGATTGATTGATGGTTTGGATTGTGCTCGACCAGTTTATGAGCAAAATATGCTTTTGCATTTAGCATTGGGTTGGGTTGAAAATATCTGTGTGCTAACGCCTTGTGAAACACTTCACGATTTGACGATAAGGTGTTTAGCGATGTTGTGTTCATTTCAAATTTAACGAATGATTGTGAAATGATATTTTTCTTAAGTGAAAAGAAATGTATTCCCGATTTTGGACAGGGAATGTTTTATAAAACAGAAAGGATTTCGAGGCCCAAAACCCGATGATTTCTAAAATGATTTAGAAATGTATTATATGTTACATTGTGGTTCATCGTGTATTCGATTAGTTGCTATTGATGATGTATCTGTTTGGTGGCGGAGAATTTATTCTCTTGCTTAACACCCTTCTTTGAGACGTACGAGCTCAAAGGTTATGTGATTAATAGTGACTGATCATATGCGTGAATTACTGATGTGAAGTACTATATTTTGAAAGTACTTGTGATTATTACGTTGTAAAATGATTTTCCCTACTTCGGGATATGAAATGATTTAGTATGTGGCTAAAGATTCGGGTAACCCTGAGACTAAAAGTATGGGTGAGAGGGCGGTGTATGCTCTCCATGAGTGGGAGGTGCATCGTCGGTGTAGCCTACTCCTACGTGGGGTAGGTGCACATATATATATCGAGTTGCGAGGTGCGTACCCTTTGCCTTGTCGATGGGGAGCACGATATTTGGTTGCATACTTGTTTGTATGCATTGTTATGTTTTGGAATTCATATTTCCAAATGTTTTGATTTGAGATCCCGAAGTGAAATCTACTTTAGATAGAAAGTTAGATATGTATTTCAAATGATTTGAAATAAGAATCGGGAATAAAATCCAAAGGAATAATTTCTGTAAATTGAATTGGATTTAGAAAATCTAAGTGTAGTGATTAATCTAAGTGGGTAGATTGGGATATTGCATGTTGATTGATGCATAGTAGATCCATATATCTATATTGATTGTTGTTTATACACTGGCTTTCATGGGGGTAAACCCGTTCCGCGAAAGTGGCGTGGTCCCGTGATTTGCATTATTTTTGGAACAAAGTTAACAACTGTTTTTGAGTTCTCACACTAGTCCCATGACTGACCTGTAGTTTGCTTTTCCCTTGCGAACTCGGGTGCCCCTATTTTCCACGGGCAGCCGAGTAGTTTTATTTTGCAGATGTTTTGAGCAGGATTCTGGATTGAAGCTTTAAGCTGTGTCCAGACATTTACAGTCTTCCGCTGTGTAGTTTATATTCCTGCTGTGCATTGTTTTACATTTATGTAAATTTATCTTCCGCTGTGTATTATATTTCGATATACTCTGATATTCTGTACTCTGATGTAACATTATTATGATGTCTATTGAAGTCTTCTGTTATTTGTTCTGATGTGTTGTATACCCAAAGTTAGCGTATGCGGGATTCAAACGGTCTTGGTCGATTTAGCGATCGATTAGGTCCGGGCGAAACCCGTGTCGTTACACGTACTCCATATCTAACACCTACTGTGTTATCGGTAAATTTTAATTACCATTTCACGTTCAAATCTAATTAAAGATTTAACTATTGCTTAGAGTAGAACTGGCGGTACTCCATTCTCGATCATTTCATGATTTCGATAAATTTAATTATCCCATTCTCATTTCTGTCTAATTAAGGATTCATTAAAAATATAGTTCAGTTTTAATCTCAAAAATCATTACTTAATGATTATCCAACTTTAGGAAAATAAATTCTGTCTTTAACTATGTTAAAGAACCTATGTCATTTAAAACACAGTTCACGATAAACCCAAATCCTCTTCCATTAACTATGGAATCTTCACGGAAAAGAGGTCAATGTATAATCGATATAAATTTCCGTATTAGACTAATAAGATAAATGGAATAACGGCCAAGCCTTTTAAATTCCATATATAGTAACGGCCTTCCTTCCCAGAGGCTCATCTCGATTATTACCAAATCGAATTCCATTCAATTCCGATGTAATATATTAAAATGGAATGCTTTACTTTGGAAAATTTCCATTAAATCTTAATAAAAAGATTTATAAGTTCCAAATCATACTTTCACTGTTAATTGGGTTAAGAACAAATCTCGTTTAAAACACAGTTCGCGATAAATCCACAATCAACTTTCTTTTCAATTCAAATTAAATATTAATTAATTGGTAAACTTCTCCAAATTTTAATTAAAAGATTTATACTTTTCTCAACTGGGTTTAAGAACAGTGTTTTTAATACACCGTTCACAACAAACCCAAAATCCAATTTGATATTAAACACAAGGCTCTGAATAGAAAATAATATTGGCTTATATTCAATATCAAATTCTACAACCAACAAATATCATATTAGGAATAATGATAAATATATCTTCCAAATTCCTCAAAAATACCTGGATAATCGCAGAATCCAATATCGAAATATTCTGAAAATTATTTCCATTCCAATTCATATGTTGGAAAATTCTGGTTATATTAAAACCATTTCAAATCCAACTTATTTATTTAAAAATATTGGATTATTATTCTAGTTAATAACTAGTTCATTTCGACAAAAATATATTTTTATCTTTTCAAACTTGGAATTTTTCATCCAAAATCTTTCCAAGTCATTTATTATGAATTTACACAATTTTTCCATATTTTTAATAATTTTATTTAGGGCCCTTACAGTCGGTTTCTAATAACGGCCACCGAACTGCATCCATAACGACCTTTTCTGAAATTGATTTGGACATATCTCAAAATCCAACCGTTAGATTTCAAATCTCTTATTATCGTTTGAAAAGTCTTTTCAATAGGAACACAATGGTTTAGGTTTTAGGAGAATCCGACGGCCGTATCTCCCGCTATGTCAATTTGAAGTCAATGGTCGAAATTCCCGAATAGTCACTGCGCGGCGCATTCTATTCAGGCCATTCAAATATATATAATATATACATTGTCGATTTCCATTAAAATAGTATTTTATAAGTCATTTATAAATTCATTTTAAAACGATTTCAACTTCATTTTCAATTTTAAATCAAAATTGAATATTCCATATCATTATAATATTAAAATGATATTATCTTCAAAATATCAGATTTTGAAATCATTTCCTTTTCGTATTCATTATAAAATGAATAAAATCGATATACAAATCCATTCTAGTTAAAAATGGCGTATATACTTAACTCGGCTTCATATATTTCAACATATTCGTGTCCATCCCAAATCGGACATCAAAATCATATTTTGACTATTCACTGAACATTATTTTAAAATATTCGTTATTCTAAATTATTCTTTATTTCTGAATCGGAATGCGACTCAATCAATTACCATATAATTTTATTTATATGGATTTCATACATCACATATATTCAAAAATAGTGTTAAACAACTATTAAACAACCAATTCACATCCAGAGTGAAATTTACTACTGTATAAGCATTAAATAATTAAATAACGTTGATCCATCGATTGACATATAATTAAATTCAGGGGAGATGTGAATAAATTATCATCCCCAGACCTGTGTGGGGCACACAGGTCTGGGGATTTCAAACAATAGCAGTTTATTTAAATAAATTATTGGTTAACAAATTTAACCAATTCTAATTCGATTTGAATTATTTTTCTATTAAACCAATATTCACTGCTTAAATTATAAATGGATATTGATAATTTAATTTCAAATACCACATTAATGTTAACATTATTTTTTTTAAAACGTTAAAAATTTCAACATCACAAATAACACACAATACAGTCAATTTAAATCGTCCATGGTCTTTGGAATAGGGAGGTGAGCTAACAAGCACCGTATACAATTTATAATGATTAAAACTGATAAAAATCTACGCTGGCAATTCTATATATTTTTATACATGAATACAATAACATGATAAAACAATTTTGAGTGAGAAGGAGTTCTCACGTTGGGTTCCACTCCGTCAGTCTTTATTTGGAGATTTTATTTTTAATAAATTTCAACGAATCGTTTAATTTTATCAAAAACTTCAACTTGCTCCATTTTTGTTCTGGTCAGTTCCATGTTGTAGAGCTCTTCAACACGATTTCAACGCAAGAGAAATCGTCGGATTTGAGCCTCGTATTAAAAGGATATGGTATTTTAAATGTTAATTACATAATTAATATATTTAATTAATAATTAAACCTTAATTAATAGTTAATAACGTTTAAAAACTAACGTTGTTGTTTCATTTTGAAACCGTCGATCTGAAAATCGCTCACCCCAAAATCATCACCGCCGACATCACCTCATTCGACCGGATCCAGATCGGCCAGTGCCACGACGACCGCCATCAAACGAACTCCCCACACCGTCACTCTCGTGGAACTCGACTGCGCCCCTCATCTTGAAAACAAGGTCGAACGTGGTGGCTTTAAGCACCAATTTCCGGCGACTGGCCGCCTGGAAGACCATCACCACTGTTGGATGTATTCATCTCACGTTGCTGAACAATTTTGTTTCAGTAAGTTTTGTATATAATCAAACGGATGAGGAGAATATGGACGAGGAAGTTATGAAGGTTTTTTGCCTTAGAACGAAGGAAGACGGTGGATCTCAGGTAGACCATGGTATGGGGAGACTAAGGGTTTGACCAAAGAACTTATACCCTTTTTTTTATTTAATTCATTTATTTCAAAATCTCAAAGTTTAACGTTCCGAACTCTGAACGAACCCCAATGATTGTTGCCCCAAGTTAAATACCCCTATTCCAAAAATAATGGGATATGTTTTGTAAGCCAATTCGACTGTTTTGATTGGTTTTTATCAAAATTAAAATATAAATCAATATATATTGAATTTAAACGTACATTTCAATTTACCGGGGCCACATACTGACTCCAAAAATCACAAAAAAATAAATCTAGCTATGTTTTGACGATACGGTCCTAACAAAACTTGTTTCATAGAATTTGGAGACCGTTTGAAAAATAGCCCTTTTTCCAACCGATTAAATTCAAACTGAAATTACCAAACATGTTTAAATTCACTGCGCTCACATATTAATTCCAAAAATTATGAAATTTGAAACCTAGCAATAATTTGACATTCTGGATCCAACAAAAGTGATTTCATCGAAAATGGAGGTCGTTAGCAAAATGGCTATTTTTAAGGGCTATATATTATATTAAGTGGAAATTATGCTAAGGTCTCTATTTTGAAACTTAATTAGGCTCAGGTCCGGTCATAAACTTATTGTAAATTAGGTCCCTATTTTTCTATTTAGAAAAATTGCATATATTTATGCAACAATTCATCAACGTTAGTTCAACTTTATATGCATATATGTATGCAACAATTTTGAATATTTGCATACATGTATGCAAATATTCGTTCAGAATAGTTGCATACATGTATGCAAAAATTCAGAATAGTTGCATACATGTAAGCAAATATTCGTTCAGAATAGTTGCATACATGTATGCAAATATTTTTAATAGTTGCATACATGTGTGCAACTATTCTGAACGAATATTTGCATACATATATGCAAATATTCGTTCAGAATAGTTGCATACATGTTTGCAAAAATTTAGAATATTTGCATACATGTATGCAAATATTCATCAGAATAGTTGCATACATGTATGCAAAAATTCAAAATATTTGCATATATGTATGCAAATATTCGTTCAGAATAGTTGCAAACATGTATGCAACTATTTTGAGTATTTGCATACATGTATGTAACTATTCGTTCAGAATAGTTGCATACATGTATGCAAATATTCGGCGCGGAGCGCCGGAAGGCGCGGAGCGCCTCGGCGCGGATCATGTTCATTGGGAAACTGATTTGATATATATTTAAAATATATCAGAATGGAGTTGAATTTATTTTAAAACGAAGTTTAAAAGTTTATATATATAAATATAATTAAAACGAACTCGCCGCAGTGCGACAATTCGTAAATTGGCGTTTCGAACTTCAATTAAGTATACAGAACTCAATTGAAGTCGGAATTCTTTGAAACAAGAATCGTCAGGACCGATTTGATAATAGTTTTATAATGAAAGAGAAAAATCTGGATTTCATCTTATAGATTTTGTGTTATGTCAAAATCAATTTTCCATAAAAACAGCGCCATAACCATTATAGAACTATAGCGGTTTATTTAAATAAATATAGGGATTTTAAGTAAATAAAAATCCGAATTTCCATTAGAAAAATCCAGACTTGGGAATTAAAATAAATATGAACTCAAATGATGTAATTAAATGATTTTTGGAACAAAAATCATATTTTTAATTTATTGAATAGAACTAACTAATTTGAATAATAATTAGTTAATCGAAATTTGATAAGAAATTGGGCTTTGAATAAGTAGAAGTGATTTGAGAAATTTTATTCGAAATCGAAAAGGAAACTTGAGTTGGAAATGAAGTTCGACTTGTTTATAAGCGAATTAAAATATGTACGAACATCATATGTTCAAATAAAAGTGAAATGGGCAAATGTGACGACCCCAAAACCCGTACTGACGGTGTCGAGGGTAATCTTTGGAATATAACACAGAAACAGATGATAGCAGAACAGAAATAAATAAATACACAAGATAATGAACAAATAATACACTGGATATACGTAATCATCAGAGTTACACAGTATACAGGATCATATTTAGTACAAATACAGTTCAGCTATACATAAATGTCTACAGCGGATACAAACATAATATGCACAATAGGAGCTGAACAGCATAAAAAGAGATAAATGATAGAATCCATCTTCAGCTCCAGCTATCCAGAAAGAGCCTGCTAAAACCTGAATAAAAGGCTGCCCGTGTAGAAAAAGGGGAACCGAGTTTGCAAGTGAAACAAACTACGAGTCAGTCATGGGAGTGGTATGAGAAATCTACTTAACACATTATACAATTTGGCTAATCACAGGACCACGCCACTTTCGTGGAACGGGTTTAATCCATTGGAATGCTTTAAACAAATCATTCTTTTAAACATCGCAATGTTTTTTTATAAAAATGAAGCCATTATAAGACTCAGTTCCCATCACACAATGCAACGCAAACACGAGGATAGAGTTTTTACCTTATAACGACCAAAATATGCTTGATACAAATAAAACAAAAGCATTTGATATTATTACTAGTGTTTATATGTTTTAAAAACAATTTCAAATCATAAGTATCAATCATAGACGACATTAATGCCTCATACCACTATGTCGCCATATATAGGTATACAATCAACACCGCACAGTCACGTATTTCGAAATTGTATTTCCGTCATGAACCAAGGCAAAAGATAGTCCTTACCGACTTCGAGACGCTCTAGCCCGTATCTCAGGCAAGTACTCAGTCAAGCCTTTGGATCGTCAGGGTCGGTCCACCGATGTGGATTAAAATGCCTGAACAATGCGTTTCCCCGCCCTATGGGGCGTAAATGAGCCAACGAATGACTCCATCGGTCCCGGATCGACCGATATAACCGAGGCGCCTCGCAACAGCAACAACCACATAAGTCAAACTCGTTAGGGCATGTAAAACCACTAACGCCACTTCTAACTAGAAGGAAACGCATGCCCTCCCTGATGTCCTCTCCCGTTTCTGGTTCATACCGGGGTGTGAGGTTCGCGAATTCACGTTATACACAAAGCTACGCCACACAAACGGTGCTTTGATCATCAACCACAAGGCTTTGCTTTTCAACAGAAGCCCTGATCACTGCGTCTTAGCATGCCACACAGGCAATTCACGCCACGTAACTGATGGCTATCAATCACACAGAATGAATTACAATGTCAGACACACATTCCATTTGCAAGTCTGTTCTGGGTCTGAACGAAACCGGAGGCACTATATACCTCGTAAACCCATCGATTCCCACGTACGTCTAGACGGTCAGCACTCATTATCCATATTTCGGGATGCCACCCAATCAGGACATCAGTTACCATCCAAACGAGGTGAAGATCTCTGGTCTTCGACCACCGTCTTCATCTTCGACTTCTTATCGTCGATTCAGTTATTTAGAATGGGATAAACCCGGTCTTTCTGAGCAACTCGCGTATATAATAAACACGTGCTACACAAACACTGCATACGCATCATTTCAATTCATTAGTCGCTAACCGTAAATCAGTAAGAGAACGATTTCCCAAATATTAACCCCGAAGGACGAAACCAACATTAGATCAACACCCAAGAAACCATTCGACTTAGCCAACCTCCAGCTAGTTTCTAAATTTCGCATCCATATCGTTTATAATATTTTATAACGAGTTATCGCTATTTTTATTTATTTTAAAATAGCCAATTTATTCAAAGCGACGCTTCGGGCCATAACGCGGCCGTGGCGCTGTTTTTCTTCAGATTTGATTTACACATATCTAAAATCTAACCGTTGGATCTTCACAAAATTTACATCATTAGAAAGATCTTTTCAAAACGAATCCAACGGTTCCAGTTTCGGTAAAATCCGACGGTCGGATCTCCCGGTATAATCGTTTGAAGTTTCGATTTCAAAATACGAACTGCAGCGTCGTTATTCGATTTAATATAACTATATATATATATATATATATATAATCCATTCTGGCGCTGTTTTTCTTCAGATTTGAATTAAACATTCCAGACAATCCAACGGTTGGATTTTTACAAAGTTGGTGCCGTTGGAAAGATATTTCCAAACCGAACGCAACGGTTGCAATTCTGGGAAAATCCGATGGTCGGACCTCCCGCACTAATCGTTTGAAATCACGGTTTCAAAATACGAACTGCAGCTTCGTTATTCGATATATTTCAATCCTATTTATATATATATATCGATTCTTCGATTTCAAAGCTATATTCTTTCCATATATTTGATAAAAATTATATTTTTATCCAACAAACATTCACTTCGACACTTCGTTATTTTTAACAACTCATACAATAGAAAGGTGATTTTTATTGTAAAACAATTCATTTCAAAACGCGATTATTTTATATAGTTCATATAGGTAATAAAAATATGATTTTTATTATAAAACAATTTATTTCAAAACAAGAGTATTTTGTATAGTTCATATTGATGATAAAAATAGGATTTTTATTATAAAACAATTTCTTTCAAAATAAGAATACCATTCAACACATGAATTCTATTCAACGAATGAATATCAATTCAACACATGAAGGCTTTCTATAGTTTATATATATAGATAAAATGGTGTTTTTTATATTTAAAACACGAATACCATTCAACACATGAATTTCTGTTCAACGAATGGATATCGATTCAACACATGAAGGTTTTCTATAGTTTGTATATATAGATAAAAAGGTGATTTTTATATTTAAAACACGAATACCATTCAACACAAGAATTTCTATTCAACGAATGAATTTCAATTCAACACATGAAGGTTTTCTATAGTTTATATATATCGATAAAAAGGTGATTTTTATTGCCAAACAATTTATTTCAAAACATGAATGTCGTTCAATAGATGAATTTCTATTCAACACACGAATATAGTTTCCACACATGAAAATAATTCTAACACATGAATATTATTCAAAATTTCGGCAGCATAACGGCAGGGTAGTTAAAACCGGGGTCGTCCCTAGTACGGCTCCTTGCTCTACCTTAAAGCCTCGCAGCTTTTGACAATGGGGATTCATGCATCTAGTTCGCACGCAGGCGGCATGTTTATTTTTTTTCATTTCCACAAACTAATCCTGTGTGGTTTCAACCAAATATTTCTCAACCACAAACGGGTATTTTTCAACCACAATCAATCAATTTCAACCATAAATAATTATAATCAACCATTCGCTATCAACCAATTTTCACATCAATCACAACCAATAAATATCGTCCATGGTTTGTGGACGAGGGGCGTATATATATATATATATATATATAAGCATTTCACTTCTATTTCAACACATATATAATTTTTACAACGCATATATAACTTATACATCGAACGTACAACCTATACAACGCTTATACATGAGGTGTACAACGCTTATACAAGTCATACATCGACTATATAATTTATACATCGTCGTTTTCCATATCGTTTATAAATTAGAAATCTCACATTGGGTTCCACTCCACCAAAAATAGCAGAAGGCTCAGAAAAATATGCGGTCTCTTCTAGAATGTAGTAGACGTCCACACGAGTCCATTGTCTCTTGTTTCACTGAATTTCGTCAAGAAACGAAAAAGATATGATTTTTACAGTGAAAACAAAAACGGTAGCGCTTTAAACTACTATAATATAGTTAATTTAAATATAGGCCGTTACCTTTACTTTTGATTCAAAACTGGGTCTGCAATTATCTTCGAATCTGAAGCACTTCGTTCAGATCGGATTTCACCACGTCGAAGAGCTTCGAACCACCTTCCCTGCGCCAGTGGTCTCGTTCAGATCGGTGGTAGGAGGAACTCGCGGCGGCGCTGGGAAGTTCTGAACTTCCCGGAGGTGCTGCTCTCAATACAGGCGACGAGGGAGGCCAGGGTTGGTTTTGATATGAAGAGGGAGGAGAAGGCCTTCGTTTTTGGGTGGTGGCGCGGCCTATCGTGGAGCAAGGCGGTGGAAAAATGATCGGGAAGATCTGAGGAGGTTTCCGCCGTATATCGGGGGGGGAGGGGGGAAGAGAGAAATTTCCTTTTTTTTTTATAAAATTCTGATTGGCCGGGAGCTTTTAAAAGGGGTTTTTCTAACACGACCTCCAATCCAAACCCAACGACTGTCGTCCCTAGCGTTTTACCCCCATTCCGAACACAATGAGATTTGTTTCGTAGGCCCATTCGACTGTTTCGGTCAGTTTTCCTTCAAATTAAAATATAAAACAATCAATACTTAATTTGAACGTACATTTCAATTTGCCAGGGCCACAAACTGATTCGAAAAATTCCAGAAAAATTAATCTGGCTATGTTTTGATGATACGGTCCCAACAAAACCAGTTTCGTCGAATTCTGAGACCGTTTGCAAAAAGGCCCATTTCTGGTCAATCCAATTTAACTATAATTGACCAAAACACGTTTTCCTTTGCCACGCTCACATACTAGCTTCAAAAGTTATGAAATTTGAAACCTAGCAATAACTCCACATCCCGGATCCAACAAAAGTGATTTCGTCGAATTCCAAGGTCGTGAAAAATGGCCATTTTCACGGGCTATATAAATTCCATAGCGAACTTTCTGAAAATTCATTTAGCCATAACTTTTGCTTTCCGCTATGAAACTTCGATTTTTCAGATTCGTTAGGAAGGTATTCACTAACAGATTTAAATTTTTTTGGTTTCACTCAAATCCGCTTTGTTTTGCAACCGGTACGGTCAGTCAAATTTTGAATTCAATTTTTGAAACTGTAGAATTAATTATATTCGTTTTCAACTTCGATTCAAACTTATTTTTCATCACTATTATTTAAAATATTTATTTTAAATATTTAAAATCTACTATTTTAGCCAATTTAAATTTTTTAAATTGGTTCAGATTTTCCGGGTCGTTACAGCAAATTAGCTAATTAAAGAATAAATTAGCAAATTGAGTTAAAATGACCGGATTGAGTTGGAATAAATTGGAAACAGGTGAACATAGATTAAGCAGGTTTGGAATGAAGTGTATGAAGTTGTAATTTAAGTGCCCGACAAAAAGGTGCACGTTTAATTTCCATATGAGGTTTTATGCGCCGAATCGGCAAGCCACTTAGCTTTTTGATTTTCTTTTTGAATGGAAAGGGCCTAGAGATGCGAGTTGAGGTTTGAACTATCGACTGGTGCAAAGGAGGTTATGGCAAAATTTTCTGGAAATTTAAGGAGTTAGAATATTTTTAACAAAAATTGATAATTAGAAATCTATATATCAATATGTACAGAATTCGATAAGGAAGCGAACTTAAAAATAGAGTATTATAAACAAAAAGGAAATCTATAATTAAATCTAGTAAAAATAGAAAGCGAAATGTATATACGTTTTAGAATTGGAAAATTGGTTTAATATGGTGTTGATTTTTCGAGTTAGCAGTCTTGTTTGTTTTGAAGTTAATAATATTTTCAGTCAAGGTCTAAGAGGTAGTTATAACCCAACTTGATAGATTTCATTATTAACTAATAAATAACAAGATTCAGTCTCGAATATCAATGATTGAATAAGAGTTAGTTGAATGCAGTATTGTGGGTTGTTTGTAATAATGTTTTATACAACATTTGTTTTAACCCAATAAGTTGAATTTTGGAAATATAGAACTAAATATTTCCTAAATATAGAAATGAACGCGCGTGAATGAGACAAGTAATTGGAATGTTTTCCATTATAAATAGAATATATTTTATAAGTATAGAAAATAAAAGATGGCGATATATGGAAATGTTTTCCAAATAGCGTAAGAGGCCAAGATGATTATTGAAAATATTTGGTTAACAAATATTGGTAAGGAAATGAAGAAGTGATTTAAGTAATGAAATATTAATTAAGAGGCCCAGTGATTTGTTTGACGGTTGGAATGTTTGTTTATTTTTCTTCTATAGTTAAATAACCGACTATCGAAGTATTTGCCAATATCGTTGTCAATATGGAGAGATCGGTTGGATTATTATCCGAGAACCACTCCGTATTGGCAATAGCGTTGCGAATCAGATTATATGAATTTTGGTTGCTTGTAAAATGAATTTCTAAATTCAATTATTAATTTAAGATAACTACTTATTTTAAATTACCTCTTACTCTCTGGTTATCCATGTTAATTCATCTTTCCCAGGTAAAAGAAAAACACGACTTCCTCCAGATCCAACATGGTTGCAATCATTTACAGTATTTTATATTACAACTAGATGTAATTGGTTAAGGATTAATTACCTTATTAACAAAATAAACCTATTTAAATCGTTCCTAGATAACAAATAAGAACTACTACGGTCATCACTTCTCTGCGCCGATTCTGGTCAATCGAAAGTCACCCAACTACCCTTGTTCGACGTCCCTTCCTTCTCTTTAAACACTTTCCCAAAAACACCTATACAGATTGCGCTTACGAACTCCTATTTGAGCGCAACAACCGGCGTTTCTAGTGTTACACCACTATTCTGAACAAACTGAGACATGTTTCGAAGTCCAGATTGATCAAATGGTGAAGATATAAAATTTAAACCGATAAAAATTATATTCAAAACAATTAATTTCTTTGATAATATAATATTATTATTATCTATATTGAAATAGAATTTATACTGATCATCTAAAGGGTTTTGATTCAGTCCTAATATCAAATTAAATTATATTTTGTTTTTGTGTTACGAAAGTTCGATATGTTCGAAAATAATTCGTATTCGATATTTAAATCGATAATTCCATAAAAATATTAGTTTATATTATCAACTAAATATTTAAATCCACATTAAATATTTAAAATTAACAAGTCAAAAATATGGGTCGTTACATTCTTCCCCTCTTAAATGAATTTCGTCCCCGAAATTTACTAAGGTAGGATAAATAGTACGACCCCATTACTTTTCAAAAACCGCTTTATGTTGAACTCAACATTTTATACTTCTCCAAATTTTATTCCAACATAACTTTTGGTTTCCATTCATTTAATATGAATGATTTACACCCAATATATTCATATCCAATTATATTCAATTCAAATTCATTCAAATTGATTTTGATCAATTTATTTACGTCGATCTATTTAATTTGCTTACGTCAAATTAAAATTCCAGAATTCAAATTCCCGGGTTTTCATTTCAAACCCTTTCGAAATCACATAAATATATACATATATTTATTTCCATTTTAAATTCAAAACATTTGAATATTAAAACGAACTTGTTTTCTTTCAAACAAATTTCCATCATAAACTTTTCTATGGTAGCAATCCATCGCTTAGAAACACGAAAATGACACTGATAATGCTGTAGTTATCATCAGATTATTTCCCAGCCACTGAAGTGAGATCAGTGCTTTATCACTTTCAAAATCCATCTCAAGATGATTTTTATTCAAAGATCCTTCCAAAACAAAGCTATATTATTTTAATATACTTCATAAAATATTTTTTTCAAACACCCAAGATTTAAATTCCAATTTATGATTTGGATCCAGTTTTAATTCGTCTCACTTGTATATATCCCAATCATATACAATTTTATTTGGTTATATATAACCTTTCCAATTTTATAACCACATTTGATTATAATAACAACAAACTCATCCATATAATATAATAATTTCAGAAAATTAACCATTATATATCAAAATAGAATTTTGGGTAAAATAATTTCATCTACCCACTTTAAAATAATAATGTGTCAAATTTCTCTATTCAAGTGTTTAGAAATTCTTATCGACTTCGTGGTGTCCCACGATTCGACCAGAATTCATAAACCACTCAACAGACTAGCCAACACAATATAAAATAAATTTTATATCAATTAACAAATACGCTCTCTCGTATATACACACTCAACTCATTCTAGGATACTACTGACCCTATCTCTAATGAGCACAACCCCACCAAAGCCTAGGTATTCGCTCAACCTAAGCTCTGATACCAACTGTAATAGCCCGCAAATCCGTACTATCAGAGTCGACTAATAACACAATACGTCCAACCCAAATTGCACAGAAATATGAATCATTATTAGAAAGAAGTTAGAGGATGAGAAATAGAAAGAAAGAAATATAAGAATAGAAGAAAATGAAGATTACAAACTCACAGCGGAAGGAATACAATATATTAGGTAACATAAACTTTGAAATACAATTCGGTAACTTTATATACATACCATCATCAGAGCATAACAGCTATTTCTGGAACAGTTATAAACACCTGTTTCCAGAAATAAACATGGTACACAGCGGAATATATGATAGTCTATAGATAACTGGTGAAGCCTCCTGCTTCCAGCTCTTCCAAGTGAATCTGAAAAATCCCGACTACTTGACTGCCCGTACAAATTTGGCACCCAAGAGTTTAGGGAAAACAAACAAAATAAAATCTGGGTCAGTCATGGGACTGGTGTGAGTAAAATCCAACCATTTGTTTAACTTTAAAAATCCTTTCAAAAGAAATGATAATCGTAAGACCGATCCACACATAAACACGAATGGTTTTTACCTTACGATAACCCAAAACATTTTGGAATCAAATATATCTTCTGATATTATAATAATGTCTACATCAAATAAATAGAATCTAGCGCAACGCTTGCATCTCACGCACCATATATAATATAAAATCAAAAACCGCATGGCGCTTATTGGAGATTGGATTTCCAATATGACAAGGTATGGAACCACCTTTCGATCAGTGTACTCTAGAGGGGATACACTGGGGTTCAACAAGAACATCTTATGTAACAATTGGGTATTTCGCTCGATCCGAATCGATCGCTAAACCGACCAAGACCGTTCGAAACCCCTGATTGTTTTGAGAACACGACAAATTAGAACACAAACAGAAGAACATTTCATTGCTATTACAACAATTTCCATCAGAGTACAAGAATATACAGAGTATGAATAAATATTACACATTTGACAAATATCAGAGATTTAAATTTCATTTAAATACATAACAGCGAAAAAATAATACAAAACATAACTGAAAGAAATACGCGGATACAGAGCTTTTCGAATATCACTTCAGCTATAAACCAGGATCCTGTGAATATAAATCTGCAAAACCAAAACAACTAGCTGCCCGTGTGGAAAATAGGGGCACCCAGAGTTTAGGTTAAAACAATAAACTCCAGGTCAGTCATGTGATGGGTGTGAGAACTAAAAACATTTATTAATCTTTATTTTTAAAGTTAGGTAAATCAAGGGACCACGCCGTATAACACGGAACGGGTTTCCTCCCAAGAATACCAGTGCATAAAACAAACAGCGCAATGCTAAATAAAGAGAAATGAAGCTATTATAAGACCCAGGTCCCATCACACAATGCAACGCAAGCCGGAGGATAGGGTTTTACCTTATAATAGCTAAAGAATGCTTGATATGCTAAATTTCATCTTTTATTATTCCTATAAGTGAAGAAAACAACCTCAGTCATAAGTATCAATCATAGACGGCATAAGTGCCCCATACCACTATGTCGCCATACTAGGTTTTACAAATAAAACCGAAATGTCACGTATTGGAAATTGGATTTCCGTCATGAGTCGAGGCAAAGGGGCAAGATCCTCTCCGTTCGAGACACTGTAGCAAATGTCTCAAGACCACACACAGCGATCCTTGGAACCTCCAAGGTCGGTCCTCTCCTACTTTTGAGGATTAATTATTCCTGAACACACGTTTCCCGGTCCTATAGGACCTATATCCGAGGCGCCTCGCATTCCAACAACCACACAGGTAAAAAGTATATAAATGTCAGAGCTGGTAGGTCACTGACATCACCATAACTAGAAAGAAACGTCGTGCACTCCTTGGGTCCTTATCCCATTTTTGGGCCCAATCAAGATTATCAGTAATTATCCAAACGATATGAAGACCTCCAGTCTTTAACCACCGTCTTCAACTTCGACTTATCGTCGAATAGGTTATTCAGAATGGGTATAAACCCGGCCTTTCTGAATAACCCACGTATATAATAAACACATGTTACAAAAACACAACATACGCCTCATTCCAATACATAATATTCTTTATTCAAATATTCACATTCTTAGGGAAAGTTTCCCATTAATTTTATCAAAGATAAATTCTTCTAAATTTATTCTTTAATCTTCCTTTGGATATCATTTCAAACTGTGTTAAGGTTTTCCAAACTAGTCGGGATTAGCGAAACACGCCGAAGTAATTGTTTATTTTATTTCCCAATCCCAACCTATTCATCCCATGGAGCAAAACTGGTAATACTCCATATCTAACACCACGGTGTTATCGGTTAATATTGATTACCATTTCATGTTCAAATCTAATAAAAGATTTAACCATTACTTTGGAGCAAAACTGGTAATACTCCATTCTCGATCACTTTAATCTAATTAAAGATTCATTAAAACTCCACTTAGTTTTAATCTTCCCAAAAATCAATATCCTGTCTTTAACTGGGTTAAAGAACCAATGTTATCTAAAACACGGTTCACGATAAACCCAAAATCACATTCCATTGTTAATCGGGTTAAAGAACATGTGTTATTCAAAAAACTGCTCACAATAAACCCCAAAAACCAATTTAAATTCAATTCCAATTAAATACTAATTAACTGGACAATTTCACTAAATCTTAATTAAAAGATTTATTCTTTTCTAAACTGGGTTCCAGAACAGTGTTATTTAAGACACCATTCACGACGAACCCAAAATCCCATTTGACATTAAATACAAGGCTCTAAATAGAAAATATATCGGCTTATATTCAATATCAAATTCTGAAACCAACAAATATCGTATTGGAAATAACAATATAAATATATCTTTCAAATTTCCACAACCATATCTGTACAATCACGAAATCCAACATCGAAATATTCCGAAGATAATTTCGATTCAAATCCATTCCAATTCGTATATTGGAAATTCTGATTATTTTTAAAACCACTTAAAATCCAATTTATTTATTCAAAAACATTGAATTCTAATTCTAGTTCATAACTAGTTCATTTTGATAAAAATATATTTTTATCCATTTTAAATATGGGATTTTTTACCCCAATTCCTTCTAAATCATTATTATGATTTTACACAAATTATTGATATTTTTAATAATTTTATCAAGGCCCGTACAATCGATTTCCAATAACGGTCGTCGAACTACACTTACAGCGACCTTTTCCAAATTTGATTTGGACATAATTCCAAATCCAACAATTAGATTTCAAATTTCTAATATTCATTGGAAAGCTCTTTTTGATACGAACCCAACGGTTCCGGTTTCAAGAGAATCCGACGGTCGGATAATTCGAAGCCAATGGTCGAAATTCGCGAACTGCCGTGGCGCGTTTTATTCAGGCCATTAATATATATAATATAATATATATATATATATATATATTTCGTCAATTTCAATTCTAAATGTATTTTATAAATCGTTTTAAATTCGTTTTCAAAACAATTTCAACTTCGTATTCAATTTTAAATTAAAATTGAATATTCCATATCATTAATATATAAATGATAATATTTTCAAAACATTATATTTTGAAATCACTTCATTTTCTATATTCATTACAAAAACGAATATAATCGATATAAATATCGTTCGCGTCAAAATGGCGCAATCTAATCAATACGGCTTTATATATTTCAATAACTTCGTTATTCTATTCAACAAATGAATATTTTCTTTAACACATGAATATATATATATATTATTCAACACATGAATATTTATTAATTCTTACTTACAATAAAAATGTGAATTTTATTGTATAAATATTTTGTTCAACACATGAATCGTTTCAATACATGAATTTTCTCAACACGTGAGTTTTCTTTTATTCAACACATGAATATATATTTTATTCAACACATGAATTTTCATTTTATAATATTCTTTATTTTACCAATTGGAATGAGGCCCAATCAATTACCATATAATGTTATTTATATGGATTCCATACAACACATGTATATAATAGCAACGATAAATAATCAACCATCATCCAGAGTGCACCATACAACTGCATAAGCATTAAATATAAATATTTAACGCTTACAACAGCCTGTCAACCAAACGATCGACACACAACTAAATAATTGGGATTAGTGTATGCCAAATATCATCCCAACACCCGTGTGGGGTTTCAAATCAACAAACACCGGTTTTTAATTTTGCAGTTGGGCGATGTGTAAAATTTATCGTCCCAATCAATATTAGTCAAATGGGTGTACATAAACAAATCGTTTGATTTTTAAATGAATATTTTTTTATTCACATTCACGTTAAATTCATATTTTTAACGATAAATAATTTATTTCAACACATGAATCTATTTCCATTCATTCCACATCACAATCAATTTTCACCACACAACAAAATCAAACAAGTCATCCATGGTCTGTGGACAACGGGTGTCAGGTGCTGCTAAGCATCATCTGCATCCTAGTATATATTTTTAACTAGAAAACAAGAATTAAAGTGAGAAGTTATCACCGAGGGTTCCACTTCGCCGTTCTCTATTTCTGAACTTCTGAATCGTTTGGATTTGATTGAAATTTCAATGCAGTCCTTGCCACGTTGTTCATAATAAAAATTATATTTTTATTGCTTCATTCCAATAAATAAAAATCACATTTTTATTTCTACTTCATATATTTTTACAACGCTCCTTCCTATATAAAAATTATACTTTTATATATCTACTTCTAATATAAAGATCGAATTTTTATTTTGACACTATACAAATCACATTTTTATTTCAACATATATATAATAAAAATCAGATTTATATTTCGCTACATATATAAAAATTATATTTTTATATTCTCTATTATATAAAATTCTATTTTCAATCCGCTACTCATATAAAAATCGAATTTTTATTTCGCTACAACATATATAAAAATTGTATTTTTATTCTTCCTATGATATAAAAATTATATTTTTATTCTTCCTATGATATAATAATTTTTTATTCTTCCTATGATATAAAAATTATATTTTTATTCCGAAAATATATGTATAAAGGACACATTTTTAATCCGATAAAGGAATATAAATAAAAATAAACGCTTACAATCGGTTCCGTGTGGCGAAGGAGGCTCGGAGTCGAGGTGGTGGATCCTGGGGGTGCTGTGGCGGCGTGGTTAGGGCAGAGGAGCGATGGGTGGTGGCTGGATTTTGAGGGGTTTGGGGATTTGGGGGTTTGAATGGCCGGAAAGGAGAGAGTGAGCGGCGCTGTGAGACGACCCGATTTCCCGTTCTCACGGAAACAAGGTTATCTTTTGGAATATAACACAGAAACATATAATAGCAGAACAGAATTAAATAAATACACCAGAATGAACAACAAAATATACTGGATAAAAGTAATCATCAGAGTTACACAGTATACAGGATCTTACTTAGTACAAATACAGTTCAGCTATACATAAATGTCTACAGCGGAAATAAACAAAATATGTACAATAGGAGCTGAACAGCATAAAAGAAATAAATGATAGAATCCATCTTCAGCTCCAGCTATCCAGAAAGAACCAGCTAAACCTGAATACAAGGCTGCCCGTGTGGAAAAAGGGGCACCCGAGTTTGAGAGTGAAACAAACTACGAGTCAGTCATGGGACTGGTATGAGAAATCCACTCAACACATATATATAATTGGCTAATCACAGGACCACGCCACTTTCGTGGAACGGGTTTACTCCATTGGATTGCCAGTGCTTTAAAACAAATCTTTCTTTTAAACATCGCTATGCTTTTTATAAAAATGAAGCCGTTATAAGACTCAGTTCCCATCACACAATGCAACGCAAACCGGAGGATAGAGTTTATACCTTATAACGGCCAAGATATGCTTGATACGAATAAAACAAAAGCATTTGGTATTATGACTAGTGTTTATATGTTTCAAAAACAATTTCAATCATAACTATCAATCATAGACGGCATGGGTACCATATATCATGTCGCCATATATATATACAATCAAAACCGCACGATGTCGTATTTGGAAATTGGATTTCCGTCATGAACCAAGGCAAAAGATAGTCCTTACCGAATTCGAGACTGTCTAGCCCGAGTCTCAGGTACAGCCGCAACCATACCCTGGATCGTCAGGGCCGGTCCACACGAAGTGGATTATAATGCCTGAACAATGCGTTCCTCCACCCTTTGGGGTGTAAACGAGCCAACGAATGACTCCATCGGACCCGGATCGTCCGATCAAACCGAGGCGCCTCGCAACAGCAACAACCACATAGGTGAAAAGTATATAAATGTCAGGGCTGGTAGGTCACTGACACCACCCTAGCTAGAAAGAAAACGCACGTCCCCCCTGATGTCCTCTCCCGTTTTAGGTTCATACCGGGGTGTGAGGCTCGCGAGTTTACGTTATACACAAAGCCACGCCACACAGGCGGTGCTTTGATCATCACCACAAGACTTTGCTTTTCAACAGAAGCCCTGATCACTGCATCTTAGCATGCCACACAGGCAATTCACACCGTGCAACCGATGGCTATCAATCACACAGGGCAAATTCCAATGTCGGACACAGTCCATTTACAAGTCCGTTCTGGGTCTGAACGAAACCGGAGGCACTAAATACCTCGCAAACCCTTCGATCACCACTCACGTCTGAACGATCACCACTCATTATCCATATTTCGGGATGCCTCCCAATCAGGACCTCGGTTACCATCCAAACGAGGTGAAGATCTCCGGTCTTCGACCATCGTCTTCATCTTCGAATTTCAATCGTCGGTCGATTATTCGAAATGAGAATTAACTCGGCCTTTCCAAATAATTCACGTATATTTAGAATTTCAAATCGATTTATTTCAATGGTTAAATTATTCGACAACACCAATTGTTCTTTAATGTAATTTTCACACCAAACACATTCAACCATCAAATATCACATAAATCAAGCAAATTCAGTTTATTTCCATTCCATATCGCTTAGGATATTTTATAACTATTTATCGCTATTTTTATTTATTTTAAAATAGCCATTTTATTCAAAACGACGCTTCGGGCCATAACGTTGCCGCGGCGCTGTTTTTCTTCAGATTTGATTTACACATATCTGAAAATCTAACCGTTGGATCTTCACAAAATTTATATCATTAGAAAGGTCTTTTCAAAACGAATCCAACGGTTCCAGTTTCTGGAAAATCCGACGGTCGGATCTCCCGGTACAATCGTTTGAAATTTCGATTTCAAAATACGAACTGCAGCGTCGTTATTCGATTAAATATAATTTTATTTATATATATAAATAAATATAATCGTTTCTGGCGCTGTTTTTCTTCAGATTTGAATTAAACATTCCAGACAATCCAACCGTTGGATTTTTACAAGGTTGGTGCCGTTGGAAAGATTATTCCAAGGCGAACCCGACGGTTGAGGTTTCGGGAAAATCCAATGGTCGGATTTCCCGCACTAGTCGTTTGAAATCACGATTTCAAAATACGAACTGCACGGCCTCGTTTCGTTTTAATTTTATTTATATTTATATAGTTATATAAATATAGTTCATTCGATGATTTCTATATCGTTTTCACTTCAAAAAATTTTCTAACACCTTAAATTTTGGAAAAATTTCGCCATAACCTCCCCTGCACCGGGAGCGTCGGGAAATCGCAAATAGCGTCCCGGTCCTTCTAATCTCAAAAAGAAAAAGAAAAAGCCAAGCGGCTAGCCAACAGGCTCAAAATCATCACCCAAACAAATCAGTAAATGTGTACCTATTTGCCGGGCACAAAATTTTATTCCTCTTCTCTAGCCCCTTTGCTATAACCTGTTCAATGAATATGCATGTACATATATATACAGTCCATATCATTTTCCATTTTCTATTCAACTTCATATTTGATTTCTATTTGGTTTAAAAACACCATTCATTCTAATGTTACATAAATAGGTGCAAATCATTTCATTAGCTAATTAATGAATATTTCAACTGATATATGTTTATTTGAACAAGTGGCTATTTTTAACACTTCACATTTTAACGATTCATGTATACAATAAAAATGTGATTTTTATTGTAAAACGATTCATTTCAAAACACTATTTTTCTATACAGTTCATATAGTCGATAAAAGGTGATTTTTATTATCAAACGGTTTATTTCAAAATATGAATACCATTCAACACATGAATTTCTAAACAACGAATGAATATCAATTCAACACATGAATGTTTTCTATAGTTTTTATATATAGATAAAAATGTGATTTTTATTATCGAACTATTTATTTCAAAATATGAATACCATTCAACACATGAATTTCTAAACAACGAATGAATATCAATTCAACACATGAATGTTTCTATAGTTTTTATATATCGATAAAAATGTGATTTTTATTATCGAACTATTTATTTCAAAATATGAATACCATTCAACACATGAATTTCTAAACAACGAATGAATATCAATTCAACACATGAATGTTTCTATAGTTGAATAAATATAGTTTAAGCATATGAAAATAATTCAAACACAAGAATATTATTCAAAATTTCGACAGCATAACGGCAGGGTAGTTACACCGGCACCGTCCCTAGTACGGCTCCTCGCTCTACCTTAAAACCTCGCGGTTTTTGACAATGGGAATCATGCATCTAGTTCGCACGCAGGCGGCATGTATATATTTATTTCATTTCCACAAACTAATCCTATGTGGTTTCAACCAAATATTTCTCAACCACAAATGGGTATTTTTCAACCACAATCAATCCAATATCAATCACAAACAATCCCAAACAATCATTCAATTTTCACCACAATTTCAACCAATAAATATCGTCCATGGTTTGTGGACGAGGGGGCGTATATATATATATATATTTATATATAGCTATTCACATTCAATTTCAACACATATATATATAATTTTTAAATCAGAAATCTCACCAATAGCTATCCAACTTCAAGACTCTTCTTAATAGAAATCTTCGCCTTTTGTCGCTTTCGCCCGTATTCTCTACATATGTAAAAATAGAATTTTTACTATGCTATTCAATATATAAAAATCGAATTTTTACTTCGACTTTCAACATATAAAAATATGGTTTTTATTTTGACTTTCAACATATAAAAATATGATTTTTACTTTTGCTTTCAACATATAAAAATATGATTTTTACTTTAAAACAAAATCCGTTTTCTAGTTTATAAATCATTTTAAAATCAGTTTTTATATTCCTTAAAATTTCAGTTTTTAACTTTTCAAGGAAACCAGTTTTTAAATATTTTTATAAATCTCAGTTTTAAACTTTATAAAAAATTTAGTCCTAACTTTTAAAAAATTCAGTTTTATGTTTTTTTAAAACCAATTCAGTTTTATGCTTTTTTTTTAAAACCAATTCGATATGAAAAATTTCAGTTTTTAAGAATTGTAAAATCAGTTTTTAAAACTTTCTTTTAAAACAGTTTAACATTCTTTAAAAAAAATTCAGTTTTCTTTTGATTAAAAACAAAAATCAGTTTTGATTTCTCTTAAAAACAAAATCAGTTTTTACCTAAAAAAAAAAGAACAGTTTTTAATACTTAAACGAAAAATCAATTCAGTTTAAAAAATCAAAAAAGAACTCAGTATTTACTTTTAAAAAAAAAAAAAATCATCAAAAATAAAATAACTACACAAAATACTTACAGGGGGGGGAAAGAAAAGGCGTCGGCGGCTTCTTCTGGGGGGAGGGGGTCTTCGCAGCCGTCGAGACGGGGGGGGGGGGTCAGTCGGAGCTAGCGCGATTTGGGGGGGGGCTTCGACGTCTTCGATCGTCGGAGGGGGGGGAGCGGCTTCGATGGAGAAAAGGCGGCGGCGACTGCGGGGGGGTTCGATCGCCTGCTTAGGGTTTTTGTTTTTTTTTTTTTTTTCTTTTTTTTTTTTTCTGGATTGTGAATCGGGGGGGGCCAAGCGGGAGATAAGGAGGGAAGGGGGGATTAAAATATATATTTTTTTTTTTATTTAATTATTTAATTTTGCAAATAGGTTGACTTTCATCCACGACCTCGAAACGAGGCCCACCGCCTGCCGCCCATAGCGTTTCACCCCCATTCCGAACACAATGGGATATGTATCGCAAGCTGATTTGATCGCTACAATCAGTTTCCTTTTGAATTTTCATTTAAATCACTATATTGAATTTTAAACGCACATTTCAAATTACCGGGGTCACATACTAACTAGAAAAATTCTAGAAAAATATTTTCCAGCTTCGTATTGTCGATACGGTCCTAACAAAAGTAGTTTCGTCGAATTCTGAGACCGTTTGAAAAATGGCCAATTTCCAGTCGATTAAATTCAACAGAAACTGGTCAAACGCGTTTTCCTTTGCCACGCTCACATATTGATTCGAAAAATTATGAAATTTGAAACCTAACAATAACCTGACACTGCGGATCTAACAAAAGTGGTTTCGTCGAAATCCGAGGTCATATGCAAAATGTCCATTTTTAAGGGCCTGAATTCCATAGCGACTATTCAAAATTTTCAACTGGACATATCTTTTGATTCCCGCTATCAAATTTCGATTGGTCGGATTCGTTAGAAAGATATCTTCAATTAGATACTAATGTTTTTGGTCTCACTAAAATCCGGATTGTTTTGCACCCGGTATATTCATTTGAAGTTTGAAATCGAATTATCGAACTACCGCGCCATTTTCAATTCTATATATAATTATAATTAATTATATTCGTTTTCAAATGTCGATTCAACTCAGTTTTCATCGCCATTGTTTAAAATATTTATTTTAAATATTTAAAATCCATTATTTTAGCCAATTTAAAAATTTTAAATTGGTTCAGATTTTCTGGGTCGTTACAATCTCCCCCACTTAAAACTTTTCGTCCCCGAAAAGGAATAAAGTCGAAAGTGGTTTGATAAATCTACAATCCCACAATACAACAACCAATTTGTTTTTAATATTCAGAGTATAGAATAAACAATGCACATCCATGGGAAGAAAATAGTAACAGAATAGAGAATTAAATGGTAATGCAAAGTATGGTAAATGTACCTTGCACCCGGGTCAATCAGAGATATCTACTCGGCATCTAGGATAAGCTTTCTGAATGCTCTCCTCAGTTTCCCAAGTACAATCTCGCGGATCTCCACTCCATTGCACTTTGACTAAGCGAACCTTCTTGTTCCTCAGCTCCTTGGTTTCTTTGCCGATAATCTTTAGCGGCTCTCGCCTCACAGCTAATTCTGGAGTAATTTCAATATCCTGCTGAGATGCTTCTTCCACGATCAAGTCTGGATCATGAACGTGCTTTCGGAGTTGAGATATGTGAAATACATCATGCACTCCAGGCAACCAGTCAGGCAGTTTGACTTTATATGCGAGAGTTCCAATCCGTTCCAGAATAGGAAACGGACCAATAAATTTGGGTGCCAACTTTCCAGTTTTACCGAACCGGATAACTCCTCTCATCGGCGATACTTTCAAATATACATAGTCGCCAACTTCAAAGGATATATCTCTTCTTCTTTTATCGGCATAGCTCTTTTGTCGGCTTTGAGCGGCGAGTAATCGCTTCTTAATAAAATCGACTTTGTCGGCAGCTTCTCGAATCATATCCGGACCCAACACAAGTCTATTACCTGGCTCGACCCAACAAGCGGGAGATCGGCAAGGTCTACCATATAACGCTTCGAATGGCGACATTGTCAGACTCGCCTGGTAGCTGTTGTTATAAGAGAATTCAGCCAAATGTAGATGGTCTTCCCATGATCCACCGAAATCTATAACACAAGCCCGCAATAGATCTTCTAAAATGCGATTCACCCTCTCAGTCTGACCGTCTGTCTGAGGATGATAAGCGGTGCTCAAGTTTAACTTCGTTCCCAGCTCGACTTGAAATGCTTCCCAGAATTTGCTAGTGAATATTGTATCTCTATCACTGACTATACTGAGTGGCACTCCATGTAGTCTAACTATTTCCCTGAAGTATATCTGCGCCAGACTCTGAGCAGTTCTATTTGATTTGACAGGTATGAAATGGGCGGTCTTCGTGAAACGATCTACGATCACCCAAATACTGTCATTCCCTTTTCTGGTTCTGGGCAGACCATCAATGAAATCCATAGAAATATGTTCCCACTTCCAACCAGGAACTTCCAGCGGTTGTAATAATCCAGCCAATTTCTGTTGATCGCTTTTGACTAGCTGGCAGGTGGGGCATCGGCTTACATATAAAGAAATGTCCCTTTTCATCGACTTCCACCAGAAAGTGCGTTTGATGTCATTATACATTTTGCTTACTCCCGGATGGATACTGAGTTTTGACTTGTGGCATTCATCCAGTACTTCCTTTCGAAGTTCAGGAATGTTAGGGACACAGATTCGACCTTTGAGCCTTAAAATCCCATCATTGTCTACTTGAAAACTCGAGGGTTCGCTTTGTTGAATTATCCCTCTGATCTTCTGAATGAAGTGATCATCCTCCTGAAGAGCAGATATCTTATCTAGCAATGAAGTCGTGATAATAAAACTGGCGATCATTACATTCTTTCTGCTTAATGCATCAGCCACGACATTTGCTTTTCCTGGAGTATATATAATTTCAAAGTCATATGCTGCAAGAAACTCCAGCCAACGTTGCTGTCTCAGATTCAAGTCCTTCTGAGTGAACAGATACTTTAACGACTGATGATCTGTAAACAGTTCAAATCTCTCGCCCAGAAGATAGTGTCTCCAGATTTTCAAAGAGAATATGATAGCCAATAACTCAAGATCATGAGTTACATAGTTTTTCTCGTGCGGTTTCAATTGACGGCTAGCATAGGCAATTACCTGGCCTCTTTGCATTAACACTGCGCCAAGGCCTTCTCTAGAAGCATCAGTCCATACTTTTAAATCCTGGTTGCCATCAATGATGGTTAACACTGGAGCAGTAGTTAATCTCAACTTTAGCTCTTCGAAAGCCTCCTCACTTTCTTGAGTCCATTTGAACTTAGAATGCTTCTTAGTAAGCTTCGTTAAGTGGCCAGATATCTTAGAAAAGTCTTTAACAAACTTCCGATAATAGCTAGCCAATCCGAGAAAACTGCGGACTTCAGTGGGAGTACTAGGCTGTTTCCAGTTCTGAATGGCTGTGATTTTACTTGGATCCACAGCGATTCCTTCTTTCGATACAACATGGCCCAGAAATTTTACTTCATCTTGCCAGAAGATACATTTGGAAAATTTGGCTTTCAATACATTCCTTCTGAGAATTTCTAAAACCTGTTCCAGATGCTTTTCATGTTCGGCCTTTGATTTAGAGAAGATTAGAATATCGTCAATAAAAACCAGAACAAATTTATTCAAAACCCCTCTGAACACTCTGTTCATTAGATCGACGAAGTAAGCGGGAGCGTTACATAAGCCGAACGGCATTACTAACCACTCGTAGAATAAGTCGGGGCCTCTGAACGCTGTCATTGGAACACACTCTTCGGCAATTCGAAGTTAATGGAATCCTGTAGCTAGGTCCATTCGTGAGAATACTTGTGCTCCATTTAATCGATCTAACAAATCATCAATCCGCGGCAATGGATACTTGTTCTTTATTGTCTGTTTGTTCAAATCTCGATAATCCACACATAGACGTAAAGTACCGTCAGATTTTGGGACAAACACCACTGCTGCACCCCAATCAGAGAAACTAGGCCTTATCAGACCTTTCCATACTAGCTGTCGTGTTTGATTGTCTAATTCCTCCTTCTCTTTCAAGGACATTCTTCGAATAGCGTGAACTACCGGCCTTGCATTGGGAATCAAAGCAATCCTAAAATCTATTTCTCTTTGCGGAGGTAAGCGAACAACTTCCTCGAACACATCCGCATAGTTTTTGACGACTGAAATGTCTTTGATGAGGTCGGGAATATTCTCTATGACTTCAGGGACATTTTCAATTTGGGCTGGAGAAACATCCAAAGCCGCCCAGAAATCTTTTCTATTTGATGTTGGGCCTTCACACGGAATGGTTATATAACCCCCTGATTTAATCCTAGCCCTAACAACTCTCTCGGCGCATCTAACCTCTGCTTCATATTTGGTTAACCAATCCAATCCCAGAATAAGATCGAATTCATCAAAATTCATGACGACAGAGATAATAGGGAATTTATAGCAAGAAAAAGAGACGGGTACTGCACAAACCCAACTGAGATTGATGGAACCTCCAACTGGATTTCGGACAGTCATTGGCTCTTTGAGCTTCTTCAAATTCAAATCCAACTTCTTGACTGCACTCTTTGCAATAAAGCTTCGTGACGCGCCAGTATCAAACAGTACTTTAACTGGGATGTTCTTGACATTGAGCGTGCCTTCTAAAACATCAGCCCTTTCTTGACTAGCTGAGGGCTCAGAAGTTTCTGCCAATTCATTCACCTGAACTTCTTTGGCCATTTTCAACAGCCGGCAATCTTGCTTTACATGACCAAACTGATGGCATTGATTACATCTTTTACTTCCATGGAGCTTCTTGCCGGATTTAAACCGATCCTCCTTATGTTTCTTCGAGGATTTACACTTCCTGGTCAGATGCCCCTGTTTATTGCAGTTAGAGCATGTGGCAGTCGTTGCCCGCTCTTTTTCAGATTTAGCCCTTTTTCTCTTGGCACTGGGCTTCTTACCGACATCTGACTTTGTACTGGCCTCTGGACGATCAGTTTCAGACTCTGCTTTGTCACTACAACAGACTTCATCTTCGTCGCGTAACATTCCTTTCTTATGGAGATCTTCATACTGATAAGCCATATAAATCATTTCTGAGAAAGGAAGCTTCACATGCCCCAATACTTTATTCTGGTATTTCCTTTGAAGTCCGTGAATAAATCTCATATTCTTCCTCTTCGGATTTTGAATTAGATGAGGAGCAAAGTGAGCAAGTTCATTGAATTTCTTATGATATTCGGGAATGGTCATATCACCTTGTATTAGATAAGAAAATTCATCACATAATCTCTCGGTTACTTCGGGAGGAGTAAATCTTTCTAAGAAAATCAATTTGAATCTGTCCCAGGTGATATCACCTTCTGGATTACTTCTGATGATTGATTCCCACCAGATTAAAGCTTCTTCTTTAAGCGCCCAAGATGCTACTAACCGTTTCTGGTCATCTCTCAGCTGGATATGCTCAAAGATTTTTTCGACAGAACTCAACCAAGCTTGAGTTTGAATAATAGATTCATTGCCCGAGAATTTTTCTCCACCCAGATTTCGATATCTCTTGAATAGAGCCTCTAGATCGGGTTCTGTATTCCTTCTGTTTCTGGCACTCATTTTTCTAGTACTTCTGCAATTAGCAGATCAAGTGTCAGGTCACAGAAAAGGTATTTTAAAACATAGAAACACATACTTCAAGTGTAAATGTGTCTATCGAGGTGTAACTTCATTCTGCTTTACTCATACTAGGATATTACTGATCCTATCTGTATAGAGTTACCCGTCCTAGAACACTACTGGTTCTATTTCTGACGAGTTCGTTCAAATGTTATATTCCAGAACTAAGCTTAACCAAAGCTCTGATACCACGTTGAGACGACCCGATTTCCCGTTCTCACGGAAACAAGGTTATCTTTTGGAATATAACACAGAAACATATAATAGCAGAACAGAATTAAATAAATACACCAGAATGAACAACAAAATATACTGGATAAAAGTAATCATCAGAGTTACACAGTATACAGGATCTTACTTAGTACAAATACAGTTCAGCTATACATAAATGTCTACAGCGGAAATAAACAAAATATGTACAATAGGAGCTGAACAGCATAAAAGAAATAAATGATAGAATCCATCTTCAGCTCCAGCTATCCAGAAAGAACCAGCTAAACCTGAATACAAGGCTGCCCGTGTGGAAAAAGGGGCACCCGAGTTTGAGAGTGAAACAAACTACGAGTCAGTCATGGGACTGGTATGAGAAATCCACTCAACACATATATATAATTGGCTAATCACAGGACCACGCCACTTTCGTGGAACGGGTTTACTCCATTGGATTGCCAGTGCTTTAAAACAAATCTTTCTTTTAAACATCGCTATGCTTTTTATAAAAATGAAGCCGTTATAAGACTCAGTTCCCATCACACAATGCAACGCAAACCGGAGGATAGAGTTTTTACCTTATAACGGCCAAGATATGCTTGATACGAATAAAACAAAAGCATTTGGTATTATGACTAGTGTTTATATGTTTCAAAAACAATTTCAATCATAACTATCAATCATAGACGACATGGGTACCATATATCATGTCGCCATATATATATACAATCAAAACCGCATGATGTCGTATTTGGAAATTGGATTTCCGTCATGAACCAAGGCAAAAGATAGTCCTTACCGAATTCGAGACTGTCTAGCCCGAGTCTCAGGTACAGCCGCAACCATACCCTGGATCGTCAGGGCCGGTCCACACGAAGTGGATTATAATGCCTGAACAATGCGTTCCTCCACCCTTTGGGGTGTAAACGAGCCAACGAATGACTCCATCGGACCCGGATCGTCCGATCAAACCGAGGCGCCTCGCAACAGCAACAACCACATAGGTGAAAAGTATATAAATGTCAGGGCTGGTAGGTCACTGACACCACCCTAGCTAGAAAGAAAACGCACGTCCCCCCTGATGTCCTCTCCCGTTTTAGGTTCATACCGGGGTGTGAGGCTCGCGAGTTTACGTTATACACAAAGCCACGCCACACAGGCGGTGCTTTGATCATCACCACAAGACTTTGCTTTTCAACAGAAGCCCTGATCACTGCATCTTAGCATGCCACACAGGCAATTCACACCGTGCAACCGATGGCTATCAATCACACAGGGCAAATTCCAATGTCGGACACAGTCCATTTACAAGTCCGTTCTGGGTCTGAACGAAACCGGAGGCACTAAATACCTCGCAAACCCTTCGATCACCACTCACGTCTGAACGATCACCACTCATTATCCATATTTCGGGATGCCTCCCAATCAGGACCTCGGTTACCATCCAAACGAGGTGAAGATCTCCGGTCTTCGACCATCGTCTTCATCTTCGAATTTCAATCGTCGGTCGATTATTCGAAATGAGAATTAACTCGGCCTTTCCAAATAATTCACGTATATTTAGAATTTCAAATCGATTTATTTCAATGGTTAAATTATTCGACAACACCAATTGTTCTTTAATGTAATTTTCACACCAAACACATTCAACCATCAAATATCACATAAATCAAGCAAATTCAGTTTATTTCCATTCCATATCGCTTAGGATATTTTATAACTATTTATCGCTATTTTTATTTATTTTAAAATAGCCATTTTATTCAAAACGACGCTTCGGGCCATAACGTTGCCGCGGCGCTGTTTTTCTTCAGATTTGATTTACACATATCTGAAAATCTAACCGTTGGATCTTCACAAAATTTATATCATTAGAAAGGTCTTTTCAAAACGAATCCAACGGTTCCAGTTTCGGGAAAATCCGACGGTCGGATCTCCCGGTACAATCGTTTGAAATTTCGATTTCAAAATACGAACTGCAGCGTCGTTATTCGATTAAATATAATTTTATTTATATATATAAATAAATATAATCGTTTCTGGCGCTGTTTTTCTTCAGATTTGAATTAAACATTCCAGACAATCCAACCGTTGGATTTTTACAAGGTTGGTGCCGTTGGAAAGATTATTCCAAGGCGAACCCGACGGTTGAGGTTTCGGGAAAATCCAATGGTCGGATTTCCCGCACTAGTCGTTTGAAATCACGATTTCAAAATACGAACTGCACGGCCTCGTTTCGTTTTAATTTTATTTATATTTATATAGTTATATAAATATAGTTCATTCGATGATTTCTATATCGTTTTCACTTCAAAAAAATTTCTAACACCTTAAATTTTGGAAAAATTTCGCCATAACCTCCCCTGCACCGGGAGCGTCGGGAAATCGCAAATAGCGTCCCGGTCCTTCTAATCTCAAAAAGAAAAAGAAAAAGCCAAGCGGCTAGCCAACAGGCTCAAAATCATCACCCAAACAAATCAGTAAATGTGTACCTATTTGTCGGGCACAAAATTTTATTCCTCTTCTCTAGCCCCTTTGCTATAACCTGTTCAATGAATATGCATGTACATATATATACAGTCCATATCATTTTCCATTTTCTATTCAACTTCATATTTGATTTCTATTTGGTTTAAAAACACCATTCATTCTAATGTTACATAAATAGGTGCAAATCATTTCATTAGCTAATTAATGAATATTTCAACTGATATATGTTTATTTGAACAAGTGGCTATTTTTAACACTTCACATTTTAACGATTCATGTATACAATAAAAATGTGATTTTTATTGTAAAACGATTCATTTCAAAACACTATTTTTCTATACAGTTCATATAGTCGATAAAAGGTGATTTTTATTATCAAACAGTTTATTTCAAAATATGAATACCATTCAACACATGAATTTCTAAACAACGAATGAATATCAATTCAACACATGAATGTTTTCTATAGTTTTTATATATAGATAAAAATGTGATTTTTATTATCGAACTATTTATTTCAAAATATGAATACCATTCAACACATGAATTTCTAAACAACGAATGAATATCAATTCAACACATGAATGTTTCTATAGTTTTTATATATCGATAAAAATGTGATTTTTATTATCGAACTATTTATTTCAAAATATGAATACCATTCAACACATGAATTTCTAAACAACGAATGAATATCAATTCAACACATGAATGTTTCTATAGTTGAATAAATATAGTTTAAGCATATGAAAATAATTCAAACACAAGAATATTATTCAAAATTTCGGCAGCATAACGGCAGGGTAGTTACACCGGCACCGTCCCTAGTACGGCTCCTCGCTCTACCTTAAAACCTCGCGGTTTTTGACAATGGGAATCATGCATCTAGTTCGCACGCAGGCGGCATGTATATATTTATTTCATTTCCACAAACTAATCCTATGTGGTTTCAACCAAATATTTCTCAACCACAAATGGGTATTTTTCAACCACAATCAATCCAATATCAATCACAAACAATCCCAAACAATCATTCAATTTTCACCACAATTTCAACCAATAAATATCGTCCATGGTTTGTGGACGAGGGGGCGTATATATATATATATATATATATATATATATAGCTATTCACATTCAATTTCAACACATATATATATAATTTTTAAATCAGAAATCTCACCAATAGCTATCCAACTTCAAGACTCTTCTTAATAGAAATCTTCGCCTTTTGTCGCTTTCGCCCGTATTCTCTACATATGTAAAAATAGAATTTTTACTATGCTATTCAATATATAAAAATCGAATTTTTACTTCGACTTTCAACATATAAAAATATGGTTTTTATTTTGACTTTCAACATATAAAAATATGATTTTTACTTTTGCTTTCAACATATAAAAATATGATTTTTACTTTAAAACAAAATCCGTTTTCTAGTTTATAAATCATTTTAAAATCAGTTTTTATATTCCTTAAAATTTCAGTTTTTAACTTTTCAAGGAAACCAGTTTTTAAATATTTTTATAAATCTCAGTTTTAAACTTTATAAAAATTTTAGTCCTAACTTTTAAAAAATTCAGTTTTATGTTTTTTTAAAACCAATTCAGTTTTATGCTTTTTTTTTAAAACCAATTCGATATGAAAAATTTCAGTTTTTAAGAATTGTAAAATCAGTTTTTAAAACTTTCTTTTAAAACAGTTTAACATTCTTTAAAAAAAATTCAGTTTTCTTTTGATTAAAAACAAAAATCAGTTTTGATTTCTCTTAAATACAAAATCAGTTTTTACCTAAAAAAAAAAGAACAGTTTTTAATACTTAAACAAAAAATCAATTCAGTTTAAAAAAATCAAAAAAGAACTCAGTATTTACTTTAAAAAAAAAAATAATCATCAAAAATAAAATAACTACACAAAATACTTACAGGGGGGGAAAGAAAAGGCGTCGGCGGCTTCTTCTGGGGGGAGGGGGTCTTCGCAGCCGTCGAGACGGGGGGGGGTCAGTCGGAGCTAGCGCGATTTGGGGGGGGGCTTCGACGTCTTCGATCGTCGGAGGGGGGGAGCGGCTTCGATGGAGAAAAGGCGGCGGCGACTGCGGGGGGGTTCGATCGCCTGCTTAGGGTTTTTGTTTTTTTTTTTTTTTGTTTTTTTTTTTTCTGGATTGTGAATCGGGGGGGGGGGGCCAAGCGGGAGATAAGGAGGGAAGGGGGGGATTAAAATATATATATATATTTTTTTTTTATTTAATTATTTAATTTTGCAAATAGGTTGACTTTCATCCACGACCTCGAAACGAGGCCCACCGCCTGCCGCCCATAGCGTTTCACCCCCATTCCGAACACAATGGGATATGTACCGCAAGCTGATTTGATCGCTACAATCAGTTTCCTTTTGAATTTTCATTTAAATCACTATATTGAATTTTAAACGCACATTTCAAATTACCGGGGTCACATACTAACTAGAAAAATTCTAGAAAAATATTTTCCAGCTTCGTATTGTCGATACGGTCCTAACAAAAGTAGTTTCGTCGAATTCTGAGACCGTTTGAAAAATGGCCAATTTCCAGTCGATTAAATTCAACATAAACTGGTCAAACGCGTTTTCCTTTGCCACGCTCACATATTGATTCGAAAAATTATGAAATTTGAAACCTAACAATAACCTGACACTGCGGATCTAACAAAAGTGGTTTCGTCGAAATCCGAGGTCATATGCAAAATGTCCATTTTTAAGGGCCTGAATTCCATAGCGACTATTCAAAATTTTCAACTGGACATATCTTTTGATTCCCGCTATCAAATTTCGATTGGTCGGATTCGTTAGAAAGATATCTTCAATTAGATACTAATGTTTTTGGTCTCACTAAAATCCGGATTGTTTTGCACCCGGTATATTCATTTGAAGTTTGAAATCGAATTATCGAACTACCGCGCCATTTTCAATTCTATATATAATTATAATTAATTATATTCGTTTTCAAATGTCGATTCAACTCAGTTTTCATCGCCATTGTTTAAAATATTTATTTTAAATATTTAAAATCCATTATTTTAGCCAATTTAAAAATTTTAAATTGGTTCAGATTTTCTGGGTCGTTACACGCTGGGGGGTATGGGGGTGATCGGAGGCACGGGGCTGACTGCGGGTGATGGCGGCAGGCGGTGGTGGGCTGGGGGTCGCCGGATGCGTGGGTTTTTGGGTTGCGTTCGAAATAGGAGAGAAGAGAGGGAGTAAGTGGAGGAGAAGGAGAAGGAGGAGAGGAGGACGGGGAAAGAGGCTGATGGACGCGGCGTTGGGCCCTCCGATAGTGGCGATAGCGTCGCCCCTTTCGATCTGAGAAGGATCGTTGTTTTTTCGTTGACTGAAGCATGAGAGAGAGGGGAAAGGATATTATATATTTTTATTTATTATTTAATTTAATTTTGAATCCTATAAAGTACCCTTTTCATTCGAACTCAAAATCAAACCCACCGACTACCCTCCCTAGCTAATCACCCCCATTCCGAAAACAATGGGATATGTTTCGTAACCCAATTCGATCATTACGATCAATTTTCATCAAAATTAAAATATAATTAAATAGAACGGTCAATATTGATTTTAACGTACATTTCAATTTACTGGGGTCACATACTGACTCTAAAAATTCCAGAAAAATTATATCTAGCCTCGTATTGACGATACGGTCCTAACAAAACTAATTTCGTCGAATTCTGAGACCGTTTGAAAAATGGCCATTTTCTAGTCGATCGAAACTGACTAAAACTGTTAAAACACGTTTTACTTTACCACGCTCACATATTAATTCAAAAAATTATGCAAAATGGAATCTAGCAATAATTTGACATCCCGGATCTAACAAAAGTGGTTTCATCGAAAACCAAGGTCGTTTGCAAAATTTCCATTTTTAAGGGCCAGAATTCCATAGCGACTATTCTGAATTTTCAATTGGGCATAACTTTTTATTCCTGCTATGAAATTTCAATTTTTCGGATTCGTTGGAAAGATATTCTCAAATAGATTCTAATATTTTTGGTTTCGCTAAAATCCGGTTTATTTTGAATCTTGTACATTCATTTGAAATTCAAAATCGAAATTTCAAACTGTAGTGCCATTTTCAATTCCTTTTATATTTAAAATAAAATATTTATATTCTAACGACGATCTATATAAATATCTACGTTCTAATTCTATTCAAAATAAATTTCTTGTCGTTATTATTTAAAATAAATCATTTTAAATATTCAAAATTCATTAAAATAGCCAAAATAGAAATTTTAAATTGGCTCGGATTTCCGGGTTATTACAATCTCCCCCACTTAAAACTTTTCATCCTCGAAAAGGAGCGAAGCTGAAAGTTGTTTTACAAACCAACTCAACTTCCATTATTTTCTTTACAGCTTAAGTTCTTCAAATTTTCAGTTTCTAAGAACTTTTCAAATTCTTCAAAAATTTGGCTAAAACCCTAAATTTTAGAAAAATTTCGCCATAACCTCCCTTGCACCGAGAGCTTCAGGATATTTCAAATAGCCTCCCATGGCCCTCACCAATCCAAAAGAAAAAGAAAAAGCCGAGCGACTAGCCAATCGGCTCATAAAATCATCAAATCCCCAAGAAATACAATAAACATGTACCTATTTGTCGGGCAAACAATTTTATTCTTCTGCTCTAGCCTCCTTACTATGACCTGTTCAATGGATATACATGTATATGCATGCAATTATAATCAATATTCAATACAGTTCAATATTTGATTCAATTTGGCATAATGGTTAAAAATATCAAACCAATAATCAAACAGCACAACCATCAATCAATTAGTTGATTATCGTTTCAAATTCATAATTTTGATACATATACAGAAATTCACGTTTTTGATGCCAAATCACAACAATAAGCCCTATCTAGTTTGGGTTCTCACACCAGTCTAATGGAAATATATAGATATCTCACTTTCGAAGCTCGAACATAAATGTCGATGATGTTTCGAACCACCATCAGAACATCTCCGGGCTACTAGAGTGCGATTCTATATCTATCCAGTATATTAAAACTTTGAATATACGCTCATCACACGTATATGCAAAATCTTTATATACTCGATTGTCCAAATTCAATACAAATAAAATATTCAAGTACGTATACTTGAATTTAACTTTCAAAAAAATTTATTTTCATTTTTATTTTAAAAATATACTCTTCACACTCGTTCTAGGATACTACTGATCCCATCTCTAACGAGTCATTCTCATTGGATATTACTAATCCAATCTCTGATGAATTCTTTTGTTTGGTTCTAATGTGTCTTGTTCTCGAGCTCAGTAAACCAAAGCTCTTAAACCGACTGCAACAATTGGGAATTTCGCTCGATCCGAATCGATCGCTAAACCGACCAAGACCATTCGAAACCCCTGATTGTTTTGAGAACACGACAAATTAGAACACAAACAGATGAACAATTTCCATCAGAGTACAAGAATATACAGAGTATGAATAAATATTACACATTTGACAAATATCAGAGATTTAAATTACATTTAAATACATAGCAGCGGAAAAATAATACAAAACATAACTGAAAGAAATACGCGGATACAGAGCTTTCCGAATATCGTTTCAGCTATAAACCAGGATCCTGTGAATATAAATCTGTAAAACCAAAACAACTAGCTGCCCGTGTGGAAAATAGGGGCACCCAGAGTTTAGGTTAAAACAATAAACTCCAAGTCAGTCATGTGACGGGTGTGAGAACTAAAAACATTTATTAATGTTTATTTTTAAAGTTAGGTAAATCAAGGGACCACGCCGTATAACACGGAACAGGTTTCCTCCCAAGAATACCAGTGCATAAATCAAACAGCGCAATGCTAAATAAAGAAAAATGAAGCTATTATAAGACCCAGGTCCTATCACACAATGCAACGCAAGCCGGAGGATAGGGTTTTACCTTATAATAGCCAAAGAATGCTTGATACGCTAAATTTCATCTTTTATTATTCCTATAAGTGAAGAAAACAACTTCAATCATAAGTATCAATCATAGACGGCATAAGTGCCCCATACCACTATGTCGCCATACTAGGTTTTACAAATAAAACCGAAATGTCACGTATTGGAAATTGGATTTTCGTCATGAGTCGAGGCATAGGGGAAAGCTCCTCTCCGTTCGAGACACTGTAGCAAATGTCTCAGGACCACACACAGCGATCCTTGGAACCTCCAAGGTCGGTCCTCTCCTACTTTTGAGGATTAATTATTCCTGAACACACGTTTCCTGGTCCTATAGGACCTATATCCAAGGCGCCTCGCATTCCAACAACCACACAGGTAAAACATATATAAATATTAGGGCTGGTAGGTCACTGACATCACCCATAGCTAGAAAGAAACGTCGTGCACTCCTTGGGTCCTTATCCCGTTTTTGACTCATACTGAGGTGTGAGGCTGGCGAATTAACGCAATACACAAAGCTATGCCACATAGGCCGTGCTTTGATCATCAACCACAAGACTTTGCTTTTCAACAGAAGCCTTGATCATCTGCCACTTAGGCATGCCACGCAGTCAATTCAGGCCATGCGATTGATATCCATCAATATATAACTTCTGAGCTCGTACGTCTCAAAGAAGGGCGTTAAGCAAGAGAATAAATTCTCCGCCGCCAAACAGATATATATTTAATAGAAATCAATTACACAGAATAAAATCCAATGCCAGACACACAATCTATTTACAAGTTCGTTCTGGGTCTGAACGAAACCGGAGGAACCTTATTCCTCGCATATCCATCGATCTCTAAGTACGTCTGGACGATCACCAACTGATTCCCTCCTATTGGGTGTACAGCCTAATCAAGATCATCAGTAATTTTCCAAACGATATGAAGACTTCCGGTCTTCAACCACCGTCTTCATCTTTGACTTATCATCGAATCGGTTATTCAGAATGGGTACAAACCCGGCATTTTCGAATAACCCGCGTATATAATAAACACAAGTTACACAAACACATCATACGCCTCATTCCAATTCAGAATATTCTTTATTCAAATATTCACATTCTTAGGGAAAGGTTCCCATTAATTTTATCAAAGATAAATTCTTCTAAATTTATTCTTTAATCTTCCTTTGGATATCATTTCAAACCGTGTTAAGGTTTTCCAAACTAGTCGGGATTAGCGAAACACACCAAAGTAATTGTTTATTTTATTTCCAATCCCAACCTATTCATCCCATGGAGCAAAACTGGTAATACTCCATATCTAACACCACGGTGCTATCGGTTAATTACCATTTCATGTTCAAATCTAATTAAAGATTTAACTATCGCTTTGGAGCAAAACTGGTAATACTCCATTCTCGATCACTTTAATCTAATTAAAGATTCATTAAAACTCCACTTAGTTTTAATCTTCCCAAAAATCAATATCTTATCTTTAACTGGGTTAAAGAACCAATGTCATCTAAAACACGGTTCACGATAAACCCAAAATCACATTCCATTGTTAATCGGGTTAAAGAACAGGTGTTATTCAAAACACTGCTCACGATGAACCCCAAAAACCAATTTAAATTCAATTCCAATTAAATACTAATTAACTGGACAATTTCACTAAATCCTAATTAAAAGATTTATTCTTTTCTAAACTGGGTTCAAAAACAGTGTTATTTAAGACACCATTCACGACAAACCCAAAATCCCATTTGACATTAAATACAAGGCTCTGAATAGAAAATATATCGTCTTATATTCAATATCAAATTCACGACGAACCCAAAATCTCATTTTACATTAAATACAAGGCCATGTTGTTGAAGGAAGTAGCGAATTTTAAAAGGGGAAGATAATCGCTGAAGCGGGCGAGTTTTGTTTGTATTGGGCTAAAGGATATATTTTGTAAGGGAAGAATGAGCTACAGGGGGCATGGGACGTTAAGCATGGAAGTGGGATGTCTATTAAAGTAGGATGATGATTGCTTGAGTATGATGAAGAAAGGGAAGTTCATGGTAATTGCATGAGTATGATGAGAGGTGAGATGGTGGAAAGAAGTGTTGTGCATGTAAGTAGAGATGCTCTTTTCGTAGTGGAGAAGATCTGGCATTTCAATGCATTTCAATGGAGAGAAGAAATGGGATTGGTTGGTGAACTGGTAGTTGATAACATGAAGGAGCACGCGGGTTTATGAGACTGGGAGTTCAAGACCGTTGCGTTAGGTATATTTACTGGAATTTGGAATTTCATTTGTAAAAGGAAGGAGAAGCTAATTTTAGAAGACGGTGTACTATTGTGGATGGATTGAGAAGTTATTGGGCCGTTATATAAAACAATGATCCCAAAAAGAAACAGAAAAAAAAGAAGAAAAAAAAGAAAACAAGGGGGACGAGAATTGGCATGAGGAGGGCAGGCTACCTGGCCCAAAAATGAAGCATGACTGTGCGGATCTGTGTAGAGAGACATGGGCCGATTAAATTTAAAAGGTGAAACCCTTTTAATCATAATAGAAATTAAGTTTATTTTAAAATAAGGTAATATAAACTTACAAACGTAATATCTCGTCCATACAGTGTTGGTTTTACGAATGGTCTGGTCTGTTAGGACCGTAGAGTCGCAGGCTATGCGATGAAGGTGATTTGAAGCAATTTGGAGATCGTTTCAATTTATGGCGGAATTAAAGGCGCATTCAGATCTAGCGAACGTTAATCGTTACCCAGCGATTATTAACCAGTGTGAGTAATCTCACTGACTTTGTCTAGTTTTGTAATTTTATAAACATTATTTAATATTGATAAAAATGATTTAATGCTGTGTGTGATGGTTGTTTGGATAATTTTCTGATTAACTAGTTGAAATAATATATATATATATATATAGTTTATATATAAATAGTGGACTAAATTTTGGTTCTGTTTATTATTATATTTCATACTGGTATGAAATTAGTGTTGGTTAACATCCGTGGATGCAGGAAAACAGGTTGGAGGAATCCGACTGGATTCCGCAACAATTATTGTTGTTTTTCATATATTGTATTATATAATGTGATAAATAATCTGTGATTGATTATTGTGTGATTGGGATGTTTGAATAACATTGACCTGAAATAATTGATATCTAAATACCGTAAGATATATGAATATATCAAAAAATAAACTAGGGTTTTAAAAAGGGAATTTCTATTTTTAAAATAGAAATTAGATTTTGATTGGCTAGAATATATTTACTTGTTCAATTATATAAAACTAGTAATTTGATTTATAAATGATATTTATAAATGAAGCGAAATTATTTTTATTAAACAGTTTGGAAATATAAATTTAAGAAATGAATTTATATAAAAAGAAAGGGGGAATCGGTTAGAAAGAAAAACGATGAACTTATTTCGATGTTCGAAATATGAATAAAATTGAAATAAATCGATAAGGATTTATAATTATAACTCGATGATGTTGAATGTTATTAGAATAAATTATTCTTATAAATTATATATAATAAAATTTAGGTTTTGTAGGAAATCGAGATTTAAATTATAACTTAAAGTCGGTGGTCACCACCAATCGCTCGTGTGCAAAGAACGTGTCTCATCCCAAGTTATAACTTATTAAACGAGTTTATGGAATGAAATATGAATATGAATTCATATAAGAACTAGATAAATGGAATTACAAAACTGTAATAGTATTTAATACTTAAATCAAGATTTGATTTAATAAAATGAGTCCAAATTTCTGTAAAGAAATATTATTCACATTTCAAAGTGAATAATGATTTGAAAGAAAATGGGTTGAAGGTTTAGAATGGTTATAGAAGGAGATTGATAAATGTTTTAAAGAGGATAAATTCAGAAATGAATTTAGGAATGGAGTTGACTTGAATTGGTAATTTATTCAGATGTTCTAAATGATAATTGAATGGGGATTATTCAGAAGTGAGTTATATATTGGAATTCGACATTATCGAATTCAGGAAAGTACCATTTACTTTCATGTTATAATCAAGATTTATTTATTTATCAAATAAATTAATTAATTGTTTATTTATTTAAATAAAAGTTATATTTTGAAATTCAATACTTCAAAAGTAGAGATTATAATGTTATCGTTATAATCAAAGATTTCTATAAAGAAGTAGATTCATAAACCGGATAGAGAGTTGTAAACAGTTTTGAAAATAAGAAATATAAAAATGGGATTAAGAACATTATAAGCTGATTGGGAAATTGTTCTCTTACTAAATTTATGGTTAGGGATGACCGGACATGGAAGGATGGTGATGCACAAATGAAATGGAAATGTTTTCCGATACCAATAAGAAATATTTTCTTAAATATAGGAATTTAATGTTTAAAATAAATGGAAGTGTTTTTCCAAGGATCGGGAGAAGCCAAACGAGTTAGAGAAATATTTGGGTGAAGATATTGAAGGGGAATTGGGAGATGAAATGATTATTTATAAATCTATTAAATGCGGTCAATGTTGATTGATGATTGATCGGTAAGATTTCCATTTGGAAATACGACCGTTGTTTGTACACATGTTTTTCTTTGGTAGTTAAATCACCGATTATCAAAGTTTCTGACCATTTCTGTTGTCAATACAGAGAGACCGAGATCATATTTATTATCTGAAAACCACTCCGTATGGGCATTAACGTTTCGAATCAAATAGATCGAAGACAATTGAAGATGGAGTATATACAAGGGTTATTCTCGCGATCTTAGGTAGAAATTTCCTAAGATGGATCTATAGAATAACTCCTTCGGGTTGTCCAGTCCCAGAACAATTTGAATGGATGAACGTTTGACAGAGTATATTTGGTAGATCGCGTAAGTTGATCGTTTCAAACGTATTTACGTTGGTGGCGGAGGAATTCGTTTCTCTTAGCTTATACATGTGGTATTTCTAGGGAAATCAATTTTGTGATTTGATGGGTATGACGACGTGGCATTCAAAGTAAATAAAGGAGTGATCTATTAAAAGATACGTTATGACCTCAAGCCTCATCAACTGGGAAATGGAAGAAATCGGGCAGGCAGCATGGCTAAGTGGGTCGCACCCAAGTAGGGTATATTATCACCATCTAGAGAATATTCATATATGTTACATATTTCGCTTCTGTATCTCCCAGGAATGGTTATGTTAGTATACCAACCGTAAGGTGATAAATATATTCGGAACATTCAAGCAAAATGAATGGCCGATCATGTGTGGTCGAGTTACAAGATGTTCTTGTTGAACTCCAGTGTATCGCTTCTAGAGTACACTAATCAGAAGGTTGTTCCATACCTTGTCAGAGTTGGAAATCCATTCCCCAATAAGAGCCCGCAGTTTTTGATTGTATATTATATATGTAGAACGTGAGATGAAAGCATTCTGCTAGATTGCTATTTACTTGATTTAGACATTATTATAATATCAGAAAATATTGATCTTAAGAAATATTTTGGGTTATCATAAGGTAAAAACCATTTTTATTTATGTGTGGATCCGTCTTATGATTATCATTTCTTTTAAAAGGATTTTAAAAGTTAAACCAAGTGATTTGAGTTTTCTTACACCAGTCACATGACTGACCCGAAGTTTATTTTGTTTTGTTTCCTTAAACTCTTGGGTGCCCAAATTTGTATGGGCAGTCAAGTAGTCGGGATTTTTCAGATATTGGAGGAGCTCGGAGCAGGAGGCTTCAGAGTCAGATATATATATAGTTTATTTCTGCTGTGATGTTATGTGATAATGGTATGTATATACAGTTACCAGTTTGTATTTCCAATGTTGTTATATAATATATTTTATTCGTTCCACTGTGAGATTCGTGTTACTCTGATTCTGTTATGTGGTGATCTTCTTCTATTCTAACTTTCTTACTATTTCTCATCCTCTAACTTCTTTCTATTAATGGCCAAGTATTCTCTATACTTGAATAGTCGATATGGTGATTTATATCGATTTCAGGTTCGAAAATCCGTGTTTGTTACAGGTCCACACTTACGTTAGTGGATTAATTATTCCTGAACACACATTTCCCAGTCTTGTCGGACCTATTTCTGAGCCACTAGGGACTCAATAACCGAGGCGCCTTATTCCATCATTGACATAAGTAAAAATGTTTGGGCTCCATACCATGACACCACTCCTAGCTAGAAAGAAACTTCGTGCACTCCCTGCAGTTGCTATCCCGTTTTTGACTCATACCGGGTGTGAGGCTCGTGAATTAACGCTATGCTAATTAAGGCTGTGCTTTGATCATCAACCACAAGACTCTGCTTTTCAACAAAAGCCTTAATCTATGCAACTCAGCATGTAAAACTGACAATCCATACCATACCACTGATTTCCACTAATATATAACCTCTAAGCTCGTACGTCTCAAAGAAGGGTGCTAAGCAAGAGAATAAATTCTAGTCACCTCAGTAGATATGCCATAGATTTTAGACATCATGGAAAAGCTCAGAAAAGGGGAGACTTCTAGTCACCTCAGTAGATATGCCATAAATGAAAAGGGGTGCTTGCGATGAGATAGAAGGCTTTGTGTTCCTCAAACTGGAAGCTTGATAAAGGCAGTCCTAGAAGAAGCCCGCCATTCTAAGATGACTATTCATCCAGGCGGTGACAAGATGTACAGAGACATGAAAAGGGTTTTCTTTTGGGCTGGGATGAAGAAAGATGTGGCAGAGTTCATTTCTCAATGTTTAGTTTGCCAGCAAGTTAAAGATGCGCAAAAGAAGCCCGGTGGTCTACTTCATCCTTTGGAGGTTACTCAGTGGAAATGGGAGAGCGTCTCTATGGATTTCATAGATGGTTTGCCGAGATCAAAGAAAGGCAACACCAGTATTTGGGTAGTAGTGGACAGATTGACTAAGAGCGCCCATTTCATTCCAGTGAAGAGTAAGAGGACGGCATCATGGTTTGCAGTAATTTATTTTCATGAGATATTTCATCTTCATGGTTTACCTTCCAGCATCGTGAGCGATCGTGACCCCATCTTCACCAGTGAGTTTTGGAGGAGCTTGCAAGAAGCGTTAAGTACACAGTTGTGTTTGAACACCGCTTATCATCCTAAGACCGATGGGCAGACGGAGAGGGTGACCATAATTCTAGAGGATCTTTTGAGACTGTGTATCCAAGATTTCGGAGGGACTTGGGAAGAGCACCTTCCTTTAGTAGAGTTTGCCTATAACAACAGCTATCAATCCAGCATCGGCACGGAACCCTTCAAAGCATTGTACGGACGACCCTGTAGATCACCAACTTGTTGGTGGGAATCTACAGAAAGATTATTACTTGGACCAGATATGGTTAGGGAAACTTCCAAAAAGATTGACCTCATTCGATGGCGGATGAAGACAGATCAAGATAGGCAGAAGTCCTATGTAGACAAGAGAAGCACTAAAAACGAATTTGAAGTGGGAGGCTTAGTTTTTATCAAAGTATCACCTCTGAGGAATATGGTTCGCTTCAGATCAGTAGGGAACTTGGCACCTAGGTTTGTGGGACCATTTCCTATACTCGAGAGGATTGGCCAAATGGCCTATAGAGTAAAGCTCCCAGAAAATCTATCCGGCATTCATGATGTTTTCCACGTTTCTCATCTGCGGAAGTGCCTGCTTGACACCACAGAAGTTGTTGAGCCGAGTGTATTGGAAGAGGTAGAAGTGGAACGGGAGGCAATAGTTAGGAGAGTTCCTTCCTGTATCCTTGGATCATAAGTTAAGAGGGTACGCAATAAAGAGATCAAGTTGCTATAGGTTCAATGGGGAGAAAACCCAGAGGATGCAACTTGGGAGACTGAAGCGAAGATTCGTGCTTCATACCCTTTTCTTTTCGAGGGTATGTCCTTAACTCATTTTCCTAAGTTTTGTCTATGCTTGTTTGTATCATTTGAATATATCTTATCCATAGCATTTTCGACCTTTATATAGGAATCCTATGGATGTAAACATGTGTCTGAGACATGTTATATTTGATGGATGCAAGTGGATGCAGGTGTTTGCTAGTGGTTTCCTATGGACGCATGTACACACACATTAGGAACTAGATCGGCTCAGTCACTCTCATACTGCATATGGATGTGTGCATTTTCTTTTTCTTTTATGGATGGAAATGGATGTTTTACCATATGGATGTTGCATTTGGACGAATCAGTGTGCACACATATAGGACTTACACGTTATAATAGAATTATTTGCATACATATTGGATTCATGGCACTAACATATATTGCATTAAGGTGGTCAACTAAATCGGTAGACCACCTGATTTTTGCATTAGTGTTGGGACATATACACACACCCTTGCATATACTCATATAAGCATTATAAATCTTTAAGGACAATGGATTACAGTGATTGATTGATGAGTAGATGGGTGATTGATGGTAGGATATGCATTCTTCTCAACTTAGAGATTTCAGGGACGAAATCCTTTGAGTATGGGAGAATGTAACACCCCGAATTTCTAACAACACTAAAAGAGGATAAATTAAATTATAATTAATTTAATATTCAGAATTAAGGAAAATGGACTACGCCATTGCGTCCGTCTCGAAATTCTGGTCAAGATAGACATTTGGCTTGCGTAAAACAGGCACTGAATGAAGAAGTTATGAAGGTTTAAAGTTTGTATACGCGCAAGAGAATTATATATGCATATATAGGGTCCAGAAATTCAAAATCTCAGTTCAAAATTTGAAATTGCGTAAACAGGAAAAGACAGAAAATTTCCCGCTCTAGGGGGCTGACCCTCCTAGAGGGGTGTCGACATAAGGGTCGACCCCTCTACAGGGTTGTCGACCCATGGATCGACCCATCCATAGGGGTGTCGACACCCCTATGGCTGACGTTGCATAGTCGGTTTGGAGGCTAGCAGCTACAAATAAAGGTCCATTTTTCATGTTTTCTATCCTGGAATGCAATGGAGGCCAAATGTTGTCAGTGACTAGACTAAACCTAATTCTATTCATCTTCTGCAAATCAAATTCTGAGATTCAAGCATAGTTTCAACACTTACAACTTCTCTTCTAACTTATTCACAATCGAAACACAGTGAGTTGGTTACTTTTAGGTTTAAATGAATAAAAGTAATTTGTGAAAGACTGTGATTTGGATAGTTGTAAATTATGAATCTATACTGTTATTGGATCCTAAGCTATGTCATGATAGATCTACTTTTCTAGATCTAATTCAATTGTGGTTAATCTATTACGTCACCATTGTGGATCTTGGTTTATATCCATATTGTGGTTAATGTAAATCTGTCATTTTTGGACAGTTAAAACCTTGTTTATATCTAATCCTTTATGTAGATCATCTTTTACCTGTCATATTGTGGCCAACTTAGATATGTCATTATTTGGACATATAAATCTTTGTTTAGACCTAAACATGCTTGCTATGTCATCCTAATTATGCTAGATCTGTTTTTATGTCCTCATTATAATTATGATAGATCTAGTTTTATCATTGCCTATTCACTAGATCTATTTTTATGTCCACCTTATTATTATGCCAAAACATGACTAGGCCAGTATATATGTTTATGTCACCTTTTGTTAGAATGATCACTATTGTCATTTTTTCCATCACCTTTCCCTTTTTACTGTATATGCCTAGGCTACTTTCTAGCCTAGGTATGCCGCCAATTATATGCGAAAGCGTTAGTTAGGAAAAGAGGGAAATATTAGAATTGGCATAACTTGATATGAATTTGGACATATAATCCATTATGAGTATAATTGGACATTTAGGCATAATTGGAAATTTGAATGTTAATTTGGTTATTAATTAGAGTAATGAATATGAATAAATTTGGTACAATATCAATTATGGACATAATTGGAAAGAAGGGGCATAAAACCTATAATTGACATAGGTAGAATTAATAATGAATGCCTAGGATTACAATTAGAAATTTTAGTGGCACTTATGACACGAGGTTAGGTTGCATTAGTGGTGGAAGTTTGCCCGGACCCGACCGGCATATCCAGCAGCCACTAATGTTGAACCTAATGTGAGAGGTATAAGTGTGCAAATTCGAATTGGGCTAAGACACGAGGTTAGACCCAACTGTGGAATAAGACAGCCTGGACCCGACCGGCAAATCCAGCATCCACAAGTTGTAGGCCTAATGTGGGAGGTCCAGCCTATTATAATCCATAAATGGACATGGTAATGAATTTGACTACTTGACGAAATCTAATCCATAGGGATTGTATGATTATGAACTAAAGTTAGGGTTAAGTAAATTGATTGGATAGCGGATGGGTTAAGCAAATCTGGAGGGGGTGGGTAATATTTACATATAAGCCCACAAACTTAACCCGATAAGGTTATGTAATTAAAGACGCCTAATGGTATACATAATCAGAGGAAATAATAAAGTTATGTAATTAAAGACACCTTTTAGGGTAAGCATAACTTGTAGAAATAATAGGGCTATGAATTAAAGACACCTAATGGTATACATAGTTAGTAAAAACCTAGTGGGGATACAAGACAAGGGGGATAGCTTGTATCATATTGTATGGGACCTGTTTTATCGAGTAACCCGGAGTAAGTATCAAAACATGTACTCCGTACTAGGTTGGAAAAGGGGCATGCTTACTGGACTGATTATAAGAGATCCAAACGTGGAGGACGGTGTGGGCGGCGCAAACCCGACCGGGCCATGTGCGTGCGTGAGCCGGGCAAAGGGGGATTAGATGACCGTGACACCTGTAGATATGAGGTTGTGCATATCATCGAGGGTTTACCACTTTAGGACGTGATACTTCCTATTGTGGGGCCGACACAGAGTATCTACGGAGTAGGGAGCCGATCGATTAGGGTAGTAGATAGGATACATTTGGATGTATGCCTAAGTGTACCACCTTATAGTGGAAGGTATCATCTCATTTTGTTTATACTAGTAATAGTGCAGAGTAATTGTTAAAGAAGCATATACACCTTATCATGTCTACCTTGTCACACCTGCCATTTATGTGGTGATAACTCTTATCCACTTTATACGCTTGTCATGCTAATTTTATTTATTTACTTGCTAAAAGTCACTAGACACGCCAGACATTATGTCTGACCCTTTTATCTCTTCTTCTTTCTTCCGTTCCACCCTCCCCCCTTCCAGGTTCTCAGGGAGGAAACACTCAGGCTTAGTCAGGACTCAGATATCATCTTGTTAGAGCTGCTTTCAAAGTATGGCTCAAGTTCTTATCTCTACTATGGCTTTGTCTCTTTTATTTGGGGAATTATGTTTTCTTTTAAGTATTTATGTACTCTTATGGTAAAAGACAGAAGTTATATTGTTGTAATGGTTTTTGTGACTTATGGTATTTTGGACCACGATGTATGATTTGTGTTTGAAATAAAAATTTGAATTTCCGCGCTATCTTATTTATATCTGTCTTGTAATATTCTATGTCTGTTTACCTATAACGCTTCACGAAACTTAACGCACTTCCTTTGTGAGTGACATTAACGAACGTGGGGTGTCATAGCTTATGCATACATGAATTATTATGTTGTATTCCACTTTGTACAAGTGCACAATGTTTGCAAAAATTGGATGCACACATGATGGATGGTTATTATGCGAGGGGCTATTTAATTTTTACCCTTATCAAATTTTGGGGACGAAATTTTCTAAAGGTGGGATAATGCACACCCCGTATTTTATGACAACTAAATAATGCAAATGTGTGTGTGTATATATATATATATATGCATTGACATAAATATATAAAAGAAGAATAAAATAATGGTAATAAATGATTGCATGTTATAAATACATGCATTGAAAAAGAAGAATAGATTAATGCAAATATAAATGCCACGCATGCGTTAAAAGAAAGAAGAAATTGGTTGCATGCAGTATAAATATGTTGCATGCAATGGTTTACAAATATTATGCATTAATAATGAGAGAGAAATGAAAGAAAAAGAGGCATGAAAAGTGGTAAGGTTGCATGCAATGGTTTAAATAAATGATTACAACAAACATGAAAAAGAGGAATAAGAAAAGAACAATGACCACCATTGTTCTAAGCCTTGTTAAAAATAGCCTAAGTAGTCTGGTTGGTTAGAGCATGTGGCTTTCATGCAAGAGGTACAGAGTTCGATCCCCGCTGGCGCCATATTTTTGTTTTAAGGGAACGACTAAAATATCACATGTTCTAAAGAGAAAATATGCATAAACGCACATATAAGGGAAAACATACATATAAGGAAGTGTAGAAAAATATATGTCTATATGTATATGAGAATATATATGTATATATATGCAAATATATACATACATACATACATATATATATATATATACAAAAGAGAAATTCAAGATAAGGCTGCAATCAAAGAAATATGGTAAGCATTAATAATGACTTAAGCACAGTTTGAATTTTGAAATCGAAATAAAAGTTGTGCGTGTATATATATATATATATATGCATAAATAAGCATTGGAAGTTTTGTATACATATAAGGAGATTATATGTAAATATAATATTCAAATAAATTCCAAAAATTCAAAAGTTAAAAACAAAGTTAACGAATAAACTTTTGTGCCAAAGCTGCTCGCGGAACCCAAAAGGGGTCAACCTAGGGGTCAACCCACCCATAGGGGGTCGACCCAAGGATCGACACACATATAGGAGGGTTGACCCATGGGACGACCCACCTCAGATCCGGCTAGATTCATTAATGAATCTGGACAGTTTTCTTAACCAAATTCGTTGTTGACTCAGCGCTGCATGTACGATAAGATCCTGAACACCTATAAATAGGCGAAAAGAGCCTAGCCTAAATCTCACATTTTCTGAAAAGCCGCCTATGCTCTGCCATTCTTCCTCCTCCTCAAATCTCTTTAGAAAAATAGAATAATTAGTTTAGGAAAATTCTGATTCAAGATCTGTAGGAAAAGAATTAATATTAATAAAGAAGGTGTTCAGAATCCTATTCGAAGTAAGGTAAATTCTTGGATCTGGTCAATTTAAATTTCTCCTCTTTCTTCCCTTTTTCTTTTAGTTGAGAATTGTGGATCCATGGTTGTTTAGGTTCTAAATTCAGTTAGGAGAACCATGGAATGATAGATCTGGACCAAATTCAGGATTTGGAAAGCAATTAGGTGAGTGGATTTAAAATATACCTTTTTTATAATGGTATATTTTTCATTTGATCCCCGTTAATATGTAATGTAAATCTGCTAGAATGATTAAAGTGTTGAAATGTTAATATGACATGTTGAAATATTAATATGTTAAAGTGTTAATATGTTGGAATATTCATATGTTGAAACGTTAGTATGTTGAAATGTAAATCTGTTGAAATGTAAACTTGTTAAAAATGTGGAAATAATTACTGTTAAACACATGCATGTTTTAATTACATGTTAACCTGTGACATATTATGTGCTTGGACCCTTAACTTTAGAAATTGGGATAATTACATGATTGATAGTTACATGTTATTATTTTAGAGTAGAGTTAATTACATGTTAGAAAGAACATGAGACATGATTATAAGTTAAAATGGAATTAACATGATATTAAGTATGACATGTAAAAATAGAATTACAGTAAAAAATTAGGAAAATGTACACGCCTAAATTATATGGAAAATTTATAGGAATTAGAAAATCGTAAAGCACTTAGACACGAGGTTAAATTTAACTTGTGGTAGAAGTCTGCCCGGTACCGCCAGGCCAATCTACCATTCACAAGTTGTTAATTTAATGTGAGGGGTCTAGTGCGCAAATATACATGTAACGATGCTAAGACACGAGGGTAAGTCCAACTTGTGGTAGAAGTCTTCCCGGAACCGCCCGACAAATCCAGCATCCACAAGTGGTCGGCTTAACGTGAAAGGTCTATATGCATAAACTTATATAAAAAATATATGTATATAAAATGATAGAAATAAGTGTCACTAATTGTGATTAATGGAAATGAACAGGAAATGAATGAAAGTTACAATAGTAAAAGAAGCAGAATGAACGGGGAATGATAATAACCTATTATAAATAAATTACATTAATGAGAATGTTATATAATAGGTAGGCTTGTCCTAGGGACAAGTGGAAGTTATAACTTAAGTTATAACAAACGAGAAAGAAAGCGGAATAACTTATGTAATGAGATAAGTTGTACTTAATTGTAAATTAAGTTATCTATGAGAACGAGAATCTGAAATCTATTGATAAGGACAATGTAAGTTATATTTATGGAAAGGAAACTTATTAGTAAACCTTAGTTAAGAGAACTAAGTTAATAAGTAAACAACGATAAGTTGTAGTGATAGTGTAAGATGAAAGTATGATTAAATAAGAAAGAATGAGGCAAACTTATGAAATGAAATAGTTACATTTAATCATAAACAATAAGTGACATGTTAAACAGAAAACATGTGAATTGAGATATACTTAATTACATATTAAGTAGAACATGTTATTGCAACTTTGGAATTAGAAAATGGACAATATGAAGAGATTGTAGATTACAAACCTTGAGTCACAATCTAGAGAATAACATGTTATGGGCTTATTAATAAACTTAAATGGGTTAAGTTATGACTGAAATTAATAAGCAAGTGGGGTCCATTCCTTAGAGATATAAGGGGCTTGGAAAGAAGTTGGTAACCTAGATAAGAAGTTAATATGATTTGAAATAGCCAAGTTAAACAGGAAACATAATAAGGTAGAGCAAGCGCATAATTGAATATTTAGACATAGGGTCTAATAACGCATTAAAATGAGGAGTTTGGACCAATCTGTACGTTTGAGGATGAATAACCCAAAGGGGTATATCATCGAGGTGTCATGAGGCACGAGGGGAGCGCACGTCCATCTTTTTATTTTGTTATTCTGCTGGCTCCGAAGGACTGGAAGGGAAGCACGAGGCTTCTTAGGATGTGGAGGGTACTCCTGGTAGCCCTCTGTGCTGTGACAACGTTCTATCGTGCTTACAGAGGTTAGATCTGCGCGTTTCTACCCGGTGATTATGCCTTGACTGCCACGATAGTGGGCAACCAAAAGACTGTAGGGTGGCATAGGTGATTTGACGATCCAGTTGTCTGACTTGGCTAGGTTACAACCACCCTTGTGTACTGACAGGTCTAACCATTAGGTAGCAAAGTCGTCGGGTACCTACCATCGGCAGTCATCTTGATACGTGATGCGCGATGCGAAAAGGCGGAGAGCTAAATCAACAGACCATAGACCTTTTGTTATCAATGCTATGGGTGAGGAACAGACCAATTAGGATTTGTTGTTTTCTCTTGGGCCAGGTCATTAGTTCTCAATCTTGTTCGTCTTTCAATAGTTGATGGAGGGATCAGGTGGGACCATAGCCACTGAAAATGCAGACCTTAATTAGCATTTGTGTAAATAGATATATGAAAATCTCTCGACCGAGTTTCGTGTTTCTTGTACAACCCTGCCACGGGACTCGATGCACAATAGAGGATATGTGCTGTTAAGGCATCGAGTACGATTGACGATACATATGTGGGAAAGCCTAGATACATGCATGTCTGCTCTGGGGGGGTGTATCATAGACTCTAGGGCTGTAACAACCCTGAATTTTGGGGTAAATTTAAAATTTATTTTAAGTAATTTTAATGAGTTTTTGATATTTAAAATAATTTATTTTAAATAATCACGATAAAAATTTATGTTATTTGAAGTAAGACGTATGTTAGAAAATATGGAAGTGTTGAAAATATTATTTTTAACATTGCTTGAAAATACCTGCTAGAAAAGAAAAAAAGGAAGAAAAAAATATTAAAATATGTTATTACATTAAAAATATTCTTTTTAATGTAAATACGGAGCGTATACAATTTACATGTAATAAAATATATTTTTGTTACTCTTTTTACATGTAAAGAAATAAATGGTTTTGAGATGAAATTTGTTCTTACATTAAAATCATATTATAATTAATGGTATGTATTGATTTATATACTTAAAACGAGAAGAAATCACGTAACTCTGAAATGGAAAGAATACTTATCCTTATTTTGTATATATCTTTCCCTTGGGAGTAATTATATATATTTATCTCTTATACTTAAACATATTGTAATTTATAAGGTTTTGACCTAACTAAAACATGGAAATCCACTTGTCAACAATCATTCTAACGAATGAAATATTTAACGAACTTCAAAATATGAAATAAACTTATTTCATTTCTTAATTTCGAAGAATTACAATTTCCCATTTATTTTTGATCTAAGGTTAAGTGAATTAGATGTAAACAAACAATTTAAGTAACCTTACATTTACTTTTATAGACAACCTTTCACAATTGCAATTGCAATTCCAATTCATATCTTTTTTTTCCCCATTACAAAATTTACCGAATAAGATTGCAATTCATTAAATATTTAAAATAGAATAGATCAAAATAATATATTCTGCCATTTAATAATTATTGTAATAAATATTTTTTTATAATAAATGCATTTATTCCTTTCTACTTATCCTCTTTTCTCTTTTTGATTTGCTTTTGAAATTTGAATGATAAATAAACATTGTAACACACCGCATTTCGAGCAACAAAATTTTCAAAATAACCATAGGAGTAATTTGCGAAACGTTACAATGGAATTAAATTTAAAAAAATCGGTATGTTATTAATATTAAAATGGACTTATATGTAAATAAAAGAATTAAACCTTGCAAGGTCTAAATTAAAAACACAGCACCTCTATATAATATCTCCCACACAACCTAATCCTATCTTTCCACAAAAATCCTAACTTCTCTTCCTCCATCTCTCCAATGGCGGCTATCTCTCTTCTTCTTCTCCCCTAAATCTAAAAATCTATCTTCTCTCCTGTCTCTCCATAATCTATTTCTAAATTAAAAAGAATTAGGTTTAGGAATTCAACTACTGCGATTAAAACAAAGGAGAGACTCAGATATTGCGCAAGGAAAAAAAAAAGCGATTCATACATATAAATAAAGGTGAGAATTCTGAATCTTAAATTAAATTTTTAACTATTTTATTGTGAATAAAAAAACTGTATATCTATATTTATGTAGTAATGTAGATCTTTGTTCTGCGTTGAATTTTATTTATTTGTTCTGATTCATGTACGCGCTGCTATTATTTTATTCATTTTATTCAGATCTATTTAAGATCTGTACGCGCCTCTATTACTTTATATTATTCCAGATCCATTTTAGATCTGAGATTCGCGCTGTTATTTTTATATATACATATTATTCCAGATCTGTCGGTTAGGGTCTGTGAACACGCTGCTATTGTTTTGTTCTTTGCGCTGTTATTTTTATTTTATTTTCTTTCAAGTGTGAGATGTAAAAATCTCATCTTGTTTACGTGTTATTAAGTGTGGGATGTAAAAGTTCCATCTTTGAATTTATTTAATTTTCTTTCAAGTGTGGGATGTAAAAATCTCATCTTGTTTACATGTTATTAAGTGTGGGATGTAAAAATCTCATCTTGTTTACATGTTATTAAGTGTGGGATGTAAAAGTTCCATCTTTGAATTTATTTTATTTTCTTTCAAGTGTGGGATGTAAAAATCTCATCTTGTTTACATGTTTTTAAGTGTGGGATGTAAAAATCTCATCTTGTTTACATGTTATTAAGTGTGGGATGTAAAAGTTCCATCTTTGAATTTATTTTATTTTCTTTCAAGTGTGGGATGTAAAAATCTCATCTTGTTTACATGTTATTAAGTGTGGGATGTAAAAGTTCCATCTTTGAATTCATTATATTTTCTTTCAAGTGTGGGATGTAAAAATCTCATCTTGTTTACATGTTATTAAGTGTGAGATTCCTTTTGTTTTAAAATAATTAATCAATTCATTTATTTTTAATTATAGTTATATATTTCAGATCCGTTTGTGCTAATATTGTATGATGATTGTTCTGTTGGTTGCAATGGGTAAATTATATGATTCATGTGTGTTAAGTAAATATGATTATTTATCCCTTTATTTTATTGAATTGATTTAGATTATCGATTCAAGATCAAGATATATAATGGATAATTATAGATCCGTATGCTTATACAAATATTATGATTCATCCTTTTATTTCATTGAATTGATTTAGGTTATCAATTCAATATCAAAATATGTAGTTTGTCACTCTTATTGAATTGATTTATTTCATCAATTCATATTTTGTCACTTTATTTGAGTTGATTTAGTTTATTGATTCAATAAAAAATATAAATATTAAAAATTGTCACCTTTTTGTTGGATGGGATCTATTTGTCAATTCAGTATAAAAATGCTATTTGGATTCATTTGTGTTGAGATGATTTAAATTGTCAATTTAAATGTTAGGTCTTATTTTTCTCAAAACACAAATACATCATAGTAAAATGAATGATCACTTTTATTTGTGTTCTCAAACACAAATAGTATATAGGAAGATAAATATGCTTTTCATTTGTGTTCTCAAACACAAACATGACATAGGAAAATGGATGTACTTTTATTTGTGTTCTCACCCACAAATAGTATATAGAAAAATAAATATGCCTTTTTATTTGTGTTCTCCAACACAAATATATCGTAGAAAAATGAACGGTCTTTTTATTTGTGTTCTCAAACACAAATAAAACATTGAAATAAAGTTTGCTATTTTATTTGCATTCATAAATGCAAATGAACATTGTAATTAAATTTACATGGAATTAAATTTACATTTTTATATCTAAATAAAAAGTAGGAATTTACATTGGAATTAAATTTACATTCTTATATGTAAATAAAAAGTAGGAATTTGCTATGGAATAAAATTTACATTTTTACATGTAAATAAAAAGTAGGAATTGGTATTGGAATTAAAAACACACTTTTATATGTAGATTAAGGGTAGGATTTACATGTAAATAAAAATTACATTTTTATATGTAGTTTAAGAAAGAGAATTTGCATGGTAATTAAAGTTACACTTTTATTATGTAATTAAAAAGAGAAAATTTAGATTGTAATTAAGGGTACACTTTTATCTATGAATTAAGAATGAAAATTGGTATGTAAATAAAAAATTTCATTTTTATATGAAGTTAGAGGTAGGATTTTTCCTTGCAAATTAAAAGACAAAGTTTGACATGTAATATAAATTACATTTTTAACGTAATTAAAAAAAAGCATGATTTTATATTGTAAATTAAGAGACCAATTAAAAGATGGAAATTTACACTGTTAGGAGAATTACATTTTTAATGTAATTTAAAAAGAAGGATTTACATTATATTGAAAATTTAACAGGGAATGTTAATTACAATTTAATGTAATAAAAAAAAGATTTTACAGTGTAACGAAAAGATTAGAAAGAAAGAGAAAAATAAAATTTTACGTTGGAATAGAATTTACCTTTTAGAAAAAAGGATAAAAGGTAGGATGAAATGTTGAATTATATTTTAGCGTAAATAAAAGAAATAAAAGGCTGAATTCATCGTTGAGTTACGATTTACATTTTTCATGTAAATAACTGAATGAAAGAATGGAAGAATGAAATTAGATATCGTAATAGAATTTACACTCTTAGGTAAATTAAAAGCTAAACGATTATATTTATATATATTTATGTTTATATACATAAATATAATTAAAATTAATCGAATTGAGCGCGGTAGTTCGCATTTTGAAATCGTATCTTTAAACGACTATACCAAAAGATCGGACCGTCGGAATTTCCCAAAACTGAAACCGTTAGGACCATCTTGGGAAGATCTTTCCAACGATATAAACTACGTTAAGTTCCAACGGTTAGATTTTGAGAAATGTGAAAATCAAAATTGGTTGAAAGCAGCGCCATAGTCGCCCATTGACCCGAGGCGTCGTTGAATAAAATTTAATTATTTTAAATAATTAAAATAGGAATTAATCATTACAAAATAATATTAACGAATAGGAAGGATTTTCAATATGTATATATATACGAGACTTACTTGGAAAGTCCAAGTTTCTCTCATTCCAAATAATCAAACGACGTTAAGAATCGAAGTATGAAGACGGCGTATGAAGACCGTAAATCTTCCATCGAGAGGACAACGATCGAGGCCTTGATTTGACTTGCTCCCAATTTAAGGGTCATGGTCATTGTCCAAATGAACATGTTGATTGTACGGATTTGGCTTTCGCTCAAACCTAGAGCATAAGCTTATAAATGGAATGTGTGTCCGACGTTGTACTCCTTTATATTGTATTTATTGATTTTCTATCGAATGTATGAATGTTTGGTGGCGGAGAATTTATTCTCTTGCTTAACACCCTTTCATATGTTTCGGCAAAGGAGTGGTAGTGTGATATGGAGTGACAGTGTGGCATACTAAGATGCAATAATCAAGGTTTCTTGTTGAAAAGCAGAACCTTGTGGTAACGATCAAAGCACAGCTTGAATAAGCATAGCTTTGTGTATTACGTAGCTTCACGAGCCTCACAACCCGGTTGAGTCTAAAACGGAGCAAGGGAATGCAGGGAGAGCAGCACGTTTCTTTCTAGCTAGAGGTAGTGTCAGTGCTTAAACTGGCTGACATTTTACTTATGTGGATGATGGAATGAGGCGCCTCGGATATTAGGTCATATAGGACTGGGAAACGTGTGTTCAGGAACAACTAATCCGCAAAGTTGTATGCGTGGACCGGCCCTGCAGGATCTAAGGGTTCACTGCGGGGGATCCTGAGACATTAGCTAGAGTGTCTCGAATCGGTAAGGATCTCGCTCCTAGCCTTGACTCATGACGGACATCCAAACTTCCAATACGAACCCACGGATTTGATTGTATTACTAGTATGGAAACATAGTATTATGGTATCTATGTGTCCTAGGATTAATACATTTATTTTGAATGTTTTAAAATATATTATACACTAGTAATAATATGAAATTTGTACGTATCAAGCATGTTTAATCATCATAAGGTAAAACCCTATCCTCTGGTTTGTATTTGCATTGTGTGATGGGACCTGGGTCTTATAATAATTCCATTTTTCCAAAAGCATTGCGTTATTTCATGGTTTATTTATCTGTTTGTTCAATCACCTTAAATTATGCACAACAATCCATTGGAATAAAACTCGTTGCGCGTTAGCGGCGTGGTCTTTGGATTTGCCTTATTACTATTAGTTAGAGTGGTAAGAATTCTCACACCAGTCCCATGACTGACCCATTGTTTGTTTTCACCTTTTTTTGCAAACTCGGGTGCCCTCTCATCTACACGGGCAGCCAAGTAAGCAGGTTCATTCTTTGCTTGGAGTCTTTCCTTCGGAGCTGCTTATTCTCTTTCTTGGATTTGCTTTTGTGGAGAGGTGTTGACTTGGAGCTTTGAAGACATCTATCATCTGCTTCTATTGCATCTTTCCTTTTAATTTCAGACATCAAACTTGTTTCATTTCATATTGTTTATTTTGGAGTTGGAACTTATTTCATTTTCTGCAAACTTGATGTAATTGCTTAGAATTATGTGACTGTAGACTTTCTGTGGTTGATGACATTATATTTCCGCTGCTATGATGTTGTTACTCTATGAATTTCCTATACTATGTTGTTTCTGTGATTTGTATTATTGTATTTATGATGTATTCCAAATGATTATTCCTTACTTTCATCCCGTGGAAGTTTGGGGTTATCACAAGGGCATTACTCAATGATCTTATTCGGTTAAAGGTGGCAGCACATACGCTTAAGTAGCATAGCGATGACGGTTCTATGCGGACGTAGCGTTGTTATATAGAGTTCTGTACGTCACTCCGGCATAGGTTGAGGGGCTGCGTATATTTCTGTGGCATTACAACGGAGAGGTGAGAGTGGGGTACCACGGGGTGTACCTTAATATTGGGGGTAGCTACATTTATACTGAATTAGGTTAATCCACTGGGGAGTAAATGGGTACGATGTGTGTGTATGCCTTGAGTTCTGTTAACCCAAGTAACCTAATAAATAGGAAAATGAAATTGAACGGTAAATGTAGGGTTATCCAAAATGTGTATTTTGAATTCAGTCACCAGAACTTGTGTTCTGACCCCTTCCTCATCACATACTCGCAGGTTAGACTTGTGGAAGAGATATGATAGCTTTGGATAGTGGTTACGAAGTATTATAATTTGGGTAAGGGTATATTTTGATTAATTTATATTTTATCCATTCCGCTGTGAGATGTTTTCTGAGCTATGATATATTTTATATCTCTGTCTTTTTTGCAGGATACCAGAGCAACCAACACGAGTTTCGATATATTAGAATTTTGAAAAAAAATTGGTCTGTCGGAATTAGGGTTGTTACAGAACTTCCAAACATGAGACTATAAGTGTACTTTCGTAACAATATTTTAACGACCCAAATTTTCTGGTCAATTAATTTTGAATATTTAATATTATTTTAAATATTGAGCTGATAATATAAATCGATTTTTATATTGAATTATCGATATAATTATCGTAATATGAGGATCTTAAATAATTCAATTTGAATTTAAAATGGAGTCAAAATGATTCAAATGGTTAATATGAATTTTTATTTGAATTTAAACGATAATAATAATGATTTATTATTAAGAAATTTATTTGTTTTTGAATTTAAATTATATTGTATTAATTTATTTTGGTTATTTATATTTACGTTCAAATTAAATATCAAAATATATTCAGTTAGTTCAGAATAGTGTTACACTGCTGAAACAACAGTGGTTACGTTAAAATAGCGGTTCGTGGTTTAAATTAATGGACCCCGAGATATTTAATTGTGGATAGGTACAAAATCAAATCGACATTTGTTTAAAAAGAATAGGAATCACTTTATATCAAATCAGAATCCTTTTAAATTAAATAAAAATCGCTTTATCTAAAATCACATTAATATACTGTACCACATTTCCTTAGTGCTCAAGTATTAGTCTTTATAAATACGCGACTACCACCATCTTCTTTCTATGTCCCCTGTTCATTTTCTTCATTTTAGAAAGAAAATCCAAAGCTTCAATAAAATATGCCCGCACCTCTTCCCTTTTGCAAATCACGGTTACTTTTTTTCCTTTTATAATGAAATAAAGTTTGAATCCTCCTCAATTAAAAATCTCGTTTCCTTAAATCAAATAGAAGCAAAACTAGGTGGCGCGATCAACATTTGGGGACAACGGTGACTTAGGGTTCGATTTCGGTGGGGTCTCATGCTACTCGACATCGCGATGGGTTAATTAAGTTCGCAGTGAGGTGCGATGTTCAATTTTGGGATGATGAGTTAGGGCTGGGAACCTCAGACGATTCAGAGGTAGGTTACGGACTTGGTGAAGAGCGATGTTGGTGGAGTTTGGAAGGGGGTTTCGATTGATTGAGAGAGGTGTGATGACTGTTGAATAGAGTTCGAATTGGGTAAACTGGGTAGGTGCGATGGTGGATTAGGATTCGGTGAGGTGCGTGAGCTGCCATGAACAAAGTGGCAACTGTTATTGTGCTATAGGAGGAAGTCGGTCTCTGTTTTGGGAAATTGGAGCTCAGACTTGGTTGGAATGGAGAAGTTAGTGGTTTGTAGTGCAGTGGTGATATTTTCCAGTAACAAAAACTGTCCAAGTTGAAGTGTTCGGTTGCCTGGTTTTTCTAATGATTGGAAAGAGGAGTTCGAAGTCGAGGATTTTCGAAGTGAACATCAGGTATTCATTTTCCTGCAAGTAAATTTGAAAGGGAGAAGGATAGCACTAGGATGATGGTGATGATTTTGAAAAGGTCACAGAGGAAGTTAGGAGGAAGACAGAGCAGTATTTTGTTCAGGAAATTGGCAAGTTTAAAGCAAGGAAGTAGAAATTATTAATAGGGGCTAAGGTAAATTAGTTTTTAATTAATTTAGAAATGTCTTATAATTTAAATTTATTTAGTAAATAACAAATTTAAGTTCATGTTAGTATGAATTGTTAAATATGAATCTAATAAATCATAGGTGCAAACTAGGCTTATTCGAGAATATCTATAGCAGCGATAAGGTTAAATTTAACAGGATATTCGGCAAGCGAAAATTCCAGTGAGTAATTCTCACTTAAGAATTTTATTTAAATTATTTTTATTGTTAAAAATAATTTGTTGGTTGTTTGGTTGCTTTTGAATATTATTGTGGCTATTATTTAAATATATTAGTTATTTAGGATTTGTGTTTGTGGTTATTATATATATTGGTGATTGGATAGTTCCCGCAGTACCATTAGCGGATGCCCGCAGTATCATTAGCGGATGACCTTATACGCCCCCACGCCATGATAGTGCATGAACTTCTATACCACGATATCCTGCCTCGAAGCAGAATGGTTATTATTTATGTTGGCTAACGTCTGTGAATGCAGGAAAACAGGTTAGAGGGATCCAACTGGATTCCTCAAAAATATTATTGTTTGTTTGTTTCACATATATTATCATATATGATGTGTTAGAAAACCTGTGATGGATGATTGGGTGTTTTGGGGTGTTAAAATATCACTGGGCCGAAAGATATATAAAAGTATCATGAAAGGAAATTTTAAATTTAAAAGGGAAATCTATTTTTCTAAAATAGATTTTTAAATTGGAATGGGTTAAGAAATTTATAAACGATGTTTATAAATTAAATAATGCAGGGAATTGAAGTTGAATTTAAAAATGTGTTTATAAATGAATTGGGAATAATTATCATTTAGATAATTTGAGAAATGTAAGTACAAGTGTTTTTTTTTTAAAAAAAAAGGATATTTATTTTTGTCCAAAGGAGAAAGGTGGAAAATTTTCATTGGGTAATTAAAATATGTAAATTCAAATGGAAATTTAAAACGAGGATTGGGAATTGTGTTAAAAAGGGAAACTAGGAAATTTATTCTGATATTCAGAATATAAATTGGATTAAAATAAATTCGTATGGATTTATGATGTGAATTCGATTAGATCGAATTTATTTAGATAATATTTTCAGAAATATATTAGGATTATATTAAATAAAAGCTTAAATTTAAATATAGAAATAGATTCACTATTATATATATAAGTAAAATCAATAAAATATTCCAGAATAGGAATTGGATTTCAAATGGAATTTGAAATGGAAAACTAGTTTTAATTTATAAAACAAGGAAGTTGGATTTACAAACGATGTTATTAATCTAGTGAAATAAATCATCATTAGATAAATTTGAAGTTTAAATTCAAGTAAGAATTTAAAAAGTGAAATTGGAAAACGTGTTGAAAATGGAATGATTGATTATACTCCGGGGTTTGGGATATAAATTGAATTAAGAAAAATCCACTAGGTTTATAATTGAAATTCGATTATTTCGAATTTTATAAAACAATTTGTTTCAAAGGGAATTGGAGTTCAGTATAGAAAATTGAGTTATAAATAAATATATTACCGAGTAAGGAAAAATTGACAATTATAGATAATCAAAAACATTATGTTGAATTGGGAAACTAATTTGATATATATTAAAAATATATCAGAATGAAGTTGAATTTATTATAAACGAAGTTTAGACGTGTGTGTGTGTGTGTGTATATATATATATATATATAATTAAAACGAACTCACCGCAGCGCGGTAGTTCGTAAATTGGCATTTCGAACTTCAGTTGAGTATATAGAACTCAAATTAAGTCTGAATTCTTTGAAACAAGAATTGTCAGGACCCGTTGAATAATAGTTTTCTAATGGAAGAGAAAAATCTGGATTTCGTCTGATAAATTTTGAGTTATGCTAAAATCAAATTTTCAGAAAAGCAGCGCCAAAATCGTAAAAAACCATAATGGTTTATATAAATAAATATAAGGATTTTTAAGCAAATAAAGTCCAAATTTCTATTTTAAAAATCTGGACTTGAGGTATAAAATAAATATGAACTCGAGTGGGGTAAATGGATTAATTTTTGAAACAAAATCAGTTACTTATTTTTGAATAGAATTAACTAAGTGGAAGAATAATTTGTTAATCAAATTTTAGATCAAAATATTTCTTTTGATAAGTAAATGAGACTTGTGAATTACATATTCAAAATCGAATATGAAATCTGAAATGAAAATCACTACAAGAAAAGCTGTATATAGCGGCAGATTTTTAGCAGCGGAAAATTCCATCGCAAATTAGCGGCGGATTTTCGTGGACTATGTAAGAGATAATATTTTGAATTTTATATGTCAACTTATTTTAAATTATTACCGTCAAATCATGTTTCTATCGCTAAATAATTGGAAATTGTAGCACTTTACCATCATCAAAAATTTAACACAAAATTTTGCTGCAAATAGAGGCTATTTACCGTCGTCATAATTTTGAAGCTATTTTTGCAGCAGTTTTTCAAGAGATTTGAAAAGGACCTTTATATTTATCATTTATATAAAATTTTACATTTGTGTTTTTACTTAGTAATTAATAAGTAAATATAAATTTAAAAAAATTAATGTTAATAATAAATTAATAACAAATAATATATACATAGGCAATTAATAACATTTTTACAACTTGTGAATGTCAAATATTTGTTAAGGAAGATTGGGTTTCTATATTATTATTGTTGTATGTAAGTTGCTTCCATCAATGGCTCCCATCTCAATGTTGCCGTCAACGGCTTCCGTCACGTCGATGATCCACCGTCAGCGCCGCCAATCCTGCCCTCAGTGCACCCTCCTCCTCCGCCTCCTCCTCCGCTTTCGTCTATGTCCACCATACCCACCCACAAACCTGCTACGCTACCTGTTGACCCTATGATAACCGAATCCTTAATTAGCTGCAAACCTCCACCACTGCGCCAAGAGCCTTCTTCTCCGGTTTCCAAATCAACCCTCAATGAGGATCCAGACTCTTTGCTTACTACTTCCTCAACTAAGCTTCCGCGATGTTACCCGGGCCACCGGATTCCCGGCATCTATCTTACGTGGTCATGCTGTCACGTGGATCCAAGAAACCCTCTACGGCCTCTCGTGCGCCTCAGCTGGCATCGGCATTCAAAAGGGGGTTGTTGCTTCATTCAAATCTTTTGCCAGTCTGTTCAATTTTTGAAATCAAACTGCCAATGTTACCACTGTGCCTCGAAAGGACACGTGGCAGGTAAAGGAACGCCAGGATATGTTATAGATGTGTATTTTTTGGACATGACAATAAAAGCTGCACACGAACGGTTAAAAACAAACAAACAAATGCAGCTTTGGTTCCCGTAAAGACCCCTGCGTATTCCTCTGAAGCAAATCTCGCGACTGTCACATCGAAACCTCTCTCCCAACACATGCCTGCAATCGACGCTCAGCATCCTCTCTCCGTCAAATCGGATTCTTGCTTTAAAACCTCTACGCGTTCCCCATTCAACCATTCATCTTCAGAAAATTCCAATTTTGCTCCTTCTACAATGGCGCTTCCAGCCAATGCCATACATTTGGTTAAGGCCTCAGTCCTCAAAGGCTACTGGACCATCACTTCCATCCACGCCACCCTCTCCGATTTCTACCGCCACTTCGACTGGAATGTCTTCATTTTTGGTGATCAGAGCTTCCTCATCCAATATCCCTCCGCCGAGATCTACCATGATGCTCTAGGCTGCCGTACTTTGAAGAAGCCTGGAGCTGTGCTTATCCTTGAAGCTTGGAATCAAGCGTCTAGATTAGTAGTCAGAGAATTCTGGCCCACCACCTGGGTCAGAATTAGGGGTTTTCCCATCCATCTCCGCTACCACAACGACTATCTCACCTCCGCTATCTACCCAGTTGACCTCTTCCTCCATGCAGATGACTGTATCTGGGCTTAGTCATACTTCAGGTTTGTTTTTGCGAGAGTCAGGCTGCTCATGGCGGTGACCCTTCCATGTACTTACTCAATTTAACTCCTTGGCAACCACTACGTTCTCACGGTGGAGGATTGGGACCACTTCCACCCATCATTAAAACCCAACGACCTGCTTATTGGTAACTACTGGGAAAACAGCAGAAAATTTATGATGGAGCCCTTCCAGTTTCCCTTCCCAATGTCCTCCAACACCGACGAATTAGATAACCGCTTCGATGCTATTATTGTGGAGTCCTCAATTCCCGAACCATCGCTTCCTGTTCCGGCGAACCCTCCAGCCACGCAAGATAGCTCCATGGAAGTTGTTGGACCCAAGGAGTGAGACCCGTGGCCCTCTGATGAACCTAGATGGGATCCCTTTCATGACTTGGACCTCTCAGAGTCGTTCCCTTTGGCAGCCGCAAATAGCCCTTTAGACAGAAAGATAACCCCCAAGCCTCAACACCGCCTCCTCCACCGCCACCAACGAGTAACGTAGATACACCCTTGATTGCACCAGCTTTATCCTCTTCTTCTGTTAGACTCAGTGCCAAGCTTAATGCCTCCAATTCTGGTAAAACCTCCCCTGACTTTGACAGTTTTTTCAACCAGTTATCTTTACTAGCGATAACTTCTCCTTAAACAAGAAGCTTGCTCGAAGCTTGGGTGTTAACCTCTCTCTCAGGACCTTTATTCTAACATGCAAACCCTGGAATTGGAGAGAGCGTCCTCCCTTCCATGAAGATCCTCTCCTGGAATGTAAGGGGGCTGGGAGAACATTCCAAAAGATTTGCTATCAAATTTCTCCTGCAGTCCATACGTCTTGATATCCTCCTCTTCCAAGAATCTAAACTTGAAGACCCATCCCTCATTGCCTCGTGCCTACCTTCTTCCTTTTCTGATTAGGAATTTATTAATGTTGAAGGCTCGCGTGGGGCCCTTATCACCGCGTGGTGCGGAAGCAGTTGGTCGCTCATCCACTCTATCAAGAATAACTCAGCTCTCCATATCTTTCTCAAACGAATCCCTTCAGATTAGGTCTTCCTTTTCACCAATATAAACGGTCCCCTCGACAGATCTGAGAGAAGAGTCCTCTAGGCGGCGTGCTCTGATGTTGGAGCCTCGCATGTTGGTCCCTGGCTGTTAGGGGCGATTTCAACATCGTTAGGGGTCCTTTTGAGCACAACAACCTAACCCGGACCCCCGACTCTGTGGACTTCAATGACTTCATCAACTCTTGTGCGCTTCTTGACCCGCCTATCAATAACAAGAGATTCACCTGGTCCAGTAACAAGGAGATTGCCACGCTGATTAAACTTGACCGCTTCCTTTTCAACACCAGATGGGATGACCTCTACCCACTTTACTTTGTGAAAGTCCTTGCCTCTTCTATTTCGGATCACTGTCCTATCCTCCTGACGACGGATGGCTTCCATCCGCCTCCTAAGCATTTCCGGTTTGAGAGAATCTGGTTGCTTGAACCCGGTTTTGCTGAGTTCGTCAAGCACGCCTGGAATTGTTTCCCTGTGCAGACTGAGCCTTCAGCCACTTTGGTAGCCAAATTGCGTAGCCTTCAATGTCTGATCAAACCTTGGGCCAACAATGTTTGGAGCTCTATCTCAAGACGTATAGCTGAAATACAAAGGGACATTCTTGATCTCAACATGTTGGAGGAGTCTGCCCCGCTTAACTCTGAGGACTCTGGCAAACTCGCTGAGTTGCAAGATAAGCTTTAGAGGCTCCTCTTCCAGGAGGAGATTGGGTGGAAACAGTTCGCGAAAGCCAAGTGGCTGGCTGAGGGTGACTTGAACACGGCGTTCTTCCACAGATTCACCAACGGCAGAAGACGTAACTCCTTCATCACAGTATTACATGTTGAACGGACTGACTTCCACTCCTCTGATCCTTTCGCCATAAACCGTCACTACATTGTTTTCTTCAGGAATCTTCTTGGTGCCAGACCCCCCCTCCCACGCCTATTGTTGACCGGTCCCTGCTTTACCCTGCACAAATCGCCCCACCCCTAGACTCGCCCTTCTCCGAGGAGGTGATCTTTTCTGCCCTCAAAGGCATGGACGTCAACAAATCCTGTGGTCCAGACGTGTTCGGACCGGCCTTCTACTGCGCCTTCTGGGATACAATTAAGCCCGACATTCTTAACCTCTTCAACGCTTTCTATTCTAACCCAGAGCGATTAACCGGCTCAACTATGCCTAAATCATCCTCCTTCCTAAACATAAGGGAGCCAACCACCCCCAACAGTTTCAGACCTATCAGCCTCCTCAATTATTCCTACAAACTCATTACTAAATTTCTTTCCAACCGCCTCCAACCTCTCATCCATGATCTGATTGGTGCTGAACATCAGTCTGCTTTTGTTGAGGGCAGGAACATTCATGACTGTATTGCTCTGTTCAATAGCTAGCCTCTTTCTTCCATTGAAACAAGACAGATGGTTTTCTTCTTAAAATTGACTTCCAGAAAGCTTTTGATACTATTAGATGGGACTTCATCCTCCAGGTTCTCTCTGCTTGGGGCTTACCCCACCGCTGTTGCCGCTGGATTGAGGTGAATCTCAATTCTAGTTTGTCGTTTGTGCACTCAAACGGTCTAGACGGTGGCCTCATTAAGTCTAGAAGGGGTCTTCGTCAGGGGGACCCGCTGTCCCCTTACATTTTTATCCTCGTGGAGGACGCCCTTAATCAAATGGCTAGACTTTCACTCCTCAACAACCATCTTTCTTCTATCATCGCCAGCACCCCCGTAGCCAACATCCAATTCGCTGATGATACCATCCTGTTTTCCATGACCACCCCGCAAATCCTCCACTGTCTGAAGCTCATTCTCTACCTCTTTGAGTTGACTTCTGGCCTCTCCATCAACTTTGCCAAAAGTTCGGTCTCCATGCTTGGTGACAATACTCACCTCGGCTCTAGTGTGGCCAACATACTTAACTGTAGAGTCCAACAATTCCCTATGAAATACCTTGGAGTTCCTATTATACCTACCAAACTGCTCCACGGCGACTGGACAACTTTAACCTCGAAAATTGACCTTGGGCTTGCGCGTTGGAAGGCCTCCGCCCTATCTACGGCCGGTAGACTGGTTCTGCTAAAAGCCGTATTGTCAGCCCTCCCCATTTACGGGCTTTCCATCCACAGAGCTCCCCGATGGGTTATTAATCACATTGATCAAGCCCGTCGCTCCTTCCTCTAGAATGGAGGACCTGCCAAGTCTCTCGTGAATTGGAAGAGTGTCTGATTGAGTATCAACGCGGGTGGCCTTGGCATCAAAGACATCCGCATCCTGAGCCATGCCCTGCTTGCGAAATGGATCTGGAAGGCCCTTACTCCATGTGATGAACCCTGGAAATCCCTCGTCCTCTCCTCCTACTCAATCACCAACCCTTAGCCATCCTTTATGCTCACCCTCTCAACCGGCCATCTCCGTTCTGGTCGGGTGTCCTGAGATCCCTCCCCTGTTTAAAACACTATTCGCTATCTCTATGGGCAACAGTCTAAACTGCCGCCTTTGGTTAGACTCTTGGATATATAGCTTCCCTCTAACTCACTTCTTTCCTGAACTCTTTTCCATCTGCCCTTATCCGAACATTTATGTGCATGATGCCAAGCAGCAAGGAGCTTCTGCCCTTACCCCCAACACATATTTCTCGACCAACGCCCTATATGATCTCCACAAACTCATGTCGATTATCCAAACCGCGACTCTATCTTCAACCCCCAACAGTGTCTTCTGGCCCTTAAACAGTTCTCACTTATTCTCGGCTAATTCTTGTTATCTCTTCTTGGCAAATCCCAGCAGGTTTTTCTCTTTCACCAGAATTTGGAAGGTCAAGGTTCCTCAAAGATCAGTTTCTTCCTCTGGAGTCTAGCACACGGTAAAGTGAACACTAAGGATCGTCTGAACCAGAAAGGAATCCACATCTCTCTGACTTGCATTAATGTCATCTTGACATCGAAGACTTAAACCATCTCTTCTGCGATTGTGACATTAGCTTCTACGTTTCGGTTTCTTCTTCCAATCACACGCTCGGCCACATCTCACCTCCCCCACATCACTTCGATTATAGGCATTACTCCCCCGCCTCTCCAACTATGGACATTCTTTTCGCTGCGTTTTCCTGGTCTATGTGGCGCAAAAGAAACAACTGATGCTTCAACGGGCGTTCCAGCACTCTTTTAGGGTTAACCAACAAGGTCACTTACTTTTACCATCTCTAGACAAGTATCCAAATGCAACCTTTCACGCCGTTGATCCTGGACGTCGCGCAACTTTGGGAAGAATTAGTTGGAAGCGTTCAACTTGATGGTGTTCAACAGCAGTCGCAATACCCAGGCCATGGTAAAAGCTCCACCCACCAGATGTAGTGTAAGCCCCTTCGTTTTATCATTTCTTTTGTGGTTAGTGATGTCGATCAGTTATTGTGTAAGCTTGTTTTGATTTTCCATGCCGTACTTTCAGTTGGTGACAGTGTTTGTATGTATATTTTGGTGAAGTTGTAGTCGTTCTTTCAGTGCTTGCGCTAGGCGCAAAACTTTACTTCTGCATGTCGTTTACATGCACATTTTGTCATCTTATGGCCAGCGATCAGGCATGTTGATCACTTAGAACTATCTTATTAGTAATATGTTTTAATCGAGTGTGTAGAATCGCTCTACACAACCGTCTAGTTCAAAAAATAAATAAATAATATATAATAACTATTAAAAGTAAATAATATTCGATAGTTAGTATTGATTAATTATTATTACTATAAAATATAAATAAGAGGTAACAATAATTAATAAAATAGATTAATATTAGAAGTTTAATTAAATTTATTTTGATAATCAATTATCAATAAGTAATCCTTAATATGACTAAAGAAATTACAATCAAGAAATTATTAATAAATATTTACTTTAAGAATATAGTTAGTATGTATTAATTAATAGATAATTGGTAATTAAGAAAAACAATCATTATGGTAAAAAAAATAGTCAAAATTCAAAAAAAAGTTAAAGATGTTAAAAATATTCAAAATCCATGAATAAAAACATTACATTTCAAACCTCAGTACTCATTGTGTTTTTTTTTCTCGATAATATCATAATATTCAAATTTTCTTTTTAGTGCAAAATATTCACTTTTCCCATGTAATTCTAATAAAATTACCCTTATGATATTCACTAAAATTAGCAGCTTTGGGAAGACGACGGGCAATGAATATTGGGATGGCAGGCTCCCAAATTTTTTAGTCGACTTCTTTCTATTTACTTCCCTTTGAATCAAGTCATTATGTCCCTAATCGCACTTTACCAAATTACAAGCTCCATTCCTCCATATTAATCAAAAGGGGGATTAAAAAAGCGAGATTCAAATAGTCATTTCCTTCGTAGTTTTCTGTTCAGTCTCCTTTTCTTCTTCAGTACCCAAGCCGATAAACTAGGGCAGCGTACATTTGGTCATGGAAAAAAACCGCGATTTACAAATCGGAAATTCAGGAAACCAAAGAGCAGTATCAGCGAGCATCGAGTGACTAATGACGGTCTCCAGACATCAACGATCCAAATTTCGGTTCTCCACCAAGCTGGCAAAGGTTGAAACTTGAAAGGCATGCTCGCAGTTTCAGGTGAATGCCTTGAAGCCGAAGGACCTCTTTCACCGTAAGTAAGTTATTTGGAATTAGATAATTGGATGTTCCGTTTTAAACATTTAATTGTATTTGTGGTGCTTTCCTATCCTACAGGCTTCAGCTTCTACCATCTAATTGGAATTAGATAATTAGGATTTTTGTTCTAAACATTTTGTTATTATAAACAATACTTTTCTATACTGTCCTTAGCATCTGTCTTCTATAATCAAACATCCAACAGGGTGTTATTACCATGTGACTTGGTCCTCGAATAATTCGGTTTATGTTTTTTATGTATAAATTGTGTATGGTTTACTTGTCGAGTCTGAGTTGTAAAATGAAATTAATGAAATTATGAACAACATTGTTGTGGTTGAATTGAAAATCAATTTTTGTTCTTATTTTGTGGCTTCTTCACATTTGCACAAGTTCGGGATTTGGATTGGGTAGATAGCAATTAGTCTTGTGTTTTGGCTTTGAATCTTGGTGCATCTGATATCTTGGAAGTGTTGGCTCACGTGGTACAATGCTTTAGGTTGCTAGTAAGGGCTGATATTATTTTTGTGTCTATTTTCCTGACTGTACTACTCCTATTAGTGCAATTGGGTAAGAAAAACTGCTACTTGTTGTAGCTAATATTTCCCATTGGTGTTGGTTATTTGTTGTCAATGTATTTGTCATAGTTTTCTGATTTCAGCATTCATCTGCACGTGGAGGTTTTACGTTGTGTTTCTTTAGCTCCTTGTTTTGTCCTAAACTTACCAATAATTCTCTACGGCAAATGCTTTGCATCGGTGGTGTTATTAAGGTCTAGAGTTGTGGCATGTAGTGTTGGGGCGCTCTGCAACTCTAGTCTTCATGCTGCTTTTGTCAGTGGCCATGCTAAATGGGTTCAGGTTGGATACTTTGTTATTATTCTCACATCATGTCTTCTATGGACGAGCTTTCAGTTCCTGATCCTCATCAGCTCTTGTTCTGACGAATTGATTTTCTTGTTATAACATATGTAAATTAACGAGAGTAGAATAAGATTAGAAAATATTATATTTGAAAAAAATGTAATGTTGAATGTTGATTATGAGATGAGTGATTAATATAATACATTGATTACAAGATGTGTGTGTTGATATTAATTATGTTGTATTTACATTAGGATTGTGTATTGAATGAAACACAAATTATGTGTGTGATGAGTATGTATGTATATGAATATGTGTGCGTGTGTATATATATAAACACACATATATATATATATAGGCAGATCAAAAGGGGAATAGTGGTGGATTACCAACAAAAAAAGTGAGGTTAAGTTTATCCTAATTTATTTTCCATTGCTAATCCTTCGGAAATTAATAAGGTTTACCAACGCCTTTTATAACTAATAATTTATTATACATTACTTATCCGTCGCTAAATAGTTGGTATAAAAATTAAAATTAAATTAGTAAATAAAATTATATTTTTATTATATAATTAGTAAAATGATGGAAAACTGTCGGAAAATTCATGCTAAATTCCGTCGTAAAATCTGACACAATTACCATCATGGTTTTTACCGACTACAGCATTATGCAAGAAATCTGTCGCTAAAGCTTATTTAGCGATGGATTAGAAGCATACTATCGCTATTATATGCAGATTTTCTTGTAGTGTGATTTTTCTAAAGCCAAGGCCACATTTATTTCCAACAGAAACTTGGTTTTTCAACAACATACTCAACGATTTTTCCCATTAGAGTATTTTTCAAAAGTTGATTTTAGTTGCTGAATTTTGGATTTAAGATCACCGTTATCTTTTATTAAATCTGAACAACGATTATTATTGACCTTTCTTTCATCATCATATTGTTTCAAAACCAAATTTTCATTTTCAAGTAATTTAATTTTAGCTTGGGATTCGAAAATTTCAAATTCAAAATGTTTTTACTTTCCAAATTCAATTTTTTCAAAAAAAATAAATTTTACAGTCTTATTTCAAGCTCATTCAAAATAGATTCAGTTTTCAAAAAGTTTTGTTTTTTTAGCAAAATCACGTTTGGAATTTCCAACCGTCTTAAAATTTTCAAATTCCTTTTGCAAAAAATTGTTTGTGCTTTTTAGCTCAATCTCATTTTCTTTTAAAATGAAAATTTCCTTCTCAGGTTCTTGAAGATTTTTATTGAGATGAACGAGATCAGTTTTCAATTTCAAATAATTTTTGCAATCCGAATTTGAAGAATTTTTAGAGTATTCAAAATGTGATTCCAAATCATCAATTTTGCTGGTCAACTCAGAATTTCTAAATTTCAGAGATTTGTTTTTCCATTGGAGGTTATCAATAGATTTAGTTAAACCAAAGCACATATAAACTAAATCTTCGTATGAGAAATTTTCTAGTTCAGCATCTGTTGAGTCTCCGTAGTTTGATCTGTCTGAAATTTTATCTGTTCAGACAAATTTCTAAATCTGAGTTGACCTTCTGGGGTTTTGAGTTGTTGTCAATACTTCCATACTTCGTATTGAGAGTTTTCCAGATATCCGGCGCAATTAAATAGTGGAAGACAAGATGAAGCTGGTTATTATTAAGTTAAGAATAAATAATATGTATAACATGAGCATTGGCAACTTTATTTCTCTTATCTAGAATATCACCCAAATTTTCAATAATATTCCAATATTCAGAATTAACATATTTTAAATAGAATTCGATTTTCGATTTCCAAATTAAAAAATCTGTCCCATTGAAAATAATTGGAATATTACTGGGCTGAATCTCATCATCCTAACAACTAAGGAACACCATGACTCTAGAGTTAATAAAATACTTGCTCTGATACCACTTGTTGGATTAGATTAACGCTAGAGGTGGGTGAATAGGGTTTATTGGATTTTTACAAGATATTAAAAATATCACAACACAGATTGCAGCGGAGAAAATAAATGCAAGAAATAAATAACACAGATTTTACCTAGCTTCGGCAAACCCTGCCTACTGCTGCATCCCCAAGAGCCAAGATTTCTACTAGGTATTAAAATAGATCCCGCTTACAAAACCCTGTAAACTCGGAAATCTTGCTCCTGCTCTAATCCTACGCTCAAAACCCTGGACTGATCTTTATCGCCAAGATCATATTGTCCCCGAATTGCAAACCCATAATCTGTAAACTCTGACTATAGATCCTATAGCTAGTAAACCCCTAGTTTTAAAGACAAACTAGAAAACCCCTAATTTCACAGACAAACTAGAAAACCACGAGTCGGTTTACAAAAGAAAATACAATATAAAATAAAAAGAAACAAAGAAAGCCCTCTCTTCTTTATAAAATAAAATGGCCAGCCCTTATTTCTTTTATCCTTTGAAAAAGTCGACAGACTCTAAATGAAGGATTTGCTTCCCCCAAATCACGATGCGATTTCAAACTTGTTTTCTGGAAAATTGCTCTGATGATCTTCAAGTGTGATTGTCTTGATCGATTATTTGGCCTTGTCTTTGGATCGAAACATGTGGGTGTTCTCTGGCTTGATTCTTCATTTTGTTCTTTGGATTTTTGTTGTGTGTTTCGATATATTAGCCTATGATGAACAAGTGTCAATATATAGGGTATAGAAAACCCTATCACATTCTCTGATTTCTTTGAATGATTTTGGTCTGATTTTGCATGATTTTCCTTCTTTATTATCACAACATCGAACTAATTCTTGCACGATTATTCTGGTAATTTCCCATTGCTATTCCATGAATACTTGTCGTGGCTATTATGATTAAAATCTGGAATGAGTGAAAGATTTTCATTGCTTAAAAAAAACCTTGCGAATTTCTAGAAATCTTGAATTTATTTCTTGCCAAAACCAGAATTTCTAGAATGAATTTTTGCCCAAAATTGTTTTATGTATTTCTGGGAACATTTAAAAAACTTTTTGCTGAGTTTCAATTTTTAATTACTGGAAAAACCTCATATGATTTTCCTAAAAACCGGTCTTTGAATTTGTTGATAAAAATTTGTCAGTTTGAGAACCATTTCCAAAAGAGTTTTGCCAAATATAACATTGTTCAAAACTGGAAACAAATTATGAAGATTTTCTGCCCATCAAATGTTTCTATGACATTCCTGTGTATTTCTAGAAATAATTTTGAATTGCAAATTTATATCATTTCCAAAAAAATATCTTTGAATTTGTGGAAACAATTGAGATTGTTCTTCTTGGCCCGAACAAATAGCACCTGTGAATTTTTTTCTTTCAATTCCTGGAAACCAAGAAGTCCGTTTCTTGCCCAAAAAGAATTCATTTAACAAGTGATATATGCCAATTGATTTCTGGAGAAAAAAAATTGGACAATTGCGGAAATTCTGGATAGCACGCAATATTCTTGCCAAATACGCACGTTAAAAATTACTTCCATTTTTCTTGCATAAAACTATTCCATTTTCCTTTTACTAAAATTGCCTTGTTCGACCAGATTTTTACACATCATTGATGCTACCTGCACTTGTTAAAACACCTTGTAATCATGCTCGGCCATGCTGTGTATTTGATTCACTCCACCGAATTGCTATATGTGCATGAATCATGTTGTTGCATGAATAGCATATACTTTGCACACTTGTTTTTGAGCTCTTGATTTTGTGCATGTTCTTCATCCTTGTGTGTATAAACATCTGTCTCCTGCCTTGTGCCTTGGTGCACCCATGATTGCTTTGAACTGTCCTGTAGTTGTTTGTACACACATAATGCTTGCATTTGCGTCTTTCGGTCATGTACTTGTAACAACCCAGAAAATCTGGGCCAGTTTAAAAATTTTATTTTGCCAATTTTAGCGAATTTTAAATATTTAAAATAGATTATTTTAAATAAAAATAACGGAAAATTTTTTTTGAATATAATTTGAACGTATATGTTATATACGTCATCGTTAGAACATAAATAATTATATACAATTATAAATAGAATTGAAAATGGCGCGGTAGTTCGATAATTCGATTACAAACTTCAATTGAACATACCGGGTGCAAAATAAACCGGATTTTAGCGAAACAAAAAATAATGGAATCTATTTGTGAATATCTTTCCAACGAATCTGAAAAATTGAGATTTCATAGCGGGAATCAAAAGATATGTTCACTTGAAAATTCTGAATAGTCGCTACGGAATTCAGGCCCTTAAAAATGGAAATTTGGCAAACGACCTCCGATTTCGACGAAACCACATTTGTTGGGTCCGTGATGTCAAGTTATTGCTAGATTCCAAATTTCATAATTTTTCGAATCAATATGTGAGCATGGCAAAGGAAAACGCGTTTGACCAGTTTTAGTTGATTTTAATCGACTGGAAAATGGCCATTTTTCCAACGGCCTCAGAATTCAACGAAACTATTTTTGTTTGGACCGTATCGTCAATACGAAGCTAGAAATTATTTTTCTGGAATTTTTCGAGTTAGTATGTGATCCCGGTAAATTGAAACGCGCGTTCAAATTCAATATATAGAGTTATATGTTGATTTTGACAGAAACTGACTGAGACAGTCGAATCAGCCTACGGTACATACCCCATTGTGTTCGGAATGGGGGTAATACGCTATGGACGATAGGCGGTGGGCCTCGTTTCGAGGTCGAAATAAAAAGTCAACTTTTTGAATTAAATAATTTAATAAAGTAAATAAAATCTTTCCTCTCCCTTCCCTTATTCCTTTATCTCAGCCCCCCCTTTCAAAATCGATTAGTTGAAAAGAGAAAATAATAATAATAATAATAAATTCGATCGCAGCCGATTCCCCCCACCGCCCACCGCCGCCACGTCGCCCTCCATCCACCGCCTCCACCTTCTTCCCCTCCCCCCTCCATCGACCTGCTCCCTCTCCTCTTCTTTCTCCTCCCCTTCTTCTTCCTGTCCATTCTGCCTCGCGCCCAAATCGCAACGCCCCCCCCCCCCCCCCCCGAAGCCGATGCCCCACCTCCGCCGCCTGCTGGAGGGCCCACCACCACCAGCGACGGAGAAGACACCCCCCCCGGCCTTCGATTTCGACTGTAAGCCCCTTTTACTTATTTACTTTTATTTTATTTCTTTTTCCTATGTAATTGGTATTAGCAAATTATAAAAATCAGTTTTTTTATATATAGCATGATATAAAAGGTTATATTTTTATCATATAGAAAAGGTTAGACTTTTACATAGGAAAAAGTTAGAATTTTTAAAATAGAAAAGATTTGATTTTTCTATATGAAAAGACCATATCTTTATAAGTGAAAGGTGAGATTTTTGTTATAGAAAAGATTAGATTTTTTAAATAGAAAAGATTAGATTTTTAAAATAGAAAAGATTAGATTTTTAAAATAGAAAAGATTAGATTTTTAAAATAGAAAAGGCGAAATCTTTATATATGAAAAGGGCGAAATCTTTATATAGAGAATAGCGATGTAAAAATAGAATTTTTATCTATATTGTAGCGGTGTAAAAATAGAATTTTTATCTAAATAGTAACGGTGTAAAAATAGAATTTTTATCTATATAGTAACGGCGTAAAAATAGAATTTTTATCTATATAGTAGCAATGTAAAAATAGAATTTTTATCTATATAGTAGCGGTGTGAAAATAGAATTTTTATCCATATAGCGTGATTATAAAAATAGGATTTTTATATACATAGCAACAATATAAAAATGTGATTTTTTATATATGTAGTGGTTACGGGTAACGAAAGTGACGAAAGGCGAGAACGGCGAAGACTTCTACTTTTGAAGTGTCATGAAGTTGGGATAGCTTTGGTGCGAATTTCTCACTCCTCAATTTCTTTTTCTAGTTATATATATATACTAGGATGCAGACGGTGCTTAGCAGCACCCGACACCCGTCGTCCACAAACCATGGACGACTTGTATGCTTGTTTGATGTGTTGTGAAATTTGTTTGTGTTGTTGATGTGGAATCGATAATAAATGGTAGATGTGTTGAAATAAATTAATTATCGTTAAAAATATAATTTTTAACGTGAAAGTGAATAAATAAATCTTTATAAACAAATCAGCTGATTTGTTTTTATACACTGATTTGACTGATATTGATTGGGATGATAAATTTTACACATCGCCCAACTGCACAAATAAAAATCCGTGTTGGTTAATTTGAAACCCCACACGGGTGTTGGGATGAAATTTGGCGTACACTAATCCCAATTATTTAATTGTATGTGGATCGATTGGGCGACAGGCTGTGTAAGCGTTGATTATTTATATTTGATGCTTATGCAGTTGTGTGGTGCACCCTGGATGATGGTTAATTGTTTGTCATTGCTATAATATACATGTGTTGTGTGGAATCCATATAATTAACATTATATGGTGATTGATTGGGCCTCATTCCAATCGGGAAAATAATGAATATTATAAAATAAGATTCATGTGTTGACAGTACTCATTTGTTGAGATTAGTCAAGTGTTGAAAGAAATACAGATTCATGTGTTGAATAGAATAAATATTCATTTGTTGAATAGAATAAAGAAGTTTTTGAAAAATATAAAGCCGTGTTGATTAGAGATGCGTTTTTTTGACACGAACGATATTTATAGCGATCTTATTCGCTTTATAATGAATATTGAAAAGTGATTTCAAAATTTAATATTTTGAAATGAAATTCAAATTAAATTAGATTAAAATTCAAATTGAAATTTTATTGAATCAACTTGAAATGAATTCAAATCGAATAGAAAATGAATTCGATTCGAATTGAATAGAAAGTGAATTTGGATTCGAATTGAATAGAAATGAATTACAATTGAATTAAATTGAAATTGAATTAAAAACGAATTGAAATCGTTTTGAATGAAATTTAAAACGAACTGAAATTGAATTGAAATCAATGTGAAATGAATTCGAATTGAATTAAATAGAAGGTAAATTCAAATTGAATTGAATTGAAACGAATTAGAATTTGAATTGAATTGAAACGAATTTTAATTCGAATTAAATAAAAATTGAAATGAATTCGATTTGAATTGAAATCAAATCGATTTGAAATTGAAGATGAAGTTGAAATTGTTTTTGAAACGAATTTAAAATGATTTATAAGAAACGTTTTAAAAGGAAATCGACGAAATATAATATATATATATATATTATATATATAATGGCCTGAATAGAATGCGTCGCATCGCGGCAGTTCGTGAATTTCTACCATTGACTTCGAACCGATGTTGCGGGAGATCCGACCGTCGGATTCTCCTAAAACCGGAACCGTTGGGTTCGTATCAAAAAGAGCTTTCCAATGAATATTAGAAATTTGAAATCTAACGGTTGGATTTGGAATTTTGTCCAAATCAAAATTGAAAAAGGTCGCTATAGGTGCAGTTCGATGGACGTTGATGGAAATCGACTGTACGGGCCTTGATAAAATTATTAAAAATATCAATAATTTGTGTAAAATCGTAAGATGTGAATTGGAAAGAACTGGGATGAAAAACTCCATATTTGAAAAGATAAAGATAAATTTTATCGAAATGAACTAGAATTAAAATCAATTCATTTTTGAAATAAATAAATTAAATTTGAAAGTGATTTAAAATTAATCAATATTCCCAATATGTGAATTGGACTGGAGTTGAATCGAAATTATCTTCGGAATATTTCGATGTTGGATTTCGTGACTACACAGATATTGTTATGGGAATTTGAAAGATATATTTTATATCGTTATTTCCAATACGATATTTGTTGGTTCAGAATTTGATATTGAATATAAGCCGGTATATTTTCTATTCAGAGCCTTGTATTTAATATCAAATGTGATTTGGGTTTATCGTGAATCATGTTTTAGACGACATTGGTTCTTTAACCCAGTTAAAGGCAGGATGTTGATTTTTGAAAAGATTAAAACTAAGTGGAGTTTTAATGAATCTTTAATTAGATTAAAAATGTGAATTGATAAATTAAATTATCAAATTTGGAAAGTGATCGAGAATGGAGTACCGCCAGTTTTGCTCCAAAGCGATAGTTAAATCTTTAATTAGATTTGAACATGAAATGGTAATTAATTTTACCGATAACACCGTGGTGTTAGATCTGGAGTATTACCAGTTTTGCTCCATAGGATATATAGGTTGGGATTGGGAAATAAAATAAATAATTACTTCGGTGTGGTTCGCTAATCCCGACTAGTTTGAAATGATATCCGAAGGAAGAATAAAGAATAAATTTAGAAGAATTTATCTTGGATAAAATTAATGGGAACCTTTCCCTAAGAATGTGATTATGTGAATAAAAGAATATTCTGAATTGGAATGAGGCGTTTGTTGTGTTTGTGTAACATTTGTTTATCATATACGTGGGTTATTCAGAAAGGCCGGGTTTATACCCATTCTGAATAACCGATTCGACGAGATGTCGAAAATGAAGGCGGTGGTTGAAGACCGGAAGTCTTCACATCGTTTCGGTGATTACTGATGATCTCGATTGGGCTGTACACCCAAGATGAGGGAAACAGTTGGTGATCGTCCAGACGTACTTGGAGATGGATGGATATGCGAGGAAAGTGCCTCCGGTTTCGTTCAGACCCAGAACGAACTTGTAAATGGATTGTGTGTCTGACATTGGATTTTATTCTGTGTTAATTGATCTCTATTAAATATACATCTGTTTGGAGGCGGAGAATTTATTCTCTTGCTTAACGCCCTTCTCTGAGACGTACGTGCTCAGAGGTTGTATATCGATAGACATCAGTCGCATGGAGTGAATTGCCAGTGTGGCACGCGTAAGTGGCAATTGATCAGGGCTTCTGTTAAAAAGCAAAGTCTTGTGGTTGATGATCAAAGCACGGCCTGTGTGGCGTAGCTTTGTGTATAGCGTGAATTCGCGAGCCCCACACCTCGGTATGAGTCAAAAATGGGAGACGGACCCAAGGAGTACACGACGTTTCTTTCTAGCTAGGGTGGTGTCAGTGACCTACCAGCCCTGACATTTATATACTTTTCACCTGTTTGGTTGTTGGAATGCGAGGCGCCTCGAATATAGGTCTGTAAGGACCGAGAAACATGTGTTCAGGAATAACTAATCCTCAAAAGTAAGAGAGGACCGGCCTTGGAGGTTCCAAAGGATCAGAGTGGGGTCCTGGGACATTTGCTAGAGTGTCTCGAATGCGGAGAGGAGCTTGCCCCTTGCCTCGACTCATGATGGAATCCAATTTCCAATACGTGATAGTGAGGTTTTATTTATGGAACCTAGTATGGCGACATAGTGGTATGGGTCATTCATGCCGCCTATGATTGATATTTATGATTGAAACTGTTTTGACACTATACACTTATAATAGTATCAAATAATGTGTTTTTAACGTATCAAGCATGCGTTGTCTGTTATAAGGTAAAAACCCTATCCTCCGGCTTGCGTTGCATTGTGTGATGGGACCTGGGTCTTATAACAGCTTCATTTTTCTTTATTTAGCATTGCGCTGTCTGTTTCATGCACTGGTATTCTTGGGAGGAAACCCGTTCCGTGTTATACGGCGTGGTCCCTTGATTTACCGAACTTTAAAATAAAAGATTAATAACTGTTTTAGTTCTCACACCAGTCACATGACTGACCTGGAGTTTATTGTTTTTAACCTAAACTCTGGGTGTCCCTATTTTCCGCACGGGCAGCTAGTAGTTTTGGTTTTGCAGATTTATATTCACAGGATCCTGATTTACAGCTGGAACGATGCTCGGAAAGCTCTGTATCCATGTATCACTTTCAGTTGTGTTTTGTATATTTTTCCGCTGCTATGTAATTTATTGTAATCTCTGATGTTTATCGAATGTAATTTATTCATTTATACTCTGTATATTCTTGTATCTGATGGAATTGTTGTAATAACAATGAAATGTTCTTCCGTCTGCATTCTATTTTGTCCTGTCCTCAACGCTATCCATGCTTTCCTTACCGGGAAAGTTCGGGTCGTGTCAGTTTGGTATCAGGGCTTTGGTTTTCAGAGCTCGAGAACAAGACACATTAGAACCATACGAAAGAGTTCATCAGATATTGGATTAGTAATATCCAATTAGAATGACTCGTTAGAGATAGGATCAGTAGTATCCTAGAACGAGTGTGAAGAGTATATTTTTCAAATGAAAACAATTTTTTTTTGAAAATTTAATTCGTTTTAAACGTATTTGAATATTTATTTATTTTGAATATGGACAATCAATTATATAAAGATTTCGCATATATGCGTCATGAACGTATATTCGAAGTTTTAATATACTAGATAGATATAGGATCACACTCTAGTTGCCCGGGGATGGTTCTGATAATGATGCAGCGTTACCAGTATTTATTTTCGAGTGACGAAGGTGTGATTTCTATATATTTTCATTAGACTGGTGTGAGAACCAAAATATAGCTAGAATACATTGTTGTGATTTGGCATCAAAACATGATTTTCTGTATATATATCAAATTATGAATTTGAAACGTTAATTTACTAATTGATTGATGGTTGTGCTGTTTGGTTATTTGTTTGATAATTTTGAACCATTTAGCCTAATTGAATGGAATATTGAATTGTATTGAAATTGGTCGCATTTGCATGCATATACATGTACTTACATTGAACAGGTCATAGCAAGGAGGCTAAAGCAAAAGAATAAAATTTGTTTGCCTGACAAATAGGTACATATTTACTATAATTTACTGTTTTGTTTGGGTGATGATGATTTTATGAGCCGATTGGCTAGCCGCTTGGCTTTTTCTTTTTGAGATCAGAAGGCCTATATGGCAATTTCGGGATTTTCCCGTTGCTCCCGGTGCAGGGGAGGTTATGGCGAAATTTTTCGAAAATTTAGGGTGTTAGCCAAATTTTTGAAAAAATTGAAAAGTTCTTAGAAACTGAAAAGTTGAAGAACTTAAGCCGAAATCAAAATAATGGAAGTTGAGTTGATTTGTTAAACAATTTTCGGCTTCGTTCCTTTTCGGCTTCCATTTGTTATGTTTTTTTTTCGGCCTTTGATTTAGAGAAGATTAGAATATCATCAATTAAAAAAAACCAGAACAAATTTATTCAATTAAATCACAAATTGAACTGATAAGAAAATAGTTAGAAATATATACTTGTGCATTATATATGTTTGAACAGGAAATTGGATAGCTGTTGAGTAAAGGTTTTATTTGCGTGCCCGACAAATAGGTAAACCTTAATGAGTTGGATGAGAAATATTATTATATCAACTCCTGTGAATGCCATTGGATGCGGAGTGCTGGTTATTCTGTGTGAAATAATAAACATCGCCATAGGATAGGAACAATTAATTTTGAACTACATTACATGGCATACTTCTGGAAGATAGGCATACTTCATCATATACCACATAAGCATTTGGAGCTTGTGTGACGAGGTGGAAGATTTACCATACGAGTGAGCGGCTTGTATGGCAATGACTATATTTTACAAGTTGAACTGATGACTGATACAGACAATATAAAATTTTAACGATAAAATTGCCAGATTAATAAAAACCCCACACGGGTCTAGAGTTGACAATAATCACGTCTCTCTAGTTATTAGATACGACACATGGACTATTTATTTCCCACACAGGACGAGGTGACGAGGATTTATCCTCTGGAGCATTTAAAATACACACTCCCTTAGGCTTTGACAGGGTGACGAGAATTTATTCTTTGGAGTTATTATCAATACACGCTCCCCTATAAACACCAGAATATATCACTATAAATATGTGTATGCTTATTAGAATTTATTGGGTACCTAATACGGCCCAATAAATTCCAAACCTCTCCCCGTACAAACGAGGTTATGGCGAAATTTTTCAAAAATTCCGGGTGTTAGCCAATTTTTTGAAGAATTTGAAAATTCTCAGAAACTGAAAAGTTGGAGAATGGAAGCCAGATCGAACGTAGAGTTGATTAATCAAACCACTTTCGACTTTGTTCCTTTTCGGGGACGAAAAGTTTTAAGTGGGGGAGATTGTAACAACCCGAAAAATCTGGGCTAGTTTAAAATTTTTATTTTGCCAATTTTAGCGAATTTTGAATATTTAAAATAGATTATTTTAAATAAAAATGACGGAAAATTTACTTTGAATATAATTCGAACGTATATATTATATACGTCATCGTTAGAATATAAATAATTATATATAATTATAAATAGAATTGAAAATGGCGCGGTAGTTCGATAATTCGATTACAAACTTCAATTGAACATACCGGGTGCAAAATAAATCAGATTTTAGCAAAACCAAAAATAATGGAATCTATTTGTGAATATCTTTCCAACGAATCCGAAAAATTGAGATTTCATAGCGGGAATCAAAAGATATGTCCAGTTGAAAATTCTGAATAGTCGCTATGGAATTCAGGCCCTTAAAAATGGAAATTTTGCAAACGACCTCGGATTTCGACGAAACCACTTTTGTTGGGTCCGTGATGTCAAGTTATTGCTAGATTCCAAATTTCATAATTTTTCGAATCAATATGTGAGCGTGGCAAAGAAAAACGCGTTTGACCAGTTTTAGTTGATTTTAATCGACTGGAAAATGGCCATTTTTCCAGCGGTCTCAGAATTCGACGAAACTAGTTTTGTTAGGACCGTATCGTCAATATGAAGCTAGAAAATATTTTTCTGGAATTTTTCAAGTTAGTATGTGACCCCGGTAAATTGAAACGCGCGTTCAAATTCAATATATAGAGTTATATGTTGATTTTGACAGAAACTGACCAAGACAGTTGAATCAGCCTACGGTACATATCCCATTGTGTTTAGAATGGGGGTAATACGCTATGGACGACAGGCGGTGGGCCTCGTTTCGAGGTCGAAATAAAAAGTCAACTTTTTGAATTAAATAATTTAATAAAGTAAATAAAATCTTTCCTCTCTCTTCCCTAATTCCTTTATCTCAGGCCCCCCCTTTCAAAATCGATTTAATTGAAAAGAGAAAATAATAATAATAATAATAATAATAATAAATTCGATCGCAGCCGACTCCCCCCCACCGCCGACCGCCTCCGCGTCGCCCTCCACCCACCGCCTCCACCTTCTCCCCCCCCCCCCTCCATCGACCTGCTCCCTCTCCTCTTCTTTCTCCTCCCCTTCTTCTTCCCGTCCGTTCTGCCTCGCGCACAAACCGCAACGCCCCCCCCCCCCCTGAAGCCAATGCTCCACCTCCGCCGCCTGCTGGAGGGCCCACCACCACCAGCGACGGAGAAGACACCCCCCCGGCCTTCGATTTCGACTGTAAGCCCCTTTTTACTTATTTACTTTTATTTTATTTCTTTTTTCCTATGTAATTGGTATTAGCAAATTATAAAAATCAGTTTTTTTATATATAGCATGATATAAAAGGTTATATTTTTATCATTTAGAAAAGGTTAGACTTTTATATAGGAAAAAGTTAGAATTTTTAAAATAGAAAAGATTTGATTTTCCTATATGAAAAGACCATATTTTTATAAGTGAAAGTCAAGATTTTTGTTATAGAAAAGATTAGATTTTTAAAATAGAAAAGATTAGATTTTTAAAATAGAAAAGATTAGATTTTTAAAATAGAAAAGGCGAAATCTTTATATATGAAAAGGGAGAAATCTTTATATAGAGAATAGCGATATAAAAATAGAATTTTTATCTATATAGTAGCGGTATAAAAATAGAATTTTTATCTATATAATAACGGTGTAAAAATAGAATTTTTATCTATATATTAACGGTGTAAAAATAGAATTTTTATCTATGTAGTAACGATGTAAAAATAGAATTTTTATCTATATAGTAGCAATGTAAAAATAGAATTTTTATCTATATAGTAGCGGTGTGAAAATAGAATTTTTATCCATATAGCGTGATTATAAAAATAGGATTTTTATACACACAGCAACAATATAAAAATGTGATTTTTTTATATATGTAGTGGTTACGGGTAATGAAAGTGATGAAAGGCGAGAACGGCGAAGACTTCTACTTTTGAAGTGTCGTGAAGTTGGGATAGCTTTGGTGAGAATTTCTCACTCTTCAATTTCTTTTTCTAGTTATATATATATATATATATAGACTAGGATGCAGACGGTGCTTAGCAGCACCCAACACCCGTCGTCCACAGACCATGGACGGCTTGTATGCTTGTTTGATGTGTTGTGAAATTTGTTTGTGTTGTTGATGTGGAATCGATAATAAAAGGTAGATGAGTTGAAATAAATTAATTATCGTTAAAAATATAATTTTTAACGTGAAAGTGAATAAATAAATACTTATAAACAAATCAGCCGATTTGTTTATATACACTGATTTGACTGATATTGATTGGGATGATAAATTTACACATCGCCCAACTGCACAAATAAAAATCTATGTTGGTTGATTTGAAACCCCACACGGATGTTGAGATGAAATTTGGCGTATACTAATCCCAATTATTTAATTGTATGTCGATCGATTGGTCAACAGGCTGTGTAAGCGTTGATTATTTATATTTGATGCTTATGCAGTTGTGTGGTGCACCCTGGATGATGGTTAATTGTTTGTCATTGCTATAATATACATGTGTTGTGTGGAATCCATATAATTAACATTATATGGTGATTGATTGGGCCTCATTCCAATCGGGAAAATAATGAATATTATAAAATAAGATTCATGTGTTGACAGTACTCATTTGTTGAGATTAGTCAAGTGTTGAAAGAAATATAGATTCATGTGTTGAATAGAATAAATATTCATTTGTTGAATAGAATAAAGAAGTTTTTGAAAAATATAAAGCCGTGTTGATTAGAGATGCGTTATTTTGACGCGAACGATACTTATATCGATTTTATTCGCTTTATAATGAATATTGAAAAGTGATTTCAAAATTTAATATTTTGAAATGAAATTCAAATTATATTAGATTAAAATTCAAATTGAAAATTTATTTGGAAATGAATTCGAATCGAATAGAAAATGAATTCGATTCGAATTGAATAGAAAGTGAATTTGAATTCGAATTGAATAGAAATGAATTACAATTGAATTAAATTGAAATTGAATTAAAAACGAATTGAAATCATTTTGAATGATATTTAAAACGAACTGAAATTGAATTGAAATCTATTTGAAATGAATTCGAATTGAATTAAATAGAAGGTAAATTCAAATTGAATTGAATAGAAACAGATTAGAATTTGAATTGAATTGAAACGAATTTGAATTCGAATTAAATAAAAATTGAAATGAATTCGAATTGAATTGAAATCAAATCGATTTGAGATTGAAGATGAAGTTGAAATTGTTTTTGAAACGAATTTAAAATGATTTATAAAATACGTTTTAAAAGGAAATCGATGAAATATGTAATATATATATATATATAATGGCCTGAATAGAACGCGCTGTGCCACGGCAGTTCGTGAATTTCTACCATTGACTTCGAACTGATGTTGCGGGAGATCCGACCGTCGGATTCTCCTAAAACCGGAACCGTTGGGTTCGTATCGAAAAGAGCTTTCCAATGAATATTAGAAATTTGAAATCTAACGGTTGGATTTGAAATTATATCCAAATCAAATTTGAAAAAGGTCGCTATAGGTGCAGTTCGATGGCCGTTGATGGAAATCGACTGTACGGGCCTTGATAAAATTATTAAAAATATCAATTATTTGTGTAAAATCGTAAGATGTGAATTGGAAAGAACTGGGATGAAAAACTCCATATTTGAAAAGATAAAGATAAATTTTATCGAAATGAACTAGTTTTGAACAAGAATTAAAATCAATTTATTTTTGTAATAAATAAATTGAATTTGAAAGTGATTTTAAAAATAATCAACATTCCCAATATGTGAATTGGACTGGAGTTGAATCGAAATTATCTTCGGAACATTTCGATGTTGGATTTCGTGACTACACAGATATTGTTATGGGAATTTGAAAGATATATTTTATATCGTTATTTCCAATACGATATTTGTTGGTTCAGAATTTGATATTGAATATAAGCCAGTATATTTTCTATTCAGAGCCTTGTATTTAATATCAAATGTGATTTGGGTTTATCATGAATCGTGTTTTAGACGACATTGGTTCTTTAACCCAATTAAAGGCAGGATGTTGACTTTTGAAAAGATTAAAACTAAGTGGAGTTTTAATGAATCTTTAATTAGATTAAAAATGTGAATTGATAAATTAAATTATCAAATTTGGAAAGTGATCGAGAATGGAGTACCACCAGTTTTGCGACAAAGCGATAGTTAAATCTTTAATTTGATTTGAACGTGAAATGGTAATTAATTTTACCGATAACACCGTGGTGTTAGATATGGAGTATTACCAGTTTTGCTCCATAGGATATATAGGTTGGGATTGGGAAATAAAATAAATAATTACTTCGTGTGGTTTGCTAATCTCGACTAGTTTGAAATGATATCCGAAGGAAGAATAAAGAATAAATTTAGAAGAATTTATCTTGGATAAAATTAATGGGAACCTTTCCCTAAGAATGTGATTTTGTGAATAAAAGAATATTCTGAATTGGAATGAGGCGTTTGTTGTGTTTGTGTAACATTTGTTTATCATATACGTGGGTTATTCAGAAAGGCCGGGTTTATACCCATTCTGAATAACCGATTCGACGAGATGTCGAAGATGAAGGCGGTGGTTGAAGACCGGAAGTCTTCACATCGTTTCGGTGATTACTGATGATCTCGATTGGGCTGTACACCCAAGATGAGGGAAACAGTTGGTGATCGTCCAGACGTACTTGGAGATGGATGGATATGCGAGGAAAGTGCCTCCGGTTTCGTTCAGACCCAGAAGGAACTTGTAAATGGATTGTGTGTCTGACATTGGACTTTATTCTGTGTTGATTGATCTCTATTAAATATACATCTGTTTGGCGGTGGAGCATTTATTCTCTTGCTTAACGCCCTTCTCTGAGACGTACGAGCTCAGAGTTTGTATATCGATGGACATCAGTCGCATGGAGTGACTTGCCAGTGTGGCACGCGTAAGTGGCAATTGATCAGGGCTTCTGTTGAAAAGCAAAGTCTTGTGGTTGATGACCGAGCACGACCTGTGTGGCGTAGCTTTGTGTATAGCGTGAATTCGCGAGCCTCACACCTCGGTATGAGTCAAAAACGGGAGACGGACCCAAGGAGTGCACGACGTTTCTTTCTAGCTAGGGTGGTGTCAGTGACCTGCCAGCCCTGACATTTATATACTTTTCACCTGTGTGGTTGTTGGAATGCGAGGCGCCTCGGATATAGGTCTGTAAGGACCGGGAAACGTGTGTTCAGGAATCACTAATCCTCAAAAGTAAAAGAGGACCGGCCTTGGAGGTTCCAAAGGATCAGAGTGGGGTCCTGGGACATTTGCTAGAGTGTCTCAAACGCGGAGAGGAGCTTGCCCCTTGCCTCGACTCATGATGGAATCCAATTTCCAATACGTGATAGTGCGGTTTTATTTGTAGAACCTAGTATGGCGACATAGTGGTATGGGTCATTCATGCCGCCTATGATTGATATTTATGATTGAAACTGTTTTGACACTATACACTTATAATAGTATCAAATAATGTGTTTTTAACGTATCAAGCATGCTTTGGCTGTTATAAGGTAAAAACCCTATCCTCCGGCTTGCGTTGCATTGTGTGATGGGACCTGGGTCTTATAACAGCTTCATTTTTCTTTATTTAGCATTGCGCTGTCTGTTTCATGCACTGGTATTCTTGGGAGGAAACTCGTTCCGTGTTATACGGCGTGGTCCCTTGATTTACCGAACTTTAAAATAAAAGATTAATAACTGTTTTAGTTCTCACACCAGTCACATGACTGACCTGGAGTTTATTGTTTTTAACCTAAACTCTGGGTGCCCCTATTTTTCGCACGGGCAGCTAGTAGTTTTGGTTTTGCAGATTTATATTCACAGGATCCTGATTTACAGCTGGAACGATGCTCGGAAAGCTCTGTATCCGTGTATCACTTTCAGTTGTGTTTTGTATATTTTTCCGCTGCTATGTAATTTATTGTAATCTCTGATGTTTATCGAATGTAATTTATTCATTTATACTCTGTATATTCTTGTATCTGATGGAATTGTTGTAATAACAATGAAATGTTCTTCCGTCTGCGTTCTATTTTGTCCTGTCCTCAACGCTATCCGTGCTTTCCTTACCGGGGAAGTTCGGGTCGTGTCAGTACTACTGCACATACTTGTATCATGGCTATGCATATCCGTGCACACACACACACACATATATACACACACACACATACAAAACACACACACACGCATACGCATATATACACACACACATACATATGTGTGCGCGCCCGCGTTGTTCTGTCTTACACCATTTTTAAATGCTTGAGCCTCATTTGTATATGCTACATGTACTTGAAATTGAAATTGAAAATGGCTTTGCATGCGATACTTTTGCATCTTTTGTCCAATTGTGTTCATTGATGTTGCTGCTATGTATACTTTGAATCTTCTGTGTCCATTTTGCATGCTACTTGACTGGTGAACCATGTATGTATATATACACACACACACACACACATACACTTGTATATATTATGTGAGTGCTGAAACTGATTTGTTGCACCTGTGTGCTCATGGATACTTGCAGCATGAAAGTGTTGTCAAGCTTCACATGATCACATCATATTGATATATTTGTCCCTTTCTGACAATATTGCTCCTGTACAAAATATATGTGTATATACACACATGTGTATGTGTATACATGTATTGTGTACCTATAAAATATATATAAATGTGAGCACTAAAGACATTGTCTATCTTGTGGTATTTACAATGAATCACTATGAACATCATAAGCAATCTAGACACAGATGGATATATATATATATATATATATATATAGACACATATCACATCAAGTCATGATATATGATGAGAAACACACGACAATTGTGAGGTAAATAAATTTTATAAAATTATATCTACTAGAATCTATAATTGTATTTGTTCATGTTTACTGTATGTGTTTCTGTGACAGGTAAGCAAGTGACTGGACTGACTGTGAAGACAGACTGAAGACGGAAGTGAGTGTTATTGTATATGAGAGATAATGTAACGGTGTAACTGAGTGAAACTTAATGTATTTGTACTAACTGAGTAGTTGAGTATTGTAGTGAGGAACCAATGTTACAAGTGAAATTGAAATTGAATGTATTGTATTACAATGAGATGTGCAAATAGTGGAGTTTATAAATTTGTATTGTTGAAATGTTGAAATAAAATATTATATCTAAATAAAATACTGTAACGACCCGGATTTTGAGCGACTTTGGTTATCGACGTAAGCACGACGTCGATAACCAAAACATCGAGAAATCCTGGTAATTAGTGAAAGAAATTAGAGGGTGAGGAAAGATAAGATAGAAACTTAGAATAGAAGAAGAAGAAGAAGAACACCATATCAGAGTAACACGAATCTCACAGCGGAACGAATAAATATATTTCATAACATAACTTTGAAATACAAATCTGTACTTGCATATACATATCATTATCAAAGTACAGCACTTACAACACAGCGGAAATAACTATAGCTATATGATCCTGAAGCCTCCTGCTCCAGCTCTTCAAGTGTATCTGTAAAATCCCGACTACTTGACTGCCCGTACAAATTTAGGCACCCAAGAGTTTAGGGAAAACAACAAAGTAAACTCCGGGTCAGTCATGGGACTGGTGTGAGTAAAACAGTTTAAAACAGTTATACAGGTATATGATATCTCATAAGACCACGCCGCATAACAGAACGGGTTTTTCCCTTATGAGAATCCAAAATATCTTTATATCAAAAACCTTTTGATATTATAATAATGTCTATCAACCACAGCTATAATAATCATCTAGTAGAAACGCTTTCATCTCACGTTCTACATATATAGTATACAATCAAAACCGCAAGCACGTATTGGGTAATGGATTTCCAACTATGACAAGGTATGGATCCACCTTTCGCTCGTGTACCTCTAGAGAGGAATACACTGGGTTCAACAAGAACATCTTGCAACCCGGCCACACATGACCGACCACTCATTTCGCTTGAGTGTATCGAATGTATATCACCAACAGTTGGGATCAGCAACCGTTTCCCGAATGGGACAGCATCAACAATAGATTTTTAGAAATGAATGAAACTCTAGATCAGGTGATTATACACCCTACTTCGGTGCGACCGACTTAGCCATGCTGCCTGCCCGATTTCTGTCATTTACCAGATGATGAGGCTAGAAGCTACGCTTATCATCACGTCAGATTCACTTTGAATGCCACATCGTCAAATCCATCAAATCACCTATTTGCGTCCTCAACCATACATTACGCGTTAGCTAAAGAAGTTTCCTTCTCCGCTTCCACTCTTGGTACAGTTGGAGAAATCAATATACGTGATCGTCTGGAAATACTCTGTCAGACATCCGTCCATACAAGTCACCTAGGAACAGGATGAACCGAAGGCACTATCCTGTAAACAGGATAGCCCTTGCATAACTCCGTCTTCAATTTCCTTTGGCATATATGATTCGCAACGGTTATGCCAATACAGAGTGGATCTACGGATAATAATCCAACCGGTCTCTCCATATTAACAACGTTAAAATGGTCAAAACTTCGATAGTCTGTGATTTAACTATCGAATAAAAATAGGTGTGCAAACAATGATATTATTTCCAAATGGAAATTATATCGATCAAACGTCATTCAACATTCATCTCTTTAGTTCATTAATTTACTTATCTCATGTTTCCCTACGTTCAATATTCCTTATTTTCTAAATTGGGAAAATATACGTTATTAACAATGGAAAACATTTCCATTTCTTTGTTTCTTTATTAGAAAACATTTCTGGTTTCTTATTTGGAAAACATTTCCAAAGCTTCTTCATTGGACTTAGACAGATGTTTAAACAAACCATCGCGATGCCAACTCAAACCATTTCCTTTACTGTCGAACCTTAACTATTCCTTAGTTAAAAACGAAGCCAATCAAGTTGGGGTAGAACTACCTCTCAGACCTTAACTGAACAACATTTCTAACTTTGAAATAGGAAAAGTTCACTTTATCTCTTTTACAAACTTCCTTACTTAACCCTCCTTCGAATAACTATATTCGATTGACTCTTATCAATTAACTCTATTGGACTAACCCCTATCAATTAACTCTATTGGACTAACCCCTATCAATTAACTCTATTGGACTAACCCCTATCAATTAACTCTATTGGACTAACACTATTTGACTAACGCTATTTATTTACTCATTTCACTTACTCTTTTCGAATAAACTATATTCGATAATTCCTTTTACTTTCTATTCGAATAACTATATTCGATTAACTCATTTGCTTCTATTCGAATAACTATATTCGATTTAACTCATTTGCTTCTATTCAAATAACTATATTCGATTTAACTCATTTGCTTCTATTCTAATCGATTTAACTAACATCGATTATCTCCTTTCAACTTTATTCTCTAATCGATTAACTAACATCGATTAACTTCTTTTACTTTAACACTAATCGATTAACTAACATCGATTAATTTCTTTTACTTTAACTACGTTTTTCGTTACAACTATTTCCTTTTTATAACGTTTACTTACCGTTACAAATATATCCTATTTATAACTTCTATTTACCGTTACAAATATTTCCTATTTATAACTTCTATTTACCGTTACAAATATATCCTATTTATAACTTCTATTTATTTTCTAAATAAATATTCCTTTTATAAAACCGTGTTCGTTTTATAAATAATTCCTTTTATAAAATCCTGTGATTTTATAAAATTCCTTTATTTCAATATACATTGAAATAAATTCTTTTTACATCCCGGGTTTCTTATGATATTTAAAATATCGAATAACAATGATCAATATCATTCCAACACCCATAATCCATAACAGATTATATAACACATCATATATCACAATATATGAAAACAGTAAAATAAATGTTGAGGAATCCAGTTGGATTCCTCCAACCTGTTTCCCTGCATCACAAATGTTAAACAATATAGATAACATCACTTTTAGTTCCATATGATATATTCTGTTAAACAGAATCAATATAGAAAATTTAACTAACTGACTAGCAGTTCAATCAAACAGTCAACATACATTATCAGCCAATATCTAACAGTTCTAAAAATATAACATGAAATTATAAACTGTTCAAAGTTAGTGAGATTTACTCACTTTGGCAGTTCATCGTTAAAGAACGATAATTGTCGTTGATTCAGATTAGACAATTTAATTCGCCATAAATTGTAACGAGCTCCATTCCACTCCCAGTCAGTTCCAATGCGTAGTGTCCATCCTTACGGTCCAAACGTGACTGACCGTTCGAATTTCTGATTCCGTAAGTGAAAGATATACATTATACAAGTGTATACACTATTTGAATTTAATTTAAACTAAATAAACATTAATATCGGGCCTCACCCATAACCATCGGCCCATCTCCTTGTAACCGTCCAGATCCGCCACATCCCTTTTCTTCCTCGAACTCAAACTCGTTTCTTCAATACCCCTTTTCGATTTCCATCTCCAAAATACCACATCAGAACTCCACCATAAATTCAAACAAACACCACAACTAATCCCTTCCGAATACCACCATCCCATTCCTTCCATCACCCTTTCTACATCACGACTTCACACTCATCACCGAAAATGACTCCAACACTTACTGTTTTCAAGTTACTTTGTCCCATTTCAACGCAGATGTTTTCCCCTTTTTTTTCTTTATTTATTTTCTTTCTTGCCAAAACTCCCTGTAGCACTATTTCACAATTCAAAACATTAGTTTCCGAAAAGAGAAATCCACGACGCTTACAATGCCAACCCTTCCTTGATTTTCAAAATCCCTTTTTCCAGTATTAGGTCCTCAGTGTTGTAACTTACGAACCCGGTTTTTCACAAAGTTCCCTCAATCCTCACTATCATTATCTCACATTTAAATATAAATTATTAAACTAATTAAGCTCCAAATCAAAGTGTTAACCTTATAGCCACTACTCATCGTCTTCCCATCCCAAATGAAGAACCCGCTGATTCAAAGAGCCATTGCCGGAATTCCATTCGACCCATTTTCCTTCTACGCTGCACCGAACTGAACACCAAAGACCATGGTTATCTTCCCATTCATGAATACCTTGCTTCCATTCCCAATAGCTCAACCCTACGTCAAGTTTGTTAACAGAACTCCCCCAAATCTGTCAACTAACTCGCCTTCATGCCATGAATTCGGAAACGACCTCAACACCTCGAATCAATCCATTTAACAGTTCGAAGTCTCAAGCCCTAAGATGCTGCTGTAAACTTGCGAAATCAGTAAGATCCGAACTCCTTAAAACATATATAGATTCGAAGAGCAACGCGATAGGGACTCGATTAAACTACTTTGAAGATTTATTGGGTTTTATCCACTTTTCTAGGAATTATTGAGTGCGGATTTCTCATGTTGGAAATGAGGTTGGTGGCGGCTTGAACGAATGGAATGCGTGGCCTATATTTTCTTTTTATCAGAGAAAGTGAAATACTTAGGCTAAGGGAAGGTGTCAAGTTATTATATAGGATAAGATTAGATATTTGTTGTGAGGCTGAAAAGATGAATCTGTGGCCTTGTTTTAAATGAACCGGGTTGCATTATCCTCCTCTTGTTTTGTTTAATTTCTTATGGTTGTTTTATGTATTAACCACTTTGCATGTATATGCATATATATAAACATATATCTTTCTTTTTGTTTTGTTTTACGAACTGCCATAGACAGAATAAAACCTACCATTGTGTTAAGCAAAGTGCCATGGTCCCAGAGATATAATAATACCGGTAGATTACCTCATATTTTGAAACCTCAAAATGTTGATTACAGGGTGCAGAATACTCCAAATAAAAAGTCATATATTTAATTAATTAAAAATTATAGTAAAATTCTAAAAATTAAATTATCACTACTTCCCAAAAGAACCTTGTCTAAATTCAAACCCGATATCTAGTTATATCGAATAAACCGATACGGTCGATAAACGATTCTATAGCGACTATTTTAAAATTTGATTTGGACATATCTCAAAATCTACACGACGAAATCCTAATTTTTCTCTTCCACTAGAAAGATATACTCCACCAGCTCCACACGTTTCTTGTTTCACTGAAATCCAGCTTAAAACGAATCTTGTACATTCAGTTGAAGTTCAAATCGCCAAATTATGAACTGCAGCGCCATTTCGAGCTCGATTATAATATAATTCTACGTTCAAACTGTCGTTAATATAATATATTCATTATTCTACTTCAATTCTAAACTGAATTAAATATCACAGATGCTCCGGTTCACACTATACCGTCATTTCGGCCAATTCTGATTATTTCAGAATTAAATATATTATTTAATTTATTATTTTAATTAAATATTCATCATTATTTAATTCCACGACCATTTAATTCACTATATCACCATTGATATAACTAAATAAATTAATCATAATACCCCTGCCAATGCGGGTCATTACAATCTTCCCCACTTAAAATAATTTCGTCCTCGAAATTGCTAAAAGTAGAGGACGACCCTATCGACTGGTTAGAACATATTTGTTCACTCCTCAACTTCAGTTTCAACTGAACCAATTTAATTTCAATTAAATTATTAATTAATTTTGACTAATGAAAATTTTCAAAAATTCTGAAAATTTTCTAACGCCTTAACTCTTCGCAAAATTTCGCCGGCACCTCCTTTGTACCGGTCAATAGGTCAAAACACCACTCGCCTCTCTGGGCCATCTCCAACCCAAAAGAAAATCAAACAGCCAAGCGGCTTGCCAATTCGGCTCATCAAAATCTCATATCATATGAAATATAAACTTGTACCTTTTTGTCGGGCAAATCAACTCTATTACTTCCATATGCTATCAACTCCGCATATACAAGAGTTACCCCAATCAAATCCAATCTGCTTTTATCCACGACACAACCATTCACTTATATCCGAGCCAAATATCATTTTAACTCGAGTTTCTTCTCGATTCCCAACTCTTAACTTGATTATCACATCACACTTCAAATTTCAATATCACAATCCAATTTGTCTTGATATCATTCTAATTCAATCTCAGTTACCACTTTACTGGCTTTACTTTAATTCAAATTTTCTTTCACAAATTTCTGTTAAATTTGTTTTTAATTCAAACTGTCTTTCCCTGGGAATTTTAAACAGTTTACTTTTTCAAAAATCAAATTTTCCTTTTTGAAATTCAACTGAGCCCATAATCAATATTCCATTAGTTAAATCACTTCTCTATTTCTTTATCAATATTTGTTAACCAAATATTTTCAATAACTATATTGGCTTTTTACGTTATTTGGAAAACATTTCCGAATATCGTCTTCCTTTATTTTCTAAACTTTAGAAAATATATATTATTTATAATTGGAAAATATTCCAATTACTTATCTCTTTTCCAATCTCGTTTATTTCTATACTTAGGAATTATTCTTTATTATATTTCCAAGTTACACTTATTTGGGTTAAAACAGATGTTGTGTAAAACATCGTTACGACAACCCAAATACTATATTCAACTAACTCTTATTCAACATCGATCTTCGAGCCTGAAATCTTACTATTTATTTGTTAATAATGAAATCAATCAAGTTGGGGTACAATTATCTCTCAGACCTTGACTGAATAACATTTATAACCTCAAAACAGATATTGCTACTTACTCGAATAATCAATACCATACAACTAATTCTTCACCTTTAAACACATATACACTTTCTCTTTCTATTCTTACTAGATTTTATTCTAGACTTCCTTTTTATTTTACTATTCTATTTCTAAGTTCGTTTTCTTATCGACTTCTATATATATCGATACGTTGATTTCTAACTATCAAATTGTCTTAAAAATATTCTAACTCCTTAAATTCCCGGAAAAATTTGCCATAACCTCCTTTGTACCGGAAGTATCGGGAAAATCCCCAAACTGCCACACAGGCCTTCTCCAATCAAAAAGAAAAAGAAAAGCCAAGCGGCTAGCCGATACGGCGCATAAAATCTCATATGGAATTAAATACATACCTTTTCGTCGGGCATTCTATTTATATACTTTCATACCTTATCCATACCTATCTCATGTATATCCATACATTTCTAATTCATTTCAACTTAATCCAATCATTTTAACTTATTTCGTTAAGTGATTTTCAAATTACTGGTTTTCCCATTTCACCTTCATATTTGAGTATAACATGTTCAAATATATTTTAACTTGTTTATCAACTAATTGAATTCCTTTTCAAATTTTATTTGAATTTCCTATATTCAAATTCCATTTCGATTCTCTTATTCAAATTCTATATTTGAATTTCATTTCAAATCTCTTATCACACTCCATTTGAATTCCTATATTCAAATCTATTTGAATTCTCTTTATTTCATTTTAATTCCCTTTGAATCTTCTATATTCAAATTTCAAATTCAATTCTATTTGAATCTTCTTTATTCAAATTCTATATATTCAAATTCCATAGTTAAATTCCATATGAATTCTATATTCAAATTCCATAGTTAAATTCCATTTGAAATCTATATTCAAATTCTATGTCACTTCCATTGAATTTCATATATTCCAACTCCCTTTGAATTTCTATATTCAATTTCCATTTGAATTCTCTTTATTCAAATCCCCTTTGAATTTTCTATATTCAAATCCTTTGTTTGAACTTCCTCTATTCAAATTCCTTTAAATAAGTCTCGGTTTCAATTCCTTTTGAAATCGATATTTCTACCTTTGGAAAATAGATTTCCCTTTCAACTTCACACTCGTATTTTTATTTCTGAATTATCCAATGATAATTCTTTTCACTTCATTTATAAACTTCGTTTATAAAGGAACTTCTCGTTTTATTTCTTTTAAAACAAGTTAATATTTCAAATCTATTTAAAAATTCAAATTCTATATTTTAAATCCCATTTGAAATTCAACACAACTTGTCTTTCCCAAAACAAATTCAAAACAGTATCTCTGGTAGTAATTCGTCACTTACAACTCGAAAATGAATACTGATGATGCAGCTGTCATCATCAGAATCTATTTTCCAGCGATCGAAGTGAGTTCAATACTATAAAACCATTTCTAAACATTTCCACTTTGAAATTCATTTCAAAATATAATTCACACTGCTGGTAAAACAATTTAAAATCTCCCAAGATCTTAAATTTTCCTTATTTTTAATCCAAATTCATTTACAAACACTTATCCAATTCTCCAGAGTTTTAACTCAATTTCTGGTTTAAATTTTCAGATTTAACTCATCTGATTTTACGTATTTTACTTATATGAATTCTAATTGGTTATTTTACCTAACCATTTAATTTATAATCTTTCTCGATTATAATAACAACCAATATATCCATTATATATCAAAATATATGTTGGGTAAACTTATTTTAATTTACCCTCTTTTCAAAACATACCATGACGGTTCATCGTATTCGAGTGTTTACAAAATCCCTACCGATACAGTGGATCAAACTGATCGACCAGAACTCATAAACGACTCAACCAATGAATCTCCACAATATAAAACAATTTTTGTATCAATATACAAATACGTTCACTCGTATATATACACTCAATCTCAGTCTAGGGTATTACTAACCCTATCTCTACCGAGTCACGCCACAGAGCCAAGTAATTCTTAACTTAAGCTCTGATACCAACTGTAACGACCCGGATTTTGAGCGACTTTGGTTATCGACGTAAGCACGACGTCGATAACCAAAACATCGAGAAATCCTGGTAATTAGTGAAAGAAATTAGAGGGTGAGGAAAGATAAGATAGAAACTTAGAATAGAAGAAGAAGAAGAACACCATATCAGAGTAACACGAATCTCACAGCGGAACGAATAAATATATTTCATAACATAACTTTGAAATACAAATCTGTACTTGCATATACATATCATTATCAAAGTACAGCACTTACAACACAGCGGAAATAACTATAGCTATATGATCCTGAAGCCTCCTGCTCCAGCTCTTCAAGTGTATCTGTAAAATCCCGACTACTTGACTGCCCGTACAAATTTAGGCACCCAAGAGTTTAGGGAAAACAACAAAGTAAACTCCGGGTCAGTCATGGGACTGGTGTGAGTAAAACAGTTTAAAACAGTTATACAGGTATATGATATCTCATAAGACCACGCCGCATAACGGAATGGGTTTTTCCCTTATGAGAATCCAAAATATCTTTATATCAAAAACCTTTTGATATTATAATAATGTCTATCAACCACAGCTATAATAATCATCTAGTAGAAACGCTTTCATCTCACGTTCTACATATATAGTATACAATCAAAACCGCAAGCACGTATTGGGTAATGGATTTCCAACTATGACAAGGTATGGATCCACCTTTCGCTCGTGTACCTCTAGAGAGGAATACACTGGGTTCAACAAGAACATCTTGCAACCCGGCCACACATGACCGACCACTCATTTCGCTTGAGTGTATCGAATGTATATCACCAACAGTTGGGATCAGCAACCGTTTCCCGAATGGGACAGCATCAACAATAGATTTTTAGAAATGAATGAAACTCTAGATCAGGTGATTATACACCCTACTTCGGTGCGACCGACTTAGCCATGCTGCCTGCCCGATTTCTGTCATTTACCGGATGATGAGGCTAGAAGCTACGCTTATCATCACGTCAGATTCACTTTGAATGCCACATCGTCAAATCCATCAAATCACCGATTTGCGTCCTCAACCATACATTACGCGTTAGCTAAAGAAGTTTCCTTCTCCGCTTCCACTCTTGGTACAGTTGGAGAAATCAATATACATGATCGTCTGGAAATACTCTGTCAGACATCCGTCCATACAAGTCACCCAGGAACAGGATGAACCGAAGGCACTATCCTGTAAACAGGATAGCCCTTGCATAACTCCGTCTTCAATTTCCTTTGGCATATATGATTCGCAACGGTTATGCCAATACAGAGTGGTTCTTCGGATAATAATCCAACCGGTCTCTCCATATTAACAACGTTAAAATGGTCAAAACTTCGATAGTCTGTGATTTAACTATCGAATAAAAATAGATGTGCGAACAATGGTATTATTTCCAAATGGAAATTATATCGATCAAACGTCATTCAACATTCATCTCTTTAGTTCATTAATTTACTTATCTCATGTTTCCCTACGTTCAATATTCCTTATTTTCTAAATTGGGAAAATATACGTTATTAACAATGGAAAACATTTCCATTTCTTTGTTTCTTTATTAGAAAACATTTCTGGTTTCTTATTTGGAAAACATTTCCAAAGCTTCTTCATTGGACTTAGACAGATGTTTAAACAAACCATCGCGATGCCAACTCAAACCATTTCCTTTACTGTCGAACCTTAACTATTCCTTAGTTAAAAACGAAGCCAATCAAGTTGGGGTAGAACTACCTCTCATACCTTAACTGAACAACATTTCTAACTTTGAAATAGGCAAAGTTCACTTTATCCCTTTTACAAACTTCCTTACTTAACCCTCCTTCGAATAACTATATTCGATTGACTCTTATCAATTAACTCTATTGGACTAACCCCTATCAATTAACTCTATTGGACTAACCCCTATCAATTAACTCTATTGGACTAACCCCTATCAATTAACTCTATTGGACTAACACTATTTGACTAACGCTATTTATTTACTCATTTCACTTACTCTTTTCGAATAAACTATATTCGATAATTCCTTTTACTTTCTATTCGAATAACTATATTCGATTAACTCATTTGCTTCTATTCGAATAACTATATTCGATTTAACTCATTTGCTTCTATTCGAATAACTATATTCGATTTAACTCATTTGCTTCTATTCTAATCGATTTAACTAACATCGATTATCTCCTTTCAACTTTATTCTCTAATCGATTAACTAACATCGATTAACTTCTTTTACTTTAACACTAATCGATTAACTAACATCGATTAATTTCTTTTACTTTAACTACGTTTTCCGTTACAACTATTTCCTTTTTATAACGTTTACTTACCGTTACAAATATATCCTATTTATAACTTCTATTTACCGTTACAAATATTTCCTATTTATAACTTCTATTTACCGTTACAAATATATCCTATTTATAACTTCTATTTATTTTCTAAATAAATATTCCTTTTATAAAACCGTGTTCGTTTTATAAATAATTCCTTTTATAAAATCCTGTGATTTTATAAAATTCCTTTATTTCAATATACATTGAAATAAATTCTTTTTACATCCCGGGTTTCTTATGATATTTAAAATATCGAATAACAATGATCAATATCATTCCAACACCCATAATCCATAACAGATTATATAACACATCATATATCACAATATATGAAAACAGTAAAATAAATGTTGAGGAATCCAGTTGGATTCCTCCAACCTGTTTCCCTGCATCACAAATGTTAAACAATATAGATAACATCACTTTTAGTTCCATATGATATATTCTGTTAAACAGAATCAATATAGAAAATTTAACTAACTGACTAGCAGTTCAATCAAACAGTCAACATACATTATCAGCCAATATCTAACAGTTCTAAAAATATAACATGAAATTATAAACTGTTCAAAGTTAGTGAGATTTACTCACTTTGGCAGTTCATCGTTAAAGAACGATAATTGTCGTTGATTCAGATTAGACAATTTAATTCGCCATAAATTGTAACGAGCTCCATTCCACTCCCAGTCAGTTCCAATGCGTAGTGTCCATCCTTACGGTCCAAACGTGACTGACCGTTCGAATTTCTGATTCCGTAAGTGAAAGATATACATTATACAAGTGTATACACTATTTGAATTTAATTTAAACTAAATAAACATTAATATCGGGCCTCACCCATAACCATCGGCCCATCTCCTTGTAACCGTCCAGATCCGCCACATCCCTTTTCTTCCTCGAACTCAAACTCGTTTCTTCAATACCCCTTTTCGATTTCCATCTCCAAAATACCACATCAGAACTCCACCATAAATTCAAACAAACACCACAACTAATCCCTTCCGAATACCACCATCCCATTCCTTCCATCACCCTTTCTACATCACGACTTCACACTCATCACCGAAAATGACTCCAACACTTACTGTTTTCAAGTTACTTTGTCCCATTTCAACGCAGATGTTTTCCCCTTTTTTTTTCTTTATTTATTTTCTTTCTTGCCAAAACTCCCTGTAGCACTATTTCACAATTCAAAACATTAGTTTCCGAAAAGAGAAATCCACGACGCTTACAATGCCAACCCTTCCTTGATTTTCAAAATCCCTTTTTCCAGTATTAGGTCCTCAGTGTTGTAACTTACGAACCCGGTTTTTCACAAAGTTCCCTCAATCCTCACTATCATTATCTCACATTTAAATATAAATTATTAAACTAATTAAGCTCCAAATCAAAGTGTTAACCTTATAGCCACTACTCATCGTCTTCCCATCCCAAATGAAGAACCCGCTGATTCAAAGAGCCATTGCCGGAATTCCATTCGACCCATTTTCCTTCTACGCTGCACCGAACTGAACACCAAAGACCATGGTTATCTTCCCATTCATGAATACCTTGCTTCCATTCCCAATAGCTCAACCCTACGTCAAGTTTGTTAACAGAACTCCCCCAAATCTGTCAACTAACTCGCCTTCATGCCATGAATTCGGAAACGACCTCAACACCTCGAATCAATCCATTTAACAGTTCGAAGTCTCAAGCCCTAAGATGCTGCTGTAAACTTGCGAAATCAGTAAGATCCGAACTCCTTAAAACATATATAGATTCGAAGAGCAACGCGATAGGGACTCGATTAAACTACTTTGAAGATTTATTGGGTTTTATCCACTTTTCTAGGAATTATTGAGTGCGGATTTCTCATGTTGGAAATGAGGTTGGTGACGGCTTGAACGAATGGAATGCGTGGCCTATATTTTCTTTTTATCAGAGAAAGTGAAATACTTAGGCTAAGGGAAGGTGTCAAGTTATTATATAGGATAAGATTAGATATTTGTTGTGAGGCTGAAAAGATGAATCCGTGGCCTTGTTTTCAATGAATCGGGTTGCATTATCCTCCTCTTGTTTTGTTTAATTTCTTATGGTTGTTTTATGTATTAACCACTTTGCATGTATATGCATATATATAAACATATATCTTTCTTTTTGTTTTGTTTTACGAACTGCCATAGACAGAATAAAACCTACCATTGTGTTAAGCAAAGTGCCATGGTCCCAGAGATATAATAATACCGGTAGATTACCTCATATTTTGAAACCTCAAAATGTTGATTACAGGGTGCAGAATACTCCAAATAAAAAGTCATATATTTAATTAATTAAAAATTATAGCAAAATTCTAAAAATTAAATTATCACTACTTCCCAAAAGAACCTTGTCTAAATTCAAACCCGATATCTAGTTATATCGAATAAACCGATACGGTCGATAAACGATTCTATAGCGACTATTTTAAAATTTGATTTGGACATATCTCAAAGTCTACACGACGAAATCCTAATTTTTCTCTTCCACTAGAAAGATATACTCCACCAGCTCCACACGTTTCTTGTTTCACTGAAATCCAGCTTAAAACGAATCCTGTACATTCAGTTGAAGTTCAAATCGCCAAATTACGAACTGCAGCGCCATTTCGAGCTCGATTATAATATAATTCTACGTTCAAACTGTCGTTAATATAATATATTCATTATTCTACTTCAATTCTAAACTGAATTAAATATCACAGATGCTCCGGTTCACACTATACCGTCATTTCGGCCAATTCTGATTATTTCAGAATTAAATATATTATTTAATTTATTATTTTAATTAAATATTCATCATTATTTAATTCCACGACCATTTAATTCACTATATCACCATTGATATAACTAAATAAATTAATCATAATACCCCTGCCAATGCGGGTCATTACAAATACTGTTTGAATATTTAAATTCTTGTGCGGTAGTATTCTATTTAAATGTAAAAATTTATTTTTGTATGTGATGTAGTATAACAGTACAATAACAAACACGTTATATATATATATATATATATTTGTTATCATCAAACAAAAATTATAAAATTGTTATATACAACATCATGTTTACTGATGTTATGGTTTATTAACATCCAATTTTCTACCATCAAAAGCCAACATTAGAGATGACTCACTACAACAAAATGACCCTATTACAATGGTGGAACACCGTTGTAATATACATTTTACAATGGTGGCCTAACCGTCGTGTATTAAGAAGTTGTAATAGACTAAAATCTTTTACAACATTTTTGCACCGTTGCAACACCGCTGTAATATGTATATTTTACAACTTTTTTCCATCGTTGTAATAAACTTTATTACAACAGTTGAAACACCCCACCTCCGTTAGGGTCACTTTCAAAGGGAATGCCCTAATTTTGGTGGTGGTTTATAAGTATAAGTCATAGATATACAAGACAGATATAAGAACACATATTTTTGAATAGCGGAAAACAACAACTTTTATTTCATTAAAATACGTGTCACACAAACCATGCCATAATTGTCTTACAATTCTTCCAAAAACATAACATCTTCATAACTGTCTTGATTACATTATTTAAAGAAAACATAAATAAACTGCATAAGTCCCATAATTGCTGTCCAAAGCCAAAGTCCAAAATGAAAAAGATCCAAGCAATACATTCTTTCTCTTTAAGCTGGATGTGAAAGCTGGTCAAGCTGCGGTATTCCCTCCCTGAGAACCTGGGGGGGAACGAAAGAAAAAGAGGCGAAAGGAAAAGGGTCAGTCATAAAGACTGAGTAAGTCCTAGTGACTTTCAGTGTAAAAACGGTTAAAACAACATGTCATATATGAACTGGAACTAAACTTAAGAATGGAGTCAAGGTGGACAAGATAGACTAAGGTGATCATGATAAGTCAAGACAAGTCAAATAAAGCAGCACATGTTCAAGATTCGTTGCATCGACTGTACTAGTATACTAAGCCCAGGTCACAAGTTAATCACGAAATAAATCCCACGGCCCAATATCATGAAATGACCCTGAAACGGGGTCTGACCCAAGTACGGGGTCCTACGGAGCGTTTATCTAGTCGATCGGCTCCCTACAAGTTCTAGCTCGTCAAGTGTTTGTGTCATATGGCTAATCACGAATGTAGTCACCTGTGCTGGGTCCACCTTCGGGTGTATCAGCCCTAGGGTGTCAACCCCTGACACGATTCAAGATGCACAGATACATCTACAAATACCCAGTGTCTTCCCCGGAATACGTGCACGACCGTAGTCCACCGAACCTACACTGGCGTACCCCACTGCCGTCGTTCACCTCTTACAATCAGCCCAGTAATCGTGCCCCACCCGCCCTAGCCCCAGGGTACCTTGATACATCTAGAGGGTTACTGCTGAAAAGGGTCGTGTCTAGGGTTTCGCCTAACAGATTAGGTCATGTAATTCGTGACCTAACCCGCCTAACCGATTAAGTCATGTAATTCGTGACTTAATCCTTTTCCAGTCTAGTCATGTCAAGGTGGTTAAGTATGTCATTTAAATTCGCGACTTAACCCGCCTACGTGTCATGTCAAGTTGGCTAAGTGTTGTCGTTTCAAGTTCATGACTTAGCCCTACAAATCTTGTTCAAGTTGGTTAATTTGTCTTTTCATGTTCATGAATTAACCCTAATTGGCATTAATTGATTCGTTAATGCACCGAACCACTCACATTGGATCCTGTTGTTCGTAGCCACTGGATTTGCCGGGCGGTTCCGGGCAGGTTTACGCTACGAACTCAACCCAACCTCGGGTTTCAAGCGCGATGTGACCAACTACCCACATTGGATCCTATTGTTTGTAGCAACTGGATTTGCCGGGCGGTTCCGGGCAGATTTACACTACAAACTCAACCCAACCTCGAGTTGGCCACTTTCTTGTTTTCTAAAGTCATGCCCATGTTCTTAGCAGATTCGTGCTATTTCCATAGCATGTTCATATGTCAACTTCGTGCCCAACTAAGGCAAGTTTTTCAAGTCAAGTTATGGCATGTTCAAGTCAAGTTTTCGTGCCATATTTCATGTTCTACTTATGCCAAATTTCACGGTTTATGATTATAATCAATTCAAGTTTTGCCTATTCTACCCAATCGTATCCCCAACGTATATAAACGTACTTCGTTCACAAGCATAAACAATTCAAGAGATAAAGGGGAATAACACCAAACATGTGATAGGCATATGTGACAATTCCAACATCACTTGCATAATAAACAGGCTATAACATATCACATGGTTTCAATACTAGCATGATGATAACTTGGCATAGTAATGGTTCCAACTTAGTTTAACATGATGATTTCAACTTTACATCATATGCATAATAATCATTGCGGGCATAATAATAATTTTATTACAAACATGAAACATTAAAGGCATGGTAATTCTAATAGGCATAGTGGATTCCAATTTAGCATTTTTAACATAATGATTCTCATCTAGCATTATAAACATAATGATTCCAACTTTTCATCATAACCTAGCAATTCCCAATTTGTCATTAACATGAGAGGTATATTAACATCACAGGCCTAGTTCCATCAACATCATAGACATGGTTTAATTAGCATCATAGGCATGGTTTAATCAACATAAAGATTTCAATAAACATAGTGATTCCATGGACATGTATTAGTCCAACTTGCCATACAATTAAGCCCAAGTGATTCATAACAATATCAAAATCATGATAAGTTTAACTTGCAACGTTGACATAGCAATATTCCCAAATTATGATTCAAAGTTAAACAATATAAACATGGATTAATAATAGTTCCTAAATCCAGTTTCAATTCATGGCATGTCCATGTTATTTTAGCGTTTTTGCCTAAAAAGTGACATAGAACTTACAATATGAAGCAAGTAATCCAAATCAAAATTCCAAATCAAATAGCCCCAAATCCGTTGTCTAAAGCGTCGTAGTTGTTGTAGCTTCTAGTTGTAGCGTTCAAGAATCGTCCTTCGTCTTCTATAATTTTGTTCTTTGTATTTTTAGAGTTCTAGGTTTAATGGCGGCTGCATGAGGCTAAAATGAAATAGTATGATTTAGGCTAGGTCTTAGGGTCTTTTTATAGTGTTTGTGAGTTGATTAGGACCGTCGATGGAGCTTGGTTTAATAACAGTCGTTCGTTTGAATGAGAGACCAACCAGGAGATGACACCTAGCCCTAGTGACAAGGCAAGGCTCAGAAAATCGATCAAACACAGACCAGGCCAGCCAGGGGAGCTGGGTTCGACCTGGCTCAGGGGCCAGGTCGACACGCCAGTCGACACCGTGTCGACTTGGCAGTCGACACGGGTGACCCAGGTCGACTGCCCAGTCGACCTGGTTAGCCCCAGGTCGACTGCCAAGTCGACCTGGGTGCCTTGGGCGGGAAAATTCCCGCCCTGGCCAATTGGGCCCGATTTTGAATTTTGAATTGGTTTTTCTGGGCTGTTTTGGTCTGTTTGAATTTTAAACTGAATTCTGAAACTTCCGGAGGCCATATCTTCTTCATACGGTGTCCGTTTTACACAAACTCGGACTCTATATCAAGCAGAATTCTGAGACGAACGCAATGGCGTATCCCGTTTCCCTTAATTCTTTGATTTGAAATTAGTTATACTTTAATTTATGAATTTCACTTTTATAGAATACACGGGGTGTTACATTCTCCTCCACTTAAAAGGATTTCGTCCCCGAAATCTTCAAGTTCAGGAAGAATGTACATCCTATCATCCAAACATCCATCTACTCATCCATCAAACACGAGCATCCATTGTCCTTAAAAGACTTCTAATGCTTCATGATAATATGCGAAGTGTGTGTGTACATGTACTTATCTAATGCAAAATCAGGTGGTCTACTGATTCAGTTGACCTCCTTAATGCGAATCATGTAAGTGCCATGAATCCATTATGTATGCAAATTTTCCTATTCATGATTCTACATGAGTGCAAAACCATTCATATATAAATGCAACATCCATATGACAATACACTAAACTTCATCCATATACGAATAAATACATTTATGCATATGCAACATGAAAATGTGTCTGAGCCGATCTAGTGCCTAATGTGTATTCATGCATCCACGAGCAACCACTTGCGACCACTTGCAACCATTTCGCAATCATAACATGTTTCAATTACATGTTTACATCCAAAAAGATTCTACCTATGGTTCTCAAGATAGGATCGAGGAGAGAAACAAGATAAAACAAAGCATTTAGAAGAAGTTAACGATGTACCCCCAGAAGGTCCGGTCTGCTTCTTAGGGCAGTCTTTGCTAATGTGTCCAATCTCCCCACAATGAAAACATTCACCTTGCTTTCTCTTCCTCTTTCTACAGTCCTTGGCTATGTGCCCTTCCGTACCACAGAAATTGCATTTCCTTTTATCATGTGAGTTGTTGTTCTTGCCTCCTTTCTCGGAGTCTACCTTCTTATTCTGAGAATCGTTGGGCTTGACCTCTTTCTTCCCTTGAGAGTTTTCTGCCTTTGTCTCCTTCTTGCCCTTATCTTCTTCGTTCAGCAATGCCATCTGTACCAACCTTTCATACGTAGCTCCCATGGGTAAATGGGTCATGGCCAAACTGTGTAATGGCTCATTCAATCCTTTGACAAAGCGGAGAGCCTTCTTGTGCGGGGTGTTGACTAGGTCCAGTCCGAACCTAGCCAGCTCATCGAACTGTAACGACCCAGAAAATTTGAACCAATTTAAAATTTTTAAATTGGCTAAAATAATGGATTTTAAATATTTAAAATAAATATTTTAAATAAAGGAGATGAAAACTGAGTTTGAATCGACGATTGAAAACGAATATAATTAATTATAATTATAAACAAGGCCTGAAATGGCGTGGCAGTTTCAAAAATTGAATTCAAACTTTGTCGGACTGTACCGGGTGCAAAACAATCCGGATTTTAGTGAAACCAAAAACATTAGGATCTAATTGGTAATATCTTTCTAACGAATCCGACCAATCGAAATTTGATAGCGGGAATCAAAAGATATGTGCAGTTGAAAATTCTGAATAGTCGCTATGGAATTCAGGCCCTTAAAAATGGACATTTTGCAAACGACCTCGGATTTCGATGAAACCACTTTTGTTAGATCCGCAGTGTCAAGTTATTGCTAGGTTTCAAATTTCATATTTTTTCGAATCAATATGTGAGCGTGGCAAAGGAAAACGCGTTTGACCAGTTTCTGTTGATTTTAATCGACTGGAAATTGGCCATTTTTCAAACGGTCTCAGAATTCGACGAAACTAGTTTTGTTAGGACCGTATCGTCAATACGAAGCTAGAAAATATTTTTCTGGAATTTTTCAAGTTAGTATGTGGCCCCGGTAATTTGAAATGTACGTTTAAAATTCAATATAACGATTTAAATGTAAATTCAACGGAAACTGATCGTAACGATCAAATCAGCTTGCGATACATATCCCATGGTGTTCGGAATGGGGGTAAAACGCTATGGATGACAGGCGGTGGGCCTCGTTTAGAGGTCGTATGTAAAAGTCAACTTTTTGCAAAATTAAACAATTAAATAAAAAAAATTACTTCCCTCCCTTTATCTTTCGTTCTGGCCCCCCCCCCTCTTCAAAATTCAATCGCTCAGATAAAAAAAAAGAAAAAAAAAAGGAAACCCTAAAGCTATCGATCGGCGACAACCGCCTCCACCGAAGCCCCACCCTCGAGCCGCCAGTGACCTCGCCCTCCCCCTCGAAGCCATCGCGACGCGATTCGAGAGCCCCCCTCCCCCCCCGTTCGAGACGCTGAAGCCTCCGCCGCCCCCCCCCCCCCCCCTCGAAGCCAGCTCCGCCCTGACGAGACCCACCGCCGACCCTGACATCGACCCCCCCCCCTTTTTCTTCGCACCCATGTAAGTATTTCTATTTTATTTTGTTTTTAGTTTTAATTCTAAATACTGATTTTTTTTTATAAAGGTTAAAACAGATTTTTTTATATAAAAGTAAATACTGATTTTTCTTATAAAGGTTAAAACAGATTTTTTTTATAAAGGTTAAAACAGATTTTTTTATAAAGGTTAAAACAGATTTTATAAAAGTAAATACTGATTTTTTTTATAAAGGTTAAAACAGATTTTTTTTATAAAAGTAAATACTGATTTTTTTTATAAAGGTTAAAACAGATTTTTTTATAAAGGTTAAAACAGATTTTATAAAAGTAAATACTGATTTTTTTATAAAGGTTAAAACAGATTTTTTTTATAAAAGTAAATACTGATTTTTTTTATAAAGGTTAAAACAGATTTTTTTTATAAAGGTTAAAACAAATTTTTTTATAAAGGTAAAAACGGATTTTTATAAAGGGAAATACTGATTTTTTTTTATAAAAGTAAAAACAGATTTTTATAAAGGGAAAAACTGATTTTTTTTTATTAAAAGGAGAATTCTGATTTTAATTAGAAAAAAAAACTGATTTTATTTTAAGATATAAAAAGAAAAAGGTTTGAGCTTTAAAATAGAAAAGATTTGAACTTTAATAGAAAAAGATTTGAACTTGGAAAAGAAAAGATCTTGTTTTTAAAATAGAAAAGAAGAAATTTTTATTAAAAAAAAAAGTAAGATATGAAAATTATATTTTTAAAGTAATAAAAATATAATTTTTACGTTATAGGAATAATAAAATTATAATCTTTATATTAAAAATATAATCTTTATATATTGAATAGCGAAGTCAAAATTCAATTTTTATATATTGAATAACGTAGTAAAAATTCGATTTTTACATATGTAGAGAATACGGGCGAAGCGACAAAAGGCGAGAAAGGCGAAGATTTCTCTAAGTGAAGTGTCGTGAAGTTGGATAGCTATTGGTGAGATTTCTGATTTAAAAATATTATATATGTGTGAAATGAAAGTGAATTGCTATATAATATATATATATATATATATACGCCCCTCGTCCACAAACCATGGACGATATTTATTGATTGAAATTGTGGTGAAAATTGATTGATAGCGAATGGTTGTTTGGGATTGTTTGTGATTGATATTGGTTGATTGTGGTTGAAAAATACCCATTTGTGGTTGTGAAATATTTGGTTGAAACCACATAGGATTAGTTTGTGGAAATGAAATAAATATATACATGCCGCCTGCGTGCGAACTAGATGCATGATCCCCATTGTCAAAAACCGCGAGGTTTTAAGGTAGAGCGAGGAGCCGTACTAGGGACGGTCCCGGTTTAACTACCCTGCCGTTATGCTGCCGAAATTTTGAATAATATTCGTGTGTTTGAATTATTTTCATATGCTTAAACTATATTCATTCATTGAATAGAAAACCTTCATGTGTTGAATTGATATTCATTCGTTGATTAGAAATTCATGTGTTGAGTGGTATTCGCGTTTTAAAATATAAAAATCACCTTTTATCTATATACAAAAACTATAGAAAACATTCATGTGTTGAATTGATATTCATTCGTTGATTAGAAATTCATGTGTTGAATGGTATTCATATTTTGAAATAAATTGTTTGATAATAAAAATCACCTTTTATCGACTATATGAACTGTGTAAAATAATCTCGTTTTAAAAGAAATTGTTTTATGATAAAAATCCCATTTTTATCACCAACTTGAACTATATAGAAAAATAGTGTTTTGAAATGAATTGTTTTACAATAAAAATCACATTTTTATTGTATGCATAAATCGTTGAAATGTGAAGTGTAAAAAATAGCCACTTGTTCAAAATAAACATATATGAGTTGAAATATTCATTAATTAGCTAATGAAATGATTTGCACCTATTTATGTAACATTAGAATGAATGGTGTTTTTAAACCAAATAGAAATCAAATATGAAGTTGAATAGAAAATGATAAATGTTAAGAACTGTATATATATGTACATGCATATTCATTGAACAGGTTATAGCAAAGGGGCTAGAGAAGAGGAATAAAATTTTGTGCTCGACAAATAGGTACACATTTACTGTTTTGTTTGGGTGATGATTTTATGAGCCTGTTGGCTAGCCGCTTGGCTTTTTCTTTTTCTTTTTGAGATTAGAAGGACCGGGAAAGCTATTTGCAATTTCCCGATGCTCCCGGTGCAGGGGAGGTTATGGCGAAATTTTCCAAAATTTTAAGGTGTTAGAAAAATATTTGAAGTGAAAACGATATGGAAATCATTGAATGAACTATATTTATATAAATATATAAATATAAATAAAATTAAAACGAAACGAAGCCGTGCAGTTCGTATTTTGAAACCGTGATTTCGAACGACTAGTACGGGAAATCCGACCATTGGATTTTCCCGAAACCTCAACCGTCGGGTTCGCCTTGGAATTATCTTTCCAACGGCACCAACCTTGTAAAAATTCAACGGTTGGATTGTCTGGAATGTTTAATTCAAATCTGAAGAAAAACAGCGCCAGAAGCGATTATATTTATATATATATATATATAAAAATATAATTATATTTAATCGAATAACGACGCTGCAGTTCGTATTTTGAAATCGAAACTTCAAACGATTGTACCGGGAGATCCGACCGTCGGATTTTCCCGAAACTGGAACCGTTGGATTCGTTTTGAAAAGACCTTTCTAATGATGTAAATTTTGTGAAGATCCAACGGTTAGATTTTCAGATATGTGTAAATCAAATCTGAGGAAAAACAGCGCCACGGCCGCTTTATGGCCCGAAGCGTCGTTTTGAATAAATTAGCTATTTTAAAATAAATAAAAATAGCGATAAATAGTTATAAAATATCATAAGCGATATGGAATGAAAATAAACTGAATTTGCTTGATTTATGTGGCTTTTGATGGTTGAATGTGTTTGGTGTGAAAATTACATAAAAGAACACAATTGGTGTTGTCGAATAATTTAACCATTGAAATAAATTGATTTGAAATTCTAAATATGCGTGAATTATTTGAAAAGGCCGAGTTAATTCTCATTTCGAATAATCGACCGACGATTGAAAGTCGAAGATGAAGACGGTGGTCGAAGACCGGAGATCTTCACCTCGTTTGGATGGTAACCGAGGTCCTGATTGGGAGGCATCCCGAAATATGGATAATGAGTGGTGATCGTCCAGACGTACGTGGTGATCGAAGGGTTTGCGAGGTATTTAGTGCCTCCGGTTTCGTTCAGACCCAGAACGGACTTGTAAATGGACTGTGTGTCTAACATTGGAGTTTATTCTGTGTTGATTGATTTCTGTTAAATATACATCTGTTTGGCGGCGGAGAATTTATTCTTTTGCTTAACGCCCTTCTCTGAGACGCACGAGCTCAGAGGTTGTATATCGATGGACATCAATCGCATGGCATGAATTGCCTGTGTGGCATGCTAAGATGCAGTGATCAGGGCTTCTGTTGAAAAGCAAAGTCTTGTGGTGATGATCAAAGCACCGCCTGTGTGGCGTAGCTTTGTGTATAACGTGAATTCGCGAGCCTCACACCCCGGTATGAACCTAAAACGGGAGAAGGACCTCAGGGAGGGCATGCGTTTCTTCCTAGCTAGGGTGGTGTCAGTGACCTACCAGCCCTGACATTTATATACTTTTCACCTATGTGGTTGTTGCTGTTACGAGGCGCCTCGGTTTGATCGGACGATCCGGGTCCGATGGAGTCATTCGTTGGCTCATTTACGCCCCAAAGGGCGGGGAGACGTATTGTTCAGGTATAATAATCCACATCGGTGGACCGGCCCTGTCGCTCCAAGGGGCAGTTGCGGCTGTTCCTGAGGCTCGGGCTAGGCAGTCTCGAACTCGGTAAGGACTATCTTTTGCCTTGGTTCATGACGGAAATCCAATTTCCAAATACGACATCGTGCGGTTTTGATTGTATACATATATATGGCGACATAGTGGTATGGGGCATTAATGCCATCTATGATTGATAGTTATGATTTGAAATTGTTTTCAAACATATAAACACTAGCAATAATATCAAATGCCTTTGTTTTATTCGTATCAAGCATATTTGGCCGTTATAAGGTAAAAACTCTATCCTCCGGTTTGCGTTGCATTGTGTGATGGGAACTGAGTCTTTTAACGGCTTCATTTTTATAAAAAGCATAGCGATGTTTAAAAGAAAGATTTGTTTTAAAGCACTGGCAATCCAATGGAGTAAACCCGTTCCACGAAAGTGGCGTGGTCCTGTGATTTGCCATATTATATATGCGTTGAATGGATTTCTCATACCAGTCCCATGACTGACTCGTAGTTTGTTTCACTCTCAAACTCGGGTGCCCCTTTTTCTACACGGGCAGCCTTGTATTCAGGTTTGGCTGGTTCTTTCTGGGTAGCTGGAGCTGAAGAAGGATTCTATCATTTATTTCTTTTTATGCTGTTCAACTCCTATTGTACATATTTTGTTTATTTCCGCTGTAGACATTTATGTATAGCTGAACTGTATTTGTACTAAGTAAGATCCTGTATACTGTGTAACTCTGATGATTACTTTTATCTAGTATATTCTATTGTTCATTATCTGGTGTATTTATTTAATTCTGTTCTGCTATTATCTGTTTCTGTGTTATATTCCAAAGATAACCCTGTTTCCGTCTGAACGGGAATTCGGGTCGTCACACGAACTGATTAACATACTCTTTGACTGTCATATTCCCTTGCTTAAGAAATAAGAATTTTTCCAACTGAAGACTCCTTTCAGCTTCTGAGAGAAATTTAGCCTCAAACCTTGCCCTAAAGTCCTCCCATGTTTCCACTGGTCTTTCTGCATTGGTGACTTCCCACCCTTAGGAAGCCTCGCCTTTAAGTAGCCAAACTGCCAGTTGTACCTTCTGCCTATCTTCTACCTCAAAGATGACGAATAAGTCCTCCGTTTCCTTTAGCCAATTCCTAGCTGCCACGAAGGACTCAGTTCCATGAAAGTCCTTTCCTCCCATAGCTTTAAAATCTTTACATATCTTAGCAAAAGTATTTCCCCGCGGGGGAGGTGGAGGAAGAGGTGCTGCTACAGCTGGATGATTTCCTGCAGCTGGGGGAGGAGGAACGGTAGGACCTGGCTGAGTGGCCCTTGCTTCTAAGAATCGTCTAAACCAACCAGGTATTGGTATACCCTCTGGCAAGTTAAGTTCTTCGGACATGCTGAAACAAAAAGGATAGATTCAAAACGAAGGATAAAAGATAGTACCTATGCCTTTGGGGGACTTTGCCTTTTTAAAATATAACATTTTATCTTTAAAAATGCTTTCTTTAAATTTTCTTTTGAAAATAAATTTTCAAAACTTTTTATCTTATCTGGTAAACCTATGCTCTGATACCAAGTGAAACACGCCACCTCCGTTCGGGTTACTCTCAAAGGGAATGCCCTAATTTTGGTGGAGGTTTATAAGTATAAGTCACAGATATACAAGACAGATATAAGAACACATATTTTTGAATAGCGGAAAACAACAACAACTTTTATTTCATTAAAATACGTGTTACACAAATCATGCCATAATTGTCTTACAATTCTTCCAAAAACATAACATCTTCATAACTGTCTTGATTACATTATTTGAAGAAAACATAAATAAACTGCATAAGTCCCATAATTGCTGTCCAAAGCCATAGTCCAAAACGAAAAAGATCCAAGCAATACATTCTTTCTCTTTAAGCTGGATGTGAAAGCTGGTCAAGCTGCGGTATTCCCTCCCTGAGAACCTGGGGGGGACGAAAGAAAAAGAGGCGAAAGGAAAAGGGTCAGTCATAAAGACTGAGTAAGTCCTAGTGACTTTCAGTGTAAAAACGGTTAAAACAACATGTCATATATGAACTAGAACTAAACTTAAGAATGGAGTCAAGGTGGACAAGATAGACTAAGGTGATCATGATAAGTCAAGACAAGTCAAACAAAGCAGCACATGTTCAAGATTCGTTGCATCGACTATACTATTATACTAAGCCCAGGTCACAAGTTAATCACGAAATAAATCCCACAGCCCAATATCGTGAAATGACCCTGAAACGGGGTCTGACCCAAGTATGGGGTCCTACGGAGCGTTTATCTAGTCGATCGGCTCCCTACAAGTTCTAGCTCGTCAAGTGTTTGTGTCATACGGCTAATCACGAATGTAGTCACCTGTGCTGGGTCCACCTTCGGGTGTATCAGCCCTAGGGTGTCAACCCCTGACACGATTCAAGATGCACAGATAAATCTACGGATACCCAGTGTCTTCCCCGGAATACGTGCACGACCGTAGTCCACCGAACCTACACTGGCATACCCCACTGCCGTCGTTCACCTCTTACAATCAGCCCAGTAATCGTGCCCCACCCGGCCTAGCCCCAGGGTACCTTGATACATCTAGAGGGTTACTGCTGAAAAGGGTCGTGTCTAGGGTTTCGCCTAACAGATTAGGTCATGTAATTCGTGACCTAACCCGCCTAACCGATTAAGTCATGTAATTCGTGACTTAATCCTTTTCCAGTCTGGTCATGTCAAAGTGGTTAAGTATGTCATTTAAATTCGCGACTTAACCCGCCTACGTGTCATGTCAAGTTGGCTAAGTGTTGTTGTTTCAAGTTCATGACTTAGCCCTACAAATCGTGTTCAAGTTGGTTAAGTTGTCTTTTCATGTTCATGACTTAACCCTAATTGGCATTAATTGATTCGTTAATGCACCGAACCACTCACATTGGATCCTGTTGTTCGTAGCCACTGGATTTGCCGGGCGGTTCCGGGCAGGTTTACGCTACGAACTCGACCCAACCTCGGGTTTCAAGCGCGATGTGACCAATTACCCACATTGGATCCTATTGTTTGTAGCAACTGGATTTGCCGGGCGGTTCCGGGCAGATTTACACTACAAACTCAACCCAACCTCGAGTTGGCCACTTTCTTGTTTTCTAAAGTCATGCCCATGTTCTTAGCAGATTCGTGCTATTTCCATAGCATGTTCATATGTCAACTTCGTGCCCAACTAAGGCAAGTTTTTCAAGTCAAGTTATGGCATGTTCAAGTCAAGTTTTCGTGCCATATTTCATGTTCTACTTATGCCAAATTTCACGGTTTATGATTATAATCAATTCAAGTTTTGCCTATTCTACCCAATCGTATCCCCAACGTATATAAACGTACTTCGTTCACAAGCATAAACAATTCAAGAGATAAAGGGGAATAACACCAAACATGTGATAGGCATATGTGACAATTCCAACATCACTTGCATAATAAATAGGCTACAACATATCACATGGTTTCAATACTAGCATGATGATAACTTGGCATAGTAATGGTTCCAACTTAGTTTAACATGATGATTTCAACTTTACATCATAGGCATAATAATCATTGCGGGCATAATAATAATTTTATTACAAACATGAAACATTAAAGGCATGGTAATTCTAATAGGCATAGTGGATTCCAATTTAGCATTTTTAACATAATGATTCTCATCTAGCATTATAAACATAATGATTCCAACTTTTCATCATAACCTAGCAATTCCCAATTTGTCATTAACATGATAGGTATATTAACATCACAGGCCTAGTTCCATCAACATCATAGACATGGTTTAATTAGCATCATAGGCATGGTTTAATCAACATAAAGATTTCAATAAGCATAGTGATTCCATGGACATGTATTAGTCCAACTTGCCATACAATTAAGCCCAAGTGATTCATAACAATATCAAAATCATGATAAGTTTAACTTGCAACGTTGACATAGCAATATTCCCAAATTATGATTCAAAGTTAAACAATATAAACATGGATTAATAATAGTTCCTAAATCCGGTTTCAATTCATGGCATGTCCATGTTATTTTAGCGTTTTTGCCTAAAAAGTGACATAGAACTTACAATATGAAGCAAGTAATCCAAATCAAAATTCCAAATCAAATAGCCCCAAATCCGTTGTCTAAAGCGTCGTAGTTGTTGTAGCTTCTAGTTGTAGCCTTCAAGAATTGTCCTTCGTCTTCTATAATTTTTTTCTTTGTATTTTTAGAGTTCTAGGTTTAATGGCGGCTGCATGAGGCTAAAATGAAATAGTATGATTTAGGCTAGGTCTTAGGGTCTTTTTATAGTGTTTGTGAGTTGATTAGGACCGTCGATGGAGCTTGGTTTAATAACAGCCGTTCGTTTGAAAGAGAGACCAACCAGGAGCTGACACCTAGCCCTAGTGAGGCTCAGAAAATCGACCAAACACAGACCAGGCCAGCCAGGGGGGCTGGGTTCGACCTGGCTCAGGGGCTAGGTCGACACGCCAGTCGACACCGTGTCGACTTGGCAGTCGACACGGGTGACCCAGGTCGACTGCCCAGTCGACCTGGTTAGCCCCAGGTCGACTGCCAAGTCGACCTGGGTGCCTTGGGCGGGAAAATTCCCGCCCTGGCCAATTGGGCCCGATTTTGAATTTTGTATTGGTTTTCTGGGCTGTTTAGGTCTGTTTGAATTTTAAACTGAATTCTGAAACTTCCGGAGGCCATATCTTCTTCATACGGTGTCCGTTTTACGCAAACTCGGACTCTATCTCAAGCAGAATTCCGAGACGAACGCAATGGCGTATCCCATTTCCTTTAATTCTTTGATTTGAAATTAGTTATACTTTAATTTGTGAATTTCATTTTATAGAATACACGGGGGGTTACAACAGTTATGCACCATTGTAATAATATCTACTACAACTGTTATGCACCGTTGTGAGTGACATTTGCGTTTTAAAAAAAAATAAACATCTTTTGTAGCTAAAATGAACAATACACTAAATATAGCGATACTCCATAAGCAAAACAAATATTACAGTTATTTGCAAACTAATTTATTTAAATACTCAAAATTTAAATATTACAAACAATAATTTTTAGAAAATATTTGGCGTATTATTACATGATCATACACCAACTTGTGTGCTTGACATCAAACAACAATGACACAAAAAACACTTCCGAACAAACAGGCCTGGAAACATGACATGAGAGACTCACTTGCAACAACATTAAGTTGAGTTCCTTGACTTGCAACTAAGAGGAGGCAAGCTGCCAATCAAAGCTGATGCATCAAGAAATCCAAATGATAATTGCTTTACCTCAAGTCACCCCAATAGCATATGAACCACAGCTTCAACATAGCAACACTACAGACCAATACACATCAATCAGAGAAACATTTGGTCTCAAACAAGCCGACAAACAAAGCATAGGAGATAACGCAGCAACACTACAAAGTTACAAGCACTGTAATAAGCTCATGTGCCATACTTGAAAATTTTCATTAAAAGAAGAAACAAGAACTGTTATCTTTACCTTTGCGGTAGAATTCCGCCAAAAGAGATTCCTCGCTTGTCATCAAGTTCACATATGCTTTGGGTAGTGCTTTGAGCTATAAATAAAAACAAATAATTAGTACATTGTTTTTTTTAAATTATTAATAATCAATAACAACATAATTGAACTAAGTGTTAAAACTTCTGCATAACACATGATATGGGATGAATAATATTATGAGCTAGAGATTCAATAATGAGAGAAATTAACCCTAACTCAAATGTTTATATGATAAAGTTAGACCAAAACTTTTCTCGACAGAAAGCAGCATGAGAAAAAACAAATTCAAATGAATGTTTGACTATAGACTTAGCATATTGTTGTGCAAAGAAATTCATCTATTTTCAAATGTACACAAGTGTGAAACCTGGATAGGAGGCCTCATGTAAGGTTCATAAAATTGTTTATTAGTACATAAAATTGTTTCTATTATTATTTTGTTTTATTTTCTGAAATTGATGTGCATGAAGGTATTATTCAATGTATCTCCATTAATTAGTTTAGTAGTGCATACAGAATAGGCTTGATCAACACTAAAGTTTCCATCTTCATATTTCCCTCTTTCACAAAGTGTGAACATAATAGCAACCAAAATAGGCTTCAAAATCACAAACTGCAAAATCCCTTACTTGCACCTCTTTAAAAAAATTATGAACCATTTGAAAACTACACCAAATGTTCTAATGGCATCAAGCCGAGCCAAAACATTAAGGTAAAAGAGTACATCAATCGCAATAAGAGAAGAAAAACAAATTAATCAAGCCTTTTTTGATTAAGTGTTCATATCATATATTATTGATGCACACATTGCTTGGGGTCTTTCTATTTTACATACTGTGTTAAGGCCATACAAAAACTATGAACATTCATGTTTGTATGCACCCCCTACAAACATGAAATTTGGACAGGAAAGATAATAGAATAGGAAGATGAACTAGCAATATGTCGAGTTATATACAGCCCAAGAGTAACAACTACCCTTTCTGAAAGATAAAGAGGTAGAATCTCAACAACTACATCTTTAAAGTTTTTATTTCAGATTCCAGTGAGCGTGCAAACACATCATCTCAACGGCAGTTGATGTGAAATAACAAGATAGTTACTGAATACAATCTTTGAAGAAGTGATAAACAGATTGCATTCATTTGTCATATTTTGAAATCTAATTAACGATGGACCGACCATTACAAAGTTACCAAAACAAAATCAAAACCTAACTTCAGTAAACCGAAAGAGAAATCACCTGAACAGTAAGAAATTCCTTAAATCCAAGAAGCGATGACCAAGGCCGATGTTGAATCTCGATACCTAGCCGCAATCAGATCGGAACCGCTACTGATAGAATGGAAGAAAAAGGGGGCGGACGAGGTTCTTTTTAACAAAACAAAAATAGGGTTGCTGAAGGGTAGGAGGAAATAGAGAATTTAGGGATTTGTGGAACTGAATACGCACGGCGAATGAAAAGGGAAAGAAAAAAAATGGCGGATCTGAGAATGAAAAGAAGCGGCTTGTAGAAATTGAGGAAGGAAGAGGATCTATTCGGATTTATGGTTGGGATTGATTTCAATTTGGGAAAATTTTTGTTGAAGGGGATACGAGGAGGCATACGTGAGGGAGTGATATCACGTGAGTGACTTTGGAGCCAATTTTTCCTGTCCCGCTTATTTTTCCTGTGAGAGCCAGCGTATTTTTCCTGCGTGGTAGTATTAGAAGCTAATTACTATTTATTAATCACTACTTATTATTAATTTGTAAATTTATTGTCAAAATAATTAATATTTCTTAATTTTTTTATAATTTACTATTAAATATTAATTATAGAATTTAATTAAATATTAATGTACAATAGTTGTCGCAAGTGGCAAAAAAATAATTGTTAAAAATATATATTTTTGTTACAACTTTCTAATTTAACTATTAATTATCATAAATTAATTAGTATATATTAGTTACTACGACACACAAAAAAGAAAAGTTGTGATATATATGTTTATTACAACAGTGATTTTTTCACAGTTGTAAAAAACATTTATTACAACAGTGCGTTTTACACAGTTGTAAAAAATATCTATTACAACTGTGCTTTTCGCACAGTTGTAAAATTAAAGTTGTAATATGGTGTTTTTGTTGTAGTGACTGCAGCATCTGTAGGGTTGTGCTTGCAGACTTGGATAACGGATGTTGCACATTTATTCACAGTTATCTTTAACATCAAAATACTTTTTATTACAGACACAAGTACATTGATAAATTATCAAGCAAAGATAATTTACTTAAAGATGTACTTAAATGATTAAAACAAATGTGTATAAAACATATGTTACAATAAAGCCTTCTTATGCTGTATAAAGGTAACTTACTTATAAATTGATTAAACAACATTTTAAAATCAACTTACAATAGCTGATGTTTATACACTAGCCATGTACAACAAATTAGACAGTAAATAATCATAATTGAGTTTTATCATTTATCAACAATAGCCACATCCTAAATAGCTATATCAATTATAAAAAATATTTTTTTATATATAAAATAAAATCCTTGTTAAATTCATTCCATTTACCTATTTTTCTAAAATAATATTATATAAACTTGCTTGTTTAAGTTGTAGAAATCTCTATCGAGTTCGTACTGTCACATGTACCAACCATAGTTCATAAACACACAATAGAACAAATTAACACAATTTAAAATATTTTCATAATAGTAAATACACGCTCTCGGGAATATGTACACTCGAACTCATTTGGGTGCTATCAACCCTATCTTTAATGAGTTTACCTCCAAGTACCTTAGCTTCTCTTAACGTGGTTGATACCAGTGGTGATTATCTGCTATGTTGGATAATTTAAGTCAATGATAAATTACAAATGTCTAACTCAAACAATCCAAAAGACTGATTATTAATAGGGTTTACTAAGAAAATAAAAGAGAAGAAACAATTAAAAAAAATCTCAAAGCACAATGAAAAATATAATAATTGCATATATAATCCATGAAGTTGTTTTACAATATATATTTAATGTCATTTAGATTAAGATTATATTTATACAAATAATAAACATGCCAAAGTAAAACAACAGAATAACACTAGTAAATATGATCTATCAATCTTCATCTTCGTCTTGAGAACAAACTCTTAGAACAATGTAATACTTAGAATGATCCGAGCATAATGAAAAACAATACACTCAAGTTAGGAATATGTGTTCTTATGTTGGTAAATTCAAATCAAGCAAAAGAGATGTAGTAACATTAAAGATGTTATGGGATTATCCATCTCCTAAGGATCTGTTAAGCTGTAACGATCCGTATTTTTAATGATTGTATATTCAAATAATCGACTTAAGCATTTGATCGTTAATTAAATAAAGGCCTGAAAATGTGGCTTTTTACATATGATTGAGTCGGGGCTCGAGACTATTTCGATTCAGTTAGGATTAACGTTGCAAATTCAAATGAGTAAAGGGATTGATGTATTTTGAAAACAGAAGATTAAATGGCTGAAACCATCTTGAAATGCACGAAATGGGACATAGTCTCAAATGACGATGGGATTGGTACCTTTGGATCCCAAAAAAATGAGGTAATGCACGCAAACGAGTTTCATAGTGATTAAACGCATCATGTGATGGTACAGCTTGAAACGCGTGATAATTTACTTGAAAGATTAAATTAATGGAATATAGTGTTAGTATAAATACCCCTTAAATTGGATATCTTCCCACCGTGTTTTTTATTTTTCTCTAGTGTTCATTTTTGAAGCTCAAGATATAATAACTATCGTTTGTCAAATGACCTTTAGTTTCTCTAATTCCGCTTGTCAATAAATCATGTCATAAGATTCGTTGAGATTGTATCGAAAAGATCTATGCGATGATCATGGCAAATTTAGAATTTGTTGTTGTTGGTCGAGATCAAACTCGCTTGCCATGGATACGTGGTTAAAAATTATCAGAGGTTTGAACTACAATTTGCGGAATAGAGTACATCATTATATTTCTTATAAAGAAGTGCATCATCCTGCAAATATTTGTAGATCGCAATCAATCCTTGCAAAATACAACTTGCCATGTCATGATCTTCCTCGTATAGGTCGCGTTATTGTATTGATGAGCGGGCATCTCCTTTTCGTGCTTGAGGTCAAGAGATTATGAAGAGAAATGTTTTGACCAAGACGGATCAGTATTTCGTGGATTATTGAATGAGAAATCGATGGATCTAGGTATAAGATATGCACAGTCTGGTTCTCGTGCATGTCCAGGAATTAGAATGAAATAGTAGTAAGAATTAAGTGCTCAAGCAAGCCGTTTAGTTACCTAATTTAATTAATTAATTATCTCGTTAATCTTGATTTTATTGTGTTTATAACTTTTGCATGGACGTGAGTATCCAAGAATAAAACACTTCCACATTCATTATCCTTGTTTGCTCCATTGCATCTTCGACACTCGTCAGACTTATTTGCAGGGTTGTCACTGAGTCTTAGAAGGCCCTAGGCAAAATAAATTTTTAAGGCCCCCCACATTAAAAAAAATATGATGAATAGAGAAAATAAGAAAACAATAGTATTTCATTCATACAAAATGATAGTTGTGATTACATAGAAATATCAAAAGAGACATTTACAAAATAAGTTCACATCATACTTAATCTTCTTACACTTTGAGTTGTAAAATTACTAAGCAAATCACTTAAATCAAACGATTCTAAAATATTTTTTCAATGGATATTGTCGTCAATCCATTTAATCTTTCTTGCGACATAGTTGTCCGAAGAAAAGATTTAATTAGTTTCAATTTTGAAAAACTTCTCTCAGCCGAGGCAACGGTCACGGGAATAGTCAATAAAATTCTATAAATAACCCAATCATTAACATAAAGACAAGAGTATCCTGCAAAAATAATATGCAATAACTTAATTAATTATGATTTCACCATTTTAACTTTTAGTATTGTATCACACAACTCTCGTTAGCAAAAATAAAAAATAAAAAATAAAAATTAACACTGTGTTTTCAACAGAAGTCGTTTCTTTTAGTACAAAAATTAACACTGTATTTTCAACACCCCAAAAAAACTTAACACTTTTAGTATTGTATCCTGAAAAATTAACACTGTATATTTTCAAAATAATTGAAATTGGTTTGCCTGCGATTGATAAAAGAATAATTGAAATTGGGTAACTACTAAACAGTCAAATATTTTTTATCAATCACAGACACATATTGCTACTAGCATCAACAAAACAGACATTTTTATCAATCGCAGGTACAAAGTGTGAACCCAATGCTTACAAATACAACAATTGATGTATATACAAACACTAACAGTCAAATATTTCCAACACACTGGGTTCTCTACTCTAGTTGGTGCAGTGTTTGTCTTTATCAAATAACAAAAAAAGGAGTTGTAAGAAATTTACCCAATTTTGTGAAATCCTGGCTGCTACAGTGTTGGCGCTACCCTATTTCAGCTGCAATTCAATTTTGCAATCTCGAATCTACATGCTTTCTTCAATTTCTAGATTGTTTTGTTTGATGTTGGTTTCCCCCCTTCGCCTGTGTTATCTCCTTCGCAGCTGCGTTTTCTTCCTTCCGTAACCTGTTTGAACCCTACGCCTGTTATGTAATGACGGCCAAAACAAAGCCCCCCTTCCTTACACGCATATGAGCTGGCACACAACTCCCATATAACAAAAGAAATCTCTGATGTTACATGCCTACCAACTCATATTTGTACACAATTCCATCAATATATTCCGTGATGTGGGACTATTGTATCCAAACCACCATTCCTCTTTAACAACATGCGAGGCAATCCTAACAGTCTCCCTCTTGACTCGCATCCTACGAGTATCTTTTTTTGAGAGCACTGTCTTGTCTGCATGGCCCAGTCTGAACCGTCGGCTATGATACCACTGTTATGTAATGACGGTCGGAACAAAGCGCCTCTTCCTTGCACGCATATGAGTTGGCACACAACTCCCATATAACAAAAGGAATCCCTGATGTTACGTGCATACCAACTCATATTTGTACACAATTCCATCAATATATTCCGTGATGTGGGATTATTATATCCAAACCATCATTCCTTCTTAACAACATGCAAGGCAATCCTAACAATGTCTTTCTTCCTTTTCAGCAGCGATTTTGTTTGTTTGTTTTTTGAGGCTCCTTAAATTTTTGGGTCCTAGGCCATTGCCTAGTAGGGCTAGGGCCAGGGCCGGTACTGCTTATTTGACATCTGCAAATGAAATTCCCGTGATAGTTACTTTGTAAAATTACTTGCATTTGATTTGTCCAACCAAATTTGAAACACATCTAATATATCTTATTGCACATTTAAATTCTAACTAAGAATATCACGTGACATAAACCCCCCAGATTTCCCAATTATTTTCATCAGAATCAACATAAGCTAAAATAAATCAATTAACATATTTCTTCCATTAATCTCAGTCTTCAGATGCACTGCAGGCCCCAATTTAACACATTTCCGATGTATACTAGCAGTAAAATACCAACATGCAAGATGTGCACACATACATGATACATTACTTGTCTATGCCCCCTTTTAAAAAAAACATAACGCTGATGTTTGCTGATAAAAAAGGGAGAGAAAAGTGAAGTGAAAATCACTGGCGTCCTTCAAAATACGTATTGTAAAATGGGACATATATCAATATTTTTCTGGATGCCGAAATGCAGATGATGCCCTTTACAGTTTACTTGATCATATTCCTAAATGTTATTTACTGCAGTTTTTAGATTGGAAATAATATATACGCAGTCAGATCTATGAAACTGATTTATAGTTCGCTTCATGAATTATTTATCCTTGCTACCCTGTAACTGATATATTACTAAATTATTAAAGCATACGTTTTCAATTATTTATTTTCTTTCGTTCATCTGTTTTTTATACTATTTTGTTTAATAATAAATATACACAAGTTAGGTAGTATGCAACATAATGCATGCCAAGTAAATTCAAATCCCGCAATGCGGGATTCTAATCTACGGCATCTGGCATCATGTTTAGATACCTTTAGCACATTGACAATGGTGTATCTGGTTCAATTTTCTATGACTTGTTTCTATAGAACTTAAAAAAAGATAGGAAGAAGATAAACATGCATTGTTTCTGTCATTTACCAACTCTTTTAAAGTTTACAAATATGAAGTAACCGATGATATACTGAAATGACACAAGCATTTTCTTTTCTTCAACCATGTTCCTTTTTCTAAGCATTACATAAGCGTATGATTACAGACATTCAACAAGGTAATAATTGGTAAAGACGCTGATAGTTAAGTTCGCTGCTTCGGATATGATGTTAAAATTTCGTAATATTTGGACCGCTGATATGCTTGGTTGTTTGTCTTATTATGTGAAACATTATCTAAACAAGTAAATCCAGCACAGAGGCATATTATTTCAATAAACCACAGAACTAGTTTCATAACATTACATGTCTTGGATGTTCAAAGTTTGCAAATACCAAAAAAACAGACAAAAATAAATAAATATCATTATAACAACCTCTACAAATACCATAAAATAAAATAAATAAATAAACAAACGGTCACCGAAGATTATCTTCGGTAGACCGTTCGTCTTCGGAAGGTGTAGGGAAATCAAGTCCGTGCATTTAACCCTTTGGAATCTCCACTACACAAAGTTATTTTTGCTTAAGGGATAGTTGCTCATGGCAGGCATCAAACCCGCGACCACTCACCCAGAAGGGAGACACCCTTACCAACTTAGCTACTATTGCGGACTCTACAAAATACCATAAATTAGTCAAGCAAAATTGAAACCAAACCCTACAAGTAACGGAAGGAAAAAAGAAAAAGAAAAAAAAAAACATTGCACTTGATTCAATGACTCAATCCTTTGTCATTTTCTACAATGACCCATTCTTCTGGAAGAAATCCTTCCAGATCATCGTCTTCATTGTTCGGAACTACACAGTTTTCTTCTTCAATTTTCATTGTTTCATGATAATCCTGTGCATGGATCAACTCGTCATGAACGAAGGTTGAATCCAATAACGTATCTGCAGGAAGTTCTGGAATTTTTTTCGTTAACATGGACGAAATCCTCTTCAACATGGGAGGTACTAGAAATAGAATCATGATCTGCGCCAAAAACTATATTTATCACTAGATTTATTTTATTAGTTTAACAAAGAAGATTGATTGTTCATTAACACCATGTATTAATAAGATATTTGCAAGTAATTTAGTATGCTTTCTATTTCCATTATATGTCACCTTAGCTATATCTAAAAAAAAATAAAAAAATAAAAAAATAAAACCTTACAAAAGATTTGATAAACCTTACAGACAAACGCACATTAATTTCTGAACAGCTTTATGTTGCAAGTTTTATGATTGCTGAAGTATCAGAATGTGTCTTGCTTTCAAGAACTATGCCGCTGCTGATCAGCAGTTGTACAGCTGACACAATGATAAAGTTGCATTGATTTTACGGCTCTATTGTAGTCTCATAAACCTTTGAAAATTGGGAACGCTATACTCTCTGATATTTGAAATGCAGAGAGTCCCCTCCTTCCATCTCCAATAAAATAACGGTCTCTGAAACCTCTGATGTACATATAAACCATACATAAACATAAAATAAATTTTTAAAAAACACAAATGTGCACCAAGAACGGTGACCAATATGCAAATGGAACAATTTTCTTACAGAAGAGTGCTTTTTTAAAACTTAACATCTTTATGCAAGATTTTCTATATCAGAAAAAATACAAAATAATATAAACATATTTGTATAGAAACCTAAACAAAAAACAAGGCACAACTTACAAATGTCACTTATTATCTCTCAGAATTTCCTTTCCAAATAAATTCTTGATACCACCTCCAACAATAAAGCCATGGAACAAAAACTTAGAAAATTCCAACTATACATCCACATATAAAGGATTTTATAAACAGGAAAAACATGACTTTAGTAATCAAGTAAAAAACAAGCAACAATTTTGCCTATATATGTACAGGAAATAATAAATTAATTCACTCAATGAATCATAAGTTTTTCTTAAGAGTATTTAGTTGTCTGAAACTCACAATGGCTTTTCTTGAATAACATCTATAATCATTAAGTAAATGCTTGTCCAAAGGAATTCAACCGTGAGCCTATATAGAAACATACCACAAAAGTATAAAATGCATATTTGATCTCATTTAATATGCAGAATTGACTAAAGATACAATCAACTAATTATCAATGACAACAATAATACTAACAACCATAGATCAAAACAGATATGTCTTCTAGTTTAAATCAAGTTTACAACACGGAACATTCAGTACACAATTACGGACTTGCATTCACTATAGAAATTGTCAAGCCACATCTGAGATATACCCAAAAACAAGAAACATGTTTGCATTAGATTTCGATCTTTGTTTTTTTCTGGTTCTTTGTTTATTTTATTTTTTTATTTTTATTTTGAATTTGAATTTTGAATTTTGAGTTTTTCTCTAAGGTGATTTATTTGTTATTTGGCGATTAGAACAAAAATGCAAAGAGAAACCTAATGAGAAGATGCAATTATACTGTGTGGATTAACTCCTCAACTTTTAAAAATTGAAAATACCATAAAAGTATGAAGTAATCCACAAAGTTACAGTGGATTAACTAATAGATAGGGTGTATGTGAATAAAATTATCCATTTACAAATATGAAGTAATTGATGATATAATGAAATAACAGAAAACATTTTCCTTTCTTCAACCATGTTCCTTTTTTTAAGCATTGCATAAGCGTATGATTACAGACATTCAACAAGGTGATAATTGGTACAGGTACAGGTACAGAAAAATACTGCGAAGGACAAAAAAAAAAAAAAATGTCAAAAGGACAAGAGACAAAAAAATTAGCTAAAAGGACAAAGTATAGTGTAAACATTGAAATGATAGTGGGCCCCTGAATTCAAGGTTTAGTGTAAATTTGTCCTTGCGTCTAAAGTTTTGGTTAACCATCCTTATGGTTAAAGTTTTGTTTGACTTTGTCCAAATGGCTAAAAAGGTAAAGACGCTGATAGTTAAGTTCGCTACTTCGAATATGATGTTAAAATTTCATAATATTTTGGCAACTGATATGCTTGGTTGCTTGTCTTAATTATGTGAAACATTACCTGAACAAGTAAATCCACATAAGCATATGATTTCAATAAATCACAGAACTACTTTCATAACATTACATGTCTTGGATGTTCAAAGCTTGCAGATAGTTAAATTCATGATACCTTAAATAATGACAATTACTAAGTGGTTATATATTAAAAGATACCCAAAAAACAGACAAAAATAAATAGATATCATTATAACAACCTCTACAAATACCATAAAATGAAATAAAACACAAAACAAAAACAAACGGTCACCGAAGATTACGGGGCCGTTCGTCTTTGGAAGGTGTAGGCTAATTAAGTCCCCACATTTAACCCTTTGGAACCTCCACCACACCAAGTTATTTTTGTTCAAGGGATAGTTGCTCATGGCAGGCATCAAACCCGCAACCTCTGACCGGGAAGGGGGACGCTTCTACCAATTGAGCTACTATTGCGGACTCTACAAATACCATAAATTAGTCAGGAACAACAGAAACCAAACCCTACTAGAAACGGAAAGAAAAAAAAAAGAAAAAAAAACATTGCACTTGACTCAGTGACTCAATCCTTCGTCATTTTCTACAATGACCCATTCTTCTGGAAGAAATCCTTCCAGATCATCGTCTTCGTTGTTCGGAACTACACAGTTTTCTTCTTCAATTTTCATTGTTTCATGATAATCCTGTGCATGAATCAACTCGTCTTGAACGAAGGTTGAATCCAATAACTTATCTGCAGGAAGTTCTGGAATTTCTTCGTTAACATGGACGAAATCCTCTTCAACATGGGAGGTACTAGAAATAGAATCATGGTCTGCATCAATAAGTGCATCATCGATCTCTTTTATCTTGTTATAGATATTCATAATGACATAAGTTTGATATCTCCCCACATCGTAAAGGGAAGCAACATCTTCCAGCAAACCCTGGAGCATCGAGCTTTTCAAGCCTAACTCTAGATCCTCCATTTCAAGAACTTCATCTGCCAACTTCTGCATGTACTTAATGGTTTGGATGCTCCTTCTGATCAAGAAACCTCGAGCGGCGCTTTGTATTCTGATTGCAGCAATTTCTGATATGTATGCGGGCATTTGACGGAGTTTGAGAACATCCCATAATAAGTCAGAACTTGAGATTTGATGAAGCATAATGAGGATGAAGGTATAATCCTAGGGTTTAAGAAAAATAAGCTGATGATCTATATTTTCTTTTATTCTTTTTTAGATTTGCAGAAATACTGAGAATAGAGACCAGTATATATAGTTATCCATGGAGAATATATAGGTATACTTATGACTGATATTTTAAAATAGCTAGGAAGCAGGAAGTATAATAGAAGATTTCTCGTAAACTCGTTCTCCTCCGCTTTTTCTACTCCTGACCTTCTCCTCCGCTTTCTTCTCCTTCTAACCGTACTCGCGATTCGACTATATAACGTATTATCCTTCATCCTTCCTTGCAGTACGGATCGAGCATATCCCGGATCTCTTCGCTCTCATTCTCGATTTGAGCTATAAATTTCAATTTGAGCTATGAATGCATGTAAAATGGTTGTTTAAATGTGTCTGAATTTTATCTAATATAAGTCTGAGCTATAAAAATTTATAAATTGTTGATAATCGGCAGGCTGACGGGGAGTTAGTAGATTGGAATTGATTAAGAATAAAAATGAGAATGTAATGTTTAATATGTCAAGGAGTAATACTGGAAAAGCCTAACGGGGGAGTGAATAGGCCCTTATAGGTAAACACTTGAAAATAGATATCCAGTTAACTAATGCATCTAACGTAGTATTCCAACTGCTAACATGAGATGCTCTTAAGTAGATAAAAACAAACTGACGAGAAGAAAGAAGAAAGAGCATTTGCTGGCAACATCCTAATGTACCACATATGTTCTATATCCACTTCTTTTTCATCTCTAAAATCTTTGAATGAAGTGGTAACTTGTTCTTGGGTTTTGCTATTTGTGTTAGTAGTTTGTGTCATGGTTCCATCAACCAGCTCACTGTTGATCAAACCGCTTGAATAGTTTGATATCTCATGATGTTTCCCTTGAATCCTTGCGAAGATTTCAGCTATATAACACCATCCTGCAAAATCTCATGATGACAGCATTCCTACTATTTGCACCTACATTAATTTAAAAAAAAAAAAAAAAAAAAAAAAAAAATCACCTCTTAATTTGTGTCTCCATTTCAGAATCCGTTAGTGAATAAAATAGAGATATTCTTAAGTTTCATGCATGTTATAAATATGTACTGATACACACAACCCAGGAACAATAAGATCGCTTCTCATTTCTTCGAAAACTTCAAAGTATTAATCTAAGTCATCAATATTATCAATGCTCTGGCTAATGTTTGTATCTGGTTCAAAGTAGGTGTTAAAAGAAATACATGAAGCCAAAATTACACCGTTAATATGCTATATCAACCGGGAAGTAATAAGTCGAAAAGTGCAGCAGAAATAGAAGCCATTGGATTCTTCTTCTGCGTGAACTGCATTTAATTTCCACCACATATTATCCGGTGATTTTCACCGCAAATTTTGCGGTCGTTCTAGCACTGTTAAAATTACACAACGCGATTTGGACTGTTAAAACTGTCAGTCTCAAGAACACTTTACTATTTGAACTTAAATATGGGCTTTGATTAAAATACATTGATTAGAAACAATGATTGATTTCGACATCGTTTTGTGCTTGCTAAATCGGACTTGTAAAATTTTTTTTTTTAAACAAAAGGTACTTATATTACACAGAAAGAGTTACAACAGGTTTGAGCTGAGTACAAATGAACGCTACAAGAAACAAATGCTATACAAAAATAAAACAAACATCAGCTCAAATCAATTACTAAGACAATAGATGGAAATACAAATAACACAATGTGATACAAGACCATGCACAGACACAAAATAAACGTCTGCCCTTCCAGTGAATGAAGACAGCAAACTCCAAAAACCAAAAACCAGAAGCTCCTCCAACACAACAAGCTCCAGTACAAGGAAGCACCCTGAAAACATCACTAAAGAAACAGCTAGCAGGACAATGCATCACAAAATAAACTCCAACACAAAAAAGCCATAACCACAGTACAACCCAAAGCCAAAGCTCCAAACAACAAGACCACCAAAAACAGGAGCTAGAAACTTAAAAAAACTCAAAGCCACATCTCAAGCATGAAAATCATCAACACCACATTGGAAACAGAGAAAACCAGCAGGCAGTCAAAAGCCATTGCAAACCAAAATGAACATCAACCAAGCACAAAAGCTAAGCATTCCCAGATACAGCCCTAAACACCAGCAAAACATGACAGATGACCAAGGACAAAAAAAGATCATCTAACACCCAAGAGAGGAGCAGAAGACATCAGCAAGGCATGTAGCAGAAATTGGACTTGTATTATTTAGGTACCTTATTGTTCACTAACTTATAAAGTAACTGCAATGATTCTTAAGAAGCTCAAAATTAGTTTTTAACTGTTAAAATCTGTTGTATATTTTTACCGTCAAATCATGTATTTTGTATATAATTCAAAAGGCATACTGTAAAGTTAAGTTAATATTGGATATTTACGAAGTAATCATAGAGTAAATACACCGGGATTCATAATTTGAAATTATACCGAAATTTCCGAAACAAAACCGAAACGTAAAAAAAAAATAATATGATCAGAGATTCAGAACGGAAGTGAAAAACGGAATTTTTAATCTTGCTTTTAACTATTAACCCTATGGTGGTAACCATGTAGTACGAATTTTCTTTAAGAATTAATATATGTAGATGCCAGTTGGCAAAATAACATTCTCTGTTGTACATTTAGACAATGAAGTGCTCTTTCAAATAAATTTTACTGATTTGCATGTACTCACATTTTCAAGTCAAGCATGAACTATGTAAAATGGGACATATATCAATAATTTTTTGATGATGTAACCCAGAAGATGCATTTTACTTGATCCTATTCCTAATTAAATGTTATTTACTGTATGCTTTGACGGTTATTAGATTGGAAATATTTATGTGCAGTCAGATGAAACTGGTTTCTAGTTAGTTTCATGAATTATTAATCCTTGCTGACTGCTATCAAATATCTAAATTACTCTGGAATAAATGACTACATATCTGCCTGTTTTGTGACAAACTTTCTGTGACTTGTTTCTGTTGAAATTAAGAAAAGATAGCTGGAAGAAGATAAAAACGCATTGTTTCTATCATTTACCCAACTCTCTTAAAGTTTACGAACATGAAGTAATTGATGATATACTGAAATAACCGGAAACAATTTCTTTTCCTCATTCACGTTCCCTTTTTTTTTAAGCATTGCATGAGCGTATGATTACAGACATTCAACTAGGTAATTATAATTGGTGAAGACGCTGATAGTTAGGTTCAGTACTTCAAATATGATGATACAATTTCCTAATATTTGGGCCACTGAAATATATACTTGGCCATTTGTCTTATTATGTGAAACATTATCTAAAATAAATAAATCCACAGAAGTAAATGATTTCAATAAATCACAGAACTAGTTGAGTAGTTTCATAACATTACACATATGTGGATGTTCAAAACTAGCTGCAGATAGATAAATTCATGATACCCTTAAAAACTTATAATTACTAAGTGGTTATATATTAAAAGATACCAAAAAAACAGACAGAAATAAATATCCTTAGAACAACCTCAACAAATACCATAAATTACTTAGGACAAATTGAAACCAAACCCTAAAAGAAATACCAGAAACGAAAGGAAAAAAAGAAAAAAAGAAAAAAAAAAAAAAAAAAAAAAAATTGCCCTTCACTTAGTGACTGAATCCTTCATCATTTTCTACAATGACCCATTCTTCTGAAAGAAACCCTTCTAGATCATCGTCTTCATTGTTCAGATCTACATAGTTTTCTTCTGCGGTTTTCATTGTTTCATGGTGATCCTGAGTTGTACGGGTCACCTCGTCTTGAATGAAAGTTAAATCCAATAACATATCCGACAGTTCTGGAAATTCTTCATTAATTTGGACAAAATCCTCTTCAACATGGGAGGTACTACAAATAGAATCATGAGCTGCGTCAATACGTGCATCATCGGTCACTTTTATCTTCTTATAGATATCCATAATGACATAAGTTTGATATCTTCCCACATCGTAAAGGGAAGCAACTTCTACCAACAAAGCCTTAAGCATCGAGCTTTTCAAGCCCAACTCTAAATCCTCCATTTCCAGAACTTCATCCACCAACTTCTCAACGTACTTGATGATTTGGATGTTCCTTCTGATCAAGAAACCTCGAGCAACGCTTAATTTGTATTCTGATTGCAGCAATTTCTGATATGTATACGGGCATCTGACGGAGTTTGAGAACATCCCATAATAAGTCTGAACTTGTGTTTTGAAGTAGCATATTGAGGATGAAGGTATAACCCTAGGGTTTAAGAAAAAATAAGCTGATGATAATAATTATATTATTATTTTTTCTTTTTTTTTAGGTTTGGAGTATTGATAAATGATAATAGAGTCTTGGCTCCTATATATAGGATCTAGTTACCCATCCAGAATATATAGGGTATTCTCTGATATTTAGGAAGTATATAGTTATTTCAGTGAAGTGGTCAAAATGTAGTTAACGCCTAAATAATCGCTCTACAAGTTTTTCTTCCAGAGTTTCTCCCAGGAAGGGGTGAGAGCTGACCGAGGCTAGGTGCAGTTTGCAGAGGGTCAGTGAAGTCGCAGCAAAATCCGGTCAAGTTTAATTGTTCTGTGCGTGGGTTGTTGCGTGCGTTACACGTAGGTAGGAAGAAGGTGCGCATCTTCAGCTGACATGGCAAGTTCTATTCTATTTTGTAGACATTTGTTTTTTATTTTTTAATCACAATAATTTAAATAATTTTTGCGCACGAACTCGATTGACATGTGGTTTTCTTTATTGTTTTAGTATCAAAATTCCGAATGATATGAAGTTGGTTTGGTTGAATTTGAAGACTGACAAATTTTTAGCGTTTGTTTGAATTTCAGATTCGCGTAAAACCAATAATGAGTGTTTATACCTACTCACGACGTATTAAGATGTCTATGCAAGTTAAATTAAAATTATGATATATTATAATTCGTTTAACTGACATTCGAGGATAAAATTTTATATCAAATTGATTATAATCATTAATTGACTTTTGACATATATATATATATATATATATATATATATATATATATATATATGAAAATATTATCCGTTGGCAAATTGGATGTATATTTAAATTGATTTAAGTTTGAATTGTCAGTAAATTGTCATTTATCTGAATCAATATCTAGTTAATACTGAAGTTAAATTGCTTATGAAATATTGTATTTGATAACTGACACTATTTGACATATATTGATTTGGATGATGATTTTACATGTTTAATTATTGTCGTGATGATGGGTTGGATGATACCGTTGATGATTATTGATTATGATGTTTACTTGTCAACTTGTATGTCATTAAAACATTTTAAACTGGTAATTTGCATATTTGGACATCGAATACTTGAATTAAGAAATATGTTGAAATGATATATACCTATGACTCATACGAGTTTTACTCGGAAAATTGAAATTGAATTTAAATGATCACTTAGCAATAGGGTAGAAAATTAAATATGAACAATAGGTCTAATGAATATTCTGCATTAAACTATTTATATTATTTAAACTATTTTATATAAATTTAACTATCATATTTATAACTATATTTAATAAAATTATTTTATATTAAATTTAACTATATTATTTATAACTATCTACGTAAAACTATCTTATAATAATTCAACCATTTTAATTTTTAATTATTTAAATTAAATATTATATTTATAACTTTCTAAATAAAACTATTTTATATTTACATAACTTTTTCCTTTAGCCACACGGTTGTGTAGTGCGAGACTACACAACCAATTAAGATTAATATATTATAGAGATAGGGTCGGTCAACAAGCCAAAACGATAACCACAAAATAAACAGTACACTAGTGAATAAGTAGTACGATAAGGTACAAAATACAAAGTCAAAGGTACACAAACATGGGCCCAAAGTACTGGGCCAAAATGAACAAATTAGATCCGAACTAAATAGGAGCCAAAAAACAAGACGAAGCATATAGGAAAAGAGCAGGAGAAGCTGGAAGAGCTTGTCACCATATCCGTGGAAAGATCCTCCTGTAGCTAACAACTGCAGCATCTGAACTCCCCACCGACTCCTCAGAATTGTTGTTTCTTTCACTAAGGCGGAGCCAGAATTGTTACTGGCCATAAGAGCCTGTCCGAAGAGAGAAGAGGTGAGTGGTTTTGTGGCATATAGAGATTTGAGGGCTAGAATAGCCTCTAAAGCATCTGTTATTCCTCTCTAGCCACACATTTCCAAGAGAAGGCAACAATGAAGGAGTCTAGATCTGGCTTGGGATCGGTATATTCCCAAAATTCAAAGAGGTGAAATCTGGTAGGGTTGTAGCCAAGAATGTGAGTTGCCGCATAGGTCCAGGTATAGAAATTGAAATCGCAATCAAAGAAGAGGCAGTTAATGGATTTGTTGGCTTGGAGGCAAAGGATGCATATATGGTCAACTTGAATGCTCTTGCGCGTGAGTCTGTCTCTGGTGTTGATCTTCTCCTGTGCCAGGCACCACAGGAAGAAGCGACACTAGGGGGCTTGAATTTTTTAGAGTCTAAAGAAGGAGAAGGATCATCTGGAGTAAGTGAGGAAGCGGTAGCAGATTTTGACAGAAAAACTAAAGTTGGGGTAAGGCTCCAAGTTATCTTATATGGGACAAAGGTAAGGGTATTGGAGTAGAGGACGTGGCAAACTTCCAAAAGTCCTGCAAGGACATTGCCAAAGAAATAAGAGTGCGGGGAGAAACACGGTGAGCTACTGCTAATAGCTTCTTGGACGGTAATAGTGGGGTTCGGAGAAGCCGAGAAAAGAGCATGATAGAAATAGGTGAGAGGACATTCAAAGTAATTAAGGTCATGCCAGAATAAGCAAGAATAACCATCACCGAGACGAATGGAAAATATATGCTTGGTTCGGGGGAGGGTATGGAAAACATCACGCCAGAATGGCGAGGGCCTAACCTGGGTTGGGGAGGGGATTGTTGTTGTAATAAATGAAAAGGATCCAGGATTTGCAAATGAAATCGCCGAGAGTAAGACATCTCCATATCCATTTAGATAGCAGGGCGAGGTTCAGAGAACGTAAATCATAGATTCTATGTCTTCCAGATTGGACATCTCTGCATTACATCCTCCAACTGCCCAAAGATTTGGATGCTCCACCATGCTAGAGAAATGAACATCTGAGATGATCAGTTGTGTCAACGACCCATGAAGGGGCAGAGTGAACCGAGAACCATTATAACGGCATAACCGAGAGGACAGATCTAATAAGGGTCAACTGACCAACGACGGAGAGGGATGAAGCTTTCTAGCAAGCAAATTTGGATTCAAATTTGGTAATGTGGGGGAACCAGTCGCTACGAATTAGCATGGTTGGGCAAGTAGGAACTCCAAGGTATGATATAGGGAAGTTACCAAGGTGACAGTTGAGGACGTAACCAACCAATGGGCCAAGCGAATTTGCTTACCAAGAATAATAACATAACTTTTAGAGAAATTAATGGAAAAACCCGAGATGAATTCGAAGGTGTAAAGCAGAAATTTCACGCAGTGGATGTTATTGGGTGTTGGGGTGGTGAAAAGGACAGTGTCATCAACGAATTGGATATTGATGAAGGCGGGGACATTGCGGTTTGGGACGTGATTCTCTAAGGCGAGCATGACCATGTGGTTAAGAACATCTACAACCAGCACAAAAAGAAGAGGAGATAAAGGGTTGCCTTGACGGAGCCCTCGTCTGGATTTGATAAGGTCCTCTTCAGCGCCGTTGGGGCAAGCAGTTGAGTGGCTAGAATTAAGAATGCAAGCGATCCAGCCACACCAGCATGGTGGGAAGCCCATATGGTTAAGAATTTAGAGAAAAATAATCCCAATTAATTGTATCAAAAGCTTTACGAAAGTCAATCTTAAGGAGGATGGCTGTAGATTGGCAGAATAAGGAGATGGTCTTCTAGGTGGCGACGATACAGTCATGAATGTTTCAGCCAAGAACAAAGGCGGAATGCTCTAGACTGATGAGTTTGGGAACGTGGGATTGCAGGTGATTGGCAAGCAATGAGTTTGAAGGTGTAGTTAAGAAGGCTAATAGAATGCAAGTTGCCAAGGTCGTATACCCATCGCGCTTAGGGAGGAGGATGATCCTGGCATAGTTCAAACGGCTAATGCAAGATGTGTCAGAATTGAACTCGGGGAAAAGGTTCAAGATATCAAGTCTGATAAGTTCCTAAAAGTGTTTGAAGAAAAAAGGCCCAAAGCCGTCAGGCCTAGGGGCTTTATTGACGTCCATGGACTTCAGGGTACCCAAATCTCTTCCTGGTGAAAGGATCGACAATGGGAATGTGAGAATGATTAGGGTTGAGGAGGCTCCAATTGGTAGGAATTGGTAGGAAGGATTGTTGGCCCAGGAGGTTATGGAAATGAGTAGTGAAGAGGGTGTTGATGGCACAGGGATCACTAACGGTTGAGTTGTTGTAGCTGATTTCTGAAAAGAAGTTAGCGTGCCCCCTTCCATTGGCGTAATAGTGGAAAAAGGCTGCATTTTGGTCATCATCTTCCAATAATCTGACAGTGGAGCATTGATTCCAGCCCACCTCTTCCTGATGGAAAAGGAGGTTTAGCTCAGATTCAAGGTCGTGCAGCCTGGAAGCATCCACAAAGCTCAGGGGGATGCTTTCCTCTTTAGTGTTAAGGTCAAGAATGTCCTTTTGTAATAAGGCGATGCGGCGATTGAGGGAGCTCCAAATCCTTGCCTTGGGTTGAATTAGTTTACGAAGGCAGCGAAGTTTCAAAACCAGGGTGGTTGCGGCAGAGTTGGCTACTCCAAAGGATAACCAAGCATGACGAGTGAAATAACTAAAGCCTAGCTCAAGAAGCCAAAGCCTTCCAAAGTGGAAGGGATGGTTGGGTTGGAAGTAGGAGCCCGTCTTGAAGGGATTTGAACAGTTATCTGAAAGCACCGAGGCCAGTCCATGGACGGAGGAGAGTGGGTAAAGGTCATCCCGTAAAGTGTTAAAGAGAAAACGATCAAGCTTTATAATTAAAATAGACGCAATTAATATGCATCATGTTGTATGAGGTAAGGTTTCATTCTTTTGATTTAATAACTAGACAAGTATTAAAGAAGATGTATTTGCATTCATTTTGATATGAATTATGAAAGAGCAGAATTAATATTTAGTTCTTAATACATGTATGTCACTTTAAAATGCATGCCCATGAAATATTTCTTAAAGCTTAATTATTTATTTTAATTGTTGCTATTATTTTTTGATGGTCAGCTATAATATTCCTCATATATGATATATGAATATAAATGTGTGTGTGTGTATGTGTGTATGTATTCGTGTTTGTGTATTTCATGCATTTGCTTTTGTCTATGAAACAAGCCGGAAATCTAATCTCTCGATTTAAGGATTTAAGCCAAGGAAATCCCGATTTCTTTCAAAATTTCAGAATAATAATTATTAAGAAAATTTAACAGACTTATTTTTAAGTAATGAGAGAAGAATTCTTAAATTTTGTTTATCCCGAATAATAGTCTGATTCAAAACAGAAACTATGACGGATAAATGATTCTCGGGTTCTCAACGGTTTGACGAACAAAAGTTGTACAAAGGTGTGACATACATATGTATATGTATATGTGTATGACAACATATCCATAATAAATTAATGAGAAGATTAATTAAGCTAATAAGAGGTTAGAAGAAAGTAAGTAAAGACAAAAAAAAATTACCTTCATTAAAATAACACCATACCTTAAACATTCATTATCCTTGCACACTCACACGCACATTCGTTATTCTTACAGAATTACTCTTATGTCATGATGAGAAATTTCATAAAGGAGGGTTTGGTCGAATTATAGGGAGGAAGGGGAGGTTCTTTAGACAGTTTTCCACCTATTATTTTATTCCTAAGGATTTCCTATATATACCCACCCATTTCACTTTATTTCTCTACACCATTTCTTCTTTTCCTTCTCCTCCTTAATCTCTCTAGTGCCATATCTTAAGCAAATTATAAGAAAAAAGAAGAAGGAAGTCCCTCACTGCTCATTCAAGAAACTTAAAGCATCGAAGCAATCGCCAAACTACCGCTCATATTCATCACAAAACACCATCATTCAACGAAGTTTGAAGACCCAACCAAACCCCTAAACCCAAGCTTAATTGTGGGTAACTAGGAAGGAGGGGGAGCTCGAGGCCATTCGGGATAGCATAAGTATAGTAGGAACATGTTGGGATTAAAATAGCTCCCGTACATTGGTAGGCTGATTCAATAATCTACATCCAGAAAAACAGAAAGATAATTCCAGAGGGCCGGAGCCTACAAAGCTAAAACCATTGGCCGGATCCCGAATATCCAAATCTAGAGAAACCGGAGCCAAACCATAAGCTCGGGAAACCAAGAAATTCAAGCACCGAAGAACCAAAAATAAGAAAGCTATAAGTGAGACGATCATCACCCAAAAGCCAAAGAATCCAAAAGCCAAATAACCAAATCCAGGAATCCGAAGAAGAAAAATACCAAGAAGCAAAAGAATCCACAAGAGGCAAAACCAAGATACCAAAAAGGCCAGACCAAAATCCGGAAAACCAAGTAGAACCAAGAGCCAAGTAACCAAAATATCCACAGTACCAGAAGACCAGAAACCACAACCCCAAAGATATTGACATCCGGGAGGCTTGCATCCGAGACATCAGAGCCTGAAAAGGGTTCAGTTGATAATAATGTTGTCGGGACGAGTACTGGCCCCGAGCCTTTCCTGAGTAGCATGAGGGGGCTATGCATGTCCCAGCACCACAAATAGAGTCCAAAAAACCATGCTAGCTCACCAAGTCTGACATGCTCTTCAATCTTATCCATGAGATATTGACAATTTTTTGTATTATGACCGTCAAGATCGTGAAACAAGCAACACCAACCAATATCATTTTCACTCTGAGTCACCTCCCTTGCAGGAGGCTTCCTGAAAGGGGCAGTGGGATGAATCTCTAAGTAAATCCCTTCAGGGGTGTGACTAAGTTCAAAAAGATGGGAACATAGGTTTCCTCCAAGCTGTTGATCGATCATTCTCCGAAAGAGGTTTACTTGTACTAGAATTCGTAGCTTTACCAAAGTCGGACAATTTCCTGCCCTTAACCACATTAGCATCGAGAACCTATTTATTGTCCTTGCATCCTCTTCCCAAATAAACCTTTCTTCTTGAAAAATAGAACTCTCCGAGGTCCCTCGATAGGTCCTGATGCAATGAAGTCATAAAGTCAGATTTAAGAGACTACGACAATCAAAACCATGGAAGAATCGTGTAATTCCCCGCATTTTTAATTAAGTAAAATAAAATAAAATAAAATTTGAAGATCTTCCAGAATTTGGTCACGGGATTAGCGTCATTGCATATGCGGTGATTTTTAGACCTATGGATTGTAGAAAACCGATTTAAGATGAAAGAGATACCTTTAATTGAAATATTGTAACAAACATGCAAAGAAGGAAAAAGAAAAAGAACAATGATCACCATTGTTTTTAGACTTTTTAACAAAAGACTATGTAGTCCATTTGGTAAGAGCATGTGGCTTTCAAGAAAGATGTGCAAGTTCGATTCCCGCAGGCGCCATATTTTTATTTAGAGGAACGACTAAAATAGTACATGTTCTTAAGGGATAAATATGTATAAACGCACATATAAGGAAGTATAAAAATATATGTATACATGCATATGTAAATATATATATATATATGTGCAAAAATATATATACAATGGATAAATTCAAAATAAGGCTGCAATCAAAGAAATCTAATAAGAATTAAATAACGGCATAACACCATTTGAATTTTGAATTTTGAAATTGAAATAAAAGTTGTGCGTATATATACGTGTAAAATGGGAATTAGAAGTTCTGTATACATATAAGGAGTTTATATTTAAGTATAATGTTTAAATAATTCCAGAAATTCAAATGTTAACAAATAAACATCTGCGCCTAAGCCAGCTCGTCGGACCCAAACGAGTCGACCCACACCTACCTGGTTCAACATATGGGTCAACCCAAGGGGGGCTATGTCGAGCGTAGGGTCGACCCAGGGGGTATATGGGTCGACCCACCCCTGATCCGGGCAGATTCGTTTGATGAACCTGGACTATTTTTCTAACCATGTTCGTTGCTGACTCAGCGCTGCGTGTACGATAAGATCTTGAACACCTATAAATACGCTAGCAGAGCCTAGCCTAAATCTCATATTTTCTGAGAGGATGTCTAGACTCTGCCATTCTTCTTCCTCCTCAAATCTCTTCAGAAAATAGAATAATTAGTCTAAGGAAATTATGATTCAAGATTTGGAGGAAAAGAATGTACATCTGCAAATGGGCGTTCAAAATTCTGTTCGAAGTAAGGTAACTTCTTGGATTTGGTCAATTTAAGTTTCTCCTCTTTCTTCCCTTTTTCTTTTAGTTGAGAATTTTGATACATGTTTATTTAAGTTTTAAATTCTGTTAGGGGAGCCATGGAATGCTAGGTCTAGACTAGATTCATGAATTGGAAAGAAATTTGGTGAGTGGATTTAAGTTATGCTTTTTTGATAATGGTATATTTATCGTTTGGCATTCCCCGTTAATGTGTATAATAAATCTGCTGAAACGATTAATCTACTAAAATGTAAATCTGCTGAAATGTATAAACCTATTAAAATAGTGAAAAGGATTACTGTTGTATATATACATGTTATAATAACTTGTTAATTAGTTACTGTATGTTATGTTATAATGAAATTGGGAATAATTGTAATGTTGTATAAGACCTGTTTTCCATTAATCTTCTGTCTGAGTTGGAATTTACTGTAAATGCTGTAATTGTGGAATTTATAATGAAAATGAATATATGTTAAGAATATTATTATGCCAAAGATTGTAAATAAGAATTACGGTGAAATTGGAAGAATGAATATGCCTAAATTTACTGTAAATAGAAAATTGTAACAACATTTAGACACGAGGTTGAATTCAACTTGTGGTAGAAGTCTTCCCGAAACCGCCTGGGGAATCCAGCATCCACGAGTGGTTAATTTAATGCGAGGGGTCTAGTGCGTAATTATACAAGTAACAGTGCTAAGACATGAGGTTAAGTCCAACTTGTGGTAGAAATCTGCCCAGAACCGCCCAGCAAATCCAGCATCCACAAGTGGTCGACTTAATGTGAGAGGTCTAGTGCATGAACAAATATATGAGTATATGCATATAACATGATAGAAATAAATGGCATTAATTGTAATTAATGGAAATGAATGAAAGTTACAATAGTAAAAGAGTTGGAATGAACGAGGAATGATAATAATCTATTATGAATAAACCTGAAAGGGAATAAGGAAAGATAATAGGTAGGCTTGTCCTAGGAACAAGTGGAAATTATAACTTAGGTTATAATAAATGATAGAGGGAATGTGACAACTTATGTAATGAAATAAGTTGTACTTAATTATAAATTAGGTAATTTGTAAATTTAGAAAACTGAAACCTGTTGTTTGTAATAAGTAGAGAAAGGGGGATAACTTAAGAAATGCAATAAGTTGTACTTAATTATAAATTAGGTAATCTATAAACTTGAGAATCTGAATCATGTTGATAAGAAGAACATGTTATCTGTAAACTCGAGAATCTGAAATCTGCTGATAAGAATAACATATTAAAGGCTTATTAATGAACTTAAATGGGTTAAGTTATATAACTGAAATTAATAAGCAAGAGGAACTTGGTAACTTGAATAAGAAGTCAATATGACTTGAAATAACATAGTAAACTGGAAATATGATGAGACAGAGCAAGCGCGTAATTAAATGATTAGACATAGGGTCTAATAACACATTAACCCGAGGCGCTTGGACAAGTACGTATGTCTGAAGGTGAATAAACCTACGGGGTAGATCATCGTGGTGTCATGAGGCACGAAGGGAGCGTACGTCCATCTGATTATTCTGCCTATTCTACTTGTTGTTCTACTAACATTCTGCTGGCTCCAAAGTACGGGAAGGGGAAGCATGCGGCTTCCTGGGACGTGGAGGGCACTCCTGGTAGTCCTCTATGTGGTGGCAGCATTTAGGTTGTGCTCGCAGAGGTTGGATCTGCGTGTTACTACCCGTTTGTTAACGATATTTTTTGTCAACGCTGTACATAGGTCTATGGAAGTGGGCCTAAGGGGAAAGTTAGGTTGTTAAGCCTTCACAAGTTTGAGTTTGTTCACCGTCTCCTATATATCAAGGTTTAGAATCTAAAAGAATAGTTACTCTTCCCTCAGTGGGGTGAGTATCACGCTTCAATAATTAAAGAACCAACAGTTATCTTGGGATGAAGGATTCCTAAGCGCAACCCTTAGCGAAATGACTTAACGGCTTGTGGAGAGGGGTTCTGCACTGAGCTTGCGGAAGGGTCTAAATTTGTAGGAGGAGGGGTGTTTCCCTTGGCTTACAGAAAGGTTTGGATATGGACTTATATTCATGTAGGAAGCAAACAGCGCATTGCGGCAACACTAACTGAGAAATCATATAACAAACCCATAAAGAAATACTCTAAGTATTGATCCACACTTTATTGATCTTTGATTTAGAATACATGAGTATGATAGAAGAAATCTCTAAATCGATCTAAGAATTAGGTTTACTCTAGAGAAGAAAAGAATACAAGAATACTAATGAGGAAATCGTCGCCAAAATGTTACCCCTGAGGTCTTATTTATAGAGGAATCGGTTCCCCTACTACTGTTGGGCCATTGGGCTTGCATAAGCCTCTATCGACTTCTTTTCTCCTTGGTCTCGGATGTTTAGCTTCCGGCCGCCTTTGCGGTGCTGATCATAGCTTCCAGAGTGAGGGTCCCAGTTAGTTGGGGCTTCTTCGAGATTGATATGAGCTTGTCGATGTAAATGGATTTCGGAAGGCATTCGTGCTCTCGGTAGTGGCTTCTGTATGTAGGCTTCCGGTTTTCTCATGAATACTTTGAGGAACTTACCTTCGTGATGTATGTAGATAGTTGTCGGCTCGGAACCCCTGGAAGTGTCGGCACCAGGCTGATTAGTATGGATAGCTTGTGTACCATCTGGGGTTCCGGTTTACCTCTCGGTGGAGCCTTCGTGTTTAGCCTGGTCTTCTAGAAGGTGGCTTCTGGTGATCTTCTTGTCATTGATCAAAGTGACCTTCCGGTGGTTATACTGTAGATGTTTAGAAGCTGGTTCCGGATAGTCTCTATGTGTTTTAAGTCTGGTATCTTTAAATGTCTTTATTTCCTGATGTGTTGGTATTAAGCAGGTTAATACCGATAGCCCTTCTGTCTTTCTGGGTTTTGATTAGCGGAGCTCTTGCCTCCCTCTTTCTTAGCTTTTGACTTAGATGACCTTTCGCTATAGGACCCCCTGTCGAGTAGACCAAGCCGGATATACCCTGCCGAATGGACCCTGTGGTATTCTGTAGCTTTTGAGTTCTCTCTAGTGTTTGGCCCTTGATTTTGGAGAATTCCTCTGTGCTTGTGTTCATTCGATACCCCTTCCCCGTTAGCCTGTTTCGGAGTAAATTTTGGTAGTAACGTTTGCCTCCCCCCTTAGCGAAGGGGTATTTTTGGCTTTTCAAGTCAAACTTTTTGTCCTTTTCTGAGTGTCATCTCTCTGTTTTTGATCTTCCTAGATTTGAAGTGTTGATTGGTCTTTGTTTGTACGGTTTAGATCAGCCTTGAAATTTTAATATAAATTCTTCTTCTTCCTCATTTCCGCCTTTTACCTGGTAGAATCATGTTCGGTAGAAGTCCTACTAAGGCGAAGACCAAAAATTCTAAGGTTCCACGACCTAAGAAAGAATTTGCTCTAATGTTGTCCTCAGTCACTTCCCAAAATTCGGTGAGGGCTATATTAGACAGTTTTGGTATATCAAGTATTGATGTCGTCATAGCTTCTTCTCTAGATTTCCTCCAAAACCCTCCAGAAGGGTATTTTGCCTATTCAGCGATTTATATCTGGCACAGAGGCTTTCTTCCTTTCCCACCTTTTTTACACAAGCTTTTATGTGATCTGAGAGTTGCTCCTATCCAACTCTCGCCTAATACATATACAACTCTTTTATGCTTGGAAGCTCTAGCGCTTGCATCAGGTTAAGATTCTTTAAGCCCCAAACTCATTCATTATATGGTCTGATTTTCTAAAAGTTCGGAGTCACCAATATGGAGGGCTAATCCCATAAAGAGAATGATTAGCGATAGTATTAGCAAAACTAAGCCATGGGAAGATCAGTTTTTCCTCATTATAAATGCCCTCTCGGTATATCAGAAAAATTTGTTGATCATGGTAGGCTTCTTGTTTCAGAAAGTAATTGTTTTACATTTGCAGCTTTCGTTTACCTGTATCCTCTTTTAACCACAGAGCCCCTTCTAAAGATATAACTTTATCGGCAGAGGAATCCTAGGTTGTCGAGGCTATCTTTAAAGCAACGGTGGAGCATATGTCGGTCATTTCTTTTAACCACTGACAGGCTTCGTCAATATGGCTTGATTCCCGCGGGGTAGAAGATACTAGGGCAACCTCTTGTCCAATTTTCTGGTTCTAAAGGTCTATCGCTGAGTTCTAGCACGTTCAATGCAGGTTCTCCTATATTTCCAGGTGACTTAGATGAGATCATACCTTTGATTGGACAACATTTGTCATCCCTTCTCTTGTTTCCTTGTTTTTATTCTTCTAGTTTGACTCTTCTTTGTTTAGGATCTACAACTTCTCAAGAAGCATCTGCTCTCGAAATTTTTAATCGATCTAGCACCAGAGCTTTAAAGAGGCTTGCTCATCCCAATATTGAATCATCGTCAAAGAAGCCAGGCATGATAAGCCAGTTATCTTTTCAGAAGATATCGTTGTTACCCCGAAAACAAGGTCGACTTTCGATCATATTGCTATTGATGACGACTAGGTTATCAACGTTGACGCCTCTCCCAATATTTATCCAAAAAATAAGTTTATAAGTAGCCATGTCTTCTCCGATGCTCTTGATGAGCTGGGTGTGGAAAGGCATGGTCTCTCAATGCCTTCCTTTTCTTAGCCTGTTATTTCTCTCGTTCCACCTCCGTTGGCCTCAGACTTCGATAGGCTCATGAACCTTGCTCTTTCATCTCCTGAAGTCGCTAATATTACACCGACTTCTTCACCCTTGGATTCAGAATATTTCCACTGGTAACAAATCAAAGATCAACTTTAGGTATTGGCTTATCTTTTCTAATGCATTTTGTACTTAAGTTGTTTTTGTGAGAAGCTTAATCCATTTCTTTTCCTTAGGTGATGAAAACTTTGTATATATCCAGAGGGATAGCTTCCTCTTCAGCGGAGGAGGTTAATGCCCAAAAGGAGTAGAACATGACGATGTTGGATACAGTTAACACTCTATTGCAGGAGAAGGCAGAGGGTGACTGTGAACGTAGTGGGCTAGCGACCTTGCTGGAGGAGGAGAGAAAGGCCAAAGATGTGTTGGCGAAGCAAGTTGAAGATCTTAAGGAAGAAAAATCAGGGATGGAGGTTGATTATGCTGTCGAGATTGATAAAATGAAAACTCATATTTCTACCGCAAAAATAATAATGTACGAGGCTAATGACAATATTTCCAATTTCCTGAAAGTCCATTTAGTGGCATAGTTATGGAGTATTACGAAGATGCCCTCATCCTTGCTTTTTCTGATAATTAAAAGAAGCTCCCGGAATTTGATTTTTCTTCTATAGAACCCTGTATCGGAGATGGAGTCTTAGAGAAGATTACGCAAATAAGGTGAGAAAATAAGGTTCCCTAAATGGACAAGATAAATCCTCCGTCCCTCTTATTCATCGATGAGTTTTCCAAAGATTATGAAGAAGAAGAGGAGGAAGAATCCATCGCGGAAGGGAAGACAGAAGGAGACATGGACCGACATGGTGGGTCTGGAAAGGGTGATGGAATTCCCTCTTACGCAGTGAGGGAGCTACCTGATGATGAAGGGAATATTACTGGTTCTACAAGCAAGTAGCATCCTCTAAGGGATGCGGTTCCCCGGATTTCAAGAAGAAAGGGATTCTTGACCGGTCTGATGTCAATGTTACACATGTACGACTTTCGCTCTTAAAACATTTTCATTCTCCTTGAATTTTGTTAATAACTAGTCTTTTCATGTTGCGGAAGTCCTCCGCTCCTCCAAAGATGTAAGCTACGGTAATGCTTTAGATTCTATGTTCGAAAACGTGAAGGATTTTCAAGGAACTTGTCCTGCAAAAACAATCTAGTAGGGAGTTTCAAATATTTTTGTACAAAGTATTTTTAACTTCTCCACGAATGGTGTCGACTTCATGACATTTGGCAATTTTTGATGTTGTATTAATATGTCAATATGGATATTGTGCGCACGTTTGTATGAGTTGATAAAAGTCATGTGACTATCCTTCCTTTGAATGCATAATGTATACCTGATATTTATGTTTTATGTATTACGATATTTCATCATATCCATGAATAGGAGGACCAATTCCGGTCCCCTCCTTCATAGTTTAGAGAGGAAACTTTGAACATCGCTGGCTGCCAAGATATTTTTGAGAGAGCTCCCCTTTCGGGCTATAAAAAGATGCATTATCTCCAAAAGATAATTGTCACAAATCTCAAGGAGTAGGTGTCCCATCTGGAAAAACAACTAAAGGAAAAAGATGAGAATATTTATAATTTGCAACGTAGGCTAACGGTAAGATCCATTGATAGCTCTGACGCGGAGGTAGGTAGGCTATACCAACAAATCGACAAGTTGGAAGATGAACTAAAGAAATTTAAGGAGGATCATGCTTCATTGGAATTCTCTTTACGAAATCCTGACTCACAATGATAGACTTCTCTCATTATTTGTAATGTAAACCCCTTTTATAACAACGATTGTGTTTGTGTAATGGTTTATGTCGCGACCTTTAGTAGGCATGCCTGTGTATTGTGTGGTTTACATGATGTATTGTTTTTGTTAGAGACAATGTCATCATAACATAGAATATTGTAACGAAAGAAGACGTACTTGTGCCAAGTGTTAGTAAAAACTTCCTAATGTAACAAGTATTTCTAGGAAAACCCCCGCTATAAGGTTTCCTAGAAAAGGTGTAGTCCTAGTTATAGGATTCTATTAGTAATGTTTGGGATCTTTTCCCTAGTTCTTTTCCGAATTTATGTTTTAATGTGATGCTATTACCTGTACCATGCAAGCAGCTGATATATTGGACAACAAACTGATGAATGTATAAGGTCAAGACACTTCCCTGAGCAAGTGAGAGGGCCATAAGTTTGCACCTAGTAATAGTGGAAATGTGATTCAAAGCCAGGTTTGGTTTGGTGAGAAGGTTGAACAACTCCTTATTTAGATTTAAGATTCTGAATCGATCTAGATTCGGATATTTGTGATGAGACCAAAACTCCACATCCGGTTGTGGCTTACATTTGAATCAACCCAGACTTGGGCATTATGATAGGACACCAAGAATCCACTACTGGCCTTTGCTGAAAGTCAAATCAACCCGGATTCATTATTGAGATAAGACCGGGTTCCCCTTCCGGTATTTGTGAAGATCTGAACCAATCTAGATTCGAGTTATTAAAATAGGAGACCGAAAATCTACTTTTGGTCTTCGTCCAGAGCTGAACCAGCCCAAATTCGGGTGTTAATATAGAAGACCCGAACCAACCTTTGTTTAGGTAATTAGAGACTAAGTACCAGAAATCCACTTCTGGGAATAAGGTTTTGGAATCCCCATTGGATTTTATTTGTGAAGCAGAGATTGTACGTGCCTCTTGAGCCACTCTCTGGGATTTTGATGTCAAAGCAGAGGATACACGAGCTTTGTTGGCCATTCTCTGGGCCTGTGCGTCCGCTGCGCTTGGCTAGCTTGTCCACAAGTAGGGCCCAAGGACTTACCCGACCTCCCTCCAGGAGGCACCTTATCCTGACCATCGTAGGCGATGATAAGGTCTTAGAAACTTAAACCGGGCCATTGTAGACATGGAATTAAGGTTTTCTCTTTTGATGCTCTATACTGACCATCGTACATACTGACAGAGGCTTACACACCACTCTCCTCCAAGGGGTGCTCTATCCTGACCATCGTAGGTGATGATAGGGTTTGGCATTCCCTTCTGCGGGTAACGCGAAACATAAGCAGAGGTAGGACGTGCTCTTCTACGAGCAAAGGTATGACGTGCTTAGTTCATAGCAGAAGCATGGCATGCTAATTTTAGATGCTCTGCCACAACCATTTCTGGTGTGAAACGTAAGGTTATGCTTTTGATGCTTTAACCTAGCCCCTTCTGATTTGGGCATGGAAAAAGACTAACACACCACCACCCCTCTGGGGAGTGCCTTACCCTGACCAATGTGGCGATGATAAGGGATTTATTCCATTCATGGTTTGACCCCTTTTGGGTTTCTTTAAGCTTTGAAAGGAGGGTTTTCCATACCTTATTTGTGTTTGGTAATCCTTTCCCTAAGGACTTGTATTGAATTTAATCTGATCTTTCTATAAACTCTTGTAATTGGCCTTGGTTGACGAATTTGATGACCATTTCCTCAAGTATTCTGTAGTGGTTAGTTTCATGTCCATTCATCATGTGGTAATGATAGTAGAGTCCTCCAGACTTCCTTTTGTATTTGGGTTTTTCTTTGCTAACGGCCAATAGTTGAGTTCGCGTTTGGTTAGGAAGTAGATATTTTCCATCGAAGTGGTAAAGTAGTATCCCTTGGGTAATCCTAGCGTAAACCTCTCTCCTTGCTGCTGAGACTTGACCCTTTTGCAACCCAGTTTTGTTGTTTTGCCTATATTAGTGTTTCCACTTCCCAAGATATATTGAGATTGAGGTGTTATCCTTTCAGACCGATTGTTGGTGAAGTGGTCAAAATCATCCATCATTTCTTGTTCAAACACCATTCCTCTGATTATCTTATGGAGAGTTCTCCTTATGTGAGAGAAATTGTTAATATCCTTTGATGTAGAGCCACTTGGATGAGGTGTTATGGTTTATCCTATATGGGAAAGGCTATTATCCCAAGCGTCGGAAGCATATTGTTCTATTTCCCTTTTCCGCTTCAATATCTGCAAGGTTTCCACTCCCAGCCTTTGATCTTCTGTCACTCTTGGGTCAGTGATTTCTGACTTATCCATTTGAGATCTAGAAGACTCTTGTCGGGACCTCTTACCCATAACTTTTCTTCTTCAAAGCCTTAGTCCAATCCGGGATGGAACAATGCAGGTAGATATGTGGTAAGGTTAACCAAAGGGTCGGAGGTTCGACCCCTCCCTCTAGCGCCAAAATGTTAATGATATTTTTCGTCAACACCGAAGATAGGTCTATGGAAGTGGACCTAAGGGGAAAATAGGTTTTTTAGCCTTCACAAGTTTTAGTTAGTTCACCGTCTCCTAGATATCAGGGTTTAGAATCCAAAAGAATAGTTACTCCTCCCTCAACGGGGGTGAGTATCACACTTAAGTGATTCAAGAACCAACAGTTATCTTGGGATGAAGGGTTCCTAAGCACAACCCTTAGCGAAATGACTTGACAGCTTGTGGAGAGGGGTTCTGCACTGAGCTTGCGGAAGGGTATAAATTTGTAGGAGGAGGGGTGTTTCCCTTGGCTTACAAAAAGGTTTGGATATGGACTCATATACATGTAGGAAGTAAACAGTGCATTGCGGAAACACTAACTAAGAAATCATATAACAAACCCATAAAGAAATACTCTAAGAATTGATCGACACTTTATTGATCTTTGATTTAGAATATATGAGTTTTAAGTCTAGTATCTTTAAATGTCTTTATTTCCTGATGTGTCAGTATTAAGCAGGTTAATACCGATGGCCCTTCCGTCTTTCTGGGTTTTGATTAGCGGAGCTCTTGCCTCCCTCTTTCTTAGCTTCTGACTTAGATGGCCTTTCGCTATAGAACTCCCTGCCATATATACCTAGCCGGATATACCCTACTGAACGGACCCTGTTAGTATTCTATAGCTTTTGAGTTCTCTCCAGTGTTTGGCCCTTGCTTTCGAAAATTCCTCTGTGCTTGTGTTCATTCGATTCCCCTTCACCGTTGGCCTATTTCAGAGTAATTTTGGTAGTAACACCGTAGAGTATACCTTGATTGCCACAATAGTGGGCATTCAGAAGGCTGTAGGGTGACTTAGGTGATTCGACGAATCTGGCGCCTTGTGACTAGGCGGGTTACAACCATTTCATTTGTTTGCCATAGGCGGGTCTAACCATCTGTCTGATAGTAATCGTCGGGTACCGGTCATTGATAGTCAGCGTGATGCGTGATGCGGAAAGATGAAGAGCTAAACCTACAGAGCACCGACCTTTCATTGTCAAGGCTTTGGTTGCGGGACAGGTCAATTAGGATATTGATTGTTGTTTTTCTGGACCATGTCACTGGCTCTCAATTCTGTTTTTCTTTCACCATTTAAGGGAGGGGTCGGGTGGGACCATAGACATTGTGAAAATGCAGACCACAACATCTGTTTATACAGATATCTGAAAAGGCTCCTGACCGAGTTCCATATATCTGATATAGCCTTGTTACGGAACTCGATGCACAATTGAATATACGTGTGGATACATGCATACTGTTTTCGGATAGTGTATCATCGAGGACGAGGCATTGAGTACGATTAATGATACATATGTGAGAAAGTCTAGATACATGCATGTCTTCTCCGGGTGGTGTATCGTAGACTTCATGGCATTACTCTGTGATGGAACTTGATTCGATCGTAGGTGGCAGTCAGTACGCTTACATAGCATGACAATGACAGTTCTATGCGGAACGTGGCATTGTTATACAGAGATCTGTATGTCGTTCCGACGTTGGATGAGCGACTGCGTATATTTCTGTGGTGTTACATCGCAGACCAAGCGAGTGGGGTACCGTGGGGTGTGCCTTAATGTTGGGGGTAGCTATATATAATGTAATAGTTTAGTCCACTGGGAAGTAGATAGGTACGACGTGTGTGTAAGCCTTGAGTGCTGTTAACCCAAGTAACCTAATAAATAATAAAATGCAACTGAACGGTATATGTAGGGTTACCCAAAATGTGTAGTTTAAATCCAGTCACCATAACTTGTGTTCTGACCCCTCCTCATAACATACTCATAAGATAGATTTGTGGCAGAGATATGATAGCTTTGGACACTGGTTAGGCAGTATTATTATCTGGGTAAGGCTATATTTGATTATATTTTATTCCATTCCGCTTTGAGAATTTTTATGAGTTGTAATATGTTTATTACCTCTGTCTTTTCTACAGGAAACCAGACAAACCAGCATGGGTTTCGACAGATTGGAATTTTGAAAAAAAAATTGGTCTATCGAAATTTGGATTGTTACAGATCGGGTTTGTCAACCAACGCCACTACCACATTAATTCTTTTTAGGAGCTTACGCATAGTCTTGCCGGACTTCTGCTTGATTACTGTTAGAGTCAAAATGATTTTTAGATGAGCAATGTGAACTCTGAACTACTCAACAAACTTCCCGACCAAAGAACTCCAAGAATGAATAGAATATATTTCCCACTGCCTAAACCACATGGGAGTAGTGTTTGTCAGGTAAAGCGGAAAACACTTTATGCCATGACACTTTCTGATGCAGAGAGAATTTCCATATGACAGACATAGCGCATCAAGTGAGCAATTAGATCTTCCTGACCATTATACGCTTCCAACACCGACAATTTTAAGTCCGGTAGGTTGCGAGAATTTTTGATATCCAATGAGAACAGACTACGAGTAACACAATCCAAATCAGAAGACCATCTCGAATAAATCAATGAATAACATTGGCAATTTGAGGTCCATTATTTAAAGCGAGCAACTGATTCAAGTTATCCAAAGTGACATTGGTGCCCCTAGTTTTTAAGTCCAAATTAGGAATCAGTTGATTAGCGAGAAGAACTTTCGGTTGAACTCCAACTTGAGGATCTGCATCGGGCACAATTCTTACTTCGGGAACTGTGGAAGCACTACCATCCAAAGTTGTGCGCACTGGCGCTTGAACCACATTACATATGGAGGATCCCGAGAATTGATAAACTAATGCGTCACAGGCTTGAGCGATATCGAGATTAGGAGTTCCGTTGAGTGTAGCGGGAACGACATCGTTCCGAGGAATGACGTCACCCTACTGATTATGTTGTAGGGTTGCCCCTGAGTCCCGAATCATAACTTGTGGAACACTAGAAGTTGTCTCGATAATATCTACTTGGCCTATCGGCCTTCCAATACTTCCAATCCAAGCCTCAATCCGAGCGAGAAAGGTAATCATTGCTTCCTCCTGCCGCTCGAGTCGAGTGTTCAAATCCATATCCAAATTCTTAATCGTTCCATCGACATCATCTTAAGTGACATAATTCGTGGGGATTCCAGTCGAAGAAAGTTCTTAACTTACCTCACCTCCAATACCTTGAGCTTCAGCAATTGCGTCGAGCTTCTAGGGCGTAACCATGATGAAAAGCGGATGAGCAAGGGCAAAGTAAAAAACTAAAACCAAAGTCGCAAACCAAAACCAAATTTGAAGACGAAATCTGATAATCAAATCCAAAGCAGAAAGTCAAAGTTGTGCGCCCGCTTCCTGGCAAGCCAAAGTGGTGATGTGGGAAGTTGGCTATTTGTGCACGCCAACGCCCGAGTGTAAGTTCAGGTGTAAACTGGAAATCCGAATATCCAAAGAGAGATAAATGTAAAGGGAGAACACATCTTTAATAGTGGTTCAACACTAACAAATGCATTTACTTCACAGTAATAATTCATCGTATAATTGTATATTACCGAGTTTGTCCGAGTTCGGATAATTTGTGTATACAAAGTTGTACAATAGAACAAAAATAACTTGTTAATTCTAAAGTTTGATCAAAATTCCCTTCTTCTTCTTCGTTGAGTCAAAGCGTGAGTTAATGTCCAAGAAATATCTCCAATGTCACAAAGTGTGAAAATGTCCAGAATCATGCTAAAGTCCAATTGAATGCCCAAAATTTGAAGACAAATATTTGTGAGATGTTTAGAGGTCCAAGCTATGTCCAATAGTCATGGAGATGATGAATGGCAACCATTAATGGTGCTTGAAAGCTCCAAGAAGTCCAAAAATGCTAATCAAGAACCAACCCCTTTGAATGCGAAGCATAGGGGTATTTATAGGGGAGTTTTGGGAGCATCATCCCGAATTTGTATCCCGAGGGGATGCGAAATTTGCATCCCGAAAATAAAGCCAATAAACCAAGTCAAAGTCAAAAAATCGCACCCTGATGCTCTAAAAATTCGAATCCCAAATTTCCTTGATTGACATGTGCGGATCAATCCAAAACAAGTGGTCCGCACATAATATCCGAAGTACTAAGACCGTTTTCCATTTTCCGATATTTCGAATCCCAGGCTAGAAAACAAATTTTGTATTCCTCCCCTTCGACTCGTGCCTTGGAATTTTCGCACCTAGACTGAATGGATCAAGGAAAAATGTATCCCGAGCCATCTCCAAAAAATGTTTAACTTTGTGCCAGGCCACTTTTTGCATCTCTAATCCAACAAATCACACATGGGGATTTAGTATCCCGAAGCCATGCGGATCCGCCATTTTCAGGATGCCAAATCTCATATCCTAGATTTGCCAAGCCTTCGTATCGTCTCTTATGAAATCCACTTCGCATCCCCGATGCATAATCGAGAGAACTTGTGATCGGGCCACGATTTCGCATCCAATTAGGGATGCAAAATCTGGAGATGCAAATTCTCCAGTTTGCCAAGCTAAAAACCCTGGCCTGATCGATCTTACATGCGCACGTAAAAGGTGATGTTTTTCCAATGTTGATCACCTATTTTCGATGTGCCAAATCCAAAGTCTTGCCAAAATCTGTTTCTTTCCAAATCCGATATGCGCACGTGGAAATCCATATTTTTTCCATGTTGCTCAGCACTTTTCAACTTGCCAGATTTGCCATTTTGCCAAATGCCAGATTTTGATGTCGTGAGTTACGCAAGACATTTTACTTAATTGTGCTATGTCGATCAACTATTTTTGAGTGCGTGATATCAGAATTTTCCAGAATCCATATATCTTTCCATGATGAGTTTTGCCATGTGATTGAACCGACACTCTCAATAATTTTGAGAAGATCGAACTGAGTCGATCATTTATTTTTACCATGTCAGATTTTCCAAGTCTATTAACGACAATTTCACGAATCGGCGCTATTTCTAACTTTTTCTGAACACATTGCAACTTAGATCAAAACTCTTTACGTTTTCCGACGACAATCTTGAGACTTGAGCGCGTCGCTAACCATAATCTTGACATGTGAATGCTTTTTCAAAAAGTTGATCAATAGGTAGGGTGTCAAATTTGGTGGCCATCGGACTTAGTATGTGCGGTTGAGCTATAAACGTCGAACGATAAATACACGTAAATAAATAATATTATAATTTCCCTATAAATAATCATTACTGTCACCCTAAGAATTCTACAGCCGCCACCCTATTACCATCAACGAACGGTCAGAATTGCTCAGCCTCATCCGAGAAATTTTACCCAAAACATCCAACATCATACTTGTGCGCGCTAGAGAGAGGGGACGATTGGTAAACCTGATGTGTCAATCGGAGCTGGGGATTTTCGTGGATCTGGTTTGAGTGTGGCGTGGGTTTTGGTTGATAACAGTTGCTACAGATCATAGAAGGAGATGGAGTTAGTGTCGTTGGCAAGAGTGGACTCAGGCCTGTGATCGTTGGAGTGGGGGCAAAGTCCTGTCGCCTCTAGCATCGTCGGGGTTGAGAAGAAGTGACGAGGTTTGTCACTGTATTAACTGGGTATCGCGATTTCTATTTCGCGATTGACAGGATTAATCATGATCAAGGGAGTGGATTAACTAAAGTTAATTACTTAATTTAAATTAAGTTAACGAAATTAGTATTTGTTATAATTGAAGTTATAATTGTAACATGCATATTTATGTCATGCATTAACAAAATTCAACGAAACGAAATGCATTGGAATCGACTGAACAATATCAACGAGTACATGCTGGAATGGTTGACTTTGGAGCTAATTAGAATTTTATCTAATTTTAAACGGCCGTTTAAAATTAAATGAAATGACCTGTTCAATCGAAAATGAAATGTGAGTTAACTCTCATGCTTTCTGAAATACTGTGATGTGGTAAAATTCATATAATTATAATTTATCATCGATAGTATAAATTGTGTGTTTGGATGCTTTAGATGATTATTGTTTGATTGTTGATTGATGATATTTATATTTCTATCATCTTAAATGCATTGAATTAAAATTTCCATTTCATGTGCATTAATTAAATGATATTATGAGCTGTGATGTAGGGAGAACATGTTATCCAACAGTATTTCGTTTATTACTTGCTTTCATATTATTCATATATGAACTGCTTAACCCAAATAATGTTAAAATCTGTTTTGATGTTGATTGTTGAATTGAATTCAACATTGATTTATTATTAATCAGTAATCAGTATTGATTAATTAATTGGCAACATATGGCCTAAAATTCATCTTTTTAAGATGTTGATTTACCATTAGGCGAATTGACGAAGTTAAAGTTCTAAAAACTTATCTTTATAACTAAAGCAAGGTTTTCAATTATATTTTTGTAAGTTGTATAAAATAGAAGTTTTACAAATAAATCAATATTTTATAACTGTTTTTATAAAGTAATTATAAAATATTTTATATAGAAATTTCTTTGTTTTAAATAAGTTTTATAAGAAAGTAAGTCGGAAATTAGCCTAATAGTTAATAATTTGTCATAATTGTGTCTATGAAATATTTAAATGATATTATTAAATCAATTTAAGGGAAAGGATTAGTTGAAATAAGTTAAAAATTTAAATGTGGTTTTATATTGACTAAGTCAACTACTTAATTAAAATTAGTTATTAGTTTAATTTGTTTTCAATTAATCTAACAGTTGTTTATACTTAATAAGATTTCTTAAAAAGTTAATTAATATTTTAATTAAAGGTATTTAAAGATAATGATCGAGTTGTTTATTATTAATGAAGTTTGTTATTATTTTAATTTTAAATGAAATTAACTATTCCAGTTTTAGTTGATAAAGAAGTTAACTACTTCTGCTTTGGTTAATGATGAAGTTAATTAGTATTTTAATTAATAGTTAAAGTGATTTCCCTTTTAAATTGGAAATCATTTAAGAAGTAATCAGGTTGTAATGAGATTTAGCTGAATTTTGTAAAGGGTTTTATAAAATTACTTTATAATAAAATCCATGTTTTATAAATAAGATTTGTAAAATAAACTTAAAGCTAATGCGATGATTTACATTACCGTTTACTTGATAATCGAAATAAGTAAAAATGATGTGATATTGAATGGAGATGTCGAAAATGTAAAAGGAAAGTTGCTTAATAGATTGGTGTAAAGAATTTGATAAATAGACTTTTGTAATAAATCCAAGTTAAAAACTAATTGGATTAAAACTAAAGGTTGTGTTTTAGTAAGAATATACTTGGTCAACGAATCAAGTATAAATGGTTATAATTGAAAAAGATTTTCAACAGTAAGGAGTGGTTTATAACGTCATATTTTAAATGGAATAGTAAATAAGATTTGTGGGATATTGTAAATAATATCGGTTTTTGAGTTACAAACTTTTATCTATCTCAAGATAAGAATGCTACCGAGTCAAGGTCAGAGAGGTAAATAAAATACCCTAACTTGAACGACTTCATTATTTTCCAGGAGGTGTTACTAGTTTGAAGTGGTTGAGATGTTTGAAATAATTTATTATTTCCATAAGAAATATTGCAACGTTAATTTCCAAGATTTCATAAATTTAAAAAATTATCGTGTTTTATGGCAAATAGTGTATCACTTGACATTTTTTTGGCAAAGGTATGAAGTGTGACTATACTTATACCATTCGGTTAAGTATATAGCTCAATTTTCTAAGAAATGGAAATAGTCTAGTTTTGGGAATACGCCTATTACAAGAAATAAGTATACAATTATGGTTTTCAAGGAAATGTAATAAGAGGTTAACACTGGTTTGAAACGGAAGTGGATATGGAAATTGAATTATTATTTCCTTAAGTGAAGTAGAAAACTTTAATCTACAAAGTTTTGAAAGTAAATAAAATTGTTTATGTTTATATAATAAACAATATGTCGTATGACATCGTTTTGGCCTATATAAGATTTGGTGATTAGACTTATACCGTTTGACTATATATATAACGATATTTTCAAAGGTAGGGGAATAAAGAGGGGGTCTTGTGAATGCGCTTATTCTAAAGACATATCTGTTTGGTTATGATTTCCAAAGTAACGAAACCAAGAGAGATTTGAGAATATAATTATTTTGTTGAGATAAGTATATGGAATCAATTTTTAAGAATCAATGAAATGATTTTAGTGAATGGTTTTACTTTAAAAGAGCCTGAGATGCTGATGTTGTTGACTGTACTATTTGAGTTGACAGTTAAAGAAATGACTATCAATGAACTCCCTTTTTTACTATTAATATGTTAGTTCGAGGAGACTGGGATGGGAATTGGAGCCAAAACCACTTCGAACCAACTTTGCATTCGAAAACTAAATTTGCAAGTATGCATATGTGTATGTAGATAGGGTTTGAAGGCGTATACCTTCGGAGCAAGAGGGATGCTTGGTAATGTCTCTACTTAACTACCATAATTGAACTTATAGCCGTAATTCCTACGTTCTGGGTATCTTCAGTTTCGTTCAGTCCAGAATGAACTTGTATGGATGGGTTTCGAGCATTACATTTCTTACATCACATATGTTGACTTTCACAAACGTACATCTGTATAGTGGCGGAGAAGACAACTTCTCTTAGCTAACACCCTTCTTTAAGACATATGAACTCGAAGGCTGTATTTTTAGGGATGTCAATTAGTGATTGATAGAATGATGTTGTTGCATCCAAAGATAAGGATGAGTCATGTATAAAGGTAATCGTAGCCTCAAGCCTCATCAACTGGGAAATGGCTGAAATCGGGCAGGCAGCAGAGCTATGTGGGTCATACCCATTAGAATATATCATCACCTGATCTAGAGAAATTGGTTGTCCCTTTTTGTATGCTTCAGAATGATGCGATTGTTGATCCCAACCCTGGTGGTAATATATTCAGTGCACTCAAGTTGAATGAGTGGGCGGTTCTATGTGGCCAGATTGCAAGATGTTGTTGTTGAACACCGGTTTTTATCTTTAGAGGACACATATCGGAGGTATTCCCTTACCTAGTCATGTATGAAAATCCAAAATCCAATACGAGCTGTATGGTTTTAGATGTAAACCAACTATATTAAAAAGTGGGATGCAAGCTTTTCGACTATATTCCCATTTTATTTGTGGATTGTTAAACATTATTATAATATTGTTGGATTTTAATATAAAAATGATTTGGTTATCTTAAGGGAAAAACATGTGCCATATTAATGTGTGGTCGTGTCTTACGACAGTTCCATTCTTTCAAAAGATTTCTAAAAGTAAAGCAAGTTGTTTGTAATGTGAGTTTTATCATTAAAGGTATTCCAGACTAATTAGGTGATTTTTCTTTCCCCAAAATGTGCTTGGGCTAGACCGAGTATATTTTCCACGTTGCATTAGGTTTTGCTTGGAGATTCAGCAGAGGAGCCAAAGTCGAGACATATTCCTATATTTTCTCGTATTAATTTATTTTCAATGTGTATGTTGTATTTTTCAGCATTGTATAAGCTGATATGGTCGTGTAATCTGATTGCGTAATCATATATATACACTTTTCTTTTTAGATAAAGAGTACTGATATATTATATTTTATTCGTTCCACTGTGAGATTCTGTTATACTCTGATTCTTTAGTATTGATGTTCTTCTTCTTCTTTTATTCTAAAATTTCTTTCTTATTCTCACCATCTAACTTCTTTCCCCTAACCATTCGCTTTTCTGTGCCTTTGAGTTTGACATGTGTGCTTAAATGTCAGCTTAAATGATATGGAAAAGTTAGGTCACTACACTTTATATGACAAGTAAGTGATGTATGATGATAGATTCCTCGAGGGGATAGGTCGGTTATGACCAGGGTGATAACGTATTTCGCTAGTGCACCACTTGGAGAAATGGTTTGTGTAGCTATTCCAGCCTTGCAAGTTGGGTGACCGATAGTGGCCCTGGCACATCCCTCTAAAGGTGTAATGCACGGAAGGGTAGTATCTTACTTTGTGATCGTATGGAATTCATTTCCCGAAGTGCTTTCAAATTCTATTATAAAGCCCTATTAGAGGTGCATAATTTAATAATAGTAACAATTTCGCTATTTCTATTTTTAGTTTAATGGGTTTTATCACGCAAGTCATTAAAATTAATATAGGACAATTTTGACATAGAAAGATTTTATTACCATAAGGTAAAAACCCATGCCAAGATTATGTGTGGTCGTGGTCTTATAGTATGCTCTATATTTCCAAAATATAGAATTTTAGTTTTTCACACCAGTCCCATGACTGACCCAACGTTATTTTTTCCTTAAACTATAGATACTCCTGTTTTCTCTAGCTATCCAAGAGATTCAGATAATAGAATTGTTTTGGAGCAAGAACCCTTGGAGCATTTTGGAGTCTATTGGAGCATGGAGATCGTGAAATAATTTATTATATTTACTTGTCGTTCCGCTGCATTTATATGTACACGCGCTTGTATGAATGGGGTGTATAAAATTCCCGCTAGATTAGTATATATCAGACTATTTGCCTATTTTTTCTGATATAATTTACTGAAGTTTAATATGATGTGTGATTCTGTTCATTCTATTTTCTATCTATACTTTATTTTTACCCCAACTATCCGACACTCCAACATCATTTCTTCGGCACTTGAATACCGAGGATGTACTAGTGTAAAATTTTAAAGTGAGGAGCTGGATCGTTCAATCTACGTATGAGTATGTATAATACACACATAGAGAAAAGCGCATGCTCATGCATGCTTGTGCACACACACACTCTCTCTCTCTCTCTCACACACACACACACACACACACACACATATATATATATACAGTGAATTGATGTAATAGTATAATGTTAAGGATTGAGTTGTTGATGATGATAGTTTTGATGACAACCTTATTTCAACTATTATTGTTATAAAATATATATATACTAAGACTACTCTCTAAAATATATATATATTTGTATACACAGGAAATATATGTGGGTATTGATTATTGAAGACTGTATAGTTTAGAGAATCAAGATTTTAAAGAGAAGAGTTCAAGATAGAAGACTCATGAGTAATAAGAGATCAAGAATTCAAGAGTTCAAGAAATAAAAAGTAATAGAGTCTAGATTTCTTGTAAAAACTCTGAAATAGCACTGAATCCTTATTTCCATCTTTCTCACTATTTTAGATTTCTTATTTTATTTTCAAACTGATTTCAAAATTACTTCCTTATTTCAAATTTATATTTCTTAGATTTTAAACTTATTTCTCCTGATTTCAAATATATCTTTTAAAATATAGTTTAAATTCTAATTGAAATATATTAACTCACTTATTTATATGATTGGTGTTAATTTTATATTAAGTTTTATATAATCATTTAAGTCTTTAATTCCTTTACTTATATTTATGCATTAAGTTTCAAAGTATTTCTTATATTTATTGTTTTATGTCACTCTTACATATGTTTTTAAATCATGTATATATATATATATATGTTTTTAATATATATATATATTTACTCCAAATACTCTATTTTAATATATAGTAAAATAGTTTGTCTTAATCCAGGAATCACTAGAATTTATTTAATCATCACATGCCTTAAATTGAAAAATCCTTTTTCCAAAGGCATGTCGACATAGGTAACCCCCCATGTTGACATAGTGGTAATTACATTTCAAATTCAAATTTTGGAAAGTTGTATCTTTTGATTTCAAAACTGTTTTGAAAGGAATTGATTGTTGGAAGACTATAAATAGGCTTCCAGAAACAAATTATTAACCAACTTTCCATCCTTTTCTTCCTCCTTTATCTTCTCCCCATTGAAGTTCTTAATTTCTATACTTATACTCTGCCAAATTTGAAAGAGAATCACATCAAACTTCTTCTATTTTGATTCTCTACCACACTCTCTCAAAGATTCAAGTATTACTCAAGAGTTAGAGGCTTTTTGTAATCAAAGATCACAAGTTCAAGTTCTATCGAGTCTATCTACCAAAACTGATATTGAAAAAATGTGGTTATATCCCATTAAAATCAACTAGGCTGATTGTATCCCGTAAATCAATTAGTTGACATTATAGTCTGGCTAAATAAAGAGAGCACCCTATTCTCAGAAGCATGTGGTAATGGACCCCATGGCCATTGAAATCGAGAAATGTAATTGAAGATTATTATTGAAAAGAAATCTGCTTTAACCCAGAGTTGTGGGACTGGATGTAGGGTTACTCCAAACTAGTATAAAAACTAGTATGTTCTTTCCTTTTAGCATTTTATTTATTATTACCTGTATTTGTGTTTGATTCTATGATCACTATTGTATCTGTGATTTGTATTGCATTCTGTATAACAAAAATAAGATTTCAAGAAATTAATAAAATCCATTAAACACTATTCACCCTTCTGTAGTGTTTAGTTTACCTCAAGATCATTAATCTGCATTCCTAGCAATTGATATCAGAGCATTGGTTTTCTAAGTTTTCATAATCTGAATTTTTGAAAAGTTTAAATAGCAATTTTTGAAATTCATTATAACACTAGTTCAAAATATTCGTTTTGTCAATGTTTTGTGAGTCCGCATTTAATTCGATTTAAAAATCAAGTTATCTAGCGAATTTGTATGTTGAACAAGAACATGTGTGTCACATGGCTCTTGATGATTCAACACTTAATGGACAAATGGTGCAAATCAAGTAAAATAAATGGATACTTGCTAATGGCTATTCGAGGCATATACTAGAAATCCTAAGATACTCAGAGATATAATTTATGAAGACGAAGGAATGGTCAACTTTGGTGATAACTTGAAAGGATATGTGATTGGCATCGACAATGTCGGTAATTCTAAAACTCTAACCATTTCTGACATTTTATTAGTCAGGAATTTGAAACACAACCTACTTCATATAAGTCAATTATGCGATAAAGGTTATAAAATCAAATTTGAAAACAATAAATGTTTCATCGAAGATTATAATTCAAATACAAATTTTTAAAGGAATTAGGAAGAGAAATATTTACATCTTAAGTACGAAAATTTCAAACAATAACGTATGTCTTTTGGCTAATACAATTGACCCTTGGATATGACATAAAAGATTCGAACATTTAAATTTCAAACTCCTCTATAGAATTTTCAAACTAGATTTTGTAAGAGGGCTTCCCCAAAATGAATTTTAAATTAGATAGTTTATATAAAGCTTGTCAATTAGGAAAATTAAGAAAAAGTTCATTTAAATTAAAATATTACATTTCCATTTCAAATCCCTTAGAGTTACTTCATATGGATTTATTTGGTCCATCTCAAACTCATTCAGTACATCATAGAAAATATGTATTTGTAATTATCGACGATTATTCTATGTATACCCGGACCCTATTTCTCAAATATAAAAGTGTTGCTTTTGATTAATTTAAAACTTTTTCTAAAAGAATTTAAAATCTATTATATTTAAAAATTAAAACTATACATAGTGATTGTGGTGGAAAATTTTCAAAATGGAAATTTTCAAAAAAATTTGTAATAAAAAGGGATTTGCTCATAATTTTTATTTTTTGAGAACTACTTAACAAAATGAGTAGTTGAGCATAGAAATAAAACAATTCAAGTGTGTGCGACAACTATGCTTTTTAACAGTAATTTACTCAGAAATTTTTGGGCTAAACCAATTGCTACAGCTTGTTATATATTAAATAGAATTTTAATTAGACCACTAACAAACAAAACACCATATGAACTTCTTTATAATAAGAAACCAAAGTATCCTATTTTAGAGTTTTTGGAAGTAAATGTTTTATTTTACTAAAGAAAATTTAGATAAATTTGACGCTAAATCAAGTAGAGGAATTTTTATTGAATTCTCAAATATAAGTAATGCTTATAGAGTTTCCAATTTAAAAACTAATACTGTTGAAGAAACTATAAACTCATCTTTTGATGAAAATTATAAAGAAATAAATCAAAAACATAATGAAGATGAATTTGATAATGAACCAAATGAAATTAATTAACCTAATAAAAGAATTAGACTTTTAAGAGATCATTTGGTATAAAATATATTAGGAGATACTGAATCTATAGTTAGTACTAGAAACCAATTAAACAACATGAGTAACGTAGCTTTTATATCAACCATTGAACTTAAAAATCCAAAGGAAACATCATCAGATGATTCTTGGATACTTGAAATGCAAGAGGAATTGAATCAATTTCCAGATATGGTATATGGAAACTTGTTCCTAGACCAGAGGACAAAACTATAATAGGTACTAAATGGGCCAATATAAATAAAATGAATAAACTTGGTGAGCTCATTAGAAAATAAGGCTCGATTAGTTGCTCAAGGATATTATCAAGAAAAAGGGATATATTATGACAAAACCTTTACTCCCATAGAGATTAGAAGCAGTCAGAATTTTACTTGCTTTTGCTATTTAAAATAATGTCAAATTATTTCAAATGGATGTTAAAAGTTCTTTTCTATTTGGATCTATTAAAGGAGATGTTTATGTTGAACAACTCCCGTTCTTTAAAGATAATCAATTTCCAAACCATGTTTATAAACTAAAGGAAGCCCTATATGGATTAAAACAAGCTCCTAAAGCATGGTAAGATAAAATGATAAACTAACAAATTATCTGTTATAATCAAATCTTGAAATTGGTAAGGTAGATAATACTCTATTTATTAAAAGAAATAAAGATGATATTCAATTAGTACAAATCTATGTAGATGATATTATTTTTGGATCAATAAACAACAAAATGAATCATGAGTTTTATGAAATCATGACAAAAAATTTGAAATGAATGATATGGGTGAACTCAACTTCTTCGAATTACAAATAAAACAATTAGATAATGGAATATTTATAAGTCAAGAAAAATATGCTAGAGACATAATAAATAAGTTTAATATGGCTAGTACCAAAGGTAAACCAACACTTATGGCAATCAATGAAGCATTAAGTAAAGATGATTCATCAAAAGATGTGAATCAAAAATTATATAAGGGTATGATAGGTTCTTTATTATATATAACTGTAAGTAGACTATATAGTATGCATAGTGTTTTTCTCTGTGCAAGAAATCAATCACAACATAAGGATACTTAAAATCTGTAAATTGTATTCTATGATATGTAAAACATACATTATACTTTGGTTTATTCTATCCTAAAAGTAATTCATTCGATTTACTATCGTGTTGCGATGTTGCTAAGTTTGCTGTAAATCAGACCGAAATATTACAAGGGGAACCTGTCACTTTTAGGACATTCCCTGGATTTCTTGTTTAGTAAAAAGCAAAATACCTTTTCCTTATCGACAACTGAAGCATAATATATCTATGCTACTTTGGCTTGTTCCCAAGTAATATATATGCAACAAACATTAAAAGATTATGGATAAATATAACTAAGCCATCAATTTATTATGATAATACGAGTGCGATAAGTCTATCTAAAAATCCTACTCATCATGCTAGAACAAAACACATCGATGTTAGACATCATTTTCTAAGAGACAATGTAAATAAAGAAAATATCTCACTAGAATTCATTAAAACAGAAAATCAAATCGCAGATATATTAACTAAACCATCAAATAAAGCAACGTTTACTAAATTAAGAAGATAATCAAATATTTTCTCGTTAACCGAAATAGAATAACTAGATAAATTAATATATATATATATAATAAAATATAGGAAAATCAACTCAACAAATCGACCCACTTTCCTCAAAATGGCATCCCCATTTCCTTCCTTTTTCTCTGCATGTCCTAACCTCTCTTTCTTCCTCTCTCCCACACAGATCAACAACCACCTAGCTCCACCGTTGCAAGCAAAACCTCTACCGCCTATCCCTCCACCATCGGACCCTCCTCCGGATCCAAACCCATCGCCTCTACTGTAACAGCCCGCATTTTATGTATCGGAGGATCGTAAAGTATTTTTATTTTATTCTCTGAGGGTTAGATCATTCTCATATTTTAATATGTTGCTTATGAGGATGTGAGACAAGTCCATAATTTTTACCAATATTGTTTGTGACCATTTTTCCCCTGTCAGTCTTGTATAGGGCATAACTTTTGACTCAGGTCGAATCAGGTGTTGAGACCCGTGGCATTGGAAAGGAAATGATGATTGCCTTTCCGTAGAATGGTTGCATTAAAGATTTGGCTCAACAATTTGGGAGGAATCGTTGTTATAAGGTTTAATAGTTGGTTGTTCGGTTTTTAAGCCATAATGGGCTGATTTGAAGAGGCCTATTAGTGGGCTGGTAGAAGCAAAATAGGGGGTGGGAGGTTTGGAAAATAGTTTACTTTCCCCATTTCCTCATTTGGAAGAGCCAAGGGATCCTCCATTCCTCTATTTCTCCATCTTTCCACCATTAAAGCTTAGGAAATCGAAGATCTACACCATTTGAGGCTAGATCTACATCGTTGCAACGGAGAGTTCATCGAATCAAAGTGTTTGGATCTAATTCCTTACTGTCTGAAATCTTAATTCATTGTTTTTGCTTTGATTTGGAGAATTGGTGAGTGATATGCACCTCTCACATGGATTCAACCAAGTATACGAATGTTTGGTCATGTTTTTCATCAAATTCAAGCATTTTCTCATAGATCTATACCTTGGTAAGTCCATTTTCATAAGAATCACTATAGGATTTTATTTAGCAAGTTTAAACCAGTAATTTCTATGATATTTCATATGTTTATGCAAGTTATATCCGCAAATTTGGATCATTGTTCATTTATCATGATTTTGGGAGAGTTAGCATAATTATTGATGAAATCGTCATATTCATGTTGTTAATGATTTCAAAACATATTTATGGTAGTAATTGATGAATTGGATGAATAGATTTCATCGAGATAGTTGATTGGCAAAGTTTTGGTCGAAATTGGGCTTGAATTGGGGTTGTACCGGCCAAGAGTCGTGCGTGCGAGTGGGTGGTCGTGCATGCGAGTGGGGTGGTAGAGCGGATAGTACAACATAGTACAATGTGCAGTACAATAGGGGGTCAGTCGCGCAGGCTTCGGTCGGTCGCACATTGATGGTCGGGTCGAGCATAGACTCGAGCATAAGGTATTCCAGGTCAAGCAGTGTTGGTTCGAGCATGGTCGGGTCGGGCATGGCTTAGGGTCGGTCGATCATGTTCGGGTCGAGCGTGGTTGAGTGGAACAGGCTGGTCGGTCATGTCTTGAAGCAAGTGACCGGGTCGGTCAACTATGGACTTGAGCAGACTTGGTTCGAGCGCAGAGTTCAGGGCGAGCATGAAGGGTTGTGCAAGTAGGGTCGGTCGCACTAGAGGTCGGTCGCACCAAGGGTCGGTCGCATAGGGTCAATTATATAAATAAATATTTTTCGGGTACTACTCAGATTTGAATAAAAGGGCATGGATTTTTTTTCCGGAGGCAACCCTTCGAAACCTAGCCATAGCACAATAATGTAATTTGGCTCGGTGATGTTGTGACTTCGAGGAGAATTTAATTAGGAGGATTCGAAGTGTTGAAATGTGTTCGTTGATCGGTGCAGAACAGCGAATGAGGTGACAACTCAAAGGTCATGAGTTGGTGGATAATGGTTACTCGAGAAGGTTGCTTATGCTATGAAAAGTCATCGGGTTGGATGACTAGAGATGTGAAGGCCAAGAGATTATCGTTGTCGTAAGTTCTAGCAGGCTCAAAGCAGGGGTAGAATAGGGGCACCTAAAAGACGGGTTGTAGGTCGAGTATCTTGGGTATCGTTGAAAGGCCTAGTTGTCAAGGTTGGACAAACATACGTATCGTTGAAAGGCGTATGGAGTTTATGCTAGAACAGGGGTTACTATTAGCCCTTGACATATGGCAAGGTTGGCCATCATACGATTAACAATGGTTTCAAAGCAGGATTGGCAGTGATAGCCAAAGTCTGCCATGGTTGATTAGTTGCCTTGTTTGAACCATCTCATGTAGATTGTCCAACGTCGAAGGAGATGTTCCTTGGGTGCTTATCTGTTCTCATATACTTTTTTGTTGATGTTTGTTAGCTGTTTTATCGCTCACTAAGACTGTTATCTGACTCAAGGTTTTATGTTTCCCTCTTATTACCTTGGGTTGTTCATCCAGTTGTGGATGGGCAGACTAGATGGCAGGTGACAGGTGATTAGTGAGGACGATGTTGCAGTTAGGAGGCGAGCTGGAGGCTTACGTACCAATTTTATTACTATCTACTATTTCTGTTTCCACTGTTTGAGTTACTCTATGAGTGCTGTAGTGAGGCTTTATGTACAGACTTTGATATTTCCTATGATGTTTGGATAATCTTTCAGGGTGTTGTGAAAGTCTCAAAAGTTTGTTATATGATGCTTCACTATTATTACTTGTTGTATATTTTCTACTATATTTTATCCTTGTGCTGTGAGTTCTACAATAGGAATTGATTGTGTTTACCTACCTATGATGATCGTCCACAACTGCCTAGCACACCTTTCAGCACATTATTCCTCTTGTTTAGTGTAGGGGTTGTGGGCGGTCGTCACATCTACAGTCCCAGTCTAACCCTAATTTGGCCGACGATCCACCCACACAAAAATGGTCTTCTCTTTTTGATTCTAAACCGGTAAATGTTGGAACTTGTTCTCCACCACCAATGAAGCTTGTTTTCAAAGGGAAATCTCTGTTACCTTCAGCAGTAATTTTCGAGGCAGCAGACGAACAGTGGAATGGGTATTTGGTAGGTCATTTTCTAGACAGGCCTCTATCATACACCGCTGTCATCACTCATTTGCAAAAGATCTGGCATCCTTCGGGTGGTATTAAGGTAAAATCAATTGGTAAGGTCTTTTTCTTCTACATTGATAGAGTAGAGGATAGAGATAGGATACTTTTAATAGACCTAGTAATTATCCATAAGAAACTGTTTATTGTGCGGCCTTGGGAAGGTGGTTTAGGGACTTAAACAAAACCATCAGATCTTCTCCTGTATGGATTAAACTAACGAATATGCCTCTATATGATTGGTCTGAAAGGGGTATTAGTTGGTTAGCAATGAGAGTGGGTAGATTCCTTTATATGGATCTCTAGACTGAGACATTTGAACATCTAGAATTTGCAAAATGTATATTTGAAGTTACCCCCCATGATGAATTACCTAACGAATTTTCAATTATGCTACCTGATGGAAGTGAACAAGTAGTTTATGTTACCAATTTATGGAAACCAGATATATGTGTTAAGTGTGATACCTTTGGGCATTCCATTGTTAGTTGCAATAAACAAAACGAAGTCTCTGCCAAGGACTCTATTACAAAGGAAAAGGTTGTTGTTCTTGTTGATAAAACTTGTGTTCGTGGACAAACTAATTTGAATGTTAATGGTGGTATGGGGGTCCAAACAAGGACTAATTCAGAATGGAGAAAAGTCATTGGTAGGAGGAAAGATGCAACTGTCTTACAACAAAACCAAGCATGGATAAAGGAAAAGAAGTGGTTCATGAAACTAACATAAGTAACAACAAGTACTCTGCTCTCTCTTCGTTGCATGTTGATGAGATAGATTTGGATAATGAGGTAGATTGTGAGCAAGGTGAAATACGATAGGTAATTGAGTTACTCTCTCGGGCTTTCCCACAAAATGTTGGCTCAACTGACAATGAAGTTTCCCTACTGAAAGCAGTTTCTAGCAGTCCAGCTGCTGATATTGGTAAAATAGGCAGTTCTGAATGCGTTAACATAATGAAAGAAATAAAGGTAAGGCAAGAGAATCAAGAAGGCATATACACTGCTTCTATGCCATGTTTGGCATCAGTTTCATTCACGAATGATGGGAAGTGTGTAAATATTGAAAATGTAGAAGGTGATAACCATGTTAGTGGTGAATGTATTGATGAGCATCAAAATAATCAGTGTGGTGAAGCCATGCTTGACTCTTTCTTACTTGGTAATTTCAACTGTTTTGAACCAAATGAGGCCATGTTGAAAAAGAAGTCTCGACCAAAAGCTAAAGCTACAAACATGGATTACGATAATGGAGTTCGTGTAACACTCCACGTCCATTAATGTCACTCACAAAGGGAATGCATTAACTTCCATGGAGGTTATAAGTGAATATAGAATAGAAAAATTACAACAAGACAGATAATAAATAGTACTTGGAAATCTAAAACTTCATTTTATTGCAGCGGAAATTAAACATGTTTGTTACATCATAAAACCATAGATCATAACCAAGTACAATATCCATCTTCATAAAAACAAAATACATAATCCCATTACATAAATAGCCATTAAAAAGATAACAAGCTGGACTTTACTTCAACGGTCCATGATTTCCAAAGAGAGATGAAGCAATTCAATCAAACTCCAATAGAGTTGGGCCCAACCTGAGGACCTGGAGGGGAAAAAGGATAGAAATAGAGGGGGTCAGACATAAAGTTTGGCGAGTATGATAATTCTAACAATACTATTATCAAAATAACTAGACTAAGGCATAAGATGGAAGACAAGTAAATGTCTATGAACTCTTAGGAAGATAAAGATAGCGTTTAAGATAACGTTAAAGATAACGGTAAAGGCACACCTAATTACTAACGAATTATTACTACACTGCACCACACCAGTCACCCTATTGTTTGATCCCACTTGCTTCACACAGAAACTTTATAAATAGCCTTACGTACCCCTAGCTGACTACATAGGTGCCGTCTGCCCCTATCTCCCCTAGGTGTACCCCACTACCCACTTTCGATCGGCTCCCTACTCGTAGATACCCGTGCAGGCCCCACAGTGGGGTGTATCACTCCCCTAAAGTGGAAACCCGATACAACTTGAGAATGCACGGCTTATACCTACACGATGCAACAACATCTTACCTACCAGCCCGGGTCCACACACGCATACGAAACCCATTGGACTTGCGTTGCCACCGCTCCCCGTTTTGGCCTCTTAAAGTCGAACCCAGCATGCGTGTCCCGTCCTCGACTTGGGTCGAGCCCACAAAGATACGTTTGGGATACTGGTCGAAATGGGCCCCCACAAGCTACCCACCTAAGCTTGTCACTAGTATATCCCACTTAACCCTCTTAGTCATGTTCATTTACATGTGTGTTTGGTTAAGTCTTACTAATCGTATTTCACATGCCACTAGAGGCACCCCCTAGATTCCTCATGCCACCCAAGGCACCTATTTAACCCCCATGTCCTACCTTACATGTTTATCTGGTTAAGTATTTCTTAATTCATTCAGGCCATAACCTCATAAAGACCTCTCATATTAGACTGGCATTTATGGCAGCTGGATTTGCCGGGCGGGTCCGGGCAGTCTTACACCATAAAAGAGTCTAACCTCGTGTCTTTACAACCGTTATGCTTTAGTTTAGGCCTAGGACCTCTCACATTGGGCTGACATTTGTGACCACTGGATTTGCCGGGCGGGTCCGGGCAGGTTTACGTCACAAACGAGTCCAACCTCGTGTCCTAAGCATTGATTAACATTTAAATCTTTTACCCTAGTTTTAATAATTCCCTATTCAAATTATTAATTAAGTCAACTTTTAATGATGTCCATAATTGACTCAATTATGGCCATCCACTTATGGCATGCAAAATCACATCAATTGCACCCCAACTTTTTAATATTAAATCCTTAATATTACCCCTACCCCACGTTTATACGTTCGCTTATTCAACGCATAATATAGGCTAGACTTGTATAGTCTAACACCTAGCGCAAAGATAAATTATCACAACGTATAGACAATTAAAATAAATCTAATCATAATAGGGGTGAAACTTGCATAAACTACACATGTTAAGGATCAAAAGGTGTCAACTTGTTAAATGTCTCAATTTATATGATATGATCATAGCCCAAATCTATACATAAACTTGCATATGGGGTTTTTAGGCAACATAATGATGGTGTGAACTAGCATAGGATATCACATATGTCATAGCATAATTCTAGATGTCATAATAGATGTCTTGGCATATGTTCATAACTTTTCTAATCAATCTAACTTGCATATGTGACTTGTCATATAGATCAACATAACTCAAACATGATGATTTAATTAATATGAACTAACTAGCATAGATGGTAACATCATGGCCTTTTTAACATGTATGATTCATCACAACTTAGCATAGAAACTTTCAACATACATAACATCATCATAGCATGATTTACAACATATAAGATATCATCATCACATAACATTGGATTTACAATATACATGATAGCAAAATGGGCTTACAACAACATATATGATAATTCACATCATCTACTCATAATCCATTCATAACTCAACCTAATTAAAATGATAATAATCTTGTTAAGATCATCATACTCACAATTTAGAGAAGAAAAGAGAGAGTTTTGCTTTGCTTTAGGGTTGAGAGAATTAGAATTGAATTTGCTTTTCTTCTTTCTTAGTTGGCGGCGGCTCCATTGATTTCCATGGCGACGGTAACTATTCTATTTTAATTAGGTTTAGGGTTAGCATTAGGATGTATTTATAGGTGTAGGAAGTTATTTAGGACCATTAGATTAACCCTGAACCATGAGAACTAATCAAATGCAAAATTTGCATTTGAGCGAATCGGGCCACGGGTTGACAGCCAAACACCCTGGATTAACCCCTAGTCGACCCAGCAGGGCTTGGGTCGACTTCAAAAATGGGCCGGTTCGGTTATTCCCCCTCCCAATTCGCTGTTTTGAACTTTTTTGCATATTTATTTATTTAATTTTTAATATATATATATATATATATCAATATATATATATATATATTTCTCTGCGCAACCCATTTCACTTAATTCTTTTCTAAAAATTAAGTATACTTTAATTTGTGAATTTTAATGTTATAAAACTACGGGGTGTTACATTCTCCCCTCCTTAAAGGATTTCGTCCCCGAAATCTCCAAGTCAAGAAGAATGTATATCCAACCATCTAATCTTCCATCTACTCAACCATCAAACACCAGCATCCATTGTCCTTAAAAGACTTCTAATGCTTTAATGTTTATATGCACAATGTGTGTATATGTCCATATCTAATGCAAAATTAGGCGGTCTACTGATTCAGTCGACCTCCTTAGTGCAATTCATGATAGTGCCATGCGTCCAATATGTATGCAAAAGATTCCTACTGATACATATTAATTCTATATGCGTGCACAACCATCCACCCGAATGCAGCAACTATATGATAATACAACCATTATACATCCATTTTACTAAATACATCCATATATATGCAATATGCAATATGAAGTGACTGAGCCGATCTGGTGCCTAATAGTGTGTGTATATGCATCCACGAGCAACCACTAGCAAACACTTGCATCCACTTTGCATCCACCATACATAACATGTCTCAAACACATGTTTCAACCATAGGATTATCCTAACTAAAGGTCAAAGATACCAGCGAGAGGATATACTAAAGATAAGATAAGTACAAGCTAAGCGATAAAGGAGAAATTAAAAGACATACCCTCAAAAAGAAAAGGGTATCGTGAACGCATCTTCTCTTCTGTCTCCCAAGTAGCGTTGCTCTCATCATCTCCCCATTGCACTTTGACTAGTCTAACCTCTCGATTCCTCATCCTCTTGATCTCCGACCCAAGAATGCGCGTAGGAGCTCGTCGAATTATCGCATCACGCTCTATCTCTACCTCTCTAAGCAAGCTCGGCTCTACCACTCCCGCGGTCTCGTGCAAGCACTTCCTCAAATGTGACACATGGAATACGTCATGTACACCACTAAGTCTCTCGGGCAACTCTACTCTATACGCCATCCGTCCAATCCTCTCCTTAATAGGAAACGGCCCTACAAACCTTGGTGCTAATTTCCCAACGGACCCAAAGCGAACAACGTTTCGTAATGGAGACACTTTGACAAAGACCATGTCCCCAACTTCAAACTCGAGATCTGTCCTCCTCTTATTCGCATAAGATTTCTGCCTATCTTGCGCTGCTTTCATCCTCCTTCGAATCAAGTCGATCTTCTTCGAAGTCTCCCTAATCATATCGGGCCCAAGTAAGATCTTATCCGTAGATTCCCACCAACATGTAGGTGAACGACAAGGTCGTCCATAAAGAGCTTCGAATGGTGCCATACCAATGCTAGACTGAAAGCTGTTATTATATGCGAACTAGACCAGTGGAAGATGCTCTTACAATGTACCCCCAAAGTCTAGGATACATAGCCTCAAAAGATCCTCTAGAATGCGATTCACCCTCTCGGTCTGGCCGTCCGTCTGAGGATCATATGCGGTGCTCAAACATAACTGAGTCCCTACCGCCTCTTGTAAGCTTCTCCAAAATTCGCTAGTGAAAATAGAATCGCGGTCTCCCACTATGCTAGAAGGAACACCGTGCAAACGAACTATCTCTCGAACGTATACAGAAGCTAACCATGGAGCAGTCCTCTTACTCTTCACGGGAATAAAATGGGCGCTCTTAGTAAGTCTATCTACTATAACCCAAATTCCCGTATTACCCTTCCTCGATCGCGGTAATCCATCCACAAAATCCATCGAGATGCTTTCCCATTTCCATAGTGGAACCTCCAATGGGTGAAGCAGCCCACCGGGTTTCTTTTGCTCCGCTTTTACTTGTTGGCACACCAAGCATCTAGCGACATACTCGGCCACGTCTTTCTTCATGCCGGCCCAAAAGTAAACTCTCTTCATGACTTTGTACATCTTGTCCCCGCCGGGATGAATGGTCATCTTCGAACGATGTGCTTCGTCAAGAATAGTATTCCTTAGGTCATCGTCTTTTGGTACACAAAGTCTACCGTCCCTACGTAACCAACCCTAATCGTCTAGGGTATACCTATGGAGATGGCTTGATGACTCCCCTCCTTTGAGTTTTTCTACTAACTCAACCAACTGCGGGTCGTCTCGCTGTGCCTCGCCAATCCGTCCCAAAAGAGTAGGTCTGACCTCCAAGGATGCTAGCAAATCGGGTACGAAGTCAACGGAAGGTCTAAAGTCAAACATCGAAATGAATTCTAAACTTCGCCGCTCAACAAAAAAGGACTTAAGGATAATCTTTTTCTACTTAAGGCGTCTGCCACCACGTTACCCTTGCCAGGGGTATAGGCTATTTCGAAGTCGTAGGACGCTAAGAACTCCATCCACCTTTGCTGCCTTAAGTTCAAGTCCTTTTGAGAGAATAGGTATTTTAAAGACTTGTGGTCAGTGAATAATTCGAATTTCTCGCCAAGAAGATAATGACGCCAAGACTTAAGCGCGAAAACAATAGCGGCCAATTCTAGGTCATGTGTAGGATAATTTTTCTCATGCGCTCTCAAGTACCTTCCACCATAGGCTATTACCCTACCCTCTTGCATTAAGACTGCGCCTAGTCCTGTCCCACAAGCATCAGTATAAACGGTAAACGGCTTACTCCCGTCTGGCAATACTAAGACTGGGGCTGAAGTCAAGGCTCTCTTCAAACGTTGGAACGCATCATCACAATCTACGTCCCATGTGAAAACTAGGTTCTTCTTCGTCAAGCGTGTCAATGGAGCTGATATCTTCGCGAAGTCTTTGATAAACTTCCTATAGTAGCCAGCCAACCCCAAGAAACTTCTCACTTCGGAAGCATTTTTAGGGACCTTCCAATCTTGGATGGCCACCACCTTCGCGGGATCCACGACTATCCCTTCTTTGGAAACCACGTGCCCCAAGAACCGTACTTCCTTCCTCCAGAAGTGACACTTAGAAAATTTAGCCCTAAGGCTATGCGCTCGTAGGGTATCCAACACTTCCCTAAGATGTAGGGCATGCTCTTCTTCATCCTTAGAAAAGATCAAGATGTCATCTACAAAGACTACCACGAATTTGTTAAGGTACTCCCTAAACACCCTACTCATCAAATCAACAAAATATGCTGGGGCGTTTGTCAAACCGAAGGGCATCACTAGCCATTCATAGAAACCGTCCGGAGTCCTAAAGGCAGTCTTGTCTATGCTATCCTCAGCCACTCTCAACTGATGGAAACCAGTGGCTAAGTCCAACTGCGAAAACACTGAGGCGCCAACTAACTGGTCGAAGAGATCGTCAATCCTCGGCAATGGGTGTCTGTTCTTCTTAGTAAGCTTATTAAATTCTCTATAGTCCACACACAGTCTAAGGGACCCATCCGCCTTCGTGGCAAAAACTACTGGAGCACCCCACTCCGATATACTTCGTCTTATGAACTCCTTCTCAAGCAACTCCTTCACTTGCTTATCGAGTTCCCTCCTTTCACGTGGAGCCATGTGGCGTACTGGAAAAGATACTGGTTTCGCATTATCCACAAGATATATTCGAAAATCTATCTCCCGGTTCGGAGGCAAGCCCTTCACCTCCTCAAACACATCAGAATATTCTCGGACCACTCTAACATATCGTAGATTTTCCTCAGACGCGTCAAGCGATTCTAGATAACTTAGCATAACCGAATTTATGGGATTACAAAAGATTTCGAGAGTGTTGCCAAGGCGAGTCACGAGCCTAACTACTCTCCTTTCACAATCAAGAACGGCCCCATTTCTGGATAACCAATCCATTCCTAAAATTTGCCCATAGCCCGTGAAGCCCAACACATAAGCATCACATCTAAATTCAACGCTAAGTATGGAAATTTTCAAATCCAAACACATCATAGACAAATAAGCTGAGCCCCCTATTGGATTCGAAACAACTAAGGGATCCTCTACTAAACTGGTGTTTAAGTGCAGTGATTCAACTAATGATGTAGAGATAAACGAATGTGATGCGCCCGAATCGAATAAGGTACGGACAAGATGATCAAATAGAAAAACTAAGCTTTCAACAGAAATGGTTCTACCTCGTTCTTGCAGCGGTGGGACCGCGAGAGCCTGAACTTGTCCCCTAGCCTGCCCTGGTGCCATAAGAGCCTGCACCTGTCCTCCCGAGGTAGCTCCTACCCTCTGCCCCTTCTTTGGGCAGTCCTTCACTAAATGTCCCGCGTCGCCACAATGAAAACAACCTGTCTTCTTTTTCTTTCGGCAATCCTTGCTGAGATGGCCTGGGGTTCCACAGTTAAAGCACTTCTTCTTTCCCTTGCCATTATTGTCTTTTCCACCCTTCTTGTTTTGCTATTGTGGTTTCTTCTGATCCCCCTTCTTCTCGGGTGCCTTATCAGCTTTAGCGCTTTTCTCCTCATGCATGAGCACCATTTCTACTAACTTCTCAAAGGTGGCCCCCGTCGGGATGTGGGTCATAGCTAACCCTTGCAATGGTTCATTTAATCCATTCACGAACCTTAGAGCCTTCTTCTCCGGCGTGTTTACTAAGTCCAAGCCAAACCTTGCTAACTGATTAAATTTATTGACATATTCTTTCACTGATGAGCTTCCTTGCTTCAATGTCAAGAACCTTTCCATATATAGATTTTCTTCCGCCCTTGAGAGAAACTTCGCCTCGAACCTACGTCTGAAATCCGCCCAAGAGTCAACAGGACGCTCCCCATTGGTGACCTTCCACCAAAACGAGGCCTCTCTCTTCATCAACCAAGCTGCTAATCGAACTCTCCTCCCTTCTTCTACTTCAAAGATTTCTAGCAATTCTTCCACCTCCTTAAGCCAATCTCTAGCTTCCACAAACTTTTCTGACCCTTGAAATGGTTTTCCACCCATAGCCTTGAATTCCTTGCACGTCTTTGCAAAAGTATCTACGCGAGGAGGAGGAGGAGAAACGGGTGCAACTAGTGGTGGAGGAACATTGGCTGAACCTGCAACGGCCCTAGCCTCTAATAACCTCCTATACCATCCTGGTATCGTTACACCGTCGGGTAGATTAAGATCTTCAGCCATGCTGAAACGAAAAAGGAAAGATTCAGAATGGAGAATTCGAAAGATAAAGATATGTGGCTATTGGGGATTATGATTTTCTTAAAAACTTTTCTCTTTAAATTTCTCATTAAAACATGTTTTTTGAAAACACTTCTTCCAAAAATAACTATTTTTCAAAAGTATTTTAATCTGTTCTGGTAACCTTAAGCTCTGGTACCACGTGTAACACCCCACGTCCATTTATGTCACTCACAAAGGGAATGCATTAACTTCCATGGAGGTTATAGGTGAATATAGAATAGAAAAATTACAACAAGACAGATAATAAATAGTACTTGGAAATCTAAAACTTCATTTTACTGCAGCGGAAATTAAACATGTTTGTTACATCATAAAACCATAGATCATAACCAAGTACAATATCCATCTTCATAAAAACAAAATACATAATCCCATTACATAAATAGCCATTGAAAAGATAACAAGCTGGACTTTACTTCAATGGTCCAAGCTTTCCAAAGAGAGATGAAGCAATTCAATCAAACTCCACTAGAGCTGGGCCCAACCTGAGGACCTGGAGGGGAAAAAGGATAGAAAAAGAGGGGGTCAGACATAAAGTCTGGCGAGTATGATAATTCTAACAATACTATTATCAAAATAAGTAGACTAAGGCATAAGCTGGAAGACAAGTAAATGTCTATGAACTCTTAGGAAGATAAAGATAGCGTTTAAAATAACGTTAAAGATAACGGTAAAGGCACACCTAATTACTAACGAATGATTACTACACTGCACCGCACATTACTACACTGCACCACACCAGTCACCCTATTGTTTGATCCCACTTGCTTCACACAGAAACTTTATAAATAGCCTTACGTATCCCTAGCTGACTACATAGGTGCCGTCTGCCCCTATCTCCACTCGGTGTACCCCACTACCCACTTTCGATCGGCTCCCTACTCGTAGATACCGTGCTGGCCCCACAGTGGGGTGTATCACTCCCCTAAAGTGGCAACCCGATACAACTTGAGAATGCACGGCTTATACCTACACGATGCAACGTCTTACCTACCAGCCCGGGTCCACACACGCATACGAAACCCGTTGGACTAGCGTTGCCACCGCTCCCCGTTTTGGCCTCTTATAGTCGAACCCAGCATGCGTGTCCCGTCCTCGACTTGGGTCGAGCCCACAAAGATACATTTGGGATACTGGTCGAAATGGACCCCCACAAGCTACCCACCTAAGCTTGTCACTAGTATATCCCACTTAACCCTCTTAGTCATGTTCATTTACATGTGTGTTTGGTTAAGTCTTACTAATCGTATTTCACATGCCACTGAGGGCACCCCCTAGATTCCTCATGCCACCCAAGGCACCTACTTAACCCCCATGTCCCACCTTACATGTTTATCTGGTTAAGTATTTCTTAATTCATTCAGGCCATAACCTCATAAAGACCTCTCACATTAGAATGGCATTTATGGCAGCTGGATTTGCCAGGCGGGTCCGGGCAGTCTTACACCATAAAAGAGTCTAACCTCGTGTCTTTACAACCGTTATGCTTTAGTTTAGGCCTAGGACCTCTCACATTGGGCTGACATTTGTGACCACTGGATTTGCCGGGCGGGTCCGGGCAGGTTTACGTCACAAACGAGTCCAACCTCGTGTCCTAAGCATTGATTAACACTTAAAATCTTTTACCCTAGTTTTAATAATTCCCTATTCAAATTATTAATTAAGTCAACTTTTAATGATGTCCATAATTGACTCAATTATGGCCATCCACTTATGGCATGCAAAATCATATCAATTGCACCCCAACTTTTTAATATTAAATCCTTAATATTACCCATACCCCACGTTTATACGTTCGCTTATTCAACGCATAATATAGGCTAGACTTGTATAGTCTAACACCTAGCACAAAGATAAATTATCACAACATATAGACAATTAAAATAAATCTAATCATAATAGGGGTGAAACTTGCATAAACTACACATGTTAAGGATCAAAAGGTGTCAACTTGTTAAATGTCTCAATTTATATGATATGATCATAGCGCAAATCTATACATAAACTTGCATATGGGGTTTTTAGGCAACATAATGATGGTGTGCACTAACATAGGATATCACATATGTCATAGCATAATTCTAGATGACATAATATATGTCTTGGCATATGTTCATAACTTTTCTAATCAATCTAACTTGCATATGTGACTTGTCATATAGATCAACATAACCCAAACATGATGATTTAATTAATATGAACCAACTAGCATAGATGGTAACATCATGGCCTTTTTAACATGTATGATTCATCACAACTTAGCGTAGAAACTTTCAACATACATAACATCATCATAGCATGATTTACAACATATAAGATATCATCATCACATAACATTGGATTTACAATATACATGATAGCAAAATGGGTTTACAACAACATATATGATAATTCACATCATCTACTCATAATCCATTCATAACTCAACCTAATTAAAATGATAATAATCTTGTTAAGATCATCATACTCACAATTTAGAGAAGAAAAGAGAGAGTTTTGCTTTGCTTTAGGGTTGAGAGAATAAGAATTGAATTTGCTTTTCTTCTTTCTTAGTTGGCGGCGGCTCCATTGATTTCCATCGCGACGGTAACTATTCTATTTTAATTAGGTTTAGGGTTAGCATTAGGATGTATTTATAGGTGTAGGAAGTTATTTAGGACCATTAGATTAACCCTGAACCATGAGAACTAATCAAATGCAAAATCTGCATTTGAGCGAATCGGCCCACGGGTTGACAGCCAAACACCCTGGATTAACCCCTAGTCGACCCAACGGGGGTCGGGTCGACCTCAAAAATGGGCCGGTTCGGTTATTCCCCCTCCCAATTCGTTGTTTTGAACTTTTTCGCATATTTATTTATTTAATTTTTAAATTATATATATATATATATATCAATATATATATATTTCTCTGCGCAACCCATTTCACTTAATTCTTTTCTAAAAATTAAGTATACTTTAATTTGTGAATTTTAATGTTATAAAATTACGGGGTGTTAAAGTTCGCGAGATGATAGAATGTATTAGCTTAGAGATTAGAAGTCATAAACTAGATTGGCTTGTGTGGAATGAGAAGACCAAACTTATGGAGATTATGATAAAGAACTACAATTCGATGGAGTTATATGCCACTGAGAGAGAAAAGATGGGTTTGATCCAATCTGACATGAACATAAACAAGATTTCAACTATGCTAAAGACAGGCTTCTTGAATGCATGTTATTCCAATGACTCTAGCACTACAGAAAGCCCTAAAGTGATCAACCTCAATCCAATGTCACCGAATATAGCCAAACCCATTTCACCTGTTTCTTCAACTAAAGATAAAGGCAGTGCGCATAGAAATACCAGTCCTTATGACCAAATACTGCCTCCTCTAGGATACAAAGCTTCGCCTGACATCATCATCAATACGCCAACGACTGTCTCTACATCTGGGCGTAAGATGGGCAGTGGGTCGATCACAAGAAGTAAGAAGACCGAGCTCTTGAAGGGGAATGATGATGACAAAGGTTGAAACAAACGTGTCTGTGTAACGACACCGCGAAATCCGGTAGGCTTTGCAACCATCCCTTCATCCTCCAGTACAACAGGTAAAACCCACCGTGGCTTACAGTGGTACCCCAGACACCTTGTTTTACGGCGACCCTTTCGGGATCCCCCGGCCGCAGCCTACCAAGCCTAAAAAGGGACATGTGGGGGTAAGAGTCTCCCGTTCGCCACCAAACCGCGAAGCGAGAACCCCTCATCATGCTGCATCCTATTACCAGGCATGCCAAACAAGGACTGGTATGTAGCTTCTCGGACTTCCAAATTAAAACTACTGTGTGTTTAAGAAATACTTCACTATTATGTTTTAAATCAAATAGTTTGTAAAAACTAATTTTAAAGTTATTCTCAAATTTTTATTTCGTAACAAATTTATACTCCATATTCCTCAAAATAGCTTAAATTAAAATTTAAAATTGGTTCTGAAATTCCGGGTTGTTACAATCTCCACCACTTAAAAACTTTTCGTGCTCGAAAAGGAACGAAGCTAAAAGAGTTTAATTAACTAACTCATCTTTCATTCTTTAATTCGTTTCTATAATTTTATTAGCTGAGCTAATAATTACACTACACAACCATCAACCAATTAGTTGACTAAATTTTTAAATATATATAATTTTTGTATATTCAAAAATCATATTTTCTAAAATAGATTATATATAATCCCAAATATGTTAATTATAAGCTTGTCACTCTCAACTCATTCTAGGGCATTACTAACCCCATCTCTAATGAGTTTTCTCATTTTAGGATACTGCTGATCCTATCTCTAATGAGTATTCTTATTGGATATTACTAATTCAATCTCTGATGAGTCTTTTGTTCAGTTCTAATGAGTTGTATTCCCAGAGTTAACGTACTCGAGTTTTGAACGGTCTTCGTCGATTTTGCGATCGATTAGCTCCGGGCGAACCCGAGCCGTTACAGTCTGTCTCAATTCTACATAGGATCAAGTCAATTTAATATGAAGAATGCTATGTAGTCTGGTTTGTTTTGTTAGATTAGTTATGTATGTAAGCTTTAAACATGTCATGCATTACTTTCTTGCATGGAAGTGCTACTAGTTGATATGTAGACTACATATCACCTAAACTATATTTTATTTTATTTTGTAATAAATAAAAGAGTGTTACAGACCACTTTAAAAACCGTTCGGCTCTACCAAAAAGTATATCGTAAAATAAAAAAAAAATTAAGTGATGTCGACATACATAAAACCCCATGTTAGCATGAAACAGAAAAAAAAATAATTTAATTCCCTCCAAAATTAGTTATCGCATCTCTCTACTTCAAAATTTCATGTCTTCTAACTCATTTTTCTCTATAATAAAATTCTGAAATAATATGTTAATGGCCTCCTCATGAAATACCAACCAAAACAACACGTTCTCCTTTCCTATGACTCCTCAAGGTCCTTTTCAATGTACCACGGTTGCACGTGTGATCAAATTAGAAGAATTCATGAAGGATACCCTGCAATTACTCGTTGAAATATAATGAATGCAATACATATGGTAAGATAGCAAGAGAAACAATGGAAGATCATCATGAATATTAAAATTTTTATATTGGATAACGAGTCTAATGCAGTTGTGATAGAAGATGATTCATCTAATATTCAAGTTCATAACCCTATGGAAGAAGAAAAATAGGAAAAAAAGATGGATGAAGATGATCCAGTAATTTGTGTTGGCGAAGTGTGTTTTGATAAAGTAGGGAACGTAATCGGACAAAATGGAGAATTTTTCCTTTATTACCCAATTCACAAATCCACAATTGTCAAAAACACTTAGTATTTAGGTATCGTGTATTCGTTAATATTCATTGTATAACACTATATTCGCGAATATATTCGCTAATATGTGTTTTACGATCTCGTGTGTTATGTTTGTAACAAAGTATAATGTATAAATAATATTCTTATTTTTAAGATTATATAATTCTCTAGTTTATTAATCTATAGATTTAAGGGAAGTATTAGCTATAAAACTATTCCTTAATCTAGATTAGTTTTAGATATTAGGTATTAAAACTATGTTAGTTTTAAGGACAATGTCTTAGTTTGATAAAAGGTAAGTTCCATAATAATTTTAGGGGCAGTATTATAGGGTATTTAGAGACAAAAGGATTTTTTTTTCGTTGACAAAGGAGGAAGACAACTATAAAATAGGATATCAGAGTAAGGGGAGTTATGTGACATCCCACGTTTGTTAATGTCACTCTTTAACTGAATGCATTAAGTTTTGTGAAACGTTATAGGTAAACAGAAACAGAAACATCACAAGATAGATATAAAATAACAACCAAATTTAAAACTTAATTTTCCAAATAGAAAACATCGTGGTCCAAAACCTAGCTACAACATAAATCTGAAGTACAGAAAACCCATTACATTAAATTAAAACATTTGCCTTCTACTAAAATCATCAGAGTATAGTAACATAAAAGCATAGTCTCCAAAAAGAGCCATATCAGAGTAGACAGGAAATCAAAGCGGTACACTTAAGTAGCTCCAAGCAGAATGAAAGAGAGAATCCTAATCAAGCCTGAGTATTCCCACCCTGAGAACCTGGGGGAAAGGAAGAGATAGAAAAGGAAACAAAAATGGTCAAACATAAAGTCTGGCGAGTCCGGTTACTTTTAGCATATAAATAAGTAAAAGCATTATGACAGGCATATAATCTGGATGAGAGAGATAAAAGTATCATAAGACAGGTATAACAGACTGAGCAGGATATACAAAATAAACAGAAAAGAATATATTGCGCTTCCCAAGTACTTTTCTCTACACCAATACTAGTATAACAGAAACAGAATTATCCCAACAGAAATAGATGGTAGACTTAGGTGTACTTATAGTGACTGGTTTTACCTCCAACAATAATAACAACCAGCCCAGTAGAAATGATAGGTGCTACCCCCAACGATAATAACGGGCTCCTAAACAAGGAGGACTATATGTACCCTAATTACTACCCCAATCGATCGGCTCACTATCCTGTAGATACCATGTGATGGCGCAACAGTAGGATGTATCACTTCCTAAAGTGGTAACCCTTTTTTTAGAGGCACAGCCATGTCTACTGATGCTATAGTGTCTTATTATCCCAAATAAGCGGATTCCTGCACCCACATGAGTCCGACGGAATGCACCATCAACACCCCCACTCAGATGAACCTCTTATACTCAGGTCAGTAAGCGTGCCCTGACCCCTACCTAATTCGGGGTCCCCTTTTGATACCAAGATGGGTTACTGACTAATACAGGTCCCACATAACAGATGATACAAGTCACCCCCTAGGCTTGTATCCCCACTACTAGGATTTTGACAGGTTATGCCTAATAGATTAACAAGCCCGCATAACCCCACCATATAAAATAGGTTAAGTTTGTCGGATTTATATAACTCGCCCCCACATATTTAACAAATTAACTTAACCCCTCATTGATTCAAGCAAGTTTACTTAACCCTTACACAATTTTGACATGTTCATATATACCCCCCCCCCCACAGATTTAAACATATCGAGTATTACAAGTTAACATGTTATTATAATTATTCCACTCACATTTGTTAATGCACCTGACCTCTCATATTAAGTCGACCACTTGTGGATGTTGGATATGTCGGGCGGTTCCGGGCAAACTTCTACCATAAGTCGAATTAACCTCGTGTCTTAGCACCATTACATGTATATTTACGCACTAGACCCCTCACATTAGATTAACCACTTTTGGATGCTGGATTTGCCGAGTGGTTCCGGGCAGACTTCTACCATAAGTGTAATCTAACCTTGTGTCTAAGTGTGGTTAAAGTTTCTATTTACTGTAAATTTAGGCATATTCATTCTTAAACAATTTTTCATGTTCATCACAGGTTTTTCCCTGAATCCTAGTTTGATTCATGATACAACTTATGCCCTAAATTAAAGTTTTATATCAAGGTATAGATTATGCCTCCAAATCCCAATCATGTTTTACAATACAAGTTATGCCCCAATTTATCATTCCCAACCATTCCCAATTTCATTCATTCACATGTTTCAGCGATAGGCCTAGGCTCGAAGGTAGCCTGCCTATAAAAATAAACAGGGAAGGAGGGAGAGAAGAGAACAAAATTAGGCATAATAACAAGACAGGCATATGATAACAGAAATAGGCATAGTAGCAGAATGGGCATATGATGACATAATTAGGAATAATAACAGAATAGGCATATCAGGAATAGGCATATGAGAAATAAATAGTAGATTAGGCATACAAGTAATGGCAGATCTGTTTAGTTATGATTCAGGTTATTAACAGGCACAGGTTTAGATCTAACTCATAAACATGTCAGGATTACTTTTTAAATGTTTATATCTAAAATCAACATAACTCACTGGCACTGGATCTAAAGAATGGATAAATGACTGTTGATGTTGTAGTAGAGATTCTTCTATACATATAAGTTATTGTTGTAGAAGAATAGGCTAATTCAATCTGAGTTTGGGTGGCACCTCGTTGCCTCCCTTGTTTTTGATGAATAAAACAATATAAATGAGGTCCTATTTATAGCCTACGGTCAACGAATCTGGTCAAGAAACAAGTCCCGGTTCATAGAATGGATCTGCCCCATATCTGTGAGGGGTTGACCTTAGGGTCGACACCCCCTTGTAGGGGCCGACCCATGGGTCGACGCCCATGGGACATGGGGTCGACCCCTAACAGGTAGATTTCCCTCCCTTTCCCGCTCTTCGATTTTTGATTTTCTGGACTTGATTATATATATATAATACTTATGTGCATACAAACTTCACACCTTAATAACATCTTCATACGATGTCCGTTTTACGCAAATTCGGAATCTATCTTAAGCAGAATTCCAGGACGAACGCAATGGCATATTCCGTTTTAATTAATTCCCAATATTTAATTAAGTATTATTTAGTTTATCATTATAGTTTTCATTAAAATTACGGGGTGTTACATTCTCCCTTACTTAATGGATTTCTTCCCAGAAATCTCTAAGTTAAGAAGAATGTATATCCTAACATCCATCATCCATCTCTCATCCACCAATCACAGGCATCTATTGTCCTTAAAAGATTTCTAATGCTTATATGAACATATGCAATAGTCTGTGTGTATGTCCCTATGCTAATGCGAAGGATCAGGCAGCCTACCGATTCAGTCGACCTCCTTAATGCAATGTATGTTAGTGCCAAGAATCCAGCATGTATGTAAATAATCCTAATATATCATGTAAATGCTATATGCATGCACAATCATCCCTCCAAATGCAACATCCATATGATGATACACTCATTTCCATCCATTAAATAAGAAAAATGCACATGCATCCATATGCAGTATGAGAGTGATTGAGCCGATCTAGTGCATAGTGTGCGTGTTATGCATCCACGAGCAACCATTAGTAAACACTTGCATCCACTTGCATCCATCAAATGTAACATATCTCAAACACATGTTTACATCCATTGGTTTCCTCCCTAAAGGTCAAAGATTTGATTGATAAGATATACTTAAATGATAGAAGCAAGTGCGAATAAAAGCTTTGGAAAAGAAGTTAAGAACATATCCTTGAAAAGAAAAAGGTACAAAGTGCGAATTTTATCTTCAGTCTCCTAAGTTGCATCCTCGAGGTGTTCTTCCCATTGAACTTTCATCAACTTGACCTCTCGGTTGCATAGCTTCTTAACCTCTGATCCAAGAATACGGGTAGGAACTCGTCTAAATGTTGCCTTTCGTTCCACCTCTACTTCCTCAAGCATACTCGACTCAACTATTTCTACGATATAAAGTAGGCACTTCTGCAAATGAGAAACATGGAAAACATCATGAACACCCATCAATCTCTCTAGTAGCTTTACTCTATAGGCCATTTGGCCAATCCTTTCTGGTATAGGAAAAGGTCCTACAAACCATGGTGCCAGTTTCCCTGCAGATCCAAAGCGAACCACATTCCTTAAAGGTGATACCTTGATGAAAACCATATCTCCCACCTCGAACTCAATGTCAGTCCTTCTCTTATCTGCATAGGACTTCTACCTATCCTGAGCTGTCTTCGTGCGTCTATGAATAAGATCAATCTTCTCTGAAGTTTCACTAATCATCTCAGGTCCAAGTAGAAGACTTTCCGTAGACTCCCACCAACAAGTTGGTGATCTACAAGGTCGTCTATACAATGCCTCGAAGGGTGCCATGCCAATACTAGCCTGATAACTATTGTTGTAGGCGAACTCTACCAATGGAAGATGCTCTTCCCAATCCCCTCCGAAGTCTAGGATACACAGTCTTAAAAGATAAGAACTCTATTCACCCTTTCCGTCTGCCCATCGGTCTGAGGGTGATAAGTGGTGCTCAAACACAACTGTGTACCTAATGCCTCCTGTAAGCTCTTCTAAAACTCACTAGTAAATATGGGGTCATGATCACTCACTATACTAGAAGGTACTCCATGTAGACGGACTATCTCACGAAGATAAACTGCAACCAACCATGCTGCTGTCCTCTTACTCTTAATAGAAATGAAATGAGCGCTCTTAGCAAGCTTGTCAATTATAACCCAAATACTGGTGTTGCCTTTCCTCGATCTAGGCAAACCATCAATGAAATCCATAGAGACGCTCTCCTGCTTCAACTGTGGAGGATGAAGTAAACAACTGGGCTTCTTTTTCTCAGCTTTAACTTGCTGGAAAATCAAACATCGAGAAACAAACTCCGCTACATCTTTCTTTATCCCAGTCCAAAAGAAAACCCTCTTCATATCTCTATACATCTTATCACCGCCTGGATGGATAGTCATCCTAGAATGATGGGATTCCTCAAGGACTGTCTTTAATAGACTTCCAACTCGGGGAACACAAGGCCTTCCATCTCGTCGCAACCACCCTCTATCATCTATGGAATATTTATTGAGGTGACTAGAAGTCTCCTCTCTACTGAGTCTATCTAAGATGTCTGTTATCTATGGGTCCTCTCGCTGCGAAGTCCCTATCTGATCAATAAGAGTAGGTCGCACCTCTAAGGATGCCAACAAACCAGGCATAAGATCCATAGATGGCCCAAAATCAAAGGTCGATATATACTCCAAGCTCCGCCTCTCTACGAATGGTGGACTCAAAGTCATCCTCTTTCTACTCAGTGCGTCCGCTACCACATTATCCTTGCTAGGGGTATAAGCAATTTCTAAGTCATAGGACGCTAGGAACTCCATCCATCTTTGTTGCCTCAAATTGAGATCCTTCTGCGAGAACAAATACTTGAGAGATTTATGATCGGTATACAAATCGAACTTCTTTCCAAGTAGATAATGGCGCCAAGTCTTAAGCGCGAATACAATGGAGGCCAACTCTAAGTAATAGGTAGGATAGTTCTTCTCATGAACTCTCAATTGTCTACCTCCATAACATACTACCCTTCCCTCTTGTATCAAAACGACATTGAGCTTTGTATCCCATGCATATGTATATACCGTGAACACATTGTTCCCATCAAGCAAAGTCAAAACTGGGGCTGTTGTTAGAGACCTCTTCAATCGCTGAAAAGCATCCTTACAATCAATATCCCAAGAAAAGGTTAAATTCTTCTTCATTAGTCTGGTGAGTGGTGTTGATATCTTTGCGAAGTCCTTAATGAACTTCCTATAATAGCCTGCCAAACCAAGGGAACTCCTCACCTATGTTGCATTCTTTGGAATCTTCCAATCTGGAACTACAACTACTTTCGCGGGATCCTTTGCTATTCCATCCTTGGAAACCACATGCCCAAGAAATCTCACTTTCTTTCTCCAGAAATGACATTTGGAGAATTTTTCCTTAAGCTGGTGCGCTCGGAGTGTCTTCAAAACCTCCCTTAAATGTAGGGCATGCTCTTCCTTTCTCTTCGAGAAGGTTAGGATGTCATCCAGAAAGACTACAACGAACTTATTCAAAAACTCCCAAAACTCCCTACTCATCAGATCCACAAAATAGGCAGCTGCATTCGTCAACCCAAAAGCATGACAAGCCACTCGAAGAAACCATGTGGAGTTCTGAAAGCGGTCTTGTCTATACTGTCCTCGGTCACCCTCAACTGATGAAAGCCCATGGCCAAGTCTAACTAAGAGAAAACAGATGCACCAACAAGCTGGTCAAACAGATCATCTATCCTCGGAAGTGGGTGCATATTCTTCTTAGTGAGTTTATTCAACTCTCTGTAATCAACGCATAAGCGAAGTGATCCATCTGCCTTAGTTGCGAATACAACTGGAGCACCCCATTAACATATGCTTCGCCTAATAAATCATTTCTCAAGTAGCTCCCCAACTTGCTTGCTGAGCTCTCTCCTTCCCTAGGAGCCATGTGGCTCACAGGTAATGCGACTGGCTTATCATTGTCCACCAAGTATATCTGGAAATCAATATCGTGCCTCAGAGGTAAGCCCCTAATCTCCTCAAAAACATCTGAATACTCACATACTACCGGTACATATCGCAAGTCATCGACAAATGCTTCAAGTGGTTCTAGGAAGCTAAGCATGACAGACCCCTTTCGGTCACCAGAAATCTCGAGAATCCTCCCATGGCAAGTCAAAAGTCTAACGGCCCTCCTCTCACAGTCTTGAATGGCACCATAAATGGCTAGCCAATCCATCCTTAGAATCATACCATAGCCCATAAAACGAAGCACAGATGCATCGCACTCAAACTCGACGCCCAACATAGATATCCTCAAACCCCGACGAATCATAGACAGATGAGACGTCCCCCCAATGGGGTTTGAGACAACAACAGGATCCAAAACCATACTAGTACTAAGGTGCAGAAACTCAACCACATAATCAGATATAAAAGAACGCGAAGCGTAAGAATCAAAAAGAGTTCTAACATGATGACTGGAAAGAGAAATCAAACCTTCAACGGAAACTTTCCTACCTCTATGCGGTACACCGGTCATGGGAGCATGCATCTGCCCTCCAGAAGATCCTTCCTTTTGGCCCTATCCTTGCTTCTTCGGGTAGTCCTTAATAAGGTGTCCGACCTCTCCACATTGGAAACAAGCATTCTTACTTTTTCTGCAATCTTTGCTTAAATGACCCACGCGTCCACAAGTATGGCATTTCCTCTTTTCTCGGGCTTTGTCGTTCTTTCCGCCTTCCTTTTGTTGTTGTTGTTCTTCCTTGTGCCATACTTTCTTGTTTTGCATTTCATCAATCACAGCCTCTTTCTTTTCACCTTTATCTTCTTCGTTCATCAATGCCATATCCACGAGTTTCTCGAAAGTTGCCCCCATCGGAATATGAGACATCACCAATCCATGGAGCGGTTCATTTAATCCTCTTGCAAACCTCAGAGCTTTCTTATGTGGGGAATTTACTAGCACCAAACCTCACCAATTTATTGAGCTTATCGACATACTCTTTGATAGACATGCCTCCTTGCTTAAGTGCCAGCAACCTTTCCATTTGCATACATTGCTCGGCTTGAGAAAGAAACTTCATCTTGAATCTCTACCGGAAATCATCCCAAGTCTCAACTAGACGCCCTTCTTGTGTCACTTCCCACCAGAACGATGCCTCATCTTTCAGCTGCCAAACGGCCAACTGAATCTTCATACGGTCCTCAGCCTCAAAAATCCCAAACAAATCCTCCATCTCTTTAAGCCAATTCCTTGCTTCTACAAAAGTATCATTTTCTCGGAATGGCTTTCGTCCCATAGCATAGAAATCCTTGCATTTCTTAAAGAAATTATTCGCTCGCGGAGGAGGAGGAGGAACATCGGCTGCAGCTAGGGGAGGGGCGTCTTCTTGGCCTATGGCAGGCGTCGTATCCTCAATATACCTACGGAACTAAGCCGGTATCATAACACCCTCGGGAAGAATTGGTTCCCCAGACATGCTGAAAAGAAAAGGAAAAGGGATTCAAATAGAGAGTCGAAAGATATTTCATATGGCTTTGGGGAATATGTTTTCCAAAACAGACTTTTCTTTGAAAATGCTTTCTTTTTAAAATCTTTTGAAAACAATTTTTGAAACTTTTTATCCGATCTGGTAACCTTCAGCTCTGATAACAAATGTGACACCCCATGTCCGTTAATGTCACTCTTTAACAGAATGCATTAAGTTTCATGAAGTGTTATAGGTAAACGGAAACAGAAACATTACAATACAGATATAAAATAACAGCGGAATTTAAAAATTTATTTTCCAAATAGAAAACATTATGGTCCAAAACCCAGTTACAACATAAGTCTGAAATACAGAAAACCCATTATATCAAATTGAAACATCTGCCTTGTACTAAAATCGTCAGAAAGCATAGTCCTCAAAAAGGCCCACAACAGAGTTGACAGGAAATCAAAGCGGTACATCTAAGCAGCTCCAAGTAGAACGAAAGAGAGAATCCTAATCAAGCCTGGGTATACCCACCCTGAGAACCTAGGAGGAAGGAAGAGAGAAAAGAAAAAAATGGGTCAGACATAAAGTCTGGCTAGTCCAGTTACTTTTAGCATATAAAAAAGTAAAAGCATCAGACAGGCATATAAACTGGATAAGTGAGGTAACAGTATCATAAGATAGGTATAACACACTGAGCAAGATATACAGAATAAACAGAACAGAATATATTGTGCTTCCTAAGTACTTTTCTCTGCACCAATACTAGTATAACAGAAATAGAATGATCCCAGCAGAAAAAGATGGTAGACTTAGGTGTACTTTGGTGACGGGTTTTACCCTCAACAATAAGAACATGCAGCCCAACAGAAATGACAGGTGTTACCCCCAATGATAATAATGGGCTCCTAAATAAGCAGGACTAGATGCACCCTAACTACTACCTGTAATACCCCACATTCGTTAATGTCACTCATAAAGAAAATGCATTAAGTTTCGTGAAGCGTTATAGGTAAACATACACATAACTTTACAAGACTGATATAAAAGATAGAAGCGAAATTTAAAATTTTATTTAAAACATGATTCATAACATCGTGGTCCAAAATATCACAAGTCTGGAACTACATAAAAACATTACAATAATATAAAGCTTCTATCTTGTACCATCGGAGTACAGAAATACATAAAAGAAAAAGCATAATTCCCCAAAAGAGACAAAGCCATAGTAGAAAAGACAAGAACTTGAGCAATACTTCAAAAGAAGCTCCCAGCATATGATAACTAAGTCCTGATTAAGCCTGAGTATTCCCACCCTACGAACCTGTGGGGAGGGGGGACGGAAGAGAGAAGAGGAAACAAAAAGGATCAGACATAAAGTCTGGCAAGTCTAGTTACTTTTAGCAAGTAAATAAGTAAAAGTATCATGACAAGCATATAAAGTGGATAAGAAAGATAACACTATAAAAAAGCGGGTATAAAAGGTAACCATGATAGAGTGTGTATGCTTCCCTAACGATTACACTGCACCAATACTAGTATAACTATAATGAGATGATCCCAACAACTATAAATGGTAGACTTAGGCGTACTTCTGGTGAGAGGTTTTAACCCCATACAATCCACAGGCAGCCCAATCCTAACAGGCTCCTAAACTTTACCAGAGTCCAGATGTACCCTAATCACTACCTTAATCGATCAGCTCCCTACTCCGTAGATACCCTATGCCAGTCCCGCAGCAGTAGGTATCACTTTCCTAAAGTGGCAACCCTTCGTGATGTGCACAACTATATCTACTGGTGTCATGGTCGTCTTATCCCCCTCTACCAAGCCTATGCACGCACATGTCCCCGGTCGGTTTGTGCCGCCCACACCATCTTCCATGTTTGGATCTCTTACAATCAGCCCAATAAGCGTGCCCCACTCCGACCTAGGGCGGAGTACTCGTTCGATACCATTATATAGGTTACTTGACTGAAACAGGTCCCACACACAAGATGATACAAGCTCTTCCCCTTGTCTTGTATCCCCACTAGGATTTCTATCGGTTATGTATCCTATTGGTGTCTTTAATTACATAACCCTATCATTTCTACAGGTTATGCTTACCTAACGGTGTCTTTAATTACATAAAACTAACCGATTAAGTTTATAGGCCAATATATAAATATTACCCACCCTACCTAGATTTACTTAACCCACCCACTGTTCAAACAGACTTACTTAACCCCTATTCAAGTTCATGTTCATACAATCCCTATGGACTCAACTAGGTTATATATTCCATTTCATTACCATGTCCATTTATGGTTATAATGTGCTAGACCTCCCATATTAAGCCTACAATTTGTGGATGCTGGATATGCAGGGCGGGTCCGGGCAAACTTATTCCACAAATCGGGATTAACCTCGTGTCTTGGCATGTCTCGTGTTTGTGCACCTAGACCCCTCACATTAGATTCACCACTTGTGGTCGTTGGATATGCCAGGCGGTTCCGGGCAGACTTCCACCACAAGTGTAATCTAACCTTGTGTCTAGGCGCAATTACACTTTCTAATTACTGTAATCCTAGGCATTTCATTATTAGCCAATTTTACCTATGTCATTATAGGTTTCATGCCCCTTTTCCCCAAATATGTTCTTAATGAATTATATGCCCAAATTCATGTTTTTAAACATTATTCAAGTTAATCCAAATTCCCCTTTTCAAGTTATGTCCAATTTTAACGTTTTTTCCCTCATTCCCAAACTAACGCATTCGCATAATTTTAGCGGCATGCGTAGGCTAGAAAGTAGCCTGGCTATATAAAATAAAAGGGAAAGGGGGTGAAGGGTGGATGGCAGAAACGATTATTGACCTAAATATATAATGGCATAATGATAAGATGGACATATAATAATAGATCTAGTGAACTTGTAATAATAAAACTGGTTCTAACATAGTAAGGATGTCATAATAGGCATGATTAGATCTAAACGAGGATTTTGATGTCCAATTAATGACATATCCAAATTAACCACAATATGAAAGGTACAATATGATCTAAATAGTAAATTAGATCTATAGTTCAAAAGTAGATCTGACATAATAAAGGTTGAGATTCAAGTCATAATTATATCAGGATATCATAGGTTCAAAAATTTCAATAGATCTGACATGATTCATTCACAAGCATAGATCCAAATTACAGTCATATCATGTTTTACTTTTAATAATTTAAATCTAAAGGTAACTTAAATTCACAGTGTTTGGATCTTAGAAAAATAGAAGGAGAAAGGCGAAGGTTGAATCACAGATCTACACTTGAATCTCAAAACTTGATTGCAGAAGAAGAAAAGAATTTGATTCAATCCAGGCACCGACATCATTTAGGCCTTCATTGATTTCCGTGTGAGAAAACAAGAGAAATGAGGCCGTATATATAGCTGCCAGCCCCCAAAACTGACCTGCCACGTCAGCCCTAGGGAGGTTGACCCCCCATGGGGTCGACCCATGGGTCGACACCCCCTTGAGGGGTTGACAGAGGGGTCGACTCCCTTGGGCGAGATTTTTCCCGCTACCCGAATTTCTACGATTTTGAATTTTGAACTGAGATTTTGAACTTCTGGACCCTATATATATGTATGTATGTATGTATGTATGTATGTATGTATATATCTTGCGCATATACAAACTTCAAACCTTCATAACTTCTTTACACGGTATCCGTTTTACGCAAACCAAATGTCTATCTTGACCAGAATTTCGAGACAGACACAATGTCACAGTTTGTTTACCTTAATTCTGATTATTAAATTAATTATTCTCTAATTTGTCCTCTTTAAATGTTGTTAAATATTACAGGGTGTTACATTCTACCCTACTCAAAGGATTTTGTCCGTGAAATCTCCAAGTTAAGAAGAATGCATATCCTACCATCCATCACCCATATACTCATCCACCGATCACAGGCATCCATTGTCCTAAAAAAATTCTAATGCTTAAATGAACATATGCAAAGTTGTGTGTATATGTCCCAATAATAATGCGAAGATCACGCCGTCTACTAATTCAGTTGACCTCCTTATTGCAATGTATGTTAGTGTCATGAATCCAATTATGTATGCAAATAATCCTTTTATAACATGTCAATTCTATATGGGTGCACAACCATCCATCCGAATGCAACATCCATATGATGATACATCCATTTCCATCAATTAAAAGAAGAAAAATGCACACATGTCCATATGTTGTATGAGAGTGATTGAGCCGATCTAGTGCCTAATGTGTGTGTATATGCATCCACGAGCAACCACTAGCAAACACTTGCATCCACTTGCATCCATCAAACATAACATGTCTCAAACACATGTTTACATCCATGGGATTCCTACCTAAAGGTCGAAGATTCGATCGATAGGATTTACTTAGATGATAGAAACAAGCATAAATAAAATGTTTTGAAAAGGATTTAAGGACATACCCTAGAAAAGAAAAGGGTACAGAGCACGAATCTTGTCTTCAGTTTCCCAAGTCGCATCCTCCGGGTTATCTCCCCACTGAACCTTTATCAACTTGATTTCTTTATTGCGTAGCTTCTTATTTTCTGATCCAACAATACGAGTAGGAACTCGTCTGACTGTCGGCTCCTGTTCCACCTCTACTTTCTCTAATATACTTGGCTTAACTACTTCCACTTTATCATGTAAGAACTTCCGCAAATGAGAAACATGGAAAACGTAATGAACGCCAGAAGTCCCTTGGGTAGCTTTACTCTGTAGGCCATTTGGCCAATCCTTTCTGTTATGGTAAATGGCCTTACGAATCTTGGTGCCAGTTTCCCTATAGATCCAAACCGAGCCACATTTCTCAATGGAGATACCTTTATGAAAACCGTATCTCTTACTTCAAATTCAATGTCAGTCCTTCTCTTGTCTGCATAGGACTTCTGTCTATCCTGAGTGGTCTTCATTCGTCGCCTAATAAGTTCAATCTTCTTGGATGTTTCTCTGACCATATCTGGTCCAAATAATAGCCTTTCTGTAATTTCCCACCAACAAGTTAGTGATCTTCAAAAGGTACCATGCCAATGCTTGCTTTAAAACTATTGTCGTAAGAGAATTCTATTAAAGGAAGATGTTCTTTCCAAGTACCCCCGTAGTCTAGAATACACAGCCTCAAAAGATCCTCTATAACTTTGTTCACCCTCTCCGTCTGTATATCAGTCTGAGGATGATAAGCGGTGCTTAAATGTAACTGTGTACCCAATGCTTCTTACAAGCTCCTCCAGAATTCACTAGTGAAAACGGGGTCATGATCACTTACGATATTGGAAGGTACTCCATGAAGACGGACTATTTCTCGAACGTAAACTGCTGCCAACTATGCAGCCATCCTCTTACTCTTAACTAGAATAAAATGAGCGTTCTTAGTACGTCTATCTACTACCACCCAAATACTGGTGTTGCTTTTCTTTGATTTAGGAAAACCATCTATGAAATCCATAGAGGCGCTCTCCCACTTCCATTGTGGAACCTCCAAAGGATGAAGTAGACCATCGGGCTTCTTTTGCTCAGCTTTGACTGGTTGACAAACCAAACATTGAGAAACAAACTCTACCACATCCTTATTCATTCCAGCCCAAAAAAAAACTCTCTTCACGTCCATATACATCTTATCGCCGCTTGGATGAATAGTCATTTTAGAATGATGGGCTTCTTCTAGGACTGTCTTTATCAAACACCCAATTCGGGGAACATAGAGCCTCCTATCTTGTCGCAACCACCCTTTATCGTCTGTGGAGTATCTACTGAGGTGACTAGAAATCTCCCCTTTACTGAGCCTATCCAAGATGTCTAAAATTTGTGGATCCTCTTGTGCGAAGCTCCTATTTAATCCAGAGTAGGCCGCACTTCTAGAATAAGCCAGGAAACATCTCGGTAGAGGGTCTAAAGTCAAAAGCCGATATAAACTCCAAGCTTTTCCTTTCAACAAACAAAGGACTTAAGACCATCCTCTGTCTACTCAGTGCGTCTACCACTACATTACCCTTGCTAGGGGTATAAGCAATCTCGAAGTCATAAGATGCTAAGAACTCCATCCACCTTTGCTGCCTCAGATTAAGATCTTTCTGCGAAAACAAGTACTTAAGAGATTTATGATCGGTGTACAACTCGAACTTCTCTCTAAAGCAAATAATGACGCCACATCTTAAGTGCGAATACTATGGCAGCTAGCTCTAAATCCTGGGTAGGGTAGTTTTTCTCATGAACTCTTAGTTGTCTTCCTCCATAACATACTACCCTTCCTTCTTGCATCAGAACCGCACCAAGCCCTGTACCACATGCGTCAGTTTATACTGTAAACACTTTGTTCCCATCGGGATAGGGCAAGATTGGGGTTCTTGTCAGAGCCTTCTTCAGTCATTGGATAGCAACATCACAATCTATATCCCATGAAAACGTCAAGTTCTTCTTCGTCACCCTGGTGAGTGGGGCTGATATCTTCGCGAAGTCCTTAATGAAATTCCTATAGTAGCCCACCAATCCGAAAAAGTTTCTTACTTCCGTTGCGTTCTTGGGAATTTGCCAATCTTGAACTGCAACTACTTTTGTGGGATCTACAACTGTCCCATCTTTATAAACCACACGCCCTAAGAATCTCACATATTTTCTCCAAAAATGGCATTTTGAGAACTTTGCCTTAAGCTGATGCACACACAAAGTTTTCAAAACCTCCCTTGTATGCAAGGTATGCTCTTCCTCACTCTTCGAGAAGATCAAGATATCATCAGCAAAGACCATGACAAATTTATTTAGAAACTCCCGAAACACCCTACTCATTAGATCGAAAAAATAGATGGGTGCATTCATTAACCCAAAAGGCATTACAAGCCATTCAAAGAAACCATATGGAGTCCTAAAAGTGGTCTTATCTATACTGTCCTCGACCACCCTCAACTGATGAAACCCCATGTCCAAGTCTAACTGAGAAAATACCGAGGCACGGACAAGTTGGTCAAACAAATCATCAATCCTCGGAAGCAGGTGCCGTTCTTCTTAGTGAGTTTACTCGACTCTCTATAGTCTACACACAAGCGAAGCAAACCATCCGCCTTAGTTGCGAATACCACTGGAGCACCCCATTCAGATGTGCTTCGCCTAATAAACCCTTTCTCAAGTAGCTCCCATACTTGTTTCCTAAGCTCTCTCCATTCTCTTGGATCCATATGGCGCACAGGTAATGCAACTGGCTTTGCATTTTCCACTAGATATATGTGAAAACTGGTCTCGCGCCTTGGGGGCAAACCCCAAACCTCATCAAATACATTAGGATACTCACGGACTACTAGTACCGATCGCAGGTCATCAATAGATGGATCAAGAGACTCTAGGAAACTAAGCACGACAGACCCTTGCAGGTCACAAGAAATCTCGAGAGTCTTCCCATGACAACTCAGAGGCCTAATGACCCTCCTCTCACAATCCAGAATGGCACCATACATGGTAAGCTAGTCCATCCCTAGAATCAACCCATAGCCCATAAACCCGAGCACATATGCATCACATTCAAACTCGATGCCTAACACGGATATTCTCAAACCCCACAAATCATGGATAAATGAGCCGAACCACCAATGGTGTTTGAGACAACAACGGGATCCACTACCATACTAGTATTTAAGCATAGAGATTCAACCACAGAATTAGATATAAATGAATGTGAAGTGCCGGAATAAAAAAGAGTTCTAATAAGATGACTGGAAAGAGAAATCAAACCTTCCACGGAAACTTTCCTACCTCTATCTGGAGCAATGGTCGTGAGAGCATGCACTTTCCCTCTAGAAGTTCCTGCCCTTTGTCGTTGTCCTTTCTTATTTGGGAGCTCCCCAGGAAAGTGTCCGACTTCCCCACAACTGAAGCAAGTATCCTTCCTTCTTTTACAGTCTTTGACCAAGTGACCCTCACGTCCATAACTGTGATGCTTCCTCTTATCCTTAGCCTTGTCATTCTTTCCTCCTTTCTTTTGTTGTTGGTATTGTTGTTGTCCTTTCTTGGGCCATACTTTCTTGTTTTGCATTGTTTCCTCGGCTTTAACTTCCTTCTTTTCTCCTTTGTCTTCCTCATGCATCAAGGCCATATCAACAAGCCTTTCAAACATTGCCCCCATTGGAATATGGGACATAGGTAACCCATGAAGGGGGTTCATTCAGCCCTTTCGCAAACCGCAAAGCTTTCTTATGCGGAGTATCTACCAATTCCAACCCAAACCTTGCTAGCTGGTTGAATTTGTTTACATATTCTTTAACAGTCATGTTTCCTTGTTTGAGCGCCAAGAACCTCTCCATTTGCCTGCTTTTCTCAGCTTGGGAAATAAATTTCATTTCAAACCTCATCCTAAAATCATCCCATCTCTCCACCAGATGTCTAGCTTGGGTTACTTCCTACCAGAACAAAGCTTCATCTTCCAGTAGCCAAGCAGCTAACTGAATCTTCCTTCGATATTCCACTTCAAATATTACAAAAAGGCCCTCGGTCTCCTTGAGCCAATTCCTTGCCTCTACGAATGTTTCGGTTCCACGAAATGGCTTCCCTCCCATGACACAGAAATCTTTACAGATATTAGCAAAATTATCTGCTCTTGGATGAGGAGGAGGAGGACGAACGATGGGTGCAGTTGGGGAAGGAACGTCAACTTGATCTCCGGCAGGCGCCGTGGCCTCTATATACCTACGGAACCAACCTGGTATCGTAACGCCATTAGGGATATTAGGTTCCCAGACATGCTGAAAAGAAAAGGAAAGAGATTTAGACAAAGGATCGAAGGATATTACATATGGCTTTAGGGAATATGTTTTTCAAAGTAGCCTTTTCTTTTTTGAAAAAAATGCTTTCTTAAAACCTTTTTGAAAATAATTTTCAAATTTTTTTATCTAATCTGGTAACCTTCAACTCTGATACCAAGTGTAACACCCCACGTCCGTTAATGTCACTCATTAAGAGAATGCTTCAAGTTTCATGAAGCGTTATAGGTAAGCAGACATAGAACATTACAAGACAGATATAAAAGATAACAACGGAATTTAAAATTTTATTTAAAACATAATTCACACTACACCATAACAACCAATTTGGCACAGATGGATTCGGAGATATAATGCCGGTAATAGCTATATCATATTTGATAGTGCTCAGATCCGTATTAAACTACATTTTGCGATCTGCACCACCCCAAACGCCCTAAATCTGACCGTCCATCAACGAAGCCCTGGATTAGTTAATTTGATATGACTTTGGGCCAAATCGAATCCGGATCATATTGTGCACCACATTAGGCACTCGGAATAAAAATTTTGGCTACTCCCTTTTCCATTTGTTTTACTTTAATGGTGACCGAAAACCCAAATTAGGGTTATTGGTCACTAAATCATGCATCCACCATGGACAGGGACGAACAACCCTCTCCTTCGGCAGAAGCGCAGCGACCCTTGGTCTCCCTAGCCCTCCTTCGACAGTGCAGGTTTGTGTTTCAATTGAATTTTGCCATGCATGACTAATAGTAAGGAACAAATTGAAATCTTTGTGTGGTAGTTGATTGCTACTTTGTGTTAGTACTTCGTGTGTTAGCTGTCTTAATTGAATTGTTTTGTGTAAGTGTGTTTGTGTAAGTGTGTTAGGGACGGATCTTTGGTTATACCCTGAAATCAAAGAAATCAAATTTGAATCATGTTTTATGATAATGTAAAAAACATCTGAATGTTTGTTAGATTATGGTATAATTTTTGTTAAAATTGCCATTGGATATATGGTATAATTTTAGGTTGTGGTATATTCATGAAACAAAGAAATAACAATGAGTTAGTTTGCCATGATTTCATCGTTATTTGACTGTTTGTTTGCCTTATGCTTGAAATTTAAATTGGGTTGTCTTATAACAGTTTACTCTGTTTTGAGGCTTTAACAAGTGTACTGAAAATATTTTAACAGGTTTTTTTTGAAAATTTTAGTAGATAGATGATTACTAGACTTTCTGGTTAATATTTTAATAGGCGATCCACCAGGTGGATGCATTTTAGCTCAGGTTTAGGGTCGGGTATCCATGCTTATTAGCTTTATCCAAATGTCGAATGCCGCTGCACTTAACCTTAGTAAAAAGCTTCTTTCACTAGCATGTTTCCCTTACTTTATAGCAAAGACTTTAGTGTAAGTTATCTTGCACTACATAGTCTGCTTCAAAGAAACTGAAAGTTGCAAGTGAAAGCAGCTTTTTCCAAAGGTTAAGTGAAGGGGCATTCGATATTTGAATAAAGCTAATAAGCATGGATTACTGACCATGCATGTGAGCTAATATGCATCCACCTGGTGGATTGCCCAGTAAATTCTTAATCAAAAAGTCGAATACGTGTGTCATCCGACGATGATGATTCGATATCTTTGGAAGTTGGAGTAGGTATATATTATTTTACACTTATCTCTACGTAGTATATTACATAAGAATTGAATGGACATGTACTTTTGTGCACATCTTGAATATTCTTTCCGTTTATTTGTTCCTTTTTGTGTGTATAGGAGGATGTTCTGTATGCTAGGGTACGAACTACCTGTGTTGCAGACGGACTACACTTTAGGTGATTCTTCTTTTGGGTTTGCATTTATGACGACTATCAATTTTCCACTCCTATATACAGTAAACTTCATTTAAACGTCTATAGTCATAGCAAAACCAGTTTACAATGTGTATTCATTCATTTTTGAGACATATACTAATCGACTACACAAACACATGGACAATGCTCGACTAGTCACGACTAGTCGTCGACTAGTCTACTAATCATGATCAAACTATCGACATGAAGTATCAACTTGCTTTTTGTATGAATTTAGGCTGCATGGGTAGAAACTAGTCGAATAATCGACTAGTCGATTCGACTAGGTTGTTATTGGTTCCCAGTGAAGTATTTGTACACAAATACACTGATCGACTACCATTAAATTACACAAACACACTGATCGACACGATATGCCCTTCACTGTTATTGGTGTCCAGTGAAATTACACAAGTCCAAAATATTGAAATTATCATCTAATCCATTATATTTATAATGTGATTCCCTCAACTATACATCCAACTCTGATTCATACAGTTCTATAACATCCAATTACTCATCATCCCACATTTCAAATTCAGGTATACCCTGCAATATTGATTTTTTGTTAGACTCATTGTTGTTATCACTTTTTCTACCAGAATTAACATTCAATGGTGCATTCTGAACATACTCTGAATACATATCTTGTAAAGAAGAGGCATTATATTTCATATTTTGGACTGATTCTACAGCAGGATAAATCTTTGGAAAATAGAACTCAATTAGTTTCATTTTATCTCTGTTTTAACATACAATTAGCTCTGTATCCATGTTTGCATCTCAGTCACAGTGAGTTACAATGTCGATCTTATGTCTAGCTATGAAATATTTGTAACTTGTTTCTTGTATTTTATAGGCAGTCCTGTTGGAGATTACGGTGCTTTCATGTTGCTGGAACTCAGGCTGCAGGCTATATATCACGATTCAGTTTTGCTGCTAAATGAAACTTGAACTCCAGGCTGGCTATCGCGCTCATCTTCCCGGCCTCGACTAGAGTTTTATCAGGGTGTTATGTTTTTACCTCATTTTTGTTAATTCGTAATGTGATGAATATCTTTGACAGTTTCCTTTTATTGTATATGTTTGTATGTACATCGTGTCATGACAAACCTTGTAATGCTTTGAGTGTATATATATTGTGTTATTCTTGTGTATACTTTGTGGTATGCATGCTTTGTGTTATGAAAGATACATGCTACAGTTTCTGTTTTTATATATATACACATATATGATATATATATATATATATACATATATACATGTATATATATATACATGCACACATATATATAATTAGACACGGTCAAAGACCATGTCTGATTAGACTTTAGATACGGCAAAGAGCCGTATGTTAATAGTAGTGAGATACGGTTTGTAGCCGTATATAATAATTTAACATGACACTTTTTGATACGGCTTCTTACCATGCCTAACTTCTTTAGATACGGCTAAAAACACAGTCTAATTAGCATATATGGTGTAGTGTCATAACGTCGTGGTCCAAAATATCTCAAGTCTGGAACTACATGAAAACCATTACAATAATATAAAGCTTCTGTCTTGTACCATCAGAGTATAGAAATGCATAAAAGAAAAAACATGATTCCCTAAAAGAGACAAAGCCATCGTAGTAAAGACAAGAACTTGAGCAATACTTCAAAAGAAGCTCCTAGATGATGATAACCGAGTCCTGATTAAGCCTGAGTATTCCCACCCTGCGAACCTTGGGAGGGAATGGAAGAGAGAAGAGGAAACTAAAAGGGTTAGACATAAAGTCTGGCGAGTCTAGTTACTTTTAGCAAGTAAATAAGTAAAAGTATCATGACAGGCATATAAAGTGGATAAGAAAGATAACACTATGAAAAAGCAGGTACGAAAGGTAACCATGATAGAGTGTGTACACTTCCCTAATGATTACTTTGCACCAATACTAGTATAACTATAATGAGATGATCCCAACAACTATAAGATAGTAGACTTAGGCGTACTTCTGGTGAGAGGTTTTAACCCCATACAATCCACAGGCAACCCAATCCTAACTGGCTCCTAAACTTTACTAGAGTCTAGATGTACCCTAACATTTACCCTAATCGATCGGCTCCCTACTCCATGGTTACCCTGTGCCGATCCCACAGTAGGAGGTATCACTTTCCTAAAGTGGCAACCCTTCGTGATGTGCAAAAACATATCTACTGGTCTAACAGTCGTCTTATCCCCCTCTACCTGGCCCATGCACGCACATGTCCCCGGTCAGTTTGCACTGCCCACACCGTCCTCCACGTTTGGATCTCTTACAATCAGCCTAGTAAGCGTGCCCTACTCCAACCTAGGGCGGAGCACTCGTTCTATACTGTTATATGGGTTACTTGACTGAAACGGGTCCCACACACAAGATGATACAAGCTCTCCCCGTTTTCTTATATCCCCACTAGGATTTCCATCGGTTATGTATACCTATTGGTGCCTTTAATTACATAACCCCATTATTTCTATAGGTTATGCTTACCTAACGGTGTCTTTAATTACATAACCCTAACCGGTTAAGTTTGCGGGCCTATAAATAAATATTACCCACCCTACCCAGATTTACTTAACCAACCCACTTTTCAAACAGATTTACTTAACCCCTATTCAAGTTCATGTTCATACAATCCCTACGGATTCAACTAGGTTAAGTATTCCATTTCATTACTATGCCCATTTATGGTTATAATGTGCAAGACCTCCCACATTAAGCCTACAATTTGTGAATGCTAGGTATGCCGAGCAGGTCCGGGCAGACTTATTCCACAAATCGGGCTTAACCTCGTGTCTTGGCACGTCTCATGTTTGTGCACCTAGACCCCTCACATTAGATTCACCACTTGTGGTCGCTGGATATATTGGGCGGTTCTGGCCAGACTTCCACCACAAGTGTAATCTAACCTTGTGTCTAGGCGCAGTTACACTTTCTAATTATTGTAATCCTAGGCATTTCATTATTAGCCAATTTTACCTATGTCGTTATAGGTTTCTTGCCCCTTTTCCCCAAATATGTTCAGTGAATTATATGCCCAAATTCATGTTTTTAAACATTATTCATGTTATGCCAAATTTCCCCTTTCCAAGTTATGTCCAATTTTAACGTTTTTCCCCTCATTCCCAAACTAACGCATTCGCATAACTTTAGCGACATGCCTAGGCTCGAAAGTAGCATGGCTATATAAAATAAAAGGGAAAGGGGTGAAGGGAGGATGACAGAAATGATTATTGACATAAATATATAATGGCATAATGATAAGATGGACATATAAGAATAAATATGGTGAACTTGTGATGATAAAACTGGTTCTAACATAGTAGGGATGCCATAATAGGCAAGATTAGATCTAAACAAGGATTTTGATGTCCAACTAATGACAGATCCAAATTAACCACAGTGTGATAGGTATAATATGATCTAAATAGTAAATTAGATCTACAATTAAAAAGTAGATCTGACATAATAAAGGTTGAGATCCAAGTCATAGTTATATCAGGATATCATAGGTTCACAAGTTTCAATAGATCTGTTACGAGTCATTCACAGGCATAAATCCAAATTACAGTCATATCTTGTTTTACTTTTAATCATTTAAATCTAAAGGTAACTTAAACTCACAGTGTTTGGATCTTAGAAAAATAGAAGGAGAAAAGCGGAGGTTGAATCACAGATCTACACTTGAATCTCTAAACTTGATTGCAGAATAAGAAAATGATTAGATTTAGTCCAGACACCGACAACATTTAGGCCTCCATTTATTTCAGTGTGAGAAAACAAGAGAAATGAGGCCATATATATAGCTGCCAGCCCCCAGAACTGACCTGCCACGTCGGCCCTAGGGGGTCGACCCCCCTTAGAGGGTCGACCCATGGGTCGACACCCTCTTGAGGGGTCGACCCAAGAGTCGAGTCCCTTGGGCGGGATTTTTCCCGATCACCCGAATTACTGCGATTTTGAATTTTGAATTGAGATTTTGAACTTCTGGACCCTAAATATACATACATACATACATATATATATATATATATATCTTTCGCGTATACAAGCTTCAAACCTTTATGACTTCTTCATACGTTGTCCGTTTTACGCAAACCAAATGTCTATCTTGACTAGAATTTCGAGACGGACGCAATAGCATAGTCCTTTTCCCTTAATTCCAATTATTAAATTAATTATTCTCTAATTTGTCCTCTTCAAATGTTGTTAAAAATTACAAGGTGTTACACTACCCCAATTGATCGGCTCCCTATCCTATAGATACCCTATGCTGGCCTCACAGTAGGATGTATCACTTTCAAAAGTGACAACCCCTTTTTTCGAGAGGCACAACCATATCTACTGATGCAACAACGTCTTATTATCCCAAGCAAGCGGATTTATGCATGCACATGAGTCCGATGGAATGCGCCATCAGAGCTCCTACTTAGATGAACCTCTTATAATCAGCTCAGTAAGCATTTCCTGACCCCTACCTTGTTCAGGGTCCCCCTTTCGATACCAAGATGGGTTACTGGCTTATTCGGGTCCCACACAATATATGATACAAGCCATTCCCTAGGCTGGTGTCCCCATTACTAGGATTTTGACATGTTATGCCTAACAGATTAACCAGCCCACATAACCCCACCATACAAAACAGTTTAAGTTTGTCGGGTTTATATAACCCGCCCCTATAGATTTAACAGATTAATTTAAACCCTCATTGATTCAAGCAAGTCTACTTAACCCTTACACAATTTTGATAGGTTCATATATAACCCTTACAGATTTAAACAGGTTAAGTATTACTTGTTAACAGGTTATTATCATTATTCCACTCATGTCTGTTAATGCACCAGACCTCTCACATTAAGTCGACCACTTGTGGATGCTGGATATGCCAGGCGGTTCTGGGCTGACTTCTACCATAAGTCGGACTTAACCTCGTGTCTTAGCACTGTTACATGTACATTTACGCACTAGGCCCCTTACATTAGATTAACCACTTGTGGATGCTGGATTTTCCGGGCGATTCTGGCCAGACTTCTACCACAAGTGTAATCTAACCTCGTGTCTACGTGAGGTTGCAATTTCTATTTAGTGTAAATTTAGGCATGTTCATCCTTAAATTTTTCATGTTCATTAAAGGTTATACCCCGAATCCCAATCTGATTCACGATATAAGTTATGCAACAAATTAGAGTTTTAGATCAAGGTGTAGATTATGCCCCCAAATCCCAGTCATGTTTTACAATACAAGTTATACCCCAATTTATCATTCCCAACCATTCTCAATTTCGTTCGCTCGCATGTTTTATAGATAGGCCTAGGCTCGAAGGTAGCCTGTGTGACACCCCACGTTCGTTAATGTCACTCACTAAGGGAATGCATTAAGTTCCGTGAAGCGTTATAGGTAAATATACACAGAATATTACAATATAGATATAAATAAGATAGCAGTGGAATTTCAAATTTTTATTTCAAACATAAATCATCACATCGTGGTTTAAAATACCATAAATCATAAAAACCATTACAATAAGATAACTGCTGTCTTGTACCATCAGAGAACATAAATATTAAAAAAACATAATTCCCCAAAAAGAGCTATGCCATAGTAAAGAGAAGAACTTGAGCTATACTTCAAGAGCAACTCCAACAAGATGATAACTAAGTCTAGACTAAGCCTGAGAATTACCTCCCTACGAACCTAGGGGGAAACGGAAGAAAGAAGAGGAAACAAAAAGGGTCAGACATAAAGTCTGGCGAGTCCAGTTACTTTTAGCAAGTAAATAAATAAAAGTAGCATGACAGGCATATAAAATGGATAAGAGAGACAACTACATAAAAGGCAGGTATGACAAGGTAAACAGGATAGGGTGTATACGCTTCTAATGATTACTCTACACTATTACTAGCATATCCATAATGAGATGATCCCTTCCAATATAAGGTGGTGGACTTAGGCATTCGTCCAAGTGTACCTTAACTACAACCCTAATCGACCGGCTCCCTAATCCACTTAGATACTCTATGCCCGCCCCACCGTAGGATGTATCACGTCCTAAAGTGGCAACCCTTCACTGATATGCACAGCCCCATATCTATAGGTGTCATGGTTGTCTTATCCCCCTCTTCTCGGCCCTTGAATGCACATGACCGGTTGGTTTGCGCCGCCCACACCGTCCTCCACGTTTGGATCTCTTACAATTGGTCTAGTAAGCGTGCCCCTTCTCCGACCAAGTTCAGAGTACATGTTTGATACAGACTCCGGTTACTAGCTGAAACGGGTCCCACACAATATGATACAATCTCTCCCCTTTATCTTGTATCCCCACTAGGTTTTCCATAGGTTATATTTACCCCAAAGGTGTGTTTAATTATATAACCCCCAATCTTTCTACTGGTTATGCTTACCTATAGGTGTCTTTAATACATAACCCCCAATTGGTTAAGTTTTGTGGGCCTATATTAAATATTACCCACCCATCTCAGATATACTTAACACTCCCATTGTTCAGCCAAGTTTACTTAACTCCAATTCATGTATATGTCCAATTAGGTTAAGTATTTCAATTCTGTACCATGTCCATTTATGGTTATAATGGGCTAGATCTCCCACATTAGGCCTACAGCTTGTGGATGCTGGATATGCCAGTCAGGTCCGGGCAGACTTCTTCCACAAGTTGGGCCGAACCTCATGTCTTAGCCCGATTCGTATTTGTGTACTTAAACCTCTCACATTAGGTTCAACATTAGTGGTTGATGGATATGCCGGTCGGGTCCGGGCAGACTTCCACCGCTAATGCAACCTAACCTCATGTCATAAATGCAATTACAATTTCTAATGGTAATCCTCGGTATTTTGTTATTATCCAATTCTCACCTATGTTATTGTAGGTTATAGGTTTCATGCCCCTTTTTACCCAATTTTTGTATAAAGTAAATTATATGTCCATATTCAATTTCATTAACCAAGTTATGCTAATTCTGTAATTCCCCCGTTCCCTAACTAATGCATTCGCATAATTTTTGGCGGCATGCCTAGGCTATAAAGTAGCCTGGCCATAAACAATTAAAGGGAAAGGTGATGGGAAGATGACAATAGTGATTATTCCAACATAGCTGTCATAAACAAATATATATATACTGACATGGTGATAAGGTGGACATATAAGGGTAGATCCATGAACTCGTGATAATTAAACTAAATCTAACATAACAAGGGTGTCATAAGAAGCATGAATAGATTCATATGTCCAATAAAAAGCAGAAATTAACCATAAGAAGATCTAGATCTAGACAAAGATTTAACTAACCTAATAATGATAGTTCCAAATTAACCACAAACTTGACAAAGGTTCAGATCCCCAAAGGTGACATGATAGACTAACCACAAGTGAATTAGATCTATATAAATAGATATAGAACAATAAAGTTTGAGATCCAAGAATAACATAGATTCATGATTCAAGACAGATCCAAATCACAGTAGTATCACCTTTTACTTTTAATCATTTAAATCTAAAAGTAACCTAGAACTCACATTGTTTGGATAAGAAGATAAAGCTAGAAAAGAAGCTTGTTGAGATGCAAATCTGCACTTGAATCTCTAACTGATTAGCCTTAGTTGATTATTGTAGAAGATAAAGGATCTAGTTCAGTTCAGATACCAGCAGTGTTTGGCCTCCTTTGAATTCCAGTGAAGAAAACAAGAGAAATGGACCTCTATATAGCTGCTAGCCTCTAGAAACCGTCCGCCACCTCAACCCTAGCGGGGTCGAGCCCCCCTTATTGGGTCGACCCCCTTACTATGGGTCGACCCCCTACTAAGGGGTCAACACCCCTGGGGCAGGAATTTATACCGGATTTTCGAAATTTGAACTGAAATTTGAATTCCTGGTCCCTATATATATATATATAATTCCTCTGCACGTATACACACTTCAAACCTACATAACTTCTTCATATGGTGTCCATTTTACGCAAACCAAAGGTCTATTTTGACCAGAATTTCGAGATGGACGCAATGGCGTAGTCTGTTTCTCTTAGTTCTGAATATTAAATTAATTATTATTTAATTTATCCTTCTTTAGTGTCGTTTAAATTACGGGGTGTTACATTCCCCCCTACTTAAAGGATTTTGTCCCCGAAATCTTTAAGTTAAGAAGAATGTATATCCTACCATCCATCACCCATCTACTCATACATCAATCACAGGTATCCATTGTCCTTAAAGACTTATAATGCTTATATGAGCATATGCAAAGGTGTGTGTATATGTCCCAATACTAATGCGAAGATTAGGCGGTCTACTGATTCAGTCAACCTTCTCAATGCAATGTATGTTAGTTTCATGAATCCAATATGTATGCAAATTATCCTATATAACATGTAAGTTCTATATGTGTGCACGCTCATTCGTCCAAATGCAACATCCATTTGATAATACATCCATTTCCACCCATTAAAAGAAAAGAAAAGTGCACAAACATCCATATGCAGTATGAGAGTGATTGAGCCGATCTAGTGCTCAATGTGCGTGTATATGCATCCACAGGCAACCACTAGCAACCACTTACATCCACTTGCATCCATCAAACATAACATGTCTCAAACACATGTTTACATCCATAGGATTCCTATCTAAAGGTCGAGAATACTATTGACAGGACAAACTCAAATGATAGAAACAAGCATAGATAAACTATGAAAAAGTAGTTAAGAACGTACCCTTGAAAAGAAAAGGGTCCGAAGTACGAATCTTGTCTTCGATCTCCCAAGTCGCGTCCTCTCGATTATCTCCCCATTGAACCTTTATCAACTTGATTTCCTTATTGTGGAGCTTCTTAACTTCTGATCCAAGAATACGGGTAGGGACTTGTCTGACTGTCTCCTGTCGTTCCACTTCTACCTCCTCTAATATACTTGGCTCAACAATTTTCAGGGTGTCATGCAAGAACTTCCGCGGATGAGAAAGATGGAAAACATCATGAACACCAGATAGATTTTCTGGGAGCTTTACTCTGTAGGCCATTTGGCCAGTCCTTTCGGTTATGGGAAATGGTCCCATAAATCTGTATGCCAACTTCCCTACAGATTTGAAGCGAACCACATTCCTCAGAGGTGATACTTTAATAAAAACTAAGTCTTCCACTTCAAATTCGATGTCAATCCTTCTCTTGTCTGCATAGGATTTCTATTGCCAAATGAGATCAATTTTCACGGACATTTCTCTAACCATATCAGGTCCAAGTAATAATCTTTCCGTAGATTCCCACCAACAAGTCGGTGATCTACAGGGTGTCCGTACAATGCTTCGAAGGGTGCCATGCCGATGCTGGCTTAATAGCTGTTGTTATAGGAAAACTCTACTAAGGGAAGGTGCTCTTCCCAAGTCCCTTCGAAGTCTAGGATACACAGCCTTAAAGATCCTCCAGAATTCTGTTCACCCTTTCTGTCTGTTCTTCAGTTTGAGGATGATAAGCGGTGCTCAAACACAACAGTGTACCTAATGCTTCTTGCAAGCTCCTCCAAAATTCACTGGTAAAAATAGTGTCATGATCGCTTACGATGCTGGAAGGTACTCCATGAAGACGGATTATCTCACGAACATAAATCGTTGCCAACAATGCCGCCCTCTTACTCTTCACTAGAATGAAATGAGCGCTCTTAGTTAATTTTTCCACTACTACACAAATACTGGTGTTGCCTTTCTTTGATCTAGGAAAACCATCTATGAAGTCCATGGAGACACTCTCCCATTTCCACTGTGGAACCTCCAAAGGATGAAGTAAACCACGGGCTTCTTTTGCTCAGCTTTAACTTGTTGGCAAACTAAACATTAAGAAATAAATTCGACCACATCTTTCTTCATCCCAGCCCAAAAAAAACCCCTCTTCATGTCTCTGTACATCTTATCATCATCTGAATGAATGGTCATCTTAGAATGATGGGCTTCTTCTAGGACTGCCTTTATCAAGCTTCCAGTTTGAGGGCCACAAAGCCTTCCATCTCATCGCAACCACTCCTTTTCATCTATGGTACATCTACTGAGGTGACTAGAAGTCTCCCTTTTACCGAGCTTGTCCATGATGTCTAAAATCTGTGGGTCACCTTATTGCGAAGCTCCTATCTGATCCATAAGAGTTGGTTGTATTTCTAGCGATGCAAACAAATCAGGCAAAAAGTCGATGGAGGGTCTAAAGTAAAAGGTTGATATGAACTCCAAGCTCTTCCTCTCCACAAACAGAGGATTAAAGGCCATCCTTTCCCTACTTAGTGCGTCAGCCACCTCATTACCCTTTCTATGGTATAAGCATTTCAAAATCATAAGAAGCTAAGAACTCCATCCACCTTTTTGCCTTAAATTTAGATCCTTCTACGAGAACAGATACTTGAGAGATTTATGATTGGTGTATAACTCGAACTTTTCTCCAAGTAAATAATGACGCCACGTCTTTAGCGCGAATACTATGGCAGCTAGCTCTAGATCATGGGTGGGGTAGTTCTTCTCATGAACTCTTAACTATCTACCCCCATAACACACTACCTTTCCTTCTTGCATCAAAACTGCACTAAGCCCTGTACCACATGCATTAGTGTACACCGTAAATACTTTGTTCCCATCGGGCAAAGTCAAGACTGGGGCTAGTGTCAGAGCCCTCTTTAAACATTGGAAAGCAACATCACAATCTATATCCCATGAAAATGCCAAGTTCTTCTTCGTCAGCCCGGTGAGAGGGGCTGATATCTTTGCGAAGTCCTTAATGAACTTCCTATAATAACCTGCCAATCCCAAAAAGCTTCTCACCTCTATTGCATTTTTCAGAATCTGCCAGTTCTGTACTGCAACTACCTTTGTGGGGTCCTCAGCTATCCCTTCTTTGGAGACTACATGCCCTAAGAATCTCACCTCCTTTCTCCAAAAATGAAATTTGGAGAACTTTGCCTTGAGCTGATGGTCACGGAGAGTTTAAAAAACTTCTCTCAAATGTCGGGCATGCTCTTCTTCACTTTTGGAGAAGACCAAAATATCATCAACAAAGACTATGACAAATTTATTTAGGAACTCCCGAAACACCCTACTCATCAGATCGACAAAATAGGCGGGTGCATTTGTCAGCCTAAAAGGCATAACTAGCCATTCAAAGAAACCATCCAGAGTCCTAAAAGCAATCTTGTCTATACTGTCCTCAGCCACCCTCAACCGATGAACCTCGTGGCCAAGTCTAACTGAGAGAATACCGAGGCACCGATAAGCTGGTCAAACAAGTCGTCTATCATCGGAAGTGGGTGCCTATTCTTCTCTATAATCCACACATAAACGATGCGAACCATCCGCCTGAGTTGCGAATACAACTGGAGCACCCATTCAGATATGCTTCGTCTGATAAATCCTTTCTTAAGTAGCTCCCCTACTTGCTTACTCAACTCCTTCCTTTCCCTCGGAGCTATATGTCGCACTGGTAATGCAACTGGCTTTGCATTGTCTACCAGATATATACGAAAATCGATCTCGTGCCTCGGAGGTAAGCCCCGGACCTCCTCATAAACATCAGAATAGTCTCGGACTACCGGAACAGATTGCAAATCATATATGGATGCATAAAGAGAGTCTAGGAAGCTATGCATAACAGACCATTGGGGTGGCAAGAAATATTAAGGGTCCTCCCATGGTAAGTCAGAAGTCTAACGACCCTCCTTTCACAATCTAGAATGGCACCATACTTGGTTAGCCAATCCATCCCTAGAATCAACCCATAGCCTATGAACCCGAGCACATATGCGTCGCAATCCGATTCGATGCCTAACACAGATATTCTCAAACCCCGACAAATCATAGATAAATGAGCTGAACCACCAATGGGGTTTGAGACAACTACAGGATCCACTACCATACTAGTAATTAAGTGCAAAGATTCAATTATAGAACTAGATATAAATGAATGTGAAGCACCAGAATCAAAAAGTGTTCTAATAGGATGTTTTGAAAGAGAAATTAAACCTTCCACAGAAATTTTTCTACCTCTTTCAGGGGCACTGATCGCGAGAGCATGCACCTTCCCTCCAGAAGTTCCTGCCCTTTAACCTTGTCCCTGTTTCTATGGGCACTCCCTAGCAAAGTGGTTGACCTCTCCACAATTGAAGCAATAATTATTCCTTCTTTTATAGTCTTTTGCCAAATGACCCTCACGTCCACAGCTGTGACACTTCCTCTTATCCTTACCCTTGTCATTCTTGCCTCCCTTCCTTTGTTGCTGTTGTTGTTGTCCTTTCTTGGGACATATCTTCTTGTTTTGCGTTGTTTCCTCGACTTTAATCTCCTTCTTTTCCCCTTTCTCTTCCTCATACATCAAGGCCATATCAACAAGTCTTTCAAAGGTAGCTCCTATTGGGATATGGGACATGGATAACCCATGAAGGGGTTCGTTTAGCCCTTTAACAAACCGCAAAGCCTTCTTATGCGGAGTGTCTACTAGTTCCAGTCCAAATCTTGTCAACTAGTTAAATTTGTTCACATGCTCTTTAACCGTTAAGTTTCCTTGTTTGTGTGCTAGGAATCTCTCCATTTGTATGTTTTCCCCAACTTGGGAAAGAAATTTCATTTCGAACCTCAATCTAAAGTCATTCCAAGTTTCCATTGGACAACCTGCTTGAGTTACCTCCCACCAAAACGAAGCTTCATCTTTCAGTAGCCAAGCAGCTAACTGAATCTTCCTTCGATCCTCTACTTCAAAGATTACAAACAAGTCCTCGGTCTCCTTGAGCCAGTTCCTTGCCTCCACAAACATCTCGGTTCCATGGAATGGCTTCACTCCCATAGCACGAAAATCTTTGCAGATCTTTGAGAAGTTGTCTGCATGCAGAGGAGGAGGAGGAGGAACAACAGGTACAGCTGGGGAAGGAACGTTTCCTTGGCCTTCTGCAGACGCCGTGGCCTCTAGATACCTATGGAACCATCCTGGTATCGTAACGCCCTCTGGGTTATGAGGTTCCCCAGACATGATGAAAAAGAAAAGGAAAGAGATTCAGACAAGGGATCGAAAGATGTTACTTATGGCTTTTTGGGGAATGTTTTTCAAAACAGACTTTTCTTTTTGAAAATTCTTTCTTTTAAAATCTTTTTGAAAATAACTTTCAAAAACTTTTATCCAATCTGGTAACCTTCAACTCTGATACCAAGTGTGACACTCCACGTCCGTTAATGTCACTCATTAAGGGAATGCATTAAGTTTCATGAAGCATTATAGGTAAACAGACACACAATATTACAAGATAGATATAAAAAGATAGCAGTGGAATTTAAATTTTTTATTTTAAACATAAGTCATCACATCGTAGTTTAAAATACAATAAGTCACAAAAACCATTACAATAAGATAACTACTATCTTGTACCATTAGAGTACATAAATATGAAAAAAACATAATTCCCCAAAAAGAGCTATGCCATAGTAAAGAGAAGAACTTGAGCTATACTTCAAGAGCATCTCCAACAAGATGATAACTGAGAATTGAGTAAGCCTGAGAATTCCCTCCATGCGAACCTGGGGGGGGGGGGTGGGGGGAAGGGGAGGGGGGAACGGAAGAAAGAAGAGGAAACAAAAAGGGTCAGACATAAAGTCTGGCGAGTCCAGTTACTTTTATTAAGTAAATAAATAAAAGTAGCATGACACGCATATAAAATGGATAAGAGAGAGATAACTACAAAAAAGCCAGGTATGACAAGGTAAACAGGATAGGGTGTATACGCTTCTAATGATTACTCTGCACTATTACTGGTATATCCATGATGAGATGATCCCTTTCACTATAAGGTGGTAGACTTTAGCATACGTCCAAGTGTACCCTAACTACTACCCTAATCGATCAGCACCCTAATCCGCGTAGATAGTCTGCCCCACCGTAGGATGTATCACGTCCTAAAGTGGCAACCCTTCACCGATATGCATAGCCCCATATCTACAGATGTCATGGTCATCTTATCCCACTATGCCCGGCCCTTGCACGCACATGATCCGGTCGGTTTGCGCCGCCCACACCATCCTCTACATTTGGATCTCTTACAATTTGTCTAGTAAGCGTGCCCCTTCTCCGACCTAGTTCGGAGTACATGTTTGATACCTACTTCGGGTTATTGGTTGAAAATGGTCCCACACAATACGATACAAGCTCTCCCCATTGTCTTGTATCCCCCACTAGGTTTTCCATAGGTTATATTTACCCAAAGATTATATAACCCCAATCTTTCTACCGGTTATGCTTACCTATAGATGTCTGTAATACATAACCCCCGCTTGGTTAAGTTTTGTGGGCCTATATTAAATATTACCAATCCATCTCAGATATACTTAACTTGTAGATGTTGGATATGCCAGTCGGGTCCGGGCAGACTTCTTCCACAAGTTGGGCCTAACCTCGTGTCTTAGCCCGATTTGTATTTGTGTACTTAGACCTCTCACATTTGGTTCAACATTAGTGGTTGCTGGATATGCCGGTCGGGTCCCGGTAGACTTCTACCACTAATGCAACCTAACCTCGTGTCATAAGTGCAATTACAATTTCTAATGGTAATCCTAGGTATTTCATTATTATCCAGTTCTCACCTATGTCGTTACAGGTTATAGGTTCCATGCCCCTTTTTACCCAATTTTCGTACAAAGTAAATTATATGTCCTTATTCAATTTCATTAACCAAGTTATGCCAATTCTAATAGTTCCTCCGTTCCCTAACTAATGCATTCGCATAATTTTTTGCGGCATGCCTAGCCTATAAAGTAGCCTGGCCATAAACAATAAAAGGGAAAGTTGATGGGAAGATGACAATAGTGATTATTGCAACATAGTTTTCATAAACAAAAGTATTAATACTGACATGGTGATAAGGTGGACATATAAGGGTAGATCCATGAACTTGTAATAATTAAACTAGATCTAACATAACAAGGGTGTCATAAGAAGCATGAATAGATTCATATGTCCAATAAATAACAGAAATTAACTGCAACAAGATGATCTAGATCTAGACAAAGATTTAACTATTGTAACACCCCGTATTTTCTATAAATGTCAAACTAACAAATTAAAGTATACTTAATTTTTAAGAGAATAATTAAGGGAAACAGGTTACGCCATTGCGTTCGTCTCAGAATTCTGCTTGAGATAGAGTCCGAGTTTGCATAAATCGGATTCCGTATGAAGAAGTTATGACCTTCAGAAGTTTCAGGGGTTTGTATAAAATAAAAAAGCTCAGCTCGAAATTCAAAACACACACCCGGGCTGGGCGGGAAATTTCCCTCCCAGGACCCAGATCGACCAGGGGGTCGACCTGGGTCACACAGGTCGACCATAGGGTCGACCTGGGGGTCGACTACTCCCCTCTTTTTCAGATTCGAGGACAGATTCACCTTTCTGTATTTAGACCCCCGTTCTGGCCAGATTCGTTGATCCTAAGCTATTTAAACACCCCCAAACCTCACTTTCTCTCCACACAACTTCATTACGCCTATACTCTACCCTAATTCATATCAAAATAAATCAAAGACGGGGTTATGCTACTCAAGTCCTTCGTAGAATCAAGTTAGAATTCAAGTAGAGACTCAAAGACTAATTCAACCACTTCAACCACTTCAACAACTATTTTCTAAGAATCAAATCAAATATAAATTAGAAGAACGAATAGTCTACTTCAAGGGATAGCTATTCAGTTTCAGAATACAGATCCCAAAATTCAAGACCGTTCTATAATTTGTTGGTTTACGTTACTTTCAGAAATAAAAGTTAATTGTGATTCTGACATTGTAATAAATCTGGATCTGAGACTATGCTTGTCTTTCTATATCCTTTGGACCTGTCTCATTAATAATATTATGTCCATTCTTTGTCTTCTTTCCTTCTTCCCTTTTTGTTTTATAGCCAGGCCACTGCAAGCCTGAGCCAGATCTCATAAGAGATGAACGTACGTTGGAAATAAAATTGGGCATAAAATAAGATTTGGACATGACCAGCGCTAAATTTGGGAAAATTGAGTATAATTGGGCATAATTGAGTTGTAACTGATTTGAGGAAATATGACTTGAGATTTGAGGCATAAAGTATTGGACATACGACTCGAGATTTGAGGCATAAAGTATATTGGACATATAACTTGGGATTTGAGGTGTAAATTGAATTGTAAACATGTTATTTTCAGATTTAAACACCTAACAGTGATTTTGGCATATAACGAAATGGATCTAAGTCCATGCTTGATGATGAGACAAATCTTTTGGATTAATTCCTATCTTTCTATTGAATAAAAGATTTACATGCCTAGGAAGTTGTTATTCAATCATGCCTATCTTTGTTGGACATCTGATATATAATCCTTTTGGGTTCATGATATAATTTATATCAGATCTATATGTCTATGAGGTTATTTCTGTCAATTTGTTTCCGATCTATCTTTGTATACCTCAACTCTAATAGATCTGTAATACTCTTAGGTCCAAATACTATATTTGAAAGATCTACCATTTGAATGCCTGTTTTATGCCTATTCTCGTTTATGTTCCTCTTTCGCCCCCTTTATTTTATGAACCTAGATTAACCTCGAATCTATACTGAAACTTATTATACGTGCGATTGGAATGCGGGGGTATTGGGGGATAGTCTATTTGGTAATGGAGGAACATAAATTTTGTAACTTATGAATTGGGGCATAATTGTTTTAACTTGGGGTAAATTGAAATATTAAATCTAGATTGGCGCAAACTGTAAATTGGAATATTAATCTAGATTGGGCATAACCATTGGTTAAAACGCCAAGCATAGTGTATATTGTAATTTTGGAGCATGACTAATATTGCAAACTTGGGAAGATTAGGTGTAGCCTAGCTTGAGTAATAACTTGAAATTAAATTTGGGGGCCATAACTTGCAATTAGCTTTGTTGGGCATAACTTGAGAATTGGAACATGACTTGTTGGGATAATTGACATATAAATCTAGACTTGGACATTTATGGAAAATGAGTCATAATCTGAAATTGACAACAATTGTGGGTGATTTACATATAAACTGTAAATATGTAAATTAGTGAAAAGACGAATGTGCCTAACCCGAGGTTAGATTAAGTTGTGGTGTAAAACTTCCCGGAACCGCCCGGCACATCCGGTAACCACAACAACACCTATCTAATGTGAGAGGTTAGTGCATCACCCCCAAGAAAAACCGGAGGTCAAATTGAGTTGTGGTGTAAAACTGGCCGGAACCGCCCGGCACATCCAATAACCGCAACAACACATATCTAATGTGAGAGGTTTGTGCATTAATAGATCAATTAATGCTAATGAACAAGATGAACGACTCGGGTTAAGTTCATAGGAACACTTAACCAGTATAACATGAATGACTAGGGTTAAGTTAATGAGAAACATTTAACCAGTATAACAAGATGAATGGGTAGGGTTAAGTATTAAGAAACACATAACCAATATAACTTGATTTGTGGTAAGGTTAAGTTAAAACAAGGGGGAAACACTTAACCAATATAACTTGATTTATGGTAAGGTTAAGTTAACACAAGAAGGCAACACTTAACTAAAGTAACATGACAAGTAGGTGGGTCAAGTTAACTTGAATTGATTAATGACACTTAACCAATACAACAAGATGAACACGTGGGGTTAAGTTTACGAGAAGCACTTGACCTATATATAACTTGATGAACGAACGTTGTTAAGTTAATAGGAACACTTAACCAACATGACATGCTTGAATCGATGGGAGGGTTAAGTACATATCGGGTTGGTGGGTAATATTAGTAAATATAGGCCCACAAAATTTAACCATTAATAAACATGCTTGAATCAATGGGAGGGTTAAGTACATATCGGGTTGGTGGGTAATATTAGTACATATAGGCCCACAAACTTAACCGTTAAATGTACATGCTTGAATCGATGGGAGGGTTAAGTATATCTCGTGTAGGTGAGTAATATTAGTACATATAGGCCCACAAACTTAACCGTTAAATGAACATGCTTGAATCGATAGGAGGGTTAAGTACATCTCGTGTTGGTGGGTAATATTAGTAAATATAGGCCCACAAAACTTAACCAGTAGGAAACCCTAGTAACGGGGACCCATTTCAGCAGTAACCCACATAGATGTATCACGGTACCCTGAACTAGGCAGCGTGGGGCACGATTACTGGGCTGATTATAAGTGGTCAAAACAACAGCAGGGGGTACATTAATGTAGGTTCCGACGGTTTACGGGCATGCACGTACTCCGAAATGGGAAAAAGCAGGCACTGGGTACCAGTAGTTATACACTGTGCATCTTGAATCGTGTCGGGTTGCTATCATAAGGACTGATACACCATATAGTGGGGCTAGCACAGGGTATCTACATGCAAGTGAGGGCCGATTGACATAGACACAAGAGAAATTAATACAATTAGGGAGCCGATCGATAGGGTAGTAAGGGTACATCTAGCATGTTCATGGCAATTAGGCAGATTGAGGTGGAATCCTCACGATAGATGTACACCTGAAGGCTACCACAATTACGGGGATTGGGATCACATTACAATATGATCATTTTATACAGCTTACTGGTTGGGACACTAGTTAGGTGGTGCAGATATATATATACAAAAATCAGAATAACAAAGTAGCAGCGAAGCAGAGAAAGAGTAGAAGCGCATTCAGTTTATCTTGCCTTATTATACCTTATGCTTATCCTATGTTATCTTGTTATACCTGTTATCACGGTATTGTATTATATTCATTTTATTCATGTCATGATGCTTTTGTCTGTTTATATGCTGAAAGTCACTGGACTTACCAGACTTATGTCTGACCTAGTTTTGTTTCGCCTCTTTTCTTCCGTCCCCCCATAGGTTCACAGGGAGGAAATGTTACCACTTAGCTCAGTTTTCTTTCCAAGCTCGAAGATAGTCGATGTATTACTTTGGACTCTCTCCTCCACTGCTATGGCTGGTTCATGCTTTATTGGGGAATATCATTGTTGTTTTTATGCTTCTTTTATACTAGGAAGTTTTTGAATCAAGACAGAATTTCTATGTATTACTTTTAAGTACGATTGAGACAATTGTAGTAAAAGCTTAACTGAATTAAGTTGTTTATAAAATGACTTTATTTTCCACTGCTTTATTTGTCTGTCTTGTAATTTATCTGCATCTTTTACCTAAAATGCTCCACCGAAGTTAAGGCATTCCCTTTGTGAGTGACCTTAACGGAGGTGGGGTGTTTCAACTGTCCTAATAATGATAGTTTCGAATTAACCACAAACTTGACAAAGGTTCAGATCCACAAAGGTGACATGATAAACTAATCACAAGTGAATTAGATCCATAAAAACAGATCTAGCATAATAAAGTTTGAGATCCAAGAATAACATAGATTCATGATTCAAGACAGATCCAAATCACAGAACTATCACGTTTTACTTTTAATCATTTAAATCTAAAAGTAACCTAGATCTCACAGTGTTTGGAAAAGAAGATAGGGCTAGAAAAGAAGCTTGTTGAGATGCAGATCTACACTAGAATCTCTAACTGATTAGCCTTAGTTGATTGTTGTAGAAGATAAAGGATCTAGCTCAGTTCAGACACTGGCAGTGTTTGGCCTCCATTGAATTCTAGTGAAGAAAACAAGAGAAATGTATCTCTATATATAACTGCCAGCCTCCAGAAACCGTCTGCCACCTCGGGCCTAGGGGTCGACTCCCCATTTATGGGGTCGACCCCAGGGTCGACTCCGCTTTAAGGAGTCGACACCACTACTATGGGGTCGACACCCCTGGGGCAAGAATTTTGCCACCTACGGGATTTTTTGAAATTTGAACTGAAATTTGAATTCCTGGTCCCTATATAAATATATAATTCTTCTGTGCGTATACAAACTTCAAACCTACATAACTTCTTTATACAGTGTCCGTTTTACGCAAACCAAATGTCTATTTTGACTAGAATTTCGAGACAGACGCAATGGCACAATCCGTTCCCTTAATTCTTAATATTAAATTAATTATTAATTTATTTATCCTCTTTAGTGTCGTTAAAATTACGGGGTGTTGCAGCCTGGCTATAAAAATAAAAAAGGAAGGAGGGAGAGAAGAGAACAAAAATAGGCATAATAACTAGATAGGCATATGATAACAGAAATAAGCATAGTAGAAGAATGGGCATATGATGACATAATTAGGCATAATAACAGAATAGGCATATCAGGAATATGCATATGAGAACTAAACAGTAGATTAGGTGTGCAAGTAATGACAGATCTATTTAGTTATGATACAGGTTATTAACAGGTACAGGTTTAGATCCAACTTATAAATATGTCAGGATTACTTATTAAATGTTTATATCTAAAAGCAACATAAACTTACTAGCACTAGATCTACAGACCGGACAAATGACTGTTAATGTTGTAGCAGAGATTCTTCTATACGTATAAGTTGTTGTTGCAGAAGAATAGGCAAACACAATCTGAGTTGGGGCAGCACCTCATTGTCTTCATTGTTTTTTATGAATAAAACAATAGAAATGAGGTCCTATTTATAGCCTACGGTCAACGAATCTGGTCCAGAAACAAGTCCCGGTTTATAGAATGGATCTGCCCTAGATCTGGGCGGGGTTGACCCTAGGGTTGACACACCCTTGTAGGGTCGACACCCATGGGGCATGGGGTCGACCCTAATGGGCAGATTTCCCTCCTTTTCCCGCTTAGATTTTTGATTATCTGGACTTGATTATATATATATTATACTTATGTGTATACAAACATCAAACCTTAATAACTTCTTCATACGATGTCCGTTTTACCTAAACTCGGAGTTTATCTTAAGCAGAATTCCAAGACGAACGCAATGGCGTAGTCCATTTTACTTAGTTCATAATATTTATTTAAGTTTTCTTTAGTTTATAATTATAGTGTTCATTAAAATTACGGGGTGTTATAGGTTAGTAGTTTCAAAAGGAAATAATGGGGTAAGGGGGAGTAACAAGAGAATCAAGACATCAAGTTTGAATATTTTATAAACCAACGCCGTTATAATCAAAAAAGGGAGACTGGTAGGGATTGAGATGTTGAAGATTATGGTTTTGATGATAACAACCTTATTATAACTATTATTGTTATAAAATATATATACTAACACTATTCTCTAGAATATATATATGTACGTATTTACAGGAAATATATGCAAGTATTGATTATTGAAGACTACAGTTTAGAGAATCAAGATTTTAAAGAAATAGTGTTCAAGATAGAGGTCTTATAGTAACAAGAGCTCAAGGATTCTAGAGTTCAAGAGTTGAAGAAATAAATAGTAATAGAGTCTAATTTTTTGTAAAACTCTAAAATAGCACTGAATCCGTATTTCCATCTTTCACACTATTTTAAATTTCTTATTTTATTTTCAAACTGAATTCAAAATTACTTCCTTATTTCAAATCTATATTTCTTAGCTTTTAAACTAATTTAACTCTTGATTTCAAATATATTTTTTAATGTATAGTTTAATTCGTGATTGAAATATTTGCTTCCTTATCTATACAATTGATATCAATTCTATAGTAAGTTTTATTTAATTATTTAAGTCTTTAATTCCTTTACCTATATTTTTATCTTAAGTTTCAAAGTATTTCTTAAATTTATATTTATAGTTTTATATCATTCTTATATATGTTTTTAAATCATGTTTATATATGTTTTTAATATATATTTTTTATTTAAATACTCTACTTTAAAATATAGTAAAATAGTTTGTTTTAATTAAAGAATCACCAAATTTTATTTAATCATCACATTCCTTATATTGTAAAATCATTTTTCTAATTTTTTCAAAGGCATGTCAACGTAGGCTAATCCCGCAATGTCGACATGGTGACCATCGAATTTCAAATTCAAATTTTGAAAATTTGTCTTTTGATTTCGAAACTATTCTGAAAGAATTTGACTATTGGAAGACTATAAATAGGCTTCCAAAAATCAATTTCTAACTAACTTTTCATCCTTTTCTTCCTCCTTTATCTTATTTCCATTGAAGTTCTTAATTTTTATACTTATACTCTGCCAAATTTCAAGAAGAATCACATCAAATTTCTTCTATTTTGATTCTCTACCACACTCTCTTAAAGATTCAAGTTCTACTCAAGATTTATAGTATTTCTGTAATCAAAGATCGCAAGTTCAGATTCTGTCGAGTCTATCTACCGAAACTAATACTGAAAAGGTGTGGTTGTAGCCTATTCCAATCATCTAGGTGTGATTGTAGCCTGTAAATCAATTATGGAATAAAATTTCTGTTTTGTTGTTTAGAATTCAATTTTTTTATAATTCACGTGCGATAAATATTAGGAGATTGCATTTCAAAAAAATCTCGCCACATGGCAAAGATTAATGTGCATAAAGATGAGCTGACTAACAACGAAGGCACTATGATAAAGGTGGTAAAGAATCAACAAGTGTTCATTGAAAATATATAAACAAGGGGGGACCTTGAACATATATTTCCATTCTTTTGTCTTATGTAAATCTTTTGAAGGTATGTGTCAATCCAAGTAAAAAAGAAGATGTCTTGGAGATCCAAATCTAACTTGTTTTATAGGCGTATGCTGTCATATAAATTTCCCCTGAACTGCTTAAGTATAAGGCATTTCATGCTAGCGATTTGCATAATAAGTTCAAATGGCATATTAAGTTACATTACTAACCTAAGCGTCGTATTGCTTTGTAATTTAACTCCAATAACGCTCTAAGTACAAATTAATCCATATTGCTTTAGAAGTCATATGTTACTAGCGTGTAACTCATGCATTACACATGATAGTATTATAAAAATAGTATTTATTATTTACTGTTAAAATGAGAACATTGTTATGCAATATGTGATAAATTTTGATGTGATATTTATAAATATTTAAAATTATTAGTATTCTTTATGTGTAATTTATGTTTTATTACTTACACAAATAATATATATGTATATTCGAGTATCTTTTTTATTAATATTTGTTAATATGAACATACAATACATGTTTAAATTGATGTATGTTAGTAATTTTTCGATGAATTAATGAATATTGTCTAATAGAAATTTTTACATAAGTTAAATGTAGAAATATGATGTAACATCCCGTAATTTTGATTGTTTAACTGTGAACATTTAATACGTTTAAATATTAGATTTGAATTGAAAATGGAGATCAATACGAAATTTATCTATTTAATTTATTAAATAAGAAAAATTTATATTGATAAACGTAAGTGTTTGAAATCGATTTATTATTTAATCGATATTTTTAATACATGAAAATAGTTATAATTCAAACAGTCTCAGAATTCGACGAAACCAATTCCATAGGATCCATAATAGTGTATTATTATCGAAGTTCAAATTTCGGAATGTTTGGATTATACGATTGAACGTGCTATCAAAAAATGCCTTAGAATAATTAAATTGAGTTTAATTTTAAATCATCGATTTAAATTGATATCTTCTGTATATGATCGAATGAGGCTTCGAAACCTGTTCCAGTGTGTTCAGAATAGTGGTATAACTGACACAACTTAAACTTCCCCTTACGGGAAAGCCCGGATTGAGTTGAGAACACGACAAATCAGAACCCAAACCATAGAACATTTCATTGGTTATTACAACAATTTACATTAGAGTACAAGAATATAACATAGTATGAATAAATATTACACATTGTAAAATATCAGAGATTTAAAATTACAATGCAGCGGAAAAATAATAAATAACACAACTGAAAGAAATACACGGATACAGAGCTTTCCGAGTATAGTTCAAACTGCAAAATCCAGGATCCTGTGAATATAATATCTGCAAAACTGAAACTACTAGTTGCTTGTGTGGAAAACAAGGGCACCCAGAGTTTAGGTTAAAACAATAAACTTCATGTCAGTCATGGGACTGATGTGAGAACTAAAACAGTTATTTTAAACTTTACTTTAAAATAGAGTAAATCAAGGGACCACACCGTATAACACGGAACGGGTTTCCTCCCAAGTATGCAGTGCATAAAACAAACAACACTAGGTTTTTTGGAAAAATGAAGCTATTATAAGAATCATGTCCCATCACACAATGCAAGCCAGAGGATAGAGTTTTACCTTATAATAGCCAAACATGCTTGGTATGTTTAAAACAAATTATTTTGATATTACTATAAGTACATAATGTCAAAATCACTTCAAATATAAATGTATTAATCATAGACGACATAGTATCCCATGCTACTATGTCGCCATACTAGGCTCTACCATCAAATTTGAAATGTCATATATTGGAAATTGGATTTCATCTATGAACCAAGGCAAGGGATCGGCCTTACCCAATTTGAGACAATCTAGCCCATTTCTCAATATCAGAATGCATCGATCCTTGGAGCGTCAGGGCCGGTCCACACTAAGTGGATTAATAATCCTTGAACAATACGTTTCCCCGCCCTATGGGGCGTAATTCTGGCCAGTATTTCGACCATGTCATCCATTGGCCCCGTAGTGACCGATATATCCGAGGCGCCTCTCTATCCATCAAATAATATACAACATCCACATTAGTAAAAGGTTTGGGCTCCATACCATGACACCACTCCTAGCTAGAAAGAAACGCATGTTCTGCCTGAAGTCCTCTCCCGTTTCTGGTTCACACCAGGATGTGAAGCTCGCGAATTAACGCTATACACAAAGCTGTGCTATATAAAGCCGTGCTTTTATCATCAACCACAAGACTCTGCTTTTCAACAGAAGCCTTGATCCTTTGCATCTCAGCATGCCACACTGACAATTCACGCCATGCGACTGATGTCTATTGATATGTAACCTCTGAGCTCGTACATCTCAGAGAAGGGTGTTAAGCAAGAAATAAATTCTCCACCACCAAACAGATATATATTTAATAGAGATCAATCAACACAGAATAAAATCCAATGTCAGACACACATCCATTTACAAGTTTGTTTTGGGTCTGAATGAAACCGAAGGCACCTTATTCCTCATTCCATATGTCCAATACGGAAGAGAGGCCCTCACATATCCATCGATCTCCAAGTACGTCTAGACGATCACCACTTATTACCTCGTCTTGGGTGTACAGCCTAATCAAGACATCAGTAATCATCCAAACGATGTGAAGACCTCTAGTCTTCAACCACCGTCTTCATTGTCGACTTATCGTCGAATTAATTATTCAGAATGGGTATAAACCCGGCCTTTCCGAATAATTCACATATCTTATAATCAAGTGCTATAAAAACACAACATACGCCTCATTCCAATTTTGAGTATTATTTTATTCAAATATTCTTTTCATTAGGGAAAGGTTCCCATTAATTTTATAAAAGATAAATTCTTTAAATTTACGCGTTAATCTTCCTTTGGAAATCAATTCAAACCAAATTAAGGTTTATCCAAACTAGCCGGGATTAGCGCACCTTACCGAAGTAATCATTTGTTTTATTTCCCAAACCCAACCTATTCATCCCATGGAGCAAAACTAGTAATACTCCATATCTAACACCATGGTGTTATCGGTAAATTTAATTACCATTTCAAGTTCTAATCTAATTAAAGATTTAACTATTGCCTGGAGTAAAATTGGTGGTACTCCATTCTCGATCATTTCCCAAATTTGATAATTATAAATTATCACATTCCCTTTTCAATCTAATTAAAGATTCATTAAAACTCCACTAAGTTTTAATCTTCCAAAAAATCAATATTAACGATTATTTAACTTTGGGAAATACAAACATGCCGCATCGACAATCTACACCGCCCCATTGATTTCTGCCGATATATAACCTCTAAGCTCGTACGTCTTAGAGAAGGATGTTAAGCAAGAGAATAAATTCTCCGCCACCAAAAAGATATATATTTAGCAGAGATCAGCAATATGGTTCGAAATACGATGTTAGACATGTACTCCTTTCTTTAACTGGGTTAAAGAACTAATGTCATTTAAAACACAGTTCATGATAAACCCAAAATCACATTCCATTTATTATGGAATCTTCACGGAAAACAGATCAATATATAATCGGTATCAATTTCCGTATCTGACTAATAATATAAATGGAATAAAGACAAAGCCTTTTAAATTCCATATATATTAATAGTCTTCCTCCATAGAAGCTCACTTTGTTTATTAGCAAATCGAATCCCATTCAATTCCAATTTATTTATACTAAATTGGAAAACTTTACTTTGGCAAATTCAATTAAATCTTAATAAAAGATTTATATATTCCAAATCACATTTCACTGTTAATTTGAGTTAAAGAACAAGTGTTATTTAAAACACCGTTCACGATAAACCAAAAATCAACTTTCATTTCAATTCCAATTAAATGTTAATTAATTGGTAAACTTCTCTAAATCTTAATTAAAAGATTTATTCTTTTATCAACTGGGTTTAAGAACAGTGTTAATGAAGACACCATTCACGACAACCCCAAAATCCAATTTAATATTAAATACAAGGCTCATAATAGAAATTATATCGGCTTATATTCAATATCAAATTCTGAATCTAATGGATATTGTATTGGGAATAACGATATCTGTATCTTCCAAATTCCCATAACAATATCCGTATAGCCACGGAATCCAATATCGAAATATTCCGAAGATTATTTCCATTCCAACCCATTCCAATTTATTCAATGGAAAATTCTGGTTATTTTAAATCCATTTTTATTTCTTTAAAAATATTGGATTATTATACTATTTAATAACTAGTTCATTTTGATAAAAATATATTTTTATCTTTACAAATGTGGAATTTTTCATCCAAATTCTTTCCAAATCGTTTATTATGATTTTACACAAATTATTAATATTTTCAATAATTTTATTAAGGCACTTTCAGTCGATTTCCATAAACGGTCATCAAACTAACGACCTTTTCTAAATTTGATTTGGACATAATTCCAAATCCAACCATTAGATTTCAAATCTCTTATATTCGTTGGAAGGATCTTTTCGATACGAACCCAAACAGTTCCGGTTTTATGAGAATCTGACGGTCGGATCTCCCGTAATGTCAATTCTAAGTCAATGGTCGAAATTCGCGAATGGTCGCGGCGTGGCGCATTCTATTCTGGCCATTAAATATTCATAATATATATTTCATCGATTTCCATTCAAAACGTATTTTATAAATTCGTTTTAAAACGATTCCCAGTTTCATTTCAATTTTAAATCAAAATTGAATATTCCTTATCATTATAATATTTAAATGATATTACGGTCAAAATATCTAATTTTGAAATCATTTCCTTTTCGATATTCATTATAAAAATGAATAAAATCGATATAAATATTGTTCGCGTTAAATGGCGCAAATCTAATCAACACGGCTTCATGTATTTCAATATTTTTGTGTCCATCCCAAATTGGACATCAAAATCATATTTTAATCCTTTACTAAATATTATTTTAAAATATTCGTAATTTTAAATTATTTCCTTATTTTAAAATATTCGTTCCTTTTGAATTGGAATCAGACACAGTCAATTACCATAAAATGTTATTCATATGGATTTCATGCAACACATGCATACAACAACCATGATAAACAATAATCCATCATCCAGAGTGCATTCTACACTGTATAAGCATTAAATATAAATAACCAACGCTTACAACAGTCTGTCCACTAATCGATTGACATACCACTAAACAATTAGGATTAATGTACGTCAAATATCATCCCAATACTCGTGTGGGGTTTCAATCAACAAACACTGAACATTATTTATGAAGTTGGGCGATGTGTAAAATTTATCGTTCCAATCAATGTCAGTTAAATGGGTGCACATAAACAAATCGTCCAATTTGTAAATGAATATTCATTTTCATTTCAGGAGAACTTTATGCCATTCATATATGTGTTAAAAATTATATTTTTAACAACAAAATAATTTATTCAACACATGAATATTTTATATAATTCATTTATTCAATAAAAATGGTATTTTTTTTGTTCAAACATTTTATTCAACACATGAATATCTTATATAACTCATATATAAATTAAAAATAACATTTTTAACTAACCATTATATTTCTCACATATTTTAGAAATTTTTGGTAGCATAACGACGCAATACTAGAACCGGAATAAGGTCTAGCCTTATCCCTCGCCTAATACTGGCTTGTGCCATACACATACCAATTTCAATCAATTCAATTAACATCCCAAATCAAATTCAACCAATTTCTTAATAGGGTTGCCAAATCCTATTAATTAACAATCAATTAAATAAAACAACAACCAAACATCCATGGTTTCAATCAAAGGTGTCGGGTGCTAATAAGCATCGTATGCATCCTAATATATATTTAACTGTAATATAAATTAGAGTGAGAAGGAATTCTCACCTTTGGTTCCCACTCCGTCATTCTTTATTGGACGGTCTGGATTTCGTTTTCCTTCCAGTCTGTTCCATCACAATCTGTTTCACGCGGTTCATATTGAAAATCACATTTTTCATATCGCTACTATATATATATATAAATCATATTTTTATATCACTATTATTTATATAAAAATCATATTTTTATATCGCTATTATATATATAAATCATATTTTTATTATGCTATTCATATAATAAAAATCATATTTTTATATTTTTAAAACAATGCTTTATATAAATTTAAAAATAATGTTATATATATTAAAAATCACATTTTTAATAATGCTTTTCATATAAAAAAAATCTGATTTTCAAATAATGCTATACATATAAAAAATCTTATCTTTACAATGATGTATATATATTAAAAACCACACTATTTATATCTTTAAAACAATGATATTTATATTTTAAAAACAACCCTATTTATATTTTTAAAACAAGCTTTTTCATTTAAAAATCACATTTTAAAAATTAGGCTTTTTCATATAAAAAATCACATTTTAAAAATCAGGCTTTTTCATATAAAAATCACATTTTAAAATCAGACTTTTTCATATAAAAATCAGAAAAGAAAAATCAATGCTAATTCATTCACCTTTAAATCGCCGTCTTCTTCGTTCCAGAAAAGAACCGGAGTCGCTGTATCTCGATTTGAAGGAGACATTCCAGAAAAAGCTCCTTCATCACTGGCGGTGGTGTCCCTCTCGCGCCCTCAGGTGTTTGCAGGTTTGGGCGAAGCGGCTTCGGTGTTGAACGGAGGTGGTGACACTCGCCGATGATGGCCTCTGACAATGGCAGGTTGGGAGGCAGTCGCAGTTCTGGGTGCTTGCGACGTCAGCTAGAAAAGAGGCAACTTTGGGTTGCACGACGAAGGTCAGGACCCGATGCTCTAGCGACTGACGGACGTGCACAGGTGGGTGGACGAAGATGTTTACTGACGAGGCGGAGGAGCGATTTGGGAATTTTCGATCGTTGGTTATTAAGAGAGGGAGGCGCGATTTCTACGGGTTGACCACGTTAGAAAATTTTGACCTAGCTATTAGGGTTGACCATGTACCCTTGTATATATACCATTTAATTAATTTATTTATTTCATGTTTATCTCCCCGAACTCCTAATCGAACACAATAACTGATGTCCCTAGCCAAATACCCCCATTCCAAACATAATGAAATATGTTTCATAAGCCAATTCTACTGTTTCGATCATTTTTCATCAAAATTAAATTTTAAATTAATATAACGTTCAAAATTGGTTTCAACGTACATTTTAATTTACCGGGGCCAAATACTGAGTCCAAAAATTCCAGAAAAATAAATCAAGCTATGTTTTGATGATATGGTCCTAACAAAACTAATTTCGTCGAATTTGGAGACCGTTTGAAAAATGAACATTTTCCAGTCGATCAAATTCAAACTGAAATTACCAAACACGTTTAAATTCGCCACGCTCACATATTAATTCCAAAAATTATGAAAATTGGAATCTAGAAATTATTTGACATTCCGAATCCAACAAAAGTGGCTTCGTCGAAAACGGAGGTCGTTGGTAAAATGGCTATTTTTAAGGGCTATATATTATATTAAAAAATATATAAATTCCATAGTGACCATTTTAAATGTTAAACTGGACATAACTTTCAATTTATTTTATGAAATCTTAGTTTCTCACTGTAATAACCCGGAAATCTGAGCCAATTTAAAATTTTTATTTTGGCAATTTTAGCAAATTTTGAGTATTTAAAATGAATTATTTTAAATAATAACAACGAGAAATTTATTTTGAATAGAAATAGAACGTATATATTTATATACGTCGTCGTTAAAATATAAATATTCATTTATAATTATAAAAGGAATTGAAAATGGCGCGGTAGTTCGAAAATTCGATTTCAAAGTTCAAATGAATGTACCAGGTGCAAAATAAACCGGATTTTAGCGAAACCAAAAATATTTGAATCTATTTGAGAATATCTTTCCAACGAATCCAAAAAATTGAAATTTCATAGTGGGAATCAAAAGTTATGCCCAGTTGAAATTTCAGAATAATCGCTATGGAATTCTGGCCCTTAAAAATGAAAATTTTGCAAACGACCTCGGTTTTCGATGAAACCACTTTTGTTGGATCCGGGATGTCAAGTTATTGCTAGACTCCAGAATTCGTAATTTTTCGAATCAATATGTGAGCATGGTGAAGGAAAACACGTTTGACCAGTTTTAGTTGATTTTAATCGACTGGAAAATAGCCATTTTTCAAACGATCACAGAATTTGACGAAATTAGTTTTGTTGGGACTGTATCATCAATACAAAGCTAGAAAATATTTTTCGGGAATTTTTAGAGTCCGTATGTGGCCCCGGTAAATTTAAATGTGCGTTCAAATTCAATATATAGATTTATATTTTGATATTGACGGAAATAGATCGAAACAGCCGAACTGGCTTATGATACTTATCCCATTGTGTTCGGAATGAGGGTAATTAGCTATGGATGACAGTCTTTGGGTTCGATTTGGGGTTTGGCTGAAAAAGTAACTGTAATAACCCGGAAATTCTGAGCCAGTTTAAAATTTTTATTTTGGCAATTTTAGCGAATTTTGAATATTTAAAATGAATTATTTTAAATAAAATCACAAGAAATTTATTTTGAATATAATTAGAACGTATATATTATATGCGCCGTCGTTAGAATATAAATATTTATATATAATTATAAATAGAATTGAAGATGGCGCGGTAGTTCGATAATTCGATTTCAAACTTCAATTGAATGTACCGGGTGCAAAACAATCCGGATTTTAGTGAAACCAAAAACATTAGGATCTAATTGATGATATCTTTCCAACGAATCTGAAAAATCGAGATTTCATAGCGGGAATCAAAAGATATGCCCAGTTGAAAATTCTGAATAGTCGCTATGGAATTCAGGCCCTTAAAAATGGATATTTTGCAAACGACCTCGGATTTCGACGAAACCACTTTTGTTGGATCCGTGATGTTAAATTATTGCTAGGTTTCAAATTTCATAATTTTTCGAATCAATATGTGAGCGTGGCAAAGGAAAACGCGTTTGACCAGTTTCAGTTGATTTTTATCGACTGGAAATTGGCCATTTTTCAAACGGTCTCAGAATTCGACGAAGCTAGTTTTTTTAGGACCGTATCGTCAATACGAAGCTAGAAAATATTTTTTTGGAATTTTTCTAGTTAGTATGTGACCCCGGTAATTTGAAATGTACGTTTAAAATTCAATATAGTGATTTAAAAGTAAATTCAACGGAAACTAATCGAATCGATCAAATCAGCTTGCGATACATATCCCATTGTGTTCGGAATGGGGGTAAAACGCTATGGACGACAGGCGGTGGGCCTCGTTTTGAGGTCAAAAAAATAAAAGTTGCTTTTTGGATTTAAAATATAATAATAAAATATAATATATAAATTCATAACCCCCCCCCCCCCCGTTCATTTCTGTTTTCCCCCAAATAAAACAAAAAAACCCGATCCCTCACAAACCCGTATACCCCGTCGTCACCCGTCCTCCAAGCCGCGCCGCCATCCCTGTCGCCGGTCGCCCACCTCCTCAACCCTCCGATGATTCCCCCTCCGCCCCTCCCGTATCTCCTCCGTCCAACAAGCCGCAGACCCGAACCCCAACGCCTCCAACCTTCCCACAAGCCCTGGCCGACGTTACGCAACCCCCTGCCGCCCTCCTCGACCACCCACGACCCCATCGCCGCCCCACAGACCACCCAGCTCCGACCCCGAGCTCTCCGGCAATAAAAATCCAATTTTTAATGATTTAGGTTTTGCAAATAACACCCCGCCGATCCCCTTCAACCTCTGGCCACCCTCAGACGCTGATGAATGCCTCCTCCCTCTCCGTTGAACAAAAGTAAGTTTTTATTTAATTTCTTTATTTTATTTTCTATAGGATTAGTTTAAAAAAAAAGTAAAAAAAAATGGTTAAAATATGGTTTTCATCAATAAGAATATAGAAAAGTAAAAGCTATGACTTTTAGTGAAAAAGACGAGATTTTTAAAATATAAAAGACGTGATTTTTAGCGATGAAGAAATATGATTTTTCTATATGAAGTAGTAGCGATAAAAATTTGATTTATTTGTTAAAAGGTATGATCTTTATATTTTTAAAGTATTAAAAATATAATCTTTACTATATAGAAGGTGTAAAAATATGATTTTTGGTTAGGTAGAGAGTGAAAAACATAATTTTTACATGATAGGAATATTAAAAATATCATCTTTATATGTGTAGAAAAATAAAAATGAGATTTTTATAAAGATGAAATCTTTAAATTTTAAAAGGCAAAGTCTATGTTTTTTTAAAGGCGAAATCTTTATAGTTGAAAAGGCGAGACCTTTATATAGAGAATAACAAAGTAAAAATAGAATTTTTATCTATATAGCATAATAAAAATTCGATTTTTATATATTGAATAGCATAATAAAAATTCGATTTTTATATATTGAATAGCATAATAAAAATTCGATTTTTATATATTGAATAGCATAATAAAAATTCAATTTTTATATATTGAATAGTGTAGTAAAAATTCGATTTTTACATATGTAGTGGCTACAGCAACGAAGATGACGAAGATGCGATAGCGATGAAGATTTCTATAAAAGAAGCATCGCGAAGTTGGATAGCTTTTGGTGAGAATTTCTCACCTTTCAATTTCTTTTCTAGTTATACATATATACTAGGATGCAGACGGTGTTTAGTAGCACCCGACACAATCGTCCACAGACCATGGACTTGTTTGTTTGGTTGCATAAACTAGTTAGATGATTTGATTTGAATTTGGTTGTTTGGTGAATATGATTGATGTGTGAATGGCGTGGGCCTTCACTAGACCGGGGATAAGGCTAGGCCTCGTCCCGTTTCTAGTATCGTGCCGTTATGCCGCCGAAATTTTCTAAAATATGTTAGAAAAATAAAAATATCAATTTTATTGAATAAATGAACTGAATAGAAATTCATATGTTAAAATAAAATATTATATCGTTAAAAATATAATTTTTAACGTGAAAGTGAATAAATAGATATTTATAGACAAATCGGCCGATTTGTTTATACGCACTGATTTGACTGATATTGATTGGGTCGATAAATTTTACACATCGCCCAACTGCACAAATAAAATCTGTGTTTGATTGTTTGAAACCCCACACGGGTGTTGGGATGAAATATGAAGTTCACTCATCCTGATTGATTAAATATGTCGATCGATTGATTGACAGGCTGTTATAAGCGTTAGATATCTATATTTGATGCTTATACAGTTTAGTGCACTTTGGTTGATGGTTGATTATTTTTCAATGCTATTATATACATGTGTTGTATGGAATCCATATAATTAACTTTATATGGTAATTGATTGGGCCTCCTTCCAATTTGAAAAATAAAGAATATTATAAAATAAAGGTTCATGTGTTGACTGTACTCATCCGTTGAGATTAGTCATGTGTTGAACGAAATATTTTTATAATAAAATTTATATCTTTATCAGATAAAGGTTCATGTGTTGACTGTACTCATCCGTTGAGATTAGTCATGTGTTGAACGAAATATTTTTATAATAAAATTTATATCTTTATCAGATAAAGGTTCATGTGTTGACTATACTCATCCATTGAGATTAGTCGTGTGTTGACAAAAAGAAATATTTGAAAAGAAATATTTGAAAAGAAATATTTGAAAAGAAATTTTAGAAAAGAAATATTTGAAACGAAATATTTGCAATAGAATATTTGAAAATAGAAATATATGAAGCCGTGTTGGTTAGATTGACGCCATTTTGAAGGGAACGATATTTATATCGATTTTATTCATTTTAAAATGAATATTGAAAAGTGATTTCGAAATCGTATATTTTGAAATGAATTTTGAATCGAATTGAATATAAACCGAATTTGATTTCAATTGAATAAATAATGAATTTGATTCAAATAGAAAACAGAAATGAATGGAATATAAAACGATTTCGAAATGAATTGAATATAAAACGATTTCGAAATGAATTGAATATAAAACGATTTCGAAATGAATTGAATATAAAACGACTTTGAAATTGAATTGAATTGAAAACGAATTCGAATTGAATTTAAAATGAAGTGAAATGAATTGAAATTGAATTGAAATTTGAATTGAATAGAAATGAATTTTAAAACGAATTTATAAAGGAGAATTCAATTTTGATTTGAAATGAAATGGAAGTTGAAATTGCTTTTGAAACGAATTTAAAACTATTTATATAATTCGTTTTAAATAGTAATCGACGAAATATATATTATACATATTATATATATATAATAGAATGGCCTGAATAGAACGCGCCGCGCCGCGGCAGTTCGTGAATTTCGACCATTTATTTCAAACGGACATTACGGGAGATCCGACCGTCGGATTCTCCTAAAACCGGAACCGTTGGGTTCGTATCGAAAAGAGCTTTCTAACGAATATTTGAAATTTGAAATCTAACGGTTGGATTTGGAGATACGTCCAAATCAAATTCGAAAAAGGTCGCTGTAAGTGCAGTTCGATGGCCATTGTTGGAAATCGACTGTACGGGCCTTGATAAAATTATTAAAAATATCAATAAATTGTGTAGAATCATAAGAAATGATTTGGGAAAATTTGGGATGAAAAACTCCATAATTGAAAAGAAAAAAATAGAATTTTATCGAAATGAACTAGTTTTGAACTAAATTTAAAACCCAATTATTTTTAAATAAATAAATTAGATTTAAAAAGGGGTTTTAAATAATCGGAATTTCTAATATATTTGATTGGATTTGAAATGGGTTTATCGTGAACGGTGTTTTAAATAACACTAGTTCTTTAACCCGATAACAAATAGAATGTGATTTGGGTTTGTCGTGAACTGTGTTTTAAATAACACCTAGTTCTTTAACTCAGTAAAAGGAGTTCTAACGAATCTGCAATTAGATTGAAATGTGAAGCTATAATCTAAATTATCAAATTTAGAAATGAGCGGGAATGGAGTATTACCAGTTTTGCTCCAAAGCGATAGTTAAATCTTTAATTAGATTTGAACGCGAAATGGTAATTAATTTTACCGATAACACCACGGTGTTAGATATGGAGTATTACCAGTTTTGCTTCATGGGATGAATAGGTTGGGATTGGGAAATAAAATAAATAATTACTTCGTTACGGTTCGCTAATCTCGACTAGTTGGAAAAACCATAATTTGGTTTTAAATGACATCCAAAGGAAGATTACAGGATAAATTCTAAAGAATTTATCTTGGATAAAATTAATGGGAACCTTTCCCTAAGAGTGTGAAATTTAGAAACTAGCTGTAGGTTGGCTAAGAAGAATGGTTTCCTGGGTATTGATCTGATGTTGGTTTCGGCCTTCGGGGTTAATGTTTGGGAAATTGTTCTCTTGCTAATTTGCGGTTAGTGACTAATGAATTGGAATGAGGCGTATGTTGTGTTTGTGTAACATTTGTTTTTAATATACGCGGGTGAGACGACCCGAATTCCCGTTCTCACGGAAACAAGGTTATCTTTGGAATATAACACAGAAACAGACAATAGCAGAACAGAATTAAATAAATACACCAGAATGAACAACAAAATATACTGGATAAAAGTAATCATCAGAGTTACACAGTATACAGGATCTTACTTAGTACAAATACAGTTCAGCTATACATAAATGTCAACAGCGGAAATAAACAAAATATGTACAATAGGAGCTGAACAGCATAAAAAGAAATAGATGATAGAATCCATCTTCAGCTCCAGCTATCCAGAAAGAACCAGCTAAACCTGAATACAAGGCTGCCCGTGTAGAAAAAGGGGCACCCGAGTTTGAGAGTGAAACAAACTACGAGTCAGTCATGGGACTGGTATCAGAAATCCACTCAACACATATATAATTGGCTAATCACAGGACCACGCCACTTTCGTGGAACGGGTTTACTCCATTGGATTGCCAGTGCTTTAAAACAAATCTTTCTTTTAAACATCGCTATGCTTTTATAAAAATGAAACCGTTATAAGACTCAGTTCCCATCACACAATGCAACGCAAACCGGAGGATAGAGTTTTTACCTTATAACGGCCAAAATATGCTTGATACGAATAAAACAAAGGCATTTGATATTATTGCTAGTGTTTATATGTTTTGAAAACAATTTCAAATCATAACTATCAATCATAGACGGCATTAATGCCCCATACCACTATGTCGCCATATATAGGTATACAATCAAAATCGCATCGTCACGTATTTGGAAATTGGATTTCCGTCATGTACCAAGGCAAAAGATAGTCCTTACCGACTTCGTGACTCTCTAGCCCGAGCCACAGGGTCAGAGCGCATCGACCCTTGGATCGTCAGGGCCGGTCCACCGATGTGGATTAAAATGCCTGAACAAATCTTTTCCCGCCCTTTGGGGCGTAAACGTGCCAACGAATGACTCCATCGGACCCGGATCGTCCGATCAAACCGAGGCGCCTCGCAACAGCAACAACCACATAGGTGAAAAGTATATAAATGTCAGGGCTGGTAGGTCACTGACACCACCCTAGCTAGAAAGAAACGCATGTCCTCCCTGAGGTCCTTCTCCCGTTTTAGGTTCATACCGGGGTGTGAGGCTCGCGAATTCACGTTATACACAAAGCTACGCCACACAGGCAGTGCTTTGATCATCACCACAAGACTTTGCTTTTCAACAGAAGCCCTGATCACTGCATCTTAGCATGCCACACAGAATAAATCCTATGTCAGACACACAGTCCATTTACAAGTCCGTTCTGGGTCTGAACGAAACCGGAGGCACTAAATACCTCGCAAACCCTTCGATCAACACGTACGTCTGAACGATCACCACTCATTATCCATATTTCGGGATGCCTCCCAATCAGGACCTCGGTTACCATCCAAACGAGGTGAAGATCTCCGGTCTTCGACCATCGTCTTCATCTTCGAATTTCAATCGTCGGTCGATTATTCGAAATGAGAATTAACTCGGCCTTTTCAAATAATTCACGTATATTTAGAATTTCAAATCGATTTATTTCAATGGTTAAATTATTCGACAACACCAATTGTGTTCTTTAATGTAATTTTCACACCAAACACATTCAACCATCAAAAGCCACATAAATCAAGCAAATTCAGTCTATTTCCATTCCATATCGCTTACGATATTTTATAACTATTTATCGCTATTTTTATTTATTTTAAAATAGCTATTATATTCAAAACGACGTTTCGGGCCATAACGTGGCCGTGGCGCTGTTTTTCTTCAGATTTGATTTACACATATATGAAAATCTAACCGTTGGATCTTCACAAAATTTACATCATTAGAAAGGTCTTTTCAAAACGAATCCAACGGTTCTAGTTTCGGGAAAATCCGACGGTCGGATCTCCCGGTACAATCGTTTGAAGTTTCGATTTCAAAATACGAACTGCAGCGTCGTTATTCGATTAAATATAATTATATTTATATATATAAATAAATATAATCGTTTCTGGCGCTGTTTTTCTTCAGATTTGAATTAAACATTCCAGACAATCCAACCGTTGGATTTTTACAAGGTTGGTGCCGTTGGAAAGATTATTCCAAGGCGAACCCGACGGTTGAGGTTTCGGGAAAATCCAATGGTCGGATTTCCCGTACTAGTCGTTTGAAATCACGGTTTCAAAATACGAACTGCACGGCCTCGTTTCGTTTTAATTTTATTTATATTTATATAGTTATATAAATATAGTTCATTCAATGATTTCCATATCGTTTTCACTTCAAATATTTTTCTAACTCCTTAAATTTTGGAAAAATTTCGCCATAACCTCCCCTGCACCGGGAGCATCGGGAAATCGCAAATAGCGTTCCCGGTCCTTCTAATCTCAAAAAGAAAAAGAAGAAGCCAAGCGGCTAGCCAACAGGCTCAAAATCATCACCCAAACAAATCAGTAAATGTGTACCTATTTGTCGGGCACAAATTTTATTCCTCTTCTCTAGCCCCTTTGCTATAACCTGTTCAATGAATATGCATGTACATATATATACAGTTCATATCATTTTTCATTTTCTATTCAACTTCATATTTGATTTCTATTTGGTTTAAAAACACCATTCATTCTAATGCTACATAAATAGGTGCAAATCATTTCATTAGCTAATTAATGAATATTTCAACTCATATATGTTTATTTTGAACAAGTGGCTATTTTTAACACTTCACATTTCAACGATTTATGCATACACTAAAAATGTGATTTTTATTGTGAAACAATTCATTTCAAAACACTATTTTTCTATATAGTTCATATAGTCGATAAAAGGTGATTTTTATTATCGAACAATTTATTTCAAAATAGGAATACCATTCAACACATGAATTTCTAAACAACGAATGAATATCAATTCAACACATGAATGTTTTCTATGGTTTCTATATATAGATAAAAATGTGATTTTTATTATCGAACAATTTATTTCAAAATATGAATACCATTCAACACATGAATTTCTAAACAACGAATGAATATCAATTCAACACATGAATGTTTTCAATAGTTTTTATATATAGATAAAAATGTGATTTTTATTATCGAACAATTTATTTCAAAATATGAATACCATTCAACACATGAATTTCTAAACAACGAATGAATATCAATTCAACACATGAATGTTTTCAATAGTTTTTATATATAGATAAAAAATGTGATTTTTATTATCGAACAATTTATTTCAAAATATGAATACCATTCAACACATGAATTTCTAAACAACGAATGAATATCAATTCAACACATGAATGTTTCCTATACAATGAATAAATATAGTTTAAGCATGTGAAAATAATTCAAACACACAAATATTATTCAAAATTTCGGCAGCATAACGGCAGGGTAGTTACACCGGCACCGTCCCTAGTACGGCTCCTCGCTCTACCTTAAAACCTCGCGGTTTTTGACAATGGGGATCATGCATCTAGTTCGCACGCAGGCGGCATGTATATATTTATTTCATTTCCACAAACTAATCCTATGTGGTTTCAACCAAATATTTCACAACCACAAACGGGTATTTTTCAACCTCAAACAACCAATATCAATCACAAACAATCCCAAACAACCATTCAATTTTCACAACAATTTCAACCAATAAATATCGTCCATGGTTTGTGGACGAGGGGCGTATATATATATATATATATATATATATATATATATAGATATTTATATATAGCTATTCACTTTTATTTCAACATATATAATATTTTTAAATCAGAAATCTCACCAATAGCTATCCAACTTCAAGACTCTTCTTAATAGAAATCTTCGCCTATTTGTCGCTTTCACCCGTATTCTCTGCATATGTAAAAATAGAATTTTTACTATGCTATTCAATATATAAAAATCGAATTTTTACTTCGACTTTCAACATATAAAAATATGATTTTTACTTTTGCTTTCAACATATAAAAATATGATTTTTACTTTTGCTTTCAACATAAAAAATATGATTTTTATTTCGACTTTCAACATATAAAAATATGATTTTTATTTCGACTTTCAACATATAAAAATATGATTTTTACTTTTGCTTTCAACATAAAAAATATGATTTTTATTTAAAACAAAATCCGTTTTCTAGTTTATAAATCATTTTAAAATCAGTTTTTATATTCTTTTAAAATTTCAGTTTTTAACTTTTCAAGAAAGCCAGTTTTTAAATATTTTTTAAAAAAATCTGTTTCAGTTTTTATTTTTAAAACAATTTCAGTTTTTTTTTTTTTTTTTACGAATTAAAATAAAAATAAATTACAATAAAATACTTACAGTGCTTCGAAGAAAAGGGGGGGAATGAAGATGTCGTCGGCGGTACTTCTGGGGGGGGGGTCTTCGCAGACGTCGAGACGGGGGGGGGCTTCGTCGGAGCTAGCGCGATTTGGGGGGGGGGAGCTTCGTCGTCTTCGATCGATGGAGGGGGGAGCGGCTTGGGTCTGGTGGCGTCGCGATCTGGGAAGGAGGTGGAGGCGGACGAAGGAGGGCGGCGTTCGCTCTAGGGGGGGCGGCTGCTCGATACTTAGGGTTTTTTTTTTTCTTTTTCTGTTTAACTGGATTGTGAATCGGGGGGGGGGGGGGGGGCAAGAAGGAGGGAAAGTATATTTTTTTTTTCATTTAATTATTAAATTTCGCAAAAGGTTGACTTTTACATACGACCTCGAAACGAGGCCCACCGCCTGTCGTCCATAGCGTTTAACCCCCATTCCGAACACAATGGGATATGTATCGCAAGCTGATTTGATCGTTACAATCAGTTTCCTTTTGAATTTTCATTTAAATCATTATATTGAATTTTAAACGCACATTTCAAATTACCGGGGTCACATACGGACTAGAAAAATTCCAGAAAAATATTTTCTAGCTTCGTATCGACGATACGGTCCTAACAAAACTAGTTTCGTCGAATTCTGAGACCGTTTGAAAAATGGCCAATTTCCAGTCGATTAAAATCAACAGAAACTGGTCAAACGCGTTTTCCTATGCCACGCTCACATATTGATTTGAAAAATTATGAAATTTGAAACCTAACAATAACTTGACACTGCGGATCTAACAAAAGTGGTTTCATCCAAATCCGAGGTCGTTTGCAAAATGTCCATTTTTTAGGGCCTGAATTCCATAGCGACTATTCAGAATTTTCAACTGGACATATCTTTTGATTCCCGCTATCAAATTTCGATTGGTCGGATTCGTTAGAAAGATATTCACTAACAGATATAAATATTTTTGGTTTCACTAAAATCTGGATTGTTTTGCACCCGGTATATTCAATTGAAGTTTGAAATCGAATTATCGAACTACCGCACTATTTTCAATTCTATATATAATTATAATTAATTATATTCGTTTTCAAATGTCGATTCAACTCAGTTTTCATCTCCATTATTTAAAATATTTATTTTAAATATTTAAAATCCATTATTTTAGCCAATTTAAAAATTTTAAATTGGTTCAGATTTTCTGGGTCGTTACAATCTCCCCTACTTAAAACTTTTCGTCCCCGAAAAGGAATAAAGTCGAAAGTGGTTTGATAATTCTACGATCACACAACACAACAACCAATCCAATTGTTTTTAACCTTTAAAAATATACTAATCAACTCCTATATTCTTTTATAAATCATTCAGAGTATAGAATAAATAGTGCACATCCATGAAAAGGAAATAACAACAGAATAGAGAATTGAATGGTAGTGCAAAGTAGGGTAAATGTACCTTGCACCGGAGTCAATCAGAGATATCTACTCGGCACCTAGGATAAGCTTTCTGAATGCTCTCCTCGGTTTCCCAAGTACAATCTCTCGGATCTCCACTCCATTGCACTTTGACTAAGTGAACCTTCTTGTTCCTCAGCTCTTTGGTTTCTTTGCCGATAATCTTTAGCGGCTCACGCCTCACGGCTAATTCTGGAGTAATTTCAATGTCCTGCTGAGCTGCTTCTTCCACGATCAAGTCTGGATCATGAACGTGCTTTCGAAGTTGAGATATATGAAATACATCATGCACACCAGGCAACCAGTCAGGCAGTTTGACCCTATATGCGAGAGTCCCAATCCGTTCCAGAATAGGAAACGGACCAATAAATTTGGGCGCTAACTTTCCAGTTTTACCGAACCGGATAACTCCTCTCATCGGCGATACTTTCAAATATACATAGTCGCCAACTTCGAAGGATATATCTCTTCTTCTTCTATCAGCATAGCTCTTTTGTCGGCTTTGAGCGGCGAGTAATCGCTTCTTAATAAAATCGACTTTGTCGGCAGCTTCTCGAATCATATCGGGACCCAACACAAGTCTATTTCCAGGCTCGACCCAACAAGCAGGAGATCGGCACGGTCTACCATACAATGCTTTGAATGGCGACATTGTCAGACTCGCCTGGTAGCTGTTGTTATAAGAGAACTCAGCCAAATGTAGATTGTCTTCCCATGATCCACCGAAATCTATAACACAAGCCCGCAATAGATCTTCTAGAATGCGATTCACCCTCTCAGTCTGACCGTCTGTCTGAGGATGATAAGCGGTGCTTAGGTTTAACTTCGTTCCCAGCTCGACTTGAAATGCTTCCCAGAATTTGCTAGTGAATATTGTATCCCTATCACTGACTATACTGAGCGGCACTCCATGTAGTCTAACTATTTCCCTGAAGTATATCTGCGGCAGACTCTGAGCGGTTCTATTTGATCTGACAGGTATGAAATGGGCGGTCTTCGTGAAACGATCTACGATCACCCAAATACTGTCATTTCCTTTTCTGGTCCTGGGCAGACCATCAATGAAATCCATAGAAATATGTTTTCACTTCCAGCCAGGAACTTCTAGTGGTTGCAATAGTCCAGCTAATTTCTGTTGGTCGCTTTTAACTAGCTGGCAAGTAGGGCATCGACTAACATATATCGAAACGTCTCTTTTCATAGCCTTCCACCAGAAAGTTCTTTTGAGATCGTTATACATTTTGGCCACACCAGGATGGATACTCAGCTTGGACTTGTGACACTCGTCTAACACTTCCCTTTTTAGCTCAGGAACGTCAGGAACACAAATCCTTCCTTTTAACCTCAAGGTCTCGTCGTTATCTATTTGAAAACACGAGGGTTCGCCTTTCTGAATCCTTTTGATCATATCTTTAATAAAGTTATCCTCCTTCTGAAGAATAGATATTCTGTCAATCAAGGATGTTGTGATAATAAAGTTGGCGATCATTACATTCTTTCTGCTTAACGCATCGGCCACGACATTGGCTTTTCCTGGAGTGTATATAATTTCAAAGTCATATGCTGCAAGAAACTCCAGCCAACGTTGCTGCCTCAGATTCAAGTCCTTCTGAGTGAACAGATACTTTAACGACTGGTGATCTGTAAACAGTTCAAATCTCTCGCCCAGAAGATAGTGTCTCCAGATTTTCAAAGAGAATATGATAGCCAATAACTCAAGATCATGAGTTACATAGTTTTTCTCGTGTGGTTTCAGTTGGCGGCTAGCATAAGCAATCACTTGGCCTCTTTGCATTAACACTGCGCCGAGGCCTTCTCTAGAAGCATCAGTCCAGACTTTTAAATCTTGATTTCCATCGATAATGGTTAACACTGGAGCAGTAGTTAATCTCAACTTTAGCTCTTCGAAAGCCTCCTCACTCTCTTCAGTCCATTTGAACTTAGAATGCTTCTTTGTAAGCTTCGTTAAGTGGCCAAATATCTTAGAAAAGTCTTTAACGAACTTCCGATAATAACTAGCCAATCCGAGAAAACTGCGGACTTCAGTGGGAGTACTAGGCTGTTTCCAGTTCTGAATAGCTGTGATTTTACTTGGATCCACAGCAATTCCTTCTTTCGATACGACGTGGCCCAGAAATTGTACTTCATCTTGCCAGAAGATACATTTGGAAAATTTGGCTTTTAATACATTCCTTCTGAGGATTTCTAGAACCTGTTCCAGATGTTTTTCATGTTCGGCCTTTGATTTAGAGAAGATTAGAATATCATCAATAAAAACCAGAACAAATTTATTCAATACTCCTCTGAATACCCTGTTCATCAGGTCGACGAAGTAAGCTGGAGCGTTACATAAGCCGAACGGCATTACTAACCACTCGTAGAATAAGTCGGGGCCTCTGAACGCTGTCATTGGAACACACTCTTCGGCAATTCGAAGTTGATGGAAACCTGTAGCTAGGTCCATTCTTGAAAATACTTGTGCTCCATTTAATCGATCTAACAAATCATCAATTCGCGGCAATGGATACTTGTTCTTTATGGTCTGTTTGTTCAGATCTCGATAATCCACACAAAGACGTAGAGTACCGTCAGATTTTGGGACAAATACCACGGCTGCACCCCAATCAGAGAAACTAGGCCTGATCAGACCTTTCCATACTAGCTGTCGGGTTTGATTGTCCAATTCCTCTTTCTCTTTCAAGGACATTCTTCGAATAGCGTGAACTACCGGCCTTGCATTGGGAATTAAATCAATTTTGAAATCTATTTCTCTCTGCGGAGGTAAACGAACAACTTCCTCAAACACATCCGCATAATTCTTGACGACAGGAATATCTTTGATGAGGTCAGGAATATTCTCAGTGATTTCTGGGATATTTTCTATTTGGGCTGGAGAAACATTCAAAGCTGCCCAGAAGTCTTTTCTATTAGCATTCTGACCTTCACAGGGAATGGTTATATAATCGCCTGATTTAATCTTCGCCTTTACGACTCTGTCGGCGCATTTGACTTCAGCTTCATATTTGGTCAGCCAGTCTAACCCCAAGATAAGATCAAACTCTTTAAAATTCATGACGACTGCGATGGTAGGAAACCGATAACGAGAGAAAGAAACCGGCACTCCACAAACCCAATTGAGATCAATAGAACCCCCAACCGGATTCTGGACAGTCATGGGTTCCTTGAGCTTTTTCAAATTCAATTCCAGTTTCTTAGCTGCATCCTTTGAAATGAAGCTTCGTGACGCGCCTGTATCAAACAGTACTTTAACTGGGATGTCTTTGACAGTTAGCGTGCCTTCTAAAACATCCGGCCTTTCCTGAATAGCTGAGGGCTCAGAAGTTTCTGCCACTTCATTTACTTGAACCATTTCAGGCTTGTTTAACTGTGGGCAATCCTTTGCAAGATGACCAGCCTCGTGGCACTGTTTGCACTCTCTATTCTCTTGGAACACCCCGTCAGTTCTGAACCTTTTCTTCTTTTGTTTTCGATTTGCTCTATATCCCCCTTTTCTTTGTTTCTTTAAAGATCTGCAACTTATCGACAAATGTCCTTTCTTATTGCAGTTAGAGCAAATAGCCGTCGTTACTGGTTCTTTTTCGGATCTGGCCCTTTTTCGATTTACTTCGGGCTCTTTACCGTCCTCTGACCTCGCACTGGCTTCAGGAATATCAGTTTCCAACTCTGTTTTGTCACTAGAACAGACTTCTTCTTCGTCGCGCAACATTCCTTTCTTATGGAGATCTTCATACTGATAAGCCATATAAATCATTTCTGAGAAAGGAAGCTTCACATGCCCCAATACCTTATTCTGGTATTTCCTTTGAAGTCCGTGAATAAATCTCATATTTTTCCTCTTCGGATTTTGAATTAGATGAGGAGCAAAGTGAGCAAGTTCGTTGAATTTCTTATGGTATTCCGGAATGGTCATGTCACCTTGTATTAGATAAGAAAATTCTTCACACAATCTCTCGGTTGCTTCGGGAGGAGTAAACCTTTCTAGGAAAATCACTTTAAATCTGTCCCAGGTGATATCACCTTCTGGATTATCTTTGATGATTGTTTCCCACCAGATTAAAGCTTCCTCTTTGAGCGCCCAAGATGCTACTAACCGTTTCTGGTCATCTCTCAGCTGGATATGCTCAAAGATTTTTTCGACAGAACTCATCCAAGCTTGAGTTTGAATAATAGATTCATTGCCCGAGAATTTTTCTCCACCCAGATTTCGATATCTCTTGAATAGAGCCTCTAGATCGGGTTCTGTATTCCTTCTGTTTCTGGCACTCATTTTTCTAGTACTTCTGCAATTAGCAGATCAAGTGTCAGGTCACAGAAAAGATAGTTTAAAATATAGAAACACATACTTCAATGTAAATGTGTCTATCGAGGTGAAATTTCATTCTGCTTTACTCATACTAGGATATTACTGATCCTATCTGTATGGAGTCGCCCGTCCTAGAACACTACTGGTTCTATTTCTGACGAGTTCGTTCAAATGTTATATTCCCGAACTAAGCTTAACCAAAGCTCTGATACCACGTTGAGACGACCCGAATTCCCGTTCTCACGGAAACAAGGTTATCTTTGGAATATAACAAAGAAACAGACAATAGCAGAACAGAATTAAATAAATACACCAGAATGAACAACAAAATATACTGGATAAAAGTAATCATCAGAGTTACACAGTATACAGGATCTTACTTAGTACAAATACAGTTCAGCTATACATAAATGTCTACAGCGGAAATAAACAAAATATGTACAATAGGAGCTGAACAGCATAAAAAGAAATAGATGATAGAATCCATCTTCAGCTCCAGCTATCCAGAAAGAACCAGCTAAACCTGAATACAAGGCTGCCCGTGTAGAAAAAGGGGCACCCGAGTTTGAGAGTGAAACAAACTACGAGTCAGTCATGGGACTGGTATGAGAAATCCACTCAACACATATATAATTGGCTAATCACAGGACCACGCCACTTTCGTGGAACGGGTTTACTCCATTGGATTGCCAGTGCTTTAAAACAAATCTTTCTTTTAAACATCGCTATGCTTTTATAAAAATGAAACCGTTATAAGACTCAGTTCCCATCACACAATGCAACGCAAACCGGAGGATAGAGTTTTTACCTTATAACGGCCAAAATATGCTTGATACGAATAAAACAAAGGCATTTGATATTATTGCTAGTGTTTATATGTTTTGAAAACAATTTCAAATCATAACTATCAATCATAGACGGCATTAATGCCCCATACCACTATGTCGCCATATATAGGTATACAATCAAAATCGCATCGTCACGTATTTGGAAATTGGATTTCCGTCATGCACCAAGGCAAAAGATAGTCCTTACCGACTTCGTGACTCTCTAGCCCGAGCCACAGGGTCAGAGCGCATCGACCCTTGGATCGTCAGGGCCGGTCCACCGATGTGGATTAAAATGCCTGAACAATACGTTTCCCCGCCCTTTGGGGCGTAAACGAGCCAACGAATGACTCCATCGGACCCGGATCGTCCGATCAAACCGAGGCGCCTCGCAACAGCAACAACCACATAGGTGAAAAGTATATAAATGTCAGGGCTGGTAGGTCACTGACACCACCCTAGCTAGAAAGAAACGCATGTCCTCCCTGAGGTCCTTCTCCCGTTTTAGGTTCATACCGGGGTGTGAGGCTCGCGAATTCACGTTATACACAAAGCTATGCCACACAGGCAGTGCTTTGATCATCACCACAAGACTTTGCTTTTCAACAGAAGCCCTGATCACTGCATCTTAGCATGCCACACAGAATAAATCCTATGTCAGACACACAGTCCATTTACAAGTCCATTCTGGGTCTGAACGAAACCGGAGGCACTAAATACCTCGCAAACCCTTCGATCAACACGTACGTCTGAACGATCACCACTCATTATCCATATTTCGGGATGCCTCCCAATCAGGACCTCGGTTACCATCCAAACGAGGTGAAGATCTCCGGTCTTCGACCATCGTCTTCATCTTCGAATTTCAATCGTCGGTCGATTATTCGAAATGAGAATTAACTCGGCCTTTTCAAATAATTCACGTATATTTAGAATTTCAAATCGATTTATTTCAATGGTTAAATTATTCGACAACACCAATTGTGTTCTTTAATGTAATTTTCACACCAAACACATTCAACCATCAAAAGCCACATAAATCAAGCAAATTCAGTCTATTTCCATTCCATATCGCTTACGATATTTTATAACTATTTATCGCTATTTTTATTTATTTTAAAATAGCTATTATATTCAAAACGACGTTTCGGGCCATAACGTGGCCGTGGCGCTGTTTTTCTTCAGATTTGATTTACACATATCTGAAAATCTAACCGTTGGATCTTCACAAAATTTACATCATTAGAAAGGTCTTTTCAAAAACGAATCCAACGGTTCTAGTTTCGGGAAAATCCGACGGTCGGATCTCCCGGTACAATCGTTTGAAGTTTCGATTTCAAAATACGAACTGCAGCGTCGTTATTCGATTAAATATAATTATATTTATATATATAAATAAATATAATCGTTTCTGGCGCTGTTTTTCTTCAGATTTGAATTAAACATTCCAGACAATCCAACCGTTGGATTTTTACAAGGTTGGTGCCGTTGGAAAGATTATTCCAAGGCGAACCCGACGGTTGAGGTTTCGGGAAAATCCAATGGTCGGATTTCCCGTACTAGTCGTTTGAAATCACGGTTTCAAAATACGAACTGCACGGCCTCGTTTCGTTTTAATTTTATTTATATTTATATAGTTATATAAATATAGTTCATTCAATGATTTCCATATCGTTTTCACTTCAAATATTTTTCTAACTCCTTAAATTTTGGAAAAATTTCGCCATAACCTCCCCTGCACCGGGAGCATCGGGAAATCGCAAATAGCGTTCCCGGTCCTTCTAATCTCAAAAAGAAAAAGAAGAAGCCAAGCGGCTAGCCAACAGGCTCAAAATCATCACCCAAACAAATCAGTAAATGTGTACCTATTTGTCGGGCACAAATTTTATTCCTCTTCTCTAGCCCCTTTGCTATAACCTGTTCAATGAATATGCATGTACATATATATACAGTTCATATCATTTTTCATTTTCTATTCAACTTCATATTTGATTTCTATTTGGTTTAAAAACACCATTCATTCTAATGCTACATAAATAGGTGCAAATCATTTCATTAGCTAATTAATGAATATTTCAACTCATATATGTTTATTTTGAACAAGTGGCTATTTTTAACACTTCACATTTCAACGATTTATGCATACACTAAAAATGTGATTTTTATTGTGAAACAATTCATTTCAAAACACTATTTTTCTATATAGTTCATATAGTCGATAAAAGGTGATTTTTATTATCGAACAATTTATTTCAAAATAGGAATACCATTCAACACATGAATTTCTAAACAACGAATGAATATCAATTCAACACATGAATGTTTTCTATGGTTTCTATATATAGATAAAAATGTGATTTTTATTATCGAACAATTTATTTCAAAATATGAATACCATTCAACACATGAATTTCTAAACAACGAATGAATATCAATTCAACACATGAATGTTTTCAATAGTTTTTATATATAGATAAAAATGTGATTTTTATTATCGAACAATTTATTTCAAAATATGAATACCATTCAACACATGAATTTCTAAACAACGAATGAATATCAATTCAACACATGAATGTTTTCAATAGTTTTTATATATAGATAAAAAATGTGATTTTTATTATCGAACAATTTATTTCAAAATATGAATACCATTCAACACATGAATTTCTAAACAACGAATGAATATCAATTCAACACATGAATGTTTCCTATACAATGAATAAATATAGTTTAAGCATGTGAAAATAATTCAAACACACAAATATTATTCAAAATTTCGGCAGCATAACGGCAGGGTAGTTACACCGGCACCGTCCCTAGTACGGCTCCTCGCTCTACCTTAAAACCTCGCGGTTTTTGACAATGGGGATCATGCATCTAGTTCGCACGCAGGCGGCATGTATATATTTATTTCATTTCCACAAACTAATCCTATGTGGTTTCAACCAAATATTTCACAACCACAAACGGGTATTTTTCAACCTCAAACAACCAATATCAATCACAAACAATCCCAAACAACCATTCAATTTTCACAACAATTTCAACCAATAAATATCGTCCATGGTTTGTGGACGAGGGGCGTATATATATATATATATATATATATATAGATATTTATATATAGCTATTCACTTTTATTTCAACATATATAATATTTTTAAATCAGAAATCTCACCAATAGCTATCCAACTTCAAGACTCTTCTTAATAGAAATCTTCGCCTATTTGTCGCTTTCACCCGTATTCTCTGCATATGTAAAAATAGAATTTTTACTATGCTATTCAATATATAAAAATCGAATTTTTACTTCGACTTTCAACATATAAAAATATGATTTTTACTTTTGCTTTCAACATATAAAAATATGATTTTTACTTTTGCTTTCAACATAAAAAATATGATTTTTATTTCGACTTTCAACATATAAAAATATGATTTTTATTTCGACTTTCAACATATAAAAATATGATTTTTACTTTTGCTTTCAACATAAAAAATATGATTTTTATTTAAAACAAAATCCGTTTTCTAGTTTATAAATCATTTTAAAATCAGTTTTTATATTCTTTTAAAATTTCAGTTTTTAACTTTTCAAGAAAGCCAGTTTTTAAATATTTTTTAAAAAAATCTGTTTCAGTTTTTATTTTTAAAACAATTTCAGTTTTTTTTTTTTTACGAATTAAAATAAAAATAAATTACAATAAAATACTTACAGTGCTTCGAAGAAAAGGGGGGGAATGAAGATGTCGTCGGCGGTACTTCTGGGGGGGGGGGGGGTCTTCGCAGACGTCGAGACGGGGGGGCTTCGTCGGAGCTAGCGCGATTTGGGGGGGGGAGCTTCGTCGTCTTCGATCGATGGAGGGGGGAGCGGCTTGGGTCTGGTGGCGTCGCGATCTGGGAAGGAGGTGGAGGCGGACGAAGGAGGGCGGCGTTCGCTCTAGGGGGGGCGGCTGCTCGATACTTAGGGTTTTTTTTTTCTTTTTCTGTTTAACTGGATTGTGAATCGGGGGGGGGGGGGGCAAGAAGGAGGGAAAGTATATTTTTTTTTTTTCATTTAATTATTAAATTTCGCAAAAGGTTGACTTTTACATATGACCTCGAAACGAGGCCCACCGCCTGTCGTCCATAGCGTTTAACCCCCATTCCGAACACAATGGGATATGTATCGCAAGCTGATTTGATCGTTACAATCAGTTTCCTTTTGAATTTTCATTTAAATCATTATATTGAATTTTAAACGCACATTTCAAATTACCGGGGTCACATACGGACTAGAAAAATTCCAGAAAAATATTTTCTAGCTTCGTATCGACGATACGGTCCTAACAAAACTAGTTTCGTCGAATTCTGAGACCGTTTGAAAAATGGCCAATTTCCAGTCGATTAAAATCAACAGAAACTGGTCAAACGCGTTTTCCTATGCCACGCTCACATATTGATTCGAAAAATTATGAAATTTGAAACCTAACAATAACTTGACACTGCGGATCTAACAAAAGTGGTTTCATCCAAATCCGAGGTCGTTTGCAAAATGTCCATTTTTTAGGGCCTGAATTCCATAGCGACTATTCAGAATTTTCAACTGGACATATCTTTTGATTCCCGCTATCAAATTTCGATTGGTTGGATTCGTTAGAAAGATATTCACTAACAGATATAAATATTTTTGGTTTCACTAAAATCTGGATTGTTTTGCACCCGGTATATTCAATTGAAGTTTGAAATCGAATTATCGAACTACCGCACTATTTTCAATTCTATATATAATTATAATTAATTATATTCGTTTTCAAATGTCGATTCAACTCAGTTTTCATCTCCATTATTTAAAATATTTATTTTAAATATTTAAAATCCATTATTTTAGCCAATTTAAAAATTTTAAATTGGTTCAGATTTTCTGGGTCGTTACAGCGGGTTGTTCGGAAAGTCCGGATTTATACCCATTCTGAATAACCGATTCGACGATAAGTCGAAGATGAAGACGGTGGTCGAAGACCGGAAGTTTTCACATCGTTTGGATAATTACTGACGATCCTGATTGGGCAGTACACCCAAGAGGATGGAAATAGTTGGTGGTCGCCCAGACGTACTTGGAGATGGATGGATATGCGAGGAAAGTGCCTCCGGTTTCGTTCAGACCCAGAACGGACTTGTAAATGGATTGTGTGTCTGACATTGGATTTTATTCTGTGTTGATTGATTTCTATTAAATATACATCTGTTTGGCGGCGAAGAATTTATTCTTTTGCTTAACGCCCTTCTCTGAGACGTACGAGCTCAGAGGTTGTATATCGATGGACATCAGTCGCATGGCATGAATTGCCTGTGTGGCACGCTAAGATGCAATGATCAAGGCTTCTGTTGAAAAGCAAAGTCTTGTGGTTGATGATCAAAGCACGCCTACGTGGCAGCTTTGTGTATAGCGTGAATTCGCGAGCCTCACACCTCGGTATGAGTTAAAAACGGGATACGGACTGCAGGGAGAGCACGACGTTTCTTTCTAGCTTTGGTGGTGTCAGTGACTTACCAGCCCTGACATTTATATACTTTTCACCTTTGTGGTTGTTGGAATGCGAGGCGCCTTGATTATAGGTCTGTAAGGACCGGGAAACGTGTGTTCAGGCATAATTAATCCTCTAACGTAAGTGAGGACCGGCCCTGAAGCATCCAGGGGTTGCCCAGAGTGCGTAACCCTGGGACATTTGCTAGAGTGTCTCGAACGCGGAGAGGAGCTTGCCCCTTGCCTCGACTCATGATGGAATCCAATTTCCAATACGTGTAATTCGTCTTTAATTGTAGAACTAGTATGGCGACATAGTAGATGGTAGCTATGCCGCCTATGATTTATATTTATGATTGAAATTGTTTTGACACTATACACTTATTATAGTATCAAATGATTTGTTTTAAACGTACCAAGCATGTTTGGCTGTTATAAGGGAAAACCCTATCCTCCGGCTTGCGTTGCATTGTGTGATGGGACCTGGGTCTTATAATAGCTTCATTTTTCGAAAAAGCATTGCGTTGTTTATTCTATGCACTGGTATTCTTGGGAGGAAACCCGTTCCGTGTTATACGGCGTGGTCCCTTGAATTACTCTCTTTTAAAGTAAAGTTTTAAATAACTGTTTTAGTTCTCACACCAGTCACATGACTGACCTGGAGTTTATTGTTTTAACCTAAACTCTGGGTGCCCCTATTTTCCGCACGGGCAGCTAGTAGTTTTGGTTTTGCAGATTTATGTTCACAGGATCCTGGTTTGCAGCTGGAATGATATCCGGAAAGCTCTGTATCTGTATATCACCTTCAGTTGTGCTTTGTATTATTTTCCGCTGCTATGTAATTTACTGTAATCTCTGATATTTATCGAATGTAATTTATTCATTTATACTCTGTATATTCTTATATCTGATGGAATTGTTGTAATATACAATGAAATGTTCTTTTGTCTGCGTTCTGATTTGTCCTGTTCTCAATGATCAGGGGTTTCGAATGGTCTAGATCGGTTTAACGACTGATTCAGATCGAGCGAAATTCCAGGACGTCACATTTGGTATCAGAGCTTTGGTTTACAGAGCTCGAGAACAAGACACATTAGAACCATACGAAAGAATTCATCAGATATTGGATTAGTAATATCCAATTAGAATGACTCGTTAGAGATAGGATCAGTAGTATCCTAGAACGAGTGTGAAGAGTATATTTTTCAAATCAAAACAATTTTGTTTTGAAATTTAAACCATTTTAAACGTATTTGATTATTTATTTATTTTGAATATGGACAATCCAATATATAAAGTTTTTGTATATACGCGTCATGAACGTATATTCGAAGTTTTAATATACTGGATAGATATAGAATCACACTCTAGTCGCCCGGACCTGATTCTAATGATTGACGCGTCATCATTAGTAATTAGTTTCGTGTTTCGAAGGTGTGATATCTATATATTTCCATTGGACTGGTGTGAGAACCAAAACTTATATAGTTAGAACACATTGTTGTGAATTGGCATCAAAAACATGATTTTCTGTATATGTATCAAAATTATGAATTTGAAACTCTAATACACTAATTGATTGATGTTTGTGTTGCTTGTTTATTTGTTTGATAATTTTGAACCATTAAGCCTAATTGAATCAAATATTAAACTGTATTGAAAATTGGTCGCATTTGCTTGTATATACATATACTTACATTGAACAGGTCATAGCAAGGAGGCTAGAGCAGAGAATAAAATTTGTTTGCCCGACAAATAGGTACATGTTTACTACATAATTTACTGTTTTGTTTGGGTGATGATGATTTTATGAGCCTATTGGCTTTTTCTTTTTCTTTTTGAGATCTGAAGGACCGGGGAAGCTATTTGAAATTCCCCGATGCTCCCGGTGCAGGGGAGGTTATGGCGAAATTTTTCGAAAATTTAGGGTGTTAGCCAAATTTTTGAAAATTTGAAAATTCTCAGAAACTGAAAAGTTGGAGAATGGAAGCCAGATCAAACGTAGAGTTGATCAATCAAACCACTTTCGACTTTGTTCCTTTTCGGGGACGAAAAGTTTTAAGTGGGGGAGATTGTAATAACCCGGAAATTCTGAGCCAGTTTAAAATTTTTATTTTGGCAATTTTAGCGAATTTTGAATATTTAAAATGAATTATTTTAAATAAAATCACGAGAAATTTATTTTGAATATAATTAGAACGTATATATTATATGCGCCGTCGTTAGAATATAAATATTTATATATAATTATAAATAGAATTGAAGATGGCGCGGTAGTTCGATAATTCGATTTCAAACTTCAATTGAATGTACCGAGTGCAAAACAATCCGGATTTTAGTGAAACCAAAAACATTAGGATCTAATTGATGATATCTTTCCAACGAATCTGAAAAATCGAGATTTCATAGCGGGAATCAAAAGATATGCCCAGTTGAAAATTCTGAATAGTCGCTATGGAATTCAGGCCCTTAAAAATGGATATTTTGCAAACGACCTCGGATTTCGACGAAACCACTTTTGTTGGATCCGTGATGTTAAATTATTGCTAGGTTTCAAATTTCATAATTTTTCGAATCAATATGTGAGCGTGGCAAAGGAAAACGCGTTTGACCAGTTTCAGTTGATTTTTATCGACTGGAAATTGGCCATTTTTCAAACGGTCTCAGAATTCGACGAAGCTAGTTTTGTTAGGACCGTATCGTCAATACGAAGCTAGAAAATATTTTTTTGGAATTTTTCTAGTTAGTATGTGACCCCGGTAATTTGAAATGTACGTTTAAAATTTAATATAGTGATTTAAAAGTAAATTCAACGGAAACTAATCGAATCGATCAAATCAGCTTGCGATACATATCCCATTGTGTTCGGAATGGGGGTAAAACGCTATGGACGACAGGTGGTGGGCCTCGTTTTGAGGTCAAAAAAATAAAAGTTGCTTTTCGGATTTAAAATATAATAATAAAATATAATATATAAATTCATAACCCCCCCCGTTCATTTCTATTTTCCCCCAAATAAAACAAAAAAACCCGATCCCTCCCAAACCCGTATACCCCGTCGTCACCCGTCCTCCAAGCCGCGCCGCCATCCCTGTCGCCGGCCGCCCACCTCCTCAACCCTCCGATGATTCCCCCTCCGCCCCTCCCGTATCTCCTCCGTCCAACAAGCCGCATACCCGAACCCCAACGCCTCCAACCTTCCCACAAGCCCTGGCCGACGTTACGCAACCCCCTGTCGCTCTCCTCGACCACCCACGACCCCATCGCCGCCCCACAGACCACCCAGCTCCGACCCCGAGCTCTCCGGCAATAAAATTCCAATTTTTAATGATTTAGGTTTTGCAAATAACACCCCGCCGATCCCCTTCAACCTCTGGCCACCCTCAGACGCTGATGAATGCCTCCTCCCTCTCCGTTGAACAAAAGTAAGTTTTTATTTAATTTCTTTATTTTATTTTCTATAGGATTAGTTTAAAAAAAAAGCAAAAAAAAAAAAATGGTTAAAATATGGTTTTCATCAATAAGAATATAGAAAAGTAAAAGCTATGACTTTTAGTGAAAAAGACGAGATTTTTAAAATATAAAAGACGTGATTTTTAGCGATGTAGAAATATGATTTTTCTATATGAAGTAGTAGCGATAAAATTTGATTTTTATTTGTTAAAAGGTATGATCTTTATATTTTTAAAGTATTAAAAATATAATCTTTACTATATAGAAGGTGTAAAAATATGATTTTTGGTTAGGTAGAGAGTTAAAAACATAATTTTTACATGATAGGAATATTAAAAATATCATCTTTATATGTGTAGAAAAATAAAAATGAGATTTTTATAAAGATGAAATCTTTAAATTTGAAAAGGCGAAGTCTATGTTTTTTTAAAGGCGAAATCTTTATAGTTGAAAAGGCGAGACCTTTATATAGAGAATAACAAAGTAAAAATAGAATTTTTATCTATATAGCATAATAAAAATTCGATTTTTATATATTGAATAGCATAATAAAAATTCGATTTTTATATATTGAATAGCATAATAAAAATTCGATTTTTATATATTGAATAGCATAATAAAAATTCGATTTTTATATATTGAATAGCATAATAAAAATTCAATTTTTATATATTGAATAGTGTAGTAAAAATTCGATTTTTACATATGTAGTGGCTACAGAAACGAAGATGACGAAGATGCGATAGCGATGAAGATTTCTATAAAAGAAGTGTCGCGAAGTTGGATAGCTTTTGGTGAGAATTTCTCACCTTTCAATTTCTTTTCTAGTTATACATATATACTAGGATGCAGACGGTGTTTAGTAGCACCCGACACAATCGTCCACAGACCATGGACTTGTTTGTTTGGTTGCATAAACTAGTTAGATGATTTGATTTGAATTTGGTTGTTTGGTGAATATGATTGATGTGTGAATGGCGTGGGCCTTCACTAGACCGGGGATAAGGCTAGGCCTTGTCCCGTTTCTAGTATCGTGCCGTTATGCCGCCGAAATTTTCTAAAATATGTTAGAAAAATAAAAATATCAATTTTATTGAATAAATGAACTGAATAGAAATTCATATGTTAAAATAAAATATTATATCGTTAAAAATATAATTTTTAACGTGAAAGTGAATAAATAGATATTTATAGACAAATCGGCCGATTTGTTTATACGCACTGATTTGACTGATATTGATTGGGTCGATAAATTTTACACATCGCCCAGCTGCACAAATAAAATCTGTGTTTGATTGTTTGAAACCCCACACGGGTGTTGGGATGAAATATGAAGTTCACTCATCCTGATTGATTAAATATGTCGATCGATTGATTGACAGGATATTATAAGCGTTAGATATCTATATTTGATGCTTATACAGTTTAGTGCACTTTGGTTGATGGTTGATTATTTTTCAATGCTATTATATACATGTGTTGTATGGAATCCATATAATTAACTTTATATGGTAATTGATTGGGCCTCCTTCCAATTTGAAAAATAAAGAATATTATAAAATAAAGGTTCATGTGTTGACTGTACTCATCCGTTGAGATTAGTCATGTGTTGAACGAAATATTTTTATAATAAAATTTATATCTTTATCAGATAAAGGTTCATGTGTTGACTGTACTCATCCGTTGAGATTAGTCATGTGTTGAATGAAATATTTTTATAATAAAATTTATATCTTTATCAGATAAAGGTTCATGTGTTGACTATACTCATCCATTGAGATTAGTCGTGTGTTGACAAAAAGAAATATTTGAAAAGAAATATTTGAAAAGAAATATTTGAAAAGAAATTTTAGAAAAGAAATATTTGAAACGAAATATTTGCAATAGAATATTTGAAAATAGAAATATATGAAGCCGTGTTAGTTAGATTGACGCCATTTTGAAGGGAACGATATTTATATCGATTTTATTCATTTTAAAATGAATATTGAAAAGTGATTTCGAAATCGTATATTTTGAAATGAAATTTGAATCGAATTGAATATAAACCGAATTTGATTTCAATTGAATAAATAATGAATTTGATTCAAATAGAAAACAGAAATGAATTAAATATAAAACGATTTCGAAATGAATTGAATATAAAACGATTTCGAAATGAATTAAATATAAAACGATTTCGAAATGAATTGAATATAAAACGACTTTGAAATTGAATTGAATTGAAAACGAATTCGAATTGAATTTAAAATGAAGTGAAATGAATTCAAATTGAATTGAAATTTGAATTGAATAGAAATGAATTTTAAAACGAATTTATAAAGGAGAATTCAATTTTGATTTGAAATGAAATGGAAGTTGAAATTGCTTTTGAAACGAATTTAAAACTATTTATATAATTCGTTTTAAATAGTAATCGACGAAATATATATTATACATATTATATATATATATATAATATAATGGCCTGAATAGAACGCGCCGCGCCGCGGCAGTTAGTGAATTTCGACCATTTATTTCAAACGGACATTACGGGAGATCCGACCGTCGGATTCTCCTAAAACCGGAACCGTTGGGTTCGTATCGAAAAGAGCTTTCTAACGAATATTTGAAATTTGAAATCTAACGGTTGGATTTGGAGATACGTCCAAATCAAATTCGAAAAAGGTCGCTGTAAGTGCAGTTCGATGGCCATTGTTGGAAATCGACTGTACGGGCCTTGATAAAATTATTAAAAATATCAATAAATTGTGTAAAATCATAAGAAATGATTTGGGAAAATTTGGGATGAAAAACTCCATAATTAAAAAGATAAAAATAGAATTTTATCGAAATGAACTAGTTTTGAACTAAATTTAAAACCCAATTATTTTTAAATAAATAAATTAGATTTAAAAAGGGGTTTTAAATAATCGGAATTTCTAATATATTTGATTGGATTTGAAATGGGTTTATCGTGAATGGTGTTTTAATAACACTAGTTCTTTAACCCGATAACAAATGGAATGTGATTTGGGTTTGTCGTGAACTGTGTTTTAAATAACACCTAGTTCTTTAACCCAGTAAAAGGAGTTCTAACGAATCTGCAATTAGATTGAAATGTGAAGCTATAATCTAAATTATCAAATTTAGAAATGAGCGGGAATGGAGTATTACCAGTTTTGCTCCAAAGCGATAGTTAAATCTTTAATTAGATTTGAACGTGAAATGGTAATTAATTTTACCGATAACACCACGGTGTTAGATATGGAGTATTACCAGTTTTGCTTCATGGGATGAATAGGTTGGGATTGGGAAATAAAATAAATAATTACTTCGTTACGGTTCGCTAATCTCGACTAGTTGGAAAAACCATAATTTGGTTTTAAATGACATCCAAAGGAAGATTACAGGATAAATTCTAAAGAATTTATCTTGGATAAAATTAATGGGAACCTTTCCCTAAGAGTGTGAAATTTAGAAACTAGCTGTAGGTTGGCTAAGAAGAAAGGTTTCCTGGGTATTGATCTGATGTTGGTTTCGGCTTCGGGGTTAATGTTTGGGAAATTGCTCTCTTGCTAATTTGCGGTTAGTGACTAATGAATTGGAATGAGGCGTATGTTGTGTTTGTGTAACATTTGTTTTTAATATACGCGGGTTGTTCGGAAAGTCCGGGTTTATACCCATTCTGAATAACCGATTCGACGATAAGTCGAAGATGAAGACGGTGGTCGAAGACCGGAAGTTTTCACATCGTTTGGATAATTACTGACGATCCTGATTGGGCAGTACACCCAAGAGGATGGAAATAGTTGGTGGTCGTCCAGACGTACTTGGAGATGGATGGATATGCGAGGAAAGTGCCTCCGGTTTCGTTCAGACCCAGAACGGACTTGTAAATGGATTGTGTGTCTGACATTGGATTTTATTCTGTGTTGATTGATTTCTATTAAATATACATTTGTTTGGCGGCGAAGAATTTATTCTTTTGCTTAATGCCCTTCTCTGAGACGTACAAGCTCAGAGGTTGTATATCGATGGACATCAGTCGCATGGCATGAATTGCCTGTGTGGCACGCTAAGATGCAATGATCAAGGCTTCTGTTGAAAAGCAAAGTCTTGTGGTTGATGATCAAAGCACGCCTACGTGGCAGCTTTGTGTATAGCGTGAATTCGCGAGCCTCACACCTTGGTATGAGTAAAAAACGGGATACGGACTGCAGGGAGAGCACGACGTTTCTTTCTAGCTTTGGTGGTGTCAGTGACTTACCAGCCCTGACATTTATATACTTTTCACCTTTGTGGTTGTTGGAATGCGAGGCGCCTCGATTATAGGTCTGTAAGGACCGGGAAACGTGTGTTCAAGCATAATTAATCCTCTAACGTAAGTGAGGACCGGCCCTGAAGCATCCAGGGGTTGCCCAGAGTGCGTAATCCTGGGACATTTGCTAGAGTGTCTCGAACGCGGAGAGGAGCTTGCCCCTTGCCTCGACTCATGATGGAATCCAATTTCCAATACGTGTAATTCGTCTTTAATTGTAGAACTAGTATGGCGACATAGTAGATGGTAGCTATGCCGCCTATGATTTATATTTATGATTGAAATTGTTTTGACACTATACACTTATTATAGTATCAAATGATTTGTTTTAAACGTACCAAGCATGTTTGGCTGTTATAAGGGAAAACCCTATCCTCCGGCTTGCGTTGCATTGTGTGATGGGACCTGGGTCTTATAATAGCTTCATTTTTCGAAAAAGCATTGCGTTGTTTATTCTATGCACTGGTATTCTTGGGAGGAAACCCGTTCCGTGTTATACGGCGTGGTCCCTTGAAATACTCTCTTTTAAAGTAAAGTTTTAAATAACTGTTTTAGTTCTCACACCAGTCACATGACTGACCTGGAGTTTATTGTTTTAACCTAAACTCTGGGTGCCCCTATTTTCCGCACGGGCAGCTAGTAGTTTTGGTTTTGCAGATTTATATTCACAGGATCCTGGTTTGCAGCTGGAATGATATCCGGAAAGCTCTGTATCCGTATATCACCTTCAGTTGTGCTTTGTATTATTTTCCGCTGCTATGTAATTTACTGTAATCTCTGATATTTATCGAATGTAATTTATTCATTTATACTCTGTATATTCTTATATCTGATGGAATTGTTGTAATATACAATGAAATGTTCTTTTGTCTGCGTTCTGATTTGTCCTGTTCTCAACGATCAGGGGTTTCGTACGGTCTAGATCGGTTTAACGACTGATTCAGATCGAGCGAAATTCCAGGCCGTCACAGTAACTTTTAAAAATTAAAATGAATTAAATATATATATTTATTATATAGGTCAACGCCCCTTTCTCCTTCTTCTATCGTTCATATAACAAACAAGAGATAAAAAAGGAAACGGATGGAAGACCGACGGAGCTGGCGCCCCCACTGGCGATCGATCGCGCCCCAGCGCCGGCGGCGCCGCCCCATCTCCTCCACCCTCCGATCTGCTCCTCTCCCCCTTCTTCCACACGAGAACGCGCAGGCCCACCAAGATCGTGACCCTCCACCAGACAGTCGCGCCACCCCCTGCCACTGCCAGGACCGCTGGCACCACCCCGAACCCAAGCCACCCTCGTCGAACCCCCTCTCTCCCCCTTGCTCCTCTGAAAACCACCAAGTCCGTAACCTAGCACCCTAAAAACCGAGATCCGACCACCGCTACCGTCACTACACCACCCCACAGCCCCGACGTGCCTCTGACCGCCACCAATGACCACCACGAACTCCTCCGACCAAATATAGTGAGTGTTTTTATTTATTTTATATTTTCAGTTTTAATATTTATAATGCCGTATGTAAAAATGTTATCTTTATATGAGAAGCAACGCGATAAAATAGAAAAGGTTGGATTTTTCTATAGTTAATAAAATAGAAAAGGTTGGATTTTATATAGTTAATAAAATAGAAAAGGTCGGATTTTTATATAGTTAATAAAATAGAAAAGGTCGGATTTTTATATAGTTAATCAAATAGAAAAGGTCGGATTTTTATATTAGAAAGGTTTGAATCTTTATATAATTGAAATGGTGAAGTAAAAATGAGATTTTTATATATGAAGACATAGAGAATAAAAATATAATTTTTATATGATGTAAAGAATAAAAATATGATTTTTATATAAGTAGTGAACCAAAAATATAATTTTTATATAGTGAGCAGAATAAAAATAGAATTTTTATCTATATAGTAGAGGTATAAAAATAGAATTTTTATCCATATAGAGTGATTATAAAAATGTGATTTTTATATACATAGCAACAATACAAAAATGTGATTTTTATATATGTAGTGGCTACGGACAATGAAATTGACTAAGGGCGAGCACGATGAAGATTTCTACATATAAAGAGTCGCGGTGTATTGGTTTAGCTAGTCGGTGAGAACTCCTCACCTTTAATTTATTTCTAGTTTGAAATATATACTAGGATGCAAACGGTGCTTAGTAGCACCCGACACCTGTCGTCCACAGACTATGGACGGCTTGTTGTTTGATTGCTATGTTGTGAAATTTGATTGTGTGATGTGGAATGAAATAAAATATTTTATAGTGGAAAATATTTTATAGTTAAAAATATGATTTTTAACGTGTGTATAAAATAAATAGTAATAAACAAATTGGACGATTTGTTTATATACACTGATTTGACTGATATTGATTGGGACGATAAATTTTACACGTCGCCCAACTTCACAAATAAAATCTGTGTTTGTTGATTTGAAACCCCACACGGGTGTTGGGATGATATTTGACGTACACTAATCCCAATTGTTTAGTGGTATGTCGATCGTTTGATTGACAGACTGTATGAGCATTAATTAGTTATATTTAATGCTTATGCAGTTGTGTGGTGCACTCTGGATGATGGTTGATTATTTATCGTTGCTATTATATCCATGTGTTGTAGAAAATCCATATAATTAACATTATATGGTAATTGATTGGGCCTCATTCCAATATAGAAAATAAATTCATGTGTTGAATTGAAAATAAATTCATGTGTTGAATTGAAAAATATTCATGTGTTGAATAGAATAAACATTCATGTGTTGAATAAAAGCCGTGTTGATTAGATTGACATCATTTTGACGCGAACGATATTTATATCGATTTTATTTATTTTTATAATGAATATAGAAAATAAAGTGATATCAAAATATAACTTTTTGAAAATATTATCATTTGTATATCGATGATGTGGAATATTCAATTTTGACTAGAAAGTGAATATGAAGTTGAAATCGTTTTGAAAACGAATTTAAAACGATTTATAAAATACGTTTTAAAAGGAAATCGACAAGATATAATATATATATATATATATAATATAATGGCCTGAATAGAACGCGCCGCGCCGCGGCAGTTCATGAATTTCGACCATTGACTTCGAATGGACATTGCGGGAGATCTGACCGTCGGATTCTCCTAAAACTAGAACCGTTGGGTTCGTATCGAAATGAGATTTCTAACGAATATTTGAAATTAGAAATCTAACGGTTGGATTTGGAATTATGTCCAAATCAAATTTCGAAAAGGTCGTTGTAAGTGCAGTTCGATGGCCGTTGATGGAAATCGACTGTACGAGCCTTGATAAAATTATTAAAAATAGTAATAATTTAATCATAAGAAATGATTTGTGAAGAATTAGGATGAAAATTTCCATATTTGAAAAGATAAAAATAGATTTTTATCGAAATTAACTAGTTTTGAACTAGAATTATAATTCCATTTATTTTTAAAATAAATAAAGTGGATTTGAAATGGTTTTGAAAATAACCGGAAATTCTAATAATTGAATTGGAATGGATTTGAATCGTAATTATCTTTGGAATATTTCGATGTTGGATTTCATGATTATACAGATATTGTTATGGAAATTTGAAAGATATATTTATATCGTTATTTCCAATACGATATTTGTTGGTCGTAGAATTTGATATTGAATATAAGCTGAAATATTTTCTATTCAGAGCCTTGTATTTAATATCAAATGTGATTTGGGTTTGTCGTGAATGGTGTCTTCATTAACACTGTTCTTAAACCCAGTTGGGAAAAAGATTAAATCTTTTTATTTAGATTTAATGAAGTGTACCAATTAAGTGGTATTTAATTGGAATTGAATTTGAATTTGAATTGATTTTTGGGTTTATCGTGAACATTGTTTTTAAATAACACTTGTTCTTTAACCCGATAATTAATGAATGTGATTTTGGGTATATCGTGAACCGTGTTTTAGATGACATTGGTTCTTTAACCCAGTTAAAGGCAGGATATTGATTTTTGGGAAGATTAAAACTAAGTGGAGTTTTAATGAATCTTTAATTAGATCGAAATAATCGAGAATGGAGTATCACCAGTTTTGCTCCAGGTGATAGTTAGATTAAAACTAAGTGGCGTTTTAATGAATCTTTAATTAGATTGAAATGATCGAGAATGGAGTATCACTAGTTTTTCTCCAGGCGATAGTTAAATCTGTGATTAGATTTGAACGTGAAATGGTAATTGAATTTACCGATAACACTGTGGTGTTAGATATGAAGTATGACCAGTTTTACTTCATGGGATGAATAGGTTGGGATTGGGAAATAAAATAAATGATTACTTCGGTGTCGTTCGCTAATCCCGACTAGTTTGAATTGATATTCAAAAGGAGATTAAAGAATAAATTTAAAGAATTTATCTTTGATAAAATTAATGGGAACCTTTCCCAAAGTATAAGAATATTTGAATAAAAGAATATTCTGAATTGGAATGAGGCGTATGTTGTGTTTGTGTAACGCTTGTTTATTATATAAGTGAGTTATTCAGAAAGACTGGGTTTATCCCATTTTGAATAACTGATTCGACGTGGTGTCGAGGATGAAGACGGTGGTCGAAGACTGGAGGTCTTCACGTCGTTTGGATAATTACTGATGATCTTGATTGGGCCGTACACCCAAGAGGAGGGAATCAGTTAGTGGTCGTCCAGACGTACTTGGAGATCGATGGATAAGCGAGGTACAAGGTGTCTCCGGTTTCGTTCAGACCCAGAACGGACTTGTAAATGGACTGTGCGTCTGACATTGGATTTTATTCTATGTGGTTGATTTCTATTAAATATATATCTGTTTGGCGGCAGAGAATTTATTGTCTTGCTTAACGCCCTTCTCTGAGACGTACGAGCTCAGAGGTTATATATTGATGGATATCAAACGCATGGAGTGAATTGCCTATGTGGCATGCCTAAGTGGCAATATGATCAAGGCTTCTGTTAAAAAACAGAGTCTTGTGGTTGATGATCAAAGCACAGCCTGTGTGGCACAGCTTTGTGTAGCGTTGATTCGCGAGCCTCACACCCCGGTGGTGAACCAGAAACGGGAGAGGACCTCAGGGAGGGCATGCGTTTCCTTCTAGCTAGAAGTGGCGTCAGTGGTTTTACACACCCTGACCAGTTTGACTTATGTGGTTGTTGCTGTTGCGAGGCACCTCAGATATATCGGTGACTGTGTGGAGCTGATGGAGTCATTTGGCTCATTTACGCCCCAAAAGGTGGGGAAACGCAGTGTTCAGGAATTTTAATCCACATCGGTGGATCGGCCCTGTCGCTCTAAGGGTCACTCGAGCTCTGATCCTGAAACATGGGCTAGATTGTCTCGAATCGGTGAGGACTATCTTTTGCCTCGATTCACAGATGGAAATCCAACTTCCAATACGTGACTTTGCAGTTTTAATTGTATACCTATATATGGCGACATAGTGGTATGGGGCACTTATGCCGTCTATGATTGATACTTATGATTGAAATTGTTTTGAAACTATACACTTATAGTAATATCAAAATAATATTTTTTTTAAACGCATCAAGCATTCTTTGGCTATTATAAGGTAATAACCCTATCCTCCGGCTTGCGTTGCATTGTGTGACGGGACCTGGGTCTTATAATAGCTTCATTTTTCTTTATTTAGCATTGCGCTGTTTGTTTTATGCACTGGTATTCTTGGGAGGAAACCCATTTCGTGTTATATGGCGTGGTCCCTTGATTTACCTAACTTTAAAATAAAGATTAATAACTGTTTTAGTTCTCACACCAGTCACATGACTGATCTGGAGTTTATTGTTTTAACCTAAACTCTTGGTGCCCTTTTTTGACACGGACAGTTAGTAGTTTTGGTTTTGCAGATTTATATTCACAGGATCCTGATTTACAGGTGGAATGATATCCGGAAAGCTCTGTATCCGTATATCTCTTTCAGTTGTGTATTGTATTATTTTTCCGCTGCTATGTAATGTGTTGTAATCTCTGATATTTATGATGTATAATATTTGTTCATACTCTTTATATTCTTGTATTTTGATGGAATTGTTGTAATATACAATGAAATGTTCTTCTGTTTGCATTCTGATTTGTCTTGTCCTCAAAGTAATCCGTGCTTTCCTTAACAGGGAAGTTCGGATCGTTTCACTTGGTATCAGAGCTTTGGTTTACAAAGATGGAGAACAAGACACATTAGAACCGAACGAAAGAATTCATCAGTGATTGAGTTAGTAATATCCAATGGGAATGACTCGTTAGAGATAGGATCAGTAGTATCCTAGAACGAGTGTGAAGAGTAATGTTTTTAAAATAAAATTGAAAACAAGTTTGTTTTGAAAATTTAATTCAATTATACCTATTTGATTATTATTTTATATTGATTTGGACAATCGAGTATATAAAGATTTTGAATATACGTCTGATCCGCGTGTATTTGAAATTTTAATATACTGGATAGATATAGAATCACACTGTAGTCGCCCGGAGACGATACTGATGATTACAGTAGTATCATCAGTATATGTGTTCGAGTTTCGAAGGTGTGATATTTATATATTTCCATTAGACTGGTGTGAGAACAAAAACTAGATAGGGCTTATTGTTGCGATTTGGCACCAAAAATGTTATTTTTTTTTGACTATATAACAAAAAATTATGTATTTGAAAAGCTAATCAACTAATTGATTGCTGGTTCTGTTCTTTGATTAAAGTTTGATTAATTAAAATGTTGAACCTTTAGCCAAATTGAACCAAATAGTGAATTGTATTGAAAATTAGTCGCATTTGCATGCATATACGTGTACTTACATTGAACAGGTCATAGCAAAGAGGCTAGAGCAGAAGAACAAAATTGTTTGCCCGACAAATAGGTACATGTTTATTGTATTTATTGGGTTTGGATGATTTTATGAGCAGATTGGCTAGCCTCTTGGCTTTTTCTTTTTCTTTTGGATTGAAGAAGGCCGTGGGAGGCTATATGAAATATCCCGAAGTCCGCGGTGCAGGAGAGGTTATGGCGAAATTTTCGAAAATTTAAGGTGTTGGCCAAATTTTGAAAAATTTGAAAAGTTCTTAGAAACTGAAAAGTTGAAGAACTTAAGCCGTAATGGAAATAGTGAAAGTTGAGTTGATTAGTTAAACATCTTTCGGCTTCGTTCCTTTTCGGGGACGAAAAGTTTTAAGTGGGGGAGATTGTAATAACCCGGAAATCTGAGCCAATTTAAAATTTTTATTTTGGCAATTTTAGCGAATTTTGAGTATTTAAAATGAATTATTTTAAATAATAATGACGATAAATTTATTTTGAATAGAAATAGAACGTATATATTTATATACGTCGTCGTTAGAATATAAATATTTATTTATAATTATAAAAGGAATTGAAAATGGCGCGGTAGTTCGAAAATTCGATTTCAAAGTTCAAATGAATGTACCGGGTGCAAAATAAACCGGATTTTAGCGAAACCGAAAATATTTGAATCTATTTGAGAATATATTTCCAATGAATCCATAAAATTGAAATTTCATAGCGGGAATCAAAAGTTATGCCCAGTTGAAATTTCAGAATATTCACTATGGAATTCTAGCCCTTAAAAATGGAAATTTTGCAAACGACCTCGATTTTCGACGAAACCACTTTTGTTGGATCCGGGATGTCAAGTTATTTCTAGATTCCAAAATTCGTAATTTTTCAAATCAATATGTGAGCATGGCGAAGGAAAACGCGTTTGACCAGTTTTAGTTGATTTTAATCGACTGGAAAATAGCCATTTTTTTAGACGATCTCAAAATTTGACGAAATTAGTTTTGTTGGGACTGTATCATCAATACGAAGCTAGAAAATATTTTTCGGGAATTTTTAGAGTTCGTATGTGGCCCCGGTAAATTTAAATGTGCGTTCAAATTCAATATTTTGATATTGACGGAAACTGATCGAAACAGCCGAACTGGCTTACGATACATATCCCATTGTGTTCGTAATGTGGGTAATTAGCTATGGATGACAGTCGTTAGGTTCGATTTGGGGTTTGGTTGAAAAGTAACTTTTAAAAATTAAAATGAATTAAATATATATATTTATTATATAGGTCAACGCCCCTTTCTCCTTCTTCTATCGTTCATATAAAAAAGGAGAAATAAAAAAAGGAAATGGATGGAAGACAGACGGAGCTGGCGCCCCCACTGGCGATCGATCGCGCCCCAGCGCCGGCGGTGCCGCCCCATCTCCTCCACCTTCCGATCTGCTCCTCTCCCCTTTCTTCCACCCGAGAACGCGCAGACCCACCAAGCTCGAGACCCTCCACCAGACAGTCGCTCCACCCCCGCCACTGTCAGGACCGCTGGCACCACCCAGAACCCAAGCCACCCTCGTCGAACCCCCTCTCTCCCCCTTGCTTCTCTGAAAACTCCCAAGTTCGTACCCTAGCACCCTAAAAACCGAGATCCGACCACCGCGACCGTCACTACACCACCCCACAGCCCCGACGCGCCTCTGACCGCCACGAATGACCACCACGAACTCCTCCGACCAAATATAGTGAGTGTTTTTATTTATTTTTATTTATTTTATATTTTCAGTTGTAATATTTATAATGTCGTATGTAAAAATGTTATCTTTATATGAGAAGCAACGTGATAAAATAGAAAAGGTTGGATTTTTATATAGTTAATAAAATAGAAAAGGTCGGATTTTTATATAGTTAATAAAATAGAAAAGGTCGGATTTTTATATAGCTAATAAAATAGAAAAGGTCGGATTTTTTTATAGTCAATCAAATAGAAAAGGTCGGATTTTTATATTAGAAAGGTTCGAATCTTTATATAATTGAAGTGGTGAAGTAAAAATGAGATTTTTATATATGAAGACATAGAGAATAAAAATATATTTTTTATATGATGTAAAGAATAAAAATATGATTTTTATATAAGTAGTGAACCAAAAATATAATTTTTATACAGTGAGCAGAATAAAAATAGAATTTTTATCTGTATAGTAGAGGTATAAAAATAGAATTTTTATCCATATAGAGTGATTATAAAAATGTATTTTTATATACATAGCAACAATATAAAAATGTGATTTTTATATATGTAGTGGCTACGGACAATGAAATTGACAAAGGGCGAGCACGATGAAGATTTCTACATATTAAGAGTCGCGGTGTATTGGTTTAGCTAGTCGGTGAGAACTCCTCACCTTTAATTTATTTCTAGTTTGAAATATATACTAGGATGCAGACGGTGCTTAGTAGCACCCGACACCCGTCGTCCACAGACCATGGACGGCTTGTTGTTTGATTGCTGTGTTGTGAAATTTGATTGTGTAATGTGGAATGAAATAAAATATTTTATAGTGGAAAATATTTTATAGTTAAAATATGATTTTTAACGTGTATATAAAATAAATAGTAATAAACAAATCGGGCTATTTGTTTATATACACTAATTTGACTGATATTGATTGGGACGATAAATTTTACACATCGCCCAACTGCACAAGTAAAATATGTGTTTGTTGATTTGAAACCTCACGCGGGTGTTGGGATGATATTTGACGTACACTAATCCCAATTGTTTAGTGGTATGTCGATCGTTTGATTGACAGACTGTATGAGCGTTAGTTAGTTATATTTAATGCTTATGCAGTTGTGTGGTGCACTCTGGATGATAGTTGATTATTTATCGTTGCTATTATATACATGTATTGTAGAAAATCCATATAATTAACATTATATGGTAATTGATTGGGCCTCATTCCAATATAGAAAATAAATTCATGTGTTGAATTGAAAATAAATTCATGTGTTGAATTGAAAAATATTCATGTGTTAAACAGAATAAACATTCATGTGTTGAATAAAAGCCGTGTTGATTATATTGACGCCATTTTGACGCGAACGATATTTATATCGATTTTATTCATTTTTATAATGAATATAGAAAAGAAAGTGATTTCAAAATATAATGTTTTGAAAATATTATCATTTGTATATCGATGATGTGGAATATTCAATTTTGACTAGAAAGTGAATATGAAGTTGAAATCGTTTTGAAAACGAATTTAAAACGATTTATAAAATACATTTTAAAAGGAACTCGATGATATATATATATATATATATATATATATATTATAGATAATGGCCTGAATAGAACATGCCGCGCCGCGGTAGTTCGTGAATTTCGACCATTGACTTCGAATGGACATTGCGGGAGATCCGACCGTCGGATTCTCCTAAAACCGGAACCGTTGGGTTCGTATCGAAAAGAGCTTTCTAACGAATATTTGAAATTAGAAATCTAACGGTTGGATTTGAAATTATGTCCAAATCAAATTTGGAAAAGGTCGCTGTAAGTGCAGTCCAATGGCCGTTGATGGAAATCGACTGTACGGGCCTTGATAAAATTATTAAAAATAGTAATAATTTGTGTAAAATCATAAGAAATGATTTGTGAAGAATTGGGATGAAAATTTCCATATTTGAAAAGATAAAAATAGATTTTTATCGAAATGAACTAGTTTTGAACTAGAATTATAATTCTATTTAATTTTAAAATAAATAAAGTGGATTTGACATGGTTTTGAAAATAACCAGAAATTCCAATAATTGAATTGAAATGGATTTGAATCGAAATTATTTTTGGAATATTTCGATGTTGGATTTCGTGATTATACAGATATTGTTATGGAAATTTGAAAGATATATTTATATCGTTATTTCCAATACGATATTTGTTGGTCGTAGAATTTGATATTGAATATAAGCCGATATATTTTCTATTCAAAGCCTTGTATTTAATATCAAATGTGATTTGGGTTTGTCGTGAATGGTGTCTTCATTAACACTGTTCTTAAACCCAGTTGAGAAAAAGATTAAATCTTTTTATTTAGATTTAATGAAGTGTACCAATTAAGTGGTATTTAATTGGAATTGAATTTGAATTGATTTTTGGGTTTATCGTGAACATTGTTTTTAAATAACACTTGTTCTTTAACCCGATAATTAATGAATGTGATTTTGGGTTTATCGTGAACCGTGTTTTTGATGACATTGGTTCTTTAACTCAGTTAAAGGCAGGATATTGATTTTTGGGAAGATTAAATCTAAGTGGAGTTTTAATGAATCTTTAATTAGATTGAAATAATCGAGAATGGAGTATCACCAGTTTTGCTCCAGGCGATAGTAAGATTAAAACGAAGTGGAGTTTTAATGAATCTTTAATTAGATTGAAATGATCGAGAATGGAGTATCACTAGTTTTGCTCCAGGCGATAGATAAATCTGTGATTAGATTTGAACGTGAAATGGTAATGGAATTTACCGATAACACCGTGGTGTTAGATATGAAGTATGACCAGTTTTACTTCATGGGATGAATAGGTTGGGATTGGGAAATAAAATAAATGATTACTTCGGTGTCGTTCGCTAATCCCGACTAGTTTGAATTGATATTCAAAAGGAGATTAGAGAATAAATTTAAAGAATTTATCTTTGATAAAATTAATGGGAACCTTTCCCAAAGTATAAGAATATTTGAATAAAAGAATATTCTGAATTGGAATGAGGCGTATGTTGTGTTTGTGTAACGCTTGTTTATTATATATGCGAGTTATTCAGAAAGACCGGGTTTATCCCATTCTGAATAACTGATTCGACGTGGTGTCGAGGATGAAGACGGTGGTCGAAGACCGGAGGTCTTCACGTCGTTTGGATAATTACTGATGATCTTGATTGGGCCGTACACCCAAGAGGAGGGAATCAGTTAGTGGTCGTCCATACGTACTTGGAGATCGATGGATAAGCGAGGTACAAGGTGCCTCCGGTTTCGTTCAAACCCAGAACGGACTTGTAAATGGACTGTGTGTCTGACATTGGATTTTATTCTATGTGGTTGATTTCTATTAAATATATATCTGTTTGGCGGCGGAGAATTTATTCTCTTGCTTAACGCCCTTCTCTGAGACGTACGAGCTCAGAGGTTATATATTGATGGATATCAATCGCATGGAGTGAATTGCCTGTGTGGCATGCCTAAGTGGCAATATGATCAAGGCTTCTGTTGAAAAGCAGAGTCTTGTGGTTGATGATCAAAGCACAGCCTGTGTGGCACAACTTTGTGTTGCGTTGATTCGCGAGCCTCACACCCTGGTGGTGAACCAGAAACGGGAGAGGACCTCAGGGAGGGCATGCGTTTGCTTCTAGCTAGAAGTGAAGTCAGTGGTTTTACACGCCCTGACGAGTTTGACTTATGTGGTTGTTGCTGTTGCGAGGCACCTCGGATATATCGGTGACTGTGTGGAGCCTATGGAGTCATTTGGCTCATTTACGTCCTAAAGGGTGGGGAAACGCAGTGTTCAGGAATTTTAATCCACATTGGTGGACCGGCCCTGTCGCTCCAAGGGTCACTCGAGCTCTAATCCTGAGACATGGGCTAGATTGTCTCAAATCGGTGAGGACTATCTTTTGCCTCGGTTCACAACTGGAAATCCAACTTCCAATACGTGACTTTACGGTTTTGATTGTATACCTATATATGGCGACATAGTGGTATGGGGCACTTATGCCGTCTATGATTGATACTTATGATTGAAATTGTTTTGAAACTATACACTTATAGTAATATCAAAATAATCTGTTTTTAAACGTATCAAGCATTCTTTGGCTATTATAAGGTAAAAACCCTATCCTCCGGCTTGCGTTGCATTGTGTGATGGGACCTGGGTCTTATAATAGCTTCATTTTTCTTTATTTAGCATTGCGTTGTTTGTTTTATGCACTAGTATTCTTGGGAGGAAACTCGTTCCGTGTTATACGGCGTGGTCCCTTGAATTACCTAACTTTAAAAAAAAAATTAATAACCGTTTTAGTTCTCACACCAGTCACATGACTGACATGGAGTTTATTGTTTTAACCTAAACTCTGGGTGCCCTTATTTTGACACGGGCAGCTAGTAGTTTTGGTTTTGCAGATTTATATTCACAGGATCCCGATTTACTGCTGGAATGATATCCGGAAAGCTCTGTATCCGTATATCTCTTTCAGTTGTGTATTGTATTATTTTTCCCCTGCCATGTAATGTGTTGTAATCTCTGATATTTATGATGTATAATATTTGTTCATACTCTGTATATTCTTGTATTCTGATGGAATTGTTGTAATATACAATGAAATGTTCTTCTGTTTGCGTTCTGATTCATCTTGTCCTCAAAGCAATCCGTGCTTTCCTTAACGGGGAAGTTTGGGTCGTTTCGCTCACATTCGTTAGAAAGATATAATTAATTAGATTCAAATATTTCTAGTTTTACTGAAATCCAATTTATTTTGAATTTTGTACATTCATTTGAAATTTAAAATCGAATTCTCAAACTACCGCGCCATTTCAGGCTCGTTTTATAATTAAAATAAATTTATTTTTCTAACTTCGATTTAATAATTTTTTAGTCATAATTATTTAAAATAAATCATTTTAAATATTCAAAATCAATTAAAATAGCTAAAACAAAAATTTTAAAGGGTGCGTTTGTGAAGACCCGTAACTTCCCGGTGAAGGAAACCCCGGATGATCTAGAGAACAAGCCACAACAGAACGCAGACGGAAGAACATTTCATTGTTATTACAACAATTCCATCAGAATACAAGAATATACAGAGTATAAATGAATATTATACATTACAAAATATCAGAGATTACAGTACATTACATAGCAACGGAAAATAATACAATACACAACTAGAAGAAATACGCGGATACAAAGCTTTCCGAGTATCGTTCCAGCTGTAAATCAGGATCCTGTGAATATAAATCTGCAAAACCAAAACTACTAGCTGCCCGTTTCAGAATAAGGGCACCCAGAGTTTAGGTTAAAACAATAAACTCCAGGCCAGTCATGGGACTGGTGTGAGAACTAAAATAGTTATTTAAAACTTTACTTTAAATCAAATATATCAAGGGACCACGCCGTATAACACGGAACGGGTTTCCTCCCAAGAATACCAGTGCATATAACAAAACAGCGCAATGCTTTTTGGAAAAATGAAGCTATTATAAGACCCATGTCCTATCACACAATGCAATGCAAGCCGGGGGATAGGGTTTTCCCTTATAATAGCCAAACATGCTTAGTACGTTTAAAACAAATCATTTGATACTACTATAAGTGCATAGTGTATAAAACAACTTCAAATCATAAGTATCAATCATAGACGGCATGGGTACCATATATCATGTCGCCATACTAGTTCTACAATTAAAACCGCAAAATCACCTATTTGGAAATTGGATTTCCATATGTGAACCGAGGCCAGGGATCGTCCTCAACCGATTCGAGACAATCTAGCCCATGTCCCAGGAACAGCCGCAATTTCCCCATGGATCGTCAGGGCCGGTCCACCGATGTGGATTATTATGCCTGAACACCACGTCTCCCCGCCCTATGGGGCGTAAATGAGCCAACGAATGACTCCATCGGTCCCGGATCGACCGATATATCCAAGGCGCCTCGCAACAGCAACAACCACATAAGTTAAACTCGTCAGGGCGTGTAAAACCACTGACGCCACTTCTAGCTAGAAGGAAACGCATGTCCTCCCTGAGGTCCTCTCCCGTTTCTGGTTCACAACCGGGGTGTGAGGCTCGCGAATCAACGTTACACAAAGCTATGCCACACATGTCGTGCTTTGATCATCAACCACAAGACTCTGCTTTTCAACAGAAGCCCTGATCAATTGTCACTTAGGCATGCCACACAAGCAATTCACTCCATGCGTTTGATATCCATCAATATACAACCCCTGAGCTCGTACGTCTCAGAGAAGGGCGTTAAGCAAGAGAATAAATTCTCCGCCGCCAAATAGATATATATTTAATAGAAATCAATCACACAGACTAAAATCCAATGTTAGACACATAGTCCATTTACAAGTTCGTTCTGGGTCTGAACGAAACCGGAGGCACCTAGTACCCCGCATATCCATCGATCTCCAAGTATGTCTGGAAGACCACTAACTGATTCCCTCCTCTTGGGTGTACGACCCAATCAAGATCATCAGTAATTACCCAAACGACGTGAATACCTCCGGTCTTCAACCACCGTCTTCATCTTCGACACCACGACGAATCAGTTATTCAGAATGGGATAAACCCGGTCTTTCTGAATAACTCGCGTATATATTATAAAAGTGTAACACAAACACAACATACGCCTCATTCCAATTCAGAATATTCTTTTATTCAAATATTCTTATACTTCGGGAAAAGTTCCCATTAATTTTATCAAAGATAAATTCTTTAAATTTATTCTTTAATCTTCTTTGAATATCAATTCAAACTAGTCGGGATTAGCGAACCACACCTGAGTAATCATTTATTTTATTTCCCAATCCCCACCTATTCATCCCATGAAGTAAAACTGGTAATACTTAATATCTAACACCACGGTGTTATCGGTAAATTCAATTACCATTTCACGTTCAAATCTAATTAAAGATTTAACTATCGCCTGAGCAAAACTGGTGATACTCCATTCTCGATCTTTTCAATATAATCAAAGATTCGTTAAAACTCCACTTAGTTTTAATCTTTAACTGGGTTAAAGAATCAGTGTCATTTAAAACACGTTTCACGATAAACCCAAAATCACGTTCCATTAATTATCAGGTTAAAGAACAAGTGTTATTTAAAACACTGTTCACGATAAACCCAAAAATCAATACCAATTCAATTCCAATTAAATATCATTTAATTGGTACACTTCATTAAATCTAAATAAAAAGATTCAATCTTTTTCTCAACTGGGCTTAAGAACAGTGTTAATGAAGACACCATTCACGAGAAACCCAAATCACATTTGATATTAAATACAAGGCTCTGAATAGAAAATATATCGGCTTATATTCAATATCAAATTCTACGACCAACAAATATCGTATTGGAAAATATGATATTAATATATCTTTCAAATTTCCATAACAATATCCGTATAATCACGAAACCCAACATCGAAATATTCCGAAGACAATTTCGATTCAAATCCCTTCCAATGTAATTATTGGAAATTCTGGTGATTTTCAAAACCATTTCAAATCTAATTTATTTATTCTAAAAATAAATAAATTATTATTCTAGTTCAAAACTAGTTCATTTCGATAAAAATCTATTTTTATCTTTTAAAATGTGGAGTTTTTCATCCCGATTCTTCCCAAATCATTTCTTATGATTCTACACAAATTACTACCATTTTTAATAATTTTATCAAGGCCCGTATAGTTGATTTCCATCAACGGCCATCGAACTACACTTACAGCGACCTTTTCCAAATTTGATTTGGACATAATTCCAAATCCAACCGTTAGATTTCAAATCTCTAATGTTCATTAGAAAGCTCTTTTCGATACGAACCCAACGGTTCCGGTTTAAGGAGAATCTGAAGGTCGGATCTCCCTCAATATCCATTCGAAGTCAATGGTCGAAATTCGCGAACTGCCGCGGCGCGGCGCGTTCTATTCAGGCCATTATATATATAATATATATATATTATATAAATTTCGTCGATTACCTTTCAAAACTGGTATTTAATAAATCGTTTTAAATTCGTTTTCAAAACGATTTCAACTTCCATCTCAAATTCAAATCAAAATTGAATCTTTCCAATATAAATTCGTTTTACTTTCATTTCAAATCGATTTCAATTTGAATCGATTTCAATTCAATTTCAATTCGTTTAAATTCAATTCAAAACGATTTCATTTCTATTTCAATTTAATTTGAATTTCAATTCTATTCGAATTTCAAATCATTTCAATTTATTCGAATTTCAATTCACTTCAATTTAATTCGAATTTCAATTCACTACAATTTAATTCGAATTTCAATTCACTTTAATTTAATTCGAATTTCAATTCACTTCAATTTAATTTGAATTTCAATTCACTTCAATATTCATTTCAATTTGAATAAAATCTATATAAATATCGTCCACGCCAAAATGGCGCAAATCTAATCAACATGGCTTAATATATTTCTATTTTCAAATATTCTATTTCAAATATTTCTATTTCAAATATTTCTTTTTCAAAACTGGAATGAGGCCCAATCAATTACCATATAATGTTAATTATATGGATTTTCTACAACACATGTATAAATCAACAATGATAAATAATCAACCATCATCCAGAGTGCACCATACAACTGCATAAGCATTAAATATAAATAATTAACGCTTACACAGTCTGTCGACCAATCGATCGACATACAACTAAACAATCGGGATTAGTGTACGTCAAATATCATCCTAATACCCGTGTGGGTTTTCAAACAATCAAACACAGATTTTATTTGTGCAGTTGGGCGATGTGTAAAATTTATCGTCCCAATCAATATCAGTCAAATGTGTGTATATAAACAAATCCTTCGATTTATTTATATTTATTTCATTTTAAATACACGTTAAAAATTCTATTTTTAACTATAAAATATTTTTAACTATATAAATATTTTATTTCATTTCACATCACATCACACAATCAACTACACATCAAAATCAGACAAACAAGCATATAAGCCATCCATGGTCTGTGGACGACGGATGTCGGGTGCTACTAAACACCGTCTGCATCCTAGTATATATTCTTAACTAGAAAATTAAATTAAAAAGTGAGAAGTTCTCACCAAAAGTTAAATTAAACGCCCGACTCTTCATATGTAGGAAATCTTCATCGTGCTTGCCCTTCGTTACTTTTGTCGCCCGTATTCACTACATCTATAAAAATCACATTTTTATAATTATTCTTTATATAAAAATTCTATTTTTACGTCTCTATTATATAGATAAAAATTCTATTTTTACACCGCTATTATATAGATAAAAATTCTATTTTTACCCCTGCTATTATATAGATAAAAATTCCATTTTTACTTCGTAATATAATAAAAATTATTTTTTATTACTCTACATGAATGAAAATCCCATTTTTATTCTTCCTGTGATATAAAGATCCAATTTTTATTATCTATATAATATAAAAATCACATTTTTAATCTCTACGTTATATAAAAATCATATTTTTAGCTAAGTAAAAATCCTCTTTTTACTTCATCCAACATCATATTTTTATATATGAGATTTACATCTAAAGATCATATTTTTATTACTCTACATATTTCTTTTAAAACTGAAACCTTTTTCTAAATAAAAATATAATCTTTCTAGCTTATAAAAATTATAATCTTTTATTCAAAATCAGATTTTTAAACATGATTACTATATAGTAAACTGAAAATAAAATAAATAAATGTAAATAAAATAAAATAAAATAAAAGAACGCACCTTAAATTCGATTTTTCGTAGAAGGAAGGGGGCTGCGGTGTACTGGGCGGAGAGGGGTTGGGTTCGGTTTTGGGGGGGGGGGGGGGGGGCGTCGATCTGGGGCTCGCGCACAAGGAGAGGGAGTGAGGGTCGGAGGGGCTCGACGCTGGTGGGGTGGATGGAGGCCGGCGCGATGGGGAGGAGGTCCTGGATCGGCGGCGTCGGCTGGAGATTAGGGCGCGACTCGATTTTCTTTTTTTTTCTTTTTTTTTTCATTTCTGAATGAATAACGACGGGGGGGGGGGGGGGGTGGAGGGTACAGGAGATGAAGGTTTTTTTTAATTTATTTAATTTTATTTTAAAATCCTCATAAAGTAACTTTTTACAACGAACTCAAAATCGAAACCATCGCCTGTCGTCCATTGCCAATTACCCTCATTTCGAACATAATGGGATATGTATCGTAAGCTGATTCGATCGTTTCGATCAGTTTTCGTCAAAATCAAAATATAACTCTATATATTGAATTTGAACGCACATTTCAATTTACCCGGGACACATACTAACTAGAAAAATTCTCGAAAAATATCTTCTAGCTTCGTATTGACGATACGATCCTAACAAAACTAATTTCGTCGAATTCTGAGACCGTTTGAAAAATGGCCAATTTCCAGTCGATTAAAATCAACTAAAACTGGTCAAACACGTTTTCCTTTGCCACGCTCACATGTTGATTCGAAAAATTATGAAAATTGGAATCTAGCAATAACTTGACATCACGGACCCAAAAAAAGTGGTTTCGTCGAAATCCGAGGTCGTTTGCAAAATGGCTATTTTTAAGGGCCAGAATTCCATAGCGACTATTCTGAATTTTCAACTGGGCATATCGTTTGATTCCCGCTATGAAATTTTGATTTTTCGGATTCGTTGGAAAGATATTCTCAAATAGATTCAAATATTTTTGGTTTCGCTAAAATCCGGTTTATTTTGCTCCCGGTATGTTCATTTGAATTTCGAAATTGAATTATCGAACTACCGCGCCATTTTCAATTCCTTTTATAATTAAAATAAAATATTTATATTCTAACGACGACGTATATAAATATATACGTTCTAATTCCATTCAAATAAATTTCTCTTCGTTTTTATTTAAAATAATTCATTTTAAATAATCAAAATTCATAAAAATTGCCAAAATAAAAATTTTAAATGGCTCAGATTTCCGGGTTATTACAATCTCCCCCACTTAAAACTTTTCGTCCCCGAAAAGGAACGAAGCCGAAAGTTGTTTAACTAATCAACTCGACTTCCGTTATTTTAACTACGGCTTAAGTTCTTCAACTTTTCAGTTTCTAAGAACTTTTCGAATTTTTCAAAAAATTGGCTAACACCCTAAATTTTCGAAAAATTTCACCATAACCTCCCCTGCACCGGGGACTTCGGGATATTTCATATAGCCTCCCATGGCCTTCTTCAATCAAAAAGAAAAAGAAAAAGCCAAGCGGCTAGCCATTCGGCTCATAAAATCATCATCACCCAAACAAAATAGTAAATTATGGTAAACATGTACCTATTTGTCGGGCAAACAATTTTATTCATCTGCTCTAGCCTCTTTGCTATGACCTGTTCAGTGTAAGTACATGTATATGCAAGCAAATGCGACTAACTCTCAATACAACTCACTATTTGGTTCAATTTAGCTAAAGGTTCAGCATTTAATTATTCAAACAATAATCAAACAACACAACCATCAATCAATTAGTTGATTATCATTTCAAGTTCATAATTTTGATATATAGTTAAAAATCACATGTTTGATGCCAAATCACAACAATAGGCCCTATCTAATGGTTCTCACACCAGTCTAATGGAAATATATAGAAATCCCACTTTCGAAACTCGAACAAAAACACTGATGATGAGATCTCAATCATCAGTATCTTCTTCGGGCGACTAGAATGTGATTCTATATCTATCCAGTATATTAAAACTTTGAATACCCGTGGATCAGACGTATATGCAAATTCTTTATATACTGGATTGTCCAAATCAATATAAAATAAATAATCAAATACGAATAATTGATTTAAATTTTCAAAACAAAATTTATTTTCATTTTTATTTATACTCTTCACACTCGTTCTAGGATACTACTGATCCCATCTCTAACGAGTCATTCCATTGGATATTACTAATCCAATATCTGATGAGTTCTTTCATATGGTTCTAATGTGTCTTGTTCTCTGAGCTTTGTAAACCAAAGCTCTGATACCAACTGTGAAGACCCGTAACTTCCCGGTGAAGGAAAGCCCGGATGATCTACAGAACAAGCCACAACAGAACGCAGACGGAAGAACATTTCATTATTATTACAACAATTCCATCAGAATACAAGAATATACAGAGCATAAACGAATATTATACATTACAAAATAACAGAGATTACAGTACATTACATAGCAGCGGAAAATAATACAATACACAACTAGATGTAATATGCGGATACAAAGCTTTCCGAGTATCGTTCTAGCTGTAAATTAGGATCCTGTGAATATAAATCTGCAAAACCAAAACTACTAGCTGCCCGTGTCAAAATAAGGGCACCCAGAGTTTAGGTTAAAACAATAAACTCCAGGTCAGTCATGGGACTGGTGTGAGAACTAAAACAGTTATTTAAAACTTTACTATAAATCAGATATATCAAGGGACCATGCCGTATAACACGGAACGGGTTTCCTCCCAAGAATACCAGTGCATATAACAAAACAACGCAATGCTTTTTGGAAAAATGAAGCTATTATAAGACCCAGGTCCTATCACACAATGCAATGCAAGCCGGGGGATAGGGTTTTCCCTTATAATAGCCAAACATGCTTAGTACGTTTAAAACAAATCATTTGATACTACTATAAGTGCATAGTGTATAAAACAACTTCAAATCATAAGTATCAATCATAGACGACATGGGTACCATATATCATGTCGCCATACTAGTTCTACAATTAAAACCGCAAAATCACGTACTTGGAAATTGGATTTCCATCTGTGAACCGAGGCCAGGGATCATCCTCAACCGATTCGAGACAATCTAGCCCATGTCTCAGGAACAGCCGCAACTGCCCCACGGATCGTCAGGGCCGATCCACCAATGTGGATTATTATGCCTGAACACTACGTTTCCCCGCCCTGTGGGGCGTAAATGAGCTAACCAATGACTCCATCGGTCCCGGATCGACCGATATATCCGAGGCGCCTCGCAACAACAACAACCACATAAGTCAAACTCGTCAGGGCGTGTAAAACCACTGACGCCACTTCTAGCTAGAAGGAAACGCATGTCCTCCCTGAGGTCCTCTCCCGTTTCTGGTTCACAATCGGGTTGTGAGGCTCAAGAATCAACGTTACACAAAGCTATGCCACACAGACCGTGCTTTGATCATCAACCACAAGACTCTGCTTTTCAACAGAAGCCCTGATCAATTGCCACTTAGGCATGCCACACAGGCAATTCACTCCATGCGTTTGATATCCATCAATATATAACCCCTGAGCTCGTACGTCTCAGAGAAGGGCGTTAAGCAAGAGAATAAATTCTCCGCCGCCAAACAGATATATATTTAATAGAAATCAATCACACAGACTAAAATCCAATGTCAGACACATAGTCCATTTACAAGTTCGTTCTGGGTCTGAACGAAACCGGAGGCACCTAGTACCCCGCATATCCATCGATCTCCAAGTATGTCTGGACGACCACTAACTGATTCCCTCCTCTTGGGTGTACGGCCCAATCAAGATCATCAGTAATTATCCAAACGACGTGAAGACCTCCGGTCTTCAACCACCGTCTTCATCTTCGACACCACGTCGAATCAGTTATTCAGAATGGGATAAACCCGATCTTTCTGAATAACTCGCGTATATATTATAAAAGTGTTACACAAACACAACATACGCCTCATTCCAATTCAGAATATTCTTTTATTCAAATATTCTTATACTTCGGGAAAAGTTCCCATTAATTTTATCAAAGATAAATTCTTTAAATTTATTCTTTAATCTTCTTTGAATATCAATTCAAACTAGTCGGAATTAGCGAACCACACCGGAGTAATCATTTATTTTATTTCCCAATCCCCACCTATTCATCCCATGAAGTAAAACTGGTAATACTTCATATCTAACACCACGGTGTTATCGGTAAATTCAATTACCATTTCACGTTCAAATCTAATTAAAGATTTAACTATCGCTTGGAGCAAAACTGGTGATATTCCATTCTTGATCTTTTCAATCTAATTAAAGATTCATTAAAACTCCACTTAGTTTTAATCTTTAACTGGGTTAAAGAATCAATGTCATTTAAAACACGGTTCACGATAAACCCAAAATCACGTTCCATTAATTATCGGGTTAAAGAACAAGTGTTATTTAAAACACTGTTCACGATAAACCCAAAAATCAATACCAATTCAATTCCAATTAAATATCATTTAATTGGTATACTTCATTAAATCTAAATAAAAAGATTTAATCTTTTTCTCAATTGGGCTTAAGAACAGTGTTAATAAGGACACCATTCACGACAAACCCAAATCACATTTGATATTAAATACAAGGCTCCGAATAGAAAATATATCGGCTTATATTCAATATCAAATTCTACGACTAACAAATATCGTATTGGAAATAACGATATTAATATATCTTTCAAATTTCCATAACAATATCCGTATAATCACGAAACCCAACATCGAAATATTCCGAAGACAATTTCGATTCAAATCCATTCCAATGCAATTATTGGAAATTCTGGTGATTTTCAAAACCATTTCAAATCTAATTTATTTGTTCTAAAAATAAATAAATTATTATTCTAGTTCAAAACTAGTTCATTTGGATAAAAAATTATTTTTATCTTTTCAAATGTGGAGTTTTTCATCCTGATTCTTCCCAAATCATTTCTTATGATTTTACACAAATTACTACTATTTTTAATAATTTTATCAAGGCCCGTACAGTCGATTTCCATCAACGGCCATCGAACTGCACTTACAGCGACCTTTTCCAAATTTGATTTGGACATAATTCCAAATCCACCCATTAGATTTCAAATCTCTAATGTTCGTTAGAAAGCTCTTTTCGATACGAACCCAACGGTTCCGGTTTTAGGAGAATTTGACGGTCGGATCTCCCTCAATATCCATTCGAAATCTATGGTCGAAATTCGCGAACTGCCACGGCGCGGCGCGTTCTATTCAGGCCATTATATATATAATATATATATTTCGTCAATTACCTTTCAAAACTGGTATTTTATAAATCGTTTTAAATTCGTTTTCAAAACGATTTCAACTTCCATCTCAAATTCAAATCAAAATTGAATCTTTCCAATATAAATTCGTTTTACTTTCATTTCAAATCGATTTCAATTTGAATCGATTTCAATTCAATTTCAATTCGTTTAAATTCAATTCAAAACGATTTCATTTCTATTCAATTTAATTCGAATTTCAATTCTATTCGAATTTCAAATCATTTCAATTTATTCAAATTTCAATTCACTTCAATTTAATTCGAATTTCAATTCACTTCAATTTATTTCAAATTTCAATTCACTTCAATTTAATTCGAATTTCAGTTCACTTCAGTTTAATTCGAATTTCAATTCACTTCAATATTCATTTCAATTTGAATAAAATCGATATAAATATCGTCCATGTCGAAATGGCGCAAATCTAATCAACACGACTTTATATATTTCTATTTTCAAATATTCTATTTCAAATATTTCTATTTCAAATATTTCTTTTTCAAAACTGGAATGAGGCCCAATTAATTACCATATAATGTTAATTATATGGATTTTCTACAACACATGTATAAATCAACAACGATAAATAATCAACCATCATCCAGAGTGCACCATACAACTGCATAAGCATTAAATATAAATAATTAACGCTCACACAGTCTGTCGACCAATCGATCGACATACAACTAAACAATCGGGATTAGTGTACGTCAAATATCATCCCAATACTCGTGTGCGGTTTCAAACAATCAAACACAGATTTTATTTGTGCAGTTGGGCGATGTGTAAAATTTATCGTCCCAATCAATATCAGTCAAATGTTTGTATATAAACAAATCCTTCGATTTGTTTATATTTATTTCATTTTAAATACACGTTAAAAATTCTATTTTTAACTATAAAATATTTTTAACTATATAAATATTTTATTTCATTTCACATCACATCACATAATCAACTACACATCAAAATCAAACAAACAAGCATACAAGTCGTCCATGGTCTGTGGACGACAGGTGTCGGGTGCTACTAAACACCGTCTGCATCCTAGTATATATTTTTAACTAGAAAATTAAATTAAAAACTGAGAAGTTCTCACCAAAAGCTAAACCAAACGCCCGACTCTTCATATGTAGGAAATCTTCATCGTGCTTGCCCTTCGTTACTTTCGTCGCCTGTATTCACTACATCTATAAAAATCACATTTTTATAATTATTCTTTATATAAAAATTCTATTTTTACATCGCTACTATATAGATAAAAATTCTATTTTTACACCGCTATTATATAGATAAAAATTCTATTTTTACCCCTGCTATTATATAGATAAAAATTCCATTTTTACTTCGCTAGTAGTATAATAAAAATTATATTTTTATTACTCTACATGAATGGAAATCCCATTTTTATTCTTCCTATGATATAAATATCGAATTTTTATTATCTATATAATATAAAAATCACATTTTTAATCTCTACGTTATATAAAAATCATATTTTTAGCTAAATAAAAATCCTCTTTTTACTTCATCCAACATCATATTTTTATATATGAGATTTACAACTAAAGATCATATTTTTATTACTCTACGTATTTCTTTTAAAACTGAAACCCTTTTCTAAATAAAAATATAATCTTTTATTCAAAATCAGATTTTTAAACATGAGTACTATATAGCAAACTGAAAATAAAATAAGTAAAATAAAAGAACGCACCTTAAATTCGATTTTTCGTAGAAGGAAGGGGGGGCTGCGGTGTACTGGGAGGAGAGGGGTTGGGTTCGGTTTTTTTGGGGGGGGAGGGGGCGTCGATCTGGGGCTCGCGCACGAGGAGAGGGAGTGAGGGTCGGAGGGGCTCGACGCTGGTGGGGTGGATGGAGGCCGGCGCGATGGGGAGGAGGTCCTGGATCGGCGACGTCGGCTGGAGATTAGGGCGCGATTCTATATTTTTTCTGAATGAATAACGACTGGGGGGGGGGCTGGATGGTGAAGGTTTTTTATTTATTTATTTAATTTAATTTTAAAATCCTCATAAAGTAACTTTTTACAACGAACTCAAAATCGAACCCACCGCCTGTCGTCCATTGCCAATTACCCCCATTTCGAACATAATGGGATATGTATCGTAAGCTGATTCGATGGTTTCGATCAGTTTTCGTCAAAATCAAAATATAACTCTATATATTGAATTTGAACGCACATTTCAATTTACCAGGGCCACATACTAACTAGAAAATTCTCGAAAAATATTTTCTAGCTTCATATTGACGATACGGTCCTAACAAAACTAATTTCGTCGAATTCTGAGACCGTTTGAAAAAATGGCCAATTTCCAGTCGATTAAAATCAACTAAAACTGGTCAAACGCGTTTTCCTTTGCCACGCTCACATATTGATTTGAAAAATTATGAAAATTGGAATCTAGCAATAACTTGACATCACGGACCCAACAAAAGTGGTTTCGTCGAAATCCGAGGTCGTTCGCAAAAAGTCTATTTTTAAGGGCCAGAATTCCATAGCGACTATTCTGAATTTTCAACTGGGCATATCTTTTGATTCCCGCTATGAAATTTTGATTTTTTGGATTCGTTGGAAAGATATTCTCAAATAGATTCAAATATTTTTGGTTTCGCTAAAATCTGGTTTATTTTGCACCCGGTATGTTCATTTGAATTTCGAAATCGAATTATTGAACTACCGCGCCATTTTCAATTCTTTTTATAATTAAAATAAAATATTTATATTCTAACAACGACGTATATAAATATATACGTTCTAATTCCATTCAGATAAATTTCTCGTCATTTTTATTTAAATTAATTCATTTTAAATAATCAAAATTCACAAAAATTGCCAAAATAAAAATTTTAAATTGGCTCAGATTTCCGGGTTATTACAGCGTTTTTTACAGGTCCCTATTAACTATTAAAATACAAGAAAAGTCCAGCCGTAAAAAGTATAGAAATTTCATCCCTATTTTCAAAAAGCGGCATATCAAATTCCGTCTTTATCCTTTAAACCCTAAATATTCGTCGTTCGACAAAATATCACTTCATTTACCGTGCCGCATCATTAGGGCAGATGCTCGAAGAGGAAACACAAAAATTTTCAGCCGATTCTTTTTTTAAATTTCGATCAAGTGAAAATGCCTAAAATCAATGCCAATTTGATCAGAAAATATCATCGATCTGGCGAGAACAGAGGTAAAAATTTGATTTTCTTATTTTTTCTGTCAAACAACAGCTAATCTTGTCATATTTTATATTAAAATATGGATTGACTTGGAATTGTTGCATGATTATATGATTACATACAAATATTCATGCAAATTTGGTTGAAAAAATGTTTTAGGTTGCAAAAAAATCCATACTATCTTTTTTTCCAGATTTGAAACGGTGTTTAAAGACTTTATTATGAAATATGCAAGAATAATAATATGGTTGAATGTTTTTAGACAGAAATGTTTGTTGATGATGTGATTTTATCATGAATGTTGCAAAATTATTTGATTTGCATGAGTATATTAAGAAATTCTGAATGAAAATATGCATCTATTTAGATTATTTTCATAGTTGTATGCATATATTTGTTACATATGCAAACATACAATCATATATTAAAAACATTTGCTTATATGGATGTAATATTCATCACAGATGTTTATATTCAAAAATTTAGGCATAGCACTTGCAAAAATGAATGAATTTAATACGAAATATAGCATTATTCTAGGAAAATTTTCAAAATTAATGAGTACAAGTATGCATTTATTACATGATTCTTCAAATCGTATATCAATTTAATAAGAAATGTTGCATGCAAATATGCAACTATCAACAGATAACTGCATGATAATATGCAGTTATTCAGATGTACAACATGAAAGTATAGATTTAGTTCATGGTTGTTTTATAGTTATATGCATCTAATTACAAAATTTGGACGTAGTTTTGAAATTATCGACTAGTTTATCAAGAAATCTCTGAATTCAAGCAAGAAATGTTGAATACAATTGTGTAAATGTCAAAAGATAGTTGCATGTTTATATGCAGATATTCCTAACTAATGCGTAAAAGTGTACATTTATTCCCTGAATGATGGTTGAATATATGCCTGTAATAAGAATTATTACCTACAATTGTACAATTATTATCTATTTGTTGCATGGTTATATGAATTTTACAAAGTTTGTTGGATGCTACTATTTATGTCTTGGTTGATCATTGCTAGCGAGCAGTTATCACCGGAATAAAGTCAAATTAAAATAGCATAAATGAGTTCATTAATAACTGTTGATTTGAATTATGGATGTATTTTCAGTAAATTCAAAATAATATGCATATATTCAGTTAATATACAAACATACATGCATATATTCAAATCATTTGCATAAATGGATTCAATAATAACTGTTGTGTACAAGTGTGCATATATCCAATATTTGTTTCATACTTATATCCATTTAAACAGGGTTATTTAAAAATGTTTTCCTTGTTTTGCCGAGACCTAATGTAGAAGAAAATGATGCAGTTCAAATTGAGCAGGAGAAAGCCTGAAATCATGTATAGATATGGTTGAGAAACTGAAAGCTTAAATACTGAATTACTACGACATGATTTTGTAGTTCCATTGCTGAATTATGGTTGAATTTTATGTACCAAAATTAATTCTTCTGATCTTAAATGAAATTATGAATTGTTGCTTTCCTGTATACAGTTATTCATAATACTGGCATACTTACATGCAAATATTGTTAAATGTTATGCATATTTGTATTGTCAAAATAATCAAGATAATGTCATAGTTATATGAAAATATTGTTATTAGTTGCAAGCGTAAATGGAAATGCTTTAAATTTTTTGTATTATGAGCATATTTTGAATACTTGCATACATTTATGCATTTTTCTATATAATTGATTACATAAATACAAGTATTTGCAGAATCAATCCAATAGTCGATGTTGCCTTTGGTTTTTGATATGAAATTTTAAACTGGAAAATATGCAGGTAAAAAAAAATCATGATTAACAAAGGGAATAAATATTCAACGATAAATGAGAATATGCATACACGCTGAACATTTGCAGACTTACATACACGTAATAAGAATATTTGCATACTTATATGCAACAAAATAGAATAGTTGTGTACATTATCCAGTTGTATAAATACTTTCGTACCTGTATGCAACAGACACGATCTATTTCATATATTTATGCATATATGCAAAACGCTAGCAAAATTGATACAAATATTCAATATAATTGCATACATGTATGCAAATTTATAGAATAATTGCATACAAATACGATCTAAAAAAATGTAAAAATCAGAGAATTTAACATTAAAATACTGAACAAAATTTAAAGCAGTACATAAATGTTGAACTAAATTTAAAGCAGCACATAAATGTTTACAACAATTTGCACTAAAACCAAGTGTCTTAAAAATAAAATAAAATAAAATAACAAAGCATATGTAATAGTCTTTTGAAGAACAAGTCCTTTTGTTAAGACCCAGCATCTTGCACAAACCACATCTATTTGTCTTTTCTTCTCAAACCATCTTTGAGGTGATATAATTCAAAGGACAATGGGTTTACATCGGTCCATTTACCACAAACAACATCTCTCACGATATCAACAGAACTATCAAAATAAAGACGAATAGAATAGCTGTCATTCCCAAACTTCAACAACACTAATACACCAATATCAGCAGGAACACTATTAAACAAAGAAGAGAATAAACATTAATAAGCCTAATGTGCAGTAATCATATAAAAATACATAAACATCTTCAAATAATAATAATAGATGCATACATATAGGCATATATCAGTAATAGTGCATACTTGTATGCATATTTTCAGAATTGTTGCACACCCTTTTAATCATAACATATGCAAAAAACTTTTACTATGCATATATTAAAATTATATGCATATTAGTATTGAACTAATCAGCAAACACACAAACATAATTTTAAAAATATCTGAATATAATTATGCATATATACAGAAAATATGCATACTTATATACAACTTTCCTGAATATAACCAAACCAATATGCACGTGTTCTATCATTAGTTTCATACATATATGTTCATATTAACAATATATGCATATTTTTATACATGTATAAAGAATATAAGAACAAATAAAATGAAAAGTTAATACATACGACTGTATGATCCATAAAAACCATAAATTATTTTACAATAATTACATTAACCACTGACACAAATAGACAATTAAAAAATCAGACTAATCAATCAACAAAAGATCGAAAAAAATGATATCCGGATAGAAATTAAATTATTAAACAGTAAAATTTACCTTGAAGAACAAGCATCCACCGTATAAATCAAGGATCGATCTAATTAAATCGACTATTAAAAATTCTATGTAAAGTGAATGATCGATCTACAAAATTCTGATATCCAAAACCCTAAAAAGATGACAGCGCCGCTATGGACAAAGAAATATAGAATTCTCGAAAAGGAAAAAAATAATTACGTACTAAGAAAATATGACCTAGTTCATTACGGCGTGATAAATGAAAAACACCAGTTCTGGAAACATAACAGCCGCTATTTAAAATTAGGGATGAAATTTGTATGTTTCATAATAGGAGAATGTGAGCTTAATTAAGTTTCATTTTAAGGATATGACCCTAATTTTCATAATTTTAAATTGGTTCTGAAAATCCGGGTTGTTATAATCTCCCTCACTTAAAATCTTTTCGTTCTCGAAAAGGAATGAAGCTGGAAGTTGTTTAATTAACCAACTCAACTTTCATTCTGGCTTTCATTCTTTAACTTTTCAATTTCTAAGAATTTTCAAATTTTACAAAAATTTGGCTAACTCCCTAAATTTTTGAAAAATTTCGCCATAACCTCCTTTGTATGGGGAGACCTTTAAAACCGCAACTTGCCTCACAGGGCCCTCACCAGTCCAAAAGAAAAAGAAAAATCCAAGCGGCTCATAAAATCATCAAACCCAAGAAATTAGTAAACATGTACCTATTTGTCGGGCATACAATCTTATTCCTCTTCTTAGCTTCCATGCTATGACCTGTTCATTATATATACATGTACATGTATGCAATTTCAATCAATTTTCCATTCAGTTCAATATTTGATTTGATTTGGCTAGATTTGCCTTCCATTGTCATATCGGTTTTAATAATCTTATTAGTTAACTAATAGTCAAACAACACAACCAGCAATCAATTTGATGATTAGGATTTCAAACATATATCTTTAATATATTCAAAAATCATATTTTTAGTGTCAAATCACAACAATAAACTCTAACTAAGTTTTGGTTCTCACACCAGTCAATTGGAAATATATAGATATCCCACTTTCGAAACTCGAACATAAATACTGATGATGGTGTGCCATCATCAAAATCATGCCCGAGCGACTAGAGCGTGATTCTATATCTATCCAGAATATTTTAGACTTTGAATATACATTCATGATGTGTATGCAAAATCTTCATATACTCGATTGTCTAAATTTAATATAAAATACTCAAATACAAATAATTGGATTTAATTTTCAAAAAAAAAAATTGTTATCATTTTTATTTCAAAAATAACACTCTTCCAAATCATTATAGGATACTATTGATCCCATCTCTAACGAGTCATTCTTATTGGATATTACTAATCCAATCTCTGATGAATTCTTTCGTTTGGTTCTAATGGGTCTTTTTCTCGAGCTCTATAAACCAGAGCTCCGATACCAAACTGACACAATCAAAACTTCGCCTTACGAGAATGCTCGGATTGAGTTGAGAACACAACAAATCAGAACCCAAACCATAGAATATTTCATTGCTTATTACAACAATTTACATCAGAGTACAAGAATATAACAGAGTATGAATAAATATTACATATTGGAAAATAACAGAGATTTAAAATTACAATGCAACGGAAAAATAATAAATAAGACAACTGAAAGAAATATACGGATATAGAGCTTTTCGAATATAGTTCCAGCTGTAAAATCCAGGATCCTGTGAATATAATATATGCACTGAAATTACTAGCTTCCCGTGTGGAAAATAAAGGCACCTAGAGTATAGGTTAAAACAATAAACTCCATGTCAGTCATGGGACTAGTGTGAGAACTAAAACAGTTGTTTTAAACTTTACTTTGAAATAGAGTAAATTAACTAACCACGCCATATAACGCAGAATGGGTTTCCTCCCAAGTATACCAGTGCATAAAACAAATAGCGCAATGCTTTTTGGAAAAATGAAGCTATTATTAGACTCAGGTCCCATCACACAATGCAACGCAAGCCGGAGGATAGAGTTTTACTTTATAATAGCCAAACATGCTTGGTACGTTTAAAACAAATTATTTTGATATTACTATAAGTATATAGTGTCAAAATCACTTCAAATATAAATGTATCAATCATAGACGACATAGTATCCCATGCTACTATGTCGCCATACTAGGCTCTACAATCAAAACCGAAATGGCGCGTATTGGAAATTGGATTCCATCTATGAACCAAGGCAAGGGATCGTCCTTACCGAATTCGAGACAATCTAGCCCATGTCTCAGGATCAGAATGCATCGACCCTTGAAGCATCAGGGCGATCCACATTAAGTGGATTAATAATCCATGACAATACGTTTCCCTGCCCTATGGGGCGTAAGTCTGGTCAGTATGTCGACCATGTCATCTATCTGCCCCGTAGTGACCGATACATCCGAGGCGCCTCTCTATCCATCAAATAATATGCAACATCCACATGAGTATAATGTCTGGGCTCCATACCATGACACCACTTCTAGCTAGAAAGAAACGCATGTCCTCCCTGAGGTCCTCTCCCGTTTCTAGTTCACACTGAGGTGTGATGTAACACCCCACGTCCATTAATGTCACTCACAAAGGGAATGCATTAACTTCTATGGAGCATTTTAAGTGTGTATAGAACAGAAACTTGACAACAAGACAGATACAAATAGTACTTAAAAATTTAAAACTTTATTCATTGCAGCAGTAAACACATAGGTTTGATTACATCATCAAAAACCAGAGTCAAAGTACATAATATCCATCTTGACTAAATCAGAGTACATAAATTGTAAGACATAACCCCAACACAAAATAGCCATAAATAAGATAGGCTGAACTTTTACTTCAGCGATCCAAGCAACTTCTAAAATCAAGAGATACAACTGTCCAAAATCAAGCTCCACTGGTGCTAGTTCCACCCTGAGCACCTGGGGGGAAAAGGAAGAGAAGAGGTGGAAACAAAGGGGGGTCAGACATAAAGTCCGGCGAGTGCGATAACTTTAACAATATAATTACCAAAATAACTAGGCTAAGGCATAGGTTGGAAAATAAGGAAATGACTGTGAACAATTGGGTATGACAGAGTAAACAAGGAAATAAGATGAACAAAGATAACGTTAAAGGCGCACCTAAACCACTATAAGATAATTACTATACTGCACCACCACTAGTCACCCTAAGGTTGATCCCGCCTACAGAACTTAATAATGATAATGGCAGTTTCGTGCACCCCTAGTTTCCTTCATAGGTGCCGCCTGCCCCTATCTCCACTAGGTTTACCCACTACACCCATGCGATCGGCTCCCTAACTCGTAAATACCCGTGCTAGCCCCACAATGGGGTGTATCACTCCCGAAAGTGGCAACCGGATACCACCAACAATGCACGGCTTATACCTACACGATGCAACAACGTCTTACCTACCAGCCCGGGCCCACACACGCACATGAACCCGTTGGACTTGCGTTGCCACCGCTAACCCGTTTTGGCCTCTTACAGTCAAGCCCAGTATGCGTGTACCGTCCTCGACTTGGGTCGAGCCCATAAAGATACTCATGGGTTACTGGTTGAAACGGACCCCCATTACTTGACACAAGCTGTCCACCTAAGCTTGGTCCCCTCTAGTACATCCCACTTAACCCTCTTCTTATTCATGTTCACTTACATGTTTCAAATTTTGGTTAAGTGTTTCTAATCGTATTTCACATGCCAACCAAGGCACCCACTTAACCCCCATGTCCCACTACATGTTTATTTGGTTAAGTGTTTCTTAATTCATTAACACCGTAACTTTGTAGAGACCTCCCACATTAGACTGGCATTTGTGGCAGCTAGATTTGCCGGGCGGGTCCGGGCAGTCTGACACCACAAACAAGCCTAACCTCGTGTCTTTACAACCGTTATGCATTTAATTTATGCCTAAGACCTCCCACATTAGACTGGCATTTGTGGCAGCTGGATTTGCTGGGCGGGTCCGGGCAGTCTTACACCACAAAAGAGCCTAACCTCATGTCTTAGACGATTAATTACACAAAATTAATTATTCCCCAATTTGAATTAATTTCCCTAATCAATTCCAAATCTAACTATGTCCATAATTGACTCAATTATGTCCATCTATTTATGGTATGCAAAATCATACCAATTTTCATCATAAATTTATTTTATGCCATTTAAGCATTTATGCCAATTCTCAATATTAAATATTTTAATATTATCCCATTTCCCCACATTGTACGTTCGTTCGTTTAACGTAAAATATACGTTAGACTCGAATAGTCTAACTTATGGAATAAAGAGAAAACATCACAACATACATATAGATAAAACTAGATCTAAACATAAGGGGTGAACTTGCATGTGTGAATGAGGTTCTACATCTAAAACTTGCATATGCCAAAGTCACAAACTTGCATAAAACTACATATGTCATAGATCTAAATCTAAAGGTGTAAACTTGTTTAGGTAATAGTCACAAACTTGCATAAACCATATATGTCATGGATCTAACCATAAGGGGTAAACTTGCATAGGCATGATTCATACTCCAAACATATATATATATATATATATATATATATATATATATATATATATATATATATATATACTTGCTTATGTGATTTATGCAACATAAAGATGGTGTAAACTTACATCTAAACATGTAAACTAGCATGTAGAATTTTGTATACTAGCATATAACTCACACATGTCATAGCCTAACTTTAGATCCATTTCACACATAAAATAGATGTCATGAACCATGTAAGGTTGTATATAATTTTCACTAACTTGCATATGATTCATATCTAAATTAACATCTAAACTTGCATACATACATATGATTTATCATATGAATTAGTTCCAACAACATAACCAACCTAGCATATGAAACATTATTATGAATTGATTATACATAAGCTAATCATAGAATTACAACATAGATGATAACATCGTAACATTAGAACATAGATGATAACATCATAGAATTTACAACATAGATGATAACATCATAGAATTTACAACATAGATGATAACATCACAATTTTACAACATAGATGATAACATGCAGTCAATAATTCACAACATAACCATATAATCCGTATCATAGCTTAATCCAATTAAATTGTTAATTATTTTATTAAAGAAATCGAACTCACTACTCAAAGAAGGTCTTGAGTTCTGAAATCTGAGTTCTGAAGTTGAATTAGCTTTCCTTTGGAGAAGACAATTTGTTGTGGTTTAGATTAGAAGTGAATTTGATTAGCTTTTCTTCCTCTCTAATTGATGGCGGCTATTCTAGGTTGCAAGGTGACGGCATGGAGGCCATGATTCTAATTTTTATTTGATTTTAGGCTTTGAGTCTACATGCATTTTTATAGAGTTTAGGATTAATTTAGGTCGTCCGATCAACCCAGAATTAACCCTAGCCATTCAGACCAGATCAGAAACCTTAATGACTCAGCAAACAGTCATAAACAGGTCATCAAACAAATCTTTACGGGGGAGGGGGGGCAGGTCGACCCCCTGGTCGATTTGGTGAGGGGAGGTCGACCCCTAGGTCGACCCCCCGGTCGACCTGGCCCTGGCAGGAAATTTCCCGCCTAGCCCATTCTGACTCTGAAATTTGAATTTTTGAAATCTGTTTTGAATTTTCTGAAACTTCCGATGGCCATAACTTCTTCATACGAAGTCCAATTGACGCAAACTCGGACTCTATCTCAACCAGAATTCCGAGAAGAACACAAAGGATCAACCCATTTCCCTTATTCCTCACATTTGAGATTAGTTATTCTTTAATTTGTGAACATTAATATTAACAGAAATACGGGGTGTTACATTCTCCCCTCCTTAAAGGATCTCGCCCCCGAAATCTCCAAGTTAAGGAGAATGCATATCCTAACATCCGATCAACCATCTACTCAAACATCAAACACATGCATCCATTGCCCTTATAAAATTCCTAATGCTGTATGAACATATGCAAGAAATGTGTATATGTTCTTTATCTAATGCAAAATCAGGCGGTCTACTGATTCAGTTGACCTCCTTAATGCAAACCATGATAGTGCCATGCGTTCATTATGTATGTGAAAGAATCCTATCGATACATACTATTTCTACATGTGTGCACAACCATTCACCAAAATGCAGCATCTATATGAAAGTACAACCATTATACAACCATTACTTAAATATGCACACACATTTATATGCAATATGCAATATGAAGTGACTGGGTCGATCTAGTGCCTAAAGTGTGTGTATATGCATCCACGAGCAACCACTAGCAAACACTTGCATCCATATGCATCCATCATACATAACATGTATCAAACACATGTTTCAACCTTAGGACTATCCTATCTAAAGGTCAAAGATACTAGCGAGAGGACATACTAAAGATAAAACAAGTACAAGTTAAGAGATAAAGGATAAATTAAAAGACATGCCCTCGAAAAGAAAAGGGTACAATGAACGCATCTTCTCTTCCGTCTCCCAAGTAGAGTTGCTCTCATCATTTCCCCATTGCACTTTGACTAGCTTGACCTCTCGATTCCTCAACTTCTTAATCTCCGACACAAGAATGCACAAAGGAGCTCGTCGAATCATCGCATCACGCTCTATCTCCACCTCTCTAAGCAAGCTCGGTTCTACCACTTTCGCGGTCTCGTGCAAGCACTTCCTCAAATGTGATACATGGAATACATCGTGTACACCACTAAGTCTCTCGATCAACTCTACTCTATACACCATCTGTCCAATCCTCTCCTTAATAGGAAACGGCCCTACGAACCTTGTTGCTAACTTCCCAACAGACCCAAAGCGAACAACATTCCGTAATGGAGACACCTTAACAAAGACCATGTCCCCAACATCAAACTCAAGATCTGTCCTCCTCTTGTCCGCATAACATTTCTGCCTATCTTGCGCCGTCTTCATCCTCCTTCGAATCAAATCGATCTTTTTCGAAGTTTCTCTAATCATATCGGGCCCAAGCAAGATCTTATCCGTAGATTCCCACCGACATGTAGGCGAACGACACAGTCGTCCATAAAGAGCCTCGAACGGTGCCATGCCAATGCTCGACTGAAATCTATTATTAAATGCGAACTCCACCAAAGGAAGATGTTCCTTCCATGTACCTCCGAAGTCTAAGACACACAACCTCAATAGGTCCTCTAGAATATGATTCACCCTCTCGGTTTGGCCGTCCGTCTGAGGATGATATGCGGTGCTCAAACATAACTGAGTCCCTACCGCCTCTTGCAAGCTCTTCCAAAACTCAGTAGTAAAGATAGGATCACGTTCACTCACTATGCTAAAAGGAACACCGTGCAGACGAACTATCTCTCGAATGTATACAGAGTCTAACCATGGAGCAGTCCTCTTACTCTTTACGGGAATGAAATGGGCGCTCTTAGTAAGTCTGTCTACCATGACCCAAATCCCCGTATTACCCTTCCTCGATCTTGTTAACTGTAACACCCCGTATTTCTGTTAATATTAATGTTCACAAATTAAAGAATAACTAATCTCAGATGTGAGAATTAAGGGAAATGGGTTGCGCCATTATGTTCGTCTCAGAATTCTGGTTGAGATAGAGTCCGAGTTTGCGTGAATTGGACTTCGTATGAAGAAGTTATGGCCATCGGAAGTTTCAGAAAATTAAAAACAGATTTCAAAAATTCAAATTTCAGAGTCAGAATGGGCTAGGCGGGAAATTTCCCGCCAGGGCCAGGTCGACCAGGGGGTCGACCTACCCTCACCAGGTCGACCTGGGGGTCGACCTGCCCCCCTCCCCTGGGAAGATTTGATTTATGACCTTTTTATGACTGTATGCTGAGTCATTAGGGTTTCTGATCTGGTCTGAATGGCTGGGGTTAATTCTGGGTTGATCGGACGGCCTAAATTAATCCTAAACTCTATAAAAACACATGTAGACTCAAACCCTAAAATCAAATAAAAATTAGAATCATGGCCTCCATGCCGTCACCTTGCAACCTATAATAGCCGCCACCAATTAGAGAGGAAGAAAAGCTAATCAAATTCAATTCTAATCTAAACCGCAACAAATTGTCTTCTTCAAAGGAAAGCTAAATCAATTTCAGAACTCAGATTTCAGAACTCAAGACCTTCTTTGAGTTGTGAGTTCGATTTCTTTAATAAGATAATTAGCAATTTAATTGGATTGAGCTATGATTTGGATTATATGGTTATGTTGTGAATCATTGATCGTATGTTATCATCCATGTTGTAAAATTGTGATGTTATTATCTATGTTGTAAATTCTATGATGTCATCATCTATGTTGTAAAGTTGTGATGTTATCATCTATGTTGTAATTCTATGATTGGCTTATGTATAATCAATTCATATTGATGTTTCATATGCTAGTTTGGTTATGTCGTTGGAACTAATTCATATGATAAATCATATGTATGTATGATGGTTTAGATGATAATTTAGATATGAATCATATGCAAGTTAGTGAAAATTATATACAACCTTACATGTTTTATGACATCTATTTTATGTGAAAATTGGATCTAAAGTTAGGTTATGACATGTGTGAGTTATATGCTATCATACAAAATTCTACATGCTAGTTTACACGTTTAGATGTAAGTTTACACCATCGTTATGATGCATAAATCACATATGCAAGTGTATATATATATATATATATATATATATATATATATATATATATATATGAATCACGCTTATGCAAGTTTACCCCTTATGGTTAGATCCATGACATACATGATTTATGCAAGTTTGTGACTATTACCTAAACAAGTTTACACCTTTAGATTTAGATCTATGACTTATGTAGTTTTATGCAAGTTTGCGACTTTGGCCTATGCAAGTTTTAGATGAAGAACCTCATTCATACATGCAATTTCTCCCCTTATGTTTAGATCTAGTTTTATTTCTATGTATGTTGTGATGTTTTCTCTTTATTTCATAAGTTAGACTATTCGAGTCTAACGTATACTTTACGTTAAACGAACGAACATACAACGTGGGGCAATGGGATAATATTAAAAGATTTAATATTGAGAATTGGCATAAATGCCTTAAATGGCATAGAATAAATTTATGATGAAAATTGGTATGATTTTGCATACCATAAATAGATGGACATAATTGAGTCAATTATGGACATAGTTAAATTTGGAATTGATTGATAATTTGAATAGGGAAATTAATTCAAATTAGGGGATAGTTAATTATGTGTAATTAATCGCCTAAGACACGAGGTTAGGCTCTTTTGTGGTGTAAGACTGCCCGGACCCGCCCGACAAATCCAGCTGCCACAAATGCCGGTCTAATGTGGGAGGTCTTAGGCATAAATTAAATACGTAACGGTTGTAAAGGCACGAGGTTAGGCTCTTTTGTGGTGTAAGACTGCCCGGACCTGCCCGGCAAATCCAGCTGCCACAAATGCCAGTCTAATGTGAGAGGTCTCTACAAAGTTACGGTGTTAAAGAATTAAGAAACACTTAACCAGATAAACATGTAGTGGGACATGGGGGTTAAGTGGATGCCTTGGGTGGCTTGTGAAATACGATTAGAAACACTTAACCAAAATTTGAAACATGTAAGTGAACATGAATAAGAACAGGGTTAATTGGGATGTACTAGAGGGCATCAAGCTTAGGTAGATAGCTTGTGTCAAGTAATGGGGGCCCGTTTCAACCAGTAACCCATAAGTATCTTTGTGGGCTCGACCCAAGTCGAGGACGGGACATGCATACTGGGATTGACTGTAATAGGCCAAAACGGGTTAGCGGTGGCAACGCAAGTCCAACGGGTTCATGTGCGTTGTGGGCCCGGGCTGGTAGGTAAGACGTTGCATCGTGTAGGTATAAGTTGTGCATTATTGCTGGTATCGGGTTGCCACTTTGGGGAGTGATACACCCCACTGTGGGGCTAGCATGGGTATCTACGAGTTAGGAAGCCGATCGCATGGGGGTAGTGGGTACATCTAGTGGATATAGGGGTAGGCGGCACCTATGAAGGCAACTAGGGGTGCACGAAACTACCATTATCATTATTAAGTTCTGTAGGCGGGATCAACCTTAGGGTGACTAGTGGTGGTGCAGTATAGTAATTATCTTATAGTGGTTTAGGTGCACCTTTAACGTTATCTTTGTTTAATCTTATTTCCCTGTTTACTCTGTCATACCCAATTGTTCACATTCATTTCCTTATTTTCAAACTTATGCCTTAGCCTAGTTATTTTAGTAATTATATTGTTAAAGTTATCGCACTCGCCAGACTTTATGTCTGACCCCCTCTGTTTCCACCTCTTTTCTTCCTTTCCCCCCCAGGTGCTCAGGGTGGAACTAGCACCAGTGGAGCTTGATTTTGGACAGCTGTATCTCTTGCTTTTAGAAGTTGCTTGGATCGCTGAAGTAAAAGTTCAGCCTATCTTATTTATGGCTATTTTGTGTTGGGGTTATGTCTTTCAATTTATGTACTCTGATTTAGTCAAGATGGATATTATGTACTTTGACTCTGGTTTTTGTGATGTAATCAAACTTATGTGTTTACCGCTGCAATGAATAAAATTTTAAAGTTTTAAGTACTGTTTATATCTATCTTGTTGTTAAGTTTCTGTTCTATACACACATAAAATGCTTCATAGAAGTTAATGCATTCCCTTTTTGAGTGACATTAATGGACGTGGGGTGTTACACGTGGTATCAGAGATGAATGTTACCAGAAAAGATATGAATTTTGAAAAAACTGTTTTTCAAAAACACTTTTATAAAGAAGTACCTTCAAAAGTATGTTTTAAGGAAAGTATTTTCAAGAGAAAGGCTTATTTCAGAAAGCATAACCCCAAGAGCCATATATCTTTCCTTCGGTTCTTTTGTATTGAATCTTTCCTTTTTCATTTCAGCATGTCTAGAATTCCAGAGATACCCAAGGGGATACCGATACCAGGATGGTTTAGGAGGTATTTGGAGACTAGGCCCACCACTGCCGGTCCAGCAAATGCTCCTCCTCCTCCCCCACCACCACCACCTCCTCCTCCTCCTCGTGTCAATACTTTTGCAAAGATATGTAAGGACTTTTGGGCAATGGGTGGAAAACCTTTTCACGGGACGGAGACATTTGTTGAAGCTCGAAATTGGCTAAAGGAGGTGGAAGAATTGTTTGGGATCTTTGAAGTGGAAGATGGAAGAAAGGTCCAGTTAGCTGCCTGGCTAATGAAGGATGAGGACTCGTTTTGGTGGGAAGTCACTAATGGAGAGCGTCCAGTTGATACATGGCCAGATTTCAGGCGGAGGTTTGAGGCAAAGTTTCTCTCATGGGCTGAAGAGAATCTATACATGGAAAGGTTTTTGGCGTTGAAGCATGGGAATCTACCAGTGAGAGAATACGTCAACAAATTCAATCAGTTGGCGAGATTTGGCTTGGACTTGATGAATACACTAGAAAAGAAGGCCCTGAGATTTGTTAAGGGGTTGTACGAGCCGCTTCATGGGTTAGCTATGACCCACATCCCCATGGGGGCTACCTTTGAGAGACTAGTTGACATGGCGCTTATGCATGAAGAGGAGAAGTTCGCCAATTCTAATAAGGCACCCGAGAAGAAAGGGGATCAAAAGAAACCGCAACAGCAACAACAGAACAAGAAAGGTGATAAAGGAAACAATGGTAAGGGAAAGAAAAGATGCTTTAACTGTGGGACACCAGGCCATCTAAGCAAAGGTTGTAGGAAGAAAAAGAAGACTGGCTGTTTCCACTGTGGCGAAGCGGGACATCTGATTAAGGACTGCCCAAGGAAAGGGCAGAGGGCAGGGTCTACCTCGGAAGGACAGGTGCAGGCTCTTTTGGCACCAGGGTAGGCAAGGGGGCAAGTTCAGGCTCTCGTGGTCCCACCGCTGCAAGAACGAGGTAGAGCAATTTCCGTTGAAAGTTTAGTTTTTCTGTTTGATCATCTTGTCCGTACTTTATTCGATTCTGGCACATCACATTCGTTTATCTCTACATCATTAGTTGAAACACTGCACCTAAATACTAGTTTAGTTACAGATCCCTTACTAGTCTCAAATCCTATTCGTGGTTCGGCTCATCTTTCTATGATCTGTCGTGATTTGAGAGTGTCTATCTTGGGCATTGGGTTTGGATGCAACGCCTTTGTTCTTGGCTTCATGGGCTATGGCTTGATTCTAGGTATGGATTGGCTAACTAGATATGGGGCCATCCTAGATTGTGAAAGAAGGGTAGTTAGATTGTTGACTCGTTGTAATAACCCGCATTGGCAGAGGTATTATAATTTATTTATTTAATTATATAAATGGTGGTTTAATTAAATAACTAGGAATATTTAATTAAAATAATAAATTAAATAATATATTTAATTCTGAAATAATCAGAATTGGTTGAAATGGCGATATGGTGTGAACTGGATCATCGGTGATATTTAATTCAGTTTGGAATTGAATTAGAATAACGAATATATTATTTGAACGACAGTTTGAACGTATAATTATATTATAATTAAAATCGAGCTCGAAATGGCGCTGCAGTTCATAATTTGGCGATTTGAACATCAACTGAATGTACAGGATTCGTTTTAAGCCGGATTTCTGTGAAACAAGAAATGTGTGGAGCTGGTGGATTATATCTTTCTAGTGGAAGAGAAAAATCGAGATTTTGTCACGTACATTTTGAGATATGTCCAAATCAAATTTTAAAATAGTCGCTATAGAATCGTTTATCAACCGTAACGGTTTATTCGATATAACTAGAAACCGGGTTTGAATTTAGACAAGGTTCTTTTGGGAAATAGTGATAAAATAATTTTTAGAATTTTACTGTAATTTTTAATTAATTTAATAAGCGACTTTTTATTTGAAGTATTTCGCACCCTGAAATCAACATTTTGAAGTTTCAAAATATGAGTCCATCTACCGATATTATTGTATTTATGGAATCACGACACAGTACTAGACTCAAGGATATTTTTATATCAGTCCGTAGACAAACGGAGTTTGACGAAAAGGGGTACATAACTTTACTAAAATTCATGTCCCCGACCCGGAGGCTTCAATATCACGTAACAACAAATGATCGGATAAATAAAATAAGCAAAAATATCCTAAGGGATCAGTGAACCTAAAACAAGCCACACACTCGTGCTCTCAGCCACACAGATTGGTTCAAGTGAAAAACAAAAATATCTAGATATTTTCTTCATTATAAATACCCCCCCTTAAAGACCTTATAACCTAATTTTTTTTCATCTGCAAATAAAAATTTGAGCCGCCACTTCTCAAACAAAAATCCGATCAAATAAAATCAAGAGAAATTCATATAAAATCACTAAATTTCTAATACTCATATATTCTGATTTGCTGAGGGGATTTCTTCGATTTGGTACCACCTTTGAGAGGTGCGATGGTTCCTTCTGGGTTCGAACTCGAAGTCAGGGTTGGGAGAGGGGCGAAGCTCCTGTAGATGAGGAGGTGCAGGCGACACTGTCGTAGGATGCGCGAGTTTCAGGCGGTGGTGATGTTGCGATGGGATGTATGGGTGCAGAAGCTTTCGGTGTATGGTGAAAAGGAGCAGCGGAAGTTAGTGTTTGGGGAAGAAGGGTTCTGGAGCGTGGAATGTATTTGGTACAGGGAAGTGAAGCATGGAATTTACGTTGGAATATATATATATTATGTATGTATAAGGCGAAGGTGCTTGCTGTGAAACAAGAGAAGCATGTTTGTTATATCGGAGAGGAGGAGTGCAGGTGTACGCAGTATATGTTTAAGTAGAAGGTGGACGTGGGATTCCGGGTGAACTAATGGACTGGGGTTTTATCTGAGATGGACGAGCGGTTTGTTCAAGTCTAATGTATTGAAGTGGAGCAACATTTTGTTTTAAAATGACAAGATTATAGTATTGTTGGGTTTGCTTTTTAAATGACCAGTTGGAAGTCACGGTTGTTACGATGTATTCCAGTGTGCTGCTGTGATGTCGGAAAGGAGTGGGATGAGGGAGAAGATGTTCATACGAGACTGAGTACTAAGGATAAGAAGTGGGCTTTAGAAAAGAGAAGAAGTGGGCTCTAGAAAAGAGAAGAAGTGGGCTTTAGAAAAGAAAAGGGAGTGGGATTTAGTTTAAAGAAAATGAATTGGGTTTTAGTTCAAAGGAGGACGGGCTTTAGTTCAAAGGAAGATTTGGGCCGAGGATGTTGGCGAAACAAGATCCGACAGGATCATATGGACGAGAGCAACACAATGGCACTGACTGGAGGTCCATCGGAGCTCATTACAATTTATGGCGAAATAAATTGTCCGACTGAATCAAATAACGCAAACCGTTATTTAATGGCTAACGTGCAAAAGTGAGTAAATCTCACTAACTCTGAACAGTTTATAATTTCATGTTGTATTTTTAGAACTATTAAATATTGGATGATTGACTGTGTGTTGACTGTTTGATTGAACTGCTAGTTAGTTAGTTGAATTTCTATATTTGATTCTGTCTAACAGAATATAACATATGGAACTGAAAGTGATGTAATCTATATTGTTTAACATCTGTGATGCAGGGAGACAGGTTGGAGGAATCCAACTAGATTCCTCAACATTTGTTTACTGTTTTCATATATTGTGATATATGATGTGATGTATATCTGTTATAGATTATGTGTGTTAGAATGATGTTGATCATTGTTATTCGATATTTTAAATATCATAAAAGTCCCTAGGATGTAAAAAGAATTATTTCAATGTATATTGAAATAAAAGGGATTTTATAAAATCAACAGATTTTATAAAAGGAAATATTTCGAAAGTAAAAAAAAAGGGAAAAATGTTTTTAAAACGAATAGAGTTTTATAAAAAGGAAATCATTTGTAAAGTGAAGAACTGTTACTAAAAGTAAATATTTATCAATGAATAGTTTATTCAAATAGAAAGTAAAATGAGTTAATCGAATATATTTTATTCGAATAGAAAGTATAATGAGTTAATCGAATATAGTTTATTCGAATAGAAAGTAAAATGAGTTAATCGAATATAGTTTATTCGAAGAAAGTAAAATGAGTTAATCGAATATAGTTTATTCGAATAGAAAGTAAAATGAGTTAATCGAATATAGTTTATTTGAATAGAAAGTATAATGAGTTAATCGAATATAGTTTATTCGAATAGAAAGTAAAATGAGTTAATTGAATATAGTTTATTCGAAGAAAGTAAAATGAGTTAATCGAATATAGTTTATTCGAATAGAAAGTAAAATGAGTTAATCGAATATAGTTTATTCGAAGAAAGTAAAAGGAGTTATCGAATATAGTTCATTTGAAAGGAGTTAAGTGAAATGAGTAAATCAATAGCGTTAGTCAAATAGAGTTAATCCAATAGTGTTAGTCCAATAGAGTTAATTGATAAGGGTTAATCGAATAGAGTTAAGTGAAAAGAGTCAATCGAATATAGCTATTCGAAGGGGGGTTAAGTAAGGAAGTTAGTAAAAGGAATATGAAGTGAACTTTGCCTATTTCAAAGTTAGAAATGTTGTTCAGTTAAGGTCTGAGAGGTAGTTCTACCCCAACTTGATTGGCTTTGTTTTTAACTAAGGAATAGTTAAGGTTCGGCAGTAAAGGAAATGGTTTGAGTTGGCATCGCGATGGTTTGTTTAAACATCTGTCTAAGTCGAATGAAGAAGCTTTGGAAATGTTTTCCAAATAAGAAACTAGAAATGTTTTCTAATAAAGAGAACAAGAAATGGAAATGTTTTCCATTGTTAATAACGTATATTTTTCCAAATTTAGAAAATAAGAAATATTGAATATAGGGAAACAGGAGATAAGTAAATTAATGAAATAAAGAGATAAATGTTGAATGATGTTTGATCGATATAAATTTCCGTTTGGAAATAATATCGTTGTTTGCACACCTGTTTTTCTTTGATAGTTAAATCACAGACTATCGAAGTTTTGACCATTTTAACGTTTTTAATATGGAGAGACCGGTTGGATTATTATCCAAAGAACCACTCTGTATTGGCATAAGCATTGCGAATCATATATGCCAAAGGAAATTGAAGACGGAGTTATGCAAGGGCTATCCTGTTTACAGAATAGTGCCTTCGGTTCATCCTGTTCCTGGGTGACTTGTATGGACGGATGTCTGACATAGTATTTCCAGACGATCACGTATATTGATTTCTCCGACCATACCAAGAGTGGAAGCGGAGTAGGAAACTTCTTTTAGCTAACACATAATGTATAGTTGAGGAAGTCAATCGGTGATTTGATGGATTTGACGATGTGGCATTCAAAGTGAATCTGGTGTGATGATGAAGCGTAGCTTCTAGCCTCACATCCGGTAAATGACAGAAATCGGGCAGGCAACATGGCTAAGTCGGTCGCACCGAAGTAGGGTGTATAATCACCTGATCTAGAGTTTCATTTACCTCTAAAAATCTATTGTTGATGCTGTCCCATTCGGGAAACGGTTGCTGATCCCAACCGTTAGTCATATACATTCGATACACTCAAGCGAAATGAGTGGTCGGTCATGTGTGGCCGGGTTGCAAGATGTTCTTGTTGAACCCAGTGTATTCCTCTCTAGAGGTACACAAGCGAAAGGTAGTTCCATACCTTGTCATAGTTGGAAACCCATTACCCAATACGTGCTTGCGGTTTTTGATTTTGTATACTATATATGTAGAACGTGAGATGAAAGCGTTTCTGCTAGATGATTATTATATTGTGTTGATAGACATTATTATAATATTAAAAGGTTTTTGATAAAAGATAAATTTGGATTCTCATAAGGGAAAAACCCGTTCCGTTATACGGCGTGGTCTTATGAGATATCAGTTACTTGTTCGAACTGTTTTTAATTGTTTTACTCATACCAGTCCCATGACTGACCCGAAGTTTATTTTGTTGTTTTCCCTAAACTCTTGGGTGCCCAATTTTGTACGGGCAGTCAAGTAGTCAGGATTTACAGATATACTGGAAGAGCTAGGAGCAGTAGGCTTCAGGATCATATAGCTATAGTTATTTCCGCTGTGTTGTGTTGTACTTTGATAATGATATGTATATTCAAGTACAGATTTGTATTTCAAAGTTATGTTATGAAATATATTTATTCATTCCGCTGTGAGATTCGTGTTACTCTGATGTTGTGTTCTTCTTCTTCTTCTATTCTAATTTTCTATCTTATCTTTCCTCACCCTCTAATTTCTTTCACTAATGACTGGTATTTTTCGATGTTTGGTTAGTCGTCATTGAGTTTATAGCGATAACCAAAGTCATCATAATCCCGGGTCATTACCGTTGGTATCAGAGCTTAAGTTAAGTGAATTACCTTGGCTCTGTGGCGTGACTCGGTAGAGATAGGGTTAGTAATACCCTAGATTGAGTTGAGTGTATATATACGAGTGAACGAATTTGTTATTGATATAAAAATTTGTTTTATATTGTGGAGAATTATTGGTTGAGTCGTTTATGAGTTCTAGTCGATCAGTTTGATCCACTGTATCGGTAGGAGTTTATAAACACTCGAATACGATGGGTCGACACGATATGTTTTGAAAAGAGGGTAAATTAAAATAAGTTTACCCAAGGTATATCTTGATATAGAGAAGATATATATATATATATATATATATATCAAAATTTTAATATATTGGATATATTGGTTGTTATTATAATCGAGTAAGATTATAAGTAAAATGGTTATGTAATTAACCAATCAGAATTCATATAAGTGAAATACGTGAAATCCGATGAGTTGAATCTAAAATTTTAAACCAGAAATTGAATTAAAATTCTAGAAAATTTGATAAGTGTTTGTAAATGCATTTGGATTAAAAGTAAGGAAAATTTAAGATCCTGGGAGATTTTAAATTGTTTTACAAGCAGTGTGAATTATATTTTGAAATGAATTTCAAAGTGGAAATGTTTAGAAATGGTTTTATAGTATTGAACTCACTTCGATCGCTGGAAAATAGATTCTGATGATGACAGCTGCATCATCAGTATTCCTTTTCGAGTTGTAAGTGACGAATTACTACCAGAGATACTGTTTTGAATTTACTTTGGGAAAGACAAGTTGTGTTGAATTTCAAAATGGAATTTAAACTATAGATTTGAATAATAGAAGTGCTAGAAATTTGAATAGAAATTGAATAGAATTAACTAAGTCAAAGAGGAATTAGTTAATCAAGTTTTGAATTTGAAGTTGAACTTTGGAAGGTGAATTGGATTTGTAAATGGGTATTCGAAATCGAATATAGAACTTAAATTTGAAATTTGGATTCAAATTAGTTAATAAGCAAGATAAATATATTTGAACATGTCATGTTCAAATATAAAAGTGAAATAGACTAAAGAGTTAATTAATAAATTAATTAACGAATTGAGTTAAAACGATCAGGCATAGCTAAAATAGATTGGGCAGGTATAAATATACATGAGATAGGTATGGAAAAAGGTATGAAGGTATATAAAAAGAATGCTCGACGAAAAGGTATGTATTTAATTCATATAAGAGATTTTATGCGCCGTATCGGCTAGCCGCTAGGCTTTTTCTTTTTCTTTTAGATGGGTGAGGGCCACGGGAGGCTATTTGAAATATCCCGATGCTCCTAGTACAAAGGAGGTTATGGCGAATTTTTCCGGGAATTTAAGGAATTAGAATATTTTTAAGATAATTTGATAGTTAGAAATCAACCTATTGATATATATAGATAAGTCGATAAGGAAACGAACTTAGAAATAGAATAGTAAAATCAAAAAGGAAGATTAAGAATAAAATCTAGTAAGAATAGAAAGAGGAAGCGTATACGTGTTTAAAAGTGAATAAGTAGTTGAATAGTATTGATTATTCGAGTAAGTAGTCATATCTGTTTTGACGTTATAAATGTTATTCAGTCAAGGTCTGAGAGGTAGTTATACCCCAACTTGATTGATTTCATTATTAACAAATAAATAGTAAGATTTCAGGCTCGAAGATCAATGTTGAAGAAGAGTTAGTTGAATATAGTATTTGGGTTGTCGTAACGATGTTTTACACAACATCCGTTTTAACCCAAATAAGTGTAAGCTTGGAAATATAATAAAGAATATTTACTAAGTATAGAAATAAACGAGATCGAAAAAGAGATAAGTAATTGGAATATTTTCCAATTATAAATATCATATATTTTCTAAAGTTTAGAAAATAAAGGAAGGCAATATTCGAAAATGTTTTCCAAATAACATAAAAGGCCAATATGGTTATTAAAAATATTTGGTTAACAAATATTGATAAAGAAATAGAGAAGTGATTTAATTAATGAAATATTAATTAAAGGCTCAGAGACATGTTCAAAAGGAAAATTTGATTTTTGAAAAGAGTAAACTGTTTAAAAACTCCCAGGGAAAGATGTTAGAATTAAAAACAAATTTAACGGAAATCTGTGAAAGCAAAATTGAATTGGAATCAGTTAATTGGTAACTGAAATTGAATTAGAATGATATCAAGACAAATTGGATTGTGAGATTCAAATTTGAAGCGTGATGTGATAATCAAGTTAAGAGTTGGGAATCAAGATGAAACTCGAGTTTGAAATGAAAATTTGGCTTGGTAAAAGAGAGTGGTTGTGTTGGAGATAAAAGTAGTTTCAGAATTTGATTGGGATAACATTGGTATATGCTGAGTTGATAGCATATGGAAGTAATAGAGTAGATATGCCGACAAAAAGGTACAAGTTTATATTTCATATTGGATATAAGATTTATAAGCCGAATTGGCAAGCCGCTTAGCTGTTTGATTTTCTTTTGGGATGGAGATGGCCCAGAGAGAGGCGAGTTGGAGTTTGACCTATTGACCAGTACAAAGAAGGCGTTGGCGAAATTTTTGAAAAGTCAAGGTGTTAGAAAATTTTCAGGATTTTTGGAAATTTTCGTTGATAAGAATTAATTAATAATTAAATTGAAATTAAATTGGTTCAGTTGAAACTGAATATTAGAAGAGAACAAATATGTTTTAACCAGTAGATAGGGTCGTCTTCTAGCTTTAGCAATTTCGAGGACGAAATTATTTTAAGTGGGGAAGATTGTAATGACCCGCATTGGCAGAGGTATTATAATTAATTTATTTAATTATATAAATGGTGGTTTAATTAAATAACTAGGAATATTTAATTAAAATAATAAATTAAATAAAATATTTAATTCTAAAATAATCAGAATTGGTTGAAATGGCTATATGGTGTGAACTGGATCATCGGTGATATTTAATTCAGTTTGGAATTGAATTAGAATAACGAATATATTATTTGAACGACGGTTTGAACGTATAATTATATTATAATTAAAATCGACCTCGAAATGGCGCTGCAGTAGGTAATTTGGCGATTTGAACATCAACTGAATGTACAGGATTCGTTTTAAGCCAGATTTCTGTGAAACAAGAAACGTGTGGAGCTGGTGGATTATATCTTTCTAGTGGAAGAGAAAAATCGAGATTTCGTCGTGTACATTTTGAGATATGTGCAAATCAAATTTTAAAATAGTCGCTATAGAATCGTTTAACAACCATAACGATTTATTAGATATAACTAGAAACCGGGTTTGAATTTAGACAAGGTTCTTTTGGGAAATAGTGATAAAATAATTTTTAGAATTTTACTGTAATTTTTAATTAATTTAACAAGCGACTTTTTATTTGAAGTATTTCGCACCCTGAAATCAACATTTTGAAGTTTCAAAATATGAGTCCATCTACCGGTATTATTATATTTCTGGAATCACGACACAGTACTGGACTCAAGGATATTTTTATATCAGTCCGTAGACAAACGGAGTTTGACGAAAAGGGGTACATAACTTTACTAAAATTCATGTCCCCAACCCGGAGACTTCAATATCACGTAACTACAAATGATCGGATAAATAAAATAAGCAAAAATATCCTAAGGGATCAGTGAACCTAAAACAAGCCACACACTCGTGCTCTCAGCCACACAGATTGGTTCAAGTGAAAAACAAAAATATCTAGATATTTTCTTCATTATAAATACCCCCCCTTAAAGACCTTATAACCTAATTTTTTTTCATCTACAAATAAAACTTTGAGCCGCCACTTATCAAACAAAAATCCGATCAAATAAAATCAAGAGAAATTCATATAAAATCTCTAAATTTCTAACACTCATATATTCCGATTTGCTGAGGGGATTTCTTCGATTTGGTACCACCTTTGAGAGGTGCGATGGTTCCTTCTGGGTTCGAACTCGAAGTCAGGGTTGGGAGAGGGGCAAAGCTCCTGTTGATGAGGAGGTGCAGGCGACACTGTCGGAGGATGCGCGAGTTTCAGGCGGTGGTGATGTTGCGATGGGATGTATGGGTGCAGAAGCTTTCGGTGTATGGTGAAAAGGAGCAGCGGAAGTTAGTGTTTGGGGAAGAAGGGTTCTGGAGCGTGGAATGTATTTGGTACAGGGAAGTGAAGCATGGAATTTACGTTGGAATATATATATATATATATATATATATATATATTATGTATGTATAAAGCCAAGGTGCTTGCTGTGAAACAAGAGCAGCGTGTTTGTTATATTGGAGAGGAGGAGTGCAGGTGTACGCAGTACATGTTTAAGGAGAAGGTAGACGTGGGATTGCGGGTGAACTGATGGACTGGGGTTTTATCTGAGATGGACGAGCGGTTTGTTCAAGTCTCGTGTATTGAAGTGGAGCAACATTTTGTTTTAAAATGACAAGATTATAGTATTATTGGGTTTGCTTTTTAAATGACCAGTTGGAAGTCACGGTTGTTACGATGTATTCCAGTGTGCTGCTGTGATGTCGGAAAGGAGTGGGATGAGGGAGAAGATGTTCATACGAGACTGAGTACTAAGGATAAGAAGTGGGCTTTATAAAAGAGAAGAAGTGGGCTCTAGAAAAGAGAAGAAGTGGGCTTTAGAAAAGAAAAGGGAGTGGGATTTAGTTTAAAGAAAATGAATTGGGTTTTAGTTCAAAGGAGGACAGGCTTTAGTTCAAAGGAAGATTTGGGCCGAGGATGTTGGCGAAACAAGATCCGACAGGATCATATGGACGAGAGCAACACAATGGCGCTGACTGGAGGTCCATCGGAGCTCATTACAATTTATGGCGAAATAAATTGTCCGACTGAATCAAATAACGCAAACCGTTATTTAACGGTTAACGCGCAAAAGTGAGTAAATCTCACTAACTCTGAACAGTTTATAATTTCATGTTGTATTTTTAGAACTGTTAAATATTGGCTGATTTACTGTGTGTTGACTTTTTGATTGAACTGCTAGTCAGTTAGTTGAATTTCTATATTTGATTCTGTCTAATAGAATATAACATATGGAACTGAAAGTGATGTAATCTATATTGTTTAACATCAGTGATGCAGGGAGACAGGTTGGAGGAATCCAACTGGATTCCTCAACATTTGTTTACTGTTTTCATATATTGTGATATATGATGTGATGTATATCTGTTATAGATTATATGTGTTAGAATGATGTTGATCATTGTTATTCGATATTTTAAATATCATAAAAGACCCTGGGATGTAAAAAGAATTATTTCAATGTATATTGAAGTAAAAGGGATTTTATAAAATCAACAGATTTTATAAAAGGAAATATTTTGAAAGTAAATAAAAAGGGAAAAATGTTTTAAAACGAATAGAGTTTTATAAAAGGGAAATCATTTGTAAAGTGAAGAACTGTTACTAAAAGTAAATCTTTATCAATGAATAGTTTATTCGAATAGAAAGTAAACTGAGTTAATCGAATATAGTTTATTCGAATAGAAAGTATAATGAGTTAATCGAATATAGTTTATTCGAATAGAAAGTAAAATGAGTTAATCGAATATAGTTTATTCGAAGAAAGTAAAATGAGTTAATCGAATATAGTTTATTCGAATAGAAAGTAAAATGAGTTAATCGAATATAGATTATTCGAGTAGAAAGTATAATGAGTTAATCGAATATAGTTTATTCGAATAGAAAGTAAAATGAGTTAATCGAATATAGTTTATTCGAAGAAAGTAAAATGAGTTAATCGAATATAGTTTATTCGAATAGAAATTAAAATGAGTTAATCGAATATAGTTTATACGAAGAAAGTAAAAGGAGTTATCGAATATAGTTTATTTGAAAGGAGTTAAGTGAAATGAGTAAATCAATAGCGTTAGTCAAATAGAGTTAATCCAAAAGTGTTAGTCCAATATTGTTAATTGATAAGGGTTAATCGAATAGTGTTAAGTAAAAAGAGTCAATCGAATATAGCTATTCGAAGGGGGGTTAAGTAAGGAAGTTAGTAAAAGGAATATAAAGTGAACTTTGCCTATTTCAAAGTTAGAAATGTTGTTCAGTTAAGGTCTAAGAGGTAGTTCTACCCCAACTTGATTGGCTTCGTTTTTAACTAAGGAATACTTAAGGTTCGGCAGTAAAGGAAATGGTTTGAGTTGGCATCGCGATGGTTTGTTTAAACATCTGTCTAAGTCCAATGAAGAAGCTTTGGAAATGTTTTCCAAATAAGAAACCAGAAATGTTTTCTAATAAAGAGAACAAGAAATGGAAATGTTTTCCATTGTTAATAACGTATATTTTTCCAAATTTAGAAAATAAGAAATATTGAATATAGGGAAACAGGAGATAAGTAAATTAATGAAATAAAGAGATAAATGTTGAATGATGTTTGATCGATATAAATTTCCATTTGGAAATAATATTGTTGTTTGCACACCTATTTTTCTTCGATAGTTAAATCACAGACTATCGAAGTTTTGACCATTTTAACGTTGTTAATATGGAGAGACCGGTTGGATTATTATCCAAAGAACCACTCTGTATTGGCATAAGCGTTGCGAATCATATATGCCAAAGGAAATTGAAGACGGAGTTATGCAAGGGCTATCCTGTTTACAGAATAGTGCCTTCGGTTCATCCTGTTCCTGGGTGACTTGTATGGACGGATGTCTGACATAGTATTTCCATACGATCACGTATATTGATTTCTCCAACCGTACCAAGAGTGGAAGCGGAGAAGGAAACTTTTTTTAGCTAACACATAATGTATAGTTGAGGACGTCAATCGGTGATTTGATGGATTTGACGATGTGGCATTCAAAGTGACTCTGGTGCGATGATAAAGCGTAGCTTCTAGCCTCACATCCGGTAAATGACAGAAATCGGGCAGGCAACATGGCTAAGTCGGTCGCACTGAAGTAGGGTGTATAATCACCTGATCTAGAGTTTCATTTACTTCTAAAAATCTATTGTTGATGCTGTCCCATTCGGGAAACGGTTGCTGATCCCAACCGTTGGTGATATACATTCGATACACTCAAGCGAAATGAGTGGTCGATCATGTGTGGCCGGGTTGCAAGATGTTCTTGTTGAACCCAGTGTATTCCTCTCTAGAGGTACACTAGCGAAAGGTGGTTCCATACCTTGTCATAGTTGGAAACCCATTACCCAATACGTGCTTGCGGTTTTTGATTTTGTATACTATATATGTAGAACGTGAGATGAAAGCGTTTCTGCTAGATGATTATTATATTGTGTTGATAGACATTATTATAATATCAAAAGGTTTTTGATATAAAGATAAATTTGGATTCTCATAAGGGAAAAACCCGTTCCGTTATACGGCGTGGTCTTATCAGATATCGTTTACTTGTTCGAACTGTTTTTAACTGTTTTACTCATACAAGTCCCATGACTGACCCGGAGTTTATTTTGTTGTTTTCCCTAAACTCTTGGGTACCCAATTTTGTATGGGCAGTCAAGTAGTCAGGATTTACAGATATACTGGAAGAGCTAGGAGCAGGAGGCTTCAAGATCATATAGCTATAGTTATTTCCACTGTGTTGTAAGTGCTGTGCTTTGATAATGATATGTATATTCAAGTACAAATTTGTATTTCAAAGTTATGTTATGAAATATATTTATTCATTCCGCTGTGAGATTCGTGTTACTCTGATGTTTTGTTCTTCTTCTTCTTTTATTCTAATTTTCTATCTTATCTTTCCTCACCTTTTAATTTCTTTCACTAATGACTGGTATTTTTCGATGTTTGGTTAGTCGTCATTGAGTTTATGGCGATAACCAAAGTCGTCAAAATCCCGGGTCATTACCCTCGTTGTGGAAAGACCCTTGATATTTCTTGTGACCCTAGAGGTCCAGTAATGCTTAGCTACCTATAATCCCTAGACGCATCCAATGATGATTTACATTCTGTTCGTATAGTCCGTGAATATGTTGATGTCCTCGATGAGGTGAGGGGTCTACCCCCAAAATGTGAGATCGACTTTCGGATATATGTAGTAGATAATGCAAAGCCAGTTGCATTGCCAGTGCGCCACATGACTCCAAGAGAGAGAAGAGAACTCAGTAAGCAAGTGAAAGAATTGCTTGAGAAGGGGTTCATCAGAGGTAGTATATCGGAGTGGGGTGCTCCAGTAGTATTTGCCACGAAGGCAGATGGGTCCCTTAGACCTTGTGTCGACTATAGAGAACTTAATATGCTTACTAAGAAGAATAGGCACCCACTGCCGAGGATTGACGATCTCTTCGATCAGTTAGTTGGCGCCTTAGTGTTTTCGCAGTTGGACATAGCCACAGGTTTCCATCAGTTGAGAGTGGCTAAGGATAGCATAGACAAGACTGCCTTTAGGACTCCAGACGGCTTCTTCGAGTGGCTTGTGATGCCCTTCGGTTTGACAAACGCCCCTACATACTTTGTTGACTTGATGAGTAGGGTGTTTAGGGCGTACCTTAATAAATTCGTGGTAGTCTTTGTGGACGACATCTTGATTTTCTCTAAGAGCGAGGAAGAGCATGCCCTACATATTAGGGAAGTGTTGGAGACCCTTCGAGCGCATAGCCTCAAAGCTAAATTTTCTAAATGTCACTTTTGGAGGAAGGAAGTGCGATTCTTAGGGCACGTGGTTTCCAAAGAAGGGATAGCTGTGGATCACGCAAAGGTAGTGGCCATCCAAGATTGGAAGGTCCCTAAAAATGCTACCGAGGTGAGGAGTTTCTTAGGGTTGGCTGGCTACTATAGGAAGTTTATCAAAGACTTCGCAAAAATATCAGCCCTATTAACACGCTTGATGAAGAAGAACCTAGTTTTTACATGGGACGTAGATTGTGATTATGCGTTCCAACGTTTAAAGAGAGCTTTAACCACAGCCCTAGTCTTAGTGTTGCCAGATGGGAGTAAGCCATTTACCGTTTATACCGATGCTTGTGGGACAGGACTAGGCGCAGTCTTAATGCAAGAGGGAAGAGTAATAGCCTATGGTGGAAGGCAGTTAAGAGTGCATGAGAGAAATTACCCTACACATGACTTAGAGTTGGCCGCTATTGTTTTTGCGCTTAAGTCTTGGCTCCATTATCTTCTTGGCGAGAAATTCGAATTTTTCACTGACCACAAATCGCTAAAATACTTGTTCTCTCAGAAGGACTTGAACTTAAGGCAGCAAAGGTGGATGGAATTCTTAGCGTCCTACGATTTCGAGATAGCATATACCCCTGGAAAGGGTAACATGGTGGTAGACGCCTTAAGTAGGAAAAGGTTGTCCTTGAGTCCGTTGTTTGTTGAGCGGCGAAGCTTAGAGTTCATCTCTACGTTTGACTTTAGACCTCCCATAGACTTGGTACCCAGTTTGATAGCATCTTTAGAGGTCAGACCTACGCTTTTGGGATGGATTGGTGAGGCACAGCAAGATGACCTACAGTTGGTTGAGTTAGTAGAGAAGCTCAAAAGGGGGGAGTCATCGAGCCATCTCAGTAGGTATACCCTAGATGATAAGGGTTGGTTACGTAGGGACAGTAGACTTTGTGTACTACGGGACGAGAATTTGAGGAAGACCATTCTTGATGATGCACATCGTTCGAAGATGACCATCCATTCAGGCGGGGACAAGATGTACATGGACATGAGACGAGTTTACTTTTGGGCCGACATGAAGAGGGATGTGGTTGAGTTTGTCGCTAGATGCTTGGTGTGTCAACAAGTAAAAGCAGAGCAAAAGAAGCCCGGTGGGTTGCTTCACTCATTGGAAGTCCCACAATGGAAGTGGGAAAGTGTCTCGATGGACTTTATTGATGGGTTACCGAGATCGAGGGAGGGTAATACGGGGATTTGGGTCGTGGTAGACAGACTTACTAAGAGCGCCCATTTCATTCCCGTGAAGAGTAAGAGGACTGCTCCATGGTTAGCCTCCATATACATTCGAGAGATAGTTCTTTGCACGGTGTTCCTTCTAGCATAGTGAGCGACCACGATCCTATCTTTACTAGCGAGTTTTGGAAGAGCTTGCAAGAGGCGGTAGGGACTCAGTTATGTTTGAGCACCGCATATCATCCTTAGACGGGCGGCCAGACCAGAATCGTATTCTAGAGGACCTATTGTGGTTGTGTGTCTTAGACTTCGGAGGTACATGGGAGGAACATCTTCCTTTGGTGGAGTTCGCATATAATAATAGCTTTCAGTCTGGCATTGGCATGGCACCGTTCGAGGCTCTTTATGGATGGTTGTCTCGTTCGCCTACATGTTGGTGGGAATCTACAGATAAGATCTTGCTTGGGCCCGATATGATTGGAGAAACTTCAGAAAAGATCGATTTGATTCGAAGGAGGATGAAGACGGCACAAGATAGGCAGAAATCTTATGCGGACAAGAGGAGGATAGATCTTGAGTTTGATATTGGGGACATGGTCTTTGTCAAGGTGTCTCCATTATGGAATGTTGTTCGCTTTGGGTCCGTTGGGAAGTTAGCACCAAGGTTCGTAGGGCCGTTTCCTATTAACGAGAGGATTGGACAGATGGCATATAGAGTGGAGTTGCCCGAAAAACTTAGTGGTATACACGATGAATTCCATGTATCACATTTGAGGAAGTGCTTGCATGAGACCGCGGAAGTGGTAGAGCCGAGCTTGCTTAGAGAGGTGGAGATAGAGCGTGATGGACGATTCGACGAGATCCTACGTGCATTCTTGGGTCAGAAATTAAGAAGTTGAGGAATCGAGAGGTCAAGCTAGTCAAAGTGCAATGGGGAGATGATGAGAGCAACGCTACTTGGGAGATGGAAGAGAAGATGCGTTCATTGTACCCTTTTTTTCGAGGGTATGTCTTTTAATTTCTCCTTTATCGCTTAGCTTGTACTTGTTTTATCTTTAGTATGTCCTCTCGCTAGTATCATTGACCTTTAGATAGGGTAGTCCTATGGTTGAAACATGTGTTTGAGACATGTTATGTATGATGGATGCATGTGGATGCAAGTGTTTGCTAGTGGTTGCTCGTGGAGGCATATACACACACTTTAGGCACTAGATCGGCTCAGTCACTTCATATTGCATATTGCATATAAATGTGTGTACATATTTAAGTTAATGGATGTATAATGGTTGTACTATCATATGGATGTTGCATTTTGGTGAATGGTTGTGCACACATGTAGAAATAATATGTGTCGATAGGATTCTTTCGCATACATAATGGACGCATGACACTATCATGGTATGCATTAAGGAGGTCAACTGAATCAGTAGACCGCCTGATTTTGCATTAGATAAAGAACATATATACACACTTCTTGCATATGTTCATACAGCATTAGGAATTTTATAATGACAATGGATGCCTATGTTTGATGGTTGAGTAGAAGGTTGTTTGGATGTTAGGATATGCATTCTCCTTAACTTGGAGATTTCGGGGGCGAAATCCTTTAAGGAGGGGAGAATGTAACACCTCGTATTTCTGTTAATATTAATGTTCACAAATTAAAGAATAACTAATCTCAGATGTGAAAATTAAGGGAAACGGGTTACGCCATTGTGTTCATCTCAGAATTCTAGTTGAGATAGAGTCCGAGTTTGCCTGAATTGGACTTCGTATGAAGAAGTTATGGCCAACGGAAGTTTCAGAAAATTCAAAACAAATTTCAAAAATTCAAATTTCAGAGTTAGAATGGGCTAGGCAGGAAATTTCCCGCCAGGGCCAGGTCGACCAGGGGGTCGACCCCCCCAACGGGTAGATTTGATTTATGACCTTTTTATGACTGTATGCTGAGTTATTAGGGTTTCTGATCTGGTCTGAATGGCTGGGGTTAATTCTGGGTTGATCGGATGACCTAAATTAATCCTAAACTCTTTAAAAACGCATGTAGACTTAAACCCTAAAATCAAATAAAAATTAGAATCATGGCCTCCATGTCGTCTCCTTGCAACCTAGAATAGTCGCCATCAATTAGAGAGGAAGAAAAGCTAATCAAATTCAATTCTAATCTAAACCGCAACAAATTATCTTCTTCAAAGGAAAGCTAAATCAATTTCGGAACTCAGATTTCAGAACTCAAGACCTTCTTTGAGTTGTGAGTTCGATTTCTTTAATAAGATAATTAGCAATTTAATTGGATTGAGCTATGATTTGGATTATATGGTTATGTTGTGAATCATTGATCGTATGTTATCATCTATGTTGTAAAATTGTGATGTTATTATCTATGTTGAAAATTCTATGATGTCATCATCTATGTTGTAAAGTTGTGATGTTATCATCTATGTTGTAATTATATGATTGGCTTATGTATAATCAATTCATAATGATGTTTCATATGCTAGTTTGGTTATGTTGTTGGAACTAATTCATATGATAAATCAAATGTATTTATGCAAGTTTAGATGATAATTTAGACATGAATCATATGCAAGTTAGTGAAAATTATATACAACCTTACATGTTTCATGACATCTATTTTATGTGTAAATTGGATCTAAAGTTAGGTTATAACATGTGTGAGTTATATGCTAGTATACAAAATTCTACATGCTAGTTTACATGTTTAGATGTAAGTTTACACCATCGTTATGATGCATAAATCACATATGCAAGTATGTATGTATGTATATATATATATATATATATATATATATATATATATATATGAATCATGCCTATGCAAGTTTACCCCTTATGGTTAGATCCATGACATATATGGTTTATGCAAGTTTGTGACTATTACCTAAACAAGTTTACACCTTTAGATTTAGATCTATGACATATGTAGTTTTATGCAAGTTTGTGACTTTGGCCTATGCAAGTTTATATGAAGAACCTCATTCACACATGCAAGTTCACCCCTTATGTTTAGATCTAGTTTTTTTTCTATGTATGTTGTGATGTTTTCTCTTTATTTCATAAGTTAGACTATTCGAGTCTAACGTATAATTTACGTTAAACGAACGAACGTACAATGTGGGGCAATGGGATAATATTAAAAGATTTAATATTGAGAATTGGCATAAATGCCTTAAATGGCATAGAATAAATTTATGATGAAAATTGGTATGATTTTGCATACCATAAATAGATGGACATAATTGAGTCAATTATGGACATAGTTAAATTTGGAATTGATTGATAATTTGAATAGGGAAATTAATTCAAATTGGGGGATAATTAATTATGTGTAATTAATCGCCTAAGACACGAGGTTAGGCTCTTTTGTGGTGTAAGACTGCCTGGACCCGCCCGACAAATCCAGCTGCCACAAATGTCAGTCTAATGTGGGAGGTCTTAGGCATAAATTAAATGCGTAACGGTTGTAAAGACACGAGGTTAGGCTCGTTTGTGTTGTAAGACTGCCCGGACCCGCCCGGCAAATCCAGCTACCACAAATGCCAGTCTAATACTAGAGGTCTCTACAAAGTTACGGTGTTAATGAATTAAGAAACACTTAACCAGATAAACATGTAGTGGGACATGGGGGTTAATTGGGTGCCTTGGGTGGCTTGTGAAATACGATTAGAAACACTTAACCAAAATTTGAAACATGTAAGTGAACATGAATAAGAAGAGGGTTAAGTGACATGTACTAGAGGGGACCAAGCTTAGGTGGATAGCTTGTGTCAAGTAATGGGGGCCCGTTTCAACCAGTAACCCATAAGTATCTTTGTGGGCTCGACCCAAGTCGAGAACGGGACATGCATACTGGGATTGACTGTAATAGGTCAAAACGGGTTAGCGGTGGCAACGCAAGTCCAACGGGTTCATGTGCGTTGTGGGCCCGGACTGGTAGGTAAGACGTTGCATCGTGTAGGTATAAGTTGTGCATTATTGCTGGTATCGGGTTGCCACTTTGGGGAGTGATACACCCCACTGTGGGGCTAGCATGGGTATCTACGAGTTAGGAAGCCGATCTCATGGGGGTAGTGGGTACATCTAGTGGACATAGGGGTAGGCGGCACCTATGAAGGCAACTAAGGGTGCACGAAACTACCATTATCATTATTAAGTTCTGTAGGCGGGATCAACCTTAGGGTGACTAGTGGTGGTGCAGTATAGTAATTATCTTATAGTGGTTTAGGTGCACCTTTAACGTTATCTTTGTTTAATCTTATTTCCCTGTTTACTCTGTCATACCCAATTGTTCACATTCATTTCCTTATTTTCAAACTTATGCCTTAGCCTAGTTATTTTGGTAATTATATTGTTAAAGTTATCGCACTCGCCAGACTTTATGTCTGACCCCCTCTGTTTCCACCTCTTTTCTTCCTTCCCCCCCCCCCCAAGGTGCTCAGGGTGGAACTAGCACCAGTGGAGCTTGATTTTGGACAGCTGTATCTCTTGCTTTTAGAAGTTGCTTGGATCGCTGAAGTAAAAGTTCAGCCTATCTTATTTATGGCTATTTTGTGTTGGGGTTATGTCTTTCAATTTATGTACTCTGATTTAGTCAAGATGGATATTATGTACTTTGATTCTGGTTTTTGTGATGTAATCAAACCTATGTGTTTACCGCTGCAATGAATAAAATTTTAAAGTTTTAAGTACTGTTTATATCTATCTTGTTGTTAAGTTTCTGTTCTATACACACTTAAAACGCTCCATAGAAGTTAATGCATTCCCTTTGTGAGTGACATTAATGGACATGGGGTGTTACAGTAACCCATCAACAAAGTCCATCGAGATACTTTCCCACTTCCATTGTGGGACCTCCAATGGGTGAAGCAACCCACCGGGCTTCTTTTGCTCTGCTTTTACTTGTTGGCACACCAAGCATCCAGCGACAAACTCAGCCACATCCCTCTTCATGCCGGCCCAAAAGTAAACTCGTCTCATGCCCATGTACATCTTGTCCCCGCCGGGATGGATGGTCATCTTCGAACGATGTGTATCATCAAGAATGGACTTCCTCAAATTCTCGTCCCGTGGTACACAAAGTCTATCATCCCTACGTAACCAACCCTTATCATCTAGGGTATATCTACTGAGATGGCTCGATGACTCCCCCCTTTTGAGCTTCTCTACTAACTCAACCAACTGTGGGTCATCTCGCTGTGCCTCGCCAATCCTTCCCAAAAGCATAGGTCTGACCTCTAAGGATGCTAACAAACCGGGTACAAAGTCAATGGAAGGTCTAAAGTCAAACGTAGAGATGAACTCTAAGCTTCGTCGCTCAACAAACAATGGACTTAAGGACAACCTTTTCCTACTTAAGGCGTCTGCCACCATGTTACCCTTTCCAGGGGTATATGCTATCTCGAAGTCGTAGGACGCTAAGAATTCCATCCACCTTTGCTGCCTTAAGTTCAAGTCCTTCTGAGAGAACAAGTATTTTAGCAATTTGTGGTCAGTGAACAATTCGAATTTCTCGCCAAGAAGATAATGGCGCCAAGACTTAAGCGCGAAAACAATAGCGGCCAACTCTAGGTCATGTGTAGGGTAATTTCTCTCATGCACTCTCAATTGCCTTCCACCATAGGCTATTACCCTTCCCTCTTGCGTTAAGACTGCGCCTAGTCCTGTCCCATAAGCATCGGTATAAATGGTAAATGGCTTACTCCCATCTGGCAACACTAAGACTGGGGCTGTGGTCAAAGCTCTCTTTAAACGTTGGAACGCATCATCACAATCTACGTCCCATGTGAAAACTAGGTTCTTCTTCGTCAAGCGTGTTAATGGGGCTGATATTTTTGCGAAGTCTTTGATAAACTTCCTATAGTAGCCAGCCAACCCTAAGAAACTCCTTACCTCGATAGCATTTTTAGGGACCTTCCAATCTTGGATGGCCACTACCTTCGCGGGATCCACAGCTATCCCTTCTTTGGAAACCACGTGCCCTAAGAATCGCACTTCCTTCCTACAAAAGTGACATTTAGAAAATTTAGCTTTAAGGCTATGCGCTTGAAGGGTCTCCAACACCTCCCTAAGATGTAGGGCATGCTCTTCCTCGCTTTTAGAAAAGATCAAGATGTCGTCCACAAAGACTACCCCGAATTTATTAAGGTACTCCCTAAACACCCTACTCATCAAGTCAACAAAGTATGCGGGGGCGTTTGTCAAACCGAAGGGCATCACAAGCCACTCGAAGAAGCCATCTGGAGTCCTAAAGGCAGTCTTGTCTATGTTATACTCAGCCACTCTCAACTGATGGATACCCATGGCAAATTCCAACTGCGAAAACACTGAGGCGCCAACTAACTGATCGAAGAGATCGTCAATCCTCGGCAGTGGGTGCCTATTCTTCTTAGTAAGCTTATTATGTTCTCTATAGTCCACACAAAGTCTAAGGGACCCATCCGCCTTCGTGGAAAATACTACGGGAGCACCCCACTCCGATATACTACGTCTTATGAACCCCTTCTCAAGCAATTCTTTCACTTGCTTACTGAGTTCTCTTCTCTCTCTTGGAGCCATGTGGCGCACTGGCAATGCAACTGGCTTTGCATTAGCTACTAGATATATTCGAAAGTCTATCTCACGTTTTGGGGGTAGACCCCTCACCTCATCGAAGACATCAACATATTCACAGACTATACGAACAGAATGTAAATCATCATTGGATGCGTCAAGGGATTCTAGGTAGCTAAGCATTACTGGACCTATAGGGTCACAAGAAATATCAAGGGTTTTCCCACAACGAGTCAACAATCTAACTACCCTTCTTTCACAATCTAGGATGGCCCCATATCTAGTTAGCCAATCCATACCTAGAATCAAGCCATAGCCCATGAAGCCAAGAACAAAGGCGTTGCATTCAAACCCAACGCCCAAGATAGACACTCTCAAATCCCAACAAATCATAGAAAGATGTGCCGAACCACCAATAGGATTTGAGACTACTAAGGGATCTGTAACTAGACTAGTATTTAGGTGCAGTGTTTCAACTAATGATTTAGAGATAAATGAATGTGATGCGCCAGAATCGAATAAAGTACGGACATGATGATCAAACAGAAAAACTAAACTTTCAACGAAAATTGCTCTACCTCGTTCTTGCAGTGGTGGGACCACAAGAGCCTGAACTTGCCCCCTTGCCTGCCCTGGTGCCATAAGAGCATGCACCTGTCCTCCCGAGGTAGACCCTGCCCTCTGCCCTTTCCTTGGGCAGTCCTTAATCAGATGTCCCGCTTTGCCACAGTGGAAACAGCCAGTCTTCTTTTTCTTCCTACAATCTTTGCTTAAATGGCCGGGTGTCCCACAGTTAAAACATCTTTTCTTTCCCTTACCATTGTTTCCTTTACCACCTTTCTTGTTCTGTTGTTGCTGTTGTGGTTTCTTTTGATCCCCTTTCTTATCGGGTGCCTTATTAGCATTGGCGCCCTTCTCCTCTTCATGCATAAGCACCATGTCAACTAGTCTCTCAAAGGTAGCCCCCGTGGGGATGTGGGTCATAGCTAACCCATGAAGTGGCTCGTTCAAACCCTTAACAAATCTCAGCGCCTTCTTTTCTGGTGTATTCACCAAGTCCAAGCCAAATCTCGCCAACTGATTGAACTTGTTGACGTATTCTATCACTGACAGCTTCCCCTGCTTCAATGCCAAAAACCTTTTCATGTATAAATTTTCTGCAGCCCGTGAGAGAAACTTTGCTTCAAACCTCCGCTTGAAATCTGGCCATGTATCAACTGGACGCTCTCCATTAGTGACCTCCCACCAAAAAGAGGCCTCATCCTTCATTAGCCAGGCAGCTAACTGGACCTTTCTTCCATCTTCCACTTCAAAGATCCCAAACAATTCTTCCACCTCCTTTAGCCAATTTCGAGCTACAACAAATGTCTCCGTCCCGTGAAAAGGTTTTCCACCCATTGCCCGAAAGTCCTTACATATCTTTGCAAAAGTATCGAAATGAGGAGGAGGAGGAGGATTTGCTGGACCTGCGCTGGTGGCCCTAGTCTCCAAATACCTCCTAAACCATCCTGGTATCGGTATCCCCTCGGGTATCTCGAGAATTCCAGACATGCTGAAACGAAAAAGGAAAGATTCAATACAAAAGAACCGAAGGAAAGATATATGGCTCTTGTGGTTATGCTTTCTAAAATAAGCTTTTCTCTTGAAAATACTTTCCTCAAAACATACTTTTGAAGGTACTTCTTTATAAAAGTGTTTTTGAAAAACAGTTTTTCAAAATTCATATCTGTTCTGGTAACCTTTAGCTCTGATACCACGTGCAACACCCCACGTCCATTAATGTCACTCACAAAGGGAATGCATTAACTTCTATGGAGAGTTTTAAGTGCGTATAGAACAGAAACTTAATAACAAGACAGATACAAACAGTACTTAAAATTTTAAAACTTTATTCATTGCAGCGGTAAACACATAGGTTTGATTACGTCATCAAAAACCAGAGTCAAATTTCATAATATCCATCTTGACTAAATCAAAGTACATAAATTGAAAGAGATAACCCCAACACAAAATAGCCATAAATAACATAGGCTGAACTTTTACTTCAGCGATCCAAGCAACTTCTAAAAGCAAGAGATACAGTTGTCCAAAATCAAGCTCCACTTTAGCTAGTTCCACCCATTGCACCTGGGGGAAAAAGGAAGAAAAGAGTGGAAACAAAGGGGGTCATACATAAAGTCTGGCGAGTGCGATAACTTTAACAATATAATTACCAAAATAACTAGGCTAAGGCATAAGTTGGAAAATAAGGAAATGACTGTGAACAATTGGGTATGACAAAGTAAACAAGGAAATAAGATGAACAAAGATAACGTTAAAGGCGCACATAAACCACTATAAGATAATTACTATACTGCACCACCACTAGTCACCCTATGGTTGATCCTGCCTACAGAACTTAATAATGATAATGGTAGTTCCGTGCACCCCAAGTTGCCTTCATAGGTGTCGCCTGCCCCTATCTCCACTAGGTGTACCCACTACCCCCATGTGATTGGCTCCCTAACTCGTAGATACCCGTGCTGGCCCCACAGTGGAGTGTATCACTCCCCAAAGTGGCAACCCGATACCACCAACAATGCACGGCTTATACCTACACGATGCAACAACATCTTACCTACCAGCCGGGGCCCACACACGCACATGAACCCGTTGGACTTGTGTTGCCACCGCTAACCCATTTTGGCCTCTTACAGTCAAGCCCAATATGCATGTCCCGTCCTCGACTTGGGTCGAGCCCACAAAGATACTCATGGGTTACTGGTTGAAACGGGCCCCCATTACTTGACACAAGCTATCCACCTAAGCTTGGTCCCCTCTAGTACATCCCACTTAACCCTCTTCTTATTCATGTTCACTTACATGTTTCAAATTTTGGTTAAGTGTTTCTAATCGTATTTCACAAGCCACCCAAGGCACCCACTTAACCCCCATGTCCCACTACATGTTTATCTGGTTAAGTGTTTCTTAATTCATTAGCACCCTAACTTTGTAGAGACCTCTCACATTAGACTGGCATTTGTGGCAGCTGGATTTGCCGGGCAAGTCCGGGCAGTCTTACAGCACAAACAAGCCTAACCTCGTGTCTTTACAACCATTACGCATTTAATTTATGCCTAAGACCTCCCACATTAGACTGGCATTTGTGGCAGCTGGATTTGTTGGGCAGGTCCGGGTAGTTTTACACCACAAAAGAGCCCAACCTCGTGTCTTAGACGATTAGTTACACAGAATTAATTATTCCCCAATTTGAATTAATTTACCTAATCAATTCCAAATTTAACTATGTCCATAATTGACTCAATTATGTCCATCTATTTATGGTATGCAAAATCATACCAATTTTCATTATAAATTTATTTTATGCCATTTAAGGCATTTATGCCAATTCTTCATATTAAATCTTTTAATATTATCCCATTGCCGCACGTTGTACGTTCGATTGTTTAACATAAAATATACGTTAGACTTGAATAGTCTAACTTATGGAATAAAGAGAAAACATCACAACATACATATAGATAAAACTAGATCTAAACATAAGGGGTGAACTTGCATGTGTGAATGAGGTTCTACATCTAAAACTTGCATAGGCCAAAGTCACAAACTTGCATAAAACTACATATGTCATAGATCTAAATCTAAAGGTGTAAACTTGTTTAGGTAATAGTCACAAACTTGCATAAACCATATATGTCATGGATCTAACCATAAGGGGTAAACTTGCATAGGCATGATTCATACTCCAAACATATATATATATATATATATATATATATATATATATATATATATATATATATACACTTGCTTATGTGATTTATGCAACATAACGATGGTGTAAACTTACATCTAAACATGTAAACTAGCATGTAGAATTTTGTATACTAGCATATAACTCACACATGTCATAGCCTAACTTTAGATCCATTTCACACATAAAATAGATGTCATGAACCATGTAAGGTTGTATATAATTTTCACTAACTTGCATATGATTCATATCTAAATTAACATCTAAACTTGCATACATACATATGATTTATCATATGAATTAGTTCAACAACATAACCAACCTAGCATATGAAACATTATTATGAATTGATTATACATAAGCTAATCATAGAATTACAACATAGATGATAACATCGTAACATTACAACATAGATGATAACATCATAGAATTTACAACATAGATGATAACATCATAAAATTTACAACATAGATGATAACATCACAATTTTACAACATAGATGATAACATGCAGTCAATAATTCTTAACATAACCATATAATCCGCATCATAGCTTAATCCAATTAAATTGTTAATTATTTTATTAAAGAAATCGAACTCACTACTCAAAGAAGGTCTTGAGTTCTGAAATCTGAGTTCTGAAGTTGAATTAGCTTTCCTTTGGAGAAGACAATTTGTTGCAGTTTATATTAGAATTGAATTTGATTAGCTTTTCTTCCTCTCTAATTGGTGGCGGCTATTCTAGGTTGCAAGGCGACGACATGGAGGCCATGATTCTATTTTTTATTTGATTTTAGGGTTTGAGTCTACATGTGTTTTTATAGAGTTTAGGATTAATTTAGGCCGTCCGATCAACCCAAAATTAACCCCAGCCATTCAGACCAGATCAGAAACTCTAATGACCCAGTAAACAGTCATAAACAGGTCATCAAACAAATCTTCCCGGGAGGGGGGGGGGGCAGGTCGACCCCTAGGTCAACCCCCTGGTCGACCTGGTGAGGGTAGGTCGACCCCCCGGTCGACCTGGCCCTGGCGGGAAATTTCCCGCCTAGCCCATTCTGACTCTGAAATTTGAATTTTTGAAATCTTTTTTGAATTTTCTGAAACTTCCGATGGCTATAACTTCTTCATACGAAGTCCAATTCACGCAAACTTGGACTCTATCTCAACCAGAATTCCGAGACGAACACAATGGCGCAACCTGTTTCCCTTAATTCTCATATCTGAGATTAGTTATTCTTTAATTTTAGAACATTAATATTAATAGAAATACTGGGTGTTACATATGAGGCTCGCGAATTAACGCTATTGTTGACGGCAAAAAATGTCGCAAACACCAAAGATTCCCAATTACCAGGAATTAAAAATATGGTCGCACAAACAAGAATATATTTGAAACATAAGCAGTAAATAACACAAGAGATGTATATTGGTTCGGCCTCAGTAAGGGCCTACGTCCACTTTGAAGAGTCGTTGTAATATTATTAATCACTTGAAAGAAATTAAAACGTTGAGACTATCTCACGATATCTCATTACATTCATGCTTCATGATATATGATGTCATAATTATCATATATTAAATAATAAGGAAAAAGACAATCTTGTCCTCCTTCTTTCTCAAAGAGGAGATGCCATTAATGAAGCTTTATGGAGGTCTCTAAGCTATAGAATTCTCCCCCTTTGGAGTGTGAGGCCATGGGGTATTTACAGGAAGTGGTTAGGTGAGGGTTAGGTAGAAGTAGGTAGAAATGGGGACCATCTTCCAGAAATTCACGCCTCCTACAATTGGCCTTCGGAAATTCGCACCTGGGCGAAGAGCGAAATTTCGCACCCGGCTGGGTGCGAAGCAGATTTTGGTGAGAGGATTTGTTAAGGCTAGTTGACTCCGTTGGCACGGCGTTGTGGCGGCGAAGGTGCGAGGTTCTTGCCAGCGGGATCTTTCTTCGGTCCTTGCCTCTGCACTTCCTGAGTTTTGCCCTTGGCCCCGGCTTCACGGGATGGGTGGAGTAGAGCATGTCTTGAGTACTTTTGGTTACCGGACCAAAAGGACGGTTAACATTTGCCCCCCAAAGTACGTCTTGTCTTGACATGATGTGCTTTGGAATGAAAGTCGAGATGCTAGTTGGATTGCGGATTTATCCTGCAAGTTATTGGAGAAAATGTATCAGTTGGCGGGCTCGTTCGTTATGGAATTGTGAGCGAGCCGCTATTGGATTGGTATCGTGCTTGCATAGCTGAGTGTCCACATGGTTCCATCATCGCGTGTTTTGGGTGACGGGGACCTTGGCGGGAGATGAGCGTATGCGGAAGAGAGATTTTTTTTTGGGAGGATACGAAATTTCGAACCCTACAGGCTCGAATCATCGAACCGTAGTGGCTCGAGAATTTGAGACATAGGTTCGAAACTTCGAACCCAGGAGGATCGAAATTTCGATCCCTCAGGTTCAAATTTCGAACCTAGACTTGGAATATGAAAGGTTTTCTTCTTTTCATTATATATAGGCCCCTCCCCTCCTTTTCCTTCCTTCTTTTATTTTCGCGTCAACTGCCATTGATCTGAAAACTTCGATTCTCGACCACTTTAACTTGAAAATTTCTGAGGTAAAAGACTTGTCGAGCCGAGGGAAGGGGAAGGGAGGTTGAGGTGCGACGGGGAAGGCTCGAGGTCTCGTGCCCGAGGGGAGGTTCGGAAATTCTAACCTGTGGGGGATCGAATCTTCGAACCCCGTAGGGTTCGGGATTCCGAGCCCTTGGGCTCGAATCACCGAGCCCTGACGGGTTTGAGGCTTCGACCCCCCTAGGGTTCGAATATTTGAACCACTAGGGCTCGAATTTTCGAACCCGAGGGGTTCGAAATTTCAAGCCACTACGGTTCGAATTTTCGACCCCAAGGGGTTCGAACCTTCGGGTGTTTTCGGAAACTTCGTGCCCCGGGTCCTGGTTGAGTGCTATGCTTTAGCTAGAATGTCTGCTTTCTCCACTTCGAACTTTGATTTCCTGACTGCCTATCCTCGGATTTATACACTGTTTGTTTGATTGTATGAATGTATCATTGTTGTCATTGATAACTGCGCGGATGGGAACTTAGAACCTTCAAATAGAATAGAGCATATATTTGGACTGTGGCTGAACTATAAAGATCTTTAACATTACTATGTGCGCTCTCATTCTTTGCATGACACTGCACACGCACTTGTTAATCTTTGTCAACACGAGGGGTACAGGTTATTTTTCTACGATGTCTAACACTGGTACATTGAAGTATAGTGAGCCATGCAAACAAGATCACAGACTGGGAAACTTCTAGAAGCCGAGGCTTCCTCTCCATCGTCTAACTCTTCTACTTCTACTTCTGACTCTACGGACAACACTAGCTCCGGAGGCAGCGGGCCTGAGTCTAATGAAGGGTCGACTCCTTCTCAGACAGGGAGTTCGCCTAAGGTGTCGGAGCACGGGGGTCATACTGAGAGGTTACATTATCCAATTGTATACTCCGAGATGGAAGACGTAGATATTATGGATGGTGGTGAGTCGCCTGCCCCAGTGGCTCCTGACATGCTCCTTGATGCGATCATTTTGGACAATCCTCTGGATTCGTTGCCATCGCGCTTGGATGCCGCAGCTATTAGAAAGCCATCTTTGCGGTTTAATATCCCTGAGGGGGAGGCTCATGCCCCTGGATCGGAAGAAAGGGCTCACGCGCCGTCAGGAGGCTTTACTGCTTGGAATCGACATGCTTGCGTTGCGGGGTGTGTGCCCCCGACCAATGATTTTATATGGGAAATGCTATTCTATTTCCGCCTTGCACCCTCACAACTGCATCCGAACTCTTATTCTTCGCTCTTGGGCACTTGTGTTCTCTTTCGAGAGTTTCTGCATCGGGATCCTACTGGAGATAATATTCGGTACCTTCTCCATTTCAGATGATCGACTGGCGCATCGTGTTCACAATGGTTCTTGGAGGCGTCTCCAGCTACTAAGTTTTTTGTCAGAAAGTGGCCCAGACCGTCTGTGATTAAGTAAGATTAGTTCTTTTTCGCTGCCCTCTCGGATTTGCGAGGAGATGGATAGATGGAAGTGAGCATCTTTAATCTTCACCTCCTTTTTCTAGCAATTTCCGAGCTTTGTGACTCATTGTTTTTCATTGTGGCAGGGACTCCCGAGGAACCTACTGGCGACGAGTACTGGCAAAGTCTCGATGCTTTGCGAGCTATTCCTGAGGAGTCCCGTATGACGGGTTCTGTAGTAGATCAGGATCGCCTCCGGCGTGCTGGATTGCTTCCGATCGACCGGGCCATAATTAGGCATGTAGTGGCGAGTAGTGTACCTAAGGGAAAAGCAGCAGAAGGCCCTGCTTCCCCTGCTTTGAAGAGAAAGATGGCTCTGGGCGAGCTCACGCCTAAAAAGGTCGTTAAGTTTCAGGAGGGCGTTAGTGGTGACAAGGATGGTAGTGCAGAGGCGGTTGCTTGGGAGGAGGGACTTATTGGCGCTTCTACCCCGCCCCGACGGGAGGGGCGAGGGAAGAAACGTTGGCCAATCCTCATTCTCCTGCAACCTCTCTAGAAGTTACCGCCTCCCTTGAGAGAGTAGATCAGTTCGCTGGTCTGGATGCGGTTCCCATGGACTTGTCTTTGTAGCCGAGCGCAGCTAGTATGGAGGATATAGCTCGTGCCGCGGAAGGACTAACTCCTTCAACTGAGGGACAATCTGGTCTATTGAGAGAGCACTTAGGACACACAATTATACACACTAAACTGCATAAAAGAGCGCTTGCACGTGCTGCTCAACTGACTTTGTGTTGTTCCTTTGACAGGTGCTATGGCTAGAGGAAGCGGGGGGGCGAGGTCGTGGTGATCGCAACCGTCCCGAGAGTGCTTTTATTGGCTCCTTCAGGAGGGGAGCTAGCCTGTATGGCAAGGTCCCACCCCCGCAAGGTCATGGTAGCGGGAGTCATCACCAAGATAGGTCCTCATCTTCTATGACTCTTCCTCCTCCTCCGATTCGAGTGTCCAGTGTGGATTCGAGGCTCCGTCTAGGAGGGTCAAGTCATACGTCGTCAACAACCCTGCCCGTCATCGTCCCGCCGGCCCCTATTCAGACCTCAAAGGGGAGGGAGCTACCGCTCGCCCAGCTGGGGCCGGACAAGGCGCCTATTGTGGAGACACCGGATCTAATGGAGTCGAGAGTCCATATTGAAGACAGGATGGCGTTTGTGAGGCATCACTTCCCAGGGTTATATCTTGATGAGTTATGGTTTGTCCCTGAGCTTCGTCCCGCCCCTGATAGGGAGACTAGTGAGCTATGGCCGCATGTGAAGGCCACGTATCGTCAGGTCGATGTTCTTACCAAGTATTCACATTATTTGTCCGACTTGAAAAGGAAAAAGAATCAAGAACTTGATAAACAACAATCGATTATTGATGCTGGGCAGGATTCCGTTGCTAATCTGAATGCGGAACTGGGTAAGTTTTCTGATCCGTCTTAGATCCGTTTGCCTTTCGCTTCTTTAATGTTGCTAATTTGTGGGACATGTCGTTTTTCAGCCGGGGCAAAGCAACATTACGAGGGACTCAAGAGGGAGCCTAACCATTCTTCCTCTATTCTGAAGGAAATCATAACTGAGCTAACCACCCATAATACAATCCTAAAGAAGGAGAAGGCCGGGATGGATAAGGTTTGTGCCGCGTTGAGATGAGATCATGCATCTGTCCTGCTGCTTCGGGAGGATAACGAAACTTTGAGGGCCGAGAATGCCTGCCTGACGAGAGAGCTTGAGGCTGCCAGGAAAGCAAGGGAGGATGCGGAAGCCAGTAACCGAGAGGTGCTAGGTGCCGCCGAGGAATTGAAGGCTGAGCATCTGAGAGAGGTGGAGAAACTGAAGAGCAAGCTGGCGGATGCAGAGCTGCGGGCGTATTCGGCCGTGGAGGAGGACATTAAGGACATGCTAGTAAAAGCCTTAAGGTTCTGTGGAATCTCTTGGATGAACGACTATTCCCGCGAGCTGGCTCGAACCTGGGACTGACTGGTTCCATATTGAGGCCTTCTTGCGTGGGGTGGATGTTAGGAACTTAGACGAACGACAGCTTATGACTGACCATCGGACCGAGGAAGAGCGCGTGAAGTTGGAGGAGGGCAGGAGACTGCTGCGGGAGGATGTAGAGAAAGTCTGGCTGGAGAGACTTTCTACTGAGAAAGGAAAGTGTGCTATGACTGAGAGTGTTGCGGTAGCCATGGCTTTTGCGGAGGGAAGTTCCTATCGGCCACTAGCCTCCAGTTTGGTTACGGCGAGCAACCCAACAGGATTGACTCAGGCTTCGACCGAGCATGATTTGGAGTCAGGAGAGATTGAACTTACATTGCCCGTTGCGTCGGGTGCCCTTTCCGTTCCTCCCACGCCACCCTTGGTCGGAGGTAAATTACCTTTACAATGCATCCCGGAGAATGATGTAGTTACCGAATTTGTGAACTCACAGATTGTGTTTTCATTGTGCAGTCCCTTCTGGATTAACAGCTGCCTTGGATCCTGCCCCAGTGATCCCCCAAGCGACTGAATCTGGGCTTGGGTTCAGTGGGGATCAGCTTGATACTCTTGCGGGAGTAGGAGCAACTCCCAGCCTTTATGAGAGCCTTGCTGAAGAAGGAGAGGTGGTAGACGGGCGGAGCGCGACCGCCTACGGTCCGGTGGAAGATGATGTGTTCTCCATGGCTGCCTTGGTGGATGAACAGAAAGCCAAGATGGCGGTGAAGAGCGAGGAGGTGGAGTAAAAGTGGGCACAGGATGAAGCCGCTAGGCAAGGGATTATAACCAAAACCCGGGAGGATGTTGTAAAGAGGGCCGCCACAGCCGTTGCTCAGAGGAAAATTGATGATGAGGCAGAGAGGAAGAGGACAACGGACGAGGCTCAGAAGAGACAGGAGGATGAGGAGGCTCAGTGAAGGGTTATCGAACCTGCGAGAAAACAAGGGCTGGTGATCCTTCGCACAGGTCCCGGATACTTGCCGAGTGACGGGCCGCCAAAGAGGCCAAGGAAAAAGCTGAGCGGGAAGGGAAATCCATTCAGGAGGCGCGTGCCATGGTGATAGGTTCTACAGCTGGAGGTGACCCCGGGCTCTTGCCGAATGTCGACCCTTCTGACGTTACTGAGATTTTTAATGGCGATGGGATGGATGAGGGGTGTCTACCAGTTTCTCATGGGTCGACCACCTCATAGAAGGGCCAAAGTGGGAGAGGCGGATCTGGCAGGAAGAGGCCCGGCTCCAAAGATGGACTGTCGAGTGTCGAATCTATAAAGAAAAAATACAAAGGCAAGAAGAAGAAGCACGGTTAGCGTAGGTCACTTATGCTTATTTTCAGCGACCATTTTGGAAGTGTAGGCCGGTAGTTTACACGAGTTCGGCCCTCGCTTTTGGTTTTTCAAGGCATGGTGTGGTTCTCATGTACACCCTGCCATTAGAAGGAAAAGATATTAGCAGTGTAGTGGGTTGTAATGCGTGTGTATGTGTTGTAATAAAGTGAATTAGTAAAGATCGCATTTTATGTTAACTGTTCGGATGTTCCTCCCATGTTTTCGGGTGTCCCGTACTTGCATAGGCATACTTATCGTTACATTCAACAAAAAAGTGATTGTGAGTGTTATGCCCCAGGTTGGTGATTCCCCGGGGTGTGATTGAGTGTCGTGCTCTGGGTTGTAGTTCTAGAGGGGCGTAAGACAGTGCGCAGGCTTCTATTAAGTCTCCCTCAGCTCAGAAGACCCGTAGTTTGTGAAGCCCGGTAGAGCGCCAGCTGTTTTTTTTTGGGTTGCCCAGGATTAAAATCAAGAGTAGCGGAGGCGCATGACATCGCATTATGCGGTTTGTCCGATGTAGGCTCTCCCGTTGTTCATCGGTTGGGGCGAGCCTGAGGTCGTCGTCGTTCGCCTGGAAAGAGAAGCCCGGATCATCAGCTCGTAAGGTCTGATCATGGCCGTGGGCTACCCCTCAGCCTTGAGAGCTTTGGGGATGCGACGATTTAAGGGTCGGTATTGGTGTTGCGCCAAAGTCCGACCAATACCGAGCTCAGGGGGAGTTCGTGTTGCCCCGTCAAGCTGTTGGGTGGTTGAACGATTTATCCTCGGCCTTGATTTTGGGTCAAGGTTCGAGTCAGAGATTATTTATACTCGGTCGCGCCGCGGGCTAGCAACTCGAGTAGCATGGCAGGGTCCCGTGTTTGGGATGCCGGTTATTGCCAATGTGATTAGGCCGCGGGATTGATCCGCGGTTGAGATGGCGATGTCGACCCCCATGTTGGGAGTTGGTACGGCGGTGTATAGAGACTAGCTGTCAGGGTTAGCTAATTATGTCGCGTGAGGAGTGAACACAGAGTGAGGAGACAGAAAGATGAACATCATTTCCATTAATAACTTTTGGCATGAATAGCCTTTACAATTCCTTGAATCATTACAAAACAAAACATCGCTGGAAAACATAAACAACCATATGCTAAGTTATGTGAAATAACGGCGGAGATGTTCACTGTTCCAAGCCCTTGTAGTTCAGCTCCGTCCACGGTGGCAAGCATGAAAGTTCCATTGCTGAGTCTTCGCAGAATGGAGTACGACCCTTCCCAGCGAGGAGCGAGTCCTATTGGCGGAGGGAAGACCTGTTTTAGGACGAGGTCGCTGATGTTAAGGTCCTTGCGGCGGACTCGAGAGTTGTAATACCGAGCAACTCGTTGTCGTTGTGCAGCGGCACGTAGATCAGCTTCATTTCTTTTTTCTTCTAGCAAGTCGAGTGACCCCAGAAGCATGTCCTGATTCGTCTTTGGATGGAAGTAGGTAACATGATGAGACTGAAGCTCGAGCTCGATGGGGATGACGGCTTCAGAACCATAAGAAAGGGCGAAGGGCGTGTGCTCGGTTGCTGTCTTGTGAGTTGTTCGGTAGGCCCACACGGCTAGAGGTAGTTCGTCTGCCCACATGCCCTGGGCCTTCTCGAGGCGCTTCTTGATGATGGATTTGATGACTTTGTTGACCGCTTCAACCTGTCCGTTGGCTTGGGGGTGAGCTACGGCCGAGAACCTTTTTTCGTTGTTGTGCCGCTAACAGAAGGACTTGAATTCAGCGCTCTCGAATTGAGTGTCGTTGTCTAAGATGAGGGCTTGAGGGACCCCGTATCGAGTAATGATGTTGTGCGCCACGAAGTTGATCATCTTCTTGGTGGTGATAGTGGCGAGGGCTTCGGCTTCCGCCCATTTGGTAAAATAATCTACTGCGATGACGGCGTATCGTGCCCCGCCTCTGGCCATGGGAAGAGTTCCAATGATGTCGATTCCCCACATGGCGAATGGCCAGGGGCTGGTCATCTGTGTCAGTTCCGTCGGTGGGGCTCTTGGGATCTTAGAGAAGCGTTGGCATTTGTCGCACTTGCGGGCATAGTCTGTGGCGTCTTGGTCGAGTGTGGGCCAGTAGTAACCGTGTCGGAGTATCTTCCTAGTCAGTGTTTGCCCCCCTGTGTGGTCGCCGCATTCGCCTTCATGCACGCTAGTGAGAATTCTTTGGGCATCGCCATGGTCCACACACCTAAGTAAGGGGACAATGAAGACTCTTCAATATAATATCCCGTCTACGAGAAGGTAGCAGGCTTACTGGCGGGTGAGCGCTCGCCGTTCTTTGTAGCTCTCTGGGAGGGTCCCATATCATAGGTAGCTCTCGATTGGCGTCATCCATGATTCCGGTTCTGGTTTGGCAGTCATGGCCGTGCTGGTTTGAATTGGCTTGATATTGGGGGAGTTGAGTACTTCAACGAGGGTGAATCCCAAAAGCTGCGGGTCTTCAGAACTCGCCAGTCTGGCCAATGAATCGGCTTTTTCATTTTGCTCTCGGAATGTGAGTGATAGTGAAGTGGTCAAAGTGGGTGAGCAGCTTCTGAACTTGAGTTAGGTATAGAGCGAGCCTTTCAGCTTTCGTTTGGTACTCGTCTATCAGTTAGCGTACGACGAGTTACGAGTCGGAGAAGATTTGGATAGTTCTCAGCTTGAGCTCGATCGCGATTCTCAGCCCAGCTAACAATGCCTCATATTCTGCATCGTTATTGGTAGTAGAGAAATTCAGCTTTAATGCATAGTGTATTGAGCGTCCCTCAGGTGTGATGAGTACGATACTGGCTCCAGAGCACTTGATGTTGGAGGACCCGTTTATGAACAACTTCCCCACGTTGTCGGGGGTTTCGGCGTCTTCTACAGTGGTTCCCTCAGGAGCCGTGAATTCTATTATGAAGTAGGCAAGGGCTTGCCTGAGGATGGCTCGGCGGGGAATGAATGTTATCTCGAACTGACTTAGTTCCATACTCCACTTCAGCAGTCGGCCGGATGCCTCAGGTCGTTGCAGGACTGGACGCAGCGGTCGGTCGGTGTAGACTTTTATGGGATGAGCCTGGAAATATGGCCGAAGCTTCCGGGAGGAGATTAGTAAGCAGAATGCTAGTTTTTCGAGCTTCGGGTAGTTCTTCTCTGCCCCTGTCAGTCGTTTGCTTATGTAGTAGATGGGCCGTTGGATGCGATCCTCGAGTCGTATCAACGCCGAGCTGATTGCCTGTGGAGAAACAACCAAGTAAACGTATAAGTCCTCGTGGTCTATAGGCTTAGATAAGATGGATGGTCGCTCTAAGTGATTCAGGAGTTCCTTGAATACGGAAACACATTCAGGGGTCCACTTGAAATTGTGTTTCCCTTTTCGAAGTAAATCAAAGGAAGGAATGCACTTGTTGATGGCCTTAGAGATGAATCGACTTAAAGCTGCGACCTTCCCGTTCAAACTTTGAACATCCATGATGTTCTCGGGGATTCAGATATCCCGAATGGCCTGGATTTTCTCGGGGTTAGCTTTGATGCCCCGGGCGTTGACGATGAAACCTGGAAACTTTCCTGAGGCGATGCCAAAGGAACATTTTAGAGGATTGAGTTTCATGTCGTGCTGGCGTAGGACATCGAACATTGCGGAGAGGTCATGGACGTAACTACTAGAAACTCTTGATTTAACTAGCATGTCATCCACATACACATCCATGTATTTCCCAATTTGATTTTTCAAGAGTCGATTAACCATCCGTTGATATGTAGCACCAGCATTCTTAAGGCCGAAAGGCATGACGCGATAGCAGTAAAGTCCGCGGTCGGTTATGAAGGAGGTATGATCCTGGTCGCGGAGATCCATCGGGATCTGGTTGTAACCGAAGTAGGCGCCCATGAAAGATAGTAGTTGGTATCCGACGGTTGAGTCGACTAGCTGGTCGATCTTGGGGAGCGGGAAGCTGTCCTTCGGGCAAGCTTTGTTCAAATCAGAGAAATCGATGCACGTCCGCCATTTACCATTGGCCTTCTTGACCAGAACCGGATTGGAGACCCACTCGGGGTAGTAGGCTTCGCGGATGAAGTTGTTGTTTAGTATGCGATCGACCTCTTCTTCGAGTGCCTTGGACCTCTTGGGCCCCAGGAAGCGGCGCTTCTGCTTGACTGGATGGATTTTAAGATCTATGCCCAATGAATGGCAAGCAATTGCGGGGTCTGTGCCCTTCATATCGGAATGAGTCCATGCAAATACGTCCAAGTTGCCTTTCAAGAAATCCACGAGGTCATCTTTGATGGCTGGGTGCAGATGCGATCCTATCTTCAGTACTCGTGATGGGTCATCGGGGGTAACGGGTACATCCATCGTGGGCTCGATTGGAGTTGGTCTCTCGTACTCGGGCTCTTTGTCTTTCCTTGGGTCAAGGTCGTCGGAAATACAGGAGTGGCTCCTGGGCTAGGGCCCAGATGCCACTGATTGCTATGCTGAGGCAGTCTTGGTGCAAAAGGGGGCGGGTACTACTTTACCCTTGTCCCTATTGCGCGCATTTTTCCATTTCATTACGTAACATTCCCTGGCACTGACTTGGTCGCCTCTGACTGTTGCGATCCCGTTTTCTATTGGAAATTTCATTAGGAGAGACCATGGCGATAAGAAGACGTGAAATTCTGTGAGGAAGGGGCGTTCGAGGAAGACGTTGTATGATGAGGCAATGTCGATAACCACGAAGGTGAGGATTCAGACTCGGCTTCGATTCCCTGCGCCAAGTTCAACGGGTAGGTCGATGACTCCCACTGGACAGCTGGATGCCCCATTAAAGCCGTGAATCGTGGAGCGGCATGGTTTGAGGTCTTTTGCTTCTAACTTCATCTGATCGTAGGCGGCTTCGAAGATGATGCTAACCGAGCTTCCCGAATCGACCAATATCTTTCGGACAGTTGCAGCGCCAATTTGAGCCGTTATGACCAAAGGATCAGTGGTCGGGATTTCAATTCCCGTGGACTCCCTTTCGTGGAAAATGATGTCTCCTGCATGGTTTTCCGGAGCTTGGCCGAGGTGAATTCATCGGGAGCGGAGCAAGACTCGTAGGTTGCATGTTTAATGGAACCCACGTATTCCTCTATCTTTCGAAAGCTGTCATGCGTGGGGCTCGGTCCACCGTATATAGTATTGATCACGATCCCTCACCTTGCATTAGACGGTCCTGGGGCTGTCTTGGTGGTCGTTTGAGGAGTTGGCGCTGAAGGTTTTGGATTAGCTCCGGGTGGAAAAGGCTCTTGAACATATCGTTCGAGCAGCTTCTCGCGAATGAGTTTTTCAATCGCATCTCGAAGCTGTCGACATTCATTTGTGTTATGTCCATACATGTCGTGATATCGGCAGTATCTCCTCGAGTTCTTCTCGGAGTCGGTCGACTCCCTTGTGATGGGTTTCGGATATGGCAGAGTGTTGCATGTTTCCAAGTAGATGGTCTTCGGATTTTCATTTAACGGGGTATATGTCTTGTAAGCGCGGTAGGGGTCGGGCTTCCTTGGTTCTGTTTGGACCTGATTGTTGCCCCGATTGCCTTGTCCCCCTTTGCTTGGTCTCTGTCTGGGGGGTCCTGCCCTTGTGTTCGGATTGGAGGGTCTTCCTGCTTCTTTAACCCGAGGGCGGTTATTTGCGGTGTCGGTCTGAGGGTTGGTTAGGGGCTGGCGTCAGAGACGCGGTTCCGCCTTGCTTCTTCTTGGCATAAGAACTGCCCCGCTTTCTCACAGAAAGCATCGAGGCTCTTCGGTTGCTTTCGGTCAATCCATGCCCCAAATTCGGAAGTAGGAAGGACTCCTTTAGCTAGCTGGAAGAGGATGGTGCGCGGATCCGGATCCTCGACTTCGGCGAGGGCGATGTTGAACCGGGAAAGGTAGCTTTTAAGTGATTCCATAGGTCCTTGGTATAAGTTGGAAAGGGAAGGGGGTTCTTCGGAGTCGGAATGTGCATTCTGAACTGCTTGACCAGCTGTGTCGCTAATTGGCCGAAGTTGTTGATGGAATCAAGCGGGAGACGAGAGAACCATAATAGAGCGGTCCCCGACAAGAAGACCAGAAAGCATTTGCATTTGGCTGGATCATCGCCTCTGCTCGAGTCCATTTGCCACTCATAACGGTTTAAGAAAGCACAAGGGTTAGTGGTGCCGTCGTAGAGCGGCATCTGAGGCATGCTAAAGCGTCGCGGCCATTCAGCTTCATTAACTCTTCGAGTGAAAGGGTTGCACCTAATGTGCGCTTCCCATGAATCATGCACATTTCCTCGCATCTCCTTCATGATCCTTCAGATCATGTCGTGAAGGTAGGTCGGATGAGGGTCCGCCGTCGGGACCCATGGGTTTTGGCGAGGTTCCGGAGTTCCGGCATGAGGGCGTCTTCTAGGATGGATGTCTTCATCGTCTTCTTCTATGTCCTCGATATCTATAACGGGAGCCTGTCGCGCGTGATGAGGTGGGGCGGGGTCACGCAGATCCGGTTTTGGAAAAGCATGGGCCGCCTGAATGGTGTGTTCATTGTCTCGTCGGGCGGCCGCTGAGTCTTGTCGAGGAGGAGGTTAGTTAGTAGGAGCGGGTCCTTCATTGATGATTAGGCGAGTATGATCCCGAGGTTGGGTGTCCTCGCCATAGGTAACCGTGGTCCGGTCGCCGTTGCCGTATCCATTGCCATTACCATTGTCGAGGGCGTTAGTTCGGACGGCGAAGTTGTTGATGAGACTAAACCTTCTTCTCTGGTATGGGCCCCTTGACTCGGAAGAGGAAGCTTCCGATGTTGGTGGCCGAGGTCGAGCATTGTTCCGAGCTAGTTGTAGTTGAGCAACGACGCGCTGACTTTCGTTAAGTTGGCGCATAAGGTCGATGTTATTCCTTAGCGCTTGATTGAGCTCGACGGCTGTACTCTCATATTTTTCACTAAACGTACGGATTTGCGCTTGTGTTGCGGGCGCTTCGGGGTCCACAATAGGAGGTTTAGTTTCATTAGTGGCCGGGATGTCTGCCAGTTGAGGTTGTCGAGATGTACCGGCCTCGGGTGCGGCTGAAGAGCTGATTATTGTGTTCTTTGACTTCTTTACCATAGTATGCGGACTCGATAGCAGGTTAAGAAGGGAACCTTAAGCTTGACGAAGTCGAGATGGTAACGTGCAAGAAAGACGCAATATCCGAGTTTTCTCAGTGAAAGCACCAAATGTTGACGGCAAAAAATGTCGCAAACACCAAAGATTCCCAATTACCAAGAATTACAACTATGGTCGCGCAGACAAGAACATATTTGAAACATAAGCAGTAAATGACACAAGAGATTTATAGTGGTTCGGCCTTAGTAAGGGCCTACGTTCACTTTGAAGAGTCGTTGGAATATTATTAATCACTTGGAAGAAATTACAAGGTTGAGACTATCTCACGATATCTCATTACATTCATGCTTCATGATATATGATGTCATAATTATCATATATTGAATAATAAGGAAAAAGACAATCTTGTCCTCCTTTTCAAAGAGGAGATGCCATTAATGAAGCTTTATGGAGGTCTCTAAGCTCTAGAATTCTCCCCCTTTGAAGTGTGAGGCCATGGGGTATTTATAGGAAGTGGTTAGGTGGGGGTTAGGTAGAAGTAGGTAGAAATTGGGACCATCTTCCAGAAATTCGCGCCTCTTGCAATTGGCCTTCGAAAATTCGCACCTGGGCGAGGTGCGAAATTTCGCACCTGATAGGTGCGAAATTTCGCACCCGGCTGGGTGTGAAGCGGATTTTGGTGAGAGGATTTGTTAAGGCTAGTTGACTCCATCGGCGCGGCGTTGTGGCGGCGAAGGTGCGAGTTCTTGCCGGCGGGATCTTTCTTCTGTCCTTGCCTCTGCACTTCCTGAGTTTTGCCCTTGGCCCCGGCTTCACGCGATGGGTTGAATATAGCGCGTCTTGAGTACTTTTGGTGACCGGACCAAAAGGCCGGTTAACAGCTATACACAAAGCTATGCTATTTAAAACCGTGCTTTGATCATCAACCACAGGACTCTGCTTTTCAATAGAAGCCTTGATCCTTTGCAACTCATCATGCCACACTGACAGTTCACGCCATGCGACTGATGTCTATCGATATATAACCTCTGAGCTCGTACGTCTCAGTGAAGGGAGTTAAGCAAGAGAATAAATTCTCCACCACCAAACAGATATATATTTAATAGAGATCAATCAACACAAAATAAAATCCAATGTCAGACACAAATCCATTTAAAAGTTTGCTCTGGGTCTGAACGAAACCGGAGGCACCTTATTCCTCGTTCCATATGTCCAATACGGAAGAGAGGCCCTCGCATATCCGTCGATCGCCAAGTATGTCTGTACGATCACCACTTATTACCTCGTCTTGGGTCTACAACCCAACCAAGACATCAGTAATCATTTAAATGATGTGAAGACCTCCGGTCTTCAACACTGCCTTCATCGTCGACTTATCGTCGAATCAATTATTCAGAATGGTTATAAACCCGGCCTTTCTGAATAATTCACGTATCTTATAATCAAGTGCTATAAAATCACAACATACGCCTCATTCCAATTCTGAATATTCTTTTATTCAAATATTTTTTTCATTAGGGAAAGGTTCCCATTAATTTTATCAAAGATAAATTCTTTAAATTTATTCTTTAATCTTCCTTTGGTTATCAATTCAAACCAAATTAAGGTTTATCCAAACTAGTCGGAATTTGCGCACCTTACCGAAGTAATCGTTTGTTTTATTTCTCAATCCCAATCTATTCGTCCCATGGAGAAAAACTGGTAATACTCCATATCTAACACCATGGTGTTATCTGTAAATTTTATTACCATTTCACATTCAAATCTAATTAATGATTTAACTATCGCCTGGAGTAAAACTGGTGGTACTCCATACTTGATCATTTCCCAAATTCGATAATTTTAAATTATCACATTCTCTTTTCAATCTAATTAAAGATTCATTAAAACTCCACTTAGTTTTAATCTTCCAAAAATCAATATTAATGATTATTGAACTTTGGGAAATACAAACATGCCACATCGACAATCTACACTGCACCATTGATTTCTGCCGATATATTACTTCTAAGCTCGTATGTCTTAGAGAAGGGTGTTAAGCAAGAGAATAAATTCTTTGCCACCAAACAGTTGTATATTTAGCAGAGATCAACAGTACAGTTCGAAATACGATATTAGATGTAACGACATGCATTTTGCCCGACCTTAATCGATCGCTAGATCGATTAAAATCGTTCAAAACCCGCATACCTTAACTTTGGGAATACAATACATTAGAACAATAACAACATACTTTTATAAACATTACAATAATGTTACATCAGAGTACAGAATATCAGAGTACATCGATACATAAAATACAGCGGAAGGCTTATTATGATAAATTAATACAATACACAGCGGAAGACTTTCTATGCTCTGGACACAGCTTTAGGCTTCGATCCAGAATCCTGCTTAAGAGATAAATATCTGCAGAAAGCTACTCGACTGCCCGTGTAGAAAAGAGGGCACCCGAGTTTGCAAAGTGAAACAAACTACGAGTCAGTCATGGGACTGGTATGAGAAATCTTCTACTACATTACCTAATAAGGTGACAAATCACAGGACCGCGCCGCTAACGCGGAACGGGTTTACTCCATTGGATTGCCAGTGCATAATTAAATAAATTCTATACAAAATAACGCAATGCTACATAGAAAAATGTTAACATACAAAATATCTTTTATATGATATTTGAAGACATAGAAAAATGTTAACATATAAAATATTCTTTTATATGATATTTGAAGACATAGAAAAACGTTAACATGTAAAATATTCTTTTATATGATATTTGAAGACATAGAAAAATGATAACATATAAAATATTCTTTTATATGATATTTGAAGACATAGAAAAATGTTAACATATAAAATACTCTTTTATATGATATTTGAAAACATAGAAAATGTTAACATATAAAATATTCTTTTATATGTTATTAGAACGCATAGAAAAGGGTAAACAAATAAAATCTTCTTTTATTTGTCAGTAGAGTACATAAGGAAAGGGTATGGGAATAAAGTTGTTATATTAGTTGAAAACAAAGTGTACAATTTGTTAAAATAAAAGAGTTAAAAACAAGAACCACGTTTTTGTTAAATAAAAGAATTTAAAACAATATTGTCAAATTAGAGATTTTGAAACCAAAATGAACATTTTGATAAATTAGAATAGTTGAATTAGAAATATATATTTTTGGCCATTTAAAAGAATGTGACAAAATATACATTATTTCATTTAAAAGGAATGAAACCAAAAGAGACATTTTTGTTGATTTATCAAAGATAGACATTTTTGTTCATTTAAAATGAATAAACAAAAGATACATCTTTGTCCATTAAGAAGAAAGTATACATTTTTGTTCCTTAATAAGAATGAGACATTTTTGGTTTATTAAAAGAGAGAGACTTTTTTGTTAATTTATCAAAGATAGACATTTTTGTTCATTTAAAAGGATTAAACAAAAATAGACATTTTTGTTTATTAAAAAGGTTTAAAACAAGAATATACAGTTTTGTCATTAAAAAGTACATTTTTATTTACATTTTAGATGTAAATAAAAACATACAAATAAAGGTGACATTTTAATTTACATTTTAGATGTAATAAAAAAGATATAATAATTAATTAAAATTTAATTATTTTCTTGCCATTTGAAATCGATATATGTATGTGATGAAATCAGATCTGTGATTTGTAGATTGAAGTTTGTTTGTTGTTGTGATTGGTTTGCGATGCTCATATTTTGGTTAGATAAGTAATGTTAACATAGAAATATTATATTTCGTTAGATCAGCAACGTTAACATACAAATATAGTTTTAGTGTTTTGTCGAAATAGAATTGTCGACAAAACAAGATTATCATTTTGATCAGTTATATTAACAATAAAATATGATATGTCATTTATTTGAATTAGATCAACATAATATAATTTGTCATTTTTATGTTGAATTAGATCGACAAAATATGATTGGTCATTTATTCGAATTAGATCGACAAAATATGATTTGTCATTTATTTGAACTAGGATTAGAAAAAAAATTGTCATTTTGTTGAATTAGATCAACAAAATATGATTCGTCATTTTATTGAATTAGAATTGTGAAACAAAATGTCATTAGAATAAAAATGTCATTATATTGGAAATGTTATTAGAAGTCATAGGAAAATGCAAATATATAAAATACTGTAACGACACGCATTTTTCCCGACCTTAATCAATCGCTAGATTGATTAAAATCGTTCAAAACCCGCATACGTTAACTTTGGGAATACAATACATTAGAACAATAACATCAGACTTTTATAAACATTACAATAATGTTACATCAGAGTACAAAATATCAGAGTACAACGATACATAAAATACAGCGGAAGACTTATTACAATAAATTAAAACAATACACAACGGAAGACTTTCTATGCTCTGGGCACATCTTTAGGCTTCGATCCAGAATCCTGCTCAAGAGATAAATATTTGCTGAAAGCTACTCAACTGCCCGTGTAGAAAAGAGGGCACCCGAGTTTGCAAAGTAAAACAAACTACGAGTCATTCATGGGACTGGTATGAGAAATCTTCTACGACATTACCTAATAAGGTGACAAATCACAGGACCACGCCGCTAGCGCGGAACGAGTTTACTCCATTGGATTGCCAGTGCATAATTAAATAAATTCTATACAAAATAACCCAATGCTTTTTAGAAAAATGAAATCATTATGAGACTCAAGTCGCATCACACAATGCAACGCAAACTGGAGGATAGAGTTTTACATTATAATGATCAAACATGACTTGATACGTATAAAATAATATTTTAATATTATTGTTAGTGTCTAATCAGCTTTAGAAAATACTTCAAAGTAAATGTATCAATCCTAGATGGCATAGGTACCATATACTATGTCGCCATATATAGGTTTAGAATCAAAACCGCAGTGTTGTTTCCATCATGAAATCGAGGCTAGGGATCGTCCTCTCCGATTCGAACACTCTAGCAAATGCCTCAGGATCACACCTATGGGCAACCATTGGAGCGGTATGGCCGGTCCACACTTAACAATAGTGGATTAGTTATGCCTGAACACACGTTTTCCAGTTCCTTTGAACCTCAAATATGGCCACTAACAACCTATAAAACCAAGGTACCTCATAATCCATTATCCACATAAGTAAAAATGTCAGGGCTGGTAGGTCACTGACACCACTCTAGCTAGAAAGAAACGTGTGCACTCCCTACGGTCCATATCCCGTTTTTGACTCATACCGGGGTGTGAGGCTCGCGAAGTCACGCTATACACAAAGCTACGCCTAAACAGGCTATGCTTTGATCATCAACCACAAGGCCTGCTTTTCAACAAAAGCCTTGATCGTCTGCATCTTGGCATGCCACATTGTCAATCCATATCATACTATTGATTTCTACCAATATATAACTTCTAAGCTCGGTTTCAGATCTGGTCTACTCCATGCTGTAGATCTTGGAAAGGCGATTCCAACGCAACGAAAATCATTCAGTTTCATTGTTGTATGAAGGAGATATGTCGATTTATACGTAAAACAATTTAAACTCCAATTTAAATTAATTAATTAAAATTAAATTACCCCTCTTTCTTAATCATCTTCCTCCAGAAATCGGTCGTCACAAAAACCCATTTGAACGCCTTCCGAACCTCACCTGCGCATCGCCCCACGCCACACCAGACCGCGATCAGCCATCACCCAACTGAGCGCCGGAACGCCCCTCACCTCTGGCTGAAGCCATTGTCAACTCGGTTATTCCCAACGCCATAAAAACGGCCTCGAGCGGAGACCCTTCGCACCAGAAATTCACACGATTTGCTTTACTGTTTTCGATCACAACCATTCATATGGTAGAACTCAAATTGCTCTTTGATTCTGCAGTTGAATCCTTTGAGGATGGATTCACTGATTTCATGAATTTGGGAAGTAATTTTCGAAATGTTTTGGCCCTCGGTTTTGTTTATGGTGGCTGGCTCATTTAGGTTTAGGGTTTGCTAATTCTAGGTTTATTTATAATATTTTAATACTAATTTTTCCTAATTAATGATTTTGGCCCATAAACCCATAATAGCTTCAATTTCAGTCCAACAACAGTCATTCTTAGCTAATAACCCCCATTCCGGATCCAATGAACCATGTCCCGTCAGTCCAAACGAAAGTTTTCAGCCAGTTTTCTTTAATTTAAAATAAATACATTTATTATTTAATTTTAACCGTACAAATAAATTCACCGGGGACACATACGGCCTCTAAAAATTAGAGAAAAATATATTTGGCTTTGTTATGACGATACGGTCCTAACAAAACTACTTTCGTCGAATTTTGAGACCGTTTGAAAAATGGATATTTTCTAGTCGATTAAATTTGACCGAAACTGACAAAACACATTTTCTTTTACCACGCTCACATATTAATTCGAAAAATTCTGGAAAATTAAACTTAACAATAATTTGACATTCCGGTTCGAACAAAAGTGGTTTCGTCGAAAACAGAGATCGCTTGCAAAATGGCTATTATTATAGGGCTATATATTATATTAAATATATATAAATTCTACGGCGACTATTCTGAAATTTAAACTGGACATAACTTATAATTTCTAGAGTGAAATCTTAGTTTCTTATATTCATTAGAAAGATATGTTTAAACAAATTTAAATATTTCTTGTTTCGCCTAATTCTGATTTATTTTGAATCCTGTACATTTAGTTAAAGTTTAAAATCAAATTTTCAAACTACTGCGTTATTTCTAACTCCTTTTATAATGAAAATAAATATATTCATTTTAACTTCGATTAAAATAATTTTTTCATTGTTATTATATAAAATAAATTATTTTTAATTTTCAAAATCCTTTAAAATTTCAAAAATAAAAATTTTAAATTGGTCCCAAAATTCCGGGTTGTTACATTAGACATGTACTACTTTCTTTAACTGGGTTAAAGAACTAATGTCATTTAAAACACAGTTCACAATAAACCCAAAATCAAATTCCATTTATTATGGAATCTTCATGGAAAACATATCAATATATAATCGGTATCAATTTCCGTACCGACTAATAATATAAATGGAATAACGACAAAGCCTTTTAAATTCCATATATATTAACAATCTTCGTCCACAGAAGCTCACTTCGATTATTACCAAATCGAATTCCATTCAATTTCAATTTACTTATATTAAATTAAAAAACTTTACTTTGGAAAATTCCATCAAATCTTAATAAAAGATTTATTTATTCCAAATCACATTTCACTATTAATTTGAGTTAAAGAACAAGTGTTATTTAAAATACCGTTCACGATAAACCCAAAATCAACTTTCATTTCAATTCCAATTAAATGTTAATTAATAGGTAAACTTCTTTAAATCTTAATTAAAAGTTTTATTATTTTCTCAACTGGGTTTACGAACAGTGTTAATGAAGATACCATTCACGACAACCCCAAAATCCAATTTAATATTAAATACAAGGCTCTGAATAAAAATTATATCGGTTTATATTCAATATCAAATTCTGAATCTAACGGATATCATATTGGAAATAACGATATCTGTATCTTCCAAATTCCCATAACAATATCCGTATAGCCATGGAATCCAATATCGAAATATTCCAAAGATTATTTCCATTCTAACCCATTCCAATTTTTTCATTGGAAAATTCTGGTTATTTTAAAACCATTTCAAATCCAATTTTATTTCTTTAAAAATATTGGATTATTACACTAGTTAATAACTAGTTCATTTTTATAAAAATATATTTTTATCTTTATAAACATGGAATTTTTCATCCAAATTCTTTCCAAATCATTTATTATGATTTTGCCAAAATTATTGATATTTTTAATAATTTTATTAAGGCCCTTTCAGTCGATTTCCATAAATGATCATCGAACTGCACTTACAACTACCTTTTCTAGATTTGATTTGGACATAATTCCACATCCAACCGTTGGATTTCAAATCTCTTATATTCTTTGGAAAACTCTTTTTGATACGAACCCAACGGTTCCGGTTCTAGGAGAATCTGACATTCGGATCTCCCGTAGTGTCAATTCGAAGTCGATGGTCGAAATTCGCGAATGGTCGTGGCGTGGCGCGTTCTATTCGGGCCATTAAATATATATATATATAGATATAGATATAGATATATATATATCATCGATTTCCATTTAGAACGTATTTTATAAACTCGTTTTAAAATGTTTCCCACTTTCATTTCAATTATAAATCAAAATTGAATATTTCTTATCATTATAATATTTAAATGATATTATTGTCAAAATATCTGATTTTGAAATCATTTCCTTTTCGATATTCATTATAAAAATGAATAAAATCGATATAAATATCGTTCGCATTAAAATGGCACAAATCTACACTGTATATTTTAAAGTATCCTTCACTGAATATTATTTTAAAATATTCGTTATTTTAAAATATTTCCTTATTTTAAAATATTTGTTCCTTTTGAATTGGAATCAGACACAGTCAACTACCATATAATGTTATTCATATGGATTTCATACAACACATGCATACAACAACTATGATAAACAATAATCCATCATCCAGAGTGCATTCTACACTGTATAAGCATTAAATATAAATAATTAACGCTTACAACAATCTGTCAACCAATCCATTGACATACCACAAAACAATTGAGATTAGTGTACATCAAATATCATCCCAATACCCGTGTGGGGTTTCAATCAACAAACTTTGAACATTATTTATGCAATTGGGTTGAGACGACCCGAACTTCCCCGTGAAGGAAAGCACGGATAGAATTGAGGACAAGACAAAATAGAACGCAAACAGAAGGACATTTCATTGTTATTACAACAATTTCATCAGATACAAGAATATACAGAGTATAAATGAATAAATTACATTTGACAAATATCAGAGATTACAATAAATTACATAGCAGCGGAGAAAATATACAAAACACAACTGAAAGTGATACACGGATACAGAGCTTTCCGAGCATCGTTCCAGCTGTTAATCAGGACCCTGTGGATATAAATCTGCAAAACCAAAACTACTAGCTGCCCGTGCGGAAAATAGGGGCACCCAGAGTTTAGGTTAAAACAATAAACTCCAGGTCAGTCATGTGACTGGTGTGAGAACTAAAACAGTTATTAATATTGGTTTTAAAGTTAGGTAAATCAAGGGACCACGCCGTATAACACGGAACGGGTTTCCTCCCAAGAATACCAGTGCATAGAACAAACAGCGCAATGCTAAATAAAGAAAAATGAAGCTGTTATAAGACCCAGGTCCCATCACACAATGCAACGCAAGCCGGAGGATAGGGTTTTTACCTTATAACAGCCAAAGCATGCTTGATACGTTTAAAACACATTATTTGATACTATAATAAGTGTATAGTGTCAAAACAATTCAAATCATAAATATCAATCATAGGCGGCATGGGTACCATCTATCATGTCGCCATACTAGTTCTACAATTAAAACCGCAATATCACGTATTGGAAATTGGATTCCATCATGAGCCGAGGCAAGGGGCAAGCTCCTCTCCGCGTTCGAGACACTCTAGCAAGTGCCTCAGGACCCCACTATGATCCTTGAATCGGCTGGGCCGGTCCTCTCTTACTTTTGAGGATTAGTTATTCCTGAACACACGTTTCCCGGTCCTTACAGACCTAAATCCGAGGCGCCTCGTATCCAACAACCACACAGGTGAAAAGTATATAAATGTCAGGGCTGGTAGGTCACTGACACCACCCTAGCTAGAAAGAAACGTCGTGCTCTCCCAGCGGTCCGTCTCCCGTTTTTGACTCATACCGAGGTGTGAGGCTCGCGAATTCACGTTATACACAAAGCTACGCCACACAGGCCGTGCTTTGATCATCAACCACAAGACTTTGCTTTTCAACAGAAGCCTTGATCAATTGCCACTTACGCATGCCACATTGGCAATTCACTCCATGCGACTGATGTCCATCGATATACAACCTCTGAGCTCGTATGTCTCAGAGAAGGGCGTTAAGCAAGAGAATAAATTCTCTGCCGCCAAACAGATGTATATTTAATAGAGATCAATCAACACAGAATAAAATCCAATGTCGGACACACAATCCATTTACAAGTTCGTTCTGGGTCTGAACGAAACCAGAGGCACTTTCCTCGCATATCCATCGATCTCCAAGTACGTCTGGACGATCACCAACTGTTTCCCTCATCTTGGGTGTACAGCCCAATCAAGATCATCAGTAATCACCCAAACGATGTGAAGACTTCCGGTCTTCAACCACCGTCTTCTCTTCGACATCTCGTCGAATCGGTTATTCAGAATGGGTATAAACCCGGCCTTTCTGAATAACCCACGTATATAATAAACGAATGTTACACAAACACAACAAACGCCTCATTCCAATTCAGAATATTCTTTTATTCACAAAAACACATTCTTAGGGAAAGGTTCCCATTAATTTTATCAAAGATAAATTCTCCTAAATTTATTCTTTAATCTTCCTTTGGATATCATTTCAAACTAGTCGGGATTAGCGAACCACACCGAAGTAATTATTTGTTTTATTTTCCCAATCCCAACCTATATATCCCATGGAGCAAAACTGGCGATACTCCATATCTAACACCACGGTGTTATCGGTAAAATTAATTACCATTTCACGTTCAAATCTAATTAAAGATTTGACTATCGCTTTAGAGCAAAACTGGTGGTACTCCATTCTCGATCACCTTTCAGATTTGATAATTTAAATTATCAATTCACAATTTAATCTAATTAACGATTTCTTAAAACTCCACTTAGTTTTAATCTTCTCAAAAATCAATATTCTGTCTTTAACTGGGTTAAAGAACCAATGTCTTCTAAAACACGATTCACGACAAACCCAAATCACATTTGATATTAAATACAAGGCTCTGAATAGAAAATATATCGGTTTATATTCAATATCAAATTCTGAAACCAACATATATCGTATTGGAAATAACGATATAAAATATATCTTTCAAATTCCCATAACAATATCTGTATAGTCACGAAATCCAACATCGAAATATCCCGAAGATAATTTCGATTCAGCTCCAGTCCAATCCACGTATTGGAAATTATCGATTATTTTCAAAATCACTTTCAAATTCAATTGATTTATTTAAAAAATAAATTGATTTTAATTCTAGTTCAAAACTAGTTCATTTCGATAAAAATTCATTTTTACCTATTCAAATGTGGAATTTTCCAGCCCAATTCTTTCCAATTCACATATTATAATTTTACACAAATTATAGATATTTTTGATAATTTTATCAAGGCCCGTACAGTCGATTTCCAACAACGGCCATCGAACTGCACTTACAGCGACCTTTTTCGAATTTGATTTGGACATAATTCCAAATCCAACCGTTAGATTTCAAATTCCTAACATTTATTGGAAAGCTCTTTTCGATACGAACCCAACGGTTCCAGTTTTAGGAGAATCCGACGGTCGGATCTCCCGCAATGTCCGTTTGAAATAAATGGTCGAAATTCACGAACTGCCGCGGCGCGGCGCGTTCTATTCAGGCCATTATATATATAATATATATATATTATATATATTTCGTCGATTTCCTTTTAAAACGTATTTTATAAATCGTTTTAAATTCGTTTTCAAAACCTTTCAACACTACATTCAATTTCAAATCGATTTGATTTCAATTCAATTCAAATTCTAATTCGTTTCAATTTGAATTCATTTTTATTCAATTCGAATTCAAATTCACTTTCTATTCAATTCGAATTCATTTCAATTCAATTCGAATTTAAATTCACTTTCTATTCAATTCGAATCGAATTCATTTACAATTCGATTCGAATTCATTTACTATTCGATTCAATAAAATTTCAATTTGAATTTTTAATCTAATTTAATTTGAATTTCATTTCAAAATATTAAGTTTTGAAATCACTTTTCAATATTCATTATAAAACGAATAAAATCGATATATAAATGTCGTTCACGTCAAAATAGCGCATCTCTAATCCACACGGCTTTATATATTTCAATAAATTCGCTATTCTATTCAACAAATGAATATTTATCCCATTCAACACATGAATTTATATTTCTTTCAATCACACGACTAATCTCAACACATGAGTACTGTCAACACATCACTATTTTTGTTATGTAAAATATTTTATAAAACTAAGGTATCTATCCTTTGATTTTCAATTAGACTTCTACTGGGAAGTAGTTCTAATTTTAAATATGATAAAGATGTGAATTTTATTATTAAAATATTTCACTCAACACATGAACATCGTCAACACATGACTATTTTTATATTCAACACATGAATTTTCTTTTATAATATTCATTATTTCCCCGATTGGAATGAGGCCCAATCAATCATCATATAATGTTAATTATAGGGATTCCATACAACACACGTATATAATAGCATTGAAAAGTAATCAATCATCAACCAAAGTGCACTACACTGTATAAGCATCAAATATAGATATCGGACGCTTATAACAGCCTGTCAATCGACCGATCGACATATTTAATAAATCAGGATGAGTGAACTTCAATTTCATCCCAACACCCGTGTGGGGTTTCAAACAATCAAACACAGATTTTATTTGTGCAGTTGGGCGACGTGTAAAATTTATCGACCCAACCGATATCAGTCAAATCAGTGTATACAAACAAATCGGCCGATTTGTTTATAAATATTTATTTATTCACTTTCACGTTAAAAATTATATTTTTAACGATCAAACTATTTTATTTTAACACTTGAATTTCTATTCAGTTCATTTATTCAATAAATGATTATTTTTATTTTTCTAACATATTTTAGAAAATTTCGGCGGCATAACGGCACGATACTAGAAACGGGACGAGGCCTAGCCTTATCCCTGGTCTAGTGAAGGCCCACGCCATTCACACATCAATCAAATCAATTTCAATTCACCAAACAATTCAATTCAAACCCAACAAACTAACCAACTACTTAACCAACCATTTAACAAACAAGCCATCCATGGTCTGTGGATGACGGGTGTCGGGTGCTACTAAACACCGTCTACATCCTAGTATATATATATAACTAGAAAAAGAATTTTGAGTGAGAAGTTCTCACAGAAAGCTATCCCAACTTCACGACACTTTATTTAGAGAAATCTTCTTCGTTATCCCATCTTCGTCATCTTCGTTGCCCGTAGTCACTATATACACAAAAATCACATTTTTATATTTTGATCTCTTTAAAATAAAAATCATATTTTTATTTATTCACTTTCAATTTAGAAATCATATTTTTATAATCACTTCATATATTTAAAAATCGAATTTTTCACTATGCTATTCAATATATAAAAATCGAATTTTTACTACTATGATGTTCAATATATAAAAATCATATTTTACTTCTCCATTTTCTATATAAAGATCTCGCCTTTTTACATAAAAAGATTTTAGCTTTTCAAATATAAAGACTGAACTTTTTCTAATTTAAAGATTTCACCTTTTCTAATTTAAAGATTTCACCTTTTCAAAAATATAGATTTCATCTTTATAAAAATCATCACTTTATTTCAACATATATAAAATAAAAATCAGATTTTTATTTCGCTACATATACAAAGATGATATCTTTATATTCTCTATCCTATAAAGATTATATTTTTAATACTTTAAAAATATAAAAATCATATTTTTAATATTTTTATATAGTAAAGACTATATTTTTAATACTTTAAAAATATAAAAATCATATTTTTACTTCCATGTTATATAAATGATTACATTTTTATAACTTTACAACATAAATAAAAAAACCAGTTTTTAAGGTAAATAAAAATCAGAATTTAAAGTAGATAAAATTCAGTTTTTAAAATAAATAAAATTCAGTTTTCTGTTTATATAAAATAAAAATAAATAAATAAATTAAAAAACTTACGGGGGGGGGGGGGGGGGGGGGAACTGTGCTGAGAGGTGGTCGGAGGAGGGAGTTCGCCGGAGCGGTGGGGTGGCGCGGCATCGGGTGGAGGAAGAAGGGGGAGGAGAAGAAGAAGGCGGCGGCGCGTTGTAGGGGAGGCAGGGGGTCGCGACGTGGAGGAGAAGGGGGAAGAGGGGCGGAGGTTGACTGCGAGGGGGAGGGGAAGGAAGGAGGCGGCGGAAAGAGGGGGGGGGGGGGTTCGGCGGTGTTCCGCCTGGGGCGGCGGCGGCCGTCGCCCACCATTTTTCTTTTTTTTTCTGAATTCATTTAAACGGGGGGGGGGGGGGGGGCAGAGTTAAAAAGGGGGAGAAATATATTTTATATATTATTTATTTTATTATTTTATTATGAAAAAGTTGACTTTTACATACGACCTCGAAACGAGGCCCACCGCCTGCCGTCCATAGCGTTTTACCCCCTTCCGAACTCAATGGGATATGTATCGTAAGCTGATTTGATCGTTTGAATCAGTTTCCGTTTAATTTACATTTAAATCACTATATTCAATTTTAAACGTACATTTCAAATTACCGGGGTCGCATACGAACTCTAAAAATTCTCGAAAAATATTTTCTAGCTTCGTATTGACGATACGGTCCTAACAAAACTAGTTTCGTCGAATTCTGAGACCATTAGAAAAATGGCCAATTTCCAGTCGATTAAAATCAACTAAAACTGGTCAAACGCGTTTTCCTTTGCCACGCTCACATATTGATTCGAAAAATTACGAAATTTGGAATCTAGCAATAATTCAACATCACGGACCCAACAAAACTGGTTTCGTCGAAATCCGAGGTCATTTGCAAAATGTCCATTTTTAAGGGCCTGAATTCCATAGCGACTATTCAGAATTTTCAACTGGACATATCTTTTGATTCCCGATATGAAATCTTGATTTTTCGGATTCGTTGGAAAGATATCATCAATTAGATCCTAATGTTTTTGGTTTCACTAAAATCCGGATTGTTTTGCACCCGGTACATTCAATTGAAGTTTGAAATCGAATTATCGAACTACCGCGCCATTTTCAATTCCTTTTATAATTATATAAAATTTTATATTCTAACGACGACGTATATAATATATACGTCGAATTCTATTCAAAATAAATTTCTCGTCGATATTATTTAAAATAATTCATTTTAAATATTAAAAATTCGCTAAAATCGCCAAAATAAAAATTTTAAACTGGCCCAGATTTTCCGGGTTATTACAATCTCCCCCACTTAAAACTTTTCGTCCCCGAAAAGGAACAAAGTCGAAAGTGGTTTGATTATTAAGCTCTACGCTCGATTTGGCTTTCGTTCTCCAACTTTTCAGTTTCTGAGAATTTTCAAAATTTCAAAAATTTGGCTAACACCCTAAATTTTCGAAAAATTTCGCCATAACCTCCCCTGCACCGGGAGCATCGGGGAATTTCAAATAGCTTCCCCGGTCCTTCAGATCTCAAAAAGAAAAAGAAAAAGCCAAGCGGCTAGCCAATAGGCTCACAAAATCATCATCACCCAAACAAAACAGTAAATTATGTAGTAAACATGTACCTATTTGTCGGGCAAACAAATTTTATTCTTCGGCTCTAGCCTCCTTGCTATGACCTGTTCAATGTAAGTATATGTATATGCAAACAAATGCGACCAATTTTCAATACAATTCAATATTTGATTCAATAAGGCTAAATGGATAAAAATTAGCAAACAAATAAACAAGCAACTCAAACATCAATCAATTAGTGGATTAGAATTTCAAATTCATAATTTGATATATATACAGAAAATCATGTTTTTGATGCCAATTCACAACAATGTGTTCTAACTATATAAGTTTTGGTTCTCACACCAGCCTAATGGAAATATATAGAAATCACACCTTCGAAACACGAACATAAATACTGATGATGTAGCTACAATCATCAGAATCATCTTCGGGTGTCTAGAATGTGACTCTATATCTATCCAATATATTAAAACTTCGAATATACGTTCATGACGCGTATACGCGAAATCTATATATACTCGATTGTCCATATTCAAAATAATTAAATAATCAAATACGTATAAAGCGATTTAAATTTTAAAAACAAAATTGTTTTCATTTGGAAAATATACCCTTCACACTCGTTCTAGGATACTACTGATCCTATCTCTAACGAGTCATTCTAATTGGATATTACTAATCCAATATCTGATGAATTCTTTCGTATGGTTCTAATGTGTCTTGTTCTCGAGCTCTGTAAACCAAAGCTCTGATACCAAACTGAGACGACCCGAACTTCCCCGTGAAGGAAAGCACGGATAGAATTGAGGACAAGACAAAATAGAACGCAAACAGAAGGACATTTCATTGTTATTACAACAATTTCATCAGATACAAGAATATACAGAGTATAAATGAATAAATTACATTTGACAAATATCAGAGATTACAATAAATTACATAGCAGCGGAGAAAATATACAAAACCCAACTGAAAGTGATACACGGATACAGAGCTTTCCGAGCATCGTTCCATCTGTTAATCAGGACCCTGTGGATATAAATCTGCAAAACCAAAACTACTAGCTGCCCGTGCGGAAAATAGGGGCACCCAGAGTTTAGGTTAAAACAATAAACTCCAGGTCAGTCATGTGACTGGTGTGAGAACTAAAACAGTTATTAATATTGGTTTTAAAGTTAGGTAAATCAAGGGACCACGCCGTATAACACGGAACGGGTTTCCTCCCAAGAATACCAGTGCATAGAACAAACAGCGCAATGCTAAATAAAGAAAAATGAAGCTGTTATAAGACCCAGGTCCCATCACACAATGCAACGCAAGCCGGAGGATAGGGTTTTTACCTTATAACAGCCAAAGCATGCTTGATACGTTTAAAACACATTATTTGATACTATAATAAGTGTATAGTGTCAAAACAATTCAAATCATAAATATCAATCATAGGCGGCATGGGTACCATCTATCATGTCGCCATACTAGTTCTACAATTAAAACCGCAATATCACGTATTGGAAATTGGATTCCATCATGAGCTGAGGCAAGGGGCAAGCTCCTCTCCGCGTTCGAGACACTCTAGCAAATGCCTCAGGACCCCACTATGATCCTTGAATCGGCTAGGCCGGTCCTCTCTTACTTTTGAGGATTAGTTATTCCTGAACACACGTTTCCCGGTCCTTACAGACCTAAATCCGAGGCGCCTCGTATCCAACAACCACACAGGTGAAAAGTATATAAATGTCAGGGCTGGTAGGTCACTGACACCACCCTAGCTAGAAAGAAACGTCGTGCTCTCCCAGCGGTCCGTCTCCCGTTTTTGACTCAAACCGAGGTGTGAGGCTCGCGAATTCACGTTATACACAAAGCTACGCCACACAGGCCGTGCTTTGATCATCAACCACAAGACTTTGCTTTTCAACAGAAGCCTTGATCAATTGCCACTTACGCATGCCACATTGGCAATTCACTCCATGCGACTGATGTCCATCGATATACAACCTCTGAGCTCGTATGTCTCAGAGAAGGGCGTTAAGCAAGAGAATAAATTCTCTGCCGCCAAACAGATGTATATTTAATAGAGATCAATCAACACAGAATAAAATCCAATGTCAGACACACAATCCATTTACAAGTTCGTTCTGGGTCTGAACGAAACCAGAGGCACTTTCCTCGCATATCCATCGATCTCCAAGTACGTCTGGACGATCACCAACTGTTTCCCTCATCTTGGGTGTACAGCCCAATCAAGATCATCAGTAATCACCCAAACGATGTGAAGACTTCCGGTCTTCAACCACCGTCTTCTCTTCGACATCTCGTCGAATCGGTTATTCAGAATGGGTATAAACCCGGCCTTTCTGAATAACCCACGTATATAATAAACGAATGTTACACAAACACAACAAACGCCTCATTCCAATTCAGAATATTCTTTTATTCACAAAAACACATTCTTAGGGAAAGGTTCCCATTAATTTTATCAAAGATAAATTCTCCTAAATTTATTCTTTAATCTTCCTTTGGATATCATTTCAAACTAGTCGGGATTAGCGAACCACACCGAAGTAATTATTTGTTTTATTTTCCCAATCCCAACCTATATATCCCATGGAGCAAAACTGGCGATACTCCATATCTAACACCACGGTGTTATCGGTAAAATTAATTACCATTTCACGTTCAAATCTAATTAAAGATTTGACTATCGCTTTGGAGCAAAACTGGTGGTACTCCATTCTCGATCACCTTTCAGATTTGATAATTTAAATTATCAATTCACAATTTAATCTAATTAATGATTTCTTAAAACTCCACTTAGTTTTAATCTTCTCAAAAATCAATATTCTGTCTTTAACTGGGTTAAAGAACCAATGTCTTCTAAAACACGATTCACGACAAACCCAAATCACATTTGATATTAAATACAAGGCTCTGAATAGAAAATATATCGGTTTATATTCAATATCAAATTCTGAAACCAACATATATCGTATTGGAAATAACGATATAAAATATATCTTTCAAATTCCCATAACAATATCTGTATAGTCACGAAATCCAACATCGAAATATCCCGAAGATAATTTCGATTCAGCTCCAGTCCAATCCACGTATTGGAAATTATCGATTATTTTCAAAATCACTTTCAAATTCAATTGATTTATTTCAAAAATAAATTGATTTTAATTCTAGTTCAAAACTAGTTCATTTCGATAAAAATTCATTTTTACCTATTCAAATGTGGAATTTTCCAGCCCAATTCTTTCCAATTCACATATTATAATTTTACACAAATTATAGATATTTTTGATAATTTTATCAAGGCCCGTACAGTCGATTTCCAACAACGGCCATCGAACTGCACTTACAGCGACCTTTTTCGAATTTGATTTGGACATAATTCCAAATCCAACCGTTAGATTTCAAATTCCTAACATTTATTGGAAAGCTCTTTTCGATACGAACCCAACGGTTCCGGTTTTAGGAGAATCCGACGGTCGGATCTCCCGCAATGTCCGTTTGAAATAAATGGTCGAAATTCACGAACTGCCGCGGCGCGGCGCGTTCTATTCAGGCCATTATATATATAATATATATATATTATATATATTTCGTCGATTTCCTTTTAAAACGTATTTTATAAATCGTTTTAAATTCGTTTTCAAAACCATTTCAACACTACATTCAATTTCAAATCGATTTGATTTCAATTCAATTCAAATTCTAATTCGTTTCAATTTGAATTCATTTTTATTCAATTCGAATTCAAATTCACTTTCTATTCAATTCGAATTCATTTCAATTCAATTCGAATTTAAATTCACTTTCTATTCAATTCGAATCGAATTCATTTACTATTCGATTCGAATTCATTTACTATTCGATTCAATAAAATTTCAATTTGAATTTTTAATCTAATTTAATTTGAATTTCATTTCAAAATATTAAGTTTTGAAATCACTTTTCAATATTCATTATAAAACGAATAAAATCGATATATAAATGTCGTTCACGTCAAAATAGCGCATCTCTAATCCACACGGCTTTATATATTTCAATAAATTCGCTATTCTATTCAACAAATGAATATTTATCCCATTCAACACATGAATTTATATTTCTTTCAATCACACGACTAATCTCAACACATGAGTACTGTCAACACATCACTATTTTTGTTATGTAAAATATTTTATAAAACTAAGGTATCTATCGTTTGATTTTCAATTAGACTTCTACTGGGAAGTAGTTCTAATTTTAAATATGATAAAGATGTGAATTTTATTATTAAAATATTTCACTCAACACATGAACATCGTCAACACATGACTATTTTTATATTCAACACATGAATTTTCTTTTATAATATTCATTATTTCCCCGATTGGAATGAGGCCCAATCAATCACCATATAATGTTAATTATAGGGATTCCATACAACACACGTATATAATAGCATTGAAAAGTAATCAATCATCAACCAAAGTGCACTACACTGTATAAGCATCAAATATAGATATCGGACGCTTATAACAGCCTGTCAATCGACCGATCGACATATTTAATAAATCAGGATGAGTGAACTTCAATTTCATCCCAACACCCGTGTGGGGTTTCAAACAATCAAACACAGATTTTATTTGTGCAGTTGGGCGACGTGTAAAATTTATCGACCCAACCGATATCAGTCAAATCATTGTATACAAACAAATCGGCCGATTTGTTTATAAATATTTATTTATTCACTTTCACGTTAAAAATTATATTTTTAACGATCAAACTATTTTATTTTAACACTTGAATTTCTATTCAGTTCATTTATTCAATAAATGATTATTTTTATTTTTCTAACATATTTTAGAAAATTTCGGCGGCATAACGGCACAATACTAGAAACGGGACGAGGCCTAGCCTTATCCCCGGTCTAGTGAAGGCCCACGCCATTCACACATCAATCAAATCAATTTCAATTCACCAAACAATTCAATTCAAACCCAACAAACTAACCAACTACTTAACCAACCATTTAACAAACAAGCCATCCATGGTCTGTGGATGACGGGTGTCGGGTGCTACTAAACACCGTCTACATCCTAGTATATATATATAACTAGAAAAAGAATTTTGAGTGAGAAGTTCTCACAGAAAGCTATCCCAACTTCACGACACTTTATTTAGAGAAATCTTCTTCGTTATCCCATCTTCGTCATCTTCGTTGCCCGTAGTCACTATATACACAAAAATCACATTTTTATATTTTGATCTCTTTAAAATAAAAATCATATTTTTATTTATTCACTTTCAATTTAGAAATCATATTTTTATAATCACTTCATATATTTAAAAATCGAATTTTTCACTATGCTATTCAATATATATAAATCAAATTTTTACTACTATGATGTTCAATATATAAAAATCATATTTTACTTCTCCATTTTCTATATAAAGATCTCGCCTTTTTACATAAAAAGATTTTAGATTTTCAAATATAAAGACTGAACTTTTTCTAATTTAAAGATTTCACCTTTTCTAATTTAAAGATTTCACCTTTTCAAAAATATAGATTTCATCTTTATAAAAATCATCACTTTATTTCAACATATATAAAATAAAAATCAGATTTTTATTTCGCTACATATACAAAGATGATATCTTTATATTCTCTATCCTATAAAGATTATATTTTTAATACTTTAAAAATATAAAAATCATATTTTTAATATTTTTATATAGTAAAGACTATATTTTTAATACTTTAAAAATATAAAAATCATATTTTTACTTCCATGTTATATAAAAGATTACATTTTTATAACTTTACAACATAAATAAAAAAACCAGTTTTTAAGGTAAATAAAAATCAGAATTTAAAGTAGATAAAATTCAGTTTTTAAAATAAAGAAAATTCAGTTTTTAAAATAAATAAAATTCAGTTTTCTGTTTATATAAAATAAAAATAAATAAATAAATTAAAAAACTTACGGGGGGGGGGGGGGGAACTGTGCTGAGAGGTGGTCGGAGGAGGGAGTTCGCCGGAGCAGTGGGGTGGCGCGGCATCGGGTGGAGGAAGAAGGGGGAGGAGAAGAAGAAGGCGGCGGCGCGTTGTAGGGGAGGCAGGGGGAGGGGGTCGCGACGTGGAGGAGAAGGGGGAAGAGGGGCGGAGGTTGACTGCGAGGGGGAGGGGAAGGAAGGAGGCGGCGGAAAGAGGGGGGTTCGGCGGTGTTCCGCCTGGGGCGGCGGCGGCCGTCGCCCTCCATTTTTCTTTTTCTTTTTTCTTTTTTTTTCTGAATTCATTTAAACGGGGGGGGGGGGGGGTAGAGTTAAAAAGGGGGAGAAATATATTTTATATATTATTTATTTTATTATTTTATTATGAAAAAGTTGACTTTTACATACGACCTCGAAACGAGGCCCACCGCCTGCCGTCCATAGCGTTTTACCCCCTTCCGAACTCAATGGGATATGTATCGTAAGCTGATTTGATCGTTTGAATCAGTTTCCGTTTAATTTACATTTAAATCACTATATTGAATTTTAAACGTACATTTCAAATTACCGGGGTCGCATACGAACTCTAAAAATTCTCGAAAAATATTTTCTAGCTTCGTATTGACGATACGGTCCTAACAAAACTAGTTTCGTCGAATTCTGAGACCGTTAGAAAAATGGCCAATTTCCAGTCGATTAAAATCAACTAAAACTGGTCAAACGCGTTTTCCTTTGCCACGCTCACATATTGATTCGAAAAATTACGAAATTTGGAATCTAGCAATAATTCAACATCACGGACCCAACAAAACTGGTTTCGTCGAAATCCGAGGTCATTTGCAAAATGTCCATTTTTAAGGGCCTGAATTCCATAGCGACTATTCAGAATTTTCAACTGGACATATCTTTTGATTCCCGATATGAAATCTTGATTTTTCGGATTCGTTGGAAAGATATCATCAATTAGATCCTAATGTTTTTGGTTTCACTAAAATCCGGATTGTTTTGCACCCGGTACATTCAATTGAAGTTTGAAATCGAATTATCGAACTACCGCGCCATTTTCAATTCCTTTTATAATTATATAAAATTTTATATTCTAACGACGACGTATATAATATATACGTCGAATTCTATTCAAAATAAATTTCTCGTCGATATTATTTAAAATAATTCATTTTAAATATTAAAAATTCGCTAAAATCGCCAAAATAAAAATTTTAAACTGGCCCAGATTTTCCGGGTTATTACATGGGTGATGTGTAAAATTTTTTGTCCCAATCAATGTTAGTCAAATGTGTGTACATAAACAAATCGTTCGATTTGTAAATGAATATTAATTATTATTTCAGAAGAATTTTATGTCATTCATATATACATTAAAAATTATATTTTTAACGATAAAATATTTTATTAAACACATGAATATTTTATATAATTCATTCATTCAACAAAATTGGTATTTTTATTGTTTAAACATTTTATTCAACACATGAATATCTTATATAACTCATATATAATTTAAAAATAAAATGTTTAACTAACCGTTATATTTCTAACATATTTTAGAAATTTTTGGCAACATAACGGTGCGATACTAGAACCAGAATAAGGTCTAGCCTTATCCCTCGCCTAATACTGGCTCGTGCCATACACATACCAATTCCAATCAATTCAATTAACATCCCAAATCAAATTCAACCAATTTCTTAATAGGGTTGCCAAACCCTATTAATTAACTATCAATTAAATAAAACAACAACCAAACATCCATGGTTTCAGTCAAAGGTGTCGGGTGCTACTAAGCACTATCTGCATCGTAATATATATTTAACTGTAATATAAATTAGAGTGAGAAGGAGTTCTCACCTTTGGTTTCCACTCCGTTATTCTTTATTGGATGGTCTGGATTCCGTTTTGCTTCCAGTCAGTTCCATCATAATTTGTTTCATGCGGTTTATATTAAAAATCACATTTTTCAAATTGCTACTACATATATAAAAATCATATTTTTATATCGCTATTATATATATATAAATCATAATTTTATTATGCTATTCATATAATAAAAATCATATTTTTATTATGTTATTCATATATTAAAAATCATATTTTTATATTATTAAAACGATCCTTTATATAAATTTAAAAACAATGTTATATATATTAAAAATCACATTTTTAACAATGCTTTTCATATAAAAAATCTGATTTTTAAATAATGCTATACATATTAAAAATCCTATCTTCAGAATGATGTATATATATTTTAAAAACAAAATTATTTATATTTTTAAAACAATGATATTTATATTTTAAAAGCAACCCTATTTATATTTTTTAAACAAGCTTTTTCAAATAAAAAAATCACATTTTAAAAATCAGGCTTGTTCATAAAAAACCACATTTTAAAAATCAGGTTTTTTCATATAAAAATCACATTTTAAAAATCAAGATTTTTCATATAAAAATCAGAAAAGAAAAATCAATGCTAATTCATTCGCCTTTAAACCACTGTCTTCTTTGTTCCAAAAATGAAATGGGGCTGCTGTATCTCGATTTGAAGGAGACACGCCGGAAAAAGCTCCCTCAATGCTGGCGGTGGCGCCTCCCTCGCGCCCTCAGGTGTTTGTAGGCATGGGCGAAGCGCCTCCGGGGTTGAACGGAGGTCGTGACGTGTAACAACCTATAATTTCCATATATTTAAAGTTTACATTTGGTATAAATAAATTGAATGATAATGGTTAAAATGTGAGTCTTGATGATTTTGATAATAACAATTATTTGAATAGAATATATATATAAAATTTTAATTTAACTTATATTATTATTTGTTGAATTTTTATTAATATTAGAATAATTGAATAAGATTTGAGTTGTTTAGTTTATAACTGAAATTTAGACGTCACATTGTCATTAACCAAATTTGGAAATTTAAATACTTGAAATCCATTTATAAAGTTGATTCGAAGTTAATTTTAATGATTTAGTATAAAATGGAATTTTAATTTAGTTATGTTGACTAAGAATCATAATTTTGAATTTAAGTATTTATGAATTCGAATGGAATTTGTATTATTTAATTTATAACTGATATTGAAATGTTAATTGTAAATAAATGACTTTTGGGAACTTAAAAATTTATGGAATCGATTTATAAAATTTATTTAAGTTATAATTGAATTAAAATGGAATTTAGTAAATATTTAAATTGAATTAAAATAGTTAATTGAATAATTGAATATTTTATTTATTAATTTACTATGAAATTTAACTATTTTGGCGACTGTCTCGGAATCCGACGAAACCAGCTTCATCAGATCCGAAACGGTGAATTATTGTAGAGTTTCAAATTGTGTTACAATCGAACTTGTCGATTGACCGTATGGGATAAAATGTGAAAGGCATCAGTGTAATATGATAATGGTTGTTTCTCATATTAGACTCTCTATATACGTGATAATAAAATTCCATATCCACCTTATTAGCCCATTATCATTATATGTATATTTTCCTTCTCCAAGAAATTTTTTAATGGCTAAAACTTATTTTCAAAACCCCAGCAAATAAAAATCCAAACTTTGAAAATCAAATCTTCCCAAACCATAGCAAATTATATATCAAATCGAAGCACTCGACGATACGAAGCTGCGGGTACAACAAGTTTCGACATGCAGTGCCTGATGTTGCCGGAAATCAATGGTCAAAGTTCGAATTCGCGGAACCCTAATTTCGAAATTCGGGGTTTTCGATTTGTGACCTAATCGAAGAATTGCAGATTTGGGTTTTGTTGAGGAGGGCCATATGATTTCAATGGTGGTAGCGACAACGTTTGGAAGTGACTAGGGTGTACGAATTTGGTATTTTATGGTTCGATTTTCCCTTCATTAGAGGTGGCGGCGCAGTCGATTGAAGGCACCAGAGGTGATGGCGTTGGGATGGTTGGGTGCGGATTTGATGAGGCTCGCGATGGATTTGGTCTCGTTCGGTTTCATGATCGGAGTTGGATGTTAGAGGCGGTCGAAGTTCTCGGTTTGGGATCCTTTTTGTTTGAAGTTACTGTAACACAGAGGAAACAAAGCGGGAATTTGGCAGAGGGAAGAAGGTGACGTGTCGGCTTGTTATTTGTCCATTTTTGTTTTAATTATATATATATATATGTGTGTGTGTGTGTGTGTGTGTGTCGAATGTTCTAACGTCCACAACTTTCACATGCAAGCTCGGATTTGGACGCGGTTGGGTGCGTTGGAATCGTGGCAAAATTGCGGACGATCTAAGACTGGTTTGGCTACATTTGGAGACTGTAAAATTTTGGGCTTTGCTTGGACGTTTGATCAACTAAAGACCCAAAGGTGAGTGATTTCCTCGCTCACGATTATCTGAATTATTCCCGTATTTACTAAATTAAATTATGAAATAAGTTCGGTTGCATGGTTGTGATTGATTGTGAATGGTTGTTTAAAATTGACATGCAAGTGTGTTAACATGCAAATGGAAGCCGATAATTAATTATTTAAATTTAATTTAATTTATAGTTGAAACATGACTCTTGTAATCAGTGAAATAGGTTAATACTTATCAATTGGACGGAATGGTTGTGATGGATGTTTTGGTTGAAATTGATTACTGAATTGATATTGACACTGCTAATGCTTCATATTCAGTATATTGTATTGCATGTTTATTGTAATGATTAATCCCAATTTACCCTTGATCTTATGGGTATCTAATAAACCCGGGATTTATCGATTTAAAATAAATTAAGAACACAGGTTGAAATGATAAATATCTTTGACCATGTTATGGACTGAAATGATATATATCCATCCCTGGAATATTGAAAAATTAAATTAATATCTCTTAGCCACAGGATAGAAAAATTATATATAGACATCGTTTGGTTAAGTGATTTTTTTTCAAACATTCGAAATTCTGTTCGATGGAATTTTATTTAAAGGAAATGTTTTAATTTGGATGAATTTTATTTTCTTTTAAAACATGAATCTTAAATGATTATGAAATTTTCAAGGGAATTATCCAAAACAAATTGAGAATCTTAAAATGGGATTTTAAGTATGTCTTGGGGTTACAAATTTATGGTAAAATGTGAAATTGATAAATATTCCACGAATTAAGTTTTGGAAATGAAAGTTATTTGAGTATATTCGGAATTACTTCAAATTTGATATGAATTTGGGTTGAATCCTATAAATCAAATGGTTGGTTTGAATGGTGTTGGAAACAAGAATTGAAACTATGTAAACTCCACTGAACCTGGAGTATAGATTCAAGTATTTGAAATTCGGAAGAAAGGAACAATTACGGTTTAAAGAATTTTATTGATAAAGATTATATATATATATATATATATATATGTATATACACACACACACACTCTACTTGATTTCAAATAAACTATTCCTTTTCTTAAAATTTATTTATTAAAAATTTTAATCTATAAACTATTTTGTTATAAATAAATTTCCCTCATATTTTATTACTTAAATTATTTATTAAACTTTTAATTTATATATATACATAGCGATTTAAATTATCTTATTTTATTCTAACTACTATATTATATATATATATATATATATTGTTGGCTAGCTTTTGGACTAAGCCACCAAGATTCACACATATGTTCACTATTGAATTTTACTTGTAGACGTCATCAAACTCCGATCGTGGTCGCCAAGCCTTCACCGGATCATGACGCTGCTGCTACTCTCCCCCCATTCGCGATCATCATGGGCAATCCGATCAATCCTCTCACGAGACCCACGATCTGATCCCTGAAGTTGAGAAATGAAGACTACGACTAAGTCTACAACGATCCAAAAATGCAGGATCTCGCGACACCTGTCCCCAACTGTCACATTGACTATTTCTCCATCAGGCTACGAACCCATCCGAGATCATCGGGATTTGTGACACGTATGACCACGATCCATCTGCAAATATCATCTATAAATAGCCCCAGACTTGGCATTTTTGGGGACCTTTTTTGGCAATTGACAGCTCTGATTCCACCATAATCATATCTCCATTATTTTTACTCAGAATTATCTTGAATTTACTGAGTGAATCAATATTGTAAAATTGAGGTTGAGAGATAAATCATTGGTTGTACTCGAATCTTAAGTATAATCATTGATATAAAGTGGACGTAGGCTATTTAATGCCGAACCACTATAAACATGTGTCTTTTCTATTTTTCCTTGCATTTATTCTGATATTAATCTCCCCTAAATTATAACAACTCGGGTGTTAGGCCCAATTTTGGATCTAACATTTTGGTGCTTTCACTGAGAATGAAGTCTCAGCATATTGGATTGTAGTTCTATTTTTTGGATATTCAAGTCCAAAGAAAACCATCCAAAACTCCACTGTTTCGATTTTTGAAGATTTCAGTAAAGCTCGGATATAATGGCTGGAAAGAAGTCCAAGGAAGTACGAACTTCGCAAGCGAATGAAGCTGCGAACGAAGAAATTAAAGAAAGCGCGCATGAACAGGTCGAGGAAGAGCTCTTAGATCGTGGTAATGTTAGGGCGATCCAATCCAGTGATGGAGCAACGAACCAGACGGTTGAAGGGGTTACTACCCGATCGTAAGACCACGCGGCGATCCCTCCGGCACCTATCACCACGACCCACGTCAAGGGGGTACCACGTGCTACTAGCCTAGGAGGACCACGATCTGAACTGACAATCAGACTACTACCCGACCTAGGAAGGAAATTATGGCTCATTTTGCTCGTGCTGGTACTTCCGCTCAACCCGGTTCAAGTTCCTTGTGTATAAGAGAAGATGAAGATGACCAGTTCGACCCTTCTGCTCCAGTTACCAAAGGAATTTTGACTCGAATACTTGAAGCATTGGACAGACAAACTGATGAATTGGCCGCCCAAAGGCAGGAGAGCTTATTGTTGCGTCAGAATATTACTGCCTTAGGTAGATGAATTGATGATATTCAAAGGTAGGTTTCGCCACCTCCAGCTTACCCTTTATCCCCGGAATATACATCCTCATCTGAAGAACGTCGGAGAAACCGACGATGGCCTCCATTGGAAAGGGCTGAGAATATAGAAGTGCTTAATCAGGAAACCAATAACCGTAACTTAAATGAGCCCATACTGCCGCCTAGGAATGGAGGCGTTATTGATCCTGCTCAGAATCGACCTGTTCCCCCTGCTCGTCGTGCGACTGATCTCGGCAATAGGGGCAAGGGAGTTCTGTCCAGGACCCATACCTTGCAGCAACACGTCAAAGAAATGCTGGAGGAGCTCGCCGGGCAAGAAGTACTGATCCCGAATCCACTCTGGCCCATGCGGATGTCAAAGCCATGATTTGGCAAATGATGGTGGAAAGTCACGGACAAAGAACCGAAGACTGGGGTATAGGCCGTAGTCATTCGCCTTTTACAGATGATATTTTAGAGGTCCGATTCCCGAGGAAATTTAACATGCCATCCATGAACCGTTATGCGGGAAAGGCTGATCCAGTTCAGCACCTGATGAGATATTCATGGTACATGAACGCGGCTACCGCCTCCGATGCTATGAAGTGTAAGGTGTTCCCGATATTCCTGGAGGAAACGGTGCTAATGTGGTTCACTCGGTTGGCAGCGCGATCGATCTCCAGTTTCAGGGAATTAAGTGAACAGTTTGTAAATCAGTTCCGATTACATACCCAGAGATCTAAGAATGTCATTGAGTTGTCCCTCATTAAACAATGTCCAGACGAATCCTTGAGGTCCTATTTAAATCGCTTCAATTTAGCGGTCACAGAGGTTAGAGATCCCCATGAACAAACTGTTTTGATGGCTCTGATTGACGGAGTGGATAAGGATACTGAGTTTGGAAGATACCTGGTTGGTAAACCACCATTAACCAGAGAGATATTCTACGAGAAGGCCAACATCCGCATGCATCGGGAGGAAATTTACGCCAACCGAAAGAGGAAGGCACCTGATAAGTAGGATATCCCAACTAATGTGGCCACTAAGAAAATGGGAGATAGCTAAGGAAAAGTTGAAGTTAATGTTGGGAACAAGAATCAAGGCAGCGGTCGCCAATCGGGGAATAGTAATAACAATAATCGAAAAAGAAATCGAGGAAATGACTCTCAGAGAAGATCCCGGCCCAGACCGTTTGAGAGCTTCACACCGTTAAATCATACGTTGGAAAATATCTTTCTGGATACATATAATGTCCTCCAATACAAAAGGCCTCCTCTGAGAGATTCTATAGAAAAAGAGCGTGAAACTGGGAAATTTTATCTTTTTCATCAGGTCCATGGTCATTCCACAAACGAATGTCATCATTTGAGAGATGTGATTGATAAATTGCTCTGAGAAGGGAAGCTTGATGAATATAAGGTGACTCCTAGGGACAGGGGGCAAGCAGTACAATCCCCAAACCAAAGCCAACCTGCTGCTAAACTGACGGCTCAGCAAAAAGGAAAAAATATCGTTATCAATACCATAGTTAGTGGGCTTCACCTGGCAGGGCACAGTTTCAGAGCTATGGATCAATACGTGAATGCAGCTAAACAGCATTTTGAAGTAGGGGAATGTAGCAACCCCGAGGATAACGCTCTAGTTAAGCAACAAAAGACGATGTTTGATGACGTCATATTTCGCAAGCGAGAGAGTATTGGGGTTCACTCCCCAACTGAAGACCTATTAGTGATCACCGTCACCATCGGTCTAGCTATAGTTCATAAAGTCTTAGTAGATAACGGGAGTTCGGTCAACATTCTGTTCAAGAAAACATTCGACCAAATGAAACTCGATCCGAAGGATTTGAAACCATGCGAGGGTTGGATACGTGGATTTAATGGGGCCTCGACCGCTCCAATGGGATACGTGGAATTATCAGTAACCCTTGGGGAAGGAGAACGCCAGAGAGTGAGAATTCTCCCTTCTGTAGTCGAGGACATTGAGTCGCCGTACAATGCTTTCTTGAGCCGACCAGCCCTACCCAAATTCAGGGCCTGCATTGCACCCTGGTGCCTGTTGTTGAAGTTCCCGACGGATGCCGGCATAGGCATAGTCAGAGGAGATCAAGTTGTTGCATGAGCATGCTACATTGCAGAGTTAAAATTGCTCCGCAAAGGGAAAGATGTAGAAACAAAAGGTGGTTCTTCCCCTCCGAGGGAGGAATCGTCATAGCAACTAAAGAAAATACCTCCGGAAGGGTTGCCCAGAGAGTTGACCGAGGACATAGATCCCAGAGAGGATGAAGAGCCTGGGGGCAGAATGGCGACTCCCAATGAAGCGATTGTGGATGTACCAATCGATGATAGTGACCCAGAGAAGGTCCTAAAGATTGGATCCCAGTTGGATCCTATTCGAGCCAAAGAATTAACAAATTTCCTGAAAGCTAACTTGGATGTATTCGCCTGGACCCATGCGGGCATGTGTGGGATATCTCCCTCGATTATGAGTCATTCGTTAAGCATCAACCCGAAACATCCTCCTGTCAAGCAGAAAAGGCGAATGCTTGGCCCATAGAGGTCTGCCGCCTTGAAGGAAGAAGTTGAAAAGCTTAGGAGTAATGGATTTATTAAAGATTCAACATACCCTGACTGGATTTCAAACCCGATTTTGGTAAAAAAAGGCCAGTGGAAAGTGGCGTACATGCATCGACTTTTCAGATCTAAACAAAGCCTGCCCAAAAGAAAGCTTTCCGTTACCTCGAATCGATCAGTTGGTAGATTCAACCGCGGGTCATGAACTTCTTTCTTTTATGGATGCATACTCAGGGTACAATCAAATCCCCATGCATGTCCCAGACAAAGAGCATACTAGTTTCATTACAGATTTGGGATTATACTGCTATGTGGTGATGCCTTTCGGTTTGAAGAATGCCGGTGCTACACATCAGCGATTGGTGAATAGAACGTTCTACAACCAAATCGGGAAAACAATGGAGGTATACGTTGATGACATGTTGGTAAAGTCCAGACAATCTTCAGATCATACTAACGATTTAGCGGAGATGTTTGAGATTCTTCGAAAATATGGGATGAAACCGAATCCTTTGAAATGTTCGTATGGGGTAGCATTTGGAAAATTCCTAGGATTCATCGTCAGCTCGCGTGGAATCAAAATCAATCCAGATCAAATTATAGCAATTCGAAATATCCAAGAACCAAAGCAAATTAAGGATGTCCAGAGCCTCGCTGGAAAGGTGGCGGCGCTGAGTAGGTCCATCTCCAAAGCTATGCATCCCTTTTTTAAGCTGATAAAGCGAGGCAAGCGCAACTTTAAATGGACTCCTGATTGTAAAGAAGCATTCTAGAATATGTTGAACCATTTGAAAAGACCCCCGATACTGTCTAAGCCTGTGGATCACGAAGATTTATTTGTGTACCTGGCAGTGTCATCTCACGCAATCAGTTCGGCTTTGGTAAGAGAAGAGGATAAGGTACAAAGACTGGTGTACTATGTGAGTAAGAAATTGACGGCCGCAGAGCGGAATTATCCAAAAATAGAAAAGCTGGCGTATAGCTTACTGATTGCATCTAGAAAACTTCGCCACTACTTCCAAGCTCATCCCATTACTATGTACACCGATCACCTGCTTAAACAGGTTCTGCAAAGGCCAGAAGCATCAGGAAGACTACTCAAGTGGAACATTGAGCTAAGTCAATTCGATTTGAATCGCCGAAGGTCGATAAGGGGGTAAGTGCTTGCGGACTTCATAGCGGAGTTCACTATCCCAGAAGATGATGTAGTAACTGAGGAGGACGATCTGCCAAAGCTACTCCTTGACCCTAATGCCTAGAAACTATACACAGATGGAGCTAAAAATGATAGACGATCTAGTGCGGGAGTAGTTCTCGTAACTCCAGAGAAATGGTTAGTTTATTACGCTCTTAGACTGGAGTTCCACACCACTAATAACGACTCCGAGTACGAAGCTCTAATTGCCAGGCTGGAACTCGCAAAGGAATTGGATATTACAAAGCTAGACATCTTTTGCGATTCCAAGATAGTCGTAAACCAGGTCATTGGAAAGTTTCAGGCCAAGAGTCCAAGGCTGATATCGTACTTGGAAAAAGTGAAGAAGTTACTGGATGGTTTTGACCACCACAGAATATCTCATATTCCCCGTACGGAGAATCAAAAGGCAGACAAGTTAGCAAAAATGGCTAGTTCAGATAATCCTCAGGATACGGAGCTGGTCCCAATTGAAGTACTACAGTCTCCTAGCATAAATCAGATGGAAGTTGATCTAGTACTAGAGATTGAGCCTGAGAGAGAGTCATGGATGACTCCTCTAAAGAAGTTTTTGATAAATGGAATGCTTCCAACGAAGAAAAGTGAGAGGCGTGCAGTTATATGAAAAGCTTCCCGATATGTGTCGCAAGGCAATGTCCTATACTGACAAGGTTTCTCGATGACCCTCCTCCGGTGTATCGTCCATGATGACATCAAGCGTGTGCTGAAATAGGTCCATAAAGGCGAATGTGGCGATCACACTGGAGGGCAAATACTGGTAAAGAAGATATTGTGATATGGCTATTTCTGGCATACCATAAACAAGGATGCAACCAAGTATGCACGACGTTGTGATGCTTGTCAGAAATTCTCCAAGATTCCTAGGGTGCCACCAAGCCAGTTGAAGACAATGACAAGCCCGTGGCCTTTTGCTATGTGGGGAATTGACATTATTGGGAGCCTTCCCATAGCAAAGGGCAGAGCAAAGTTTGTTATTGTGGCCATTTATTATTTCACTAAATGGGTAGAAGCAGAGCCTTTGACCACGATCACAACCAAGCGAGTGATCACTTTTGTCGTTTAGAACATTATATGTCGGTTTGGAATTCCAAAAGTCATCGTAACCGATAATGGGACCCAATTCGACAGTACCGAGTTTTGAGATTTCTGTCGGAAGTATCACATCGAGAAAAGATACACCTCTGTGGCACATCCGCAACCGAACGGACAAGTTGAAGCGGAAAACAAGGTGATCAAATTCATTCTAAAGAAAAGATTGAAGAGGGCCAAAACCATGTGGGTTGATGAATTATCCCTGGCACTATGGGCCTATAGGACAACGTACAAGTCGGCGACGGGTCACACCCCGTTTTCCCTTGCTTTTGGAGCCGAAGCGGTCATTCCGGTCGAGTTGGAAGTACCATCTCATCAAACCACTTATTACGATCCGATGACCAACAATGAGCTTCTCCTTGAATCCCTGGACATGGTTGAAGAAAAAAGGGACGAAGCCGACTTACGTGCCCTGAGGCATAAACAACAAGTAGCTCGGTATTACAACAAAAGAGTCCGAGCTCGAACATTTGAACCCAGAGACTTGGTTCTGAAGCACGTCTTTCCACCCCCAGTACATATGGGCCCGAAATGAGAAGGACCATACTCCATTTTATGAAGGCTTGATAATGGAACTTTCAAGCTAGCAACCGTGGATGGAGATGAAATCCCCAGAGTGTGGAATGCCCAACATTTGCGGCCTTATCTGATGTGAAATTGTCAGTCTTATTCTTTTGTTTTTTAGGACCATGTAAAAAGGCTCGACTTGCCTAGAACAGTCTGGTTACTTGAACAAAAGATTATAAAGTGGACGTAGGTCATGATTCGACCGAACCACTATAAAAATATCATGTGTCATTTACCTTTACCACACCGTTTTTTATCTGCTCTTTTATTTTGATTAATATATTATTACCATTTTTAAGTTTGTTTTAAATAATGCAGTAATCTCAAAACAGCTGATTCAAAATGCCATCTATCAGATCGGAAGGCTAACGGTAACTAAAGCTCTAAAAGGTGCAGCGAGGTAAATCACAGTACTGCTTGCACTCTAACTCTCGAGATTAGGGAGAGATTATAAGGGACGCGAAGATAACGTCCCAAAGGCGTGAAGGTGCACCATGATAAAAACCGCCTTGATAACACTCTAACCCGCTGAAGGAATGGGAGAGTATAAAGGTGCTTGAGACTTAGCGTCCCCAGAACTTCTGCCCCGCTAAAGGATCGGTGAGCAGACCAAGAACCGAACTCGAACTCTATCCCGCTGAAGGATCGGGAGAGTATAAAGGTGCTAGAGACTTAGCACCAAGAGAAATTTTACCCGCTGAAGGATCAGGAGAATATAAAGGCATAGTGACATATGCCACTCAAGGGCTCCCATCCCACCATACGAGTAGGGACAAGAATGAAAAAGGGGGCCCGAAACCCTCGTTTCCGGACCTGGGGGGGGGGGAGTACAAACATAATCCTAATCAATCGCCAATAAGTCCTGGCCAGGCACTATAATGACGATTGATTGGGGACATATACGTACACCACTACACATTTACTTAGCACACGAACTTCTCAATGATTATTACTCATGACTTCAGTATTTAGTTATGATTGTTTCGGTTATGATTAATGATTATTACTCATGACTTTAGTATTTAATTATGATTGTTTCGGTTATGATTATTTAAACTCTGCAAACATGATGAACTTGCGGGAACGCAATAGCGTAAAAGAAATAGATTTTCATTTACTGAAAGCAGCTTTACAAGAACGATAAGCTAAACAAAAGTGAGGGCCACTCTCACAACTACATTTTTTGGCCAAAGGAAATCCTAAAAGCTAAAATATGAGCTAATAAGTGCATTATATTTACGCTTGGGAGACGATTTTGATTTCTTTTCCTTCCTCTGTTTCTCCAACCCCTCTTTGTCAGCATCAGAGCGGTCACTTTTCTTCCTCTTCCTCTTATCAACAAGAGGCTCCGGGGAGTACTAGAAGGTTGGGAGGCAAGTTGTGAAGTTATTGATTTGGAAGAGAATCTTATAACCAACCCAGTTTTGGGGTCGATTTCGGAAATAGGGGGCACGAACACAGGGTCATGTTCCCCCTCTAAAGAACCAACTGCTTTTCTTTCCTAGCCTGCATGTCAGCCAAGGTTTCACTATCATCATCCTTGGCCTCATCTATGATGACAACTTCCTCTTCCTCATCTTCGTGACCACCATCTGTGTCTTGCAAAGCCGCAATAACCTCAGCGTCTGTAGGAGCGCCGGTGCCGGATTCCATGGGTGCTACCGTAACTCTCTCACTTGTTGTACCCTCATTTTGCTTTGGAATCTCAGAAACTTCAACACCAGTAACCGGGGGACATCAACTTTCTCTGCCACTACCTTCTCCTCTGCATCTTTCTCGACCAACTTGGTACCTACACCATGAGAAGAAAATGTTAGTGAATCAGGAGAAGATGTGGCCATATCAGTTGTCTGTCCTATAAGACGACGACAAGTTACGATCGCTTTGATGAACTGTGGAGAGAATATGGAGATACCTTCAGACGACTCATCTCCCAGATTTGTAGTGGTGGTTCCGATAACTGGAGGGGTTGGAGCCAAGGGAATCAATGGATCATCAGGGTTATATTCCTCAACTTCAGAGGTTTTGGGCTCCACCACCGAGCTCGAGCCTTCGTCAACCTTATCCTTTCCCTTGAGCATAATCTTCTCCCTCTCGATCTCTTCATGGATTAGGCATCTACCTTTCTCCAAAGCCACAGGTTCTTCACCTCTGAGAAAGGTCTGCATCAACTGGTTTTCGTCAATCTCATCGGCCATCAATCGCCGCTTCTCGCCTTCGACAATTGCATCCCATACATTGGCCAGAGTAACATGATAGTTCGGAATCCAAGAGATGTCTCGAGTCTTGATGACTTGACCAAAGAAGTCGAACAACAGTTCCTCAAAACCAGCTATATCTTTCTCTTTTTCAGCAAGCTTATCAGCAGTAGTAGTGGCTGATTCAAGAGGATTATTGGCATTACTTTCAGCGAGAGCTGCATGCTCCTCAATTTGGGCAAGTTGATCATTTAAAACCTCTTTTTCCTTTTTGGCAAGAGCGAGGTCGTCTTTTAAGCTCGCCCTCTCTTTCTCCCAGGCAGCTTTCTCAACAGCAAAGTGTTCCTTTGCTGTCTTCAGTTCAGTATTAATTTCCCTAAGATCTTCGACCTCCTTCCTCAGAGCCACCCGTTCCTGGCTATTTGAATCAAGCTCACTGCGAAAACGCTCCCTAACACTTTCCAGCTCAGACCTGTAATTCTCTGCATCTCACCGAGCTAAAGCCAGTTGGGTCTGTGCATCCTCTAGTTCTTTTTCCATTTTGCTCCTAGCCCTGGCATCATTCTCAATTTTCACTCGCGACCTGGCCGCGTCCGTCTCTAGGTAACGGATGGCATCTGAAAGATGAACAGCATGCCTCTTCATTACCCCATATTGTTTAGCCACATGGCATACGTACCCTATCACCTCTGTGTCCCAATCCTCGGGAACAGGCTCAAGATCCGGGACGAACATCATCCTCTCAAAGAAAATATCAGGAAATTGCTTTTGCAAGCGCTCCAGCCTGGCTTGAATCTCGGAATTAGGAACAATATTCTGTGCAGCGGTGGTATCTAAGTCGTGCTCACTAGAGGAAACATGAGATGTCTTTCTCTTCTCCACGATCTAGCCCTCATCTCTTTTTTTGCCCTCCGGCTCGTTGTGTTTTTTAGAAGACTGGACATGAGAAGGCGTACTCTTCAGAGGGGTCAAATCTCTAGGATGTTGCTTGCCCCCAGCTGGTAGCGATGGACGACTGTGAGGCTTTTCAGAACCTTGCTTCGATGGAGATCGAGATTGTGTAGAATAAGATTGATGAGAATTACGGGGCCGACGACTATCTCTTCCCCGACAATCACTACGAACATGCTCGGGATCTGGAAGGAGGCTTGGCATGCCCTCACGAAGGGAATGATAAGAATAATAACGTTTGCGAGACATTTTCCCTGCAAAAGAAACAGGGCCCAGAGTTAGGCTCGTTTGGATGACTCCTTTTTCTTCAACTGGGACATTCGTCTCTTCAGAAATGGGAAAAATTGGTTCCCCTCCGAAGTCTTCCTGAGTATAGATATCGTCTGGTAAAGGAATTTTATTCAATTCCCCGAGTATTTGTTCCTCTGTTAACTCATCCTGAGTGACAGACTCAACCGGTGATAAAGTTCTTAAGGATGACTGCCCCCAAGAGGTCGGGACCTCCTTTGATTCGTCAGCTTTCCCCTCGTCTCCTTTGTATACGTTTAAATCCTTGTCATCCTGGTTAATCATCGGCGAAGGACTCTTGCGAAGGGTAGTTGTCTCTACGGCTTGAGAAGTTCTTCTCCCTCGGTCAGAGGTATATACTTGTAAGGTTTGCCGCCCGCTCCAAGTACGAATCTTATATCTAAAATACGGTGTTTGTAAAGGTTCTCGTCGGTGATACATTTCTTAATCCTTAAGAAATTTGAGTTACTCTTGAGAAGGCGGGACATTCGGTCTTCATATATCGATCCTTTCGTTCTCTCAAAGTTGTGATCTGTATGGAACAAAATGATTCATTAGCGCTAAAATTATGCATTCGAAGTAAACGCGGGAAAGTTGAAAACATACTTGCTTATAGCCACTTCCTCGCACATCCAGCTTGATGCTTTATATAAAACCAGTCAGATTTGATATCCCCTATAGTACTATAACCATCCATCATGATTTTTCTGTTGGCAACTGTAACGACCCACGGATTTTCGGCCCCGGAAATCGACATAAATACCTTTACCGTAACGCATGCCGACCTTCCAAACACTGAAAACACCGGAACGTTATTAGAAAGAAATTAGAGGGTGAGATAAGAAAGAAAGAAATACTAGAATAGGAGACGAAGAAGAAACAACACAACACAAAGTCTCACATCGCAGCGGAACAAAATATAATACAGAAATAACTTTATTGAGAGCTTTAAAAAAATACTTACAATATCAGAGCACATCACACAACGGGACAGTTATAATAACCTGTTCCCATATACAACACACAGCAGAATAGTAGCTAGATAATATCATACTTTTGAACATCTCCAGCTAGTCTCTGGACTTCACAGCCTTCGATAACCTGAACCTGTACACCCCGGGCTAACCCGAGCATTACAAAACACCGGGTCAGTCTGGTGAACCAGAGTGAGTAAAACTCGCACAGTATTAAGGGAAAATCATCCACCATGATTTTAAAGTTCAAAATCTTTTCGAAAGAAAAGGATAATCGTAAGACCAAATCCACACATAAACACAGACGGTTTTTACCTTACGATAACCCAAAACATTTTTGAAATCAATATCTTTTCTGATATTATAATAATGTCTAAATACAAGTAATTATCAATCTAGTAGAACGCTTGCATCTCACGCTCCACATATATAGTATACAAACAAAACCGCGGGCACTTATTGGAGATTGGATTCCGAACTTGACAAGGTATGGGACTACCTGTCGATAGTGTATCTCTAGAGGCGAATACACTGGGTTCAACAAGAACTTCTTGCAACCCGGCCCTCACATGACCGATCACTCATTTCGCTTGAGTGTATCGAATGTATATCACCAACGGTTGGGCTCCAACCACCGCTTCCCTAAAAGGGACAGCAATATAGATTAATGAAGCAAAAGGAATTTCTCTAGATAGGTGATTATACACCCTAATGGGAGCGACCCACATAGCCATGCTGCCTGCCCGATTTTTGTCATTTCCCGGTTGTGAGGCTTGAGGTTTAAATTACACTTTGAACACCTGGTCATCATTCACTTTGATTGCCACATCGTCAGATCCGTCAAATCATTAATTGACTTTCACAAAAATACTCTGCAGCTGACAGAAGTACGTTTGTAAAAATCAATGTACATGACCCTCTGGAAATACTCTTTCAGACACTCGTCCATACAAGTCATCCAGGATCAGGATGAACCGAAGGTACTCTCCTACTGCATCCAATATAGGAATCACCCCTATGGATCAGTAGCGAGAAGTCCTTGCAACCCGTAGATTTCAATCACGACAGAATCACAGTTTATCTCTGACCGCTAAACCAGAGATTTTTAGTAATCCTTCTGCTTATAAAGATCCACGGTCTTCAATGCGCCATCTCGACCGTCTTCTGATATCTTCACGTATTTGTTGGTCGGAATGGTTTTCGAATATAAATTCGATCCCGGTCTTTCCTTACCAACAATCGCATGGGTCAGATTTGATAGTCGATGATTTAACTATCAAAATAAACAGTGTTTCAATCATGACAATCCAGTGAATTCACTGGTTCAGCATTCAGCACCACTTGGCCTTTTCAATTAAAAACAACTATAAAATCAAAACTCTTAAATCCTTCGATATTATAAATATAGTTTCGCTTCTTATTTAACATAAGGTTTATCTTTAAACAAATTCATTCTTATACTTAGGAAAATCTCAGATCGAATTCAGTTGTCTATATTTCACTTACAAAAACATTAACCACGTTATTATCTAATATTGGGAAATCAATTCAATTTATTACTCGTAAAACAATATTACAAAATATCCTTTATTTCATTACTTGAAACAATACTGTAATAACCCGGAAATCTGGGCCAATTTAAATTTTTTATTTTGGCAATTTTAGAGAATTTTGATTATTTAAAATGAATTATTTTAAATAATATCGATGAGAAATTTATTTTTGAATATAATTCTAACGTATATATTATATAGATCACCGTTAGAATATAAATATTTATTTATATTTATAAAAGGAATTGAAAATGGCGCGGTAGTTCGATAATTCGATTTCAAATTTCAATTGAACGTACCGGTGCAAAATAAACCGGATTTTAGTGAAACCAAAATAATAGGATCTATTTGAAGATATCTTTCCAACGAACCCGAAAAATTGAAATTTCATAGCGGAAATCAAAAGATATGTCCAGTTGAAAATTCTGAATAGTCGCTACGGAATTCATGCCCTTAAAAATGGAAATTTTGCAAACGACCTCAGATTTCGACGAAACCACTTTTGTTGGATCTGCGATGTCAAATTATTGCTAGGTTTCAAATTTCATAATTTTTCGAATCAATATGTGAGCGTGGCGAAGGAAAACGCGTTTGACCAGTTTTAGTTGATTTTAATAGACTGGAAAATGGCCATTTTTCAAACGGTCTCAGAATTTGACGAAATTAGTTTTGTTAGGACTGTATCGTCAATACGAAGCTAGAAAATATTTTTTGGGAATTTTTAGAGTTCGTATATGGCCCCGGTAAATTGAAATGCGCATTCAAATTCAATATATAGTGTTATATGTTGATGTTGATGTAAACTGATCGAAACAGTCGAATCAACCTGCGATACATATCCCATTGTGTTCAGAATGGAGGTAATTAGCTATGGACGACAGGCGGTGGGTCTCGTTTCGAGATCGAAAATAAAAGTTGTTTTTTAGTAATAAATAAATTAAAATATATATTTATATATAAGTCCTTAACTCTCTCTCCCTACCTCCTTTTCATTCTGTCGATCGAAGAGGAAAAAAACCGTCGCCATCGCAGCCCCCCCCCTCCCCCCCCGACGCCACCGCCGCCGCACCTCAGGCGAAGCCCTCCTCCCCGTCGCTGACCTCCCCCCTTCCCTTCCAGCTCGAAGCTCCCCACACGAACACCCCCAAATCGATCCCGACCGAAACCCTAGCACCCCCTGGCGCCACCTCCGACAGATCCCCCCTTCCACCGCCAGTGCCGCGCCCTCCTCCTCAACTCCAGTCTTCGACGCACCATTTCCCCCCCCCCCCCCCCCCCCCCCGCGATGGCCGCGAACCCCCCCCCCCTACGAACAAAGAAAAACTGAAATGAAAAGGGGGCTAAGGTGAGTTTTCTTAATTATTTTAGTTCATTTTAAATAATTAACTTAGTTTATATAGTAATCAAAATTGGATTTTTATTCCTATGTTAATCAAGATCAGTTTTTTTATAGAGAATAGAAATGTAAAGATTAGTTTTTTTTATAGAAAATAGAAATGAAATAATAAAAATATAATCTTTTATATTGTAGAGGTAATAAAAATATAATTTTTATAAAGTAGATGATTTTTATTATATATACGTTGAAGTGGAAAAGTGATTTTTATAGCGAAGTAAAAATTCGATTTTTATATATGGAATAGCGAAGTAAAAATTTGATTTTTATATATGGAATAGCGAAGTAAAAATTCGATATTTATATATGGAATAGTGAAGTAAAAATTCGATTTTTATATATTGGATAGTAAAGTAAAAATTCGATTTTTATATATGGAATAGCAAAGTAAAAATTCGATTTTTATATATGGAATAGCGAAGTGAAAATTCTATTTTTATATATGGAATAGCGAAGTAAAAATTCGATTTTTATATATTGAATAGCAAAGTAAAAATTCGATTTTTACATATGTAGAGAATACGGGCAAAGAAAGTGACAAGAGGCAAGAACGGCGAAGATTTCTACATAAGAAGAGTCATGGGATCGGATTAGCTAATCGGTGAGAACTTCTCACCTTTAATTTTATTTCTAGTTGAAATATATACTAGGATGCAGACGGTGTTTAGTAGCACCCGACACCCGTCGTCCACAGACCATGGACGGCTTGTATGCTTGTTTGTTTGATTTTGATATGTAGTTGATTGTGTGATGTGATGTGAAATGAAATAAAATATTTATATAGTTAAAATATTTTATAGTTAAAAATAGAATTTTTAATGTGTATATGAAATGAAATAAAAATAAACAAATTGGATGATTTGTTTGTATACACACATTTGACTGGTATTGATTGGGACGATAAATTTTACACATCGCCCAACTGCACAAATAAAATCTGTGTTTGATTGTTTGAAAACCCCACACGGGTATTGGGGTGATATATGACATACACTAATCCCAATAGTTAGTTGTATGTCGATCAATTGATTGACAGACTGTTATAAGCGTTGAATATTTATATTTGATGATTATACAGTGTAGAATGCACTCTGGATGATGGTTGATTATTTATCGTTGTTATTTTATACATGTGTTGTAGAAAATCCATATAATTAACATTATATGGTAATTGATTGGGCCTCATTCCAGTTTCGAATAGAAATATTTGAATAGAAATATTTGAATAGAGATATTTGAATAGAAATATTTGAATAGAAATATTTGAAAAGAAATATTTGAATAGAAATATTTGAACAGAAATATTTGAAATAGAATATTTGGATATAGAAACATATGAAGCCGTATTGATTAGATTGACGCCATTTTGACGTAAACGATATTTTTATCGATTGTATTCGTTTTATAAGGAAAATTGAAAAGTGATTTCAAAATCGAATATTTTAAATTGAAATTCGAACCGAATTGAAACGAATTAGAATTCGAATTGAAATTGAATAGAATTGAATTTGAATAGAAAACGAATTCGAGTTGAAATAAATAGAAATGAATTCGAATTGAAATAAATAGAAATGAATTCGAATTGAAATTGAATATAAATGAATTCGAATTGAATTGAAAACGAACAGAAATTGAAATAAAAATCGATTTGAATTGAAATCAATTTGAAATGAATTCAAAACGAATTAATATTGGAATATTCAATTTTGATTTGAAATGGAATATGAAGTTGAAACCGTTTTGAAAATGAATTTAAAACGATTTATAAAGCACGTTTTGAATGGAAATCGACGAAGTATATATTATATATATAATATAATGGCCCGAATAGAACGCGCCGCGCCGCGGCAGTTCGCGAATTTCGACCATTGACTTCGAACGGATATTACGGGAGATCCGACCGTCGGGTTCTCCTAAAACCGGAACCGTTGGGTTCGTATCGAAAAGAGCTTTCTAACGAATATTAGAAATTTGCAATCTAACGGTTGGATTTGGAATTATGTCCAAATCAAATTTGAAAAAGGTCGCTGTAAGTGCAGTTCGATGGCCATTGATGGAAACCGACTGTACGGGCCTTGATAAAATTATTAAAAATATCAATAAATTGTGTAAAATCATAAGAAGTGATTTGTGAAGAATTAGGATGAAAAACTCCACATTTGAAAAGATAAAAATAGATTTTTATCGAAATGAACTAGTTTTGAACTAGAATTAAAATTCTATTTATTTTTAAATAAATAAATTGGATTTGAAAAGGGTTTTAAAAGTAACCAGAATTTCCAATAATTGAATTGGAAGGGATTTGAATCGAAATTGTCTTTGGAATATTTCGATGTTGAATTTCGTGATTATACAGATATTGTTATGGGAATTTGAAAGATATATGTATATCGTTATTTCCAATACGATATTTGTTGGTCGTAGAATTTGATATTGAATATAAGCCGGTATATTTTCTATTCAGTGCCTCGTGTTTAATATCAAATGTGATTTGGGTTTGTCGTGAATGGCGTCTTCATTAACACTGTTCTTAAGCCCAGTTGAGAAAAGATTAAATCTTTTTATTTAGATTTAATGAAGTGTACCAATTAAATAATATTCAATTGGAATTGAATTAGTATTGATTTTTTGGTTTATCATGAACAGTGTTTTAAATAACACTTGTTCTTTAACCCGATAATTAATGGAATGTGATTTTGGGTTGTCGTGAAAGGTATCTTCAATAATACTGTTCTTAGACCCATAGGAGTTAAGAAAATCAGAAACTAACTGGACATTAGTTAAGTTTAATGGTTTCAGAGGTATTGATCTGATGTTGGTTTCGGCCTTCGGGGTTAATACTTAGGGAACTGCTCACTTGCTAATTTACGGTTAGGGACCGATTGAAATGTGATGTGATTTTGGGTTTATCGTGAACCGTGTTTTAAATGATACTGATTCTTTAACCCAGTCACAGATTAAAACTAAGTGGAGTTTTAATGAATCTTTAATTAGATTGAAAAGATCGAGAATGGAGTATCACCAGTTTTGCTTCAGGCGATAGTTAAATTTTTAATTAGATTTAAACGTGAAATGGTAATTGAATTTACCGATAACACCGTGGTGTTAGATATGAAGTATGTCCAGTTTTACTTCATGGGATAAATAGGTGGGGATTGGGAAATTAAAACCAATGATTACTTCGGTAAGGTTCGCTAATCCCGACTAGTTTGAATTGATATTCAAAAATAGATTAAAGAATAAATTTAAAGGATTTATCTTTGATAAAATTAATGGGAACCTTTCCCTATAATGTGAAACTTAGAAACTAACAGTCAGTTAGCTAAGCAGAATGGTTTTCTGGATATTGATCTGATATTGGTTTCGGCCTTCGGGGTTAATATTTGGGGGATTATTCTCTTGATTAATTTACGGTTAGTGACTGATGAATTGGAATGAGGCGTATGTTGTGTCTGTGTAACACTTATTTATTATATACGCGAGTTATTTGGAAAGACCGGGTTTATCCCATTCTGAATAACTGATACGACGATAAGTCGAAGATGAAGACGGTGGTCGAAGACCAGAGGTCTTCACGTCGTTTGGGTGATTAATGATGATCTTGATTGGGATGTACACCCAAGAAGATGGAAACAGTTGGTGATCGTCCAGACGTACTTGGAGATCGATGGATATGCGGGGTACTAGGTGCCTCCGGTTTCGTTCAGACCCAGAACGGACTTGTAAATGAACTGTGTGTCTGACATTGGATTTTAGTCTGTGTGATTGATTTCTATTAAATATATATCTGTTTGGCGGCGGAGAATTTATTCTCTTGCTTAACGCCCTTCTCTGAGACGTACGAGCTCAGAGGTTATATACTAATGGATATCAAACGCATAGAGTGAATTGCCTTTGTGGCATGCCTAAGTGGCAAATGATCAAGGCTTCTGTTGAAAAGCAAAGTCTTGTGGTTGATGATCGAAGCACGGCCTTTGTGGCGTAGCTTTGTGTAACGTTGATTCGCGAGCCTCACACCCCGGTTGTGAACTAAAAACGGGAGAAGGATCCTGGGAGGGCATGCGTTTCTTTCTAGCTAGGGTGGTGTCAGTGACCTACCAGCCCTGACCTTTATATTATTTTGACCTGTGTGGTTGTTGCTATTGCGAGGCGCCTCGGTTTGATTGGACTATCTGGGTCCGATGGTGGTATTCGTTGACTCATTTACGCCCCAAAGGGCGGGGAAACGCAGTGTTCAGGCATTTTAATCCGCATCGGTGGACCGGCCCTGTGGCTCCTAGGTGCAGTTGCGGCTGTTCCTGAGACATGGTAAGCTAGATTGTCTCGAATCGGTAGAGGACTATCTTTTGCCTCGGTTCACAGACGGAAATCCAATTTCCAAATACGTGACTTTGCGGTTTTGATTGTAGAGCCTAGTATGGCGACATAGTGGGATGGGGCGCTTATGTCGTCTATGATTGATACTTATGATGTGAAGTTGTTTTATACACTATGCACTTATAATAGTATCAAATGATGTGTTTTAAACGTATCAAGCATTCTTGGCTATTATAAGCGAAAACCCTATCCCCCGGCTTGCGTTGCATTGTGTGATGGGAAATGGGTCTTATAATAGCTTCATTTTTCTTTATTTAGCATTGCGCTGTTTGTTTTATGCACTGGTATTCTTGGGAGGAAACCCGTTCCGTGTTATACGGCGTGGTCCCTTGATTTGCCGAACTTTAAAAATAAATATTAATAACTGTTTTAGTTCTCACACCAGTCCCATGACTGACCTGGAGTTTATTGTTTTAACCTAAACTCTAGGTGCCCTTATTTTGACACGGGTAGCTAGTAGTTTCGGTTTTGCAGATTTATATTCACAGGATCCTGACTTACAGCTGGAACGATATCCGGAAAGCTTTGTATCCGTATATCTCCTTCTAGTTGTGTATTGTATTATTTTCCGCTGCTATGTAATGTATGTAATCTCTGATATTTTATAATGTGTAATATTAATTTATACTCTGTATATTCTTTTATTCTGATGGAATTGTTGTAATATACAATGAAATGTTCTTCCGTCTGCGTTCTATTTTGTCGTGTTCTCAAAACAATTCGATCTTTCTCTTCTCTTCGGAGACCGGGGAAGTTCGGGTCGTTTCAGCATGGTATCAGAGCTTTGGTTTACAATGCTCAGAGAACAAGACACATTAGAACCATACGAAAGAATTCATCAGATATTGGATTCGTAATATCCAACGGGAATGACTCGTTAGAGATGGAATCAGTAGTATCCTAGAACGAGTGTGAAGAGTATATTTTTAAAATGAAAACAAGTTTTTTTTTGAAAATTTAAATCAATTATTCGTATTTGATTATTTATATTAAATTGATTTGGACAATCCGATATATAAAGATTTTGCCTATGCGTCTTGCAAACGTGTATTCGAAATTTTAATATACTGGATAGTTATAGAATCATACTCTAGTTGCCCGGGGATAATTCTGGTGATGGGGCACCATCGCCAGTATTTATTTTCGAGTTTCGAAAGTGGGATTTCTATATATTTCCAATTGACTGGTGTGAGAACCAAAATTAGATAGGGCCTATTGTTGTGATTTGACATCAAAAATGTGATTTTTGGCTATATATCAAAGTTATGAATTTAAAACGTTAATTCACTAATTGATTACTGATTGTGTTGTTTGATTATTGTTTAACTAATTAAATATAGAACCATTTTGCCAAATAGTGAATTGTATTGAAATTTGGTCGCATTTGCTTGCATATACATGTACTTACATTGAACAGGTCATAGCAAAGAGGCTAGAGCAGAAGAATAAAATTGTTTGCCCGACAAATAGGTACATGTTTACTATAATTTACTGTTTTGTTTGGGTGATGATGATTTTATGAGCCGATTGGCTAGCCGCTTGGCTTTTTCTTTTTCTTTTTGAGATCAGAAGGCCTGTATGGCAATTTCGGGATTTTCACGTGCTCCCGCTGCAAGGGAGGTTATGGCGAAATTTTTCGAAAATTTAGGGTGTTAGCCAAATTTTTGAAAAATTTGAAAAGTTCTTAGAAGGTGAAAAGTTGAAGAACTTAAGCCGTAGTGAAAACACAGGAAGTTGAGTTGATTTGTGAAACAACTTTCGGCTTTGTTCCTTTTCGGGGACGAAAAGTTTTAAGTGGGGGAGATTGTAATAACCCGGAAATCTAGGCCATTTTAAAATTTTTATTTTGGCAATTTTAGCGAATTTTGATTATTTAAAATGAATTATTTTAAATAATATCGATGAGAAATTTATTTTTGAATATAATTCGAACGTATATATTATATAGATCGTCGTTAGAATATAAATATTTATTTATATTTATAAAAGGAATTGAAAATGGCGCGGTAGTTCGATAATTCGATTTCAAATTTCAATTGAACGTACCGGGTGCAAAATAAACCGGATTTTAGTGAAACCAAAAATAATAGGATCTATTCGAAGATATCTTTCCAACGAACCCGAAAAATTGAAATTTCATAGCGGGAATCAAAAGATATGTCCAGTTGAAAATTCTGAATAGTCGCTATGGAATTCAGGCCCTTAAAAATGGAAATTTTGCAAACGACCTCGGATTTCGACGAAACCACTTTTGTTGGATCTGCGATGTCAAATTATTGCTAGGTTTCAAATTTCATAATTTTTCGAATCAATATGTGAGCGTGGTGAAGGAAAACGCGTTTGACCAGTTTCATTTGATTTTAATCGACTGGAAAATGGCCATTTTTCAAACGATCTCAGAATTTGACGAAATTAGTTTTTTTAGGACTGTATCGTCAATACGAAGCTAGAAAATATTTTTCGGGAATTTTTAGAGTTCGTATGTGGCCCCGGTAAATTGAAATGCGCGTTCAAATTCAATATATAGAGTTATATGTTGATGTTGATGTAAACTGATCGAAACAGTCGAATCAGCCTGCGATACATATCCCATTGTGTTCGGAATGGGGTTAATTAGCTATGGACGACAGGCGGTGGGTCTCGTTTCGAGGTCGAAAATAAAAGTTGCTTTTTAGTAATAAATAAATTAAAATATATATTTATATATAAGTCCTTAACTCTCTCTCCCTTCCTCCTTTTCATTCTATCGATCGAAGAGGAAAAACAAAAAAACAAAACCCGTCGACATCGCAGCCCCCCCCCCCCCGACGCCGCCGCCGCCGGGCCTCAAGCAAAGCCCTCCTCCCTGTCGCTGACCTCCCCCCTTCCCTTCCAGCTCGAAGCTCCCTGCACGAACACCCCCAAATCAATCCCGAACGAAACCGAAGCACTCCCTGGCGCCACCTCCAACAGATCCCCTCTTCCACCGCCAGTGTCGCGCCCTCCTCCTCAACTCCAGCCTCCGACGCACCATTTCTCTTCCCCCCCCCCCCCCGATGGCAGCGAACCCCCCCCCCCTCCGCGAACAATGAAAAACTAAAATGAAAAAGGGGCTAAGGTGAGTTTTCTTAATTATTTTAGTTCATTTTAAATAATTAACTTAGTTTATATAGTAATCAAAATTGGATTTTTATTCCTATGTTAATCAAGATCAGTTTTTTTATAGAGAATAGAAATGTAAAGATTAGTTTTTTTTATAGAAAATAGAAATGAAGTAATAAAAATATAATCTTTTATATTGTAGAGGTAATAAAAATATAATTTTTATAAAGTAGATGATTTTTATTATATATACGTTGAAGTGGAAAAGTGATTTTTATAGCGAAGTAAAAATTCGATTTTTATATATGGAATAGCGAAGTGAAAATTCGATTTTTATATATGGAATAGCAAAATAAAAATTCGATTTTTATATATGGAATAGCGAAGTAAAAATTCGATTTTTATATATGGAATAGCGAAGTAAAAAATTCGATTTTTATATATTGGATAGCAAAGTAAAAATTCGATTTTTATATATGGAATAGCAAAAGTAAAAATTCGATTTTTATATATGGAATAGCGAAGTAAAAATTCGATTTTTATATATGGAATAGTGAAGTAAAAATTCGATTTTTATATATTGAATAGCAAAGTAAAAATTCGATTTTTACATATGTAGAGAATACGGGCAAAGAAAGTGACAAGAGGCAAGAACGACGAAGATTTCTACATAATAAGAGTCGTGGGATCGGATTAGCTAATCGGTGAGAACTTCTCACCTTTAATTTTATTTCTAGTTGAAATATATACTAGGATGCAGACGGTGTTTAGTAGCACCCGACACCCGTCGTCCACAAACCATGGACGGCTTGTATGCTTGTTTGTTTGATTTTGATGTGTAGTTGATTGTGTGATGTGAAATGAAAAAAAATATTTATATAGTTAAAATATTTTATAGTTAAAAATAGAATTTTTAATGTGTATATGAAATGAAATAAAAATAAACAAATCGGATGATTTGTTTGTATACACACATTTGACTGATATTGATTGGGACGATAAATTTTACACATCGCCCAACTACACAAATAAAATCTGTGTTTGATTGTTTGAAAACCCCACACGGGTATTGGGGTGATATATGACATACACTAATCCCAATAGTTAGTTGTATGTCGATCGATTGATTGACAGACTGTTATAAGCGTTGAATATTTATATTTGATGCTTATACAGTGTAGAATGCACTCTGGATGATGGTTGATTATTTATCGTTGTTATTTTATACATGTGTTGTAGAAAATCCATATAATTAACATTATATGGTAATTGATTGGGACTCATTCCAGTTTCGAATAGAAATATTTGAATAGAAATATTTGAATAGAGATATTTGAATATAAATATTTGAATAGAAATATTTGAAAAGAAATATTTGAATAGAAATATTTGAACAGAAATATTTGAAATAGAATATTTGGATATAGAAACATATGAAGCCGTATTGATTAGATTGACGCCATTTTGACGTAAACGATATTTATATCGATTGTATTCGTTTTATAAGGAAAATTGAAAAGTGATTTCAAAATCGAATATTTTAAATTGAAATTCGAACCGAATTGAAACGAATTAGAATTCGAATTGAAATTGAATAGAATTGAATTTGAATAGAAAACGAATTCGAGTTGAAATAAATAGAAATGAATTCGAATTGAAATAAATAGAAATGAATTCGAATTGAAATTGAATATAAATGAATTCGAATTGAATTGAAAACGAACTGAAATTGAAATAAAAATCGATTTGAATTGAAATCAATTTGAAATGAATTCAAAACGAATTTATATTGGAATATTCAATTTTGATTTGAAATGGAATATGAAGTTGAAACCGTTTTGAAAATGAATTTAAAATGATGTATAAAGCACTTTTTGAATGGAAATCGACGAAGTATATATTATATATATATTATATATATATAATATAATGGCCTGAATAGAACGCGCCGCGGCAGTTCGCGAATTTCAACCATTGACTTCGAACGGATATTACGGGAGATCCGACCGTCCGATTCTCCTAAAACCGGAACCGTTGGGTTCGTATCGAAAAGAGCTTTCTAACGAATATTAGAAATTTGAAATCTAACGGTTGGATTTGGAATTATGTCCAAATCAAATTTGAAAAAGGTCGCTATAAGTGCAGTTCGATGGCCATTGATGGAAACCGACTGTACGGGCCTTGATAAAATTATTAAAAATATCAATAATTTGTGTAAAATCATAAGAAGTGATTTGTGAAAAATTGGGATGGAAAACTCCACATTTGAAAAAATAAAAATAGATTTTTATCGAAATGAACTAGTTTTGAACTAGAATTAAAATTCTATTTATTTTTAAATAAATAAATTGGATTTGAAAAGGGTTTTAAAAGTAACCAGAATTTCCAATAATTGAATTGGAAGGGATTTGAATCGAAATTGTCTTTGGAATATTTCGATGTTGAATTTCGTGATTATACAGATATTGTTATGGGAATTTGAAAGATATATGTATATCATTATTTCCAATACGATATTTGTTGGTCGTAGAATTTGATATTGAATATAAGCCGGTATATTTTCTATTCAGAGCCTCGTGTTTAATATCAAATGTGATTTGGGTTTGTCGTGAATGGCGTCTTCACTAACACTGTTCTTAAGCCCAGTTGAGAAAAGATTAAATCTTTTTATTTAGATTTAATGAAGTGTACCAATTAAATAATATTTAATTGGAATTGAATTGGTATTGATTTTTGGTTTTATCGTGAACAGTGTTTTAAATAACACTTGTTCTTTTACCCGATAATTAATGGAATGTGATTTTGGGTTGTCGTGAACGTATCTTCAATAATACTGTTCTTAGACCCAAAGGAGTTAAGAAAATCAGAAACTAACTGGACATTAGTTAAGTTTAATGGTTTCAGAGGTATTGATCTGATGTTGGTTTCGGCCTTCGGGGTTAATACTTAGGGAACTGCTCACTTGCTAATTTACGGTTAGGGACTGATTGAAATGTGATGTGATTTTGGGTTTATCGTGAACCGTGTTTTAAATGATACTGATTCTTTAACCCAGTCACAGATTAAAACTAAGTGGAGTTTTAATGAATCTTTAATTAGATTGAAAAGATCGAGAATGGAGTATCACCAGTTTTGCTCCAGGCGATAGTTAAATCTTTAAATAGATTTGAACATGAAATGGTAATTGAATTTACCGATAACACCGTGGTGTTAGATATAAAGTATGTCCAGTTTTACTTCATGGGATAAATAGGTGGGGATTGGGAAATTAAAACCAATGATTACTTCGGTAAGGTTCGTTAATCCCAACTAGTTTGAATTGATATTCAAAAATAGATTAAAGAATCAATTTAAAGGATTTATCTTTGATAAAATTAATGGGAACCTTTCCCTATAATGTGAAACTTAGAAACTAACTGTCGGTTAGCTAAGCAGAATGGTTTTCTGGATATTGATCTGATATTGGTTTCGCCCTTTGGGGTTAATATTTGGGGGATTATTCTCTTAATTAATTTACGGTTAGTGACTGATGAATTGGAATGAGGCGTATGTTGTGTCTGTGTAACACTTATTTATTATATACGCGAGTTATTCGGAAAGACCGGGTTTATCCCATTCTGAATAACTGATACGACGATAAGTCGAAGATGAAGACGGTGGTCGAAGACCGGAGGTCTTCACGTCGTTTGGGTGATTACTGATGATCTTGATTGGGATGTACACCCAAGAAGATGGAAACAGTTGGTGATCGTCCAGACGTACTTGGAGATCGATGGATATGCGGGGTACTAGGTGCCTCCGGTTTCGTTCAGACCCAGAACGGACTTGTAAATGAACTGTGTGTCTGACATTGGATTTTAGTCTGTGTGATTGATTTCTATTAAATATATATCTGTTTGGCGGCAGAGAATTTATTCTCTTTCTTAACGCCCTTCTCTGAGACATACGAGCTCAGGGGTTATATACTGATGGATATCAAACGCATAGAGTGAATTGCCTTTGTGGCATGCCTAAGTGGCAAATGATCAAGGCTTCTGTTGAAAAGCAAAGTCTTGTGGTTGATGATCGAAGCACGACCTTTGTGGCGTAGCTTTGTGTAACGTTGATTCGCGAGCCTCACACCCCGGTTGTGAACTAAAAACGGGAGAAGGATCCAGGGAGGGCATGCGTTTCTTTCTAGCTAGGGTGGTGTCAGTGACCTACCAGCCCTGACATTTATATTATTTTCACCTGTGTGGTTGTTGTTGTTGCGAGGCGCCTCGGTTTGATCGGACGATCTGGGTCCGATGGGGTCATTCGTTGACTCATTTATGCCCCCAAAGGGCGGGGAAACGCAGTGTTCAGGCATTTTAATCCACATCGGTGGACCGGCCCTGTGGCTCCTAGGTGCAGTTGCGGCTGTTCCTGAGACATGGTAGGCTAGATTGTCTCGAATCGGTAGAGGACTATCTTTTGCCTCGGTTCACAGACGGAAATCCAATTTCCAAATACGTGACTTTGCAGTTTTGATTGTAGAGCCTAGTATGGCGACATAGTGGGATGGGGCGCTTATGCCGTCTATGATTGATACTTATGATGTGAAGTTGTTTTATACACTATGCACTTATAATAGTATCAAATGATGTGTTTTAAACGTATCAAGCATTCTTGGCTATTATAAGGGAAACCCTCTCCCCCGGCTTGCGTTGCATTGTGTGATGGGAACTGGGTCTTATAATAGCTTCATTTTTCTTTATTTAGCATTGCGCTGTTTGTTTTATGCACTGGTATTCTTGGGAGGAAACCCGTTCCGTGTTATACGGCGTGGTCCCTTGATTTGCCGAACTTTAAAAATAAAGATTAATAACTGTTTTAGTTCTCACACCAGTCCCATGACTGACCTGGAGTTTATTGTTTTAACCTAAACTCTGGGTGCCCTTATTTTGACACGGGTAGCTAGTAGTTTTGGTTTTGCAGATTTATATTCACAGGATCCTGACTTACAACTAGAACGATATCCGGAAAGCTTTGTATCTGTATATCTCCTTCTAGTTGTGTATTGTATTATTTTCCGCTGCTATGTAATGTATGTAATCTCTGATATTTTATAATGTGTAATATTAATTTATACTCTGTATATTGTTGTATTCTGATGGAATTGTTGTAATATACAATGAAATGTTCTTCCGTCTGCGTTCTATTTTGTCGTGTTCTCAAAACAATTCGTTCTTTCTCTTCTCTTCGGAGACCGGGGAAGTTCGGGTCGTTTCAAATACTCCACGCTTATTCTTACTGAATAACTACTTTAACACTAAATTTTACATTTCCTTTTAACCTTGCAGATATCGTTATAATTTTACGCAATCTCCTTTTTTCCCCTTTTTCTTTAACATCGTCATTTTCTATATATTTTCCCAAATCTTCATCAAAGATGTTGCGTTATTATTTCTCTAATGAAATAGTAAACTTTTACCAACCTCTTTCACCATTACAACTTATATCATTTTCAGATAATCCTGAAGTCGTTCAAGTTGGGGTATTTTAATTACCTCTCAGACCTTGATCAACAACGTTCATATCTAAAGATAAATATAAGTTGTAATCAAAAACCAATATTTCATTCCAATCTCCCACTTTTATTTAATCACATTCTTAAATAACGTTAATTTAGAATTAACGATATAACGCCTCAAACCACTTTCATATAACTCTGGTTTATTATAAAACCTTTTACCTCAATTTTCCTTTACTTAATTCAAATAATTAAGTGACATTTATTTAAGCTATAATATTTGCTTGAAAATCCCTTTTTATAACTTTGTTATAAAACTCAGGTTTAAATAAAACCTGTTGATAGACCTCTTTCACGATCAATTGGATTTCTTTCACTTAGATTACTATTAAATGAATTCCCATGAAAAAAAGTAATTTTCTAAATTATTATTAAAATAATAATTTATTCAATCATTAGCTACATTAGTAGTTAATTCCTTTATTAACTAAAATAAATAATAAATCCCTTTTATTAAAATCTTATTAAAATCTAAACAATATTCATTAAACTCTTCTATTGGGTTAATTCAATACAAACTAATTTAATGGTCAATCCTAGTTAAAACTGTTAACTTAGTCAACTTAAATCTGGTTATCTCATTAACCGATTCAATTCATTTCTCCTTTTTAATTAATTTATAATATAATTAATTAATTAAGATAATTCCATTAAATTGTTTCTTAACAAAACCATTATCCAAATTTAACCGTTAGGTTAATTTCTATTCACGCACTTCTAAATCTGATTACCATCAGCATTTGTCTTTATAAAATCAATTATTAACTTAAATAATAAATAATATGTTTTATTTTCTTTATAAACTTTTATTCAAAATATATATTTCAAAACCTATCTTTAGTTATAAAATAAATTTTATAACTTCAGTTCTATCAATTTACCTGACAGTAAATCGATATCATTTCTTTAAGGCCATTCACTGCCGATTACTCAACCAATATAGCCCATTAGTTAAAACACCACACAGGTTAACTTTTCATTCAATGGTCACTACCAAACTCAATTATCCAATCATGACAGTTCATATATGATAATATGAAAAATAAATAATATATTTGAGGAATCCGGTTGGATCCCTCCAACCTGTTCTTCCCTGTATACAAATGGTTATCTTAAATCAGATCATTCAATCATTTAACTGATAATAACGACCATTTAATCCAACCTCAAGCAATTCAACCAATTCAACACGTTTATTTTATAAACGTGACCAACAAGGTAAGTTAGCTTTATTGGAACCAATAGTTAAATAAAGATTTGGTATTTCGCTGAAATTAAACGACTGTTTAATTTCATCAGTTAAATCAGTAAATAAATATATAATTAGCAAACAGTCAACCATTGGCAAGAAGAGCACACAAAATAAAGACCCAATTTATATAAAATATAAATGGGAAAACTGAGTGAGTTTAACTCACCTTGATTTCTCGTTTCTGAACGGTTGGATTACCATTAAATTAAACAGTGGTTTAATTTAACTGTAAACACCAGTCGTCTCTATTTCTGTTCGGATTAGTTCCATGACACCGTGCTCGTCAATACGATTTAAGCGTCACTTGGTTTGCCCAGTTCTGGTCACATATAAGTTAGAAGTTATTTTAGTTATATGGTTTTAAATTAAATTAATTATTTTTAATCGCTAATTTTCCCACAAATGAAACAAATTAATTACATAGATATCAATATTTGACGGTCGAGTTCCGTCCCAAAAAGAATAGTCCAACCTTCTTACTCTCTCTCCTGTTTTGTTTATATCTGCATCGATCAACACTGGTTAAATTAATTTATTTCTTAAACGTATTAGTTTGAATAGGTACTTAGGGTTAGATTACAACTATTTCATTTCCAGTGTCAAGGCCGATACTTTATGTATCATTATTCTAGCAGGCTCGTTCACTATTTTTCCCAAGTCATTTGCCTGCACAAATTCATAGTTCAGGTTAACCCATCAATATACTACTTAATTCCTAATTAAGTTAATTTAATTGCTAATTATATGGGTTGACAGAAATATCGGCCAAGCCTTTCTCTAATGTTTCTGCACCATTTCCTTAAGCTCACGCCAGTACTTGGATCTATTCCGAATTCAAATCAAGTATTAACCTTTAATTATTAATTATGATTTTAATTAAACCAATTTTACCCTTTAATAAATAGTTAACAGGCCGATCAGTTTCAAAATTGCTTCATGCCTGGAAAGCTCCTCACGTACTCGTTCTAGCTACCCTCACCTTCGTTGTCTTGGAGAAACCCAACATCGATCAAATAACCATCACTGCGCCGACCCTATCGTTGATTAGGTCATCATCAGACAGCGCCGGGGCGAGCGCCTTAACCTCTTCGCCTTCCGCCCCAAACCCCTGCTCCTCCGGTCAAGCCAGTCACCGGCAAAAGTGGTTCAATCACCACGACTTCATGCTTAAATTCTGGCTAAACCTCCACGTCTGAGATGATCTCCACCGGTCACCTTATAGCACTCCACCTCCTCTTCGATTAAGTAGTTGACGATTTTTAATTTAGGTGAAAGAATTTTGAGATTAAGGGGAAGGAGTGTCGGAGCTTTCTGGCCGTTTAATGAAGTAGTGGCGGCGCAGAACTAAAGTCTAGGGTTGTGTGAGAATAAAGGGTATATATATATGTGGACAAATTAATATAATATTATTTATGAAACTTCATCACGAAGTAACACACAGAAACCACCACAAACTAGTTTCGTTTACTAATAAAAAAAGCTAATCTTAGGATAAAAAGTATTCCGGACCCAATGGGACAAGTTTCATTGAATTCCGGCTTTGTTTGAAAAAAATTCCTTTATAAAACCAGAAATAAATACGCGTTTAATTTTTCCACGATCACTAGATAAATCAAATCAACTTGAAACCTTGCAATCCTATAATAATTCTTCAATACGAACCCAACGGCACCAGTTTCGTCGCATTCTGAGACTGTTTCCCCGGTAGGCTACTTTTACGTGCACCGCGATGCCATTTTAAACGCCAAATTACCCGGTCTCTAAAAATAACAAACTATATATCTATCCTGACTCCAATCGTCAATACGAACTTAGCAGAACTGGTTTCGTGGCTTAATTTGATCGTCTGTTCAAGTTATACCCAAATACCTCTTTATTAAATTAAATTAATTAATTTACGCGCTATAGAAAATAACTGGGCGTTTACGGCTACCGTGGCCACATACGACATCGGTTTGCCACGCCATTCACTACCATACAATAATTTAAAGTTACGGTCCTAATGAAACTGATTTCGTCGAAATCGAAGACCGTTTGCAAAATGGCCATTTTAAAGGCCTATAATTTAATAACGATTTTCATAACGACTATTTCAAAATTTGATTTGGCCATAACTTACAATTTACAATACGTAATCTGGATTTTTCTCTTTCATATGAAAATTATAATTGATACGGTTCCAACATTTCTCGTTTCACAGAAATCCGACTTATATCAGATCCTGTATTCTCAGTTGAAGTTCAAAATTCAATATTACGAACTGCCGCGCGATTCCGAGCTCGTTTTAAAATTATATAAATATATATCGTTCAAACTTCATTTTGAATAACGAATTAAATATTAAAAACCCATTAATATCCCAAATATAATATTTAAAATAATAAATTAAATAAAATATTTGATGGCCAAAAATACGGGACGTTACAGCAACTGATTCGAAGAAAGAAAAATTAGGAGCCCCTGCGGAACGATGCTTGAAATGGTAATAGAATTTCAGATCTTTAAGGGTAAGTTTGGTCTGCAGAATCTCCATATAAGCAATATACAGAGTATACAGAGTCGCATAGGCATTTAGATGGAGTTGCATGGGGGCAATGTGTAACTGTCTCAAGAGATCGACAACAAGTGGAGGAAAAGGAGGAATAGCTCCTACCCAGCACATGAGTCGACTAACAGTCATGTACTCCTCTGGGGCAGAATGAGGCCTATCTTCGCTTTCTGGAGTTTTCACATCATCCTAGGGAATTCCGTGTCTTAAACATATATTCTTAAGTTTTATATCGTCTAACTTGGAGGGTAAAGAATCAGTGAGCTTCTCTATTTCCTTATCACCCGGAATTTCATCAGGAGCTCGATCATCCTCATCTTCAAGGGATGTGCTCTCAGAAGTCGTTGACTCTATATTGGTATCTGTCTCGTAATCAGGGTTGGATTTTTCCTCATCTGAATATGAGGGAAGCACATCAGGGCCGTGATGTACTAATGTCTCTGATTCGGTACTTTCGTTCGGTGTCTCAGTCACTTGTTTATCCGACATAGCTGTGTTGGCGAGTAAAAATTAGAACACAAGTTACCCGTTCCCCGTGTGTGTAAGTGCAAGTGTGTGCTTGTGCGTACATATAAGAAAAGCATGAAGTTAGTTAAATGAACAGGATATTGGTCATGATATGCCATTAAGTTAAGTTTTTCAGTCCATAAAGTTCATCTCGAAGGCTCTAACCTAACTGTCCATTGGAATATCAGAATCAAATCGCATTATTTGGCCAATACGTGCATTGGATCGTTTATTGAATTGGCTCGTGGGACAGGGTTTGGATCGTTATGCATCGTCGGTTCGTGAAGCGGATCGAATCGTGGAGAAACTTCAGATCGCGGAACGCTAGAATTCCTGACCCCTCATGCTTTACCTAAACGGATCGTGATAACCCCCCACGATCCACTTTACCTCATGTCTCCACGAACCGATGCTCCTCCATATCCACGACCTGATCCGCTAGTCAAATTAACACCTCATCTTCATCCTTCTCCCATCATTTCTCCATCACCATGAAGCGACACGAGCCAAAGCTTCGCCTATGAACCAACCCGACCTGCTCCTCTTCCCTTCTCGCTTCCTCTCTCCTTCCATGAACGAACTCAGTACCACCACCACTCTCAGGATTCAACGCCACTAACTCCACCATTACCCACGGAAATCGAACTCGAATCGATATTCAATAAGAAGGAAAGAGTTACATGCAAAATTATCCTTATTATTACCTTTTTAATTTGATTAATTGGCCTCGAGAGCACTTGAATTCGATGCCAAGCAAATTAGGGTCAGAAATTGAAGAGGAAAGGGTGGCAGTAATGAGGAGAAGAAGAGGAGCATATTAGAAGAAAAGGGTCGGCTTATATAATATGAGAAGAGGCTTTTAATCTTCCCCTTTTTGTCCTATGTGGCTCGTGAGGCCTGATGGGCCGCGAGCGCCGAGGGATCCTACCATGATTGACGAATGGGCCATCTAGGGCGATGATCCGTGACATATAGAACTGCTCTACACGAACGCGTCGAATGATCCACAGCAAATGGTAGTGAGAAATGGCGATCCAAGCCTAAATGTGACCGATGGACCAGAAAGGCAGATTTGCATACTTGCAAGAATACGAAAGTTATTAATGCTACCTATGACAAAAAGTTTTAAAACTTACTTGGCAACTTGATAATAATATCTTAAGGAGTTCAAGAAATGAAAGTCGCTCGATGAATAGAGAAGTGGTTGATGATTCAATCCGATATTTATATCAGTCAAAGAGCGCAACTTTCTGAAGCAGTACGACATTTCAGACAGTCACATCCACTGATCCACATCGTTTCGTGAAAAGATGGCTCGTTAATTTCGAAGCATGTTCCATTCTCGCTAACACATACTTCGAGGGGCCAAAATGTTGGCAAGCTTTTGGACCAAGCCACCAATATTCATACATATGTTCACTATTGAATTTTACTTGTAGAAGTCATCAAACTCCGATTGTGGTCACCAAGCCTTCACCGGATCGTGACGTTGCAGCTACTCTCCCCCCGTTCGCGATCATCATAGGCGATCCGATCCATCCTCTCAAGAGCCCCACGATCCGATCCCTAAAGTTGAGAAATGAAGACTACGACTAAGTCTACCATGATCCAAAAATGCAAGATCTCGCGACACCTGTCCCCAACTGTCACATTGACTATTTCTCCATCAGGCTACGAACCCGTCCGAGATCATCGGGATTTATGACACGTATGACCACGATCCATCTGCAAATATCATCTATAAATAGCCCCAGACTTGGCATTTTTGAATCATGGTAGACTTAGTGAATTTACTGAGTGAATCAATATTGTAAAAGTGAGGTTGAGAGATAAATCATTGGTTGTACTCGAATCTTAAGTATAATCATTGATATAAAGTGGACGTAGGCTCTTTAACGCCGAATCACTATAAAAATTGTGTCTTTTCTATTTTTCCTTGCATTTATTCTTATATTAATCTCCCCCAAATTATAACAACTCGGGTGTTAGGCCCAATTTTGGATCTAACATATATTATATAAAGATTATCTTTATAAGCATCTATTTTTCATAATTATATTTTATGAACTGTAAATTTCTTTTGAATGAAAAGTGTTTAGATTTAACCACTGGTTCAAATGGAGTTGAGATAAAGTTACATTCTATTAAATATGAATAAATTGTAAAGTGATTGTAATATGGAATTGTAAATTGTATTCTACTTGAATATAAATGGAATCTCCAAAATGATTAAAATGATTTGATATGAAATATATATTCTATTTGAATATGAATGGATTCCAAACCATATATCGATTTTGAAATAGTTATGATCTTTGATATGAAGTACATTCCACTTGAATATAAATCGATTTTAAAATATTGTATGATTACAATATATTGATGTGGCCATATATTCTAGTTGGAGTATAATCGGTTTGGAATGATGGCGATATATTGATATGAAACTATATTCTATTTTGAATATAAATTGGGTTCGGAACAAACATGATATTTTGGGTATGAAAGCGAACCCTTGTGAAAAGTAAAAGAACTGACCGATGTGGAAAATGTAAGCGTTGGTTGTTAAAGAGACCAGAGTCAGAAAGTGGCATACTCTCTGTCATTGTCGATACCACTTTAACTACTATGTACATGATGGAATATCCGGAACGAAGCATGATGATTTGGAGGCGATTGCTGGATTAAGAAAGGCAAATGATAACAAAATGGCCTTGACCTTCTGGTCATAATTAAAATAACTAAAATAGGAGCTATACCATGACTAGTTGAGGTAGCACCTCTTATCAGACACACTTCTTCGATATTATTTCTATGACTATGATGATGATTTGGGCCCTTTTTGATTTTGCGAGTGTGTTCCGAGGTGGGCGGTAGTGGCTGATATGCGTTACCACCGGTCTGGGAGTGCAATTGGCAGAATCCTACCCTGGGTATTTCCTCGAGTGCCTTGTCATATTTATCCTTATCGATCCCATACAATTTTGAGTTATTGTTGCTTTTTATGGAGTGCCCTCTGATAACACTAGTACGGTGAATTTACGATACTGTATAGACTGTGATGCCTATAAACGGCATAAGGGTAATATCGTAATCCCTCTTACGCTATTTTAATTATATTTATTTTACTGGATAAACTCTATCATAATAGCGCACTATACTTATGTATTAGTTTAACGGATCCTTGAGAAATGGAAAATCCCGTAACATCTCTTGAGTTACCGCACCCATGACACTTAGGTTATTTTGTATTTTAACTTGACTAATATGAGAATCATTTAGTCCAAATCCGATTACTTATTATGTTTTTTTTATGCAATACGCTCAGGTCAGCAGAATTTGCAGTTAACGAAGATTACTTTGCCTTGAAGATCGAAGATGGAGATTTGGTATATATATCTATTGTATATATTTTGTTTCCGCTGCATTACGATATATGCTTGTACTAGTGTAACTCTGATGATTGGAAGAAGTGTAACTCAAATGTATATGTTTTCAAATGCTTTTGACCTATTATTTGTTTATTATATGTTGTCCTTCCGCTGTGAGATTCTGTAATTGTTTTTCTCTTCTTTCTTCTTTTTCTACTTTACCCGATAACTACCTGTATTTGTGGTTCATTTAGGTCAACATGTGTGGATTATTGTCGATTTAAACAATCAAAAATTCAAGTCGTTACAAGTTGGTATCAGAGCTTTGGTTAGCGATAACCTTGGCTCTTTTTGGGAATTAACTCATTAGAGATGGGGTTAGTAATGCCCTAGAATGAGTTTGAGAGTATATACGAGAGAGGGTACTTGTATTTTTTATATAAAATGGTTTATATTATGTTGATTTGTTCTGTTGAATATTTATAGATTCTGGTCGGTATATGGGACGCCATGGTATCGATAGGAGTTTCTAAATAATAGAACAGAATGGATTGACATAATATTGTTTTGGATTATAATTTTAGTGTATCAAATATATTATGGGTTTTAAATGTATATGCATTTGTTGTTAGTAGGTAATGATATTTAGTCACTATTAATATAGTTAACTAGTAATAAATCTAGTAAGGATTGATAGTAAGATATGATCTGCAATTGAAATGTAAATTGGAACATGAGAATTTGATCCTGGTGCTTTAGAAATTAGATTTGCAAAGATTTGAAAAAATATGGAATTTTAAGTGAGTAATTTCACATGGCAATGGATTTCCAAGGATTTTAAAGGAACAAGTGTGTAATCCCTTCTCAGACATCAGAAATGATTCGATAATGAGTGCACGCATTATCGACGTTTATTCTGAAGCATCTGAGTGGGGAGACCGCTCAGTACTTTCATAATTAGTTTTGATAAAGGATTATAATTACATGTTACATGGTATGATTTTCTATAAAATGGTACAAGTATATGAATATATTATTTTAAAGCTTTGTTTATGATCCCGGAATCAAAGTATTTAAGTTCATCTTAATTAATAATATTGATTTATGTACTAAGGTAACTCGATTCATTGGAGTTGTAGACTTTGAAACTAGGAAAATTGACTTAAAATATTAAGAAAAGAGAAGTGGTCATTGAAATGCTTAAGCGTGAGTAACAATAAAATTTAAACAAATTCCAAAATCGGTCGAAAAGAGTGCTGGAGAAAAAAAATTAGTGTGAAACTACATTCAATTAAAGTCGGCTAAAATAAATTGGAAAGTTTTGTTGTGTAGATAAAATGGCAATAGCTTATGGCTTGGTATAATTTAATAAAGCATATTAAGTAAGTTCGAGAGAGGGTTGAAAGGAATTTATGTTAGTTGACAGAATATGAATGGTCGATAAATTAAAAATAAGGAATTAAATGGTAAGTTAGTGTACATATGAAATGAAGGCATAAAAATCTAAATAGGTAAACCTCATTAGGACAATATATCGAATGTAAATCTGGGTATTAATAATGAAATGAATGGAATGCGAATCATTTCATCGAATGGAATATGATTTAATTTGAGTAAGCGAATTGAGTTAAATAAAGTTTAACTTAAGAAATCGAATAATAATGGTTGAGAACTAAGTATAAAATTGAGTTATGAATAGACCTTAATTCAATTCATGAATTGTGAGTCAAACAAATAAATTAAGTTAATGGACTAAGATTTAATTTAAAATGAAAATGAGAATAACTGAATAAGGAAATGGTTAAAGGTATGAATCGAGGTGCCAAAACAAGAGAAATGAGATGCAAATATAAAAATTTGGCTTATTCGAAATAATATAATTGTTAAATGAATTCTAATTTGGGAATTAAATATTTTTAAATGTGATATAAAAATAAAGCTTAATCTGAGTTGGATGGATTAATGGGTAAGTAAGTAAATGAAAATTCAGTAATGAGATAAAATAAGAGGGTTTATATAAAAACCATAGCTAAACTTAATCCATTAATATAGATTCGAAGTTAACTAAATTGAATGAGGAAATAAAATAAATTGGGAATTGGAAATATGAAAGAAGGTGTAGGAAATAGGAAATATTAAACCGAAGCCTAATTTACTAAATTATAATATCGAAAATTTTGGAACTAGGTGGATTGAATTAAGTCAAATGAATTAGTATAATTGGAAGTAAACTCGAGGAATTTAAATTGGTCAGTTTTGGACCAAATATAAATGAATGAAAATGAAGTATGGACGAACTTAAATAATTAGAATAAATAAAGTCGGATTTAATTCAAATGAATGGCTAATCGAATATGTACAAATGGAACGACATTTGGTGTAATATGGATGAAGTAAATAGGAATAAGTAATGAAATGTGGTAACTCGACCAAGGTTAATGAACTGATGATTTAATATAATTGAGTTAGTTTGGAAAGTAAAATGAATTCAAGTTTTAACTAGAATTTAATGCTTGGAATGAAACAGGAAAATGGATAGAACATATATATCGGAATGGAGTAAACAAATTGAATGAAAATACATTTCTCGAGTAATTAAATGATAACATATTCTAGAGTGTTAAGGGTTTACAAATTTTTTGGAATTGGAAGGTTTGAATTTGGAAATAAAATAAATCGACGTTTCTGCGAAAACCTGAACTATTCGATAAGCTGAAGCTAAAATGACCATAACTTTCGAATGGATGATCGAAATTCGACGATTTTGGACTTTTTGGAAACTTTAGAAACTGAATTAAAACTTGCATTAATAGGGCCTTGTCGAATTTTCACGTTTACTAGGTTGAAATCCAATTGTTAGTCGTAGTACTATGTGTAGAAAATTTAAAACTGAAGCGTATGTCAATATTGTTTTGACCATAACTTCCTAACGGAACATCGGATTTTGATGTGCTTGTACATTTCAGAAAGCCCAAGATGTAAACTAGATTTTTTCTAAATTTTCTAGGTAAAATTTTCTATTTAAAGGGTTAAAAACTGGGTTGGACAACTTAGGCCTGCATTTTTCATTGTGTAGGCTGAAGCGTTCACTTTTGCTAAAACAGTCATAACTTTTGAACGGATTATCCGAATTCGACGAATCCGGGCAATTCGGAAATCCTGAAAAGAATGGAATAACTTTTTCCTGTGCTTTGGTCAAATTCCATCATTTAAGGGGTGATAAACCTTGATTTGTTCGCTGGCATGTCACGAGTATCATGGTTTTGTAGTTGAAATGTTTAATATGTGTTGTGTAAGTTGTATACATTTGCTATGTATTGTATATATGTTTAATTCTTACGTGTATGTGAGTATGTAGCAGGTGTAAGGAAGTTGCGCTATGCTTTGGAGCTCGCTTGCGCTAAATACTAAAGTGCTAAGATAGATAAATTTGCAAATAACGCTAAAGAAGGTACGTCTTTGTGTTATATAATTGTTGATATATATATATATATATATTGTTTCCCCATTATTTGGTTTGCCTCATCATGTGATGAGATGTATATTTGGACTTATATATATATAATGTGATTTTCCCGGACCTCTCCGTACAAAGGAGATGCTGCCGAAATTTACTGTGATTTCGGGAGTTAGAAAAATTTATGAGATTTTGCAACTACATAACTTATTTTATAAATGCTATCTTATACGTATGGATGTGAAAGTATGTATGTGCTCAATATTCTATTTCGTTTTCTTTTCGAGAACGAAAAGATTTGAGTGGGGGAGAATGTAACAACCTATAATTTCCATATATTTAAAGTTTGCATTTGGTATAAATAAATTGAATGATAATGGTTAAAATTTGAATCTTGTCGATTTTGATAATAATAATTATTTGAATAGAATATATATATAATTTAATTTAACTAATATTAGTATTTGTTGAATTTTTATTTTCATTAGAATAATTGAATAAGATTTGAATTGTTTGGTTTATAACTGAAATTTAGACGTTACATTGTCATTAACCAAATTTGGAAATTTAAATACTTGAAATCCATTTATAAAGTTGATTAGAAGTTAATTTTAATGATTTAGTATAAAATGGAATTTTAATTTAGTTATATTGACTAAGAATCGGAATTTTGAATTTAAGTATTTATGAATTTGAATGGAATTTGTATTATTTAATTTATAACTGATATTGAGACGTTAATTGTAAATAAATGATTTTTGGGAACTTAAAAATTTATGGAATCGATTTATAAAATTTATTTAGGCTATAATTGAATTAAAATGGAATTTAGTAAATCTTTAAATTGAATTAAAATAGGTAAATGAATAATTGAATATTTTATTAATTAATTTATTGTGAAATTTTACTGTTTTGGCGACTGTCTCAGAATCCGACGAAACCAGCTTCATCGGATCTGGAACGGTGAATTATTGTAGAGTTTCAAATTGCGTTACAATCGGACTTGTCGATTGATCGTATGGGATAAAATGTGAAAGGCATCAGTGTAATATGATAATGGTTGTTTCTCATATTGGACTCTCTATATACGTGATAATAAAATTCCATATCCACCTCATCAGCCCATTATCATTATACGTATATTTTCCTTCTCCAAGAAATTTCTTTAATGGCTGAAACTAATTTTCAAAACCCTAGCAAATAAAAATCCAAACTTTTAAAATCAAATCTTCCCAAACCATAGCAAATTATGTATCAAATCGAAGCACTCGACGATACGAAGTTGGGGGTACCATTAGTTTCAACATGCAGTGCCTGATGTTGCCGAAAATCGGTGGTCAAAGTTCAAATTCGCAGAACCCTAATTCCAAAATTAGGGGTTTTCGATTTGTGACCTAATCGAAGAATTGGAGATATGGTTTTTGTAGAGGAAAACTATATGATTTCAACGGTGGTAGCGGCAACGTTTGGAAGTCAGTAGGGTGTGCGAATTTGGTGTTTTATGGTTTTATTTTGCCTTCGTTAGAGGCGGCGGCGCAGTCGATTGGAGGCACCGGAGGTGATGGCGTTTGGATGGTTGGGTGTGTTGGAATCATGGCAAAATTGTGGACGATCTAAGACTAGTTTGGCTGCATTTGGAGACTGTAAATCTTTGGGCTTTGGTTGGACGTTCGATCAACTAAAGACCCAAAGGTGAGTGATTTCCTCGCTCATGATTAACTGAATTATTCCTGTATTTATTAAATTAAATTATGAAATAAGTTTTGTTGCATGGTTATGATTGATTGTGAATGGTTGCTTAAAATTGACATGTGAGTGTGTTAACATGCAAATGGAAGTCGATAATTAATTATTTAAATTTAATTTAATTTCTAGTTGAAACCTGACTCTTGTAATCAGTGAAATAGTTTAGTACTTATCAATTGGATGGAATGGTTGTGATGGATGTTTTGGTTGAAATTGAATACTGAATTGATATTGGCACTGCTAAAGCTTCATATTCAGTATATTGTATTGCATGTTTATTGTGACAATTAATCCAAATTTACCCTTGATGTTACAAGCATGTAATAAACCCAGGGTTTATCGATTTAAAATAAATTAAGAACACATGTAATGACCCGCATTTTCAGCGATATAATAATTAATTAATTTAATTATTTATAAAACGATTTAGAGAACTAAATGGTTGTTTAATTTAATTATAAGGAATATTTAATTAATATTAAAATTAAATAATATATGTAATTCTGAAATAATCAGAATTGGCTGAAATAGCGATATGGGGTGAACTGGACAATTCAAAGTTTATAATTCAGTTTAGAGTTGAATTATAATAACGAATATATTATATAAACGACAGTTTGAACGTATAATTATATTATAATTATAATCGAGCTCGAAATGGCGCTGCAGTTCGTAAATTGGCGACTTGAACTTCAACTGAATGTACAAGGTTTATTTTAAATCGGATTTCTGTGAAATAAGAAACGTACGGAGCTGGTGGAGTATATCTTTCTAGTGGAAGAGAAAATTCGGGATTTCGTTGCGTAGATTTTGATTTATGTCCAAATCAAATATTCAGAAAAACAGCGGTATATTCGTTCGTGGCCATAACGGTTATTTAAAAATATTTGAATATCGGGTTTGAATTTAGACAAGGTACTTTTGAGACATAACGATAATTTAATTTTTAGAATATTATAGTAATTTTTAATTAATTAAATAAGCAACTTTTTATTTGGAATATTTTGCACCTTGTATCAATATTTTTGGGTTTCACAATATGAGTTAAACTACCGATGTTATTATATTTTTGGGATCACGGCACATTACTCGATTTAATGATATGTTCATATCAGTCCGTGGACAAGCAGAGTAATGTACAACAACTGGTCAATGGAAACCAAAATATCCCGAGGTAATGCTTATAAAATGGATTAAACAATATATTGATAAACAATGCCTCCTATTATTAACGGTGAAGAATTCGTACACCTCTCATCAAATTAGTACAGACAATACAAGTCACCGCCTATGCCTAATACTTACTCGTGGAAGCTTGTGAAACCGTAAATAAAATCCTATGGTAGCTGATATACCACGTTGTATCACTTAGCAATGAAGAGTTTCAACGTTATAAATACTTTACCATCTTTAACACTTAACCTAAAATCTCTTCACTACCTGGTCAATGTAGGAGCCGCCAGTTATTTCTCTCCCTCATCAAAATCGTGAGAAACTGAAAGCCTAAAATCCAATTAAAATCAAAACAAATAAAATCAAAACCGAATCCTCCTATAACATTGACTCAACGTTTGTTCCATTTTTACTGGGTGTCGCATGGAGTTATATGTTTACAGTATGGTGCGGTTCTTCTATAAGGAAGATGAAGCGCTATTCGAAGGAAGATGGAGCGTTGTTCAGAGCGGGTTGGGTGCGTGAATAGCAGAAGTAGGATAGGAGAAATACAGTAGGAGTCTTCAAGTTTTGGCAACGCAAATTTAAAAGAAGCAGGTCATTCGAAGTACAAGTATACCGTGAGGGAAGGTATATTGGCCATGCGTTCTCGTGTATAGGAGGGGATAATGTTTGTGAGGGGTTAGCAGGAAAGCAAAGGGGACGGGATGTGTATATTTTGGGATGAGGTGAACTTGAGTTCATTCCGGTTTCAAGTTTATGAAGTAACGTTGGAAGAAGTGTTGTTCTAATATTCGAAACAGCCACTAAAGTTTAAGGATGGCACGCGGGTTCTTTCCTGGAAGTTCGGGGAAGAAGCTTCCAAATAGATGGGCATATGTGGGTCAAAAGTAAAATGTCTGAGGCCCAAGTGGTTAAAAAGAAAATAAAGAGGGGGATGTTGTATCAAAGATGGCCATTGTGACATTTGTAGACCGACCTGGACAGTGCGGGTTTTATCAAGGGAGAGATGGAACTATTTTGAGCGGGCATGGATTTCAAAATATGGTAACGGGCTTATTTAAATTATAAAGCCCGAAAATATAAAAGTATAGTTCATTTAATTTAATAACATATAAACTTGTAAATTCAATATCTTGATCATACTGTATCAGAATTCGAACGGCCAGTCACGTTGGGATCGTATGGACGGTGGCTACAGAATGGAACTGACTGGAAGTCCATCGGAGCTTGTTACAATTTATAGCAAAATAAATTGTCCGTTTGAATCAAGCGATGGTTATCGTTATTAACGATGATCGTCCAATGTGAGTAAAACTCACCAACTCTGAACAGTTCTATTTTTATAACGTATATTAAGAACTGATAATTATCAGTTGATTGCTGTGTGTTAACAGTTTGGTTGAATTGTCTGTGTATTGATTGAAATTATAGATTAACGATACATATATATATATATAAATCGTAAATCGAATATTGATTCTGTTTATCAGAATATTTTATATTCGTATTGTTTAACATCTGTTATGCTGGGAAACAGGTTGGAGGAATCCAACTGGATTCCTCAACATTTATTTTACTGTTTTTCATATATTGTGATATATGATGTGTTATATAATCTGTTATGGATTATGTGTGTTAGAATGATATTGATCCTTGTTATTCGATATTTTAAATATCATAAAAAGACCCTGAGATGTAAAAAGAATTATTTCAATGTATATTGAAATAAAGGGATTTTATAAAATCAACAGAATTTATAAAAGGAAATATTTCGAAAGTAAATAAAAGGAAAATGTTTATAAGAAGAATAGAGTTTTATAAAAGGGAAAAAATGTTGATAAAACGAATAGAATAAAATAAAGGAATATTTATGTAGGAAATAAATAGAATTAATAAAGGAATATTTATTTAGAAAATAAATAGGATTAATAAAGGAATATTTATGTAGGAAATAAATAGAATTAATAAAGGAATATTTATTTAGAAAATAAATAGGATTAATAAAGGAATATTTGTTTAGGAAATAAATAGGATTTATAAAAAACGAAGTTAACGAGATATAAAAGAGTTAATCGAATTTAGTCAATCGAATATGGTTAGTCGAATAGAGTTAGTCAAACATAGTTATTCAGGATAAGTTGCCATTTTGCATGACTGCTAGCGTAATTCGCAGGGCTGCAAATAGCCTAAGGTGGTCGGATGTTTCCTGAGGGAATCAGGCGTAACCATTGTGATCGCTGCGATCTAGAGTTAGGCGAATGGAGTTAAATCGAATATTGTTATTCGAAAGGAGTCAATTGAACATAGTTATTCAAAAGGAGTTAATCGAACATAGAAATTAAGAAATGGAGTTAAACAAAAATTAGAAACTGACTAGAGATTTATAAGTTAAATGGTTTCCTGAGTATCGATGTGATGTTGGTTTTGGCCTTCGGGGTTTATACTTAGGAAGTTGTTCTCTTGTTAGTTTATAGTTAAAGTCTGATAGATGTGGAAGAATAGTGATACGAAATCGAGCCATGGAAATGTTTTCCAATGTTAATAACGTATATTTTCTAAACATAGAAAATGAGGAAATATATATGTTAAATGATGATTGATCGATATAATTTCCATCTAGAAAAAAAATATCGTTGTTTGCACACGTGTTTTCTTAGATAGTTAACTCACCGACTATCGAAGTTTTTGACCATTTTAACGTTGTTAATATGGAAAGAACGGTTGGATTATTATCCAAAGAACCACTCCGTATTGGCATAAGCGTTGCAAATCATATGTGCCAAAGATAATTGAAGACGGAGTAAAGTGCAAGGGCTGTTATATAAATCTTAGATAACAATTGCCTAAGATGGATGTACTGAATGGTGCCTTCGGTTTGTCCAGTCCCAGGACAACTTGTATGGAAGAAGGTATGACAGAGTATATATGATAGATTGCGTAAGTTGATCTCTTCAAACGTATTCACGTTTGGGGGCGGAGGAATTCGTTTCTCTTAACTGTATACCTGTGGTATTTTTGGGGAAATCAACTTGTGATTTGGCGGGTATGACGATGTGACATTCTAAGTGAATGAAGATGTGACATGTCAAAGATAAGCGTAGCTTCTAGCCTCACAACCCGGAAATGAAAAAAATCGGGCAGGAAGCATGGCTATGTAGGTCGCACCTATTAGGGTGTATAATCACCTGATCTAGAGTTTCATTTACTTCTAAAAATCTATTGTTGATGCTGTTCCATTCGGGAAACGGTTGTTGATCCTAACCATTGGTGATATACATTCGATACACTCAAGCGAAATGAGTGGTCGGTCATGTGTGGCCGGGTTGCAAGATGTTCTTGTTGAACCCAGTGTATTCCTCTCTAGAGGTACACTAGCGAAAGGTGGTTCCATACCTTGTCATAGTTGGAAATCCATTACCCAATACGTGCTTGCGGTTTTGATTTTATACTATATATGTAGAACGTGAGATGAAAGCGTTTCCGCTAGATGATTATTATATTGTGGTTGATAGACATTATTATAATATCAAAAGGTTTTTGATATAAAGATATTTTGGATTCTCATAAGGGAAAAACCCGTTTCGTTATACGGCGTGGTCTTATGAGATATCGTTTACTTGTTCAAACTGTTTTAAACTATTTTACTCACACCAGTCACATGACTGACCCAGAGTTTATTTTGTTTTGTTTTCCCTAAACTCTTAGGTGCCCAATTTTGTATGGGCAGTCAAGTAGTCGAGATTTACAGATATACTTGAAGAGCTGGAGCAGGAGGCTTCAGGATTATATAGCTATAGTTATTTCCACTGTGTTGTGAGTGTAGTACTCTGATAATGTTATTGTATACATACTGATTTTATTTCAAGGATATGTTGTCTATTATATGTTATTCATTCCGCTGTGAGATTCGTGTTGCTCTGATGTTTATCTTCTTCTTCTTCTATTCTAAGTTTCTATCTTATCTATTCTCACCCTCTAATTTCTTTCATTAACTTCCGGTATTTTTTGATGTTTGGTTAGTCATCATTGAGTTTATGGCGATAACCAAAGTCGACTTTTTCCGGGTCGTTATAGTTGGTATCAGAGCATAAGGTTAAGTATTACCTTGGCTCTGTGGCGTGACTTAGTAGAGATGGGGTTAGTAACCCTAGATTGAGTTGAGTGTATATATACGAGTGAACGTATTTGTTATTCAATATATAATGATTTTATATTGTGGAGCTTTGTTGGTTGAGTTGTTTATGGGTTCTGGTCGATCAGTTTGATCCACAATATCGGTAGGAGTTTATAAATACTTGAATACGATGAACCGACACGGTATGTTTTGAAAAGGTTAAATGGAATAATTTTACCCAAATTATATTTTGATATAAAGGATTTATATTGGAATTATTATATTTGATGTGTTGGTCATGATTATAATCGAGTAAGATTATAAAAAAGTAAAATGGTTATGTAAATAACCAATCAGAATTCATATAAGTGAAATATATGAAATCGAATTGAATTAAACCTGAATTTAAATCAGAACTGAATTGAAAACCCTGGATATTTGAATAAGTGTCTGTAATGGACTTGGATTAAGTATAAGAGAATTTTAAAATCCTGGGAGATTTTAAATTGTTTTACAAGCATTGGGAATGGTATTTTGAAATGAGTTCAAAATGAAAGTGTTTAGAAATGATTTTCATAGTGATATAGTTTGAACTCACTTCGATAATTAGAAAATAATTCTGATAATGACTGTAGCATAATCAGTGTTCATTTTCGATTTCTAAGTGACGGATTACTACCAAAGATTTTGTTTTTGAATTGTTTTGAGGAAATAAGATTGTTTTGGATCCTGAAAAGGAAAGTTGATTTTTGAGAAAAGAAAAGCTGTTTAAAACTCCCAAGAAAAGATTGTTTGAAATAAAACCAAATTAAACAGAAATTTGTAAAAGCAAATTGGAATTAAAATAAAGTCATTTAAGTAGTAAATGAAATTGAATTGGAATGATATCGAGAAATTTGGATTGATGAGTTAAGAAATTGAAAATCGAGAATGGAACTTTGGTTTGAAATTGAATTCAACTTAGGTATAAGCGAATGGTTGGATTTGTGGATAAAAACAGATTGAAATTTGATTGGGATGACCCTTGTATCCGCTGAAATGATAACAGGTGGAAAGGATATAATGATATGCCGACAAAAAGGTACAAGTTTATATTTCTATTGGATATAAGATTTATGAGCCGAATTGGCAAGCCGCTTGGCTGTTTGATTTTCTTTTGGGTCGGAGATGGCCCAGAGAGGCGAGTTGGAGTTTGAGCTATTGACCAGTACAAAGGAGGTGCTAGCGAATTTTTTCGAAGAGTTAAGACGTTAGAAAATTTTCAGGATTTTTGAAAATTTTCGTTGATAAGGATTAATTAATAATTTAATTAAAATAAATTGGTTCAGTTGAAACCGAATGTAAGAAGTGAACAAATAAGTTCTAACCAGTCAATAGGGTTTGTTTTCTACCTTAGCAATTTCGAGGACGAAATTATTTTAAGTGGGGAAGAATGTAATGACCCGCACTTTTCAGCGATATAATAATTAATTTATTTAATTATTTATAAAGTGATTTAGAGAATTAAATGGTCGTTTAATTTAATTATAAGGAATATTTAATTAATATTAAAATTAAATAATATATGTAATTCTGAAATACTCAGAATTGGCTGATGGCGATATGGGGTGAACTGGACAATTCAAAGTATATAATTCAGTTTAGAGTTGAATTATAATAATGAATATATTATATAAACGACAGTTTGAACGTATAATTATATTATAATTATAATCGAACTCGAAATGGTGATGCAGTTCGTAAATTGGCGATTCGAACTTCAACTTAACGTACAGGGTTCGTTTTAAATCGGATTTCTATGAAACAAGAAATTACGGAGCTGGTAGAGTATATCTTTCTAGTGGAAGAGAAAAATCGGGATTTCTTCTTGTAGATTTTGATTTATGTCCAAATCAAATATTCAGAAAAACAGCGATATATTCGTTCGTGGCCATAACGGTTATTTAAAAATATTTGAATATCGGGTTTGAATTTAGACAAGGTTCTTTTGAGACATAACGATAATTTAATTTTTAAAATTTTATAGTAATTTTTAATTAATTAAATAAGCTACTTTTTATTTGGAGTATTTTGCACCCTATATCAATATTTTTGGGCTTCACAATATGAGTTATACTACCGATGTTATTATATTTTTGGGATCACGGCACATTACTCGATTTAATGATATGTTCATATCAGTCCATGGACAAGCAGAGTAATGTACAGCAACTGGTCAACGAAAACCAAAATATCCCAAGGTGACGCTTATAAAATGAATTAAACAATATATTGATATACAATGCCTCCTATTACTTAACGGTGAAGACTTCGTACACCTCTCATCAAATTAGTACAGACAATACAAGTCACCGCCTATGCCTAATACTTACTCGTAGAAGCTTGTGAAACCATAAATAAAATCCTATGGTAGCTGATATACCACGTTGTATCACTTAGCAATGAAGAGTTTCAACGTTATAAATACTTTATCATCTTTAACACTTAACCTAAAATCTCTTCACTACCTGGTCAATGTAGGAGCCGCCAGTTATTTATCTCCCTCATCAAAATCGTGAGAAACCGAAAGCCTAAAATCCAATTAAAATCAAAAAAAATAAAATCAAAATCGAATCCTCCTATAACATTGACTCAGCGTTCGTTCCATTTTCTACTAGGTGCCGCATGGAGTTATATGTTTACAGTATGGTGCGGTTCTTCTATGAGGAAGATGGAGCACTATTCGAAGGAAGATGGAGCGTTGTTCAGAGCGGGTTGGGTGCGTGAATAGCATAAGTAGGATAGGAGAAATACAGTAGGAGTCTTCAAGTTTTGGCAATGCAAATTTAAAAGAAGCAGGTCATTCGAAGTACAAGTATACGGTGAGGGAAGGTTTATTGGCCATGCGTTCTCGTGTACAGGAGGGGATAATGTTTGTGAGGGGTTAGCAAGAAAGAAAAGGGGACGGGATGTGTATATTTTGGGATGAGGTGAACTCGAGTTCATTCCAGTTTCAAGTTTATGAAGTAACGTTGGAAGAAGTGTTGTTCTAATATTCGAAACAGCCACTAAAGTTTAAGGATGGCACGTGGGTTCTTTCCTGGAAGTTCGGGGTAGAAGCTTCCAAACAGATGGGCATATGTGGGTCGAAAGTAAAATGTCTGAGGCCCAAGTGGTTAAAAAGAAAATAAAGATGGGCTTATTTAAATTATAAAGCCCGAAAATATAAAAGTATAGTTCATTTAATTTAATAACATATAAACTTGTAAATTCAATATCTCGATCATACTGTATCAGAATTCGAACGGCCAGTCACGTTGGGATCGTATGGACGGTGGTTACATAATGGAACTGACTGGAAGTCCATCAGAGCTCGCTACAATTTATAGCAAAATAAATTGTTCGTCTGAATCAAGCGATGGTTATTGTTATTAACGATGATCGTCCAATGTGAGTAAAACTCACCAACTCTGAACAGTTCTATTTTTATAACGTATATTTAGAACTGATAATTATCTGTTGATTGCTGTGTGTTAACAGTTTGGTTGAATTGTCTGTGTATTGATTGAAATTATAGATTAACGATATATATATATATATCGTTAATTGAATTTTGATTCTGTTTATCAGAATATTTTATATTCGTATTGTTTAACATCTGTGATGCAGGGAAACAGGTTGGAGGAATCTAACTGGATTCCTCAACGTTTATTTTACTGTTTTTCATATATTGTGATATATGATGTGTTATATAATCTGTTATGGATTATGTGTGTTAGAATGATATTGATCCTTGTTATTCGATAATTTAAATATCACAAAAAGACCCTGGGATGTAAAAAGAATTATTTCAATGTATATTGAAATAAAGGGATTTTATAAAATCAACCGATTTTATAAAAGGAAATATTTCGAAAGTAAATAAAAGGAAAATGTTTATAAGACGAATAGAGTTTTATAAAAGGGAAAAAATGTTGATAAAATGAATAGAATAGAATAAAGGAATATTTATGTGGGAAATAAATAGAATTAATAAAGGAATATTTATTTAGAAAATAAATAGGATTAATAAAGGAATATTTATGTAGGAAATAAATAGAATTAATAAAGGAATATTTATTTAGAAAATAAATAGGATTAATAAAGGAATATTAATTTAGGAAATAAATAGGATTTATAAAAAAGGAAGTTGACGAGATATAAAAGAGTTAATCGAATTTAGTTAATCGAATATGGTTAGTCGAATAGAGTTAGTCAAACATCGTTATTCAGGATCAGTTGCCATTTTGCACGACTGCTAGCGTAATTCGCAAGGCTGCAAATAGCCTAAGGCGGTCGAATGATTCCTGAGAGAATTAGGCGTAACCATTGTGGTCGCTGCGATCTAGAGTTAGGCGAATGGAGTTAAATCGAATATTGTTATTCGAAAGGAGTCAATTGAACATAGTTATTCAGAAGGAGTTAATCGAACATAGAAATTAAGAAATGGAGTTAAAAAAAATTAGAAACTGACTAGAGATTAATAAGTTGAATGGTTTCCTGAGAATCGATCTGATGTTGGTTTCGGCCTTTGGGGTTTATACTTAGGAAGTTGTTCTCTTGTTAGTTTATAGTTAAAGTCTGATAGATGTGGAAGAATAGCGATACGAAATCATGCCATGGAAATGTTTTCCAGTGTTAATATCGTATATTTTCTAAACATAGAAAATGAGGATATATATATATATATATATATATGTTAAATGATGATTGATTGACATAATTTCCATCTGGAAAAAAATATCGTTGTTTGCACACGTGTTTTCTTTGATAGTTAACTCACCGACTATCAAAGTTTTTGACCATTTTAACATTGTTAATATGGAGAGACCAGTTGGATTATTATCCAAAGAACCACTCCGTATTGGCATAAGCGTTGCAAATCATATATGCCAAAGATAATTGAAGACGGAGTAAAGTGCAAGGGCTATTGTATAAATCTTAGATAACAATTTCCTAAGATGGATGTACTGAATAGTGCCTTCGGTTTGTCCAGTCCCAGGACAACTTGTATGGAAGAAGGTATGACAGAGTATATCTGATAGATTGCGTAAGTTGATCTCTTCAAACGTATTCACGTTTGGGGGTGGAGGAATTCGTTTCTCTTAGCTATATACCCGTGGTATTTTTGGGGAAATCAACTTGTGATTTGGCGAGTATGACGATGTGACATTCTAAGTGAATGAAGATGTGACATGTCAAAGATAAGCGTAGCTTCTAGCCTCACAACCGGGAAATGACAAAAATCGGGCATGCAGCATGGCTATGTAGGTCGCACCTACTAGGTTGTATAGTCACCTGATCTAGAGTTTCATTTACTTCTAAAAATCTATTGTTGATGTTGTCCCATTCGGGAAACGGTTGCTGATCCCAACCGTTGGTGATATACATTCGATACACTCAAGCGAAATGAGTGGTCGGTCATGTGTGGCTAGGTTGCAAGATGTTCTTGTTGAACCCAGTGTATTCAGAGGTACATTAGCGAAAGGTGGTTCCATACCTTGTCATAGTTGGAAATCCATTACCCAATACGTGCTTGCGGTTTTGATCGTATACTATATATGTAGAACATGAGATGAAAGCGTTTTTGCTAGATGATTATTATATTGTGGTTGATAGACATTATTATAATATCAAAAGGTTTTTGATATAAAGATACTTTGGATTCTCATGAGGGAAAAACCCGTTCCGTTATACGGCGTGGTCTTATGAGATATCGTTTACTTGTTCAAACTGTTTTAAATTATTTTACTCACACCAATCACATGACTAACCCAGAGTTTATTTTGTTTTGTTTTCCCTAAACTCTTGGGTGCCCAATTTTGTACGGGCAGTCAAGTAGTTGGGATTTACAGATATACTTGAAGAGCTAGAGCAAGAGGTTTCAGGATTATATAGCTATAGTTATTTCCACTGTGTTGTAAGTGTTGTACTCTGATAATGTTACTGTATACATAATGATTTTATTTCAAGGATATTTTATCTATTATACGTTATTCGTTCCGCTGTGAGATTCGTGTTACTCTGATGTGTATCTTCTTCTTCTATTCTAAGTTTCTGTCTTATCTATTCTCACCCTCTAATTTCTTTCATTAACTTCCGGTATTTTTCGATGTTTGGTAGTCATCATTGAGTTTATAGCGATAATCAAAGTCGACTTTTTCCGGGTCGTTACCACACAGGTTGAAATGATAAATATATTTGACCCTGATTTGGATTGAAATGATATATATCCATCCTTGGAATATCGAAAAATTAAATTTATATCACTTGGCTACAAGATAGAAAAATTATATACAAACATCGGTTAGTTATGTGATTTTTTTTAAATATTCAAAATTCTATTCGATGGAATTTTATTTAAAGGAAATGTGTTAATTTCGGTGAATTTTATTTTCTTTTAAAACATGAATCTTGAATGATAATGAAATTTTCAAGGGAATTATCCACAACAAATTGCGAATTTTAAAATGGGATTTTAAGTATCGCTTGGGGTTACAAATTTATGGTAAATGTGAAATTGATAAATTTTCCATGAACTAAGTTTTGGAAATGAAAGTTATTTGAGTATATTCGGAATTACTTCAAATTTGATATGAATTTGGGTTGAATCCTATAAATCGAATGGTTGGTTTGAATGGTGTTGGAAACAAGAAATTGAAACTATGTAAACTCCATTAAGCCTGGAGTATAGATTCAAGTATTTGAAATTCGGAAGAAAAGAACAATTATGGTTTAAAGAATTTTATTTATAAAGATTATATATACACACACACTACTTGATTTCAAATAAACTATTCCTTTTCTTAAAATTTATTTATTAAAACTCTTATTATATAAACTATTTTGTTATAAATAAATTTCCCTTATATTTTATTACTTAAACTATTTAGTAAACTTTTAATTTATGTATATACATAGGAATTTAAATTATCTTATTTTATTCTAACTACTATATTATATATATATATATATTATAAAGATTATCTTTATAAGCATCTGCTTTTCATAATTATATTTTATGAATTGTAAATTTCTTCCGAATGAAAAGTGTTTGGATTTAATCATCGGTTCAAATGGAATTGAAATAAAGTTACATTCCATTGAATATGAATCGATTGTAAAGTGATTGTAATATGGAATTGTAAATTATATTCTACTTGAATACAAATGGAATCTCCAAAATGATTAAAATGAGTTGATATGAAATATATATTCTATTTGAATATGAATGGATTCCAAACCATAAATCGATTTCGAAATAGTTATGATCTTTGATATGAAGTACATTCAACTTGAATATAAATCTATTTTGAAATATTATATGATTATAATATATTGATGTGGACATATATTCTAGTTCGAATATAATCGGTTAGGAATGATGGCGATATGTTGATATGAAACTATATTCTATTTTGAATATAAATTGGGTTCGGAACAAACATGATATTTTGGGTATGAAAGCGAACCTTTGTGAAAAGTAAAAGAACCGACCGATGTGGAAAATGTAAGCATTGGTTGTTAAAGAGACCGGAGTCAGCAAGTGGCATACTCTCTATCAGTGTCGATACCACTTTAACAACTGTGTACATGACAGAATATCCAGAACAAAGCATGATGATTTGGAGGCGATTACTGGATTAAGAAAGGCGAATGATAACGAAATGGCCTTGACCTTCGGTCATAATTAAAACGACTAAAACAGGAGCTATACCGTGACTAGTTGAGGTAGCACCTCTTATCGGACACACTTCTTCGATACTATTTCTATGACTATGATGATGATTTGGGCCCTTTTTGATTTTGGGAGTCTGTTCCGAGGTGGGCGGTAGTTGCTGCTATGCGTTACCATCGGTTCGGGAGTGCAATTGGTAGAATCCTACCCTGGGTATTGCCTCGAGTGCCTTGTCATATTTATCCTTATCGATCCCACACGATTTTGATTTAGTGTTGCTTTTTATGGAGTGCCCTCTGATAACACCAGTATGGTGAATTTACGATACTGTATAGACTGTGATGCTTATAAACAATGTAAGGGTAATATTGTAATCCCGCTTACGCTATTTTAATTATATTTATTTTACTGGATAAACACTATCATAATAGCATACTATACTATGTATGTATTAGTTTAACGGATCCTTGAGAAATGGAAAATCCCATAACATCTCTTGAGTTACCGCACCCATGACACTTAGGTTATTTCGTATTTTAATTTGACAAATATGAGAATGATTTATTGTTGATCCGAGTGTTTGTTGTGTTTTTTTATGCAATACGCTCGGGTCAGTAGAAGTTTGCAGTTAACGAAGATTACTTTTCCTTGAAGATCGAAGACGAAGATTTGGTATATATATATTGTATATATATTTTTTCCGCTGCATTACTGTATATGCTTGTATTAGTGTAACTTTGATGATTGGAAGAAGTGTAACTCAAATGTATATGTTTTCAAATGCTTCTGACCTATTATTTGTTTATTATATGTTGTCCTTCCGATGTGAGATTCTGTAATTGTTTTTCTCTTCTTTCTTCTTTTTCTACTTTTCCCGATAACTACCTGTATTTGTGGTTCGCTGGGATCAACATGTGTGAATTATTTTCGATTTAAACAATCAAAAATTCAGGTCATTACATGACGCTTGCCGATGACGGCCTCCGACGATGGCAGGTTGGGAGGCTTCGCGGTTCTGGGTGCTTGCAACGTCAGCTAGAAAAGTGGCAACTTTGGGTTGCGCGACGAAGGTCAGGACCTGATGCTCTGGCGACTGATGGACGTGCGCAGGTGGGTGGACGGAGATGTTTTCTGATGAGGTGGAGGAGCGATTTGGGAATTTTCGATCGTTGGTTATTAAGAGAAGGAGGCGCGATTTCTACGGGTTGACCACATTAGAAAATTTTGACCTAGCTACTAGGGTTTGACCGTATACCCTTGTATATATACCATTTATTTATTTAAATAATTCATTTAATTCATGTTTATCTCCCCGGACTCCTAATCGAACCCAACGACTGACGCCCCTAGCCAAATACCCCCATTCCGGACATAATGGAATATGTTTCATAAGACAATTCTACTGTTTCGATCCATTTTCATCAAAATTAAATTTTAAATAAATATAACGTTCAAAATTGGTTTTAACGTACATTTTAATTTACCGGGACACGTACTGACTCCAAAAATTCCAGAAAAATAAATCTAGATTTGTTTTGACGATATGGTCCTAACAAAACTAATTTCGTCAAATTTGGAGACCGTTTGAAAATGATCATTTTCCAGTCGATAAAATTCAAATTGAAATTACCAAACATGTTTAAATTTTCCACGCTCACATATTATTTCCAAAAATTATGAAAATTGGAATCTAGCAATAATTTAACATTCTGGATCCAACAAAAGTGGTTTCATCGAAAACGGAGGTCGTTTGCAAAATGGCTATTTTTAAGGGTTATATATTATATTAAAATATATATAAATTCCATAGCAACCATTTTAAATTTTAAACTGGACATAACTTTCAATTTATTTTATGAAATCTCAGTTTCTCACATTCGTTAGAAAGATATAGTTAATCGGATACAAATATTTCTGGTTTTACTGAAATCCGATTTATTTTGGATTTTGCACATTCATTTGAAATTTAAAATCGAGTTCTCAAACTACCGCGTCATTTCAGGCTCGTTTTATAATTAAAATAAATTTATTCGTTCTAACTTCGATTTAATGAATTTTTAGTCGTTATTATTTAAAATAAATCATTTTAAATATTCAAAATCCTTTAAAATTGCTAAAATAAAAATTTTAAATTGATTCTGAATATCCGGGTGTTACAATAACCCTAGGAATGTCGGTTGTTTCTCTCAAATAGGAGTTTGAATACACGTGATATTTTTAATTAAATTAATTCACATCGGTTCACAACAACATGTAAATAAAATATAAAAAAAGCAAATCTATACCCTCGCAATGCAGACTATCTACAATTCTATTCCTTTCGAATGAAGATTATTCTGAAGCCTACCTTAACAACAACCTCGTTTACTTTTGAACAAAGTATAAGCAAACCTATGAGTATCTACAGGTTCCTCCTTTCACTTCATTTGCGATGGTTCCCCACATTCGCTGCGAAGTCAAACAATGATGTAATGGCTTGTGTAGTTTGATATGCTCTCGCCTATAAATTAGCCATCGCCTTCGTAAAATTCTTTCATTGCAAAACCAATGAAAACGATATAAAATCCTTTGCCTTTCATTTCTTTTCCTATCACAAAAATCGCTGTTAGAAAAACCAATTCAGAGTTATTCCCTTCGTTCTTTTCTTCCCAGTCACCAAATAAAAAATTGAAATTGATTCAAACCTTTTGTTCCATTTCTCTTTTCCAATCAATCGCTTAAATTAAAAAAAGGAAATCGAATAGGGTACCACGATCGGAAATCACTAGTGCCTGAAGCTCGAACCATTTAGGAAGCAGTAACACCCCGTAATTTTAAATATTAAAATTAACAAATTTAAGAACACTAAATTTTTAGGAGAAGAATTAAGGGAAATGGGTTACGCCATTGCGTTCGTCTCGGAATTCTGCTTGGAATAGAGTCCAAGTTTTCTTAAATCGGATTTTTCTCGGAATTCTGCTCGAATTCAAATTCAAAATTCAAACGAAAACACAGAAGCGGGCTGGGCGGGATTTTTCCCGCCCCAGGCCAGGTCGACTAGGGGGTCGACCTCCTCTATATAGGTCGACCTAGGTATCAACCTCCCATGATTTGGTCAGATCTGAGGCAGATTCGAGATTTTGCACCTGGACTTGTTTTCTGGACAGATTCTTTGGCTCCTAACCTATTTAAACACCCCCAAACCTCACTTTCTCTCCACACCAAACCATTTCAAAGCAATGCTGCCTCAATCCTAATTAAAATAAGTGAAAGACATCCTTATGATGCTTGAATAGTTCATCTTCTACTTAAAGCTAAGGAATTTTGATATAAGATTGCAGAACAAACGACGAATGAATTATTCTCTTCTCTAATTCGTCTTTGTGAGTACAATTTCTTTCACAAAATAATTAATAAATTAATTATGATGAGTTATAATTTGGGTTATAAGATTATGCTTGTTGAATCATTGACCGATATGATATTGTCTATTTTGTGAATATACGTTAGTTGTTGTCTTATGTACATAGATTCATGATGTCGGTTCATATGTCTAAGCACATATGATATATTTGATTCATTTTGTGACATTAATTTACATGTCTAAATCATATGCAAGTATATATGTAAATCTTAGTTTACATGTCTAAATTATATATGAAAGTTTATATATAAGTTTGGATGTGAATCATATGCTAGTTTATATGTAAGTTTGTATGCGAATCATATGTACGTCTTAGTTTACATGTCTAAATTGCATATGCAAGTTTTTTATGTAGATCATATGCAAGTTTATGCGAAAACCATGTTCATATACGCAAGTTCACCTTTATGTGTATAGATCTAAGCAAATCATATCTTATATAATTTGATCCATGCCAGTTTGTAGTTTAGGCAAATTATGCCTATTGCCTATGCAAGTTATTGATTATGCAAATTTACGATTATATAAATTATGATCATGCAAGTTTTGATCCATGCTAGCCTATTTTTATTTGCAAGTTAGATCTATTTTATGTGTTATGCAAGTTGTGATGTTTCTTTTCTTTTTATGAGTTAGACTATTTGCGGGTCTAGCATATTTCGTATTAAACGTACGAACGACGTGGGGGCAATGGGAAAATATTAAATATTAATATTGTGAATTGGCATATAATGGCTTTAAAAGCATATAATTAACTTGAGACATTAATTGGTATAATTTATATACCTGAAAATTTTGGACATAATTTAAGTGACAATTATGGACATGGATTAAATTGGAAGTTATTAACAATCTAAAATAGGGATATCAATTCAAATTGGGGTTGAATAATAATGTGTAATAATAAATTCCTAAGGCACGAGGTTAGATTCGTTTGTGGTATAAGACTGCCCGGACCTGCCCAGCAAATCCAGCAACCACAAACGGTAGTCTAATGTGAGAGGTCAAAGGCATAAATTAAACGCGTAATAAATGCCTAAGACACGAGGATAGACTCGTTTGTGGTATAAGACTGCCCGGACCCGCCTGGCACATCCAGCAACCGCAAACGGCAGTCTAATGTGAGAGGTCGTAGGCATAATTAAAAGATGCTTAAACACGGGTTAAGTCTGGCTTGTGATGGAAGTCTGCCCGGAACCGCCCGGCATATCCAGCGGCCACAAGCAATCGACTTAATGTGAGAGGTCTGCGCATTAATAATTAATTAATGCTGATCAAAGACGAATATGAATGACAAACAGAAGTTTGGTTGAGTTGAGTAATTCTCTAAGTACCAATCTGATGTTGATTTTGGTCTTCGGGGTTGATACTTAGGGAGTTATTCTCTTAACCAATGTATTTGTGAACTGAGATGTACTTAATCATAAATTAAGTAAACCATGTTATATGATATGTGTGTGTATATATATATATATATGATACATAATCTGATAAGTAGGTAGGGTTAAGACCAGCTTAACCAATAATATATGTAAATTTGATAAGTGGGTAGGGTTAAGACTAGCTTAACCAATAATACATATTAAACTGATAAGTGGATAGGGTTAAGGCAAACTTAACCAATATTTATCTGATAAGTGGATAGGGTTAAGACCAGCTTAACCAATAATATATATATATATATATTAATTTGACAAGTGGGTAGGGTTAAGACAAGCTTAACCAATAATATATATATTAATCTAATAAGTGGATAGGGTTAAGGCAAACTTAACCAATATTGATCTGATAAGTGGATAGGGTTAAGACCAACTTAGCCAATAATATATAAGTGGATAGGGTTAAGACTAGCTTAACCAATAATATATATTGATCTGATAAGCGGATAGGGTTAAGACAAGCTTAACCAATAACACATGTTGATTTGATAAGTGGGTAACATAGGTGACATGTGGGATATAATTATAAACACTTAACCAAGTTGAAACATGTAAGAAGACATGAATGAGAGGGGGTTAAGTTGGAAATCCTAGTGGGGACCAAGAATAGGTGGAAAGCTTGTGTCAAGTGTGGGGACCCTTTTCAACTAGTAACACATTTAGTATCCAAGTGAGCTCGATCTAGATCGAGGACGGGACACGCTTACTGGGTTTGATTGTAAGAGGTCAAAACGGGTTAGCGGTGGCAATGCAAGTCCAACGAGGTTATGTGCGTGCGCGGGCCCGGGCTGGTAGGTAATACGTTGTTGCATCGTGTAGATATAAGCCGTGCATCTTTAGTGGTCTCGAGTTGCCACTTTGGGGAGTGATACGCCTCACTGTGGGACCAACACGGGTATCTAAAAGTTAGGGAGCCGATCGAATTGGGAAGGTAGTGGGTCTGACTAGAGGAGATAGGAGCAGGCGGCACCTATGAAGACAGCTAGGAGTACAACTACCATATTATGAATAAATGATGTAATTGGAATGGGGAGGGTAGTGGGTACAACTAGTGGAGATAGGAGCAGGCGGCACCTATGAAGACAGCTAGGGGTACACGAAACTACCATTATTATTATTTTGTTCAGTAGGCGGGATCAACTTTTAGGGTGACTAGTATTGGTGTAGTAGAGTAATTATCCTACAGTGATTAGGAACGCAATTAACATTATCTTATTCCTCTTGTTTGCTTTGTCATGCCCATTTGTTTCACAGTCATTCCTTATTTACCAGTTTATGCCTTATCCTAATTACTTTAATAATTATATTGTTAAAGTTATTGGAATCGCCGGACTTTATGTATGATCCCCTTTGTTTTCGCCTCTTTTCTTCCCTCCTCCCCCCCAGGTTCTCAAGGTGGGACTAGTGCTAGTGGAGCCTGATTTGGATCTCTTTCTCCCACTTTTGGAAGTGCTTGGATTGCTGAAAGTAAAGTTCAACTTATCTCTTTTATGGCTACTTATGTTGGGGTTATGCTTTTTACTATATGTACTCAGAAAACAATTTGTCAAGATGGATATTAAGTGTACTTGGTTTAATTTTTGGTTTTTGATGTTGTTGTAACCAAACTATTTTTCTACTGCAATAAAAGTTGTTTTAAAATTTTCAAGTACCAATATATGTATCTGTCTTGTTATATTCCGTTCTATACACCAATAATACTCCATGAACGTTAATGCATTCCCTTTGTGAGTGGCATTAATGGACGTGGGGTGTTACACGTGGTATCAGAGCTGAGGGTTACCAAAACAGATAAGAGATTTTGAAAAACCGCTTTCAAAAGCATTTTTATAAAGAAATACTTTCAAAAATATGTTTTAAGAAGAGTATTTTTAAGAGAAAAGTTTAGTTTGAAAAACATAACCCCCAAGAGCCATATATCTTTCCTTCGATTCTCCGTTTTAAATCTCTTCCTCTTTCCTTTTTGAATTTCTTCCTCCACGTATAGACGCTTTTTCTAAGATATGTAAGAACTTCCATACGATGGGCGGAAAACCGCTTCATGGGACTGGGACGTTTGTCAAAGCTAGAAGGAAGTGGAGGACTTGTTGGTATCTTTAAGATAGACGATGGGAGGAAGGTTCAATTAGCTGCTTGGCTAATGAAGGATGAAGCCTCATTTTGGTAGGAGGTCATGAATGGAGAATGTGCAAGAGAGACATGGATAGGACACACAATAAGAAAGTAGATCCAAAGAAAGGAGGTAAGGATAACAAGGGGCCAAGAGAAAAGGAAGGACCACACTTGTGAAATACCTGACTACTTAAATAAAGACGTTAGAAAGAAGAAGAAGACTGGTTGTTATCGTTATGGAGAAACATGACACATTATTGGGATCGTCCAAAGAAGCAAAAGGCAAAGGTATGGACAAAGTACAGGATCTTCTGGAGGGCAGACGCGTTCCCTCATGGCTGGCATACCTGATAGAGGTAGAAATATCTTAGTTGGAAGTTTGGTTTTTCTTTTTGATCATCCTGTTCGAACCTTGTTTGAATTCTGGCGCTTCACACTTGTTTGTATCTGCTTCATTAGTTAAAACACTGCACCTAAATACTATTCTAGTTACAGATCCCATAGTAGTCTCAAATCCTATTGGTGGTTCGGGTCATCTTTTGATGATTTGTCGGGATTTGAGAGTGTCTATCTTGGGTGTTGGGTTTGAATGCAACGCCTTCGTTCTTGGCTTCACGGGCTACAACTTGATTCTAGGCAAGGATTGGCTAGCCAGATACGGTGCCATCCTAGACTGTGAAAGAAGGTTAGTTAGATTGTTGACTCGTTGTTGAAAGACCCTTGATATTTCTTGTGACCCTAGAGGTCCGATGATGCTTAGCTACCTAGAATCTCTTGACGCGTCCAATGATGACTTGGAATCTGTTCGTGTGGTCCGTGAACATGGTGACATCTTCGATAAAGTTCGGGGTTTACCCCCGAGGTGCGAGATAGACTTTCGTATATACCTTGTAGATAATGCAAAGCCAGTTGCATTACCGGTGCTCCACATGGCTCCGGGAGAGAGAAGAGAACTCAGTAATCAAGTGAAAGAGTTGCTTGAGAAGGGGTTCATAAGAAGAAGTATTTCGGAATGGGGTGCTCCAGTTTTTTTTTGCTACAAAGGCTGATGGTTCACTTAGATTGTACGTGGACTATAGAGAGCTGAATAAGCTCACAAAAAAGAACAGACACCCATTACCGAGGATAGATGATTTATTCGATCAGTTGGTTGGTGCTTCGGTTTTCTCGCAGCTGGATTCAGATACAGGATTTTATCAGCTAAGGGTGGCTGAAGACAGCATAGATAAGACTGCATTTATAACTCCTGACATGTTTCTTCGAGTGGCTCGTCATGCCTTTTGGTTTGACGAATGCACCCGCATACTTCGTTGACTTAATGAATAGGGTGTTAAGGGAGTTTCTAAACAAGTTTGTGGTAGTCTTTGTGGACGATATCTTGATTTTCTCTAGAAGCGAAGAAGAGCATTCCCTACATCTTAAGGAAGTCTTAGAGACCCTACGAGCGCATCAACTCAAAGCTAAGTTCTCCAAATGTCATTTTTGGAGGAAAGAAGTGAGGTTCTTAGGACACGTGGTCTGTAAGGAAGGGATAGTTGTGGATCCCGCAAAGGTGGTGGCAATCCCAGATTTGAAGATTCCTAAGAACGCAACAGAAGTAAGAAGCTTTTTAGGGCTGGCGGGCTATTATAGGAAGTTCATTAAGGACTTCGCGAAGATATCAGGCTTACTTACTCGGTTAACGAAGAAGAACTTGACTTTTTCTTGGGATGTTGACTGTGACGATGCTTTCCAGCTTTGAAGAGGGTTTTGACAACAGCTCCAGTTTTGCCAGATGGAAGTAAGTCATTCACAGTGTATACCGGTGCTTACGGGACAGGGCTTGGAGCAGTTTTCGATGCAAGAGGAAAAGGTGATATGCAAAAGGCGACAAGTACGAGTATCGCTTATCATCCACAGACGGACGGACGGACAGAAAGAGGTGAATAGAATCCTTGAAGATCTTTTGAGATTATGTATCCTAGATTTTGGAGGGACATGAGAAGTTTCTAGAGAAGCTCAGTGGTGTTCATGACGTGTTTCACGTTTCGCATTTGCGTAAGTGTTTACATGATACGGCGGAAGTGGTGGAGCCGAGCATGCTCAAAGAAGTGGAAGTAGTGCGAAATGCCATGGTTAGACGAGCTCCTACACGCATTCTCGGATCGGAGGTCAAAAATCTACGCAACAAAGAGGTCAAGTTGGTTAAAGTGCAATGGGGAGATGATCAAGGATACGCGATTTGGGAGACGGAAGATAAGATGCGTACGATGTACCCTTTCTTTTTTGAGGGTATGTTTACTTCTCCTTTCTCTACCACTTTGTTGATATTTGTCCTATCGTTTAATATGTCTTTGAGATGATATCTTCGACTTTTAGTTAGGAAAAACCCTATGGTTGTAAACATGTGTTTGAGACATGTTATATTTGGTGGATGCAAATGGATGCAAGTGGTTGTTAGTGGTTGCTCGTGGATGCATGTACACACACATTAGGCACTAGATCAGCTCAATCACTTTCATATTGCATATAAATATGTGTGCATATTTAAATTAATGGATGTATAATGGTTGTGTTATCATATGGATGTTGCATTTAGATGAATGGTGGTGCACACATGTAGAAATAATATGTATCATTAGGATTCTTTTGCATACATAATGGACACGTGGCAATATCATGGTTCACATTAAGGAGGTCAACTGAATTAGTAGACCGCCTGATTTTGCATTAGATAAGGAACATATACACACACTTTTTGCATATGTTCATACGGCATTAGAAGTCTTTTAAGGACAATGGATGCCTATGTTTGATGATTGAGTAGATGGATGATTGGATGGTAGGATATACATTCTCCTTAACTTGGAGATTTCGAGGGTGAAATCCTTTAAGGAGGGGAGAATGTAACACCCCGTAATTTTAAATATTAAAATTAACAAATTTAAGAACACTTAATTTTTAGGAGAAGAATTAAGGCATATGGGTTACGCCATTGCATTCATCTCGGAATTCTGCTTGGAATAGAGTCCAAGTTTTCGTAAATCGGACTTCGTACGAGGAAGTTATGGCCTTCAGGAGTTTTGGGAATTTAAATAAATTAATAACAGCTCGAATTCAAATTCAAAATTCAAACGAAAACACAGAAGCGGGCTGGGCGGGATTTTTCCCGCCCCAGGCCAGGCCGACCAGGGGGTCGACCTGGGTGTCGACCTCCCCTGATTTGGTCAGTTCTGAGGCAGATTCGGGATTTTGCACCTAGACTTGTTTTCTGGACAGATTCTTTGGCTCCTAACCTATTTAAACACCCCCAAACCTCACTTTCTCTCCACACCAAACCATTTCAAAGCTATGCTGCCTCAATCCTAATTAAAATAAGTGAAAGACATCCTTATGCTGCTGGAATAGCTCTTCTTCTTCTTAAAGCTAAGGAATTGTGAGACAAGATTGCAGAACAAACGACGAATGAATTATTCTCTTCTCTAATTCGTCTTTGTGAGTACAATTTCTTTCACAAAATATTTAATATATTAATTACGATGAGTTATAATTTGGGTTATAAGATTATGCTTGTTGAATCATTGACCGATATGATATTGTCTATTTTGTGAATACACGCTAGTTGTTGTCTTATGTACATAGATTCATGATGTTGGTTCATATGTCTAAACACATATGCTAGATTTGATTCATTTTGTGACACTAATTTACATGTCTAAATCATATGCAAGTGTATATGTAAATCTTAGTTTACATGTATAAATTATGTATGCAAGTTTATATATAAGTTTGGATGTGAATCATATGCTAGTTTATATGTAAGTTTGTATGCGAATCATATGTAAGTCTTAGTTTACATGTCTAAATTGCATATGCAAGTTTTTATTTAGATCATATGCAAGTTTATGCGAAAACCATGTTCATATACGCAAGTTCACCTTTATGTGTATAGATCTATGCAAATCATATCTTATATAATTTGACCCATGCCAGTTCGTAGTTTGTGCAAATTATGCCTATTGCCTATGCAAGTTATTGATTATGCAAAGTTATGATTATTTAAATTATGATCATGCAAGTTTTGATCCATGCTAGCCTATTCTTATTTGCAAGTTAGATCTATTTTATGTGTTATGCAAGTTGTGATGTTTCTTTTCTTTTTATGAGTTAGATTATTTGCGGGTCTAACATATTTCATATTAAACGTACGAACGACGTGGGGGCAATGGGAAAATATTAAATATTAATATTGTGAATTGGCATATAATGGCTTTAAAAGCATATAATTAATTTGAGACATTAATTGGTATAATTTATATACCTGAAAATTTTGGACATAATTTAAGTGACAATTACGGACATGGATTAAATTGGAAGTTATTGACAATCTGAAATAGGAATATTAATTCAAATTGGGGTTGAATAATAATGTGTAATAATAAATGCCTAAGACACGATGTTAGACTCGTTTGTGGTATAAGACTGCCCGGACCTGCCCGGCAAATCCAGCAACCACAAACGGTAGTATAATGTGAGAGGTCAAAGGGATAAATTAAATGTGTAATAAATGCCTAAGACATGAGGTTAGACTCGTTTGTGGTATAAGACTGCCCGGACCCGCCTGGCACATCCAGCAACTGCAAATGGCAGTCTAATGTGAGAGGTCGTAGGTATAATTAAAAGATGCTTAGACACGAGGTTATGTCTGGCTTGTGATGGAAGTCTGCCCGGAACCGCCCGGCATATCCAACGGCCACAAGCAATCGACTTAATATGAGAGGCATGTGCATTAATAATTAATTATTGCTGATCAAAGACGAATATGAATGACAAACAGAAGTTTGGTTGAGTTGAGTAATTCTCTGAGTACCAATCTGATGTTGATTTCGGTCTTCGGGGTTGATACTTAGGGAGTTATTCTCTTAACCGATGTATCTATGAACTAAGTTGTACTTAATCATAAATTAAGTAAAACATGTTATACGATATATATATATGATACATAATCTGATAAGTAGGTAGGGTTAAGACCAGCTTAACCAATAATATATATTAATTTGATAAGTGGGTAGGGTTAAGACCAGCTTAACCAATAATGCATATTAAACTTATAAGTGGATAGGGTTAAGACAAACTTAACCAATATTTATCTGATAAGTGGATAGGGTTAAGATCGGCTTAACTAATAATATATATTAATTTGATAAGTGGGCAGGGTTAAGACCAGCTTAACCAATAATATATATATTAATCTGGTAAGTGGATAGGGTTAAGGAAAACTTAACCAATATTGATCTGATAAGTGGATAGGGTTAAGACCAACTTAGCCAATAATATATAAGTGGATAGGGTTAAGACAAGCTTAACCAATAATATATATATTGATCTGATAAGCAGATAGGGTTAATACAAGCTTAACCAATAACACATGTTGATTTGATAAGTGGGTAACATAGGTGACATGTGGGATATAATTATAAACACTTAACCAAGTTGAAACATGTAAGAAGACACGAATGAGAGAGGGTTAAGTGGGAAATCCTAGTGGGGACCAAGCATAGGTGGAAAGCTTGTGTCAAGTGTAGGGACCCTTTTCAACCAGTAACTCATTTAGTATCTAAGTGAGCTCGATCTAGATCGAGGATGGGACACGCTTACTGGGTTTGATTGTAAGAGGTCAAAACGGGTTAGCGGTGACAATGCAAGTCCGACGAGGTCATGTGCATGCTTGGGCCCGGGCTGGTAGGTAATACGTTGTTGCATCGTGTAGGTATAAGCCGTGCATCTTTAGTGGTATAGGGTTGCCACTTTGGGGAGTGATACACCTCACTGTGGGACCAACACGGGTATCTACAAGTTAGGGAGTCGATCGAATGGGGAAGGTAGTGGGTACGACTAGCAGAGATAGGAGCAGGCGGCACCTATGAAGACAGCTAGGAGTACAATTACCATATTATGAATAAATGATGTAATTAGAATGGGGAGGGTAGTAGGTACAACTATTGGAGATAGGAGCAGGCGGCACCTATGAAGACAGCTAGGGTTACACGAAACTACCATTATTATTATTTTGTTCAGTAGGCGGGATCAACTTTTAGGGTGACTAGTATTGGTGCAGTAGAGTAATTATCCTATAGTGATTAGGAACGCAATTAACGTTATCTTATTCCTCTTGTTTGCTTTGTCATGCCCATTTGTTCACAGTCATTCCTTATTTACTAGTTTATGCCTTATCCTAATTACTTTAATAATTATATTGTTAAAGTTATTGGACTCGCCAAACTTTATGTCCGACCCCCTTTGTTTTCGCCTCTTTTCTTCCTCCCCCCCCCCCCCCCACCCAGGTTCTCAGGGTGGAACTAGTGCTAGTGGAGCCTGATTTGGATCTCTTTCTCCCCTTTTTGGAAGTGCTTGGATTGCTGAAAGTAAAGTTCAGCTTATCTCTTTTATGCCTATTTATGTTGGGGTTATGCTTTTTTACTTTATGTACTCACAAAACAATTTGTCAAGATGGATATTAAGTGTACTTGGTTTAATTTTTGGTTTTTGATGTTGTAACCAAACTATTTCTCCGCTGCAATAAAAGTTGTTTTAAAATTTTCAAGTACCAATATATGTATATGTCTTGTTATATTCCGTTCTATACACCAATAATACTCCATGAAAGTTAATGCATTCCCTTTGTGAGTGACATTAATGGACGTGGGGTGTTACACGTGGTATCAGAGTTGAGGGTTACCAGAACAGATAAGAGATTTTGAAAAACCGCTTTCAAAAGCATTTTTATAAAGAAATACTTTCAAAAATATGTTTTAAGAAGAGTATTTTTAAGAGAAAAGTTTATTTTGAAAAACATAACCCCCAAGAGCCATATATCTTTCCTTCGATTCTCTATTTTAAATCTCTTCCTCTTTCCTTCTTGAATTTCTTCCTCCACGTATAGACGCTTTTTCTAAGATATGTAAGAACTTCCGTACGATGGGCGGAAAACCGCTTCATGGGACTGGGACGTTTGTCAAAGCTAGAAGGAAGTGGAGGACTTGTTGGTACCTTTAAGATAGACGATGGGAGGAAGGTTCAATTATCTGCTTGGCTAATGAAGGACGAAGCCTCATTTTGGTAGGAGGTCATGAATGGAGAATGTGCAGGAGAGACATGGATAGGACACACGATCAGAAACTAGATCCAAAGAAAGGCGGTAAGGATAACAAGGGGCCAAGAGAAAAGGAAGGGCCACACTTGTGAAATACCTGACTAATTAAATAAAGACGTTAGAAAGAAGAAGAAAACTAGTTGTTATCGTTATGGAGAAACAGGACATCTTATCGGGATCGTCCAAAGAAGCAAAAGGCAAAGGTAAGGACAAAGTGAAGGATCCTCTGGAGGGGAGACGCGTTCCCTCACGGCTGGCATACCTGATAGAGGTAGAAATATCTTGGTTGGCAGTTTAGTTTTTCTTTTTGATCATCCTGTTCGAACCTTGTTTGAATTCTGGCGCTTCACACTCGTTTGTGTCTGCTTCGTTAGTTAAAACACTGCACCTAAATACTAGTCTAGTTACAGATCCCATAGTAGTCTCAAATCCTATTGGTGGTTCGGCTCATCTTTCGATGATTTGTCGGGATTTGAGAGTGTCTATATTGGGCGTTGGGTTTGAATGCAACACCTTCGTTCTTGGCTTCATGGGCTACGGCTTGATTTTAGGCATGGATTGGCTAGCCAGATATGGTGCCATCCTAGACTGTGAAAGAAGGGTAGTTAGATTGTTGACTCGTTGTGGAAAGACCCTTGATATTTCTTATGACCCTAGAGGTCTGTTGATGCTTAGCTACCTAGAATCTCTTGACACGTCCAATGATGACTTGGAATATGTTCGTGTGCTCCGTGAATATGGTGACGTCTTTGATAAAGTTCAGGGTTTACCCCCGAGGCGCGAGATAGACTTTCGTATATACCTTGTAGATAATGCAAAGCCAGTTGCATTACTAGTGCGCCACATGGCTCCGGGAGAGAGAATAGAACTCAGTAAGCAAGTGAAAGATTTGCTTGAGAAGGGGTTCATAAGAAGAAGTATTTCGGAATGGGGTGTTCCAGTTGTTTTTGCTACAAAGGCTTATGGTTCACTTAGATTGTGCGTGGACTATAGAGAGCTGAATAAGCTCACAAAGAAGAATAGATACCCATTGCCGAGGATAGATGATTTATTCGATCAGTTGGTTGGTGCTTCGATTTTCTCGCAGCTGGATTTGGCTACAGGATTTCATCAGCTAAGGGTGGCTGAAGACAGCATAGATAAGACTACATTTAGAACTCCTGACAGGTTTCTTCGAGTGGCTTGTCATGCCTTTTGGTTTGACGAATGCACCCGCGTACTTCGTTGACTTAATGAGTAGGGTGTTTAGGGAGTTTCTAAACAAGTTTGTGGTAGTCTTTGTGGATAATATCTTGGTTTTCTTTAGAAGCGAAGGAGAGCATGCCCTACATCTTATGGAAGTCTTAGAGACCCTACGAGCACATCAACTCAAAGCTAAGTTCTCCAAATGTCATTTTTGGAGGAAAGAAGTGAGGTTATTTGGACATGTGGTCTCTAAGGAAGGGATAGATGTGGATCCCGCAAAGGTGGTAGTAATCCCAGATTGGAAGATTCCTAAGAATGCAACAGAAGTAAGAAGCTTTTTAGGGTTGGCGGGCTATTATAGGAAGTTCATTAAGGACTTCGTGAAGATATCAGCCCACTTACTTGGTTAACGAAGAAGAACTTGACTTTTGCTTGGGATGTTGACTGTGACGATGCTTTCCAGCATTTGAAGAGGGATTTGACGACAGCTCCAGTTTTAGTTTTGCCAGATGGAAGTAAGCCATTCACAGTGTATACCGGTGCTTGCGGGATAGGGCTTGGAGCAGTTTTCGATGCAAGAGGAAAAGGTGATATGCAAAAGGCGGCAAGTACGAGTATCGCTTATCATCCACAAATGGATGGACGGACAGAAAGGGGTGAATAGAATCCTTGAAGATCTTATGAGCTTATGTATCCTAGATTTTGGAGGGACATGAGAAGTTTCCAGAGAAGCTCAGTGGTTTTCATGACATGTTTCATGTTTCGCATTTGCGTAAGTGTTTACATGATATGGCGGAAGTGGGGGAGCCGAGCATGCTCAGAGAAGTGGAAGTAGAGCGAAATGCCACGGTTAGATGTGCTCATACGTGCATTCTCGGATCGGAGGTCAAAAAGCTACGCAACAAAGAGGTCAAGTTGGTCAAAGTGCAATGGGGAGATGATCAAGGAGAAGCGACTTGGGAGACAGAAGACAAGATGCGTATGTTGTACCCTTTACTTTTTGAGGGTATGTTTTTTTACATCTCCTTTCTCTACCGCTTTGTTGATATTTGTCCTATCGTTTAGTATGTCTTTGCGATGATATCTTGGATCTTTAGTTAGAAAAAACCCTATGGTTGTAAACATGTGTTTGAGACATGTTACGTTTGGTGGATGCAAATGGATGCAAGTGGTTGCTAGTGGTTGCTCATGGATGCATGTACACACGCATTAGGAACTAAATCGGCTCAATCACTTTCATATTGCATATAAATATGTGTGCATATTTAAATTAATGGATGTATAATAGTTGTGTTATCATATGGATGTTGCATTTAGATGAATAGTGGTGCACGCATGTAGAAATAATATGTATCATTAGGATTCTTTTGCATACATAATGGATGCATGGCACTATCATGGTTCGCATTAAGGAGGTCAACTGAATCAGTAGACCGCCTGATTTTGCATTAGATAAGGAACATATACACACACTTTTTGCATATGTTCATACGGCATTAGAAGTCTTTTAAGGACAATGAATGCCTGTGTTTGATGATTGAGTAGATGGATGATTTGATGGTAGGATATACATTCTCCTTAACTTGGAGATTTCGAGAGCGAAATCCTTTAAGGAGGGGAGAGTGTAATACCCCATAATTTTAAATATTAAAATTATCAAATTTAAGAACACTTAATTTTTAGGAGAAGAATTAAGGAAAATGGGTTACGCCATTGTGTTTGTCTCGGAATTCTGCTTGGAATAGAGTCCAAGTTTTCGTAAATCGAACTTCGTACGAGGAAGTTATGGCCTTCAGAAGTTTTAGGTATTTAAATAAATTAAAAATAGCTCGAATTCGAATTCAAAATTCAAACGAAAACACAGAAGCGGGTTGGGCGGGATTTTTCCCGCCCCAGGCCAGGTCGACCAAGGGGTCAACCTCCCCTATACAGGTCGACCTGGTTATCGACCTTCCCTGATTTGGTCAGATCTGAGGCAAATTCGGGATTTTGCACCTGGACTTGTTTTCTAGACATATTCTTTGACTCCTAACCTATTTAAATACCCCCAAACCTCACTTTCTCTCCACACCAAACCATTTCAAAGCTATGCTTCCTCAATCCTAATTAAAATAAGTGAAAGACGTCCTTATGTTGTTGGAATAGTTCATCTTCTTCTTAAAGCTAAGGAATTGTGAGACAAGATTGCAGAACAAACGACGAACGAATTATTCTTTTCTCTAATCCATCTTTGTGAGTACAATTTCTTTCACAAAATAATTAATAAATTAATCATGATGATTTATAATTTGGGTTATAAGATTATGCCTGTAAAATCATTGACCGATATGATATTGTCTATTTTGTGAATATACGCTAGTTGTTGACTTATGTACATAGATTCATGATGTTGGTTCATATGCCTAAACACATATGCTAGATTTGATTCATTTAGTGACATTAATTTACATGTCTAAATCATATGCAAGTGTATATGTAAACCTTAGTTTACATGTCTAAATTATATATGCAAGTTTATATATAAGTTTGGATGTGAATCATATGCTAGTTTATATGTAAGTTTGTATGCGAATCATATGTAAGTCTTAGTTTACATGTCTAAATTGCATATGCAAGTTTGTATGTAGATCATATGCAAGTTTATGCGAAAACCATGTTCATATATGCAAGTTCAATTTTATGTGTGTAGATCTATGCAAATCATATCTTATATAATTTGATCCATGCCAGTTTGTAGTTTATGCAAATTATGCCTATTGCCTATATAAGTTATTGATTATGAAAATTTATGATTATATAAATTATGATCATGCAATTTTTGATCCATGCTAGCCTATTCTTATTTGCAAGTTAGATCTATTTTATGTGTTATGCAAGTTGTGATGTTTCTTTTCTTTTTATGAGTTAGACTATTTGCGAGTCTAACATATTTCATATTAAACGTACGAACGACGTGGGGGCAATGGGAAAATATTAAATATTAATATTGTGAATTGGCATATAACGGATTTAAAAGCATATAATTAATTTGAGACATTAATTGGTATAATTTATATACCTGAAAATTTTGGACATAATTTAAGTGACAATTATGGACATGGATTAAAATTGGAAGTTATTGACAATCTAAAATAGGGATATTAATTCAAATTGGGGTTGAATAATAATGTGTAATAATAAATGCCTAAGACACGAGGTTAGATTCGTTTATGGTATAATACTGCCTGGACCCGCTCGGCAAATCCAGCAACCACAAATGGTAGTCTAATGTGAGAGTCAAAGGCATAAATTAAATGCGTAATAAATGCCTAAGACACGAGGTTAGACTCGTTTGTGGTATAATACTATCCGGACCTTCCCGGCACATCCAGCAACCGCAAACGGTAGTCTAATGTGAGAGGTCGTAGGCATAATTAAAAGATGCTTAGACACGAGGTTAAATCTGGCTTGTGGTGGAAGTCTACCCAGAACCGCCCGACATATCCAGCGGCCACAAGCAATCGACTTAATGTGAGAGGTATGTGCATTAATAATTAATTAATGCTGATCAAAGACGAATATGAATGGCAAACAGATGTTTGGTTGAGTTGAGTAATTCTCTGAGTACCAATCTGATGTTGATTTCGGTCTTCGGGGTTGATACTTAGGGAGTTATTCTCTTAACCAATGTATCTGTGAACTAAGATGTACTTAATAATAAATTAAGTAAAACATGTTATACGATATATATATATATATGATACATAATCTGATAATTAGGTAGAGTTAAGACCAGTTTAACCAATAATATATATTAATTTGATAAGTGGGTAGGGTTAAGACCATCTTAACCAATAATATATATTAAACTGATAAGTGGATAGGGTTAAGACAAACTTAGCCAACATTGATCTGATAAGTGGATAGGGTTAAGACCAGCTTAACCAATAATATATATTAATTTGATAACTGGGTAGGGTTAAGACCAGCTTAACCAATAATATATATATATTAATCTGATAAGTGGATAGGGTTAAGGAAAGCTTAACCAATATTGATCTGATAAGTGGATAGGGTTAAGACCAACTTAGCCAATAATATATAAATGGATAGGGTTAAGACTAGCTTAACCAATAATATATATATATATTGATCTGATAAGTGGATAGGGTTAAGACAAGCTTAACCAATAACACATGTTAATTTGATAAGTGGGTAACATAGGTGACATGTGGGATATAATTATAAACACTTAACCAAGTTGAAACATGTAAGAAGACATGAATGAGAGGGGGTTAAGTGAGAAATCCTAGTGGGGACCAAGCATAGGTGGAAAGCTTGTGTCAAGTGTAGGGACCCTTTTCAACCAGTAACCCATTTATTATCTAAGTGAGCTCGATCTAGATTGAGGACGGGACATGCTTACTGGGTTTGATTGTAAGAGGTCAAAACGGGTTAGGGTGGCAACGCAAGTCCAACGGGGTCATGTGCGTGCGTGGGCCCGGGCTGGTAGGTAAGACATTGTTGCATCGTGTAGGTATAAGTCGTGCATCTTTAGTGTATTGGTTTGCCACTTTGAGGAGTGATACACCTCATTGTAGGACCAGCACGGGTATCTTCGAGTTAGGGAGCCGATCGAATGGGGAAGGTAGTGGATACGACTAGCGGAGATAGGAGCAGGCGGCACCTATGAAGACAGCTAGGAGTACAACTACCATATTATGAATAAATTATGTAACTAGAATGGGGAGGGTAGTGGGTACAACTAGTGGAGATAGGAGCAGGCGGCACCTATGAAGACAGCTAGGGGTACATGAAACTACCATTATTATTATTTTGTTCAGTAGGCTGGATCAACTTTTAGGGTGACTAGTATTGGTGCAGTAGAGTAATTATCCTATAGTGATTAGGAATGCAATTAACGTTATCTTATTCCTCTTGTTTGCTTTGTCATGCCCATTTATTTCACAGTCATTCCTTATTTACCAGTTTATGCCTTGTCCTAATTACTTTAATAATTATATTGTTAAAGTTATTGGACTCGTCAGACTTTATGTCTGACCCCCTATGTTTTCGCCTCTTTTCTTCCCCCCCCCCCCCCGCCCCCCAGGTTCTCAGGGTGGGACTAGTGCTAGTGGAGCCTGATTTGGATCTCTTTCTCCCCTTTTTGGAAGTGCTTGGATTGTTGAAAGTAAAGTTTAGCTTATCTCTTTTATGGCTACTTATGTTGGGGATATGCTTTTTACTTTATGTACTCAGAAAACAATTTGTCAAGATGGATATTAAGTGTACTTGGTTTAATTTTTGGTTTTTGATGTTGTTGTAACCAAACTATTTCTCTGCTGCAGTAAAAGTTGTTTTAAAATTTTCAAGTACCAATATATGTATCTGTCTTGTTATATTCCATTCTATACATCAATAATACTCCATTAAAGTTAATGCATTCCCTTTGTGAGTAACAGTAATGGACGTGGGGTGTTACAGAAGCGTTCATGAATCAGGTTCGATGGAGTTGTGTCGATGTCGTGCGATCGTTTGAAGATTCACTAAGGGGTTTTCGACATTATTGTGGTGCGACAGTAGGAAGAAGGGAGTTTGGAGTGGTGTTCAATAGTTGATATGGTGTTTTGGATAGTTGGAGGAAGAGTTCGATGTTGGGTGCGATCTGATGGAAGAAGTCGAGGTAATTTGGGGATCGGTCTGTGATTTTGTTTGGGAGGTGTGATCGGTACGGAGAAATCGATATTGTTTTGAGGCTATACAGTGTTGAGTGGCCAGTTCTATCTGATGGCAACACTGTGGGTCTGATGACTTAAACTCACTCAATTAAATTATAGGATATTCAGCAATGAAAAATCAAGGTGAGTTAAACTCAATCAATTAAATTATAGGAAACTATTTTTCAAATAGTTCAATTTAAATTATTGTTTGTTAATTGACATAAAGTGAATGATAGTATATATATAATATTATATACATAGTATATGTAACATTGGTGATTGAATATAAATATAATATTGGTGATTGGATATATTCCCGCATATATATACACACACACACTAGCGGATGATTTCCTGTGCGCCCCATAATATATATAGTGGATGACCTTCTATACCGCGATATGTTGCGTTGAAGCAGGATGGGTATTAATTATGTTGTCTAACATCTGTGGATGCAGGAAAACAGGTTGGAGGGATCCAACTGGATTCCTCAACATTTATATTATTGTTTTTACATATATGTTGATATGATTATAAACTGTGATAGTTCATGGTATGTTTGAATGTATGCATAACATTGACCCTTGATTTTGGATTTTTTTGGATATCTTAGGTAATAGATGAATTTTAAAATAAATTTGAAAGTGTTTGCAAGAAATTTATTTCCAAATAGAAATATTTATTTAGAAATAAATTTATAAATAGAATTAAAAAGGAAAATTTGATTTTTAACAAATGAGACGAGAAGTTGATTTTATAAACGACGTTTATAAAAAGTGAAAATATTTTCATTAGAGAATTTGAAAAAAAAATAGATTGAGTGCGAATTTGGAAGAGAAATGAAAATCGGTTTAAACTCGATATTTGAAATAGATTTGAATTTTCCGATTGTAAAGGAAATTTTAAATGAGGTTATATGAAATAACTCTATAGGTAGAAGTAATAAATAGAACTGAAACTTGAAATTTACAAGTTCAAAATCAAGTTGACTAAATAAGTCAAGTATGGATTTGTATTAAGAAATATTAATCATGAATGGGGTGAATAAGGGTTTAAAGCAATTGGTGTGCAAAAATGGAACTTATTAGAAGGAAAGTTAGAAAGGATTGTATTTATTTATTTATAAATTCTAATTAGACTTAAGATATAAAATATATTAAATAATTTTATATATAATTTATATATAGTAAAAAAATTGCAAACGATATTTATATACAAATATTTAGAATGGAATGAAGTTTATTGAAATAAACTGAGATGAGTTGTAATGGACTGTAATGATGTTTATAAAAATTATTTACGGAATCAAGACTTTATATATAACCTGATTTTACGAAGGTTAAAACGGAATTGAGTTGGTTAATGAAAATATATCGTGTTTAGAAATAAATATATATAGCAAATGTTTTGCAAATCGTATTTTTAATGGAATATACGATAATAGTTTTAGCAAATGTTTTGTAAGTAAAATATTTAAAGTAGCTATCAGTTCGAGATGAGTCTCGTTTAAAGTGGTAATTAATATTTGAATTTTCTGTTCGTTTAGAAGTTAAGATTGTAGTTAAGGAATTTAGAAACTGAATAGAGACTAGTCAAGTTGAATGGCTTTCTAAATGTTGATCTGTTGTTGGTTTCGGCCTTCAGGGTTGATACTTAGGAAGTTATTCTCTTACTAGTTGATGGTTAGGGACTGATGACCAAGATGAGATGCATGTTGTTAAAGTATTTTAAAATGAAATGGTTGAATATTCAAATATTAATATAAGAAGCGAATTGCTTATTCTAAATGTTGGAAAAATTAAGAAGTTTTAATTAACGATAATTAACTAAGGAAGGTAAGATAATACTAAATATTGAATTAGTAAATTCAATTTTCTTTTATGGATGAATGGTTGTTTATTGGATAGTTAAATAATCGAATATCAAATCTGGCCCATATGATTGTTGGTATGGAAAAACTGGGATCAAATTTATTTTCGAAAACCATTCCAACCTGCGAATATGTAAACATTGAAGATATCAGAAGCTGATCGAGATAAAGAAATTGAAGCCCTTGGATCTTCATAAAACGGAAGAACTACTTAAAATCAATGGATTCGCGCTCGGGGATATACTGTGGTTCTATTGTTGTTGAAATCTATGGATTTGCAAGAACTACTCGCTACTGATCTATAGGGTGATTCTTAGGATGTGGTATGAGAGTGCCTTCGGTTTGTCCAGTCCCAGGACAACTCATATGGACGGATGTGACAAAGTATTTCTAAAGGGGTCACGTACATTGATTTTTATAAATGTATTTCTGTTTGGTGGTAGAGAAGACACCTTCATTTAGCTTTACACCAAGAGTATTTTTGTGGATGTCAATTAGTGATTTCTGGCATATCTGACGATGTGGCATTCAAAGTGAATGGTGGTGTGCTATCTTAAAAAGGTAATTGAAAACCTCAAGCTTCAACAACCGAGAAATGACAAAAATCGGGCAGGCAGCATGGCTAAGTGGGTCACTCTCATTAGTGTGTATTATCACCATCTAGAGAAAATTCATTTATACTCCTCTTTTGCTTCTGTATCTCCTGGGAAATGGTGGTTAGCCAACTACTGGTGATAAGACATTCAAAACACTCAGGGGAAATGAATGGTCGGTCATATACGGCTGGGTTGCAAGATGTTCTTGTTGAACCTAGTGTATTCCTTTCTAGAGATACACTATCAGAAGGTGGTTCCATACCTTGTCATGGTTAGAAATCCATTACCCAATAAGAGCCCGTGGTTTTTGATTATATACTAAGTATGTAGAGCGTGAGATGCAAGCGTTCTGCTAGATGGTTATTTATTTGATTTTGACACTATTATAATATCAAAATAATTTTTGTACAAAGGATTATTTTGGGTTATTATAAGGTGAAAACCGTCGGAGTTTATGTGTGGACTGGTCTTACGATTATCTTTTTCTTTCGAAAGAATTTTTCTAAAACTAAAATAAAGTTGGATGATACCAATAATTTAGTGAGTTTTTCTCACACTAGTTCACCATACTGATCCATGGCATTTGTAATGCTCTGGTCAGACCGAGTTTTACAAGTTCAGGATAGGATGCTACGAATTTCAGGAGACGAGCTAGAGGAGTTTATACATAGGATTCATATATTGTTTTACTCCGCCGTGTGTTGTAAATGAGGATAGGTGAAACGACCCGAACTTCCTCGGTCTCTGAAGAGAAGAGAAAGAAAGGATTGTCTGAGAACACGACAAATCAGAACACAAACATAAGAATATTTCATTGCTTATTACAACAATTTACATCAGAGTACAAGAATATACAGAGTATGAACAAATAATATACATTTGATAAACATCAGATATTTACAAATTACAATGCAGCGGAAAATTATACAAAACACAACTGAAAGAGATACGCGAATACAGAGCTTTCCGAATATCATTCCAGCTGTAAACCAGGATCCTGTGAATTAATATCTGCAAAACCAAAAGTACTAGCCGCCCGTGTGGAAAATAGGGGCACCGAGAGTTTAGGTGAAAACAATAAACTCCAAGTTAGTCATGTGATTAGTGTGAGAAATAAAACAGTTATTAACTTGATTTTAAAGTCAGGTAAATCATGGAACCACGCCATATAACATGGAATGGGTTTAACCCCATAAATACCAGTGCATCAAAATAACAGCGCAATGATAAAGAGAAAAATGAAGCTATTATAAGACTCAGGTCCCATCACACAATGCAACACAAGCCGGAGGATAGAGTTTTTACCTTATAATAGCCAAAAATGCTTGGTACGTGAAATTTCATATTTTATTATTACTATAAGTGAAGAAATCAACTTCAAATATAAATGTATCAATCATAGGTGGCGTAGGTACCCATATATTATGTCGCCATACTAGTTCTACAATTAAAACCGCACAATGTAGTATTGGAAGTTGGATTCCATCTGTGAACCAAGGCAAGGGATCATCCTGTGCACATTTGGGACAACCTAGCAAGTGCCTCAGGATTCAGCCGCAACTACACTCGGATCGGTAGGGCCGGTCATTCGTCGATGATTAGTTATACCATAAACTGGTTCTATCGAACCTCTAAAATGGTCTGTACATCGGCACACATGCCAGTAATCGACCATATACCCATCGGCCCCGTAGTGACCGATATATCTGAGGCGCCTCTCTATCCAGCAAGTAATAATAAGCAACATCCACGTGAGTAAACAGTCTAGGCTCCATACCATGACGTTACTCGTAGCTAGAACTAACATATGTCCATTTCCCTACTGTCCTTCCCGTTTTTGGTTCACACCGGGGTGTGAGGCTCGCGAATTAACGCTACACAAAGCTATGCTATTTAAAGTCGTGCTTTGATCATCAACCACAAGACTTTTCTTTTCAACAAAAGCCTATATCATTTGCATCTCAGCATGCCACATAGGAAATTCATGTCATGCGACTGATGTCTATCGATATATTACCTCTGAGCTCGTACGTCTCAGAGAAGGGCGTTAAACAAGAGAACAAATTCTCCGCCGCCAAACAGATATATATTTAATAGATATCAATCCACAAAGAATAAAATCCAATGTCAGACACACATCCATTTACTAGTTCGTTCTGGGTCTGAACGAAACCGGACGCACCTAATTCCTCGTCCTGTGTCCAATACAGGAGAGAGGTCCTCGCATATCCGGTCGATCTTCAAGTACGTCTAGACGATCACCACTTATTACCTTGTCTTAGGTGTACAGCCCAATCAAGACATCAGTAATCATCCAAATGATGTGAAGACCTCTGGTCTTCATCTTTGACTTATCGTCCAATCAGTTATTCAGAATGGGTATAAACCTGGCCTTTCCGAATAACTCGCGTATATAATAAACAAGTGCCTTAAAACACAACATACACCTCATTCCAATTCTGAATATTCCATAATTTAAATATTCATATCCTTTGGGAAAGGTTCCCATTAATTTTATCAAAGATAAGTTCTTTAAATTTATTCTTTATTCTTCCTTTGGATATCAATCAAACCATATTAAGGTTTTCCAAACTAGTCAGGATTAGCGCACCTTACTGAAGTTATCATTTGTTTAATTTCTCAATCCCAACTTATTCATCCCATGGAGCAAAACTGGTCATACTCCATATCTAACACCATGGTGTTATCAGTAAATTTAATTACCGTTTCACGTTCAAATCTAATTAAAGATTTAACTATCGCTAGGAGAAAAACTGGGGATACTCCATTCTTGATCATTTCCCAAATTTGATAATTTAAATTATCAATTCCCATTTCAATCTAGTTAAAGATCCATTAAAACTCCTCTTGGTTATAATCTTCCCAAAAATCAATATTAAGGATTATTTAACTTTGGAAACACAAACATGCCGCATCGACAATCTACACCGTACTATTGATTTCTGCCGATATATAGCCTCTAAGCTCGTACGTCTTAGAGAAGGGTGTTAAGCAAGAGAATAAATTTTCCGCCACCAAACAGATATATATTTAGCAGAGATCAACCATACAGTTCGAAATACAATGTTAGACATGTAATCCTATCTTTAACTGGATTAAAGAACTAACGTCATTTAAAACACACTTCACAATAAACCCAAATCACATTCCATTAATAATGGAATCTTCGCGAAAAACAGATCAATATATATATAACCGATATCAATTTCTGTATCTGACTAATAATATAAATGGAATAACGACAAAGCCCTTTAAATTCCATATATATATTAACCGTCTTCCTCCACAGAAGCTCATTTCGATTATTATCTAATCGAATTCCATTCAATTCCAAATTAATATATTAAATAGGAAAACTTTACTTTGGAGAATTCCCGTTAAATCTTAATAAAAAGATTTATAAATTCCAAATCACATTTCACTGTAAATCGGGTTAAAGAATGAATGTCGTTTAAAACACAGTTCACAATAAACCTAATTCACATTCCATTTTATTCCAATTAAATGTTAATTAACTGGAAACACTAATAATCTAAATTAAAAGATTTGTTCTTTTCACATGGGGTTTAAGAACAGTATTAATAAAGACACCATTCATGACAAACCCAAAATCCAATTCTTTTATTCAATTCCAATTAAATATTAATTAATTGGAAAACTTCACTAAATCTTAACTAAAAGATTTATTCTTTTCTCAACTGGGTTCAAGAACAGTGTTAATGAAAACACCATTCACGACAAACCCAATATCCAATTCAATACTAAATACAAGGCTCTAAATAGAAATTATATCAGCTTATATTCAATATCAAATTCTGAAATCAACAAATATCATATTGGGAATAACGATATATATATATCTTCCAAATTCCTCCACAATATCCATATAATCACGGAATCCAATATCGAAATATTCCGAGGATAATTTCAATTCATATCCATTCCAATTCATACATTGGAAATTCTGGTTATTTTTAAAACCATTTCAAATCCAATTTATTTATTTAAAAATATTGGATTATAATTCTAGTTCATAACTAGTTCATTTCAATAAAAATTTATTGTTATCTTTTCAAATATGGAATTTTTCATCCCAATTCTCTCAAAATCATTTATTATGATTTTATACAAATTAATGATATTTTTAATAATTTTATCAAGGCCCGTGCAGTCGATTTCCGTAAACGGTCAACGAATTGCACTTACAACGACCTTATCTAAATTTTATTTGGACATAATTCCAAATCCAACCGTTAGATTTCAAATTCCTTATATTCGTTGGAAAACTTTTTTTGATACGAACCCAATGGTTCCGGTTTCAGGAGAATCTGACGGTCGGATCTCCCGTAATGTCAATTCGAAGTCTATGGTCGAAATTTGCGAACTACCGCGGCGTGGCGCGTTCTATTCAGGCCATAAAATATAAATATTATATATTTCATCGATTTCCATTTAAAAAGTATTTTATAAATCGTTTTAAATTCGTTCTCAAAATGATTTCAACTTCATATTCAATTTTAAATCAAAATTGAATATTGTATATCATTAATATATAAATGATAATATTTTCAAAACATTAGATTTGAAATAACTTCCTTTTCAATATTCATTATAAAAATGAATAAAATTGATATAAATATCGTTCACGTCAAAATGGCGTTAATCTAATCAACACAGCTTCATATATTTCAATATTTTCGTGTCCATCCCAAATCGGACATCAAAATCATATTTTGATCAATTACTGAATATTATTTTAAAATATTAGTTATTTTAAAATATTCATCAATTTAAAACATTTTTTAATTTAAAATATTCGTTATTTTCGAATTGGAATCAGACACAGCCAATTACCATATAATTTATTTATATGGATTTCATACAACACATGAATACAACAACAATCAAACACAGTCAAACATCATCCAGAGTGCATGACACAACTACATAAGCATTAAATATGAATAATTAACGCTTACAACAGTCTGTCAACCCATCGACTGACATACAACTAAATATTGGGATTAGTGTATGTCCAATATAATCCCAATACCCGCGTGGGGTTTTCAAACAACAAACACTGATTCTTATTTGTGCAGTTGGGCGATGTGTAAAATATATCGTCCCAATCAATATCAGTCAAATGTGTGTACATAAACAAATCATCCGATTTGTAAATGAATATTTATTTTATTCGTATACACATTAAAAACTACATTTTTAACTATAAAATACTTATTTCAACTCATGAATATTTTATACGGTTCATTTATACAATAAAAGTGATATTTTTATTATTCGAATATTTATAGAAAAATTCGGCAGCATAAAGGCGCGATACTAGAACCGGAATAAGGTCTAGCCTTATCCCTCGCCTAATAATGGCTCGCGCCATGTACATACCAATTCTAATCAATTCATTTCATTTCCCAAACCAAATTCAATCACAATCCAATCAACCGAACAAACATGGTTTCAAACAAAGGTGTCGGGTGCTACTAAGCACCGTCTGCTTCCTAGTATATATATTTAACTAGAAAATAAATTAAAGTGAGAAGTTCTCACCTTTGGGATCCACTCCTCCATTTTTATTTCTGAATTTCTGAACCGTTTGGATTTGTTCGAAATTCCAACGCAGCCCTTTCCATGATGTTCATAATAAAAATCACATTTTTAATATGAGGTTTATATACTAAAAATCATATTTTTATTTCGCTATATATAGAATAAAAACCATATTTTTTTATTTCAAATCTACATTATAAAAATCAGATTTTTACAACGCTACTTTCTATATAAATATTATATTTTTACATCGCTATTTCATATATAAAAATCGAATTTTTATTTCGCTATGACATATATAAAAATCGCATTTTTGTATTGTTATTCACATATAAAAACCATATTTCTATAACGTTTTGCTTATATAAAAATCATATTTTATAATACTTACGTATATATAAAAATAATATTTTTATATAATTAAAAATCATATCTTTGTATAATTAAAATTCACAACTTTATATTTTCAAAAATCACATTTTTAATTATACAAAGAAAAACACATTTTTATTTATACAAAGAAAATCACATTTTTTAACTGTTCTATATATTTTAAAAAATCATATATTTTTCTACAATAATGCTATTTACTTCTTTTTTTTCTTTTTTTTAACACAACGCTATATATAATTTAAAACAATGCTATATATATAATTTGTTTTTATTAATCTATACTATTTCTATAAAAATCTACAATTTTAAATAATGCTTTATATTTATAAAAATTTACCTTTTTAAACAGTGCTTTATATTTATTAAAAATCATATTTTATACATGGATATATAAATAAAAATCATATTTTTATACAACTATATATATTAAAAAAATCATATTTTTAACATACCAAAAATTATTTCTAGATTTATCATACTCAATCAAAGCCGAGGCATTTCAAATTCAAAGGGGAAAATCTGTTTCGAAGGCCAAAATCAAATCTAGATACATCACAACAAATCATGCAAGCTTTTTAACACGAAGAAATCAAATACAAATCAAGGAAATCAAAAGAGTAATTAACACAAATCAGCAAGTTAATTATGTGAAAAATTAAAGTAGAGAAACTGTGGTTGGCGACTTCGTACGGTGGTTCCGGCGCTGTCTGCTTCATGCCGATTTTTAGGTGGTTGCTTCGAACTAGGGTTTTTGGTGGTGCCTTCGAAGATGAAGCGATGGTCTCAGGCTCATAGGAGGAGGCGGCGAACTTGCGGTGGACTGGCGAAGGAAGGATCGAAGTCGCAGGTGCTGGGACACGCGGCAGTGAAGGGACTTTGGCGGTGGCCTTTTGCGGTGGAGGCGCGATTCTCGAATTGGGCGTGGGGGGTGTTTCTCGATTTAAGGCTGAGGGGAAGGAGAGAGGAGGTGGAAGGGGGATAGGGGATCGTCGTCGATGGCGCTGGCGATAGGGGAGAGCGGCGGGTGTCGCGACAGGGGGCTGGACGAGGTCAACGGCAGTTTGGTTTTTTTCCTTTTATTTTAAATGAACGGGTAGAGAAAATAAGGAGGAGGGGTAATATATAATATTTAATTTATTTCTTTAGTCCATAAAGTTAAAATTTTATTCGAACTCCAAATCGAACCTACCGCCTGTTGCTCCCAGCTAATTACCCCTATTCCGAATAAAATGGGACAAGTCCTATATGCCAATTCGACTGTTACGGTCATTTTTCGTTGAAATTAAAATATAAATTAATTTAATGTCTAAATTGATTTCACCATACATTTTAATTTATTGGGGCCACATACTGACTCCAAAAATTCCAGAAAAATAAATCTAGCTATGTTTTGACGATACGGTCCTAACAAAACTAATTTCGTCGAATTTGGAGACCGTTTGCAAAACGGTCATTTTTCAGTCGATTAAATTCGAACTGAATTGACCAAACACATTTAAATTCACCACGCTCACACATTGATTCCAAAAATTATGAAAATTGGAGTTTAGCAATATTTTGACATTCCGGATCCAACAAAAGTGGTCTCATCGAAATCGGAGGCCGTTTGTTGAATCGCTATTTTTAAGGGTTATATTTCCATATCGACTATCCTGAATTTTTAACTGGACATACCTTTTTATTCCCGCTATGAAATTTGGATTTTTCACATTCCTTGGAAAGATATTTTCAAACAAATTCAAATATTTCTTGTTTTATAAAAATCCAGTTTATTTTGAATCATGTACATTCATTTGAAATTTGAAATCGAATTTTCAACCTACAGCACCATTTCCAATTCCTTTTATAATCAAAATAAATATTTATATTCTAATTTCAATTTAAATAAATTTATATGTTCTAATTCTATTCAAAATAAATTTCTAGTCATTATTATTTAAAATAAATCATTTTAAATATTCAAAATTCAATAAAATAGCCAAAATAAAAAAAATTAAGTTGGTTCCGGTTTTCTGGGTTGTTACAATCTCCCCCACTTAAAATCTTTTCATCCTCGAAAAGGAACGGAGCTGAAAGTTGTTTTACTAATCAACTCAACTTTCTGTTTGGCTTTCATTCTTCAACTTTTCAATTTTTAAGAATTTTCAAATTCTTCAAAAATTTGGCTAACACCCTAAATTTTTGAAACATTTCGCCATAACCTCCTTTGTACGGGGAGACATTTAATGTAACAACCCGAAAATCTGAGCCAGTTTAAATTTTTTACTTTGGGAATTTTAGCGAATTTTGAACATTTAAAATAGATTATTTTAAATAATATCGACGAGAAATTTATTTTGAATATAATTCGAACGAATATATTATACGCGTCGTCGTTAGAATATAAATATTTATATATAATTATAAATAGCATTGAAAATGGCGCGGTAGTTCGATAATTCGATTTCAAACTTCAATTGAATATACCGGGTGCAAAACAATCCAGATTTTAGTGAAACCAAAAATAATAGGATCCAATTGATAATATGTTTCCAACGAATCCGAAAAATCGAAATTTCATAGCGGGAATCAAAAGATATGTCCAGTTGAAAATTCTGAATAGTCGCTATGGAATTCAGGCCCTTAAAAATGGGAATTTTGCAAACGACCTCGAAATTCGACGAAACCACTTTTGTTGGATCCGCAGGGTCAAATTATTGCTAGATTCCAAATTTCATAATTTTTCGAATCAATATGTGAGCGTGGCAAAGAAAATGCGTTTGACCAGTTTCAGTTGATTTTAATCGACTCGAAATTGGCCATTTTTCTAACGGTCTCAGAATTCGACGAAACTAGTTTTGTTAGGACCGTATCGTCAATACGAAGCTAGAAAATATTTTTTGGGAATTTTTAGAGTTCGTATGTGACCCCTGTAAATTGAAATACGCATTCAAATTCAATATATAGAGTTATATGTTGATTTTAACGGAAACTGATCGAAACAGTCGAATCAGCTTACGATATATATCCCATTGTGTTCGAAATGGGGGTAAAACGCTATGGACGACAGGCGGTGGGTCTCGTTTCGAGGTCGAAAATAAAAGTTGCTTTTAAGGAGTTTAAAATAATAAAATAATTAAATTTCACACTTTCCCCCTTTCTTTTCTAATACCCTCTCAGCCCCCATTTCAATCGGAAAAAAAACACACGAAGGAGATCGCCCCCCCCCCCTAGTACTTCCGCCGCCGTCTCCCTCCCCATGGCCGGCGCTACCCTCCCCAAACCCCATCTCGCAGCCGCCCCTCTTCTCGATCCTTTCTCCACCCAGAAGCCCACGCACCGCCCTGATTCACCACCAGCAGGGCCCACCGCACCTGCGCCTCCTCCTCGCGAGTTCGCGACCTCCAGCAGCCCCCCTTCCTACAGTAAAAATGGTGAGTTCTCCCTTTTCCTTTTTCAATAAAGAATGGGATTTTTAATTACATAAAAATATAATTTTCAGATTAGAGAGAGACTATATTTTTAATTAGAGAAGGGCTGGATTTTTAATTACATGAAAATATAATTTTTATTATAGTCGAAGATTAGAAATATCATCTTTCATATAGTAGAAAGATAAAGATATAATTTGTATATAAAGAGGATAATAAAAATATGATTTTTATTTTTTTAAAGTAATAAAAATATGATTTTTATATTTTTAAAGTATTAAAAATATAATCTTTATTATGTAGAAGATGTAAAAATATGATTTTTGTTTATGTAGAGAATTAAAAATATAATTTTTACATGATAGGAATATTAGAAATATCATCTTTATATGTGTAGCAAAATAAAAATGTGATTTTTATAATGATGAGATTGAAAAGGAGAGATCTTTATATAGAGAATAACGATGTAAAAATAGAAATTTTATCCATATAGCGTGATTATAAAAATAGGATTTTTATATATTGAATAGCGAAGTAAAAATTCGATTTTTATATATTGAATAGCGAAGTAAAAATTCGATTTTTATATATTGAATAGCAAAGTAAAAATTCGATTTTTATATATTGAATAGCGAAGTAAAAATTCGATTTTTACATATGTAGTGAAAGCGGACAACGAAAGCGACAAAAGGCGAGAATGGCGAAGATTTCTATCAGTGAAGAGTCGTGGTATTGGATAGCTATCGGTGAGAACTTCTCACTCTTCAATTTCTTTTCTAGTTATATATATATACTAGGATGCAGACGGTGCTTAGTAGCACCCGACACAATCGTCCACAGACCATGGACTTGATTGTTTGGATGTGTAGTTGGTTAGTTTATTTGGTTTGAATTGAATTGTTTGGTGAAATTAAATTGATTTGATTGATGTGTGAATGGCGTGGGCCTTCACTAGACCGGGGATAAGGCTAGGCCTTGTCCCGTTTCTAGTATCGTGCCGTTATGCCGCCGAAATTTTCTAAAATATGTTAGAAAAATAAAAATATCATTTTTATTGTGTAAATGAACTGAATAGAAATTCATGTGTTGAAATAAAATATTTTATCGTTAAAAATATAAATTTTAACGTGAATGTGAATAAATAAATATTCATTTACAAAACAGACGGTTTGTTTATGTACACCTATTTGAAGGACATTGATTGGGACGATAAATTTTACACATCGCCCAACTGCACAAATAAAATCTGTGTTTGATTGTTTGAAACCCCACACGGGTATTGGGATAATATATGATATACACTAATCCCAATAATTAGTTGTATGTCGATCGATGGATCGACAGGCTGTTATAAGCGTTAGATATCTATATTTGATGCTTATACAGTGTAGTGCACTTTGGATGATGGTTGATTATTTATCGTTGATATTATATACATGTGTTGTATGGAATCCATATAATTAACTTTATATGGTAATTGATTGGGCCTCATTCCAATCGAAAAAATAAAGAATATTATAAAATAAAGGTTCATGTGTTGACCGTACTCATCCGTTGAGATTAGTCATGTGTTGAACGAAATATTTTAATAATAAAATTTACATCTTTATCAATATAAAATAAAGGTTCATGTGTTGACAGTACTCATCCGTTGAGATTAGTCATGTGTTGAACGAAATATTTTAATAATAAAATTTACATCTTTATCAATATAAAATAAAGGTTCATGTGTTTACAGTACTCATCCGTTGAGATTAGTCATGTGTTGAACGAAATATTTTAAAAATAGAAATATTTGAAATAGAAATATTCGAAAAGGAAACATTTGAAAAAGAAATATTCGAAATAGAATATTAGAAAATAGAAATATATGAAGCCGTGTTGATTAGATTGACGCCATTTTGACGTGAACGATATTTATATCGATTTTATTCATTTTAAAATGAATATTAAAAAGTGATTTCGAAATCGAATATTTTGAAATGAAATTTGAATTAAATTGAATAGAAAACGAATTGGATTTGAATTGAATAGAAAACGAATTTGATTTCAATTGAATATAAAACGAATTTGATTTCAATTGAATATAAAACAAATTTGATTTGAATTGAATAGAAAACGAAATGAATTCGAATTGAATAGAAAACGAATTGAATTCGAATTGAATAGAAAACGAATTTGATTTCAATTGAGTATAAAACGAATTTGATTTCAATTGAATATAAAACAAATTTGATTTGAATTGAATAGGAAACGAAATGGATTCGAATTGAATAGAAAACGAAATGAATTCGAAACGAAATGAATTCGAAACGAAATGAATTCGAATTGAATAGAAAACGAATTGAATTCGAATTGAATAGAAAACGAATTTGATTTCAATTGAATATAAAACGAATTTGATTTCAATTGAATATAAAACAAATTTGATTTGAATTGAATAGAAAACGAAATGAATTCGAATTGAATAGAAAACGAATTGAATTCGAATTGAATAGAAAACGAATTTGATTTCAATTGAATATAAAACAAATTTGATTTGAATTGAATAGAAAACGAAATGAATTCGAAACGAAATGAATTCGAATTGAATAGAAAGCAAATTTGATTTGAATTGAATAGAAAACGAAATGAATTCGAATTGAATAGAAAACGAATTCAAATTGAATTGAATTGAATAGGAAATGAATTCGAATTGAATTGAAAATCGATTTGAATTGAAATCAAACAGGAATGAAAATAAAAAGGATTTATAATAGAAAATTCAATTTTGATTTGAATTTGAAATGGAAGTTGAAATGTTTTTGAAACGAATTTAAAACTATTTATAAAATCCGTTTTAAATAGAAATCGACGAAATATATATTATATATATAATATAATGGCCTGAATAGAACGCGCCGTGGCAGTTCGTGAATTTCGACCATTTATTTCAAACGGACATTACGGGAGATCCGACCGTCGGATTCTCCTAAAACCGGAACCGTTGGGTTCGTATCGAAAAGAGCTTTCTAACGAATATTAGAAATTTGAAATCTAACGGTTGGATTTGGAGTTATGTCCAAATCAAATTCGAAAAAGGTCGCTGTAAGTGCAGTTCGATGGCCGTTGATGGAAATCGACTGTACGGGCCTTGATAAAATTATTAAAAATATCGATAATTTGTGTAAAATCATAAGAAATGATTTGGGAAAAATTGGGATAAAAAATTCCATATTTGAAAAGATAAAAATAGTTTTTACCGAAATGAACTAGTTTTGAACTGAAATTAAAACCCAATTATTTTTAAATAAATAAATTGGATTTGAAATGGGTTTAAATAGAATTGATTCATGGGTTTATCGTGAACTGTGTTTTAAATAACACTAGTTCTTTAACCCGATAATAATTAGAATGTGATTTGGGTTTGTCGTGAACTGTGTTTTAAATGACACTAGTTCTTTAACCCAGTAAAAGGAGTTTTAATGAATCTGAAATTAGATTGAAACGTGAATTGATAATCTAAATTATCAAATTTGGCAAATAAGCGAGAATGGAGTATCACCAGTTTTGCTCCAAAGCGATAGTTAAATCTTTAATTAGATTTGATCGTGAGATGGTAATTAATTTTACCGATAACACTGTGGTGTTAGATATGGAGTATTACCAGTTTTGCTTCATGGGATGAATAAGTTGGGATTGGGAAATAAAATAAATAATTACTTCGGTGTGGTTCGCTGATCTCGACTAGTTTGGAAAACCATAATTTGGTTTGAAATGACATCCAAAGGAGGATTAAAGGATAAATTTTAAAGAATTTATCTTGGATAAAATTAATGGGAATCCTTCCCTAAGAATTGAAATTTAGAAACTAGCTGTAGATTAGTTAAGATGAGTGGTCTCCTGGATATTGATCTGATGTTGGTTTCGGCCTTCGGGGTTAATATTTGGGAAATTGTTCTCTTGCTAATTTGCGGTTAGTGACTAATGAATTGGAATGAGGCGTATGTTGTGTTTGTGTAACATTCGTTTTAATATACGCGGATTGTTCGGAAAGGCCGGGTTTATACCCATTCTGAATAACCGATTCGACGATATGTCGAAGATGAAGACGGTGGTCGAAGGCCGGAAGTCTTCACATCGTTTGGATAATTACTGACGATCCTGATTGGGCTGTACACCCAAGAGGATGGAAATAGTTGGTGGTCGTCCAGACGTACTTGGAGATCGATGGATATGCAAGGAAAGTGCCTCTGGTTTCGTTCAGACCCAGAACGAACTTGTAAATGGATTGTGTGTCTGACATTGGATTTTATTCTGTGTTGATTGATTTCTGTTAAATATATATCTGTTTGGCGGCGGAGAATTTATTCTCTTGCTTAACGCCCTTCTCTGAGACGTACGAGCTTAGAGGTTATATATCGATAGATATCAATCGCATGGCATGAATTTCCTGTGTGGCATGCTGAGTTGCATGGATCAAGGCTTCTGTTGAAAAGCAAAGTCTTGTGGTTGATGATCAAAGCATGGCCTTTGTGGCGTAGCTTTGTGCATAACGTGAATTCGCGAGCCTCACCCCTCGGTATGAGTCAAAAACGGGATACGGACTGCAGGGAGAGCACGACGTTTCTTTCTAGCTTTGGTGGTGTCAGTGACTTACCAGCCCTAACATTTATATACTTTTCACCTATGTGGTTGTTGGATGAGGCGCCTCGATTTTAGGTCTGTAAGGACCGGGAAACGTGTGTTCAGGAATACTAATCCTCTAACGTAAGTGAGGACCGGCCCTGAAGATCCAGGATTGCTCAGAGTGTGTAGTCCTGAGACATTTTCTAGAGTGTCTCGAACGCGGAGAGGAGCTTGCCCCTTGCCTCGACTCATGACGGAAATCCAATTTCCAATACGTGTATTGCGGTTTTATTTGTAGAGCCTAGTATGGCGACATGATAGATGATACCCATGCCGCCTAGGATTGATATTTATGATTGAAAATGTTTTGACACTATACACTTATTATAGTATCTAATGATTTGTTTTAAACGTATCAAGCATTTTTGGCTATTATAAGGGAAAACCCTATCCTCCGGCTTGCGTTGCATTGTGTGATGGGACCTGGGTCTTATAATAGCTTCATTTTTTGAAAAAGCATTGCGTTGTTTATTCTATGCACTCGTGTTCTTGGGAGGAAACCCGTTCCGTGTTATACGGCGTGGTCCCTGGAATTACTCTCTTTTAAAGTAAAGCTTTAAATAACTGTTTTAGTTCTCACACCAGTCACATGACTGACCTGGAGTTTATTGTTTTAACCTAAACTCTGGGTGCCCCTATTTCCATACGGGCAGCTAGTAGTTTTGGTTTTGCAGATTTATATTCATAGGATCCTGGTTTACAGCTGGAATGATATCCGGAAAGCTCTGTATCCGTATATCACCTTCAGTTGTGTTTTATATTATTTTTCCGCTGCGATGTAATTTATTGTAATCTCTGATGATTATTCGAATGTATAATATTCATTTATACTCTGTATATTCTTGTATCTGATGGAATTGTTGTAATAACAATGAAATGTTCTTCCGTCTGCGTTCATTTGTGTGTTGTTCTCAAAGTATCCGCTCTTTCCTTAATGGGGAAGTAACGGGTCCTTACAATGGCATCAGAGCTTTGGTTTACAGAGCTCGAGAACAAGGCACATTAGAACCATACGAAAGAATTCATCAGATATTGGATTAGTAATATCCAATTAGAATGACTCGTTAGAGATAGGATCAGTAGTATCCTAGAACGAGTGTGAAGAGTATATTTTTCAAATGAAAACAATTTTGTTTTGAAAATTTAAATCACTTTATACGTATTTGAATATTTATTTATTTTGAATATGGACAATCCAGTATATAAAGGTTTTGCATATACGCGTCATGAACGTATATTCGAAGTTTTAATATATTAGATAAATATAGAGTCACACTCTAGTCGCCCGAAGATGATTCAACTGATGACTATATAGCATCAGTAGTGTGTGTTCGAGTTTCGAAGGTGTGATTTCTATATATTTCCATTAGACTGGTGTGAGAACCAAAACCAATATAGCTAGGACACACTGTTGTAAATTGGCATCAAAAACATGATTTTTTGTATATATATCAAATTTATGAATTTGAAAACTCTAATTCACTAATTGATTGATGGTTGTGTTGGTTGTTTATTTGTTTGATAATTTTGAACCATTATGCCTAATAGAATCAAATATTGAATTGTATTGAAAATTAGTCGCATTTGCTTGCATATACATATACTTACATTGAACAGGTCATAGCAAGGAGGCTAGAGCAGAGAATAAAATTTGTTTGCCCGACAAATAGGTACATGTTTACTATAATTTACTGTTTTGTTTGGGTGATGATGATTTTATGAGCCTATTGGCTAGCCACTTGGCTTTTTCTTTTTCTTTTTGAGATCAGAAGGCCTATATGGCAATTTCGGGATTTTCCCGTGGCTCCCGGTGCAGGGGAGGTTATGGTGAAATTTTTCGAAAATTTAGGGTGTTAGCCAAATTTTTGAAGAATTTGAAAATTCTCAGAAACTGAAAAGTTAGAGAATGAAAGCCAGATCGAACGTAGAGTTGATTAATCAAACCACTTTCGACTTTGTTCCTTTTCGGGGACGAAAAGTTTTAAGTGGGGGAGATTGTAACAACCCGAAAATCTGAGCTAGTTTAAATTTTTTATTTTGGGAATTTTAGCGAATTTTGAACATTTAAAATAGATTATTTTAAATAATATCGACGAGAAATTTATTTTGAATATAATTCGAACGAATATATTATACGCGTCGTCGTTAGAATATAAATATTTATATATAATTATAAATAGAACTGAAAATGGCGCGGTAGTTCGATAATTCAATTTCAAACTTCAATTGAATATACCGGGTGCAAAACAATCCGGATTTTAGTGAAACCAAAAATAATAGGATCTAATTGATAATATGTTTCCAACGAATCCGAAAAATCGAAATTTCATAGCGGGAATCAAAAGATATGTCCAGTTGAAAATTCTGAATAGTCGCTATGGAATTCAGGCCCTTAAAAATGGGAATTTTGCAAACGACCTCGGAATTCGACGAAACCACTTTTGTTGGATCCGCAGGGTCAAATTATTGCTAGATTCCAAATTTCATAATTTTTCGAATCAATATGTGAGCGTGGCAAAGGAAAATGCGTTTGACCAGTTTTAGTTGATTTTAATCGACTGGAAATTGGCCATTTTTCTAACGGTCTCAGAATTCGACAAAACTAGTTTTGTTAGACCGTATCGTCAATACGAAGCTAGAAAATATTTTTCGGGAATTTTTAGAGTTCGTATGTGACCCCTGTAAATTGAAATACGCGTTCAAATTCAATATATAGAGTTATATGTTGATTTTAACGGAAACTGATCGAAACAGTCGAATCAGCTTACGATATATATACCATTGTGTTCGGAATGGGGGTAAAACGCTATGGACGACAGGCGGTGGGTCTTGTTTCGAGGTCGAAAATAAAAGTTGCTTTTAAGGAGTTTAAAATAATAAAATAATTAAATTTCACACTTTCCCCTTTCCTTTCTAATACCCTCTCAGCCCCCATTTCAATCGAAAAAAAAACTCACGAAGGAGATCGCCCCCCCCCCAGTACTTCCGCCGCCGTCGCCAGGCGCCGTCGCCCTCCCCATGGCCGGCGCTGCCCTCCCCAAACCCCTATCTCGCAGCCGCCCCTCTTCTCGATGCTTTCTCCACCCAGAAGCCCACGCGCCACCCTGATTCACCACCGAGCGACACCAGCAGCAGGGCCTACCGCACCTACACCTCCTCCTCGCGAGTTCGCGACCTCCAGCAGCCCCCCCTCCTATAGTAAAAATGGTGAGTTCTCCCTTTTCCTTTTTCAATAAAGAATGGGATTTTTAATTACATGAAAATATAATTTTCAGATTAGAGAGAGACTACATTTTTAATTAGAGAAGGGCTGGATTTTTAATTACATGAAAATATAATTTTTATTATAGTCGAAGATTAAAAATATCATCTTTCATATAGTAGAAAGATGAAGATATAATTTGTATATAAAGAGGATAATAAAAATATGATTTTTATATTTTTAAAGTAATAAAAATATGATTTTTATATTTTTAAAGTATTAAAAATATAATCTTTATTATGTAGAAGATGTAAAAATATGATTTTTGTTTATGTAGAGAATTAAAAATATAATTTTTACATGATAGGAATATTAGAAATATCATCTTTATATGTGTAGCAAAATAAAAATGTGATTTTTATAATGATGAGATTGAAAAGGAGAGATCTTTATATAGAGAATAACGATGTAAAAATAGAAATTTTATCCATATAGCGTGATTATAAAAATAGGATTTTTATATATTGAATAGCGAAGTAAAAATTCGATTTTTATATATTGAATAGCGAAGTAAAAATTCGATTTTTATATATTGAATAGCAAAGTAAAAATTCGATTTTTATATATTGAATAGCGAAGTAAAAATTCGATTTTTACATATGTAGTGAAAGCGGACAACAAAAGCGACAAAAGGCGAGAATGGCGAAGATTTCTATCAGTGAAGAGTCGTGGTATTGGATAGCTATCGGTGAGAACTTCTCACTCTTCAATTTCTTTTCTAGTTATATATATATACTAGGATGCAGACGGTGCTTAGTAGCACCCGACACAATCGTCCACAGACCATGGACTTGATTGTTTGGATGTGTAGTTGGTTAGTTTATTTGGTTTGAATTGAATTGTTTGGTGAAATTAAATTGATTTGATTAATGTGTGAATGGCGTGGGCCTTCACTAGACCGGGGATAAGGCTAGGCCTTGTCCCGTTTCTAGTATCGTGCCGTTATGCCGCCGAAATTTTCTAAAATATGTTAGAAAAATAAAAATATCATTTTTATTGTGTAAATGAACTGAATAGAAATTCATGTGTTGAAATAAAATATTTTATCGTTAAAAATATAAATTTTAACGTGAATGTGAATAAATAAATATTCATTTACAAACCGGACGGTTTTTTTATGTACACTTATTTGAAGGACATTGATTGGGACGATAAATTTTACACATCGCCCAATTGCACAAATAAAATCTGTGTTTGATTGTTTGAAACCCCACACGGGTATTGGGATAATATATGATATACACTAATCCCAATAATTAGTTGTATGTCGATCGATGGATCGACAGGCTGTTATAAGCGTTAGATATCTATATTTGATGCTTATACAGTGTAGTGCACTTTGGATGATGGTTGATTATTTATCGTTGCTATTATATACATGTGTTGTATGGAATCCATATAATTAACTTTATATGGTAATTGATTGGGCCTCATTCCAATCGAAAAAATAAAGAATATTATAAAATAAAGGTTCATGTGTTGACCGTACTCATCCGTTGAGATTAGTCATGTGTTGAACGAAATATTTTAATAATAAAATTTACATCTTTATTAATATAAAATAAAGGTTCATGTGTTGATAGTACTCATCCGTTGAGATTATTCATGTGTTGAACGAAATATTTTAATAATAAAATTTACATCTTTATCAATATAAAATAAAGGTTCATGTGTTGACAGTACTCATCCGTTGAGATTAGTCATGTGTTGAACGAAATATTTTAAAAATAGAAATATTTGAAATAGAAATATTCGAAAAGGAAACATTTGAAAAAGAAATATTTGAAATAGAATATTAGAAAATAGAAATATATGAAGCCGTGTTGATTAGATTGACGCCATTTTGACGTGAACGATATTTATATCGATTTTATTCATTTTAAAATGAATATTGAAAAGTGATTTCGAAATCGAATATTTTGAAATGAAATTTGAATTAAATTGAATAGAAAACGAATTAGATTTGAATTGAATAGAAAACGAATTTGATTTCAATTGTATATAAAACGAATTTGATTTCAATTGAATATAAAACAAATTTGATTTGAATTGAATAGAAAACGAAATGAATTCGAATTGAATAGAAAACGAATTGAATTCGAATTGAATAGAAAACGAATTTGATTTCAATTGAGTATAAAACGAATTTGAATATAAAACAAATTTGATTTGAATTGAATAGGAAATGAAATGGATTCGAATTGAATAGAAAACGAAATGAATTCGAATTGAATAGAAAACGAATTGAATTCGAATTGAATAGAAAACGAATTTGATTTCAATTGAATATAAAACGAATTTGATTTCAATTGAATATAAAACAAATTTGATTTGAATTGAATAGAAAACGAAATGAATTCGAATTGAATAGAAAACGAATTGAATTCGAATTGAATAGAAAACGAATTTGATTTCAATTGAATATAAAACAAATTTGATTTGAATTGAATAGAAAACGAAATGAATTCGAAACGAAATGAATTCGAATTGAATAGAAAGCAAATTTGATTTGAATTGAATAGAAAACAAAATGAATTTGAATTGAATAGAAAACGAATTCAAATTGAATTGAATTGAATAGGAAATGAATTCGAATTGAATTGAAAATCGATTTGAATTGAAATCAAACAGGAATGAAAATAAAAAGGATTTATAATAGAAAATTCAATTTTGATTTGAATTTGAAATGGAAGTTGAAATGTTTTTGAAACGAATTTAAAACTATTTATAAAATCCGTTTTAAATAGAAATCGACGAAATATATATTATATATATAATATAATGGCCTGAATAGAACGCACCGCGGCAGTTCGTGAATTTCGACCATTTATTTCAAACGGACATTACGGGAGATCCAACTGTCGGATTCTCCTAAAACCGGAACCGTTGGGTTCGTATCGAAAAGAGCTTTCTAACGAATATTAGAAATTTGAAATCTAACGGTTGGATTTGGAGTTATGTCCAAATCAAATTCGAAAAAGGTCGCTGTAAGTGCAGTTCGATGGCCGTTGATGGAAATCGACTGTACGGGCCTTGATAAAATTATTAAAAATATCGATAATTTGTGTAAAATCATAAGAAATGATTTGGGAAAAATTGGGATAAAAAATTCCATATTTGAAAAGATAAAAATAGTTTTTACCGAAATGAACTAGTTTTGAACTGAAATTAAAACCCAATTATTTTTAAATAAATAAATTGGATTTGAAATGGGTTTAAATAGAATTGATTCATGGGTTTATCGTGAACTGTGTTTTAAATAACACTAGTTCTTTAACCCGATAATAATTAGAATGTGATTTGGGTTTGTCGTGAACTGTGTTTTAAATGACACTAGTTCTTTAACCCAGTAAAAGGAGTTTTAATGAATCTGAAATTAGATTGAAACGTGAATTGATAATCTAAATTATCAAATTTGGCAAATAAGCGAGAATGGAGTATCACCAGTTTTGCTCCAAAGCGATAGTTGAATCTTTAATTAGATTTGAACGTGAGATGGTAATTAATTTTACCGATAACACCGTGGTGTTAGATATGGAGTATTACCAGTTTTGCTTCATGGGATGAATAAGTTGGGATTGGGAAATAAAATAAATAATTACTTCGGTGTGGTTCGCTGATCTCGACTAGTTTGGAAAACCATAATTTGGTTTGAAATGACATCCAAAGGAAGATTAAAGGATAAATTTTAAAGAATTTATCTTGGATAAAATTAATGGGAATCCTTCCCTAAGAATTGAAATTTAGAAACTAGTTGTAGATTAGTTAAGATGAGTGGTCTCCTGGATATTGATCTGATGTTGGTTTCGGCCTTCGGGGTTAATATTTGGGAAATTGTTCTCTTGCTAATTTGCGGTTAGTGACTAATGAATTGGAATGAGGCGTATGTTGTGTTTGTGTAACATTCGTTTTAATATACGCGGATTGTTCGGAAAGGCCGGGTTTATACCCATTCTGAATAACCGATTCGACGATATGTCGAAGATGAAGACGGTGGTCGAAGGCCGGAAGTCTTCACATCGTTTGGATAATTACTGACGATCCTGATTGGGCTGTACACCCAAGAGGATGGAAATAGTTGGTGGTCGTCCAGACGTACTTGGAGATCGATGGATATGCGAGGAAAGTGCCTCCGGTTTCGTTCAGACCCAGAACGAACTTGTAAATGGATTGTGTGTCTGACATTGGATTTTATTCTGTGTTGATTGATTTCTGTTAAATATATATCTGTTTGGCGGCGGAGAATTTATTCTCTTGCTTAACGCCCTTCTCTGAGACGTACGAGCTTAGAGGTTATATATCGATAGATATCAATCGCATGGCATGAATTGCCTGTGTGGCATGCTGAGTTGCATGGATCAAGGCTTCTGTTGAAAAGCAAAGACTTGTGGTTGATGATCAAAGCACGGCCTTTGTGGCGTAGCTTTGTGTATAACGTGAATTCGCGAGCCTCACCCCTCGGTATGAGTCAAAAACGGGATACGGACTGCAGGGAGAGCACGACGTTTCTTTCTAGCTTTGGTGGTGTCAGTGACTTACCAGCCCTGACATTTATATATTTTTCACCTATGTGGTTGTTGGATGAGGCGCCTCGATTTTAGGTCTGTAAGGACCGGGAAATGTGTGTTCAGGAATACTAATCCTCTAACGTAAGTGAGGACCGGCCCTGAAGATCCAGGATTGCCCAGAGTGTGTAGTCCTGGGACATTTGCTAGAGTGTCTCGAACGCGGAGAGGAGCTTGCCCCTTGCCTCGACTCATGACGGAAATCCAATTTCCAATACGTGTATTGCAGTTTTATTTGTAGAGCCTAGTATGGCGACATGATAGATGGTACCCATGCCGCCTAGGATTGATATTTATGATTGAAAATGTTTTGACACTATACACTTATTATAGTATCTAATGATTTGTTTTAAACGTGTCAAGCATTTTTGGCTATTATAAGGGAAAACCCTATCCTCCGGCTTGCGTTGCATTGTGTGATGGGACCTGGGTCTTATAATAGCTTCATTTTTTGAAAAAGCATTGCGTTGTTTATTCTATGCACTGGTGTTCTTGGGAGGAAACCCGTTCCGTGTTATACGGCGTGGTCCCTGGAATTACTCTCTTTTAAAGTAAAGTTTTAAATAACTGTTTTAATTCTCACACCAGTCACATGACTGACCTGGAGTTTATTGTTTTAACCTAAACTCTGGGTGCCCCTATTTCCACACGGGCAGCTAGTAGTTTTGGTTTTGCAGATTTATATTCACAGGATCCTGGTTTACAGCTGGAATGATATCCGGAAAGCTCTGTATCCGTATATCACCTTCAGTTGTGTTTTATATTATTTTTCCGCTGCGATGTAATTTATTGTAATCTCTGATAATTATTCGAATGTATAATATTCATTTATACTCTGTATATTCTTGTATCTGATGGAATTGTTGTAATAACAATGAAATGTTCTTCCGTCTGCGTTCATTTGTGTGTTGTTCTCAAAGTATCCGCTCTTTCCTTAACGGGGAAGTAACGGGTCCTTACATTTAAAACCTCAACTAGCCATGCTGGGCCCTCATCATCCAAAAATAAAAATAAAAATAAAAAGCCAAGCGACTAGCCAATCGGCTCATAAAATCCTCCAAACCCAATAAATTAGTAAACATGTACCTGTTTGTTGGGCATACAATTTTATTCCTCTTCTTAGCTTCCATGCTATGACCTGTTCAATGTATATACATTTATAGGCATGTAATTGCAATCAATTTTCAAGTCAGTTCATTATTTGATTCAATTTGGTTTAATGGTTCAAAAATTTTAATTAATCAAACCAATAATCGAACAACACAATCAGCAATCAATTAGTTGATTATCGTTTCAGACACATAATTTTTATATTTATAAAAATCCATTTTTTGATGCTAAGTCACAACAATAGACCCTATCTATGTTTTGGTTCTCACACCAGTCAATTGGAAATATATAAATATCCCACTTTTGAAACTCGAGCACAAATACTGATGATGTCGCGACATCACCAGAATTATGTCTAGGTGACTAGAGTGTGATTATATATTTATCCAGTATATAAAAACTTCGAATATACGTTTGCAAGGCGTATATACAAAAAATTTATATACTTTATTGTCCAAATTCAGTTTAAAATAAATATTCAAATACGTATAAAATGGTTTAAATTTTCAAAACAAAATTCATTTTCATTTTTTATTTTCAAAACACTACTCTTCACACTCATTCTAGGATACTACTGATCCTATCTCTTATGAGTCAATCTTATTGGATATTACTAATCCAATCTCTGATGAATTCTTTCATTTCATTCAAATAGGCCTTGTTCTCGAGCTCTGTAAACCAAAGCTTTAATACCAAAATGAAACGACTCGAACTTCCTCGGTCTCCGAAGAGAAGAGAAAGAACGGATTGTCTGAGAACACAACAAATCAGAACACAAACATAAGAACATTCCATTGCTTATTACAACAATTTACATCAAAGTACAAGAACACACAGAGTATGAACAAATAATATACATTTGATAAATATCAGAGATTTACAAATTACAATGCAGCGGAAAATAATACAAAACACAACTGAAAGAGATACACGGATACAGAGCTTTACGAATATTATTCCAGCTGTAAACTAAGATCCTAAGAATTAATATCTGCAAAACCAAAACTACTAGCTGCCCGTATGGAAAATAGGGCACCCAGAGTTTAGGTTTAAACAATAAACTCTAGGTCAGTTATGTGAATGGGGTGAGAACTAAAACAGTTATTAACTTGAATTTAAAGTCAGGTAAATCATGAAACCACGCCATATAACATGGAATGGGTTTATCCCCCATGAATACCAGTGCATCAAAATAACAGCGCAATGCTAAAGAGAAAAATGAAGCTACTATAAGACTCAGGTCCCATCACACAATGCAACGTAAGCCGGAGGATAGACTTTTTACCTTATAATAGCAAAAAACGCTTGGTATGTGAAATTTCATATTTTATTATTACTATAAGTGAAGAAATCAACTTCAAATATAAATGTATAAATCATAGGCGGCGTAGGTACCCATATATTACGTCTCCATACTAGTTCTACAATTAAAACCACACAATGTCGTATTGGAAGTTGGATTCCATCTGTGAACCAAGGCAAGGGATCAACCTGTGCACATTTGAGATGCCCTAGCAACTGCCTCAGGATTCAACTGTGACTGCACCCGGATCGGTAGGGCCGGTCATCCGTCGATGATTAGCTATACCATAAACTATATGTTATCCGGTTCTATCTAACCTCTAAAATGGCCTGTACGTCGGCACACGTGCTAGTAATCGACTATATACCTATCAGCCACGTAGTGACCGATATATCTGAGGCGCCTCTCTATCCAGCAAGTAATAATAAGCAACATCCACATGAGTAAACAGTCTGGGCTCCATACTATGACGTTAGTCATAGCTAGAACTAACATATGTCCATTTCCTACTGTCCTTCCCGTTTTTTGTTCACACTGGGGTGTGAGGCTCGCGAATTAATGCTACACAAAGCTATGCTATTTAAAGCCGTGCTTTGATCACTAACCACAAGACTTCGTTTTTCAACAAAAGTGTTGATCATTTGCATCTCAGCATGCCACACAGGTAATTCATGCCATGCGACTGATGTCTATCGATATATAACCTCTGAGCTCGTACGTCTCAGAAAAGGGCGTTAAGCAAGAGAATAAATTCTCCGCTGCCAAACAGATATATATTTAATAGAGATCAATCAACATAAAATAAAATCCAATGTCAGACACATATCCATTTACTAGTTCGTTCTGGGTCTGAACGAAACCGAAGGCGCCTTATTCCTCGTCCCGTGTCCAATACAGTAGAGAGGTCCTCGCATATCTAGTCGATCTCCAAGTACGTCTGGACGATCACCACTTATTACCTTGTCTTGGGTGTACATCCCAATCAAGACATCAGTAATCATCCAAACAATGTGAAGACCTCCGGTCTTCAACCACCGTCTTCATCTTTGACTTATCTCGAATCAGTTATTCAGAATGGGTATAAACCCGGCCTTTCCGAATAACTCGCGTATATATTAAACAAGTGCCTTAAAACACAACATACACCTCATTCCAATTCTGAATATTATTTAATTTAAATATTCATATCCTTTGGGAAAGGTTCCTATTAATTTTATCAAAGATAAGTTCTTTAAATTTATTCTTTAATCTTCCTTTGGATATCAATCAAACCATATTAAGGTTTTCCAAACTAGTCGGGATTAGCGCACCTTACCAGAGTAAACGTTTGTTTAATTTCTCAATGCCAACCTATTCATCCCATAGAGAAAAACTGGTCATACTCCAAATCTAACACCACGGTGTTACCGGTAAATTTAATTACCATTTCACGTTCAAATCTAATTAAATATTTAACTATCGCTAGGAGCAAAACTGGTGATACTCCATTCTCGATCATTTCCTAAATTTGATAATTTAAATTATCAATTCTCATTTCAATCTAATTAAAGATTCATTAAAACTCCTCTTGGTTTTAATCTTCCTAAAAATAAATATTAATGATTATGTAACTTTGGAAACAAAAACATGCCACATCGACAATCTACACCGTACTATTGATTTCTGCCGATATATAACCTCTAAGCTCATACGTCTTAGAGAAGGGTGTTAATCAAGAGAATAAATTCTCCGCCACCAAACAGATATATATTTAAAAGAGATTAACCATAGAGTTCGAAATACAATGTTAGACATGTAATCCTGTCTTTAACTGGGTTAAAGAACTAAGGTCAATTAAAACACAGTTCACAATAAACCCAAATCACATTCCATTAATTATGGAATCTTCACGGGAAACAGATCAATATATAAAATCGATATCAATTTCCGTATCCAACTAATAATATAAGTGGAATAACGACAAAGCCTTTTAAATTCCATATATATTAACCGTCTTCCTCCACAGAAGCTCATTTCGACTATTATCTAATCGAATTCCATTCAATTCCAGTTTAATATATTAAATTGGAAAACTTTACTTTGGAGAATTCCCGTTAAATCTTAATAAAAAGATTTATAAATTCCAAATTACGTTTCACTATAAATTGGGTTAAAGAACGAATGTCGTTTAAAACACAGTACGTAATAAACCCAATTCACATTCCATTTTATTCCAATTAAATGTTACTTAACTGGAAACACTAATATTCTTAATTAAAAGATTTATTCTTTTCACAAGGGGTTCAGGAACAGTGTTAACGAAGACACCATTCACGACAAACCCAAAATTAAACTCTTTTATTCAATTCCAATTAAATATTGATTAATTGGAAAACTTCACTAAATCTTAACTAAAAGATTTATTCTTTTCTCAACTGGGTTTAAGAACAGTGTTAATGAAAACACCATTCACGACAAACCCAAAATCCAATTCAATACTAAATACTAGGCTCTGAATAGAAATTATATTGGCTTATATTCAATATCAAATTCTGAAATCAACAAATATCGTATTTGGAATAACAATATATATATCTTCCAAATTCCTCCACAATATCCGTATAATCGCAGAATCCAATATCGAAATATTCTGAAGATAATTTCGATTCAAATCCATCCCAATTCATACATTGGAAATTCTGGTTATTTTTTAAACCATTTTAAATCCAATTTATTTATTTGAAAATATTGGATTATAATTCTAGTTCATAACTAGTCAATTTTGATAAAAATATATTTTTATCTTTTCAAATAAGGAATTTTTTATCCCAATTCCCTCCAAATCATTTATTATGATTTTATACAAATTATTGATATTTTTTAATAATTTTATCAAGGCCCGTACAGTCGATTTCCATAAATGGTCATCGAACTGCACTTACAGCGACCTTTTCCAAATTTGATTTAGACATAATTCCAAATCCAACTGTTAGATTTCAAATTCCTTATATTCCTTGGAAAGCTCTTTTCGATACGAACACAATGGTTCCGGTTTTAGGAGAATCCGACAGTCGGATCTTCCGTAATGTTAATGGTTGAAATTCACGAACTGCCGCAGCGTGGCGCGTTCTATTCAGACCATTAAATATATATAATATATATATTATATATATTTCATCGATTTCCATTTAAAACGTAATTTATAAATCGTTTTAAATTTGTTCTCAAAATGATTTCAACTTCATATTCAATTTTAAATCAAAATTGAATATTCCATATCATTAATATATGAATGATATTATTTTCAAAACATTAGATTTTGAAATCACTTCCTTTTCGATATTCATTATAAAAATGAATAAAATTGATATAAATATCGTTCACGTCAAAATGGCGTTAATCTAATCAACATGGCTTCATATATTTCAATATTTTCGTATCCATCCCAAATCGGACATCAAAATCATATTTTGATCCATTACTGAATATTATTTTAAAATATTAGTTATTTTAAAATATTCTATATTCGTCAATTTACAACATTTAATTTAAAATATTCATTCTTTCCGAATTGGAATCAAACACAACTAATTACCATATAATTTATTTATATGGATTTCATACAACACATGTATACAACAACAATTAAACACAGTCAAACATCATCCAGAGTGCATTACACAACTGCATAAGCGTTAAATATGAATAATTAACGCTTACGATAGTCTATCAACCCGTCGATTGACATACAACTAAATATTGGGATTAGTGTATGTCCAATATCATCCCAATACCCGTGTGGGGTTTTCAAACAACAAACACTGATTCTTATTTGTGCAGTTGGGCGATGTGTAAAATATATCGTCCCAATCAATATCAGTCAAATGTGTGTACATAAACAAATCGTCCGATTTGTAAATGAATATTTATTTTATTCATATACAAGTAAAAAATTATAATTTTAGCTATAAAATATTTATTTCAATTCATGAATATTTTGTACAGTTCATTTATACAATAAAAGTGATATTTTTATTGTTCTAATATTTTTAGAAAATTTCGGTAGCATAAAGGCGTGATAGTAGAACTGGAATAAGGTCTAGCCTTATCCCTCACCTAACAACGGCTCTCGCCATGTATATACCAATTCTAATCAATTCATTTCATTTCCTAAACCAAATTCAACCAAATAATCCAATCAACCAAACAACCAAACAAATATGGTTTCAAACAAAGGTGTCAGGTGCTACTAAGCACCGTCTGCATCCTAGTATATATGTTTAACTAGAAAATAAATTAAAGTGAGAAGTTCCCACCTTTGGGATCCACTCCTCCAGTTTTGTTTCTGAATTTCTAAACCATTTGGATTTGCCCGAAATTCCAGCGCAGTCCTTTCCACGCTGTTCATAATAAAAATCACATTTTTAATATGAGGTTTATATATTAAAAATCATATTTTTATTTCACTGTATATATAATAAAAATCATATTTTTTATTTCAAATCTACATTATAAAAATTAGATTTTTACAATGCTACTTTCTATATAAAAAATATATTTTTATATCGCAATTTCATATATAAAAATTGAATTTTTATTTCGCTACGACATATATAAAAATCACATTTTTATATTGTTATTCATATGATAAAAACCATATTTCTATAACGCTTTACTTATATAAAAATCATATTTTATAATACTTCCATATATATAAAAATCAAATTTTTATATAATTAAAAATCATATCTTTGTATAATTAAAAATCACAACTTTATATTTTCGAAAATTACATTTTTAATTATACAAAGAAAATCACATTTTTATTTATTTTATGAAAATCACATATTTATTTATACAAAGAAAATCACTTTTTTTCATCTGTTCTATATATTTTAAAAATCATATATTTTTCTATAACAATGCTATTAACTTCTTTTCTTTTTTTAACACAACGCTATATATAATTTAAAACAATGTTATATATATAATTTGTTTTTATTAATCTATGCTATTTCTATAAAAATCTACAGTTTTAAACAATGCTTTATATTTATAAAAATTTACCTTTTCAAACAATGCTTTATATTTATTAAAAGTCATATTTTATACATGGATATATAAATAAAAATCATTTTTTTATACAACTATATATATATTTAAAAAAAATCATATATTTAACATACCAAAATTTATTTCCAGATTTACCATACTCAATCAAAGTCGAGGCATTTCAAATTCAAAGGGGAAAATCTGTTTCAAAGGCCAAAATCAAATCTAGATACATCACAACAAATCACGCAAGCTTTTTAAGCCGAAGAAATCAAATTCAAATCAAGGAAACCAAAAGAGGAATTAACACAAAATCAGCAAGTTAATTATGTGAAAAATTAAAGCAGAGAAACTCACAGTGGTTGGCGACTTCGTACGGTGGTTCCATCGCTGTCTGCTTCACGCCGGTTTACAGGTGGTCGCTTTGAACTAGGGTTTTCGGTGGTGCATTCAAAAATGAAGCGATGGTCTCAGGCTCATAGAAGGAGGAGGCGGACCTGCGGTAGACTGGCAAAGGGGGGATCGAAGTCGCAGGTGCTGGGACTCGCGGAGGTGAAGGGACTTCGGCAGTGGCCTTTTGCGGTGGAGGAGCGATTCTCGAATTGGGCGTGAGGGGTGTTTCTCGATTTAAGGCTGAGGGGAAGGAGAGAGGGGATGGAAGGGGGAATGGTGATCCCGATCGACGGCATTGGCGATAGGTGAGAGCGGCGGGTGTCACGACAAAGGGGGATGGACGAGATCAACGGCAGTTTGTTTTTTTTTCTTTGATTTTAAATGAACGGGTAGAGAAAATAAGGTGGGCTAATACGTATATTATTTAATTTATTTCTTTAGTCCATAAAGTTAAATTTTTATTCGAACTCCAAATTGAACCCACCGCCTGTTGCCCCTAGCTAATTACCCATATTCCGAACACAATGGGACATGTCATGTATGCTAATTCGACTGTTACAGTCAATTTTCGTTTAAGTTAAAATATAAATTAATTTAACGTTCTAAATTGATTTCACCGTACATTTTAATTTACTGGGGCCACATACTGACTCCAAAAATTCCATAAAAATAAATATAGCTATGTTTTGACGATACGGTCCTAATAAAACTAATTTCATCGAATTTGGAGACCGTTTGAAAACCGGTCATTTTCCAATCGATTAAATTCAAACTAAATTGACCAAACACGTTTAAATTCCCACGCTCACATATTGATTCCAAAAATTATGAAAATTGGAATCTAGAAATAATTTGACATTCCGGATCCAACAAAAGTGGACTCGTCGAAATCGGGGGTCGTTTGCTAAATCGCTATTTTTAAGGGCTATATTTTCCATAGCGACTATCCTGAATTTTCAACTGGACATAACTTTTTATTCCCGCTATAAAATTTGGATTTTTCACATTCATTGGAAAGATATTTTCAAATAGATTCAAATATTTATGGTTTTACTAAAATCCGGTTTATTTTGAATCCTTTACATTCATTTGAAATTTGAAATCGAATTTTCAAACTGCAGCGCCATTTCCAATTCCCTTTTTTAATTAAAATAAATATTTATATCCCAATTTCGATTTAAATAAATTTATATGTTCTAATTCTGTTGAAAATAAGTTTCTAGTTGTTATTATTTAAAATAAATCATTTTAAATATTCAAAATTCATTAAAATAGCCAAAATAAAATATTTAAATTGGTTTCGATTTTCTGGGTTGTTACAACATGTGAGATCCTGTTACTTCCCGATAAGGAAAGAGCGGATACTTTGAGAACAACACACAAAAGAACGCAGACGGAAGAACATTTCATTGTTATTACAACAATTCCATCAGAATACAAGAATATACAGAGTATAAATGAATAAATTACATTCGATAAATATCAGAGATTACAATAAATTACATAGCAGCGGAAAATAATACAAAGCACAACTGAAGGTGATATACGGATACAGAGCTTTCCGGATATCATTCCAGCTGTAAACCAGGATCCTGTGAATATAAATCTGCAAAACCAAAACTACTAGCTGCCCGTGCGGAAAATAGGGGCACCCAGAGTTTAGGTTAAAACAATAAACTCCAGGTCAGTCATGTGACTGGTGTGAGAACTAAAACAGTTATTTTAAGCTTTACTTTAAAAGAGAGTAATTCAAAGAACCACGCCGTATAACACGGAACGGGTTTCCTCCCAAGAATACCAGTGCATAGAGAAGATAGCGCAATGCTTTTTCGGAAAATGAAGCTGTTATAAGACCCAGGTCCCATCACACAATGCAACGCAAGCCGGAGGATAGGGTTTTACCTTATAACAGCCAAACATGCTTGGTACGTTTAAAACAAATCATTTGATATTATAATAAGTGTATAGTGTCAAAACAATTTCAATCATAAATATAAATCATAGGCGGCATGAATGTCCCATACCACTATGTCGCCATACTAGTTCTACAAATAAAACCGCAATACACGTATCGGAAATTGGATTTCCGTCATGAGTCGAGGCAAGGGGCAAGCTCCTCTCCGCTTCGAGACACTCTAGAAAATGCCTCGGGACTACACACTCTGGGCAACCCCGGATTCGGCTGGGCCGGTCCTCTCTTACGTTTGAGGATTAATTATTCCTGAACACATGTTTCCCGGTCCTTACAGACCTATAATCGAGGCGCCTCATTCCAACAACCACATAGGTGAAAAGTATATAAATGTCAGGGCTGGTAAGTCACTGACACCACCAAAGCTAGAAAGAAACGTCGTGTTCTCCCAACGGTCTGTATCCCGTTTTTTACTCATACCGAGGTGTGAGGCTTGCGAATCCACGCTTTACACAAAGCTACGCCACAAAGGCCGTGCTTTGATCATCAACCACAAGACTTTGCTTTTCAACAGAAGTCTTGATCCATGTAACTCAACATGCCACACAGGCAATTCATGCCATGCGATTGATATCTATCGATATATAACCTCTAAGCTCGTACGTCTCAGAGAAGGGCGTTAAGCAAGAGAATAAATTCTCCGCCGCCAAACAGATATATATTTAACAGAAATCAATCAACACAGAATAAATCCAATGTCAGACACACAATCCATTTACAAGTTCGTTCGGGGTCTGAACGAAACCGGAGGCACATTCCTCGCATATCCATCGATCTCCAGGTACGTCTGGACGACCACCAACAGATTCCCTCATCTTGTTTGTACAGCCCAATCAAGATCATCAGTAATCACCCAGACGATGTGAAGACTTCCGGTCTTCAACCACCGTCTTCATCTTCGACATATCGTCGAATCGGTTATTCAAAATGGGTATAAACCCGGCCATTCCGAACAACCCGCGTATATTAAAAGCAAATGTTACACAAACACAACATACGCCTCATTCCAATTCATTAGTCACTAACCGTAAATCAACAAGAGAACAATTTCCCAAATATTGACCCCGAAGGCCGAAACCAACATCAGATCAATACCCAGGAACCATTCTTCTTAGCTAACCTACAGCTAGTTTCTAAATTTCACATTCCTAGGGAAAGGTTCCCATTAATTTTATCCAAGATAAATTCTTTAAAATTTATCCTTTAATCTTCCTTTGGATGTCATTTCAAACCAAATTATGGTTTTCCAAACTAGTCGGATTAGTGAACCACACCGAAGTAATTATTTATTTTATTTCCCAATCCCAACCTATTCATCCCATGAAGCAAAACTGGTAATACTCCATATCTAATATCACGGTGTTATCGGTAAAATTAATTACCATTTCACGTTCGAATCTAATTAAAGATTTAACTATCGCTTTGGAGAAAAACTGGTGATACTCCATATCTAATACCACGGTGTTATCGGTAAAATTAATTACCATTTCACGTTCAAATCTAATTAAAGATTTAACTATCGCTTTGGAGCAAAACTGGTGATACTCCACTCTCGCTTACTTTCCAAATTTGATAATTTAGATTATCAATGCACATTTCAATCTAATTGCAGATTCATTAAAACTCCTTTTACTGGGTTAAAGAACTAGTGTCATTTAAAACACAGTTCACGATAAACCAAAATTACATTCTATTTATTATCGGGTTAAAGAACAAGTGTTATTTAAAACACTGTTCACAATAAACCCACAAATCCCTTCTAATTTAATTTCAATCAAATATATTAGAAATTCCGATTATTTAAAACCCCTTTTTAAATCCAATTTATTTATTTAAAAATAATTGGGTTTTAATTTTAGTTCAAAACTAGTTCATTTCGATAAAAATCTATTTTTATCTTTTCAAATATGGAGTTTTTCACCCCAGTTTTTCCCAAATCATTTCTTATGATTTTACACAAATTATTACTATTTTTAATAATTTTATCAAGGCCCGTACAGTCGATTTCCATCAACGGCCATCGAACTGCACTTACAGCGACCTTTTTCAAATTTGATTTGGACGTATCACCAAATCCAACCGTTAGATTTCAAATTTCTAATATTCGTTAGAAAGCTCTTTTCGATACGAACCCAACGGTTCCGGTTTTAGGGGAATCCGACGATCGGATCTCCCGTAATGTCCGTTTGAAATAAATGGTCGAAATTCACGAACTGCCGCGACACGGCGCGTTCTATTCAGGCCATTATATTATATATATAATATATATTTCGTCGATTCTATTTAAAATGAATTTTATAAATAGTTTCAAATTTGTTTCGAAAACAATTTCAACATTCATATCAAATTCAACTCAAAATTGAATCTTCTATTATAAATCCTTTTCACTTTCATTTCTATTTGATTACAATTCAAATCGATTTTAATTTGATTCGAATTCATTTTCTTTTCAATTCAATTCAATTCGAATTCGGTTTATATTCAATTCAAATCAAATTCGTTTTCTATTCAATTCAAATCAAATTCGTTTTCTATTCAATTCAAATCAAATTCGTTATATATTCAAATCAAATTCGTTATATATTCAATTCAAATCAAATTCGTTATATATTCAATTCAAATTCAAATTCTAAAAACGAATATAATCGTTATAAATATCATTCGCGTCGAAATAGCGCATCTCTAATCAACACGGCTTTATATATTTCAATAATTCCGCGATTCTATTCAAATAAATGAATATTTATCCTATTCAATACGTGAATCTATATTTTTGTCAACACACGACTAATCTCAACGAATGAGTACTGTCCACGTGTGACTCTTTTTGTTATTTAATATATTTTATAAAAATTATGGTATCTATCGTTTGATTTAAAATCAGACTCCAACCGTAAATTAGTAAGAGAACGATTCCCTGAATATTAACCCCGAAGGCCGAGACCAACATCAGATCAATATCCAGGAGATCACTCATCTTATCTATTTTCCAGTTAGTTTCTAATTTTATATGATAAAGATGTAAAAAAAAATTTGTTAAAATATTTCGTTCAACACATGACTAATCTCAACGAATGAGTACTGTCAACACATGAACCTTTATTTTATAATATTCTTTATCTTCCAAATTGGAATGAGGCCCGATCAATCACCATATAGCGTTAACTGTATGGATTCCATACAACACATGTATAAAATAGCAACGATAAATAATCAACCATCATCCAAAGTGCACTACACTGTATAAGCATCAAATATAGATATCTAACGCTTATAACAGTCTGTCAATCAATCGATCGACATACAACTAATTATTGGGATTAGTGTATGTCATATATTATCCCAATACCCGTGTGGAGTTTCAAACAATCAAACACAGATTTTATTTGTGCAGTTGGGCGATGTGTAAAATTTATCGACCCAAACAATATCAGTCAAATCAGTGTATATAAACAAATCGGCCGATTTGTTTATAACTATTTATTTACTCACATTCACGTTAAAAATTATATTTTTAACGATAAAATATTTTTAACTATATATATATTTTATTTCCTTTCAACACATGAATATATTTCATTATCTATTTCACATTAATTTCACAAAAAAAATTCACAACATATCAATCAAACAAACAAGCCATCCATGGTCTGTGGATGGCGGGTGTCGGGTGCTACTAAACACTGTCTGCATCCTAGTATATATATAACTAGAAAAAGAAATTTGAGTGAGAAGTTCTCACCAATAGCTATCCCAACTCTACGACTCTTCTTAAGTAGAAATCTTCGTCGTTCTCTCCCTTCATCACTTTCATTGCCCGTAGTCACTACATATATATATATCACATTTTTATTTTGCTATTAAATATATAAAAATTGAATTTTTTCTTCGTTATTCAATATATAAAAATCGAATTTTTACTTCGCTATTCAATATATAAAAATCGAATTTTTACATTGCTATTCAATATTGATAAAATTTCTATTTTTCCTTCGTTATTCTCCATATAAAGATCTCGCCTTTTCAACTATAAAGATTTTACCTTTTCAATTTCATCGTTATAGAAATCACATTTTTATTTTTGCTACATATATAAAGATGACATTTTTACTATCTATAAAATATAAAAATTATATTTTTATATTTTTACAATATAAAAGATTATATTTTGACTATCCATAAAATCTAAAAGTTATATTTTTATAATATTTACTATATAAAAATCGTATTTTGATTCTTTTTATAATCTAAAAATTATATTTTTATTTCATGTCTAAACATAAAAATCATTTCTTTTGTAAATTAAAAATCTATATACTAAAAATCAGTTTTTAAACTGATTAACCTAAGCTAAACATTTAAAATGAATTGAAACAAAACAAAAATAAACAAATAAATGAAATAAAAAAAAACTTACAGTGAATATTGGGGGGGCTATCGCGCTCGTTAGTGGATGAGGGGGGCTGGTGGCGCGCGATTTAAGGAGGGCGGCGGAGGGAATGGCAGGCGGGGGGGGGGGGGGGGGGGGCTGTGTCGCGAGGGCAGGGGGGAGGAAGAAGAAGGGGACGGGGCTGAGGGCGTGGTCGACGGAGGAGGAGAGGGGCGACTGGTGGCAGGCGGCATCGACATCGATGGGGGGGGATCGATAGTTTAGGGTTTTCTTTTTTTTTCCGATTAGTTTCTAAAAGAAGAGGAATAAAAGGGGGGTTGAGTATATATATATATATATATATTTAAATATTATTTTTGATTTTATCCTCTAAAGGTTACTTTAAAAATTCGAACTCCTTTTTGCGCCCACCGACTGTCGTCCCTAGCTAATTACCCCCATTCCGAACCCAATGGGATATGTATCGTAAGGTGATTCGGATGTTGCAATCAGTTTTCGTCAAAATCAACATATAACTCTATATATTGAATTTGAACGCACATTTCAATTCACCGGGGTCGCATACTAACTCTAAAAATTCCCGAAAAATATTTTCTAGCTTCGTATTGACGATACGGTCCTAACAAAACTAGTTTCAACGAATTCTGAGACCGTTTGAAAAATGGTCATTTTCCAGTCGATTAAAATCAACTAAAACTGGTCAAACGCGTTTTCCTTTGCCACGCTCACATATTGATTCGAAAAATTATGAAATTTGGAATCTAGCAATAATTTTACATCCCGGATCCAACAAAAGTGGTTTCGTCGAAATACGAGGTCGTTTGCAAAATTCCCATTTTTAAGGGCCTGAATTCCATAGCGACTATTCAGAATTTTCAACTGGACATATCTTTTGATTCCCGCTATGAAATTTCGATTTTTCGGATTCATTGGAAAGATATTCTCAATTAAATCCTAATGTTTTTGGTTTCACTAAAATCCGGTTTATTTTGCACCCGGTACATTCAATTGAAATTTGAAATCGAATTATCGAACTACCGCGCCATTTTCAATTCCTTTTATAATTATATATAATTATTTATATTCTAACAACGACGTATATAATATATACGTTCTAAATATATTCAAAATAAATTTCTCGTTGATATTATTTAAAATAATTCATTTTAAATATTCAAAATTCGCTAAAATTGCAAAAATAAAAATTTTAAACTGGCTCGGATTTTCGGGTTATTACAATCTCCCCCACTTAAAACTTTTCGTCCCCGAAAAGGAACAAAGTCGAAAGTGGTTTGATTAATTAACTCTACGTTCGATCTGGCTTCCATTCTCCAACTTTTCAGTTTCTGAGAATTTTCAAAAATTTGGCTAACACCCGGAATTTTTGAAAAATTCCGCCATAACCTCCCCTGCACCGGGAGCCACGGGAAAATCCTGAAATTGCCATACAGGCCTTCTGATCTCAAAAAGAAAAGGAAAAAGCCAAGCGGCTAGCCAATCGGCTCATAAAATCATCATCACCCAAACAAAACAGTAAATTATAGTAAACATGTACCTATTTGTCGGGCAAACAAATTTTGTTCTCTGCTCTAGCCTCCTTGCTATGACCTGTTCAATGTAAGTACATGTATATGCTAGCACATGCGACCAATTTTCAATACAATTCAATATTTGATTCAATTAGGCATAATGGTTCAAAATTATCAAACAAATAAACAAACAACACAAACATCAATCAATTAGTGAATTAGAGTTTCAAATTCATAATTTTGATATATATACAGAAAATCTTGTTTTTGATGCCAATTCACAAAAATAAATCTAGCTATATAAGTTTTGGTTCTCACACCAGTCTAAATGGAAACATATAGAAAATCACACCTTCGAAACTCGAACACACACTACTGATGCTATATAGTCATCAGTAGAATCATCTTCGGGCGACTAGAGTGTGATTCTATATCTATCCAGTATATTAAAACTTCGACTATACGTTCATGACGCGTATACGCGAACTCTTTATATACTGGATTGTCCATATTCAAAATAAATAAATATTCAAATACGTATAATTGGATTAAATTTTCAGAACAAAATTGTTTTCATTTGAAAAATATACTCTTCACACTCGTTCTAGGATACTACTGATCCGATCTCTAACGAGTCATTCTAATTGGATATTACTAATCCAATATCTGATGAATTCTTTCGTATGGTTCTAATGTGCTTTGTCCTCGAGCTCTGTAAACCAAAGCTCTGATAGAAAATGTGGGAACCCGTTACTTCCCCGATAAGGAAAGAGCGGATACTTTGAGAACAACACACAAAAGAACGCAGACGGAAGAACATTTCATTGTTATTACAACAATTCCATCAGAATAAAAGAATATACAGAGAATAAATGAATAAATTACATTCGATAAATATCAGAGATTACAATAAATTACATAGCAGCGGAAAATAATACAAAGCACAACTGAAGGTGATATACGGATGCAGAGCATTCCGGATATCATTCCAGCTGTAAACCAGGATCCTGTGAATATAAATCTGCAAAACCAAAACTACTAGCTGCCCGTGCGGAAAACAGGGGCACCCAGAGTTTAGGTTAAAACAATAAACTCCAGGTCAGTCATGAGAATGGTGTGAGAACTAAAACGGTTATTTAAAGCTTTACTTTAAAAGAGAGTAATTCAAGGGACCACGCCGTATAACACGGAACGGGTTTCCTCCCAAGAATACCAGTGCATAAAGAAGATAGCGCAATGCTTTTTCGAAAAATGAAGCTATTATAAGACCCAGGTCCCATCACACAATGCAACGCAAGCCGGAGGATAGGGTTTTACCTTATAACAGCCAAACATGCTTGGTACGTTTAAAACTAATCATTTGATACTATAATAAGTGTATAGTGTCAAAACAATTTCAATCATAAATATAAATCATAGGCGGCATGAATGTCCCATACCACTATGTCGCCATACTAGTTCTACAAATAAAACCGCAATACACGTATCGGAAATTGGATTTCCGTCATGAGTCGAGGCAAGGGGAAAGCTCCTCTCCGCTTCGAGACACTCTAGCAAATGCCTCAGGACTACACACTCTGGGCAACCCCGGATTCGGCTGGGCCGGTCCTCTCTTACGTTTGAGGATTAATTATTCCTGAACACACGTTTCCCGGTCCTTACAGACCTATAATCGAGGCGCCTCATTCCAACAACCACATAGGTGAAAAGTATATAAATGTCAGGGCTGGTAAATCACTGACACCACCAAAGCTAGAAAGAAACGTCGTGTTCTCCCAACGGTCTGTATCACGTTTTTGACTCATACCGAGGTGTGAGGCTCGCGAGTCCATGCTTTACACAAAGCTACGCCACAAAGGCCGTGCTTTGATCATCAACCATAAGACTTTGCTTTTCAACAGAAGTCTTGATCCGTGCAACTCAGCATGCCACACAGGCTATTCATGCCATGCGATTGATATCTATCGATATATAACCTATAAGCTCGTACATCTCAGAGAAGGGCGTTAAGCAAGAGAATAAATTCTCCGCCGCCAAACAAATATATATTTAACAGAAATCAATCAACACGGAATAAAATCCAATGTCAGACACACAATCCATTTACAAGTTCGTTCTGGGTCTGGACGAAAACGGAGGCACTTTCCTCGCATATCCATCGATCTCCAGGTACGTCTGCACGACCACCAACTGATTCCCTCATCTTGGGTGTACAGCCCAATCAAGATCATCAGTAATCACCCAGACGATGTGAAGACTTCCGGTCTTCAACCACCGTCTTCATCTTCGACATATCGTCGAATCGGTTATTCAGAATGGGTATAAACCCGGCCTTTCCGAACAACCCGCGTATATTAAAAGCAAATGTTACACAAACACAACATACGCCACATTCCAATTCATTAGTCACTAACCGTAAATCAACAAGAGAACAATTTCCCAAATATTGACCCCGAAGGCCGAAACCAACATCAGATCAATACCCAGGAACCATTCTTCTTAGCTAATCTACAGCTAGTTTCTAAATTTCACATTCCTAGGGAAAGGTTCCCATTAATTTTATCCAAGATAAATTCTTTAAAATTTATCCTTTAATCTTCCTTTGGATGTAATTTCAAACCATAATATGGTTTTCCAAACTAGTCGGGATTAGCGAACCACACCGAAGTAATTATTTATTTTATTTCCCAATCCCAACCTATTCATCCCATGAAGCAAAACTGGTAATACTCCATATCTAATACCACGGTGTTATCGGTAAAATTAATTACCATTTCACGTTCAAATCTAATTAAAGATTTAATTATCGCTTTGGAGCAAAACTGGTGATACTCCATATCTAATACCACGGTGTTATCGGTAAAATTAATTACCATTTCACGTTCAAATCTAATTAAAGATTTAACTATCGCTTTGGAGCAAAACTGGTGATACTCCATTCTCGCTTATTTTCCAAATTTGATAATTTAGATTATCAATGCACATTTCAATCTAATTGCAAATTCATTAAAACTCCTTTTACTGGGTTAAAGAACTAGTGTCATTTAAAACACAGTTCACGATAAACCCAAATTACAATCTATTTATTATCGGGTTAAAGAACAAGTGTTATTTAAAACACTATTCACGATAAACCCATAAATCCCTTCTAATTTAATTTCAATCAAATATATTAGAAATTCCGATTATTTAAAACCCCTTTTTAAATCCAATTTATTTATTTAAAAATAATTGGGTTTTAATTTTAGTTCAAAACTAGTTCATTTCGATAAAAAACTATTTTTTTTTTTCAAATATGGAGTTTTTCATCCCAGTTTTTCCCAAATCATTTCTTATGATTTTACACAAATTATTACTATTTTTAATAATTTTATCAAGGCCCGTACAGTCGATTTCCATCAACGGCCATCGAACTGCACTTACAGCGACCTTTTTCAAATTTGATTTGAACGTATCTCCAAATCCAACCGTTAGATTTCAAATTTCTAATATTCGTTAGAAAGCTCTTTTCGATATGAACCCAACGATTCTGGTTTTAGGAGAATCCGACGGTCGAATCTCCCGTAATGTCCGTTTGAAATAAATGGTCGAAATTCACGAATTGCCGCGACGCGGCGCGTTCTATTCAAGCCATTATATTATATATATAATATATATTTCGTCGATTCTATTTAAAACGAATTTTATAAATAGTTTCAAATTTGTTTCGAAAACAATTTCAACATTCATATCAAATTCAACTCAAAATTGAATCTTCTATTATAAATCCTTTTCACTTTCATTTCTATTTGATTACAATTCAAATCGATTTTAATTCGATTCGAATTCATTTCCTTTTCAATTCAATTCAATTCGAATTCGGTTTCTATTCAATTCAAATCAAATTCGTTTTCTATTCAATTCAAATCAAATTCGTTTTCTATTCAATTCAAATCAAATTCGTTATATATTCAATTCAAATCAAATTCGTTATATATTCAATTCAAATCAAATTCGTTATATATTCAATTCAAATTCAAATTCTAAAAACGAATATAATCGATATAAATATCGTTCGCGTCGAAATAGCGCATCTCTAATCAACACGGCTTTATATATTTCAATAATTCCGCTATTCTATTCAAATAAATGAATATTTATCCTATTCAATACGAGAATCTATATTTTTGTCAACACACGACTAATCTCAACGAATGAGTACTGTCCACGTGTGACTCTTTTTTTTATTTAATATATTTTATAAAAATTAAGGTATCTATCGTTTGATTTAAAATCAGACTCCAACAGTAAATTAGTAAGAGAACGATTCTCTGAATATTAACCCCGAAGGCCGAGACCAACATCAGATCAATATCCAGGAGATCACTCATCTTATCTATTTTCCAGTTAGTTTCTAATTTTATATGATAAAGATGTAAAAAAAAAATTGTTAAAATATTTCGTTCAACACATGACTAATCTCAACGAATGAGTACTGTCAACACATGAGCCTTTATTTTATAATATTCTTTATCTTCTAAATTGGAATGAGACCCAATCAATCACCATATAGCGTTAACTATATGGATTCCATACAACACATGTATAAAATAGCAACGATAAATAATCAACCATCATCCAAAGTGCACTACACTGTATAAGCATCAAATATAGATATCTAACGCTTATAACAGCCTGTCAATCAATCGATCGACATATAACTAATTATTGGGATTAGTGTATGTCATATATTATCCCAATACCCGTGTGGGGTTTCAAACAATCAAACACAGATTTTATTTGTGCAGTTGGGCGATGTGTAAAATTTATCGACCCAATCAATATCAGTCAAATCAGTGTATATAAACAAATCGGCCGATTTGTTTATAACTATTTATTTACTCACATTCACGTTAAAAATTATATTTTTAACGATAAAATATTTTTAACTATATAAATATTTTATTTCCTTTCAACACATGAATATATTTCATTATCTATTTCACATCAGTTTCACAAACAAATTTCAGAACATATCAATCAAACAAACAAGCCATCCATGGTCTGTGGATGGCGGGTGTCGGGTGCTACTAAACACCATCTGCATCCTAGTATATATATATATATATAACTAGAAAAAGAAATTTGAGTGAGAAGTTCTCACCAATAGCTATCCCAACTCTACGACTCTTCTTAAGTAGAAATCTTCGTCGTTCTCTCCCTTCGTCACTTTCATTGCCCGTAGTCACTACATATATATAAATCACATTTTTATTTTGCTATTCAATATATAAAAATCGAATTTTTTCTTCGTTATTCAATATATAAAAATCGAATTTTTACTTCGCTATTCAATATATAAAAATCGAATGTTTACATTGCTATTCAATATTGATAAAAATTCTATTTTTCCTTCGTTATTCTCCATATAAAGATCTCGCCTTTTCAACTATAAAGATTTTACCTTTTCAATTTCATCACTATAGAAATCACATTTTTATTTTTGCTACATATATAAAGATGACATTTTTACTATCTATAAAATATAAAAATTATATTTTTATATTTTTACAATATAAAAGATTATATTTTGACTATCCATAAAATCTAAAAGTTATATTTTTATAATATTTACTATATAAAAATCGTATTTTGATTCTTTTTATAATCTAAAAATTATATTTTTATTTCATGTCTAAACATAAAAATCATTTCTTTTCTAAATTAAAAATCTATATACTAAAAATCAGTTTTTAAACTGATTAACCTAAGCTAAACATTTAAAATGAATTGAAAAAAAGCAAAAATAAACAAATAAATGAAATAAAAAAAACTTGCAGTGAATATTGGGGGGGGGGGCTGTCGCGCTCGTCAGTGGATGAGGGGGGCTGGTGGCGCACGATTTAAGGAGGGCGGCGGAGGGAATGGCAGGGGGGCTGTGTCGCGAGGGCGGGGGGAGGGAGAAGAAGGGGACGGGGTTGAGGGGGTGGTCAACGGAGGAGGAGGGGGAGGCGACTGGTGGCAGGCGGCATCGAGATCGACCGGGGGGGGGATCGATAGTTTAGGTTTTTTTTTCCGATTTGTTTCTGAATGAAGAGGAATAAAAGGGGGGTTGAGTGTATATATATATATAAATATTATTTTTAATTTTATCCTCTAAAAGTTACTTTAAAAATTCGAACTCCTTTTTGCGCCCACCGACTGTCGTCCCCAGCTAATTACCCCCATTCCGAACCCAATGGGATATGTATCGTAAGCTGATTCGGCTGTTGCAATCAGTTTTCGTCAAAATCAACATATAACTCTATATATTGAATTTGAACGCACATTTCAATTTACCGGGGTCGCATACTAACTCTAAAAATTCCCAAAAAATATTTTCTAGCTTCGTTTTGACGATACGGTCCTAACAAAACTAGTTTCATTGAATTCTGAGACCATTTGAAAAATGGCCATTTTCCAGTCGATTAAAATCAACTGAAACTGGTCAAACGCGTTTTCCTTTGCCACACTCACATATTGTTTCGAAAAATTATGAAATTTGGAATCTAGCAATAATTTTACATCCTGGATCCAACAAAAGTAGTTTCATCAAAATCCGAGGTCGTTTGCAAAATTCCCATTTTTAAGGGCCTGAATTCCATAGCGACTTTTCAGAATTTTCAACTGGACATATCTTTTGATTCCCGCTATGAAATTTCGATTTTTCGGATTCATTGGAAAGATATTCTCAATTAGATCCTAATGTTTTTGGTATCACTAAAATCCGGTTTATTTTGCACCTGGTACATTCAATTGAAGTTTGAAATCGAATTATCGAACTACCGCGCCATTTTCAATTCCTTTTATAATTATATATAATTATTTATATTCTAACGACGACGTATATAATATATACGTTCTAAATATATTCAAAATAAATTTCTCGTCGATATTATTTAAAATAATTCATTTTAACTATTCAAAATTCGCTAAAATTGACAAAATAAAAATTTTAAACTGGCTCGGATTTTCGGGTTATTACACAACAGGATGTTATAACTGTCTAATGTGTTGAATGAGCACTGTACTCTAATGATTGTATTTATTATTTCAAGCTCTCAATAAGATTTATTTCTATGTTATATTTTATTCCGCTGCGATGTGAAACTGTGTGTATTGTTGATCTGTTTGGTTCTTCTTCTTTTCTGCTATTCTTAACTTTCTTTCTTTTCTTGTCCTCTAATTTCTTTCTTTTAGCTTTCTGGTGATTTCAATATTCGGGTTTTGATAAATAATATGGATATATGTATTATTATCGAAATTCGTCAAATTTTTCCAGGACGCTACAGTTGGTACCAGAGCAATAGTTTAGTAATAATCTTGGCTCTGTGGTATAACTCAATAGAAATGAGGTAAGTAATACCCTAGATTGAGTTGAGTGTATATACGTATATATAAGAGTGCGTATTTGTAGATTTTATAAGAATGTTTTATATTATGTTGATTGATCGATTCAAGTGTTTAGAGACCCCATCAGATGCAAGTGATAAACATTGAACTAGAAACCGACATAATACTATTTTGTAAAGAGGCTAAATGAAATAATTTTTCCCAATATAATGAATGGTTTTCTTAAATCATGTTGGTGTTTGATTGTTTAATTGATTTGAATGGAATTATGAAATTTGAATGGCTTAATATAACTAGAAGAATAAATAAATGATTATTGAAATAAAAATCAAAATTTGAAAATATAAATTGGAAGCTAAGAAAGAAATTCCAATATAACGAATTGAATGTTGGAACTTAATTTAAACATAAGTTAAATAGATTCAAATTGGAATTGAAATTATATTAAATAAAAAACGAACTCGCCACATCGCGGTTGTTTGTAATTCGACAATTTGAACTTCAATTGAGTATATATGATTCAATATGAGTCGGAATTCCTTGAAACAAGAATCATCTAAGTCTGTTGAATTATAATTTTCTAATGAAAGAGAAAAATCCTGATTTCATTTTATACATTTTGAGTTATGTCAAAATCAAATTTTCAGAAAGTCGTTATGTAATCGTTTGAAAATTAAAACGATATATTAATTCAAAGGGAAGGATTTTTAAGACAATAAATTTAGATTTTCATCAGTAAAATCCAGAATTGAGATATTAAGCAAATATGAATCCAATTCAATTGAATAAATGGATTTTTGTAATAAAAATTGGATTTGGAATTATGAAATGAAGATAACTAATGTAACAAATCGATTAGTTATAAATATAACTTGGTTAAGAAAGTGATGGGTGAATTAAAATAGTGGAAATCAAAATGGAATGAAACTTCTTGAATTCAAGTTGAATTACTAATAAATTTGATGTTAATAATGTAAATGGAGCTCGATACATATAGTTGAATGTGTCGAGTGAAATAAGAAGTAAACTGAAATAAATACAATTTGAGTAGAAACAATTGAATATGACTTGGAATATTATTCAATGAAGCTTGGGCTAGGGAATTAAGTTTTGGAATAGAAGTGAATATATGTGTGTGTGTGTGTGTTATAAATAGTGAAAATAAACTTGGATTGTAAAATTGAAAGAAAAATGAATGAAGAATGAGTCAAATTAAGTCTTTTTGAAATTGAATTTTGAACTCAGGTGTAAAACTTTATATGGACTTCTAAATTGTAAATTAAACCTGAAACTTGGGTAATAAGTAAAATTCGACTTGGTTATACACAAAAGCATATATATTAGAACATGGATGTTTAAATTATCATCAATTGAGCAAGAGATAAAATTAACGTATGAATTCAGGAGAATTGGAGGTAAAAAGTTAAATTGATTACAATCAATTAGATATAGATGTGTATGTGATTGAGTGGGTTTTATTGGATGGACGCGAATGTGAGAAAATATTGGATTCTCGAAAAAGGTACATATTTAATTCATAATGAGATTTTATGAGCCTATTTGATAAGCCGCTTGGTTTTTTGATTTTTGTTTTTGAATGGAAAAGGTCTAGTTATACAATTTGTAGTTGTACCGATTGAGCCGTACAAAGGAAACGCTAGCGAAATTTTCTGAAAATTTAGGGAGTTAGATTTTTTTTTGAAAGTTTTGAATTTTTTTGTTAATGTTCAAATGAAAATCGAAGCTAAGGATATTAATTGGAAACTAATGAATTGGTTAAGTAGTTGAGGTGAGTGTGGGTTGCATAAGTTGATTATGGGAAGTTAATAAGGTATAACATTTTTTCCTACTTTGTCATTTCAGGGAGAAATTCATTTAAGGGGAAGGAATGTAACGTCCCGTATTACTGATTGTATAACTGTGAACATTTAAATATTGTAATGACCTGGATTTTTCGGTTATTTGATTTGAATATTTAAATTCGTTTTAAATATTATATTTGAAATATTAATGGATATGAATATTGAATTCGTTTACAAAACGAACAATTGAACGTTTAAATTTATATTTATATTAAAACGAACTAGTAACATCGCGGTAGTTCGTAATATTGAGTTTTGAACTTTAATTGAATATACATAATCCGTTTTAAGTCAGAATTCTGTGAAACAAGAAACGTTAAGATCTATTTGGTTATAATTTTCTAACAAAAGGGAAAATAATGATATTTTATCTTATATATTTTATGTTATGACTATATCAAATTTTCAAATAGTCGTTATGGAATCGTTTATAAATTATAATGTTTATTATATAAATTAAAAAGGATTTTTTTATAGAATATGGATATCGTTTAACTTGAAAATATTAATATTGAGTTATAATACCATATTGATTGAATATGAAGTTATATATTATTGTATTGGATGTATATTCGATAATCATAATTTATTATTATTAATTTTAGTGTTTTGAAATGCATTTATAATTCACCTATACTAATTAAGCCTTAGAAATAGCTATGTTTCAAACAACCTTTGTTTTTGATGAAACAAATTTTATTGAAATACGTGTAGCAAACTATTGTTAGATTTCCAGTTTGGTGCCAATCAAAGATATACTGTGTGCGAATGCAATTTAATTATTAACCAATGAATATTTATAAAAAAACGTTGTTTGTGCAAATGGAGTCAGATTGAGATGAAACAAGTTTCTTTGGGTTCGTAACGTCAAGGCATAGCAGTACGTCCATTTTCGTTGCGTTTTAAGTTGGTATGTGTCGATGCGAATTTAATGTACCGCACGCGTTAAATATCGGTAACCATATAAAATAATTATATATATATAAATCAACCTACCCTAACTACACATGCAGCCTACCCTGGTACTAAACTAAGTTCAAACATGTGCATTGCCTAATCTATATGTATATACACGCAGGCCTAAGAAAGACAATGTTTTCAACAAAACTAAACAATGCCAAACTAATATACATCATGGAGAGACTATGCGAAACACAATTATCAATCACACATCCTAAATTAGTACATGCTTGTAAAATCAAACATACATAGTAAGACTGCCTGCCTATTTGTATTTCTCTGCATCCCTATAGGATCAAGTCAAGTTAATTAAAACACATGCCAACCAACCTAAAATACAGGAGCCTACCTAAAAATGTATACTACCTAGGTGAAAATAAGTACAAGCATGTACCCCCAATCTCTAATCGCACATGCAATGCAGACAGGGTAACACAGCTACCTTATGCAGGTCTTTATCAAAAATTAAATTAAAGGCTACCTACCCTACCTTCCATTAACATCAATGGCTTGTACCTAGTGAAATATGATAGCATTCTTATCCTAGCTTCTTCTCATATATATATATATATATATATATATATATATATATTGGGTCTTTTATTTTGTTTTTTTTTAATTTCAGCAAATACGCCAAAGCTCCATTACGAAATGAAATATCATCTTCAAGCTAAAAACTGTTATCAGCACAAACCGTAAATTATATATATATATATATACAAAACGATTCATCATAGCTCCTCATCCGTTGATTTCTGTCCATGGTTGTTAACTAGTGAAATGGGGTGGTGCAGTTCATGTTGAAGTGAGAACTGTACATGCGGGTTGCTATGGAGGAACTGGGCACGCGGCTTACTGTTCGTTAATCGGAGAAGGTGGTGTCCAGATGAGTTCGAGATCAGGCTGGAGGAGGGATGCGCTGGTTCTCTGACATCAGCGGCAGTCCGGTGGAGTAGCAGGTAGCGAACAGTGACGACTCTGTGTTCGGACTAAATAGTAAAAAGGAAATGAAAAAATTATAACAATGTGAAGGGTCGAAACATGGGAAGAAACTTACATCGGGTGGACTGAGTTTCGGAGTCTGGTGGAAGTAGGAGCGCAACAAAAGCAGTGATGGGTTCGTGGTATTTTCATAATGATGTACGGGGTTCTACGGGTGTGAGTGACGTGCTGGAGTCATATTCTTGTCAAGGTGATGTGGCGCAGGCGAGGTGGTGGTGGTACTGGCAAGTTGGGTGCGGGTAGTGATGTTGATCATCGTTGTTCTTATGGTGAAACAGGTTTCAGTTGGGTGTATCATTATTTTCGTGCACAACGTGTATAGGAGGGGGATCACATGAAAGCTTCAGAATTCATTTTGGGGAGGATGGGGCTATAGCAGGCGGTTTTATATTGGGGACGTGGGCTAAGCGGGCTTCCGGCCTTTATTTAAAAAAAAGGTTGTCCTATTTTAATTAAACCTGAACAAAGGGGAGGGAAGGTATTTTGGCAAACAGGATTGAAAATATACAACCGAGCAGTGTGGTATTTGGAGAAGGTGGTATGAACTGGATCATAGGTGTTATTTTGTGAAGATGGGCCGACATGTCTGGGTAAGGAAAAATAGTATTATTAGATGCATTAAAATTAAATATATTGATAATAAAAGGAGTATTAACACATATACCACTAATATATATAGACTGTTAGTATATCATAATAAGGAAAGTATTTCGTTTGGGTCTGAATTACATTAACAAACATAATTAGATAATTAAAATATTATTAAGAGTTAATTATATTAATTTAAAATAATGTTAATTATATTGTTAATAACTTTTTTTTAAATATAATTGAACAAACTACGGGACGGTGGAACCGTATCGACGAGTGCTACAATCTGGAGTTGTCCTGGTCGGCATTGAAAGCAATCAGAATCTTTAATATAATTAAATGCACGTTTAATTTTATTAAAATGATCTGTTTTAATGGAAGAATTTAACCAAGGTGAGTTAAACTCACTCAGTTGTCCTACTTATATTTTATATAAATCGGGTTTATTGTTGTGTGCTATGTTTGTCAATTATTGGATGATTTGTTGATTGTCTGGATATATGTCGAATATTTTATAACTGATTTAAATTAAACAGCTCGTTTAATTTAATCAAAACCAGTCGTTATTTCTAACGATTATTTCCAATGGAGGTAACTTACCTTGTTGGTTACGTTTGTAATAATATAAACGATTAAATATAATAAGGTATTTGGATTGTTGTTATTAGTTGACCATTATCAATTAAATTGACTATTTATTGCACATAATATATTATTGTATTGAATGAATTGTTTTATTTGAGATAACCTATTTGGATGCAGGGAAAATATTAAATTGGTTTGTTAAGTTTAATGGACACGGTTAATTAAATTTGATTATTATTTATTTAATAATAATCGATGTAGTAATATTTGAATTTAAAATGTATTTATGAAAGTTTATAAAGTTTTTAAATCCCATTTTATAGTTTAATGAATATATAAGTGATTCGATAATAATAATAATAGAAGTGAAGTTTAATTAGAAGTTTAAATTGAGTTCTTCTTGAGATTCTATTTTACAATATCCAAGATGGATGGGGTTATAAAACACAGGTTTTATTAAATATATTATTGGAACGAGTTATTAGAAATGACTTACGAATGGAATAAAAGCTCGAGATTTGAAATTAAATAATTGGAATCTAACTGAAGATTGGTTGAGATAAATGATTTTTTGAATATTGATCTAATGTTGGTTTCTGTCTTCAGGGTTGATGTGACGGCCCGCCCCGCATTAGCCAACATTTCCAATGAAAGTGCGTTGTGCCGATGTCCAACCAGCATGGGACGGTCGCCAAGGAAAGGAAAAGAAGGAAATTTGAACTATTAAGGAACCTGTAGAATGTCTCACAGCGCATGGAATAAAATATAAAAATTACATACTTGACATAAAACAGGCGAGACATTGCATAAGTTGAAAACCAAACCATCACAGCAGCGGAAAATCCAAAATACAGCTTATGTTCCACATCATCATTATTACAACTTTTCAAACTGTCTCTAAAGAAAAATAAGAAAGGTACACTACTAATTCCCAAAGTAGCGACCAACAGTTATACAGGGAGAATATATATATATATATATATCATACGTGGAAGCCTCCTGCTCGTCTCCGGCACAGCTACCCGTGCATAATCACCTGACATGTCTCTAGTCTGCCCGTTTAAGAGCACCCAGAGTAATAAGAAGAGACATAAAACTCTGGGTCAGACAAAAGTCTGGTATGAGCGATAAGCAGCAAAACAGAACAATAACAGGTATACTAAACCATACCTGAACCTGTACCTGCAACCAAAGAGTTAGCACAACAAGATGTACAATACTCTAAGGTGACACTAACATATGGTGTAAAGATGCGGGGGTGGGGGTGTGCATGTCATAATGATGGCAAACAATCAAGCATAGCAATCGTTCTCACATCTCTCACTCAGTGCGTAAAGCATACGATTTCTACCACTTTGATCATACAATTCTTTGCTGCGATCACTCTGCCCCATGGAGTCACAAAGACCCCACTACACTAATCCATAGCCACTAATCCGTCTCTCAGTGGTGAGTCAAAGCTATAGGTATCGATAACCCCTTAACACACGTCCTGCAGCAAAGTCCAATCATGAAGTCAACTCGTTGGTTCCCGTCTAGATCTTGAGTTCTGACTTCTAATTTGAACTACCTTTGCATCTCGGGTTTTGGTCATCATCATCCCGGTTCGATCTCCATTCGGTTCGTGATCATCATATAGGTTCGGGTCCTCCATCGGTTCGTGAGTAGCTTCGGTTTGTGGCCTCCATGCGGTTTGGGTCGTGGTCACCCCATCGGTTTAGATCGGACTTGTCTACTCAGGTTGTTCCGTGCACTTCCTCTTCTGGCGGTTCGGTTCGGAGTAGCACCCTGATTCGGATCGTGACACTCTACTGCGATCGGTTCGTGATGCCCTTCCTCTAGCAGTTTGGATTGTGAGCTTCTGGTCGGTTCGGAGCTTCTAGTTCGTGGGCTCTTCAAGTGAGGGGGTTGGGGTCGTGGAGTGCTCCACGAGCGGGTCGGAGAAGGTGAGCATGATTGGTTCGGTTCGGATATAGGCGATCTGATTCGATTCCTGCATATTTTCCTACAACCTTTCCAGCGACTGTTTTACACCACAGGACGGCGTTTTCAACTATTCTAACTTTTCTAATCAATCACAAAGCATACCATACTGTTATAGCAACATATATAATCATCCACAAACACAAAAACAACAATTTAATATGTTTATACGGATCAAACATAACCAAAACCCGTATTTTCCCCTTAATCATGTTTAAGCATAACTAATGATAGGGTTAGCAAAACTTAACCAAATTAACCCAAATTTCTAACAAAGGCCTAAAATAATATTTCGAAATTTATAAATACTTTGCCAGAATTTAATCATGTATAAATTCTCTAATTATCACTAACTACTCTTAATTAACCTTAATTAGTGTAAAAACAATGCTAATCACCCACCTTAGCCACAAATAAAACTTTCAAAACTGAAACTCCACTGATTTGGGGCGATTTCCAGCGTCTAACAGCAGCTCTAACTCTGAAATGGTGCTATTTCTCCTTGATTTGATGTTGCTAACTTAATCCTTGATTAGAGAGCGATTTGGGAGGAAATTAGAAGGTGGAGGCCATTGTTAAGTTTCCTAGGAGGTAAATGGCGGCTAGAAAACTGAAATAGAATCAAAATCTAACTCATTTCAGCCTCCCCATAACCCTAATCCCAAAATGGGTTATAGGCTCATTCACTAATCACCTTATTTGGCCCGGTTAAGCAGTTTTTCACCTTCCAAACCTTATTTCAGCCATATCTCCAAAAACGGTGATCCGTTTGGCTAGCGTGACCACTCTACGGAAAGGTAAACCATCATCCGGATCTAATGGAAGTGGTTTCAGGTCTAAACTCCTTACCAATCAAAAGTTATGGCCAAAACAAGATCAACTAGGGGTAAAACGATCAATTAAAAATCGGCAAAAATCATGAACATGGGAAATGACCCCAATAGTCATCTCCCAAAGTTACATGGCTATACGACTTCGCATGAGAAAGAAATAAATATTCTACGATCCCTTGATGCATAGAATGCGGGTCGTTACATTCACCCCCCCCCCCCTTAGAAATTTCGCCTCCGAAATTCCTTAACTAAGAAACAAGTAAAGGATCCCGCATGCCTACCAATAGGGCTGTCAATGGATACCCGAAAAATCCGAAATCCGTCCGCATTCGTATCCGAAAAGCGGATAAATATCCGATATCCGGGAAAGCGGATGCGGATGCGGATATAGGCATATCCGCATCCGAAAATTATCCGTCCGTTTTTTTCCATGATTATAGCTTAAATTATGTGTATTTTAACATAATTAAATATACTAATTTATTAATTTGCAAAATTAAAAGTATACTAAACGCATGTTAATTGCCCAAAATTATATATCATCATCATATTTATTTATTTTTAGCACTTTAATAATTAATTATGTTGAAAAGCTTAATATTAAGCTAAAAAATTCCATTTATGTTCATTGATTTATCGATCGTTGGCGGAGCGGATAATTATCCGATATCCGTCTGTATCCGCGGATGTGGATATCCGATATCCGAAAATGGTTTCGGATGCGGATACGGATATGGCACTATCCGTATCCGAAAGTATCCGTTGACAGCCCAACCTACCAACCATTCCCAACAATCAAACATACAAAACAACAAACAAGTCTATCCTAGCATGCGGAAAACTAAATTGTAATTAAAATCTTACCAGGCAAAGAGTTTTGGATACATCTTCCTAATGCTCTCCTCTGTCTCCCAAGTACAGTCATTCTCACTCTCACCCCACTGAACTTTGACTAGATTCACCACTTTCCTTCGAAGTTGCTTCATATCGTGCTCGATAATATGAATTGGCTTACGGCTCCCAACTGCCTCGAGTTCTACTTCGATATCATCTAACTGATCAGGTGAAATAGTCATATTGGGGTCATGCACGAATTTCCTTAACTGGGAAACATGAAATACGTTATGAACTCCAGCCATCTTGTCCGGCAACTCAAATTTGTATGCTAAATTCCCGACTTGCTCGAGGATTGGGAATGGACCGACAAATCTTGGTGTTAACTTGCCTCTCCTACCAAATCGTATCACGCTCTTTAATGGAGAAATCTTGACAAACACCAAGTCGCTAATAGAGAATTTTAAATCTCTTCTCCTCTTATCAGCGTAACTCTTCTTCCTATCTTGGGCAGCCTTCATTCGTTGTCGGATAACCTTGATCTTATCTGAGGTTTCTCTTATCACATTTGGTCCAAGCGCAAACTTCTTACCAGTTTCTAACCAACATGACGATGAGTTGCACGGTCTTCCGTACAAAGCTTCAAATGGAGCCATACCAATACTGGATTGATAACTATTATTATATACAAACTCTACTAGATGCAAATGGTCATCCCATGACCCACCAAAATCTAATATGCAAGCTCTCAAGAGATCCTCTAATATATGATTTACCCCCTCTGTTTGACCATCAGTTTGAGGATGATACGCGGTACTGAGATATAATTCTGACCCTAGAGCCTCTTGTAAGCTCTTCCAAAACCCACTAGTAAACAAAGGGTCTCGGTCACTCACAATGCTTTTAGGTACTCCATGAATTCTCACTACCCATTTCATATATAGTTCAGCTAACTTAGCTGCCGTTCGGTTCGACTTGACGAGTATAAACCTTGCACTCTTAGTCAATCGGTCCACAATCACCCAAATGCTATCATGGCCTGATCTAGTCCTTAGCAACCCATCAATGAAATCCATTGAGACTTGTTCCCATTTCCATTCTGGAATTTCTAATGGTTGCAACAAACCACTAGGATTCCTTTTCTCATCTTTAACTAACTGGCAATTTATACTCTTGGAGATAAACTTCTCAACGTCTCTCTTCATCCCTTCCCAACAGTAGGTCTGCTTCATGTCTCGATACATTTTGTTACAACCAGGATGTATAGTCAGTCTTGAGTGATGACATTCTCTAAGAACTTCATCTCTCCATCCATTAACATTGGGTACAACCAGTTTATCATCCTTTCGAAGCCATCCTTCTCTATCTGGTCCACACTTGCTCATCTCCTTGCTATCGATATCCATTTCTACCTTGGAGATGATTTCCAATAGGTTAGGATCGTTCCTCTGACTGGAACCAATCCGCTCAATCAAAGTTGGTCTGATCGTCTAACTAGCTAACATTTCTGGATCCAATCCATACTTACGTCTGAGATTATATCCCATGATATACTCCAGCTGCTTCCATTCAAGAAATATAGCATCTAAACTGTCATGTCTCCTATTCAATGCATCACTATCGCACCTAGTCCGGTAGCACAGGCATCCGTGTATGTCGTCATCTTTTCATTCTTTATTACTAGAATCCTACAGGTGATAGTCTACTCAAGGGAACAAACATAGTGACCTTAGCATCCATCAAACATGTCCTATCTATCACCTGCTAAAGCCATACATACGTCGATACCTACTTGACTGGTCTAACCAATCCCAAGGCTAGTGGAAGCCTCGCCTCCATATGGACTACCGTACGTCCAACGTACGTTTATCCTCCAAGGATAACTAGATCACGTCTAACGGATCCAAGGTAATGGGCATCCCTAGATACCCCTGCTTCGAGTCCTGCCTAGAACACTCTAAGTATCGACGATTTCTTGATACTCTCATCTGAAGAGCTACCCACATACTCTGACCCAGTCTCAAGTATCCATTACTGACAAATCTCAAGTCCAACATGAGTCGTCTCCCTATTCGTTGCATCTCCAAGATCAACGAACAACCATTTTTCTTTTACGAGTTCTGTTCCAACTTGAATCGTCCTAACCTTCATTGCATCTCCACGATTAATGAACACATCTTATCCTTTTACGAGTTCAAGTCTAACTTGAATCATCCTAAACAATCCATTACCTTGCAGCTTTCTCAAGTCCCACTCGAGTCATCTCCTAGCCCTATCGAATCCAAATCGGGGCAGTCCATACCATTGAACAATCTTATCTTGTCACAGCTGCACATCACTCCTCGAGTAAGCCGAGATTATCATTCAATGGAAATCACAACAACTACTTATATCTCATGCAAACCATCCTAGTCGAACTCGACATTCCCTAAGCACAAACCCCAAAGGCCTAAACTAATATCAGACATGCACTCAAGGAACATCTCCTCCGAATTCAGACAATCTACGTGAGATGATACTAGCAAAGCAAATAAGAAATCACAAGTAAACATACATCCATGTCTCGATAAGACCACATTACAACAAATCATGCAAAGGCTAGTCGAACCACCGATCGAGTTCGTCACAACTAAAGGTCTATCGACTATCTCAGGTTCCAATCCCAACTTATCTACCAGGTCACTAGATATGAAGGAATGGGATGCCTCGCTATCAAACAAAACTCGAACAGGAACATCATAAACAGAAAGTATACCTCGAATAACGATGACCTTTCCGTTCTCCGCCACAGTTGAGGCATTCGACGAAGAAGGAACAACATTGATAGCACATGCTTTCACAATTTGCTTCTCTTTTGGGGGTTGCCGGCAATTATCATTGTGATGTCCCACTTGGCCGCAATTGAAGCACTTCCTTTCCCTAGGCTTTTCCTGACAATCTCTAGCATAGTGGCCCTTCTTGCCACAACTAAAGCACTCTTTTTCTTTCTTGTCCTTCTTTTTCTAACCACCATTGGTCTGATCCTGTTTTCTCTTATTCTGAGACTCCTTCTTACCTCCACCGCTTGCTTGCGGCTTTGGTTCCCCTACAAATGCAATAGCAACATCGGCCTTTGACTTAGGGTATAGACTCTCTGATCTCAAAGATTTCCCCACAATCGATTCAAACGTCTCATCGATATGGTTTATAAGCCTTTCCCCCAAGTACTGATCTAATCCTGTTATGAACTTCACATTCTTCTTCTCGGGAGTGTCAGTAAGAGATAATCCATACTTCGATAAAGTATCGAACTCAGCAATATACTCCAAGACTGCCCTACCATCCTACTTAAGCTCCAAGAACTTTCTAAACAACTATGACTTCTAAGCAGCTGGGATAAACTTTTCACTGAATCAGGCCTTAAACTGATCCCATGTAACTTGATCCTCTGGAGTAGTTGCCTTAATAACATTCCACTAATTCATCGCCCGTGCCTGCAGCTGACGGGATGCTAGCTTTCTCTTCGTCGCATCCTCGATACCCAAGTCTTCGAAGATACGCTCACATCTATCCAACCAATCCTGAACTTCTGTAGCCAATTCCGTTTCGTGGAACAGCTTCCCACCAAGACTAGTGTAATCCTTGCATAGCTTGGCAAAATCGGCCCTAGGCGCCTGCACCGCTGCACCACCACCATTTGCAGCATTAGGAGCTACCCTCTGAACATCCCTAAGCATCTCTCTTATGAGGTCATTGAACATCGTCCTCATATCAGGAGCATTCCCATTATTAGATCCTCTACCAGTACCCCTATTATATCGGCTCATCGTTCAATCTGTAAGGAGAAAACGATTAACCATCTCTTCAGTGGTGCCAGTACAATGCGACTTCATCCTTAAATACACTAATAGTGTGTGTATATATATTTAACTTTTGAAAACCAAAATATAACAAATAACGCGCTCTCATATATGTACTATCTCTCTCTGGTATCTTCCCTAGGTTAACTACGCAACCTAGAGCTCTGATACCAAATGTGACGGCCCGCCCCGCACCAACCGACATTTCCAATAAAAGTGCGTTGTGCCGATGTCCAACCATCACGGGGCGGTTGCCAAAGAAAGGAAAAGAAGGGAATTTGAACTAGCAAGGAACCTGTAGAATGTCTCATAGCGCATGGAATAAATATAATAATAACATACTTGACATAAAACAAGTGAGACAGTGCATAAGATGAAAACTAAACCATCATAGCAGTGGAAAATCCAAAATAAGCTTATGTTCCACATCATCATTATTACAACTTTTCAAACTGTCTCTAAAGAAAAATAAGAAAGGTACACTATTAATGCCTAAAGTAGTGACCAACAGCGACACAGGGAGAATATATATATCATACGTGGAAGCCTCCTGCTCGTCTCCGGCACAGCTACCCGTGCGTAATCACCTGACCTGTCTCTAGTCTTCCCGTTTAAGAGCAACCAAAGTAATAAGAAGAGATATAAAACTCTGGGTCAGACAAAAGTCTAGTATGAGCAATAAGTAGCAAAACAGAACAATAACAGGTATACTAAACCATACCTGAACCTGGACCTGCAACCAAAGAGTTAGCACAACAAGATGTACAATACTCTAAGGTGACACTAACATATGGTGTAAAGATACAGGGGTGGGGGTGTGCATGTCATAATGATGGCAAACAATCAAGCATAGCAATCATCCTCACATCTCTCACTCAGTGTGTAAAGCATACGATTTCTACCACTTTGATCACCCAATTCTTTGCTACGATCACTCTGCCCCATGGAGTCACAATGACCCCACTGCACTGATCCATAGCCACTAATCTGTCTCTCAGTGGTGAGTCAAAGATATAGGTACCGATAACCCCTAAACACACTTCCCACAATAAAGTCCAATCATGAAGTCAACTCGTTGGTTCCCGTCTGGATCTTGAGTTATGACTTCTAATTTGAACTACCTTTGCATCTCGGGTTTTGGTCATCATCATATAGGTTCGGGTCCTCCATCGGTTCGTGAGTAGCTCCGGTTCGTGGCCTCCATGCGGTTCGGGTCGTGGTCACCCTATCGGTTCGGGTCGGACTTGTCTACACAGGTTGTTCCGTGCACTTCCTCTTCTGGCAGCTTGGTTCAGGGTAGCATCCTAATTCGGATCGTGACACTATACTGGGATCGGTTCCTCTAGCAGTTTGGATCGTGAGCTTCTGGTCGGTTCAGAGCTTATAGGTCGTGGGCTCTTCAAGTGAGCAGGTCGGAGTCGTGGAGTGCTCCACGAGCGGGTCGAAGAAGGTAAGCACGATCGATTCGGTTCGGATATAGGCGATCCGATCCGATTCCTGCATATTTTCCTACAACCTTTCCAGCAACTTTTTCACGCCACACGATGGCTTTTTCGACTATTCTAACTTTTCTAATCAATCACAAAGCATACCATACAGTCATAACTACATGTATAATCATTCACAAACACAAAACAACAATTTAATATGTTTATACGAATCAAACATAACCAAAACCCATATTTTCCCCTTAATCATGTTTAAGCATAACTAATGATAGGGTTAGCAAAACTTAACCAAATTAACACAAATTTCTAACAGAGGCCTAAAACAATATTTTGAAATTTATAAATATTTTTCCAGAATTTAATCATGTGTAAATTCTCTAGTTATCACTAATTACTCTTAATTAACCTTAATTAGTGTAAAAACAATGCTAATCACTCACCTTAGCCACAAATAAAACTTTCAAAACTGAAACTCCACTGATTTGGGGCGATTTCCAGCGTCTAACAGTAGCTCTAACTCTAAAATGGTGCTATTTCTCCTTGATTTGATGTTGCTAAGCTTAACCCTTGATTAGAGAACAATTTGGGATGAAATTAGAAGGTGGAGGCCATTGTTAGGTTTCCTAGGAGGTAAATGGCGGCTAGAAAACTGAAATAGAATCAAAACCTAACTCATTTCAGCCTCCTTGTAACCCTAATCCTGAAATGGGTTATGGGCTCATTCACTAATCACCTTATTTGGCCCGGTTAAGTAGCTTTTCACCTTCCAAACCTTATTTTATCCATATCTCCTAAACGACAGTGCGTTTGGCTAATGTGACCACTTTACGAAAAGGTAAACCATCATCCGGATCTAATGGAAGTGGTTTCTGGTCAAAACTCCTTACCAATCAAAAGTTATGGCCAAAACAAGATCAGCTAGGGGAAAAACGGTCATTTAAAAATCGGCAAAAATCATGAACATGGTAAATGACCCTGATAGTCGTCTCCCAAAGTTACATGGCTATACGACTTCGCATGGGAAAGAAATAAATATTCTACGATCCCCTGATGCATAGAATGCGGGTCATTATAGTTGATACTCAGAAAATTATTTTCTTACTGATTTACGGTTAAGGACCGATGAATGCATGAAATAGAGATCGAAATGGAACCCAAGTTTGAAAATTAAGCTTTGTAGATGTGATTTAAATTCACCATGTTAAATAAATATGAGTTTTATCGAGATATAACTGAAATGGGTTTTGGGATAAACTTATCTGAAGTTTATAAAAGGTTCTATTTTAATGAAGGCTTGTGTATAATGTATTTGAGATTATTAAAGTAATAGAAAGGTTTTAAATAACTTAATACCTAAACTGAGTAACGTGGTCAAGCTTTAAATAAGTTTCCAAAGAGGGAGTGTGGTATTATAAACTATAATTCGAAAAGTTTTATAAGTTGAATTGAAACATTTGAGAATAGTATTATTTTCGAAATAAGAAGTAAAAAGTTGTGTTTCCAAATATTGGAAGATTTAAATGTTCTGATTAATAATTGGAAAATTAAAAGGCCAAGTGACGTTGTATAATAAACCAATGGATTTATTTTATTTTTATGATTGTTGATTTTGATAGTTAAATAACTGACTATCAAAATCATATCTAACGCATTACTGGATGGAAAGACCGAGATTGAATTTATATTTAGAAACCATTCTGAACCAATGAATACATAAACAAAGAAGATATCTGATGATGATCGAGATGGATAAATTGAAGACCATAAATCTTCATGAGCGGAAGAATTACTTGTTGAATTTCTCTAGCTGATCCCTAGAGATAAATGTTTAACAATGATTCTGTTGTGATTAAAATCTATGGATTGCAAGGACTACTCTCTATTAATCCATAAGGTGATTCCAAGGATGTGGTAGGAGGGTGCCTTTGGTTCATCTTGTTCCTGGATAAGTGTATGACAAAATATTTTCCATGAGCCACATATGTTGATTTTTACACATATACCAAGTATGATGGTAGAGAACGAAACTTCTTTTAGCATAACACTCAGAGTATATTTGTGGACATCAATTAATGATTCGATGGATCTGACATTCAAAGTGAATGGTGGCCAGATATTCTAAAAAGAAGATTTAAACCTCAAGCCTCTTCAGCCGGAAAATGGTATAAAATCGGATAGGTCGCATGGCTAAGTTTGTTGATCCCAATTAGGGTATGTTATCACATCTAGAGAAATTTTTATTTGTTCTTCTTTTGCTTCTGTATCTCCCGGGAACAGTTATGTTGGTATACCAACTGTAGGTGACAATATATTCGGAACATTCAAGCGAAGTGAATGGCCGGTCATGTTTAGCCTGGATTGCAAGATGTTCTTGTTGAATCCTGGTGTATTCCTCTCTAGAGATACACTGTCGGCAGGTGGTCCCATACCTTGCCATTTGGACATCCATTCTCTAATAAGTGCCTATTGTTTTGATTGTATACTATGCATGTGATGCATGAGATGCAAGCGTTCTATTAGATTGTTATTTATTAGTATTAGACATTATTATAATATTAGAAGAGATGTTATTTCAAAAAAAATTGGTTATCATAAGGTAAAAACCAACTGTATTTATGTGTGGATTTGGTCTTATGATTATCCTTTTCTTTCGAAAAGATTTTAACTTTAAAATCAAGTTGGATGATCCCTTAAACTTAGTGAGTTTTCTCACGCTGGTTCACCAGACTGATCCTGGCATTTGAAATGCTCGGGTCAGATCGAGTTTTACAGGTTCGGGTTATCGGATACTGTGAAGTCCAGAGACGAGATGGAGAATTTCAGACGTATAATATCTAGTATTATTCCGCTATGTGTTGTATATAAGGATAGATTAATATGAGTGTCCAAATGTATTGATGTACTTTATTGATTGTAAATTTATTTCAAGCTCTCAATAAAGATTTATTTCTATATTATATTTTGTTCCGCTGCGATGTGGGACTTTGTGTTGTGTTGATTCATCTTCTTATTCTTCTATTCTAACTTTCTTATCTTACCCTCTTTTTTCTTTCTTTTAGCTTTCTGGGTTTTCTATACTTGAGGTTAGACATAGGATGTATTAGTATCGAAATTTGAGTGTTGAAATTTCCGGGATGTTATAGTTGGTATCAGAGCGATGGCTTAGTAATAACCTTGGCTCTGTGGTATAACTCGATAGAGATTGGGTTAGTAATACACTAGATTGAGTTTGTGTGTATATATAGAAGAGAACGTATTGTAAATTTTATATACAAATGTTTTTCATTATGTTGTTTGATCGTTCAAGTTGGACTGGCAAGTGATATAATACTGTTTTGTAAAGAAAGGTAAATAAAATAATTTTTCTCAAATCATATTTCTATATAGAAAAGAAATAATTTTATTAAATTATTGATATTGGTTGTTGATTATTCAAATGAGACTGTAAATTTAAATGGTTTAATAAAACCAAAAGGGAATTTAAATTACAGAAAATATGGATAAAATTTTAATATGGAATTGAATTAACCAGAATTTAACAGATGGTAAGTTGACTAAAATTGGAAAGGAAAATAAAATGATTTGGTTATGTTGATTGATTGTTTGTTAGATGATGGATTGGTTGGACAATAAAATTCATCGAAAGTTGAATAAACTGGAAACTAAAGAGATAAATTTTAATATAATCTGAGAAACAAATTCCAATATAATAAATTGAAATGGGATCAAATATGAAATAAAACCAGAAATTTAACCCTGAATATGTTACTGGCATTTGATATTGAGTTAAGTGCAGATTGGAAGTGGAAGAGTTGTTAGTTGTTGAGCTTCGTGATTAGAGTTGGTTGCCCAACAAATAGGTAAGCCTTAATATTATTGATTTGGATAATAGATTTTATACCCCTGAGTTGGGTAGCCGCTTGGCTACATTTTATTTTAAACAACGTGAGGCCCGGAGTGGCGGTGGTAGTTGTTCTAACCGAGTCGTGCAGCGGAGGTGCTAACGAATTTTTCATAAAATTTTGAACTTAATAAATATTTTTGATAACATTTTTATACAATTGTTTTGAAAATAATTAGGTTCGAAGCATTCTCCTAACTAAGTGATTTAAGGAAGAAATTCTACTAGGGGAAGAATGTAACGACCTAGATTTTTCGGTCATTTGATTTGAATATTTGAATTCGTTTTAAATATTATATTTGAAATATTAATGGATTTTAATATTGAATTCATTTATAAAATGAACGATTTAATGTTTGAATTTATATTTAAATTAAAACAAACTCATAACGTCGCGATAGTTCGTAATATTGAGTTCTGAACTTCAATTGAATATACAGAATCCATTTTTAGTCGAAATTCCATGAAACAAGAAACATTAAGATCTATTTGGTTTTAATATTCTAATGAAAGATAAAAATTGATATGTTATCTTATATATTTTAAGTTACGAGCAGATCAAGTTTTCAAATAGACGTTATGGATTCGTTTATTAATTTAACGTTTGTTTAATAAATTAAAAAGGATTTTTATAGAATTTGGATATTGTTTAACTTGAAAATATTAATATTGAGTTATAATACCATATTGATTGAATCTGAAGTGATATATTATTTTATTGGATATATAGCCAATAATAATAATTTATTATTATTAATTTAATTGTTTTGAAATTTATTTATAATTTATCAATATTCATTAAGCATTAGAAATAGCTATTTTTCAAACAAACTCCATTTTTTATGAAATGAATTTTACTGAAATACGTGTAGCTAGTTATTGTTAGATTTCTAGTTTGGAGCCAATCAGAGATATTTTGTGTGCAAACGCAATTTATTTCTGAACCAATGAATATTTTAAAAATAAAAATATGTTGTTTGTGCAAATGGAGTCGGATTTAGACGAAACAAGTTTCTTTGGGTTCGTAACGTCAATGTATAGTAGTACGTCCATTTTCGTTGCATTTGAAATTGGTATGTGTCAACGCGAATTTAATGTAGCGCGTGCATTAAATATCGGTGATCGCATAAAATAATAATGTGTATATAAATCAACCTACCCTAACTACACATGCAACCTACCCTAGTACTAACCTAAGTTCAAACATGTGCATAGCCTAATCTATATGTATATACACGCAGGCCTAAGAAAGATGATGTTTTCAAAAAAACTAAACAATGCCAAACTAATATACATCATGGAGAGACTATGCAAAATGCAACTATCAATCACACATCCTAAAACAGTACATGCTTGTAAACTCAAACGTACACAGTAAGACTGCCTACCTATTTGTATTTTCCTACATGCTTATAGGATCAGGTCAAGTTAATTAAAATACATGCCTAACAATCAAAAATACAGGATCCTACCCATAAACGTATACAACCTAGGTGAAAATAAGTACAAGCATGTACCCCCGATCTCTAATCGCACATTCAATGTAGACAGGGTAACATAGCTACCTTGAGACAACCCCAAACCCCGTACTGACGGCGGCAAGGGTAATCCTTGGAATACAACACAGAAACAGATAATAGCAGAACAGAAATAAATAAATACACCAGATAATGAACAATAGAATATACTGGATAAACGTAATCATCAGAGTTACACAGTATACAGGATCATACTTAGTACAAATACAGTTCAGCTATACATAAATGTCTACAACGGAAAACAAACATAATGTACAATAGGAGCTGAATAGCATAAAAAGAGATAAATAATAGAATCCGTCTTCAGCTCCAGCTATCCAGAAAGAGCCAGCTAAACCTGAATACAAGGCTACCCATGTAGAAAAAGGGGCACCCGAGTTTGAAAGTGAAACAAACTACGAGTCAGTCATGGGTCTGGTATGAGAAATCTACTCAACACATTTATAATATGGCTAATCACAGGACCACGCCACTTTCATGGAACGGGTTTACTCCATTGGATTGTCAGTGCTTTAAAAACAAATCTTTCTTTTAAACATCGCAATGCTTTTTATAAAAATGAAGCCATTATAAGACTCAGTTCCCATCACACAATGCAACACAAACCGGAGGATAGAGTTTTTACCTTATAATGGCCAAAATATGATTGATACGAATAAAACAAAATCATTTGATATTATTACTAGGGTTTATATCTTTCAAAAACAACTTCAATCATAACTATCAATCACAGACGGCATTAATGCCCCATACCACTATGTCACCATATATAGGTATACAATCAAAACCGCACAGTCACGTATTTGGAAATTGGATTTCTGTCATGAACCAAAGAAAAAGATAGTCCTTACCGACTTCGAGACAATCTAGCCTACCATGTCTCAGGAACAGCTGCAACTGCCCCCTGGATCGTCAGGGTCGGACCACCGATGTGGATTACTATGCCTGAACCATACGTCTCCCCGCCCTATGGGGCGCAAATGAGCCAACGAATGACTCCATCGGACCCGGATCGTCCGATCTAACCGAGGCACCTCGCAACAGTAACAACCACGTAAGTAAAATGTCAGGCCGTGTAAAAACGCTGACACAACTCCTAGCTAGAAAGAAACGCATGCCCTCCCTGAGGTCCTACTCCCGTTTCTGGTTCATACCGGGGTGTGAGGCTCGCGATTTCACGTTATACACAAAGCTACGCCACACTGGCGGTGCTTTGATCATCTCGTCAAGACTTTGCTTTTCAACAGAAGCCCTGATCACTGCATTTTAGCATGCCATACAGGCAATTCACACCGTGCAACTGATGGCTATCAATCACACAGAATAAATTCCAATGTCCGACACACTGTCCATTTGCAAGTCCGTTCTGGGTCTGAACGAAACAGGAGGCACTATATACTCCGCAAACCCATCGATCACCACGTACGTCTGGACGATCACCACTCATTATCCATATTTCGGGATGCCTCCCAATCAGGACCTCGGTTACCATCCAAACGAGGTGAAAATCTCCGGTCTTCGACCAGCGTCTTCATCTTCGATTTCTTATCGTCGATTCAGTTATTCAGAATGAGATAAACCCGGTCTTTCTGAGCAACTAGCGTATAATAAACAAGTGCTACACGAACACTACTATGCATCATTTCAATTCATTAGTCACTAACCGTCAATCAGTAAGAGAACGATTTCCCAAATATTAACCCCGAAGGTCGAAACCAACATCGGATCAATACCCAAGAAACCATTCGACTTAGCTAACCTTCAGTTAATTTCTAAATTTCACATCCATATCGTTTATAATAATTTATAACGATTTATCGCCATTTTTATTTATTTAAAAATAGCCAATTTATTCAAACGACGCTTCGGGCCATAACGCGGTCGTGGCGCTGTTTTTCTTCAGATTTGATTTAAACATATCTGAAAAGCTAACCATTGGATCTTCATAAAATTTACATCATTAGAAAGATCTTTTCAAAACGAATCCAACGGTTCCAATTTCGGGAAAATCCGACGGTCGGGTCTCCCGGTATAATCGTTTGAAATTTCGATTTCAAAATACGAACTGCAGCGTCGTTATTCGAATAAATATAATTATTTATAGATATATATATATATAAATATAATCGATTCTGGCGTTGTTTTTCTTCAGATTTGAATTAAACATTCCAGACAATCCAACTGTTTGATCTTTAGAAAGTTGGTGCCGTTGGAAAGATATTTCCAAAGCGAACCCAACGGTTGCGGTTTCAGGAAAATCCGATGGTCGGATCTTCCGCACTAATCGTTTGAAATCACGGTTTCAAAATACGAACTACAGCTTCGATATTCGATATATTTCGATTCTATTTATATATATATATATCGATTCTTCGATTTCAAAACTATATTCTTTTCATACATTTGATAAAAATGATATTTTTTATCTAACTGTCTTCTATTTCAACACTTCACTATTTTTAACAATTCATTTATATAATAAAAATGTGATTTTTATTGTAAAACAATTCATTTCAAAACACTATTATTTTGTATAGTTAATATAGGTGATAAAATAGGATTTTTTTATTATAAAACAATTTATTTCAAAACAAGATGATTTTATACATTTCATATTGATGTTAAAAACGGGATTTTTATTATAAAACAATTTCTTTCAAAATATGAATACCATTCAACACATGAATTTCAATTCAACGAATGAATTTCGATTCAACACATGAAGGTTTTCTATAGTTTATATAAATAGATAAAAAGGTGATTTTTATATTTAAAACACGAATACCATTCAACATATGAATTTCAATTCAACGAATGAATATCGATTCAACACATGAAGGTTTTCTATAGTTTGTATATATCGATAAAAAGGTGATTTTTATATTTAAAACACGAATACCATTCAACACATGAATTTCAATTCAATGAATGAATATCGATTCAACACATGAAGGTTTCCTATAGTTTATATATATAGATAAAAATGTGATTTTTATATTTAAAACACGAATACCATTCAACACATGAATTTCAATTCAACGAATGAATATCGATTCAACACATGAAGGTTTTCTATTCAATGAATAAATATAGTTTCAACAAATGAAAATAATTCTAACACATGAATATTATTCAAAATTTCGGCAGCATAACGGCAGGGTAGTTAAAACCGGGACCGTCCCTAGTACGGCTCCTCGCTCTACCTTAAAACCTCGCGGTTTTTGACAATGGGGAATCATGCATCTAGTTCGCACGCAGGCGGCATGTATATTTATTTCATTTCCACAAACTAATCCAATGTGGTTTCAACCAAATATTTCTCAACCACAAACGGGTATTTTTCAACCACAATCAATCAATTTCAACCACAAACAATTCCAATCAACCATTCGCTATCAATCAATTTTCACACCAATCACAACCAATAAATATCGTCCATGGTTTGTATATGTATATATATATATATATATATATATATATATATATAGCAATTCACTTCTATTTCAACACATATATAAATTTTACAACGCATATACAACTTATGCATCAAATGTACAACTTATACAACACTTATACAAGTGGTGTACAACGCTTATATAACTCATACATCGACTATATAATTTATACATCGTCGTTTTCCATATCATTTATAAATTAGAAATCTCACATTGGATTCCACTCCACCAAAAATAGCAGAAGGCTCAGAAAAATATACGGTCTCTTCTAGAATGTAGAAGACGTCCACACGAGTCCATTGTCTCTTGTTTCACTGAATTTCGTCAATACACGAAAAAGATATGATTTTTCAAAGTTCGCAACGGTTTAAAGGTGTTAAAACTGTTGAAAATTATCATAGCTGTATACCTCAGTTTTGGTTCGAAACTAGGTTTCAAATTTTCTTCCAATCCGTAGCCCTTGGTCCAGATCGAATTACACCACGTCGAGGGGTCTGGAGAGCCGCGCCTACGCCTGGGGGTCCGATCCTGATCGACGGCGAGATGGTGCTCCGGCGGCGCTTCAAAGAGGCGAACTTCCTGGCGCCCGATCTCCCAAAATACTGAGCAATAAATTACAATCCTTATATGGATTTGAAGATCTCGAGACGATCTACAAAAACTTCAACTGGGGCGTGGGTTTTTATTGCGTGTAGGGGGAGGAATCGAAGGGGGAAGTTTCGAACGATTTCCGCCGTATATCGTTTAATCGGGGAGAGAGAAACGAGGGTTTTTCTTTTTTTTTTATAAAAAATCTGATTGGCCGGGAGGTTTTAAAAGGGGTTTTCTGACACGACCTCCAATCCAAACCCAACAACTGTCGTCCCTAGCGTTTTACCCCCATTCTGAACACAATGAGATATGTTTCGTAGGCCCATTCGAATGTTTCAGTTAGTTTTCATTCAAATTAAAATATAAAACATTCAATATTTAATTTGAACATACATTTCAATTTGCTGGGGCCACAAACTGATTCTAAAAATTTCCGAAAAATAAATCTAGTTATGTTTTGACGATACGGTCCCAACAAAACTAGTTTCGTCGAATTCTGAGACCGTTTGCTAAAAGGCTCATTTCTGGCCGATCCAATTTAACTATAATTGACTAAAACACGTTTTCCTTTGCCACGCTCACATACTAGCTTCAAAAATTATGAAATTTGAAACCTAGCAATAACTTCACATCCCGGATCCAACAAAAGTGGTTTCGTCGAATTCCGAGGTCGTTTGCAAAATGGCCAATTTCACGGGCTATATAAATTCCATAGCGACCTTTCTGAAAATTCATTTGGCCATAACTTTTGCTTTCCGCTATGAAACTTCGATTTTTCAGATTCGTTAGAAAGGTATTCACTAACAGATTTAAATATTTTTGGTCTCACTCAAATTCGTTTTGTTTTGCACCCGGTACAGTCAGTCAAAGTTTGAATTCAAATTTTGAAACTACCGCGCCATTTCAGGCCTTGTTTATAATTAGAATTAATTATATTCATTTTCAATTGTCGATTCAAACTCAGTTTTCATCTTTACTATTTAAAATATTTATTTTAAATATTTAAAATCCACTATTTTAGCCAATTTAAAATTTTTAAATTGGTTCAGATTTTCCGGGTCGTTACAATCTTCCCCACTTAAAACTTTTCGTCCCCGAAAAGGAACAAAGTCGAAAGTGGTTTGATTAATCAACTCTACGTTCAATCTGGCTTCAATTCTCCAACTTTTCAGTTTCTGATAATTTTCAAATTCTTCAAAAATTTGGCTAACACCCGGAATTTTCGAAAAATTTCGCCATAACCTCCTTTGTACGGAGAGAGGTTTGGAAATTTATTGGGTCGTATTAGGTACCCAATAAATCCTAATAAGCATACCCATATTTATAGTGATATATTCTGGTATTTACAGGGGAGCGTGTATAGATAATAACTCCAGAGAATAAATTCTCGTCACCCTGTCAAAGCCTGAGGGAGTGTGTATTTTAAATGCTCCAGAGGATAAATCCTCGTCACCTCGTCCCGTGTGGGAAATAAATAGTCCATGTGCCATATATAATAACTAGAGAGACGTGATTATTGTCAACTCCAGACCCGTGTGGGGTTTTTATTAATCTAGCAATTTTATCGTTATAATTTAAATAGTCCATACCAGTCATCAGTTCAACCTGTTAAATATAGTCATCGCCATACAAGCCTCTCGCTCGTATGGTAAATCTTCCACCTCGTCACACAAGCTCCAAATGCTTTTGTGGTATATGATGAAGTATGCCTATCTTTAGAAGTATGCCATGTAATGTAGTTCAAAATTAATTGTTACTATCCTATGGCGACGTTTATTATTACACACAGAATAACCAGCACTCCGCATCCAATGGAATTCACAGGAGTTGATATAATAATATTTCGCATCCAACTCATTAAGGTTTACCTATTTGTCGGGCACGCAAATAAAATCTTTACTCAATAGCTATCCATTTCCCTGTTCAAACATATATAATGCACATGTATATATTTCTATCTATTTTCTAATCAGTTCAATGTGTGATTTAAATGAATCAATTCTACCATTATTCTCTTATTGATTAAATTAACTATCGTTTTAATAATTTTAGTTAACCAAATCTACTATCACACAACACAAACAACAATCAAATTGTTTTTAACTTTTCAAAAATACACTAATCAATTTCTACATTTCTTTAAAATCATTCAGACTATAAAATTAAAAGTGCACATCCATGGAAAGAAAATAACAACAAAGTAGAGCACTAATTGGTAATGCAAAGTATGGTAAATGTACCTTGCACTGGAGTCAATCAGAGATATCTACTCGACACTTAGGATAGGCTTTCTGAATGCTCTCCTCAGTTTCCTAAGTACAATCTCGCGGATCTCCACTCCATTGAACTTTGACTAAGTGAACTTTCTTGTTCCTTAGCCCTTTGGTTTCTTTGTCGATGATCTTTAGCGGCTCTCTTCTCACAGCCAACTCTGGGGTAATTTCAATATCCTGTTGAGCTGCTTCTTCCACGATCAAGTCTGGATCATGAACGTGCTTTCGAAGTTGAGATATGTGAAATACATCATGCACTCCAGGCAACCAATCAGGCAATTTGACCCTATAAGCGAGAGTTCCGATCCATTCCAGAATAGGAAACAGACCAATGAATTTGGGCGCCAACTTCCCAGTTTTACCGAACCGGATAACTCCTCTCATCGGCGATACTTTCAAGTATACATAGTCGCCAACAGCAAATGATATATCTCTTCTTCTCATATCGGCATAACTCTTTTGTCGGCTTTGAGCGGCAAGTAATCGCTTCTTAATAAAGTCGACTTTGTCGGCAGCTTCTCGAATCATATCTGGCCCCAACACAAGCCTATTACCGGGTTCGACCCAACAAGCAGGAGATCGGAACGGTCTACCATACAACGCTTCGAATGGCGACATTGTCAGGCTCGCCTGGTAGTTGTTGTTATATGAGAATTCAGCCAAATGTAGATGGTCTTCCCATGATCCACCGAAATCTAGAACACAAGCCCGCAATAGATCTTCTAAAATACGATTCACCCTCTCAGTCTGACCATCTGTCTGAGGATGATAAGCGGTGCTTAGATTCAGCTTTGTTCCCAGCTCTACTTGAAATGCCTCCCAGAATTTACTAGTAAATATTATATCTCTATCACTGACTATACTGAGCGGCACTCCATGTAGTCTAACTATTTCCTTGAAATATATCTGCGCCAGACTCTGAGCTGTTCTGTTTGATATGACAGGTATGAAATAGGCGGTCTTCGTGAAGCGATCTACGATCACCCAAATACTGTCATTCCCTTTTCTGGTTCTGGGCAGACCATCAATGAAGTCCATGGAAATATGTTCCCACTTCCAACAAGGAACATCTAGCGGTTGCAATAATCCAGCAAGTTTTTGTTGGTCGCTTTTGACTAGCTGGCAAGTAGGGCATCGGCTAACATATATTGAAACGTCTCTTTTCATAGCCTTCCACTAGAATGTTCGCTTGAGATTCATTTGCCACTTAGGCATGCCACACAGGCAATTCACTCTATGCGTGTAACAACCCGTATTTTGAATAACAAGTTATAACATAAATCAAGGCAGAATTAAATGATAAATTCTAAATCAAGGGAAACGGGTTGTGCCATTGCGTTCGTCTCGGAAAAATACGCGAAATAGAGTCTGAGTTTTCGAAAATCGGAGTCCGTATGACCAAGATATGGCCCGTCAAAGTTTTCAGAAAATTTCAAGTTCAAATTTGAATTCAGAAATTCAAATTCAGCTTAGTAGGGTAGGCGGAAGATATTCCCGCCATCCCCAAGTCGACTGGGGAGTCGACTTGGGTGTCGACACACCCCAGGTTGTGTCGACTGCGACACCCCTGTCGACTTGGGTGGTCGACCAGATTAGCCTGGGTGCATCTGACTTGTTCCTCAAGACGTGTTTTAAAGGCCTGTGACGGATTTTAAAGGCTCAGATCTGAATTAGGGTTAATCCTATGGCCAAAAATAACCTAAACTTCTATAAAAGGACCCTAATACCTAGCCTAAACCATCATAAATCAATCCTACAACTAGATTATGCCAAAATATTTAATCATGGCCTCCACCCTCTTGTCATAATCTCCATCTTCATTCATATGAGAGTTCCTAAGCTTGTTTGAGAGTTTCTAAGCTTGATTCAAGGCCAAAGTTCAATCTTTCTTCATCAAAGCAAGGATCTTCTTCTTATTTCTCAAGGGTTTTTCATTGGAGCTTATCATTTGGGAGTTTTTAGAGTTGCTAGTGGCTTCGTCTCAATCTTATTTTATTTTATAAGTCTTTATAGCATTGTAAGCTCTATACTACTCTTAGATTCTAACTATGAAGTTAAATATGACATGTTGCAAGTTTGAGTTTGGGCCTAAATATGATTTGTGCTTTGATTCTATCATGTTATGCATAGGTTTATTCTATGCATGTTTGAAAAGCTATCACCTTGACTTTGTTCATAGAAAGCTATGAGCTTTGATTTGAAATGTTGCATAAAGCAACATAGAAACTCTCATAACCCTTATGTTATCTTGCATATGATGTTATATGCGAATCACTAGCTATCATCCTATGTCATTTATGATCATGTTTCACCTATTTGCTAAAGTTGGATATCATGCATGTTTTGAGGCTTATAATGTAATATGCAAGTTTATGAACACATTTGCCTCATATGCCACTATGTTTAACTTGTGGCCAAACCTTATTAATTATGTCATGCTTCTAAGTTCCCCTCTTTGAGATCTATTTGCGTTTACGCGAACTTGCATGCGATGGGGTTACGTTATGGGTAAACTAAAATGACATAAAAACATGACTTGAAAAGGTGACATGAAATATGACATGTGACTATGCTTGAAACATGAACATGGACTTGGACATGACTTCTAGAAAACATGAGAATGGCCAACTCGAGGTTGGGTTGAGTTTGTAGCATAAATATACCCGGAACCGACCGTCTTAACTAGTGGCTACAAGCAATAGGACCCAATGTGAGTAGTTGGTCATGTCGCACTTGAAACCCGAGGTTAGACTAAGTTGTGGTGTAAAGCTACCCGGACCCGCCCGGCTTAACTAGTAACCACAACAAGGTCTAATGTGAGAGGTTGGGTGCATTAAATTAATTAATGCCACATGAATGGGTTAAGTCATGGACCACTTGAATACTTAACCAATTAAAAACGATGGGTTGATAGGGTTAAGTCATGAACCTTGGGTACACTTAACCAACTTGATACTTAGTTGGATAGGGTTAACCACGTTTAACCCCTTAGAAACCCTAGTTACGTGGTCCTTTTCACCAGTAACCCTCTTGGTTGTATCATGATACCCTAGGGACTAGGCTAGGGTGGGGCACGATTACTGGGCTGACATGTAAGCGACCAAAACGACGGCTGAGTAGATGCGCCGGTGTAGGTTCAGGCGGACTATGGTCGTGCACATAGTCCGGAGTTGAAAAAGCAGACACGGGCACCAGTAGATTTAGACTGTGCATGCTTGATGTGTGTCCGTGGGTGGCACCCTAGGGCTTGATACACCCTAGGGTGGACCTAGCACAGTTTGACTACACTTCGTGGTTGGGCCGTATGACACCGACACTTGACGAGTTAGGCTTTTAGGGAGCCGATCGACTAGACCGTGTTGTTGGACCTTGATTTAGGTCATCTCAGGATATTGGGCCAAGGGATCACTTCTTGCTTATACTTGACATGGGTTGGAATACTAGTACACTTGGTGCAAAATTTAACCTTGTATATGCGATGCCACATGTAACAACCCGCAAAAATCAGGACCAATTTAAAAATTTTATTTTAGAAAATTTTAATGAATTTTGACAATATAAAATAATTTATTTAAATAATAATGATCACAAATTTGATTCAAATCGAAGTTAGAATGAATGATTTAATTTTTATTATAAAAAGAGTTAGAAATAACGCGGTAGTTTGAAAAGTCAAACTTGAACTTTGACTGACCGTACAGGATGCAAAATTTAACGGATTTTAGTGAAACCAAAAATATTAGAATCTATTTAAATTTATCTTTCCAACGAATCCGAAAAATCGAAATTTCATAACGGGAATCAAAAGTTATGTCAAAATTAAAATCTAGAATGGTCGCTATGAAATTTATAAGGGCCAAAATGCTACATTTTGCAGAATAAGGAATTAGGACCCGAAACCATCTCCATTGGTTTTAGAATGTTGTTTACATATAAAAATGACTATAAGAACTTATATTTTTGAGTTTCGGAAAAATTCCACTATTTTTGGTATTTTTAAAATATTAAAATATACACCTGAAAAATAGAATTTTTGCAAACGAACTCCGAATTCGATGAAACCAGTTTCTATGGATTCGGAATATTAAAATAAGGTTAAATTCTAAAATTTATAATTTTTGGAATTATTTTGTGGCCGGTATAATTTTTACAGTGAAAAATAGCATATTTTCAGACTTCGGAAATTCATAATAAATTCATACGGACTCGGAAAATTACGAAATCAGGTTCGTTGGGTTCGTAATGACCCGAAATAATTATGTTTAAAATTTTATTAATTTTGAAATCAGCATGTATTTATAAGAATTTTTGAATTGAAGAAAACAGTTGAAAATTGAGTAATTGGGCACATAATGATATTTGGGCCCAAACCAAAATTAAACCCATGGTATATATTATCTTTTTTCTGAGTTTTAGGGCTGAAATTCGAAATGCACAGTAGCCACTCTCTTTTCTATCATTTTTTCTCAATTTCCATGGCGGCTCCCTCTTCCTCTGAAATTTGTCAAAAATAAAATCTCTTCAAAGCATAGCAAATTATATGTTTTCTCGAAGGTCTCGACGATACAAAGCTAATGGTGTAGTCGGTTTTGTCAAACAGCGCTCGGATTCGCCGGAATCTCGTCTTAAAGCTCGTTGTTTTCGAAATTCAGAAACTCAAAACGTAAATCAAGAAATTCCCGTGAATCGAGGAAGAATTAGACGAAGTCACGAACACGGAAGTTCTTCATCTACGCAAGACGAAGATGCTCAGAAAATTTCAGGCAGTTTGGAGGTGTGAGGCGGCCTGTTGGACCTGCGAGGCGAAATCCTTTCTAGGCGATTTCCCGATGATCGGAGAAGCTTTAGGGGCGGCTCTTTCTGGTGGTGATGCGTCTCGCCAAGACGAAGACATTGGCGGTGGTCCCGTGGCATCAGGTGGCCTGAGGCAGCGGCAAAGTGCGGTCAAAGTTCGGCGGTGAACAGTGTTTTTCGGTCAACGGGCTGAGGGTATTTTCTATTTTATTTTTAAATTATTTAATTAATTTCCAGAACTTTAAAATTGCATAACTCACTCATACGAAGTCGAAAATCGACGATTTCAGGTGCGTTGGGATCGTGGCGACGAGATGGACGCGTGGACACTAATTTTGTCCAATTCTGAGACAGTGAAATTTTTAGGTATTTTTCACGAATATTAATTAATTATTTAATTATGTCCAACTTTAATAAATCATAACTCTCTCGTACGAGGTCCGATTGACGAACCGTAAATTGCGTTGGACTCGTCTTTCCGAGCTCTTCGCGATGGCGCAGACCAGAGCTGAATCCGAGACAGTCAAATTTTCAGCAAAAATCAATGTGAGATTCTATTTTATAATTTATTAAATTTAAATTATTTTTCTTGTGGTTTTGATGTTTGTATGTACATGATTGTGGATTGATGATGTATGATGTCTGTTTGAGAATTGGTGATAGTTGTTTGGGTTATTATGGACAAATTGTTGTTGCATACACTGTTGATGAAATTTGTTGAATCAATAGAAACGATGTACATGATAAATTCATTTTTATTTATTTATTTAAAATGTATGGAAATTTATATTTAAATAAAAGTTACAATTTTCATTGTTGTTCAGAAAAAATGAAATTTTGTTTATGTTTACAAAGATTATAACTTTGAATGGGATTAAGAAGATTACAACTTTGTTTTTGTTCTAAAAAAAAAAAATTACAACTTTGTTTGCGTTTTTTTTTATATATAAAATTGAAACTTTATTTTGTTTTTGAAAAGAACAAACTTTATTTTGTTTATGAAAAAGAACAAAACTTTGTTTTGTTTATTGAATAAAAGTTCAAAACTTATTTTGTTTTGTTTAAAAAGAACAAAACTTTGTTTTGTTGGTAAAGATTTAAAACCTTGTTTTTGCTTATAAAAGACTGAAATTTTGTTTTGTTTATAAAGATTAAAACTTTGTTTTGGTTATAAAAATTTCATCTTTATTTTGAGACGATTATAATAAATAAAGTTTTGATATTTATTTTAGAATAATTAAAATTTTGACTTTTAATAAAAGATTTTATTTTTATTTTAAGTTAGATAAAGGAATATATTTTATGGTGAATTTGTGTCATTAAATCAAATGAAATAAAAAGGGCAATACCCAATATGTGAACATTGTTAAATTGTGCAAATTGTCTATGTTCCATTTATGCACCTGTATACACTGCCATTTACAAGCGACCCTGGCTTGTTTATGTGAGTGAACGATCAATTTTTACACATCGTCCAGAAGCACAGTTTATTTTAAATATGTGAATTGTGTTGGCTGAAACCCCACACGGGTCAAGGGTTGACTTTTGAATACACGTCACCCTTGGAATAATTAGAAATGCACTTTGGATGGATGTTCTGAAATTGTTATGTAATTAATGTTTGATTTTACGTATAATTAAATTATATGGAAATGGTGGGTCTCATTCCAATTTTGAGTAAAGTAATAAATATGCAAATTAATGAAATAAATTGGAAGTTGAAGTATTTAGATGATTTAATTTTCCATTTAAAAAGGAAATAATAAAGAAGCTTTTGAATTGACAATATTTCCTTCGAATGAAGGAAATAAATGCCCATTTATTATTCAATTAATGATATTAATTGACGCTTGAATTAAGTAGATAAAAACCTTTAACATTTGGAAGGTTATAAACAAATTATTGGAATTAGTAAATCACATTCCAATTATATTAAGAAGATTATAAATTGAAAAGATTACTTTTTATGTTAACATTAAAAATGGAAGATGGATTTCAAAATTTGAAATGTTTTTAAATCGATTTCATTTTAATATTGAAATGGTAGGTTTTAATATCACAAATTAAAACCGTTTTTTTTATAATTATTATTATTATAATATCATAATAATATGGAAAGTTAATATGTATTGAAATGGAATAATAAAGCTTTATATGAAAGAATATTTCAAGTAAGGAATGATATTAAGTAGTAGGATATTTTAAAATATAAAATATTTTAAAATAATATTCTTGGATAATATTTATAAATAAATTTTTTTAATTGTACCTGGACACGAGGTTAGGTCACATTTATGGCGGAAGTCTGCCCGGAACCAACCGGCATATCCAGCAGCCATAAATGTTGGGCCTAATGTGAGAGGTCCAAGTGCGCAAATACGAATTGGGTCAAGACACGAGGTTAAGCCCAACCTGTGGTAGAAGTCTGCCCGGAACCAACCGGCATATCCAGCATCCACAAGTTGTAGGCCTAATGTGAGAGGTCTGGCCCGCTATTAAATAATAAAATGTAAAGATAAACATAATAAATGGATAAGGAAAATGAATTGGGCTATTCAGTCAATTTTAAAATAGTAACTCCATTTTTAACCCGTATAAATTATGTTATACATTTTATAAAGGAAATCGAAGATGATTAATATTTTATTTAAGATTAAATGAAATACTCTGAAATAAATGATGTCTAATTATATATATTAAATGGGAAATTTATGAAATCTAAATTTGGGTTTATCGTGAATTATGTTTTAAATAACATTTATTCTTTAACCCGAATTTATGATAGAATTAATTCCCTAAAAATTGAATAATCATTTAATAATGACTTTGGAAGATTAAAACTAAATAAGATTTTAATTAAATCTTTAATTAGATTGAAAGGGAATTAAGTAGTTAAAATCACTGAATTTAGAAAGTGATCGAAAATGGAAAATGAACCATAAAGCAATGAATATTGTCATGTTATAAATGAATAAGTGAATGAAAACATGAAATGGTTATTTTATTTATATATTTTATATAAATAAAAGTAATGAAACTTTTATTTACTTTTCACATGTAAATAAAAAGATGAAAATAAGAAGGGAATTTTTATTTACATTTCACATGCGAATAAAAATATAAAAATATGAAATGAAACATGATTTAGAAGCATGAACCGCATATGAAAATTTAACATGTTTTAAAAAGCATGAAGTCGCATATGAAATGCATAATCAAGAAACCGCATATGAAATAAAAATTCATGTTTAGAGTAGTATTATTGCATATGAAATGAAAGGCAAATCTTGAGATAGCGTTAATATATGTATGATATTCAAACATACTTAAGGTTTATGCTACCATATTAAAAATAAATATATTTTTAAGATCATGTTCATATAGTAAAAATGAACATATTTTTGATGTCGTGTCTATATATTGAAATAAGGTCCTTTTTATTTGAAAAGAATTAAACGTTTAAAAGACTTTAATTGTATATATGTTGGCTTTAATGAAATGATATAAAATAAAATATCATTTTTATTTTGTATGATTGTTGAAATAAAAAGAATAAATTGTTAAATTATAAATTCTTTGACCCGATTAATGAATGGACAATATTTATATGCATGAAATGAATGGACAATATTTATATGCATGAAATGAATGGACGATATATATATACATGAAATGAATGGACGATATTTATATTTATAAAAGAATAAATAACGATATAGAATGGTTTGCAAATTAAATATGCGAAGATTATTTGGAAAGTCCGAGACTCATCTCATTCCAAATAATTATACGACGTTAAATCGGAAAATTGAAGACGGTGACAAGACCGACAATCTTCACATCGAACGGATGTGATGCTATTGAGGCCCATGATGGGAGTAGCTACCTTGAAGGGGCTGAGATGGTGTCCGTTCGGACGTAGCGTTGATTTGTACGGATTTGACTTTCGCTCAGACCCAGAGCATAAGTTTATAAATGGAATGTATGTCTGACGTTGTAGTCCTTTATACTACATTCGTTGATCTCTGTTAATACATATCTGCTTGGTGGTTAACACCCTTCTCTGAGACATATGAGCTTAGAGGTTATATATTGGCAGAAATCAATGGTATAGTATGGACTGACAATGTGGCATGCTAAGATGCATTGATCAAGGCTTTTGTTGAAAAGCAGGCCTTGTGGTTGATGATCAAAGCACGGCCTGTTTAGGCGTAGCTTTGTGTATAGCGTGACTTCGCGAGCCTCACACCCCGGTATGAGTCAAAAACGGGATATGGACCGTAGGGAGTGCACACGTTTCTTTCTAGCTAGAGTGGTGTCAGCGACCTGCCAGCCCTGACATTTTACTTATGTGGATGATGGATTTTGAGGCGCCTCGTTATTTTTATAGGCCGTTGGTGGTCATACTATAGGTCCAAAGGGACCGGGAAACGTGTGTTCAGGCATAACCAATCCACTGCCCATAGGCGGGGACCGGCCCTACCGCTTCCAAGGGTTCACTGCGGGGAATCCTGAGGCATTTGCTAGAGTGTCTCGAATCGGAGAGGATCTTGCCCCTAGCCTCGACTCATGATGGAATCCAAATTTCCAATACGCCCTTGCGGTTTTGATTGTAGAACTAGTATTGGCGACATGCTATATGGTAACCATGCCGTCTAGGATTGATACTTATGATTCAAATCTTTTCATTAAAACATATATACACTAATAATAATATCAAATCCGTTTTATACGTATCAAGCATCTTTTGACCATTATAAGGTAAAACCCTATCCTCTGGTGTGCGTTGCATTGTGTGATGGGACCTGGGTCTTATAATGGTTTCATTTTTCCAAAAAGACATTGCGTTATTTCTCGATTTACTTTAGTTTATGCACCGGCAATCCATTGGAGTAAACCTGTTCCGCGTTAGCGGCGTTGTCCTTGGATTTGCCTTATTACTATTAGTTAAACTAGTTAAGAATTCTCACACCAGTCCCACGACTGACCTGTAGTTTGTTTCACTTTGCAAACTCGGGTGCCCTCTTTCCACACGGGCAGTCGAGTAGCTTTTTGCAGATATCTCTCTCTTTAACAGGATCCTGGATCGAAGCCTAAAGCTGTGTCCAGAGCTTAGTAGTCTTCCGCTGTTTACTGTATTTTATTTAATGTATTAAATCTGTTGTAATTTATCTTCCGCTGTAGTTTACTTTATTTGTACTCTGATATTCTGTACTCTGATGTTATATTATTATAATGTAATAAAAGTCTGCTGTTATTGTTCTGATGTATTGTATTCCCAAAGTTAACGTATGCGAGTTTTGAACGGTCTTGGTCGATTTTGCGATCGATTAGGTCCGGGCAAAATCCGGGTCGTTACACCACACTTAATCTATCTTGTTTAACTTTTCACCAGGCCAGTTATCACCCTATGTTTCATCTCTGTTTTACATGTCCAGTTAACTTTATTAGTTTTTATACTAATAGTAGATAGCACTTACCAGTCTTTTGACTGACCCATTTTCTTTCGCCTCTTTTCTTTCGTCCCCCCCCCCCAGGTTTACAGGGTGGGAACACTAGCACCTAGCTTGGATCTTTAGATGCTTTTCTGGATAGCTCATGTACGGTTTGGACTTGAGCTTGCTATGGCTTTATTCTACCTTGGGGATAGTTACTTTATGATTTTCTTTCCAGTTTTCAGTTTATGTTGTTAGACTTTGTTTTGTGGGAAAATAATGACCAAGTACTTTGATGTAACTTGACTATGGTTTTGAAATGTTAGTTTTTATCCGCTGCTTTATTTACTCTGTTTTTACTTATATGTTCTGTCTTGTGATATCTGCATGCATGTTTACCTTGTTTAACACCCCTCCAAAGCTAGTGTGCTTGCAAGAGTGGCATTGGCGGAGGTGGGGTGTTACAATGCGTTTGATATCCATCAGTATATAACCACTGAGCTCGTACGTCTCAGAGAAGGGCGTTAAGCAAGAGAATAAATTCTCCGCCGCCAAACAGATATATATTTAATAGAAATCAATCACATAGACTAAAATCCAATGTCAGACACACAGTCCATTTACAAGTTCGTTCTGGGTCTGAACGAAACCGGAGGCACCTAGTACCCCGCATATCCATCGATCTCCAAGTAGGTCTAGACGATCACCAACTGTTTCCATCTTCTTGGGTGTACATCCCAATCAAGATCATCAGTAATCACCCAAGCGACGTGAAGACCTCCGGTCTTCGACCACCGTCTTCATCTTCGACTTATCGTCGTATCAGTTATTCAGAATGGGATAAACCCGGTCTTTCCGAATAACTCGCGTATATTTTAAATAAGTGTTACACAAACACAACATACGCCTCATTCCAATTCATCAGTCACTAACCATAAATTAATCAAGGGAATAATTCCCCAAATATTAACCCCGAAGGCCGAAACCAACATCAGATCAATATCCAGAAAACCATTCTGCTTAGCTAACCGACAGTTAGTTTCTAAATTTCACATTCATAGGGAGAGGTTCCCATTAATTTTATCAAAGATAAATTCCTTGAATTTATTCTTTAATCTTCTTTTGAATTTCGATTCAACTAGTCGGGATTAACGAACCTTACCGAAGTAATCATTTGTTTTAATTTCCCAATCCCAACCTATTCATCCCATGAAGTAAAACTGGTAATACTTCATATCTAACACCACGGTGTTATCGGTAAATTCAATTACCATTTCACGTTCAAATCTAACTAAAGATTTAACTATCGCCTGGAGCAAAACTGGTGATACTCCATTCTCGATAATTTCGATCTAATTAAAGATTCATTAAAACTCCACTTAGTTTTAATCTGTGACTGGGTTAAAGAATCAGTGTCATTTAAAACACGGTTCACGATAAACCCAAAATCACATCACATTTCAATCAGTCCCTAACCGTAAATTAGCAAGTGAGCAGTTCCCTAAGTATTAACCCCGAAGGCCGAAACCAACATCAGATCAATACCCCAGAAACCATTCAACTTAACTAACCTCCAGTTGGTTTCCGATTTCCTTAACTTCTATGGGTCTTAGAATAGTATTATTGAAGATACCGTTCACGACAACCCAAAATCACTTTCCATTAATTATCGGGTTAAAGAACAAGTGTTATTTAAAACACTATTCACGATAAACCCAAAAAGCAATATCAATTCAATTCCAATTAAATATTATTTTATTGGTACACTTCATTAAATCTAAATAAAAAGATTTAATCTTTTCTCAACTGGGTCCAAGAACAGTGTTAATGAAGATACCATTCACGGCAAACCCAAATCACATTTGATATTAAATACAAGGCTCTGAATAGAAAATATATCGGCTTATATTCAATATCAAATTCTACGACCAACAAATATCGTATTGGAAATAACGATACTAATATATCTTTCAAATTTCCATAACAATATCTGTGTAATCACGAAATCCAACATTGAAATAATCCAAAGACAATTTCGATTCAAATCCATTCCAATTCAATTATTGGAAATTCTGGTTATTTTTAAAACCCTTTTTAAATTCAATTTATTTATTTAAAAATAAATAGAATTTCAATTCTAGTTCAAAACTAGTTCATTTCGATAAAAATCTATTTTTATCTTTTCAAATATGGAGTTTTTCATCCCAATTCTTCCAAAATCATTTCTTATGATTTTACATAAATTATTGATATTTTTAATAATTTTATCAAGGCCCGTACAGTCGATTTCCATCAATGGCCATCGAACTGCACTTACAACGACCTTTTCCAAATTTGATTTGCACATAATTCCAAATACATCCGTTAGATTTCTAATTTCTAATATTTGTTAGAAAGCTCTTTTTGATACGAACCCAACGGTTCCGGTTTTAGGAGAATCCGACGGTCGGATCTCCCGTAATGTCCGTTTGAAGTCAATGGTCGAAATTCGCGAACTGCCGCGGCGCGGCGCGTTCTATTCAGGCCATTATATATATATAATATATAAATATATATAATATATACTTCGTCGATTTCAATTCAAAACGTGCTTTATAAATCGTTTTAAATTCATTTTCAAAACGGTTTCAACTTCATATTCAATTTCAAATCAAAATTGAATATTCCAATACAAATTCGTTTTAAATTCATTTCAAATCGATTTCAATTCAATTTCAATTTAATTCGAATTTCTTTTCAATTCCAATTTGAATTCAGTTCCTTTTGATTTCAATTCGAATTCAATTCTATTCAATTTAATTCGAATTTCGATTATTTTCAATATAATTCAAATTTCAAAATCACTTTCAATATAATTCAAATTTCGAAAACGCTTTCAATATACATTGAAAATTGAATAAATCGATATAAAAATCGTTCACGTCAAATTGGTGTCAATCTAATCAACACGGCTTCATATATTTCTATTTTCAAATATTCTATTTCAAATATTTCTTTTCCAAATATTTCTATTTCAAATATTTCTCTTTCAAATATTTCTATTTCAAATATTTCTATTTCAAATATTTCTGTTTCAAATATTTCTTTTTCAAATATTTCTTTTTCATGTATGGAATGAGGCCCAATCAATTACCATATAATGTTAATTATATGGATTTTCTACAGCACATGTATACAATAACAACGATGAATAATCAACCATCATCCAAAGTGCATTCTACACTGTATAAGCATCAAATATAAATATTCAACGCTTATAACAGTCTGTCAATCAATCGATCGACATACAACTAAACAATCGGGATTAGTGTACATCAAATATCATCCCAATACCTGTGTGGGGTTTCAAACAATCAAGCACAAATTTTATTCATGCAGTTGGGCGATGTGTAAAATTTATCGTCCCAATAAATATCAGTCAAATGTGTGTATATAAACAAACCGTCCGATTTGTTTATTTTTATTTCCTTTCATATACACGTTAAAAATTCTATTTTTAAATATAAAATATTTTTAACTATATAAATATTTTATTTCATTTCACATCACCTCACACAATCAACTACACATCAAAATCAAACAAACAAGCATACAAGCCGTCCATGGTCTGTGGACGACGGGTGTCGGGTGCTACTAAACACCGTCTGCATCCTAATATATATTTTAACTAGAAAATAAAATCAAAGGTGAGAAGTTCTCACCGACTAGCTAATCCAAACGCCTCGACTCTTCATATGTAGAAAATCTCCGCCGTTTCTTCTTTCATCACTTTCGTCATCCGTATTCACTACATATATAAAAATCAAAATTTTACTTCGCTATTCAATATATAAAAATTGAATTTTTACTTTGCTATTTAATATATAAAAATTGAATTTTTACTTTGCTATTTAATATATAAAAATCGCACCTTTTATATTTAAAAATCCCAACTTTGTCTAGTGAAAAATCACTACATCACTTCTTTGTCTTACAATTTTATTTATAATATATATAATAAGTTTTCAAATTTTAAAACAAAAATATATTCTTCATTTTCCGTTTTTAAAACACAAATATATAATTTCAGAATTTCTAAACAATGAAATATATAATTCAGTAGTAAAAACCAGATTTTTAACAAAGTTATTTAAGCTAAATTAATTAGACTAGAATAATTACAAAAGAAAAATCTCACTGTAAATCGTCGAACTCAGTTAGACGTGAATTTTCCACTGCCGCTCGCCACAGACGCCATCGTTGCCGGATCGGAAGCTGCCTCGCCGGAGCTGCTCGCAGGTGGTGGGGGTTCACACTAGTGGCTGGCGGTTGGGGGTCTCGAGCGATGGTGTTGGGTTGTCTTCAGGGCTTGGTTCGCAACCGAGAAGGAGAAGGGGGGAGCATCGGAGGGGGGGAGGTGTCTGAGGGGGAGGCCGGCGGTTGCTCGACGAGGGTGGAGGATCGCAAAGGGGGGCTGAACGATTGGGCGGCGGGTTTTTTTCTCTAATCCTAGATCTGACGGGGAAGAATAATAAAGGGGGTTGGGGTTTATATTATTTTTATATTAGTTTTTATATTAATTTTTAATTCCCAAAGTTGACTTTATATTCGAACTCGAAACAGGACCCAACGACTGTCGTTCATAGCTAATTACCCCCATTCCGAACACAATGGGATATGTATAGTAGGCTGATTCGATCGTTACGATCAGTTTTTGTCAAAATCAACATATAACTCTATATATTGAATTTGAACGCGCATTTCAATTTACTGGGGTCACATACTAACTCGAAAAATTCCAGAAAAATATTTTCTAGCTTCGTATTGACGATATGGTCCTAACAAAACTAGTTTCGTCAAATTCCGAGACCGTTTAAGAAATGGCCATTTTCCAGTCGATTAAAATCAACTGAAGCTAGTCAAACGCGTTTTCCTTTGCCACGCTCACATATTGATTCGAAAAATTATGAAATTTGGAATCTAGCAATAACTTGACATCACGGATCCAACAAAAGTGGTTTCGTCGAAATCCGAGGTCGTTTGCAAAATGGCTATTTTTAAGGGCCTGAATTCCATAGCGACTATTTAGAATTTTCAACTGGACATATCTTTTGATTCCCGCTATGAAATTTCAATTTTTCGGGTTCGCTGGAAAGATATTCACCAATAGATTCAAATATTTTTGGTTTCACTAAAATCCGTTTTATTTTGAATCCTGTACATCCATTTGAAGTTTGAAATCGAATTATCGAACTACCGCGCCATTTTCAATTCCTTTTATAAATATAGATAAATATTTATATTCTATCGTCGATCTATATAATATATACGTTCGAATTCTATTCAAAATAAATTTCTCGTCGTTATTATTTAAAATAATTCATTTTAAATAATCAAAATTCGCTAAAATTGCCAAAATAAAATTTTTAAATTGGCCTAGATTTCCGGGTTATTACAATTCGAATTCGTTATATATTCAATTCAATTCGAATTTCTTTTATATTCAATTCAATTATAAAAATGAATATAATCGATATAAATATCGTTCGCGTCAAAATAGCGCATCTCTAATCAACACGGCTTTATATATTTCAATAATTCCGTTATTCTATTTAACAAATGAATATTTATCCTATTCAATACGTGAATCTATATTTTTGTCAACACATGACTAATCTCAACGAATGAGTACTGTCCACGTGTGACTATTTTTGTTATTTAATATATTTTATAAAAATTATGGTATCTATCGTTTAATTTCAAATCAGACTCTAACCGTAAATTAGTAAGAGAACGATTCCTTGAATATTAACCCCGAAGGCCGAAACCAACATCAGATCAATATCCAGGAGACCACTCATCTTATCTATTTTCTAAATAGTTTCTAATTTTATATATGATAAAGATGTAAATTTTATTGTTAAAATATTTCGTTCAACACATGACTAATCTCAAAGGATGAGTACGGTCAACACATGAACCTTTATTTTATAATGATAAAGATGTAAATTTTATTGTTAAAATATTTCGTTTAACACATGACTAATCTCAACGGATGAGTACGGTCAACATGAACCTTTATTTTATAATGATAAAGATGTAAATTTTATTGTTAAAATATTTCGTTCAACACACGACTAATCTCAACGGATGAGTATGGTCAACACATGAACCTTTATTTTATAATATTCTTTATTTTCTAAATTGGAATAAGGCCCAATCAATTACCATACAAAGTTAATTATATGGATGCCATACAACACAGTATATAATAGCAACGATACATAATCAACCATCATCCAAAGTGCACTACACTGTATAAGCATCAAAAATAGATATCTAACGCTTATAACAGCCTGTCAATCAATCGATCGACATACAACTAATTACTGGGTTTGGTTGTAACAACCCGAAAATCTGGGCCAGTTTAAAATTTTTATTTTGGCAATTTTAGCGAATTTTGATTATTTAAAATGAATTATTTTAAATAATATCGACGAGAAATTTATTTAGAATATAAATCGAACGTATATATTATACGCGTCGTCGTTAGAATATAAATATTTATATATAATTATAAATAGAATTGAAAATGGCGCGGTAGTTCGATAATTCGATTTCAAACTTCAATTGAATGTACCGGGTGCAAAGCAATCCGGATTTTAGTGAAACCAAAAATGATAGGATCCAATTGATAATATCTTTCCAACGAATCCGAAAAATCAAGATTTCATATCGGGAATCAAAAGATATGTCCAGTTGAAAATTCTGAATAGTCGCTATGGAATTCAGGCCCTTAAAAATGGACATTTTGCAAATGACCTCGGATTTCGACGAAACCACTTTTGTTGGGTCCGTGATGTTAAGTTATTGCTAGGTTTCAAATTTCATAATTTTTCGAATCAATATGTGAGAGTGGTAAAGGAAAATGCATTTGACCAGTTTCAGTTGATTTTAATCGACTGGAAATTGGCCATCTTTCTAACGGTCTCAGAATTCGACGAAATTAGTTTTGTTAGGACCGTATCGTCAATACGAAGCTAGAAAATATTTTTCGAGAATTTTTAGAGTTAGTATGTGCCCCCGGTAAATTGAAATGTACGTTTAAAATTCAATATAGCAATTTAAATGTAAATTCAACAAAAACTGAATGTAACAGTCGAATCAGCTTGCGATACATATCCCATTGTGTTCAGAATGGGGGTGAAACGCTATGAACGACAGGCGGTGGGCCTCGTTTTGAGTTCGAAATAAAAAGTTGCTTTTTGAAATTTAAATAGAATAAAATAATATAAAATTTAATATAAATCCACCCCCCTCTCCTTTCTTCAAAGTCAACTCCCCCATTTATATCGTTTACCAGAAAAAAAAAGAAAAAAAAAACAAACGCCGCTTCCAATCGAACGCCGACCCTCCCACCGCCATCGCCCAACCTCCAACCGCCACCAGAGCCTCTCCGCCCCTCTCCTCCTTCTCCGCCTCGAGCTGCTGCTCCTCCTCCCCTTCTTGAAAACCGCGATAGCCCCCAAGCCCTAAACCCCGATTTACAACCCCCGATCCTCCTCCGCTACCCACCTCCAACCGCCACCAGAGACCCCTCCGCCTCGTTGAAGACCCCTCCGCCTCGTTGAAGCCCCCCCAGAACCGACGAGCCCCCCCTGTAAGTTCCTACTGTTTTATTTTTATTATTATTTACTTTAAACTGTTTTTTTTTAAAAAGAGTTATGAACTGATTTTTAGGAATTTTAAAAACTGATTTTATAATGAATTTATAAACTGATTTTTAGGATTTAAAAAACCTGATGTTTTATAAAGGAAATAAAAAACCTGATTTTTTATGAAGGAAATAAAAAACCTGATTTTTAAAAGGAAATAAAAACCTGATTTTTTATAAAGGAAATAAAAAACCTGATTTTTTAAAAGGAAATAAAAAACCTGATTTTTTAAAAGGAAATAAAAAAACCTGATTTTTTAAAAGGAAATAAAAAACCTGATTTTTAAAAGGAAATTAAAATGATATTTACTATGGAGTAGACAAAATTAAATGTGATTTTTATTATTTGGGGAGCGAATAAAAATATAATTTTTCCATATATGAATAGCGAAAATATATGGATCTTTCTTTGATTACAAATTTGGTTTTCTTTGATCTGGAAATAAATTTTCTTTGATATGAAATAATGAATTTGATTATAGAAAATATATGGTTTTTCAATTATATAAGAAATGATTTTTCATAGTAAGAAGAGGAGATTTCTTTTTATAATAAGGAAAGTCGAGATTTTTGAAAGCGAAAAGATTATATTTTTTTTATAACAAAAGGATATGATTTCTAGAAACATAAAAATATAATTTTTAATACATAGGAAAAATAAAAATATGGTTCTTATACTTTTAGAAAAATAAAGATATGGTTTTTCTTTAAATGACTTCGAAATAAAAATGTGATTTTTATCTATTGAACTTCGAAACAAGAATATGATTTTTATATATGGAATAGCGAAGTAAAAATTCGATTTTTACATAGGTAGTGAAAGCGGACAACGAAGATGACGAAGATGCGGTAGCGACGAAGGTTTCTGCAAATGAAGTGCCGTGGAGCTAGGATAGCTATCTGTGAGAATTTCTCACCTTTCAATTTATTTCTTTTCTAGTTATATATATATACTAGGATGCAGACGGTGCTTAGTAGCACCCGACACAATCGTCCACAGACCATGGACTTGTTTGTTTGGTTGCAAATAGTTAGGTTATTTGATTGAAATTGAATTGTTTGGTGAAATGAATTGATATGATTGATGTGTGAATGGCGTGGGCCTTCACTAGACCGGGGATAAGGCTAGGCCTTGTCCCGTTTCTAGTATCGTGCCGTTATGCCGCCGAAATTTTCTAAAATAAGTTAGAAAAATAAAAATATCATTTTTTTTAAAAGAATGAATTGAATAGAAATTCATATGTTGAAATAAAATGTTTTATCGTTAAAAATATAATTTTTAACGTGAAGTGAATAAAATAGAATATTCATTTACAAACCAGACGGTTTGTTTATGTACACCTATTTGAAGGACATTGATTGGGACGATAAATTTTACACATCGCCCAACTGCACAAATAAAATCTGTGTTTGATTGTTTGAAACCCCACACGGGTGTTGGGATGAAATTTGAAGTTCACTCATCCTGATTGATTAAATATGTCGATCGATTGATTGACAGGCTGTTATAAGCGTTAGATATCTATATTTGATGCTTATACAGTGTAGTGCACTTTGGTTGATGGTTGATTATTTTTCAATGCTATTATACATGTGTTGTATGAAAATCCATATAATTAACTTTATATGGTAATTGATTGGGCCTCATTCCAGTTTTAAAAATAGAAATATTTGAAATAGAAATATTCGAAATGGAATATTTGAAAATATCAATATATGAAGCCGTGTTGATTAGATTGACGCCATTTTGACGTGAACGATATTTATATCGATTTTATTCATTTTAAAATGAATATTGAAAAGTGATTTCAAAATGAAATGAATTGAAAACGATTTCGAAATGAAATGAATTGAAAGTGATTTCGAAATGAATTGAATTGAAAACGATTTCGAAATGAATTGAATTGAAAACGATTTCGAAATGAAATGAATTGAAAGTGATTTCGAAATGAAATGAATTGAAAACGATTTCGAAATGAAATGAATTGAAAACGATTTCGAAATGAATTGAATTGAAAACGATTTCGAAATGAATTGAAAATGAATTCAAATTGAATTGAAAGCAAATTGAAATGAATTCAAATTGAATTGAAATTTGAATTGAATAGAAATGAATTTTAAAACGAATTTATAGAGAAGAATTCAATTTTGATTTGAATTGAAAAGGAAGTTGAAATAGATTTTGAAATGAATTTAAAACTGTTTATATAATTCGTTTTTAAATAGAAATCGACGAAATATATTATATATATAATATAATGGCCTGAATAGAACGCGCCGCACCGCGACAGTTCGTGAATTTCGACCATTTATTTCAAACGGACATTACGGGAGATCCGACCGTCGGATTCTCCTAAAACCGGAACCGTTGGGTTCGTATCGAAAAGAGCTTTCTAACGAATATTAGAAATTCAAAATCTAACGGTTGGATTTGGAGATACGTCCAAATCAAATTCGAAAAAGGTCGCTGTAAGTGCAGTTCGATGGCCGTTGATGGAAATCGACTGTACGGGCCTTGATAAAATTATTAAAAATAGTAATAATTTGTGTAAAATCATAAGAAATGATTTGGGAAAATTTGGGATGAAAAACTCCATATTTGAAAAGATAAAAATAGATTTTTATCGAAATGAACTAGTTTTGAACTAGGAATATAATTCTATTTATTTTTAAATAAATAAATTGAATTTGAAAAGGGTTTTAAAAATAACCAGAATATCCAATGATTGCATTGGAGTGGATTTGAATCGAAATTGTCTTCGGAATATTTCGATGTTGGATTTCGTGACTATGCAGTTGTGGTTATGGAAATTTGAAAGATATAGATATATATATATCGTTATTTCCAATACGACATTTGTTAGTCGTAGAATTTGATATTGAATGTAAGCCGATATATTTTCTATTCAGAGCCTTGTATTGAATATCGAATGTGATTTGGGTTTGTCGTGAATGGTGTCTTCACTAACACTGTTCTTGAACCCAGTTGAGAAAAGATTAAATCTTTTTATTTAGATTTAATGAAGTGTACCAATTAAACGATATTTAATTGGGATTGAATTGATATTGATTTTTGGGTTTATCGTGAACAGTGTTTTAAATAACACTCGTTCTTTAACCCGATAATTAATGGAATGTGTTTTTGGGTTTATCGTGAACAGTGTTTTAAATAACACTCGTTCTTTAACCCGATAATTAATGGAATGTGTTTTTGGGTTTATCGTGAACCGTGTTTTAAATGACACTGATTCTTTAACCCAGTCGAAGATTAAAACTAAGTGGAGTTTTAATGAATCTTTAATTAGATTGAAAGGATCGAAAATGGAGTATCACCAGTTTTGCTCCAGGCGATAGTTAAATCTTTAATTAGATTTGAACGTGAAATGGTAATTGAATTTACCGATAACACTGTGGTGTTAGATATGAAGTATTTCCAGTTTTACTTCATGGGATGAATAGGTTGGGATTGGGAAATTAAAACAAATGGTTACTTCGGTAAGGTTCGCTAATCCCGACTAGTTTGAATTGATATTCAAAAAAATGGATTAAAGAATAAATTCAAGGAATTTATCTTTGATAAAATTAATGGGAACCTTTCCCTATGAATGTGAAATCAGAAACTAACCGTCGGTTAGCTAAGCAGAACGGTTTTCTGGATATTGATCTGATGTTGGTTTCGGCCTTCGGGGTTAATATTTGGGGAATTATTCTCTTGATTAATTTGTGGTTAGTGACTGATGAATTGGAATGAGGCGTATGTTGTGTTTGTGTAACACTTATTTAAAATATACGCGAGTTATTCGGAAAGACCGGGTTTATCCCATTCTGAATAACTGATACGGCGATAAGTCGAAAATGAAGACGATGGTCGAAGACCGGAAGTCTTCACGTCGTTTGGGTGATAACTAATGATCTTGATTGGGCTGTACACCCAAGAAGATGGAAACAGTTGGTGATCGTCCAGACGTACTTAGAGATGGATGGATATGCGAGGAAAGTGCCTCCAGTTTCGTTCAGACCCAGAACGGACTTGTAAATGGACTGTGTGTCTGACATTGGATTTCAGTCCGTGTGGTTGATCTCCATTAAATATATATCTGTTTGGCGGCAGAGAATTTATTCTCTTGCTTAACGCCCTTCTCTGAGACGTACGAGCTCAGGGGTTATATATTGATGGATATCAAACGCATGGAGTGAATTGCCTATGTGGCATGCCTAAGTGGCAATTGATCGAGGCTTCTGTTGAAAAGCAAAGTCTTGTGGTGATGATCAAAGCACGGCCTTTGTGGCATAGCTTTGTGTAACGTTTACCTCGCGTGTTTCACACCCGGTATGAACCAAAAACGGGAGATGGACCTCAGGGAGGGCATGCGTTTCTTTCTAGTTAGAAGTGGCGTCAGTGGTTTTACACGCCCTGACGAGTTTGACTTATGTGGTTGTTGCTGTTGCGAGGCGCCTCGGATTGATCGGTCGTTCTCGAACCGATGGAGTCATTTAGTTGGCTCATTTACGCCCCAAAGGGCAGGGAAACGTAGTGTTCAGGCATTTTAATCCACATCGGTGGACCGGCCTGACGATCCAAAGGCTTGACTGAGTACTTGCCTGAGACACGGACTAGAGCGTCTCGAATCGGTTGAGGACTATCTTTTGCCTCGGTTCATAGACGGAAATCCAATTTCCAAATACGTGACTTTGCGGTTTTATTTGTAAACCTATATATGGCGACATAGTGGCATGGGACGCTCATGTCGCCTATGATTGATACTTATGATTTGAAGTTGTTTTATACACTATGCACTTACAATAGTATCAAACAATTTGTTTTAACCGTATCAAGCATTCTTTGGCTGTTATAAGGGAAAACCCTATCCTCGGCTGCGTTACATTGTGTGATGGGACCTGGGTCTTATAACAGCTTCATTTTTCTTTATTTAGCATTGCGTTGTTTGTCTCATGCACTGGTATTCTTGGGAGGAAACCCGTTCCGTGATATACGGCGTGGTCCCTTGATTTACCTAACTTTGAAAATAAAGATTAATAACTGTTTTAGTTCTCACACCAGTCACATGACTGACCTGGAGTTTATTGTTTTAACCTAAACTCTGGGTGCCCATATTTTGACACGGGCAGCTAGTAGTTTTGGTTTTGCAGATTTATATTCACAGGATCCTGGTTTACAGCTGGAACGATATCCGGAAAGCTTTGTATCCGTATATCTACTTCTAGTTGTGTATTGTATTATTTTCCGCTGCTATGTATTTAAAATGTAATTTAAATCTCTGATATTTCTGTGTAATATTCATTTTTACTCTGTATATTCTTGTATTCTGATGCATTGTTGTAATATACAATGAAATGTTCTTCTGTATGTGTTCTGCTGTGGTTTGTTCTCGAACTATCCGACACTTTCCTTTACGGGGAAGTTGCGGGTTGTTTCATTTGGTATCAGAGCTTTGGTTTACAAAGCTCAGAGAACAAGGCACATTAGAACCATACGAAAGAATTCATCAGATATTGGATTAGTAATATCCAATTAGAATGACTCGTTAGAGATAGGATCAGTAGTACCCTAGAACGAGTGTGAAGAGTATATTTTGAAAGTGAAAACAAATTTTGTTTTGAAAATTTAAAATCAATTTTTCGTATTTGATTATCTATTTATATTGATGTGGACAATCCAGTATATATAGATTTTGCGTATACGTCTGATCCGCGTGTATTCGAAGTTTTAATATACTGGATAGATATAGAATCATACTCTAGTGGCCCGAAGATGATTCTGATGGTTGAGTACTCATCGTCAGAATTTATATTCGTGTGACGAAGGTGTGATATCTATATATTTCCTATTGACTGGTGTGAGAACCAAAATTAGATAGGGCCTATTGTTGTGAATTGGCATTAAAAACATGATTTTTGTATATGTATTAAAATTATGAATTTGAAAAGCTAATCAACTAATTGATTGATGTTTGTGTTGTTTGTTTATTTGTTTGCTAATTTTTAGCCATTTAGCCTAACAGAACCAAATATTGAATTATATCGAAAATTGGTTGCGTTTGCTTGCATATACATATATATCATTGAACAGGTCATAGCAAGGAGGCTAGAGCAGAGAATAAAATTTGGTTGCCCGACAAATAGGTACATGTTTACTACATAATTTCCTGTTTTGTTTGGGTGATGATGATTTTGTGAGCCTATTGGCTAGCCGCTTGGCTTTTTCTTTTTCTTTTTGAGATCTGAAGGACCGGGGAAGCTATTTGAAATTCCCTGATGCTCCCGGTGCAGGGGAGGTTATGGCGAAATTTTTCGAAAATTTAGGGTGTTAGCCAAATTTTTGAAATTTTGAAAATTCTCAGAAACTAAAGAGTTGGAGAATGGAAGTCAGATCGAGCGTAGAGCTGATTAATCAAACCATTTTCGACTTTGTTCCTTTTCGGGGACGAAAAGTTTTAAGTGGGGGAGATTGTAACAACCCGAAAATCTGGGCCAGTTTAAAATTTTTATTTTGGCAATTTTAGCGAATTTTGATTATTTAAAATGAATTATTTTAAATAATATCGACGAGAAATTTATTTAGAATATAAATCGAACGTATATATTATACGCGTCGTCGTTAGAATATAAATATTTATATATAATTATAAATAGAATTGAAAATGGCGCGGTAGTTCGATAATTCGATTTCAAACTTCAATTGAATGTACCGGGTGCAAAGCAATCCGGATTTTAGTGAAACCAAAAACGATAGGATCCAATTGATAATATCTTTCCAACGAATCCGAAAAATCAAGATTTCATACCGGGAATCAAAAGATATGTCCAGTTGAAAATTCTGAATAGTCGCTATGGAATTCAGGTCCTTAAAAATGGACATTTTGCAAATGACCTCGGATTTCGACGAAACCACTTTTGTTGGGTCCGTGATGTTAAGTTATTGCTAGGTTTCAAATTTCATAATTTTTCGAATCAATATGTGAGAGTGGTAAAGGAAAATGCATTTGACCAGTTTCAGTTGATTTTAATCGACTGGAAATTGGCCATCTTTCTAACGGTCTCAGAATTCGACGAAATTAGTTTTGTTAGGACCGTATCGTCAATACGAAGCTAGAAAATATTTTTCGAGAATTTTTAGAGTTAGTATGTGCCCCCGGTAAATTGAAATGTACGTTTAAAATTCAATATAGCAATTTAAATGTAAATTCAACAAAAACTGAATGTAACAGTCGAATCAGCTTGCGATACATATCCCATTGTGTTCAGAATGGGGGTGAAACGCTATGAACGACAGGCGGTGGGCCTCGTTTTGAGTTCGAAATAAAAAGTTGCTTTTTGAAATTTAAATAGAATAAAATAATATAAAATTTAATATAAATCCACCCCCCCTCTCCTTTCTTCAAAGTCAACTCCCCCATTTATATTTGTTTACCAGAAAAAAAAAGAAAAAAAAAACAAACGCCGCTTCCAATCGAACGCCGACCCTCCCACCGCCATCGCCCAACCTCCAACCGCCACCAGAGCCTCTCCGCCCCTCTCCTCCTTCTCCGCCTCGAGCTGCTGCTCCTCCTCCCCTTCTTGAAAACCGCGATAGCCCCCAAGCCCTAAACCCCGATTTACAACCCCCGATCCTCCTCCGCTACCCACCTCCAACCGCCACTAGAGACCCCTCCGCCTCGTTGAAGACCCCTCCGCCTCGTTGAAGACCCCTCCGCCTCGTTGAAGCCCCCCAGAACCGACGAGCCCCCCTGTAAGTTCCTACTGTTTTTTTTTTTATTATTTACTTTAAACTGTTTTTTTTTAAAAGAGTTATGAACTGATTTTTAGGAATTTTAAAAACTGATTTTATAATGAATTTATAAACTGATTTTTAGGATTTAAAAAACCTGATTTTTTATAAAGGAAATAAAAAACCTGATTTTTTATAAAGGAAATAAAAAACCTGATTTTTTAAAAGGAAATAAAAAACCTGATTTTTTATAAAGGAAATAAAAAACCTGATTTTTTAAAAGGAAATAAAAAACCTGATTTTTTAAAAGGAAATAAAAAAACCTGATTTTTTAAAAGGAAATAAAAAACCTGATTTTTAAAAGGAAATTAAAATGATATTTACTATGGAGTAGACAAAATTAAATGTGATTTTTATTATTTGGGGAGCGAATAAAAATATAATTTTTCCATATATGAATAGCGAAAATATATGGATCTTTCTTTGATTACAAATTTGGTTTTCTTTGATCTGAAAATAAATTTTCTTTGATATGAAATAATGAATTTGATTATAGAAAATATATGGTTTTTCAATTATATAAGAAATGATTTTTCATAGTAAGAAGAGGAGATTTCTTTTTATAATAAGGAAAGTCGAGATTTTTGAAAGCGAAAAGATTATATTTTTTTTTTATAACAAAAGGATATGATTTCTAGAAACATAAAAATATAATTTTTAATACATAGGAAAAATAAAAATATGGTTCTTATACTTTTAGAAAAATAAAGATATGGTTTTTCTTTAAATGACTTCGAAATAAAAATGTGATTTTTATCTATTGAACTTCGAAACAAGAATATGATTTTTATATATGGAATAGCGAAGTAAAAATTCGATTTTTACATAGGTAGTGAAAGCGGACAACGAAGATGACGAAGATGCGGTAGCGACGAAGGTTTCTGCAAATGAAGTGCCGTGGAGCTAGGATAGCTATCTGTGAGAATTTCTCACCTTTCAATTTATTTCTTTTCTAGTTATATATATACTAGGATGCAGACTGTGCTTAGTAGCACCCGACACAATCGTCCACAGACCATGGACTTGTTTGTTTGTTTGGTTGCAAATAGTTAGGTTATTTGATTGAAATTGAATTGTTTGGTGAAATGAATTGATATGATTGATGTGTGAATGGCGTGGGCCTTCACTAGACCGGGGATAAGGCTAGGCCTTGTCCCGTTTCTAGTATCGTGCCGTTATGCCGCCGAAATTTTCTAAAATAAGTTAGAAAAATAAAAATATCATTTTTTTTAAAAGAATGAATTGAATAGAAATTCATATGTTGAAATAAAATGTTTTATCGTTAAAAATATAATTTTTAACATGAAGTGAATAAAATAGAATATTCATTTACAAACCAGACGGTTTGTTTATGTACACCTATTTGAAGGACATTGATTGGGACGATAAATTTTACACATCGCCCAACTGCACAAATAAAATATGTGTTTGATTGTTTGAAACCCCACACGGGTGTTGGGATGAAATTTGAAGTTCACTCATCCTGATTGATTAAATATGTCGATCGATTGATTGACAGGCTGTTATAAGCGTTAGATATCTATATTTGATGCTTATACAGTGTAGTGCACTTTGGTTGATGGTTGATTATTTTTCAATGCTATTATACATGTGTTGTATGAAAATCCATATAATTAACTTTATATGGTAATTGATTGGGCCTCATTCCAGTTTTAAAAATAGAAATATTTGAAATAGAAATATTCGAAATGGAATATTTGAAAATATCAATATATGAAGCCGTGTTGATTAGATTGACGCCATTTTGACGTGAACGATATTTATATCGATTTTATTCATTTTAAAATGAATATTGAAAAGTGATTTCGAAATGAAATGAATTGAAAACGATTTCGAAATGAAATGAATTGAAAGTGATTTCGAAATGAATTGAATTGAAAACGATTTCGAAATGAATTGAATTGAAAACGATTTCGAAATGAAATGAATTGAAAGTGATTTCGAAATGAAATGAATTGAAAACGATTTCGAAATGAAATGAATTGAAAACGATTTCGAAATGAATTGAATTGAAAACGATTTCGAAATGAATTGAAAATGAATTCAAATTGAATTGAAAGCAAATTGAAATGAATTCAAATTGAATTGAAATTTGAATTGAATAGAAATGAATTTTAAAACGAATTTATAGAGAAGAATTCAATTTTGATTTGAATTGAAAAGGAAGTTGAAATAGATTTTGAAATGAATTTAAAACTGTTTATATAATTCGTTTTTAAATAGAAATCGACGAAATATATTATATATATAATATAATGGCCTGAATAGAACGCGCCGCACCGCGACAGTTCGTGAATTTCGACCATTTATTTCAAACGGACATTACGGGAGATCCGACCGTCGGATTCTCCTAAAACCGGAACCGTTGGGTTCGTATCGAAAAGAGATTTCTAACGAATATTAGAAATTCAAAATCTAACGGTTGGATTTGGAGATACGTCCAAATCAAATTCGAAAAAGGTCGCTGTAAGTGCAGTTCGATGGCCGTTGATGGAAATCGACTGTACGGGCCTTGATAAAATTATTAAAAATAGTAATAATTTGTGTAAAATCATAAGAAATGATTTGGGAAAATTTGGGATGAAAAACTCCATATTTGAAAAGATAAAAATAGATTTTTATCGAAATGAACTAGTTTTGAACTAGGAATATAATTCTATTTATTTTTAAATAAATAAATTGAATTTGAAAAGGGTTTTAAAAATAACCAGAATATCCAATGATTGCATTGGAGTGGATTTGAATCGAAATTGTCTTCGGAATATTTCGATGTTGGATTTCGTGACTATGCAGTTGTGGTTATGGAAATTTGAAAGATATAGATATATATATATCGTTATTTCCAATACGACATTTGTTAGTCGTAGAATTTGATATTGAATGTAAGCCGATATATTTTCTATTCAGAGCCTTGTATTGAATATCGAATGTGATTTGGGTTTGTCGTGAATGGTGTCTTCACTAACACTGTTCTTGAACCCAGTTGAGAAAAGATTAAATCTTTTTATTTAGATTTAATGAAGTGTACCAATTAAACGATATTTAATTGGGATTGAATTGATATTGATTTTTGGGTTTATCGTGAACAGTGTTTTAAATAACACTCGTTCTTTAACCCGATAATTAATGGAATGTGTTTTTGGGTTTATCGTGAACAGTGTTTTAAATAACACTCGTTCTTTAACCCGATAATTAATGGAATGTGTTTTTGGGTTTATCGTGAACCGTGTTTTAAATGACACTGATTCTTTAACCCAGTCGAAGATTAAAACTAAGTGGAGTTTTAATGAATCTTTAATTAGATTGAAAGGATCGAAAATGGAGTATCACCAGTTTTGCTCCAGGCGATAGTTAAATCTTTAATTAGATTTGAACGTGAAATGGTAATTGAATTTACCGATAACACTGTGGTGTTAGATATGAAGTATTTCCAGTTTTACTTCATGGGATGAATAGGTTGGGATTGGGAAATTAAAACAAATGGTTACTTTGGTAAGGTTCGCTAATCCCGACTAGTTTGAATTGATATTCAAAAAAATGGATTAAAGAATAAATTCAAGGAATTTATCTTTGATAAAATTAATGGGAACCTTTCCCTATGAATGTGAAATCAGAAACTAACCGTCGGTTAGCTAAGCAGAACGGTTTTCTGGATATTGATCTGATGTTGGTTTCGGCCTTCGGGGTTAATATTTGGGGAATTATTCTCTTGATTAATTTGTGGTTAGTGACTGATGAATTGGAATGAGGCGTATGTTGTGTTTGTGTAACACTTATTTAAAATATACGCGAGTTATTCGGAAAGACCGGGTTTATCCCATTCTGAATAACTGATACGGCGATAAGTCGAAAATGAAGACGATGGTCGAAGACCGGAAGTCTTCACGTCGTTTGGGTGATAACTAATGATCTTGATTGGGCTGTACACCCAAGAAGATGGAAACAGTTGGTGATCGTCCAGACGTACTTGGAGATGGATGGATATGCGAGGAAAGTGCCTCCAGTTTCGTTCAGACCCAGAACGGACTTGTAAATGGACTGTGTGTCTGACATTGGATTTCAGTCCGTATGGTTGATCTCCATTAAATATATATCTTTTTGGCGGCAGAGAATTTATTCTCTTGCTTAACGCCCTTCTCTGAGACGTACGAGCTCAGGGGTTATATATTGATGGATATCAAACGCATGGAGTGAATTGCCTGTGTGGCATGCCTAAGTGGCAATTGATCGAGGCTTCTGTTGAAAAGCAAAGTCTTGTGGTGATGATCAAAGCACGGCCTTTGTGGCGTAGCTTTGTGTAACGTTTACCTCGCGTGTTTCACACCCGGTATGAACCAAAAACGGGAGACGGACCTCAGGGAGGGCATGCGTTTCTTTCTAGTTAGAAGTGGCGTCAGTGGTTTTACACGCCCTGACAAGTTTGACTTATGTGGTTGTTGCTGTTGCGAGGCGCCTCGGATTGATCGGTCGTTCTCGAACCGATGGAGTCATTTAGTTGGCTCATTTACGCCCCAAAGGGCGGGGAAACGTAGTGTTCAGGCATTTTAATCCACATCGGTGGACCGGCCCTGACGATCCAAAGGCTTGACTGAGTACTTGCCTGAGACACGGACTAGAGCGTCTCGAATCGGTTGAGGACTATCTTTTGCCTCGGTTCATAGACGGAAATCCAATTTCCAAATACGTGACTTTGCGGTTTTATTTGTAAACCTATATATGGCGACATAGTGGCATGGGACGCTCATGTCGCCTATGATTGATACTTATGATTTGAAGTTGTTTTATACACTATGCACTTACAATAGTATCAAACAATTTGTTTTAACCGTATCAAGCATTCTTTGGCTGTTATAAGGGAAAACCCTATCCTCGGCTGCGTTACATTGTGTGATGGGACCTGGGTCTTATAACAGCTTCATTTTTCTTTATTTAGCATTGCGCTGTTTGTCTCATGCACTGGTATTCTTGGGAGGAAACCCGTTCCGTGTTATACGGCGTGGTCCCTTGATTTACCTAACTTTGAAAATAAAGATTAATAACTGTTTTAGTTCTCACACCAGTCACATGACTGACCTGGAGTTTATTGTTTTAACCTAAACTCTGGGTGCCCATATTTTGACACGGGCAGCTAGTAGTTTTGGTTTTGCAGATTTATATTCACAGGATCCTGGTTTACAGCTGGAACGATATCCGGAAAGCTTTGTATCCGTATATCTACTTCTAGTTGTGTATTGTATTATTTTCCGCTGCTATGTATTTAAAATGTAATTTAAATCTCTGATATTTCTGTGTAATATTCATTTTTACTCTGTATATTCTTGTATTCTGATGCATTGTTGTAATATACAATGAAATGTTCTTCTGTATGTGTTCTGCTGTGGTTTGTTCTCGAACTATCCGACACTTTCCTTTACGGGGAAGTTGCGGGTTGTTTCATTGGTGTATGTCGTATTTTATCCCAATACCCCTGTGGGGTTTCAAACAATCAAACACAGATTTTATTTGTGCAGTTGGGCGATGTGTAAAATTTATCGTCCCAATCAATGTCTTTCAAACAGGTGTACATAAACAAACCGTCCGGTTTGCAAATGAATATTTATTTATTCACATTCACGTTAAAAATTATATTTTTATCAACCAAATAATTCATTTCAACACATTTACAATTTATTATCGATTTCACATCAACATCACAAACAATTTTCACAACACATCAATCAAACAAACAAGCCATCCATGGTCTGTGGATGACGGGTGTCGGGTGCTGCTAAGCACCGTCTGCATCCTAGTATATATCATAAACTAGAAAACAAAATAAAAAGGTGAGAAGTTCCCACCAAAGCTATCCCAACTCCATGATTATTTATTTCTGAATGATTTGAATTTGTTTCCCGCACGTCGTGTCCTCCACCGTGGTTTCAACCAAATCTGGTTCACACAGTTTATATTAAAAACCATATTTTTAATTCGCTACCCACATAAAAAGAATATTTTTATGCTCTCTATTATATAAAAATCGAATTTTTATATTCTCTACCATATAAAAATCATATTTTTAATCTTAAAATCTAATAAAAATCGTATTTTTATTATCACACTTATATAAAAATTATATTTTTAACTTCCTACTTATATAAAGATCGAATTTTTATTATCTATATAATATAAAAATCGTATTTTTATAATCTCTACTATATAAAAATCGTATTTTTATTCTTCACATAATATAAAAATTATATCTTTATATTCCTAACTTCCTAATACGTAAAGTTCATATTTTTATAACACCATGTATATATATATAAACCATATTTATATCTCGCTTCTATCTACATAAAGATCACATCTTTACATTGGTATATATATAAATGATAATTTTTCATAAAAGTGATATTTTTATTTACTTACACATGATTACCTCACATAAAAATGATATTTTTATTCACATGAAAATGATTACTTTATAGAAATAAAGAGAAAACTCACTTTTCATCAATGGTGGTGGTTGGAGAAAGCTCGGGGAGGGGCGCCTGGGTAGGGGATGGTGGCGCTGCCAGTGGGAGGTGGCTCTCCGGCTAGCAGCGGGCCCCTAGGGGTGGCAGCTAGGGTAAAATTGAAGAAAAAGGTGAAAGGGAAGAGGTGTGGAGGAGCACGGAGGGTGTGGGTGGTGGTTGGTGGCCTACGTCGGCCCTAGGAAGTGGTGGCGGCGGTAGTGACTCGTGGGGGAGGCTACAGTCGGGTGTAGGGCATCGGGGTTCACCGTTTTTGGGGCTTTGGCAAGTGATGGACGGAGGCAGGGGAAGAGACGCGAGGGGGAGGAAGCGCTCCAGCTCTGGTGGCGCGATAGGCGGCGGTTCGCACCTGTCAATCTCCTTTCTTGCCCTCTTTTTTTTATTCTGATCGTGAAATGGAATGGAGAGAGGGGGGGGGGTATTGAAAAAGTTTTATATTATTTTATTTAATTTATTCTATAAATCAACTTTTTATTTTGAATTCAAAATCGAACCCACCGACTGTCGTCTCTATCTAAATACCCCCATTCCGAACACAATAGGATATGTTTCGTAATCCAATTCGACTGTTTCGATACGTTTTGCTTTAAATTAAAACATAAATCAATGTATATTCAATTTAAACGTACATTTCAATTTACCGGGGCCACATACTAACTTTAAAAATTCCCGAAAAATTATTTCTAGCATCGTATTGACGATACGGTCCTAACAAAACTAATTTCGTCGAATTCTGGGATCATTTGAAAAATGGCCATTTTCTAGTCGATTAAAATCAACTGAAACTGGCCAAACGCGTTTTCCTTTGCCACGCTCACATATTGATTCGAAAAATTATGAAATTTGAAACCTAGAAATAATTTGACATCACGGATCCAACAAAAGTGGTTTCGTTGAAATCTGAGGTTATTTGCAAAATTTCCATTTTTAAGGGCCTGAATTCCATAGCGACTATTCTGAATTTTCAACTGGACATATCTTTTGATTCCCGCTATGAAATCTTGATTTCTCGGATTCGTTGGAAAGACATTCTCAATTAGATCCTATTATTTTTGGTTTCACTAAAATCCGGTTTATTTTGCACCCGGTATGTTCATTTGAAGTTTGAAATCGAATTATCGAACTACCGCGCCATTTTCAATTCCTTTTATAATTATAAATAATTATTTATATTCTAACGACGATTCAAATAAATATATACGTTTGAATTCTATTAAAAATAATTTTCTCGTCGTTACTATTTAAAATAATTCATTTTAAATATTCAAAATTCGCTAAAATTGCCAAAATAAAAATTTTTAATTGGCTCAGATTTCCGGGTTGTTACAATCTCCCCCACTTAAAACTTTTCGTCCCCGAAAAGGAACGAAGCCGAAAGTTGTTTAACAATTCAACTCAACTTCCAGTATTTTGATTACGGCTTAAGTTCTTCAACTTTTCAGTTTCTAAGAACTTTTCAAATTTTTCAAAAATTTGGCTAACACCCTAAATTTTCGAAAAATTTCGCCATAACCTCCCCTGCACCGGGAGCACCGGGAAAATCCCAAAATTGCCATATAGGCCCTCTGATCTCAAAAAGAAAAAGAAAAAGCCAAGCGGCTAACCAATCGGCTCATAAAATCATCATCACCCAAACAAAACAGTAAATTATGATAAACATGTACCTATTTGTCGGGCAAACAAATTTTATTCCTCTGCTCTAGCCTCCTTGCTATGACCCGTTCAATGTAAATACATGTATATGCAAGCAAATGCGACAAATTTTCAATACAGTTCAATATTTGATTCTATTAGACGTAATGGTTCAAAATTATCAAACAAATAAACAAACAACACAAACATCAATCAATTAGTGGATTAACGTTTCAAATTCATAATTTTGATATATAGTCAAAATCATGTTTTTAATGCCAAATCACAACAAATAAAATTATGTAGTTTTGGTTCTCACACCAGTCGAATGGAAATATATAGATATCACACCTTCTAAACACGAACATAAATATTGATGATGCCATGGTCATTATCAACATCATCTCCGAGCGACTAGAATGTGATTCTATATCCATCCAGTATATTAAAACTTCGAATATACGTTCATGACGCGTATACGCGAAATCTTTATATATTGAATTGTCCAAATTCAAAAGAAATAAATATTCAAATACGTTTAAAACGATTCAAAATTCAAAACAAAATTGTTTTCATTTGAAAAATATACTCTTCACACTCGTTCTAGGATACTATTGATCCTATCTCTAACGAGTCATTCTAATTGGATATTACTAATCCAATGTCTGATGAATTCTTTCGTATGGTTCCAATGTGTCTTGTTCTCGAGCTCTGTAAACCAAAGCTCTGATACCAACTGTAAGGACCCGTTACTTCCCCGTGAAGGAAAGCGCGGATACTTTGAGGACAAGACCAATCAGAACGTAGACAGAAGAACATTTCATTGCTATTACAACAATTCCATCAGATACAAAAATATACAGAGTATAATTGAATAAATTACATTCGATAAATATCAGAGATTACAATAAATTACATAGCAGCGGAAAATAATACAAAGCACAACTGAAGGTGATATACGGATACAGAGCTTTCCGGATATCATTCCAGCTGTAAACCAGGATCCTGTGAATATAAATCTGCAAAACCAAAACTACTAGCTGCCCGTGTCGAAAATAAGGGCACCTAGAGTTTAGGTTAAAACAATAAACTCTAGGTCAGTCATGTGACTGGTATGAGAACAAAAACAGTTATTTAAAACTTTACTTTAAAAGAGAGTAATTCAAGGGACCACGCCGTATAACACGGAACGGGTTTCCTCCCAAGAATACCAGTGCATAGAATAAACAACGCAATGCTTTTGCGAAAAATGAAGCTATTATAAGACCTAGGTCCCATCACACAATGCAACGCAAGCCGGAGGATAGGGTTTTACCTTATAACAGCCAAACATGCTTGGTACGTTTAAAAACAAATCATTTGATACTATAATAAGTATATAGTGTCAAAATAATTTCAATCATAATTATCAATTATAGACGGCATAGCATCCCATGCTACTATGTCGCCATACTAGGCTCTAAAATAAAGCCGAAATATCTCGTATTGGAAATTGGATTTCCATCATGAGTCGAGGCAAGGGGCAAGCTCCTCTCCGATTCGAGGCACTCTAGCAAATGTCCCAGGACTACACACTCTGCGCAACCACTTGGATCGGTTGGGCCGGTCCTCTCTTACGTTTGAGGATTGGCAATTCCTGAACACACGTTTCCCGGCCCTATCAGACCTAATATTGAGGCACCTCATTCCAACAACCACAAAGGTGAAAAGTATATAAATGTCAAGGCTAGTAAGTCACTGACACCACCAAAGCTAGAAAGAAACGTCGTGTTCTCCCAACGGTCTGTATCCCGTTTTTGACTCATACCGAAGTGTGAGGCTCGCGAATTCACATTATACACAAAGCTGCGCCACAAAGGCCGTGCTTTGATCATCAACCACAAGACTTTGATTTTCAACAAAAACCTTGATCATTTGCCACTCAGGCATGCCACACTGGCAATTCATGCCATGCGACTGATGTCCATCGATATACAACCTCTGAGCTCGTACGTCTCAGAGAAGGGCGTTAAGCAAAAGAATAAATTCTCCGCCGCCAAACAGATGTATATTTAATAGAGATCAATCAACATATAATAAAATCCAATGTCAGACACACAGTCCGTTTACAAGTTCGTTCTGGGTCTGAACGAAACCGGAGGCACTTTCCTCGCATATCCATCGATCTCCAAGTACGTCTGGATGACCACCAACTGATTCCCTCATCTTGGGTGTACAGCCCAATCAAGATCATCAGTAATCACCCAAACGATGTGAAGACTTCCAGTCTTCGACCACCGTCATCATCTTCGACTTATCGTCGAATCAGTTATTCAGAATGGGTATAAACCCGGCCTTTCCGAACAACCCGCGTATATAGTAAACAAATGTTACACAAACACAACATACGCCTCATTCCAATTCAGCAACCACTAACCGTAAATCAGCAAGAGAACAATTTCCCAAATATTAACCCCGAAGGCCGAAACCAACATCAGATCAATACCGCAGAAACCATTCTTCTTAGCTAACCTATAACTAGTTTCTAAATTTCATAATCTTAGGGAAAGTTTCCCATTAATTTATCAAAGATAAATTCTTTAAATTTATTCTTTAATCTTCCTTTGGATGTCATTTCAAACCAAATTATGGTTTTCCAAACTAGTCGAGATTAGCGAACCACACCGAAGTAATTATTTATTTTATTTCCCAATCCCAACCTATTCATCACATGAAGAAAAACTGGTAATACTCCATATCTAACACCACGGTGTTATCGGTAAAATTAATTACCATTTCACGTTCAAATCTAATTAAAGATTTAACTATCGCTTTGGAGCAAAACTGGTAATACTCCATTCTCGCTCACTTTCCAAATTTGATAATTAAAATTATTAATTCACATTTCAATCTAATTGCAGATTCATTAAAATTCCTTTTACTGGGTTAAAAAACTAATGTCATTTAAAACACAGTTCACGATAAACCCAAATCACATTCTATTTCTTATCGGGTTAAAGAACCAGTGTTATTTAAAACACCGTTCACGATAAACCCCCAAATCAATTCCAATCAAATATATTAGAAATTCCGATTATTTGAAACCCCTTTTAAATCCAATTTATTTATTTAGAAATAATTGGGTTTTAAATTTAGTTCAAAACTAGTTCATTTCGATAAAAATCCATTTTTATCTTTACAAATGTGGGATTTTTCATCCTAGTTCTTCAAAAATCATTTCTTATAATTCTACACAAATTATTACTATTTTTGATAATTTTATCATGGCCCGTACAGTCGATTTCCAACAACGGCCATCGAACTGCACTTACAGCGACCTTTTCCGAATTTGATTTGGACGTATCTCCAAATCCAACTATTAAATTTCAAATTTATGATATTCTTAGAAAGCTCTTTTCGATACGAACCCAACGGTTCCGGTTTTAGGAGAATCCGACGGTCGTATCTCCCGTAATATCCGTTCGAAGTCAATGGTCGAAATTCGCGAACTGCCGCGGCGCGGCGCGTTCTATTCAGGCCATTATATTATATATATAATATATATTTCATCGATTTCTATTTAAAATGAATTTTATAAATAGTTTTAAATTCGTTTCAAAAACAATTTCAACTTCCATTTCAAATTCAAATCAAAATTGAATTTTTTCTTATAAATTCATTTTAAATTCTTTTCAATTCAATTCAAATTTCAATTCAATTTGAATTCATTTCAAATCGATTTTTATTCTATTTCAATTCATTTTCAATTCAATTCGAATTCGTTTTATATTCAATTCAATTCGAATTCGTTATATATTCAATTCAATTCGAATTCGTTATATATTCTATTCAATTCGAACTTCTTTTATATTCAATTCAATTCGAATTCGTTATACATTCAATTCAATTCGAATTTCTTTTATATTCAATTCAATTATAAAAACGAATATAATCGATATAAATATCGTTCGCGTCAAAATAGCGCATCTCAAATCAACACGGCTTTATATATTTCAATAATTCCGTTATTCTATTCAACAAATGAATATTTATCCTATTCAATACATGAATCTATATTTTTGTCAACACATGACTAATCTCAACGAATGAGTACTGTCCACGTGTGACTATTTTTGTTATTTAATATATTTTATAAAAATTATGGTATCTATCGTTTAATTTCAAATCAGACTCCAACCGTAAATTAGTAAGAGAACGATTCCCTGAATATTAACCCCGAAGGCCGAAACCAACATCAGATCAATATCCAGGAGACCACTCATCTTATCTATTTTCCAATTAGTTTCTAATTTTATATATGATAAAGATGTAAATTTTATTGTTAAAATATTTCGTTCAACACATGACTAATATCAACGGATGAGTATGGTCAACACATGAACCTTTATTTTATAATGATAAAGATGTAAATTTTATTGTTAAAATATTTCGTTCAACACATGACTAATCTCAACGGATGAGTACGGTCAACACATGAACCTTTATTTTATAATAATAAAGATGTAAATTTTATTGTTAAAATATTTCGTTCAACACATGACTAATCTCAACGGATGAGTACGGTCAACACATGAACCTTTATTTTATAATATTCTTTATTTTCTAAATTGGAATGAGGCCCAATCAATTACCATACAAAGTTAATTATATGGATTCCATACAACACATGTATATAATAGCAACGATACATAATCAACCATCATCCAAAGTGTACTACACTGTATAAGCATCAAATATAGATATCTAACGCTTATAACAGCCTGTCAATCAATCGATCGACATACAACTAATTACTAGGATTGGTGTATGCGGTATTTTATCCCAATACCCGTGTGGGGTTTCAAACAATCAAACACAAATTTTATTTGTGCAGTTGGGCGATGTGTAAAATTTATCGTCCCAATCAATGTCCTTCAAATAGGTGTACATAAACAAATCGTCCGGTTTGTAAATGAATATTTATTTATTTACATTCACGTTAAAAATTATATTTTTAACGACCAAATAATTCATTTCAACGCATTTACAATTTATTATCGATTTCACATCAACATCACAAACAATTTTCACAACACATCAATCAAACAAACAAGCCATCCATGGTCTGTGGATGGCGGGTGTCGGGTGCTGCTAAGCACCGTCTACATCCTAGTATATATCATAAACTAGAAAACAAAATAAAAAGGTGAGAAGTTCTCACCAAAGCTATTCCAACTCCATGATTATTTATTTCTGAATGATTTGAATTTGTTTCCCACACGTCGTGTCCTCCACCGTGGTTTCAACCAAATCTGCTTCACATAGTTTATATTAAAAACCATAATTTTAATTCGTTACCCACATAAAAAGAATATTTTTATGCTCTCTATTATATAAAAATCGAATTTTTATATTCTCTACCATATAAAAATCATATTTTTAATCTTCAAATCTAATAAAAATCATATTTTTATTATCATACTTATATAAAAATTATATTTTTAACTTCCTACTTATATAAAGATCGAATTTTTATTATCTATATAATATAAAAATCGTATTTTTATAATTTTTACCATATAAAAATCGTATTTTTATTCTTCACATAATATAAAAATTATATCTTTATATTCCTAACTTCCTACTAAGTAAAGTTCATATTTTTATAACACCATGTATATATATATATATAAACCATATTTATATCTCGCTTCTATCTACATAAAGATCACATCTTTACATTGGTATATATATATATATATGATAATTTTTCATAAAAATGATATTTTTATTTACCTACACATGATTACCTCACATAAAAATGATATTTTTATTCACATGAAAATGATTACTTTATAGAAATAAAGAGAAAACTCACTTTTCATCGTTGGTGGTGGTTGGAGAAAGCTCGGGGAGGGGCGCTTGGGCAGGAGATGGCGGCGCAGCCAGTGGGAGGTGGCTCTCCGGCCAGCAGCGGGCCCCTAGGGGTGGCAGCTAGGGTTAAATTGAAGAAAAAGGTGAAAGGGAAGAGGAGTGGAGGAGCACGGAGGGTGTGGGTGGTGGTTGGTGGCCTGCGTCGGCCCTAGGAAGAGGTGGCGGCGGCAGTGACTCGTGGGGGAGGCTACAATCAGGTGTAGGGCATCGGGATTCGCCGTTTTTGGGGCTTTGGCAAGTGATGGACGGAGGCAGGGGAAGAGATGCGAGGGGGAGGGAGCGCTCCAGCTCCGGCGGCGCGATAGGCGGCGGTTCGCCCCTGTCGATCACCTTTCTTGCCCTCTTTTTTTTTATTCTGATCGTGAAATGGAAAGGAGAGAGAGGGGGGGTTATTGAAAAAGTTTTATATTATTTTATTTAATTTATTCTATAAATCAACTATTTATTTTGAATTCAAAATCGAACCCACCGACTGTCGTCCCAAACTAAATACCCCCATTCCAAATACAATAGGATATGTTTCGTAATGCAATTCGACTGTTTTGATACGTTTTGCTTTAAATTAAAACATAAATCAATGTATATTCAATTTAAACGTACATTTCAATTTACCGGGGCCACATACTAACTCTAAAAATTCCCGAAAAATTATTTCTAGCATCGTATTGACGATACGGTCCTAACAAACCTAATTTCATCGAATTCTGGGATCGTTTGAAAAATGGCCATTTTCCAGTCGATTAAAATCAACTAAAACTGGCCAAACGCGTTTTCCTTTGCCACGCTCACATATTGATTCGAAAAATTATGAAATTTGAAACCTAGCAATAATTTGACATCACGGATCCAACAAAAGTGGTTTCGTCGAAATCTGAGGTCGTTTGCAAAATTTCCATTTTTAAGGGCCTGAATTCCATAGCGACTATTCTGAATTTTCAACTGGACATATCTTTTGATTCCCGCTATGAAATCTTGATTTCTCGGATTCGTTGGAAAGATATTCTCAATTAGATCCTATTATTTTTGGTTTCACTAAAATCCGGTTTATTGTGCACCCGGTATGTTCATTTGAAGTTTGAAATCGAATTATCGAACTACCGCGCCATTTTCAATTCCTTTTATAATTATAAATAATTATTTATATTCTAACGACGATTCAAATAAATATATACGTTCGAATTCTATTAAAAATAAATTTCTTGTTGTTACTATTTAAAATAATTCATTTTAAATATTCAAAATTCGCTAAAATTGCCAAAATAAAATTTTTAAATTGGCTCAGATTTTCGGGTTGTTACAAATGGGTTCTAATAGATCTATATTTTTTAGATCTACTTATTTTTATTGACCCTACATACGTGTCTAGATTTATTCTTTCAATTTTTTCTGGATCTAATTTGACTTTTCCAAATCCAAATTGATGGAGATTCGATTATATATGTATTGTTTACACTATTGATGGTATATAGGTAGATCTAATTTTATCTTTTCTGATCTACTATGACTTTCCGTATGTAATTCTTTTGGAAAGACTGTAGATAGAATATCTCTTAAAAAATGATTTTTTTTTATGTATACCCAACAAAGACAGAATATCTTTTGAAAAAAAAGATTTTTTTACATATATCCAGCAGAATTATGGGTATGAAATATAACTATGCAGCATTTAAATTCAATTGCAATATTTATTTATTACTGGAAGTGAGATTGAAAATTCATGATGTAAACACATTCTTTTAAATGAGGAACCTGAAGTTCATATGTAAATAAGGAATCTGAAGTTCATATGCAAATGACCTAAGGTTTATACGACCTAAAATTCATATAAAATTATGTTATAATGTACTTTTTTCCTTCACTAATATTTTTACTACTGAGTTTTTGTTAGTAAAGTTTTTAATGAGGCATTATCTTTATCCTGAAGTATCAACCCTTACTGTATCATTGTAAAACATGTTACCTAAAGATGAAATGCATTCTTTTTTTGTTGTTTATGATTTTCCCATAGGGTTTTTCATAAAAAGGTTTTTAATAAGGCATCAAACTCTTTTAAGGAACATCATTTTAATATGATATACATAATGTCAAATGTTGTACTCTTTTTTCGTTCAAGGTTTTTCTCATTGGGTTTTCCTGATAGAGTTTTAAAGGCAACAGACAATAGTTGTATCGACTGAACGGATATATTCAAACAAGATAATAATAAGGGGGAGCAATCATCATATATATTTTAAAAGGGACAATTTCAAGTTAGCAGAGCATTCAATATTTTGAACACCCATATTCAAGGGGGAGTGTTGTAATATATAAAAGTGAATATGCTTTTGTAATATTTTGTTTAGTCCCACATCATGGGGATAAGATTAACATTAGCTTTAAAGCCTATACATAAAGGAGCCAATGTATTAGTAATTAGATACACCTGAATCAGTAGAAATTAAAGTTTCTCCTTATCTCTTTTGTTCTCTCTAATGGCTTCTCTTTATTTTATGTTTTGTTTTATTTTATAACAGTTTCCTCCTTTTTCTTGTTCTTCTTGCTTTCTGTGTTGCATGGCAAAGCGAAAACTTGCAATGTTGCTGTATTTCTGAAATTGAATCGGTTTCCACATGGTACTATATTCTTCAGACCAGTATCTCTGTATTTGTATCTTGCATTTGCTAACCCTGAAATCATTAAGGATAAGTATTCTAAAGCCGATATGCATGGATAGTGGATTATTTAGTATATATATATATTATAGTTTGTCTTATAAACTTTTATCTTTTTATCCAACATTTGTTTTTTATATTTAGAAGAGGTAATCTGATGTTTTGATCATAATATAAACTAAATGTACACTTAAATTATGTATGGCGTACAATAACCTCAAATGGCCATTATAATATATGATTATAGTAATATGCAGTAATTATAATTGTAATTAAAAAATAAAAAGAAAGAATTATTAAGAAGTTATGAATATTTTATATTTTGTTATAAAATATTAGGACACTTTGTTTTTTTTACAGAAATCAGTTTGATCTTAACTTGGACTGCGATTAGCCCAAGGAATTACAAGGCAATAAGCATTTGAGATGTTGATTAACTTTTTAAAGGCATTTTACCAAGTTTTGAAGTGGAAATCTAACTAGGTATGTTTAACTAGTTGGCCCCATTTAATGTAATTTTTAATGAAATACTAGCGTATCAATTCTATATGGTATGTTTCAGTTCTAAAACGTGGCAATGTGTTGTTTTATCAAATGTGCTGAATTATGTTGTGTTATTAAAATCTGCTGATTTATGCATATTAGTTACTTACATGCTATTAAAATGGTGCAAAACGGAAACCATGTCCTGAAAGGTTTCTAGAGTTAATTTAAGTAGTAGATAAACATTAAATCGAAACCAAAATCAATAGATCTATGTAAAATATTGTAAATCAAGATCTATACCTGTTGCATCAATTCATTTTATCATCTTCAGGAAATAGTTGGATCTGAATCGAATAAGTGAGAAGCTCCTAAAGATGAAACCTCTATCGGTGTCCACGAGAACGCATCCACCATCGATCGAATCAAAGAGTGGAAGAAAGAGCTACACTGATAGTCGCCATTATTGGATGAATTAGGTTTTCGATAGGATTTTATTTTATTCTAATGTAGTCTAAACAAAATTGTTCACCTCTGTCATTTAAAAAGGAATGATTTCCTTTTTAAAACAAACGTCTACCCAAAATAAGGAAACCAACCGGTATACTAATTCAATGCTAAACAAAACATCAGTAGATTTGATATTTTATTTATCCAATGAATGTTTTTGCCTTTACTATGTTCTGTTTGTGTGATCCTATAGGTTATTACAACGTTGGCAATGATTTTAAATTGTATTTAAAATTGTAAATAGTGATTGGCATCTAGCAATATGTCGCTGCTACCCAAGTTATAATAAGATCAATGATTTGATACAACCTTTTATGACTAGTATATCAATGTAATATAATCCTTTTAACCAGTATATCCAAAATTAAACTTGAGGCATGGAACGTATCATCCTCTTTAAAATTTAATCCATTTATTTTGATCGATGAGTAGACTATTTAAAACAAATCAATATTTGAGCACAACCATGCATTTCACAGTCTAATCCAATCAAGAGGTCCACGGATATCACAACAAATATTGAGTGTTAAACTCTGTCTAGATCATTCATAGTTTTCATTCGATTCGAGATGTATCCAATAATCACAGTTATCGTCTACTCTGTTACATGTAACTTTAGATGATATCAAAACAAAAATATCCTCGAATAAAATTATAATGATTTCAGGTTTGAGGACCATTACATCACTGTCACTATGAGAATAATTTGTTATATTGTTAATTACATTCCATATAGTTTTCTCACGTTGGGTCAGCCCAATACGCTATTCTCCAATACGTATTTATGTCTTGACATTAATATCACGTATATTAATGATCAATGAGATGTGATCATCAGACAATCAACATACTAGTCCCAATGTTTTATTGTTGTCCTATATAAACAATAAATCTCTACTGGGGACATTTAAGAATTATAATATTAATATATATTATATAATCTCAAGTTCAAGTCCTACTCGAACTATATAATTCTGTATTATTATTCTAAGGACTTCTATTATGTTAATATTAATATTACGCAGTAGATATAAAATAACAGAATATTTTTATTCCAAATAAAAACAATAACATTAACATTGTTATTAATTACATCAAACGCATTGCTTCTATGGCATAAACTCTAACATGTCCATGTGGATATGATTCCAACGATTAACGTGTTGTCATGTAGCCATGCCTTTGACCTGCCTTAAAACGTAAACTATTGAGATAAAATTTATGTTATGGATTAATTATGTATGCAACCCAACCCAATCCTATTTAACCCGATCCAACCCAATCCAACCCAACCCTATATGAGGTTGAGTGCTGATTCAATTTTCATCAACCCATACCAATACGGGTCGAGTGAAGTATTTGGTTTGACCCGACCCAACCCAAACTTTGTGCAAACCTACCTTCAAACCAACAATTAAACACAAAGATTTTCAGGCCAGCTCATGGTAAGAGGCCGAACCATTTGTTTAAATAATCATTTGCCTACATCGCACAATACTCACTCTATTTTACGACAATTTTTATAATCCCAAACGAAGCAAACGTATCCAACCTTAGCTTATTGACCTCAAATGAGGCCACCAACTATACATCAATGACCTCAACTTCGAATTTCAATGACTCCTAAACAACAAAAACTAAAGAGACAGCTAATATTGCAACATGTAAAGAGTTGAAAGTTTAGCACTTTGTTAATTATTAATAAGTTCAGCACGTTCCTAAACATCAATCTTCCTACTTCGTGTGACATAGAAAATCTAACAACGTAAAGCAACAAAAAAGGATTTTTTTGCCTAGAATACGATGGTTAATTAGGTAGAAAAGGGAAAAGGACAATCAAAACAACAGGCCATCTCACATCATTTGGAGAAGGGAAATATGCTGTCAAAACAGATCGATGGAGAAAGGATTGAACCAATGAGCCTAACATGAATAACAACCACCAGAGAAACCTTCACTGGAGAAATATAAAGGAGACAATTTGTTTGCCTCATTAATTTAATTTAGATGGTAAACGAAAATTAGTGAACAAAGCAGTGATAGGGAAGATGCGAAGGAATTAAAATGCTAGAAAAAGCACTAATAACTATGGTTGTTATGGTAATGGTAAATTTACCATTACTATACCATTATCGATAGGTAACAATTTTTAAGTAAAATCGGTATATCAGTTAAAACGGTATCATAATGGTAAATTTACCATTTTTAACTGTAAATTATCCGTAACGTTTCTTCAATACCAGCGGTAACAGTTATTTTACCAGTCAATTTAAAACAGATGTATATTCATCTGATATGCTTTATCACATTCATTTAGCACTAAATAAATGATTAAATTTAGTTCAATAATAAGGTGAAATAATTTCGAATACACCTAGTTTCTTCTTTATGTTTTTTTATTAATTATCACTACATGTAGTATAAAAAAGATGCATTGTGCACAAAAAATATGTTAAAATACAAACTTTGACGGAAAAACCGTAATATACCATTATCAATGTAACAGTTACTAGATTATCGGTATACCAGTCGATCGGTAACATTACCGGTAAGCAATTATAATTTGCCAGTAAATATAGTACAATAACAATATTTACCAAATTGTAACGGTAACAATTATGGCAACAGGCCTACTGAAAACTTAGGGAATATAAAGCAGCGATATGGAAGATGCGAAGGAATTAAAATGCTAGAAAAAGCATTGAAAACTCAAGGAATATAAAGATGTGAATAAATTAAAATGGTAAAAGGGGCCGTTCAGCAGTCCAAAATGGACGATCTGGGTAACGGACGCATCCGTTATCCAACGATCAATTTTGGACCATTGGCCCAATGGCTCGAATTCAAGCCGTGGAGCTCTTCCCTCATCTCCCTTCCTCTATAAATTTCCTCCCTCTTCTTCTTCTCACCTTCTGCTTCTCTGTTTCCAGATCTTTTCTTGTCTTCTGCTTCCTGTTTCCAGTCGATTCCAGCAAAATTTCAGGTAATTTTCTTCCTTATTATATTTTAAACGTTTTTATATTCGACATATATTTTTTCCAAATTATTTCTTTACTCTTTTTTCAATCAAATGGCACACACTTTTGCATTTGCTTCAAGATCTTCGTCCACGCTCATTGCTCCGTGGCCAGTGGATCGAATTGAGGCTTTCATACAAAATTGTTTTAGTAATATTCACCTTAAAGGAACGGAAAGATTCTTGATTGCTATTCAGATGGAATTTAATTTGCGGTTCAATGATGATTTGACGCAAACCCAGATAAAGAACAAATGGGATAACCTAAAAAGGGTCTGGACAATTTGGAATGACCTGCTACAAGTTCCAGGTGGTGAATGGCATGCTGTTCAGGACCACCTCGACGGCTCAGACGAATGGTGGAGTGGACCTGCACGCTTGCACCAGAGGTTCAAAAGAAATTCTACTCTAAAGTTTCGAGAGCAAGATGAGCTTTTCGGGGGCTGCATAAGGAAAGATTCATGTAATTACCAGATTCCCTCTCCACACAAACCCTTTACTACAGCCGAAACAGCTATGTATCGTGATTTTCTGTGTGGAGTGATTCCACCACTAGTTCAGTCTACCCGCTGACAGGTGTCACGCGACACGTCTAGTAGACAACCTCCCAGACCACCCTCGTTGGTTCAAACAGACCGTTTCACAGTTATGGTGGAACGTTGCTTCGTTGTTCTCTCTACCATTACCAACATTGAGAAGTGGGAGATTATTGAGATTTTTCGCATTGATCCGTCAATTATGGATGTGGTGGAGGTACTATCTGACAGAGGCTTGCTTGGTTATATAGGTTAACAGAGAAATTTCTGTCAGTGTTAGTAATGTGTTGTATTTCTCCGTTTATTATTTATGTATTATTATTATGTAATATTATTATGTAGTGGACTGTTCTGTTTGGTTAACTGTGTTATTCTACATTAATGATACCGTTATGTTTTAATCATTAATGAATTAAATTACAAAATAAAAATAAAATGCTCCGCTTAAATCCCTAAACGCATTCTCCGATAACTACAATTTCCCGCTAAAATACTCTGCTAGAATTCCCCGCTAAAATACCCCTTTAGAATTCCCTGCTAGCGTTATCCTCAAACACACCCAAAGAGGCACTTACGATTGGGTGCTTAGTGTAACGCGACGTGTCTCGGAGCTAACGCTTTCCTAAAACATCAACCATGCTCTAAAAAATTACAAATTTGTCCATGAATAACTCGAATAATTTCATTATCGTACATTTCAATTAATATAGACCGGATGAAAAAAATCTATGTGAAAAAATTATCCTAAAACATCATCTTTCATGTAACTATAGAGATAAAAGTAGGGGTAGGAATAAACTCATCATTAAACGAAAACCGCCTAACCCGAACCGATGAAACAGTGCAGAAAATCACTCTGTATTTTCTATAAACCGAATATACAAAATGACCTAAAGCATTTCATTATGGTCCGGTTGCGGTTTGAAGGGTGAAGCCGATTGTATTAAATCGGAACGAATTACTTGTGTAAAAAGTTATTTACAGTCACGTGTTAACAGCGAATAAAGTTAGATCAAAATGTTTTGCATTATAATTTGGAATAAAAGGCTAAAGTGATCTTTATAATAGTAAGGATACCATATATTTCTATGTTCATCTTTCTTAAATCTAACAGTTATGCCGAGATAGGCATACATCCATGTGTATGGAAGTTTTGCAAAGATTTCCTTTTTTAAAAAACAACTCTAACATTATTAGCAATTGTTTCTACGTAGATTAATGCTTATTTGAGAAATTATGAAGAAATAATGTATTGGAAGTAATATAAACAGAAGCCATGTTTGTAACTTTAATATGTAAAAGAAAAACATAATGGTTTTTGTTGTACCATATGCACCATATTAATCACTTTTGTTTGCACGTTGCTACGAATTTTGAGTAATGTTTAAATAGTCATTTGGTAGCTATAGATTAAATGCCAAACGTGATATGTAGTAATTAATAGCAATACTAAACATAAAGTTTTTAATACATAAAGTATACACACCAGGTCAGGTCTTAAACTTTTATGGATGTTTATTGTGCAAAGTTGCACTGATATGACAACAACGACCCATCCAACATTTTTTTAAACGAGCATTTAAGTAATCAACCTGCAATAGTTAATTGGTAGGGTTGTCTTCATTATTAGAAACTTGTATGCATATACAAATCATTCAACAAGTATCTCCTTCTGATTTAATTATATTTACAACAATTATTTTTCATCATCTCAGCTTTATGATCAGTAGACTAAGCTAATGCATTTATAGTTTGATACCAGATGTAATACCTGACACTACTAAAAAGTATACAAACTGAAAACACTGGTATGTGGCAAATAATAAAATAGTATCATTAACCAACTACTGCATGATTCATGAATGATATCTACAATTAATTGCTAAACAAATGCTAAGTTATTCTGATCAAAATCAAATTGAACCGAACCAAAATCGGACCGAATGCATTTAAAACCAAACTGAAATCGGACCGTAGTAAAATATAATATTACGGTCTTCATTTTTGGTTAACCGTTTATTGCGGTCTGGTAACGGTTTGAGCATCAAAGCGTACCGAATCGAACCATGCCCACCCCTAGATAAAAGATATGAATAATGGATAACATACTAAGATAACTATAAAAAACTTTTGAAGAAAGAAGTAAGTTAAGCAGGGTTATAATTTCAATTTTCTTTAAATGTATTAATCTATTGTTGTCATATGGCCTGATGAAGTGTTTTTTATCAATTCATTGGAGCATTCCTTGCAGTAAACGCGAATTCGAGTGGTGGAATGCTCTTTGAAGCGGTAACTCTTCCCACCATTCCACCAGTGGGTTGGAGTTCGTTGAGCTGTTTTTTATTAATATACCTTGAACGGTTTTCAGAAAACCGTTTAAGGTCAAAGTTTAAAAAAATATGGCATGAGCTACTTTTTTACAGAGGCATTCGTCTCTATAAAAAAATAGCTCGTCCATGGTAGCCGATTTTTAACCCTAATCCATCAATTCATTCAAAAACCCCAAAATTATTATCAAAATCCTTACTAATTGATTTCCAAGCTATCTCACCACTTTAGCACAATCAATTTCTTCATTCAACATCTAAAAACCCCAATTTTCGAATTTTTAAGGTTAGCATATTGGTTGTATTATTGAAGATGGAAGGGGAAAATATTGAAGGCTCTGGTTCTGTGACCGACATCCATAGAAGAAAAGCATCATGAAGGAGTCGAAAAATGATTGAACGCGAAGATGGAGGATATGGAGTAAGGATTAACAAAATGATTGATCTAGCATTTCCATTTAGGTTGATCACCAACCTACAAGAAGGAGTTGAACATATTTTCAACCTAGGAAAATAGCTTACGGTATATTAATGTTTTGTTTCAAAGTGTTAAAACATTAATTATTATATACGAACAAATAATTTACATGAGTTCTTTTTATAAATAGAATCGTGATAACATGAGATGCATGGAGCTTTCACTACAATGTTGAAATGGTGGAGGAAATTAGATGTTTATCCTCAAATTAGAGATCCAATTGTGAGCATATTTGGTAGATTTATAGATATTGAATTGAAAAACACTGATAATAGACTTATACATGCTATAGTTGAGTGATGGTGGCCGACTACACATACTTTTTTATTTCCTAGTATGGAGATTGGCTTTACACCGTTAGATTTTACCATGCTGACATCTATATCCATTGGAATGAATACTCAAACGATACCGTGTAATGAGAGTTGGAGTCAATTTGGCAATGCAAGTCAGCTTTTTTCACTACTTAAGCAGAAAGATATTAGGGTTGGAAACGTTGCCCTCTCGTATCTTGTTAAGTACTTTCATGATGATTACCTTGCGGCCAATGATGATAAAACACATATTGGTCGAATGTTTGTTTTATATATGATGGGAACTCCTTTTTTTTTTATGACTACAAGTGATACAATTAGTCTTGGATATTTGGAGGTCGTACTCGATTTGGACCTAGCTCATCAGTATGATTAGGGTTCATAGATTATGGGTTATCTTTTCCAGAGTTTGGACCTAGATGTAACTAAGGGAGTTAACCTTACCGGTTTCATTGAAATATTGCAGTTATATTAAGTTATAGTAAGCACAAAATAATTGTTCTTGAATGTTTATTTTTTTCTATAGCTTAATATTGCATTTTTGTGATGTGTAGTATTGCTTCTTCGAATATATGACGGTGCATGGTTATATTGTGAAATAAGAGGTGAAGAAATCTTCTTATCCCATATTGAGAGCGTGTGAGAAAAAAATAAACTTGTTACTCATGATACTTATGCCCGTTTGTTTTCTAGCACACAATATCATATTTACCATCGACATGAAACCCATATAAACTGGAATCCTTGGCATAATTTGGTCGCGTTCACTTTTGCTGGGGTTCTTCACACACACAACTTATCGATAAAACGGTTTCCTTTGATTGTTCCATCGGGTCAATTTTTTGAGATGATTTTAGGAGAGAGGTGCATGCATCAGCTTACAGGATGAGCGACTATTCGTATGTATCCTTCCTTGTGTATGACTCGCAGGATGACGTATTCAACTTATGCGAAGTTGCAGCAAGCCCTCTACCAAGTTGACTGTCAACGGTATATATATCAAGAGGCAGACATGGGTTACAACTAGGGGTGTCAATGGGTCGTATCGGGTCGGGTTCAGGTCAGTCAGGTTCGGGTTGATTTATAAATGGGTCCGGCCAACCCTTTTTTAAATGGTCATTTTCCCCCAACCCTTTCCGACCCATTTATAAACGGGTTGACCCGACTCGAGCTGTATAACCATTTAACTAAATGGGCCGTGTCAGGTTGGGTTTACCCGTTTGACCCATTGGTAAATATTGCCCACTAATATAAACAACAAAAGAACCAAATCACCAATAGGCACACTATTATATAGTCACCAACATGTAACAAGTTGTAAAGTCACCAACAGACATCACATACATAAAGCATGAAATGACCATATCCAAAAATCATTTTCTATACATAAGTATATATGACTATATTGCATAAATTAAAGACTAAAATTATGGAAGAGATATAGTTGTCATAAGTAAAATATAACCAACAACATACAAGAATAAATTAGTAAAATATAACCGCTTACATGTATGAGCATACTGATTGCTGCATACATAAAAGACTAACACTAACAGCATACCTAAAAGATTAACAACATGGAAGAGATACAACATATAATCGGGTTTGGTGGGTCAAAATCGGTTAGCGGGTCAACCCTAAACCCACCCGTTTATAAATGGGTCAAATTCGGGTTGACCCGAAAATGACCCGCTAACTAAATGGGTTGGGTTAACCTGCTAATTTCCGTGCGGGTTTTAGGTCGGGTCACGGGTCGTGTAGGAAATTGACAGCCCTAATTACAGCACATATTGGCAGTCCGTTAGTAAAGATGTTGGTCCATTACTAGATGCTTCGATGCATATTGGTAACATGGATTTTTTTTGGCCTTCTTCTTTGAAGGCAGGTAATGAAGCCCATATCGTCGTGTCTTCAAAGGTCAGTTATGCATCTCAGTTTAATCAACAACATCAACAAAGTGATTGCGCAAAGGATCCTGGATGGAACATGTTGTGGACAGGATAGGATCCGTTATCCATTCCTCATTTGTTGGATATACCGTTGGTTCCGTCCCACTACATCGTCGATTGTTAATGAGAATTGAATATGGGTATGTGGCAGTTAGCTCTACAGTAGTCCAAGTATTATGAAGAAGGTTTGAACAAGATTAACTCAACTGCAATTTCATTTGTAAGTTATTAACTTGCTTTTAATACATGCTTCATAGTTGTACGATTGGTATTTTATATATAGCTTTTGTGTTTGTTCATGAAATTTGCACAGAACATGGAGATTATTAGGGAACCTATATTGGGTATAGGGATTAAACCGACTGGTCGATCAAAATCCCAAAAAAATGAAAGACACTCGTACAAATGGAAGCCAAAGAAGGCGAGGATAACAAAAATGAAGAAGATGAGGAAGAGGACCAAGGTGATGAGGAAGATACTGAAGAGGAGGACGATGAAAATGATGATGACGACGATTATGGAGGCAAAGAAAGTGGTGTACATACTAATAAATATGGTGTTAAATTTAAAGGTCCAAGCACATCACCATCCACCTCTGGTACTTCTTAATTTAACTTTCTGATTTTAACTGCTTACTTTAACTTCATATGCAATTGTAACATATTAATTTCAATAACTAAGTACAAACAATTAAATTACAAAGTATAAATTTAAATAACTAGTATAAACTTTAACTAGTATGAGTTTAATTACATTCTCTTAGTATAAACTTAGTCAACTAGTATAAGTTTAATTATATTCTCTTTGTTAACGTATACTTTAACTAGTATAAATTTAATTATATTCACTTATACTTTAGCTAGTACAAGTTTAATTACAAAGTATAATTATACTTATACTTTAACTAGTATAAACTTATATACTTTAATTTAACTTGTGTAAATTATAATTTCACACGTAGGTAAACTATAATTTAACTTGTATAAACTTACACAAAGTATAAATTTTATTACAAAGTAAAGTTTTAATTAAATTACAAAGTAACAAGGTAATTAAATATAAGTTTACAAGTTTTAAGTTTTAAGATGATATTCACTTGTACTGTTGGTTTAACAACTCATAACTGATAACAAATCATTCACTTTGGAAGTTGGTTGGTTACATTATAATTTATGTATGTTTAGTTTAGAGCTCAGATAAAGGTAAGCAGAAGAAATTATAATTTATGTACGTTTAGGTTAGAACTTAGATAAAGGTAAGCAGAAGAGCAGTGATTAGTAAGTAAGGTGAAATCCATATTTAAGGGGAAATGTAAGAAGAGAAGCAGTGGGATTACCATTCGAGACCTGGAGAACTTTGATTGAAGTTTAAAGTGATCAGTCAAGTTTGAAATCCATATATGTATCATGCAGTTTGAAGTGCAAATGTACATTGTATTATTATGTTTGAAGTGTTAATGCATATATTAAGATTGTAAATGGACTAGCTCATTACTATGGATTCGCTAATATATATTTTTGGGATTGTGAACTGACTTGCTTAGTACTACGGATTCGCTAATGTATTGTTATGGGATTGTGAATGGACTTGCTCATTACTATGGATTCTCTAATGTATTGTTATATATTGTTATGTTTGAAGTGCTAATGTATTATTATGTTATAGAAATGGATTCGCTATTTCATTGCAGTATTCATTTCAATGTAGCTATTTAAACGTAGTATCCATTTCATTATAAAGTAGCATACAATGTATTATATCATTTCATACTTCCTGATTGAGGGCAAAGGGAGGAAAATGTTACACTTCAGAAATGTTGTGACACCCCACGTCTGTTAATGTCCCTCACAAAGGGAATGCATTAAGTTTCGTGAAGCGTTATAGTAAACAGAACAGAAATATTACAAGACAGACATATAAAATAATAACGGAATAAAAACTTTATTTATCATAAAATTCCATGGTCCAAAAGCTCACATGTCTGAAAATACAAAAACCCATTACAATAACATAACTTCTGTCTTGTACCATCAGAGTACATAAAAACTTAAAAGAAAACATAATTCCCAAATAAAAGAGATAAAGCCATAGTAGAGATAAGAACTTGAGCTATACTTCAAAAGTAGCTCCATCAAGATGATAACCGAGTCTTGACTAAGCCTGAGAATTCCCTCCCTACGAACCATGGGGTGGGGGAAACGGAAGAAAGAAGAGGAAATAAAAGGGTCAGACATAAAGTCTGGTGAGTCCAGTTACTTTTAGCAAGTAAATAAATAAAAGTAGTACGACAGGCATATAAAGTGGATAAGAGAGGGATAACTACATAAAAGGCGGGTGTGACAAGGTAGATAGGATAAGATGTACACGTTTCTAATGATTACTCTGTTTATTCTCTGCACCAATACTAGTATAACAGATATTAACAGAAACAGGATGATTCCAACAGAAATATAACGGTAGTTTTAGGTGTACTCTAGTAATGGGTTTTAACCCAAACAGAATTAGCCGATACCTAAACAAATTAACAGGTGTTAGCCCAGATAGAAAGACGGGTAGCCCAAAGAAACAGACAGGACTAGATGTACCCCATTTACTACCTTGATCAATTGGCTCCCTATAGATACCTTGTGCTGGCCCCACAGAAGGATGTATCACTTCCTAAAGGGGCAACCCTTCATTTTCAGGATGTGCACAACCATATCTACTGATGTCACAACATCTTATTTTCCCGGGCAGGCGGAGTCATGCACACACATGAGCCCGATGGAGCGCGCCGTCAGGACACCATACCCTACATTTGGATCTCTTATATTCAGCCCAGTAAGCATGCCCCACTCCGACCTAGTTCATAGTACTTGTTTGATACCTATTTAAGGGTTACTGATTGAAACAGGTCCCACAGACAAGATGATTCAATCTCTCCCCTTCGTCTTGCATCTCCACAACTAGGTTTTCAACATATTATGCCTACCTACTGGTGTCATAAATTTGCGTAATCCCGATAGGTTAAGTTTATGGGCCTGTATATACAAATATTACCCACCAACCCAAGACGTACTTAACCCTCCCACTTTTTCGAGTATGTTTATTTAACAGTTAAGTTTATGGGCCTATATATACTAGTATTTCCCACCTACCCAAGATTACTTAACCCTCCCACTGTTTCAAGCATGTTTATTTAAAGGTTAAGTTTGTGGGCCTATATATACAAATATTACCCACCTACCCAAGATGTACTTTACCCTCCCACTGTTTCAAGCATGTTTATCTAAAGGTTAAGTTTGTGGGCCTAAATATACTAATATTACCCACCAACCCAAGATGTACTTTACCTTCCCACTATTTCAAGCATGTTTACTTAACCCCTACTCATGTTTATGTTCACATCATCCCTATGGATTCAACTAGGTCAAGTATTTCAATTTGTTATCATATTTTCATTTATGGTTATAATGGGCTAGACCTCCCACATTAGGCCTACAGCTTGTGGATGCTGGATATGTCAGTCGGGTCCGGGCAGACTTCTTCCAAAAGTTGGGCCTAACCTCATGTCTTAGCCTGATTCGTATTTGTGCACTTAGGCCTCTCAAATTAGGTTCAACATTAGTGGCTGATGGATATGCCGGTCTAGTCTGGGCAGACTTCCACCACTAATGCAACCTAACCTCGTGCCATAAGTACAATTACAGTTCCTAATTGTAATTCCAGGCATTCAGTATTATCCAACTTCTCACCTATGTCATTATAGGTTATATGCCCCTTTTTCCCCAATTTTGTACAAAGTGCATTATATGTCCATATTCATATCCATTAACCAAGTTATGCCAATTCTAATATTTTCCCCTGTTCCTAAACTTGCGTATTCCCATAATTTTGGCGGTATGCCTAGGCTAGAATGTAGCCTAGCCATACAATAAAGGAAAGGTGATGGGAAAAATAACAATAATGATTATTCTAACAAAGGTGACATAAACATACATTGGCATAGGCATAATAATAAGATGGACATATAACATATCTAGTAATAAGGGTGGTGATAAAACTAGATCTAACATAATTAGGATATGATGACAGTCATTAATTAATAGATCTAACAAGGGTTCATATGTCCAATAATGATAGATCTCAGTTAATCACTGCATGATGATCTAGATCTAAACAAAGATCTAACTGACCAAATAATAATAATTCCAAATTAACCACAATCCTAGAAAAAGGTTCAGATCCACAAAGGTGACATAATAATTTTACCATAAAGAATTAGATCTACAAAAATAGATCTAGCATACTAAAGTTTAAGATCCAAGAATAGTATAGATTCACAAATTACGATACATCCAACAGGCATGAATATCCAAATCACAAACGTATCACAAATTACTTTTAATTATTTAAATCTAAAATTAACTAACCTAGAGTGTTTGGATTAACAGAAAAAGGTAGAAAATTGCAGAGGTTGGATCTAGACTTGAATCTCTAAATTTGATTTGATTTGCTTTAGTTGATAGGTTGAAGAAGATATAGGATCCAGTTCAGTTCAGATACCGGCAGAGTTTGGCCACCATGAATTCTTAATGAAGAAAACAAGAGAAATGACCATATATATATATATATATAGCTACCAGAACCTCTGAAACCGACTTCCACGTCAGCCCAAGGGGTGTTGACACCCATGTGGTTAGGTCGACCCTGGTGCCGACACCCCTTAAGGTGGGTCGACCCCGGTGCCGACACACCTCTAGGGTGGTCGACCCCTAGAGCGGAAAATATTCTGCCACTTTTTATTTTTCAACTTCGAACTATTTTGGATAAGATTCTGACTCATGTGTATATATATAATTCTTCTACGCGTAAACAGACTTAAAACTCTCATAACTTCTTCATACAGTGTCCGTTTTATGCAAACCAAATGTCTATCTTGACCAGAATTTCGAGACAGATGCAATAGCATAGTCCATTTTCCTTAGTTATGAATATTAAATTAATTATTATTTAATTTATCCTCTTTTAGTATCGTTAAAAATACGGTGTGTTACATTCTCCCCTACTCAAAGGATTTCGTCCTCGAAATCTATAAGTTGAATAGAATGCACATCCTACCATCCATCATCCAACTACTCATCCATCAATCACTGGCATCCATTGTCCTTAAAGATTTCTAATGCTTATATAAATATATGCAAGAGTGTGTGTATATGTCCCAACACTAATGCGGAAATCAGGCGGTTTACTGATTCAGTTGACCTCCTTAATACAATGTATGTTAGTGCCATGAATCCAATCTGTATGCAAATAATCCTATTATAACATGTAAGTTCTATATGTGTGCACACTCATTCGTCCAAATGCAACATCCATATGCCAATACATCCATTTCCATCCATAAAAGAAAAGAAAATGCACACACATCCATATGCAGTATGAGAGTGATTGAGCTGATCTAGTGCCTAATGTGTGTGTATATGCATCCACAGGCAGCCACTAGCAAACACTAGCACCATTTTCATCCACCAAACATAACATGTTTCAAACACATGTTCACAATCATTGGATTTCCAACCTAAAGATCGAAGATTTGATTGATAGGATATACTCAGATGATAGAAGCAAGTGTGAATAAAAGCTTTGGAAAAGGGAGTTAAGAACATAGTCCCAAAAGGGTATGAAGCACGATCCTTGTCTTCAATCTTCCAAGTTGCATCCTCGCTGTCTTCTCCCCATTGCACTTTCATTAACTTAACCTCTCTGTTGCACCGTTTCTTAATCCCTGATCCAAGTATATGGGTAGGAACTCATCTAATTATTGCCTACCGTTCCACCTCTATTTCCTCAAGCATGTTCGGCTCAATTACCCTTGCTGTATCGTGCAGACACTTCCATAAATAAGAATATGGAAAAACATCATGAATATCCACATATAAGCGAAGCAAGTTGTACGCCATATTTGTAAAGACGACAGGAGCACCCTATTCAGAAATGCTTCGCCTAATAAATCCTTTCTAAAACAGCTCGCCTACTTGCTTAATCGGCTCCCTCCTTTCCCTTGAAGCCATATGGCGCACTGGTAATGCAACTGGCTTTGCATTTTCCACTAGATATATACGAAAATCGATCTCGCGCCTCGGAGGTAAACCCCGTACCTCATTAAAAACATCGGAATAATCTCGTACTGTTGGACCAGATTGCAGATCATCGATAGATGCATCAAGAGACTCTAGGAAACTAAGCATAACCGACCCTTGTAGGTTACAAGAAATCTCGAGGGTCCTCCCATGACAAGTCAGAAGCCTAACGACCCTCTTCCCACAATCCAGAATGGCATCATACGTGGTAAGCCAATCCATCCCTAGAATCAACCCATAGCCCATAAACCCGAGCACATACGCGTCGCATTCAAACTCAATGCCTAACACAGATATCCTCAAACCCCAACAAATCATAGATAAATGTGTCGAACCACTAATGTGGTTTTAGATAACTACGGGATCCACTACCATACTAGTAATTAAGGTGCAGAGATTCAACTACAGAATCAGATATAAAGAGTGAGGAGCGCCAGAATCAAAAAGAGTTCTAACAGGATGTTCGGAAAGAGAAATCAAACATTCAACAGAAACTTTCATACCTCTGTTCGGTACATCAGCCACGAGAGCATGCACTTGACCTCCTGAAGATCCTGCCCTTTGGCCCTGCCCTTACTTCGTCGGGCACTCCCTAGTATAGTGTCCTACTTTACCACAGTTGAAGCAAACATTCTTCATATTTCTGCAGTCTTTGACCAAATGGCCCACATTCCCACAACCATGGGATTTCTTTTTGTCTTGAGCTTTGTTGTGCTTTCCGCCCTCTTGTTTTTTTCTTGGGTCATACCTTCTCGTTCTGCGTTGTTTCCTCAGCCTTGACTTCCTTTCTTTCTCCCTTGTCTTCCTCATGCGTTAGTGCCATATCAACAAGTTTTTCAAAAGTGGCTCCCATTGGAATAGGGGACATGGCTAACCCATGAAGGGGTTCATTTAGCCCTTTAGCAAATCGTAACACCTTCTTATGCGGAGTGTCAACCAATTCCAATCTGGACCTTGCTAGATGTTTGAATTTGTTCAGATATTCCTTAATAGTCATATTCCCTTGTTTGAGTGCCAAGAACCTCTCCATTTGCATGCTTTTCTCGGCTTGGGAACGGAATTTCAATTCAAATCTTTGTCTAAAATCCTCACAAGTTTCCACCAGACGTCCAGCTTGGGTAATTTCCCACCAAAATGAGGCTTTGTCTTTCAGTAGCCAGGCAGCTAACTGAACCTCCCTTCTATCCTCTACTTCAAAGACTACAAACAAGTCCTCGGTCTCCTTGAGCCAATTCCGCGCTTCTACGAATGTCTCGTTCCCGGCTTCCCTCACATAACATGGAAGTCTGTGCAGATCTTAGAGGAATTATATGCTCTTGGAGGGGGAAGAGGAGAAATGACTGGTGTAGTTGAGGAAGGAACGTTTCCGTGGCCCTCGGCAGGTGTCGTGGCCTCCAGATACCTATGAAACCATCCGGGTATTGTAACCAAAAGAGGCTATATGATAGTATAGGATCGTGTAGTATGGAGAATAGGATGTAGAGTATATGGTAGAATAGTAAGTAGTAAATCACACAGTCGATTTATACTAGTTCGGATTACTGTCCTACGTCCATTCCTAGACTCACTTCTGGTATTTCACTAACACTAAAACCCTCAATTCACCCAGAGGAACAGGTTCACAATTACCCGAACAGCCGAACGGGATTTCTTGCCTCAACTGCTGAAGAGGACTTCCACAATACAAAATAATTGATGACTTGTTTATGTTCTTGTTAACACGGATATGTCAAGTTAAAGTACACCCTTTCTATAACCTTTCCTTGATGATAGTAGTGTAATTCATGAAGGAATATAGAATGTTTAAAAGATTAAAATCTTCAGAGTATGAAGATGAAGTGCTTAGAGATCTTTTAGAAAAGATAGAAAGAATTGTACCAAGATACAGTGATTTGATCACTTAATCAAGTCTCTATTTATAATATACAAAAGGATATAACTTATCATGAAGAGATTCAATAAAAAGATATGGATTAGAAAGTTGTGACTCTTCATCTAAAGTTGCATCTCTTCGTATTCAGATGTCTGAATGAAAATTTTAGATGTCTGTTTTGATTTAAAAATAAAACAGCAAGAAAATAGGCAATTTCGAAGCAGATTCAGATGTTTGAATTTTTTAATTCAGATGTCTGTTTTTGAATAAAATTCAAACAGCGAAATATGCCATTTTGGAGGTTTTTCAGACGTCTAAATTTTTTGACTCAGACAGTTGAATATTACGGGAAATTTATTCTTTGCTTCAGTAGACAGACGTATGAATTAAACAATTCAGACGTCTGTTTTCTGTAACATACCTATGCCTTGTACATATCATATATAAGATCATATATATATATATATACATATTAAAACGTGCATGTGTGTGTTTCATCAAGGAAGATTTTAACAATTAATACTAATACTAAAAGACTCTAAACATATCTAATCTTCAATTATAGCTCTTGAATCTATTGTTGAGTATCTTCCTGCAAAACAAAGTTAGTCGATAATAATATATATGTACATTTATAGTTGTCATAATCAAAACGCTATATAGCTAGATCCAACGTTCTCCCTCTTTTTGATAATGACAATTATATATGTGACTTCCGCTATCAATATGCATATATTATCATATATTTATCCCCCTTTGTCATTGACAAAAAGGAGATACTTATGTAAATAATTCATGAATATGCACAAACACACAAACGATATGCATACGTAATAAGCACAAACAAACAGATGATAGACATTTTAAGTTCATTCAAACGACTGAATTATGGGATAAAATTTTGATCCCATGAAAATTCAGACAACTGAATCTGGGATTTAGTTGGCTGAATATGTAGTTTTTCTGAGTTATGCATATGATATTCATGTTTATATATAACTTGTAAGTTTATATTCAAGTTCAATGTATATTTCATGTCACAAGCTACAATTTGATCATACGAAAGCTTATTTACACAATCATTTAGAGATGTATTCATATATAAGTCAAAAGAGAAATTGTAAGCTTTATTTACGTATGAGCTTGTGATATATGAAGTATTTCCATAAGAAACTGTATAAAAATATATAGAAATGATATAGTCTATCAATTGACCATTAATATGAAATATGATGTGTAAAAGAATAATTGCATATCAATATAAATATAAAAGATTACCAATTTTTCCGATTTATTCTTTCATTTTGAGTTCTGTTTCCAAAAATTTCAGAGATATTTGAATAACCTTATTGTTGTGGTGTATCTGCAAAAATACGATAAATACTTGGTACCCACTCCCTTTGTCAGGGTCCAAGGGTTAAATGGAAGGTAACCATACCCAAGAGGGTTTAATGGAGCTTTTAAAAATAAAATTATCATTATTAACTACTGAAACAAAATAATCATCGATATATCTTTCTCTGTTTTTCCAATTTACAGGAACCCAAATACTTTAATAATTTGTATTGGTATTATCTTTCGTACTTCTAGATTTATTATAAATATCTCTAGTCATAGAAGTATTCGAATTTTGATAAAAATTGAATCTTGGATTTACTCGTGCTTTAGTACTAGCAGTGATATTTTTATTATACATAAAAGCATATCTAGTACTATTTTTATGATTAGTTTTATTATATCCTAAACCGCTTTTGTCGTGTAAAGGTCTTGAACTAGATAAAATCACATTTAAATCATTTTGACCTTTATTAAATTTTGCGAACTTATTTGTACATTTTTCAAATTTGATTCCAAAGTCACGATTGACACTTTTAAAAGAAATTTTTCTTTTCAAATTACCAATTTCCTTATTTAATTCAGAATTCTTCCTTTTCAAAATACTATTCTCATTTTCTAGATGACAAATTTGAGATTCTGAATTATTAAAAGACAATTGTAAATTTTCAAAATTTTCTTTTGAGTCACAAATTCCTTTTTGCAAAATATTATTATCAACTTTTAAAAACTCACATTCTTTAGATAATTCTAGATTCTTTCCTATTAGAGCTTCATTCTCTTTTTCAAGATACAAAATTAAAGAACTAGAATTATTTAAAAAATCTTCTATAGATGTATTTTTATTTCGTAAAAGGTCGATTTCCTTTAAAAGAACATTGTTTTTATCTTCTAGTCGCTCATTTTCTTTTTGAAGAAAATCCTTTTGAAAAACAAGCTCTTTTAAAGTATTTTCAAAACATTTGGCTTGTTCTACTAAAAAAATGTTTTCCTCTTTTAATTTAGAATTTTCTTGCTCACACTCTTTAGACTTCACTAAAATAATTGCATTAAGTTTACCCAAACATTTAAATTCTTTTAACAATTTTTCATGGTCTAACAAAAGATCTTTATATAATGAATCTACACATATCGATTGTGACCTGACTTTAGCCATGAGACATTGTTCTTTTGATTCTGCTTTGTTGCTCTTCTTTTTTCTAATTCCTTGACTAGATTTCTTTATTGTCATCTAGATTCTAGGATATTGTCACGATCTCTAGAACCCCTTGCTCTGATACCAATTGAAAGAGATATACGATAGTATAGGATCGTGTAGTATGGAGAATAGGATGTAGAGTATATAGTAGAATAGTAAGTAGTAAATCACACAATTGATTTATACTGGTTCGGATTACTGTCCTACGTCAATTCCTAGACTCACTTCTGGTACTTCACTAACACTAAAACCCTCACTTCACCCGGAGGAATAGGTTCACAATTACCCGAACATCCGAACGGGATTTCTTGCCTTAACTGCTGAAGAGGACTTCCACAATACAAAATAATTGATGACCTGTTTGTGTTCTTGTTAACACGGATATGTAAAGTTAAAGTACACCCGTCCTATAACCTTTCCTTGATGATAGTAGTGTAATTCGTGAAGGAATATAGAAGGTTTAAAAGATTAAAATCTTTAGAGTATGAAGATGAAGTGCTTAGAGATCTTTTAGAAAAGATAGAAAGAATTGTACCAAGATACGCTGATTTGATCACTTAATCAAGTCTCTATTTATAATATACAAAAGGATATAACTTATCACGAAGAGATTCGATAAAAAGATATGGATTAGAAAGTTGTGACTCTTCATTTAAAATTGCATCTCTTTGTATTCAGATGTCTGAATGAAAATTTCAGATGTCTGTTTTGATTTAAAAATAAAACAGCAAGAAAATAGGCAATTTCGAAGCAGATTCAGATGTCTGAATTTTTTAATTCAGATGTCTGAACTAAAAAGTTCAGACGTCTGTTTTTGAATAAAATTCAAACAACAAGGAAATAAGCCATTTTGGAGGTTATTCGGACGTCTGAAATTTTTGACTCAGACGTCTGAATATTATGGGAAATTTATTCTTTGCTTCAGTAAACAGACGTCTGAATTAAATAATTCAGACATCTGTTTTCTGTAACAGACCTATGCCTTGTACATGTCTTATATAAGATCATATATATATATATATATATATATATATATATTAAAATGTGCATGTGTGTGTTTCGTCAAGGAAGATTTTAACAATTAATACTAATACTAAAAGACTCTAAACATATCTAATCTTCAATTATAGCTCTTGAATCTATTGTTGAGTATCTTCCTGCAAAACAAAGTTAGTCGATAATAATATATATGTACATTTATAGTTGTCATAATCAAAACGCTATATAGCTAGATCCAACGTTCTCCCCCTTTTTGATAATGACAATTATATATGTGACTTCCGCTATCAATATGCATATATTATCATATATTTATCCCCCTTTGTCATTGACAAAAAGGAGATACTTATGTAAATAGTTCATGAATATGCACAAACACACAAATGATATGCATACGCAATAAGCACAAACAAACAGATGCTAGACATTTGAATTATGGGATAAAATTTTGATCCCATGAATATTCAGACAACTGAATCTAGGATTTAGTCGGCTGAATATATAGTTTTTCTGAGTTATGCATATGATATTCATGTTTATATATAACTTGTAAGTTTATATTCAAGTTCAATATATATTTCATGTCACAAGCTACAATTTGATCGTACGAAAGCATATTTACACAATCATTTAGAGATGTATTCATATATAAGTCAAAAGAGAAATTGTAAGCTTTATTTACTTACGAGCTTGTGATATATGAAGTATTTCCATAAGAAACTGTATAAAAATATGTAGAAATGATATAGTATATCAATTGACCATTAATATGAAATATTATGTGTAAAAGAATAATTGCATATCAATATAAATATATAAGATTACCAATTTTTCCGATTTATTCTTTCATTTTGAGCTCTGTTTCTAAAAAATTCAGAGATATTTGAATAACCTTATTGTTATGGTGTACCTGTAAAAATATGATAAATACTTGGTACCCACTTCCTTTATCAGGGTCCAACGGTTAAATGGAAGGTAACCATAACCAAAAGGGTTTTATGGAACCTTTAAAAATAAAATTTTCATTATTAACTACTGAAAAAAAAATCATCGATATATCTTTCTCTGTTTTTCCAATATACAAGAACCCAAATACTTAAATAATTAGTATTGGTATTATCTTTCGTACTTCTAGATTATTATAAATATCTCTAGTCATAGAAGTATTCGAATTTTGATAAAAATTGAATCTTGGATTTACTCATGCTTTAGTACTAGCAGTGATATTTTTATTATACATAAAAGCATATCTAGTACAATTCCTATGATTAGTTTTATTATATCCGAAACCACTTTTGTCGTGTAAAGGTCTAGAACTAGATAAAATCACATTAAATCATTTTGACCTTTATTAAATTTTGCGAACTTATTTGTACATTTTCAAATTTGATTCCAAAGTCATGATTGACACTTTTAAAAGAAATTTTACTTTTTAAATTATCAATTTTCTTATTTAATTAAGAATTCTTCCTTTTCAAAATACTATTCTCATTTTCTAGATGACAAATTTGAGATTCTGAATTATTAAAAGACGATTGTAAAATTTCAAAAAAAAAATTTGAGTCACAAATTTCTTTTTGCAAAATATTATTATCAACTTTTAAAAACTCACATTCTTTAGATAATTCTAGATTCTTTCCTATTAAAGCTTCATTCTCTTTTTCAAGAGACAAAATTAAAGAACTAGAATTATTTAAAAAACCTTTTATAGATGTATTTTTATTTTGTAAAAGGTCGATTTCCTTTAAAAGAACATTGTTCTTATCTTCTAGTCGCTCATTTTCTTTTTGAAGAAAATCCTTTTGAAAAACAAGCTATTTTAAAGTATTTTCATAATATTTGGCTTGTTCTACTAAAAAATAATTTTCCTCTTTTAATTTAGAATTTTCTTGCTCACAATCTTTAGACTTGGCTAAAATAATTGCATTAAGTTTACCCAGACTTTTAATTTCTTTTAACAATTTTTCATGGTCCAACAAAAGATCTTTATATAATGAATCTACACATACCGATTGTGACCTGACTTTAGCCATGAGACATTGTTCTTTTGATTTTGCTTTGTTTCTCTTCTTTTTTCTAATTCCTTAACTAGATTTCTTTATTGTCATCTATATTCAAGGACGTTGTTACGATCTCTAGAATCCCTTGCTCTGATACCAATTGAGAGCGGCTATATGATAGTATAGGATCGTGTAGTATGGAGAATAGGATGTAGAATATATGGTAGAATAGTAAGCAGTAAATCACACAGTCGATTTACTGGTTCGGACCACTGTCCTTCGTTCAGTCCCAGACTCACTTCTAGTATTTCACTAACACTAAAACCCTCAATTCACCCGGAAGAATAGGTTCACAATTACCCGAACAACCGAATGGGATTTCTTGCCTCAACTGCTGAAGATGACTTCCACAATACAAAATAATTGATGACTTGTTTGTGTTCTTGTTAACACGGATATGTCAAGTTAAAGTACACCCTTCCTATAACCTTTCCTTGATGATAGTAGTGTAATTTGTGAAGGAATATAGAAGGTTTAAAAGATTAAAATCTTTAGAGTATGAAGATGAAGTGCTTAGAGATCTTATAGAAAAGATAGAAAGAATTGTACTAAGATTCGGTGATTTGATCACTTAATCAAGTCTCTATTTATAATATACAAAAGGATAAAACTTATCACGAAGAGATTCGATAAAAAGATATGGATTAGAAAGTTGTGACTCTTCATTTAAAGTTGCATCTCTTCGTATTCAGATGTCTGAATAAAAATTTCAAATGTCTGTTTTGATTTAAAAATAAAACAACAAGAAAATAGGCAATTTCGAAGCAGATTCATATGTCTGAATTAAAAAATTCAGATGTCTGTTTTTGAATAAAATTCAAACAACAAGGAAATAGGCCATTTTGGAGGTTATTCAGATGTCTGAAATTTTTGACTCAGACGTCTGAATATTATGGGAAATTTATTCTTTGCTTCAGTAAACAGACGTCTGAATTAAATAATTCAGATGTCTGTTTTCTGTAACAGATCTATGCCTTGTGCATGTCATATATAAAATCATATATATATATATTAAAACATTCATGTGTGTGTGTCTCATCAAGGAAGATTTTAACAATTAATAGTATTACTAACAGACTTTAAACATATTTATTCTTCAATTATAGCTCTTGAATCTGTTGTTGAGCATCTTTCTGTAAAACATAGTTAGTCGATAATAATATGTATGTACATGTATAGTTGTCATAATCAAAACGCCATATAGCGAGATCCAACAGTAACTGCCTCCAGAATATTAGGAATGTTTGGTTTCCCAGACATGATGAAAAGAAAAAGGGAAGAGATTTAGACAAAGGACTAAAGGATATTACATATGGCTTCTTGGGGAATGTCTTTCAAAAAAGACTTTTCTTTTTGAAAATGCTATCTTTTAAAACCTTTTTGAAATTAATTTTCAAAAACTTTTATCTAATCTAGTAACCTTCAGCTCTGATACAAAGTGTGACACCCCACGTCAGTTAATGTTAGGGCTGTCAATGGGTCGTGTCGGGTCGGGTTAGGGTCGGGTCAAGTCGAGTTCGGGTTGATTTATAAACGGGTTGGGTCAACCCGTTTATTAAACGGGTCATATTTTCCCAACCCTAACCCGACCCGTTTATAAACGGGTTAACCCGAACCGACCCGCGTAACCCGTTTAACTAAATGGGCCGTGTCGGGTCGTGTTGGGTCGAGTTTATCCATTTGACCAATTCATAGACATTGCCTACTAATATAAGTAACAAAAGAGTCAAATCACCAACATGCACACTGTTATATAATCACCAACTTGCAACAAGTTGCAAAGTCGCCAATAAACAACACATATATAAAGCATGAAATCACCATATCCAAAAATTATTTTCTATACATAAGTATATATTCCCATACTGCATAAATTAAAGACTACCAGTATGGAAGAGATACAGTTGTTATAAGTAAAATATAACTAACAACATACAAGAATAAATTAGTAAAATATAACAACTTACATATACGAGCATACTGATTATTGATACATAAAAGATTAACACTAACAGTATACATAAAAGACTAACAATATGGAAGAGACACAACATATAATCGGGTTTAGCGGGTCAAAACCGGGTTAGCGGGTCAACCCTAAACCCACCCGTTTATAAACGGGTCAAATTCGGGTTGACCCGAAAATGACCAGCTAACTAAACGGGTCGGGTTAACCTGCTAATTTCCGTGCGGGTTTCGGGTCGGGTCATGGGTCGTGTAGGAAATTGACAGCCCTAGTTAATGTCACCCACAAAGGTAATGCATTAAGTTTCGTGAAGCGTTATAGTAAACAGAACAGAAATATTACAAGACAGACATATATAATTACAACGGAATAAAAACTTTATTTATCATAAAATACCATGGTCCAAAAACTCATATGTCTGAAAAATATAAAAACCAATTACAATAACGTAAATTCTGTCTTGTACCATTAGAGTACATAAATACTTAAAAGAAATCATAATTCCCCAAATAAAAGAGACAAAGCCATAGTATAGATAAGAACATGAGTTGTACATCAAAAGCAGCTCCAACAAGATTATAACCGAGTCTTAACTAAGCCTGAGAATTCCCTCCCTGCGAACCTTGGGGGGGAACGGAAGAAAGTAGAGGAAACAAAATGGGTCAGACATAAAGTCTGGCGAGTCGAGTACTTTTAGCAAGTAAATAAATAAAAGTAGCATGACAGACATATAAAGTGGATAAGAGAGGGATAACTACATAAAAGGCAGATGTGACAAGGTAGACAGGATAAGATGTATACGTTTCTAATGATTACTCCGTTTATTCTCTGCACCAATACTAGTATAACAGATATGTAACAGGATTACATACTCCCTAATTGCTTAACAGAAACAGGATGATCCCAACAGAAATATAATGGTAGTTTTAGGTGTACTCTAGTAATGGGTTTTAACCCAAATAGAATTAGCCGGTACCTAAACAGAATTAACGGGTGTTATCCCAGACAGAAACACAGGTACCCCATAGAAACAGATAGGACTAGATGTACCCTATTTACTACCCTAATCGATCGGCTCCCTACTCCGTAGATAGCCTGTGTTGGTCACACAGTTGGATGTATCACTTCCTAAAGTGGCAACCCTTCATTTTCAAGATGTGCACAACCATATCTACTGATGTCACAACATCTTATTCTCCCGGGAAGGCGGAGTCATGCACGCACATGACCCCGATGGAGCGCGCCATCAAGACACCATCCCCCACGTTTGGATCTCTTATATTCAGCCCAGTAAGTGTGCCCCACTCCGACCTAGTTCGGAGTACTCATTTGATACCTATTTAAGGGTTACTGACTGAAACGGGTCCCACACACAAGACGATGCAAGCTCTCCCCTTCGTCTTGCATCCCCACTACTAGGTTTTCATAGATTATGCCTACCTATTGGTGTCATAAAATTACATAATCCCAACAGGCTAAGTTTGTGGGTCTATATATACAAATATTACCCACCAACCCAAGATGTACTTAACCCTCCCACTGTTTCAAGCATGTTTATTTAACGGTTAAGTTTGTGTGCCTATATATACTAATATTACCCACCTACCCAAGATGTACTTAAACCTCCCATTGTTTCAAGCATGTTTATTTAATGGTTAAGTTTGTGGGCATGTATATACTAATATTACCCACCTACCCAAGATGTACTTAACCCTCCCACGGTTTCAAGCATGTTTATTTAACGGTTAAGTTTGTGGGCCTATATATACTGACATTACCCACCTACCCAAGATGTACTTAACCCTCCCACTGTTTCAAGCATGTTTACTTAACCCCTACTCATGTTTATGTTCACACAATCCCTATGATTTCAACTAGGTTAAGTATTTCAATTTGTTACCATATTTTCATTTATGGTTATAATGGGCTAGACCTCCCACATTAGGCCTACAGCTTGTGGATGCTTGTTATGCCGGTCGGGTCCGGGCAGACTTCTTCCACAAGTTGGGCCTAACCTCGTGTCTTAGCCCGATTCGTATTTGTGTACTTAGGCCTCTCACATTAGGTTCAACATTAGTGGCTGCTGGATATGCCGGTTGGGTCTGAGCAGACTTCCACCACTAATGCAACCGAACCTCGTTCCATAAGTACAATTATAATACCTAATTGTAATTCTAGGCATTCATTATTATCCAAATTCTCACCTATGTCATTATAGGTTATATGCCCCTTTTTCCCCAATTTTGTACCAAGTGAATTATATGTCCATATTCATATCCATTAACCAAGTTATGCCAATTCTAATACTTTTCCCTGTTCCTAAACTAGCGTATTCGCATAATTTTGGAGGTATTCCTAGGCTAGAAAGTAGCCTAGCCATACAATAAAGGAAAGGTGATGGGAAAAAAATAACAATAATGATTATTCTAACAAAGGTGACATAAACATACGCTGGCATAGGCAAAATAATAAGATGGACATAAAACCGATCTAGTAACAAGGGTAATGATAAAACTAGATCTAATGTAATTAGGATATGATGAGAGTCATGAATAGATCTAACAAGGGTTCATATGTCCAATAATGACAGATCTCAGTTAATCACAACATAATGATCTAGATCTAAACAAATATATAACTGCCCAAATAATAATAATTCCAAATTAACCACAATCATAGACAAAGATTCAGATCCACAAAGGTGAGATGATAATTTTACCACAAAGAATCAGATCTACAAAAATAGATCTAGCATACTAAAGTTTAAGATCCAAGAATAGTATAGATTCACAAATTATGATAGATACAACATGCATGAATATCCAAATCACAAACATATCACAAATTACTTCTAATTATTTAAATCTAAATATAACTAACTCGTAGTGTTTGGATTAAAAGAAAAAGGTTGAAAATAGCAAAGGTTGGATCTAGACTTGAACCTCTAAATTTGATTTGATTTGCTTTAGTTGATAGGTTGAAGAAGATATAGGATCCAGTATAGTTCAGATACCGACAAAGTTTGGCCACCATGAATTCTTAATGAAGAAAACAAGAGAAATGACCATACATATTTATAGCTGCCAGACCCTATGAAACCTGTAACGTCCCGTGTTTTTAGCCACCAAATTTTTAATTTATTTATTTATTTTAAATATAATATTTGGAATATTAATGGTTTTTAGTATTTAATTTGATAATAAAACGAAGTTTGAACGCTATATAATTCATATAATATAAAACGAGCTCGAAATTGCACGGTAGTTCGTAATATGGAGTTTTGAGCTTCAATTTGATATACAGGATCCGATATAAGTCGGATTTCTGTGAAGCGAGAAACGTTGGAACCGTGTTGATGATAATTTTCATATGAAAGAAAAAAATCCAGATTTCGTTTTATGGTTTGTTAGTTATGACCAATTCAAATTTTGAAATAGTCGCTATGAAAATCATTATTAAATTATACGTGTTAAAATAGCCGTTTTGCAAACGGGCTTCGTTTTCAATGAAACTAGTTTCATTAGAACCGTAACATTAAATTCTTATACGGTGTTGGATTGCGTGGAAAACCCATGTCGTATGTGGCCAGGTAGCCGTAAACGCCCGTTCATTTTCTATAAAACGTAAGTAAATTAATAAAGAGATATTTGAGTGTAAGATATTTGAGTGTAACTTGAACAGACGATCGAATTAAGCCGCGAAACCAGTTCCGTTAAGTTCGTATCATCGATTAGAGTCAGGACAGGTATAAAGTTTGCTATTTTTGGAGACCGGTTTATTTGGCCTAAAAATGGTATTGTGGTGCGCGATAAAAATAGCCTACTAGGGAAACAGTCTCAGAATGCGACGAAACTGGTGCCGTTGGGTTCGTATTAACAAATTATTATAGGATTTCAGGGTTTCAAGTTGATTTGATTTATCTAGTGATCGTGAAAAATTTAAACGCCTGTTTATTTCTGGTTTTATAAAGGAATTTTTTTCAAACGACCTTGGATTTCGATGAAACTTGTCCCATTGGGTTCAGAATATCTTTTTACATTAAGATTAGCTTTTTTTATCAGAAAACGAAAACCTTTTGCAAGGGTTTTAACGCGTTACTTTAAGACGAAGTTTCGCAAATATTATTTTAATATTTCACCACTTATATATAAATCCAACTAAGGTCAATATCCTAACATTTTGTTCGGCGTAGTCAACATAAACTGGAGCCACCACTCAAATGGTATGAACGGCTGTTGATTCACCATCTCCTCCCTCAAAAATCTTGAAATGTGTTTATGGATTCACAAAAACTTCTTCAGCAAACTATAGATCTTGGTGAGAGCTATGATATCAACGGTGGTGATTGGATATTTGTCATCGTGGAGACCAAATCGGGTTGAAGACTACCGCCATTTCAAAGTCAAGCTGCATTTGGTAGGAAGGGCTGAGTGTCACGGGGCTTAGCGTGTTGGCGAAAGAGGCCTAGTCGCTCGATTTAGGCACCACTGATCATCTTCTGTGCTCCATTTCCGGGTGCGGCGGTGACAGAGAACCGACGATGTTGAGTATGTCTGTAACGAAGGGGAAAAGCGGACCCATGGATTTGAAGTCAAGCATATCAGACCGTATATTTTAAAACCCTGTAGTTAATTCAACCTTAAACCATTGTTAATGTTTATTAAATTAAAAACTATATACTTATTGGCGGTGCAGGTATCATTTTGGTCAAACCGTTGTTCTGGAAGTTCGGAAATTGCGAGAACAAAGGGCTGAAGGAAGACTCATTGGTCTGTAACCAATATTAGAAGTCATTAATTAAATTATAAGTAAGAAGTGATTTAATTAGTCAATTTAAAACTTATTGCGATTCATTGCAGGACCAAATTGAGGAAACGAAACACTGAGAAAGGGAAAGTTAGCATGGAAGAAGATTTGGGGTTGACCAATATTTTGCTAAAACGTAATTAGTTAACATATTAATTAATTGAGAATTAAGTATAAAATTTGTCATACTAATTAGATCGTGAATTGGTACAGGAAAGGGATCGCGCTTAACATGTGAAGCAGAGGATGGTTCGGGCCCTATCTTATAAAGTAACTAGTTAATTGAAGAAAATTGATTATGGATTAATTTGTTAATTTAAAATCGCGAACTTAGAATATTAACAATTTTGTGTGACGCTATCAGAATTGGATGAGACGAGCGACATCGACACCGTATGAACGAGAACTACATTCTGGAAATGTTTTGTACGGATTTGGACCCATCTGGAATTTTAGTTAAATTAAACAATCGTTTAATTTAACTAAAACCGCACCAGTTCAGAAATAAACGTGATCAAGGTGAGTTAAAATCACTCAGTTTTCCTATTTATATTTTATATAAATTGGGTTTTTATTTTATGTGCTCTGTTTGCTATGGTTGAATGTTTGCTAGTATATTAATTATTTGTTGATTTAAATGATGAAATTAATCTGTCGTTTAATTTCAGTGAAATACCAAATCGTTATTTTAACGATTGTTTCCAATAAAGGTACCTTACCTTATTGGTCACGTTTATTTATAAACGTGTTTAAATTGATTGAATTGCTTGAGAATTGGTTGGTGTTGATGATCATTATTTATTGTTATCAGTTAAACAAAACTGAATGTTCTGGTTTGAGATAACCGTTTTGAATACAGGGAAGAAAAGGTTGGAGGAATCCAACCAGATTCCTCAAATATATTATTTATTTCATATTATCAAATATGAACTGTTCCGATTTGGGTGATTGATTAAATTATTGATTTGGACTGGGAAATCAACCTGTGTTGTGTTTAAACCAATGGGTGGTATTGATTGAGTATTTGGCAGCGTATGGCCTATAAAATAAATCGTTTTATAAATATTAATTCAACGTCAGGTGAGTCAATAGATATGAAGTTATAAAGTTTATTTTATAACTAGAGTTATACTTTGAAATATATTATTTTGAATATGTATAAAAGGAAAATAAATATATATTTTATTTATTAAAAACTTCGATTTACTATAAATTGATTTTATAAAATAAATATGAGATTAATCAGATTTTTGAATATGGGAATAGAAGTTAACCGTAACGGTAAAAATGTGGATAATTGGTTTGTTAAGAATTTATTTAATGAGATTATTTAAATTAATTATATTATTAATTAATTTAAAGTGAGAACGAATTAGAACGGGTTAACAAGATAACCGCGCCTTGAGTTGACTAAGTCAACCATTGTAATTGGAATTGATTTTAAATTAGTTTGATTTGAATTAATCTAATAAATTAGTTAATGAATATTGTTTTAAATTTTAATAAGTTTTACAAAAGCGATTTACCATTTATTTTAGTAATAAGGAAATTAACTACTGAAGTAGTTAGTGATTAAAGTAATTTATTATTTTAATAATAATAATTTAGGGAAGTGTCTTTTTAATAGAAATTCATTTAAAGAATAATCGAAGTTGAAGTGGAATCCAGTTGAATGTTGAAAGGAGTTACGAACGGGTTTTATATTTAAAATCCGAACTTTTATAACGAAGTTATAAAGATAATTCTAAGTGAATAAAATAGCTTAAGATCAATGTTACTTGGTTATTTGAATTAAGTCAAAGGAAATCAAGATAAAGGGTTTATAATAAACCAGGATTATAAAAATGAGATTTAAAGTGTAAAAGCATTAATTTTAAATTAACATTACTTGAAAATTAGATCAAGTAAAAAGCGAAAGATTGAAATAAGATTTTCAAAGCGGAGAATGGTTGAATAGATATGAATGGAGATTGGTAAAAGTGAATTTGGGCTAAAAAAGTGGGTCATAGGGTTGTATAACCAAATCCAATAGTTAAATGGTATTTGTTTTGAGACTAGAATGGAATATGGGTTTTTGGATTACAACTTATATTTATCTGAAGATAAGAACATTGTTGATCAAGGTCCGAGAGGTAATTAAAATACCCCCCAACTTGAACAACATCAGGATTATCTGAATATGATATTAGTTGGTAATCGTAAAAGTGGTTAGTGATAGTTCATTATTTCCATTAGTGTAATAATGCAACGTTTAGTGGAAATTTGGAGAATATGTATATATATATCTATATAACGAGAGATCCGAGGTAAAGGAAATGTGAAGTTGAGTTTATTTTACACTAATAAATATTAGTGGAATAACCAATATTACGTAACGCTGTTTACGAATAATAAGTTAAATGGCTTTCCCAATTTTGAATAATAGAGAACGATGTAACATATGTTTTAAAAGGATAATTAAGTAGAAATGAAATATGGTTATAAGTTATTTTTCTAAGTGTTAGACTGAGATGGTTTTGAGAACATTAGTATATTAAACAAGATTCAATTATCGTATTTTTAAATATTAAAAGAGTTTGAAGTTTTAATTAAGCAGAAGTGAACTAGTTTGTTTTAAATTAAAAGGCCAAGTGATGTTGAATACTGAATCAATAAATTCATTGGAGTGTCATGATTGAAACACTGTTTATTTTGATAGTTAAATCACCGATTATCAAATCTGTCCACTACGATTGTTGGTACGGAAAGACCGGGATCGAATTTATATTCGAAAACCATTCCGACCAACAAATACGTGAAGATATTAGAAGATGATCGAGATGGAGCTTTAAAGACCGTAAATTTTCATTAAACAGAAGAACAGCTAAAAATATCTAGGATTGCAACCAGAGAAAAACTGTGGTTCTATCGTGGTTGGAATCTACGGGTTGCAAGGACTTCCTGCTACTGATCCGTGGGGTGATTCCTATATGAGAGGCAGTAGAAGAGTACCTTCGGTTCATCCTGTTCCTGGATGACTTGTATGGACGGATGTCTGACAGAGTATTTCCAAAGGAATTACATACGTTGATTTCTTCAAACGTACCATAGTTGATGGCGGAGAAATGGTTTTTCTCCAGCCAAATAACTAGAGTATTTTTGTGGACGTCAATCAGTGTGATCTGGCGGATCTAACGATGTGGCATTCAAAGTGAATGGTGGCCAAATGTTCCAAAAAGTTAATCTAAACCTCCCTCATCAACCGGGAAATGACAGAAATTGAGCAGGTAGCATGGCTATGTGGGTCGCTCCCATTAGGGTGTATAATCACCTATCTAGAGGAATTCCATTTGCTTCTTTAATCTATACTTTGATGCTGTCCCTATTCGGGAAACGGTTGCCGATCCCAACCGTTGGTGATATACATTCGATACACTCAAGTGAAATGAGTGGTCGGTCATGTGAGGGCCGGGTTGCAAGACGTTCTTGTTGAACCCAGTGTATTCGCCTCTAGAGATACACTATCGGCAGGTGGTCTCATACCTTGTCATAGTCGGAATCCAATCTCTAATAAGCGCCCGCTGTTTTGATTATATACTATATATGTAGAGCGTGAGATGCAAGGATTCTACTAGATTCTATTTATTTGTATTTAGATATTATTATAATATCAAAAAATATATTGGTTTCAAAAATGTTTTGGGTTATCGTAAGGTAAAAACCGTCCGTATTTATGTGTGGATTTGGTCTTACGATTACCCTTTTCTTTCGAAAGGATTTTAGATTTTAAAATCATGTTGGATGATTTCCCCTTAATACTGTGCGAGTTTATCTCACTCTGGTTCACCAGACTAACCCGGTGTTTTGTAAATGCTCGGGTTAGCCCGGGTGTACAGGTTCAGGATATCAAATGCTGTGAAGTCCAAAGACGGGCTGGAGATGTTCAGACGTATGGTATTATATAACTACTATTCCGCTGTGAGTTGTATATGGGAATAGGTTATTATAACTGCCCCATTGTGCGATGTACTCTGATATTGTAAGTATTTTTAAAGCTCTTAGTAATGATTTATTTCTGTATTATATTTTATTCCACTGCAATGTGAGACTCTGATTCTGTGTTGTGTTGGTTCTTCTTTTTCTTCTATTCTAATATTTCTTTCTTCTTATCCCACCCTCTAATTTCTTTCTAATAAATAACTAGTGTTTTCGGTGCTAGGAGGGTTGCATGAGTTACGGTAAAGGTATTTATGTCGATTCCAGGGCTGAAAATCCTTGGGTCGTTACAAAACTGACTGCCACGTCTGCCCTAGGGGTGTCGACACCCCTGTGGGTGGGTCGACCCTGGTGTCGACACCCCTTGGGTCGACCCCGGTGTCGACACCCCTCTAGGGGGTCGACCCCCTAGAGTGGGAAATCTGCCGCCACTTTTTATTTTTCAAATTCGAACTATTTTGTATAAGATTCTGACTCATGTGTATATATATATATAATTCTTCTACGCGTATACATAATTAAAACTCTCATAACTTCTTCATATGGTGTCCGTTTTACGCAAAACAAATGTCTATCTTGACCTTAATTTTGAGATAGACGCAATGGCGTAGTCCATTTTCCTTAATTCTGAATATTAAATTAATAATTATTTAATTTATCCTCTTTTAGTATCGTTAAGAATACGAGGTGTTACAAATGTAGTATATAGTTTCATACAGTGTAGTATACGGTTTAACAAATGAGGCAAAAAATGATGCAGTTTGGGCTCTAAATGGTTTTTTGAAAACCGTTTAGGGGTTAAACGGTTTTCAGAAAACCTTTTAACTTTAAACGGTTTTCAAAAAACCGTTTAGGGCAAAAAGGGATTTCAAAAAACCATTTTGCAAATTTATTTTACATGTTCGACATGTTATATTTATAAATTATTGAAACTATAAACTTGAAACTATAACTCACCACATTCAGAGGTTGATTGAAGATTAATCTAAACTTAATTTTTATATATAAAATCCATTGACGAATATAAAAATATAAGTTATAAACATATATAGCCATTGACGAATATAAAAATATAAGTTATATATATAGTCATTGATGAATTAAAAATATAATTTATAAACATATAACCGTTAACGAATATAATTATATAATTTATATACGTATAACTGTTAATGGATACAAAAATATAATATAAATTTTTAGTCATTAACAAATATAGAAATATAATATATAGTTATAGCCGTTGTAACTTCAGTCTGAAGCAACTATAAAAACTGATATTGTTTATACACTTAGATTCACCTTACAAAACTGTCTCATAATGTTTATAACAATGATGGAGTTTATGGATCGGATTTGTTGATTGATGGTTCATATAACATGAGCCAAAACAGTTCTAATGAAAGCAACTCCGATTCCAACAAAGATGTCGAAGTGTTGAGGTGTTCAAATTTTCTTCAGCCATCTTCCGACAGCACAACTGACAGCAATGAGTTAGAACCGATAATGCAAGCTGTTACCGTTGAAAAATAAAGATTCACCAATTCCTAATGGAAGGATCATCTAGTAGTACTCGAGGTAGTAGTGTGTTTGGCCATGTAAACAAAAGGAAGATGCAAGATCATCAAGCAGGTACAACAAGATTACTTAAAGATTATTTCAACACCCCTAGTAGGTATGGTCATGACGACTTTCATTGTCGTTTTCGTATGAGCAAAAATATATTTATGCGCATTTTCAATGGTTTTATTGGACATGGTAATTATTTTGTTCAGAAACGTAATAGTGTTAGAAGTTTAGGCTATTCACTTTACCAAAAAATTATAAGCGCTTTACGTGTTATATCATATCGGATAGCTCCAGATGCATTTGATGAGGTTGTCTAAATGGGTGAGAGCACTTTTAGTTTAAGTCTCGAAAGTTTTTGTGTAGCCATCATTAAATTATATGGAGAGGAGTATTAGCAATCTCCAATGCAAAGTGATGTTAACAAATTGAAAATGTTAGGAGCCAAAAGAGGACTTCCCGAAATGTTAGGTAGTCTATACTATATGCATTGGGAATAGAAAAATTGTCCTATAGCACGGCACAGTCAGTTTATTGGACATTACTCCAAAGCGACAATAATACTTGAATCTGTTGCTTCACATGATCTATGATTTTGGCATGCATTTTCCGGATGTTCTGGTTCCATTAACGACATTAACATACTGCACCAATCACATTTGTTTAAGAAACTTACACATGGAAGAGTACCTGCATGCAATTTTAATATTGCAGGAAAATGTATGACATAGGGTACTATTTAATAGATGGCATCTATCCTTCGTGGGGTACCCTCGTTGAAACTATTTCAGACCCAGAAACAGAGAAAGAAAAATATTTTGCTGAAAGGCAGGAGGCATCAAAAACGATGTAGAATGTAATGACCCGCATTGGCAGAGGTATTATAATTAATTTATGTATTTATTGAAATGGTGGTTTAAAGAATTTAATGGTCGTGGAATTAAATAATGGTGGATATTTAATTAAAATAATAAATTAAATAATATATTTAATTCTGAAATAATCAGAATTGGCTGAAATGACGATATGGTGTGAACTGGATCATCTGTGATATTTAATTCAACTTGAAATTGAATTTGAATAACGAATATATTATATAAACGACAGTTTGAACGTAGAGTTATAATATAATTAAAATAGAACTCGAAATGGCACGGTAGTTCGCTATTTGGCGATTTGAACTTCAACTGAATATACAGAGTTCGTTTTAAATCGGATTTCTTTGAAACAAGAAACGTGTGGAGCTGGTGGAGTATATCTTTCTAGTGGAAGAGAAAAATCGGGATTTCGTCGTGTAGATTTTGATTTATGTCCAAATCAAATTTTAGAAAAGTCGTTGTGGAATTCCTTTATAATTTATGAAGGAATTAATTATATTTTAAAAAGGAATATCATTTTAAATCGAATATCGATTTAATCGGGATGTGAAGGATCGAGTTATTAATCCTAGTGGAGCTGTACGATATTCTGTTGTGAATATATACGATAATATTAATTTATTTATATTTTATTTAATTATGTTTAAATATATTTATATATTTAAATGGGTCATCCAGAGCTTTAAAAATAGCCACTTTTGCAAACGAAGTCAGAATTCGATGAAGCTAATTTTGTTGGATTCGCAATGTCAAGTAATTGTTAGATTTCCAGTTTCGTGATTTTTAGAGTCAATGTGTGGCCATACGGATTTTTAGAGTGAAAAACAGTCAGTATTTTGACAGTTAAAAATACGTTGTGTGAGCAAACGAAGTCGGAATTCGATGAAACCGGTTTCGTTGGGTCCGCAATGTCAAACTCTAGCTGCATGTCCATTTTCATGATTTTTGGGTATTGTATGTGATCACATGGATTTTTAAAACACGAATGTAAAATAACGATGATGGAATATACCGAGAATATTCCACTTTACTTCTATAAATACCATCCCACACCCTTACTCAACCTAATTCTCTTCATCCATTAGTCAACCAGTTTTCAGCCGTCACTTATTCCATCACAATGAGAAAAACCCCTCTTCAAAAATTAACATCAATTCAATAAAAAGTTTTTTAATTCCTAAAGTTATATCAGTGTAATCCTAGATGGAAAAGCTTCAGGATAGTATCACTTTTGTGGAGGTGCGACATCATTTTCGTCGCAGTATTTTGGTACAGCAATGCTAGGGTTTGAAAATACTCGAAATTTAGTGAGTTCGGGTTTGTTTCGATCTTGTTTTTGGATTGAGGAAGCAAAACCAAGCTTGCTTGCAAAGATTTGGTGAAATCGGTACAAAATGGTGTCGCTACCTGTAGGGAGGAGCTTGTCGACGCATCTGAAAAGAGGGAACCGAGTTGGAGGCTTAAGGGATGGAGTTGAAGAGAAAACTGAGGAGAGAATTATGGTATTTATTATGTGAATTTTAGTCCACGGGTCATGAACTTCTTTTCTCAGAGAAGAAGCAATTCTTCCGTTAAACCCTGATTAATGAACCTACAAAATCCCTCAAATTGTATCTGACTAAATCCAGGTATTGTGGACATTCCCTTATTAGAGGGAGTTGATGGCTTGAAATGATCGGCCATGGCTTGATAGGTGTTGCATGGATTTCCTGATGGAGGAAGAAGGAGTAAACGGGCCAAGGCAGTACGGGATTGGTTGGGCCAAAATTTTAAGTTAAGTGTAACACCCCACGTCCTTTAATGTCACTCACAAAGGGAATGCATTAACTTCCATGGAGGTTATAAGTGAATATAGAACATAAAAATTACAACAAGACCGATAATAAGTAGTACTTGGAAATTCAAAACTTCATTTTATTGCAGCGGAAATTAAACATGTTTGTTACATCATAAACCCATAAATCAGAGTCAAGTACAATATCCATCTTCATAAAACAAAATACATAATCCCATTACACAAATAGCCATTAAAGAAGATAACAAGCTGGACTTTACTTCAACGGTCCAAGCTTTCCAAGAGAGATAAAGCAGTCCAATCAAACTCCACTAGAGCTGGGTCCAACCTGAGGACCTGGAGGGGGGGAAATGATAGAAATGGAGGGGGTCAGACATAAAGTCTGGCGGGTATGATAATTCTAACAATACTATTATCAAAATAACTAGACTAAGGCATAAGCTGGAAGATAAGTAAATGTCTATGAACTATTAGGTATGGAATGAGCAGATAATGATAACATGAAAGATAACGTTAAAGGCACACCTAATTACTAACGAATGATTACTACACTGCACCGCACATTACTACACTGCACCGCACCAGTCACCCTAAAGGTTGATCCCACTTGCTTCACACAGAAACTTTATAAATAGCCTTGCGTACCCCTAGCTGACTACATAGGTGCCGTCTGCCCCTATCTCCACTAGGTGTACCCCACTACCCACTTTCGATCGGCTCCCTACTCGTAGATACTCGTGCTGGCCCCACAGTGGGGTGTATCACTCCCCTAAAGTGGCAACCCGATACAACTTGAGAATGCACGGCTTATACCTACACGATGCAACAACATCTTACCTACCAGCCCGGGTCCACACACACATATGAAGCCCGTTGGACTTGCGTTGCCACCGCTCCCCATTTTGGCCTCTTATAGTCAAGCCCAGTATGCGTGTCCCGTCCTCGACTTGGGTCGAGCCCACAAAGATATGTTTGGGTTACTGGTTGAAATGGGCCCCCACAAGTTACCCACCTAAGCTTGTCACTACTAGTATATCCCACTTAACGCTCTTGGTCATGTTCATTTACATGTGTGTTTTGTTAAGTCTTACTACTCGTATTTCACATGCCACTAAGGGCACCCACTAGACTCCTCATGCCACCCAAGGCACCTACTTAACCCCATGTCCCACCTTACATGTTTATCTGGTTAAGTATTTCATAATTCATTCAGGCCATAACCTCATAAAGACCTCTCACATCAGACTAGCATTTATGGCAGCTGGATTTGCCGGGCGGGTCCGGGCAGTCTTACACCATAAAAGAGTCTAACCTCGTGTCTTTACAACTGTTATGCTTTAGTTTAAGCCTAGGACCTCTCACATTGGGCTGACATTTGTGACCACTGGATTTGCCGGGCGGGTCCGGGCAGGTTTACGTCACAAATGAGTCCAACCTCGTGTCCTAAGCATTGATTAACACTTATAATCTTTTAACCTAGTTTTAATAATTCCCTATCCAAATTATTAATTAAGTCCACTTTTATTGATGCCCATAATTGACTCAATTATGGTCATCCACTCATGGCATGCAAAATCATATCAATTGCACCCCCATCTTCTTATTATTAAATCCTTAATATTACCCCTACCCCACGTTTATACGTTCGCTTATTCAATGCATAATATAGGCTAGACTTGAATAGTCTAACACATAGCACCAAGATAAATTATCACAACATATAGACAATTAAAATAAATATAATCATAATAGGGGTGAAACTTGCATAAACTACACATGTTAAGGATCAAAAGGTGTCAACTTGTTAAATGTCCTAATTTACATGATATGATCATAGCCCAAATCTATACATAAACTTGCATATGGGGTTTTTAGGCAACATAATGATGGTGTGAACTAGCATAGGATATCACATATGTCATAGCATAATTCTAGATGTCATAATAGATGTCATGGAATATGTTCATAACTTTTCTAATCAATCTAACTTGCATATGTGACTTGTCATATAGATCAACATAGCCCAAACATGATGATTTAATTAATATGAACTAACTATCATAGATAGTAACATCATTGCTTTTTAACATGTATGATTCATCACAACTTAGCATAGAAACTTTCAACATACATAACATCATCATAGCATGATTTACAACATATAGGATATCATCACCACATAGCATAGGATTAATAACACACATGATAGCATAAGGTTTACAACAACATATATGACAATTCACATTATCTACTCATAATCCATTCATGACTTAACCTAATTAAAATGATAATAATCTTGTTAAGACTATCATACTCACAATTTAAGAAGAAAAGCGAGTCTTGATTTGCTTTAGAGTTGAGTAAAATTAGGTTTTGATTAGCTTTTCTTCTTTCTTAGTTGGCGGCGGCTCAACTGAGTTCCATGGCGGCGGTATGACGGTAGCTATTCTATTTTTCTTATGAATTAGGGTGAGAGACTACCTAGGTATTTATAGAGTTAGGATTTATTTTAGACCGTCAGATCAACACAGAACTAATCCCAGCCAACCAGATTAGGTCAAAAACCCTAATGGGTCATCACTCAGTCAAAAGCAGACTCAGCCAAAACCATAGCCGCCAGACCCAGGTCGACACTATAGTCGACCTTGGGGGGGGGAGTCGACATGGTAGTCAACCTGCTGGAGGGGAGGTCGACACTAGTGTCGACTCCCCAGTCGACCTGCCTGGGCGGGAATTTTTCCCTCCCAGCCCGCTTTTGCACTTTCTGTTTTGAATTTTAAATTTTAAATTTCCTGAAGCTGTTTTAAATTTTCAGAAACTTCCGATGGCCATAACTTCTTCATACGAAGTCCAAATCACGCAAACTCGGACTCTATTTCAACCAGAAATCCGAGATGAACACAATGGCGCAACCCGTTTCCCACAATTCTCACGTCTGAGATTAGTTATTCTTTAATTTGTGAATATTAATATTATTAGAATTACAGGGTATTACATTAAGCCCAATAGTAAAATACTAAATGATTTATTTAAAATTCAAATAATGTATGTTAACTTAGAAAATGTATAACTTGGTCACACGATATCAGAATTGGACGAAACAAGATCCAACAGGATCATATGGACGGTGGCTACACCACGGAACCGACTAAGAGTGAGTTCGAGCTCGTTACAATTTATGGCGAAATGAATTGTCCAATATGAATCAACGACAATTATCGTTATTAACGATGATAGTCCAAAGTGAGTAAATATCACTAACTCTAAACAGTTTATAATTTCATGTTGTATTTTTAGAACTGTTAATTATTGGCTGATTGACTGTGTGTTGTCTGTTTGATTGAACTGCTAGTCAGTTAGTTGAATTTCTATATTGATTCTTTTTAACAGAATATATCATATGGAACTGAAAGTGATGTTATCTATATTGTATAACATCTGTGATGCAGGGAAACAGGTTGGAGGAACCCAACGGGGTTCCTCAACATTTATTTTACTGTTTTTCATATATTGTGATATATGATGTGATATATAATCTATTGTGGATTATATGTGTTTGAACGATATAGGTCATCGTGATTTGACGTGTTAAATATCATAACATACCGGAATGGTGAAAAGGGAATTTTCAAAATGAATATTGAAAATAGATTATTCATAAAATCAAAGAATTTTAAAAAAGAGATAATATTTATAACAATCAAAGAAGATTTTATAAAAGGAATTATTTATAAATGGAATATTTATAAATAGAAATTTATTTATAATTGGATTATTTATAAATACAAAATACTTAGAAATGAAACCCTAAAGAAATTATTTGCAAACCATTTGCAAATAGATTAGAACGAGAAAGGTTTGTAAACCATTTACAAATCAATCAGAAAGAGGAATAATTGAAAAACCTTAACAAAGGAAATCGAAAAGGAGATATTTTTAAAACCATTTACAAATAGAATTAAAAGGGAAATCATTTGTAAAGTGAAAAACCGTTACTAAAAGTAAATCTTTATAAATGAATAGTTTAATCGAGTTAAAAGGAGTTAATCGAATATAGTTTATTCAATTAGAATAAAGGAGTTAATCGAATATATAGTTTATTCAAATAAAATAAAGGAGTTAATCGAATATATAGTTTATTCAAATAGAATTAATTGAGTTAATCGAATATAGTTTATTCGAATAGAGTTAAAGGAGTTATCGAATATAGTTTATTCGAAAGGAGTTAAGTGGAATGAGTTAATCCATAGCGTTAGTCCAATAGAGTTAATCCAATAGCGTTAGTCCAATAGAATTAATTGATAAGGGTTAATCGAATAGAGTAAATTGAATAGAGTTATCGAATACACCTTATTCGAAGGAAAGAATTATCGAATAAGAGATGATTCGAAGGAGGGTTAAGTAAGGAAGTTAGTTAAAGAAATATAAAGTGAACTTTGACTATTTCAAGGTTAGAAATGTTGTTCAGTTAAGGTCTGAGAGGTAGTTCTACCCCAACTTGATTGGCTTCGTATTTAACTAAGGAATGGTTAAGGTTCGGCAGTAAAGGATGGTTAAGTGAATTTAGTAATTTAAGGAAATGGTTTGAGTTGGCATCGTGATGGTTTGTTTAAACATCTGTCTAAGTCCAATGAAGAAGCTTTGGAAATGTTTTCCAAATAAGAAACCAGAAATGTTTGCTAATAAAGAAAACAAGAAATGGAAATGTTTTCCATTGTTAATAACGTATATTTTCCAAATTTAGAAAATAAGAAATATTGAATATAGGGAATCAGGAGATAAGTAAATTAATGAAATAATGAGATAAATGTTGAATGATTTTTGATCGATATAAATTTCCATTTGGAAATAATATTGTTGTTTGCACACCTATTTTCTTCGATTGTTAAATCACAGACTATCGAAGTTTTGACCATTTTAACGTTGTTAATATGGAGAGACCGGTTGGATTATTATCCAAAGAACCACTCTGTATTGGCATAAGCGTTGCGAATCATATATGCCAAAGGAAATTGAAGACGGAGTTATGCAAGGGCTATCCTGTTTACAGAATAGTGCCTTCGGTTCATCCTGTTCCTGGATGACTTGTATGGATGGATGTCTGACAGAGTATTTCCAGACGATCACGTATATTGATTTCTCCAACCATATCAAGAGTGGAAGCGGAGAAGGAAACTTCTTTTACCTAACACATAATGTATGGTTGAGGACGTAAATCGGTGATTTGATGGATTTGACGATGTGGCATTCAAAGTGAATCTGGTGTGATGATAAAGCGTAGCTTCTAGCCTCATCAACCGGTAAATGACAGAAATCGAGCAGGCAGCATGGCTAAGTCGGTCGCACCGAAGTAGGGTGTATAATCACCTGATCTAGAGTTTCATTTACTTCTAAAGATCTATTGTTGATGCTGTCCCATTCGGGAAACGGTTGCTGATCCCAACCGTTGGTGATATACATTCGATACACTCAAGCGAAATGAGTGGTCGGTCATGTGTGGCCGGGTTGCAAGATGTTCTTGTTGAACCCAGTGTATTCCGTTCTAGAGGTACACTAGTGAAAGGTGGTTCCATACCTTGTCATAGTTGGAAACCCATTACCCAATACGTGCTTGCGGTTTTGATTGTATACTGTATATGTAGAACGTGAGATGAAAGCGTCTCTGCTAGATGATTATTATATTGTAGTTGATAGATATTATTATAATATCAAAAGGATTTTGATATAAAGATATTTTGGATTCTCATAAGGGAAAAACCCGTTCCGTTATACGGCGTGGTCTTATCAGATATCGATTACTAGTTCGAACTGTTTTAACTGTTTTACTCATACTAGTCCCATGACTGACCCATAGTTTATTTTGTTGTTTTCCCTAAACTCTTGGGTGCCTAAATTTGTATGGGCAGTCAAGTAGTTGGGATTTTACAGATACATTTGAAGAGCTGGAGCAGGAGGCTTCAGGATTATATAGCTATAGTTATTTCCGCTGTGTTGTAAGTGTTGTACTTTGATAATGATGTATATTCAAGTACATTTGTATATTTCAAGTTATGTTATATATATTATATGTTATTTGTTCCGCTGTAAGGTTCGTGTTACTCTGATATTGTGTTCTTCTTCTTCTTCTATTCTAAGTTTCTATCTTATCTTTCCTCACCCTCTAATTTCTTTCTATTAATGACCGGTATTTTTCGATGTTTGTTTAGTCATCATTGAGTTTATGGCAATAACTAAAGTCGTCAATAACACGGGTCATTACATAGAACGTGTTTTTGGGGTTCTGCAAGCAAGGTTTGCCATTGTTAAAAACCCTATCAAATTGTTTAAGCCACATGTTTTAAGCAACATAATGCGAGCATGTATTATGCTACACGATATGATCACTGAGGAAGAAAGCAGAAAATTCCCATCTTATTTTGGTTACGATCCAGATAACACAGCAACAGTTGTTGCTGATAGAAATCCAGCTGCTATTGAGGTATTTATGACCCGTTTGTGTAAAATTAGATCTAGAGAGATACATCAAAATCTACAAGATGACATGGTTGAACATCTATGACATCTGAAAGGGAATGCTCAGATGTAATCTATGCATTTGCTGAACTATTTTTTTGTTGTAGTACTTTATTATTGTTGCCTATTGTATTCTGTTGACACACTTTTTGGTCAAAGCTGTCACACATGGAATCTCTAAATAGTAACGCGCTCAGGCACATCGAACACTGTCAACAAATGTAACGACCAGGATTTCGCCCATATCTAATCGATCGCTAAATCCGAGTACGCTAACTTTGAGAATACAACACATCAGAACAAATAACAGAAAACTTTTATTACATCATAATAATGTGACATCAGAGTACAGAATATCAGAGTACATCGAATATAATAATACAGCGGAAGATAAATTACAATGAATTTAATACAGTGCAGCCGAAACAATAAACTGATACAGCGGAAGACTGTCAATGCTCTGGACACAGCTTTAAGCTTCGATCCAGAATCCTACTCATATATCTGCAAAATAAGTTACTCAACTACCTGTGTGGAAAATATGGGCACCCGAGTTTGCAAGTGAAACAAACTACAGGTCGGTCATGGGACTCGTATAGGAAATCTTTACTGTAATAACCCGAAATTTAACAACATGTTAAATCAAGAATCAAGGCAGAATTATATTATAAAATCTGAATCAGGAGAAACGAGCTGTGCTATTGCGTTCGTCTCGGAAAAATACGCGAAATACAGTCCGAAATTTCGTAAATCGGAGTCCGTATGGCCGAGATATGGCCTTCGGAAGTTTCACGAAAAATCAGAATTCAAAACAGATTTCAAAAACACAGAAATCAGAGCAGGCGGGAAAAATCCCGCCCAGGCAGGGTCGACACAGGGGTCGACACCTATGTCGGACCCCCCCAATGGGTCGACACCCATGTCGACCCAGGGGTCGACACCCATGTCGACCCAGGGGTCGACCCCCCCTGTCGGACCAGTTTTCTGGTGCACCCGTTTTGGCTCCTGGGTCTTGTTTTGGAGGCTTGTGACGATTTGTGAGGGTTCAGATCTATCCTAGGGTTTATCCTACGGCCTAAACTACTTCTAATCTCTATAAAAAGACCCCTAACCTAGCCTAAACCCTCATCAATTGATCCTACAACTAAACCATGCCAAAATTTCTAATGATCATGGCCTCCACTCAAAACCCTAGCCTCCATCCTCTTGTCATAAATTCTATCTTCATTCTCTTGAGAGATTAGAAGATCATTTGAGTGTTTCTAAGTTACATGAGAGTTACTAAGCTCGATTTAAGGCTAAAGTTGCAACCTTTATACATCAAAGCATGGATCTTTCTTATTATTTTCTCAAGGGTTTTATTGGAGCTTATTGGTTTGGGGTTTTTGCTAGTGTGGCTTCGTCTCAATCTTTTCATATATTGATTTGTGCCTTCATAGCATTGTAAGCCCCCTCCTACTCTTAGATATTAACTATGAAGTTAAATGTTCATGTTGCAAGCTTTGGGTTTGAACTTGAGTAGGTTGCATGCTTAGAAACTATCATGTTATGTGTAGATTTGTACTATGCATATTCGTAAAAGTCATCACCTTGATTTTGTGGGCTAAAAGCTATAAGATTTATGTTGAAATGTTGCATTATGCAACATAAGAACTCTCTTATCCCTTAAGTTAACTTGCATAGAATGCTATATGCGAACTACTAGCCATTTTTCTATGTCATCTATCACCATGATTCACCTATATGCTAAGTTTTGGGGTTATGCATGTTTTTGGGGCTTAATAATGTAACATGCAAGTTTGTGAACACATTATGTCTCATATGCCACCATGTTTAACTTGCGGCTTTATACCCCTTTTGTCATACCTTTGCCAAGTTCCTTCTTTTAATCCATTATGCGTTGTTGCGAATGTATATGCGAGTCTAAAAGCGTTGGGGTTACGTTATGGGTAAACTTTAATGACGTGAAACATGATTTGGGTAAATGGGTATAAACATGACAACATATAACTTTGGCTATGAGCATGGGACTTGAAAACTTGACACGTATGGGTTGTAAGTGTAATAAGACACTAGACCAAACATGAAAATGGCCAACTCGAGGTTGGGTTGAGTTTGTAGCATAAATCTACCCGGACCCGCCCGGCTTAACTAGTGGCTACAAACAATAGGATCCAATGTGAGAAGTTGGTCATGTCGCGCTTAAGACCCGAGGTTAGACTAGGTTGTGGTGTAAAACTACCCGGACCCGCCCGAGACGTGTTGCTATACATCTGGTGCAAGGCGGGTCGGTTCGGACTTCCGATCCGAACCGAGTTGGTGTCTTCGATCCGAAGAGTGGAAGCACGTCAGTGCAATGGGTAAGGCGGGTCGGTTCGGTTGTCCGATCCGAACCGAGTTGGTGTCTTCAACCCGAAGACTTTGTGTTCTTGTGAGGATCCGATGCGAAGCGGGTCGGATTGCTCCATTCCACCCGATCCGAACCGAGTGAGAGCTCTGCCAAAACCATCCAATGCTATGCTTCTTCGAAGAGAGGAGTCAGAGCGGGTCCGATCCAATCCGGGAGGTCAAGCCAATTTCCAAATTCCAAGTTTCCGGTTTTGCACGCGTTCACGGAAACGGGCATAACTTTCAAACCGTAAGTCCGATTGAGCTGAACCAAAGCTCAAACTGAAGCTGATTCAGAGTGCTACAAGTGTTACAGAGCATAGCTCTGTAATCGCTGTTTTCGGGCCCAAAAAAGGTCATTTGATAGGAGTTCCGGGCCAATCTTTGTTTGTGATGCGACTTCAACCAAATCGCATGCTGTCTTCTGACGGTATTCCCAATACTCTAGTGTGTTGTTTATCAGAGATTCCATATGTGACTGCTTTGACTAAAAAGCGAGTCAACACCAGTCTTTATGACTGACCCCGTTTTGTTTCGCCTCTTGTCTTCCGTTTCCCCCCAGGTTACAGGGAGGAAATGCTATTGTTAGTTCGGGCTCCTCCTTTTTGAAGGTCATCATGTATGGCTCGGACTTTTCTTGGCTATGGCTACTTTACTGTTTTACTTGGGGAATAATTTATGAAAAGGTTTTTATGCTTCTTTACTATGGCAAGACAGGTTTCCATGTAAGAAATTCTCTGATGTAAAAGGCTTTAGACCTCATTTATTAATGATATGAAAGTTGGTTTTACTTCCGCTATTTTATATGTTCTGTCTTGTAATATTTCTGCACATGTTTACCAATAATACCCCACTAAAGCTAGTGCATTCCTTTGCAAGTGACCCTAGCGGAGGTAAAAAAGGTCATTTGATAGGAGTTCCGGGCTAATCTTTGTTTGTGATGCGACTTCAACCAAATCGCATGCTGTCTTCTAACGGTATTCCCAATACTCTAATGTGTTGTTTATCAGAGATTCCATATGTGACTGCTTTGACTAAAAAGCGAGTCTACATTCTGCCCCTCAGAACATATCTTGCTGAATGAAGGAAGATGTGTTCTGGATAATCCAAGAAATCCAAGGCCACGCCGGGCCGGCCAGTTGCAAGTATAATCCATACCTGCGAAGAAGAAAAAGCAAATGGGTATGTCAAAACCTGACAAAACTAATTACACTTTCGAGCATAAACCATGCTTAGGCGTTTGTTTGAGCATAAACCATACTCAAGGGATGATCGAATCATCCTGCCATAACCTGACGAGGGACCTAACCTTCCGGGTATAAGCCATACCAGGAAGTTCAAACTGAGCATAAGCTATACTCGAGTTTTATTGAGTTCCTTTGCCAAATCCTGGCAAGACAATAAGCCATTCCAGAGTGTAATCCATACTTAAGAATCCTAGTGAGTACAATCCATCCTCATGTCGGGATAGAGCTATGCTTGCCAAAACCTGACAAGACAGTCTGTCCCTAGGCATAATCCATGCCTAGGGGTCCGAGATAAGTATAAGCCATACTTTAGTTGAGATTGAGAATCCTGCCACAACCTGACAAGATACTTAAATTGCCAAACATAATCCATGCTCGGAAAGTCCTTCCTTATTCAATCCAAAGTACAAAACCAAAGCAAATCCTGATTGGTTTGTCATCGAGTGCAGAGCACGATTTGGAGCTAAATCCTAACCCCGAACGTGTGTACTCCGATTTAGCCAATCGGAAAACCTAAAGAAAGCAAAGAGACATATCTTAAATCCTAAGAAATGCTGAAAATGCAGAGTGATCCAATCCAAATCAGTTGATAACGAGCCGATGGGAGCTCGTTCCAGGGTCATTCCCTCTCCGGGGAGCAGGTGGTGGCAGCGCGGGTGCAGGCGCTGTAGGCTCCTTCACATACTCGGGTAGCTCTCCACGTCTAACCCGTTCCTCAATCAGATCTCGCAAGTGTCTACATTCATTTGTGTCATGACCGTCCATATCGTGAAATATGCAATATTTCCCAGAATCGCGTTCTCTTTGCGATGGCTCCCTCCTGGGAGGCTTTGGATAGGAGACGTCACCGTTTGTGTTCACGTAGATGTCGGTTAGTGACGAGTTGAGTTCTGTGTACTTTTCATATCTGGGCCCTCTTCGGGGCTGAGCGTTGCGGTCATTCTTGACGGCAGCTTTTCCTTTGCCTTTACCAGAATCAGACGGTTCTCCGTCTTTGAGCATGTTAACATCAAGAATTTTCCTTTCGGACGTTGCGTTTTCTTCACGCAAAAACCTATCCGATTCAAGATAGAATTCACTGAGATTCCTTGGTGGGTCCTAGTACAAGGATTTTTTGAACTCCGAGTTGTCTAGAACGCCGGATACTGCCGCCATCAATACCATAGATGGCTCAGGTCGATCAACTGATGCTGTTGCAACGTTGAACCTTTCCAGAAATGACCGCAGAGTTTCTTTAGGCCTCTGCTTGATTGTAGTAAGTGACATTACATTCTTGGGTCGAGCGATGTGGACCCGAAATTGTTCAATTAAGTGAGCGACCAACATGTTCCAGCTGTTGATCGATTCAGATTCCAGCTGCCGAAACCACATAGCAGCAATATCAGTCAAAAAGAGGGGAAAGCATTTAGCCATGACATTTTCCGACGCCGATTGAACTTCCATATGCCGTTTATAGTGCATTAGGTGCACGGTAGGATCTGTTCTGCCGTTGTATGGCTCAAGTTGTGGAAGTTTGAAATCTGGAGGATTGCGGGAATTCCTGATTTCCTGTGTGAATGGATTGTGATTGACATCATCCATGTCATTCTGATAAATGCGGCCTCTCGAAAGGCATTCAATAAGGCTGGCGAGCCGATCGCCTTCAAAGAGCTGTTGCAAGTTGACAAGTCCAGAGCTGGTGCCCCCAGCGTTAAGTTCAGAAGTGTGTGGAAGAGTATAAGGAGCTTGGAAGGTCATCCGGTTCGGTTCGGAGGTGCCCCCTTGCTGCGGCTCGGAGGAAGGAGGGAGGTTATGGAGAGGTGCACGGTTCGGATCGGATGTGCCGATCCGATCAGGTTCTCCTGTTCCGAACCGGGGAGCTTGATGCTGAGGCTGTGTGGAATTACCGATCCGAACCGGTGCAGAGGTAGGTCGTGCTAGAACGAAGTCTTGATTTTCAGAAGGGAGGCTGCTGCCCCCAAGCTCATGTAAGGTGGCGGCTCGGATCGGATCCGAACCGACCTGGTGAGGATTCCCCCCCATTTCCATCTGCACTTGATTCAAGTTTTGGTCCTCGGTTCGGATCGGATCTGAACCGATCCGATTAGCAGCTGCTGCTGGGGCTATTTCCATGCCATTTCCAGCGAGTTGTGTGTTGCCACTCGGCCAACCTTCTGTCCGAGCGAAGAATTGGTCAATCATCTCCTGTTGTTTGCGGAGGAGATCATCTTGTCTTGCCATCTGGGTTCTCAATTCAGCGAGAACGCCATCCATTTAGTCTCTTGTTAGGTATGCTGATGGATTTTCATGAGAGGAAGCTCCCTGACTTGCCTCGTTTCTCGTGCTTTCGCCTTCAACACGAGAAATCTTTCGCTTAGCCATCGATCCAATAGCCAAACTGTCCGCTTCCGTTCAAGCTAGTAGAAGAAGTTGTATCGTGTGCCCCCCTTCCTGGCGCGCCAAATGTTAGACCGAAATTTGGGCCTAACACCCAAATGCTATGTGAAAACCTCACAACCACATATCAATGCAGAAAAAGCAGTAAAATAAGAGGAGACACACGAGATTTTTATAGTGGTTCGGCTCAATCCAAGCCTACGTCCACTTTATAGTTTCTTAAATCCTAAGAAGCTATTACAACGTTGTTTGTTTGCAGTTTATACACGAAATCCTCGTGTTTACAATGAAGAAGAGGAGATTAAAGGTAAGATTATACACGAAATCCTCGTGTTGTAATGTGGAATTAGACTTCTAGGTTATGCAATAGCCTTGCGAAGAACCGTAGTTGAAGCCATGAAGAGTTAGAGTTCCCAAATGTCCCCTTGAAATGACCATCTCCTGGTGTATTTATAGGCGTAGAGAAGCTGGTAGGTGCTCTGAACCGGATCGGATCGGAGGGGCACGTGGCATGTGGAGAGGCCATCTCGGAGATAGTGGAGAAGTGGTCTTTAGATCGTGCTAGGACAGGTGTAAGCCGATCCGGATTAATAGGAGGTAGTTACTCCTTGAGAATATGTCAAAGTTGAGGTGTAGCAGTAGGTCGAAGCGGTTCGGTTCGGGTCCTCTTCCTTCCGAACCGATCCGGAGCATTCCAACCGAAGGTGAGACGTGTTGCTATACATCTGGTGCAAGGCGGGTCGGTTCGGACTTCCGATCCGAACTGAGTTGGTGTTTTCGATCCGAAGAGTGGAAGCACGTCAGTGCAGTGGGTAAGGCGGGTCGGTTCGGTTGTCCGATCCGAACCGAGTTGGTGTCTTCAACCCGAAGACTTTGTGTTCTTGTGAGGATCCGATGCGAAGCGGGTCGGATTGCTCCATTCCACCCGATCCGAACCGAGTCAGAGCTCTGCCAAAACCATCCAATGCTATGCTTCTTCGAAGAGAGGAGTCGGAGCGGGTCCGATCCGATCCGGGAGGTCAAGCCAATTTCCAAATTCCAAGTTTTCGGTTTTGCATGCGTTCACGGAAGCGGGCATAACTTTCAAACCATAAGTCCGATTGAGCTGAACCAAAGCTCAAACTGAAGCTGATTCAGAGAGCTACTAGAGATACAAAGCTTAGCTTCGTAATCGCTGTTTTCAGGCCCAAAAAAGGTCATTTGATAGGAGTTCCGGGCCAATCTTTGTTTGTGATGCGACTTCAACCAAATCGCATGTTGTCTTCTGACGGTATTCCCAATACTCTAGTGTGTTGTTTATCAGAGATTCCATATGTGACTGCTTTGACTAAAAACGAGTCAACATTCTGCCCCTCAGAACATATCTTGCTGAATGAAGGAAGATGTGTTCTGGATAATCCAAGAAATCCAAGGCCACGCCGGGCCTGCCAGTTGCAAGTATAATCCATACCTGCGAAGAAGAAAAAGCAAATGGGTATGTCAAAACCTGACAAAACTGATTACACTTTCGAGCATAAACCATGCTTGGGCGTTTGTTTGAGCATAAACCATACTCAAGGGACGATCGAATCATCCTGCCATAACCTAACGAGGGACCTAACCTTCCGGGTATAAGCCATACCAGGAAGTTCAAACTGAGCATAAGCCATACTCGAGTTTTATTGAGTTCCTTTGCCAAATCCTGGCAAGACAATAAGCCATTCCAGAGTATAATCCATACTTAAGAATCCTAGTGAGTACAATCCATCCTCATGTCGGGATAGAGCTATGCTTGCCAAAACCTGACAAGACAGTCTGTCCCTAGGCATAATCCATGCCTAGGGGTCCGAGATAAGTATAAGCCATACTTTAGTTGAGATTGAGAATCCTGCCACAACCTGACAAGATACTTAAATTGCCAAACATAATCCATGCTCGGAAAGTCCTTCCTTATTCAATCCAAAGTACAAAACCAAAGCAAATCCTGATTGGTTTGTCATCGAGTGCAGAGCACGATTTGGAGCTAAATCCTAACCCCGAACGTGTGTACTCCGATTTAGCCAATCGGAAAACCTAAAGAAAGCAAAGAGACATATCTTAAATCCTAAGAAATGCTGAAAATGCAGAGTGATCCAATCCAGATCAGTTGATAACGAGCCGATGGGAGCTCGTTCCAAGGTCATTCCCTCTCCGGGGAGCAGGTGGTGGCAGCGCGGGTGCAGGCGCTATAGGCTCCTTCACATACTCGGGTAGCTCTCCACGTCTAACCCGTTCCTCAATCAGATCTCGCAAGTGTCTACAGTCATTTGTGTCATGACCGTCAATATCGTGAAATATGCAATATTTCCTAGAATCGCGTTCTCTTTGCGATGGCTCCCTCCTGGGAGGCTTTGGATAGGAGACGTCACCGTTTGTGTTCACGTAGATGTCGGTTAGTGACGAGTTGAGTTCTGTGTACTTTTCATATCTGGGCCCTCTTCGGGGCTGAGCGTTGCGGTCATTCTTGACGGCAGCTTTTCCTTTGCCTTTACCAGAATCAGACGGTTCTCCGTCTTTGAGCATGTTAACATCAAGAATTTTCCTTTCGGACGTTGCGTATTCTTCACGCAAAAACCTATCAGATTCAAGATAGAATTCACTGAGATTCCTTGGTGGGTCTTAGTACAAGGATTTTTTGAACTCCGAGTTGTCTAGAACGCCGGATACTGCCGCCATCAATACCATAGATGGCTCAGGTCGATCAACTGATGCTGCTGCAACGTTGAACCTTTTCAGAAATGACCGCAGAGTTTCTTTAGGCCTCTGCTTGATTGTAGTAAGTGACATTACATTCTTGGGTCGAGCGATATGGACCCGAAATTGTTCAATAAAGCGAGCGACCAACATGTTCCAGCTGTTGATCGATTCAGATTCCATCTGCCGAAACCACATAGTAGCAATATCAGTCAAAAAGAGGGGAAAGCATTTAGCCATGACGTTTTCCGACGCAGGTTGAACTTCCATATGCCGTTTATAGCGCATTAGGTGCACGGTAGGATCTGTTCTGCCGTTGTATGGCTCCAGTTGTGGAAGTTTGAAATCTGGGGGATTGCGGGAATTCCTGATTTCCTGTGTGAATGGATTGTGATTGACATCATCCATGTCATTCTGATAAATGCGGCCTCTCGAAAGGCGTTCAATAAGGCTGGCGAGCCGATCGCCTTCAAAGAGCTGTTGCAAGTTGACAAGTCTAGAGCTGGTGCCCCCAGCGTTAAGTTCAGAAGTGTGTGGAAGAGTATAAGGAGCTTGGAAGGTCATCCGGTTCGGTTCGGAGGTGCCCCCTTGCTGCGGCTCGGAGGAAGGAGGGAGGTTATGGAGAGGTGCACGGTTCGGATCGGATGTGCCGATCCGATCAGGTTCTCCTGTTCCGAACTGGGGAGCTTAATGCTGAGGCTGTGTGGAATTACTGATCCGAACCGGTGCGGAGGTAGGTCATGCTGGAACGAAGTCTTGATTTCCAGAAGGGAGGCTGCTGCCCCCTAGCTCATGTAAGGTGGCGGCTCGGATCGGATCTGAACCGACCTGGTGAGGATTCCCCCCCATTTCCATCTGCACTTGATTCAAGTTTTGGTCCTCGGTACGGATCGGATCTGAACCAATCCGGTTAGCAGCTGCTGCTGGGGCTATTTCCGTGCCATTTCCAGCGAGTTGTGTGTTGCCACTCGGCCTACCTTCCGTCTGAGCGAAGAATTGGTCAATCATCTCCTGTTGTTTGCGGAGGAGATCATCTTGTCTTGCCATCTGGGTTCTCAATTCAGCAAGAACGCCGTCCATTTCGTCTCTTGTAAGGTATGCTGATGGATTTTCATGAGAGGAAGCTCCCTGACTTGCCTCGTTTCTCGTGCTTTCGCCTTCAACATGAGAAATCTTTCACTTAGCCATCGATCCAATAGCCAAACAGTCTACTTCCGTTCAAGCTAGTAGAAGAAGTTGTATCGTGTGCCCCCCTTCCTGGCGCGCCAAATGTTAGACCGAAATTTGGGCCTAACACCCAAATGCTATGTGAAAACCTCACAACAACAGATCAATGCAGAAAAAGCAGTAAAATAAGAGGAGACACACGAGATTTTTATAGTGGTTCGGCTCAATCCAAGCCTACGTCCACTTTATAGTTTCTTAAATCCTAAGAAGCTATTACAACGTTGTTTGTTTGCAGTTTATACACGAAATCCTCGTGTTTACAATGAAGAAAAGGAGATTAAAGGTAAGATTATACACGAAATCCTCGTGTTGTAATGTGGAATTAGACTTTTAGGTTATGCAATAGCCTTGCGAAGAACCGTAGTTGAAGCCATGAAGAGTTAGAGTTCCCAAAAGTCCCCTTGAAACGACCATCTCCTGGTGTATTTATAGGCGTAGAGAAGCTGGTAGGTGCTCTGAACCGGATCGGATCGGAGGGGCACGTGGCATGTGGAGAGGCCATCTTGGAGATAGTGGAGAAGTGGTCTTCAGATCGTGCTAGGACAGGTGTAAGCCAATCCAGATTAATAGGAGGTAGTTACTCCTTGAGAATATGTCAAAGTTGAGGTGTAGCAGCAGGCCGAAGCGGTTCGGTTCGGGTCCTCTTCCTTCCGAACCGATCCGGAGCATTCCAACCGAAGGCGAGACGTGTTGCTATACATCTGATGCAAGGCGGGTCGGACTTCCGATCCAAACCGAGTTGGTGTCTTCGATCCGAAGAGTGGAAGCACGTCAGTGCAGTGGGTAAGGCGGGTCGGTTCGGTTGTCCGATCCGAACCGAGTTGGTGTCTTCAACCCGAAGACTTTGTGTTCTTGTGAGGATCCAATGCGAAGCGGGTCGGATTGCTCCATTCCACCCGATCCGAACCGAGTCAGAGCTCTGCCAAAACCATCCAATGCTATGCTTCCTCGAAGAGAGGAGTCGGAGCGGGTCCGATCCGATCCAGGAAGTCAAGCCAATTTCCAAATTCCAAGTTTCCTGTTTTGCATGCGTTCACGGAAACGGGCATAACTTTCAAACCGTAAGTCCGTTTGAGCTGAACCAAAGCTCAAACAGAAGCTGATTCAGAGAGCTACAAGAGATACAGAGCTTAGCTCCGTAATCGCTATTTTCGGGCCCAAAAAAGGTCATTTGATAGGAGTTCCGGGCCAATCTTTGTTTGTGATGCGACTTCAACCAAATCGCATGCTGTCTTCTGACGGTATTCCCAATACTCTAGTGTGTTGTTTATCAGAGATTCCATATGTGACTGCTTTGACTAAAAAGCGAGTCAACATTCTGCCCCTCAGAACATATCTTGCTGAATGAAGGAAGATGTGTTCTGGATAATCCAAGAAATCCAAGGCCACGCCGGGCCTGCCAGTTGCAAGTATAATCCATACCTGCGAAGAAGAAAAAGCAAATGGGTATTTCAAAACCTGACAAAACTGATTACACTTTCGAGCATAAACCATGCTTGGGCGTTTGTTTGAGCATAAACCATACTCAAGGGACGATCGAATCATCCTGCCATAACCTGACGAGGGACCTAACCTTCCGGGTATAAGCCATACCAGGAAGTTCAAATTGAGCATAAGCCATACTCGAGTTTTATTGAGTTCTTTTGCCAAATCCTAGCAAGACAATAAGCCATTCCAGAGTATAATCCATACTTAAGAATCCAAGTGAGTACAATCCATACTCATGTCGGGATAGAGCTATACTTGCCAAAACCTGACAAGACAGTCTGTCCCTAGGCATAATCCATGCCTAGGGGTCCGAGATAAGTATAAGCCATACTTTAGTTGAGATTGAGAATCCTGCCACAACCTGACAAGATACTTAAATTGCCAAACATAATCCATGCTCGGAAAGTCCTTCCTTATTCAATCCAAAGTACAAAACCAAAGCAAATCCTGATTGGTTTGTCATCGAGTGCAGAGCACGATTTGGAGCTAAATCCTAACCCCGAACGTGTGTACTCCGATTTAGCCAATCAGAAAACCTAAAGAAAGTAAAGAGACATATCTTAAATCCTAAGAAATGCTGAAAATGCAGAGTGATCCAATCCAGATCAGTTGATAATGAGCCGATGGGAGCTCGCTCCAGGGTCATTCCCTCTCCGGGGAGCAGGTGGTGGCAGCGCGGGTGCAGGCGCTGTAGGCTCCTTCACATACTCGGGTAGCTCTCCATGTCTAACCCGTTCCTCAATCAGATCTCGCAAGTGTCTACAGTCATTTGTGTCATGACCGTCCATATCGTGAAATATGCAATATTTCCCAGAATCGCGTTCTCTTTGCGATGGCTCCCTCCTGGGAGGCTTTGGATAGGAGACGTCACCGTTTGTGTTCACGTAGATGTCGGTTAGTGACGAGTTGAGTTCTGTGTACTTTTCATATCTGGGCCCTCTTCGGGGCTGAGCGTTGCGGTCATTCTTGACGGTAGCTTTTCCTTTGCCTTTACCAGAATCAGACGGTTCTCCGTCTTTGAGCATGTTAACATCAAGAATTTTCGTTTTGGACGTTGCATCTTCTTCACGCAAAAACCTATCCGATTCAAGATAGAATTCACTGAGATTCCTTGGTGGGTCTCGGTACAAGGATTTTTTGAACTCCGAGTTGTCTAGAACGCCGGATACTACCGCCATCAATACCATAGATGGCTCAGGTCGATCAACTGATGCTGCTGCAACGTTGAACCTTTCCAGAAATGACCGCAGAGTTTCTTTAGGCCTCTGCTTGATTGTAGTAAGTGACATTACACTCTTGGGTCGAGCGATATGGACCCGAAATTGTTCAATAAAGCGAGCGACCAACATGTTCCAGCTGTTGATCGATTCAGATTCCAGCTGCCGAAACCACATAGCAGCAATATCAGTCAAAAAGAGGGGAAAGCATTTAGCCATGACGTTTTCCGACGCCGATTGAACTTCCATATGTCGTTTATAGCGCATTAGGTGCACGGTAGGATCTGTTCTGCCGTTGTATGGCTCCAGTTGTGGAAGTTTGAAATCTGGGGGATTGCGGGAATTCCTGATTTCCTGTGTGAATGGATTGTGATTGACATCATCCATGTCATTCTGATAAATGCGGCCTCTCGAAAGGCGTTCAATAAGGCTGGCGAGCCGATCGCCTTCAAAGAGCTGTTGCAAGTTGACAAGTCCAGAGCTGGTGCCCCCAGCGTTAAGTTCAGAAGTGTGTGGAAGAGTATAAGGAGCTTGGAAGGTCATCCGGTTCGGTTCGGAGGTGCCCCCTTGCTGCGGCTCGGAGGAAGGAGGGAGGTTATGGAGAGGTGCACGGTTCGGATCGGATGTGCCGATCTGATCAGGTTCTCCTGTTCCGAACCGGGGAGCTTGATGCTGAGGCTGTGACGAATTACCGATCCGAACCGGTGCGGAGGTAGGTCGTGCTGGAACGAAGTCTTGATTTCCAGAAGGGGGGCTGCTGCCCCAAGCTCATGTAAGGTGGCGGCTCGGATCGGATCCAAACCGACCTGGTGAGGATTCCCCCCCATTTCCATCTGCACTTGATTCAAGTTTTGGTCCTCGGTTCGGATCGGATCTGAACCGATCCGGTTAGCAGCTGCTGCTGGGGCTATTTCCGTGCCATTTCCAGCGAGTTGTGTGTTGCCACTCGGCCTACCTTCTGCCCGAGCGAAGAACTGGTCAATCATCTCCTGTTGTTTGCGGAGGAGATCATCTTGTCTTCCCATCTGGGTTCTCAATTCAGCGAGAACGCCATCCATTTAGTCTCTTGTTAGGTATGCTGATGGATTTTCATGGGAGGAAGCTCCCTGACTTGCCTCGTTTCTCGTGCTTTCGCCTTCAACACGAGAAATCTTTCGCTTAGCCATCGATCCAATAGCCAAACTGTCCGCTTCCGTTCAAGCTAGTAGAAGAAGTTGTATCGTGTGCCCCACTTCCTGGCGCGCCAATTGTTAGACCGAAATTTGGGCCTAACACCCAAATGCTATGTGAAAACCTCACAACCACATATCAATGCAGAAAAAGCAGTAAAATAAGAGGAGACACACGAGATTTTTATAGTGGTTCGGCTCAATCCAAGCCTACGTCCACTTTATAGTTTCTTAAATCCTAAGAAGCTATTACAACGTTGTTTGTTTGCAGTTTATACACGAAATCCTCGTGTTTACAATGAAGAAGAGGAGATTAAAGGTAAGATTATACACGAAATCCTCGTGTTGTAATGTGGAATTAGACTTCTAGGTTATGCAATAGCCTTGCGAAGAACCGTAGTTGAAGCCATGAAGAGTTAGAGTTCCCAAAAGTCCCCTTGAAATGACCATCTCCTGGTGTATTTATAGGCGTAGAGAAGCTGGTAGGTGCTCTGAACCGGATCAGATCGGAGGGGCACGTGGCATGTGGAGAGGCCATCTCGGAGATAGTGGAAAAGTGGTCTTCAGATCATGCTAGGACAGGTGTAAGCCGATTCGGATTAATAGGAGGTAGTTACTCCTTGAGAATATGTCAAAGTTGAGGTGTAGCAGCAGGTCGAAGCGGTTCGGTTCGGGTCCTCTTCCTTCCGAACCGATCCGGAGCATTCCAACCGAAGGCGAGACGTGTTTCTATACATCTGGTGCAAGGCGGGTCGGTTCAGACTTCCGATCCGAACCGAGTTGGTGTTTTCGATCCGAAGAGTGGAAGCACGTCAGTGCAGTGGGTAAGGCGGGTCGGTTCGGTTGTCCGATCCGAACCGAGTTGGTGTCTTCAACCCGAAGACTTTGTTTTCTTGTGAGGATCCGATGCGAAGCGGGTCGGATTGCTCCATTCCACCCGATCCGAACCGAGTGAGAGCTCTGCCAAAACCATCCAATGCTATGCTTCTTCGAAGAGAGAAGTCAGAGCGGGTCCGATCCGATCCGGGAGGTCAAGCCAATTTCCAAATTCCAAGTTTCCGGTTTTGCACACATTCACGGAAACGGGCATAACTTTCAAACCGTAAGTCCGATTGAGCTGAACCAAAGCTCAAACTGAAGCTGATTCAGAGTGCTACAAGAGTTACGAGCTTAGCTCTGTAATCGCTGTTTTCGGGCCCAAAAAAGGTCATTTGATAGGAGTTCCGGGCCAATCTTTGTTTGTGATGCGACTTCAACCAAATCGCATGCTGTCTTCTGACGGTATTCCCAATACTCTAGTGTGTTGTTTATCAGAGATTCCATATGTGACTGCTTTGACTAAAAAGCGAGTCAACACCAGTCTTTATGACTGACCCCGTTTTGTTTCGCCTCTTGTCTTCCGTTTCCCCCTAGGTTACAGGGAGGAAATGCTATTGTTAGTTCGGGCTCCTCCTGTTTGAAGGTCATCATGTATGGCTCGGACTTTTCTTGGCTATGGCTACTTTACTGTTTTACTTGGGGAATAATTTATGAAAAGGTTTTTATGCTTCTTTACTATGGCAAGACAGGTTTCCATGTAAGAAATTCTCTGATGTAAAAGGCCTTAGACCTCATTTATTAATGATATGAAAGTTGGTTTTACTTCCGCTATTTTATATGTTCTGTCTTGTAATATTTCTGCACATGTTTACCAATAATACCCCTCTAAAGCTAGTGCATTCCTTTGCGAGTGACCCTAGCGGATGTGGGGTGTTACATTTGGTATCAGAGCAGAAGGTTACCAGACTGGGCAAAAGTTTTTAAAACCTTCTGAAAACTATTTGAGAAACCGTTTTACAAAGAAGCTTTTTCAAGAAAAGTTTGTTTTAAAAGGCTATTCCCCAAAGGCCATTAGCACTATCCTTCGTTTCCTTATTGAATTTCTTTTCCTTTCTTTCCTCCATCTGTAGTCGCAGTAGTTTTAACTGCGACTAATCTTTTCGTGCTACGTAGGTGTTTTCCGTACGATGGAGGTGGTTCTCGAGAGACCTGTTGCCGTGGTACACGGAAGGATAATAAGAGTAAGGATGAAGGACGCGGGCTTAAGGATAAGCAACTTGTTGGTATGGCTTAGTCCATCAAGGAGGACAAGGACAAGATCATTGGAGAGGGCAATTGTACGCTCCCATTTCTAGGGTACCTAAAAGAAATGGTACCGTTTCTGGTAAAGGTTTAGTCGTTCTTTTCTATCATCCCATCCAGATTTTGTCTAGATCATCGTATCGTTTAAGTCTGCTTGGATAGTTGAGTCTCTGCACCTTGGTACTAGCATGGTAGAGGATCCCAGTTTTTGGTCCCAAAAATCTGGTTGGAGAGTTGGTCCATTTCTTCATGACTTGTTTGGATATGAGAATGACTGTCTCGGCTACGGATGGATTCTAGGGATAAAGTGGTCACCCAATAAGGGGTGCCATTCTCGGTTATAGGAAAGAGGGTTGTTAGACTCTCGACTCACCTTGGTGATACCCTCGAAGTCTCGTATAACCTTTTGGGTTCTGTCATGGTTAGTTACTTAGAATCTCGGGATGCAGTTGTTGGTAATCCGTTCGAATAGAATTCGCCGCTAAGGTGGATGGTTCGTTTCGCTTATGCATGAGTTATGGGAATCACCCTAGTAAGTACTCTTGGCAACATGGATTGGCATCGGCAAACGAGATCCAGAATTCCCTAGTGAATTTTAGAGAGCTTGCATGAGTAAGTGGATACGTTTGAGGCAAGTATACTAGGGAAAGGGTAAGTGAAAGTGGAATAAGAGGCGACAATGAAATGAGTTCTAACTCAAATCTCGGAAATAGGAATCAAGGAGCTACGAGATCATGGAGTTAAAAAGATGGTCAAGGCACCGAGGAATTAAGCTCAAGAAAACGCGACTTAGAAGACCTAAGGCTAGACACGCGCATCATATCTCTTTTTAAGAGTATATCGTTGACCCCTGGTTTTCCTGTAGAGCTTGCTTGCATGCTATCGCTTGGTGGATATCCTCTCGATCCTGTTTCCGTTGCAAACCCCGTAAGGAGTTTGTCTTGTTTATCTTCTCGATCCTATCTTGGGAACCTTAGATAGAACTCTATGGATGTAAACATGTATTTGAAACATGTTATGATTGATATGGTTGCAAATGGTTGCAAGTGGTTGCTCGTGGATGCGCGAATACACATTAAATACTAGATTGACGTGGTCACGTTTCATGTTGCATATGCACAAGTATTTATACTTGTTTATGGATGAAATTGAATGTGTTATCATGTGGATGTTGCATATGAATGAATGTTTGTGCACGCATATAGTACTTATATGACTAGGACTATTTGCATACATGTTGGACTCATGGCACTAAACATATTTTGCATTAGAAAGATCATTCAGGCCTGATCATTAGCATTAGATAAGGAGCATATACACACATGTTTTGCATATGTTCATATGGCATTAGAAATCGTTTAAGGACAATGTTTGCCTGTGGATGATGTTTTGAGTAGATGGATGATAGGATGCGTTCTTCCTAACTTGGAGATTTCGGGGACGAAATCCTTAAAGGAGGGGAGAATGTAACAACCCGAAATTTAACAACATGTTAAATCAAGAATCAAGGCAGAATTATATTATAAAATTTGAATAAGGAGAAACAGGCTATGCCATTGCGTTCGTCTCGGAAAAATACGCGAAATAGAGTCCGAAATTTCGTAAATCGGAGTCCGTATGGCCGAGATATGGCCTTCGGAAGTTTCACGAAAAATCAGAATTCAAAACAGATTTCAAAAACACAGAAATCAGAGCAGGCGGGAAAAATCCCGCCCAGGCAGGGTCGACACCTGTGTCGACCCCCCCCCCAATGGGTCGACCCCCCCTGTCGGACCAGTTTTTCTGGTGCACCCGTTTTGGCTCCTGGGTCTTGTTTTGGAGGCTTGTAACGATTTGTGAGGGTTCAGATCTATCCTAGGGTTTATCCTATGGCCTAAACTACTCCTAATCTCTATAAAAAGACCCCTAACCTAGCCTAAACCCTCATCAATTGATCCTACAACTAAACTATGCCAAAATTTCTAATGATCACGGCCTCCACTCAAAACCCTAGCCTCCATCCTCTTGTCATAAATTCTATCTTCATTCTCTTGAGAGATTAGATGATCATTTGAGTGTTTCTAAGTTACATGAGAGTTACTAAGCTCGATTCAAGGCTAAAGTTGCAACCTTTATACATCAAAGCAAGGATCTTTCTTATTATTTTCTCAAGGGTTTTATTGGAGCTTATTGGTTTGGGGTTTTTGCTAGTGTGGCTTCGTCTCAATCTTTTCATATATTGATTTGTGCCTTCATAGCATTGTAAGCCCCCTCATACTCTTAGATATTAACTATGAAGTTAAATGTTCATGTTGCAAGCTTTGGGTTTGAACTTGAGTAGGTTGCATGCTTAGAAACTATCATGTTATATGTAGATTTGTACTATGCATATTCGTAAAAGTCATCACCTTGATTTTGTGGGCTAAAAGCTATAAGCTTTATGTTGAAATGTTGCATTATGCAACATAAGAACTCTCTTATCCCTTAAGTTAACTTGCATAGAGTGCTATATGCAAACTACTAGCCATTTTTCTATGTCATCTATCACCATGATTCGCCTATATGCTAAGTTTTGGGGTTATGAATGTTTTTGGGGCTTAATAATGTAACATGCAAGTTCGTGAACACATTATGTCTCATATGCCACCATGTTTAACTTGCGGCTTTATACCCCTTTTGTCATACCTTTGCCAAGTTCCTTCTTTTAATCCATTATGCGTTGTTGCGAATGTATATGCGAGTCTAAAAGCGTTGGGGTTGCGTTATGGGTAAACTTTAATGACGTGAAACATGATTTGGGTAAATGGGTATAAACATGACAACATGTAACTTTGGCTATGAGCATGGTACTTGAAAACTTGACACGTATGGGTTGTAAGTGTAATAAGACACTAGACCAAACATGAAAATGGCCAACTCGAGGTTGGGTTGAGTTTGTAGCATAAATCTACCCGGACCCGCCCGGCTTAACTAGTGGCTACAAACAATAGGATCCAATGTGAGAAGTTGGTCATGTCGTGCTTAAGACCTGAGGTTAGACTAGGTTGTGGTGTAAAACTACCCGGACCCGCCCGGCTTAACTAGTAACCACAACAAAGTCTAATGTGAGAGGTTGAGAGTGCATTAATTAAATTAATGCCACATGATAAGGTTAAGTAAGTTTGACTAATGACCCTTAACCGATATGACACGAATGGGTAGGTTAAGTGGGACTGGGCTTGATTTCTTAATGACACTTAACCATATAAGACAATTAGGGGATGGGGTTAAGTAATTTACACTTAACTAATCTAAACACGGTAATTAGATGGGGTTAAGTAACCTACACTTAACTAATCTAAACATGGTAATTAGATGGGGTTAAGTAACCTACACTTAACTAATCTAAACACGGTAATTCGATGTGGTTAAGTTAAACACTTAACCAATCTAAACTTGGTAATTCAATGTGGTTAAGTAACCAATACTTAACCAACTTAACATGATAATTTAATGGGCTTAAGTAACTTATACTTAATCAATTATACATGATGATTTTATAAGGTTAAGCAACCATGCTTAACCAATCTAATGTGAGAACTTGATAGGGTTAAGTCACAAGACCATTTAAATATACTTAACCATTCTAATACGATTAGTGGATGGGGTTAAGTTAACCTATACTTAACCAATCCGACTCAATAATCCGATGAGGTTAAGATAATCTGTGCTTAACCAATCTACCACGATAAGCTGATAGGGTAAGATAAGCAAATACTTAACCAATTTGACTTGATGATTGAATAAGGTTAAGTCATGAGCTTCTTGGTATACTTACCCAACTTGTAGGGTTAGGTCTTGGACTTGAATACTTAGCCAAATCTTGACATGATTCGTAGGTAGATTAAGTCATGAACTTAAATGACAATACTTAACCCATTAGACAAAACCTAATTTAGGGAACTAAGTAATAATGCTTAGTCAAGGGATGGGGACCAGTTCACAGATAAATGAGTAACCCGATACGGTAGGTCATCGCTTAAAATACGAGGTGGAGCAATATCTGATTTAGATAAAGGCTCCAACGAACTGGGTGACGAAGCGGTAGCTTCGGGGAACGTGAGGATACTCTTGGTATCCCTCTGTGAGGTTGCGGATGGTCCATGAAACCTGGCCTCACAGAGGTTAAGGTCTGCGGTAGAAGAGCCAAGGGTATGCCTTGGTTGCTGTGCGAGCAACCTAAAGACTGGGGTTGATTAGAGTGGGGTCGGCGATATTTTCACGGTAGCCCTGGATAGAACATTCGTCGGCCACCTACCATCTTTAGTCAATCGTGTACGTACGGAAAGGCAGAGAACACCCAACAAACCATACTGGCTATCTAGGTATGGGTGAGGTTAGCCGTCCAGAATGAGGGTAGCGATGGCTGTAGCGTAGTTCTCATACATGACTTTTCTTGTTTTGCCTTTCAGTAGTTGAGGGAGGGATCACGTGGGACCATAGCCACGAATACAAAAACAGACCTTGATATCTGCACCGACGGATGACTTAAAACTCCCGACCGAGTTCCGTATTTCTTGATTTGCCCTGGCACGGAACTCGGATGGCACATTGAGATACATGTGCGTCTAGACATGGAAAACGATTCACGATACATACGTGGGATAAAAGGGCGCGGTTGACGGGTAGCATAATCCCTAGTAGCCCTAGGTGGCTAAAACCCAAACCGAGACACGGAAACGTTCATTAGGTAGCATAATCCCTAGTGGTCCTAGGTGGCATAAATCGATAGTTCATGGTAAGAAAACATAACTAGATCAAGGGTAGCAGTCCAAAACAACATCGAGGATAAAATGGTACTACGTTGAGGCGGTATAGATTTACATAGGGAAGCCCTTACGGCCTACGGCAAAGGGCTGAACTCATACATGGAAAGAAACATACGAGTTGGGAAAACCTACATATTAGGTTGACATGGACCATTACATGACATTGGGCAAGGGACATTCATAGTTAACACTTAACGCGGGTTGGGATACTAGTACGAGAGGTGCAGAGCAAATATACATGATAAATACCTTAGGATGTTATACATGATAGATACCTTGGGATAGTATACTTGATAGAAACCTGACAATGTGATACCTTGATTTATCTTGACACCGTAGTTTATCATGACACACTCGTGTATCTTGGTACAGTAGTTCATCCTGTTATTTTGGTTTAGCTTATCTATCTTGTCATCATACTTATGTTCATCTCAGTTCCTCATGCCAGTTAACTTTACTAGTTTATATACTGATAGTAGATAGGGCTTACCAGTCTTTATGACTGACCCCGTTTTGTTTCGCCTCTTGTCTTCCGTTTCCCCCCAGGTTACAGGGAGGAAATGCTATTGTTAGTTCGGGCTCCTCCTATTTGAAGGTCATCATGTATGGCTCGGACTTTTCTTGGCTATGGCTACTTTACTGTTTTACTTGGGGAACAATTTATGAAAAGGTTTTTATGCTTCTTTACTATGGCAAGACAGGTTTCCATGTAAGAAATTCTCTGATGTAAAAGGCTTTAGACCTCATTTATTAATGATATGAAAGTTGGTTTTACTTCCGCTATTTTATATGTTCTGTCTTGTAATATTTCTGCACATGTTTACCAATAATACCCCTCTAAAGCTAGTGCATTCCTTTGCGAGTGACCCTAGCGGAGGTGGGGTGTTACATTTATTTAACTTAACTAGTAATAAGGCTAATCACAGGACCACGGCGCTAACGCGGAACAGGTTTACTCCATTGGATTGCCAGTGCATAATTTAAATAAAGTAATTCGTTAAACAATGCAATGCTTTTAAGAAAAATGAAACCATTATAAGACTCAAGTCCCATTACACAATGCAACGCAAACCGGAGGATAGAGTTTTACCTTATAATGGTCAAAAATGCTTGATACGATAAAATGGAATTGATATTATTACTAGTGTACATATGTTTCAAAACAATTTCAATCATAATGTATCAATCATAGACAGCATAGCTACTATATACTATGTCGCCATACTAGTTCTACAATCAAAACCGCATGATGTCGTATTGGAATTTGGGTTTCCATCAAGAGTCAAGGCTAGGAACGATCTCCTTATCGATTCAAGACACTCTAGTAATGTCTCAGGATCACACCTACAGGCAACCCTTGGATCCTGCAGGGACAAATAACGTTAGTGGATTAATTATGCCTGAACACACGCTTCCCGGTCCTATCGAACCTATAATTTGGCCATTGGCGACTAATAAATCCAAGGCCTCGAAAATTCCATCATCCACATAAGTAAAATGTCAGGGCTGGTAAGTCGCCGACCCCACTTCTAGCTAGAAAGAAACGTGTGCTCTCCCTGCGTTCCCTTACTCCATTTCAGACTCTTACCAAGGTGTGAGGCTCGCGAAGTAACGCTATACACAAATCTATGCCGAAATAAGATGTGCTTTGATCATCAACCACAAGGCTCTTCTTTTCAACAAAAGCCTTGATCATTTGCATCTTGGCATGCCACATTGACAATTCACGCCATGCGATCAAAAACTACAAATATATAACCTCTAAGCTCGTACGTATAAGAGAAGGGTGTTAAGCAAGAGAATATATTCACTTCCACCACAGATATGTATATTAAATAGAAATCAATTTAATTTACATGGAATGAAACCCAATGTCAGACACACATCCATTTACAAGTCCATTCTGGGTCTGAACAAAACCAGAGACGCCTTATTCCTCGTCCCGTATGTCCAATACGGAAGTGAGGTGCTCACATATCCGGACAATCAACAAGTACGTCCAGACAAACTACCATTTTAACCCTTTACGGGGAGCGACCCAGTGCCAGGCATCAGTAATCATCCATTCGATGTGAAGATCGCCGGTCTTCAAACACCGCCTTTAATGTCTTTGACTTTAATCATCGTAGTAATTATTCATAATGGGTTAAACCCGGTCTTTACGAATAACTCGCGTATTTTATAATAAAAAATCAAGTGCTATAAAGACACCTCATATGCCTCATTTCAATTCAGAATATTCTTTTAATAAAATATTTACATTATTAGGGAAAAGTTCCCATTAATTTTATCAAAGACAAATTCTTTTAAATTTATTCTTTAATCTTCTCTTTAAGGATTTATTAAAACTCCAATTTGGTTTTAATATCAAAAATCATTGCTTTATGATTATTCAACTTTTAAGAAATTAATCTTGTCTTTAACTGGGTTAAAGAATCAATGTCACTTAAAAACATTGCTCACGATAAAACCAAAATCATCTTCCATTAAATATGGAATTTTCATAGAAATCAAATCAATATATAACCGATATAAATTTCCATATCAGACCGATAACATAAATGGAATAACGACAAAGTCTTTTAAATTCCATATATAGTATCAGTCTTCTTTACAGAAGCCTATCTTGATTATTATCAAATTGAATTTCCATTCAACTCCAATTTAATATATTAAATTGAAGATCTTGACTTCTGGAAAATTCCTTTTTAAATATTAATAAAAGATTTATAAATTCCAAATTATATTTTCACTATTAATTGGGTTAAAGACAAATGTCGTCTAAAAACACAGTTCACAATAAACCTAATTCACATATTAATTTATCACAATTAATAAATATAATTAGAACTCTAAAAACCTTAATTAAAAGATTTATTCTTTAATACAGGGTTTAAGAACAGTGTTATTTAAGACATCATCCATGACAACCCAAAATCTAATTCTTTTATTTAATTCCAATTAAATATTAGTAAATTAGTATGCTTCATTAAATTTTAATTTAAAAGATTTATCCTAGTTAATAGCTAGTTCATTCTGATAAAAATATATTTTTATCTGCTACCTGTAATAACCCAAAAATCCGAGGCAATTTAAATTTTTTATTTTGGCTATTTTAATGAATTTTGATTATTTAAAATAAATTATTTTGATTACTTAAAATAAATTATTTTAAATAATAACGACGAAAAATTTATTTTCGACGAAGTTAAAATGAATATTTTATTTTAATTATATAACGAGCCTGAAATGGCGCGGTAGTTTGAAATTTCGATTTCGAATTTCAAATGAATATACAGAATCTGTTTTAAGTCGGAATTGGACGAAACAAGAAATATTTGAATCTGTTTGACGATATCTTTCTAATGGATGTAAGAAACTGAGATTCCACATTAGAAGTTGAAAGATATGTCCAGTTTAAAATTTAGAAAAGTTGCTGTGGAATTTATATACATTTTAATATATATAAAGGCCTTGAAAATAGCCATTTTGCAAATGACCTCGGATTTCGACGAAACCACTTTTGTTGGATCCGTGATGTCAAATTATGGTTAGAATCCAAAATTCGTAATTTTTCGAATCAATATGTGAGCGTGGCGAAGTAAAATGTGTTTTAACAGTTTCTGTCAATTTTGATCGACCAGAAAATGGTCATTTTTCAAACTATCTCAGAATTTGATGAAATTAGTTTTATCAGGACCGTATCGTCAATACAAAGCTAGAAAATATTTTTCGGGAATTTTTAGAGTTGGTATGTGACCTGGTAAATTGAAATGCACTTTCAAATTCAATATATAGAGTTATATTTTGATTTTGACAAAAACTAATCGAAACAATCGAATCAGCCTACGATACATATCCCATTGTGTTCAGAATGGGGGTAATTAGCTATGGATGACAGGCGGTGGGATCGATTTCGAGGTCGAAATTTAAAGTTGCTTTTTTAAAGTAATTAAATAAATAAATAAACCCTTTCTTTCCTCTTACCCCTCCCCCCCCCCCCCCCGGCGTCATCGACTTCAAACAGAATAAAAAGGGGGGAAGACGAACGGGGAGGAGCCGCGCCCCTGAGTAGGCTGGGTACGCATGATAGGGGGTTCTCGCTTCGCGGTTTGGTGGCGAACGGGAGACTCTTACCCCTACATGTCCCTTTTGAGGGTTGGTTAGGCAGTGGTCGGGAGGCTCGAGAGGGTCGCCGTAAAACAAGGTACTGGGGGACCACTTGGAAGCCACGGTAGGTTTTACCTGCTGCTTTGGGGGATGAAGGGATGGTTGCAAAGCCTACAGGATTTCGTCGGGTTGTTTCAGTTGGTATCAGAGCTTTGGTTTACAGAGCTCGGAGAACAAGACACATTAGAACCATACGAAAGAATTCATCAGAAATTGGATTAGTAATATCCAATGGGAATGACTCGTTAGAGATAGGATCAGAAGTATCCTAGAACGAGTGTGAAGAGTGTATTTTTAAAACGAAAATTGTTTTGAAATTTAAATCATTTTATACGTATTTGAATATTTATTTGTATTGAATTTGGACAGTCCAATATATAAAGATTTTGCATATACACCTAGGTAGCGTATATTCGAAGTTTTAATATATTGGGTAGATATAGGATCACACTCTAGTCACCCGGAGATGATTCTGATGATGAGGCCTCATCATCAATGTTTATATTCGAGTGCCGAAAGTGTGATATCTATATATTTCCTATTGACTGGTGTGAGAACCAAAATTAGATAGGGCTTATTGTTGTGATTTGGCATCAAAAACCTGATTTTTCGACTATATATCAAAATTATGAATTTGAAATGATAATCAACTAATTGATTGCTGTTTGTGTTGTTTGATTATTGGTTGAGTACTTAAAAGTTGAACCTTTAGCCAAATTGATCAAATAGTGAATTGTATAGAAAATTTGTCGCATTTGCATGCATATACATGTACTTACATTGAACATGTTATAGCAAGGAGGCTAGAGCAGAAGAATAAAATTGTTTGCCCGACAAATAGGTACATGTTTACCATAATTTACTGTTTTGTTTGGGTGATAATGATTTTATGAGCCGATTGGCTAGCTTCTTGGCTTTTTCTTTTGGACTGAAGAAGGCCATGGAAGGCTGTATGAAATATCCCGAAGTCCCCGGTGCAAGGGAGGTTATGGCGAAATTTTTCGAAAATTTAGGGTGTTAGCCAAATTTTTGAAAAGTTCTTAGAAACTGAAAAGTTAAAGAACTTAAGCCGTAAAGAAAATAATGAAAGTTGAGTTGGTTTGTGAGACAACTTTCGGCTTCGTTCCTTTTCGGGGACGAAAAGTTTTAAGTGGGGGAGATTGTAATAACCCGGAAATCCGAGCCAATTTAAAATTTTTATTTTGGCTATTTTAATGAATTTTGATTATTTAAAATAAATTATTTTTAATAATAATGACAAAAAATTTATTTCGACGAAGTTAAAACAAATATTTTATTTTAATTATATAACGAGCCTGAAATGGCACGGTAGTTTGAAATTTCGATTTCGAATTTCAAATGAATATACAGAATTCGTTTTAAGTCGAAATTGGACGAAACAAGAAATATTTGAATCTGTTTGATGATATCTTTCTAACAGATGTAAGAAACTAAGATTTCACGTCAGAAGTTGAAAGATATGTCCAGTTTAAAATTCAGAAAAGTCGCTGTGGAATTTATATTTTTTTTTAATATATATATAAAGGCCTTGAAAATAGCCATTTTGTAAACGACCTCGGATTTCGACAAAATCACTTTTGTTGGATCCGTAATGTCAAATTATGGCTAGATTCCAAAATTCATAATTTTTTGAATCAATATGTGAGCGTGGCGAAGTAAAACGTGTTTTAACAGTTTTTGTCAATTTTGATCGACCAGAAAATGGCCATTTTTCAGACGGTCTCAGAATTCGATGAAATTAGTTTTGTTAGGACCGTATCTTCAATACAAAGCTAGAAAATATTTTTTGGGAATTTTTAGAGTTAGTATGTGACCCCGGTAAATTGAAATGCACGTTCAAATTCAATATATAGAGTTATATTTTGATTTTGACGAAAACTGTAATGACCCGCATTTGCAGAGGTATTATAATTAATTTATTTAATTATTTAAATAGTGATTCAGTGAATTTAATGGTCGTGGAATTAAATAATGGTGAATATTTAATTAAAATAATAATTAAATAATATATTTAATTCTGAAATAATCAGAATTGGCTGAAATGGCGATATGGTGTGAACTGGATCATCTGTGATATTTAATTCAGCTTGGAATTTAATTTGATATGGCTGAAATCGGGATTTCGTCGTGTAGATTTTGATTCACATCGATTAGAAAAGCTGCTGTGGAATTCCTTTATAATTTATTAAGGAATTATTTATATTTTAAAAAGGAATTTCAATATAAATAGAATATCGAGTTGACCCAGAAGTGAATATCGAGTTAGAAATTCATATAGGAATATTCTAGAGCTGTATGGTATTCCACTGTGAATATAGACGATAATATTTATTTATAAATATTAAATTTAATTATATTTATATATTTAAAAGGGCTATTTAGAGCTTTAAAAATAGCCAGTTTTGCAAACGACCTCTGTTTTCGACGAAACTAATTTTGTTGGATCTGCAATATCAGATTATTGCTAGATTTCAGTTTCCGTGATTTTTGATGTCAATATGTGGCCGTACAGGATTATAATGTGAAAAACAGTCGATATTTTGACGGTTAAAAATACGCTGTGTGAGCATACGAAGTCGGAATTCGACGAAATCAGATCCATTGGGTCTGTAATGTCAAACTCTAGCAGTATGTCCAGTTTCGTGATTTTTAGGTATCGTATGTAATTATAGGAATTTTTAACAATAAGTAAATATTGCGTTTACTTAAAAATTTATACAAAAATCGAATATAAAATTATTATCCTATCCTATAAATACCATGCCATCCTCTAAATCCTAAGTAAATTTTTCTCTAGTCAAAAAAATGTGAGCCGTCATGTTTTGCTTCCAGAAAATCAATTCGTGAGGAAAACCTTGTTTCTAAAAATCAAAATAAATTCCAATCAATTCCAATAAATTACAAACCCGGGTTCTTTGGATTCGCATGGGGTAAATCTTCAATTTGGTACCCATTTTGGGGTGTTCGATCATGCTGGGTCAACGCTGGGTTTTGAATAAGCAAACTAGGGTTACAGTGTTCGAGAGTTTGAAGCGTCGAGGGGAGAAATGAAGTATGTCTGTGGATTCCTAGCATCGATTGGAGTTGGGTGTAGTATTTTGGTGGAGTTCGATTCAAAGAGGGATCGATACCTTTACTGTTGCTGCGTCATCGACCTGAGAACGGAATCCGTAGAAGATGTGTTGGTTGGACGAGATACATATGAGGAGAAAGAACTCGAGTAGAGGAGTCCATCAGTGGTAGTTGTGGACTTTTTGCTAAGGAACGGAAGCTCGAGTCTTGAATTCAACACGGTAATGGTTCTCTCTGAAGGAGCGGTTTCTGTGTATTTCATTTGAGAAGGAAGAGTGTCCACGTGGGCTTGGGAGGATAGTAGTGGACCGGGTCAAAAGGTTAAAGCCCATATAGTTAATTTAATTAAGTTTGTTTAAAATAATTTGTATGTGAACTTATAATCATAATAAATTGGTCATATATTATCGGAATTCAGCAAAACAAGATCCGATAGGATCGTATGGACGAGAGCTTCATAATGAAGCTGACTGGAAGTGGATTGGGGCTCGTATGAATTTATGGCAAAATAAACTGTTTGATTCAAATCAAACAGACAGTTTATCGTTCTTTAACGATGAACTGCCAAAGTGAGTAAATCTAACTAACTCTAAACAGTTTATAATTTCATATTATATTTTTAGAACTGTTAAATATTGTCTGATTGACTGTGTGTTGACTGTTTGATTGAACTGCTAGTCAGTTAGTTGAATTTATATATTGATTCTTTTTAATAGAATATATCATATGGAACTGAAAGTAATGTTGATTTTATATTGTATAACATCTGTGGATGCAGGGAGACAGGTTGGAGGAATCCAACTGGATTCCTCAACATTTATTTTACTGTGATTCATATATTGTAATATATGATGTGATATATAATCTGTTGTCGATTATATGTGTTTGAACGATATTGGTCATCGTGATTTGATATGTTAAATACCATAACATACCGGGATGGTGAAAGGGGAAATTTCAAAATGAATATTGAAAATAGGTTATTTATAAAATCAAAGGATTTTATAAAAGAGATAATATTTATAACAATCAAAGGAGATTTTATAAAAAGGAAATATTTAGAAAATAAGTAGAGTTATAAAAAAGGAAATTTGTTTATAACTGAATAGGATGTTATAAAAAGGAAAACGTTATAAAAAGGGGAAAAACGTTACTAAAAAGGGAATCATTTGTAAAGTGAAGAACCGTTACTAAAAGTAAATCTTTATAAATGAATAGTTTATTCAAATGGAGTTAATCGAATTTAGTTATTCGAATAGAGTTAAATCGAATATGGTATTCGAAGGGAGTCAATCGAATAAGGTATTCAAAAGTTAGTATATCGAATATGTTATTCGAAAAGGGGTTAGTCGAGTCGAGTTAGCTGAATAGAGTTCATCAGTGAGGGTTGACCAGTTAGAGTTAGAATTAACTAATTAGAGTTATTCAAATAGAGTTAATCAAGTAGAGTTATCTAATATAGTTTATTCGAATAGAGTTATAGGAGTTAATTGAATATAGTTTATTCGAATAGATTTAGAGGAGTTAATTGAATACAGTTTATTCGAATAGAGTTAGAGGAGTTATCGTATATAGTTTATTCGACAGGAGTTAAGTGAATAGAGTTAATCCGAAGGAGTTAATCGAATAGAGTTAATTGAAAAGAGTTAATCGAATATAATTACTTGAAAGAAAGGTTAAGCAAGGAAGTTAGTTGAAGAAATATAAAGTGAACTTTGTCTATTTCAAGGTTAGAAACGTTGTTCAATTAAGGTCTAAGAGGTAGTATTACCCCAACTTGATTGACTTCATTTTTAACTAAGGAATGGTTAAGGTTCGATAGTGTAGATGGGTTAAAAGAATTTAGTTAATAAGCGTAATGGTTTGAGTTGGCATCGTGATGGTTTGTTTAAACATCTGTCTAAGTCCAACGAAGGAGTTTTGGAAATGTTTTCCAAATAAGAACCAGAAATGTTTTCTGATATAGAAAAAAAGAAATGGAAATGTTTTCCAATGGTAATAACATATATTTTCTAAATTTAGAAAATAAGAAATGTTGAATATAGGGAAACAGGAGATAAGTAAATTAATGAAATAAAGAGATAAATGTCGAATGATGATTGATTGATAGAATTTCCATTAGGAAATAATATCGTTGTTTGCACACCTGTTTTTCTTTGATGGTTAAATCATAGACTATCGAAGTTTTGACCATTTTAACGTTGTTAATATGGAGAGACCGTTGGATTATTATCCAAAGAACCACTCTGTATTGGCATAAGCGTTGCGAATCATATATGCCAAAGATAATTGAAGATGGAGTAAAGTGCAAGGGCTATTGTGTAAGTCTTAGATAACAGTGTCTAAGATGGATGTATTGAATAGTGCCTTCGGTTCATCCTGTTCCTGGATGACTTGTATGGACGGATGTCTGACAGAGTATTTCCAGACGATTGCGTATATTGATTTCTCCAACCGTACCAAAAGTGGAAGCGGAGAAGGAAACTTCTTTTAGCTAACACATAACGTATGGTTGAGGACATCAATCGGTGATTTGATGGATTTGACGATGTGGCATTCAAAGTGAATCTGGTTTGATGATAAAGCATAACTTCTAGCCTCACATCCGGTAAATTACAGAAATCGGGCAGGCAGCATGGCTAAGTCGGTCGCACCGAAGTAAGGTGTATAATCACCTGATCTAGAGTTTCATTTATTTCTAAAAATCTATTGTTGATGCTGTCCCATTTGGGAAACGGTTGCTGATCCCAACCGTTGGTGATATACATTTGATACACTCAAGCGAAATGAGTGGTCAGTCATGTGTGGCCGGGTTGCAAGATGTTCTTGTTGAACCCAGTGTATTCCTTTCTAGAGGTACACTAGCGAAAGGTGGTTCCATACCTTGTCATAGTTGGAAATCCATTACCCAATACGTGTTTGCGGTTTTGATTGTATACTATATATGTAGAACGTGAAATGAAAGCGTTTATGCTAGATGATTATTATATTGTGGTTGATAGACATTATTATAATATCAAAAGGTTTTTGATATAAAGATAATTTGGATTCTCGTAAGGGAAAAACCCGTTCTGGTCTACGACATGGTCTTATGTGATATCATTTACCTGCTTGAACTGTTTTTAAACTGTTTTACTCACACCAGCCCCATGACTGACCCTGATTTTATTTGTTTGTTTCCCTAAAATCTTGGGTGCCTAAATTTGTATGGCAGTCAAGTAGTCGAGATTTACAGATATACTGGTAGAGCTTGGAGCAGGAGGCTTCAGGATTATATAGCTATAGTTATTTCCGCTGTGTTGTAAGTGCTGTATTTTGATAATGATATGTATATTCAAGTACAGATTTGTATTTCAAAGTTATGTTATGAAATATATTTATTCGTTTCACTGTGAGGTTCTTGAAAAGAGGGTAAATTAAAATAAGTTTACCCACTGTATCGATAGGAGTTACTAAACACTCGAATACGATGGGTCGACACGATATGTTTTGAAAAGAGGGTAAATTAAAATAAGTTTACCCAAGGTATATCTTGATATAGAGAAGATATATATATATATATATATCAAAATTTTATAATATAATGGATATATTGGTTGTTATTATAATCGAGTAAGATTATAAATTAAATGGTTATGTAAATAACCAATCAAAATTCATATAAGTGAAATACGTGAAATCAAATGAGTTAAATCTGAAATTTAAACCAGAAATTGAATTAAAACTCTGGAGAATTGGATAAGTGTTTGTAAATGGATTTGGATTAAAAATAAGGAAAATTTAAGATCTTGGGAGAGTTTAAATTGTTTTACAAGTAGTGTGAATTATATTTTGAAATGAATTTCAAAGTGGAAATGTTTAGAAATGGTTTTGTAGTATTGAACTAACTTCGATCGCTGGAACATAGATTCTGATGATGACAGCTGCATCATCAGTATTAATTTTCGAGTTGTAAGTGACGAATTACTACCAGAGATACTGTTTTGAATTTGTTTTGGGAAAGACAAGTTGTGTTGAATTTCAAAATGGGATTTATAATATGGAATTTGAATAGAATTTGATATATAGAATTTGAATAGAATTTGATATATAGATTTGAATAATAGAAGTGATATAAAATTTGAATAGAAATTGAATAGAATTAACTAAGTCGAAGAGGAATTAGTTAATAGAGTTTTGAATTTGAAGTTGAACTTTGAAAGCTGAATTGGATTTGTAAATGGATATTCGAAATCGAATATAGAACTTAAATTTGAAATTTGGATTCAAATTAGTTAATAAGCAAGTTAAAATATATTTGAACATGTCATGTTCAAATATAAAAGTGAAATAGACTAAAGAGTTAATTAACAAATTAATTAACGAATTGAGTTAAAACGATCAGGTATAGTTAAAATAGATTGGGCAGGTATAAATATACATGAGATAGGTATGGATAAGGTATGAAGGTATATAAATAGAATGCTCGACGAAAAGGTATGTATTTAATTCATATATGAGACTTTATGCGCCATACCGGCTAGCCGCTTGGCTTTTTCTTTTTCTTTTGGATTGGTGAGGGCCATGGGAGGCTATTTGAAATATCCCGATGTTCCTGGTACAAAGGAGGTTATGGCGAATTTTTCCGAGAATTTAAGGAGTTAGAATATTTTTAAGATAATTCGATAGTTAGAAATCAACGTATCGATATATATAGAAGTCGATAAGGAAACGAACTTAGAAATAGAATAGAAAAATCAAGAAGGAAGACTAAGAATAAAATCTAGTAAGAATAGAAAGAGGAAGCTTATACGTGTTTAAAAGTGAATAAGTAGATGTATGGTGTTGATTATTCGAGTAAGTAGTCATATCTGTTTTGATGTTATAAATGTTATTCAGTCAAGGTCTGAGAGGTAGTTATACCCCAACTTGATTGATTTCATTATTAACAAATAAATAATAAGATTTCAGGCTCGAAGATCAATGTTGAATAAGAGTTAGTTGAATATAGTATTTGGGTTGTCGTAACGATGTTTTACACAACATCAGTTTTAACCCAAATAAGTGTAAGCTTGGAAATATAATAAAGAATATTTCCTAAGTATAGAAATAAATGAGATCAGAAAAGAGATAAGTAATTGGAATATTTTTCCAATTATAAATAGCATATATTTTCTAAAGTTTAGAAAATAAAGGAAGCCGATATTCGGAAATGTTTTCCAAATAACATAAAAAGCCAATATGGTTATTGAAAATATTTGGGTAACAAATATTGATAAAGAAATAGAGAAGTGATTTAACTAATGGAATATTAATTAAGGGCTCAGTGACATGTTCAAAAGGAAAATTTGATTTTTGAAAAGAGTAAATTGTTTAAAAACTCCCAGGGAAAGACTGTTTGAATTAAAAACAAATTTAACAGAAATTTGTCAAAGCAAATTTGAATTAAAGTAAAGCCAGTAAAGTGGTTACTGAGATTGAATTAGAATGATATCAAGACAAATTGGATTGTGAGATTCAAATTTGAAGTGTAATGTGATAACCAAGTTAAGAGTTGGGAATCGAGAAGAAACTAGAGTTGTAATGATATTTGGCTCGGATATAAGCGAATGGTGGTGTTGTGGATAAAAGCAGATTGGAATTTGATGGGGATAACATTGGTATATGCTCAGTTAATAGCATATGGAACTGATAGAGTTTATATGCCGACAAAAGGTACAAGTTTATATTTCTATTGGATATAAGATTTATGAGCCGAATTGGCAAGCCGCTTGGCTGTTTGATTTTCTTTTGGGTTGGAGATGGCCCAGAGAGGCAAGTTGGAGTTTGACCTATTGACCAGTACAAAGGAGGTGCTGGCGAAATTTTTCGTGAAGTTAAGGAGTTAGAAAATTTTCAGGATTTTTGAAAATTTTCGTTGATAAGAATTAATTAATAATTTAATTGAAATTAAATTGGTTCAGTTGAAACTAAAGTTAAGAAGTGAACAAATATGCTCTAACCAGTCGATAGGGTTTTTCTCTACCTTAGCAATTTCGAGGACGAAGTTATTTTAAGTGGGGAAGATTGTAATGACCCGCATTTGCAGAGGTATTATAACTAATTTATTTAATTATTTAAATAGTGATTCAGTGAATTTAATGGTCACGGAATTAAATAATGGTGAATATTTAATTAAAATAATAATTAAATAATATATTTAATTCTGAAATAATCAGAATTGGCTGAAATGCCAATATGGTGTGAACTGGATCATCTGTGATATTTAATTCAGCTTGGAATTTAATTTGAATAATGAATATATTATAATAACGACAGTTGAATGAATAAATTATAATATAATTAAAATCGAGCTTGAAATGGCGCTGCAGTTCGTAAATTGGCGATTCGAACTTCAACTGAATGTACAGGATTCGTTTTAAGCTGGATTTCTGTGAAACAAGAAATATGTGGAGCTGGTGGAGTATATCTTTCTAGTAAAAGAGAAAAATCGAGATTTCGTCGTGTAGATTTTGATTCACATCGAAATCAAATTTTAGAAAAGTCGCTGTGGAATTCCTTTATAATTTATTAAGGAATAATTTATAGTTTAAAAAGGAATTTCAATATAAATAGAATATCGAGTTGACCCAGAAGTGAATATCGAGTTAGAAATTCATATAGGAATATTCTAGAGCTGTATGGTATTCCACTGTGAATATAGACGATAATATTTATTTATAAATATTAAATTTAATTATATTTATATATTTAAAAGGGCTATTTAGAGCTTTAAAAATAGCTAGTTTTGCAAACGACCTCTGTTTTCGATGAAACTAATTTTGTTGGATCTGCAATATCAGATTATTGCTAGATTGCAGTTTCTGTGATTTTTGAAGTCAGTATGTGGCCGTATGGGATTTTAATGTGAAAAACAGTCGATATTTTGATGGTTAAAAATACGTTGTTTGAGCATACGAAGTCGGAATTCGATGAAACCAGTTCCGTTGGGTTTGTAATGTCAAACTCTAGCAGTATGTCCAGTTTCGTGATTTTTTGGTATCGTATGTAATTATAGGAATTTTTAACAATAAGTAAATATAGCATTTACTTAAAAATTTATACATAAATCGAATATAAAATTATTATCCTATCCTATAAATACCATGCCATCCTCTAAACCCTAAGTAAATTTTTCTCTGGTCAAAAAAATGTGAGCCGTCATGTTTTGCTTCCAGAAAATCAATTCGTGAGGAAAACCTTGTTTCTAAAAATCAAAATAAATTCCAATCAATTCCAATAAATTACAAACCCAGGTTCTTTGGATTCACACGGGGTTGCTCTTCAATTTGGTGCCCATTCTAGGGTGTTCGATCATGCAGGGTCGACGTTGGGTTTTGAATAAGCAAACTAGGGTTACATTGTTCGAGAGTTTGAATCATCGAGGGGAGAAATGAAGTATGTCTGTGGATTCCTGGAATCGATTGGAGTTGGGTGTAGTATTTTGGTGGAGTTCGATTCAAAAAGGGATCGATACCTTTACTGTTGCTGCGTCGTCGACCTGAGAACGGAATCCATAGAAGAGGTGTGGGTTGGACGAGATACATATGGGGAGAAAGAAGTCGAGTAGAGGAGTCCATCGGTGGTAGTTGTGGACGTTTTTGCTAAGGAACGGAAGCTCAAGTCTTGAAGTCAACATGGTAATGGTGCTCTCTAAAGGAGCGGTTTCTGTGTATTTCATTTGAGAAGGAAGAGTGTCCACGTGGGCTTGGGAGGATAGTAATGGGCCGGGTCAAAAGGTTAAAGCCCATATAGTTAATTTAATTAAGTTTGTTTAAAATAATTTGTATATGAACTTATAATCACAATAACTTGGTCACATATTATCGGAATTCAGCGAAACAAGATCCGATAGGATCGTATGGACGAGAGCTTCATAATGAAGCTGACTGGAAGTGGAATGGGGCTCGTATGAACTTATGGAGAAATAAATTGTTTGATTCAAATCAAACAGACAGTTTATCGTTCTTTAACGATGAACTACCAAAGTGAGTAAATCTCACTAACTCTAAACAGTTTATAATTTCATGTTGTATTTTTAGAAGTGTTAAATATTGGCTGATTGACTGTGTGTTGACTGTTTGATTGAACTGCTAGTCAATTAATTGAATTTCTATATTGATTCTTTTTAACAATATATCATATGGAACTGAAAGTAATGTTGATTTTATATTGTATAACATCTGTGGATGCAGGGAGACAGGTTGGAGGAATCCAACTGGATTCCTCAACATTTATTTTACTGTGATTCATATATTGTAATATATGATGTGATATATAATCTGTTGTTGATTATATGTGTTTGAACGATATTGGTCATCGTGATTTGATATGTTAAATACCATAACAAACCGGGATGGTGAAAGGGGAAATTTCAAAATGAATATTGAAAATAGATTATTTATAAAATTAAAGGATTTTATAAAAGAGATAATATTTATAACTATCAAAGGAGATATTATAAAAAGGAAATATTTAGAAAATAAGTAGAGTTATAAAAAGGAAATTTGTTTATAACCGAATAGGATGTTATAAAAAGGAAAACGTTATAAAAAGGAAAAAAACGTTACTAAAAAGGGAATCATTTGTAAAGTGAAGAACCGTTACTAAAAGTAAATCTTTATAGATGAATAGTTTATTCAAATGGAGTTAATCAAATTTAGTTATTCTAATAGAGTTAAATCGAATATGGTATTCGAAGGGAGTCAATCGAATAAGGTATTCGAAAGTTAGTAAATCGAATATGTTATTCGACAAGGGGTTAGTCGAGTCGAGTTAGCTGAATAGAGTTAATCAGCGAGGGTTGACTAGTTAGAGTTAGAATTAACTAATTAGAGTTATTCAAATAGAGTTAATCGAGTAGAGTTATCGAATATAGTTTATTCGAATAGAGTTATAGGAGTTAATCGAATACAGTTTATTCGAATAGAGTTAGAGGAGTTATCAAATATAGTTTATTCGACAGGAGTTAAGTGAATAGAGTTAATCCAAAGGAGTTAATTGAATAGAGTTAATTGAAAAGAGTTAATCGAATATAGTTACTCGAAAGAAAGGTTAAGTAAGGAAGTTAGTTATAGAAATATAAAGTGAACTTTGTCTATTTCAAGGTTAGAAACGTTGTTCAATTAAGGTCTGAGAGGTAGTATTACCCCCAACCTGATTGACTTCATTTTTAACTAAAGAATGGTTAAGGTTCGATAGTGAAGGTGGGTTAAAGGAATTTAGTTAATAAGCGTAATGGTTTGAGTTGGCATCGCGATGGTCTGTTTAAACATCTGTCTAAGTCCAATGAAGGAGTTTTGGAAATGTTTTCCAAATAAGAACCAGAAATGTTTTCTGATATAGAAAACAAGAAATGGAAATGTTTTCCAATGGTAATAACATATATTTTCTAAATTTAGAAAATAAGAAATGTTGAATATAGGGAAACAAGAGATAAGTAAATTAATGAAATAAAGAGATAAATGTTGAATGGTGATTGATAGATAGAATTTCCATTTGGAAATAGTATCGTTGTTTGCACACTTGTTTTTCTTTGATGGTTAAATCACAGACTATCGAAGTTTTGACCATTTTAACATTGTTAATATGGAGAGGCTGGTTGGATTATTATCCAAAGAACCACTCTGTATTGGCATAAGCATTGCGAATCATATATGCCAAAGATAATTGAAGACGGAGTAAAGTCAAAGGGCTATTGTATAAGTCTTAGATAACAGTGTCTAAGATGGATGTATTGAATAGTGCCTTCGGTTCATCATGTTCCTAGATGACTTGTATGGATGGATGTCGGACAGAGTATTTCCGAACGATCACGTATATTGATTTCTCCAACCGTACCAAGAGTGGAAGCGGAGAAGGAAACTTCTTTTAGCTAACACATAATGTATGGTTGAGGACGTCAATAGGTGATTTGATGGATTTGACGATGTGGCATTCAAAGTGAATCTGGTGTGATGATAAAGCATAACTTCTAGCCTCACATCCGGTAAATGACGAAAATCGGGCAGGCAGCATGGCTAAGTTGGTCGCACCGAAGTAGGGTGTATAATCTCCTGATCTAGAGTTTCATTTATTTCTAAAAATCTATTGTTGATGCTGTCCCATTCGGGAAACGGTTGCTGATCCCAACGGTTGGTGATATACATTCGATACACTCAAGCGAAATGAGTGGTCGGTCATGTGTGGCCGGGTTGCAAGATGTTCTTGTTGAACCCAATGTATTCCTTTCTAGAGGTACACTAGCGAAAGGTGGTTCCATACCTTGTCATAGTCGGAAATCCATTACCCAATACGTGTTTGCGGTTTTGATTGTATACTGTATATGTAGAACGTGAGATGAAAGCGTTTCTGCTAGATGATTATTATATTGTGGTTGATAGATATTATTATAATATCAAAAGGTTTTTGATATATTGGATTCTCGTAAGGGAAAAACCCGTTCCGTTATACGACGTGGTCTTATGAGATATCATTTACCTGCTTGAACTGTTTTTAAACTGTTTTACTTACACCAGTCCCATGACTGACCCGGAGTTTGTTTGTTTGTTTCCCTAAACTCTTGGGTGCCTAAATTTGTATGGGCAGTGAAGTAGTCGGGATTTACAGATATACTGGAAGAGCTTGGAGCAGGAGGCTTCAGGATTATATAGTTATAGTTATTTCCGCTGTGTTGTAAGTGCTGTATTTTGATAATGATATGTATATTCCAAGTACAAATTTGTATTTCAAAGTTATGTTATGAAATATATTTATTCGTTCCGCGGTGAGGTTCGTGTTACTCTGATGTTGTGTTCTTCTTCTTCTTCTATTCTAAATTTCTATCTTATCTTTCCTCACCCTCTAATTTCTTTCATTAATGACCGGTATTTTCGATCCTTGGATGTTCGATATGTGTTGTATATCGAATAACCAAGATCGACAAAATCTCGGGTCATTACAAAAACTGATCGAAATGATCGAACGGCCTACGATACATATCCCATTGTGTTCAGAATGGGGGTAATTAGCTATGGACGACAGGCGGTCGGTTCGATTTCGAGGTCGAAATTTAAAGTTGCTTTTTTGAAGTAATTAAATAAATAAAAAAACCCTCTTTTTTTCCTCTTACCCCCCTGTTATCGACTTCAAACATAATAAAAAAGGGGGAAGACGAATGGGGAGGAGCCCCCCCAGGTGGCGCCGATCACAACCGAACCCCCCTCTTCTCCTCACGATCCTCTCCCTCCTTCCTCCATCTCAAAATCGCCCCCTTCCTCCATCTCCTCCCTCAGCCCCTCCCCAATCGAACTCCACCGCCGACCACCTGAGGCCGCGCCTCCACGAGCAGCCAGCTAACGCCCAGCCACCTCCCTTACATCCAGCGAGCGCGAGCTCCAACCCTCCGCCTAATTTCTAATGTAAGTGAATTTAAATTAATTTCTATTTTTAGTATTTTAATTTATATGTAGCATTATATAAACTGGCGATTTTTAAGGGGGTAAATATATAATTTTACTCGTATAACTTCACTATAAAAAGAAATGATTTTTCACAATAGAAAGAAATGGTGGTTAATACTGGAAAGCTATGATTTTTAGCTATGTAGAAATATAATTTTTATCATAGTAAGAAGTTAAAAATATAATTTTTATCACAGTAAGAAGTTAAAAATATAATTTTTATCATAGCAGGAAGTTAAAAGTATAATTTTTATCAAAGTAAAAAGTTAAAAATTCGATCTTTATATCATATGAAGAGTAAAAATATGATTTTTATTCATGTATAGTAATAAAAATATAATTTTTATTATATTACTAGCAAGATAAAAATAGGATTTTTACATATATAGTAGAGAGATAAAAATAGAATTTTTATCTATATAGTAGCAGTATAAAAATGTGGGTTTTATCCATGTAGAGAGAAATAAAAATGTGATTTTTATATATATAGCAACAGTATAAAAATGTGATTTTTATATATATAGCAACAATATAAAAATGTGATTTTTTTATATATGTAGTGGCTACGGGCAACGAAATTGACAAAAGGCGAGCACGACGAAGATTTCTACAAGAAGAGTCGTGGCGTTTGGATTAGCTAGTCGGTGAGAGCTCCTCACTTTTAATTTATTTCTAGTTGAAATATATACTAGGATGCAGACGGTGTTTAGTAGCACCCGACACCCGTCGTCGACAGACCATGGATGACTTATTTGTTTGGTTGCTATGTTGTGAAATTTGATTGTGTGATGTGAAATGAAATAAAATATTTTATAGTGGAAAATATTTTATAGTTAAAAATATATTTTTTAACGTGTATATAAAATAAATATTTATGAACAAATCGGACAATTTGTTTATATACACTGATTTGACTGATATTGATTGGGATGATAAATTTTACACATCGCCCAACTGCACAAAGAAAATCTGTGTCTGGTTGTTTGAAATCCCACACGGATGTTGGGATGAAATAGGACATACACTACTCCCAGCTGTAAGTTGATCGATTGATTGACAGGCTGTTATAAGCGTTGAATATTTATATTTGATGCTTATACAGTGTAGAATGCACCCTGGATGATAGTTGATGATTTGTCATTGCTATTATATACATGGGTTGTAGGGAATCCATATAATTAACGTTATATGGTAATTGATTGGGCCTCATTCCAATTTGGAAAATATAAAGAAAATTCATTTGTTGAATAGTAAAGAAAATTCATTTGTTGAATAGTAAAGAAAATTTATTTGTTGAATTGTAAAGAAAATTCATTTGTTGAATTGTAAAGAAAATTCATTTGTTGAATAGTAAAGAAAATTCATGTGTTGAACTGAAAATAAATATTCATATGTTGAATAAAAGTCGTGTTGATTAGATTGACGCCATTTTGACATGAACGATGTTTATATCAATTTTATTCATTTTTAGAATGAATATAGAATAGGAATTGATTTCAAAATACAACGTTTTGAAAATATTATCATTTGTATATTGATGGTGTGGAATATTCAATTTTGATTTGAAATTGAATATGAAGTTGAAATCGTTTTGAAAATGAATTTAAAACGATTTATAAAATGCGTTTTAAAAGGAAATCGACGAAATATATAATATATTTATATTATATATATAATGGCCTGAATAGAACGCGCCGCGCTGCGGTAGTTCGCGAATTTCGACCACTGACTTCGAATGGACATTGCGGGAGATCCGACCGTCGGATTCTCCTAAAACCGGATCTGTTGGGTTCGTATCGAAAAGAGCTTTCTATTAAATATTAGAAATCTAACGGTTGGATTTGGAATTATGTCCAAATCAAATTCAGAAAAGGTCGCTGTAAGTGCAGTTCGATGGCCGTTGATGGAAATCGACTGTACGGGCCGTGATAAAATTATTAAAAATAGTAATAATTTGTGTAAAATCATAAGAAATGCTTTGTGAAGAATTGGGGTGAAAAACTCCATATTTGAAAGGATAAAAATATATTTTTATCGAAATGAACTAATTTTGAGTTAGAATAATAATTTATTTATTTTTAAATAAATAAATTGGATTTGAAATGGTTTTAAAAGAAACCAGAATTTCCAATAATTGAATTGGAATGGATTTGAATCGAAATTGTCTTTGGAATATTTCGATGTTGGATTTCGTGATTATACAGATATTGTTATGGAAATTTAAAAGATATATTTATATCGTTATATCCAATACAATATTTGTTGGTCGTAGAATTTGATATTGAATATAAGCCGATATATTTTCTATTCAGAGCCTTGTATTTAATATCAAATGTGATTTGGGTTTGTCGTGAATGGTGTAATGACCCGCATTGGCAGAGGTATTATAATTAATTTATTTAATTGTATAAATGGTGGTTTAGAGAATTTAATGGTCGTGGAATAAAATAATGATGAATATTTAATTAAAATATTTAATTAAATAATATATTTAATTCTGAAATAATCAGAATTGGCTGAAATGACGATATGGTGTGAATTAGATCATCTGTGATATTTAATTCAGTTTAGAATTGAATTAGAATAACGAATATATTTAAATAACGACAGTTTGAATGTATAATTATATTATAATTATAATCGAACTCGAAATGGCGCTGCAGTTTGTAAATTGGCGATTCAAACTTCGACTGAATGTACAGGATTCGTTTTAAATCGGATTTCTGTAAAACAAGAAACGTACGGAGCTGATGGAGTATATCTTTCTAGTGGAAGAGAAAAACGGGAATTTCATTGTGTAGATTTTGAGATATATCCAAATCAAATTTCAGAATAGTCGCTATAGAATCGTTTATCGGCCATAACGGTTATTTCAAAATAACTAGATATCGGGTGTGAATTCAGACAAGGTTCTTTTGGGACATAACGATAAATTAATTTTTAGAATTTTACTATAATTTTTAATTAATTTAATAAGCGACTTTTTATTTGAAGTATTTCGCACCCTGAAATCAACATTTTGAAGTTTCAAAATATGAGTCAACCTACCGATATTATTATATTTTAGGATTCGGGACACCTTGCTCGTCACGATGGTGTTTTTATTTCTGTCCGTACGTAAGCAGAATTTTAGTAACAGGGTATGTAAAACTTAAATAATAAAATATCAATACTTTTCCTTTCTCTGATTAAAACTTTGGCCACGTTCACCTATATTAGAAAATCTGGTTCGAATTAAATAACCAACTGGCCTAAAATGCTCCACGTTGAAAATAAAGAGAACAAAGTATATAAATGCTCCACGTTTGAAGGAACAAAGTATTTATTTCATAAACGCTCCACATTGAACCAAAGAATTACTGTACAATACTTAACATTGAAGTCTTCTTTCGTCTATAAATAAAAACACAGACGACACTTCGTTCTTTTTGGTTCCAGCATCATCGAAAGCTTTTAAATGGCTAAAGTATATAAAGTTCAAAGGAAAAAAAAGAAAACAGTGAGCAGGTGGTGTGAACGCAATTGGTTGATGGGGCCGTAGGGGTATTAAGCGCGGGTGTTTGTGTGAGGTGATCAAATGGACAGGAGGTGTCAGTAAGGAGTTTTGTGGGTTGCGGTGCTAGAGGATGTCGCTACCTGGGCGTTTGCAGCAGGAAATGGTCGGCGTTGATTTTTGAGGGGAGGTTCGAAGGTGTGGCTTTTGGGGTGGTTTCGGGTTCGCGACGGGTTCTGGGATAGTGGTGCGGTGTCGACAGTTTTCGTATGGGGAGGAGGCTCTCAAGTAGAGAGGAAGTTTGGAAGTTGTTTTGGTTAATTTAGTGGAGAAAGGAGATCGTGGGTATAGGATTTCAGATCGGGAATGGCATGAAGAAACAGTGACGGGTTTGAAGATGAAAGGGATGAGCAGTGGCCGTTAAGGTTAAAACGTGGTTAAGGGATGGGCTTTAGCAAATTGATGGGCCGGTGTTTGAACTGGTAAAGCCCGAATGGAAATGATTTAAGTTTTATTTAAATTTAAGTATTGTATTAACTTGAGTTTATAATATCTTGATCATACGTCGTCAGAAATTCGAACGGTCAGATCCGTTAGGATCGTATGGACGGGAGCAACACAATGACACTGACTGGGAGTGGATCAGAGAAAGTTAAAATTTATGGCGAAAAAAATTGTCTGACTGAATCAAATAACGCAAACCGTTATTTAACGGCTAACGCGCAAAAGTGAGTAAATCTCACTAACTCTGAACAGTTTATAATTTCATGTTGTATTTTTAGAACTGTTAGATATTGGCTGATTAACTGTGTGTTAACTGTTTGATTGAACTGCTAGTCAGTTGGTTGAATTTCTATATTGATTCTGTTTAACAGAATATATCATATGAAACTGAAAGTGATGTTATCTATATTGTTTAACATCTGTGATGCAGGGAAACAGGTTGGAGGAATCCGACTGGATTCCTCAACATTTATTTTACTGTTTTTCATATATTGTGATATATGATGTGATATATAATATGTTGTCGATTATATGTGTTTGGACGATACTGATCATCGTGATTTGATATGTTGAATACCATAACATACCGAAATGTTGATAAAGGAATATTTTCAAAGTGTATTTTGAAATTGAATTATTTATATAAAAGCGATGGATTTTATATAGAAAAGGAAAAGAATTTTTATAAAAGAAATATTTATAAAATCAAAGGATAAGTTAGAATAAAAGGAAATCATTTGTAAAGTGAAGAACCGTTACTAAAAGTAAATCTTTATAAATGAATAGTTTATTCGAAAAGGAGTTAATCGATGATAGTTAATCGATTAGAGAATAAAGTTAAAAGGAGTTAATCGATGATAGTTAATCGATTAGAGAATAAAGTTAAAAGGAGTTAATCGATGTTAGTTAAAAGGAGTTAATCGATGTTAGTTAATCGATTAGAGTTAAAGTAAAAGGAGTAAATCGATGTTAGTTTAATCGATTAGAGTTAAAGTAAAAGGAGTAAATCGATGTTAGTTAATTGATTAGAGCTAAACCAAAAAGGAGTTAATCGATGTTGGTTTAATCAATTAGAGTTAAAGTAAAAGGAGTTAATCGATGTTAGTTTAATCGATTAGAGTTAAAGTAAAAGGAGTTAATCGATGTTAGTTTAATCGATTAGAGTTAAAGTAAAATGAGTTAATCGAATATAGTTATTCGAATAGAAAGTAAAATGAGTTAATCGAATATAGTTATTCGAATAGAAAATAAAATGAGTTAATCGAATATAGTTATTCGAATAGAAAGTAAAATGAGTTAATCAAATATAGTTATTCGAATAGAAAGTAAAATGAGTTAATCGAATATAGTTTATTCGAAGAAAGTAAAAGGAGTTAAGTGAAATGAGTAAATCAATAGCGTTAGTCATATAGAGTTAATCCAATAGTGTTAGTCCAATAGAGTTAATTGATAAGGGTTAATCGAATAGAGTTAAGTGAAAAGAGTCAATCGAATATAGCCATTCGAAGGAGGGTTAAGTAAGGAAGTTAGTAAAGGGATATAAAGTGAACTTTGTCTATTTCAAAGTTAGAAATGTTGTTCAGTTAAGGTCTGAGAGGTAGTCCTACCCCAACTTGATTGGCTTCGTTTTTAACTAAGGAATAGTTATGGTTCGGCAGTAAAGGAAATGGTTTGAGTTGGCATCGCGATGGTTTGTTTAAACATCTGTCTAAGTCCAATGAAGAAGCTTTGGAAACGTTTTCCAAATAAGAAACCAGAAATGTTTTCTAATAAAGAAAACAAGAAATGGGAATGTTTTCCATTGTTAATAACATATATTTTCCAAATTTAGAAAATAAGAAATATTGAATATAGGGAAACAGGAGATAAGTAAATTAATGAAATAAAGAGATAAATGTTGAATGATGTTTGATCGATATAAATTTCCATTTGGAAATAATATCGTTGTTTGCACATTTGTTTTTCTTCGATAGTTAAATAACAGACTATCGAAGTTGTTGACCATTTTTAACGTTGTTAATATGGAGAGACCGGTTGGATTATTATCCAAAGAACCACTCTGTATTGGCATAAGCGTTGCGAATCATATATGCCAAAGGAAATTGAAGACGGAGTTATGCATGGGCTATCCTGTTCCTGGATGACTTGTATGGACGGATGTCTGACAGAGTATTTCCTGACGATCACGTATATTGATTTCTCCAACTGTACCAAGAGTGGAAGCGGAGAAGGAAACTTCTCTTAGCTAATACATAATGTATGGTTGAGGACGTCAATCGGTGATTTGATGGATTTGACAATGTGGCATTCAAAGTGAATCTGATGTGATGTTAAAGCGTAGCTTCTAGCCTCATCATCCAGTAAATGACAGAAATCGGGCAGGCAGCATGGCTAAGTCGGTCGCACCAAAGTAGGGTGTATAATCACCTGATCTAGAGTTTCATTTACTACTAAAAATCTATTGTTGATGCTGTCCCATTCGGGAAACGGTTGCTGATCCCAACTGTTGGTGATATACATTCGATACACTCAAGCGAAATGAGTGGTCGGTCATGTGTGGCCAGGTTGCAAGATGTTCTTGTTGAACCCAGTGTAATCCTTTCTAGAGGTACACTAGCGAAAGGTGGTTCCATACCTTGTCATAGTTGGAAATCCATTACCCAATACGTGCTTGCGGTTTTGATTGTATACTATATATGTAGAACGTGAGATGAAAGCGTTTCTACTAGATGATTATTATAGTTGTGGTTGATAGACATTATTATAATATCAAAAGGTTTTTGATATAAAGAGAATTTGGATTCTCATAAGGGAAAAACCCGTTCCGTTATGCGGCGTGGTCTTATGAGATATTGTTTACTTGTTCGAACTGTTTTTAAACTGTTTTACTGACACCAGTCCCATGACTGACCCGGAGTTTATTTTGTTGTTTTCCCTAAACTCTTGGAGTTTATTTTACAGATATAGTTGAAGAGCTGGAGCAGGAGGCTTCAGGATCATATAGCTATAGTTATTTCCACTGTGTTGTAAGTGCTATACTTTGATAATGATGTATATTCAAATACAGATGTATATTTCAAAGTTATGTTACATATATTATATGTTATTCGTTCCGCTGTGAGATTCGTGTTACTATGATGTTGTGTTCTTCTTCTTCTTCTATTCTAAGTTTCTATCTTATCTTTCCTCACCCTCTATCTTCTTTCTATTAGTTTCCTGGTTTCCAGTGCAATTTGGGGTTGGACTTGTGTTATTTGGTCAGCTCAAATTGGACCGGATTTTCGGGTCACTACAAATGGTGTCTTCGTTAACACTGTTCTTAAACCCAGTTGAGAAAAAGATTAAATCTTTTTATTTAAGATTTAATGAAGTGTACCAATTAAATGGTATTGAATTGGAATTTTAGGCAAATCCGAACTGTTCAGAAATAGAGAATGGAAGAGTGGATCCCAAAGGTGAGAGCTCCTCACTTTTAATTTATTTCTAGTTGAAATATATACTAGGATGAAGACGGTGGTCGAAGACCGGAAGTCTTCACGTTGTTTGGATAATTACTGATGATCTTGAATGGGTCGTACACCCAAGAGGAGGGAATCAGTTAGTGGTCGTCCAGACGTACTTGTAGATCGATGGATATGCGGGGTACTAGGTGCCTACGGTTTCGTTCAGACCCAGAACGAACTTGTAAATGGAATGTGTGTTTGACATTGGATTTTATTTTGTGTGATTGATTTCTATTAAATATATATCTGTTTGGCGGCGGAGAATTTATTCTCTTTCTTAACGCCCTTCTTTGAGACATACGAGCTCAGGGTTTATATACTGATGGATATCAAATGCATAGAGTGAATTGCCTGTGTGGCATTCCTAAGTGGCAAATGATCAAGGCTTCTGTTGAAAAGCAAAGTCTTGTGGTTGATGATCAAAGCACGGCCTTTGTGGCATAACTTTATGTAACGTTTAATTTGCGAGTTTCACACCCGGTATGAACCAGAAACGGGAGAGGACTTCAGGGAGGACATGTGTTTCTTTCTAGCTAGAAGTGGCATCAGTGGTTTTACATGCCCTGACGAGTTTGACTTATGTGGTTGTTGCTGTAGCGAGGCACCTCAGATTTATCGGTGACTATGTGAAGCCGATGGAGTCATTCATTGACTCATTTATGCCCCATAGGGTGGGGAACGCAGTGTTCAGGCATATTAGTCCACATCGGTGGACCGGACCTGACGATCCAAGGCTTGACTGAGTACTTGCCTGAGACATGGTAGGCTAGATTGTCTCGAATCGGTGAGGAAGATCCCTAGCCTCGGTTCATACTATAAATGATAACCCAACTTCCAATACGACATTTTGCGGTTTTGATTGTGTACCTATATTTAGCGACATGGTGGTATGAGACATTCATGCCGCATATGATTGATATTTATGATTGTTTATAAAATCAGAAACTACCTGGAAACGAGCTAAGATGGGTGGTTTCCTGGGTATTAGTCTGATGTTGGTTTCGTCCTTCGGGGTTAATACTTAGAGAATCATTCTCTTACTAATTTACATTTGGAGTCTGATTAAGAATTAAAACATGAAATTTAGCGTATGAAACATTCTTTGGCTATTATAAGGTAAAAACCCTATCCTCCGGCTTATGTTGCATTATGTGATGGGACCTGGGTCTTATAATAGCTTCATTGTTCTTTATTTAGCATTGCGCTGTTGTTTTATGCACTGGTATTCTTGGGAGGAAACCCGTTCCGTGTTATACGGCGTGGTCCCTTGATTTACCTAACTTTAAAATAAAGATTAATAACTGTTTCAGTTCTCATACCAGTCACATGACTGACCTGGAGTTTATTGTTTTAACCTAAACTTTGGGTGCCCTTATTTTGACACGGGCAGCAAGTAATATTGGTTTTGCAGATTTATATTCACAGGATCCTGATTTATAGCTGGAACGATACTCGGTAAGCTCTGTATCTATGTATTACTTCTGGTTGTGTATTGTATTATTTTCCGCTGCTATGTAATTTATTGTAATCTCTGATATTTTCTGTTGTGTAATATTTGTTTATACTTTGTATATTCTTGTAGTCTGATGGGATTGTTGTAAGATACAATGAAATGTTCTTCTGTCTGCGTTCATTTGTGTGTTGTTCTCAAAGTATCCGCTCTTTCCTTACCGGGGAAGTTCGGGTCGCTTCACTGTCCATCCAAAACGGACATGGAAATCATCATTTCATTCTTCGTTGAATATTATTTTAAAATATTTGTTATTTAAAAATATTCTTTATATAAAAAGATTCTTTATATAAAATATTCTTTTAAAGTACAATATTCTTTATTTTAAAGTATCTTTATATTACAATGTCTTTTAAAAATATTCTTTATTTAGAAGAAAATCTTTATTTAAAATATTCTTTATTTTAAAAGATGTTTTGAATCGGAATGCGACTCAATCAGTTACCATATAATTTTGGTTATATGGGTTTCATACATCGCATGAACACGACCACAATGATAAATAATCATTAAACAATCAATTCATATCCAGAGTGAAATTTATAACTGTGTGAGCATTAAAATGAATAAATAACGTTCATCACAGCCTGTCAATCCATCGATTGACATATAACTAAATATTGGGACTAGTGTATGTCAAATATAATCCCAATACCCGTGTGGGGTTTTCAGCCAACAACAATTTATCTAAATAAATAATTGGTTAATAAATTTAACCAATTTTAATTTTTGCTAACATGTTGACGACAATGAACAAACATGTTATTATATTCCAAATGCCGAATAAGAATGTATTTTATTCACATAATTTCCATATATGTTTCTAATGTCTAATAAAATGTAATTTATTTATATGACAATATTGTTGATGACAAATGAAAAGATAATTCCCATTTAACTTTATTTGTATGCAAATTTCTATTCTAACTTTAACAAATAAAAAGAAATATTATATTTGTATGCATAGTTTCAAATCATAACATATGAAATGCCTTTTTTATTCTGTACACACGTTCTAATGTAAAATTTGACAATACAAATATCACTTGGATTTGCATACAAATTCTATAGTATAATTTAACAATAAAATGTCACTTTAATTTACATACAATTCTAATGTATGTTATGACAAACAAAATGATTCTTATATTTGAATATAAATTCTAATGTAAGTTTAAAAATAAAAATGATTTTTATATTTGCATATAAATCATATTGTAGGTTATGCAAATAAAGGTGATTCTTATATTTGCATATAAATTCTAATGTATGTTATGCAAATAAAGGTGATTCTTATATTTGCATATAAATTCTAATGTATGTTATGCAAATAAAGGTGATTCTTATGTTTGCATATAAATTATATTTTAACAAAATGTGTAAAAAGTGATACATTCATTTTGTTGACAATTCTATTTTTACAAAATGAATATTTTTGTTGTAACACAAACCTATTTAACAAAATGCTATTTGTGTTTAACTCTTTTATTTAACCAAAAATGTAATTTTTTTGCTTCTAACCATCTTATTTTGACAAAATTTACATTTTTATTTCAATTAATATAGTTTGACAAAAATATTCTTTACTTCTCAGCTATTTGGTTTCAACAAATATGATGTATTTGATTCAACCAATATTTTTGGCAAAAATGCATATTTTGATAAAAATGCTTATTTTGATAAAAATGTACATTTTGATAAAAATGTATATTTCTAATTCAACTATCTTAATTTGTCAAAAATGTTCATTTTTGTTTCAACAATTATATTCTGACAAAAAGGCCAAACTTGTTTCAAATATTACATTTGACAAAAGGTGACAAATTTGGATTTTAACTTTTATAACTTGTTAAAAGTGATATTTCTGGTTTCAACTTCTATAACTTGACAAAAGTTATATTTTGGTTTAACCCAAGTCTATTTAACAAAAATGTCATTTTTGTTGTAACTCAAATCTCTTTAACAAAAAGGTAATTTTTGTTATAACTTAAATTTATTTAACAGAAATGTAAATTTTGTCAAACTCTAATCTTATTTAACAAAAATGTGATTTTTGTTATGTTCACTCTTTTTATTGAAACTATGAGCAATAAGAATATAATCCTTCATATTAATTCTTTTTATTTAAACAAAGTGTCAGTATAAACATGATCTTTAATGCTTACCTTTTCATTGCAACAAAATTTACAATAAAAATATATCTTTCTATTTTACTCTTTTTATTGTATTTAATAAATATCTTTTTATCATAATCTTTTAATTATAATATTTTATTTGAAAACTAAGTGACAATAAAGATGTAATCTTTTTATTATAACAAAATGACATTTAAAAATATAAACTTGATTGTTCCAAAATTACCACAAAAAATATAGACTTTAATAACTATACCTTTTATTGTAACAAATCGACAATAAAAATCAAATCTCCTATTACAATTCTTTTTATTGTAAACAATGTTACATAAAAATGAAGTCTTTTAATTCTATTCTTTCTAACGAAAACTATACCGTCCCGCCATTTTGACTGCTTCAAATTGGTATTTAAACCAACTTAAAACGTTCAAATCAACGAATCGTTATTTAGCTTATAGTGTTTAAAAGTAGAATTAACACAGAATAAATAAATAACATAACCTTGAACGGCAAAACACACCTTATTGTATAACTAAAATCTTTGATACAATATTTTCCATACAGCGGTTTTAAATGAAAATTTAAATACAAGCAAATATTACTGTTTTAAACATCAGAGTGCGCCATCCTCCGGAATCCCCAGCTTCATCAGTCTTCGAATCCTAAGCTGTGATCTTTAAATCTGTAATGCTCGGGTCTTACCTGAGCGTTCCATGCAAAAACATAAAACACTCGAGTCAGGATTAATCAAAGTTCAAGTAAATTAACTTCAACAAAAACTAACTATATAAAAAAATGTAATATCTATGCAAATCGGCTTCATTTCACGGACCATAGTCGCAGAAGCCTGCATGTACACACGTATACAGGTACACGTGTGCACTGCCTCAACCTCCCGCAATAACCAAGTGGTTAAACACATGTGCAAACTAATAACAGGGCCATGGAAGTAAGATAACTCAAGCACAGCCGCTCAAATACGGTCCGGCTTATACGCGAGGAGTGGACCAAAAACACAGTCGATACGGAAAACGACCATACGATCAAGGAGTCAAATGACACACATCAATACGGACACGTTCAGATTTCAGTTTTGATAGATGAGAATAAAACAGTCATGCAAATCGAGACAAACAACACTTAATTAGTGGCTACATAGGGACATGCAGTTCAGAGTTTAACGCCCCTTTTGTCAATAAAATGTCTGGATCAAATATAGTAGCAATACTCATATTAATAGTAAAGAGATTCTTAAGTGTTCACCCACTGTTTGCTACTGGTTTGCCCCTTTTATTTCCATCTTTAGGCGCATGGTATCCAACCCTCACAAATGATAACATACATTAAATGCATTAGATATATACATCTGTATATGTTCAACAGGCAAGAGAAACCAATGTTCAGAAACAAGGCAATGAAGAATATGGCTTGATATGCTTAGGTTTTACAAACAACATGATGCATGTTAAATGTTAAAAGGGTATACAATAGGTCCACCAACCAATTGTTTCCAGGTTTAAAACACTTGCATCATGTGTATATTCCCGGACACTAGAGCAAATATCAGTATGAATTCAATTGCATGGTTCAGGAGAATGCTAATAATATAGCTAATATATCAAGATCCACAGGGTGTAAAGGTAGCAATAACACTTGAAAATGACCGATTCCATAAACACTACAGTGGGAATTCAAAGTTGCAGATTACCCAAAAGCATGGTCATGATGAAAACTTAAGCAAATGGGGGAATAAATATATAGCAGTATAATTATAGAGATTCAACTGAATTCGCATATCCTTATCAGTAGCACAAGTTTTAGTCTCTGTTCGTACCAGAAAAAGAAATACAAGTTGTGGTATCTGTTCTTATCCGTACTACAATCATACCGAGGGATGATTGCTTAAAACGAGGATTTCAGTTCCAAGAAAAATGGAAATCCGAAAATATGGGACAACAAACAGGGTTATCATTACTATTTCAAACAAGGAAAGAAGTAGGTAAATGAGAACAATTTCAACCTATAGTTGTACTGTCAGGTTCAGAGTCCTGCCAGTAATAACAGTAATACTTTTGGGATGAACACTTATATTCAAATAGATACTACATGATGAATCAACACACACTCTTGCTACAGATCGATATGGGTGCAAATTCCAGATTTATTCATCATCAACTACATATTTATGTAAGCAGCCTAGATTTTCCAGTGGAGTACGACTACATACATGGTCAGGTTTATACAAATGCCTATGCAACAAGGCAGTTCTAATTTAGATGAAAAGGAATTCATAAATAAGGTAGAAACCATGACAAGCAACGATGATAGGTGAACAGTCAGTATGCCTTACTTCCTAAGTTTCAGTTCAGGCTAATATAAGAGCAGGGGATTCACTTCTGAAGGCAAGTCAGAAAAATATAAACTCAATCCCTTTTTTATATATATATTTTATTCACACTGACAAAGCATACGAGTGGAAATATGATGGTGAACATATGCAGCAATACACACTTGAGGTAAACAACAAGATACAGGAACAATGAATAAATAGCAAAAGAAAAAGAAAACCCAACTTTGAAGTATCTATATGCTATAAATTTGGCAGGGGTTATAAAAAGCCTCAATGTTGATACAAATGACAAAAACTTATCAAATTCTGGTATAACTAACCAATGTCAACTATATAATTGGATGCCAAATGAATATTATTAATTAAAGTCATTTCAAGAATGTTAATCAACCAATTCACTTGGTCATTTTATATTGAAATGAGTTATGGTGGTAATTATCACGGTTCCCTGGATTCCATCTTCGTTTATATAGTTATCACGTTAAATGGTGTATCGAAAAAAAATTCAGCAAGGCTCAACCCATTCGAATGCACCGAGAAGGCATAGAAAATGAGTGGTTTTATAGCCAGATCACGGTTACCAAATCTAAGAACACGACATCACATAGCTGCGCAACGATATAACCATCATCATTCAAACCCAAGATAAAACACTAAAAAAATCATGCTATCTTGCTTACTTTGTATTGAAATTTAAAATACTTGAACTGAGATTAATCAATTGTGAGTTCCAAAAGAAATTCGCCTGTAACCACGTAGCTATGATGCAATCGTGGATGCGGTGAACCTGCTCGAAGGCGGTTGCGACGACGGACTGTGGAAGGGAGATGCTGACCTTGTTTGCCCCCTTTTCTTCAGACTGTGCCACGCTAGTGAGGGCGATAGCTTCTTGATAAAATTGAGGTGTCGATCGAGACACGAGGGGTTCGGTGGCTTCGAGAGATGATGGAAGCAATGGAGTTGGAGGCGGTAACGATTTAGGGCTTCGGGACTTCAACGCTGGCGGATCCGATTAAATCTAGTGATGGCGATTTTGGGGCTCGATGACGATTAGAGTTTAGCCTTTTAGTTTTTTTTTTTTTGGAGGCCATGGATCGAATTGAGGAACTAGGGTTCAAATGGCGAAAATTGGAAAGAGGAAAATGATTTATTGCTGAGGGAATTTGTGAAAGAGGGCGTGGCTTTTATAAAAGAAAGAACCCGTGGGTACCAAGTATTTGTCTGAGCCAAGGCAAGAACAGTAACTTGCATATTCTAACTGGGGAGGGTAATGTTTGGGGAGGCAACAAACGAAGGGGGTGTTTATTTATTTGTTCCCCTAAGTACTAATTCTATCGCAAATTACTGCTACGTTAATAATTTTAATATTATCATAAATAAATTCCAATTTCAACGAAATTGGGCGTGCTGCTACGTCTCGAAGCTCTGAACCTAAAAAAATTTGTTTGGTCAAATTCTGATCCCATTAGCATAATGATACCATTTTAAATTTTTATTTATGTGTCTGTTTATATTTAAATTTCATCTACCGCTACACCAGCTCTGTTCTGCCCCAATTTGAAATATAGCAATGATTAATTATATGTATTTAAATAAAATTTGTTTTATTACAAACCGAGGTCATTTGAAAATTTATTATTTTTAAAGTCGATATCGTATCAATGTAATATTTCTAGCTCAAAACAAATCACGAATGACTAATTTCAGTTTGTTTTAGTTATATGTATTTTCCCTAAATTTCGACGAATAAAATCTCCGATTTGTTTTGACGTCCACTATGTTTATTTTTAAATTCAACCATTTGTACTTTTCAATTGAATTTCAATCCAAATATATAGCAATAAATGTTATATTCCATCCAATCATTGTGTACCACACATTCGACTTTTAACTCAAATACCGATATAAAATTGAAAATTATAGTTACTAATTCAATTAACCCCCAATTCTGGTTGTCGAAATTTCTGGGTCGTTACAAAACAATATTACATAAAAATGTAATCTTTTAAATCTACTCATTTATGACAATAAAAATAAATCTTTTATTCCTACTAACTTGTTTTAACCCAAATGTTAATCTTATTTCAACTAACATGTTATAACACAAATGTTATTTCACTATAATGTTTTAACAAAAATGTTAATCTTATTTCAACCAACATGTTCTAACACAAATTTTATTTTTACTTCAATTAACATGTTTTGACAAAAATGTTATTTATATTTCAATAATCATGTTTTGACAAAAATTTTGTTATTATTTCAATAACCATGTTTTGACAAAAATGTTATTTTTATTATGTCATTCTTTTTATCAAATCAAACAGGGACACCTTTATTTTGTATATATAAAATAAAATATGATTTTTATTTTATACATAAATTTTGACACACATGAATATAATATATTTTATATATACAATAAAAATGTGGTTTTTATTGTGTACACAAAATTCTAACAAACATGAATACACAATTCAATTCAATGGTTCATCGCAATCACAGAACAAATCAACATTGCAATAATTATATATACAACATGAACATGAAATAAATATAAATTTCACATTGAAATAAATAATTAATTTTAAAATAGATATCTCACCGTGATTTTTGTCTGAAATTTCAACATGCTCAGTTTCAACTCTAGTCAGTTTCAGATTGTAGATCTCGTTACTGCGATTCCAACGGATCTGAAATCGCGCGATTCCGATCTCTAGATAAAAAGATATGATTTTTATTGGTGTTAATTACATAAATCGAGAATTAAATAATTATTAATTAAATAATAAATCCTCTTCCTCATGTTAATCCCTCTCTTCTTCTTCTATAAAGCGGCGACTGTTGAACCCAAATACACCGCTCTTGAAAAAACCCGTAACTTCCCCGTGAAGGAAAGCGCGGATAGTTCGAGAACAACACACAACAGAACGCAGACGGAAGAACATTTCATTGTATATTACAACAAACCCATCAGATTACAAGAATATACGGAGTATAAATAAATATTACAGTTCATAAAATATCAGAGATTACAATGAATTACATAGCAGCGGAAAATAATACAATACACAATTCGAAGTAATACGCGGTTACAAAGCTTTCCGAGTATCGTTCCAGCTGTAAATCAGGATCCTGTGAATATAAATCTGCAAAACCGAAACTACTAGCTGCTCGTGTCAAAATAAGGGCACCCAGAGTTTAGGTTCAAACAATAAACTCCAGATCAGTCATGTGACCGGTGTGAAAACTAAAACAGTTATTAATCTTTATTTTAAAGTTAGGTAAATCAAGGGACCACGCCGTATAACACGGAACGGGTTTCCTCCCAAGAACACCAGTGCATAAAACAACAGCGCAATGCTAAATAAAGAAAAATGAAGCTATTATAAGACCCAGGTCCCATCACACAATGCAACGCAAGCCGGAGGATAGGGTTTTTACCTTATAATAGCCAAGAATGTTTGATACGTTTAAAACAAATCTTTTGATACTACTAATAAGTGTACAGTGCATAAAACAACTTCAAATCATAAGTATCAATCATAGACGGCATAAGCGCCCCATCCCACTATGTTGCTATATATAGGATTACAAATAAAATCGAAACGTCACGTATTGGAAGTTGGATTTCCATCTGTGAACCGAGGCAAGAGATAGTCCTCTACCAATTTGAGACGCTCTAGCCCGTGTCTCAGGAACAGAACACATCGTCCCTTGGAGCGACAGGGCCGGTCCACCGATGTGGATTAGACGAAATCCTGAACACTGCGTTTCCCCGCCCTTTGGGGCGTAGGTGAGCCAACTAAATGGCTCCATCGGTTCGAGAACGACCGATATATCTGAGGCGCCTCACAACAGCAACAACCACATAAGTCAAACTCGTCAGGGCGTGTAAAACCACTGACGCCACTTTTAGCTAGAAGAAAACACATGTCCTCCCTGAGGTCCGTCTCCCGTTTTTGGTTCACCCCGGGGTGTGAGGCTCGCGAATCAACGCTACATAGAGCGATGCCACAAAGGCCGTGCTTTGGTCATCAACCACAAGACTTTGCTTTTCAACAGAAGCCTTGATCATTTGCATCTTAGCATGCCACACAGGCAAACCACTCTATGCAACCGATATCAGTCACACAGAATGGAATCCGATGTCAGACACACAGTCCATGTACAAGTCCGTTCTGGGTTTGAACGAAACCGGAGGCACCTAGTACCCTGCATATCCATCGATCTCCAAGTACGTCTGGACGATCACCAACTGATTCCCTCCTCTTGGGCGTACATTCCAATCAAGATCATCAGTAATTATCCAAATGACGTGAAGACCTCCGGTCTTCAACCACCGTCTTCATCTTCGACTTATCGTCGTAACAGTTACTCAGAATGGGATAAACCCGGTCTTTCCGAATAACTCGCGTATATAATAAACATGTGTTACACAAACACAACATACACCTCATTCCAATTCATCAGTCACTAACCGTAAATTAATCAAGAGAATAATTCCCCAAATATTAACCCCGAAGGCCGAAACCAACATCAGATCAATACTCAGGAAATCACTCTGCTTAGCCAACCTATAGCTAGTTTCTAAATTTCACATTCTTAGGGAAAGGTTCCCATTAATTTTATCAAAGATAAATTCTTTTAAACTTATTCTTTAATCTTCCTTTTGAATATCACTTCAAACTAGTCGGGATTAGCGAACCACACCGAAGTAATCATTTATTTTATTTCCCAATCCCAACCTATTCATCCCATGAAGTAAAACAGGTAATACTTCATATCTAACACCACGGTGTTATTGGTAAATTCAATTACCATTTCACGTTCAAATCTAATTAAAGATTTAACTATCGCCTGGAGCAAAACTGGTGATACTCCATTCTCGATCATTTCAATCTAATTAAAGATTCATTAAAATTCCACTTAGTTTTAATCTGTAACTGGGTTAAAGAATCAGTGTCATTTAAAACATGGTTCACGATAAACCCCAAAATCACATCACATTTTAATCAGTCCCTAACCGTAAATTAGCAAGTGAGCAATTCCCTAAGTATCAACCCCGAAGGCCGAAACCAACATCAGATCAATACCCCAGAATCCATTCAACTTAACTAATCTCCAGTTAGTTTCTGATTTCCTTAACATCTTTGGGTCTAAGAACAGTATTATTGAAGATACCGTTCACGACAACCCAAAATCACATTCCATTAATTATCGGGTTAAAGAACAAGTGTTGTTTAAAACACTATTCACGATAAACCAAAAAATCTATGCCAATTCAATTCCAATTAATTATTATTTAATTGGTACAATTCATTAAATCTAAATAAAAAGATTTAATCTTTTTCTCTACTGGGTTCAAGAACAGTGTTAATGAAGACACCATTCACGACAAACCCAAATCACATTTGATATTAAATACGAGGCTCTGAATAGAAAATATATCGACTTATATTCAATATCAAATTCTACGACCAACAAATATCGTATTGGAAATAACGATATAAATATCTTTCAAATTCCCATCACAATACCTGTATCATCACGAAATCCAACATCGAAATATTCCAAAGATAATTTCGATTCAAATCCATTCCAATTCAATTATTGGAAATTCTAGTTACTTTTAAAACCCTTTTAAAATTCAATTTATTTATTTAAAAATAAATAGAATTATAATTTTAGTTCAAAACTAGTTCATTTCGATAAAAATCTATTTTTATCTTTTAAATATGGAGTTTTTCATTCCAATTCTTCCCAAACCATTTCTTATGATTTTACACAAATTATTACTATTTTTAATAATTTTATAAAGGCCCGCACAGTTGATTTCCATCAACGGCCATCGAACTGCACTTAAAGCGACCTTTTCTAAATTTTATTTGGACATATTTCCAAATCCAACTGTTAGATTTAAAATTTCTAATATTCGTTAGAATGCTCTTTTCGATACGAACCCAACGGTTCCGGTTTCAGGAGAATCCGACGGTCGGATCTTCCGTAATATCCGTTCGAAGTCAATGGTCGAAATTCGCGAACTGCCGCGGCGCGACGTGTTCTATTCAGGCCATTATATTATATATATAATATATATAATATATACTTCGTCGATTTCCTTTTAAAACGTATTTTAAATATCGTTTTAAATTCGTTTTCAATACAATTTCAACTTCCTTTTCAAATTCAAAACAAAATCGAATTTTTTCAACATAAATTCATTTTAAATTCATTTCAAATTGATTTCAATTCAAATCGGTTTTCAGTTAAATTTCAATACATTTTAAACTCAATTCAAAAGGATTTCAATTCTATTTCAATCTAATTCGAATTTCAATTCTATTCAGTTTAATTCGAATTTCAATTCTTTTAAATTTAATACGAATTTCTATTCTTTTCAATATAATTTGAATTTCATTTCAAAATATTTGATTTTGAAATCACTTTTCAATATTCATTATAAAAACGAATTTAATCGATATAAATATCGTTCATGTCAAAATGGTGTCAATCCAATCAACACGGCTTCATATATCCTATTTTCAAATATTCTATTTCAAATATTTCTTTTTCAAATATTTCTATTCAAATATTTCTTTTTCAAAACTGGAATGAGGCCCAATCAATTACCATATAATGTTAATTATATGGATTTTCTACAACACATGTATAAAATAACAACGATAAATAATCTACCATCATCCAGAGTGCGTTCTACACTGTATAAGCATCAAATACAAATATTTAATGCTTATAACAGCCTGTCAATCAATCAATTGACATTCAGCTAATCATTGGGACTAGTGTATGTCATGTATCATCCCAATACTCGTGTGGGGTTTTCAAACAATCAAACACAGATTTTATTTGTGCAGTTGGGCGATGTGTAAAATTTATCGTCCCAATCAATATTAGTCAAATGTGTGTATATAAACAAATCGTTCGATTTGTTTATATTAATCTATTTCATTTTATATACACGTTAAAAATTCTATTTTTAACTATAAAAATATTTTTAACTCTAAAAATATTTCTAACTATATAAATATTTTTATTTCATTTCACAACACATCACACAATCAACTACACATCAAAATCAAAAAACAAGCATACAAGCAGTCCATGGTCTGTGGACGACGGGTGTCGGGTGCTACTAAAGACCGTCTGCATCCTAGTATATATTTAACTAGAAAAAGAAAATTAGAGGTGAGAAGTTCTCACAGAGGGTTCCACTCCGCCATGCTTTGCTTTTGAACTGCTGAACATCTAGATTCCTTGAAATTCCTATGCAGTTCTTTCCACGCTGTTTATAATAAAAATTATATTTTTGTCACTTCTTTTCTAATAGATAAAAATACTATTTTTATTTCTACTTTATATATAAAGATCGAATTTTTATATCATCGCTATAAAAATCACATTTTTATTTCAACACATATATAATAAAATTTTGATTTTTATTGCTCTTTGCCCCTCGAATTGCGCGCTACATAGACCACCAGAATCCGATCAAAGTGCCTCACTCCGACCGCCTCGACCCTGCCACCTCGTGCCTGGCCATCACATCCCACTCGCGCCCCCCTAGGACCCATAAACGCAGCGCCTTTGAGCTCCAATCTCGGCATCCACGTCGATCGAAATAAGATCACCACCACACGGATTAAAGCTCTCTGAATGCTTTTTAATTTGGTATACAGAAATTTGAATTTTGTTGTATGGATTAGGATATTGAAGAGGAACAAATTCAGAGCATTCTGGCCATTGAACATTGGGAGTGGCAGCTGGAAATTAGGGTTTAGGAATTAGATTAGTGTATTTTTATAACATATAATTACTAATTTTTGCAAATAAATCCATAAGTCTCAGTAGCTCCAAATTCATGCAGCGAGAGTTGTCCCCAGGCAAATACCCCCGTTCCGGAACCAATGGGCTAGGTCCCGTCAGCCCAAACAATTGTCTTTAGCCTGTTTTCTTTAATTTAATATATAAATCATTTAATTATTTAATTTGATCATACTTTTAACGGACACTAAAAATTCCAGAAAAATTATTTCTAGTTATGTTTGACAATATGATCCTAATAAAACTAGTTTCATCGAATTTGGGGACCGTTTGAAAAATGGCCATTTTCTGGTCGATCCAAATTGACTAAAACTGACAAAACATATTTTCTTTTGTCACGCTCACATATTGATTCCAAAAATTATGAAAATTGAAATCTAGCAATAATTTGATATTCCGGTTCCAACAAAAGTGGTTTCGTCGAAAACGGAGGTCCTTTGAAAAATGACTATTTTTAATATTAATATATATATAAATTCTATAGCGACTATTCCAAATTTTAAATTAGACATATCTTTTGATTCCCGCTATGAAATTTCAATTTTTTAGATTTATTAGAAAGATATTTTTAAATAGATTCTAATATTTTTGGTCTCATTAAAATCCAGTTTAATTTGCATCCTGTACAGTCAGTCAAAGTTCAAATTCAAATTTTCAAACTACCACGCTATTTCTAACTCCTTTTATAATTAAATAAAATTTATTCATTCTAACTTCAATTAAAATAAAATTTTAGTCGTTATTATTTAAAATAAATTATTTTAAATATTTAAAATCCATTAAAATTTATAAAATAAAAATTTTAAATTGGTTCAGAAATTGCGGGTTGTTACATTCTCCCCCACTTAAAATCTTTTCATCCTCAAAATGGAACGGAGCTAAAAGTTGTTTATTTAACCAATTTAATTTTCATTCTTTTATTGGTTCCAATAATTTTAATAGTTGAACTAATAATCACATAACAAAATCATCAATCAATTAATTGATTAGCTGTTCAAATATATATAATTTTTATATATTTAAAAAATCATATTTTCTAAAATCGGATTATATATAATCACAAATACGTTAATTATAAACTGGTCACTCTGGACTCATTCTAGGGAATTACTAACCCCATTTCTAATGAGTTTTCTCATTCTAGGATACTGCTGATCCTATCTCAAATGAGTATTCTTTTATAGGATATTTCTAATCCTACCTCTGATGAGTCCTTTGTTCAGTTCTAACGAGTTGTACCCCAAAGATTTGAGCTAACCAGAGTTCTGATACCAACTACAACGACCCGGATTTCTCCTATACCTAATCGATCGCTAAATCGACTAAGTCCGTTCAAAAACCAAAATAAGCTAACTTTGGGAATACAACACATCAGAATAAATAACAGAAGACTTTTATTACATCATAATAATGTAACGTCAGAGTACATAATATCAGAGTACGTCGAATATAATAATACAGCGGAAGATGAATTACAATGAATTTTATACAGTGCAGCGGAGATAATAAACTGATACAGTGGAAGACTGTCAATGCTTTGGACACAACTTTAAGTTTCGATCTAGAATCCTGCTCAATATATCTACAAAATAAGCTACTCGACTGCCCGTGTGGAAAATATGGGCACCCGAGTTTGTAAGTGAAACGAATTACAGGTCGGTCATGGGACTGGTATGAGAAATCTTTACTTAACTTAACTAGTAATAAGGCTAACCACAGGACAACGCCGCTAACGCAGAACGGATTTATTCCATTGGATTGCCAGTGCATAATTTAAATAAAGTAAATCGGTAAACAATGTAATGCTTTTTAGAAAAATGAAACCATTATAAGGCTCAAGTCCCATCACACAATGCAACACAAAACGGTTGATAGAGTTTTACCTTATAATGGTCAAAAATGCTTGATACGATAAAACGGATTTGATATTATTACTAGTGTATATATGTTTCAAAACAATTTCAATCATAATGTATCAATCATAGACGGCATAGCTACTATATACTATGTCGACATACTAGTTCTACAGTCAAAACCGCATGATATCGTATTGGAAGTTGGGTTTCCATCAAGAGTCAAGGCTAGGAACGATCTCCTTACTGATTCGAGACACTCTAGCAATGTCTCAGGATCACACCTACGGGAAACCCTTGGATCCTGCAGGGCCGGTTCACAAATAACGTTAGTGGATTAGTTATGCCTGAACACACGCTTCTCAGTCCTATCGAACCTATAATTTGGCCATCGGCGACCAATAAATCCGAGGCCTCGAAAATTCCATCATCCACATAAGTAAAATGTCAGGGCTGGTAAGTCGCTGACACCACTTCTAGCTAGAAAGAAGCGTGTGCACTCCTTGTGTTCCCTTGCTCCGTTTCTTACACTTACCGGGGTGTGAGGCTCGCGAAGTAACGCTATACACAAAGCTATGCCGAAATAGGCTGTGCTTTGATCACAAACTACAAGGCTCTTTTTTTCAACATAAGCCTTGGTCATTTGCATCTTGGCATGCCACATTGACAATTCACGCCATGCGATCAATAACTACCAATATATAACCTCTGAGCTCGTACATCTCGGAGAAGGGTGTTAAGCAAGAGAATAAATTTTCTGTCACCACAGAGATATATTAAATAGAAATCAATTTAATTTACATGGAATGAAACCCAATGTCAGACACACATCCATTTACAAGTCCGTTCTGGGTCTGAACGAAACCGGAGACACCTTATTCCTCGTCCCGTATATCCAATATGGAAGTGAGGTGCTCGCATATCTGGACAATCAATAAGTACGTCCAGACAAACTACCACTTTAACCCTTTGCTAGGAGCGACCCAGTGCCAGGCATCAGTAGTCATCCATTCGATGTGAAGATCGCCGGTCTTCAATCACCGTCTTCAATGTCTTTGACTTTAATCGTCATAGTAATTATTCATAATGGGTTAAACCCGGTCTTTCCGAATAATTCTTGTATTTTATAATCAAAAATCAAGTGCTATAAAGACACCTCATACGCCTCATTTCAATTCGGAGTATTCTTTTAACAAAATATTCACATTACTTGGGAATGGTTCCCATTAATTTTATCAAAGACAAATTATTTTAAATTTATTCTTTAATCTTCTCGTTAAAGATTTATTGAAACTTCAATTTGGTTTTAATATCAAAAATCATTGCTTTATGATTATTCAACTTTTAAGAAATTAATCTTGTCTTTAACTGGGTTATATAATCAATGTCATTTAAGAACATTGTTCACGATAAACCCAAAATCATCTTCCATTAAATATGGAATTTTCACAGAAATCATATCAATATATAACCAATATAAATTTCCGTATCAGACCGATAATATAAATGGAATAACGGCAAAGCCTTTTAAATTCCATATATAGTATCAGTATTCTTTTACAGAAGCCTATCTCGATTATTATCAAATTGAATTTCCATTCAATTCCAATTTAATATATTAAATTGGAAATCTTGACTTTTGGAAAATTCCTTTTTAAATCTTAATAAAAGATTTATAAATACCAAATTATATTTTCACTGTTAATTGGGTTAAAGAACAAATGTCATTTAAAAACACAGTTCACAATAAACTCAATTCACATTTCAATTTATTACAATTAATAAATATAATTGGAACTCTAAAAATCTTAATTAAAAGATTTATCCTTTAATACGGGGTTTAAGAACAGTGTTATTTAAGACACCATCCACGACAACCCAAAATCTAATTCTTTTATTTAATTCCAATTAAATATTAATTAATTAGACGGCTTCATTAAATCTTAATTTAAAAGATTTATCCTATTTAATAACTAGTTAATTTTGATAAAAAATATATTTTTATCTGCTGTCCATCCGAAACGGACATAGAAATCATCATTTTATTCTTCGTTGAATATTATTTTAAAATATTTGTTATTTAAAAATATTCTTTATATAAAAAGATTCTTTATATAAAATATTCTTTTATAGTACAATATTCTGTATTTTGAAGTATCTTTATATTACAATGTCTTTTAAAATGTTCTTTTTTTAAAAGAAAATCTTTATTTAATATTCTTTATTTTAAAAGACATTCTGAATCGGAATGCGACTCAATCAGTTACCATATAATTTTGGTTATATGGGTTTCATACATCGCATGAACATGACAATAATGATAAATAATCATTACACAATCAATTCACATCCAGAGTGAAATTTATAACTGTGTGAGCATTAAAATGAATAAATCGCAGCCTGTCAATCCATCGATTGACATACAACTAAATATTGGGACTAGCGTATGTCAAATATCATCCCAATACCCGTGTGGGGTTTTCAGCCAACAACAATTTATCTAAATAAATAACTGGTTAATGAATTTAACCAATTTTAATTTTTGCTAACATGTTGACGACAATGAACAAACATGTTATTATATTCCTAATGCCAAATAAGAATGTATTTTATTCACATAATTTCCATATATGTTTCTAATGTCTAATAAAATGTAATTTATTTATATGACAATATTGTTGATGACAAATGAAAAGATAATTCCCATTTAACTTTATTTGTATGCAAATTTCTATTCTAAATTTAACAAATAAAAAGAAATATTCTATTTGTATGTATAGTTTCAAATCATAACATATGAAATGCCTTTTTTATTCTGTACACAAGTTCTAATGTAGAATTTGACAATACAAATGTCACTTGGATTTGCTTACAAATTCTACTATATAATTTAACAATAAAATGTCACTTTAATTTACATACAATTCTAATGTATATTATGACAAACAAAACGATTCTTATATTTGAATATAAATTCTAATGTAAGTTTGCAAATAAAAACGATTTTTATATTTGCATATAAATTCTAATGTAGGTTATGCAAATAAAGGTGATTCTTATATTTGCATATAAATTCTAATGTATGTTATGCAAATAAAGGCGATTCTTATATTTGCATATAAATTATATTTCAACAAAATGTATAAAAAGTGATACATCCATTTTGTTGACAATTCTATTTTTATAAAATGAATATTTTTGTTGAAACACAAACCTATTTAACCAAATGCTATTTGTGTTTAACTCTTTTATTTAACCAAAAATGTATTTTTTTTGTTTCTAACCATCTTATTTTGACAAAATGTACAATTTTGTTTCAACTAATATAGTTTGACACAAATGTTCTTTTTTTCCAGCTATTTGGTTTCAACAAATATGATGTATTTGATTCAACCGATCTTTTTGACAAAAATGCATATTTTGATAAAAATGTGCATTTTGATAGAAATGTATATTTCTAATTCAACTGCCTTAATTTTTCAAAAATGTTCATTTTTGTTTAAACAATTATATTTTGACAAAAGGCCAATTTTTATTTCAAATATTACATTTGACAAAAGGTGACAAATTTGGATTTTAACTTTTATAACTTGTTAAAAGTGATATTTCTGGTTTCAACTTTTATAACTTGACAAAAGTTATATTTTGGTTTAACCCTAGTCTATTTAACAAAAATGTCATTTTTGTTGTAACTCAAATCTCTTTAACAAAAAGGTTATTTTTGTTATAACTTAAATTTATTTAACAAAAATGTAAATTTTGTCTAACTCTAATCTTATTTAACAAAAATGTGATTTTTGTTATGTTCACTCTTTTTATTGAAACTATGAGAAATAAGAACATAATCCTTCATATCAATTCTTTTTATTTAAACAAAATGTCAGTATAAACATGATCTTTAATACTTATCTTTTCATTGTAATAAAATTTACAATAAAAATATATCTTTCTATTTTACTCTTTTTTTTGTATTTAACAAAGTGACAACAAAGATGAAATTTTTTTAACATAATCTTTTTATTATAATCTTTTATTTGAAAACTAAGTGACAATAAAGATGTAATATTTTTATTATAATAAAATGACATTTAAAAATATAAACTTTAATAACTGTACTTTTTGATTGTACCAAAATGACCATAAAAATATAGACTTTAATAACTATACTTTTTATTGTAACTAATCAACAATAAAAGTCAAATCTCCTATTTCAATTCTTTTTATTGTAAACAATGTTACATAAAAATGAAGTCTTTTAATTCTATTCTTTCCAATGAAAACAATATTACATAAAAATGTAATCTTTTAAATCTACTCTTTTATGACAATAAAAATAAATCTTTTATTCCTACTAACCTGTTTTAACACAAATGTTAATCTTATTTCAACTAACATGTTCTAACACAAATGTTATTTCACTAGCATGTTTTAACACAAATGTTAACCTTATTTCAACTAACATGCTCTAACACAAATGTTATTTTTATTTCAATTAACATATTTTGACAAAAATGTTATTTTTATTTCAATAATCACGTTTTGACAAAAATGTTATTTTTATTTCAATAATCATGTTTTGACAAAAATGTTATTTTTATTTCAATAAACATGTTTTGACAAAATGTTATTTTTATTATGTCATTCTTTTTATCAAATCAAATAGGGACACCTTTATTTTTATATATATAAAACAAAATATGATTTTTATTTTATACATAAATTTTGACACACAAGAATATAATATATTTTATATATACAATAAAAATATGGTTTTTATTGTATACACAAAATTCTGACAAATATGAATACACAATTCAATTCAATGGTTCATCGCAATCACAGAACAAATCAACATTGCAATAACATGAACATGAAATAAATATAAATATCACACTACAATAAATAAATAATTAATTTTAATTTTAAAATAGATATCTCACCATGATTTTTGTCTGAAATTTCAACATGCTCTGTTTCAACTCTAATCAGTTTTAGATTGTAGATCTCGTTATTGCAATTCCAATGGATCTGAAATCGTGCGATTCCGATCTCTAGATAAAATGATATGATTTTTATTAGTGTTAACTACATAAATCGAGAATTAAATAATTATTAATTAAATAATTACTCCTCTTCCTCACGTTAATCCCTCTCTTCTTCTTCTGCAAAGCGTCGACTGTTGAACCCAAATACACCGCTCCTTGCCCCTCGAATTGCGCGCTACATAGATCACTGGAATCCAATCAAAGTGCCTCACTCCGACCGTCTCGACCCTGCCACCTTGCGCCTGGCCATCACATTCCACTCGCGCCCCCTAGGACCCACAAACCACCCATAAAGGCTGTGCCTTTGAGCTCCAATCTCGGTCTCCACGTCGAAAGAAATCAGATCACCACCGCATAGATTAAAGCTTTCTGAATTCTCTTTAATTTGGTATATGGAAATTTGAATTTTGTTGTGTGGATTAGGAGAATGAAGAGGAAAAATTCTAAGCATTCTGGCCATTGAATATAGGGGGTGGCGGTTGGACATGAATTAGGGTTTGCATATTAGATTAGTGTATTTTTATAATATATAATTACTAATTTTTGCAAATAAATCCATAAGTCCTCAGTAGCTCCAAATTCAATCCAGCGAGAGTTGTCCGTAGGAAAATACCCCCATTGCAGAACCAACGGGCTAGGTCCCGTTAGCCCAAACGATCGTCTTTAGCCTATTTTCTTTAATTTAATATATAAATCATTTAATTATTTAATTTGATCATACTTTTAAATTTACCGGGGCCACATACGAACTCTAAAAATTCCAGAAAAATTATTTCTAGTTATTTGTTGATGATACGATCCTAACAAAACTAATTTCGTTGAATTTGAGGACCGTTTGAAAAATGGACATTTTCTGGTCGATCCAAATTGACTGAAACTGACAAAACACATTTTCTTTTGCCATGCTCACATATTGATTCCAAAAATTATGAAAATTGAAATCTAGCAATAATTTGACATTCCGGTTCCAACAAAAGTGGTTTCATCGAAAACGGAGGTCGTTTGAAAAATGGCTATTTTTAATAATAATATATATATATATATATTCTATAGCGACTATTCCGAATTTTAAATTGGACATAACTTTTGATTCCCGCTATGAAATTTCAATTTTTCAGATTCTTTGGAAACTATTTTTAAATATATTCTAATATTTTTGGTTTCACTAAAATCCGGTTTAATTTGCATCCTGTACAGTCAGTCAAAGTTCAAATTCAAATTTTCAAACTACCGCGCTATTTCTAACTCCTTTTATAATTAAATAAAATTCATTCGTTCTAACTTCAATTTAAATAAATTTTTAATTGTAACACCCCGTGAATTCTATAATGTTAAGCTTCACGAATTAAAGTATAATTAATTATAAATGATGAAATCAAGGGAGAAGGGTTACGCCATTGCGTTCGTCTCGAAATTCTGCTTGAGATAGAGTTCAAGTTTGCGTAAAACGGATATCGTATGAAGAAGATATGGACGAACGAAGTTGGGCGAAAAACCAGAAAATGGGTCAGAATGCACTGGCGCACTTGGGAAGTGCGCCAGAACAGAAATGAACTGGCGCACTTGGGAAGTGCGCCAGAACATTTTTACCCTGGCGCACCTGCCAAGTGCACCCAGGTCAGATTGACCTGCTGGTCAGGTCCTGGCTGGCCTGATCAGGGTCTGGTCGAATTCTGATGCTTGGCTGAGTCACTAGGGCTTACGCGTCACCTTTTGAGTGGCTCTTTGAACTTTGTATGGTCTAGATTCCTCCTATCTTCATCCGACGGCTCAAAAAAATTTAAAATTCTATAAATACAACTAAAACCTAACCCTAAACTCACACAAATAATAGAATACAATAGCCGTCATGTTGCAGGAAAGGAACTAGGAATGACCGTCAATTAGAAACCCTAGAGACAAGCCAACAAGCCTAAGAGACGAATCAAATTAAAAGAAGATCAAAGCTTAATCAAATCATTCAACGCAACTTTGCTACCCAAAGGAGAGCATCTCTAAATCAGAATAACAGAAATCAGAAAACAAGAATTCATCACATGTTGTAAGTATAGTGACCTTTCAGAATATGAATAAAAACTGTGATGTGATTCGATGTATATGAAAATAGAATTGTGTTATTATTCTATGTATTGTGATGGTTCTATCATGACTTATGTATTGATGTTTGTGGCATAAAATTGATTGATGCAAGCCTATTGAACGATTATACTTGCAAGTTCATTTGCAAGTATAATTGGACCTATGTTTCATCAAGTATAATTAGATCTATGTTTCATAAACAATGCAATATTTTGTTTATTTGCAAGTATAATTGGATCTATGTTTCATAAACTATGCAAGATTTTGTCTATTTGCAAGTATAATTGGATATATGTTTCATAAACTATGCAAGTTCATAGGCTATATGATTAGATGTTAAAATTGTACATTTTGGTGAACATACATCATGCTAGTCTTGTGTTTGACATTATGCCAAATTAAACATGTTTAAAACCCAAGTTTGTATTAGCCTAAACTATGCCATCTCATATGTCACCTACTTAGTTATATTTTGATTTGAATGCAAGTTCACATGACCCATCATTTATGTTAGTATCGCTAAATTGCAAGTTCATGCGCCACATACCCTTATATGTTGAAAAATATTACATGTTCTTGATTTCCCCTTTTCTTACGCTTATAAGGTTGGGCTGAATTATGTCGAGCCCAACACTTGTTATAACATTGCGAACGTATAAACGGGGGTAATAGCGTTGGGTGTAAAACATGAAAATATATGTTGGCATGTTAGGCACATGCCAATGACAATGACATTTAAAGAGGTATGAATTAATATACCCAAAAATAAAAGATATGACATTTACATATATATTTGAGAAATAATAAAATATGTAAATTAGAAAACACGATATGCTTAACCCGAGGTTGGATTGAGTTGTGATGTAAACCTGCCCGGACTCGCCCAGCTGTCCAGTAGTCACAACAATACCTATCCAATGTGGGTGGTTAAGCATTGAGCCCAATAAGGACCCAAGGTTAGACTGAGCTACGGTGTAAACCTACCCGGAACCGACCGGCATATCCAGTAACCGTAGCAGTACCTGTCTAATGTGAGTGGTCTGGTGCTCCTAAGAGGCTAAGGACAGATGGTAGGGTTAAGTCAACTATAACACTTAACTAAATTCAACATGTTAACAAGAATTGATGGGTGGGGTTAGGTAAATACAGAAACTTGACCACTTAACATGTTTGACTAGAAAATCCTAGTAACGAGTGACCCGTTTCAGCAGTAACCCAAAGTTAGGTATCAACGGTACCCTGAAACTAGGCAGGGTGGGGCACGATTACTGGGTTTATTGTAAGCGGTCAAACAACGACAGTGGGTGCACAGTGCAGGACTAACGGGGTGCAGGCGTGCAAACACTCCGGAGCAGACAACCAGGGCACTGGGGACACCAGTAGTATAACCTATGTCTTCTAGTTTTGTGTCGGGGCCGCCACCATGGGTCTTGATACACCCCATGGTGGGACCAACATAGGTATCTACAATTCTTGTGGGCCGTATGACACATGTTAACGCGAGTAGGAGCCGATCTTTAATAAGAATGGGGATCACTTCACCCTCACCATGGGGTTCCAGTTAGAATAAACTCGAGTAGGTGCAGAGATATAGTATGGGTGTGATAGTACATTCGACACTTCCTTAGCCTGTGACACTTTCCTATTTTTAGTTTATATCCATCATATCCTTTTCTTATTCACATATTGAAGAGTTACTAGATTTACTCAGGCTTTATGTCTGACCCTATTTTCTTTTCGTCTTCTTTTCTTTCGTCCCCCCCCCCAGGTCCATAGGGAGGAAACAACTCAACTTATTCAGGCTCTTTACAAACACCAAGAACGTAGATGTATGATTTGGATCTTTCTTGCTCGGATAATGGCTTTGGATATCACTATGGGGATTTTTGTCACTTTATTTATGTTTTCATGCTTCTTTAATAATCAAGGCAGTTATGAGATTGTAATGTTGAAAGTATTTTGAGACAATTATGGGAATCTTTGTTTGATACACGTATTGATGAAATAAAAGTTTGTTTGGTTTCCGCTGTTTAAAATATGTCTATTTATACCTGTCTTGAGTTCATCTGTGGCTTTTACTTATAAACCTACACCAAAGTTAAGGCATTCCCTTTGCGAGTGACCTTAATGGAGGTGGGGTGTTTCACTTGGTATCGGAGCATAGGTTTACCAGACAAGATAAAAGTTTTTGAAAATTGTTTTCAAAAAGAAAGTTTAAAGAAGCATTTTTTTAGAAAAAGTGTTGTATTAATAAAAAGACAAAATCCCCCAAAGCTATGTGCCCTATCTACCCTTCTCTATCCTTCGTTTTGAATCTTTCCTTTCTGTTTCAGCATGTCTGGAGACCTTTACCTTCCGGAAGGAGTGCCGATTCCCGGATGGTTTAAGAGGTACTTAGAAGCAATGGCCAATGGCGTGGGCCCAGCAGACATCCCTCCTCCAGTGGTCGCGGTTCCTCCTCCTCCTCCTCCGCCTCCTCGTGGAAATGCCTTCGCAAAAACATGTAGAGACTTCAAGGCTATGGGTGGAAAAGACTTTTATGGGACAGAATTTTTTGTTGGAGCAAGAAACTGGTTAAAGGAGACTGAGGATTTGTTTGTCATCTTTGGAGTGGATGACAGGCAAAAGATACAACTTGCGGTATGGTTACTTAAGGATGAAGCTTCCTATTGGTGGGAAGTTACTAATGCTCAGAGGGCGATGGAAACATGGGAAGACTTCAGGAAAAGGTTTGAGATGAAATTCCTCTCCCAAGCCGAAAGAAGCCTGCAAATGGAAAAGTTTCTAACTCTGAAACAGGGAAGCATGACGATCAGGGAATATGTTAATCAGTTTAATCAGCTGGCCAGATTTGGGCTAGACTTAGTAAACACCCAACACAAGAAGGCACTTCGCTTCGTCAAGGGTTTGAATGAGCCTCTACACAACCTTGTCATGACCCATGTATCCACGGGTGCGACTTATGAAAGCCTAGTGGACATGGCGTTTCTACACGAGGAAGACCACGGAAAGAAAGAAACTAAGGGGGAAGAGAAGAAAGAAGGTCTACAAGCAAAGAAAACAAACTTCAAGAAAGGAGGGAAGAACAATAAGCCCCGTGAGAAGAGAAGGTGCAATTTCTGTGGCATTGTGGGCCATATATCAAAAGACTGCCAGAAAAGGAAGGCGAAGATGTGTGGCTGCTTCCATTGTGGAGAAACTGGACACCAAGCTAAGGACTGCCCAAAGAAGAAAGGGCAGGGACAGAAAGCCGGATCCACTTCAGGGGGTCAGGTTCATGCGCTAGTGGCACCTCAGCAGGAACGAGGTAGTAATATTTCTGTAGAAAGTGTAGTCTATCTTTATGATCATCCAGTTCGTACACTTTTTGACTCTGGCGCATTACACTCTTTTATTTCATCTGCCTTAGTAGAATCTCTACATCTAGACACTAGTATGGTAGAAGATCCCTTAGTAGTTTCAAATCCAATTGGGGGCTCCGCTTACTTGTCAATGGTTTGTTTGGGTTTGAAAATCTCTATTCTCAGCGTTGAGTTTAGTTGTAGTGCCTTTGTTTTGGGCTTCTCGGGATATGGTTTGATCTTAGGCATGGACTGGTTATCCAGTAATAGTGCCATTCTTGACTGTGAGAAAAGAGTAGTTAGACTCTTGACTCGGCTTGGTAACACTCTACAAATTTCTTGTAATCCCTTGAATGCTGTTATGCTTAGTTATCTAGAGTCGCTTGATGCTTCTGCTGAGAATTTGCAATCAGTTAGAGTAGTCCGGGAATATCCGGATATCTTTGAGGAAGTGAAAGGCTTACCTCCGAGGCGGGAAATAGACTTCCGCATATATCTTGTGGATAACGCAAAGCCTGTAGCTTTACCTATCAGACACATGGCTCCAAGGGAGAGAAAGGAGCTCAGTAAGCAGGTTAAAGGACTTCTTGAAAAGGGGTTCATTAGACGGAGCATTTCAGAATGGGGTGCTCCAGTGGTGTTCGCAACCAAAGTAGATGGTTCCTTCGCCTTTGCGTCGACTATAGGGAGTTAAACAAATTGACCAAGAAAAATAGGCACCCTCTTCCCCGAATCGACGATTTGTTTGATCAGCTTGTAGGTGCGACGGTCTTCTCCCAACTTGATCTGGCAACTGGGTTCCATCAGCTAAGAGTAGCTGAAGACAACATTGATAAGACAGCGTTCAGAACCCCATACGGTTTCTTCGAGTGGCTTGTCATGCCTTTAGGCTTGACAAATGCACTCGCTTATTTCGTAGACCTAATGAGAAGGGTGTTCAGAGAATTCCTCAACAAATTTGTGTTTGTCTTCGTAGATGATATCTTAATCTTCTCAAAGAGTGAGGAAGAACATGCTCAGCATCTGAAAGAAATCATGGATACTCTCCGTGCACATCAACTAAAAGCCAAATTCTCCAAGTGTCACTTATGGAAAAAAGAAGTAAGGTTTCTTGGGCATATAGCGTCCAAAGAAGGGTTGGCTGTGGACCCCGCGAAAGTGGTGGCAGTACAAGATTGGAAGACACCAAGAAATGCAACCGAAGTTCGAAGCTTTCTTGGGCTAGCCGGTTTTTATCGAAAGTTTATTAGGGATTTCGCGAAAATCTCAGCCCCACTCACAAGGCTAACAAAGAAGAATCTGGCGTTCGCTTGGGATTTGGACTGTGACATTGCTTTCCAGCGATTAAAAAGGGCTCTCACAACAGCCCCAGTTCCGACCTTCCCAGATGGAAGGAAAATGTTCACAGTATACACAGATGCATGTGGAACGGGACTAGGCGCTGTTTTAATGTAAAAAGGAAGGGTAGTAGCTTATGGCGGAAGACAATTGAAAGTTCATGAAAAGAACTACCCAACCCACGATCTTGAGTTGGCCGCCGTCGTCTTTGCACTTAAGTCTTGGCGCCATTATCTCCTAGGTGAGAAGTTTGAATTATACACTGACCATAAATCGTTGAAATATCTCTTCTCCCAGAAGGATCTTAACTTGCTGCAGCAAAGGTGGATGGAGTTTCTTGCCTCATATGATTTTGAAATTTCCTATACTCCCGGAAAAGGCAACGTGGTAGCAGATGCGTTGAGCCGAAAGAAACTGACCTTGAGCCCTCTCTTTGTGGAAAGGCAAAACTTGGAGTATATAGCCAGTTTTAACTTTAGGCCCTCCTCGGATTTTGTACCGGGTTTGTTAGCATCTCTCGAAGTACGCCCCACTCTCTTAGACTCAATAGGGGCAGCACAATGTGAAGACCATCAGCTTGTTGATGTGATTGATAAACTTATTAGTGGTGAGACTTCTTGTCACCTCAGTAGATACGCCATCGATGATAAGGGTTGGCTGAGACGAGATGGAAGATTATGCGTCCCACAAGCAAGGGAGTTAACAAAGAAGGTTCTCGAGGAAGCGCATCATTCCAAGATGACTATACACCCTGGCGGTGATAAGATGTACAAGGATATAAAAAGGACTTTCTTTTGGAACGGCATGAAGCAAGACGTGGCAAATTTCGTTTCTAAGCGCATGACCTGCCAACGGGTCAAGGCAGAACAAAAGAAGCCTGGAGGACTACTTCACCCTCTAGAGGTCCCACAGTGGAAGTGGGATAGCATTTCAATGGACTTCATTGATGGACTGCTAGGTCGAGGAGAGGCAACACTAGCATTTGGGTAATAGTGGATAGGCTTACTAAGAGCGCCCACTTTATACCTATCAAGAGTAGAAGGACCGCCTCATCTCTAGCATTTCTTTATCTCAAGGAAATAGTTCGACTCCATGGGATACTCTCCAGCATTGTTAGTGACCGATACCCTATCTTCATGAGTGAGTTTTGGCGGAGTCTGCAAGAAGCTGTAGGCACACAGCTATGTTTGGGTACGGCTTATCACCACCAAACAGATGGCCAGACGGAAAGGGTGAATAGAGTTTTAGAGGATCTTTTAAGACTTTGCGTTCTTGACTTTGGAGGGACGTGGGAGGATCACCTTCCTTTAGTGGAATTTTCCTACAACAACAGCTACCATCTGCATGGCACCCTTCGAAGCCTTGTATGGAAGACGGTGCAAATCACCAACTTGTTGGTGGGAGTCTGCAGATAAGCTTATACTTGGGCCAGACATGATTCGAGAAACTTCAGAGAAAGTGGACTTGATACGTAGGAGAATGAAGACAGCCTAAGACAGACAGAAATCCTACGCCGACAAAAGAAGGACCGACCTTGAGTTTGAGGTTGGGGACAGGGTTTTCCTTAAGGTATCCCCTTTAAGGAACGTCGTTCGCTTTGGATCCGCAGGAAAGCTAGCACCAAGATTTGTAGCACTATTCCCTATCATTGAGAAGATTGGGAAAATGGCTTATAGAGTAGATATGCCTGAAAGATTGGCTGGAATTCACAACGTCTTTCACGTTTCTCATCTCCGGAAATGTCTAAATGAATCAGCGGAAGTGGTGGAGCCAAGCATTCTAGAAGAAGCCGAAGTGGGACGCGAAGCAACTGTGAGGAGAGTTCCAACCCGCATCATAGGAACTGAAGTGAAAAAGCTATGCAACCGCAAAGTCAAACTCGTTAAAGTTCAGTGGAGCGACGCCGAGGAAGACGCGACTTGGGAAACTGAGGACAGAATACGCGCTGCCTACCCTCTTCTTTTTGAGGGTACATCTTTGACCTCTTTTTTTCTTAAGTTGTGCTTGTATCTATCTTTTTAGGTATATCTCCTCGATATTATCCTTTATCCTTAGGTAGAAACCCCTTTGGATGTAAACATGTATTTGAAACATGTTATGGTTGATGGCTGCAAGTGGTTGCATGTGGATGCATATACACACACAACCTAGGTCTTAGATCGGCTCAATCACTTCATACTGCATATGCATATATGTATTCTTATTTGTATATGGTTATAAACTTGATATGCTGTCATATGGACGTCGCATTTGTATGACTAGTTGTGCACTCATGTAGAATTATGAGTAGGAAAATTTGCATACATAATGGATTCATGACACTTACATGATTCGCATTAAGGAGGTCAACTGAATCAGTAGACCGCCTAATTTCTGCATTAGATAAGGACATGTACACACACTATACATATGATCATGAAGCATTAGAAGTCTTTTAAGGACAGTGGATGCCTGTGTTTGTTGGTTGAGTAGATGGACTGTTGGATGGTAGGATATACATTCTTCCTAACTTGAAGATTTTGGGGACGAAATCCTTTTAAGTGGGGGAGAATGTCACACCCCGTGAATTCTATAACGTTAAGCTTCATGAATTAAAGTATAATTAATTATAAATGATGAAATCAAGGGAAATGGGTTATGCCATGCGTTCGTCTCGAAATTCTGCTTGAGATAGAGTTCAAGTTTGCGTAAAACGGATATCATATGAAGAAGATATGGACGAACGAAGTTGGGCGAAAAACCAGAAAACGGGTCAGAATGCACTGGCGCACTTGGGAAGTGCGCCAGAACAGAAATGAACTGGCGCACTTGGGAAGTGCGCCAGAACATTTTTAGCCTGGCGCACCTGCCATGTGCGCCCAGGTCAGATTAACCTGTTGGTCAGGTCTTGGCTGGCCTGATCAGGGTCTGGTCGAATTCTGATGTTTGGCTGAGTCACTAGGGCTTACGTGTCACCTTTTGAGTGGCTGTTTGAACTTTGTATGGTCTAGATTACTCCTATATTCATCCGACAGCTCAAAACAATTTAAAATTCTATAAATACAACTAAAACCTAACCCTAAACTCGCACAAATAATAGAATACAATAGCCGTCATGTTGCTGGAAAGGAACTAGGAATGGCCGTCAATTAGAAACCCTAGAGACAAGCCAACAAGCCTAAGAGACGAATCAAATTAAAATAAGATCAAAGCTTAGTCAAATCATTCAACGCAACTTTGCTACCCAAAGGACAGCATCTCCAAATCAGAATAATATAAATCAGAAAACAAGAATTCATCACACGTTGTAAGTATAGTGACCTTTCAAAATATGAATAAAAACTGTGATGTGATTCGATGTATATGAAAATAGAATTGTGTTATTATTCTATGTATTGTGATGGTTCTATAATGACTTATGTATTGATGTTTGTGGCATAAAATTGAATGATGCAAGCCTATTGAACGATTATACTTGCAAGTTCATTTGCAAGTATAATTGGACCTATGTTTCGTCAAGTATAATTAGATCTATGTTTCATAAACAATGCAATATTTTGTTTATTTGCAAGTATAATTGGATCTATGTTTCATAAACTATGCAAGATTTTGTCTATTTGCAAGTATAATTGGATCTATGTTTCATAAACTATGCAAGTTCATAGGCTATATGATTAGATGTTAAAATTGTACATTTTGGTGAACATACATCATGCTAGTCTTGTGTTTGACATTATGCCAAATTAAACATGTTTAAAACCCAAGTTTGTATTAGCCTAAACTATGCCATCTCATATGTCACCTACTTAGTTATATTTTGATTTGAATGCAAGTTCACATGACCCATCATTTATGTTAGTATCGCTAAATTGCAAGTTCATGCGCCACATACCCTTATATGTTGAAAAATATTACATGTTCTTGATTTCCCCTTTTCTTACGCTTATAAGGTTGGGCTGAATTGTGTCGAGCCCAACACTTGTTATAACATTGCGAACGTATAAACGGGGGTAATAGCGTTGGGTGTAAAACATGAAAATATATGTTGGCATGTTAGGCACATGCCAATGACAATGACATTTAAAGCGGTATGAATTAATATACCCAAAAATAAAAGATATGACATTTACATATATATTTGAGAAATAATAAAATATGTAAATTAGAAAACACGATATGCTTAACCCGAGGTTGGATTGAGTTGTGATGTAAACCTGCCCGGACCCGCCCGGTTGTCCAGTAGTCACAACAATACCTATCCAATGTGGGTGGTTAAGCATTGAGCCCAATAAGGACCCGAGGTTAGACTGAGCTACGGTGTAAACCTGCCCAGAACCGACCGGCATATCCAGTAACCGTAGCAATACCTGTTTAATGTGAGTGGTCTGGTGCTCCTAAGAGGCTAAGGACAGATGGTAGGGTTAAGTCAACTATAACACTTAACCAAATTCAACAAGTTAACAAGAATTGATGGGTGGGGTTAGGTAAATACAGACACTTAACCACTTAACATGTTTGACTAGAAAATCTTAGTAACGAAGGACCCGTTTCAGCAGTACCCCAAAGTTAGGTATCAACGGTACCCTGAAACTAGGCTGGGTGGGGCACGATTACTGGGCTGTTTGTAAGCGGTCAAACGACGGCGGTGGGTGCACAGTGCAGGTCTAACGGGGTGCGACGTGCACACACTCCGGAGAAGACAACCAGGGCACTAGGGACACCAGTGGTATAACCTATGTCTTCTAGTTTTGTGTCGGGGCCGCCACCATGGGTCTTGATACACCCCATGGTGGGACCAGCATAGGTATCTACAATTCTTGGGGGCCGTATGACACATGTTAACGCGAGTAGGAGCCGATCTTTAATAAGAATGGGGATCTCTTCACCCTCACCATGGGGTGCCAGTTAGAATAAACTCGAGTAGGTGCAGAGATATAGTATGGGTGTGATAGTACATTCGACACTTCCTTAGCCTGTGACACTTTCCTATTTTTAGTTTATATCCATCATATCCTTTTCTTATTCACATATTGAAGAGTTACTAAATTTACTCAGGCTTTATGTCTAACCCTATTTTCTTTTCGTCTTCTTTTCTTTCATTCCCCCTCCCCCCAGGTCCACAGGGAGGAAACAGCTCAACTCAGTCAGGCTCTTTACAAGCACCAAGAACGTAGATGTATGATTTGGATCCGTCTTGCTCAGATAATGGATTTGGATATCACTATGGGGATTTTTATCACTTTTTTTTATGTTTTCATGCTTCTTTAATAATCAAGGCAGTTATGAGATTGTAATGTTGAAAGTATTTTGAGACAATTATGGGAATCTTTGTTTGATACACGTATTGATGAAATAAAAGTTTGTTCGGTTTCCGCTGTTTAAAATATGTGTATTTATATCTGTCTTGAGTTCATCTGTGGCTTTTACTTATAAACCTCCACCAAAGTTAAGGCATTCCCTTTGCGAGTGACCTTAATGGAGGTGGGGTGTTTCATTAGTCGTTATTATTTAAAATAAATCATTTTAAATATTTATAATCCATTAAAAAATATAACATAAAATTTTTTAAATTGGTTCAAAAATTGCGGGTTGTTACAACAAACATGAAGCGGTTTGGTTGAAATCACAATGTCAACATAAACAGGCCTGAAAATCCTATCAAACGACCTCTTTTGGGCCCAAAAACATCAATTATGGAGCTTTGCTCTGTAACTCTTGTAGCCTTCTGAATTAGCTTTTTCGTTTGGGCAAAACAGACATATGGTCTGGAAGTTACGCCCGTTTCAGTGAACGCGCGCAGAACTTGGATTTTGGAATTGGTGACATTTCTGTCCGGCTCGCCCCTGGCTCGTAGGACCCACCTCGGCTCGTGAAGACCCCCCTAGGCTCGTGGGACCCACCTTGGCTCATGGCCTAACCCGGCTCACCCTCTTTTCCTGCTCGTGAACCAGCTCCGGCTCGTGGTGCACCCCTAAACCACGACCATACCCATGAACCTGCAGCAACGCGTAGATCTAGACCTAGTCTTCAGGCTCTTCTGCTCCTACCTTCTCGGATCAGGTTCCACACGTCAGTCACGAACCGATCCTCCCAGGGGGCTCTTCTGCAGCTATAAACACAAGACTTGATGACAAATTAAAGGGACTTTTTGGCTGGGACTTCCTCCTATATCTCCACAGCCTCTACCGTTACCGATTGCAAGGATTTTGCACCTTTCTACATCTAAATTCTCCTCTTGTAATCTAAATTAACAGACGGATTGTGTGTTTGCATGTAACTGCTTCCTGTAATCTATCAGTATAACGATAAGATTATATAGTGGACATAGGCTGCATCTACAGCCGAACCACTATAAAAACCTCGTGTGTTCCCTGTTATTTTACTGTTTTCTACATTACACGATCTGCATTTGGGTGTTAGTACCATTTTTTGGTACAATTTTAAAACCAAAAACACAAAAAGAATTGGGGTATTTCTTTGATATGAAAACAATTTTAAAACTAAAAAAGGGAACACAAGAATTTGCAAAGCTTTGATATTCGTATACAATTTTAAAACTAAATAAAAGAGGGAAAAAAAGTACGGTAATTCTTTGTTATGAAAACAAATTTAAAATTAAAAAAAGGAAAGCAAAAAAAATCACAAAGCTTAGCTATGCAAAACTATTTTAAAACTTAAAAATATTGAATAAAAAAATTACACAGCTACGTATCAATTCGGCATTCATTATGCTGATTAACCCAAAAGGGTTTTATGAAAACCCTATAGGGGATAAACGATTTTCATAATACTGTTCAAGGCTTGAACGGTTTAACGAAAACCGTTAATCTCCTATACGGTTTTCAAAAACCCGTATAGAGATCGCCGCTCTTCAATTACAAATGGCAATAGCCCCTATTTCGAATGTCTCCCTCAAGCTCTTCCCCATATGCTACAATGCGAGCTTCATGATTTCTCCCCATTTCACCTCCTTTCCCATACTGTTGGGAATGCTCTTACAAACTTAAGCTATGAATTCAAGGCAAGAACTGATTTTAGGTAATTGATCTCAAGGTACACGTCCCCGTTTTGCTTGATTTAATGCTATATCAACTAATTATGAAACAATATTTGCAAAGATGCATAAGTGACGTGTTGTGAGAAACCGCGTCATAAATGTGCGGACTATACAACCAAAAAAAATCATCTTCTTTGATTAAAATTTTGAGTTTTGGTGAAATATTTCATATGAGAACATATTGCTTTTAGAAGAAGACATTGTCAAAATGAAAGACGATATATTCTCAATATCTATGTGATTCGAATATCAATGATATGTGATCATCATGACATGTCCATTATCATTGAATCTATGTAAAATGAAATGAGTTAGCTATGTTAGGATTGCCTCATATATTGTTAAGGAGGATCGACGAGTTTGAATAGAAAGTCCCACATCACGAAATAAATTAGAGGAGTGGAGTACAAATATGAGTTAGTAGGCAGGAACATCGGGGATTCCTTTTGTTACAAAGATGTGTGTGTCAACTCATATGCATGCGCATTATGAAGGAGGAGAGAGAGCTTTTGTTTTGACCGTCGTAGCATAACAAGCTGAATGCAATATGTTAAGAGTAAATGAAGATGCATCTTTTAAAATTGCTCAATTTCATTTGATATATTTAATATGTGTATTACGGAAATATATATTCTTTGCTACAATGTTAAAATATCATTATTTTATTTGTAGTAGTTATCAATATAAATATGAAATACAATTTCAATTTAGGATTAACCTTATTTGATTATTTTCATGTTTATTAGTCTGGTTAACATGAATGTATAATATCATTACAATACCAAATCATTTTGAAATTGAGTGTACTACAATTACTCCTGGTTTTGTAATTCACACATAATGTTGTATATAAAACACCACAGCTATACTATGATAAAGCCTAATTAATCCTAGTCCTGGAATTTGCATGGAACAAAATTCATTTAGAATGAAAAATGTAATAGAAAATTAGGAAGGTTGTAATGAACTACATATGATAATACCAGTAAAAAATTCGTTCGGATGGTCATTTGATAAAATGTTAAATATTAGAAGCACCATACTAACTTGAGTTTTGACAAAGAAATACATGGATACATTATAGAATTGAAATGTAAAAGAGTGAAATTTGATATAGCTGACTAGGCTATGTACCTCTATGTAGGAAAATTTCACGGAGGCGGTTAGAGTAATACATTTTACTAATCATAGCTTTGAAGCTATATTCTTTGAACTGATATGATAATTTTTATACTACTCAGGCCCGGATCTTTACCAAAGCGGTAGAAGCATCCGTTTAGGGCCCAGAAATTCGTAAGGGACCAAATTCATGTGATACATGATCCAAAAAAAAAAATTGTGATCCATGAACATCGCGAACTAGCGACCGATAGCGATTGAATCCATTTGGGTGGTGAGGGAGTCTCTCCATCTCCTCTACACAACAGGTTCCATCTTGACAGCTAGGGCACACACGCACAACAGAAGCCTTCATCTCCTCGACATCTAGGGCACAACACAAAATGACAAACAACGCATAAATTCTAAAATTTAGTTGAAGGTACAAGTAATACTTAATTCAGATTTTTCATTTTTCATGTGTTTTAAATTTTCAATCATTGAGGTAATTTTGTTATTATATGATAATTACTAAAATTTATTCACTAACGCATACATATATTCTCTATGGCATAAGGTGCCAATGTTGCTATTTTTGCATTTATACAACCGCTTCAATGTAAATAGATTTTTGAAGCACTCACTGTTAATGTAATGACCTAAAAATTCCCGCCTTTCGAATCGACCGCAAACCACACAAGTCCAACCCTAAATGGCATAAACCCTCAAGATATTAACTTTAGGCATACAACACATCAGATAGAAACAAAAGGAGTACTTCATTGTTATTACAACAATTTTACATCAAAGTACAAGATATCATAGTAATTTTTTTTATCATAGAGTATAATGATTACAATGCATAGTGGAAACAAAATTACACTCAACGGAAGACTATCAAATGCTCTGGACACAACTTTAGGCTTCAATCCAAAATTCTGCTCTAAAAAAACTCCAAGACATATCTGCAAAACCAAAACTACTAGCTGCCGAGTAAAAATTATGGATGCCCAGAGTTTAGGTAAGAAACAATAAATTCCAGGCCAGTCATGGTACTGGTGTGAGAACCAAAACGGTTATTATACTTTATTTTAAAGTTGGGTAAATCACGGATCCACGCCGTATAACACACAACATGATTACTAGTCATAAAAACTCGCAATGCTTTTTAAAAAATGAAGTTATTATAAGACTCAAGTCCCAGCACACAATTCAAGCACAAACTGTAGGATAGAGTTTTACCTTATAATAGCCAAACATGCCTGATATGCAAAAAAAATTCTTTTATTATCATTAGTTCATAGTATGGAAATCAATTTTGAAAATAAATGTATTAATCTTAGATGACATAATACCACATCCTATTATGTCACCATATATGTTTACAACTGAAAACACAAGGTTCGTATCGAAAGTTGAATTTCTGTAACACCCTGCATTTTTAACTTAAGATAATAAAATATGAATAACTTAATTAAATATTCAGAATTAAGTAAAATGGACTGAGCCATTGCGTCCGTCTCGAAATTCTAGTCAAGATAGACATCTGGTTTACGTAAATCGGACACCATATGAAGAAGTTATGAGCATTAGAAATTTGTATGCATATAAGGAGCTTATATGTATATATATTAAATAAATATATCCAGAAATTCGAAAATCAGTTCAAAAATCAAAATCGCAAAGCTGAAAGCTAAGTGGGAATTTTTCCCGTTGGGAGTTGACCCATGGATCGACCCACAAACAGGGGGGCCTACCAACAGGGGGTCGACCCACGCGCGGATCTGGAACATTCTTTTCTGACATGGTCGGTTTTGGTGTTTTAGATTTAGATCTAAAGGTCCTGGTTCCTCCACTACACCTATAAATAAGACCCTAGACCCATTGTTTTATTCATAAATTCAATGGCGACGACGAAGTGCTGCTCCAACGTAGTTTGTTCTAGCCTTTTCTTCTTCTTTAACCTATTAGAGTTATTCAAGCTTGGATATTTGGGATTCTACATTAGCAATCCCTTTTTCTATTTTTCTATAATGGATCTACGTTAATTTTAGATCCCTTATCGAAGTGAGGTAATTCCTAGATCTGGTCTATTTTTAAATTCCCTTCTCTTTTCTTTCCTTTTTCTTTTAGTAAAAATTATAAAATCCATGGTTGTTATGTTCTGAATCTAATTAGGGGAAAACCATGGAAGGGTAGATTTGGACCAGATCCAGGATTTGGAAAGCTTACGAGGTGAGTGTATTTAAGCCATATTACTTTTTATAATGGTATATTACCATTTAGCATTCCCCATCATGACAAATTGGAATATGACATGTTAAGATGCCTAAACATATGCTAATAATGATATATGACATGCGGTAATGATTAGCATGATATAATGTCAAATTGTTAATATGAATCAGTTGAAATGTTGGAATGTTTACATGTTATAATATTAATATGAACATGTTGGAAAAATTCATATATTGAATTAGTTGATGTTCTAAAAAGTTTACATGTTATGAACTTGTTAGAATATGGGTATCAACTGTGACTGTTCTTGTTACATGTTAATTTGTCCCAAATGTATACATGAAATAATTGGAGTAAGTATATGATTATATGGCTTCATGTAAACATAGAATTGAATAAATTAATATGGATTGGAGCATCGACCAAATTATGTTTTAAGATCTTAAATTGGGCTAGTAGATACGACTTGGAAAAAGGGGCATGAAAACCTATAATGAAATAGGAATAATTATTAAAGAATAAACATGCCTAGAATTACAGTAATTAGAAACTGTAACTGTGCTTAGACATGAGGTTAGATTACACTTGTGGTAGAAGTTTGTCCGGACCCGCTCGACATATCCAGCAACCACAAGTGGCGAATCTAATGTGAGGGGTCTAAGTGGATAAACATGAAATGCACCAAGACACGAGGTTAAGTCCGACTTGTGGAAGAAGTCTGCCCGGACCCGCCTGGCATATCCTGCACCCACAGGTTATAGGCTTAATGTGAGAGGTCTGGTACATGTATACACACACACACACACAAATAGTCGGACTGATAAACGATATTAATTGAAATTAATGGTAATAAATGAAATTTAATGAAAGAAAGATACGAGAGTAAATAATTTGGAATAAATGGGGAATGATAATAACCTATTATAAATAACATTAATGAGAATTTTGTATAATAGGTAGACTAGTCCTAGGGACAAGTGAAGATTATAACTCAGGTTATAATAAACTAGTAAGAATGTGATATAACTGGTGGAATAAGATAAGTGACACTTAATTTTAAATTAAGTAATCAGTAATTGGGGGAAAATTGAAACTAGTAGATTGTAATACATAGATAAAAGGGGAAAGTTTATGGAAAGTAAGAAGTAGTGCTTAATTATAAATTAAGTAACCTATAAACTTGGAAATCTGAAATCTGCTGATAGAATAATATGTTAAGGCTTGTCCAAGGGACAAGTGAGAATTATAAGTTGGGTAATAAGAAAACAATAAGAAAAGGGGGATAACTTATGTTAAGAGATAAATTGGACTTAATTGTAAATTAAGTTATTGGTGAGAACGAGAGCATGAAATCTATGGATGAGGACAACATAAGTTATGGAAAGAAAAACTTATTAGTGAACCTTAGTTGAGAGAACTAAGTTAATAAGTAAACAACGATGAGTTGTAAAGATGGTGGAAATGGAATTAAGATTAAATAAGAAGAATGAGGAAAACTTATGAAATGAAATAAATTATATATAATCATAAATGGTAAGTGACATGCTAATTGGAAAACATGTGAAATAAGAGATACTTAATAACATATTAAGTAGAACATGTTGTTGTGACCTTGACATCAAACAAGAATATAAAAGGGATTTTGGATTACAGACCTTGGGCCACAATCTAGAGAATAACATGTTGTGGGCTTATGAATAAATCTAAATGGGTTAAGTTATATGACTGAAATTAATAAGCAAGAGAAACTTGGTAATTTGAATAAGAATTTAATATGAAAGGGAATAACCAAGTTAAATGGAAACCTGGTGAGGTAAGGCAAGCGCGTAAAAGAATGTTTAGACGTAGGGTCTAACAACACATTAAAGTGAGGCGCTTAGACTAGTCCGTACGTTTGAGGGTGAATAATCCAATGGGGTATATCATCGAGGTGTTATAAGGCACGAGGGGAGCGCACATTTATCTGATTGTTTTGACGGCTCCGAAGGACTGGAAGGGGAAGCACACGGCTTCCTGAGGTACGTAAGGTGCTCCTAGTAGTCCTCTGTGTGGTGGCAGATGTCTTAGGCTGTGCTCGCAGAGGTTGGGTCTGCGCGTAGCTACTAGGTGGGCCTTGACTGCAGAATTAGCTATGCAGTCACAATGTTGTAACGCGGTGACACTAGGGTGACTCGGCGATTGCCTCAATGCGAGGCGAGGTCAGGACCAACAATGATAGTGGATCGTCGGATACTCATCATCGACATCCAGTGGGATGCGAAAGACTAGAGCTAAACCCAAGAAACCATTCACCTTTTGCTATCGGGGTACGGTGGTTGAGGGGAGACGCCAAATGGATGTTTAGATTGTTTGTTGTTAGGGGCACGTCGCTTAGCTCTTGTAGTCTTTACTACTTGAGGGAGGGGGTAGGTGGGGCCATAGCCACCGTGAAAAAAGACTGTAATAACCCGGAAATTCTGAGCCAGTTTAATTTTTTTATTTTGGTAATTTTAGCGAATTCTGAATATTTAAAATAGATTATTTTAAATAATATCGACGAGAAATTTATTTTGAATATAATTATAGCGTATATATTATATACGCCGTCGTTAGAATATATAATATTTATATATAATTATAAAAGGAATTGAAAATGGCGCGGTAGTTCGATAATTCGATTTCAAACTTCAATTGAATGTACTGGGTGCAAAACAATCCGGATTTTGGCGAAACCAAAAACATTAGGATCTAATTGAAGATATCTTTCCAACGAATCTGAAAAATCGAAATTTCATAGCAGGAATCAAAAGATATGTCCAGTGGAAAATTCTGAATAGTCGTTGTGGAATTCAGGCCCTTAAAAATGGAAATTTTGCAAACGACCTCGGATTTCGACGAAACCACTTTTATTGGATCCGCAGTGTCAAATTATTGCTAGGTTTTAAATTTCATAATTTTTCGAATCAATATGTGAGCGTGGCAAAGGAAAACGCGTTTGACCAGTTTCAGTTGATTTTAATCGACGGGAAATTGGCCATTTTTCCAACAGTCTCAGAATTCGGCGAAACTAGTTTTGTTAGGACCGTATCGTCAATACGAAGCTAGAAAATATTTTTCTGGAATTTTTCTAGTTAGTATGTGACCCCGGTAAATTGAAATGCGCGTTCAAATTCAATATATAGAGTTATATGTTGATTTTGAAGGAAACTGATTGTAACTATCGAATCAGCCTACGATACATATCCCATTGTATTCAGAATGGGGGTAATTAGTTATGGACGACAGACGGTGGGCCTCGTTTAGAGGTCGAAAATAAAAGTTGCTTTTTAGTGGAAAAAAAAAATTAAAACCCTCTCCTTATTCATTCAGGCCCCCCCTTTATTTAAAACCTGATTTCATTTCTAAAAGAAACCCCCCCCCCCCCCCCCCCGGTCGCTTTTGGAAATCACCGCCGCCACCTCCTGGAGGGCGCCGCCCATCGTCGCCCCACCCTCGCGCCGACCGCCCACCACGGAAGCAACCTCCTCCGCCCTCCGTTCTCCTCTTTCCTCTTCCCTCGCCCCTCCTCCTCTGTATGAACCGCAACACCCTCCCCCTCGAAACCAACGCCAGCCCTAGCCACCCGAGGCCCGCCGCCGACGACCAGTGCCATCCCCGACCCCCACGCAACTCCCCGCCACCTCTGGCCAACTGTGGGTCCCCCTCCCTGTTAAAAACCCGATTTCGAATGTTTGTTTTGCAATTAACACCTCCACCGACCACCACCGCGACCTCCTCGACACCAACAGCACCCGACGACTCTCCTCCGACACCTACATCTGTAAAGAAGTGAGTTTTTATATTTATTTACATTTGTTTTACTTTAATTTCAGTTTTGAATGTGTGTAGAGTCGATAAAAATGTAATCTTTGTGAGGTTAAAGATATGATTTTTATATAATAGAAAGGATAAAGATAAGATTTTTATATTTTTAAAGTATTAAAAATATGATTTTTATATTTTTAAAGTATTAAAACTATGATTTTTATATTTTTAAAGTATGAAAAATATAGTCTTTACTATATAGATGATATAAAAATATGATTTTTGTTTATGTAGAGGATTAAAAATATAAAGGCGAAATATTTATTTTTGAAAAGGCGAAATCTTTATATTTGAAAAGGCGAAATCTTTATATGAAGAATAGCGTGATAAAAATATAGTCTTTACTATATGAACATCGATGTGAAAATTTTGATTTTTATATATTGAATAGCATAGTAAAAATTCGATTTTTATATATTGAATAGCATAGTAAAAATTCGATTTTTATATATTGAATAGCATAGTAAAAATTCAATTTTTATATATTGAATAGCATAGTAAAAATTCGATTTTCATATATTGAATAGCATAGTAAAAATTCGATTTTTATATATTGAATAACAAAGTAAAAATTCGATTTTTACATATGTAGTGGCTACAGCAACGAAGATGACAAAAATGCGATAACGATGAAGATTTCTATCAAAGAAGAGTCAAGATGATTGGATAGCTATCTGTGAGAATTTCTCACCTTTCAATTTCATTTTCTAGTTATATATATATACTAGGATGCAGACGGTGCTTAGTAGCACCCGATACAATCGTCCACAGACCATGGACTTGTTTGTTTGATTGCAAAAATTAGTTAGATTATTTGATTGAAATTGAGTTGTTTGGTGAAATGAATGGATTTGATTGATGTGTGAATGGCGTGGGCCTTCACTAGACCGGGGATAAGGCTAGGCCTCGTCCCGTTTCTAGTATCGTGCCGTTATGCCGCCGAAATTTTCTAAAATAAGTTAGAAAATAAAAATATCATTTTATTTAAAGAATGAACTGAATAGAAATTCATGTGTTAAAATAAAAATGTTTTATCGTTAAAAACATAATTTTTAACGTGAATATGAATATAGTGAAAGTGAATAAAATAAATATTCATTTACAAACCGGATGGTTTGTTTATGTACACCTATTTGAATGACATTGATTGGGACGATAAAATTTTACACATCGCCCAACTGCACAAATAGAACCTGTGTTTGATTGTTTGAAACCCCACACGGGTGTTGGGATGAAATTTGAAGTTCACTCATCCTGACTGATTAAATATGTCGATCGATTGATTGACAGACTGTTATAAGCATTAGATATCTATATTTGATGCTTATGCAGTGTAGTGCACTTTGGTTGATGGTTGATTATTTTCAATACTATTATATGCGTGTGATGTATGAAAATCCATATAATTAACATTATATGGTGATTGATTGGGCCTCATTCCAATTTAGAAGATAAAGAATATTATAAAATAAAGGTTCATGTGTTGACTGTACTCATTCGTTGAGGTTAGTCATGTGTTGAACGAAATATTTTAATAATAAAATTTACATCTTTATCAATACAAAATAAAGGTTCATGTGTTGACTGTACTCATTCGTTGAGGTTAGTCATGTGTTGAACGAAATATTTTAATAAAAAAATTTACCTCTTTATCAATACAAAATAAAGGTTCATGTGTTGACTGTACTCATTCGTTGAGGTTAGTCATGTGTTGAATGAAATATTTTAATAATAAAATTTACATCTTTATCAATATAAAGTAAAGGTTCATGTGTTGACAGTACTCATCCGTTGAGATTAGTCATGTGTTGAACGAAATATTTTGATAATAACAAATATTTTGATAATAGGAAATATTTGAAATAGAATATTTGAAAATAGAAATACATTAAGCCGTGTTGATTAGATTGACACCATTTTGACGTGAACGATATTTATATCGATTGAAAACCAATTTGAAATGAATTGAATTGAAAACGATTTCAAAATGAATCGAATTGAAAACCAATTCGAAATGAATTGAATTGAAAACCAATTCGAAATGAATTGAATTGAAAACCAATTCGAAATGAATTGAATTGAAAACCAATTCGAAATGAGTTGAATTGAAAACCAATTCGAAATGAATTGAATTGAAAACCAATTCGAAATGAATTGAATTGAAAACCAATTCGAAATGAATTGAATTGAAAACCAATTTGAAATGAATTGAATTGAAAACGATTTCGAAATGAATTGAATTGAAAACCAATTTGAAATGAATTGAATTGAAAACGATTTCGAAATGAATTGAATTGAAAACCAATTTGAAATGAATTGAATTGAAAACGATTTCGAAATGAATTAAATTGAAAACGATTTCGAAATGAATTGAATTAAAAACCAATTTGAAATGAATTGAATTGAAAACCAATTTGAAATGAATTGAATTGAAAATGATTTCGAAATGAATTGAATATATAACGAATTGAATCGAATAGAAAACCAATTTGAATTGAATCGAATAGAAAACCAGTTTGAATTGAATCGAATAGAAAACCAATTTGAATTGAATCGAATAGAAAACGATTTCGAAATGAATTGAATTGAAAACGAATTCAAATTGAATTGAAAGCGAATTGAAAACGAATTCAAATTGAATTGAAAGCGAATTGAAATGAATTCAAATTGAATTGAAATTTGAATTGTATAGAAATGAATTTTAAAAACGAATTTATAAAGAAGAATTCAATTTTGATTTGAATTGAAATGGAAGTTGAAATTGCTTTTGAAACGAATTTAAAACTATTTATATAATTCGTTTTAAATAGTAATCGACGAAATATATATTATATATATTATATATAAAATATAATGGCCTGAATAGAACGCGCCGCAACGCGGCAGTTCGTGAATTTCGACCATTTATTTCAAACGGACATTACGGGAGATCCGACCGTCGGATTCTCCTAAAACCGGAACCGTTGGGTTCGTATCGAAAAGAGCCTTCTAACGAATATTAGAAATTGGAAATCTAACGGTTGGATTTGGAGTTACGTCCAAATCAAATTTGAAAAAGGTCGTTGTAAGTGAAGTTCGATGGCCATTGTTGGAAATCGACTGTACGGGCCTTGATAAAATTATTAAAAATAGTAATAATTTGTGTAAAATCATAAGAAATGATTTGGGGAAAATTGGAGTGAAAAACTCCATATTTGAAAAGATAAAAATAGATTTTTATCGAAATGAACTAGTTTTGAACTAAATTTAAAACCCAATTATTTTTAAATAAATAAATTAGATTTAAAAAGGGGTTCTAAATAATCGGAATTTCTAATATATTTGATTGGATTTGAAATGGATTTATCGTGAACTGTGTTTTAAATAACACTAGTTCTTTAACCCGATAATAAATAGAATGTGATTTGGGTTTGTCGTGAACTGTGTTTTAAATAACACCTAGTTCTTTAACCCAGTAAAAGGAGTTTTATCGAATCTGCAATTAGATTGAAATGTAAATTTGTAATCTAAATTACCAAATTTAGAAAATGAGCGAGAATGGAGTATTACCAGTTTTGCTCCAAAGCGATAGTTAAATCTTTAATTAGATTTGAACGTGAAATGGTAATTAATTTAACCGATAGCACCGTGGTGTTAAATATGGAGTATTACCAGTTTTGCTTCATGGGATGAATAGGTTGGGATTGGGAAATAAAATAAATAATTACTTCGGTGTGGTTCGCTAATCTCGACTAGTTTAGAAAACCATAATTTGGTTTTAAATGACATCCAAAGGAAGATTAAAAGATAAATTTGAAAGAATTTATCTTGGATAAAATTAATGGGAACCTTTCCCTAAAAATGTGATTTTGTGAATAAAAGAATATTCTGAATTGGAATGAGGTGTTTGTTGTGTTTGTGTAACATTTGTTTTTAATATGCACGGGTTGTTCGGAAAGGCCGGGTTTATACCCATTCTGAATAACCGATTCGACGATAAGTCGAAGATGAAGACGGTGGTCGAAGACCGGAAGTCTTCACATCGTTTGGGAAATTACTGACGATCCTGATTGGGCTGTACACCCAAGAGGATGGAAATAGTTGGTGGTCGTCCAGACGTACCTGGAGATGGATGGATATGCGAGGAAAGTGCCTCCGGTTTCGTTCAGACCCAGAACGGACTTGTAAATGGATTATGTGTCTGACATTGGATTTTATTCTGTGTTGATTGATTTCTATTAAATATACATCTGTTTGGCGGCGGAGAATTTATTCTTTTGCTTAACGCCCTTCTCTGAGACGTACGAGCTCAGAGGTTGTATATCGATGGACATCAATCGCATGGCATGAATTGCCTGTGTGGCATGCTAAGATGCAATGATCAAGGCTTCTGTTGAAAAGCAAAGTCTTGTGGTTGATGATCAAAGCACGACCCTTGTGGCGTAGCTTTGTGTATAGCGTGAATTCGCGAGCCTCACACCTCGGTATGAGTTAAAAACGGGATACGGGCCGTTGGGAGAGCACGACGTTCTTTCTAGCTTTGGTGGTGTCAGTGACTTACCAGCCCTGACATTTATATACTTTTCACCTTTGTGGTTGTTGGAATGAGGCGCCTCGATTATAGGTCTGTAAGGACCGGGAAACGTGTGTTCAGGAATAAATAATCCTCTAACGTAAGTGAGGACCGGCCCAACCGATCCAAGTGGCTGCCCAGAGTGTGTAGTCCTGAGCATTTGCTAGAGTGTCTCGAAGCGGAGAGGAGCTTGCCCCTTGCCTCGACTCATGACGGAAATCCAATTTCCAATACGTGTAATTCGGTTTTAATTGTAGAACTAGTATGGAGACATAGTAGATGGTAGCTATGCCGCCTATGATTTATATTTATGATTGAAATTGTTTTGACACTATACACATATTATAGTATCAAATGGTTTGTTTTAAACGTACCAAGCATGTTTGGCTATTATAAGGGAAAACCCTATCCTCCGGCTTGCGTTGCATTGTGTGATGGGACCTGGGTCTTATAATAGCTTCATTTTTCGAAAAAGCATTGTGCTGTTTATTCTATGCACTGGTATTCTTGGGAGGAAACCCGTTCCGTGTTATACGGCGTGGTCCCTTGAATTACTCTCTTTTAAAGTAAAGCTTTAAATAACTGTTTTAGTTCTCACACCAGTCACATGACTGACCTGGAGTTTATTGTTTTAACCTAAACTCTGGGTGCCCCTATTTTCCGCACGGGCAGCTAGTAGTTTTGGTTTTGCAGATTTATATTCACAGGATCCTGGTTTACAGCTGGTATGATATCCGGAAAGCTCTGTATCCGTATATCACCTTCAGTTGTGCTTTGTATTATTTTCCGCTACTATGTAATTTATCGTAATCTCTGATATTTATCGAATGTAATTTATTCAATTATACTCTGTATATTCTTGTATCTGATGGTATTGTTGTAATAGCAATGAAATGTTCTTCCGTCTGCGTTCATTTGTGTGTTGTTCTCAAAGTATCCACTCTTTCCTTCATGGGGAAGTTACGGGCCGTCACATTTGGTATTAGAGCTTTGGTTTACAGAGCTCGAGAACAAGACACATTAGAACCATACGAAAGAATTCATCAGATATTGGATTAGTAATATCCAATTAGAATGACTCGTTAGAGATAGGATCGGTAGTATCCTAGAACGAGTGTGAAGAGTATATTTTTCAAATGAAAACAATTTTGTTTTGAAATTTAAACCATTTTAAACGTATTTGATTATTTATTTATTTTGAATTTGGACAATCTAGTATATAAAGGTTTTGCATATACGCGTCATGAACGTATATTCGAAGTTTTAATATATCAGATAGATATAGAGTCACACTATAGTCGCCCGGACATGGTCCTGATGATGCAGTATACCATCACCAGTATTTATTTTCGAGTGACGAAGGTGTGATATCTATATATTTCCACTAGACTGGTGTGAGAACCTAAACTTATATAGCTAGATTTATTGTTTTGAATTGGCATCAAAAACTTGATTTTCTGTATATATATCAAAATTATGAATTTGAAACGTTAATCCACTAATTGATTGATGTTTCTGTTGTTTGATTATTGTTGCCTAATTGAATTTTGAACCATTATGCCTAATTATATCAAATATTGAATATTATTGAAAATTGGTCGCATTCGCTTGCATATACATATACTCACATTGAACAGGTCATAGCAAGGAGGCTAGAGCAGAGAATAAAATTTGTTTGCCCGACAAATAGGTACATGTTTACTACATAATTTACTGTTTTGTTTGGGTGATGATGATTTTATGAGCCTATTGGCTAGCCGCTTGGCTTTTTCTTTTTCTTTTTGAGATCAAAAGGCCTATATGGCAATTTCGGGATTTTCCCGTGGCTCCCGGTGCAGGGGAGGTTATGGCGAAATTTTTCGAAAATTTAGGGTGTTAGCCAAATTTTTGAAAATTTGAAAATTCTCAGAAACTGAAAAGTTGGAGAATGGAAGCCAGATCGAACATAGAGTTGATTAATCAAACCACTTTCGACTTTGTTCCTTTTCGGGGACGAAAAGTTTTAAGTGGGGGAGATTGTAATAACCCGGAAATTATGAGCCAGTTTAAAATTTTTATTTTGGTAATTTTAGCGAATTCTGAATATTTAAAATAGATTATTTTAAATAAGATCGACGAGAAATTTATTTTGAATATAATTATAGCTTATATATTATATACGTCGTCGTTAGAATATATAATATTTATATATAATTATAAAAGGAATTGAAAATGGCGCGGTAGTTCGATAATTCGATTTCAAACTTCAATTGAATGTACCGGGTGCAAAACAATCCGGATTTTGGCGAAACTAAAAACATTAGGATCTAATTGAAGATATCTTTCCAATGAATCTGAAAAATCGAAATTTCATAGCGGGAATCAAAAGATATGTCCAGTGGAAAATTCTGAATAGTCGCTGTGGAATTCAGGCCCTTAAAAATGGAAATTTTGCAAACGACCTCGGATTTCGACGAAACCACTTTTATTGGATCCGCAGTGTCAAATTATTGCTAGGTTTTAAATTTCATAATTTTTCGAATCAATATGTGAGCGTGGCAAAGGAAAACACGTTTGACCAGTTTCAGTTGATTTTAATCGACTGGAAATTGACCATTTTTCCAACAGTCTCAGAATTCGGCGAAACTAGTTTTGTTAGGACCGTATCGTCAATACGAAGCTAGAAAATATTTTTCTGGAATTTTTCTAGTTAGTATGTGACCCCGGTAAATTGAAATGCGCGTTCAAATTCAATATATAGAGTTATATGTTGATTTTGACGGAAACTGATCGTAACTATCGAATCAGCCTATGATACATATCCCATTGTGTTCGGAATGGGGGTAATTAGTTATGGACGACAGACGGTGGGCCTCGTTTAGAGGTCGAAAATAAAAGTTGCTTTTTAGTGAAAAAATAATAATAATTAAAACCCTCTCCTTATTCATTCAGGCCCCCCCCTTTTTTTTAAAACCCGATTTCATTTCTAAAAGAAACCCCCCCCCCTCCGTCGCTTTTGGAAATCACCGCCGCCACCTCCCGGAGGGCGCCGCCCATCGTCGCCCCACCCTCGCGCCGACCACCCACCACGGCAGCAACCTCCTCCGCCCTCCGTTCTCCTCTTCCCTCGCCCCTCCTCCTCTGTATGAACCGCAACACCCTCCCCCTCGAAACCAACGCCAGCCCTAGCCACCCGAGGCCCGCCGTCGACGACCAGTGCCATCCCCGACCCCCACGCAACTCCCCGCCACCTCTGGCCAACTGTGGGTCCCCCTCCCTGTTAAAAACCCGATTTCGAATGTTTGTTTTGCAATTAACACCTCCACCGACCACCACCGCGACCTCCTCGACACCAACAGCACCCGACGACTCTCCTCCGACACCTACATCTGTAAAGAAGTGAGTTTTTATATTTATTTACATTTGTTTTACTTTAATTTCAGTTTTGAATGTGTGTAGAGTCGATAAAAATGTAATCTTTATGAGGTTAAAGATATGATTTTTATATAATAGAAAGGATAAAGATAAGATTTTTATATTTTTAAAGTATTAAAAATATGATTTTTATATCTTTAAAGTATTAAAAATATAGTCTTTACTATATAGATGATATAAAAATATGATTTTTGTTTATGTAGAGGATTAAAAATATAAAGGCGAAATATTTATTTTTGAAAAGGCGAAATCTTTATATGAAGAATAGCGTGATAAAAATATAGTGTTTACTATATGAACATCGATGTGAAAAATTCGATTTTTATATATTGAATAGCATAGTAAAAATTCGATTTTTATATATTGAATAGCATAGTAAAAATTCGATTTTTATATATTGAATAGCATAGTAAAAATTCGATTTTTATATATTGAATAGCATAGTAAAAATTCGATTTTCATATATTGAATAGCATAGTAAAAATTTGATTTTTATATATTGAATAACAAAGTAAAAATTCGATTTTTACATATGTAGTGGCTACAGCAACGAAGATGACAAAAATGCGATAACGATGAAGATTTCTATCAAAGAAGAGTCAAGATGATTGGATAGCTATCTGTGAGAATTTCTCACCTTTCAATTTCATTTTCTAGTTATATATATATACTAGGATGCAGACGGTGCTTAGTAGCACCCGACACAATCGTCCACAGACCATGGACTTGTTTGTTTGATTGCAAAAATTAGTTAGATTATTTGATTGAAATTGAGTTGTTTGGTGAAATGAATGGATTTGATTGATGTGTGAATGGCGTGGGCCTTCACTAGACCGGGGATAAGGCTAGGCCTCGTCCCGTTTCTAGTATCGTGCCGTTATGCCGCCGAAATTTTCTAAAATAAGTTAGAAAATAAAAATATCATTTTATTTAAAGAATGAACTGAATAGAAATTCATGTGTTAAAATAAAAATGTTTTATCATTAAAAACATAATTTTTAACGTGAATATGAATATAGTGAAAGTGAATAAAATAAATATTCATTTACAAACCGGACGGTTTGTTTATGTACACCTATTTGAATGACATTGATTGGGACGATAAAATTTTACACATCGCCCAACTGCACAAATAGAACCTGTGTTTGATTGTTTGAAACCCCACACGGGTGTTGGGATGAAATTTGAAGTTCACTCATCCTGACTGATTAAATATGTCGATCGATTGATTGACAGGCTGTTATAAGCGTTAGATATCTATATTTGATGCTTATGCAGTGTAGTGCACTTTGGTTGATGGTTGATTATTTTCAATACTATTATATACGTGTGATGTATGAAAATCCATATAATTAACATTATATGGTGATTGATTGGGCCTCATTCCAATTTAGAAGATAAAGAATATTATAAAATAAAGGTTCATGTGTTGACTGTACTCATTCGTTGAGGTTAGTCATGTGTTGAACGAAATATTTTAATAATAAAATTTACATCTTTATCAATACAAAATAAAGGTTCATGTGTTGACTGTACTCATTCGTTGAGGTTAGTCATGTGTTGAACGAAATATTTTAATAATAATATTTACATCTTTATCAATACAAAATTAAGGTTCATGTGTTGACTGTACTCATTCGTTGAGGTTAGTCATGTGTTGAACGAAATATTTTAATAATAAAATTTACATCTTTATCAATATAAAGTAAAGGTTCATGTGTTGACAGTACTCATCCGTTGAGATTAGTCATGTGTTGAACGAAATATTTTGATAATAACAAATATTTTGATAATAGGAAATATTTGAAATAGAATATTTGAAAATAGAAATACATTAAGCCGTGTTGATTAGATTGACGCCATTTTGACGTGAACGATATTTATATCGATTGAAAACCAATTTGAAATGAATTGAATTTAAAACCAATTTGAAATGAATTGAATTGAAAACGATTTCGAAATGAATCGAATTGAAAACCAATTCGAAATGAATTGAATTAAAAACCAATTTGAAATGAATTGAATTGAAAACCAATTTGAAATGAATTGAATTGAAAACCAATTTGAAATGAATTGAATTGAAAACCAATTTGAAATGAATTGAATTGAAAACCAATTTGAAATGAATTGAATTGAAAACGATTTCGAAATGAATTGAATTGAAAACCAATTTGAAATGAATTGAATTGAAAACGATTTCTAAATGAATTGAATTGAAAACCAATTTGAAATGAATTGAATTGAAAACGATTTCGAATTGAATTGAATTGAAAATGATTTCGAAATGAATTGAATTGAAAACCAATTTGAAATGAATTGAATTGAAAACCAATTTGAAATGAATTGAATTGAAAATGATTTCGAAATGAATTGAATATATAACGAATTGAATCGAATATAAAACCAATTTGAATTGAATCGAATAGAAAACCAATTTGAATTGAATCGAATAGAAAACCAATTTGAATTGAATCGAATAGAAAACGATTTCGAAATGAATTGAATTGAAAACGAATTCAAATTGAATTGAAAACGAATTCAAATTGAATTGAAAGCGAATTGAAATGAATTCAAATTGAATTGAAATTTGAATTGAATAGAAATGAATTTTAAAAACGAATTTATAAAGAAGAATTCAATTTTGATTTGAATTGAAATGGAAGTTGAAATTGCTTTTGAAACGAATTTAAAACTATTTATATAATTCGTTTTAAATAGTAATCGACGAAATATATATTATATATAAAATATAATGGCCTGAATAGAACGCGCCGCGCCGCGGCAGTTCGTGAATTTCGACCATTTATTTCAAACGGACATTACGGGAGATCCGACCGTCGGATTCTCCTAAAACCGGAACCGTTGGGTTCGTATCGAAAAGAGCCTTCTAACGAATATTAGAAATTGGAAATCTAATGGTTGGATTTGGAGTTACGTCCAAATCAAATTTGAAAAAGGTCGCTGTAAGTGCAGTTCGATGGCCATTGTTGGAAATCGACTGTACGGGCCTTGATAAAATTATTAAAAATAGTAATAATTTGTGTAAAATCATAAGAAATGATTTGGGAAAAATTGGAGTGAAAAACTCCATATTTGAAAAGATAAAAATAGATTTTTATCGAAATGAACTAGTTTTGAACTAAATTTAAAACCCAATTATTTTTAAATAAATAAATTAGATTTAAAAAGGGGTTTTAAATAATCGGATTTTCTAATATATTTGATTGGATTTGAAATGGGTTTATCGTGAACTGTGTTTTAAATAACACTAGCTCTTTAACCCGATAATAAATAGAATGTGATTTGGGTTTGTCGTGAACTGTGTTTTAAATAACACCTAGTTCTTTAACCCAGTAAAAGGAGTTTTAACGAATCTGCAATTAGATTGAAATGTAAATTTGTAATCTAAATTACCAAATTTAGAAAATGAATGAGAATGGAGTATTACCAGTTTTGCTCCAAAGCGATAGTTAAATCTTTAATTAGATTTGAACGTGAAATGGTAATTAATTTAACTGATAGCACCGTGGTGTTAAATATGGAGTATTACCAGTTTTGCTTCATGGGATGAATAGGTTGGTATTGGGAAATAAAATAAATAATTACTTCGGTGTGGTTCGCTAATCTCGACTAGTTTAGAAAACCATAATTTGGTTTTAAATGACATCCAAAGGAAGATTAAAAGATAAATTTGAAAGAATTTATGTTGGATAAAATTAATGGGAACCTTTCCCTAAAAATGTGATTTTGTGAATAAAAGAATATTCTGAATTGGAATGAGGAGTATGTTGTGTTTGTGTAACATTTGTTTTTAATATACGTGGGTTGTTCGGAAAGGCCGGGTTTATACCCATTCTGAATAACCGATTCGACGATAAGTCGAAGATGAAGACGGTGGTCGAAGACCAGAAGTCTTCACATCGTTTGGGCAATTACTGACGATCCTGATTGGGCTGTACACCCAAGAGGATGGAAATAGTTGGTGGTCGTCCAGACGTACCTGGAGATGGATGGATATGCGAGGAAAGTGCCTCCGGTTTCGTTCAGACCCAGAAAGGACTTGTAAATGGATTGTGTGTCTGACATTGGATTTTATTCTGTGTTGATTGATTTCTATTAAATATACATCTGTTTGGCGGCGGAGAATTTATTCTTTTGCTTAACGCCCTTCTCTGAGACGTACGAGCTCAGAGGTTGTATATCGATGGACATTAATCGCATGGCATGAATTGCCTGTGTGGCATGCTAAGATGCAATGATCAAGGCTTTTGTTGAAAAGCAAAGTCTTGTGGTTGGTGATCAAAGCACGGCCTTTGTGGCGTAGCTTTGTGTATAGCGTGAATTCGCGAGCCTCACACCTCGGTATGAGTTAAAAACGGGATACAGGCCGTTGGGAGAGCACGACGTTTCTTTCTAGCTTTGGTGGTGTCAGTGACTTACCAGCCCTGACATTTATATACTTTTCACCTTTGTGGTTGTTGGAATGAGGCGCCTCGATTATAGGTCTGTAAGGACCGGGAAACGTGTGTTTAGCAATAAATAATCCTCTAACGTAAGTGAGGACCGGCCCAACCGATCCAAGTGGCTGCCCAGAGTGTGTAGTCCTGAGCATTTGCTAGAGTGTCTCGAAGCGGAGAGGAGCTTGCCCCTTGCCTCGACTCATGACGGAAATCCAATTTCCAATACGTGTAATTCGGTTTTAATTGTAGAACTAGTATGGCGACATAGTAGATGGTAGCTATGCCGCCTATGATTTATATTTATGATTGAAATTGTTTTGACACTATACACATATTATAGTATCAAATGGTTTGTTTTAAACGTACCAAGCATGTTTGGCTATTATAAGGGAAAACCCTATCCTCCGGCTTGCGTTGCATTGTGTGATGGGACCTGGGTCTTATAATAGCTTCATTTTTCGAAAAAGCATTGTGCTGTTTATTCTATGCACTGGTATTCTTGGGAGGAAACCCGTTCCGTGTTATACGGCGTGGTCCCTTGAATTACTCTCTTTTAAAGTAAAGCTTTAAATAACTGTTTTAGTTCTCACACCAGTCACATGACTGACCTGGAGTTTATTGTTTTAACCTAAACTCTGGGTGCCCCTATTTTCCGCACGGGCAGCTAGTAGTTTTGGTTTTGCAGATTTATATTCACAGGATCCTGGTTTACAGCTGGTATGATATCCGGAAAGCTCTGTATCCGTATATCACCTTCAGTTGTGCTTTGTATTATTTTCCGCTACTATGTAATTTATTGTAATCTCTGGTATTTATCGAATGTAATTTATTCAATTATACTCTGTATATTCTTGTATCTGATGGTATTGTTGTAATAGCAATGAAATGTTCTTCCGTCTGCGTTCATTTGTGTGTTGTTCTCAAAGTATCCGCTCTTTCCTTTACGGGGAAGTTACGGGCCATCACATTGACCCTAGGAATATCTGTAGAGGCACTTAAAGACAGACCTATATGGATTTGGAAAATCTCCAGACCGAGTTCCGTGATTCTTGTATCACCCTTCCATGGAACTCGGTGCACATTAGAGGACGTACAATTGAGGCATCGAGCTACAATTAGAGATATGTAGGGTGGAAAAACTAGATACATGCAAGTCGGCTCTGGGTGGTGTATCATAGACTTGAGGGAATTACTCCAGTATGAATTTTGATTCGAACATAGGTGGCAGTCTATACGTTTTCATATCATAGTAATGACAGATATATGCAGAACGTAATATTGTTATCCGTACATCACTACGGTGTAAGATGAGGGACTGCGTATATTTCGATGGTGTTATAGTGGAGACCATGCGAGTGGGGTACCATGGGGTGTACCTCAATATTGGGGTAGCTACATATATACTATATTAAGTTAATCCACTGGTAAGTAAATGGGTATGACATGTGTGTAAACCTTGAGTGCTGATGACACAAGTAACCTAATAAATAAGATAATATGGTTGAATGGTATATGTAGGATTATCCAAAGTGTATAGTTTAAATCCAGTCACCAGAACTTGTGTTCTGACCCCCTCCTCATAACATACTCGTAGGTTAGATTTGTGGCAGAGACATGATAGCTTTGGATACTGGCTAGGCAGTATTAATAATACGGTAAGGCTATGTTTTGATTATACTATATTTTGTCCATTCCTCTATGAGATATTTTCTGATCTCTGACACATTTATGTCTCTGTCTTTTCTGTAGGATACTAGAGCAAACCAATCCGAGTTTAGATGGATTGAAATTTTGAAAAAAAAAATCGGACTGTCGGAATTCGGGTTGTCACAATTTCCATCAATGACCAAGGAAAAGGATCCCCCTTATCTGATTCGGAACCATATCTAGTGTTTAGGAATCGCATGCATGTGTCTCTTGATCGACAGAGCCGGCCCACCAATTCTCCATGGATTAGGGTTACTCCTGAACAATATGTTCCCCGGTCATATTTGACCATCACACTAGTCGTTGATTGATCATCATCCGAGGCGCCTCAATCCATCATCCACATAAGTAAATTTCCTGGGCTCTAAACTATGGCATCACTTTCAGATAAAAGGAAATGCATGTCCTTATCTGAGTTCTTTCATCCTATTTTCAGCCATTCCCGGGTTGTGAGGCTTGCCGAAGTCACGTTTCAACACAAAGCTATGCTATGTTAGCCATGCTTTGATCATCATCCACAAAGCTTTGCTTTTCAACAAAAGCTTTGATAATCATCAAATTAGCATGCTACATTGTCAATTCACACATATAATCAGTTTCTATTAATAATATAATCATTGAGTTCATACATCTCAAAGAAGAGTGTTAAGAGTGTTAATCTAAGAGAATAAATTCTCCGGCACCACAGATATATCATTAGTAGCAACTAATTAGTTATGTTATGAAATACAATGTCAGACACACATCCATTTACAAGTCCGTTATGGGTCTGAACAAAACCGAAGGCACCTTATTCCTCGTCCCCTAAGGGAGAGAGGCCCTTGCATATCCGTTCAATCCCCAAGTACGTTTGGACGACCACCACTTTAACCTTATAATGGAAGCTACCCAAGGCATCAATAATAATCCAAACGATGTGAAGATCTCCGATCTTTAACCACCAACTTCAATATCTTCGACAATCATCATATTAGTTACTTAGAATGGATTGAAACCCGGTCTTTCCGAATAGATATCGCATCACAAAAATTAAATGATATATAAACATATCATACGTCTCCTTCCAATTCGAAATATCATATTATTCTTTACATTGAGAATCAATCCCATAAATATTATCAAAGATTTTTTCCATTAAACTTCTTATTTAAATCTTTCCTTGGAAATTATTTCAAAAGATTATATAATCTCTTTTCATAAACTTAACTCAAATTAAGGTTTATAAGCCTTATCGGGATTATCGAGCCTTACAAAAAAGGTAATCTCTCATACCGTTATCCCAATCACATCCTATTCGTCCCATGGATCAAAAATGGTGGTACTCCATATCTAACATCCCTCGTGTTTCGGTAAGTTTAATTACCTACTTTCATTCCAAATCTTTGTTGAAAGATTTATTAAAACTCTAACATGGTTTTAATCTTCATTTCATTCAATCAAATTTTCATTTAAAGATTTATTAAAACTCTAATTTAGTTTTAATCTCCATGTCATTCATTCCAATCTTTGTTGAAAGATTATTAAAACTCAACTTGAGAAATCATCTTTCCTTTAACTGGATTAAAGAACAAATGTTATTTAAAACATCGTTCACGATAAACCCAAAAATCAAACTTCCATTCAATTCCAGTTAAATTTATTAATTTATCTACAAGAACCTGTATTGAAGGGACAACAACTTGCCATAGTTTCTTGTTGGCGATAAGGAGAAGGTGTTCTTATAACATGTAAAATCAAGATGGTGTATCTTATGGCCCGTGAAATCAAGATTGTAAAGTGTTCTTGCAACCCTTGGAAAGCAAGCAGTTATAGTGAAATTCTGCATGATGGAGTGCAAGACTACATGTAAGATTAGTTAATCTGAGCCAATATTAAAATTCTACAATTATTTACTCTATTGCATTCCATTATATTACTTAGTTCTTTCTGTTTACAATTTAAATAGATATACTATTAAATCATAAGTAGTTAGTACACATTTCACCATTTCTAGTGTTTGAATAGCCTGAAGATCCAACACTGTGTTGTAGACACCCCAGTTTTCAACAACTAGTACCAGAGCATTGGTTTTTAAAAATTCATAACTTGGTTATTTAAAAGTAAAATGGCTAATGGCACTAGTAACACATTTTTTACACTTTTATAGGAGGGAAATCTACAACTTGACCCCCTCTATTTTATGGCAGTAATTATGATTATTGGGCTTGTAGGATAAAATTTTATTTGCATTTTAATGGTTTAGATATTTGAAACGTTACCCAAATAGAATACATAGAGTCTCAAACTGAATATTCAAATGGAAACTATGTAAAAGGACACAAGCACTTAATAATTCTAAGGCCATGAACATTATATTTTGGTCCTAAGATAGAAATGAATTTAATCGGGCGTATATTTGTAATTTTGCATATGAAATACAGAGAACAATACAAGTTATACATGAAGGCACAAGTAAAGTAAAACAGACAAAGTTATCTATGCAACTAACCAGTTTCAACTCTTTCAAATTAAAACAAATGAGTTTATTTCTAGTATGTTTCTAGATTTTAAGATATAGTACATGGCTTAATATAATTATTAAAAAAAATTGCCGAAGAAAACAAAGTCGGAAAGATCTTGAATTCACTTCCTAGTGAATGGGATTAGAAGACTAGCAATCGAAGAAGTCAATGATATTAATACTATGGCAAGAAAATAATTTATTGGTAATCTAATGTCCTATGAAGTAAAGTTGCAGGTTATAAAAGAGAATCATGGAAATAAGAAGAAATCACTAGTAATTAATATTATGATCGATAATGACGAACCAAATGATGATGCTTTTGATGATGATATCGAGTTTATTAACAAGAGTGACAAAATTTTTTAAAGTATTAGATAACGAACAAACTTCGAAAAACAAACAATAATAATTCTAGAAATGGAAATGTTTTTAAATGTTTCAAATGTGATAAACTCGGTCTTGTGAAAGAGACTGTCCTAACTTGAAAAAACTAAAGTAGTTATCAAATACTTTCAATAAGAAGAGGAAACGGGCATGCAATGCAACATGGAATGATTCAGATATGTCATTAAGTAACAATGATTCAGAAACATAATATTCCAACATGTGCTTCATGGCAATGGATGACCTAGCATGAAATTTTGATAAAGAAATTACTAATGTTTTGAATGATATGCATCAGGCATAAAAAATACTTAGGAAAGAGTTCAACAATAGTCTGGCAGAAATAGATAGATTAAAATATTTATTGAAAGGTTAACTAAAGATAAATAATGTCTATAAGATGAAATTTAATGACTTAATAGGTATAATGATGAAAAGGATTTGACACTTGGATGTTTTGAAAAACAAAAAAGTGAAAATGAATTCTTAAAATCAGAAAATCTTTTAGTGAAGTCACAGATCACTGAACTGAATGAAAAAATAACATATCTGCATGTTATTCTTAACCGTAGTAAAATATTTAAAAAAAATGAAAACCGGTATTGATGAATTTAACGAAGGGAAGGATAATTCAGAAAAATTATTATCTACATCTAAACATACAAGGAATAAACATGGACTTGGATACACCCCTAAGGCTAAATTAAAGAAAAATAGTACTCAAAGATCTAAGTTTTTTACGGTTACCAAGTTCAAATAATGACCTAGGAAATTAAAGTTAAAACCTCCAAATAGGTTCATTACTTTATGAATTCCGAAACGCTTGGACAATATTGAAAAAGAAAATAGATAAATATATTGATAATTTTGTTAATAAGATTCATTCATATAATGATTATATTTTGAAAGGGTATTCAAACTCTTCATGTGTTTAGACCCCAAAATAAAAAAGGGTACTAGTGTGTATATTTTATAATTTCTGGAAATTTACACTAAGGGTCTACTACTTGGTCCTAATTATTTCGTAGGACATGGGTTATAAATAATTATTTTCCAAGAAAAAAATCAACGTGCGAGTCTTCATCTTCTTAAATAATCACCGTATCTTCGGAAATAAGGTGCTCATGGAGATAAGGTCAAAATTAAGCCGTCCTTTTTGTGAACTCAAAGTGGTCGTTAATTTTTTGGGAAAAAATTAGGCGTTAATTTGTTCTGAAATCAAATTCAAGTTTATTGTGGGAAATATTGAGGCAATTTTGTTCATTTGGATAAGGTAATCAATTTTCTCTGTTGGATTGCTTGTTTTTTTGGTGAGTCTCTATTTAATTGTTATTTTTCATTGTCAATACGATGTTATATGTCATTTTTCATGCTCTTGCATAATTCTTATAATTAACTATTGTATGTTATTTGAGAGGCGGTTTTGATCTATTAGAGAAATTTTTTGTTTACTTTAGGTCGAATAATGAACTCTAAAATGTATTCTTCTGATAAAAAAAGCAATGTGTATTTAGCTTGCTTTCATTATTCACTTTAGATTATGATTTTTTATTTACACTATAACTTCAGATCTGTCTTGAGCAATCATACCAGTTATTTTTGTCAATCAATTCTGTTTGTACTCATTTTGAGTATGAAATTGTATATTAATTAATATTAGTTGAAGACGCATGTTCTTCGGTTCTTGGTGTTTTTTGATCCGTAAAAGATAAATGATTTTATCTTTTTTTTAAAGTAGGACAAAAAATGATAAGTAGGTGAGATTCTTTACAGAAAATGATTATTGGGACAGAAAATGATAAATGATTTCACTGATAACTGCATTTCATGCATATTTACAAAAGAAGGTCAATCTTTTTATATTAAAAAAAGAATGCATTTCAGTGTATAGGTACAAATGTTGAATATACAACCATGCTCCTTTGAATGTAAGATAACCTAAAAACATTTTGCATTGTTTTTACTGTTGTATGTATATTTGATCCAAAACAAAAACTGTAAAATATTTAATGTTATTTAGTTTGATGTACCCGACGTTACTGTATACAGGGGTTAAAAAGATATATGCATATATCTTTTTAAAAAATAATGAAATAAAATGTTAAGCCGTACTTACATATCATAGTTACTAGAGAAAACAAAGATAAATACATTACAAGTTGCTAGAAAAACAAAGGTCAATTAATTGCAGTAATACATAAGCTATTTTTATTCCTTATAGCGTAGATTTTGTGATCTTCAAGAATATTAACAGTATGTGATTGCATTTTTTGTATAGTCCTGATAATGTTTGTTCAAATAACATAACAGATGTTATTTGATTAAAAATAATAACTGATTTTATTTTTTTCGATACGTACGCCATAAATGGCCTAATGCAATGAATTTATTTATTTTGTAATGTTGATTATATGGCCTAATGTAGTTGATTTGTCCATCTTGAGTTTAATGACGACTCCATCAATTTCTACTTCAAATTCAACAATAGCAGCCGGAATTAAGCTTTGCCACCATAGAATCCCACCAAAGATAAGGACTGTGAAGACAGGGTTGAATGTGGGAAGAAGATTTTTGGTTGCTCCATGTGGCCTGTAAGTATAAATTAAGTATTTTTTGTTGCTTTGTCGATTATCATATTTTTCAGTGACATTTTAGTTGAGAATTTAATATATGTGTAGAATGACGATTGTGGGTATTTTTTGTGGCATGAAGAAGTGTATGAAATCAATAACAATGCTAAAATGGAAGATACTACTATTAAATTGATGGAAAAAGAAAATACTATATCACAATTGCTCATTGAAAGTAAGACACTTGAAGACAAGTTGTTGAAGCAAAAGCAATAGAGGGCAAAAGCTGATGATATTTTTGTTGATATGAAGGTAGAGATGGCTTTAATGTGCATTAAATGTGGAAATCACTAGGAAGGAAAAAAAATTCTTTGCAAGAACTTTAGCTATGTCATGGATCATGTTTGGGATTATTTTTTGTATGCTTATGGCAATGTAATGCACTGAAGTACACTTTTTCTTCATTTTTTTTCATGTTTCATCTTTTGGGAGTTCATGAAATGTAATGTGTAATTTTGTATGTTTTAAAACAAATATATGAATGGTGTTTTATTATGAGTACTATGGTTATACTGATGTAGAAAAAAGATAAATGATTTTATCTTTAATTGATAATAATTTCAATTTAACTGAATTTAGTGATGATATTGTGATGGCTGATGTTGAAAATTTTGTGATGAGTTAGATAATTAATTTCTACTGTCTGATAATGTTATTCAAATAACTAAGTATGACTTTGTAATATGTAATATGATTTTTTTTGATTTTTGAAGAAAGATATATCATTATATCTTTTATTGATATTGTATTTAAGGCCGTGACATACTATGTTATCAAAAGTATATTGTATCTATATGAGGATATTATATATAATATTCCTTGTTATTATGTTTGTATGGCTTTATAATACTATGGTGTACTAATATATTTTCAACAAAATATAAAAGCTTTTAGCTTTCTTAGCTTAGTAGCAGAACAAAAATGAGTATTGAAAATTCATAATCATTTATCATAATTTATCTTCAAATTAACATAAGTTGTATTATAGCTTGGTAGTTAATATTATATATAACATATTAACTGTTATACGGAGGATGTTGTTGGTAATTATTTTAAAAAAGATAAATGATATATCTTTTTTTATTTCAAATGCAACACAGTTTACATAATTTAATAAGTAAAAGAATATCGGTTATATCATTTTAGCAGTAAATCAGTTTTATATATTATACTAATTCATTTTAAATGCAACTCATGTTACAGTTGAATTATATGGTAATATAATTTAACTTTGTTTTCGGTCATGGGGACGTTCAATCCATAATGGAAATTTAAAAAAAATGCAATCTCTTATTTTGCATCTTGTTTCTTTAATTATATTTCTTTATCCTAAGATGACAAGCAAAGGTGTGGACAAAGTTGTACCATCTTCGTACAGGGATGGTATTTTGAAGACAACTATAAAGAATATGCATATTTTAATGAACTCAAAAATTACTCCTCTCAACTACTGCCTCGAAATTATAATCATTGTTCTGAAAATGTTTATTACATCAAATCTATTAATGGGTGCTTCAGGTGCGGCTCTTCAGATAATTGGGTTTGTAGGCATCGAAATCCAATTTTATGTTTTAGATTTAACAAAACAACGCACAACTCTTTTTATTGTATATCTCATATCAAATATCCCTAAAAAAATGGCTAACCCTAAAAAAATACTTATATTTTACCCAAGACATTTCCCGATGATTTCAATTGGGCTAGATCTGTGGTGATGGTCTCCATAGCTTGGGGAGCTTTCTCTATCATCGAACTTGAAGATCTCATCATATCCAAGTTCGACAAGAGTTTGCCTTATTGGAACTGAACTGTTCGAAGAATGGGCAATAATTTTATTGTGAAATTCCCTTCTTCCCCGTTGATTGATAATTTATACTATTCCTTTGTTATGACAAAGGAGTTTGTGAATCTAAAGAGGTGGTATAGCCAAGAGGAAGGTTGAAGAATGGGTTAGCTTGAAGAACTTGTTGGTTGTTTGCAGATGTTTGGAAGTTCTCAAAGCAACGCTGATGGATTTGGTGGATGTGAAGAGACTTTGGTACTGATCTTTGCATGCTGCAGATTATACTTGGTTGAGGGCCCTGACTCTGATAGATGAAGATTTGGTACTCCCGCCTTCGATTATCATTTCCATTGAAAACTATGATCATGAGGTAACAATTACGAAGTTGGATGGAGAGTCTTCTGAGGAGTTTGACATAAGAGAGTTTAGGACTGTTTTTTCCAGTGGTGATGATGGCAGGCTGATGGCTCTGAATTGTAGGAGAGAGAGGGTTGGCAGTACTAGCGCTCCAAATCTTCCACCTATGAATGCCCCAAGTGCTAGTGTGCCTAATGTTCTTTTGTCAGAAGAAGTGGATAAATCGGATAATGTTGAACAAGGGGGGTATGTTGATAATGCTTTTGTGAATTATGAAGGGGGTGCTCATGAAGAAGTTGATGCAGGTGGAAAAATTATGGGAGTTGGTAATGCGCAGCCAAATGAGGATGATGCAGTAGGTTTGGATGATATTGGCGATGATCTGAGTGATAGCAATGAGCTTTTCGAGGGCAATGAATATAATTATTAGGATATGGATCTTGGTGGCAGCAACGCTTTGGCTGTTACTGATTCAGGAGAGTGCTCTGAGATCACTAGCAAAAGAAAGGGCAAAAGACCTCTTGATACTCTGGAATGGTGATGCTTAGGCACAGTGAAAGAGGCCTACCACGTACTAATGAAGGCACTGATATGAGCAAATATGTTGAAAGCATTACTGAAAAAGTGCGTGCAAGGGTAAGAAGGATTGCTGGACCTTCTACTTGAAAATGTTGTTGAAGACTTTATGCTACTTTGTTATTTTGAGGGCTATAATATGTAGTATACGCTGTTGTTTTTCTTTTTGTGGGCTGTAATATGTTGACAACTATTATCACTAACCTTTTGCTTCAAAAAAATTATATTATAAGATCAATATTTGTTAATATGTATGTGATGAAAATTTCTTTTTAGTAGTGATAAGTGTTAAGAACTGATTAAAATTAAGCAATATTATGTTCTGTAATATGTTGTTGTTTAGATGAGTAAATATATATTTAATTTTATCTTTTTATTTTATATTATGCATTAATTTCTTTTGTTGAACGATTATTTGGTTACTTGGTCTTCTGATTTTTATGCTATGTTTTGTTGAATGGTTATTTTATTATTTGGTTTTTTTCGACAGCAAATATTTTAAAATATATTCTCAGTTATCTTTTCATCATCAAACGGTATGGTTCGACTTTAGTATACCAAACGCAAAATTAACTCTTAATTTGTCCATATGTTGTTGAGAATTACTTGCTAGCATAAGTCTTCTATGCGTAAAATTTGTCAAGTTCATAATGATATATATTCCATAGTCAAATCCTTGTCAAGTTCATAAGGTTAAATAACATATTGCCAACCATTAATTATCGGCTCTGTTGCATAAAAAGATAAACCCATTTATCTTTTTTGTGCAATGATTTTTATTTTGTTTGTAAAATGCATACCTGTAATGATAAACATATTATACACATATTAAGACATATTAACATAACAATTTAACAATATTTTTTATTACAAAAGTAATCTTTCAATGTTTTTGTACAGAAATACATAAGTTGTTTAAAAGATAAAATTGCTTATCTTTTTTGTCATTAGCTTTCATACTACAAAAACACTAACAAGCGTAGATGTACTACATTTTAATCATTTGCTAATATAAATGTGTTAAATCATCTAATTCATGGAAATTATTTAATTTTTTTAATAAAAATCTATTATGCAAATCTAAAAATAAATTTTTTTATTGTTTACAAAGATAGACATATTTATCTTTTTTCTCTGCTTGTTTTATATCTTTTACTGTGATGATTTGCATACATTTATCTTTTCCAAAAAAAGTGAAAGTGGTGTATACCAAATAAAATAAATAAATATTAATTTTTCTTTTCTAACTGTAACGGCTCGGGGGAAAATTGCTACCCTGATTATCAACCAAACATGATGTCGACTAACCAAGCATCTTAAATTTACCAGAACATTAATGAAAGAAGTTAGAGTGTGAGAATAGATAAGATAGAAAATTAAAATAGAATAAAAAGAAGCACACACATCATCAGATTAACACGAATCTCACAATGGAACGAATAAAATATAACATAACTTTTGAAATAAAACCAGTACATGTATACAATAACATTATCAGAGTACAACACTTACAACAAAGTGGAAATAACTATAACTAGATAATTCTAAAGCCTCCTTCTCCAAGCTCCTCCAATGATATCTGAAAAGACCTGAACTACTTGACTGTAATGACCCGGAAAATCCGAACCAATTTAAAATTTTTATTTCAAATTATTTGGTGGAAAAATGTGGCAGAAATTAAAAATTTTCAATTTTAAATAATATTAAAGCCGGTGAAAATAGTCGATTTTCAAATGATCTCTGTTTTCGACGAAACCACTTTTGTTGGAACCGGAATGTTGAATTATTGCTAGGTTTAAATTTTTAGAATTTTTCGAATTAATATGTGAGCATAGCGAAGGAAAATGTGTTTGGGTCGTTTACAGTCAAATTTAATCGACTGAAAAATAGCCATTTTTCAAACAGTCTCAGAATGAGATGAAATTAATTTTGTTAGGACCGTATCATCATAACGAAGCCAAATATATTTTTTCTGGATTTTTCTGAGTTCGTATGTGGCCTCAGTGAATTTATTTGTGCGAACGAATTAAATTAATAAAGGATTTAAATATTAATTTAATTAAAACAGGCCGCAGACAGCTGTTTGGGCTGACGAGACCTGGCTCGTTGGGTCCGGAGTATGGGCTATTGGCTAGGGTCATTTTCGTTTGGAAAGAAATCAGCACGGTTTGAAAATTTTGGATTTTTTTATAAAATTACATTTAAAACATTATAAAAATAAGAATTAATCAAACCCTAAGCCAATCACTGTTTATCGTCTAAACACAGCCGCCACACATTCCAATGGCCGATTCTTCCTCCTCCATTATCTCCTTCCTCTCCACGAATTGATACCCAACGTATACACCTTTTCGAAGAGCTTTCCTCCCTCTATCCTCTCATACCCGAACTACCCCTTCTAGTGACCTGTAGCGCCCCCACCGACGATGAGAAGTCGCCGCCGTTCGTGCCTCGCCCAGACCGCAGCTCACCACCGAGTTGGCCGAGACTCCAGGCGCCGGTGCACCACTCGTAGCCCTTCGACGCGCCGCCTCCCGATCGATCTCTGGTGCTTCGGATTAGATGCAAGATCGAGCTAAAGTTTTGAACCATAGTTGATACCCACGGCCGATTTCTAAATTGAAGAAGAAGGGTATAAATCCTTTTATATATATATTTTATTAAATAATTTAAATGTTCTAACTAAATTTAAGCATAACTCGATCATATTAATTCAGAATAACGTAATTTCTGAAGCGTTGGACTCGTGACGCAGAAGACTATTTTTCCATACCGATTTGGGACATTTCTGAACGAGTATAATTTTTGGCAATAAGCCAAAGCGGATCTATAACGGTGAGATTTCTGAAATTTTAATAATTAAATAAGATAGTTATTATTCGCAATCGTTTGGATTTGTATGTATGTCCATATTATGGATTTGCGATGTGGTAATGTAGAATATGTATTGTTGTGTGATTTGTGATGATATTGTGCTGTGTTGAAATAGCTATGTTAGTCCAGTTCTACATTTTGATGTAATCATAACAAAGTTCTCATCTTTATTTTTTATTTTATTTTTATTTCTTTCTATTAAAGTTGAATTTTTATTTTGATTTTTCAAAATAAAAAGCAAAGTTATAATTTTGTTTTGATAGTCAAAATAAAAAGCAAAGTTAGAATTTTAATTTGATTTACAAAATAAAAACAGAGTTTTGATCTTTTTGTTTTCGAATCAAATAAAAACAAAGTTTTGATCTTTTTTGTTTTCAAACTAGAACCAAAAATAAAGTTTTAATCTTTGTTTGAAACAAGGACAAAATAAAGTTTTAATCTCTTTGTTTTGAAACAAGAACAAAAAAAAAAAAAAAAAAAAAAACGAAATAAGGTCTTAACCTTTTGTTTTGAAAACAAAATAAAGTTCTAACCTTTTATTTATTTTGAAAATAAATTAACGTTAAATCTTCTATTTATTCCTTTTCGAAATAACATAAAAGAAAGTTTGGTTTATGTCATAACATAAAACAAAGTTTGATCTTTTATTTTGTTTTTAAAATAAAAGAAAGTTGGAATTATGTAAGAAATAAAGATTCGATCTTTTATTCTAATTTATAAATAAATAAAGTTTAGAGATTTTGTTTTGATTCACAAAATAAAATAAAGATGGGGCTTTCATTTTGATTCATGGAAATTATACATTAAACCTATTGTTGCATTAATATAGTTGTAATGACACAAAACCCATTGTTGTGTTAATATAATTGTAATGACACAAAACCCATTGTTGTGTTAATATAGTTGTAATGATACAAAACCCATTGTTGTGTTAATATAGTTGTAATGACATAAAAATTACATCGTCATATTAATTTAGTTGTAATGACAAAAAACCCATCGTTGTGTTAATATAGTTGTAATGACACAAAACCCATTGTTGTGTTAATATAGTTGTAATGATACAAAACCCATTGTTGTGATAATATAGTTGTAATGACATAAAAAAATTACATCGTCATATTAATTTAGTTGTAATGACACAAAATCACATCGTTATGTTAATATAGCTGTGAAAAAAAAATTCATCGTCATGTTATTGTAGTGGTAATGAATCAAAGTTTGACATTAAAAATCTATTTATATTAGAAATGTTAATACTAAAAAAGATGTTTACATTAGAAATAAAGTTCACTTTTTTTTTTCATTTGCATTTTACAATGCAAGTATTACATAAAATGATAACATTGTTTTCAATGAAAAGAAATAAAAGATAACATTCTTTTTAATGAAAAGAAATAAAAAGATTACATTTTTTCAATGAAAAGAAATAAAAAGATAACATTGTTTTCAATGAAAAGAAATAAAAGATAACATTGTTTTCAATGAAAAGAAATAAAAGATAACATTGTTTTCTATGAAAAGAAATAAAAGAAAACATTTACATTTTTCTATGTAAAGAAAAATAAAGAGAAAAGGATTCACGTTTCAATGAAAAAAAAGAAGAAACATTCACTTTTCCAATGAAAAAGGAGAGAAATTGAAAACAATAAAAAGACATTTACATTTTTATGTAAATAAAAGAATAAGGGAAAATATCATTTTGTTGAACATTAAAATATACATCGTTAAAATATCATTTTTGGTCGCATTAGAATTGGCGAACAAAAATATCATTTTGTTGAACATTAAAATATACATCGTTAAAATATCATTTTTGGTCGCATTAGAATTGGCGAACAAAAATATCATTTTGTTGAACATTAAAATATACATCGTTAAAATATCATTTTTGGTCGCATTAGAATTGGCGAACAAAAATATCATTTTGTTGAACATTAAAATATACATCGTTAAAATATCATTTTTTGGTCGCATTAGAATTGGCGAACAAAAATATCATTTTGTTGAACATTAAAATATACATCATTAAAATATCATTTTTGGTCGCATTAGAATTGGAGAACAAAAATATCATTTTGTTGAACATTAAAATATACATCGTTAAAATATCATTTTTGGTCGCATTAGAATGGGCGAACAAAAATATCATTTTGTTGAACATTAAAATTATACATTGTTGAAACCATCATTTTTGTCGCATTAGAATTGGCAGACAAAAATGTTATTTCCATAGAGTAATAGGAATAGATTTTAACAAAGGGAAATCGCCAAATAGTTTATATAAATATAAAATATAAAACTAAACGAAACGAGCGATGCAGTTCTCGTATCGACAATCGTAACTTCAAACGAATATATAGAAAGATCCGACCATTGGATTTTCCCAAAATTGGAACCGTTAGGACCGCTTTGGGAAGAGCTTTCCAACGATATAAATTTCATCAAAATCCGACGGTTAGATTTTAAGATATGTGTAAATCGAATTTTGGTAAAAACAGCGCCAGTGTCGCCCATTGACCCGAAACGTCATTTATATATTTCGAGCTATTTTTAATAAATAGAAATAGCGATAAATAGTTATATATATGCAATGTTTTAAACTATAATTATGCGACAATTATTTGAGAAGGCCGAGTTTAACTCATTTCAAATAATTGAACGACGATTAAATCAAAGATGTAACAAGACGGTGTAGAAGACCGACGACCTTCACATCGAATGGGCAATGACTCCCGATACCTTGGACTGACTTGCTCCCAGGACTGGGTTGAAGCAGTAATTGTCCGGACGTGTGTGTTGATCGTGCGGATTAGCAAGTACCTTCTAGGTGTCTTCGGTTACGTTCAGACCCAGAACGGACTTGTAAATGGATGCGTATCTGACGTTGGAATTCGCTACATGAAATTAAATCGATTTCTATTGATATATATATATCTGTCTGGTGGTGGAGAATTTATCCTCTACTTAACACCCGGATATGTAGTAGTAGTGATCGATAGCATGGTGTTGAATTGTCAACGTGGCACGCCAAGATGCAATGATCAAGGTTTTGTTGAAAAGAAGGCCTTGTGGCTGATGATCAAAGCATAGCCTGTTTAGGCATAGCTTTGTGTACGTGACTTCGCGAGCCTCACACCCGGTATGAGTCAAAAACGGGATTTGGACTGCAGGGAGTGCACACGTTTCTTTCTAGCTAGAGTGGTGTCAGTGACCTACCAGCCCTGACATTTTACTTATGTGGATTTGGATGGAGGTACCTCAGTTTTTGATTTATTTATAGGCCGGAAGTGGTCATACTATAGGTTCATAGGAACCGGGAAACGTGTGTTCAGGCATAATTAATCTACTGCCGTTAGGTGGGGACCGGCCCTGAAGATCCAAGGGTTCACCGCGGGGGATCCTGAGGCATTTGCTAGAGAGTCTCGAATCGAAAGGGGATGACCCCCAGCCTCGATTTCATGACAGAAAACCAATCCCCAATACGACGACATTTCAATTTTGATTGTAAACTTATATACGGCGACATAGTATATGGTACCTATGCCGTCTAGGATTAATATATTTATATTGAAGTATTTTAATACTGCCTAGACACTAATGATAATATTAAAATATTATTTTTCACGTATTAAGCATGTTTGATCATCATAAGGGAAAACTCTATCCTCTGGTGTGCGTTGCATTGTGTGATAGGACTTGAGTCTTATGATGGTTTCATTTTTTTTTATAAAAAAAGTCATTTCACTGTTTTATATAAACTTTATAAAATATTGCACTGGCAATCCAATGGAGTAAACCCGTTCCGCGTTAGCGGCGTGGTCCTGAGATTCGCCGTCTTGATAGTTAATTTAGTTAAGAATTCTCACACCAGTCCCATGACTGACTCATAGTTTGTTTCACTTTTGTAAACTCGGGTGCCCTCTTTCCACACGGGCAGCCAATTGACAGGTTTTTAGGTGACCCTTTTTGGTGGGAACCAACTTTGGGAAGGAAGAAGAAGAAGATCCTTTCTCCATCTTTTATTCTGCTTTTGAGACATTTCTTCTATCTCTTGCTTTGATGTATGTAATAGGATGTGAAACTCTTTCCTTTTCATTTGAGACTTATTTCTCTTTCGTTGAGACTGCTATTATGCTAAGTTGATCCTGTAAACTGCATACTCTGATGATTCTGTTGTGATGTTGATGACAGTTTATTTCTGTTGCAATGGTTTATGTGTTATGATATCTATCTGAGATCTGTTTTGTTGTGAATATGTTGTATTCCAAAATGATTATCCTTACTTTCGGCTTATGGAAGTTTGGGGTCATCACAGTTGGTATCAGAGCAAGGTTTACCTTAGCTACGGAATATAACATATTTAGAACAATCCGTCTAGATAGAATCCACATTATTCTAAGACGGGTAGCTCATTAGAGATAGGACTAGAAATGTCCTAGAGTGAGCACAGCAGAATAACACATATTTTCCAGTCATTACATCATCATCTTTTCATCTCGTCCTTATCTTATCTTTTCTTGAAATTTCTCATTTTTGTTGGTCTGACTCTTTTCTTGATGGTACAGACTGATTTAAATGGATACTAGATCCAGAACAGCCCGAGGTGGAACCCGTGGTGGAGCTCAAGGCGGGGCTAGAGGGGGAGCCCGAGTAGGAGATGGAGGGCAAGCTAGAGACGAGACACCCATCACTCAAGGCCAGCATAATTCAGAGGTCGTGGTTGAACCACCCCCACCTCCACAGCCTTTTGATTTGGATAGAATGTCAAAGAAATTCAAGAACCTTGGAGGTGTGCCTTTTATAGGGCGGGAGTCTGCGATCCAAGCAGAGGCATGGCTTAAAGATTGCGAAAAGATTCTAGAAGGCTTGGAACTGGAAGATCAGCGAAAGCGTTATCTAGCGGTTTGGCAACTAAAGGAGGAGGCAGGGCATTGGTGGGATACAATTAAAATCTGCAACGACGTGGCCAATATGTCTTGGGCCAGATTAAAGGAGCTTTTCAATGAGAAATATATACCCCCACAAGCTAGAGAGCGTCTGCGCGAGCAGTTCGTTAACCTGCAGCAAGGCAGTATGATCGTTTCTGAGTATGTGAGGAAGTTTGATGAGCTTTCACGATATGCCCCTAGCCTGATTCAAGACCCAGTTGAAAAGAATAAGAGATTTATCAAAGGGTTGTCCAAGAAATATTTGAATCGAGTCACTGCCCATATCAAGCTCCCTTTCAATGAAGTAGTGGAAATGGCGTGCCGCTATGAAGAGAATGATGAGTCTGGACCGCAGGATAGGGGAAAAGGTCAAAGCAACAACCCGAAAGAACAGGCTAACATGAAACAAGAGGCGAGCAATTCTTCTGCAGCTAAGCCACAAGGGAAGAAGAGGGATAAGAGCAAGGTGACCTGCTATAACTGCGGCAAGATTGGGCATTTCGATTACGAGTGTAGAGCACCAAAAAGGGTCAAGAGAGATGATTCAGGCCCTAGTCAGAGCCGTGGTTAGAGCTCCCAAAACCGTGATCAAAATCCGCAGAATCGTGGCCAGAGTTCGTAGGACAAAAGGGAATGCTACAATTGCCATCAGAAGGGGCACATCAAGGTGCATTGTCCACTGCTAAGGAATGCTCAGGTGGCACATGTTTATGAGGGAGCAAATACACCAGCTTCGACGGAGGGGCTTAATAAACCCGATGTCTTGGGAGGTACGCTTAATATTAAGAACATCCCTATTACTGCCTTATTTGATACTGGTGCTACACGAAGCTTTATTTCTGATGATGCGATTAAAAAGTTGAAACTGAAACCAAGGAAACTTAAAGAGTTGATTAGAGCAAATAGTCCGATAGGAGGTTCTCTTATACTCGATAAATACTGTAGAGTGCCAATCTCCTATTCTTCCTACAAATTCCATATAAATCTAATAGTTATGAATTTTTCTGGGTATGATGTAATCCTTGGTATTGATTGGTTATCGAGGCATGGGGCTGAAGTCAAATGTGCCGAAAGAATTGTCAAAGTTAAAACTAATCTCGGAAATGTATGTATCCCCTGCCATGGCACAGCCACCGACAGGAAAGCCTTCTGGTCTTCTCTAGAAGTTACCCCTACTTTTATTGAGGATATCCCTATCGTCAAAGAGTATGCTGATGTTTTCAAAGAAGTTGAGGGCCTGCCTCCACATAGAGAAATCAGCTTCCGAATAGATTTAGCTCCGAATGCAAGGCCTGTTGTGCAACCCATTCGGAGGATGTCGCCAAAAGAAAAAGATTAGCTGAAAAATCAAACCAAGCAGCTTTTGTGGAAGGGTCTGATCAGGCCCAGCTTCTCAGAATAGGGGGCAGCAGTGGTGTTCGTCCCAAAATCGGACGGTACTCTTAGGTTATGTGTAGACTACCGTGATCTCAACAAGCAAACTCTTAAGAACAAATATCCATTGCCTCGTATTGATGACTTGCTTGACCGACTACATGGGGCACGAGTATTCTCTAGGATGGACCTAGCTACAGGCTTCCATCAATTTCGCATCGCAAAGGAGTGTGTGCCTTTAACTGCTTTCAGAGGCCCTGACATCTTCTATGAATGGCTAGTAATGCCTTTCGGTCTATGTAATGCTCCAGCATATTTTGTCGATTTGATGAATAGAGTATTCAGAGATGTTTTAAATAAATTTGTGCTCGTGTTCATCGACGACATCCTCATCTTTTCTAAATCCGTTGCTGAGCACGAACAACAACTGAGAGAAGTCTTAGAGATTTTGCGAAGAAATGTGCTGAAAGCAAAATTTTCTAAATGCATATTCTGGCAAGAGGAGGTGAAATTCCTCGGCCATGTTGTATCAAAGGAAGGCATCTCTGTAGATCCAGGAAAGATCTCAGCCATCCAAGAATGGAAGCAGCCTAAAACTCCCATGGAGGTCAGAAGTTTCTTAGGACTGGCGGGCTATTATCGGAAATTTGTGCAAGATTTTTCGAAGATAGCTTGCCCATTGACCAACTTGACCAAGAAGCATACGAAATTCAAATGGACTGTAACGACCCAGAAAATCTGAACCAATTTAAAAATTTTAAATTGGCTAAAATAATGGATTTTAAATATTTAAAATAAATATTTTAAATAATGGCGATGAAAATTGAGTTTTAATCGACATTTGAAAACGAATATAATTAATTATAATTATATATAGAATTGAAAATGGCGCGGTAGTTCGATAATTCGATTTCAAACTTCAATTGAATATACCGGATGCAAAACAATCCGGATTTTAGTGAAACCAAAAACATTAGGATCTAATTGATAATATCTTTCCAACGAATCTGACCAATCGAAATTTGATAGCGGGAATCAAAAGATATGTCCAGTTGAAAATTCTGAATAGTCGCTATGGAATTCAGGCCCTTAAAAATGGACATTTTGCAAATGACCTCGGATTTCGACGAAACCACTTTTGTTGGATCCGCAGGGTCAAGTTATTGTTAGGTTTCAAATTTCGTAATTTTTCGAATCAATACGTGAGCATGGCAAAGGAAAACGCGTTTGACCAGTTTCTGTTGATTTTAATCGACTGGAAATTGGCCATTTTACAAACGGTCTCAGAATTCGACGAAACTAGTTTTGGTAGGACCGTATCATCGATACGAAGCTAGAAAATATTTTTCTGGAATTTTTCTAGTTAGTATGTGACCCCGGTAATTTGAAATGTACGTTTAAAATTCAATATAGTGATTTAAATGAAAATTCAAAAGGAAACTGATTGTAACGATCAAATCAGCTTGCGATACATATCCCATTGTGTTCGGAATGGGGGTAAAACGCTATGGGCGACAGGCGGTGGGCCTCGTTTCGAGGTCGTATGTGAAAGTCAACTTTATGCAATTAAATTAATTAATAAAATAAATAAATAAAATATATTATATATTTCCCTCCCTCCATTTATCTCCCGTTCTGCCCCACCCCCCCGATTCATTAAACAGAAATAAAAAAAAAACCCTAAGCCTATCGAGCAGCCGCCCCCCCCCCCTCAAGCGAACGCCGCCGACGAAGACGAGCCGCCTTCCCAGTTCGAGGCGCTGAAGCATCCGCCCACCCCGAAGCCAGCTCCGACGAAGACGACCCCCCCCCCCCCCCCCGTTCGAGACGCTAAAGCCGCCGCCTTCCCTGAAGCATTGCGACGCCTCCCCGACGCCGCCAAGAGCAGCAGCAGCCCCCCCCCCCCCTTCGCAGATTACGGTGAGTATTTTATTTAGTTTTATTTTTATTTTTATTCTGTAAATTCGGATTTTGAGAAAGATTAAAAACTGATTTTTAAAGGAAATAAAAACTGATTTTTAAAGGAAATAAAAACTGATTTTTAAAGGAAATAAAAACTGTTTTTTAAAGGAAATAAAAACTGATTTTTAAAGGAAATAAAAACTGATTTTTAAAGGAAATAAAAACTGATTTTATTTTAAGATTTAAAATAGGAAAAGGTTTAAACTTTGAAATAGAAAAAGGTTTAATCTTTTAAAAGAAAAAGATTTGAACTTGCAAAAATAAAGATCATAGTTTAAAAAGAGAAAAAGACGGAATTTTTATTAGGTAGGAGTAAGATATGATTTTTGTATTTTTAAAGTAATAAAAATATAATTTTTACATCATAGGAATAACAAAAATATAATCTTTATTTTTGAAAAGGCGGAGAATATATTTTTGAAATACAGTTTTTTATATATTGAATAACATAGTAAAAATTCGATTTTTACATATGTAGAGAATACGGGCAACAAAGCGACAAAAAGAGAGATTGGCGAAGATTTTATGCAAAGAAGAGTCGTGGGATTGAATTAGCTATTGGTGAGATTTCTGATTTAAAAATATATATATGTGTGTGAAATGAAAGTGAATTGCTATATATAAATATAAATATATATATATATATATATATATATATATATATATATATATATATATATATATACACGCCCCTCGTCCACAAACCATGGACGATATTTATTGGTTGAAATTGTTGTGAAAATTGATTGATAGCGAATGATTGTTTGGGATTGTTTGTGATTGATATTGGTTGATTGTGGTTGAAAAATACCCATTTGTGGTTGAGAAATATTTGGTTGAAACCACATAGGATTAGTTTGTGGAAATGAAATAAATATATACATGCCGCCTGCGTGCGAACTAGATGCATGATCCCCATTGTCAAAAACCGCGAGGTTTTAAGGTAGAGCGAGGAACCGTACTAGGGACGGTCCCGGTTTAACTACCCTGCCGTTATGCTGCCGAAATTTTGAATAATATTCGTGTGTTTGAATTATTTTCATTTGCTTAAACTATATTTATTCATTGTATAGAAAACATTCATGTGTTGAATTGATATTCATTCGTTGATTAGAAATTCATGTGTTGAATGGTATTCATATTTTGAAATAAATCGTTTGATAATAAAAATCACATTTTTATCTATATATAGAAACTATAGAAAACATTCATGTGTTGAATTGATATTCATTCGTTGATTAGAAATTCATGTGTTGAATGGTATTCATATTTTGAAATGAATCGTTTGATAATAAAAATCACATTTTTATATATATATAGAAACTATAGAAAACATTCATGTGTTGAATTGATATTCATTCGTTGATTAGAAATTCATGTGTTGAATGGTATTCATATTTTGAAATAAATTGTTTGATAATAAAAATCACCTTTTATCGACTATATGAACTGTGTAAAATAATCTCGTTTTAAAAGAAATTGTTTTATGATAAAAATCCCATTTTTATCACCAACTTGAACTATATAGAAAAATAGTGTTTTGAAATGAATTGTTTTACAATAAAAATCACATTTTTATTGTATGCATAAATCGTTGAAATGTGAAGTGTTAAAAATAGCCACTTGTTCAAAATAAACATATATGAGTTGAAATATTCATTAATTAGCTAATGAAATGATTTGCTCCTATTTATGTAACATTAGAATGAATGGTGTTTTTAAACCAAACAGAAATCAAATATGAAGTTGAATAGAAAATGATAAATGATAAGAACTGTATATATATGTACATGCATATTCATTGAACAGGTTATAGCAAAGGGGCTAGAGAAGAGGAATAAAATTTTGTGCCCGACAAATAGGTACACATTTACTGTTTTGTTTGGGTGATGATTTTATGAGCCTGTTGGCTAGCCGCTTGGCTTTTTCTTTTTCTTTTTGAGATTAGAAGGACCGGGAACGCTATTTGCGATTTCCCGATGCTCCCGGTGCAGGGGAGGTTATGGCGAAATTTTCCAAAATTTTAAGGTGTTAGAAAAATATTTGAAGTGAAAATGATATGGAAATCATTGAATGAACTATATTTATATAAATATATAAATATAAATAAAATTAAAACGAAACGAAGCCGTGCAGTTCGTATTTTGAAACCGTGATTTCAAACAACTAATGCGGGAAATCCGACCATTGGATTTTCCCGAAACCTCAACCGTCGGGTACGCCTTGGAATAATCTTTCCAACGGCACCAACCTTGTAAAAATCCAACGGTTGGATTGTCTGGAATGTTTAATTCAAATCTGAAGAAAAACAGCGCCAGAAGCGATTATATTTATATATATATATATATAATTATATATTTAATCGAATAACGACGCTGCAGTTCGTATTTTGAAATCGAAACTTCAAACGATTGTACCGGAAGATCCGACCGTCGGAATTTCCCGAAATTGGAACCATTGGATTCGTTTTGAAAAGACCTTTCTAATGATGTAAATTTTGTGAAGATCCAACGGTTAGATTTTCAGATATGTGCAAATCAAATCTGAAGAAAAACAGCGCCACGGCCGCCTTATGGCCCGAAGCGTCGTTTTGAATAAAATGGCTATTTTAAAATAAATAAAAATAGCGATAAATAGTTATAAAATATCATAAGCGATATGGAATGGAAATAAACTGAATTTGCTTGATTTATGTGGCTTTTGATGGTTGAATGTGTTTGGTGTGAAAATTACATTAAAGAACACAATTGGTGTTGTCGAATAATTTAACCATTGAAATAAATTGATTTGAAATTCTAAATATACGTGAATTATTTGAGAAGGCCGAGTTAATTCTCATTTCAAATAATTGACCGACGATTGAAAGCCGAAGATGAAGACGATGGTAGAAGACCGGAGATCTTCACCTCGTTTGGATGGTAACCGAGGTCCTGATTGGGAGGCATCCCGAAATATGGATAATGAGTGGTGATCGTCCAGACGTACGTGGTGATCGATGGGTTTGCGAGGTATTTAGTGCCTCCGGTTTCGTTCAGACCCAGAACGGACTTGTAAATGGACTGTGTGTCTGACATTGGGGTTTATTCTGTGTTGATTGATTTCTGTTAAATATACATCTGTTTGGCGGCGGAGAATTTATTCTTTTGCTTAACGCCCTTCTCTGAGACGCACGAGCTCAGGGGTTGTATATCGATGGACATCAGTCGCATGGCATGAATTGCCTGTGTGGCATGCTAAGATGTAGTGATTAGGGCTTCTGTTGAAAAGCAAAGTCTTGTGGTGATGATCAAAGCACTGCCTGTGTGGCGTGGCTTTGTGTATAACTAGAATCGCGAACCTCACACCCCGGTATGAACCAGAAACGGGAGAGGACATCAGGGAGGGCTTGCGTTTCTTTCTAGCTAGGGTAGTGTCAGTGACCTACCAGCCCTGACATTTATATACTTTTCACCTATGTGGTTGTTGTTGTTGCGAGGCGCCTCGGTTTGATCGGACGATCCGGGTCCGATGGAGTCATTCGTTGGCTCGTTTGCGCCCCAAAGGGCGGGGAAACGTATTGCTCAGGCATTTTAATCCACATCGGTGGACCGGCCCTGACGATCCAAGGGTCACTCGAGCTCTGATCCTGAGACATGGTAGGCTAGATTGTCTCGAATTCGGTAAGGACTATCTTTTGCCTTGGTTCATGACGGAAATCCAATTTCCAAATACGACATCGTGCGGTTTTGATTGTATATACATATGGCGACATGATATATGGTACCCATGCCGTCTATGATTGATAGTTATGATTGAAATTGTTTTTGAAACATATAAACACTGGTCATAATACCAAATGCTTTTGTTTTATTCGTATCAATCATATTTTGGCCATTATAAGGTAAAACTCTATCCTCTGGTTTGCGTTGCATTGTGTGATGGGAACTGAGTCTTATAATGGCTTCATTTTTGTTAAAAGCATAGCGATGTTTAAAAGGAAGATTTGTTTTAAAGCACTGGCAATCCAATGGAGTAAACCCGTTCCACGAAAGTGGCGTGGTCCTGTGATTAGCCATATTATATATGTGTTGAATAGATTTCTCATACCAGTCCCATGACTGACTCGTAGTTTGTTTCACTCTCAAACTCGGGTGCCCCCTTTTTCCACACAGGCAGCCTTGTATTCAGGTTTAGCTGGTTCTTTCTGGATAGCTGGAGCTGAAGATGGATCCTATCATTTATTTCCTTTTATGCTGTTCAGCTCCTATTGTACATATTTTGTTTATTTCCGCTGTAGACATTTATGTATAGCTGAACTGTATTTGTACTAAGTAAGATCCTGTATACGGTGCAACTCTGATGATTACTTTTATCCAGTATATTTTGTTGTTCATTATCTGGTGTATTTATTTAATTCTGTTCTGCTATTATCTGTTTCTGTGTTATATTCCAAAGATAACCTTGTTTCCGTCTAAAACGGGATTTTCGGTCGTCTCATCGTGGTATCAGAGCTTTGGTTAAGCTTAGTTCTGGAATATAACATTTGAATGAACTCGTCAGAAATAGAACCAGTAGTGTTCTAGGACGGGTAACTCTATTCAGATAGGATCAGCAATATCCTAGTATGAGTAAAGCAGAATGAAATTACACCTCGATAGACACATTTACATTGAAGTATGTGTTTCTATATTTTAAACTATCTTTTCTGTGACCTGACACTTGATCTGCTAATTGCAGAAGTACTAGAAAAATGAGTGCCAGAAACAGAAGGAATACAGAACCTGATCTAGAGGCTCTATTTAAGAGATATCGAAATCTGGGTGGAGCCCAATTCTCGGGCAATGAATCTATTATTCAAACTCAAGCTTGGATGAGTTCTGTCAAAAGAATCTTTGAGCATATCCAGCTAAGAGATGACCAGAAACGGTTAGTAGCATCTTGGGCGCTCAAAGAAGAAGCTTTAATCTGGTGGGAAACAATCATCAAAAATAATCCAGAAGGTGATATCACCTGGGACAGATTCAGAGTGATTTTCCTAGAAAGATTTACTCCTCCCGAAGCAACCGAGAGATTATGTGATGAATTTTCTTATCTAATACAAGGTGACATGACCATTCCCGAATATCATAAGAAATTCAACGAACTTGCTCACTTTGCTCCTCATCTAATTCAAAACCTGAAGAGGAAGAATTTGAGATTTATCAACGGGCTTCAAAGGAAATACCATAATAAAGTATTGGGGCATGTGAAGCTCCCTTTTTTCAGAAATGATTTATATGGCTTATCAGTATGAAGATCTCCATAGGAAAGGAATGTTGCGAGATGAAGAAGAAACCAGTTCTAGCAGCAAAAGAAAATTCGAAGCTGATAGCCCAGAGGCAAGTATGCAGCCTGAGGCCAGCACGAAGGCTGAATTCATAAAGAGGCCAAAGATCAATCAGAAAAAGGTAAAGACAATCATATGCCTAAAGTGTGATCAGCATGGGCATTCGATGAGAAACTGCAGATCTTCGAACAGACGAAAGGATGGCGGGTCTAAATCCGGGATGAATTTTCAAGAAAATAGGAAGTGCAGTCAATGCCATGAGGTCGGTCATCTTTCTAAGGCCTGCCCGTTATTTAGAAAATCTGAGGCAGTACATGTGAATGAAGTGGCAGAAGTGCCTACATCTCCGTCTGCTCAGGAAAGGTCTGATGTTTTAGAAGGCACGCTCAATGTCAAAAACATTCCAGTTAAAGTACTGTTTGACACAGGTGCGTCACGAAGCTTTATTGCAAAGAGTGCAGTCAAGAAGTTGGATTTGAATTTGAAGAAACTCAAAGAGCCAATGACTGTCCGAAATCCAGTTGGAGGTTCCATCAATCTCAGTTGGGTTTGTGCGGTACCCGTCTCCTTTTCTTGCTATAAATTCCCTATTATCTCTGTCGTCATGAATTTTGATGAATTCGATCTTATTTTGGGATTAGATTGGTTAACCAAATATGAAGCAGAGGTTAGATGCGCCGAGAGAGTTGTTAGAGCTAAGATTAAATCTGGGAGTTATATAACCATACCGTGTGAAGGTCAGAATGCTAATAGAAAAGACTTCTGGGCAGCTCTAAATGTTTCTCCGGACCAAATAGAAAATGTCCCTGAAGTCACAGAGAATATTCCCGATCTAGTCAAAGATATCCCTGTCGTCAAAAATTATGCGGATGTGTTCGAAGAAGTTGTTCGTTTACCTCCGCAGAGAGAAATAGATTTCAAGATTGCTTTAATTCCCAATGCAAGGCCGGTAGTTCACGCTATTCGAAGAATGTCCTTGAAAGAGAAGGAAGAATTAGACAATCAAACACGACAGCTAGTATGGAAGGGTCTGATCAGGCCTAGTTTCTCTGATTGGGGTGCAGCAGTGGTGTTTGTCCCAAAATCTGACGGTACTCTACGTCTATGTGTGGATTATCGTGATTTGAACAAACAGACAATAAAGAACAAGTATCCATTGCCGCGGATTGATGATTTGTTAGATCGATTAAATGGAGCACAAGTATTCTCACGAATGGACCTAGCTACAGGATTCCATCAACTTCGAATTGCCGAAGAGTGTGTTCCAATGACAGCGTTCAGGGGCCCCGACTTATTCTACGAGTGGTTAGTAATGCCGTTCGGCTTATGTAACGCTCCAGCTTATTTCGTCGATCTGATGAACAGAGTATTGAATAAATTTGTTCTGGTTTTCATTGACGATATTCTAATCTTCTCTAAATCAAAGGCCGAACATGAAAAGCATCTGGAACAGGTTCTAGAAATTCTAAGACGGAATGTATTGAAAGCCAAGTTTTCCAAATGTATCTTCTGGCAAGATGAAGTGAAATTTCTGGGCCATGTTGTATCGAAAGAAGGAATCGCTGTGGATCCGAGTAAAATCATAGCCATTCAGAATTGGAAGCAGCCCAGTACTCCCACTGAAGTCCTCAGCTTTCTCGGATTGGCTAGCTATTACCGGAAGTTCATTAAAAACTTTTCGAAGATATCTGGTCACTTAACGAAGCTTACAAAGAAGCATTCTAAATTCAAATGGACTCAAGAGAGTGAGGAGGCTTTCGAAGAGCTAAAGTTGAGATTAACTACAGCTCCAGTGTTAACCATCATCGATGGCAACCAGGATTTAAAAGTCTGGACTGATGCGTCTAGAGAGGGCCTTGGCGCAGTGTTAATGCAAAGAGGCCAAGTAATTGCTTATGCTAGCCGTCAACTGAAGCCGCACGAGAAAAACTATGTAACTCATGATCTTGAGTTATTGACTATCATATTCTCTTTGAAAATCTGGAGACACTATCTTCTGGGTGAGAGATTTGAACTGTTTACAGATCACCAATCATTAAAGTACCTGTTCACTCAGAAGGACTTGAATTTGAGACAGCAACGTTGGCTGGAGTTTCTTGCGGCATATGACTTCGAAATTATATATACTCCAGGGAAAGCCAATGTTGTGGCCGATGCATTAAGCCGAAAGAATGTAATGATCGCCAGTTTTATCATCACGACTTCATTGCTAGATAAAATATCTGCTCTTCAGGAGGATGATCACTTCATTCAGAAGATCAGAGGGATAATTCAACAAGGCGAACCCTCGAGTTTTCAAGTAGACAATGATGGGATTTTAAGGCTCAAAGGTCGAATCTGTGTCCCTAACATTCCTGAGCTTCGAAAAGAAGTACTGGATGAATGCCACAAGTCAAAACTCAGTATCCATCCGGGAATAAGCAAAATGTATAATGACATCAAACGCACTTTCTGGTGGAAGTCGATGAAAAGGGACATTTCCTTATATGTTAGCCGATGCCCTACTTATCAGCTAGTCAAAAGCGACCAACAAAAACTGGCTGGATTGTTACAACCACTGGAAGTTCCTGGCTGGAAGTGGGAACATATTTCTATGGATTTCATCGATGGTTTGCCCAGAACCAGGAAAGGAAATGACAGTATTTGGGTGATCGTAGATCGCTTCACGAAGACCGCCCATTTCATACCTGTCAGATCAAATAGAACTGCTCAGAGTCTGGCGCAGATTTACGTCAGGGAAATAGTTAGACTACATGGAGTGCCGCTCAGTATAGTAAGTGATAGAGATACAATATTCACTAGCAAATTCTGGGAAGCATTTCAAGTCGAGCTAGGAACGAAGTTAAACTTGAGCACCGCTTATCATCCTCAGACAGACGGTCAGACCGAGAGGGTAAATCGCATTTTAGAAGATCTATTGCGGGCTTGTGTTCTAGATTTCGGTGGATCATGGGAAGACCATCTGCATTTGGCTGAATTCTCTTATAACAACAGCTACCAGGCAAGCCTGACAATGTCGCCTTTCAAAGCATTGTATGGTAGACCGTGCCGATCTCCTGCTTGTTGGGTCGAGCCTGGAAATAGGCTTGTGTTGGGTCCTGATATGATTCGAGAAGCTGCCGACAAAGTCGATTTTATTAAGAAGCGATTACTCGCCGCTCAAAGCCGACAAAAGAGCTATGCCGATAGAAGAAGAAGAGATATATCCTTTGAAGTTGGCGACTATGTATATTTGAAAGTATCGCCGATGAGAGGAGTTATCCGGTTCGGTAAAACTGGAAAGTTGGCATCCAAATTCATTGGTCCGTTTCCTATTCTGGAACGGATTGGGACTCTCGCATTTAAAGTTAAATTGCCAGATTGGTTGCCTGGAGTGCATGATGTATTTCACATATCTCAACTTCGAAAGCACGTTCATGATCCAGACTTGATCGTGGAAGAAGCAGCTCAGCAGGATATTGAAATTACTCCAGAATTAGCCGTGAGGCGAGAGCCGCTAAAGATCATCGGCAAAGAAACCAAAGAGCTGAGGAACAAGAAGGTTCGCTTAGTCAAAGTGCAATGGAGTGGAGATCCGCGAGATTGTACTTGGGAAACTGAGGAGAGCATTCAGAAAGCTTATCCTAGATGCCGAGTGGATATCTCTGATTGACTCCGGTGCAAGGTACATTTAACCTACTTTGCACTACCATTCAATTCTCTACTCTATTGTTATTTTCTTTCCATAGATGTGCACTTTTAATTATATAGTCTGAATGATTTTTAAGGGGCATAGGATTTGATTAGTATATTTTTGAAGGTTAAAAACAATTGGATTGGTTGTTGTGTTGTGTGATTGTAGATTTATCAAACCACTTTCGACTTTATTCCTTTTCGGGGACGAAAAGTTTTAAGTGGGGGAGATTGTAACGACCCAGAAAATCTGAACCAATTTAAAATTTTTAAATTGGCTAAAATAATGGATTTTAAATATTTAAAATAAATATTTTAAATAATGGCGATGAAAACTGAGTTTGAATCGACATTTGAAAACGAATATAATTAATTATAATTATATATAGAATTGAAAATGGCGCGGTAGTTCGATAATTCGATTTCAAACTTCAATTGAATATACCGGATGCAAAACAATCCGGATTTTAGTGAAACCAAAAACATTAGGATCTAATTGATAATATCTTTCCAACGAATCTGACCAATCGAAATTTGATAGCGGGAATCAAAAGATACGTCCAGTTGAAAATTCTGAATAGTCGCTATGGAATTCAGGCCCTTAAAAATGGACATTTTGCAAATGACCTTGGATTTCGACGAAACCACTTTTGTTGGATCCGCAGGGTCAAGTTATTGTTAGGTTTCAAATTTCATAATTTTTCGAATCAATACGTGAGCGTGGCAAAGGAAAACGCGTTTGACCAGTTTTTGTTGATTTTAATCGACTGGAAATTGGCCATTTTTCAAACGGTCTCAGAATTCGATGAAACTAGTTTTGTTAGGACCGTATCATCGATACGAAGCTAGAAAATATTTTTCTGGAATTTTTCTAGTTAGTATGTGACCCCGGTAATTTGAAATGTACGTTTAAAATTCAATATAGTGATTTAAATGAAAATTCAAAAGGAAACTGATTGTAACGATCAAATCAGCTTGCGATACATATCCCATTGTGTTCGGAATGGGGGTAAAACGCTATGGGCGACAGGCGGTGGGCCTCGTTTCGAGGTCGTATGTGAAAGTCAACTTTATGCAATTAAATTAATTAATAAAATAAATAAAAAATATATATTATATATTTCCCTCCCTCCCTTTATCTCCCGTTCTGGCCCCCCCCCCGATTCATTAAACAGAAAAAAGAAAAAAAAAACCCTAAGCCTATCGAGCAGCCGCCCCCCCCTCAAGCGAACGCCGCCGACGAAGACGAGCCGCCTTCCCAGTTCGAGGCGCTGAAGCATCCGCCCACCCCGAAGCCAACTCCGACGAAGACGAGCCCCCCCCCCCCCCCCGTTCGAGACGCTGAAGCCGCCGCCTTCCCTGAAGCATTGCGACGCCTCCCCGACACCGCCAAGAGCAGCAGCCCCCCCCCCCCCTTCGCAGATTACGGTGAGTATTTTATTTAATTTTATTTTTATTTTTATTCTGTAAATTCGGATTTTGAGGAAGATTAAAAACTGATTTTTAAAGGAAATAAAAACTGATTTTTAAAGGAAATAAAAACTGATTTTTAAAGGAAATAAAAACTGATTTTTAAAGGAAATAAAAACTGATTTTTAAAGGAAATAAAAACTGATTTTATTTTAAGATTTAAAATAGGAAAAGGTTTAAACTTTGAAATAGAAAAAGGTTTAATCTTTTAAAAGAAAAAGATTTGAACTTGCAAAAATAAAGATCATATTTTAAAAAGAGAAAAAGACGGAATTTTTATTAGGTAGGAGTAAGATATGATTTTTGTATTTTTAAAGTAATAAAAATATAATTTTTACATCATAGGAATAACAAAAATATAATATTTATTTTTGAAAAGGCGGAGTATATATTTTTGAAATACAGTTTTTTATATATTGAATAACATAGTAAAAATTCGATTTTTACATATGTAGAGAATACGGGCAACAAAGCGACAAAAAGAGAGATTGGCGAAGATTTTATGCAAAGAAGAGTCGTGGGATTGAATTAGCTATTGGTGAGATTTCTGATTTAAAAATATATATATGTGTGTGAAATGAAAGTGAATTGCTATATATATATATATATACGCCCCTCGTCCACAAACCATGGACGATATTTATTGGTTGAAATTGTTGTGAAAATTGATTGATAGCGAATGATTGTTTGGGATTGTTTGTGATTGATATTGGTTGATTGTGGTTGAAAAATACCCATTTGTGGTTGAGAAATATTTGGTTGAAACCACATAGGATTAGTTTGTGGAAATGAAATAAATATATACATGCCGCCTGCGTGCGAACTAGATGCATGATCCCCATTGTCAAAAACCGTGAGGTTTTAAGGTAGAGCGAGGAACCGTACTAGGGACGGTCCCGGTTTAACTACCCTGCCGTTATGCTGCCGAAATTTTGAATAATATTCGTGTGTTTGAATTATTTTCATTTGCTTAAACTATATTTATTCATTGTATAGAAAACATTCATGTGTTGAATTGATATTCATTCGTTGATTAGAAATTCATGTGTTGAATGGTATTCATATTTTGAAATAAATCGTTTGATAATAAAAATCACATTTTTATCTATATATAGAAACTATAGAAAACATTCATGTGTTGAATTGATATTCATTCGTTGATTAGAAATTCATGTGTTGAATGGTATTCATATTTTGAAATGAATCGTTTGATAATAAAAATCACATTTTTTTATATATATATATAGAAACTATAGAAAACATTCATGTGTTGAATTGATATTCATTCGTTGATTAGAAATTCATGTGTTGAATGGTATTCATATTTTGAAATAAATTGTTTGATAATAAAAATCACCTTTTATCGACTATATGAATTGTGTAAAATAATCTCGTTTTAAAAGAAATTGTTTTATGATAAAAATCCCATTTTTATCACCAACTTGAACTATATAGAAAAATAGTGTTTTGAAATGAATTGTTTTACAATAAAAATCACATTTTTATTGTATGCATAAATCGTTGAAATGTGAAGTGTTAAAAATAGCCACTTGTTCAAAATAAACATATATGAGTTGAAATATTCATTAATTAGCTAATGAAATGATTTGCACCTATTTATGTAACATTAGAATGAATGGTGTTTTTAAACCAAACAGAAATCAAATATGAAGTTGAATAGAAAATGATAAATGATAAGAACTGTATATATATGTACATGCATATTCATTGAACAGGTTATAGCAAAGGGGCTAGAGAAGAGGAATAAAATTTTGTGCCCGACAAATAGGTACACATTTACTGTTTTGTTTGGGTGATGATTTTATGAGCCTGTTGGCTAGCCGCTTGGCTTTTTCTTTTTCTTTTTGAGATTAGAAGGACCGGGAACGCTATTTGCGATTTCCCGATGCTCCCGGTGCAGGGGAGGTTATGGCGAAATTTTCCAAAATTTTAAGGTGTTAGAAAAACATTTGAAGTGAAAACGATATGGAAATCATTGAATGAACTATATTTATATAAATATATAAATATAAATAAAATTAAAACGAAACGAAGCCGTGCAGTTCGTATTTTGAAACCGTGATTTCAAACAACTAATGCGGGAAATCCGACCATTGGATTTTCCCGAAACCTCAACCGTCGGGTACGCCTTGGAATAATCTTTCCAACGGCACCAACCTTGTAAAAATCCAACGGTTGGATTATCCGGAATGTTTAATTCAAATCTGAAGAAAAACAGCGCCAGAAGCGATTATATTTATATATATATAAATATAATTATATATTTAATCGAATAACGACGCTGTAGTTCGTATTTTGAAATCGAAACTTCAAACGATTGTACCGGGAGATCCGACCGTCGGAATTTCCCGAAACTGGAACCGTTGGATTCGTTTTGAAAAGACCTTTCTAATGATGTAAATTTTGTGAAGATCCAATGGTTAGATTTTCAGATATGTGTAAATCAAATCTGAGGAAAAACAGCGCCACGGCCGCCTTATGGCCCGAAGCGTCGTTTTGAATAAAATGGCTATTTTAAAATAAATAAAAATAGCGATAAATAGTTATAAAATATCATAAGCGATATGGAATGGAAATAAACTGAATTTGCTTGATTTATGTGGCTTTTGATGGTTGAATGTGTTTGGTGTGAAAATTACATTAAAGAACACAATTGGTGTTGTCGAATAATTTAACCATTGAAGTAAATTGATTTGAAATTCTAAATATACGTGAATTATTTGAGAAGGCCGAGTTAATTCTCATTTCAAATAATTGACCGACGATTGAAAGTCGAAGATGAAGACGATGGTCGAAGACCGGAGATCTTCACCTCGTTTGGATGGTAACCGAGGTCCTGATTGGGAGGCATCCCGAAATATGGATAATGAGTGGTGATCGTCCAGACGTACGTGGTGATCGATGGGTTTGCGAGGTATTTAGTGCCTCCGGTTTCGTTCAGACCCAGAACGGACTTGTAAATGGACTGTGTGTCTGACATTGGGGTTTATTCTGTGTTGATTGATTTCTGTTAAATATACATCTGTTTGGCGGCGGATAATTTATTCTTTTGCTTAATGCCCTTCTCTGAGACGCACGAGCTCAGGGGTTGTATATCGATGGACATCAGTCGCATGGCATGAATTGCCTGTGTGGCATGCTAAGATGCAGTGATCAGGGCTTCTGTTGAAAAGCAAAGTCTTGTGGTGATGATCAAAGCACCGCCTGTGTGGCGTGGCTTTGTGTATAACGTAGAATCGCGAACCTCACACCCCGGTATGAAACAGAAACGGGAGAGGACATCAAGGAGGGCTTGCGTTTCTTTCTAGCTAGGGTGGTGTCAGTGACCTACCAGCCCTGACATTTATATACTTTTCACCTATGTGGTTGTTGCTGTTGCGAGGCGCCTCGGTTTGATCGGACGATCCGGGTCCGATGGAGTCATTCGTTGGCTCGTTTGCGCCCCAAAGGGCGGGGAAACGTATTGCTCAGGCATTTTAATCCACATCGGTGGACCGGCCCTGACGATCCAAGGGTCACTCGAGCTCTGATCCTGAGACATGGTAGGCTAGATTGTCTCGAATTCGGTAAGGACTATCTTTTGCCTTGGTTCATGACGGAAATCCAATTTCCAAATACGACATCGTGCGGTTTTGATTGTATATATATATATATGGCGACATGATATATGGTACCCATGTCGTCTATGATTGATAGTTATGATTGAAATTGTTTTTGAAACATATAAACACTGGTCATAATACCAAATGCTTTTGTTTTATTCGTATCAATCATATTTTGGCCATTATAAGGTAAAACTCTGTCCTCCGGTTTGCGTTGCATTGTGTGATGGGAACTGAGTCTTATAATGGCTTCATTTTTGTTAAAAGCATAGCGATGTTTAAAAGAAAGATTTGTTTTAAAGCACTGGCAATCCAATGGAGTAAACCCGTTCCACGAAAGTGGCGTGGTCCTGTGATTAGCCATATTATATACGTGTTGAATAGATTTCTCATACCAGTCCCATGACTGACTCGTAGTTTGTTTCACTCTCAAACTCGGGTGCCCCCTTTTTCCATACGGGCAGCCTTGTATTCAGGTTTAGCTGGTTCTTTCTGGATAGCTGGAGCTGAAGATGGATCCTATCATTTATTTCCTTTTATGCTGTTCAGCTCCTATTGTACATATTTTGTTTATTTCCGCTGTAGACATTTATGTATAGCTGAACTGTATTTGTACTAAGTAAGATCCTGTATACGGTGTAACTCTGATGATTACTTTTATCCAGTATATTTTGTTGTTCATTATCTGGTGTATTTATTTAATTCTGTTCTGCTATTATCTGTTTCTGTGTTATATTCCAAAGATAACCTTGTTTCCGTCTAAAACGGGATTTTGGGTCGTCTCATGGACACCCGAATGCGAGGCAGCTTTCCAAGAACTAAAGAAGAGGTTGACTAATGCTCCTGTGTTGACCATCATAGACGGCAATCAGGATTTGAAGGTCTGGACCGACGCCTCTAAGCAAGGTTGTTTCTTTTGTTTTGTGAATTAGCATGTCTGAGATCACATTTTCCTTTAATGAAAAATCTCATTTTAACATGTTATCCCTTAATTATTTAAGGTATTAGTGCGGTGCTGATGCAAAGAGGCAGGGTAGTCACATATGCTAGCCGCCAACTGAAACCTCATGAGAAGAATTATGTCACGCACGACCTTGAACTAATGGCCATTGTATTCGCTCTTAAAATATGGAGGCATTATCTTCTGGGTGAAAAGTTTGAAATTTACACCAACCACAAATCTTTGAAGCACCTTTTTACCCAAAAAGATTTGAATATGAGGCAGCAGCGCTGGGTCGAATTTCTTGCATCATATGACCTAGATATCCTATATACTCCGGGTAAAGCAAACGTGGTGGCCGATGCACTCAGTAGAAAGAATGCAGAATGCAACAACCTCATTATCGCTAGTCTCATTATCACTCCTTCTTTGATTGATAAACTCTCTGCTCTTCAGAAGGATGATAAATTTATTCGGAGGATTATTAGAAGGATTCAGGATGGCGAAACCACAAGTTTCCAGATTGATGACAAAGGGGTTCTGAGGCTATTGGGCCGAATCTGTGTCCCATACGACTCTAAGCTCAGAAGAGAGGTTATGGATGAATGTCATAAATCTAAGCTTAGTGTTCACCCTGGAGTGAGAAAAATGTATCACGACCTCAAGCGTACATTTTGGTGGAGGTCGATGAAGAGAGACATTTTCATTTATGTTGCTAGATGTCCCACTTGCCAACAAGTTAAAAGTGATCAGCAGAAACTGGCGGGTTTGTTGCAACTGCTAGGAGTTCCGGGTTGGAAGTGGGAGGAAATTTCTATGGACTTTATAGATGGCTTGCCTCAAAGCAGAAAGGGCAACGATAGCATATGGGTGATTGTCGACCGCTTAACAAAATCTGCCCATTTTATCCCTGTTCGGTCCAATAGAACAGCTCGAAGTTTAGCACAGCTCTATCTTAAAGAAATAGTCAGACTACATGGGGTTCCCAAAAGCATTGTCAGTGATCGGGATCCATTGTTTACTAGTAAATTCTGGGAAGCTTTTCAAGAGGAACTTGGAACCCAGTTAAATCTAAGCTCTGCCTATCACCCCCAGACAGATAGCCAGACTGGGAGGGTGAATCGTGTTTTGGAAGACTTATTGCGTGCTTGCATTCTCGACTATGGCGGTTCATGGGATGACCACTTGCACTTGGTGGAATTCTCCTATAATAATAGCTACCAAGCAAGCTTGGGGATGTCACCATTTGAATTACTTTATGGCAGGCCGTGCAGATCTCCGGCATGTTGGGTGGAGTCAGGAAATTGATTAGTCTTGGGCCCCGACATGGTTCAAGAAGCATCAGATAAGGTTGACTTGATTAAGAAGCGTTTGTTGACTGCTCAGAGCCGAAAAAAGAGCTATGCTGACCAGCGAAGAAGGAATCTTGAATTCTTTATGGGTGATCGAGTATACTTGAAGGTTTCTCCTCTGAGAGGCGTGATCCGTTTTGGGAAGACGGGGAAGTTGGCACCGAGATTCATTGGTCCATTCCCTATTCTCGAAAGGATTGGTACTCTCCCTTATAGAGTGAAGCTTCCCGACTGTTTGCCTGGGGTGCATGATGTATTTCATGTGTCTCAACTCCGCAAGCATGTGCACGATCCAGATCTGATCGAGGATGAATTAAACCAACAGGTCCTAGATATTGCTCCAAATCTAACGGTGAGAAAGGACCCAGTTAAGATCATTGGCAAAGAAACCAAAATCTTGAGGAACAAGAAGATCAACCTAGTCAAGGTTCAGTGGAGTGGGGACCCGAGAGACTGTACTTGGGAGACTGAGGATAGCATCAAAAAGGCTTACCCCAAGTGCAGATTGGATATCTCCGAGTAACTCTTGTACTAAGGTACGTTTATATCAATTTACATTTTCGACATTAGTTCCTACTTTACTTTGTTTCCTTTTCGAGGACGAAAATTCTTAAGTGGGGGAGATTGTAACGACCCGGAAAATCAGAACCAATTTAAAATTTTTATTTCAAATTATTTGGTGGAAAAATGTGGCAAAAATTTAAAATTTTCAATTTTAAATAATATTAAAGCCGGTGAAAATAGTCAATTTTCAAACGATCTCTGTTTTCGACGAAACCACTTTTGTTGGAACCGGAATGTTGAATCATTGCTAGGTTTAAATTTTTAGAATATTTTGAATTAATATGTGAGCGTAGCGAAGGAAAATGTGTTTGGGTCGTTTACAGTCAAATTTAATCGACTGAAAAATAGCCATTTTTCAAACAGTCTCGGAATGAGATGAAATTAATTTTGTTAGGACCGTATCGTCATAACGAAGCCAAATATTTTTTTTTCTGGATTTTTCTGAGTCCGTATGTGGCCTCAGTGAATTTATTTGTGCGAACAAATTAAATTAATAAAGGATTTAAATATTAATTTAATTAAAACAGGCCGTAGACAGCTGTTTGGGCTGACGAGACCTGGCTCGTTGGGTCCGGAGTATGGGCTATTGGCTAGGGTCATTTTCGTTTGGACAGGAATCAGCATGGTTTGAAAATTTTGGATTTTTTTATAAAATTACATTTAAAACATTATAAAAATAAAAATTAATCAAACCCTAAGCCAATCACTGTTTATCGTCTAAACACAGCCGCCACTCATTCCAATGGTCGATTCTTCCTCCTCCATTTTCTCCCTCCTCTCCACGAATTAATACCCAACGTATACACCTTTTCGAAGAGCTTTCCTCCCTCTATCCTCTCATACCCGAACCACCCCTCCTAATGACCTGTAGCGCCCCCACCGATGACGAGAAGTCGTCGCCGTTTGTGCCTCGTCCAGACCGCAGCTCGCCACCGAGTTGGCCGAGACTCCAGGCGTCGGTGCACCACTCGTAGCCCTTCGACGCGCCGCCTCCCGATCGATCTCTGGTGCTTCGGATTGGATGCAAGATCGAGCTAAAGTTTTGAACCATAGTTGATACCCATGGCCGATTTCTAAATTGAAGAAGAAGGGTATAAATCCTTTTTTATATATATTTTATTAAATAATATAAATGTTCTAACTAAATTTAAGCATAACTCGATCATATTAATTCAGAATAACGTAATTTCTGAAGCGTTGGATTCGTGACGCAGAAGACTATTTTTCCATACTGATTTGGGACATTTCTGAACGAGTATAATTTTTGGCAATAAGCCAAAGCGGATCTATAACGGTGAGATTTCTGAAATTTTAATAATTAAATAAGATAATTATTATTCGCAATCGTTTGGATTTGTATGTATGTCAATATTATGGATTTGCGATGTGGTAATGTAGAATATGTATTGTTGTGTGATTTGTGATGATATTGTGCTGTGTTGAAATAGCTATGTTAGTCCAGTTCTACATTTTAATGTAATCATAACAAAGTTCTCATCTTTATTTTTTATTTTATTTTTATTTCTTTCTATTAAAGTTGAATTTTTATTTTGATTTTTCAAAATAAAAAGCAAAGTTATAATTTTGTTTTGATAGTCAAAATAAAAAGCAAAGTTAGAATTTTAAATTGATTTACAAAATAAAAACAAAGTTTTGATCTTTTTGTTTTCGAATCAAATAAAAACAAAGTTTTGATCTTTTTTGTTTTCAAACTAGAACCAAAAATAAAGTTTTAATCTTTGTTTGAAACAAGGACAAAATAAAGTTTTAATCTATTTGTTTTGAAACAAGAACAAAAAAAAAAAAAAAAGGTCTTAACCTTTTGTTTTGAAAACAAAATAAAGTTCTAACCTTTTATTTATTTTGAAAATAAATTAACGTTAAATCTTCTATTTATTCCTTTTCGAAATAACATAAAAGAAAGTTTGGTTTATGTCATAACATAAAACAAAGTTTAATCTTTTATTTTGTTTTTAAAATAAAAGAAAGTTCGATTTATGTAAGAAATAAAGATTTGATCTTTTATTCTAATTTATAAATAAATAAAGTTTAGAGATTTTGTTTTGATTCACAAAATAAAATAAAGATGGGGCTTTCATTTTGATTCATGGAAATTATACATAAAACCTATTGTTGTGTTAATATAGTTGTAATGACACAAAACCCATTGTTGTGTTAATATAGTTGTAATGACACAAAACCCATTGTTGTGTTAATATAGTTGTAATGATACAAAACCCATTGTTGTATTAATATAGTTGTAATGACTTAAAAAATTACACGTCATATTAATTTAGTTGTAATGACACAAAACCCATTGTTGTGTTAATATAGTTGTAATGACACAAAACTCATTGTTGTGTTAATAAAGTTGTAATGATACAAAACCCATTGTTGTGTTAATATAGTTGTAATGACATAAAAAAATTACATCGTCATATTAATTTAGTTGTAATGACACAAAATCACATCGTTATGTTAATATAGCTATGAAAAAAAAAATCATCGTCATGTTATTGTATTGGTAATGAATCAAAGATTGACATTAAAAATCTATATATATTAGAAATGTTAATACTAGAAAAGATGTTTACATTAGAAATAAAGTTCACTTTTTTTTTTCATTTGCATTTTACAATGCAAGTATTACATAAAAAGATAACATTATTTTCAATGAAAAGAAATAAAAGATAACATTGTTTTCAATGAAAAGAAATAAAAAGATAACATTGTTTTCAATGAAAAGAAATAAAAAGATAACATTGTTTTCAATGAAAAGATATAAAAAGATAACATTGTTTTCAATGAAAAGAAATAAAAGATAACATTGTTTTCAATGAAAAGAAATAAAAAGATAACATTGTTTTCTATGAAAAGAAATAAAAGAAAACATTTACATTTTTCTATGTAAAGAAAAATATAGAGAAAAGGATTCACGTTTCAATGAAGAAAAAAAGAAACATTCACTTTTCCAATGAAAAAGGAGAGAAATTGAAAACAATAAAAAGACATTTACATTTTTATGTAAATAAAAGAATAAGGGAAAAATATCATTTTGTTGAACATTAAAATATACATCATTAAAATATCATTTTTGGTCGCATTAGAATTGGCGAACAAAAATATCATTTTGTTGAACATTAAAATATACATCGTTAAAATATCATTTTTGGTCGCATTAGAATTGACGAACAAAAATATCATTTTGTTGAACATTAAAATATACATCGTTAAAATATCATTTTTGGTCGCATTAGAATTGGCGAACAAAAATATCATTTTGTTGAACATTAAAATATACATCGTTAAAATATCTTTTTTTGGTCGCATTAGAATTGGCGAACAAAAATATCATTTTGTTGAACATTAAAATATACATCGTTAAAATATCATTTTTGGTCGCATTAGAATTGGCGAACAAAAATATCATTTTGTTGAACATTAAAATATACATCGTTAAAATATCATTTTTGGTCGCATTAGAATGGGCGAACAAAAATATCATTTTGTTGAACATTAAAATTATACATTGTTGAAACCATCATTTTTGTCGCATTAGAATTGGCGGACAAAAATGTTATTTCCATAGAGTAATAGGAATAGATTTTAACAAAGGGAAATCGCCAAATAGTTTATATAAATATAAAATATAAAACTAAACGAAACGAGCGCTGCAGTTCGCGTATCGACAATCGTAACTACAAACGAATATATAGAAAGATCCGACCGTTGGATTTTCCAAAAACTAGAACCGTTAGGACCGCTTTCGGAAGAGCTTTCCAACGATATAAATTTCATCAAAATCCAACGGTAAGATTTTAAGATATGTGTAAATCGAATTTTGGTAAAAACAGCGCCAGTGCCGCCCATTGACCCGAAACGTCGTTTATATATTTCGAGCTATTTTTAATAAATAGAAATAGCGATAAATAGTTATATATATATGCAATGTTTTAAACTATAATTATGTGACAATTATTTGAGAAGGCCGAGTTTAACTCATTTCAAATAATTGAATGGTGATTCAATCAAAGATGTAACAAGACGGTGTAGAAGACCGGCGACCTTCACATCGAATGGGCAATGACTCCCGATACCTTGGACTGACTTGCTCCCAGGACTGGGTTGAAGCAGTAATTGTCCGGACGTGTGTGTTGATCGTGTGGATTAGCAAGCACCTTCTTGGTGTCTTCGGTTTCGTTCAGACCCAAAACGGACTTGTAAATGGATGCGTGTCTGACGTTGGAATTCGCTACATGAAATTAAATCGATTTCTATTGATATATATATATATATATGTCTGGTGGTGGAGAATTTATCCTCTACTTAACACCCGGATATGTAGTAGTAGTGATCGATAGCATGGTGTTGAATTGTCAACGTGGCACGCCAAGATGCAATGATCAAGGTTTTGTTGAAAAGCAGGCCTTGTGGCTGATGATCAAAGCATAGCCTGTTTAGGCATAGCTTTGTGTACGTGACTTCGCGAGCCTCACACCCGGTATGAGTCAAAAACGGGATTTGGACTGCAGGGAGTGCACACGTTTCTTTCTAGCTAGAGTGGTGTCAGTGACCTACCAGCCCTGACATTTTACTTATGTGGATTTGGATGGAGGTACCTCAGTTTTTGATTTATTTATAGGCCGGAAGTGGTCATACTATAGGTTCATAGGAACCGGGAAGCGTGTGTTCAGGCATAATTAATCTACTGCCGTTAGGTGGGGACTGGCCCTGAAGATCCAAGGGTTCACCGCGGGGGATCCTGAGGCATTTGCTAGATAGTTAATTTAGTTAAGAATTCTCACACCAGTCCCATGACTGACTCGTAGTTTGTTTCACTTTTGTAAACTCGGGTGCCCTCTTTCCACACGGGCAGCCAATTGACAGGTTTCTAGGTGACCCTTTTTGGTGGGAGCCAACTTTGGGAAGGAAGAAGAAGAAGATCCTTTCGCCATCTTTTATTCTGCTTTTGAGACATTTCTTCTATCTCTTGCTTTGATGTATGTAATAGGATGTGAAACTCTTTCCTTTTCATTTGAGACTTATTTCTCTTTCGTTGAGACTGCTATTATGCTAAGTTGATCCTGTAAACTGCATACTCTGATGATTCTGTTGTGATGTTGATGACAGTTTATTTCTATTGCAATGGTTTATGTGTTATGATATCTATCTGAGATCTGTTTTGTTGTGAATATGTTGTATTCCAAAATGATTATCCTTACTTTCGGCTTATGGAAGTTTGGGGTCATCACATTGACTGCCCGTACAAATTTGGGCACCCAAGAGTTTAGAGTAAAACAAAACAAAATAAACTCTGGGTCAGTCATGGGATAGGTGTTAGTAAACTCCAAACACTTGGTTTAACTTTAAAAATCCTTTTAAAAGAAAGGATAATCGTAAGACTGATCCACACATGAACACAGATGGTTTTTACCTTACGATAACCCAAAGCATTCTTTGAAATCAATATTTGTCTGATATTACAATAGTTTCTAAATACAAGTAATATCAATCTAGCAGAACGCTTGCATCTCACGCTCTACATATATAGTATACAATCAAAACCGTGGGCTCTTATTGGATAATGGATTCCAACTGGCAAGGTATGGAACCACCTTACGATAGTGTATCTCTAGAGAGGAATACATTGGGTTCAACAGGAACATCTTGCAACCCAAGCTAAACATGACCGACCCCTCACTTCACTTAAGAGTACCGAATGTATTGTCAACAACGATTTGGATTAACAACCATTTCCCGAAAGGGACAACATCGATAGATTTAAGAAGCAAAAGAAATTTCTCTAGATCAGGTGACAATACACCCTACTTGGAAGCTAACCACTTAGCCATGTTACTTACCCGATTTTATATCATTTCCCGGTTGTGAGGCTAGAGGTCATAACGTATCTTTTGATCTTCATTCACTTTGAATGTCACATTGTCATACCCACCAAATCACAAATTGATTTCCCTAAACAATTCACAGGTATACAGAGAAGAGAAACAAATTCCTCCGCCACCAAATGTAAATATGTTTGAAGAGATCAACTTACGCGATCCATTTGATATACTCTGTCATACATTCTTCCACATAAGTTGTCCTAGGACTGGACAAACCGAAGACACTATTCTGTAAACAGGACAGCCCTTGCATAACTCTGTCTTCAATTATCTTCATCGTATTTGATCGCAATGCTAATGTCCATATAGAGTGGTTTCCAGATAATGAATCTGATCCCGGTCTCTTCGTGTTGACCATGGAAAAATGGTCAAAAACTTTAATAGTCGGTGATTTAACTACAAAGAAAACATGTGTAAAAACAACAATCTTATTTCTAGATAGAAATTCGATCGATCAATAATCAATCAACATTTATCTCTCTATATTAATTTATCATTAATTTATCCATTTACCTATTTCCTGTTTCCATATACATATATTCTATCTTTCTAAATTTAGAAAATATACCTTATTAATATTGGAAAATGTTTCTGTTTCTTATTTACGTGTAACGACCTGACATTTTGCCCGTCCAAAATCGGTATTTAAACCAACTCTAGACGTCCAAAATGACAGATTGTTATTGTAACACCCCGTGTATTCAATAACCGTGAAAGTCATAAATTAAAGTATAATTAATTTCAAATCAAAGAACTAAGGGAAACGGGATATGCCATTGCGTTCGTCTCGGAAAAATACGCGAAATAGAGTCCGAGTTTTCGAAAAACGGATATCGTATGAAGAAGTTATGGACGAACGAAGTTGGGCGAAAAACCGGAGAAGGGTCAGAATGCACTGGCGCACTTGGGAAGTGCGCCAGAACAAAAATGAACTGGCGCACCTGTGAAGTGCGCCAGTACATTTTTGACCTGGCGCACCTGCCAAGTGCGCCCAGGTCAAAAATGACCTGCTGGCCAGGTCTGGTCTAGCCCTGGCTGGCCAGGTCTGTGTTTGGCCGATTTTCAGAAGCTTGCTTTGTCATTAGGGCTAGGTGGCAGGCTCTAATTGGTCTCTCTTGCGAATGAATGGCTACGATCAATCCAAGCAACATCAATGGTCCTAATCAGTCTATAACCTCTATATAAACAACCCTAGACTAACCCTAATCTATTCATTCAAAAATAAGAACAAAGCCGCCATGTTGCTGAGGAACGACTAAGAGTAGCCGCCAATTGGAGAGAGAGGACTAGGAGGAAAATTCTAAGGCATAAAGCAACTCAATCAAATCAAACCGCATCTTCAAATCCCTAAATTTGAGAATTCGCCTCACCATTGTAAGTAGAGTATTACTTTGGTATGAACAAATAACTGTGTTGGTTTGTATACTTGATTGTGGTGATAAATAATTCATAATTTGTGCGTTACTATGATTCTTATCGATTTGGAATATTGTATACGTTTGGATATCCTCATATTATGTTATAAAGAACTACATGCGGTAGTTCTATGCAAGTATACGTTTGGAATATTCGCAAATTATGCCATCATAATGTGTATTTTTATACAAACATCATTGGAATAAGTTTGGGTTATCATAATCCATATGAAATTATGTTGAAAATTTGGCATCATATATTAAGTCATGCTTTTGTACTAGAAAACCTATTTGCAAACTTATGAATATGACTAGGCCATGATTGATATTTTGCATAATTAAGTCTATATTGTTAACAAGAATTTTATGATGACATATGTGGTACATAGCTAGGTTAGATTCAAAAATCCCTTTTTGCAAGTTTGCATGACTAAAGTAAAAATCATGACTTCATGTTAGAAATATTTATGCCATGGTTATGTGAACAAATTTAACTATACTTATGCCATGCTTATGTTTGACATTATGCCATGATTATGTTTGACATTATGCCATGCTTATGTTAGAAATATTTATGCCATGCTTATGTTTGACATTATGCCTAAATAAAAAATATAGGTTCATGTTGTAGTTATGACTATGTGTCAATAATGATACCCAATTTAGATTCTTAACATAACTACAAGTTTACATGCTTTGATTCATGTCACCTATGCTTTATGACCAAAGTATATGTCACTACTATGCAAGTACACCAGTTTCTATTTTGTATTTCCAACGTCATATTGCAAGTTCATGCGCTCACATTCCCCTTTTTGTGTATGTAATCACGCTTTAAGCCTCCCCTTTCGCATGGCTAAGTTGGGCTTTAAAAGGCTAAGCCCAACATATATATAATAAACGGACGTGTTAAACGGGGGAAAATAACGTTGGGTTAAAATCACTAATGAATGAAAATATAAAATAGAAGGGCCCAAATTCAAGTATGGGTTGGGCCCATGATTGGTGTAACCTTTACACCATTAACTTAATAATGGGCCGCAAATATTTACATATAAGAAAATAAAGAAGAAAGACAAAATATGTAAATGTAGAACATACGATGTGTTTAACCCGAGGTTGGATTGAGTTGTGATGTAAACCTGCCCGGAACCGCCCGGCTGTCCAGTAGTCACAACAATACCTATCCAATGTGGGAGGTTAAACATGGAGCCCAATAAGGACCCGAGGTTAGACTGAGTTGTGGCGTAAGACTGCCCGGAACCAACCGGCAACAGGCAGCCACAACAATACCTGTCTAATGTGAGAGGTCGGGGCCTTAATAAGACAATTAAGGCTGAGTCAGGATTGTTAGGATTAAGTGAAACAAAGACTTAATCAAAATGGAACATGCTAAACTAAATGGACTGGTGGGGGTTACGTTAGAAAACACTTAACCAACTTAGCATGTTGGCTAGAGATAGAAAACCTAGTAACGGGGGACCCTTTTCAGCAGTAACCCTAGAAGGTGTATCAGGATACCCTAAAACTAGGCAGGGTGGGGCACGATTACTGGGCTGATTGTAAGAGGTCAAATCGACGGCGGTGGTGTAGCAGTGTAGGTTCTAACGGGGTGCGGGCGTGCACACACTCCGGCGCAGAAAAATAAGGCACTGGACACCAGTAGCATACCTGTGCACTCTAGGATTGTGTCGGGCCGCCACCATAGGACTTGATACACCCCATGGTGGGACCAGCATAGGTAACTACAACATCGGGGGCCGTAAGACACATGTAACTATGCGAGTAGGAGCCGATCATCATAGAATGGATCACATCACCCTGTTTATGGGGTGCCAATTGGAAACTAGTTTATATGGGTTCAGAGATTTACATGGGGTACGATAGTATATTCGACCCTAGACAACTTAACCAAGTTTATAGTACTTTCCCACTTCTTGTTTATACTTATCATACCCAGTTCTTTATCCATAGACAAAATAGTACTAGACTTACTCAGGCTTTATGTCTGACTCTGCTTTTCTTTCGTCTTCTTTTCTTCCGTTCCCCCCCCCCCAGGTCCACAGGGAGGGAACACAGCAGCTTGACCAGCCTTAACATCCAGCTTGAAGAAGAGAAATGTATTGCTTGGACTTTCCTGTTTTGAACTATGGCTTTGGACAATCCACTATGGGGACTTTTGCAGTTTATGTATGCTTTATTTATGCTTCTTTAAATAATGTACTCAAGACAGATTATGAAAGTGTTATGTTATGTTTTTGGGAAAAGATGTAAGACAATCATGGTGATGTTTTGTAACACGTATTTGACTTTATGAAATAAAAGTTGTTGTTTTTCCGCTGTTTACAAATATGTGTTCTTATATCTGTCTTGTATATCTGTGACTGATACTTATAAACCTCCACCAAAATTAGGGCATTCCCTTTGAGAGTGACCCTAACGGAGGTGGGGTGTTTCACTTGGTATCAGAGCATAGGTTTACCAGATAAGATAAAAAGTTTTGAAAAATTATTTTCAAAAAGGAAATTTAAAGAAGCATTTTTAAAAAGAAAAATATTATTTTATTTTAAAAAGGCAAAGTCCACCCCCAAAGCCATAGGTACTATCTCTTATCCTTCGTTTTGAATCTATCCTTTTTGTTTCAGCATGTCCCAAGAACTTAACTTGCCGGAAGGGGTGCCAATACCTGGTTAGTTTAGACGGTTCTTAGAAGGAAGAGCCACTCAGCCAGGTCCTACCATTCCTCCTCCCCCAGCTGAAGGAAATCATCCAGCTGCAGCGGCGCCTTTTCCTCCACCTCCTCCATGGGGAAACACTTTTGCTAAGATATGTAAAGATTTTAAAGCTATGGGAGGAAAGGATTTCCATGGAACTGAGTCCTTCGTGGCAGCTAGGAATTGGCTGAAAGAAATGGAGGACCTATTCATCATCTTTGAGGTAGAAGATAGACAAAAAGTACAACTGGCAGTATGGCTATTGAAGGGCGAGGCTTCCTACTGGTGGGAAGTCACTAATGCTGAAAGACTAGTGGAGACATGGGAGGACTTTAGGGCAAGGTTTGAGACTAAATTTCTCTCAGATGCGGAAAGAAGTTTGCAGTTGGAAAAATTCTTATTTCTTAAGCAAGGGGACAAGACAGTCAGAGAATATGTGAATCAGTTCGATGAGCTGGCTAGGTTTGGGCTTGACCTAGTCAACACCCCGCACAAGAAGGCTCTCCGTTTCGTCAAAGGGTTGAATGAGCCATTACACAGTTTGGCCATGACCCATATACCCATGGGAGCCACGTATGAAAGATTGGTGCAAATGGCATTGCTAAATGAAGAGGATAAGGGCAAGAAGGAGACAAAGGCAGAAAGCTCTCAAGGGAAGAAAGAGGGTTTGCAGCCTAAGAAGACAGACTTTAAGAAGGGTGGGAAAGGCAACAAAGAGAAGAGGAAGTGCAATTTCTGTGGCAAAGTGGGGCACTTAGTAAAGGACTGCCGGAAAAAGAAGGCCAAGGAGAATGGTGGGTGTTTTTCTTGCGGTGAGACAGGCCACAGGGCTAAGGACTGCCCAAAGAAACGAGGACAGGGGCAAAGGGCTGGATCCACCCCAGGGGCACAGGTTCATGTGCTGGAAGCGCCACCTCTGCAACAGCGAGGTATAAATACTTCTGTAGAAAGCGTAGTTTATCTTTATGATCACCCCGTTCGCACTTTATTTGATTTTGGCGCATCACACTCCTTTATCTCGTCTGCTTTAGTAGAATCTCTGCACCTAAAAACTAGTATGGTAGAGGACCCCTTAATTGTTTCAAACCCAATTGGGGGCCCAGCTCATTTGTCCATGATCTGTGTGGGATTGAAAATTTCTATTCTAAGTGTAGAATTTCAATGTAGTGCCTTTGTTTTGGGCTTTTCGGGTTATGGTTTGATTTTGGGTATGGATTGGCTATCCAGTAACGGGGTCATCCTTGATTGTGAGAAAAGGGTTGTTAGGCTCCTAACCCAGCTCGGTAATACTTTGGAAATTTCTTGTAATCCCTCGTATGCGGTTATGCTTAGTTATCTTGAATCGCTAGATGCCTCTGTTGAAAATTTGCAATCAGTTAGAGTGGTCCGGGAATATCCGGATGTCTTCGAAGAGGTGAAGGGCTTGCCTCCGAAGCGGGAAATAGACTTCCGCATATATCTTGTAGATAATGCAAAGCCCGTTGCGTTGCCCGTTAGACATATGGCTCCACGGGAAAGGAAAGAGCTTAGTAAACAGATTAAAGAGCTTCTAGAAAAGGGGTTCATTAGGAGGAGCATTTCAGAATGGGGCGCTCCAGTGGTGTTCGCTACAAAGGCGGATGGTTCACTCCGTCTATGTGTTGACTATAGGGAGCTCAACAAGCTAACGAAAAAGAATAGGCACCCTCTCCCTAGAATTGACGATTTATTTGACCAGCTTGTAGGAGCGTCTGTTTTCTCCCAACTCGATTTAGCAACCGGTTTTCATCAGCTAAGGGTGGCTGAAGATAACATCGATAAAACGGCGTTCAGAACCCCAGACGGCTTCTTTGAATGGCTTGTCATGCCTTTCGGCTTGACAAATGCACCTGCTTACTTCGTGGACCTAATGAGTAGGGTATTTAGAGATTTCCTCAACAAATTCGTAGTGGTCTTCGTAGACGATATCCTTATCTTCTCAAAGAGTGAAGAGGAACATGCTCAGCACTTAAGGGAAATCATGGAAACTTTGCGAGTCCATCAACTAAAAGCCAAATTCTCCAAATGCCACTTTTGGAGAGAAGAGGTGAGGTTCCTTGGGCACATAGTATCCAAACAAGGGTTAGCAGTGGACCCTGCGAAGGTAGTGGCGGTACAGGATTGGAAGACACCAAGGAATGCAACTGAGGTCCGAAGCTTTCTAGGACTAGCAGGTTTCTATCGAAAATTTATAAGGGATTTTGCGAAAATCTTAGCTCCACTCACGAAATTGACTAAGAAGAATCTAGTGTTCAATTGGGACTTGGATTGCGAGTTTGCTTTCCAACGACTGAAAAGGGCTCTCACAACAGCCCCAGTTCTGACGCTGCCAGATGGGAGCAAGATGTTTACTGTTTATATGGATGCATGTGGGACAGGGCTAGGCGCCGTCTTAATGCAAGAAGGAAGGGTAGTAGCTTATGGCGGGAGGTAGTTGAAAGTGCACGAAAAGAACTACCCAACCCACGATCTTGAGTTAGCCGCCATCGTCTTTGCACTCAAGTCTTGGCGACACTATCTCCTAGGTGAGAAGTTCGAACTTTACACTGACCATAAATCGTTGAAATATCTTTTCTCGCAGAAAGATCTTAACTTGAGGCAACAAATATGGATGGAGTTTCTTGCCTCGTACGACTTCGAAATCTCCTACACTCCGGGCAAAGGCAACGTAGTGGCAGACGCGTTGAGCCGAAAGAAATTGACCCTAAGCCCGTTGTTTGTTGAAAGACAAAGCCTAGAGTTTATAGCCAGCTTCGACTTTAGGCCTTCCTCCGATTTCGTACCAGGCTTGCTAGCATCTCTCGAAGTGCGCCCAACTTTAGTGGATTCAGTAGGGACAACACAACGCGAAGACCCTCAGCTTGTGGAAATAATTGATAGGCTAATTAGGGGTGAGACTTCAAGTCACCTCAACAGATACTCCATCGACGATAAGGGATTGCTAAGGCGAGACGGAAGACTATGCGTCCCACAGACAAAAGATTTCATAAAGAAGGTTCTCGAGGAAGCACATCACTCCAAGATGACGATACACCCAGGCGGAGATAAAATGTACAAAGACATAAAAAGGACTTTCTTCTGGAACGGCATGAAAAAGGACGTGGCAGAGTTCGTTTCTAAGTGTATGGTGTGCCAACAGGTTAAGGCGGAACAGAAAAACCTGGCGGACTGCTACATCCTTTGCAGGTCCCGCAGTGGAAGTGGGATAGCATCTCAATGGACTTCATCGATGGGCTGCCTAGGTCTAGGAGAGGCAACACTAGCATTTGGGTAATAGTGGATAGGCTTACTAAAAGCGCCCACTTTTTACCTGTCAAAAGTAAAAGAACTGCCTCATCCCTAGCATCACTTTACCTTAAGGAAATCGTGCGACTCCATGGAATACCATCTAGCATTGTTAGTGACCGAGACCCCATCTTCACCAGCGAGTTTTGGCGGAGTCTGCAAGAAGCAGTAGGAACGCAGTTATGCTTGAGCACAGCCTATCATCCCCAAACCGACGGCCAAACAGAGAGAGTGAACAGAATTTTGGAAGACCTCTTAAGGCTATGCGTCCTCGACTTCGGAGGGACATGGGAAGACCACCTTCCTTTGGTGGAATTTGCCTACAACAACAGCTATCAAGCAACCATCGGAATGGCGCCCTTCGAAGCTTTATATGGAAGACCGTGCCGATCGCCCACTTGTTGGTGGGAGTCTACTGATAAGCTCATACTTGGACCAAATATGATCCGAGAGACTTCAGAGAAAGTAGACTTAATACGAAGAAGGATGAAGACGGCCCAAGACAGACAAAAGTCCTATGCCGACAAGAGAAGGACCGACCTTGAATTTGAGGTTGGAGACAGAGTTTTTCTCAAGGTATCACCGCTAAGAAACGTTGTTCGTTTTGGAACCACAGGAAAGCTAGCACCAAGGTTCGTAGGGCCATTCCCTATCATCGAGAAAATTGGGAAAATGGCCTATAGATTAGAGCTACTCGAGAAGTTGGCTGGAGTCCACAACGTTTTTCACGTTTCACATCTCCGAAAATGCCTACATGAGTCTGCTGAAGTGGTAGAGCCAAATATCCTCGAAGAGGCCGAAGTGGAACGCGAAGCAACCATAAGAAAAGTTCCAACACGCATATTAGGAACGGAAGGGAAGAAACTACGCAACCGTGAAGTCAAGCTCGTCAAAGTTCAATGGAGCGACGCCGAGGGAGACGCGACTTGGGAAACTGAAGCTAGAATCCGCACAGCCTACCCTTTTCTGTTCGAGGGTACATCCTTGATCTTTCCTTTTCCTTAAGTTGCGCTTTTTATCTATCTTTTTAGGTATACTTCCTCGACCTTATCTTTTAGGTAGAAACCCTTTGGATGGGAACATGTAATTGAAACATGTTATGGATGATGGTTGCAAGTGGTTGCAAGTGATTGCTGGTGGTTGCTCGTGGTTGCATATACACACACAATCTAGGTTTTAGATCGGCTCAGTCACTTCATATTGCATATGCATATATGTTTGCATTCATATGTGGTTGAACTTTAATGTGTTGTCGTGTGGATGCTGCATTTGTATTGAATGATTGTGCACTCATGTAGAATCAAGAATAGGAAAATTTGCATACATAATGGATTCATGGCACTTACATAATTCGCATTAAGGAGGTCAACTGAATCAGTAGACCGCCTGATTTTGCATTAGATAAGTACATGTACACACACACTTCGCATATGATCATGAAGCATTAGAAGTCTTTTAAGGACAATGGATGCTCGTGTTTGATGGATGAGTAGATGGATGATTGGATGTTAGGATATACATTCCTCCTAGCTTGAAGATTTCGGGGACGAAATCCTTTTAAGTGGGGGAGAATGTAACACCCCGTGTATTCTAAAACCGTGAAAGTCATAAATTAAAGTATAATTAATTTCAAATCAAAGAACTAAGGGAAACGGGATACGCCATTGCGTTCGTCTCGGAAAAATACGCGAAATAGAGTCCGAGTTTTCGAAAAACGGATACCGTATGAAGAAGTTATGGACGAACGAAGTTGGGCGAAAAACCGGAGAAGGGTCAGAATGCACTGGCGCACTTGGGAAGTGCGCCAGAACAAAAATGAACTGGCGCACCTGTGAAGTGCGCCAGTACATTTTTGACCTGGCGCACCTGCCAAGTGCGCCCAGGTCAAAAATGACCTGCTGGCCAGGTCTGGTCTAGCCCTGGCTGGCCAGGTCTGTGTTTGGCCGATTTTCAGAATCTTGCTTTGTCATTAGGGCTAGGTGGCAGGCTCTAATTGGTCTCTCTTGCGAATGAATGGCTACGATCAATCCAAGCAACATCAATGGTCCTAATCAGTCTATAACCTCTATATAAACAACCCTAGACTAACCCTAATCTATTCATTCAAAAATAAGAACAAAGCCGCCATGTTGCTGAGGAACGACTAAGAGTAGCCGCCAATTGGAGAGAGAGGACTAGGAGGAAAATTCTAAGGCATAAAGCAACTCAATCAAATCAAACCGCATCTTCAAATCCCTAAATTTGAGAATTCGCCTCACCATTGTAAGTAGAGTATTACTTTGGTATGAACAAATAACTGTGTTGGTTTGTATACTTGATTGTGGTGATAAATAATTCATAATTTGTGCGTTACTATGATTCTTATCGATTTGGAATATTGTATACGTTTGGATATCCTCATATTATGTTATAAAGAACTACATGCGGTAGTTCTATGCAAGTATACGTTTGGAATATTCGCAAATTATGCCATCATAATGTGTATTTTTATACAAACATCATTGGAATAAGTTTGGGTTATCATAATCCATATGAAATTATGTTGAAAATTTGGCATCATATATTAAGTCATGCTTTTGTACTAGAAAACCTATTTGCAAACTTATGAATATGACTAGGCCATGATTGATATTTTGCATAATTAAGTCTATATTGTTAACAAGAATTTTATGATGACATATGTGGTACATAGCTAGGTTAGATTCAAAAATCCCTTTTTGCAAGTTTGCATGACTAAAGTAAAAATCATGACTTCATGTTAGAAATATTTATGCCATGGTTATGTGAACAAATTTAACTATACTTATGCCATGCTTATGTTTGACATTATGCCATGATTATGTTTGACATTATGCCATGCTTATGTTAGAAATATTTATGCCATGCTTATGTTTGACATTATGCCTAAATAAAAAATATAGGTTCATGTTGTAGTTATGACTATGTGTCAATAATGATACCCAATTTAGATTCTTAACATAACTACAAGTTTACATGCTTTGATTCATGTCACCTATGCTTTATGACCAAAGTATATGTCACTACTATGCAAGTACACCAGTTTCTATTTTGTATTTCCAACGTCATATTGCAAGTTCATGCGCTCACATTCCCCTTTTTGTGTATGTAATCACGCTTTAAGCCTCCCCTTTCGCATGGCTAAGTTGGGCTTTAAAAGGCTAAGCCCAACATATATATAATAAACGGACGTGTTAAACGGGGGAAAATAACGTTGGGTTAAAATCACTAATGAATGAAAATATAAAATAGAAGGGCCCAAATTCAAGTATGGGTTGGGCCCATGATTGGTGTAACCTTTACACCATTAACTTAATAATGGGCCGCAAATATTTACATATAAGAAAATAAAGAAGAAAGACAAAATATGTAAATGTAGAACATACGATGTGTTTAACCCGAGGTTAGATTGAGTTGTGATGTAAACCTGCCCGGAACCGCCCGGCTGTCCAGTAGTCACAACAATACCTAGCCAATGTGGGAGGTTAAACATGGAGCCCAATAAGGACCCGAGGTTAGACTGAGTTGTGGCGTAAGACTACCCGGAACCAACCGGCAACAGGCAGCCACAACAATACCTGTCTAATGTGAGAGGTCAGGGCCTTAATAAGACAATTAAGGCTGAGTCAGGATTGTTAGGATTAAGTGAACTAAAGACTTAATCAAAATGGAACATGCTAAACTAAATGGACTGGTGGGGGTTAGGTTAGAAAACACTTAACCAACTTAGCATGTTGGCTAGAGATAGAAAACCTAGTAACGGGGGACCCTTTTCAGCAGTAACCCTAGAAGGTGTATCAGGATACCCTGAAACTAGGCAGGGTGGGGCACGATTACTGGGCTGATTGTAAGAAGTCAAATCGACGGCGGTGGTGTAGCAGTGTAGGTTCTAACGGGGTGCGGGCGTGCACACACTCCGGCGCAGAAAAATAAGGCACTGGACACCAGTAGCATACCTGTGCACTCTAGGATTGTGTCGGGCCGCCACCATAGGACTTGATACACCCCATGGTGGGACCAGCATAGGTAACTACAACATCGGGGGCCGTAAGACACATGTAACTATGCGAGTAGGAGCCGATCATCATAGAATGGATCACATCACCCTGTTTATGGGGTGCCAATTGGAAACTAGTTTATATGGGTTCAGAGATTTACATGGGGTACGATAGTATATTCGACCCTAGACAACTTAACCAAGTTTATAGTACTTTCCCACTTCTTGTTTATACTTATCATACCCAGTTCTTTATCCATAGACAAAATAGTACTAGACTTACTCAGGCTTTATGTCTGACTCTACTTTTCTTTCGTCTTCTTTTCTTCCGTTCCCCCCCCCCCCAGGTCCACAGGGAGGGAACACAGCAGCTTGACCGGCCTTAACATCCAGCTTGAAGAAGAGAAATGTATTGCTTGGACTTTCCTGTTTTGAACTATGGCTTTGGACAATCCACTATGGGGACTTTTGCAGTTTATCTATGCTTTATTTATGCTTCTTTAAATAATGTACTCAAGACAGATTATGAAAGTGTTATGTTATGTTTTTGGAAAAAGATGTAAGACAATCATGGTGATGTTTTGTAACACGTATTTGACTTTATGAAATAAAAGTTGTTGTTTTTCCGCTGTTTACAAATATGTGTTCTTATATCTGTCTTGTATATCTGTGACTGATACTTATAAACCTCCACCAAAATTAGGGCATTCCCTTTGAGAGTGACCCTAACGGAGGTGGGGTGTTTCAGTTATTGGCTTACACAGTTTAAACAGAATAAATGGAGAATCAATAATTGCAGTGGAATAAAAAAATTCATGTAATATTAGAGTTGTATACAATATTTTGGTACAGCAGAAGCAATGTAAATTTATACATGAATTTTAAATAAACAAGTTTACTGATTTGTCAAGCTAAGTGCGCACAAGCGTCTTCACATCTCCACGTTCTCTCTAGTTTGCGGGCTGATATCTTTAAACCCGGAACACTTGGGGCCTGACCCGAGTGTCCCATGCAAAATAACCAAAACACCCGAGTCAGGATTAATCTTTGTTCAAGTAAACAACATCAATAAACACTAAAATATACTAGTTAATCCTAAATTTACATGCAATGCTATATCCAAACTATTAGTACAGCATGGTTATTCTTCCAAGCGAATATAAGTTTGTTATACTATCAAGACAATATGACTTTCAGGTTTAGATCAAAAGGGGGAACAATGCCCTTTTGTTTCAAAAGAAGGCAAAGCACAGTCTATAAATTTATGTACATAAATGCAAATTGAAAGCTCCTTACTACAACAAGGAGAGTGCATGCCGAACGACAAATTTATACTTTCAGGGTACATTGTATTAGTGTGCATGAAATAATAAAGGGATAAATAATCAAAACAATGATAGCACAACCCAATTACCAAAAAAAAAAAAAATTCAATTTCAAGCTATCCTACATCTCCTTCATATATATATCTATGTATGTATGTTTATACATGGTGCAAGGAACAGGGGTGAATGGCAACAAGGCAAGGAACAGTGGTGCATATATTGATTCTTACATTTCAATTCATGACCATGCATATAACTATAATGGATGGCCTGGCAATATATATAATTGAAAGGACGTAGCAATACAATGGAACGCAAGCTTATAAGAATAATGGTCATGGCAACTACAATTCAACAACATTCTTGTCATGCGCAAGTGTATGTATAAAAAATCATCATGGAAACCCCCACAACATTTCAGCACTAAAGCACAATGTCACAATCAGTTAATCATAACTGCAGGGTTTAAAACAATAAGTATTTAGTGTAAAGTGTTGTGTTAATCATATTACTGCGTCAGGTGTTTAATTAAGTGGTCATTGGGATGGACTCAGAAGCAACACTCCAAATCAATATATAACAAAATCACAGAGCAACCAGGAAGCAGCCAAAAACAAATAAAATCACTATTATACTTTAGTTTGTATTGATGTTGAACTTGCGCAAAGAAATCGTGAGATAACTCACCATAATGCAGCAGCAATGGAAAATTGGGCGATGGTGAGTTGAGGTCGACCTGGAGCTCTAGTCGTTGCTGTCCTAGTGCTTCTGTTGTTTTGTTGCAGCGTAGGCCACTTCGGATCTGGAGGCAGAGGGTGCTGTCTCAAAGGAGGCGAGCAGCTTGGAGTTTTCTGGGCTTCGAGATGGGTCTTGCGGAGTGAATTTAGAGGTGTCCATTGTTTTCAATTTGAGGAGCTATAAAGGAATGATTTATTTTTTTGAAGGATGTGGTTTGGTTTAAAGACAGCAGAGGAGGCTACGAATGCTGGTAGAAAGGAAACGATGGAGGCCATTGATTTTTGAATTTGGGAAAAAGGTTTTGTGGAAATAATCTAATCGGCTGAATAAAATAAAAGGGATCGGTAAAAGAAGAAAGTGGACACATGGTAGAGACACAATACAAGAGACGGACGCGTGGGGTTATCTTCAAAAGTCCATGAACATGTGTAGCCAATTTTAATTAGAATCAACAAGTGTTAAAACCACAGCCAGGCAACAACTGGCCAAACAATCCAGCACACTATGATTTTTAATTTTGAAGTTAGGCTGAACAAAAGAGCACGGTCGAACCAACCTTAATTGTGAACTGTGTACAACGTTGTTTACGTGTTTCAAACACATTATAAGTCAACCGCTACTGGTCATAAATTAAATTTGAATGTTAACGCAAAATACACAAATTATTATTAATATTCAATTTCTTTTTTTTCTTTTTAATCAACCGTATTTCAAATTGTTCGCCGTCCTTTACTGCTTATGTTTCAAAGTCAAATAAATAAATTTTCTAAAATCCAATTGTCGATGACAAAACATATCTTCATTAAGTCCTAGAATAAAATTTTGTTTCAAAGGTTTATTTTAGCTTTAACGTTAAATTCAAGCACTTCAAATTTGTTGATAATGTTTCTTTAAACAAAACATTCATATAGGATTAAATTTACAAAAGGTATTTTCATTTATAAGTTTATTCAACTATGTTCAACAATGATTTTAGCCCATATTCTATTATCGGAACCCGTATATAAATATTTATTTCAACGTCAAATCTTAATTTAAATTATATTTAAGATGTAAATTTTTTTTGTTTACTAATGCTAAAATTCTTGGGCCGTTACAATCTCCCCCACTAATATCTTTTCATCCTATAAAAGGAGAGTTGTAAATTTAAACTTAAGTAAAACAATCCTCCCATATAAAATTTTAGTGAACAAACACTTATCATTTCTAGCAATTTTGAGAGTGTATCAAATAATTCATAAAAGTTCTAATCACAAAATTTTATACACTTAAATTTGTAAAGCTTTTATATCAATCCTTTATTTATACAAAACTTAAATTATTACATTGAAATTTAAATAAGAAAATTTGCTATATTTTAAAACATTTGAAAGTCCCAAAACGATTTCTTCGAACTTAGAATCTCATTTTCAATTCAAATCAGAGAAATACTACATATTTTTTTCATATAAAGAATCAAACTTTACTTCAGGATTTCTGTTCGACGCTAGTCTATGAATCAGAAAAGCGCGAATTTTAAATTAAATTCTGCAAGCATACAGGTGTGTAGCATACAGGTCGAACACAGGGAGGTAAATTAAAATCAAATTATTTATCTAATCTCTTGGGCGAGTTAGACGAAGCCTGGAGATTTTGTTGAAATATAAACAAACTGAAATTGCAAACTTAGGATTATCGTTGAATCTAATCAACAATTAATCACTAAAGAAAGTAAATTGCAAAACAAGAACAACAATTCAGAAAATAAAAGTGCAGAATAAGAAGAACAACAAAAATAAAATTAGGCTTGTCGTTGAAACTAATCAATCGACTAATCACTAATGAAACAAATGTAAAATACAATTGGTGCTCTTCCAAAACTAATTGTGAAGACAACACCTATTGCTAAGAAAGAAAAAATGCAGAAATAGTAAAAAGGAAGAACTTTTATTAATGGAGAAGAGAATACAGAATAATGGATGGTGGCTACAATGATACTACAAGGGTATATATAGGGGATAACCAAACCCTAACCCTAATACAATGATAGATGGGCCTTAGGGAATTTACACAAGAGTTTACAACGAGAGTCTAAAATGGGCCTTAGTTAAATCAATTAAATTTTTGGCCTTTCTTCTTTTCCTCTTGGTTCTTTGACAAAACTCCTTTAATTCAAGATGTGCATGGCCTCTAAATCAGTTATTTTCTTGTCCAACAGCAGCCAGATGTGGGATCATCATCTACAGTTCTTCAAAATATAAATATATAGTAATCTGATCTCTATTTCTCTAATTTTTTGGTTGCATGCGGGCTGGGTTGGAATATCTGTAAAAGTAACAAAACAATACCCAAGTAATATTTATTTACATACAAATGATAAGATATAAGAGCATAAAATAAACACATTTCTATGTCAATCAAATACCCCCACACATATCTTTTACTCGTCCTCGAGTAAAACAAGAAATGAAAAACCAAACTAGATAGGTCACACTTTCGTAGGAAACACGATTGCATTGAGCGTATGCAACAAGCCGTTAAACCTCTAGGTGTCCCTAGTAGGACGAGTGGTGTCTCGTGAGGGTTTTCAGTGGATACTACCCACAAAATCCAAATGCAGTATGCTATGATTCTAATGAAACTACATGAATGCAAAATAAAAAACAAAAAAAATGAAAACAGGACTTGTTTCTGAAGTGGTACAACAAATTAAATTAACAATTTATCGTCAGTTGATTTTATTTTAGATACCTCAACTTGTCACAAATTTTCAATATAAATCAAGTTTTCAAATGTTAAATTCCAGTTTGGCTAGTTAGTTTGGTCAATAACATAGTGCAGCCATGAAATAAATTCTTAGTTTGCTTGGCACATTTTGTAAAGTGGTATTCTAATTTTCTCATGTATGGCTAGTCAAATCAATAAGGCCAAGAAGTGTTTGGGCATCATCGCTTATTCTTTATTCTATAAAATTTTAAAATTTATGACTAAGTACATACACCTAACTTAGAAGACCAAGGTTTACCACCCATACACTGCATCGTGGACTAACGGAGAGTGGGTAAAGAGCTTGGCGGATTGTGCAGGCCGACTTTGACTTTGTCAACAACGTGTCGGTAATCCTTAGGTGTCCAATCTCATAAAATGAGACCAAGATATTCCAACGCTGACTTTGTCAACAACGTGTCGGATAGAGCTTGGCGGGTTTGCACACCAACGCTCGATATACAAGCAATGTTGGATACCCTTGGATTACTATTATTATTATTGAATTTATAAGCACAAAAGAGAGTTATGCGAATTCAACTTAACACAACTTAGTTTTTAAAAATTCGAAAAGCCAACATAAGTCTTTTAAGTCCTCCACTTATTTAAACAAAGTCTATAATATAGAATAGATTTCATGGCCATCACCTAAGAATCTCCCTATGTACCGGTTATACTATTATTCCTCAAAATTAAACTTTTCATTATATTTCTTATTCGATCTAAGTTGAGAGAAAAAAATACTATCAACTGACTAATAATTGTTAACTTATTTTGCTGTATCAATCTAAAACGAGTCATGTTTCAAAAAAAAATGGCATGTTAGTATGATCTAAATGCATGATGGTCCTACATGAAAAGAAAGGAAGAAAAATTAGAGAAAAATCAAAAGAATGCAATGCAGACTCCCCCCACACTTGAACTAAACAGTGTCCACACTGTAAACATTTCCTAAATTTGAATGATCGTACCCAAAGGTGTATTAGATGCAAAATGATTTGTAGAATAAGATGCAATCTAACTATATATAAGAATGGATCATATATACAATGATATATGTGTTTACGATGCACGCGATGCAAAGAATACCACCATCTTTTTCCCCCACACTTGGTTCTTGCCCTATGAGTACCATTCCCACTGTGTCTAGACATGTTTTCTAACAAGCAAGAGTTTTTGAAAACCATTTCATCTTTATACCTCGATTTGTAGTTCAGGAGATAAATATCCAGGGTCGTCCTAACCTGAAGTTTTTCAACCAAGCCAGCATTCCAAAAGTAATTCATGTATTCAACAAATTTGTCAGTGTAATTTTTCAAAAATTTGTGATCGTATATAAATTCAGTGAAATTTAAAATCCGAGTGTTGTTCAAGACTATGTGATCACATTTCTCATCATTAACTGACAACGTATTTTTGACACTGATAATTTCAAGTTTGTTTGAAATTTCCTCAAAGTTAAAATTTTCGAACTCATGATGTGAATCTATTTCTTCCTCATTTGATAACTCTTCCTCATACAATCCAAAGAATTCATGTTCGTTAAAATCCTTTTCCAATTTTGAGTTTTCGAAAAATTTAACATTTCTATTCTGTTCAATTTCTAGAATTTCAAGTTTTTCACAGCCTGAAAGAGGAAGATCAAAATCTGAGTTTAAATCTTTTTCTTGAAAAGAATCGAAGTCTAAATCACTTGATGAATTGTGAACAACTTCATTTAAATCGTTATTCTCAATTTCGAAAGTTGTTATTTGAAAATTTTCACCATCAGTAAAGAATTGATTATTTTCTGATTCATCGCTTGTTTGAATTTGATTTTGTTGCTCTTGTTGTTCTTTAAAAGACGCCATTAAACAAAGAAGTTCATCCATCTTTTTATTTAGCCTTTCCGCCCTCTCATCAAAATTACATTCTTCAGAGTCGTTGATTAGAGAGCTCTCGCTTTGGATTTCTTGATTTTCAAAATAGTTTGAATTTTCAGAAAATTGAAATTGAGATTGGAAATCATTTTGATTTTGAAAATTAGGTTCGTAACCAAAATTGTTAAAATTGGTGGGAAAATTCCAATTTTGGTCATTCTCAAGATGTGGATATGGGTTGTAGTTTTGAAATTTTTGATCGATTTGAAAATTATTTTTGAATTGGTTTCCAACCCCATATTGATGTTGATCAAAGGTACGTTGCGATTCAAAACCGTTTTGATGTGGATGTGGCCCATAATCGAAGTTATTGAAATTTAAATTGAAATCGTCGTTTCGATTATATCTATGATTTTGAAAATGTTGGTCAGTTGGAAAATTTTGAAAATTGTTGACATTGGGCTCACGAAATTTTGGAAAATCTTGTTTCATGAGTTGTAATTCATACTCATATTCTTCAAGAGGACGTCTACTCCGATTATTATCCCACAATTCTCTCAAAAAAAATTTTGAATCAGACATTTGAAATGAAATCAAGGGAAGACAGAACTTATTTTTAGTTCAAAATAATATAAAACACTGAGTTGTGCTCTATTAATTAACTGACTCAATTAGAAGGGGGAAGAGGGTCTTATGGCCATTCACGTATAGTATAAATACTAAGGGATACGACCAATGTTTTATGGGTAGTATGGAACCTCTTTTGCAAATAGTTCAATAAATTGAACTACTATATATCCGCGATCCAATTATACGAGACAGTCAACTTCACAAAGCACAACTTTTCAATTATATTATTTCAAAAATCAAACCACGTTTTATAATTGAATTTCGACGAGAATGATGACTTATGGATTTGTTCCTTACCAGATTTATTCAGAAATTGCAACAACACAACAGTCACAGAACAGAAAATTAAAATATTGTACAAGCAAGCCGCTGCCCCTGTAGAAGATTTTTACAACAATTGTCTATATTTTTTTTTTAAAAAGCAGCTTCAGCACCTGTAGAGTTCAGAAAAATAATACAGTGGGGTATGGTGGTCCATCTAGAAAAATTTAAGGAGCACTGACAATTCAAATCAGTTGTTTGCTTTGCTCAACTCCTGTGTCTTTGTATCACTTGGTTGAAATCTCTCTCACTTTGATCTTTTCTTTAGTTCTCCATCTCTTCTTTTTTTTTTTTTTTTGAAGAAGATGAAGAAGAAATAAAACTAACCAAGCTAAGGCTAACAAAATCAAAAACAACAAGAAATAACAATCAAAATTAAATGAAGTTTATGATCTCAGTTTTGGAACCGCGCACCCTCACTGACTTGACAGGACTAAAAGTGTAACAACCGAAAATCTGGGCCAGTTTAAAAATTTTATTTTGGCAATTTTAGCGAATTTTGGTTATTTAAAATGAATTATTTTAAATAATATCGACGAAAAATTTATTTTGAATATAATTCGAACGTATATATTATATACGTCGTCGTTAGAATATAAATAATTATTTTAAATTATTAAAGGAATTGGAAATAGCGCGGTAGTTCGATAATTCGATTTCAAACTTCAATTGAAAGTACCGGGTGCAAAACAATCCTGATTTTAGTGAAACCAAAAACATTAGGATCTAATTGATAATATCTTTCTAACGAATCCGACAAATCGAGATTTCATAGCGGGAATCAAAAGATATGTCCAATTGAAAAATTCTGAATAGTCGCTATGGAATTCAGGCCCTTAAAAATGGAAATTTTGCAAACGACCTCGGATTTCGACGAAACCAGTTTTGTTGGGTCCGTGATGTTAAATTATTGCTAGGTTCCAATTTTCATAATTTTTCGAATCAATATGTGAGCGTGGCAAAGGAAAATGCGTTTGACCAGTTTTAGTTGATTTTAATCGATTGGAAATTGGCCATTTTCCCAACGGTCTCAGAATTCGTCGAAACTAGTTTTGTTAGGACCGTATCGTCAATACGAAACTAGAAAATATTTTTCGAGAATTTTTAGGGTTAGTATGTGGCCCCGGTAATTTGAAATGTACGTTTAAAATTCAATATAGTGATTTAAGTGTAAATTCAACGGAAACTGATCAAAACAATCAAATCAGCTTGCGATACATATCCCATTGTGTTCGGAATGGGGGTAATACGCTATGGGCAACAGGCGGTGGGCCTCGTTTAGAGGTCGTATGGAAAAAGTCAACATTTTAGAAAAAATAATAATTAAATAAAATTTTGAAACCCTCTTCCCCTTTTATTACCTCTGGCCCCCCCTGTTTTCCACGTTCGAATCAATTCAGTTTTCAAAAAAAAAAAAAAAAAAAAAAGAAGAGAAAAGGAAAATCGCGCCTGCCCTAGCCGGAGCCGCCACCGTCGAGGTTCGCCGCGCCGCTCCCTCCTTGAAGCCGCCGCCACCCTCCACTCGTCAACCCTTCCCCTCGCGTGAACCCAGGAACCCCAAACCGCCTCCATCGATTGCCACTGCCATGCCTTCACCACCGCCTTCCCCTCCGACAGCCGCACCTCCACCGTCGCTCCTCTCTCCTCTTCTGCAGACCGCCGCGACCCCCTGCCTCCCCTCCTCCGAGCTCGCAACCGTAAACCCCCCCCCTCTCGCTGGAAAACCTGTAAGCTTCCCTGATTTAGTTATTTTAATTTATTTAGTGTAAATAGATTTTATAATGAAAAAAAATAGTTTTACTTAATTTAGTTTTTAATTTAAATCAGTTTTGTTTTATAAAAATTACATTAGAAAAGAAAAGAATCCAATATTCTTAAACATGACAAGTTTATATTTTTATCTATGAAAAAGTTTAGATTTTTATGCTAATCAAGTTGAGATTTTTGTTATCATGAAGGGGGAAAATAAAAATATAATCTTCATATAGAAGTAGCGATAAAAATTAAATTTTTACTATATAGAAGATGTAAAAATATGATTTTTGGTTAGGTAGAGAATTAAAAATATAATTTTTACATGATAGGAATATTAAAAATATCATCTTTATATGTGTAGAAGAATAAAAATGAGATTTTTATAAAGATGAAATCTTTAAATTTGAAAAGGCGAAGTCTATGTTTTTATAAAGGCGAAATCTTTATTTTAGAAAAGGCGAAATCTTTATATGGAAAATAGCGTGATAAAAATATAATTTTTATCTATATAACATAGTAGTAAAAATTCGATTTTTTTTTATTGAACATCGAAGTAAGAATGTGATTTTTTATATTGAACATCGAAGTAAAAATGTGATTTTTATATATTGAACATCGAAGTAAAAATGTGATTTTTATATAGTGAATAGCGAAGTAAAAATTCGATTTTTATATATGTAGTGGCTACGGGCAACGAAGATGACGAAGATGCGATAGCGATGAAGATTTCTATCAATGAAGAGCCGTGGAGTTGGATAGCTATCTGTGAGAATTTCTCACCTTTCAATTTCATTTTCTAGTTATATATATATACTAGGATGCAGACGGTGTTTAGTAGCACCCGACACAATCGTCCACAGACCATGGACTTGTTTGTTTGGTTGCATAGATTAGTTGGATTATTTGATTGAAATTGAATTGTTTGGTGAAATGAATGGATTTGATTGATGTGTGAATGGCGTGGGCCTTCACTAGACCGGGGATAAGGCTAGGCCTTGTCCCGTTTCTAGTATCGTGCCGTTATGCCGCTGAAATTTCCTAAAATATGTTAGAAAAATAAAAATATCATTTTTATTGTGTAAATGAACTGAATAGAAATTCATATGTTGGAATAAAATGTTTTATCGTTAAAAATATAATTTTTAACGTGAATGTGAATAGATAAATATTCATTTACGAACCGGACGGTTTGTTTATGTACACCTATTTGAAGGACATTGATTGGGACGATAAATTTCACACATCGCCCAACGGCACAAATGAAATCTGTGTTTGATTGTTTGAAACCCCACACGGGTGTTGGGATGAAATTTGAAGTTCACTCATCCTGATTGATTAAATATGTCGATCGATTGATTGACAGGCTGTTATAAGCGTTATATATCTGTATTTGATGCTTATACAGTGTAGTGCACTTTGGTTGATGGTTGATTATTTTTCAATGCTATTATATGCGTGTGATGTATGAAAATCCATATAATTAACATTATATGGTGATTGATTGGGCCTCATTCCAATTTAGAAAATGAAGCATATTATAAAATAAAGGTTCATGTGTTGAACGAAATATTTTAATAATAAAATTTACATCTTTATCATTATAAAATAAAGGTTCATGTGTTGACAGTACTCATCCATTGAGATTAGTCATGTGTTGAACGAAATATTTTAATAATAAAAATTACATCTTTATCATTATAAAATAAAGGTTCATGTGTTGACAGTACTCATCCGTTGAGATTAGTCATGTGTTGAACGAAATATTTTAATAATAAAATTTACATCTTTATCAATATAAAATAAAGGTTCATGTGTTGACAATACTTATCCGTTGAGATTAGTCATGTGTTGAACGAAACATTTTGATAATAGAAATATTTGAAAACGAAATATTTGAAATAGAATATTTGAAAATAGAAATATATGAAGCCGGGTTGATTAGATTGACGCCATTTAGACGTGAACGATATTTATATCGATTTTATTCATTTAAAAATGAATATTGAAAAGTGATTTCGAAATCGAATAAATTGAAATGAAATTTGAATTTGAATTGAATATAAAACGATTTCGAATTTAATTGGATAGAAAACAAATTGAATTCAAATGGAATAGAAAACGAATTTGATTTAAATTGATTAGAAAATGAATTTGATTTAAATTGATTAGAAAACGAAATTGATTTAAGTCGAATAGAAAACCAATTTGAATTGAATCGAATAGAAAACCAATTTGAATTGAATCGAATAGAAAACGACTTTGAAATTGAATTGAATTGAAAACTAATTCAAATTGAATTGAAAGCGAATTGAAATGAATTCAAATTGAATTGAAATTTGAATTGAATAGAAATGAATTTTAAAAACGAATTTATAAAGAAGAATTCAATTTTGCTTTGAATTGAAATGGAAGTTGAAATTGTTTTTGAAACGAATTTAAAACTATTTATATAATTCGTTTTAAATAGAAATCGACGAAATATATATTATATATATTATATATATAATATAATGGCCTGAATAGAACGCGCCGCGCCGCGGCAGTTCGTGAATTTCGACCATTTATTTCAAACGGACATTACGGGAGATCCGACCGTCGGATTCTCCTAAAACGAGAACCGTTGGGTTCGTATCGAAAAGAGCTTTCTAAGGAATATTAGAAATTTGAAATCTAACGGTTGGATTTGGAGATACGTCCAAATCAAATTTAAAAAAAGGTCGCTGTAAGTGCAGTTCGATGGCCATTGTTGGAAATCGATTGTACGGGCCTTGATAAAATTATTAAAAATAGTAATAATTTGTGTAAAATCATAAGAAGTGATTTGAGAAAAATGGGGGTGAAAAACTCCATATTTGAAAAGATAAAAATAGATTTTTATCGAAATGAACTAGTTTTGAACTAAATTTAAAACCCAATTATTTTTAAATAAATAAATTAGATTTAAAAAGGGGTTTTAAATAATCGGAATTTCTAATATATTTGATTGGATGTGATTTGGGTTTGTCGTGAACTGTGTTTTAAATAACACCTAGTTCTTTAACCCGATAACAAATAGAATGTGATTTGGGTTTGTCGTGAACTGTGTTTTAAATAACACCTAGTTCTTTAACCCAGTAAAAGGAGTTTTAATGAATCTGCAAATTGATTGAAATGTGAATTGATAATTTAAATTATCAAATTTGGAAAATGAGCGAGAATGGAGTATCGCCAGTTTTGCTCCAAAGCGATAGTTAAATCTTTAATTAGATTTGAACGTGAAATGGTAATTAATTTTACCGATAACACTGTGGTGTTAGATATGGAGTATTACCAGTTTTGCTTCATGGGATGAATAAGTTGGGATTGGGAAATAAAATAAATAATTACTTCATTGTGGTTCGCTAATCTCGACTAGTTGGAAAAACCATAATTTGGTTTTAAATGACATCCAAAGGAAGATTACAGGATAAATTTTAAAGAATTTATCTTGGATAAAATTAATGGGAACCTTTCCCTAAGAATGTGGAATTTAGAAACTAGCTGTAGGTTGGCTAAGAAGGATGGTTTCCTGGGTATTGATCTGATGTTGGTTTCGGCCTTCGGGGTTAATGTTTGGGAAATTGTTCTCTTGCTAATTTGCGGTTAGTGGCTGCTGAATTGGAATGAGGCGTATGCTGTGTTTGTGTAACATTCGTTTTTAATATACGCGGGTTGTTCGGGAAGGCCGGGTTTATAGCCATTCTGAATAACCGATTCGACGATATGTCGAAGATGAAGACGGTGGTTAAAGACCGGAAGTCTTCACATCGTTCAGATAATTACTGACGATCCTGATTGAGCTGTACACCCAAGAGGATGGAAATAGTTGGTGGTCGTCCAGACGTACTTGGAGATGGATGGATATGCGAGGAAAGTGCCTCCGGTTTCGTTCAAACCTAGAACGGACTTGTAAATGGATGGTGTGTCTGACATTGTATTCCTTTATATTGTATTTGTTGATCTCTGCTAAATATATATCTGTTTGGCGGCGGAGAATTTATTCTCTTGCTTAACGCCCTTCTCTGAGACATATGAGCTCAGAGGTTATATATTGGCAGAAATCAGTGGTACGATATGGATTGATAGTGTGGCATGCTGAGATGCAGTGATCCAGACTTTTGTTGAAAAGCAAAGTTTGGTGGTTGATGATCAAAGCGCAGCTGATATAGCATGGCTTTGTGTATAGCGTTGATCCGCGAGCCTCACACCCCGGTATGGTGGCAAACTGATGGTTTGATCAGTATGCTTTTTCTTGGATGGGCACCTTAGTGGTGTCGTGGATTCGGTCGACCGAGATGAGCCTAGTGCTCAGGGATATATAGAGTAAGCGGTGTTTTCTCTCGCTGGGACCTAAGCCACGGTGGTACTCTGGTCCCAAATGTGCGGATGCAGACGGTGTTTTCTCTTGTGGGGACGTAAGCCGTGGTGAATTGCATTCCGCGATCGATCTTTCGAATCAAGAGCTACCATGATGGAAATCCAATTTCCGATACGTGTATTGCGGTTTTAATTGTAGAACCAGTATGGTGACATGATATATGGTACCCATGCCGTCTATGATTGATATTTATGATTGGAATTGTTTTGACACTATACACATATTATAGTATCAAATGATTTGTTTTAAACGTACCAAGCATGTTTGGCTATTATAAGGGAAAACCCTATCCTCCGGCTTGCGTTGCATTGTGTGATGGGACCTGGGTCTTATAATAGCTTCATTTTTCGAAAAAGCATTGCGCTGTTTATTCTATGCACTAGTATTCTTGGGAGGAAACCCGTTCCGTTTTATACGGCGTAGTCCCTTGAATTACTCTCTTTTAAAGTAAAGATTTAAATAACTGTTTTAGTTCTCACACCAGTCACATGACTGACCTGGAGTTTATTGTTTTAACCTAAACTCTGGGTGCCCCTATTTTGACACGGGCAGCTAGTAGTTTTGGTTTTGCAGATTTATATTCACAGGATCCTGGTTTACAGCTGGAACGATATCCGGAAAGCTTTGTATCCGTATATCTCCTTCTAGTTGTGTATTGTATTATTTTCCGCTGCTATGTATTTAAATGTAATTTAAATCTCTGATATTTCTGTGTAATATTCATTTATACTCTGTATATTCTTGTATTCTGATGCATTGTTGTAATATACAATGAAACGTTTTTTGTATGCATTCTGTTGTGGCTTGTTCTCGAACTATCCGACGCTTTCCTTTACGGGGAAGTTACGGGTTTTCACAAAAAGCTTTAGTCTGAACAAGATAACTTGACCACAGTAGAACTTGATTGTAAATCACCGACAGTCAAAAGGGTAACTCACGCCACTTTAATTGGGAAACAAATCATACGCCCGAGATAACAAGCAATAGGGAAAAAAAATAGAAACCCTATTCGCATAAACAGGAAACAGATAATTCCCTTCCAGAAGAAACCTCAAAATTCTCATCCCTTTCAGTATTTACTCAAATCACTCCACGCTAAAAAAATTAAAACAAATCAATTGCCAAAATAATTGCAGTACACCGCACCCAGTTTCTCGGCTTTACACGCGCCTTTATGATTTGTTTCCCTTTTTTTCTGTAGCCATGTTAATTTAAGGCAACGTTGACAATAAAAGGTGCAATACTCAAAACAAAATCAGAGAAAAGACTCGCCTTCCCTTTGTATAACTTTCACCCGAACTTGGAAAGATCTCACGCCCCCTTCTTTTTTTTTTCAAAATCGATTTCAAAGGAACAAAATAAAAAATCGGAGGTTAGGGATTTTGGATTGGATATGGGTTCTTCGATTTAGTATGACCGTTGATGATGATTTTGATTTGGCTTGAACGTGGGTTTGATTTCAGGAGGTGGCAGAGAGCGGATTTGCTTGCTGATCGGACGGTGATGGAAGTGGATTTTGGGTGGATGAAGGATACTGGCGATGGTCAGATCTGAATTGCATGACTTGTTGATAGCTTCAGCGATGGGTTGACTGTGTAATGCTTGTGGTGGATTTTCGGAGATCTGTGGTTCGAACAGGCAGAGGGGGTGCGATCTGGGTATTGAAAGCTTGCGGTGAAGTGACTGCGTGCTTTTGAACTGATCGTGATTTTGCGGTATGTAGGGGATGATCGATATAGGTGAGAGTGGCTTGAATCCGATTGACGGTTAAACTATGAAGATGGAGTTGTGTAATCGGAGTATGGAGTATGGGCGTGATGGTGGTCTGTGGACGTTGAGTTTGTTGTGGTGTGGTATTGAAGCGGGTGAGTTGTGTTTGGATGTGGTGCGTGTATATGGAACAGGGTTAGAATTTGATGGAATTGTGGACAGGGATGAGTGCTATTTGAGGTGTTTGAAGGGTAATGACGGATGTGATGAAGATGGATTGAGGCAGATGTATGCGACTTTCGGTTTGGTGGGTCTGAGAATGCGGTTTCGTGATGGTGGTTGAACGTTGAGAAGGCGTAACTGAAATGGTGTTTTAGGTGGGGTCTGACGTGAATTTTTTTTGGTATTTCTTAATGTATGCAGATTGACACTGGGATAATGGATGTTGCTGTAGATGTAATTAGGAGATCTTGGTTATTGAAGTGGGGATGTTGATTTGCGATGTTGTAAGAAGAAGGGATGGAAACACTGATGGTTTTTGACGGATCTGTTGGTGTGGGATTGTGATTTTTTTTTTTTAAATTTATAGAGAAGAAGAAATCAAATTGTATACCATGTAAAAGAGAAGAAAAAAGAAAAAAAATTGGAAAGGAATTAGGAGAAAGGAATCAGAATATCAATGAAGAGTGGCAAGTAATAATTTTTTATATATATAGTTGAGAAAAGGAAAGAATTTGTGAAAGAAAAAGGAATAGATCGAGAAATAAAAGGGAAAGAAATCAAAAAAAAAAAAAAACTAGCAAGATTTTTTTTCTCTCTTGTATAGAAGATTATAGTACCATTGAAAAATACTAAATCAGCAACTCAAGATTTGTTTTCATATATACACGAAAACAAAAGGAAAATATAAACAAAAACTAACACGAATCAGAAATTAAATAAATAATAAAATTCAATTGTTACCTCCCCGGCAACGGCGCCAAAAACTTGTTCGACGCTAGTCTATGAATCAGAAAAGCGCGAATTTTAAATTAAATTCTACAACCATACAGGTGTGTAGCATACAGGTCGAACACAGGGAGGTAAATTAAAATCAAATTATTTATCTAATCTCTTGGGCGAGTTAGACGAAGCCTGGAGATTTTGTTGAAATAAAAACAAACTGAAATTGCGAACTTAGGATTATCATTGAATCTAATCAACGATTAATCACTAAAGAAAGTAAATTGCAAAACAAGAACAACAATGCAGAAAATAAAAGTGCAGAATAAGAAGAACAACAAAAATAAAATTAGGATTGTCGTTGAAACTAATCAAACGACTAATCACTAATGAAACAAATGTAAAATACAATTGGTGCTCTTCCAAAACTAATTGTGAAGACAACACCTATTGCTAAGAAAGAAAAAATGCAGAAATAGTAAAAAGGAAGAACTTTTATTAATGGAGAAGAGAATACAGAATAATGGATGGTGGCTACAATGATACTACAAGGGTATATATAGGGGATAACCAAACCCTAACCCTAATACAATGATAGATGGGCCTTAGAGAATTTACACAAGAGTTTACAATGAGAGTCTAAAATGGGCCTTAGTTAAATCAATTAAATTTTTGGCCTTTCTTCTTTTCCTCTTGGTTGTTTGACAAGCCTCCTTTAATTCAAGATGTGCATGGCCTCTAAATCAGTTATTTTCTTGTCCAACAGCAGCCAGATGTGGGATCATCATCTACAGTTCTTCAAAATATAAATATATAGTAATCTGATCTTTATTTCTTTAATTTCCTGGTTGCATGCGGGCTGGGTTGGAATATCTGTAAAAGTAACAAAACAATACCCAAGTAATATTTATTTACATACAAAAGATAAGATATAAGAGCATAAAATAAACACATTTCTATGTCAATCAATTTCCAAAACCAAAATCGCTTTCAAAACTTATGATAACTCAAAGCCTAAAAATTTCATCGTCGTTCTTGTCCACTTTAGACAGGCTTTAATTAGGCGCGTGGCTAAAATATACAAGTTCTAAATATACTTTTTTCGACTCCCAGTCAATAAAAATTTTTGTTTCATTTCCTCGAGAAGTTTCCTCCATGACAAGGCCTAGGGATCGCCTATCGCACACAATAATATAGTTAAGGCTGCTCCAGACACCTAAAACAGACCATCGTCAAGGGTCCTCAAGCGAAGTGTACATCACAGTTTTCATCCAGACACGGACCCCCCAAGTACAATATCGCGGAGCAATTATATCTCAGTTTTCATCCAGACACGGATATCGTATATGCCTTGGTTGCTCTTCCCAAATATCATCATCGAGGGATCTCAAGCGAAGTGTACATCATGGTTTTCGTCTAGAGACGGACCCCTAAGCACAATATCGCGGAGCACATATAACTCTCAGTTTTCATCCAAACTCGGACACTGTATATGCCTAGGTTGCTCACCCAAAGTCACACACACCCTTCGTTTAGTCACAGGTCACCCGCATCCATGAAAATATATCAAATCATTTCATATCCCGAAGACGTAAATCATTTCGCAACAATAATTTGCAAATACTTTCAGTCGTAGTATTGTTGTCTTTCAAGCATTTCAAATATCGGGATTCAAGTCGTCGAAATTTTCTTAGTTCACAAATCAATTTATGAACTATTTATCATATTCAAAGTAGTTGGAAAACTATTTCATTAAAATATAATTTTCAATTTCCAACATATAACTTATGTTTTTATATCTTCGGAATCGATGATCTTATTTAATCATTTCAAGCCTTTCTAATCTTTTAAGAATCATAGAGTCTCATCATGTCTCATAAATTTCAATTTATTTTGAAATATCACTTTCGAAAATTACACCTCTCCAAGGGATTCATTTTTCCATAAATTTTCATTTCAACAATTGGAAATCAAATTTGATCAATACGATCTTCTTATCGTTCTTTCAAATCAAGTAAGCTTTACAAATTTTAGAGCTTGTGAAAATCCTTCCATACTACTTGTATCAAACCTTTCTTTAGATCAAATTTCATTTCAAACGGTTCCGAACATTTCTAAGATTCCCAAATAAGTTTCATATTCTCATAATCTAGAATTTTCAAGGGTTTTAAATCGATATCTTAGAATTCATATAGTCAAGTAACCTTTTCGTTCAGCTCCATTTAAAGTATACAACTTTATTTTATTCTTTCTCATTTCAAATATCAACTCGTGTTGAAAAGGTTTCCACATTCAATTAGTTGGCAAATTTCTTGGACGCTTTCTATTCATAAATACCATCACGCTTCCGTTACGCACTCTAATTATGCGTATACATATTCAAACTAGTATTGGTAAAATATTTCAGCACATTGATTTCAAAATTTTCGGAACCAAATTCTCAAAGTTGATATTTTCCAAAATCCAATTGTCTTACATAAGTTGGATTCTATATTTCAACACTTAAATATTTTGTAAAGCTCATTTCTTGAGGTTCTATCAACACAAATCAAAATTATATAGTTTGAATTATATCTTGGTTCCATTCGATACGTGGCACAAAGGAGATATACATACATGGATCAAGAATAATTCCATGTGCTCGACTCAACTAGAGATACATAACAGGAGTTCGATATCAAAATGAGCTCCAAAGGTATGATGGTTCGAATCAAAACACTTGGCCAAACATAGATACAAGGTATGATTGACATTATTCAAGAGCAATTGGTTCGAATTTAAATAATCATCTAAGACCAAGTTAGGAAAATCATATGAAAACGAGAATACAAATTTCAGCAATTCAATCATGGGATACTTGATATTTTCATTAGTTTCTCTCTTGAGTAATTCTTACTTCACATTTCATTTTCTTTCTCTGCATCACAAGTGATTACGTGTTGAGTAATTTCCATTTGATTCAGTCATTCTCATCGGTCTCTATCGACAATGGCAAACATATGATTTAATCAATTCGTTCCTTTGGTTTGCTTAAATACATATCCCTTTTTTACCATACTTATTATATTCCATTGCATCTCATTTGGTTCATTCATATCAAATCCTTGCTATTATTATTTTTCTTTCAAGAACATATATATATATACACACACACACACACACACACACATACACACACAAAAAAAATCCAGTTCACGGTAAGTGACAGCTTTGTTCAAACTCAATAAGTTTACATTTATTTACAAAGTGTCAATCGGGGGAAAAATAGTCTTCTCCCCCACTTAGAACTTTAGGTTCGGTCGTAACTTAATCGTATACTAATCCAAAAATAATGGGAAAATTCTCAACATGTCTAAGATTTCTTAATACATAAACCCACTTACGTGTACTTAAAAATTTCACTTTCCCATTCTTTAAGTGATATACCTTTCTAAACATATCTTTTCCAGTTATCGACAAAATAATTTGATTTTCACTTACCTCTTATTATCCAAGTTAAGTAAATGTTTAACTTGACTACCTTATTCGCAAATATTTATCAAAACAGTCTAAGTATTTTCACTACGTCTTAACTGGAATTATACATCTCCTCACTTTCGAAACTTGGAAATAAACACCAATGATCTTGCAACAATCATTAGATTCATTTTCAAGTGACTACAGTACGAATCTATATTTATCTAGTATATATCGGATTTTGTATATACGTTGATCATACGTATATGCAAAATCCCTACATACTTGACAGTCCAACCTTGACGTCAATTAAATACTCACAACTATTCCGTTACATATTAATTACTTTTCAAATCTTTAGTTTTCATTCTTGTAAAATCTTTCATATACAAATCTCGAGAACTTTTATGTTGAACATCTTGAAATTTCCTTTTAATTCAATGTCATTTTTGTTTCTCTCGACGAACCCGTTTTGTATATACTTCCTTATATAAGATTCCATCTCATATCAAAAAATAATAGTTTTCGAGTAAACGTTTCCTTATGTTCATAATTTCGAAAACTTGTATCTTGATCCCTATTTGAGTTTCTTACTTCAATCTTAATTTTCTTGAAAATTTTATCTCAACTCAAAATTTTATTTTGACTCATTAATCGATTCGTTATTCGATATCATTATAGTTTAAATCAATCCAAATATTCTCTTATTTTCCAGATTCATATTTGCAAATCGACTTTTCCAAACTTCTAATTTGATTTGGATTACATGTCACAACTGAATTTTTACTCTAACCAATTCGGACCAAATTCATTCGGATCTTTATCAATTAGTAAATAAAATAGTGAGTTTAAAAATAAAATAAGTTAAAATAAGAAAATAGGATAAAACGCTTATATAATATAGTTTAAATAATTATAAACAAAATGATTTAGGAAAATAGTTTAAGTAAATTGTAAAATAGAAATATAGATAGTTTGGAAAAAATAGATTTTAATATATATTAGTAAAACAAATTTTGGTATAGACTAAGCTTTAAAATAAAAGTATTCGAATAAAATGAAAATAATATACTATTTATAATGAAAGCAATATTTCTTTAAACTAGATCCAAGTCAAATTCAGGCCTAATTCAGTTCACGCTTCGTCAACCATCGTTTTTCAAGCCGAGTATCATCAAATTCAGCTGCACCAAAATTTTAATTTCTACCAAGTTTCAGGATATTTCCGCAAATCTACACTTAGTACTCGCCTTGATTTATCTTCGGAAAAATCCCTTTTTTAACAATGAATTTCTAATTAATCACCGTCCTTACATAGATCATTTAAGTTTCGAAGACTCGCATTTCAATTTTCTTATTTCTTCTTGAAATCTTTTTCTTTTCCCTTTTTACAAAAATATATGGAAAATATGATTCATTGTTCACCTATATTTTGAACAACTCAACGACGGATTACGAAACTATATTGCACGTTTTTATGTAGGAAATCCAAAAAGGAGTTATTTTTCCAAAATATTTTATTTCAAAATCTCTTCTAAAATAGTTTATTTCAAAATCCACCGATTCCAGCATTAATTCTGCTTATTCTAAGGTATTTCTACCTTATCTCTAATGAGTTTTTAAACCGCATAAGCCAAGCTTTGTCACACCAAAACTCTGATACCAACTGTAACGACCTGGCATTTTGCCTATCCAAAATCAGTATTTAAACCAACTCTAGACGTCCAAAATGACAGATTGTTATTGGCTTACACAGTTTAAACAGAATAAATACAGAATCACAGAGTACAATAATTGCAGCGGAATAAAAAAATTCATGTAATATCAGAGTTGTATACAATATTTTGGTACAACGGAAGCAATGTATAAACAAGTTTTACTGATTTCTCGAGCTAAGTGCGCACAAGCGTCTTCACATCTCCACATTCTCTCTTGTTTGCGGGCTGATATCTTTAAACCTGGAACATTTGGAGCCTGACCCGAGTGTCCCATGCAAAATACACAAAACATCCGATTCAGGATTAATCTTTGTTTAAGTAAACAACGTCAATAAACACTAAAATATACTAGTTAATCCTAAATTTACATGTAACGCTATATCCAAACTATTAGTACAACATGGTTATTCTTCCAAGCGAATATAAGTTCGTTATACTATCAAGACATTATGACTTTCAGGTTTAATTCACAAGGGGGAACAATGCTCTTTTGTTTCAAAACAAGGCAAAGGACAGTCTATTAATTTATGTACATAAATGCAAATTGAAAGCTCCTTGCTACAGCAAGGACAATGCATGCCGAACGACAAATTTATACTTTCTTGTATTAGTGTGCATGAAATAATAAAGGGATAAATAATCAAAACAATGACAACACAATCCAATTGCCAAAAAAAAAAAAAAAACCAATTTCAAGCTAGCCTACATCACCTTCATATATATATATATGTATGTATGTTTATATATGGTGCAAGCCACAGGGGTGAATGGCAACAAGGCAAGGAACAATGGTGCATATATTGATTCTTACATTTCAATTCATGACCATGCATATAACTATAGTGGATGACCTGGCAACTAATATACACGTAAATGTGTATATTTTATCCGCATATTTATCTTATTTTATCTTTTAAATAATTGATATTGTGTATTTATAGCTGTGTTTTCAGATTGTTGACAAGAATCATGGTTTAGAGCATTTGATGAATAAAGCATGAAGAATTTGCTGAAAAGAGTGAAGTTAAAATTACTAAAGCTTGAAGAGTTTAAAGCTTGAAGAATGATTGCAAATAGAGTTCAGTTGGGTAGATTTGGCTCACTAAAGACTCATATTGTGTTCACATTGGCTCAATTGCAGACCATTTCACTCATGTAGTATTCACATTAGCTCATTTGCAAGGCTTCTCATTCATGCACTGCACGCGTTCACACTGGCTCACTTACAAGGCCTCTTACTCTACAACCCCGTTCACACTAGCTTATGTGTTATTTGGGCTAATTTGTTAGTCCCACATTGTGGAATTTGCCAAGTAGTCTTTGTCATATCAGCTATAAATACCTTGTATCTCATTCATGTAAAGACACACTTAGTTTTATTCTGTAATCTTTCTCTTGGAATAAAACTTTTCTTCCTCTGTTCTATTTAGTTTTAGTTTTATTTATGTTCATGTTATTTAATTTCCGTTTTTCCTCTTCTTTAGCTATGTCTAGCTAATCCCCTTTGATTAGGGGGTGATGACGCTAATAGATATGATTCAACATGAATCACATAGCCAATAGATGAGGACTTTATATATGTAGATCTAGAGCTGAATCAAGGGTTAGATCTGAACCTTCATATTCTGTGTCGTTTAAGAGCTATGCTCCTTCACAGGGTATATTCGTGTTCGATCTAACAATTATCAAATTTAGATCTAGTTTTAGGTTTTTAGAAATTAATTTGTGAATCTGTCCTGATAGTCTATGGTTGTTTAAGAGCTCAGCTCCTGCATAGGCTATGCTTGTTGTTATTTACTTATTTGTTTCTAAGAATCTATTTATCGTTGATTCATGTTTGTGACAGAAACATGAATTAGATCTATATTTATTTGTTGGCTATTGATGAGTGTGAATCTAATCTATGTCATTATCCCCTAATTGCTTTCTCTTATTAGATAAATCTCTCTTCTTTATTTAATTGTTGTTATTTCCTGTGTTTTCAATCAATCAAAATCTTGGAATAACTTGATTGGATTTATTAATTAAAATATTTTTGGTCCCAGAGTTCGACTGTAACACCCCGAATTTCAATTAACACTAATGGTTAGTAATTAAAGTATAATTAATCTCAGATGTGAGAATCAGGGGAAACGGGCTGCGTCATTGCGTTCGTCTCGGAAAAATATGCGAAATAGAGTCCGAGTTTGCGTAAAACGGGTACCGTATGAAAGAGATATGGACGAACGAAGTTAGGCAGAAAAACCCGAAACAGGCCAGAAATGCACTGGCGCACTTGTGAAGTGCGCCAGCACAAAAATACACTGGCGCACTTGGGAAGTGCGCCCATGTCGGGACAGGAAACCTGCACAGTTTCTAGAGAGTTCTGTGGTTGGGTGCACCAGTTTGGGGTTTGGGCTTGGTCTTAGGGCTGGTTTCTGGAAGGTTCCGAAATCTAAGGGTCCTAATCTAATTTAGGGTTAATCTAAGGGCCTAAAACACTCACCTAATCTATAAATACACCCTAAACCTACCCTAATCCATACTAAAAATAGAATTGAGGGCTACATGCCGCCAAATTAAATCTTAGAAGGAGCCTCCACTAATTTATGAAGAGGGTTGCAAGCTAATCACTCTCTAATCAACCTCTAATCCATTCTAAGCATCTTAATCTTCTTCATTTGGAGTGCAAATTGGCTAGTAGTGAGTTTCTATCACTCTAATGATCAATTGCTAAACTAAGTAGATGAGATATGATGAGATCATATGGTTTTGTTTGTGGATTAATGGGTTTTAAGTCATATGACATGATGTTAGTTTGCTAATGTATGTGAGTTATGCAAGTTTTGTGCTTTGTGATCATATGTTAATATGCAAGTTACATGTATGATAATATGCAAGTTACATGTATGATAATTATGCAAGTTGTATGTTTCTTCATATGCAAGTTTATGAGTTCATATGCAAGTATGTAACATGTTATGCAAGTTCATATGCAAGTTTATGAGTTCATATGCAAGTATGTAACATGTTATGCAAGTTCATATGCAAGTTATGTGACATATTATGCAAGTTCATATGCAAGTCATGTATTTGTTAATATGTAAGTTTATGTAACATGTTATGTAAGTTAATATGCAAGTTATGTGACATGTTATACAAGTTAATATGCAAGTTATGTGACATGTTATACAAGATTTTATGCAAGTTATGTGACATGTTATGCAAGTTCATATGCAAGTTATGTGTTTGTTAATATGCAAGATGGCACCTTTGAAACATGTTCATACATATGCAAGTTGACACCTTTTATATGTGTTATGTCATGAGAACGAAATTACGTGGGAACGATGGGGATAATTAAATGCATATGTTAATAAGATTGTGTGAAATTAATATAATTATGCATAACATAAAATAAATGAACATAGTATGGGAATTTGCCTATTAAGTTAGGTGTACCCATACTATGTGTTGGGAATTTGCCTATTAAGTTAGGTGTACCCACACTTTGGAGTTGGGAATTTGCCTATTAAGTTAGGTGCACCCATATTCCTAAAATAAACATGATAATTAACACAAATTATGGGAGTAATTAATCGATTTAGACACGAGGTTGGACCCGTTTGTAGTGTAAGACTGCCCGGAGTTTACCGGCTTAACCAGGCATCTACAAATGACGGTCCAATGTGAGGGGTCTTAATCATAAATTAAATACGTAACAAGGGTAAATGACACAAGGTTGGACCCGTTTGTAGTGTAAGACTGCCCGGAACCTACCGGCTTAACCAGGCATCTACAAATGACGGTCCAATGAGAGGGGTCCTTTACACGGTTACGGTGTTAATCAATTAAGAAACACTTAACCAGATAAGCATGTAGTGGGGCATGGGGGTTAAGTGGGTACCTTGGGTGGTATGTGGAAATTGCTAGTGGTTGCCAATAGAAAATATGATAAAATACTTAACCAAGATGAAACATGTAATTAAACATGATTAAAGGGTTAAGTGGGAAACACTAGTGTGTGGGCCAAGCTTAGGGGGATGGCTTGTGCTGGGGGCCCATTTCAACCAGTAACCCATACGTATCTTAGTGGGCTCGACCCATGTCGAGGACGGGACACGCATACTGGGCTTGACTATAAGAGGCCAAAATGGGTTAGCGGTGGCAACGCATGACCAACGGGTTTCATATGCGTGTGTGGACCCGGGCTGGTAAATAAGACGTTGTTGCATCGTGTAGATATAAGCCGTGCACCGTTAGTTTTATCAGGTTGCCACGTTGGGGAATGGTACACCCCACGGTGGGGCAGCACGGGTATCTACGTTAGGGAGCCGATCGAATGGGGAGTAGTGTGTACACCTAGTGGATTGTAGGGCCCCGTGGCGTCTACTTAGTCACCTAGGGGTACGCGAGAACTTTTAAGTTAATTTTATAAGTCCATGGGTGGGATAAACCTTTAAGTTAGGAATGACTGGTGTGGTGCAGTTTAGTAATTTACCTTTGGAAGGGTAGATGCGTCTTTATCTTTTATCTTAGTTTAGTTGACTGCTTAGTGTAGCCATTCATCCCCATTAGTTACCGTATATCAGTTTATGTCTTCTCTGGTTACTTTAACGATTGTATTCTTAAAGTTATAGGACTCGCTCAGACTTATGTCTGACCCCGTTGTTTTTATCTTTTTCCCAACCCTCAGGTCCTACGGTGGATCCTAGCAGTAGTGGAGCTTGATCGGATTGCTGTTCCAGTCTTTAGGAGCTTGGATAGATGTAAAGCTCCAGTTACCCAGTTATCTTTTCTTTTGTCATGGCTATTGTATGAGAGTGGGATTATGTACTTCTTTATTTTGACAGATATTGTACTTGACTTTTATTGTGGTTTTATGATGTAACCAGACATGTTTTACTTCTGCTGTTATGAGATGATGTTTTAAAATTTCAAGTACTATTTATATCTGTCTTGTTGTAATTTTTCTGTTCTATATTCACTAAAATACTCCACCGATGCTATGGCATTCCCTTAGTGAGTGACCATAGCGGGAGTGGGGTGTTACACGTGGTATCAGAGCTGAAGGTTACCGGAACAGATAAATTTTTGAGAAAAAATACTTTTTTTTTAGAAAATAGTAAAGGTATTATTTTTGGAAAAAGTATTTTCAAAAACATGTCTTTTAAGAGAAAAGTTTTTGAAAAAGAAAAGCATAATCCCCAATAGCCATATCTTTATCTTTCGGAATCTCCTTTTTGAATCTTTCCTCTTTCGTTTCAGCATGGCTGAAGATCTTAACATCCCGGAGGGCTTAGTTATACCACTATGGTATAGGAGGTTACAAGAGGCTAGGGCCGCGGCTGCGGGTCCAGCCAATGCTACTACACCAGAGGCAACCGCTCCTCCTCCTCAGCCTAGAGTGGATAATTTTGCTAAGATTTGCAAGGAGTTCAAGGCTATAGGAGGAAAACCTTTTCTAGGTTCAGAGACTTTCGTAGAGGCTAGAGATTGGCTTAAGGAAGTGGAAGAGTTGCTAGATATCTTTGAAGTGGAAGAGGGAAAGAAAGTCAAGTTGGCGGCTTGGTTAATGAAGGGAGAGGCCTCATTCTGGTGGGAGGTCACTAATGGAGAACGCCCTGTTGACTCTTGGGCAGATTTCAAGCAAAGGTTTGGGGCTAAGTTTCTCTCAAGGGCGGAAGAGAATCTGTTTATGGAGAAGTTCTTGAATTTGAAGCAAGGGAATCTCACGGTGAAAGAATATGTCAACAAATTCAATCAATTAGCAAGGTTTGGCATAGAGTTGGTGAATACACCGGAGAAGAAGGCTTTGAGGTTCGTTAGAGGCTTGAACGAACCATTGCAAGGAATAGCTATGACTCACATTCCTATGGGGGCCACCTTTGAGAAGCTTGTCTACATGGCACTTATGCATGAGGATGATAAGAGTTCTAAGGCACCAGAGAAGAAGGGGGATCAGAAGAAACCGCAACAACAACAACAAGGCAAGGGTGGAAAAGGCAATGGTGACAAGGGGAAGAAGAAAAAGAAGTGCTTCAACTGTGGGACCCCAGGCCACCTCAGCAAGGATTGTCGCAAAAAGAAGAAGACCGGTTGCTTTCATTGTGGTGAAGCAGGACATCTTGTGAAGGACTGCCCAAAGAAGGGGCAGAAGACGGGGACTACCTCAGGAGGTCAGGTGCAAGCTCTTATGGCACCAGCTCAGGCAGGGGGGCAAGTTCAGGCTCTCTCAGTTCCACCGATTCAGCAGAGAGGTAGAACTATTTCCGTTGAAAGTCTGGTTTTTCTGTATGATCATCCAGTTCGTACTTTATTTGACTCTGGCGCATCACATTCTTTTATCTCATCATCGTTAGTTGAGTCACTGCACTTAGACACCAGTCTAGTTGATGATCCCTTGGTTGTTTCAAACCCAATTGGGGGCTCCATTTATCTGTCTATGATATGTTTGGGTTTGAAGATTTCTATACTTAGCATTGAGTTTGGATGTGATGCTTTTGTATTGGGCTTCACGGGCTATGGGTTGATTTTGGGCATGGACTGGTTATCCAGTAATGGTGCCGTTCTTGATTGTGAAAGGAGAGTTGTCAGGCTTATGACCCGCTTGGGTAATACTCTCGAGATCTCTTGTAATCCCATGGAATCTGTTTTGCTAAGTTATCTTGAATCGCTCGATGCTTCGGTCGAGAGTTTGCGTTATGTCAGAGTGGTCCGGGAATATCCGGATGTGTTTGAAGAGGTGAAGTGTTTGCCTCCGAAGCGGGAGATAGATTTCCGAATTTATTTGGTGGATGATGCCAAACCAGTGTCTTTGCCAGTGCGCCACATGGCTCCTCGTGAGAGAAGAGAACTTCATAAGCAAGTAGGGGAGTTGCTTGAGAAGGGGTTCATAAGGCGAAGTATATCGGAGTGGGAAGCTCCAGTAGTGTTTGCCACGAAGGCGGATGGGTCCCTCAGACTTTGTGTGGATTATAGAGAACTTAATAAGCTCACGAAGAAGAATAGACACCCATTACCGAGGATAGATGATCTCTTTGATCAGTTGGTTGGCGCCTCAGTGTTTTCGCAGATAGACTTAGCTACAGGGTTTCATCAGTTGAGAGTGGCGGAGGACAGTATAGAGAAGACTGCTTTCCGGACTCCGGATGGTTTTTATGAGTGGCTTGTGATGCCATTTGGGTTGACAAACGCCCCTGCATACTTTGTTGATCTGATGAGTAGAGTGTTCAGAGAGTATCTGAATAAGTTTGTAGTGGTCTTCGTGGATGACATCTTGGTCTTCTCCAAGAGTGAAGAAGAGCATGCCTTACATCTCAGAGAAGTGTTGGAGACTCTTCGAGCACATAGTCTTAAAGCTAAATTCTCTAAATGTCATTTTTGGAGAAGAGAAGTGCGATTCTTAGGGCATGTGGTCTCTAAGGAAGGGATAGCTGCGGATCCCGCAAAGATAGTATCTATCCAGGATTGGAAAGTTCCTAGAAATGCTACCGAAGTAAGAAGTTTCTTGGGGTTGGCAGGATATTATAGGAAGTTCATCAAAGACTTCGCGAAGATATCAGCCCCATTAACCCGCTTGACGAAGAAGAATCTGGTTTTCTCATGGGACGTAGATTGTGATGATGCTTTCCGACGGTTAAAGAGAGCTTTGACCACCGCTCCAGTTTTAGTGCTTCCAGATGGGAGTAAGCCGTTTGTTGTTTATACCGATGCTTGTGGGACAGGATTAGGCGCAGTCTTGATGCAGGAGGGAAGGGTAATAGCCTTTGGAGGGAGGCAATTGAAAGTGCATGAGAAAAATTACCCTACCCATGATCTAGAGTTGGCCGCGATTGTTTTCGCACTTAAGTCTTGGTGCCATTATCTTCTTGGTGAGAGATTCGAGTTATTCACTGACAATAAATCATTGAAGTACTTATTCTCTCAGAAGGATTTAAACTTAAGACAGCAAAGGTGGATGGAGTTCTTAGCATCCTATGATTTCGAGATAGCGTATACCCCTGGCAAGGGTAACGTGGTGGCGGACGCCTTGAGTAGAAAAAGGCTATCTTTGAGTCCATTGTTCGTGGAACGGCGAAGCTTGGAGTTTCTTTCTTTGTTCGACTTCAGACCTTCTGTTGACTTTGTACCTGGTTTATTAGCATCCTTGGAGGTTAGACCTACTCTTTTGGGACGGATTGGCGAGGCTCAGCGAGACGACCCACAGTTGGTTGAGTTAGAGAAGCTTATAAGGGGGGAGTCATCCAGCCATTTGGGTAGATACACCATAGATGATAGGGGATGGTTGCATAGAGACGGTAGACTTTGTGTACCGCAAGATGAGGGTTTGAAGAAGGCTATTTTGGATGATGCACATCGTTCAAGGATGACTATTCATCCCGGTGGAGACAAAATGTACCAAGACATGAAGAGAGTTTTCTTCTGGGCCGGTATGAAGAAAGATGTGGCCGAGTATGTGGCTAGATGCTTAGTGTGCCAACAAGTTAAAGCGGAGCAAAGGAAACCCGGTGGGTTGCTACACCCATTGGAAGTTCCGCAATGGAAGTGGGATAGTGTCTCGATGGATTTCATCGATGGGTTACCGAGATCGAGGAAGGGCAATACGGGAATTTGGGTTGTGGTAGACAGACTTACCAAGAGTGCCCATTTTATACCCGTGAAGAGTAAGAGGACCGCTCCATGGCTTGCTTCAGTCTATGTTAGAGAGATTGTTAGATTGCATGGCGTACCATCCAGCATTGTGAGTGATCGAGATCCTATCTTCACTAGTGAGTTTTGGAGAAGTTTGCAAGAGGCGGTAGGGACTCAGTTGTGTTTGAGCACCGCATATCATCCTCAGACGGACGGTCAGACTGAGAGGGTGAACCGTATCTTAGAAGATCTCTTGAGGCTTTGTATCTTGGATTTTGGAGGTACATGGGAAGAACATCTTCCTTTGGTGGAGTTCGCATACAATAACAGCTTTCAGTCTAGTATTGGCATGGCACCTTTCGAAGCTCTTTATGGAAGGCCTTGTCGATCTCCTACATGTTGGTGGGAATCTACGGATAAGATCTTGCTTGGGCCAGATATGGTTAGAGAGACTTCAGAGAAGATTGATTTGATTCGAAGAAGGATGAAGGCAACGCAAGATAGACAGAAATCTTATGCGGATCGGAGAAGGACGGATCTTGAGTTTGAGGTTGGGGACATGGTTTTTGTCAAAGTATCTCCGTTGAGAAATGTTGTTCGCTTTGGGTCCGTTGGGAAGTTAGCACCGAGGTTTGTTGGGCCGTTTCCTATTAAGGAAAGGATTGGACGGATGGCATATAGGGTGGAGTTGCCAGACAGACTTAGTGGTGTTCATGATGTATTCCATGTATCACGTTTGAGGAAGTGCTTACATGAGACCGCAGAGGTGGTAGAGCCGAGCTTGCTTAGAGATGTAGAGGTAGAGCGTGATGCGACGATTCGACGAGCTCCTACTCGCATCCTTGGGTCAGAAACTAGGAAGTTGAGGAACAGAGAAGTTCAGCTAGTTAAAGTGCAATGGGGAGATGACGAAAGCAATGCTACTTGGGAGACGGAAGCGAAGATGCGTTCTTTGTACCCATTTCTTTTTGAGAGTATGTCTTTTAACTTCTCCTTTATCGCTTGTCTAGTACTTATCTTATCTTTAGTATATCCTCTCGCTAGTACCTATGACCTTTAGATAGGGTAAAACCTATGGTTGAAACATGTGTTTGAAACATGTTATGGTTGATGGATGCATGTGGATGCAATTGTTTGCTAGTGGTTGCTCGCGGATGCATATACACACACATTAGGCACTAGATCGGCTCAGTCACTTCATGTTGCATATCACATAAATGGATGTGGTAGTTAGATTGATGGATGTATCATGGCTGTGTTATCATGTGGATGATGCATTTTTGTGTATGGTTGTGCACGCATATAGAAATTGTATGTGTCAATAGGGTTTCGCATACATATTGGATGCATGGCACTATCATGGTTTGCATTAAGGAGGTCGACTGAATCAGTAGACCGCCTGATTTTGCATTAGTATACGGACATATACACACACTTTCTGCATATGTTCATACATCATTAGAAGTTTCTAAGGATAATGGTTGCTTGTGGTTGATGGTTTAGTAGATGGTTGTTTGGTTGGTAGGATACGTTCTTCTTGACTTAGAGATTTCGAGGACGAAATCCTTTAAGTAGGGGAGAATGTAACACCCCGAATTTCAATTAACACTAATGGTTAGTAATTAAAGTATAATTAATCTCAGATGTGAGAATCAGGGGAAACGGGCTGCGTCATTGCGTTCGTCTCGGAAAAATATGCGAAATAGAGTCCGAGTTTGCGTAAAACGGGTACCGTATGAAAGAGATATGGACGAACGAAGTTAGGCACCGAAACAGGCCAGAAATGCACTGGCGCACTTGTGAAGTGCGCCAGCACAAAAATACACTGGCGCACTTGGGAAGTGCGCCCATGTCGGGACATGAAACCTGCACAGTTTCTAGAGAGTTCTGTGGTTGGGTGCACCAGTTTGGGGTTTGGGCTTGGTCCTAGGGCTGGTTTCTGGAAGGTTCCGAAATCTAAGGGTCCTAATCTAATTTAGGGTTAATCTAAGGGCCTAAAACACTCACCTAATCTATAAATACACCCTAAACCTACCCTAATCCATACTAAAAATAGAATTGAGGGCTACATGCTGCCAAATTAAATCTTAGAAGGAGCCTCCACTAATTTATGAAGAGGGTTGCAAGCTAATCACTCTCTAATCAACCTCTAATCCATTCTAAGCATCTTAATCTTCTTCATTTGGAGTGCAAATTGGCTAGTAGTGAGTTTCTATCACTCTAATGATCAATTGATAAACTAAGTAGATGAGATATGATGAGATCATATGGTTTTGTTTGTGGATTAATGGGTTTTAAGTCATATGACATGATGTTAGTTTGCTAATGTATGTGAGTTATGCAAGTTTTGTGCTTTGTGATCATATGTTAATATGCAAGTTACATGTATGATAATATGCAAGTTACATGTATGATAATTATGCAAGTTGTATGTTTCTTCATATGCAAGTTTATGAGTTCATATGCAAGTATGTAACATGTTATGCAAGTTCATATGCAAGTTTATGAGTTCATATGCAAGTATGTAACATGTTATGCAAGTTCATATGCAAGTTATGTGACATATTATGCAAGTTCATATGCAAGTCATGTATTTGTTAATATGTAAGTTTATGTAACATGTTATGCAAGTTAATATGCAAGTTATGTGACATGTTATACAAGTTAATATGCAAGTTATGTGACATGTTATACAAGATTTTATGCAAGTTATGTGACATGTTATGCAAGTTCATATGCAAGTTATGTGTTTGTTAATATGCAAGATGGCACCTTTGAAACATGTTCATACATATGCAAGTTGACACCTTTTATATGTGTTATGTCATGAGAACGAAATTACGTGGGAACGATGGGGATAATTAAATGCATATGTTAATAAGATTGTGTGAAATTAATATAATTATGCATAACATAAAATAAATGAACATAGTATGGGAATTTGCCTATTAAGTTAGGTGTACCCATACTATGTGTTGGGAATTTGCCTATTAAGTTAGGTGTACCCACACTTTGGAGTTGGGAATTTGCCTATTAAGTTAGGTGCACCCATATTCCTAAAATAAACATGATAATTAACACAAATTATGGGAGTAATTAATCGATTTAGACACGAGGTTGGACCCGTTTTTAGTGTAAGACTGCCCGGAGTTTACCGGCTTAACCAGGCATCTACAAATGACGGTCCAATGTGAGGGGTCTTAATCATAAATTAAATACGTAACAAGGGTAAATGACACAAGGTTGGACCCGTTTGTAGTGTAAGACTGCCCGGAACCTACCGGCTTAACCAGGCATCTACAAATGACAGTCCAATGAGAGGGGTCCTTTACACGGTTACGGTGTTAATCAATTAAGAAACACTTAACCAGATAAGCATGTAGTGGGGCATGGGGGTTAAGTGGGTACCTTGGGTGGTATGTGGAAATTGCTAGTGGTTGCCAATAGAAAATTTGATAAAATACTTAACCAAGATGAAACATGTAATTAAACATGATTAAATGGTTAAGTGGGAAACACTAGTGTGTGGGCCAAGCTTAGGGGGATGGCTTGTGCTGGGGGCCCATTTCAACCAGTAACCCATACTTATCTTAGTGGGCTCGACCCATGTCGAGGACGGGACACGCATACTGGGCTTGACTATAAGAGGCCAAAATGGGTTAGCGGTGGCAACGCATGACCAACGGGTTTCATATGCGTGTGTGGACCCGGGCTGGTAAATAAGACGTTGTTGCATCGTGTAGATATAAGCCGTGCACCGTTAGTTTTATCAGGTTGCCACGTTGGGGAATGGTACATCCCACGGTGGGGCCAGCACGGGTATCTACGTTAGGGAGCCGATCGAATGGGGAGTAGTGTGTACACCTAGTGGATTGTAGGGCCCCGTGGTGTCTACTTAGTCACCTAGGGGTACGCGAGAACTATTAAGTTAATTTTATAAGCCCATGGGTGGGATAAACCTTTAAGTTAGGAATGACTGGTGTGGTGCAGTTTAGTAATTTACCTTTGGAAGGGTAGATGCGTCTTTATCTTTTATCTTAGTTTAGTTGACTGCTTAGTGTAGCCATTCATCCCCATTAGTTACCGTATATCAGTTTATGTCTTCTCTGGTTACTTTAACGATTGTATTGTTAAAGTTATAGGACTCGCTCAGACTTATGTCTGACCCCGTTGTTTTTATCTTTTTCCCAACCCTCAGGTCCTACGGTGGATCCTAGCAGTAGTGGAGCTTGATCGGATTGCTGTTCCAGTCTTTAGGAGCTTGGATAGATGTAAAGCTCCAGTTACCCAGTTATCTTTTCTTTTGTCATGGCTATTGTATGAGAGTGGGATTATGTACTTCTTTATTTTGACGGATATTGTACTTGACTTTTATTGTGGTTTTATGATGTAACCAGACATGTTTTACTTCCGCTGTTATGAGATGATGTCTTAAAATTTCAAGTACTATTTATATCTGTCTTGTTGTAATTTTTCTTTTCTATATTCACTAAAATACTCCACCGATGCTATGGCATTCCCTTAGTGAGTGACCATAGCGGGAGTGGGGTATTACATCGACACCCTCTACAACAATTCTTGTTGTTTAGGAAAACCGAATGGATTTTACAGTTGTTTACAACTGTTTGATTTGTTCGCAAACAAATTTTGGCGCCGTTGCTGTAACAACCCGAAAATCTGGGCCAGTTTAAAATTTTTATTTTGGCAATTTTAGCGAATTTTGATTATTTAAAATGAATTATTTTAAATAATATCGACGAGAAATTTATTTTGAAGAGAATTCAAACGTATATATTTATACGCATCGTCGTTAGAATATAAATATTTATATATAATTATAAATAGAATTGAAAATGGCGCGGTAGTTCGATAATTCGATTTCAAACTTCAATTGAATGTACCGGGTGCAAAACAATCCGGATTTTAGTGAAACCAAAATCATTAGGATCTTATTGGGAATATCTTTCCAACGAATCCGAAAAATCAAAAGTTCATAGCGGGGATCAAAAGATATGTCCAGTTGAAAATTCTGAATAGTCGCTATGGAATTCAGGCCCTTAAAAATGGAGATTTTGCGAACGACCTCGGATTTCGACGAAACCAGTTTTGTTGGATCCGTGATGTCAAATTATTGCTAGATTCCAAATTTCATAATTTTTCGAATCAATATGTGAGCGTGGCAAAGGAAAACGCGTTTGACCAGTTTCAGTTGATTTTAATCGACTGGAAAATGGCCATTTTTCAAACGGTCTCAGAATTCGACGAAACTAGTTTTGTTAGGACCTTATCGTCAATACGAAGCTAGAAAATATTTTTCTGGAATTTTTCTAGTTAGTATGTGACCCCGGTAAATTGAAATGTGCGTTTAAAATTCAATATAGAGATTTAAATGTAAATTTAACGGAAACCGATTGTAACAGCCGAATCAGCTCACGAAACATATCCCATTGTGTTCGGAATGGGGGTAATTAGCTAGGGACGACAGTCGTTGGGTCCCGTTTGGGGTTGGAATAAGAAGTCAACCCTTTGGAAAATTAAATTAAAATAAATAAATTATATATATATATATATATATATATATATATATTATATTACCTACCCTAATCTCTCCTTCCTCTTTCAGACTTCGGTCAAAATAAAAAAATTGGAAAACCGACCCCGTGCTTCCACCCTTCCCCCGAACTCGATCGTCGCCACCTCCAGGTGGAGCGCCGCCGCACCCCAGAAGCCGGCCTCCCCATCGACGATCCCCCTCCTCCTTCTTCCTCTATTCGACGCTGCCAAACCCGCCTCGTTCAGCCCCACCCCACCGCGATTTCCTCCACGTCCAGGCCCTCCTCCGCCTCGCGCCACCTCCCCGACCTCTCTCCGACTCCACGCCGCCAGTTCACGCCCCTGCACCCACCCCTCCTCCTCTGCGTTCAACGATGTAGCCCCCTTTCCCTCTTTTTTCTGTAAGTCCTTTTTTTTTAATTAGTTTTACTGATTCTAAGTGATTAGTTTAATTAAACTGAAGAACATTCAGTTTAAAATCAGTTTATATAATTGGTATTATTTTTGAAATAGAATAAAGAGATGATTTTTATTATAAAGATTTGATTTTTAAATTAGAAAAGACTTGATTTTTAAAATAGAAAAGATTAGATTTTTAAAGGAAGAAAGACGATATTTTTAAATGGAGAAAGGCGTGATTTTTACTTATGTAGTGGATAAAAAATATGGTTTTTAGAAGGAAGAAAAATATAATTTTTATAGTGATGAAATCTTTATATTTGAAAAGGCGAAATCTTTTTATATAGAATAGTGTGATAAAAATAGAATTTTTATCTATACAGTAGCGAGGTAAAAATTTGATTTTTATATATTGAACAGCGAAGTAAAAATGTGATTTTTACATATGTAGTGAATACGAGCAACGAAGGCGACAAAAGGCGAGAATGACGAAGACTTCTACATTTGAAGTGTCGTGAAGTTGGATAGCTCTTGGTGAGAATTTCTCACCTTTCATATTCTATTTCTAGTTATATATATTTATACTGGGATGCAGACGGTGTTTAGTAGCACCCGACACAATCGTCCACAGACCATGGACTTGTTTGTTTGATTGCAAGAATTGGTTAGATTATTTGATTGAAATTGAATTGTTTGGTGAAATGAATTGATTTGATTGATGTGTGAATGGCGTGGGCCTTCACTAGACCGGGGATAAGGCTAGGCCTTGTCCCGTTTCTAGTATCGTGCCGTTATGCCGCCGAAATTTTCTAAAATATGTTAGAAAAATAAAAATATCATTTTATTGAATAAATGAACTGAATAGAAATTCATATGTTAAAATAAAATGTTTTATGGTTAAAAATATAATTTTTAACGTGGAAGTGAATAAATAAATATTCATTTACAAGCCGGACGGTTTGTTTAGGTACACCTATTTGAAGGACATTGATTGGGACGATAAATTTTACACATCGCCCAACTGCACAAATAAAAATCTGTGTTTGATTGCTTGAAACCCCACACGTGTATTGGGAAGATATTTGACGTACACTAATCCCGATTGTTTAGTTGTATGTCGATCAATTGATTGACAGGCTGTTATAAGCGTTGATTATTTATATTTGATGCTTATACAGTGTAGAATGCACTTTGGGTGATGGTTGATTATTTTTCAATGCTATTATATACATGTGTTGTATGAAAATCCATATAATTAATTTTATATGGTGATTGATTGGGCCTCATTCCAATTTAGAAAATAAAGAATATTATAACATAAAAGTTCATGTGTTGACTGTACTCATTCGTTGAGATTAGTCATGTGTTGAACGAAATATTTTAATAATAAAATTTGCATCTTTATCAATATAAAATAAAGGTTCATGTGTTGACTCTACTCATCCGTTGAGATTAGTCATGTGTTGAACGAAATAATTTAACAAAAATTGTCACACGTGGACAGTACTCATTCGTTGAGATTAGTCGTGTGTTGACAAAAATAAATATTCATTTGTTGAATAGAATATTTGAAAATAGAAATATATGAAGCCGTGTTGGTTAGATTGACGCCATTTTGACGTGAACGATGTTTATATCGATTTTATTCATTTTATAATGAATATCAAAAGTGATTTCAAAATCTGATATTTTGAAAAGAATTGAATATAAATGAATTCGAATTGAAATTGAATATAAATGAATTCGAATTGAAATTGAATATAAATGAATTTGAATAGAATTGAAATCGTTTTGAAATGAATCTGAATAGAAATGAATTCGAATTGAAACTGAATAGAAATGAATTCGAATTGAAACTGAATTGAAAACGAACTGAAATTGAATTAGAAATCAATTTGAATTGAAATCGATTTGAAATGAATTTAAAACGAATTTATATTGGAATATTCAATTTTGATTTGAAATTGAATATGAAGTTGAAAACGTTTTGGAAATGAATTGAAAACGATTTATAAAGCACGTTTTGAATTGAAATCGAAGAAATATATATTATATATATTATATATATAATATAATGGCCTGAATAGAACGCGCCCGCCGCGGCAGTTCGCGAATTTCGACCATTGACTTCGAACGGATATTGCGGGAGATCCGACCGTCGGATTCTCCTGAAACCGGAACCGTTGGGTTCGTATCGAAAAGAGCTTTCTAACGAATACTAGAAATTTGAAATCTAACGGTTGGATTTGGAATTATGTCCAAATCAAATTTGAAAAAGGTCGCTGTAAGTGCAGTTCGATGGCCGTTGGTGGAAATCGACTGTACGGGCCTTGATAAAATTATTAAAAATAGTAATAATTTGTGTAAAATCATAAGAAATGATTTAAAAAGAATTGGGATGAAAAAATCCATATTTGAAAAGATAAAAATAGATTTTTATCGAAATGAACTAGTTTTGAACTAGAATTATAATTCTATTTATTTTTAAATAAATAAATTGAATTTAAAAAGGGTTTGAAAAATAACCAGAATTTCCAATGATTGCATTGGAGTGGATTAGAATCGAAATTGTCTTCGGAATATTTCGATGTTGGAATTCGTGATTATATAGATGTTGTTATGGAAATTTGAAAGATATATATATATATATATATATATATCGTTATTTCCAATACGACATTTGTTAATCGTAGAATTTGATATTGAATATAAGCCGATATATTTTCTATTCAGAGCCTTGTATTTAATATCAAAGGTGATTTGGGTTTGTCATGAATGGTGTCTTCATTAACACTGTTCTTGAATCCAGTTGAGAAAAAGGTTAAATCTTTTTATTTAGATTTAATGAAGTGTACCAATTAAATAATATTTAATTGGAATTGAATTGATATAGATTTTTGGGTTTATCGTGGACAGTGTTTTAAATAACACTCGTTCTTTAACCCGATAATTAATGGAATGTGATTTTGGGTTTATCGTGAACCGTGTTTTAAAATGACACTGATTCTTTAACCCAGTTAACGATTAAAACTAAGTGGAGTTTTAATGAATCTTTAATTAGATTGAAAAGATCGAGAATGGAGTATCCCCAGTTTTGCTCCAGGCGATAGTTAAATCTTTAATTAGATTTGAATGTGAAATGGTAATTGAATTTACCGATAACACCGTGGTGTTAGATATGAAGTATTACCAGTTTTACTTCATGGGATGAATAGGTTGGGATTGGGAAATTAAAACCAATGATTACTACGGTAAGGTTCGCTAATTCCGACTAGTTGAAACGAAATTCAAAGAAAGATTAGAGAATAAATTCAGGAATTTATCTTGGATAAAATTAATGGGAACCTTTCCCTATGAATGTGAAATTTAGAAACTAACTGTCGGTTAGCTAAGCAGAACGGTTTTCTGGATATTGATCTGATGTTGGTTTCGGCCTTCGGGGTTAATATTTGGGGAATTATTCTCTTGATTAATTTACAGTTAGTGACTGATGAATTGGAATGAGGCGTATGTTGTGTTTGTGTAACACTTATTTAAAATATACGCGAGTTATTCGGAAAGACCGGGTTTATCCCATTCTGAATAACTGATATGACGATAAGTCGAAGATGAAGACGATGGTTGAAGACCGGAGGTCTTCACGTCGTTTGGGTAATTACTGATGATCTTGATTGGGCTGTACACCCAAGAAGATGGAAACAGTTGGTGATCGTCCAGACGTACTTGGAGATCGATGGATATGCGGGGTACCAGGTGCCTCCGGTTTCGTTCAGACCCAGAACGGATTTGTAAATGGACTGTGTGTCTGACATTGGATTTTAGTCCGTGTGATTGATCTCTATTAAATATATATCTGTTTGGCGGCGGAGAATTTATTCTCTTGCTTAACGCCCTTCTCTGAGACGTACGAGCTCAGGGGTTATATATTGATGGATATCAAACGCATGGAGTGAATTGCCTGTGTGGCATGCCAAAGTGGTAATTGATCGAGGCTTCTGTTGAAAAGCAAAGTCTTGTGGTGATGATCAAAGCACGGCCTTTGTGGCGTATCTTTGTGTAACGTTTACTTCGCGAGTTTCGCACCCCGGTTGTGAACCAAAAACGGGAGACGGACCTCAGGGAAGGCATGCGTTTCTTTCTAGCTAGGGTGGTGTCAGTGACCTACCAGCCCTGACATTTATATACTTTTCACCTGTGTGGTTGTTGCTGTTGCGAGGTGCCTCGGTTTGATTGGACGATCCGGGTCCGATGGAGTCATTCGTTGGCTCATTTACACCCCAAAGGGTGGGGAAACGTAGTGTTCAGGCATAATAATCCACATCGGTGGACCGGCCCTGACGATCCAAGGGGCAGTTGCGGCTGTTCCTGAGGGGCGGGCTAGAGCGTCTCAAATCGGTTGAGGACTATCTTTTGCCTCGGTTCACAGACGGAAATCCAATTTCCAAATACGTGACATTTGCGGTTTTATTTGTAGAGCCTAGTATGGCGACATAGTGGGATGGGGCGCTTATGCCGTCTATGATTGATACTTATGATTTGAAATTGTTTTATACACTATGCACTTATAATAGTATCAAATGATTTGTTTTAAACGTATCAAGCATTCTTTGGCTATTATAAGGTAAAAACCCTATCCTCCGGCTTGCATTGCATTGTGTGATGGGAACTGGGTCTTATAATAGCTTCATTCTTCTTTGTTTAGCATTGCGCTGTTTGTTTTATGCACTGGTGTTCTTGGGAGGAAACCCGTTCCGTGTTATACGGCCTGGTCCCTTGATTTTCCTAACTTTAAATAAAGATTTAAAACTGTTTTAGTTCTCACACCAGTCACATGACTGACCTGGAGTTTATTGTTTTAACCTAAACTCTGGGTGCCCTTATTTTGACAAGGGCAGCTAGTAGTTTTGGTTTTGCAGATTTATATTCACAGGATCCTGGTTTACAGCTGGAACGATATCCGGAAAGCTTTGTATCCGTATATCTCTTCTAGTTGTGTATTGTATTATTTTCCGCTGCTATGTATTTAATGTAATTTAAATCTCTGATATTTCTGTGTAATATTCATTTATACTCTGTATATTCTTGTAATCTGATGCATTGTTGTAATATACAATGAAATGTTCTTCCGTCTGCGTTCTGTTTTGTCTTGTTCTCGAACGATAGGGCGTTTCGAACGGCCTTAATCGGTTTAGCGACTGGTTCGGACCGAGCAAAATTCCTTCTCGTCACAGTTGGTATCAGAGCTTTGGTTTGCAAAGCTCAGAGAACAAGACACATTAGAACCATACGAAATAATTCATCAGAAATTGGATTAGTAACATCCAACGGGAATGACTCGTTAGAGATGGGATCAGTAGTATCCTAGAACGAGTGTGAAGAGTATATTTTTAAGATGAAAACCAATTTTGTTTTGAAAATTTAAATCAATTATTCGTATTTGATTATTTATTTGTATTGATTTGGACAGTCCAGTATATAAAGAATTTGCATATACGCCTTGCAAACGTATATTCGAAGTTTTAATATACTGGATAGATATAGAGTCACATTCTAGACACCCGGGGATAATTCTGATGATGTGGCCACATCATCAGTATTTATATTCGTGTTTCGAAGGTGTGATTTCTATATATTTCCATTAGACTGGTGTGAGAACCAAAATATAGCTAGAATACATTGTGGTGAATTGGCATCAAAAACATGATTTTTGTATATGTATCAAAATTATGAATTTGAAACTCTAATTCACTAATTGATTGATGTTTGTGTGGTTTGTTTATTTGTTTGCTAATTTTGAACCATTATGCCTAATTGAATCAAATATTGAATTGTAGTGAAAATTGGTCACATTTGTTTGCATATACTTGTACTTACCTTGAACAGGTCATAGCAAGGAGGTTAGAGCAGAGAATAAAATTTGTTTGCCCGACAAATAGGTACATGTTTACTGCATAATTTACTCTTTTGTTTGGGTGATGATGATTTTATGAGCCTATTGGCTAGCCGCTTGGCTTTTTCTTTTTCTTTTTGAGATTAGAAGGACCGGGGAAGCTATTTGAAATTCCCCGATGCTCCCGGTGCAGGGGAGGTTATGGCGAAATTTTTGGAAAATTTAGGGTGTTAGCCAAATTTTTGAAAATTTGAAAATTCTCAAAAACTGAAATGTTGGAGAATGGAAGCCAGATCGAACGTAGAGTTGATTGATCAAACCAATTTCGACCGTGTTCCTTTTCGGGGACGAAAAGTTTTAAGTGGGGGAGATTGTAACAACCCGAAAATCTGGGCCAGTTTAAAATTTTTATTTTGGCAATTTTAGCGAATTTCGATTATTTAAAATGAATTATTTTAAATAATATCGACGAGAAATTTATTTTGAAGAGAAATCAAACGTATATATTTATACGCGTCGTCGTTAGAATATAAATATTTATATATAATTATAAATAGAATTGAAAATGGCGCGGTAGTTCGATAATTCGATTTCAAACTTCAATTGAATGTACCGGGTGCAAAACAATCCGGATTTTAGTGAAACCAAAATCATTAGGATCTTATTGGGAATATCTTTCCAACGAATCCGAAAAATCAAAATTTCATAGCGGGGATCAAAAGATATGTCCAGTTGAAAATTCTGAATAGTCGCTATGGAATTCAGGCCCTTAAAAATGGAGATTTTGCAAACGACCTCGGATTTCGACGAAACCAGTTTTGTTGGATCCGTGATGTCAAATTATTGCTAGATTCAAAATTTCATAATTTTTCGAATCAATATGTGAGCGTGGCAAAGGAAAACGTGTTTGACCAGTTTCAGTTGATTTTAATCGACTGGAAAATGGCCATTTTTCAAACGGTCACAGAATTCGACGAAACTAGTTTTTTTAGGACCGTATCGTCAATACGAAGCTAGAAAATATTTTTCTGGAATTTTTCTAGTTAGTATGTGACCCCGGTAAATTGAAATGTGCGTTTAAAATTCAATATAGAGATTTAAATGTAAATTTAACGGAAACCGATTGTAACAGCCGAATCAGCTCACGAAACATATCCCATTGTGTTCGGAATGGGGGTAATTAGCTAGGGACGACAGTCGTTGGGTCCCGTTTGGGGTTGGAATAAGAAGTCAACCCTTTGGAAAATTAAATTAAAATAAATAAATTATATATATATATATTATATTACCTACCCTAATCTCTCCTTCCTCTTTCAGACTTTGGTCAAAATAAAAAAATTGGAAAACCGACCCCGTGCTTCCACCCTTCCCCCGAACTCGATCGTCGCCACCTCCAGGTGGAGCGCCGCCGCACCCCAGAAGCCGGCCTCCCCATCGACGATCCCCCTCCTCCTTCTTCCTCTATTCGACGCTGCCAAACCCGCCTCGTTCAGCCCCACCCCACCGCGATTTCCTCCACGTCCAGGCCCTGCTCCGCCTCGCGCCACCTCCCCGACCTCTCTCCGAATCCACGCCGCCAGTCCACGCCCCTGCACCCACCCCTCCTCCTCTGCGTTCAACGATGTAGCCCCCTTTCCCTCTTTTTTCTGTAAGTCCTTTTTGTTTTTTTTTTGTATTTTAATTTGTTTTACTGATTCTAAGTGATTAGTTTAATTAAACTGAAGAACAATCAGTTTAAAATCAGTTTATATAATTGGTATTATTTTTGAAATAGAATAAAGAGATAATTTTTATTATAAAGATTTGATTTTTAAATTAGAAAAGACTTGATTTTTAAAATAGAAAAGATTAGATTTTTAAAGGAAGAAAGACGATATTTTTAAATGGAGAAAGGCGTGATTTTTACTTATGTAGTGGATAAAAAATATGGTTTTTAGAAGGAAGAAAAATATAATTTTTATAGTGATGAAATCTTTATATTTGAAAAGGCGAAATCTTTTTGTATAGAATAGTGTGATAAAAATAGAATTTTTATCTATATAGTAGCGAGGTAAAAATTCGATTTTTATATATTGAACAGCGAAGTAAAAATGTGATTTTTACATATGTAGTGAATACGAGCAACGAAGGAGACAAAAGGCGAGAATGACGAAGACTTCTACATTTGAAGTGTCGTGAAGTTGGATAGCTCTTGGTGAGAATTTCTCACCTTTCAACTTCTATTTCTAGTTATATATATTTATACTAGGATGCAGACGGTGTTTAGTAGCACCCGACACAATCGTCCACAGACCATGGACTTGTTTGTTTGATTGCAAGAATTGGTTAGATTATTTGATTGAAATTGAATTGTTTGGTGAAATGAATTGATTTGATTGATGTGTGAATGGCGTGGGCCTTCACTAGACCGGGGATAAGGCTAGGCCTTGTCCCGTTTCTAGTATCGTGCCGTTATGCCATCGAAATTTTCTAAAATATGTTAGAAAAATAAAAATATCATTTTATTGAATAAATGAACTGAATAGAAATTCATATGTTAAAATAAAATGTTTTATCATTAAAAAAATAATTTTTAACGTGGAAGTGAATAAATAAATATTCATTTACAAGCCGGACGGTTTGTTTATGTACACCTATTTGAAGGACATTGATTGGGACGATAAATTTTACACATCGCCCAACTGCACAAATAAAAATCTGTGTTTGATTGCTTTAAACCCCACACGGGTATTGGGATGATATTTGACGTACACTAATCCCGATTGTTTAGTTGTATGTCGATCGATTGATTGACAGGCTGTTATAAGCGTTGATTATTTATATTTGATGCTTATACAGTGTAGAATGCACTTTGGGTGATGGTTGATTATTTTTCAATGCTATTATATACATGTGTTGTATGAAAATCCATATAATTAATTTTATATGGTGATTGATTGGGCCTCATTCCAATTTAGAAAATAAAGAATATTATAACATAAAAGTTCATGTGTTGACTGTACTCATTCGTTGAGATTAGTCATGTGTTGAACGAAATATTTTAATAATAAAATTTGCATCTTTATCAATATAAAATAAAGGTTCTTGTGTTGACTGTACTCATCCGTTGAGATTAGTCATGTGTTGAACGAAATAATTTAACAAAAATTGTCACACGTGGACAGTACTCATTCGTTGATATTAGTCGTGTGTTGACAAAAATAAATATTCATTTGTTGAATAGAATATTTGAAAATAGAAATATATGAAGCCGTGTTGGTTAGATTGACGCCATTTTGACGTGAACGATGTTTATATCGATTTTATTCATTTTATAATGAATATCAAAAGTGATTTCAAAATCTGATATTTTGAAAAGAATTGAATATAAATGAATTCGAATTGAAATTGAATATAAATGAATTCGAATTGAAATTGAATATAAATGAATTCGAATAGAATTGAAATCGTTTTGAAATGAATCTGAATAGAAATGAATTCGAATTAAAACTGAATAGAAATGAATTCGAATTGAAACTGAATTGAAAACGAACTGAAATTGAATTAGAAATCAATTTGAATTGAAATCGATTTGAAATGAATTTAAAACGAATTTATATTAGAATATTCAATTTTGATTTGAAATTGAATATGAAGTTGAAACCGTTTTGAAAATGAATTGAAAACGATTTATAAAGCACGTTTTGAATTGAAATCGACGAAATATATATTATATATATTATATATATAATATAATGGCCTGAATAGAACGCGCCGCGCCGCGGCAGTTCGCGAATTTCGACCATTGACTTCGAACGGATATTGCGGGAGATCCGACCGTCGGATTCTCCTGAAACTGGAACCGTTGGGTTCGTATCGAAAAGAGCTTTCTAACGAATATTAGAAATTTGAAATCTAACGGTTGGATTTGGAATTATGTCCAAATCAAATTTGAAAAAGTTCGCTGTAAGTGCAGTTCGATGGCCATTGGTGGAAATCGACTGTACGGGCATTGATAAAATTATTAAAAATAGTAATAATTTGTGTAAAATCATAAGAAATGATTTAAAAAGAATTGGGATGAAAAACTACATATTTGAAAAGATAAAAATATATTTTTATCGAAATGAACTAGTTTTGAACTAGAATTATAATTCTATTTATTTTTAAATAAATAAATTGAATTTAAAAAGGGTTTGAAAAATAACCAGAATTTCCAATGATTGCATTGGAGTGGATTAGAATCGAAATTGTCTTCGGAATATTTTGATGTTGGAATTCGTGATTATATAGATGTTGTTATGGAAATTTGAAAGATATATATATCGTTATTTCCAATACGACATTTGTTAATCGTAGAATTTGATATTGAATATAAGCCGATATATTTTCTATTCAGAGCCTTGTATTTAATATCAAAGGTGATTTGGGTTTGTCGTGAATGGTGTCTTCATTAACACTGTTCTTGAATCCAATTGAGAAAAAGGTTAAATCTTTTTATTTAGATTTAATGAAGTGTACCAATTAAATAATATTTAATTGGAATTGAATTGATATTGATTTTTGGGTTTATCGCGGACAGTGTTTTAAATAACACTCGTTCTTTAACCAGATAATTAATGGAATGTGATTCTGCGTTTATCGTGAACCGTGTTTTAAAATGACACTGATTCTTTAACCCAGTTAACGATTAAAACTAAGTGGAGTTTTAATGAATCTTTAATTAGATTGAAAAGATCGAGAATGGAGTATCCCCAGTTTTGCTCCAGGCGATAGTTAAATCTTTAATTAGATTTGAATGTGAAATGGTAATTGAATTTACCGATAACACCGTGGTGTTAGATATGAAGTATTACCAGTCTTACTTCATGGGATGAATAGGTTGGGATTGGGAAATTAAAACCAATGATTACTACGGTAAGGTTCGCTAATTCCGACTAGTTGAAACGAAATTCAAAGGAAGATTAGAGAATAAATTCAGGAATTTATCTTGGATAAAATTAATAGGAACCTTTCCCTATGAATGTGAAATTTAGAAACTAACTGTCGGTTAGCTAAGCAGAACGGTTTTCTGGATATTGATCTGATGTTGGTTTCGGCCTTCGGGGTTAATATTTGGGGAATTATTCTCTTGATTAATTTACAGTTAGTGACTGATGAATTGGAATGAGGTGTATGTTGTGTTTGTGTAACACTTATTTAAAATATACGCGAGTTATTCGGAAAGACCGGGTTTATCCCATTCTGAATTACTGATACGACGATAAGTCGAAGATGAAGACGATGGTCGAAGACCGGAGGTCTTCACGTCGTTTGGGTAATTACTGATGATCTTGATTGGGCTGTACACCCAAGAAGATGGAAACAGTTGGTGATCGTCCAGACGTACTTGGAGATCGATGGATATGCGGGGTACCAGGTGCCTCCGGTTTCGTTCAGACCCAGAACGGATTTGTAAATGGACTGTGTGTCTGACATTGGATTTTAGTCCGTGTGATTGATCTCTATTAAATATATATCTGTTTGGCGGCGGAGAATTTATTCTCTTGCTTAACGCCCTTCTCTGAGACGTACGAGCTCAGGGGTTATATATTGATGGATATCAAACGCATGGAGTGAATTGCCTGTGTGGCATGCCTAAGTGGCAATTGATCGAGGCTTCTGTTGAAAAGCAAAGTCTTGTGGTGATGATCAAAGCACGGCCTTTGTGGCGTAGCTTTGTGTAACGATTACTTTGCGAGCTTCGCACCCCGGTTGTGAACCAAAAACGGGAGACGGACCTCAGGGAGGGCATGCGTTTCTTTCTAGCTAGGGTGGTGTCAGTGACCTACCAGCCCTGACATTTATATACTTTTCACCTGTGTGGTTGTTGCTGTTGCGAGGCGCCTTGGTTTGATTGGACGATCCGGGTCCGATGGAGTCATTCGTTGGCTCATTTACACCCCAAAGGGTGGGGAAACGTAGTGTTCAGGCATAATAATCCACATCGGTGGACCGGCCCTGACGATCCAAGGGGCAGTTGCGGCTGTTCCTGAGGGGCGGGCTAGAGCGTCTCGAATCGGTTGAGGACTATCTTTTGCCTCGGTTCACAGACGGAAATCTAATTTCCAAATACGTGACATTTGCGGTTTTATTTGTAGAGCCTAGTATGGAGACATAGTGGGATGGGGCGCTTATGCCGTCTATGATTGATACTTATGATTTGAAATTGTTTTATACACTATGCACTTATAATAGTATCAAATGATTTGTTTTAAACGTATCAAGCATTCTTTGGCTATTATAAGGTAAAAACCCTATCCTCCGGCTTGCATTGCATTGTGTGATGGGAACTGGGTCTTATAATAGCTTCATTCTTCTTTGTTTAGCATTGCGCTGTTTGTTTTATGCACTGGTGTTCTTGGGAGGAAACCCGTTCCGTGTTATACGGCCTGGTCCCTTGATTTGCCTAACTTTAAATAAAGATTTAAAACTGTTTTAGTTCTCACACTAGTCACATGACTGACCTGGAGTTTATTGTTTTAACCTAAACTCTGGGTGCCCTTATTTTGACACGGGCAGCTAGTAGTTTTGGTTTTGCAGATTTATATTCACAGGATCCTGGTTTACAGCTGGAACGATATCCGGAAAGCTTTGTATCCGTATATCTCTTCTAGTTGTGTATTGTATTATTTTCCGCTGCTATGTATTTAATGTAATTTAAATCTCTGATATTTCTGTGTAATATTCATTTATACTCTGTATATTCTTGTAATCTGATGCATTGTTGTAATATACAATGAAATGTTCTTCCGTCTGCGTTCTGTTTTGTCTTGTTCTCGAATGATAGGGCGTTTCGAACGGCCTGAATCGGTTTAGCGACTGGTTCGGACCGAGCGAAATTCCTTCTCGTCACAGTTGCCGGGGACCAAACTAATTTTTATTAATAATCCTTCGGGTTATATTTTTATTTTATTTTCTCTTTAGATTTTCCTCATTAAAAAAAACACAAAAATATTTTATTCTTGTTAGTTGATTTGTTTTTTTTTCTCATTTTTGTTTTCTTTTTATATATAGAAAAAAAAATCTCTATATTAGCTTTGATTTGGTATTGCTGATTTATACCATAATCTTCTAATTAAGAGAGAAAAAAATGCAATTTTCTGTTTAATTTCTTTCCTCTTTCATTGCCTCTTTAATTTCTTTTCCATTTCATTGCCTTTCACTTTTCACAAAAAAAATGCTTTCCTTTTTTCTTGACCTCTCTCCATAAATTCTTTCCTTTTTATAACTTTTACAACAACAAAAAAAAGGTTAATTGCTTTCCTTTTCTTCCATCTCAGCCTTAACTGTCTTGATTACCTTTCCATTTTTTTTCAATACCTTTCTGTTCCATTTCTTCTTTTACGATTTATATATAGATAAAGAAAAAAAATCCTTTGCAAATTTTCTGCCGTGATTTTCTCTTTCTTTTTTCTTTGATTGCTTTCCCATTATCGACCATATTCATCAATTTCTTACATCTCCTTTTCCTACACATAAAAACAAATTTATTGCTTTCCTTTTTTTTTCTCCCTCTATAAATTTCTTTCCTTTCCAACCTTCTAATTACTCTCCTTTTTCAATTTCTTTCCTATCTCTGAATTCTTTCCAATATTCCCTGTATAAATACATTCCTTTTCTTAAAAAAAACCAAACAAAGAAAAAAATCCTTTTTTAATTTTTTCCAATTTTCTTTCTTCTATTCTATATATACCCATCCACCATATTCACGAACTACCCCGTCAACATCCACCAGTCACTGTACCATCGCCATCCCCCATTACCATAACATAGTCTAGACCACCAACCATTACTGCCAACAACACATCTCCTTTCCACAATCAAACAATTTCCACACCCTGAAACTCAATACACTTTCCAATACACGCAATGTTGACCACCACTCCATCTACCCCAACGTCCTACGCCCATACCCGGTCATCATCCTCTTCCACCACCTCACATCCATAACATCACCTTCACCTCCATATAACACCGAACCAGCAAACAACCTAGATCCACCAAACAAAATTCTGTCCCTGCCAATTCCCACCAAGTTCCTTTTCCTATCCCCAAAATCAAAGACCTGAAACCTCAAATTCTTCACGTCGAACAAGCAAAATCGAAAATCGGAAATTGATTTGTTTTCCGAAATAAAAAAAGAAAGGGGTGAATTTTTTTTCATTTTGGAAACTAGAAAAGGAAAAGTAGGCATGAGTTTGGGAACTTGGGATTTGTAGCTTGATTTGTGGCCTTTTTGCTTCGGAGTGCATGGATTTTTAACTCACCAGTCAATTGCTTTTGACCCAAGTTTTGGTGGGCAATCACACATTTAAGGACTTGTTGGATGCTTTAGCCTTGAACATTTCTGGGAAATAATATTTGGGGCGACCTGTGATTTTTTTTTTTTGGTGCGTTGAGTTTTTTATTTTTTTTTGTTTTTTGTGTTTTCCATTTTTGTTAGGTTTTTATTTTATTTAGCTTCTTTGTGTTAAGTTTGGTTGCTCGTTTTCTGTGAATTTTTTTTTTGTTTCAATTTGGTTCTTTACAAAAAAAAATTTGTTTTCTTTTGTTTGAAAAATTTTGGTTAGAAAAGCTTGTCTCCCTTGAAAAAAAAATCCATTTCCACTCATCTTGTTTTCTTATATTTGTTTTTATTTTTACTTTTATTTTCACTCAACTTGTTTTCATTTTAGTTTTATTTTGTTTTTAGATTCATTTTTCTTTCTCTAAAAAAATATCGAGAGAAATCAAATTCACTCAAGATCAGAACAAGCAGAATTCAATCAACAAACAGGGATTTCAGAAGTCAAGCAAATTTGCAAGTAGAATTTGAATTGTTGGAGCGGTTGCACACCAAGTGGGGTGTGAACGCGCTAGCGCGACTCAATTGCACTGGATGGACCGCCAATCAAGGTGAGTATTTTCTAACTTTACAGGGACCGCTGCTGCAAATAAAAAAAATATAGACATTGCTTGTAAAACTCTTCTGCAGGGCATCGGCTTGCTTGTAAAAAAAAAATATCTCTGCAATTGACTATTCTGTGACTGTTCTGAGACTGTTCATTCTATGACTGAAAAAAAAATATTGCATTCATCTTAGTTTTGTTTTTATTTTCTAAGGACTTCATTATATTTTGACAATTTGGTTTAGTTCTAACGGATTATTTCTCGGTGTCTAGACTACAGCAGAGTAATAACTGTTTATAAATATTACGGTGATTCGTAAATATTATATTGGTTGTTCCTCTGAGGGTACTTAAACCTTCGGCTGCATTGCTAGGGTGATTCCTGGTGCACCGATAACTCCTGTCCGTTAACTGGCTGAGAAGTATTTTGTTGAAATAAACCAAACCGTCATTATATAATTCTAGAAATTGAAAATTGCATTAGGTTCATTTTAAAAAAAAAAATCGCTCAAATTTGTTTTGTCTCGTCTTCCCTTATTCTTCTCGCTAGTGCATGCGTCATTGGACTCGTGATCCTTCAGACAATCGTTTAGTTCGAACAAACATTTCTTTAACCATGGCCGAAGAAAATCCCCCTCGATGTCTTATGGATAGATACTTCCCCGATCGGGTTTCTATTCCTTCTTGCATCATATTGCCCGCCCCAATGGGTAACCACTTTGAAATTCATTCGAATCACATAAATACTCTTCCATAGTTCGGCAATTTAGAATGTGATGATCCGTATATTTTCTTGACCAAATTTGAACAAGTTTGTGCAACTATGAAATTTCAACAATTAAGTGACGATGGAATCAAACTTAGGTTAATTCCATTTGCACTTACCGATTATGCTGAGAAATGGTTGTATAGCTTGCCTTCAAATACGATTGGAACTTGGGGTGAATTTGTAAACATTTTTCTAAAGAAATTTTATCCTCTGGAAAAAACATCCAAAATTCGAAATGAAATCGTCAATTTTTGTCAATTTGGGGGTGAATCCTTTGCAAACTATTTTGAAAGATTTAAAGAACTTCTAGTCAAATGTCCACATCACAATTTCGAAAAATGGACTCTTTATCAAATTTTATACGATGGACTTGAAAATAACTCTCGAACCATGCTCGAATCGATGTGCCAAGGAAATTTTCTAGCCCAAGATCACAATGCCGCTTGGCAATTTCTCGAAAAATTGGCCGAAAAATCAGCTCAATGGGAAAGATTTAATGAGAAATCGATTTATTCCCGATCTAACGCTCATTCGGTAGGATCATCAGTAGCCTTAGAAGCAAAAATAGACGCGATGATATCCAAATTCGATAATGTCCTTTCATCAACTCAAATAAATCAAGCTCAAGCGTCTCAGACCTCATGTTACAAATGTAACGATCCTAACCACATAGCTGATCAATGCCCACATTCATTGGAACAACTCAATGCATTTAACAAAGCTAGGAATGACCCATTCTCCCCAACGTACAATCCAGGTTGGAGAAACCATCCTAACTTCTCTTGGACCCAAAACAATGCAAATTCGAATGCGGTTCGACTGCCTTTTCAGTCATTTTCGAATAATCCTTCGAAACCTCCCTTTCAACAAACTCAATTCCAACATCCTGTGCCACCTTTTCAAAATCAAGCGCAACAATCTTTTGTTCCCCAAGACGATAAACGATTGACATCACTTGAGAAAACTCTCGAAGAATTGACTAAAGCGACGACTCAAAATCTCCAATCAAATACCAATCTTCAAAATTTATTGACTTCGCACATGCAAAACACGAGTCAATCGATCGCTAAACTTGAAATGCAAATGAGTCAGTTAGCTACTTCCGTAAGCGAACGGGAAAGAGGCACTTTCCCAAGTCAACCCATTCCAAACCCCAACCGTCAAAATCCTAACTCCAACCAAATTCACATCATTCAAGATTCAAACGTTAGTCACTTGAATGCGGTCAAGACTCTTAGATCCGGCAAAAAGATTGACAACCATGTGGTCAACCCAAATGCTTTACCGGACGATGTTCCAAACCCTATCGAAAATTCGACCAACTCAGATCAAAACATTGAGCCAATTTCTGACAAGGACCATCCTCAAACTCAAGTAGCCCAACCTACTGAGTTGTCTGCTCCATTTCCTCATAGACTCCGACCTAGGAAAAAGATGGATCAGCTAGAAAAAAATCCTTGAAATATTTAAGCAAGTTAAAGTGAACATTCCTCTTTTAGATATTATACAACAAGTTCCACAATACGCAAAATTTCTAAAAGATATGTGCACTCAAAAACGTCATACACATGTACCTAAGAAAGTGTTTCTAGCGGCAACTCTAAGCGAAGTCTTGTCCCAATCGATGCCAGTGAAATACAAAGATCCTGGCTGCCCCACAATATCATGTACTATTGGGGACAAGAAAATCGATAGATGCCTGCTAGACTTAGGTGCTAGTGTTAACTTGCTTCCATATTCCGTCTATCGCCAATTAGGGCTAGGAGAACTGAAACCCACCAAGGTAACCCTTCAGCTTGCTGACCGTTCAATTAAGAAACCTGTGGGCGAAATCGAGGATGTGTTGATCAAAATTGGCGAATTCATCTTTCCAGTTGATTTCATTGTCTTAGAAACTCAACAGGTTAGCAATCCTGCAAACCAGATCCCTTTGATTCTAGGAAGACCCTTCTTAGCAACCTCTAATGCTCTCATCAACTGTAGAAATGGGTCTATGAAACTTTCTTTCAGTAACATGACTGTCGAGCTAAACATCTTCAGAACTGAAAACTCTCCTAACTCTTATGTGGACCAGTTTTCTGAAATCCATGCTGTCCACGATAATGAATCTGAGCTCGACCATCTGAATAACGAAATTGAATCAGATTACGAAACTTTATTTCAAGATACTCCCGAAAATGTCTCTGATTCGATTCCTGTCGAGCCTCCCACAAATGAGTCTATCCCTCAACCAATTTCTTCGGTTGAGTCGCCCCCAAAATCTGACCTCAAAGTGCTGCCCAGTCATCTTAAGTACGCTTACTTAGGAGATAATGAAACTTTTCCTGTCATTATCGCTTCTGACCTTACTTTAGAGCAGGAACAATTGCTCCTACCCATCCTTAAGAAAAATAAGGAAGCAATTGGTTGGTCCATGGCTGATATTAAGGGGATTAGTCCTTCGATTGTCCAACATCGAATCCACCTTATAAATGATGCCAAACCCACTCGTGATCCCCAACGTCGACTAAACCCCATCATGAAAGAAGCAGTTCGGGCTGAAATCCTTAAATGCCTTGACAATGGAATCATCTACCCGATTTTCGATAGTCAATGGGTTAGTCCGATTCATGTTGTACCTAAGAAATCAGGGATTACCGTGGTTCAAAATGAAGCTAACGAACTTATCCCAACCCGCACCCAGACTGGTTGGCGTGTTTGCATTGACTATAGGAAACTTAACGCTGTAACACGAAAGGATCATTTCCCTCTGCCATTTATCGATCAAATGTTAGAACGACTAGCCGGTCACGAGTACTATTGTTTCCTTGACGGGTACTCGGGATATAATCAAATCCCTATCACTCCTGAGGACCAAGAGAAAACCACTTTCACGTGTCCATTTGGTACATTTGCGTACCGACGTATGCCTTTTGGTCTCTGTAATGCCCCTGCAACCTTTCAGAGGTGCATGATTAGCATTTTTTCTGATATGATCGAGCGATTTTTGGAAGTGTTAATGGATGATTTTTCCATCTTCGGGGATTCCTACACTAAGTATTTACATCACCTGGATCTTGTTCTTAACCGTTGCAAAGATAAATACTTAACGCTTAATTGGGAAAAGTGTCACCTCATGGTTAAACATGGCATTGTTTTGGGACATGTCATCTCTAACAAAGGAATTGAAGTAGACAAAGCCAAAATCGAAGTTATCTCAAATCTTCCCATTCCCAAATCCGTTAAGGACATCCGATCCTTTTTAGGTCATGTTGGTTTTTACCGTCGCTTTATAAAAGATTTTGGCAAAATCACTCGACCTTTGACCAATCTTCTTGGTAAGGATGTTCCTTTCGACTTCAATTCTGATTGCATTTCATCTTTTGAGCGTCATAAAAATGAAATTGTCTCTGCCCCGATCATTTGCTCTCCTAATTGGAAGCTGCCTTTTGAAATCATGTGTGATGCCTCGAATTTCGCTGTTGGCGCTATTCTAGGACAACGTATCGATAAGATTCTTCACGTCATTTACTATGCGAGTAAGACTTCGAACGATGCCCAAGTCAATTATACGACCACTGAAAAGGAACTTTTGGCAGTTGTTTTTACTCTAGAAAAATTCAGGCCTTATCTAGTTGGCTCACACATCACGGTTTATACCGATCATTCCGCACTTAGGTATCTTTTCTCTAAAAAGGATGCTAAGGCTCGTCTCATTCGTTGGATCCTTCTACTTCAAGAATTTGACCTTACCATTAAGGATAAAAAAGGATCTGACAACGTTATTACGGACCACTTGTCTCATCTTCCAAATGCCCCGTCTTCTTCTCTTCCGATCAATGAGAATTTCCCTGATGAACAGCTGTTTTCTCTATCCACTGATCCTTGGTTTGCTGACATTGTCAACTACTTAGTCACTAAGCAGCCCCCTTCTTTTTGGTCTAAGCAGGATAAACACAAATTCTTTTTCCAAGTGAAACATTTTTATTGGGACGACCCCTATCTTTTCAAGTATTGTCCCAATCAAATCATTCGAAGGTGTGTTCCCGACACTGAAACTCACAGTGTCCTCTCTTTCTGTCATGACCAAGCCTGTGGTGGTCACTTCGGTCCCAAAAAGACAACCGAAAAGGTTCTCCAATCGGGTTTCTACTGGCCCAACCTTTTCAAAGACGCGTACGAATTTTGCAAAACTTGTGATCGATGTCAATTCTTGGGGAAAATTTCTAAATGAAATATGATGCCCCTAAACCCCATTCTAGAGGTCGAAATTTTTGATGTGTGGGGTATAGACTTCATGGGACCCTTCCCTAATTCTTTTGGGAACCTTTACATTCTCTTAGCCGTTGATTATGTTTCCAAATGGGTCGAAGCTGTACCATGCAAAACAAACAATAACAAGGTTGTTGTGCGCTTCTTGAAAGAAAACATCTTTTCTAGGTTTGGCACACCTCGCACAATAATCAGTGATAATGGTACACACTTCTGTAATCGTTCTTTTGAAGCTCTCATGAGAAAGTATTCGATAACCCACAAGTTATCTATTCCTTACCATCCTCAAACTTGTGGGCAAGTTGAAGTATCGAATAGGCAGATTAAACAAATTCTTGAGAAAACTGTGAATCGAAATCGTAAAGATTGGTCCCAAAAGTTAACCGACGCTCTTTGGGCTTACTGCACCGCTTTCAAAACCAACTTAGGTATGTCTCCTTATCGTTTGATTTTTGGTAAGCCATGTCACTTGCGAGTTGAACTGGAACATAGGGCATTATGGGCAATAAAAACTTTGAATCTTGATTTAGAGCAAGCAGGAGAACATTGGAAGCTTCAACTTAATGAACTTGATGAAATTCGAAATGATGCCTATGAAAATGAACGAATTTACAAGGACAGAACAAAATTTTTTCATGATAAATCAATTTTACGTAAAACTTTCATGTCAGGTCAAACAGTTCTGTTGTACGACTCAAAACTGCATCTATTTCCGGGTAAGCTAAAATCTAGATGGACAGGACCTTACACTGTACGGACTGTTTTTTCGTATGGTGCGGTAGAAATTGAGAATCCAACTGATGGATCATCCTTTAAGGTCAATGGTCAACGCCTTAAACCTTACTTGGAACCAATACCCAACCAAGAGGAAGAGCTCATGGTCCTCCATGAGCCACATTACATTCGGTAAGACGCACTAACCCTCTTTTGTACATATGTAAATAGTCTCTTATTTTATTTTTCCTTTCACTAAGATATGTCTGATTAACGACTGTGGGGACACAGTCACACTCAAGTGTGGGGGGAATTTACATTACATCAGCAATCAAATTTTATGAAGTAGGTCATTCATTGAACAAGGATTAACTTAAAATTCATAAATAACACCTTGGTTCTTGTTTGATAAGTTGAATTGTTGGGTGATGAGAATGAACATTATTTATTCATTGAATCGTAATGTGTCTTTTTAAGATGCTAGCTTGAGACTGTGCAGACGTTAGTCGTGTTCTGGAGTAAGCGTGTCAACCTCTGTTATACATGTTTGAACGTGCAAGTAAAAATAATCAAAAAAAAAAAAGAAGTCAAATAATAATGATTTTGCACTTACATTGGATTTTCTGAGTTCGTTTTCATGCATAATATTTTCTTTACACCCAAATTTTCAAAATCGTAAGTTCTAAAATCCACTTGGCCCAGTTAAGGAGAAATGACTCATTGTAGCGTTCTTCTTCGATACCCCACATTATTCAAACCCAAGTTTTAGTCGATTTACATCCATGTTTCTACAAGTTTATCTTATATTGGTATACTCAAGAACCTTTGTTTAAAGGTCAAAAACGTCACTTTTTATACCAATATTACACCACCCAATCCGTACTTGTTTTAAGGTAGGATAACCATATACCACATCTTATTTTATATGGGTTATCTATCTTACGAAACTTTGCTTATCATTCCTTTCAGCTTTTTGTATAACATCAATCCAGACATGTGTGTTGAATTAAGGTTATAGAAGTAGAGTAACTAGGGCACAAAACTTTCCTTTCATGAAGTGTTGGTAGTAGAGGAGGAATCAAATGAAATCATGTACGTCATCATTCCATCTCCATTCATCATTCATCGTGCAAAAGAAGAAAAAAGAAAAAAAAGAAAAAAAATGAAATAAAGAGAGAGTCTCTCTAAACAAAATAGTCTTCATCATTCCTGACTATGAAGCATCCATTTCCATTCCATCCACATCCATCATACCGTACTTTGAAGCAAGGATTGTAGTTGAGGAGATGAAAGGAAACAAAATGTCCATATGTGCCTTAGTATTACTTTATCTTTTGTAGCTTGAAATTCAACTAATACACTTGACCTCTTATCTAGAATATTTTTAGAACTTACAAAAATTTTCCTTCATCTATGCATAACTCATATCCAATACATTACAGTTACATTGGTGCAAAATTATTAAAAAAAGAAAGAAAAAAAAAGAATAAAGAAATGATTGGGTGCACATTGTCGATGTGTAGAACTTTGGTTGACACCACGCTCTTAACCTTCAAGACAATTACAGTATTATCAAGGAATTACGATTCAGCTTGAAAATTTTTGTTCATTTTTGCACTAATTATGGGATGGACAATTTGGGGCTTAACCGTTATTATTGAAGTTAGGTAAAATCCTTGGAATGTGAAAGACCTTAAATATATTGTTTGATTAATCTGCGTACATAAGACGCTTTGGATTTTGTGGGTAGTATCCACTGAAAACCCTCACGAGACAACACTCGTCCTACTGGAGACACCCAGAGGTTTAACGGCTTGTTGCATACGTTAAATGCAATCGTGTTTCCTACGAAAGTGTGACATATCTTAGTTTAGTTTATTCGAGGACGAATAAAAAGATAAGTGTGGGGATATTTGATATACACGTAAATGTGTATATTTTATCCACATATTTATCTTATTTTATCTTTTAAATAATTGATATTGTGTATTTATAGCTGTGTTTTCAGATTGTTGACAAGAATCATGGTTTAGAGCATTTGATGAATAATGCATGAAGAATTTGCTGAAAAAGAGAGAAGTTAAAATTACTAAAGCTTGAAGAGTTTAAAGCTTGAAGAACGATTGCAAATAGAGTTCAGTTGGGTAGATTTGGCTCACTAAAGACTCATATTGTGTTCACATTGGCTCAATTGCAGACCATTTCACACATGTAGCGTTCACATTAGCTCCTTTGCAAGGCTTCTCATTCATGCACTGCACGCGTTCACACTGGCTCACTTACAAGGCCTCTTACTCTACAACCCCGTTCACACTAGCTTATGTGTTATTTGGGCTAATTCGTTAGTCCCACATTGTGGAATTTGCCAAGTAGTCTTTGTCATATCAGCTATAAATACCTTGTATCTCATTCATGTAAAGACACACTTAGTTTTATTCTGTAATCTTTCTCTTGGAATAAAACTTTTCTTCCTCTGTTCTGTTTAGTTTTAGTTTTATTTATGTTCATGTTATTTAATTTCTGTTTTTTCCTCTTTTTTAGCTATGTCTAGCTAATCCCCTTTGATTAGGGGGTGGTGACGCTAATAGATATGATTCAACATGAATCACATAGCCAATAGATGAGGACTTTATATATGTAGATCTAGAGCTGAATCAAGGGTTAGATCTGAACCTTCATATTCTGTGTCGTTTAAGAGCTATGCTCCTTCATAGAGTATATTCGTGTTCGATCTAACAATTATCAGATTTAGATCTAGTTTTAGGTTTTTAGAAATTAATTTGTGAATCTGTCCTGATAGTCTATGGTTGTTTAAGAGCTCAGCTCCTGCATAGGCTATGCTTCTTGTTATTTACTTATTTGTTTCTAAGAATCTATTTATCGTTGATTCGTGTTTGTGACAGAAACATGAATTAGATCTATATTTATTTGTTGGCTATTGATGAGTGTGAATCTAATCTATATCATTATCCCCTAATTGCTTTCTCTTATTAGATAAATCTCTCTTCTTTATTTAATTGCTGTTATTTCCTGTGTTTTCAATCAATCAAAATCTTGGAATAACTTGATTGGATTTATTAATTAAAATATTTTTGGTCCCAGAGTTCGACACCCTCTACAACAATCCTTGTTGTTTAGGAAAACCGAACGGATTTTACAGTTGTTTACAACTGTTTGATTTGTTCGCAAACAGCAATATATATAATTGAAAGGACGTAGCAATACAATGGGCAGGCTTATAAGAATAATGGTCATGGAAACTACAATTCAACAACATTCTTGTCATGCACAAGTGTATGTAAAAAAATCATCATGGAAACCCCCACAACATTTCAGCACTAAAGCACAATGTCACAATTAGTTAATCATAAATGCAGGGTTTAAAACAATAAGTATTCAGTGTAAAGTGTTGTGTTAATCATATTACTGCGTCAGGTGTTTAATTAAGTGGTCATTGGGATAGACTCAGAAGCAACACTCCAAATCAATATATAACAAAATCACAGAGCAACCAGGAAGCAGCCAAAAACAAATAAAATCACTATTATACTTTAGTTTGTATTGATGTTGAACTTGCGCAAAGAAATCGTGAGATAACTTACCATAAGGCAACAACAATGGAAAAACGGGCGATGGTGAGATGAGGTCGACCTGGAGCTTTAGTCGCTGCTGTCCTAGTGCTTCCGTTGTTTTGTTGCAGCGTAGGCCACTTCTGATCTGGAGGCAGAGGGTGCTGGCTCAAAGGAGGCGAGCAGCTTGGAGTTTTCTGGGCTTCGAGATGGGTCTTACGGAGTGAGTTTAGAAGTGTCCATTGTTTTCAATTTGAGGAGCTATAAAGGAACATTTTTTTAAGGGTGTGGTTTGGTTTAAGGACAACAGAGGAGGCAACGAATGCTGGTAGAAGGGAAACAATGGAGGCCGTTGATTTTTGAATTTGGGAAAAAGGGTTTGGGGAAATAATCTAATCGGCTAAATAAAATAAAAGGGATCGGTAAAAGAAGAAAGTGGACATGTGGTAGAGACACAATACAGGAGACGGACGCGTAGGGTTATCTTCAAAAATCCATGAACACATGTAGCCAATTTTAATTAGAAATCAACAAGTGTTAAAACCACAACAAGGCAACAACTAGCCAAACAATCCAGCACACTATGATTTTTAATTTTGAACGGTAGGTTGAACAAAAGAGCATGGTCGAACCAACCTTAATTGTGAACGGTGTACAATGTTGTTTACGTGTTTCAAACACATTATAAGTCAACTGCTACTGGTCATAAATTAAATTTGAATGTTAACCCAAAATACACAAATTATTATTATTATTATTATTATTCAATTTCTTTTTTTTTTCTTTTTAATCAGCCGTATTTCAAATTATTCGCAGTCCTTTACTGCTTATGTTTCAAAGTCAAATAAATAAATTTTCTAAAATCCAATTGCCGACGACAAAACATATCTTCATTAAGTCTTAGAATAAATTTTTCTTTCAAGTTTTATTTTAGCTTTAACGTTAAATTCAAGCACTTCAAATTTGTTGATAATGTTTCTTTAAACAAAACATTCATATAAGATTAAATTTACAAAAAGGAATTTTCATTTATAAGTTTATTCAACTATGTTCAACAATGATTTTAGCCCACATTCTATTATCGAAACCCATTTATAAATATTTATTTCAACGTAAAATATTAATTTAAATTATATTTAAGACATAATTTTTTTTATTTACTAACGCTAAAATTCTTGGGCCGTTACATTACGTGTCACTGTCATTCCAATATTTCTTAACAACAAAGCATTTCATTTTCTATACTTAGATAACATTTCTGATTATGTTTAGAAAACGTTCCCAAAACTCATTTATATGGAGTTCAAACGAATGTTGTATAAAATATTGTTACGACAACTCAATCCATTCATCGCTTTTTACTTTATGTATCTTTAATAAATCTTTGCCATAGAACTTCAAGAATTCCTTAGCTAATTTCGAAGTCAATCAAGTTGTGATATAATTACCTCTCAGACCTTAACTGAACAACTTCCTTAACCTCGCAACAGATAAAGCTCAACACCCTAATTTTTACAACCATTGCTTATGCAAATTCTTGGATTTATATTTATGAATTTTCTTCTTGGATAAAACATTGGTTATACGATAATGTTATAAACCTTACTTCCGAAATATCTGACTTTAAAACTATAATTTTTATGTCTTAATTTGAATAATTTATAACTAATTTATTTATTAAATAAATAAATCTTGATTTAAAAACCGGAAAGTTAATATTACTTTCCCGAATTCGATATAATTGAATTTCAACGTATAACTCACTTTCGAGTAATCACTATTCGATTAACTCTTCTTCGAATAACTTATATTCGATTATCTTTCTTTCGAATAACTTATATTCAATTAGATCACTTCCGAGTAATTTCTATTCGATTAACTCTCCTTCGAATAAACTACATTCGATTATAAAATATCAGTTTCTAACCGAGCAATAATTACCTTGTCAAATACTGATTTATTCAATATGTAATTTCTTAAATAAATTATTGCATAACATCTTACCCATTCGAATTCTAATTACACATCTTTATGGATTTTATTTAGTCCTTTTTACAATTTGAATCTCGAAATGGATTTCATCGTTTCCTTTTTAAACAACTCCAAATTTCCCATTTTATATTCACTTTGAATTTGCAATCTCAATTATCCACTGATAATTATATTTTAATTCATTTATAAACATTGTTTATAAATCACAACACTTGTTTTCATTATTAAACAAGTTATTTATTTCCATCCATTCAAAATTCCATTTCTAGTTAAATTCCTATTTTAAATATCCAATTTCCTTTATAAATGTATTTATTTGCAATTTATTTACTTAAATCCATTATTCACATCACATGTGAAAAATATTTCTCTTTATATCATTCATTAAGTTGATTTCGTATTTAAACTAATATCCCATTTCTGAATTCTATTTATATTTCTATTTATATAATTATTCATACGAAATCTCCTTTTATTTCTAACACTTAAATCTCGTTTATAATTTCTTTTATAAATTTGTGTTCACATTCTATTTAAAATATCGGTGTTAAAACCGATTTCTACTCCTTTATATAAGTTCATACTTATATATTCCATTTATCACATGATAAATATTTTATTTTATTTATAAAACATTATTTATAAATTAATCTTCTCAATATATCTAATAAAACAGATTCTATATAAAATCTACTTTGAATTAATCTTTTCCATTTATCTGTTAAAACCGATTTCCATTTAATATTTTTTTTCCACATATTTCCTTTTATAATTCTATTTATTTTCTAAATAAATATTCCTTTTATAAAATTCTTTGATTTTATAAATATTTCCTTTATAATTCTATTTATTTTCTAAATAAATATTCCTTTTATAATTCTATTTATTTTCTAAATAAATATTCCTTTTATAAAATTCTTTGATTTTATAAATATTTCCTTTATAATTCTATTTATTTTATATATAAATATTCCTTTTATAAAATTCTTTGATTTTATAGATATTTCCTTTATAATTCTATTTATTTTCTAAATAAAATATTACTTTCATTATTCTTTGATTTTAAAAATATTTCCTATATAATTCTATTTATTTTTTAAATAAATATTCCTTTTATAATTCTTTGATTTTATAAATATTTCCTTTATAATTTTATTTATTTTCTAAATAAATTTTCCTTTTATAATTCTATTTATTTTCTAAATAAATATTCTTTTATAAATTTCTTTGATTTTATAAATATTTCCTTTATAATTCTATTTATTTTCTAAATAAATATTCCTTTTATAATTCTATTTATTTTCTAAATAAATATTCCTTTTATAAAATTCTTTGATTTTATAAATTTTTTATTTTCAATATACACTTTGAAAATTCTCTTTTTACATTCCAGTATTCCTTATGGTATTTAACATATCATATAACAATGATCAATATCATCCAAACACACATAATCAACAATAGATTATATATCATATATCACAATATATAAAAAACAGTAAAATAAATGTTAAGGAATCCAGCTGGATTCCTCCAACCTGTTTCCCTTCATCCATAAATGTTATACAATATAATTCACATCAATTTCATTTCAATATGTACTATTCTGATAAACAAAATCAATATTTGTTTAACGATATGTGTATATATCGTTATATGTAATTCCAAACAATAAATCAGCAATTCAACCAAACAATCATCACACAACAATCAATCATCATTTATCAATACTAGATTATATTTATAAAAATATAAACTAATAGAGTTTGCGAGTTTTACTCACATTGAACAGTTATCGTTAAATAATGATAATTGTCATTGATTCAGATCAGGCAATTTATTTCGCTATAAATTGTAACGAGCTCCAATTCACTCCGTACCAGTTCCATTACTTAGCCACAGACCATACGATCCCAAAGGATCTGATCGTTCGAAATTCTGATATAGTATATAGAAGTTATTACATTGCGAAGTTAATATACATTTACATTAAATTAAAGCTTAAATTTTAAACTTTATTTGGGCTCACCCTTTTACCTAAGGCCTAAAACCATTTCAAAAACACCCACCCGCTACCGTATTCATCTTCCTCCTGCTCGGAAATATGCCACTCCACCTACGCCATTATTGATCCTTCAATCACCCAAATTTCCTTCCATATTGAATGATTCTCAAAACCAAAAGCATTGATCTTCTCCTCGTTACGCACTCCACAACCTCCACCCCTTAACACCGCATTCGAACTCCCACGTTGAATCATGTCATTCCCCTTAACACCGCATTCGAACTCCCACGTTGAATCATGTCATTCAGCTATATTGTGTAGAGTACAGTAATCGCGCGTCACCAACCATGTTCGAATCCACCCAATTTTTTCCAACAGTTGACGTTTTGCTTCCAGAATTCACAAGTCATAATCAAAATGTAACGACCCAGAAAATCTGAACCAATTTAAAATTTTTAAATTGGCTAAAATAATGGATTTTAAATATTTAAAATAAATATTTTAAATAATGGCGATGAAAACTGAGTTTGAATCGACATTTGAAAACGAAAATAATTAATTATAATTATAAACAAGGCCTGAAATGGCGTGGCAGTTTCAAAAATTGAATTCAAACTTTGTCGGACTATACCGGGTGCAAAACAATCCGGATTTTAGTGAAACCAAAATCATTAGGATCTAATTGATGATATCTTTCCAACGAATCTGACCAATCGAAATTTGATAGCGGGAATCAAAAGATATGTCCAGTTGAAAATTCTGAATAGTCGCTATGGAATTCAGGCCCTTAAAAATGGACATTTTGCAAACGACCTCGGATTTCGATGAAACCACTTTTGTTAGATCCGCAGTGTCAAGTTATTGCTAGGTTTCAAATTTCATAATTTTTCTAATTAATATGTGAGCGTGGCAAAGGAAAACGCGTTTGACCGGTTTTAGTTGATTTTAATTGACTGGAAATTGGCCATTTTTCAAACGGTCTCAGAATTCGACGAAACTAGTTTTGTTTGGACCGTATCGTCAATACGAAGCGAGAAAATATTTTTCTGGAATTTTTCTAGTTAGTATGTGGCCCCGGTAATTTGAAATGTACGTTTAAAATTCAATATAGTGATTTAAATGAAAATTCAACGGAAACTGAGTGTAACGATCAAATCAGCTTGCGATACATATCCCATTGTGTTCGGAATGGGGGTTAAACGCTATGGACGACAGGCGGTAGGCCTCGTTTCGAGGTCGTATGTAAAAGTCCACTTTTTTGAAAAATTAAATAATAAAATAATAAAAATAAATTTTAATCCCCTCCCTTTATCTGTCGTTCTGCCCCCCCCCCCCCTCGTTCATTTCAATTTCAAACGAAAATAAAACGCCCCAATTCGCGAGGCCCCCACCGTTCGAGACATTGAAGCCGCCTGCTCCTCCTCTCACCGCCGACCCTGACATCGACCCCCCCTTTCTTCGCATCACAGTAAGTTTTATTTTTATTTTAATTCTGATTTTATTTTCTTAAGAAAAGAATACTGTTTTTTAAAGTTTAAATACTGTTTGTTTTTTTTTGGTTTTAAAACCGATTTTCTAAAGGATGTAAAACTGATTTTAAAGGGTTATAAAAACTGATTTTTAAAAGGATGTAAAACTGATTTTTTTTAAAGCATTAAAAACTGATTTTAAAAATGATTTACAAACTGATTTTTTTTAAAAGCATTAAAAACTGATTTTGAAATGACCTAATTTTTAAAAAGAAAAAAGATTTGAACTTTAAAACTGATTTTAAAAAAAAAAAATTAGAACTTTAAAAGGAAGAAGATTTGAACAAGGCGAAATCTATATTTTTGAAATTCGATTTTTATATATTGAATAACATAGTAAAAATTCGATTTTTACTTATGTAGAGAATACGGGCAACGAAAGCGACAAGCAAGAGAGATTGGCGAAGATTTCTATAAAGGAAGAGTCGTAGTATTGGATAGCTATTGGTGAGATTTCTGATTTAAAAATTATAAATGTGTGAGAATTTCTCACTCTTCAATTTCTTTTTCTATATATATATATATATATATATATATATGTGTGTTGAAATTAAAGTGAATTGTGATATATAAATATAAATATATATATATATATATATATATATATATATATATATACGCCCCTCGTCCACAAACCATGGACGATATTTATTGGTTGAAATTGTTGTGAAAATTGATTGATAGCGATTGATTGTTTGGGATTGTGTGTGATTGATATTGGTTGATTATGGTTGAAAAATACCCATTTGTGGTTGAGAAATATTTGGTTGAAACCACATAGGATTAGTTTGTGGAAATGAAATAAATATATACATGCCGCCTGCGTGCGAACTAGATGCATGATCCCCATTGTCAAAAACCGCGAGGTTTTAAGGTAGAGCGAGGAGCCGTACTAGGGACGGTGCCGGTTTTAACTACCCTGCCGTTATGCTGCCGAAATTTTGAATAATATTCGTGTGTTTGAATTATTTTCATATGCTTAAACTATATTTATTCATTGAATAGAAAACCTTCATGTGTTGAATTGATATTCATTCGTTGATTAGAAATTCATGGGTTGAATGGTATTCGCGTTTTAAAATATAAAAATCACCTTTTATCTATATATAAAAACTATAGAAAACATTCATGTGTTGAATTGATATTCATTCGTTGATTAGAAATTCATGTGTTGAATGGTATTCATATTTTGAAATAAATTGTTTGAATATAAAAATCACATTTTTATCTATATATAAAAACTATAGAAAACATTAATGTGTTGAATTGATATTCATTCGTTGATTAGAAATTCATGTGTTGAATGGTATTCATATTTTGAAATAAATTGTTTGAATATAAAAATCACCTTTTATCTATATATAAAAACTATAGAAAACATTCATGTGTTGAATTGATATTCATTCGTTGATTAGAAATTCATGTGTTGAATGGTATTCATATTTTGAAACAAATTGTTTGATAATAAAAATCACATTTTTATCTATATATAGAAACTGTAGAAAACATTCATGTGTTGAATTGATATTCATTCGTTGATTAGAAATTCATGTGTTGAATGGTATTCATATTTTGAAATAAATTGTTTTACAATAAAAATCACTTTTTTTATTGTATGCATAAATCGTTGAAATGTGAAGTGTTAAAAATAGCCACTTGTTCAAAATAAACATATATGAGTTGAAATATTCATTAATTAGCTAATGAAATGATTTGCACCTATTTATGTAACATTAGAATGAATGGTGTTTTTAAACCAAATAGAAATCAAATATGAAGTTGAATAGAAAATCATAAATGATAAGAACTGTATATATATGTACATGCATATTCATTGAACAGGTTATAGCAAAGGGGCTAGAGAAGAGGAATAAAATTTTGTGCCCGACAAATAGGTACACATTTACTGTTTTGTTTGGGTGATGATTTTATGAGCCTGTTGGCTAGCCGCTTGGCTTTTTCTTTTTCTTTTTGAGATTAGAAGGACCGGGAAAGCTATTTGCAATTTCCCGATGCTCCCGGTGCAGGGGAGGTTATGGCGAAATTTTCCAAAATTTTAAGGCGTTAGTGAAATATTTGAAGTGAAAACGATATTGAAATCATTGAATGAACTATATTTATATAAATATATAAATATAAATAAAATTAAAACGAAACGAGGCCGTGCAGTTCGTATTTTGAAACCGTGATTTCAAACGACTAGTACGGGAAATCCGACCATTGGATTTTCCCGAAACCTCAACCGTCGGGTTCGCCTTGGAAATATCTTTCCAACGGCACCAACCTTGTAAAAATCCAACGGTTGGATTGTCTGGAATGTTTAATTCAAATCTGAAGAAAAACAGCGCCAGAAGCGATTATATTTATATATATAAAAATATAATTATATATTTAATCGAATAACGACGCTGCAGTTCGTATTTTGAAATCGAAATTTCAAACGATTGTACCGGGAGATCCGACCGTCGGATTTTCCCGAAACTGGAACCGTTGGATTCTTTTTGAAAAGACCTTTCTAATGATGTAAATTTTTCGAAGATCCAACGGTTAGATTTTGTAATGTCCCGCATTTTTATCGGTTTATATTTGAATATTTAAATCAGTTTAAATATTGAATTCGTGTTATAAGTGTATTTATATATTAATTAAACGAAGTTGAACGTATAAAAATATATATTCAATATAATCGAGCTCATAACGACGTTGCAGTTCGTAATTTAACGTTCTGAACTTCAACTAAGTGTACAGGACCCAGTTTAAATCGGATTTCTGCAAAACAAGAAACATTAGAATCTGTTGAACTGTATCTTTCTGACAGAAGTGAAATATTGAGATTTCGTCGTATAGATTGCAAGATATGTCAAAATCAAATGTTCAGAAAGTCGCTATGAAATCATATATCGACCATAACGGTTTATTTGAAATAACTTCTTATCGGTTTCGAATTTAGCCAAGGTTCTTTTGAGACGTAGCGATAATCTAATTTTTAGAATTTTACTGTAATTTTTAATTAATTAAATACGCAACTTTTTATTTGGAGTATTTTGCACCCTATATCAATATTTTGGGGTTTCACCATATGAGTCAACCTACCGGTATTATTATATTTTTGTGATCACAGCACGTTGCACAACACAACGGTATTTTTATTTATGTCGTTTGCAGCTCGTATATAAACTAAGTAATATGCAACGAAGTACCCATACTTTTCTATTGTAAATATATATATATATATATATTCTTTTCACATGAATGGAAATTTTGGGATATGCATGATATCTTCACACGCCGCATACCTTCTCTAATGTGGATGACTTTCTAATGTGGATGACTTTCAAGATTTAGCATTACGTGTACATCCTTTGAAAAGTACATTTAGCATTGGAAATGGATTATAACCACCAAAACGTTAGGACTGTTTACGATGAACTAAAACCTATTCTCTATATATATAAAAGACTAAATTGTATAATTATGATATTTTTATACTATATATTATATACGGTGACAATCATCAAGGTTCCATATATTAACATTTGCCATGTTATACACCGCAAGCTTATTTCTGTAGCAACTTAAAGTTGGGCACAGTGATGAGAAAATATATATTTATATTTCTTTTTGCATTCCTTGGCAATGAAGAATTCAGTACAACATCCTTGTCCTGCTGCATAAAATATATATATATATATATATATAAAAACTTAGACCTAAGCTAACCAATATTAAATATAAGCAAAAGTACAGATAAATATCGGTTGTGCTTTCACTACCCTGTAGACTACGAAATGAAAATACATCAGCAGTACACAGCTACTACTGAATGCCTACATGATGTTACTTCATACCAACGGAGAAAGATATGTCACAGACCCTATGGATTTTGAGCAGAAAGGAAGCACATGTCCAAGCTGTTGTAGGCAGTATGTATATTCAAATCAGTGGGTATTAAAATCACCGCAAGCCTACGTATTGTCTAACAGCCACCCTAAAAACTTTACAGCAACTCATGGTGTCAAATGCATTAAATTTATGAAAAGAAAACTCAAAACATAGCTCCTATGCTACAACACTAACACTTGCGTGCCAAGTAATTGTATTCTGTATAAATCACGCTGCTACACTTTCATTTTCTTCGAAACCGAAAAACCAAGCTTTAATGGTGAAAAACGAAATAAAATTGAAATCAAAATCCAACCCAAATCCTCATAGGAAAAAGGCGCAGTGAATATTTTGAATGCATGAATCTTGAGCTCCATTCTTGGTTGTGTTTTGTTGTGTACAAGGACGTTTTACATTCCTTTGATGGGAAGTTCGGGCATTATGGAGTTGTAAGGAGAGAGAGCGCTGCATGGGTGTATGTTGTTCGCTGCTTTTCTCAGCAGTACACCACGAACTTGAAGGAAGGAAAGAAGGGAGCGTGAGGTTTTTGTTTAGCAAATGAATGGGCGTGATGGTTGCATGGCACTAGGTGGTTCTTGGCAGAGATGACCGTGGGGATCGGAACAGTGGTGCATGCACAGGTTGGCAGTAATTTCGATGATGGGTTCGGGAAAGTTGCGGAGCCGTGCATGTATAAAGGAGGGGTGTACGGTTTTTCATATATCGGTTGTACAGGAGGTGTTATATGAGGAGCAGATCGTGTGTTATGAAAGAAATGTACCGACGTGGGTGGGCTGACTTTGCAATTGGGACGGTCATTTTTAAATTCAACGAAAACAAAACAAAGGATTGGAACGGAACATGATTTGTTGAAATTGCAGTGAAGGACACTACGTTGTGGAGTTGGCTCAGAAGAATCAGAAAAGATGGAATAATGGAGACAGACGTGTTCGAAGACTAGGAATCAAGGGAAACCGCTATTTGAATCATCCGAAGAAGACAGAATTGAACGCCTGGTTTTATCGGCTAACGCAAATCGTTATTTAACGGTTAACGCGCCAAGGTGAGTAAATTCACTAACTCTATTTTATTTAAAATATTTTAATTATATTTTAAAATAATGGTTGAATGCTGTGTGATGGTTGATTAGGTAAATTATGGTTAAATTGGTTGAATTATTATATATCGTTGCATATGTACACATCACCGGTTGGATACTGATTCCATCGATTATAATATTCCCTATTATGGAATCAGTAATAGTTGTTTGACTAACATCTGTGAATGCGGAAACCGGTTGGAGGAATCCAACCGGATTTCTCAATACTTATATGAACTGTTTGTTTTGTGCATGCACTGTTTGAATCCTGTGAATGGAATTCAATGTTATATTGATTAAATAAATAGGCGGTATCGATTAAGAAGAAACTGAGATAAGTTGATAAATTAACGGATGGTTGAGGTTGACTAAACCCACTATTTGGTCGAGGATTAGTAGTTAGTTAATTGGTTTTCAATGATAATAACTTAAGAGTTCATTGTTTAAATTAATTAGATTTCTAAATCCTTAATTACCTTTTTAATGAAGATAAAAGGATTATTGAACTAATAAAATAGTTATTGTTCATTAAGTATGCAACCATTCTATTTTAAATTAATAAGGAAGAAAGATATTTTACTTCAGCAATGATGAAGTAAATTATTATTTAATTATTTTAATTAAATAATTGTTTTCTTAAACAGTTTCCATTTAAGATGTTATCGAGTTGGGAAAGAAATGTCAAGCTTTTTGTAACGAAAAGAAATGTCAAGATTTTTGTAACGAAAAGAGATGTCAAGATTTTTGTGACGGAAAGAAGTGTCGAGATTAGTTATAAAGTGGAATATAGCAGCGTGTTGCAAGTTTTGAACTATAGCGATAAAATAACGCTGTTGACTAGGCTTAAGCGTGACTGTTCTATCGAGATTAGTATAAGGAGAATATTACAGCGTATGACAAGTTTTTGAACTATAACGATAGATTAGCGCTGTTGACCAAACTTAAGCATGATTTTTATATAACACTACTCCCTAGGAAATATAAACAGTTTGTTTTGAAATCCACTTATTCTAAAGAAATAAGTAACGATGATTGTCTAAAGAAATATAAGAACGAGTAGTGGAGAATCGTTTCAGAAAACAATGACATCATTTCGATGTTTGAAATATGATTAGAGTTGAATAACACTATTAGAAATGGGAAATATAATTCAACGATGATGAATGTTAAATAAAAAGTGCCCATGGTTGTGTGATGATAATTATACATTTGATTGGATGTTTATTTTTACTTCGATAGTTAAATAACCGACTATCGAAGTGTCTTTGACCATCGTTGTCGATACGGAGAGACCGGTTGGATTTAATATCCGAGAACCACTCCGTATAGGCATAGGCGTTGCGAATTAGATTATGTTGAAGATAATCGAAGACGGAGTGGAATTCAAGAACTGTTATGTTTGTTCAGTCCCAGGACAACTTGTATGGACGAATGTCTGACAGAGTATTCCTAACGGTCACATAAGACGATCTTTTTAAGATGTTATGTCTGGTGGCGGAGAAATTCGTTTCTCTTAGCTTTTATACCCGTAATATTTTGGGAAGATCAACTAGTGATTTGACGGGTATGACGATGTGGCATTCAAAGTGTGTGATGGCCAGATGTCCTAAAAGTTAGACGTAGCCTCAAGCCTCACAACCGGGAAATGACAAAAATCGGGCAGGCAGCATGGCTATGTGGGTCGCTCCCATTAGGGTGTATAATCACTTATCTAGAGAAATTCCTTTTGTTTCTTAATCTATCGATTCTGCCCATTCGGGAATGGTGGTTTGAGTCCAACCGTTGGTGATATACATTCGATACACTCAAGCGAAATGAGTGGTCGGTCATGCGTGGGCCGGGTTGCAAGACGTTCTTGTTGAACCCAGGTGTATTTGCCTCTAGAGATACATCATCGGCAGGTGGTCCCATACCTTGTCATAGTTGGAATCCAATCTCCACTAAGCGCCCTACGGTTTTTGATTTTATACTATATATGTAGAGCGTGAGATGCAAGCGTTCTACTATTTGGTTATTTATTTGATTAGACATTACTATAATATCACTGGATTTTGATATCAAAGTGTTTTGGGTTATAGTAAGGTAAAAACCATCCGTGTTTATGTGTGGGCTGGTCTTACTATTATCTCTTTTGGTTTGAAAAGGATTTTCAAAGTTAAGCCATATGGTTGGAGTTTACTCACACCAGTCCCATGACTGACCCAGAGTTTATTTTGTTTGTTTTCCCTAAACTCTTGGGTGCCCAAATTTGTACGGGCAGTCAAGTGTTTCAGGCTTTTACAGATACGCTTGAAGGAGCTAAAAGCAGAAGGCTTCACCTTCAGTATTTAAAGATTTTTTTTCCGCTGTGATATGATGTATTATACTCTGATATGGTATGTATACACAAAACAGATTTGTATTCCAAAGTTATGTCATATAATATATTTTTTTCGTTCCGCTGTGAGATTCGTGTTTACTCTGATTATGTTCAGTTGTGTTCTTCTTCCTCTTCTACTCTATTAGTTCTATCTTTTCTATCTCATCCTCTAACTTCTTTCTATTAATGGTCCGGTGTTTTCGATGTCTGAACAGTCGACGCTGGGTTTTGTGTCGATTTTCGGAGTCGAAAATCCCTGGGTCGTTACAGTTGGTATCAGAGCATAAGGTTAAGTGATTACCTTGGCTCTGTGGCGTGACTCAGTAGAGATGGGGTTAGTAATACCCTAGATTGAGTTTGAGTATATATATATGAGAGCGTATTTGTAAATCAATATAAAAACTGTTTATATTGTGTTGATTGTTCTGATAAGTGGTATATAAATTCCAGATCGACGCGTTTAGCTGACGAGGTCGATAGGGATTTATAAACGCTTGGATAGAGAAGTTCGACATAGTATTGTTTTAAAAGCTGGGTGAATAAAATAATTTTACCCAAATTATATTTTGATATAAAGAGAAGTATATATCTTGATATTATTATAATACGTAGGATGTGTGATCATTATTATAATCATACTTGAAGTGGCTATGTAAATAACCAATCGAAATTCACGTAAGTATAAAATACAAATCCGATGAATTGAACCTAAAGAAACTCCAGAATTGGAGTTAAAACTATGGTAATTTGGAAAAAGTTCGTAAATGAATTTCGAATTAAATATATGGAATTTTAAGATCCTGGGAAAATTTTGAGAGATTATCCGAGTTTCGAAAAGATATTTTTGAAATAAATTTCAAATAAAAGTATTTGAATATGAGTTTTGAAAAGTGATATAGTATTGAACTCACTTTGATCGCTGGAAAATAATTCCGATGATGAACCGCGGCATCATCGGTGTTCGTTTTCGAGTTTCTAAGTGACGGATTACTACCAGAGATTTTGTTTTGAAATAAGTTGTTCAGAAATTCAAATGTTTTGAATTGCTATGTTATGAATATATATGATTTCAAACTGATTTGAAATGAAGACCCTAGGAACTTGAATTCTGAAATTTAAAATTTATTTAGGAAGTATATAAACAGAGAATTTAAATAAGTCCAATAAAATTTGAGTTTAATTGAAGCCAAGTGAGTGGAAATCGTACTGGAATAAGGATTTGACTTGGCAAAGTAGTTGAGTTGTGAAATGAGATGGGGAATGGAACCAAACTTGGTTGGGAAGTTTGATTATTTGGAATTGGAATTAAACTGGAGTTTGAAAAAGAAATTTGAGTTGAGATGTAAGAGAATTATTGATTGAGAATAAACTGACTGGAGATCAGTTGGAGATGCATTTGGGTATGTTGAATGGATTGAAAATGGAAGCGAGAAAGTTAGATGCCCGATAAATGGAGAAGGCCAGAGTGGCGTGTGGTAGTAGTACCAAATGAACCATGCAGCAGAGAGGCTGAAGAAATTCTCCGAAAATTAAAATGTTAGAAAATCTTCAGAATTTTGAAAATTTTCGTTACAAAGAAGGGAATTAATATTTTGATCAGTTCAGTTGGAACTGAAATTTTGAAGTAAACCAAAAGAAGTTTTTTCATGTTTACAATAAAAATTGTAGCATTTTCCCCATCTTAACAATTTCGAGGACGAAATTATTTTAAGGGGGAAGGAATGTAATGTCCCGCATTTTTATCGGTTTATATTTGAATATTTAAATCAGTTTAAATATTGAATTCGTGTTATAAGTGGATTTATATATTAATTAAACGAAGTTGAACGTATAAAAATATATATTCAATATAATCGAGCTCATAACGACGTTGTAGTTCGTAATTTAACGTTCTGAACTTCAACTAAGTGTACAGGACCCAGTTTAAATCGGATTTCTGCAAAACAAGAAACATTAGAATCTGTTGAACTGTATCTTTCTGACAGAAGTGAAATATTGAGATTTCGTCGTATAGATTGCAAGATATGTCAAAATCAAATGTTCAGAAAGTCGCTATGAAATCATATATCGACCATAACGGTTTATTTGAAATAACTTCTTATCGGTTTCGAATTTAGCCAAGGTTCTTTTGAGACGTAGCGATAATCTAATTTTTAGAATTTTACTGTAATTTTTAATTAATTAAATACGCAACTTTTTATTTGGAGTATTTTGCACCCTATATCAATATTTTGGGGTTTCACCATACGAGTCAACCTACCGGTATTATTATATTTTTGTGATCACAGCACGTTGCACAACACAACGGTATTTTTATTTATGTCGTTTGCAGCTCGTATATAAACTAAGTAATATGCAACGAAGTACCCATACTTTTCTATTGTAAATATATATATATATATATATATATTCTTTTCACATGAATGGAAATTTTGGGATATGCATGATATCTTCACACGCCGCATACCTTCTCTAATGTGGATGACTTTCTAATGTGGATGACTTTCAAGATTTAGCATTACGTGTACATCCTTTGAAAAGTACATTTAGCATTGGAAATGGATTATAACCACCAAAACGTTAGGACTGTTTACGATGAACTAAAACCTATTCTCTATATATATAAAAGACTAAATTGTATAATTATGATATTTTTATACTATATATTATATACGGTGACAATCATCAAGGTTCCATATATTAACATTTGCCATGTTATACACCGCAAGCTTATTTCTGTAGCAACTTAAAGTTGGGCGCAGTGATGAGAAAATATATATTTATATTTCTTTTTGCATTCCTTGGCAATGAAGAATTCAGTACAACATCCTTGTCCCGCTGCATAAAATATATATATATATATATATATATATATATATATATAAAAACTTAGACCTAAGCTAACCAATATTAAATATAAGCAAAAGTACAGATAAATATCGGTTGTGCTTTCACTACCCTGTAGACTACGAAATGAAAATACATCAGCAGTACACAGCTACTACTGAATGCCTACATGATGTTACTTCATACCAACGGAGAAAGATATGTCGCAGACCCTATGGATTTTGAGCAGAAAGGAAGCACATGTCCAAGCTGTTGTAGGCAGTATGTATATTCAAATCAGTGGGTATTAAAATCACCGCAAGCCTACGTATTGTCTAACAGCCACCCTAAAAACTTTACAGCAACTCATGGTGTCAAATGCATTAAATTTATGAAAAGAAAACTCAAAACATAGCTCCTATGCTACAACACTAACACTTGCGTGCCAAGTAATTGTATTCTGTATAAATCACGCTGCTACACTTTCATTTTCTTCGAAACCGAAAAACCAAGCTTTAATGGTGAAAAACGAAATAAAATTGAAATCAAAATCCAACCCAAATCCTCATAGGAAAAAGGCGCAGTGAATATTTTGAATGCATGAATCTTGAGCTCCATTCTTGGTTGTGTTTTGTTGTGTACAAGGACGTTTTACATTCCTTTGATGGGAAGTTCGGGCATTATGGAGTTGTAAGGAGAGAGAGCGCTGCATGGGTGTATGTTGTTCGCTGCTTTTCTCAGCAGTACACCACGAACTTGAAGGAAGGAAAGAAGGGAGCGTGAGGTTTTTGTTTAGCAAATGAATGGGCGTGATGGTTGCATGGCACTAGGTGGTTCTTGGCAGAGATGACCATGGGGATCGGAACAGTGGTGCATGCACAGGTTGGCAGTAATTTCGATGATGGGTTCGGGAAAGTTGCGGAGCCGTGCATGTATAAAGGAGGGGTGTATGGTTTTTCATATATCGGTTGTACAGGAGGTGTTATATGAGGAGCAGATCGTGTGTTATGAAAGAAATGTACCGACGTGGGTGGGCTGACTTTGCAATTGGGACGGTCATTTTTAAATTCAACGAAAACAAAACAAAGGATTGGAACGGAACATGATTTGTTGAAATTGCAGTGAAGGACACTACGTTGTGGAGTTGGCTCAGAAGAATCAGAAAAGATGGAATAATGGAGACAGACGTGTTCGAAGACTAGGAATCAAGGGAAACCGCTATTTGAATCATCCGAAGAAGACAGAATTGAACGCCTGGTTTTATCGGCTAACGCAAATCGTTATTTAACGGTTAACGCGCCAAGGTGAGTAAATTCACTAACTCTATTTTATTTAAAATATTTTAATTATATTTTAAAATAATGGTTGAATGCTGTGTGATGGTTGATTAGGTAAATTATGGTTAAATTGGTTGAATTATTATATATCGTTGCATATGTACACATCACCGGTTGGATACTGATTCCATCGATTATAATATTCCCTATTATGGAATCAGTAATAGTTGTTTGACTAACATCTGTGAATGCGGAAACCGGTTGGAGGAATCCAACCGGATTTCTCAATACTTATATGAACTGTTTGTTTTGTGCATGCACTGTTTGAATCCTGTGAATGGAATTCAATGTTATATTGATTAAATAAATAGGCGGTATCGATTAAGAAGAAACTGAGATAAGTTGATAAATTAACGGATGGTTGAGGTTGACTAAACCCACTATTTGGTCGAGGATTAGTAGTTAGTTAATTGGTTTTCAATGATAATAACTTAAGAGTTCATTGTTTAAATTAATTAGATTTCTAAATCCTTAATTACCTTTTTAATGAAGATAAAAGGATTATTGAACTAATAAAATAGTTATTGTTCATTAAGTATGCAACCATTCTATTTTAAATTAATAAGGAAGAAAGATATTTTACTTCAGCAATGATGAAGTAAATTATTATTTAATTATTTTAATTAAATAATTGTTTTCTTAAACAGTTTCCATTTAAGATGTTATCGAGTTGGGAAAGAAATGTCAAGCTTTTTGTAACGAAAAGAAATGTCAAGATTTTTGTAACGAAAAGAGATGTCAAGATTTTTGTGACGGAAAGAAGTGTCGAGATTAGTTATAAAGTGGAATATAGCAGCGTGTTGCAAGTTTTGAACTATAGCGATAAAATAACGCTGTTGACTAGGCTTAAGCGTGACTGTTCTATCGAGATTAGTATAAGGAGAATATTACAGCGTATGACAAGTTTTTGAACTATAACGATAGATTAGCGCTGTTGACCAAACTTAAGCATGATTTTTATATAACACTACTCCCTAGGAAATATAAACAGTTTGTTTTGAAATCCACTTATTCTAAAGAAATAAGTAACGATGATTGTCTAAAGAAATATAAGAACGAGTAGTGGAGAATCGTTTCAGAAAACAATGACATCATTTCGATGTTTGAAATATGATTAGAGTTGAATAACACTATTAGAAATGGGAACTATAATTCGACGATGATGAATGTTAAATAAAAAGTGCCCATGGTTGTGTGATGATAATTATACATTTGATTGGATGTTTGTTTTTACTTCGATAGTTAAATAACCGACTATCGAAGTGTCTTTGACCATCGTTGTCGATACGGAGAGACCGGTTGGATTTAATATCCGAGAACCACTCCGTATAGGCATAGGCATTGCGAATTAGATTATGTTGAAGATAATCGAAGACGGAGTGGAATTCAAGAACTGTTATGTTTGTTCAGTCCCAGGACAACTTGTATGGACGAATGTCTGACAGAGTATTCCTAACGGTCACATAAGACGATCTTTTTAAGATGTTATGTCTGGTGGCGGAGAAATTCGTTTCTCTTAGCTTTTATACCCGTAATATTTTGGGAAGATCAACTAGTGATTTGACGGGTTTGACGATGTGGCATTCAAAGTGTGTGATGGCCAGATGTCCTAAAAGTTAGACGTAGCCTCAAGCCTCACAACCGGGAAATGACAAAAATCGGGCAGGCAGCATGGCTATGTGGGTCGCTCCCATTAGGGTGTATAATCACTTATCTAGAGAAATTCCTTTTGTTTCTTAATCTATCGATTCTGCCCATTCGAGAATGGTGGTTTGAGTCCAACCGTTGGTGATATACATTCGATACACTCAAGCGAAATGAGTGGTCGGTCATGTGTGGGCCGGGTTGCAAGACGTTCTTGTTGAACCCAGGTGTATTTGCCTCTAGAGATACATCATCGGCAGGTGGTCCCATACCTTGTCATAGTTGGAATCCAATCTCCACTAAGCGCCCTACGGTTTTTGATTTTATACTATATATGTAGAGCGTGAGATGCAAGCGTTCTACTATTTGGTTATTTATTTGATTAGACATTACTATAATATCACTGGATTTTGATATCAAAGTGTTTTGGGTTATAGTAAGGTAAAAACCATCCGTGTTTATGTGTGGGCTGGTCTTACTATTATCTCTTTTGGTTTGAAAAGGATTTTCAAAGTTAAGCCATATGGTTGGAGTTTACTCACACCAGTCCCATGACTGACCCAGAGTTTATTTTGTTTGTTTTCCCTAAACTCTTGGGTGCCCAAATTTGTACGGGCAGTCAAGTGTTTCAGGCTTTTACAGATACGCTTGAAGGAGCTAAAAGCAGAAGGCTTCACCTTCAGTATTTAAAGATTTTTTTTCCGCTGTGATATGATGTATTATACTCTGATATGGTATGTATACACAAAACAGATTTGTATTCCAAAGTTATGTCATATAATATATTTTATTCGTTCCGCTGTGAGATTCGTGTTTACTCTGATTATGTTCAGTTGTGTTCTTCTTCCTCTTCTATTCTATTAGTTCTATCTTTTCTATCTCATCCTCTAACTTCTTTCTATTAATGGTCCGGTGTTTTCGATGTCTGAACAGTCGACGCTGGGTTTTGTGTCGATTTTCGGAGTCGAAAATCCCTGGGTCGTTACAGATTTTCAGATATGTGTAAATCAAATCTGAAGAAAAACAGCGCCACGGTCGATTTATGGCCCGAAGCGTCGTTTTGAATAAATTAGCTATTTTAAAATAAATAAAAATAGCGATAAATAGTTATAAAATATCATAAGCGATATGGAATGGAAATAAACTGAATTTGCTCGATTTATGTGGCTTTTGATGGTTGAATGTGTTTGGTGTGAAAATTACATTAAAGAACAATATTGGTGTTGTCGAATAATTTAACCATTGAAATAAATCGATTTGGAATTCTAAATATACGTGAATTATTCGAAAAGGCCGAGTTAATTCTCATTTCGAATAATTGACCGACGATTGAAATTCGAAGATGAAGATGGTGGTCGAAGACCGGAGATCTTCACCTCGTTTGGATGGTAACCGAGGTCCTGATTGGGAGGCATCCCGAAATATGGATAATGAGTGGTGATCGTCCAGACGTACGTGGTGATCGAAGGGTTTGCGAGGTATTTAGTGCCTCCGGTTTCGTTCAGACCCAGAACGGACTTGTAAATGGACTGTGTGTCTGACATTGGAGTTTATTCTGTGTTGATTGATTTCTGTTAAATATACATCTGTTTGGCGGCGGAGAATTTATTCTTTTGCTTAACGCCCTTCTCTGAGACGCACGAGCTCAGAGGTTGTATATCGACGGACATCAGTCGCATGGCATGAATTGCCTGTGTGGCATGCTAAGATGCAGTGATCGGGGCTTCTGTTGAAAAGCAAAGTCTTGTGGTGATGATCAAAGCACCGCCTGTGTGGCGTAGCTTTGTGTATAACGTGAATTCGCGAGCCTCACACCCCGGTATGAACCTAAAACGGGAGAAGGACCTCAGGGAGGGCATGCGTTTCTTTCTAGCTAGGGTGGTGTCAGTGACCTACCAGCCCTGACATTTATATACTTTTCACCTATGTGGTTGTTGCTGTTGCGAGGCGCCTCGGTTTGATCGGATGATTCGGGTCCGATGGAGTCATTCGTTGGCTCGTTTACGCCCCAAAGGGCGGGGAGACGTAGTGTTCAGGTATAATAATCCACATCGGTGGACCGGCCCTGTCGCTCCAAGGGGCAGTTGCGGCTGTTCCTGAGACACGGGCTAGAGCGTCTGGAATTCGGTAAGGACTATCTTTTGCCTTGGTTCATGACGAAAATCCAATTTCCAAATACGTGATCGTGCGGTTTCAATTGTATATATATATTTGGCGACATAGTGGCATGGGACGCTCATGTCGTCTATGATTGATAGTTATGATTTGAAGTTGTTTTCAAAACACATAAACACTAGGAATAATATCAAATGCCTTTGTTTTATTCGTATCAAGCATATTTTGGCCATTATAAGGTAAAACTCTATCCTCCGGTTTGCGTTGCATTGTGTGATGGGAACTGAGTCTTATAATGGCTTCATTTTTATAAAAAGCATAGCGATGTTTAAAAGAAATGTTTGTTTGAAAGCGCTGGCAATCCAATGGAGTAAACCCGTTCCACGAAAGTGGCGTGGTCCTGTGATTAGCCAATTATATATGTGTTGAGTGGATTTCTCATACCAGTCCCATGACTGACTCGTAGTTTGTTTCACTTTCAAACTCGGGTGCCCCTTTTTCTACACGGGCAGCCTTGTATTCAAGTTTAGCTGGTTCTTTTTCAGGATAGCTGGAGCTGAAGATGGATTCTATCATTTATTTCTTTTTATGCTGTTCAGCTCCTATTGTACATATTTTGTTTATTTCCGCTGTAGACATTTATGTATAGCTGAACTGTATTTGTACTAAGTAAGATCCTGTATACTGTGTAACTCTGATGATTACTTTTATCCAGTATATTCTATTGTTCATATCTGGTGTATTTATTTAATTCTGTTCTGCTATTATCTGTTTCTGTGTTATATTCCAAAGATAACCCTTGTTTCCGTCTGAACGGGATTTCGGGTCGTCTCACAAAATGATTATTAATACCTATATTTCACGAACCCGTTAGCCCTAGCTGCTATATATCTCACGGTGTTCATATTCGAAATCCAGAAAGTGAATGCACACCCTGAAATTTTAGTATAGAATTGAAGCTGTTGCGTTGTTGAGTCCAATTCCATACATCATGTAATTTATATAATTTTGGATGAATTTATTTTGATTTTTCTTTTCAACCATTCTTGCTGGAAAGTTTAGAAGGAGCGTCGGCTTAAGAATTTGACCAGAAGAAAAGTAGCTAAGGGTTGGAGAGAATGTTGTGTATTCATAGGATAGGATTTGGCTTGTATTGGAAGCTTCCTTCATATATTTAAATAGTTTATATCCAATTATTAACTCAATTTATCGTTTAAAAATTCCTATAGTCATATACAATATCCAAAAATCATGAAAATGGACATACAACTAGAGTTTGACATTACGGACCCAACAAAACTTGTTTCGCTAAATTCCGACTCTATTTGATCACACAACGTATTTTTAAAGGTCAAATTATCGACTGTTTTTCACATTAAAATTTCGTATGGCCGCATACTGACTCCAAAAATCACGATAATTTAAATATAGAAATATTTAATATTCTGGATCCAAAAAAATTAGTTTCGTCGAAAATGGAGTTCATTTGCAAAAATGGCTATTTTCTAAAGCTCTAAATAAACCCATTTAAATATTAATATGTTAAAAAGTAATTAAAATTAAATAATAATAAATTAATATTATTGTATATATTCACAATAGAATATAATACAGCTCCAAAATATTTTTATCTGAATTTATAACTCGACATTTCAAATTCAGATTAAATCAGTATTCAATTTATATTGAAAATCCATTTATAATATAAATAAATCATTTTAAATTATAAAGGAATTCCATAGCGACTTTTCAAAAATTTGATTTGGACACAACTCTTTCGATTTTTCTCTTCCATTAGAAAAATATACTTCACCAGTTCCGAATGTTTCTTGTTTTATAGAAATCAGGCTTAAAACGGATTCTGTATATTCGTTTAAAGTTCGGATCGCCAAATTACGAATTGCCGCGCCATTTCGAGCTCGATTATAATTATAATATAAGTTATACGTTCAACTGACATTTATAAATAACTCGTTAATATAATTCAATTCTAAACTGAATTATGTATTGTAAATGATCCAATTCACACAATATTGTGAATTCCACTATTTCCGACTATTTCGAAAGTTAAAAATATTGTTCTATTATTTATATTAATTAAATATTCAATATTATTTAATTTTGGTCATTTTAAATTGCCAAACCATTATTTAAATAACTAAATAAATTATTTATTATCCGTAAAGAATATGGGTCATTACATTCTTTCCCCCTTAAAATAATTCTGTCCTCGAAATTACTAAGGTAGAAAACATCTCTATTGACTGGTTAAAAATTATTTGTTTACTTCTAAAATTTCAGTTTTACTGACCTAATTGATTTTAATTAAATTATTCATTCATTCCTAATAACTAAAATTTTCAAAAATTTCTAACAATTTTCTAACATCCAAAATTTTGGGAAAATTTTGCCGGCACCTCCTTTGTACTGGTCAATCGGTACAACTACAACTCGCCTATCTAGGCCTTCTCCAATCCAAAAGAAATCAAACAACCAAGCGGCTTGCCAATTCGGCTCATAAAAACGCATACCCATATAAATATAAACTGGTTCCTTCTATTGGGTATATCATTATATCCTTTTCCATCTATTACCAATTCTGCATATACCACTATCATTCCAATCAAATTCCCATCAGTTTTATCCTCGAACCTAAACGTTCCCTTATATCCAAATCAAATTTAGTTTCAAATTCGAGTTCCATTTTCGATTCCAATCTCTTTACTTATCATTCCAATATAATTCCATATTCCTATTCCATATTCTAATTTTGTTTGATACCCTTCTATTTCAATACAATTTCCACTTAATTGGTTTCAATTCAATTTCAGTTTGCTTTCATACCTTTTAATTTAAATTTGTTTTCAATTCAAACAATCTATTTCTGGGAGTTTTAAACAACATACCCTTTTCAGAAATCAAAATATTCATTTTGAAGTATCAAACAACTTGTTTTTCTCAAAACAATTCAAAAACAAAATCTTTGTTAGTAATGTATCACTTAGAAACTCAAAAATAAACACCGATGATGCAGCTGTCATCATCTCTATTTTCCAGCGATCGAAGTGAGTCAAATATTATATTACTTTCAAAACCATTTTTAAACATTTTCACTTTGAAATACATTTCAAATTATCATTCACAATGTTTGTAAACAATTTAAAATCTCCTAGGGTTTTAAAATTCAAGTACATTTAATCCAGATTTAATTCATAAACAATTTTCCAAATTTTAGGAATTCAAGTTTCAATTCTGATTTAGATTCAGATTTAATTCGTCTGATTTCGTATACAACACTTTTATGAATCCTGATTGGCTATTTACATAACCATTCAATTTATAGCCTTATATGATTATAATCACAAGCAACGCATTCAATATACGATAATACTTCAAATATTAATCATATATTTATATCAAAATATGATTTGGGCAGAATTTTATCATTTACCCCCTTTTCAAAACATATCATGTCGGTTCATCGTATTCGAGTGTTTATAAACTCCTACTGATACAGTGGATCAAACTGATTGATCAGAACCCATAAACAACTCAATCAATAAATCTCCACAATATAAAATAATTTTTATATCAAATAACAAATACACGCTTATATATATACACTCAAACTCAATCTACGGTATTACTAATCCCATCTCTATCGAGTTACGCCATAGAGCCAAGGTAAATACTTAACCTTCAGTTCTGATACCACTGTAACGGCCCAGGGAAAAATTGCGATCCTGATTATCGACCAAACACGATGTCGACTAACTAGGCATTCGAAATTTACCGGAATGTTAATGAAAGAAGTTAGAGGGTGAGAATAGATAAGACATAAAATTAGAACAAAAGAAGAAGAAGCATATACATCATTAGAGTAACACGAATCTCACAACGGAGAGAATAAAATATAACATAACTTTTGAAATAAAACCAGTATATGTATACAACAACATTATCAGAGTATAACACTTACAACATAGTGGAAATAACAATAACTAGATAACGCCGAAGCCTCCTGTTCCAAACTCCTCCAGTGATATCTGAAAAGACCTAAACTACTTGACTGCCCATACAAATTTGGGAACCCAAGAGTTTAGGGTAAAACAAAACAAAATAAACTCTGGGTCAGTCGTGGGACTGGTGTGAGTAAACTCCAATTACTTGGTTTAACTTTAAAAATTCTTTTAAAAGAAAGGATAATCGTAAGACCGATCCATACATAAACACAGATGGTTTTTACCTTACGATAACCCAAAGCAATCATTGAAATCAATATTCGTCTGATATTATAATAGTGTCTAAATACAAGTAATATCAATCTAGCAGAACGCTTGCATCTCACGCTCTACATATAAGTATACAATCAAAACCGTGGGCTCTTATTTGATAATGGATTCCATCTGGCAAGGTATGGGACCACATTCCGACGGTGTATCTCTAGAGAGGAGTACACTGGGTTCAACCAGAACATCTTGCAACCCAGGCTAAACATGACCGACCCCTCACTTCGCTTGAGAGTACCGAATGTATTATCACCAACGGTTGAGATCAGCAATCGTTTCCCGAAAGGGACCGCATCAATAGATTTAAGAAGCGAAAGGAATTTCTCTATATCAGGTGACAATACACCCTACTTGACAGCTAACCACTTAGTCGTGCGACCTACCAGATTTATACCATTTCCCGGTTGTGAGGCTAGAGGTCATAACGTATCTTTTGATCTTTATTCACTTTGAATGTCACATTGTCATACCCACCAACTCACAATTGATTTCCCCAAACATATCATGGGTATACATCTAAGAGAAATGAATTCCTCTGCCACCAAACGTGAATACGTTTGAAGAGATAAACTTACGCGATCCATTATATATATTTTGTCAGACATTCTTCCATATAAGTTGTCCTGGGATTGGACAAACCGAAGGCACTATTCTGTAAATAGGACAGCCCTTGCATAACTCCATTTTTAATTATCTTCATCATATTTGATCTCAACGCTGACGTCCATATAGAGTGGTTTTCAGATAATGAATCTGATCCCGGTCTCTCCGTATTGACGATGGAAAAATGGTCAAAAACTTTGATAGTCGGTGATTTAACTATCAAAGAAAACATGTGTACAAACAACGACCTTATTTCTAGATAGAAATTCGACTGATCAATCATCAATCAACATTTCCATTTACCCATTTCTTGTTACCATATACATACATTCTATTTTTTTAAATTTAGAAAATATGCCTTATCAATCTTGGAAAACGTTTCCATTTCTTATTTACGTGTCACTGTCATTCCAATATTTCTTAACAACAAAACATTTCATTTTCTATACTTAGATAAAATTTCTGATTATATTTGGAAAACGTTTCCGAAACTCATTTATATGGATTTCAAACGAATGTTGTATAAAACGTTGTTACAACTACTCAATCCATTCATCGCTTATTACTTTATGTATCTTTAATCAATCTTTTCCATCGAACTTCAACTATTCCTTAGTTAATTTCGAAGTCAATCAAGTTGGGGTATAATTATCTCTCAGACCTTAACTGAACAACTTTCTTAACCTTGCAATAGATGAAGCTCAGCACTCTAATTTTTACAACCATTGCTTATGCAAATTCTCGGATTTATATTTACAAATTTCCTTCTTGGATAAAACATTGGTATACGATAACGTTATAAACCTAACTTACAAAATATCTGACTTTAAAACGATAACTTTTATGTCTTAATTTGAATAATTTATTTATTAAATAAATAAATCTTTATTTAAAAACTGGAAAGTAAATAGTACTTTCCCGAATTCCATATAATCGAATTTCAACGTATTACTCCCTCTCGAGTAATCTCTATTCTATTAACTCTTCTTCGAATAACTTATATTCGATTATCTTTCTTTCGAATAACTAATATTCGATTAACTCACTTCCGAGTAATTTCTATTCGATTAACTCTCCTTCGAATAAACTACACTCGATTATAAAATATCAATTTCCAACCGAATACTAATTGTCTTGTCAAATACTGATTTATTCAATACGTAATTTCTTAAATAAATTATTATCTTACCCATTCAAATTCTAATTGCACATCTTCACGGATTTTATTTAGTCCTTTTTACATTTCGAATCTCGAAATGGATTTCATCGTTTCCTTTTTAAACAACTCCAAATTTCCCATTCTATATTCACTGTTGAATTTGCAATCTCAATTATCCATTGATAATTATATTTTAATTCATTTATAAACATTGTTTATAAATCAAAATACTTATTTTCTTTATTAAACAAGTTAATTATTTCCAGCCATTCGAAATTTCATTTTTGGTTAAATTCCTATTTCAGAAATCCAATTTCCTTTATAAATGTGTTTATTTGCAATTTAGTTACTTAAATCCATTATTCACATCACTTATGAAAAATATTTCTCTTTATATCATTCATTAAATTGATTTCTTATTTAAACTAATATCCCATTTCCAAATTCTATTTATATTTCTATTTATAGAATTATTCATATGAAATCTCCTTTTATTTCTAACACTTAGATCTCATTTATAATTTCTTTATAAATGCTGAGTTCACATTCTATTTAATATATCGGTGTAAAAACCGATTTGTACTTCTCTATATAAGTTCAGACTTATATATTCCATTTATCACATGATAAATATTTTATTTTATTTATAAAACATTATTTATAAATTAATCTTCTCAACTTATCTACTAAAACAGGTTATATTAAAAATCTACTTTAAATTAATCTTTTCCATTTATTTGTTAAAACTGATTTTCATTCATTATTTATTTTCCACGTATTTCCTTTTATAAATTCTATTTGTTTCCCAAATATTTCCTTTTATAAAATTCTATTCATTTTATAAAAATTTCCTTTTATAATTCTATTTATTTTCTCAATAAATATTCCTTTTATAATTCTACTTATTTTCTTTATAAATATTCCTTTTATAAAATTCTTTGATTTCATAAATATTTCCTTTATAATTCTATTTTTTTTCTAAATAAATATTCCTTTTACATAATTCTTTGATTTTATAAATATTTCCTTTATAATCATATTTATTTTCTAAATAAATATTCCTTTTATATAATTCTTTGATTTTATAAATATTTCCTTTATAATTCTATTTATTTCCTAAATAAATATTCTGATTTTATAAATATTTCCTTTATAATTCTATTTATTTTCTAAATAAATATTCCTTTTACAATTCTTTGGCTTTATAAATATTTCCTTTATAATTCTAATTATTTTCTAAATAAATATTCCTTTTATAATTATATTTATTTTCTAAATAAATATTCCTTTTATAACATTCTTTAATTTTATAAATATTTCCTTTATAATTCTATTTATTTTCTAAATAAATATTCCTTTTATAAAATTCTTTGATTTTATAAATATTTTATTTTCAATATGCACTTTAAAAATTCTCTTTTTACATTCCAGTATTCCTGTATTTCATAAACCCTGTAACAACCCGGATAATCCGAACCAATTTAAAATTTTCATTTTGACAATTTTAATGAATTTTTAATATTTAAAATGAAATATTTTAAATAATAACGACAAAAAGTTTATTTTGAATAGAAATAGAAAGTATATATTTATTTGAATTGACGTTAGAAAATAAATATTTATTTTTAATTATGAAAGGAATTGAAAATGGCGCGGTAGTTTGAAATTTCGATTTCAAATTTCAAATGGATGTACAGGATTCAAAATAAACTGGATTTTAGCGAAACCAGAAATATTTGAATCTATTTGAAAATATCTTTCCAACGAATTCGAAAAATCAAAATTTCATGGTGGGAATAAAAAGTTATACCCAATTGAAAATTCAGAATAGTCGCTATGGAATTTTAGCCCTTAAAAATAGTCATTTTGCAAACGACCTCCGTTTTCGATGAAACCACTTTTGTTGGATCCGAGATGTCAATTTATTGCTAGATTCCAAAATTCATAATTTTCTGAATTAATATGTGAGCGTGGCAAAAGAAAACGTGTTTTGACAGTTTATTCGACTTGGATCAACCAGAAAATGGCCATTTTTCAAACGGTCTCAAAATTTGACGAAATTAGGTTCGTTAGAACCGTATCATCAATGCAAAGAAAAAATATTTTTTGGGAATATTTAGAGTCCGTATGTGGCCCCGGTAAATTGAAATGTGCGTTCAAATTCAAAATATAGGTTTATATTTTGATTTTGACGGAAACTAGTCGAAATGGCCGAACTGACTTACGATACATATCCCAATGTGTTCGGAATAGGGGTAATTAGCTATGAATGACAGTCGATGGGTGTCGTTTGGAGTTCGAATGAAAAAGTTACTTTTTGAAATTTAATCAAATATAATTACCCCCCTTTGTCTTCCCTCTCTCCCCCTATACTTCAGATTGATCAAATAAAAAAGAAACAAAACGACGACGCGTTGCCACCATGGATCCCCCACCCCGGTGCCACCGCAATCAAACCCCCCTCGCGCTCCTCCTCCATCCCCTACTCCTCTTCTCTCTCGATTGAAAATCGATGCCCCTCCCCTTAATGCCCAAACCGAGGTCGTCGATGCTTCCTGCCACCATCCAAATCGACGCAGCCCACCAGAGTTCGACACTGCCCCCCTGCGCCGCCACAGCCTGGGCCCGCGCCACCCAACAACCCCCCCTCAAACCCTTCGCTGTAAGTTTCTTTATTTCTTTCTCCTTTGATTTTGTTTTTTTATATATATAAAAATACGATTTTTATTTATATAGAGTATTAACAATACGATTTTTATTTATATAGAGTATTAAAAATATGATTTTTAATGTGATAAAGTTACGATCTTTATCTAAGGGAAGATGGAATTTTTATATAGAGTAAAGTTATGATTTTTAGAATAAAGAAATGATTTTTTTTATAATAGAGAATATAACAATAGTATTTTTTATATATGTAGTGAATTAAAAATATGATTTTTATATTATAGAGATAATCAAAATATAATTTCTATTATACAAAAGATATAAAAATATGATTTTTATTTATGTAGAGTAGTAAAAATATGACTTTTATTATCTAGGAAGCGAAGTAAAAATAGGATTTTTATATGTATGAAAGGTAAATAAAAATACGATTTTTATTATGAAGTTAAAGAAGTAAAAATATGATTTTTATCGTTTGAATGACAATGTAAAAATGTGATTTTTATATATTCATTAGCGATAAAAAGATTCAATTTTTATCTGTATAGTAGCGGTATAAAAATGTGATTTTAAATATATAATCATCATAATAAAAATGTGATTTTTTCTATAAACAGTGTGAAAAGAATTACGATGGAACTGGTGGAAAACAAATCCAAATCTAAACCGTTTAGAAATATGGAATGGAGGAGTGGATTCTAAAGGTGAGAATTCCTCACTATAATTTTTCTATACAGTTATTTACTTTATAACTGCATTTATGAACTGTTCCCTGTTGTCCACAGACCAAGGACGGCTTGTGTGATTGAATAATTTGGTTGATTGAATTGTTTGGTTAAATTTGGTTTGGGAGATGAAATGGAATTGATTTGATTGGTATGTGTATGGCGCAGGCCATACTTAGAATGGGGATAAGGATAGGCCTTATCCCGTTTCTAGTATCGCGTCGTTATGCCGCCAAAATTTTCTAAAATATGTTAGAACAATAAAAATATCATTTTTATTGTGTAAATGAACCAAATAAATATTTTATCATTAAAAATATAATTTTTAACGGGTATATGAATAAAATAAATATTCATTTACAAATTAGACGATTTGTTTATGTACACACATTTGACTGATATTGATTGGGACGGTAAATTTTACACATCGCCCAACTGCACAAATAAAATCTGTATTTGTTGATTGAGACCCCGCTCGGGTATTGGGATAATACTGGACATACACTAATCCATATATTTAGTTGTATGTCAATCAATTGGTTGATAAGCTGTTATAAGCGTTAAATATTTATATTTGATGCTTATGTAGTGTAGAATGCACTTAGGATGATGGTTGATTGTTTATCATTGTTGTTGTATACATGTGTTATATGAAATCCATATAATCAACACTATATGGCAATTGACTGTGTCTGATTCCAGTTCATAAAGAATAAATGCTTTTAAAATAACGAATATATTAAAATAATGAATATTTTAAAATAGTATTCAGTAATGGATCAAAATCGGATTTTGATGTCCGATTTGGGATGGACACGGATATATTTAAATATATAAAACCGTGTTGATTAGATTAAAGCCATTTTGACGTGAACGATATTTATATCGATTTAATTCATTTTATAATGAATATTGAAAAGGAATTGATTTCAAAATCTAAAGTTTTGAAAATACTATCATTTATATATCGATAATATGGAATATTCAATTTTGATTAGAAATTGAATATGAAATTGAAATCGTTTTGAAAATGAATTTAAAATGATTTATAAAATACGTTTTAAATGGAAATCGACAATATATATATATATAATATATATTATATATATATATATATGATGGCCAGAATAGAATGCCTCACACCGCGATAGTTCGTGAATTTCGACCATTGACTTCGAACAGACATTACGGGAGATCCGACCGTCGGATTCTCCTAAACCTGAAACCATTGGGTTTGTATCGAAAAGAGCTTTCTAACGAATATGAGATATTTTAAATCTAATGGTTGGATTTGGAATTACATCCAAATCAAATTTGAAAAAGGTCGCTGTAAGTGCAGTTCGATGGCCGTTTATGGAAATCGATTGTACGGGCCTTGATAAAATTATTAAAAATATCAATAATTTATGTATAATCATAACAAATGATTTGGAAAGAATTGGGATAAAAAAATTCCATATTTGAAAAGATAAAAATATATTTTTATCGAAATTAACTAGTTAGGAACTAGAATTATAATCCAGTATTTTTAAATAAACAAATTGGATTTGAAATGGTTTTAAAAATAACCTAAATTTCCAATATATGAATTGGAATGGATTTGAATCGAAATTATTTTTGGAATAGTTCGATATTGGATTCCGTGATTATACGGATATTGTGGAGGAATTTGGAAGATATATATGTCATTATTTCAATATGGTATTTGTTGATTCCAGGATTTGTTATTGAATATAAGCCGATATATTTTCTTCAGAGCCTTGTATTTGAATCAAATGTGATTTTGGGTTCGTCGTGAATGGTGCCTTCATTAACACTGTTCTTGAACCCAGTTGAGAAAGGATTAAATCTTTTTATGTAGGTCTAATGAAGTATACCAATTAATTGATATTTAATTGGAATTGAGTCGAAATTGGTATTTGGGTTTATCGTTAACGGTGTTTTAAATAATAATTATTCTTTAACCCGATTAACAATGGAATGAGATTTTGGGTTGTCCTGAATGGTATCTTTAAAAATACTGTTCTTAGACCCAATGGAGTTAAGAAAATCAGAAACTAACTGGGGATTAGTTAAGTTGAATTGTTTCCTGTGTATTGATCTGATGTTGTTTTCGACCTTTGGGGTTAATACTTAGGGAATTGTTCACTTGCTAATCTACGGTTAGAGGCTAATGGAAAGGAATGTGATTTTGGGTTTATAGTGAACCGTTTTTTAAATGACATTGGTTCTTTAACCCAGTTAAAGACAGGATATGATTTCCCAAGTTAAACAATCGTTAATATTGATTTTTGGGAAGATTAAAACCAAATAGAGTTTTAATGAATCTTTAACTAGATTGAATGATCAAGAATGGAGTATCACTAGTTTTGCTCCAGGTGATAGTCAAATCTTTAATTAGATTTGAAGGTGAAATGGTAATTGAATTTACCGATAACACCGTGGTGTTAGATTGAAGTATTACTAGTTTTGCTTCATGGGATGAATAGGTTGGGATTGGGAAATTAAACAAATGATTACTTCGGTAAGGTGCGTTAATCCCGACTAGTTTGGATAAACCATAATTTGGTTTGAATTGAAATCCAAAAGTAGATTAAAGAATAAATTTAAAGAATTTATATTTGATAAAATTAATGGGAACCTTTCCCAAAGTATAATAATATTTGAATAAAGGAATATTCTGGATTGAAATGAGGCGTATGTTGTGTTTTTATAGCACTTGTTTATTATATACACGAGTTATTCAGAAGGATTGGGTTTATCCCATTCTGAATAACTGATTCGACGATGTGTCGAGGATGAAGACGGTGGTTGAAGACCGGAGGTCTTCACATCATTTGGATGATTACTGATGTCTTGGTTGGGCTGTACACCCAAGATAAGGTAATAAGTGGTGATCGTCCAGACGTATTTGGAGATCGATGGATATGCGAGGGCCTCTCCCCTGTATTGGACATATGGGGGAGGAATAAGGTGCCTCCGGTTTCGTTCAGACCCAGAATGAGCTTGTAAATGGATGTGTGTCCGACATCGGATTTCATTTTGTGTGATTGATAGACATCGGTTACATAGCGTGAATTGCCTGTGTGGCATGCTGAGATGCAAATGATCAAGGCTTCTATTGAAAAGCAGAATCTTGTGGTTGATGATCAAAGCACGGCTTTAATATAGCGTAGCTTTGTGTAGCATTAATTCGCAATCCTCACACCCCGGTGTGAACCAAAAACGGGAGAGGACACCAGGGAGGGCATGCGTTTCTTTCTAGCTAGGAGTGGTGTTTTGGGTTTTACACGCCCGGACATTTTACTTATGTGGATGATGGATAGCGAGGCGCCTTGGTTATATCGGTTGTTCCAGGGCCGATAGTTTGGTCGGGATATGACCAATTTACGCCCCATAGGGCGAGGAAATGCAGTTTTCTGGCATTTTAATCCACATCGAGTGGACCGACCCTGACGATCTAAAGGATTGACAGAGTACTTTCCTAAGGCTCGGGCTAGAGAGTCTCGAAGTGGTAAGGACGATCCCTTTCCTTGGTTCACAGATGGAAATCCAACTTCCAATACGTGACTTTGCGGTTTTGATTGTAGAGACTAGTATTGGCGACATGATATATGGTACCCATGCCATCTAGGATTGACACATTTATATTTGAAATTGTTTTATACACTATGCATTTATAATAGTATCAAATGATTTGTTTTAAACATACCAAGCATGTTTGGCTATTATAAGGGAAAACCCTATCCTCCGGCTTACGTTGCATTGTGTGATGGGACCTGGGTCTTATAATAGCTTCATTTTTTCAAAAAGCATTACGATGTTTTGTTATATGCACTGGTATTCTTGGGAGGAAACCCATTATGTGTTATACGGCGTGGTCCCTTGATATATATGATTTAAAATAAAGTTTTAAATAACTGTTTTAGTTCTCACACTAGTCACATGACTGACCTGGAGTTTATTGTTTTAACCTAAACTCTGGGTGCCCCTATTTTCCACACGGGCAGCTAGTACTTTTGGGTTTTGCAGATTTATATTCACAGGATCCTGGTTTACAGCTAGAATGATACTCGGAAAGCTCTGTATACGTATATTCTTTTCAATTGTGTTTTGTATTATTTTCCGCTGCTACGTAATGTAATTTAAATCTCTGATATTTTTCTGATGTATAATATGTATCCATACTCTGTATATTCTTGTATTTTGATTGAGCTGTTGTAATAAGAAATGAAATGTTCTTCTGTTTGTGTTCTGATTTGTCGTGTTCTCAACTCAATCCGGGCTTTCCTTCACGGGGAAGTTCGGGTCGCTACAAACCCATTAGCCCTAGCTGCTATATATCTCACAGTGTTCATATTCGAAATCCAGAATGTGAATGCACACCCTGAAATTTTGGTATAGAATTGAAGTTGTTGCGTTGTTGAGTCCAATTCCATACATCATGTAATTTATATAATTTTGGATGAATTTATTTTGATTTTTCTTTTCTACCATTCTTGCTGGAAAGTTTAGAAGGAGAGGCGGCTTAAGAATTTGACTAGAAGAAAAGTAGCTTAGGGTTGGAGAGAATGTTGTGTATTTATAGGATAGGATTTGGCTTGTATTGGAAGCTTCCTTCATATATTTAAATAATTTATATCTAATTATTAACTCAATTTATCGTTTAAAAATTCCTATAGTCATATACAATTTCCAAAAATCATGAAAATGGACATACAACTAGAGTTTGACATTACGGACCCAACAAAACTTGTTTCATCGAATTCCATCTCCGTTTGATCACATAGCGTATTTTTAAATGTCAAATTATCGATTGTTTTTCACATTAAAACATCGTATGGCCACATAATGACTCCAAAATCACGAAAATTGAAATTTAGCAATAATTTAATATTCCGGATCCAATAAAATTAGTTTCGCCGAAAACGGAGCTCGTTTGCAAAAGTGGCTATTTTTTAATGCTCTAAATAAACCCATTTAAATATTAATATATTTAAAAATAATTAAATTAAATAATAATAAATTAATATTATCATATATATTCACAATGGAATATAATACATCTCCAAAAAATTTATATCTGAATTTATAACTCGAAATTTCAAATTCAGATTAAATCAGTATTTAATTTTTATTGAAAATCCATTTATAATATAAATAAATCGGTATAAATTGTAAAGGAATTCCATAGCGACTTTTCAAAAATTTGATTTGGACATAACTCACAATCTACACGACGAAATCTCAATTTTTCTCTTCCATTAGAAAAATATACTTCACCAGCTCCGAACGTTTCTTGTTTCATAGAAATCCAGCTTAAAATGGATTCTATATATTTGTTTAAAGTTCGAATTGCCAAATTATGAACTGCCGCGCCATTTTGAGCTCGATTGTAATTATAATATAATTTATATGTTCAACTAACATTTATAAATAACTCGTTAATATAATTCAATTCTAAACTGAATTATATACTATAAATGATCCAATTCACACAATATTGTGAATTCCACTATTTCCGACTATTTCGAAAATTAAATATATTGTTCTATTATTATTATTTTTGAAAGGCAAAAAGAAAAATATTATTCACAAAAAATGTACAATGTCAAGCATGAAGCTGTACAACTTAACCATTATTCCAAAAGAAAAACTATACAAGTCAGCAAAAAATCTCTAAGACAGCTTGATAGACTTTTCTAACTTGCTAAGAATAGTCATGCAAAGCTGATTCACATTCCTCATCTGGCCACCAAAGATACGATTGTTCCTCTCAGTCCAAATTTCATACAAAAACTTTTTCAAAAGCTTCAATAGTAAACAAGTTCTCCTAGTCTTCCATCTAGTGGCTTTATAAATGTTGAACCATTCCATTCTACTGATCGATGATGGCGAATGAAACCCATTGGCTGCAAGCAGTCGAGCCCAAATGGCATGAACAAATGAACACTCAAAGAATATATGATCATTTGTTTCAGCATGCAATTCGCATAATACACAAACATCATCAGGAATAATGCCTTTATTAAATAGCTTGCTCTTGGTATTCATTGCATTCGCCATAATCTTCCAAAGAAGGAGATTTTCTTTGGCAGAGCTTCCACAATTCCAAATTCTTTTATGCCATGGAAAAATTTGTCTATGTGATAACATCAAATTGTACACAATTTTAATAGAATGATCTTTACCACACCATTGAGTTTCCTTATGACCTGGAAAACCAAAATTAGCACTAATCTCACACCAAATATTCCTCAAAGCAGATGAGCTGGAGTAAGGCAGCAGAAGAGCGTTATCATGGATATAATCCGCAACAACAGCGGACTGTGGAATACCAGAATTCATCATGGTGTTGTAATCGACAATTTCACTCAAAATAAGACCTGGACGAGCCCAAGGACTATGCCAAAAGGAAAGATTAGGAAACGATCGATAGTTGCATTGGAAAAAAGGCTTGAAAGTTTCCCTAAGCTTTAGAATATTACGCCAACTCCAACTGCAACTTTGCGGTATTGACATAGACCAGAAATTTCTATTACCAATCAAATTATTGTGAACCCACAATGCCCATAAGCTTTTCTCTTTTGCGAACAATTTCTCAAAGTAAACGGAAATGGCCGCTTTATTCTACACAACAAGATTTGTTATTCCAAGACCGCCATATTTTTTACCATCATAAAGCTTGTGAAAAGCAAAAGGAATCATCTTCTTAGAATAAGGATCACCATGCCAAAGGAATTTGTTTAAGGCGCTAGTAATCATATCAATGAGCTTGGTAGGAAGAATACAGTGTCTCATCCAATAAGTTGTCATGGCATTGGCTATTGATTGAACAATTGTAAGCCTACCGGTCTGTGACAGACGACAACTAGGCCATAGTAACAATTTACCGATGATTTTCTCATATAGGGGAATACACTGTTGTTTTGTTATCTTCGAGCAAATTAGTGGCATTCCAAGACAGAAAGAATTAACAGGCAATTCAGCAAGCCCAGAGAAAGAAATGAGATCCATTTTCGTGGCAGTCGTGACTCCAGCAATCAAAATATGAGATTTGTTAATATTGATACGTAGCCCAGTAATACTATAAAACCGGTCAAGAATGTCAAAGATGCACTGAATGTTCTAGAGAGATGGCTTTGTAAAAATAATAAGATCATCCGCAAAAAGCAAATGAGAGATGATGGTCTCTTACATTTGGGATGAAGCTCAAGGTTACCACTGGAAATTTGTTCAATAATAAGAGAATTCAGCAATTCCATTATGATGATAAATAAATATGGTGAAATCGGGTCCCCTTGCCTCACTCCTCTAGTGCCCTTGAAATAGCCATGCAATCTACCGTTCCTTGTAATAGAGTAGGATGGGGTGGAAATACATGAATATATCCAAGCATTAAAAGGTTTGGAAAGTTCATACGAGACATAACTGCCAAGATGGCTTGCCAAGAAACGGAATCAAAAGCTTTCTTTATGTCCAACTTAATCATACATCTAGGTGAAATACCTTTCCTCATGTAGCCATGCAGTAGTTCCTGGGTAATCAAGATATTGTCACTAATAGACCTTCCTTTAATGTATGCAGATTGATTAGGAGAGATAATGGATAGTAGAACACTTTGAATCCTCAATGCTAAAATCTTAGAAATAACTTTATATATGATGTTATAGCATGATATAGGGTGAAAATCAGAGACCGACTGAGGGATGTCAACCTTTGGAATAAGAGCAATAGTCGTCGCATTAGTGCTTGGGGGTAAAGAGTTGCTCATAAAGAAATGTTGAACAACACTAACAATGTCATCACCAATATTCGACCAACAATGTTGTAAAAAATAAGCATTAAAGCCATCTGGTCCACCACAACTATTGGCATCTAAACTAAAGACTGCATCTTTAATTTCAGAACCTTCAACAAGCTTGATGATGCTATTAGATTGTTCATCAGATAGAGCAGGAACAACAATATTGAAAAGAGGATGAACATCATAGGCTGGCATAGGAGAGGCGAGCATGGTAGAAAAATATTCAACAAAGGCATTGTCAATCGCTTCCTCAGAACAATGCTCAACACCGTGCATATCCTTGATGGAGAATATAGTGCCCTTAAATTTCTTTATCTTAATTGAGTCATGAAAAAATTTAGTGTTTCTGTCAGCTTTCTTTTCTCTTCTAACATAAGCATTCTATTTCAGACCTTGTAACTCAAGATTCAAGGCATGCTTCAAAGCACATTGCAATTCAGCTTCTGCTTTTGATAAAGAAGTATTATTTGGAAATTGGTAAAGCTCTTGCTGTATTCTGAATAAATCTTCCCTTATTTTTGTTGATTGTTTAGCTCCAGAACCAAAAATGTTAGACGACCATGCTTTAAGATTTAATTTGAGCGTTTTGAGTTTAGCCATAAGTTTAAGCAAGGTGTCACAAGAGTCTTGATGTCTCCAAACCTACACTAAGATGTTAGAGAAATCTACATGTTTAGTCCAATGATTAAAAAATTTAAAAGAGGAACCTCCTTTGCTAATGTTGTTTACCATTCCCCAACGAAAAAGAAGAGGGCTATGATCAGAGAGGGAGGGAGGGAGAGCTTGATAAAAGGATTTGGGCCAGGCATTAATGAAGTGAATATTGACAAAGATGTGATCTAGTTTGGAACGAGTAGGAAGACCAGATTTGGATCGATTAGACCAAGTGTACTCAAAGCCAAAAGAGTTCAAAGGGATAAGACAAGAATTGATCAATGCCTGATTAAGAGGAGAAAATTCCTTAATTGAGAGTGGAGAGCCACCAGATTTTTGAGCAGAAGAATGCATGCAATTGAAATCTCCTCCTACAATCCAAGGGATGCTCGAATTCAGAGAAGGCAAATTATCAAGAAAAGACTGTCTCAAAGAAACTTTATTTTGAGCATAAACGGAGGTTAAAAAGAAGCGTGTGTTAGTAGGTAAATGGATGCAACTGAAATGAACAAATTGGTCAGAGGATGCAAGTTTGGTCAAATGGAAAAAAGAAGGATTCCATAGTGAAAGAAGTCTACCGTAATGAGCATGCTCAAGGTTATGATCAAAAATCCACCCAAAAGAAATATTTGAAGCTGCTTTCTTGGTCAACTCCATATCCAATTTGGTTTCTGAGAGACAAATAAGCTGAATGTCATATTTTCTTATAAAAGCATGAATATCACATTGTTTTGATTCCAAATGTAGTCCTCTGATGTTCCAGAAAGCGATATTGTTCAACATCATAATTTGAGAGGGCTAGAGAGCGGGGCAGGATGTTTCCTAGTGTGTCTTTTGGATGGGTTTTTTTTACTAGCAGAAGGTAAGATATCAGAAGAGGTGTACTCCATTCCATCATTTAGATCCTCAAGTTCATCAGTAGTTTCAGATTGGGCCTTTTTCTTTCTACCTCTCTTTTTCTTTTTGCTTCCATGAGTATTTGAATTATCCTCAGTATGTAAGGTTGACAAACCATGACCAGTTAAGGGTGGAGGTAGGATAATGTGAGGGGGAGTGGAGATGTGACTATAAGGAGATGACGCTGGTTCATCAGCAAAGAATTTGCGACTGAATTTTGAGGTAGCAGGGATTTGAAGAAAGGTTTTATCAGCCAAGGGATTGGAATTAGAAGTAGAAGCATCACTATTTGGACGAGGATCTACAAGAGTTTCCAGCGCAGACAAATCTTCCAGAACTGAGAAAGTGTTATGAAGCTGAAACCCATTCAAGTCAGAAACATCATTCTTACCCTTTGACGCCTCCAGGACAACATTTCCAATGGGGTTCTTTTCCTTTGACAGATCTTCAACACAATTATTTTCGGTCGAGCATTCTTTATTCTGTACCAAAATGTCAGTGAGATTATCACTTTTCTCATGCACAACTCCAGCTTCATCAATTATTAAGATCTCTTTCAAATTATGATCATCTCGCTGCATGGACTTCTCATTCAAACCGTTTTTAATCCTTGGGGATTCTTGGCTACTTATATTTGCGTTAGAGTGCTCACTTGCGGATTTTCTGACCCAAATTTGTTTCCTTTTTTTAGCAACTTGATTCCATTCAACCTGGTTAGATCGTATTTTCTCTTTGCCCCAGTGTTGCCTGTGATTAGTTCCATCGCCTATATTATGCTTTACATAATTATCAACATGCTGCTCTTTTATTTCATCTTTAACACAATCATTGTGTTCACGCTCGACTGTGTTGTGCCCAAAGGCATTGCAAATGGTGCATATGGATGGTCTCCAGTCATACGAGATCTTGACTGAGGGACAATTAACGCCCAATTCAGGAACTTCAATACTGTCAGGAAATTCACGGTCTGGATTTATTTCAACAAGCGCTTTGGCATACTTAATTCTTTGCATCTTCTCAGTGCTTTCATCGAAACAGACTAGCCTTCCAACATGGCATGCCAACCAATTTATTCCATATAACGTCCATAGCAAGAGGGGAATACGATGCAAGTGGATCCAGATTGGAACTTTTCTAATTTGTGTTTGTGAACAGCCAATAGAGGGATCCCAGGTTGTGATTATAAACATTCTGCCTCTAAAGAAAATAGGATCAGCGTGTAAAATTTTCTCCCTATCTTGACTGTTTGAGAATTTAAAGAAAAAATTATACCCATCAGATTTAATGTCAACTTCGCCTTGCAGCTTCCAGTATTTTCGTAGAAAATTAACAACAGAACTGTAAGAGGAAGTTCCATCCAAAAAGAAACCAACCAAGTAGTCGCTCCAATAGTTCTTACCCGCTTCTTTCACCAAGCTAGGGATCAAATTAGTCTTTCCATCTCTAGGAATTTCAAATTGAATAGGTTTGAAAGAGCCAGCATTGCGAGGTAACGCTTTGAAAAGGGATGCATAATCAGATTAGACGGGGTTGGAAGGATTAGTATGGGTGCTTTGTGGAGTAGAGTGGTGGGCAGATGAGGTATTCGATGAAAGGCGTTGCTGAGATAATGAGGTATTCGATTTTTGATTGGGTAACACAGTTGACGATTTACCATGGTCCACCACATTCACAGCAGGGATCAAAGATTCAACATGAATTTGATCATTTCAATTTGGGATAAATGAGCTGCTAGGGGTAGATTTCGGTGGAACGATTGATACCTTAGGGAGCGATTCAAGACTAGAAGGATATTCATCAAAATCTGAAGGCGATCCAGACAAGCAGTTCGCAATGTCAACTGACGGAAGAGCAGATCCAACGTGGGGGTTAAAGTCAAGATTTTCAGAATTGACAGATGAGTGGTGGGCAAAAGAGGGATTGGCTGGACGAGAATAAACTAGAGGTGATGGATCAGGGGGTCGAGAAGGTAAGGGTGGAAAGACTTGATCGAAGAAAGACAAAGAGGAAGGGTTGGAGAATGATGACGCCGCCATTAGCTGGAGATGATTTTTATATTAAAAAAAAGATCTTATCTTCTCTATTATTTATATTAATTAAATATTCAATACTATTTAATTCTAGCCATTTTAAATTACAAAACCATTATTTAAATAATTAAATAAATTATTTATTATCTGTAAAGAATGCGGGTCGTTACACTAACAAAAATACATTTAAACATTTATAACAATTAGAGTAACAAATAAACATGTCTATCTTTTTTTGTGTTTGTTTGTTATAAAAATAAATGTTAATCATTTGCAAAAATAAATGTGTTAAATCGTCTACTTCTCGGAAATTATTTAATTTTTTTAAGTTAATATAATATGCAAAGCTTCTAATAAAAAACATTATTGTTTACAAAGATAGATATATTTAACTTTTTAGTCTAATTGTCTTATATCTTTTACAGTGATGATTTACATACATTTTATCCTTTTCAAAAAATTGATAGCAGTGCATACCAAATAATAAATAAACATTAAAATTTGTTTTTTCTAAAAAACATACATCTAAACATTTATAACAATTATAGTAACAGATAGATGTGTTTATATTTATATGTGTTTGTTTGTTATAAATAAATGTTAATCATTTGCTAAAATAAATGTGTTAAATCATTTAATGCACGAAAATTATTGAATTTTTTTAATTAAAATCTAATATGCAAATCTTCTAATAAAAAAACATTATTGTCTAAAAACATAAATATATTTATCTTTTTAGTCTAAATGTGTTATATCTTTTATAGTGATGATTTACATACATTTATCTTTTTCAAAAAACTGAAAGCAATGCATACCAAATAATAAATAAACATTAAAATTTTATTGTTGTAAAAAATACATCTAACCATTTATAACAGTTACAGTAATAGATAAATGTGTTTATATTTTTTTTTTGTGTTTGTTTGTTATAAAAAAATGTTAATCATTTGATAAATAAATGTGTTAAATCATCTAATGCGTGGAAATTATTGAATTTTTTTATTTAAAATATAATATGCAAATCTTCTAATAAAAAACATTTTTGTTTAAAAATATCGATATATTTATCTTTTTTCTGTACTTGTCTTATATCATTTACAGTGATGGTTTATATAAATTTATCTTTTTCAAAAAAATGATAGTAGTTTATTACAATTAAACATTTATTACAATTACAGTAAAAGATAAATGTGTTTATCATTTTTACATGTATCAATAATTTTGAAATATTACTAAATTTTAATATGTAATTAAATAATTCAAAATAATGGGTAAACATGATTATATTTGTAAGTTGTCAAACAAAATAAAATATACTACTGAATATATACGTCCTAATTTATTACTGCTATAATCTGTAATCGAACAAAACTTATTTTCAAACTTTAAAAGATGAAAATGTATATTCATACCTGTTGATTCTTAGTGACCTTAGGATTTTATCTTGTTTGAGAATATCGTCTTGTTTGAGAAGATCAATTTTTTTGAGAATTTCAACTTAGGGATTTACGGTTTTATGAATCGGTTTAGATTTTAGGGATTTAAGATTCACGAATCGGCTTAGGTCTTGTTTTTGAAGATCGGCTGTATTGAGAAATAGGAGACGCTCATCAAAAAAAAAAAAAAATCAGCCCAAAACTTTTTATGGAGGATCGTTATAAAATAGGAGACGATCGTCAAAAAGAAGAAGATGGTACAAATGGAAGCGGCTGTGGAAATTTGTCCTGGAAAATAATTGTTTCAAACTTGTGTCCTAGAAACTAATTGTTTAACTAAAGGAAGCCCTTATTGTATAATTGCCCTTATAATTTTTTTGGTACCAAATAGTGAATGCTCAAAGCATATGACAATAAATCTATTGAACCTTGGATAAATATTAAAAGGATTTGTTATTGGCATCGGCAAAGTCGGTAACTCTAAAACTCATTAAATTATTCGATAAAGTTTATTCCATGTTTTGAATTTATTTAACTTCCCCTTTTATATTTTATTTATATGCATTTATCTCTATATACAGACACTACAAATATCTAGCAGTGAGTTACAAGACTCTTTTTACCCTTTTGTTGATAACAAAAGAACATAAACTATATAAATATACTAAAGAGAATGATAAGAGGTGTGCATTGAGTTAGGGGGAGTCAAATATAAAAGTATTATATTTTATCTCTTAAATATTTGTATGGTTGTCATCATCAAAAAATGGGATACTGTTAATATCATAGGTATTGATTTTGACAAAAAAATCATATAAACATTACTACTAACGTATCATCGAGCTGTGCAGTAACATCAAATATATTATGGGGACCTTTATAGAGATAAACAAGAGTACAAAATAAGAATTATAGAGAAAGGTTAATCAGAGCAATGGAAGAATTATAGAGGAAGACTAATCAGAGCAACTGAAGACCAAAACATATTAGAGAAGAATACTGAAGGAAAGAGGTATTTAAATTGATGAGGATTTGGTTAAACCTTAGAATATCTTGTTAAAGATATCATGGCATTTATACTTGAAGCTCATTAACCATTGATCTCAACTGAATCATGAAAATCGAAAAATATAAGAAAATTTGAATAGCTGAAAATATGTAACGCTTATTAGTGTTGTTCATTTTGCAACACTACTATGTCGACATAGGGTATCCTACCATATCGACATACTAGCCATTATTCAGAATTCCAATTTACAGATGAACAGACATTTCTCTCCATCTCTTCACTAAAAGCCATGTCTCTTCAACCACTGTACAAAGGTCAATGAAAATGAAATCTGATATTAATAATTCTCATTTTCTTCTACTCCTTCTCCAAGCAATTGCAATAGAAACCCGCCGAATGCTTTCCAATTCTCTATGCAAATCTACTTTCTTTCACTCTAATTCTTCTAAGATTTGCAAACCACACATTACCAGAGAGTTATACTTAAGTTCACATCATTCTCTTTCTAATTTCATCCAATTTCCTCAAAGAATTCAAAGATATATTGCCATTGGAGTTCTTCAGGATCATTGTACTAAATCTACAAGAATCTATATTGAAGATATAACAACTTGCCATAGTTACTTATTGGTGATAAGGAGAAGGTGTTCTCGTAGCCTATAAATTTAAAAGGGTGTATCTTGTGGTCCGTGAAATCAATATTATAAAGGTGTTCTTGTCGCCCGTGGAAAGCACACAATTATAGTGAAATTTTGCACGGTGGAGTGCAGGAGTGGATGTAGGATTAATTACTCTGAACCGGTATAAACATCCTATTGTTATTACATTATTTCATTCCATTTTATTACTTAGTTCTCTTCGTGTGACGAAAAGGAATTTCGCTCGATCCGAATCAGTCGCTAAACCGACTCAGACCATTCAAAACGCCTGATTGTTTTGAGAACACGACAAAATAGAACGCAAACGGAAGAACATTTCATTGTTAATTACAAAAATTCCATCAGAATACAAGAATATACAGAGTGTGAATAAATAATATACATCATAAATTATCAGAGATTACAATAAATTACATAGCAGCGGAAAATAATACAATACACAACTAGAAGGGATATACGGATACAAAGCTTTCCGGATATCATTCCAGCTGTAAACCAGGATCCTGTGAATATAAATCTGCAAAACCAAAACTACTAGCTGCCCGTGTTGAAAATAAGGGCAACCAGAGTTTAGGTTAAAACAATAAACTCCAGGTCAGTCATGGGACTGGTGTGAGAACTAAAACAGTTATTAATCTTTATTTTTAAAGTTAGGTAAATCAAGGGACCACGCCGTATAACACGGAACGGGTTTCCTCCCAAGAATACCAGTGCATAAAACAACAGCGCAATGCTAAATAAAGAACAATGAAGCTATTATAAGACCCAGTTCCCATCACACAATGCAACGCAAGCCGGAGGATAGGGTTTTTACCTTATAATAGCCAAGAATGCTTGATACGTTTAAAACAAATCATTTGATACTATTATAAGTGCATAGTGTATAGAACAACTTCAAATCATAAGTATCAATCAAAGGCGACATGAGCGTTCCATGCCACTATGTCGCTATATACAGGTTTACAAATAAAACCGCAAGGTCACGTATTTGGAAATTGGATTTCCATCTATGAACCGAGGCAAAAGATAGTCCTCAACCGATTCGAGACTCTCTAGCCCGAACCTCGGGATCAAAACGCATCAACCCTTTGGATCGTCAGGGCCGGTCCACCGATGTGGATTATTATGCCTGAACACTACGTTTCCCTGCCCTTTGGGGCGTAAATGAGCCAACGAATGACTCCATCGGACCCGGATCGTCCGATCAAACCGAGGCGCCTCGCAACAGCAACAACCACATAAGTCAAACTCGTCAGGGCGTGTAAAACCACTGACACCACTTTTTAGCTAGAAAGAAACGCACGCCCTCCCTGATGTCCGCCTCCCGTTTTTGGTTCACAACCGGGGTGTGAGGCTCGCGAATTCACGTTACACAAAGCTATGCCACACAGGCCGTGCTTTGATCATCCACCACAAGACTTTGCTTTTCAACAGAAGCCTTGATCATATTGCCACTTAGGCATGCCACACAGGCAATTCACTTTATGCATTTGATATCCATCAGTATATAACCCCTGAGCTCGTACGTCTCAGAGAAGGGCGTTAAGCAAGAGAATAAATTCTCCGTCGCCAAATAGATATATATTTAATAGAAATCAATCATACAGACTAAAATCCAATGTCAGACACACAGTCCATTTACAAGTCCGTTCTGGGTCTGAACGAAACCGAAGGCACCTACTACCCCGCATATCCATCGATCTCCAAGTACGTCTGGAAGATCACCAACTGTTTCCATCTTCTTGGGTGTACAGCCCAATCAAGATCATCAGTAATCACCCAAATGACGTGGAGACTTCCGGTCTTCGACCACCGTCTTCATCTTCGACTTATCGTCGTATCAGTTATTCAGAATGGGTTAAACCCGGTCTTCCCGAATAACTCGCGTATACTTTAAATAAGTGTTACACAAACACAACATACGCCTCATTCCAATTCAGAATATTCTTTTATTCCAATATTCTTTTACTTTGGGAAAGGTTCCCGTTAATTTTATCAAAGATAAATTCTTCAAATTTATTCTTTAATCTTCTTTTGAATATCAATTCAAACTAGTCGGTATTAGCGAACCACACCGGAGTAATCATTTATTTTATTTCCCAATCCCAACCTATTTATCCCATGAAGTAAGACTGGTAATACTTCATATCTAACACCACAGTGTTATCGGTAAATTCAATTACCATTTCACATTCAAATCTAATTAAAGATTTAACAATCTCCTGGAGCAAAACTAGTGATACTCCATTCTCGATCTTTTCAATCTAATTAAAGATTCATTAAAACTCCACTTAGCTTTAATCTTTAACTGAGTTAAAGAATCAGTGACATTTTAAAACACGGTTCACAATAAACCCAAAATCACATTCATTAATTATCGGGTTAAAGAATAAGTGTCATTTAAAACACTGTTCACAATAAACCCAAAAATCAATACTAGTTCAATTCCAATTAAATATTATTTAATTGGTACACTTCATTAAATCTAAATAAAAAGATTTAATCTTTTCTCAACTGGGTTCAAGAATAGTGTTAATAAAGACACCATTCACGACAAACCCATATCACATTTGATATTAAATATGAGGCTCTGAGTAGAAAATATATCGGCTTATATTCAATATCAAATTCTACGACCAACAAATATCGTATTGGAAATAACGATATATATACATATCTTTCAAATTTCCATAACAACATCTGTATGATCACGAAATCCAACATCGAAATATTCCAAAGACAATTTCGATTCAAATCCATTCCAATTCAATTATTGGAAATTTTGGTTATATTTCAAAACCATTTCAAACTCACTTTATCTATTTTAAAAATAAATAAATTACTATTCTAGTTCAAAACTAGTTCATTTCAATAAGAATCTATTTTTATCTTTTCAAATATGGAGTTTTTCATCCCAATTCTTCCCAAATCATTTCTTATGATTTTACACAAATTATTACTATTTTTAATAATTTTATCAAGGCCCGTACAGTCGATTTCCATCAACGGCCATCAAACTGCACTAACAGCGACCTTTTTCATTTGGACATAATTTCAAATCCAACCGTTAGATTTCTAATTCCTCACATTCATTAGAAAGCTCTTTTCGATACGAACCCAACGGTTCTGGTTTTAGGAGAATCCGACGGTCGGATCTCCCGCAATAATCCGTTCGAAGTCAATGGTCGAAATTCGCGAACTGCCGCGGTGTGGTGCGTTCTATTCAGGCCATTATATTATATATATATATAATATATACTTCGTCGATTTCAATTCAAAACGTACTTTATAAATCGTTTTAAATTCATTTTCAAAACAGTTTCAACTTCATATTCAATTTCAAAACAAAATTGAATATTCCAATATAAATTCGTTTTAAATTCATTTCAAATTGATTTCAATTTAATTCGAATGCAATTCCTTTCGATTTCAATTCGAATTCAATTCTATTCAATTTCAATTCGAATTCATTTCTATTCAATTTCAATTCGAATTCACTTCTATTCAATTTCAATTCGTATTCATTTCTATTCAATTTCAATTCGAATTCACTTCTATTCAATTTCAAATTGAATTCACTTCTATTCAATTTCAAATTGAATTCATTTCTATTCAATTTCAATTCGAATTCATTTCTATTCAATTTCAATTCGAATTCACTTCTATTCAATTTCAATTTGAATTCATTTCTATTCAATTTAATTCGAATTCATTTATATTCAATTTCAATTTGAATTCACTTCTATTCAATTTCAATTTGAATTCATTTCTATTCAAGTTCAATTCAAATTCACTTCTATTCAATTTCAATTTGAATTCATTTCTATTCAATTTAATTCGAATTTCAATTCTTTTCAAAATTTCAGATTTTGAAATCACTTTCGATATTCGTTATAAAATGAATAAAATCGATATAAATATCGTTCACGTCAAAATGGCGTAAATCTAATCAACACGGCTTCATATATTAATATTTTCAAATATTCAATTTCGAATATTTCTATTTCAAATATTCAATTTCAAATATTTCTTTTTCAAATATTTCTACTTCTAAACTGGAATGAGGCCCAATCAATTACCATATAATGTTAATTATATGGATTTTCTACAACACAGGTATATATTACCAACGATGAATAATCAACCATCATCCAAAGTGCATTCCACACTGTATAAGCATCAAATATAAATATTCAACGCTTATAACAGTCTGTCAATCAATCGATCGACATACAACTAAACAATCGAGATTAGTGTACGTCAAATATCATCCCGATACCCGTGTGGGGTTTCAAACAATCAAACACAGATTTTATTTGTGCAGCTGGGCGATGTGTAAAATTTATCGTCCCAATCAATATCAGTCAAATGTGTGTATATAAACAAATCGTCCGATTTGTTTATTTTTATTTCATTTCATATACACGTTAAAAATTCTATTTTTAACTATAAAATATTTTTAACTATATAAATATTTTATTTCATTTCACATCACATCACACAATCAACTACACATCAAAATCAAACAAATAAGCATACAAGCCGTCCATGGTCTGTGGACGACGGGTGTCGGGTGCTACTAAACACCGTCTACATCCTAGTATATATTTTTAACTAGAAAATTAAATTAAAAGGTGAGAAGTTCTCACCAAAGCTATCCCAACTCCACGACACTTCTTATGTAGAAATCTTCGTCGTTCTCGCCCTTTTGTCAATTTTCACTGCCCGTATTCTCTACATATATAAAAATCACATTTTTTACTTCGCTATTCGATATATAAAAATCGAATTTTTTACTTCTCTATTCAATATATAAAAATCGAATTTTTACTTTGCTATTCAATATATAAAAATTGAATTTTTACTTTGCTATTCAATATATAAAATCGAATTTTTACTTCGCTATTCAATATATAAAAATCGAATTTTTACTTCACTATTCAATATATAAAAATCGAATTTTTACTTTGCTATTCAATATATAAAAATCGAATTTTTACTTCGCTATTCAATATATAAAAATCGAATTTTTACTTCGCTATTCAATATATAAAAATCGAATTTTTACTTCGCTATTCAATATATAAAAATCGAATTTTACTTCGCTATTCAATATATAAAAATCGAATTTTACTTTACTATTCAATATATAAAATTCGAATTTTTACTTTGCTATTCAATATATAAAAATCGAATTTTTACTTCGCTATTCAATATATAAAAATCAAATGTTACTTTGCTATTCAATATATAAAAATCGAATTTTTACTTCGCTATTCAATATATAAAAATCGAATTTTTACTTCGCTATTCAATATATAAAAATCAAATTTTTTACTTTGCTATTCAATATATAAAAATCGAATTTTACTTTGCTATTCAATATATAAAAATCGATTTTTTACTTCGCTATTCAATATATAAAAATCAAAATTTTACTTCGCTACTCAATATATAAAAATCGAATTTTTTACTTCGCTATTCAATTTATAAAAATCGAATTTTTACTTCGCTATTCAATATATAAAAATCGAATTTTTACTTCGCTATTCAATATATAAAAATCGAATTTTTTACTTCGCAATTCAATATATAAAAATCGAATTTTTTACTTCATTAAAAATCATATTTTCATATTGTTCACTTCACAATAAAGATCATACTTTAATATTCTTCTCTATACGATAAAAATTACATTTTTATTCTATCGCTTCATACATAAGAAAGTTCATATTTTTCTTCTAATCAAAATCGAATCTTTCTATTTTAAAAATATAATCCTTTTGCTATAAAAATCAATTCTTTAACTAATTAAAAATCAGAAATTGAACTAATGAAAAATCAATAATTTAACTATTTAAAAATCAGAAATTTAACTAATCAAATAAACCGCAAAAACTCACCTTTTGTTGAATGAATGGGGAGGAAGGATTGAAGAAGAAGTAGCGGTCGCAGCAGCAGGAGGAGGGGGGTGTGTCGCGCAGCAGCAGGAAGGGGGGTATTGCGCGGCGCAGCAGAAGAGAGGGGGGTATCGTGCATCGTTCGAGGTAGGGGGTTAGCGCGTCGCGCGGCAGGAGGAGGGGGGTGCGCGGTCGGCTGCAGGAGGGGGGGTTAGCGCGTCGCGCGGCAGGAGGAGAGGGGGGTGTCGGCTGCAGGAGGGGGGTCGCGGTCGGCTGCTAGGGTTTTTTTTTTCTTTTTTTTCTTTCTGTCGAAATGAAAACGGGGAGAGAGGGAGAAAGGACTTACATATAAATATATATTTTAATTTATTTATTACTAAAAAGCACCTTTTATTTTCAACCTCGAAACGAGACCCACCGCCTGTCGTCCCTAGCTAATTACCCCCATTCCGAACACAATGGGATATGTATCATAAGCTGATTCGGCCGTTTCGATCAGTTTTCGTCAAAATCAAAGTATAACTCTATATATTGAATTTGAACGCGTATTTCAATTTACCGGGGCCACATACTAACTAGAAAAATTCCCGAAAAAATATTTTCTAGCTTCGTATTGACGATACGGTCCTAACAAAACTAATTTCGTCTAAATCTGAGACCGTTTGAAAAATGGCCATTTTCCAGTCGATTAAAATCAACTGAAACTGGTCAAACGCGTTTTCCTTTGCCACGCTCACATATTGATTCGAAAAATTACGAAATTTGAAACCTAGCAATAACTTTACGTCACGGACCCAACAAAAGTGGTTTCGTCGAAATCCGAGGTCGTTTGCAAAATCTCCATTTTTAAGGACCTGAATTCCGTAGCGACTATTCAGAATTTTCAACTGGGCATAACTTTTTATCCCCGCTATGAAATTTTGATTTTCCGGATTCGTTGAAAAGATATTATCAGTTAGATTCAACTATTTTTGGTTTCACTAAAATCCGGTTTATTTTGCACCCGGTACATTCAATTGAAGTTTGAAATCGAATTATCGAACTACCGCGCCATTTTCAATTCCTTTTATATATATAAATAAATATTTATATTCTAACGACGATTCAAACGGATATATACGTTCGAATTATATTCAAAATAAATTTCTCGTCGATATTATTTAAAATAATTCATTTTAAATAATCAAAATTCGCTAAGATTGCCAAAATAAAAATTTTAAACTGGCCTAGATTTCCGGGTTATTACACTTCGTTTGAAATTTGAATAAATATTGTGTTAAATTCATAAGTGATCCACCACTGTGTTGTAGACACCTCAGTTTTCAACATGAAACACATCTGACTATTTCTCCGAAATTGAACTTGAGGAAGAAGATGCACTGCTCTCGATCACGGAAACAACATAATTACCCATGTAGAGTTTTTATTCTTGATTGATCTTTGTGTATGTGGAAAACATGGATTTGGCAGAACAAACATGATGAATAACACCTGTGCCTGCCCATCACTATATAGGGTTCTGAACCAAGTTGCATTTAGATACAACTGCTGAAAATTTGGACTCACCCACTTCCATATTGTCTACAACATTCACCTCTGAGTTATGTTTCTTTTTTGTTTCTTCAGTATCTATCTGCATGTCCTCTTTTCCATAACCCAAACAGTTGTCATTAAACTTCTTATTTTGTTTGTTGTCCTTGGGTTTGTTTCCCCTTTTTTGACTTCAACCAGAAAGGACTCTCCATCCTTATGTTCTTCTGCTTCGAGTTCATGATTGATAATCTGAAGTTCATGTAGTTGAGCTGTCATAGATTTGGAGTTTACCATCTTGTAGTCCATGAATTTGTCTGCAATAAATTTCTTCAGTACAACATTTTGTGTCTCGTACCTCATGGCAAGTGCATTCCAAAGGGCCTTTGATGTCTTTAAAGGATGATACACTTTGTACAACATCTTGTCTAGAAAGTTCATAAAATATAATATATACACAAGAAGTTGGAGTGCTTCCATTTATCAATAACATCTTTGTTCGTTTTGTTGTCTGGTGTAGGCACTGGTTACTCCTTCTCAAGATACTGATGCGGGATGAGTGTGGTGAGATAAAATAGCATCTGGCCCTGCCATGTTTGAAAATGATCATCTCCTTTAAAAAGATTAATCCTGTTGTAAGTAGCACCTTTGTTTGGTATACGTTCCGCTGCCATTTCCTATTACATGAATAATAGTTCAGGAAATGTAAAATAGATGAACCTGACTTGAAAGCATAACAGATCATGTTTTTAAAAAAATAAAGTAATCTACGTAACAATAGTCTATTAAAAAAGACTAAATTTTTTAGATTGTTATATGTATGTAATCGAATCTGATATAGATATGATGTACAAAAGAGTACTGCAAATAATTTGTAAAACTATGTAAACTAGTTACACTTATGATGTAGAAAAAATAATTGCAAAATGTTTGCAAAACTATTAGTGTCATGAAGTAGAAAACCATTTGCTAATCATTTGCAAAACTACGCTTTTATGCTAAGACTTTGCAGAAACCGTGTTTAGGATAAACACTGCAAAAAATCATAGTTTATTCCAACAAAAATATGACACCACATTAGACCCAAAACCAAAGATGGCCAGTTTCGGTAGAGGACGAACGGATGGTGCGAGCGTTTGTATCTTGTCATGAGATTTAGGTTCTCCCCCTCCTACAAATGTACTTGGCCCTAAGGGCTAATATAGGGGTTGAGAATATAATATATATTCATGACGCTTGTCTTAAATTTGACAACGTTAGACTAATGTATATATCATTCACCTTTGGAATTCCAACAAATTTGACATTTTCCAACTTGCACAAAAATCTGTAAAGATAAAATGTCACTGTGTAGCACTCACAATTGTTTAAATAATTAGTTTGCTGGGTTGTATTAAATGTAGCATGATCATATATGCACTTTGGTGGACATTAATGTGATCTGCCATCTTATGTTGACTATCCACAACCATTGAATCGGCTAATTGAACTGTAAGTAATTTGGTTATTTGGGGAGCCATGTTTTAATTAGCTGACACCTTCTTTCACTATGAACAAAACGGTTATAGTTTGTGCTTTTTAAAGGAGATCATTCGCATACTACTTCTTGCCACTTAAAATTATTTTGCATTGTCCAATATAGGTACTCTTTTTGAAAACATGGAATTAGAATAAACTTCAGTAAGCACCCTTGCATAGGAAAGACAAATCATCCCCTTAGTCACTTGGGTCATTTTAATATGCAAACTAATAATAGAAGCAAATCTAGCTACCAATAGATTCCGCAGTCCAAAAATTCATATTACAATTTAGAAAACGAACCCGATTTGGAATTTATTTTTAAAATTCCTTGGTTAACATCATCTCTTCCTTCTACTTTTTCGTGATCGACGGTCATTTATTGTATAAATAAAGTTTTTGGCTAAAACTTTGTCGTAATCTTCATGTGTCTCATACTGTATTAAAAAGAGTCATTTTCTAATTTTCTCTTTAGATGAGAGCCCACCTTCACGCACTTGAAACTGTTGAAATCTGCAGGAGGATAATAATTAATTGGAGAATAAATAGAAATCTTAGTCTCGTCTAACAATTCATTCCAAGCTTTTGGTGTAGAAATGAAATTAGCACTATGAGATTGCTGCCTACTCTTCATCTACTACTTTACTATTTATGGGTTTTGCATGGCTAGTCTGCGCTGAGCGAAATTGCCGGTATTTCAATTCCAAAAACACTACTTACATTGCTATGGCTCATAAAATCTTATACATTTTCGATTGTTGGATAGGAATTCAAGCTGGTGTTGTTCGTTTCCTCATAGAGTCATTGGCCTAGAAATCCACAGGGAGCAACACAGATGACAAACCAGGTTTAGAGTGTTGCAAGAGAAGTTTTTAAATTATATGTGCATTTTGTTTGTGTATGGCATATGAGATTATGTATAACGGGTTGGGCTTGGTGGGCTTATATTTTGCCTACCGGCTATGCCTTCTACTCAGATAATAAACACTGCAATAAACACTTATTTTATTATGCTGTTATGGTTGTGCGACCCCCGACCGCATATCCTTTCCGTTAAGAACAATTAATACAAACTAATTTTTAATTTTTTAATTGTTACTTCAAACCTGAGAACAAAAATAAATTTGTTTAAATAATAAATATTTTTAAATATAAAAATGCATATGTAGGTAAATTAATGCACTCACACACGTATATAATTTAGAAAATTGATACTAGTTGATTTGGAGCTCATGAAAAAAAAATCTGATTTATAAAATAATATAAAATTGATAGAAATTAATTAATAAAATGATTAAAAAATTAAAACTGATTTCAAATTATGACAATATATAATTTATTTATGTATATAATCAATTTCTAGTTAAATATATAGATATATAATATTTTTATGAAAATAAAATAAAATAATTGTCAAAACAAATTGATTTCACCCCGCCGCCTACCCCGTTCTTCCATCTGCTTTGTTTCGTCCTGCTCCTTTATCCTCTTCTCCTCGTTTGCTATCCTCCTCTACTCATCTTTTCTTGTTGCTACAGACCTCCCAAGTTGCTATACCTCGAATCGTGTACTTCATTGATTTTAAGGTCTACTTTTAGATCTGTTTTCCCTCTTTCGATTCGTTATTTACAACTTAGGTCTTCCGATCCTTTTTTCTCCAATCTTTATCCTATTATCCCTTGTAAGCTTCTCGTCGCCTGGTTATTTCAATCTTTGTTGTAGCTATATGGATCACTTGCATCTATATTCAGTGCTTTCTGATTTGTTATGCTTAATCTCTTAGCTTTTGGGTTTTGCACCCGTTGCTGCCTCTACGAGCCAACCTTGTTTTGTCATACAGAACGTTAACGCGTCGCGCAAAGTTGCTGATTTTTGTGGTGGTGTAGCGACCTGGGAATTTCGACGCCCGAATCCCAACAATAATACACCAATCCTGTTTTACTTGCCAGAACTCAAGTATCAAAACACCATTTAGTTATTAGAAAGAATTTAGAGGGTGAGATAAGAAAGAAAGAAATTTTAGAATAGAAGAAGAAGAAAACCCAACATAACACAGAGTCTCACATCGCAGTGGAACAAAATATAATACAGAATTAATCTTTATTGAGAGCTTTTAAAAATACTGACAATTATCAGAGTACAACACACACCTGGACAGTTATAACACAAAGCGGAATAGTAGCTATATAATATCATACGTCTAAACATCTCCAGCTCGTTTCTAGACTTCGCAGCATCTGATAACCTGGACCTGTACACCTCGGGCTAACCTGAGCATTTACAAAACAGTGGGTCAGTCTGGTGAACCAGAGTGAGAAAAACTCGCACAGTATTAAGGTAACACACAAATTGATTTTAAAGTTAAAATCTTTTCAAAAGAAAGGATAATCGTAAGACCGAATCCACACATAAATACAGACGGTTTTTAACTTAAGATAACCCAAAACACTTTTGAAATCAATATCTTTTTCTGATATTATAATAATGTCTAAATACAAGTAGATATCAATCTAGCGGAACACTTTCATCTCACGCTCCATATATATAGTATACAATCAAAACCGCGGGCACTTATTGGAGATTGGATTCCGACTATGACAAGGTATGGGACCACCTGCCGATAGTGTACCTCTAGAGGCGAATACACTGGGTTCAACAAGAACGTCTTACAACCCGGCCATCACATGACCGACCACTCATTTCGCTTGAGTGTATCGAATGTATATCACCAACGGTTGGGATCAAACCACCATTTCCCGATAAGTGACAACATCGAAATGGATTAAAGAAGGAAATGAATTTTCTCTAGATAGGTGATTATACACCCTAATGGGAGAGACCCATATAGCCATGTTGCCTGCCCGATTTTTATCACTTCCCAGTTGATGAGGCTTGAGGCTACGCTTTTATAATAAGAACATCACATTCACTTCGAATGCCACATCGTCAGATCCATCAGAATCACTAATTGATGTCTACAACAATACATTATGTGTTAGCTAAAAGAAGTTTACTTCTCTACTTCCACTCTTGGTACAATTGGAGAAATCAATATATGTGACCTTTCTGGAAATACTTTGTCAGACATCCACCCATACATGTCACCCAGGAACAGGGCGAACGACGGCATCCTCCTACTGCATTATAGGAATCATCCTGAGAATCAGTACCGAGAAGTCCTTGTGAATCCGTAGATTCCAACCACGACGGAATCACAGTATATCTCTGCTTGTAATCAGAGATTTTAAGTAATACTTCCGCTTATGAAGATCCACGGTCTTCAATAGCTCCATCTCGAATCAGCATCTTCAACGTATTCGTATTTGTTAGATGGAATGGTTTTCGAATATATATTCGATCTCGGTCTTTCCGTGCCAACAATCGTATGGGCCAAATTTGATAGTCAGTTATTTAACTATCAAATAAATCAGTCATTCATCCATATAAAAATATATTCACTGATTCACTACTCAGTATCATTTAGCCTCTTAACTAATGTCTGTTAATTACGTTCCTTAAATTTCCAATATTTGAAACATCGCTTTTTTTTACTTCATATCATAAAAATAATAATATTTCCCAAATTCATTTTTTTATTCAACTTATAATTTTTCGGAAACAGTTCATAACACCATTTATGGAAATCATACCTTATGTTTCCCTCATTGCTCACGATATAATCTAATACCATCCTTTTGAAAACTTATTTAAATATCGACCATATTTACTTAACAAAATATTTAGCAAACTCTGGTAAAATTCTTCCTACTTATGTTAATAATTCTTTACGATGTTATATATGAGTTTTGATTCTAATTTAAATAGAATCCTTATGATAATTCCTTAATATCTCTTTGTCATTATATTACAAATTATTTCAATAATTCCAATTCATAAACAAAACTTTTATAAAATCTATATTAATACCTTATACAATTGTTATATTTATATACTTTTCAAATTCTTATAATGATCGAAACAATTCAACTTATCATGTGTAACAATGTTACAGATTTCATTTCAAAGCTAATTTACTTCCATTTATCACATTCTCTTTACCTCATACTTGACCACTTATTCGTTTTTTAAAACATATGATAATCCTTTATAATATCTTATATCTTAGTTTGTCTCATTTGTTATCAATGTTATAAAACACATCTACAAACTATTAATTTTATTCTCTAACTCGATTTCATTTCAATAACTTCTAAGTTTCCATCTATAAAAATCTTTTGAAGTTAATTACAACACTTATCATTTGTTTCCATCTTGACATCTTTAACTGCATTTAAAAAACCCATTTTTCATTCATTATCGACAACTAACATTCGCTGTCGTTATTCAAAATTCTTAACATCATATATACCTCTGCCAACAGTTAACATTACGGACTTCGGAATACCATATTCTGAACTTCGGAATAAAACTCACTTCGATTAATCATTTCGAACTTCGAAGTAAACCCCGCTTTCATTTATTTAACTAATTCCCATTTATAAATCTCATTCATAAATCCGTATTTATATTTGCAACTTTGATTTCATTTATAATATGAAAACCAATACCAAAGCAATACTTGTTTCCAAATCCATTGGTTTTTTAATCTCATTTCCGAAATGTCATTTAGTCACATTTCATATCATTTAAAATACCATTGGTTAAAAAGTCCATTTTTACAAAAATATCACTTTTTAAACTATTTTACAAATTCTCGTATACCCATGGTTCAATTTATTCCATTCCACTGTTTTGATCTCCATGTAAACTTCCTTTACGACCGTTAAGGCCGTTATAAAACCCTTTTATATTTAAATAAACAATACAATACTTTTGTATCGTTTAATGTATTATATTTCTACTATTAGTTATTCATATATTTACAAAATTTATAAATTAAATTTCGACTATACTGCTTTTACCATAAAATTGTAGTTCGAATTCATATAAAAATATATCCATATCTTTGAAATTACTCGAAACCCATTTAACATTGATTTCGACAAATCATTTCTTTTGATTGACGGTACTAACGAGGAAAATGACTACAATAGTACCAAACCATGAAGTATAAACCAATTTCATATTCCACAATAAATACTATAATCATATTGATAATTGTTATTAATATTAGTGAGGAATTCAGTCGAATTCCTCCAACCTATCCTTCCCTACAAAACAATGGGTTAACATTGTTCTGTTCAATCATTTCATCATGGCCAATAAATATTTGTTTTCATCTAGATAGATGAAATAAATGGTTTAAAAATAAACAATCAATAATAACTGTAATAGTCAATACTGGGCTAACAACAGAAATCCAAGCATTTAATTATTTGTTTATAAAGTTTATATCATTATAAACGTAACCACTAAGGTAAGTTACCTCACTTGGATTTTATTTGTTATTTAACGATTAGTTTTGAATTAAATTAAACAAATGTTTAACTTATTTGTTTCAGTCAATATATGAATAAAATCAACAAACAAACAAACAAATGAACAACTGATTACAACCATAGCACACAATTATAAAACCTGATTTATAAAATATAAATGGGGAGAACTGAGTGAGTTTAACTTACCTTGGGTTTCCATTCGTCGCTGAGGTGATTCGTGTTAATTAAATTAAACAGGTGTTTAATTTAATTAATTCTTCCAGCTGTGCCAAACTCTGTTCAACCCAGCTCTATACGAGCCTGTCGACACGGTTCCCATGCGACTGAATTTGTCGGATTCTGATAACACAACTGTATGTTATAAAATAAAATATACGAATTCATTTTAATTTAAATTAATCAAACTTTAATTAATAAATTTATTAATTTTTATTTTTGTCTAGTTTTCTGGTTAAGTTAAACGGCTTGTTTATAGAAATCATTAGACACAAATAATATGGATTAGGCATTTTGAATCAATGTCTGGAAAGTTGTCCGGTTAGAAGCGTGTTAAAGGAGTAATACTCAGGCATGTTAAATGAAATGTCTGTATAAATAGCTCATCTTCCCCTAATCTTATATAATAAACTTATTAGTTAAAAGTTGTTATCACCTTTCCATATGATTATTACTACTTCTTATATTCGATTTAATACTGAATAAATATCTTGCATCGCATAAATTGGTGATAATAGTAATGAAATTAGTAAACATTAATTCGGTGTTTTCTATTGAATAAACGATCCCTACCCAAACTTAGCGAGTGGTTCATTACGTTGTTTTGGTATGCATAAACCGTTTTTCACACTGCTGCAAATTTTACGCATTGACCATGCAAAACTATAATTGGGCAAAGTTAATGTTAGATTAGGCACCATAATAATACGTTTCGGCACCTTAGTTAGCTGCATAATGGTTGGTATATACTTAAAGCTATTATAAAATATATGGGTCTCACCTTTCCTTCTTTCCTATGGTCCCGAAATATTTGTACACCTCGACCCGTCCATGCTGTCATCCCCATCTCCTGTTTGTTGTTCGAATAACTCTAGTTTGGCTTTTTTTTTCCTGCAAATTTCTCTTCAGCATTTGAAACCGTCACCTCCATTCTCTGCTTCGTCCTATCTTCATTTGTTTATCCCTTACCGACTCCTTCCCTTCCCATACATTAAAATTTGAACAGCTCCTGTACTATAAACAAAAAGGAGAGCTGCTCCTTCCTTCCACTTCTCCTTCCATTTTCATGCTTGCTTCATTTTTTTTTCTGTTTGCATGCAAGAAAAACATCAAGCCTCACTGCAGCTATGCCTGTCCCGTCCACCTGACGACACTACCTCTCACCAACCTCCATTCTCATCCCCGAACTGACTCCTGGATTGCCTCTCGTCCAACTTAGGTAAATAAAAACCCATGCAAGCTTTAAAGTGGACTGCTGCTTCCTTGTTCCGCAGACCTCCGCCACGCTCAGGCAACCGTCGCCCGATCCAGGCCATGACGAGCTCCCAGTTTGTGTTTTGCAGAAGCCAGCATTTTTTTCCTTCTTTTCTTCTTACGCAACTTTCTCCATGGTTCACCCGAATTCTTTCTTTATAACATGCGCATTTGACTAATACGTTACCCTCTCCTTCACGCCATGTCTCCACTTCCCAGTTTCTCTCTTCACATCTAGATGGCCATCCCATTTTCAGTTTCGCATTTTTTTTTGGAAGTTGGTTTCATTTTTACTGGAAATGTGTGCAAAACAAACGGCCAGCAAGTCCTTTTATAGGAGGCGAGTACGTAGGAGCCAAGGAGTTTTTAGGGTAGGCTTTTCAGAAATTATAGGGTAGGTGTGCGTGGGTGTGGGGTGATTTCGAAAAGAGCCTTGCTTGTCATGGTTGGTAAGTAGATTGGGGCTCACGGAACTATAACAGCTTAAGATGCAAGGCAATGGAAAGTTTGAGGTGCAAGAAAACTAATAGTTGGGACGCAAGGAACAAACGAATGGAAATGAAATGGTAAAAGTAACTTTTGGGTATGATTTAATAATATTTTATTATAACGGAAGTTGCGCATGAGTTATCGTGTTAAAAATCACCACATAAAATTTCTATTTTCCGATAAAAGGCTATTCGTAGTGTAAAAAGGTATTCCGGACCCAATGGGACAAGTTTCGCTGAAATCCGATGTGGTTTGAAAAAATTCCTTTGTAAAAACAGAAATGCATTCAAATTTTCTATGATCACCAAATAAATCCAATCAACTTGAAACTTTGAATTTCTATAATAATTAATCAATACGAACCCAACGGTACGAGTTTCGTTGCATTCAAAGATTGTTTCCCCGGTAGGCTATTTTTACGCGCACCGCGATGCCATTTTGGACACCAAATTACACGGTCTCCAAAAATAATAAACAATATACCTATCCTGACTCTAATCGATGATACGAACTCAATGGAACTTGTTTCCCGGCCAAATTCGATCGTCAGCTCAAGTTATCCCCAAATAACCCTTTATTAAATTAAATATGCGCAATAGAAAATAAACGGGCGTTTACGGCTACCGCGGCCACATATGACATCGGTTTGCCACACAATTCAACACCATACAGTAATTTAACGTTATGGTCCCAATGAAACTGGTTTCATCGAAAACAGAGTCCGTTTGCAAAATGGTTGTTTTAAAGGCCTATAATTTATTAACGATTTTTTTTAAATTTGATTTGGCCATAACTTACGAACTAAAATACAAAATCTGAATTTTTTCCTTTCATACGAAAATTATAATCAACACGGTTCCAACGTTTCTCGTTTCATAGAAATCCGACTTATATCGGATCCTGTATATTCAATTGAAGATCAAAACTCCAATTTACGAACTGCTGCGCGATTTCGAGCTCGACATATATTATAAATAAATTAACGTTAAAACTTCGTTTTAAATAACGAATTAAATATCAAAATCCATTAATATTCCAAATATAATATTTAAAGTAATAAATTAAATAAAATATTTGACGGCTAAAAATACGGGACGTTACATTCTTCCCCCCTTAAAATAATTTTGTCCTCGAAATTGCTAAGGTAAGAAAGAACGTTACAAACCCGTTAATTTCCAAATCAAAATTTATTTTAAATTGAAAACCAACTCAATATCATAAATAAATATTTTAAAAATATCGAAAATTTTCTAACACTTTAAATTCTCGGAAAAATTCGGCAGAGTCTACCCTGCACGGAGTGACATCTGCGATATCGCTGGAACAAGTAATATATATCCATCGACCAACACGGTCGGAAAACAAAAATCAAAACCCAAAATTTTATATTTTCGTGTAGGCATACCTTTTGCGAGCGCTACTGAGCTTACTTGCTCTACTGATCTACTCAATCAAAATCTAATCCTCAAAACCATCTAGCACCCGTACTTACTCAACCCAATATGTGAGTAACCAATACATGAAATTCTTAACTAATATTTCGTTAACTAACAAATTACCATACCAATTTCAAAATGAAGTATCAATTCATTTGCAAAAACCAGTTTAAATCATTAGTCTTAACTCTTGTGCAATTCCATTCTAGTTTATTATGATGGAATTTATCCCTTGGTTTACAATTCATTATATTTCATTAACTGTTGATTAGTTTCTAATCAGACAATCCATCATCCAATAACAAACAATTTTCAATCAGCATCAACAAATCAATTTAATTTACATTTAATACAAATGTTTACTTGGTTTAACCTAATTTAATCGTCAATCACTTAATATTCGATTGGTTATTATTATCTATTTATTAATTTCCAATTTATTTAATTTTTGATATCATTCTTAATTTAATTCCACTTAACAAATTTAAGTTTCAATTCAAATTTCCAATCCGATTTGAATTCCATTCAAATCAAACACAGTAATATCTCAATAATTTAATAAAATTATTTCTTTCTATAAAAATATAAATTGGGTAAAATTATTTCATTTACCCTCTTTTCAAAACAATATTGTATCCGTTGATAGTTCAACGCTTCTCAATACTTGAACCGATCAACAAACACAATAAAAAGCATTTGTATATATACAATTACGCTCTCATACATATATACACTCAATCTCGATCTAGGGTCTTACTAACCCAATCTCTATCGAGTTACACCACAGAGCCAAGGTCATTACTAAACCAATAGCTCTGATACCACTGTAACGATCTAGGAATTTCGACGCCCGAATCCCAACAATAATACACCAATCCTGTATTACTTGCCAGAACTCAAGTATCGAAACACCAGATAGTTATTAGAAAGAATTTAGAGGGTGAGATAAGAAAGAAATCTTAGAATAGAAGAAGAAGAAGAAGAAGAAAACCCAACACAACACAGAGTCTCACATCGTAGAGGAACAAAATATAATACAGAAATAATCTTTATTGAGAGCTTTTAAAAATACTTACAATTATCAGAGTACAGCACACACCTGGACAGTTATAACACACAGCGGAATAGTAGCTATATAATATCATACGACTGAACATATCCAGCTCATTTCTAGACTTTGCAGCATCTAGTAACCTGGACCTATACACCTCGGGCTAACCCGAGCATTTACAAAACACCGGGTCTGTCTGGTGAACCAGAATGAGAAATACTCACACAGTATTAAGGTAACACACAACTTGATTTTAAAGTTAAAATCTTTTCAAAAGAAAGGATAATCGCAAGACCGAATCCACATATAAATACGGACGGTTTTTACCTTACGACAACCCAAAACACTTTTGAAATCAATATTTTTTCTGCTATTATAATAATGTCTAAATACGAGTAGATATCAATCTAGCGGAACGCTTGTATGTCACGCTCCACATATATAGTATACAATCAAAACCGTGGGCAATTATTAGAGATTGGATTCCGACTATGACAAGGTATGGGACCACCTGCCGATAGTGTACCTCTAGAGGCGAATACACTGGGTTCAATAAGAACGTCTTACAACCTGGCCCTCACATGACCGACCACTCATTTCGCTTGAGTGTATCGAATGTATATCACCAACGGTTGGGCTCAAACCACCATTTCCCGATAAGGGACAACATCGAAATAGATTAAAGAAGGAAATGAATTTTCTCTAGATAGGTGATTATACACCCTAATGGGAGCGACTCACATAGCCATGCTGCCTGCCCGATTTTTGTCACTTCCCGGTTGATGAGGCTTGAGGCTACGCTTTTATAATCAGCACATCACATTCACTTCGAATGCCACATCGTCAGATCCATCAGAATCACTAATTGATGTCTACAACAATACATTATGTGTTAGCTAAAAAAATATTTCTTCTCCACTTCCACTCTTGGTACAATTGGAGAAATCAATATACATGACCTTTCTGTAAATACTCTGTCAGACATCCATCCATACATGTCACCTAGGAACAGGGCGAACGAAGGCATCCTCCCACTGCATTATAGGAATCACCCTGAGAATCAGTAGGGAGAAGACCTTGCGAATTCGTAGATTCCAACCATGATGGAATCACAGTATATCTCTTCTTGCAATCAGAGATTTTAAGTAATCCTTCTGCTTATGAAGATCCATGGTCTTCAATAGCTCCATCTCGAATCAACATCTTCAATGTATCGTATTTGTTAGACGGAATGGTTTTCGTATATATATTCGATCCCAGTATTTCCGTGCCAACAATCGTATGGGCCAAATTTGATAGTCAGTTATTTAACTATCAAATAAATCAACCATTCATCCATATAAAAATATATTCACCGATTTACTACTCAGTGTCATTTAGCCTCTTAACGAACGTCTGTTAATTATATTCCTTAAATTTCCAATATTTGAAACATCGCTTTTTTTTTACTTCATATCATAAAAATAAGAATATTTCCAAAATTCATTTTTTTATTCAACTTATATTTTTTTTGGAAACAGTTCATAACACCATTTATGGAAATCATACCTTATGTTTCCCTCATTGCTCACGATATAATCAAATACCATCCTTTTGAAAACTTATTTAAATCTCGACCATATTTACTTAACAAATTATTTAGCAAACTCTTGTAAAATTCTTCCTACTTATGTTAATAATTCTTTACGATATTATATATGAGTTTTGATTATGATTTGAATAGAATACTTATTATAATTCCTTAATATCTCTTTGTCATTATATTACAAATTATTTCAATAATTCCAATTCGTTTGTTTAAAACTACATAAACAAAACTTTTATAAATCCCATATTAATACCTTATACAATTGTTATATTGATATACTTTTCAAATTCTTATATTGATCGAAACAATTCAACTTATCATGTTTAACAACGTTACCGATTTCATTTCAAAGCCAATTTACTTCCATTTATCACATTCTCTTTACCTTATACATGACCACTTATTCGTTGTTTAAAACATATGATAATCCTTTATAATATCTTATATTTTAGTATGTTTCATTTGTTACCAATGTTATAAAACACATCTACAAACCCTTAATTTTATTCTCCAACTCGTTTTCATTTCAAAAACTTTTAAATTTCCATCTACAAAAATCTTTTGAAGTTAATTACAACACTTATCATTTGTTTCCATCTTGACATCTTTAACTGCATTTAAAAATTCCATTTTTCAATTCATTATCGACAACTAACATTCGCTGTCGTTATTCAAAACTCTTAACATCATATATACCTCTGCCAACAGTTAACATTCCGGACTTCGGAATACCATATTCCGAACTTCGGAATAAAACTCACTTCGATTAATTATTTTGAATTTCGGAGTAAACCCTGCTTTCATTTATTTAACTAATTCCCATTTATAAATCTCATTCATAAATCCATATTTATATTTGCAACTTTGATTTCATTTATAATATAAAAACCCAATACCAAAGCAATACTTGTTTCCAAATCCATTGGTTTGTTAATCTCATTTCCGAAATGTCATTTAGTCACATTTCATATCATTTAAAATACCATTGGTTAAAAAGTCCATTTTTACAAAAATATCACTTTTTAAACTATTTTACAAATTCTCGTATACCCATGGTCTAATTTATTCCATTCCACTGTTTTGAACTCCATGTTAACTTCCTTTATGACGTTAAGGCCTTTATAAAACCCTTTTATATTTAAATAACCAATACGATACTTTTATATCGTTTAATGTATTGCATTTCTTCTATTAGTTATTTATATATTTACAAAATTTATAAATTAAATTTCGACTATATTTTTTTACCATGAAATTGTAGTTCGAATTCATATAAAAATATATCCATATCTTTGAAACTACTCAAAACCCATTTAACATTGATTTCGACAAATCATTTCTTTTGATTGACAGTACTAACGAGGCAAATGACTACTATAGTACCACACTGTGAAATATAAACCAATTTCACATTCCACAACAAACACTATAATCATATTGATAACCGTTATTAACATTAGTGAGGAATCCAGTCGAATTCCTCCAACCTGTCCTTCTCTACAAAACAATGGGTTAACATTGTTCTGTTCAATCATTTCATCATAGCCAATAAATATTTGTTTTCATCTTGATAGATGAAATAAACGGTTTAAAAATAAACAATCAATAATAACTATAATAGTCAATACTGGGCTAACAACAGAAATCCAAGCATTTAATTATTTGTTTATAACGTTTATATCATTATAAACGTAACCACTAAGGTAAGTTACCTCACTTGGAATTTATTTGTTATAAATAGCAATTTGTTTTCAATTAAATTAAAAAAATGTTTAACTTAACTGTTTCAGTCAATATATGAATAAAATCAACAATCAAACAAACAAACGAACAACCGATAACAACCATAGCACACAATTATAAAACCCGATTTATAAAAATATAAATGGGGAGAACTGAGTGAGTTTAACTCACCTTGGGTTTCCATTCGTCGCTGAGGTGATTCGTTTAATTAAATTAAATAGGTGTTTAATTTAAGTAATTCTTCCAACTGTGCCAAACTCTGTCCAACCCAGCTCTATACGAGCCTGCCGATACGGTTCCCATGCGACTGAATTTGTCGGATTCTGATAACATAACGGTATGTTACAAAATAAAATATACGATTTCATTTTAATTTAAATTAATCAAACTTTAATTAATAAATTTATTTATTTTTATTTTTGTTTAGTTTTCTAGTTAAGTAAAATGGCTTGTTTATAGAAATCATTAGACACAAATAATATGGATTAGGCATTTTGAATCAATGTCTGGAAAGTTGTCCGTTTTGGAGCGTGTTAAAGGAGTAATAGTCAGGCATGTTAAATGAAATGTCTGTATAAATAGCTCATCTTCCCCTAATCTTATATAATAAACTTATTAGTTAAAAGTTATTATCATCTTTCCATATGAATATTACTACTTCTTATAATCGATTTAATACTGAATAAATATCTTGCATCGCATAAATTGGTGATAAAAGTAATGAAATAAGTAAACATTAATCCGGTGTTTTCTATTGAATAAAAGATTCCTACCCAAACTAAGCGAGTGGTTTATTACGTTGTTTTGATATGCATAAACCCAAACCGTTTTCACACTGCTGCAAATTTTACGCACTGACCATGCAAAACTATAATTGGGCAAAGTTATTGTTAGATTAGGCACCTTAATAATACGTTTCGGCACCTTAGTTAGCTGCATAATGGTTGGTATATACTTAAAGCTATTATAAAATATATGGGTCTCACCTTACCTTCTTTCTTATGGTCCCGAAATATTTGTACACCTCAACCCATCCACGCTGTCATCTGTTTGTTTTTTGAATAAATCCAGTTTGTCTTTTTTCTTCTTTTTTTCCGCAAATTTCTCTTCAGCATTTGAAACCATCACCTCCATTCTCTGCTTCGTCCTATCTTCATTTGTTTATCCCTTACCGACTCCTTCCCTTCCCATATATTAAAATTTGAACAACTCTTGTACTTTAAACAAAAAGGAGAGCTGCTCCTTCCTCCGACTTCTCCTTCCATTTTCACGCTCGCTTCATTTTTATTTTTTTTCTCAGTTCGTTTGCATGGAAGAAAAACATCAAGCCTCGCCGCAGCTATGCCCATTCCCTCCACCTGACGTCACTACCTCTCACCAACCTCCATTCTCATCCCCGAACTGACTCCCGGATTGCCTCTCGTCCAACTCAGGTAAATAAAAACCCATGCAAGCTTTAAAGTAGACTGCTGCTTCCTTGTCCCGCAGACCTCTGCCACGCTCAGGCAATCGTCGCCCGATCCAGGCCATGACGAGCTCCCAGTTTGTGTTTTGCAGAAGCCAACGTTTTTTTCTCTTTTTCTTCTTATGCAACTTTCTCCATGGTTCACCCGAATTCTTTCTTTATAACATGCGCATTTGACTGCTACGTTACCCTCTCCTTCACGCCATGTCTCCACTTCCCAGTTTCTCTCTTCACGTCCAGATGGCCATCCCATTTTAGGTTTCGCAATTTTTTTGAAGAAAAGTCGGTTTTGGTTTTACTGGAAATGGGTGCAAAACAAATGGGCAGCAAGTCCTATTATAGGAGGCAAGTACGTGGGAGCCAAGGAGTTTTTAGGGTAGGCTTTTCAGAAATTATAGGGTAGGTGTGTGTGGGTATGGGGTGATTTCGAAAAGAGCCTTGCTTGTCATGGTTGATAAGTAGATTGGGGCTCAAGGAACTATAATAGCTTGAGATGCAAGGCAGTGGAAAGTTTGAGGTGCAAGAAAACTAATAGTTGGGACTCAAGAAACAAACGAAAGGAAAAGAAATGGGAAAAGTAACTTTGGGTTATGATTTAATAATATTTTATTATAACGGAAGTTGCGCGTGAGTTATCGTGTTAAAAATCACCATATAAAATTTTTGTTTTCTGATAAAAAGGCTAATCTTAGTGTAAAAAAGTTCCGGACCCAATGGGACAAGTTTCGCCGAAATCCGATGTCGTCTGAAAAAAAATCCTTTATAAAACCAGAAATAAACACGCGTTTAAAATTTCTACGATCACCAAATAAATCCAATCAACTTGAAACTTTGAAATCCTATAATAATTAATCTATACGAACCCAACGGTACTAGTTTCATCACATTCTGAGATTGTTTCCCCGGTAGGCTATTTTTACGCGCACCACGATGCCATTTTGGACACCAAATTACACGGTCTGCAAAAATAACAAATTATATACCTATCCTGACTCTAATCGACGATACGAACTCAACGGAATTGGTTTCACGGCCAATTTCGATCGTCAGCTCAAGTTATCCCCAAATAACCCTTTATTAAATTAAATACGCGCTATAGAAAATAAACGGGCGTTTACGGCTACCGTGGCCACATACAACATCGGTTTGCCACGCAATTCAACAACATACAATAATTTAATGTTACAGTCCCAATGAAACTGGTTTCATCAAAAACAGAGTCCGTTTGCAAAACGACTGTTTTAAAGGCCTATAATTTAATAATGATTTCCATAGCGATTATTTTAAAATTTGATTTGGCCATAACTTACGAACTTAAATACAAAAACTGAATTTTTCCCTTTCATACGAAAATTATAATCAACACGGTTCCAACATTTCTCATTTCACAGAAATCCGACTTATATCGGATCCTGTATATTCGATTGAAGATCAAAACTCCAATTTACGAACTGTCGCGCGATTTCGAGCTCGATATATATTATAAATAAATTAACGTTAAAACTTCGTTTTAAATAACGAATTAAATATCAAAATCCATTAATATTCCAAATATAATATGTAACAACCCGCATTCTACGCATTGCAGGATCGTAGAATATTTATTTCTTTCACATACGGAGTCGTATGGTCATGTAACTTTGGAGATGGTTATTGGAGTCATTTCCCGTGTTGATGATTTTTGCCGATTTTTAAATGATTATTTTACCCCTAGCTGATCTTGTTTTGGCCATAAATTTTGATTGGAAAGATGTTTTGACCTGACACCACTTCCATTGGATCCCAGTGATGGTTTACAATTTCGTAGAGTGGTCACATTAGCCAAACGGACTCACCGTTTGGGAGATATGGCGGAAACAAGTTTCAGATGGTGAAAAACAGCTTAATTAGGCTTAATCGGGTGAGTAACAGCTAGGCCCAAAGGGGAATTTCGGGATTAAGAGTATAAGGGGGTTGCTAGGGTTTAGAAAACGAAATTAACTTCATTTTCCAACCGCCACTTTCATTCTAGGAACCCTAGTAATGGCCTCCAACATCTAAAACATCCCCAAATCACTTTCTAATTGAAGATTAACCTAATCAACATCAAATTAAGGAGGAATAGCACTAAAGCAAGGTTAGAGCTATTGTGTTGCATCGGGAACAGCGCCAAACAGAGAGTCATTTCAGATTTGTTATTTTATTTGTGGCCAAGGTGAGTGATTTGCCTAGTTTTGCACTAATTACGGTTAACTAAGGGTAATTAGTGAAGATTAACGAAATTAGACATGATAAAATTTTGGAAAAAATATTTATAAATTCGAAAATATTGTTTTAGACCTCTGTTAGAAATTTGGTTTGATTTGGTTAAGTTTTAGTAGTCATATCATTAGTTTTGCCTAAACATGCTTAAGGGAAAATATGGGGTTTTGGCTATGTTGGATCCATTTTTACATGCTATGGTAGTTGTTTTGGTGTTTATGATTGATTGTACATATTGTTATGATTGTATGGTATGATTTGTGATTGTCTAGAAGTGTTAGATTGGTCGAAAATGCCGTTGAATGGCGTAAAACAGTCGCTGGAAAGAAGTGCAGGAAGTTGCCCGAACCGGATCAGATCGAAGGGGAAGAAAGCCCGATCCGACCTGCTCACCTGGAAGCTCCACGATCTGACCCACTTGTGAGAAGGAGCTCCGATCCGAATCGATGCCCCTCCCGAGCCAAGCATGCTTCTACAACCTGGAGTCACGATCCGAGCCAGTGGAGGAAGCCGATCCGACCCTATGCAATGGTTACGAACTAGGAGCCCCGAACTAGTCCTAACTCAATATCTGAACCGCCAGAGGGAGGACACCACGACCCGATTCAGATGACCTTGCACGAGTTGGAGTATTGACCACGACTTGGAGCCCGACCACGAACAGAAGGAGGCCAGACCGAACCGCCAGGGGTGTCCACGACCGATCCGAACGAAGATGCTTGGACTTGAGGCGTGAATCACGATCCGAACAGGAAGTATAAACTGAAGTGAAGAACCGATCCGGAGGGGAAGACTAAAACACGAGATGCAAAGGTAGTCCTAGTGGGAAGTTTGTACTCAGGATCCAGTTGGGAACCAAAGAGTTAACTTCATGAGTTGGGCTTTGCTGCGGGACGTGTGCTAAGGGGTTGTCGATGTCTATAACTCTTGAACACAATGTGTAGAGGATACGTGAACGGATTCAGGGCCGCAGTGGCCTAGGTACGACTAAAGAGCTACAGACCAATGAAGTGGGGTCATTTGTAAAGATTGGGTCATGACTCCATGAGGAAAGCTTGGTAGTAGCAGTAGTTGTACAAGTCGAACTCCATCACTACTTCGATGGGTCTAGTGATCTACAGTGGTGGACATCGTATGCTTTACGCACTGAGTGAGAGATGTGAGGATGGCTCCTAGGGTTGATTTGTTTTCCATCGTTATGACATGCACGCCCCCACCCCCGTTATCTTTACACCATCTGTTCAGTGGCACCTTAGAGTATTGTACGGTATGTAGTGCTAACTCTTTGGTTGCAGGTCCAGGTTCAGGTATGGTTTAGTGTACCTGTTATTGTTCTGTTTAGCTGCTTATCACTCATACCAGACTTTTTGTCTGACCCAGAGTTTTATGTCTCTTCTTATTACTCTGGGTGCTCTCACGAGCAGACTAGAGACAGGTTAGGTGGTATGCACGAGTAGCTGTACCGGAGATGAGTAGGAGGCTTCCACGTATGATACATATATATAAATATTCTCCTTGTGTTGTTGCGGTCACTACTTTGGGCATTAGTGGTGTATCTTTCTTTCTTTTGTTTAGAGACAGTGATTTGGAAAGTTGTAATAAGCTGTATTTGGATTTCCGCTACTCTGATGATGTTGATGTTGGTTTTGGTTATCAGCTTATGCACTATCTCGCCTGTTTTATGTAAAGTATATTATTATTATATTTTATTCCATGCGCTGTAAGACATTCTACAGGTTCCTTATTAGTTCATCCTCTTCTTTCCTTTCTTTGGCGACCATTCCGTGCTGGTCGGGTATGTGTACAACGCACTTTCAGAGAAAATGCCGGCTGGTGTAGGGCGAACCGTCACACTTGGTATCAGAGCTCTAGGTTGCGTAGTTAACCTAGGGAAAAGACACAAGGGAGAGATAATACGTATATGAGAGCGCGTATTTGTAATTATTTTGGTTTTTAAAAGCTATATATATATACTATTAGTATAATTAAGGACGAAGTCGCACTGCATTGGCACCACTACGGAGATGGTTAATCGTTTTCTCTTTACATATTTAACGATGAACCGATATGAAAGGGGTACCGGTAGAGGATCCAATAATGGGAATGTTGCAGATATGAGGACGATGTTTACTGACCTCATGAGAGAGATGCTTAGGGATGTGCAGAGGGCAGCTCCCAATGCTGGTATTGGTGGTGGTCCAATAGTGCAGGCGCCTAGGGCCGATTTCGCCAAGCTGAACAAGGATTATACTAGTCTTGGTGGGAAGCCGTTCCACGAAACAGAGTCGACTACGGATGTTCAAGATTGGTTGGATAGCTGCGAACGTATCTTCGAAGATTTGGGTATCGAGGATGCGATGAAAAGAAAGCTAGTGTCCCGTCAGTTGCAAGGACGGGAAATGAATTGGTGGAACACTATAAAGACAGTTACTCCCGAGGATCAGATTACTTGGGATCAGTTTAAGGTTCGCTTTAGTGGTAAGTTCATTCCAGCTGCTCAGAAGTCAGTGCTGTTTAAGAAATTCTTGGAACTCAAGCAGAATGGCAGAGCTGTCTCAGAGTATATTGCCGAATTCGACACTTTATCGAAATATGGGTTATCCCTAATAGATACTGTCGAGAAGAAGAACGAGAAGTTTCTTAACTGGCTTGGATCAGTACTTGGGGGAAAGGCTTATTAACCACATCGATGAGACGTTTGAATCGATTGTGGGGAAAGCATTGAGGTCAGAGAGTCTTTACCCTAAGTCGAAGACTGGGGTCGCATTTGCAGAGGAGCCAAAGCCGCAAGCAAGTGGTGGAGGCAAGAATGGTTCTCAGAATAAGAGAAAGCAGAATCAGACCAAGGATGACCAGAAGAAAAAGAATAAGAAGGATGTCGATTGCTTCAGCTGTGGTAAGAAGGGCCATTATGCTAGTAATTGTCGGGCCAAGCCAGCGGATAGGAAGTGCTTCAATTGTGGCCAAGTGGAACATCACAAGGACAAGTGTCCGCAACCCCCTAAAGAAAAGAAGATGGTGAAAGCATATGCCCATAATGCTATTCCTTCTTCGTCGAATGCCCCAACTACGGCGGAGAAGGAAAGAATGTCGTTATTCAAGGTTTGCTTTCTGTTTATGATGTTCCTGTTAGAGTTTTGTTTGATACCAGAGCTTCCAGTTCTTTTATATCTAGTGACCTAGTGGATAGCTACATGGTACAAATTTTAATTAATCAACCAATAATCAACAACACAACCATCAATCACTTAGTTGATTAGCTTTTGAAATTTATAACTTTGATACATAGTCAAAAATCAGATTTTTGATGCCAAATCGTAACAATAAGCCCTATCTAGTTTCGGTTCTCACACCAGTCAATTGGAAATATATAGATATCTCACTTTCGAAACTCGAAAATAAATACTGGCGATGGTGCCCCGCCACCAGAATTATCCACGGGCAACTAGAGTGTGATTCTATAACTATCCAGTACATTAAAACTTCGAATACACGTTTGAAAGACATATATGCAAAAAAATTATATATTGGATTGTCCCAATTCAATATAAAATAAATAATCAAATACGAATAAGTGATTTAAATTTTCAAAACAAAACTTGTTTTCAATTTTAAAAATATACTCTTCACACTCGTTCTACGATACTACTGATCCCATCTCTAACGAGTCATTTTAATTGTATATTACTAATCCAATATCTGATGAATTCTTTCGTATGGTTCTAGTGTGCCTTGTTCTCTGAGCTTTGTAAACCAAATCTCTGATACCAAATGTGACGACCTGGAATTTCGCTTGATCTGAATCAGTCGCTAAACCGACCAAGACCGTACGAAACGCCTGATTGTTTTGAGAACACGACAAAATAGAAACGGATGGAAGAACATTTCATTGTTTATTACAACAATTCCATCAGAATACAAGAATATACAGAGTATGAATAAATATTACACAGAAATATCAGAGATTTAAATTACATTTAAATACATCGCAGCGGAAAATAATACAATACACAACTAGAAGAGATATACAGATACAAAGCTTTTCGGATATCATTCCAGCTGTAAACCAGGATCCTGTGAATATAAGTCTGCAAAACCAAAACTACTAGCTGCCCGTGTGGAAAATAGGGGCACCCAGAGTTTAGGTTAAAACAATAAACTCCAGGTCAGTCATGAGACTGGTGTGAGAACTAAAACAGTTATAAATCTTTATTTTAAAGTTAGGTAAATCAAGGGACCACGCCGTATAACACGGAACGGGTTTCCTCCCAAGAATACCAGTGCATATAACAACAGCGCAATGCTAAATAAAGAAAAATGAAGCTATTATAAGACCTAGATCCTATCACACAATGCAACGCAAGCCGAGGGACAGGGTTTTCCCTTATAATAGCCAAACATGCTTAGTACATTTTAAAACAAATCATTTGATACTATTATAAGTGCCTAGTGTATAAAACAACTTCAAATCATAAGTATCAATCATAGGCGGCATGCGTACCATATATCATGTCGCCAATACTAGGCTCTACAAATAAAACCGCAAATGTCACGTATTTGGAAGTTGGGTTTCCATCTGTGAACCGAGGAAAAAAATAGTCCTCAACCGATTCGAGACTGTCTAGCCCGAGCCTCAGGAACAGCCGCAACTGCCCCTTGGATCCTCAGGGCCAGTCCACCGATGTGGATTAAACTTAAACCCTGAACATGCGTTTCCCTGCCCTATGGGGCGTAAATGAGCCAACGAATGACTCCATCGGACCCGGATCGTCCGTATTCACTACATATATAAAGATCACATTTTTATATTATTGCCATGTATATAAAAAATCATATTTTTATAATCACTCCATATTGATAAAAATCCTATTTTTACATCGCTACTATATAGATAAAAATTCTATTTTTACATCGATGTTCATATAATAAAGATTATATTTTTATCACGCTACTCTCTATATAAAGATTTTGCCTTTTCAAATATAATAAAAATCATATTTTTAACATGCCACTAGTATAAAAATTATATTTTTAACCTTACTATTATATAAAAATTATATTTTTAACCTTTCTATATTATAAAAATTATATTTTTAACCTTTCTATATTATAAAAATTATATTTTTTAAAACAACATTACATGAATAAAACTCCCCTTTTTTCATGTAAATAAAAATACAACATTTTCTATATTAAAAATATAACCTTTCCTATAAATAAAATCATATTTTCCATTTGAATATAGATCCTATTTTCTTCACCTAGCTATTTATATTTTAAACTGAAAAATAAAGTCAAAATAAAATAATAAAAAATTAAGAAAACTCACATTTTCGGTTAGAGGGGTGGATCGGAGCAGTGGACGGCGGTGCTGGGCGTCACTGGTGCAGGCGGCGGTGGGTTCAGGCGGAGGGGCGTTCGAAGGATTGGGGGGGGACGGGTTCGTGTTGAGGGGTTTGGGTTGAGGAATGTGAGATGGAGGAGGAAGTGGATCGGAGGAGAAGGAGGGGGGTGGCGCGAGGTGAATGGAAGGGGGGAGGCTCGCCAGTCTGGGCGGCGGCGCGACGAAGAACGTCGACGGGGGAGGGGGGCTCCGTTCTTTTCTTTCTCTTTTTTTTTAATTTTATTTTGTTGACTGGATGATAAGGAGAGAGAAGAGGGAAGGCTCTAATATATATATATTAATTATTTAATTTAATTTAAATCTCCATTAAAGTTGACTTTTATATCAAACTCCAATCGGGACCCAACGACTTTCTTCCCTAGCAAATTACCACCATTCTGAACACAATGGGATATCTATCGTAAGCTGATTCGATCGTTTCGATCAGTTTTCATCAAAATCCACATATATCTCTATATATTAAATTCGAATGCGCATTTCAATTTACCGGGGTCACGTACTAACTCGAAAAATTCCAGAAAAATATTTTCTAGCTTCGTATTGATGATACGGTCCTAACAAAACTAATTTCGTCGAATTCTGAGACCGTTTGAAAAATAGCCATTTTCTAGTCGATTAAAATCAACTAAAACTGGTCAAACGCGTTTTTCTTTGCCACGCTCACATATTGAATCGGAAAATTATGAAAATTGGAACCTAGCAATAATATGACATCACTGATCCAACAGAATTAGTTTCATCGAAATCCCAGGTCGTTTGCAAAATTCCCATTTTTAAAGGCCTGAATTTCACAGCGACTATTCAGAATTTTCAACTGGGCATAACTTTTGGCCCCCGCTATGAAATCTTGATTTTTCGGATTCGTTGGAAAGATATTATCAATTAGATTCAAATATTTTTGGTTTCACTAAAATCCAGCTTATATTGCACCCGGTACATTCATTTGAAGTTTGAAATCGAATTATCGAACTACCGCGCCATTTTCGATTCCTTTTATAATTTAAAATAAATATTTATATTCTAACGACGACGAATATAAATATATACGTTCTAATCTATTCAAAATAAATTTCTCGTCATTTTTATTTAAAATAATTCATTTTAAATAATCAAAATTCACTAAAATTGCCAAAATAAAAATTTTAAATTGGCCCAGATTTCCGGGTTATTACAATCGTAGAATATTTATTTCTTTCACATATGGAGTCGTATGGTCATGTAACTTTGGGAGACGGCTATTGGAGTCATTTCCCATGTTCATGATTTTTGCCGATTTTTAAATGACTATTTTACCCCTAGCTGATCTTGCTTTGGCCATAACTTTTGATTGGAAGGAGTTTTGACCTGAAACCACTTCCGTTGGATCTGGATGATGGTTTACAATTCCGTAGAGTGGTCACATTAGCCAAACGGACTCACCATTTGGGAGATATGGCTGAAACAAGTTTTAGATGGTGAAAAACAGCTTAATTGGGCTTAACCGGGTGATTAACAGCTAGGTCCAAAGGGGAATTTCTGGATTAAGAGTATAAGGGGACTGCTAGGGTTTAGAAAACGAATTTTACTTCATTTTCCAGCCGCCACTTTCATTCTAGGAACCCTAGTAATGGCCTCCAACATCTAAAACATCCCCAAATCACTTTCTAATTGAAGATTAGCCTAATCAACATCAAATTAAGGAGGAATAGCACTAAAGCAAGGTTAGAGCTGCTGTGTTGCATCGGGAACAGCGCCAAACAGAGATTCATTTCAGATTTGGTAATTTATTTGTTGCCAAGGTGAGTGATTTGCATAGTTTTGCACTAATTACGGTTAACTAAGGTTAATTAGTGAAGATTAACAAAATAAGACATGATAAAATTTTGGAAAACATATTTATAAATTCGAAAATAATGTTTTAGACCTCTGTTAGAAATTTGGTTTGATTTGGTTAAGTTTTACTAATCATATCATTAGTTTTGCCTAAACATGCTTAAGGGAAAATATGAGGTTTTGGCTATGTTTGATCCATTTTACATGCTATGGTAGCTGTTTTGGTGTTTATGATTGATTGTACATGTTGCTATGACTGTATGGTATGATTTGTGATTGTGTAGAAGTGTTAGATTGGTCGAAAACGCCGTCGAATGGCGTAAAACAGTCGTTGGAAAGAAGTGCAGGAAGTTGCCCGAACTGGATCGGATCGAAGGAGGGAAGCTCGATCCGACCAGCTCGCCTGGAAGCTCCACGATCCGACCCGCTTGTGAGAAGGAGCTCCGAACCGATGCCCCTCACAAGCCAAGCATGCTTCTACAACCTGGACTCACGATCCGAGCCAGTGGAGGAAGCCGATCCGACCCTATGCAATGGTCACGAACCAGGAGCCCTGAACCAGTCCTAACTCACGATCCAAACCACCAGATGGAGGACACCACGACCCGATCCAGATGACCTTGCACGAGCTGGAGTATGGACCACGACCAGTGTAACACCCCAAGCGATCGGCTCCCTAATACAAAAATATCCTGTGTCGGCACCACAGTAGGGTGTATCACTCCCTAAAGTGACAACCAATTGGCACAGACCTATTTACAGATGTCACGGCGTCTTACATCCTCAGAGGCAGACCGGGATCCATGCACGCACATGACCCGGTTGGAACGCACCATCAACACCCCTCGCCATTATCAGAATGAACCACTTATAATTAGTTCAGTAAGCGTGCCCGGACCCTACCTACTGTTGGGTCAATGTTTTGATACCAGAAAGGGTTACTGACTAATATGGGTCCCAAACAACAGATGACACAAGTAATTCCCCTCCTAACCTTGTGTCCCCAGACTAACAGATTTCAGATTTATTTGTTTACAAGTTCAGACATACAGAATTCAGATTTACTAGTTCACAAATTAAGTTAACAAGTTTTCAGACTAACGGATCAGATGTACAGATTTTTTAGATTTGTCTAACTTTGTATTAGGCCTACAGATTCATGGACGGGTTTTACTACATCTATTAATCCCTTTGGTTTAACCCCATTTTCCCCAATACGTTTTAGACGTCATTCTTATCTTAGATTTTGCATTAATTAATTATTAATGCACAGACCTCTCACATTAGGTCGGTAGCTTGTGGCCGCTGGATATGCCGGGCGGTTCCGGGCAGACTTCTGCCACAAGCCAGACCTAACCTCGTGTCTTACGCATGTTATGACTAACTTCTCACATTAGAACCTATTGTTTGCGGCCACTGGATGTGCCGGGCGGTTCCGGGCAGATTTACGCCGCAAACTCATTCTAACCTCGAGTTAGCCATGTTTATCTTTGCGGCCAATTAATTAATAATTTACCGTTTATGCGCACGCCCAATATATATGCCAATTCAGATTATATCAATAACAGGATGATTATATCAACATAGCAGATAACAGATTTTATATGACTTAACGGATTTGACAGATTTAGCAACTTAGCAGATTTTGGCATATAACAGGTTAGGCATTTCAACCGACAAATTTAACAGATTAGGCATTTCAATCTAATTAGCAGTCTAGGCAATATAACAAAACTAGTAGTTTAGGCAACTTGACAAATTAGCAGATTTAGCAAATTTAATATTTCTAAAAGTTCTATTTACATGCCTTGCCCAATCATAAATTGGCCTAAATTCATATGCCTACATAATTGTCATGATTCACAACATATACTCCATGTTTGCATAAGCGCAGAATATGGACATAATTTGCCATATAACATATGTTCCAATTTTTGTTAAACTAGCATCTTACAGCAGATTCACATATAAATTATACCAAATATAACCATTAATTTCAATGCATGCCATATATCCAAAAATCCCTATTTAGGTGTAATCACAATAATAGATATCCTAATTAATGTAAATCTTTACACCTAAGTTTCCATATCTTCTTCCTTTTTGAGTCATGAATCATTATGCAAACTATACCCAACAATATAAATCTTTAAATCATATCTTCTAAAAATCATATCTTGGCTTTTATGTGCATTTTGTCCAAAATCTCAAATCATATGTAATCTTACAATGGTTCCTCTTTTCTTCTATCATAGAATATGCATAGATCCAAATCTAGTTTACAACATATGCTCATTAATTACAGTTCTAAATTACAACATAACTATGCATACAACATGCATAAATTATATGTTCATAGTCAAATTTATGCATATGTCCAATATATTTTATGCCTCAGACCTAAAGTCATACATTCAATTTAGTCTTGTCAAATTTCGCATCATTCATTATTTATCCCAAAATTTGCGTTCATACGCTCATCTCTTATGAGATTAGGCACAGGCTCGTGGTAGCCTGGCTATAAAAACCGAAAAAAAGAAAAGGGATACAGAACAGTCACAGAAAAACAAATCTGACAGAAGAGAATATATATACAATCTCATATTCATATCAAAATTATAATTAACGTTTATAGCGGAAAATAACTGTACTTGCCTTGATTGGATTAAAGAAAGAACTTTAACTTGTTGTAGAATCTTTGCAAAAACTCTAATCTCTAGTTTGAATTGAGTTGCTTAGGCTGATGTTGATTATCTTCTAGTTTTAATTCCAGCAGAGCAGCGACGCCATTTTTATTTTTTTATTAGAAGAAGAGAGCAATGGAGGCTAGAGAATTGTGTAAGAAACCTAGGTAGAGTCTAGGGTCATTTTATAGAGTTTATGAACTGATTAGGACCATCGATGTTGCTTGGATTGATCGTAGCCATTCATTCGAAAGAGAGACCAATTAGAGCCTGCCACCTAGCCCTAATGACAAAGCATACTACAGAAAATCGACTAACAGAGAATAGGCCAGCCAGGTTGGGCTGGGTTCGACCTGGCTCTGGACCAGGTCGACAGCCCTGTCGACAGCCCTGTCGACCTGGCTAGACCAGGTCGACAGCCCAGTCGACCTGGGTGTCTTAGGCGGGACTTTTCCCACCCTGGCCAATTGGGCCCGATTTTTAATTTTAAACTTAATTCAGAAACTTCCGGAGGCTATATCTTCTTCATACGGACTCCGTTTTTCGAAAACTCGGACTGTATTTCGCGTATTTTTCCGAGACGAACGCAATGGCGTATCCTGTTTCCCTTAGTTCTTTGATTTCAAATTAATTATACTTTAATTTGTTAATTCCACAGTTATAGAATACACGGGGTGTTACATTCTCCCCCACTTAAAAGGATTTCGTCCCCGAAATCTTCAAGTTAAGAAGAGTGTGTCCTACCATCCAATCACCCATCTACTCAACCATCATTCACAAGCATCCATTGTCCTTAGAAATCTTCTAATGTTGTATGAACATATGCAAAAGTGTGTGTATATGTTCCTTATCTAATGCAAAGATCAGGCGGTCTACTGATTCAGTTGACCTCCTTAATGCGAATTATGTCAGTGCCATGAGTCCAACATGTATGCAATAGAATTCTGATGATATATATTATTTCTATATGAGTGCACAATCATTCACTCAAATGCAACATCCATGTGCTGAATCAACCATTTTGCATCCACAAGAATTGAAAAATGCTCACCCATCCATATGCAGTATGAGAGTGTTTTCGAGCCGATCTAGTGCCTAGTGTGTGTATATGCATCCACGGGCAACCACTAGCAACCACTTGCATCCACTTGCAACCATCAAACATAACATGTCTCAAACACATGTTTACACCCATTAGTTTCTACCTAAAGTTCATATATTCGATCGATAGGATACAGTCGAATGATGGAAGCGAGTATAGATAGAACGAAAATTTGGTTCCCATTAGACATGGGTCCTAAGTATCGGCCCCAAAGACCGAAACCAATATCAAATTGACACCCTACGAAAATTCAGAATGTATGCGTCATACTTGACGCCTAACACAGATATCCCTCAAACCCCAGTCTCAAACAGATGATCCATAACCCTTATGGGTCTGAGTCTATAGCGGAATTCAGAAATAATACTAGCATTAAAGTGCAGAGTATCGATTACGAAATCAAAATACCAAAATCAGAAAAAGTCACAATCAGATAAAGAAATTAAACCTACTATAAAAAATTTCCTATTTCTATCCTAGCCACTAGCCTCAAGAGTGTTCGCCTGTCCTCCTTGTCCTCGTCTCTTCGGGCAGTCCCTAGTGAAGTGTCCCATCTCCCCACAGTTGAAGCAAGCGCCCTTCCTTTTTCTGCAATCCTTGTTCAGATGAGTTGAGCTCCCACAAGTAAAGCACTTTTTCCCCTTCTTATCTTCAGGCTTCTCATCCTTCTTTTGTGTTTCCTTTTTGGGCCCCGCTTTCTTATTCTGTGGTTCTTCCTTCTTTGTCTCTTTCGGGCCCTTGTCTTCCTCGTGCAGTAGTGCCGTATCCACCAATTTCTCGTAAGTTGCTCCCATGGGTACATGTGTCATGGCTAGGCTGTGCAGTGGCTCATTCAATCCTTTAACAAAGCGGAGAGCCTTTTTATGCTGAGTGTTGACTAAATCCAATCTGAATCTTGCTAGTTGGTTGAACTGGTTGACGTATTCCTTGACCGTCATACTTCCTTGCTTAAGAGACAAGAACTTTTCCAATTGTAAACTTCGTTCAGCTTGCGAGAGGAATTTTGTCTCAAACCTTGTTCTGAAATCCATCCATGTCTCAACCGGCCTCTCGGCGTTAGTGACTTCCCACCAGTAGGAAGCTTCGTCTTTGAGCAGCCATACTGCCAACTGTACCTTCTGCCTATCGTCCACCTCGAAGATAACGAATAGATCCTTAGTTTCTTTGAGCCAATTCCTTGCTTCTACGAATGATTCAGTTCCTTTGAAATCCTTCCCACCCATGGCCCTAAAATCTCTACAGATCTTTGAGAAAGCAATTGCACGAGGAGGGGGTGGAGGAGGGGGATCATTTGCTGGACCTGCAGCGGTGGTCCTAGCCTCAAGATATTGACGAAACCAACCGGGTACATGAACACCCTCTGGTATCTCAGATGCTTCAGACATGCTGGAACGAAAAAGGAAAGGTTCAATACAAAAAGGACTGAAAGAAAGATATATGGCTCTTGGGGATCATGTTTTTCAAAATAAGATTTATTTTTGAAAATACTTCCTTTCAAAACCCTTTTTTTTTTTGAAAATAATTTTTCAAAACTTTTTTTTTATATAAAATCTGGTAACCTTCAGCTCTGATACTAAGTGTAACACCCCACCTCCGTTAAGGTCACTCACAAAAGGAATGCCTTAACTTTGGTGGAGCATTTTAGTAAACAGAACAGAAACTTACAAGACAGATAAAACAGTACTTGCAAAATTTTAACTTTATTACAGCGGAAACAGAAATTAATATGGTTACATCCTTTCAATTTCAGAATTCAAGTACAAAATATCAGTCTTGTACAAAAGCCTTCAAAATGCATAGTTTAAAATCATAATCCCCATGGAACGGAAGCTATACAGAGCCAAGCCATACTTTAAGCACTTCAAGCAAAGAAAAATCCGGATCAAGCTAAAGTATTTCCCTCCTTGGATAACCTGGGGGGAAACGGAAGAAAGGAGGCGAAACAACAAGGGTCAGACAAAAAGTCTGGCAAGTCCAGTGACTTTCAGCATATGAACAGATAATAATAATATGATATGAACATAAAACTGGATGTGAGATAAATATAACAGGTGTAGCAGATATAACAGAAAAACAGAATGATATAAACTATTGTTTTACACTTCTCTGCACTAATACTAGTATAGCAGAATTAGGTGTCACCCTAATGTCTAAATTGAAGCAGGAACGGGTACAGAATACTTTAACAGAAACAGAATGCTAATAATGGGCCTTTACTACCCGATCAGAAACAGACAGAAGAAGAAACAGATTTATCCCTATGGAGACAGAATGTGGAATTAGGAGTACACTAGTAATGGGCCTTTACCACCCGAACAGACGGTACCACACAGAAACAGACAGGTGTTACCACCCAACAGAAACAGACGGTACCAACAGAAACAGACAGAACTAAGCGTACCCTAAAACCCTACCCCAAGCGATCGGCTCCCTAATACATAAATATCATGTGTCGGCCCCACAGTAGGGTGTATCACTCCCTAAAGTGACAACCAATTGGCACAGACCTATTTACAGATGTCACGGCGTCTTACATCCTCAGAGGCAGACCGGGATCCATGCACGCACATGACCCGGTTGGAACGCACCATCAACACCCCTCGCCATTATCAGAATGAACCACTTATAATTAGTTCAGTAAGCGTGCCCGGACCCTACCTACTGTTGGGTCAAAGTTTTGATACCAGAAAGGGTTACTGACTAATATGGGTCCCAAACAACAGATGACACAAGTAATTCCCCTCCTAACCTTGTGTCCCCAGACTAACAGATTTCAGATTTATTTGTTTACAAGTTCAGACATACAGAATTCAGATTTACTAGTTCACAAATTAAGTTAACAAGTTTTCAGACTAACGGATCAGATGTACAGATTTTTCAGATTTGTCTAACTTTGTATTGGGCCTACAGATTCATGGACGGGTTTTACTACATCTATTAATCCCTTTGGTTTAACCCCATTTTCCCCAATACGTTTTAGACGTCATTCTTATCTTAGATTTTGCATTAATTAATTATTAATGCACAGACCTCTCACATTAGGTCGGTAGCTTGTGGCCGCTGGATATGCCGGGCGGTTCCGGGCAGACTTCTGCCACAAGCCAGACCTAACCTCGTGTCTTACGCATGTTATGACTAACTTCTCACATTAGAACCTATTGTTTGCGGCCACTGGATGTGCCGGGCGGTTCCGGGCAGATTTACGCCGCAAACTCATTCTAACCTCGAGTTAGCCATGTTTATCTTTGCGGCCAATTAATTAATAATTTACCGTTTATGCGCACGCCCAATATATATGCCAATTCAGATTATATCAATAACAGGATGATTATATCAACATAGCAGATAACAGATTTTATATGACTTAACGGATTTGACAGATTTAGCAACTTAGCAGATTTTGGCATATAACAGGTTAGGCATTTCAACCGACAAATTTAACAGATTAGGCATTTCAATCTAATTAGCAGTCTAGGTAATATAACAAAACTAGTAGTTTAGGCAACTTGACAAATTAGCAGATTTAGCAAATTTAATATTTCTAAAAGTTCTATTTACATGCCTTGCCCAATCATAAATTGGCCTAAATTCATATGCCTACATAATTGTCATGATTCACAACATATACTCCATGTTTGCATAAGCGCAGAATATGGACATAATTTGCCATATAACATATGTTCCAATTTTTGTTAAACTAGCATCTTACAGCAGATTCACATATAAATTATACCAAATATAACCATTAATTTCAATGCATGCCATATATCCAAAAATCCCTATTTAGGTGTAATCACAATAATAGATATCCTAATTAATGTAAATCTTTACACCTAAGTTTCCATATCTTCTTCCTTTTTGAGTCATGAATCATTATGCAAACTATACCCAACAATATAAATCTTTAAATCATATCTTCTAAAAATCATATCTTGGCTTTTATGTGCATTTTGTCCAAAATCTCAAATCATATGTAATCTTACAATCGTTCCTCTTTTCTTCTATCACAGAATATGCATAGATCCAAATCTAGTTTACAACATATGCTCATTAATTACAGTTCTAAATTACAACATAACTATGCATACAACATGCATAAATTATATGTTCATAGTCAAATTTATGCATATGTCCAATATATTTTATGCCTCAAACCTAAAGTCATACATTCAATTTAGTCTTGTCAAATTTCGCATCATTCATTATTTATCCCAAAATTTGCGTTCATACGCTCATCTCTTATGAGATTAGGCACAGGCTCGTGGTAGCCTGGCTATAAAAACAGAAAAGAAGAAAAGGGATACAGAACAGTCACAGAAAAACAAATCTGACAGAAGAGAATATATATACAATCTCAGATTCATATCAAAATTATAATTAACGTTTATAGCGGAAAATAACTGTACTTGCCTTGATTGGATTAAAGAAAGAACTTTAACTTGTTGTAGAATCTTTGCAAAAACTCTAATCTCTAGTTTGAATTGAGTTGCTTAGGCTGATGTTGATTATCTTCTAGTTTTAATTCCAGCAGAGCAGCGACGCCATTTTTATTTTTTTATTAGAAGAAGAGAGCAATGGAGGCTAGAGAATTGTGTAAGAAACCTAGGTAGAGTCTAGGGTCATTTTATAGAGTTTATGAACTGATTAGGACCATCGATGTTGCTTGGATTGATCGTAGCCATTCATTCGAAAGAGAGACCAATTAGAGCCTGCCACCTAGCCCTAATGACAAAGCAGACTACAGAAAAGCGACTAACAGAGAATAGGCCAGCCAGGTTGGGCTGGGTTCGACCTGGCTCTGGACCAGGTCGACAGCCCTGTCGACAGCCCTGTCGACCTGGCTAGACCAGGTCGACAGCCCAGTCGACCTGGGTGTCTTAGGCGGGACTTTTCCCGCCCTGGCCAATTGGGCCCGATTTTTAATTTTAAACTTAATTCAGAAACTTCCGGAGGCTATATCTTCTTCATACGGACTCCATTTTTCGAAAACTCGGACTCTATTTCGCGTATTTTTCCGAGACGAACGCAATGGCGTATCCTGTTTCCCTTAGTTCTTTGATTTCAAATTAATTATACTTTAATTTGTTAATTCCATAGTTATAGAATACACGGGGTGTTACAACCTGGAGCCCGACCATGAACAGAAGGAGGCCAGACCGAACCGCCAGGGGTATCCACGACCGATCCGAACCGAGATGCTTGGACTTGAGGCATGAATCACGATCCGAACAGGAAGTATAAACTAAAGTGAAGAACCGATCCGGAGGGGAAGACTAAAGCCCGAGATGCAAAGGTAGTCCAAGTGGGAAGTTTGTACTCGAGATCCAGTTGGGAACCGAAGAGTTAACTTCATGAGTTGGGCTTTGCTGCGGGACGTGTGCTAAGGGGTTGTCGATGTCTATAACTTTGGATCACTATGTGTAGGGGGTACGTGAACGGATTCAGGGCCGCAGTGGCCTAGGTACGACTAAAGAGATATAGACCAATGAAGTGGGGTCATTTGTAAAGATTGTGTCATGACTCCATGTGGAAAGCTTGGTAGTAGCAGTAGTTGTACATGTCGAACTCCGTCACTACTTTGATGGGTCTAGTGATCGACAATGGTGGACATCGTATGCTTTACGCACTGAGTGAGAGATGTGAGGATGGTTGCTAGGGTTGATTTGTTTTCCACTATTATGACATGCACACCCCCACCCTCGTTATCTTTACACCATTTGTTCAGTGGCACCTTAGAGTATTGTACGATATGTACTGCTAACACTTTGGTTGCAGCTCCAGGTTCAGGTATGGTTTAGTATACCTGTTATTGTTATGTTTAGCTGCTTATCACTCATACCAGACTTTTTGTCTGACCCAGAGTTTTATGTCTCTTCTTATTACTTTGGGTGCTCTCACGAGCAGACTAGAGACAGGTTAGGTGGTATGCACGAGTAGCTGTACCGGAGACGAGCAGGAGGCTTCCACGTATGATACATACATATATATATATATATTCTCTCTGTGTTGCTGCGGTCACTAATTTGGGCATTAGTAGATACCTTTCTTTCTTTTGTTTAGAGTGGAAAGTTGTAATAAACTGTATCTGGATTTCCGCTACTCTAATGATGATGTTGATGTTGGTTTTGGTTATCAGCTTATGCATTGTCTCGCCTGTTTTATGTAAAGTATATTATTATTATATTTTATTCCATGTGCTGTGAGACATTCTACAGGTTCCTTTTTAGTTCATCCTCTTCTTTCCTTTCTTTGGCGACCGTTCCGTGTTGGTCGGGCATGTGTACAGCGCACTTTCGGAGAAAATGCCGGCTGGTGCAGGGCGGACCGTCACATAATATTTAAAGTAATAAATTAAGTAAAATATTTGACGGCTAAAAATACGGGACGTTACAGGTGGCTTACTGCATCGTTCTTTGGCTTGGGAGCTTCTTAGGTGATCTCTATTTTATGGTTTGGTTGTTTCTTTTGGTGTTGTAGCAATATCTTTTGTGTGTTGGTTGCTTGGGTGCTAGGATTGGAGTGTTTGCAGTGTGAATATAACAGCCTTATGCTGCTGACTTGTCATTGTTGCGGCTGTTTGGTTGTCTGGGCAAGAATTGGTTGGTTCTTGGTTCAACGATGAGGATTTTAGGTGATATATGTCAAGGCTTTGTTGCTTGGTAGTTGCTGAGTAGTTTAAGCTTTTGTTTATGTGAGTTTGTTGTATGAAAGGGTCTATGTAAGTGAATATGTTAAGGAAGTCGGTATGTAATATTACTTACCTGTATGTAAGTCACTATAACAGAAACATCGATTTGCAACGGCTTAGAACCATTGCAATTTCAAAATTTGCAAATGCTAATGTCCATTGCTATTTTTAAATTAGCAACGGTTTTTAGCCATTGCTGATTGGCAATATATCAACAACAACAAAATCTGTGTTTTCCCCTCCTCTAATACTACCTGTTCAGTACAAACGTTACTGATCTGAATATTATCATAAAAGAAATATCAAAAAACCTAATATTTCCAATATATTCAACATAAAAATCAAATTTAACAACAAACTTCAACAATATATTACAAACTTAAAAGTTCTAACAGATTGTAGTAGCAAAAATAATATTACCATGCATTACAAAGTTCAATAACTGTAGCCAAAATAGTATTACAGTGCATTTCAACTTCATCACAATAATATTACAATATTAATTGTTCATATATATCATAAATTAGTGTTGCATCATTACTAAATTAGTGATTTCTTGTATCTGGATTCTCACTTGCTTGCAACCAATCAAATATATTTTTAAAAAAAACAAGAAGAGTTCATATATGTCATCATTATGAACACGTTCTAGTATAAAGCACACATGCAATATAAACCAACGTGCATATGGTTTATCATATCAAAAAGGAGAGCTTAATTTTCTTTACAATATAAACCAGCATGCATATGTCATATCATGTATGATGTTCGCAGCAACATACAAACTGTTTTATAGATGTAGTTCCATTCAATTTATTAGTCGAACATGTATGATGTACCCTTTTTCTATTTTACATTTATTTAGTAGCCTATATCATATTTGAATAGATATAGTTGCTCCATAGTACTTCTTTTGTATGAAAATTATATACGATCACTTCTGTTCATATCAAGGCCTATGCTGTGTCTTTATTTATACATCGGTCTGTCATACTTCTTTATGTCCTCAATTCCTTAAATTTTTTACTCCTATTTATATTCAGGTTACCTTATCAAATGTAAGCAAGAGTACTGATATTTGGTTAAAACAGAACATTTTAATTCATTTCATTTTTATTGCCTCTTAAATCTCCATTGATACCCAGCATTCTTTCTTTCCATAAAAATACTCCCTATAAATCGAACTATTGTTGTGACATATTCAAGATCATTTGGCATATATATGTGGGTGTGTGTGTGTGTGTATGTTTAGGTATCCAACTACGTTCCTTCAAGTTATTTGCATTTACTTTCATGCGTGAACATACTATTAGGCTAGTTCACAACACATTATTTTTCTTAACTTTTTTCGTGCACTCAATTTGATAATTATATTCAGGTGACAACTTTTAAGCATCATCCAAAGTACAAGTTTTATTAATAAAATGGGTTTAGTTCTCAGATAAAATGTCACATAATTAGTTTCACAACCTTAGATTATACTTCATCCAACCGAGCTCTTTTTAATCTAAGTATTGCCTATGAAACCAAACTAACCTCCCTTATCCATGTGTACATATATAATATTTACTTCGTATATCACCCTGGCAATGTGCACAACCAAATATACCATATCAAGACACATCCTATAGCGTTTAGTCCCTTCCAATACAAATTTATCTCTGAATTAATGAATATAACATATTAAACTATCCAGTCGATCTAACATTATAAAGCTTTAAATAAGGAAGGCAGATCTGAAGGGACTACAAATGGATTTCATCAATCTCCTTCATCGCCGCAAGGAAATATAAAATAACCAACCAAAATTACGTTTGAATTAGCAATTGGCAAACAGAGGCAACAACGGATTGGAAGAATAAAACAACCAACCAAAATTAAAATCTAATCAATAAACAATCATTCACTATTAAAAGGAAATCAATGATTCTATTTCTATGACATTAAATAAAAAATAAAACAACTAAAAACATTTTTTCCATACCGAGAATAGATCTGACTTTGAATCAAGATCTCGTGAGCTTTCCGTTTTGGAAAAAAGGACCTGATTCGATCGATATTTAATTATGAAATTTCTTTGATTATTGACGAACTAGAAGAAAAGAGATTCTAGAAAAGAATTGGATCTAGTTATTTTGGGTTTTCTTTTGGAATAACGCATACGAAGAAACCAAATGAAGTATACTATTGGGAACGGTTGAAGTATTGTACGACGTTCGAAATTAAAGAACAGTTTTGAGCTGTTCTATAAGGTAGAATTGATTAAGTCCGTTGTCCTATAGTTTAGAACGGATTATAGCTGTTACTAATTTGCAACGGCCTAAAGCCATTGCAAATTTTCCGCTTTTTCGTGTTGCAAATCTGCTTGTATGATGTAGTGTGTTAGAAATTGTTCTGCCTTTTAGCTTTGTAATTTTCTATCCAAACACCCTACGTGGTGTTTTAGTAGCAAGTAGCTAAGGCTTGGTAGTTTGTCTGTAGCAGGTAGGCAAGGTGCCTACTTCATGTATGAATTTGTACTCGTTATTTGTTGTAATGAGGAAAGTGTTATGAATCACTTTAAAAACCAGTTGGCCTTGCCCAAATAAAATAAGTGTGGTGCTAAGGGCACCCCAATATCCTCTTTCTAATACCACAATTAGAAAAACAAAACCCATTAAATTTTGTATACTTCCTAATACCACATTATCTCTCCATTCTTATCTCTCACTCAACCAGTATTTGCCGAACTAATCACATAGTCGGCCCTAATCAACAACAATCATTGTCTACTTCATCTTTCTTACGAGAAAATTCAAGTTTTTACTGTTTGAAGCCCTAAACTTATTTGATTGAGTTGACTGAGGTTGAGACAACAATGTATCTGTAGCTTTATTCTTTTTCGGCATTGCTATGGCGTCGAACAATTTATCGTTGATCAATCGATAAAAGAACTAGGGTTTTAGAATGTAATTAAAGAGAGACGAATAAGAGATGATAGGGAAATAGGTAATGGTGGTCTAGTATACCCTATTTTTACGTGATTTATTAAGAAGAGCGTAATGATAATTCTTGTGGTATATTTTAGTAGCGATGATAAGAAGAGTAAATTGGGGTGCCCTTAGCACCATACTAAAATAATTTTCACATTGTTATTGTGCAAAACTAAAACTTTAGGGAAACCAAAATAATTATTATATGATTTTTAATCTTTAGGATATAACTTATTAGTTGAAAAAATCATATAGAATATTATTTAATTATTATTTTTATGTCTTCGGTTTAATACTAGTAAATATAAAAAAAAATAGTTTTTTAAAATATAAAGCATCAATATATTAGACTATCTTATATGTGACAGAACATTGATACACAATATTCATGATATTATTATAACCGTACAACGGTGGGGAAACCGACCATTTGATTATATAATTTAAAAAAAGATGTATTTTTAGATTAATCTACAAAAACGTTATTGATTTAAAATAAATTTTATTTCTAAATTTTGTTTATATTTAGATATATCAAAAGATATTGTAGTAGAAATAGGATATTAACGGTAGATCTAAATTAGATTTGAAATGCAATGGATATTTTACAGAAATTTTAGGAATTAAAATTTGAACTTTTAAAAACATCGGAGAAAACAATTCCGAGACAGGAGGAGCAATTTTTAGCTTCACAAAAGTTTATTTTGGCCAGGTGACGGTAAGCAAATCTCCCTAACGATCAGTTTGATAATCTAACAACCTACAATATTGTTATCGTAATGGATAATAATACTAAGTCAATTAGTTAACATGCTGAATAACTTTCATCAAGATCTATAAATCTCACTTTGAAGCGACAAAATGGGCCCTTGAATTAAATTCCATATTCTAGAGTTATTGGCACCCTAACTACTTTTCTACGAAATTGAAGAGTTTTAACTTTCATTTATACTTGGATTTAGTTTTGGTTTTGATAGGGTTGCAAGCCGAAGTTTTCAAGGGGAGAGTATAAATTTGTACCAAAAAGGAATGGTGTATATAGTGGCATAAAAATAGGTAGCCAAATGGAGTTAAAAGAGGATCTTATCGTTATCTCTCTCTTATCAATTTCACTCTTTTTGTAATGACCACCCATAACTCGCGCCCTTAATAAAGGAAATAGTGCACTGAAAGATGTGCCAGGTAGCTATGGACGATCATCAGGGTAGAATAACACACACGAGGCCTGTCGTATAACTCAGAGCGCACGGAAAAAATATAATAGAACATATACAACGGGAAGTAATAGCAAAACACAATTGAATAGAATCTCAACACTTTTCATATCACCATGAAGAGATCCATACAAACAACTATAACATATATGAATCTGTACAAAGAGCCTTACTACTGGTTCACTCAAAGTAACATACATCAGCGGAAACAACAAATATGTATAGTAAAAAAAAATGCGTCAGCCTCCTGCTCGCCATCGCTTAGCAGCTTCGTCCTAACTAAGATCTACACCTGTTAGTTAGTCTGCCCCTCCACAACAGGGGCGAACAACCCAAGGTAATATGAGGAAACATAAAACCCTGAGTCAGACAACAGTCTTAATGAGCGATAAAACAACTAACAACATCAACAATAAAGTACATGGATACTAGGCAGTTTAAACGTCTGATCTACAGCTACCTCAACATGGAAGAATTCTCAAACCCACTTCTCCTCCACAACCTGCGGTGATAGCCTTCTCAGAGAATTAGAGAAGAAACAAATAGTAACATTCATGCAACAAGTTATCAAGCATGGATTACCCTAAACAAGTTCAATACCCATATGCACAAACCTGAAGGTCTAAACCAACATCAGATTAGCACCTAAGAAATATCTCCCTTAACGTCAAATAATCCACATAAGACGATACAAGCAAACAATAACATTCATGATCCTGGCTATCACCGTCTGCCTTGCCTTGAATTCATCGTTAATCGTATGACTGGACCATCCTACCATCCATCAAGGGTTAATGGTAACCTCGGCTCTAGCATAACTCCATTTGCCATCATGATTCGTATCTAGGCCCATCATGACTGCCTAGGTTACTCGACTAATCACCTAGTATTTTAGGTGCCCCCACTATACCCCTTCTTTGAGTCCACTAGAACCTCGACAATCCCTTGGCTCTTCAACTCTAGGCATCCACCTTGATGACTATCCATAAGCTCAAGAGCCTTCTCGAGCAAAGCATTATCTATGAGCTCAAATCACCTTGTCGTCTCCATAACCTCATTGCATCATCCTAAGATCAACGATCACTTAACCATCCTTCAAAAGTTCCACATGAATTCACGTCGAAGCTACGCCAATCATTAAATCACCAAAAATCAACATCATTTGGTCAATGGATCATTCCCGATCCATCTATGGATTGCCCACCGATCTATCCCTCTGGATCGCCCGTCCATGGATAATGCCCGATCCATGCTCAATTCAGACCATAGGCCACTTCACATCCCCCAACCACATTTGTCAACGACCCGCGGTCCACAATCCATTCTGCGAACCATCACCACCATGGTTTCATTGATTTCCATATCTGGACCACCCCTAAATGCCACGAACAATCCATCACACGCCAATCGACCCGATCCATCACCAGCCGAGTCATACGACCCATTCAATCACAATTAACCCGACACATCGGTTCTTTCCGATCCATCATCCTATCCGACCCGCCTATGCAATCCACCTTACATCGACCCATCACAAGCTGACCTCAACCGATCCATGCGCACTACGACTCATGCAATTCAACCATACCACAATTCATGCGGTTCATGTGACCAACGACTCATCCTTGTTGAACCGATCCACCACGATCCAATCACCGATCCATGTGATCCATCCTTGCACTGACCGATCCATGTTACAAACGATCCGATCCATCAACACGAGCTGATCCACATTAATCTAAACTTTAACGATGAACATCTATGCATACAATTCATCCAAAACATCCATTTTCGACTAAACAATCAATAACACTACAAACAATCATCACACAAACATTAGCACAATAATAATCATCATACAATCATACTAAATTCACCAAATCAAGATAAAACAAGAAACAAATCAATAATTGGATCTAAACTTGCATAAACATATGAGTTCGATGTTAACATATGAATTAACCATTATAACTAGCTCGATTAGATCCTATGGTGTGTCTGAATTCAAAACATACTTACATTGATTAGATCTATGTGAATATAACTTGTATGGATGAAATTAAGATCAAACCTACTAATATACTCAATTGAATCTGTGTGAGAGACGTTTATCACTCACCAAATCCACAAAATAGCTTCAAATCAACAATATCTGATCTTGGATAGCGAAGAAAGGCCTCTGAATCAACTCAATTGATACGATATACCCTTCCTCGATGTTGATCTTCAATCCTAGTTCTCAAATCTATGAATTAAAATGAAGTGGAGTATATTTGATTAAGCCGGAGAATCACAGACACCCAACCAAAAGAGAAATGAAGAAACTAAACAATTCTCTTTACCCTACCCTCCTATTGATAGCCAACAACCCCTAGCCTTAGTGGGTCTCACTAATCAGCCCACTAATGACTAATTAGCCTGTCCGAAAAACTAGCAACACTAAAACAACAATTCCTCCCAACCCGCTCACCCAAATTCTTAATGCGACCACACAACGAAATTGGAAACACCATTTCCGATCCAATGAAATTGATCACAACTCTTGATTCGATACCATTCAAAAGTTATACCCTAAACAAAAATAATAGGGGCAAAATGGTCACAAATAAAATTAGTAAAAATCATGGACATGTCCCATGTCCCCATGAACAACATATCGAAATATAAGAATGATCCGACCCTTGGGGAACTAAATAAAACTATTTTACGATCCTCCGATACGTAAAATGTGGGTCGTTACATTCTCTCCTCCATTAGCAATCAAAACCATTCTGCATGCCTATCATCCACGAGATGGCAGTCTACCATCCAATCTAGCATCCAACAAGCCATGCAACCATTGCCTTAACCTAGCTTGCGAAATTCTAATAATTGAAAAAATTTCAATGATGTAAGGGTAACACGATATCAATGTGTCATACCAATAAAGAATTCTGAATGGGTCGTCTTAATACTCTCTTTTGTTTCCCATGCACAATCGTCTTCATCCTCACCCCATTGTACCTTGGCTAGCTTGACCACCTTCCTCTTAAGCTGTTTCGTGTCATTCTGCACAACTCAAAGTGGCTTACGAGGTCTTAAAATGACGGACCCGACCTCTAAACTTTCATACTGATCCAGAGATACCACCACATTCGAATCATGCACACACTTCCATAGAAAGAACGCATGAAAAACATTGTGCACACTCGACATCTTCTCTGGTAATTCCCATCTATACAAGATCTTTCCAATTTGCACGACTATCGGAAACGATCCAACGAATCTTGGGGCCAACTTTCTTTTATTTTCGAATTGAACAACATTCCTCAATGGTGAAATCTTAACGAAAACCATATCACCAACATTGAACTCCAAATCCTTTCGATAATTATCGGTGTAGCTCTTCTTATGATCTTGGACTACCTTCATTCGTTGCCAAATGTTCTCAATACAATCTGAAATCTCTCTTATCATCTCAGCTCAAGTATCAACTTATCTCTGGTTTTCAACTAACATGCTGGAGAAATACACGATCTACCATACAACGCCTCGTATGGTGCCATCCCGATGCTCGTAACTGTTGTTATATGCAAACACAACCAAATGTAGATGGTCTTCCCATGATCCCCCAAAATTCAATACACAAGCTCTAAGGAGATCTTCCATTACTCGGTTAACTATCTCGGTTTGACCATCTGTCTGGAGATGATAAGCCGTACTCAAACATAGCTCGGTTCCCAAGGTCTCTTGCAAACTCTTACAAAATCCACAAGTGAACAGTGAGTCTCGATCACTTACCATGCTCTTTAGGATACCATGGAATCATACTATCCATTTAATGTATAGCTCAGCCAACTTTGATGTTATCCTAGTTGATCCGACAAGAATAAACCTTGCACTTTGGTCAAACAATCCACTATGACCCAAAGCCCTTCATTTCCTACCCTGGTCCTAGGTAGCCCATCGATAAAATCCATCGATACTTGCTCACACTTCCACATAGGAACTTCTAATGACTAAAGCAATCCACTCGGCTTACTCTGTTCAGCTTTCACTAATTGACAATTCATACATTTAGAAATAAAATTTCCAACATCCCCCTTCATACCTGCCCAATAATAAGTTCGCTTCATGTCCTGATACATCTTATTACCACCAGGATGAATCGTCAAATTAGAGTGATGACATCCTCTCAAAACCCCATCACTTAATCCATCAATATCAGGAATAACTAGTCGTCCTTTCTTTCGAAACCAACCATCTAGATTGACCTCGTATTCCTTGTACTTTTCTGATTCCACTCTCTCTTCCAACTTCTGGGTGATCTCGACAAGCTTTCCGTTCCACTTTTAGCTTTCGCCAATCCTTTCGATAAGAGTAGGTCTTATCACTAAGCTTGCCAACATTTCAGGCTCTAACTCATACCTAGGTAAGAAATCAAATCCTACCAAGTACTCGAGGTGCTTCCATTCCAAAAACTTCGCTCCCAAACTAGCATGTCTTCGAATTAACGCATCTGCCACTGTGTTACCTTTACCAGGAGTATAGGCAATACCAAAATCGTAAGATGCCAAAAACTCTGACCACCGCTGGTGCCGAAGATTCAAATACTTTTGGGAGAAAAGATACTTCAACGACTTGTGATCCGTAAATAACTTAAATCGAACTCCCTTCAGGTAATGTCTCCACATCTTCAGAGCAAACACGATCGTCTCTATCTCCAAATCATGAGTCGAATAATTGCCTTCGTTCGAGTTTAGTTGTCGACTCGTATAAGCCACAACTATATTCTTCTACATCAGCACCGCTCCAAGTCCAGTACCATATGCATCGGTATATACCACCATATCCTCATTCCCGATTGGAATAGTCAAAAATAGGAGTTCTCGTTAGTCTCTCTTTCAGGATTCCAAAAGCTTGCTCACACTTCGCATCCCATGTGAACATTTGATTCTCTTCTTCGTCAACACTGTCAATGGTGCAGCTATCTTGGAGAAATCCTTGATAAATCTACAATAATATCCTGCCAACCCAAGGAAACTCCTAACATCCATCGCATTCTTAGGTCTATCTCGGTCCTAGATTACTACTACCTTAGCGGTACCCACCGTTATTCCATTTCCAAAAATAACATGGCCTAAGAACCTCACTTCACTTTTCTAGAAGTGACACTTCAAAAACTTAGCTGTCAGATGATATCTTCGCAAGATTTCCAAAACAACTCACAAGTGCATGTTATGCTCTTCCTCATTCTGTGAGTAAACCAGGATATCATCCGCGAACATAAGCATGAACTTGTTCAACTGATCTCTGAATACCCTATTCATAAGAACCACGAAATATGCTGGTGCATTTTTCAATCCAAATGGCATCACCGACCACTCAAAGAAACCGAATGGTGTCCTAAAATCTATCTTTGGCACACTATCCTTTACCTCTCTCAACTTATGAAATCCAATTGCCAGATCCATTTGGGAAAACACCTTGGTTTCGTGCAGCTGATCAAACAAGTAATCTATCCTTGGCAATGGATACTTGTTCTTCTTAGTCACCTTGTTCAGCTCACAATAATCCACACACAATCTCAAAGATCTATTAGCCTTGGTTGCAAACACATCTGGTGCATGCCACTAGGATACACACCTCCAAATGAACCTTTTTCCCAAAAGGTCACTGAATTGCACCTCTAACTCTCTCCGTTCTCTAGGCGCCATCCACCTAAGGGGCATAACAATGAGTCTGGCTTCATCAATCAAATCGATCTTGAACTCAATCTCACAATGCGGTGGAAAACATTTGACCTTGTCAAAGACATCATCAAACTCACTATCGATCGACATATAAGACAATCCTTCTAGTGGGATCATATGCGAATACAAAAAGCTTAAGAAAACTTTATCTTTTGGCTTATATCGAATCGTAACCATTCGCCCTTCCACATTTACGACTGTCACCTCGAGCTTCTCGCAATCCACTTTAGTCGTGTACCTCTTGAGCCAGTCCATACCCAAAATGATCCTAAACCCAGCGAAGTTCAACACATAGCAATCACACACAAAGGAGTAACCATGACTCGATAACACTAGACCACGACAAAGCAAACAAGGACTAGGCGAACCCCCCTACTGGATTAGTCACAACCAATGGTCTATCATAAATCTCGGGTTTCAAACCCAACTGCACACAAGATCATTGCAAATGAAAGAATGTGATGCTCTAGTATCAAAAAACACTCGAACTAAAACATCTCTGATAGAAAGCGAACCTTGAACTACAAAACTCTTCCCTTCCTCCTTTGCCAAGGAGCTCTCGAAGAGTTGGCACAACCTCCTAAGCATATGCCTTCGCTATCTGCTTATCCTTTGATGGTTCTGGACAATCCTTCTTGATGTGCCCAGGCTTACCATAGTTATGGAACTTCCTCTCAGCTTTCGGATTCTTACAATTCTTGGAATATTGGCCCTTCTGCTGACAGTTGTAATAAGTCACCTCGCCTTTCTTCTTCTTTTGGCCATTGTTCCCTTGTTGGTGTTGTTGCTTCCTCTTCCCGTTCCACATTTTATTATTACCACACTGTTGTGGTTTCAGGTCCTCATTGGTTGCAACAACAACCTCTTGCTTGGGAAACAAACTTTTGTGCCTCGTAGCCTTCTCAACAATCTTCTCATAAGGTTCATCCAAATGATCAATCAATTGCTTTCCAAGATATGTATACAAGCCCATGAATAATTTCTCATTCTTCTAATAAGGAGTCTCAATATATGAACGAGCATACTTGGATAAAACTTCAAACTCAAAAACGTACTCCAACACTAGTCGAACATTCTGCTTTAGCTCAATAAATTTCTTGAATAGAACTGACTTCTAGGCAGTAGAAATGAACTTCGTCCCAAATTTGATTCAGAATTGATCCCAAGTGATCTCATCCTCAGGAGTCTCTAAAGTGAAAGAATTCCATCAATCCATAGCTCTGCCATGTAGCTGCCTCGATGCAAGCTTCCTCTTAGTCGCATCGCCAATACCCAAATCTTTAAATATCTGAACACAAGTATCAAGCCACCCTTGAATCTCAAGGGTCGGCTCTATCCCCAAAAACGGCTTCCCACCAAGGGAGGTGAAATACTTACACAACTTAGCAAAATCAACCACCATAGGCACCTGCACTTGAACTCCAACATCTACCGTGGCTGCTTCTGGAGCGGGTACCCTCCTCATGATCGTTGCAATCATGGCCTCGAACATAGCTGGGTAATCAAGTAAACCACTATCACCCCCCCTAGGAATAGGATACTCCCTAGCAGTACGTCTCGTAGATTGACGACTCATTCTGAATTTGAAAATAGAATGATTAGTCCACACATGAGAAAACTGCAATGAAGTTCAAGCTCTACTATACTATACACTATAATATAGTAATCAACCATTAGAAAAGTACAAATACATCCCTCATACGTCATTACGACCACAAACTTTGCATAAAAATTGATTAACCAAAGCTTTGATACCAAATGTAATGACCGCCCGTAACTCTCGCCCTTAATAAAGGAAATAGTGCGCTGAAAGACGTGTTAGACAGCTATGGACGATCATCGGGGTCGAATAACACACACGAAGCCTGTCGTATAAATCACAGCGCATGGATAAAATATAATAGAACATATACAACAGGAAGTAATAGTGAAGCACAATCGAACAAAATCTCAACATTGTTCATATCACCATGAAATGATCCATACAAACAACTATATCATATCTGAATATGTACAAAGAGCCTCACTGTAGGTTCTGTAACATCCCACGTCCATTAGTGTCACTCTCAAAGGGAATGCATTAACTTTCATGGAGTATTATTGTTGTATAGAACAGAATATAACAAGACAGATACATATATTGGTACTTGAAAATTTTAAAACAACTTTGATTGCAGCGGAGAAATAGTTTGGTTACAACAACATCAAAAACCAACAATAAAACCAAGTACACTTAATATCCATCTTGACAAATTGTTTTCTGAGTACATAAAGTAAAAAAGCATAACCCCAACATAAGTAGCCATAAAAGAGATGAGCTGAACTTTACATCCAGCAATCCAAGCACTTCCAAAAGAGAGAGAAAGAGATCCAAATCAAGATCCACTAGCACTAGTCCTACCCTGAGAACCTGGGGAGGGGAAGGAAGAAAAGAGGCGAAAACAAAGGGGGTCAGACATAAAGTCTAGCGAGTCCAATAACTTTAACAATATAATTATTAAAGTAATTAGAATAAGGCATAAACTGGTAAAACAAGGAATGATTGTGAAGCAAATGAGCAAGAAAAAACAAACAAGAGGAATATGTTGGCGTTAATCGCGCTCCTAATAATTATAGGATAATTACTATACTACACCAATACCAGTCACTCTAAAAGTTGATCCCGCCTACCAGACATAATAATCATAATAATGATAATGGTAGTTCCGTGTAACCCTAGCTGTCTTCATAGGTGCCGCCTACCCCTATCTCCACTAGTTGTACGCACTACCCCCATGCGATCGGCTCCCTAACTCGTAGATACCCGTGTTGGTCCTACAGTGTGGTGTATCACTCCCTAAAGTGGCAACCCGATACTACTCAAAGATGCACGGCTTATATCTACACGATGCAACAACGTCTTACCTACTAGCCCAGGCCCACTCACGCACATGACCCCGTTGGACTTGCATTGCCACCCCTAACACGTTTTGACCTCTTACAATCAAACCCAGTAAGCGTGTCCCGTCCTCGACCTAGCTTGAGCTCACAAAGATACTTAATGGGTTACTGGTTTGAAAAGGGTCCCCATACTTGACACAAGCTTTCCACCTATGCTTGGTCTCCAGTAGGATTTCCCACTTAACCCCTTCTTATTCATGTCTTCTTACATGTTTCAACTTGGTTAAGTTTTCTAATTGTATTTCACATGCCACCCATGTCACCCACTTAACCCCATGTCCCACTACATGTTTATCTTAGTTAAGTATTACTTAGTTCATTATAACTGTAACCTTGTAAGACCTCCCATATTAGACTAGCATTTGCGGTTGCTGGATTTGCTGGCGGGTCCGGGCAGTCTTATACCTCAAACGAGCCTAACCTCGTGTCTTTACAATTGTTACGCATTTAATTTATGCCTTTGACCCCCTCACATTAGACTATCGTCTGTGGTTGCTGGATTTCCCCGGCGGGTCTGGGCAGTCTTATACCACAAATGAGTCTAACCTCGTGTCTTAGGCATTTATTATTACACATAATTATTTCACCCCAATATGAATTAATTATCCCTATTCAAATTGTCAATAATTTCCAAATTAATCTATGTCCATAATTGTTACCTAAATTATGTCCATAGTTTTCAGGTATATAAATTATACCAATTAGTGTCTCAAATTAATTATATGCCTTTAAAGCCATTTTATGTCAATTCACAATTTGTATATTTAATATTTTCCCATTGTCCCCACGTCGTTCATACGTTTAATATGAAATATGTTAGACTCGCAAATAGTCTAACTCACAAAAAAGAAAGGAAACATCACAACTTGCATAACACATAAAATAGATCTAACTTGCAAATAAGAATTATAACATAAATTTGCATAGCCAATAACTTGCATATGCAATGGACATATAGAACATAAATTTGCACAGCCAACAACTTGCATAGGCAGTGAATATATAGAACATAAATTTGCATAAACTATGTACTGCCATGGATCTAAATATAGATCTAAACATGAAATTGTGAACTTGCATATATGAATATGGTTTTCGCCTAAACTTGCATATGAATTTAAACATGTAAACTAATATCACATGTTTTACATATAAGCTCGCGCGCGCACACACACACACACACACACACACATATATATATATATATATACACACTTGATTCACATACAAACTTGTGTATAATTTGCATATAGACTTGCATATGATTCACATACAAACTAGCATACGATTTACATCCAAACTTGCACATAAACTGATGTCATAAAATGAATCAAGTTAAACATATGTGATTGGACATATGAAATAGATCTACTAACATAAGTTAACAAAACTATAATGACCCGCAGAGCCGCAACATCAGAGTTGACTATATACATCATACGTCCAACCCAAATATCACGAAAATACGAAACATTTTTTTTAGAAGAAAGAGGTAGAAGAAGAACAGAAATAACAACACAGAATCTCACATCGCAGTGGAACAAAATATAATATATCATAACTTTTGAAATACAAAATTTCAACTGTATAACATGCACTTATCAGAGTACAACACTTACAACACAACGGGACAAAATCAATATAACTAACGCTGAAGCCTCCTGCTCCAAGCTCCTTCAGATAGATCTGTAAAATCCTGAACTACTTGGTTGCCCGTACAAATTTAGGCACCCAAGAGTTTAGGTAGAACCAAAAAAACTAAACTCCGGGTCAGTCATGGACTGGTATGAGTAAACAGTTTAAAACAGTTTTAGAAAAACTAAATGATATCTCATAAGACCACGCCGTATAACACGGAACGGGTTTTTCCCTTATGAGAATCCAAACACTTGATTTAACTTTCAAAATCCTTTTCAAAGGAATAATAATCTTTATATCAAAACTCTTTTGATAATATAATAATGTCTAAATCAAGTAAATAACAATCTAGTGGAACGTTTACATCTCACGTTCCACATATATAACATACATTCAAAACTGCAAGCACATATTGGGTAATGGATTTCCAACTATGACAAGGTATGGAACCACCTTCCGCTGGTATATCTCTAGAGGAGAATACACCGAGTTCAACAAGAACATCTTGCAACTCATCCACACATGACCGACCACTCATTTCGCTTGAGTGTATCGAATGTATATCACCAACGGTTGGGATCAGCAACCTTTTCCCGAATGGGACAGCATCGACAATAGATTTTTAGAAGTAAATGAAACCCTAGATCAGGTGATTATACACCCTAATAGGTGCGACCTACATAGCCATGCTACCTACCCGATTTCTGTCATTTACCAATTGATGAGGCTTGAGGTTACGCTTTATCCTCACATCAGATTTGCTTCGAATGCCACATTGTTAGATCCATCGAAAATCAATAATTGACGTCTACAACAGTACATTATGTGTTAGCTAAAGAAGTTTCCTTCTCCGCTTCCACTCTTGGTACGGTTGAAGAAATCAATGTACGTGACCTTTCTGGAAATACTCTGTCAGACATTCATCCATACAAGTCACCCAGGAACAGGATGAACCGAAGGCACAATTTCTATTAATAGAAAAAGTCCTTGCACTCTACTCCGTCTTCGATTATCTTTATATAATTTGATTCGCAACGCTACTGCCAATACAGAGTGGTTCTTTGGATAATAATCCAACCGGTCTCTCCATATTGACAATGATGGTCAAAACTTCAATAGTCTGTGATTTAACTATCGAATAAAAACAAGTGTTTCGATATCGATGATTTAACTATCGAAGAAAACAAGTGTTCATCCAAACATCCAACAATCACTAAGCCCTTAATTAATATTCCATTAATTAAATCACTTCTCTATTTCTTTATCAATATTTGTTAACCAAATATTTTCAATAACCATATTGGCCTTTTATTTATTTGGAAAACATTTCTGAATATCGCCTTCCTTTATTTTCTAAACTTTAGAAAATATATGCTATTTATAATTGGAAAATATTCCAATTACTTATCTCTTTTCCGATCTCGTTTATTTCTATACTTACACTTATTTGGGTCAAAACAGATGTTGTGTAAAACATCGTTACGACAACCCAAATACTATATTCAACTAACTCTTCCCAACATTGATCTTCGAGCCTGAATCTTACTATTTATTTGTCAATAATGAAATCAATCAAGTTGGGGTATAACTACCTCTCAGACCTTGATTGAATAGCATTTATAACATCAAAACAGATATGACTACTTACTCGATTAATCAATACCATACAATTAATTCTTCACTTTTAAACACGTATACACTTTCTCTTTCTATTCTTACGAGATTTTATTCTTATACTTCCTTTTTGATTATACTACTCTATTTCTAAGTTCGTTTCCTTATCGACTTCTATATATATTGGTATATAGATTTCTAGTTATCAAATTTCTTAAAAATATTCTAACTCCTTAAATTCCTGGAAAAATTCGCCATAACCTCCTTTGTACCGGGAGCATCGGGAAAATTCCCAACCTGCCACACAGGCCTTCTCCAATCAAAAAGAAAAAGAAAAGCCAAGCGGCTAGCCGATACGGCGCATAAAATCTCATATATGAATTAAATACATACCTTTTGTCGGGCATTCTATCTATATCTCTTTTAACACTTTATTCCATACCTGTCTCCTGTGTATCTGTACCTGCCCAATCTATTTTAACTATACCAATCGTTTTTAACTCCATTCGTTAAATAATTTGTAAATTAACTTTCCATAGTTTAAATTCTATTTGAATTAAATTCTCTTGAATTCAAATACCATATTTTATATTCCTGTGTTCAAGTTCTATATTTGAATTTCCTTTATTCGTATCCTATTTTAACTCTATTTGAATCCTATATATTCAAATTATATTCAAACTCTATTTGAGTTTCTCTTAATTCAAATTCTCATTTTTAACTCTAATTGAATTTCTCTTATTCAAATTCTCATTTTAAATCCTTTATTCAAATACCATTTCAAATCCTTTATTTAAATTCCATTTGAATACTATACTCAAATCTTCTGGTTTAAATTCCATTTGAATACTATATTCAAATCCTATGGTTTAAATTCCATTTGAATACTATATTTAAATCCTATGGTTTAAATTCCATTTTTAATACTATCTTCAAATCCTATGATTTAAATTTCATTTTTAATACTATCTTCAAATCCTATGGTTTACATTCCATTTTTAATACTATCTTCAAATCCTATGTTTTAAATTCCATTTGAATTCCTTTATTCAAATTCTATATTAAATTTCTCTTATTCAAATTCCATTTGAATTCCTTTATTCAAATTCCATTTGAATTTCTCATTTAAATTCTATGTTTAATTCTCTTTGGATTTAAATACCATATTTTAAATCTCTTTGAATTCAAATACCATATTTTATTCTCTTTGAATTCAAATACCATATTTTATTCTCTTTGAATTCAAATATCATATTTTAAATCTCTTTCACGACCATTATTTATTTCTGGTTTCTAATACACCATATATCACAGTATATATGAAAACAAACAAACAAACAATATATTTTTGAGGAATCCAGTCGGATTCCTCCAACCTGTTTTCCTGCATCAACAGACGTTAGCACATAAATAATACCCATTCTGCTTCGTGGCAGAATATCGCGGCATAAAGGTCATCCACTAATCATAGCGTGGAACGTATAGGGTAATCATTCGCTAATGGTATTGCGGGCATCCGCTAATGATACTGCGGGAACAATCCAATCATCAACCCAATATATATATAATTGTCAACCCTAAATAACTAATATATTTCAATCAATCAGAAAGCATTCAAACAAGCAATAACAATTATTTTTAACGATATAAAAATAATTCTAAGAAAAGGTGAGTGAGATTTACTCACCTTTGATTTTATTTCGTGATTTATTCCAATCTGGATTTCATTGCTTAGCTGACGACAATACAAATCCAACCATCCCGTTCGAATCTGACTCTATTTGCATGAACAACTACGAAGCTGACTCAATCCCTTACTGATTCTCTTTCCAGTCACTCCGATTCCCTATCGTACCTCGTATGAATGATATATAATTTATATAGGCTTCAATTTATAAAATAATAAATTTTAACTTAATTATTATCATTAAAATAAATTAATTACCTTGTATTAACTCTAAATCTTCTTCCTGCTTTTGAAAAACTACCTAGAGCAAATTAGCAAGGTCGAACTCAGTACCTTTCCCGGGTTTTGAAACTAAAACCCAAAATCAGCTCCTTTAAACATTCCATCGAACACCCAAGCCTCGTTCATCCGTTCCCTACTTGAACACCGTGAGTCACTTGCCTGGAAACACTGGTTCGCAACCACGAATAACCCATTCATGAAACTGTCGACCCTGGTATTTCCATCGCGCCCTCAATTCTTGCACTCCACCCAAAACTGACACGGTTTCTACCTTCACAGACATCGTACTCCACCGCTTCATCAATCCCCTTGCGTCGATCACCTGTTGGTGCTTCAGATCCACTGCCGCTCTTAATTCGAGCATCCCCAATCGCAACCCAGTTCCTTAAACAAGTCCGAAGTCTCGAAACACCCCCTGGCCCTTTGACGCAACCCTAGCTTCACGTTGAATCCCATCGCGACACCACTGACCTCGATCGCGACTTCGATTTGAATTCAAAGGTGCTACGGCCATACTTGGTTTATATAGGAGAGTTTGGTTGCGATTTGTGGTAACACGGGAGCGAACGGATTTGGTTTTGACTTGTGGTAGAAGATGAGGCACGGCTTGGGTTTTGTTTGAGGTAATAGAGGGGAGCACGGGTTTAGTCCTGGTCCAAATAAATAAAGGATTTATATTTTATTTAATTATTTAAGTTTTGATTTATCGGTGTGATTAAATTAATTAAACTACCCCACTGATTTCTAACTCCTTTTTGAACGCAACAACAGTCGTTCCTAGGGTAATACCCCTATTCCGGACATACTGGGATAGGTCACATAGTCCAATTCGATCATCTGTAGAAGATATTAATTTAATTCGATATAAATTAATTTCAGAACAATTTAATTTCCTCGATTGATTAACTGGTTAACTCTAACTCTAACTGGTTAACTCTAACTCCAATCGATTTATCCTAATTCTAATTGAATTATTTCTAACCCTAATCGATTAATTCTAACTCTAATCGATTAATTCCAATTTCTCGTATTTCGATGATTATAAATATTCGAAATAAATTGTATTTCGATTATAAAATCTATAACTCAATATAAATATAAAATTATATTTACAACTAAATATTTAAAACTAGATTAAATATTTAAAAGTAGTTGACCGAAATCCCGGGTCATTACAATCTTCCCCAATTAAAATAATTTCGTCCTCGAAATTGCTAAGGTAGGAAAAGTGCTACAAACCCATTAACTTTTCAAAAACACATTTATGTTGATACTCAACATTTCAAACTTCCTTACGTCTCTCTTTCGAATAAATCCCTATTCGATAACTCCTCCCTTCGAATAACTATATTCGATAATCTGTCTTTCGAATAACTAGATTCGAAAACCTTTCTTTGAATAAATTACATTCGATTTACTCTATTCAATTTACTCTTATCAATTAACTCTATTGGATTTAACTCTTATCGATTAACTCCATCGAATAACTAAATTCGATAACTCCTTTGAATAAACAATATTCTATAACTCACTTCGATTAAACTAATCGTTAACTCTTTTCGATTAAACTATAATCGATAACTCCTTCGATTAACTAATAATCGATAACTCCTTCGATTAACTAGTAATCGATAACTCCTTCCAAATAACCAAATTCTATAATTTCTTTCGAATAAACTATATTTGATAACTCCTTTAATTCTATTCGAATAACTAATATTTGATAACTCATTTTAACTTAATTCGAATAACTAATATTTGATTTAACTCCATTCGCTTGACTCTAGATTGCCGCGATCACAATGGTTACGCCTGATTCCCTCAGGAAACATCCGACCGCCCTAGGCTATCTGCAGCCCTGCGAATTACTCTAGCAGTTGTACGAAATGGCAACTTATCCTAACTAACTATGTTTGACAAACTCTATCTCAATAACTATATTCAATCAACTTTAATTGAATAACTAACATTCAATTAAATCCTAATTCGATTAACTATGTTCAATTAACTCTATCTGGTTAACTCTTAATTTGAATAACAAATATTCGATAAATTCTAATTGAATAACTAATATTCAATTAACTCTACGGATTAACCCTAACTAATTAACTCTAACTGGTTAATTCTTAATCTAATCAATTTATTCTAACTCTAATCGATTATTTCTAAATCTGATCGACTTCTCCTATTCGAATAACTCCTATTGGATAACGTTTATTCATTTATAAAGATTTACTTTTAGTAATGGTTCTTCACTTTATAAATGTTCTCTTTAATAACGTTACTTCACTTATACAAGCGTTGTGTACCCCTTCTATTTAAAACTATCGGTGTTAAAAACCAATATCTCTTCTCTATATAAGTTCAGACTTATATATTCCATTTATCGAATGATAAATATTTAATTTAATTTATAAACTGTTATTTATAAATTAATCTTTTCTATTTATCTGTTAAAAACAAATTTCCATTTTCTATTCATCTTCTAAATATTCCTTTGATTAAATTCTATTTATTTAACAAATAAATATCTCATTTATAACATTCTATTTATTTTCTATAAATAAATATTTCCATTTAATCTATTTTAAATGTTTTACAAATATTTCCTTTTAAATTCTATTTGGAAATGTTTTTACAAATATTTCTCCTTCTACTTTTTTGCACATAACTTCCTTTGTATTTGTGTTACAAATATAATTCCTTTATATTTGTTTTACAAATATATTTTCTTTTATATTCGTTTTACAAATATATTTTCTTATTAACTCTTTTGGTTTTTTCCTTTTTTCACACCCAATTCATATTTCATTCACATGATTTTACTCAATTTATTCATTTCGATCCATTTAACTTACTTAAGTTAAATTTAATTTCAATCATTCAAATTCCCATTAACTAGTTGCTAATTAACCGTTTTGCCTATTTCACCCTTTTTATTTGAATATAACTTGTTCAAATATATGTCAACTTAATTATAAACTAATCAAATTATATTTTCAACTCGAGTTATATATTCAATTTCGAATATAAATTCTCAATCTCTTTCACTTATCCAAAAACCCAATTTCGATTCAAATTTCCTTTAACTAATTATTCTCCAATTTAGTTAATTCTATTTAACTATTTAAAATATGATTTTTGTCTTAAAATTCATTTCACTTACTTCACTGGAGTTCATATTTATTTTATATCTCTAGTCTGGATTTTTCTAATGCCAATTCGGATTTTATTTCCTAAAAATCTTTTATTTATTTAATTAAACCGTTATGGTTTTATAATGGTTTTGGCGCTGCATTTCTAAAAATTTGATTTTGATATAACTCAAAATCTATATGAAGAAATCCAGATTTTTCTCTTTCATTAGAAAACTATTATTCAACCGGTCCCAATGATTCTTGTTTCAAAGAATTCGGACTTCAATTGAGTTCTTTATACTAAATTGAAGTTCGAATCGCCAAATTACGAACTATCGCACTACGGCGAGCTCGTTATAATTATATTTATAAATATAAATGTTTTAAATTTGTTTATAATAAATTCAACTCCATTCTGATATATTTTTAATATATATCAAATCCATTTTTCCATTTCAACATAATATTTTCGATCTATTTCACCTCTATTTGAAATTCTATATTCAAATTCCGTTTCACTACTATTTGAAATCTGTATTCCAATTCCCATTTCAAAATTCCTTTGAAGTAATATAAATATATACATATATTTATATCTATCTCAAATTCAAAACATTTGAATTTTCAAACAACTTGTTTTCTTTTCAAACAAATTTCCATCAAAACTTTTCTAAGGCAGCAATTCATCACTTAGAAACTCGAAAATGAACACTGATGATGTTGCGACCATCATTAGAATTATTTCCCAACCACTGAAGTGAGTTCAGTACTATATTTCTTTCAAACTCCATTTAGCAAAATATTTTCCAAACTCCCAGGATTTTAAATTCTTATTTCTGGTTAGAATTCAATTTCAATTTATCATATTTGAATATATTTGATTTCATATACAAATTCCATTGGTTATATATATAACTATTTCAGTTTTTATAATCTCATTCGATTATAATTCTAACAATCAACTCAACCATTTAAAACGATATCGTGTCCAATCTTCTGTTCAAGTGTTTATAAACTCTTATCGACATCGTGGCGTCCCACGATTCGATCAGAATTCATAATTCACTCAACAGACTAGTCAACACAATACAAAACTGTTTTTTATATCAAATAACAAGTACGCTCTCTCGTATATATATGCACTCAACTCATTCTAGGATACTACTGATCCTATCTCTAATGAGCTCAACTCCACAAAGCCTAGGTGTTCGCTCAACCTAAGCTCTGATACCAACTGTAATGACCCGCAGAGCCGCAACATCAGAGTTGAATATATACATCATACGTCCAACCCAAATATCATGAAAATACGAAACATTTTTCTTTTTAGAAGAAAGAGGTATAAGAAGAACAGAAATAACAACACAGAATCTCACATCACAGCGAAACAAAATATAATATATCATAACTTTTGAAATACAAAATTTCAACTGTATAACATACACTTATCAGAGTACAACACTTACAACACAACGGGACAAAACTCTATATAACTAACGCTGAAGCCTCCTGCTCCAGACTCCTTTAGATAGATCTGTAAAATCCTGAACTACTTGACTGCCTGTACAAATTTAGGCACCCAAGAGTTTAGGTAGAACAAAACAAAATAAACTCCGGGTCAGTCATGGACTGGTATGAGTAAACAGTTTAAAACAGTTTCAAAAAAACTAAATGATATCTCATAAGACCGCGCTGTATAACACGGAACGGGTTTTTCCCTTTTGAGAATCCAAACACTTGATTTAACTTTCAAAATCCTTTTGAAAGGAATAATAATCTTTATATCAAAACTCTTTCGATATTATAATAATGTCTAAATCAAGTAAATAACAATCTAGTGGAACGTTTGCATCTCACGTTCCACATATATAATATACAATCAAAACCGCAAGCATGTATTGGGTAATGGATTTCCAACTATGACAAGGTATAGAACCACCTTCTGCTGGTATATCTCTAGAGGAGAATACACCAAGTTCAACAAGAACATCTTGCAACTCAGCCACACATGACCGACCACTCATTTCACTTGAGTGTATCGAATGTATATCACCAACGGTTGGGATCAGCAACCGTTTCCCGAATGGGACAGCATCGACAATAGATTTTTAGAAGTAAATGAAACTCTAGATCAGGTGATTATACACCCTAATAGGTGCGACCTACAAAGCTATGCTGCCTACCCGATTTTTGTCATTTACCGGTTGATGAGGCTTGAGGTTACGCTTTATCATCACATCAGATTTGCTTCGAATGCCACATTGTCAGATCCATCGAAAATCACTAATCAACGTCTACAACAGTACATTACGTCTAAGCTAAAGAAATTTCCTTCTCCGCTTCCACTCTTGGTATGGTTGAAGAAATCAATGTACGTGACCTTTCTGGAAATACTCTGTCAGACATTCATCCATACAAGTCACCCAGGAACAGGATGAATCGAAGGCACAATTTCTATTAATAGAAAAAGTCCTTGCACTCTACTCCGTCTTTGATTATCTTTATATAATCTGATTTGCAACGCTACTGCCAATACAGAGTGGTTCTTTGGATAATAATCCAACCGGTCTCTCCATATTGACAACGATGGTCAAAACTTCAATAGTCTGTGATTTAACTATCGAATAAAAACAAGTGTTTCGATATCGATGATTTAACTATCGAAGAAAACAAGTGTTCATCCAAACATCCAACAATCACTAAGCCCTTAATTGATATTCCATTAATTAAATCACTTCTCTATTTCTTTATCAATATTTGTTAACCAAATATTTTCAATAACCATATTGGCCTTTTACGTTATTTGGAAAACATTTCCGAATATCGCCTTCCTTTTTTTTCTAAACTTTAGAAAATATATGCTATTTATAATTGGAAAATATTCCAATTACTTATCTCTTTTCCGATCTCGTTTATTTCTATACTTACACTTATTTGGGTCAAAACAGATGTTGTGTAAAACATCGTTACGACAACCCAAATACTATATTCAACTAACTCTTCCCAACATTGATCTTCGAGCCTGAATCTTACTATTTATTTGTTAATAATGAAATCAATCAAGTTGGGGTATTACTACCTCTCAGACCTTGACTGAATAACATTTATAACGTCAAAACAGATATGACTACTTACTCGATTAATCAATAACATACAACTACTTCTTCACTTTTAAACACGTATACACTTTCTCTTTCTATTCTTATGAGATTTTATTCTTATACTTCCTTTTTGATTGTACTATTCTATTTCTAAGTTCATTTCCTTATCGACTTCTATATATATTGATATATAGATTTCTAGTTATCAAACTTCTTAAAAATATTCTAACTCCTTAAATTCCTGGAAAAATTCGCCATAACCTTCTTTGTACCGGGAGCATCGGGAAAATTCCCAAACTGCCACACAGGCCTTCTCCAATCAAAAAGAAAAAGAAAAGCCAAGCGGCTAGCCGATACGGCGCATAAAATCTCATATATGAATCAAATACATAACTTTTTTCGGGCATTCTATCTATATCTCTTTTAACACTTTATTCCATACCTGTCTCCTATATATCTATACATGCCCAATCTATTTTAACTATACCAATCATTTTTAACTCCATTCGTTAAATAATTTGTTAATTAACTTTCCATAGTTTAAATTCTATTTGAATTAAATTCTCTTGAATTCAAATACCATATTTTATATTTCTATTTTCAAGCTCTATATTTGAATTTCCTTTATTCGTATCCTGTTTTAACTCTATTTGAATCCTATATATTCAAATTCCATTCAAACTCTATTTTAGTTTCTCTTAATTCAAATTCTCATTTTTAACTCAAATTGAATTTCTCTTATTCAAATTCTCATTTTAAATCCTTTATTCAAATTCCATTTCAAATTCCATTTCAAATCCTTTATTCAAATTCCATTTGAATACTATGCTCAAATCCTATGGTTTAAATTCCATTTGAATACTATATTCAAATCCTATGGTTTAAATTCCATTTGATTACTATATTCAAATCCTATGGTTTAAATTCCATTTTTAATACTATCTTCAAATCCTATGGTTTAAATTCCATTTGTATTCCTTTATTAAAATTCTATATTAAATTTCTCTTATTCAAATTTCATTTGAATTCCTTTATTCAAATTCCTTTTGAATTTCTCATTTATATTCTATGTTTAATTCTCTTTGTATTTAAATACCATATTTTAAATCTCTTTGAATTCAAATACCATATTTTATTCTCTTTGAATTCAACTACCATATTTTATTCTCTTTGAATTTAAATATTATATTTTAAATCTCTTTCACGACCATTATTTATTTCTGGTTTCTAACACACCATATATCACAGTATATATGAAAACAAACAAACAAACAGACAATATATTTTTGAGGAATCCAGTCGGATTCCTCCAACCTGTTTTCTTGCATCCATAGACGTTTACACATAAATAATACCCATTCTGCTTCATAGCAGAATATCGCGGTATAAAGGTCATCCGCTAATCATAGCGTGGGACCTATAGTGTAATCATCCGCTAATGGTGCCGCGGGCATCCGCTAATGATACTGCGGGAACAATCCAATCATCAACCCAATATATATATATAATAGTCAACCCTAAATAACTAATATATTTCAATCAATTAGAAAGCATTCAAACAAGCAATAACAATTATTTTTAACGATATAAAAATAATTCTAAGAAAAGGTGAGTGAGATTTAATCACCTATGAATTTATTTCGTGATTTATTCCAATCTGAATTTCATCGCTAACGACAATACAAATCCAACCATCCCGTTCGAATCTGACTCTATTTGCATGAACAACTACGAAGCAGACTCAATCCTTTACTGATTCTCTTTCTAATCACTCTGACTCCCTATCGGACCTCGTATGAATGATATATAATTTATATAGGCTTCAATTTATAACATTATAAATTTTAACTTAATTATTATCATTAAAATAAAATAATTACCTTGAATTAACTCTAACTCTTCTTCCTCCTTTTGAAAAACTACCTAGAGCAAATTAGCAAGGTCGAACTCAGTACCTTTCCCGGGTTTTGAAACTAAAACCCAAAATCAGCTCCTTTAAACATTCATCAAACACCCAAGCCTTGTTCATCCCTTCCCTACTTGAACACCGTGTGTGACGGCCCGCCCCGCACCAGTCTGCATTCCCTCCAAAAGTGCGCTGTACACATGCCCGACTAGCACAAGACGGTCGTCAGGAGAAAGGAAAGAAGAGAATGAACTAATCAAGGAACCTGTAGAATGTCTCACAGCGCATGGAATAAAATATGATAATAACATACTTGACATAAAACAGGAGAGACAGTGCATAAGCTGAAAATCAAAACTAAACATCATAGCAGCGGAAAATTCAGAATACAGCTTATTACAACTTTCAAACTGTCTCAAAGCAAAAGAAAACTAAAATGGAAGATACACCACCAATGCCCAAGCAGTGATCTTCAACAACACAGGGAGAATACTATATATGTTACGTGGAAGCCTCCTGCTCGTCTCCGGATCATCTACCCGTGCATCACCAGCTAACCTGTCTCTAGTCTGCTCGTGTGAGCACCCAGAGTAATAAGAAGAGACATAAAACTCTGGGTCAGACATAAAGCCTGGTGTGAGCGATAAGCATCTAAACAGAATGATAACAGGTATACTAAACCATACCTGAACCTGGACCTGCAACCAAAGAGTTAGTACCACATACCGTACAACACTCCGAGGCGCCATAATGAATAGTGTAAGAATACGGGGGTGGGGTGTGCATGTCACAATGATAGCAAACAAATCATCCATAGCAACCATCCTCACATCACTCACTCAGTGCGTAAAGCGTACGACATCTACCACTTCGGAACACTAGACAAACTGAGGTAACGACGAATCCCGACTTGTAGAAACCCTGCTATGACCAAGCTAAACATGTGGAGTCATGACCAAACATTTCAATGACCCACTTCATTGGTTGTAGCCCTTGGTCCTACCTATGCCATAATGGCCCTGAATCTGCCTTCGTACCTCCTACCATAGTGGTCCAAAGCTATAGACGTCGATAACTCCTTGGCACGCGTCCCGCAGCAAAGCCCAACCATGAAGCGAACTCATTGATTCCCATCCGAATGTTGAGCTCTAACTTCTCATTTGGACTTCCTTTGCATCTCGGGTTATAGTCTTCACTTCCGGATCGGTCTTCATTTAGTTCGCAGTCATCACCGTCGGATCGTGAGTAACCTCCTCCCCCTGCTCGGATCGTGGCATACTCTCCAGGTCGGGTCGCCATCGTCGGATCGTGCTCCACCTCGGATCGGTTCGCGGATCGCATCGCCTGCACCAGGTCAGATCGGGTCGAGGCACCCCCATCGGTTCGGGTCGTGCTACCTTGTCTGGATCGTTGCGCCTCATCTTGGATCGCACCTTCTGATCGGTTCGTGGTCCACCAAGCTGGAGCGATTCGGATCGAGGTACTTCAGTTTGGACACGGCGCTGCATCGGTTCGTGGCCTTCGAAGTGGAATGGATCGTGGCGTAAGCTTCCATCGGATCGTGCTCATAGGGGGCGATCCGATCCGGGTAAATTCCTGCGCTTCGTTCCAGCGACAGTCTTTCGCCATTCGACGGCGTTTTCAACCAAACTAACACTTCTAAACAATCACATAACATCTCATACAGCCATAGCAACATATAGTATCGACCACGAACACCATAACACAAATCATAGCATGTAAAGTGGATCAAACATGGTCAAAACCCCAAATTTCCCTTAAGCATATTTAAGTAAATCTAATCATAGGGTTAACAAAACTCAATCAAATCGAACCAAATTTCTAACAGTGGCATGAAATATTATTTAAGAATTTCTAAACATTTTTCCAGAATTTATTAGTGTATAAATTCGCTAATCTTCACTAATTACCCTTAATTATCGTAATTAGTGCAAAAACTATGCAAATCACTCACCTTTTGCCACTATAAAACTTTCAGATCTGAAGTGAACCTCTGATTTGCACGAATTCCAATGTATAACAGCAGCTCTACCTCGGTCCTTGTGCTAATCCCCCTTGATTTGATGCCTCTAAGCCTTAATCCTTGATTAGGGAGTGATTTTGGGTGTTTTAGAGAGATTCAGAGAGTGGAGGCCATGGCTAGGTTAAGAGGAATGAAAGTGGCGGCTGGAAAATGTCTAAAGAAATGTTTTCTAACCCTAATCAGCCCCTATATACCCCTAAACCCGAAATTCCCCTTTGGGCTTAGCTGCTAATCACCCGGTTAAGCCCAATTAAGCTGTTTTTCACCATCTGAAACTTGTTTCAGCCATATCTCCCAAACGGTAAGTCCGTTTGGCTAATGTGACCACTCTACGGAAAGAGAAACCATCATCTAAAGCCAATGGAAGTGGTTTCAGATCAAAATTCATTTCCAGTCAAAAGTTATGGCCAAAACAGTGCCAACTAGGGGTAAAATGGTCATTTAAAAATCGGGAAAAATCATGAACATGGGAAATGACCCCAATAGTCGTCCCCCAAAGTTACATGACCATACGACTTCGTCTGTGAAAGAAATAAATATCCTACGATCCTATGATGCGTAGAATACGGGTCGTTACATTCTCCCCCCCTTAAGAAATTTCGTCCCCGAAATTCCTTAACCCAAAACATAATAAGGATCCCGCATGCCTAACAACCACATACATCAACCAAACATGCAAAATAAGCAAAACAAACCTATCCTAGCATGCGGAAAACTAAATCGAAGTCAAAATCTTACCAGGCAAAGAGTTCTGGGTGTGACTTCCTAATGTCCTCCTCTGTCTCCCAAGTACAATCATTCTCGTCCTCGCCCCACTGAACCTTGACTAACTTCACCGCCTTCCTTCGAAGTTGCTTCATGTCGTGCTCGACAATACGGGTCGGCTTGCGGTTCCCAACCGCCTCGGGTTCTACTTCGAAGTCCTCTAACTGATCAGGTGAAATAGTCATATATGAGTCGTGAACGAACTTCCTTAGTTGGGAAACATGAAATACGTTGTGAACTCCTGCCATCTTCTCTAGTAAGTCAATTCTATATGCCAAATTCCCGACTAGGTCAAGAACAGGGAATGGGCCAACGAATCTTGGTGCCAACTTGCCTCTCCTGCCAAATCGTATTACGCTCTTCAACGGAGAGATCTTGACAAACACCAAGTCACCAACGGAGAATTTTAAGTCTCTTCTCCTCTTATCAGCATAACTCTTCTGCCTATCTTGGGCAGCTTTCATTCGTTGTTGAATGATCTTAATCTTATCTGAAGTTTCCCTCACCACATCTGGTCCAAGCATAAACTTCTCGCCAGTCTCTATCCAACATGATGGTGAGTTGCACGGTCTTCCGTACAAAGCTTCAAACGGAGCCATACCGATACTGGATTGGTAGCTATTATTATATGCAAACTCTACTAGATGCAAATGGTCATCCCATGATCCACCGAAATCCAATATACATGCTCTCAAGAGATCTTCCAAAATACGGTTCACCCTCTCCGTCTGACCGTCGGTCTGAGGATGATATGCGGTACTAAGATGTAACTCTGACCCTAGAGCCTCTTGTAAGCTGTTCCAAAACCCACTAGTGAATAACGGGTCTCGGTCGCTCACAATGCTTTTAGGTACTCCATGAAATCTCACTACCCACTTCATATACAATTCGGCTAACTTAGCTGCCGTTCTGGTCGATTTGACTGGTATAAACCTTGCGCTTTTAGTCAGTCGATCTACAATTACCCAAATGCTATCATATCCCGATCTAGTCCTTGGTAAACCATCGATGAAATCCATCGAGACTTGCTCCCATTTCCATTCGGGAATTTCTAAGGGCTGTAACAACCCACTAGGCTTCTTTTGCTCGGCTTTAATTAGCTGGCAATTCATACACTTGGATATAAACTTCCCAACGTCTCTTTTCATCCCTTCCCAGTAGTAAGTCTGTTTCATATCTCGATACATCTTGTTACCACCGGGGTGTATAGTCAGCTTTGAGTGATGACATTCTCTAAGCACTTCATCTCTCAAACCATTCACATTGGGTACAACTAGTCTTCCATTCTTTCTAAGCCATCCATCACGATCAAGCCCATACTTGTTCACCTCCTCTTCGACACACATCTCTAACTTGGAGATGATTTCCAATAGGTTAGGATCGTCCCTCTGAATAGAGCCGATCCGTTCAACCAAAGTGGGTCTGATCGTCAAACTTGCTAACATTTCTGGATCCAATTCGCACTTTGGTTTGAAATCAAACCCCGCGATAAACTCCAGTTGCTTCCATTCAAGGAACATAGCCCCTAAGCTGGCATGTCTTCTACTCAATGCATCAGCCACCGCATTGCCCTTTCCTGGTGTGTATGCGATGTCAAAATCATAGGAAGCTAAGAATTCTAACCACCTTTGTTGCTGGAGATTTAGATCCTTCTGGGAGAAGAGATACTTCAACGACTTATGATCCGTAAATAGCTCAAATTTTTCCCCCAAGAGATAGTGTCTCCACATCTTTAACGCGAACACGATCGCTGCCAATTCTAAATCATGGGTAGGGTATCTTCTCTCGTGCGGTTTCAATTGCCGACTTGCGTAAGCTACAACCCTACCGCCTTGCATCAATACAGCACCCAGTCCGGTACCACAGGCATCCGTGTATACCGTCATCTCTTCATTCCCCTCAGGGATGACTAATACTGGTGCGCTTGTCAACTTGTCCTTTAAACTTTTGAATGCATTCTCGCACCTTTCATCCCAGACAAAAGCTTGATTCTTCTTAGTTAACTGGGTCAATGGTGCTGCTATCTTGGAGAAACTTTGGATAAACTTACGATAATATCCAGCTAACCCTAAGAAACTTCTTACATCTGTTGCGTTCTTGGGCGTAGGCCAATCCTGTACCGTAGCCACCTTTGCTGGGTCCACGGCGATACCATTCCCTGATACAACATGGCCCAAGAACCTCACTTCCCTCTTCCAGAAGTGACACTTAGAAAACTTTGCTTTCAATTGGTGTTTCCTCAACACCTCCATCACTACTCTTAAATGTTCCTTGTGTTCTTCCTCTGTCCTCGAATAGACCAAAATATCATCAACGAACACAAGGACAGACTTATTCAACTGATCTCTGAATACCCTATTCATAAGATCCACAAAATATGTTGGGGCATTGGTCAGCCCGAATGGCATGACCAACCACTCATAAAATCCAGACGGCGTTCGAAATGCCGTTATAGCTATACTTTCAGCTTCCACTCTAAGCTGATGAAAACCTGTCGCGAGATCCAACTGAGAAAATACTCTCGCGCCACTCAACTGATCGAACAAATCATCTATCCGCGGTAGAGGATACTTGTTCTTCCTCGTCACTTTATTCAACTCGCGGTAGTCTACACACAAACGAAGGGAACCATCCGCCTTGGTAGCAAACACAACTGGTGCTCCCCATTCAGAAACACTCCTTCTGATAAATCCCTTCTTCAAAAGATCGCTGACTTGCACCTCGAGCTCTCGCTGCTCTCTTGGTGCCATACGACGAAGTGGCATCACTATAGGCCTGGCATCCTTTACCAAATCAATACGAAACTCAATCTCTCGGTGTGGTGGAAGTCCGGTAACTTCTTCGAAAACATCCGGATACTGGCCAACCACGGGCAAACCTGACAACTCACTATGCGGAATGTCGAGGGAGTTTAGAAAACTAGCCAATACCCCCTTACTGGGTAGACCACCAAACACTATCCTCCGCCCATCATCCGCTCTAGCTGTCACCAACAAGCCCTCACTGTCTACCACCACCCCGTATCCTTGGAGCCAATCTACTCCCAAAATAATGCCAAACCCAGTAAAGCCCAAAACAAAGCAATCACAAACAAACATGCATCCATGACTCGATAAGACCACATTACGACAAATCATGCTAAGGCTAGTCGAACCACCAATCGGGTTCGTCACTACTAAAGGTCTATCGACAATCTCGGGCTCCAATCCAAACCTATCTACCAGGTCACTAGATATGAAAGAACTGGAAGCTCCGGTATGAAACAAAACTCTAACAGGAACATCGTAAACAGAAAGCATACATTGAATGACGACATTCTTTCCCTTTTCCGCCGCAGTTGGGGCATTCGACGAAGAAGGAATAGCATTAAGAGCATAGGCTTTCACCATTTGCTTTTCTTTAGGGGGCTGCGGACACTTGTCCTTGTGATGTCCCATTTGGCCACAGTTGAAGCACTTCCTGTCCGCCGGCTTGGCCCGACAATTACTAGCATAATGGCCCTTCTTACCACAGCTGAAGCACTCCACATCTTGCCTATTCTTTTTCTTGTGACCATCCTTAGCTTGGTTTTGCTTTCTCTTATTCTGGGAACCACCCTTGCCCCCCACCACTTGCTTGTGGTTTTGGCTCTTCTGCAGATGCAACCTCAGTTTTCGGCTTAGGGTAGAGACTTTCTGACCTCAATGCTTTCCCCACAATCGACTCAAACGACTCATCGATGTGGTTAATAAGCCTTTCCCATTGTTGGCTCCCCTACCGGTACCTCTAACATATCGGCTCATCGTCAATCTGAAAAAGGAAATGATTAACGACTCCATAGTGGTGCTAGTGCAGTACGACTTTATCCTTATACTAGTAATAGTATATATATATATATAACTTTTAAAAACCAAAGTAATCACAAATACGCTCTCTCGTATACGTATATTATCTCTCCCTGATAACTTCCCTAGGTTAACAACGCAACCTAGAGCTCTGATACCAAGTGTGACGGCCCGCCCCGCACCAGTCTGCATTCCCTCCAAAAGTGCGCTGTACACATGCCCGACTAGCACAAGACGGTCGTCAGGAGAAAGGAAAGAAGAGAATGAACTAATCAAGGAACCTGTAGAATGTCTCACAGCGCATGGAATAAAATATGATAATAACATACTTGACATAAAACAGGAGAGACAGTGCATAAGCTGAAAATCAAAACTAAACATCATAGCAGCGGAAAATTCAGAATACAGCTTATTACAACTTTCAAACTGTCTCAAAGCAAAAGAAAACTAAAATGGAAGATACACCACCAATGCCCAAGCAGTGATCTTCAACAACACAGGGAGAATACTATATATGTTACGTGGAAGCCTCCTGCTCGTCTCCGGATCATCTACCCGTGCATCACCAGCTAACCTGTCTCTAGTCTGCTCGTGTGAGCACCCAGAGTAATAAGAAGAGACATAAAACTCTGGGTCAGACATAAAGCCTGGTGTGAGCGATAAGCATCTAAACAGAATGATAACAGGTATACTAAACCATACCTGAACCTGGACCTGCAACCAAAGAGTTAGTACCACATACCGTACAACACTCCGAGGCGCCATAATGAATAGTGTAAGAATACGGGGGTGGGGTGTGCATGTCACAATGATAGCAAACAAATCATCCATAGCAACCATCCTCACATCACTCACTCAGTGCGTAAAGCGTACGACATCTACCACTTCGGAACACTAGACAAACTGAGGTAACGACGAATCCCGACTTGTAGAAACCCTGCTATGACCAAGCTAAACATATGGAGTCATGACCAAACATTTCAATGACCCACTTCATTGGTTGTAGCCCTTGGTCCTACCTATGCCATAATGGCCCTGAATCCGCCTTCGTACCTCCTACCATAGTGGTCCAAAGCTATAGACGTCGATAACTCCTTGGCACGCGTCCCGCAGCAAAGCCCAACCATGAAGCGAACTCGTTGATTCCCATCCGAATCTTGAGCTCTAACTTCTCATTTGGACTTCCTTTGCATCTCGGGTTATAGTCTTCACTTCCGGATCGGTCTTCATTTAGTTCGCAGTCATCACCGTCGGATCGTGAGTAACCTCCTCCCCCTGCTCGGATCGTGGCATACTCTCCAGGTCGGGTCGCCATCGTCGGATCGTGCTCCACCTCGGATCGGTTCGCGGATCGCATCGCCTGCACCAGGTCGGATCGGGTCGAGGCACCCCCATCGGTTCGGGTCGTGCTACCTTGTCTGGATCGTTGCGCCTCATCTTGGATCGCACCTTCTGATCGGTTCGTGGTCCACCAAGCTGGAGCAATTCAGATCGAGGTACTTCAGTTTGGACACGGCGCTGCATCGGTTCGTGGCCTTCGAAGTGGAATGGATCGTGGCGTAAGCTTCCATCGGATCGTGCTCATAGGGGGCGATCCGATCCGGGTAAATTCCTGCGCTTCGTTCCAGCGACAGTCTTTCACCATTCGACGGCGTTTTCAACCAAACTAACACTTCTAAACAATCACATAACATCTCATACAGCCATAGCAACATATAGTATCGACCACGAACACCATAACACAAATCATTGCATGTAAAGTGGATCAAACATGGTCAAAACCCCAAATTTCCCTTAAGCATATTTAAGTAAATCTAATCATAGGGTTAACAAAACTCAATCAAATCGAACCAAATTTCTAATAGTGGCATGAAATATTATTTAAGAATTTCTAAACATTTTTCCAGAATTTATTAGTGTATAAATTCGCTAATCTTCACTAATTACCCTTAATTACCGTAATTAGTGCAAAAACTATGCAAATCACTCACCTTTTGCCACTATAAAACTTTCAGATCTGAAGTGAACCTCTGATTTGCACGAATTCCAATGTATAACAGCAGCTCTACCTCGGTCCTTGTGCTAATCCCCCTTGATTTGATGCCTCTAAGCCTTAATCCTTGATTAGGGAGTGATTTTGGGTGTTTTAGAGAGATTCAGAGAGTGGAGGCCATGGCTAGGTTAAGAGGAATGAAAGTGGCGGCTGGAAAATGTCTAAAGAAATGTTTTCTAACCCTAATCAGCCCCTATATACCCCTAAACCCGAAATTCCCCTTTGGGCTTAGCTGCTAATCACCCGGTTAAGCCCAATTAAGCTGTTTTTCACCACCTGAAACTTGTTTCAGCCATATCTCCCAAACGGTAAGTCCGTTTGGCTAATGTGACCACTCTACAGAAAGAGAAACCATCATCTGAAGTCAATGGAAGTGGTTTCAGGTCAAAATTCATTTCCAGTCAAAAGTTATGGCCAAAACAGTGCCAACTAGGGGTAAAATGGTCATTTAAAAATCGGGACAAATCATGAACATGGGAAATGACCCCAATAGTCGTCCCCCAAAGTTACATGACCATACGACTTCGTCTGTGAAAGAAATAAATATCCTACGATCCTATGATGCGTAGAATACGGGTCGTTACACCGTGAGTCACTTGCCTGGAAACACTGGTTCGCAACCTCGAACAACCCATTCACGAAACTTTCGACCCTAGTATTTCCATCGTGCCCTCAAATCTTGCACTCCACCCAAACCTGACACGGTTTCTACCTTCAAAGACATCGTACTCCACCGCTTCATCAATCCCCTTGCGTCGATCACCTGTTGGTGCTTCAGATCCATTGTCGCTCTTAATTCGAGCATCCCCAATTCCGACCCAATTTCTTAAACAAGTCCGAAGTCTTGAAATACCCCCTGGCCCTTTGACGCAACCCTAGCTTCACGTTGAATCCCATCGCGACACCACTGACCTCGATCGCGACTTAAATTTGAATTCGAAGGGGCTACGGCCATACTTGGTTTATATAGGAGAGGGCGGTTGCAATTTGTGGTAATACGGGAGGGAACGGATTTGGTTTTGACTTGTGGTAGAAGATGAGGCACGACTTTGGTTTTGTTTGAGGTAATAGAAGGGAGAACGGGTTTAGTCCTGGTCCAAATAAATAAAGGATTTATATTTTATTTAATTATTTAAGTTTTGATTTACCGGTGTGAATAAATTAATTAAACTACCCCACTGATTTCTAACTCCTTTTTGAATGCAATAATAGTCGTTCCTAGGGTAATACCCATATTCCGGACATACTGGGATAGGTCACATAGTCCAATTCGATCATCTGTAGAAAATATTAATTTAATTCGATATAAATTAATTTCAGAACAATTTAATTTCCTCGATTTATTAACTGGTTAACTCTAACTCTAACTGGTTAACTCTAACTCCAATCGATTTATCCTAATTCTAATTGAATTATTTCTTACCCTAATCGATTAATTCTAACTCTAATCAATTAATTCCACTTTCTCGTATTTCGATAATTATAAATATTCGAAATAAATTGTATTTCGATTATAAAATCTATAACTCAATATAAATATAAATTTACATTGTCAACTAAATATTTAAAACCAGATTAAATATTTAAAAGTAGTTGACCGAAATCCCGGGTCATTACAAAAACTGTCATATGTTCGTAAATAGACGATAAAAAAATTAAGTAACGTCACATGATTCAACAGGCATGTTCTCATAATCCAAATTATAACTTATTATAATTAATTTATTAATTATTTTGTGAAAGAAATTGTACTCATAAAGATGGATTAGAGAAGAGAATAATTCATTCGTCGTTTGAATTAGAATCCCGACTTGCAATTCCTAAGCTTTAAGAAGAAGAAGAACTATTCCAGCAGCAACATGGAGGCCAAGAGATTAATTTAGTTTAGGTTTAGAGCTTGAGTCTATGCGAACTTATACTAAATTTTAGATCAATATAAGCCGTTAGATTAACATAGGAGCAATCAGAACAATTCAGACCAATTAGAACCATCCAGAAACCGCCACCTAAGCCCTAGTGACTCATCCATAAGTCAGAAATCGTCACAGTTTAGATCTTCCCGATGGGGTAGGTCGACCCCCAGGTCGACGTGTATAGGGAAGGTCAACCCCCTGGTCGACCTGACCTAGGGCGGGAAAAATCCCGCTTAGCCCACTTCTTTGTTTTCATTTGAATTTTGAATTTGAATTCGAGATGTTTTAATTTATTTAAATTCCTGAAACTTCTGAAGGCCATAACTTCCTCATACGAAGTCCGATTTACGAAAACTTGGACTCAATTCCAAGCAGAATTCCGAGACGAACGCAATGGCGTAACCTATTTCCCTTAATTCTTCTCCTGAAAATTAAGTGTTCTTAAATTTTTTAATTTTAATATTTAAAATTACGAGGTGTTAAATTCTCCCCTCCTTAAAGGATTTCTCCCTCAAAATCTCCAAGTTAAGGAGAATGTATATCCTAACATCCAATCATCCATCTACTCAACCATCAAACATAGGCATCCATTGTCCTTACAAGATTTCTAATGCCATATGAACATATGCAAAAAGTGTGTGTATATGTTCCTTATCCAATGCAAAATCAGGCGGTCTACTAATTCAGTTAACCTCCTTAATGCAAATCATGATAGTGCCATGTGTCCATTATGCATGCAAAAGAATCATAACGAACTATACAATTTCTACATGTGTGCACAACCATTCATCAAAATACAGCATCCATATGATAACACAACCATTATATGTCCATTAATTTAAATATGCACACATATTTATATGTAATATGAAAGTGATTGAGCCGATCTAGTGCATAATATGTGTGTGTACATGCATCCACGAGCAACCACTAGCAACCACCTGCATCCATTTGCATCCACCAAACGTAACATGTCTCAAACACATGTTTACAACCATAGGGTTTTTCCTAACTAAAGATCGAAAATATCATCGCAAAGACATATTAAATGATAACACAAGTATCAACAAAGCGGTAGAAAAAGGAGAAGTTAAAAACATACCCTAAAAAGGAAAGGGTACAATGTTTGCATCTTGTCTTCCGTCTCCCAAGTCGTGTCTCCTTGATCATCTCCCCATTGCACTTTGACCAACTTGACCTCCTCGTTGCGTAGCTTTTTGACCTCCGATCCGAGAATGTGTGTAGGAGCTCGTCTAACCATAGCATTTCGCTCTACTTCCACTTCTTTGAGTGTGCTCGGCTCCACCACTTCCGCCGTATCATGTAAACATTTACGCAAATGCGAAATGTGAAACACGTCATGAACACCACTGATCTTCTCTGGAAACTTTACTCTATACGCCATCTGCCCAATCCTCTCTGTAATTGGAAAGGGTCCTACGAACCTCGGTGCCAACTACCCTACTGATCCAAAATGGACAAGATTCCTCAACGGTGACACCTTAATAAAAACCATGTCCCCAACATCGAACTTAAAATCGGTTCGTCTCTTATTAGCATATAACTTCTGTCGGTCCTGCGCCGTCTTCATTCGCCATCGAATCAAGTCTATCTTCTCCGAAGTCTCCCTAATCATGTCGGGTCTAAGAAAAACCTTATCCGTAGATTCCCACTAACAAGTAGGTGATCAGCATGGTCGTCCGTAAAGAGCCTCAAAAGGTGCCATGCCAATGCTAGCCTGAAAGCTGTTATTACAGGCGAACTCCACTAATGGAAGATGTTCTTCCTATGTTCCTCCAAAGTCTAAGATGCATAGCCTCAAAAGATCTTCAAGAATCCGATTTACTCTCTCGGTCTGGTCGTCCGTCTGAGGGTGATGAGCGGTACTTAAACACAATTGTGTTCCAACCGCCTCTTGTAAGCTCTTCCAAAATTTGTTAGTGAAAATGGGATCTCTATCGCTCACAATGCTAGAGGGTATGCCGTGCAGACGAACTATCTCTCGAAGGTAAACATATGCTAACCATGCGGCGGTCCTCCTACTTTTAACGGGAATAAAATGGGCACTTTTGGTAAGTCTGTCTACAACTACCCAAATCCCCGTATTACCCTTCCTTGATCTTGGCAACCCGTCTACAAAATCCATGGAAACACTTTCCCATTTCCACAGCGGAATCTCTAAAGGGTGGAGCAAACCACTAGGCTTCTTTTGCTCGGCCTTGACTTGCTGGCACACCAGGCATCTAGAAACGAACTCAGCCACGTCCTTCTTCTTTCCAGCCCAAAAGATAACTCGTTCATATCCCTATACATCTTGTCACCACCGGGATGTATGGTCATCTTAGAGCGATGTGAGTCTTCAAGAATTGTCTTCCTCAAGCTTTCATCTTGTGGCACGCAAAGTCTCCCATCTCTACGCAACCAGCCTCTCTCATCTATAGCATATCTATTAATATGACTCGAAGATTCCCTTCCTACAAGCTTGCCTACTATCTCAACCAACTGTGGGTCATCTCGCTGTGCCTCTCCAACCCGAACCAAAAGTGTAGGTTGTGCTTCTAGCGATGCCACCAATCCGGGTACATAATCGACAGAGGGTCTGAAGTTAAAGGTAGATATATACTCCAAACTTTGCCGCTCTATGAACAAAGGACTCAAAGTCAACCTCTTTCTACTTTAGGCGTCAGCTACAACGTTACCCTTGCCAGGGGTATATGAGATCTCAAAATCGTAGGATGCCAAAAACTCCATCCACCTTTATTGCCTCAAGTTTAGATCTTTCTGAGAGAACAAGTACTTTAGCGACTTATGTCTATATACAACTCAAACTTTTCGCCAAGCAAATAATGACGCCAAGACTTAAGCGCAAAAACTATGGCAGCCAACTCTAAGTCGTGGGTAGAGTAATTCTTCTCGTGGACTTTCAACTGCCTTCCACCATAGCATATCACCCTTCCCTCTTGCATTAAAACTGCGCCAAGCCCTGTCCCGCAAGCATCGGTATATACTGTGAATGGCTTACTCCCATCTGGCAAAACTAAAACTGGAGTTGTCGTCAAAGCCCTCTTCAAATGTTGGAAGCATCGTCACAGTCAACATCCCATGAAAAAGTCAAGTTCTTCTTCGTCAACCGAGTAAGTGGGGCTGATATCTTCGCGAAGTCCTTAATGAACTTCCTATAATAACCAGCCAGTCCTAAAAAGCTTCTTACTTCTGTTGCGTTCTTAGGAATCTTCCAAACTTGGATTGGCACCACCTTTGCAGGATCCACAGCTATCCCTTCCTTAGAGACCACGTGTCCTAAGAACCTCACTTCTTTTCTCCAAAAATGGCATTTAGAGAACTTAGCTTTGAGTTGATGTGCTCGTAGGGTCTCTAAGACTTCTCTACGATGTAGGGCATGCTCTTCTTCACTCCTAGAGAAAATCAAGATATTGCCCACAAAGACTACCACAAACTTGTTTAGAAACTCCCTAAACACCCTACTCATTAAGTCAACGAAGTATGCCGGTGCATTCGTCAAACAAAAAGGCATGACGAGCCACTCGAAGAAACCATCAGGAGTTCTAAATGCAGTCTTATCTATGCTGTCTTCAGCCACCCTTAGCTGATGAAATCCTATAGCCAAATCCAGCTGCGAGAAAACCGAAGCACCAACCAACTGATCAAATAAAACACCTATCCTCGGCAATGGTTGTCTGTTCTTCTTTGTGAGCTTATTCATCTCTCTATAGTCCACGCACAATCTAAGTGAACCATCAGCCTTCGTAGCAAAAACAACTGGAGCGCCCCATTCCAAAATACTTCTTCTTATGAACCCCTTCTCAAGCAACTCTTTCACTTGCTTACTGAGATCTCTTCTCTCCCTCGGAGCCATGTGGCGCACTAGTAATGCAACTAGCTTTGCATTATCTACTAGGTATATACGAAAGTCTATCCCGCGCCTCGGGGGTAAACCCTTAACTTCATCGAAGACGTCACCATATTCACTGACCACACGAACAGATCCCAAGTCATCATTGGATGCGTCAGTAGATTCTAGGTAGCTAAGCATCACCGGACCTCTAGGGTCACAAGAAATATCGAGGGTCTTTCCACAATGAGTCAACAATCTAACTACCCTTCTTTAACAGTCTAGGATGGAACCGTATCTGGCTAGCCAATCCATGCCTAGAATCAAGCCATAGCATATGAAGCTAAGAACGAAGGCGTTGCATTCAAACCCAACGCCCAAGATAGACACTCTCAAATCCCGACAAATCATTGAAAGATGAGACGAACCACCAATAGGATTTGAGACTACTATGGGATCCGTAACTAGACTAGTATTTAGGTGCAGCGTTTCAACTAACGAAGCATATACAAACAAGTGTGAAGCGCCGGAATCAAACAAAGTACGAACAGGATGATCAAATAGAAAAACCAAACTTCAACGGAAATGTTTCTACCTCTCTCCTGTCCTGGTGCCATGAGAGCATGAACCTGCCCTAGTGCTATGAAAGCCTGAACCTACCCTCTAGAAGTAGACCCTGTCCTCTGCCCTTGCCCTTGTTTTCTCGGGCAGTCTTTAATCGGATGTCCTGCCTCACCATAGTTAAAACAACCAGTCTTCTTCTTCTTCCTACATTCCTTGTTCATATGGCCTGGTGTTCCACAATTAAAGCACCTTTTCTTTCCTTTGCTATTGTTATCCTTACCACCTTTCTTAGGTTGCTGCTGTGATTTCTTTTGATCCCCTTTCTTTTTCGGTGCCTTATTAGCATTGGCGCCTTTCTCCTCTTCATGCATAAGCACCATGTCAAACAGTTTCTCAAAGGTAGCCCACATAGGAATTTGGGTCATAGCCAACCCGTGTAGCGGCTCATTCAAACCTTTAACGAACCTTAGGGCCTTCTTCTCAGGTGTGTTCACCAAGTCTAAGCCGAACCTCTCCAACTGATTGAACTTGTTGACGTACTCCTTTACTGATAAATTCCCTTGCTTCAACGCCAAGAACCTCTCCATGTATAAATTTTCTTCTACTCATGAGAGAAATTTCATCTCGAACCTATGCCTGAAATCCATCCATGTCTCCACTGGACGCTCTCCATTCGTGACCTCCCACCAAAACGAGGCTTCGTCCTTCATTAACCAAGCAGATAATTGGACCTTCCTTCCATCTTCTATCTCGAAGATACCAATCAAATCTTCCACCTCCTTAAGCCAATTTCGAGCTTCAACAAATGTCTTTGACCCATGAAAAGGTTTCCCGCCCATTGCCCGAAAGTCCTTGCATATCTTTGAAAAAGTATCAACGCGGGGAGCGGGAGGAGGAGGAGCGGCTGTAGCTGGGGGAGAAGGAATGTCTGTTAGGCCTGCGATGGTGGCCCTAGCCTCCAGATACCTTCTGAACCAGGTTGGTATCGGTATGCCCTCGGGTATCTCGGGTACCTCAGACATGTTGAAAAGAAAAAGGAAGAGATTCAAAATGGAGAATCGAAGGAAAGATATATGGCTCTTGGGGGTTATATTTTTTTAAAATAAACTTTTTTCTTGAAAATACTCTCCTTAAAACATATTTTTGAAAGTATTTCTTTATAAAAATGTTTTTGAAAAACAATTTTTCAAACCTCTTATTTGTTCTGGTAACCTTCAGCTATGATACCATGTGTAACACCCCACGTCCATTAATGTCACTCTCAAAGGGAATGCATTAACTTTCATGGAGTATTATTGGTCCATTGCCGACCGAGTGCACAAGCGGGTTCGGAGCATCACTGGTCCACACGCTTGATGTGGATGTTCACTGGCCTTGGCTTTTGTTGTTATGTTTTTTGTTATGTAATGTAAACTATGATACTTGGTTCCTTTTTGTCAGGATGTATGTAGTCGCTGGGTTGTAGCGATGGCCTGTTTTGGTTGTATATATGTTGTACATACATGAACTGCTACTTTATGCTACTTTATGGATGTTAATATATATTAGACGTGAATCATGTTGATTCACTACCTTTTCCTTCAAAATATATTGGTACTTGAAAATTTTAAAACAACTTTTATTGCAGCAGAGAAATAGTTTGGTTACAACATCAAAAACCAACAACAAAACAAAGTACACTTAATATCCACCTTGACAAATTGTTTTCTGAGTACATAAAGTAAAAAAGCATAATCCCAACATAAGTAGCCATAAAAGAGATGAGCTGAACTTTTCTTTCAACAATCCGAGCACTTCCAAAAGAGAGAGAAAGAGATCCAGATCAAGCTCCACCAGCACTAGTCCCACCCTGAGAACCTGGGAGGGGGGAAGGAAGAAAATAGGAAAAAACAAAGGGGGTCAGACATAAAGTCTGGAGAGTCCAATAACCTTAACAATATAATTACTAAAGTAATTAGGATAAGGCATAAGCTGGTAAAACAAGGAATGATTGTGAAGCAAATGGGCAAGACGAAACAAACAAGAGGAATATGCTGGCGTTAACCGCGCTCCTAATCACTATAGGATAATTACTATACTGCACCAATACTAGTCACTCTAAAAATTAATCCCGCCTACCGGACATAATAATCATAATAATGATAATGGTAATTCCGCGTACCCCTAGCTGTCTTCATAGGTGCTGCCTGTCCCTATCTCCACTAGTTTTAAACACTACCCCCATGCGATCGGCTCCCTAGCTTGTAGATACATGTGCTGGTCCCACAGTGGGTTGTATCACTCCCCAAAGTGGCAACCCGATACTACTCAAAGATGCACGGCTTATATCTACACGATGCAACAACGTCTTACCTACCAGCTCGAGCCCACGCACGCACATAACCCCGTTGGACTTGCGTTGCCACCGCTAACCCGTTTTGACCTCTTACAATCAAACCCAGTAAGCATGTCCCGTCCTCGACCTAGCTCGAGCTCACAAAGATACTTAATGGGTTACTGGTTTGAAAAGGGTCCCCATACTTGACACAAGCTTTCCACCTATGCTTGGTCCCCACTAGGATTTCCCACTTAAACCCTTCTTATTCATGTCTTCTTACATGTTTCAACTTGGTTAAGTGTTTCTAATCGTATTTCACATGCCACCCATGTCCCACTACGTGTTTATCTTGGTTAAGTGTTACTTAGTTCATTATAACCATAACCTTGTAAGACCTCCCACATTAGACTACCGTTTGCAGTTGCTGGATTTTCCGGGCGGGTCCGGGCAGTCTTATACCGCAAACGAGCCTAACCTCGTGTCTTTACAATTGTTACACATTTAATTTATGCCTTTGACGCCTCACATTAGACTACCGTTTGTGGTTGCTGGATTTGTCGGGCGGGTCCGGGCAGTCTTATACCACAAATGAGTCTAACCTCGTGTCTTAGGCGTTTATTTTACACATAATTATTTCACCCCAATATGAATTAATTATCCCTATTCAAATTGTCAACCATTTCCAAATTAGTCTTTGTCCATAATTGTTACCTAAATTATGTCCATACTTTTCAGGTATATAAATTATACCAATTAGTGTCTCAAATTAATTATATGCCTTTAAAGCCATTTTTATGCCAATTCACAATATGTATATTTAATATTTTCCCATTGTCCCCAAGTCGTTCGTACGTTTAATATGAAATATGTTAGACTCGCAAATAGTCTAACTTATAAAAAAGAAAGGAAACATCACAACTTGCATAACACATAAAATAGATCTAACTTGCAAATAAGAATTATAACATAAATTTGCATAGCTAATAACTTGCATAGGCAATGGACATATAGAACATAAATTTGCATAGCCAATAACTTGCATAGGCAATTGACATATAGAACATAAATTTGCATAAACTATGTATTGCCATGGATCTAAATATAGATCTAAACATGAAATTGTGAACTTGCATATATGAATATGGTTTTCACCTAAACTACATATGGATTCCATACAAACTTGCATATGAATGTAAACATGTAAACTAATATCACATGTTTTACATATAGGCTCGCATATATATATATATATATATATATATATATATATATACTTGATTCACATATAAATTTGTTTACAATTCACATATAGACTTGCATATGATTCACATACAAACTAGCATATGATTTACATCCAAACTTGCACATAAACTGATGTCATAAAATGAATCAAGTTAAACATATGTGATTGGACATATGAAATAGATCTACTAACATAAGTTAACAAAACAATCATATGTTCATAAACAGACGATAACAAAATTAAGTAACGTCACATGGTTCAACAGGCATGTTCTCATAATCCAAATTATAACTCATCATAATTAATTTATTAATTATTTTGTGAAAGAAATTGTACTCACAAAGACGGATTAAAGAAGTGAATAATTTGTTCATCGTTTGTATTAGAATCCTGACTTGTAATTCCTAAGCTTTAATAAGAAGAAGAACTATTCCAGCAGCAACATGGAGGCCAAGAGATTAATTTAGTTTAGGTTTAGAGCTTGAGTCTATGCGTTCTTATATAGAAGTTTAGATCAATATAAGTCGTTAGATTAACATAGGAGCAATTAGAACCATTCAGACCAATTAGAACCATCCAGAAACCACCACCTAAGCTCTAGTGACTCAGCCACAAGTCAGAAATCGTCATAGTTCAGATATGCCCGAGGGGGTAGGTCGACCCCCAGGTTGACCTGTATGGAGGAGGTCGACCCCATGGTCGACCTGGCCTGGGGCGGGAAATATCTCGCTCAGCCCGCTTCTTTGTTTTAATTTGAATTTTGAATTTGAATTCGAACTGTTTTAATTTATTTAAATTCTTGAAACTTCTGAAGGCCATAACTTCCTCATACGAAGTACGATTTACGAAAACTTGGACTCTATTCCAAGCAGAATTCCGAGACGAACGCAATGGTGTAACCCATTTCCCTTAATTCTTTTCCTAAAAGTTAAGTTTTCTTAAGTTTGTTAATTTTAACATTTAAAATTACGCGGTGTTACAGGTTCAGTCAGAGTAACATACATAAGCGGAAACAACTAATATGTATAATAGAAAATAATGCGTCAGCCTCCTGCTCGCCATCGCTCAGCAACTTCGTCCTCACTTAGATCTACAACTTGTTAATTAGTCCGCCCATCCACAACACGTATGAACAACCCAAGGTAAGAAGAGGAAACATAAAACCTTGAGTCAGACAACAGTCTAAATGAGCGATAAAATAACTATCAACATCAACAATAAAGTATATGTATACTAGGCAGTTCAAACATCTAATAAACCAGTACATCAACAGAGAAGAATTCCCAAACCCACTTCTCCTCCACAACCTATGGTGGTAGACTTCTCAGAGAATTAGAGAAGAAACAAACAGTAACATTCATAGCAACTAATTATCAAGCATGGACTACCCTAACCAAGTTCAACACCCCCAAAGCACAAACCCTGAAGGCCTAAACAAACATCAGATAAGCACCCAAGAAATATCTCCCTTGATATCGAATAATCCACACAAGATGATATGAGCAAACAATAACATCCATTACCCTGGCTATCACCATTTGCCTTGCCTTGAATCCATCGTCAATTGTATAACTAGCCCATCCTACCAACCGTCAAGGGCTAATGGTAACCCAAGTTCTAGAAAAACTCCATAGCCATCATGACTCGTATCTAGGCTCATCGTGACTACCCAAGGTACCCGACTAATTACCTAGTCTTTTGGGTGCCCCCATTATGCCCCTGCTTTGAGTTTACTAGAACCTCGGACTAACGACAATCCCTTGGCTCTTCAAATCTAGTCTTCCACCTTAACGACTATCCATAAGCTCAAGCGCCTTCTCGAGTAAACCATTATCTACGAGCTCAAATCACCTTGATTCGTCTCCATAACCTCGTTGCATCATCCCATGATCAACGATTACTTAACCATGCTTCGAACATTCCACCTGAATTCACATATAAGTTATGCCCATCATCGAATCACCAAAAATCTACATCATTTAGTCAATACTTGATGGATCGTACCCGATCCATATTCTATGGATCGCCCACCAGTCCATCCCTCGGATCGTCCATCCATGGATCACTCCCAATCCATGCTCACTCCTGACTATAGGACACTTCACTACGCCGTAGATTGCATGTTGAAACATAAGAGAAGTGATGTAGTAAGTGCTAAAAAATGTTGTTATAGGCCCAAAATGATCTGTGGTTACACTTTCTCACTGTTGCATTTTGCCGCGTTGCCTTTAGAGTCAAAGGCAACATCTCGACGATCCTAGGGCGATATTTTCATAATGCTGCCACAGATACTAATTTTACTTAAAAGTGGACCCTGCATCATCTATAGTAACACTTTTACCATCCAATGGCAATGCTTTGGTAGTTTATCATAACACTTACCATCACATACTGCAACATCTACCATCACATGCTGCAAGATTTGGTTAAATATAACGATATTTATTGAATAATGTATTACTGACACAATTGGATATTCAAAAACAGTATTGTATTCAAATAAATAATTTGTTTCTACATTTTAAATGGTACAAATTTTCTGACTCCACTATTGTACATTCAATGGTATATTACACAGTCATTCATATTTACATACATTCCTCACTACACTATCACTCGATTCACTCATATACAGACTCACTGACACTCTCTGACACACACACAGTCTTCAACTGCTTCCATATCTATCTGTCCAGCCATCTGCACACCTGTCAATCATAGAAACACACACAGTTGACTAAAACATATAAGCATCACGGTAAAATTAATTTCATTGATCCAAATAAATATCTGCAGAATATACAATATGTTAAAACGATTTTATTAGCATAATACATGAAAGTCTTGTGTGTTACCTATATGGTATATATGCTGCCATTAACAATCAAATATGATGGTCTAAGCTTATCAATTGGGAGGCTTTTGGCCTACATTTATGACATGAATATAGTTTTCTTGCAGTATAAAAAAACAAGTTATAAGTAATAAGAGAGTATATGCAACCACAAAAGGAAAAGAGGGAAAATAAGGTCATCGATTAGTAAACACCATATCATGCATAGTTATACACATTCAAGATATTATGCGTCACAAATCAGGCAAACAAACAATTTACAAGACTGAAATCTTACTGATCTATATTCCAGGGTTCGCTTTGGTAATTTTTGCTAAGACCCAACTAGTTGATCTCCAAAACCAAGAGAAAACACACAAACATAAGGGCTTTTATCCCTACTCTACACAATTCAAAATTGTCTACGCTGAGACACAAAAGTTCCCAGCAAACATTTATCTATGATTAAAAAGGATTTAAATGAACACTCAAAGCTCTACCATGGCCTAGATACAGTAAACGATATGTGAATAATGTGTCTTTCTTGAACTCAACTTGCCATATACGAATGTCAGAGCTCAGGTAGCATATAGGGTTACTTTGAGCATTGGCATCCTCATTAGGTTGAATTCCTTTTAACTCAAAATATCTAATGAGCGTCAGGTTACATATTTACCACTTTCTCTATTTAATTCATCATGCGTTAAGATATTACTGACTGATAATTTTATGTAGAGATTCAAGAAACAATTAAGCAATTTGGAAGAAAATTACACCTAAGAAGCTTGAAATATTTACTTCACCAGAACTGGCTTCATTCAAATAAACTTATACAAGAAACTTACAATAGAACATTGCACATTTCCTCCCTCTAAACGTACTAGCTGAACAAGCCCGCACCCTACCATCTTGTTACTTGTATTACATGTTCCTACAAATTTGAAGAAAACTTCATAGACTGCGTCACTTCGTTCTTTAAGTCATTTCGTTTTAGTTTCCTAGTAGCAGTTAAGGGTAGTGCCTTTTTCCATGGTATGAAAATCTTTAGTATCTTAAACCTGTTATTCATCAAACAAAATTAGTTAAATCATATAAATCAATGAAACATAATTCAACCTTATTAAGAATAAATGAGGCGATGCTATAAATATGACGTTATACCAATTCCATGTGTTCAGCTTTACCAATAACAATACCATACCTCATCATTCTGTTTTCAGATTCAATGTTCTCTCCCCTAACAAATGGCCATATCCAAAAGAAGAAAAGATGACCAAAAATGAATATCACATAGAGCATGATTTCAAAACAGAAAGAATGGGGAAAAGAAGTGAAATAATAGATGGCGGAAGATCATCACAGCTTAATGGATGAACTGTAGTGTATTGATGAAGTGGTGAAACTTTTTTGTCAATACTAATAATTTTTAAAGTCGTATAAAACAAATCATCTTAAGGTCAATAACTCAGGTGAGAAGCCTTTTAAATTTAAAACAACAACTGTTGACTCTCTGTAAAGGTAAATTGCCAGGTAAACAAACAAGTAAATAAAATCTATAAATACCTCAACTTTGTTAATCCAAGCAGTAGCAGTTTCGACCTAACCTTCTTCCCAACTGTTAATAATTGATTCCTGTCTCCTGAATCTGCTTAGACAATTCTTCAGCCTCCCATGCTGATATTTTCGAACGCACAAAACAACAAGAAACAGGATATAAAGTGAAATTGCATCACCCAAACTAGTTTCGTTCCCAAAATCGCGAGTTCCCTAGCTTGAGTCCAGCTTCAATCCTTGCGATGGAATCGCGATTTCCATCTTCTAATTTTTTTATACGACGAATTGATTTTAGGCTAGAAGGAAAAAAGAAGAAAAGGGGAAATATTTCATTGATTTGAGAAGAGGAAAAAATGAAGGTGATAGCTTGAACTGTTCCAGTGGGAAAATGAAAATTTGGAGCAAAGGAGCTGAGGCGGTGAAGGAAAATCAAATTGACGTGGATTGGTAGCGTAGACCGTTGGATCTTATTCAAGCGGATTGATAATTTTATCAATCTTTTAATTTGAATATATCTATAGCTACTGCAACACAGTGTTGATATCTATGCTAACACATCGAAGCATGCATTGCAACAGACAAAAATCAGCAAAGCTATTGTAACAATGTAGCTAGCAACACCTTGGATTTTTGTTGCAATAGACCATCTATGGCGTAGTTCTTCCAACCACATTTGCCAACGACCACGGTTCACGATCCATTCCCTGAACCATCACCACTGTGGTTCCTTTGATTTCCATATTCAGACCGTTCCTGAATGCCACGAATGATCCATCACACGCCGGCCGACCCAATCCATCACCAGCCGAGCCATACGATCTATGCAGTCACAATCGACCCGACCCATCAGTTCTTGCTGATCCATCATCCAAGCCAACCTGTGTAACAACCCGAAAAATCGGAACCAGTTTAAAAAATTTATTTTGGCTATTTCGGTGAATTTGGAATAGTTAAAATAATTTACTTTATATAATAACGATTATTTTAATCGAAGATAGAACGAATATATTTATTTTAATTCCAAAATGGAATTAGCATGGCAGTTTGAAAAGTCAAAGTTGAACTTTGACTGAATATACTGGATTCAAAATTTAACGGATTTTAGTGAAACCAAGAATATCTAAATCAATTTGTAAATATCTTTCCAATGATTATCCTTGCTTTCGTTCTACAGAAGTTTGGGGTTATCACAACCTGCTTATGCGATCCACCTTTACACCGACCCATCACAAGCTAACCTCAACCGATCCATGCGCATATGACCCATGCAATCCAACCACACCATGATTCATGCGACCAACGACCCATCCTTATTGAACCGATCCAACACGATACAAGCACTCCTCGATCCATGCGATCCCTCCTTGCATAGACCGGTCCATGTTACAAACGACCCAATCCATCAACACGAGCCGATCCATACCAATCTAAGCTTTAACGATGAATATTTATGCATACAATTCATCCAAAACATCCAATTTCGACCAAACAACCATCACACAAACATTAGCATGACAATAATCGTCATACAATCGTACTAAATTCACCAAATCATGATAAAACAAAAAACAAATAAATAACTGGATCTAAAATTTCATAAACATACGATTTCAATGTTAACATTTGAATTAACCGATATAACTTGCTACATTAGATCCTACGATGTTATCTGAATTCAAAATATACTTACATTGATTAGATCTAGGTGAATATAACTTGTATGGATGAAAATAAAGATCAAACAAACCCATATACTCGATTGAATCCGCGTGAGAGATGCTTATCACTCACCAAATCCACAAAATAACTTCAAATCAACAATCTCTAATCTTGGACAGTGAAGAAGGACCTCCGAAACGACTCAGTTGATGTAATCTACCCTTTCTCGACGTTGATTTTCAATCCTAGTTCTCAAATCTATGAATTAAAATGAAGTGGAGGTGTATTTGATTAGGATGGAGAATCACAGACACCCAACCAAATGAGAAATGAAGAGACTAAACAATTCTCTTTACCACAACCCTCTTATTTATAACCAACAACCCCTAGCCTTAATGAGCCTCACAAATCGGCCCACTAATTACTAATTAGCTTGTCCATAAAACTAGCAACAAGCAACGATTCTCCCAAACCACTCAACCAAATTCTTAATGTGACCATTCTACGAAATTGGACACACCATTTATGATCCAATGAAATCGATCTCAGCTCCTAATTCGATCACATTCTAAAGTTATGCCCTAAAAAATTAACAAAGGTAAAATGGTCACAAATAAAATTAGTAAAAATCATGGACATGTCTGACACCCCCATGAACAACATATCAAAAGATGAGAATGATCCGACCCATGGGGGACTAAATAAAAATATTTTACGATCCTCCGATACGTAAAATGCGGGTCATTACACTTTTAATCCATTCAAAGACCTTCCTCTTTTTCCAAATTTAGGTTAGCCTATTCAAGGTGTTTTAGCCAAAACTTGCATGCTTATATGGTCCTCAAAGCCAATTCCAACCTGAACGATATATGTTGTATTTGAATGTGCACCAATATCATATATCGACTAATATGATTGTAACTACTATAAATGCGTTGTTGTTTAATCATGTTTGACATATCAACTACAAAATTCATAATTAATATTTCATGATTATTAATTAGTTTTATAAAAATTATTAATAAATTAAACCAAGTGATTAAAAGAGTATTCGTCATTTCGGTAATGACGTGACTCTTAGGTGTAAATTTTGTCGGCTATTAATATAAAACAATTTGAATATTATTGTACATACATCACGCAGCATGTAGTGTAACATTAAGCTTATTTAGTTAGGTAAAATCTATTTTTATTTTGTTAAGCGATCCCCGATAGTGACATTTCTTTACACTAATTTTCTTCGTTACTATATTACTTTCGACTTGATAAATTTGGTAATACTCAAAATTCCATGTTTTCAATATTCAAATCTACAATCCAAATACAAAGTCCTTGGTTTGATAATAAAAATTGTTATTAACTGAATTACTCTGTCCCGGGGCTTTGACATTGAGTTAACTTCACTACAACAAATTGACCATATTACAATGGTGGAAAACCGTTGTAAATTACTACTTACAATGGTGATGTAACCGTCGTATATTAAGAAGTTGTAATAGACTAAAATTTTTTACAACTGTTATGCACCGTTGTAGTAATACCTACAACAACTGCCATGCACCGTTGTAATAATACCTACTACAACTCTTGTGCACTTCTGTTACTACGTAATTTTAACAACTATCCTATCAGTTGTAATACATTTTATTACAACTATAATTGAATATTTTGCAATTACAACAAGAGCTGGATAAACATAAAACAAATTGATATACATTCAAAGCATCAGATCCATTCATACAAAAAACGTTACAACTTTATATTCAAAATACAAAACTAATGAATCATACATCATTGTAGTGATATATATCAATTCTTCATTACAAATGATGACTACAAAACTAACATCCACTTGAAAAACATCAACTCATCCAGACTTATAGCAACAAGTAACCTGAAATAAATTAGTGACCTTATAAGATGATTGCAAAAGATCATAATTACCAAGCATAATATTAATATAGCACACTGGTAAGCATAAAAGAAAACATAATTTTCTTACCTCAGCACCACCGTCTAACACAAAAACTTCACCATGCTCAAACGAGGATATAGCTCCAATATCGGTATTTAGCTACGAATCTACCCACACAAATTATCGATCAATACATAATTTGTATATAACTGCTTTTTTCCTTTTCTTTTTAACTAAATAAAGATAAGTATATTATTGTAATCAGAATAATGACAACAAAACTTAATTATTACTAAGATAAGTGGCACATCTTGGTTTACCACCTACCTATCTAGTTCAAATTATATTTAAAAAAATTGGAAAAGAAGAGGAGAAGGTTTTTCATTCCACCAAGTTCATTCATGGTAGCTCAGAAAATATCTCTCTATGTCCTATGGATACCGATATGTGTTTCTTGTCAATTCAAACATCCTTTTATAAGAAAATATACATATTTCAAATTGACATGCAATCATTATATGCAAAAATATATTTAGTTTTAGTTTGAAGGAGATATGCATTAGAGAAAGAACAAGTATTAGATATTTAAATAAGGAAAACTCCGGTAAAGTTTATATCCTAAAATCTTATGATTGAAAATGCTACTAAAAAAATACATGTGCTTTAAAATGATGAAGTTTTCACCTCTTGCGCTCAACGTCTACAGCACCAAGAGCAATAAGAGATGCACCGAAATTAGCTGTCTAACCCATCTGTTCAAAAGTCTCTCACTTCATATGAAATCATTATTGTTGCTTGCACCAAAATAAATGATTACGATTGTGACACAATTGTTCGAACATTAGTTTGCATTGGTGCATTTTACCTATATATGAGAAGTACACATATCACTCAGATCCATTTCATATGAAATCAGCCAATACATTGTGTAAATTTTGCATTAATAAACAAATATTCATATCCCACTATGAATAAGTATTAGATCAACTAAAGCATTTCTAAGGAAGTTAACTAGTCTTTCTAACAGGCATTCTGTCATCAGTCTTATGGGCACTGCAGCATAGTGTAACCATGATAATATAAATAAGGTATTAAAGCTCACAAGAAGCGTATTTTAGTAGTAGATCACGTCTAATTGCTTAAGCGAAAAAAAAAGATCTTTTACTTAGTGCTCCACCTATGTAGTTAAAGCCTGCAAAATCCCCGTTAAAGCCTGTAGTGCTCTCCGGCCGCTATGCTATTTTGATTTAGCGCTGATGAACAGTAGTTCCTTTAATCCCCGTTATTTTCTGCTGCATCCGCTAAATCAACGTTATTTAGCACCCACTTTAGCAATATTAATATACAAAAGATTATTTGACCAGCTCACTTTTAAAATAAATCCAAAAAGTAAATATAAAGAGTTAATTTTAAGTCATAAGTGTCTTATATAAGATAGAAATCTAAAGTAATCCTCAAATCTAGTTTGCACAACCATGATATTCTTTGATTTTATTATATTAATTAATATTCGTTTGTTGTACAAAATGATGCGAGAATGACAATTAATTAATTTTAATTGTATATTATTATTACATCTAATTAACATTTCTGCACCTCCGCTATATCCCCGCTTTATCCCCACTACAGCTTTTTACACCACTACCGCTGTAGAACCGCTAAGCGCTTTAACTACATAATGCTCCGCAAAATAACTACAATTTGGTATTAATTTCACGTAATGTTCATACAAAATGCATGTTTTTCACTTAAATTCAATATCTAGGATGTAAAGAGCAAACAAACTACGAAATACAACGTAAAGTAATGAAAAATGAGATAGCTTGAAGTGATTGATGAGGAGAACTGCTGCAGGAAATAAATAAGTGTCAATAGGAAGAATATGTGAACCTATCCGATATTTGCTAGGCAACTAGCACACCACCGTAAGGTTCAACAATGCAATCCACAATCAATTCAGTAGCACAATCTTCATGTTCGTTCATTGTCATTGACTTCTTCAGTGGATTCCTTGTTTTATTTAGAACATTTTCCAAGCTGCAACAACATTTGAAATCTGGGATGAGCAGAACCAGACTACATATCGCACCAACACCTATTGGATATGAATCACAAAAGCAACAAAGTTTCAAGTAATAGTGATAACGATAATCAAATCAATTTGAATCATTTATATATCCCTAATAAACTTGCTCTAGTATATTTTGAAATTCTTGAAGGATCAAGGTATAAACCACATCTGAAGTGTGGTAGAGAAATTGGTTCGAAATATTTATGGAGTAAGCGATAAAGATGCTAAATAAAAAAGTTGAGTGTTTTTGATGAAACACTTAAGTGTGCTCTGGAAGGGATCCCTGACATAATTGTCAAATAACTCTAAAAGTGATTTTGATACTTAAAACATGATAAATTTTTAGTTCTCAATAATTTATGCATAAGACTAACAATAAATAATCATCGATGATAAATTCATAAATAATAAAGCACTCATATTATAAGTGCAATAAAGATCCCATATGAGAAAGGTATAACTGACCATCATGAAATTTTCCTAAGCAAGAAATGTGAATCTGTAGTCCATAATATACAATTAGAAATACATAAAATAGAAAAAAACACAATGAGATTATTGAAGTACATATAGTATCAACAATACGTTAAATACCAAAGGCATGATAATTTTAGAAATAATTGAATTGTTTTCAGATAAGGAAGTGTTTCAACACTTAAAGTGGCCCGAAGGTATAAATATTGGTAAATCATATTAAATGATGGAAGTATACAATTTTCTAAAGAATATAAATAATTTTATTAGTTATAAAAAATATAAAGAATAACGAGTATAGATTACAAGCTTCTTTTAAGTACGCTGTAATGAAAATCTTGATATAATTCACGATAACTAGATTTGTTCTTGGTTTTAAGTCTTGTTGTAATGAAACTTTTAACATCCACCAAACGTATAGTTGCAATAGGAAAAAATCATATGACACACCAAAAATGAAAGCAATGAGGTATTTTCTATGAAAGTACAATAAGCAAGCATACCATAATATACTTTTTTCCTTCATTAAGATTTTTCTTAGTAAGGTTTTAACGAGATATTATATCGATCCAAGAGTATGAAATTCATTTGACATAGTAAATTATTGAAAAAAAACATTCTATATTGTATTAAATTTTCTATGCTAAGGTTTTTTCCACTGGATTTTTCATACTAAAGTTTTAACGAGACAGTATCTTGATTCAGAAATATCAAATATCTTTTGATGCAATAAACTACTATTTATGAAAACAATGCAGCTTGCATGGCTCAAATTTAGGTCGGTTATATCAAGGGTAATAGGACGAAACACGTTTCTTCTGAGTTTTTCTTCGTACATTAAGTACAAAAGGACAATAAGAGATAGAGGTGAAACATATCATATGTCATGAAAATCCCATAGATCTATTCCCAAATGTACTTTCAAAATCAACTTATCAAAAGATTGTGTTTGAAATTGACATGCATTGGCTACATCAACAAACTAATTGAATAATTCGTTATAAAGCAGGGTAACATATAAAAGTTATTATATAATGTACTTTTTCCTTCACTAATATTTTTCTTATAGAATTTTTGTTATTAAGGTTTTTAATGAGATATTATGTTGATAAAAAAATATCAACCCTCATTGTAATATTGTTAAACATGTTATTTAAAGATTAAATAAAATTGTATCATTTTTCTTATTTATGATTTTTCCAATTGGACTTTTTATAAAAAGATTTTTAATGTGGCGATTAATCTTATCTACTTTGCATATGCATATTCAAGGGGGTGTTGTAATATGCATAAGAAATAATGGTGAATATGTTAATTGCAAATGAACATTGTTGTGATTTACATGCCATGTAGAGTCTATAAATAAATAGCTCATCTATATTGGATAGTGTATCCGATTAAATAGAAAATAAAGGATCTTCTCTACTTAATATGTCCAGTTGTTATTTTATTTTATAACACTTTCCAAAATTCTTTTAAGTTGGTTATTTTTTGAGTCGGGGAGTCTGTAAACTCAATGTTGACGCATTACATGTTTGTTGACTGGTAAAAGTAGCAATGTTCGAAGCTTCACATGGATTTACATAGGAGCTCATAAGATTCTGATGCAAGAACAGATGGATAGTAAGAGGTTTTAGTCTGTGTTCTAAGGAGCAACAAGAGAGGATGAAATAAGTTTTCTACTCCATAACAAGATACCATTTGGTTGGCATGACTACATTACTCCATTGATGCTTCCCAGAAAATCAGGGTGCATTATTATATCTTCTGAGTGTTACCTTTTAGGAGAAAACGCTCCTAAGGCACCCTGAAAACTTGCTTTGAACGTCCTAAAGTACTTTTTAGAGATTCCTAGCTTGTGCCTTAGGACATCTTCAACCAATTCAGCACAGTAATCTGTAAGATCACAAGCTAAACTGAAAAAAATGTAAATAAACACACAAAGTTCAGTGTAATATCATGTATTACTGTTGGAGATGGCCTTATATTATGTCTAGATAGTCATTAACATGGCATGTTTCATTCCTCTCACTGAACATTTCTTGGAGGGAATTTGGATGTGCTTTGGAAGGATATAGCTCATTTTAAGGGTTGCTTAAAAATGAGGAAAGTGCCAGCTGACAGCAACAAAGCCAATCACACCCAAGCTTAGGAAAAAAAATCAATCTTCCGCCAAACATAAAGAAATAATTGCAATTTTTCGAAAAATTTCAAATTCAGTGTCTACGGTGATTCATGTTGGAAATTTATGTGAATTGTTTAAAATATAGAAATAAGTGTATGATGGCTCCTAAATGTGAATAGTCCCACATCATGGGATTACATGAAAGAAGCAAGTATTTATACTTGTTTCTAAGAAGCTTTGATGGGGCCTTGGGGCTCTCAATGCATGCTTTGTTGTGAGGAGGGAGACCATGCATCATGACCACCACACACGCGCGCGCGACCGACCGACTCGGTTCGGTATTGGGCTTGGGCCTTGGCTATGTGGTGTAGACACTTATATTTTTAGACCAGAAAAACTTGATTTTTTCGAACTATTTTTTATTTACGGAAAATATTTCTGAACCGAATTTAATTTGAAACGGTAAACTTTTGACCAAGTATTTCGCAGATCCTATTTTCCTCCACTGACCAGTATTTTCGAATAACCTAATCCTTGTCTATATATTATTATCTTCAGATTAGACGAGATGAATATAGATAGAAAAAAAAAAACTGTTTTTCTCTTTTCTCTTCCACCGCCATTAAAATATTCTTACACAAATTTTCGAGCAGTTAAATCCGAAAGTGCAAATCTGCACTGATCTGTTTGTGCAAAGCAGATCAGTTATTAATTTCAGAGAGGTTGTTTTATCCTAGAGGCGGCGGCGAAAGTACGAAATGGTTTTGCACCATCGACCAGATCGCCGAATCGTCTTCAAGAAAGCGACCTGGTCCGCGACTCAGCCATTGTTTCCCAACAATTTTGAAGATGATTTCGAAGCAATGGCTTATGCAACCCTAGATGAACCGTCCCCTCTTTCACAATCAATTGATTCCAAAGGACAATTCCAAACTTGCCATAAATCGATGGAATAATGGCAGATCAAATCAGATCTTGCGCAGCCTTGATTGCACGCTGGTAGATCCAAAGGCAATGAGTCGATTGAAAAAATGAGGCAAAGGACGGCTCTATAACAAACGCGAAGATAAGTATTTTTCTTTTGATTATTGATTCTAATCTCGCAGAAATAGGATATCAATTTTTGTGCATAGAACCTCAGACCTCACAGTAACATGCGTATTTTTTGAATGCTTGCTTATTTCTTCCAACCTAGATATGCCGAATAGTGGCTATAGTATATATATTGATGAGGTTGAGGTCGCTTTTACTGAATTTGTTAGCAGTAGAATTTTTTGAAATAATCACTAATAGCTTATATGTGTAAAATTTGGAACTTTGAATGACCTAAAAATGTTATACCTCAAAGCCTTGAAGAGCAAGCGATCTAAGCTTAATGTAAGTCAAACTGGTGAATCCAGTTTTATGCGTTTTAAGAACTTAGTAGGTCTGTGATGTGTAGGCACAATTTGAATGCAAACTTTTGAAAATGTCTTTATTATAAATTAACAAAAATTAAGTGCATACTTATTTGGAAAATGTCATTAAAATTTTGGCATTAGTGAAATGCATATGATTATATGGAAATGTCATTAAAATTGAAATTAATAGAACACATATAATATTGGGAAATGTCACTAAAAATTTGACATTAATAGAATGTGTATGTTATTTGATAATGTCATTAAGAATAGACATTAACTGGATGAATAGGTTTTTTTACATCAAATAAATTGACATAGTTTATATGCATACAAATGAAAAGATAGAATATAAAACATTTTTTGTTGCATACATGTGAATAACCTATGTTAGTCTATGAGATTGGATATATTTTTCTATAAGAAAAATATAATTTATTCAAACATATTGACATTCAAAATAGTAAGCATCCACAACCGGCCAGTAAATAACAGAATGGAATCCGCAAGGAAATCATAAATGACAGCAACAACCAACCCAAAAGAATGATTCTGGACAGTTGTTTCTATGTTACAACTGTAGAAAACCAGATCATATGACACGAATATATTTGAACAGGCTAAGCCATGCACCGCAGGCAAACCTGACTGAGGAGCCTCTAATGGTTATGATTACTGAGATTCGTCTTATTGGTGAATCAGAGGTTGGTGGGTAGACATTGGTATTTCTCGCCATGTTTGCTATGATCGTGATATATTCACAATATACATGGTTGCTGACGATTAGAAAGTGTGTTGTGAGATCTTCGCACCACTTAAGCTGTAGAGACTGGTAATATGAAAATAAAGCATATGATTGGAAAGACATTGATTCTTAAAGATGTGATGCATTTGATATGTTTGAAACATTAAAAAATTGAAATCAAGCAAATAGGAAAATTAAGAGGATTTATAGTGATAGAGAAACAGAATATGAATCCAGTTTATTTAGATTTTTTATAAATGACATGATTTTGTACATGATAGAACTGCACCTTATACACTTGAAATGAACGGTAAAGTTAAAAGAAAATCAGGATCTTTACCGAATTAATAATTGTCATTTTTATTAAATTTTGGTGCAGCAAAGCATTAGTGGGGGATATTTTATAGACTGTATGTTATGTTCTGAATAAAATCCCCAAATCCAAGAATAAAATTTCGCATTATGAAATTTTGAAGAAATATAAATACAATATATCATACTTTAGAACTTGGGGTTGTTTAGCATATATTCGCATTCCAGATCCTAAGAAAATAAAATTGGCAAAGAAAATCATACGAATGTATATTTATAAGCTATGCTGTTAATAGCAAAGCATACAGAATTTATGACCTAAATACACATAATATAATCTGAATCAAATGATGCCAATTTTTATGAAACGAAATTTCTTTTTAAATTAAGGAATAGTGGGGGTACATCAAGTACGCCTATTAGAACAGAACTTAATAAAAGTTCTGAAGTTGAACCTAAAAGAAGTAAAAGAGCAAGAACCATAGACGAATTTGGTTCGAATTTTTGTGATTTTACTATAGAGGAGGATCCCTTAAACCTCCAAGAGGCCTTATCTTCTTTAGATGCCGATTTTTGGCGAGATGCTATAAATAATGAGATGGATTCTTTGAAATCCAATAAGACTTGGCATTTGACATATTTACCTTCTGGTTGTAAATCTATAGGCTGTAAATGAGTATTTAAAGGAAAATTAAAACCTGATGGCACTGCTAATAAATATAAAGCACGATCAGTAGCTAAAGGTTTTAAATAAAAAGAAAATATAGATTTCTTTAACACTTTTTCACCTATAACTAGAATAACATCCATTCGGGTATTAATCTCACTTGCTTCCATTCATAATTTATGAATACACCAAATGGATGTTAAAACCGTCTTTTTAAACGGTGAATTAGACGAAGAAATTTATATGGACCAGCCTAAAGGATTTGTAGTACATGGTCAAGAACATAAAGTATGCAAATTAGATAAATCATTATATGGTTTAAAACAAGAACTTTAACAATGACATGAAAAATTTGAGAACTTTAATCATTTCACATGGTTTTAAAGTTAATGAAAGTGACAAATGCATTTATTACAAATCTGAGAATGACATTTGCACTATTATATGCCTTACGTAGATGACCTACTCATTTTTGGGTCAAACATTCATGCCATAAATTTAGTCAAATCTTTATTATGTGCCAATTTTGATATGAAAGATCTAGGTAAGGCGAGTGTAATCCTTGGTATTAAGATTACTGGGTCAAAAAAGGGGTTTTTCTTTGGATCAATCTCATTAAATTGAGAATACTCTAAAGAAATACAATTATTTTGACTGTAAACCTGCATGTACACCATATGGTCTCAGTGTAAAGTTATTTAAGAACACTGATGAAGGTGTAAGACAGTCTGATTTTGCGAGCATCATTGGCAGCCTACGGTATGCCACTGAATGTACTAGACCCGACATTGCCTATGTCGTGGGATTATTATGCAGGTTTACCAGTAGACCTAGTATAAAGCATTAACATGATATTGAAAGGGTCATGAGATACTTTAAACGAACCATGAACCTTGGATTACATTATGAAAAGTTTCAAGCTGTACTTGAAAGATATTCCGATGCTGACTGGAATATTTTATCTGATGATTCTATTGCGACCAGTGGCTATATATTTAGCATTGCTGGAAGAACCGTTTTTTGGAAATCTAAGAAACAGAATATCTTGACTCAGTATACTATAGTGACCGAGATAATAACACTAGCTACAACTAGTTAAGAAGCAAAGAATTAAAGAAAGCTGCTATTTGAGATCCCTATAAAAGAAAAAAAAACACCAGTGGTGTAATCGATTGTGATAGTTCCGCGGCTATTACAAAAAGTATAGAACCGTTATAACAACGGTACAAAACGACGTCGTAAGCACAATACTGTAAAAGAACATCACATACATAGTGATGAAAAATTCGACGACTATTGAAAGGAAAACAGAACCGATATTACAACGATAAGAAATGATAGTCGTATACACAGTATTGTTAGAGAACATCACATATGAGGTGATGATAATTTGGCAGATCCTTTGACGAAAGGACTGACCAGAAAGAAAGTCCTTAATAATTCTAAAAGAATGGGACTACTGCCTGAGATAGTGGAATCACACACAATGGTAACCCGACCTAAATGACTGGAGATCCCAAGAACTAGGTTCAATGGGTAAAAACAAGTTGTGTAGTGATAGTAGATGAACATGCTAAATTTATATATTAAGAAGCATGTATTCCTGAAGTGATTAGAGGATGAGTTAATAGAAACTCTTAATGATATCTATACTCTATTTGGAGTGGAGTACCTACCTTCAGGAGTACTCTTGATAGACTCACCTATGTGAATGTGGAAATGTGGTCGTTTCCTATGGAGTTTTGGGCAGAACTTCTAGAGCGTTCACTAAACTGGATAGACGTGCATGGCCATAAACGCACAGGCTTATTTGATTGCACTATGGAAAAGATTGTGTGTGGTTTGATGTCAGGAATAGAGTTCAAGACTACGTGTCACTCTAGTAAAAACTGAATCTTACTCACTATGCAAAGGTTCAAGTCGGATGACACCTTTGTTTATGCACAGTCTTATGTTTTTAGAAACTGCTCGATAATATTTTAAAAAATTCAAGTGGGGGATTATTGGAAATTTATGTGAATTGTTTAAAATATAGAAATAAGTGTATGATGGCTCCTAAATGTGAATAGTCCCACATCATGGGATTACATGAAAGAAGCAAGTATTTATACTTGTTTCTAAGAAGCTTTGATGGGGCCTTGGGGCTCTCAATGCATGCTTTGTTGTGAGGAGGGAGACCATGCATCATGACCACCACACACGCGCGCGCGACCGACCCGGCCCGGCCCGGTTCGATTCGGGATTGGGCTTGGGCCTTGGGCCTTGGGCCTTGGCTATGTGGTGTAGACACTTATATTTTTAGACCAGAAAAACTTGATTTTTTCGAATTGTTTTTTAATTATGGAAAATATTTCTGAACCGAATTTAATTTGAAACGGTAAAAATTTGACCAAGTATTTCGCAGATCATATTTTCCTCCACTGACCAGTATTTTCGAATAACCTAATCCTCGTCTATATATTATTATCTTCAGATTAGACGAGATGGATATAGATAGAAAAAAAAAACTGTTTTTCTCTTTTCTCTTCCACCGCCATTAAAATATTCTTACACAAATTTTCGAGCAGTTAAATCCGAAAGTGCAAATCTGCACTGATCTGTTTGTGCAAAGCAGATCAGTTATTAATTTCAGAGAGGCTGTTTTATCCTAGAGGCGGCGGCGAAAGTACGAACTGGTTTTGCACCATCGACCAGATCGCCGAATCGTCTTCAAGAAAGTGACCTGGTCCGCGACTCAGCCATTGTTTCCCAACAATTCAACATCACATTATTGTTGAAAAATCATCAACAGATGATGTAAATTGCATAAAAATGAAGAACATCTCACTTCCATTAAAAATTCAAAAAAATAAGCAACTATGCTGAAATATAGCAGATATATCTGCAGTTTTTTGATATATTAGGACATATTTGCAACATACTGTGGAAATAATTACAGATATGTCTACATTTTTTTACGATAAGTACTGACATTTGTACAACTGTATTTTTTTTTTCTTTTTCTTTTCAGTTTCTGCAGTACAAAATGTGAATAGTTGCAAATATTTGTGACTTTTTCACAATAAGTACGGATATTTCTGCAATTTTTTTCTTTTTCAGTAACTTTCTGTTAAACAATTTTTTGAATTTTGTTTTAAGTAGTAGCGTAAAAATCACAGAAAATACAGTTGAATGAGAATTACACGGTCTTTGATTTTACCGACCCATCCATATTATTCGGTATTTTTAAACTATCTTACAATCAAATCATGATTGATCATATTATGTAATTCATTGTCTAAAAAATGGATACAAATCAGAATAATAATACACCCTGTTATCTGCTTGGCAAATGACATGCTTTGTGATCAAGCCTGCTGACTGACTCCGTGTCCTTAATCTTCCAGGCTTGGAGCACAAATCTCAGTTCTTTCATCTTGGCTTCAACATTAGAACAGCAAGATGCATGCACAGTGACTAAATCTTTTAAATCACTTATAGGCTGACAGAAACCACTGAAATGGCGTGTGTCCAAAAGTTTAACTCTCACTTTCATTTGCCTGAAAATACCATCAATTTTCATTTTGCTTAGTTTGTCTTTTGCTTTCATGCCTTCTGAGTCATTTCTAGAAGCATACCATGTATCAAACAACCTCACCGTTTTATGGTTTGAGACTACATAGTAGAAACCTGGATTGATGGGAATAACTTCATCAAATGGGTAACCATTATAAATGTCACTGCCTATCTGCATGTCTTCATCATTGTAAGTTAATTTTGAGAATGGATTCTGCAGCCACAGGACGTCCAAGTCTGTATAAACGAAGTTGTATCCAAGCTTTAGTGCATCACCAAGGAAGTGAACCGTCTGCCACATAATTTTATTAAATTCTTCCTTTGTAAATGCCTCAATTTTAGAAAAGTTAACCCCCTTTGTAACTAGCCGAAAGCAATGTAATTTTAATTGCTTGCATCGATTAAGGGCTGCATGATCAACTGCCACAAATAGGACATGGTTAATCAATGATTTGGTACCCACACCTTGATTTAGACTTTGGAGGAAGAGGTCAAGCAAGCCATTCTCCTTTGAATGGGATTTGTGCAGCATGCTTATGATCAAGGTTTTGTTTTGCATTGAAGCTTTCTTTAGACTTTTCTTTATCTCATATTTGGAGACGTCTTTCTGCAAGATGACACCCTTGTTAATGTTATTTCAATTCACTAACCAATCCCGTACGCAGTAATATACAAATCTAATTATTATCTATTTTTCTAGACATTCTAGCATTGTGAAATGTTTTCATTGTTATCACATATCTACCAAGTTATAATACACAAATACCAATTCTCTTTGTCCCTTTAACTTCTTAAAGTTATATATGATGCTGATGGACACAATCAGACACAGATACATGAATTAAAGTTGCAGTAATGCTAACAAACAATACAGTCAAATCTATGAACAAACCAAATAATTTCAACTGCTCTGCACGCATTTCTTTTTGTGTAAAACCGTCTTAAACGATAGTTTATGAGCATGATACAGTTTATGTGAAGATCGACAACAAACGAATGCATGCATGATAGCGTGATATGATAGAATTTAAATTTCAGCTTACCATCCAACCTTCACGACAAGCTTTATGTTCAGGCCAATTGGCAACTGATGAGCTGTTAAATCGTTTCCAAAACTCTAGAGTAGCACTAAGATCAGAAAGCTTAGATTTCACAATGCGGCAACAGTTGGCATGCACAGTCCTCACTTTTCTAATATCTCTGCTATCTTGACAGAATCCGCTGAAATAAACAGTGTCCAGGAACCTCACTTTCATACCCAGCATTTCAAATGCTCCATTATGTGCCATTATAGTAAGCACGTCTTGCTCTTTCAAACCAACTGCATTATTTCTATTTCCATACCAATCTTTGTATAAAGATATGGTTTTGTTATTGGATACTACGAAATAGAACCCAGTGTTCAAGGGGTTTGATACGTTATATGGATTGCCGTCGTACGTATCGCAGCTTATTTGCATGTCGTCCCCATGTCTCAGTTCCGAGAAAGGGTTTCTTAACCATAACACATCCATATCCTGATAATAGAAAGAGGTTAGAAAAACATGGTAAAATGATCAAATATCATACTAAATCTGTCAAATTTATTGAATTTGAGTCCGAGTTTTTGTAGCTGTTGCTAATGGACTATTTCCAAGTCAGCTGGTTGAATAAATGTCCAAAGTGTTATTTTTTGCCATTCCCCTGTTTTCTTTGATCATTACACTCATTAAAATATTGTTTACCAATTTCCAGTGCTTACGTATAAATGGATATTTCTTTAATGAAGTAACTAAAAATATAAAAATAAGAAAGTCAAAAGCAAAAGAAATTGTGGATCATTTTAATTTCTGAACTTATTCTGGAAGATTGCCAGTGAACAGAAATGCACCATGTGTGTGTGCGCGCACGTATACCCATTTTTGTCAGTACTTTAGATTACATTTCTTCAGTCTATCAAATGTAAACTAAAACTCAAAATATCAGTCGAAATATTTAAAATATAATATTATTTATTTTCAGTAAATTGTTATTTACATTTTTCATGTTTGTAGTTAACGTTTAATATCATGTACAAAATTCAAAGAATGTTAATATGACTTTATGAACAGAAATAATAACTTTACTTGATGTATGAGATCAGTTGATGCAAATAAGTAGTAATAATAATAATAATAAAAAAAAAAAAAAAAAAAGGAAAGCATCATAGTAAAAACTAGATAACAATGAACTTGTTATGGTTATGGTTATGATGTGAGACTATTTATTCAAACGGTCGTTTCTATCTTAACAACATACAAGACAATCCTGCATAACAAGCTGCAAATTGTTTGATGGGATGTCGAATTTTTTGATATTAATCGTAATTAATATGGAAATGGATTGATTAGCAATAAGGGTAAATTTGTTGTCTAGAAGACTGATAAGTATGAGAATGAAAATCCCCTTGAATTAGCGTGTTTCTGAAGACGGACAGTTCTCAGGGTTTATGGGAGGAAGGGGAATGATAATGGAATGATGCTAGGAATAATCCAAATAATGCCATGTTGCCTGAAGTTGATCTTTTATACGTGGGTTGAACACATTTACTAATTTTTGAAGCATTATGATAAGTGTATCCCACGATATGATAGAGTTGCCAAAGAGGTGGTTCGATATAGGGTGTTATTCAACCTTCCTAAAGTATATCAATAAAGCTACTCAAACCGAAATATAGTATGTCAAATAATGCTACTGAGACACAAAATGCGGAGGTCCCACCCTCCTATAAGATAATTTTACACTATTACCCCATGAATTAAGGACTTACCACTGATTCGTATCTTCTAACCGAAACTTTGTCGGTCCGTCTAGCAAAGCTCAAAGTATATTGTGCCCAATATGTGTGTGTGTGTATATATATATATATATATACATATATATATATATATATATATATATATATATATATATATATATATATATATATATATATATATATATATATATATGATACCATGTACAATGATGGATTGAAATTTAGGTAGTCTTTACTAAAATATACCCACTTTAACCGTTTACAAGATACTGGACTTACAGTGAATATGAAGCTGTAGCCAAGTCTGAGAACATCACCAAGAAACTTGGTTCTTCTCCACATCATCTTAATAAAATTCTCAGACATGTAAATCACCTCTTCAGATAGATCAACATCTTCGGTCACAAGCATGTAGCAATGGAGTCCTAAAAGCTTGCATCGTTCAAAAGCAACCTTATCGACCGCCACCAGAAGAAGATGTTTGATTAAGAATTCAGTATCCTCCCCTTCACGAAGACTTCTAAGGAAGAGGTCGAGCAGTCCATTCTCTTCTGCATATGCTTGGTTCAGTACGCTGATGATTACCGTTTTGTTTCCCATTGATGCTTTTTGTAAAGCTGTTTCTAGATCTTCAGTCTGCTCAATTTCTGTCTGTACTTGTACAAATATTATATGGAATAGTTAGTATTTATGTTTTGGGAATTTGATTGTATAGGTACAGTTGGCTGGATTGCTTCCTGAAATATATTTGGTTTATTTGTAAACTGTTGTTTTTGCTAACTATTTGGAGTATGTGGAAATGTTTTACCCTTGGCCAACTATCCATGTGCTATACCTGGTTCAGGTAAGAATTAATGGAACATAATGCCGTTTTTGTTTGTCTCTATATATAAACTCGAGAATGCTAGAAAGGTAGGCTTTTTTGGCAGGAAATTTGACAAAAATCAAATTTACAGCTGAATTAAATGAAAACAAAATAAATCAACCCCCCTTGAATTTAGGTAATTCCTTGACATCTCTGACACCATTTTTTTTCAGGTTTTGTAGCAAGACTCATATAAACTATAAACATAAACTTCATTGTTAACTTGTTCCAAATTTAGAATTAAAAAGTAAAATTATAACTCCAAAATTTCAAACTTTGCATGCGGAAAGTTCAAATTTTTACAAAAGAAATCGTAAGGTCAGAACTGAAATACTAAACAAATGACATTTAATAAGCATTAGCATATTACATCTCCATTTAATTAAATTTATGTTGTCAACAATAACATTTTTGTAACTTTAAAATCTGTACGCTTAGCAAATGTTTGAAATGTTCAAAACCGGATGCATTCATTGCATTCAACTATACACAATCAAAATTTAGAACCTTAAACCAACAGTATAAAAAAGGATGTACTATCAAAGGGTATTAAATTTTTCCAAATTCAATGATATTTTATTTCTTACAGAAAATCTAGAAATAAAATCTAAAATCATTCTAAATACATGGATCTTCTTTGAACTCGTTTAAAAATCCCATTAAATTCTGATTGACCAATTAGCAAACTCAATCGAATCAAATCCTTGTTAGTCAAGCAACTTTAAAATAAATATTTAAAACATATGTTTTCTTCCATTTCCTTGCAACACATAAACATTGCATGATACATTTCCCATGATCACCTTCCAAACGTATGAACAATGGTGAAATCATATGTATACACTTCAAAAACCTGAATAAATAAACAAAATATTAAGACAAATAACTTACTGAATTACAGAATGTTTTAATACCACAGATGCTATCAGGAAAGGAAGGCATCAGCAAAACGCTGCTAAATATGACCGCAAAAGCCATGAAGGAGGCGACAATCATCACTGGCGCTGATCCACTGGCGATGCAGTTATAATATCGATCATACTTCACCATTTTGGATTTTTCTCTAACGAAATTCAGCCAACTTATTTAGTTAAATGGAGTCACGGTATTATTGTGAATGTACGAATGAAAGTCCCTCGGTAATGCATAGAAATTTCGTGAAGAAAATTGGAAGAAAAACCCCTTTGAGTTTTCTTGGTTGCGAATTTAATAAGGCTCTGTCGTGGGTTACAAATATATGGCAGTTTGATACTGTATTTATTGATGACAAAAGGAGAGGAGTGACTGATTGAATAGTTATAATGAGGATCATATCATGTAACTGATATGTAAGATATGCAATTTATATTTGATAAGCAATGAATAAGTGCATGCTCTATAGTTAGCAGGGTCAATGAGTCATTAATGGCATTCCTGATTTTGCTTGAGGAATCCATAGCCTTAATTGATTTTCATCCCAGGTCATTCTTGTTTTCTTTTCTGTCAATTGCTTCTTAACTCTCTGCTCAGTATAATATCATTAATTATGGATTCTTTTATTGATAGTTTGGGTAATATCATTTTAAAATATTCAAAACATCATTGTCAAAAAGGATAGTAAATTAAATCTTTAAAGTTAAATTAATTAATAATTGTATAAATTTATGCAATTGTTCAGTGAATAGTTGTAGGTATTTATATAATTCTATTAAAAAAATACATAAATTTCTACAGCTATTTAGCGAAAATTTACGGAAATTTCTGCAATTATTCATCAAAAAAAATGTAAATTTCCATAATTTTTCACAGAAAAATTGCAAATAATTATGCGATTTTTGGACATAATTGCATAAATGTTTGTAATTAATCATTGAATAATTGCATAGTCTTGTGCAGTTTTTATATGTAATTAATTAATTCTAGTGACCTAATTTGTAATATATTTTTAGGAAGGAGTTTACGTGCATTAAGTTTGATTTCAAGGACCTGAGCATAATATTCATTTTTTTTTCTTTGTTTGGCTTGATTTTACAAATTTGTCATGCACATAGCCCGATTTTAAACTTAATTACAAAGACAACGCTGTTTTGACAAACTCAATGCTGAATTGGACAAAATACATTGATATCATTTGAAGTGATGCTAATGTATGTATGTATGTGTGTGTGTGTATCTATATATACATATATATATATATATATATATATATATATATATATATATATTTGTAAACTTCATTGGTTGCAGTGCTAAATATAAAATTTTCCATAGTGGCGCTATTTCAGGTGGCCCTTGTGATTCTTTTTTTTTTAATTCCAAACTCTTACATTTGCTTCAATGTGAATTTAACAAATAATGATAATGGTGGTGTCATTTCAAATGACGTGAGTATAATATGATCAATTCACCATTGAGTTGGCCGAAACATAAATGTGCTTGTAATTAGTTTTGAAACTATGCAAAAATGTAAAAAAATTACAAAACAAGGCAAAATTGACAAAACAAGGCAAAAGTGACCTGAGCCTCTCCATGTGCTAGTCTGCATTTACTTAGGAAGGGATGAAATTGATAAATCCACACGTTTGGATTTTCAATTTATGTCGTGTAGGATAAACGTTTCTAATGTATGTCAAAATTTGGATAATTATATATAGCGATGTACATCAAAATTTGCCTATTTTTGATATCCAATATTTTTATTAATAAATAATTTTTATTGTTTACTAAAAATGGCACTAGCGATATTATTGTTTTAATCGAATTCAAACATTGGTTAAGAGGCGGGGGAATAATTTTAAAGGGGCTCTAGCTTAATTTTAATTTTAATTTTTGTTATGAGAGTTTAGATTATTTAAAAAAAACGAAAAGGAGATCAAAATGCCCCTGACTCATCACTTATAGTAAAATCTAACGTACTAAATTCAGTGCAAATTACAAACACGTGCTTCTAGAAATAAAAAAACAATTGCAAACAAAAAAAAATTCGTTGACAAAATAAACAATAATATAAAATATGTAGCATGTTAGACTAAACTTTTTGTTTCTACATTTAATTTAAATTGAACATATCAATTCAATATGAAATTACAATTAATTACCTGATTCGATATCTTTCAATCTCCCACGAAACTTTCTTGTATCTCTATTACATTAATTATATCCATTTTTGTTTTTATGTTCAGCGTTAAATTGTAAGTATTAATTATGGTTTAGGTTTTATCGTTATCATTAATGAGGATTATAAGGGTTAATATCAAAATTTTAATTTATGTATTTAAGGGGAGGCTAATTTATTTTGTACCCCCCATAATAATTATACATTAAATTACAATTGATACCCCCCAACCAAATGTGGAGTCCTATTACAATCCTCATTTTTTATACCAAACATTGAACAAACCATTTAAGGCAATATAATTGTTGTTTGTGTTATGCTTTAATATTATATAATTTTGATTATCTTAGAGAATAACACCATCTCCACTTTCATTATTGTCCCTTCCGTGTCCATTGTCCTAAGTAGATGCCATGGTAGTCTATAGTTAGGGTCGAGACTGGGTTTATGTATTAATATATCTTTTCTTACTGGCAATAATGATAATAAGTTGATCACACGTTCAAAGATTCGCCAATTTGACAATCCATGATATAAGAAGTTGATTTGGACACAAAATCAATAGTACAAAGAGGCACAATATATAAATTATACATAAATACACACACGCATATACATATACCTGCACATAATTTTTGAACATGTTAGGATCACTTAAATTAAACCAATTTTTGTAGAAATGATTTTAGGTTATGTAATAACGTATATGTAGATTTTCTTTTGATTTTAAGCCGTGTAGATTGAAAATTTTATTAGGATTACATAAATGCACATATACTGAATACAAGAAATATTTGTACAAATTATCCTAACATGTAATAACATGTTAGGATTACATGAATGCACATATATACGGAATACAAGAAATATTTGTAGAAATTATCCTAACATGTAATAACACGTTAGGATTACATGAATGCACATATACCAAATACAGGAAATATTTTTTGTAGAATATTAGATAAGATTAATTCTTCAAGGCACGAAAGAATCGTTATCTTTCAAGAATATTTTCCCTTCTTTATCACAATGGGTTGAATGAAAACTTTCTTTTAGGATGCATTGAGGATTATTTGTGCAAGTTGTGATTACCTGCACCGATCATAACAACACTCAGAAGTTTTATCTGATGATGCTTATTTGTTTCGATATTTTGAATGTGAAAAGAAAAGTGATTCTCTACGTTGATGGAATATATACTTATAGAGGGAATGAAACATTTGTTTGTCTATATGTGCCTTTTGTGTTGAATGGTTGTGACCGTTAGAAAACAGATATTACTGTTGGCTTTTGAATTTGAATTCAATAGCCATTCAAAAAACATAACATTCCAGAGGGGGTGATGCTAATGTATGTATGTATGTGTGTGTGTGTGTGTATATATATATATTTGTAAACTTCATTGGTTGCAGTGCTAAATATAAAATTTTCCATAGTGGCGCTATTTCAGGTGGCCTGTGTGATTCTTTTTTTTTTTTTTTTAATTCCAAACTCTTACATTTGCTTCAATGTGAATTAAAAAAATAATGATAACGGGGGTGTCATTTCAAATGACGTGAGTATAATATGATCAATTTACCATTGAGTTGGCCGAAACATAAATGTGCTTGTAATTAGTTTTGAAACTATGCAAAAATGTAACAAATTTACAAAACAAGGCAAAATTGGCAAAACATCTTTAGTTTATTAGTTTTAATGGAATACACCACCAATTATACTTAAGTATAATGAGCCTCTCCACGTGCTAGTCTGCATTTACTTAGGGAGGGATGAAATTGATAAATCCACACGTTTGGATTTTCAATTATGTCGTGTAGGATAAACGTTTCTAATGTATGTCAAAATTTGGATAATTATATATAGCGATGTACATCAAAGTTTGCCTATTTTTGATATCCAATATTTTTATTAATAAATAATTTTTATTGTTTACTAAAAATGGCGCTAGCGATATTGTTGCTTTAATTGAATTCAAACATTTGTTAAGAGGGGGGGGGTAATTTTAAAGGGGCTCTAGCTTCTTTTTTTGTTATGGGAGTTTAGATTATTTTAAAAGAAAACGAAAAGGAGACCAAAATGCCCCTGACTCCTTACTTATATTAAAATCTAACGTACTAAATTCAGTGCAAATTACAAACACGTGCTTCTAGAAATAAAAAAACAATTGCAAACAAAAAAAAATCGTTGACAAAATAAACAATAATATAAAATACGTAGCATGTTAGACTAAATTTTTTGTTTCTACATTTAATTTAAATTGAACGTATCAATTCAATATGAAATTACAATTAATTACTTGATTCGATATCTTTCAATCTCCCACGAAACTTTCTTGTATCTCTATTACATTAATTATATCCATTTTTGTTTTTATGTTCAGCGTTAAATTGTAAGTATTAATTATGGTTTAGGTTTTATCATTATGATTAATGAGGATTATAAGGGTTAATATCAGAATTTTAATTTATGTGTTTAAGGGGAGGCTAATATATTTTGTACCCCCCATAATAATTATACACTAAATTACAATTGATACCCCCTAACCAAATGTGGAGTCCTATTACAATCCTCATTTTTTATACCAAACATTAAACAAACCATGTAAGGCAATATAATTGTTGTCTGTGTTATGCTTTAATATTATATAATTTTAATTGTCTTAGAGAATAACACCATCTCCACTTTCATTATTGTCCCTTCCGTGTCCATTGTCTTATGTAGATGCCTTGGTGGTCTACAATTAGGGTCGAGACTGGGTTTACGTATTAATATATCTTTTCTTACTGGCAATAATGATAATAAGTTGATCACACGTTCAAAGATTCGCCAATTTGACAATCCATGATATAAGAAGTTGATTTGGACACAAAATCAATAGTACAAAGAGGCATAATATATAAATTATACATAAATACACACACACATATACGTATACCTGCACATAATTTTGAACATGTTAGGATCACTTAAATTAAACCAATTTTTGTTGAAATGATTTTAGGTTATGTAATAACGTATATGTAGATTTTATTTTGATTTTAAGCCATGTTGGTTGAAAATTTTATTAGGATTACATAAATGCACATATACTGAATACAAGAAATATTTGTACAAATTATCCTAACATGTAATAACATGTTAGGATTACATGAATGCACATATATACTGAATACAAGAAATATTTGTAGAAATTATCCTAACATGTAACAACATGTTAGGATTACATGAATGCACATATACTGAATACAAGAAATATTTGTTGTAGAATATTAGATAAGATTAATTCTTCAAGGCACAAAAGAATGTTTATCTTTCAAGAATATTTTCCCTTCTTTATCACAATGGGTTGAATGAAAACTTTCTTTCAGGATGCATTGAGGATTATTTGTGCAAGTTGTGATTACCTGCACTGATTATAACAACACTCAGAAGTTTTATCTGATGATGCTTATTTGTTTCAATATTTTGTATGTGAAAAGAAAAGTGATTCTCTACGTTGATGGAATATATACTTATAGAGGGAATGAAACATTTGTTTGTCTATATGTGCCTTTTGTGTTGAATGGTTGTGACCGTTAGAAAACAGATATTACTGTTGCCTTTTGAATTTGAATTCAATAGCCATTAAAAAAACATAACATTTCAGAGGGGGTGCTGCCTCTTAGACCCCTACGATCTGGCCGGGCAGATTGAACCCCCGTTAGCGTGGGCGTTACCCCCGCACTCCACCTTGAAGGGTTTGCACTCCCTTTGGACCTCCCTCCATAGAGGATAACCTTTGACAAAATTTTTGAAAAAAATTTCAACAATATTGGGCAGATGCATGGGTTTATGGAACAATACACGTCTTACCTATGCCCAATAAGTTAAAACACTAGTAATATATCCAACTACAAAGGTGTAGTAAGATATGCGGTATTGACATGCCTTTCGAAGAGGCGTCAAGTTAATGGAGATTCATAATTAAGGCTATTCTACGTCAAAAACAAATTTAACTCAGTATAAAATCTGGTTCAGCCTAACTCCAAATCGGTCAGGCAACTTGAAGTCAAGCAACTCGAAAGCGAAATCCGGTTCGACCATACATTCGGTTCAACCAAGCAGAAGAGTGAAGTTCCAGATCGATAAAAGCCCGATTCGACAAATCTAGATGAAGGGAATTCTGCTTTGGCCTACATCTGGTTAAACTATGCCGAAATGGACTCATGTCGAACCAGATTGGCAATTAGACACGACGTAACCCACTCGTTCCATTACTTTTATTTTCCCGCTCGCGTTCCATGCTGAACCAGATCTGTATATCAACTATAAATAACCCTCGGGGAATCTAGAAAGGGGTTCTGACTTCTCTTACGCCATTTTATTTATTGTAATTGTGTTGTACTTGGGATTCCATCATTCCCAACTCTAGTAATATCAATTTATAGTAAATACCAAGAGAAGTTATAAAGTGAACGTAGGAAATTCATGCCGAACCACTATAAATTGATGTGTTCCTCATTTTCATTAACTGCTTAATTCATTTTATTCTCTTCACTAGAATTTTTAGGTGTTTAGATGATTTTTAGTGCAAACATTTTGGTGCTTTTACTGAGAAATTTGAATTCTCACCATTTAAGATCTTTTAATCCACTTTTTATGACACCCCACATCCGTTAATGTCACTCTTTAACAAAATGTATTAAGTTCCGTAAAACGTTATAGGTAAACAGAATAGAATCTCACAAGACAGATATATAAAATAGCAGTGGGAAATTAAAACTTTATTTTTCAACAGAAAACATCGTGGTCTCAAAATCCAGTTGCAACATCAGACTGAAATACTGGAACAAAATACATCAAATAAAAACATCTGTCTTACACTAAAACCTATCAGAGTACAGAAACGAAAAATCACAATCCCCATAAGTAGCCATAAACAAGTAGACAAGTATTCAAAGCTATACATCGAAGCTGTAACACCCCGTAATTTTGAAATATTGAAATGAAAAATTAAAGAATACTTAATTTTTAGAACAAAAATTAAGGGAAACGGGCTACGCTATTGCGTTCATCTCGGAATTATGCTTGGGATGGAGTCCGAGTTTGCGTAAATCTGACATCGTATAAAGAAGTTATGAAGCTTAGAAGATTTTAGTTTAAAGCAAAATTTAATTAAATAATAATTAAATAACTAGAGCAGTTCAAAATTCGAAATCCAACCCAAAATAGTTAAGCGGGAAATTCTCGCTCATGCGTGTTGACCCCCCCAGGGGGAGTCAACCACCCCATAGGGGTGTCTACTGGGGAGACTACTGGGGAGTCGACCCCCCATAGGGTGTTGACCCCTATCGGCTAAATCTGTATCTGACAACGTGTTTTTCTGAGAATGGCTGGATGACGTGTTTTTTTGGTCTGGATGGTTTGGATGGTCCCTAATCAAATCTAAGGGTCCTAATTCACCTAATACGCCTATAAATAAACAACTGAACCTAATCCTAATCTCATTGTATGTTTCAACCCTAGCCTCCATGCTGCTCTAATCTAAACTAGCCTTTCTTCTCCACCAAAACAAATCAGATTAGGAGCATTCCAATTGGAAGATTAGATCTACAAACAATCAAAGTAGAGATTACTAAAGATCAGATTTGCTACAACAACGCATAATTCTCTTTTCTAAGAATCCTATCGTTGTGAGTCTACGTCACTTTCACATATAATTGAATTAAAAAGTAATTGCGATAGGATTGTAAATTGGGTCTAATGTATATGCCTGTAAATAAGATGAATCATATCCAGTTTTGTAATTTGTTATCCTTCAGATTCATACCCAATTGCTATTATCATATGCCTGTCTGATCTATTTTGTCGTTATTCATTTCACATGCCTATTTATATGTTTATGCCAATTTAATTGTTTTTATTCTCTCCTTCTTCTTTCCCTTTTTCCTTTTGATATTAGGCTAACTTCGAGCCTAAGCATATTGCGTTGAGATTTACGTACGAATAACGTTGGAATGATTGGGAAAAGTTTGGGAAATATGTAATAAAATGAGAATATTGGCATGAATTTTTGATGAATATGGAAATTGGTTTGGGCATAATTGAGTATAATTTGTATACATGAGATTTGACATAAATTGTTAATAACTATGAAAATTGGTTTGGGCATAATTTGGCATAACTTGTACACATGAGACTATATGCATAATTTGGATTTAAAATTATAAACATAATTTAGATTGGAAATTATGGGTAATTGGAATATGTTATAATCCTAGATTTGAAATTGGGACTTGAATCAAGAAAGTGATAATGAACACCTAAGACACGAGGTTAGATTTTAGATTGCAGTATAAGCCTGCCCGAAATCGCCGACATATCCAACAACCGCAAAACAGTAATCTAATGTGAGAGGTCAAAGGCAGAAATTAAATGCGTAATAATGTAAAGACACGAGGTTAGGTTCAGATTGCGGTATAAGCCTGCCCGGAACCGTCCGACATATCCAGTAATCACAAAACGACAATCTAATGTGGGAGGTCTTGCAAGATTACGGTTATAATGAATTAATGAACACTTAACCAAGATAAGACATGTGGTAAGACATGGGAATGATAAAAGGGTTAAGTGGGTAACATGGGTAGCATGTGAAACATAATTAAAGCACTTAACCAAGATGAGACATGTGATTAGACATGGGGACAAAGAGGAGTTAAGTGGGAATTCCTAGTAGGGACCAAGCTTAGGAGGGAAGCTTGTGTCAATTGTGTGGACCCTTTTCAACCAGTAACCCATTTTAGAATCTATATGTGCTCGAACGAGGTCGAGGACAGGGACACACTTATTGGGGTTGATTGTAAGAGGTCAATAAAGAGTTAGCGATGACAGTGCAAGTCCAACAGAGTCATGTGCGTGTCTGGGTCCGTGCTGGTATGTAAGACGTTGTTGCATCGTGTAGGTATAAGCTGTGCATTTCAGTAGTATCGGGGTTTCCACCTTAAGAAGTGATACACCCTATTGTGGGACCAGCACAGGTATCTACGTGGTTAGGGAGCCGATCGAATGGGAAGGGTAGTGGGTTGTAATAACTCGGAAATGCGAGCCAGTTTAAAATTTTTATTTTGGCAATTTTAGTGAATTTTGAATATTTAAAATAGATTATTTTAAATAATCTCGACGAGAAATTTATTTTGAATATAAATCGACGTATATATTTATATATGTCGTCGTTAGGATGTAAATAATTATATATAATTATAAATAGAATTGGAAATGGCGCGGTAGTTTGATAATTCGATTTCAAACTTCAATTGAACGTACCGGGTGCAAAACAATCCGGATTTTAGTGAAACCAAAAATAATGGGGTCTATTTGTGAATATCTTTCCAACGAATCCGAAAAATTGAAATTTCATAGCGGGGATCAAAAGATATGTCCAGTTGAAAATTCTGAATAGTCGCTATGGAATTCAGGCCCTTAAAAATTGACATTTTGCAAGTGACCTCGGATTTCGACGAAAACATTTTTGTTGGATCCGCAGTGTCAAATAATTGCTAGATTCCAAATTTCATAATTTTTCGAATCAATATCTGAGCGTGGCGAAGGGAAACGCTTTGACCAGTTTCAGTTGATTTTAATCGACTAGAAAATGGCCATTTTTCTAACGGTCTCAGAATTCGATGAAACTAGTTTTGTTAGGACCGTATTGTCAATACGAAGCTAGAAAATATTTTTCTGGAATTTTTCGAGTTAGTATGTGACCCCAATAAATTGAAATACGCGTTTAAATTCATATATATATAGAGTTATATGTAGATTTTGACGGAAACTGGTTCAAACGATCGAATCAGCTTGCGATACATATCCCATTGTGTTCGGAATGGGGGTAAAACGCTATGGACGACAGGCGGTGGGTTCGATTCTGATGTCGATAGAAAATGTTACTTTATGAGAATATAAATTAAAAGTAAATAATAATAAAAAAGTGTCAACCCTTCATCCCCTTAACCCGCTCTGGCCCCCCTCTCTCGTTTTCAATCGGAACAGGACAAAATTAAAAAAAAAGGAGAAGAAGACGGACGGAGCCCCTCGCGCGATCAACGCCGCCACCCCCGGAGGACCCCCGCCGCCGTCGATCTCCGGCAGACCCCCCCCTCGCCCTCACGTCTCGCTCCTCCTCCCCCTCTTGAAAACCGCACCCCCTTCCACAACCGTACCCCCCGACGCACCCATCCTCCCTCCGCCGCCATCAGACCCCATCGCCGAGCTCGCCTGAGCCGTCTCCCCCTCCGACGAACTACAGTTTCCCTCCCCCTCTCTTGCTAGCACCTGTAAGCGTTTTACTTATTTATATAGCTTTGTTTTATAATTTCATTTATATATAATAATATGATTTTGATGTTAATAAAAAGGGGATTTATATGTAAGAAGAAAGATTGAATTTTTATAAAAAGATTAGAGTTTTAAAAAGAAAAGGATTTGCTTTTTGAAAACAGAAAAGATAGGATTTTTATTTACAGAAAAGATAGGATTTTTATTTACAGAAAAGATAGGATTTTTATATATTGAATAGCGAAGTAAAAATTTGATTTTTATATATTGAATAGCGAAGTAAAAATTCGATTTTTATATATTGAATAGCGAAGTAAAAATTCGATTTTTATATATTGAATAGCAAAGTAAAAAATTCAATTTTTATATATTGAATAGCAAAGTAAAAATTCGATTTGTATATATTGAATAGCGAAGTAAAAATTCGATTTTTATATATTCAATAGCGAAGTAAAAATTCGATTTTTATATATTGGATAGCAAAGTAAAAATTCGATTTTTACATATGTAGAGAATACGGGCAACGAAGGTGATAAAAAGACGAGAACGATGAAGATTTCTATCAATGAAGAGTCGTGGTATTGGATAGCTATTGGTGAGAACTTCTCACCATTCAATTTCTTTTTCTAGTTATATATATATATATATATATACTAGGATGCAGACGGTGTTTAGTAGCACCCGACACCCGTCATCCACAGACCATGGATGACTTGTTTGTTAATTGTTTGGTTGTGTAGTTGGTTAGATTATTTGGTTTGAATTGAATTGTTTGGTGAAATGAAATAGATTTGATTGATGTGTGAATGGCGTGGGCCTTCACTAGACCGGGGATAAGGCTAGGCCTCGTCCCGTTTCTAGTATCGTGCCGTTATGCCGCCGAAATTTTCTAAAATATGTTAGAAAAATAAAAATATCATTTTTATTGTGTAAATGAACTGAATAGAAATTCATGTGTTGAAATAAAATATTTTATCGTTAAAAATATAATTTTTAACGTGGAAGTGAATAAAATAAGATATTCATTTACAAACCGGACGGTTTGTTTATGTACACCTATTTGAAGGACATTGATTGGGACGATAAATTTTACACATCGCCCAACTGCACAAATAAAATATGTGTATGTTGATTTGAAACCCCACACGGGTGTTGGGATGAAATTTGAAGTTCACTCATCCTGATTGATTAAATATGTCGATCGATTGATTGACAGGCTGTTATAAGCATTAGATATCTATATTAGATGCTTATACGGTGTAGTGCACTTTGGTTGATGGTTGATTATTTTTCAATGCTATTATATACGTGTGATGTATGAAAATCCATATAATTAACATTATATGGTGATTGTTTGGGCCTCATTCCAATTTGAAAAATAAAGAATATTATAAAATAAAGGTTCATGTGTTGACAGTACTCATCCGTTGAGATTAGTCATGTGTTGAACGAAATATTTTAATAATAAAAATATTTGAAATAGAAATATTTGAAGTAGAAATATTTGAAGTAGAAATATTTGAAATAGAAATATTTGAAGTAGAAATATTTGAAGTAGAAACATTTGAAGTAGAAATATTTGAAATAGAAATATTTTAAATAGAAATATTTGAAGTAGAAATATTTGAGGTAGAAATATTTGAAAACGAAATATTTGAAATAGAATATTTGAAAATAGAAATATATGAAGCCGTGTTGATTAGATTGACGCCATTTTGACGTGAACGATATTTATATCGATTTTATTCATTTTGAAATGAATATTGAAAAACGATTTCGAAATGAATTGAATATAAAACGATTTCGAAATGAATTGAATATGAAACGATTTCGAAATGAATTGAATATAAAACGATTTCGAATTGAATTGAATAGAAAACAAATTTGATTTTAATTGAATATATAACAAATTGAATTCGAATTGAATATATAACGGATTTGATTTCAATTGAATATACAACGAATTTGATTCAAATAGATAACGAAATGAATTTGATTTGAATAGAAAACCAATTTGAATTGAATTGAATAGAAAACCAATTTGAATTGAATTGAATAGAAAACCAATTTGAACTGAATGGAATAGAAAACCAATTTGAATTTGAATTGAATTGAAATTTGAATTGAATAAAAATGAATTTTAAAACGAATTTATAAGGAAAAATTCAATTTTGATTTGAATTGAAATGGAAGTTGAAATTGTTTTTGAAACGAAATTAAAACTATTTATATAATTCGTTTTAAATAGAAATCGACGAAATATATATTATATATATTATATATATATATAATATAACGGCCTGAATAGAACGAGCCGCGCCGTGGCAGTTCGTAAATTTCGACCATTTATTCCAAACGAACATTACGGGAGATCCGACCGACGGATTCTCCTAAAACCGGAACCGTTGGGTTCGTATCGAAAAGAGCTTTCTAACGAATATTATAAATTTGAAATCTAACGGTTGGATTTGGAGTTATGTCCAAATCAAATTCGAAAAAGGTCGCTGTAAGTGCAGTTCGATGGCCGATGATGGAAATTGACTGTACGGGCCTTGATAAAATTATTAAAAATGTCAATAATTTGTGTAAAATCATAAGAAATGATTTGGGAAAAATTGGGATGAAAAACCCCATATTTGAAAAGATAAAAATAGATTTTTATCGAAATGAACTAGTTTTGAACTAAAATTAAAACCTATTTATTTTTAAATAAATAAAATGGAACTGAATTAGAATTGATTCGTGGGTTTATCGTGAACAGTGTTTTAAATAACACTAGTTCTTTAACCCGATAATAAATAGGATATGATTTGGGTTTATCATGAACTGTGTTTTAAATGACACTAGTTCTTTAACCCAGTAAAAGGAGTTTTAATGAATCTGAATTTAGATTGAAACGTGAATTGATAATCTAAATTATCAAATTTGGCAAATAAGCGAGAATGGAGTATCACCAGTTTTGCTCCAAAGCGATAGTTAAATTTTTAATTAGATTTGAACGTGAAATGGTAATTAATTTTACCGATAACACAGTGGTGTTAGATATGGAGTATTACCAGTTTTGGTTCATGGGATGAATAGGTTGGGATTGGGAAATAAAATAAATAATTACTTCGGTGTGGTTTGCTAATCTCGACTAGTTTGGAAAACCATAATTAGGTTTGAAATGACATCCAAAGGAAGATTAAAGGATAAATCTTAAAGAATTTATCTTGGATAAAATTAATGGGAACCCTTCCCTAAGAATTGAAATTTAGAAACTAGCTGAAGGTTAGTTAAGAAGAATGGTTTCCTGGATATTGATATAATGTTGGTTTCGGCCTTCGGGGTTAATATTTGGGGAATTGCTCTCTTACTGATTTACGGTTAGTAACTAATGAATTGGAATGAGGCATATGTTGTGTTTGTGAAACATTTATTTTTAATATACGCGGGTTGTTCGGAAAGGCCGGGTTTATTCCCATTCTGAATAACCGATTCGACGATATGTCGAAGATGAAGACGGTGGTTGAAGACCGGAAGTCTTCACATCGTTTGGATAATTACTGACGATCCTGATTGGGCTGTACACCCAAAAGGATGGAAATAGTTGGTGGTCGTCCAGACGTACTTGGAGATGGATGGATATGCGAGGAAAGTGCCTCCGGTTTCGTTCAGACCTAGAACGGACTTGTAAATGGATGGTGTGTCTGACATTGTATTCCTTTATATCGTATTCGTTGATCTCTGCTAAATATATATCTATTTGGCGGTGGGGAATTTATTCTCTTGCTTAACGCCCTTCTCTGAGACATACGAGCTCAGAGGTTATATATTGGCAGAAATCAGTGGTACGATATGGATTGATAGTGTGGCATGCTGAGATGCAGTGATCTAGACTTTTGTTGAAAAGCAAAGTTTGGTGGATGATGATCAAAGCGCAGCTTTAATATAGCATGGCTTTGTGTATAGCGTTGATTCGCGAGCCTCACACCCCGGTATGGTGGTAAACTGGTGGTTTGGTCAATATGCTTTTTAGAGGATGGGCACCTTAGTGGTGTCGTGGATTCGGTCGACCGAGATGAGCTTAGTACTCAGGGATATATAGAGTAGGCGGTGTTTTCTCTCGCTGGGACGTAAGCCGCGGTAGTACTCTGGTCCCAAATGTGCGGATGTGCAGACGGTGTTTTCTCTTGTTAGGACGTAAGCCGTGGGGAATTGCATTACGCGATCGATCTTTCGAATCAGTAGCCACCATGATGGAAATCCAATTTCCGATACGTGTATTTCGGTTTTATTTGTAGAGCCTAGTATGGCGACATAGTGGGATGGGGCGCTTATGCACTTATAAAAGTATCAAATGATTTGTTTTAAACGTATCAAGCATTCTTGGCTATTATAAGGTAAAAACCCTATCCTCCGACTTGCGTTGCATTGTGTGATGGGACCTGGGTCTTATAATAGCTTCATTTTTCTTTATTTAGCATTACGTTGTTGTTTTATGCACTGGTGTTCTTGGGAGGAAACCCATTCCGTGTTATACGGCGTGGTCCCTTGATTTACCTAACTTTAAAAATAAAGATCAATAACTGTTTTAGTTCTCACACCAGTCACCTGACTGACCTGGAGTTTATTGTTTTAACCTAAACTCTAGGTGCCCCTATTTTCGACACGGGCAGCTAGTAGTTTTGGTTTTGCAGATTTATATTCACAGGATCCTGGTTTACAGCTGGAACGATATCCGGAAAGCTTTGTATCCGTATATCTCCTTCAGTTGTGTATCGTATTATTTTCCGCTGCTATGTAATTTATTGTAATCTCTGATATTTATCAAATGTAATTTATTCACTTATACTCTGTAAATTCTTGTATCTGATGGAATTGTTGTAATAACAATGAAACGTTCTTCCGTTTGCATTCTATTTTGTCTTGTCCTCACAGTAATTCGTTCTTTCTCATCTCTTCGGAGACCGGGGAAGTTTCGGTTCGCTTCATTTGGTATCAGAGCTTTGGTTTACAGAGCTCGAGAACAAGACACATTAGAACCATACGAAAGAATTCATCAGATATTGGATTAGTAATATCCAATTAGAATGACTCGTTAGAAATAGGATCAGTAGTATCCTAGAACGGGTGTGAAGAGTATATTTTTCAAATGAAAACAATTTTGTTTTGAAATTTAAATCGTTTTATACGTATTTGAATATTTATTTATTTTGAATTTGGACAATCCAATATATAAAGATTTTGCATATACGCGTAATGAACGTATATTCAAAGTTTTAATATACTGGATAGATATAGAATCACGTTCTAGCCGCCCGGAGATGGTACTGATAATTGTCATGACATCATCAGTATTTATATTCGAGTGACGAAGGTGTGATATCTATATATTTCCATTAGACTGGTGTGAGAACCAAAACTTATATAGATAGGATTATTTGTTGTGAATTGGCATCAAAAACATGATTTTCTTTATATATGTATCAAAATTATGAATTTGAAACGTTAATTCACTAATTGATTGATGGTTGTGTTGTTTGTTTATTTGTTTGATAACTTTGAACCATTTAGCCTAATAGAATCGAATATTGAATGGTATTGAAAATTGATCGCATTTGCTTGCATATACATGTACTTACATTGAACAGGTCATAGCAAGGAGGCTAGAGGAGAGAATAAAATTTGTTTGCCCGACAAATAGGTACATGTTTACTATAATTTACTGTATTGTTTGGGTGATGATGATTTTATGAGCCTATTGGCTAGCCGCTTGGCTTTTTCTTTTTCTTTTTGAGATCAGAAGGCCTGTATGGCAATTTTGGGATTTTCCCGTGGCTCCCGGTGCAAGGGAGGTTATGGCGAAATTTTTCGAAAATTTAGGGTGTTAGCCAAATTTTTGAAAATTTGAAAATTCTTAGAAACTGAAAAGTTGGAGAATGGAAGCCAGATCGAACGTAGAGATGATTAATCAAACCACATTCGGCTTTGTTCCTTTTCGGGGACGAAAAGTTTTAAGTGGGGGAGATTGTAATAACCCGGAAATGCGAGCCAGTTTAAAATTTTTATTTTGGCAATTTTAGTGAATTTTGAATATTTAAAATAGATTATTTTAAATAATATCGATGAGAAATTTATTTTGAATATAAATCGACGTATATATTTATATACGTCGTCGTTAGGATGTAAATAGTTATATATAATTATAAATAGAATTGAAAATGGCGCGGTAGTTCGATAATTCGATTTCAAACTTCAATTGAACGTACCGGGTGCAAAACAATCCGGATTTTAGTGAAACCAAAAATAATGGGATCTATTTGTGAATATCTTTCCAATGAATCCGAAAAATCGAAATTTCATAGCGGGGATCAAAAGATATGTCCAGTTGAAAATTCTGAATAGTCGCTATGGAATTCAGGCCCTTAAAAATTGACATTTTGCAAGCGACCTCGGATTTCGACGAAACCACTTTTGTTGGATCCGCAGTGTCAAATAATTGCTAGATTCCAAATTTCATAATTTTTCGAATCAATATGTGAGCATGGCGAAGGGAAACACGTTTGACCAGTTTTAGTTGATTTTAATCGACTAGAAAATGGCCATTTTTCTAACGGTCTCAGAATTCGATGAAACTAGTTTTGTTAGGACCGTATTGTCAATACGAAGCTAGAAAATATTTTTCTGGAATTTTTCGAGTTAGTATGTGACCCCAGTAAATTGAAATACGCGTTTAAATTCATATATATATAGAGTTATATGTAGATTTTGACGGAAACTGATTCAAACGATCGAATCAGCTTGCGATACATATCCCATTGTGTTCGGAATGGGGGTAAAACGCTATGGACGACAGGCGGTGGGTTCGATTCTGAAGTCAATAGAAAAGGTTACTTTATGAGAATATAAATTAAAATTAAATAATAATAAAAAAAAGGGTCAACCCTTCATCCCCTTAACCCGCTCTGGCCCCCCTCTCTCGTTTTCAATCGGAACAGAACAAAATTAAAAAAAAAGGAGAAGAAGACGGACGGAGCCCCTCGCGCGATCAACGCCGCCACCCCCGGAGGACCCCCGCCGCCGTCGATCTCCGGCAGACCCCCCCCTCGCCCTCACGTCTCGCTCCTCCTCCCCCTCTTGAAAACCGCACCCCCTTCCACAACCGTACCCCCCGACGCACCCATCCTCCCTCCGCCGCCATCAGACCCCATCGCCGAGCTCGCCTGAGCCGTCTCCCCCTCCGACGAACTACAGTTTCCCTCCCCCTCTCTTGCTAGCACCTGTAAGCGTTTTACTTATTTATATAGCTTTGTTTTATAATTTCATTTATATATAATAATATGATTTTGATGTTAATAAAAAGGGGATTTATATGTAAGAAGAAAGATTGAATTTTTATAAAAAGATTAGAGTTTTAAAAAGAAAAGGATTTGCTTTTTGAAAACAGAAAAGATAGGATTTTTATTTACAGAAAAGATAGGATTTTTATTTACAGAAAAGATAGGATTTTTATATATTGAATAGCGAAGTAAAAATTTGATTTTTATATATTGAATAGCGAAGTAAAAATTCGATTTTTATATATTGAATAGCGAAGTAAAAATTCGATTTTTATATATTGAATAGCAAAGTAAAAAATTCAATTTTTATATATTGAATAGCAAAGTAAAAATTCGATTTGTATATATTGAATAGCGAAGTAAAAATTCGATTTTTATATATTCAATAGCGAAGTAAAAATTCGATTTTTATATATTGGATAGCAAAGTAAAAATTCGATTTTTACATATGTAGAGAATACGGGCAACGAAGGTGATAAAAAGACGAGAACGATGAAGATTTCTATCAATGAAGAGTCGTGGTATTGGATAGCTATTGGTGAGAACTTCTCACCATTCAATTTCTTTTTCTAGTTATATATATATATATACTAGGATGCAGACGGTGTTTAGTAGCACCCGACACCCGTCATCCACAGACCATGGATGACTTGTTTGTTAATTGTTTGGTTGTGTAGTTGGTTAGATTATTTGGTTTGAATTGAATTGTTTGGTGAAATGAAATAGATTTGATTGATGTGTGAATGGCGTGGGCCTTCACTAGACCGGGGATAAGGCTAGGCCTCGTCCCGTTTCTAGTATCGTGCCGTTATGCCGCCGAAATTTTCTAAAATATGTTAGAAAAATAAAAATATCATTTTTATTGTGTAAATGAACTGAATAGAAATTCATGTGTTGAAATAAAATATTTTATCGTTAAAAATATAATTTTTAACGTGGAAGTGAATAAAATAAGATATTCATTTACAAACCGGACGGTTTGTTTATGTACACCTATTTGAAGGACATTGATTGGGACGATAAATTTTACACATCGCCCAACTGCACAAATAAAATATGTGTATGTTGATTTGAAACCCCACACGGGTGTTGGGATGAAATTTGAAGTTCACTCATCCTGATTGATTAAATATGTCGATCGATTGATTGACAGGCTGTTATAAGCATTAGATATCTATATTAGATGCTTATACGGTGTAGTGCACTTTGGTTGATGGTTGATTATTTTTCAATGCTATTATATACGTGTGATGTATGAAAATCCATATAATTAACATTATATGGTGATTGTTTGGGCCTCATTCCAATTTGAAAAATAAAGAATATTATAAAATAAAGGTTCATGTGTTGACAGTACTCATCCGTTGAGATTAGTCATGTGTTGAACGAAATATTTTAATAATAAAAATATTTGAAATAGAAATATTTGAAGTAGAAATATTTGAAGTAGAAATATTTGAAATAGAAATATTTGAAGTAGAAATATTTGAAGTAGAAACATTTGAAGTAGAAATATTTGAAATAGAAATATTTTAAATAGAAATATTTGAAGTAGAAATATTTGAGGTAGAAATATTTGAAAACGAAATATTTGAAATAGAATATTTGAAAATAGAAATATATGAAGCCGTGTTGATTAGATTGACGCCATTTTGACGTGAACGATATTTATATCGATTTTATTCATTTTGAAATGAATATTGAAAAACGATTTCGAAATGAATTGAATATAAAACGATTTCGAAATGAATTGAATATGAAACGATTTCGAAATGAATTGAATATAAAACGATTTCGAATTGAATTGAATAGAAAACAAATTTGATTTTAATTGAATATATAACAAATTGAATTCGAATTGAATATATAACGGATTTGATTTCAATTGAATATACAACGAATTTGATTCAAATAGATAACGAAATGAATTTGATTTGAATAGAAAACCAATTTGAATTGAATTGAATAGAAAACCAATTTGAATTGAATTGAATAGAAAACCAATTTGAACTGAATGGAATAGAAAACCAATTTGAATTTGAATTGAATTGAAATTTGAATTGAATAAAAATGAATTTTAAAACGAATTTATAAGGAAAAATTCAATTTTGATTTGAATTGAAATGGAAGTTGAAATTGTTTTTGAAACGAAATTAAAAATATTTATATAATTCGTTTTAAATAGAAATCGACGAAATATATATTATATATATATATAATATAACGGCCTGAATAGAACGAGCCGCGCCGTGGCAGTTCGTAAATTTCGACCATTTATTCCAAACGAACATTACGGGAGATCCGACCGACGGATTCTCCTAAAACCGGAACCGTTGGGTTCGTATCGAAAAGAGCTTTCTAACGAATATTATAAATTTGAAATCTAACGGTTGGATTTGGAGTTATGTCCAAATCAAATTCGAAAAAGGTCGCTGTAAGTGCAGTTCGATGGCCGATGATGGAAATTGACTGTACGGGCCTTGATAAAATTATTAAAAATGTCAATAATTTGTGTAAAATCATAAGAAATGATTTGGGAAAAATTGGGATGAAAAACCCCATATTTGAAAAGATAAAAATAGATTTTTATCGAAATGAACTAGTTTTGAACTAAAATTAAAACCTATTTATTTTTAAATAAATAAAATGGAACTGAATTAGAATTGATTCGTGGGTTTATCGTGAACAGTGTTTTAAATAACACTAGTTCTTTAACCCGATAATAAATAGGATATGATTTGGGTTTATCATGAACTGTGTTTTAAATGACACTAGTTCTTTAACCCAGTAAAAGGAGTTTTAATGAATCTGAATTTAGATTGAAACGTGAATTGATAATCTAAATTATCAAATTTGGCAAATAAGCGAGAATGGAGTATCACCAGTTTTGCTCCAAAGCGATAGTTAAATTTTTAATTAGATTTGAACGTGAAATGGTAATTAATTTTACCGATAACACAGTGGTGTTAGATATGGAGTATTACCAGTTTTGGTTCATGGGATGAATAGGTTGGGATTGGGAAATAAAATAAATAATTACTTCGGTGTGGTTTGCTAATCTCGACTAGTTTGGAAAACCATAATTAGGTTTGAAATGACATCCAAAGGAAGATTAAAGGATAAATCTTAAAGAATTTATCTTGGATAAAATTAATGGGAACCCTTCCCTAAGAATTGAAATTTAGAAACTAGCTGAAGGTTAGTTAAGAAGAATGGTTTCCTGGATATTGATATAATGTTGGTTTCGGCCTTCGGGGTTAATATTTGGGGAATTGCTCTCTTACTGATTTACGGTTAGTAACTAATGAATTGGAATGAGGCATATGTTGTGTTTGTGAAACATTTATTTTTAATATACGCGGGTTGTTCGGAAAGGCCGGGTTTATTCCCATTCTGAATAACCGATTCGACGATATGTCGAAGATGAAGACGGTGGTTGAAGACCGGAAGTCTTCACATCGTTTGGATAATTACTGACGATCCTGATTGGGCTGTACACCCAAAAGGATGGAAATAGTTGGTGGTCGTCCAGACGTACTTGGAGATGGATGGATATGCGAGGAAAGTGCCTCCGGTTTCGTTCAGACCTAGAACGGACTTGTAAATGGATGGTGTGTCTGACATTGTATTCCTTTATATCGTATTCGTTGATCTCTGCTAAATATATATCTATTTGGCGGTGGGGAATTTATTCTCTTGCTTAACGCCCTTCTCTGAGACATACGAGCTCAGAGGTTATATATTGGCAGAAATCAGTGGTACGATATGGATTGATAGTGTGGCATGCTGAGATGCAGTGATCTAGACTTTTGTTGAAAAGCAAAGTTTGGTGGATGATGATCAAAGCGCAGCTTTAATATAGCATGGCTTTGTGTATAGCGTTGATTCGCGAGCCTCACACCCCGGTATGGTGGTAAACTGGTGGTTTGGTCAATATGCTTTTTAGAGGATGGGCACCTTAGTGGTGTCGTGGATTCGGTCGACCGAGATGAGCTTAGTGCTCAGGGATATATAGAGTAGGCGGTGTTTTCTCTCGCTGGGACGTAAGCCGCGGTAGTACTCTGGTCCCAAATGTGCGGATGTGCAGACGGTGTTTTCTCTTGTTAGGACGTAAGCCGTGGGGAATTGCATTACGCGATCGATCTTTCGAATCAGTAGCCACCATGATGGAAATCCAATTTCCGATACGTGTATTTCGGTTTTATTTGTAGAGCCTAGTATGGCGACATAGTGGGATGGGGCGCTTATGCACTTATAAAAGTATCAAATGATTTGTTTTAAACGTATCAAGCATTCTTGGCTATTATAAGGTAAAAACCCTATCCTCCGACTTGCGTTGCATTGTGTGATGGGACCTGGGTCTTATAATAGCTTCATTTTTCTTTATTTAGCATTACGTTGTTGTTTTATGCACTGGTGTTCTTGGGAGGAAACCCATTCCGTGTTATACGGCGTGGTCCCTTGATTTACCTAACTTTAAAAATAAAGATCAATAACTGTTTTAGTTCTCACACCAGTCACCTGACTGACCTGGAGTTTATTGTTTTAACCTAAACTCTAGGTGCCCCTATTTTCGACACGGGCAGCTAGTAGTTTTGGTTTTGCAGATTTATATTCACAGGATCCTGGTTTACAGCTGGAACGATATCCGGAAAGCTTTGTATCCGTATATCTCCTTCAGTTGTGTATCGTATTATTTTCCGCTGCTATGTAATTTATTGTAATCTCTGATATTTATCAAATGTAATTTATTCACTTATACTCTGTAAATTCTTGTATCTGATGGAATTGTTGTAATAACAATGAAACGTTCTTCCGTTTGCATTCTATTTTGTCTTGTCCTCACAGTAATTCGTTCTTTCTCATCTCTTCGGAGACCGGGGAAGTTTCGGTTCGCTTCATTTGGTATCAGAGCTTTGGTTTACAGAGCTCGAGAACAAGACACATTAGAACCATACGAAAGAATTCATCAGATATTGGATTAGTAATATCCAATTAGAATGACTCGTTAGAAATAGGATCAGTAGTATCCTAGAACGGGTGTGAAGAGTATATTTTTCAAATGAAAACAATTTTGTTTTGAAATTTAAATCGTTTTATACGTATTTGAATATTTATTTATTTTGAATTTGGACAATCCAATATATAAAGATTTTGCATATACGCGTAATGAACGTATATTCAAAGTTTTAATATACTGGATAGATATAGAATCACGTTCTAGCCGCCCGGAGATGGTACTGATAATTGTCATGACATCATCAGTATTTATATTCGAGTGACGAAGGTGTGATATCTATATATTTCCATTAGACTGGTGTGAGAACCAAAACTTATATAGATAGGATTATTTGTTGTGAATTGGCATCAAAAACATGATTTTCTTTATATATGTATCAAAATTATGAATTTGAAACGTTAATTCACTAATTGATTGATGGTTGTGTTGTTTGTTTATTTGTTTGATAACTTTGAACCATTTAGCCTAATAGAATCGAATATTGAATGGTATTGAAAATTGATCGCATTTGCTTGCATATACATGTACTTACATTGAACAGGTCATAGCAAGGAGGCTAGAGGAGAGAATAAAATTTGTTTGCCCGACAAATAGGTACATGTTTACTATAATTTACTGTATTGTTTGGGTGATGATGATTTTATGAGCCTATTGGCTAGCCGCTTGGCTTTTTCTTTTTCTTTTTGAGATCAGAAGGCCTGTATGGCAATTTTGGGATTTTCCCGTGGCTCCCGGTGCAAGGGAGGTTATGGCGAAATTTTTCGAAAATTTAGGGTGTTAGCCAAATTTTTGAAAATTTGAAAATTCTTAGAAACTGAAAAGTTGGAGAATGGAAGCCAGATCGAACGTAGAGATGATTAATCAAACCACATTCGGCTTTGTTCCTTTTCGGGGACGAAAAGTTTTAAGTGGGGGAGATTGTAATAACCCGGAAATGCGAGCCAGTTTAAAATTTTTATTTTGGCAATTTTAGTGAATTTTGAATATTTAAAATAGATTATTTTAAATAATATCGATGAGAAATTTATTTTGAATATAAATCGACGTATATATTTATATACGTCGTCGTTAGGATGTAAATAGTTATATATAATTATAAATAGAATTGAAAATGGCGCGGTAGTTCGATAATTCGATTTCAAACTTCAATTGAACGTACCGGGTGCAAAACAATCCGGATTTTAGTGAAACCAAAAATAATGGGATCTATTTGTGAATATCTTTCCAATGAATCCGAAAAATCGAAATTTCATAGCGGGGATCAAAAGATATGTCCAGTTGAAAATTCTGAATAGTCGCTATGGAATTCAGGCCCTTAAAAATTGACATTTTGCAAGCGACCTCGGATTTCGACGAAACCACTTTTGTTGGATCCGCAGTGTCAAATAATTGCTAGATTCCAAATTTCATAATTTTTCGAATCAATATGTGAGCATGGCGAAGGGAAACACGTTTGACCAGTTTTAGTTGATTTTAATCGACTAGAAAATGGCCATTTTTCTAACGGTCTCAGAATTCGATGAAACTAGTTTTGTTAGGACCGTATTGTCAATACGAAGCTAGAAAATATTTTTCTGGAATTTTTCGAGTTAGTATGTGACCCCAATAAATTGAAATACGCGTTTAAATTCATATATATAGAGTTATATGTAGATTTTGACGGAAACTGATTCAAACGATCGAATCAGCTTGCGATACATATCCCATTGTGTTCGGAATGGGGGTAAAACGCTATGGACGACAGGCGGTGGGTTCGATTCTGATGTCGATAGAAAATGTTACTTTATGAGAATATAAATTAAAAGTAAATAATAATAAAAAAGTGTCAACCCTTCATCCCCTTAACCCGCTCTGGCCCCCCTCTCTCGTTTTCAATCGGAACAGAACAAAATTAAAAAAAAAAAAGAAGATGGACGGACCCCCTCGCGCGATCAACGCCGCCACCCCCGGAGGACCCCCGCCGCCGTCGATCTCTGGCAGACCCCCCCTCGCCCTCGCGTCTCGCTCCTCCTCCCCCTCTTGAAAACCGCACCCCCTTCCACAACCGTACCCCCCGACGCACCCATCCTCCCTCCGTCGCCATCAGTCCCCACCGCCGAGCTCGCCAGAGCCGTCTCCCCCTCCGACGAACTACGGTTTCCCTCCCCCTCTCTTGCTAGCACCTGTAAGCGTTTTACTTATTTATATTGCTTTATTTTATTTATTCATTTATATATAATAATATGATTTTGATGTTAATAAAAAGGGGATTTATATGTAAGAAGAAAGATTGAATTTTGATAAAAAGATTAGAGTTTTAAAAAGAAAAGGATTTGCTTTTTGAAAACAGAAAAGATAGGATTTTTATTTACAGAAAAGATAGGATTTTTATTTATAGAAAAGATAGGATTTTTATATATTGAATAGCGAAGTAAAAATTCGATTTTTATATATTGAATAGCGAAGTAAAAATTCGATTTTTATATATTGAATAGCGAAGTAAAAATTCGATTTTTATATATTGAATAGCAAAGTAAAAATTCGATTTTTATATATTGAATAGCGAAGTAAAAATTCGATTTTTATATATTGAATAGCGAAGTAAAAATTAGATTTTTATATATTGGATAGCAAAGTAAAAATTCGATTTTTACATATGTAGAGAATACGGGCAACGAAGGTGATAAAAAGGCAAGAACGATGAAGATTTCTATCAATGAAGAGTCGTGGTATTGGATAGCTATTGGTGAGAACTTCTCAACTTTCAATTTCTTTTTCTAGTTATATATATATACTAGGACGCAGACGATATTTAGTAGCACCCGACACCCGTCATCCACAGACCATGGATGGCTTGTTTGTTAATTGTTTGGTTGTGTAGTTGGTTAGATTATTTGGTTTGAATTGAATTGTTTGGTGAAATGGAATAGATTTGATTGATGTGTGAATGGCGTGGGCCTTCACTAGACCGGGGATAAGGCTAGGCCTCGTCCCGTTTCTAGTATCGTGCCGTTATGCCATCGAAATTTTCTAAAATATGTTAGAAAAATAAAAATATCATTTTATTGTGTAAATGAACTGAATAGAAATTCATGTGTTGAAATAAAATATTTTATCGTTAAAAATATAATTTTTAACGTGAAAGTGAATAAAATAAGATATTCATTTACAAACCGGACGGTTTGTTTATGTACACCTATTTGAAGGACATTGATTGGGACGATAAATTTTACACATCGCCCAACTGCAAAAATAAAATATGTGTATGTTGATTTGAAACCCCACACGGGTGTTGGGATGAAATTTGAAGTTCACTCATCCTGATTGATTAAATATGTCGATCGATTGATTGACAGGCTGTTATAAGCGTTAGATATCTATATTTGATGCTTATACGGTGTAGTGCACTTTGGTTGATGGTTGATTATTTTTCAATGCTATTATATACGTGTGATGTATGAAAATCCATATAATTAACATTATATGGTGATTGTTTGGGCCTCATTCCAATTTGAAAAATAAAGAATATTATAAAATAAAGGTTCATGTTTTGACAGTACTCATCCGTTGAGATTAGTCATGTGTTGAACGAAATATTTTAATAATAAAAATATTTGAAATAGAAACATTTGAAGTAGAAATATTTGAAGTAGAAATATTTGAAATATAAATATTTGAAGTAGAAATATTTGAAGTAGAAACATTTGAAGTAGAAATATTTGAAATAGAAATATTTGAAGTAGAAATATTTGAGGTAGAAATATTTGAAAACGAAATATTTGAAACAGAATATTTGAAAATAGAAATATATGAAGCCGTGTTGATTAGATTGACGCCATTTTGACGTGAACGATATTTATATCGATTTTATTCATTTTGAAATGGATATTGAAAAACGATTTCGAAATGAATTGAATATAAAACGATTTCGAAATGAATTGAATATGAAACGATTTCGAAATGAATTGAATATTAAACGATTTCGAAATGAATTGAATATGAAACGATTTCGAAATGAATTGAATATAAAACGATTTCGAATTGAATTGAATAGAAAACAAATTTGATTTTAATTGAATATATAACGAATTGAATTCGAATTGAATATATAACGGATTTGATTTCAATTGAATATACAACGAATTTGATTCAAATAGATAACGAAATGAATTTGATTTGAATAGAAAACCAATTTGAATTGAATTGAATAGAAAACCAATTTGAATTGAATTGAATAGAAAACCAATTTGAATTGAATTGAATAGAAAACCAATTTGAACTGAATGGAATAGAAAACCAATTTGAATTTGAATTGAATTGAAATTTGAATTGAATAAAAATGAATTTTAAAACGAATTTATAAGGAAAAATTCAATTTTGATTTGAATTGAAATGGAAGTTGAAATTGTTTTTGAAACGAAATTAAAACTATTTATATAATTCGTTTTAAATAGAAATCGACGAAATATATATTATATATTTAATATAACGGCCTGAATAGAACGCGCCGCGCCGCGACAGTTCGTAAATTTCGACCATTTATTTCAAACTAACATTACGGGAGATCCGACCGATGGATTCTCCTAAAACCGGAACCGTTGGGTTCGTATCGAAAAGAGCTTTCTAATGAATATTAGAAATTTGAAATCTAACGGTTGGATTTGGAGTTATCTCCAAATCAAATTCGAAAAAGGTCGTTGTAAGTGCAGTTCGATGGCCGATGATGGAAATCGACTGTACGGGCCTTGATAAAATTATTAAAAATATCAATAATTTGTGTAAAATCATAAGAAATGATTTGGGAAAAATTGGGATGAAAAACCCCATATTTGAAAAGATAAAAATAGATTTTTATCGAAATGAACTAGTTTTGAACTAAAATTAAAACCTATTTATTTTTAAATAAATAAAATGGAACTGAATTAGAATTGATTCGTAGGTTTATCGTGAACAGTGTTTTAAATAACACTAGTTCTTTAACCCGATAATAAATAGGATATGATTTGGGTTTATCGTGAACTGTGTTTTAAATGACACTAGTTCTTTAACCCAGTAAAAGGAGTTTTAATGAATCTGAAATTAGATTGAAACGTGAATTGATAATCTAAATTATCAAATTTGGCAAATAAGCGAGAATGGAGTATCACCAGTTTTGCTCCAAAGCGATAGTTAAATCTTTAATTAGATTTGAACGTGAAATGGTAATTAATTTTACCGATAACACCGTGGTGTTAGATATGGAGTATTACCAGTTTTGCTTCATGGGATGAATAGGTTGGGATTGGGAAATAAAATAAATAATTACTTCGGTGTGGTTCGCTAATCTCGACTAGTTTGGAAAACCATAATTTGGTTTGAAATGACATCCAAAGGAAGATTAAAGGATAAATCTTAAAGAATTTATCTTGGATAAAATTAATGGGAACCCTTCCCTAAGAATTGAAATTTAGAAACTAGCTGAAGGTTAGTTAAGAAGAATGGTTTCCTGGATATTGATCTGATGTTGGTTTCGGCCTTCGGGGTTAATATTTGGGGAATTGCTCTCTTACTAATTTACGGTTAGTAACTAATGAATTGGAATGAGGCGTATGTTGTGTTTGTGTAACATTTATTTTTAATATACGCGGGTTGTTCGGAAATGCCGGGTTTATTCCCATTCCGAATAACCGATTCGACGATATGTCGAAGATGAAGACGGTGGTTGAAGACCGGAAGTCTTCACATCGTTTGGATAATTACTGACGATCCTGATTGGGCTGTACACCCAAGAGGATGGAAATAGTTGGTGGTCGTCCAGACGTACTTGGAGATGGATGGATATGCGAGGAAAGTGCCTCCGGTTTCGTTCAGACCTAGAACGGACTTGTAAATGGATGGTGTGTCTGACATTGTCTTCCTTTATATCGTATTCGTTGATCTCTGCTAAATATATATCTGTTTGGCGGCGGGGAATTTATTCTCTTACTTAACGCCCTTCTCTGAGACATACGAGCCCAGAGGTTATATATTGGCAGAAATCAGTGGTACGATATGGATTGATAGTGTGGCATGCTGAGATGCAGTGATCCAGACTTTTGTTGAAAAGCAAAGTTTGGTGGATGATGATCAAAGCGCAGCTTTAATATAGCATGGCTTTGTGTATAGCGTTGATTCGCGAGCCTCACACCCCGATATGGTGGTAAACTGGTGGTTTGATCAGTATGCTTTTTAGAGGATGGGCACCTTAGTGGTGTCATGGATTCGGTCGACCGAGATGAGCTTAGTGCTCAGGGATATATAGAGTAGGCGGTGTTTTCTCTCGCTGGGACGTAAGCCGCGGTGGTACTCTGGTCCCAAATGTGCGGATGTGTAGACGGTGTTTTCTTTTGTTGGGACGTAAGCCGTGGGGAATTGCATTACGCGATCGATCTTTCGAATCAGGAGCCACCATGATGGAAATCCAATTTCTGATACGTGTATTTCGGTTTTATTTGTAGAGCCTAGTATGGCGACATAGTGGGATGGGGCGCTTATGCACTTATAAAAGTATCAAATGATTTGTTTTAAACGTATCAAGCATTCTTGGCTATTATAAGGTAAAAACCCTATCCTCCGACTTGCGTTGCATTGTGTGATGGGACCTGGGTCTTATAATAGCTTCATTTTTCTTTATTTAGCATTACGCTGTTGTTTTATGCACTGGTGTTCTTGGGAGGAAACCCATTCCGTGTTATACGGCGTGGTCCCTTGATTTACCTAACTTTAAAAATAAAGATCAATAACTGTTTTAGTTCTCACACCAGTCACCTGACTGACCTGGAGTTTATTGTTTTAACCTAAACTCTGGGTACCCCTATTTTCAACACGGACAGCTAGTAGTTTTGGTTTTGCAGATTTATATTCACATGATCCTGGTTTACAGCTGGAACGATATCCGGAAAGCTTTGTATCCGTATATCTCCTTCAGTTGTGTATCGTATTATTTTCCGCTGCTATGATTTATTGTAATCTCTGATATTTATCGAATGTAATTTATTCACTTATACTATGTATATTCTTGTATCTGATGGAATTGTTGTAATAACAATGAAATGTTCTTCCGTTTGCATTCTATTTTGTCTTGTCCTCACAGTAATTCGTTCTCATCTCTTCGGAGACCGGGGAAGTTTCGGGTCGCTTCATGGGTATAACCAGCGGGGATAGGAGCAACTTGGCACATATGATATTAACTAGAAGTACACGAAACTACCATCATTACATTTGTTTAAGAGGAATCGTCTTTTAGTATGTAACTAGTATGTTGGTACGGTGCAGAGCATACCTTATAGTGGTTAGGAGCACAATCGATATTCTAGCTTGCTTACCTTCTTCACCTTGTCATATCTGCTTATGTTACAATCTTCTCTTATATCCAGTTTATGGTCCTTATCCTATTACTTTACTGATTATATTGTTAAAGTCACTGGGCTCGCCAGACTTTATGTCTGACCCTTTTTGTTTTGCCTCTTTTCTTTCTCCCCCCCAAGGTCCTCAGCGTGGGATTAGTGAAGCTTGACTCCGATTTCTTTCTTTTTGAAGTGTTTGGAAGTGTTGAAAGTAATGCTCAGCTTTATCTCTTCTTCATTATGGCTATTTGGAGTGGGATTATGGTTTTTCTTTTATGCACTCTGATAATAATTTTTTTTCAAGATGGATATTTGTGTACTTGGCTTTAGTATATGGTTTTGATGTTGTAACCAGATATGTTTTGCTTTTCCGCTGCAATGAATAAATTTTGAATTTTTAAGTACCATTTATATATTAGTCTTGTGATGTTCTGTTCTATACTCTTACAACACTCCATGAAAGTTAATGCATTCCCTTAATGAGTGACATTAATGGACGTGAGGTGTTAAACGTTGTATCAGAGCTGAAGGTTACTAGAACAGATAAAAGATTTTGAAAACCGTTTTCAAAAGCATTTTTAAAAAGAAGTATTTTCAAAAACATGTTTTAAAGAGGATATTTTCAAGAGAAAGGCTTATTATGAAAAACATAGTCCCCAAATGCCATATAGCTATCTTTCAATTCTTTGTTTCGAATCTCTTCCTTTTTCCTTTCAACACGTCTAGGGAACCCGATATACCCATGGGCATACAGATACCAGGCCGGTTCAGAAGGTATCTGGAGGCTAGGGCTACTACCACAGTCCCAACAAATGTTCCTCCTCCCCCAGCTCTCGCCACTCCTCGTCCTCCCCATGTAGACGCTTGTTATAAGATATGCAAAGACTTCCGTGCGATGGGCGGAAAACCGTTTTATGGAACTGAGACGTTTGTTGAGGCTCAGAATTGGCTCAAGGAAGTGGAGGACTTGTTTAGTATCTTTGAGATGGACGATGAAAGGAAGGTTCAGCTAGTTGCTTGGTTGATGAAGGATGAAGCTTCCTTTTGGTGGGAAGTAACTAACGGAGGACGTGCAGTGGAGACGTGGATGGATTTAAGACAAAGGTTCGAGTTGAAATTTCTTTCACATGCAGAGGAAAGTTTATACATGGAGAGGTTCTTGGCTTTGAAACAAGGAAGTTTGTCTGTGAAGGAGTACGTTAACAAGTTTAACCAGTTAGCAAGATTTGGTATGGAATTAGTTAATACACCACATAAGAAGGCCTTGAGATTTGCCAAGGGTCTGAATGAATCACTACACAGGTTGGCTATGTCTCACATTCCTCTGGGGGCTACTTTCGAGAATCTTGTTGATCTGGCGTTGATACACGAAGAGGAGAAAGATGCTAATAAGGCATAGGATAAGAAGGGGGGTCCAAAGAAGGCACAACAACAATGAAAGAAGGGCAGTAAGGATAACAAGGGTTCAGAGAAAAGAAAGTGTCACAATTGTGGAATACCTGGCTATTTGAAGAAGGACTGTAGGAAGAAGAAGAGGACGGGTTGCTTCCAATATGGTGAGGCAGGGCATATGATTAAAGACTGCCCAAGGAGGCAAGGACAAGGGGAAGGACAGAGGACATGATCTACTTCTGGAGGGCAGGTTCATGCTCTCATGGCTGCTAGCAAGAGAGAGGTAGAAACATTTCTATTGAAAGTTTGATTTTCCTTTTCGATCATCCTGTACGTACTTTGTTTGATTCTGGCGCTTCACATTCATTTATATCCACTTCCGTTATTGAGTCTCTACACCTAGATACTTGTATAGTAGTGTATCCCGTTGTTGTCTCAAATCATATTGGGGGTACGGCTCATCTATCTGTGTTATGTTGGGATTTGAGGATATCTCTGTATGGCGTTGAGTTAGAATGCAATGCTTATGTGCTTGATTTCATGAGCTATGAGTTAATTCTAGGAATGAATTGGCTAGCCAGGTATGGTGCCATTCTCGACAGTGAAAAGAGGGTAGTTAGACTGTTGACTAGTTTAGGTAATACTCTCGGTATCTCATGCGACCCTAAGGGTTCTGTTATGCTTAGCTACATAGAATCTCTTGATACATCTATTGATGATTTGCAATCTGTTCGAGTAGTCCATGAGTATGTATATGTCTTTGAGGAGGTTAGGGGCTTACCTCCAAAACGCGAGATAGATTTTCGTATATACTTGGTGGACAATGCAAAGCCAGTTGCATTACCTATGCGCCACATGGCTCCAAGAGAAAGGAGGAAGCTTAGTAAACAAGTGAAAAAGTTGCTTGAGAAAGGGTTCATAAGAAGAAGTATTTTGGAGTGTGGTTCTCCAGTTGTTTTTGCTACGAAGACTAATGGTTCGCTTAGATTGTGCGTGGACTATAGGGAGCTGAATAAGCTCACGAAGAAGAACAGACACCCATTACCGAGGATAGATAACTTGTTTGATCAGTTGATTGGTGCTTCGGTTTTCTCGCAGTTGGATTTAGCTATAGGATTTCATCAACTAAGGGTGGATGAGGACAACTTAGATAAGACTGCATTTAGAACTCCAGATGGTTTCTTTGAATGGCTCGTCATGCCTATTGGTTTGACGAATGCACCAGCATATTTCATGGACTTGATGAGCAGGGTGTTTAGGCAGTTTCTAAACAAATTTGTAGTAGTCTTTGTAGATGATATCCTGATCTTCTCTAGAAGCGAGGAAGAACATGCCTTACATCTTAGGGAAGTCTTAGAGACTCGAGCACATCAACTCAAAGCTAAATTGTAACGACCCATATTTTGGTCGTCAAATATTTAATTTAATTTATTATTCTAAATATTATATTCGGAGTATTTATAGATTTTAATATTTAATTCATTATTTAAAACAAGGTTTGAACGTTAATTTTATTTATAATATAAAACGAGATCAAAATCGCGCGGTAGTTCGTAATATGGAGTTTTGAACTTCAACTGAGTATACAAATCCATTTTTAGTCAGATTTCTGTGAAACGAGAAACATTAGAACCATATTGATGGTAATTTTCATATGAAAGAGAAAAATTTAGATTTCGTGTTATAGTTTGCTAGTTATGGCCAAATCAAATTTTGAAATAGTCACTATGGAAATCGTTATTAAAATATACGCGTTAAAATAGCCGTTTTTCAAACGGACTCTGTTTTCGACGAAATCAGTTTCATTGGAACCGTATCATTAAATTATTGTACAGTGTTGAATTGCGTGGCAAATCGATGTCGTATGTGACCACGATAGCCATAAACGCTCGTTTAATTTCTATAGTGCATAATTAATTTAATAAAGGGTTATTTGGGTATAACTTGAACAGACGATCGAATCAGGCCACGAAACCAATTCCGTTGAGTTCATATCGTCAATTAGAGTCAGGATAGGTATATAGTTTGTTATTTTTGGAGACCGGCTGAATTGGTGTCCAAAATGGCATTGCGATACGCGTAAAAATAGCCTACCGGGAAAACAGTCTCAGAATGCGACGAAACTAGTGCCGTTGGGTTCGTATTGAAAAATTATTGTAAGATTCCAAAGTTCCAAGTTGATTTGAGTTATCTGGTGATCGTGGAAAAATTAAACACGTGTTCATTTCTGGTTTTATAAAGGAAATTTTTTCATACGACCTTGGATTTCAACGAAATTTGTCCCGTTGGGTCCGGAATACCTTTTTACATTAAGATTAGCATTTTTATCAGTAAACAGAAGTCGTTTGTAGTGGTTTTAATCAACTATTTCACGTGTAAGTTTTTTCACGTGTAGGTTTCGCGAAAAATATATAATATAAAATCTTATGTATCCATCTCTTTGCAGCAGCTAGGAACATCTATTTCCTTATCTTTTCACTGCGCATGAATCCATATCAGTAACCAAATCCGTTCATTTAATAAAAATAGCTCAGCCACCCTACAGAAAGGGAATTACACTGCAGACCTATTTCTTTGAACCTTACCTTTCATTTCAGCCAGCCTAGAACGTCTACGCTACTTCGTTTCTTCCCGACAAAGTAAATAGACCGCACATGCCGCATATTCTTTAAAACACATACTGAAGATACATGTCTAATCACATTAAAACATACATAGAAATAGAACCATGCCAGCAAATTCTTAGTGAGGAAAGAAATTAAACAAAAAAGCAAATCAATCACATAGCCGATCTCAATACAAGATTCACATGCCTACCTTTCTCATCAAGCCTGAAGCAGATAGTGACGGACGTGAAAACTCAGCGCAGATCCCTCTTCACCATCGTAGGCCTATTCTACTGCTTCCAACCTACCTTGTACTAGGATGTGACCTTCTTCTTATCCACCCTTTGTTCACTATAAATACGCTTCCATTCACTTTCGCTGAACCGCAGACCTCCATTTCGGCTGTAGACCGAAAGCTTTTTCACAAAATAATATAACTCCACTGATCCTGTTTTATTTGCTAAGGAGAAAGGAGTTGCAAGAGTCGGTTTTCATGGACGAAATTGAGCTGTGAAGGTGAGTAGATGCTAGTGAGGAACGATGAGGTATGAGACTATTTTGGATAACAGATGGGGATGTTTTCATGCAGTTTTCACGCATGGGATGGAACTGGAAGTAATCTAAAAAACGTGAAGCATAGGAAGTGGGTTGCAAGTGATCAACAATTCGAAGCAAAGTTTATGTGCGATTGGGTATAGTGGTTACTGCCACAATGGGTTCTAAGTGTAGAAGCAGTATACGTAAGGAAGTAAGTTAAGTTGGGTAAAATTTTAAAAGCAGGAGGACAGCAGCGTTGCATGGGAAGGACCGTATGGGTATAGTGGAGAGAATGTCAGTTCACGTGAAGCTGGTGAATGGTTTCGCATATAACAATATGGAGCGAAATGGGAATGGAGAAAGTACGGTGCAACAGGGATGGGGTATGGCAGCGGTGGAGTTTAGTGTGAAAAGAAAACATGAAGGTGAAGAGTTGCGAAGTGGTGGAAGCAGCATAGACGAAGGAATTCACAATGTGATAAATAGAAGGCTCGGAAATGGGAAGCAGGTCATAACGTGAATACATCAGGGAACGTTGGAATCAACATGATTTTTCTGTTAAATTAAACAGCTGTTTAATTTAACCAAAAAACGAACCGAAAACAAATCAAGGTGAGTTAAACTCACTCAGTTTTCCCATTTATATTTTATATAAATTGGGTTTCTATTCTGTGTGCTCTGTTTTCTATGCTTGGTTGTTTGCTAGTATTAATTTTTTTTGTTGATATGACTGATGAAATTTAACCGTCGTTTAATTTTAGTGAAATACCGAATCGTTATTTTAACAAATTGGACCCAATGAAGGTAATTTACCTTGTTGGTCACATTTACAAAATAAACGTGTTTTTGTTTGAATTGTGTGAACTGATGAAAATGTTTTGTTGGTTGGTTGATATAAAATAGTTGCTATTTACTATTATATATCAGTTGAATGGAATGGAATGATCTAGTTTGTGATAACCATTTTGAATACAGGGAATAATAGGTTGGAGGGATCCAACCGGATTCCTCAAATATATTATTTATTTTCATATTATCATGATTGGGTTATTGATTTAGTAGTGATCATTGACTGAAAAGTCAACATGTGTTGTGTTTTAACCAATGGGCTATATTGGTTGAGTAATCGGCAGTGAATGGCCTAAAAGTAAATCGTTTTGTTTATATTGATTCACTGTCAGGTGAGTCGATAGAACTGAAGTTATAAAATTAATTTTTATAACTAAAGATAGATTTTGAAATATATATTTTTGAATAAAACTTATTTAGGAAATAAATATGTATGTTTATAATTAAGTGTAAATTGATTTTATGAAGTCAAATCTGATGTTAATCAGATTTGTAAATGTGGGAATAAGGAAATTATACTAATGGTAAACTTTGAATAATTGTTTTGTGAAGAAACAATTAAATGGAATTATTTACTTAAATTAATTATATTAATTAATTTAAAGGAAGAATAAATTGGAATCGGTTAATAAGATAACTGTGTTTGGAGCTGACTAAGTTAACCGTCTTAATTGGAGTTGATTACTAAATTTGTTTGTTTTGAATTAACCTAATAAAATGGTTATATCCGAGGAAGAGATTTTCAAATTAATAAGAAGGTTTATGAAACCACATTTTGAATAAAATAGTTAAATGGAATTTGATTTAAGATTGGAATGGAATATTGGTTTTTGTATTACAACTAGTATTTGTCTTTAGATATGAGCGTTGTTGATCAAGGTCTAAGAGGTAATTAAAATACCCCAACTTGAACGACTTCAGGATTTTCTGAGGATGATATAAGTTGTAATGGTGAAGGAGGTTAGTAAAATTTATTATTTCATTAGAGAAATAATAACGCAATATTTTGGATAAAGATTTGGAAATATATATATAATGATGATTTCGAAGTAAAGGGAAATAAAAGGCATTGCATGAAATTATAACAATATTTTCAAGTTAGAAAGGAAATGTAAAGTGAGTTCTATTCTATAAGAGTAGGCATGTATTATTGTTTTCAAGAAGTGAATAAAGGATATTTTGTAGTGTTGCTTTACGAGTAGTAAATTGAATTGACTCCCCCATGTTAAATAATAATGTGGCTAACGTTTTTAATCGTAAAAATAGAAAGTTGGATAATATATAGGATTTTTCTAAGTGATGAAATGATTTGTTTAAAATATAATCTTATGTTTAAAAAGAAGCGTAAAGTTATATTCGTAATATCAAAATATTTAAAAGTTTTAAATTTACATTTGTGTTAAATAAAAAGGCCAAGTGAGACCGAATACTGAACCAGTGAACTCACTGGATTGTTATGATTGAAACACTGTTTATTTTGATAGTTAAATCACCGACTATCAAATCTGTCCAATACAATTGTTGGAACGGAAAGACTAGGATCGAATTTATATTCGGAAACCATTTCAACCAACAAATACGTAAAGAGATCAGAAGTGATCGAGATGGAGCATTGAAGACCGTAGATTTTCGTAAAAGGAAGAACTGTTAATAATCTCTGGTCTGCAGCCAGAGATGTACTGTGGTTCTGTCGTGGTTGGAATCTACGGGTTGCAAGGACTTCTCGCTACTGATCCATGGGGTGATTCCTATATTGGATGCAGTAGGAGAGTACCTTTAGTTCATCCTGTTCCTGGATGACTTGTATGGACGAATGTCTGACAGAATATTTCATGAAACCATGTACGTTGATTTTTACAAATATGCTAAGTGGTGGCAAAGAATGACCGTTCTTTTAAACCCATAGTATATTTGTTGACGTCAATTAGTGACTTGACAGATCAGATGATGTGACATTCAAAGTGAGTGATGACCATGTGTTCCAGAAGTTAATCTAAACCTCAAGCCTCATCAACCGGTAAATGACAGAAATCGGGCAGGCAGCATGGCTATTGTGGGTCGCTCCCATTAGGGTGTATAATCACCTATCTAGAGAAAATCTTATTTGCTTCTTTAATCTATTTCAATGCTGTCCTTTTTGGGAAACGGTGGGTCGCACCCCAACCGTTGGTGATATATATTCGATGCACTCAAGCAAAATGAGTGGTCGGTCATGTGAGAGCCGGGTTACAAGACGTTCTTGTTGAACCCAATGTATTCGCCTCTAGAGATACACTATCGACAGGTGGTCCCATACCTTGTCATAGTCGAAATTCAATTTCCAATAAGCGCCCGCGGTTTTGATTGTATACTATATATGTGGAAGGTGAGATGCAAGTGTTCTACTAATTCTATTTACTTGTATTTAGACGTTATTATAATATCAGACAAGATATTGGTTTAAAAATGTTTTGGGTTATCGTAAGGTAAAAACCGTCCGTATTTATGTGTGTATTTGGTCTTACGATTATCCTTTTCTTTGAAAGATTTTAACTTTAAAATCAGGTTATGTGATACCCTTAATACTGTGCGAGCTTTTCTCACACTGGTTCACCAGACTGGCCCGGTGTTTTGTAAATGCTCGGGTTAGCCCAGGGTGTATAGGTTTAGGTTATCAGATGCTGCGAAGTCCAAAGATGAGCTGGAGGTGTTCAGACGTAGAATATTATATAGCTACTATTTCGCTGTGTGTTGTATATGGGCCAGGTTATTATAGCTATCCCATTGTGTGATGTACTCTGATATTATAAGTTTTATTTAAAGCTCTCAATAAAGTTATTTCTGTATTATATTTTGTTCCGCTGCGATGTGAGAATCTGTGTCGTGTTGGTTCTTCTTCTTCAATTCTAATATTTCTTTCTTTCTTATCTCACCTTCTAAATTCTTTCTAATAATGTTCCAGTGTTTTCGGTGTTTAGAAGGTCGGCATGAGTTACGGTAAAGGTATTTATGTCGATTTTCGGGGCCGGAAATTCCTTGGTCATTACATAAATTCTCCAAATGTCATTTTTAGAGGAAGGAAGTGAGGTTCTTAGGGCACGTGGTCTCTAAGGAAGGGATAGAAGTGAATCCCACGAAGGTGGTAGTAATCTAAGATTGGAAGATTCCTAGGAATGCAACGGAAGTAAGAAGTTTTCTTGGTTTGGCAGGCTATTATAGAAAGTTCATCAAGGACTTTGCTAAGATATCAGCTCCACTTACTCGGTGAACGAAAAAGAATTTGACCTTATCTTGGGATGTTGACTGTGACATTGCTTTTCAAAGTTTGAAGAGGGCTTTGACGATAGCTCCAGTTTTAGTCTTGCCAGATGGGAGTACACCGTTCACAGTGTATATCGATGCTTGCGGGACAGGGCTGGGCGTAGTTTTGATGCAAGAGGGAAGGGTGATATGTTATGGTGGAAGGCAGTTGAAGGCCCATGAGATGAATTACCCTACCCACGACTTAGAATTAGCTGCCATAGTTTTTGCGCTTAAATCTTGGCGCCATTACTTGCTTGGTGAGAGGTTTGAGTTGTATACAGACCATAAGCCACTAAAATACTTGTTCTCTCAGAAAGATCTAAACTTAAGGCAACAGAGTTGGATGGAGTTCTTAACATCCTACGATTTTGAGATTGCATATACCCCTGGCAAGAGTAATGTTGTAGCTGACGCCTTGAGTAGAAAGATGTTGACTTTGAGTCCTTTGTTTGTTGGGAAATAGAGTTTAGAGTACATATCTACCTTTGACTTTAGACCCTCTATCGATTATGTACCCAGTTTGTTGGCATCATTAGAGGTGCGACCTACACTTTTGGGACAGATAGGAGCGGTATAGTGAGATGACCCATAGTTGATAGAGATAGTAGGCAAGCTCATTAGAGGGGAGTCTTCGAGCCATCTTAGTAGGTATACTATAGATGACAAAGGTTGTGCATAGGGATGAGAGACTTTGCATATCTCGAGATGAGAGCTTGAGGAAGACAATCCTTGAAGACGCACATCGTTCTAAGATGACCATACATCCCGGTGGTGACAAGATGTATAGGGACATGAAGCGAGTTTTCTTTTGGGCTGGAATGAAGAAGGATGTGGCTGAGTTCGTTTCTAGATGCTTAGTGTGCCAGCAAGTCAAGGCTGAGCAAAAGAAGCCTGGCGGTTTTCTTCACCCTTTAGAGGTTCTACAGTGGAAATGGGAAAGTGTTTCCATGGATTTCGTCGATGGGTTGCCGAGGTCAAGGAAGGGTAATACGGGGATTTGGGTAGTAGTAGTAGATAGACTTACCAGGAGTGCCCATTTCATTACCGTTAAGAGTAAAAGAACAGCGGCATGGTTAACATCTGTTTATCTCCGAGAGATAGTTCGTCTACATGGCAAGCCTTCTAGTATCGTAAGCGATCGAGATCCCATTTTCACTAGTGAGGTTTGGAATAGCTTGCAAGAGGCGGCAGGAATGCAATTGTGTTTGAGCACCGCTTATCAACCTCAGACGGATGGCTAAACAGAAAAAGTGAATCAGATTCTAGAAGAACTTTTGAGGTTATGCATCTTGGACTTTGGAGGAACGTGGGAGGAACACGTTCCATTAGTAGAGTTCGCCTACAACAACAGCTATCAGACTAGTATTGGCATGGCACCTTTTGAAGCTCTATATGGACGACCTTGCCGATCACCGACTTGTTGGTCGGAGTCTACAGATAAGATTTTTCTTGGGCCCGAGTTGGTTAGGGAAAACTCGGAGAAGATAGACTTGATTCGAAGACGCATAAAGACGGCACAAGACCGGCGAAAGTCATGCTGATAAGAGATGAACCGATCTTGAGTTCGATGTTGGAGACACAGTTTTTATTAAAGTGTCACCATTGAGGAATATAGTTCTCTTTGGATCTATAGGGAAATTGGCACCAAGGTTCGTAGGGCCATTCCCCATTATAGAAATAATTGGATAGATAACCTACAGAGTAAAGTTGTTTGAGAAGCTTAGTTGTGTTCATGACGTTTTTCACGTATCGCATTTGAGGAAGTGTTTACATGATACCGCAGAAGTAGTAGAGCCGAGCATGCTTAGAGAAGTGGAAGTAGAGCGAGATGCCACAGTTAGACGAGTTCCTACATGCATCTTTGGATCGGAGGTCATGAAGTTACGCAACCAAGAGGTCAAGTTGGTTAAAGTCCAACGAGGAGACGATCAAGGAGACGCGACTTGGGAGACGGAAGACAAGATACGCGCGTCATACCCTTTCTTTTTTGAGGGTATGTTCTTAACTTCTCCTTTTTCTACCGCTTTGTTTATACTTGTTCTATCGTTTGGTGTATCCTCTCGATTACATCTTCGACCTTTAGATAGAAAATCCTATGGTTATAAACATGTGTTTGAAACATGTTATGTTTGGTGGATACAAATGTTTGCTAGTGGTTCCTCGTGGATGCACTTACACATACTTTAGGCACTAAGATCAGCTCAGTCACTTTCATATTGTATATTGCATAAGAATACATGTGTTTGTATATTGATTGAAATTTGATGTGTTGTCATGTGGATGTTGTTTTTGAGTTAATGATTGTGCACTCATATAGAAGTTATAAAGTGCATTAGGAATAATTGCATATATGTTGGACTCATGGCACTAACATAATTAGCATTAAGGAGGTCAACTGGATCAGTAGACCGCCTGATCTTTGCATCAGATAAGGAGCATATACGCACACTTTTTCATATGTTCATAAAGCATTAGAAATATTTTAAGGACGATGGATGCTTGTGGATGATGAATGAGTAGATGGATGATGGATGGTAGGATACATTCTTCTTAAGATTTCAATGACGAAATCCTTTAAGGGGGAGAATGTAACACCTCGTAATTTTAAAATATTAAAATGAAAAATTAAAGAATACTTAACTTTTAGAAGAAGAATTAAGGAAAATGGGCTGCACCATTGCATTCGTCTCGGAATTCTGCTTGGGATGGAGTCAATCGGACATCGTATAAAGAAGTTATGAAGCTTAGAAGATTTCAGTTTAAAGCAGAATTTAATTAAATAATGATTAAATAACCAGAGCAGTTCAAAATTCAAAATCCATCCCAAAATAGCTAAACGGGAAATTTCCTGCTCGTGGGTGTCGACCCCCCTCCAAGGGGAGTCGACTGGGGAGTCGACCCCCATATAGGGTGTCGACCCCCATCGGCCAGATCTGTATCTAACTATGTGTTTTTCTGTGATTGGCTAGATGATTTCTGGTCTGGATGGTTCAGATGGTCCTTAATCAAATCTAAGGGTCCTAATTCACCTAATACACCTATAAATAAACACCTGAACCTAACCCTAATATCATTGTTTGCTTCAACCCTAGCCTCCATGCTGCTCTAATCTAAACTAGCCTTTCTTCTCCACCAAAACAAATCAGAATAAGAGAATTCCAATTAGAAGATTAGATCTACAAACAATCAAAGTAGAGATTATTCAAGATCATATTTGCAACAACAACGCATAATTCTCTTTTCTAAGAATCCTATCGCTGTGAGTCTATGTCACTTTCACATGTAATTGAATTAGGTAATCGTGATAGGATTGTAAATTGGATCTAATGTATATGCCTATAAATAAGATGAATTATATCAAGTTTTGTAATTTGTTATCCTTCAGATTCATACCCAATTGCTATTATCATATGCCTATCTGATCTATTTTGTCATTATTCATTTCACATGCCTATTTATATGTTTATGCCAATTTTGATGTTTTGATTCTCTCCTTTTTCTTTCCCTTTTTCCTTTTGATATTAGGCTAACTTTGAGCCTAAGCATATTGCGTTGAGATTTACGTACGAATAACGTTGGAATGATTGGGAAAAATTTGGGAAATATGTAATAAAATGAGATTATTGGCATAAATTGTTGATGAATATGGAAATTGGTTTGGGCATAATTGAGTATAACTTGTATACATGAGATTTGGCATAAATTGTTAATAACTATGAAAATTGGTTTGGGCATAATTTGGCATAACTTGTATACATGAGACTATAGGCATAATTTGGATTTAAAATTATAAACATAATTTAGATTGGAAATTATGGATAATTGGAATATATTATAATCCAAGATTTGAAATTGGGACTTGAATCAAGAAAGTGATAATGAATGCCTAAGACACGAGGTTAGATTCAGATTGCAGTATAAGCCTGCCCGGAACCGCCCGACATATCCAGTAACTGCAAAATGGTAATCTAATGTGAGAAGTCAAAGGCAGAAATTAAATGTGTAATAATGCAAAGACACGAGGTTAGATTCAGATTGCGGTATAAACTTGCTGTAATAACCCGTATTTTTAATAACATGTTATAATGTAAATCAAGGCAGAATTAAATTCTAAAATCTGAATCAAGGGAAACGGGCTGTGCCTATGCGTTCGTCTCAGAAAAATACACGAAATAGAGTCCGAGTTTTCGAAAAACGGAGTCCGTATGACCAAGTTATGGCCCATTGAAGTTTTCAGAAAATTCCAAGCCCGAAAACAGTTCAAATTCGAATTCAGATTCGAATTGCAACCAAGGCAGAAAGGGGAGGAATTTTTCCCGCCCCAGGCAGGGTCGACACAGGGGTCGACACCAGTGTCGACCCCCCCAATGGGTCGACACCCATGTCGACACAGGGGTCGACCCCCCCGGTCAGACCAATTTTCCTGGTGCACCATTTTGACAGGTTGGGTCTTGTTCTGGAAGTTTCTGACGGGAGTTGATGGCTCAGATTCGATTTAGGGTTAATCCTATGGCTAAAACTAATCCTAAATCCTATAAAAAGACCCCTAGACCTAGCCTAAACCCTCATTAAACATTCCTACAACTAAATGCTGCCCAAATATTCACTAATCATGGCCTCCACCTTCTTCATGAGAGCATGAGTGTCTCAAATCAATCTATGTCATAAAGGAGCCATCTTTCTTAAGTAAAAGAGCCATCTTTCTTTGTCTTTGGGGTTATTCCTTCTTGTTCTCAAGTCTTGAAGTGGAGTTTATCATCTTTGGTTGCGGATTTGCTAGTGTGGCTTCGTCTCAATCTTATTTTATATTAATTCTAGTCTTCATAGCATTGTAAGCCCTATACTACTCTTAGATTCTAACTATGAAGTTAAATGTGATATGTTGCAAGTTGAGTTTGGGCCTAAGTATGATATGTGCTTTGATCTTATCATGTTATGCATAAACATATTCTATGCATGTTTGTAAAGCTGTCACCTTTGCCTTATGCATAGAAAGCTATGACCTTTGATTTGAAATGTTGCATTATGCAACATGAGAATTCTCATAACCTTTATGATAACTTGCATATAATGTTATATGCGAACTTCTAGCCACCATCCTATGTCATTTATGATCATGTTTCACCTATTTGCTTGAGTTGATATTATGCATGTCTTGGGGCCCATGATGTAATATGCAAGCTTATGAACACATTTATGCCTCATATGCCACCATGTTTAACTTGTGGCCAACCTTATTACCTTATGCCCTTTTGTCTTACTTTTGCCAAGTTCCCTCTTTTGATCTATGTTATGCAATGCAAAACGTACATGCGATGGGAATGCGTTGGGTTTGGTTAATATTAATGACATGAAAACATGGTCTTAAAATATGACATGAATATTGGCTTGTGATTATCTTTGTAAACATAATGATGGACATGACACTTAGAAAATATGAGTGTGGCCAACTCGAGGTTGGGTTGAGTTTGTAGCATAAATCTACCCGGAACCGACCGGCTTAACTAGTGGCTACAAGCAATAGGACCCAATGTGAGTAGTTGGTCATGTCGCACTTGAAACCCGAGGTTAGACCAAGTTGTGGTGTAAAGCTACCCGGGCCCGCCCGGCTTAACTAGTAACCACAACAAGGTCTAATGTGAGAGGTTGGGTGCATTAAATTAATTAACGCCACATGGTAGGGTTAAGTCATGGACCACTTGAACACTTAACCAATTAAACATGATGGGTTGACGCGGTTAAGTCATGAACCTTGGGTACACTTAACCAACTTGATACTTGATTGGGTAGGGTTAACCACATTTAACCCGCTAGAAACCCTAGTTACGTGGTCCTTTTCACCAGTAACCCTCTTGATTGTATCATGATACCCTAGGGACTAGGCTAGGGTAGGGCACGATTACTGGGTTGACATGTAAGCGACCAAAACGACGGCTGAGTAGGTGCGCCGGTGTAGGTTCAGGCGGACTATGGTCGTGCACATGGTCCGGAGTTGAAAAAGCAGACACGGGCACCCGTAGGTTTAGACTGTGCGTGCTTGATTTGTGTCCGTGGTTGGCACCCTAGGGCCTGATACACCCTAGGGTGGACCTAGCACAGTTTGACTACACTTCGTGATTGGGCCGTATGACACCGACACTTGACGAGTTAGGCTTATAGGGAGCCGATCGACTGGACCGAGTAGTTGGACCTCGATTTAGGTTATCTCAGGATGTGGGCCAGCTTTGGGCCAAGGGATCATTTCTGTTATACTTGACATTGATTGGAATACTAGTACACACCTGGTGCAACTTAACCTTGTATATGTGATGCCACACTTGATCTATCTTGTTAACTTTTCACCATGCCAGTTATCACCCTACATCTCATCTCTGTTTTACATGTTCAGTTAACTTTATTAGTTTTTATACTAATAGTAGATAGGACTTACCAGTCTTTTTGACTGACCCGTTTTCTTTTGCCTCTTTTCTTCCGTTCCCTCCCCCCCAGGTTTGCAGGGTGGGAACACTGTTACCTAGCTGGATCTTTAGCTGCTTTTCTGGATAGCTCACGTACGGTTTGAGCATGCTATGGCCTTATGCTACTTTGGGGATAGTTACTTTATGTTTCTTTTTTAGTTTTCTGTTTATGTTCTAGACTTTGTTTTATGGGAAAATAATGACCACGTACTTTGATGTAACTTGACTATGGTTTTGAAATGCTAGTTTTATCCGCTGCTTTACTACTCTGTTTTACTTATATGTTCTGTCTTGTGATATCTGCATGCATGTTTACCTTGTTTAACGCCTCTCCAAAGCTAGTGTACTTGCAAGAGTGACCCTGGCGGAGGTGGGGTGTTACATTTGGTATCAGAGCATAAGGTTTACAAGATTTGAGCAAAAGGTTTTTAAAACATACCTTTTTGAAAAACTATTTTCAAAACCAATTAAGTATTTTCCAAGAAAAGTCTAGTTATTTTAAAAAGGCTATTCCCCAAAAGCCATTAGAACTATCCTTCGTTTCCTCATTCTAAATCTATCTTTTTCTTTTTCAGTATGGCCGATCTTAACCTTCCCGAGGGAGTGACCATTCCCGGATGGTTCCGGAGGTACTTGGAAGCTAGGGCCAACAATGTGGGCCCAGCAGATACCCCCACCGTAATTGAGGTTCCTCCTCCTCCTCCCCCTCCTCAGCATCCACAAGCAGATTTCGCAAAGGTTTGCAAGGACTTTAAGGCGACGGGTGGCAAGAATTTTATTGGGACGGAGACTTTTGTGGAGGCGAGAAATTGGTTGAAAGAAACTGAAGATTTTTTCGCTATCTTTGATGTGGAAGACCATAGAAAGGTTTTATTGGCAGCATGGTTATTAAAAGAAGAAGTTGCTTATTGGTGGGAGGTCACCAATGCTACTAGACCTATAGAGACTTGGGCCGACTTTAGGACAAGATTTGGGCTTAAGTTTCTATCATCAGCTGAGGCAAATCTACAATTGGAGAAGTTTATATCTTTGAAGCAAGGGGACATGACAGTGAGGGAGTATGTGAATGAGTTTAACCAGCTCGCTCGATTCGGTTTGGACATGGTTAACACTCCCCAGAAGAAGGCTTTACGCTTTGCACGAGGGTTGAATGAGCCATTACAAGGTTTAGCCCTATCTCATATACCCATGGGGGCCACTTTTGAAGGCCTAGTGTACATGGCATTGCTTCAAGGAGACGATAAGAATGGCAAGAAAGAAGTCAAGCCTAATGAGACTCAAGCCAAGAAGACAGACTCCAAGTGGGGAGGAAACCAGAGCAATCAGAACAACAAGAACAACAAGAACAACAAGGGCAACAAGGCCAAGGCAAAGGACCCAAGAAAATGCAACTACTGTGGGATTGTTGGGCACATAGCTAAAGACTGTAGGAAGAAGAAGAGGAAGTTGGGCGAATGCTTTCATTGTGGAGAGACCAGACATTTTAGCAAGGATTGCCCCAAGAAGAAAGGGCAGAATCAGCGTGCAGGACCTTCTAGAGGGCAAGTGCATGCTCTCAACACTGCTCCAGCTCAGGACCAAGGTAGTATTTCTGTAGAAAGTCTTGTTTATATTTCTGACTTTCCTGTTCGCACTTTATTTGATTCTGGCGCATCGCATACCTTTATTTCATCTGACATTGTTGAAAGTTTGCACCTAAGTACTAGTCTAGTTGAGGATCCCGTTAGTGTTTCAAATCCAATTGGGGGTTCCGCCCATCTATCTATGATTTGTGTGGATTTGAAGATTTCTATCTTGACCGTAGAATTCACATGTAATGCGTATGTTCTCGGATTCACGGGATACGGGTTGATCTTGGACATGGATTGGTTGTCCAGTTATGGAGCCATTCTCGATTGTGAGCATAGGGTGGTGAGGCTCATGACTCGCCTCGGTAATACCCTAGAAATTTCTTGTAACCCTAGAGGTCCCGTCATGTTATGTTATCTTGAATCTCTTGACTCGTCCATCAATGATCTGCAATCTGTAAGGGTGGTTCGAGAATATCCTGATGTCTTTGAAGAAGTTAAGGGGTTACCCCCTAAACGAGAGATAGACTTTCGCATTTATCTGGTTGATAATGCCAAGCCAGTATCGTTGCTCGTTAGGCACATGGCCCCACGAGAAAGAAGAGAGCTCAGTAAGCAAATCAAGGAGCTGCTTGAGAAAAATTTTATTAGGCAAAGCATTTCTGAATGGGGTGCTCCGGTGGCATTCGCTACTAAGGCGGATGGTTCGCTTCGTCTATGTGTTGATTATCAAGAGTTGAACAAGCTGACAAAGAAGAAAAGGCACCCGTTACCGAGGATTGATGATCTCTTCGACCAGCTTGTTGGTGCTTCTGTTTTCTCTCAGCTCGATCTAGCCACCGGATTCCATCAGCTTAGAGTGGCTGAGGATAGTATTGATAAAACTGCGTTTAGGACTCCAGATGGATTCTTTGAATGGCTTGTCATGCCATTCGGTTTGACTAATGCACCCGCCTACTTCGTAGACTTGATGTGTAGGGTGTTCAGGGAGTTCCTTAACAAGTTTGTTGTTGTCTTCGTGGATGATATTCTGATCTTCTCAAAGGATGAGGAAGAACAAGCCAGACATCTCAAGGAAGTGATGGATACGCTTAGAGCGCATCAGTTGAAAGCCAAGTTCTCCAAATGTCATTTCTGGAGAAGGGAAGTTCGGTTTCTTGGACATATAGTTTCTAAGCAAGGCATAGCGGTGGATCCCGCGAAAGTAGTTGTGGTTCAAGACTGGAAGACTCCTAGGAATGCAACCGAAGTAAGAAGCTTTCTCGGTCTGGCGGGCTTCTATAGGAAGTTCATCAGGGACTTCGCTAAGATTTCGGCCCCACTTACTAAGTTGACGAAGAAGAACTTAGTCTTTGCATGGGACTTGGAGTGTGAGCTTGCTTTTCAAAGGCTCAAGAGAGCCCTTACCACAGCTCCAGTTTTGGCATTACCCGATGGCGGTAAGATGTTTACCGTGTACACCGATGCGTGTGGCACGGGGTTAGGTGCTGTTCTGATGCAAGAGGGAAGAGTGATATGTTATGGGGGTAGGCAACTTAAAGTTCATGAGAAGAACTATCCCACTCATGATTTGGAGTTGGCAGCGATCATCTTTGCACTCAAATTCTGGCGCCACTATCTTCTAGGAGAAAGGTTTGAGTTGTATACTGATCACAAGTCACTCAAGTACCTCTTCTCGCAGAAAGATCTGAATCTAAGGCAGCAAAGGTGGATGGAATTCTTGGCATCATATGACTTCGAGATAGCTTATACCCCTGGCAAGGGTAATGTTGTGGCAGATGCACTAAGAAGAAGGAGGTTGACTTTGAGTCCCTTGTTTATTGAGATGAATAACTTAGAGTTCTTGGCAACCTTTGATTTCACGACGACTGTTGAGTCGATGACGGGTTCATTAGCATCCCTTGAGCTTAGACCTTTGCTTCTTGATCAAGTTAGGGCTTCACAGAAGGAAGACCCGTAGATAGTCGAAATCATGGACAAGTTGATTCGTGGTGAGACGTCTAGTCACCTTGCTAGATATACTATTGATGATAAAGGTTGGCTAAGGCGTGATGGAAGGCTATGCGTTCCTCAAGTAGGAGACTTGGTGCATAAAGTTCTTGAAGAAGCACATCACTCGAAGATGACTATACATCCGGGAGGAGATAAGATGTATAGAGATATGAAGCGCATTTTCTTTTGGGCCGGAATGAAGAAAGATGTGGCAGAATATGTTTCAAAGTGCATGGTGTGCCAACAAGTGAAAGCCAAGTCAAAGAAACCAGGTGGGCTATTACATCCATTGGAGGTCCCGCAATGGAAGTGGGAGAGTATTTCTATGGATTTTGTGGATGGGTTGCCTAGGTCAAGGAAAGGGAACACGAGCATATGGGTCATAGTTGACAGACTTACGAAGAGTGCTCACTTCATCCCAGTAAAGAGCAAGAGGACCGCATCATGGCTAGCATCTATTTATCTTCGAGAGATAGTGCGGTTGCATGGAGTTCCTTCTAGCATAGTTAGCGATCGTGACCCAATTTTAACTAGCCAGTTCTGGAATAGTTTGCAAGAAGCAATGGGTACGCGATTGAGTCTGAGTACAGCCTATCACCCCCAGACAGATGGCCAAACCGAAAGGGTGAATAGAGTGCTAGAAGATCTTTTGAGGCTTTGTGTTCTTGACTTTGGTGGTACTTGGGAAGACCACCTTCCTCTTGTAGAGTTTGCTTATAATAATATCTATCAAGCCAGCATAGGGATGGCACCATTTGAAGCTCTGTATGGGAGGCCGTGTAGGTCACCATCTTGTTGGTGGGAGAAAACAGATAGGCTTATACTTGGGCCCGATATGATACGGGACACATCCGAGAAAGTTGAATTGGTGAGAAGACGGATGAAAGCGGCCCAAGATAGACAGAAATCCTATGCTGACAAGCGAAGGGCAGATTTGGAATTCGAAGTGGGAGACATGGTTTTCGTGAAGGTTTCTCCTTTGCATAATGTGGTACGTTTTGGAGCAGTTGGGAAGCTGGCACCAAGGTTCGTAGGACCCTTCCCTATCATAGAGAGAATTGGAAAGATGGCCTATAAGGTGGAATTGCCCGAGAAGCTGGCCGGAGTGCATAATGTCTTTCATGTCTTGCATCTCCGAAAGTGCCTACATGAGTCCGCTGAGGTGGTTGAACTAAGCATTCTTGAAGACGTGGAGGTAGAGAAAGAGGCAACCTTGAGGAGAGCTCTGATTCGTATCTTGGGAACAGAGATCAAGAAGTTAAGGAATCGAGATGTCAAATTGGTGAAAGTTCAATGGAGTGAAGCCGATGAAGTTGCAACTTGGGAAACCGAGGAGAAGATGCGTGGGCTTTATCCATTCCTTTTTTAGGGTACATTCTCAATCTCCTTTCCTAATTAGCATATCTTTCTTTTGCTATCCATGTTTACCTTGTTTATCTTGTTTATCTTGTTATCTCGTAATCGTGTCATGAGAACCTTAGGTAGAAACCCTTTGGATGAAACATGTATTTGAAACATGTTATGCTTGATTGTTGCAAGTGGTTGCAAGTGTTTGCAAGTGGATACTCGTGGATGCATGATACACATTAGGCACTAAGATCGGCTCACACACTTTCATGTTGCATATGCATGAGTGTTTATGCTTATTCATGGATGAAACTTGTTGTGCTATCACGTGGATGTTGCATATGAACGAATGTTATGTGCACTCATGTAGAGATTATAAATTATGTTAGGAATTTGCATACATATGGACTCATTGCACTAACAAACTTTGCATTAAGGAGGTTTACTGAATCAGTAACCGCCTGATTTTCGCATTAGATAAGCACATATACACACACCTTTGCATATGATCATACAACATTTAGAATCTTTTAAGGACAATGGCTGCACGTGGATGATGTTTTGAGTAGATGAATGATGGATGGTAGGATACGTTCTTCCTAATTGGAGATTTCGGGGACGAAATCCTTTAAGGAGGGGAGAATGTAACAACCCGTATTTTTAATAACATGTTATAATGTAAATCAAGGAAGAATTAAATTCTAAAATCTGAATCAAGGGAAACTGGCTATGCCATTGCGTTCTTCTTGGAAAAATACGCGAAATAGAGTCCGAGTTTTCGAAAAACGGAGTCCGTATGACCAAGTTATGGCCCATTGAAGTTTTCAGAAAATTCCAAGCCCGAAAACAGTTCAAATTCGAATTCAGATTCGAATTGCAACCAAGGCAGAAAGGGGGGGGGGATTTTTCCCGCCCCAGGCAGGGTCGACACAGGGGTCGAAACTAGTGTCGAACCCCCTCAATGGGTCGACACCCATGTCGACCCATGGGTCGACACCCATGTCGACCCAGGGGTCGACCCCCCCGGTCGGACCAATTTTCCTGGTGCACCATTTTGACAGGTTGGGTCTTGTTCTGGAAGTTTCTGATGGGAGTTGATGGCTCAGATTCGATTTAGGGTTAATCCTATGGCTAAAACTAATCCTAAATCCTATAAAAAGACCCCTAGACCTAGCCTAAACCCTCATTAAACATTCCTACAACTAAATGCTGCCCAAATATTCACTAATCATCGCCTCCACCTTCTTAATGAGAGCATGAGTGTCTCAAATCAATCTATGTCATAAAGGAGCCATCTTTCTTAAGTAAAAGAGCCATCTTTCTTTGTCTTTGGGGTTATTCCTTCTTGTTCTCAAGTCTTGAAGTGGAGTTTATCATCTTTGGTTGCGGATTTGCTATTGTGGCTTCCTCTCAATCTTATTTTATATTAATTCTAGTCTTCATAGCATTGTAATCCCTATACTACTCTTAGATTCTAACTATGAAGTTAAATGTGATATGTGGCAAGTTGAGTTTGGGCCTAAGTATGATATGTGCTTTGATCTTATCATGTTATGCATAAACATATTCTATGCATGTTTGTAAAGCTATCACCTTTGCCTTATGCATAGAAAGTTATGACCTTTGATTTGAAATGTTGCATTATGCAACATGAGAATTCTCATAACCTTTATGATAACTTGCATATAATGTTATATGCGAACTTCTAGCCACCATCCTATGTCATTTATGATCATGTTTCACCTATTTGCTTGAGTTGATATTATGCATGTTTTGGGGCCCATGATGTAATATGCAAGCTTATGAACACATTTATGCCTCATATGCCACCATGTTTAACTTGTGGCCAACCTTATTACCTTATGCCCTTTTGTCATACTTTTGCCAAGTTCCCTCTTTTGATCTACGTTATGCTATGCGAAATGTACATGCGATGGGAATGCGTTGGGTTTGGGTAATATTAATGACATGAAAACATGGTCTTAAATATGACATGAACATTGGCTTGTGATTATGTTTGTAAACATAACGATGGACATGACACTTAGAAAATATGAGTGTGGCCAACTCGAGGTTGGGTTGAGTTTGTAGCATAAATCTACCCGGAACCGACCGGCTTAACTAGTGGCTACAAGCAATAGGACCCAATGTGAGTAGTTGGTCATGTCGCACTTGAAACCCGAGGTTAGACCAAGTTGTGGTGTAAAGCTACCCGGACCCGCCCGGCTTAACTAGTAACCACAACAAGGTCTAATGTGAGAGGTTGGGTGCATTAAATTAATTAATGCCACATGGTAGGGTTAAGTCATGGACCACTTGAACACTTAACCAATTAAACATGATGGGTTGACGCGGTTAAGTCATGAACCTTGGGTACACTTAACCAACTTGATACTTGATTGGGTAGGGTTAACCACATTTAACCCGCTAGAAACCCTAGTTACGTGGTCCTTTTCACCAGTAACCCTCTTGATTGTATCATGATACCCTAGGGACTAGGCTAGGGTGGGGCACGATTACTGGGTTGACATGTAAGCGACCAAAACGACGGTTGAGTAGGTGCGCCGGTGTAGGTTCAGGCGGACTATGGTCGGGTACATGGTCCGGAGTTGAAAAAGCAGACACGGGCACCCGTAGGTTTAGACTGTGCGTGCTTGATTTGTGTCCGTGGTTGGCACCCTAGGGCCTGATACACCCTAGGGTGGACCTAGCACAGTTTGACTACACTTCGTGATTGGGCTGTATGACACCGACACTTGACGAGTTAGGCTTATAGGGAGCCGATCGACTAGACCGAGTAGTTGGACCTCGATTTAGGTCATCTCAGGATGTGGGCCAGCTTTGGGCCAAGGGATCATTTCTGTTATACTTGACATGGATTGGAATACTAGTACACACCTGGTGCAACTTAACCTTGTATATGCGATGCCACACTTGATCTATCTTGTTAACTTTTCACCATGCCAGTTATCACCCTACATCTCATCTCTGTTTTACATGTTCAGTTAACTTTATTAGTTTTTATACTAATAGTAGATAGGACTTACCAGTCTTTTTGACTGACCCGTTTTCTTTTGCCTCTTTTCTTCCGTTTCCCCCCCAGGTTTGCAGGGTCGGAACACTGTTACCTAGCTGGATCTTTAGCTGCTTTTCTGGATAGCTCACGTATGGTTTGAGCATGCTATGGCCTTATGCTACTTTGGGGATAGTTACTTTATGTTTCTTTTTCAGTTTTCAGTTTATGTTCTAGACTTTGTTTTATGGGAAAATAATGACCACGTACTTTGATGTAACTTGATTATGGTTTTGAAATGCTAGTTTTATCCGCTGCTTTACTACTCTGTTTTACTTATATGTTCTGTCTTGTGATATCTGCATGCATGTTTACCTTGTTTAACGCCTCTCCAAAGCTAGTGTACTTGCAAGAGTGACCCTGACGGAGGTGGGGTGTTACACTTGCTCGGAACTGCCCGATATATCCAAGAATCGCAAAATGGCAATCTAATGTGGGAGGTCCTGCAAGGTTACGGTTATAATGAATTAATGAATACTTAACCAATTTAAGACATGTGGTAGGACATGGGAATGATAATAAGGTTAAGTGGGTAACATGGGTAGCATGTGAAACATAATTAAAGCACTTAACCAAGATGAGACATGTGATTAGACATGGGGATAAAGAGGGGTTAAGTGGGAATTCCTAGTGGGGACCAAGCTTAGGAGGGAAGCTTGTGTCAAGTGTGTGGATCCGTTTCAACCAGTAACCCATTTTATTATCTATATGAGCTGGAAATAGGTCGAGGACAGGGACACGCTTACTGGGGTTGATTGTAAGAGGTCAATAAAGAGTTAGCGATGGCAGTGCAAGTCCAACAGAGTCATGTGCGTGCGTGGGTCCAGGCTAGTAGGTAAGACGATGTTGCATCGTGTAGGTATAAGATGTGCATTTCAGTAGTATCGGGGTTGCCACCTTAGGGAGTGATATACCCTATTGTGGGACCAGCACAGGTGTCTAGGAGGTTAGGGAGCCTATCAAATGGGAAGGGTAGTGGGTACAACTAGTAGGGATATGAGCAACTTGGCACCTATGATAGTAACTAGAAGTACATGAAACTACCATCATTACATTTGTTTAAGAGGGATCGTCTTTTAGTATGTAACTAGTATGTTGGTACGGTGCAAGGCATACCTTATAGTGGTTAGGAGCGCAGTCGATGTTCTAGCTTACTTACCTTGTTCACCTTGTCATATATGCTTATGTTACAGTCTTCTCTTATATCCAGTTTATGGTTCTTATCCTGTTACTTTACTGATTATATTGTTAAAGTCACTGGATTCGCCAGACTTTATGTCTGACCCTTTTTGTTTCGCCTTTTTTCTTTCTCCCCCCAGGTCCTCAGGGTGGGATTAGTGAAGCTTGACTTGGATTTCTTTCTTCTTGAAGTGCTTGAAAGTGTTGAAAGTAATGCTCAGCTTTATCTCTTCTTCATTATGGCTATTTAAAGTGGGATTATGGTTTTACTTTTATGTGCTCTGATAATAATTTTGTTCAGGATGGATATTTGTGTACTTGGCTTTAGTATATGGTTTAGATGTTGTAACCAGACATGTTTTGCTTTTCCGCTACAGTGAATAAAATTTGAATTTTTAAGTACCATTTATATATCAGTCTTGTGATGTTCTGTTCTATACTCTTACAACGCTCCATGAAAGTTAATGCATTCTCTTAGTGAGCGGCATTAATGGACATGGGGTGTTACAGAAGCAGGTCCAAATCCAAGCAGAAACAGAAGAGAGAGTCCTACTCAATCTTGAGCGCTCCCACCCTGAGAACCTTGGGGGGGGGGGGGGGAGGGGAAGGAAGAGAGAGAAAAAAGGTGTCAGACATAAAGTCTGGTAAGTCTAGTGACTTTTAGCATATAAAGAAGTAAAAGTATCATGACAACATGTAAACTGGATGAGAGACAACAATAGGATATAAGAGGTATAAACAGACTAAACAAAAGTAACAGAATAAACAGAGTAGATTATGATTCTCAAATATTTTTCTTTACACCAATACTAGTATTACAGATATATGAAGGGATTAGGTGTCCCCTAATTACTTAACAGAAACAGAATTATCCCAACAGAAACATAATGGTAGTTCTAGGTGTACTCTAGTAATGGGTTTTACCCCAAACAGAAATAAATGGTACCTAAACAGAAATACCGGGTGTTACTTACCCCAAAAAGGAATGCAGTTACCCCACAGAAACAGACATGACTAGATGTACCCTAATTACTATCCCAATCGATTGGCTCCCTAACTCGTAAATACCCTATGTCGACCCCACAGTAGGGTGTATTACTTCCTAAAGTGGCAACCTACAGAAGGACATAGACCTATTTACTTGTACTACAACACCTTATTTTCCTAGGCGGGCTGGACCCATGCACGCACATGACTCCGTTGGAACGCGTCAGTACACCCCCCTTTTAGATTAACCTCTTATAATTAGTTTAGTATGTGTGCCATGACCCCTACTTAGTGTGGGGTCCCCGATTAATGCCAGAATGGGTTACTAACTGATATGGGTCCCACACAACAGATGACACAAGTCAAACCCCTAAACTTGTCTCCCCCAACCAACAAGGATTTTTAACGGGCTAAGCCTATAGGTTAACAGGTTCGCCTAACCCCTCAGATTAACAGGTTAAGTTTCACAGGTTAATGGGTTTATTTTACCCAAATAGATTAAACAGGTTTACATAACCCCAACAAATTAAACAAATTTACTTAACCCCAACAGATTAATCATGTTTACATATCCCTAACAGATTAAACAGGTCTCACAGGTTCTTTACAATTGCATTAACATGTTTCGCTTAATCTTAAATTAAGTCTACAGATTCATATGCCCCAAATTCCAGTCATAGTTCACAGTATAACATATGCCCACAAAAATGTTAGTCATGTATATAGGTTATTCTCCCAAGTTATCATTCCCAATCATTCCCCCAATTACACCAATTTCATTCGTATGCATATTTCAGCGATATTGGCATAGGATCAAAGGTAGCCTAGGATGTAAAAAAAGGGAATGAGAGAGAGAAGAACATAATAGGCATAAAACAAAATAAGCATATAATACAGAGATGGGCATATGATAGCAGAAATAGGCATATCAGAAATAGGCATATAAGAACTGATCATCTGATCAGGTGTACATAAGAATATATGTAATTGCAGAACTATTTAGGTATGAATCAGATTCATAACAAGTATAGCTTTAGATCCAGATTTATAACATGTCAGGGTTACTGTTAAATTTTTATATCTAAAAGTAACATGAACTCACAGAGATTGGATCTAAAGAACAGAGAATAATATGCTGAAGTTGCAATAGATATTCTTATATGAATATAGGCTGATATTTGAAGAAGATAGGCAGATTCAGTCCAAGCAGAAGCAGCATTTCATTGTCACCATTGTTTTTAGGTGTAGAAAACAATATAAATAATGACCTATGAACAACCTACTGCCAACGAATCCATTAAAAATTGCATCCAGATTCAGGAAAAAGAATTCGGCCAGATCCCTATTGGGTCGACCCACCCTCACCTGGGTCGACCCACTTGGCCTTGGGTCGACCCAACCCTGGTGTGGGTTAATCCCAATGGGTCTGGTTCCTGCCTGGTTTTCCCACTTGCTCCATTTGATTTTGTTTGAATTTCTAGGTTGATTTATTTATACATAAAACTCTTATACGTATACAAACTTCTAAGCTTAATAACTTTGTCATACGATATTCATTTTACGCAAACTCAGAGTCTATCTTAACTAGAATTCCAAGAAGAACACAATGGTTCAGTCTATTTTGCTTAATTCTCAATATCTAGTTAAGTATTCATTAGCTGATCTTTATAATGTCTTTTAAAATTACGGGGTGTTACATTCTCCCTTAATCAAAGGATTTCATCCCTAAAATCTCTAAGTTAGGAAGAATGTATATCCTAACACCCATCAACCATCTACTCATCCATCAATCACAAGCATCCATTGTCCTTAAGAGATTTCTAATGCTTATATGAACATATGCAAAAGTGTGTATATATGTCCCTATGCTAATGCGAAAAATTAGGTGATCTACTAATTCAGTCGACCTCCTTAATGCAATTTATGTTAGTGCCATGAATCCAACATGTATACTAATAATACTGGTATATCATGTAAACGCTATATGTGTCCATAATCACCCACCCAAATGCAACATCTATATGATGATACAGTCACCTCCATCCATAAAATTTAAAATGCACGGACATCCATATTCAGTATGAGAGTGATTTGAGCCGATCTAGTGCCTAATGTGTGTATATGCATCCACAAGCAACCACTAGCAAACGCTTGCATCCATCAAACATAACATGTCTCAAACACATGTTCACACCCATTGGTTTTTCTACCTAAAGGTCGAAGATTCGATCGATAGGATATACTCAATGACATAAGCAAGTATGAATAAAAGCTTGGAAAAAGAAACTAAGAACATACCCTTGAAAAGAAAAGAGTACGAAGCGTGAATCTTTTCTTCAGTCTCCCAAGTTGCATCCTCGCGGTCTTTTCCCTGTTGAACTTTCATTAACTTGGCCTCTCGGTTGCGAAGCTTGTTAACCTATGATCCAAGTATACAGGTAGGAACTTGTCTAACTGTCGCCTCCCGTTCTACCTCTACTTAAGCATGCTCGGCTCAACTACCTCTGATATATCGTGTAGACACTTCCGCAAATGAGAAACGCGGAAAACATCATGAACACCTGCCAATCTCTCTGGTAGCTTTAATCTATAAGCCATTTGTCCTATCCTTTCCATTATGGGAAATGGCCCTATGAACCTTGGCGCTAATTTCCCTACAGATCCAAATCGAAACACATTCCTAAGAGGTGATACCTTGATGAAAACCATGTCCCCTATGTCAAACTCAATATCAGTCCTTCTCTTATCTATGTAAGACTTCAGTCTGTCCTGTGCTGTCTTCATGCTTCTGCGGATAAGATCAACCTTTTCTGAAGTTTCTCTAATCATCTCAGGTCCAAGTAGAAGCCTATCTGTAGACTCCCACTAATAAGTCGGTGATCTACAAGGTTGTCCATATAATGCCTCGAAGGGTGCCATACCTATACTAGCCTGATAATTTTTGTTGTAGGTGAACTCAACCAACGAAAGATGCTCCTCCCAAGTCCCTCCGAAATCTAAGATACACAGCCTCAAAAGATCCTCAGGAACTCTATTCACCCTCTTAGTCTGCCTATCGGTCTAAGGGTGATATGCGGTGGTCAGACACAACTGTATACCTAATTCCTCTTCCAGACTCTTCCAGAACTCACTAGTGAAGATGGGGTCATGATCACTCAATATGCTAGAAGGTACTCCATGTAAACAGACTATCTCACAAAGATGAACTGATGCCAACCATGTTGCTATTCTCTTACTCTTAACAAGAATGAAATGAGTGATCTTAGTAAGCCTCTCAACTATAACCTAAATACTGGTGTTTCCCTTCCTCAATCTACGCAAACCATCGGGATTCCTTTGTTCAACTTTAACTTGCTAGAAAACTAAACATCGAGGGACAAACTCCCCTACATCTTTCTCATCCCAGCCCAAAAGAAAATCCTCTTCCTATCTCTATACATTTTATCACCACCCGGATGGATAGTCATCCTAGAATGATGGGCTTCCTCAAGGACTATCTTTAACAGACTCCCAACTCGGGGAACACAAAGCCTCCCATCCCGTCGCAGCCACCCTCTATAATCTGTGGAATATCTAGTGAGATGACTAGAAGTCTTCCTTCTACTGAGCCTATCCAATATGTCTGCTATCTGTGGGTCCTCTCGCTGTGAAGATCCTATCTGATCCATAAGAGTAGGTCGCACCTCTAAGGATGCCAGCAAACTAGGTGTAAGATCTGTAGATGACCTAAAATCGAAGGTCGATATGTACTCTAAACTCTACCTCTCAATGAATAGAGGACTCAAAGTCATCCTCTGCCTACTCAACGTATCCGCCACCACATTACCCTTGCCAGGGGTATAAACAATCTCAAAATTATAGGACGTTAGGAACTCCATCCATCTCCGCTGTCTCAAGTTGAGATCCCTTTTCGAGAACTAGTACTTGAGAGATTTATGATTCATGTACAACTCGAACCTCTCTCCAAGTAGATAATGTCGGCAACTCTTAAGCGCAAACACTATAGCAGCCAATTCCAAATCATGTGTATGGTAGTTCTTCTCAAGAACTCTCAACTATCTACCACCGTAACATACTACCCTTCCCTCTGGCATCAAGATGGCACTAAGTCCTATACCACATGCATCATTGTAAACTATGGACACTTTGTTCCCATCTGGCAAAGTCAAGACTGGGGCTGTTTTCAGAGCCCTCTTTAATCGCTGAAAAACATGCACAAAGTCAATGCTCCAAGAAAACGTTAGATTATTCTTCGTCGGTCTGGTGATTGGGGCTGATATCATTGCGAAGTCCTTGATAAACTTCCTTTAATAGCCCGTTAAACCGATAAAACTCTCACCTCCATTGCATTCTTTGGAGTCTTCCAATTTTGAACTGCAATTACTTTTGTGGGATCCGCCGTTATCCTATTCTTGGAGACCACATACCCTAGAAATCTTACTTCCTCTCTCCAAAAGTGACATTTGGAGAACTTCGCCTTAAGATGGTGTGCTCAAAGAGTCCTCAACACCTCCCCTAAATATAGGGCATGTTATTCCTTGCTCTTCGAGAAGATCAGAATGTCATCCACAAAGACCATAGCGAACTTATTCAAAAACTCCCGGAACACCCTACTCATCAGATCCACAAAATATGCGGGTGCATTCGTCAACCCAAAAGGCATGACTAGCCACTCAAAGAAATCGTCTGGAGTTTTGAAAGCAACCTTATATATACTGTCCTTGGCCACCCTCAATTGATGAAACTCGTGGCCAAGTCTAACTAAGAGAAAACAGATGCGCCAACATGCTAGTCAAACAGATCATTAATCCTCGGAAGTGGGTGCCTATTCTTCTTTGTGAGCTTATTTAACTCCCTATAATCCACACATAAGCGGAGTGTGCTATCCGCCTTAGTTGTAAAGATGACTGGAGCACCCCATTTTGATATGCTTCGCCTAATAAACCCCTTCTCAAGTAGCTCCTTTACTTGCTTGCTAATCTCCCTCCTTTCCCTAGGAGCCATGTGGCGCACAGGCAATGCGACTGGCATCGCACTATCCACCAAGTTTATCTGGAAATCAATCTCGCGCTTCGGAGGTAATCCCCTTACCTCCTAAGAAACATCCAGATACTCACAAACAACATGTATAGATCGCAAATTATCGACAGAAGCATCAAGTGATTCTAGGAAACTAAGCATATCAGACCCCTTTGGGTCACATGAAATCTCGAGAGTCCTCCCTCGGCAAGTCAAAAGTATAACGACCCTCCTCTCACAATCCAGAATGGCACCATACATGACTAGCCAATCCATCCCTAGAATCAGACCATAGCCCATAAAACCAAGCACATATGCATCACACTCAAACTCGACGGCTAACACAGATATCCTCAAACCCCGACATATCATAGATAGATGAGCCGTGCTCCCAATGGGGTTTGAGACAATAAAGGGATCAGAAAAAATACTAGTATATTAAGGTGCAAAGAATCAACCACGTAATCAGATATAAAAGAGCGAGATGCACTAGAATCACAAAGAGTCCTAACAGGATGATCGGAAAGAGAAATCAAACCTTCAACAGAAACTTTCCTACCTCTGTATGGTACACTGGCCTCTAGAGCACGCACCTATCATCCAGAAGATCCTTCCCTTTGGCCCTATCCTTGCTTCTTCGGGCACTCCCTAGTATAGTGTCCGACCTTACCACAGCGGAAGCAAGCATTCTTCCTTTTTCTACAATCTTTGACCAAATGACCCAAGTTCCCGCAACCATGACACTTCGTCTTGCCTTGAGCCATGTCATTCTTTCCACCCTTCTTTTGTAGTTCTTTCTTGGGCCACACTTTCTTGTATTGCGTCTAATTAGTCCTAGCCTCCTTTTTCTCATCCTTACCATGTTCATACATTAGTGCCATATCAATTAGTCTCTCAAAAGTAGCCTCCATCGGAATGTGAGACAATTCCAATGCTTGAAGAGGCTGATTCGATCCTCTTTCAAACCTTAGAGCTTTTTTACTAGCTCCAGACCAAATCTCACCAACTGGTTGAACTTATTAACAAACTCTTTAACAGACATACTTCCTTGCTTAATTGCCAGAAACCTCCTCCATCTGCATGCTCTCTTCTGTCTGAGTAAGAAACTTCATCTCCAATCTATGTCGAAAATCATCCCAAGTATCAACTGCAGGTCCTGCTTGTGTCACTTCCCACCAGAACGAAGCCTCGTCCTTAAGCTGCCATGTAACCAATTGTATCTTTCTGCGGTGATCAACCTCGAAAAGCCCAAACATGTTCTCCGTCTCTTTTAGCCAATTCCGTGCTTCCACAAAATTCTTAGTTCCTCGGAATGGCTTTCCTCCCATAGCACAGAAATCCTTGCATATCTTAGAGAAATTATTTGCTTGCGGAGGACGAGGAACAACAACTGCAGCTGGGGAAGGGGCGTTTGCTTGGCCTCCAGCAGGCGCCGTAACCTCAAGATATCTACGCAACCAAGCCGGTATCTGAACGCCCTTGGGAATATTTGGTTCCCCAAACATGCTGAAAAGAAAAGGAAAAGGGATTCAAACAGAGAATCGAAAGATATTTATATGGCTTTGGGGAACATGTCTTTCCAAAAACCGACTTTTTTTTTGAAAATGCTTTCTTTTTGAAACCCTTTTGAAAACAATTTTCAAAACTGTTTATTCGATCTTGTTACCTACAACTTTGATACCAAATGCGACACCTCACATCTGTTATCGTGACTCTTTAACAGAATGCATTAAATTCCATGAAGCGTTATAGGTAAACATAACAGAATCTCACAAGACATGTATATATAAAATAACAGTGGAAATTTAAAACTTTATTTTTCAATAGTAAACATCGTGGTCTCAAAATCCAGTTACAACATCGGACTAAAATATTGGAACAAAATACATCAAATAAAAACATCTGTCCTACACCAAAAACCATAAAAGTACAGAAATGAAAAATCATAATCCCTATAAGTAGCCATAAACAAGTAGACAAGTAGTCAAAGCAATACATCGAAGCAAATCCCAATCCAAGCAGAAACAAAAGAGAGAGTCCTAATCAAGCCTGAGCGCTCCCACCTTGAGAACCTGAGGGGAAAGTAAGAGAGAGAAAACAAAACAAAATGAGTCAGACATAAAGTCTGGAGAGTCCACTTACTTTTAGCATATAAAGAAGTAAAAGTGTCATGACATGCATATAAACTGGATAAGAGACAACAGTAGGATATAACAGGTATAAACAGACTAATCAGAAGTAACAGAATAAACAGAGTAGATTATGTACTTTTCTCTGCACCAATACCAGTATAACAGATATATGATGGGATTAGGTGTCCCCTAATTACTTAACAGAAACATAACGATCCCAGCAGAAACATATGGTAGTTCTAGGTGTACTCTAGTCACGGGTTTTACCCCAAATAGAAATAACCGGTACCTAAACAGAAATGCCTGGTGTTACCCCAAACATGAATATAGGTAGCCCACAAAAACAGACATGACTAGATGTACTCTAATTACAATCCCACAATCGATCGACTCCCTAATTTGTAAATATCCTGTGTCGGCCCCACGATAGGGTGTATTACTTCCTAAAGTGATAGCCTACATAAGGACATAGACCTATTTACTAGTGCTACAATGACTTATTTTCCCAGGCAGGCCGGACCCATGCATGCATATGACTCCATTGGAACGTGCCAGTGTACCCCCCTTTTAGATGAACCTCTTATAATCAATCCAGTGTGCGTGCCCTGTCACCTACCTAGTGCGGGGTTCCCGTTTAATACCAGAATGGGTTACTGACTGATATGGGTCCCATACTGTAGATAACACAAGTCAAACCCCAAAACTTGTGTCCCCCAACTACCTAGGATTTTTAATGGGTTAACCTAAAGGTTAATAGGTTCACCTAACCCCCATAGACTATAAAGTTAAGTTTCACAGGTTAACGGGTTTATTTTACCCCAAAATATTAAATAGGTTTACATAACCCCAACTGATTAAACAGATTTACTTAACCCCAGCAGGTTAATCAGGTTTATATAACCCTAACAGATTAAACATGTTTCACAGGTTCTTTACAATTCCATTAACATGTTTCGCTTAGTCTTAAATTAAGCCAACAGATTCATATGCCCCAAATTCCAGCTTTACAGTATAACATATGCATGCCCCATGTTATCATTCCTAATCATTCCCTCAATTTATCCAAATTTCGTTCATACGCATATTTCAGTGATATTGGCCTAGGCTCGATGGTAGCCTAGGCTATAAAAATAAAAAAGGAATGAGAGAGAGAAGAACATAATAGGCATAAAACAAAATAAGCATATAATAACAGAGATGGGCATATGCTAGCAGAAATAGGCATAATAGAAATAAGCATATAAGAACTGGATAACATATCAGGTGTACAGAAGAATACATTAAATAGCAGAATTGTTTAGATAAGCATAAGATTTTTAACAGGTATAGATTTAGATCCAGATTTATAAACATGTCAGGGTTACTGTTAAATTTTTATATATAAAAGTAACATGAACTCACAGAGATTGGATCTAAAGAACAGAGAATAATATGCTGAAGTTGTAGTAGAGATTCTTGTATGAATATAGGTTGATATTTGAAGAAGATAGGCAGATTCAATCCAAGTAAAAGCAGCATTTCATTATCTCCATTGTTTTTAGGTGTAGAAAACAATAGAAATGTTGTCCTATATATAGCCTACTGCCAATGAACCCGGTCAAAATCGCGTCCAGATTCAGGAAAATGAATTCAGCTAGATCCCTATTGGGTCGACCCACCCTTACCTGGGTCGACCCATAGGTCAACCCACTTGGCTTTAGGTCGACTCATAGGTCGACCCAGCCTAGGTGTGGGTCAAACCTAATGGGTCTCGTTCCCGCCTGGTTTTCCCGCTCTCTCTATTTGATTTTTTTGAATTTCCGAGTTGAAGACTCTTAAACGTCTACAAACTTCTATGCTTAATAACTTTCCTATGCGATGTCTGCTTTATGCAAACTCAGAGTCTATCTTAACCAGAATTCCGAGACGAACACAATGGTATAGTCCGTTTTGCTTAAACACAATATTTAGTTAAGTATTCTTTAGTTTATCGTTATAATATCTTTTAAAATTATGGGGAGTTACACTTTTTGATCGTCAAGTCTGAAGAGAATATTTTTTTCTCTATTTCCTTCAGTACCAATGATGTCTAAGAGAAAAGTTGCCTCCTACAGGCTTTCTGACCGCTTCCACGAAGAAACTATTTAACTTGTTGCCAACCCAAAATCCAGCTCGACCATGACGAATCGGACTGGGAGTACCATACAACAACTGCTGCACCCAATGATCAAAGTCTAACTTTTGTGTTTGTGACATGTAATGACTTCATGGAACTTATGTCGAAGTTGAACCAGACGGCTACTACTTTGAATGAGCAGGGTGAGAACATAGCCCTAAGGTAAGACATAAATAGGATGATGAAACAATGGAATGATTTCAAGAGTCAGAGAGTTCCTTCCCTATCGTGTCATCAACTAGAAGAGTCTTCCTCGTCATACAGAAGGAGCTGTGGAACAATAGCAATTTGCTAGGCCTTAAAACGTGCAAGAAATCTGGTTCGGTGACCTTTTGGTTTGGTATGCTGAACTGGCCCAGTTCGATCATGCCGAACTGGAAATTGCTTCGCCAACTCATGTTCATCCTCCATAAGATTTTAGTGCTCCAGGAACCTATTGTGCTTTCTTCCATTGCGTCTTATGATTGACTGGGTCAATAGGGGCCAATGAAGTACCACTTGGGCGGTGGCTCAAGCGACATTGCCTGTAGTGGAAGCTAGAATGGTAAAAAGAGATGGTAGTAATGTACCCGAGTTTCTCCTTAACACTCCTAATCTGATTGCCATGGTAAAGAAGATCATGAAAGACCGCTGGGGATACAGTAATGAAGACTAGGGAATCAACTGTAGTCATACTTAATTTACCGATGATATCTTACAAGCGAAGTTCCCATGAAGATTTAACTTACCTCGGATGAAACATTATTTTAGAAAGACCGATCCCAATCAGTATTTAATGAGGTATACTTTGTATATAGACTCAGCAACGTCTCTAGATGCTATTAAATGCAAGGCATTTCCTATCTATCTAGATGGAGTAGCACTTATGTGGTTCACCAGGTTGCCTCCGAGATAGGCATCGTCGTTCGAGGATTTGAGTAAAGAGTTCATGAACCTGTTCCGTCTTCATTCCATAAAGTTGAAACATGTGATGACCCTCTCCCATGTAAACCAGGCTCGAGGGGAGTCACTTAAGGATTATCTTAAGCATTTCAACATTGATGTTACCAAAATTCGTAACCCTCATGACGAAAGAATATTTATGGCATTGGTTGATGGCATCGACCCTAATACTGAGTTTGGAAGATGGCTAACTATAAAGTCTCCCTTTATTTTAGATAATTCTATGAGAAAGCCAACCAGTTCCTACAAATTGAGGAAGCAGAAAGAACTCGAAAGAGAAGAATGGGCAACCCGGTGAAAAAAGGCATTCAAAGTAACGTGCCAGTAAGATAATCTACCAAGAACTTGGGAAAAGTTCGGGTTAACATCTAGTTATAGACCAAAAGAAGTAATAACTAGCGAAGAGGCGACAATTGAGGAGGCGTAATCAGAAAGGGGATGCTAAGAGGCAACCTAGGTCTAGACTTTTTGACAATTATATGCCTCTGAATGACACCTTGGAGAACATATAATTGGAAACCTATAATGTGATGCGGTATAAGAAACCTGCTCCACCGGAGTCTACGAAAAAGGAAAAACAAACATGGAAGTTTTATCTATTCCATGAGATTTACGACCATACGACTAATGAGTGTCATCACCTATATGACATCGTAGAGAAATTGACTCAAGAAGAAAAGTTAGATGAATATCGAGCAACACAATGGGACAAGGGGCAGGGGACTTCAAACCCCAACCGTCAACATTAGGCAGCTTCTAGAGTCGCCCCCGCAAAAGAACAAAGGAATTATTATTAACACAGTCGTTGGAGGACCACATATAGATGGTTTAGTCTTCGGACTATGAAGTAGTATGTTAATACAGTGAAGCACATCGAGGTTGAAAAGTGCAACACAATAGAGGAGGCCGCTCCCATATATAAAGCAAAGAAGGACAATGTTGGATGATTTCATCTTCCGAAATAAAGATGTGGATGGGGTAGAGGCCCCAAAATTTGACCCTCTAGTTATTTTGGCCATGATTTGTCCTGCATTGGTATAGAAAGTCCTTTTTTACTTCGGGCGTTCCGTGAATATTCTGTTCAAGAGGCTCTATGACCAGATGATGTTGGAGGCAAAAGACTTGAAGCTGTTAAAGGCTAGAATACACAGCTTCAATGGCTCTGCGAATGAACCGGTAGGAATGGTTGAATCACTGATGGAATTAGGCAAGGAGGACTATACTACATGCTTAATTTATAAACATAGATATATTTTAAACAATGTTCTAGTATCCTATAAAATGTTCCACCCTCTTTCAAAGCATTAAAAAATAAGAAATAAAATATACAAAAAATTAAATTATATGGAATTGATTGGAAAAAAATCATTTTTCGACTTGAAATACATAACATAGAATATCTTATTACTATGTTATGGACTAAGCCTTGATAATTATAATTATCAAGGAACTGAAAATTTAACCAAGTACTTAATAAACTAGAAGTTGAAACTTTCAAAATAATTTAGAGTATAATTAATCATCTCTAAATACATAATGTCTTTCATGTCTTCGCAATCTGAAAGTATTAAAAAAATCTACTTATCGGATTATGCTAAGAATTTGGTTACCTAATACTCTAGTCACGGAAGAAGAATTGGCAGCTCAGATTGCTCTTTTTGATCACATCGTCATCTATTACAGATAGTTTTTGTAACAACCCGAATTTTGATAGACCGAACTTTTCTCAAAAACCCCAAACTATCGAAGGCCGAGTTGGCTTGTTTGGTATCTGCAGAAAAGACAAAAATAATAAATATAATCAGAGCTCGATAAAAAGTCTCACAGCAAAATGGATAAAAATATAATAATCAAATATAGCCTTACCGAAATATTGACATTGTCTAACATGTGTCTAAAGGCTACCAAATCTATGCCAAAAACCTGCGAGTATGTTATCAGGAGGGGGGTCAGAACACAGGATTTAGTGAGAGGACAAATTATACATTCTGAAATAAACCTACATATACCATTCAGTTAAATTTACTTAATTATTAGGTAATTCGGGTTAATAACGCTCTAGCCTTTACACACACGTCGCACCCATCTACTTCCAAGTAGATTACACCTAATATAATATATATGTAGTTATACCCAACATCTCATCGTACTCCCCATAGTACCCTCCTTGTACGGTCTTAGCCGTCACACCATTGGAGTATGCACAAACCTCCATCCAACACCAAACCACATATGGAAATCTATACGTTACGCCACGTAATCGCACGAAACACCATCGTTATGCCACGTAAATAAACAGATCCTCGTATCCAAATAGGTCGAATCATGTCCCAACACAGAGTAATGCCTTAATATTTACAATACACCATACAATGCGTGTATCTAGATCCTCACACGAACATACTGCCTACTATAAACCGAGTCCCGTAATAGGGTTGCATCCAGTGCACCAAACATGGTCGTGATCTTTTGATATCTATAAATGACAGCCTCGTTAGGCCTACAATACAGATATCCATATATGGTATGTCTCTTATCACGGTGTTATGGTCCAACCTTGGCCCCTCGCTCAATGAAAGATTACATCAAGACCTAATGATTTGCCCATAACAACCAATCTAGCATCCAATTTGGCGTGTCCCTCAACCAACATCTCGATAGTGAAAGATCGTTGGTGTGTTGGTTTAGCTCTTAATCTTTTTGCATCCCGCTGACTGTCGATGATAGGTATCCGACGATTACTATCCTTAATATGGTCATAACCACCTCCTCCTAAAGCAAGGAAAACCACCGAATCAGCCAACGTCATCTATCTTAGCCTTATGATTGCCACACCATAGTTGCAGTCAAGGTATACTATAGATGGTGCAACAAACTAGCCTCCGAGCGACGACTCCATCTGGTTATTCCTCAGACGGTCATCTTAGAGTACCCTACCACATCCAATAGAAGCCCCGTACTTCCCACCAGTCCCGTAGAATAATCATTTGGGCGTGCCCCTCTTGTGTCTCCAGGCACTACGATTATCTATCCCGTTGGGTTCTTCATCTCCATACATACGGACTGGTCTAAGGACATTACACCATCGCATTATTAGATCCTATAACTAATCTTTTTAATCGCATACTTGCTTTAACTTATCATGTTGCTAATTAACTTTATTATCTACACATTCATTTTTTATTCAAATTACTGGTTTATTAGCTTAAATTTGGTTGCTTATTTTCTCCAATCAGCTCCACGCTTCTGGAACGAACCCTTTCTATGAGCCACTTATTATAACATTCATTGAACTTAATATTTTCTCATTCTTAAGTTTACTAATAATAAGCCTCTTCTTTCTTTTTATTTTTCATGTTATTTATAACTTCATGTTATACCATTACCACAACCATTGTTGCAGGTTTACTTATTAATTTAGTTCGTCTAACTAAGGTTCATTAATAAGATCTCATCTTAGCCCATATTATAACCCATGTTATATCGTTACCACAACCGTTGCTTTGGATGTACTTATTAACTTAGTTCCCTTAATTAAGGCTTATTAATAAGTTCTCTTTTCATTATTAATTATAACCTATGTCATAATTCCACTTGTCTCTAGGACAAGGCTACCTATTATATTTCATTCCCATTCACATAATTAATTATATTACGTTATGTTCTTCGTTCATTACATTTTCTCATAGTTACTTGTTATTTAGGCAAACTGTTTACTATTGTAACCTTTCTTTATTTACTGTATTGTACATTTTTATTATTACAGGAAATATTTCACACACTTCATTAATTTGGTTGGTGGAAATGTACAAAAATATATTTCCATAATATACATCAATTAAGATTCGTAGCTGCAAGTTATTTCTTTTATTACATCATATGTGTGTGTGCGTGTGTGTGTGTGTATATATATATATTTGATTAGCATGTAATACGACAAAAACCTTAGTTCACATTAATCCTTATTACATTACTTTTCCTTGCAACTACTTTCTCTGTAATTTACCATAATGGTAATTATGGAAATGTATCCCTTTTCCACCCCCAATTAACTCAGTCCACTACTAAATCCTTTTTCTTTTTGAGTTATATAATTTCATGTTTTCATACACAATTCCTAATTCCAATTTAATTACGGTAAGTTTTTGTGTAAAATCAGGCTTGTTAATTCTTATTCCATTATTCCCATAATTTACCATACATTTTATACAACATGCCCAAATTACCATGGAATTACAGTCTTAAGAATGTGCATAATCACCATTAGATTCGCAATTTTATTATTACAGCAATTCTCAAACCCAAATAGAAAGATAATGGAATAGATTCGTACAACAATAATATTCTTAACGTACTTAAGAATGTACTTAAGAAATGGATTATATCACAATTACCACAATTTCAATTATTTAATAAGTTAAGAATTATGAGGAATTTAAATGATAAATATACCTGTTACCAAAAGGTATAATTTAAATCCACTCACCTAACTGCTTTCCAATTCTTGAATCTGATTCAGATCTGCTAACTCGTGATTTTTCTATTTGGATCTACTATTGAAATGACCACAGATTCACAAATCTGATGCTAAAGAAAGAAAGAATTCATAATAATTCAGAATCATAGAATTCAGCTCATGTAGACATGAAATATGAGCACTTATATCATAGATCTATTTCCATTGTTTTCAGATCTTGAATCACAATTCCTATAACTAGTATTCTTATTTTTGAAAGATTTGGAGAAGAAATAAAATGGCATATCCTTGGTGTTGTCTCAAAAAATATGAGTTGGAGGTTGGGCTTTGCAAGTCTAATTATAGGTGCATAGAAGATTCTGGTTCGTCGGTTTCAGTATAATATAATCTGAGCTATATAAATCGAAAATATAACGTCAGTTGGTTCAACAATGGGTCGACATGGACCCCAGGTGGGATGACCTGGCTTTAGGGTGGGTCGATACTAGCGTCGACCCACATACGGTCTGAGTCGACCCAGTTGCCTGGGCCACTATGTTTATTCTGCCGACATTAAATTTTTCCTTAACGTTTAGCTGTACCCTTTTTTTAGTTACAAAATATTATTACGTAAATTATTTTCTGTTGACATTAAATTTCAAACCTGGGCCAACTTACTTTATAAGAATTCATTTTCTTTTATTGTTCTTTATTTTTTTCAGTTGTCATCATTGTTTGTTTTCCTTTAATTGTTCATCTTTTACCTTCCTTTTCATTTTATTCACAATATGTTTTTGTTCTTACCTAGCGATCACTACAAACACCTTGGAAAAAATATCCAACTAAACCATTCTATTTTTCTAAAATAGGACACTACATATGAATGAAAGTCTATACTAAAAGAAAACTTTCTTATTTCCTAAAAGGGTGCTAAAAAGGATTTCTATTAATTACTAATCCTATCATAAATGTACTTATAAAAACTTTAACTAGCTTCTTCTACTAAACAGTAACCAATTGAAACATCTTTTCAAAATTTCCTCAAATCTTTACTAATTGTCAGTGCACACTAGTGGGATCCTTTCTTACTAATAAGATTAAGTTTCTATGAACCCTTTTCACCTATATTTTGTACATCTCTTTCAGTGCACATTTCCTTGCCATTTTAACAAAACACGTTCACCAATTGATTCATAAAAATTTACAAATAATTCTTTTTATCCCCATAAGTCAAAGCGTGTTACACTCCATCATTTGAGAAAATTTTGTGTTTTAATTCACTCAAGGTCACCTATGCACCCCATAAGGCCAACTCATTTATTCGTGCATTCTTTAAACACTTATAGCGCTTAACCCCACAACTTGCTTACACATTTAATACTTTGTAAACAAGTTTGCATAATTACCTCAAAATCCTTTTTAATGCAACTGTTAACATTGCAAACCAATAAATTTCTAAAATTGTAAACTCTTAAAATTTTGAAGCTTGATAACTTTTTTTAGAAATCTTTTTCTACACTTATATTTTTTTTTCAAGTTCTTTTTAAAAGTTATAACCGTGGGGATAATTACAAAGTGGTTTCTAACTTTTGCATTTTCCAATCTCTTTGCGTTAATTACATATCTTCGTCCCTAATTTCTTCTTTACATAAATTACTTCCAAACTATATCAGAACTAAAGAATAATACTAATGCCTATTTTGTATTAAATGTGTGTCTATATATATATATTCCAAATCTATTTTCTCCCTCTTAATATTTTCTCAATTTATGAGGCCTTACTGTCTAATTTACTAATCTAAAATACCCAAAATTTCAAATATTAACACATTGAATTTTTTTTCCAAACATTTTATACATTTCTATCCACCATAAGCACTCATGGGTCTATAATCCTCGAACTTCTATAACCATTTCCTAAGTGTACAAAATTGACATCCAACATCCTACATGTGTTATTCTCTTAATTAGTGGATTTCCTGATGGATATATGTATATATACATAATAATTATATTTAAAAATAGAAATACGCTCACTTACTATCTATATAGGAACCCTAACCAGAGCTCTGATAACAGATGTAACTAGCCAAATTTCGATAGAACAAACTTTTCTCAAAACCCCCAATCTATCAGAGCTTGAGTTGGCTTGTGTGGTATCCTCAAGAAAAGACAGAGATAATAAATATAATCATAGCTCAATAAAACATCTCACAACGAAATGGATAAAATATAATAATCAAGTAAAGCCTTACCTAAATAATTAGACTTCCTAACAAGTGTCCAAAGGCTACCAAATTTCTACCATAAATCTAGTCTGTGAGTATGTTATGAGGAGGGGGTCAGAACACATGTAACAACCACGGGTTTTCAACCCCAAAAATCGATACAAAATCACCATGTCGACTATTCAAGCATCGAAAACATTGGAACATTAATAGAAAGAAATTAGAGGGTGAGATAAGAAAGAAATATTAGAATAGAAGAAGAAGAAGAACCGACACAAAATCAGAGTCTCACATAGCAGCGGAACAAAATATAATATAAAAATAAATCTTTATAGAGAGCTTTAAATAAAAACTTACAATCATCAGAGTACATCACACATCTGGACAGCTATAATAATCTTTCCTCATATACAACACACATCGGAATAACAATCATATATCATACATCTAGACTTTCCCATCTCCTCTATTCACAGCATCTGATAACCTGAACCTATAGAACCCGGTCTAACCCTAGCATTACAAACGACTGGTCAGTCAGGTGAACCAAAGTGAGAAAAACACACTAAGTTTATAAGTATCATACAAGTTGATTTTAAAGTCAAAATCTTTTTGAAAGAAAAGGATAACCGTAAGACGAAATCCATACATAAGTACGGATGGTTTTTATCTTACAATAACCCAAAACGTTTTTGAAATAAATATCTTTACTGATATTCTATTAGTGTCTAAATACAAATAAATATCAATCTAGTAGAATGCTTGCATCTCACACTCCACATATATAGTATACAATCAAAACCGTGGGCACTTATTGGAGAATGGATTTCCTAGCAAGGTATGGGACCACCTTCCCGACAATGTACCTCTGGAGACGAATACATTGGTGTTCAACAAGAACATCTTGCAACCTATGCTAAACATGACCGGTCCCTCACTTCGCTTGAGAGTACCGAATATATCATTACCACGGTTGGGGGCCAACCAACCGAACCGATAGCATACATATAAAAATAAAAGGGACAATCGAAGGCAATTGATTTCACCAGATCAGGTAATGACATACCCTTTTGATGGGTGCGACCTAAATTGCCATGCGACCTCCTTGATTTTAAGCCATTTCTCGGTTGATGAGGCTAGAGATTAAGCTTATCCTTCAGAACAACACATCTCCATCCAATTTGAATGCCACATTATCAGATCCGCTAGATAGCATTAATTGACGTCTTCAAAAATACTCTGCAGCTAACAGAAGTACGTTTGTAAAAATCAACGTACGTGATTATTAAGAAATACTCTATCAAACATTCGTCCATACAAGTCATTCAGGAACAGGATGAACCAAACGCACTCTCCTACCACATCCTTGAATCACCCTGTAGATCAGTAGCGAGTAGTCCTTGTAATCCGAAAGATTCCAATTACGACAGAACCACTATCGAAATACCTCTGGGAGCTAACCAGAGAGATTCGACAAATAATTCTTTTGCTCATGAAGATCCATGGTCTTCAATGCCCCATCTTCAATCAACATCTTCACGTATTTGCTGCTTCAGAATCATTTCCGAATATAAATTCAATCCCGGTCTTTCCGTACGAACAATCGTATTGGCCGAATTTGATAGTCGGTTATTTAACTGTCACATAAATAATCATGTGAATAAAATTAGTTTACTGATTCAGCACTCGACATTACTTGGCCTCTTAATTTAAACATCTATTAATTATATTCTTAAAATCTTCCAATATTTGGAATTTATCTTTTGCTTCTTATTATAAATAAGAATATTCTTAAAATTATTTCGTTCGCTTATAAACTTTTCAAATACAGTTTATAATATTATTTACAGAAATCATAACTTATGTTTCCCGAAATTCCTTTCTCGTTTATAAACAAAATCATTCTTGGATAATCGTGAAGTCGTTCAAGTTGGGGTATTTTATTTACCTCTCAGACCTTGACCAATCAACATTCATATCTTCAGAATAGATAGAAGTTTATTAACCACACATTTCCTTTAAAACCTTATTTAAATCTCAACAACGTTTACTCAATTAATTTTAGGTAAACTATTATTTTACTTCTCTGTTTATCTTTGATAATCCTTCCTAATACTATACTCGAGTTTCTATTCCATTATTAATAGAATCCTTTCAAAAATTTCTTCAAAACTTGTTTGCAATACTATATTTGTTTTAAATCATATATAACTCTCTTTATCAAATCTAATATGAATATCTTTACAAATCTTATGTAAATACCTTTATTAATTCTACAGTAATATCTTTTACAATCCTTGTAATTGACATCTCATATGAATCCTTTTTATCAAAACAATTCATTTATCATATGCAACGAACGTTGCAGATTTCATTTCAAAACTTCCTAATTTCTTGTATTATGACTTTTTAAATCATTCTGACAACTTATGCATTGTCTAAAATCATATAGCGATCCTTTATAAAAGATTTTAATTTATAAATCAATAGTTCAATTTATTATTTGTAACTATTGTTACAAATATCATTTTTTCTCAAAACACTTACTTCATTTACTAATATCATTTGTAAATTATTATCAACAACTAATATTTCGATTTCAGTTTTAAACTCTTAACTTCCATTTACAAAATCATTTACGGCAACTCATATTCAATGCCTTTTCCAAAAAAATTAGCTTATGCTCTCATCTCGATTAACATTCCGAACTACGAAACATAACATTCCAAACTTCAGAATAAATCCCACTTCGTTATTTCATACCATCTCCCAATTCCTAGATTTCCTTTTTCTAACTTCAAATATTAAGTAAATATTTGATTTAAGCTATCATATTCGCTTAAAAATCCCTTTTATAACTTCGTTATAAAAACTCAGTTTTTTATATAAAACCCGTTCATAAACTCCTTTCACAACTCAATTCGATTTCATTCAACTTTGATTACTTTTTAAATGAATTTCAATTAAAAAGAGATCTCTTAACTTGTTATTAATTAAAATAATAATTTATTTCAATCATTAACTACAGTAGTAGTAGTTAATCTCTTAATTAACTATAATAAATAGTAAATTTCTCTTTAAAATCTGATTAAGATTGAAAATAAATATTCGTTAAACTATTTCATTAAATTAATTCAAAACAAATTAATTTAATGATCAATCCCAGTTCAAACAGTTGACTTAATCAACTCGAAACAAGATTAATTCGTTAATCAATTCCGATTATAGTCTTTCCTTTAAGTTTATTAATATAATTAAATAATATCATTTAATTGATTCTTAAAAACAATTATTCAAATCTTAATCGTTAGGTTAATTTCAACTCATTCACTTATAAATCTGATTAACGTAAGAAATTTGCTTTGTAAGATAATTAGTTAATCATTTATAATTTCAAATAATAAATAATAAATATTTATTTCATTACATAAACTTTTATTAAGTTAATAGATTCAAATATCTATTTTTAGTTATATATAATTTCATAACTTCCTTTATGTCGATTTACCAGACGGTAAATCCATGTTTACAAAAATGATTGATTTTTGGGCCATATACTGCCAATTACTCAACCAATATTACCCATTGGTTTAAACAAAACCAATGTTGAATTTAATGTCAACGGTTAATACCCAAATCAATCATTCAATCAAAACTATTCATATAATGATAATATGAAACTAAAAAACACTAGATATATTTGAGGAATCACATTGGATCCCTCCAACCTATTCTTCCCTATATTGACATAGTTTACTTCAAATAAACTTATTCAATTAAATTTAACTGATAATTTCAAAATAGTAAATAATGACCATTTTACATCACCCAATTATCAAAGCAATTCAAACAATTAAACACGTTTATTTAATAAACATGACCAACAAGGTAAGTTACCTTCATTGTGCCCAATCGTTAAAATAACAAGTTGGTGTTTCACTGAAATTAAACAGCCGTTTAATTTCATAATTTATACCAATATATGAATATAAAATTAACAAGCAGTCAACCATTAGCAAGCATAGCACACAAAAATAAAAACCAGACTAATATAAAATATAAGTGGGATAACCGAGTGAGTTTAACTCACTTTGATTTGATTCGCTGAACGGTTCAGTTACAATTAAATTAAATAGTCGTTTAATTTAACTGTAAACTCTTGTCGTCTCCATTCCTGTTCAGATTAGTTCCATAATGTTCTGCTCGTTGAGACGAGTCTAATGATTCCTGTGTTACCCAATTCTAATGATTTAATTTACGGCAGATTATTTCATAAATCCAAATACACAGATAGATTACGGTTTCTTTCATCTTTCCCTCGTCCTCGCGTTATTCCAGTATGCTGCCATGCTCAAGTTCGTGCTCACGTAAGCAATGATTTTAAATAATATGAGTTATCTAGATTAATTTAATAATAAATTACTTAATTAAACAACTAGTCCTACTAATTATATTAGGCCTGATACCCTTTCTCTTCGATTATATGCTTCACCCATTCAACTCTCCATTCTACACGAAACAATTCCTTGCGTTCCAACATGATTTCGGATTACTTACAAATTTCTAATTAAATTATTAATTGTCTAATCCCTAATCACTTCAACTTAAACTAATTATACTTGGATAAAAATTACGTTAGAGTTGAAAACCTATAGCCAAACACTTTGGTTTCCAACTGCAACTCTTTGTTTGAAACTGCCTCTTGCTTCATATGCATGAAAACACGCACCATCTTTAAAGCTTTGCCATCGCGCAAAAGCTTGATCGTCGAGGCCCAATTGAATACCTCCCGAAGCAACGTCGCACTGTCACTGACTCACACCCCAAGCCTCATCGATCCTGGTTTCGCCAACCGCCCGTAAAATCACCTTGAACGCTATGACATTTGAACGAATTTCTGGCCACTACACTCAACAAAATCCAATCATGACCATCCGATCGAAAGACCTCACGTAGCTGAGGGCTTTGGTAGAAGAAAGTTTTTGATTTTAATGAGTGGATTAGAAGTTAGAAGGGGAAGAAGATGGGAGATTTTAGTTCGTCCATTGCAGATGGAGGTGGTAAAAACATTGACCGCGTATTGAAAAGAAAAAGGGTTTTGACCTGCTCAATATATATAGAAATGTAGAGATGTGGGATAGAAATTTATATTATTTTATTGTCCACAAACTTACACGAAGCTTTTTGCAAAATTGACACCCTATATGATTTCGCATTCGAGATGAAAACCCTAATCCTAGTATTAAAAAATATTCTGGACCCAATGGAACATGTTTCGTTGAATTCCGAGGTCGTTTGTCAAAAATCATTCTTAAATATCGATGAAAAGTCAAGTGTTTAAAATTCCTGTAATTACAGAAAAAATCTAACAAATTTGAGGCCTTGACATTTTATTAGACCTCTTCCTAACGGATCCAATGAATCTTGTTTCATTAAATTTGGAGTGTGTTTGGCCAGTTGTTTATTCGTTAAGAGTTACCCCTGTCTAAATTGACCAAAATAATATAAATGATTAAGGCCTTTTTTGTTTCCACGATCGAACGGTAAGTACAATTGACACAAAAATTGAAATGTTATAACAATTAATTAATACGAATCCAATGGCACTAGTTTTGTCGCATTTCGAGACTGTTTTCTGGTACACTATTTTTATACGCACCACATTGCTATTTTGGACACCAAATTACACGGTCTTCAAAAATAACAAACTATTTACCTATCCTGGCTCTAAACGTCGATACGAATTTAATGGAATTGGTTTCATGGCTTAATTCGATCATCTGCTCATGTTACACTCAAATATCTCTTTATTAAATTAAATTAATTTAATTGCGTGCTATATAAAATGACTGGGTATTTAGGGCTGCCATTGTCACATGCGACATCGGTTTGCCATGCAATTTGATACCGCACAATAATTTAACGTTACAGTTCCAATGAAACTGATTTCATCGAAAACGGACTTAGTTTGCAGAATTACCATTTTAAAGGCCAATATAAAATCGATAAAATATTATTTAAATTCCAAAATAATAAAATAAAATAATAATAAATTATTATTATTATCATAAATAGCCAACTAGAAATATTATATAGCTTCAAATATAAATTATACATCTCAATATCATCAATTTTGAGTTAAACGATGTCCAAATTATATTAAACTCTTTTAAATATATTAAATAAACACTATAATTTAATAATGATTTCTGTATCGACTATTTTAAAATTTGATTTGGACATAACTAACAATCTATAACACGAGATCTTGATTTTTCTCTTCCATATGAAAACTATACTCAACAAGATCCCAATGTTTCTTGTTTCACAGAAGTCCGACTTATATCAGATCCTGTACACTCAATTAAAGTTCAAAATTCAATATTACGAACTACCACACCATTTCGAGCTTGTTTTAATTTAAATATAAATTAAACGTTCAACTTCGTTTTAAATAAACGAACTCAATCTTAAAATCCATTAATATTCCAAATATAATATTTAAAATAATAAATTAAATTAAATATTTGATTACCAAAAATACGAGACATTACATTTTCCCCCCTTAAAAGAATTTCGTCCCCGAAATTACGAATGTAAGAAAAATGTCACAAACCCATATAATTTCAAAATCCAATTTATTTAAAAACGGAAAGTGATTTATTATAAAAAAATATATTTTCAAAAATATTGAAAATTTTCGGAAAAATTCGGCAGCCCATGCACGGAGTGACATCTGCGATATCGCAGGAATGAATAATATATATACTTCGACCCACACGGTCGGAAAATAAAAACCAAAATCTTATATTTTCGCGCAGGCGTACCTTTCAAGAGCGCTATTGAGCATACTACTCAATATACGTGCAATCTATGCAACCAAAATCAATTCTCCATCCTTCTGGCGCCTGTACTTATCTCAGATTATCACGTAAGTAACAATTACATAAAATTTAAATAACTTTTCATTAATCGACAAGTATAACCACACTAATTTCCAAAATCAACATGAAACATCAATTCACTTACAAATGCAGTTTCATCGCAGTTTAAAATTCTAGAATTTTATCCTTTAGTTTATAATTCATTCAACTCCATTAAATCGTTGATTATTTCTATTCAAATAATCTACCATCCAACAACAAACAATTCACAATCAACAACCAATACAAAAACAAATCAACTGAATTTACTTCAATATTAATATTTATTTTAGTTTAACGTATTTGAACATCAATCAATTAATATCTGATTGATTTCTATTTAATTATTATTTATTAAATTTTCCAAATTCAAATCTATTTAATTTAATTTCACTTAATCAGGTTATGTTCCAATTCAAAATTTTAATAAAATCTGAATTCCATTCAAATTAATCAACACACAATATCTCAATAATTTATTAAAATTATTTCCTTTCTTATACAAAAATATATTTCGGGTAGAGTTATTTTATTTGCCCCCTTTACAAAACAATATTATATTAATTACCAGTACAATGCTTCTCAACACTTGAACCGATCAATTAACACAATACAAAACATTTGTATATAAAATTTACACATACGCTCTCGTATATATACACTCAACTCGATCTAAGGTGTTACTAACCTCATCTCCATCGAGTTATACCACAGGGCCAAGGTTGTTACTAAACCAATAACTCTGATACCATTGTAACAACCGCAGCTTTTCGACCCCGAAAATCGACACAAAAACACCATGTCGACTATTCAAGATATAAAGAAATTAGAGGGTGAGATAAGAAAGAAATATTAGAATAGAAGAAGTAGAACCAACACAGAATCAGAGTCTCACAACGCAGCAGAACAAAATTGAATATAGAAAAATATATTTATAGAGAGCTTTAAATAAAAACTTACAATCGTCAGAGTACATCACACATCTGGACAGTTATAATAATCTGTCTTCATATACAACACACAGCGGAATAACAATCATATATCATACGTCTGGACTTTCCCAGCTCGTCTCTTCACAGCATCTGGTAACCTGAACCTGTACAACCCGGTCTAACCCGAGCATTATAAAAGAAGGTCAGTCTGGTGAACCAGAGTGAGAAAAACACATTGTGTTTATAAGTATCACACAAGTTGATTTTAAAGTCAAAATCTTTTTGAAAGAAAAGGATAATCATAAGACCAAATCCACACATAAATACGGATGGTTTTTACCTTACGATAACCCAAAATGTTTTTGGAATCAATACCTTTTCTGATATTATAATAGTGTCTAAATACAAATAAATATCAATCTAGTAGAACACTTGCATCTCACACTCTACATACATAGTATACAACCAAAACCGCGGGCACTTATCGGAGAATGGATTTCCTAGCAAGGTATGAGACCACCTTCCCAACAATGTACCTCGAGAGATGAATACTTTGGGGTTCTTGTACATCTTACAACCCATGCTTAACATGACCGGTCCCTCACTTTGCTTGAGAGTACCAAATATATCATTACCACGGCTGGTGCCAGCCAACCAAACCGATGGCATACATATAAAAATAAAATGGACAACTGAAGGCATTTGATTTCACCAGATCAGGTAATGACATACCCTTTTGATGGGTGCGACCCACATAGCCATGAGACCTACCCGATTTTATGCCATTTCCCGGTTGATAAGGCTAGAGGTTAAGCTTACCCTTCAGAATTGCGCATCTCCATCCACTTTGAATGCTACATTGTCAGGTCTGCTATATATCACTAATTGACGTCTACAAAAATACTTTGCGGCTAATAGAAGTATGTTTGTAAAAATCAACGAACGTGATTCTTAAGAAATACTCTGTTAGACATTTGTCCACAAAATTCATCTAGGAATAGGATGAAACGATGGCACTCTCCTACCACATCCTTGGATTACCTTATGGATCTCTAGCGAGAAGTCCTTGCAATCCGAAAGATTCCAGTCACGACAGAACCACTGTCGAAATACCTCTGGGAGCTAACCATAGAGATTCCACAAATAATTCTTTCGCTCATGAAGATCCATAGTCTTCAATGCTCCATATTCATGTATTTGTTGGTTCAGAATGGTTTTCAAATATAAATTCGATCCCAGTCTTTCTGTACCAACAATCGTATTGGCCAGTTTTGATAGTCGGTTATTTAACTATCAAATAAATAATCATGTGGATAAAATGAGTTTACTAATTCAGTACTCGGCATTACTTGGTCTCTTAATTTAAATATCTGTTAATTATATTCTTAAAATCTTCTAATATTTGGAATTTATCTTTTACTTCTTATTATAATTAAGAATATTCTTAAAATCATTTCGTTCGCTTATAAATTTTTCGAATACAATTCATAATATTATTTATGGAAATCATAACTTATGTTTTCCTCATTCCTCTCTCGTTTATAAACAAATATCATTCTTGGATAATCGTGAAGTCGATCAAGTTGGAGTATTTTATTTACCTCTCTGACCTTGACCAATCAACATTCATATCTTCAGAATAAATAGAAGTTTATTAACCACACGTTCCTTTGAAAACCTTATTTAAATCTCAATAATGTTTACTTAATTAATTATTAAGTAAAATATATTTTACTTCTCTATTTATCTTTGATGATCCTCCCTAATATTATACTCGAGTTTCGATTCCATTATTAATAGAATCCTTTGTAAAATTTCTTCAAAACTTATTTGCAATACTATATTTGTTTTAAATCATATATAACTCTCTTTATCAAATCTAATATAAATTTCTTTACAAATATTATGTAAGTACCTTTGTAAATCTTACAATCATATCTTTTACAATCCTTATAATTGACATCTCACACGAATCCTTTTTATCAAAGCAGTTCAATTATCATCTGCAACGAACGTTACAGATTTCATTTCAAAACTTCCTAATTTCTTATATTATGACTTTTCAAATCATTCTGACAACTTATGCGTTGTCTAGATCACATAGCGATCCTTTTTAAAAGATCTTCAGTTTAAAAATCAATAATTTAATTTATTATTTTTAACTATTGTTACAAATATCATTTTTTCTCAAAACACTTACTTCATTTACAAATCCCATTTGTAAATTATTATCGACAACCAATATTTCAATTTCATTTTAAACTCTTAACTTCCATTTACCAAATCGTTTGTAAATCGTTTATGACAACTCATATTCATTGCCATTTCCAAAATCTTTTAGCTTATGCTCTCGCCTCGATTAACATTCTGAACTTTGGATCATAACATTCCGAACTTCAGAATATGTAAAGACCCGTAAAACCCCGCCCTTTGAATCGACCATAAACCACACAGGTAGTTGAAAATTCACGAATACTTTAACTTTGGGAATACAACACATTAGAAAAAAAAATAGAAGACTTTTATAAACATTATAATAATGTTACATCAGAGTACTGAAAGTACATTGGATAGATAATACATCGGAAGGTTAAATTATAAAAAAATTAATATAATACAACGGAAGACTATCAATGCTCTGGACACAACTTTAAGCCTCGATCCAGAATCCTGCTCAATATATCTGCAAAATAAGCTACTCGATTGTCAGTATGGAAAATATGGGCACCCGAGTTTGCAAGTGAAACAAAATACAGGTCAGTCAAGGGACTGGTATGAGAAATCTTACTTAAGCTATCTAATAATAACAAGGCTAATCACAGGACTACGCCACTAATGCGGAATGGGTTTACTCCATTGGATTGCTAGTGCAAGAAATAAAGTGAATGATTGAAAAACGCAATGCTTTTCAGAAAAATGAAACCATTATAAGACTCAAGTCCCATCACACAATGCAACACAAACCAAAGGATAGAGTTTTACCTTTTAATGGTAAAAAATGCTTGATACGATAAAATGGAGTTGATATTATTATAGTGTGTACATATTTTGAAACATTTCTGTAACGGCCCAGATTTTTTGACCATTTAGTTATTATTTAAAAATGTTTTTTTTATTGTTTTGGAAGTTTAAATGGTTTAATTTCAATAATTTTGAATATTTTATGTTATTCCGAAATGGTAGAAATTTAGTGGATCTGCAATATAATGTGAACTGGCAGTATAAAAGGATAAATTTTTAATTAAAAATAGTACGTTTACAAAGGAAGTAGTAGCTAACGAACTCGGATTTCGATGAAATCAGTTTCATTAAATCCGAAATGATGAAATTAGGTAACCAACCAAGTTACGTCAGAAATGGCATCCGTATGTGGAAAAGGAAAAATAAAAGGCCAAAATTTGAACTAAATTTTGATGGTAATTGGAATTTGCTAATGCTAACGACAAAACTGGAACCTGAGACCTATCCAGGAAAATTCTAAACATAGGATATTAGCTATCTATGAAATCTGGGAAAATCCTATAACGGATATAGACAGTTATTAAGGAAACAAAATTTAAATAAATTATTTGAAAATCTAAACGAACTCCGATTTTTGATTTGAATACATAAGATTGAAGTACATTAAAAACCGGACCAGATGGTGGAAGAATTTCTGAAAACCGTTATCGTTTGATACTCCAACATGAGACCGGAAGGTGTTGAAACTAACACAAAACACTATTTTGAATTTGAATTTAAATTATTTGAAAGTTCAAACAAATTCAAAATTGATATATTTTTATATAGTATTGAAGAGCAAGAAAAATTGAACAACATGGTTGAAAAAGATTTCGGATAAGGTATCAATAAGTAAGTCAAATTAACGTCCGAATACGGTTGAGAAAACACACTTTACTATTCATAAATTATTAAATTTATTTATAATTTAATTAATTTAAGGATTAATCCTAGCCATCCATTTTCGACCGTTGGATTCGCGCCACCTCAGCAATCCATGTGACTCATTCGGCTATAAATAGCCCCCCCTCCCCCTTCATTTTAAACTCACTCCTCCTCCTCCTCTTTCAAGCTTTGGCAATGGCAGAAATAATAATAAAATATTAGGAAATAGGGAAAAGGAAGGAAGGGAGAAAGGAGGGCAAGACGGGGAGCTAGGGACTCTTAGGTAGAGGCTTAGGCTTCACGAGGTAAGTTTTTAAATAATATTTATTTATTTATTTATTTTTGTAATATATATATATAATAATTAAAATAGAATTTGTAAAAATAAATATCGAAACATTCTAAGGGTGACAGAGAGGATAGTGTCTAAGGCTTGAGTTTGGAAAATATAGTTTCCTGCTCTCCCTGGCTATCCCTAACTGATCCGACGGATGGGATGATTAATTTAAATTTAAATTTAAAATCTAATTTGAATTTAATTTGAATTTAAAATAGACCAGGGGCATTTTCGTAATTTTTAACCATAAACTTTAAAAGCTTATAATTTTTTCAAAACAAGTCGGATTTCCACGAAACAAGGACCGTTGGATTCTTATCGAAAAATACTTTAAAATGAGTGGAAGCAGATTTTTGATCCGGGTTAAAAATTTTAAGTTATAATTAAAGGAATATTTTTAACTATTTTATTTGAAAATTAAATTTAATTAATATTAAAATGGTTTTTCAATTTTAAAAAAAATTGGATATGGCTAGAGATGGGAAAGTAGGATTTTTTAGAAGGGCAGGGAAGGTAATTTGGCTAATAATGCAATTAGAAATTAAGTAAGATAAAAATAATTTAATTAATTTAATTAAATATATATTCATTTAAATTAGGTAAATATTGTAAATAGCATAACTTTTGCATACATTAACGAAATTTAACGAAACAGGATCCGTTGGGATCGTATGGACAAGCACTACGCAATGGAACTGACCACAAGTGGATTGGAGCTCGTTTGGATTTATGGTGAAATTTAACGTCTGAACCAAATCAATGACCGATTATCGTTATTCAACGATAAACCGTCCAATGTGAGTAAATCTCACTAACTCTGAACACTCCATATTTTTATAACGTATTTTAGAAGTGATAAAAATTGGTTGAAACGCTGTGTGTTGACTGTTTGGTTGAACTGCTAGTCAGTTGATTGAAATTATCGATAACGATATATATAAATCGTATCGAAATATTGATTCTGTTTATCAGAATACTTTATACTCATGTTATTTATGTTGACTGACATCTGTGGATGCAGGGAAACAGGTCGGAGGAATCCAACTGGATTCCTCAACATTTATTTTACTGTTTTTCATATATTCTGATATATGATGTGTTACATCAACTGTGGTTGACCCTGTGTGTTTGGATGATGATCGACCCTTTTTAATTTGGTATTTTTATACCATAGGTGATACGGGAAAGTAAAAAGGAAATTTAAAAGTTTATTTTGAAAATCGATTATTTATACAAAATCAACGAATTTTATATATATAAAAGGAAAAAGGGTTTATAAAGGAAAAATCATACTTGTAAAATCAATATAAAGGAAAAATATTGGTAAAACCAATATAGAGGAAAGATATTTGTAAAATCAATATAAAGGAAAAATATTGGTAAACCAATGTAGAGGAAAAATATATTTGTAAATCAATATAAAGGAAATTATTGGGAAAAGTAAGGAATAAGGAATATTGCAAATCATTTGCAAATAAAGTAGAAAGAGGAATATTTGTAAAACAATTACAAATAGAAATAATAAGAGAATATTTGTAAAACATTTTCAAATGAAATAGAAAAAGAGATATTTATCTAGAAAATAAACTGAGTTATGAAAAGGAATTATTTATTTAGAAATTAAATAGAATAATGGAATACTTGAAAATGGATAGAAGTGTAATAAAGGAGAATTTTACACTAGGAAGAGTTTCGACCCGTGCTTCGCACACGGGTAAACAGAATATGAATTCAAAGTGAATATTTAAGAGAAATCTGTTTTAACAGATAAAATGAGAGGTTGATTTATAAATAAAGTTTTATAAATTAATTAAATTATTTATCATTGGATAAATAAGAATATATAAGTCAGGACTTATATAAGGGAATAAAAATCGATTTCCACATCGATATTTGAAACTGAATATGTATGAAAGAGAATTCATCGAATAAGAGTTATTCGAAGTAAATTTATCGAATATCAGTTTATTCGAAAGGAAGTTATCGAATATTAGTTGTTCGAAAATGGGTTGATCCAATAGAGTTAGTTGATTAGAGTTAATCGATTAGAGTAAATCGATTAGAGTAAATCGATTAGAGTTAAACTATTAGAGTTAGGCTGTTAGAGTTAAACTGTTAGAGTTAAACAGTTAGAGCTAAACCGTTAGAGCTAAACAGTTAGAGTTAGTTAGTTAGAGTAAATCAGTTAGAGTTAATCAATTAGAATAGATCGATTAGAGTCAAATCGACTGGAGTTATTCAAATACAGCAATCGAATAAGGGTTGATTGAATATTAGTTATTCAATTAGAACTGCTCGAATTTAACTATTCGGCATAGAGTTAACCAGAAGTAGTCATTTAAGATAAGCTACCAGTGAGCACGACTGCTAGCGTAATTCGCAGGGCTGCAGATAGCCTAAGGCGGTCGGATGTTTCCTGAGGGAATCAGGCGTAACCATTGTGATCGCTGCGATCTAGAGTCGAGCGAATGGTGTCAAGTCAAATATTAGTTAATTGATAGAAGTAATTTAGTCGAGTTAATTAAGCTAAGTTAGTACAGTTGAACTGATCAAGTAAGTGGGTCAAAATGAGTAAATCAAACCGAGTTATCTGAACAAGGGTTAGTCCAGTAAGAGTTAAATAGAATAAGAGTTAATTGAATAAGAGTTACAGCTTAGAGTTAACCGAGTATGAGTTAATAATTTAGTTCGTTATTTATTCGAGTTAGAAAATCAAAGTATTTATAAAGTCATTATATTTCGGATGCAGGGGATTATAACACCATTGTTATAATCAAGTGTTTTCCGTACGAGAAGCGGATTTGTAAATAGAATCCGAGAATATCGTAAAGAAGTGTTAAAGATTTAGAAAAATGAACTTTGCCTATTTCGGAGTTAGAAATGTTGTTCAGTTAAGGTCTGAGAGGTAATTATACCCCAACTTGATTGACTACGTTTTAACTAAGAAATGGTTAAGATTCGATGGTGAAAAGTGGTTAAGTGGAAACCAAATGAAGGATATTTGGCATAGTGATGTTTATTCAAACATCTATTTAATCAAATGAAAGAGATTTGGAAATGTTTTCCAAATGAGAAGCAGAATTGTTTTCTGAATATAGAAACAAGAGATGGAAATGTTTTCCAATGATAATGATATATATTTTCTAAATATAGTGAATAAGAAACATTAAACAACAGGAATAGGGAAATGAACGAATGAATGAAATGATGATTGTTCGATAGAATTTCCTTTTCAGAAATAATATCGTTGTTTGCACACCGACATGTTTTCATTTGATAGTTAAATCACTGACTATCAAAGTTTTTGACCATTTTACGTTGTTAATATGGAGAGACCGGTTGGATTATTATCCAGAGAACCACTCCGTATTGGAATAAGCGTTGCGAATCAAGTATGCTGAATATATTGAAGACGGAGTAAAGTGCAAGGGCTATTGTATAAGTCTTAGATAACAGTGCCTAAGATGGATGTACTGAATAGTGCCTTTGGTTTGTCCAGTCCCAGGGCAACTTGTATGGACGAGTGTCTGACAGAGTATATCCAATAGATCGCGTAAGTTGATCTCTTCAAACGTACTTACGTTTGGTGGCGGAGGAATTCGTTTCTCTTAGCTGTTTACCCGTGGTATTTTTGGTGAAATCAATTTGTGATTTGGCGGGTATGACGATGTGGCATTCAAAGTAATGGAGGTGTGATCTGTCAAAAGATACGTTATGACCTCAAGCCTCATCAACCAGGAAATGACAAAAATCGGGCAGGCAGCATGGCTATGTGGGTCGCACCCATTAGGATGTATGATCACCTATCTAGAGAAATTCCTTTTGTTCTTTAATCTATCGATGCTGTCCCATTTCGGGAGGCGGTTGCTGATCCCAACCGTCGGTGATATACATTCGATACACTCAAGCGAAATGAGTGGTCGGTCATGTGAGGGCCGGGTTGCAAGATGTTCTTGTTGAACCCAGTGTATTCGCCTCTAGAGATACACGTTCGGAAGGTGGTCCCATACCTTGTCAAGTTGGAATCCAATATCGAATAAGCGCCCGCGGTTTTCGATTGTATGCTATATATGTGGAGCGTGAGATGCAAGCGTTCTGCTAGATTCTAATTACTTGTGATTAGACATTATTATAATATCAGATAATATATGATTTCCAAAAGTGATTTGGGTTATCGTAAGGTAAAAGCCATCCGTATTTATGTGTGGATCGGTCTTACGATTATCTTTTCTTTTGAAAAGATTTTTGAAAGTTAAACCAAATGATTTGAGTTTACTCACACCAGTCCCATGACTGACCCAGAGTTATTTTGTTTTGTTTTTCCCTAAACTCTTGGGTGCCCAAATTTGTACGGGCAGTCAAGTAGGCAGGATTTTACAGATATACTTGGAGAGCTTGGAGCAGGAGGCTTCAGGATTATATAGCTATTGTTATTTCCGCTGTGATGTAAGTGTTGTACTCTGATATATATACACTGCTTTCGATTTCAAGTTATGTTGTATATTATATTTTATTCGTTCCGCTGTGAGATTCGTGTTACTCTGATGTTGTCTTCTTCTTCTTCTTCTTCTATTATATTAGTTCTATCTTATCTATCCTCACCCTCTAATTTCTTTCTTGGACTATCCGGTAATTTCGACTTTTGATTGTTCGATAGGTGTTGTATATCGGATAACCAAGGTCGTCTTTTCCCGGGTCGTTACAGTTGGTATCAGAGCTGAAGGTTTATTGATTTACCTTGGCTCTGTGGCGTGACTCAGTAGAGATGGGGTTAGTAATGCCCTAGACTGAGTTTGAGTGTATATATACGAGTGAACGTATTTGTTATCTGATATAAAAATGGTTTTATATTGTGGAGATTTATTGGTTGAGTTGTTTATGAGTTCTAGTCGATCAGTTTGATCCACTGTATCGATAGGAGTTTATAAACACTTGAATACGATGGGTCGACACGATATGTTTTGAAAAGAGGGTAAATAAAAGAATTTTACCCAAAATATATTTTGATATAAAGAAATAGATATTTGAAATTATTATAGTATATTGAATGTGTTGGTTGTGATTATAATCGAATAAGATTATAAAATGTGAAATGGTTATGTAAATAACAAATCAAAATTCATATAAGTGAAATATATGAAATCAGATGAATTAAATCTGAATTTAAGTTCAGAATTGGAATTAAAATTGCTAAAATTTGAATAAGCGTTGTAAATGGAATTAAATTGAACATATGTGAATTTTAAAATCCTGGGAGATTTTAAATTTGTTACAAGCATTAAAAAGGGATATTTTGAAATGAATTTCAAAATGAAAGTGTTTAGAAATGGTTCTGAAAGTGACATAGTATTGAACTCACTTCGATAGCTGGAAAATAAATTCCGATGTTGATCCGGACATCATCGGTGTTCATTTTCGAGTTTGTAAGTGATAGATTACTACCAAAGATTTTGTTTTTGAATTGTTTTGAGAAACCAAGTTGTTTTGATATTCCAAAGGGATATTTGATTTTTGGAAAAGGCAAAGCTATTCGAAACTCCCAGGTAAGATTGTTTGAAATAAACACAAATTAAATAGAAATTTGTGAAAGCAAATTTGAAATTGAATTGAAGCCAGTTCAGTGGAAATTGAGTTGAATTGAAATAAAATGGTATCAAGTAGAATTGGACTGAATTAGAGATTATCTGGGATAGAAATGGATGGTCGAGCAAGAAATTTGAATTGAGATTGGAATTGCAGTTTGATTGAAATTTGGCTTGGTTATAAGCGGATGGTCATGCTGAAGATAAAAGTGATTGGGAGTTTGATTGGGATGATAGTGGTATATGCTAAATTGATAGCAGAATTGAATGCCGACAAAAAGGTACACGTACATATTCATATGAGTTGGATGAGATTTATGAGCCTGTTTGGCAAGCCACTTGGCTGTTTGATTTTCTTTTAGGTTGAAGAAGGCCTAGAGAGGCGAGTTGGAGTTTGAGCTATTGACCAGTACAAAGGAGATGCTGACGGAATTTTTCAGAAATTTCGAATGTTAGAAAATTTTCAGAATTTTTGAAAATTTTCGTTTATAGAAATAAATTAATAAATTAATTAGAATAGATTGGTTTAGTGAAATCAGAGTAACCAAATAATTTTAACCTAGTTATAAAGTACATTTTTCTACTTTAGCAATTTCGAGGACGAAATTATTTTAAGGGGGAAAGAATGTAACGGCCCAGATTTTTTGACCATTTAGTTATTATTTAAAAATGTTTTTTTATTGTTTTGGAAGTTTAAATGGTTTAATTTCAATAATTTTGAATATTTTATGTTATTCCGAAATGGTAGAAATTTAGTGGATCTGCAATATAAGGTGAACTGGCAGTATAAAAGGATAAATTTTTAATTAAAAATAGTACGTTTACAAAGGAAGTAGTAGCTAACGAACTCGGATTTCGATGAAATCAGTTTCATTAAATCCGAAATGATGAAATTAGGTAACCAACCAAGTTACGTCAGAAATGGCATCCGTATGTGGAAAAGGAAAAATAAAAGGCCAAAATTTGAACTAAATTTTGATGGTAATTGGAATTTGCTAATGCTAACGACAAAACTGGAACCTGAGACCTATCCAGGAAAATTCTAAACATAGGATATTAGCTATCTATGAAATCTGGGAAAATCCTATAACGGATATAGAAAGTTATTAAGGAAACAAAATTTAAATAAATTATTTGAAAATCTAAACGAACTCCGATTTTTGATTTGAATACATAAGATTGAAGTACATTAAAAACCGGACCAGATGGTGGAAGAATTTCTGAAAACCGTTATCGTTTGATACTCCAACATGAGACCGGAAGGTGTTGAAACTAACACAAAACACTATTTTGAATTTGAATTTAAATTATTTGAAAGTTCAAACAAATTCAAAATTGATATATTTTTATATAGTATTGAAGAGCAAGAAAAATTAAACAACATGGTTGAAAAAGATTTCGGATAAGGTATCAATAAGTAAGTCAAATTAACGTACGAATAGGGTTGAGAAAACACACTTTACTATTCATAAATTATTAAATTTATTTATAATTTAATTAATTTAAGGATTAATCCTAGCCATCCTTTTTCGACCGTTGGATTCGCGCCACCTCAGCAATCCATGTGACTCATTCGGCTATAAATAGCCCCCCCTCCCCCTTCATTTTAAACTCACTCCTCCTCCTCCTCTTTCAAGCTTTGGCAATGGCAGAAATAATAATAAAATATTAGGAAATAGGGAAAAGGAAGGAAGGGAGAAAGGAGGGCAAGACGGGGAGCTAGGGACTCTTAGGCAGAGGCTTAGGCTTCACGAGGTAAGTTTTTAAATAATATTTATTTATTTATTTATTTTTGTAATATATATATATATAATAATTAAAATAGAATTTGTAAAAATAAATATCGAAACATTCTAAGGGTGACAGAGAGGATAGTGTCTAAGGCTTGAGTTTGGAAAATATAGTTTCCTGCTCTCCCTGGCTATCCCTAACTGATCCGACGGATGGGATGATTAATTTAAATTTAAATTTAAAATCTAATTTGAATTTAATTTGAATTTAAAACAGACCAGGGGCATTTTCGTAATTTTTAACCATAAACTTTAAAAGCTTATAATTTTTTCAAAACAAGTCGGATTTCCACGTAACAAGGACCGTTGGATTCTTATCGAAAAATACTTTAAAATGAGTGGAAGCAGATTTTTGATCCGGGTTAAAAATTTTAAGTTATAATTAAAGGAATATTTTTAACTATTTTATTTGAAAATTAAATTTAATTAATATTAAAATGGTTTTTCAATTTTAAAAAAAATTGGATATGGCTAGAGATGGGAAAGTAGGATTTTTTAGAAGGGCAGGGAAGGTAATTTGGCTAATAATGCAATTAGAAATTAATTAAGATAAAAATAATTTAATTAATTTAATTAAATATATATTCATTTAAATTAGGTAAATATTGTAAATAGCATAACTTTTGCATACATTAACGAAATTTAACGAAACAGGATCCGTTGGGATCGTATGGACAAGCACTACGCAATGGAACTGACCACAAGTGGATTGGAGCTCGTTTGGATTTATGGTGAAATTTAACGTCTGAACCAAATCAATGACCGATTATCGTTATTCAACGATAAACCGTCCAATGTGAGTAAATCTCACTAACTCTGAACACTCCATATTTTTATAACGTATTTTAGAAGTGATAAAAATTGGTTGAAACGCTTTGTGTTGACTGTTTGGTTGAACTGCTAGTCAGTTGATTGAAATTATCGATAACGATATATATAAATCGTATCGAAATATTGATTCTGTTTATCAGAATACTTTATACTCATGTTATTTATGTTGATTGACATCTGTGGATGCAGGGAAACAGGTCGGAGGAATCCAACTGGATTCCTCAACATTTATTTTACTGTTTTTCATATATTCTGATATATGATGTGTTACATCAACTGTGGTTGACCCTGTGTGTTTGGATGATGATCGACCCTTTTAATTTGGTATTTTTATACCATAGGTGATACGGGAAAGTAAAAAGGAAATTTCAAAGTTTATTTTGAAAATCGATTATTTATACAAAATCAACGAATTTTATATATATAAAAGGAAAAAGGGTTTATAAAGGAAAAATCATACTTGTAAAATCAATATAAAGGAAAAATATTGGTAAAACCAATATAGAGGAAAGATATTTGTAAAATCAATATAAAGGAAAAATATTGGTAAACCAATGTAGAGGAAAAATATATTTGTAAATCAATATAAAGGAAATTATTGGGAAAAGTAAGGAATAAGGAATATTGCAAATCATTTGCAAATAAAGTAGAAAGAGGAATATTTGTAAAACAATTACAAATAGAAATAATAAGAGAATATTTGTAAAACATTTTCAAATGAAATAGAAAAAGAGATATTTATCTAGAAAATAAACTGAGTTATGAAAAGGAATTATTTATTTAGAAATTAAATAGAATAATGGAATACTTGAAAATGGATAGAAGTGTAATAAAGGAGAATTTTACACTAGGAAGAGTTTCGACCCGTGCTTCGCACACGGGTAAACAGAATATGAATTCAAAGTGAATATTTAAGAGAAATCTGTTTTAACAGATAAAATGAGAGGTTGATTTATAAATAAAGTTTTATAAATTAATTAAATTATTTATCATTGGATAAATAAGAATATATAAGTCAGGACTTATATAAGGGAATAAAAATCGATTTCCACATCGATATTTGAAACTGAATATGTATGAAAGAGAATTCATCGAATAAGAGTTATTCGAAGTAAAGTTATCGAATATCAGTTTATTCGAAAGGAAGTTATCGAATATTAGTTGTTCGAAAATGGGTTGATCCAATAGAGTTAGTTGATTAGAGTTAATCGATTAGAGTAAATCGATTAGAGTAAATCGATTAGAGTTAAACTATTAGAGTTAGGCTGTTAGAGTTAAACTGTTAGAGTTAAACAGTTAGAGCTAAACCGTTAGAGCTAAACAGTTAGAGTTAGTTAGTTAGAGTAAATCAGTTAGAGTTAATCAATTAGAATAGATCGATTAGAGTCAAATCGACTGGAGTTATTCAAATACAGCAATCGAATAAGGGTTGATTGAATATTAGTTATTCAATTAGAACTGCTCGAATTTAACTATTCGGCATAGAGTTAACCAGAAGTAGTCATTTAAGATAAGCTACCAGTGAGCACGACTGCTAGCGTAATTCGCAGGGCTGTAGATAGCCTAAGGCGGTCGGATGTTTCCTGAGGGAATCAGGCGTAACCATTGTGATCGCTGCGATCTAGAGTCGAGCGAATGGTGTCAAGTCAAATATTAGTTAATTGATAGAAGTAATTTAGTCGAGTTAATTAAGCTAAGTTAGTACAGTTGAACTGATCAAGTAAGTGGGTCAAAATGAGTAAATCAAACCGAGTTATCTGAACAAGGGTTAGTCCAGTAAGAGTTAAATAGAATAAGAGTTAATTGAATAAGAGTTACAGCTTAGAGTTAACCGAGTATGAGTTAATAATTTAGTTCGTTATTTATTCGAGTTAGAAAATCAAAGTATTTATAAAGTCATTATATTTCGGATGCAGGGGATTATAACACCATTGTTATAATCAAGTGTTTTCCGTACGAGAAGCGGATTTGTAAATAGAATCCGAGAATATCGTAAAGAAGTGTTAAAGATTTAGAAAAATGAACTTTGCCTATTTCGGAGTTAGAAATGTTGTTCAGTTAAGGTCTGAGAGGTAATTATACCCCAACTTGATTGACTACGTTTTAACTAAGAAATGGTTAAGATTCGATGGTGAAAAGTGGTTAAGTGGAAACCAAATGAAGGATATTTGGCATAGTGATGTTTATTCAAACATCTATTTAATCAAATGAAAGAGATTTGGAAATGTTTTCCAAATGAGAAGCAGAATTGTTTTCTGAATATAGAAACAAGAGATGGAAATGTTTTCCAATGATAATGATATATATTTTCTAAATATAGTGAATAAGAAACATTAAACAACAGGAATAGGGAAATGAACGAATGAATGAAATGATGATTGTTCGATAGAATTTCCTTTTCAGAAATAATATCGTTGTTTGCACACCGACATGTTTTCATTTGATAGTTAAATCACTGACTATCAAAGTTTTTGACCATTTTACGTTGTTAATATGGAGAGACCGGTTGGATTATTATCCAGAGAACCACTCCGTATTGGAATAAGCGTTGCGAATCAAGTATGCTGAATATATTGAAGACGGAGTAAAGTGCAAGGGCTATTGTATAAGTCTTAGATAACAGTGCCTAAGATGGATGTACTGAATAGTGCCTTCGGTTTGTCCAGTCCCAGGGCAACTTGTATGGACGAGTGTCTGACAGAGTATATCCAATAGATCGCGTAAGTTGATCTCTTCAAACGTACTTACGTTTGGTGGCGGAGGAATTCGTTTCTCTTAGCTGTTTACCCGTGGTATTTTTGGTGAAATCAATTTGTGATTTGGCGGGTATGACGATGTGGCATTCAAAGTAATGGAGGTGTGATCTGTCAAAAGATACGTTATGACCTCAAGCCTCATCAACCAGGAAATGACAAAAATCGGGCAGGCAGCATGGCTATGTGGGTCGCACCCATTAGGATGTATGATCACCTATCTAGAGAAATTCCTTTTGTTCTTTAATCTATCGATGCTGTCCCATTTCGGGAGGCGGTTGCTGATCCCAACCGTCGGTGATATACATTCGATACACTCAAGCGAAATGAGTGGTCGGTCATGTGAGGGCCGGGTTGCAAGATGTTCTTGTTGAACCCAGTGTATTCGCCTCTAGAGATACACGTTCAGAAGGTGGTCCCATACCTTGTCAAGTTGGAATCCAATATCCAATAAGCGCCCGCGGTTTTCGATTGTATGCTATATATGTGGAGCGTGAGATGCAAGCGTTCTGCTAGATTCTAATTACTTGTGATTAGACATTATTATAATATCAGATAATATATGATTTCCAAAAGTGATTTGGGTTATCGTAAGGTAAAAGCCATCCGTATTTATGTGTGGATCGGTCTTACGATTATCTTTTCTTTTGAAAAGATTTTTGAAAGTTAAACCAAATGATTTGAGTTTACTCACACCAGTCCCATGACTGACCCAGAGTTATTTTGTTTTGTTTTTCCCTAAACTCTTGGGTGCCCAAATTTGTACGGGCAGTCAAGTAGGCAGGATTTTACAGATATACTTGGAGAGCTTGGAGCAGGAGGCTTCAGGATTATATAGCTATTGTTATTTCCGCTGTGATGTAAGTGTTGTACTCTGATATATATACACTGCTTTCGATTTCAAGTTATGTTGTATATTATATTTTATTCGTTCCGCTGTGAGATTCGTGTTACTCTGATGTTGTCTTCTTCTTCTTCTTCTATTCTATTAGTTCTATCTTATCTATCCTCACCCTCTAATTTCTTTCTTGGACTATCCGGTAATTTCGACTTTTGATTGTTCGATAGGTGTTGTATATCGGATAACCAAGGTCGTCTTTTCCCGGGTCGTTACAATTTCAATCATAATATCAATCACAGACGGCATAGCTACCATATACTATATCGCCGTACTAGTTATGCAATCAAAACCGCATGGGTCGTATTGGAAGTTGGATTTCCATCATGAACCAAGGCAAAAGATAGTCCTTACCGAATTCGAGGCGATCTAGCCTATGTCTCAGGATCAAAGCTCGAGTGACCCTTGGATCTTGCAGGGCCATTCCGCAAATATGTTAGTGGATTAGTTATGCCTGAACAATACGTTTCCTGCCCTATGGGGCGTAAATAGAGCCACTAAGGACCCAAATTACTGAGGCGCCTCATTCCATCATCCACATAGGTAAAAATGTCAGGCCTTGTAAAAACCATGGCACCACTTCTAGCTAGAAAGAAATGTATGTCCTCCCAGCAGTCCTTACTCCCGTTTCTGGTTGATACCGGGATGTGAGGCTCGCGAAGTAACGGTATACACAAAGCTATGCTATTTAAAGCTGTGCTTTGATCATCAACCACAAGGCTCTGCTTTTCAAAAATAAGCCTCGATCATTTGCACCTTAGCATGCCACATTGTCATTCCATACCACACCATTGATTTATGCCAATACATAACCTCTAAGCTCGTACGTCTTAGAGAAAGGTGTCAAGCAAGAGAATAAATTCTCCGCCACCACAGATATATATTTAGTAGAGATCAATGGATACAGCATAAAGGAATACAACGTCATATATACATCCATTTACAAGTCCGTTCTGGGTTTGAACGAAACCGGAGACACCTTATCCCAATACAAGAGAGAGGTCCTCGCATATCCATCGATCTCCAAATACGTCTGGATGATCACCACTTATTACCTTGTCTTGGGTGGCCGCCCAAATCAAGACATCAGTAACCATCCAAACGATATGAAGACCTCCGGTCTTCAACCACCATCTTCATCTTCGACTTTTGATCGTCGTAGTAATTATTCAGAATGGGTTAAACCTAGTCTTTCTGAATAACTCTCGTATTTTATAATCAATAATAAAATACTGTAAAAGCACATCCAACGCCTCATTCCAATTCAGAATATTCCATTAAATAAATATTCACAACATTAGGGAAAGGTTCCCATTAATTTTATCAAAGATAAATTCTTTACGTTTATCTTTAATCTTCTTTCTAAAGATTCATTAAAACCCCAATTTGGTTTTAATATCAAAAATCATTACTTTATGATTATTCAACTTTAAGAAATAAATCTTATCTCTAACTGGCTTAAAGAACAAATGTCATTTAAAACATTTTTCATGATAAACCCAAAATCATTTCCTATTAAATATGGAATATTCACAAAAATCAAATCAATATATAATTGATATAAATTTCTGCATCAGACTCATAATGTAAATGGAATAACAGCAAAGCCTTTTAAATTCCATATATAGTAACGGTCTTCTTCTACAGAATCTCGTCTCGATCATTATTAAATCGAATCTATTAAATTCCAATTTAATATATTAAATTGGAAAACTTTACTCTTGGAAAATTTCTATTTAAATCTTAATAAAAGATTTATAAATTCCAAATTAAACTTCCATTGCTAATTGAGTTAAAGAACAAATGTCATTTAAAACATAGTTCACAATAAACCTAATTTACATTTCATTTTATTCCAATTATTAAATATAACAGGAAATTCTAATAATCTTTAATAAAGGATTTATTCTTTTCATACGAGGTTTAAGAACAGTGTCATTTAAGACACTATTTACGACAAACCCAAATCCCATTTATTTAATTTAATTCCAATAAAAACCAATTAATTGGAAAGCTTTATTAAATCTTATTTAAAAGATTTATTCTAATTAATAACTAGTTCAATTTGATAAAAATATATTTTTATCTTTTCAAATATGGAATTTTTCATCCAAAATCTTTTCAAATCATATACTATGTTTTTACATAATTTTTCCATATTTTTAATAATTTTATTATTGCCCGTACAGTCGGTTTCCAATAACGACCACCAAACTACATCCATAACGACCTTTTTCAAATTTGATTTGGACATAATTCCAAATCCAGTCGTTAGATTTCAAAACTCTTATATGCATTTGAAAGCTCTTTCCGATACAAACCCAACGGTTCCGGTTTTATGAGAATCTGACGGTCGGATCTCCCGTTACGTAAATTTGAAGTTAAAGGTCGAAATTCGCGAACGGTCGCTGCGCGGCGCGTTCTATTCAGGCCATTATATATATATAATATTATATATATATTTCATCGATTTCTATTTAAAACATATTTTATAAAATATTTATAAATTCATTTAAAATGATTTTAACTTCACTTCCAATTTTAAAGCAAAATTGAATATTCTATATTTATATCATATTGAAATATTAATATTCCCAAAATACTAAATTTTAAAATTACTACTTTTCGATATTCATTATAAAATGAATAAAATCGATCGATAAACCCGTTCGGGTTAAAAATAGCATTCTTACATAACACGGCTTCATATTTCAATATTTTATTCTTCATTGAATAACATTCTAAAATGTTCATTATTTAAAATATTTTTATTTACAAGATTCTTTACTTTAAAATATTCTTTATATAAAGATGTTCTTTATTTCAAAATATTATTTAAAAATATTCAGAATTGGAATGCGACTCAATCAATTACCATATAAATTTGGTCATATGGATTTCATACATTGCATATGTATGTAACAGTAACAATGAATAATCATTAAACAGTCCATTCACATCCAGAGTGAAATTTATAACTGTGTGAGCATTAAAACAAATAAATAATGCTCATCATAGACTGTCAATCCATCGATTGACATACGACTACATACTGGGACTAGTGTATGACAAATATCATCCCAATACCCGTGTGGGGTTTTCAAAAAACATCAGTTCATATACATACATCATTGGTTAATAAATTTAACCAATTTCCACTGTTTAAATTATAAATAAATATTTATAATATAATTCCAACAAAACATGTATTTTAACAAGTAGTTTATTTTTTCGTCTAGTCTACATACATGTTTTCTAGTTCTAGTGACAAATTAAAAGGGAAATTTTGTCAAATGTATATGTCTATAATTCTAGTGACAAAATAAAAAGGAAATTTTGTTTGTTGACAACTCTAATTCAACTAAACACATCAAAGTGATATTTTTGCCTTGTCGACAATTCTAATTCAATAAAAATTGGCCTTTACATTTTGTTGATTCTAATTAAAACCAAAAATGACTTTTATATTTTGACATTTCTAATTAAACACTAAATGTCACAGTTGGCTAATGCATTGAAATAGGATGTAAGAAGTCATGAGTTCGATTCGATCAGACCATCTTGTTATGGTACTGTGGTACATACTATCCAAATTTGTGTATATAAAGTATGCATTTTAATATCTTGCGTGAACGGAGGTGCGGGTTGTTACAAGTGGTATCAGAGCCAATATCCAACCGGAATCATGGCTCTTGTGTGGACCACAGCGCCTGGGTGAGGTGTTTGTGAGCAACGGGGATATTGGGCTCGGTTGGAGGGGAGAATGTAACACCCCTAAGTCCCACATCGTGGAAGCCTGTGTGAAGTGGGTACTTATATAGTGGAGCCTATCTCTTACTAATACCAAGGCCTTTTGAGGAACAAAACCCCACACCTATACGGTGGCTAAGTGGGGGACAATATCTTGCGTGAACGGAGGTGCAGGCTGTAACAACCCGTATTTTCAATAACCTGTTATAACATAATTCGAGGCAGAATTTAATTTATAAACCTGAATAAAGGGAAACGGGCTATGCCATTGCGTTCGTCTCGGAAAAATACGCGAAATAGAGTCCGAGTTTTCGGAAATCGGAGTCCGTATGACCTGATTAAGGCCCAACGAAGTTTTCAGAAAATTTCAAAGTAAAAACAGATTTCAAATTCAAGTTTGAATTTGGAAATTAGGGTAAAATTGGGCCAGGCGGGAAAATTCCCGCCAGAGCACCCAAGTCGACAGCCCTGTCGACTTGGGAGTCGACTTGGTTGGACCCAAGTCGACAGCCCTGTCGACTTGGCTGTCGACTTGGTCCAGCCGGGCAGTTTTGCCTGGTGCACCATTTTGGGTTTGTGTTGAGTTTGGGGGCCAGATTCGGTTTTAAGGGCTGAGATTGGAACTAGGGTTTAATCCTAAGGCTAGAACTAGTCCTAATCTCTATAAATAAGGCCCTAACCTAACCCTAAATCATCATTATTCCTTCATACAACTAAACTATGGCAAAATCAATCCTCTCATGGCCTCCACTCTCTTCATAAAATTCCTAAATAAATTTCTATGAGATTTTCCATGCATATAAGTGTTTTCAAGCTTGTATGAGCATCATTAGCTTGCATTCAAGTCAAGTTTCTATATTTTCATCATAAAGCAAGGGTTTTTAGTGATTTGGAGCTTGCATTTTGGGGTTTATTTGATTGCATAAGGGCTTTTCTCAATCTTATATTTGCTTATACTCATTTGAGTCTTCATAAGCATTGTAAGCCCTTTTCTACTTTCATACTTAAACTCTAAAGTTAATGAATGATGCAAGTTGTGTTTGATCATTATGATATGATATGCAAGTTTATTATGTTATGCAAGTATGATATGCAAGTTTATTATGTTATGCAAGTATGATATGCAAGTTTATTATGTTATGCAAGTATGATATGCAAGTTTATCATGTTATGCAAGTTTGCTATGTTATGATATGCAAGTCTATCATGTTATGTTATGCAAGTTTGATATGCAAGTTTGTCATATGATATGCAAGTTATGCTATGCAAGTTTGGGTTGTTCCTTTTGTTCATGTTGTCATGTTATGCAAGCTTATCTTGGGTTTATGAGCCTAAAGCTTCAAGCTTTATGCTAAAGGTTGCATTTTGGCAACATGTAGGTTATCATATCTCTTATGATAACTTGCATGTGAGGCTAAATGCGAACTTATGGCCATTTCTACATGTCATTTATCACCATGTATCACCAATATGCTAAGTTTGGTTTTATGCATGCTTTTGAGGCCTAAAAATGTAATATGCAAGTATATGAACACATGTGCATTTCATATGCCACCATGTTGAACTTGTGGCTTCAACACCTTAATGTCATGATTATGCCAAGTTCCATCTTTCTATCCTTTATGCGCTATTGCGATATGTAAGCGATGGGATTGCGTTTGGGGTTGGGTAAACTTAAAAGACATAAAAACATAAGCTTGGGAATTTACCTATTAAGTTAGGTCTACCCAAATGCTTGAAAACTCGTAACATGTTTTGGAAACATGATGGACATGACACTTAGAAAAGATAAGTGTGACCAACTCGAGGTTGGGTTGAGTTTGTAGCGTAAACCTGCCCGGAACCGACCGGCTTAACTAGTTGCTACAAACAATAGGACCCAATGTGAGAAGTTGGTCATGTTGTACCTTAAACCCGAGGTTAGACCAAGTTGTGGTGTAAAGCTACCCGGACCCGCCCGGCTTAACTAGTAACCACAACAAGGTCTAATGTGAGAGGTCAAGGCGCATTAAATTAATTAATGCCTCGTGATTAGGGTTAAGTCATGGTCCACTTAATACTTAACCAATTTGGGCTTGGTAGATTAATCAGGGTTAAGTCGTGAACTCATCGTTACATTTAACCAAGTTAATCCATGATTAGCAAGAGGGTTAAACCGTACTTAACCCACTAGAAAAATCCTAGCAATGGGGGTCCACTCCAGCAGTAATCCCAAGTTTGTATCATTAAGGCCCTAGTGTCTAGGCTAGGGAGGGAGCACGATTACTGGACTGGAGGTAAGTGACCAAAAGCGACGGCGGAGGGTACGCCGGTGTAGTTCCGGGCGGACCATGGTCGTGCACATAGTCCGAAGCCGGGGAAAGCATGCACGGGTACCAGTAGATCGAGACTGTGCACTTAAGTTTATGGTGTCTAGGGGTTGCCACCCTAGGGCTTGATACACCCGACGGGAGACCCTGCACAGTCTGACTACAATTATGTTTGGGCCGCATTGACACCAACACGTGACGAGTTAGGCTTAGGGAGCCGATCGACTAGACCGTTTGGTTGGACCTCGTAGGGTCATTTCATGCTATTGGACCTCATGTTAGGGGCACTTCATGTTATTGGGCCAAAGCTTGGGCCAAGGGATCAATACTTGTTTATTCAAGTCATGTTAGTTTGCTAGTACACCTGTGGTGCAAAAACCTTAAACCTGATTATGCGATGACACCTTTATCTACCTTGTTAGTTAATCGTCATGCCAGTATGTAGTTATCCATATGTTCATATCAGCTTTCATCATGCCAGTTAACTTTATCAGTTTACATTGATTGTAGTAGGGCTTACTCAGTCTTTTTGACTGACCTGTTTTTCTTTCGCCTCTTTTCTTCCGTTTCCCCCCCCCAGGTTCTCAGGGAGGGAATATTGGAGCTTAGCTTGGATTTTGGATTTCTTGCTTGTGGGATTTTAGCTCATATACGGTCTTGACATGAAGCTAGCTATGGTTATCACTTATTTTGGGGATAGTACTTATGTATTTCAGTTTTTCAGAAATGTTGTTTTTATCTAGACTTGTGTATTTGGAAAGTTGACATTATGTTGTACCAGACTTGTTTTGAAATGGTTTGAAATCTTCCGCTGTTTTATCTATGTTATTTACTCTGTTTACATATATATATATGTTCTTATTCTGCCTTGATATATCATTATGCATGTTTACCTGATTCAAACGCCCCTCCAAAGTCAGAGTGCTTGCAAGAGTCACCCTGGCGGAGGTGGGGTGTTACATTTGGTATCAGAGCCAGGTTTACGAGAAGGAACAAAAAGGTTTTAAAAGCTTTTGGAAAACTATTTTCAAAACCAAATATAAAGTATTTTCCAAAGAAAAGTCTAGTTTATTTTAAAGGCTATTCCCCAAAAAGCCATTAGCAAAATTCCTTCGTTTTTTCCCCATTCTGAATCTGTTTTTTTTTCTTCGTTTTCAGTATGGCCGATAACTTTGCTATCCCGGAGGGAGTACACGTACCTGTTTGGTATAGGAGAATTTTGGAGGCTAGGGCGACCGAAGCCGGCCCCGCAGATGTTCCTCTTCCTCCTCCTCCAGTAGTTAATGTTCCTCCTCCTCCTCCTCCGGTAGTTAATGTTCCTCCTCCTCCTCCTCCGGTAGTTAATGTTCCTCCTCCTCCTGTCGCTGAGGTTCCTCTTCCTCCTCCCCCTCAGCATCCTCAAGCTGACTTCGCAAAGACTTGCAAAGATTTCAATGCAATGGGTGGCAAGAACTTTCAAGGCACTGAGACTTTTGTAGAGGCCAGAAATTGGTTGAAAGAGACCGAGGATTTATTTGCTATCTTTGGGTTCGACGATCAGAGGAAGATCTTGTTGGCGGTTTGGCTTATGAAGGATGAAGCCGCTTATTGGTGAGAAGTCACCAATGGTACTAGGCCTGTTGAGACTTGGGCCGATTTCAGGGCAAGGTTCGTGCTTAAGTTTCTATCTTCTGCTGAGGAGAATCTGCAAATGGAGAGGTTCATAACTTTGAAACAAGGAGATATGTCTGTCAAAGAATATGTGAACAAGTTCAATCAGTTAGCTCGTTTTGGCTTGGATATGGTTAATACTCCTTAGAAGAAGGCTCTTCGTTTTGCTAGAGGATTGAATGAGCCGTTACAGGGATTGTCTATGTCACATATTCCCCATGGGGCCACGTTTGAGAGCTTGGTTGATATGGCATTACTTCAGGGAGATGTCAAGAAAGAGATCAAGGTGAATGATACTCAAGCCAAGAAGACTGATTCCCAGGGGAAAGGAAATCAGGGAAATCCAAGTGGTCAGAGCAGTCAAGGCAATCAGAACAAGAACAAGAGTCAAGGCAACAAGGGGAACAACAACAAGGGCAAGAACAACAAGGGGAAGTGCCATTATTGCGGTTCAGTTGGGCATCTTATTAAGGATTGTAAGACGAGGAAAAGGAAGAATGGTGAATGCTTTTTCTACGGTGAGACTGGACATTTCAGTAAGGATTGCCCGAGGAAGCAAGGGCAAGGCCAGGGTCAGACTCAGCGTGCTGGACCTTCAGGAGGGCAAGTTCATGCTCTCAATGTCGCTCCAGTTCCCGATCGAGGTAGTATTTCTGTTGAGAGCCTTGTATATATTTCTGATTTTCCAGTTCGTACCTTGTTTGATTCTGGTGCATCGCATAGCTTTATCTCATCTGATCTTGTTGATAGTTTGCACCTTAGTACTAGCTTGGTAGATGATCCCGTTTGTGTTTCAAATCCTATTGGCGGTTCCGCCCATCTGTCTATGATATGTGGGGATTTGAGGATCTCTATACTGAGTGTAGAGTTCTTGTGTAGTGCTTATGTTCTTGGTTTTAGGGGATACAGATTGATATTGGGCATGGATTGGTTGTCCAGATATGGAGCCATCCTTGATTGTGAGCATAGGGTTGTGAGGCTCGTGACTCGCCTCGGAAACACCCTAGAGATTTCTTGTGATACGAGAGGACCCGTCATGTTGTGCTATCTTGAATCACTCGACTCGTCAATGGAAACTCTTCAGTCTGTGAGAGTGGTTCGAGAGTATCCAGATGTTTTTGATGAAGTTAGGGGGTTGCCCCCTAAGCGAGAGATTGATTTCCGCATTTATCTGGTGGATAATGCAAAGCCGGATTCTTTGCCCATTCGGCACATGGCTCCGCGTGAAAGGCGGGAGCTAAGTAAGCAAGTGAAGGAGTTGCTTGAGAAGAACTTCATTAGACGAAGTATATCTGAATAGGGAGCGCCTATGGTATTTGCTACCAAGGCAGATGGTTCTCTCCGACTTTGTGTTGACTATCGAGAGTTGAATAAGCTGACTAAGAAGAACAGACACCCATTACCGAGGATTGATGATCTCTTTGACCAGCTTGTCGGTGCTTCTGTTTTCTCTCAGCTTGATCTTGCTACTGGATTCCATAAGCTCAGGGTAGCTGAAGATAGTATAGACAAGACTGCGTTCAGAAGGCCAGATGGATTCTTCGAATGGCTTGTCATGCCTTTCGGCTTGACTAATGCACCCGCATATTTCGTGGACTTGATGAGTAGGGTGTTCAGGGAGTTCTTGAACAATTTTGTCGTGGTCTTCGTAGATGATATTCTGATCTTCTCTAAGGATGAGGAAGAGCACGCAAGGCATCTCGTGGAGGTGATGGATACGCTTAGAGCGCATCAGTTGAAGGCCAAGTTCTCCAAGTGTCACTTCTGGAGAAGGGAAGTTAGATTCCTTGGGCATATAGTATCTAAGCAAGGCTTAGTGGTGTATCCCGCTAAGGTAGTTGCAGTTCAGGATTGGAAGACTCCAAGGAATGCAACCGAAGTGAGAAGTTTTCTAGGTCTTGCAGGCTTTTACCGGAAGTTTATCAAGGACTTCGCAAAGATTTCCGCACCTCTCACTAAATTGATGAAGAAGAATTTAGTTTTTGCTTGGAGCATAGAATGCGAGCTTGCTTTTCAGAAGCTCAAGAGAGCTCTCACATCAGCACCTGTTCTAGCTTTGCCCGATGGAGGGAAGTTGTTTACAGTATACACCGATGCATGTGGCACGGGGTTAGGAGCTGTTCTGATGCAAGAAGGAAGAGTGATATGCTTTGGCGGTAGACAACTCAAAGTGCATGAGAAGAATTATCCCACTCATGACTTAGAGTTGGCAGCAATAGTATATGCACTCAAGGCTTGGCGCCATTATCTTCTGGGAGAAAGATTTGAGCTTTATACCGATCACAAGTCATTGAAGTATCTCTTTTCTCAGAAGGATCTGAATCTGAGGCAACAAAGATAGATGGAATTCTTGGCGTCCTACGATTTTGAGATAGCATATACCCCTGGCAAGGGGAATGTGGTAGCAGATGCATTAAGTAGAAAAAGGTTGACTCTGAGTCCTCTATTCGTTGAGATGAAGAATTTAGAGTATGTGGCAACCTTTGATTTCTCTTTGGCGATTGAGTCGATGACCGGTTCTTTAGCATCTCTAGAACTCAGACCTACCCTTCTTGATCAAGTTGGGGCTTCACAGAGAGAAGACCCTCAGATAGTTGAGATTATGGATAAGCTAATTCGAGGAGAGGCGTCTAGTCATCTCGCTCGATATTCTATTGATGACAAGGGTTGGTTGAGGAGAGACGGAAGGTTATGTGTTCCAAGGGTAGAAGATTTAGTAAGAAAAGTTCTTGAGGAAGCGCATCGCTCTAAGTTGACTATACATCCAGGCGGAGATAAGATGTATAAAGATATGAAGCGCATTTTCTTTTGGCCTGGGATGAAGAAGGATGTGGCAGAGTTTGTCTCTAGATGTATCATTTGCCAGCAAGTTAAGGCCGAGTCGAAGAAGCCCGGTGGGCTATTGCATCCTCTAGACGTCCCACTTTGGAAGTGGGAGAGTATTTCCATGGACTTTATCGATGGGCTACCAAGGTCAAGGAAAGGGAATACGAGCATTTGGGTTATTGTGGATAGACTTACGAAGAGTGCTCATTTCATTCCGGTGAAGAGCAAGAGGACCGCATCTTGGCTAGCGTCTGTATATCTTCGTGAGATTGTGAGACTACATGGAGTCCCTTCTAGCATAGTCAGTGACCGTGACCCAATCTTTACAAGTCAATTCTGGAATAGCTTGCAAGAAGCTATGGGCACGAGGTTGAATCTAAGTACGGCCCATCACCCACAGACGGACGGTCAAACCGAAAGGGTGAATAGGGTACTCGAGGATCTGTTGAGGCTTTGTATTCTGGATTTTGGTGGTACTTGGGAAGACCATCTTCCTCTTGTTGAGTTTGCATATAATAACAGTTATTAGGCAAGCATAGGGATGGCACCATTTGAAGCTTTATATGGGAGGCCGTTTAAGACGCCTACATGTTGGTGGGAGACTATAGATGAGCTTATACTTGGGCCTGATATGATCAGAGATACATCCGAGAAGGTCGAGTTGATTCGGAGACGGATGAAAGCGGCCCAAGACCGACAGAAATCCTATGCTGATAAGCGAAGAACTGATTTGGAGTTTGATGTTGGGGATATGGTTTTCGTGAAGGTTTCTCCTTTGCGGAATGTGGTCCGATTTGGAGCCGTTGGGAAGTTGGCACCGAGGTTTGTTGGACCATTCCCTATTATAGAGAGGATCAGGCAGATGGCTTATAGAGTGGAGTTGCCCGAGAAGCTTGCCGGAGTACACGATGTTTTTCATGTCTCGCATCTCCGGAAGTGTTTACATGAATCAGCAGAGGTTGTTGAGCCAAGTGTTCTAAAAGATGTGGAAGTGGAGAAAGAGGCTACCTTGAGGAGAGCTCCGATCCGTATCTTGGGGACGGAGACCAAGAAGCTAAGGAATCGAGAGGTTAAGTTGGTGAAGGTTCAATGGGGTGAAGCCGAAGAAGACGCAACTTGGGAAACCGAGGAGAAGATGCGTGGGCTTTATCCATTCCTTTTTGAGGGTACACTCTCAATCTCTTTTCTTTGTTAGCATATCTTTCTCTTTGCTATCCATGTTTATCTAGTTTATCGGGTTAATCTTGTCATGAGAACCTTAGGTAGAAACCCTTTGGATGAAACATGTGTTTGAAACATGTTATGCTTGATGGTTGCAAGTGGTTGCAAGTGTTTGCAAGTGGTTACTCGTGGATGCATTATACACGTTAGGCACTAGATCGGCTCACACACTCCTCATATTACATATGCATGAGTATTTATGCTTATTCATAGATGAAAATTTTTGTGTTATCACATGGATGTTGCATATGGATGTATGTTATGTGCACACATATAGATGTTATACATTATGTTAGGAATAGCATACATATGGATTCATTTCACTAACATAATTCGCATTGATGATATTTGCATTAGATAAGTACATATACACACACCTTTGCATATGTTCATACAACATTTAGAATCTTGTAAGGACAATGATTGCTCGTGGATGATGTTTTGAGTAGATGGATGTTGGATGGTAGGATACGTTCTTCCTAACTTGAAGATTTCGGGGATGAAATCCTTTAAGGAGGGGAGAATGTAACAACCCGTATTTTCAATAACCTGTTATAACATAATTCGAGGTAGAATTTAATTTATAAACCTGAATCAAGGGAAACGGGCTATGCCATTGCGTTCGTCTCGGAAAAATACGCGAAATAGAGTCCAAGTTTTCGGAAATCGGAGTCTGTATGACCCGATTAAGGCCCAACGAAGTTTTCAGAAAATTTCAAAGTAAAAACAGATTTCAAATTCAAGTTTGAATTTGGAAATTAGGGTAAAATTGGGCCAGGCGGGAAAATTCCCGCCAGAGCACCCAAGTCGACAGCCCTGTCGACTTGGGAGTCGACTTGGTTGGACCCAAGTCGACAGCCCTGTCGACTTGGTCCAGCCGGGCAGTTTTGCCTGGTGCACCATTTTGGGTTTGTGTTGAGTTTGGGGGCCAGATTCGGTTTTAAGGGCTGAGATTGGAACTAGGGTTTAATCCTAAGGCTAGAACTAGTCCTAATCTCTATAAATAAGGCCCTAACCTAACCCTAAATCATCATTATTCCTTCATACAACTAAACTATGGCAAAATCAATCCTCTCATGGCCTCCACTCTCTTCATAAAATTCCTAAATAAATTTCTATGAGATTTTCCATGCATACAAGTGTTTTCAAGCTTGTATGAGCATCATTAGCTTGCATTCAAGTCAAGTTTCTATATTTGCATCATAAAGCAAGGGTTTTTAGTGATTTGGAGCTTGCATTTTGGGGTTTATTTGATTGCATAAGGGCTTTTCTCAATCTTATATTTGCTTATACTCATTTGAGTCTTCATAAGCATTGTAAGCTCTTTTCTACTTTCATACTTAAACTCTAAAGTTAATGAATGATGCAAGTTGTGTTTGATCATTATGATATGATATGCAAGTTTATTATGTTATGCAAGTATGATATGCAAGTTTATTATGTTATGCAAGTATGATATGCAAGTTTATTATGTTATGCAAGTATGATATGCAAGTTTATCATGTTATGCAAGTTTGCTATGTTATGATATGCAAGTCTATCATGTTATGTTATGCAAGTTTGATATGCAAGTTATGTTATGCAAGTTTGGGTTGATCCTTTTGTTCATGTTATCATGTTATGCAAGCTTATCTTGGGTTTATGAGCCTAAAGCTTCAAGCTTTATGCTAAAGGTTGCATTTTGGCAACATGTAGGTTATCATATCTCTTATGATAACTTGCATGTGAGGCTAAATGCGAACTTATGGCCATTTCTACATGTCATTTATCACCATGTATCACCAATATGCTAAGTTTGGTTTTATGCATGCTTTTGAGGCCTAAAAATGTAATATGCAAGTATATGAACACATGTGCAATTCATATGCCACCATGTTGAACTTGTGGCTTCAACACCTTAATGTCATGATTATGCCAAGTTCCCTCTTTCTATCCTTTATGCGCTATTGCGATATGTAAGCGATGGGATTGCGTTTGGGGTTGGGTAAACTTAAAAGACATAAAAACATAAGCTTGGGAATTTACCTATTAAGTTAGGTCTACCCTTTGGGAATTTACCTATTAAGTTAGGTCTACCCAAATGCTTGAAAACTCGTAACATGTTTTGGAAACATGATGGACATGACACTTAGAAAAGATAAGTGTGACCAACTCGAGGTTAGGTTGAGTTTGTAGCGTAAACCTACCCGGAACCGACCGGCTTAACTAGTTGCTACAAACAATAGGACCCAATGTGAGAAGTTGGTCATGTTGTACCTTGAACCCGAGGTTAGACCAAGTTGTGGTGTAAAGCTACCCGAACCCGCCCGGCTTAACTAGTAACCACAACAAGGTCTAATGTGAGAGGTTAAGGCGCATTAAATTAATTAATGCCTCGTGATTAGGGTTAATTCATGGTCCACTTAATACTTAACCAATTTGGGCTTGGTAGATTAATCAGGGTTAAGTCGTGAACTCATCGTTACACTTAACCAAGTTAATCCATGATTAGCAAGAGGGTTAAACTGTACTTAACCCACTAGAAAAATCCTAGCAATGGGGGTCCACTCCAGCAGTAATCCCAAGTTTGTATCATTAAGGCCCTAGGGTCTAGGCTAGGGAGGGAGCACGATTACTGGACTGGAGGTAAGTGACCAAAAGCGACGGCGGAGGGTACGCCGGTGTAGTTCCGGGCGGACCATGGTCGTGCACATAGTCCGAAGCTGGGGAAAGCATGCACGGGTACCAGTAGATCGAGACTGTGCACTTAAGTTTATGGTGTCCAGGGGTTGCCACCCTAGGGCTTGATACACCCGACGGGAGACCCTGCACAGTCTGACTACAATTATGTTTGGGCCGCATTGACACCAACACGTGACGAGTTAGGCTTAGGGAGCCGATCGACTAGACCGTTTGGTTGGACCTCGTAGGGTCATTTCATGCTATTGGACCTCGTGTTAGGGGCACTTCATGTTATTGGGCCAAAGCTTGGGCCAAGGGATCAATACTTGTTTATTCAAGTCATGTTAGTTTTCTAGTACACCTATGGTGCAAAAACCTTAAACCTGATTATGCGATGACACCTTTATCTACCTTGTTAGTTAATCATCATGCCAGTATGTAGTTATCCATATGTTCATCTCAGCTTTCATCATGTCAGTTAACTTTATCAGTTTACATTGATTGTAGTAGGGCTAACTCAGTCTTTTTGACTGACCTGTTTTTCTTTCGCCTCTTTTCTTCCGTTTCCCCCCCAGGTTCTCAGGGAGGGAATATTGGAGCTTAGCTTGGATTTCGGATTGCTTGCTTGTGGAATTTTAGCTCATGTACGGTCTTGACATGAAGCTAGCTATGGTTATCACTTATTTTGGGGATAGTACTTATGTATTTTAGTTTTTCAGAAATGTTGTTTTTATCTAGACTTGTGTATTTGGAAAGTTGACATTATGTTGTACCAGACTTGTTTTGAAATGGTTTGAAATCTTCCGCTGTTTTATCTATATTATTTACTCTGTTTACATATATACATATGTTCTTGTTCTGCCTTGATATATCATTATGCATGTTTACCTGATTCAAACACCCCTCCAAAGTCAGAGTGCTTGCAAGAGTCACCCTGGCGGAGGTGGGGTGTTACACAGGCTGTTATAGTGGTATCAGAGCCAATACCTAGCTGGAATTGTGGCTCCTGTGTGGATCACAACGCCTGGATGAGGTGTTTGTGAGCCAACGGGGACGTTGGGCTTTGTAGGAGGGGAGAATGTAACACTCCTAAGTCCCACATCTTGGAAGCCTATGTGAAGTGGGTACTTATATAGTAGAGCTCATCTCTTAATAACGCCGAGGCCTTTTGAAGAACAAAACCCTACACCTATACGGTGGCTAAGTTGGGGACAATATCTTGCGTGAACTGAGGTGCGGGTTGTTAAGGATAAATCTCACTTCGTTATTTCATACCATTTCCCAATTCCTAGATTTCCTTTTTCTAACTTCAAATATTAAGTAAACATTTGACTTAAGCTATCATATTCGCTTAAAAATCCCTTTTATAACTTCATTATAAAAACTCGGTAAATCCATATTTACAAAAATAATTTCATAACTTCGTTTATGTTGATTTACCTGACGGTAAATCCATATTTACAAAAATGATTGATTTTTAGGCCATATACTGCAAATTACTTAATCAATATTACCCATTGGTTTAAAAAAAACAAATGTTGAATTTGATGTCAACGGTCAATATCCAAATCAATCATTCAATCAAAATTGTTCATATAATGATAATATGAAACTAAATAACACTAAATATATTTGAGGAATCCCACTGGATCCTTCCAACCTATTATTCCCTGTATTCACATAGTTTACTTCAAATAAACTTATTCAATTAAATTTAACTAATAATTTCAAAATAGTAAATAATGACCATTTAACATCACCCAATTATCAAAGCAATTCAAACAATTAAACACGTTTATTTAATAAACATGACCAACAAGGTGAGTTACCTTCATTGGGCCCAATCGTTAAAATAAGGAGTTGGTGTTTCACTGAAATTAAACAACCATTTAATTTCATAATTTATACCAATATATGAATATAAAATTAACAAGCAGTCAACCATTAGCAACCATAGCACACAAAAATAAAAACCAGACTCATATAAAATATAAGTGGGATAACTGAGTGAGTTTAACTCAATTTGATTTGATTCGCTGAACGGTTCAGTTACAGTTAAATTAAATAGTAGTTTAATTTAAATGTAAACTCCTGTCGTCTCGTGTAATGACCCACATTGGCAGAGGTATTATAATTAATTTATTTAATTATTTAAAAGGTGATTGAAAGGATTTAATGGTCGTGGAATTAAATAATGGTGAATATTTAATTAAAATAATAAATTAAATAATATATTTAATTCTGAAATAAACAGAATTGGCTGAAATGGCGATATGGTGTGAACTGGATCATCTGTGATATTTAATTCAGTTTAGAATTGGATTAGAATAACGAATATATTAGTTGAACGACAGTTTGAACGTAGAATTATAATATAATTAAAATCGAGCTTGAAATGGCACGGCAGTTCGTTATTTGGTGATGTGAACTTCAACTGAATGAACATGATTCGTTTTAAGCCGGATTTCTGTGAAACAAGAAACATGTGGAGCTGGTGGAGTATATCTTTCTAGTGAAAGAGAAAAATCGGGATTTCGTTGTGTAGATTTTAATTCATGTACAAATCAAATTTCAGAAAAGTCGCTGTGGAATTCCTTTATAATCTATAAAGGAATTATTTATATTTTAAAAAGGAATTTCAATATAAATCGAATATCGGGTTGACCCAGATTTGAAATATCGAGTTATAAATCCCAGTAGAGCTGTGTGGTATACCTCTGTGAATATAGACGATAATATTTATTTTTTTAAATATTAAATTTAATTATATTTAAAATATATTTATATATTTAAATGGGTCATCCAGAGCTTCAAAAATTGCCATTTTTGCAAACGAAGTCAGAATTTGACGAAACCAGTTTCGTTGGATCCGCAATGTCAAATAGTTGTTAGATTTCCAGTTTCATGATTTTTAGAATCACTGTGTGGTCGAACGAATTTTTAGAGTGAGTAACATTCAGTATTTTGACAGTTAAAAGTACGTTGTGTGAGCAAACGTCGGAATTCGACGAAAACAGTTTCGTTGGGACCGTAATGTTGAACTATAGCTGCATGTCAATTTTTGTGATTTTTGGGTATCTTGTGTGACCACACGAATTTTCAGAAGACAGAATGTAACACCCCACCTCCGCTAGGGTCACTCACAAAGGGAATGCACTAGTTTTGGAGGGGTATTATCGAGATAACATCACATAATTATCACAAGACAGTACATAAATAAATAACTAAGTAAACAGCGGAAGAATTTATGAGCAAAACAGAACTTCATTTTATTCCAAAGTAAACCATGTCTCTTACAAACATTTCGAATAACAACTTCATTACAACTGTCTTGTAATAATAGCCAAAGAAGCAATAACTTAAAATAGAAAAACAGCTTATTCCCCAAGTGCAGTAAAAAAGATGCAGCCATAGCAAACCGTACATGCTGAGCCAAAGCAAGTGATATCCAAGCTAAGAGCTAGTGTTTCCTCCCTGAGAACCTGGGGGGGAAACGAAAGAAAAAGAGGCGAAAGGAAAAAGGGTCAGTCATAAAGACTGAGTAAGTCCTAGTGACTTTCAGTGTAAAAACGGTTAAAACAACCTGTCATGTATGAACTAGAACTAAACTTAAGAATGGTGTCAAGGTGAACAAGATAGACTAAGGTGATCAGGATAAGTCAAGACAAGTCAAGTAAAGTATCACATGTTCGAGATTCGTTGCATCGACTGTACTAGTATACTAAGCCCATATCACAAGTTAATCACGAAATAAATCCCACGGCCCAATATCATGAAATGACCCTGAAACGGGGTCTAACCCAAGTACGGGGTCCTACGGAGCGATTATCTAGTCGATCGGCTCCCTACAAGTTCTAGCTCGTCAAGTGTCTGTGTCATACGGCTAATCACGAATGTAGTCACCTGTGCGGGGTCCACCTTCGGGTGTATCAGCCCTAGGGTGTCAACCCCTGACACGATTCAAGATGCACAGATAAATCTATGGATACCTAGTGTCTGCCCCGAAATACGTGCACGACCGTAGTCCACCGAACCTACACTGGCATACCCCACTGCCATCGTTCACCTCTTACAATCAGCCCAGTAATCGTGCCCCACCCGGCCTAGCCCCAGGGTACCTTGATACATCTAGAGGGTTACTGCTGAAAAGGGCCGTGTCTAGGGTTTCGCCTAATAGATTAGGTCATGTAATTCGTGACCTAACCCTGCCTAACCGATTAAGTCATGTAATTCGTGACTTAATCCTTTTCCAGTCTAGTAATGTCAAGATGGTTAAGTATGTCATTTAAATTCGTGACTTAACCCGCCTACGTGTCATGTCAAGTTGGCTAAGTGTTGTCGTTTCAAGTTCATGACTTAGCCCTACAAATCGTGTTCAAGTTGGTTAAGTTGTCTTTTCATGTTCATGACTTAACCCTAATTGGCATTAATTGATTCGTTAATGCACCGAACCACTCACATTGGATCCTCTTGTTCGTAGCCACTGGATTTGTCGGGCGGTTCCGGGCAGGTTTACGCTACGAACTCAACCCAACCTCGGGTTTCAAGCGCGATGTGACCAACTACCCACATTGGATCCTATTGTTTGTAGCAACTGGATTTGCCGGGCGGTTCCGGGCAGATTTACACTACAAACTCAACCCAACCTCGAGTTGGCCACTTTCTTGTTTTCTAAAGTCATGCCCATGTTCTTATCAAATTTTTGCTATATTCATAGCATGTTCATATGTCAATTTCGTGCCCAACTAAGGCATGTTTCAAGTCAAGTTATGGCATGTTCAAGTCAAGTTTTTCGTGCCATATTTCATGTTCTACTTATGCCAAATTTCACGATTTATGATTATAATTAATTCATGTTTTGCCTATTCTACCCAATCGTATCCCCAACGTATATAAACGTACTTCGTTTGCAAGCATAAACAATTCAAGAGATAAAGGGGAATAACACCAAACATGTGATAGGCATATGTGACAATTCCAACATCACTTGCATAATAAACAGGCTATAACATATCACATGGTTTCAATACTAGCATGATGATAACTTGGCATAGTAATGGTTCCAACTTAGTTTAACATGTTGAATTCAACTTTACATCATAGGCATAATAACCCTTGCGGCATAATAATAATTTTATTACAAACATGAAACATTAAAGGCATGGTAATTCTAATAGGCATAGTGGATTCCAATTTAGTATTTTTAATATAATGATTCTCATCTAGCATTATAAACATAATGATTCCAACTTTTCATCATAACCTAGTAATTCCCAATTTGTCATTAGCATGATAGGTATATTAACATCACAGGCATAGTTTCATTAATATCATAGACATGGTTTAATTAGCATCATAGGCATGGTTTAATCAACATGAGGATTTCAATGAACATAATGATTCCATGGACATGTATTTGTTCAACTTGCAATAAAATTAAGCCCAAGTGATTCATAACAACATCAACATCATGATAAGTTTAACTTGCAACATTAACATAGCAATATTCCCAAATTTTTATTCAAAGTTAAATAATATAAACATGGATTAATAATAGTTCCTAAATCCGGTTTCAATTCATAGCACGTCCATGTTATTTCAGCGTTTTTGCCTAAAAAGTGACATAGAACTTACAATATGAAGCAAACAATCCAAATCAAAACTTTAAATCAAATAACCCCAAATCCGTTGTCTAAAGCGTCGTAGTTGTTGTAGCTTCTAGTTGTAGCCTTCAAGAATCATCCTTCGTCTTCTTTAATTTTGTTCTTTGTATTTTTAATTTAGAGTTCTAGGTTTAATGGCGGCTGTATGAGGTTAAAATGAAATTGTATGATTTAAGCTAGGTCTTAGGGCCTTTTTATAGTGTTTAGGATTTGTTTTAGCCATAGGATAAACCCTAGGATAGATCTGTGCCATCTAAAATCTTCACAATCCCCCAAATCAAGACCCAGGAGCCAAAACAGGTGCACCAGAAAAACTGGTCCGACAGAGGGGTCGACCCTTGGGTCGACATGGGTGTCGACCCATTGGGGGGGTCGACACTAGTGTCGACCCCTGTGTCGACCCTGCCTGGGGCGGGATTTTTCCCGCCTACCCTGAATTCTGAAAATTTGAATCTGTTTTTGAATTTGAATTTTTCGTGAAACTTTGCGAGGCCATATCTTGATCATACGGACTCCGATTTACAAAATTTTGGACTCTATTTCGCGTATTTTTCCGAGACGAACGCAATGGCACAGGCCGTTTCCCTTGACTCAGATTTTAATATTTAATTCTGCCCTAATTTAAGTTATAACGTGTTGTTCAAAATACAGGTTGTTACATTCTCCCCACCTTAAAGGATTTCGTCCCCGAAATCTTCAAGTTAGGAAGAACTTATCCTACCATCCATCATCCATCTACTCAAAGCATCATCCACAGGCAGCCATTGTCCTTAAAAGATTTCTAATGCTGTATGAACATATGCAGAAAGTGTGTGTATATGTTCCTTATCTAATGCAAATGATCAGGCCTGATTGATCCTTTCAAATGCAAAACATGTTTAGTGAAATGAATCCAATATGTATGCAAAATTTTCCTATTATAATTCATAATTTCTACATGAGTGCACAAACATTCAATTATATGCAACAACCAAATGATAGCACAACCAAGTTTCCAAAATAAACACTCATGCATATGCAACATGAAAATGTGACTGAGCCGATCTAGTGCCTAATGTGTATTCATGCATCCACGAGCAACCACTTGTGACCACTTGCAACCATTTTGCAATCATAACATGTTTCAATTACATGTTTACATCCAAAAAGATTCTACTATGGTTCTCAAGATAGGATTGAGGAGAGAAACAAGATAAAACAAAGCATCTAGAAAGAGAAGTTAAAGATGTACTCCCAGAAGGTCCGGTCTGCTTCTTAGGGCAGTCCTTGCTGATGTGTCCAGTCTCCCCACAATGAAAATATTCACATTGCTTTCTCTTCCTCTTTCTACAATCCTTGGCTATGTTCCCTTCCGTACCACAGAAATTGCATTTCCTTTTATCACGTGAGTTGTCGTTCTTGGCTCCTTTCTCGGAGTCTACCTTCTTATTCTGAGAATCGTTTGGCTTGACCTCTTTCTTGCCCTTCTTATCTTCCTCATACAGTAGGGCCATATCCACCAAGCTTTCAAAGGTCGCCCCCATGGGCACATGAGTCATGGCCAAACCATGTAGTGGCTCGATCAAGCCTCGTGCAAAACGTAGCGCCTTTTTCTGAGGGGTGTTGACTAACTCCAATCCGAAATGAGCAAGCTGATTGAAACGGTTCACATATTCTTTAACTGTCATATTTCCTTGTTTAAGGGCCAGAAACCGTTCCATTTGGAGACTCTCCTCCGCCGATGACAAGAATTTAAGCCCAAATCTCCCTCTAAAGTCCGCCCAAGTCTCAATAGGCCTAGTAGCGTTGGTGAATTCCCACCAATAAGAAGCTTCCTCTTTCATGAGCCACGCTGCCAACTGTACTTTCCCATTGTCCTCTACCTCAAAGATAACAAACAAATCTTCGGTTTCCTTCAACCAATTCCGTGCCTCAACAAAAGTCTCAGTTCCTAGGAAATCCTTTCCGCCCGTGGCCTTAAAGTCCTTGCATATCTTTGAAAAAGCGGTTTCTCGCGGAGGTTGAGGAGGATGAGGAGGAGGATTGGCTGGGCCTGCCACATTAGCCCGAGCCTCGAGGAAACGACGGAACCAAGTGGGTATATTGACACCCTCGGGAAGATTAAGATCGTCGGCCATGATAAGCTGAAAACGAAAAACGAAAAGATTCAAACGAGGAAACAAAGATTGTGCTAAAGGCTTTTTTGGGGAATAACCTTTTAAAATAAACCAACTTTTCTTGTAAAGTGCTTCTTTGTAAATGATTTTTTTCCAAAAGGTTTTCAAAACTTTTGCCCAGCCTTGGTAACCTTCTGCTCTGATACCAAATGTAACACCCCACCTCCGTTAGGGTCACTCACAAAGGGAATGCACTAGTTTTGGAGGGGTATTATCGAGATAACATCACAGAATTATCACAAGACTGTACATAAATAAATAATTAAGTAAACAACGGAAGAATTTATGAGCAAAACAGAACTTCATTTTATTCCAAAGTAAACCATGTCTCTTACAAACATTTCGAATAACAACTTCATTACAACTGTCTTGTAATAATAACCAAAGAAGCAATAAGTTAAAACAGAAAAACAGCTTATTCCCCAAGTGCAGTAAAAAAGATGCAGCCATAGCAAACCGTACAAGCTGAGCCAAAGAAAGTGATATCCAAGCTAAGAGCTAGTGTTTCCTCCCTGAGAACCTGGGGGGGAAACGAAAGAAAAAGAGGCGAAAGGAAAAAGGGTTAGTCATAAAGACTGAGTAAGTCCTAGTGACTTTCAGTGTAAAAACGTTTAAAACAACCTGTCATGTATGAACTAGAACTAAACTTAAGAATGGTGTCAAGGTGAACAAGATAGACTAAGGTGATCAGGATAAGTCAAGACAAGTCAAGTAAAGCATCACATGTTCGAGATTCGTTGCATCGACTGTACTAGTATACCAAGCCCATATCACAAGTTAATCACGAAATAAATCCCACGGCCCATATCATGAAATGACCCTGAAACGGGGTCTGACCCAAGTACGGGGTCCTACGGAGCGATTATCTAGTCGATCGGCTCCCTACAAGTTCTAGCTCGTCAAGTGTCCGTGTCATACGGCTAATCACGAATGTAGTCACCTGTGCTGGGTCCACCTTCGGGTGTATCAGCCCTAGGGTGTCAACCCCTGATATGATTCAAGATGCACAGATAAATCTATGGATACCTAGTGCCTGCCCCGGAATACGTGCATGATCGTAGTCCACCGAACCTACACTGGCATACCCCACTGCCGTCGTTCACCACTTACAATCAGCCCAGTAATCGTGCCCCAACCGGCCTAGCCCTAGGGTACCTTGATACACTAGAGGGTTACTGCTGAAAAGGGTCGTGTCTAGGGTTTCGCCTAATAGATTAGGTCATGTAATTCGTGACCTAACCCTACCTAACCGATTAAGTCATGTAATTCGTGACTTAATCCTTTTCCAGTCTAGTAATGTCAAGATGGTTAAGTATGTCATTTAAATTCGTGACTTAACCCGCCTACGTGTCATGTCAAGTTAGCTAAGTGTTGTCGTTTCAAGTTCATGACTTAGCCCTACAAATCGTGTTCAAGTTGGTTAAGTTGTCTTTTCATGTTCATGACTTAACCCTAATTGGCATTAATTGATTCGTTAATGCACCGAACCACTCACATTGGATCCTCTTGTTCGTAGCCACTGGATTTGCCGGGCGGTTCCGGGCAGGTTTACGCTACGAACTCAAACCAACCTCAGGTTTCAAGCGCGATGTGACCAACTACCCACATTGGATCCTATTGTTTGTAGCAACTGGATTTGTCGGGTGGTTCCGGGCAGATTTACACTACAAACTCAACCCAACCTCGAGTTGGCCACTTTCTTGTTTTCTAAAGTCATGCCCATGTTCTTATCAAATTCGTGCTATATTCATAGCATGTTCATATGTCAATTTCGTGCCCAACTAAGGCATGTTTCAAGTCAAGTTATGGCATGTTCAAGTCAAGTTTTTCGTGCCATATTTCATGTTCTACTTATGCCAAATTTCACGATTTATGATTATAATTAATTCATGTTTTGCCTATTCTACCCAATCGTATCCCCAACTTATATAAACGTACTTCGTTTGCAAGCATAAACAATTCAAGAGATAAAGGGGAATAACACCAAACATGTGATAGGCATATGTGACAATTCCAACATCACTTGCATAATAAACAGGCTATAACATATCACATGGTTTCAATACTAGCATGATGATAACTTGGCATAGTAATGGTTCCAACTTAGTTTAACATGATGAATTCAACTTTACATCATAGGCATAATAACCCTTGCGGCATAATAATAATTTTATTACAAACATGAAACATTAAAGGCATGGTAATTCTAATAGGCATAGTGGATTCCAATTTAGTATTTTTAACATAATGATTCTCATCTAGCATTATAAACATAATGATTCCAACTTTTCATCATAACCTAGTAATTCCCAATTTGTCATTAGCATGATAGGTATATTAACATCACAGGCATAGTTTCATTAATATCATAGACATGGTTTAATTAGCAGCATAGGCATGGTTTAATCAACATGAGGATTTCAATGAACATAATGATTCCATGGACATGTATTTGTTCAACTTGCAATAAAATTAAGCCCAAGTGATTCATAACAACATCAACATCATGATAAGTTTAACTTGCAACATTAACATAACAATATTCCCAAATTTTTATTCAAAGTTAAACAATATAAACATGGATTAATAATAGTTCCTAAATCCGGTTTCAATTCATAGCATGTCCATGTTATTTCAGCGTTTTTGCGTAAAAAGTGACATAGAACTTACAATATGAACCAAGCAATCCAAATCAAAACTTTAAATCAAATAGGCCCAAATCCGTTGTCTAAAGCGTCGTAGTCGTTGTAGCTTCTAGTTGTAGCCTTCAAGAATCATCCTTTGTCTTCTTTAATTTTGTTCTTTGTATTTTTAATTTAGAGTTCTAGGTTTAATGGCGGCTGCATGAGGTTAAAATGAAATAGTATGATTTAAGCTAGGTCTTAGGGCCTTTTTATAGTGTTTAGGATTTGTTTTAGCCATAGGATAAACCCTAGGATGGATCTGAGCCATCTAAAATCATCACAAGCCCCCAAATCAAGACCCAGGAGCCAAAACAGGTGCACCAGAAAAACTGGTCCAACAGGAGGGTCGACCCCTGAGTCGACATGGGTGTCGACCCATGGGTCGACATGGGTGTCGACCCATTGGGGGGGGGGGTCGACATTAGTGTCGACCCCTGTGTCGACCCTGCCTGGGGCGGGATTTTTCCTGCCTACCCTGAATTCTGAAAATTTGAATCTGTTTTTGAATTTGAATTTTTCGTGAAACTTTGCGAGGCCATATCTTGATCATACGGACTCCGATTTATGAAATTTCGGACTCTATTTCGCGTATTTTTCCGAGGCGAACGCAATGGCATAGCCCGTTTCCCTTGACTCAGATTTTAATATTTAATTCTGCCCTGTTTTAAGTTATAACGTGTTGTTCAAAATACGAGTTGTTACACAGAAACATATATATAAGAGATGAAAATAAAATATCTAGATATTTTGTTCTTCCTATATATACCCCCTTTAACCCTTTTTGACCTAATTTCCATTTCATTCCTCAGTCAAAAATATATCTGTCGTCGTTCCTCTTTTAACAGAAAAAGGGGAAACGAAATAAATTCATATAAATACAAATCAAATACTATAAATCATCATTCATATATAGTTGGATTCGAAATGGGTTTCTCTTCGATTCTATGCTGCTTTTGTGGCTTGCGATTCAGTTTTGGGTGGTTGGAGTTGTCGACAGTAGGCTAGGGTTACAGGTTGGTTCCATTGAAGAGGTAATAGCTTGATTCAGATGCATACTTGGAATCGTAGTTGAAAACCTCATCTGGTGTAACGTTTTGGGGATTTCCGATGGTGTTTTGGGTTCGGCACCGGGTTGATGTTGAGACAGTACTGGTGCGACGCAACAGAAAATGGTGATCGAGTTTGGCTTGAAGGTGATGGGGAGGACGGTCTCGAGGAGAGCAAGCAGATGGTGGCTTCCTGGTAGCCGTCGACGTAAGGATGAAGGTGGGCGGTCGTTGAAATCAACGAGGGGTGAAAGTGGAGCTACGTCGATGTATTTGGGGAAGACGGGGTTTACTTGTGGAGCGGGTTGGGTCTGTTTCAAAGAAATGGGTTGGGGTTTATAAGGCGAAACATGATCCGTTGGGATCGTATGGACGGACACTACCCAATGATGCTGACTAGAAGTGGATTGAGACTCATTTGAAATTATGGCGAAATAAACTGTTCGATTCAAATCAAATAACAGTTTGTCATTCTTTAACGATGAACTACAAATGTGAGTAAATCTCACTAACTATGAACAGTTTATAATTTCATGTTGTATTTTTAGAACTGTTAAATGTTGGTTGATTGACTGTATGTTGACTGTTTGATTGAACTGCAAGTCAGTTAGTTAAATTTCTATATTGATTCTGTTTAATAGAATATATCATATGAAACTGAAAGTGATGTTGATTTTATTGTGTAACATCTGTGATGCAGGGAAACAGGTTGGAGGAATCCAACTGGATTCCTCAACATTTATTTTACTGTTTTTCATATATTGTGATATAATATGTGATATATAATCTGTTGTCGATTTTATGTGTTTGGTCGATACTGATCATCATGATTTGATGTGTTGAATACCATAACATACCGAAATGTTGATAAGGGAATATTTTCAAAGTGATATTTGAAATAAAATATTTATAAATGGATTATTTATAAATAAGAAATATTTATAAATTGGAATATTTATAAATAAGAGATATTTATAAAATGAATAAACGTTATAAAATGGAAACTGTTATAAGAAGGAAATCATTTGTAAAGTGAAGAACCGTTAACTAAAGTAAATCTTTATAAACGAATAGTTTAATCGAGTTAAAAGGAGTGAATCGATGTTAGTTTAATTGAGTTAAAAGGAGTTAATCGATGTTAGTTTAATCGAAAGGAGTTAATCGATGTTAGTTTAATCGATTAGAGTTAAAGCAAATGAGTTAATCGAATATAGTTTATTCGAATAGAAAGTAAAAGGAGTAAATCGAATATAGTTTATTCGAATAGAATCAAATGAGTTAATCGAATATAGTTTATTCGAATAGAGTAAAAGGAGTTAATCAAAGTGAGTTAATCAAAAGGAGTTATCGAATATAGTTATTCGATAGGAGTTAAGTGAATAGAGTTAAAGTTAAATCAAAAGAGTTAAGTGAATAGAATAAATTGAATAGAGTTATCGAATATACCTTATCGAAGGAAAGAATTATCGAATAGAAAAGATATGAAAGAGAGTTACATAAGGAAGTTTGTTAAAGAATTAGAAGGGTGAACTTTGTCTATTTCAAGGTTAGAAACGTTGTTCAGTTAAGGTCTGAGAGGTAGTATTACCCCAACTTGATTGACTTCATTTTTAACTAAGGATTGGTTAAGGTTCGATAGTAAAGAATGGTTAAGTGAATTTAGTAATTAAAGGAAATGGTTTGAGTTGACATCGCGATGGTTTGTTTAAACATCTGTCTAAGTCCAATGAAGAAGCTTTGGAAATGTTTTCCAAATAAGAAACCAGAAATGTTTTCTAATAAAGAAAACAAGAAATGGAAATGTTTTCCATTGTTAATAACGTTTATTTTCCAAATTTAGAAAATAAGAAATATTGAATATAGGGAAACAGGAAATAAGTAAATAAATGAAATAAAGAGATAAATGTTGAATGATGTTTGATCGATATAAATTTCCATTTGGAAATAATATCGTTGGTTGCACACCTGTTTTCTTCGATAGTTAAATCACATACTATCTAAGCTTTGACCATTTTAACGTTGTTAATATGGAGAGACCGGTTGGATTATTATCCAAAGAACCACTCTGTATTGGCATAAGCATTGGGAATCATATATGCCAAAGTAAATTGAAGACGGAGTTATGCAAGGGCTATCCTGTTTACAGAGTAGTGCCTTCGGTTCATCCTGTTCCTGGATGACTTGTATGGACGGATGTCTGACAGAGTATTTCTAGATGATCATGTATATTGATTTCTCCAACCGTACCAAGAGTGGAAGCGGAGAAGGAAACTTCTTTTAGCTAACACATAATGCATGGTTGAGGACGTCAATTGCTGATTTGATGGATTTGACGATGTGACATTTGAAGTGAATCTGGTGTGATGATAAAGCGTAGCTTCTAGCCTCACATCCGGTAAATGACAGAAATCGGGCAGGCAACATGGCTAAGTCGGTCGCACCGAAGTAGGGTGTATAATCACCTGATCTAGAGTTTCATTTACTTCTAAAAATCTATTGTTGATGCTGTCCCATTCGGGAAACGGTTGCTGATCCCAACCATTGGTGATATACATTCGATACACTCAAGCGAAATGAGTGGTCGGTCATGTGTGGCCAGGTTGCAAGATGTTCTTGTTGAACCCAGTGTATTCCTTTCTAGAGGTACACTAGCGAAAGGTGGTTCCATACCTTGTCATAGTTGGAAATCCATTACCCAATACGTGCTTGCGGCTTTGATTGTATATTATATATGTAGAACGTGAGATGAAAGCGTTCTGCTAGATGATTATTATTATTGTGGTTGATAGACATTATTATAATATCAAAAGGTTTTTGATATAAAGATAATTTGGATTCTCATAAGGGAAAAACCCGTTCCGTTATACGGCGTGGTCTTATGAGATATCGACTACCTGCTTGAACTGTTTTAAACTGTTTACTCATACCAGTCCCATGACTGACCCGGAGTTTATTTTGTTTTGTTTTCCCTAAACTCTTGGGTGCCCAATTTTGTACGGGCAGTCAAGTAGTCAGGATTTACAGATACTGGAAGAGCTAGAGTAGGAGGCTTCAGGATCAAACAGCTATAGTTATTTTCCGCTGTGTTGTAAGTGTTGTACTTTGATAATGATGTATATTCAAATACAAATGTATATTTCAAAGTTATGTTACATATATTATATGTTATTCGTTCCGCTGTGAGATTCGTGTTACTCTGATGTTGTTTTCTTCTTCTTCTTCTATTCAAAGTTTCTATCTTATCTTTCCTCATCCTCTAATTTCTTTCATTAATGACCGGTATTTTTCGATGTTTGGTTAGTCGTCATCGTGTTTATGGCGATAACCAAAGTCGACAAAATCCGGGTCAGTACAGCTGGTATCAGAGCATAAGGTTAGGTGAATTACCTTGGCTCTGTGGCGTGACTCAGTAGATATAGGGTTAGTAATACCCTAGATTGAGTTGAGTGTATATATACGAGTGAGCGTATTTGTTATTGATATTTTTTTATATTGTGGAGATTCATTGGTTGAGTCGTTTATGAGTTCTGGTCGATCAGTTTGATCCACTAGATCGGTAGGAGTTTATAAACACTTGAATACGATGGGTCGGCACGATATGTTTTGAAAAGAGGGTAAATTAAAATAAGTTTACCCAAGGTATATCTTGATATAGAGAAGATATATATATCAAAATTTTAATATAGTGGATATATTGGTTGTTATTATAATCGAGTAAGATTATAAATTAAATGGTTATGTAAATAATCAATCAGAATTCATATAAGTGAAATACGTAAAATCAGATGAGTTAAATCTGAAATTTAAGCCAGAAATTGAATTAAAATTCTGGAAAATTTGATAAGTGTTTGTAAATGGATTTGGATTAAAAATAAGGAAAATTTAAGATCCTAGGAGATTTTAAATTGTTTTACAAGCAGTATGAATTATATTTTAAAATGAATTTCAAAGTGGAAATGTTTAGAAATGGTTTTATAGTATTGAACTCACTTCGATCGCGGGAAAATAGATTCTGATGATGACAGCTGCATCATCTGTATTCATTTTCGAGTTGTAAGTGACAAATTACTACCAGAGGTACTGTTTTGAATTTTTTTGGGAAAGACAAGTTGAGTTGAATTTCAAAATGGGATTTATAATAAAGAATGAATAAAGAAAGTTTGAAATAGAAATTGAATATATGAAACTCAATGGAATTGAAATAGAGTTTGAATATAGAAATTCAAAGGGAGTTTGAATATATGAAATTCAATGGAATTGAAATAGAGTTTGAAAATAGAAATTCAAAGGGAGTTTGAATATATGAAATTCAATGGAATTGAAATAGAGTTTGAATATAGAAATTTAAAGGGAGTTTGAATACATGAAATTCAATGGAATTGAAATAGAGTTTGAAAATAGAAATTCAAAGGGAGTTTGAATATATGAAATTCAATGGAATTGAAATAGAGTTTGAATATAGAAATTCAAAGGGAGTTTGAATATATGAAATTCAATGGAATTGAAATAGAGTCAGAATATAGAAATTCAAATGGAATTTGAATATAAAATTCAAATGGAATTCAAATATAGGATTTGAATATATGGAATTTGAATATAGAATTCAAATGGAATTCAAATATAGGATTTGAATATGTAGAATTTGAATATAGAATTCAAATGGAATTTAAACTATAGAATTTGAATATATAGAATTTGAATAGAATTTGATATATAGGATTTGAATATATAGATTTGAATAATGGAAGTGATATAAAATTTGAATAGAAATTGAATAGAATTAACTAAGTCGAAGAGGAATTAGTTAATCGAGTTTTGAATTTGAAGTTGAACTTTGAAATGTGAATTGGATTTGTAAATGGATATTCGAAATTGAATACGGAACTTAAATTTGAAATTTGGATTCAAATTAGTTAATAAGCAAGTTAAAATATATTTGAACATGTCATGTTCAAATATAAAAGTGAAATAGACTAAAGAGTTAATTAACAAATTAATTAACGAATTGAGTTAAAATGATCAAGTATAGTTAAAATAGACTGGGCAGGTATAAATATACATGAGATAGGTATGGATAAGGTATGAAGGCATATAAATAGAATGCTCGATGAGAAGGTATGTATTTAATTCATATATGAGATTTTTTGTGCCGTATCGGCTAGCCGCTGGCTTTTTCTTTTTCTTTTGGATTGGTGAGGGCCATTTGAGGCTATTTGAAATATCCCGATGCTCCCGGTACAAAGGTGGTTATGGCGAATTTTTCCGGGAATTTAAGGAGTCATAATATTTTTAAGATAATTTGATAGTTAGAAATCAACGTATCGATATATATATATATATATATGTATATATATATATATATAGAAGTCGATAAGGAAACGAACTTAGAAATAGAATAGAAAAATCAAGAAGGAAGACTAAGAATAAAATCTAGTAAGAATAGAAAGAGGAAGCTTATACGTGTTTAAAAGTGAATAAGTAGATGTATGGTGTTGATTATTCGAGTAAGTAGTCATATCTGTTTTGATGTTATAAATGTTATTCAGTCAAGGTCTGAGAGGTAGTTATACCCCAACTTGATTGATTTCATTATTAACAAATAAATAGCAAGATTTCAGGCTCGAAGATCAAGGTTGAATTAGAGTTAGTTGAATATAGTATTTGGGTTGTCATAACGATGTTTTACACAACATCCGTTTTAACCCAAATAAGTGTAAGCTTGGAAATATAATAAAGAATATTTTCTAAGTATAGAAATAAACGAGATCGGAAAAGAAATAAGTAATTGGAATATTTTCCAATTTTAAATAGCATATATTTTCTAAAGTTTAGAAAATAAAGGAAGGCGATATTCGGAAATGTTTTCCAAATAACATAAAAGGCCAATATGGTTATTAAAAATATTTAGTTAACAAATATTGATAAAGAAACAGAGAAGTGATTTAACTAATGGAATATTAATTAAGGGCTCGGTGACGTGTTCAAAAGGAAAAATTGATTTTTGAAAAGAGTAAACTGTTTAAAAACTCCCAGGGAAAGACTATTTGAATTAAAAACAAATTTAACAGAAATTTGTGAAAGCAAAATTGCATTAAAGTAAAGCCAGTAAAGTGGTAACTGAGATTGAATTAGAATGATATTAAGACAAATTGGATTGTGAGATTCAAATTTGAAGTATAATGTGATAATCAAGTTAAGAGTTGGGAATCGAGAAGAAACTCGAGTTGAAATGATATTTGGTTCGGATATAAGCGAATGGTTGTGTCGTGGATTAAAGCACATTGGAATTTGATTGGGATGACCCTTGTATCTGCTGAATTGATAACATGTGGAAATAATATAATGATATGCCGACATAAAGGTACAAGTTTATATTTCTATTGGATATAAGATTAATGAGCCGAATTGGCAAGCCGCTTGGCTGTCTGATTTTCTTTTGGGATGGAGATGGCCCAGAGAGGCGAGCGGTGATTTGACGTATTGACCAGTACAAAGGAGGTGCTGGCGAAATTTTTCGAAAAGTTAAGGAGTTAGAATATTTTCAGGATTTTTGAAAATTTTCGATAATAAGAATGAATAAATAATTAAATTGAAATTAAATTGGTTCAGTTGAAACTGGAGTTAAGAAGCGAACAAATATGTTCTAGCAAGTCGATAGGGTCGTCCTCTACCTTTTAGCAATTTCGAGGACGAAATTATTTTAAGTGGGAAAGATTGTAATGACACGCATTGGCAGAGGTATTATAATTAATTTATTTAATTATTTAAAAGGTGATTAATAGGATTTAATGGTCGTGGAATTAAATAATGGTGAATATTTAATTAAAATAATATATTAAATAATATATTTAATTCTGAAATAAACAGAATTGGCTGAAATGGCGATATAGTGTGAACTGGATCATCTGTGATATTTAATTCAGTTTAGAATTGAATTAGAATAACGAATATATTATTTGAACGACGGTTTGAATGTAGAATTATAATATAATTAAAATCGAGCTTGAAATGGCACGGCAGTTCGTTATTTGGTGATGTGAACTTCAACTGAATGTACAGGATTCGTTTTAAGCCGGATTTCTGTGAAACAAGAAACGTATGGAGCTGGTGGAGTATATCTTTCTAGTGAAAGAGAAAAATCGGGATTTCGTCATGTAGATTTTGATTCACGTCCAAATCAAATTTCAGAAAAGTCGCTGTGGAATTCCTTTATAATTTATAAAGGAATTATTTATATTTTAAAAAGGAATTTCAATATAAATCGAATATCGGGTTGACCCAGATTTGAAATATCGAGTTATAAATCCCAGTAGAGCTGTGTGGTATTCCTCTGTGAATATAGACGATAATATTTATTTTTTTAAATATTAAATTTAATTATATTTAAAATATATTTATATATTTAAATGGGTCATCCAGAGCTTCAAAAATAGCCAGTTTTGCAAACGAAGTCGGAATTCGACGAAACCAGTTTCGTTGGATCCGCAATGTCAAATAGTTGTTAGATTTCCAATTTCGTGATTTTTAGAATCACTGTGTGGTCGAACGGATTTTTAGAGTGAGAAACAATAAGCATTTTGACAGTTAAAAGTACGCTGTGCGAGCAAACGGAGTCGGAATTTGACGAAAACAGTTTTGTGGGGACTGTAATGTCGAACTCTAGCTGCATTTCAATTTTCGTGATTTTTGGGTATCATGTGTGACCATACAAATTTTCAGAAGATAGAAACATATATATAAGAGATGAAAATAAAATATCTAGATATTTTGTTCTTCCTATATATACCCCCTTTAACCCTTTTTGACCTAATTTCCATTTCATTCCTCAGCCAAAAATATATCCGTCGTCGTTCTTCTTTTAACAGAAAAAGGGGAAACGAAATAAATTCATACAAATGCAAATCAAATACTATAAATCATCATTCGTATATTGTTGGATTCGAAATGGGTTTCTCTTCGATTCTGTGCTGCTTTTATGGCTTGCGATTCAGTTTTGGGTGGTTGGAGTTGTCGACAGTAGGCTAGGGTTACACGGTTGGTTCCATTGAAGAGGTAATAGCTTGATTCAGATGCATACTTGGAATCGTAGTTGAAAACCGCATTTGGTGTAACGTTTTGGGGATTTCCGGTGGTGTTTTTGGGATCGGCTCTGGGTTGATGTCGAGGCAGTACTGTTGCGACGCAACAGAAAATGGTGATCGAGTTTGGCTTGAAGGTGATGGGGAGGACGGTCTCGAGGAGAGCAAGCAGATGATGGCTTCCTGGTAGCCGTCGACGTAAGGATGAAGGTGGGCGGCCGTTGAAATCAACGAGGGTTGAAAGTGGAGCTATGTCGATGTATTTGGGGAAGACGGGGTTTAATTGTGGAGCGGGTTGGGTCAGTTTCAAAGAAATGGGCCGGGGTTTATAAGGCGAAACAAGATCTGGTGGGATCGTATGGACGGACACTACCCAATGAAGCGGACTGGAAGTGGATTGAGACTCGTTTGAAATTATGGCGAAATAAGCTGTTTGATTCAAATCAAATAACAGTTTATCGTTCTTTAACGATGAACTGCAAATGTGAGTAAATCTCACTAACTCTGAACAGTTCATAATTTCATGTTGTATTTTTAGAACTGTTAAATGTTGGTTGATTGACAGCGTGTTGACTGTTTGATTGAACTGCTAGTCAGTTAGTTAAATTTCTATATTGATTCTGTTTAACAGAATATATCATATGGAACTGAAAGTGATGTTGATTTTATTGTGTAACATCTGTGATGTAGGGAAACAGGTTGGAGGAATCCGAATGGATTCCTCAACATTTATTTTACTGTTTTTCATATACTGTGATATATGATGTTATATATAATCTGTTGTCGATTATATGTGTTTGGTCGATACTGATCATCGTGATTTGATGTGTTGAATACCATAACATACCGAATTGTTGATAAGGGAATAATTTCAAAGTGATATTTGAAATAAAATATTTATAAATGGAATATTTTTAAATAAGAAATATTTATAAATTGGAATATTTATAAATAGGAGATAATTAGAAAATGAATAAACGTTATAAAATGGAAACTGTTATAAGAAGGAAATCATTTGTAAAGTGAAGAACCGTTACTAAAAGTAAATCTTTATAAACGAATAGTTTAATCGAGTTAAAAGGAGTTAATCGATGTAAGTTTAATCGAGTTAAAAGGAGTTAATCGATGTTAGTTTAATCGAAAGGAGTTAATCGATGTTAGTTTAATCGATTAGAGTTAAAGCAAATGAGTTAATCGAATATAGTTTATTCGAATAGAAAGTAAAAGGAGTAAATCGAATATAGTTTATTCGAATAGAATCAATTGAGTTAATCGAATATAGTTTATTCGAATAGAGTAAAAGGAGTTAGTCAAAGTTAGTTAATCAAAAGGAGTTATCGAATATAGTTATTCGAGAGGAGTTAAGTGAATAGAGTTAGAGTTAAATCAAAAGAGTTAAGTGAATAGAATAAATTGAATAGTGTTACCGAACATACCTTATCGAAGGAAAGAATTGTCGAATAGAAAACATTTGAAAGAGAGTTACATAAGGAAGTTTGTTAAAGAATTAGAAGGGTGAACTTTGTCTATTTCAAGGTTAGAAACGTTGTTCAGTTAAGGTCTGAGAGGTAGTATTACCCCAACTTGATTGACTTCATTTTTAACTAAGGAATGGTTAAGGTTCGATAGTAAAGAATGGTTAAGTGAATTTAGTAAGTAAAGGAAATGGTTTGAGTTGGCATTGCGATGGTTTGTTTAAACATCTGTCTAAGTCCAATGAAGAAGCTTTGGAAATGTTTTCCAAATAAGAAACCAGAAATGTTTTCTAATAAAGAAAACAAGAAATGGAAATGTTTTCCATTGTTAATAACGTATATTTTCCAAATTTAGAAAATAGCAAATATTGAATATAGGGAAACAGGAAATAAGTAAATAAATGAAATAAAGAGATAAATGTTGAATGATGTTTGATCGATATAAATTTCCATTTGGAAATAATATCGTTGGTTGCACACCTTTTTTCTTTGATAGTTAAATCACAGACTATCGAAGTTTTTACCATTTTAACGTTGTTAATATGGAGAGACCAGTTGGATTATTATCCAAAGAACCACTCTGTATTGGCATAAGTATTGCGAATCATATATGACAAAGGAAATTGAAGACTGAGTTATGCAAGGGCTATCCTATTTACAGAATAGTGCCTTCGGTTCATCCTGTTCCTGGATGACTTGTATGGAAGGATGTCTGACAGAGTATTTCCAGACGATCACGTATATTGATTTCTCCAACTGTACCAAGAGTGGAAGCGGAGAAGGAAACTTCTTTTAGCTAACACATAATGTATGGTTGAGGACGTCAATCGGTGATTTGATGGATTTGACGATGTGACATTCGAAGTGAATCTGGTGTGATGATAAAGCTTCTAGCCTCACATCCGGTAAATGACAGAAATCGGGCAGGCAGCATGGCTAAATCGGTCGCACCGAAGTAGGGTGTATAATCACCTGATCTAGAGTTTCATTTACTTCTAAAAATCTATTGTTGATGCTGTCCCATTCGGGAAAGGGTTGCTGATCCCAACCATTGGTGATATACATTCGATACACTCAAGCGAAATGAGTGGTCGGTCATGTGTGGCCAGGTTGCAAGATGTTCTTGTTGAACCCAATGTATTCCTTTCTAGAGGTACACTAGCGAAAGGTGGTTCCATACCTTGTCATAATTGGAAATCAATTACCCAATACGTGCTTGCGGCTTTGATTGTATATTATATATGTAGAACGTGAGATGAAAGCCTTCTGCTAGATGATTATTATTATTGTGGTTGACATACATTATTATAATATCAAAAGGTTTTTGATATAAAGATAATTTGGATTCTTATAAGGGAAAAACCCGTTCCGTTATATGGCGTGGTCTTATGAGATATCGACTACCTGCTTGAACTGTTTTAAATTGTTTACTCATACCAGTCCCATGACTGGCCCGGAGTTTATTTTGTTTTGTTTTCCCTAAACTCTTGGGTGCCCAATTTTGTACGGGCAGTCAAGTAGTCAGGATTTACAGATACTGGAAGAGCTGGAGTAGGAGGCTTCAGGATCAAATAGCTATAGTTATTTTCCGCTGTGTTGTAAGTGTTGTACTTTGATAATGATGTATATTCAAATACAAATGTATATTTCAAAGTTATGTTACATATATTATATGTTATTCGTTCCGCTGTGAGATTCGTGTTACTCTGATGTTGTGTTCTTCTTCTTCTTGTATTCTAAGTTTCTATCTTATCTTTCCTCATCCTCTAATTTCTTTCATTAATGACCGGTATTTTTCGATGTTTGGTTAGTCGTCATCGTGTTTATGGCGATAACCAAAGTCGACAAAATCCGGGTCATTACATCTCCATTCCTGTTCAGATTAGTTCCATAATGTTCTACTCATTGAGATGAGTCCAATGTCTCATGTATTACCTAATTCTAATGATTTAATTTTATTTACGGCTGATTACTTCATAAATCCGAATACACAGGCTGATTATGGTTTCTTTCATCTATCCCTCATCCTCGCATTATTCCAGTATGCTGCCACAAGGGCTGTCAATGAGTCGGGTTGAGTCGGGTTCAGGTCGGGTCAAGTCGTGTTCGGGTCAGCTCAACCCGTTTATTAAACGGGTCAATTTCGGGCTGACCCGTGCGGATTTCGGGTTTGATTCGTGTAAATCGTTAAGAAAAATATTTGTATAAAAGGATGTGAATGAACATGAAAACATGACAGAAGGGTATTGTCATCATTCACTTGTTGCAAGCTAAGATGAGAATAAAAATGTAAAAGTTTGTTAATGTGGGAATAAACATGAAACTTGAAAAATTGTTAAGTGTTAGTGTATATGAATAATTGAAAAATGACAACATCCTTCATTTTCAAGCTAAGATGAGGATTTTACAATAATATAGAGCCTATAAACGGGTTAATCGGGTTAAATTCGGGTTTCGCGGGTCAATCCTAAACCCACCCATTTATAAACGGGTCAAAGTCGGATTGATCCTAAAATGACCCGTTATTAAACGGGTCGGGTCAACCCGCTAATTTCCCGTGCGGGTTTCGGGTCGTGTTGGAAATTGACAGCCCTAGCTGCCGCGCTCAAGTTCCTGCTCACGTATGCAATGATTTTACATAATATGAGTTCTCTAGATTAATTTAATAATAAATTACTTAATTAAACAATTAGTCCTACTAATTATATTAGGCCTGATACCCTTTCTCTTCAGTTATATGCTTCACCCGTTCAACTCTCCATTCTGCCCGAAATAATTCCCTGTGTTCGAACATGATTTCGGATTACTAACAAATTTCTAATTAAATTATTAATTATCTAATCCCTAATCACTTTAACTTAAACTAATTATACTTGGATAAAAATTACGTCAGGGTTGAAAACCTATAGCCAAAGACTTTGGTTTCCAACTGCTACTCTTTGTTTGAAACTGCCTCTTGCTTCATACGCATGAAAAAACGAACCGTCTTCAAAGCTGTGCCATCGCGCCAAAGCCTGATCGCCAGGGCCCAATCGAACACTCCCGAAGCAACGTCGCACCATCACTAACTCACGCCGCAAGCCTCATCGATCCTGGTTCTTCCAACCACCTATAAAATTAGTTGAACACCATGACATTCGAATGAATATCTGGCCACTACACTCAACAAAATCCAATCATGACCGTCCGATCGAAAGACCTCACGTAGCTGAGGGTTTTGGTAGAAGAAAGTTTTTGATTTTAATGAGTGGATTAGAAGTTAGAAGGGGAAGAAAATGGGAGATTTTGGTTCGTACATTGCAGATGGAGGCGGTAGAAACATTGGTCGTGTATTGAAAAGAAAAAGAGTTTTGACCTGCTCACGTTATATATAGACATGTAGAGATGTGTGATAGAAATTTATATTATTTTAATGTCCATAAAGTTACATAAATCTTTTCGAAAAATTTACATTCTATATGATTTCTAATTCGAGATGAAATCCCAAATCCAAGCATAAAAAAAATATTCTGGACCCAATGGGACATGTTTCATCGAATTCCGAGGTAGTTTGTGAAAAGTTCTTTATAAATATCGATGAAAAATCAAGCATTTAAAATTTCTCTAATTACAGAAATAATCTAATAAATTTGAGCCCTTGACATTTTACTAGACCTCTTCCTAACGGATCCAATGAATCTTGTTTCATTAAATTTGGAGTTTGTTTGACCAGTCGTTTATTCGTTAAAGTTCACCCCTGTATAAATTAGCCAAAATAATATAAATGATTAAGGTGTTTATCGTTGCCACGATCGAACGGTAAGTCCAATTGACACAAAAATTGAAATGTTATAACAATTAATTAATATGCATCCAGTGACACTAGTTTCGTCGCATTCCGAGACTATTTCCCAGTACGCTATTTTTAGACGCACTACATTGCTATTTTGGACACCAAATTGCACGGTCTCCAAAAATTACAAACCATATACCTATCTTGGGTCTAAATGTCGATACGAATTCAATGGAATTAGTTTTGTGGCTTAATTCGATCATCTACTCATGTTACACTCAAATATCTCTTTATTAAATTAAATTAATTTAATTGCGCGCTATATAAAAGACAGGGCGTTTACGGCTGACGTTGTCACATATGACATCAGTTTGCCATGCAATTTGATACCACATAATAATTTTACGTTACGGTTCCAATGAAACTGATATCATCGAAAATGGACTCAGTTTGCAAAATTACCATTTTAAAGGCCAATATAAAATCGATAAAATATTATTTAAATTCCAGAATAATCAAATAAAATAATAATAAATTATTATTATCATAAATAGCCAACAGGAAATATCATATAGTTTCAGGTATAAATTATACAACTCAATATTATCAATTTTGAGTTAAACGATGTCCAAATTAAGTTAAACTCTTTTAATTATATTAACTAAACGCTATAATTTTATAACGATTTCCATAGCGACTATTTTAAAAATTTGATTTTGACATAACTAACAAACTATAACGCGAAATCTAGATTTTTCTCTTCCATATGAAAACTATACTCAACAAGATTCCAACATTTCTTGTTTCATAGAAATCCGACTTAAATCGGATCCTGTACATTCAATTAAAGTTCAAAATTCAATATTACGAACTATTGCACCATTTCGAGCTCGTTTTAATTTAAATATAAATTAAACGTTCAAACTTCATTTTAAATAAACGAATTCAATCTTAAAATCCATTAATATTCCAAATATAATATTTAAAATAATAAATTAAATTAAATATTTGACTACCAAAAATAGGGGACATTACAACACAAGTTCTAGTAAGAGGACTAATTATACATTCTGAAATAACCCTGAATATGCCGCTCAATTACATTTACTTAATTATTAGTTTATTCGGATTAATAGCGCTTTAGGATCTAAACACACATCGCACCCATCTACTTCCAAGTAGATTAAATCTAATATTATATGTAGTTGTACCCAACATCTCAAGGTACTTCCCATAGTACCTTCCTCGTATGTTCTTCGCCGTCACAACACGGAAGTATGCACAACCTCCATCCAACGCAAAACCGCGTATGGAAATCTATATCATTACGCCATGTAATCGTACAAAACTACCATCACTATGTCACGTAAGCATGAAGATCCTCGTATCCAAAATTCTCGATTGAATCACATCTCAACACTGAGTAATTACCTAACATCTACAATACACCACCTAGTGCGTGTATCTAGACCCTCTCACATACGTACTACCTACTATAACCCAAGTCCCATGATAGGGCTGCATCCAATGCACAAAACTTAATTGGGCGCTTTTTATATCTATAAAAGACTGTTTCGTTAGGCCTACAATATATATCCACATATAGTCTATCTCTTTTTATGGTGGCTATGGCCCTAGCTTGGCCTTTCCATCAACTAATGAAAGACTACATCAAGCCCTAATGATGGTCCTCTAACAACCAGTCTAGCTTCTAATTTGGTATGTCCCTCAACCAACATCTTGATAGTGAAAGATCATTGGTTTGTTGCTTTAGCTCTTAGTCTTTCTACATCCTGCTGACTATCGATGACAGGTATCTGACGATTATTATCCTTAATTTGGTCATGACCACCTTCTCCTAGGTAAACTCAAGTCGCCGAATCACCCAACTCCATCTGCTATAGGCTTCTGACTGTTACACCATAGTTGCAGTCAAGGTATACTCTAGATGGTGCAATAGTCCAGCCTCCGAGCGACGGCTTCATCCGGTTATTCCTCAGAGTGCCATCTCAGAGTACCCTATCATGTCCCGTAGAAGCCCCCGCTTCGCTCCAGTCCCGTAGAGTAATCAGTTGGGCGTGCCCCTCTCGTGTCTCCAGACACCATGATGATCTACCCCATTGGTTTCTTCATCTCCATATGTATGCATAGGTGCAAGCGCATCACACCATCACGTTATTAGATCCTTTGTCTAATCTCTTTGATCACATGCTTACTTTAACTTATCATATACCTACTTAACTTGATTATCTACATATTCATTATTTTATTCAAGTTTCTGGTTCATTAGCTTACATTTGGTCGCTTATTTTCCCCAGTGAACTTTATGCTGCCATAATTGACCCTATTTATGAGCTACTTATTATTACATTCATTAAACTTAATATTTTATCATTCATAAGTTTACTAATAATAAGCCTCTTCTTTCTTTTTACTTTTCATGTTATTTGTAACTTCATGTTATACCGTTACCACAACCATTGTTGTGGGTTTACTTATTAACTTCGTTCCCTAACTAAGGTTTGTTGATAATTTCTCATCTTACCTCTTATTATAACCCACGTTATATCGTTACCACAACCGTCATTGTGGATTTACTTATTAACTTTGTTCCCTTGAAAAAGGTTTATTAATAAGTTCTTTTTCGTCATTAATTATAACCTATGTTATAACTCCACTAGTCCCAAGGACAAGCCTACCTGTTATATTTCATTCCCATTCACATAATTAATTATATTCGATTATATTCCCCGTTCATCACATTTTCCCCATAGTTCCTTGTTATTTAGGCAAACCTTTATTGTTGAAACCTTTCTTTATTCACCATATTGTACATTTTTATAATTACATGAAACATCTAACACACTTCATTAATTTGGTTGGTGGAAATGTATTAAAATCTATTTCCATAATATACATCAATTAAGATCCGTAGTTACAAGCTATTTCTTTTTATTACATAATGTGTATATATATATATATTTGATTAGTGTGTAATATGACAGAAACTCCTATTTCATACTAATACTTATTACATTTCTTTTTCTTGCAATTGCGTTCTCTATAATTTAACATAATGGTAATTATGGAAATGTATCCCTTTTCTATAACAACCCGAATTTTGGTGGGTGATAGTAATGTCTCAGAATTGGTATTTAGGAAATGGATTAAACTGAGATTTAAATAGAAGTTATATTTGAAATTCAAATAAATTTTTTATCTCTTGAATATAGTTGGAATGAAAATTTCTTTTGCAAATTTAATAAGAACATTTTGTCAAAAGCAAGCGTTATTAACGTTATCAACTAATTTTGGAATTGTTTAGATATTGAAACTTAGCTTCAATATTGATTTATTCGACTTTGAAACATAAGAGGTGTAATTTAGAAATCAAAGCTTATTTAGGAATATGAATCTAGACATATTTACAAAATTAAAAGAGCTAATTTATTTTTAAGCTAGTTTGAAATCAAATTGTTAAAATTTAGCTTACATATTTTATCTGAACTTGAATTTGAGATTAAATAATAATATTTTTATAATCTATTACTTGATAAATTTATTTGATGTGTAAAACAGAAATCTTTAATCAAGATTTAACGTTATGAACATTTTAAACATGATTTACGCTGTTAACTAAATTGTATGTTTGACATTGGGCTTTGTTGTCATTTCAAATATGAACAAAAAGTGTTATTATTGCTACGAATGAATTTGTTTTGATTAAGAAATTGATTTCTTAGTTTTAATCTGATCTATTGATTGGTAAACTTGTTAAAAATTTGAATTCGTTGAGAACAAACAACATTGTATTTTGTTCAAAACCACTTACCTGTTCAGTCAAACGCTTAGTGCAAACTTCTCGAAAAAATATGGAGTTGGAGATTTGAGTTTGGACACTTGGGTATTTAGCAAAAAATTAAAACACTTGTCCTTTTCCACCTGAACTTGCTTACACGTGCTGTTTTTGATCTATAAATATCTAGATCATTCTGTGAACTCCTTCGTTGAATTATAAAAATTGGGTGTAGCACCTTTCTTTTGGGGGGGACAACCGTACTCTCTCCTCTCAATCCTTTTAATAGCCGATGTCTAACTTCCCCAGTTGGGTTTTTTATTTTTCCCAAATCAAATCCATCTCCACCAAATAAGAAGTCCCTCCCCACTGGAAAATCAAAGTCCCCAGTTCGCTCTGCCACTTCGTCACTCTACCCCGCCATCTATTGTCGCCGCTTTCTCCGTCTCACCGCTGCTTCTTCCAATTTCACTCCACCATCGTTCGAATAATCGATCACCCACCTATGTAAGAACCGCAAGAAGCATCGAAAGCTCCGCACCTCCAGGAAGTCGCCATCTCTTGATGCCACCGTCGGCCGCTACTTCATGCATATGTCTATCTGAACGGTTGTTGTCTTCGACTTCGATCATCTTTGATATGGACAACAGTGCCTCCCTCTTTCATGCATGAAGCAAAACGCAGCGAAGAAAAGGCGAGCAAGCATTGTAATAGCTCCTCTGCTCCGTTCACCGACCAAGGCAGTTTCACCTCTGCCAAACCAGCTCCAAGCGCTATGCCGACCACCATAACCTTGCGCCATCACCTGTTGTTACCACGTCAAGATATTTCCGCTGCTCCATCATCGTCTCATGGTAAGTATATCTTATGATTAAACGTATTTCAAGTTTTCCACATTTAATAATAGTTAAGATCATCTAGTTGTTTATTGTCCTATTATAATGTAGTGTCTATGCAATAGCCTATCATTGTTCATTTCTGATCATATGTTTGGCCATCCTACTAAAATTTTGGATGTTATCTATGTTGCTTTTGGACCATGCGTGTTCATGGTACCGCTGAAGACTTTATTTTCACACCATGATACAACATTTGATAAAGCTGCCATAACTTGAACCCTGTTGTCCTTTCTTTCTTTGTCTTGTGACCGTACTTCTTGTTTCATCATGATATCCGCGTTCGCTCCACCAGATGGCTTGCTGGGTAGGTTTCTTGTGTTGCATGTCTGTTTCAAGTGACATGCATTTGATACAATTTCATTCTGTTCAACCTGCCCATTTTCGTACTATGCCTCCCCTTTGTGAATTGCGCATTTACTTTGTGTGGCATGCCTTGCCTCGGTCCTTGTTTCCGTTGCTTATTGTTTTGTTTCTTTTACTAGTCCTTGTTCCATTACTTTTAAAGCCATGATATTCTTTTATTTGTTTAACAATTGTGCATGTGTAGACGTGCTTTTATTGGTTTCAACCATGTTGAAATAGTAGTTGCCAATTTTATCGTTTAATCTTAGTGTTGCACCCAATATTTTTGTTGTGTGTAATGTCTTTACGTAGTATGGTTCCCTGGTACCTTGCTACACTATTTGATGCTGCATCGGTTACTGCTAATTTTGAGTTTGATGTATGTTTTAGCTCTTGAGCAACGTGCATGTGCTACCTTCTTTTGCTAGTTTGTTTTGGTGTTAGCCTGGCGTCTTGTGTTTGATTCCATGCCCTGTACATTGTGCCTTTGTTCCTTGACCATGTATGAGCATCTACATGTGCCTAAATCATGTTCGTCTTTTTCCCTATGCGTATTCTATTGAGTGGCTGGCTAATATCCACTTACTCCAAGGTGGCACGCATGTTCTTGTCACCATGCTAATCTTTCACCCATTGTATAGTCTGTTGCCATGTGCACTTGAGTCCTCGTGTATTTGTCTTAATGGAAATGTTTTGGACAAAATTTGCTTGTCCCCTAAATTTTATTCCCGTTTTTATTGTCTACTATCTTTACAATGATGGCCTACATCTCATGTTGTATTGGCTTGTGCCAAGCTAGATGGAATTAGTCTTATGTTTTTGTTCAAACGCATGCTTTGTTAGTTTGGTCTTATTATTTTTGTCCTTACCACATGATCCCAGCCTGCTGAATGAGATTTTAGACCCATGCTTGTTGACTTTTGTGACTAGTTTTAAATTGGTATTCAGCTCTATTATACAATGCCAATATTATGCTTGATTCGAGTCGAAACAACATTGTTTTGGGCAAAATTTTGAAGCTAATGTTGTTCCACACTCTACCTGTGTGCGGAGCACGGGCCTCATTCTAGTTGACAAAGATTTCAAGATTTTGGTCCTTAAACGTTACTGTAACATCCCAAGCATTTGCTTGTCTCCATCTTTCATGTACCACGCATGCTCTTGTTTGGTTCTCCCTTATGTATATTTGGCTGTTCACTGATTAGTATACTTGAATTATTTCATAAATTGTCGGGATTAAACTAATTTTATTTATGTGTTTATTCAAAGTTTACTGACTTGAAATAAGTTTAATCCTGACCCGACTGTTTAGTGTTTTTTCATGGAACGCTCGGGTCAAGACCCAAGTGTTGCAAATGCAAAGGTTTAGCTCTTAAAAAAAGAGGCATGGGAAGACACATGTGCATGCAAAGCTTGACTAAAGCTATAATTTATTAAAAGAAATTTAAGTATAAATTTATATTTCTCTGCTGTACAGAATACTGTAAAATCTGACATTTGTATCAAATTTTATTTTGTTACTATTGTCGTGCACTGCGATTTTTTGTTAAACTCCATATTAAACCTTGCAAGCCAATGACAATATGTTGTTTTGAATGCTTCAAGTTGGTTTATTCACCGACTTGGGGCGATCAAAATGGCGGGATGTTACATTTTCCACCCCCAATTAACTCAATCCACTATTAAAACCATTTTACTTTCTAAGTTATATTATTTCCTATTTTCATACCCAGTTCCAATTTAATCATGGTAAGTTTTTATACAAAATTAGGGTTGTTAATTCTTATTCCACTATTCCCACAATTTACTGTACTTCCTTTTACAACATACCTAAATTACCATGGAATTACAGTCTTAAGAATATATGCATAATCACTGTCAGATTCACAATTTTAATATTACAGTAATTCTTACACCTAAATAGAAAGTTAACGGAATAGATTCATACAATAGTAATATTTTTAAAGTATTTTGAAAATGGATTATATCACAATTACCACAATTTTAAATATTCATTACGTTAAGAATTACAGGAAATTTAAAAGATAAATATACCATTACCAAAGGGTATAATTTAAATCCACTCACTTGACTGCTTTACAATCCTTGAATCTGATTCAGATCTATTACCCTGTGGTTTACCTAATTGGATCTAATATTGAAATGACCATGGATTTACAAATATGATGCTAAAAGAAAGAAAGAATTTCTAGTAATTCAGATTCACATAATTTACCTCATGTAGACAAGGAATCTAAGCACCTATATCGTAGATCTGTATTCTTTGTCTTCAAATCTTGAACCAAATATCCTAAAACTAATATTCTTATTGTTGAAAGATTTGGAGAAGAAAGAAAATGGCAAAGCCTTGGCATTATAAAGACCCAGGTTTTTAATGGTTGAATAATTAGTTTATTTAATTATTTACAAGTTGATTTGGAAATTTAAATGAGTTAAATTTAATAATTTTGAGTATTTAATATTAGTAATTGAAATAGTAAATTTAATTTCAAAGTAGTCGAAAATAAGTTGAATTTGTGATATAATGTGAACTAGGTAATTTTAAAGATTTAATCAAGTCCAGTTTGAATTATAATAACTAATTTATTATTTAAACGAAGTATGAACACATTAAATTTTAATATAATTAAAAACAAGCTCGCTACGACACGATAGTTTGTAATTTGATGATTTGAACTTCAGTTGAGTACATAAGATTCAATATAAGTTGGAATTCTTTGAAATAAGAATCGTTCGGACCTATTGGATTATAATTTTCTAATGAAAGAGAAAAATTGAGATTTCATCTTGTCGATATTGTGTTATGTCAAAATCAAATTTTCAGAAAGTCGTTAAAGAATCATTTATTAACCATAATGATTTATTTAGTAAAATAAAAGAATTTTGAATAATTTGAATATTGATTTAGCTAGGAAATGAAAACTATTGAGTTTAAACTCAAACTAGTTTATTTTGAAGCTATGTATAATTCTATTTGAATATATCAAACAATAATAATTTATTATTATTAAATTGAACTATTTTGAAATTAATTCATATTTCATCATTTTAATTTAACATATAGAATAACCAATTTTCAAACGACTTCGAATTTAAACGAAACTAATTTAATAAAATCCATAATACTTAATTTTTGTAATGTTTCTAGTTTCAAGTCAATTGGAATTATTTTGTGACCATGCGCGGTATAAACGTGTATCGATTCACGTTGTGGTATTAAAAGGTAGTTTTACAAACGATCTCGGAATTTGACGAAACCAGTTCTATTTTGTCTGGAATATTAAGTTATTATAAGATTACAAGTTTCATTACGGCTAGAGCTAGTATGTGATAGTTTAAACGTGTTACTACAGGCATAAGTTTTGTAAATTAATAAAAAAATCAAATAAAAATAATAATATCCTACCGTACATAAATCATCTCTAGCTCGCTAACCCGATACTGTTTCTTTCAGTGGTCTATGTAAAGCAGCAGCCTTAACAAAAAAATAGTGAATTTCAAAAATTCAAATCAATTCAAATGAAGGTTTATAGAATCCAAAACTCATCTATTTGATATCCTTTGGTTTGGAACTTCAGTTTGGTATAATTTTCTATTGGTGTGATCGAGTTTTCAAGCTATTTGACTTGAGGACAACAACCTAGGGTTGATCATTTTGGGGGCTTGAATGCATCAATTCAAGATTTGAGTATTGTATTTGGGTTCATGGCATGATTAGCTATTCGTGTGAATTTTGGGAAAAAATTAGTTCGATGGATTCACCGGGTTGCATGTGTTGGTCTTGGAATTGCGATCTGAAGGTAGGGCTGCGAGATGGACTTGTACGTGATGATCGGATGGAGTTGGCGACGAAGAGAAGCAAGGTGATGTTGGTTTCTGGTTTAGTGAAGTATGGTTTGAGGTAGGAAGGGGATTAAGTTGGAAATTGTTGTGTGAAGGGAATGGGTTTGAGATGGAGTACTGGGAAGAAGGCTTAGGAGGATTAAAAAGTAATTATTTTAATTAATGATTATTTAAAATTTTAACGCTATTAAAATCGTATATAACTTGTAAAATTAATAACTCTTGCAAACATTATCAGAATTTGACGAAACAAGAGGCGTTGGAAATATAGTGACAAATACTATGCTATGAAGTTGATTTGGAGTGATTTCGAATTAAGTGGAATTCCCAACAAGATGAAATGCCTGATTCTTTTAATCGGCGGTTTATCGTTATTCGACGATAAACGACCGAAGTGAGTAAACTCACTAACTCTGTCTAGTTTATAATTTTATAAACATATTTTAGAGTTGATAAATAATGATTGAATGTCGTGTGATGATTGTTTGGATAAATTGATATATTATTATCAAATTGTTGCTATTATATATATAGTTATATGTACATGATTGGTAGTTGAATATTCCCGAATATTTTAATGGGTGAGACCTTATGCTCCCTACATAATAGAAGATGACACCTTACACTGCGATATTTCGTCTTGAAGCATACTTGGCATTATTTATGTTGACTAACATTTGTGGATCCAGGAGAACAGGTTAGAGGGGTCCAACTTGATTCTTGGTTGATATTGTTATATGACTATTTAATGTTGTGTTTGGTATGATTGATGTGAATCACCGTATAAAAAGCCATAGTAGGACTGAGCCGTTAAATTGGGTTTCTAAAATACAAAACGTACTGGTTTTGTTTAATTTGAAATTCCAAATGATTTCAGAAATTATATATTATACAATTCAGAACTTGACAAGATATATAATATTTGGTTTGAAGCCGATAATTTTTAATCGAATGTAAAGTGGATAGTATGGTTATAAACTTCGTAAATAAATGATAAGAAGTTTTGACATAAAAATGGAGTTTATGAATGAAGTGGAATATGATGTGGATTTACGAAGTATCTCAATAAAAAGGATTTCAACATGTAATAGTATTTACAAATAAAATCAAGATTGATCTAATAAAACGAGTCCAGGTTTCTATAAAGGAATAATATTCATATTTTAAAGTGGATAATGGTTTAAACGCAAATGTTCTGCATATCGGAATGGTGGTAAAGGACATTGGTAAGGGTTTGGAAGTGATAAATTCAAAGGTGAATTTAGCATGAAAGTCGAATTTAGGTGACCCGAAATGGTAAATTTATTCTGAACTTCAGAATGTTAGCTAAATAGAAATAATTCGAATGAGAGTTATACATTGAAATTCGACTATGTCGAATTTAGGAAAGTACTATTTACTTTTCGTTTTAATAAAGATTAATTAGTTATTCATTTGTTTATTTAATGGTTATTTACTCAAATTGATGAATAAAAGTATATTTCAAAGTTAATTTTTTAGTGCATGGGTTATAACGTTATTGCTAAAATCAATGATTTCCGAAAAAGAAGTGGATTCTTAAACTGAATCTGAGAGTTACGTAAGAAATGTTTGTTAAAGGTTAAAATTGTGAGCTTTGTCCATTTTAAAGTTAAAAATGTTGTTCATGTAGGGTCTAAGAGGTAATTATACCCCAGCTTGATTGACTTCGTTACTGTTTAAAGAGTGGTTAAAGTTCGAAAGCGAGGGTTGGATTAAATGCGGTGAGTTAATCTGTGTAAATGTTGAAATTGTCGAAGCAATGTTTTATACGACCTTTGTTTAAATCCAAGTAAATGAGTTTTGGAAACGTTTTCCAAATATAATTAGAGATGTTTTCTAAGAATAAAAAATGAAATGATTTGGTTAATGAGAAGTTAAGAAATGGAGTAAGAAAATTGGAAACTGACTAGAGGTTGGTCGAGTCAATTGGTTTTCTGAGTATTGATATGATGTTTGTTTCGGCATTCGGGGTTGGTACTTAGAGTATTATTCTCTTACTAATTTACGATCAGGAACTGATGGATGTGGTAGAACACTGTTGCATGAATAAGTAGTGGAAATGTTTTCCAACTATAGAAATGGATTTTTCTAATCATATAAATGAATGGGTCGAGAGAAATAAGTAACATGGAAATGTTATCCAATGTTAATAATGTATATTTTCTAAATATAAAAAATAAGAATTTGTAAATATATGGAAATGTTTTCCAACTGCGATAAGAGATATTTGTTTGAATATGGAGAATAAAGAGTTTATGATATTTGAAAAAAAATCCTAGAATCGTGAGAGGTTACGGGTTTTGGTGGAACATCTAGGTAAAGATATTGAAGAGAGAATTGGGAAACGAATAAATTAGTCAAATATTAATTTTAAAAAAGGCTCAGTGCTACTTGGTGCTTAAACCGTAGTATTTCCAGTTGGAAATAGGATCGTTGTTTGCATGGATGTTTTCTTCAATAGTTAAGTAATTGACTATCCTAGTTTTGACCAAATTCGTTGATCATTTCGAAAAGATCCAAATTTTATCTAATTATCTTAAAATGATTTAAATCTGATTGTTACATTACGAAATAGACTATGTTGAAGATGATTAAAGATGAAGTAAAGTGCAAGGGATGTTCTGTTAATCCTAGATAGAAATTGCCTAAGATGGATTAACGGGATGATGCCTTCTGTTTGTCCAGTCCCAGGACAACTTATACGGATGATGTCTAACAAAGTATTTCCAAATAGTCACGTACATTAATTTCTTCAAACGCACCATATTTGGTGGCGAAGATAGAAACTCTCTTAGCTTAACACCAGTCTATTTAGAGGACGCTAATTAGTGATTTGATGAATCTAATGATGTGGCATTCAAAGTGAATGATGTTGTGGTGTTTTAAAGGTAAGACGCAGCCTCAGGCTTCATCAATAGGGAAATGACAAAAATCCGGGAGACAAGATAGCTATGTGGTTCGCACCCATTAAGGTGTATTATCAAATGATCTAGAGGAAATTCATTTGTTTCTTATTCTATCATTGTTGTATGCTTTCGGTAACAATTGCTTATCACAACCGTTGCTGATAATACTTTCGGTACACTCAAGTGGAATGAGTGGCCGAGTTTCAAGATGTTCTTATTGAACCCAGTTTATTCCTTTCTAGAGATACACTATCGTAAGGTGGTTCCATACCATGTTATAGTTGAAATCCATTACCTAATAAGCACCCGTGGTTTTTGATTGTATACTATGTATGTGGAGCGTGATACGCAAGCGTTCTGATATATTTCTAAATATTTTATTTATACACATGTAGTATATAATATTTTTAATGCAAAGAATGTTTTGGGCTATTCTAAGGTAAAAAACTATCCGTGTTTATGTGTGAATCAGTCTTATAATTAACTTTTCTGCTGAATGGATCTTTAAAGGTAAATCAAGTGATTAGAGTTCACTCACACCAGTCCATTGATTAACCCACAGTTATTTAGTTTTGTTTTATCCTAGACTCTTGGGTGCCCAAATTTGTACGGGCAGTCAAGTATTTAGGAATTTACAGATACAGTTGGAGGAGCTTGGGATAGGAGGCTTCAGCATTAGATATCTATAGTTTATTTCCACTGTATTGTATGTGTTGTACTCTTATGATGGTATATGTTTACAGTTACAAATGTGTATTTCAAAAGTTATATTTTATTCGTTTCGTTGTGGGATTTATGTCTACTCTGATTTTGTGGTGTTTGTGTTCCTCTTTTTCTTTTATTCTACTCTTTTCTTTCTTGTCTCTTCTCACCCTCTACCTTCTTTCTTTTGGCGTCTGGGTTTCTGGTGCACTTTGGGTTGGACTTGTGTTGTATTTGGTCGACCCAAAGGGTACCAAATTCTGGGCGGCTACACTTGGTATCAGAGCTGAACGTTAAGTATTAGCTTTGGCTCTGTGACTTAACATGATAGAGATGGGGCTAGTAATACCCTAGATTGAGTTTGAGTGTATATATGAGAGAACATATTTGTAATTGTTATAAAATGTTTTGTATTGTGTTAGTTTATATGTTGAGTGGTATATGAATTCAACATTGACGCGTTTAGTTGACGTCGTCAATAGGGATTTATAAACACTTAGACAAGGAAAATCGACATAATATTATTTTACAGAGTTGGTAAATGAAATAATTTTATCAAGGTACATATTTGTATATATAAAGGAATTTTCAAACTAATTATTGCTTAATGAATGGTTGATTGGTTGGTGGTTGTACCTGAATAGTTATGGGTATTAACTGCCTGTTGGGATAGGATAATCTTATCTTTTACATGGGTTGGTTAAGAGAATTAAACCTAAGCAGAATTGTTTAATATGAATTTAAACAAGAGAAACCCTATGAAGTAAATTAACCATAAGTTTATAAGTGAAGATTATAACCGAGTTTTATAAATGGAAAATAGAATCGAGTTGAGAATAGAGGATTTGAATTTTCGGTGGATTTGGAGATGGTTTTAAAAAGTTTGGATTGATAATTTTTAAAGAGTTTTTGGAAATAAATGGATATTACAGGAATTAAAAATTACATATCTTACTTGGGGCGTTGAAAATAATTTCAATGATAAACCGTGGCATTATCGGTGTTCATTTTCGAGTTTCTGAGTAAGACTTGCTATTATTAATAAATTGTTGAATTTAAACTAAAATTTAGTTTTGATCCAAAATCTATAATTTTGAAACCTCGACTTTGATTCCAAAGTTTTCAACCGGATTATTATATGGATGTTTGTATATCCTAAGTGTTAGAATTGTTGTAACAACCCGCCCAGAGATGGCCTAAATTTCGACCAAGAATAACAACCAGAAATTTTGGGGCCAATTTAAAATTTTTATTTTAAAATTTTTAATGGATTTTTATTATTTAAAATAATTTATTTTAAATAATAACGATGGAATTTTTTTATTTTAATTGAAGTTAAAAAGAATATATTTTATTTAACTATAAAAGGAGTTTAAAACAGCGCTGCAGTTTGAAAATTTAATTTTAAACTTTAACTGAATGTATAGGATTCAAAATAAATCGGATTTCAGTAAAACAAGAAATATTTAAATCTGTTTAATCATATCTTTCTCTGAAAAACTGAGATTTCATCTCAAGAATAAGAAGTTATGTCCAGTTTAAAATTTAGAAAAGTCGCTGTAGAATTTTTATATATTTTAATATAATATATTGTCCTTAAAAATAGCCATTTTTCAAACGACCTCTGTTTTCGACGAAACCACTTTTGTTGGAACCGGAATGTCAAATTATTGTTAAGTTTAATTTTCCAGAATTTTTTGAATTAATATGTGAGCGTGGCGAAGGAAAATGTATTTTATCAGTTTCAGTCAAATTTAGTCGACTTGAAAATGGTCATTTTTCAAACGGTCTTAGAATTCGACGAAATTAGTCCTGTTAGGACCGTATCATCTAACCATAACTAGAAATAATTTTTTTGTAATTTTAAGAATCTGTATTTGGCCCCGGTAATTTAAAATGTATGCTTGAATTTAATAACTAAATAATTTACAATCTAATTTAAAGAAAAACATATCGTAACAGCCGAACTAGGTTACGAAACATATTCAATTGTTGTGATGACCCCGAACCCCGTACTAACGGCGGCAAGGGTAATCCTTGGAATATAACACAGAAACAGATAATTGAAAAACAGAATTAAATAAATACACCCGATAATGAACAAATAATACACTGGATAAACATAAACATCAGAGTTACATAGTATACAGGATCATACTTAGTACAAATACAGTTTAGCTATACATATATGTCTACAACGGAAAAACAAACATAATGTACAATAGGAGCTGAACAGCATAAAAAGAGATAAATGATAGAATCCATCTTCAGCTCCCGCTATCCAGAGAAAGCCAGCTAAAACCTGAATATAAGGCTGCCCGTGTTGAAAAAGGGGCACCCGACTTTGAAAGTGAAACAAACTACGAGTCAGTCATGGGACTGGTATGAGAAATCTACTCAACACATTTATAATATGGCTAATCACAGGACCACGCCACTTTCGTGGAACGGGTTTACTCCATTGGATTGCCAGTGCTTTAAAACAAATATTTCTTTTAAACATCGCAATGCTTTTTATAAAAATGAAGCCAATATAAGACTCAGTTCCCATCACACAATGCAACGCAAACCGGAGGATAGAGTTTTACCTTATAATGGCCAAAATATGATTGATACGAATAAAACAAAAGCATTTGATATTATTACTAGTGTGTATATGTTTTCAAAAACAATTTCAATCATAACTATCAATCATAGACAGCATGGGTACCATATATCATGTCGCCATATATAAATACAATCAAAACCGCACAGTCACGTATTTGGAAATTGGATTTCCGTCATGAACCAAGGCAAAAGATAGTCCTTACCAACTTCGCGACTCTCTAGCCCGAGCCACAGGCAAGCGCGCAGGCAAGCCTATGAGCGACAGGGCCTGTCCACCGATGTGGGTTATTATGCCTGAACAATACGTTTCCCCGCCCTTTGGGGGCGTAAATGAGCCAACGAATGACTCCATCGGTCCTGGATCGACCGATATATCCGAGGCGCCTCACAACAGCAACAACCACATAAGTCAATCTCGCCAGGGTGTGTAAAACCACTGACGCCACTTCTAACTAGAAAGAAACGCATGCCCTCCCTGAAGTCCTTCTCCCGTTTCTGGTTCATACCAGGTGTGAGGTTCGCGAATTCACGTTGTACACAAAGCTACGCCACACAGGCGGTGCTTTGATCATCACCACAAGACTTTGCTTTTCAACAGAAGCCCTGATCATTGCATCTTAGCATGCCACACAGGCAATTCACACCGTGCAACTGATGGCTATCAATCACACAGAATAAATTCCAATGTCAGACACACGGTCCATTTGCAAGTCCGTTCTGGGTTTGAACGAAACCGGAGGCACTATATATCTCGCAAACCCATCGATCACCACGTACGTCTAGATGATCACCACTCATTATCCATATTTCGGGATGCCTCCCAATCAGGACCTCGGTTACCATTCAAACGAGGTGAAGATCTCCGGTCTTCGACCACCGTCTTCATCTTCGATTTCTTATCGTCGATTCAGTTATTCAGAATGGGATAAACCCGGTCTTTCTGAGCAACTCGCGTATATGATAAATAAGTGCAACACAAATACACATACGCATCATTTCAATTCATTAGTCACTAACCGTCAATCAGTAAGAGAACGATTTCCCAAATATTAACCCTGAAGGCCGAAACCAACACCAGATCAAAATCCAGGAAACCATTCGACTTAGCTAACATTCAGTTAATTTCTAAATTTCCCATCGATATCGTTTACAATATTTTATAACGATTTATCGCTATTTTTATATATTTTAAAATAGCCAATTTATTCAAAACGACGCTTCGGGCCATAACGCGGCCGTGGCGCTGTTTTTCTTCAGATTTGATTTACACATATCTGAAAATCTATCCGTTGGATCTTCACAAAATTTACATCATTAGAAAGATTTTTTCAAAACGAATCCAACGGTTCCAGTTTCGGGAAAATTCGACGGTCGGATCTCCCAGTATAATCGTTTGAAGTTTCGATTTCAAAATACGAACTGCGCGTCGTTATTCGATTTAATATAATTATATTTTTATATATATATATATATATAAATATAATCGATTCTGGTGCTGTTTTTCTTCAGATTTGAATTAAACATTCCAGACAATCCAACCGTTGGATCTTTACAAAGTTGGTGCCGTTGGAAAGATATTTCCAAAGCGAACCCAACGGTTGCGGTTTCGGGAAAATCCGATGGTCGGATCTCCCGCACTAATTGTTTGAAATCACGGTTTCAAAATACGAACTGCAGCTTCATTATTCGATATATTTCAATTCTATTTATATATATATATATATCGATTCTTCGATTTCAAAACCATATGAATTTCATACATTTGATAAAAATGATATTTTTATCTAACTGTTTTCTATTTCAATGCTTCACTATTTTAACAATTTCATGTATATAATAAAAATGTGATTTTTGATGTAAAACAATTTATTTCAAAACTCGACTATTTTATATAGTTCATATTAATGATTAAAATAGGATTTCTATTATAAAACAATTTATTTCAAATGATATTATTTTATATAGTTCATATAGGTAATAAAATATGATTTTTATTATAAAACAATTTATTTCAAAATACTAATACCATTCAACACATGAATTTCAATTCAACGAATGAATTTCGATTCAATACATGAAGGTTTTCTATAGTTGGTATATATAGATAAAAAGGTGATTTTTATATTTAAAACACGAATACCATTCAACACATGAATTTCAATTCAACGAATGAATTTCGATTCAACACATGAAGGTTTTCTATAGTTTATATATATAGATTAAAATGTGATTTTTATATTTAAAACACGAATACCATTCTACACATGAATTTCAATTCAACGAACGAATTTCGATTCCACACATGAAGGTTTTCTATAGTTTATATATATAGATAAAAATGTGATTTTCATATTTAAAACACAAATACCATTCAACACATGAATTTCAATTCAACGAATGAATTTCTATTTAACACATGAAGGTTTTCTATTCAACAGACGAATATAATTTCAACACAGGAAAATAATTCTAACACATGAATATTATTCAAAATTTCGGCAGCATAATGGCAAGGTAGTTAAAACCAGGACCGTCCCTAGTACGGCTCCTCGCTCTACCTTAAAGCCTCGCAGCTTTTGACAATGGGGAATCATGCATCTAGTTCGCACGCAGGCGGCATGTATATTTTTTTTTTCATTTCCACAAACTAATCCTATGTGGTTTCAACCAAATATTTCTCAACCACAAACGGGTATTTTTCAACCACAATCAATCAATTTCAACCACAAATAATTTCAATCAACCATTCGTAATCAACCAATTTTCACACCAATCACAACCAATAAATATCGTCCATGGTTTGTGGACGAGGGGCGTATATATATATTTATATATAGCATTTCACTTCTATTTCAACACATATATAATTTTTACAACGCATATATAGCTTATATATCGAACGTACAACTTATACAACACTTATACAAGAGGTGTACAATGCTTATATAACCCATACATCGACCATATAATTTATACATCGTCGTTTTCCATATCTTTTATAAATTAGAAATCTCACATTGGGTTCCACTCCACCAAAAATAGCAGAAGGCTCAGAAAAATATGCGGTCTCTTCTAGAATGTAGAAGACGTCCACACGGTCATGATGTTTCCTGTTTCGTCGAATTTCGTCAACACACGAAAAAGATATGATTTATATACGATTAACTAACTTTGCAACACTTTTAGATGTTATAAACCATTTAAATTAAATTAGCCGTATACCTCAGCTAATCCTTCCAAACTAGGTCTTGATTTTTCTCCCGATACACTGCACGAGAGGCCGATCAGGTTACATCACGACGGAGAGCTACGAGAGGCACAGCAGGTGGCCCCCACCCTGACGAACTCGAACGCGGCTGGAGGGAGGAATCGGGGCGCGAACGACCGAAGTTTGCAGAGGTGGATCTCTCGAACGGCTTGACGAGGAGGGGCAAGGCTTATATGGATTTGAAGAGGGGACTTCGATCTTCAAAAGGTTTAACTGGAGTGGGGTCTAATTCCTCCTGGTTTGGTCGGAAAAAGGAGGAGAAGCGGCGATGTGGTTTCCGCCTTCAGTCGACGTTTGGGAGAGAGAAAGCTCTTTTTTTTATTAGATTCGGATTGGCCGGGAGATATTTATAAATTTTAAAAGAGGGTTTTCTAACACGACCTCCAATCCAAACCCAACGACTGTTGTCCCTAGCGTTTAACCCCCATTCCGAACACAATGGGATATGTTTCGAAGGCCCATTCGAATGTTTCAGTCAGTTTTTCTTCAAATTAAAATATAAAACATTCAATATTCGATTTGAACATACATTTCAATTTGCCAGGGCCACAAACTGATTCGAAAAATTCCAGAAAAATAAATCTAGCTATGTTTTGACGATACGGTCCCAACAAAACTAGTTTCGTCGAATTATGAGGCCGTTTGAAAAAGGCCCATTTCTGGTCAATCCAATTTAACTGTAATTGACCAAAACACATTTTCCTTTGCCACCTAGCAATAACTTCACATCCCGGATTCAACAAAAGTGGTTTCGTCGAATTCCGAGGTCGTTTGCAAAATGGCCAATTTCACGGGCTATATAAATTCCATAGCGACCTTTCTGAAAATTCATTTGGCCATAACTTTTGCTTTCCGCTATGAAACTTCGATTTTTCAGATTCGATAGAAAGGTATTCACTAACAGATTTAAATATTTTTGGTTTCACTCAAATCCGTTTTGTTTTGCACCCGGTACAGTCAGTCAAAGTTTGAATTCAAATTTTGAAACTACCGCGCCATTTCAGGCCTTGTTTATAATTAGAATTAATTATATTCGTTTTCAAATGTCAATTCAAACTCACTTTTCATTGCTACTATTTAAAATATTTATTTTAAATATTTAAAATCCACTATTTTAGCCAATTTAAAAATTTTAAATTGGTTCAGATTTTCCGGGTCGTTACAATCGTGTCCGGGACGGGGGTTATTAGCTAGGCGCGACACTCGTCGGGATTCGTTTGGAGTTCTTGACGATTAACTAGTGTTATTTGAATTAAATTGAATAAATTAATGAAATAAAAAAATACTAGTATAAATACCCTAGGTTATACGGATATACGCCTAACCCTAATATCCAAATACAGCCGCCGCCTTTCTTATATATCGATGGCTGCCAACTTCCGAACTTCTTCCCCTTCATTCTCATGATCCACTTTAAATTAATTCATAGTTTCAAGGACAAGATCGAAGAGGAGGGCGATGCCTATACATCCAACGGCTGTGATCGATTTCTGATGAGTGTGGTGGACAGTTAGAGCATGCATAGGTGTTGCGTTTGCCGAGGTTTCTGGCGTTCAGGAGCAGCTCGATTTGCGAGCTAATGGTGGGCGGTTGTGGGCTATGTCTAGGCGCTTCAGGTGGTGCAAGATGATCATACTCCGACGATCTGTTTGGTGGCAAATTAGGAACCCAAGGTTCTGAACAGAAGCCAAACTCGGTGGCCTGTGTTTGTGATGTAGAAGAAAGGTTATTAAAAAGGGTTGTTTTAAATTAATTAACCATTATTTTATTAATGTTATCAAATCTTTAAAATCCTGTAACTCATCCATACAGCAACGAAATCAAATGAAACTGAAAGCGTTGAAATCGTGGAGAGGAGAACTACGACATGTTACTGACGAGAACTGAAACTGAGTATATCAAATTTTGGTCAAAATCCAGACCTGAGTTATTCAGGATTAAAAGCTATCGGTGAGATTTCTATATTTAAAAATAATTAAAATAATAATTATTGCTCTCTATTTAAATTCCTTGTATGTCGGTTAATTTATTCAGTTTTTCGATGTATGATATCTGAATTGTTCTTTGTTGAATATGATGATTGTGATGCATATGTTTGTTAAATCTGAACCTACGATGAAAATTCTTTCTCTTGAATTTATAGTTTACTGTTAAGCGTGGATTTGAAATAAAAATCTTATTTTTATTTTAGATCTAGAAATGAAGATTCGTTCTACAATAAAGATTTCATCATTTAGATCCAAGGGCATTGTTTTGTTTTTGTAATATAAATATCAGCGTTGTTATATTATGAAATGTTAAATACGATAAAAACAACATTTTGTTTAGAAATGTTAAATATGATAAAAACAAAATTTTGTTTAGAAATGTCAATAAAACTTGATTAGTGAATAAGAAGAGCATTTTTTTCAAAACTTTTTAGTGGAATAAAATAACATTCTTGTGTTAAACATGTTAATAAAATAAAAATGAACATTTTTTTAATATTAAAAAGGATCAAATGAAAATGAACATTTTTATATATTAAAAAGGATTTAAAAAAACAACTATTTTTGGTCATTAAAAATAGATTAGCCAAAATAATTATTTTTGGTCATTAAAGAGAGTTTAACCAAAATAATCATTTTTGTGTCAAAAAAAAGATTTAACCAAAATATACATTTTGGTCATTAAGAAGGAAGATTACATTTTTGATCATTAATAAGGATTAAAACAAAAATATACATTTTTGTTCATTAAGAAGAAAATTTACATTTTTGTTTATTTAAAAAGATTAGACAAAAAATGCACATTTTTTTTATTTAAAAAGATTAGACCAATTTGTCATTTTGTTTACAATAAAAGAATTAGACAAGATTGTCAGTTTTGGTCATTTTAAAAGAATGAATTGGAAAAGTTTATTTTTGCAAATTAAATAGAATGAATTGAAAACATTCTTTTTTGGCCATTTTATAGGAATGAAGTAAAAACATTCTGTTTTGTCATTTAAAAATGGTTAAACCAAAATATACATTTTTGGTAATTAAAATGATTAAACCACAAATATACATTTTTGGTTGTTTAAAATAATTAGATAAAAATATACATTTTTGGTCATGTAAAAGAATTACACCAAAACATACATTTGTGGTCATTTAAAAAGGGTTAGACAAAAACATCCAATTTTGTCACTTAAAAGGGATTATGTAAAAATATCCATTTTTGTTAGTTAAAAAGGATAAAACGAAAATGTCATTTTAATTGTGAAGTTGTACATCAGAATTTATATACAAATGAGGAAATATCATTTTAATGTTACCTAAGGATTTATATGCATAATGAAAATATCTTTTTAATGTAAATGTATACATTAGGATTTATATTCAAAATGAAAGTATCACTCTAATGTAAGTGCATACATTAGAATTTGTATGCAGAACAAAAATGTCGTTTATGTTAATTATAAAATGTCATTTATGTTAATTATTAAATATCATGCGGGTTAATTATAAATATGACATTAGATTAAAATAACACTTTGTGGTAAAATTTGTCATTAGAATAAAATGTCATTTTATAAAATTTTGCCTTAGAAAAGAAATAACATTTTGATACAGAATGTTTTAAAGTAAAGATTTTTATTTTGTCGCTTGTTAACAATAAAAATAATAGAAACAAAGTTAAGATTTTTATTGTCATTTGCTAACAATAAGAAGATTAGAAATAAAAGTTAATATTTTTATTGTCGATTAGTTAAAATAAAAAGACCATATGTTAAAAATATGATGTTAGCGATGGCCTGAAATATATGTCTGTGATTTTGATGTGTTAAATATAATGTTAGTATATTCAAACTGAATATTACACTTCCATTTGCAAGTCATCCGACTTGTTTATGTGATTGGCACGACAAGTTTTACACATTGCCCTAGTGCACAAATAATTTATTATTTGTTTGTTGGATGAAACCCCTCATGGGCATTGGGATGATATTTGACCGATACTAATCCCAATATTTAATTGTAGAATCAACTCTGGCTGTTATTTGGATGTTTGATAATTATTTATCATGATTGTTGATTACGTGCAATATATGGTTGTCGATTGAGTCACATTCCAATAAAGAATATTCTAGAAAAGAATATTTTAAAAAATATCTTAGAAAAAGAATATTTTAGAAAAAGAATATATTTTCGAAAATATATTTTTATTTAAATAAACTAGTCATTAACTAGAGTAAATGATTAAATTAAGATTTTAATGAAGTTTTCCAATTTGTTAATATTTAATTGAAGATTAAATTGAATAAATTAGATTTTGGGTTTGTCGTGAATAGTATCTTCAATAACACTGTTCCTAAAACCCCGTATGAAAAGAATATGTAACGACCCAGGTTTTCTGTCCCGAAAATCGACATAAATACCTTTACTGTATCTCATGCCGACCTTTCAAACATCGGATTGTCAATGAAAGAAATTAGAGGGTGAGATAAGAAAGAAAGAAATATAAAAATAGAGGAAGAAGAAGAACCAACACAAACACAGAGTCTCACATCGCAGCGGAACAAAATACAATATAGAAATAAATCTTTATTGAGAGCTTTACATAAATTACAATCAGCAGAGTACATGAACACATCCGGACAGTAATAATATGCCCTTATATACCACACAGCGGAATAATATCATACGTCTGAATCCTTCCAGCCCATCTCTTCACAGCATTTGATAACCTGAACCTGTACACTCCGGGATAACCCGAGCATTTACAAAATACCGGGTCAGTCTGGTGAACCAGAATGAGATAAACTCGCACAATATTAAAGGTGAATCATCCAATCATGATTTTAAAGTTCGAAATCCTTTCAAAAGCAAAAGATAATCGTAAGACCGAATCCACATATAAACACGGACGGTTTTTACCTTATGATAACCCAAAACAGTCTTGAAAACAATATCTTCTCTAATATTATAATAATGTCTAAATACAAGTAAATATCAATCTAGTGGAATGCTTGCATCTCACGCTCCACATATATAGTATACATTCAAAACCGCAGGTGCTTATTGGAGATTGGATTCCAACTCTGACAAGGTATGGGACCACCTGCCGATCGTGTATCTCTAGAGACGCTGGGTTCAACAAGAACGTCTTCCAACCCGGCCCACACATGATCGACCACTCATTTCGCTTGAGTGTATCGAATGTATATCACCGACAGTTGGGATCAGCAACCGCCTCCCGAAAAGGGACAGCATCGAATATAGATTAAAGAACAAATGGAATTCCTCTAGATTGGTGATCATACACCCTAATGGGAGCGACCCACATAGCCATGCTGCCTGCCCGATTTTTGTCATCTGCCGGTTGTGAGGCTTGAGGTCAGAATTTCCTTTACAGCACTTGGCCACCATTCACTTTGAATGCCACATCGTCAGATCCGCCAGATATCACTAATTGACGTCCACAAAAATACTCTAGTAGTTCAGAGGACCGTCGTCCTCTGTACAACTATGGTTCGTTTTGAAGAAATCAATGTACGTAATTCCTTTGGAAATACTTTGTTAGACACTCATCCATACAAGTCATCCAGGAACAGGATGAACCGAAGGCACTCTCCTACTGCATCTTCGGAATCACCCTACAGATCAGTAGCGAGAAGTCCTTGCAATCCGTAGATTTCAAATCACGACTGAATCACTATTGAAAAATCTTCGGCCGATAAACCAGAGAAATTCAATTAGTGGTCCTTCCTCTCACGAAGATCAACGGCCTTCAATTCCTCTATCTTCAATGATCTTCTTTCACGTATTCGATGGTCGGAATGGTTTTCGAATATGAATTCGATCCCGGTCTTTCCGTACCAGCGATCATATGGTCAGGTTTGATAGTCGATGATTTAACTATCAAATAAAAATAGGTGTGCAAACAACGATATTATTTCCAGATGGAAATTCTATCGACCAATCATCATTCAATGTTTATTTCTTTTTAGATTAAATTATCCCTGACTTAGTCATCTACCCATTTATATATATACGTAAATTCTTATTTTCTACATTTAGAAAATATACTTTATTAACATTGGGACATTTCCAGGATTTACTTCTTTTGCTTATTTACATATATTGAAACATTTCTGATCTTTATTAGGAAAACGTTTCCCAACTTCTTCATTTGATTTAAACCGATGTTTAAATAAAACACCACTCGGCCAATTCAACTCCTTTCACTCATTGGCTCAATTTACTTGACCAATCTTCACCAACGAACCTTACCCATCCTTAATTAAAAACGAAGCCAATCAAGTTGGGGTATAATTACCTCTTAGACCTTAACTGAACAACATTTCCAACCTCGAAATAGACAAGGTTCATCTTCGAAATCTTTAACAACTTCCTTTCGTATAACCATATTCAATTTATCATTCTTTCGAATAAACTGTATTCGATAATCTCTCTCTTGCGAATAAACTACATCCAATTAACTATCTCTTCGAATAACTTGTATTCGATTTAACTCACTTCTAGAATAAACTACATTCGATAACTCTACTTCGAATAAGTGATATTCGATTAATTCCTTTTCACTAACTCTATTCAATTTACTACTACTCGATTAACTCAAACCTGATTAACCCCATTTGAATAACTCTATTTTGATTTAATTCCAATCGATTTACTTTGATCGATTAACCATAACTGGTTAACTCTACCTGACTAACTCTACCTGATTTACTCTAAATGGTTACTCTAACTGATTAACTCTAACTGGTTAACTCTAACTGATTAACTCTAACTGATTAACTTTACTCGACTAACTCGACTTATTTAACTAAATTTGGCCAACTCGACCTAATTAACTCAACTTTGACTAACTCGACTTAATTAACTTTTATCGATTTACTACTATTTGATTTAACACCATTCGCTTGACTCTAGATTGCAGCGATCACAATGGTTACGCCTGATTCCCTCAGGAAACATCTGACCGTCGTAGGCTATCTGCAGCCCTGCGAATTACGCTAGCAGTCTTACGAAATGGGACCTATCTTGAATAACTATGTTTGACTAACTCTGTCTCAAATAACTATATTTGATCAATTCAAATTTAATACCAAATATTCAATTAAAACCTAACTCGATTAACTAGATAATAAAAATCATTATTTCTCTTTAAAATTGCCCTATTCAAAATAATATACTTAAATTTAATTAAATTATAAAATATTTCATAAGGGTCGACCCACTTGATAAAAATCCATGATTCTCTGATACGCAAAGTGATACCAAATTACTCAACCAATATTGTCATTGGTTAAACCAAATCAAACGTTGAATTTCAATCCAACTGTTCATCAATCAAATCAGTTGCCCAATCGAACTATTTCCTTTATCTGGTAATAAAGGCGACCCTTAATAAACAACCAGATCACGCAAACAATTCAAATAATTTCAAATACGTTTATCTTATAACGTGGTAAATCAAGGGAAAATTTCCTTTATGGTATTTAATCGTTAAAAATAACGATTTTATATTTTGCTGAATTTAAACGACTGTTTAAATTTCATGTTCAAATCAACAAGATATAACTAGCATACTGTCCATTACTAGCAACCAGAGTACATAAAACAAAAACCCAATTTATATAAAATATAAATGGGGAGAAACCGAGTGAGGTTAACTCACCTTTGTTTGATTTCGTTGATAATTCGGCTTATTTTAGTCAAATTAAATTGTTTTAATTCATTTGAAAAATCCAACTGCTGCCTGCCCTGCTCAGTTCTTATATATCGCGTAGTGCTTGTCTTCAGGGTGCCAGTTTTTTTTTTGTTTTGTCGAAATCTGATTACGTACGCGTTTGATATTAATATTCGAAGTTTAAAAACCTTTAAACTAAGCAAATTTGAATAATAAAAATAATTGGGCCTTACCTACCATGTTTAGCCCAACAAAGATACTCGGCCGCATTCTTATAACCCTAAAACAAATCGGATCCCCTTCATTCCTTTCAAACCCTCAGACCCTTCTAAAATCCTCCGCCGCCACTCCAAAAATGGAGAAACCAAAACCCTCCGTCCCTGAAATCCAACCCCTTCCATCGCCGCCTTCTTCAGCAAGATCAGACCCCGCCTCCTAGCTTCTGCCAACCCACGAAGGACCCTCGACCTTCCTCAGCAACAGTCGCGCCAGTCATGCCCTTTGCCTTCCTCCCTTTGTCGCTCCGTTCTCCTTCAATTCGATCCAACCCCAGACCAAGGACGAACCCAAGTCATCCCGAAAAAGCTAAGTATTTTACTCAAATTTAAACTTCTGTTTTTGATTTCTTTTGTTGTTTTCGAATTGGGGTTTATTTCGTTCATGGTTTGTTCTTGAAAAAATTGTGATGTGTGACCTATATTTATACTTAGAAATGATCATTGTAGCTTCCAATTGTCCCTTCCTAGTTAGAGACTTAGTTATCACTAAACCCTAGGTGCTTCGGTTCAGCTATGATCTACTTGCGATGGTTTGCGTGTGATGTTTTTAACAGCGATGGATTTCATGTATTGTTTGTGTTTAGAAATACACATGGATGAGCTGCCCTTGTATAGATCTGAATATTTTCATTAGATTTGCATTAGATTTTTCACTGTGCAAATCCTTCTCACATGGATCAAACCGTCCTTGTATAGATTTGGTATAGCTATTAAATTTCCATTCACATGGTTTGTTCGAGTTGTCATGAAGCTTTAAATTTGTTTATTTCATTTCAGGATTTTAACTGTGACATGTATATGTAGCAGAACAACTTGTAGATGAGATTTTCTGAATATATATAAACATGCACTATCTGTTTCGATTTTGATGGTGTAAGATTCGATTTTCTTTACTGTACATTGTCTAGGAAATTGGGATTTTCTACTGTTTTAATTACAAGCAAGAACATGGCCTTCTGTACTTAAAAAAAATTAATAGATTTGATATGGCAGATTTGTTTGTACAGCATTGTTAATCCCAACTAAATATTTTGCTATTTTTTTGATTCAAAAGATTGGATGGTATGTTGTTTTCCTGTTTCACTTACTTGTGAATTGATGATGCACATGTATAGGCTATTCGGCATTATGGATTTGATGCAGAATATATTCAAGATTTAGTTTTCTTTTAAAGTGTCAGTGTACTGTTTTTCACTGTTTCCATGTGGCATTTTTCTCTCATTGGAGATCTTTCAACTCTACCTATATATTTACCTACTCTTCTAGCTAATCATAGCTCTCCCTTTTTTCTTTCTTTACACGACAGATTGCTGGAGGAAGATTTGATGTTGAGAAGATTTCATTGTGGATTTTCTTTCATGTGCCATTGGATTATATTTTCTTTTCTTTTCTTTGGTTTCCCTTGTATTTTTCTTTTTTTTTGTTCGAATTGGATTGCTTTAAATCTGAAACGATGTATATATATATGGCATCATGGTTGATATGAGATGTTTCAGATATGTTTTAAAATGGTTCTTCCTAGATATTCCCTCTTGCATCCATAAATGTGCACGACTATGTAAGAAAAATGAAAAATATATACATATGAACATGTGGCCATGTCATGTTACACTAGTTTTTGGGTAAAATCTTATATGCAGCACGTATTTAAATTATTAAAATCAAAGCTTAAACTCTGTTGCTAAGTGTATTGAACCAATGTGTTTAATCGTACTGAAATGACACAACAAGTTACGAAAGCAAGCCTCTAGATTCGTTGTTTAGATCACAAGTATAAAGATGATATATTCCTTTATTGGTGTAGTATTTCTTTCCAATATAGAAATTTATATTTATTATGTTATTTACATTCAATTTTATTTGACGATGTTCATTATTAATTTACATGAGCAAAATATACAACATTGCATACTTGTTAATATACACACCTATACATATTTGTGAAAGACTAAACAATATATATATGATTATATATATATATAGAAAAATATATAAAAAGATCGTTATATTCTTCTCCAAAAATTAAATCTAATAGTATTTTATATTTTTACAAGAGTTCCAACAAGTACAAAATAAACTAGCAAAACATTATTTACCTATTTATACACATACACGTAATGGTCAAGAAATCTTTAACCCAAATATATATATATATATATATATATATATATATATATATATATATATACACGTTCCAGGAATTTTCCTCAGTTTATTATTTTTAATTTAATTAAATTACTGAATTTATCCATAACAAACTGTATTAAAACGCAGTCGAAAACCAGGACATTACATTCTTCCCCCCTTAAAATAATTTCGTCCTCGAAATTGTTAAGGTAAGAAAAATGTTGCAAATCTCAATAACTTTTAAAATATATTTGAATAACACTCTATTTATCGGTTAGTGTAACTACATGGATTTTTAAAATCAAACTGGTGTTACCCATTCCTTTGCAAATACAGAGTTGAATCATTCAGTTTCAAATTATATGCAGTTTCGTTTCAACTACATTATAATGAAATTTATTTTCTGGGTTTTCGGTTTATTTAATTCTTTATTAATCCATGGATGAAATATATTCAACCAATCTGACAGATGATAAATCAACAACTAGGGCAACAAACTTAATCAAATCCACTGAATCCACATCCAATTTTACCATTTCATTTAATTCAACTTATTTGAATGTCAACCAATTTATATTCAATTTAATTATTGTTCATTAAATTTCCAAATTCAAATAAACTTTATTTAATCTCAATTTAATTCCAATATAATTATAAATTATTTAATTCGATTTCACTTGACTCAGTTAAGTTCCAATTCGAAATTTTAACCAAAATTCAAATCACACAACATCTCAATAATCCTATAAATTACTTCTTTTCTGTACAAAAATATATTTTTGGTAAAATTATTTCATGTACCCTCTTTTTTTACAAACAATATTGTGCCCCTTATCAGTCCAGCGCTTTTCAACACTTGAACCGATCAACAACATAATACAAAATATTTGTATATAAAGTTTACAAATACGCTCTCATATATATACACTCAAACTCAATCTAGGGTGTTACTAACCCCATCTCTATCGAGTTACACCACAGAGCCAAGGTTATTACTAAACCAATAGCTCTGATACCACTGTAACGACCCAGGGTTTCTGTCCCGAAAATCGACATAAATACCTTTACTGTATCTCATGCCGACCTTTCAAACACCGGATTGTCAATGAAAGAAATTAGAGGGTGAGATAAGAAAGAAAGAAATATAAGAATAGAAGAAGAAGAACCAACACAAACACAGAGTCTCACATCGCAGCGGAACAAAATATAATATAGAAATAAATCTTTATTGAGAGTTTTACATAACTTACAATCATCAGAGTACATGAACACATCTGGACAGTAATAATCTGCCCTTATATACCACACAGCGGAATAATATCATACGTATGAATCCGTCCATCCCATCTCTTCACAGCATTTGATAACCTGAACCTGTACACTCCGGGCTAACCCGAGCATTTACAAAATACCGGGTCAGTCTGGTGAACCAGAGTGAGATAAACTCGCACAGTATTAAAGGTAAATCATCCAATCATGATTTTAAAGTTCGAAATCATTTCAAAAGCAAAAGATAATCGTAAGACCGAATCCACACATAAACACAGACGGTTTTTACCTTACGATAACCCAAAACAGTCTTGAAAACAATATCTTCTCTAATATTATAATAATGTCTAAATACAAGTAAATATCAATCTAGTGGAACGCTTGCATCTCACGCTCCACATATATAGTATACATTCAAAACCGCAGGTGCTTATTGGAGATTGGATTCCAACTCTGACAAGGTATGGGAACACCTGCCGATCGTGTATCTCTAGAGACGAATACACTGGGTTCAACAAGAACGTCTTGCAACCCGGCGCACACATGACCGACCACTCATTTTGCTTGAGTGTATCGAATATATATCACCGATGGTTGGGATCAGCAACCGCCTCCCGAAAAGGGGCAGCATCGAATATAGATTAAAGAACAAATGGAATTCCTCTAGATAGGTGATCATACACCTTAATGGGAGCGACCCACATGGCCATGCTGCCTGACCGATTTTTGTCATCTGCCGGTTGTGAGGCTTGAGGTCAGAATTTCCTTTACAACACTTGGCCACCATTCACTTTGAATGCCACATCGTCAAATCCGCCAGATATCACTAATTGAAGTCCAGAAAAATACTCTAGTTGTTCAGAGGACCGTCGTCCTCTGTACAACTATGGTACGTTTTGAAGAAACCAATGTACGTAATTCCTTTGGAAATACTTTGTCAGACACTCGTCCATACAAGTCATCCAGGAACAGGATGAACCGAAGGCACTCTCCTACTACATCTTAGGAATCACCCTACAGATCAGTAGCGAGAATTCCTTGCAATCTGTAGATTTCAAATCACGACAGAATCATTGTTGAAAAATCTCCGGCCGCTAAACCAGAGATATTCAATCAGTAGTCCTTCCGCTCACGAAGATCAACGGCCTTCAATTCCTCTATCTTCAATGATCTTCTTTCACGTATTCGATGGTCGGAATGGTTTACGAATACGAATTCGATCCCGGTCTTTCCGTACCAGCGATCGTATGGTCAGGTTTGATAGTCGGTGATTTAACTATCAAATAAAAACAGGTGTGCAAACAACGATATTATTCCCAGATGGAAATTCTATCGACCAATCATCATTCAATGTTTATTTCTTTTTAGATTAAATTATCCCTGACTTAGTCATCTACCCATTTATATATATATATATATATATATACGTAAATTCTTATTTTCTACATTTTGAAAATATACTTTATTAACATTGGGACATTTCCAGGATTTACTTCTTTTGCTTATTTACATATATTGAAACATTTATGATCATTATTAGGAAAACGTTTCCCAACTTCTTCATTTGATTTAAACCGATGTTTAAATAAAACACCACTCAGCCAATTCAACCCCTTTCACTTATTGGCTCAATTTACTTGACCAATCTTCACCACCGAACCTTACCCATCCTTAGTTAAAAACGAAGCCAATCAAGTTGGGGTATAATTATGTAATAACCCGGAAATCTGGGCCAGTTTAAAATTTTTATTTTGGCAATTTTAGCGAATTTTGATTATTTAAAATGAAATATTTTAAATAATATCGACGAGAAATTTATTTTGAATAGAATTCGAACGTATATATTATATAGATCGTCGTTAGAGTATAAATAATTATATATAATTATAAATAGAATTGAAAATGGCGCGGTAGTTCGATAATTCGATTTCAAACTTCAATTGAATGCACCGGGTGCAAAACAATCCGGATTTTAGTGAATCCAAAAACATTAGGATCTAATTGTGAATATCTTTCCAACGAATCCGAAAAATCAAAATTTCATAGCGGGAATCAAAAGATATGTCCAGTTGAAAATTCTGAATAGTCGCTATGGAATTCAGGCCCTTAAAAATGGAATTTTTGCAACCAACCTCGGATTTCGACGAAACCACTTTTGTTGGGTTCGTGATGTCAAGTTATTGCTTGGTTTCAAATTTCGTAATTTTTCGACTCGATATGTGAGCGTGGCAAAGGAAAATGCCTTTGACCAATTTCATTTGATTTTAATCGACTGGAAAATGGCCATTTTTCCAACGGTCTCAGGTTTCGACGAAACTAGTTTTATTAGGACCGTATCGTCAATACGAAGCTAGAAAATATTTTTTTTGGAATTTTTCGAGTTAGTATGTGGCCTCGGAAATTTGAAATGTGTGTTTAAATTGAATATACAAAGAATTATACTTTGATTTAAATGGAAACTGATTGTAACAGCCGAATCAGCTTACGGTACATATCCCATTGTGTTCGGAATAGGGGTAAAACGCTAGGGACGGCAGGCGGTGGGCCTCGTTTAGAGGTCGAATAAAAAGTCAGCCTTTTTTAAATTAAAAAAAATATATAAAACTCTCTCTCCTCTCCCCTCTCTCTCTATGCTATCAGACCCCCCCTCCGTATCCTTTCAATTGAGAAAAAAAAAGAAATCCATCGCGCCAGGCGCGACGATCATCGTCGCCACCCACGCTGGCGCCAGGCGCCGCGCCTCCGGCTGTCCCCCCTCCAGTCGAGGCCGCTTCCCCCTCCTCCCGTCCATCTCCTCCCTCGCGCAACCCCGCTTAACCCTAGCCGCGATTTGCCCAAACCCGCAGTACCCCTCGTGCCTCCAGACCGCCTGCTCGAGCCCGTACCCCCCCTCCAACGCGATGGAAACCGCGCCGCCAGCCTGTGGGCCCACGCCACCACCTGGGAATTGCAACGCCAACTGATGAACGCAAACCCCCTCTCGCTCAAGCCAATGTAATTGTTTTAATTCGATTTTTAAACTGATTTTCAGTTAGATTTTTAAAATAGAAAAGATTAGATTTTTAAAATAGAAAAGATTAGATTTTTAAAATAGAAAAGATTAAATTTTTAAAAATAGGATTTTCATTGATGTAGAAGTAAAAAAAATATAATTTTTACATAAGTAAGATAGTAAAAATATCACCTTTATATATGTAGTGAAATAAAGGTGAAATCTTTATATTTGAAAAGGCGAAATCTTTATATTTGAAAAGGCGAAATCTTTATATTTGAAAAGGCGAAATCTCTATATAGTAGCGATGTAAAAATTGAGTTTTTATCTATATAATAGCACAGTAAAAATTCGATTTTTATATATTGAATAGCATAGTAAAAATTCGATTTTTATATATTGAATAGCGAAGTAAAAATGTGATTTTTATATATGTAGAGAATACGGGCAGTGAAAATTGACGAGAGGCAAGAACAGCGAAAATTTCTACAAAGAAGAATAGTGGGATTGGATTAGCAATTCTATGAGAACTTCTCACCTTTTAATTTTGTTTACTAGTTAAATTATATACTAGGATGCAGACGGTGTTTAGTAGCACCCGACACCCGTCGTCCACAGACCATGGACGGCTTGTATGCTTGTTTGTTTGATTTTACTGTGAAGTTGATTGTGTGTTATGATGTGAAATGAAATAAAATACTTTATAGTGGAGAATATTTTATAGTTAAAAATAGAATTTTTAACGTGTATATGAAATAAAATAAATATTTATAAACAAATCGGAGATTTGTTTATATAGACTGATTTGATTGATATTGATTGGGACGATAAATTTTACACATCGCCCAACTGCACAAATAAAATCTGTGTTTGATTGTTTGAAACCCCACACGGGTATTGGGATGATATTTGACGTACACTAATCCCAATTGTTTAGTTGTATGTTGATCGATTGATTGACAGGCTGTTATAAGCGTTGAATATTTATATTTGATGCTTATATAGTGTAGAATGCACTTTGGATGATGGTTGACTATTCATCTTTGTTATTTTATACATGTGTTGTAGAAAATCCATATAATTAACATTATATGGTAATTGATCGGGCCTCATTCCAGTTTTGAAAAAGAAAGTTTTGAAATAGAAATATTTGAAATATAAATATTTGAAATAGAACATTTGAAAAAGAATATTTGAAATAGAAATATTTGAAATAGAATATTTGAAAATAGAAATATATGAAGCCGTGTTGATTAGATTGACGCCGTTTTGACGTGAACGATATTTATATCGATTTTATTCATTTTATAATGAATATCGAAAATGATTTCAAAATCTGATAATTTGAAAAGAATTTGAATTCAAATTGAAATTGAATATAAATGAATTCAAATTGAAATCGATTTGAAATGAATTTAAAACGAATTTATATTGGAATATTCAATTTTGATTTGAAATTGAATATGTAGTTGAAACCGTTTTGAAAATGAATTTAAAACGATTTATAAAATACGTTTTAAAAGGAAATCGATGAAGTATATATTATATATATTATATATATATAATATAATGGCCTGAATAGAACGCGCCGCGGCAGTTCGCGAATTTCGACCATTGAATTCGAACGGATATTACGGGAGATCCGACCGTCGGATTCTCCTAAAACCAGAACCGTTGGGTTCGTATCGAAAAGAGCTTTCTAACGAATATTAGAAATTTGAAATCTAACGGTTGGATTTGGAATTATGTCCAAATCAAATTTGGAAAAGGTCGTTGTAAGTGCAGTTCGATGGTCGTTGATGGAAATCGACTGTACAGGCCTTGATAAAATTATTAAAAATAGTAATAATTTGTGTAAAATCATAAGAAATGATTTAGAAAGAATTGGGATGAAAAACTCCATATTTGAAAAGATAAAAATAGATTTTTATGGAAATGAACTAGTTTTGAACTAGAATTATAATTCTATTCATTTTTAAATAAATAAATTGAATTTGAAATGGTTTTGAAAATAACCAGTATTTCCAATGATTGCATTGGAATGGATTTGAATCGAAATTGTCTTCGGAATATTTCGATGTTGGATTTCGTGATTATACAGATGTTGTTATGGAAATTTGAAAGATATACATATATATATCGTTATTTCCAATATGATATCTGTTGGTCGTAGAATTTGATATTGAATATAAGCCGATATATTTTCTATTCAGAGCCTTGTATTTAATATCAAATGTGATTTGGGTTTGTCGTGAATGGTGTCTTGACTAACACTGTTCTTGAACCCAGTTGAGAAAAGATTAAATCTTTTTATTTAGATTTAATGAAGTGTACCAATTAAATAATATTTAATTGGAATTGAATTGATATTGATTTTTGGGTTTATCGTGGACAGTGTTTTAAATAACTCTCATTCTTTAACCCGATAATTAATGGAATGTGACTTTGGGTTTATCGCGAACCGTGTTTTAAACGACGCTGATTCTTTAACCCAGTTAACGATTAAAACTAAGTGGAGTTTTAATTAATCTTTAATTAGATTGAAATGATCAAGAATGGAGTATCACCAGTTTTGCTCCAGGCGATAGTTAAATCTTTAATTAGATTTGAACGTGAAATGGTAAATGAATTTACCGATAACACCGTAGTGTTAGATATGAAGTATTACCAGTTTTACTTCATGGGATGAATAGGTTGGGATTGGGAAATTAAAACAAATGATTACTTCGGTAAAGTTCGTTAATCCCGACTAGTTTGAATTGATATTCAAAAATAGATTAAAGAATAAATTTGAAAGATTTATCTTTGATATAATTAATGGGAACCTTTCCCTATGAATGTGAAATTTAGAAACTAACTGTCGGTTAGCTAAGCAGAATGGCTTTCTGGATATTGATTTGATGTTGGTTTCGGCCTTCGGGATTAATATTTGGGAAATCACTCTCTTGATTAATTTACGGTTAGTGACTGATGAATTGGAATGAGGCGTATGTTGTGTTTGTGTAACACTTATTTAAAATATACGCGAGTTATTCGGAACGACTGGGTTTATCCCATTCTGAATAACTGATACGACGATAATTCGAAGATGAAGACGGTGGTTGAAGACCGGAAGTCTTCACATCGTTTGGGTGATCACTGATGATCTTGATTGGGCTGTACACCCAAGATAAGGGAATCAATCGGTGGTCATCCAGATGTGCTTGGAGATCGATGAATATGCGAGGAAAGTGTCTCTGGTTTCGTTCAGACCCAGAACGGACTTGTAAATGGACTGGGTGTCTGACATTGGATTTCATTCTGTGTGACTGATATCGGTTGCATAGAGTGGTTTGCCTATGTGGCATGCTAAGATGCAATTGATCGAGGCTTCTGTTGAAAAGCAAAGTATTGTGGTGATGATCAAAGCACAGCCTGTGTGGCACAACTTTGTGTAACGTGAATTCACGAGCCTCACACCCCGGTTGTGAACCAAAAACGGGAGACGGACCTCAGCGTGGGCATGCGTTTCTTTCTAGCTAGGGTGGTGTTAGTGACCTACCAGCCCTGACATTTATATACTTTTCACCTGTGTGGTTGTTGCTGTTGCGAGGCGTCTCGGTTAGATCGGAAGATCCGGGTTCGATGGAGCCATTCGTTGGCTCATTTACGCCCCAAAGGGCGGGGAAACGCAGTGTTCAGGAATTTTAATCCACATCGGTGGACCGGCCCTGTCGCTCCAAGGCTTGACTGAGTACTTGCCTGAGGCTCGGGCTAGAGAGTCTCGAATCAGTTGAGGACTATCTTTTGCCTCGGTTCATAGATGGAAATCCAATTTCCAAATACGTGACATTTGCGGTTTTAATTGTAGAACTAGTAGGGCGACATGATATATGGTACTCATGCCGCCTATGATTGATACTTATGATTTGAAGTTGTTTTATACACTATGCACTTATAATAGTATTAAATAATCTGTTTTAAATGTATCAAGCATTCTTTGGCTGTTATAAGGGGAAAACCCTATCCCCCGGCTTGCGTTGCATTGTATGATAGGACCTGGGTCTTATAATAGCTTCATTTTTCTCTATTTAGCATCGCGCTGTTTGTTTTATGCACTGGTGTTCTTGGGAGGAAACCCGTTCCGTGTTATACGGCGTGGTCCCTTGATTTACCTAACTTCAGAAATAAAGATTAACCGTTTTAGTTCTCACACCAGTCACATGACTAACCTGGAGTTTATTGTTTTAACCTAAACTTTGGGTGCCCTTATTTTGACACGGGTAGCTAGTAGTTTTGGTTTTGTAGATTTATAGTCACAGGTTCCTGGTTTACAGCTGGAACGATATCCGAAAAGCTTTGTATCCGTATATCTCTTCTAGTTGTGTATTGTATTATTTTCCGCTGCTATGTATTTAAATGTAATTTAAATCTCTGATATTTCTGTGTAATATTTATTTGTTTATACTCTGTATATTCTTGTATTCTGATGCATTATTGTAATATACAATGAAATGTTCTTCCGTCTGCGTTCTGTTGTGTGTTGTTCTCAAAAAAATCAGGCGTTTCGAACGGTCTGGGTCGGTTTAGCGACTGATTCGGATTGAGCGAAATTCCTTTTCGTTACAGTTGGTATCAGAGCTTTTGTATACACAGCTCGAGAACAAGACACATTAGAACCATACGAAAGAATTCATCAGATATTGGACTAGTAATATCCAATGAGAATGACTCGTTAGAGATAGGATCAGTAGTATCCTAGAACGAGTGTGAAGAGTATATTTTTAAAATGAAAACAATTTTTGTTTTGAAAATTTAAATCGTTGTATAGGTATTTGAATATTTATTTTATATTGATTGGGACAGTCCAGTATATAAAGATTTTGCATATACGCCTTGCAAACGTGTATTTGAAGTTTTAATATACTGGATAGATATAGAATTACACTCTAGTCGCCCGGGGGTGATTCTGATGATTGATATATCATCATCAGAATTTATATTCGAGTGACGAACGTGTAATATCTATATATTTCCTATTGACTGGTGTGAGAACCAAAAACTAGATAGGGCTTATTGTTGTGATTTGGCATCAAAAATCTGATTTTTGACTACATATCAAAGTTATGCATTTGAAAAGCTAATCAACTAATTGATTGATGGTTGTGTTGATTGATTATTGGTTGAATTATTAAAATTTGTACCATATAGCCAAATTGAACCAAATATTGAATTATATTAAAAATTTATCGCATTTGCATGCATATACATGTACTTACATTGAACAGGTCATAGCAAAGAGGCTAGAGCAGAAGAATAAAATTTGTTTGCCCGACAAATAGGTACATGTTTACTACATAATTTATTGTTTTGTTTGGGTGATGATGATTTTATGAGCCTATTGGCTAGGCGCTTGGCTTTTTCTTTTTCTTTTTGAGATCAGAAGGCCTATATGGCAATTTCGGGATTTTCCCGTGGCTCCCGGTGCAGGGGAGGTTATGGCGAAATTTTTCGAAAATTCCGGGTGTTAGCCAAATTTTTGAAAATTTGAAAATTCTCAGAAACTGAAAAGTTGGAGAATGGAAGCCAGATCGAACGTAGAGTTGATTAATCAAACTACTTTCCACTTTGTTCCTTTTCAGGGATGAAAAGTTTTAAGTGGGGGAGATTGTAATAACCCGGAAATCTGGGCCAGTATAAAATTTTTATTTTGGCAATTTTAGCGAATTTTGATGATTTAAAATGAAATATTTTAAATAATATCGACGAGAAATTTATTTTGAATAGAATTCGAACGTATATATTATATAGATCGTCGTTAGAATATAAATAATTATATATAATTATAAATAGAATTGAAAATGGCGCGGTAGTTCGATAATTCGATTTCAAACTTCAATTGAATGTACTGGGTGCAAAACAATCCGGATTTTAGTGAAACCAATAACATTAGAATCTAATTGTGAATATCTTTCCAACGAATCCGAAAAATCAAAATTTTAAAGCGGGAATCAAAAGATATGTCCATTTGAAAATTCTGAATAGTCGCTATGGAATTCAGGCCCTTAAAAATGGAATTTTTGCAAACGACCTCGGATTTCGACGAAACCACTTTTGTTGGGTCCGTGATGTCAAGTTACTGCTTGGTTTCAAATTTCGTAATTTTTCGACTCGATATGTGAGCGTGGCAAAGGAAAACGCATTTGACCAGTTTCAGTTGATTTTAATCGACTGGAAAATGGCCATTTTCCAACGGTCTCAGATTTCGACGAAACTAGTTTTATTAGGACCGTATCGTCAATACGAAGCTAGAAAATATTTTTCTGGAATTTTTCGAGTTAGTATGTGGCCTCGGAAATTTGAAATGTATGTTTAAATTGAATATACAAAGAATTATACTTTGATTTAAATGGAAACTGATTGTAACAGCCGAATCAGCTTACGGTACATATCCCATTGTGTTCGGAATAGGGGTAAAACGCTAGGGACGACAAGCGGTGGGCCTCGTTTAGAGGTCGAATAAAAAGTCAACCTTTTTGAAATTAAAAAAATAAAATAAAATAAAATATAAAACTCTCTCTCCTCTCCCCTCTCTCTATGCTGTCAGACCCCCCCCCTATCCTTTCAATTGAGAAAAAAAATCCATAGCGCCAGGCGCGACGATCATCGTCGCCACCCACGCTGGCGCCAGGCGCCGCGCCTCCGGCTGTCCCCCCTCCAGTCGAGGCCGCTTCCCCCTCCTCCCGTCCATCTCCTCCCTCGCGCAACCCCGCCTAACCCTAGCCGCAATTTCCCTAAACCCGCAGTACCCCTCACGCCTCCAGACCGCCTGCTCGAGCCCATACCCCCCCCCCCAACGCGATGGAAACCGCGCCGCCAGCCTGTGGGCCCACGCCACCACCTGGTAATTGCAACGCCGACTGATGAACGCAAACCCCCTCTCGCTCAAGCCAATGTAAGTGTTTTAATTCGATTTTTAAACTGATTTTTAGTTAGATTTTTAAAATAGAAAAGATTAGATTTTTAAAATAGAAAAGATTAAATTTTTAAAAATAGGATTTTCATTGATGTAGAAGTAAAAAAAATATAATTTTTACACAAGTAAGATAGTAAAAATATCACCTTTATATATGTAGTGAAATAAAGGCGAAATCTTTATATTTGAAAAGGCGAAATCTTTATATTTGAAAAGGCGAAATCTTTATATTTAAAAAGACGAAATCTCTATATAGTAGTGATGTAAAAATAGAGTTTTTATCTATATAATAGCATAGTAAAAATTCGTTTTTTATATTTTGAATAGCATAGTAAAAATTCGATTTATATATATTGAATAGCGAAGTAAAAATGTGATTTTTATATATGTAGAGAATACGGGCAGTGAAAATTGACAAGAGGCAAGAACGGCGAAAATTTCTACAAAGAAGAATAGTGGGATTGGATTAGCAATTCTGTGAGAACTTCTTGCCTTTTAATTTTGTTTTCTAGTTAAATTATATACTAGGATGCAGACGGTGTTTAGTAGCACCCGACACCCGTCGTCTACAGACCATGGACGGCTTGTATGCTTGTTTGTTTGATTTTACTGTGAAGTTGATTGTGTGTTGTGATGTGAAATGAAATAAAATACTTTATAGTGGAAAATATTTTATAGTTAAAAATAGAATTTTTAACGTGTATACGAAATAAAATAAATATTTATAAACAAATCGGAGATTTGTTTATATACACTGATTTGATTGATATTGATTGGGACGATAAATTTTACACATCGTCCAACTACACAAATAAAATATGTGTTTGATTGTTTGAAACCCCACACGGGTATTGGGATGATATTTGATGTACACTAATCCCGATTGTTTAGTTGTATGTTGATCGATTGATTGACAGGCTGTTATAAGCGTTGAATATTTATATTTGATGCTTATACAGTGTAGAATGCACTTTGGATGATGGTTGACTATTCATCGTTGTTATTTTATACATGTGTTGTAGAAAATCCATATAATTAACATTATATGGTAATTGATTGGGCCTCATTCCAGTTTTGAAAAAGAAAGTTTTGAAATAGAAATATTTGAAATAGAAATATTTGAAACAGAATATTTGAAAAAGAATATTTGAAATAGAAATATTTGAAATAGAATATTTGAAAATAGAAATATATGAAGCCGTGTTGATTAGATTGACACCATTTTGACGTGAACGATATTTATATCGATTTTATTCATTTTATAATGAATATCGAAAATGATTTCAAAATCTGATAATTCGAAAAGAATTAGCATTCAAATTGAAATTGAATATAAATGAATTCGAATTGAAATCAATTTGAAATGAATTTAAAACGAATTTATATTGGAATATTCAATTTTGATTTGAAATTGAATATGTAGTTGAAACCGTATTGAAAATGAATTTAAAACGATTTATAAAATACGTTTTAAAATGAAATCGACGAAGTATAGATTATATATATTATATATATAATATAATGGCCTGAATAGAATGCGCCGCGCCGCGGCAATTCGCGAATTTCGACCATTGACTTCGAACGGATATTACGGGAGATCCGACCGTCGGATTCTCCTAAAACTGGAACCGTTGGGTTCGTATCGAAAAGAGCTTTCTAAAGAATATTAGAAATTTGAAATCTAACATTGGATTTGGAATTTTGTCCAAATCAAATTTGGAAAAGGTTGCTGTAAGTGCAGTTCGATGGCCGTTGATGGAAATCGACTGTACGGGCCTCGATAAAATTATTAAAAATAGTAATAATTTGTGTAAAATCATAAGAAATGATTTAGAAAGAATTGGGATGAAAAACTCCATATTTGAAAAGATAAAAATAGATTTTTATCGAAATGAGCTAGTTTTGAACTAGAATTATAATTCTATTTATTTTTAAATAAATAAATTGAATTTGAAATGGTTTTGAAAATAACCAGAATTTCCAATGATTGCATTGGAATGGATTTGAATCGAAATTGTCTTCGGAATATTTCGATGTTGGATTTCGTGATTATACAGATGTTGTTATGGAAATTTGAAAGGTATAGATATATATATATCGTTATTTCCAATACGATATCTGCTGGTCGTAGAATTTGATATTGAATATAAGCCGATATATTTTCTATTCAGAGCCTTGTATTTAATATCAAATGTGATTTGGGTTTGTCGTGAATGGTGTCTTGACTAACACTGTTCTTTAACCCAGTTGAGAAAAGATTAAATCTTTTTATTTATATTTAATGAAGTGTACCAATTAAATAATATTTAATTGAAATTGAATTGATATTGATTTTTGGGTTTATCGTGGACAGTGTTTTAAATAACACTCGTTCTTTAACCCGATAATTAATGGAATGTGACTTTGAGTTTATCGTGAACCGTGTTTTAAATGACATTGAATCTTTAACCCAGGTAACGATTAAAACTAAGTGGAGTTTTAATGAATCTTTAATTAGATTGAAATGATCGAGAATGGAGTATCACCAGTTTTGCTCCAGGCGATAGTTAAATCTTTAATTAGATTTGAACGTGAAATGGTAATTGAATTTACCGATAACACCGTAGTGTTAGATATGAAGTATTACCAGTTTTACTTCATGGGATGAATAGGTTGGCATTGGGAAATTAAAACAAATGATTACTTCGGTAAAGTTCGTTAATCCCGACTAGTTTGAATTGATATTCAAAAATAGATTAAAGAATAAATTTGAAAGATTTATCTTTGATAAAATTAATGGGAACCTTTCCCTATGAATGTGAAATTTAGAAACTAACTGTCGGTTAGCTAAGCAGAATGGCTTTCTGGATATTGATCTGATGTTGGTTTCGGCCTTCGGGGTTAATATTTGGGAAATTATTCTCTTGATTAATTTACGGTTAGTGACTGATGAATTGGAATGAGGTGTATGTTGTGTTTGTGTAACACTTATTTAAAATATACGCGAGTTATTCGGAACGACCGGGTTTATCCCATTCTGAATAACTGATACGACGATAAGTCGAAGATGAAGACGGTGGTTGAAGACCGGAAGTCTTCACATCGTTTGGGTGATCACTGATGATCTTGATTGGGTTGTACACCCAAGATAAGGGAATCAATCGGTGGTCGTCCAGATGTGCTTGGAGATCGATGGATATGCGAGGAAAGTGCCTCCGGTTTCGTTCCGACCCAGAACGGATTTGTAAATGGACTGTATGTCTGACATTGGATTTCATTCTGTGTGACTGATATCTATGTGGCATGCTAAGATGCAATTGATTGAGACTTCTGTTGAAAAGCAAAGTCTTGTGGTGATGATCAAAGCACAGCCTGTGTGGCACAGCTTTGTGTAACGTGAATTCGCGAGCCTCACACCTCGGTTGTGAACCAAAAACGGGAGACGGACCTCAGGGAGAGCATGTGTTTCTTTCTAGCTAGGGTTGTTTCAGTGACCTACCAGCCCTGACATTTATGTACTTTTCACCTGTGTGGTTGTTGCTGTTGCGAGGCGCCTCGGTTAGATCGGACGATCCGGGTCCGATGGAGCCATTCGTTGGCTCATTTACGCCGCAAAGGGCGAGGAAACGCAGTGTTCAGGAATTTTAATCCACATCGGTGGACTGACCCTGTCGCTCCAAGGCTTGACTAAGTACTTGCCTGAGGCTCGGGCTAGATAGTCTCGAATCGGTTGAGGACTATCTTTTGCCTCGGTTCATAGATGGAAATCCAATTTTCCAAATACGTGACATTTGCGGTTTTAATTGTAGAACTAGTAGGGCGACATGATATATGGTACCCATGCCGCCTATGATTGATACTTATGAGTTGAAGTTGTTTTATACACTATGCACTTATAATAGTATCAAATAATCTGTTTTAAACGTATCAAGCATTCTTTGGCTGTTATAAGGGGAAAACCCTATCCCCCGGCTTGCGTTGCATTGTGTGATAGGACCTGGGTCTTATAATAGCTTCATTTTTCTCTATTTAGCATCGTGCTGTTTGTTTTATGCACTGGTATTCTTGGGAGGAAACCCGTTCCGTGTTATACGGCGTGGTCCCTTGATTTACCTAACTTCAGAAATAAAGATTAACTGTTTTAGTTCTCACACCAGTCACATGACTGACCTGGAGTTTATTGTTTTAACCTAAACTCTGGGTGCCTTTATTTTGACACGGGCAGCTAGTAGTTTTGGTTTGCAGATTTATATTCACAGGATCCTGGTTTACAGCTGGAACGATATCCGGAAAGCTTTGTATCCGTATATCTCTTCTAATTGTGTATTGTATTATTTTCCGCTGCTATGTATTTAAATCTCTAATATTTCTGTGTAATATTTATTTGTTTATACTCTGTATATTCTTGTATTCTGATGCATTGTTGTAATATAGAATGAAATGTTCTTCCATCTGCGTTATGTTGTGTGTTGTTCTCAAAACAATCAGGCGTTTCGAACGATCTGGGTCGGTTTAGCGACTGATTCAGATAGAGCGAAATTCCTTTTCGTTACAAATTACCTCTTAGACCTTAACTGAACAACATTTCCAACCTCGAAATAGACAAGATTCATCTTCGAAATCTATAACAACTTCCTTTCGTATAACCATATTCAATTTATCATTCTTTCGAATAAACTGTATTCGATAATCTCTCTCTTGCGAATAAACTATATCCAATTAACTATCTCTTCGAATAACTTGTATTCGATTTAACTCACTTCTAGAATAAACTATATTCGATAACTCTACTTCGAATAAGTGATATTCGATTAATTCCTTTTCACTAACTATATTCAATTTACTACTACTCGATTAACTCAAACCTGATTAACCCCATTTGAATATCTCTAATTTGATTTAATTCCAATCGATTTACTTTGATCGATTAACCATAACTGGTTAACTCTACCTGACTAACTCTACCTGATTTACAATAACTGGTTACTCTAACTGATTAACTCTAATTGGTTAACTCTAACCAATTAACTCAAATTGATTAACTTTACTCAACTAACTCGACTTATTTAACTAAATTTGGCCAACTCGACCTAATTAACTCAACTTTGACTAACTCGACTTAATTAACTTTTATCGATTTACTACTATTTGATTTAACACCATTCGCTTGACTCTAGATCGCAGCGATATCAATGGTTACGCCTGATTCCCTCAGGAAACATCCCACCGCCGTAGGCTATCTGCAGCCCTGCGAATTACGCTAGCAGTCTTACGAAATGGTACCTATCTTGAATAACTATGTTTGACTAACTCTATCTCAAATAACTATATTCGATCAATTCAAATTTAATACCAAATATTCAATTAAAACCTAACTCGATTAACTGGATAATAAAAATCATTATTTCTCTTTAAAATTGCCCTATTCAAAATAATATACTTAAACTTAATTAAATTATAAAATAAATTTATACATTTCATAAGGGTCGACCCACTTGATAAAAATCCATGATTCTCTGATACGCAAAGTGATACCAAATTACTCAACTAATATTGTCACTGGTTAAACCAAATCAAACGTTGAATTTCAATCCAACTGTTCATCAATCAAATCGATTGCCCAATCCAACTATTTCCTTTATCTGGTAATAAAGGACGACCCTCAATCAACAACCAGATCACGCAAACAATTCAAATAATTTCAAATACGTTTATTTTATAACGTGGTAAATCAAGGGAAAATTTCCTTTATTGGATTTAATCGTTAAAAATAACGATTTTATATTTTACTGAATTTAAACGACGGTTTAAAATTCATGTTCAAATCAACAAGATATAACTAGCAGACTGTCCATTACTAGCAACCAGATTACATAAAACAAAAATCCAATTTATATAAAATATAAACGGGGAGAAACTGAGTGAGGTTATCTCACCTTTGTTTGATTTCGTCGATAATTCGGCTTATTTCAGTCAAATTAAACCGTGTTTAATTCATTTGAAAAATCCAGCTGATGCCTGCCCTGCTCAGTTGTTATCCATCAAGTAGTGCTTGTCTTCAGGGTGCCTGTTTTTTTTTTTTGTTTTGTCGAAATCTGATTACGTACGCGTTTGAAATTAATATTCGAAGTTTAAAAACCTTTAAACTAAGCTAATTTGAATAATAAAAATAATTGGGCCTTACCTACCACGTTTAGCCCAACAAAGATACTCGGCCGCATTCTTATTACCCTAAAACAAATCGGATCCCCTTCATTCCTTTCAAACCCTCAGACCCTTCTAAAATCCTTCACCGCCACTCCAAAAATGGAGAAACCGAAATCCTTTATCCCTGAAATCCAACCCCTTCCATCGCCGCCTTCTTCAGCAAGATCAGACCCCGCCTCCTAGCTTCTACCAACCCACGAAGGACCCTCGACCTTCCTCAGCAACAGTCGCGCCAGTCATGCCCTTTGCCTTCCTCCCTTTGTCGCTCTGTTCTCCTTCAATTCGATCCAACCCCAGACCAAGGCCGAACCCAAGTCATCCCGACAAAGCTAAGTATTTTACTCAAATTTAAATTTCTGTTTTTGATTTCTTTTGTTGTTTTCAAATTGGGGTTTACTTCGTTCATGGTTTGTTCTTGGAAAAATTGTGATGTGCGACCTATATTTATACTTAGAAATGATCATTGTAACTTCGAATTGTCCCTTCCTAGTTAGAGACTTAGTTGTCCCTAAACCCTAGGTGCTTCGGTTCTGCTATGATCTGCTTGCGATGGTTTGCGTGTAATGTTTTTAACAGTGATGGATTTCATGTACTGTCTGTGTTTAGAAATACACATGGATGAGCTGCCCTTGTATAGATCTGAATATTTTCATTAGATTTGCATTAGATTTTTCACTGTGTAAATCCTTCTCACATGGATCAAACTGTCCTTGTATAGATTTGGTATAGCTATTAAATTTCCATTCACATGGTTTGTTCGAGTTGTCATGAAGCTTTAAATTTGTTTATTTCATTTCAGGTTTCAATTGTGACATGTATATGTAGCAGAACAACTTGTAGATGAGATTTTCTGAATATATATACACATACACTATCTGTTTCGATTTTGATGGTGTAAGATTTGATTTTCTTTACTGTACATTGTCTAGGAAATTGGGGTTTTCTACTGTTTTAATTACAGGCAAGAACATGGCCTTCTGTACTTAAAAAAATTAATAGATTTGATATGGCAGATTTGTTTGTACAGCTTTGTTAATCCCAACTAAATATTTTGCTATTTTTTGATTCAAAAGATTAGATGGTATGTTGTTTTCCTATTTCACTTACTTGTGAATTGATAATGCACATGTATAGGCTATTCGGCATTAAGGATTTGATGTAGAATATATTCAAGATTTAGTTTTCTTTTAAAGTGTCAGTGTACTGTTTTTCACTGTTTCCAAGTGGTATTTTTCTCTCATTGGAGATCTTTCAACTCTACCTATATATTTACCTACTCTTCTAGCTACTCATAGCTCTCCCTTTTTTCTTTCTTTACAGGACGGATTGCTGGAGGAAGATTTGATATTGAGAAGATTTCATTGTGGATTTTCTTTCATGTGCCATTGGATTATATTTTTTTTCTTCTTTTCTTTGGTTTCCCTTGTATTTTTCTTTTTTTTGTTCGAATTGGATTGCTTTAAATCTGAAACGATGTATATATATGGCAGCATGGTTGATACGAGATGTTTCAGATATGTTTTAAAATGGTTCTCCCTATATAATCCCTCTTGCATCCATAAATGTGCACGACTATGTAAGAAAAATGCAAAATAAATACATATGAACATGTGGCCATGTCATGTTACACTAGTTTTTGGGTAAAATCTTATATGCAACATGTATTTAAATTATTAAAATCAAAGCTTAAACTCTGTTTCAAAGTGTATTGAATGAATGTGTTTAATCGTACTGAAATGACACAACAAGTTACGAAAGCAAGCCTGTACTGTAATGACCCGGATATTTCGTCGGTAAATTTAGGATATTTAATATGGTTTAAATATTGAAATAAAATATAAAAGGAATTTTATATTTGATTATCGATTTAAAAATCGAAAATGGTTTATTTTGAATATGTATAATTATTGAAACACGAAATTGAATTTACTTGAATTCAAAATCAATACTGAAGTGGAAACAGTTCAGATAATCAATTCAAAACTCCTGTTTGAATTAGAAGAATAATATTAATTTATTTATCGAAGAATAAGTTGTCTGAAATTAATTTATATTAATTTAAATTAATATCTCCTTCAGATGATCGAATTGGACCTCGTGACATATCCCAGTGTGTCCGGAATAGGGGTATTATCCTAGAATTGACAGTCGTTGGGTTCAGAAAGGAGTTGAGAATCAGGGTGTATTTTTATTTAAAGGATACGGATTTTAAATTAATTAAAAACAAAATTTAACTAATGGCCCAAAACAAAATACGTGTTCTTCTCCATCTCCACAAAAACAAGGGCTCGCTGTTCATTTCAAACCCACCAGAGAAAAATCAAGAATAGCCTCGCTGTTCGAAATAAAACCACACCTCCTTCTATTAAATAACGAACGAAATTCCTTCTCCTTCATTTTCAGAACCGAAGCCCCACAGTTAAATCCTCTCCCTCAAAGATCGCTCCCATCTCCTCTTCTACAAATCGAGAGCCGCGAGTTCCTGGGAGGTCAACATCAAGGGCGCGAGGTCTTCTGAACTCGACGCCAGGGAAGAAGCGCGCGATTTCCGGTGGAGTTGAGGGGTTTCGTTCGAACGGGGTTTGGTGGTGCGCGACTGGTTTCTGGGCATGTGTCGAACTCGACTTAGGCTTCAGGGATTGGAGCGGTGTTGGCGTTGGCAGGAGAGGAGTCGCTCTGGGTATTGTCGAGTTCGAACTGGAAGCGGAAATAGGAAGTGCGGATCTGTGAGGTGAGGAGGGTGCGGTGCTCTGAAATCCGAAGTTCCAAGGCTTCCAGGGAGTCTGAGTGATGGTTCGAAGGGAAAACTGGAAAGAGCTCGACATCAGAAAACTGTAAAGGGGCATACACTGTTTTGGGGAGGGCGACGCAGGTTTCTGGGAGGCCTGGGAAGGTCGACGTCAACCTGGAGGCACGTCGGAGGGGTCAGTCCAGGCGTTGGTGGTCATAAGAATGAACGACAACGTAATTTGGAGGTCGACCATGAGGTGTTCGATGTAATGTCGAAGTGTATGGTGCAAGAGTTAAAGCTGTTTGCAGTAATAATCAATAAGGTAATTAAATAAATTATTTAGTTCATAATTAATTTGTTTGGTATAGTAGTTAATATAATCGAAAAATCATTGATCGATAAATATAAAATAGGTGTACGATAAATTCATTTGAGATGATTCAAGTAGAGGCTAGCCAAGACAATTCAAAAAGATGGATATTCGAAGATAAAATATCACGGTGAGTAAACCTCACTCACCATTTAATTAGAATTATTTCTAGTTGTTAAAAATAATTGCTATGCTTGTTTAAATATTGTTTGGTTGATTTAAAATATATATTAGTTATTTAGGACTATTATATATATATATATATTGGGTTGATGATTGGTTGGATTCCCGCAGTTTCATTAGCGGATGCCCGCAGTTTCATAGCGGATGATTACCCTATACGCCCCACGCTATGATTAGTGGATGACCTTCTATACCGCGATATCCTGCCTCGAAGCAGGATGGGTATTACTATGTTGACTAACGTCTGTGGATGCAGGAAAAAACAGGTTGGAGGAATCCAACTGGATTCCTCAAAATATATATTATCTGTTGTTTGTTTGATATCATATATGATGTGATAAAAATCCAATGATTGAAAATTGGCTGATTTGATTGTTTAAATATCACTGGGGCTTGGGATATTGATTTATAAAATTATCAAAAAGGGTATTTGAAATTTAAAAGGGGAATTCTATTTTTATAAATAGAATTTGAATTTTAAATGAAGTATAGAAACATTAACTTGTTTTGAATACATATGAACAAGGAATCGAATTTATAAACTTTGTTTATAAATGGAAATATGGAATTTGAATCGAATTTATAAACTTTGTTTATAAATGGAAATATGGAATTTGAATCGAATTTATAAACTTTGTTTATAAATGGAAATATGGAATTTGAATCGAATTTATAAACTTTGTTTATAAATGGAAATGTGGAATTTGAATTGAAGTTATAAACGTTATTTATAAATAATGCCGAGAATTCAAATGGACCTTGAATATAAGGAATTAAACTATTGATTTAAATATAGAAATTCAAACGGACTTTAAACTATTGATTTGAATATAGAAATTCAAACGGACATTAAACTATTGATTTGTACATAGAAATTCAAACGGACTTTAAACTATTGATTTGAATATAGAAATTCAAACGGACATTAAACTATTGATTTGAATATAGAAATTCAAACGGACATTAAACTATTGATTTGAATATAGAAATTCAAACGGACTTTAAACTATTGATTTGAATATAGAAATTCAAACGGACTTTAAACTATTGATTTGAATATAGAAATTTAAACGGACTTTAAACTATAGATTTGAATATAGAAATTCAAACGGACTTTAACCTATAGATTTGAATATAGAAATTCAAACGGACTTTAAAATATAGATTTGAATATAGGAATTCAAATAGACTTTGAATATAGAATTTGAAAAGAGAATTCAAATAGATTTGAATATATTATTTCAAATGGAATTTGAAAAGAGAAATTCAAGTAGACTTTGAAAATAGAATTTGAATAATAGAATTCAAATGGAGTTTAACTATGGAATTTGAATATAGAAATTTAAATAGACTTTGAATATAAAATTTGAACTATAGATTTGAATATAGAAATTCAAACGGACTTTTTATTATAGGATTTTAATAAGAGAAGACAATAGAATTTGATATATAGAAATTGAATAATAGAAGCGAATTGGAGTTTGCATATAGAATTCAAATATTAAAAGGAGAAATAGACTAAAGAAATAATTAACGAATTGAGTTAAAACGATTTGGTATAGTTAAATAGATTGGGCAGGTATAGATACAGGAGACAGGTATGGAATAAAGTATAGAAGTGAAATAAATAGAATACCCGACAAAAAGGTACGTATTTAATTCATATATGAGATTTTATGCGCCGTATCGGCAAGCCGCTTGGCCTTTTCTTTTTCTTTTTGAGATGAGAAGGACCGGGAAAGCTATTTGAAATTTCCCGATGCTCCCGGTACAAAGGAGGTTATGGCGAATTTTTCCGGGAATTTAAGGAGATAGAATATTTTTAAGATAATTTGATAGTTAGAAATCAACATATCAAATTATATAGAAGTCGATAAGGAAACGAACTTAGAAATAGAATAGTATAATCAAAAAGGAAGTATAAGAAAAAAAATCTAGTAGAATAGAAAGAGAAAATGTATATGTGTTTAAAGGTGAATAATCAGTTGTATAGTATTGATTATTCGAGTAAGTAGTCTTGTATGTTTTGACGTTAAATGTTATTCAGTCAAGGTCTGAGAGGTAATTATACCCCAACTTGGTTGATTTCATGATATACCGATAAGTAGCAAGATTCAGGCTCGAAGATCAATGTGGAATAAGAATTAGTTAAATACTGTATTTGGGTTGTCGTAACGATGTTTTACAAAACATCTGTTTTAACCCAAATATGTGCAAAACTTGGAAATAGAATAATGAATATTTCCTAGTATAGAAAATAAAGGAAGGCGATATATGAAAATGTTTTCCAAATAACGTATAAGGCCAATATGGTTATTGAAAATATTTGGTTAACAAATATTGATAAAGAAATAGAAAAGAGATTTAATTAATGGAATATTAATTAAAGGTTCAGTGATTGTTGGATGTTTGGATGAACACTTGTTTTATTCGATAGTTAAATCATCGACTATCGAAACACTTGTTTTATTCGATAGTTAAATCACAGACTATCGAAGTTTTGACCATCGTTGTCAATATGGAGAGACCGGTTGGATTATTATCCGAAGAACCACTCCATATCGGCAGTAGCGTGCGAATCAGATTATATAAAGAAAATCGAAGACGGAGTAGAGTGCAAGGACTTTTTCTATTAATAGAAATAATGCCTTCAGTTCATCCTGTTCCTGGGTGACTGATATGGATGAATGTCTGACAGAGTATTTCCAGACGATCACGTATAGTGATTTCTCCAACCGTACCAAGAGTGGAAGCGGAGAAGGAAACTTCTTTTAGCTAACACGTAATGTACTGTTGAGGACGTCAATCGGTGATTTGATGGATTTGACGATGTGGCATTCGAAGTGAATCTGGTGTGATGATAAAGCGTAGCTTCTAGCCTCATCATCCGGTAAATGACAGAAATCGGGCAAGCAGCATGGCTATGTAGGTCGCACCTATTAGGGTGTAGAATCACCTGATCTAGAGTTTCATTTACTTCTAAAAATCTATTGTCGATGCTGTCCCATTCGGGAAACGGTTGCTGATCCCAATCGTTGGTGATATACATTCGATACACTCAAGCGAAATGAGTGGTCGGTCATGTGTGGCTGAGTTGCAAGATGTTCTTGTTGAACTCGGTGTATTCTCCTCTAGAAATATACCAGCGGAAGGTGATTCCATATGTAACGGCCCAGATTTTTTGACCATTTAGTTTAATATTTAAAAATGTTTTATTGTTTTGGAATTTTAAATGGTTTAATTTCAATAATTTTGAATATTTTATTTTATTCCGAAATGGTAGAAATTTAGTGGATCTGCAATATAATGTGAACTGGCAGTATAAAAGGATAAATTTTTAATTTAAAATAGTACGTTTACGAAGGATGTAGTAGCTAACGAACTCGGTTTTCGATGAAATCAGTTTCATTAAATCCGAAATGATGAAATTAGGTAACCAACCAAGTTACGTCAAAAATGGCATCCGTATGTGGAAAAGAAAAAATAAAAGGCCAAAATTTGAACTAAATTTTGATGGTAATTGGAATTTGCTAATGCTAACGGCAAAACTGGAACCTGAGACCTATCCAGGAAAATTCTAAACATAGGATATTAGCTATATATGAAATCTGGGAAAATCCTATAACGGATATAGAAAGTTATTAATGAAACAAAATTTAAATAAATTATTTGAAAATCTAAACGAACTCCGATTTTTGATTTGAATACATAGGATTGAAGTACGTTAAAAACCGGACCAGATGGTGGAAGAATTTCTGAAAACCGTTATCGTTTGATACTCCAACATGAGACCGGAAGGTGTTGAAACTAACACAAAACACTATTTTGAATTTGAATTTAAATTATTTGAAAGTTCAAACAAATTCAAAATTGATATATTTTTATATAGTATTGAAGAGCAAGAAAAATTGAACAACATGGTTGAAAAAGATTTTGGATAAGGTATCAATAAGTAAGTCAAATTAACGTCCGAATAGGGTTGAGAAAACACACTTTACTATTCATAAATTATTAAATTTATTTATAATTTAATTAATTTAAGGATTAATCCTAGCCATCCATTTTCGACCGTTGGATTCGCGCCACCTCAGCAATCCATGTGACTCCTTCGGCTATAAATAGCCCCCCCCTTTCATTTTAAACTCACTCCTCCTCCTCCTCTTTCAAGCTTTGGCAATGGCAGAAATAATAATAAAATATTAGGAAATAGGGAAAAGGGAAGGAAGGGAGAAAGGAGGGCAAGACAGGGAGCTAGGGACTCTTAGGCAGAGGCTTAGGCTTCGCGGGGTAAGTTTTTAAATAATATTTATTTATTTATTTATTTATTTATTTGTGTAATATATATATATATATATATATATTATAATTAAAATAGAATTTGTAAAAATAAATATCAGAACATTCTAAGGGTGACAGAGAGGATAGTGTCTAAGGCTTGAGTTTGGAAAATATAGTTTCCTGCTCTCCCTGGCTATCCCTAACTGATCCGACGGATGGGATGATTAATTTAAATTTAAATTTAAAATTTAATTTGAATTTAATTTGAATTTAAAACAGACCAGGGGCATTTTCGTAATTTTTAACCATAAACTTTAAAAGCTTATAACTTTTTCAAAACAAGTCGGATTTCCACGAAATAAGGACCGTTGGATTCTTATCGGAAAATACTTTAAAATGAGTGGAAGCAGATTTTTGATCAGGGTTAAAAATTTTAAGTTATAATTAAATGAATATTTTTTAATATTTTATTTGAAAATTAAATTTAATTAATATTAAAATGGTTTTTCAATTTTAAAAAAAAATTGGATATGGCTAGAGATGGGAAAGTATGATTTTTTAGAAGGGCAGGGAAGGTAATTTGGCTAATAACGCAATTAGAAATTAATTAAGATAAAAATAATTTAATTAATTTAATTAATTTAATTAAATATATATTCATTTAAATTAGGTAAATATTGTAAATAGCATAACTTTTGCATACATTAACGAAATTTAACGAAACAGGATCCGTTGGGATCGTATGGACAAGCACTACGCAATGGAACTGACCGCAAGTGGATTGGAGCTCGTTTGGATTTATGGCAAAATTAAACGCCTGAACCAAATCAATGACCGATTATCGTTATTCAACGATAAACCATCCAATGTGAGTAAATCTCACTAACTCTGAACACTTTATATTTCTCTAAAGTATTTTTAGAATTGGTAAATATTGGATGATTTGCTGTGTATTGGCTGTTTGGTTGAACTGCTAGTCAGTTGATTGAAAATATCGATAACGATATATATAAATCGTATCGAAATATTGATTCTGTTTATCAGAATATTTTACCTCCATGTTATTTATGTTGACTGACATCTGTGGATGCATGGAAACAGGTCGGAGGAATCCAACTGGATTCCTCAACATTTATTTACCGTTTTTCATATATTCTGATATATGATGTGTTATATCATCTGTTGTTGAACCTGTGTGTTTGGATGATGATTGAACCTTTTGATTTGGTATTTTTATACCATAAGTGATACTAGAAAGTGAAAAGGGATTTTCAAAGTTTATTTTGAAAATAAATTATTTATATAAAATCAATAGATTTTATATATAAAAGGAAGAGAATTTCATGAGAGAAAATGATTATAGAATCAAAGCCTTTGTTAAAAAATAAATATTGGTGAAATCAAATAGAAGGGAAAATATTGGTGAAATCAAATAGAAGGTAAAATATTGGTGAAATCAAATAGAAGGGAAATATTTGTGAAACGATTACAAATAGAAATAAAAAGGGAAACATTCGTAAAAGTATTTACAAATGGAATTGAAAAGCGAATATTCATGTAGGGAATAAAGAAAAGTTGAAAGAAGTACTTATTTGTTAAATAAATAGAAAAGTTAAAAGAAATATTTATTTGTTGAATAAATAGAAAAGTTAAAGGGAATATTTATTTGTTAAATAAATAGAAGCGGAAAGAGAATAGTTATTTGTTGAGTAAACGAATAGAAAAAGAATCTATTCAAGGGAGGTAATTCAAAGGAATTATTCCAAAGGAATTATTCAAAAGAGAAAAGTCAAAGGGATTAATTCAAAAGAGTTAATCAACTAGAGTTAAACCGTTGGAGTTAAACTGTTGAAGTTAAACAGTCGGAGTTAAACTGTTAGAGTTAAACAGTTGGAGTTAAACTGTTGGAGTTAAACTGTTAGAATTAAACCGTTGAAGTTAAACTGTCAGAGTTAAACCGTAAAGTTAAACAGTTAGAGTTAGTTAGTTAGAGTTAACCAGTTAGAGTTATTCAGTTAGAGTTATCCAGTTAGAGTTATTCAGTTAGAATTAACCAGTTAGAGTTAATCAGTTAGAGTTAATCGTTTTGAGTCAAATCGAACTAGAGTTATTCAAATATAGTAATCGAATAAGGGTTAATTGAATATTAGTTATTTAATTAGAATTGATCGAATCTAATTATTCGAGATAGAGTTAAAAATAGACAAAGTTATTTAAGGATGAATTTCCATTTAGCACGACTGCTAGCGTAATTCGCAGGGCTGCAGATAGCCTACGGCGGTCGGATGTTTCCTGGGGGAATCAGGCGTAACCATTGTGATCGCTGCGATCTAGAGTCAAGCAAATGGTGTTAAATCAAATAGTAATTAATCAATAGAAGTTAATTAAGTCGAGTTAGTCGAGTATTAGTAAATTAAGTAGGGTTAGTCAAAAAGGGAATTAATCGAATATCACCTATTCGAAGTAGAGTTATCGAATATAGTTTATTCGAGAAGAGTAATCGAATATAGTTCGTTCGAAGTGTGTTAAATCGAATATAGTTATTCGAAGGAGAGAATTATCGAATATGGTTTATTCGAAGTGAGATTTTTCGAATATTAGTTATTCGAAGAAAAGGATTATCGAATATTAGTTATTCGAACAGGGGAATCGAATATAGTTTATTCGAAAGAGAATTATTGGATAGTGATTATTCGAGAGTGAATCATACATGGAAATTCGATTATATCGAATCAAGGGAAGTAATGTTTACTTTCCGTTTCAAATCAAGTTTTAATTATCTGTTAACAAAGTAGTTGGTTGTTTATTTATCCAAATTAAGATATGGAAATATATTTAAGTTAACATATTTTGAAAGCATGGAATTATAACATTTATAGTTATAATCAAATGATTCAGTAAAGGAAGTGGATTCATAAACAGAATCAGAATGTTCGCAAGGAAGTTTCTTAAAGAGTGAAGTTTGAACTTTGTCTATTTCGAAGTTAGAAATGTTGTTCAGTTAAGGTCTGAGAGGTAATTATACCCTAACTTGATTGACTTCGTTTTTAACTAAGAAGTGGATAAGGTTCGAGAGTGAAAGGGGTTAAGTGAATTTAGTTAATGAGCGAAATGGATGGTGTTGGCATAGCGATGTTTATTCAAACATCAGTTTAAACCCAATGAAGGAGATTTGGAAATGTCTTCCAAATGAAAATCAGAAATATTTTCTGAATATAGAAAATGAGAAATGGAATTGTTTTCCATTGTTAATAACGTATATTTTCTAAATATAGTAAATAAGAAATATAGGAAAACAAGAATAAGGAAAAGGGTAAATTTATGATAATTTGATGATGAATGATGATTGATCGATAGAATTTCCATCTGGAAATAATATCGTTGTTTGCACACCGACATGTTTTTATTTGATAGTTAAATCACCGACTATCAAAGTTTTGACCATTTTAACGTTGTTAATATGGAGAGACCGGTCGGATTATTATCCAGAGAACCACTCCGTATTGGCATAAGCGTTGCGAATCAAGTATGCTGAATATATTGAAGACGGTGTTATGCAAGGGCTATCCTATTTACAGAATAGTGCCTTCGGTTTGTCCAGTCCCAGGACAAACGTGAATGGACGAATGTCTGACAGAGTATATTCAAAGGATCGCGTAAGTTGATCTCTTCAAACGTACTTACGTTTGGTGGCGGAGGAATTCGTTTCTCTTAGCTGTATACCCGTGGTATTTTTGGTGAAATCAATTTGTGATTTGGTGGGTATGACGATGTGGCATTCAAAGTAATGGAGGTGGGATCTGTCAAAAGATACGTTATGACCTCAAGCCTTATCCACCGGGAAATGACAAAAATCGGGCAGGCAGCATGGCTATGTGGGTCGCACCCATTAGGATGTATGATCACCTATCTAGAGAAATTCCTTTTGTTCTTAAATCTATCGATGCTGTCCCTTATCGGGAGACGGTTACTGATCCCAACCGCTGGTGATATACATTCGATACACTCAAGCGAAATGAGTGGTCGGTCATGTGTGGGCCGGGTTGCAAGATGTTCTTGTTGAACCCAGTGTATTTGCCTCTAGAGATACACGTTCGGAAGGTGGTCCCATACCTTGTCAAGTTGGAATCCAATCTTCAATAAGTGCCTGCGAGTTTGATTGTATATTATATATGTAGAGCGTGAGATGCAAGCGTTCTACTATATTTTAATTACTTGTGATTAGACATTATTATAATATCAGATAATATATGATTTCCAAAGTGTTTTGGGTTATCGTAAGGTAAAAGCCATCCGTATTTATGAGTGGATTGGTCTTACGATTATCTTTTCTTTTGAAAAGGATTTTGAAAAGTTAAACCAAATGATTGGAGTTTGCTCACACCAGTCCCATGACTGACCCAGAGTTTTATTTTGTTTTGTTTTCCCTAAACTCTTGGGTGCCCAAATTTGTACGGGCAGTCAAGTAGTCAGGATTTTACAGATAGACTTGGAGAGCTTGGAGCAGGAGGCTTCAGGACTTATATAGCTATTGTTTATTTCCGTTGTGATGCAAGGGTTGTACTCTGATAATGGTATTGTATGCATATACTGCTTTTGATTTCAAGTTATGTGATATATTATATTTTATTCGTTCCGCTGTGAGATTCGTGTCACTCTGATGTTGTGTTCTTCTTTTTCTTCTTCTATTCTAATTTTCTATCTTATCTATCCTCACCCTCTAAATTCTTTCATTAACTATTCGGTAATTGTCGACCCTTGATGTTCGATATGTGTTGTATATCGGATAATCAAGGTCGTCTTTTCCCGGGTCGTTACAGTTGGTATCAGAGCTGAAGGTTAGGTGATTTACCTTGGCTCTGTGGCGTGACTCAGTAGAGATGGGGTTAGTAATGCCCTAGACTGAGTTTGAGTGTATATATAATAGTGAACGTATTTGTTATTTTATATAAAATGATTTTATACCGTGGAGATTTATTGGTTGAGTCGTTTATGAGTTCTAGTCGATCAGTTTGATCCACTGTATCGATAGGAGTTTATAAACACTTGAATACGATGGGTCGACACGATATGTTTTGAAAAAAAGGGTAAATGAAATAATTTTACCCAAATTATATTTTGATATAAGCAAAGTATAGATATTTGAAATTATTATAGTATATTGGATGTGTTGGTTGTGATTATAATCGAATAAGATTATAAAATGTGAAATGGTTATGTAAATAACAAATCAAAATTCATATAAGTGAAATATATGAAATCAGATGAATTAAATCTGAATTTAAGTTCAGAATTGGAATTAAAATTGCTAAAATTTGAATAAGCGTTGTAAATGGAATTAAATTGAATGTATGTGAATTTTAAAATACTGGGAGATTTTAAATTTGTTACAAGCATTGAAAAGGGATATTTTGAAATGAATTTCAAAATGAAAATGTCTAAAAATGGGTTTTGAAAGTGCTATAGTATTGAACTCACTTCGATAGCTGGAAAATAAATTCCGATGTTGATCCGGACATCATCGGTGCTCATTTTCGAGTTTGTAAGTGACGGATTACTACCAAAGATTTTGTTTTTGAATTGTTTTGAGAAACCGAGTTGTTTTGATATTCCAAAGGGATATTTGATTTTTGGAAAAGGCAAAGCTATTTGAAACTCCCAGGTACAGATTATTGAAATAAACACAAATTAAATAGAAATTTGTGAAAGCAAATTTGAAATTGAATTGAAGGCAGTTCAGTGGAAATTGAGTTGAATTGAAATAGAATGGTATCAAGTAGAATTGGACTAGATTAGAGATAATCTGGGATAGAAATGGATGGTTGAACAAGAAATTTGAATTGAGATTGGAATTGCAGTTTGATTGAAATTTGGCTTGGTTATAAGCGGATGGTCGTGTTGAAGATAAAAGTGATTGGGAGTTTGATTGGGATGATAGTGGTATATGCTAAATTGATAGAAGAGTTGGATGCCCGACAAAAAAGGTACACATTCATATGAGTTTGATGAGATTTATGAGCCTGTTTGGCAAGCTACTTGGCTGTTTGATTTTCTTTTGGGTTGAAGAAGGCCTAGGGAGGCGAGTTGGAGTTTGAGCTATTGACCAGTACAAAGGAGGTGCTGGCGAAATTTTTCACAAATTTCGAGTTATAGAAAATTTTCAGAATTTTTGAAAATTTTCGTTTATAGAAATAAATTAATAAATTAATTAGAATAGATTGGTTTAGTGAAATCAGAGTAACCAAATAATTTTAACCTAGTTATAAAGTTCATTTTTCTACCTTAGCAATTTCGAGGACGAAATTATTTTAAGGGGGAAAGAATGTAACGGCCCAGATTTTTTGACCATTTAGTTTAATATTTAAAAATGTTTTATTGTTTTGGAATTTTAAATGGTTTAATTTCAATAATTTTGAATATTTTATTTTATTCCGAAATGGTAGAAATTTAGTGGATCTGCAATATAATGTGAACTGGCAGTATAAAAGGATAAATTTTTAATTTAAAATAGTACGTTTACAAAGGATGTAGTAGCTAACGAACTCGGTTTTCGATGAAATCAGTTTCATTAAATCCGAAATGATGAAATTAGGTAACCAACCAAGTTACGTCAAAAATGGCATCCGTATGTGGAAAAGAAAAAATAAAAGGCCAAAATTTGAACTAAATTTTGACGGTAATTGGAATTTGCTAATGCTAACGGCAAAACTGGAACCTGAGACCTATCCAGGAAAATTCTAAACATAGGATATTAGCTATATATGAAATCTGGGAAAATCCTATAACGGATATAGAAAGTTATTAATGAAACAAAATTTAAATAAATTATTTGAAAATCTAAACGAACTCCGATTTTTGATTTGAATACATAGGATTGAAGTACGTTAAAAACCGGACCAGATGGTGGAAGAATTTCTGAAAACCGTTATCGTTTGATACTCTAACATGAGACCGGAAGGTGTTGAAACTAACACAAAACACTATTTTGAATTTGAATTTAAATTATTTGAAAGTTCAAACAAATTCAAAATTGATATATTTTTATATAGTATTGAAGAGCAAGAAAAATTGAACAACATGGTTGAAAAAGATTTTGGATAAGGTATCAATAAGTAAGTCAAATTAACGTCTGAATAGGGTTGAGAAAACACACTTTACTATTCATAAATTATTAAATTTATTTATAATTTAATTAATTTAAGGATTAATCCTAGCCATCCATTTTCGACCGTTGGATTCGCGCCACCTCAGCAATCCATGTGACTCCTTCGGCTATAAATAGCCCCCCCCCCCCCTTTCATTTTAAACTCACTCCTCCTCCTCCTCTTTCAAGCTTTGGCAATGGCAGAAATAATAATAAAATATTAGGAAATAGGGAAAAGGGAAGGAAGGGAGAAAGGAGGGCAAGACAGGGAGCTAGGGACTCTTAGGCAGAGGCTTAGGCTTCGCGGGGTAAGTTTTTAAATAATATTTATTTATTTATTTATTTGTGTAATATATATATATATATATATATATATATTATAATTAAAATAGAATTTGTAAAAATAAATATCAGAACATTCTAAGGGTGACAGAGAGGATAGTGTCTAAGGCTTGAGTTTGGAAAATATAGTTTCCTGCTCTCCCTGGCTATCCCTAACTGATCCGACGGATGGGATGATTAATTTAAATTTAAATTTAAAATTTAATTTGAATTTAATTTGAATTTAAAACAGACCAGGGGCATTTTCGTAATTTTTAACCATAAACTTTAAAAGCTTATAACTTTTTCAAAACAAGTCGGATTTCCACGAAATAAGGACCGTTGGATTCTTATCGGAAAATACTTTAAAATGAGTGGAAGCAGATTTTTGATCAGGGTTAAAAATTTTAAGTTATAATTAAATGAATATTTTTTAATATTTTATTTGAAAATTAAATTTAATTAATATTAAAATGGTTTTTCAATTTTAAAAAAAAATTGGATATGGCTAGAGATGGGAAAGTATGATTTTTTAGAAGGGCAGGGAAGGTAATTTGGCTAATAACGCAATTAGAAATTAATTAAGATAAAAATAATTTAATTAATTTAATTAAATATATATTCATTTAAATTAGGTAAATATTGTAAATAGCATAACTTTTGCATACATTAACGAAATTTAACGAAACAGGATCCGTTGGGATCGTATGGACAAGCACTACGCAATGGAACTGACCGCAAGTGGATTGGAGCTCGTTTGGATTTATGGCAAAATTAAACGCCTGAACCAAATCAATGACCGATTATCGTTATTCAACGATAAACCATCCAATGTGAGTAAATCTCACTAACTCTGAACACTTTATATTTCTCTAAAGTATTTTTAGAATTGGTAAATATTGGATGATTTGCTGTGTATTGGCTGTTTGGTTGAACTGCTAGTCAGTTGATTGAAAATATCGATAACGATATATATAAATCGTATCGAAATATTGATTCTGTTTATCAGAATATTTTACCTCCATGTTATTTATGTTGACTGACATCTGTGGATGCAGGGAAACAGGTCGGAGGAATCCAACTGGATTCCTCAACATTTATTTACCGTTTTTCATATATTCTGATATATGATGTGTTATATCATCTGTTGTTGAACCTGTGTGTTTGGATGATGATTGAACCTTTTGATTTGGTATTTTTATACCATAAGTGATACTAGAAAGTGAAAAGGGATTTTCAAAGTTTATTTTGAAAATAAATTATTTATATAAAATCAATAGATTTTATATATAAAAGGAAGAGAATTTCATGAGAGAAAATGATTATAGAATCAAAGCCTTTGTTAAAAAATAAATATTGGTGAAATCAAATAGAAGGGAAAATATTGGTGAAATCAAATAGAAGGGAAATATTTGTGAAACGATTACAAATAGAAATAAAAAGGGAAACATTCGTAAAAGTATTTACAAATGGAATTGAAAAGGGAATATTCATGTAGGGAATAAAGAAAAGTTGAAAGAAGTACTTATTTGTTAAATAAATAGAAAAGTTAAAAGAAATATTTATTTGTTGAATAAATAGAAAAGTTAAAGGGAATATTTATTTGTTAAATAAATAGAAGCGGAAAGAGAATAGTTATTTGTTGAGTAAACGAATAGAAAAAGAATCTATTCAAGGGAGGTAATTCAAAGGAATTATTCCAAAGGAATTATTCAAAAGAGAAAAGTCAAAGGGATTAATCCAAAAGAGTTAATCAACTAGAGTTAAACCGTTGGAGTTAAACTGTTGGAGTTAAACAGTTGGAGTTAAACTGTTAGAGTTAAACAGTTGGAGTTAAACTGTTGGAGTTAAACTGTTAGAATTAAACCGTTGAAGTTAAACTGTCAGAGTTAAACCGTAAAGTTAAACAGTTAGAGTTAGTTAGTTAGAGTTAACCAGTTAGAGTTATTCAGTTAGAGTTATCCAGTTAGAGTTATTCAGTTAGAATTAACCAGTTAGAGTTAATCAGTTAGAGTTAATCGTTTTGAGTCAAATCGAACTAGAGTTATTCAAATATAGTAATCGAATAAGGGTTAATTGAATATTAGTTATTTAATTAGAATTGATCGAATCTAATTATTCGAGATAGAGTTAAAAATAGACAAAGTTATTTAAGGATGAATTTCCATTTAGCACGACTGCTAGCGTAATTCGCAGGGCTGCAGATAGCCTACGGCGGTCGGATGTTTCCTGGGGGAATCAGGCGTAACCATTGTGATCGCTGCGATCTAGAGTCAAGCAAATGGTGTTAAATCAAATAGTAATTAATCAATAGAAGTTAATTAAGTCGAGTTAGTCGAGTATTAGTAAATTAAGTAGGGTTAGTCAAAAAGGGAATTAATCGAATATCACCTATTCGAAGTAGAGTTATCGAATATAGTTTATTCGAGAAGAGTAATCGAATATAGTTCGTTCGAAGTGTGTTAAATCGAATATAGTTATTCGAAGGAGAGAATTATCGAATATGGTTTATTCGAAGTGAGATTTTTCGAATATTAGTTATTCGAAGAAAAGGATTATCGAATATTAGTTATTCGAACAGGGGAATCGAATATAGTTTATTCGAAAGAGAATTATTGGATAGTGATTATTCGAGAGTGAATCATACATGGAAATTCGATTATATCGAATCAAGGGAAGTAATGTTTACTTTCCGTTTCAAATCAAGTTTTAATTATCTGTTAACAAAGTAGTTGGTTGTTTATTTATCCAAATTAAGATATGGAAATATATTTAAGTTAACATATTTTGAAAGCATGGAATTATAACATTTATAGTTATAATCAAATGATTCAGTAAAGGAAGTGGATTCATAAACAGAATCCGAAAGTTCGCAAGGAAGTTTCTTAAAGAGTGAAGTTTGAACTTTGTCTATTTCGAAGTTAGAAATGTTGTTCAGTTAAGGTCTGAGAGGTAATTATACCCCAACTTGATTGACTTCGTTTTTAACTAAGAAGTGGATAAGGTTCGAGAGTGAAAGGGGTTAAGTGAATTTAGTTAATGAGCGAAATGGATGGTGTTGGCATAGCGATGTTTATTCAAACATCAGTTTAAACCCAATGAAGGAGATTTGGAAATGTCTTCCAAATGAAAATCAGAAATATTTTCTGAATATAGGAAATGAGAAATGGAATTGTTTTCCATTGTTAATAACGTATATTTTCTAAATATAGTAAATAAGAAATATAGGAAAACAAGAATAAGGAAAAGGGTAAATTTATGATAATTTGATGATGAATGATGATTGATCGATAGAATTTCCATCTGGAAATAATATCGTTGTTTGCACACCGACATGTTTTTATTTGATAGTTAAATCACCGACTATCAAAGTTTTGACCATTTTAACGTTGTTAATATGGAGAGACCGGTCGGATTATTATCCAGAGAACCACTCCGTATTGGCATAAGCGTTGCGAATCAAGTATGCTGAATATATTGAAGACGGAGTTATGCAAGGGCTATCCTATTTACAGAATAGTGCCTTCGGTTTGTCCAGTCCCAGGACAAACGTGAATGGACGAATGTCTGACAGAGTATATTCAAAGGATCGCGTAAGTTGATCTCTTCAAACGTACTTACGTTTGGTGGCGGAGGAATTCGTTTCTCTTAGCTGTATACCCGTGGTATTTTTGGTGAAATCAATTTGTGATTTGGCGGGTATGACGATGTGGCATTCAAAGTAATGGAGGTGGGATCTGTCAAAAGATACGTTATGACCTCAAGCCTCATCCACCGGGAAATGACAAAAATCGGTCAGGCAGCATGGCTATGTGGGTCGCACCCATTAGGATGTATGATCACCTATCTAGAGAAATTCCTTTTGTTCTTAAATCTATCGATGCTGTCCCTTATCGGGAGACGGTTACTGATCCCAACCGCTGGTGATATACATTCGATAACTCAAGCGAAATGAGTGGTCGGTCATGTGTGGGCCGGGTTGCAAGATGTTCTTGTTGAACCCAGTGTATTTTCCTCTAGAGATACACGTTCGGAAGGTGGTCCCATACCTTGTCAAGTTGGAATCCAATATTCAATAAGTGCCTGCGAGTTTGATTGTATATTATATATGTAGAGCGTGAGATGCAAGCGTTCTACTATATTTTAATTACTTGTGATTAGACATTATTATAATATCAGATAATATATGATTTCCAAAGTGTTTTGGGTTATCGTAAGGTAAAAGCCATCCGTATTTATGAGTGGATTGGTCTTACGATTATCTTTTCTTTTGAAAAGGATTTTGAAAAGTTAAACCAAATGATTGGAGTTTGCTCACACCAGTCCCATGACTGACCCAGAGTTTTATTTTGTTTTGTTTTCCCTAAACTCTTGGGTGCCCAAATTTGTACGGGCAGTCAAGTAGTCAGGATTTTACAGATAGACTTGGAGAGCTTAGAGCAGGAGGCTTCAGGACTTATATAGCTATTGTTTATTTCCATTGTGATGCAAAGGTTGTACTCTGATAATGGTATTGTATGCATATACTGCTTTTGATTTCAAGTTATGTGATATATTATATTTTATTCGTTCCGCTGTGAGATTCGTGTTACTCTGATGTTGTGTTCTTCTTTTTCTTCTTCTATTCTAATTTTCTATCTTATCTATCCTCACCCTCTAAATTCTTTCATTAACTATTCGGTAATTGTCGACCCTTGATGTTCGATATGTGTTGTATATCGGATAATCAAGGTCGTCTTTTCCCGGGTCGTTACACCATACCTTGTCATAGTTGGAAAACCAAATACCCAATACGTGCTTGCGGTTTTGATTGTATATATACGTGGAACGTGAGATGCAAACGTTCCACTAGATTGTTATTTACTTGATTTAGACATTATTATAATATCAAAAGAGTTTTGATATAAAGTTGAATCAAGTGTTTGGATTTTCATAAGGGAAAAACCCGTTCCGTGTTATGCGGCGTGGTCTTATGAGATATCATTTAGTTTTCTGAACTGTTTTTAAACTGTTTACTCATACCAGTCCATGACTGACCCGGAGTTTATTTTGTTTTGTTCTACCTAAACTCTTGGGTGCCTAAATTTGTACGGGCAGTCAAGTAGTTCAGGATTTTTCAGATATATCTAAAGGAGCTTGAAGCAGGAGGCTTCAGCGTTATCTAGTTATAATGGTTCCGTTGTGTTGTAAGTATTGTACTCTGATAAGTGTATGTTATACAGTTAAGATTTTGTATTTCAAAGATGTGATATATTATATTTTGTTCCGCTGTGATGTGAGAATCTGTGTTGTTAGTTCTGTTCTTCTTCTACCTCTTTCTTCTAAAAAAAAATGTTTCGTATTTTCGTGATATTTGGGTTGGACGTATGATGTATATAGTCAACTCTGATGTTATGGATTTACGGGCCATTACAGTTGGTATCAGAGCTTAGGTTGAGCGAATACCTAGGCTTGTTGGAATGTGCTCATTAGAGATAGGATCAGCAGTATCCTAGAATGAGTTGAGTGTATATATATACGAGAGAGCGTATTTGTATTTGATATAAAAACTGTTTTATATTGTGTTGACTAGTCTGTTGAGTGGATTATAAATTTTGGTCGAATCGTGGGACGCCACGATGTCGATAGGAGTTTATAAACATTTGAACAGAAGATTGGACACGATATTGTTTTAAATAGTTAAGTTGATTGTTAGGATTATAATCAAATTAGATTATAAGAAATGAAATAGTTATATATAACCAATGAAATTTGTATATGAAATCAAATATACAAATGTGATAAATTGAAATTGAATTCCAACCAGAATTCAGAATTTAAAATCCTGGGATTTTGGAAAATATTTTTCTAAATGGATTTTGAAAGAAATAAAGCACTGAACTCATTCAGTGACTGGAAAATAATTCTGATGATGGTCGCAACATCACCAGTGTTCATTTTCGAGTTTCTAAGTGATGAATTGCTGCCTTAGAAAAGTTTTGATGGGATTTGTTTGAAAAGAAACAAGTTGTTTGAAAATTCAAATGTTTTGAATTTGAGATAGATATAAATATATGTATATATTTATATGACTTCAAAGGAATTTTGAAATGGGAAATGGGAATATAGATTTCAAATAGAAGTAAAATAAAGGAATTTGAATATATATATATATAATTCAAATAGAAGTGAAATAGAATTTGAATTCAAAGGAATTCAAATAGAAATATATGGCTTTGTTGTTGTTGTTGTTGAATTTGAATTCAAAGGAATTCAAATAGATTTGAATAAAGAAAAGTCAAATAGAGATTTGAATATTAGATTTCAAATGGAATTTGGTTAAATAGAATTTCAAATAGAATATAAAGTGGAGGTTGAATATTAGAATTCAAAGGAAATATAAAGTTTGAAATAGGATTTGAATTCAAAGGAATTTAAATAGAAATGGAATTCAAAGGATTTCAAATAGAAATTGAACAAAGGAATTTAAATAGAAATCGAATAAAGGATTTCAAATGGAATTTGAATAAGGGATTTGAAATGGATTTTGAATAAAGGATTTCAAATAGGAATTGAAAATAAGAAATTCAAATAGAATTTGAATAGAAGAAATTTAAATAGAAATTGAATAGAAGGAAATTCAAAAATAGGGTTTGAATAAAGAAATTCAAATGGAATTTGAATATTTTAGATGTAGAGGACTAGAATATTTGAAGAGAAATAGATCGGGAATATTATGTTGGAATGGATTGGATATATATTAAAAATATATCAGAATGGAGTTGAATTTATTATAAACGAAGTTAAAACGTTTATATTTATAAATATAATTAAAACGAGCTCGCCATAGCGCGGCAGTTCGTAAATTGGCGATTCGAACTTCAATTTAGTATACAGAACTCAATTGAAGTCGGAATTCTTCGAAACAAGAATCGTCGGGACCGGTTGAACAATAGTTTTCTAATGAAAGAGAAAAATCAGGATTTCGTCGTATAGATTTTGAGATAGGTCAAAATCAAATTTCAAAAAGGTGCATCGCCAGAAACCATTTAAAACCACAATGGTTTATATATGTATAAGTAAGGGGATTTTTAAGGTAAATAAAATCCGAATGGCCATGAGAAAAATATAGACTTGAGTTATAAAATGAATGTGAACTCAAGTAAAGTAGATAAAATAATTTGGGAAACAATGATCATATTTCTGATTATTGAATAGAATTAACTAAATTGAAAAATAATTAGTTAAAGGAAAATTGAATCGAAATTGGGTTTTTGGATAAGTGAAAGAGATTGAGAATTTATATTCGAAATCGAATATATAACTCGAGTTGAAAATATAATTAGATTAGTCTATAATTAAGTTGACGTATATTTGAACAAGTTATATTCAAATAAAAAGGGTGAAATAGGCAAAACGGTTAATTAGCAACCTGTTAATGGGAATTTGAATGATTGAAATTAAATTTAACTTAAGTAAGTTAAATGGATCGAAATGGATAAACTGAGTAAAATCAATGTGAATATGAATTGGGAATGAATAAAGGAAAACCCAAAAGAGTTAAAAAGAAAATATATTTGTAAAGTAAATGTAAAGGAAATATATTTGTGACACAAATTCAAAGGATGTTATGTGTAAACAAATAGAAGGGGAAATATTTGTAAAACATTTACAAATAGATTCAATGGAAATATTTATTTATAGAAAATAAATTGAATGTTATAGATGAGATATTTATTTGTTAAATAAATAGAATTTAATCAAAGGAATATTCAGAAATGAATAGAAAATGGAAATCTGTTTTAACAGATAAATAGAAAAGATTAATTTATAAATAACAGTTTATAAATTAAATTAAATATTTATCATTGGATAAATGGAATATATAAGTCTGAACTTATATAGAGAAGAGATATTGGTTTTTAACACCGATAGTTTTAAATAGAAGGGGTACACAACACTTGAATAAGTGAAGTAACGTTATTAAAGAGAACATTTATAAAGTGAAGTACCGTTACGAAAAAGTAAATTTTTGTAAATGAATACACGTTATCAAGTAGGAGTTATTCGAATAGGAGAAGTCAATTAAAGATAGAAATAATCGATTAGAGTTAGAATTAACCAGTTAGAGTTATTCTAATGGAATTAATCGAGTAAAGTTATCGAATATCACTTATTCGAAGTAGTTATCGAATATAGTGTATTCGAGAGAAGAATAGTTATCGAATATAGTGTATTCGAGTGGAGAAATCGAATATTGTTCATCGAGTAGAGTTATCGAATATTATTTATTCGAAGAGCAGTTATCGAATATTGGTTATTCGAAGTTAGTTAATCTAAAGGAGTTAGTTAGTTAATCCAAAGGAGTTAGTCGAAGTTAATTTAAAGGAGTTAATCGAATATTGGTTATTCAGATAGAATTAAAGGAGTTATCGAATCGAAAGGAATTATCGAATTTGGTTATTCGGAAGGAATTATCGAATTTGGTTATTCGGAAGGAGTTATCGATTATTAGTTAATCGAAGTGAGTTATAAAATATTGGTTATTCGAAGGAGTTATCGAATTTAGTTATTCGATGGAATTAATCGAAAAGAGTTAAATCCAATAGAGTAAATTGATAAGAGTAAATAGAATAGAGTAAATCGAATATAGTTTATTCGAAGAAAGGTTTTCGAATCTAGTTATTCGAAAGAGAGATTACCGAATATAGTTATTCGAAGGGAGGAGTTATCAGATAAGGATTTATTCGAAAGAGAGTTACGTAAGGAAGTTTGAAATGTTGAGTATCAACATAAATAAGTTTTGAATGGATAAATGGGTTTATAGCACTTTTTCTACCTTAGCAATTTCGAGGACGAAATTATTTTAAGTGGGGAAGAATGTAATGACCTGGATATTTCGTCGGTAAATTTAGGATATTTAATATGGTTTAAATATTGAAATAAAATATAAAAGGAATTTTATATTTGATTATCGATTTAAAAATCGAAAATGGTTTATTTTGAATATGTATAATTATTGAAACACGAAATTGAATTTACTTGAATTCAAAATCAATACTGAAGTGGAAACAGTTCAGATAATCAATTCAAAACTCCTGTTTGAATTAGAAGAATAATATTAATTTATTTATCGAAGAATAAGTTGTCTGAAATTAATTTATATTAATTTAAATTAATATCTCCTTCAGATGATCGAATTGGACCTCGTGACATATCCCAGTGTGTCCGGAATAGGGGTATTATCCTAGAATTGACAGTCGTTGGGTTCAGAAAGGAGTTGAGAATCAGGGTGTATTTTTATTTAAAGGATACGGATTTTAAATTAATTAAAAACAAAATTTAATTAATGGCCCAAAACAAAATACGTGTTCTTCTCCATCTCCACAAAAACAAGGGCTCGCTGTTCATTTCAAACCCACCAGAGAAAAATCAAGAATAGCCTCGCTGTTCGAAATAAAACCACACCTCCTTCTATTAAATAACCAACGAAACTCCTTCTCCTTCATTTTCAGAACCGAAGCCCCACAGTTGAATCCTCTCCCTCAAAGATCGCTCCCATCTCCTCTTCTACAAATCGAGAGCCGCGAGTTCCTGGGAGGTCAACATCAAGGGCGCGAGGTCTTCTGAACTCAACGCCAGGGAAGAAGCGCGCGATTTCCGGTGGAGTTGAGGGGTTTCGTTCGAACGGGGTTTGGTGGTGCGCGACTGGTTTCTGGGCATGTGTCGAACTCGACTTAGGCTTCAGGGATTGGAGCGGTGTTGGCGTTGGCAGGAGAGGAGTCGCTCTGGGTATTGTCGAGTTCGAACTGGAAGCGGAAATAGGAAGTGCGGATCTGTGAGGTGAGGAGGGTGCGGTGCTCTGAAATCCGAAGTTCCAAGGCTTCCAGGGAGTCTGAGTGATGGTTCGAAGGGAAAACTGGAAAGAGCTCGACATCAGAAAACTGTAAAGGGGCATACACTGTTTTGGGGAGGGCGACGCAGGTTTCTGGGAGGCTTGGGAAGGTCGACGTCAACCTGGAGGCACGTCGGAGGGGTTAGTCCAGGCGTTGGTGGCCATAAGAATGAACGACAACGTAATTTGGAGGTCGACCATGAGGTGTTCGATGTAATGTCGAAGTGTATGATTGTAACAACCCGTAAAATGCGAGCCAGTTTGAAATTTTTATTTTGGCAATTTTAGCGAATTTTGATTATTTAAAATGAATTATTTTAAATAATATCGACGAGAAAATTTATTTTGAATGGAATTCGACGTATATATTATACGCGTCGTCGTTAGAATATAAATAATTATATATAATTATAAAAGGAATTGAAAATGGCGCGGTAGTTCGATAATTCGATTTCAAACTTCAATTGAATGTACCGGGTGCAAAACAATCCGGATTTTAGTGAAACCAAAAATAATGGGATCTAATTGATAATATCTTTCCAACGAATCCGAAAGATCAAAATTTCATAGTGGGAATCAAAAGATATGTCCAGTTAAAAATTCTGAATAGTCGCTATGGAATTCAGGCCCTTAAAAATAGACATTTTGCAAATAACCTCGGATTTCGACGAAACCACTTTTGTTGGATCCGCAGTGTCAAAATATTGCTAGGTTTCAAATTTCATAATTTTCTGAATCAATATGTGAGCGTGGCAAAGGAAAACGCGTTTGACCAGTTTCAGTTGATTTTAATCGACTGGAAAATGGCCATTTTTCAAACGATCTCAGAATTTGATGAAACTAGTTTTGTTAGGACCGTATCGTCAATACGAAGCTAGAAATAATTTTTCTAGAATTTTTTGGGTCCGTATGTGGCCCCGGTACTTTGAAATGTACGTTCGAATTAAATATATAAAGAATTATATTTTAAATTTGACGAAAACTTAGCGTAACGGTCGAATTAGACTGCGATACATATTCCATTGTGTTCGGAACGGGGGTAAAACGCTATGGACGACAGGCGGTGGGCCTCGTTTGGAGGTCGAAAATAAAAGTTGCTTTTTGGTGAAAAAATTAAATAATAAATTAAATAATATAAATTCTATAAAAGCCCCTCCCCCCTTATTCTTCCCGATTCAGTTTTAAATAGAAAAAAAAGGAATCGAATCGAACGACGGACGGAGGCGCGGCATCGACCACCGCCGCGACCCCCCTGGCGCGCCGCCACTAGGGCGTGGCCCCCTCTTCCTCCACCTCCCCTTCTCCTCCTCGCCGAACCCGCGTCGAACCCACCCAAACCCTCACCGCCTTCGCTGGAGCCCACCGCAACCACCAAACCACCGCGCCGCCCCTTCTTCTTCCCCCTCTCCTCTTCAATCGACAGCCGCAACCCCCCCCCCTTCCGCTCCACCTCCGACACCTGCTGGAGGGCCCACCACACTTCCGCGAGCAAGTAACCCCCTCCCTCTTATAAAAAAAAAACACTGTAAGTTTTTTTCATGTAAATTTTGTTTTTATTTATATACTTTAATTACTTTATTATTTATTTTTCAGATTAGGATTTTTAAATAAAAAAAAAGATTTGATTTTTAAAATATAAAAGATTAGTTTTTTTAAAATGAAAAGACTATATTTTTAAAACATAAAAGACGATATTTTGAGATGAGTAGTGAAGTAAAAATATAATTTTTATATAAGGAAGATAATCAAAATATGATTTTTATATTTTTAAAGTAAAAAAATATAATCTTTACTATATAAAAATATTAAAAATATGATTTTTATATTTTTAAAGTATTAAAAATATAATCTTTATAGGATAGAGAATATAAAAATATCATCTTTGTATATGTAGCGAAATAAAAATCTGATTTTTATTTTATATACGTTGAAGTAAAGTGATGATTTTTATAATGATGAAATCTATATTTTTGAAAAGGCGAAATCTTTATATAGAGAATAGCGTTATAAAAATAGAATTTTTATCTATATATTAGCAGTAAGGAAATATGATTTTTATATATTGAATAGCATAGTAAAAATTCGATTTTTAAATATATGAAGTGATTATAAAAATATGATTTTTAAATTGAAAGTGAATAAATAAAAATGTGATTTTTATTTTAAAGACATCGAAATATAAAAATGTGTGATTTCTATATGTAGTGGCTACGGGCAACAAAGGAGAAGAAAAGGTGAGAACGACGAAGATCTCTACAATAGGAGTGTCGTGGTATTGGATAGCTTTCGGTGAGAATTTCTCACTCTTCAATTTATTTTCTAGTTATATATATATACTAGGATGCAGACGGTGTTTAGTAGCACCCGACACAATCGTCCACAGACCATGGACTTGTTTGTTTGGCTGTTTGGTGATTGATTGCGATATTGGTTGGAATGTGGTTTGTGGTGTGGAAAATCGAACCGATAAATGGGTTAGGATTAGACGTGCGCCGTTATAAGGCGAAGGAGTAAGGCTAGGTTAGACTCTTACTCCAAACTTTGTGGTTTGCATAACGAAAGTGATCTGATTGATATGGGCATGGCGGTGGCCATTATTAGACCGGGGACAAGGCTAGGCCTTATCCCGTTTCTAGTATCGTGCCGTTATGCCGCCGAAATTTTCTAAAATAAGTTAGAAAAATAAAAATATCATTTTTATTAGGAATGAATAAAATAACATGTTCATTTACAAATCAAAACGATTTGTTGATGTACACCCATTTGACTGATATGGATTGGGACGATAAATTTTACACATCGCCCAACTACACAAATAAAATATGCGTTGGATTGTTTGAAACCCCACACAGGTGTTGGGATGAAATTTGAAGTTCACTCATCCTGATTGATTAAATATGTCGATCGATTGATTGACAGGCTGTTATAAGCGTCAGATATCTATATTTGATGCCTATACAGTGTAGTGCACTTTGGTTGATGGTTGATTATTTTTCAAAGCTATTATATACATGTGTTGTATGGAATCCATATAATTAACATTATATGGTGATTGATTGGGCCTCATTCCAATCGGGGAAATAATGAATATTATAAAAGAAAATTCATATGTTGAATATAAAAATAGTCATGTGTTGACGATGTTCATGTGTTGAGTGAAATATTTTATATAATAAAATTTACATCTTTATCATATTTAATATTAGAACTACTTCCCAGTAGAAGTCTAATTAAAAAATCAAACGATAGATACCATAGTTTTATAAAATATTTTACATAACAAAAATAGTGATGTGTCGACAGTACTCATGTGTTGAGATTAGTCGTGTGTTGAAAGAAATATAGATTCATGTGTTGAATAGAACAAATATTCATTTGTTGAATAGAATAACGAATTATTGAAATATAAAGCCGTGTTGATTAGAGATGCGTTATTTTGACGCGAACAATGTTTATATCGATTTTATTCATTTTAAAATGAATATTGAAAAGTGATTTCGAAATCGAATATTTCGAAATGAATTGAATTGAAAACGATTTCGAAATGAATTGAATTGAAAACGATTTCGAAATGAATTGAATCGAATATTTCGAAATGAATTGAATTGAAAACGATTTCGAAATGAATTGAATTGAAAACGATTTCGAAATGAATTGAATTGAAAACGATTTCGAAATGAATTGAATCGAATATTTCGAAATGAATTGAATTGAAAACGATTTCGAGATGAATTGAATTGAAAACGATTTCGAAATGAATTGAATTGAAAACGATTTCGAGATGAATTGAATTGAAAACGATTTCGAAATGAATTGAATTGAAAACGATTTCGAAATGAATTGAATTGAAAACGATTTCGAAATGAATTGAATTGAAAACGATTTCGAAATGAATTGAATCGAATATTTCGAAATGAATTGAATTGAAAACGATTTCGAAATGAATTGAATTGAAAACGATTTCGAAATGAATTGAATTGAAAACGATTTCGAAATGAATTGAATTGAAAACGATTTTGAAATGAATTGAATTGAAAACGAATTCAAATTGAATTGAAATGAATTCAAATTGAATTAAAATTTGAATTGAATAGAAATGAATTTTAAAACGAATTTATAAAGAAGAATTCAATTTTGATTTGAATTGAAAAGAAAGTTGAAATTGCTTTTGAAACAATTTTAAAACGATTTATAAAATTCGTTTTAAATAGAAATCGACGAAATATATATTATATATATTTTATATATAATATAATGGCCTGAATAGAACGCGCCGCGCCGCGGCAGTTCGTGAATTTCGACCATTTATTTCAAGCGGACATTGCGGGAGATCCGACTGTCGGATTCTCCTAAAACCGGAACCGTTGGGTTCGTATCGAAAAGAGCTTTCCAATGAATATTAGAAATTTGAAATCTAACGGTTGGATTTGGAATTATGTCCAAATCAAATTCGAAAAAGGTCGCTATAAGTGCAGTTCGATGGCCGTTGATGGAAATCGACTGTACGGGCCTTGATAAAATTATTAAAAATATCTATAATTTGTGTAAAATTATAATATGTGAATTGGAAAGAATTGGGCTGGAAAATTCCACATTTGAATAGGAAAAAATAGATTTCTATCGAAATGAACTAGTTTTGAACTAGAATTAAAATCAATTTATTTTTGAAATAAATAAATTGAATTTGAAAGTGATTTTGAAAATAATCAATATTTCCAATACGTGAATTGGACTGGAGTTGAATCGAAATTATCTTCGGAATATTTCGATGTTGGATTTCGTGACCATACAGATATTGTTATGGGAATTTGAAAGATATATTTTATATCGTTATTTCCAATACGATATTTGTTGGTTTTAGAATTTGATATTGAATATAAGCCGGTATATTTTCTATTCAGAGCCTTGTATTTAATATCAAATGTGATTTGGGTTTATCGTGAATCGTGTTTTAGATAACATTGGTTCTTTAACCCAGTTAAAGGCAAGATATCGATTTCTGAAAAGATTAAAACTAAGTGGAGTTTTAATGAATCTTTAATTAGATTTGAACGTGAAATGGTAATTAATTTTACCGATAACACCGTGGTGTTAGATATGGAGTATCACCAGTTTTGCTCCATGGGATATATAGGTTGGGATTGGGAAATAAAACAAATAATTACTTCGGTGTGGTTCGCTAATCCCGACTAGTTTGAAATGATATCCAAAGGAAGATTATAGGATAAATTTAGAAGAATTTATCTTTGATAAAATTAATGGGAACATTTCCCTAAGAATGTGATTTTGTGAATAAAAGAATATTCTGAATTGGAATGAGGCGTTCGTTGTGTTTGTGTAACATTTGTTTATCATATACGTGGGTTATTCAGAAAGGCCGGGTTTATACCCATTCTGAATAATCGATTCGACGAGATGTCGAAGATGAAGACGGTGGTCGAAGACTGGAAGTCTTCACATCGTTTGGGTGATTACTGATGATCTTGATTGGGCTGTACACCCAGGATGAGGGAAACAGTTGGTGATCGTCCAGACGTACTTGGAGATGGATGGATATGCGAGGAAAGTGCCTTCGGTTTCATTCAGACCCAGAACGAACTTGTAAATGGATTGTGTGTCTGACATTGGATTTTATTCTGTGTTGATTGATCTCTATTAAATATACATCTGTTTGGCGGCGGAGAATTTATTCTCTTGCTTAACGCCCTTCTCTGAAACGTACGAGCTCAGAGGTTGTATATCGATGGACATCAGTCGCATGGAGTGGATTGCCAATGTGGCACGCGTAAGTGGCAATTGATCAAGGCTTCTGTTGAAAAGCAAAGTCTTGTGGTTGATGATCAAAGCACGGCCTGTGTGGCGTAGCTTTGTGTATAACGTGAATTCGCGAGCCTCACCTCTCGGTATGAGTCAAAAACGGGATAGTGACTGCAGGGAGAGCACGACGTTTCTTTCTAGCTAGGGTGGTGTCAGTGACCTACCAGCCCTGACATTTATATACTTTTCACCTGTGTGGTTGTTGGAATGCGAGGCGCCTCGGATATAGGTCTGTAAGGACCGGGAAACGTGTGTTCAGGAATTGCCAATCCTCAAAAGTAAGAGAGGACCGGCCCTGAAGATCCAAGGATCATAGTGGGGTCCTGAGACATTTGCTAGAGTGTCTCGAATCGGAGAGGAGCTTGCCCCTTGCCTCGGCTCATGATGGAATCCAATTTCCAATACGTGATATTGCGGTTTTAATTGTAGAACTAGTATGGCGACATGATATATGGTACCCATGCCGTCTATGATTGATATTTATGATTGAAAATGTTTTGACACTATACACTTATTATAGTATCAAATGATTTGTTTTAAACGTACCAAGCATGTTTGGCTATTATAAGGGAAAACCCTATCCTCCGGCTTGCGTTGCATTGTGTGATGGGACCTGGGTCTTATAATAGCTTCATTTTTCTAAAGAGCATTGCGTTGTTTTGTTATATGCACTAGTATTCTTGGGAGGAAACCCGTTCCGTGTTATACGGCGTGGTCCCTTGAATTACTCTCTTTTAAAGTAAAGTTTTAAATAACTGTTTTAGTTCTCACACCAGTCCCATGACTGACTTGGAGTTTATTGTTTTGACCTAAACTTTGGGTGCCCCTATTTTCCACACGGGCAGCTAGTAGTTTTGGTTTTGCAGATTTATATTCACAGGATCCTGATTTACAGCTGGAACGATGCTCGGAAAGCTCTGTATCCGTGTATTATTTTCAGTTGTGTTTTGTATATTTTTCCGCTGCTATGTAATTTATTGTAATCTCTGATAGTTATCGAATGTAATTTATTCATTTATACTCTGTATATTCTTGTATCTGATGGAATTATTGTAATAACAATGAAATGTTCTTCCGTCTGCGTTCATTTGTGTGTTGTTCTCAAAGTATCCGCGCTTTCCTTCACGGGAAAGTTACGGGTTCTCTCAATGGTGCAAGAGTTAAAGCTGTTTGCAGTAATAATCAATAAGGTAATTAAATAAATTATTTAGTTCATAATTAATTTGTTTGGTATAGTAGTTAATATAATTGAAAAATCATTGATCGATAAATATAAAATAGGTGTACGATAAATTCATTTGAGATTATTCAAGTAGAGGCTAGCCAAGACAATTCAAAAAGATGGATATTCGAAGATAAAATATCACGGTGAGTAATCCTCACTCACCATTTAATTAGAATTATTTCTAGTTGTTAAAAATAATTGCTATGCTTGTTTAAATATTGTTTGGTTGATTTAAAATATATATTAGTTATTTAGGACTATTATATATATATATATATTGGGTTGATGATTGGTTGGATTCCCGCAGTTTCATTAGCGGATCCCCGCAGTTTCATAGCGGATGATTACCCTATACGCCCCACGCTATGATTAGTGGATGACCTTCTATACCGCGATATCCTGCCTCGAAGCAGGATGGGTATTACTATGTTGACTAACGTCTGTGGATGCAGGAAAAAACAGGTTGGAGGAATCCAACTGGATTCCTCAAAATATATATTATCTGTTGTTTGTTTGATATCATATATGATGTGATAAAAATCAAATGATTGAAAATTGGCTGATTTGATTGTTTAAATATCACTGAGGCTTGGGATATTGATTTATAAAATTATCAAAAAGGGTATTTGAAATTTAAAAGGGGAATTCTATTGTTATAAATAGAATTTGAATTTTAAATGAAGTATAGAAACATTAACTTGTTTTGAATACATATGAACAAGGAATCGAATTTATAAACTTTGTTTATAAATGGAAATATGGAATTTGAATCGAATTTATAAACTTTGTTTATAAATGGAAATATGGAATTTGAATCGAATTTATAAACTTTGTTTATAAATGGAAATATGGAATTTGAATCGAATTTATAAACTTTGTTTATAAATGGAAATATGGAATTTGAACCGAATTTATAAACTTTGTTTATAAATGGAAATGTGGAATTTGAATTGAAGTTATAAACGTTATTTATAAATAATGCCGAGAATTCAAATGGACCTTGAATATAAGGAATTAAACTATTGATTTGAATATAGAAATTCAAACGGACTTTAAACTATTGATTTGAATATAGAAATTCAAACGGACATTAAACTATTGATTTGAATATAGAAATTCAAACGGACTTTAAACTATTGATTTGAATATAGAAATTCAAACGGACATTAAACTATTGATTTGAATATAGAAATTCAAACGGACATTAAACTATTGATTTGAATATAGAAATTCAAATGGACTTTAAACTATTGATTTGAATATAGAAATTCAAACGGACTTTAAACTATTGATTTGAATATAGAAATTCAAACGGACATTAAACTATAGATTTGAATATAGAAATTCAAACGGACTTTAAACTATAGATTTGAATATAGAAATTCAAACGGACTTTAAAATATAGATTTGAATATAGGAATTCAAATAGACTTTGAATATAGAATTTGAAAAGAGAATTCAAATAGATTTGAATATAGTATTTCAAATGGAATTTGAAAAGAGAAATTCAAGTAGACTTTGAAAATAGAATTTGAATAATAGAATTCAAATGGAGTTTAACTATGGAATTTGAATATAGAAATTTAAATAGACTTTGAATATAAAATTTGAACTATAGATTTGAATATAGAAATTCAAACGGACTTTTTATTATAGGATTTTAATAAGAGAAGACAATAGAATTTGATATATAGAAATTGAATAATAGAAGCGAATTGGAGTTTGAATATAGAATTCAAATATTAAAAGGAGAAATAGACTAAAGAAATAATTAACGAATTGAGTTAAAACGATTTGGTATAGTTAAATAGATTGGGCAGGTATAGATACAAGAGACAGGTATGGAATAAGTATAGAAGTGAAATAAATAGAATGCCCGACAAAAAGGTACGTATTTAATTCATATATGAGATTTTATGCGCCGTATCGGCAAGCCGCTTGGCTTTTTCTTTTTCTTTTTGAGATGAGAAGGACCGGGAAAGCTATTTGAAATTTCCCGATGCTCCCGGTACAAAGGAGGTTATGGCGAATTTTTCCGGGAATTTAAGGAGATAGAATATTTTTAAGATAATTTGATAGTTAGAAATCAACATATCAAATTATATAGAAGTCGATAAGGAAACGAACTTAGAAATAGAATAGTATAATCAAAAAGGAAGTATAAGAAAAAAATCTAGTAGAATAGAAAGAGAAAATGTATATGTGTTTAAAGGTGAATAATCAGTTGTATAGTATTGATTATTCGAGTAAGTAGTCTTGTCTGTTTTGACGTTAAATGTTATTCAGTCAAGGTCTGAGAGGTAATTATACCCCAACTTGGTTGATTTCATGATATACCGATAAGTAGCAAGATTCAGGCTCGAAGATCAATGTGGAATAAGAATTAGTTAAATACTGTATTTGGGTTGTCGTAACGATGTTTTACACAACATCTGTTTTAACCCAAATATGTGCAAAGCTTGGAAATAGAATAATGAATATTTCCTAGTATAGAAAATAAAGGAAGGCGATATATGAAAATGTTTTCCAAATAACGTATAAGGCCAATATGGTTATTGAAAATATTTGGTTAACAAATATTGATAAAGAAATAGAAAAGAGATTTAATTAATGGAATATTAATTAAAGGTTCAGTGATTGTTGGATGTTTGGATGAACACTTGTTTTATTCGATAGTTAAATCATCGACTATCGAAACACTTGTTTTATTCGATAGTTAAATCACAGACTATCGAAGTTTTGACCATCGTTGTCAATATGGAGAGACCGGTTGGATTATTATCCGAAGAACCACTCCATATCGGCAGTAGCGTGCGAATCAGATTATATAAAGAAAATCGAAGACGGAGTAGAGTGCAAGGACTTTTTCTATTAATAGAAATAATGCCTTCAGTTCATCCTGTTCCTGGGTGACTGATATGGATGAATGTCTGACAGAGTATTTCCAGACGAGCACGTATAGTGATTTCTCCAACCGTACCAAGAGTGGAAGCGGAGAAGGAAACTTCTTTTAGCTAACACGTAATGTACTGTTGAGGACGTCAATCGGTGATTTGATGGATTTGACGATGTGGCATTCGAAGTGAATCTGGTGTGATGATAAAGCGTAGCTTCTAGCCTCATCATCCGGTAAATGACAGAAATCGGGCAAGCAGCATGGCTATGTAGGTCGCACCTATTAGGGTGTAGAATCACCTGATCTAGAGTTTCATTTACTTCTAAAAATCTATTGTCGATGCTGTCCCATTCGGGAAACGGTTGCTGATCCCAATCGTTGGTGATATACATTCGATACACTCAAGCGAAATGAGTGGTCGGTCGTGTGTGGCTGAGTTGCAAGATGTTCTTGTTGAACTCGGTGTATTCTCCTCTAGAAATATACCTGCGGAAGGTGATTCCATACCTTGTCATAGTTGGAAAACCAAATACCCAATACGTGCTTGCGGTTTTGATTGTATATATACGTGGAACGTGAGATGCAAACGTTCCACTAGATTGTTATTTACTTGATTTAGACATTATTATAATATCAAAAGAGTTTTGATATAAAGTTGAATCAAGTGTTTGGATTTTCATAAGGGAAAAACCCGTTCTGTGTTATGCGGCGTGGTCTTATGAGATATCATTTAGTTTTCTGAACTGTTTTTAAACTGTTTACTCATACCAGTCCATGACTGACCCGGAGTTTATTTTGTTTTGTTCTACCTAAACTCTTGGGTGCCTAAATTTGTACAGGCAGTCAAGTAGTTCAGGATTTTTCAGATATATCTAAAGGAGCTTGGAGCAGGAGGCTTCAGCGTTATCTAGTTATAATGGTTTCGTTGTGTTGTAAGTATTGTACTCTGATAAGTGTATGTTATACAGTTAAGATTTTGTATTTCAAAGATGTGATATATTATATTTTGTTCCGCTGCGATGTGAGATTCTGTGTTGTTAGTTCTGTTCTTCTTCTACCTCTTTCTTCTAAAAAAAAATGTTTCGTATTTTCGTGATATTTGGGTTGGACGTATGATGTATATAGTCAACTCTGATGTTATGGATTTACGGGCCATTACATCTACATTCGTTGTTTAGATCACAAGTATAAAGATGATATATTCCTTTATTGGTGTAGTATTTCTTGCCAACAAAGAAATTTATATTTATTATGTTATTTACATTCAATTTTATTTGACGATGTTCATTATTAATTTACATGAGCAAAATATACAACATTGCATACTTGTTAATATACACACCTATACATATTTGTGAAAGACTAAACAATATATATATATATATGATTATATATATAGAAAAATATATAAAAAGATCATTTTATTCTTCTCCAAAAATTAAATCAAATAGTATTTTATATTTTTACAGGAGTTCGAACAAGTACAAAATAAACTAGCAAAACATTATTTACCTATTTATACACATACACGTTATTTACCTATTTATACACATACACGTAATGGTCAAGAAATCTTTAACCCAATAATATATATATATATATATATATATATACGTTCTAGGAATTTTCCTCAATTTATTATTTTTAATTTAAATAAATTACTGAATTTATCCATAACAAACTGTATTAAAACGCAGTCGAAAACCGGGACATTACAGAATAAATCTTTTAATTAAGATTATTACAGTTTTCAATTATATTTAATAATTGGAATAAGATGAAATGTGAGTTGGGTTTATTTTGAACTATGTTTTTAAGCGACATTTGTTCTTTAACCCAACTGATAGTGAAAATATGATTTGGAATTTATAAATCTTTTATTAAGATTTAATGAAGATTTTTCCAAAGTAAATTTCCCAATTTAATATATTAAATTGGAATTGAATGGAATTCGAATGAATAATAACCGAGATAAGCTTCTGTAAAAGGAGACTGATACTATATATGGAATTTAAGAGGCCTTGCCGTTATTCCATTTATATTTTTGGCCGGATACGGAAATTTATAACGATTATATATTGATTTGATTTCTGTGAAGATTCCATATATATGGAAGATGATTTCGGGTTTACCATGAACTATGTTTTAAATGACATTAGTTCTTTAACCCAGTTAAAGATAAGATTAATTTCTTAAATTTAAATAAACATTGAATAATGATTTTTGATATTTAAACCAAATTGGGGTTTTAATAAATCTTTAAAAGAAAGATTTAAGGACAAATTTAAAGAATTTTTCTTAGAATATTCTGAATCGGAATGAGGCGTTGGATGTGTTTTTATAGTACTTGATTTTTATTGTAATAACCCGGAAATCCAAGCCAATTTAATTTTTTTTATTTTGGCTATTTTAACGAATTTTGATTTTTTAAAATGAATTATTTTAAATAGTAACGACGAAAAATTTATTTTCGACGAAGTTAAAATGAATAAATTTGTTTTAATTATATAACGAGCCTGAAATGGCGCGGTAGTTTGAAATTTTGAATTTCAAATGAATGTAGAGAATTCATTTTAAGTCGGAATTGGACGAAACTAGAAATATCTAAATCTGTTTGACGATATCTTTCTAACCGATGTAAGAAACTAAGATTTCACTTTAGAAGTTGAAAGATATGTCCAGTTTAAAATTCAGAAAAGTCGCTGTGGAATTTATATATATTTTAATATATTTAAAGGCCTTTGAAAATGGAAATTTTGCAAACGACCTCTGTTTTCGACGAAACCACTCTTGTTGGATCCGGGATGTCTAGTTATTTCTAGATTTCAAAATTCATAATTTTCGAATCAATATGTGAGCGTAGCAAAGGAAAACGTGTTTTGACAGTTTCAGTTGATTTTAATCGACTGGAAAATGACCATTTTCAAACGGTCTCAGAATTTGATGAAATTAGTTTTGTTAGGACCGTATCGTCAATAGGAAGCTAGAAAATATTTTTCAGGAATTTTTAGAGTCAGTATGTGGCCTCGGTAAATTAAAATGTGCGTTTAAATTAAATATATACTGATTTATATTTAAATTTAAAGAAAAACTGATCGAAATAGCCGAATCGCCCTACATGACATATCCCATTGTGTTCGGGATTGGGGTAATTAGCTAGGGGCGATAGTCGTTGGGATTCGTTTGAAGTTCATGATGTTAAGTGACTAATTTACGAATTAAAATATTAATTATATTATACATATAGGTAATATATATCGTTTAAAATTAAAACCCTAATCTTGTTCTATTTGGTAGCCGCCACGAACAGATGGATGGCGGAAAGCTCCAGAAGAAAATCCCTCTGATCTCCCTCTCCCCTCAATGATAATCGAAATTCCTGAATCAAAAATGGAGAGCTCTGCGCGAGCTTCAACAAGGTATGGCGATGATCATACAACAATCGACATGGGGGCTGAAATTGGCGAGGGAAGGAGATGACTTGCGAATGGTTTTTGGCATTGGAGAGTATATCGAGTGCGACGCTGTCAGTGGAGGGTCGAGAAGGCACTGCGACGGTCAAGGGCGGGGGTTCGATCGCATTCTGGTCAAGCGCGGGAGGAGTTAGGTGAAACCATAGGTGATGGCAACGGGTTCCAGTAGTGCGATTTTGCTCCAGGAAAACAACGAAGGGGGCGGGCAGATGTTTCTTCAATGAAGGTTAAGAAATCCTTAACTAAATTTGTTAATTAATTACCTTTGTTAACTAAGGGGAAAAAATGTGGTTAACCTTGTTTTTTTTTAAAAATAAAAATATACCTTGTTTATCAAAATTATCATGGTTTGTAAAATGAAATTATCATGGTTTGAAAAACAAAATTATCATGGTTTGAAAAACAAAATTATCATGGTTTGTAAAAGAAAATTAGCATTGTTTTTAAAATAGAAATGGCAATATAAAAATATGATTTTATTTAGACAATACGATAATTAAAATATGATTTTTATTGTCATGAAAATGAAGTAAAAATATAATTTTTAGCAAAGTAAAAAATATAATTTTTAGTATTGAAATAAAAATGTGATTTTTACTATGAACAACATGAAAAGGATTGCAATGGAGTCAACTGGAATCAAATCCAGATCTGAACCGGTTAGAAATAAAGAATGAAGGAGTGGAATCCCAAGGTGAGAACTCCTCACTTTTATTTTTATTTCTAGTTTGAAATATATACTAGGATGCAGACCGTGCTTAGCAGCACCCGACACCCGTCATCCACAGACAATGGATGGCTTGTTTGTTTGATTGCTGTGTAGTGAAATTTTATTGTGTGATGGTAAATGAAATAAAATATTTATATAGTTAAAAATATTTTATAGTCGAAAATAGAATTTTTAACGGGTATTTAAAATGAAATAAATATAAAAAAATCGGACGATTTGTTTATATACACACATTTGACTGATATTGATTGGTACGATAAATTTTACACTTCGCCCAACTGCATGAATAAAATCCGTGTTTGATTGTTTGAAACCCCATACGGGTATTGGGATGATATATGACATACACTAATCCCAATAATTAGCTATATGTCGATCAATTGATTGACAGACTGTTATAAGCAATGAATATAATATTTGATGCTTATATAGTGTAGAACGCACTTTGGATGATGGTTGATTGTTTATCATCATTGTTGTATATATGAATTGGATGAAATCCATATAACTGAAATTATATGGTAATTGAATGTGTCTGATTCCAGTTCAAAATTATCGAATAATTTAAAATAATATTCATTGAAAATTGAATTGGGAAGCCGTTTTAAGTAGTTAAACGCCATTTCAACACGAAGGTGAATTTTTTCGATTTTATAATGAATATCGAGAAGTGATTTCAAAATCGAATACTTTGAAACGAATTCGAATAAAATCGAATATTTTGAAATGAATTCGAATAAAAGCGAATATATTGAAATGAATTCGAATTGAATTGAATAGAAATGAATTCGAATTGAATAGAAATGAATTCGAATTGAAATTGAATAGAAATGAATTCGAATTGAAATTGAATAGAAATGAATTCGACTTGAAATTGAATAGAAATGAATTCGAATTGAAATTGAATAGAAATGAATTCGAATTGAGAAATGAATTCGAATTGAAATTGAATAGAAATGAATTCGAATTGAAATTGAATAGAAATGAATTCTAATTGAAATTGAATAGAAATGAATTCGAATTGAAATTGGATAGAAATTAATTCGAATTGAAATTGAATAGAAATGAATTCGAATTGAAATAGAATAGAAATGAATTCGAATTGAAATTGAATAGAAAATGAATTTGAATTGAAATTGAATAGAAGTGAATTTGAATTGAAATTGAATAGAAAATGAATTCGAATTGAAATTAATTTGAAATTTGAATTGAACCGAAATGAATTTAAAACGAATTTATAAGGAAAATTTTAATTTTGATTTAAAATTGAATATGAAGTTGAAACTGTTTTGAAAATGAATTTAAAACGATTTATAAAATATGTTTTAAAAGGAAATTGGCGAAATATAATACCTATATATATATATTATATATATATAATGGCCTGAATAGAACGCGCTGTGCTACGGCAGTTCGCGAATTTCGACCATTGACTTCGAACGGACATTGCGGGAGATCCGACCGTCGGATTCTCCTAAAACTAGAACCGTTGGGTTCGTATCGAAAAGAGCTTTCTAAAGAATATTGAAGATTTTAAATCTAACGGTTGGATTTGGAATTATATCCAAATCAAATTTGGAAAAGGTCGTTGTAAGTGCAGTTTGATGGCCGTTGATGGAAATCGACTGTACGGGCCTTGATAAAATTATTAAAAATTGTAATAATTTGTGTAAAATCATAAGAAATGATTTGGGAAGAATTGGGATGAAAATCTCCATATTTGAAAAGATAAAAATAGATTTTTATCGAAATGAACTAGTTTTGAACTAGAATTAAAAATCCATTTATTTTTAAAATAAATAAAGTGGATTTGAAATGGTTTCAAAAGTAACCAGGATTTCCAATAATTGAATTGGAATGGATTTGAATCGAAATTGTCCTTAGAATATTTCGATGTTGGATTTCGTGATGATACAGATATTGTTATAGGAGTTTGAAAGGTAAATTTATATTGTTATTTCCAATACGATATTTGTTGATTTCAGAATTTGATATTGAATATAAGCCGATATATTTTCTATTCAGGGCCTTGAATTTAATATCATATGTGATTTGGGTTTGTCGTGAATGTTGTCTTCATTAACACTGTTCTTAAGCCCAGTTGAGAAAAAGATTAAATCTTTTTATTTAGATTTAATGAAATGGGCCAATTAAATAATATTTAATTGGAATTGAATTGGTATTGATTTTTGGGTTTATCGTGAACAGTGTTTTAAATAACACTTGTTTTTTAACCCGATAATTAATGGAATGTGATTTTGGGTTGTCGTGAACGGTATCTTTAATAATACTATTCTTAGACCCAACATAGTTAAGAAAATTAGAAACTAACTGGAGATTAGTTAAGTTGAATGGTTTCTTGGGTATTGATCTGATTATGGTTTCTGCCTTCGGGGTTAATACTTAGGGAATTGCTCACTTGCTAATTTACGATTAGGGACTGATTGAAATGTGATGTGGTTTTGGGGTTTATCGTGAACCGTGTTTTAAATGACATCGGTTCTTTAACCCAGTTAAAGATTAAAACTAAGTGGAGTTTTAATGAATCTTTAATTAGATTGAAAAGATCGAGAATGGAGTATCACCAGTTTTGCTCCAGGCGATAGTTAAATCTTTAATTAGATTTGAACGTGAAATGGTAATTGAATTTACCGATAACACCGTGGTGTTAGATATGAAGTATTACCAGTTTTACTTCATGGGATGAATAGGTTGGGATTGGGAAATTAAAACAAATGATTACTTCGGTAAGGTTCGTTAATCCTGGCTAGTTTGGATAAACCATAATTTGGTTTGAATTGATATTCAAAGGAAGATTAAAGAATAAATTTAAATAATTTATCTTTGATAAAATTAATGGGAACCTTTCCCTAAGAATGTGAAATTTAGAAACTAACTATAGGTTAGTTAATAAGAATGGTTTCCTGTGTATTGATCTGATGTTGGTTTCGGCCTTCGGGGTTGATATTTGGGGAATTGTTCTCTTACTAATTTACGGTTAGCGACCGATGACTTGGAATGAGGCATATGTTGTGTTTGTGTAACACTTGTTTATTATATACGCGAGTTATTCAAAAAGACTGGGTTTATCCCATTCTGAATAACTGATTCGACGTGAGTTGAAGATGAAGACCGGAGGTCTTCACGTCGTTTGGGTGGTTACTGATGATCTTGATTGAGCCGTACACCCAAGAGGAGGGAATCAGTTAGTGGTCGTCCACACGTACTTGGAGATCGATGGATATGCGAGGAATAAGGTTCCTCCCGTTTCGTTCAAACCCAGAACGAACTTGTAAATGGACTGTGTGTCTGACATTAGATTTCATTCTGTGTGACTGATATCGGTTGCATAGAGTGGTTTTCCTTTGTGGCATGCTAAGATGCAAATGATCAAGGCTTCTGTTGAAAAGAAGAGTCTTGTGGTGGATGATCAAAGCATAGCTTGTGTGGCGTAGCTTTGTGTAACGTTGATTCGCGAGCCTCACACCCCGGTTGTGAACCAGAAACGGGAGAGGACATCAGGGAGGGCATGCGTTTCTTTCTATCTAGAAGTGGCGTCAGTTGTTTTACACGCCCTAACGAGTTTGACTTATGTGGTTGTTGCTGTTGCGAGGCGCCTCGGCTATATCGGTGACTATGTGGAGCCGATGGAGTCATTTGTTGGCTCATTTACGCCCCATAGGGTGGGGAGACGTATTGTTCAGCATAATAATCCACTCTGTGTGGACCGGCCCTGACGATCCATGGGGCAGTTGCGGCTGTTCCTGAGGGGCGGGCTAGAGCGTCTCGAATTAGCACAGGTAGATCCCTTTGCCTTGGTTCACAGATGGAATCAAACTTCAAATACGTGACAATTGCTGTTTTGATTGTATACCTATATATGGCGACATAGCGGTATGGGACATTCATGCCGCCTATGATTGATATTTATGATTGTATATAAATCAGAAACTAACTGGAAACGAGCTAACATGGGTGGTTTCCTGGGTATTGATCTGATGTTGTTTTCGGCCTTCGGGGTTAATACTTAGGGAATCGTTCTCTTACTAATTTACGATTGGAGTCTGATTAAGAATCAAAAGATGAAATTTAGCGTATCAAGCATTCTTTGGCTATTATAAGGTAAAAACCCTATCCTCCGGCTTGCGTTGCATTGTGTGATGGGACCTCGGTCTTATAATAGCTACATTTTTTTATTTAGCATTGCGCTATTTGTTTTATGCACTGGTATCCTTGGGAGGAAACCCATTCCGTGTTATACGGCGTGGTCCCTTGATTTATCTAACTTTAAAATAAAGATTAATAACTTTCTTAGTTCTCACACCAGTCCCATAACTGATCTGGAGTTTATTGTTTTAACCTAAACTCTGGGTGCCCTTATTTTGACACGGGCTGCTAGTAGTTTTGGTTTTGCAGATTTATATTCACAGGATCCTGGTTTATAGCTGGAATGATATCCAGAAAGCTCTATATCCGTATATCTCTTTCAGTTGTATATTATATTATTTTTCCGCTGCAGTATTGTATCGTAATCTCTGGTCTTTTTCTGTTGTGTGATATTTATTTATACTCTATATATTCTTGTATTCTGATGAATTGTTGTAATAAGCAATGAAATGTTCTTCTGTTTGCGTTCCTTTGTGTGTTGTTCTCATAGTATCCGCTCTTTCCTTCATGGGGAAGTTACAGGTTCTTACATTTATTATAAAAATACGCGAGTTATTCGGAAAGACCGGGTTTAACCCATTTCGGATAATCACTACGATGACGAAGAATCGAAGTTGAAGATGGTGATTGAAGACTGACGATCTCCACATCGAATGGATGTGTTGCTACTGAGACCCATGATGGGAGTAGCTACCTTGAAGGGGATTCAGTGGTAGCCTTCCGGACAATTGTTGATTGTTTCGGATATGCGAGGACCTCTCAGGTGTCTCCGGTTTCGTTCAGACCCAGAACGAACTTGTAAATGGATGCGTGTCTGACATTGGATTTCATTCCATGTGAATTAAATTGATTTTTATTAATGTATATCTAATTGGTGGTGGATAATTTATTCTCTGCTTAACACCCTGGTATATATTAATAGTGATTGATCGCATGGCGTGAATTATTAATGTGGCGCACCAAGATGCAATTGATCAAGGCTTTTGTTGAAAAGCAGGGCCTTGTGGGATGATCAAAGTATCGCCTATTACAACATAGCTTTGTGTATAGCGTGACTTCGCGAGCCTCACACCCCGGTATGAGTCAAAAACGGTGATTAGGACTGCAAGGAGTGCACACGTTTCTTTCTAGCTAGGGGTGGTGTCAGTGCTTAAACTGGCTGACATTTTTTACTTATGTGGATGATGGATTATGAGGTACCTCGGATTTATAGGTTGTTAGTGGCCATATAGAGGTTCAAAGGAATCGGGTAGCGTGTGTTCAGGAGTTTCCAATCCACTTTCGATAGGTGTGGACCGGCCCTGAAGATCTAAGGGTTCACTGCGGGGGATCCTGAGGCATTTGCTAGAGTGTCTCGAATCGGAGAGGACGATCCCTAGCCTCGATTTCATGATGGAAACCCAATTTCCAATACGACCTTGCGGTTTTGATTGTAGAATTAGTATGGCGACATAGTAGAATGGGGTACTATGCCATATATGATTGATACATTATGATTGAAATGTTTTTGAAATATATATACCCATATACATACACACTAATATTAAATCCGTTTTTATTGTATCAAGCATCTTTTGACCATTATAAGGTAAAACTCTATACTCCGATTTGCGTTACATTGTGTGATGGGACTTGAGTCTTATAATGGTTTCATTTTTCTAAAAAGCATATATTGCGTTGTTTAACGATTTACTTTATTTTATGCACTGGCAATCCAATGGAGTAAACCCGTTCCACGTTAGCGGCATGGTCCTGTGATTAGCCTTATTATTAGATAAGTTAAGTTAGGATTTCTCATACCAGTCCCATGACTGACCTGTAGTTTGTTTCACTGGCAAACTCGGGTGCCCATATTTTCCACACGGGCAGTCGAGTAGCTTTTTGCAGATATTTACAGAATCCTGGTTTATAGCTGAAGCGATATTCGGAAAGCTCTGTATCCGTATATTCCTTTCGGTTGTGTATTTTTATTATTTTTTCGCTGCTATTTAAGTGTAATTTAAATCTCTGATATTATTGTATTTCTATTGTGCAATAATTATTCATCCTCTGGAATATTCTTGTACTCTGATGTAATTGTTGTAACAACAATAAAATGTTCTCCTGTTAGTGTTCTGATGTGTGTTATTCTCAAAGCAATCCAGGCTTTCCTTTAGAGGGAAGTTTTGGGTCGTTTCAAAGAAAAGGCCCATCGAAACTTAGAGCCACTCTAAACAGGTTGTTGTTTCATGTAATGTGACACCCCACGTCCATTAATGTCACTCACTAAGGGAATGCATTAAGTTTCGTGAAGCGTTATGGGTAAACAGAAATAGAAATATTACAAGGCAGATATAAAAGCAATAGCTGAATTTAAAATTTTATTTAAAATATAAATCATAACATCGTGCTCCAAAATACCATAAGTCTGAAACTACATAAAACCCATTACAATAATATAAAACTTCTATCTTGTACCATCAGAGTACAGAAAATACATAAAAAGCATAATTCCCCAAAGGAGACAAAGCCATGGTAGTTGAAGATAGAAACTGAGCAGTACTTCAAAAGCTGCTTCAAGCAAGAAGATAACCGAGTACTGACTATGCCAGATAATTCCCACCCTGCAACCTTGGGGAGGGGGAAACAGAGGAAAGAAGAGAAACAAAAAGGGTCAGACATAAAGTCTGGCGAGTCCAGTTAATTTCAGCAAGTAAATAAGAAAAGTATCATAACAGACATATAAGATGGACAAGAAAGATAACATCAAGTATGACGATGTAAACATGATCGAGTATATTGCACTTCTATTGATTTCTCTACACCAATACTAGTATAACAGATATTTAACAGGATTACTGTTATCCTGTTTTGTGACCAAACCGCCTAAAGATTAGAACTCGAGTATGAACTGGTAGTGATTACATTCGCTTGGATGAAGTGACAGGACCTCTGGTAAACTTGGCATTGCATGTACGTGAGGCTAATTTGTATCGGGGTATTCCGACTGGATAGATCCTTGGCTCAAATGGAAGTCACTTGACTTCGTCAGCTTGGCGTCTTATCAGTTCGAACTAGACCAGCTCGGATTTCAACCCTCACCCACCAATACATCAAAACACCATTGGATCGGGTTGTATGGACCCAACTTGGATCGGGTCGGGTCTCGATCTCACGTACAACAGTAGATGAAGGACCAGAATATAAGTACTGTACTGGGTCGAGTCGAGATGGAGGGACCCGATCCACCTGGAACGATTGCCACAACCAAGTGACTTGTCAAAATGAGCATCAGTTCGGATCAGAGGAAACTAATCTGATCCCCTTTTTTCCTGTTTCCCTGGAGCAGTTAACAAATCAAATGAAGCTCATTTCTCCACTTTCTCCACTACCTGTGAGTTTTCCTCTGATGTTGCTACATGGACACTCAACCTTAACCAACTCTACGCTGATAAATACATGTTCATGCACCATTTTTAGATGACTTTTCGGCCCCAAGGAGGCTCTATATATTTCGTCCATGGCTGCCAATGAAGAATCTCCATCTTCTTCAATAAAAATCAGTGGATTCGGAAAGCATTATTCATTGTAATTGAGGGCTTGGTGTCTGTACTCACTGTAATTGTAATTTCTGAATGAGTTGAGAAATTATGAAGTGGATGTAGGCTCGTTAATGCCGAACCACTATAAATCTTGTTTCTCTGTTTGATTTTCTGTGTTTTAGATCATTACTCTTCCCAAATCCTATTCACTTGGGTGTTAGTGCCATTTTTGGTCTAATATTTTGGTGCTTTCACTGAGAATGAACTAGTTCTCAATCATAGATCTTCTCATCTACTAACGGATGTCGTATTTCGTTGAGGGAAGGTCCATATCTGTCTTGATCGATTCAGTTGCTATTCGAGTGCATAGATCTTCATGGCATGAAAGAAAAGAAATTCACAAATTTTGAACCTGTTGGGAATTTGGTTTGGATTGACTTCACGTTGCCTTCGACAAGTTTATAGTTCTGCTTGGTTCGGATGGAGTTGGTGCAAACAAGATATGTTCACATGCATATCGGATTAGATAAGATTTGGGGGCTGAAAGGGCCTCAGATCAGATAGAGAAGATGGTTTGAAGATTTATGAAGCTGATGACATTCAGATCGGTGCCACGCGGCGATCATCCCGCTCGGTTCGGGATCAAAGGCTTGGAGATTATGACAGCACACCAGAGATCATGGAAAGATGGAAGGAAACCACTCCACATCTTCAGGAACATGGAGTGTAACAGCTGTGTTGGCTCTCCTCGGTTCGGATCGGATACAGCTTTTCACTGAACCGACCCGGCTTTTGACATCTGGGCCTAACCTGCATATTTAAGCGCTATAAAAACATGGTTCGATTAGGGACCCGATCCAACCCGGATGAGAAGACTCGACCCAATCCGGAAATTGGCCTGAACCGCAACCCAGAAAAATAGAAAACTGAAATTCCGTTCCGACCCGAAACAGCTGTTTTTGGGAGAAAGTACATTTTTGTAATGATCTGCATTCTACACATCGGAGGATCGTAGAATATTTATTTCATTTTCTTATGAGGTCGTATGGTCGTGTAACTTTGGGGAACGATTATTGGGGTCATTTTCCATGTTCACGATTTTTGCCAATTTTTAAATGACTGTTTCACCCCTAGCGAATCTTGTTCCACCTATAAATTTTGATTGGTAAGGATTTTTGACCTGAAACCACTTCCATTGGATCCGGATGATGGTGTACCTTTCCGTAGAGTGGTCACACTAATCAAACGGACTTACTGCTTGGGAGATATGGCTGAAATAATGTTTAGAAGTGAAAAACAGCATAACCATGCCTAATTAAGGTGATTAGCAGCTAGGCCCATAACCCATTTTGTTTGGGTTAAGGAGGGCTAATAGGATTAGGAAAAACATTTCATTTCAGTTTTTACAGCCGCCACTTTCATCCTTTGAACCCTAGCAATGGCCTCCACCTTCCGAATCACTCCCAAATCACCTTCTAATCACTAATTAAGAAGATCTACATCAAATCAACACCAAATCGAGTTGGACCTGCTGTGTTGCAAAGGAAAACGCCCCAAAACAGTAAAGTTTCAGATCTAAAGTTGTGACGACCCCGAACTGAGACGACCCGATTTCCCGTTCTCACGGAAACAAGGTTATCTTTGGAATATAACACAGAAACATATAATAGCAGAACAGAATTAAATAAATACACCAGATATGAACAACAAAATATACGGGATAAAAGTAATCATCAGAGTTACACAGTATACAGGATCTTACTTAGTACAAATACAGTTCAGCTATACATAAATGTCTACAGCGGAAATAAACAAAATATGTACAATAGGAGCTGAACAGCATAAAAAGAAATAAATGATAGAATCCATCTTCAGCTCCAGCTATCCAGAAAAGAACCAGCTAAACCTGAATACAAGGCTGCCCGTGTAGAAAAAGGGGCACCCGAGTTTGAAAGTGAAACAAACTACGAGTCAATCATGGGACTGGTATGAGAAATCTACTCAACACATATATAATATGGCTAATCACAGGACCACGCCACTTTCGTGGAACGGGTTTACTCCATTGGATTGCCAGTGCTTTAAAACAAATCTTTCTTTTAAACATCGCTACGCTTTTTTATAAAAATGAAGCCGTTATAAGACTCAGTTCCCATCACACAATGCAACGCAAACCGGAGGATAGAGTTTTTACCTTATAACGGCCAAGATATGCTTGATACGAATAAAACAAAGGCATTTGATATTATTGCTAGTGTCTATATGTTTTGAAAACAATTTCAAATCATAACTATCAATCATAGACGACATGAGCGTCCCATGCCACTATGTCGCCAAATGTATATATACAATCGAAACCGCACAGTCACGTATTTGGAAATTGGATTTCCGTCATGAACCAAGGCAAAAGATAGTCCTTACCGAATTCGAGACTACCTAGCCCGAGCCTCAGGAACAGCCGCAACTGCCCCTTGGAGCGACAGGGCCGGTCCACCGATGTGGATTATTATACCTGAACAATACGTTTCCCCGCCCTTTGGGGCGTAAACGAGCCAACGAATGACTCCATCGGACCCGGATCGTCCGATCAAACCGAGGCGCTTCGCAACAGCAACAACCACATAGGTGAAAAGTATATAAATGTCAGGGCTGGTAGGTCACCGACACCACCCTAGCTAGGAAGAAACGCATGCCCTCCCTGAGGTCCTTCTCCCGTTTTAGGTTCATACCGGGGTGTGAGGCTCGCGAATTCACGTTATACACAAAGCTACGCCACACAGGCGGTGCTTTGATCATCACCACAAGACTTTGCTTTTCAACAGAAGCCCTGATCACTGCATCTTAGCATGCCACACAGGCAATTCATGCCATGCGACTGATGTCCATCGATATACAACCTCTGAGCTCGTACGTCTCAGAGAAGGGCGTTAAGCAAAAGAATAAATTCTCCACCGCCAAACAGATGTATATTTAACAGAGATCAATCAACACAGAATAAAATCCAATGTCGGACACACAGTCCATTTACAAGTCCGTTCTGGGTCTGAACGAAACCGGCGGCACTAAATACCTCGCAAACCCTTCGATCACCACGTACGTCTGGACGATCACCACTCATTATCCATATTTCGGGATGCCTCCCAATCAGGACCTCGGTTACCATCCAAACGAGGTGAAGATCTCCGGTCTTCGACCATCGTCTTCATCTTCGACTTTCAATCGTCGGCCAATTATTTGAAATGAGAATTAACTCGGCCTTTTCAAATAATTCACGTATATTTAGAATTTCAAATCGATTTATTTCAATGGTTAAATTATTCGACAACACCAATATTGTTCTTTAATGTAATTTTCACACCAAACACATTCAACCATCAAAAGCCACATAAATCGAGCAAATTCAGTTTATTTCCATTCTATATCGCTTATGATATTTTATAACTATTTATCGCTATTTTTATTTATTTTAAAATAGCCCATTTATTCAAAACGACGCTTCGGGCCATAAGGCGGCCGTGGCGCTGTTTTTCTTCAGATTTGATTTACACATATCTGAAAATCTAACCGTTGGATCTTCACAAAATTTACATCATTAGAAAGGTCTTTTCAAAACGAACCCAACGGTTCCAGTTTTGGGAAAATCCGACGGTCGGATCTCCCGGTACAATCGTTTGAAATTTCGATTTCAAAATACGAACTGCAGCGTCGTTATTCGATTAAATATAATTATATTTATATATATAAATAAATATAATCGTTTCTGGCGCTGTTTTTCTTCAGAATTGAATTAAACATTCCAGACAATCCAACCGTTGGATTTTAACAAGGTTGGTGTCGTTGGAAAGATTATTCCAAGGCGAACCAGACAGTTGAGGTTTCGGGAAAATCCAATGGTCGGATTTCCCGCACTAGTCGTTTGAAATCACGGTTTCAAAATACGAACTGCACGGCCTCGTTTCGTTTTAATTTTATTTATATTTATATATTTATATAAATATAGTTCATTCAATGATTTCCATATCGTTTTCACTTCAAATATTTTTCTAACGCCTTAAATTTTGGAAAAATTTCGCCATAACCTCCCCTGCACTGGGAGCATCGGGAAATTGCAAATAGCGTTCCCGGTCCTTCTAATCTCAAAAAGAAAAAGAAAAGGCCAAGCGGCTAGCCAACAGGCTCAAAATCATCACCCAAACAAATCAGTAAATGTGTACCTATTTGTCGGGCACAAAATTTTATTCCTCTTCTCTAGCCCCTTTGCTATAACCTGTTCAATGAATATTGCATGTACATATATATACAGTTCTTATCATTTATCAATTTCTATTTGACTTCATATTTGATTTCTATTTGGTTTAAAAAACTCCATTCATTCTAATGTTACATAAATAGGTGCAAAGCATTTCATTAGCTAATTAATGAATATTTCAACTCATATATGTTTATTTTGAACAAGTGGCTATATTTAACAATTCACATTTCAACGATTCTATGCATACAATAAAAATGTGATTTTTATTGTAAAACAATTCATTTCAAAACACTATTTTTCTATATAGTTCATATAGGTGACAAAATAGGATTTTTATCATAAAACAATTTATTTCAAAATATGAATACCATTCAACACATGAATTTCTAAACAACGAATGAATATCAATTCAACACATGAATGTTTTCTATGGTTTCTATATACAGATAAAAATGCGATTTTTATTATCGAACAATTTATTTCAAAATATGAATACCATTCAACACATGAATTTCTAAACAACGAATGAATATCAATTCAACACATGAATGTTTTCAATAGTTTCTATATATAGATAAAAATGTGATTTTTATTATCGAACAATTTATTTCAAAATATGAATACCATTCAACACATGAATTTCTAAACAACGAATGAATATCAATTCAACACATGAATGTTTTCTATAGTTTCTATATATAGATAAAAATGTGATTTTTTATTATTGAACAATTTATTTCAAAATATGAATACCATTCAGCATATGAATTTCTAAACAACGAATGAATATCAATTCAACACATGAATGTTTTCTATACAATGAATAAATATAGTTTAAGCATATGAAAATAATTCAAACACACGAATATTATTCAAAATTTCGGCAGCATAACGGCAGGGTAGTTAAACCGGGACCGTCCCTAGTACGGCTCCTCGCTCTACCTTAAAACCTCGCGGTTTTTGACAATGGGGATCATGCATCTAGTTCGCACGCAGGCGGCATGTATATATTTATTTCATTTCCACAAACTAATCCTAAGTGGTTTCAACCAAATATTTCACAACCACAAACGGGTATTTTTCAACCTCAAACAACCAATATCAATTACAAACAATCCCAAACAACCATTCGTTATCAACCAATTATCACAACCATTTCAATCAATAAATATCGTCCATGGTTTGTGGACGAGGGGCGTATATATATATATATATATATATATATATATTATATATAGCAATTCACTTTCATTTTCAACACATATATAATTTTTAAATCAGAAATCTCACCAATAGCTATCCAACTTCACGACACTTCCTTAGAGAAATCTTCGCCTTTCTGTCGCTTTCGCCCGTATTCTCTACATATGTAAAAATCGAATTTTTACTATGTTATTCAATATATAAAGATCATATTTTAAAACAAAGATTATATTTTTAATATTCCTATGATGTAAAAAATATATTTTTATTGCTTTAAAAATATAAGAATCATATCTTCCTTCTTCTACTTAACAAAAATTCCGTCTTTTCTATTTTTAAAAATATGATCTTTATTTTTGCAAGTTCAAATCTTTTTCCTTTAAAAGATTAAACCTTTTCTATTTCAAAGTTTAAACCCTTTTTAAACCTTAAAATAAAATCAGTTTTTTTTTGCTTTCTTTTTAAATCAGTTTTTATAATTCTTAAAAATTCAGTTTTTAGTTTCTTAAACAAATCAGTTTTATATATTTAAAAAAAAACAGTTTTAACATCTTTTTAAAAATCAGTTTTAATTTCATTTAAAAAAAAATCAGTTTAAAATTCTTTTAAAAAAAAATCTGTTTTAACCTTTTTTTAAAAATTCAGCTTCAATACTTTATAAAAATTCAGTTTTTAGTACTTTATAAAAATTCAGTTTTTAGTACTTTATAAAAATTCAGTTTTTAGTACTTTATAAAAATTCAGTTTTTAGTACTTTATAAAAATTCAATTTTTTCTTCTTTCAGGAATATCAGTTTTTAAGAATTTAAAAATAAAAATAAAAATAAAAATACTTACATTCTCTGCGAAGAAGAGGGGGGGGGGTTTCTGCAGTTCGACGGAGGAGGTGCGCGACTTCAGGCGGAGGCGGCAAGGCGGCGCTGGCTTCCAGGGGCTGCTCGATGTCAGGGTCGGCGGCTTCGAGGGTTTTGGGTCTTCGATCGAGGGAGCGGGTTGGAGACGTCGGCGGCAGCTTCGAGGTGGGTGGATGCTTCGCGAGGGGGAGGGCTGGATCGACGCTAGGGTTTTTCTTTTCTTTTTTTTTCTTTCTGTCTGAAATCGAAAAGAAACGGGGGGGGGGGGGGGGTGCAGGGTATAGGAGGGAATTTAGAGATTTTTTTTATTTATTTAATTATTTAATTATTTAATTTTGCAAATAGGTTGACTTTTATATACGACCTCGAAACGAGGCCTACCGCCTGTCGCCCATAGCGTTTTACCCCCATTCCGAACACAATGGGATATGTATCGTAAGCTAGTTTGATCGTTACAATCAGTTTCCGTTGAAATGACATTTAAATCCTTATATTGAATTTTAAACGTACATTTCAAATTACCGGGGTCACATACTAACTAGAAAAATTCCAGAAAAATATTTTCTAGTTTCGTATTGACGATACGGTCCTAACAAAACTAGTTTCGTCGAATTCTGAGACCGTTTGCAAAATGGCCAATTTCCAGTCGATTAAATTCAACAGAAACTGGTCAAACGCGTTTTCCTTTGCCACGCTCACATATTGATTCGAAAAATTATGAAATTTGAAACCTAGCAATAACTTGACACTGCGGATCTAACAAAAGTGGTTTCATCGAAATCCGAGGTCGTTTGCAAAATGTCCATTTTTAAGGCCCTGAATTCCATAGCGACTATTCAGAATTTTCAACTGGACATATCTTTTGATTCCCGCTATCAAATTTCGATTGGTCGGATTCGTTAGAAAGATATCATCAATTAGATCCTATGTTTTTGGTTTCACTAAAATCCGGATTGTTTTGCACCCGGTATATTCAATTGAAGTTCGAAATCGAATTATCGAACTACCGCGCCATTTTAGGCCTTGTTTATAATTATAATTAATTATATTCGTTTTCAATTGTCGATTCGAACTCAGTTTTCATCGCCATTATTTAAAATATTTATTTTAAATAATTAAAATCCATTATTTTAGCCAATTTAAAAATTTTAAATTGGTTCAGATTTTCTGGGTCGTTAAAATCTCCCCCACTTAAAACTTTTCATCCCCGAAAAGGAATAAAGTCGAAAGTGGTTTGATAAATCTACAATCACTCAATACAACAACCAACTTGTTTCTAACCTTTCCAAAATATTCTGATTAACATCTATTAGAGAATCGAATGGTAATGCAAAGTAGGGTAAATGTACCTGGCACCGGAGTCAATCAGAGATATCTACTCGGCATCTGGGATAAGCTTTCTGAATGCTCTCCTCAGTTTCCCAAGTACAATCTCGCGGATCTCCACTCCATTGCACTTTGACTAAGTGAACTTTCTTGTTCCTCAGCTCTTTGGTTTCTTTGCCGATAATCTTTAGCGGCTCTCGCCTCACAGCTAATTCTGGAGTAATTTCAATGTCCTGTTGAGCTGCTTCTTCCACGATCAAGTCTGGATCATGAACGTGCTTTCGAAGTTGAGATATATGAAATACATCATGCACTCCAGGCAACCAGTCAGGCAGTTTAACTTTATATGCGAGAGTTCCAATCCGTTCCAGAATAGGAAACGGACCAATAAATTTGGGTGCCAACTTTCCAGTTTTACCGAACCGGATAACTCCTCTCATCGGCGATACTTTCAAATATACATAGTCGCCAACTTCAAAGGATATATCTCTTCTTCTTCTATCGGCATAGCTCTTTTGTCGGCTTTGAGCGGCGAGTAATCGCTTCTTAATAAAATCGACTTTGTCGGCAGCTTCTCGAATCATATCGGGACCCAACACAAGTCTATTACCTGGCTCGACCCAACAAGCAGGAGATCGGCACGGTCTACCATACAATGCTTCGAATGGCGACATTGTCAGACTCGCCTGGTAGCTGTTGTTATAAGAGAATTCAGCCAAATGCAGATGGTCTTCCCATGATCCACCGAAATCCAGAATACAAGCCCGCAATAGATCTTCTAAAATGCGATTCACCCTCTCAGTCTGACCGTCTGTCTGAGGATGATAAGCGGTGCTCATGTTTAACTTCGTTCCCAGTTCGACTTGAAATGCCTCCCAGAATTTGCTAGTGAATATTGTATCTCTATCACTTACTATACTGAGCGGCACTCCATGTAGTCTAACTATTTCCCTGAAGTATATCTGCGCCAGACTCTGAGCAGTTCTGTTTGATCTGACAGGTATAAAATGGGCGGTCTTCGTGAAACGATCTACGATCACCCAAATACTGTCATTTCCTTTTCTGGTTCTGGGCAAACCATCAATGAAATCCATAGAAATATGCTCCCACTTCCAACCAGGAACTTCCAGTGGTTGTAATAATCCAGCCAATTTCTGTTGGTCACTTTTAACTAGCTGGCAAGTAGGGCATCGACTCACATATATCGAGATGTCTCTTTTTAACGACTTCCACCAGAATGTGCGTTTGATGTCATTATACATTTTATTCACACCTGGATGGATACTGAGCTTAGATTTGTGGCATTCATCAAGCACCTCTCTTCTGAGTTCAGGAATATCTGGAACGCAAATTCGCCCTTCTAACCTCAGAATCCCTTCGCTGTCTAACTGGAAATCCGAAGCATTGCCTTCACGAATTCGCTGACTTATTCCCTTGATAAATGGGTCATCTTCTTGGAGAGCCGATATCTTATCAATCAACGAAGTCGCAATGATGAAACTGGCGATCATTTCATTCTTTCGGCTTAACGCATCAGCCACGACATTGGCTTTTCCTGGGGTATATATAATTTCAAAGTCATATGCCGCAAGAAACTCCAGCCAACGTTGCTGCCTCAAATTTAAGTCCTTCTGAGTGAACAGATACTTTAATGACTGATGATCTGTAAACAGTTCGAATCTCTCACCGAGAAGATAGTGTCTCCGGATTTTCAAAGAGAATATGATAGCCAATAACTCAAGATCATGAGTTACATAGTTTTTCTCGTGCGGTTTCAGTTGACGGCTAGCATAAGCAATTACTTGACCTCTTTGCATTAACACGGCGCCAAGGCCTTCTCTAGAAGCATCAGTCCAGACTTTCAAATCTTGGTTGCCATCGATGATGGTTAGCACTGGAGCAGTTGTTAATCTCAACTTTAGCTCTTCGAAAGCTTCCTCGCTCTCTTGAGTCCATTTAAATTTAGAATGCTTCTTGGTAAGCTTCGTTAAGTGGCCAGATATCTTCGAAAAGTCTTTAACGAACTTCCGGTAATAGCTAGCCAATCCGAGAAAACTGCGGACTTCAGTGGGAGTACTGGGCTGTTTCCAATTCTGAATAGCTGTGATTTTGCTTGGATCCACAGCGATTCCATCTTTCAATACGACATGGCCCAGAAATTTCACTTCATCTTGCCAGAAGATACATTTGGAAAATTTGGCTTTTAATACATTCCGCCTCAGAATTTCTAGAACCTGTTCAAGATGCTTTTCATGTTCGGCCTTTGAGTTAGAGAAGATTAGAATATCATTAATAAAAACTAGAACAAATTTATTCAAGACTCCTCTGAATACCCTGTTCATTAGATCGACGAAATAGGCTGGAGCGTTACATAAGCCGAACGGCATTACTAACCACTCGTAGAATAATTCGGGGCCTCTGAATGCTGTCATTGGAACACACTCTTCGGCAATTCGAAGTTGATGGAAACCTGTAGCTAGGTCCATTCGTGAAAATACTTGTGCTCCATTTAATCGATCCAACAAATCATCGATCCGCGGCAATGGATATTTGTTCTTTATTGTCTGTTTGTTCAAATCACGATAATCCACACATAGACGTAGAGTACCGTCAGATTTTGGGACAAACACCACTGCTGCACCCCAATTAGAGAAACTAGGCCTGATCAGACCCTTCCATACTAGCTGTCGTGTTTGATTGTCTAATTCTTCCTTCTCTTTCAAGGACATTCTTCGAATAGCGTGAACTACCGGCCTTGCATTGGGAATTAAAGCAATCTTGAAATCTATTTCCCTCTGCGGAGGTAAGCGAACAACTTCCTCGAACACATCCGCATAGTTCTTGACGACAGGAATGTCTTTGATGAGGTCTGGAATATCCTCAGTAACTTCAGGGATATTTTCAATTTGGGCTGGAGAAACATTTAAAGCTGCCCAGAAGTCTTTTCTATTAGATGTTGGGCCTTCACAAGGTATGGTTATATAATTTCGCAATTGTGCTTTTGCCTTTACAACTCTCTCGGCGCATCTAACTTCTGCTTCATATTTGGTTAGCCAATCCAATCCCAGAATAAGATCGAATTCATTAAAATTCATGATGATAGAGATAATAGGGAATTTATAGCAAGAAAAGGAGACAGGTACTGCACAAATCCAGCTGAGATTGATAGAATTCCCGACCGGATTCTAGACAGTCATTGGTTCCTTGAGCTTCCTCAAATTCAAAGCTAGCTTCTTAGCTGCATCTTTCGAAATGAAGCTTCGTGACGCGCCTGTGTCAAACAGTACTTTGACTGGAATGTTTTTGACAGTTAGCGTGCCTTCTAAAACATCAGATCTTCCCTGATTATCTGAGGGATCAGAAGTTTCTGCTACTTCATTCACTTGAACTATTTCAGTCTTTTTCAGCTGCCAGCAATCTTGCTTTACGTGACCAGCCTGATGGCAGAGATTGCATTTTCTATTTCCTTTAACCTTGCCCTTTGATTTAGATCCCTCCTTCTTTTGCAATTTCAAGGACTTACATTTCCTGGACAAATGACCTTTTTGATTGCAGTTTAAGCACATAGCGGCCATTGGTGATTCTTTCTCAGGTCTGGCCCTTTTCCGACTTACTTTGGGCTTCTTACTGACCTCAGACACCGTACTGCCCTCAGGACGATCAGTTTCTGACTCTGTTTTGTCACTAGAATAGACTTCTTCTTCGTCGCGCAACATTCCTTTCTTGTCTAGATCTTCGTATTGATAAGCCATATAAATCATTTCTGAGAAAGGAAGCTTCACATGCCCCAATACTTTATTCCAGTATTTCCTTTGAAGCCCGTGAATAAATCTCAGATTTTTCCTCTTTGGGTCTTGAATTAGATGAGGAGCAAAGTGAGCAAGTTCGTTGAATTTCTTATGATATTCGGGAATGGTCATATCACCTTGTATTAGATAAGAAAATTCATCACATAATCTCTCGGTCGTTTCAGGAGGAGTAAATCTTTCCAAGAAAATCACTTTGAATCTGTCCCAGGTGATATCACCTTCTGGATTATCCGTAACAACAGAATCCCACCAGAACAAAGCTTCATCTTTGAGTGCCCAGGAGGCCAGTAATCTTTTCTGGTCATCCCTCAGCTTTAATGCTTCGAAGATTTTCTCAGCCGAACGAATCCAAGCTTGTGTCTTCATAATAGATTCTTCACCAGAGAACGGTATTCCACCCATATTTCGATATTTGATTAATAGGGCCTCAATATCCGGTTCTGCATTCCTTTTGTTTCTGACACTCATTTTCTAGTACTTCTGCAAATGGCAGATCAAGTGTCAGGTCACAGAAAAGAAAATTTTCAAACATAGAAACATATACTTCAAGTGTAAATGTGTATCGAGGTGTAATTTCATTCTGCATTACTCATACTAGGATATTACTGATCCTATCTGTATAGAGTTACCCGTCCTAGAACACTACTGGTTCTATTTCTGACGAGTTCGTTCAAATGTTATATTCCAGAACTAAGCTTAACCAAAGCTCTGATACCATGATGAGACGACCCGATTTCCCGTTCTCACGGAAACAAGGTTATCTTTGGAATATAACACATAAACATATAATAGCAGAACAGAATTAAATAAATACACCAGATATGAACAACAAAATATACTGGATAAAAGTAATCATCAGAGTTACACAATATACAGGATCTTACTTAGTACAAATACAGTTCAGCTATACATAAATGTCTACAGCGGAAATAAACAAAATATGTACAATAGGAGCTGAACAGCATAAAAAGAAATAAATGATAGAATCCATCTTCAGCTCCAGCTATCCAGAAAAGAACCAGCTAAACCTGAATACAAGGCTGCCCGTGTAGAAAAAGGGGCACCCGAGTTTGAAAGTGAAACAAACTACGAGTCAGTCATGGGACTGGTATGAGAAATCTACTCAACACATATATAATATGGCTAATCACAGGACCACGCCACTTTCGTGGAACGGGTTTACTCCATTGGATTGCCAGTGCTTTAAAACAAATCTTTCTTTTAAACATCGCTATGCTTTTTATAAAAATGAAGCCGTTATAAGACTCAGTTCCCATCACACAATGCAACGCAAACCGGAGGATAGAGTTTTTACCTTATAACGGCCAAGATATGCTTGATACGAATAAAACAAAGGCATTTGATATTATTGCTAGTGTCTATATGTTTTGAAAACAATTTCAAATCATAACTATCAATCATAGACGACATGAGCGTCCCATGCCACTATGTCGCCAAATGTATATATACAATCGAAACCGCACAGTCACGTATTTGGAAATTGGATTTCCGTCATGAACCAAGGCAAAAGATAGTCCTTACCGAATTCGAGACTGCCTAGCCCGAGCCTCAGGAACAGCCGCAACTGCCCCTTGGAGCGACAGGGCCGGTCCACCGATGTGGATTATTATACCTGAACAATACGTTTCCCCGCCCTTTGGGGCGTAAACGAGCCAACGAATGACTCCATCGGACCCGGATCGTCCGATCAAACCGAGGCGCCTCGCAACAGCCACATAGGTGAAAAGTATATAAATGTCAGGGCTGGTAGGTCACCGACACCACCCTAGCTAGGAAGAAATGCATGCCCTCCCTGAGGTCCTTCTCTCGTTTTAGGTTCATACCGGGGTGTGAGGCTCGCGAATTCACGTTATACACAAAGCTACGCCACACAGGCGGTGCTTTGATCATCACCACAAGACTTTGCTTTTCAACAGAAGCCCTGATCACTGCATCTTAGCATGCCACACAGGCAATTCATGCCATGCGACTGATGTCCATCGATATACAACCTCTGAGCTCGTACGTCTCAGAGAAGGGCGTTAAGCAAAAGAATAAATTCTCCGCCGCCAAACAGATGTATATTTAACAGAGATCAATCAACACAGAATAAAATCCAATGTCGGACACACAGTCCATTTACAAGTCCGTTCTGGGTCTGAACGAAACCGGAGGCACTAAATACCTCACAAACCCTTCGATCACCACGTACGTCTGGACGATCACCACTCATTATCCATATTTCGGGATGCCTCCCAATCAGGACCTCGGTTACCATCCAAACGAGGTGAAGATCTCCGGTCTTCGACCATCGTCTTCATCTTCGACTTTCAATCGTCGGCCAATTATTTGAAATGAGAATTAACTCGGCCTTTTCAAATAATTCACGTATATTTAGAATTTCAAATCGATTTATTTCAATGGTTAAATTATTCGACAACACCAATATTGTTCTTTAATGTAATTTTCACACCAAACACCTTCAACCATCAAAAGCCACATAAATCGAGCAAATTCAGTTTATTTCCATTCTATATCGCTTATGATATTTTATAACTATTTATCGCTATTTTTATTTATTTTAAAATAGCCCATTTATTCAAAACGACGCTTCGGGCCATAAGGCGGCCGTGGCGCTGTTTTTCTTCAGATTTGATTTACGCATATCTGAAAATCTAACCGTTGGATCTTCACAAAATTTACATCATTAGAAAGGTCTTTTCAAAACGAACCCAACGGTTCCAGTTTCGGGAAAATCCGACGGTCGGATCTCCCGGTACAATCGTTTGAAATTTCGATTTCAAAATACGAACTGCAGCGTCGATATTCGATTAAATATAATTATATTTATATATATAAATAAATATAATCGTTTCTGGCGCTGTTTTTCTTCAGAATTGAATTAAACATTCCAGACAATCCAACCGTTGGATTTTAACAAGGTTGGTGCCGTTGGAAAGATTATTCCAAGGCGAACCAGACGGTTGAGGTTTCGGGAAAATCCAATGGTCGGATTTCCCGCACTAGTCGTTTGAAATCACGGTTTCAAAATACGATCTGCACGGCCTCGTTTCGTTTTAATTTTATTTATATTTATATATTTATATAAATATAGTTCATTCAATGATTTCCATGTCGTTTTCACTTCAAATATTTTTCTAACGCCTTAAATTTTGGAAAAATTTCGCCATAACCTCCCCTGCACCGGGAGCATCGGGAAATTGCAAATAGCGTTCCCGGTCCTTCTAATCTCAAAAAGAAAAAGCCAAGCGGCTAGCCAACAGGCTCAAAATCATCACCCAAACAAATCAGTAAATGTGTACCTATTTGTCGGGCACAAAATTTTATTCCTCTTCTCTAGCCCCTTTGCTATAACCTGTTCAATGAATATTGCATGTACATATATATACAGTTCTTATCATTTATCAATTTCTATTTGACTTCATATTTGATTTCTATTTGGTTTAAAAAACACCATTCATTCTAATGTTACATAAATAGGTGCAAATCATTTCATTAGCTAATTAATGAATATTTCAACTCATATATGTTTATTTTGAACAAGTGGCTATATTTAACAATTCACATTTCAACGATTCTATGCATACAATAAAAATGTGATTTTTATTGTAAAACAATTCATTTCAAAACACTATTTTTCTATATAGTTCATATAGGTGACAAAATAGGATTTTTATCATAAAACAATTTATTTCAAATTATGAATACCATTCAACACATGAATTTCTAAACAACGAATGAATATCAATTCAACACATGAATGTTTTCTATGGTTTCTATATACAGATAAAAATGCGATTTTTATTATCGAACAATTTATTTCAAAATATGAATACCATTCAACACATGAATTTCTAAACAACGAATGAATATCAATTCAACACATGAATGTTTTCAATAGTTTCTATATATAGATAAAAATGTGATTTTTATTATCGAACAATTTATTTCAAAATATGAATACCATTCAACACGTGAATTTCTAAACAACGAATGAATATCAATTCAACACATGAATGTTTTCTATAGTTTCTATATATAGATAAAAATGTGATTTTTTATTATTGAACAATTTATTTCAAAATATGAATACCATTCAACACATGAATTTCTAAACAACGAATGAATATCAATTCAACACATGAATGTTTTCTATACAATGAATAAATATAGTTTAAGCATATGAAAATAATTCAAACACACGAATATTATTCAAAATTTCGGCAGCATAACGGCAGGGTAGTTAAACCGGGACCGTCCCTAGTACGGCTCCTCGCTCTACCTTAAAACCTCGCGGTTTTTGACAATGGGGATCATGCATCTAGTTCGCACGCAGGTGGCATGTATATATTTATTTCATTTCCACAAACTAATCCTAAGTGGTTTCAACCAAATATTTCACAACCACAAACGGGTATTTTTCAACCTCAAACAACCAATATCAATTACAAACAATCCCAAACAACCATTCGTTATCAACCAATTATCACAACCATTTCAATCAATAAATATCGTCCATGGTTTGTGGACGAGGGGCGTATATATATATATATATATAGCAATTCACTTTCATTTTCAACACATATATAATTTTTAAATCAGAAATCTCACCAATAGCTATCCAACTTCACGACACTTCCTTAGAGAAATCTTCGCCTTTCTGTCGCTTTCGCCCGTATTCTCTACATATGTAAAAATCGAATTTTTACTATGTTATTCAATATATAAAGATCATATTTTAAAACAAAGATTATATTTTTAATATTCCTATGATGTAAAAATTATATTTTTATTGCTTTAAAAATATAAGAATCATATCTTCCTTCTTCTACTTAACAAAAATTCCGTCTTTTCTATTTTTAAAAATATGATCTTTATTTTTGCAAGTTCAAATCTTTTTCCTTTAAAAGATTAAACCTTTTCTATTTCAAAGTTTAAACCCTTTTTAAACCTTAAAATAAAATCAGTTTTTTTTGCTTTCTTTTTAAATCAGTTTTTATAATTCTTAAAAATTCAGTTTTTAGTTTCTTAAACAAATCAGTTTTATATATTTTAAAAAAAACAGTTTTAACATCTTTTTAAAAATCAGTTTTAATTTCATTTAAAAAAAAAATCAGTTTAAAATTCTTTTAAAAAAAATCTGTTTTAACCTTTTTTTAAAAATTCAGTTTCAATACTTTATAAAAATTCAGTGTTTAGTACTTTATAAAAATTCAGTTTTTAGTACTTTATAAAAATTCAGTTTTTAGTACTTTATAAAAATTCAGTTTTTAGTACTTTATAAAAATTCAGTTTTTTCTTCTTTCAGGAATATCAGTTTTTAAGAATTTAAAAATAAAAATAAAAATAAAAATACTTACATTCTCTGCGAAGAAGAGGGGGGGGGGTTTCTGCAGTTCGACGGAGGAGGTGCGCGACTTCAGGCGGAGGCGGCAAGGCGGCAAGGCGGCGCTGGCTTCCAGGGGCTGCTCGATGTCAGGGTCGGCGGCTTCGAGGGTTTTGGGTCTTCGATCGAGGGAGCGGGTTGGAGACGTCGGCGGCAGCTTCGAGGTGGGTGGATGCTTCGCGAGGGGGAGGGCTGGATCGACGCTAGGGTTTTTTTTTTTTCTTTTTTTTTTCTTTCTGTCTGAAATCGAAAAGAAACGGGGGGGGGGCAGGGTATAGGAGGGAATTTAGAGATTTTATTTATTTATTTAATTATTTAATTATTTAGTTTTGCAAATAGGTTGACTTTTATATACGACCTCTGTAACGACCCGGATTTTTGGCTAATTTATTTTTTTAAATATTTAGTATGGTTTAAATATTGAATTCATAATATAAATAAATTTTATATTGGATTTGTCAATTTAATTATCGATATATGATTTAATATCGAATATATTTAATTATCATAATAGTAATAATTGAATTACCAGTGTAACACTGAATCAAAACAGTTCAGTCGACTGATATAAATTCTATTTGAATTAGAACGACAATAATTTATTATCGATAAATTTAATTGTTTGAAATCGAATTATATTTTAAATCAAGTTCAATTTAAACTGTCAACTTAAATTGTTATTTCCTCTATACAGTCGAATTAAATTTCAGAACTTGTTCCGTCGAGTTCAGAGTTGCGAATGACGTTGGGGAAGTTGATCGGTACAATTAAATGGCAGTTCGGGGATTTCGAGTGAGAGACCGCGAGATATTTTAGTTATTTAATTGGAATTAAATCAAATCAAATTAAAGAGAGTCGTCCTAGGATTTTTATCAGCCAACCTATCTTAATTAATAACGCAGACCTATTTTTGCATCGAGCAGGAAAATTTGTTTCCGTTCTTCATAGCAAAGCAAACAACAATTTTAATGGCTCGTACTCGTTGTTCCCTTCTTTTGCTTATATAACCCACCGCGACTCCATTCTTTCGTTCAACAGAAAAACAAATGAAATCAAAAAAATGGCCGCTGCCCTCATATCCCAATCGCATTTGAATTCATCGCGAGCTGGAGGATGACGCGAGAAGCTTGACCAAGGACTAGCAGAAATCGCGATGGAGGTTACTTCCTGGAGCTCGATAATCTCGAGTACTGCCGAGGGTTCGTCGCGATGGATGGAAGGGACCGGAGTCAAAGCACTCGCGATTTGGGTAGGTTGCGATTTCAAGTAGAAGTTAGGGGATTTGGGTTGGGGAGGTTATCGGGACTTCGGGAAATTCGTCAGCTGTAGGGTGCGATGCTTAATGGGACTTGCGATGCTTGATTTGAGGGTCGTGACGGTTGTTGTTTGGTGCGATGGGGATGATCAATTTCCGATTTCAGGTTGTGGGAGGGTTCGGCAGTGAGTTCGATCTCTTCTTTTTGGGGTGATTTGGATAATGTCTGCAAGATGTTTGATAAAGTGTCAAAATGAAGGAAGTGGGTTTTTGGTGCTGTTTACGGTGGAAACGGGTCGATGGTCATTGAGTCGGTTTCATAGTTGATCGAATTTCCAAGGCAATTAAGGTAAATTAAAACTTGTTATTTATTTATTTTAAGTAAACGAAAAAATATACATATATATGGTTAAATGTTTATGAAGTGAATAATGAGGTTAGAATTTTAGTTAGAAAAAAAGTTAGAATTTAATTAAATTAATATATGGATTAGAATTAAATTGGCATACTAGTTAGAATTAAATTAGTATGTCAGTTAGGATTAAATTAGTTTAATCCAAATGCATAAAATTTTACTAACTAAGGAATATTTCATTTAACATATACGTGATATCAGATTCGAGGGGAAAACCGGTTGCGTTGAATCATATCAGTGTAGGCAGCGAAATGGAATTTGAAATGGAAATCAGAATAGATCGGATTAAAGGAAAATCCCTGGTGAGTAAATCTCACTCACCTTTTATTTTAATTATTTTTATTTCGTTAAAAATAATTGTCTGTTGCTTGTGTGAATATTTTATGGTTGTTTGATATATATTAGTTATTTAGGCTATATATATATATTGGGTTGATTGATTGGTTGGATTCCCGCAGTCTCATTAGCGGATGCCCGCAGTTTCATAGCGGATGATTACCCTATACGCCCCACGCTATGATTAGTGGATGACCTTCTATACCGCGATATTCTGCCACGAAGCAGAATGGGTATTATTTATGTGCTAACATCTGTGGATGCAGGAAAACAGGTTGGAGGAATCCAACTGGATTCCTCAAAAATATATTATCTGTTTGTTTATTTGTTTGCCCATATATTGTTATATATGATGTGTTAGAAAAATAAGTAATTGGTTGCTTTGTGTGTTTTATCACTGGGCTTAAGTAATGATATTTAAAAATATCGTAAAAAGGATATTGGGAATTTAAAAAGGAAAATTCTATTTTTAAATAGAATTTGAATTTTTAATAGAAATAAAAATATAAATTTGTTTTTGAAAAATAAAGCAAGTAGTTTCTTTATAAACGAAGTTTATAAATAGTTCTTTTATATCGAAATTATAAATGAAGTGAAAAGAATTATCATTCGATAATTCAGAAATAGAAATACAAGTGTGAAATTGGGATTTGAAATGAAATTTCAAAACAGATGTGAAATGAAATTTTAAAATATATAACTCAAATGAAATTTGAGTATAACATTTGAATTTTAAAAGGGGTTTAAATATTTGAATTTTAAGAAGAGATTGAATATTAGAAATTCAAATAGAAGTTCAAATAGAATTTGAATAGACGAAATTAGAATGAAAAATAGAATTTGAATTCAAGAAATTAAAATAAAATTTGAATTCAAGGGAATTCGAATAAAGAAATTCAAATAGAGATTTAAATGTAGAATTTCAAAATAGAATTTGAAATATAGAATTTCAAAGAAGAATTGAATAGAATTTGAAATATAGTATTTCAAGGAAGAATTCAAATGTGAATAGAGATTTGAATTGGAATTCAAATATGAAATTTGAATAGAGATCTGAAATATAAATTCAAGTATTGAATTTGAATATGGAATTGGGTATAGAAATTCAAGTAGAAATATGAATATGGAATTTCAAATTAGAATTTGAAATAAACTTTGAAATTAGGATTTCAAGGTAGGATTGAAATAGGATTTCAAAATAGGAAATCCAAATAGTTTTGAAATGTGCTTTGGATTCAAAGGAGTTCAAATAGATTTGAAATAAGGAGAGTTCAAATGGGATTTAAATAATGGGTTTAAATAAAGAAATTCCAATTGGGATTTAAATATGAGATTTCAAATAGAAATTTAAATGGAGTTTAAATATTTAAATTCAAATATGATTTTCAAATATAACCATTCAAAAGGGATTTGATTATAGAATTTAAAGTGGAATTTAATTCAAAGAAATAAATTAAGGTATTGGGATTCAAGAAAATTAATTGTGGAGTTTAACTAATGAATTTGAATTTAGAATTCAAATGGTATTTGTAAATGAATTCGAATTTAGAATTCAATGGCGTTTGAAAGAAAATTTGAATATTTTAATTCAAATAGAGTTGGAAATATATTTGAATTTCAAAAAAAGGAATTCAAAACGGAATTGAATATCTAAATTCAAGTATGAATTTCAAATATAGAAATTCAAAAAGGGGTTGAATTAAAGTGGGGATTCGACTAGAGGATTCAAAATGGAATTCGAATAAAGGGTTTGAAATGGAATTCGAATAAAGGATTTCAATGGGATTTGAATACAGGATTTAAAACTATGGAATTTGAAATGTAAAGATTCAGATGGAATTTGGAATATATATATCTATATATTAGAAGAGAGTTGAATCCATTTAACGAAGTTTTAAAAGTTTTTATATATATAAATATAATTAAAACGAACTCGCCGCAGCGCTGCAGTTCGTAAAATAGCGATTCGAACTTCAATCGAGTATATAGAACTCGATTGAAGTCGGAATTCTTCGAAACAAGAAACGTCAGGACCGGTTTGATAATAGTTTTCTAATGAAAGAAAAAATATGTATTTCGTCGTATAGATTTTGAGTTATGTCAAAATCAAATTTTCAGAAAAACAGCGCCAGAATCGTTTTAAAACCATAATGGTTTATTTTAATGTTATAAAAGGATTTTAAGCAAATAAAATCCGAAGTTCTATTTAGAAAATTTCGGGGTTGAGTTGTAAAGTATATGTGAATTCAAGTTGTGTAAATGAATATGATTTTGAAACAGAAATCAGATTTTTGACTTTGAATAGAACGAACTAATTTGAAATAGAAATTAGTTAATAAGATTTCGAAGGGATATTGGGGTTTGAATAAGTGAATTCGATTTGAAAATTTATATTCGAAATAGGAAAGAGAACTAAAATTTGAAATTGAAATTCAATTTGGTTGTGAGCAAGTTAAACAGTTTATTTGAACGTGTTATGTTCAAACAAGAAGTGAAATAGGCAAAAAGAGCTAATTAAAGAATAATTAAGCGGAACTGAATTCAAACGATTCAAAATTGAATTCAAACGAATGAATTAAGTTGAATTGAATTGGAAAACAGGTGAACAGGTGTTAAACAGATATGGGATGGAGTATATGAAGATTTTAATTTATGTGCTCGACAATAAGGTACATGTTTAAATTCATATATGGGTTTTATGCGCCGTATCGGCAAGCCGCTTGGCTTTTCCTTTTTCTTTTCGATTGGAGAAGATACCGGGATGCTATTTGAAATTTCCCGATGCTCCCGATACAGGGGAGGTTATGGCGAAATTTTCCGGGAATTTAAGGAGTTAGAATATTTTTAAGAAATTTGACAATTAGAAATCTATATATCGATATATATAGAATTCGATAAGGCAACGAAATCAAAAATAGCGGAAAGGGCCAATATGGTTATTGAAATATTTGGTTAACAAATATTGATAAGAGAATATAGAAGAGATTTAATTAATGAAATATTAATTAAAGAGCCCAGTGGTTTGTTTGATATGTTGGATGAACACTTGTTTTTATTCGATAGTTAAATCACAGACTATCGAAGTTTTTGACCATCGTTGTCAATATGGAGAGACCGGTTGGATTATTATCCGTGAACCACTCCGTATCGGCATAAGCGTTGCGAACCAAGTATGCTGAATATATTGAAGACGGAGTAAAGTGCAAGGGCTTTTCTATTTATAGAAATAGTGCCTTCGGTTTCGTTCAATCCCAGAACGAACGTATATGGACGAATGTCTGACAGAGTATTTCCAATGATCAAATGGGTTGGTCTGTATGAATATATATATGGTTGCAACGGATTTATCCCTTAGCATAATATCCAGAATATTTGTGCAAACTCAACTAGTGATTAACGGATCTGACGATGTGGCATTCAAAGTGATTGTGTTATCAATGAATGGTAAGTATGCGTAGCCTCAGGCCTCAACAACCGGAAAGGACAAAAATCGGGCAGGCAGCATGGCTATGTGGGTCGCACCCATTAGGGTGTATAATCACCTATCTAGAGAAATTCCTTTTGTTTCTAAATCTATCGATTCTGCCCATTCGGGAAACGGTGGTTTGAGTCCAACCGTTGGTGATATACATTCGATACACTTAAGCGAAATGAGTGGTCGGTCATGTGTGGGCCGGGTTGCAAGATGTTCTTGTTGAACCCAGGTGTATTCGCCTCTAGAGATGCACTGTCGGAAGGTGGTCCCATACCTTGTCATGTTGGAAATCCAATCTCCAATAAGCGCCATGCGGTTTTTGATTTTATAATATATATGTGGAGCGTGAGATGCAAGCGTTCTACTATTTGGTTATTTACTTGATGTAGACATTATTATAATATCACTGGATTTTCGTATCAAAGTGTTTTGGGTTATAGTAAGATAAAAACCGTCCATGTTTATGTGTGGGCTGGTCTTACTATTACGTTTTCTTTTAAAAGGATTTTTAAAAGTTAAACAAGTGGTTGGAGTTTACTCATACCAGTCCCATGACTGACCCAGAGTTTATTTTGTTTTGTTTTCCCTAAACTCTTGGGTGCCCAAATTTGTACGGGCAGTCAAGTGTTTCAGGCTTTTACAGATACACTTGGAGGAGCTTGAAGCAGGAGGCTTCAACGTTAGTTATTTAGAGTTACTTCCGCTGGATCAAGTGTTATGTGTACTCTGATGATGGTATGTATGTATGTACAAAACAAATTTGTATTTCGAAGCTTATGTTATATAATATATTTTATTCGTTCCGCTGTGAGTTGTGATCTTCGTTTTTCTTCTATTCTAATATTTCTTTCTTTCTATTTCTCATCCTCTAACTTCTTTCTAATAATGAGTCGTATTTCTGTGTTGTTTGAGTTGGACGTGTGGTGTTTTTAGTCAACTCAGATAGCACGGATTTGCGGGCCGTTACAGTGGTATCAGAGCCAGGTTGCTTAATTGGTATGGATGATAGGGGGTTCTCGCTTCGCGTTTGGTGGCGAACGGGAGACTCTTACCCCTACATCTCCCGACAATGTGGGTTGGTCGAGTCGAGAGGCTGGCCGTAAAAGCAGTTCTGAGGTATCTCTGTAAGCCACGCTGGGAGGTTAGCCCAGTGCCGAGGGAGGAGAGGATGGTTGAAAAGCCTACTCGAATCCCGGGTCGTTTCAGTTGGTATCAGAGCTTAGGTTGAGTGAACACCTAGGCTTGTGTGGCCTGTGCTCATTAGAGATAGGGTCAGTAGTACCCTAGAATGAGTTGAGTATATATATACGAGAGAGCGTATTTGTATGTTGATATAAAATTGTTTTATATTGTGTTGGCTTGTCTGTTGAGTAGTTTATGAATTCTGGTCGAATCGTGGGACGCCACGAAGTCGATAGGAATTTCTAAACACTTGGGCAGAAGAATCGACATAATATAGTTTTAAAATGGGTAGATGAAGTAATTTTACCCAAGATTCTATTTTGATATAGAAAGAATAATTTTCTAGAATTATTATATGGATGTGTTGAATGTTAACATTATAATCAGATAAGATTATAGAGTTAGAATGGTTATTTATAACCAAATAGAATTTGTATAGGGATTAAATATACAAATAAGATGAATTAGAATTTAATTCAAACTAGAATTAAGAATTCAAAATCCTGGGAGGTTGAAATTTATTTTTCAAAGTATATTAAAATAATATAGATTTGTTTTAAAAGGATTTGGAAGAAAATCATTTTTAATGGATTTTGAATGTGGTAAAGCACTGAACTCACTTCAGTGACTGGAAGATAATTCTGATGATGATTGCAACATCATCAGTGTTCATTTTCGAGTTTCTAAGTGATGGATTGCTACCTTAGAAAGTTTTGATGGAAATTTGTTTGAAAGAAAACAAATTGGTTTGAATATTCAAATGTTTTGAATTTGTGATGGAGATAAATATATGTATATATTTATGGGATTTCAAAAGAATTTGAAAAGAAAAACCCAGGGATTTGAATTCTGGAAATTTAAATTTAACTTAAACAAGTTAAATGGGTCGAAGTGAATGAATTGATTAGAATCAATTTAAATAGATTTATTGAAATAAATTGAAATAAATATGAATTGAATGTGAAAGCATATGAAGGGAAGAAGGCCAAAAGTTTTGGTTGAAAAATAAAGTCATAGAAATATGAGGAGTTGAGTTTCAACATAAGTGGGACGTTGAAAAGAAATAGATTTGTACCATTTTTCCTACCTTAGCAATTTCGAGGACGAAATTATTTTAAGGGGGAAAGAATGTAACGACCCGGATTTTTGGCTAATTTATTTTTTTAAATATTTAGTATGGTTTAAATATTGAATTCATAATATAAATAAATTTTATATTGGATTTGTCAATTTAATTATCGATATATGATTTAATATCGAATATATTTAATTATCATAATAGTAATAATTGAATTACCAGTGTAACACTGAATCAAAACAGTTCAGTCGACTGATATAAATTCTATTTGAATTAGAACGACAATAATTTATTATCGATAAATTTAATTGTTTGAAATCGAATTATATTTTAAATCAAGTTCAATTTAAACTGTCAACTTAAATTGTTATTTCCTCTATACAGTCGAATTAAATTTCAGAACTTGTTCCGTCGAGTTCAGAGTTGCGAATGACGTTGGGGAAGTTGATCGGTACAATTAAATGGCAGTTCGGGGATTTCGAGTGAGAGACCGCGAGATATTTTAGTTATTTAATTGGAATTAAATCAAATCAAATTAAAGAGAGTCGTCCTAGGATTTTTATCAGCCAACCTATCTTAATTAATAACGCAGACCTATTTTTGCATCGAGCAGGAAAATTTGTTTCCGTTCTTCATAGCAAAGCAAACAACAATTTTAATGGCTCGTACTCGTTGTTCCCTTCTTTTGCTTATATAACCCACCGCGACTCCATTCTTTCGTTCAACAGAAAAACAAATGAAATCAAAAAAATGGCCGCTGCCCTCATATCCCAATCGCATTTGAATTCATCGCGAGCTGGAGGATGACGCGAGAAGCTTGACCAAGGACTAGCAGAAATCGCGATGGAGGTTACTTCCTGGAGCTCGATAATCTCGAGTACTGCCGAGGGTTCGTCGCGATGGATGGAAGGGACCGGAGTCAAAGCACTCGCGATTTGGGTAGGTTGCGATTTCAAGTAGAAGTTAGGGGATTTGGGTTGGGGAGGTTATCGGGACTTCGGGAAATTCGTCAGCTGTAGGGTGCGATGCTTAATGGGACTTGCGATGCTTGATTTGAGGGTCGTGACGGTTGTTGTTTGGTGCGATGGGGATGATCAATTTCCGATTTCAGGTTGTGGGAGGGTTCGGCAGTGAGTTCGATCTCTTCTTTTTGGGGTGATTTGGATAATGTCTGCAAGATGTTTGATAAAGTGTCAAAATGAAGGAAGTGGGTTTTTGGTGCTGTTTACGGTGGAAACGGGTCGATGGTCATTGAGTCGGTTTCATAGTTGATCGAATTTCCAAGGCAATTAAGGTAAATTAAAACTTGTTATTTATTTATTTTAAGTAAACGAAAAAATATACATATATATGGTTAAATGTTTATGAAGTGAATAATGAGGTTAGAATTTTAGTTAGAAAAAAAGTTAGAATTTAATTAAATTAATATATGGATTAGAATTAAATTGGCATACTAGTTAGAATTAAATTAGTATGTCAGTTAGGATTAAATTAGTTTAATCCAAATGCATAAAATTTTACTAACTAAGGAATATTTCATTTAACATATACGTGATATCAGATTCGAGGGGAAAACCGGTTGCGTTGAATCATATCAGTGTAGGCAGCGAAATGGAATTTGAAATGGAAATCATAATAGATCGGATTAAAGGAAAATCCCTGGTGAGTAAATCTCACTCACCTTTTATTTTAATTATTTTTATTTCGTTAAAAATAATTGTCTGTTGCTTGTGTGAATATTTTATGGTTGTTTGATATATATTAGTTATTTAGGCTATATATATATATTGGGTTGATTGATTGGTTGGATTCCCGCAGTCTCATTAGCGGATGCCCGCAGTTTCATAGCGGATGATTACCCTATACGCCCCACGCTATGATTAGTGGATGACCTTCTATACCGCGATATTCTGCCACGAAGCAGAATGGGTATTATTTATGTGCTAACATCTGTGGATGCAGGAAAACAGGTTGGAGGAATCCAACTGGATTCCTCAAAAATATATTATCTGTTTGTTTATTTGTTTGCCCATATATTGTTATATATGATGTGTTAGAAAAATAAGTAATTGGTTGCTTTGTGTGTTTTATCACTGGGCTTAAGTAATGATATTTAAAAATATCGTAAAAAGGATATTGGGAATTTAAAAAGGAAAATTCTATTTTTAAATAGAATTTGAATTTTTAATAGAAATAAAAATATAAATTTGTTTTTGAAAAATAAAGCAAGTAGTTTCTTTATAAACGAAGTTTATAAATAGTTCTTTTATATCGAAATTATAAATGAAGTGAAAAGAATTATCATTCGATAATTCAGAAATAGAAATACAAGTGTGAAATTGGGATTTGAAATGAAATTTCAAAACAGATGTGAAATGAAATTTTAAAATATATAACTCAAATGAAATTTGAGTATAACATTTGAATTTTAAAAGGGGTTTAAATATTTGAATTTTAAGAAGAGATTGAATATTAGAAATTCAAATAGAAGTTCAAATAGAATTTGAATAGACGAAATTAGAATGAAAAATAGAATTTGAATTCAAGAAATTAAAATAAAATTTGAATTCAAGGGAATTCGAATAAAGAAATTCAAATAGAGATTTAAATGTAGAATTTCAAAATAGAATTTGAAATATAGAATTTCAAAGAAGAATTGAATAGAATTTGAAATATAGTATTTCAAGGAAGAATTCAAATGTGAATAGAGATTTGAATTGGAATTCAAATATGAAATTTGAATAGAGATCTGAAATATAAATTCAAGTATTGAATTTGAATATGGAATTGGGTATAGAAATTCAAGTAGAAATATGAATATGGAATTTCAAATTAGAATTTGAAATAAACTTTGAAATTAGGATTTCAAGGTAGGATTGAAATAGGATTTCAAAATAGGAAATCCAAATAGTTTTGAAATGTGCTTTGGATTCAAAGGAGTTCAAATAGATTTGAAATAAGGAGAGTTCAAATGGGATTTAAATAATGGGTTTAAATAAAGAAATTCCAATTGGGATTTAAATATGAGATTTCAAATAGAAATTTAAATGGAGTTTAAATATTTAAATTCAAATATGATTTTCAAATATAACCATTCAAAAGGGATTTGATTATAGAATTTAAAGTGGAATTTAATTCAAAGAAATAAATTAAGGTATTGGGATTCAAGAAAATTAATTGTGGAGTTTAACTAATGAATTTGAATTTAGAATTCAAATGGTATTTGTAAATGAATTCGAATTTAGAATTCAATGGCGTTTGAAAGAAAATTTGAATATTTTAATTCAAATAGAGTTGGAAATATATTTGAATTTCAAAAAAAGGAATTCAAAACGGAATTGAATATCTAAATTCAAGTATGAATTTCAAATATAGAAATTCAAAAAGGGGTTGAATTAAAGTGGGGATTCGACTAGAGGATTCAAAATGGAATTCGAATAAAGGGTTTGAAATGGAATTCGAATAAAGGATTTCAATGGGATTTGAATACAGGATTTAAAACTATGGAATTTGAAATGTAAAGATTCAGATGGAATTTGGAATATATATATCTATATATTAGAAGAGAGTTGAATCCATTTAACGAAGTTTTAAAAGTTTATATATATATAAATATAATTAAAACGAACTCGCCGCAGCGCTGCAGTTCATAAAATAGCGATTCGAACTTCAATCGAGTATATAGAACTCGATTGAAGTCGGAATTCTTCGAAACAAGAAACGTCAGGACCGGTTTGATAATAGTTTTCTAATGAAAGAAAAAATATGTATTTCGTCGTATAGATTTTGAGTTATGTCAAAATCAAATTTTCAGAAAAACAGCGCCAGAATCGTTTTAAAACCATAATGGTTTATTTTAATGTTATAAAAGGATTTTAAGCAAATAAAATCCGAAGTTCTATTTAGAAAATTTCGGGGTTGAGTTGTAAAGTATATGTGAATTCAAGTTGTGTAAATGAATATGATTTTGAAACAGAAATCAGATTTTTGACTTTGAATAGAACGAACTAATTTGAAATAGAAATTAGTTAATAAGATTTCGAAGGGATATTGGGGTTTGAATAAGTGAATTCGATTTGAAAATTTATATTCGAAATAGGAAAGAGAACTAAAATTTGAAATTGAAATTCAATTTGGTTGTGAGCAAGTTAAACAGTTTATTTGAACGTGTTATGTTCAAACAAGAAGTGAAATAGGCAAAAAGAGCTAATTAAAGAATAATTAAGCGGAACTGAATTCAAACGATTCAAAATTGAATTCAAACGAATGAATTAAGTTGAATTGAATTGGAAAACAGGTGAACAGGTGTTAAACAGATATGGGATGGAGTATATGAAGATTTTAATTTATGTGCTCGACAATAAGGTACATGTTTAAATTCATATATGGGTTTTATGCGCCGTATCGGCAAGCCGCTTGGCTTTTCCTTTTTCTTTTCGATTGGAGAAGATACCGGGATGCTATTTGAAATTTCCCGATGCTCCCGATACAGGGGAGGTTATGGCGAAATTTTCCGGGAATTTAAGGAGTTAGAATATTTTTAAGAAATTTGACAATTAGAAATCTATATATCGATATATATAGAATTCGATAAGGCAACGAAATCAAAAATAGCGGAAAGGGCCAATATGGTTATTGAAATATTTGGTTAACAAATATTGATAAGAGAATATAGAAGAGATTTAATTAATGAAATATTAATTAAAGAGCCCAGTGGTTTGTTTGATATGTTGGATGAACACTTGTTTTTATTCGATAGTTAAATCACAGACTATCGAAGTTTTTGACCATCGTTGTCAATATGGAGAGACCGGTTGGATTATTATCCGTGAACCACTCCGTATCGGCATAAGCGTTGCGAACCAAGTATGCTGAATATATTGAAGACGGAGTAAAGTGCAAGGGCTTTTCTATTTATAGAAATAGTGCCTTCGGTTTCGTTCAATCCCAGAACGAACGTATATGGACGAATGTCTGACAGAGTATTTCCAATGATCAAATGGGTTGGTCTGTATGAATATATATATGGTTGCAACGGATTTATCCCTTAGCATAATATCCAGAATATTTGTGCAAACTCAACTAGTGATTAACGGATCTGACGATGTGGCATTCAAAGTGATTGTGTTATCAATGAATGGTAAGTATGCGTAGCCTCAGGCCTCAACAACCGGAAAGGACAAAAATCGGGCAGGCAGCATGGCTATGTGGGTCGCACCCATTAGGGTGTATAATCACCTATCTAGAGAAATTCCTTTTGTTTCTAAATCTATCGATTCTGCCCATTCGGGAAACGGTGGTTTGAGTCCAACCGTTGGTGATATACATTCGATACACTTAAGCGAAATGAGTGGTCGGTCATGTGTGGGCCGGGTTGCAAGATGTTCTTGTTGAACCCAGGTGTATTCGCCTCTAGAGATGCACTGTCGGAAGGTGGTCCCATACCTTGTCATGTTGGAAATCCAATCTCCAATAAGCGCCATGCGGTTTTTGATTTTATAATATATATGTGGAGCGTGAGATGCAAGCGTTCTACTATTTGGTTATTTACTTGATGTAGACATTATTATAATATCACTGGATTTTCGTATCAAAGTGTTTTGGGTTATAGTAAGATAAAAACCGTCCATGTTTATGTGTGGGCTGGTCTTACTATTACGTTTTCTTTTAAAAGGATTTTTAAAAGTTAAACAAGTGGTTGGAGTTTACTCATACCAGTCCCATGACTGACCCAGAGTTTATTTTGTTTTGTTTTCCCTAAACTCTTGGGTGCCCAAATTTGTACGGGCAGTCAAGTGTTTCAGGCTTTTACAGATACACTTGGAGGAGCTTGAAGCAGGAGGCTTCAACGTTAGTTATTTAGAGTTACTTCCGCTGGATCAAGTGTTATGTGTACTCTGATGATGGTATGTATGTATGTACAAAACAAATTTGTATTTCGAAGCTTATGTTATATAATATATTTTATTCGTTCCGCTGTGAGTTGTGATCTTCGTTTTTCTTCTATTCTAATATTTCTTTCTTTCTATTTCTCATCCTCTAACTTCTTTCTAATAATGAGTCGTATTTCTGTGTTGTTTGAGTTGGACGTGTGGTGTTTTTAGTCAACTCAGATAGCACGGATTTGCGGGCCGTTACAACCTCGAAACGAGGCCTACCGCCTGTCGCCCATAGCGTTTTACCCCCATTCCGAACACAATGGGATATGTATCGTAAGCTAGTTTGATCGTTACAATCAGTTTCCGTTGAAATGACATTTAAATCCTTATATTGAATTTTAAACGTACATTTCAAATTACCGGGGTCACATACTAACTAGAAAAATTCCAGAAAAATATTTTCTAGTTTCGTATTGACGATACGGTACTAACAAAACTAGTTTCATCGAATTCTGAGACCGTTTGCAAAATGGCCAATTTCCAGTCGATTAAATTCAACAGAAACTGGTCAAACGCGTTTTCCTTTGCCACGCTCACATATTGATTCGAAAAATTATGAAATTTGAAACCTAGCAATAACTTGACACTGCGGATCTAACAAAAGTGGTTTCATCGAAATCCGAGGTCGTTTGAAAAATGTCCATTTTTAAGGGCCTGAATTCCATAGCGACTATTCAGAATTTTCAACTGGACATATCTTTTGATTCCCGCTATCAAATTTCGATTGGTCGGATTCGTTAGAAAGATATCATCAATTAGATCCTATGTTTTTGGTTTCACTAAAATCCGGATTGTTTTGCACCCGGTATATTCAATTGAAGTTCGAAATCGAATTATCGAACTACCGCGCCATTTTAGGCCTTGTTTATAATTATAATTAATTATATTCGTTTTCAATTGTCGATTCGAACTCAGTTTTCATCGCCATTATTTAAAATATTTATTTTAAATAATTAAAATCCATTATTTTAGCCAATTTAAAAATTTTAAATTGGTTCAGATTTTCTGGGTCGTTACACGAACCCCGTACTGACGGTGGTAAGGGTAATCGTTGGAATATAACACAGAAACAGATAATAGCAGAACCGAAATAAATAAATAAATACACCAGATAATGAACAAAAGAATATACTGGATAAACGTAATCATCAGAGTTACATAGTATACATGATCATACTTAGTACAAATACAGTTCAGCTATACATAAATGTCTACAACGGAAAACAAACAAAATACGTACAATAGGAGCTGAACAACATAAAATAGATAAATGATAGAATCCATCTTCAGTTGAACCTATCCAGAAAGAGCCAGCTAAAACCTGAATACAAGGCTGCCCATGTAGAAAGAGGGGCACCCGAGTTTGAAAGTGAAACAAACTACGAGTCAGTCATGGGACTGGTACGAGAAATCTACTCAACACATTTATAATATGGCCAATCACAGGACCACGACACTTTCGTGGAACGGGTTTACTCCATTGGATTGCCAGTGCTTTAAAAACAAATCTTTCTTTTAAACATCACAATGCTTTTTATAAAAATGAAGCCATTATAAGACTCAGTTCCCATCACACAATGCAACGCAAACCGGAGGATAGAGTTTTTACCTTATAATGGCTAAGATATGCTTGATACGAATAAAACAAAAGCATTTGGTATTATTACTAGTGTTTATATATTTCAAAAATAGTTTCAAATCATAAGTATCAATCATAGATGGCATTATTGCCCCATACCACTGTGTCGCCATATATAGTAGGTATACAATCAAAACCGCATGGTCACGTATTTGGAAATTGGATTTCCATCATGAGCCAAGGCAAAAGATAGTCCTCACCGAATTCGAGACGCTCTAGCCCGTGTCTCAGGCACAGCTGCAACCGTACCTTGGATCGTCAGGGCCGGTCCACAGAAGTGGATTATAATGCCTAAACAATGCGTTTCTCCGCCCTATGGGGCGTCAATGAGCCAACGAATGACTCCATCGGACCCGGATTGTCCGATCAAACCGAGGCGCCTCGCAACAGTAACAACCACATAAGTCAAACTCGTCAGGTCGTGTAAAACCGCTAACGCCACTTCTAGCTAGAAAGAAAAGCATGCCCTCCCTGATGTCCTCTCCCGTTTCTGGTTCATACCGGGGTGTGAGGCTCGCGATTTCACGTTATACACAAAGCTACGCCACTAGGCGGTGCTTTGATCATCACCACAAGACTTTGCTTTTCAACAGAAGCCCTGATCACTGCATCTTAGCATGCCACACAGGCAATTCACACCGTGCAACTGATGGCTATCAATCACGCAGAATAAATTCCAATGTCAGACACACTATCCATTTGCAAGTCCGTTCTGGGTCTGAACGAAACCGGAGGCACTATATACCTCGCAAACCCATCGATCACCACGCACGTCTCGACGATCACCACTCATTATCCATATTTCGGGATGCCTCCCAATCAGGACCTCGGTTACCATCCAAACGAGGTGAAGATCTCCGGTCTTCGACCACCGTCTTCATCTTCGATTTCTTATCGTCGATTCAGTTATTCAGAATGGGATAAACCCGGTCTTTCTGAGCAACTCGCGTATATAATAAACAAGTGCTACACAAACAGTACTACGCATCATTTCAATTCATTAGTCACTAACCGTCAATCAGTAAGAGAACAATTTCCCAAATATTAACCCCGAAGGCCGAAACCAACATCAGATCAATACCCAAGAAACCATTCGACCTAGCCAACCTTCAGTTAGTTTCTAAATTTCACATCCATATCGTTTATAATATTTTATAACGATTTATCGCTATTTTTATTTATTTTAAAATAGCCAGTTTATTCAAAACGACGCTTCGGGCCATAACGCGGCCGTGGCGCTGTTTTTCTTCAGATTTGATTTACACATATCTGAAAATCTAACCATTGGATCTTCACAAAATTTACATCATTAGAAAGATCTTTTCAAAACAAATCCAGTGGTTGAAGTTTCGGGAGAAATCCGATGGTCGGATCTCCCGGTATAATCGGTTGAAGTTTCGATTTCAAAATACGAACTGCAGCGTCGTTTTTCGATTATATATAATTATATATAAATATAATCGATTCTGGCGCTATTTTTCTTCAGATTTGAATTAAACATTCCAGACAATCCAACCGTTGGATTTTTACAAAGTTGGTGTCGTTGGAAAGATATTTCCAAAGCGAACCCAACGGTTGCGGTTTCGGGAAAATCCGATGGTCGGATCTCCCGCACTAATCATTTGAAATCATGGTTTCAAAATACGAACTGCAGCTTCGTTATTCGATACATTTCAATTCTATTTATATATATATATATCGATTTGTAACAACCCGTAAAATGCGAGCCAGTTTGAAATTTTTATTTTGGCCATTTTGGCGAATTTTGAATATTTAAAATAGATTATTTTAAATAAAATCGACGTGAAATTTATTTTGAATATAGAATTAGAACGTATATATTATATACGCCGTCGTTAGAATATAAATATTTATATATAAATTATAAAAGGAATTGAAAATGGCGCGGTAGTTCGATAATTCGATTTCAAACTTCAATTGAATGTACCGGGTGCAAAACAATCCAGATTTTAGTGAAACCAAAAATAATGGGATCTAATTGATAATATCTTTCCAACGAATCCGAATGATCAAAATTTCATAGCGGGAATCAAAAGATATGTCCAGTTGAAATTTCTGAATAGTCGCTATGGAATTCAGGCCCTTAAAAATGGACATTTTGCAAACGACCTCGGGTTTCGACGAAACCAGTTTTGTTGGATCCGCAGTGTCAAGTTATTGCTAGATTCCAAATTTCATAATTTTTCGAATCAATATGTGAGCGTGGCAAAGGAAAACGCGTTTGACCAGTTTTATTTGATTTTAATCGACTGGAAATTGGCCATTTTTCTAACGGTCTCAGAATTCGACGAAACTAGTTTTGTTAGGACCGTATCGTTAATACGAAGCTAGAAAATATTTTTATTGAATTTTTAGAGACAGTATGTGACCCCGGTAATGTGAAATGTACGTTTAAAATTCAATATAATGATTTAAATGTAAATTCAACGGAAACCGATTCAAACGATCGAATCAACCTACGATACATATCCCATTGTGTTCGGAATGGGGGTAAAACGCTATGGGCGACAGGCGGTGGGCCTCGTTTAGGGGTCGTGTGTAAAAGTCAACTTTTTACAAATTAAAAAATAATAATAATAAATAAATAAATATATTCTCCCTCTTCCCCTTTAATCCTTCTGCCCCCCCCCCCCTACTCGTTTTCAAATCGACAGAAAGAAAATAGAAAAAAAAAAAGAGCTAAGCCCTAATCGAGTGACGGAGGGCCCTCGACGCCGCCACCGGAGGCGCCCACCTCCGTCCAAGCTCGCCGCCCTCCCCTCCTTCTTCTCCTCCGCCACCTCGAAGCGACACACCCCTCCCCTCATCCGCCGAAGCGCGAGAGCCCCCCCCCCTTTCCTCCACCGCCGCACACTCCCCTAGTGGCGCGACAAGCCGCCTGCGCCCCTCCGGCGAACACCACCACCCACTGCGAGACAGCGAGCCCTCCCTCCTTAAAATCCTGTAAGCTTTAATGTTATTTTACTTATTTATGTCTTTAACAAAGTGATTTTTGTTTTAATAACCTTGCTTTGAAAATGAAGATATGTTTATGTTTGAAAACTGATTTCCTTTATGTTAAAAAACTGATTTTTATTTTATTTTTAAAAACTAAGAAAGTATAGATTTTTTTAAAATGGAGAAAGCTTAAATTTTTTTAAAATAGAAAAGACTCGATTTTTATTTAGTTAGCGGAAAAAAAAATAGAAATAGAATTGTGTTTTTGAAATGAAAATACATATGGTTTGAAATAGAAAATATGATTTTTATATTTTTAAAGAATTAAAAATATAATCTTTTATATAGTAGAAAGATAAAAATATGATTTTTATATTTTTAAAGTATTAAAAATATAGTCCTTACTATATAGATGATGTCAAAATATGATTTTTGTTTATGTAGAGGATTAAAAATATAATTTTTACATGATAGGAAAATTTAAAAATATCATCTTTATATGTGTAGAAACATAAAAATGTGATTTTTATAAATCTATATTTTTGAAAAGGCGAAGTCTATGTTTTTATAAAGGCGAAATCTTTATATGGAAAATAGCGTGATAAAAATATAATTTTTATCTATATAACATAGTAGTAAAAATTCGATTTTTATATATTGAATAACTGAATAAAAATTTGATTTTTAAAAGGTAGGAAGCGATAATAAAAATAGAATTTTTATATATTGAACTTCGAAAGAAAAATAGAATTTTTATATATTGAACTTCGAAAGAAAAACAGAATTTTTATATATTGAACTTCGAAAAGAAAAATATGATTTTTATATATTGAACTTCGAAAAGAAAAATATGATTTTTATATATTGAACTTCGAAAGAAAAATGTGATTTTTATATATTGAACTTCGAAAGAAAAATGGGATTTTTATATATTGAACTTCGAAAGAAAAATATGATTTTTATATATCGAACTTCGAAATAAAAATATGATTTTTATATATGGAATAACGAAGTAAAAATTCGATTTTTACATAGGTAGTGAAAGCGGACAACGAAGGTAACAAAAAGGCGAGAACGAAGAAGAGTCAAGATGTTTGGATAGCTTTCGGTGAGAACTTCTCACTCTTCAATTTCTTTTTCTAGTTATATATATATATACTAGGATGCAGACGGTGCTTAGTAGCACCCGACACAATCGTCCACAGACCATGGACTTGTTTGTTTGATTGCAAAAATTAGTTAGATTATTTGATTGAAATTGAATTGTGTGGTGAAATGAATTGATTTCATTGATGTGTGAATGGCGTGGGCCTTCACTAGACCGGGGATAAGGCTAGGCCTTGTCCCGTTTCTAGTATCGTGCCGTTATGCCGCCGAAATTTTCTAAAATAAGTTAGAAAAATAAAAATATCATTTTATTTAAAGAATGAACTGAATAGAAATTCATATGTTGGAATAAAATGTTTTATCGTTAAAAATATAATTTTTAACGTGAATGTGGATAAATAAATATTCATTTACAAACCAGACGGTTTGTTTATGTACACCTATTTGAAGGACATTGATTGGGTCGATAAATTTTACACATCGCCCAACTGCACAACTAAAATCTGTGTTTGATTGTTTGAAAACCCCACACGGGTGTTAGGATGAAATATGAATCTCACTCATCCTGATTGATTAAATATGTCGATCGATTGATTGACAGGCTGTTATAAGCGTTAGATATCTATATTTGATGCTTATACAGTGTAGTGTACTTTGGTTGATGGTTGATTATCTATCGTTGCTATTATATACATTTGTTGTATGGAATCCATATAATTAACTTTATATGGTTATTGATTGGGCCCCATTCCAATTTGAAAAATAAAGAATATTATAAAATAAAGGTTCATGTGTTGACAGTACTCATCCATTGAGATTGGTCATGTGTTGAACAAAATATTTTGATAATAACAACTATTTTGAAAAAAGAAATATTTGAAATAGAATATTTGAAAATAGAAATTTATGAAACCGTGTTGATTAGATTGACGCCATTTTGACGTGAACGATATTTATATCGATTTTATTCATTTTAAAATGAATATTGAAAAGTGATCTCGAAATCGAATATTTTGAAATGAATTGAATTGAAAACGATTTCGAAATGAATTGAATTGAAAACGATTTCGAAATGAATTGAATTGAAAACGATTTTGAAATGAATTGAATTGAAAACGATTTCGAAATGAATTGAATTGAAAACGATTTCGAAATGAATTGAATTGAAAACGATTTCGAAATGAATTGAATTGAAAACGATTTCGAAATGAATTGAATTGAAAACGATTTCGAAATGAATTGAATTGAAAATGATTTCGAAATGAATTGAATTGAAAACGATTTCGAAATGAATTGAATTGAAAACGATTTCGAAATGAATTGAATTGAAAACGATTTCGAAATGAATTGAATTGAAAACGATTTCGAAATGAATTGAATTGAAAACGATTTCGAAATGAATTGAATTGAAAACGATTTCGAAATGAATTGAATTGAAAATGATTTCGAAATGAATTGAATTGAAAACGAATTCAAATTGAATTGAAAGTGAATTGAAATGAATTCAAATTGAATTAAAATTTGAATTGAATAGAAATGAATTTTAAAACGAATTTATAAAGAAGAATTCAATTTTGATTTGAATTGAAAAGAAAGTTGAAGTTGCTATTGAAACAAATTTTAAAACTATTTATATAACTCGTTTTAAATAGAAATCGACGAAATATATATTATATATATTATATATATATAATATAATGGCCTGAATAGAACGCGCCGCGCCGCGGCAGTTCGTGAATTTCGACCACTTATTTCAAACGGGCATTACGGGAGATCCGACCGTCGGATTCTCCTAAAACTGGAACCATTGGGTTCGTATCGAAAAGAGCTTTCTAACGAATATTAGAAATGTGAAATCTAACGGTTGGATTTGGAGTTACGTCCAAATCAAATTTGAAAAAGGTCGCTGTAAGTGCAGTTCGATGGCCATTGATGGAAATCGACTATACGGGCCTTGATAAAATTATTAAAAATAGTAATAATTTGTGTAAAATCATAAGAAATGATTTAGAAAGGATTGGGATGAAAAACTCCATATTTGAAAGGATAAAAATAGATTTTTATCGAAATGAACTAGTTTTGGAACTAGAATTATAATTCTATTTATTTTTAAATAAATAAATTGAATTTGAAAAGGGTTTTGAAAATAACCAAAATTTCCAATGATTGCATTGGAGTGGATTTGAATCGAAATTGTCTTCGGAATATTTCGATGTTGGAATTCGTGATTATACAGCTGTGGTTATGGAAATTTGAAAGATATATATTTATATCGTTATTTCCAATACGACATTTGTTAGTCGTAGAATTTGATATTGAATATAAGCCGATATATTTTCTATTCAGAGCCTTGTATTGAATATCAAATGTGATTTGGGTTTGTCGTGAATGGTGTCTTCACTAACACTGTTCTTGAACCCAGTTGAGAAAAAAAAATTTAAATCTTTTTATTTAGATTTAATGAAGTGTACTAATTAAACGATATTTAATTGGAATTGAATTGGTATTGATTTTGGGTTTATCGTGAACAGTGTTTTAAATAACACTTGTTCTTTAACCCGATAATTAATGGAATGTGATTTTGGGTTTATCGTGAACCGTGTTTTAAATGACACTGATTCTTTAACCCAGTTAAAGATTAAAACTAAGTGGAGTTTTAATGAATCTTTAATTAGATTGAAATGATCGAAAATGGAGTATCACCAGTTTTGCTCCAAGCGATGGTTAAATCTTTAATCAGATTTGAACGTGAAATGGTAATTGAATTTACCGATAACACTGTGGTGTTAGATATGAAGTATTACCAGTTTTACTTCATGGGATGAATAGGTTGGGATTGGGAAATAAAATAAATGATTACTTCGGTGTGGTTCGCTAATCCCGACTAGTTTGAATTGATATTCAAAGGAGATTAAAGAATAAATTTAAAGAATTTATCTTGGATAAAATTAATGGGAACTTTTCCCAAAGTATAGGAATATTCGAATAAAAGAATATTCTGAATTGGAATGAGGCGTATGTTGTGTTTGTGTAACACTTTTATAATATATACGCGAGTTATTCAAAAAGACCGGGTTTATCCCATTCGGAATAACTGATTCGACGTGGTGTCGAAGATGAAGACGGTGGTCGAAGACCGGAAGTCTTCACGTCGCTTGGGTGATTACTGATGATCTTGATTGGGCTGTACACCCAAGAAGATGGAAACAGTTGTTGATCGTCCAGACGTACTTGGAGATCGATGGATATGCGGGGTACAAGGTGCCTCCGGTTTCGTTCAGCCCCAGAACGGACTTGTAAATGGACTGTGTGTCTGACATTGGACTTTAGTCCGTGTGATTGATCTCTATTAAATATATATCTGTTTGGCGGCGGAGAATTTATTCTCTTGCTTAACGCCCTTCTCTGAGACGTACGAGCTCAGGGGTTATATATTGATGGATATCAAACGCATGGAGTGAATTGCCTGTGTGGCATGCCTAAGTGGCAATTGATCGAGGCTTCTGTTGAAAAGCAAAGTCTTGTGGTGATGATCAAAGCAAGGCCTTTGTGGCGTAGCTTTGTGTAACGTTTACTTCGCGTGTTTCACACCCGGTATGAACCAAAAACGGGAGAGGACCTCAGGGAGGGCATGTGTTTCTTTCTAGTTAGAAGTGGCGTCAGTGGTTTTACACGCCTTGACGAGTTTGACTTATGTGGTTGTTGCTGTTGCGAGGCTCCTCGGATTGATCGGTCGTTTTCGAACCGATGGAGTCATTTAGTTGGCTCACCTACGCCCCATAGGGCGGGGAAACGCATGTTCAGGGTTTAAGTTTAATCCACATCGGTGGACCGGCCCTGACGATCCAAGGGCCACCTGAGTCTGGGTCCTGAGGCTCGGGCTAGAGAGTCTCGAATCGGTTGAGGACTATCTTTTGCCTCGGTTCATAGATGGAAATCCAATTTCCAAATACGTGACATTTGCGGTTTTAATTGTAGGACTAGTATGGCGACATGATATATGGTACCCATGCCGCCTATGATTGATACTTATGATTTGAAGTTGTTTTATACACTATTCACTTATAATAGTATCAAATGATTTCTTTTAAACGTATCAAGCATTCTTTGGCTGTTATAAGGGAAAACCCTATCCCCCGGCTTGCGTTGCATTGTGTGATAGGACCTGGGTCTTATAACAGCTTCATTTTTCTTTATTTAGCATTGCGCTGTTTGTTTTATGCACTGGTATTCTTGGGAGGAAACCCGTTCCGTGTTATACGGCGTGGTCCCTTGATTTACCTAACTTTAAAAATAAAGATTAACTGTTTTAGTTCTCACACCAGTCACATGACTGACCGGGAGTTTATTGTTTTAACCTAAACTCTGGGTGCCCTTATTTTGACACGGGCAGCTAGTAGTTTTGGTTTTGCAGATTTATATTCACAGGATCCTGGTTTACAGATGGAACGATATCCGGAAAGCTTTGTATCCGTATATCTCCTTCTAGTTGTGTATTGTATTATTTTCCGCTGCGATGTATTTTAATGTAATTTAAATCTCTGATATTTCTGTGTAATATTCATTTATACTCTGTATATTCTTGTATTCTGGTGCATTGTTGTAATATACAATGAAATGTTCTTTTGTATGCGTTCTATTTTGTCATGTTCTCAAACGATAGGGCGTTTCGAACGGCCTGGATCGGTTTAGCGACTGGTTCGGACCGAGCGAAATTCCTCGCCGTGACAGTTGGTATCAGAGCTTTGGTTTACAAAGCAGAGAACAAGGCACATTAGAACCGTACGAAAGAATTCATCAGATATTGGATTAGCAATATCCAATGAGAGTGACTCGTTAGAGATGGGATCAGTAGTATCCTAGAACGAGTGTGAAGAGTATATTTTTCAAATGAAAACAAATTTTGTTTTGAAAATCTAAATCAACAATTCGTATTTGATTATTTATTTATATTGATGTGGACAATCCAGTATATATAGATTTTGCGTATACGTCTGATCCGCGTGTATTCGAAATTTTAATATACTGGATAGATATAGAATTACGCTCTAGTCGCCCGGGAGTGATTCTGATGATTGATATATCATCATCAGAATTTATATTCGAGTGACGAACGTGTAATATCTATATATTTCCATTAGACTGGTGTGAGAACCAAAATTAGATAGGGCTAATTGTTGTGATTTGGCATCAAAAATCTGATTTTTGTGTATGTATCAAAATTATGAATTTGAAACTCTAATTCACTAGTTGATTGATGTTGTGTTGTTTGTTTAGTTGTTTGATAATTTTAAACCATTATGCCTAATTTGATCGAATATTGAATTGTATTGAAAATTGGTCGCATTTGCTTGCATATACATATACTTATATTGAACAGGTCATAGCAAGGAGGCTAGAGCCGAAGAATAAAATTTGTTTGTCCGACAAATAGGTACATGTTTACTACATAATTTACTGTTTTGTTTGGGTGATGATGATTTTATGAGCCTATTGGCTAGCCGCTTGGCTTTTTCTTTTTCTTTTTGAGATCTGAAGGACCGGGGAAGCTATTTGAAATTCCCCGATGCTCCCGGTGCAGGGGAGGTTATGGCGAAATTTTTCGAAAATTTAGGGTGTTAGCCAAATTTTTGAAATTTTGAAAATTCTCAGAAACTGAAAAGTTGGAGAATGGAAGCCAGAACGAATGTAGAGTTGATTAATCAAACCACTTTCGACTTTGTTCCTTTTCGGGGACGAAAAGTTTTAAGTGGGGGAGATTGTAACAACCCGTAAAATGCGAGCCAGTTTGAAATTTTTATTTTGGCCATTTTGGCGAATTTTGAATATTTAAAATAGATTATTTTAAATAAAATCGACGGGAAATTTATTTTGAATATAGAATTAGAACGTATATATTATATACGCCGTCGTTAGAATATAAATATTTATATATAAATTATAAAAGGAATTGAAAATGGCGCGGTAGTTCGATAATTCGATTTCAAACTTCAATTGAATGTACCGGGTGCAAAACAATCCGGATTTTAGTGAAACCAAAAATAATCGGATCTAATTGATAATATCTTTCCAACGAATCCGAATGATCAAAATTTCATAGCGGGAATCAAAAGATATGTCCAGTTGAAATTTCTGAATAGTCGCTATGGAATTCAGGCCCTTAAAAATGGACATTTTGCAAACGACCTCGGGTTTCGACGAAACCAGTTTTGTTAGATCCGCAGTGTCAAGTTATTGCTAGATTCCAAATTTCATAATTTTTCGAATCAATATGTGAGCGTGGCAAAGGAAAACGCGTTTGACCAGTTTCAGTTGATTTTAATCGACTGGAAATTGGCCATTTTTCTAATGGTCTCAGAATTCGACGAAACTAGTTTTGTTAGGACCGTATCGTTAATACGAAGCTAGAAAATATTTTTATTGAATTTTTAGAGACAGTATGTGACCCCGGTAATGTGAAATGTACGTTTAAAATTCAATATAATGATTTAAATGTAAATTCAACGGAAACTGATTCAAACGATCGAATCAACCTACGATACATATCCCATTGTGTTCGGAATGGGGGTAAAAAGCTATGGGCGACAGGCGGTGGGCCTCGTTTAGGGGTGGTATGTAAAAGTCAACTTTTTACAAATTAAAATAAAAAAAATAATAATAAAAATAAATATATTCTCCCTCTTCCCCTTTAATCCTTCTGGCCCCCCTACTCGTTTTCAAATTGACAGAAAGAAAATAGAAAAAAAAAAGAGCTAAGCCCTAATCGAGCGACGGAGGGCCCTCGACGCCGCCACCGGAGGCGCCCACCTCCGTCCAAGCTCGTCGCCCTCCCCTCCTTCTTCTCCTCCGCCACCTCGAAGCGACACACCCCTCCCCTCATCCGCCGAAGCGCGAGAGCCCCCCCCCCTTTCCTCCACCGCCGCACACTCCCCCAGTGGCGCGACAAGCCGCCTGCGCCCCTCCGGCGAACACCACCACCCACTGCGAGACAGCGAGCCCTCCCTCCTTAAAATCCTGTAAGCTTTAATGCTATTTTACTTATTTATGTCTTTAACAAAGTGATTTTTGTTTTAATAACCTTGCTTTGAAAATGAAGATATGTTTATGTTTGAAAACTGATTTCCTTTATGTTAAAACACTGATTTTTATTTTATTTTTAAAAACTAAGAAAGTATAGATTTTTTTAAAATGGAGAAAGCTTAAATTTTTTTAAAATAGAAAAGACTCGATTTTTATTTAGTTAGCGGAAAAAAAAATAGAAATAGAATTGTGTTTTTGAAATGAAAATACATATGGTTTGAAATAGAAAATATGATTTTTATATTTTTAAAGAATTAAAAATATAATCTTTTATATAGTAGAAAGATAAAAATATGATTTTTATATTTTTAAAGTATTAAAAATATAGTCTTTACTATATAGATGATGTCAAAATATGATTTTTGTTTATGTAGAGGATTAAAAATATAATTTTTACATGATAGGAAAATTTAAAAATATCATCTTTATATGTGTAGAAACATAAAAATGTGATTTTTATAAATCTATATTTTTGAAAAGGCGAAGTCTATGTTTTTATAAAGGCGAAATCTTTATATGGAAAATAACGTGATAAAAATATAATTTTTATCTATATAACATCGTAGTAAAAATTCGATTTTTATATATTGAATAACTGAATAAAAATTCGATTTTTAAAAGGTAGGAAGCGATAATAAAAATAGAATTTTTATATATTGAACTTCGAAAGAAAAATAGAATTTTTATATATTGAACTTCGAAAGAAAAATAGAATTTTTATATATTGAACTTCGAAAGAAAAATAGAATTTTTATATATTGAACTTCGAAAAGAAAAATATGATTTTTATATATTGAACTTCGAAAAGAAAAATATGATTTTTATATATTGAACTTCGAAAGAAAAATGTGATTTTTATATATTGAACTTCGAAAGAAAAATGTGATTTTTATATATTGAACTTCGAAAGAAAAATATGATTTTTATATATCGAACTTCGAAATAAAAATATGATTTTTATATATGGAATAACGAAGTAAAAATTCGATTTTTACATAGGTAGTGAAAGCGGACAACGAAGGTAACAAAAAGGCGAGAACGAAGAAGAGTCAAGATGTTTGGATAGCTTTCGGTGAGAACTTCTCACTCTTCAATTTCTTTTTCTAGTTATATATATATATACTAGGATGCAGACGGTGCTTAGTAGCATCCGACACAATCGTCCACAGACCATGGACTTGTTTGTTTGATTGCAAAAATTAGTTAGATTATTTGATTGAAATTGAATTGTGTGGTGAAATGAATTGATTTGATTGATGTGTGAATGGCGTGGGCCTTCACTAGACCGGGGATAAGGCTAGGCCTTGTCCTGTTTCTAGTATCGTGCCGTTATGCCTCCGAAATTTTCTAAAATAAGTTAGAAAAATAAAAATATCATTTTATTTAAAGAATGAACTGAATAGAAATTCATATGTTGGAATAAAATGTTTTATCGTTAAAAATATAATTTTTAACGCGAATGTGAATAAATAAATATTCATTTACAAACCAGACGGTTTGTTTATGTACACCTATTTGAAGGACATTGATTGGGTCGATAAATTTTACACATCGCCCAACTGCACAACTAAAATATGTGTTTGATTGTTTGAAAACCCCACACGGGTGTTAGGATGAAATATGAATCTCAATCATCCTGATTGATTAAATATGTCGATCGATTGATTGACAGGCTGTTATAAGCGTTAGATATCTATATTTGATGCTTATACAGTGTAGTGCACTTTGGTTGATGGTTGATTATCTATCGTTGCTATTATATACATTTGTTGTATGGAATCCATATAATTAACTTTATATGGTTATTGATTGGGCCCCATTCCAATTTGAAAAATAAAGAATATTATAAAATAAAGGTTCATGTGTTGACAGTACTCATCCATTGAGATTGGTCATGTGTTGAACAAAATATTTTGATAATAACAACTATTTTGAAAAAAGAAATATTTGAAATAGAATATTTGAAAATAGAAATTTATGAAACCGTGTTGATTAGATTGACGCCATTTTGACGTGAACGATATTTATATCGATTTTATTCATTTTAAAATGAATATGAAAAGTGATCTCGAAATCGAATATTTTGAAATGAATTGAATTGAAAACGATTTCGAAATGAATTGAATTGAAAACGATTTCGAAATGAATTGAATTGAAAACGATTTCGAAATGAATTGAATTGAAAACGATTTCGAAATGAATTGAATTGAAAACGATTTCGAAATGAATTGAATTGAAAACGATTTCGAAATGAATTGAATTGAAAACGATTTCGAAATGAATTGAATTGAAAACGATTTCGAAATGAATTGAATTGAAACGATTTCGAAATGAATTGAATTGAAAACGATTTCGAAATGAATTGAATTGAAAACGATTTCGAAATGAATTGAATTGAAAACGATTTCGAAATGAATTGAATTGAAAACGATTTCGAAATGAATTGAATTGAAAACGATTTCGAAATGAATTGAATTGAAAACGAATTCAAATTGAATTGAAAGTGAATTGAAATGAATTCAAATTGAATTAAAATTTGAATTGAATAGAAATGAATTTTAAAACGAATTTATAAAGAAGAATTCAATTTTGATTTGAATTGAAAAGAAAGTTGAAGTTGCTTTTGAAACGAATTTTAAAACTATTTATATAACTCGTTTTAAATAGAAATCGACGAAATATATATTATATATATATAATATAATGGCCTGAATAGAACGCGCCGCGCCGCGGCAGTTCGTGAATTTCGACCATTCATTTCAAACGGGCATTACGGGAGATCCGACCGTCGGATTCTCCTAAAACCGGAACCGTTGGGTTCGTATCGAAAAGAGCTTTCTAACGAATATTAGAAATGTGAAATCTAACGGTTGGATTTGGAGTTACGTCCAAATCAAATTTGAAAAAGGTCGCTGTAAGTGCAGTTCGATGGCCATTGATGGAAATCGACTATACGGGCCTTGATAAAATTATTAAAAATAGTAATAATTTGTGTAAAATCATAAGAAATGCTTTAGAAAGGATTGGGATGAAAAACTCCATATTTGAAAGGATAAAAATAGATTTTTATCGAAATGAACTAGTTTTGGAACTAGAATTATAATTCTATTTATTTTTAAATAAATAAATTGAATTTGAAAAGGGTTTTGAAAATAACCAAAATTTCCAATGATTGCATTGGAGTGGATTTGAATCGAAATTGTCTTCGGAATATTTCGATGTTGGAATTCGTGATTATACAGATGTGGTTATGGAAATTTGAAAGATATATATTTATATCGTTATTTCCAATACGACATTTGTTAGTCGTAGAATTTGATATTGAATATAAGCCGATATATTTTCTATTCAGAGCCTTGTATTGAATATCAAATGTGATTTGGGTTTGTCGTGAATGGTGTCTTCACTAACACTGTTCTTGAACCCAGTTGAGAAAAAAAATTAAATCTTTTTATTTAGATTTAATGAAGTGTACCAATTAAACGATATTTAATTGGAATTGAATTGGTATTGATTTTGGGTTAATCGTGAACAGTGTTTTAAATAACACTTGTTCTTTAACCCGATAATTAATGGAATGTGATTTTGGGTTTATCGTGAACCGCGTTTTAAATAACACTGATTCTTTAACCTAGTTAAAGATTAAAACTAAGTGGAGTTTTAATGAATCTTTAATTAGATTGAAATGATCGAAAATGGAGTATCACCAGTTTTGCTCCAAGCGATGGTTAAATCTTTAATCAGATTTGAACGTGAAATGGTAATTGAATTTACCGATAACACTGTGGTGTTAGATATGAAGTATTACCAGTTTTACTTCATGGGATGAATAGGTTGGGATTGGGAAATAAAATAAATGATTACTTCGGTGTGGTTCGCTAATCCCGACTAGTTTGAATTGATATTCAAAGGAGATTAAAGAATAAATTTAAAGAATTTATCTTGGATAAAATTAATGGGAACTTTTCCCAAAGTATAGGAATATTCGAATAAAAGAATATTCTGAATTGGAATGAGGCGTATGTTGTGTTTGTGTAACACTTTTATAATATATACGCGAGTTATTCAGAAAGACCGGGTTTATCCCATTCGGAATAACTGATTCGACGTGGTGTCGAAGATGAAGACGGTGGTCGAAGACCGGAAGTCTTCACGTCGCTTGGGTGATTACTGATGATCTTGATTGGGCTGTACACCCAAGAAGATGGAAACAGTTGGTGATCATCCAGACGTACTTGGAGATCGATGGATATGTGGGGTACTAGGTGCCTCCGGTTTCGTTCAGCCCCAGAACGGACTTGTAAATGGACTGTGTGTCTGACATTGGACTTTAGTCCGTGTGATTGATCTCTATTAAATATATATCTGTTTGGCGGCGGAGAATTTATTCTCTTGCTTAACGCCCTTCTCTGAGACGTACGAGCTCAGGGGTTATATATTGATGGATATCAAACGCATGGAGTGAATTGCCTGTGTGGCATGCCTAAGTGGCAATTGATCGAGGCTTCTGTTGAAAAGCAAAGTCTTGTGGTGATGATCAAAGCAAGGCCTTTGTGGCGTAGCTTTGTGTAACGTTTACTTCGCGTGTTTCACACCCGGTATGAACCAAAAACGGGAGAGGACCTCAGGGAGGGCATGTGTTTCTTTCTAGTTAGAAGTGGCGTCAGTGGTTTTACACGCCCTGACGAGTTTGACTTATGTGGTTGTTGCTGTTGCGAGGCGCCTCGGATTGATCGGTCGTTCTCGAACCGATGGAGTCATTTAGTTGGCTCACCTACGCCCCATAGGGCGGGGAAACGCATGTTCAAGGTTTAAGTTTAATCCACATCGGTGGACCGGCCCTGACGATCCAAGGGCCCACCTGAGTCTGGGTCCTGAGGCTCGGGCTAGAGAGTCTCGAATCGGTTGAGGACTATCTTTTGCCTCGGTTCATAGATGGAAATACAATTTCCAAATACGTGACATTTGCGGTTTTAATTGTAGGACTAGTATGGCGACATGATATATGGTACCCATGCCGCCTATGATTGATACTTATGATTTGAAGTTGTTTTATACACTATACACTTATAATAGTATCAAATGATTTCTTTTAAACGTATCAAGCATTCTTTGGCTGTTATAAGGGAAAATTTTATCCCCCGGCTTGCGTTGCATTGTGTGATAGGACCTGGGTCTTATAACAGCTTCATTTTTCTTTATTTAGCATTGCGCTGTTTGTTTTATGCACTGGTATTCTTGGGAGGAACTTGTTCTGTGTTATACGGCGTGGTCCCTTGATTTACCTAACTTTAAAAATAAAGATTAACTGTTTTAGTTCTCACACCAGTCACATGACTGACCGGGAGTTTATTGTTTTAACCTAAACTCTGGGTGCCCTTGTTTTGACACGGGCAGCTAGTAGTTTTGGTTTTGCAGATTTATATTCACAGGATCCTGGTTTACAGCTGGAACGATATCCGGAAAGCTTTGTATCCGTATATCTCCTTCTGGTTGTGTATTGTATTATTTTCCGTTGCGATGTATTTTAATGTAATTTAAATCTCTGATATTTCGGTGTAATATTCATTTATACTCTGTATATTCTTGTATTCTGGTGCATTGTTGTAATATACAATGAAATGTTCTTTTGTATGTGTTCTATTTTGTCATGTTCTCAAACGATAGGGCGTTTCGAACGGCCTGGATCGGTTTAGCGACTGGTTCGGACCGAGCGAAATTCCTCGCCGTGACAGTTGGTATCAGAGCTTTGGTTTACAAAGCAGAGAACAAGGCACATTAGAACCGTACGAAAGAATTCATCAGATATTGGATTAGAAATATCCAATGAGAGTGACTCGTTAGAGATGGGATCAGTAGTATCCTAGAACGAGTGTGAAGAGTATATTTTTCAAATGAAAACAAATTTTGTTTTGAAAATCTAAATCAACAATTCGTATTTGATTATTTATTTATATTGATGTGGACAATCCAGTATATATAGATTTTGCGTATACGTCTGATCCGCGGGTATTCGAAATTTTAATATACTGGATAGATATAGAATTACGCTCTAGTCGCCCGGGAGTGATTCTGATGATTGATATATCATCATCAGAATTTATATTCGAGTGACGAACGTGTAATATCTATATATTTCCATTAGACTGGTGTGAGAACCAAAATTAGATAGGGCTAATTGTTGTGATTTGGCATCAAAAATCTGATTTTTGTATATGTATCAAAATTATGAATTTGAAACTCTGATTCACTAATTGATTGATGTTTGTGTTGTTTGTTTAGTTGTTTGATAATTTTAAACCATTATGCCTAATTTGATCGAATATTGAATTGTATTGAAAATTGGTCGCATTTGCTTGCATATACATATACTTATATTGAACAGGTCATAGCAAGGAGGCTAGAGCCGAAGAATAAAATTTGTTTGTCCGACAAATAGGTACATGTTTACTACATAATTTACTGTTTTGTTTGGGTGATGATGATTTTATGAGCCTATTGGCTAGCCGCTTGGCTTTTTCTTTTTATTTTTGAGATCTGAAGGACCGGGGAAGCTATTTGAAATTCCCCGATGCTCCCGGTGCAGGGGAGGTTATGGCGAAATTTTTCGAAAATTTAGGGTGTTAGCCAAATTTTTGAAATTTTGAAAATTCTCAGAAACTGAAAAGTTGGAGAATGGAAGCCAGAACGAACGTAGAGTTGATTAATCAAACCACTTTCGACTTTGTTCCTTTTCGGGGACGAAAAGTTTTAAGTGGGGGAGATTGTAACAACCCGTAAAATGCGAGCCAGTTTGAAATTTTTATTTTGGCCATTTTGGCGAATTTTGAATATTTAAAATAGATTATTTTAAATAAAATCGACGTGAAATTTATTTTGAATATAGAATTAGAACGTATATATTATATACGCCGTCGTTAGAATATAAATATTTATATATAAATTATAAAAGGAATTGAAAATGGCGCGGTAGTTCGATAATTCGATTTCAAACTTCAATTGAATGTACCGGGTGCAAAACAATCCGGATTTTAGTGAAACCAAAAATAATGGGATCTAATTGATAATATCTTTCCAACGAATCCGAATGATCAAAATTTCATAGCGGGAATCAAAAGATATGTCCAGTTGAAATTTCTGAATAGTCGCTATGGAATTCAGGCCCTTAAAAATGGACATTTTGCAAACGACCTTGGGTTTCGACGAAACCAGTTTTGTTAGATCCGCAGTGTCAAGTTATTGCTAGATTCCAAATTTCATAATTTTTCGAATCAATATGTGAGCGTGGCAAAGGAAAACGCGTTTGACCAGTTTCAGTTGATTTTAATCGACTGGAAATTGGCCATTTTTCTAACGGTCTCAGAATTCGACGAAACTAGATTTGTTAGGACCGTATCGTTAATACGAAGCTAGAAAATATTTTTATTGAATTTTTAGAGACAGTATGTGACCCCGGTAATGTGAAATGTACGTTTAAAATTCAATATAATGATTTAAATGTAAATTCAACGGACACTGATTCAAACGATCGAATCAACCTACGATACATATCCCATTGTGTTCGGAATGGGGGTAAAACGCTATGGGCGACAGGCGGTGGGCCTCGTTTAGGGGTCGTATGTAAAAGTCAACTTTTTACAAATTAAAATAAAAAAAAAAATATTCTCCCTCTTCCCCTTTAATCCTTCTGCCCCCCCCCCCTACTCGTTTTCAAATCGACAGAAAGAAAATAGAAAAAAAAAGAGCTAAGCCCTAATCGAGCGACGGAGGGCCCTCGACGCCGCCACCGGAGGCGCCCACCTCCGTCCAAGCTCGCCGCCCTCTCCTCCTTCTTCTCCTCCGCCACCTCGAAGCGACACACCCCTCCCCTCATCCGCCGAAGCGCGAGAGCCCCCCCTTTCCTCCACCGCCGCACACTCCCCCAGTGGCGCGACAAGCCGCCTGCGCCCCTCCGGCGAACACCACCACCCACTGCGAGACAGCGAGCCCTCCCTCCTTAAAATCCTGTAAGCTTTAATGCTATTTTACTTATTTATGTCTTTAACAAAGTGATTTTTGTTTTAATAACCTTGCTTTGAAAATGAAGATATGTTTATGTTTGAAAACTGATTTCCTTTATGTTAAAAAACTGATTTTTATTTTATTTTTAAAAACTAAGAAAGTATAGATTTTTTTAAAATGGAGAAAGCTTAAATTTTTTTAAAATAGAAAAGACTCGATTTTTATTTAGTTAGCGGAAAAAAAAATAGAAATAGAATTGTGTTTTTGAAATGAAAATACATATGGTTTGAAATAGAAAATATGATTTTTATATTTTTAAAGAATTAAAAATATAATCTTTTATATAGTAGAAAGATAAAAATATGATTTTTATATTTTTAAAGTATTAAAAATATAGTCTTTACTATATAGATGATGTCAAAATATGATTTTTGTTTATGTAGAGGATTAAAAATATAATTTTTACATGATAGGAAAATTTAAAAATATCATCTTTATATGTGTAGAAACATAAAAATGTGATTTTTATAAATCTATATTTTTGAAAAGGCGAAGTCTATGTTTTTATAAAGGCGAAATCTTCATATGGAAAATAGCGTGATAAAAATATAATTTTTATCTATATAACATAGTAGTATAAATTCGATTTTTATATATTGAATAACTGAATAAAAAATCGATTTTTAAAAGGTAGGAAGCGATAATAAAAACAGAATTTTTATATATTGAACTTCGAAAGAAAAATAGAATTTTTATATATTGAACTTCGAAAGAAAAATAGAATTTTTATATATTGAACTTCGAAAAGAAAAATATGATTTTTATATATTGAACTTCGAAAAGAAAAATATGATTTTTATATATTGAACTTCGAAAGAAAAATGTGATTTTTATGTATTGAACTTCGAAAGAAAAATGTGATTTTTATATATTGAACTTCGAAAGAAAAATATGATTTTTATATATTGAACTTCGAAATAAAAATATGATTTTTATATATGGAATAACGAAGTAAAAATTCGATTTTTACATAGGTAGTGAAAGCGGACAACGAAGGTAACAAAAAGGCGAGAACGAAGAAGAGTCAAGATGTTTGGATAGCTTTCGGTGAGAACTTCTCACTCTTCAATTTCTTTTTCTAGTTATATATATATATATACTAGGATGCAGACGGTGCTTAGTAGCACCCGACACAATCGTCCACAGACCATGGACTTGTTTGTTTGATTGCAAAAATTAGTTAGATTATTTGATTGAAATTGAATTGTGTGGTGAAATGAATTGATTTGATTGATGTGTGAATGGCGTGGGCCTTCACTAGACCGGGGATAAGGCTAGGCCTTGTCCCGTTTCTAGTATCGTGCCGTTATGCCGCCGAAATTTTCTAAAATAAGTTAGAAAAATAAAAATATCATTTTATTTAAAGAATGAACTGAATAGAAATTCATATGTTGGAATAAAATGTTTTATCGTTAAAAATATAATTTTTAACGTGAATGTGAATAAATAAATATTCATTTACAAACCAGACGGTTTGTTTATGTACACCTATTTGAAGGACATTGATTGGGTCGATAAATTTTACACATCGCCCAACTGCACAACTAAAATCTGTGTTTGATTGTTTGAAAACCCCACACGGGTGTTAGGATGAAATATGAATCTCAATCATCCTGATTGATTAAATATGTCGATCGATTGATTGACAGGCTGTTATAAGCGTTAGATATCTATATTTGATGCTTATACAGTGTAGTGCACTTTGGTTGATGGTTGATTATCTATCGTTGCTATTATATACATTTGTTGTATGGAATCCATATAATTAACTTTATATGGTTATTGATTGGGCCCCATTCCAATTTGAAAAATAAAGAATATTATAAAATAAAGGTTCATGTGTTGACAGTACTCATCCATTGAGATTGGTCATGTGTTGAACAAAATATTTTGATAATAACAACTATTTTGAAAAAAGAAATATTTGAAATAGAATATTTGAAAATAGAAATTTATGAAACCGTGTTGATTAGATTGACGCCATTTTGACGTGAACGATATTTATATCGATTTTATTCATTTTAAAATGAATATTGAAAAGTGATCTCGAAATCGAATATTTTGAAATGAATTGAATTGAAAACGGTTTCGAAATGAATTGAATTGAAAACGATTTCGAAATGAATTGAATTGAAAACGATTTCGAAATGAATTGAATTGAAAACGATTTCGAAATGAATTGAATTGAAAACGATTTCGAAATGAATTGAATTGAAAACGATTTCGAAATGAATTGAATTGAAAACGATTTCGAAATGAATTGAATTGAAAACGATTTCGAAATGAATTGAATTGAAAACGATTTCGAAATGAATTGAATTGAAAACGATTTCGAAATGAATTGAATTGAAAACGATTTCGAAATGAATTGAATTGAAAACGAATTCAAATTGAATTGAAAGTGAATTGAAATGAATTCAAATTGAATTAAAATTTGAATTGAATAGAAATGAATTTTAAAACAAATTTATAAAGAAGAATTCAATTTTGATTTGAATTGAAAAGAAAGTTGAAGTTGCTTTTGAAACGAATTTTAAAACTATTTATATAACTCGTTTTAAATAGAAATCGACGAAATATATATTATATATATTATATATATAATATAATGGCCTGAATAGAACGCGCCGCGCCGCGGCACTTCGTGAATTTCGACCATTCATTTCAAACGGGCATTACGGGAGATCCGACCGTCGGATTCTCCTAAAACCGGAATCGTTGGGTTCGTATCGAAAAGAGCTTTCTAACGAATATTAGAAATGTGAAATCTAACGGTTGGATTTGGAGTTACGTCCAAATCAAATTTGAAAAAGGTCGTTGTAAGTGCAGTTCGATGGCCATTGATGGAAATCGACTATACGGGCCTTGATAAAATTATTAAAAATAGTAATAATTTGTGTAAAATCATAAGAAATGATTTAGAAAGGATTGGGATGAAAAACTCCATATTTGAAAGGATAAAAATAGATTTTTATCGAAATGAACTAGTTTTGGAACTAAAATTATAATTCTATTTATTTTTAAATAAATAAATTGAATTTGAAAAGGGTTTTGAAAATAACCAAAATTTCCAATGGTTGCATTGGAGTGGATTTGAATCGAAATTGTCTTCGTAATATTTCGATGTTGGAATTCGTGATTATACAGATGTGGTTATGGAAATTTGAAAGATATATATTTATATCGTTATTTCCAATACGACATTTGTTAGTCGTAGAATTTGATATTGAATATAAGCCGATATATTTTCTATTCAGAGCCTTGTATTGAATATCAAATGTGATTTGGGTTTGTCGTGAATGGTGTCTTCACTAACACTGTTCTTGAACCCAGTTGAGAAAAAAAATTTAAATCTTTTTATTTAGATTTAATGAAGTGTACCAATTAAACGATATTTAATTGGAATTGAATTGGTATTGATTTTGGGTTTATCGTGAACAGTGTTTTAAATAACACTTGTTCTTTAACCCGATAATTAATGGAATGTGATTTTGGGTTTATCGTGAACCGTGTTTTAAATGACACTGATTCTTTAACCTAGTTAAAGATTAAAACTAAGTGGAGTTTTAATGAATCTTTAATTAGATTGAAATGATCGAAAATGGAGTATCACCAGTTTTGCTCCAAGCGATGGTTAAATCTTTAATCAGATTTGAACGTGAAATGGTAATTGAATTTACCGATAACACTGTGGTGTTAGATATGAAGTATTACCAGTTTTACTTCATGGGATGAATAGGTTGGGATTGGGAAATAAAATAAATGATTACTTCGGTGTGGTTCGCTAATCCCGACTAGTTTGAATTGATATTCAAAGGAGATTAAAGAATAAATTTAAAGAATTTATCTTGGATAAAATTAATGGGAACTTTTCCCAAAGTATAGGAATATTCGAATAAAAGAATATTCTGAATTGGAATGAGGCGTATGTTGTGTTTGTGTAACACTTTTATAATATATACGCGATTTATTCAGAAAGACCGGGTTTATCCCATTCGGAATAACTGATTCGACGTGGTGTCGAAGATGAAGACGGTGGTCGAAGACCGGAAGTCTTCACGTCGCTTGGGTGATTACTGATGATCTTGATTGGGCTGTACACCCAAGAAGATGGAAACAGTTGGTGATCGTCCAGACGTACTTGGAGATCGATGGATATGTGGGGTACTAGGTGCCTCCGGTTTCGTTCAGCCCCAGAACAGACTTGTAAATGGACTGTGTGTCTGACATTGGACTTTAGTCCGTGTGATTGATCTCTATTAAATATATATCTGTTTGGTGGCGGAGAATTTATTCTCTTGCTTAACGCCCTTCTCTGAGACGTACGAGCTCAGGGGTTATATATTGATGGATATCAAACGCATGGAGTGAATTGCCTGTGTGGCATGCCTAAGTGGCAATTGATCGAGGCTTCTGTTGAAAAGCAAAGTCTTGTGGTGATGATCAAAGCAAGGCCTTTGTGGCGTAGCTTTGTGTAACGTTTACTTCGCGTGTTTCACACCCGGTATGAACCAAAAACGGGAGAGGACCTCAGGGAGGGCATGTGTTTCTTTCTAGTTAGAAGTGGCGTCAGTGGTTTTACACGCCCTGACGAGTTTGACTTATGTGGTTGTTGCTGTTGCGAGGCGCCTCGGATTGATCGGTCGTTCTCGAACCGATGGAGTCATTTAGTTGGCTCACCTACGCCCCATAGGGCGGGGAAACGCATGTTCAGGGTTTAAGTTTAATCCACATCGTTGGACCGGCCCTGACGATCCAAGGGCCCACCTGAGTCTGGGTCCTGAGGCTCGGGCTAGAGAGTCTCGAATCGGTTGAGGACTATCTTTTGCCTCGGTTCATAGATGGAAATCCAATTTCCAAATACGTGACATTTGCGGTTTTAATTGTAGGACTAGTATGGCGACATGATATATGGTACCCATGCCGCCTATGATTGATACTTATGATTTGAAGTTGTTTTATACACTATACACTTATAATAGTATCAAATGATTTCTTTTAAACGTATCAAGCATTCTTTGGCTGTTATAAGGGAAAACCCTATCCCCCGGCTTGCGTTGCATTGTGTGATAGGACCTGGGTCTTATAACAGCTTCATTTTTCTTTATTTAGCATTGCGCTGTTTGTTTTATGCACTGGTATTCTTGGGAGGAAACCCGTTCCGTGTTATACGGCGTGGTCCTTTGATTTACCTAACTTTAAAAATAAAGATTAACTGTTTTAGTTCTCACACCAGTCACATGACTGACCGGGAGTTTATTGTTTTAACCTAAACTCTGGGTGCCCTTATTTTGACACGGGCAGCTAGTAGTTTTGGTTTTGCAGATTTATATTCACAGGATCCTGGTTTACAGCTGGAACGATATCCGGAAAGCTTTGTATCCGTATATCTCCTTCTAGTTGTGTATTGTATTATTTTCTGCTGCGATGTATTTTAATGTAATTTAAATCTCTGATATTTCTGTGTAATATTCATTTATACTCTGTATATTCTTGTATTCTGGTGCATTGTTGTAATATACAATGAAATGTTCTTTTGTATGTGTTCTATTTTGTCATGTTCTCAAACGATAGGGCGTTTCGAACGGCCTGGATCGGTTTAGCGACTGGTTCGGACCGAGCGAAATTCCTCGCCGTGACACGATTCTTCGATTTCAAAGCTATATTCTTTCCATACATTTGATAAAAATTATATTTTTATCTAACTGTCTTCTATTTCAACACTTCACTATTTTTATCAATTCATGTATTTCCTAAAATGTGCTTTTTAATGTAAAACAATTTATTTCAAAACTCGACTATTCTATTTAGTTAATATAGGTGATAAAAATTGGATTTTTATTATAAAACAATTTCTTTCAAAACAAGATTATTTTATATAGTTCATATCGATGATAAAAATAGGATTTTTATTATAAAACAATTTCTTTCAAAGTATGAATACCATTCAACACATGAATTTCAATTCAACGAATGAATTTCGATTCAACACATGAAGGTTTTCTATAGTTTGTATATATAGATAAAAAGATGATTTTTATATTTAGAAACACGAATACCATTCAACACATGAATTCTATTCAATGAATGAATTTCAATTCAACACATGAAGGTTTTCTATAGTTTATATATATCAATAAAAAGGTGATTTTTATATTTAAAACACGAATACCATTCAACACATGAATTTCTATCCAACGAATGAATATCGATTCAACACATGAAGGTTTTCTATAGTTTATATATATCGATAAAAAGGTGATTTTTATATTTAAAAACACGAATACCATTCAACACATGAATTCTATTCAACGAATGAATATCGATTCAACACATGAAGGTTTTCTATAGTTTGTATATATATATATATATATATATATATATATATAAAGGTGATTTTTATATTTAAAACACGAATACCATTCAACACATGAATTTCAATTCAACGAATGAATTTCGATTCAACACATGAAGGTTTTCTATTCAATGAATAAATATAGTTTCAACAAATGGAAATAATTCTAACACATGAATATTATTCAAAATTTCGGCAGCATAACGGCAGGGTAGTTAAAACCGGGACTGTCCCTAGTATGGCTCCTCGCTCTACCTTAAAGCCTCGCAGCTTTTGACAATGGGGAATCATGCATCTAGTTCGCATGCAGGCGGCATGTATATTTATTTCATTTCCACAAATTAATCCTATGTGGTTTCAACCAAATATTTCTCAACCACAAACGGGTATTTTTCAACAGCAATCAATCAATATCAACCACAAACAATTCCAATCAACCATTCGCTATCAATCAATTTTCACACCAATCACAACCAATAAATATCGTCCATAGTTTGTGGACGAGGGGCGTATATATATATATATATATATATATATATATATATATATATATATATATATATATATATATAGCATTTCACTACTATTTCAACACATATATAATTTTTACAACGCATATATAACTTATACATCGAATGTACAACTTATACAACGCTTATACAAGAGGTGTACAACGCTTATATAACTCATACATCGATTATATAATTTATACATCGTCGTTTTCCATATTGTTTATAAATTAGAAATCTCACATTGGATTCCACTCAACCAAAAATAGCAAAAGGCACAGAAAAATATGCGGTCTCTTCTAGAAGGTAGAAGACGTCCACACGAGTCCACTGTCTCTTGTTTCTCTGAATTTCGTTAAGAAACAAAAAAGATATGATTTTTATAATGAAAAACATATTAGCGACGGAAATAAAGTGTCGCAATTCAATTTAATAACCTCAGCCGTATACCTTGCTTCGAGGTTCAAAACTAGGGTTAGATTTAATCTCCAATCCGCTGCGCTTCGTCCTGATCAGGTTACACCACCTCGTCGAGCTTGGAACGGTGCACCAGGTGGTGGGGGTTTCGTTGAACTCAAACTGGCGAGGATGGGGTATCGGCGGAGGGAAGTTCGGGTCTTCCTGGGCTCAATTCTCGAAGCACAACGCACGGTGGAGGTCGAGGGTGGTATGGATTTGAAGGCCTTGAGGAGTACTACAAAAACCTTAACTGGAGTGGGGGCTAAAGGTGAACAGATTCGCCAGAAAATGGAAGGGAAGGGGGGAACACGGCCGCCGTCGACTTAGGGTATTTGGGAAGAAACGGGGAGAGAGAAAAAGTGAGGGCCAATCATATTTTTTATTTTTATTTATATATTTTTAAATTTCGAAAATACCCTCTTTCTCTCACGAACCGCAATCCAGACCCAACGACTGTCGTCCCTAGCGTTTTACCTCCATTCCGAACATAATGGGATATGTTTCGTAGGCCCATTAGACTGTTTCAGTCAGTTTTCATTCAATTTAAAATATATAACATTCAATATTCAATTTGAACGTACATTTCAATTTGCCAGGGCCACAAACTGATTCGAAAAATTCCAGAAAAATAAATCTGGCTATGTTTTGACGATACGGTCCCAACAAAACTAGTTTCGTCGAATTCTAAGACCGTTTGAAAAATGGCCCATTTCTGGTCGATTCAATTTAACTATAATTGACCAAAACACATTTTCCTTTGCCACACTCACATACTAGCTTCAAAAATTATGAAATTTGAAACCTAGCAATAACTTCACATCTCCGATCCAACAAAAGTGGTTTCGTCGAATTCCGAGGTCGTTTGCAAAATGGCCAATTTCACGTGCTATATAAATTCCATATCGACCTTTCAGAAAATTCATTTGGCCATAACTTTTGCATCCCGCTATGAAACTTTGATTTTTCACATTCGTTAGAAAGGTATTCTCTAACAGATTTAAATATTTTTGGTTTCACTCAAAACCTTTTTGTTTTGCACCCGGTACAGTCCGACAAAGTTTGAATTCAATTTTTGAAACTACCGCGCCATTTCAGGCCTTGTTTATAATTAGAATTAATTATATTCCTTTTTAATTGTCGATTCAAACTCAGTTTTCATTGCTATTATTTAAAATATTTATTTTAAATATTTACAATCCACTAAAATAGCCAATTTAAATTTTTTAAATTGGTTCAGATTTTCCAGGTCATTACGAAAGTTTTATTTGTGGCTAAGGTGAGTGATTTGCATTGTTTTTCACTAATTACGCTAATTAGGGGTAATTAGTGTTAATTAGCGAAATTACGAATGCTAAAATTCTGGAAAAATTTGTGAAATTCTTAAATATTATATTATAGCTCTGATAGAAATTTGGGTTAATTTGGACATATTTTGCTAATCGTATGGTTAAATCATGATTAAGGGGATTAAAGGGAAAACATGGTTTTGGGATATATTTGATCTATATTGACATGTTAAATTGTTGTTTTGGTGTTATGGTTAATTATACATGTTGCTATTACTGTTTGGTATGATTCGTGATTGTTTAGCGAAGCTAGATTGGTCGAAAACACCATTATGTGGCGTAAAACAGTCACTGGAAAAGTTGCAGGAAATGGTGTAGGAACCAGATCGGATTGGGGGGAGAGGAACCACGACCCGACCCGCTCATGCCTCATGTATTACGAACCGCTCACACCAGAAGTCCCCGACCCGAACCACCTTCTCCGAACTGAGTTGAATTAGAGCTACGACCTTGGCATGGTGGCACGACCTGTAACAATCGGAAAATCATAACAATTTTAAAAAATTTATTTCAGGAAATTTTATTAGAAAATATGTCAGAATTTAAAAAATTCCATTATTAAATTAAAATATTGAATAATAATAATAATAAGTTTTTGAATAAAATTAAGATGTTGGTAATGAGATTTATAAATAATATGTTGATAAGTTAATTTATTAATAATATGTTGATAGGTCCGCTTTAATACTTTCCTTGCCTATTCAAAGTGTAATGTTCATCAATTAATAAATTTTTAAATATGAATAGTTGCATTCAGTTTCAATGCCTTCCCCTTATAGTTATTTTCTTAATGCAACATTCATGTCTTTTCTTATTTATATTATATTTGTTTTCCTTTATTTGCTAATTTACTTCCTTCCTTCTACATTCATGCATCTTATTTCATTGACATGTTCTCATTCCTTATCTTTTCATCCCCTTATTTCCTTTCCCCTTCTGTTTCCCCATTATTGTTTATTCTTCCAAAATCAAACAATCCTCACATATATATTTTATTCCCTTATAAATATATATATTCTTGTTTACATTTAATTTATGAAAATCAACAAGAAAATCTTCCAAAGAAACACATCTTCAGCAAATTAGATATGAAATTCTAATATAATAAATTGTGTATTTAAGAATACATAAATGTGAATAAAAAAATACATGTCAACATAAAAGATTCACATTTTTATCGTAAATTAAAAATGATTATTATTTGGAATGAAAATTGTTTAACAATAAATTCACATTTTTATCGTAAATTAATAATGATCATTATTTGGTATAGAAAAATTATTTGACAATAAAAATATATTTTTATTGTACATATAAAATGATTATATTATGAATAGAAAAATTGTTTAACAAAAAGATTACATGTTTATGTAATAAAAGAGAGATTTAAAAAAAATACATTTTTATGTAACAAAAGAAAGATTAAAAAAGATTACATTTTCTTATGTAAGATAGAATGATTAAAAAGATTCATAGTTTAACAAAAATGTGTTTACATGAAAAGTTGCATTTTTAATGCAAATAATGTGTGTAATTAGAAAGTAGATTTGAATTTGAAAATTTTACTGAATAAGGACAAAAGGATTTAGGGGAATGAATGTAAATGAATTAATTATAATTGCAAATCAGTGACTTATTAATAAATGTCGTAATAGATGCTTGTTAGTTATTGTTGATGAATGTGTCATTATAGCATGTAATCAAAGGGGATTTAAGGAATTAGAAATGAGAAATATGCCACCTCAGCCAATTTTTTTTATAACATACAAATATGGGTAAATGGGCCTTTTGGAATAAAAGAATGAAATAGTATTAATATATATATATATATATATACCTTAATATAAGAACCCTAATTCCCATTAGTAGTAGTTGTCGCCCCTTGAAACCAATGGCCAAAAACACTCTCTTCTTCTTTTACTAATTTCTTCCAATCCGCTCTATAAAACTTCCTGTCCCTTTAGAGTTTATTGTAGAGATTGATTCACTTTTCAATTCCATACGGGGTTGATCAGAAACCATTGTGTATTCGTGATGAATTGGCACCCCGAACCCACGCCGTTTGAACCGCCACCATCCCTCCTAGTCGTGTGCGAGTTGGACGTAGTGGGCTCCCTCTTGGTGCGTGTCGCTCCCCTCTCCGGCGTGGTGATCTCCGATTGTGACAAAGCTCTGTAGTTTGGTCGGAAAGTCCAACCCTAGGATCGAACAAATTAGTTAAGGCGCGGCCTAGATCTGTTAGAGGAAGAAGAGGGTAATATTTAAATTAAATTATTTAATTAATTTATTTTCAAATATTATCAATCTAAATTAATTCATAACTAATGCATACGAACTCGGAGTTGAATAATTTCAGATCCGTTACGATCGTGAGTCCGAGATCTACACTTCTGGACTGATTAGAAATGATTCGGAGCAGGTCGAATTTTGGACAAAATTCGATTCTGAATTATTCAGAATTAAAAACCGACTGTGAGATTTCTTTTTTTTATAATTAAAAAATTTAATTACTTCTCGTTATTTGGAATACATGTAGTTATGTTAATTAAATTAGATCTGTAATGCTTGAAATTTGAATTTTTTGAATGTTGATTTTGATGCTCATGTTTGTTAGATCGTGTTATATAATAGAAATTCTTTCTTTTATTTGAATCTATAATTTATTGTTAGATCTCGATTTGAAATAAAAAATTTAATTTTATTTCAGATCTTTGAATATTGATTTGGTTTTATAATATAAGTTTCATCTTTTATTTAGAAACATGAAACATAGTTTTGTCAAATTTAGATTAACAATAAAATATTCTTTTTTATTGTTAACATGAAACATAGTTTGGTCAAATTTAGATTTACAATTAAATATTCATTTTTATTGTTAACATGAAATATAGTTTGGTCAAGTTTAGATTTACAATAAAATATTCATTTTTATTGTTAACATGAAACATAGTTTTGTCAAATTTAGTTTAACAGTAAAATATTCATTTTTATTGTTAACATGAAACATAGTTTGGTCAAATTTACATTTATAATAAAATATTTCATTTTTATTGTTAAGATGAAACATAGTTTGGTCAAATTTAGATTAACAATAAAATATTGATTTTTATTGTTAACATGAAACATAGTTTGGTCAAATTTAGATTTACAATAAAAATATTCATTTTTATTGTTAACATGAAACATGTTTTGCCAAATTTAGATTTACAATAAAAATATTCATTTTTATTGTTAACATGAAACATGTTTTGCGTTTCATGTTTAGCCAAATTTAGATTTACAATAAAAATATTCATTTTTATTGTTAACACAAAACATGTTTTGCCAAATTTAGATTTACAATAAAAATATTCATTTTTATTGTTAACATGAAACATGGGTTTTGTCATAAATTTGTTTTCATTATAATAAAAAGATTATAATAAAAAGATTCGATTTTTATTGTCACTTTTGTTTAATGGTTTAGTTAAAACCAAAATTGTCACTTTTGATCAATAGTTTAGTTGAAACAAAATTATCCCCTTTGTTTCATAGTTTAGTTGAAACAAAATTATCACCTTCGTTTCATAGGTTAGTTTAAACAAAATTATCACCTTTGTTTCATAGTTTAGTTGAAACAAAATTATGACCTTTGTTTCATAGTTTAGTTTAAAGAAATTTATCGCCTTTGTTTCATAGTTTAGTTTAAACAAAATTATCGCTTTTGTTTCGTAGTTTAGTTTAGAGAAAAATTATCACTTTTGTTTAATAGTTTAGTTGTCAACAAAAGTTAAAAGAGCCATTTTTATCATTTTTGTTGAATTAGAATTCTCAACAAAAATGAAAAGAACCATTTTTATCATTTTGTTGAATTAGAATGCTCAAAAAAAATGAAAAGAACCATTTTTACCATTTTGTTGAATTGAAATAAGAAATAGAGAAATGTTCATGTTTTAAAATAAAAAAAACATGTCTACATTAAAAATTCACATTTTAATGTAATGTGAGAAAATAGAAAAATGTTCATGTTTTAAAATAAAAACATGTCAACATTAAAAATTCACATTTTAATGTAATGTAAGGAAATAGAGAAATGTTCATGTTTTAAAATAAAAACATGTCTACATTAAAAATTCACATTTTTAATGCAATGTAAGAAACTAGGAAAAAATAAATTTTCAACAAAAAATGAAAATAACATTTTTATTGACAATGTATACATTAGAATTTATATGCAAAGTTAAAATAACATTTTTATTGACAATGCATATATTAGAATTTATATGCAAATTTAAAATAACATTTTTATTTATAATGCATATATTAGAATTATATGCAAAGTTAAAATAACATTTTTATTTTCATTGCATATATTAGAATTTATATGCAAATTTATAATAACATTTTTATTTACAATGCATATATTTGAATTTATATTCAAAGTTAAAATAACATTTTTATTTATAATGCATATATTAGAATTTATATGCAAAGTTAAAATGACATTTTATTTACAATGCATATATTAGAATTTATATGCAAAGTTAAAATAATACTTTTATTGACAATGTATACATAGAATTCATATGCAAAGTTAAAATAACATTTTTTTACTGACAATGCATATATTAGAATTTATATGCAAAGTTAAAATAACATTTTTTTTATTTACAATGCATATATTAGAATTTATATGCAAAGTTAAAATAACATTTTTTATTTACAATTCATATATTAGAATTTATATGCAAAGTTAAAATAACATTTTTATTGATGATGCATATATTAGAATTTATATGCAAAGTTAAAATAACATTTTTATTTACAATGCAAATATTAGAATTTATATGCAAAGTTAAAACAACATTTTTATTGACAATGCATATATTAGAATTTACATGCAAAGTTAAAATAGCATTTTTATTTACAATGCATATATTAGAATTTATTGCGAAGTTAAAATAACATTTTTATTTACAACGCATATATTAGAATTTATATGCGAAGTTAAAATAACATTTTTATTGACAATGCATATATTAGAATTTATATGCCAAGTTAAAATGACATTTTATTTACAATGAATATATTAGAATTTATATGCAAAGTTAAAATAACATTTTTATTGACAATGCATATATTAGAATTTATATGCAAAGTTGAAATAACATTTTTATTGACAATGCATATATTAGAATTTATATACAAAGTTAAAATAACATTTTTTTTTTTTACAATGCATGTATTAGAATTTTTATACAAAGTTAAAATAACATTTTTATTTACAATGCATGTATTAGAATTTATATGCAAAGTTAAAATGACATTTTATTTACAATGCATATATTAGAATTTATATGCAAAGTAAAAATAACATTTTTGTTGACAATGCATATATTAGAATTTATATGCAAAGTTAAAATAACATTTTTATTTACAATGCATATATTAGAATTTGCATGCAAAGTTAAAATAACATTTTTATTAACAATGCATATATTCGAATTTACATGCAAAGTTAAAATAACATTTTTATTGACAATGCATATATTAGAATTTATATGCAAAGTTAAAATGATATTTTATTTACAATGCATATATTAGAATTTATATGCAAAGTTAAAATAACATTTTATTGGCGATGCATATATTAGAATTTATATGCAAAGTTAAAATATCATTTTTATTGTAAATACATACATTAGAATTTGTATGAATTATTTTTATTGTAAAAACATGCATTGAAACTATATACAATTAAAATATTCCTTTTATTTGTTAAAGTTAAAACTAGAAATACAAATAAAATTATCTTTTTATTTGTCATTAGCAAATATCATGTAAGTGATATTTGACATTGTAAACATGTAGAAATGGTTATGCAAATTAAAACATGCTTTTTTTTGGGGCGTTAAATGCGTAGTGGAATCGTCGAATGGTTTATATTTATATATAATTATATATATAAATATAAATTGAATTTAAACGAATTGTGCACGGTAGTTCACGTTTGGAATCATAACTTTAAACGATTATACCGAAAGATCCGACCGTTGGATTTTCCCAAAACTGGAACCATTAGGATCGCTTTGGGAAGATCTTTCCAACAATATAAATTTTGTTAAAATCCAATGTTAGATTTCGGGAAAAGTGAAAATCAAATTTTGATTAAAACAGCGCCGGGGTCGCCTATTGACCCGAAGCGTTGTTAAATTAAATTGGGCTATTTTTATATAAATAAAAATAGCGAGAAATTGTTATTAAATAATATTAATGATATGAAGTGGTTTTAAATTATATATATGCAAGAATTATTTGAAAAGACTGAGTTCAATCTCATTTCAAATAACTATACGATGATTTAAATCAAAGATATTGAAGTCTCTGATTGAAGACCGGCAATCTTCACATCAAATGGATAACTACTGATGCCCGACATTGGGTAGCTCCCAGTAAAGGGTTAAAGTGGTATTTGTCCGGACGTACTTGTTGATTTCCAGATAGGCGGGTACTCTCTTCCGTCTTGGACATACGGGACGAGGAATAAGGTGAGTTGAGACGACCCGAAATCCCGTTCTCACGGAAACAAGGGTTATCTTTGGAATATAACACAGAAACAGGTAATAGCAGAACAGAAATTAAATAATTACACCAGATAATGAACAACAAAATATACTGGATAAAAGTAATCATCAGAGTTACACAGTATACAGGATCTTACTTAGTACAAATACAGTTCAGCTATACATAAATGTCTACAGCGGAAATAAACAAAATATGTACAATCGGAGCTGAACAGCATAAAAAGAGATAAATGATAGAATCCATCTTCAGCTCCAGCTATACAGAAAGAGAACCAGCTAAACCTGAGTACAAGGCTGCCCGTGTAGAAAAAGGGGGCACCCGAGTTTGAAAGTGAAACAAACTACGAGTCAGTCATGGGACTGGTATGAGAAATCCACTCAACACATATATAATTGGCTAATCACAGGACCACGCCACTTTCGTGGAACGGGTTTACTCCATTGGATTGCCAGTGCTTTAAAACAAACCTTTCTTTTAAACATCGCTATGCTTTTTATAAAAATGAAGCCATTATAAGACTTAGTTCCCATCACACAATGCAACGCAAACCGGAGGATAGAGTTTTTTCCTTATAACAGCCAAATATGCTTGATACGAATAAAACCAAAGGCATTTGATATTATTGCTAGTGTTTATATGTTTTGAAAACTATTTCAAATCATAACTATCAATCATAGACGGCATTAATGCCCCATACCACTATGTCGCCATATATAGGTATACAATCAAAACCGCACGATCACGTATCTGGAAATTGGATTTCCGTCATGAACCAAGGCAAAAGATAGTCCTTACCGAATTCGAGACAATCTAGCCCATGTCTCCGGAACAGCCGCAACTGCCCCTTGGAGCGACAGGGCCGGTCCACACGGAGTGGATTATAGTGCCTGAACAATACGTTCCTCCGCCCTTTAGGGCGTAAATGAGCCAACGAATGACTCCATCGGACCCGGATCGTCCGATCAAACCGAGGCGCCTCGCAACAGCAACAACCACATAGGTGAAAAGTATATAAATGTCAGGGCTGGTAGGTCACTTACACCACCATAGCTAGAAAGAAACGCATGCCCTCCCTGAGGTCCTTCTCCCGTTTTAGGTTCATACCGGGGTGTGAGGCTCGCGAATTCACGTTATACACAAAGCTACGCCACACAGGCGGTGCTTTGATCATCACCACAAGACTTTGCTTTTCAACAGAAGCCCTGATCACTGCATCTTAGCATGCCACACAGGCAATTCATGCCATGCGACTGATGTCCATCGATATACAACCTCTGAGCTCGTGCGTCTCAGAGAAGGGCATTAAGCAAAAGAATAAATTCTCCGCCGCCAAACAGATGTATATTTAACAGAGATCAATCAACACAGAATAAAATCCAATGTCAGACACACAGTCCATTTACAAGTCCGTTCTGGGTCTGAACGAAACCGGAGGCACTAAATACCTCGCAAACCCATCGATCACCACGTACGTCTGGACGATCACCACTCATTATCCATATTTCGGGATGCCTCCCAATCAGGACCTCGGTTACCATCCAAACGAGGTGAAGATCTCCGGTCTTCGACCACCGTCTTCATCTTCGACTTTCAATCGTCGGTCGATTATTTGAAATGAGAATTAACTCGGCCTTTTCAAATAATTCACGTATATTTAGAATTTCAAATCAATTTATTTTAATGGTTAAATTATTCGATAACATCAATTTTGTTCTTTAATGTAATTTTCACACCAAACACATTAAACCATCAAAAGCCACACAAATCGAGCAAATTCAGTTTATTTCCACTCCATATCGCTTATGATATTTTATAACTATTTATCGCTATTTTTATTTATTTTAAAATAGCTAATTTATTCAAAACGACGCTTCGGGCCATAAAGCGGCCGTGGCGCTGTTTTTCTTCAGATTTGATTTACACATATCTGAAAATCTAACCGTTGGACCTTCACAAAATTTACATCATTAGAAAGGTCTTTTCAAAACGAATCCAACGGTTCCAGTTTCGGGAAAATCCGACGGTCGGATCTCCCGGTACAATCGTTTGAAGTTTCGATTTCAAAATACGAACTGCAGCGTCGTTATTCGATTAAATATATATAATTATTTATATATATATAAATATAATCGCTTCTGGCGCTTTTTTTCTTCAGATTTGAATTAAACATTCCAGACAATCCAACCGTTGGATTTTTACAAGGTTGATGCCATTGGGAAGATATTTCCAAGGCGAACCCGACGGTTGAGGTTTCGGGAAAATCCAATGGTCGGATTCCCCGTACTAGTTGTTTGAAATCACGGTTTCAAAATACGAACTGCATGGCTTCGTTTCGTTTAATTTTATTTATATTTATATATTTATATAAATATAGTTCATTCAACAATTTCCATATCGTTTTCACTTCAAATATTTCACTAACGCCTTAAAATTTTGGAAAATTTCGCCATAACCTCCCTTGCATCGGGAGCATCGGGAAATCGCAAATAGCTTTCCCGGTCCTTCTAATCTCAAAAAAGAAAAAGAAAAGGCCAAGCGGCTAGCCAACAGGCTCATAAAATCATCACCCAAACAAAACAGTAAATGTGTACCTATTTGTTGGGCACAAATTTTATTCCTCTTCTCTAGCCCCTTTGCTATAACCTGTTCAATGAATATGCATGTACATATATATACAGTTCTTATCATTTTATCATTTTCTATTCAACTTCATATTTGATTTCTATTTGGTTTAAAAACACCATTCATTCTAATGTTACATACATAGGTGCAAATCATTTCATTAGCTAATTAATGAATATTTCAACTAATATATGTTTATTTTGAACAAGTGGCTATTTTTAACACTTCACATTTCAACGATTCATGCATACCATAAAAATTACATTTTTATTGTAAAACAATTCATTTCAAAACACTATTTTTCTATATAGTTCATATAGGTGACAAAAATAGGATTTATAGATAAAAGGTGATTTTTATTATCAAACAATTTATTTCAAAATATGAATACCATTCAACACATGAATTTCTAATCAACGAATGAATATCAATTCAACACATGAATGTTTTCTATAGTTTCTATATATAGATAAAAATGTGATTTTTATTATCAAACAATTTATTTCAAAATATGAATACCATTCAACACATGAATTTCTAATCAACGAATGAATATCAATTCAACACATGAATGTTTTCTATAGTTTCTATATATAGATAAAAATGTGATTTTTATTATCAAACAATTTATTTCAAAATATGAATACCATTCAACACATGAATTTCTAATCAACGAATGAATATCAATTCAACACATGAATGTTTTCTATAGTTTCTATATATAGATAAAAATGTGATTTTTATTATCAAACAATTTATTTCAAAATATGAATACCATTCAACACATGAATTTCTAATCAACGAATGAATATCAATTCAACACATGAATGTTTTCTATAGTTTCTATATATAGATAAAAATGTGATTTTTATTATCAAACAATTTATTTCAAAATATGAATACCATTCAACACATGAATTTCTAATCAACGAATGAATATCAATTCAACACATGAATGTTTTCTATAGTTTCTATATATAGATAAAAATGTGATTTTTATTATCAAACAATTTATTTCAAAATATGAATACCATTCAACACATGAATTTCTAATCAACGAATGAATATCAATTCAACACATGAATGTTTTCTATAGTTTCTATATATAGATAAAAATGTGATTTTTATTATCAAACAATTTATTTCAAAATATGAATACCATTCAACACATGAATTTCTAATCAACGAATGAATATCAATTCAACACATGAATGTTTTCTATAGTTTCTATATATAGATAAAAATGTGATTTTTATTATCAAACAATTTATTTCAAAATATGAATACCATTCAACACATGAATTTCTAATCAACGAATGAATATCAATTCAACACATGAATGTTTTCTATAGTTTCTATATATAGATAAAAATGTGATTTTTATTATCAAACAATTTATTTCAAAATATGAATACCATTCAACACATGAATTTCTACTCAACGAATGAATATCAATTCAACACATGAATGTTTTCTATAGTTTCTATGTATAGATAAAAATGTGATTTTTATTATCAAACAATTTATTTCAAAATATGAATACCATTCAACACATGAATTTCTAATCAACGAATGAATATCAATTCAACACATGAATGTTTTCTATAGTTTCTATATATAGATAAAAATGTGATTTTTATTTTTAAAACGTGAATACCAATCAACACATGAATTTCTAATCAACGAATGAATATCAATTCAACACATGAATGATTTCTATTCAATGAATAAATATAGTTTAAGCATATGAAAATAATTCAAACACACGAATATTATTCAAAATTTCGGCAGCATAACGGCAGGGTAGTTAAAACCGAGACTGTCCCTAGTACGGCTCCTCGCTCTACCTTAAAACCTCGCGGTTTTTGACAATGGGAATCATGCATCTAGTTCGCACGCAGGTGGCATGTATATATTTATTTCATTTCCACAAACTAATCCTATGTGGTTTCAACCAAATATTTCTCAACCACAAACGGGTATTTTTCAACCACAATCAATCAATATCAACCACAAACAATCCCAAACAATCATTCGTTATCAATCAATTTTCACAACAATTTCAACCAATAAATATCGTCCATGGTTTGTGGACGAGGGGCGTATATATATATATATATATATTTATATATAGCAATTCACTTTTATTTCAACACATATATATAGCTAGAAAACGAAATTGAAGAGTGAGAAATTCTCACCAATAGCTATCCAATACTACGACTCTTCCTTTTTAGAAATCTTCACCAATCTCGCCTTTTTGTCGCTTTCGCCCGTATTCTCTACATATGTAAAAATCGAATTTTTACGATGCTATTCAATATATAAAAATCGAATTTTTACTACGCTATTCAATATATAAAAATATGATTTTTCTTCGACTTTCAATATATAAAAATCTGATTTTTACTTCGACTTTCAATATATAAAAATCTGATTTTTACTTTGACTTTCAATATATAAAAATCTGATTTTTTACTTCGACTTTCAATATATAAAAATCTGATTTTTACTTCGACTTTCAATATATAAAAATCTGATTTTTTTTTTAATATGAAAAATCAAAGCTTTTTGTTTCATGACTAAACATCATAACTTTTCTATTCATACAAATCTTTTTCTTTTTAAAGTTTAAATCTTAAAATAAAATCAGTTTTTAAACCCTTTTTAAAATCAGTTTTAAATCCTTTTAAAATCAGTTTTAAATCCTTTTTAAAATCAGTTTTAAATCCTTTTAAAATCAGTTTTAAACCCTATAAAAATCAGAATTACAGAATTAAAAATCAGAATAAAATAAAATACTTACTGTAATCTGCGAAGGGGGGGTCGTCAGGGTCGGCGGCGAGAGGAGGAGCAGGCGGCTTCAGTGGTCTCGAACGGGGGGGGGGGCTCGCGAATTGGGGCGTCGCGATTGATTCGGGGGGGGGGGGTGCGATGTCACTGGCGATCAACGAATGAGGGGGAGAGAAGAAGAAGCAGCGACAGCAGCTCCAGGAGAAGGAGGTGGCAACGTGCGGAGGTGGATGATCGGGGAAGCGGCGGCTTAGTTTAGGTTTTCTTTTTTTTTTCTTTTTTTTTGAATGGTAGAAAGAAAGTGAGGAGAGAGAGAGAAAAAAGGGTTTATATAAATATTTATTATTATAAAATTTCTATTTAAAAGTTGACCTTTTTATTCGAAGTCGAAATGGGACCCACCGTGTAACGACCCGGATTTTCGGCCGTTGAATTCTGAATATTTAAATTTGTTTTAAAAATTTTAATTGAATTACATATAGGAAATTATTAATTAAAAACGAAGTTTGAACGTTAATTTATTAATATAATTATAAAACGAGCTCGAAAACGCGCGGCAGTTCGTAATATAGAGTTTTGAACTTCAACTGAGAATACAGAATTCGTTATAAATCGAATTTCTGTGAAACAAGACACGTTGGAACTGTATTGATTATAATTTTCATATGAAAGAGAAAAATCTAGATTTCGTGTTATAATTTGTTAATTATGGCCAAATCAAAATTAGAAATAGTCGCTGTAGAATCGTATATAAGCCATAACGGTTTATTTAATATAACTAGAGATTGGTTGCGAATTTGGGCAAGGTTCTTTTGAGGCGTAGTGATAAATTAATTTTTAGAATTTTACTGTAATTTTTAATTAATTAAATACGCATCTTTTTATTTGGAGTATTTTGCACCCTATATCAATATTTTGGGGGTTTCAAAATATGAGTCACCCTACCGATATTATTATATTTTTGGAATCGTGAAGCCCCGTTGGACAAGACTGTATTTTTATTTTTGTCCATATCAATTTTAAATAAACGGGATTCGGTGTAGCCGGTACCGCGTTAACTTTAACAAATATTTTCAAATAAATAAATAAAATAAACATAGTTCAGCCGACCAAATTCATTTGCACATGTCATTTCCCATGTTCCTAGGTTTTCCACGCAACTCTAATCATGCAGACCTAGCACCCTTTTTCACATGGAGCCTTCATCACGTTCTGAGCACGAATTTAATGAAGCACGTGATATGGGATCTAATCTAACCTATGGTCTTTCACGTAGATAGTTTGAAACTTTGGCCTCAACTCTTATAGGATATAAATCACGCACATGAATATCTGGAACATGCCTACTCTCTTTGCAAACGCCCCAGGCCTACTATTGAACCGCGAGACCAATAGTATTTTTCGTGCAACCTACCCTACGTCAAAACAGCTATAGCCGAACCTACCTGTACGTTGTATTCCTTGCCGATCACGGTGTTCCAACACTATAAATACAAGCCCAGGCACTTCATTTCTTTTGGTACACGAAGAACAAATGATGGAAACCGAAGGTCTTTACTGGCTTTTGGAAATCAAAACCAAATTCAACTCCACTCTTAAATCTTGAATAAATATATATACAAAATGATGGACTGGAAAACACGCATGGAATTCAAAGTGGGAAGGAACTGAACGTGGCGAGAGGTGCTGTTCGTATGTACTAGGAAATGGTTTCCGGCAACAACAGAAGTTCGCTAATGGCGGGGTCTTCGAAGCCATTCAGCGAGGCCTACAGGACGCTGCTCAGTTGTCGTAGGTCGGAGAAGATGGGGCTGTGATCGGCCGAGCTGTGGTCTGCTCCGGCAGTCTCTGGCGACCCGGTGGTGTGATGAAGAAGGTGTGTCGGAGGAGAAGCAACTCTCAAGCAAGGGAGAGCGTTGATGGTGAAGTGGCGGAGGTGAGGATGTGTTTAGTTATAGAGGAAGAAGGGTATTAACGTGATTAAAGGAGGAAGTTGAGGGAGGCCGAATTCTTTGGTACGGGTATTTGAATTCCTGGAGGGGTTGCTGTGTTGTGGAGCCATATGAAGGCGGGTGGGTTCGTGCATGGTGCGGGAAGAAGTGATGTGCGTGGAGGGGTTTGGAGACAGGTGATGGGTTTTTACGGTTAAAACGGGTTAAGCATGGTATAATAAAAGCTGAGTGATATCAGTGGTTTTGGGAAATGACGAAAAACTGAGGGGACTGGTGATGGGTGGTTGTACGCGAGTAGATGAAGGAATAACGCTTGGTTGGTGAAGGGCTGAGTCGCGGATTGTATGAAAGGGGTTACTGTGATCACTCGATGGGGAATTAAGGGAGGAGATAAGGATTTCAGTGTTAACCACTGATGGCGATGGTGATAAACGGTGCCGTGGTAGGATATTCACATGTGCAGGGCATTCAAAACCGGAAAGGGAATATTTGATGGAAATAAGATTAACAATCCAAAGAAGTCGGTCATGTTGGAGTTGTGACGCCGAGACCGACGTTGTAGAGCTAATGCCGCAAAGGACGAAGTTACCAAATCTCATCGAAAAACTAAACCTCGGTCTCAAATTTAAAGAAAATAAAAAGCAGAGTCATCAACTGCAAACCAAGGTGAGTAAACTCACTCGTTTAAAATTATTTTATAATGTGAAATGGCTGCTTGGTTGAATAGTTGATAAATTGATTGATATAATCACATCGTTGATTGATTTTTCATTAATGCAATATTATTGATGTTACTAACATCTGTGGATGCAGGGAAACAGGTTGGAGGGATCCAACTGGATCCCTCAACATTTTATTTACTGTTTTATTTGATAGTGATATATGTTATGCTACATTATCCATGGTTGAATTTGTGTGTTTAGTTTACCCTGGCCTTAGGAACCTGGTATTTTAGATACCGTAAAATATCATCGAATGTGAAAAAGGAAATTAGAATTTAAAAGCAGAGTTTATTTCCAAATTAGAAATAATTTCTTTTTCATTGAGTTGCAAATGGAAACCTATTCCATTGGGTAAACCAAGAAAAATGTTATAAATAAAGATATAAATGAAGTGGATCATTAACCATTGGATAAATTAAAAGGTGAGTTCAAATAAGAATGTATATTTGAAAGTGAGTATCAGTTTTGAAACCAATATTTGGAAATGGATCCGAATTTAGCAAATTACAGAGGAAAGTTTAAAGAAAGATTTTCAAATGCTTAAAGTAAAAGAATAGTAGTTTAAACAAGAAAATATTTTGCAAATAAAATGTATATAAAAAGGAAATTTATAGAAATCGAATTAAGTGGTTAGAAGAATGTATAGTTTATAAATATGTTTTAAAGGAGGACTTGAATTGTTTAAAATAAACAGAGTTTATAAATGAACAACGGAAGCGTGTGCGTCGCACACGGTATTTTATTCAAAACAACAATCATAGCACTGTTGTTATAATAGATGTTGTAAATCTATACAGCAATTTTAGACGCTGCTGTTATAATAAATGTCTTGGTAAATCTAAATAGCAATTTTAACGCTGCCGTTATAATAACTGTTTTAATAGCAATCTTAATGCTATGGTTATGATAAGTGTTTTATAATGCTAGATAGCGGTTTTAACGCTGTTGTTGAAAGCAATGTTTGGTTTAAAGTTGTGAGCTCTGAATGTTTCAAAGGCTCGATAGCAAGGGTTGGTTAGTGATATCGTTAGTTAACGAATGATTTATGATTTAAGTCATAGTAACGATGTTTATAACATCAGTAAATTCAAAGGATTTAGAAATGTTTTCTAACCGGAATAAAAGATGTCTTCTCAATAAAGGAATTATATATTGGAAATGTTTTCCGATATTCAAGTTAGGAAATAAAAAGTCATATTAAAGTTATTATATTTCGGATGCAGGGAATTATAACATCATTGTTATAATCAAGTGATTCCTGAAAAGAAAGTGGATTCATAATCGAATCCGAGAGCAATGTAAGAAAGCGTGTTAAAAGATTGGAAAGATGAACCGTATCTATTTCGAAGTTAGAAATGTTGCTCAGTTAAGGTCTGAGAGGTAATTATACCCCAACTTGATTGACTTCGTTTTAACTAAGAAATGGTTAAGGTTCGATAGTGGAAAGTGGTTAAGTGGAAACCAAATGAAGGAGATTTGGCATAGTGATGTTTATTCAAACATCTGTTTAATCAAATGAAAGAGATTTGGGAATATTTTCCAAATGAGAAGTAGAATTGTTTTCTGAATATAGAAACAAGAGATGGAAATGTTTTCCAATGGTAATGATATATATATTTTCTAAATATAGTGAATAAGAAACATTAAACAACAGAAATAGGGAAATGAACGAATGAATGAAATGATGATTGACCGATAGAATTTCCATCTGAAAATAAGATCGTTGTTTGTACACAGACATGTTTTCATTTGATAGTTAACTCACAGACTATCAAAGTTTTGACCATTTTAACGTTGTTAATATGGAGAGACCGGTTGGATTATTATCCAGAGAACCACTCCGTATTGGCATAAGCGTTGCGAATCAAGTATGCTGAATATATTGAAGACGGAGTTGTGCAAGGGCTATCCTGTTTACAGAATAGTGCCTTCGGTTTGTCCAGTCCCAGGACAAACGTAAATGGATGAGTGTCTGACAGAGTATATCCAATGGATCGCATAAGTTGATCTCTTCAAACGTACTTACGTTTGGTGGCAGAGGAATTCGTTTCTCTTAGCTGTATACCCGTGGTATTTTTGGTGAAATCAATTTGTGATTTGGCGGGTATGACGATGTGGCATTCAAAGTAATGGAGGTGGGATCTGTCAAAAGATACGTTATGACCTCAAGCCTCATCAACCGGGAAATGACAAAAATCGGGCAGGCAGCATGGCTATGTGGGTCGCACCCATTAGGATGTATGATCACCTATCTAGAGACATTCCTTTTGTTCTTAAATCTATCGATGATGTCCCTTATCGGGAGGCGGTTGCTGATCCCAACCGTCGGTGGTATACATTCGATACACTCAAGCGAAATGAGTGGTCGGTCATGTGTGGGCCGGGTTGCAAGATGTTCTTGTTGAACCCAGTGTATTAGCCTCTAGAGATACACGTTCGGAAGGTGGTCCCATACCTTGTCAAGTTGGAATCCAATCTCCAATAAGTGCCTGCGAGTTTGATTGTATATTATATATGTAGAGCGTGAGATGCAAGCGTTCTACTAGATTTTAATTACTTGTGATTAGACATTATTATAATATCAGATAATATATGATTTCCAAAGTGTTTGGGTTATCGTAAGGTAAAAACCGTCCGTGTTTATGTGTGGATCGGTCTTACGATTATCATTTCTTTCGAAAAGATTTTGAAAGTTAAACAAATGATTGGAGTTTACTCACACCAGTCCCATGACTGACCCAGAGTTTATTTTGTTTGTTTTCCCTAAACTCTTGGGTGCCTAAATTTGTACGGGCAGTCAAGTAGTCGGGATTTTTCAGATTCACTTGGAGGAGCTTGAAGCAGGAGTCTTCAACAGTTAGCTATAGACTATCATATTTTCCGCTGTGTACTATGTTGTATCTGGAAACAGGTGTTTATAACTGTTCCAGGGATAATCGTTGTGCTCTGATGATGGTATGTATATATACAGTTACTGCTTTGTATTTCAAAAGTTATGTTATTTAATATATTTCATTCGTTCCGCTGTGAGTTTGTGATCTTCGTTTTCTTCTATTCTAATAATTCTTTCTTTCTATTTCTCATCCTCTAACTTCTTTCTAAAAATGGTTCGTATTTCTGTGCAATTTGAGTTGGACGTGTGGTGTTATTAGTCGACTCAAAGGGTACGGATTTGCGGGTCGTTTCATTTGGTATCAGAGCTGAAGGTTAAGTGATTACCTTGGCTCTGTGGCGTGACTCAATAGAGATGGGGTTAGTAACACCCTAGGTTGAGTTTGAGTGTATATATATGAGCGCGTATTTGTAGATTTGATATAAAAATTGTTTTATATTGTGTTGACTAGTTTGTTGAGTGGTTTATGAATTCTGGTCGATACAGGAAGTACAACCGTATCGATAGGTGTTTCTAAACTCTCGAACAGAACAAATCGACACAATATTGTTTTAAAGATGGGTAAATGATATAATTTTGCCCAAAGTATATTTTTGATATAAAAGGGATAATTTTCTGAAATTATTAAATGTGTTGATTGTTGTTAAAATCAAACGAAATATGAAATATTGAAAAGGTTATATAACCAAGATAAACTAGAATCAAATTTAAACCATAAATTGGAATTTAAATCCCGGATATTTTGAAAATATTCCTTGAAGTATTTTAAAGGTGATATAGCATTGGTTTGAAGAGATTTTTGAATTAGAAAGGTTTAAATGGATTTAAAAGGAATTAAGCACTGAAATCACTTCAGTGGCGAGAAAATAGTACTGATAATGGGTCGCGACATTATTGGTATTCATTTTCAAGTTTCTGAGTGACCGATTGCTACCATAGTAATTTGCGAATGAAAATTTATTTGAAAATGATAGGATGTTTTAGAAATTCGAATGTTTTGAATGGAGTTGATTATAAATATATGTGATTTCAAACTCTTTTGAAATAAAACCCGGGAATTTAAATTCTGAAATTGTTTAACTTGTATAAGTTGAATAAATTGGTGGAAAGAAATCAAATGGATTGAAAGTTAAATGGAAAGTGAAACTCAAATGGAATAAGTGGATTGATTCCTGAAGTAGAGATCAGATTTGAATTGATAAAATTGGAATGGACTAATCAAAAGTTGATTAGAGAGTTAAAGACTGGAAGTTGGACTGATTGGAAATCAGTTGGAATGGATATACCGAGCAGATATTGAATAGAAGCAACTGCAAGAGATAGAATTATGCCCGACAAAAAGGTACATGTTTACAATATTGTTTGGGTTGATGATTTTATGAGCCGATGAGGCAAGCCGCTTGGCTTTTTGATTTTCTTTTGGCTTGGAGAGGCCTAGAAAGGCGAGTTGTGGTTGTACCGATTAAGCCGTGCAGAGGAGATGCTGCCAAAATTTTTCAGAATTTAAATGTAGGGAAATTTTCAGAATTTTTGAAAATTTTCATTAGTAAGAATAAATAAATATTTAATTAAAATAAATCGGGCCAGTGAAACTGAAGTTAAGAATTTGAACAAAAAGGGTTTTGGATCTAGTAAATAGGATATGTCGCATCTTTTCCTACTTTAGCAATTTCGAGGACGAAATTATTTTAAGGGGGAAGGAATGTAACGACCCGGATTTTCGGCCGTTGAATTCTGAATATTTAAATTTGTTTTAAAATTTTTAATTGAATTACATATAGGAAATTATTAATTAAAAACGAAGTTTGAACGTTAATTTATTAATATAATTATAAAACGAGCTCGAAAACGCGCGGCAGTTCGTAATATAGAGTTTTGAACTTCAACTGAGAATACAGAATTCGTTATAAATCGAATTTCTGTGAAACAAGACACGTTGGAACTGTATTGATTATAATTTTCATATGAAAGAGAAAAATCTAGATTTCGTGTTATAATTTGTTAATTATGGCCAAATCAAAATTAGAAATAGTCGCTGTAGAATCGTATATAAGCCATAACGGTTTATTTAATATAACTAGAGATTGGTTGCGAATTTGGGCAAGGTTCTTTTGAGGCGTAGTGATAAATTAATTTTTAGAATTTTACTGTAATTTTTAATTAATTAAATACGCAACTTTTTATTTGGAGTATTTTGCACCCTATATCAATATTTTGGGGGTTTCAAAATATGAGTCACCCTACCGATATTATTATATTTTTGGAATCGTGAAGCCCCGTTGGACAAGACTGTATTTTTATTTTTGTCCATATCAATTTTAAATAAACGGGATTCGGTGTAGCCGGTACCGCGTTAACTTTAACAAATATTTTCAAATAAATAAATAAAATAAACATAGTTCAGCCGACCAAATTCATTTGCACATGTCATTTCCCATGTTCCTAGGTTTTCCACGCAACTCTAATCATGCAGACCTAGCACCCTTTTTCACATGGAGCCTTCATCACGTTCTGAGCACGAATTTAATGAAGCACGTGATATGGGATCTAATCTAACCTATGGTCTTTCACGTAGATAGTTTGAAACTTTGGCCTCAACTCTTATAGGATATAAATCACACACATGAATATCTGGAACATGCCTACTCTCTTTGCAAACGCCCCAGGCCTACTATTGAACCGCGAGACCAATAGTATTTTTCGTGCAACCTACCCTACGTCAAAACAGCTATAGCCGAACCTACCTGTACGTTGTATTCCTTGCCGATCACGGTGTTCCAACACTATAAATACAAGCCCAGGCACTTCATTTCTTTTGGTACACGAAGAACAAATGATGGAAACCGAAGGTCTTTACTGGCTTTTGGAAATCAAAACCAAATTCAACTCCACTCTTAAATCTTGAATAAATATATATACAAAATGATGGACTGGAAAACACGCATGGAATTCAAAGTGGGAAGGAACTGAACGTGGCGAGAGGTGCTGTTCGTATGTACTAGGAAATGGTTTCCGGCAACAACAGAAGTTCGCTAATGGCGGGGTCTTCGAAGCCATTCAGCGAGGCCTACAGGACGCTGCTCAGTTGTCGTAGGTCGGAGAAGATGGGGCTGTGATCGGCCGAGCTGTGGTCTGCTCCGGCAGTCTCTGGCGACCCGGTGGTGTGATGAAGAAGGTGTGTCGGAGGAGAAGCAACTCTCAAGCAAGGGAGAGCGTTGATGGTGAAGTGGCGGAGGTGAGGATGTGTTTAGTTATAGAGGAAGAAGGGTATTAACGTGATTAAAGGAGGAAGTTGAGGGAGGCCGAATTCTTTGGTACGGGTATTTGAATTCCTGGAGGGGTTGCTGTGTTGTGGAGCCATATGAAGGCGGGTGGGTTCGTGCATGGTGCGGGAAGAAGTGATGTGCGTGGAGGGGTTTGGAGACAGGTGATGGGTTTTTACGGTTAAAACGGGTTAAGCATGGTATAATAAAAGCTGAGTGATATCAGTGGTTTTGGGAAATGACGAAAAACTGAGGGGACTGGTGATGGGTGGTTGTACGCGAGTAGATGAAGGAATAACGCTTGGTTGGTGAAGGGCTGAGTCGCGGATTGTATGAAAGGGGTTACTGTGATCACTCGATGGGGAATTAAGGGAGGAGATAAGGATTTCAGTGTTAACCACTGATGGTGATGGTGATAAACGGTGCCGTGGTAGGATATTCACATGTGCAGGGCATTCAAAACCGGAAAGGGAATATTTGATGGAAATAAGATTAACAATCCAAAGAAGTCGGTCATGTTGGAGTTGTGACGCCGAGACCGACGTTGTAGAGCTAATGCCGCAAAGGACGAAGTTACCAAATCTCATCGAAAAACTAAACCTCGGTCTCAAATTTAAAGAAAATAAAAAGCAGAGTCATCAACTGCAAACCAAGGTGAGTAAACTCACTCGTTTAAAATTATTTTATAATGTGAAATGGCTGCTTGGTTGAATAGTTGATAAATTGATTGATATAATCACATCGTTGATTGATTTTTCATTAATGCAATATTATTGATGTTACTAACATCTGTGGATGCAGGGAAACAGGTTGGAGGGATCCAACTGGATCCCTCAACATTTTATTTACTGTTTTATTTGATAGTGATATATGTTATGCTACATTATCCATGGTTGAATTTGTGTGTTTAGTTTACCCTGGCCTTAGGAACCTGGTATTTTAGATACCGTAAAATATCATCGAATGTGAAAAAGGAAATTAGAATTTAAAAGCAGAGTTTATTTCCAAATTAGAAATAATTTCTTTTTCATTGAGTTGCAAATGGAAACCTATTCCATTGGGTAAACCAAGAAAAATGTTATAAATAAAGATATAAATGAAGTGGATCATTAACCATTGGATAAATTAAAAGGTGAGTTCAAATAAGAATGTATATTTGAAAGTGAGTATCAGTTTTGAAACCAATATTTGGAAATGGATCCGAATTTAGCAAATTACAGAGGAAAGTTTAAAGAAAGATTTTCAAATGCTTAAAGTAAAAGAATAGTAGTTTAAACAAGAAAATATTTTGCAAATAAAATGTATATAAAAAGGAAATTTATAGAAATCGAATTAAGTGGTTAGAAGAATGTATAGTTTATAAATTCGTTCCGCTGTGAGTTTGTGATCTTCGTTTTCTTCTATTCTAATAATTCTTTCTTTCTATTTCTCATCCTCTAACTTCTTTCTAAAAATGGTTCGTATTTCTGTGCAATTTGAGTTGGACGTGTGGTGTTATTAGTCGACTCAAAGGGTACGGATTTGCGGGTCGTTTCACACCGACTGTCGTCCCTAGCGTTCTACCCCCATTTCGAACACAATGGGATATGTATCGCAAGCTGATTCGGCTGTTACGATCAGTTTCCGTTTGATTTACATTTAAATCATTATATTGAATTTTAAACGTACATTTCAATTTAGTAGGGCCACATACGAACTCGAAAAATTCCAGAAAAATATTTTCTAGCTTCATATTGACGATACGGTCCTAACAAAACTAGTTTCGTCAAATTCTGAGACCGTTTGAATAATGGTCTATTTCCAGTCGATTAAAATCAACTAAAACCGGTCAAACGCAATTTCCTTTTCCACGCTCACATATTGATTCGAAAAATTATGAAATTTGAAACCTAGCAATAATTTGACATCACGGATCCAACAAAAGTAGTTTCGTCGAAATCCGAGGTCGTATGCAAAATGTCCATTTTTAAGGGCCTGAATTCCATAGCGACTATTCAGAATTTTCAACTGGACATATCTTTTGATTCCCGCTATCAAATTTCGATTTGTCAGATTCATTGGAAAGATATTCACTAATAGATTTAAATATTTTTGGTTTCACTAAAATCCGGATTGGTCTGCACCCGGTACAGTCCGACAAAGTTTGAATTCAATTTTTGAAACTACCACGCCATTTTAGGCCTTGTTTATAATTATAATTAATTATATTCGTTTTCAATTGTCGATTCAAACTCAGTTTTCATCGCCATTATTTAAAATATTTATTTTAAATATTTAAAATCCATTATTTTAGCCAATTTAAAATTTTTAAATTGGTTCAGATTTTCTGGGTCGTTACAATCTCCCCCACTTAAAACTTTTCGTCCCCGAAAAGGAATAAAGTCGAAAGTGGTTTGATAAATCTACAATCATACAACACAATAACCATTTTGTTTTTAACCTTCAAAAATATACTAATCAAATCCTATACCCTTTAAAGAAAATCATTCAGACCATATAATTAAAAGTGCACATCTATGAAAAGAAAATAACAATAGAGTAGAGAATTGAATGGTAATGCAAAGTAGGGTAAATGTACCTTGCACCAGAGTCAATCAGAGATATCTACTCGGCATCTGGGATAAGCTTTCTGAATGCTCTCCTCAGTTTCCCAAGTACAATCTCGCGGATCTCCACTCCACTGCACTTTGACTAAGCGAACCTTCTTGTTCCTCAGCTCTTTGGTTTCTTTGCCGATGATCTTTAGCGGCTCTCGCCTCACAGCTAATTCTGGGGTTATTTCAATATCATGCTGAGCTGCTTCTTCCACGATCAAGTCTGGATCATGAACGTGTTTTCGAAGTTGAGATATATCAAATACATCATGCACTCCAGGCAACCAGTCAGGCAGTTTGACCCTATAAGCGAGAGTTCCAATCCTTTCCAGAATAGGAAACGGACCAATGAATTTGGGTGCTAACTTTCCAGTTTTACCGAACCGGATAACTCCTCTCATCGGCGATACTTTCAAATATACGTAGTCGCCAACTTCAAAGGATATATCTCTTCTTCTTCTATCGGCATAGCTCTTTTGTCGGCTTTGAGCGGCGAGTAATCGCTTCTTAATAAAATCGACTTTGTCGGCAGCTTCTCGAATCATATCGGGCCCTAACACAAGTCTATTTCCAGGCTCGACCCAACAAGCAGGAGATCGACACGGTCTACCATACAATGCTTCGAATGGCGACATTGTCAGACTCGCCTGGTAGCTGTTGTTATAAGAGAATTCAGCCAAATACAGATGGTCTTCCCATGATCCACCGAAATCTATTACACAAGCCTGCAATAGATCTTCTAAAATGCGATTCACCCTCTCAGTCTGACCGTCTGTCTGAGGATGATAAGCGGTGCTCAAGTTCAACTTCGTTCCTAGCTGGACTTGAAATGCTTCCCAGAATTTGCTAGTGAATATCGTATCTCTATCACTTACTATACTGAGCAGCACTCCATGTAGTCTAACTATTTCCCTGAAGTATATCTGCGCCAGACTCTGAGCGGTTCTGTTTGATCTGACAGGTATGAAATGGGCGGTCTTCGTGAAGCGATCTACGATCACCCAAATACTGTCATACCCTTTTCTGGTTCTGGGCAGACCATCAATGAAATCCATGGAGATACGCTCCCACTTCCAACCAGGAACTTCTAGCGGTTGTAATAATCCAGCCAATTTCTGTTGGTCGCTTTTAACTAGCTGGCAAGTAGGGCATCGGCTAACGTATATTGAAACGTCTCTTTTCATAGCCTTCCACTAGAATGTTCTCTTGAGATCGTTATACATTTTGGCCATGCCAGGATGGATACTCAGCTTGGACTTGTGACACTCGTCTAACACTTCCCTTTTTAACTCGGGGATGTCAGGAACACAAATCCTTCCTTTTAATCTCAAGGTCTCGTCGTTATCTATTTGAAAACTCGAGGGTTCGCCTTTCTGAATCCTTTTGATCATATCCTTAATAAAGTTATCCTCCTTCTGAAGAATAGATATTTTGTCAATCAAGGAAGTCGTGATAATAAAGCTGGCGATCATTACATTCTTTCTGCTCAGCGCATCGGCCACGACATTGGCTTTCCCTGGAGTATATATAATTTCAAAATCATATGCTGCAAGAAACTCCAGCCAACGCTGTTGCCTCAGATTCAGGTCTTTCTGAGTGAACAGATTTTCTCAGCCGAACGAATCCAAGCTTGTGTCTTCATAATAGATTCTTCACCAGAGAACGGTATTCCACCCATATTTCGATATTTGATTAATAGGGCCTCAATACCCGGTTCTGCATTCCTTCTGCTTCTGACACTCATTTTCTAGTACTTCGGCAAATGGCAGATCAAGTGTCAGGTCACAGAAAAGGTATTTTAAAATATAGAAACACATACTTCAAATGTAAATGTGTCTATCAAGGTGTAATTTCATTCTGCTTTACTCATACTAGGATATTACTGATCCTATCTGTATTGAGTTACCCGTCCTAGAGCACTACTGGTTCTATTTCTGACGAGTTCGTTCACATGTTATATTCCAGAACTAAGCTTAACCAAAGCTCTGATACCACGTTGAGACGACCCGAAATCCCGTTCTCACGGAAACAAGGGTTATCTTTGGAATATAACACAGAAACAGGTAATAGCAGAACAGAAATTAAATAATTACACCAGATAATGAACAACAAAATATACTGGATAAAAGTAATCATCAGAGTTACACAGTATACAGGATCTTACTTAGTACAAATACAGTTCAGCTATACATAAATGTCTACAGCGGAAATAAACAAAATATGTACAATAGGAGCTGAACAGCATAAAAAGAGATAAATGATAGAATCCATCTTCAGCTCCAGCTATCCAGAAAGAGAACCAGCTAAACCTGAGTACAAGGCTGCCCGTATAGAAAAAGGGGGCACCCGAGTTTGAAAGTGTAACAAACTACGAGTCAGTCATGGGACTGGTATGAGAAATCCACTCAACACATATATAATTGGCTAATCACAGGACCACGCCACTTTCGTGGAACGGGTTTACTCCATTGGATTGCCAGTGCTTTAAAACAAACCTTTCTTTTAAACATCGCTATGCTTTTGATAAAAATGAAGCCATTATAAGACTCAGTTCCCATCACACAATGCAACGCAAACCGGAGGATAGAGTTTTTTCCTTAAAACAGCCAAATATGCTTGATACGAATAAAACCAAAGGCATTTGATATTATTGTTAGTGTTTATATGTTTTGAAAACTATTTCAAATCATAACTATCAATCATAGACGGCATTAATGCCCCATACCACTATGTCGCCATATATAGGTATACAATCAAAACCGCACGATCACGTATCTGGAAATTGGATTTCTGTCATGAACCAAGGCAAAAGATAGTCCTTACCGAATTCGAGATAATCTAGCCCATGTCTCCGGAACAGCCGCAACTGCCCCTTGGAGCGACAGGGCCGGTCCACACGGAGTGGATTATAGTGCCTGAACAATACGTTCCTCCGCCCTTTGGGGCGTAAATGAGCCAACGAATTACTCCATCGGACCCGGATCGTCCGGTCAAACCGAGGCGCCTCGCAACAGCAACAACCACATAGGTGAAAAGTATATAAATGTCAGGGCTGGTAGGTCACTGACACCACCCTAGCTAGAAAGAAACGCATGCCCTCCTTGAGGTCCATCTCCCGTTTTAGGTTCATACCGGGGTGTGAGGCTCGCGAATTCATGTTATACACAAAGCTACGCCACACAGGCGGTGCTTTGATCATCACCACAAGACTTTGCTTTTCAACAGAAGCCCTGATCACTGCATCTTAGCATGCCACACAGGCAATTCATGCCATGCGACTGATGTCCATCGATATACAACCTCTGAGCTCGTGCGTCTCAGAGAAGGGCGTTAAGCAAAAGAATAAATTCTCCGCCGCCAAACAGATGTATATTTAACAGAGATCAATCAACACAGAATAAAATCCAATGTCAGACACACAGTCCATTTACAAGTCCGTTCTGGGTCTGAACGAAACCGGAGGCACTAAATACCTCGCAAACCCATCGATCACCACGTACGTCTGGACGATCACCACTCATTATCCATATTTCGGGATGCCTCCCAATCAGGACCTCGGTTACCATCCAAACGAGGTGAAGATCTCCGGTCTTCGACCACCGTCTTTCGTCGGTCGATTATTTGAAATGAGAATTAACTCGGCCTTTTCAAATAATTCACGTATATTTAGAATTTCAAATCAATTTATTATAATGGTTAAATTATTCGACAACATCAATTTTGTTCTTTAATGTAATTTTCACACCAAACACATTAAACCATCAAAAGCCACATAAATCGAGCAAATTCAGTTTATTTCCACTCCATATCGCTTATGATATTTTATAACTATTTATCGCTATTTTTATTTATTTTAAAATAGCTAATTTATTCAAAACGACGCTTCGGGCCATAAAGCGGTCGTGGCGCTGTTTTTCTTCAGATTTAATTTACACATATCTGAAAATCTAACCGTTGGACCTTCACAAAATTTACATCATTAGAAAGGTCTTTTCAAAACGAATCCAACGGTTCCAGTTTCGGGAAAATCCGACGGTCGGATCTCCCGGTACAATCGTTTGAAGTTTCGATTTCAAAATACGAACTGCAGCGTCGTTATTCGATTAAATATATATAATTATTTATATATATAAATATAATCGCTTCTGGCGCTGTTTTTCTTCAGATTTGAATTAAACATTCCAGACAATCCAACCGTTGGATTTTTACAAGGTTGGTGCCGTTGGGAAGATATTTCCTAGGCGAACCCGACGGTTGAGGTTTCGGGAAAATCCAATGGTCGGATTCCCCATACTAGTTGTTTGAAATCACGGTTTCAAAATACGAACTGCACGGCTTCGTTTCGTTTAATTTTATTTATATTTATATATTTATATAAATATAGTTCATTCAACAATTTCCATATCGTTTTCACTTCAAATATTTCACTAACGCCTTAAAATTTTGGAAAATTTCGCCATAACCTCCACTGCATCGGGAGCATCGGGAAATCGCAAATAGCTTTCCCGGTCCTTCTAATCTCAAAAAAGAAAAAGAAAAAGCCAAGCGGCTAGCCAACAGGCTCATAAAATCATCACCCAAACAAAACAGTAAATGTGTACCTATTTGTCGGGCACAAAATTTTATTCCTCTTCTCTAGCTCCTTTGCTATAACATGTTCAATGAATATGCATGTACATATATATACAGTTCTTATCATTTTATCATTTTCTATTCAACTTCATATTTGATTTCTATTTGGTTTAAAAACACCATTCATTCTAATGTTACATACATAGGTGCAAATCATTTCATTAGCTAATTAATGAATATTTCAACTCATATATGTTTATTTTGAACAAGTGGCTATTTTTAACACTTCACATTTCAACGATTCATGCATACCATGAAAATTACATTTTTATTGTAAAACAATTCATTTCAAAACACTATTTTTCTATATAGTTCATATAGGTGACAAAAATAGGATTTATAGATAAAAGGTGATTTTTATTATCAAACAATTTATTTCAAAATATGAATACCATTCAACACATGAATTTCTAATCAACGAATGAATATCAATTCAACACATGAATGTTTTCTATAGTTTCTATATATAGATAAAAATGTGATTTTTATTATCAAACAATTTATTTCAAAATATGAATAATATTCAACACATGAATTTCTAATCAACGAATGAATATCAATTCAACACATGAATGTTTTCTATAGTTTCTATATATAGATAAAAATGTGATTTTTATTATCAAACAATTTATTTCAAAATATGAATACCATTCAACACATGAATTTCTAATCAACGAATGAATATCAATCAACACATGAATGTTTTCTATAGTTTCTATATATAGATAAAAATGTGATTTTTATTATCAAACAATTTATTTCAAAATATGAATACCATTCAACACATGAATTTCTAATCAACGAATGAATATCAATTCAACACATGAATGTTTTCTATAGTTTTTATATATAGATAAAAATGTGATTTTTATTATCAAACAATTTATTTCAAAATATGAATACCATTCAACACATGAATTTCTAATCAACGAATGAATATCAATTCAACACATGAATGTTTTCTATAGTTTCTATATATAGATAAAAATGTGATTTTTATTATCAAACAATTTATTTCAAAATATGAATACCATTTAACACATGAATTTCTAATCAACAAATGAATATCAATTCAACACATGAATGTTTTCTATAGTTTCTATATATAGATAAAAATGTGATTTTTATTATCAAACAATTTATTTCAAAATACGAATACCATTCAACACATGAATTTCTAATCAACGAATGAATATCAATTCAACACATGAATGTTTTCTATAGTTTCTATATATAGATAAAAATGTGATTTTTATTATCAAACAATTTATTTCAAAATATGAATACCATTCAACACATGAATTTCTAATCAACGAATGAATATCAATTCAACACATGAATGTTTTCTATAGTTTCTATATATAGATAAAAATGTGATTTTTATTATCAAACAATTTATTTCAAAATATGAATACCATTCAACACATGAATTTCTAATCAACGAATGAATATCAATTCAACACATGAATGTTTTCTATAGTTTTTATATATAGATAAAAATGTGATTTTTATTATCAAACAATTTATTTCAAAATATGAATACCATTCAACACATGAATTTCTAATCAACGAATGAATATCAATTCAACACATGAATGTTTTCTATAGTTTCTATATATAGATAAAAATGTGATTTTTATTATCAAACAATTTATTTCAAAATATGAATACCATTTAGCACATGAATTTCTAATCAACGAATGAATATCAATTCAACACATGAATGTTTTCTATAGTTTCTATATATAGATAAAAATGTGATTATTATTATCAAACAATTTATTTCAAAATACGAATACCATTCAACACATGAATTTCTAATCAACGAATGAATATCAATTCAACACATGAATGTTTTCTATAGTTTCTATATATAGATAAAAATGTGATTTTTATTATCAAACAATTTATTTCAAAATATGAATACCATTCAACACATGAATTTCTAATCAACGAATGAATATCAATTCAACACATGAATGTTTTCTATAGTTTCTATATATAGATAAAAATGTGATTTTTATTATCAAACAATTTATTTCAAAATATGAATACCATTCAACACATGAATTTCTAATCAACGAATGAATATCAATTCAACACATGAATGTTTTCTATAGTTTCTATATATAGATAAAAATGTGATTTTTATTTTTAAAACGCGAATACCAATCAACACATGAATTTCTAATCAACGAATGAATATCAATTCAACACATGAATGTTTTCTATTCAATGAATAAATATAGTTTAAGCATATGAAAATAATTCAAACACACGAATATTATTCAAAATTTCGGCAGCATAACGGCAGGGTAGTTAAAACCGGGACCGTCCCTAGTACGGCTCCTCGCTCTACCTTAAAACCTCGCGGTTTTTGACAATGGGAATCATGCATCTAGTTCGCACGCAGGCAGCATGTATATATTTATTTCATTTCCACAAACTATGTAAGAACCCATAACTTCCCCGTAAAGGAAAGCACGAATACTTTGAGAACAACACACAAATGAACGCAGACGGAAGAACATTTCATTGTTATTACAACAATTCCATCAGAATACAAGAATATACAGAGTATAAATGAATAAATTACATTCGATAAATATCAGAGATTACAATAAATTACACAGCAGCGGAAAAATATACAAAATACAACTGAAAGTGATACACGGATACAGAGCTTTCCGAGCATCGTTCCAGCTGTTAATCAGGACCCTGTGAATATAAATCTGCAAAACCAAAACTACTAGCCGCCCGTGCGGAAAATAGGGGCACCCAGAGTTTAGGTTAAAACAATAAACTCCAGGTCAGTCATGGGACTGGTGTGAGAACTAAAACAGTTATAATTCTTTATTTTAAAGTTCGGTAAATCAAGGGACCACGCCGTATAACACGGAACGGGTTTCCTCCCAAGAATACCAGTGCATAAAACAAACAGCGCAATGCTAAATAAAGAAAAATGAAGCTGTTATAAGACCCAGGTCCCATCACACAATGCAACGCAAGCCGGAGGATAGGGTTTTTACCTTATAACAGCCAAAGCATGCTTGATACGTTTAAAACACATTATTTGATACTATTATAGGTGTATAGTGTCAAAACAATTTCAATCATAAATATCAATCATAGGCGGCATGAATGACCCAGACCACTATGTCGCCATACTAGGTTCTACAAATAAAACCGCACTATCACGTATTGGAAATTGGATTTCCGTCATGAGCCGAGGCAAGGGGCAAGCTCCTCTCCGATTCGAGACACTCTAGCAAATGTCCCAGGACCCCACTATGATCCTTGGATCTTCAGGGCCAGTCCTCTCTTACTTTTGAGGATTACTTATTCCTGAACACACGTTTCCCGGTCCTTACAGACCTATATCCGAGGCGCCTCGCATTCCAACAACCACACAGGTGAAAAGTATATAAATGTCAGGGCTGGTAGGTCACTGACACCACCCTAGCTAGAAAGAAACGTCGTGCTCTCCCTGCAGTCACTATCCCGTTTTTGACTCATACCGAGGTGTGAGGCTCGCGAATTCATGTTATACACAAAGCTATGCCACACAGGCCGTGCTTTGATCATCAACCACAAGACTTTGCTTTTCAACAGAAGCCTTGATCAATTGCCACTTACGCATGCCACATTGGCAATTCACTCCATGCGACTGATGTCCATCGATATACAACCTCTGAGCTCGTATGTCTCAGAGAAGGGCGTTAAGAAAGAGAATAAATTCTCCGCCGCCAAACAGATGTATATTTAATAGAGATCAATCAACACAGAATAAAATCCAATGTCAGACACACAATCCATTTACAAGTTCGTTCTGGGTCTGAACGAAACCGGAGGCACTTTCCTCGCATATCCATCCATCTCCAAGTACGTCTGGGCGATCACCAACTGATTCCCTCATCTAGGGTGTACAGCCCAATCAAGATCATCAGTAATCACCCAAACGATGTGAATACTTCCGGTCTTCAACCACCGTCTTCATCTTCGACATCTCGTCGAATCGATTATTCAGAATGGGTATAAACCCGGCCTTTCTGAATTACCCACGTATATGATAAACAAATGTTACACAAACACAACGAACGCCTCATTCCAATTCAGAATATTCTTTTATTCACAAAATCACATTCTTTGGGAAATGTTCCCATTAATTTTATCCAAGATAAATTCTTCTAAATTTATCCTATAATCTTCCTTTGGATATCATTTCAAACTAGTCGGGATTAGCGAACCACACCGAAGTAATTATTTGTTTTATTTCCCAATCCCAACCTATATATCCCACGGAGAAAAACTGGTGATACTCCATATCTAACACCACGGTGTTATCGGTAAAATTAATTACCATTTCACGTTCAAATCTAATTAAAGATTTAACTATCGCTTTGGAGCAAAACTGGTGATACTCCACTCTCGATCACTTTTCAGATTTGATAATTTAAATTATCAATTCACATTTTAATCTAATTAAAGATTCATTAAAACTTCACTTAGTTTTAATCTTCTCAAAAATCAATATCTTGCCTTTAACTGGGTTAATGCACCAATGTCATCTAAAACACGATCCACGATAAACCCAAATCACATTTGATATTAAATACAAGGCTTTGAATAGAAAATATATCGGCTTATATTCAATATCAAATTCTGAAACCAACATATATCGTATTGGAAATAACGATATAAAATATATCTTTCAAATTCCCATAACAATATCTGTATAGTCACGAAATCCAACATCGAAATATCCCAAAGATAATTTCGATTCAACTCCAGTCCAATCCACGTATTGGGAATATTGATTATTTTTAAAATCACTTTCAAATTCAATTTATTCATTTCACAAATAAATTGATTTTAATTCTAGTTCAAAACTAGTTCATTTTGACAAAAATCTATTTTTATCTTTTCAAATGTGGAATTTTTCACCCCAGTTCTTTCCAATTCACCTATTATGATTTTACACAAATTATTAATATTTTTAATAATTTTATCAAGGCCCGTACAGTCGATTTCCAACAACGGCCATCGGACTGCACTTACATCGACCTTTTTCAAATTTGATTTGGACATAATTCCAAATCCAACCGTTAGATTTCAAATTTCTAATATTCATTGGAAAGCTCTTTTCGATACGAACCCAACGGTTCCGGTTTTAGGAGAATCCGACGGTCGGATCTCCCGCAACGTCAATTCGAAGTCAATGGTCGAAATTTACGAACTGCCGCGGAGCGGCGCGTTCTATTCAGGCCATTATATATATAATATACATATATTATATATTATATATATTTCGTCAATTTCCTTTTAAAACGTATGTTATAAATCATTTTAACTTCGTTTTCAAAACCATTTCAACTCTATATTCAATTTCTAATCAAAATTGAATATTTCATATTATTACTATATAAATGATAATATTTTCAAAATGTTATATTTTGAAATCACTTCTTTTCTATATTCATTATAAAAACGAATATAGTCGATATAAATATCGTTCACGTCAAAATAGCGCAACTCTAATCAACACGGCTTTATATATTTCAATAAATCCGTTATTCTATTCAACAAATGAATATTTATTCCATTCAACACATGAATCTATATTTCTTCCAACACCTGACTAATCTCAACACATGAGTACTGTCAACACATCACTATTTTTGTTATGTAAAATATTTTATAAAACTATGGTATCTATCGTTTGATTTTTAATTAGACTTCTACTGGGAAGTAGTTCTAATTTTAAATATGATAAAGATGTAAATTTCATTGTATAAAATATTTCACTCAACACATGAACATCGTCAACACATGACTATTTTATATTCAACACATGAATTTTCTTTTATAATATTCATTATTGTCCCGATTGGAATGAGGCCCAATCAATCACCATATAACGTTAATTATATGGATTCCATACAACACATGTATATAATAGCATTGAAAAATAATCAACCATCAACCAAAGTGCACTACACTGTATAAGCATCAAATATATATATCTTACGCTTATAACAGCCTGTCAATCAATCGATCGACATATTTAACCAATCAGGATGAGTGAACTTCCAAATTTCATCCCAACACCCGTGTGGGGTTTCAAATAATCAAACACATATTTTATTTGTGCAGTTGGGCGATGTGTAAAATTTATCGTCCCAATCAATGTCCTTCGAATAGGTGTACATAAACAAACCGTCCGGTTTGTAAATGAATATTTTATTTTATTCACTTCCACGTTAAAAATTATATTTTTAACGATAAAATATTCTATTTTAACACGTGAATTTCTATTCAGTTCATTTACACAATAAAAATGATATTTTTATTATTCTAACATATTTTGGGAAATTTCGGCGGCATAACGGCACGATACTAGGAACGGGACGAGGCCTAGCCTTATCCCCGGTCTAGTGAAGGCCCACGCCATTCACACATCAATCAAGTCCATTCCATTTCACCAAACAATTCAATTCAAACCAAATAATCTAACCAACTACACAACCAATCAAACAAGTCCATGGTCTGTGGACAATTGTGTCGGGTGCTACTAAACACCGTCTGCATCCTAGTATATATATATAACTAGAAATAGAGATTTTGAGTGAGAAGTTCTCACCAAAAGCTATCCAATACCACGACTCTTCATTTATAGCAATCTTCTCGCCTTTTTTATCATCTTCGTTGCCCGTAGTCACTACATATATAAAAATCACACATTTTTATATTTCGATGTCTTTAAGATAAAAATCACATTTTTATTTATTCACGTTCAATTTAAAAATCATATTTTTATTATAATCACTTCATATATTTAAAAATCGAATTTTTACTATGCTATTCAATATATAAAAATCGAATTTTTACTTCGATGTTCAATATATAAAAATCATATTTTTATTATAATCACTTCATATATTTAAAAATTGAATTTTTACTATGCTATTCAATATATAAAAATCGAATTTTTACTTCGATATTTACTATATAAAGATCTCGCCCTTTCAACTATAAAGATTTCATCTTTATAAAAATCGCCACTTTATTTCAACGTATATATAATAAAATCAGATTTTTATTTCGCTACATATACAAAGATGCTATTTTTAATATTCCTATCATGTAAAAATTATATTTTTAATACTTTAAAAATATAAAAATCATATTTTCACATCTTCTACATAATAAAAATTATATTTTTATCGAGGTAAAAATCATATTTTACTTCTCTACTTATATCAAAATATCGACTTTTCCCTTTTAAAAATACCGTCTTTTCACTTTTAAAAATATCGACTTTTCCCTTTTAAAAATCATATCTCAAACTTTCAATTTTTTTCTATGTTTAAAACTAGTAATACGGTAAAAATAAAATAAAAAGGAATTACCTTTTTATTGTTGTGTTAAGGGGATTACCCCTTAATCTCTTCGCCTCGGTGTTCGAACCCGCCCTTCGAAGCTAGGGGAGGGGCTGCGTCCTTGCTGCGTCGGATTGAGGAGGGTTGAGGGGGCGTCGGTCTTCAGGTGGGAGGCGCGAAGGTAGTTGAGGGGGGTGCGGGAGGCGATTGCCTTGGGGCGCGGCGGCTCGTCGGGGAGGGGGGTGTCGCGGTGCTCGAAAGGGTCTAGGGGGGGGTTCTGTGGCTTGTCGATCGAAGGGGGGTCTGAGGGGGGCTCGAGCAGCTACTGGCGGCGCGAGGGGAGGGAGAAGGAGGGCTGCGCCTCCTCCCACGGCGGCGCGATGAGCGGTGGGCAGCGCTCCGCCTTTTTTTTTTTCTTTTTTTTTTCCTGATTCGATTTAAGGGGGGGGCCTGGTCGTAGGTATAGAAGAGGGGAGAGGGTATATATAATTTTTTTATTATTTAATTATTTTATTTTAATTCAAAAAGTCAACTTTTTCAAACGACCTCTAAACGAGGTCCACCGCCTGTCGTCCCTAGCGTTTCAGCCCCATTCCGAACACAATGGGATATGTATCGTATGCTGATTCGATCATTTCGAACAGATTCTGTTGAATTTAAAATATAATTCTTTATATATTCAATTTAAACGTACATTTCAATTTACTGGGGTCACATACTAACTCTATAAATTGCAGAAAAATATTTTCTAGCTTCGTATTGACGATACGGTCCTAACAAAACTAGTTTCGTCGAATTCTGAGACCGTTGGAAAAATGGCCATTTTCCCGTCGATTAAAATCAACTGAAACTGGTCAAATGCGTTTTCCTTCGCCACGCTCACATATTGATTCAGAAAATTATGAAATTTGAAACCTAGCAATAATTTGACATCACGGACCCAACAAAACAGGTTTCGTCGAAATCCGAGGTCATTTGCAAAATGTCTATTTTTTTAAGGGCCTGAATTCCATAGCGACTATTCAGAATTTTCAGCTGGACATACCTTTTGATTCCCGCTATGAAATCTCGATTTTTCGGATTCGTTGGAAAGATATCATCAATTAGATCCTAATGTTTTTGGTTTCACTAAAATCCGGATTGTTTTGCACCCGCTACATTCAATTGAAGTTTGAAATCGAATTATCGAACTACCGCGCCATTTTCAATTCTATTTATAATTATATATAAATATTTATATTCTAACGACGACGCGTATAAATATATATGTCGAATTCCATTCAAAATAAATTTCTCGTCGATATTATTTAAAATAATCTATTTTAAATGTTCAAAATTCGCTAATGTTGCCAAAATAAAAATTTTAAACTGGCCCAGATTTTGCGGGTTATTACAATCTCCCCCACTTAAAACTTTTCGTCCCCGAAAAGGAACAAAGTCGAAAGTGGTTTGATTATTAAGCTCTACATTCGGTCGGGCTTCCATTCTCCAACTTTTCAGTTTCTGAGAATTTTCAAATTTCAAAAATTTGGCTAATACCCTAAATTTTTGAAAAATTTCGCCATAACCTCCCCTGCACCGGGAGCATCGGGGAATTTCAAATAGCTTCCCCGGTCCTTCTAATCTCAAAAAGAAAAAGAAAAAGCCAAGCGGTTAGCCAATAGGCTCATAAAATCATCATCACCCAAACAAAACAGTAAATTATAGTAAATATGTACCTATTTGTCGGGCAAACAAATTTTATTCTCTGCTCTAGCCTCCTTGCTATGACCTGTTCAATGTAAGTATATGTATATGCAAGCAGATGCGACCAATTTTCAATACAATTCAAAATTTGATTTTATTAGGCATAGTGGTTAAAAATTGTCAAACAAATAAACAAACAACTCAAACATCAATCAATTAGTGAATTAGAGTTTCAAATTCATAACTTTTGATATATATACAGAAAATCTTGTTTTGGTGCCAAATCACAACAAAATGAATCTATCTATATAAGTTTTGGTTCTCACACCAGTCTAATGGAAATATATAGAAATCACACCTTCGAAACACGAATATAAATACTGATGATGTGGCCACATCACCAGAATTATCCCCGGGTGTCTAGAATGTGATTCTATATCTATCCAGTATATTAAAACTTCGAATATACGTTCATGACGCGTATACGCGAAATCTTTATATATTGGATTGTCCATATTCAAAATAAATTAATAATCAAATACGTATAAAATGGTTTAAATTTTCAAAACAAAATTGTTTTCATTTGAAAAGTATACTCTTCACACTCGTTCTAGGATACTACTGATCCTATCTCTAACGAGTAATTCTAATTGGATGTTGCTAATCCAATATCTGATGAATTCTTTCGTATGGTTCTAATGTGTCTTGTTCTCGAGCTCTGTAAACCAAAGCTCTGATACCACTGTAAGAACCCGTAACTTCCCCGTAAAGGAAAGCACGAATACTTTGAGAACAACACACAAATGAACGCAGACGGAAGAACATTTCATTGTTATTACAACAATTCCATCAGAATACAAGAATATACAGAGTATAAATGAATAAATTACATTCGATAAATATCAGAGATTACAATAAATTACACAGCAGCGGAAAAATATACAAAATACAACTGAAAGTGATACACGGATACAGAGCTTTCCGAGCATCGTTCCAGCTGTTAATCAGGACCCTGTGAATATAAATCTGCAAAACCAAAACTACTAGCTGCCCGTGCGGAAAATAGGGGCACCCAGAGTTTAGGTTAAAACAATAAACTCCAGGTCAGTCATGGGACTGGTGTGAGAACTAAAACAGTTATAATTCTTTATTTTAAAGTTCGGTAAATCAAGGGACCACGCCGTATAACACGGAACGGGTTTCCTCCCAAGAATACCAGTGCATAAAACAAACAGCGCAATGCTAAATAAAGAAAAATGAAGCTGTTATAAGACCCAGGTCCCATCACACAATGCAACGCAAGCCGGAGGATAGGGTTTTTACCTTATAACAGCCAAAGCATGCTTGATACGTTTAAAACACATTATTTGATACTATTATAGGTGTATAGTGTCAAAACAATTTCAATCATAAATATCAATCATAGGCGGCATGAATGACCCATACCACTATGTCGCCATACTAGGTTCTACAAATAAAACCGCACTATCACGTATTGGAAATTGGATTTCCGTCATGAGCCGAGGCAAGGGGCAAGCTCCTCTCCGATTCGAGACACTCTAGCAAATGTCCCAGGACCCCACTATGATCCTTGGATCTTCAGGGCCGGTCCTCTCTTACTTTTGAGGATTAGTTATTCCTGAACACACGTTTCCCGGTCCTTACAGACCTATATCCGAGGCGCCTCGCATTCCAACAACCACACAGGTGAAAAGTATATAAATATCAGGGCTGGTAGGTCACTGACACCACCCTAGCTAGAAAGAAACGTCGTGCTCTCCCTGCAGTCACTATCCCGTTTTTGACTCATACCGAGGTGTGAGGCTCGCGAATTCACGTTATACACAAAGCTATGCCACACAGGCCGTGCTTTGATCATCAACCACAAGACTTTGCTTTTCAACAGAAGCCTTGATCAATTGCCGCTTACGCATGCCACATTGGCAATTCACTCCATGCGACTGATGTCCATCGATATACAACCTCTGAGCTCGTATGTCTCAGAGAAGGGCGTTAAGCAAGAGAATAAATTCTCCGCCGCCAAACAGATGTATATTTAATAGAGATCAATCAACACAGAATAAAATCCAATGTCAGACACACAATCCATTTACAAGTTCGTTCTGGGTCTGAACGAAACCGGAGGCACTTTCCTCGCATATCCATCCATCTCCAAGTACGTCTGGGCGATCACCAACTGATTCCCTCATCTAGGGTGTACAGCCCAATCAAGATCATCAGTAATCACCCAAACGATGTGAAGACCTCCGGTCTTCAACCACCGTCTTCATCTTCGACATCTCGTCGAATCGATTATTCAGAATGGATATAAACCCGACCTTTCTGAATAACCCACGTATATGATAAACAAATGTTACACAAACACAACGAACGCCTCATTCCAATTCAGAATATTCTTTTATTCACAAAATCACATTCTTTGGGAAATGTTCCCATTAATTTTATCCAAGATAAATTCTTCTAAATTTATCCTATAATCTTCCTTTGGATATCATTTCAAACTAGTCGGGATTAGCGAACCACACCGAAGTAATTATTTGTTTTATTTCCCAATCCCAACCTATATATCCCACGGAGCAAAACTGGTGATACTCCATATCTAACACCACGGTGTTATCGGTAAAATTAATTACCATTTCATGTTCAAATCTAATTAAAGATTTAACTATCGCTTTGGAGCAAAACTGGTGATACTCCACTCTCGATCACTTTTCAGATTTGATAATTTAAATTATCAATTCACATTTTAATCTAATTAAAGATTCATTAAAACTTCACTTAGTTTTAATCTTCTCAAAAATCAATATCTTGCCTTTAACTGGGTTAAAGCACCAATGTCATCTAAAACACGATCCACGATAAACCCAAATCACATTTGATATTAAATACAAGGCTTTGAATAGAAAATATATTGGCTTATATTCAATATCAAATTCTGAAACCAACACATATCGTATTGGAAATAACGATATAAAATATATCTTTCAAATTCCCATAACAATATCTGTATAGTCACGAAATCCAACATCGAAATATCCCGAAGATAATTTCGATTCAACTCCAGTCCAATCCACGTATTGGGAATATTGATTATTTTTAAAATCACTTTCAAATTCAATTTATTCATTTCACAAATAAATTGATTTTAATTCTAGTTCAAAACTAGTTCATTTTGACAAAAATCTATTTTTATCTTTTCAAATGTGGAATTTTTCACCCCAGTTCTTTCCAATTCACCTATTATGATTTTACACAAATTATTAATATTTTTAATAATTTTATCAAGGCCCGTACAGTCGATTTCCAACAACGGCCATCGGACTGCACTTACATCGACCTTTTTCAAATTTGATTTGGACATAATTCCAAATCCAACCGTTAGATTTCAAATTTCTAATATTCATTGGAAAGCTCTTTTCGATACGAACCCAACGGTTCCGGTTTTAGGAGAATCCGACGGTCGGATCTCCCGCAACGTCAATTCGAAGTCAATGGTCGAAATTTACGAACTGCCGCGGAGCGGCGCGTTCTATTCAGGCCATTATATATATAATATACGTATATTATATATTATATATATTTCGTCAATTTCCTTTTAAAATGTATGTTATAAATCATTTTAACTTCGTTTTCAAAACCATTTCAACTCTATATTCAATTTCTAATCAAAATTGAATATTTCATATTATTACTATATAAATGATAATATTTTCGAAATGTTATATTTTGAAATCACTTCTTTTCTATATTCATTATAAAGACGAATATAGTCGATATAAATATCGTTCACGTCAAAATAGCGCAACTCTAATCAACACGGCTTTATATATTTCAATAAATCCGTTATTCTATTCAACAAATGAATATTTATTCCATTCAACACATGAATCTATATTTCTTCCAACATCTGACTAATCTCAACACATGAGTACTGTCAACACATCACTAATTTTGTTATGTAAAATATTTTATAAAACTATGGTATCTATCGTTTGATTTTTAATTAGACTTCTATTGGGAAGTAATTCTAATTTTAAATATGATAAAGATGTAAATTTCATTGTATAAAATATTTCACTCAACACATGAACATCGTCAACACATGACTATTTTATATTCAACACATGAATTTTCTTTTATAATATTCATTATTGTCCCGATTGGAATGAGGCCCAATCAATCACCATATAACGTTAATTATATGGATTCCATACAACACATGTATATAATAGCATTGAAAAATAATCAACCATCAACCAAAGTGCACTACACTGTATAAGCATCAAATATAGATATCTTACGCTTATAACAGCCTGTCAATCAATCGATCGACATATTTAACCAATCAGGATGAGTGAACTTCCAAATTTCATCCCAACACCCGTGTGGGGTTTCAAATAATCAAACACATATTTTATTTGTGCAGTTGGGCGATGTGTAAAATTTATCGTCCCAATCAATGTCCTTCAAATAGGTGTACATAAACAAACCGTCCGGTTTGTAAATGAATATTTTATTTTATTCACTTCCACGTTAAAAATTATATTTTTAACGATAAAATATTCTATTTCAACACGTGAATTTCTATTCAGTTCATTTACACAATAAAAATGATATTTTTATTATTCTAACATATTTTGGGAAATTTCGGCGGCATAGCGGCACGATACTAGGAACGGGACGAGGCCTAGCCTTATCCCCGGTCTAGTGAAGGCCCACGCCATTCACACATCAATCAAGTCCATTCCATTTCACCAAACAATTCAATTCAAACCAAATAATCTAACCAACTACACAACCAATCAAACAAGTCCATGGTCTGTGGACAATTGTGTCGGGTGCTACTAAACACCGTCTGCATCCTAGTATATATATATATAACTAGAAAAAGAGATTTTGAGTGAGAAGTTCTCACCAAAAGCTATCCAATACCACGACTCTTCATTTATAGCAATCTTCTCGCCTTTTTTATCATCTTCGTTGCCCGTAGTCACTACATATATAAAAATCACACATTTTTATATTTCGATGTCTTTAAGATAAAAATCACACTTTTATTTATTCACGTTCAATTTAAAAATCATATTTTTATTATAATCACTTCATATATTTAAAAATCGAATTTTTACTATGCTATTCAATATATAAAAATCGAATTTTTACTTCGATGTTCAATATATAAAAATCATATTTTTATTATAATCACTTCATATATTTAAAAATCGAATTTTTACTATGCTATTCAATATATAAAAATCGAATTTTTACTTCGATATTTACTATATAAAGATCTCGCTCTTTCAACTATAAAGATTTCATCTTTATAAAAATCGCCACTTTATTTCAACGTATATATAATAAAATCAGATTTTTATTTCGCTACATATACAAAGATGCTATTTTTAATATTCCTATCATGTAAAAATTATATTTTTAATACTTTAAAAATATAAAAATCATATTTTCACATCTTCTACATAATAAAAATTATATTTTTATCGAGGTAAAAATCATATTTTTACTTCTCTACTTATATCAAAATATCGTCTTTTCCCTTTTAAAAATACCGTCTTTTCACTTTTAAAAATATCGACTTTTCCCTTTTAAAAATCATATCTCAAACTTTCAATTTTTTTTCTATGTTTAAAACTAGTAATACGGTAAAAATAAAATAAAAAGGAATTACCTTTTTATTGTTGTGTTATGGGGATTACCCCTTAATCTCTTCGCCTCGGTGTTCGAACCCGCCCTTCGAAGCTAGGGGAGGGGCTGCGTCCTTGCTGCGTCGGATTGAGGAGCGTTGAGGGGGCGTCGGTCTTCAGGTGGGAGGCGCGAAGGTAGTTGAGGGGGGTGCGGGAGGCGATTGCCTTGGGGCGCGGCGGCTCGTCGGGGAGGGGGGTGTCGCGGTGCTCGAAAGGGTCTGGGGGGGGGGTTCTGTGGCTTGTCGATCGAAGGGGGGTCTGAGGGGGGCTCGAGCAGCTACTGGCGGCGCGAGGGGAGGGAGAAGGAGGGCTGCGCCTCCTCCCACGGCGGCGCGATGAGCGGTGGGCAGCGCTCCGCCTTTTTTTTTTTTCTTTTTTTTTCCTGATTCGATTTAAGGGGGGGGGGCCTGGTCGTAGGTATAGAAGAGGGGAGAGGGTATATATAATTTTTTTTTTATTTAATTATTTTATTTTAATTAAAAAAGTCAACTTTTTCAAACGACCTCTAAAAGAGGTCCACCGCCTGTCGTCCCTAGCGTTTCAGCCCCATTCCGAACACAATGGGATATGTATCGTATGCTGATTCGATCATTTCGAACAGTTTCTGTTGAATTTAAAATATAATTCTTTATATATTCAATTTAAACGTACATTTCAATTTACTGGGGTCACATACTAACTCTATAAATTGCAAAAAAATATTTTCTAGCTTCGTATTGACGATACGGTCCTAATAAAACTAGTTTCGTCGAATTCTGAGACCGTTGGAAAAATGGCCATTTTCCCGTCGATTAAAATCAACTGAAACTGGTCAAATGCGTTTTCCTTCGCCACGCTCACATATTGATTCGGAAAATTATGAAATTTGAAACCTAGCAATAATTTGACATCACGGACCCAACAAAACTGGTTTCGTCGAAATCCGAGGTCATTTGCAAAATGTCTATTTTTTTAAGGGCCTGAATTCCATAGCGACTATTCAGAATTTTCAACTGGACATACCTTTTGATTCCCGCTATGAAATCTCGATTTTTCGGATTCGTTGGAAAGATATCATCAATTAGATCCTAATGTTTTTGGTTTCACTAAAATCCGTATTGTTTTGCACCCGCTACATTCAATTTAAGTTTGAAATCGAATTATCGAACTACCGTGCCATTTTCAATTCTATTTATAATTATATATAAATATTTATATTCTAACGACGACGCGTATAAATATATATGTCGAATTCCATTCAAAATAAATTTCTCGTCGATATTATTTAAAATAATCTATTTTAAATGTTCAAAATTCGCTAATGTTGCCAAAATAAAAATTTTAAACTGGCCCAGATTTTGCGGGTTATTACAAACTAATCCTATGTGGTTTCAACCAAATATTTCTCAACCACAAACGGGTATTTTTCAACCACAATCAATCAATATCAACCACAAACAATCCCAAACAATCATTCGTTATCAATCAATTTTCACAACAATTTCAACCAATAAATATCGTCCATGGTTTGTGGACGAGGGGCGTATATATATATATATATATATATATATATATATATATATATATATATATTTATATATAGCAACTCACTTTTATTTCAACACATATATATATAGCTAGAAAACGAAATTGAAGAGTGAGAAATTCTCACCAATAGCTATCCAATACTACGACTCTTCCTTTTTAGAAATCTTCGCCAATCTCGCCTTTTTGTCGCTTTCGCCCGTATTCTCTACATATGTAAAAATCGAATTTTTACGATGCTATTCAATATATAAAAATCGAATTTTTACTACGCTATTCAATATATAAAAATATGATTTTTACTTCGACTTTCAATATATAAAAATCTGATTTTTACTTCGACTTTCAATATATAAAAATCTGATTTTTACTTCGACTTTCAATATATAAAAATCTGATTTTTACTTCGACTTTCAATATATAAAAATCTGATTTTTACTTCGACTTTCAATATATAATTTTTTTTGAATATGAAATATCAAAGCTTTTTGTTTCATGACTAAACATCATAACTTTTCTATTCATACAAATCTTTTTCTTTTTAAAGTTTAAATCTTAAAATAAAATCAGTTTTAAACCCTTTTTAAAATCAGTTTTAAATCCTTTTAAAATCAGTTTTAAATCCTTTTTAAAATCAGTTTTAAATCCTTTTAAAATCAGTTTTAAGCCCTATAAAAATCAGAATTACAGAATTAAAAATCAGAATAAAATAAAATAAAATACTTACTGTAATCTGCGAAGGGGGGGGGGGTCGTCAGGGTCGGCGGCGAGAGGAGGAGCAGGCGGCTTCAGTGGTCTCGAACGGGGGGGGGGGGGCTCGCGAATTGGGGCGTCGCGATTGATTCGGGGTGGGGGGGGGTGCGATGTCACTGGCGATCAACGAACGAGGGGGAGAGAAGAAGAAGCAGCGACAGCAGCTCCAGGAGAAGGAGGTGGCGACGTGCGGAGGTGGATGATCGGGGAAGCGGCGACTTAGTTTAGGTTTTCTTTTTTTTTTTTATATTTTTTTTTTTGAACGGTAGAAAGAAAGTGAGGAGTGAGAGAAAAAAGGGTTTATATAAATATTTATTATTATAAAATTTCTATTTAAAAGTTGACCTTTTTATTCGAAGTCCAAATGGGACCCACCGACTGTCGTCCCTAGCGTTCTACCCCCATTTCGAACACAATGGGATATGTATCGCAAGCTGATTCGGCTGTTACGATCAGTTTCCGTTTGATTTACATTTAAATCATTATATGGAATTTTAAACGTACATTTCAATTTAGTGGGGCCACATACGAACTCGAAAAATACCAGAAAAATATTTTCTAGCTTCGTATTGACGATACGGTCCTAACAAAACTAGTTTCGTCAAATTCTGAGACCGTTTGAATAATGGTCTATTTCCAGTCGATTAAAATCAACTAAAACCGGTCAAACGCGTTTTCCTTTGCCACGCTCACATATTGATTCGAAAAATTATGAAATTTGAAACCTAGCAATAATTTGACATCACGGATCCAACAAAAGTGGTTTCGTCGAAATCCGAGGTCGTATGCAAAATGTGCATTTTTAAGGGCCTGAATTCCATAGCGACTATTCAGAATTTTCAACTGGACATATCTTTTGATTCCCGCTATCGAATTTCGATTTGTCAGATTCATTGGAAAGATATTCACTAATAGATTTAAATATTTTTGTTTTCACTAAAATCCGGATTGGTCTGCACCCGGTACAGTCCGACAAAGTTTGAATTCAATTTTTGAAACTGCCACGCCATTTTAGGCCTTGTTTATAATTATAATTAATTATATTCGTTTTCAATTGTCGATTCAAACTCAGTTTTAATCTCCATTATTTAAAATATTTATTTTAAATATTTAAAATCCATTATTTTAGCCAATTTAAAATTTTTAAATTGGTTCAGATTTTCTGGGTCGTTACATGACTCTGGTTTCGTTCAGACCCAGAACGGACTTGTAAATGGATGTGTGTTTGACAGTGGATTTCATTCCATGTAAATTGATTTCTATTTAATATATATCTGATTGGTGGCAGAGGATTTATTCTCTTGATTAACACTCTTCTCTGAGACGCACGAGCTTAGAGGTTATATATTAGTAGTTATCGATCGCATGACATGGATTGTCAATGTGGCATGCCAAGATGCAAATGATCGAGGCTTTTGCTGAAAAGTAGAGCCTTGTGGTTAATGATCAAAGCCTAGCCCATTTCGGCATAGCTTTGTGTATAGCGTTACCTTGCGGGCCTCACATCCCGGTAAGAGTCAGAAACGGGACAAGGGAATGCAGGGATTGCACACATTTCTTTCTAGCTAGAAGTGGTATCAGGGTTTTGCAAGTCCTGACATTTTACTTATGTGGTTGATGGATTATGAGGTACCTCGGATTTATTGGTCGATAATAACCAAATTATAGGTTCAACAGAACCGGGGAACGTGTGTTCAGGAATTGCCAATCCACTAAGGTATATTTGTGGACCGGCCCTGAAGGATCCAAGGGTTCACTGTGGGGGATCCTGAGACATTGCTAGAGTGTCTCGAATCGGTAAGGAGATCGTCTCTAGCCTTGACTCATGATGGAAACCCAATTTCCAATACGACATTACGGTTTTGATTGTAGACTTATATGTGGCGACATAGTAGGATGGGGTACCATGCCGTCTAGGATTGATACATTTACTTTGAAGTATTTTGAAACTGATTAGACACTAATAATAACATTAAAATATCATTTTCTACGTATTTAACATGTTTGTTCATTATAAGGTAAAACTCTATCCTTCGGTTTGCGTTGCATTGTGTGATGCGACTTGTGTGAAAACCCGTAACTTCCCCGTAAAGGAAAGCGTCGGATAGTTCGAGAACAAGCCACAACAGAACACAAACAGAAGAACATTTCATTGTCGAAATAAGGGCACCCAGAGTTTAGGTTAAAACAATAAACTCCAGGTCAGTCGTGTGACTGGTGTAAGAACTAAAACAGTTATTAATCTTTATTTTAAATCATTAGGTAAATCAAGGGACCACGCCGTATAACACGGAACGGGTTTCCTCCCAAGAATACCAGTGCATAAAACATAACAGCGCAATGCTAAATAAAGAAAAATGAAGCTGTTATAAGACCCAGGTCCCATCACACAATGCAACGCAGCCGAGGATAGGGTTTTCCCTTATAACAGCCAAAGAATGCTTAATACGTTTAAAACAAATCATTTGATACTACTATAAGTGTATAGTGTGAAAACAATTTCAAATCATAAATATCAATCATAGGCGGCATGGGTACCATATATCATGTCGCCATACTAGTTCTACAATTAAAACCGCAAATGTCACGTATTTGGAAATTGGATTTCCATCTATGAACCGAGGCAAAAGATAGTCCTCAACCGATTCGAGACTATCTAGCCCGAGTCTCAGGTCAGAGCTCGAGTGACCTTGGATCGTCAGGGCCGGTCCACCGATGTGGATTAAACTTAAACCCTGAACATGCGTTTCGCTGCCCTTTGGGGCGTAAGTGAGCCAACTAAATGACTCCATCGGTTCGAGAACGACCGATCAATCCGAGGCGCCTCGCAACAGCAACAACCACATAAGTCAAACTCGTCAGGGTGTGTAAAACCACTGACGCCACTTTTTAGCTAGAAGGAAACGCATGCCCTCCCTGAGGTCCGTCTCCCGTTTTTGGTTCATACCGGGTGTGAAACTCGCGAAGTGAACGTTACACAAAGCTACGCCACAAAGGCCGTGCTTCGATCATCAACCACAATATTTTTCTTTTCAACAGAAGCCTTGATCATTTGCCACTTAGGCATGCCACACAGGCAATTCACTCCATGCGATTGATATCCATCAATATATAACCCCTGAGCTCGTACGTCTCAGAGAAGGGCGTTAAGCAAGAGAATAAATTCTCCGCCGCCAAACAGATATATATTTAATAGAGATCAATCACACGGACTAAAATCCAATGTCAGACACACAGTCCATTTACAAGTCCGTTCTGGGTCTGAATGAAACCGGGGGCACCTAGTACCCCGCATATCCATCGATCTCCAGGTACGTCTGGACGATCACCAACTGTTTCCATCTTTTTGGGTGTACAGCCCAATCAAGATCATCACTAATCACCCAAACGACGTGAAGACTTCCGGTCTTCGACCATCGTCTTCATCTTCGACTTATCGTCGTATCAGTTATTCAGAATGGGATAAACCCGGTCTTTCCGAATAACTCGCGTATATTTTAAATAAGTGTTACACAAACACAACATACGCCTCATTCCAATTCATTAGTCACTAACCGTAAATTAATCAAGAGAATAATTCCCCAAATATTAACCCCGAAGGCCGAAACCAACATCAGATCAATATTCAGAAAACCATTCTGCTTGGCTAACCGACAGTTAGTTTCTAAATTTCACATTCATAGGGAAAGGTTCCCATTAATTTTATCCAAGATAAATTCCTTGAATTTATTCTTTATTCTATTTTTGAATCTCAATTCAAACTAGTCGGGATTAACGAACCTTACCGAAGTAATCATTTGTTTTAATTTCCCAATCCCAACCTATTCATCCCATGAAGTAAAACTGGTAATACTTCATATCTAACACCACAGTGTTATCGGTAAATTCAATTACCATTTCACGTTCAAATCTAATTAAAGATTTAACTATCGCCTGGAGCAAAACTGGTGATACTCCATTTTCGATCATTTCAATCTAATTAAAGATTCATTAAAACTCCACTTAGTTTTAATCTTCGACTGGGTTAAAGAACCAGTGTCATTTAAAACACGGTTCACGATAAACCCAAAATCACATTCCATTAATTATCGGGTTAAAGAACAAGTGTTATTTAAAACACTGTTCACGATAAACCCAAAAATCAATATCAATTCAATTTCAATTAAATATAATTTAATTGGTACACCTCATTAAATCTAAATAAAAAGATTTAATGTTTTCTCAACTGGGTTCAAGAACAGTGTTAGTGAAGACACCATTCACGACAAACCCAAATCACATTTGATATTCAATAAAAGGCTCTGAATAGAAAATATATCGGCTTATATTCAATATCAAATTCTACGATTAACAAATGTCGTATTGAAAATAACGATATAAATATATCTTTCAAATTTCCATAACAATATCTGTATAATCACGAAATCCAACATCGAAATATTCCGAAGACAATTTCGATTCAAATCCACTCCAATGCAATCATTGGAAATTTTGGTTATTTTCAAAACCATTTCAAATTCAATTTATTTATTTAAAAATAAATAGAATTATAATTCTAGTTCAAAACTAGTTCATTTCGATAAAAATCTATTTTTATCTTTTCAAATATGGAGTTTTTTCATCCCAATTCTTTCTAAATCATTTCTTATGATTTTACATAAATTATTACTATTTTTAATAATTTTATCAAGGCCCGTACAGTCGATTTCCATCAACGGCCATCGAACTGCACTTACAGCGACCTTTTTCAAATTTGATTTGGACATAATTCCAAATCCAACCGTTAGATTTCAAATTTCTAATATTCATTAGAAAGCTCTTTTCGATACGAACCCAACGGTTCCGGTTTTAGGAGAATCCGACGGTCGGATCTCCCGTAATGTCCGTTTGAAATAAATGGTCGAAATTCACGAACTGCCGTGGCGCGGCGCGTTCTATTCAGGCCATTATATTATATATATAATATATACTTCGTCGATTTCTATTTAAAACGAATTATATAAATAGTTTTAAAATCGTTTCAAAAGCAATTTCAACTTTCTTTTCAATTCAATTCAAAATTGAATTCTCCTTTATAAATTCGTTTTAAAATTCATTTCTATTCAATTCAAATTTCAATTCAATTTGAATTCGTTTTCAATTCAATTCATTTCGAAATCGTTTTCAATTCAATTTGAATTCGTTTTCAATTCAACTTGAATTCGTTTTCAATTCAATTCATTTCGAAATCGTTTTCAATTCAATTTGAATTCGTTTTCAATTCAATTCATTTCGAAATCGTTTTCAATTCAATTTGAATTCGTTTTCAATTCAATTTATTTCGAAATCGTTTTTAATTCAATTTTGAATTGAATTGAAAAGAAAGTTGAAATTGCTTTTGAAACGATTTTAAAACTATTTATATAATTCGTTTTAAATAGAAATCGATGAAGTATATATTATATATATTATATATATAATATAATGGCCTGAATAGAACGCGCCGCGCCGCGGCAGTTCGTGAATTTCGACCATTTATTTCAAACGGACATTACGGGAGATCCGACCGTCGGATTCTCCTAAAACCGGAACCGTTGGGTTCGTATCGAAAAGAGCTTTCTAATGAATATTAGAAATGTGAAATCTATCGGTTGGATTTGGAATTATGTCCAAATCAAATTTGAAAAAGGTCGCTGTAAGTGCAGTTTGATGGCCGTTGATGGAAATCGACTGTACGGGCCTTGATAAAATTATTAAAAATAGTAATAATTTATGTAAAATCATAAGAAATGATTTAGAAAGAATTGGGATGAAAAAACTCCATATTTGAAAAGATAAAAATAGATTTTTATCGAAATGAACTAGTTTTGAACTAGAATTATAATTCTATTTATTTTTAAATAAATAAATTGAATTTGAAATGGTTTTGAAAATAACCAAAATTTCCAATGATTGCATTGGAGTGGATTTGAATCGAAATTGTCTTCGGAATATTTCGATGTTGGATTTCGTGATTATACAGATATTGTTATGGAAATTTGAAAGATATATTTATATCGTTATTTCCAATACGACATTTGTTAATCGTAGAATTTGATATTGAATATAAGCCGATATATTTTCTACTCAGAGCCTTTTATTGAATATCAAATGTGATTTGGGTTTTTCGTGAATGGTGTCTTCACTAACACTGTTCTTGAACCCAGTTGAGAAAACATTAAATCTTTTTATTTAGATTTAATGAAGTGTACCAATTAAATAATATTTAATTGAAATTGAATTGATATTGATTTTTGGGTTTATCGTGAACAGTGTTTTAAATAACACTTGTTCTTTAACCCGATAATTAATGGAATGTGATTTTGGGTTTATCGTGAACCGTGTTTTAAATGACACTGATTCTTTAACCCAGTCGAAGATTAAAACTAAGTGGAGTTTTAATGAATCTTTAATTAGATTGAAATGATCGAAAATGGAGTATCACCGGTTTTGCTCCAGGTGATAGTTAAATCTTTAATTAGATTTTAACGTGAAATGGTAATTGAATTTACCGATAACACTGTATGTTAGATATGAAGTATTACCAGTTTTACTTCATGGGATGAATAGGTTGGGATTGGGAAATTAAAACAAATGATTACTTCGGTAAGGTTCGTTAATCCCGACTAGTTTGAATTGAGATTCAAAAATAGAATAAAGAATAAATTCAAGGAATTTATCTTGGATAAAATTAATGGGAACCTTTCCCTATGAATGTGAAATTTAGAAACTAACTGTCGGTTAGCCAAGCAGAATGGTTTTCTGAATATTGATCTGATGTTGGTTTCGGCCTTCGGGGTTAATATTTGGGGAATTATTCTCTTGATTAATTTACGGTTAGTGACTAATGAATTGGAATGAGGCGTATGTTGTGTTTGTGTAACACTTATTTAAAATATACGCGAGTTATTCGGAAAGACCGGGTTTATCCCATTCTGAATAACTGATACGACGATAAGTCGAAGATGAAGACGATGGTCGAAGACCGGAAGTCTTCACGTCGTTTGGGTGATTAGTGATGATCTTGATTGGGCTGTACACCCAAGAAGATGGAAACAGTTGGTGATCGTCCAGACGTACCTGGAGATCGATGGATATGCGGGGTACTAGGTGCCCCCGGTTTCATTCAGACCCAGAACGGACTTGTAAATGGACTGTGTGTCTGACATTGGATTTTAGTCCGTGTGATTGATCTCTATTAAATATATATCTGTTTGGCGGCGGAGAATTTATTCTCTTGCTTAACGCCCTTCTCTGAGACGTACGAGCTCAGGGGTTATATATTGATGGATATCAATCGCATGGAGTGAATTGCCTGTGTGGCATGCCTAAGTGGCAAATGATCAAGGCTTCTGTTGAAAAGCAAAGTCTTGTGGTTGATGATCGAAGCACGGCCTTTGTGGCGTAGCTTTGTGTAACGTTCACTTCGCGAGTTTCACACCCGGTATGAACCAAAAACGGGAGACGGACCTCAGGGAGGGCATGCGTTTCCTTCTAGCTAAAAAGTGGCGTCAGTGGTTTTACACGCCCTGACGAGTTTGACTTATGTGGTTGTTGCTGTTGCGAGGCGCCTCGGATTTATCGGTCGTTCTCGAACCGATGGAGTCATTTAGTTGGCTCACTTACGCCCCAAAGGGCGGCGAAACGCATGTTCAGGGTTTAAGTTTAATCCACATCGGTGGACCGGCCCTGACGATCCAAGGTCACTCGAGCTCTGACCTGAGACTCGGGCTAGACAGTCTCGAATCGGTTGAGGACTATCTTTTGCCTCGGTTCATAGATGGAAATCCAATTTCCAAATACGTGACATTTGCGGTTTTAATTGTAGAACTAGTATAGCGACATGATATATGGTACCCATGCCGCCTATGATTGATATTTATGATTTGAAATTGTTTTGACACTATACACTTATAGTAGTATCAAATGATTTGTTTTAAACGTATCAAGCATTCTTTGGCTGTTATAAGGGAAAACCCTATCCTCGGCTGCGTTGCATTGTGTGATGGGACCTGGGTCTTATAACAGCTTCATTTTTCTTTATTTAGCATTGTGCTGTTATGTTTTATGCACTGGTATTCTTGGGAGGAAACCCGTTCCGTGTTATACGGCATGGTCCCTTGATTTACCTAATGATTTAAAATAAAGATTAATAACTGTTTTAGTTCTCACACCAGTCACATGACTGACCTGGAGTTTATTGTTTTAACCTAAACTCTGGGTGCCCTTATTTTGACACGGGCAGCTAGTAGTTTTGGTTTTGCAGATTTATATTCACAGGATCCTGGTTTACAGCTGGAACGATATCCGGAAAGCTTTGTATCCGTATATCTCCTTCTAGTTGTGTATTGTATTATTTTCCGCTGCTATGTAATTAAATGTAATTTAAATCTCTGATATTTCTGTGTAATATTCATTTATACTCTGTATATTCTTGTAATCTGGTGCATTGTTGTAATAACAATGAAATGTTCTTCTGTTTGTGTTCTGTTGTGGCTTGTTCTCAAACTATCCGACGCTTTCCTTTACGGGGAAGTTACGGGTTTTCACAGTTGGTATCAGAACTTTTGTTTGCAAAGCTAGAGAACAAGACACATTAGAACCGTACGAAAGAATTCATCAGATATTGGATTAGTAATATCCAATTAGAATGACTCGTTAGAGATGGGATCAGTAGTATCCTGGGACGAGTGTGAAGGGTATATTTTTAAAATGAAAACCAATTTTGTTTTGAAAATTTAAAATCAATTATTCGTATTTGATTATTTAGTTTATATTGATTTGGACAGTCCAGTATATAAAGATTTTGCATATACGCCTTGCAAACGTGTATTTGAAATTTTAATATACTGGATAGATATAGAATCACATTCTAGACACCCGGAGATGGTTCTGATGATTGATCGATCATTATCAGAATTTATGTTCGTGTTTTGAAGATGTAATATCTATATATCTCCTATTGACTGGTGTGAGAACCAAAATTAGATAGGGCCTATTGTTGTGAATTGGCATCAAAAACATGATTTTTGTATATGTATCAAATTATGAATTTGAAACTCTAATTCACTAATTGATTGATGTTTGTGTTGTTTGTTTAGTTGTTTGCTAATTTTTAACCATTAAGCCTAATTGAAGCAAATATTGAATTGTATTGAAAATTGGTCGCATTTGCTTGCATATACATATACTTATATTGAACAGGTCATAGCAAGGAGGCTAGAGCCGAAGAATAAAATTTGTTTGCCCGACAAATAGGTACATGTTTACTACATAATTTACTATTTTGTTTGGGTGATGATGATTTTATGAGCCTATTGGCTAGCCGCTTGGCTTTTTCTTTTTCTTTTTGAGATCTGAAGGACCGGGGAAGCTATTTGAAATTCCCCGATGCTCCCGGTGCAGGGGAGGTTATGGCGAAATTTTTCGAAAATTTAGGGTGTTAGCCAAATTTTTGAAATTTTTGAAAATTCTCAGAAACTGAAAAGTTGGAGAATGGAAGCCAAATCGAACGTAGAACTGATTCATCAAACCACTTTCGACTTTGTTCCTTTTCGGGGACGAAAAGTTTTAAGTGGGGGAGATTGTAATAACCCGGAAAATCTGGGCCAGTTTAAAATTTTTATTTTGGCAATTATAGCGAATTTTGAATATTTAAAATGAATTATTTTAAATAATATCGACGAGAAATTTATTTTGAATATAATTCGAACGTATATTTTATACGCGTCGTCGTTAGAATATAAATATTTATATATAATTATAAATAGAATTGAAAATGGCGCGGTAGTTCGATAATTCGATTTCAAACTTCAATTGAATGTACCGGGTGCAAAACAATCCGGATTTTAGTGAAACCAAAAATGATGGGATCTAATCGATAATATCTTTCCAACGAATCACCCAACAAAACTGGTTTCGTCGAAATCCGAGGTCATTTGCAAAATGTCCATTTTTAAGGGCCTGAATTCCATAGCGACTATTCAGAATTTTCAACTGGACATATCTTTTGATTCCCGCTATGAAATTTCGATTTTTCGGATTCGTTGGAAAGATATTATCGATTAGATCCCATCATTTTTGGTTTCACTAAAATCCGGATTGTTTTGCACCCGGTACATTCAATTGAAGTTTGAAATCGAATTATCGAACTACCGCGCCATTTTCAATTCTATTTATAATTATATATAAATATTTATATTCTAACGACGACGCGTATAAAATATATGTTCGAATTATATTCAAAATAAATTTCTCGTCGATATTATTTAAAATAATTCATTTTAAATATTCAAAATTCGCTATAATTGCTAAAATAAAAATTTTAAACTGGCCCAGATTTTCCGGGTTATTACAACTTGAGTCTTATAATGTTTTCATTTTTCTAAAAAGCATTACGTTGTTTTCGAATAAAAATTTATTTAATTTATGCACTAGCAATCAAATGGAGTAAACTCGTTCCACGTTAGCGGCGTGGTCCTATGATTAGCTATATTGTTAAATAAGTTTGGAAAGATTTCTCATACAAGTCCCATGACTGACCCATGTTTTGTTTCACTTTGCAAACTGGGGTGCCCTCTTTCCCACACGGGTAGTCGAGTAGCTTATTTTGCAGATATATTGAGTAGGATTTTGGATCGAAGCTTAAAGCTGTGTCTAAAGCATTGATATAGACTTTCGCTGTATCAGATTATTGATTCCGCTGCATTGTATTAAATTCATTATAAATTATCTTCCGTTATTGTATTTTTATATTCGATGTACTCTGATATTTTGTACTCTGATGTCACATTATGTAATGTTTATAAAAGTCTTCTGTTATTTGTTCTGATGTGTTGTATTCCCAAAGTTAGCGTATTCGGGTTTTTGAACGGTCTTAGTCGATTTTGCGATCAATTAGGTCCGGGCGAAATGCGAATCGTTGCAGTTGGTATCAGAGCTTTGGTTAATTAAAATCTTTGGGGTTCCACTCGTTAGAATTGAACAAAATACTCATCAGAGGTAGGATTAGATATATCCTATAAAAGAATACTCATTAGAGATAGGATCAATAGTGTCCTAGAATGAGAAAACCCATTTGAAATGGGGTTTGTAATGCCTTAGAATGAGTTGAGAGTGACAAGTTCATAATTAACATATTTGTGATTATATTAATAATCAGATCTTAGAAAATATAATTTTTGAATATATAAAAGTTATATATATTTGAAAAACTAATCAACTAATTGGTTGATGATTGTGTTGTGTGATTATTAGTTCAACTAATAAATTTATTGAAGCCAATAAAAGAATGAAAGTTGAGTTGGTTAGTTAAACAACTTTCAACTCCGTTCCTTTTCGAGGACGAAAAGATATTAAGTGGGGGAGATTGTAACAACCTGGAAAATCAGAACCAATTTAAAAATTTTATTTTAGAAAATTTTATTAGAAAATACGTTAGAATTTAAAAAATTCCATTATTAAATTAAAATATTGAATAAAATAAAAATAAAAATAAAAATAAGTTTTTAAATAAAAGTAAGATGTTTGTAATGAGATTTATAAATAATATGTTGATAAGTTAATTTATTAATGATATGTTGATAGGTTCGCTTTAATACTTTCCTTGCCTATTCAAAGTGTAACGTTCATCAATTAATAAATTTATAAATATGAATAGTTGCATTCGTTTTCAATGCCTTCCCCGCATCGTTATTTTCTTAATGCAGCATTCATGTCGTTTCTTAATTATATTAAATTTGTTTACCTTTATTTATTAATTTATTTCCTTCCTTCGACATTCATGCATCTTATTTCATTGACATTTTCTCATTCCTTATCTTTTCATCCCCTTATTTCCTTTCCCCTTCTGTTTCCTTATTATTATTACCAGTACGTCCAGCACGTCCGTTGGACGTGTGCATATACTACTGAGACCAAAGTTGGTATGTTTTGCCTGTACATCCTGGACCGTCTATGAAATATATTGAGTTATCTTTCTCCTTTACTGACTGCATGATCATTTGAAATGCATGTTTTTATTCATTGTTTAAGTTATTCACAGAGTCTATATCATTTTGTGGTATGTCTGCAGACTGTTCGTCTAAAATAATGGTTGAGGTATTAGAGTCGTCGAAAAAACATAAGTAGCCATGGGGGATATCATAGTCAAAAATAGTTTTATTATATTGTTTAAGAAGGTTATTAAGATCGATAAGGCGTCGGTTTATCGTATATGTTTACATTGATTAACAGACGTTGACGGATAATCTTCTGTTAAATATTTAAAGAACTCATCCCATAAGTCAGGAATATTGCATGGCTCACAATAGAATAAAATAGTGATAAATAATCTTCTTAAAGATGTGGGCATATGTGAGTTAGATGCATCTCGTAAGCAATCCTTTATACTGTTATCACTTCAGGAATATTTATATAGGCTTCTCAGTCAAATTCATCATTGTTACCCAAAATTTCATTGTAAGTTGGAATCGGGGGACGATCAACAAATTGATGTGAAGCAACAACATTTTCTGATGGAAATTGATAGGTAGTTGGGTTGGAGACATCGTTTATGACATCAGTTTTACCAAAATTTACTGGCTGCTGTTTTTGTTTGTTGAACGCATGGATTTATGCTTCAATTTTTCGGTAGAAGAGGATACTGATGTGTCCTTGAGTTGTCTTGTAGCTTTAGGCTGCATTACTCAGTAGGCATGTTATTTGATAGTTGGTAGATATTCACAAAAGTGGAAGATAAAAAGAAAATGGTAAAAAAGACGTATCTTTGTCATGTTACTTGTAGAAAAAAAAAGATATGATAGTAAGTTAACACATACAGGATGGAAAAAAATATGGACGTGGGAGTATGTATTTATAGTAGTAGGAAGAACGGTTTATTATCACATTTTATTGAGTTGGTTACAAAAAGCAACAATAAGGTAATAGATCTAGAGAAATAGGAGGAGGAAGAAAGGGATGACTGACTGGGTAGAGTAAATAAAAAAAAACGTGATGTAATCAGATATTATTTATTTAGTGGAAAGCCACTATTCCGCTGGTGAATAAAAAAACAGCATATGTAGTGCCAGTTCATATTATATACACAGTAGGCACTACATGTACTTCATCATGCTGCAAGAAATATTAAAAATACAAATTATAATGTGACTTGTTTTCAAACGTAACAAAATAACAGAGACATGTTTCCCTTTTCTTACACCATGTACAGAGTGTGTTATATGGTTCTGGAACCAAAATAATTTCACAGCAAATCCATTTCAGTTCTCATTAGAAAAAAAATTAAATGCAAAATGGTACATGCATGCCTATCTTGAGAAGTTCATCCTACAACGAATTCATATTAACTCATGTTTTACATCATAAAAGGCTTATTTTCTTGTCATAATAAGTTCCAGTTTTATATGTACTCAAACTGGGGATTGATCATAAACTCACTAAATCCACAGCCTCCCTCTTTGCCCACGCTGAACCGCCTCTGCCTGTCCCAACCTCTCCTACCTTCCTCTCCCCATGTCCTTCCGCAACCACCTGCGCCTCTGACAAAGCCCGACATGAGTGCCCAGAACCGCTGCCTCCTCCTCGCATCAGCGCACCCCAGCTTCTCCTTTTCCTCTTATTCCCAACCAAGGTAACTAATAAGAAGTACTTTTGAAACAAATTAGAAACAGTTGAATCGCATCCGAGCTTAAATTAGCTATGTAAATGATTAGATAAAACGAAATAACAGAAAACTGATAGAATTAATAATTCAAGTCCGAAAGCAAGACAAATATATCGGGTAAGATTTCAAAATCAGAATAGCATTTAATTTCAAATGGAACATATAATAATGTAAAGACGTACGCATTTATTTTACATGTTGTGAATAAGGTTGGAACCACATTATATTTTTAATCTCACTGTCCGAAAAGATAATTTGTGTAGATAGTACCCAGTGCTACAATAATCTAAATGTTAGCATGATAACAGAAAAAGAATACATTCCTAGTTTGATGAAACATTGGCTATTTAAAGGCTAATCACTGTTACTCTAATTTTATTAAAAACTTAGCATCTTTCATTACCTTTTGTTGTATAAAATGAAAAATAGAATTATTAGCCACTTTTCTTCCAATTCCAAGTCTCTTACCTATTAGGGAACTGAAAGCATTATTATTAACTGTAATTACAATACTTATATAAAATTACATTTATTCTGAATATAAAAAAGGTTAATATTACAATACAATATTACTTCTACATTAAGTCAACAACCAAACTTTTTTGTAGACTTACCTTAAAATCAATGGGAGGATGAATGAAATTGTAAGTTAATTCCATTAGACTAAAAAAAACTATATTTGTGTTTTCTGTGTTTACATCAATGGCAGCTAAGAGAATCTTAAAGATAATTTGTTATTAATGTCAAACCATCATGAACCGGTATAGAATGTACTACTGAAAAAGTTCATCCATTAGACTAAAAAGAACTATATTTGTGTTTTCTGTGTTCTTTTCGGGAACAATTTGAAAAGTCATTTCATTCAAAAAAATCGAGGGTAGTAGAAAACAATATAAATGAATTATGATTGGTAATTGATGCATAAGATAAATTAATTTGCATTTATCAAGTTTGGAAACTATTAAATAATATATTACATTGGAAATTATTTAAGTTGCTAAAATAATGAGGCAAATTGAATTTTAGGGGAAATATTTCCATAAAAAATGATTCATAGACTATTCAAGAACTTGGGTAATAATATGTTGTACCTGGCATAAAATATAAGTGCATGCGAAAGGTATGGAAGAAAACTTTATCTGGACAATGACAGTCTATGCCACCTAATAAAAAGGAAAGCAAATATAAGTGCATGTAGAAAGGATATGTATAAGGTAAAGAAACTGGATATAGAAATGCTTAGCCTTAGAAAATTAAATGGTGAAAACCATAACACCGTATCATATAACAGTTGTAAACATGGACAAAATGGCTATAAAAATAGAAATACCTTTTTACATACAATTAAAAGCTTGAGCACAACATTGGTCAATGAATCTTCTTGTTAATCTGGTCTTGGAGATGATGGATTTTGTCATCTCCAGGGTGTTCTTCTTTGTCCAACTTTATATTGTCTTATAAAGTTTTCAGATTGCTTATTGTGGGTTTTTTTTTCATTGGAAACCTATGTGCAAAGTTAGCTAATAGTTGTGTTTACAAAATCAGTTGATGAATCATCATTTGCAGCCAAATCATCTTGATCGGTACTTCCCAACAATGCTTATAGGAAAAAGGAAAGATATTAACCAAATACATTGGAAAAGGATACGGTTCTGGTTTCAATTAATGCTACTTTTGGGCAATATACTATGAATAATAAAATGAACAAATACAGTTTACTCGTGTACATTTATTTCCATGCATATATATAAGGTGATGACAAAAATTATCGTTGTTATTAAGAATTTTACTTGAAAAGGTTAATTGATAGTATTAATCACGTAATTAATGAAAAACTAATACATATACAATATGGTCTGTCTAACTACTGACCAACGATACGGTTCTGTTTTCAACTAATGCTACTTTTGGGCAATATACTATGAATAATAAAATGAACAAATACAGTTCATTCATGTACATTTATTTCCATGCATATATATAAGGTGACAACGAAAATTATTGTTGTTATTACGAAGTTTACTTGAAAGGGTTAATTGATTAAGTATACATATACAATATGGCCTGTCTAACAACTGACCAACGATACGGTTCTGTTTTCAACTAATGCTACTTTTGGGCAATATACTATGAATAATAAAATGAAAAAATACAGTTCATTCATGCACATTTATTTCCATGCATATATATAAGGTGACAACGAAAATTATGGTTGTTATTAAGAAGTTTACTTGAAAGGGTTAATTGATTAAGTATTAATTATGTAATTAATGGAGAACTAATACATATACAATATGGTCTGTCTAACCATTGACCAAGCATTCCCACAACCTTAATTGCCTTCAAAACTACTGACCAAGCAGATAACAGAACTAACTAAAATAATAAAAAATACATATATTCTTCCAATTTGCAATCACCTGTATTTTGTAATATTAGCTCCACATCAAAATGTAACTTCTTCTTAAGAGATGCATAGTCAAATCCATAATATGCTCATCTGCAGTAACTGTGTCAAAGAAAAAAAATACATCCACCTACAAAAAAAAAATGAGAAAAATATATGAAATACTAAAATCTAGTTATGAACCATATTATATTCTCTGTGATTCTGACAAACTGTTCAAACACACAACTTATAATATTATCTTAACCATGTGACACTGTTTGCAAATAAGGTAATATTAAGCGATTAGTTTCAAACACCTGTACGTCTATACTTGAATACCTTCATTCAGGTGAAGTCACATTATGCAGAACAACCAAATAATTAAATCCAAATGTTCAAGGAAAACTACCTTCTTTGTAGAAACAATAAATACTGGCAATAAACAGTAATAAAATATGATTAAAATATAGAATTATTACGAATAGATGGTAAAATAGTTACTAACTTTAAACTTCATTATTACATACAAATTGGGTTGAAATAACTCTTGATATACCATTAAATGATAGTCGTAAAACGCAGCAGCCTTTAATTAGATTAGGAGTAATATCATGTCAGTCATCGTACAGAGCACCAAACGCAAATGAATAAGGAAAAAAAAACTTCAATTAAAATCAAATACAGAAAGACAAATCTAAGGAATAAATTCGCTATAGATATGGATCCCTGCATGTCTTTGATTTATTACTTTTTAGTTTCTTCATACTTTTTGTCAGGATTCAATAGAAACATCACCAAGGTCATGTTTTGCTTTAGCAGTAGAGACCACGACATTATTGTATACTTTAGGTTTAGTGGCTGCAGCATTCTTCCAAACACCTTATATGAATGAACGGAGCTATAATTCTAAATGGAAAGCAAGTGGCAACATGTATCTAAGTCCTCTAAAAAACCTGGGACTTAGCATGAAACAGACAACTATCAGAAAAACCTATAGTATGCTACTACGCTTGGTTTGGAAATCGCTACTGTTTCATTATACATAAGCCTCTAAATTATAACTGCTCTAAAATATTATATAATAATTAATACATTAACGAATGATAAAATTTTGGTGGAAATATCTTGTCTGCATATAATAGATGCAGGTTTTCCAATCAAACGTAAATGTATCAAAACATGCATATCTAATGATGTATCAAAAATATTGGATACAATAATCATAGCGTCACACTGTAGAAAACAATAGATAATAACACAAAAATATATAACATACATCCAGTAAGTAAAGATTTTTTTTCCCTCATCATGGCTAATAGCCTGATATTGTGCATCTGTATAACTCCGCATCCATTAATACCTTCTATCTCCTCATCACATCCCAACTAACAAAACCAAAAGTCTCTTTTGAAATTTCTCTCTTGCAATTTTAGACCCTGAATTTTAGATTTGGAGTCCGTAAGAACACACGGGTTCAGTTTGTTTAAAATAATAATTGGGATGATCATAACAACAGATGTATTGCATACGAAAAAATAGGCAAAGGTATTGTAAGTGTCATGTGCAGGTAACATATGTATAACGGAGAGTTTAGGACATTTGAAAGTGCCTTATTTGTAAATTGAGTTAGCGAGCGTTCAAAGTGAATATCCCAAATCAGAAATATAACCACTCAAAGCTGGAGCTCAAAATTAAAAGCTCATATTAAAATCGCAAATAATTTGCCAAAAACCCAATCTACAACAGACCTTGATCAACAAATAAAATATGGTTCTGTCTTAAACAGCTGATGAAACAATAATCCAGGATGCATACCTTGAGTTAAAACAGTTTCATCTTCAACTTGGCCTTAAAAAAATTATAATTAAACAATGGGTCAAACGGCTGATGAAACAATAATCCAGGATGCATACCTTGACTGAAAACAGTTTCATCTTTAACTTTGTCCATCCCCAATTTAATCAACATGTTACATGGCCTTCTTCTGATACACTGCTCAATCCAAAAAAAAAATTAATTCAAGTTTCAAACAATCGGTAAAAAACAGCAAAGCAATATGTTAACAAAAACAATTTTAATAGAAATAAACTGATACTCTTCGGCTAGGCATTAACAGCGAGTGTAGGTAAAATATTCAATGCGTATGAAAGTAATTCATGATAAGAAGGAAAGAAAACAGTACCTAGATACATTTCGACAAAATGAGTTGCATCCTTTTGCACACCCTTGATAGTTTCCATATCAGCGTACTAAATGATTACCTAGCTGATGAATTCCAACCAAAGACATTGAGAAAAAGCCCACAAAAAAATCAGTAAAACGGTAGAGTTGGTTTACCCTGACGCAGTTACATTAAATAAGTTGAATCCTTTCGTTTTGCGGCTCCTTGGTACTTTTTGTATAAGCTTCGTTACTCAATGATTACATAACTGTTGAATTCCAATCGAAAACATTGAGAAGATAGCCTAAAAAAAAAGTCAGTAAAACGGTGTAGTAGGTTTACCTTGATGCGGTTAGGGAAAAGGAGTTGAATCCTTTCGTTTTGCGGCTTGAAGGTTTGAATTTGTTAATTAGGGTTCCAGAACTGGGGAAGCGGAGAATATGAGGGCGAGAAGATGGAAGTCCGATCGAAGCTTTTGCAAATACTTTGAGGAGTTATTGGTTTTGATTTGCAGTCGCGTAATTTGGGAGAAGAAACAGCTGTAATATTTTCACCGAGAAAAATGAAGAGCTGAACGAGGAAGAAACGAATCAAACGATAACTGGGATAGTGGATTTCGTGGAGGAAGTGGAAATGAGGTAAAACGGCCTGGTAAAAAATGACAAAATTGCCACATTAAGCTAATGTAAATTTGAAAGGGTCTTTTGGTCAATTCAAAAGCTTCAAATGACAGTATTCCTATTATATTATAGATTTATTCCTCCAAAATAAAACAATCCTCACATATATATTTTATTCCCTTATATATATATATATTCTTGTTTACGTTTAATTTACGAAAATCAATTAGAAAATCTTCCAAAGAAACACATCTTCAGCAAATTAGATATGAAATTCTACCATAATAAATTGTGTAATTAAGAATACAAAAATATGAATAGAAAAATACATGTCAACATAAAAGATTCACATTTTTATCGTAAATTAAAAATGATCATTATTTGGAATGAAAATTGTTTAGCAATAAATTCACATTTTTATCGTAAATTAATAGTGATCATTATTTGGTATAGAAAAATTGTTTAACAATAAAAATATATTTTTATTGTACATATAAAATGATCATAGTATGAATAGAAAAATTGTTTAACAAAAAGATTAAATGTTTATGTAATAAAAGAGAGATTTTACAAAAATTATATTTTTATGTAACAAAAGAAAGATTTAAAAAGATTACATTTTTTTATGTAAGATAGAATGATTAAAATGATTCATAGTTTAACAAAAATGTGTTTACATGAAAAGTTGCATTTTTAATGCAAATAATGTGTGTAATTAGAAGGTAGATTTGAATTTGAAACTTTTAATGAATAAGGACAATAAGGATTTAGGGGAATGAATGTAAAAGAATTAATTACTAATTGCAAATCAGTGACTTATTAGTAAATGCCATAATAGATGCTCGTTAGTTATTGTTGATGAATGTGTTATTATAGCATGTAATCAAAGGGGATTTAAGGAATTAGAAATGAGAAATATGCCACCTCAGCCAATTTTCTTTATAACATACAAATATGGATAAATGGGCCTTTTGGAATAAAACAATAAAATAGTATTAATATATATACCTTAATATAAGAAACCCTAATTCCCATTAGCAATAGCAGCCGCCGCCTGATACCAATAGCCAGAAACACTCTCTTCTTCTTTCAGTAATTTCTTCCAATCCGCTCTATAAAACTTCCTGCCCCTTTAGAGTTTATTGTAGAGATTGATTCGCTCTTCAATTCCATACGGGGTTGATCAGAAACCATTGTGTATTCGCGACGAACTAGCACCCCGAACCCGCGCCATTTGAACCGCCGTCATCCCTCCTAGCCGCGTGCGTGTTGGACGTGGTGGGGCCCCCCTGGTGCGCGCCGCTTCCCTCTTCGGCGTGGTGGTCTCCGATTGTGACGAAGCTCTGTAATTTGGTCGGAAACATCAACCCTAGGATCGAACAAATTAGGTTAAGGCACGACCTAGTTCAGATTGAGGAAGAAGAGGGTAATATTTAAATTAAATTATTTAATTAATTTATTTTCAAATATTATCTATCTAAATTAATTCATAACTAATGCATACGAACTCAGAATTGAATAATTTCAGATCCATTACGATCGTGAGTCCGAGATCTACACTTTTGGACTGATTAGAACTGATTCGGAACATATCAAATTTGGACAAAATTCTATTTTGAATTATTCAGAATTAAAAACCAACTGTGTGATTTCTTTTTTTATAATTAAAAAAGTTAGTTATTTCTCGTTATTTGGAATACATGTAGTTATGTTAATAAAATCAAATTTGTGATGCTTGGAATTTGAATTTGTTGAATGTTGATTGCTGATTGCTGATTGTGATGCTCATGTTTATTAGATCTTGTTCTATAATAGAAATTCTTTCTTTTATTTGAATCTATAGTTTATTATTAGATCTCGATTTGAAATAAAAAAATTATTTTTATTTTAGATCTATGAATATTGGTTTGGTTTTATAATATAAGTTTCATCTTTTATTTAGAAACATGAAACATAGTTTTGTCAAATTTAGATTAACAATAAAATATTCATTTTTATTGTTAACAAGAAACATAGTTTGGTCAAATTTAGATTTACAATAAAAAATTCATTTTTATTGTTAACATGAACCATAGTTTTGTCAAATTAAGAATTACAATAAAATATTCATTTTTATTGATAACATGAAACATAGTTTTGTCAAATTTAGTTTAATTATAAAATATTCATTTTAATTGTTAACATGAAACATAGTTTGGTCAAATTTAGATTTACAAAAATGATCGTCGCTAATCTATGAATTAGAAAAGCGCGACATTTAAATTAAATTCTGCAAGCATACAGGTGTGTAGCATACAGGTCGAACACAGGGAGGTGTTATTAAAAATTATTATCTATTTATTCTTGGGCGAGTTAGACGAAGTTTGGGGTTGTTGTTTTTTATGTTGTTGAAATTACTCTGAATCTAATCAGTATCAAATTCAACAATTAAAAAGAAAAGGAACAATTACTAGAAAAAGAGAATAACGACGAGAACAATAACAGAAATTAAAAGTAGGATTCCTGTTGAAACTAATCAAACAGTGAATCGCTAACAAGCAGTAATAAAAGACAATCACGACATGCGTTCTACCCAAACCTAATTAGGTAGATAACACAAATTGTTATGAAATTAAAATAACAATAATACTAGAAAAGAAAAGACTTTTATTAGAACAAAAGAGAATACAGAATAGAAAATTGAATGGGATTTACAATGGGACATCATGTATATTTATAGAGATGTAGACCAAATCCTAATCAAATCAATGACTAAATGGCCCTCTTTTCCCAAGAAGTAATATCATATCTCTTGCCTTCCTTGACCAAGCTTGATTGGAAAGCAAATCACGGTGAATATCTTCCAAATCTTCCCTATCTTCCATGTGGCAAATTGATTGATTGATTGATGAGCAGATTGTATGTGATTAATTCTTCCAAACAAGGATACTCATTAGACTCCAAAGGCAACAAGGGATAAAATCTTCAAAATTGATCTTTTCTTGGCAATATTTCTATCAGAAATTCTTTTAATTGGAAATTGAAAAATGAATGTTCTGAATTGATTTCGAAATGTCTATTAGTGAATATCGTACATACACATGAATATGTATATATATAATATAACACTAATTAATATATTCTTCATAGCAAAGGGCCAGTGTGAACGCGTTCTGTTCTTTGGCAAAAAGTGAGCTCGACGGGGATCGAACTTAGGTTTCTCAGTACAAATTTCCATGCAATTACCAGTGAGCTACAACGTCTTTTATAATTGAGGTGGCTTTAATACGGGGAAGTAGCTTTTTATCTGTAGTTGGCCTTTAATTTGAAACGAAGGAGGCATTTCTTGACGTCTTGTAAAAACATACAAAAGTAACCAAAGAATCATTTATTTATTTACAAAAGATAAAATATACGAGCATAAAATAAACACATTTCTATATTAATCAAATACCCCCACACTTATCTTTTACTCGTCCTCGAGTAAAAAGAAAATGAAAAACTAACTAGATAGGTCGCACTTTCGTAGGAAACACGATTGCATTGAGCGCGTGCAACAAGCCGTTAAACCTCTAGGTGTCCCTAGTAGGACGAGTGGTGTCTCGTGAGGGTTTTCAGCGGATACTACCCACAAAATCCAAATGCAGTATGCTATGATTCTAATGAAACTACATGAATGCAATGGACATATGCAAATAAAAACGAAAAATGAAAACACGACTTATTTCAGGAAAGTGGTAAAACAAATTAAGTTAATAATTTCTAATCAGTTGATTTTATTTTTGATACCTCGACTTGTCACAAATTTTCAATATAAATCAAGTTTTCAAATGTTAAATTTCAGTTTAGCCAGTTAGTTCGGTCGATAACATAGTGCAGCCATGAAATAAATTCTTAGTTTGCTTGGCACATTTTGTAAAGTGGTATTCTAATTTTCTCATGTATGGCTAGTCAAATCAATAAGGTCAAGTAGTGTTTAGGCATCATCGCTTATTCTTTATTCTATAAAAATTTTAAAATTTATGATTAAGTACATACACCTAACTTAGAAGACCAAGGTTTACCACCCATGCACTGCCTCGCGAACTAACGGAGAGTGGGTAAAGAGCTTGGCGGATCGTGCAGGCCGACTTTGACTTTGTCAACAACGTGTCGGTAATCCTTAGGTGTCCAATCTCCTAAAATGAGACCAAGATATTCCAACGCTGACTTTGTCAACAACATGTCGGATAGAGCTTGGCGGGTTTGCACACCAACGCTCGATATACAAGCAATGTTGGATACCTTGGATTACTATTATTATTATTAAATTTATAAGCACAAAAAGAGAGTTACACGAATTCAACTTAACACAACTTAGTTTTAAAGATTTGACAAGCCATTATAAGTATTTTAAGTCCTCCACTTATTTAAACAAAGTCTACAATATAGAATAGATTTCATGGCCATCACCTAAGAATCTCCCTATGTACAGGTTACACTATTATCCCTCAAAATTAAACTTTTCATTATATTTCTTATTCGATCTAAGTTGAGAGAAAAAAATACTATCAATTGGTTAAAAATTGTAAACTTATTTTGTTGTATCAATTGAAAATGAGTCGTATTTAAAAAAAAAAAATTATGGTATGTTACTACGATATAAAATGTATGATGGTCCTACATGAAAAGAAAGAAAAATTAAAGAAAAATCAAAAGAATGCAATGCAGACTCCCCCCACACTTGATTGAGACAGTGTCCCAACTGTCTAAGGCAGAAAAAGAAAAAGAAAATAAAAAAAAGGAAAAATAAAAGAAAAAGAACGTGTACCACCTGATTTCATGGTGGATGATCAGCCTCATGCAGATGATAGGGTCATCTTCGTCATATTGCTCGAATTCCAAAAATGGTTTCAGTCGTCGACCGTTTACCTTAAAGACTTTTCCATCCCTAGGATTTTCAATTTCAACCGCTCCATGAGGATATACTGTTTTCACAACATAAGGTCCAGTCCATCGAGATCTGAGTTTTCCTGGAAACAAGTGAAGTCTAGAGTCGTATAAATGAACTTTTTGACCTACGTTGAATTCCTTACGAAGTATGTTTTTGTCGTGTTGGGCTTTGGTTCTTTCTTTGTAGATTTTCGCATTTTCATACGCCTCATTTCTTAATTCCTCTAATTCCGAAATTTTTAACTTCCTATGTGAGCCGGCTTTTTCTAAGTCAAAATTCAAAAATTTTATGGCCCAAAGGGCACGATGCTCTAGTTCAAGAGGCAAGTGACAGGCCTTTCCGAAGACTAATCGATATGGTGACATCCCTAGATTGGTTTTATAAGCAGTGCGAAAAGCCCAAAGTGCATCAATCAGTTTTACGGACTAATCTTTTCTATTGGAATTCACGGTTTTCTCAAGAATTTGTTTGATTTGTCTATTGGAAACTTCTACTTGTCCACTAGTTTGTGGATGGTAAGGTGTTGACAGCTTGTGTGTGATTGAGTATTTCTTGAGCAAGGACTTAAAAGCACTATTACAGAAATGAGTGCCATTATCGCTAATGATAGCTCGAGGTGTGCCAAAGCGTGAAAAGATGTTTTCTTTGAGGAATTTGACAACAACCTTGTTGTCGTTGGTTTTGGTCGGAATGGCTTCAACCCATTTTGAGACATAATCTACCGCAAGCAAGATGTAAAGATTCCCAAATGAATTAGGGAATGGTCCCATGAAATCGATGCCCCAAAAATTGAATAATTCAATCACTAAAATGGGGTTGAGAGGCATCATGTTTCGCTTAGTGATTCGACCCGTTATTTGACATCGCTCACATTTAGAGCAAAATTCGAAAGCGTCACGGAAGAGTGTGGACCAATAAAACTCGCTTTGCAAAAATTTTGCAATAGTTTTTCTTGCTCCAAAGTGACCGCCAAAAGCATAGTCATGTGAGAAAGAGAGGATACTTTGGTGTTCATGATCGGGAACACACCTTCGAATGATTTGGTCTGGACAGTATTTGAAATGATATGGGTTGTCCCAATAGAAGTTTCGAACTTTAGAGAGAAATTTTTGTTTATCTTGTTTCGACCATTCAGCGGGCATTTGTTGTGTGACAAGATAATTCACAATGTCAGCGTACCAAGGGGTGTTAGAGATGGAAAGAATTTGTTCGTCAGGAAAATAGTCATCAATTTGGGTGTCATCAACATTTTCGTGCACAATTCGAGAGAGATGATCAGCTACAACATTTTCAGAACCCTTTTTATCTCGTATTTGTATATCGAATTCTTGAAGAAGAAGGATCCAACGAATCAAGCGGGCCTTAGCATCCTTCTTAGAAAGCAAATATCGTAGGGCAGCATGATCAGTGTAAACTATGACTTCGGATCCTATGAGATATGGTCTGAATTTCTCAAGAGCGAAGACAACTGCCAAAAATTCCTTTTCAGTAGTTGAGTAATTCAATTGGGCCTCGTTTAAGGTTTTGCTGCGTAATAAATGACTCGAGGGAGTTTATCGATACGCTGACCTAAGATGGCTCCAATTGCAAAGTCAGAAGCATTGCACATGAGTTCGAAGGGCTGAGTCCAATCAGGAGGTTGAATGATGGGAGCTGTGGTCAAGACTGACTTAAGAGTTTCAAAAGATGTTTTGCAGTCATTGGAGAATTCGAACTTAACGTCTTTGGCAAGTAAATTTGAGAGAGGTTTTGAAATTTTCGAGAAATCCTTAATGAATCTTCTATAGAATCCCACATGGCCAAGAAATGAACTAACATCTTTAACAGACTTAGGAGGAGGCAGATTAGCAATCAAATCGATTTTAGATTTATCGACTTCAAGGCCATCTTTGGAGACGACATGACCTAGATCTATCCCCCTTTTTACCATGAAGTGGCATTTTTTCCAATTAAGCACGAGTGATTTTTCCTTACAACGTTTTAGGACGAGTTCTAAATGAGTGAGGCATTGGGAAAAAGATGATCCATAGATTGAAAAATCATCCATGAATATTTCCAAGAATTCGTCCAGCATATCAGAGAAGATACTCATCATACACCTTTGGAAAGTCGCGGGGGCATTACAAAGACCAAAAGGCATGCGACGATAAGCAAAGGTTCCAAAGGGACAAGTAAAGGTGGTCTTGTGTTGATCCTCTAAAGCAACAGGGATTTGGTTATAGCCAGAGTATTCGTCGAGAAAACAGTAGTACTCATGACCCACTAAGTGTTCGAGCATTTGGTCAATAAAAGGTAAGGGAAAATGGTCTTTTCGTGTGGCTGAGTTGAGCGTTCGATAGTCGATACACACACGCCATTTTGTTTTGATTTTTGTTGGGACAAGCTCATTACTTTCATTTTTGATCACTGTGACTCCCGATTTCTTTGGTACGACTTGTACCGGGCTCACCCAGGTACTATCAGAGATGGGATAGATGATGTTATTTTCTAGACATTTGATTATCTCCTCCTTGACCACTTCTCTCATGTTTGGGTTTAATCGCCTTTGAGCCTCACGGATGGGTTTAGCCTCATCAACTAAGTGTATGCGATGTTCCACAATTGACGGGCTAATTCCTTTTATATCGCTCAATTCCCATCCCAAGGCGTCTTTATTTTCCCGCAAAACCTCTAAGAGTTTTTCTTCTTGGTCCTCGGTAAGATCAGAGGCCAAGATTACGGGAAGAGTTTCTAAGGAGTCTAAGTATGCGTACTTAAGGTCTTGTGGCAAGGGTTTGAGATCTAACTTGGGATGTTCTTGAGTGTTAACGTTGGTTAACATTCCTTGGTTAGATTCAAAAGACGAAGGATTTAAGTCAAGAAATTCATTCAGTTCAGAAATGTATTCAAGTTCGTCGAAATCGGAGTCGAAATGTTCCAGACACATTTTCAAGGCTTCAGAAGTGTCATTAGAGGTTTCGTCAACTATGGTTTGAATCATGTCGATTTCATCAGTCTCAAAATCCCTAGGCTGTTTGTTGAGATTAAAGATGTTGTAGCTCACTGGTAAAAGGCATAGTTTTTTCAGAAAAATGGAAAGGAATAGTATTAGAAGAAAATAAATCTAAAGTAAAAGGAAACAAAATAAATGAAAAGAGAAAGAGGGAAGGAGATTCTATTGAAAACAGGGAACGAAAAAGCAGAAGGAAAGAGTTGTTTTTTTTATTAATATGTTTGAAAAGAAGAAAGAATTTGTAAAAGAAGAGAATGGGATTGAGAAATAAAAAGGAAAGAAATAGGTGAAAATTGGTAACTTTTTTTCCTTTTAAAATTTGTAAAATGAAGAAAAGGGGTGTATAAAAAAATAGGAAAGGAAATGAAGGAAAGAAACTGAAAAATTGGTAAGAAATTAAAAGAAAAAGTGGCAATTTTTTTTATAAAAGGAAAGCAATGAGAGAAAATAGCAAGCAAATTAAAGATGTGAAAACTAAAAAGGTGATTGCAAAATGGAAAGAAATTTGGGTAATGGAATTATTCAGCAACAGCGAGAAAATTTAGAAAGAAATTTGTTTTTTTTTAAAGGGTAAGAGATTTGCAACAGAAGGAGATTTGTGAGAAGAAATTATAAGAAAATGGCAAGAATTTGTACAATGGGAAGAATTTAATGACAAAAATTTTCTTTTTTTCTGATTTGTAAAAGAAGAAAGAGAACGTAGAAGATTGGGAAAAGAAATGGAAAGATGGAAAGAAATAAAGCAAAAATTGAAAGGTTTTTTTTTCCTTTAGAATTGAAAAGAAGGAAGAATTTATAAAAGAAAAAAAGGAGATTGAGAAATAAAAAGGAAATAAATAAATGAAAGAAAAAAAAGGAAATAAGGTCAAGAAAATTTGGCAAGTTCTTTTTTTTTTAATTTGCCTAAAGTAGGAATAAATTCGCAAGAGGGAACAAATAAATGTAAAAATTGGGAAGGAAGGAATAGATGAGATTAAAGAAAAGAAACTAAGAGACAAAAGTGGCAAGAAATTTTTTTCTCTTCTCTTGTTTAGTTGATTCTAGCACCAATGTTTGATACAAAATCAACTAATAAAGAGATTTTTTTTAGCAAAATAAAAACAAAAACAAAAATAAAAATAAAAATAAAAACTAACACGAATCAGATATTAAATAAACAATAAAATTTAATCGTTACCTCCCCGGCAATGGCGCCAAAAACTTGATCATCGCTAATCTATGAATTAGAAAAACGCGACATTTAAATTAAATTCTGCAAGCATACAGGTGTGTAGCATACAGGTCGAACACAGGGAGGTGTTATTAAAAATTATTATCTATTTATTCTTGGGCGAGTTAGACGAAGTTTGGGGTTGTTGTTTTTTATGTTGTTGAAATTACTCTGAATCTAATCAGTATCAAATTCAACAATTAAATAGAAAAGGAACAATTACTAGAAAAAGAGAATAACGACGAGAACAATAACAGAAATTAAAAGTAGGATTCCTGTTGAAACTAATCAAACAGTGAATCGCTAACAAGCAGTAATAAAAGACAATCACAATATGCGTTCTACCCAAACCTAATTAGGTAGATAACACAAATTGTTATGAAATTAAAATAACAATAAAACTAGAAAAGAAAAGACTTTTATTAGAACAAAAGAGAATACAGAATAGAAAATTGAATGGGATTTACAATGGGACATCATGTATATTTATAGAGATGTAGACCAAATCCTAATCAAATCAATGACTAAATGGCCCTCTTTTCCCAAGAAGTAATATCATATCTCTTGCCTTCCTTGACCAAGCTTGATTGGAAAGCAAATCACGGTGAATATCTTCCAAATCTTCCCTATCTTCCATGTGGCAAATTGATTGATTGATTGATGAGCATATTGTATGTGATTAATTCTTCCAAACAAGGATACTCATTAGACTCCAAAGGCAACAAGGGATAAAATCTTCAAAATTGATCTTTTCTTGGCAATATTTCTATTAGAAATTCTTTTAATTGGAAATTGGAAATTGAAAAATGAATGTTCTGAATTGATTTCCATGACTACTCCTGAAATGTCTATTAGTGAATATCATACATACACATGAATATGTATATATATAATATAACACTAATTAATATATTCTTCATAGCAAAGGGCCAGTGTGAACGCGTTCTGTTCTTTGGCAAAAAGTGAGCTCGACGGGGATCAAACTCAGGTCTCTCAGTACAAATTTCCATGCAATTACCAGTGAGCTACAACGTCTTTTGTAATTGAGGTGGCTTTAATACGGGGAAGTAGCTTTTTATCTGTAGTTGGCCTTTAATTTGAAACGAAGGAGGCATTTCTTGACATCCTGTAAAAACATACAAAAGTAACCAAAGAATCATTTATTTATTTACAAAAGATAAAATATACGAGCATAAAATAAACACATTTCTATGTTAATCAAATAAAATATTTATTTTTATTGTTAACATGAAACAAAGTTTGGTCAAATTTAGATTAATAATAAAATATTCATTTTTATTGTTAACATGTAACATAGTTTGGTCAAATTTAGATTTACAATAAAAATATTCATTTTTATTGTTAACATGAAACATGTTTTGCCAAATTCAGATTTACAATAAAATATTCATTTTTATTGTTAACATGAAACATGTTTTGCCAAATTTAGATTTACAATAAAAATATTCATTTTTATTGTTAACATGAAACATGTTTTACCAAATTTAGATTTACAATAAAAATATTCATTTTTATTGTTAACATGAAACATGGTTTTTGTTAAAAGTTTGTTTTCATTATAATAAAAAAAATTATAACAAAAAGATTCCGTTTGTATTGTCACTTTGGTTTAATGGTTTAGTTAAAACCAAAATTGTCACTTTTGATCAATAGTTTAGTTGAAACAAGATTATCACCTTTGTTTTATAGTTTAGTTGAAACAAAATTATCACCTTTGTTTCGTAGGTTAGTTTAAACAAAATTATCACCTTTGTTTCATAGTTTAGTTGAAACAAAATTACCACCTTTGTTTCAAATGTTAGTTTAAACAAAATTATCACCTTTGTTTCATAGTTTAGTTTAAACAAAATTATCACCTTTGTTTCATAGCTTAGTTTAAATAAAATTATCGCATTTGTTTCATAGTTTAGTTTAAACAAAAAATATCACTTTTGTTTAATGGTTTAGTTGTCAACAAAAATGAAAAGAATTGTCAACAAAAACGAAAAGAACCATTTTTACCAGTTTGTTGAATTAGAATTTTCAACAAAAATGAAAAAACCATTTTTATCATTTTGTTGAATTGAAATGTTTAACAAAAATGAAAAGATCCATTTGTATTGTTTTGTGGAATTGAAATAAGAAATAGAGAAATGTTCATGTTTTAAAATAAAATAAAAAACATGTCTACATTAAAAATTCACATTTTAATGTAATGTGAGAAAATAGAAAAATATTCATGTTTTAAAATAAAAACATGTCTACATTAAAATTCACATTTTAATGTTATGTAAGGAAATAGAGAAATGTTCATGTTTTAAAATAAAAACATGTCTACATTAAAAATTCACGTTTTTAATGTAATGTAAGAAACTAGGAAAAAAGGAATTTTCAACAAAAAATGAAAATAACATTTTTATTGACAATGCATATATTCGAATTTAAAGTTAAAATAACATTTTTATTTACAATGCATATATTTGAATTTATATGCAAAGTTAAAATAACATTTTTATTGACAAGGCATATATTATAATTTATATGCAAAGTTAAAATAACATTTTTATTTACAATGCATATACTAGAATTTATATGCAATGTTAAATAACAATTCTATTGACAATGCGTATATTAGAATTTATATGCAAAGTTAAAATAACATTTTTATTCAAATGCATATATTAGAATTTATATTCAAAGTTAAAATAGCATTTTTATTCACAATGCATATATTAGAATTTATATGCAAAATCAAAATAGTATTTTTATTGACAACGCATATATTAGAATTTATATGCAAAATTAAAATGGCGTTTTATTTACAACGCATATATTAGAATTTATATGCAAAGTTAAAATAACACTTTTACTGACAATGCATATATTAGAATTTATATGCAATGTTAAAATAACATTTTTATTTACAATGCATATATTATAATTTATATGCATAGTTAAAATAACATATTTATTTACAATGCATATATTAGAATTTATATGCAAAGTTAAAATAACATGTTTATTGACAATGCATATATTAGAATTTATATTCAAAGTTAAAATGACATTTTATTTACAATGCATATATTAGAATTTATATGCAAAGTTAAAATAACATTTTTATTGACAATGCATATATTAGAATTTATATGCAAAGTTAAAATAACACTTTTATTGACAATGAATATATTAGAATTTATATGCAAAGTTAAAATAACATTTTTATTTACAATGCATATATTAGAATTTATATGCTAAGTTAAAATAACATTTTTATTGACAATGCATATATTAGAATTTATATGCAAAGTTAAAATGACATTTTATTTATAATGCACATATTAGAATTTATATGCTAAGTTTAAATAGCATTTTTATTGACAATGCATTTATTAGAATTTATATGCAAAGTTGAAATAACATTTTTATTTACAATGCATATATTAGAATTTATATGCAAAGTTAAAATAACATTTTTTTATTTATAATGTATATATTAGAATTTATATGCAAAGTTAAAATAACATTTTTATTTACAATGCATATATTAGAATTTATACACAAAGTTAAAATGACATTTTATTTACAATGCATATATATGAACTTATATGCAAAGTTAAAATAACATTATTACTGACAATGCATATATTAGAATTTGTATGCAAAGTTAAAATAACATTTTTATTTACAATGCATATATTAGAATTTATATACAATGTTAAAATAACATTTTTATTTACAATACATATACTAGAATTTATATGCAAAGTTAAAATAACATTTTTATTGACGATGCATATATTAGAATTTATATGCAAAGTTAACATAACATTTTTTATTTACAATGCATATATTAGAATTTATATGCAAAGTTAAAATGACATTTTATTTACAATGCATAAGTTAGAATTTATATGCAAAGTTAAAATAATATTTTATTGGCGATGCATTTATTAGAATTTATATGCAAAGTTAAAATATCATTTTTATTGACAATACATACATTTGAATTTGTATGAATTATTTTTATTGTAAAAACATGCATTGAAACTATATACAATTAAAATAATCCTTTTATTTTTTAAAGTTAAAAATAGAAATACAAATCAAATTTATCTTTTTATTTGTCATTAGCAAATATCATGTAAGCGAATACATTTTATTTGACATTGTAAACATGTAGAAATGATTATGCAAATTAAAACATGCTTTTATTTGGTGCGTTAAATATGTAGTGGAATCGTCGAATGGTTTATATTTATATATAATTATATATATAAATATAAATTAAATTTAAACAAATCGCTCGCGTTAGTTCACGTTTCAGAATCGTAACTTTAAACGATTATACCGAAAGATCTGACTGTCGGGATTTCCAAAACTAGAACCGTTAGGACCGCTTTGGGAAGATCTTTCTAACGATATAAATTTTGTTAAAATCCAATGTTAGATTTTGGGAAAAGTGTAAATCAAATTTTGATTAAAACAGCGCCAGGGTCGCCTATTGACCCGAAGCGTCATTAAATTAAATTGGGCTATTTTTATATAAATAAAAATAGCGATAAATCGTTATTAAATAGTATTAATGATATGAAATGGTTTTAAATTATATATATACGAGAATTGTTTGAAAAGACCGAGCTCAATCTCATTTCAAATAATTATATGATGATTTAAATCGAAGATATTGAAGACGGTGATTGAAGACCGACGATCTTCACATCGAATGGATAACTACTTATGCCCGACATTGGTTAGCTCCCAGTAAAGGGTTAAAGTGGTAGTTGTCCGGACGTACTTGTTGATTGTCCGGATAAGCAAGCACCTTTCTTCCATATTGGACATACGGGATGAGGAATAAGGTGACTCCGGTTTCATTCAGACCCAGAACGGACTTGTAAATGGATGTGTGTCTGACATTGGATTTCATTCCATGTAAATTGACTTCTATTTAATATATATCTGATTAGTGGCGGAGGATTTATTCTATTGCTTAACACCCTTGTCTGAGACGCACGATCTCAGAGGTTATATATTAGTAGTTATCGATCGCATGGCGTGGATTGTCAATGTGGCATGCCAAGTGCAAAGGATCGAGGCTTTTGTTGAAAAGGAGAGCCTTGTATTTGATGATCAAAGCATAGCCCATTTCAGCATAGCTTTGTGTATAGCGTTACCTCGCGAGCCTTACACCTCGGTAAGAGTCAGAAATGGGACAAGGGAACACAGGGAGTGCATATGTTTCCTTCTAGCTAGATGTGGTATCAGGGGTTTTTCAAGCCTTGACATTTTACTTATGTGGTTGATGGATTATGAGATACCTCGGATTTATTGGTCGACAGTGACCAAATTATAGGTTCAATAGGACCGGGGAACGTGTGTTCAGGAATTGCCAATCTACTAAGGTATATTTCTGTACCTGCCCTGCAGGATTAAAGGGTTCACTACGAGGGATCCTGAGACATTGCTAGAGTGTCTCGAATCGGTAAGGAGATCGTCCCTGGCCTTGACTCATGATGGAAACCCAGTTTCCAATATGACATTACGGTTTTGGTTGTAAACCTATATATGGAGACATAGTAGGATGGCGTATTATGCCGTTTAGGATTGATACATTTACTTTGAAGTATTCTAAAACTGATTAGACACTAATAATAATATTAAAATATCATTTTCTATGTGTCAAGCATGTTTGATCATTATAAGGTAAAACTCTATCCTCCAGTTTGTGTTGCACTGTGTGATGGGACTTGAGTCTTATAATGATTACATTTTTCCAAAAAGTATTGCGTTGTTTTTGAATAAAAATTTATTTAATTTATGCACTGGCAATCCAATGGAGTAAACCCGTTCCGCGTTAGAGGCGTGGTCCTATGATTAACCATATTGTTAGATAAGTTAGGAATGATTTCTCATACCAGTCCCATGACTGACCCATAGTTTGTTTCACTTTGCAAACTCGGGTGGCCTCTTTTCCACATGGGCAGGCGAGTAGCTTATTTTGCAGATATATTGAGCAGGATTCTGGATCGAAGCTTAAAGTTGTGTCCATAGCATTGATAGACTTCCGCTGTATCAGATTATTGATTCCGCTGCATTGTATTAAATTCATTATAAATTATCTTTCGCTGTTGTATTATTATATTCTATGTACTCTGATATTATGTACTCTGATGTAACATTATTGTAATGTTTATAAAAGTCTTCTGCTATTTTTTCTGATGTGTTGTATTCCTAATGTTAGCATATTTGGGTTTTTGAACGGTCTTAGTCGATTTTGCGATCGATTAGGTCCGGGCGAAATCCGAATCGTTACACGACCCGACCCGTGGAAGAAGAAAGTACTGATCCGAACCACTCTAGGGAGCATGATCCAAACTGCTTAGTGGACCACGAACCATGTTTGCACCACAGAACCGATCCGATGACCTAAAGCAGGAATCACAAACCGAACTGGATGGGGAAGCCGAGCCGACTTGATAGTGATGATCACGAACCGTACTACTTCAAGAGGACCAAACCGAATGGAGCTGTATTCCGAACCGATCCGGAGGAGACCAAACCCGAGATGCAAAGGTAGTCCAAATAGGAGGTTGTAACCCAGGATCCAAATGGGAACCAATGAGTTAACTTCATAAGTTGGACTTTGCTGCGGGACGTATGCAAAGGGGTTATCGACTCAATAGCTTTGACTCACCACTGAGACACAGATATTGGCTATGAATCAGTGTAGTGAAGTTGTTATGACTTCATATGGCAGAGTGATCGTAGCAAGGCTATGGGCCAGTGTAGTGGAGTCGTCATGACTCTATGGGGGCAGAGTGGACATAGCAAAGGATTAGTGGCTATGGATCAGTGCAGTGGAGTCACTGTGACTCCATGTGGGCAGAGTGATCGTAGCAAAGGATTGGGTGATCAAAGTGGTATATATCGTATACTTTACGCACTGAGTGAAAGATGTGAGGATGATTGCTATGTTTGATGTTTTCTATCACCATGACATGCACATCCCCTCCCAATTATTTTCACACCATGTGTTAGTGTCACCTCAGAGTATTGTACATCCTGTTGTGCTAACTCTTTAGTTGGAGATCCAGGTTCAGGTATGGTTATTTATACCTGTTATTGTTCTGTTTTGGCTGCTGATCGCTCACACCAGACTTTTGTCTGACCCAGAGTTTCATGTATCTTCTTATTACTTTGGGTGCTCCTAAATGAGCAGACTAGAGACAGGTTAGTTGGTTATGCACGAGTAGCTGTCCGAGGACGAGCAGGAGGCTTACACGTATCTTCTCCATGTATTCTCCCTGTGTTATTGTTGGTCACTACTTTGGGCATTAGTAGTGTACCTACCTATTTTGATTTAGAGAAAATTTTAAAAGTTGTAATAATAATGGTCAGGATCATAAGTTGTATTTTGAATCTTTCCGCTGCTATGATGGTTTAGTTTTCAGCTTATGCACTGTCTCACCTGTTTTATATCACGTTATGTTATAATTATATTTTGTCCCATGCGCTGTGAAATATACTACAGGTACCTTCTTATTTCAAATTCCTTTCTTTTCCTTTCCTTGGCGACCGTCTTGTGCTGGTTGGACATCAGTACAGCGCATTTCAGGGAAATGTCGGCTGGTGCGGGCGAGCCGTCATAATTTTTCAGATCATTTCAGAAATTGCTCCATCTTCCAAAATTGAATGAATCGGGTGGTACCCACTTGTTCGACCTAACTGGTTAGGTCGATTGCCGCCAGGACTGTGGGGCCCCAAATCCCCATCGGCACTGCGCCCAGACCCGCTGACGGCTCGCCTTCGGCTCAGAGCACGGCTCGCCTTCGACTCGGCATATATTTTAGGTAACAGCAGTACCAAAGCTTGTCAATGAATATTAGACGGATTATCTGAGAATATCACAGCAAGATGGCAACGACTGGGGTTATTCCCAGAGCCATGGCACCTACTTGCTTCAATACGCCAATGTGAGGAGCTATCGGTCAGATTCAGCTTGCTATCAATGACAGTATATGAGACAATGATTGTCTCATGGCTGCTTCCTCTTCCATAGCTCCGATGGTGTATAGATCTCACCGATGCAACTGATGTTGCTCCCTAACGAGTAGTAACCACCTTATTTATATGACTTAAACCTGTCCAATCGGCGGAGCATCGAATGATGGTTGTATGGAACAGTCCGAGCACTACTCCGAAGATGATTTGTATGATCTTAGTGACCATGATTGTCAATAATGGAATACCAAAAAGCAGTTAAGGATCCTAACATCCCAAAGCTACACTTCAATTGTACGATGTGGTGAATGAAATATGTCTTGCGGTTCACCTCTTGAAGAACTTGCCTAACCTTTGTAATGGCTATTTTATATCAACCGCATCGAGGAAGATTGATTTCCATCGAATAAGGGTTAAGTCAACATACTTTGGTGTCTATAGTCAGGTACTAGTTGAACCGCGACGCGACATGAATGGACCTATGGATCCTTTCCCAGATTATAGCAAATTTACTGCTCACTAGCCACCATACAACCTTGGTCACGTGATGAGAGCTCGAGATTAAAACAAATATGAATCAACCATTAGCTCTCTTCTTATCATTTCCGTTGTGACATAACGCATGAATATTACTTGAAGACTCGCAAGTTATGCTGCCATACTCAAGCTTATCTGATAAAGGTCTAGATCGACTGGCTCTAGCAAAATTCATAGCTTACAATGCACTCTAATGTCTACTGCTCAGTCCCAGCCGAAGCTGTAGTGGGAATGATCCGTGATGACCAAGCCATTGGAAGAGCCTTCTAGTTGGCTGTATGGAATTTGCTACGTAACATAGATGGCATGGAACCAAAAAATGTTTCCCCTCCCGAGGAGGTGTAGTGTGAAGGATTCATGGGCATAGCAAGCAAGGGAGACATCGCAAAACGAGTTTCTTGATGCTCTTCCTGAAGACATAGATCCTAGAGAGGATGAAGATTCGGGATGCAGGAGGACAACGAATAATGAAGCAACTGCCCAAAGATTGAATAGCTTGTTTACAACTTGTTGATTGCTTCGAGAAAACTCTGTCACTATTTCCAAATTCAACTAATTGTGATATGCACTGATTAGCCATTACAATAGGTCCTACAGTGACCTATGACATTCAGACGATTGCTTGATCAGAACATCAGGTTGAACCAGTTTGACCTCAATTCCCTCCTGAAGAAATCCATACGAGGGCAAACAATAGCCGACTTCATCATTCAGTTTACTGTTCCTAACAGGATGTGTTAGATGAAGAAGATGGCCCCTTAAAATGAAAGATGAAAACCAAGCATCTGGAGGTTGTATACAGACGATGCAAAGAATAATCGACAGTCCGACATCGGAGTTGTATTGATTCAAGGGACATTCCAGATGAAGGGACTATGACTCATAGCCTACCTAGAACGGGTAGAAGAGCTGTTGGATGGATAAGAACATTACAACATATCTTATATTCCACATATAGAAAATCAAAAAGCGAATAATCTGGCTAACCTAGCAAGTTCCAATAATCCGGAAGAGATAGAGATGACCCCAGTCAGGGTCTGTTCATTCTTCGGACTGTCATCCCATGATGGTTTGAAAAGATGTTCATCACCAGCTAAATATTTTGGTAGTTGTCCCCTGGCATAGGTCGAGCGAGGCAAAATGGACCTGCAAAGAGCATGGAATGCCATTTTCACATAGAATGATATTCATTCCTTTAACAGGATTATTCTTTAACCATAACTTCTATATTTGCATGCTTTATAAGCAATTGATGTAATTAATTCAAATCAACTAATATGCACATGCTGTTGTTTCCTAGGATTTGATATCGATTAGACTTCCAACACCTGCATATAGAGTTACGGAATAATACCATAATGAGCCCGGTTGAATTGCTCATGTACAAAGCCATGACCTCCATCTAAAGAAATTTGTATAACACAAAGTGGATCCAGGATGACCATCCAAACCTTGGCTCACACATGGCAGACCACATGATAGTTGCACATAAATATTTGAATTGCAAAGTCAGAGTCTGACCTAGATGGACACAGTGTGACCGTCTATATAGTTCAATCTTATTCTCAATGCCACCAGATTACATGAGTCCCGATAGAGGGGGCCGCAGCACCCATTGATATCCTTACTTTATAATCATGCAATTTGCTTTCATATGCTTCCTGCATTATTGACATGAATAACTCATGTAATATGAATAATGTAGGTATCCGAAGATCAGTGCATTTCACTCCTCTCATAGATTGATCGGAGGAACGCAAAGCTTTGGCAAATGTATTTTGACTGTTTGCCCAATAAACTCTAATCCTCAGAGCTTGGATAGAAGTATAAACCTAGGACGAGTGTGATGGGAACGCCATGATTAAAAACCACTCAATCCGTGAATCTAACTCTCATGACTTGAGAGAGAGTATAAGGAACGATATCATGATACCCGATCAAACCCCATCGCATGAGTCGATGGGACAAGAGAGATTGATTATTTCAAACAACCACCTTCACCCATGAATCAGGGATTATGAGTTAGTGCATCGGCAAGTGTGATCCGACCACTTGCTCGAAAAGCTCCATCCGCCAGAGTGAAGCGTGGAGTAAGGACTAAAACTGAGTTTGAGAATGACGCTCGAGATGGTGGACTCCTACTTTTTGAAATAGAGTGAAGAAGGAGTGTCGGGGTGAACGACATGACCGTTCTCCAGCACAACTCTAACTCTCATGATTCGAGAGAGAGTATAATGGAAGGGAAGACGATGTCCACAACTCTAACTCTCATGATTCGAGATAGAGTATAAAGGACGTAAAGATAGCGTCCTCAAGGCGTGATGGCGCACCACGATTAAATGACCGCCTTGATTCCACTCTACCTTTGGTCCTCGACGGGAGAGTATAAAGGCACCAAAGACTATGCGCCACAGATGAACTCCTACCCTACTGAAGGATTGGAGGGCAGACTGAAAGCTGTGTTCGAACTCTATCCTGGGTATACGACAGGAGAGTATAAAAGCATTACAATTAAATGCCACTAAAGGGCTCCTACCCCGCTGTAGGATCGGGACAAGAATAAAAGCTGAGCCCGAACCCCTCATTTTCGGAAATGAGGGGAATGTACTATCAATCCAAATCAATCCCAAGCAAGCCCTGGACAGGCACTTTATTCACTATTGATTGGGGGCATACACACACATCACACCCTTACGATGGCTACAATATGATATGCTATTTATTTGCAGGGATTATGATTTGCAGGGATACTGAATTGAAACCCTCATCTAATTTATTATGTGATTTATTGCTTGCAACTTAGAGACAATCTAGTTTATTCACATAAATGTAGGTTTGTACAAGACAACAGGATAAAGATGAGAGAAACTCATTCACAACATTGAAGGATTGACGCCGAAGCCTAAAGCAAAACTTTCTGCACGGCTTAAGGCGGCAGCTGAAAGGAGGCCTTAGGAGCAAGACATTCAATAACATATCACGCAACCTGAGGCGACATCCGAAAGGAGGACTTGGGAGTGACATCTCAAGTGCAACGACGAGTGCCACTTTGCACGTCGCTTAAGGGCCATGAAATGGATACAAAGTGAACGTCCATTGCTAGTCCCGATAGACTTCCCAATTGAAAGGCCCTGGATATGGGGGCACGCTATTACTTTGACTTCTAACTTGCAAGGAAGCAGATTCCTTGATACTCCGACCCAAGGGTTAACAAGAAGGAAGATAGAACTTTCTTTTATCTTGAGGATGTTGGCGTAGAAGGCGCTAGGAATGAGGGAAGTCAGGAGATTTCCCCTCACGGTGATCCTTTATATATCAGGCTAGGTATGAAATGGATGGTTCCCTTGCTGAATTGAGAACCCAGATGGCTCGACAAGATGATCTTCTTTGGAAATGACAGAAAATGTTGGATAGCTTCTTTACTCGGATAGATGAAAGGCCAAGAAACTACGACTTACTTGCTAGAGCGAGTACCGTGGGAATTCAAGCAACAAAGAACTTGGCTCAAACACTCATTGTCCCGCGGTTCAGATCGCATGAGACCCTAGGGCAAGTTGGCAACATCGTCTTGAATGAAATAAGATGCGATCAACCGTCCCCCAGATATGTGTAGCATGCAACTTATGGCCGTAACATTTTGGATGCAAACGACGACAATGCAAGAACCGCTAGTAACCTAAGCAAAGTCCGATCAACCTCTGCTCCAATTCAGATGAATGCCTAAATCCAACTCGACTTCAAAGTGAAACTCCTCATTCCTTAATGCAGGGGCCAGTGGAAGCATTTGAGGCAACTATGATGTGATTTTATCGCCACCCGACCGATCCCCGGAGCTTGGCTACGAGACCAAAGATTAACATGTATCGGACATGAACAAATCATTTTGCACCCAACTCTAACTCATAACTTGATGATGGAGTGTGAATTCAAAGAAGACAAGTATTTGATGCTCACTACTTAGTAAAACAACCGTGGATAGTGGGCATGGATTATGTGCTTCGAGCAAAATAATTCGACTATCAGCCGACTTTATGTACATATACCATCATCAGAGTCCCACAAGATCCCAGACTGCAACCAAAAGAATAACTTTCCGAAGATGAAGGAAAGGTCGCCAACCTTAGTTGATGCTTCACTAGAGGTGGCGCACCCCAAAGGTAGCGTGAGAAACGTTAATCAAAACTCTTTCACATGAGACATCAGGGACTTCAACGATCCCACACACTTCAAACCACCATTTATGACTCATGACTTACATTATTGCTAAACAATTTTAGTGGTATGCATCTGAATTAATCATCCGCTAGAATGCTTTGGTCACTAACTTCATTGAAAAATTGAAGGTCCACATTCATCGATCCAAGGACATCATATAACTCATTTCAGTTATACAGAAGTTCGGTGAGACCCTGCATGCATTCATTGAAAAATTCAACACCATTGTTGCATCGATAGATTGACCTGAACCGTTTATGGTATTGATGGCAGCCGTATCCGAAATTCTGTATAATCTGGACTTTAAGTTCTCTCTGCAACGAGACCCACCAAGAGGCCTTGGCGGATTCATCTCTCAAACACACCTCAATATTTTTCTACCAAGAGATTTGCCTAGAAACTTCCTGAGACGACAGGATCCTGCAACAATATGGTGCCAGCATCGAAATGATGGTCTCAATGTTTTCATGACAAAGGATGGAGAACCATCTAACTCTTGAATTAATAAAGGCAAGGGAAGAGCCCTAGAAAAAAATGATAGGATTGTGCAATTCTAGAGAGACCCAATTTTATTAACCAAGTTTGTTAAGCTCAATAGAACCAAGTAAGAGAAGCAGACTCAACAAAACTGTGATAACTATTCCAAGCTGCTGAAGCACTGACTTGACCCAACCCCCATCGATGCTGGGGCATAAGCACTGACTTCGCCTGCCCTCCACTGACGTTAGGAACACGAGCTTCAACTCACAAGACTGACTTTGAACATAACCCTGACTTGATGCATGACTCAGAACATACACACTATATCTTCGTAATATGACATATTCGTCTTGACCATTCGAGTGAGGCAACTAACGAACCAAACATGACTTCAAAGAATTGATCCATAACTACATCGAATGGATAATATGGAGAACTCTCCAACTACCTTACATTTGTAATGATGTTACGAGCACTTGTTTATATGATTTCAATGACGTCCCTTGCTGATTTGCATATGATCATGAAACTATGAAAGGACCTGGAATGGTCGTGGATTTCTTTTAATATGATCTGATTTCTATCATGATGCCGGGATGGCCCCAAGACAAGTGTGAATGACAGATTCATGTACCAATTCTGATGTGATCTGACCTAGCAGTCCAGAAGCTAGTTTAAAGTTCATAGATTCTTCTACTGCCCCATGACTTAGACAACTACTTCATACATTGACTTGTGTTTAAGAGAAAGTTTGACTCGACCATGCGCTTGAATTGCGTAAGATGGCGACGTCTTTGGACAATGGCCTATGTGAAAAAGCATATTCGGGAGAAAACTATCCAGTACAACTTATGATGAAGAACCTTACCTCTTGATTTGATGAGGTTTAAAAGGTTACTTGGCCATCTTGACTACTCCGGCCATAGAGTTTGGCCCGATAAACACCCACGGAAGCGGTGCAACACGTGACGAGCAATCAATACAACGAAGAGTTGAAATATCAAAATTGCTCAAGAGGACACACCAATTTGATAAAGCCCTCTTTGGGACAGATAACGTTCCAGAGGAATTCAGCTCAACTTATTCAAAGCACATCTCATCTTCGATAAGATGTACTTTGGGGGAAAAATGTTAGCCTGTTTTGTGACCAAACCGCCTAAAGCTAAGAACTCAAGTATGAACTGGCAGTGATTACATTCGCTTGGATGAAGTGGCAGGACCTTGGGTAAACTTGGCATTTCATGTATGTGAGGCCGATTTGGATTAGGATATTTGGGTCGGATAGATCCTTGGCTCGAATAGAAGTCACATGACTTCGTCAGCTTGGCGTTTTATCAGTTTGAACTAGACCAGGTCAGATCTCAACCCTCACCCACCAATACATCAAAACACCATTGGATCGGGTCATATGGACCCAACTTGGATTGGATCGGATCTCGATCTCACGTACAATAGTAGATGAAGTACCGGAACACAAGTACTGTATTGGGTTGGGTCGAGATGGAGGGACCCGATCCACCTGGAACGATTGCTGCACACAACCAAGTGACTTGTCAAAACGAGCATTAGTTCGGATTGGAGGAAACCGATCTGTTCCCCTTTTTGCCTGTTTCCCTGGAGCAGTTAACAAATCAAATGAAGCTCATTTTGCCACTTTCTCCACTACCTGCGAGTTTCCCTCTGATGTTGCCATGTGGCGACTCAACCCTAACCAACGCTATGCCTATAAATACATGTTCATGCACCATTTTAGAGGACTTTTTAGCCTTAAGGAGGCTCTATATATTTCGAACATGGCTGCCAATGAAGAATCTCCATCTTCTTCAATAAAAATCAATGGATTCGGAAAGCATTAATCGTTGTAATTGAGGGCTTGAGTGTCTATACTCATTGTAATTGTAATTTCTGAATGAGTTGAGAAATTATGAAGTGGATGTAGGCTCGTTAATGTTGAACCACTAAAAACATCGTGTCTATGTTTGATTTTCTGTGTTTTAGATCATTACTCTTAACAAATCCTATTCAGTTGGGTGTTAATGCCATTTTTTGGTCTAACAATTACATACTCCTTAATTGCTTAATAGAAACAGGATGATCCCAATAAAAATATAATGGTAGTTTTGGGTGTAATCTAGTAATGGGTTTTAATCCAAACTAGATTATCCGGTACCTAAACAGAAATAACGGGTGTTAGCCCAAACAGAAACACATGTACCCCACAGAAACAGACATGACTAGATGTAACCTATTTACTACCCTTATTCGATCAGCTCCCTATTTCGTAAATACCCTGTGTCGTCCCTACAGTAGGGTGTATTAATTCCTAAAGTGGCAACCTACAGAAGGAAACATACCTATTTACTGGAGCTACAGCGACTTATTTTCCCAGATGCAGGCCGTACTCATGCACGCACATGAGTCCGTTGGAAACCCGCCAGTAAACACCTCCTCTAAGATGAACCTCTTATAATCAGTTCAGTAAGCATGTCCTGACCTCTACCAAGTGCGGGGTCCCCATTTAATACCAGAATGGGTTACTGACTAATATGGGTCCCACACAATAGTTGACACAAGCCAACCCTTACAGATCTTGTGTCCCCAACTAACTAGGATTTTGATAGGTTATGCCTAACAGATTTAACATATTCACATAACCCCCTATAGATTTACATGTTAAACTTCAAAAGTTAACGGGTCAATATAACCCCAACATATTCAACAGGTTAAGTTTTCTAAATTAACAGGTTCGTATAACCCTTACAGATTTAACTGGTCTGCTTAACCCCACCGATTTAATAGGCTTACTTAACCCCATAGATTCAATAGGCTCATACAATCCCTATAGATTCCACTAGGTTAAGTTTTCATCTTTATTACGATATTCAATTATGGCTAAAATGTTCTGGACCTCCCATATTAGGCCTACAACTTGTGTACGCTGGATATGCCAGTCGGTTCTGGGCAGACTTCTTTCATAAGTTGGGCTTAACCTCGTGTCATAGCACGTCTCGTATTTGTGCACTTAAACCTCTCACATTAGATTCACCAGTTGCAGTCGTTTGATATGCCGGTCGGTTCCGGGCAGACTTCCATCGCAAGTGCAATCTAACCTCGTGTCATAAGTGTCATTACAGTTTCTAATTACTGTAATTCTAGGCATTTCAATTATTAATTAATTATACTTATGTTTTATAGGTATCCATGCCTCTTTTCCCCCAATTATGTTCATAACTAATTATATGCCCAAATTCACGTTCATAAACATTTAGTTATGCCAAACTTTCTATTTACAAATTATGTCCAATTTATACCCTTTTTCCCCTCGTTCCCATTTTAACATATTCACATAATTTAACGTCATGCCTAGTCCAGAAAGTAGTTAGGCTTAGGCTACTATAAAAGGGACAGGGTGACAGAAATGATTATTCTAACGAGATTGACATAAACATAAGGTGGTATAATCATATAACGACATAATGATAAGACGGACATATATATGAACGGATCTAGTGAACATGTGATATTAGAATCAATCTTAACATAATAGGGATGCCATAACTAGCATGATAAGATCTAAATAATAACTTAGATGTCAAACTAATAATAGATCCTATTTAACCATAATATGATAGGAATAAGGTAATCTAAACAGTGAAAACTTGGTAGACTTTTCATGACGATTAGGTGAAAGTTTAGATCTAAATCTAAAGCAAGTCCAACTAATGACCGATCCAAAAAACCACGACATGACAAATACCAAATGATCTAAAAAGTGAATTAGATCCATAATCAAAACTAGATCTGACATAAATAAGGTTAAGATCTAAAATAACCACAACATGATATGTAACAACTCAGAAAATCAGAACCAATTTAAAATTTATTTTAAGGAAATTTTAACAGAAAATGCGTCAAAATTTAAAAATTCGATTTTTTAAATTAGAATATAACCCTTAAAAATAGAGATTTTGTAAACGACCTCCATTTTCGATGAAACCACTTTGGTTGGATCCGGAATGTCAATTTATTGCTAGGTTTAAAATTCCATAATTTGTGGAATTAATATGTGAGCGTGGTAAATTAAAACGCATTTGGTAATTTTAGTTTGAATGGGATCGACCAGAAAAAGGTCATTTTTCAAACTTCTCCAAATTCGACAATATCAGTTTTGTTGGGACCATATCATCCAAACATAGCTGGATTTATTTTTCGGGAATTTTTGGAATCAGTATATGTCCCCGACAAATTGAAATGTACGTTCAAATTGAATATCAAATGTTTTATATTTTAATTTTGAGAATAACTAATTGAAACAATCGAATGGGCTTACAAAACATGTTCCATTTTATCCGGAATGGAGGTATTTAGTTAGGAGCGACAGTCATTGGATTTGATTTGGAGTTCGTATGGATAAATGGGTATTTTTGGAATTAAAGAAATTAAAAATAATTTAATATAGATCAGTCAATAGAAATTCCCCAACCTTAATATTCATTTCAACAAAAACCCGTAACCCCTTAATATCGAACGGCAGCTCCCTTTCAATTCTTTCTCCTCAAATAACTCTCCATCCCCTCGATGAAATCGATTTCTCCTTTAGAAAATTTTGTAGATCTCAGTCCCACCTTCAAATCCATATAAGTTTTGTCCCTTATCATTGCGTATTTTTCGAGAATCACCTCCATGATGTTGCCCCGTTCATCTCCAGTCTCCTCCGCCATGCAACCACTGAGCTCAACACCACCACCTGAAGTAGGCGTGCCTCTCCTTGCTCTTCGACGTGGCGCAGTCCAATCGTCCACTCGTGCAACGGATTGAACGCAAATTGAAAATCTAGTTTTGAATCAAACTGAAAGGTAACGACCTGTTTATTTTAAAAGGTTTTCAACATTTAAAAGCGTTGCAATGTTGAATTTAATTGTAAAAATCATATCTTTTTGATACAATGTCGAAATCCGATGAGATAGGAAGCATTGCAACCGTGACATCGTACACTACATTCTCGAAGTGACCAGAGATATTTTAGAGCTAGCCATCAATTAAGGAGTGAAACCCAATGTGAGATTTCTAAATTCAAATAAAATGGAGAAAAATATATTAGGTTGCAGAGGAGCTTAGTAGCTCCCGACACTACTTTTTATTAAACCATGGATGATCGTGTGATGGTTGTGATGTGAAATTGAATGTGTTTGTGGTAAATTCATTGTGTTGTGAAAATGAATTGTATTGTGGAAATCATTGAAAGGAAATTGTTGTTATTCTACAAGGCCTAGGTTAGTAGAGGAGCGTGCTCAGACACAGTGCCGGCGCTAAATACCCTGCCGTTGTAATGTAGAAATTTTCTGAAATGAACTATATAAAATAGTTGTGGTTTGAAATAAATTGATTTAGCAAAAAAATAACAATTTTATTGTATGCATGAACCATTGAAAATATTCATGTTTGAAATAAATTGTTTTAATAATAAAAATAACATTTTTATTGTATGTATGAACCACTAAAATTATTCATGTTTGAAATAAATTATTTTAACAATAAAAATAATATTTTTATTGTACGCATGATCCACTGAAAATATTCATGTTTGAAATAAATTGTTTTAATAATAAAAATAACATTTTTATTGTATGTATGAACCACTAAAAACATTCGTGTTTGAAATAAATTGCGTTAACAATAAAAATAACAGTTTTATTGTATGTATTACCACTAAAAAAATAGTCATTGGTTGAAATAATTATTTGAACATTAAGAACATCATTTTTATTGTGATAACAAACTATATAAAATAGTTGTGTAGTGGAGTAAATGTTTGTTCATTGAAAATATTATTTTTAACATGTATATGAAGTGTTAAAAATAACCAAGTGTTGAAATAAATGTTTGTTCATTGAAAATATTATATTTTAACATGTATATGAAGTGTTAAAAATAACCATGTGTAGAAATAAATGTTTCTTCATTGAAAATATTATTTTTAACATGTATATGAAGTAGGGGTGTTACGGTTAAGGCAACCGTCAATTTTACCTCCAACCGTAACCGCAACTGTTGTTGACGGTTGACAAATTTTATAACCGTTACCGTAATCGTGTAACCGTTACCGCAACCATTACTATAAATTTACATTGTTATCCATAAATAACTCAAGTTTTAACATTAATTTTAATAATTAGTTTATTTATCTATGAAACAAACCATCTATGTGCATGTTGGCTATAAATAAAGATGCAAATAATTTATGTATATATATGTTATTTCTCAAGCTTAAGTTATTGAAAAACATATTTTTTAATGAAATATTACAAAAATAAATCATGTGCGATTGGTACGGTTTACCATGGTTATCAAAATCCACAACCGTCACCATCACCGTTACCGTAGTAGGCGACAACCGTGTGAACGGTTAGTGCGTTTCGGCGGTTGAATGATCCAACCGTAACAGCCCTAATATGAAGTGTTAAAAATAGTCATGTATTTAAATAAATATTTGTTCACTAAAACTATTATTTTTAGCGTAGATATGCATATATATATATGCATATATATATATATATATACACACATATGCTAAACAGGTAAATGAATTGGTTGTTGAGTAGAGAAATATATTGCGTGCCAGACAAATAGGTAAACCCTAATGAGTTAGCTGTGCAATTTTATTTATTATACAAACTCCTGTGAATGCCATTAGATGCGATGTGCTGGTTGTTCTGTGTGAGATTATAAACAACGCCATAGGATAGTAATAATTAATTTTGAACTTCACTACATGGCATACTTCGTGAAGACTACATACTCTACCATATACCATATAAGCATTTGGAGCTTATGTGATGAGGTTGGGATTACCATACGGGCAAGACGCTCGTATGGCGAGGATTAAATTACATGTTGAACTGAGGACTGATATGGACTAAATAAAATATATCGATAAATGGCAGGATTAATAAAAACCCCCACAAGGGTCTAGTGTTAACAATAATTCACGTCTCTCCTGTTTTTAGATACGACACATGGATTATTTATTTTCCAACACTGGACAGGGTGACGAGATTTATCTCTGGAGTTATAATCTTTACATACTCCCTTGGGAATAGAATAGGTCACTAAAAATTGTGTATGTTGTTTCTGGATTTATTGGGTGTGTAATACGGCCCAATAAATTTACAAACCCCTCACCGTATAAAGGAGGTTATAGCGAATTTTTTTAAAATTTAAAGGCTTTAGCCAAATATTTGAAGTGAAAACAGTTTGGAAATCATCGAATGAATTATATATATATATATATATATATATATATATAAATTAAAATAAAACAAATCGCGTGCGGTAGTTCGCGTTTTAGAATCGTAACTTTAAACGATTATACTGAGAGACCTAACCGTCGGATTTTCCCAAAACTGAAACTGTTGGGTTCGCTTTGGAAAGATCTTTCCAAAGATATAAATTTTTTTAAGATCCGATGGTTAGATTTTTAGAAATGTGTAATTCAAATATGAATAAAAACAGCGCCAAGGCCGCGTAATGAGCTGAAGCATTGTTTAATTAAAATGGGCTATTTTTATATAAATAAAAATAGCGATAAATCATTATAAAATATTATAAACGATGTGGAATGGAAATAAACCGATTTTACTTGGTTTATTATATATATTGATGGTTAGATGTATTTGACATGAAATTATAATAATGAATTGAAACGTGAGTGTCAAATAATCTAACCAAGGAAAGAATTGGTTTGAATTCTGTATATACGTGGATTATTTGAAAAGGCCAAGTTAATTCTCATTTCAAATAATCAAACGACTACTAAAAGTCGATGATACGAAGACAGTGTAAGACCGATAAACTTCACATTGAATGGATGGCTACTGATGCCTTTGATTGGAGTTGCTTCCTTGAAAGGGTTTTAGTGATTGTAGTCCGAACGTATTTGTTGATTGTTCGGATGTGCGAGGGCCTCTCTCCTGTATTGGACATATGGGACAAGGAATAAGGTGCCTCCTGTTTCATTCAGGCCTAGAACGGACTTGTAAATGGATGTGTGTCTGACATTGGATTTCATAATGTGTTGACTGATTTACATTAAATATATATCAGTTTGGTGGCGGAGAATTTATTCTCTTGCTTAACACCCTTCTCTGAAACGTACAAGCTTAGAGGTTATATATCGATAGATATCAGTTGCATGGCATGAATTGTCAGTGTGGCATGCCGAGATGCAAATGAACAAGGCTTTTGTTGAAAAGAAGAGCTTTATGGTTGATGAACAAAGCACGACTTTAAATAGCATAGCTTTGTGTATAGCATTAATTCGCGAGCCTCACACCCCAGTATGAACCAGAAACGGGAGAGGACCTCAGGGAGGACATGCGTTTCCTTCTGCTAGGAGTGGTGTAATGGTATGGAGCCCAGACATTTTTACTTATGTGGATGATGGAAAGTGAGGCATCTTGGATATATCGGTCACTACGTGGTCGATGGATGGTATAGTCGATATATTGACCAGATTTACGCCCCATAGGGCGGGGAAACATATTGTTCAGAATTATAATCCACTAACGTAAGTGTGGACCATCCCTGACGCACCAACGGTCAATTCGTTTTGATCCTGAGGCTCGGGCTAGATAATCCCGGATTCAGTAAGGATGATCCCTGGTTCATGAAGGAAATCCAATTTCCAATACGTGACATTGTGCAGTTTCGATTGTAAACCTATCTATGGCGACATGATATATGGTACCCATGTCGTCTATGGTTGATACATTATGATTGAAATTGTTTTTGAAACATATAGACACTAATAGTAATATCAAATGATTTTATTTTATATGTATCAAGCATATTTTGGCCATTATAAGGTAAAACTCTATCCTTCGGCTTGCGTTGCATTGTGTGATGGGACATGAGTCTTATAATGGCTTCATTTTTCTAAAAAGCATTGCATTGTTTAAATGATTTGTTTTATTTCATGCACTGGCAATCCAATAGAGTAAACCCATTCCGTGTTAGCGGCGTGGTCTTATGATTGACCTTATTATTAAATAGGTTAAGTAAGATTTCTCATACCAATCCCATGAGTGATGTAACGACCCAGATTTTTGAACAGTTATTTTAAATATTTAGTATGGTTTTAAATACTGAATTTATAATATAAATGGTATTTTATTTGGTTATCGATTAAATAATCGAAATATGATTTATTTTGATAATTATCGAAATACGAGAACTAAAAAATTTAATTCAAAGGTAAAATTGAATCGAAACGGTTCAGATGATCAATATATATATACGATTTAAATATGAACGATGATAATAGAAATTTATTGTTGAAGAATTTATTTGTTTTGAATTTAAATTGATTTAATATGGCTATTTTAAACATACGTTCAAATTAATTTGTATAATCTATTTCGTTGAATTCAAAATAGCGTTATAACATTATTACGACGGTCGGTACGCTAAAATAGCGGTTCATGATTTTTAATTATGAACCCCGATTGTTGAGTCAAGGAATTCAAGATGTTTTGATCAATGACAAGGAGAAATTCAAGATCGACAAAAAGAAGAGATTCGATGGTATTCAATGTTAGAGGTTGATTATTTAGTGTTTATTTGAGTTATATTTGTTAAAATCTATCCTCAAATAATCATATACCTCGATGTTTTTTGAATATATATGTGAATATATGTATCCACATTCATTGTGCATACTGCCTGAAACAGGTCGAACGGTTTCATTCTGGACGGTCGACCGTTTCTATACAGAATGCACAATGAACGTGCACACATGTATATAACGTATATATATTCAAATACCAGTCTATTGGTCATTTTTTACCAGCCCACTGGTCTACGAACTGAAGCCATCTTTTCGAATAGATACCCTATTTCATCAATGGTTATGATCCTTTCTTTTCACCAAAAATCATCTCTATTCATTGCTTCTCTTCACCAATGATTACATCTCTCCATCCTCTATAAAAGCAATATGAAATCATCATTTTAATTACAACAATTCTTTCTATTCTTGCTATCTAAGTGTTGATTTAATTCTTACTCTTTAAAAGCATTCAAAAGCTCACTATTCTCATATATCGTTATTTGAATCCTTGAATATATATATATATATATTATTCTTTAGATTCAAACAATGATAACATCTTCCAAATCTTCATAATATCAAAATCATATTTGAGGATAAGATTATAGGAAGGTTGTACAAGAATTGACAAATTCGTGTTATTAAGAACACACATTGTCAAACTACAAGTTTATATCTTGTTTGAAGTCCTCGGTGTTGTAAGAGGCGAGTTGTGAAGTCCTCGTGTTGATAGAGGCGTGAAATCCCATTCGGCTGCTCGGGTGTTGTGAACCTATTTTCCTCAGGGTTAAGTGAGGATAGTGTTTAGTGAAATTCCAGATAGGAGATCTGGGACTGGACGTAGGACGGTGCTCCAAACCAGTATAAAAATCCCTGGTGTGATTTTTCTATTACTGCATTTACTTATCTGTGATATTGCTACTGTGGGAACTTTCTTAGTATATATCATACATTCCGCATATCCATATTACTGATCCTGCCTAAAGTCGTCTATCGACACTTTCAATTTGGTATCAGAGAAAGGTTATCTCATAACCGTAACACAGTTATTTGATATATTCTAGTAATATGGCAAATAACGCAAGCACTAGTAACACCACTTACACAGAAGGTCAGTCAACACAAAGACCTCCTTTCTTTAATGGCCTAAACTATAACTATTGGTCAACACGTATGACTTTTAATATGCAATCAACAAGTTATGACGCTTGGAATGCTACTCAGAAAGAAATAGTCAATCCAATAACTGAGTATGCAGAATGGACAGCTGCTGAGAAAACCGCAGTTGCTGTAAATGCAAAAGCAATAAATATGTTGTTTTGTGCATTAGACCAAAACGAATATAACCATGTTAGTATCTGTACCTCTGCATATCAAATTTGGCAAACGCTAAAAACTACTCATGAAGGTACTAACAAGGTTAAACAAGCAAAAATAGCTTTGTTGAAAAGTCACTTTCAAAATTTCAAAATGAAGCCGAATGAAACAATCAATGAGATGTATTCAAGGTTTCAAACCATTCATCATGCTCTTATCGGTTTAAGACAAAAATATTCTGATTTTGATGTAGTTTCAACAGTCCTACTTTCACTGACTAATGAATGGGAAGGAAAAGTATTAGCAACAGAAGAAGCTAATGATATTTCCACCATGAAGCCAGATGAATTGATAGGAAATCTTATGTCCTATGAAGCTAACTTGCAGGCTCGAAAAAAACAAAAAGAAGAAAAGAAAAATGTAGCTTTTCATGCTGAGAAAGATGAAGACGTCTCAGATTCCGAAGATGAGGATCTAGCATTCATTGCAAAATGATTCAAAAAATTCTTAAAGCAACGAAAAGCTAGTCGATACAACAGAAATTCGGATCAAATAAGCCGTCATCATCAAATGTAGAATGCTTTAACTGTCATAAGAAGGGACACATTTAAAAGGATTGTCCAGAACAAAAGAAGAAGACAAAAAATTACAAGTTCAAACACAAAAAGGACAAGTCAAAGAAACGGGCATTCTCAATGACATGGGATGATTCAGACTCATCTTCATCTGATAGTGAAAGTGACTCAGACAATGAACAAGCTAATGTATGCTTTATGGCTAAAGAAGATAAGGTACAAATTCCGACTTTTGAAGAAGTTCTAGATTTAAATGCTGAGTTAATGTATAAATTTAAAGATGTAAAATGACAATGCAAGCAAGCTCAAGTAGAATTTGAACGAGATATGTTAAAAGACGAGAAGAAAATATTAGAGGAGGAACTTGAAAAAGCTCAAGAATCATCATCTAATATTGATTCTCAACTATCTCTTTTGAGTCAAGAAATCGAAACTCAAAAAGAGAAAAATGATGCTCTAACTACCGAAAATCATGAGATTAAGGCAAAAGCCAAGATGTTAGACCTTGAAAAAGCTAGTTTACAAACAAAGTTAGACGACATTACTCAAAATGTTTCTAACTTTAACAAAGGTCGAGAAAATTTGACAAAAAATATTAAAAGTTCACAAACTGCTAAAATAAACAAGGTTTGGGATATAAGAAACAAGTTATCAAGAAACATCTTGGTAAAAGAAAAAGGATAAATAAGGAAGTATGAGAAACTAAAGCTAAGAAAAATCTTAGTTTATTATATTCCAAACCAAAACCGATTGGGAAATTTCAAAAGAAGAATGTCAAATCTATAAAAATGTGGGTTCCTAAAACAAATAAAAATTTGATTAGGAACAAGTACATTCAAATTTTTTTGAGTTCTGTGCATCATAATCCAAATTATGTATATAAAGGGGATACCGGACCCATATGGGTTTGGACTCCTAAGGCCTAACTCTTAGGACCCTATATAAAGGTGGGTACCATGGACTTAATTTTATTTTTTGCAGGTTCCACTTAAAAAAAAAAAAGAAAGTGGATACTAGACAGTGGTTTCTTGAAGCATATGACTGGAGACAAGAGCTTATTAACAAATATCACTTATTCGGATGGTGGCTCAGTCACTTTTAGAGATAATTCAAAAGGCTATATCATCGGCAAAGGCGATGTGAGCAATTACGGTACATCAAACTTACCTCTTATTACTAATGTTATGCTAGTTAGGAATTTGAAACATAATTTACTAAGTATCAGTCAATTGTGCGACAAAGGTTTTATCATTTCTTTTTCGGACAATAAATGTTGTATTTTAGATAAAGATCGAAATATAGCTTTTGAAGGATATAGAGACAGAAAAATCTATATTCTGAATATGAATACCAGTCATAATTCAGATATGTGTCTTGTAGCAAATGATAATGATCCATGGCTATGGTACAAACGTTTCTGTCACATAAACTTCGGAACTATTGACAAGCTAGCCTAGAATGATCTAATTAAAGGACTACCCAATGTAAGCTTTAAGGTTGATAATCTTTCTGATGTCAATTAGGAAAATTGACCAAATCGTCTTTCAAATCCAAGAAAGTCATATTAACGTTACAACCATTGGAGCTATTACATATGGATTTATTTGGACCAACACAGGTTCAGTCAATAAATCATAATCGATATGTGTTTGTAATTGTTGACGATTACTCTCGATATACATGGGTAATTTTCCTGAAAAACAAAAGTGACACTTTCAAACATTTCAAATCCTTCGTCAAAAGAATTCAAAAATCAAAAGGGCTTAAAGTTAAAAACATAAGAAGTGATCATGGCGGAGAGTTCGAAGATAATGATTTTGAAATTTTTTGCACAAAGAAAGGTATAAATCATAATTTTTCGTTTCCTAGAAATCCACAACAAAATGGAGTTGTAGAACGAAAAATCGGACTTTACAAGAATGTGTAAGAACATTATTAAATGGATCCACTCTACCAAAACATTTTTAGGCAGAAGCTGTTGCAACTGCGTGTTATGTTTTGAATCGTGTATCTATTCGACCTCTGACCAAAAATACATCCTATGAGCTATTTAATCAAAGAAAACCAAATATCTCGTATTTCAAAGTTTTCGGTTCTAAATGCTTATTTTAAATACGAAAGACCATCTTGGAAAATTTGATTCCAAATCCGATGAAGGTATATTTGTCGGATACTCGGAACGAAGCAAGGCCTATCATATATTTAACAAGAGAACTAAAACTATTGAAGAATCACTTCATGTTTCTTTTGATGAATTCTTTAAATCATCTCATATCGTATCAGATGATGAAGAAACCATAGTCACTGATAATCCTGTCATCACGAATAACGACTCTGACTCAGAAATTGTTGACGATATCCCTCAGCCTGCTGTGATACCTTCTCCACCAAGATTTAGATCTCCTCCGAGAATTCTAAGAGATCATCCAGTTCAAAATGTTATTGGAGAAGTAACATCACAAATTAGAACAAGAAGTCAACTAAATCAAATAGGTCATGTCGCATTCCTTTCAAATATCGAACCTAAGAATCAAAAAGAAGCTGCTACTGATGATTACTGGATCATTGCCATGCAAGAAGAACTAAATCAGTTCGAGCGCAATGATGTCTGGGAACTTGTTCAAAGACCGACTGATCAGTCAGACATTGGTATGAAATATGTCTATAAAAATAAGGATGACGAACAAGGAAATATAACCAGAAATAAAGCAAGATTAGTAGCACAAGGATATAATCAGGAAGAAAGTATCGATTATGAAGAAACCTTTGCTCCCGTAGCTCGCTTAGAAGCTATTCGAATTTTACTGTCCTTTGCTTGTCATCATGATTTTAAACTTTATCAAATGGATGTCAAAAGTGCATTTTTAAATGGATTTATCAAAGAGAATGTATATGTCGAACAACCTCCTTTGTTCGTACATGAGAAATATCCTGATCACGTATATAAACTTAAGAAAGCTTTATATGGATTGAAACAAGCACTTCGTGCTTGGTATGAACGATTAAGAAGCTATCTTATCGATTCTGGATTTCAAATTGGTAAAGTTGATCAGACTCTATTCATTAAACATTCTCAAAAAGATATATTAGTTATCCAAATATATGTAGACGACATTATCTTTGGTTCAACAAACGACGAACTTTGCAAAGAGTTTGCAAATATTATGACCAAAGAATTTGAAATGTCTCATATGGGAGAACTATCGTATTTCCTTCGTCTTCAAATCAAACAACTTTCTAACGGTATTTTTATTAGTCAAGAAAAATAGTGTGGAAACTTAGTCAAATGCTTCGGTTTAGAAAATAACTCTGGTAAACCAACTCCTATAAGTACGACCACACATCTTGAAAAAGATGAACATGGTAAGAATGTTGACCAGAAGTTATATAGAAGCATGATTGGTTCTCTCCTATATCTTACCGCGAGTCGTCCTGATATTATGATGAGTGTTTGTTTATGTGCAAGGTTTCAAGCTAATCCTAAAGAATCACATTTACGAGCTGTAAAACAAATAATACGACATCTTAATAACACCAAAGACTTTTGGTCTTTTCTACCCCAAATATTGTCCATTTGAATTAGTATCGTATAACGATGCTGATTTTGGTGGCTCTCGCACGGATAGAAAGAGGACAAGTGGTACGTGCCATTTTATTGGAAAATCACTTGTCTCTTGGTTTAGTAAGAAACAAAATTGCGTTTCATTCTCGATATGTGAAGCTGAATACATATCAGCTGCTCTAGCTTGTACTCAAGTTTTATATATGCAACAAACACTTCGAGATTTCGATATTCATTTATCAAAGTCCATCATATATTGTGATAACACAAGCGCAATCAATTTATCAAAAAACCCAGTCAATCATTCCCGAATAAAGCACATAGATATTCGACATCATTTCTTAAGAGATAATATTGAAAAAGGAACAATATGTCTTGAATATGTCCAGACTGACAACCAATTATCAGACATTTTTACCAAGCCTCTACTCGAATCTAGTTTTATCTCTTTACGTAGAGAGCTCGGCTTGATTTCTAGAAACGAACTTGGTGTATAATATATATAAATATATATATATACACACTATTGAGTTCTTCTCTAGCCGGTACATTCATTTGTTTTTTAACTTAGCCAATTAATAGTATTTTACTATTATAAGCAATTCATTTTGAGCTTTACAAACTTTGAGTGGTTCATATTCTCTGAATGCATTTGTTCCATTACTTCCTACTTCGTAAAAGCTATAAATACATACTCCTTCTTATTGTTTTCTGTATCACTTTCTTAGTGTCTAGTTTTAACATTCATACACAAGTCCTTATACTCTTATGGCACACATATGTGAAGAATGTGCTCAACCGTCTCACATCTCGGTCTCTAGCTCCGAACCGGAGGAGTCCTACTCTCCGGAAACACCGAAGAGTAGACCGGAATGTTCGCATACTCCTAGACATACACCCAAACCCAAACGAGCTAAGAAAGCACTATTTTGTTCTCTGGGTACGAGAGAGAATATCAATGAAATTCATCACTACCAGATACATCAGTTGAATCTCCAGCGTCAACTGCATTATGAACAAAAACTCACATCTGATCGTTTTACTCTCTTAGAACGAAGGCGTCATTTTTCTGTAGCACGGATAGACATGGGGTACATGAAACAATACCAATGCCACACCCTCCATCTACATTTCGAAGTCCTAACTCATGGGACCGTAATTATGCGAGAAATGAAGGATAAAGAGAAAATTGGTCGCCATGGACGCCGAGAGTTTCGAATATTCAAGAAAAATCTGAAGACAAGTCATATACCTCTCATTAAGTTATATCGTTTTTAAAACGTTTATGTTGCAAAATAATTTTTTAGTTTTAATTCTTATTTCTTTATTTTTTTCATAATCTTCGTTCAAAATTCATGTTGAGTTGAAATAAATTAAAGTTCTCTATTTTCAAAATTTTCAGAAACCAGAAAAACAAGCATACACAGGAACGGTCGACCGTTTGGAATAGACCAGTCGATTGATAAAGGTCTCTGGAAATGTTTATTTTGTTGAACCGGCCGACCGCCTGAAAACTACCAATCGACCGTTCATTTCTCTGGAATTTTTTTTTCAACTCAAAAGTACACCAATCGACCGTTTATAATCCACCGGTCGACAGGTAATGTTCTCTGGAATTTATTACCCCCAGGAACCAGTCGACCGTTTTTAATCGAACGGTTGACCGACAAAGTTCTCTGGAACTTATTTACCCAGGAACCAGTCGACCGGTCCAAAAATAACGGTCGACCGATCATGCGTTTTTTCAGTTTTCCCTCTCCAAATCGACATGTCGAATCATTTTTACTACATCCTTTCACTAATTATTTATTCATCTCCTTCTCTAACTTTTGAAAAACCAAAAACCCCCAAATCAATTTCTTTTTTATGGCACCTCCTCAAAAGAAACCAAAAAATCATCCTCCACTCCACTTCAACCCATAGACGCTAACATCAAACAATGGCTCGTGGATCCTATTGCAGTGAAACGATGGAATGCTATGATGGATTACACCATTCACGAAGGCTCTTTCATAGATTTATCTGCTTTTATCCTCTATGATGTTGTAGAATTGACGGTTAAGGCTCGTATAAAATCACTACTTACTTTTGATAAGAACAACATAGAGATTAATCATATTATGATTAGGTTGTTCTATGCTAATCTTAACCTACAGAAATTCAAACCAGAGAATGCTTCTAATTGTCTTTGGTCCGTAGTTTGTGGTCATCATGTTTTCATTTCGAAGGAAAGAATGGCTATGGTTCTCGGTTCACCTAATAGTGGTCAAGAATTTTCTTTTGATTTCTGTACAGTTCACACTCATGATAGAATCAATCATCTTTTTATCGAGGATCATTAAACGAGTACCAAGGCGATTAATTTACGACCCATGGCTCGAGTTATACATCATGTTCTTACACGATCTTTAATGCCAAGGGTTGGTAATTTTGACGCGGTTTATAAAGAAATTTTCAAAGCACTTTATGCGATCTATGGAGATATTGAGATAAATTGGATAAACATGATTTTCAACGAGATTCTGCTTGTGAATGACCGCACAAGGCCACACTTATTTTACAATGAATATATTATGCGGCTATTACTCGATTGTGGAGTAAAATCTTGTGAATCTAAAATCTCCAAGACAAAGCGCATTAGTAAAGCAACTCGAAAAAGGATGAAGCTTCCTGACCCTTGTATGAGTATTATTCCTTTTGAGCAACACCAACAACAACGTCCTCAAGAGACCACTTCTTCTACGATTCCCAAACCTAAGCCTGAAGAAGTCAGGCTTCTTGATCCTTCGTCGTCAACTAAGGACTCGCTTGCACAAATTGCACAAAATCAATTCCTTCTAGAAGCTAGACTTAAAAGAACCGACACCAAACTCGACCGTTTGGATACAAAGCTTGATAAACGGTTCTCCAAGCTTAAGTCCTTCTTTGGTACTATTTGTGATGCAATTTCTTGTGCATCATCATCCTCCTCTGCTCAAATACAAGACCCGGTAAAACGTCCCATGCCTCCTACATTTACATGGTCAAAATTTGAGGAAAGCACATCCTTAGGAAACAAAGCCGGACGTGGTCGCGGGACTTACGAGACCGAGGAGGAAGAAGAAGGAACCAACGATGACGACGAATTGGAAGGAGACAAGGATGAAGGACAAAGTAAAGCCATTGATTTGGAATCTACGGAACCCGATTCTCCACCTCACTTGCTTATTATCATTCGCGTTTTATGATAGTATGTTTTAATTTTATGCAAAATTTAAAACCGGCACTTGTATATAAATAGTGTCGTATTTATTTTGGGTGTGCACATCTTAAGACTTTAGGTACTTGACTTTCTTTTGGTATGCTTGGGTTGTATTATATGCTACAATATTGAATGCTTATTGTGCTTTTATAATTTGTGTGATCTCTATTCCTTTTTGTCGATGACAAAGGGGGAGATAAATTTACTAACAATGTGTTTTGCAGACATTTTTTTTAAGTACGTATTTCAGGGGAAGTATACATTCAGGGGGACTAATAAACTCTTTCAGATCTATGTTGTCATCAATCAAAAAGGGGGAGAATGTTGAGTCAAGGAATTCAAGATGTTTTGATCAATGATAAGGAGAAATTCAAGATCGACAAAAAGAAGAGATTCGATGGTATTCAATGTTAGAGGTTGATTATTTAGTGTTTAGTTGAGTTATATTTGTTAAAATCTATCCTCAAATAATCATATATCTCAATGTTTTTTGAATATATATGTGAATATATGTATGCACATTCATTGTGCATACTGCCTGAAACCGGTCGACCGGTTTCATTCTGGACGGTCGACCGTTTCTGGGCAGAATGCACAATGAACGTGCACACATGTATATAACGTATATATATTCAAATACCAGTCTACTGGTCATTTTTTACCAGTCCACTGGTCTACGAACTGAAGTCTTCTTTCCGAATAGACACGCTATTTCATCAATGGTTATGATCCTTTCTTTTCACCAAAAATCATCTCTATTCATTGCTTCTCTTCACCAATGATTACATCTCTCCATCCTCTATAAAAGCAACATGAAATCATCATTTTATTTACAACAATTCTTTCTATTCTTGCTATCTAAGTGCTGATTTCATTCTTACTCTTTAAAAGCATTCAAAATCTCATTATTCTCATATATCGTTATTTGAATCCTTGAATCTATATATTATTCTTTAGATTCAAACAACGATATCATCTTCCAAATCTTCATAATATCAAAATCATATTTGAGGATGAGATTATAGGAAGGTTGTACAAGAATTGACAAATTTGTGTTATTAAGAACACACATTGTCAAACTACAATTTTATATCATGTTTGAAGTCCTCGGTGTTGTAAGAGGCGAGTTGTGAAGTCCTCGTGTTGATAGAGGCGTGAAATCCCGTTCGGCTGCTCGGGTGTTGTGAACCTGTTTTCCTCAGGGTTAAGTGAGGATAGTGTTTAGTGAAATTCCAGATAGGAGATCTGGGACTGGACATAGGACGGTGCTCCGAACCAGTATAAAAATCCATGGTGTGATTTTTCTATTACTGCATTTACTTATCTGTGATATTGCTACTGTGAGATCTTTCTTAGTATATATCATATATTCCGCATATCCATATTACTGATCCTGCCTAAAGTCGTCTATCAACACTTTCACCGATTTATTTGATCAGTGGATAGGATCGATATCAAATCGATATCTATTTAAAAAGAAATAAAAATCTCTTTATTTCAAATCAAAATTTAATTTAAATCAAATCGAATTAAATTTCATTGTACTTATCCTACCCTACCTAGTATAGTACCTCGTGCAGACTACTTCCTTCGTTCCTAAGCTTTCTTCTTCTATAAATCGCTCCTCTCGTTCTAGCTGAAATTGGAAGCTAATACCATATGTAACTCAGCCGATACCCTCATCTTTCCTATAATTAAAATCAAAGGCCAGAAGATAAATCGAAATGGGGAAAATCGAAACCACGGAAAAGAAAATGGGCGCTCCCTCAATTCCTCCCCAAATCAAAACCCTATAATCAAATCGAGTTTGAGGAGCTCGCTGGAAAACATCGCGATGCATCTCCGTTCGACGTCAGGCAAACTCATCTAGGTTTTAAACACGCGATGGCATTGCGTGAGGGGTCTTCGATCAACAGGAGGCCGCCCAGATGGTTCGATGTTTCGTGCGTCATTATGGATCAGACCAAGTCATGAGCTCAAGTTGTATCCCAGATTGACTTCGGCATGATTAAAGTTCAAATCGTGAAAACTTAAACAGCAGTAAGATGGAGGCCAGTATTAAGATGGGTGTTGATCATTTGGTTTGGAGATTTACAGAAATATTGGATGGAAAAAAAGGGGGGCGTTGAAGTCTGTTTAGAGAAGGGCTGCTATCGAGCTCACAGGTGGTGGTTTTTGGGGGTATTCTGGAGTTGCCAGTAAGGGACTGGAATTTACTGTTTATCACTGGGCCCGAGATCCATTTCATGGTGCGAAGTTTTGTGCGATTTGTTGACTGGTGATGTTTGTGGAGAGGGTCAGATCAGAATAGAATAAAATAAAAATAGTAAAGGGGATTAAGGTATTTTTTTAGTAATTCAGAAATTTTAAGGAAATTAGTTTATAATTGATATATGATTAAATGTACATAAATTGGGTTATATAATTGCTAACTTATTAAAGAAAATTAGTTTATATAAAAGGAATTAGTTAGCAAGGGAATAATTGATTTAAAGAGTGTATCTAATTTATACAAGGTTCTGAAATCTTAAGAACAAGACGGGATGGCTCACGACTATGAGTTACTCAAGTTAGAGGTGGTCTGGAATTCGATGGAGTTAGCAAGAATTTAATTTAAATTGGAATGGAGTGCGAATAAATAAAATCACGGTGAGTAAATCGCACTCACCTTTTATTTAGAATTATTTTTATTCATTAAAAATAATTGTTTGATGCTTGTTTGAATGCTTTCTGGTTGATTTAAAAATATTAATTATTGACTATTATATATATTGGTTTGGTGACTGGATTGTTCCTGCAGTATCATTAGCGGATGACCTTACGCCCACGTATATAAGTGGATCACCTTTTTTACCGCGATATCCTACCACGAAGCAGGATGGGTATTACTATGTTGACTAACGTCTGTGGATGCAGGAAAACAGGTTGGAGGAATCCAACTGGATTCCTCAAAAATATATTATTTGTTTGTTTGCTTGACTTCATATATTCATACATGACGTGTTAAAAATAAAATGATTGAAAATTGGGTGATTTAATTGTTTTAAATATCACTAGGCTAAGTCTTAATTTATTTAAAATATCGTGGAAAAGATATTTGAGATTGAAAAGGAAAATTCTATTTCTTAAATAGAATTTGAAATTTGAATGGAATAAAAATATAAACTTGTTGTGAAAAATAAAACAAGTGGTTCCTTTATAAACAAAGTTTATAAATAGTTCTTTTATAAATGAATTTTATAAATGAAGTGAAAAGAATTATCATTGGATAATTCAGAAATAGAAATACATGTGTGAAATTTGAAAAGGGAAATTTATTTTCCCCAAAATTAGAAATATTGTTTTCAAAAGAAATCGAAACCGAGACTTGTTTAAGAACGAATAAAGGAATTCAAATGTAGAATTTAAATATAGAAATTCAAATGGAAATTTAATATAGAACGTGAAATAGAAATTCAAAATAGAATTTGAATATGGGATTCGAATAGAGTTAAAATAGAATTTGAATTCAAAGGAATTCAAATAGGATTTGAATTCAAAGGAATTCAAATGGATTTGAAGAAAGGGAGTTCAAATGAAATTCAAATATAGAGATTTGAAAATAATGGAGTTTAAATATAGAATTTGAATAGAGAATAATGGAATTTAAACTATGGAATTTGAATAGAGAATTCAAATGGAATTTAAACTATGGAATTTGAATAGAGAATTCAAATGGAATTTAAAATATGGAATTTGAATTTAGGATTCAAATAGAAAATTCAAAGGGAATTTGAATATAGAAATTCAAATGGAGTTTGAATATATGAAATTCAAAGGAAAATCAAATATAGAATTTGAACATAGAAATTCAAATGGGATTTGAATAAAGGAAATTTAAATATAGAAATTCAAATAGAATTTGAAAAAAATAGAAGCGAATTGAAATTTGAATATAGATTTTTCAAATAGAAGTAAAATAGATCGGAAATGCTATGCTGAATTAGGACAAATTGATTTGATATATATTAAGAATATATCAGAATGAAGTGGAATTTATTTTAAACGAAGTTTAGAAGTTTATATGTATAATTATAATTAAAACGAACTCGCCGCAGCGCTGTAGTCCGTAAATTGGCGTTTCGAACTTCAATTGAGTATACAGAGCTCAATTGAAGTCGGAATTCTTTAAAACAAGAAACGTCAGGACCGATTTGATAATAGTTTTCTAATGGAGAAGAAAAATCTGGATTTCGTCGAATAGATTTTGAGTTATGTCAAAATCAAATTTTCAGAAATACAGCGCCAGAACCATTATAAAACCATAATGGTTTATTTGAATAAATAAAAGGTTTTAAAGAGAATAAAATCCAAATTTCTATTTAGAAAAATCTAGATTTTGAACTATAAAATATATCGGGACTCAGGTAGAGTAATGAATTGATTTTTGAAACAGAAATCAGATTTTTGATTTTTGAATTGAATTAACTGATTTGAATGGTAATTAGTTAATAAGATTTTGAATTAATATTGGGCTTTGAATAAGTGAATTCGATTTGAAACCTTATATTTGAAATCGAAAAGGAAATTAGGATTGAAACTAGAATTCAAATTTGTATTGAGCAAGATAAATAATTTGTTTGAACATGTTATGTTCAAACAAAGAAGTGAAATAGGCCGAATAGCTAAATTAAGAATAAATGGGCGAAACTGAATTCAAACGATTGGATTGAGTTGAATTGAATTGAATTGAAAACAGGTGAACATGTATTAGACAGGTATGGGATGAAGTATATGAAGATTTTAATTTATGTGCCCGACAAAAAGGTACATGTTTAAATTCATATATGAGGTTTTATGCGCCGTATCGGCAAGCCGCTTGGCTTTTCCTTTTTCTTTTGGATTGGTGAGGACCATGGGAGGCTATTTGAAATATCCCGAAGCTCCCGGTACAAGGGAGGTTATGGCGAATTTTTCCGGGAATTTAAGGAGTGAGAATATTTTAAGAAAATTTTGATAGTTAGAAATCAATATATCAATATATATTGAATTCGATAAGGAAACGAATTTAAAATAGAATATTTTAAACAAAAAGGAAATTGATAGGCTGGTAATAGTAAGAGAAACAGATATACGTTAAAATGAATAATTGGGTTTTTATGGTGTGTTTATTCGAGGTTAGTGGTTTTTCCGTTTTGAAGTTGGGGATGTTTTCAGTTAAGGTCTGGGAGGTAATTTTACCCCAACTTGATTGATTTCATTTTTAATTGATAAATAGCAGGATCCAGTCTCGAAGAGAAGTGTTTGAAAAAGAGTTAGTTGAATAAAATATGTTGGGTTGCTGTAACGATGTTTTACACAGCATTCGTTTTAACCCAAGTGATGGAATTTTTGAAATATAAAAATAAATATTTCTTGAGTATACTTAAAATAGTCAGTAAAAAGATAAGTGATTGAAATTGTTTTCAATTTCAAATAGAATATATTTTCTAAATATAGAAAATAAAAGAAGGTGATATAGGGAAATGTTTGTCCCAACTAGCGGAAGAGATCAATAAGATTTCTGAAAATATTTGGTTAACAAATATTTGATAGGGAAATGAAGAAGTGAATTTATTAATGAAATATTAATTAAAGGCCCAGTGATTTGGTTGATGTTATGGATGAATGGATGGTTGTTTATTTTTCTTCGATAGTTAAAGAACCTACTATCGAAGTGTTTGCCAATATCGTTGTCAATATGGAGAGACCGGTTGGATTATTATCCGTGAACCACTCTGTATTGGCAGTAGCATTGCGAATCAGATTATATGAAGATAATCAAAGACGGAGTGAAGTGCAAGGGCTTTTTCTATTAATAGAAATTGTGCCTTCGGTTTCGTTTAGTCCCAGAACGAACGTATATGGACGAATGTCTGACAAAGTATTTCCAATAATCTAATGGGTTGGTCTGTATAAATATATGTGGTTGTAACGGATTTATTCCCTTAGCATAACATCCAGAATATTTATGCAAATCAATTAGTGATTAACGAATCTGACAATATGGCATTCAAAGTGATTGTGCTATCAAAGAATGGAAAGTAATCGTAGCCTCAGGCCTCAACAACCAGGAAATGACAAAAATCGGGTAGGCAGCATGGCTATGTGGGTCGCTCCCATTAGGATGTATAATCACCTATTTAGAGATTCATTTAATTTCTTAATCTATTCGATGCTGTCCCATTCGGGAAACGGTTGCTGATCCCAACCGTTGGTGATATACATTCGATACACTCAAGCGAAATGAGTGGTCGGTCATGTATGGGCAGGGTTGCAAGATGTTCTTGTTGAACCCTAGTGTATCACCTCTAGAGTACACTGATCGGAAGACGGTTCCATACCTTGTCATGCTGGAAATCCAATCTCCAATAAGCGCCATGCGGTTTTTGATTTTATACTATATATGTAGAGCGTGAGATGCAAGCGTTCTACTATTTGGTTATTGATTTGATGTAGACATTATTATAATATCACTGGATTTTCGTATCAAAGTGTTTTGGATTATAGTAAGGTAAAAACCGTCCATGTTTCTGTGTGGGCTGGTCTTACTATTATCTTTTCCTTTGAATGGATTTTGAAAGTTAAACAAATGGTTTGAGTTTACTCACACCAGTCCCATGACTGACCCAGAGTTTCTTTTGTTTTTGATTTCCCTAAACTCTTGGGTGCCCAAATTTGTACGGGCAGTCAAGTAGTCGGGATTTTTCAGATTCACTTGGAAGAGCTGGAAGCAGGAGGCTTCACCAGTTAGCTATAGATTATCATATATTCCGCTGTGAACCATGTTAGTATCTGGAAACAGGTGTTTATAACTGTTCCAGGAATAACTGTTGTGCTCTGATGATAGTATGTATATAAAGTAACTAATTTGTATTTCAAAAGTTAAGTTATATAATATATTTTATTCGTTCCGCTGTGAGATTTGTCTTGTTTGTTTTCTTCTATTCTAATATTTCTTTATTTCTATTTCTCATCCTCTAACTTCCTTCTAATAATGATTCGTATTTCTGTGCAATTTGGGTTGGACGTGTGGTGTTATTAGTCAACTCAAATGGTGCGGATTTGTGGGTCTCTACAGTTGGTATCAGAGCTTAGGTTGAGCGAATACCTAGGCTTTAGGATTATGCTCATTAGAGATAGGGTCAGTAGTACCCCAGAATGAGTTGAGTATATATATATATATACGAGAGAGAGTATTTGTAAATTGATATAAAAGTTGTTTTATATTTTGTTGGTTAGTCTGTTGAGTGGTTTAAGAATTATGATTGAACAGTGGGACGCCACAAAGTCGATAGGAATTTCTAAACACTTGAACAGAAGATTGAACATGATATTGTTTTAAAGTGGGTGAATGAAATTGTTTTACCCACAATTCTATTTTGATATAGACAGAATAAATTTTGAAATTATAATATATGGGTGTGTTGGTTGTTATTATTATAATAACAATAAAAAAGATTATAAGAAATGAAATGGTTGTATAGAACCAAACAGAATTGGTATATGAATAAAATATGCAATTAAGATGAATAAAAATTGAATTCAAACCGGAATTCGAGGTTTAAATCCTTGGAAGTTTGGAAATATTTTCTGAAGTATATTAAAATAATACAGCTTTGTTTTGAAAGGGATTTTTGAATAAAAATCATTTTGAATTGATTTTTAAAGTGTTAAAGCACTGAACTCACTTCAGCGACTGGGAAATAATTCTGATAATGACTGCAACATCATCAGTGTTCATTTCCGAGTTTCTAAGTGATGAATTGCTACATTAGAAAAGTTTTGTTGGAAATTTATTTGAAAATAAACAAGTGGTTTGAAATTCAAATGCTTTGAATTTGAGATAGTGGTGAATATATTGTATATATTTATGGGATTTCAATATTGTTTTGAAATGAAACCTGGGTATTTGAATTCTGGAAATTAAATTTAACTTAAGCAAGTTAAATGGATCGAGGTAAATAAATTAATGAAATCCAAATTGAATAAGGTTGAATAGACTTTGAATTGGGTGAAAATCATTTAGATTAAATATGTGAAAACTAAAGGTTTTGGTTGGAATTAATATTGTTGAAATATGAGGAGTTGAGTTTCAACATAAGTCAGATTTTGAGAAGTAATGGATTTGTACCATTTTTCCTACTTTAGCAATTTCGAGGACGAAATTATTTTAAGGGGGGAAGAATGTAACGACCCAGATTTTTGAACAGTTATTTTAAATATTTAGTATGGTTTAAAATATTGAATTTATAATATAAATGGTATTTTATTTGGTTATCGATTAAATAATCGAAATACGATTTATTTTGATAATTATCGAAATACGAGAACTGAATAATTTAATTCAAAGGTAAAATTGAATCGAAAATGTTCAGATGATCAATATATATACGATTTAAATATGAACGATGATAATAGAAATTTATTATTGAAGAATTTATTTGTTTTGAATTTAAATTGATTTAATATGGCTATTTCAAATATACGTTCAAATTAAATTGCATATTCTATTTCGTTGAATTCAAAATAGCGTTATAACATTATAACGACGGTCGGTACGCTAAAATAGCAGTTCATGATTTTTAATTATGAACCCCGATTTATTTGATCAGTGGATTGGATCGATATCAAATCGATGTCTATTTAAAAAGAAATAAAAATCTCTTTATTTCAAATCAAAATTTAATTTAAATCAAATCGAATTAAATTTCATTGTACTTATCCTACCCTACCTAGTATAGAACCTCGCGCAGACTACTTCCTTCGTTCTTAAGCTTTCTTCTTCTATAAATCGCTCCTCTCGTTCTAGCTGAAATTGGAAGCTAATACCCTATGTAACTCTGCTGATACCCTCATCTTTCCTATAATTAAAATCAAATGCCAGAAGATAAATCGAAATGGGGAAAATCGAAACCCCGGAAAAGAAAATGGGAGCTCCCTCAATTCCTTCCCAAATCAAAACCCTATAATCAAATCGAGTTTGAGGAGCCCGCTGGAAAACATCGCGATGCATCTCCATCCGACGTCAGGCAAATTCATCTAGGGTTCAGACACGCGATGGCATCGCTTGAGGGGTCTTCGATCAATAGGAGGCCGCCCAGATGATTCGATGTTTCGTGCGTCGGTATGGGTCAGACCAAGTCGCGAGCTCCAGTTGTACCCCAGATTGACGTCAACATAATTAAAGTTCAAATCGTGAAAACTTAAACAGCAGCAAGAAGGAGGTCAGTATTAAGATGGGCGTTGATCATTGGGTTTGGAGATTTACAGCAATATTGGATGGAACAAAAAGGGGGGGCATTGAAGTCTGTTTAGGGAAGGGCTGCTGTCGAACTCGCAGGTGGTGGATTGTGAAAACCCGTAACTTCCCCGTAAAGGAAAGTGTCGGATAGTTCGAGAACAAGCCACAACAGAACGCATACAGAAGAACATTTCACTGTATATTACAACAATGCATCAGAATACAAGAATGTACAGAGTATAAATGAATATTACACAGAAATATCAGTGATTTAAATTACATTTAAATACATAGCAGTGGAAAATAATACAATGCACAACTAGAAGAGATATATGGATACAAAGCTTTCCGGATATCGTTCCAGCTGTAAACCAGGATCCTGTGAATATAAATCTGCAAAACCAAAACTACTAGCTGCCCGTGTCAAAATAGGGGCACCCAGAGTTTAGGTTAAAACAATAAACTCCAGGTCAGTCATGTGACTGGTGTGAGAACGAAAACAGTTATTATCTTTATTTTCAAAGTAAGGTAAATCAAGGGACCACGCCGTATAACACGGAACGGGTTTCCTCCCAAGAACACCAGTGCATAAAACAACAGCGCAATGCTAAATAAAGAAAAATGAAGCTGTTATAAGACCCAGGTCCTATCACACAATGCAACGCAAGCCGGGGGATAGGGTTTTTACCTTATAACAGCCAAAGAATGCTTGATACGTTTAAAACAAATCATTTGATACTATTATAAGTGCATAGTGTATAAAACAACTTCAAATCATAAGTATCAATCATAGGCGGCATGAATGCCCCATACCACTATGTCGCCATATATAGGTTATACAATCAAAATCGCAAAATCACGTATTTGGAAATTGGATTTCCGTCTATGAACCGAGGCAAAAGATAGTCCTCAACCGATTCGAGACGCTCTAGCCCGTGTCTCAGGATCAGAGCTCGAGTGACCCTTGGAGCGACAGGGCCGGTCCACCGATGTGGATTAAACTTAAACCCTGAACATGCGTTCCCCCGCCCTATGGGGCGTCAATGAGCCAACGAATGACTCCATCGGTTCGAGAACGACCGATCAATCCGAGGCGCCTCGCAACAGCAACAACCACATAAGTCAAACTCGTCAGGGCGTGTAAAATCACAGACGTCACTTCTAACTAGAAAGAAACGCATGCCCTCCCTGAGGTCCGTCTCCCGTTTTTGGTTCATACCGGGTGTGAAACTCGCGAAGTAAACGTTACACAAAGCTACGCCACAAAGGCCGTGCTTTGATCATCACCACAAGACTTTGCTTTTCAACAGAAGCCTTGATCATTTGCCACTTAGGCATGCCACACAGGCAATTCACTCCATGCGTTTGATATCCATCAATATATAACCCCTGAGCTCGTACGTCTCAGAGAAGGGCGTTAAGCAAGAGAATAAATTCTCCACCGCCAAACAGATATATATTTAATAGAAATCAATCACACAGACTAAAATCCAATGTCAGACACACAGTCCATTTACAAGTCCGTTCTGGGTCTGAACGAAACCGGAGGCACCTAGTACCCCGCATATCCATCGATCTCCAAGTACGTCTGGACGATCACTAACTGTTTCCATCTTCTTGGGTGTACAGCCCAATCAAGATCATCAGTAACCACCCAAACGACGTGAAGACTTCTGGTCTTCGACCACCGTCTTCATCTTCGACTTATCGTCGCATCAGTTATTCAGAATGGGATAAACCCGGTCTTTCCGAATAACTCGCGTATATATTATAAAAGTGTTACACAAACACAACATACGCCTCATTCCAATTCATCAGTCACTAACCGTAAATTAATCAAGAGAATAATTCCCCAAATATTAACCCCGAAGGCCGAAACCAACATCAGATCAATATCCAGAAAACCATTCTGCTTAGCTAACCGACCGTTAGTTTCTAATTTCACATTCATAGGGAAAGGTTCCCATTAATTTTATCAAAGATAAATTCTTGAATTTATTCTTTAATCAACTTTTGAATATCAATTCAAACTAGTCGGGATTAGCGAACCTTACCGAAGTAATCATTTGTTTTAATTTCCCAATCCCAACCTATTCATCCCATGAAGTAAAACTGGTTATACTTCATATCTAACACCACGGTGTTATTGGTAAATTCAATTACCATTTCACGTTCAAATCTAATTAAAGATTTAACTATCGCCTGGAGTAAAACTGGTGATACTCCATTCTCGATTATTTCAATCTAATTAAAGATTCATTAAAACTCCACTTAGTTTTAATCTTTAACTGGGTTAAAGAATCAGTGTCATTTAAAACACGGTTCACGATAAACCCAAAATCACATTCCATTAATTATCGGGTTAAAGAACAAGTGTTATTTAAAACACTGTTCACGATAAACCCAAAAATCAATACCCATTCAATTCCAATTAAATATCGTTTAATTGGTACACTTCATTAAATCTAAATAAAAAGATTTAATCTTTTCACAACTAGGTTCAAGAACAGTATTAGTGAAGACACCATTCGCGACAAACCCAAATCACATTTGATATTCAATACAAGGCTCCGAATAGAAAATATATCGGCTTATATTCAATATCAAATTCTACGACTAACAAATGTCGTATTGGAAATAACGATATAAATATATATCTTTCAAATTTCCATAACAACATCTGTATAATCACGAATTCCAACATCGAAATATTCCGAAGACAATTTCGATTCAAATCCACTCCAATGCAATCATTGGAAATTTTGGTTATTTTCAAAACCCTTTTCAAATTCAATTTATTTATTTAAAAATAAATAAAATTATAATTCTAGTTCAAAACTAGTTCATTTCGATAAAAATCTATTTTTATCTTTTCAAATATGGAGTTTTTCATCCCAAATCTTCACAAATCATTTCTTATGATTTTACACAAATTATTACTATTTTTAATAATTTTATCAAGGCCCGTACGGTCGATTTCCATCAACGGTCATCGAACTGCACTTACAGCGACCTTTTTCGAATTTGATTTGGACGTAATTCCAAATCCAACCGTTAGATTTCTAATTTCTAATATTCGTTAGAAAGCTCTTTTCGATACGAACCCAACGGTTCCGATTTTAGGAGAATCCGACGGTCGGATCTCCCGTAATGTTCGTTTGAAATAAATGGTCGAAATTCGCGAACTGCCGTGGCGCGGCGCGTTCTATTCAGGCCATTATATTATATATATAATATATATAATATATATTAGATCGTTTTCTATTTAAAACGAATTATATAAATAGTTTTAAATTCGTTTCAAAAGCAATTTCAACTTCCTTTTCAATTCAAATCAAAATAGAATTCTTCTTTATAAATTCGTTTTAAAATTCATTTCTATTCTATTCAAATTTCAATTCAATTTGAATTCAATTCAATTCACTTTCAATTCAATTCGAAATCGTTTTCAATTCAATTCATTTCGAAATCGTTATATATTCAATTCATTTCGAAATCGTTTTCAATTCAATTCATTTCGAAATCGTTTTCAATTTAATTCATTTCGAAATCGTTTTCAATTCAATTCATTTCGAAATCGTTTTCAATTCAATTCATTTCGAAATCGTTTTCAATTCAATTCATTTCGAAATCGTTATATATTTAATTCATTTCGAAATCGTTTTATATTCAATTCATTTCGAAATCGTTTTATATTCAATTCATTTCGAAATCGTTTTATATTCAATTCATTTCGAAATCGTTTTATATTCAATTCATTTCGAAATCGTTTTAAAATCGATATAAATATCGTTCACGTCAAAATGGCGTCAATCTAATCAACTCGGCTTCATAAATTTCTATTTTCAAATATTCTATTTCAAATATTTCTTTTTCAAAATAGTTGTTATTATCAAAATATTTCGTTCAACACATGACCAATCTCAAAGGATGAGTACTGTCAACACATGAACCGTTATTTTATATTGATAAAGATGTAAATTTTATTATCAAAATATTTCGTTCAACACATGACCAATCTCAATGGATGAGTACTGTCAACACATGAACCGTTATTTTATATTGATAAAGATGTAAATTTTATTATCAAAATATTTCGTTCAACACATGACCAATCTCAATGGATGAGTACTGTCAACACATGAACTGTTATTTTATAATATTCTTTATTTTCTAAATTGGAATGAGGCCCAATCAATTACCATATAAAGTTAATTATGTGGATTTTCATACAACACATGTATAATAGCATTGAAAAGTAATCAACCATCAACCAAAGTGCACTACACTGTATAAGCATCAAATAAAGATATCTAACGCTTATAACAGCCTGTCAATCAATCGATCGACATATTTAATCAATCAGGATGAGTGAAATTCATATTTCATCCCAACACCCGTGTGGGGTTTCAAACAATCAAACACAGATTTTAGTTGTGCAGTTGGGCGATGTGTAAATTTTATCGTCCCAATCAATGTCATTCAAATAAGTGTACATAAACAAACCATCTGGTTTGTAAATGAATATTTATTTATTCACTTCACTATTTTCATATTCACGTTAAAAATTATATTTTTAACGATAAAACATTTTATTTCAACCTATGAATTTCTATTCAATTCATTTATTCAATAAAATGATAATTTTATTTTTCTAACATATTTTAGAAAATTTCGGCGGCATAACGGCACGATACTAGAAACGGGACGAGGCCTAGCCTTATCCCCGGTCTAGTGAAGGCCCACGCCATTCACACATCAATCAATTTATTCATTTCACCAAACAATTCAATTTCCAATCAAATCATCTAACTAATCTATGCAACCAAACAAACAAGTTCATGGTCTGTGGACGATTGTGTCGGGTGCTACTAAGCACCGTCTGCATCCTAGTATATATATATAACTAGAAAAGAAATTGAAGAGTGAGAAATTCTCACCAATAGCTATCCTAGCTCCACGGCACTTCATTGATAGAAACCTTCATCGCTATCGCATCTTCGTCATCTTCGTTGCCCGTATACACTGTATAGATAAAAATCATATTTTTTTATATTTTCTATTATATAAAAATCATATTTTTATTACTAACTTCATATTGTAAAAATAGAATTTTCATTTCGTTATACTTTATATAAAAATTGAATTTTTACTTTGCTATTCAATATATAAAAATCGAATTTTTATTTCGAAGTTCAACATATAAAAATCATATTTTTAATTCGAAGTTCAACATATAAAAATCATATTTTTAATTCGAAGAATCGAATCTTTTCTAGTTTAAAAGTCACAACTTTTATCATATAAAAACCCAACGTTATACAATTAAAGATCCTAACTTTCCTTATTTAAAAGTCTAATCTTTTTCTTTTTAAAGTCCTAATCTTTTCTTTGAAAAGTTCAAATTAAAAATCAGTTTTTATTTTTAAAACAAAATCAGTTTTTATTTTTAAAACAAAATCAGTTTTTTAAATCCTTTTAAAAAAACTGTTTTAATCCTTTTAAAAAAAATCAATTCAGTTTTTAACGAATTAAAATAAAAAAAAATACAATAAAATACTTACGGGGGGGCATCGTCGCTGGGAGGTGCGGCAGATGGTGGCGCTGGCCATCGGTGGGCCACAGGGGGGGGGGTTGCGTCGGTTTAATTCGAAGATGAGGGAGGAGGAAAGGAGGAGAAGCAGGTGGAGGAGGGGGCGTGGAGGCAACGATCGGAGCAGGGGCACGGTGGAGGCGTCGGCGGCTGATGGGGGAGGCGCGCGATCGATTAAGGTTTAGGGTTTTTTTTTTCTTTCTTTTCTGGTTGAAATCGAAGTGAACGGGGGGGGGGGGCAGAACGAAGGATAAGGGGAGAGAAAATTTAAATTTTTATTTATTTATTTATTTATTTATTTATTTTATTCCTTAAAAGTTGACTTTTACATATGACCTCGAAACGAGGCCCACCGCCTGTCGTCCATAGCGTATTACCCCCATTCCGAACACAATGGGATATGTATCGCAAGCTGATTCGATTGTTACAATCAGTTTCCTTTTGAATTTTCATTTAAATCACTATATTGAATTTTAAACGTACATTTCAAATTACCGGGGCCACATACTAAGTAGAAAAATTCCAGAAAAATATTTTCTAGCTTCGTATTGACGATACGGTCCTAACAAAACTAGTTTCGTCGAATTCTGAGACCGTTAGAAAAATGGCCAATTTCCAGTCGTTTAAATTCAACTGAAACTGGTCAAACGCGTTTTCCTTTGCCACGCTCACATATTGATTCGAAAAATTATGAAATTTGGAATCTAGCAATAACTTGACATCACGGACCCAACAAAACTGGTTTCGTCGAAATCCGAGGTCGTTTGCAAAATGTCCATTTTTAAGGGCCTGAATTCCATAGCGACTATTCAGAATTTTCAACTGGACATATCTTTTGATTCCTAAGATGAAATCTCAGTTTGTTAACTTCGATACAAAGATATAGTTATACAGATTCAAATATTTCTTGTTTCGTTCAATTCTGACTTATATTGAATTCTGTATATTCATTTGAAATTAGAAATCGAATTTTCGAACTACCGCGCCATTTTCAATTCCTTTTATAATTATATATAATTATTTATATTCCAACGACGACGTATATAATATATACGTTCGATTTATATTCAAAATAAATTTCTCGTCGATATTATTTAAAATAATCTATTTTAAATAATCAAAATTCGCTAAAATTGCCAAAATAAAAATTTTAAACTGGCCCAGATTTTCGGGTTATTACAATCTCCCCCACTTAAAACTTTTCGTCCCCGAAAAGGAACAAAGTTGAAAGTGGTTTGATTATTCAGCTCTACATTCGATCCGGCTTCCATTCTCCAACTCTTTAGTTTCTGAGAATTTTCAAAATTTCAAAAATTTGGCTAACACCCTAAATTTTTGAAAAATTTCGCCATAACCTCCCCTGCACCGGGAGCATCGGGGAATTTCAAATAGCTTCCCCGGTCCTTCAGATCTCAAAAAGAAAAAGAAAAAGCCAAGCGGCTAGCCAATAGGCTCACAAAATCATCATCACCCAAACAAAACAGTAAATCATGTAGTAAACATGTACCTATTTGTCGGGCAAACAAATTTTATTCTCTGCTCTAGCCTCCTTGCTATGACCTGTTCAATGTAAGTATATGTATATGCAAACAAATGCAACCAATTTCAATACAATTCATTATGTGATTCAATTAGGCGTAATGGTTCAAAATTATCAAACAATTAAACAAACAACACAATCATCAATCAATTAGTGAATTAGAGTTTCAAATTCATAACTTTGATACATAGTCAAAAATCAGGTTTTTGATGCCAAATCACAACAATAGGCCCTATCTAATTTTGGTTCTCACACCAGTCTAATGGAAATATATAGATATTACACGTTCGTCACTCGAATATAAATTCTGATGATGATATATCAATCATCAGAATCACTCCCGGGCGACTAGAGCGTAATTCTATATCTATCTGGTATATTAAAATTTCGAATACACGCGGATCAGACGTATACGCAAAATCTATATATACTGGATTGTCCACATCAATATAAATAAATAACCAAATACGAATAGTTGATTTAGATTTTCAAAACAAAATTTGTTTTCATTTGAAAAATATACTCTTCACACTCGTTCTAGGATACTACTGATCCTATCTCTAACGAGTCATTCCATTGGATATTGCTAATCCAATATCTGATGAATTCTTTCGTATGGTTCTAATGTGCCTTGTTCTCTGAGCTTTGTAAACCAAAGCTCTGATACCAACTGTGAAAACCCGTAACTTCCCCGTAAAGGAAAGTGTCGGATAGTTCGAGAACAAGCCACAACAGAACGCATACAGAAGAACATTTCACTGTATATTACAACAATGCATCAGAATACAAGAATGTACAGAGTATAAATGAATATTACACAGAAATATCAGAGATTTAAATTACATTTAAATACATAGCAGCGGAAAATAATACAATGCACAACTAGAAGAGATATACGGATACAAAGCTTTTCGGATATCGTTCCAGCTGTAAACCAGGATCCTGTGAATATAAATCTGCAAAACCAAAACTACTAGCTGCCCGTGTCAAAATAGGGGCACCCAGAGTTTAGGTTAAAACAATAAACTCCAGGTCAGTCATGTGACTGGTGTGAGAACGAAAACAGTTATTATCTTTATTTTCAAAGTAAGGTAAATCAAGGGACCACGCCGTATAACACGGAACGGGTATCCTCCTAAGAACACCAGTGCATAAAACAACAGCGCAATGCTAAATAAAGAAAAATGAAGCTGTTATAAGACCCAGGTCCTATCACACAATGCAACGCAAGCCGGGGGATAGGGTTTTTACCTTATAACAGCCAAAGAATGCTTGATACGTTTAAAACAAATCATTTGATACTATTATAAGTGCATAGTGTATAAAACAACTTCAAATCATAAGTATCAATCATAGGCGGCATGAATGCCCCATACCACTATGTCGCCATATATAGGTTATACAATCAAAATCGCAAAATCACGTATTTGGAAATTGGATTTCCGTCTATGAACCGAGGCAAAAGATAGTCCTCAACCGATTCGAGACGCTCTAGCCCGTGTCTCAGGATCAGAGCTCGAGTGACCCTTGGAGCGACAGGGCCGGTCCACCGATGTGGATTAAACTTAAACCCTGAACATGCGTTCCCCCGCCCTATGGGGCGTCAATGAGCCAACGAATGACTCCATCGGTTCGAGAACGACCGATCAATCCGAGGCGCCTCGCAACAGCAACAACCACATAATCCAAACTCGTCAGGGCGTGTAAAACCACTGACGCCACTTCTAACTAGAAAGAAACGCATGCCCTCCCTGAGGTCCGTCTCCCGTTTTTGGTTCATACCGGATGTGAAACTCGCGAAGTAAACGTTACACAAAGCTACGCCACAAAGGCCGTGCTTTGATCATCACCACAAGACTTTGCTTTTCAACAGAAGCCTTGATCATTTGCCACTTAGGCATGCCACACAGGCAATTCACTCCATGCGTTTGATATCCATCAATATATAACCCCTGAGCTCGTACGTCTCAGAGAAGGGCGTTAAGCAAGAGAATAAATTCTCCGCCGCCAAACAGATATATATTTAATAGAAATCAATCACACAGACTAAAATCCAATGTCAGACACACAGTCCATTTACAAGTCCGTTCTGGGTCTGAACGAAACCGGAGGCACCTAGTACCCCGCATATCCATCGATCTCCAAGTACGTCTGGACGATCACTAACTGTTTCCATCTTCTTGGGTGTACAGCCCAATCAAGATCATCAGTAACCACCCAAACGACGTGAAGATTTCTGGTCTTCGACCACCGTCTTCATCTTCGACTAATCGTCGCATCAGTTATTCAGAATGGGATAAACCCGGTCTTTCCGAATAACTCGCGTATATATTATAAAAGTGTTACACAAACACAACATACGCCTCATTCCAATTCATCAGTCACTAACCGTAAATTAATCAAGAGAATAATTCCCCAAATATTAACCCCGAAGGCCGAAACCAACATCAGATCAATATCCAGAAAACCATTCTGCTTAGCTAACCGACCGTTAGTTTCTAATTTCACATTCATAGGGAAAGGTTCCCATTAATTTTATCAAAGATAAATTCTTGAATTTATTCTTTAATCAACTTTTGAATATCAATTCAAACTAGTCGGGATTAGCGAACCTTACCGAAGTAATCATTTGTTTTAATTTCCCAATCCCAACCTATTCATCCCATGAAGTAAAACTGGTTATACTTCATATCTAACACCACGGTGTTATTGGTAAATTCAATTACCATTTCACGTTCAAATCTAATTAAAGATTTAACTATCGCCTGGAGTAAAACTGGTGATACTCCATTCTCGATTATTTCAATCTAATTAAAGATTCATTAAAACTCCACTTAGTTTTAATCTTTAACTGGGTTAAAGAATCAGTGTCATTTAAAACACGGTTCACGATAAACCCAAAATCACATTCCATTAATTATCGGGTTAAAGAACAAGTGTTATTTAAAACACTGTTCACGATAAACCCAAAAATCAATACCCATTCAATTCCAATTAAATATCGTTTAATTGGTACACTTCATTAAATCTAAATAAAAAGATTTAATCTTTTCACAACTAGGTTCAAGAACAGTATTAGTGAAGACACCATTCGCGACAAACCCAAATCACATTTGATATTCAATACAAGGCTCCGAATAGAAAATATATCGGCTTATATTCAATATCAAATTCTACGACTAACAAATGTCGTATTGGAAATAACGATATAAATATATATCTTTCAAATTTCCATAACAACATCTGTATAATCACGAATTCCAACATCGAAATATTCCGAAGACAATTTCGATTCAAATCCACTCCAATGCAATCATTGGAAATTTTGGTTATTTTCAAAACCCTTTTCAAATTCAATTTATTTATTTAAAAATAAATAGAATTATAATTCTAGTTCAAAACTAGTTCATTTCGATAAAAATCTATTTTTATCTTTTCAAATATGGAGTTTTTCATCCCAAATCTTCACAAATCATTTCTTATGATTTTACACAAATTATTACTATTTTTAATAATTTTATCAAGGCCCGTACGGTCGATTTCCATCAACGGTCATCGAACTGCACTTACAGCGACCTTTTTCGAATTTGATTTGGACGTAATTCCAAATCCAACCGTTAGATTTCTAATTTCTAATATTTGTTAGAAAGCTCTTTTCGATACGAACCCAACGGTTCCGGTTTTAGGAGAATCCGACGGTCGGATCTCCCGTAATGTTCGTTTGAAATGAATGGTCGAAATTCGCGAACTGTCGTGGCGCGGCGCGTTCTATTCAGGCCATTATATTATATATATATAATATATATAATATATATTTCATCGATTTCTATTTAAAACGAATTATATAAATAGTTTTAAATTCGTTTCAAAAGCAATTTCAACTTCCTTTTCAATTCAAATCAAAATAGAATTCTTCTTTATAAATTCGTTTTAAAATTCATTTCTATTCTATTCAAATTTCAATTCAATTTGAATTCAATTCAATTTGCTTTCAATTCAATTCGAAATCGTTTTCAATTCAATTCATTTCGAAATCGTTATATATTCAATTCATTTCGAAATCGTTTTCAATTCAATTCATTTCGAAATCGTTTTCAATTCAATTCATTTTGAAATCGTTTTCAATTCAATTCATTTCGAAATCGTTTTCAATTCAATTCATTTCGAAATCGTTTTCAATTCAATTCATTTCGAAATCGTTATATATTTAATTCATTTCGAAATCGTTTTATATTCAATTCATTTCGAAATCGTTTTATATTCAATTCATTTCGAAATCGTTTTATATTCAATTCATTTCGAAATCGTTTTATATTCAATTCATTTCGAAATCGTTTTAAAATCGATATAAATATCGTTCACGTCAAAATGGCGTCAATCTAATCAACTCGGCTTCATAAATTTCTATTTTCAAATATTCTATTTCAAATATTTCTTTTTCAAAATAGTTGTTATTATCAAAATATTTCGTTCAACACATGACCAATCTCAAAGGATGAGTACTGTCAACACATGAACCGTTATTTTATATTGATAAAGATGTAAATTTTATTATCAAAATATTTCGTTCAACACATGACCAATCTCAATGGATGAGTACTGTCAACACATGAACCGTTATTTTATATTGATAAAGATGTAAATTTTATTATCAAAATATTTCGTTCAACACATGACCAATCTCAATGGATGAGTACTGTCAACACATGAACTGTTATTTTATAATATTCTTTATTTTCTAAATTGGAATGAGGCCCAATCAATTACCATATAAAGTTAATTATGTGGATTTTCATACAACACATGTATAATAGCATTGAAAAGTAATCAACCATCAACCAAAGTGCACTACACTGTATAAGCATCAAATAAAGATATCTAACGCTTATAACAGCCTGTCAATCAATCGATCGACATATTTAATCAATCAGGATGAGTGAAATTCATATTTCATCCCAACACCCGTGTGGGGTTTCAAACAATCAAACACAGATTTTAGTTGTGCAGTTGGGCGATGTGTAAATTTTATCGTCCCAATCAATGTCATTCAAATAAGTGTACATAAACAAACCATCTGGTTTGTAAATGAATATTTATTTATTCACTTCACTATTTTCATATTCACGTTAAAAATTATATTTTTAACGATAAAACATTTTATTTCAACCTATGAATTTCTATTCAATTCATTTATTCAATAAAATGATAATTTTATTTTTCTAACATATTTTAGAAAATTTCGGCGGCATAACGGCACGATACTAGAAACGGGACGAGGCCTAGCCTTATCCCCGGTCTAGTGAAGGCCCACGCCATTCACACATTAATCAATTTATTCATTTCACCAAACAATTCAATTTCCAATCAAATCATCTAACTAATCTATGCAACCAAACAAACAAGTCCATGGTCTGTGGACGATTGTGTCGGGTGCTACTAAGCACCGTCTGCATCCTAGTATATATATATAACTAGAAAAGAAATTGAAGAGTGAGAAATTCTCACCAATAGCTATCCTAGCTCCACGGCACTTCATTGATAGAAACCTTCATCGCTATCGCATCTTCGTCATCTTCGTTGCCCGTATACACTGTATAGATAAAAATCATATTTTTTTATATTTTCTATTATATAAAAATCATATTTTTATTGCTAACTTCATATTGTAAAAATAGAATTTTCATTTCGTTATACTTTATATAAAAATTGAATTTTTACTTTGCTATTCAATATATAAAAATCGAATTTTTATTTCGAAGTTCAACATATAAAAATCATATTTTTAATTCGAAGTTCAACATATAAAAATCATATTTTTAATTCGAAGAATCGAATCTTTTCTAGTTTAAAAGTCACAACTTTTATCATATAAAAACCCAACGTTATACAATTAAAGATCCTAACTTTCCTTATTTAAAAGTCTAATCTTTTTCTTTTTAAAGTCCTAATCTTTTCTTTGAAAAGTTCAAATTAAAAATCAGTTTTTATTTTTAAAACAAAATCAGTTTTTATTTTTAAAACAAAATCAGTTTTTTAAATCCTTTTAAAAAAACTGTTTTAATCCTTTTAAAAAAAAAATCAATTCAGTTTTTAACGAATTAAAATAAAAAAAAATACAATAAAATACTTACGGGGGGGGGGGGGGGGGGGCATCGTCGCTGGGAGGTGCGGCAGATGGTGGCGCTGGCCATCGGTGGGCCACAGGGGGGGGGTTGCGTCGGTTTAATTCGAAGATGGGGGAGGAGGAAAGGAGGAGAAGCAGGTGGAGGAGGGGGCGTGGAGGCAACGATCGGAGCAGGGGCACGGTGGAGGCGTCGGCGGCTAATGGGGGAGGCGCGCGATCGATTAAGGTTTTGGGTTTTTTTTTTCTTTCTTTTCTGGTTGAAATCGAAGTGAACGGGGGGGGGGGGGGGCAGAACGAAGGATAAGGGGAGAGAAAATTTAAATTTTTATTTATTTATTTATTTATTTTATTCCTTAAAAGTTGACTTTTACATATGACCTCGAAACGAGGCCCACCGCATGTCGTCCATAGCGTATTACCCCCATTCCGAACACAATGGGATATGTATCGCAAGCTGATTCGATTGTTACAATCAGTTTCCTTTTGAATTTTCATTTAAATCACTATATTGAATTTTAAACGTACATTTCAAATTACCGGGGCCACATACTAACTAGAAAAATTCCAGAAAAATATTTTCTAGCTTCGTATTGACGATACGGTCCTAACAAAACTAGTTTCGTCGAATTCTGAGACCGTTAGAAAAATGGCCAATTTCCAGTCGTTTAAATTCAACTGAAACTGGTCAAACGTGTTTTCCTTTGCCACGCTCACATATTGATTCGAAAAATTATGAAATTTGGAATCTAGCAATAACTTGACATCACGGACCCAACAAAACTGGTTTCGTCGAAATCCGAGGTCGTTTGCAAAATGTCCATTTTTAAGGGCCTGAATTCCATAGCGACTATTCAGAATTTTCAACTGGACATATCTTTTGATTCCTAAGATGAAATCTCAGTTTGTTAACTTCGATACAAAGATATAGTTATACAGATTCAAATATTTCTTGTTTCGTTCAATTCTGACTTATATTGAATTCTGTATATTCATTTGAAATTAGAAATCGAATTTTCGAACTACCGCGCCATTTTCAATTCCTTTTATAATTATATATAATTATTTATATTCCAACGACGACGTATATAATATATACGTTCGATTTATATTCAAAATAAATTTCTCGTCGATATTATTTAAAATAATCTATTTTAAATAATCAAAATTCGCTAAAATTGCCAAAATAAAAATTTTAAACTGGCCCAGATTTTCGGGTTATTACATGGATTTTGGGGTATTCTGGAGTTGGCAGTAAGGGACTGAAATTTACTGTTTATCATTTGGGCCGAGATCCATTTCATGGTGCGAAGTTTTGTGCAATTTGTTGACTGGTGATGTTTGTGGAGAGGCTTTGATCAGAATTTGGCAATAGAATAAAATCAAAATAGTAATGGGGATTAAGGTATTTTTTTTTAGTAATTCAGAAATTTTAAGGAAATTAGTTTATAATTGATATATGATTAAATGAATAGAAATTGGGTTATATAATTGCTAACTTATTAAAGTAAATTAGTTTATATAAAAGGAATTAGTTAGCAAGGAAATAATTGATTTAAAGAGTGTATCTAATTTATACAATGTTCTGAAATCTTGAGAACAAGACGGGATGGCTCACGACTATGAGTTACTCAAGTTAGAGGTGGTCTGGAATTCGTTGGAGTTAGCAAGAATTTAATCTAAATTGGAATGGAGTGCGAATAAATAAAATCACGGTGAGTAAATCTCACTCACCTTTTATTTAGAATTATTTTTATTCGTTAAAAATAATTGTTTGATGCTTGTTTGAATACTTTCTGGTTGATTTAAAAATATTAGTTATGGACTATTATATATATTGGTTTGGTGATTGGATTGTTCCCGCAGTATCATTAGCGGATGGCCCTACGCCCACGTATATATGTGGATCCCCATTTTTACCACGATATCCTGCCATGAAGTAGGATTGGTATTACTATGTTGACTAACGTCTATGGATGCAGGAAAACAGGTTGGAGGAAACCAACTGGATTCCTCAAAAATATATTATCTGTTTGTTTGTTTGCTTGACTTCATATATACATATATGACGTGTTAAAAATAAAATGATTGAAAATTGGGTGATTTAATTATTTTAAATATCACTGGGTTAAGTCTTAATTTATTTAAAATATCGTGGAAAGGATATTTGAGATTGAAAAGGGAAAATTCTATTTTTAAATAGAATTTGAAATTTGAATGGAATAAAAATATAAACTTGTTGTGAAAAATAAAACAAGTGGTTCCTTTATAAACAAAGTTTATAAATAGTTCTTTTATAAACGAAGTTTATAAATGAAGTGAAAAGAATTATCATTGGATAATTCAGAAATAGAATTGCAACTGTGAAATTTGAAAAGGGAAATTTATTTTCCCCAAAAGTAGAAATATCGTTTTCAAAAGAAATCGAAATCGAGACTTGTTTACGAACGAATAAAGGAATTCAAATGTAGAATTTAAATATAGAAATTCAAATGGAAATTTAATATAGAACGTGAAATAGAATTTCAAAATAGAATTTCAAAATAGAATATCAAAACAGAATTTCAAAATAGAATTTGAATATGGGATTCGAATAGAGTTAAAATAGAATTTAAATTCAAAGGAATTCAAATAGGATTTGAATTCAAAGGAATTCAAATATATTTGAAGAAAGGGAGTACAAACGAAATTCAAATATAGGGATTTGAAAATAATGGAGTTTAAATATAGAATTTGAATAGAAAATAATGGAATTTAAACTATGGAATTTGAATAGAGAATTCAAATGGAATTTAAACTATGGAATTTGAATAGAGAATTCAAATGGAATTTAAACTATAGAATTTGAATAGAGAATTCAAATGGAATTTGAATTTGGGATTCAAATAGAAAATTCAAAGGGAATTTGAATATAGAAATTCAAATGGAGTTTGAATATATGAAATTCAAAGGAAAATCAAATATAGAATTTGAACGTAGTAATTCAAATGGGATTTGAATAAAGGAAATTCGAATATAGAAATTCAAATAGAATTTGAAAAAATAGAAGCGAATTGAAATTTGAATATAGAATTTTCAAATAAAAATAAAATAGATCGGAAATGCTATGTTGAATTGGGACAAATTGATTTGATATATATTAAGAAATTATCAGAATGGAGTGGAATTTATTTTAAACGAAGTTTAAAAGTTTATATATATATATATAATTATAATTAAAACGAACTCGCCGCAGCGCTGTAGTTCGTAAATTGGTGTTGCGAACTTCAATTGAGATACAGAGCTCAATTGAAGTCAGAATTCTTTAAAACAAGAAACGTCGGGACCGATTTGGTAATAGTTTACTAATGGAGAAGAAAAATCTGGATTTCGTCGAATAAATTTTGAGTTATGTCAAAATCAAATTTTCAGAAAAACAGCGCCAGAACCATTATAAAACCATAACGGTTTATTTAAATAAATTATTTAAGCGAATAAAATCCAAATTTCTGTTTAGAAAAATCCAGATTTTGAGCTATAAAATATATCGGGACTCAGGTAGAGTAATGAATTGATTTTTGAGACAGAAATCAAATTTTTGATTTTTGAATAGAATTAACTGATTTGAATGGTAATTAATGAGATTTTGAATTAATATTGGGCTTTGAATAAGTGAATTCGATTTGAAACCTTATATTTGAATTCGAAAAGGAAATTAGGATTGAAATTAGAATTCAAATTTGTATTGAGCAAGATAAATAATTTATTTGAACATGTTATGTTCAAACAAAGAAGTGAAATAGGCCGAATAGCTAATTAAAGAATAAATGGGTGAAACTGAATTCAAACGATTGGATTGAGTTGAATTGAATTGAAAACAAGTGAACATGTGTTAGACAGGTATGGGATGAAGTATATGAAGATTTTAATTTATGTGACCGACAAAAAGGTACATGTTTAAATTCATATATGTGGTTTTATGCGCCGTATCGGCAAGCCGCTTGGCTTTTCCTTTTTCTTTTGGATTGGTGAGGACCATGGGAGGCTAATTGAAATATCCCGAAGCACCCGGTACAAGGGAGGTTATGGCGAATTTTTCCGGGAATTTAAGGAGTTTGAATATTTTATGAATATTTTGATAGTTAGAAATCAATATATCAATATATATTGAATTCGATACGGAAACGAATTTAAAATAGATTATTTTGAACAAAAAGGAAATTGATAGGCTGGTAATAGTAAGAGAAACAGATATACGTTAAAATGAATAATTTGGTTTTTATGGTGTGTTTATTCGAGGTTCGTGGTTTTGTCGTTTTGAAGTTGGGGATGTTTTCAGTCAAGGTCTGAGAGGTAATTTTACCCTAACTTGATTGATTTCATTTTTAATTGATAAATAGCAGGATCCAGTCTCGAAGAGAAGTGTTTGAAAAAGAGTTAGTTGAAAAAAATATTTTGGGTTGTTGTAACGATGTTTTACACAACATTCGTTTTAACCTAAGTGATGGAATTTTTGAAATATAAAAATAAATATTTCCTGAGTATAATTAAAATAGTCAGGAAAAAGATAAGTGATTGAAATTGTTTTCAATTTCAAATAGAATATATTTTCTAAATATAGAAAATAAAAGAAGGTGATATAGGGAAATGTTTTGCCCAACTAGCGTAAGAGATCAATAAGATTTCTGAAAATATTTGGTTAACAAATATTTGATAGGGAAATGAAGAAGTGAATTTACTAATGAAATATTAATTAAAGGCCCAATGATTTGGTTGATGTTATGGACGAATGGATGGTTGTTTATTTTTCTTCGATAGTTAAAGAACCGACTATCGAAGTGTTTGCCAATATCGTTGTCGATATGGAGAGACCGGTTGGATTATTTTCTGTAAACCACTCTGTATAGGAAGTAGCGTTGCGAATCAGATTATATGAAGATAATCAAAGACGGAGTGAAGTGCAAGGGCTTTTTCTATTAATAGAAATTGTGCCTTGGGTTTTGTAACGACCCGGATTTTTGGCGACTTTGGTTATCGACATAAGCACGATGTCGATAACCAAAACATTGAAAAATCCTGGTAATTAATGAAAGAAATTAGAAGGTGAGAATAGATAAGATAGAACTTAGAATAGAAGAAGAAGAAGAACACAAGATCGGAGTAACACGAACCTCACAGCGGAACGAATAACATATAATAGATAACATAACTTTGAAATATAACAGTTATGTATACAATAGCACTTATCAGAGTACAACACTTACAACACAGCGGAAATAAACTATAGCTATATGATCCAGAAGCCTCCTGCTCCATCTCTTCAAGTATATCTGTAAATTCCGACTACTTGACTGCCCGTACAAATTTAGGCAACCAAGAGTTTAGGGAAAACAACAAAGTAAACTCCGGGTCAGTCATGGGACTGGTGTGAGTAAACAGTTTAAACAGGTATATGAACAAGTAAATGATATCTCATAAGACCACGCCGTAGAACGGAACAGGTTTTTCCCTTATGAGATTCCAAAATATCTTTATATCAAAAACCTTTTGATATTATAATAATGTCTATGTACAAATAGATATCAACTAGCAGAAACGCTTTCATCTCACGTTCTACATATATAGTATACAATCAAAATCGCAAGCACGTATTGGATAATGGATTTCCAACTATGACAAGGTATGGAACCACCTTCCGATCAGTGTACTCTAGGAACGATACACTGGAGTTCAACAAGAACATCTTGTAACTCAGCCACACATGACCGACCACTCATTTCCCTTGAGCGTATCGAATGTACATCACCAACGGTTGGGATCAGCAACCGTTCCCGTATATATATAGGGGACAACATTGATAGATTTAAGAAACAAATGAATATTCTCTAGATAGGTGATTATACACCCTACTTCGGTGCGACCGACTTAGCCATGCTGCCTGCCCGATTTCTGTCATTTACCGGTTGATGAGGCTAGAAGCTACGCTTTATCATTACATTAGATTCACTTCAAATGACACATTGTCAGATCCATCGAAAATCACTAATTGACGTCTACAACAATACATTACGTGTTAGCTAAAGAAATTTCCTTCTCCGCTTCCACTCTTGGTACAGTTGAAGAAATCAATGTACGTGACCTTTCTGGAAATACTCTGTCAGACATTCATCCATACAAGTCATCCTCATTCACTTAGAATGTCACATCGTCATACCCGCCAAATCACAAATTGACTTATCCAAAAATAACACGGGTATACAGCTAAGAGAAACGAATTCCTCCGCCACCAAACGTGAATACGTTTGAACAGATCAACTTACGCGATCCGTTGGATATACTCTGTCAGACCTTCGTCCATACAAGTTGTCCTGGGACTGGACAAACCGAAGGCACTATTCAGTATATCCATCTTAGTCACTGTTATCTAAGACTTATACAATAGCCCTAGCACTTTACTCCGTCTTCAATTATCTTTGGCATAAATGATTCGCAACGCTTATGCCAATACAGAGTGGTTATTTGGATAATAATCCAACCGGTCTCTCCATATTAACAACGTTAAAATGGTCAAAACTTTGATAGTCTGTGATTTAACTATCAAAGAAAAACTCGTGTGCAAACAATGATATTTTTCCAAGTGGAAATTATATCGATCAATCATCATTTAACACTTATCTCATTAGTTCTTTAATTTACTTATCTTCTGTTTTCTAGATATTCTAAATTCTTATTTTCTTTTATCAGAAAACATTTCTGATTCTCGTTTGGAAAACATCTCCAAAACTCCTTTACGATCAAACCTTACCATTTCTTAGTCAAGAAGGAAGTCACTCAAGTTGGGGTATAATTACCTCGCAGACCTTAACTGAACAACGTTTTAACTTCGAAATGGTCAAAGTTTATCTTTTAAATCTTTAACAACTTCTTTACGCCTTTCTCGGATTCAATTTTTACGAATCCACTTCTATATTTAAAACATTAGTTATAACAATAACGTTATAATCCCTACTTTCGAATTATCTAACTTTAATTATAACTTCTATTCTTATTAGTGAATAATTAACCTAACACTTATTTATTTATAAATAAATAAATCTCTATTTAAACACTGGAAAGTATAAGTACTTTCCCGAATTCGATATAATCGAATTCGCCGATTTACTCTCTTCGAGAAATCTCTATTTGATTAACTCTTCTTCGAATAACCTATATTCGATTAACTCCTTCTCGAATAAACGATATTCGATAATCTCTCTTCGAATAACTAATATTCGATAACTCTTTTCGATGAAACTAACATCGATAACTCCTTTCGATGAAACTAACATCGATAACTCCTTTCGATGAAACTAACATCGATTAATTTAACTCGACGAACTTAACTCGACTAACTCGACTAACTTAATTTGACTTGACTAACTCGACTTACTTGGTTCGACCAATTCGATTCGATTAACTAGGCTCGACTAACTTGGTTTTATTTAACTCAACTTGATTAACTCCTATCGAATAACTAATATTCGATATACTCCATTCGTTTGACTCTAGATCGCAGCGATCACAAATGGTTACACCTGATTCCCTCAGGAAACATCCGACCGCCTTAGGCTATTTACAGCCCTGCGAATTACGCTAGCAGTCGTACGAGATGGCAACTTACCCTGAATACTATGTTTGACTAATTCTGTCACAAATAACTATATTTGATTAACTCTAATCGATTAACTCTAACTGGTTAAACCTACCTGGTTAACTCTAACTGGTTAACTCTACCTGGTTAACTCTAACCGATTAACTTGACTTGATTAACTCGACTTACTTAACTCAACTGGTTAACTTGACTTACTTAACTCGCTGGTTAACTTGACTTACTTAACTCACTGGTTAACTTGACTTACTTAACCCAACTGGTTAACTCTATTGAACTGGTTAACTCTATTGAACTGGTTAACTCTACAGAACTGGTTAACTCTACCGAACTAGTTAACTCTATTCAACTAACTCGACTCGACTAACCCCTTTCGAATAGCATATTCGTTTTACTAACTTTCGAATACCATATTCGATTTACTCCCTTCGAATACCATAATCGATTTAACTCCTTTCGAATACCATATTCGATTTACTTTATTCACTTTATAAAGATTTCCTTTTTAACAACTTTTTATTCATTTGAAAAGATTTACTTTTAAATAACGGTTCTACACTTTAAAAATTGATTTCCTTATTATAACGTTCCCTTTTCAATTCTATTTGTAAATGGTTTACAAATATTTCCTTTTCATATTTATTCTTGAAATATTCTAACTCCTTAAATTCTCTGAAAAATTCGCCATAACCTCCTTTGTAACGGGAGCATCGGGAAAATCCCCAAAATCGCCACACAGGCCTTTCCATTCAAAAAGAAAATGGTTTGTAATTATTTCCTTTTTGAATATCTCCTATTTATAAATATTCTAATTTATAAACATTTCTTATTTATAAATATTCCACTTTATAAATATCTCTTATTTAAAAATATCCCATTTTATAAATATTCTATTTTCAATATCACTTTGAAAATCCCCTTATCAACATTTCGGTATGTTATGGTATTCGATCATATCATATCACGATGTTCAATATCGTCCAAGTACATATAATTGCCCACAGATTTTATATCACATCGTATAACAATATATGAAAAACAATAAAATAACTGTTGAGGAATCCAGTCAGATTCCTCTAACCTGTTTCCCTGCATCACAGATGTTAGACAATAGAATAACATCGATTTCACTTGGATGTGAAATATTCTGATAAACAGAATCGACATATAAATATTTAACTGTTTATATATATACACACTGAGATATATATATAATTTCTACTAACGGACTAGCAGTTCAATCAAACAGTCAACACACAGTCAAACAGACAATATTTAATAGTTCTGAGAATACGTTGTAAAAAACAGAACTGTACAGAGTTGGTGAGTTTTACTCACCTAGTTCTACAGTTGACGATTCTGCTTTTTATTTCATTTGAAATCAAACGCATTTGATTTCCCCCTGAAATTCCAGTAGCTCAGTTTTCGGTTGTATCAGTTCCTAACAAAGATCTCCTTGTTACGATTCCTATAATTCTGGTCTTGTCTGATTACTTTTTAAATCACCATTTCCTTAATCACTGTTGATATGCTCTGACCTCATTCTTGCTCTAGTAGATGAACTCAAACCCGCAATAGTATGTCCCAACCAAAACTCCATAAGTTTCAAAGCATTTACACTAACCATTTACTAGTTCCCACCCTGTCAACATGCAAAAGAACTGTTCCATATTTTCTTTTTCCCCCTGAAACAACTTGCGTCAGTTACACCCTTATTCCCCCATTTTCTTCTTCACCGAACACTCACTAGAATCCCACTATTCCTCTAAAGCAAATACCACCATTTCCTTCCTCTTGAACTCCTCAACACACACGTACATTTCTCCAATACTCCCGCTCCATCATTCCTCCGTTAGTCCAAAACCAAATGTCAGCCGTTCGAAAATCCCACAGTGCAAAACTCGCGCTCACCCCCTCATCATCAAATTCCCCAACACAGTACCATCTTGCCTAACTTGTTTCCCCTCGTCACTCGCAGTTCTGGCCTGTCGCAGTTGCCACAACCATCTCGTTTCACAACTCCACCTCACCCACACCATCTCGTCAGTGCGCCCCCTTGCCAACAACCAACCACTGCCCTCCGATCTTCCCTCGACATCATCTAGCGCCGCCCCTCACCTTCAGGAACTCGAATGCAACCTCAACCTCAAGTTTGATGCACCCTAAATCGTAGAACCACCGAACCCTAGTTGTTGTGAATACTCCGCTTCGACGGAAACAGAGTTCGAATGCCACAATACATACATAAGATTGAAGAGATTTGTAGCAGGAATTCAAAGACATCAGTTTTATGATTTAAGGAATTATTTTTTATTTTCTAGAATTTTTCCCTTCACCGATTTTGTTTGCTGAGTAATATTGGTGGCTACTCTTTGACCAGAAGGAAAAGAAGTGAATTAGGTTGTAAGGGTGTAGAGAAGGGTATTTATAGTAAGAAGTAAATATCTATATATTTTACAGAAGGCATATTCCTAGTATATTCCCATATATATATATATATATATATATATATTCATTTTGCTTTCTAAAAATCTGTGTGATCACACACGATACCCAAAAATCACGAAAATTAACATGTAGCTAGAGTTCGACATTTTGGTCCCAACGAAACTGGTTTCGTCGAATTCCGACTTCGTATGCTCACACAGCGTATTTTTAACTGTCGAAATACTGACTGTTTTACACTCTAAAAATCCGTACGACCACACAGTGACTCTAAAAATCACGAAACTGGAAATCTAACAAATATTTGACATTGCGGATCCAACAAAATTAGTTTCGTCGAATTCCGACTTCGTTTGCAAAAGTGGCTATTTTTACAGCTCTGAATAACCCATTTAAATATATAAATATATTTAAATAAATTAAATTAAATATAAATAAATTTATATTGTCATATGTCTTCACATATGATATCGTACAGCTCCAGAATATCATACCAGAATTTACAGTTTGATATTTCAGATTTTAGATTTATCGATATTCAGTTTATATCGAAAATTCCTTTTATAACGTAAATAAAGCGTCGCAAATTATAAAGGAATTCTACAATGACTTTTCTGAAATTTGATTTGGACGTGAATCAAAATCTACAGGACGAAATCCCGATTTTTCTCTTCCACTAGAAAGATATACTCCACCAGCTCCACACGTTTCTTGTTTCACAGAAATCCGATTTAAAACGAATCCTGTACATTCATTTGAAGTTCGAATCGCCAATTTACGAACTGCAGTGCCATTTCGAGCTCGATTTTAATTATATTATAATTTTACGTTCAAACTGACGTCGATTGAATATATTCGTCAATATAATTCAACTCTTAGCTGAATTAAATCTAAGGGACGATCCCGTTCACAGTATATTGTGATTTCCAATATTTTTGATTATTTCTGCATTAAATATATTATTAAATTATTTAAATTAATTAAATATTCACTATAATTTTATTAATGACGATTAAATTCCCTAAATCACTATTTTAAACAATTAAATTAATTAATTATACCTCTGGAAAATGCGGGTCATTACATTCTTCCCCACTTAAAATAATTTCGTCCTCGAAATTGCTAAGTTAGAGGACGACCCTATCTATTTGGTAAAAGCTTATCGGTTTACCCCTTATCTCTGGTTTCAACTGAACCAATTAATATCGATTTCAATATTAATTCCTTCCAACTAACTAAAATTTTCAAAAATTCCGAAAATTTTCTAACACTTTAAATTTTCAGAAAATTTCGCCAGCGCCTCCTTTGTACTGGTCAATAGCTGAAACTCCAACTCGCCTCTCTGGGCCTTCTTCAACCCAAAAGAAAATCGAAACGCCAAACGGCTTGCCAATTCGGCTCATAAATTCCAAACTCATATAAAATATAAACTTGTACCTTTTTGTTGGGCAAATCATTATATCCCTACCATCTGTTATCAACTCGGCATATACAAATGCCATCCCAATCAACTCCAACCAAGTTATTCTTAACACAACCATTCGCTTATTCAAGTTGAATTCCATTTTCAATCTCAAGTTTCATTCTTGATTTCCAAATTCTAAGTCCAGCTAAATTTCAAATTCTTGACTTATCCATTCAATTCTATTTAACTTAGTTCAAGTTAAATTTCAATTTATTTTTACCATCTCATTTTATTTAACTTCATAAGTTAAATTTAAATTCCAGAACTTAAATTCCTGGGTAAATTTCAAATCAATTTGAAATCAAACTGCCAATTCAAAACCTTTGAATTTTCTAAACAACTTGTTTTCTCAAAACAATTCTAATCAAAATCTTTGGTAGTAATCCACCACTTAGAACTCGAAAATCACACCGATGATACTGCGCAGTCATCATCAGAATTATTTTCCAGCGACCCAAGTGATTTCAATACTATATCATTTCAAAACCCTTACAAAATACATCCATTTTGAAAACATATCAAAATCTCCCAGGAACATAAAATTTCCTTATTTTAATTCCAAATCTGATTAAAATTTATATTTAATTCATCTTATTTCATATACTTTACTTATATGAATTCTGATTAGTAATTTATAGCCATTTCACTTTTATAATCTTACTCGATTATTATTACAACCAATATATCTAATATATATATTTCCTCAATATCAGAATATACTCTGCGTAAACCTATTTTAATTTACCCTCTTTACAAAACATATCGTGTCGACCCATCGTATTCGAGTGTTTACAAACTCCTACCGATACAGTGGATCAAACCGATCGATTAGAACCTATAAACAACTCAACCAATGAATCCCCACAATATAAAACAAATTTTATATCAAATAACAAATACGTTCACTCGTATATATACACTCAAACTCAATCTAGGGTATTACTAACCCTATCTCTACCGAGTCATGCCACAGAGCCAAGGTAATACTTAACTTAAGCTCTGATACCAACTGTAACGACCCGGATTTTTGGCGACTTTGGTTATCGACATAAGCACGATGTCGATAACCAAAACATCGAAAAATCCTGGTAATTAATGAAAGAAATTAGAAGGTGAGAATAGATAAGATAGAACTTAGAATAGAAGAAGAAGAAGAACACAACATCAGAGTAACACGAACCTCACAGCGGAACGAATAACATATAATAGATAACATAACTTTGAAATATAACAGTTATGTATACATTCGCACTTATCAGAGTACAGCACTTACAACACAGCGGAAATAAACTATAGCTATATGATCCAGAAGCCTCCTGCTCCAGCTCTTAAAGTATATCTGTAAATCCTGACTACTTGACTGCACGTACAAATTTAGGCACCCAAGAGTTTAGGAAAAACAACAAAGTAAACTCCGGGTCAGTCATGGGACTGGTGTGAGTAAAACAGTTTAAACAGGTATATGAACAAGTAAATGATATCTCATAAGACCACGCCGCAGAACGGAACGGGTTTTTCCCTTATGAGAATCCAAAATATCTTTATATCAAAAACCTTTTGATATTGTAATAATGTCTATGTACAAATAGATATCAACTAGCAGAAACGCTTTCATCTCACGTTCTACATATATAGTATACAATCAAAATCGCAAGCACGTATTGGATAATGGATTTCCACCTATGACAAGGTATGGAACCACCTTCCGATCAGTGTACTCTAGGAACGATACACTGGAGTTCAACAAGAACATCTTGTAACTCAGCCACACATGACCGACCACTCATTTCGCTTGAGTGTATCGAATGTACATCACCAACGGTTGGGATCAGCAACCGTTCCCGTATATATATAGGGGACAGCATTGATAGATTTAAGAAACAAATGAATATTCTCTAGATAGGTGATTATACACCCTACTTCGGTGCGACCGACTTAGCCATGTTGCCTGCCCGATTTCTATCATTTACCGGTTGATGAGGCTAGAAGCTACGCTTTATCATTACATTAGATTCACTTCGAATGCCACATTGTCTGTAATGACCCGCATTGGCAGAGGTATTATAATTAATTTATTTAATTATTGAAATGGTGGTTTAGAGAAATTTAATGGTCGTGGAAGAATATAATGATGAATATTTAATTTAAAATAATAAATTAAATAATATATTTAATTCTGAAATAATTAGAATTGGTTGAAATGACGATATGGTGTGAACCGGATCATCTTTGATGTTTAATTCAGCTTGGAATTGAATTTGAATAACGAATATATTCAAATTGTCGACAGTTGAACGTATAGTTTATAATATAATTAAAATCGAGCTTGAAATGGCGCTGTAGTTCGTAAATTGCCGATTTGAACTTCAACTGAATATACAGGATTCATTTTAAGCCGGATTTCTGTGAAACAAGAAACGTGTGGAGCTGGTGGAGTATATCTTTCTAGTGGAAGAGAAAAATCGAGATTTCGTCGTATAGATTTTGATTTACGTCCAAATCAAATTTCAGAAAAGTCACTGTGGAATTCAATTATAATTTGCAACGCTTTATTTATGTTATAAAAGGATTTTCAATATAACTAGATATCGGTTTTGAATTTAGACAAGGTTCTTTTGGGACACAACGATAATTTAATTTTTAGAATTTTACTGTAATTTTTAATTAATTAAATAAGCAACTTTTTATTTAAAGTATTTCGCACCCTGTAATCAACATTTTGAGGTTTCAAAATATGAGTCAACCTACCGGTATTATCATATTTCTGGGATCGTGGCATCGAGCTCGACACTACAGTATTTTTATTTCTGTCCGTACGTGGACGGAATTTATAACCCAAGCAAACCCATCTATAACTGTACAAATTGAACCTCACATTTTGTTTAAATAATCATCCCAAACAATATATACATCTTTACCCTAATTATTTCTCTGATTAGAAAAGAGGCCACGGTTTAGTTTCTCAACCACAAAACAAAAGGGGGACGTGGTCCCTAGAATGTCCACAAGAAAATCCTTATATAATATCCTTAAAATCTAAACCTAACACATTTTCCTTTTCTCCAGTAAAACGAAATTCCGCCGCTGTGTTTGTTTTCAGCAAAGGAAAATGGCGAACAAAGAAATACAAACAAATATCTATAAATCTCCAAAGTAATATATTCGAAATCCTCATCTTGTGCTCTTCAATCCCATATATGTATTGTTAAACTCGACGCAAGAAATGGTCGATGGTTTTCACCCAGCGTGCTGTAGGGTTGGGTCGTGAGCGAGATTTAAGGAGTTGTAAATCAAATCGAGTTCATTTCTGAAATCGTGGGAAGAAATCGAAGGGGTTGTGATATTTTAAGGGAATCCGATAGTAGTGTTTGTTCGATGTTCTTCTGGACTGACGTGGAGCTACTGTTGATCGCAAGTCGGGAGAGGAGAACGAGTTAAATTTTGTTGGCATGGGAAGGAAGACACTTCGACGAGGAGTTCGAACGTGGTCCTGGTTTTGAATTTCATGGGATGTGGGATGAACGAGGGAGGGAGGAAAATCAGAAATGGCAATGTATATTTGGGAGCAGGTCACGGCGGTTGAGGATTTAGAGGGAAGAAAGATTAGCGGGTTAGGGGGAGTTGTTGGGCCAGATGTGTAAGGTTAAGCCCAATTTATTTAAAAGGAAATTGAATTTTGGTTTTAAATCAAAAATGGTACAAATTTTGAAGCTGAATAACTTCCTCATATATTATCGGAATCCAGCGAAACAAGATCCGACAGGATCGTATGGACAAGGGCAACGTCATGGAACTGACTGGAAGTGGATCGGTGCTCGTTTGAATTTATGGCGAAATAAACTGTTTGATTCAAATCAAACAACATTTTATCGTTCTTTAACGATGAACTGCCAAAGTGAGTAAATCTCACTAACTCTGAACAGTTTATAATTTCATGTTGTATTTTTAGAACTGTTAGATATTGGCTGATTGACTGTATGTTGACTGTTTGATTGAACTGCTAGTCAGTTAGTCGAATTTTCTATATCGATTCTATTTAACAGAATATATCATATTGAAATGAAAGTGATGTTATCTATATTGTTTAACATCTGTGATGCAGGGAAACAGGTTGGAGGAATCCAACTGGATTCCTCAACATTTATTTTACTGTTTTCATATATTGTGATATATGATGTGTTATATAATCTGTTATGAATTATGGGTGTTGGAATGATGTTGATCATTTTTATTTGATATTTTAAATATCATAAAAGACCCTGGGATGTAAAAAGGATTTATTTCAATGTATATTGAAATAAAGGGATTTTATAAAATCAACAGATTTTATAAAAGGAAATATTTCGAAAGTAAATAAAAAGGGAAAAATGTTTTTAAAACGAATAGAGTTAAAGTAAAAGGAGTTAATCGATGTTAGCTAATCGATGTTAGTTTAATCGATTAGAGTTAAAGTAAAAGGAGCTAATGATGTTAGTTTAATCAATTAGAGTTAAAGTAAAAGGAGCTAATCGATGTTAGTTTAATCGATTAGAGTTAAAGTAAAAGGAGTTAATCGATGTTAGTTTAATCGATTAGAGTTAAAGCAAGGGAGCTAATCGATGTTAGTTTAATCGATTAGAGTTAAAGTGAAAGGAGTTAATCGATGTTAGTTGAATCGTTTTGAGTAGAAGCAAAGGAGCTAATCGATGTTAGTTTAATCGATTAGAGTAGAAGCAAATGAGTTAATCGAATATAGTTTATTCAAAGAAAGTAAAGGGAGTTATCGAATATAGTTTATTCGAAAGGAGTTAAGTGAAATGAGTAAATCAATAGCGCTAGTCAAATAGAGTTAATCCAATAAGTGTTAGTCCAATAAAGTAAATTGATAAGGGTTAATCGATTAGAGTAAAGAAAAGGAGTTAATCGAATATAGTCTATTCGAAGAAAGAAAAAGGAGTTATCGAATATAGTTTATTCGAAAGGAGTTATGTGAAATGAGTAAATCAATAGCGTTAATCAAATAGAGTTAACCCAATAGTGTTAGTCCAATAGAGTTAATTGATAAGGGTTAATCAAATAGAGTTAAGTGAAAAGAGTCAATCGAATATAGCTATTCGAGGGAGGGTTAAGTAAGGAAGTTAGTAAAGGGATATGAGTGAACTTTGTCTATTTCAAAGTTAGAAATGTTGTTCAATTAAGGTCTGAGAGGTAGTTCTACCCCAACTTGATTGGCTTCGTTTTTAACTAAGGAATAGTTAAGGTTCGGCAGTAAATGGAATGGTTTGAGTTGGCATCGCGATGGTTTGTTTAAACATCTGTCTAAGTCCAATGAAGAAGCTTTGGAAATGTTTTCCAAATAAGAAACCAGAATGTTTTCTAATAAAGAAAACGAAAAATGGAAATGTTTTCCATTGTAAATAACATATATTTTCTAAATTTAGAAAATAAGAAACATTGAATATAGGGAAACATGAGATAAGTAAATTTATGAAATAAAGAGATAAATGTTGAACGATGTTTGATCGATATAAATTTCCATTTGGAAATGATATCGTTGTTTGCACACCTGTTTTTCTTCGATAGTTAAATCACAGACCATCGAAGTTTTTGACCATTTTAACGTTGTAAATATGGAGAGACCGGTTGGATTATTATCCAAAGAACCACTCTGTATTGGCATAAGCGTTGCGAATCATATATGCCAAAGGAAATTAAAGACGGAGTTATGCAAGGGCTATCCTGTTTACAGAATAGTGCCTTCGGTTCATCCTGTTCCTGGATGACTTGTTTGGATGGATGTCTGACAGAGTATTTCCAGACGATCACGTATATTGATTTCTCCAACCGTACCAAGAGTGGGAGCGGAGAAGGAAAACTTCTTTAGCTAACACATAATGTATTGTTGAGGACGTCAATCGGTGATTGGATGGATTTGATGATGTGGCATTCAAAGTGAATCTGGTGTGATGATAAGCGTAGCTTCTAGCCTCACATCCGGTAAATGACAGAAATCGGGCAGGCAGCATGGCTAAGTCGGTCGCACCGAAGTAGGGTGTATAATCACCTGATCTAGAGTTTCATTTATTTCCAAAAATCTATTGTTGATGCTGTCCCATTCGGGAAACGGTTGCTGATCCCAACTGTTGGTGATATACATTCGATACGCTCAAACAAAATGAGTGGTCGGTCATGTGTGGCCGGGTTGCAAGATGCTCTTGTTGAACCCAGTGTATTCCTCTCCAGAGGTACACCAGCGATAGGTGGTTCCATACCTTATCATAGTTGGAAATCCATTACCCAATACGTGCTTGCGGTTTTGAGTTGTATACTATATATGTAGAACGTGAGATGAAAACGTTTCTGCTAGATGATTATCTATACTGTGGTTGATAGACATTATTATAATATCAAAAGGTTTTTGATATAAAGTTATCTTGGATTCTCATAAGGGAAAAACCCGTTCCGTTATGCGGCATGGTCTTATGAGATATCGTTTACTTGTTCGAACTGTTTTTAAATTGTTTACTCATACCAGTCCCATGACTGACCCGGAGTTTACTTTGTTGTTTTCCCTAAACTCTTGGGTGCCTAAATTTGTATGGGCAATCAAGTAGTCGGGATTTTACAGATATAGTTGAAGAGCTGGAGCAGGAGGCTTCAGGATCATATAGCTTTAGTTATTTCCGCTGTGTTGTAAGTGATGTACTTTGATAATGATATGTATATTCAAGTACAGATGTATATTTCAAGTTATGTTATACATATTATATGTTATTCGTTCCGCTGTGAGATTCGTATTACTCTGATATTGTGTTCTTCTTTTTCTTCTATTCTAAGTTTCTATCTTATCTTTCCTCATCCTCTAATTTCTTTCACTAATTACCAGGATTTTTCGATGTTTTGGTTATCGACATCGAGCTTATGTCGATAACCAAAGTCGCTCAAAATCCGGGTCGTTACAGTTGGTATCAGAGCTTAAGTTAAGAATTTCTTGGTTCTGTGGCGTGACTCGGTAGAGATAGGGTTAGTAATACCCTAGACTGAGATTGAGTGTATATATACGAGTTAACGTATTTGTTATTGATATAAAAATGATTTTTTATTTTGTGGAGATTCATTGGTTGAATCGTTTATGGGTTCTGGTCGATCAGTTTGATCCACTGTATCGGTAGGGATTTTGTAAACACTTGAATACGATGGATCAGCACGGTATGTTTTGAAAAGAGGGTAAATTAAAATAAGTTTACCTAAGGTATATCTTGACATAGAGAAGATATATATATCAAAATTTTAATATAGTGTATATATTGGTTATTATTATAATCGAGTAAGATTATAAATTAAATGGTTATGTAAATAACCAATCAGAATTCATATAAGTGAAATACGTGAAATCAGATGAGTTAAATCTGAAATTTAAACCAGGAATTGAATTAAAACTCTGGAGAATTGGATAAGTGTTTGCAAATGGATTTGGATTAAAAATAAGGAAAATTTAAGATCCTGGGAGATTTTAAATTGTTTTACAAGCAGTGTGATTTATATTTTGAAATGAATTTCAAAGTGGAAAAGGTTAAAAATGGTTTTATAGTATTGAACTCACTTCGATCGCTGGAAAATAGATTCTGATGATGACAGCTGCATCATCAGTATTCATTTTCGAGTTGTAAGTGACAAATTACTACCAGAGATACTGTTTTGAATTTGTTTTGGGAAAAACAAGTTTTTGTTGAATTTCAAAATGGGATTTAAAATATAGAGTTGGAATTTTTAAATAGATTTGAAATATTAACTTATTTTAAAAGAAATAAAAAAGAAATAAAAAAAGAAGTTACTTTATAAATGAAGTTTATAAATAGTTCTTTTATAAACGAAGTTTATAAATGAAGTGGAAAGAATTATCATTGGATATATTCAGAAATAAAATACAAGTGTGAGATGGAAAGGGAAATCTATTTTCCTAATGTAGAAATATCGATTTCAAAAGGAATTGAAATCGAGACTTATGTAAAGAATGAATAAAGAAAGTTTGAAAAGGAATTGGAATAAAGGAAGTTCAAAAATAGAATTTGAATATAGAAAATTCAAAGGGGATTTGAATATAGAAATTCAAATGAGATTTGAATAAAGAAGATTTAAATAATGGAAAATTGAATATAGAATTCATATAGAGTAATAATGAAATTTGAATATAAAATTCAAATAGTTTGAAATGAAATTTGAATATAGAATTCTAATAGATTGAAATGGAATTTGAAAATAGAATTTCAAAATAAAATTTGAAATAGGAATTCGAATATAGAATTCAAATAGAGTTGAAATGGGAATTGGAATATATAATTCAATGGAGTTTGAAAATATAGGATTTGAATATCGAAAGTGAAAATGAAATTTGAATAAAGAAGATTCAAATAGAATTGAATTTGAAATTTGAATATAGAAGATTCAAATAGAATTGAAATGAAATTCAAATATAGAATTTGAATATAGAAAATTCAAAGGGAGTTTGAATATATAAAATTCAATAGAATTAAATATAGAGTTTAAATATAGAAAATTCAAAGGGAGTTTGAATATATGAAATTGAAATAGAGTTTGAATATAGAAAATATAAAGGAATTCAAATATAGGATTTGAATATCGAAAGTGAAAATGAAATTTGAATAAAGAAGATTCAAATAGAATTGAAATGAAATTCAAATATAGAATTTGAATAAGGAAATTGAAACGAAATTCAAATATAAAATTTGAATAGAAATTGAATAGAATTAACTAAGTCGAAGAGAAATTAGTTAATCGAGTTTTGAATTTGAAGTTGAACTTTGAAAGGTGAATTGGATTTGTAAATGGATATTCGAAATCGAATATAGAACTTAAATTTGAAATTTGAATTCAAATTAGTTAATAAGCAAGTTAAAATATATTTGAACATGTCATGTTCAAATATAAAAGTGAAATAGACTAAAGAGTTAATTAACAAATTAATTAACGAATTGAGTTAAAACGATCGGGTATAGTTGAATTAAATTGGACAGGTATTGACATACATGAGACAGGTTTCGAATAAAGTGTTAGAAGGTATATAAATAGAATGCTCGATGAAAAGGTATGTATTTAATTCATATATGAGATTTTATGCGCCGTATCGGCTGGTCGCTTGGCTTTTTCTTTTTCTTTTTGGATTGGTGAGGGCCATGGGAGGCTATTTGAAATTTCCCGATGCTTCTAGTACAAAGGAAGTTATGGCAAATTTTTCCTGGAATTTAAGGAGTTAGAATATTTTTAAGGAGTTTGATAGTTAGAAATCAACGTATCGATATATATAGAAGTCGATAAGGAAACGAACTTAGAAATAGAATAGTATAATCAGAAAGGAAGTCTAGAATAAAATCTTGTAAGAATAGAAAGAGAAAGTGTATACGTGTTTAAAGGTGAATAATCAGTTGTATGGTATTGATTATTCGAGTAAGTAGTCATATCTGTTTTGACGTTATAAATGTTATTCAGTCAAGGTCTGAGAGGTAGTTATACCCCAACTTGATTGATTTCATTATTAACAAATAAATAGTAAGATTTCAGACTCGAAGATCAATGTTGAATAAGAGTTAGTTGAATATAGTATTTGGATTGTCGTAACGATGTTTTACACAACATCCGTCTTAACCCAAATAAGTGTGAACTAGGAAACAGAATAACAGAATATTTCCTAAGTATAGAAATAAACAAGATCGGAAAAAGATAAGTAATTGGAATATTTTCCAATTATAAATAGCATATATTTTCTAAAGTTTAGAAAATAAAGGAAGGCGATATTTAGAAATGTTTTCCCAATAACATAAAAGGGCCAATATGGTTATTGAAAATATTTGGTTAACAAATATTGATAAAGAAGTAGAGAAGTGATTTAACTAATGGGGTATTAATTAAGGGCTCAGTTGAATTTCAAAAAAAGAAAATTTGATTTTTGAAAAGAGTAAACTATTAAAAACTCCCAGGGAAAGACTGTTTAAATTAAAAACAAATTTAACAGAAATTTGTGAAAGCAAATTTGAATTAAAGTAAAGTCAGTTAAGTGGTAACTGAAGTTGAATTGAAATCGAATAAGATTGGATTTGTGAAATTAGAATCCGAAATGGTATTGATTGAGGAGTTAAGGAATTGAAAAATCAAGAATTGAACTTGAGTTGAAACGGGAGTTGGCTTGGATATAAGCGAATGGTTGTATTGGAGATAAAAGCTGATTGGGATTTGATGGGGATGACCCTTGTATCCGCTGAATTGATAACAGGTGGAAAGGATATAATGATATGTCGACAAAAGGTACAAGTTTATATTTCTATTGGATATAAGATTTATGAGTCGAATTGGCAAGCCGCTTGGCTGTTTGGTTTTCTTTTGAGTTGGAGATGGCCCAGAGAGGCGAGTGGTGGTTTGACCGATTGACCAGTACAGAGGAAGTGCTGGCGAAATTTTTCAAAAAGATAAGGAGTTAGAAAATTTTCAGGATTTTTGAAAATTTTCGTTAATAAGGATTAATTAATATTTTAATTGAAATTAAATTAGTTCAGTTGAAACTGAAGTAAGAAGTGAACAAATATGTTCTAACCAGTCGATAGGGTCGTTCTCTACCTTCTAGCAATTTCGAGGACGAAATTATTTTAAGTAGGGAAGATTGTAATGACCCGCATTGGCAGAGGTATTATAATTAATTTATTTAATTATTGAAATGGTGGTTTAGAGAAATTTAATGGTCGTGGAAGAATATAATGATGAATATTTAATTTAAAATAATAAATTAAATAATATATTTAATTCTGAAATAATCAGAATTGGTTGAAATGACGATATGGTGTGAACCGGATCATCTGTGATGTTTAATTCAGCTTGGAATTGAATTTGAATAACGAATATATTCAAATTGTCGACAGTTGAACGTATAGTTTATAATATAATTAAAATCGAGCTCGAAATGGCGCTACAGTTCGTAAATTGCCGATTTGAACTTCAACTGAATATACAGGACTCATTTTAAGCCGGATTTCTGTGAAACAAGAAACGTGTGGAGCTGGTGGAGTATATCTTTCTAGTGGAAGAGAAAAGTTGAGATTTCGTCATATAGATTTTGATTTACGTCCAAATCAAATTTCAGAAAAGTCGCTGTGGAATTCAAGTATAATTTGCAACGCTTTATTTATTTTATAAAAGGATTTTCAATATAACTAGATATCGGTTTTGAATTTAGACAAGGTTCTTTTGGGACATAACGATAATTTAATTTTTAGAATTTTACTGTAATTTTTAATTAATCAAATAAGCAACTTTTTATTTAAAGTATTTCGCACCCTGTAATCAACATTTTGAGGTTTCAAAATATGAGTCAACCTACCGGTATTATCATATTTCTGGGATCGTGGCACCGAGCTCGACACTACGGTATTTTTATTTCTGTCCGTACGTGGATGGAATTTATAACCCAAGCAAACCCATCTATAACCGTACAAATTGAACCTCACATTTTGTTTAAATAATCATCCCAAACAATATATACATCTTTACCCTAATTATTTCTCTGATTAGAAAAGAGGCCACAGTTTAGTTTCTCAACCACAAAACAAAAGGGGGACATGGTCCTTAGAATGTCCACAAGAAAATCCTTATAAAATATCCTTAAAATCTAAACCTAACACATTTTCCTTTTCTCCAGTAAAGCGAAATTCCGCCGCTGTGTTTGTTTTCAGCAAAGGAAAATGGCGAACAAAGAAATACAAACAAATATCTATAAATCTCCAAAGTAATATATTCGAAATTCTCATCTTGTGCTCTTCAATCCCATATATGTATTGTTAAACTCGACGAAAGAAATGGTCAATGGTTTTCACCCAGCGTGCTGTAGGGTTGGGTCGTGAGCGAGATTTAAGGAGTTGTAAATCAAATCGAGTTCATTTCTGAAATCGTAGGAAGAAATCGAAGGGGTTGTGATATTTTAAGGGAATCTGATAGTAGTTTTTGTTCGATGTTCTTCTGTACTGACGTGGAGCTGCTATTGATCGCAATTCGGGAGAGGAGAACGAGTTAGATTTTGTTGGTATGGGAAGGAAGAGACTTCGACGAGGAGTTCGAACGTGGTCCTGGTTTTGAATTTCATGGGATGTGGGATGAACGAGGGAGGGAGGAAAATCAGAAATGGCAATGTATATTTGGGAGCAGGTCACGGCGGTTGAGGATTTAGAGGGAAGAAAGATTAGCGGGTTAGGGGGAGTTGTTGGGCCAGATGTGTAAGGTTAAGCCCAATTTATTTAAAAGGAAATTGAATTTTGGTTTTAAATTGAAAATGGTACAAATTTTGAAGCTAAATAACTTCCTCATATATTATCGGAATCCAGCGAAACAAGATCCGACAGGATCGTATGGACAAGGGCAACGTCATGGAATAGACTGGAAGTGGATCGGTGCTCGTTTGAATTTATGGCGAAATAAACTGTTTGATTCAAATCAAACAACAGTTTATCGTTCTTTAACGATGAACTGCCAAAGTGAGTAAATCTCACTAACTCTGAACAGTTTATAATTTCATGTTGTATTTTTAGAACTGTTAGATATTGGCTGATTGACTGTATGTTGACTGTTTGATTGAACTGCTAGTCAGTTAGTCGAATTTTCTATATCGATTCTGTTTAACAGAATATATCATATTGAAATGAAAGTGATGTTATATATATTGTTAAACATCTGTGATGCAGGGAAACAGGTTGGAGGAATCCAACTGGATTCCTCAACATTTATTTTACTGTTTTCATATATTGTGATATATGATGTGTTATATAATCTGTTATGGATTATGGGTGTTGGAATGATGTTGATCATTTTTATTCGATATTTTAAATATCATAAAAGATCCTGGGATGTAAAAAGGATTTATTTCAATGTATATTGAAATAAAGGGATTTTATAAAATCAACAGATTTTATAAAAGGAAATATTTCGAAAGTAAATAAAAAGGGAAAAATGTTTTTAAAACGAATAGAGTTAAAGTAAAAGGAGTTAATCGATGTTAGCTAATCGATGTTAGTTTAATCGATTAGAGTTAAAGTAAAAGGAGCTAATGATGTTAGTTTAATCAATTAGAGTTAAAGTAAAAGGAGCTAATCGATGTTAGTTTAATCGATTAGAGTTAAAGTAAAAGGAGTTAATCGATGTTAGTTTAATCGATTAGAGTTAAAGCAAGGGAGCTAATCGATGTTAGTTTAATCGATTAGACTTAAAGTGAAAGGAGTTAATCGATGTTAGTTGAATCGTTTTGAGTAGAAGCAAAGGAGCTAATCGATGTTAGTTTAATCGATTAGAGTAGAAGCAAATGAGTTAATCGAATATAGTTTATTCAAAGAAAGTAAAGGGAGTTATCGAATATAGTTTATTCGAAAGGAGTTAAGTGAAATAAGTAAATCAATAGCGCTAGTCAAATAGAGTTAATCCAATAAGTGTTAGTCCAATAAAGTAAATTGATAAGGGTTAATCGATTAGAGTAAAGAAAAGGAGTTAATCGAATATAGTCTATTCGAAGAAAGAAAAAGGAGTTATCGAATATAGTTTATTCGAAAGGAGTTATGTGAAAGGAGTAAATCAATAGCGTTAATCAAATAGAGTTAACCCAATAGTGTTAGTCCAATAGAGTTAATTGATAAGGGTTAATCGAATAGAGTTAAGTGAAAAGAGTCAATCGAATATAGCTATTCGAGGGAGGGTTAAGTAAGGAAGTTAGTAAAGGGATATGAGTGAACTTTGTCTATTTCAAAGTTAGAAATGTTGTTCAATTAAGGTCTGAGAGGTAGTTCTACCCCAACTTGATTGGCTTCGTTTTTAACTAAGGAATAGTTAAGGTTCGGCAGTAAAGGGAATGGTTTGAGTTGGCATCGCGATGGTTTGTTTAAACATCTGTCTAAGTCCAATGAAGAAGCTTTGGAAATGTTTTCCAAATAAGAAACCAGAACGTTTTCTAATAAAGAAAACGAAAAATGGAAATGTTTTCCATTGTAAATAACATATATTTTCTAAATTTAGAAAATAAGAAACATTGAATATAGGGAAACATGAGATAAGTAAATTTATGAAATAAAGAGATAAATGTTGAATGATGTTTGATCGATATAAATTTCCATTTGGAAATGATATCGTTGTTTGCACACCTGTTTTTCTTCGATAGTTAAATCACAGACTATCGAAGTTTTTGACCATTTTAACGTTGTTAATATGGAGAGACCGGTTGGATTATTATCCAAAGAACCACTCTGTATTGGCATAAGCGTTGCGAATCATATATGCCAAAGGAAATTGAAGACGGGGTTATGCAAGGGCTATCCTGTTTACAGAATAGTGCCTTCGGTTCATCCTATTCTTGGATGACTTGTATGGACGGATGTCTGACAGAGTATTTCCAGACGATCACGTATATTGGTTTCTCCAACCGTACCAAGAGTGGAAGCGGAGAAGGAAAACTTCTTTAGCTAACACATAATGTATTGTTGAGGACGTCAAACGGTGATTGGATGGATTTGATGATGTGGCATTCAAAGTGAATCTGGTGTGATGATAAGCGTAGCTTCTAGCCTCACATCCGGTAAATGACAGAAATCGGGCAGGCAGCATGGCTAAGTCGGTCGCACCGAAGTAGGGTGTATAATCACCTGATCTAGAGTTTCATTTATTTCCAAAAATCTATTGTTGATGCTGTCCCATTCGGGAAACGGTTGCTGATCCCAACTGTTGGTGATAAACATTCGATACGCTCAAGCGAAATGAGTGGTCGGTCATGTGTGGCCGGGTTGCAAGATGTTCTTGTTGAACCCAGTGTATTCCTCTCTAGAGGTACGCGAGCGATAGGTGGTTCCATACCTTGTCATAGTTGGAAATCCATTACCCAATACGTGCTTGCGGTTTTGAGTTGTATACTATGTATGTAGAACGTGAGATGAAAACGTTTCTGCTAGATGATTATCTATACTGTGGTTGATAGACATTATTATAATATCAAATGGTTTTTGATATAAAGTTATCTTGGATTCTCATAAGGGAAAAACCCGTTCCGTTATGCGGCGTGGTCTTATGAGATATCGTTTACTTGTTCGAACTGTTTTTAAATTGTTTACTCATACCAGTCCCATGACTGATCCGGAGTTTACTTTGTTGTTTTCCCTAAACTCTTGGGTGCCTAAATTTGTATGGGCAGTCAAGTAGTCGGGATTTTACAGATATAGTTGAAGAGCTGGAGCAGGAGGCTTCAGGATCATACAGCTATAGTTATTTCCGCTGTGTTGTAAGTGATGTACTTTGATAATGATATGTATATTCAAGTACAGATGTATATTTCAAGTTATGTTATACATATTATATGTTATTCGTTCCGCTGTGAGATTCGTATTACTCTGATATTGTGTTCTTCTTTTTCTTCTATTCTAAGTTTCTATCTTATCTTTCCTCACCCTCTAATTTCTTTCACTAATTACCAGGATTTTTTGATGTTTTGGTTATCGACATCGAGCTTATGTCGATAACCAAAGTCGCTCAAAATCCGGGTCGTTACATTGTCAGATCCATCGAAAATCACTAATTGACATCTACAACAGTACATTACGTGTTAGCTAAAGAAGTTTCCTTCTCCGCTTCCACTCTTGGTACGGTTGAAGAAATCAATGTACGTGACATTTCTGGAAATACTCTGTCAGACATTCATCCATACAAGTCATCCTCATTCACTTAGAATGTCACATCGTCATACACGCCAAATCACAAATTGACTTATCCAAAAATAACACGGGTATACAGCTAAGAGAAACGAATTCCTCTGCCACCAAACGTGAATACATTTGAACAGATCAACTTACGCGATCCATTGGATATACTCTGTAAAACCTTCATCCATACAAGTTGTCCTGGGACTGGAGAAACCGAAGGCACTATTCAGTATATCCATCATAGTCACTGTTATCTAAGACTTATACAACAGCCCTTGCACTTTACTCCGTCTTCAATTATCTTTAGCATAAATGATTCGCAACGCTTATGCCAATGCAGAGTGTTTCTTTGGATAATAATCCAACCGGTCTCTCTATATTAACAACGTTAAAATGGTCAAAAATTTGATAGTCTGTGATTTAACTATCAAAGAAAAACTTGTGTGCAAACAACGATATTTTTCCAAGTGGAAATTATATCTATCAATCATCATTTAACACTTATCTCATTAGTTCATTAATTTACTTATCTTCTGTTTTCTAGATATTCTAAATTCTTATTTTCTTTTATCAGAAAACATTTCTGATTCTCGTTTGGAAAACATTTCCAAAACTCCTTTACGATCAAACCTTACCATTTCTTAGTCAAGAAGGAAGTCACTCAAGTTGGGCTATAATTACCTCGCAGACCTTAACAGAACAACGTTATAACTTCGAAATGGTCAAAGTTTATGTTTTAAATCTTTAACAACTTCTTTACGCCTTTCTCGAATTCAATTTTTACGAATCCACTTCTATATTTAAAACATTAGTTATAACGATAACATTATAATCCCTACTTTCGAATTATCTAACTTTAATTATAACTTCTATTCTTATTAGTGAATAATTAACCTAACACTTATTCATTTATAAATAAATAAATCTCTATTTAAACACTGGAAAGTATAAGTACTTTCCCGAATTCGATATAATCGAATTCGCCGATTTACTCTGTTCGAGAAATCTCTATTTGATTAACTCTTCTTCGAATAACCTATATTCGATTAACTCCTTCTCGAATAAACGATATTCGATATTCTCTCTTCGAATAACTAATATTCGATAACTCTTTTCGATGAAACTAACATTGATAACTCCTTTTGTGAAAACCCGCAACTTCCCCGTAAAGGAAAGCGTCGGATAGTTCGAGAACAAGCCACAACAGAACGTATACAGAAGAACATTTCATTGTATATTACAACAATGCATCAGATTACAAGAATATACAGAGTATAAATGAATATTACACAGAAATATCAGAGATTTAAATTACATTTAAATACATCGCAGCGGAAAATAATACAATACACAACTAGAATGAGATATACGGATACAAAGCTTTCCGGATATCGTTCCAGCTGTAAACCAGGATCCTGTGAATATAAATCTGCAAAACCAAAACTACTAGCTGCCCGTGTCAAAATAAGGGCACCCAGAGTTTAGGTTAAAACAATAAACTCCAGGTCAGTCATGTGACTGGTGTGAGAACTAAAACAGTTATTAATCTTTATTTTTAAAGTCAGGTAAATCAAGGGACCACGCCGTATAACACGGAACGGGTTTCCTCCCAAGAATACCAGTGCATAAAACAAACAGCGCAATGCTAAATAAAGAAAAATGAAGCTGTTATAAGACCCAGGTCCCATCACACAATGCAACGCAACCGAGGATAGGGTTTTCCCTTATAACAGCCAAAGAATGCTTGATACGTTTAAACCAAATCATTTGATACTACTATAAGTGCATAGTGTATAAAACAACTTCAAATCATAAGTATCAATCATAGGCGGCATGAGTGCCCCCATCCCACTATGTCACCATATATAGGTTTACATATAAAACCGCAAAGTCACGTATTTGGAAATTGGATTTCCGTCTATGAACCGAGGCAAAAGATAGTCCTCAACCGATTCGAGACTGCCTAGCCCGAGTCTCAGGATCAGAACGCATCGACCCTTGGAGCGACAAGGCCGGTCCACACGGAGTGGATTAAAAATGCCTGAGCACTACGTTTCGCCACCCTTTGGGGCGTAAGCGAGCCAACTAAATGACTCCATCGGTTCGAGAACGACCGATCAATCCGAGGCGCCTCGCAACAGCAACAACCACATAAGTCAAACTCGTCAGGGCGTGTAAAACCACTGACGCCACTTTTAGCTAGGAGGAAACGTAGGCCCTCCCTGAGGTCCGTCTCCCGTTTTTGGTTCATACCGGGTGTGAAACTCGCGAAGTAAACGTTACACAAAGCTACGCCACAAAGGCCGTGATTTGATCACCAACCACAAGACTTTGCTTTTCAACAGAAGCCTTGATCATTTGCATCTTAGCATGCCACACAGGCAAACCATCCTATGCAACCGATATCAGTCACACAGAATGAAATCCGATGTCAGACACACAGTCCATTTACAAGTCCGTTCTGGGTCTGAACGAAACCGGGAGCACCTAGTACCCCGCATATCCATCGATCTCCAAGTACGTCTGGACGATCACCAACTGTTTCCATCTTCTTGGGTGTACAGCCCAATCAAGATCATCAGTTATCACCCAAACGACGTGAAGACTTCCGGTCTTCGACCATCGTCTTCATCTTCGACTTATCGTCGTATCAGTTATTCAGAATGGGATAAACCCGGTCTTTCCGAATAACTCGCGTATATTTTAAATAAGTGTTACACAAACACAACATACGCCTCATTCCAATTCATTAGTCACTAACCGTAAATTAATCAAGAGAATAATTTCCCAAATATTAACCCCGAAGGCCGAAACCAACATCAGATCAATATCCAGAAAACCATTCTGCTTGGCTAACCGACAGTTAGTTTCTAAATTTCACATTCATAGGGAAAGATTCCCATTAATTTTATCAAAGATAAATTCCTTGAATTTATTCTTTAATCCATTTTTGAATATCAATTCAAACTAGTCGGGATTAGCGAACCTTACCGAAGTAATCATTTGTTTTAATTTCCCAATCCCAACCTATTCATCCCATGAAGTAAAACTGGTAATACTTCATATCTAACACCACAGTGTTATCGGTAAATTCAATTACCATTTCACGTTCAAATCTAATTAAAGATTTAACTATCGCCTGGAGCAAAACTGGTGATACTCCATTTTCGATCTTTTCAATCTAATTAAAGATTCATTAAAACTCCACTTAGTTTTAATCGTTAACTGGGTTAAAGAATCAGTGTCATTTAAAACACAGTTCACGATAAACCCAAAATCACATTCCATTAATTATCGGGTTAAAGAACGAGTGTTGTTTTTAAAAACACTGTCCACGATAAACCCAAAAATCAATATCCATTCAATTCCAATTAAATATTATTTAATTGGTACACTTCATTAAATCTAAATAAAAAGATTTAATCTTTTCTCAACTGGGTTCAAGAACAGTGTTAGTGAAGACACCATTCACGACAAACCCAAATCACATTTGATATTCAATACAAGGCTCTGAATAGAAAATATATCGGCTTATATTCAATATCAAATTCTACGACTAACAAATGTCGTATTGGAAATAACGATATAAATATATATCTTTCAAATTTCCATAACAACATCTGTATAATCACGAATTCCAACATCGAAATATTCCGAAGACAATTTCGATTCAAACCCACTCCAATGCAATCATTGGAAATTTTGGTTATTTTCAAAACCCTTTTCAAATTCAATTTATTTATTTAAAAATAAATAGAATTATAATTCTAGTTCAAAACTAGTTCATTTCGATAAAAATCTATTTTTATCTTTTCAAATATGGAGTTTTTCATCCCAATTCTTTCTAAATCATTTCTTATGATTTTACACAAATTATTACTATTTTTAATAATTTTATCAAGGCCCGTACAGTCGATTTCCATCAATGGCCATCGAACTGCACTTATAACGACCTTTTTCAAATTTGATTTGGACATAATTCCCAATCCAACCGTTAGATTTCTAATTTCTAATATCCGTTAGAAAGCTCTTTTCGATACGAACCCAACGGTTCCGGTTTTAGGAGAATCCGACGGTCGGATCTCCCGTAATGCCCGTTTGAAATAAATGGTCGAAATTCGCGAACTGCCGCGGCGCGGCGCGTTCTATTCAGGCCATTATATTATATATATAATATATATATAATATATATTTCGTCGATTTCTATTTAAAACGAATTATATAAATAGTTTTAAAATTCGTTTCAAAAGCAAATTCAACTTCCATTTCAATTCAAATCAAAATTGAATTCTTCTTTATAAATTCGTTTTAAAATTCATTTCTATTCAATTCAAATTTCAATTCAATTTGAATTCATTTCAATTCGCTTTCAATTCAATTTGAATTCGTTTTCAATTAGATTCGATTTCGAATTCGTTTTCTATTCGATTCAATTCAAATTGGTTTTATATTCAATTCATTTCGAAATCGTTTTATATTCAATTCCTTTCGAAATCGTTTTCAATTCAATTCATTTCGAAATCGTTTTCAATTCATTTCATTTCGAAATCGTTTTCAATTCAATTCATTTCGAAATCGTTTTCAATTCATTTCATTTCGAAATCGTTTTCAATTCAATTCATTTCGAAATCGTTTTCAATTATATTCATTTCGAAATCGTTTTCAATTCAATTCATTTCGAAATCGTTTTCAATTCAATTCATTTCGAAAACGTTTTCAATTCATTTTTAAAATAGTTAAAATCGATATAAATATCGTTCACGTCATAATGGCGTCAATCTAATCAACACGGCTTCATAAATTTCTATTTTCAAATATTCTATTTCAAATATTCCTTTTTCAAAATAGTTGTTATTATCAAAATATTTCGTTCAACACATGACCAATCTCAATGGATGAGTACTGTCAACACATGAACTTTTATTTTATATTGATAAAGATGTAAACTTTATTATTAAAATATTTCGTTCAACACATGACCAATCTCAATGGATGAAACTGTCAACACATGAACTTTTATTTTATATTGATAAAGATGTAAACTTTATTATTAAAATATTTCGTTCAACACATGACCAATCTCAATGGATGAAACTGTCAACACATGAACTTTTATTTTATAATATTCTTTATTTTTCGAATTGGAATGAGGCCCAATCAATTACCATATAAAGTTAATTATATGGATTTTCATACATCACATGTATAATAGCATTGAAAAATAATCAACCATCAACCAAAGTGCACTACACTGTATAAGCATCAAATATAGATATCTAACGCTTATAACAGCCTGTCAATCAATCGATCGACATATTTAATCAATCAGGATGAGTGAACCTCATATTTCATCCTAACACCCGTGTGGGGTTTCAAACAATCAAACACAGATTTAGTTGTGCAGTTGGGCAATGTGTAAAATTTATCGACCGAATCAATGTCCTTCAAATAAGTGTACATAAACAAACCATCTGGTTTGCAAATGAATATTTTATTTATTCACATTCACGTTAAAATTTATATTTTTAACGACAAAACATTTTATTTCAACATATGAATTTCTCTTCAGTTCATTCTTTAAATAAAATGATATTTTTATTTTTCTAACATATTTTAGAAAATTTCGGCGGCATAACGGCACGATACTAGAAACGGGACGAGGCCTAGCCTTATCCCCGGACTAGTGAAGGCCCACGCCATTCACACATCAATCAAATCAATTTCATTATGCAAACCACAAAATTTGGAGTAAGAGTCTAACCTAGCCTTACTCCTTCGCCTTATAACGGCGCACGTCTAATCCTAACCAATTTATCGATTCGATTTTTCACACCACAAACCACATTCAAACCAATATCGCAATCAATAACCAAACAGCCAAACAAACAAGTCCATGGTCTGTGGACGATTGTGTCGGGTGCTACTAAACACCGTCTGCATCCTAGTATATATATATAACTAGAAAAGAAATTGAAAGGTTAGAAATTCTCACCTATAGCTATCCTAGCTCCACGGCTCTTCATTTGCAGAAGTCTTCGTCGTTTCGCCTTTTTGTCACCTTCGTTGTCCGCTTTCACTACATATGTAAAAATCGAGTTTTTACTTCGCTATTCAATATATAAAAATCGAATTTTTAGTTCGCTATTCAATATATAAAAATCGAATTTTTAGTTCGCTATTCAATATATAAAAATCGAATTTTTAGTTCGCTATTCAATATATAAAAATCGAATTTTTAGTTCGCTATTCAATATATAAAAATCGAATTTTTAGTTCGCTATTCAATATATAAAAATCGAATTTTTATTTCGAAGTTCAATATATAAAAAACATATTTTTACTTCTTCTTTATAGTAAAGATTATATTTTTAATACCCTACATGAATAAAAATCATATTTTTGACTTCCTACTTGTATAAAAATTATATTTTTAACCTCCTACTTATAAAAAAAAAAAATATTTTTATTCTCACTTCATGTATACAAAAATCATATTTCCTTCTTCCTCTTTGCTTTCATATGATTAAAAATCCTGTCTTCCTTTGATAAAAATCACGTCTTTCTTTTTCTTTTGATCAAAATAAATCATCGTTATTTAATTCTAGAGTTGAAAACAAATTCATTGTTATTTATTCTCAAACTGAAATTTATAAAAAAACAAACTTTTTACATAGCTAAAAACCATGATTTTATAAAACGAAAAAAATCACACTTTTATATTTTCAAAAAATTTGATCTTTATATTTTCAGAACAAAGCATAGTTATATTTTCCAAAAACAAACAATGGTATTTTATATTTATATTTTCAAAACAAAGGTAATTTAATATTTTGCTTTGCTTTTTCATTACCTCTTTTAAAGTTGAAAAGAAATAATGCTAACTTCTCTTTCAAAAATAATGATAACTTTGATTTACCAAAAATAATGATGTTTATATTTTTTTTCAAAGCAAAGTATATTTTCAAACATGCTAATTTTATATTTTTAAAACTGATTTTATAAATTGGTTGAACTAAATAAAAAGAAATAAAAACTCACATTTTGCTTTATGAAGAGGGAGGGGATCTTCAGGACGTCGGATTCAAGAGGAGACGAGGGGGGGTTCCTGAGGGGCGTCGCTTAGGAGGTCGGAGGTGAGCAGGAGGCTAGGGCTGGCGGCGGGGCCCCTTTAATGGTCGGAGGTGGGCCTGGGAATTGGCAATGGCGGCTAGGGCGTGGGTCCTTTTCGATTTGGGGGGGGGCCTAGGGCTTAACGGAGAGGGAGGGAAGCGAGAGCGGGGCGAGGGTGGAGGGCGCCTGAGGCGGCGGCGCCTCCAGCGGCGATCGATGGCGGCGGCTGCGAGATATCCATCGACGAGGGCTTCAGCTTTTTTTTTTTCCTTTTTTTTTTATTTTGAAATGAACAGGGGGGGGGGGGGGTCGGCTGATAAGGAGGAGAGAGAATATAATAAATTTTTTTATTAATTTAAAATTCCAAAAGTTGACTTTTACATACGACCTCTAATCGAGGCCCACCGCCTGTCGTCCATAGCGTTTCACCCCCATTCCGAACACAATGGGATATGTATCGCAAGCTGATTCGATAGTTACAATCAGTTTCCATTGAACTTACATTTAAATCTACATATTGAATTTTAAACGTACATTTCAAATTACCGGGGTCACATACTAACTAGAAAAATTCCAGAAAAATATTTTCTAGCTTCGTATTGACGATACGGTCCTAACAAAACTAGTTTCGTCGAATTCCGAGACCGTTAGAAAAATGGCCAATTTCCAGTCGATTAAAATCAACTGAAAATGGTCAAACGCGTTTTCCTTTGCCACGCTCACATATTGATTCGAAAAATTACGAAATTTGGAATCTAGCAATAACTTAACATCACGGACCCAACAAAACTGGTTTCGTCGAAATCCGAGGTCGTTTGCAAAATGTCCATTTTTAAGGGCCTGAATTCCATAGCGACTATTCAGAATTTTCAACTGGACATATCTTTTGATTCCCGCTATGAAATTTTGATTTTTCGAATTCGTTGGAAAGACATTATCAATTAGATCCCATTATTTTTGGTTTCACTAAAATCCGGATTGTTTTGCACCCGGTACATTCAATTGAAGTTTGAAATCGAATTATCGAACTACCGCGCCGTTTTCAATTCTATTTATAATTATATATAATTATTTATATACTAACGACGACGTATATAATATATACGTTCGAATTATATTCAAAATAAATTTTTCGTCGATATTATTTAAAATAATTCATTTTAAATAATCAAAATTCGATAAAATTGCCAAAATAAAAATTTCAAACTGGCTCGCATTTTACGGGTTGTTACACCTTTCGATGAAACTAACATCGATAACTCCTTTCGATGAAACTAACATCGATTAATTTAACTCGACGAACTTAACTCGACTAACTCGACTAACTTAATTTGACTTGACTAACTCGACTTACTTGGTTCGACCAATTCGATTCGACTAAGTAGGCTCGACTAACTTGGTTTTATTTAACTCAACTTGACTAACTCCTATCGAATAACTAATATTCGATTTAACTCCATTCGTTTGACTCTAGATCGCAGCGATCACAAATGGTTACACCTGATTCCCTCAGGAAACATCCGACCGCCTTAGGCTATTTACAGCCCTGCGAATTACGCTAGCAGTCGTACGAGATGGCAACTTACCCTGAATACTATGTTTGACTAATTCTGTCTCAAATAACTATATTTGATTAAGTCTAGTTTCATTTTAACTCCAATCGATTAACTCTAACTGATTAACTCTAACTGGCTAAACCTACCTGGTTAACTCTAACTGGTTAACTCTACCTGGTTAACTCTAACCGATTAACTCGACTTGATTAACTCGACTTACTTAACTCAACTGGTTAACTTGACTTACTTAACTCACCGGATAACTTGACTTACTTAACTCACTGGTTAACTTGACTTACTTAACCCAACTGGTTAACTCTATTGAACTGGTTAACTCTACTGAACTGGTTAACTCTACTGAACTAGTTAACTCTATTGAACTAGTTAACTCTATTCAACTAACTCGACTTGAGTAACCCCTTTCGAATAGCATATTCGTTTTACTAACTTTCGAGTACCATATTCGATTTACTCTCTTCGAATACCATATTCGATTTAACTCCTTTCGAATACCATATTCGATTTACTTTATTCACTTTATAAAGATTTCCTTTTTAACAACGTTTTATTCATTTGAAAAGATTTACTTTTAAATAACGGTTCTACACTTTAAAAAATGATTTCCTTTTTATAACGTTCCCTTTTCAATTCTATTTGTAAATGGTTTACAAATATTTCCTTTTCAAATTTATTCTTGAAATATTCTAACTCCATAAATTCTCCGAAAAATTCGCCATAACCTCCTTTGTAACGGGAGCATCGGGAAAATCCCCAAACCCGCCACGCAGGCCTTTCCATTCAAAAAGAAAATGGTTTGTAATTATTTCGTTTTTGAATATCTCCTAGTTATAAATATTCCAATTTATAAACATTTTTTATTTATAAATATTCCACTTTATAAATATTTCTTATTTATAAATATCCCATTTTATAAATATTCTATTTTCAATATCACTTTGAAAATCCCCTTATCAACATTTCGGTATGTTATGGTATTCAATCATATCAAATCACGATGTTAAATATCGTCCAAGTACATATAATCGCCCACAGATTTTATATCACATCATATAACAATATATGAAAAACAATAAAATAACTGTTGAGGAATCCAGTCGGATTCCTCCAACCTGTTTCCCTGCATCACGGATGTTAGACAATAGAATAACATCGATTTCACTTGGATGTGAAATATTCTGATAAACATAATCGACATATAAATATTTAACTGTTTATATATATATACATATGTATATATATATATATATATAATCTCTACTAACTGACTAGCAGTTCAATCAAACAGTCAACACACAGTCAAACAGACAATATTTAACAGTTCTAAGAATACGTTGTAAAAAATAGAACTGTACAGAGTTGGTGAGTTTTACTCACCTAGTTCTGCAGTTGACGATTCTGCTTTTTATTTCGTTTGAAATCAAACGCATTTGATTTCCCCCTGAAATTCCAGTAGCTAAGTTTTCGGTTGTATCAGTTCCTAACAAAGATCTCCTTGTTACGATTCCTATAATTCTGGTCTTGTCTGATTACTTTTTAAATCACCATTTCCCTAATCACTGTTGATATGCTCTGACCTCATTCTTGCTCTAATAGATGAACTCAAACCCGCAATAGTATGTCCCAACCAAAACTCCATAAATTTCAAAGCATTTACACTAACCATTTACTAGTTCCCACCCTGTCAACATGCAAAAGAACTATTCGATATTTTCTTTTTCCCCCTGAAATAACTTGCGTCAGTTACACCCTTATTCCCCCATTTTCTTCTTCACCGAACACTCACTAAAATCCCACTGTTCCTCTAAAGCAAATACCACCGTTTCCTTCCTCTTGAACTCCTCAACACACACGTACATTTCTCCAATACTCCCGCTCCATCATTCCTCCGTTAGTCCAGAACCAAATGTCAGCCGTTCGAAAATCCCACAGTGCAAAACTCGCGCTCACCCCCTCATCATCAAATTCCCCAACACAGTACCATCTTGCCTAACTTGTTTCCCCTCGTCACTTGCGGTTCTGGCCTATCGCAGCTGCCACAACCATCTCGTTTCACAACTCCACCTCAACCCACACCATCCCGTCAGTGCGCCCCCTTGCGAACAACCAAACACCGCCCTCCGATCTTCCCTCGACATCATCTAGCGCCGCCCTTCACCTTCAGGAACTCGAACGCAATCTCAACCTCAAGTTCGATGCACCCTAAATCGTAGAACCACCGAACCCTAGTTGCTGTGAACACTCCGCTTCGACAGAAACAGAGTTTGGATGCCACAATACATACATAGGATTGAAGAGATTTGTAGTAGGAATTCAAAGACATCAGTTTTATGATTTAAGGAATTATTTTTTATTTTCTAGAATTTTTCCCTTCACCGATTTTATTTGCTGAGTAATGGTATTGGCGGCTACTCTTTGACCAGAAGGAAAAGAAGTGAATTAGGTTGTAAGGGTGTAGAGAAGGGTATTTATAGTAAGAAGTAAATATCTAGATATTTTACAGAAGGCATATTTCTGGTATATTCCCATATATATATATATATATATATATTCATTTTTCTTTCTAAAAATCCGTGTGATCTAACACGATACCCAAAAATCACGAAAATTAACATGTAGCTAGAGTTCGACATTTTGGTCCCAACGAAACTGGTTTCGTTGAATTCCGACTTCGTATGCTCACACAGCGTATTTTTAACTGTCGAAATACTGACTGTTTTACACTCTAAAAATCCGTACGACCACACAGTGACTCTAAAAATCACGAAACTGGAAATCTAACAAATATTTGACATTGCAGATCCAACAAAATTAGTTTCGTCGAATTCTGACTTCGTTTGCAAAAGTGGCTATTTTTACAGCTCTGAATAACCCATTTAAATATATAAATATATTTAAATAAATTAAATTAAATATAAATAAATTTATATTATCATATATCTTCACATATGATATCGTACAGCTCCAGAATATCATATCAGAATTTACAGTTTGATATTTCATATTTTAGATTTATCGATATTCAGTTTATATCGAAAATTCCTTTTATAATGTAAATAAAGTGTCGCAAATTATAAAGGAATTCTACAGCGACTTTTCTGAAATTTGATTTGGACGTGAATCAAAATCTACACGACGAAATCCCGATTTTTCTCTTCCACTAGAAAGATATACTCCACAAGCTCCACACGTTTCTTGTTTCATAGAAATCCGATTTAAAACGAATCCTGTACATTCATTTAAAGTTCGAATCACCAATTTATGAATTGCAGCGCCATTTCGAGCTCGATTTTAATTATACTATAATTATACGTTCAAACTGACGTCGATTGAATATATTCGTCAATATAATTCAACTCTAAGCTGAATTAAATCTAAGGGACGACCCCGTTCACAGAATATTGTGATTTCCAATATTTTTGATTATTTCTGCATTAAATATATTATTAAATTATTTAATTTAATTAAATATTCACTATAATTTTATTAATGACGATTAAATTCCCTAAATCACTATTTTAAACAATTAAATAAATTAATTATACCCTTGGAAAATGCGGGTCATTACAGGTTTCGTTCAGTCCCAGAACGAACGTATATGGATGAATGTCTGACAAAGTATTTCCAATAATCTAATGGGTTGGTCTGTATAAATATATATGGTTGCAACGGATTTATTCCCTTAGCATAACATCCAAAATATTTATGTAAATCAATTAGTGATTAACAGATCTGACAATGTGGCATTCAAAGTGATTGTGCTATCAATGAATGGAAAGTAATCGTAGCCTTAGGCCTCAACAACCGGGAAATGATAAAAATCGGGCAGGTAGTATAGCTATGTGGGTCGCTCCCATTAGGATGTATAATCACCTATCTAGAGATTCATTTAATTTCTTAATTTATTCGATGTTGTCCCATTCGGAAAACGGTTGCTGATCTCAACCGTTGGTGATATACATTCGATACACTCAAGCGAAATGAGTGGTTGGTCATGCGTGGGCCGGGTTGCAAGATGTTCCTGTTGAACCCTAGTGTATCGCCTCTAGAGTACACTGATCGGTAGGTAGTTCCATACTTTGTCATGCTGGAAATCCAATCTCCAATAAGCGCCATGCGGTTTTTGATTTTGTACTATATATGTAGAGCTTGAGGTGCAAGAGTTCTACTATTTGGTTATTGATTTGATGTAGACATTATTATAATATCACTGGATTTTCGTATCAAAGTGTTTTGGATTATAGTAAGGTAAAAACCTTCCATGTTTCTGTGTGGGCTGGTCTTACTATTATCTTTTCCTTCGAAAGGATTTTGAAAGTTAAACAAATGGTTGGAGTTTACTCACACCAGTCCCATGACTGACCCAGAGTTTATTTTGTTTTTGTTTTCCCTAAACTCTTGGGTGCCCAAATTTGTACGGGCAGTCAAGTAGTCGGGATTTTTCAGATTCACTTGGAAGAGCTGGAAGTAGGAGGCTTCACGAGTTAGCTATAGACTATCATATATTCCGCTGTGAACCATGTTTGTATCTGGAAACATGTGTTTATAACTGTTCCAGGAATAACTGTTGTGCTCTGATGATGGTATGTATATAAAGTTACCGATTTGTATTTCAAAAGTTATGTTATATAATATATTTTATTCGTTCCGCTGTGAGATTTGTCTTCTTTGTTTTCTTCTATTCTAATATTTCTTTCTTTCTATTTCTCATCCTCTAACTTCCTTCTAACAATGATTCGTATTTCTGTGCAATTTGGGTTGGACGTGTGGTGTTACTAGTCAACTCAAATGGTGCAGATTTGTGGGTCTCTACAACTGACTCGTAGTTTGTTTCACTTTGCAAACTTGGATGCCCCTATTTTCTACATGGGCAGCCTTGTATTCAGGTTTTAGCTGGTTCATTCTGGATAGCTATGAAGTTGAAGATGGATTCTATCATTTCTATTGGACGGTTCAGACTTTAATATGTATATTATGATTGATCCATTGCAGACATTTTATGTTAAGCTGAAACAATATTCTGTACTAAGTATGATCCCATCATGGTGTGTAACTATGATGATTATATCATTTCCAGTATAATTTGATGTATGTTATTTGGTGTAAGTTTGTATTTATGTTCTGCTGTTAGTTGTTTATGTGTTATATTCCAATGATTATCCTTGCTTCCATAGCACAAGGATTTGGGTTTTCACATGATAGGTACAAAATGATCTAAATAGAATTAGATCGGTAATCAAAAGTAGATTTGACATGATAACAGCTAAGATTCAAATCTACAACATGATAGGTACAAAATGATCTAAATAGAATTAGATATATAATCAAAAGTAGATCTAACATGATAACGGTTAAGATAAAAATCAACTGCAACATGATATGTACAAAATGATCTAAATAGAATTATATCTATAATCGAAAGTAATTCTAAAATGATAATTGTTAAGATCCAAATCATAGTTAATTCAGAATTTCATAGATTCACAAATTATAACAGATATGATATGATTCAATCTTAAGCATATACCCAAATTAGAGTCATATCATGACTTACTTTTAATTATTCAATTCTAAAGGTAACTTGAACTCACAATGATCGGATCTATAAGAATAGAAGGAGAAAAGTGAAGTTTGAATCTCAGATCTACACTTGAAACACTTGAATCTTTAATCTTGTTTTGTAGAAGAAGAAATGGTTAGATTCAATTCAGGTACTGACAACATTTAGCCTCCATTGTTTTTAGTATGAGAAAACAAGAGAAATGAGGGTATGTTTATAGCTGCCAGCCTCCAGAATTCGATTGCCACATCAGCCCTAGGGGGAATCTGGCCATGGGTCGACACGCACCTGGGTCCGGATGCCGAAAATTAACATGGGCGCACTTAACAGGTGAGCTAGTGCAAAAATACCTTGGCGCACTTGTCAAGTGCACCGGTTTTTCCTGCTCTTTTCGCCAAACTTCTACCGTTTATAACTTCTTCATACGTTATCCGTTTTACGCAAACCAGGTGTCTATCTTGACCAGAATTTCGATAAAGATGCAGTGACAAAATCCATTTCCCTTAATTCTGGATATTAAATTCATTATTCTTTAATTTATCCTCTTTAGTGTAGTTGAAATACGGGTGTTACATTTTCTCCTACCTCAAAGGATTTCGTCCCCGAAATCTCCAAGTTAAGAAGAATGTATACTACCATCCATCATCCATCTACTCATCCACCAATCACAGGCATCCATTGCCCTTAAAATTTTCTAATGCTTATATAAGCATATGCAAAGGTGTGTGTATATGTCCTAATACTAATGCGAAACATCAGGCGGTCCACTGATTCAGTTGACCTCCTTAATGTTATATATATATCTGCGTCATGAGTCCAACATGTATGCAACAATCCTAGTATAACATGTAATTTCTATATAGGTGCACAATCATCCATCCAAATGCAACATCCATATGATGATACATTCAATTTCATCCACTAAAAGAAGAAAAAAGGTAACGATACGGATTTCGCTCGAACCTAATTGATCGCTAAACCGACCAAGACCGTTCGAATCCCGCATACGCTAACTCTGGGCATACAACACATTAGAACAAATAACAGAAAACTTTTATAAACATCGTAATAATGTTACATCAGAGTACATAATATCAAAGTATATGGAAATATAATCAATACAACGGAAGATGATTTTACAATAAATGTAATACAATGCACAATGGAAGATGATAAACGCACTGGACACGGCTTTAAGCTTCAATCCAGAATCCTGCTCAAGATAAGTATCTGCAAAACAAACTACTCGACTGCCCGTGTGGAAAATAGGGGCACCTGAGTTTGCAAGGGAAAAGCAAACCTACAGGTCAGTCATGGGACTGGTGTGAGAAACTCTAAACAGTTATAAACTTATGATAAGCTAGATCATAGGACCACGCCGCTAATGAGAAACGGGTTTACCCCCATGAATGCCAGTGTATAAACAACAATCAATATAGATATATGGATCTACCATGCATCAATCAACATGCAATATCCCAATCTACCCATTTAGATTAATCACCACACTTAGATTTTCCAAATCCAATTCAATTTACAGAAATTATTCCTTTGGACTTTATTTCCTGATTTCTATTTCAAATCATTTGAAACACATATCTAACTTTCCCTAACAAAGTAGATTTCACTTTGGGATCTCAAATCAAATCGTTTGGAAGTATGAATTCCAAAACATAACAATGCATACAAACAAGTCTGCAACCAAATATCGGGCTCCCCCTAGACAAGGCAAAGGGCATGCACCTAAGCAACTCGATATATATATATGTGCACCTCCCACTATGGAGCAGGCTACACCGACGATGCACCTCCCACACATGGAAGCATACACCGCCCATCTCACCCATACTTTTAGTCGTCCTGGTTACCTGAATCTCTAGCTACATACCAAATCATTTCATATCCCAAAGTAGGGAAAATCATTTCACAACATAATAATCACAAGTACTTCAAAATATAGTCCTTCACATCAGCAATTCACATATATGGTTAGTCACTATTAATCACATAACCTTTGAGCTCGTACGTCTCAAAGAAGGGTGTTAAATAAGAGAATAAATTATTCGCCACCAAACAGATACATCATTAATAGCAATTAATTGAATATGTGATGAACTACAATGTAAAACCATAATACATTTCCAAATCATTTCGAAATCATCGGGTTTTAGCCCTCGAAATCCTTTCTGTTTTATAAAACATTTTTATAAAACATTCCTTGCCCAAAATCGGGAATACTATTCATTTCAGTTAAGAAAACTATCATTTCAAAATCATTCACTAAATTTGAAATGAACACTACCACAACACTACACATCTCATAGTCAAATCGTGAAGTGTTTCACAAGATATCAGCCTACCAGTATTTCTACCCAACCCAATGCTAAATGTAAAAGCATATCTTGCTCAAAAACTGGTCGAGCACCATGTAAACAATCAATCAGTCACAATCAATATCAAAAACCACGTATATTTGGCTTTCACCACATCTCATGTTTTGGTAAATTTAATAACCATTCCTTCATTCGAATCTAATTAAAGATTTATTCAAAGTCCAATTGGTTTCATCTCTAAAATCATTTCATATTGATTGTTATACTTTTTGGAAATTAATCCTGCTTTTACTCGGTTTAAAGAACTAATGTCTTTTAAACACAGTTCACGACAAACCCCAAATCCAATTTGATATTAAATACAAGGCTCTAAATAGAAAATATATCGGTTTATATTCAACATCAAATTCTGAAATCAACAAATATCGTATTGGAATAACGATATATATCTTCCAAATTCGTCCACAATGTCTGTATAATCACGGAATCCAATATTGAAATATTCTGAAGATATTTTCGATTCAAATCCATTCCAATTCATATATTGGAAATTCTGGTTATTTTTAAAACCATTGCAAATCCAATTTATTTATTCAAAATAATTGGGTTATAATTCTAGTTCAAAACTAGTTCATTTCGATAAAAATCTATTTTTATATTTTCAAATATGGATTTTTTCATCCCAATTCTTTCCAAATCATTTCTTATGATTTTATACTAATTATTGATATTTTTAATAATTTTATCAAGGCCATACAGTCGGTTTCCAATAACGGCCACCGAACTGCACTTACGGCGACCTTTTCCAAATTTGATTTGGACATAATTCCAAATCCAACTGTTAGATTTTAAATCTCTAATATTCGTTAGAATGATCTTTTCGATAAGAACCCAATGGTCCCGGTTTTAGGAGAATCCGACGGTCGGATCTCCCGTAATTTCCATTCGAAGTCAATGTTCGAAATTCGCGAACTGCCGCAGCACGGCGCGTTCTATTCAGGTCATTATATTATATATATAATATATATAATATATATTTCGTCGATTTCCTTTTAAAATGTATTTTATAAATCATTTAAAATTCGTTTCAAAAACGATTTCAACTTCATTTTCTATTTTATATCAAAATTGAATATTCCATATACACGACAATTTTATACTATGTATATACATGTTAAAAATTATATTTTTAACAATCAAATAACTTTCACATTTCATACATTTTTTTTCACATTTCATATACATATATATATATATATATATATATATATATATTCACATTCACAGTTCATATACATTTACCATTCGCATTTCGTATATACATATTCACCTTTATAGTTCATATACATATTTCAATTTTCACATCATATATATATTATTTCATATCATATATATATATATATTTCACCTTTCATATATATATTTCAATTTTCACATCATATATATATTTTTCACCTTTCATATATATATATATATATATATATTTCAATTTATTTTCACATCATATATATATTTTTCACCTTTCATATATATATTAATTTTATTTTCACATCATATATATTATTTTCACCTTTCATATATATATATATATATATATTATCTTCACAATGATATATATATAATTTTCACAACGCATGTATATATAATTTTCACCTCGTATATATATAATTTTCACAACGCATGTATATAAAATTTTCAACTCGTATATATGTACAATTTTCACATCATATGTATATATATTTAATTTATTCCATTTCACATCATGATCAATTTATTTCATTTCACATCACGATCAATTTTCACATAGAGTACAGTCAAACAAGTCGCCCATGATCTATGGACGACGGGGAGCAGTTCATATATGCAGTTACAAAATAAATAACTGTACAGAAAATTTATAGTGAGAGAATTCTCACATTGGTTTCTTTATTTTTGAATCGGTTAGAGTTTGAGTTTGCCTGAATTTCCAATGTGCTTCGTTTCTGCCCCAGACAGTTCCATTGCGTAGCGTTCGCTGATACGAGTGCAACGCAACTGAAATCACCAAAATCCGATTTCGTATGAAGCAGTTATGGTGTTATGAACATTTGGTAATCAAATATATATATAATTAAATAATGAAATCCTTAATTACCCCTCTAATTCATCTTCCACTATACTAAACCATTCACGATAAACACATCGTTCAGAAATAGACCTCCTCCGCGCCGCCTCGTTGACCCATCGGACCACCATCGCCATTCGCCAACCGGAGCGCCGCCCCACCCTCGTCCATCGACGGCAACCACAGCGGATCCGATGGCCTCAGCGCCTCATTCTCTCTCCCCGAAGTCGGCAGCTTTGTGGCCAAATTCTGAGCAATCCAAGAACTGAAAATAGATTGTAGCCGTTGATTATATAGATCTTGGTGAGCTCTACAAGATTTTCTTAATTAGATTCGAAATTTATGGTGCGGATTTGGAGATAATTTAAGGCGAAGTTCCAAGCAATTTCCATCGTGAAATGGTTTGTGGCAGCTCCAGATTTTCAACGCGAGTATTAGGGTTTGTAGGCTTATGTGGCTATTTATATATAATTTATTTTATTATATTTAATCCTTTTAATTCATGAAAAACTTGTCAATCAATCTTAACCCTAAATCAAACCCAATGACTGTCGCCCCTAGCTAAATACCCCTATTCCGAACACAATGGGCTATGTTTCGTAAGCCAACTCGACCGTTACAGTCAGTTATTCTTCAAATTAAAATATACAACATTTAATTTTAGATTTGAATGTACATTTTAATTCACCGGGGCCACAAAATGATCCTAAAAATTCCAGAAAAATTATTTCAAGCTTCGTATTGACGATATGGTCCTAACAAAACTCATTTCGTCAAATTCCGAGACCGTTTGAAAAATGGGCATTTTCTAGTCGACCGAAATTGACTGAAACTGACAAAACACGTTTAACTTCGCCGCGCTCACATATTAATTCAGAAAATTAGGAATTTTGGAACCTAGTAATAATTTGACATCCCGGATCCAGCAAAGTGGTTTCATCGAAAACAGAGGTCGTTTGCAAAATTTCCATTTTTAAGGGCCAAAATTCCATAGCGACTATTCTGAATTTTCAACTGGGCATAACTTTTTATCCCCGCTATGAAATTACTGTTTTTCGGATTTGTTGGAAAGATATTTTCAAATAGATTCAAATATTATTGGTTTCGCTAAATCCGATTTATTTTGAATCCTGCACATTCATTTGAATTTTGAAATCGAATTTTCAAACTACCGCGCCATTTTCAATTCTTTTATATATATAAATAAATATTTATATTCTAACGTCGATTCAAGTAAATATATTCATTCAAATTCTATTCAAAATAAATTTCTCGTCGTCATTATTTAAAATAATTCATTTTAAATATTCAAAATTCATCAAAGTTGCCAAAATAAAAATTTTAAATTGGCTCAGATTTCCGGGTTCTTACAATCTCCCCCACTTAAAACTTTTCGTCCACGAAAAGGAAGGAAACTGAAAGTCGTTTTATTAATTAACTCAACTTTCATTATTTTAATTATGGCTTAAGTTCTTCAACTTTTCAGTTTCTGAAAACTTTTCAAAATTTAAAAAATTTGGCTAACACCCTAAATTTTCGAATTTTTTTTGCCATTACCTCCCCTTCACTGGGAGCTTCGGGATATTTCAAATAGCCTCCCATGGCCCTTACCAATCCAAAAAGAAAAAGAAACAGCCAAGTGGCTAGCCAATCGTCTCATAAAATCATCAATAACCCAAGAAATACAATAAACATGTACCTATTTGTCGGGCAAACAATTTTATTCCTTTTCTCTAGCATCTTTGCAATGACCAGTTCAATGGATACACATGTATATGCATGCAATTTCAAACAATTTTCAATACAGTCCAACATTTGGTTCAATTTGGCCTAATGATTCAAAATTTTAATTAATCAAACCAATAATCAATTTATTGATTAATTTTCAAATATATAACTTTATATATACTCAAAAATCCTATTTTTAAAACCAGATTATTTATATAATCACAAATACATTAATTATAAACATATAATTCAACTCATTCTGAGGTATTACTAACCCCATCTCTAATGAGTCACTCATTCTAGAATGCTATTGATTCTATCTCTAATAAGTTTTCTTTCATTAGATATTACTAATCCAACCTCTGATGAGTCTTTTATTCTGTTCTAACGAGTTGTACCCCAAATATTTGAGTTTTACTCAAGCGCTGATAACAGCTATAACGATATGGAATTCACCCGGACCTAATTGATCGCTAAACTAACCAAGACCGTTCGAATACCGCATACGCTAACTCTGGGCATACAACACATCTGAACAAATAACAGAAGACTTTTATAAACATTGTAATAATGTTACATCAGAGTACTGAATATCAGAGTATATGGAAATATAATCAATACAGCGGAAGATGATTTTACAATAAATGTAATACAATGCACAGCGGAAGACAATAAATGCACTAGACACGGCTTTAAGCTTCAATCCAGAATCCTGCTCAAAATAAGTATCTGCAAAACAAACTACTCGACTGCCCGTGTGTAAAATAGAGGCACCCGAGTTTGCAAGTGAAAAGCAAACTATAGGTCAGTCATGGGACTGGTGTGAGAAACTCTAAACAGTTATAAACTTATGATAAGGCAGATCATAGGACCACGCCGCTAATGCGGAACGGGTTTACCCCCGTGAATGCAAGTGTATAAACAACAATCAATATAGATATATGGATCTACTATGCATCAATCAACATGCAATATCTCAATCTACCCGCTTAGATTAATCACCACACTTAGATTTTCCAAATCCAATTCAATTTATAGAAATTATTCCTTTGGACTTTATTTCCCGATTTCTATTTCAAATCATTTGAAATACATATCTAACTTTCTATAGCAAAGTAGGTTTCACTTCGGGATCTCAAATCAAATCGTTTGGAAGTATGAATTCCAAAATATAACAATGCATACAAACAAGTCTGCAACCAAATATCGGGCTCCCCCTAGACAAGGCAAAGGGCATGCACCTAAGCAACTCGATATATATATATATATATATATATATATATATATATATATATATATATATATATATATATATATGTCCACCTCCCACTATGGAGCAGGCTACACCGACGATGCACCTCCCACACATGGAAGCATACACCTCCCATCTCACCACTTTTTGTCGTCTGGGTTACCCGAATCTCTAGCCACATACCAAATCATTTCATATCCCGAAGTGGGGAAAGTCATTTCACAACATAATAATCACAAGTACTTTCAAAATATAGTACTTCACATTAGCAATTCACACATATGATTAGTCACTATTAATCACATAACCTTTGAGCTCGTACGTCTCAAAGAAGGGTGTTAAGCAAGAGAATAAATTCTCCGCCACCAAACAGATACATCATTAATAGCAACTAATCGAATATATGATGAATTACAATGTAAAACCATAATACATTTCCAAATCATTTCGAAATCATCGGGTTTTAGCCCTCGAAATCCTTTCTGTTTTATAAAACATTCCCTGTCCAACATCGGGAATACCATTCATTTCACTTAAGAAAAATATCATTTCAAAATCATTCATCAAATTTTAAATGAACACTACCACAGCGCTACACATCTCATAGTCAAATAGTGAAGTGTTTCACAAGATGTTAGCCTACCAGTATTTGTACCCAACCCAATGCTAAATGTAAAAGCATATCTTGCTCATAAACTGGTCGAGCACCATGTAAACAATCAATCAGTCACAATCAGTATCAACAACCACGTATATATGGTTTACACCACATCTCATGTTTTGGTAAATTTAATCACCATTCCTTCATTCAAATCTAATTAAAGATTTATTCAAAGTCCAATTGGTTTCATCTCTAAAATCATTTCATATTGATTGTTCTACTTTTTGGAAATTAATCGTGCTTTTACTCGGGTTAAAGAACTAATGTCATTTAAACACAGTTCACGACAAACCCCAAATCCAATTTGATATTAAATAGAAGGCTCTAAATAGAAAATATATTGGCTTATATTCAACATCAAATTCTGAAATCAACAAATATTGTATTGGAATTACGATATATATCTTCCAAATTCCCCCACAATGTACGTATAATCACGAAATCCAATATCGAAATATTCCGAAGATAATTTCGATTCAAATCCATTCCAATTCATATATTGGAAATTCTGGTTATTGTTAAAAACATTTCAAATCCAATTTATTTATTCAAAAATAGTTGGGTTATAATTCTAGTTCAAAACTAGTTCATTTCGATAAAAATCTATTTTTATCTTTTCAAATATGGAATTTTTCATCCCAATTCTCTCCAAATCATTTCTTATGATTTTACACTAATTATTGATATTTTTAATAATTTTAAGAAGGCCCGTACAGTCGGTTTCCAATAACGGCCACAGAACTGCACTTACAACGACCTTTTCCAAATTTGATTTGGACATAATTCCAAATCCAACTGTTAGATTTCAAATCTCTAATATTCGTTAGAAATCTCTTTTAGATACGAACCCAACGGTTCCGTTTTAAGATAATCCGACGGTCGGATCTCCCGTAATTTCCATTCGAAGTCAATGGTCGAAATTCGCGAACTGCCGCAGCACGGCGCGTTCTATTCAGGCCATTATATTATATATATAATATATTTCGTCGATTTCCTTTTAAAACATATTTTATAAATTGTTTTAAATTCGATTCAAAAACAATTTCAACTTCATTTTCAATTTTATATCAAAATTGAATATTCCATATACACGACAATTTTATACAATGTATATACATGTTAAAAATTATATTTTTAACAATCAAATAACTTTCACATTTCATACATTTTTTTTACATTTCATATACATACATACATACATATATATATATATATATTCACATTCACAGTTCATATACATTTACCATTCGCATTTCGTATATACATATTCACCTTTACAGTTCTTATACATATTTCAATTTTCACATCATATATATATATATATATATATATATTATTTCATATATATATATATATATTTCACCTTTCATATATGTATTTCAATTTTCACATCATATATATATTTCACCTTCTATATATATATATATATATATATATATTATTTTCACATCATATATATATATTTTTCACCTTTCATATATATATATATATATATATATATTATTTTCACAACGCTATATATATATAATTTTCACAACGCATGTATATATAATTTTCACCTCTTATATATATATATATATAATTTTCACAACGCATGTATATATAATTTTCACCTCATATATATATATAATTTTCACATCATATATATAAATATATCTTATTTATTCCATTTCACACCACGATCAATTTATTTCGTTTCAAATTACGATCAATTTTCACACAGAATACAATCAAACAAGTCGTCCATGGTCTGTGGACGACGGGGAGCAGTTCTTATATGCAGTTACAAAATAAATAACTGTACAGAAAATTTATAGTGAGAGAATTCTCACATTGGTTTCTTTATTTCTGAATCGGTTAGAGTTTGAATTTGCCTGAATTTCTAGTGTGCTTTGTTTCTGCCCCAGACAGTTTCATTGCGTAGCGTTCGCTAATACGAGCGCAACGCAACTGAAATCACCAAAATCTGATCTCGTATGAAGAAGTTATGGTGTTATGAACATTTGGTAATCAAATTTATAATTAATTAAATAATGAACTCCTTAATTCTAATTCATCTTCCTCTGCTCTAACCCGTTCACGATAAATCCATCGTTCCGAAATAAACCTCCTCTGCGCCGCCTCGTTGACCCATCGGACCACCATCGCCATTCGCAAACCAGAGTGCCGCCCTAGCCTCGTCCATCGCCGGCAACCATGGCGGATCCGGTGGCCCCAGCGCCTTATTCTCTCTCCCCGAAGTCGACAGCTTTTTGGCCAAATTCTGAGCAATCCAAGAACTAAAAACAGCTCGTAGCCGTTGATTATATAGATCTTGGTGAGCTCTATGAAATTTGCTTAATTAGATTCGAAATTTTTGGTGCGGATTTGGAGAAAATTTGAGGTGAAGTTCCAAGAAATTTCCATCGTGAAACGGTTTGTGGCGGCTCCGGATTTTCAACACAAGAATTAGGGTTTGTAGGCTTATGTGGCTATTTATATATAATTTATTTTATTATATTTAATCCTTTTAATTCATGAAAAACTTGTCAACCAATCTTAACTCCAAATCGATCCCAACAAATGTCGCCCCTAGCTAAATACCCCTATTCTGAACACAATGGAATATGTTTCGTAAGCCAATTCGACCATTACAGTCAATTATTCTTCAAATTAAAATATACAACATTTAATTTTAGATTTGAACGCACATTTTAATTCACCGGGGCCACAAACTGATAATTAAAATTTCAGAAAAATTATTTCTAGCTTCGTACTGAAGATACGATCCTAACAAAACTAATTTCGTCAAATTCCGAGATCGTTTGAAAAATGGCCATTTTTTGATCGATCGAAATTGACTGAAACTGACAAAACACATTTAACTTCGCCTCGCTCACATATTGATTCAGAAAATTATGAATTTTGGAACCTAGCAATAATTTGACATCCCGGATCCAACAAAAGTGGTTTCGTCGAAAACGGAGGTCGTTTGCAAAATTTCCATTTTTAAGGGCCAAAATTCCATAGCAACTATTCTAAATTTTCAACTGGGCATAACTTTTTATCCCCGCTATGAAATTTCAATTTTTCAGATTCGTTGGAAAGATATTTTCAAATAGATTCAAATATTTTTGGTTTTGCTAAAATCCGGTTTATTTTGAATCCTGCACATTCATTTGAATTTTGAAATCGAATTATCAAATTACCGCGCCATTTTCAATTCCTTTTATATTTATAAATAAATATTTATATTCTAACGTCAATTCAAGTAAATATATTCATTCAAATTCTATTCAAAATAAATTTCTCGTCGTCATTATTTAAAATAATTCATTTTAAATATTCAAAATTCATAAAAATTGCCAAAATAAAATTTTAAATTGGCTCAGATTTCCTGGTTATTACAAAAATGCACACATATCCATATGTAGTATGGGAGTGATTGAGCCAATCTAGTGTCTAATGTGTGTGTATATGCACCCACGAGCAACCACTAGCAAACACTTGCATCCATCAAACATAACATGTTTCTAACACATGTTTACAATCATGGGACTCCAAGGTCAAGACTCAATCGATAGGATATACTTAAATGATAGAAACAAGCATGAATGAAAGCTTTGGAAAGGAAGTTAAGAACATACCGTTGAAAAGAAAAGGGTTATGAAGCACGAATCTTTTCTTCGGTCTCCCAAGTCGCATCCTCTGGGTTGTGTAGCTTCTAACCCAAGAATACAGAAAGGAACTCATCTAATTGTCGCTTCCTGTTGTATCTCAACTTCTTCAATCATGCTCGACTCAACTACCTCTGCTGTATCGTGCAGACACTTCCATAAATAAGAAATATGGATAAACATCATTAATATCCACACATAAGCGAAGAGAGTTGTACTCCTTAGTTGCAAAGACAACCGAAGCACCCTATTCTGATATGCTTTGCCTAACCAACACCTTTTCAAGTAGCCCCCCTACTTTTTTGCTGAGGTCCCTCCTTTCCCTTGGAGCCAAATGGCACACAGATAATGCAACTGGCTTTGCATTGTCCACTAAATATATACAAAAGTCGATCATGCACCTCGGAGGTAAGCCCCAAACCCCCTCAAAACATCTGAATACTCACGAACTACTGGTACAGATTGCAGATCATCAATAGTTGTGTCAAGAGATTCTAGGAAACTAAGCATGATGGACCCCTTTAGGGTCCCAAGAAATCTCGAAGGCCTTCCTATGGCAAGTTAGAAATTTAACGACCCTCCTTTAACAATCTAGAATGGCACCATACATGGCTAGCCAATCCATCCCTAGAATCAGGCAGTATCCTCTAAACCAAGTACATATGCATTGTATTCAAATTCTACGCCTAACACAGATATTCTCAAACCCCGACAAATCATAGACAGATGAGTCATACTCCAATGAGGTTTGAGATGACAACGGGATCCGAAACCATACTAGTACTAAGGTGCAGAGACTTAATCACAAAATCATATATAAAAGAATGCAAAGCGCCTGATTTGAAAAGTTCTAACAAGATGAATGGAAAGAGAAAATCAAACCTTCAACAGACTTTTCTACCTCTATCCGGTACACCAGCCACGAGAGCATGCACCTGCCCTCTAGAAGATCTTGCCCTTTGGTCCTGCCCTTGCTTCTTCGGGCAATCCCCAGTACAATGTCCGAGTCCACCACAATTGAAGCAAGCATTCCTCCTTTTTCAGCAGTCTTTGATCAAATGACCCACGTTTCCGTAACCAAGCCATTTCATTTTGCCTTGAGCCTTGTCATGCTTTCCGCCCCCTTGTTATTGTTGTTCTTTATTGGGCCATACTTTCTTGTTTAGTGTTTCTTCAACCTTAACTTCCTTCTTTTCCGCTTTATCTTCCTCATGCATTAAGGCCATATCAATGAGCCTCTCAAAAGTTGCTCCGATTGGAATATGGGACATAGCTAACCCATGAATGGGTTCATTCAGTCCTTAACCAAACCGCAAGGCCTTCTTATGCGGAGTGTCTACTAGTTCAAAACCGAATATAACTAGTAGGTTGAATTTTTCACAACGGTCATGTCTCCTTGTTTGAGCGCCATGAACCTCTCCATTTGCATGCTTTTCTCTGCTTGAGAAAGGAACTTCATTTCAAACCTCTGTCTAAAGTCATCCCAGGTTTCCATCGGACGCCCTGCTTAGGTTACTTCCTACCAGAATGAAGCTTCACCCTTCAGTAGCCAAGCGGCTAGTTGAATCTTCTTACGATCGTCCATATCGAAGATTACAAACAAGTTCTCTGTCTCCTTGAGCCAATTCCTTGCCTTTACGAATGTCTTGGTTCCATGGAATGGCCTTCCTCCCATAGCACGAAAATCTTTGCAGATCTTAGAGAAGTTATCTACTCGTAGAGGGGGAGGAGGAATGACGGGTGCAGCCGGGGGAGGAACATCAGCTTGACCAGCAGCAGGCGCCATAGCCTCTAGATACCTACGGAACCAGCCTGGTATCGTAATGCCCTCAAGAATATTGGGTTCCCCAGACATGGTGAAAAGAAAAAGAAAAAGGGATTCAAATAGAGAATCGAAAGATATTACATATGGCTTTGGGGAATACGTTTTTCAAAACAGACTTTTCTTTTGAAAATGCTTTCTTTTAAAATCTTTTTGAAAATAATTTTCAAAATCTTTTATCCAATCTGGTAACCTTCAGCTCTAATACCAAGTGTGACACCCCCATGTCCATTAATGTCACTCACTAAGGGAATGCATTAAGTTTCGTGAAGTGTTGTTGGTAAACAAAAACAGAAATATTACAAGATAGATATAAAAACAACAACAGAATTTAAAATTTTATTTCAAACATAAATCATAACATCGTGGTCTAAAATACCGTAAGTCTGAAACTACATAAAACCCATTACTATAATATAAAACTTCTGTCTTGTACCATCAGAGTACAGAAAATACATAAAAAAGCATAATTCCCCAAAAGAGACAAAGCTATAGTAGTTGAAGATATAAACTGAGCAGTACTTCAAAAGTTGCTCTAAGCAAGATGATAACCGAGTCTTGACTATGCCTGAGAATTCCGACCCTGTGAGCCAGGGGAGGGGAAACGAAAGAAAGAAGAGGAAATAAAAAGGGTCAGACATAAAGTATGGAGAGTCCAGTTACTTTTAGCAAGTAAATAAGTAAAAGTATCATGAAAGACATATAAGATGGACAAGAAAGACAACATCAAGTATGACGAGGTAAACATGATAGAGTACATTGCGCTTCTAGAGATTTCTCTGCACCAATATTAATATAACAAATATGTAACAGGATTACATACTCCCTATCTGCTTAACAGAAATAGGATGATCCCAACAGAAATATAATGGTAGTTTTGTGTGTACTCTAGTAATGGGTTTTAACCCAAACAGAATTATCCGGTACCTAAACAGAAATGATGGGTGTTATCCCAGACAGAAACACAGGTACCCTACAAAAACATACATGACTGGGTGTAACCTTACTACCCCCCAATCGATCGGCTCCCTATTCTATAAATACCCTATGTCGGCCCCACAGTAGGGTGTATTACTTCCTAAAGTGGCAACCTACAGAAGGATACATACCTATTTACTGGAGCTACAATGGCTTGTTTTCACATGACTCCGTTAGAATGCGCCAGTACTCACCACCTCTCATATGAACCACTTATAATCAGTTCAGTAAGCATGCCTTGACCCGTATCTAGTGCGAGGTCCCTCCTTAATACCAGAATGGGTTACTAACTAATATGGGTCCCACACAACCGATGACACAAGCCAACCTTTATAGATCTTGTGTCCCCAACTAACTAGGATTTTGACAGGTTATGCCTGACATATTTAACATATTCACATAACGCCCTACAAATTTACGGGTTAAACTTCATAAGTTAACGGGTCAATATTACCCCCAACATATTCAACATGTTAAGTTTTCTAAATTAACAGGTTCATATAACCCTTACAGATTTAACAGGTCTGCTTCACCCCACCACTTTAACGCGCTTACCTAACCCCACATACTTAATAGGTTTACTTAACCCCACAGATTCAAGAGGCTCATACAATCCTTATGGATTCAACTAGGTTAAGTTTTCATCTTTATTACCATATTCAATTATGGTTAAAATGTGCTAGACCTCCCATGTTAGGCCTATAACTTGTGGACGTTGGATATGCTGGTCGGTTTCAGGCAGACTTCTTCCATAAGTCTGGCATAACCTCGTGTCATAGAACGTCTCATATTTGTGCACTTAGACCTCTAACATTAGATTCACCACTTACGGTCGCTGGATATGCTGGTCGGTTCCGGGCAGACTTCCACCGCAAGTGCAATCTAACCTCGTGTCATACGTGCCACTACAGTTTCTAATTACTGCAATCCAAGGAATTTTAATTATTAATTAATTAAACATATGTTTTTATAGGTGTCCAAGCTTCTTTTTACCAATTATGTTCATAATTAATTATATTCCCAAATTCATGTTCATAAACATTAAGTTAGCTAAACTTTCCATTTACAAATTATGTCCAATTTATACCGTTTTCCCCTCATTCCCATTTTAACATATTCGCATGATTTAACGTCATGCCTAGGCTAGAAAGTAGACAGGCTAAAATAAAAGGGACAGGGTGACAGAAATGATTATTCTAACAAGATCGACATAAACATGAGGCGGCTTAATCATATAACGACGTAATGATAAGACGGACAAATATGAACAGATCTAGTGAATATGTGATATTAGAATCAATCTTAACATAATAGGGATGTCATATCTGGCATAATAAGATCTAAATAATAATTTAGATGTCAACTAATAATAGATCGTATTTAACCGCAATATGATAGGAACAAGGTAATCTAAACAGTGAAACCAAGGTAGACTTGTCATGACGATTAGGTGAAGTTTAGATCTAAATCTAAAACATGTCCAACCAATGACAGATCCAAAATAACCACAACATGACAAGTACCAAATGATCTAAAAAGTGAATTAGATCCATAATCAAAACTAGATCTGACATAAATAAGGAAAAGATCCAAAATAAGCACAACATGATAGGTACAAAATGATCGAAATAGAATTAGATCCATAATCAAAAGTAGATTTGACTTGATAACATTTAAGATCCAATCAAGTACAACATGATAGGTACAATATGATCTAAATAGAAATCAATCTATAATCGAAAGTAGATCTAACATGACAAAGGTTAAGATCCAAATCAACTGCAACATGATAGGTACAAAATGATCTAAATAGAATTAGATCTATAATCAAAAGTAGTTCTAAAATGATAACGGTTAAGATCCAAATCATAGTTAATTCAAAATTTCATAGATTCACAAATTACAATAGATCTGATATGATTCAATCCTAAGCATATACCCAAATTACAGTCATATCATGTCTTACTTTTAATTATTCAATTCTAAAGGTAACTTGAACTCACAATGATTGGATCTATAAGAATACAAGGAGAAAAGTGAAATTTGAATCTCAGATCTACACTTGAAACACTTGAATCTTTAAACTTGATTTGTAGAAGAAGAATGGATTAGATTCAGTTCAGGCACTTACAGCAATTGGCCTCCATGGTTTTTAATATGAGAAAACAAGAGAAATGAGGGTATGTTTATAGCTGCCAGCCTCCAGAATTCGATTGCCACATCAGCCCTAGGGGAAATCGGCCATGGGTCGACACCCACTTGGGTCCGGATGCCGAAAATTATCATGGGCGCACTTCACAGGTGCGCCAGTGGAAAAATACCTTGGCGCACTTGTTAAGTGCGCCGGTTTTTCCTGCTCTTTTCGCCAAACTTCTACCATTCATAACTTCTTCATACATTATCCGTTTTACGCAAGCTAGTTGTCTATCTTGACCAAAATTTCGAGAAGGACGAAGTGACGTAATCCGTTTCCCTTAATACTGGATATTAAACTAATTATTCTTTAATTTATCCTCTTTAGTATAGTTGAAATACAGGGTGTTACATGTAAGGAAATACATTTAAACAGAATAATATAACGCGATGGAATCTCATACAGTGAAACGAGAAAATATAATAGTCAAAATAAGATGTACTATCTATTAAAAAACCACATGTTTACTATGGTACATCATCATTATTCGTCATCAAGTGTTTCCAACAATAAAAGAACAATAATAGCTAATGACATAATAATAGTCTCGTAACCTTCTTCCGGCTCCATCATCGGCTCGTCCACCATGCCTACGCCTCACCTACTGACCTGCTGGCAAGGAGAGGAGTCAAAACATAAAGTTCCGGTGAATGAAAATAACATGTGTTTAAAGACTATAATACAAGTTTGGCAGGTTATATACTTCAAGGTATGTCTACGAAACACCTAGGCATGCACACACACAAAGGTATATTTTAATTAATAAGGTTGAATCGGTCGCTTAAGACCTTCATTAATGCATTTAGGGTGGATCAGCGATCAATTAACACCCAACGACATCAATTAACGCCCATCCTAACAAATTTATTAAGGGTGGATTCTTATGATCTCTTACGACCTAAGGAAGACCCTAGCCACTCTAGATCCCGTCCTAACATGTCAACGTCCTAATTAGATATATATTCTGATAAGTAATATGAGGAATAGTACATCATCGCTTAGTACCGGTTTAGGGTATCCTCGCAGATAGCCATTTAAGACCCCTCCGCCGGATGCCTCATATTACTACTTAAATGTTATTATGGTAGTAACGCTATGTCGCTTAAGACTTCCCTTAGATGGTGGTTAATTAAAGTGCATGCTATGTCCCATGTATACTAAACGCGTCCCTAGGTTGGCCCTCACAAAGCTCCTAAAAGAAGTGGAAATTCTGGTAAACTACTCTACTCCATTATCACTATGAATATACCACTTTAGATATGGAGGACTCATAGACCACTTCGAATCTAATAAGGGAGTTCCCTTGAATTTGGCCCAAATCCAAGGAATAAACCTTAGGAATAGACCTACTCTTAATCGCTTAAGACCCAAATTAGAAAATAAGAAATTCAGCCACTTAATACCTTCTCAAGATGGGTAGTAAGTAAGTCTACTTGTTTACACAAATAACAGGTAAATATGTATATATACACACACGCACACACTCTAGATCTCTCACGTTAAACCGACTACATGTGATTTTCCGGGCGGTTTCGGGAAGACTTCTACTACAAGTGGGCTTAACCTCATGTCAAAGTGCACTAAGTTTAATGGCACACGACACAAAGCTCTCACATTGGCCAAACTCACTTGTGGTTGCTAGATTTGTCGGTTAGTTCTGGGCAGACTTCTACCATAAATGATAGCTAACCTTGTGTTTGTGTGTAATTATTTAATACATATAAGTAAGTCATTTATAGATGCACAAACAACAATTCATATGGGGACATTTACAAATTCTAATCTTATGCTAACTCACTTATTACGCCATTATTACATTTGATTATGTTGGTTATGCTATATAAATATATAATTTAATACGTGCTATAAAGGCTAATTTCCGTTCGAATTAAGAAACGTTCTAATGATGAATTATTTCAATCCTGTTCACATAAAAGGTATACAAGCCAAATTCCCATATTAAACTTGTCAATTCATGGCATAGTTAATAACAAGCAGCAAATGGAAAAACGTCGACATAAATTAATCAAACTTGTATCCTCGACTTGTTAGAATTATTTAGATAATGAAAGAGAAACAAGGTGTTACATACATACATACATCTTCGGCACACACATATACACAAACACACACACACACACACACACATATATATATACACATAAACTTATGTTTAAATCAAATTCGTCCTTTTTCTATGTTGCACATAAAAACTTTAACATTTTATTATTTTAAATCTAAGTACGCTCAAATTCTCCATTTTAGAATAGAGATCTAAACCTTTCTAAATACTGAAAGAGAACCAAATCTTAGCCCTTTTATACCACAAACACTTTTAAATTAAAAAGGGTGAATCCAATCAAACAAAAGAAAAATCACCAAATTATTCCTCAAGCATAACCCAAATAATTCACAAACCCAAATTATTGATTGACAACTTTGCGATAAATAAAGATTGGAGATTTGGGGGCTTTATTACGATGTTCTCCCAAAAACCCAAACCTCCTTCGGCATACAAATCAATATGAAATCTACAAATTATTTAATTTAGTTTAAACAAGTGTTATTTCCACTCATAGTGATTGAGGCAAAGGAAATAACACTTATTCGAATGTTGTAAACGTCGTTCTTCAATCTTACTGCAAATCTATATAAGAGTATCTTATAAATTTGAGTCTCATATAAAATTATAGAAATTCCAAAATAAAATATAAATAGATTAAAGATAGAAGAAGAGACCTATTTCAACTAATTTCTGGAATATTAGTAACAAAATGGAGGCACATAGAATAAGAGGTTCAGGGAATTGTGAAGTGAAGGAGGTGGTATTTATAGGAGGGTAAATGAGTGACAACTGTTAGTGTAGATTAATCATAACTATCCATTTCCTATAAAACCAGACTAAACACCAACTTAAACCATTCCCACCAGACCTAGGACGCACCAGGCGGTCGACACCCACCCAAGAAGGGCAGTCGATCGACGTTCAATCCCTCGGTGTTGACCACTCTATGGAAAAAATGCACAATGAGCCTGCTGGCGTGTGTTTTTAATTAATTATATTATTAATTTCCTTATATGATATATTCTTTATCCCGTGGTTCTCATCTAGTAGTTTTAATTTCAAATTCACCTAAGGGAATGTTATTATTATCCAAATTAGGTCGTTGTTTCTCTTAGATATATATATATATAATTAATTCAAACAAATATATACATATATATATACACATTTACCATATGATTTCATTAAATTATTATTTCTTCATACGGACTCCGTTTCAACATTTTATGTATAAAAACATATCAGAAGTTTGTCATGATTCCAAAGATAATAGTTTTGTGACCAAATTCCTGTTCGTTCAAAACTCCCATTTCTTCACCAATTTAAATTTATTGCTTATTTAGTTCACTAAATCTATTAGTCTATTTAGTATATATTTACGGGATGTTACATTCTTCCACCATAAAATAGATTACGTATCAAAATATGTCTAAAGGGGCGAAAAAACACAACTCGCTCTAAACATTCATGTTATACACTCATGTTATTTTTAATTCATCCAAAAGCATCCATGACACACAATGATTATGAACTGCAGACTTACTAAAGTGAGCTCAATCCTAGCGTGTCTGTGATATAACTGATGTAGCATGTATGCAAAACACCTTAACATGCATATAATTTCTATATGAGTGCTCGATGCATTTGTGTTGTAGCCATCTCCTACCATCCAATCTTGCAACCACGATGCAACCGTAAATCCTAAAATTTTCAAGGGAGACCAAAAAAATTTAAAATTTTCATGGCATCTCTTGAATTTCGTTCCTTATGTACTCAAATCGATCAACTTAAATAGTGCAGAGTTTGAAACCCCATGCTCCAAAATATCTATGGTGGTACAAGATTCCCAAGGTTCCGTCTTTGTCCTCATTTCTTGATTAGGCCCTACCAAAATTTGTTGTATTGTGAAAGTATCTTATCAAACATAAGACTATTGAATTATGGGATCCTATCATCAATAATATCATACATCTCCCTAACTTTTGGAAAGCCTAAAATGCAATATTGACTCTTTATCCTTCACTAGATACCTAATCAAATTAGACTTTTTCCAAAGTCTGATCATGAATTTGGTTCAAGTAGAAATTTATCAGTGCTTATCCCATCAACACTTGGTATTTTAGGTCGTCTCCTTGAAAATCTTTGAGAGTGGCCACTAATTACCAAAGAAAAAGATAATTATGGTACTCCTAAAAAGAGAAATATTATTCCTACCGTCTAGGAGATCCAAGATGCAACTCTTCTTATTATTCCCAAATCTCCTATCGTCTTCAATTTTTCCTTCAGTCTTCGAATGAGATGCAACACAAAATTTTAGTAGTTTCCTAAATAAAAATATCCAATTCTAGTGAATTAATTGTAACACCCCGTTTTTTCTGTTAACGGTATAGTAACGAATTAAACAACACTTAATTTAAAATGTGAAATTAAGGGAAACGGGTAACGCCATTGTGTTCGTCTCGGAATTCTGGTTGAGATACAGTCCGAGTTTGCGTAAATTGGACTCCGTATGAAAAAGTTATGACTGTCGGAAGTTTCCAAAAATTTCAAATAGCTCGAAAACAAATTCAAATTCAAAACAAAAGTCAGAAGCGGGATGGGCGAAAAAAATTCGCCCAGGACCCAGGTTGACCATGGGGTCGACCCTAGTGTCGACCTACCCCCTACAGGTCGATCGAGGAGTCGACCTGGGGGTCGACCTGGCACCCCAGGCAGATATGAAAGGTGGCGATTTTGTGACTCGGTGCTGAGTTACTAGGGCTGAGGTGTCACCCTATCTTGATTGAATGGTTGTAGTTAACTTTAGGATCATCCAACAGCTCAAATTGAATTGAAATTCTATATAAACGACCCAATGCTCAAACCTAAAAATCACACAAAAATAATCCTAGAACTATCATGATGTCAATAGAAAACTTGGAGTAGCCGTCACCAATTCAAAGACAAGATAAGAACCTGAATCAAAAATCAAATTAGAAGTAACAAAATTCAACGATCTACATCAAAGGCGAGCTGACTAATTTCAGAGTTCAGATTTCAGAAAGCAAGAATTACTTTTTAGTTGGTGAGTCAGTTATTACGCAGATTTTGAGCGCTCTCTCAAATGAATCATGACATGTTGTAATTTGAATATAGAATGATGCTTATGTATAAGATTTGATTCTCGTTTATCTTAAAGTATCGTTGCAATTAATCATGTCTATATGCTTGTGGTGATGAACATATTATATATTAATCATGTTTATATGCTTGTGGGGATGAACATATTGTATGTTATTGGAATCTATTATGATTGGGTAATGGATTTATTTTGCCAATTAAATGGTGAAACATGTCATGTTATAAATTGGTGGTTACTTGCAAGTTTATGATCTAAAACACATGCTTATATGTTAGATCAACACTCATGTATATTCATGTTAGGTTGAATCTATTTATGTTGAAAATTTTGGAATTGCAGTCCTCTTATGTTTTAACACATAAGTATCATGCTAAGTTGTGATTCGAATATGTTTATAACAACACTCTTATGTTTAACACACACATAAGTATCATGCTAAGTTGTGATTCGAATATGTTTATAACAGGCCTCTTATGTTTAACACACACATAAGTCATCATGCTAAGTTGTGATTCGAATATGTTGATAATAGTTCTCTTATGTTTAACACACATAAGTTAATATGCTATGTTGCGATTAAAAAATGAATATAGTAGCTTTCTTATGTTTTGACATACATAAGTTAATATGCTAAGTTGTGGGTTGAAACTGTGATTATATGTTAAACCTCCATGCTAGACCTTTGTCAAGTTTACATGATAATTAGACCCAACTTAGTCACAAGTTCACCTTTACCCATTTAATTAAAGTTAATGATACTTCTATGCCAAGTTACACATGACAAGTTGAAATGTATGCTATTTTATGTTTATTTCATGTCCCTTGTTTATTGCCCTTTTTATTTATGGGTTTGGGCTAATTTACTAGCCCAACATTGTATGTGATTCATGCCTACGTTCCACGGGGGTAGCGATGGGAAAATATGAAAATTCATGGCATGGATTTGTTCATAAAATGGTATATTTGATATACCATTTGTGGTGAGCATAATCAAAGGATAATTTATGGCGTGATTAAATTTAATTTAATTTACATAAAGAAATTAGACATATATAGAAAAATGTGAATTTAGAAAAAGACGAATATGCCTAACCCGAGGTTAGACTGAGTTGTGGCGTAAATCTGCCCGAAACTGACCAACATATCCAGTGACCACAACAAGACATGTCTAATGTGGGTGGTTAGTGCATCAAGCCCAAAAAGAACCCGAGGTTTGACTGAGTTGTGGTGTAAATCTACCCGGAACCGACCGACACATCCAGTGACCACAACAATACCTGTCTAATGTGAGTGGCTGGTGCTTCAATAAATTAAAGCTAAGTCAGGATTGGTAGGGTTAAGTCAATTAGGTAAACACTTAACCGATTCAACATGTTAACTAAACGAATGGGTGGGGTTAGGTAAACTTGGACACTTAACCAAACAAACATGTTGATTAGAAAACCCTAGTAGTGGGAACCCATTTCAGCAGTAACCCAGATAGATGTATCATGGTACCCTGAAACTAGGCAGGGTGGCGCACGATCACTAGGATGATTATAAGCGATCAAAACATCGGCGGTTGGTGCACCAGTGTAGGTTCCGATGGAGTATAGGCGTGCACGTACTCCGAAGTGGAAAAATCAGGCACTAGGCATCAGTAGTATAAACTGTGCATCTTGAATCGTGTCGGGTAGCCACCAAAGGGACAGATACACCCCATGGTAGGACCAGAACAGGTATCTACAGTCAAGCGGGGCCGAATGATGCAGGATATGAATGCATACGAGTAGGAGACGATCATTAAGGGGATCGTTTGTTATGAACACGTAGGGCTGGTTGAACCAATGGTTAAGTAGGTGCAGAGATATAGTAATGGGTGCGATCACATGTTCCTCTTATCTTATATTAGGGTATTGTCCTATGTTCTGTTATTACTGTCATGATCCCTTTCCTTGTTTAAATACAAGTAATCACCGAACTTACCAGACTTATTGTCTGACCCGTTTTCCTTCGTCCTCTTTTCTTCCATTCCCCCCGTTCCAGGTCCACAGGGAGGGAATACTGCAGCTTAGTAAGACTCCTTTCAAGCTTCAAGAAAGTAGATGTATGATTTGGACCCTCTTTCACCTTGGCTATGGCTCTTGGACATTACCCTTGGGGATTTATGCCGTTTTATTCATGGTTTATGCTTCTTTATTAAATAATCAAGACAGAAATTATGTTGTAATGTTTTGGAAGTTATTTTGAGACAATTTGATGTAATGCTTTTGTATTGAACCACGTATGAAATAAATAATTGAATTTCGATGCTTATATTTATCTGTCTTGTAAAGTTTTCTATGTCTTGTACGTATAACCCTACACCAAAGTTAAGGCATTCCCTTTGTGAGTGACCTTAACGGAGGTGGGGTGTTTCACTTGATATAAGAGCAAATGTTTACCAGATTAGATAAGAGTTTTTGAAAATTATTTTCAAAAAGGAATATAAAGAAGCATTTTACAAGAAAGATTGTTGTTTTAAATTTAAAAAGGCATAATCCCCAAACCCATATGCACTATCTTTCTATCCTTTATTTTGAATCTGTTCTTTTTTGTTTCAGCATGTCTGGGAATCTTAACCTTCCAAAGGGTGTACTAATACCTGGCTGGTTCAGGAGGTACTTAGAGGCTAGGGCCAACAACGCAGGCCCAGCAGATATTCCTCCAGCTGCAGCGGTTCCTCCTCCTCCTCCTCGTGAAAATGCTTTCTCAAAGATTTGTAGAGACTTTAGGGCCACGGGTGGAAAGGATTTCAAGGGAACTGAATCATTCGTAGAAGCAAGGAACTGGCTCAAAGAAACTGAGGATCTATTCGTTATATTCGAGGTGGACGATAGGCAGAAGATACAGTTGGTTGTATGGTTGCTCAAAGACGAAGCTTCCTATTGGTGGGAAGCCACTAACGCTGAAAGACCAATTGACACATGGATGGATTTCAGAATAAGGTTTGAGATGAAATTCCTGTCACAGGCTGAATGAAGTTTACAGCTGGAAAAGTTCTTATCTCTTAAGCAAGGAAGTATGACGGTCAAGGAGTACGTCAATCAATTCAATCAGCTGGCCCGATTTGGACTGGGTTTAGTGAATACTCCTCATAAGAAGGCTCTCCATTTTGTCAAGGGATTGAATGAGCCATTCACAGCTTGGCTATGACCCATATACCTATGGGGGCTACTTACGAGAGGTTAGTGGACATGGCACTCTTACATGAGGAAGACAAGGGCAAGAAAGAGGCAAAATCGGAAGTGCCTCAAGATAAGAAGGGGGAAGGGTCGCAGAACAAGAAGGCTGATTCAAAGAAAGGCGGGAAAAACAACAAACCCCATGACAAGAGAAAGTCTAATTTCTGTGGCATTCTCGGACATCTGATCAAAGACTGCAAGAAGAAGAAAAGGAAGATGGGTGGCTGTTTCCACTGTGGTGAGACAAGACACATGATTATGGCCTGCCCAAGGAAGCAAGGGCAGGGAGCTGGACCTTCTTCTGGAAGACAAGTTCACGCTCTCATGGCACCTCCGCAAGAACGAGGTAGAGATATTTTTGTCGAAAGTTTAGTCTATCTTTTTGATCATCCTGTTCGTACACTATTTGATTCTGGCACATCGCACTCTTTTATATCTACTACTTTAGTGGACTCTCTGCACCTAGACACAAGTATAGTAGAGGATCCCTTAGTTGTTTCAAATCCAATTAGGGGCTCAGCTTATTTGTCAATGGTTTGTTTGGATTTGAAAATATCTATACTAAGCGTTGGGTTTAGATGTAATGCCTTTGTTTTGGGCTTCACGGGCTATGGGTTGATTCTAGGCATGGATTGGCTATCTAGTAATGGTGTCGTCCTCGATTGTGAAAAGAGAGTGGTTAGACTCATGACTCGCCTCGGTAACACTCTCAAAATTTCTTGTAATCCTATGAACTCCGTTATGCTTAGTTATCTAGAAACTCTTGATGCGTCCATTGAGAACTTGCAGTCTATAAGGGTAGTCCGTGAATACTCAGATGTGTTTAAAGAGGTAAAAGGCTTACCTCTGAAGCGGGAGATAGACTTCCGCATATACCTCGTGGACAACGCAAAACCCGTTGCTTTACCCGTTAGATACATGGCTCCGAGGGAGAGGAAATAACTCAACAAGCAAGTTAAAGAATTGCTTGAGAAGGGGTTTATAAGGCGGAGTATTTCTGAATGGGGTGCTCCAGTAGTGTTTGCAACTAAAGAGGACGCTTCGCTTCGCCAGTGCGTTGATTATAGGGAGCTAAACAAGCTGACCAATTGGAATAGGCACCCACTCCCGAGAATAGATGATTTGTTCGAATAGCTTGTAGGTGCATCAATTTTCTCCCAATTAGATTTAGCTACCGGGTTTCATCAGCTAAGAGTGGCTGAAGACAGCATTGATAAGACCGCGTTCAGAACTCCAGATGGTTTCTTCGAGTGGCTTGTCATGCCTTTCGGCTTGACAAATGCACCCACTTACTTCGTTGCTTAATGAGCAGGGTGTTTCGAGAGTTCCTCAATAAGTTTGTGGTGGTCTTCGTAGACGATATTTTAATCTTATCAAAGAATGAGGAAGAACATGCTCAGCATCTAAAAAAAGTCATGGATACTCTCCGTGCACATCGGTTGAAGGCGAAATTCTCCAAATGCCATTTCTGGAGGGAAGAAGTTAGGTTCCTTGGACACGTGGTGTCCAAAGAGGGGATAGCTGTGGACCACGCGAATGTGGTTGCTGTGCAAGATTAGAAGGTTCCTTGAAACGCAACCGAAGTCCGAAGCTTTCTCGGGCTAGTAGGATTTTATCGAAAATTTATCAAAGATTTTGCAAAACTCTCAGCTCCACTGACAAGATTGACAAAGAAGAACCTAGCTTTCAATTGGGATTTGGATTGCGATATTGCTTTCCAACGTTTGTAAAAGGGCTCTAAAAACAGCCCCAATTCTGACATTTCCTGATGGAAACAAGATGTTTACAGTATACACAGATGCTTGCAGAACGAGACTAGGTGTTGTTCTGATGCAAGAAGGGAAGGTAGTGGCTTATGGTGAAAGACAGTTGAAAGTACACGAGATAAACTACCCAACCCACGACCTAGAATTGGCAACCATCGTTTTTGCGCTTAAGTCTTGGCGCCATTATCTCCTAGGTGAGAAATTTGAACTGTATACTGAACAAAAATCGTTGAAATACCTTTTCTCGCAGAAAGGTCTCAATTTGAGGCAGCAAAGATGGATGGAGTTTCTTTCCTCGTTCGATTTTGAGATTTCCTACACTCCTGGCAAAGTCAATGCAGTAGCAGACGCCTTAAGTAGAAAGAAGCTGGCCTTAAGCCCTCTCTTTGTGGAATGGCAAAGCTTGGAGTTCATAGCAAGCTTCAACTTTAGACCCTCCTCTGACTTTGTACCTGGCTTGCTAGTAACGTTAGAAGTGCAACCAACTCTATTAGGCTCAATCGGAGCCGCACAAAGAGAAGACCCTCAGCTAGCCGATGTGATGGACAAATTAATTAGGGGTGAGACTTCCAGTCACCTCAATAGGCACTCCATTGTTGCCAAGGGCTGGTTGAGACGAGATGGAAGACTATGTGTCCCACAAGTAAGGGATTTGGTAAAGGAGGTTCTAGAAGAGGCACACCATTCCAAGCTGACCATACACCCAACGGAGACAAAATGTATAAAGACATCAAGAGAGTTTTCTTTTGGAATGGCATGAAGCAAGATGTAGCTAAATTTGTTTCTAAGTGTTTAATATGCCAACAAGTCAAAGTAGAGTAGAAGAAGCCTGGTGGTCTGCTCCATCCTCTAGAGGTCCCACAGTGGAAATGGGATAGCATCTCGATGGACTTTATAGATGGGTTGCCTAGGTCAAGAAGGGGCAATACCAGCATTTGGGTAATAGTGAAAAGGCTCACAAAAAGCGCCCACTTTATACCCGTCAAGAGTAGAAGGACTGCCTCATCTCTAGCTTCCATATATCTTAAAGAGATAGTTCGACTCCATGGGATACCTCCAGCGTAGTGAGTGATCGAGACCCTATCTTTATGAGCGAGTTTTGGAAGAGTTTACAAGAGGCTGTAGGCACATAGTTATGCTTAAGCATGGCCTATCACCCTCAAACCGATGGTCAGACGGAAAGAGTCAACAGAGTATTAGAAGACCTCTTGAGATTATGCGCTACTTACTTCGGGGGTACATGGGAGGATCATCTACCTATGGTGGAATTCATTTACAACAATAGCTACAAAGCCACCATAGGCATGGCGCCTTTCAAAGCTTTATATGGAAGACTGTGCAGGTCACTAACTTGCTGGTGGGAGTCCACAGACAAGCTCATACTTGGACCGGACATGATTAGGGAAACTTCAGAGAAAGTAGACTTGATACGAAGAAGAATTAAGACTGCCCAAGATAGACAGAAGTCCTACACAGACAAAAGAAGAACTGACCTTGAGTTCGAAGTGGGAGACAAGGTGTTCCTTAAAGTGTCTCCTTTGAGGAACGTCGTTCGCTTTGCATCCGCAGGAAAGTTAGCACCAAGATTTGTAGGGTCGTTCCCTATCATCGAGAAGATTGGGAAGATGGCTTATAGGATACAACTCCTCGAAAGTTTGGCCGGGGTTCATAATGTATTTCATGTCTCTCACCTATGGAAATGCTTACACGATTCTGCGGAAGTGGTAGAACCAAGTATGCTAGAGAAAGTTGAAGTTGAACGAGAAGCAACTGTGAGGAGAGTTACAATCCGTATCTTGGGAACGGAAGTCAAAAAGCTACGCAACCGTGAAGTTAAGCTCGTCAAAGTTCAATGGAGCGACACCCAGGAAGACGCGACTTGGGAAATTGAGGACAGAATACGCGCACCCTACCCTTTTCTTTTTGAGAGTACATCCTTAATCTCTTTTTCCTTAAGTTTATGCTCATATCTATCTTTTTAGGTATATCTCCTCGATCCTATCCTTTATCCTTAGGTAGGAACCCATTTGGATGTAAACATGTAATTGAAACATGTTATGATTGATGGTTGCAAGTGGTTGCAAGTGGTTGCCGGTGGTTGCTAGTGGAAGCATATACACACATTAGGTATTAGATCGGCTCAGTCACTTCCATATTGCATATGCATATATGTATTGGTATATGGATTGAAACTTGATGTGTTATCATATGGATGTTGCATTTGTATGAATGATTGTGCACTCATGTAGGAAATTTTGAGTAGGAAAAATTGGATTCATAATGGACTCATGGCACTGACATAATTTGCATTAAGGAGGTCAACTGAATCAGTAGACCGCCTGATTTTGCATTAGATAAGGACATGTACACACACAATGCATATGATCATGAAGCATTAGAAATCTTTAAAGGACAATGGATGCCTGTGTTTGATGGTTGAGTAGATGGGTGATTGGATGGTAAGATATAAGTTCTTCTCGACTTGAAGATTTCGGGGACGAAATCCTAAAAGGAGGGGAGAATGTAACACCCCGTATTTTCTGTTAACGGTATAATTATGAATTAAATGATACTTATTTAAAATATGAGAATTAAGGGAAACTGGTTATGCCATTGTGTTCGTCTCGGAATTCTGGTTGAGATAGAGTCTCAGTTTGCGTAAATTGGACTCCGTATGAAAAAGTTATGGTTGTCGGAAGTTTCCATAAAATTCAAATAAATTCAAACAGCTCGAAAACAAATTCAAATTCAAAACAAAAGTCAGAAACGGGCTGGGCGGGAAAATTCCCACCCAGGACCCAGGTCGACCAGGGGGTCAACCTTAGTGTCGACCTCCCCCCTACAGGTCGACCTCCCTCCTCTCCCCGGGCAGATCTAAAAGGTGACGATTTTGTGACTCAGTGCTGAGTCACTAAGGCTGAGGTGTCACCCTATCTTGATTGAATGGTTGTGGTTAATCTAGGATCATCCGACGGCTCAAATTGAATTGAAATTCTATATAAACAACCCAATGCTCAAACCTAAATATCACACAAAAGTAATCCTAGAACTATCATGCCGTCAACAGAAAACTTGGAGTAGCCATCACCAATTCAAAGAGAAGATAAGAACCTGAATCAAAAATCAAATTAAAAGTAATCAAATTCAACGATCTACATCAAAGGCGATGTAACCAATTTCAGAATTCAGATTTTAGAAAGCAAGAATTCCTTTTAAGTTGGTAAGTTTGTAATGACCCGAAAATCCGGTCCAATTTGAGCTGATCAAATAACACAAGTCCAACCCCAAATTAAACTAAAAATCAGGAAATTAATAGAAAGAAAACAGAGGGTGAGGAAAGATAAGATAGAAACTTAGAATAGAAGAAGAAGAAGAAGAACACAACATCACAGTAACACAAACCTCACAGCGGAATGAATAACATATAATATACATACAACATAACTTGAAATATACATCTGTACTTGGATATACATCATTATCGAAGTACAACACTTACAACACAGCGGAAATAAATTACAACTATATGATCCGGAAGCCTCCTACTCCAAGCTCTTCCAGTATAACTATAAATCCTGACTACTTGACTGCCCGTACAAAATTAGGCACCCAAGAGTTTAGAGAAAACAAAACAAAATAAACTCCAGGTCAGTCATGGGACTGGTATGAGTAAAACAGTTTAAAACAGTTTGAACAAGTAAACGATATCTCATAAGATCACGCCGTATAACGGAACGGGTTTTTCCCTTATGAGAATCCAAATTATCTTTATATCAAAAACCTTTTGATATTATAATAATGTCTATCAACCACAATATAATAATCATCTCGCAGAAACGCTTTCATCTCACGTTCTACATATATAATATACAATCAAAACCGCAAGCACGTATTGGGTAATGGGTTTCCAACTATGACAAGGTATGGAACCACCTTTCGCTAGTGTACCTCTAGAAAGGAATACACTGGGTTCAACAAGAACATCTTGCAACCCGGCAACACATGACCGACCACTCATTTCGCTTGAGTGTATCGAATGTATATAACCAACGGTTGGGATTAGCAACCGTTTCCCGAATGGGACAGTATTGGCAATAGATTTTTAGAAATAAATGAAATTCTAGATCAGGTGATTATACACCCTACTTCGGTGCGACCGACTCAGCCATGCTGCCTGCCCGATTTCTGTCATTTACCGGTTGATGAGGCTTGAGGTTACGCTTCATCATCACATCAGATTCACTTCGAATGTCTCATCGTCAAATCCATCAAATCACCGATTGACGTCTACAACCATACATTATGTATTAGCTAAAAGAAGTTTCCTTCTCCGCTTCCACTCTTGGTACGGTTGAAGAAATCAATGTACGTGACCTTTCTGGAAATACTCTGTCAGACATTCATCCATACAAGTCACTCAGGAACAGGATGAACCGAAGGTACTATTCAGTACATCCATCTTAGGCACTGTTATCCAAGACTTATACAATAGCCCTTGCACTTTACTCCATCTTCAATTATCTTTGGCATATACGATTCGCAATGCTTATGCCAATACAAAGTGGTTCTTTGGATAATAATCCAACTGGTCTCTCCATATTAACAACGTTAAAATGGTCAAAACTTTGATAGTCTGTGATTTAACTATCAAAGAAAAACACGTGTGCAAACAACGATATTATTTCCAAATGGAAATTCTATCAATCAATAATCAATCATATATATATATATATCCTTACTTCAATATTTGATTATGTTTCTGACTCTATTTGGAAAACATTTCCAAATCTTCTTTACTTGGATTTAAACAGATGTTTAAATCAACATCGCGACGACAACTCAAACCAATATACTTATTTACTAAAATCACTTAACCATTTTCACTCTCGAACCTTAACCATTTCTAAATTAAAAACGAAGTCAATCAAGTTGGGGTATAACTACCTCTCAGACCTTAACTGAACAATATTTAAAATCTCTAAATAGGGTAAGTTCATCTTTTAACTCTTTAACACTTCCTTACGTAACACTCGTTCGAATAAATCTCTCTTCGATAACTCCTCCCTTCGAATAACCATATTTGATAATCTCTCTTACGAATAACTAGATTCGAAAACCTTTCTTCGAATAAACTAAATTAGATTAACTCTATTTGGTTAACTCTTTTTACTTAACTCCTTACTTAACTCCTTTCGAATAACTCATTCAATAACTCTTATGTGTTTAACTCTATTCGAATAACTATTATGTTTTTAACTCTATTCGAATAACTAATTCTAATAACTCTTATTTAGTTAACTCTAATCGATTAACTCTTATTTATTTAACTCTAATCGATTAACTCTTATTACTTAACTCCTTTCGAATAACTAATTCGATAATTCTTATGTGTTTAACTCTATTCGAATAACTAATTCGAATAATTCTTATTTATTTAACTCTATTCGAATAACTAATTCGCATAACTAATTTGATTTTCTTACTTTCGAATACTATATTCGATTAACTCCCTTCGAATAAAATATTCATTTATAAAGATTTACTTTTAGTAACGGTTCTTCACTTTACAAATGATTCCCTTTTTAGTAACGTTTTCCTTTTTATAATGGTTTCCTTTTTTATAACATCCTATTTAGTTATAAACAAATTTCCTTTTTATAACTCTATTTATTTACTAAATATTTCCTTTTTAATTCTATTTGTAAATAGTTTTACAAATACCTCCTTTTCGATTTCATTTGTAAAGGTTTTACAAATATTCCTCTTTCGATTCCATTTGTCAATGGTTTACAAACATTTCTCTTTCTGATTGATTTGTAAATGGTTTACAAATAATTCCTTTAGGGTTTCATTTCTAAGTATTTTCTATTTATAAATAATCCATTTATAAATAAATTTCTATTTATAAATATTCCATTTATAAATAATTCCTTTTATAAAATCTCCTTTTCTAAATATCTCCTATTTATAAATATTCCATTTATAAATATTTTATTTTCAAATATCACTTTGAAAATATTCCCTTATCAACATTTTGGTATGTTATGGTGTTCAACATATCAAATCACGATGATCAGTATCGTCCAAACACATATAATCTACAACAGATTATATATCACATCATATATCACAATATATGAAAAACAATAAAATAATTGTTGAGGAATCCAGTCGGTTTCCTCCAACCTGTTTCCCTGCATCCACAGATGTTACACAATAAAATCAACATAACTTTCAGTTCCATATGACATATTCTGTTAAATAGAATCAATATAGAAATTTAACTAACTGACTAGCAGTTCAATCAAACAGTCAACACACAGTCAATCAGCCAATATTTAACAGTTCTAAAAATACAACATCAAATTATAAACTGTTCAGAGTTAGTGAGATTTACTCACTTTGGCAGTTCATCGTTAAAGAACGATAACCTGTTGTTTAATTTGAATCAAACAATTTATTTCTCCATAAATTCATACGTGGCCCAATCCACTTCCAGTTCGCTTCATTGTGAAGCTCTCGTCCATACGGTCCCAACGCAACTTACGGTTCGTAAAACTGATCACATATGGATACGATATCGCGTTAACAAGTTAAATCACTATTTAAATTAAACAAAAAACCAAATTCCTACTTTAAATGGGCTCACCACTTCAAACTTCAGCCCACAAACAAACACAGACCCGCCCCCTTTTAATTTGCTTTCTTCCCCAATTTGATTTTTCGATTTCCAGTATTTAAAACACCACCGTTTGACCATCACTTTGACTGACCACCACGGTCGCTCCGGCCACCCGTATCTACTGCCGACGCCACCACTCGCCTCGACATCCAAACCCGCACCTCTCCATCCCCTTCATACTAGGTCCGTCGCCTCTATCCATAAACCGACGTCGAACCCAAATCGGTCTGTACCGTACGTCGATCGAACGAAAACTACCCAGATTCACTCCAAAAAATCCCAACAACTGCGGATTTCCTCCCTCAGTCCAAAACCAACAACACAAACTCGGATCGAAGCTCAACCATTCTCAAATCCCGAGCCCAAACTCTACTGTGAACTTTCGAGGACCGCAAAATACCCACTGCAACACATAAATCGTATATAGAATTGTAGACAATCTTCTTAGCAACTCACTCATATATATCTCATGAATGTAGGATTTTATATGGATTTGTTTGGGATTTTTCAAACGTTGATTTTATTTGAAAAGAGAAATAAAGTGGCGGCTCCTGTATTCTTCTGTTCCGTTTATAAACATGATTGTGTGGTTGAGAATACATTGTGCGTGGCCTCCAATTTGGCCAAGAAAAATATTAGGATATTTTATATTAAGGTTTTATATTTTAAATTAATGATTTTCTATCCATCCTTGGACCTTAAAAATACGTGTGATCACACACGATATCTAAAAATCACGAAACTGAACATGCAGCTAGTGTTCGACATTATGGTCCCAACGAAACTGGTTTCGTCAAATTCCGACCTCGTATGCTCACATAGCATATTTTTAACTGTCAAAATACTGACTGTTTCTCACTCTAAAAATCGGTACAGCCACACACTGACTTCAAAAATCACGAAACTGGAAATCTAACAACTATTTGACACTGCAGATCCAACAAAATTAGTTTCGTCGAATTCCGACTTCGTTTGCAAAAGTGGATATTTTTAAAGCGCTGAATAACCCATTTAAATATAAAAGTATATTTAAATATAACTGAATTAAATATTTAAAATTAATTATTATCGTATATATTCACAACAGAATATCATACAGCTCTAGAATATTCCTATATGAATTTCTACTCGATATTGCATCGTCAAAGTTATATCGATGTTCGATTTCTATTTAAATCCTTATATAAAATATAATTAAACCGTTATGGTTAGGGCGCTGTATTTCTGAGAATTTGATTTGGACATATCTCAAAATCTACACGACGAAATCCCAATTTTTCTCTTCCACTAGAAAGATATACTCCACCAGCTCCACACGTTTCTTGTTTCACAGAAATCCGGCTTAAAACGAATCCTATATATTCAGTTGAAGTTCGAATCGCCAATTTACGAACTATAGCGCCATTTCGAGCTCGATTATAATTATAATATAATTATACATTCAAACTGTCATTCAAATAATATATTTTTTATTCAAATTAAATTCCAAGCTGAATTAAATATCACAGATGATCCAGTTCACACCACATCGCCATTTCAGCCAATTCTGATTATTTCAGAATTAAATATATTATTTAATTATTATTTTAATTAAATATTCACCATTATTTAATTCCACGACCATTAAATTCACTATATCACTATTTATATAATTAAATAAATTAATTATAATACCTCTGCCAATGCGGGTCATTACAATCTTCCCCACTTAAAATAATTTCGTCCTCGAAATTGCTAAGGTAGAGAACGACCCTATCGACTGGTTAGAACCTATTTGTTCACTTCTTAACTTCAGTTTTCAACTAAACCAATTTAATTTTAAATAAATTATTAATTAATTATTATCAACGAAAATTTTCAAAATCCTGAAAATTTTCTAACACCTTAACTTTTCGAAAATTTTCGCCAGCACCTCCTTTGTACTGGTCAATAGGTCAAACTCCAACTCACCTCTCTGGGCCATCTCCAACCCAAAAGAAAATCAAACAGCCAAGCGGCTTGCCAATTCGGCTCATCAAAATCTCAAACCCATATATAATATAAACTGGTATCTTTTTGTCGGCATATCATTATATCCTTTCCACCTGTTATCAATTCAGCGGATACAAAGGGTCATCCCAATCAAATTCCAATCTGCTTTTATCCACAACACAACTATTCGCCTTATATCCGAGCCAAATATCATTTCAACTCGAGTTTCTTCTTGATTCCCAACTCTTTACTTGATTGTCACATTACACTGAATCTCACAATCCAATTTGTCTTGATATCATTCTAGTTCAACCTCAGTTACCACTTTACTGGCTTTATTTTAATTCAAATTTGCTTTCATAAATTTCTGTTAAATTTGTTTTTAATTCAAACAGGCTTTTCCTGGGAGTTTTCAAACAGTTTACTCTTTTCAAAAGTCAAGTTTTCCTTTTGAACATGTCACTGAGCCCTTAATTAATATTCCATTAGTTAAATCACTTCTTTATTTCTTTATCAATATTTGTTAACCAAATATTTTCAATAACCATATTGGCCTTTTATGTTATTTGGAAAATATTTCCGAATATCGCCTTCCTTTATTTTCTAAACTTTAGAAGATATATGCTATTTATAATTGGAAAATATTCCAATTACTTATCTCTTTTCCGCTGTCGTTTATTTCTATACTTAGGAAATATTTTTTTTTTATATTTCCAAGCTTACACTTATTTGGGTTAAAACGGATGTTGTGTAAAACATCGTTACGACAACCCAAATACTATATTCAACTAACTCTAATTCAACCTTGATCTTCGAGCCTAAAATCTTACTATTTATTTGTTAATAATGAAATCAATCAAGTTGGGGTATAACTACCTCTCAGACCTTGACTGAATAACATTTATAACGTCAAAACAGATATGACTACTTACTCGAATAATCAATACCATACAACTACTTGTTCACTTTTAAACACGTATACGCTTCCTCTTTCTATTCTTACTAGATTTTATTCTTAGTCATCCTTTTTGAATTTACTATTCTATTCTTTAGTTTGTTTCCTTATCGACTTCAATATATATCGATACGTTGATTTCTAACTATCAAATTATCTTAAAAATATTCTAACTCCTTAAATTCCCGGAAAAATTCGCCATAACCTCCTTTGTACCAGGAGCATCGGGATATTTCAAATAGCCTCCCATGGCCCTCACCAATCCAAAAGAAAAAGAAAAAGCCAAGCGGCTAGCCGATACGGCGCATAAAATCTCATATATGAATTAAATACATACCTTTTCGTCGAGCATTCTATTTATGTACCTTCATACCTTATCCATACCTATCTCATGTATATTTATACCTGCCCAATCAATTTTAAGTATACCTGATCGTTTTAACTCAATTCGTTGATTAATTTGTTAATTAACTCTTTAGTCTATTTCACTTTTATATTTAAACATGACAGGTTCAAATATATTTTAACTTGCTTATTAACTAATTTGAATCCAAATTTCAAATTTAAGTTCTATATTCGATTTCGAATATCCATTTACAAATCTAATTCACCTTTCAAAGTTCAACTTCAAATTCAAAACTCGATTAACTGATTCCTCTTCGACTTAGTTAATACTATTCAATTTCTATTCAAATTTTATATCACTTCCATTATTCAAATCCATATATCAAATTCTATATTATAAATCCCATTTGAATTTCTATATTCAAATTCTATATATTCAATTCTATATATCAAATTCTATTCAAATTCTATATTATAAATCCTATTTGAAATTCAACACAACTTTCCTTTCCCAAAACATATTCAAAACAGTATCTCTGGTAGAAATTCGTCACTTACAACTCGAAAATGAATACTGATGATGCAGCTGTCATCATCAGAATCTATTTTCCAGCGATCGAAGTGAGTTCAATACTATAAAACCATTTCTAAACATTTCCACTTTGAAATTCAATTCAAAGTATAATTCACACTGCTTGTAAAACAATTTAAAATCTCCCAGGATCTTAAATTTTCCTTATTTTTAATCCAAAACCATTTACAAACACTTATCCAAATCTCCAGAGTTTTAATTCAATTTCTGGTTTAAATTTTAGATTTTACTATCTGATTTCATGTATTTCACTTATATGAATTCTGATTGGTTATTTACATAACCGTTTAATTTACAATCTTACTTGATTATAATAACAACCAATATATCCACTATATTATAATTTTGATATATATATCTTCTCTATATCGAGATATACCTTGGGTAAAATTATTTTAATTTACCCTCTTTTCAAAACATATCGTGTTGACCCATCGTATTCGTGTGTTTAGTAACTCCTACCGATACAATGGATCAAACTATCGATCAGAACTCATAAACGACTCAACCAATGAATCTCCACAATATAAAACAAATTTTTATATCAATAACAAATACGTTCACTCGTATATATACACTCAACTCAATCTAGGGTATTACTAACCCTATCTCTACCGAGTCACGCCACAGAGCCAAGGTAATTCACTTAACTTAAGCTCTGATACCAACTGTAATGACCCGAAAATCCGGTCTAATTTGAGCTGACCAAATAACAAAAGTCCAACCCCAAATTAAACTGAAAATTAGGAAATTAATAGAAAGAAAACAGAGGGTGAGGAAAAAGATAAGATAGAAACTTAGAATAGAAGAAGAAGAAGAACACAACATCAGAGTAACACGAACCTCACAGCGAAACGAATAACATATAATATATATAACATAACTTGAAATATACATATGTACTTGAATATACATCATTATCAAAGTACAACACTTACAACACAGCGGAAATAAATTATAACTATATGATCCTGAAGCCTCCAGCTCCAAGCTCTTCAAGTATATCTGTAAACCTTGACTACTTAACTGCCCGAACAAAATTGGGCACCCAAGAGTTTAGGGAAAACAAAACAAAATAAACCGTTGGTCAGTCATGGGACTGGTATGAGTAAAACAGTTTAAAACAGTTTGAACAAGTAAACGATATCTCACAAGACCACGCCATATAACGAAACGGGTTTTTCCCTTATGAGAATCCAAATTATCTTTATATCAAAAACCTTTTCATATTATAATAATGTCTATCAACAACAATATAATAATCATCTAACAGAAACGCTTTCATCTCACGTTCTACATATATAGTATACAATCAAAACCGCAAGCACGTATTGGGTAATGGGTTTCCAACTATGACAAGGTATGGAACCACCTTTCGGTAGTGTACCTCTAGAAAGGAATACACTGGGTTCAACAAGAACATCCTGCAAACCGGCCACACATGACAGACCACTCATTTCGCTTGAGTGTATTGAATATATATCACCAACGGTTGGGATCAGCAACCGTTTCCCGAATGGGACAGTATCGACAATAGTTTTTTAGAAATAAATGAAACTCTAGATCAGGTGATTATACACCCTACTTCGGTGCGACCGACTTAGCCATGCTGCCTGCCCGATTTCTGTCATTTACCGGTTGATGAGGCTTGAGGTTACGCTTCATCATCACATCAGATTCACTTCGAATGTCACATCATCAAATCCATCAAATCACCGATTGACTTCTACAACCATACATTACGTGTTTGCTAAAAGAAGTTTCCTTCTCCGCTTCCACTCTTGGTACGGTTGAAGAAATCAATGTACGTGACCTTTCTGGAAATACTCTGTAAGACATTCATCCATACAAGTCACCCAGGAACAGGATGAACCGAAGGTACTATTCTGTACATCCATCTTAGGCACTGTTATCCAAGACTTATACAATAGCCCTTGCACTTTACTCCATCTTCAATTATCTTTGGAATATATGATTCGCAATGCTTATGCCAATACAGAGTAGTTCTTTGGATAATAATCCAACCGGTCTCTCCATATTAACAACGTTAAAATGGTCAAAAATTTGATAGTCTGTGATTTAATTGTCAAAGAAAAACACATGTGCAAACAATGATATTATTTCCAAATGTAAATTCTATCAATCAATCATCAATCATATATATATATCCTTATTTCAATATTTGATTACGTTTCTGATTCTATTTGGAAAACATTTCCAAATCTTCTTTACTTGGATTCAAACAGATGTTTAAATCAACCTCGCGATGACAACTCAAACCACTATACTTTTTTTACTAAAATCACTTAACTAATTTCACTCTCGAACCTTAACCATTTCTAAATTAAAAACGAAGTCAATCAAGTTGGGGTATAACTACCTCTCAGACCTTAACTGAACAACATTTCAAATCTGGAAATAGGGTAAGTTCATCTTTTAACTCTTTAACACTTCCTTACGTAACTCTTGTTCGAATAAATCTCTATTCGATAAATCCTCCCTTCGAATAACCATATTTGATAATCTCTCTTACGAATAACTAAATTCGAAAACCTTTCTTCGAATAAACTAAATTCGATTAACTCTATTTGATTGACTCTTTTTACTTAACTCCTTACTTAACCCTTTCGAATAACTCATTCAATAACTCTTATGTGTTTAACTCTATTCGAATAACTAATTGGAATAACTCTTAGCTGTTTAACTATATTCGAATAACTAATTCGAATAACTATTATTTATTTAACTCTAATCGATTAACTCTTATTATTTAACTCTAAGCGATTAACTCTTATTACTTAACTCCTTTCGAATAACTAATTCAATAACTCTTATGTGTTTAACTCTATTCGAATAACTCTTATTTTTTTAACTCTATTCGAATAACTAATTCGCATAACTAATTCAATTTGCTTACTTTCGAATACTATATTCGATTAACTCCCTTCGAATAAACTATTAATTTATAAAGATTAACTTTTAGTAACGGTTTTTCACTTTACAAATGATTCCCTTTTTAGTAACGGTTTCCTTTTTATAACGGTTTCCTTTTTATAACATCCTATTTAGTTATAAACAAATTTCCTTTTTATAACTCTATTTATTTTCTAAATATTTCCTTTTTAATTCTATTTGTAAATGGTATTATAAATACCTCCTTTTCGATTCACTTGTAAAGATTTTACAAATATTCCTCTTTCGATTCCATTTGTAAATGGTTTACAAACATTTCTCTTTCTGATTGATTTGTAAATGGTTTACAAATAATTCCTTTAGGGTTTCATTTCTAAGTATTTTCTATTTATAAATAATCCATTTATAAATAAATTTCTATTTATAAATATTCCATTTATAAATAATTCCTTTTATAAAATCTCCTTTTCTAAATATCTCCTATTTATAAATATTCCATTTACAAATATTTTATTTTCAAATATCACTTTGAAAATATTCCCTTATCAACATTTTGGTATGTTATGGTGTTCAACATATTAAATCACAATGATCAGTATCGTCCAAACACATATAATCGACAATAGATTATATATCACATCATATATCACAATATATGAAAAACAATAAAATAACTGTTGAGGAATCCAGTCGGATTCCTCCAACCTGTTTCCCTGCATCCACAGATGTTACACAATATAATCAACATCACTTTCAGTTCCATATGATATATTATGTTAAACAGAATCAATATAGAAATTCAACTAACTAACTAGCAGTTCAATCAAACAGTCAACACACAGTTAATCAGCCAATATTTAACAGTTCTAAAAATACAACATGAAATTATAAACTGTTCAGAGTTAGTGAGATTTACTCAATTTGGCAGTTCATCGTTAAAGAACGATAAGCTGTTGTTTGATTTGAATCAAATCATTTATTTCTCCATAAATTCATATAAGCCCCAATCCACTTCTAGTCCGCTTCATTGTGAAGCTCTCGTCCATACGGTCCCAATGCAACTTACGGTTCGTAAAACTGATCACATATGGATATGATTTCGCGTTAACAAGTTAAATCACTATTTAAATTAAACAAAAAACCAAATCCCTACTTTAAATGGGCTCACCACTTCAAACTTCGGCCCACAAACAAACACAGACCCACCCCCTTTTAATTTTCTTTCTTTCCCAATTTGATTTTTCGATTTCTAGTATTTAAAACACCACCGTTTGACCATCACTTTGACCGACCACCACGGTCGCTCCGGCCACCCGTATCTACTGCCGACGCCACCACTCGCCTCGATATACAAAGCCGCACCTCTTCATCCCCTTCATACTAGGCCTGTCTCCTCTATCCATAAACCGACGTCGAGCCCAAATCGGTCTGTACCGTACGTCGATCGAATGAAAACTACCCAGATTCACTAAAAAAAATCCCAACAACTACGGATTTCCTCCCTCAGTCCAAAACCAACAACACAAACTCGGATCGAAGCTCAACCATTCTCAAATCCCGAGCCCTAACTCTACTGTGAACTTTCGAGGACCGCAAAATACCCACCGCAACTCATAAATCGTATATAGAATTGTAGACAATCTTCTTAGCAACTCACTCATATATGTCTCATGAATTTAGGATTTTATATGGATTTGATTGTGATTTTTCAAACGTTGATTTTATTTGAAAAGAGAAATAAAGTGGCGGCTCCTGTATTCTTCTATTGCGTTTATAAACATGATTGTGTGGTTGAGAATACATTGTGCGTGGCCTCCAATTTGGCCAAGAAAAATATTAGGATATTTTATATTTAGGTTTTATATTTTAAATTAATGATTTTCTATCCATCCTTGGTCCTTAAAAATACGTGTGATCACACACGATATCTAAAAATCACGAAACTGAACATGCAGCTAGAGTTCGACATTATGGTCCCAACGAAACTGGTTTCGTCGAATTTCGACCTCGTATGCTCACACAGCGTATTTTTAACTGTCAAAATACTGACTGTTTCTCACTCTAAAAATCGGTACAGCCACACACTGACTTCAAAAATCACGAAACAGGACATCTAACAACTATTTGACACTGCGGATCCAACCAAATTAGTTTCGTCGAAATCCGACTTCATTTGCAAAAGTGGCTATTTTTAAAGCGCTGAATAACCCATTTAAATATATAAATATATTTAAATATAATTGAATTAATTATTTAAAATTAAATATTATCGTATATATTCACAACAGAATATCATACGGCTCTAGAATATTCCTATATGAATTTCTACTCGATATTGCATCGTCAGAGTTATATCAATGTTCAATTTCTATTTAAATCCTTATATAAAATATAATTAAACCGTTATGGTCAGGGCGCTGCATTTCTGAGAATTTGATTTGGACATATCTCAAAATCTACACGACGAAATCCTGATTTTTCTCTTCCACTAGAAAGATATACTCCACCAGCTCCACACGTTTCTTGTTTCACAAAAATCCGGCTTAAAACGAATCCTGTTTATTCAGTTGAAGTTCGAATCGCCAATTTACGAACTACAGCGCCATTTCGAGCTCGATTATAATTATAATATAATTATACGTTCAAACTGTCGTTCAAATAATATATTTGTTATTCAAATTCAACTCCAAGCTGAATTAAATATCACAGATGATCCAGTTCACAACACATCGCCATTTCAGCCAATTCTGATTATTTCAGAGTTAAATATATTATTTAATTATCATTTTAATTAAATATTCGCCATTATTTAATTCCACGACCATTAAATTCACTATATCACTATTTATATAATTAAATAAATTAATTATAATACCTTTGCCAATGCGGGTCATTACAAAGTTGGTTGTTATGCAGATTTAAACGTTCTTTCAAATGAATCATGACATGTTGTAATTTGAATATAGAATGATGCTTATGTATAAGATTTGATTCTCGTTTATCTTAAAGTATCGTTGCAATTAATCATGTCTATATGCTTGTGGTGATGAACATATTATATATTAATCATGTCTATATGCTTGTGGAGATGAACATATTGTATGTTATTGGAATCTATTATGATTGGGTAATGGATTTATTTGCCAATTAAATGGTGAAATATGTCATGTTATAAATTGGTGGTTAATTGCAAGTTTATGATCTAAAACACATGCTTATATGTTAGATCAACATTCATGTATATTCATGTTAGGTTGAATATATTTATGTTGAAAAATTTGGAATTGTAGTCCTCTTATGTTTTAACACATAAGTATCATGCTAAGTTGTGATTCGAATATGTTTATAACAGCCCTCTTATGTTTAACACACACATAAGTATCATGCTAAGTTGTGATTCGAACATGTTTATAACAGGCCTCTTATGTTTAACACACACATAAGTCATTATGGTAAGTTGTGATTCGAATATGTTGATAATAGTTCTCTTATGTTTAACACACATAACTCAATATGCTAAGTTGCGATTTAAAAATGATTATAGTAGCTTTCTTATGTTTTGACATACATAAGTTAATATGCTAAGTTGTGGGCTGAAACTTTGATTATATGTTAAACCTCCATGCTAGACCTTTGTCAGGTTTACATGACAATTAGACCCAACTTAGTCACAAGTTCACCTTTACTCGTTTAATTAAAGTTAATGATACTTCTATGCCAAGTTACACATGACAAGTTGAAATGTATGCTATTTTATGTTTATTTCATGTCCCTTGTTTATTTCCCTTTTTGTTTATGGGTTTGGGCTAATTTACTAGCCCAACAATGTATGTAATTCATGCGTACGTTCCACGGGGGTAGCGATGGGAAAATATGAAAATTCATGGCATGGATTTTTTCGTAAAATGGTATATTTGATATAGCATTTGTGGTGAGCATAATCAAAGGATAATTATGGCATGATTAAATTAAATTAAATTTACATAAAGAAATTATACATATATAGAAAAATGTGAATTTAGAAAAAGACGAATATGCCTAACCCGAGGTTAGACTGAGTTGTGGTGTAAATCTGCCTGGAACCGACTGGCATATCCAGTGACCACAATAAGACCTGTCTAATGTGGGTGGTTAGTGCATCAAACCCAAAAAGAACCCGAGGTTAAACTGAGTTGTGGTGTAAATCTGCCCGGAACCGACCGGCACATCCAGTGACCACAACAATACCTATCTAATGTGAGTGGTTGGTGCTTTAATAAATTAAAGCTAAGTCAGGATTGGTAGGGTTAAGTCAATTAGGGAAACACTTAAATGATTCAACATGATAACTAGACAAATGGGTGGGGTTAGGTAAACTTGGACACTTAACCAAATAAACATGTTGATTAGAAAATCCTAGTAGCGGGGACCCATTTCAGCGGTAACCCACATAGATGTATCATGGTAACCTGAAATTAGGCAGGGTGGGGCACGATTACTGGGCCACTTATAAGCGGTCAAAACGTCAGTGGTTGGTGCGCCAGTGTAGTTTCCGACGGAGTATGGGCGTGCACGTACTCCAAAGTGGAAAAATCAGGCCCTGGGCATCAGTAGTATACACTGTGCATCTTGAATCATGTCGGCCTGCCCCCAGAGGGACTGATACACCCCATGGTGGGACCAGCACAGGTATCTACAGTCAAGCGGGGCCGAATGACACAAGATATGAATGCATACGAGTAGGAGCTGATCATTAAGGGGATCGTTTGTTATGAACACGTAGAGCTGGTTGAACCAATGGTTAAGTAGGTGCAGAGACTATACTAATGGGTGCGATCACATTTTCCTCTTATCTTATATTAGGGTATTGTCCTATGTTCTGTTATTATTGTCATGATCCCTTTCCTTGTTTAAATACTAGTAATCACCAAACTTACCAGACTTATTGTCTGACCCGTTTTCCTTCATCCTCTTTTCTTCCGTTCCCCCCCGCCCAAGGTCCACAGGGAGGGAATACTGTAGCTTAGTTAGACTCCTTGCAAGCTTCAAGAAACTAGATGTATGATTTGGACCCTCTCTCACCTTAGCTATTGCTCTTGGACATTTCCCTTGGGGATTTATGCAGTTTTATTTATGGTTTATGCTTCTTTATTAAATAATCAAGACAAAAATTATGTTGCAATGTTTTGGAATTTATTTTGAGACAATTTGATGTAATGCTTTTGTATTGAACCACATATGAAATAAATAATTGAATTTCGCTGCTTATACTTATCTGTCTTGTAAAGTTTTCTATGTCTTGTACCTATAACCCTCAACCAAAGTTAAGGCATTCCCTTTGTGAGTGACCTTAATGGAGGTGGGATGTTTCATTAATGCTCTAGTATATACTGATAATTAGAATATTTTCCTATGCTCCACTTTGCTGGAATTTAAATCCTAGTGTGGTCATTTGTTATAGTTTCTATAAATTTGCCAAAGCAATTATATTGACATGTTTAAAATTACAAGGAATGAGTATTGTCTTATTTTGAACAGATAATATAACCTACATGCAAATACGTAAAATTACACATCACAATTGTGACACCCCATGTCCGTTAATGTCACTCACTAAGGGAATGCATTAAGTTTCGTGAAGCATTATAGGTAAACAGACACAGAATAATTACAAGACAGATACAAATAAGATAACAGCAGAAATTTTTAAATTTTTATTTTAAACATAAATCATAATGCTGTGGTCTATAATATCATAAGTCACAAAAACCATTACAATAAAACGACTCCTGTCTTGCATCATCAGAGTACAAGAATATGAAAACATAATTCCCCAATTAAAAGAGTTAAGCCATAGTAGAGATAAGAACTTGAGCCATACTTCAGAAGTAGCTCCTAGCAAGATGATATCCGAGTCTTGACTAATCCTGAGTGTTTCCTCCCTGAAAACCTGGGGAGGGGGAACGGAAGAAAGAAGGAGAAACAAAAAGGGTCAGACATAAAGTCTAGTGAGTCTAGTTACTTTTAGCCAGTAAATAATAAAAGTAACATGATAGGCATATAAAGTGGATAAGAGAGATCACTACATAAATGGCAGGTGTGACAAGGTAGATAGGGTAAGGTGTATGTGCTTCACTAATGATTACTTTGCACTATTACTAGTATAACTAAAATGGGATGATCCCTTCCACTATAAGTTGGTAGACTTAGGGCATACGTCCGAGTGTACCCTAACCACTACCTTAATCAATCAGCTTCCTACTCCGTAGATATCCTGTGGTGGCCCCATAGTAGGAGGTATCACTTCCTAAAGTGGCAACCCTTAAGATGTACATAACCATATCTACTAGTGCAACGGTCATCTTATCCCCCTCTGTCTGGCTCACGCACGCACATGGCCCGGTCGGTTTGCGCCGCCCACACCGTCCGTCTCGTTTGGATCTCTTACAATCAGTCAGTAAGCATGCTCCTTCTCCACCTAGTACAGAGTAATTTGTTTGATACCTACTCCGGGTTACTAACTGAAATGGGTCCCACACAATATGATACAAGCTCTCCCCTTTGTCTTGTATCCCGCAATAGATTTTTCACTGACTATGTATACCCTTAGGTATCTTTAGTTACATAGCCCTATTTATTTCTACCAATTATGCTTACCAAAAAATGGTGTCTTTAATTACATAACTTTATTATTTCCTCTGGTTATGTATACCAGTAGGTGTCTTTAATTATAGAACCTTTTATATTTTCCATCGGTTATGTATACCACTAGGTGTCTTTAATTACATACCATTTTATATTTTCCACCAGTTATGTATACCACTAGGTGTCTTTAATTAAATAACCTTATTAGGTTAAGTTCGTGAGCCTATATGAAAATATTACACACCCCCTTAAATCTACTTAACCCACCCACTAATTCAATCATGTTTATATAACGGTTAAGTTTGTGGGCCTATATATACTAATATTACTCACCTACCCAAGATTTACTTAACCCTCCCGCTGATTCAAGCATGTTTATTTAACGGTTAAGTTTGTGGGCCTATATATATACTAATATTACCCACCTACCCAATATTTACTTAACCTACCACTTTTGTTCAACCAAGTTTACTTAACCCCCAACTTAAATTTAAGTTCATACAATCCTTATGGATTAACTTAGGTTAAGTAGTCCAATTCTTTAACATACCCATTTATGGTTTATAATGGGCCAGACCTCCCACATTAGCCCTATAACATGTGAATGTTGGATATGCCGATCGGGTCCAGGCAGACTTATTCCATAGTTGGGCCTAACATCGTGTCATAGCCCGATTCGTATTTACATACTTAGACCTCCCACATTAGGTTCAACGTTAGTGGCTGTTGGATATGCCGGTCGGGTCCAGGCAAACTTCCACCACTAATGTAACCTAACCTCGTGTCATAAGTACAATTACAATTCCTAGTTGTAGTTACTAAACATTCTATTTTTAATTAATTAATCATTTAATTAAACCTTTCCTTTTATAGGTGTTAATGCCCATTTACCCAACAATTTGAATTATATGTCAAAAAATGTTCATATTGAAATTATGCCAATATTGACCCTTTTTCCCCCGTTCCTTAACTAGCGCACTCATAAATTTGGCAGCATGCTTAGGCTAGACAATAGCCTAGTCATAAACGATAATAGGGAAAATAATGGGAATACAACCAAAGTGATCGTCTTGGCATAAACATAAACTAGCATGATAATAAGGTGAACATACATACCGGCATGGACATGCAATTGTCATCATAATAGGGTGGACATAAAACTGATGAACGGCTGGCAGTCAATTGATTCTAACATAACTATGATGTCAGAACAAGCATAGTAAGATCTAAATTAGCAATTTATATGTCCAGTCGGTTTAGGTCTAACATGATAACACAAGGTGATAAATTAGATCACATAATTCAGATCTAGATGTTAAAATAGATCTAACATGATAACATAAGGTGATAAACTAGATCACATAATTCAGATCTAGATGTTAAAATAGATCTAACGGTTTCAATGTCCACATAAATTAGATCTACTGATTTAGAAATAGATATACACAAATCGACATCATAGCAAGTCATAGAAGTTATCATTAAGATAAAGATTTAGATCCAATCCCAACTAATTCAAGGTGACATATGTTCATGATGAATGATTAGATCTATCCAATGATATAACTGTCCAAATTAACAGATTTATATTAACCAAAATATAGTTACAAACCAAGATCCACAATGATAACATAGTAGAATAAAATTATTGAAATAGGATCTAGAAAATAGATCTATCATGACATAGCATAAGATATGATAATATCATAGATTCATGGTTTACACATATACAAATCACAGTCTTCATAATTTACTTTTATTTATCTAAACCTAAAAGCAACTAGAACTCACAGCGTTAGGTTTAGAGAATTGAGAAAGAATGGATCTTGAATTTATGAATTTGATTGCAAAGTATGTTGTTGTAGAAAACGGTTCCATCTCAGTTCGCACCTCGGCAACATATGGCCTCCATGATTTTCAATGAAGAAAACAGGAGAATATGACACATATATATAGCTGCCAGACGCCCTGAAACCGAGTTCCACGTCATCCCTAGGTGGTGTTGACACCCCTGTAGGTGGGTCGACCCCTAGGTCAACACCCCTCTATGGGGGGTCGACCCCCTAGAGCGGGATTTTTGCCGCCTTGACTAATTTTTCAAATTCGAACCGTTCTGAAAAAAATTCTAACTCATCTATGACTCATGCGTATGTATATAATCTTTCTGCATGTATACAAACATAAAACCCTCATAAATTATTCATAAATGTCCCTTTTACGCAAACCAAATGTCTATCTTAACCAGAATTTTGAGACGGACGCAATGGTGCATTCTGTTTCCTCTAATTCCATATATTAAATTAATTACTATTTAATTTATCCTCTTTAATGTTGTTAAAAATTAGGGGTGTTACATTTTCCCCTACTCAAAGGATTTCGTCCCCGAAATCTCTAAGTTGAGAAGAATGCATATCCTATCATCCATTATCCATTTACTCATCCACCAATCACTGGCATCCATTATCTTTAAAGGTTTATAATGCTTATATGAATATATGCAAAGGTGTGTGTATATGTCCCAACACTAATGCGAAGATCAGGCGGTCTACTTATTTAGTTGACCTCCTTAATGCAATGTATGTTAGTGCCATGAATCCATTATGTATGCAAATTATTGTATTATAACATGTAAGCTGTATATGTATGCACACTCATTCGTCCAAATACAACATCCATATGCTAATACATCCACTTCCATCCATAAAAGAAAAAAAATTCACACATATCTTATGCAGTATGAAAGTGATTGAGCCGATCTTAGTGCCTAATGTGTGTGTATATGCATCCACATGCAACCATTAGCGAACACTTACATCTATCAAACATAACATGTTTCAAACACATGTTCACATCCATAAGATTCCTATATAAAGGCCAAAAAAATACCATGGATAAGATATACTCAATCGACAGAAACAAGTACTGATAAAAACCTTGAAAAAGGAGTTAAGAACATGCCCTCGAAAAGAAAAGGGTATGAAGCATGAATCTTGTCTTCGGTCTCCCAAGTCGCATCCTCTGGGTTATCTCCCCACTGAACCTTTAGCAACTTGATCTCCTTATTGCGTAGCTTTTTAACTTTTGATCCAAGAGTATGGGTAGGGACTCATCTGACTGTCGCCTGCCGTTCCACTTCTACTTCTTCCAACATACTCGGTTCAACAACTTCTACGGTATCATGCAAGCACTTCCGTAGATGAGAGACGTGAAAAACGTCATGAATACCAAATAGATTTTCTGGGAGTTTTACTCTATAAGCCATTTGACCAATTTTCTCGGTTATGGGAAATGGTCCCACAAACCTAGGTGCCACTTCTCTACTGATCAACATTCCTCAGAGGTGTTACCTTGATAAAAACTAAGTCTCCTACTTCGAATTCGATGTCAGTTCTTCTCTTTTCTGCATAGGACTTCTGCCTATCTTGAGCTGTCTTCATCCGTCGTCAAATAAGGTTAATCTTTTCGGACATTTCCCTAACTATATCTGGTCCAAGTAATAAGCTTTCTGTAGATTCCCACTAACAAGTTGGTGATCTATAGGGCCGTCCGTACAATGCTTCGAAGGGTGCCATGCCGATGCTAGCTTGATAACTGTTATTATAGGCAAACTCTACTAAAGGAAGATGCTCTTCCTAAGTCCCTCCGAAGTCTAGGATACATAGCCTTAAAAGATCTTCAAGAATTCTATTTACCCCCTACGTTTGCCCATCTGTCTGAGGATGATAAGCGGTGCTCAAACACAACTGGGTACCTAATGCTTCTTGCAAACTCCTCAAAAACGATCTAGTAAAGATAGGGTCACGATCGCTTACGATATTGGAAGGTACTCCATGAAGACAAACTGTCTCTCGGACATAAATTGCTGCCAACCATGGCGCCGTCCTCTTACTCTTAACTGGAAATAAAATGGGTGCCCCTAGTAAGTCTATCTACTACCACCCAAATGTTTGTGTTGCCCTTCGTTGATCTAGGCAAACCATCTATGAAATCCATGGAGACTCTCTTTCACTTCCAATGCGGGCCCTCTGAAGGATGGAGTAAGCCACCGGGCTTCCTTTACTCAACTTTGAATTGTTGGCAAATTAGACATTGAGAAACAATGTTGCTACATCTTTCTTCATCCCATCCCAAAGAAAACCCTACCTCAAGTAGCTCCCCTACTTGCTTACTCAGCTCCCTCCTTTCCGTTGGAGCCATATGGAGCACTGGTAATGCAGATATATACAAAAATCGATCTAGCCCCTCAAAGGTAAGACTCGTACCTCATCAAAAAAGTCAGAATAATCTCGGACTACCGGAACAAATTACATATGATTGACAGATGCATTAAAAGACTCTAGGAAACTAAGCATAACCGACCCTTGTGGGGTCACAAGAAATCTCGAGGGTCCTCCCATGACAAGTCAGAAGCCTAACGTCCCTCCTCTCACAATCCAGAATGGCACCATATGTGGTAAGCCAGTCCATTCCTAGAATCGACCCATAGCTCATAAACCTGAGCACATATGCGTCGCACTCAAACTCAACGCCTAACACAGATATTCTCAAACCCCGACAAACCATAAATAAATGAGTCGAACCACCATTGGGTTTTGAGACAAAAATGTGATCTACTACCATACTAGTATTTAAGTGCAGAGATTCAACTACAAAACTAGATATAAACGAGTATGAAGCGCCAGAATCAAAAGGGTTCTAATAGGGTGATTGGAAAGAGAAATCAAACCTTCCATGGATCTTTCCTTCCTCTATCTGTTGTACTAGCCACGAAAGTATTCCCTTTCCCTCCAGAGATTCCTGTCCTTTGACCTTGCCCTTGCTTCCTTGGGAACTCCCTAGAATAGTGTCCAACCTCTTCACAAAGAAGCAAGCATTCTTCCTTTTCCTGCAGTCCCAGTCCAAGTGCCCCTCTCGTCCGCAACTATGGCACTTCATCTTACCCTTAGACTTGTCATTCTTTCCGCCCTTCTTCTATTGTTGTCACTGTCCTTTCTTAGGCCATACCTTTTTTTTTGTGTTTCCTCAATCTTAACTTCTTCCTTTCAAATTTATTTGAACTTTATCTACGTTCCCTTCATAGGCCATCATTTTCCTCATCCTTGGGTTGTGCTCCTTAGCCCTAACTCCCTAGTTCTCCTTTTTACCATACTTGTGTAACAAGCTAAAAAGTCTCTTGAAAGTTGCCTTCATCACAGGAAAATCCTTACGAAGCTCGAAAAAATTAGCCACATGTGATACTACTACAGCTACAGATGGAGGTTAGGCACTTCATTACCCTTTGACATGTGTCGCAGTTTAAACATGTCTACGACATTATGCTAGAACGGGGACACCTTTCAGGAAGAATCTTTTCTCCAGACAAAAAGAAGAAGGAAAAAGGAAGAAATTTAGATAAAGGACCGAAGGATATTACATATGGCTTCATGGGGAATATCTTTAAAACAGACTTTTCTTTTTGTAAATACTTTGTTTTAAAACCTTTTTGAAAAATAATTTTCAGAAACTTATATCTAATCTGGTAACCTTCAGCTCTGATACCAAGTGTGGCACCCACATCCGTTAATGTCACTCACTAAGGGAATGCATTAAGTTTCGTGAAGCGTTATAGGTAAATAGGCGTAGAATAATTACAAGATAGATATAAATAAGATAGCAACAGAAATTTTTAAATTTTTATTTCAAACATAAATCATAATGCCATGACCCATAATATCATAAGTCACAAAAACCATTAAAATAAAACAACTTTTGTTTTGCATCATCAGAGTACATAAGAATATGAAAAACATAATTCCCCAATTAAAAGAGTTAAGCCATAGTAGAGACAAGAACTTGATCCATACTTCAGAAGTAACTCCTAGCAAGATGATATCTAAGTCCTGACTAAGCCTAAGTGTTTCCTCCCTGAGAACCTGGGGGGAGTGGGGAACAGAAGAAAGAAGGAGAAACAAAAAGGGTCAGTCATAAGTCTAGCGAGTCAAGTTACTTTTAGCTAGTAAATAAGTAAAAAAGTAACATGATAGGCATATAAAGTGGATAAGAGAGAGATCACTACATAAATGGCAGGTGTGACAAGGTAGATAGGATAAGGTGTATGTGCTTCACTAATGGTTGCTCTGCAATATTACTAGTATAATTAAAATGTGATGATTCCTTCCATTATAAGTTGGTAGACTTAGGGCATACATCCGAGTGTACCCTAACCACTACCCTAGTCGATCGGGTCCCTACTCCGTAGATATCCTGTGCTGGCCCCACAGTAGGAGGTATCACTTCCTAAAGTGGCAACCTTTAAGATGTGCACAACCATATCTACTGGTGTAACAGTCATCTTATCCCCCTCTGCTCGGCTCATGCAGCACATGGCCCGGTCAGTTTGCGCCGCCCACACTGTCCGTCTCGTTTGGATCTCTTACAATCAGTCAGTAAGCGTGCCCCTTCTCTGCTTAGTATGGAGTATTTTGTTTACCTACTCCGGGTTACTGATTGAAATGGGTCCCACATAATATGTTACAAGCTCTCCCCTTTGTCTTGTATCCCCCACTAGGTTTTTCACTGACTATGTATAGCCTTAGGTGTCTTTAATTACATAGCCCTATTTATTTCTACCAGTTATGCTTACCCTAAAGGGTGTCTTTAATTACATAACTTTATTATTTCCTCCGGTTATGTATACCACTAGGTGTCTTTAATTACATAACCTTTTATATTTTCCACCAGTTATGTATACCACTAGGTGTCTTTAATTACATAACCTTATTAGGTTAAGTTCGTGGGCCTATATGTAAATATTACCCACCCCCTTAAATATACTTAACCCACCCACCGATTCAAGCATGTTTATTTAACAGTTAAGTTTGTGGGCCTATATATACTAATATTACCCACCTACCCAAGATTTACTTAACCCTCCCGCTGATTCAAGCATGTTTATTTAATAGTTAAGTTTGTGGGCCAATATATACTAATATTACCCACCTACCCAAGATTTACTTAATCCACCCCTTTTGTTCAACCAAGTTTACTTAACCCCCAACTTAAATGTAAGTTCATACAATCCCTATGGATTAACTTAGGTTAAGTAGTCCAATTCTTTACCATGTACATTTATGGTTTATAATCGGCTAGACCTACTACATTAGGCCTATAACATGTGGATGCTGGATGTGCCGGTCGGGTTCGGGAAGACTTATTCCACAGTTGGGCCTAACCTCGTGTCATAGCCCGATTCGTATTTACGTACTTAGACATCCTACATTAGGTTCAACGTTAGTGGCTGCTGGATATGCCGGTCGGGTCCGGGCAGACTTCCACCACTAATGTAACCTAACCTCGTGTCATAAGTACAATTACATTACAATTCCTAATTGTAATTACTAAACATTCTATTTTTAATTAATTAATCATTTAATTAAACCTTTCCTTTTATAGGTGTTAATGCCCATTTTACCCAACAATTTGAATTATATGTCCAAAAATGTTCATATTCAAATTATGCCATTATTAACCCTTTTTCACCCATTTCTTAACTAGCACACTCATAAATTTGGTAGCATGCCTAGGCTAGACAATAGTCTAGTCATAAATGATAATAGGGGAAATAATGGGAATATAACCAAAGTGATCATCTTGGCATAAACATAAACTAGCATGATAATAAGGTGAACATACATACTGGCATGGACATGCAATTGTCATCATAACAGGGTGGACATAAAACTGATGAACAGTCGGCAGTCAATTGATTCTAACATAACTATGATGTCAGAACAAGCATAGTAAGATCTAAATTAGCAATTTAGATGTCCAGTTGGTTTAGGGCTAACATGATAACACAAGGTGGTAAATTAGATCACATAATTCAGATCTAGATGTTAAAATAGATCTAACATGATAACGTAAGGTGATAAATTAGATCACATAATTCAGATCTAGATGTCAAACTAGATCTAACAGTTTCAATGCCCACATAAATTAGACCTACTGATTTAGAAATAGATCTACACAAATCCACATCATAGCAAGTCATAGAATTTATCATTAAGATAAAGACTTAGATCCAATCCTAACCAATTCAGGGTGACATATGTTCATGATTTACATAAATGATTATATCTATCCAATGATATAACTGTCCAAATTAATAGATATATATTAACCACAATATAGTTACAAACTAAGACCCACAATAATAACATAATAGAATAAAATTATTGAAATGGGATCTAGAGAAATAGATCTATCATGACACAGCTTAAGATATGATAATAGCATAGATTCACGGTTTAGACATACCCAAATCACAGTCTTCATAATTTACTTTTATTTATCTAAACCTAAAAGCAACTAGAACTCACATAATTAGGTTTAGAGAATTGAGAAAGAACGGATCTTGGATTTCTGAATTTGATTTGCAAAGTATGTTGTTGTAGAAAACAGTTCCATCTTAGTTCGCACCTCGGTAGCATATGGCCACCATGATTTCGAATGAAGAAAACAGGAGACTATGACACAGACAAATATGTAGCTGCCAGACGCCTTGAAACTGAGTGCCACGTCATACCAAGGGGTGTCGACACCCCTGTGGGTGGGTCGACCCTAGGTCGACAACTCTGTGGGTGAGTTGACATCCCTTAAGGGTGGTCGACCCCTAGGTCGACACCCCTCTAAGGGGTGGACCACTTTGAGCGGGATTTTTGCCGCCTTGATGAATTTTTCAAATTCAAATTGTTCTAGATAAAATTCTGACTCATCTCCGACTCATGCGTATATATATATAATCTTTCTGTGCATACACAAACCTTAAACCCTCATAACTTCTTCATACGATGTCCTTTTTACGCAAACCAAATGTCTATCTTGACCAGAATTTTGAGACGGATGCAATGGTGTAGTCCATTTCCTCTAATTGCATATATTAAATTAATTACTATTTAATTTATCCTCTTTAATGTTGTTGAAAATTCGGGTGTTACAACAATCTTTATATTTTGAGTATATTCCTTATAATTTCAAATATAATCGCTTTTGTGAAAAATGACAAATGGACTAATTTAAAAAAGTTAAACAAATACCCTTAAGCAAGCCAAACACATTAATATTCAAACTAGAATTGCTAATCCAATTTTTAAGCCTATTCCTATTTTCATGCTTCTAGTTTTTTTTCTTGAGGGTGGCATCTTCTAAGGCAAAACTTCTTCTTCATTGAATATTTTCAAAATATCATAAAACCACCCATGTCTTTTTGTAAGCTATAAATCTTATTCCATTATTAATTTCAAATCTCATAGATGGTAGATCACTAATATAAGTATCCCCACGAAGCTTCTCTTACGCCTTTATCTCAAAATTTAGTAAAGGTTTCAAATCCCAATATCGCAGACATAAATAGGGATCCATTACTCATAACACTTTATACCCTTACGCAATCAATATGAGGGACCATTAGTGATCACAACCTAAAAATATTCTTTTGGAAGTTCTATCATATAATTACGTGGTTTAAATGGTGCTGAAGTCTAAATATTTGTATTCCAATTTACTTAGATGCAAATCCAGTTCTTTAAACTTTCTACCTTTCCCTTTCTTATAATTGGGGTCCATCTATTCTCAAAACCGGACCATTCCGTAGATATTTACTAAGCTCTCTCAAGCTCCTTTACGCTTAGAAATAAATCAATTTTCTCCAAATCAATTTATTTTTCTGAATCAGTCCCTAAAATCATTTTTACTCTTATTAATTACAATTTATTACCCACTAAATTTGCAATCAACATCCATGAATCTCTCTCCAAAATTATGAATTACGGTAAGTTACATTATACTTATTTTTATATATACTAAGCGCTAAATACATTATAAACATACTAATCCTTAAACCAACTATCTAAGGAAATCTAATTTACAACAAACCCTTGAATCTGGAAATACTACACCTCACCATATTTTAAATAGAAGCTTTTAGGACTTACGCTAAAATTTTCAGATTAGGTTGTGCAATTTATCCTTGCTTAGTCCTAGAACCTAATTCTAGCTTACCTAATCGGCTATTCTTATTACTCAAGAGTTTTCTCTTTTTATAGAGTGATTTTTTTAGTGATTTCACAAAATATGTTCTTATCAATATTATTATTATTTTCAAATTTGCATAAATTCGAAAATACATATTTTAATAACTTACTAAAACCCGAGATGTTACATTTTCGCGAACACTTTAATACTTATTCTTAGTGTCAATACATGTTTTGTTTTTAATAAAACATCCTTTATTTAGAAATTCAATGTTAACTAAATGTTTAAAATAAGGTTAAAATACTTTTTCTTTTTAAATACTTAGCTTTATTAATTATTTGAAAGGCAACCATTCACTCTTTTAAAACGGCCAATAAACTTTTTAATAAACAATTATTCATGCTATTCTAGAAAATAGAATTTAAATTAATACCTAAGATTGAATTATACGAAAATTAATTTTCCGAAAAGGTCTAAACATAGTAAAGATTTCATTTTTATATGCATATTTAGATGCAAATAAACAACGTAGAAAAGATTTCATTTTTATATGCATATTTTGATGCAAAAATCAACACCGTAGGAAGAAATTGAATTTTGTTTAAGAAATTGGTTGTAAACAAAACATTATAATAAAGTTACATTTTGTTTACATTTTAGATGTAAATAAAAGCTAGTATTTAAGAGTCACATTTTTATTGACATTGCGTGTGAAATAAAAGAATTGATTTAAATGTTGAAATGTCTATTGTAACTTTAATTGCAGTAAAAATAGTAAAATCGCCGAATGATTTATATTTATATACAAATATAAATTAAAATCTAACGAATCGCGCGCGGTAGTTCGCGTTTCGGCAATCGTAACTTTAAAAGATTATACCGTAAGATCCAATCGTCGGATTTTCCAAACTGGAACCGTTAGGACCGCTTTGGGAAGATCTTTCCGATGATATAAACTTTATCAAAATCCAGCGGTTAGATTTCAAGATAAGTGCAAATCAAATTTTGGGAAAAACAGCGGCAGGGCCGCCCATTGGCCTGAAGCGTCGATTGATTATATTGAGCTATTTTTAAATAAATAAAAATAGCAAAAATTGTTAAAAAGCAATATTAATGATATCAAATGGTTTAAATGATAATAATTCAAAAATTATTTGAAAAGACATAGTTCAACTCATTTCAAATAATTTTACGGCGATTTAAAATCGAAGATACTAAAGACAGCGATTGAAGACCGGCGATCTTCATGTCGAAAGGGTAACTACTGTTGCCTGGCATTGGCTAGCTACCAATAAAGGGTCAAAGTGGTAGTTGTCCGGACGAACTTGTTGATCGTCCGGATAGCGAGCACTTAGGTGACTCCGGTTTCGTTCAGACCCAGAACGGACTTGTAAATGGATGCGTGTCCAACATTGAAATTCATTCCATGTAAATTAATTGATATCTATTAATATATTTCTGAGGTGGTGGAGGATTTATCCTCTTGCTAAACACCCTTCTTTGAGACGTACGAGATCGAAGGTTATATATTGATCGTTATCGATCGCATGGCATGGACTGTCAATGTGGCATGCAAAGATGTAATTAATCAGGGCTTTTGTTGAAAAGCAGAGCCCTATGGATGATGATCAAAGCATAGCCTATTTAGGCATAGCTTTATGTATTTTGTTACCTCGCGAGCCTCACACCCCGGTGGAGTCAAAAAGGGACAAGGGAACGCAGGGAGTGCACACGTTTCTTTCTAGCTAGAAGTGGTGTTGGGTTTTCACACGGCCAGGCATTTTTACTTATGTGGTTGATGGAATGAGGCGCCTCGGATTTTTATTGGCTGCAATGGCCAATTTATAGGTCCAATAGGATCAGGATGTGTGTGTTCAGGAATAACTAATCCACTAAAGTATTTTTGGACCGGCCCTGCAGGATCCGAGGGTTCGCCAGCGTCCGAATCCTGAGACATTGCTGGTGTGTCTCGAATTGGTCAGGAGATCGTTCCTAGCCTTGACTCATGATGGAAACCAACATCCAATACGACATTACGGTCTTGATTGTAAACACATATATGGCGACATCGTAGGATGGGGTACTATGCCGTCTAGGATTGATACATTTACTTTGAAGTATTTTTGAAACCTATTAGACACTAATAATAATATTTAGTAATATTATTTTCTACGTATAAAGCATTTTTGATCATTATAAGGTAAAACTCTATCCTCCGTTTGCGTTGCATTGTGTGATGGGACTTGAGTCTTATAATGATTTCATTTTCTAAAAAGCATTGCGTTTTTTTCACTTAAAAATTTATAAAACTTATGCACTGGCAATCAAATGGAATTAAACCCGTTCCACGATAGCGGCATGGTCCAACGATTTGCCATATTATTAGTTTAGTAAGATTTCTCATACCAGTCCCATGACTGACTCGTAGTTTGTTTCACTTTGCAAACTCAGGTGCCTTCTTTCCACACGGGCAGCCAATTGACAGGTTTCAGGTAGGGATGTTTTCTGGACTCAAGCTTGCTGCTGAAGATGTTGGAAGATCTTTTCTTTTTGTCTTTTATTTTCTTCTTGAGATTTGAGACAGTAGTTGATATTGATGTATTTTGGGAGATTGAGACTTTATTTCTTTCCCTGTTTTGAGACATCTGTATTGCTAAGTGTATCCTGTACTGCGTACTCTGATGTTCTGTGATGATGTTTGTGATGACATTTCATTTCCGCTGCAAATGATTTATATGTTCCGCTATGTAACTGTGATCTGTTATTGTTTTAAATTCTATTATACTCCTATGATTATCCTTACTTTCGTTCTAAGGAAGTTTGGGTCGTCATAGAGGCCCTTGCATATCCGGTCAATCACCAAGATGTTTGGACGACTGCCACGTGTCACCTCGTCTTGGGTGTACGACCCAATCGAGACATCATCAATAATCCAAATAATGTGAAGATCTCTGGTATTCAACCGTTGTCTTCGATATCTTCAACAATCATCGTATAGTTATTCAGAATGAGTAGGAACCCGGTCTTTCTGAATAACTAGCGCACTTTTCAAATCAAGTGATATATAAACATATCATAAGTCTCATTCCAATTTAGAATATTCTTGTACTTAAATATCCTTTGCATTGGGAATTAGTCCCTTAAATCTTATCAAAGATTTATATAATCTCTTTTCACAAAATTTAACTCAAGTTAAGGTTTATAAGCCTTATCAGAATTATCGAGTCTTATAAAAAGGTAACCTCTCATATCGTTATCCCATTTTCCATCCTATTCGTCCCATGGAGCAAAACTGGTGATACTCCATATTTAACACCCTTCGTATTTGGTAAGTTTAATTACCTTCTTTCTGTTCAAATATTTATTGAAAGATTTATTACAACTCTAACATGGTTTTAATCTTCATTTCATTCAGTCAAATTTTTATTGAAGGACAATAAAGAATTATTAAAATCTAGCATAGTTTTAATCTTCAAAATCATTATTCAATGATTACTTAACTTGAGAAGCCAATCCTATATTTAACTTGGTTAAAAAATAGATGTTATTCAAGACATCATTCATGACAAACCCAAATCCAATTTGATATTAAATATAAGGCTCCAAATAGAAATCATATCGACTTATATTCAACATCAAATTCTAAAATTAACAGATACCGTATAAGGAATAATGACATCTATATCTTCAAAATTCCTCAAAGTATCCGTATAACTATGGAATTCAATATTTAAATATCCGAAGATTATTTCCATTCCAATCCAATGAACTTAAGTTTGAAAACTTTTAGTTTAGTATTAGAATAAATTCCAAAATATTGATTTACTATATTGAGAAAATCAGGTCAAAAGTTCAAAATTTTCAAATCATAGTTCAAAACATCAGAATTCTTACTCAAATCATTTTAAAATCATTAATTATGATTTATCATAATGTTTCCCTGTTTTAAATAATTCTTATAAGGTCGTTTCAGTCAGTTTACAATTCCGGTCACCGAACTGCATTTATAGCGACCCTTTCAAAAATAAATTTGAACTTATCTTAAAATCTCACCCTTGGATTTTAACACTTTCTATCCCATTTGAAAAATCTTTTCATTTCGAACCCAACATTTTTCGTTTCGGGTGAATTCGACAGTCGGACTTCCCTGTATGTCAATTTAAAGTTAACGGTCAAAGTTTGTGAACTACCGCTATGTAATAAGTCCTATTCAGACCAAAATCGATTTATAATTAATTAAATTGAAAAAACTTCCAAACTAATTTATTAATTATATAAAACATATAAAATTATTTTTGGAAACCATATTTCAATTCACTTCTCTCAAAAATCATATATTCCATTATTTAATCATTTTAATATTATTCTAATCATTAAAATAATATTATTTTCCAAAACATATTATTTGAAGTCCAAATTTTCATGAAGTCCATTATAAAAATAAGTAAGATAATTTTGAAAAGGAAATTTTATTGAAACCTTTTCTATATACCTTGACCGAACTTCACTCTTATCCATTACTATTCATTTTAAAAATAAAACTTGAACAAGCCCTGAATATATGGAAATAAATTCAAATTAATTTATTTCTTTCACAAATATTCGTCGTAATAATATAAACTTTGTGTCCATCCAAAATAGGACATCAAATTCAAACATTTGATTTTCGTTGAATATTGTACTAATAAAATAGTCAAATTAATTCCGAAATGGGATGAAATTCAACCAATTACCATATAATTCGATTTATATGGATTTCACACATAATTAGCTGTAACAACCTGGAAAAATCTGAACCAGTTAATTTTTTTAATTTGGCTATTTTAGTGGACTTTTAAATATTTAAAATAAATATTTTAAATAGTAACGACGAAAAGTATGTTTGAATCGATGTTTAAAAATAAATATAATTATTTTGAATTATAAACAAGGCCTGAAATGGCGCAGCAGTTTCAAAATTGAAATTCAATCTTTGACTGACTGTACCAGGTGCAAAATAAAACAGATTTTAGTGAAACCAAAAATATTTAAATCTGTTAGTGAATATCTTTCTAACGAATCTGAAAAATCGAAGTTTCATAGCGGGAGTCAAAAGTTATGGCCAAATGAATTTCAGAAAGGTCGCTATAGAGAATATATAGCCCTTGAAAATATATATTTTGCATACGACCTCATAATTCGACGAAACCACTTTTGTTGGATACAGGATGTGAAATTATTGCTATGTTTCAAATTCCATAATTTTTGAAGTTAATATGTAGGCGTGGCAAAGGAAAATGTGTTTGGTGAATTTCTGTTAAATTGGATCGACCAAAAAATGGCCATTTATCAAACGGTCTCATAGTTCGACAAAACTAGTTTTGTTGGGACCGTATCGTCAAAACATAGATTGATTTATTTTTTGGGAATTTTTAGAATCAGTATGTGGCCCCAGCAAATTGGAATGTACGTTCAAAATAAATATTGGATGTTTTGTATTTTAATTTGAAGGAAAACTGACTAAAATAGTCGAATGGGCCTTTGAAACATATTCCATTGTGTTCGAAATGGGGGTATTTAGCTAGAGGCGACAGTCGTTGGGTTTGGATTGGAATTCGTATGTGAAAAGGGGTATTTTCGGGTTTAAAGAAATTAAATAATAAATTATAAAACTATTGTCCAATCAGAATCCATCTTCACTAATGCGTTGACCACGCTCCTCTTCTAAAACCCGACGGAAACCGCTCTCTCCTTCTCTCCTCTTTTTCTCCCCAACCGCTCAACGAAACCCAGTGCCACTTTGGAGAATTTTATAGACCTCCCCTAGATCTTCAAATCCATATCGATTTCACCTTCTCTCGTTGCGAGCTCCGCCACGCCCAGGTGCTGCAATCGAATTGGGGCCCCTGACCATCGTTGGGCGCGGTTTTCCAGGCTCTAGGCCGTGGTGCTGACGGATTTTGCTATCGAGCTAGGGATTTGGCGCGAATTAAAAACCTAGTTTTGAGCAGATTTCTGAAGGTAATGGCATATATATTCTTAACTGATTAAGACGCTTTAAAGCGCTACGAACGTGAGACAACCCCAAACCCCGTACTGACGGTGGCAAGGGTAATCCGTGGAATATAACACAGAAACAGGTAATAGCAGAACAGAATTAAATAAATACAACCAGATAATGAACAATAGAATATACTGGATAAAAGTAATCATCAGAGTTACACAGTATACAGGATCTTACTTAGTACAAATACAGTTTAGCTATACATAAATGTCTACAGCGGAAAACAAACAAAATATATACAATAGGAGCTGAACAGCATAAAAAGAGATAAATGATAGAATCCATCTTCAGCTCCAGCTATCCAAAAATAACCAGCTAAACCTGAATACAAGGCTGCCCGTGTAGAAAAAGGGGCACCCGAGTTTGAAAGTGAAACAAACTACGAGTCAGTCGTGGGACTGGTATGAGAAATCTACTCAACACATATATAATTTGGCTAATCACAGGACCACGCCGCTTTCGTGGAACGGGTTTTCTCCATTGGATTGCCAGTGCTTTAAAATAAATATTTCTTTTAAACATCGCTATGCTTTTTTAAAAATGGAGCCATTATAAGACTCAGTTTCCATCACACAATGCAACGCAAACCAGAGGATAGAGTTTTTACCTTATAATGGCCAAAATATGCTTGATACGAATAAAACAAAGGCATTTGATATTATTGCTAGTGTCTATATGTTTTGAAACCAATTTCAAATCATAACTATCAATCATAGACGACATGAGCGTCCCATGCCACTATGTCGCCAAATACATATACAATCGAAACCGCACAGTCACGTATTTGGAAATTGGATTTCCGTCATGAACCAAGGCAAAGGATAGTCCTTACCGACTTCGAGACAATCTAGCCCATGTCTCCGGAACAGCCGCAACTGCCCCTTGGATCGTCAGGGCCGGTCCACCGATGAGGATTATTATGCCTGAACACTACGTCTCCCCTCCCTTTGGGGCGTAAACGAGCCAACGAATGACTCCATCGGACCCGGATCGTCCGATCAAACCCAGGCGCCTCGCAACAGCAACAACCACACAGGTGAAAAGTATATAAATGTCAGGGCTGGTAGGTCACTGACACCACCCTAGCTAGAAAGAAACGCAGACCCTCCCTGATGTCCTCTCCCGTTTCTGGTTCATACCGGGGTGTGAGGCTCGCGAATTCACATTATACACAAAGCTACGCCACACAGGCGGTGCTTTGATCATCACCACAAGACTTTGCTTTTCAACAGAAGCCTTGATCATTTGCCACTTAGGCATGCCACACTAGCAGTCAGAGCCGGTTCTGAGATTTACGATGCCTAGTGCGAGTTTCTGAATGATGCCCTTATAAAGTATTAAATAAAATTATTGTTTATAAGAAAAACCATGTTTTATTTTGAATACAACCTTTTAAAGTAACATAAGATTAATTGAATAACTGCAAAAAAAAGGAACAGACATTGAGAGTGTAATATTGGAAATACCATGCTACGAAGAACTAACTAGAAAATTATTCTAGCTAATCAAGTGTTCTATATAAAAAGTGAAAACAAAGCTATAGAAAAATATATGAATGTTGAATGAAACAAAGAGTTTAGAATCAAACATTGCTGCTCATTTTTTATTTCTTCACCAAAAACTCATCTATTACAGCTCATTGCTTTTAACTTAAATAAACTTTTGTACCCTCAAAATGTGGTACGTCCTAGGAAACATAAGAAGCGTACAAAATAACAGCTTAACAGCCGTAAATATCATCCTAAAAGATTTAAAAAAAAAATATAGTTTCATATCCTGCTTTTTGGCAAATTAATGTACCGCTGAAAATCAATGCATACCAAGCTACAAATCTGCAATGCCGAAATCCCTAAGGTTTTTTTTATCAGCTTTTTTTTTTTTTTTTTTTTTGGAGTTCAGATGATATTCCTGTACATCAAAAAATATATCCGTATACAAACAACATGTCGCGATCATATGATAAAATAAGTACTCGAAGAACTGCAAATTTCATCTCTATATAGTATCATCTGCCAAGAAGCAAAATTTGTACTCGCAAGACGTGTGTGCTCATCATCCAAATGAAAAAATGAACCATTTCCTCAATTTCCCAAAAATACTCTAACAAAGCATTACCTAAATCGTATCAAAATGTATACACCTCATAAACAATTATCATCTACTTAAAGGTTCTAACTTCACTTCTGTTCTCCCAGCAGGTTGCAACTCGAGTTCATTAACTTTTCTATTCGCAATCAACAAATTCACCGAATCATCTTCTTCATCGTTCCCCAAAACCCAATTGAACAAATTGAAATCCCTAAACTTATTTTTGTTGTTGGTCGATAGATCTAATCCATCCCAATATCATTTTTACAGCAAAATATCATGATGAGAATAATCATTTGGCAAGTACCATGAACTTTTACAAAATTGAACAAATTAGGGCTTACGTATCTCAGATGTGCCATCCTGCGTATCTATTGCCTTTACCTGCCCGATGACGCTTCCGGTTATCTCATTCTGATTTGTGTTGTGGCGTCGCTGCTGGCGATTTTTTTTCTCTTTCTCGCTATTTTTTTCTCTTCATTGTTTGTATTCGTGGTAGAGATACGCTGCCCCTTTTGGTTTTAATGCCCCGTGCCCACGCACAGTTGGCACTGGGCCAAAACCGGCCCTGCTACCAGTTCATGCCATGCGACTGATGTCCATCGATATACAACCTCTGAGCTCGTGCGTTTCAAAGAAGGGCGTTAAGCAAAAGAATAAATTCTCCGTCGCCAAACAGATGTATATTTAATAGAGATCAATCAACACAGAATAAAACCCAATGTCAGACACACAGTCCATTTACAAGTCCGTTCTGGGTCTGAACGAAACCGAAGGCACTAAATACCTCGCCAACCCATCGATCACCACGTACGTCTGGACGATCACCACTCATTATCCATATTTCGGGATGCCTCCCAATCAGGACCTCGGTTACCATCCAAATGAGGTGAAGATCTCCGGTCTTCGACCACCGTCTTCATCTTCGACTTTCAATCGTCAGTCAATTATTTGAAATGAGAATTAACTCGGCCTTTTCAGATAATTCACGTATATATAGAATTTCAAATCAATTTATTTCAATGGTTAAATCATTCGACAACACCAATTTCGTGCTTTAATGTAATTTTCACACCAAACGCATTCAACCATCAAAAACCACATAAATCGAGCAAATTCAGTTTATTTCCATTCCATATCGTTTATGATATTTTATAACGATTAATCGCTATTTTTATTTATTTAAAAATAGCCAATTTATTCAAAACGACGCTTCAGGCCATAACGCGGCCGTGGCGCTGTTTTTCTTCAGATTTGATTTACACATATCTGAAAATCTAACCGTTGGATCTTCACAAAATTTACATCATTAGAAAGGTCTTTTCAAAACGAATCCAACGGTTCCCGTTTCGGGAAAATCCGACGGTCGGATCTCCCGGTACAATCGTTTGAAGTTTCGATTTCAAAATACGAACTGCAGCGTCGTTATTCGATTAAATATAATTATATATATATATATATAAATATAATCGTTTCTGGCGCTGTTTTTCTTCAGATTTGAATTAAACATTCCAAACAATCCAACCGTTGGATTTTTACAAAGTTGGTGCCGTTGGAAAGATATTTCCAAGGCAAACCCAATGGTTGCGGTTTCGGGAAAATTCGATGGTCGGATCTCCCGGTATAATCGTTTGAAATCACGGTTTCAAAATGCGAACTGCACGGTCACGTTTCGTTTTAATTTTATTTATATTTATATATTATTATAAATATAGTTCATTCAAAAATTCCTATATCGTTTTCACTTCAAATATTTCACTAACGCCTTTAAATTTTCGAAAATTTCGCCAAAACCTCCTTTGCACGGGAGGGGCTGGGAAAATTCCCTAATAGCCACACGGGCGTCTAATGTCAAAAAGAAAAAGAAAAAGCCAAGCGGCTAGCCAACAGGCTCATAAAATCATCACCCAAACAAAACAGTAAATGTGTACCTATTTGTCGGGCACAAAATTTTATTCCTCTTCTCTAGCCCCTTTGTTATAACCTGTTCAATAAATATGCATGTACATATATACAGTTCTTATCATTTATCATTTTCTATTCAACTTCATATTTGATTCCATTTGGTTAAAAAAACACCATTCATTCTAATGTTACATGTATAGGCAAAAAATCATATCATTAGCTAATTAATGAATATTTCAACTCATATATATTTATTTGAACGAGTGGCTATTTTTAACACTTCACATTTGAACAATTCGTGTATATAATAAAAAATGTGATTTTTATTGTTAAACAATTCATTTCAAAACACTATTATTTTATATAGTTTATATAGGTGATAAAAATAGGATTTTTATTATAAAACAATTTCTTTTAAAACGAGATTATTTTACATAGTCCATATAGTCGATAAAAGGTGATTTTTATTATCAAACAATTTATTTCAAAATATGAATACCATTCAATACATGAATTTCTAATCAACGAATGAATATCGATTCAACACATGAAGGTTTTCTATAGTTTCTATATATAGATAAAAATGTGATTTTTATATTTGAAACGCGAATACCATTCAACACATGAATTTCTAATCAACGAATGGATATCGATTCAACACATGAAGGTTTTCTATTCAATGAATAAATATAGTTTCGGTAAATGAAAATAATTCAAACACATGAATATTATTCAAAATTTCGGCAGCATAACGGCAGGGTAGTTAAAACCGGGACCGTCCCTAGTACGGCTCCTCGATCTACCTTAAAACCTCGCGGTTTTTGACAATGGGGATCATGCATCTAGTTCGCACGCAGGAAGCATGTATATATTTATTTCATTTCCACAAACTAATCCTATGTTGTTTCAACCAAATATTTCTCAACCACAAACGGGTATTTTTCAACCACAATCAATCAATATCAACCACAAACAATCCCAAACAACCATTCGCTATCAATCAATTTTCACACCAATCACAATCAATAAATATCGTCTATGGTTTGTTGACGAGGGGCGTGTATATATATATATATATATTTATATTTATATATAGCAATTCAATTTTATTTCAACACATATATAATTTCTACAACGCATATATAACTTATACATCGAACGTGCAATTTATACAACGCTTATACAAGAGGTGTACAACGCTTATATAACTCATACATCGACTATATAGTTCATTCATCGTCGTTTTCCATATTGTTTATAAATTAGAAATCTCACATTGGGTTCCACTCCACCAAAAATAGCAGAAAGCTCAGAAAAATATACGGTCTCTTCTAAAATGTAGAATACGTCCACACGATCACGATGTTTCCTGTTTCATCGAATTTCGTTAAAGAATGAAAAAGATATGATTTTTCAAAGGTTTGCAACAATTTAAAGGTGTTAAAACTGTTGAAAATAAATTAAAGCCGTTACCTTCAATAAATGTTCAAAACTAGGTTTGGATTTATCTCGAAATCCGTAAAGCTAGAGGACGATCGGCCTTCGCATCGTCGAAGGGCTAGGAGAGGGCTTCTCGGTGCCGTGTACCACCGTCAGATCGACAGTCCCTGGCAGCTCCGACGGCGCTTTAAACGACGGGACTTCGGAGGAGCAGATCTCACAAAATACACAACGTTGGTGGACAAGGGTTATGTGGATTTGAAGCTAGTGAGAAGATCTACAAATTCCATAACTGAAGCGCTCGACTTCGTTGTGAGATTGGAGAGAAAAAGAGGTGGGAAGCAATGAATACTGGCCGCCGTTCGTCGAGAGGAGCTATCGGGTTTTATAATTTATTATTTAATTTCTTTAAATCCGAAAATACCCCCTACCGCTTAGGAATACCAATTCAAACCCAACGACTGTCATCCCGAGTGTTTTACCCCCATTCCGAGCACAATGGAATATGTTTCGTAGGCCCATTCGACTGTTTCAGTCAGTTTTCCTTCAAATTAAAATATAAAACATTCAATATTTGATTTGAACGTACATTTCAATTTGCCAGGGCCACAAACTGATTCGAAAAATTCCAGAAAAATTAATCTAGCTATGTTTTGACGATACAGTCCCAACAAAACTAGTTTCGTCGAATTCTGAGACCGTTTGCAAAAAGGCCCTTTTCTGGTCGATCCAATTTAACTGTAATTGACCAAAACACATTTTCCTTTGCCACACTCACATATTAGCTTCAAAAATTATGAAATTTGAAACCTAGCAATAACTTCACATCCCGGATCCAACAGAAGTGGTTTCGTCGAATTCCGAGGTCGTATGCAAAATGGCCAATTTCACGGGCTATATAAATTCCATAGCGACCTTTCTGAAAATTCATTTGGCCATAACTTTTGCTTTCCGCTATGAAAATTCGATTTTTCAAATTCGTTAGAAAGGTACTCACTAACAGATTTAAATATTTTTGGTTTCACTAAAATCCGTTTAGTTTTGCACCCGGTACAGTCCGATAAAGTTTGAATTTAATTTTTGAAACTACAGCGCCTTTCCAAGCATTGTTTATAATTATAATTAATTATATTCGTTTTCAATTGTCGATTCCAACTCACTTTTCATCGCTATTATTTAAAATATTTATTTTAAATATTTAAAATCCATTACATTAGCCAATTTAAAAAATTTAAATTGCTTCAGATTTTCTGGGTCGTTACAAAACGATGATTTTAGTTTAAAAATCATATCTTTTTCGTTTCTTGTTGAAATTCAGTGAAACAAGAGATACCGGGACCGTGAGGACGTCTTCTACATTCTAGGAGAGACCAGATATTTTTTCTGAGCCTTCTACAATTTTTGGCAATGCGAAAAGCAAAGTGGGATTTCGAATTTATAAACAATATGGGAAAACAACGATGTATAAATTATATAGTCGATGTATGAGTTATATAAGCATTGTACACCTCATGTATAAGCCTTGTATAAGTTATATGTTCTATGTATAAGTTATATATGCATTGTAAAAATTATATATGCATTGAAATGACATTGAAATGAATTAAAGTGAATTGAAATATATATATATATATATATACATACACTCCCCTCGTCCACAGACCATGGACGATATATATTGGTTGTGATATTGTTTGGATTGGTTGATATGAAATTTGGTGAATACCATGAATGACTGATTGGAAATGATTGATTGTGATTGAAATCCCAATAGGATTAGTATATGGGAAAAATCGCCTGTGTGCGAACTAGATATTGAAAATCTCCATTGTCAAAAACCGCCAGGTTTTAAGGTAGAGTGAGGAGCCGTACTAGGGACAGTGCCGATTTCAACTACTTTTCCGTTATGCTGCCGAAATTTTCAATAATATTCATGTGTTAGAATTATTTTCATGTGTTGAAACTATATTCATGTGTTAAATAGAAATTCATGTCTTGAATAGAAATTCATGTGTTGAATGAAGTTCATGTGTGGAATAAAATGTTTGAAAGATAAAAATCACATTATTATTATATATATATCCTATATAAAATATTAGTATTTTAAATAAATTGTTTTAATGCCAAAAATAACATTTTTACCTAATGTATAGACTATATATAATAATCGTGTTTTGAAATAAATTGTTTTACAATAAAAATCACATTTTTATTATATATATCAACTATAGAATATATTCATGTGTTGAATAAAGGACTAGAACGATAAAAATCATATTTATCGTATGTGTGAAGTCGAAAACGTTCATTTGTTGAACATATAGATTGAACAATAAAATCTACATTTTTATTGTGAATATGAAGTGTTAAAAATGGTGATGTGTGAAATAAATATTTTTGATGATAAAAATATCATTTATATCAAATATATAAAGTGGATATGGTTTTGAAATTGAAGAAAGAATTATATATATATAATTAAAATATAGCAAATAACGAAGCTGTAGTTTGTGTTTTGAAACCGTGATTTCAAACGATTAGTGCGGGAGGTCCGAATATCGGATTTTCCCGAAACCAAAACCATTGGGTTCGCTTTGGAAATATCTTTCCAATGACACCCACTTTGTGAAGATCCAACGGTTGGATTGTCTAGAATGTTTAATTCAAATCTGAAGAAAAACAGCGCCAGAATCGATTATATATATATATATATATATATAATTAAATTAAATCGAATAACGACGCTGTAGTTCGTATTTTGAAATCGTAACTTCAAACGGCTAGTGCGGTAGATCCGACCATCGGATTTTCCCGAAACTAAAACCGTTAGATTCGTTTTGAAAAGATCGTTCCAATGATATAAATTTTGTGAAGATCTAACGGATAGATTTTTAGATATGTGTAAATCAAATCTGAAGAAAAACAGCGCCACGGCCGCGTTATGGCCTGAAGCGTTGTCTTGAATGAATTGGCTATTTTTAAATAAATAAAAATAGCGATAAATCGTGATAAAATATTATAAACGATATGGAATGGAAATAAACTGAATTTGCTCGGTTTATGTGATATTTGGTGGTTGAATGTGTTTGGCGTGAAAATTACATTAAAGAACAGAACTAGTGATATCGAATAATTTAACCATTGAAATGAATTGATTTGAAATTTTAAATATACGTGGATTATTTGAAAAGGCCGAGTTGATTATCAATTCAAATAATTGATCGACGAGTGAAAGTCGAAGATATGAAGACGGTGCAAGACCGATGATCTGCACGTCGAATGGAGGGGTGCTACTTATGCTCATGATGGGAGTAGCTACCTTGAAGGGGTTGAAGTAGTAGCCGTCCGGATGTACTTGTGGATTGTACGGATGTGCGAGGTATTGAATGCCTCCAGTTTTGTTCAGACCCAGAATGAATGTGTAAATGGACTATGTGTCTAACATTGGATTTTGTTCTGTACTGATTGATCTCTATTAAATATATATCTGTTTGGCGGCGGAGAATTTATTCTCTTGCTTAACGCCCTTCTCTGAGACGTACGAGCTCAGAGGTTATATATTGTTAGCCTACTTTGTGAACTAGGCAACACAAAGTCAAGAAACCAAACATTGAATGATATTTTTAATTATAAGGCTTCGGTTCGGATTGAAGGAAAACACTACAATTCAGATTGAGAGCTGCAGCTGTTCGGATCGGATTGAATCCTGTTCGGATCGGATAGAATTCCCTGATCGGATCGGTGATCTCTTACTAGATAGATTGGTGAGGCATATCCAATCGGATCGGAAGGCAACTAAATCTCGAACGGATCGGAAGGCCATCTGCTTGCCACAACACTGGAGCGGAGCGGAATAGGTTAGAGAAGGAGAGGCGCCCAAACCAATCCGGTTCGGATCGGGTATCCCGATCCGAACCCCTTACCTGCATATCTCCGACCCGCACCCAGGATCCATGTTGATATCCTGTAAAATCGCCTGGAGAACCGGACCGGCTATGACTAATTCCTACCCCTAACGTCCTTCCCTTTGATGCGTTGTCAACCTGATAGTTCATCCGAACCCGAAGAGAGTGCGATGGATGACACGTGGCCCGACCCGGATCAAGTCTCAAGCAAATTCACACCTATAAATACCCCATCTGGAGACAAAGAGAAGGATCTTTTTTCAGCACTAAAAGAATTCAATCACCTCCAACATCCGAACTCCATTACTCCCGGAAAATCCAAATCATCTTTTATTTCTTGTTTTAGTCAATTGAGTGAACAAAAGTGAGTTGTGAGTGAATCTATCATTGTATTTGCAACTGAATTATTGAATATAGTAAAGAATAAGTGGACGTAGGCATTTGTTCGCCGAACCACTATAAATCTTGTGTGTTCATTTTTATTTATATCTCATTTTATCTTGTTTCAAATCAATTTGGGTGTTAGAACCACTTTTCGGTCTAACATTTTGGTGCTTTCACTGAGAAACCTCATCTAAATTCTTTATTTTCCGGGATCTCTTTCTACTTTTTGGACCGTCGAGTTCAAAGAAGTGAGTCCTTAAGTTCCTCCGCTTTCTTACATTCGTTGAAGTAATTGTCAAAAACTCATGGCCAAAGGAAAAGGCAAGGAAGTTCAGTCTTTTCGAGGAAATGGAGCTGGCGAAGATCAGCAAAATGCTGTTGTAACAAGGTCTCGGGGGCAGAGTTCAGCAGTAGGAAGAATCAATGCAGGAAATCCGAGCCGCCAGCAGGGGGAGAGCTCCGATCCGATCCGGATAGGAGACTCTGAAGCAGTGCATTCCCCCAATCTGAACCGACCCGAACTGCCTGCTGCGCTCCGATCCGACCAAGCACCCAAGCTCCGATCCGACCCGACTTCCTACCTCCGATCCGACCCGATGCTTGGTGAAGCTGGAACCTCTACTCGAGTCCCTACGAATGCTCCGATTCCAGCTGCCAGGGTTGGTGATCAGGTCAATCCATCTGCGCCCATCACTCAAGGAGATTTCTCGCGCTTGCTTGATATGCTTGAGAGCACGAGGGAAGCTATGAGAGTTCATGAGCGCACTAATCTCATGATGCAGGAAAATATGAGGCTCATGAGTCGGGAGATTAGCGAACTCCGTCGGCAACGGACTCCATCACCGGTTCGTCACACACCAGTAGATCAATCTTCATCTTCCGAGGAAGAGAGGCCCCGTGAACGGAGGCCACTCGAACGACCTCAGAATGTGGAGCAGCTAACATTTGGATCTTTGGGATCTCGCGAGGATATCGCACGAGCATTAGGAAACGATGACCCCACTCGGGGGCAAAGACTCCAGTCCCCTCTTCCCGAGATCGACCGGGAACACAGGGAACGGAATCGAGCAGAGGCAGCTCGAAGAAGAAGGGCATCTCCTGAGCAAGAGCCCAGAAGGAACTCGGATACTAGGGCCAGGGAACCTGAGCAGCCCCTAACTAGTGCCGATGTACAGGCAATGGTTCGCCGAATTATGTCCGAGAGCCGAAATTATACAAATGAAGACTATGGCATTGAGCGAAGCCATACTCCGTTCACTGACGATATCCTCGACTTCCAGTTTCCCCGACGCTTTAACTTGCCACAGATGGACAAATATAACGGAAGGACTGATCCAGGATAGCATTTGATGCGGTATTCGTGGCTCATGAATGCCGCTGCTGCCCCTGATGAAGTGAAGTGCAAAGCGTTCCCAATCTACCTAGAAGATGTGGCATTATTCTGGTTTACCCGACTTCCTCCTCGTTCAATTTCTAATTACAAAGAACTAAGCGAGCGTTTCATGAACCAGTTCCGACTACATGTCCGAAAGTCCAAGAGTGTTATTGAATTGTCGAGAATCAAACAGGCACCAGGAGAGTCTTTAAGGGCATATCTATATCGTTTTAACCAAGCCGTAACTGAGGTCAGTGACCCGCACGAGCCCACTATTCTGATGGCATTGAAGGAAGGGGTCGATCCTGAATCCGAGTTTGGAGACTACCTTTCTGGGAAAACACCCCCCACAAGGGCGATATTCTACGAAAAAGCCGATATTTATCTAAGACGAGAGGAAGCCAGGGCAAACCGAAAAAGAAAGTCTGAGACAGCTTCAAAGGAGAATGTGCAGAGTAATATTGCCGTGAAGCAGTCTGGGGAAAGTTCTGGCAAGGTTGAAGTAAATGTAGGAAACAAGGGTGGAAACAACAATACTGGAAATGGGGGAAACAACAATAACCGTAATTCGAACGGTAACAGAAGAAACAGAAATAGGGGAAGTGACCCTAACAAAAGGCCCCGATTCCAGAATTACGAGAACTATACACCATTGAATGACACCCTGGAAAATATTTACCTGGATACGTACAATGTTTTGCAGTACAAAAGACCGCCACCTCGTGATTCGACCGAGAAAGAAATGGCGACAGGGAAATTTTGCTTGTTTCACGGAACACATGGACATTCGACCAATGAATGTCGGCATTTGAGGGATGTAATTGAAAAGCTGCTACGTGAAGGAAAGTTGGATGAGTACAAGGTTGCCCCGAGGGACAGGGGGCAAGGAGAGCAGGCTCCAAAACAGATCCTACCTGCTCCTAAGCCTACAGCACAGCAGAAAGGTAAAGGGATTGTCATCAACTCCATAGTAGGCGGACCTCACCCGACAATCCGAAGTTTTAGGTCAATGGACCAATATGTGAATGCTGCCAAGCATCTAGATGTGAATGAAGGTGACGATTTGGAAGATGTCACCCCCATAAAACAACAAAAAACTATGTTCGACGACGTGGTATTTCGCAGCCGAGACAACACGGGGATACAATCTCCCACCAATGATCCGTTGGTTATTACTACCACCATTGGGCCGGCCTTGGTCCATAAGGTATTAGTAGACAACGGAAGTTCCGTTAATATTTTGTTCAAGAAGTCATTTGATCAGATGAAGCTTGAGCCCGAAGATCTGAAACCTTGTGAAGGATGGATTAGAGGCTTCAACGGAGCGACGACAGCTCCCATGGGATATATAGAGTTGCCCGTGACCCTAGGGCAAGGAGAACGTAAAAGAGTGCGAATGCTTCAGTTCGTAGTATTGGACGTAGATTCGCCATATAACGCATTTTTAGGGAGACCTGCCCTCGCTGAATTTAGAGTTTGTATCGCCCCTTGGTGCTTGTTACTAAAGTTCCCAACCGAAGCCGGGACTGGAGTAATAAGAGGGGATCAGGTTTCTGGACGGGCCTGCTATGTGGCCGAACTGAAGATGTTGATGAAAGGAGTTAATGCTGAGAGTAAGGATGCCTCGTCTCCCTCAAAAGGGGACTCGGCATAGCAATTAGAGAGATTGAACCCAAGGGAGTTGCCCAAAGGAACACCTGAAGACCTGGATCCTAGAAAAGACGAGGAACCGGAGGCTAGAAATGCAACTCCTAATGAAGCGATAGTGGAAATTCCTGTTGATAAAGCTGATCCGACGAAAGTTTTGAAGATTGGTTCCCAATTGGATCCACGTCGTGCTGAAGAACTGACGGACTTCTTGAAGGCAAACTTAGATGTGTTCGCCTGGACCCATGCTGACATGTGTGGGATATCACCTTCCATTATCAGTCACAAGTTGAATGTAAATCCGAAGCATCCGCCTGTGAAGCAAAAGAGACGCGTGCTGGGCCCAGAGAGGTCGGCTGCTCTCAAAGAGGAAGTAGAGAAATTGAAGCAAAATGGATTTATTCGAGATTCGACTTATCCCGACTGGATATCGAATCCCGTCTTGGTAAAGAAGCCAAACGGAAAGTGGCGAACTTGTATTGACTTTTCAGATTTAAATAAGGCTTGCCCAAAAGATAGTTTCCCACTTCCCAGGATTGACCAGCTTTTAGACTCGACAGCAGGTCATGAACTTCTCTCTTTCATGGATGCATACTCTGGATACAACCAAATTCCTATGCATGTACCAGACCAAGAGCATACGAGTTTCATTACAAATTTGGGGCTATATTGTTATGTTGTAATGCCATTCGGATTAAAAAACGCTGGAGCTACTTATCAGCGGTTGGTAAATAGAATGTTTTATGATCAAATAGGAAAAACTATGGAAGTTTATGTGGACGATATGCTTGTTAAATCAAAGCAGTCTTCCGGTCATACGCAAGACTTAGCGAAAATGTTTGGTATCTTGCGAAAATACCGTATGAAATTGAATCCTTTAAAATGTTCATTTGGAGTGGCGTCGGGAAAGTTCCTTGGCTTCATTGTGAGTTCCCGAGGAATTGAGATCAACCCTAGTCAGATAGCAGCGATTAGAAACATCAAAGAACCAAGGAGAATTAAAGACGTCCAAAGTCTGGCAGGGAAGGTAGCGGCGCTGAGTAGATTCATCTCCAAAGCCACCGATAAATGTGTTCCGTTTTTTGATTTAATAAAAAGGGGAAAGAGGAACTTCCAATGGACTCCCGATTGTGTTGAGGCCTTTCAAAATCTGTTAGAACTACTAGAGAAACCGCCAATCTTATCAAAGCCCGTAGATCACGAAGAATTATTTGTTTATCTAGCAGTCTCGGCTCACGCTGTCAACACAGCCCTGGTTCGAGAAGAAGACAAAGTACAAAGGCCAGTATACTATGTGAGTAAGAAATTAGCAGCGGCAGAGCGCAACTACCCAAAGATTGAGAAGCTTGCTTACAGCCTCCTGATTGCATCCCGAAAACTTCGTCACTACTTTCAAGCCCATCCAATAACCATATACACCGATCAGCCGTTAAGACAGGTGTTGCAGAGACCCGAAGCATCGGGAAGGTTGATTAAATGGAACATAGAACTAAGCCAGTTTGATTTGAATTTTCAACCACGAAAATCAATCAGGGGGCAAGCTCTAGCAGACTTTATTGCGGAGTTTACCGTTCCAGAGGAGGAAATAATCAATGACCGAGTGGTCAAATCCGAGGATAAGCTAGAGATGAATCCATGGAAATTATATACAGATGGAGCTAAAAATGACCGAAGATCCGGAGCTGGAATTGTCTTAGTCACTCCCGAGGGACGGTCGTTATATTACGCCCTGCGATTAGAATTTTCGGCAACTAACAATGACTCTGAGTATGAAGCCCTGATTGCCGGGCTGAAACTCGCTAAAGACCTCGGAGTAAAAATGATGGACATATTTTGTGACTCTAAGATTGTTGTTTGTCAAGTGCGAGAGGAATTCGCGGCTCGAGGACCTCGACTTGTCGCCTACCTCAAGAAAGTGAAAGAGCTATTAAATAGCTTAGAGCGGTACAACATAACACATATTCCCAGAGTAGAAAACCAGAAAGCGGATAGACTGGCAAAATTGGCTAGTTCCGACAATCCAGAAGAGACTGAGGTAATTCCAATTGAAACGTTGGAGTCGCCAAGCTTTGAGTCAATGGAAATTGAATTCGCTTTTGAAGCGGAACCAGAAAAGGAGTCATGGATGACTCCAATTAAGAATTTCCTTAAGAATGGGACACTTCCATCAAAGAAGAGTGAGAAAAGAGCTGTAGTTCGCAAAGCTACCAGATATGTTATACAAGACGATACTCTCTATAGACAAGGATTTTCTATGCCCCTGTTACGATGTATCGCACACGACGACATCAAGCGTGTACTAAGAGAAGTGCACGAAGGTGAGTGTGGAGATCATACAGGAGGTCAAACTTTAGCAAAGAAAATATTGCGGTACGGATACTTCTGGCCTACGATCAACAAAGATGCAGCTGATTATTCACGACGCTGCGATAAGTGCCAGAGATTCGCCAAAATCCCCAGGGCACCGTCGACCCAGCTTAAATCGATGGTGAGTCCTTGGCCATTTGCCACATGGGGAATTGATATCATTGGAGTTTTACCGATTGCTAAAGGAGGAGCTAAGTATGCAATAGTAGCTGTGGACTATTTCACAAAGTGGGTGGAAGCTGAGCCCTTGACTAAGATCACCACAAGAAAGGTGATAAGTTTTGTGGTCAGAAATATTATATGCCGATTTGGGATCCCAAGGACGATTGTTACTGACAACGGGACCCAATTTGATAGCTCTGAATTCAGAAATTTTTGCCAGAAATATAAGATAGACAAACGATATACTGCAGTTTCCTATCCACAATCGAATGGGCAAGTAGAGGCAATAAACAAGGTAATAAAATCCATCCTCAAGAAGCGATTAGAGCGTGCAAAGGCAAAATGGGTTGATGAATTGCCCCTAGCTTTGTGGGCATATCGAACAACGTTTAAAACGGCTACCGGTCATACCCCTTTCTCTCTCTCCTTTGGCTCAAAAGCAGTAATTCCAGTCGAACTAGAAGTTCCTTCCCACAGGGTGACGTATTATGACCCGATGACGAATCGGGCACTTTTACTTGAGTCTCTTGATGAAATCGAAGAGAAAAGGGACGAAGCAGACTTGCGTGCAGCGAGACATCGGCGTCAGATGGCACGCTATTATGACAAAAAAGTTCGTCTTAGAACATTTGAACCAGGAGATTTGGTGCTAAAGAGAGTTTTTCCATCCCTTCCTCACCTCGGCCCAAAATGGGAAGGACCCTTTGTCATCCAACGGAAACTCGAAAAAGGAACCTTCAAGTTAACGACCGTAGATGGCGAAGAAGTTCCTCGAGCATGGAATGCCCAACACTTAATGCGATATTTGGATTAGAAATGCTATATTTTTTGTTATTTTTACTGTGGATTCTGTAACAAGACATGCTTTGCCTTGGGAAAATCTGATGATATGAATAAAGGACTATAAAGTGGACGTAGGCTACGACTTAGCTGAACCACTATAAAAATATTGTGTGTTGTTTACTTTTATGCATTTACATTCATTAGTTGTTCTGTTGTGATTATAAAATACAGGATAACTCAGAGCCTAAAAAAGGTTGAAAACAGTTTGGACATAAAAAGAAGCACAATGATTATTTGTGCAATAAGACGTAAAAGAATGAGAAAATGACATTCTAACTCTAACTCTCCAGAGAAAGAGAGAGAGTATAAAAGCGTCTCAGACTGAGCGCTGAAAAAGAAATTCTATTCTTAACTCTAACTCTCCAGAGAAAGAGAGAGAGTATAAAAGCGTCTCCGACTGAGCGCTGAGAAAGGGATTCAACTCCGAACTCTAACTTTCCAGAGAGAAAGAGAGTATAAAGGCGTCTCCGACCGAGCGCCGAGAAAGAAATCTTTTCCCGTTGAACGACCGGGGAATAAACAAATAACTGAACTCGAACTCTAACTCTCAAGAGAATGAGAGAGAGTATAAAAAAAATGCCAGGAAAAACAACAGGTATTGATGACACAGGAAATGCCATCCCGTTAGAGAATTGGGAGCATTCAGATTGCATGGTTAAGCATTGAATAACTTATGGAAATTGACTGGGGACACATATACATACACATATTTCCCCCCTCCACAACTTTGATTCATAACTATAAACATGTATTTTTACATAAGTGCAGAACTGCTGACAAATAAACATTGCAAAAAGTGAATTATTTTTATTTACAAATGAATGAATTTGTACAGGGAAATAACTAAAAAAGAAAGTGCGGAAGCTGCTGTTGTAGCAGCACTTATTGGTTTACAAAGATGCTAAAAAGACACAGGGGAACCCACTATTTGGGTTTGGGATGAGCCTTCGATTTCTTGGCAGCTTTTTCCGCATCCTTTGCTTCCTTCTCGGCTTCAGTCAAGATTCGTTTTGATTTCTTTTTCCCTGAAGATGTAGTAATGGAACCAGCAGGCTTCTTCTCGGAGGACGGGGCACTGGAATCAAGAGAAGATTTTTTAGCAAGTTCTTCGGTAATAGATCTAGTTGAGAGCTTAACAACTAACCTTGAACCTGCATCCACAACTGCGAGGGGCTTGAGGACCTCAGGGTCTAGTTCTTCAGCTTTTAATTGCAAGCGCTTGTCTTGATCGGCCTTCATGGCCGCCAAGGTAACGTCATCGGCGCTTTTTGACTCCCCGGTTATTGTAACCTCCGGTTCCTCATCATGCCCCTCGTCTCCTCCGTCGTCTTTTAAAGCTGCAATCATTTCTTCATCATGGGGAGTAGTGACCTTAATTGGCTCACTTCTTTCCCCCAGGTCTGTGGAAGCAGCCTTGTCTTCCCCTTCTTTGACCCTATCAGCGGGCTTTGTCCCAGCGGTAGCTCCTTGAGCTACATCTGTCTTTGCGGATGATTCAACGCCTACAAAATGAGAAACATCGGTTATCAACTCAGGCGAAAGCAAAGGATTTCTCATCGAACGTTCAATCATGTAGCCAAAGGTAGTAGTAGCCTTGGCAAATTGAGGAGAAAAGATAGGGATACCTTCTGAAGACTTTTCAGCGGGGGTGACTACTACCTCTGGAGTTATTTCAGGAATGGGAGATAGCAAAGTTGTTCGGGGAATTCCCGGGTTTTCGGGATCATACCCTTCTACTTCGGGAGTTACAGGAGCAGAAGAAGAGGAACCAGCTTCAGGAATGGTTTTCTGTTTAGACTTCCGCCTCTCTTCTTCCATGGCCTCAGCAATTAGACGGCGCCCTTCAGCTAGGCGCTCCGGTTCGTCGTCTCTCAAGTATTTCTCCATCAGCTTATCTTCATCGAGGGAATCGACCTTAAGTTCTTCTTTTTCCCACTCGACGATTTGATTCCACACTTGAACCAGAGTGGATGGATAGTCCTCGATCCAGGAAATGTTTCGACGACGAATAATGTGCGCGAAGAATTCAATCATTAGCTCGCCGAAGCCCTGAATATCAGCCTCCGCCTCTGATAGTTGTTTGCGGGTTTCCTCCGCAGATTTAATAGCGCATTCTACATTGCCCTCAGCCAGAGCAGCCCTGTTTTCCGCCTCCAACAATTTTGAAGCCAAGTCAGCGTTCTTCTTTTCTAACTCAGCACTCCTTTTCGCTAACTCGGCGTTTTTCTGCTCAAGCTCAGCATAAGCAAGGCGTGTCTTAGCAGCCTCTGATTTGGCCTCGTCAGCTTGCTTCTTCAGCTCAGAACGCTCTTGAGTGTGGGACTCAAGTAAGTCATGATAACGCTTTTGCATGTCCTCAAACTGTTGTTTGAAATTAGAAGCGTTCTTTTGAGCGACAGCTAGTTGGGCTTGAGTGTCTTCTAGGTCCTTTCCTAAGGTTTTTAAGGCCTTAGCATCCTCCTCCGCGGTCTTTTGCATTGAGTCAGCATTTGTCATTAGAGTGCGGATGATTCTAGAAAGATTGCGAGAATACTTGAACATCTCGGAATATTGTTTTTCTACCAAGTCAATTTTTGCCTTAGCCTCATCTGCCCAATTAGAAGAAATAGGTTCAAGGGTAGGTAGAAAGGTCAGAGTCTCGAAGTAGTGCTCGGGAAATTGCTCCTTTAAATATGCCAGCCTTACTACGGTTCCCGCATCTGGTGGAGGAGGAGCGAGGATTGTTAGTTCGGTGTCCCTTCCTGAAGAAGATTCTGTAGAACCCTTGTCTGTCCTAGGTCGTTTAGTAGCAGGGACTTTTTGCTTACTTCGAGACCCAGTTTCCTTTGGAGGAGTTTTCTCTCTACTCCGCTTTTCATGGGATGAGGTGGAATCCCTAGATTGTGGTCTATCCTCCTCCCTACGACCTTGATAGCTCTTGTATTTCTCTTGTTCCGGTCGAACTGGTGAGCGGGATCGTGAGGGTCGAGATCGATAGGGATCATAGGGTCTTCTTTCCTCCCTACCACGGTCGTCCCGGCGATCATACTCGACATCCTGAGGAGGATTGGACATGCTGCGACGAAGCTTTCTTATATCATAATAGGACCGAGACATTGTACCTGCACGATAAAATAAACGAAGTTTAGAATCAATGGGTTCATGGAGAAAGAAGTGCAATGAATGCTAATGCTATGGTATAAAGTGCATCCTAAGTGGTGTGTGTGTGTCCCCCCAACCAACCCGAGTCTGAAGCTAGACTGGTGCGGGCAGGCTCTTTGGCCTTAGCAGGAGTAGTTTCTTCAGAAGAAGTGAAGACTAAAGGGTCCTTCCTGAAATCTTCTGAAGTATATATAGTCTCAGGTAAGGGGAGATCCCCCAAACCCTGAAATATGTGCTCGTCAGTGCTAGGAACACCCCCTTCGGAAGCGCGAAGTGGCGACTCTTGGGAAGACTTTGACTTGTCTGGAGAAGTAGTTTCCTCGGGGGCAATGTACCCTTCACGATGTTTTTCGGCCAGATTGGCCAGTTCGTCATCTTGTGTGGAAGAGGGAGAAGGTGAAGTTTGAAGAGGAGCTGCAGGAATTCCCGAGCCTTCTCCTATCTCTGGAACTGTTTCCACTGGAGGAATGTATGCATAAGGGACCGTCCCATGACCGATGCTACGGAAAACGGATAGCAGCCCGTGAAAATGAAGGTATTCATCTTTAAGGACCTCGTCGATAGTCAGAAATTTTTGATCGCCATTAAGAAGACGGTGCATCCGATCAAAGAACACCTGGTCTGATATCTGTTTGGGATTGTCGACTGCAAACAAAAAAGGAAAACAGGTCAGGGTGATGATTCAAGTGTATAGAGTCCGGGTTCAGAAAATCAATGCTTTACTTGATTTTGTCCATCTCCTGGCGCATCCAGACTGTTGCTTTATATAGAACCACTCTAGCCTGGAATCTCCAGCTTTACTGCTAAATGGCGTAGAGATTATCTTCCTTTTTGGGACCGATTCAAAGTAACAGAAAGATGGAGTTTCTCTAGTCCGATGTTTGAAGTTATAGAAGAAATGAACATCATCGAACGTGAGCTCTACGCCTAGAATTTCACGATATGCTATGAATAAGGTATGCAGATAGGCATATGAATTGGGATGCAACTGCATGGGGGCAATCCGCATTTGTCTTAAGAAATCAACGATGAAAGGCGAGAATGGAGGAATGGCGCCGACCATGCACATCAGTCGAGTGACCGTCATATATCCTTCCGGAGGGCTGTGGGGACGGTCAGAGCGTGAGGGCACTAGGGTGTCCCTTTTCATTATTCCATACTTCAAGCAAATTCGAACAAGTCGGTCGTTGTCGATTGTCGATTCTACAGAATCTGGAGGTGACTCCAATATAATGGTTGAGTCAAATTCATCGGGTGCTCGATTGTCACCAATCCCTCCTTCCTCCTCAAAGCCTAGGGAAACTTCGTTTTCTGAAGACATTTCGTCGCTTTCCCGTTGACCAATTCCGTAATCCGGACCCTCACTGTCCCATTCCGGATCGGACGAAGAAGATATATCCTCAAGAGTGATTTTGCTAGAAGTTTCCGGAGCTTCTTTCCTCTCAGCTAGACGGGAAGAGCGTCTGGGCCTCATTGTCATGGAACTATTGAAGAAGCAATAGCACGGATTAGAGTAAATTATCCCGTGTCCCCCTTTTGTGTATGTGTGTGAACTAAAGTGTGTGCAGCAAATGTGGGAAATGCAAAATAAAAGTATAGCAATGTAAGAAGAAGCTTTAAAGAGAAGGTGATAGTCAGGGTTGTTCTTGATTCTCGTTTATGTTCACAAGGCACTATCCTAACTGTCCGCGAAGCATATTCGTCTAGAGTAAGTGTTAGTTGAATTAGTTGGGTAGTCTTTATGTGCCAAATTTGATACGTTCGGTTCGGTTCGGATATGCATATGATGACTGGCTCAATACAAATACAGATAATAGTCAGTTCGGATGCTTCATTAAAGCAAGGTCAGTTCAAGACAAGGGAAACAACGGGTTCGGAAGCAGGACTGATCTGATCGGATCGGGTGACCCGATCCGAACCGAATCAGCATCGCTTAACCAGTCCATTAATTTCAACCTCTTACCCCATTCTCCTCTCCGACCCGAACCGACATTTTTCTTCCTTCCTGTCTTTCTAAAGTATGCAACCCGAACCGATCCCCTTTCCTTCTCCATCCTTTTTGCTCCTTCGTCTTCTACCCGAACCAATTTGTCATCACACTCTTTTCTTCATCTTCTTCCTCTTTCCCCCCTACCCACGAACAACTCCGTTCTATCACCAAAGATACCGTTAAGGACAAATATTTGCCCACTCCAACCTCGCAACGCCTCGAAGCGATGGCGGATCCACCACAGTAACGACATGGAGTTCAAGCAAAGCCCCGTGGCTAAACCGTCCCAATCGACCGCAAATTGAAATCAAGTACGGTTACAATGAAGTTATTCGAGATTAAAAAGCTACCTATATGTTCGATTTGAGAAATCTACAAGGAGCGGTTTCAGAATATTCGAGTTTTTTAAAGTTTTCAATGCTAGGTTTGGAAGCGGCGGTGGAAAAGAAGAAGAAAAGAAAGAAGACGGTGGTGAGTTTATATAAGGGGTAATGTTGACTCCTCGTATTCCTATTCTTTCTCACCCGCTCGGACCGGAGTGAAGGCCCAGAAGCACAACTCTGCCTGAAGGCCCAATGTCAAAGAGCCAAACCCACGAAAGCGCTTCGGATCGGAATCCGAACCGAGCAAATTTCGCACGTTATTTTATCATCCGACTCGAATTGAAGAGAAGAAGGATAAAGGAAGAGCATACCCGAGAGAAGCACTATGTGTCGATAAAAATTCCTAAACTTGTTCAGAAATGAAGAAAATGTGCTCGAGTCAGACACCGAACCGAATAGAAATCTGTGCATTTCTCCTGACCGTTCCGATTCAAGGACTAGCATCTCGAATGACATCAAAGCACGCTTCGTATACAACAGAAGCATCCTTTGAGGGGGCAGAATGTTAGCCTACTTTGTGAACTAGGCAACACAAAGTCAAGAAACCAAACATTGAATGATATTTTTAATTATAAGGCTTCGGTTCGGATTGAAGGAAAACACTACAATTCAGATTGAGAGCTGCAGCTGTTCGGATCGGATTGAATCCTGTTCGGATCGGATAGAATTCCCTGATCGGATCGGTGATCTCTTACTAGATAGATTGGTGAGGCATATCCAATCGGATCGGAAGGCAACTAAATCTCGAACGGATCGGAAGGCCATCTGCTTGCCACAACACTGGAGCGGAGCGGAATAGGTTAGAGAAGGAGAGGCGCCCAAACCAATCCGGTTCGGATCGGGTATCCCGATCCGAACCCCTTACCTGCATATCTCCGACCCGCACCCAGGATCCATGTTGATATCCTGTAAAATCGCCTGGAGAACCGGACCGGCTATGACTAATTCCTACCCCTAACGTCCTTCCCTTTGATGCGTTGTCAACCTGATAGTTCATCCGAACCCGAAGAGAGTGCGATGGATGACACGTGGCCCGACCCGGATCAAGTCTCAAGCAAATTCACACCTATAAATACCCCATCTGGAGACAAAGAGAAGGATCTTTTTTCAGTACTAAAAGAATTCAATCACCTCCAACATCCGAACTCCATTACTCCCGAAAAATCCAAATCATCTTTTATTTCTTGTTTTAGTCAATTGAGTGAACAAAAGTGAGTTGTGAGTGAATCTATCATTGTATTTGCAACTGAATTATTGAATATAGTAAAGAATAAGTGGACGTAGGCATTTGTTCGCCGAACCACTATAAATCTTGTGTGTTCATTTTTATTTCTATCTCATTTTATCTTGTTTCAAATCAATTTGGGTGTTAGAACCACTTTTCGGTCTAACATATATCGTTAGGAATCAGTCGCATGGAGTGAATTGCCTGTGTGGCATGCCTAAGTGGCAGATGATCAAGGCTTCTGTTAAAAAGCAAAGTCTTGTGGTTGATGATCAAAGCACGGCCTGAGTGGCATAGCTTTGTGTATAACGTGAATTCGCGAGCCTTACACCCGGGTATAGACCAGAAACAGGAGAAGGATCCAGGGAGGACATGCGTTTCTTTCTAGCTAGGGTGGTGTCAGTGACCTACCAACCCTGACATTTATATTATTTTCAACTGTGTGGTTGTTGTTGTTGCGAGGCGCCTAGGATATATCGGTCGATCCGGGACCGATGGAGTCAATAGGCTCATTTACGCCCCAAAGGGCGGGGAAACGCAGTGTTCAGGCATTTTAATCCACATCGGTGGACCGGCCCTGTGGCTCCTAAGGCTTGACTGAGTACTTGCCTGAGACATGGTAGGCTAGATTGTCTCGAATTCGGTGAGGACTATCTTTTGCCTCAGTTCATGACAGAAATCCAATTTCCAAATACAATACCGTGCTGTTTTGATTTTGTGTGTGTATATATATATATATATATATATATATATATATATATATATATATATGGCGACATGATATATGGTATCCATGCCGTCTATGATTGATAATTACGACTGAAATTGTTTTTGAAACATATATACATAGTAATAATATCAAATGATTTGTTTTCCTCGTATCAAGCATATTTTGGCCATTATAAGGTAAAACTCTATCCTTCGGTTTATGTTGTATTGTGTGATGGGAACTGAGTCTTATAATGGCTTCATTTTTATAAAAAGCATTGCGATGTTTAAAAGATTACCCTTGCCACTGCCTTATCGGGGTTTGGGGTCATCACGTTAGCATTCAATAATAGTTATTAAAAAAATATTAACATCCAATTACCACATATCGTGGTATATACTATATAGGCCTTAAAGCATCAAAGCTTATATGGGTTTGCCAATCAACACATTAACTGCAATATCAGTCGTTAACAATCATATCATTCAGTACCCAATGGTGTTCATACCCAAACCAAATAACCAATTTCTTGTTAATTATCCCAATCAATAAACATTTAAGGTTCAATACAATTTCCAAGTCAACACTATTAGTTCTAGGTGCTAAATACCCAATCAACTACATGTATACCACTTAAAAATCACATTTTTATCATGTTAAACATCTAAACCAAATCATAAACCCAAAATATCAACCAAACATCAATACATATTTAATCGATTCACAAACATCAATCAATAGTGAACTAGGCCTTAATCGGCAAAAGGGTTCTCAATCGTGGGTTCCACTCCGCCAATCTTTAATTGGATGGCATCTGAATGTTTCCAGAAGATTTTGGCAGAGTTCCGACGCGGTGGAGTTTCTGAACTTGCAGACGAACAAAATGGAGCTAAATCTGGGTTTTTGAAGCAAACACGGCTGGGTTTCAGGGCTAGGGAAGTTCGTACTTGAGGGAAGTGGGACCAATGGGATTATGAGGGCGGAATGAGGGCTGTGTGGGGACAGGTGGGGTCAAGTGTGGGTTGGTTTGGGCTGAGTTGGTGAGCTTTAGGGTGGAGGAGGCTTAAAGATGTGATTTTTAGGGGTTTTAAGGGGTATTTTGGGTTTTGGAGAGGTGGTGCAACCACGGGGAGTGAGTTGGCACTACTGGTGCATGGAGCAGTCAAGGAGGAGGGGGAGGAGTGAGGGAAGTATGTCAGGTCTGGGCCAGGGGGTGGTGGCCCTGGTTTAGAGCTTGGAAGGAGGAAGAAGCTTAAGATAAAAAGAAAATGAAAAATGAAAAAGGTGGAAAGGAAGCTTAGTTTTATAAGCATGGGAGTGACTTGGATTACTGTAGTGTGGAGAGGGGATGCAGGTTGAAAACATACCCAAGGGGTCTAAGGAGGTGACACCATAAACCAAGCATTTGGCTTTTGCACTTATTAAAAATGAAGCTAGTTTTAGTTCTGTTGATCGTTTATCGCTCGTATGATCGAATTGTGAATCCGATTGATACGAAATTTTGAACCCTAACATTATTCATAATTAAATATCAAATGAAATAGGTCTCTCCGAATTTGGAGTCCGTTTGACCACTCTTCTTATTATTTTATTACATTTTTACTTAATTTTGACCTGTTGACCCGGTCCGCGTTTACTTTTCGCACGATCACATACTAACGCCTAAAATTATGAAATTTAAAACCTTACCATTATCTGATGTTATAGATTAGATAAAATTTGTTTCGTTAAATTCTGAGATCATTTGAAAAATGTCTGTAACGACCCAGAAAATCTAAACCAATTTAAAATTTTTAAATTGGCTAAAATAGTGGATTTTAAATATTTAAAATAAATATTTTAAATAATTGCAATGAAAAGTGATTTGAATCGACATTTGAAAACGAATATAATTAATTCTAATTATGAACAAGGCCTGAAATGGCGCGGTAGTTTCAAAATTTGAATTCAAACTTCGACTGACTGTACTGGGTGCAAAACAAAACGGATTTGAGTGAAACCAAAAATATTTAAATCTGTTAGTGAATACCTTTCTAACGAATCTGAAAAATCTAAGTTTCATAGCGGAAAGCAAAAGTTATGGCCAAATGAATTTTCAGAAAGGTCGCTATGGAATTTATATAGCCCATGAAATTGGCCATTTTGCATACGACCTTGGAATTCGACGAAACCACTTTTGTTGGATCCGGGATGTGAAGTTATTGCTAGGTTTCAAATTTCATTATTTTAGAAGCTAATATGTGCGTGTGGCAAAGGAAAATGTGTTTTGGTCAATTACAGTTATATTGGATCGACCAGAAATGGGCCATTTTTCAAACAGTCACAGAATTCGACGAAACTAGTTTTGTTGGGACCGTATCGTCAAAACATAGCTAGATTTATTTTTCTGGAATTTTTAGAATCAGTATGTTGCCCCCAACAAATTGAAATGTACGTTCAAATCGAATATTGAATGTTTTATATTTTAATTTGAAGGAAAACTAACTGAAACAGTCGAATGGGCCTATGAAACATATCCCATTGTGTTCGGAATTGGGGTAAAACACTAGGGACGACAGTCGTTGGGTTTGAATTGGTGTTAGTGTGGACTCGAGGGTATTTTTGGGATTTTAAAATAAATAAATATAAAAAATTCATTGGCCAATCATATTCTTCCACTCCTTTCTCTCTTCCCGTAAACGTCCTGGAGCAATGGCGGCCGCTTCTTCTTCCTTCTCTCCTCCGTTCTGGCCAATCCCTTCACCAAACCACCTCGCTCCAGTTGGGTTTTTTGAAGATCTCCACGTCCTCTTCCAATCCATACCAGCCACGATCTCCAACACCTCGTGAATCGCGAGAATCGAGGCCGGGAAATCCCTCTGTTCGCGCTTAATTTCCTCTGTCACCTGTAGATCGAGTTCGTCGAGGGTGGTACCCCTGGGTGTGCCACTCCAAGACCGACAAGGTGGTGAAGGCCGATCGTCATATCACGCATCGATTCGCGCGAAATCTGAAGACCTAGTTTCGAACGAATTGTGAAGGTAACGGCTGTTATTTATTAAACTGTTTTAATAGCACTTCTAAGCGCTACGGTTTTTGATTTCACTGTAAAAATTATATCTTTTTCGTTTTTGACGAAATTCAGTGAAACAAGAGACAGTGGACTCGTGTGGACGTCTTCTACATTCTAGAAGAGACCGAATATTTTTCTGACCCTTCTGCTATTTTTGGTGGAGTGGAACCCAATGTGAGATTTCTAATTTATAAACGATATGGAAAACGACGATGTATAAATTATATAGTCGATGTATGAGTTATATAAGAGTTGTACACCTCATGTATTAGCGTTGTATAAGTTGTACGTTTGATGTATAAGTTGTATATGCGTTGTAAAAATTATATATGTGTTGAAATAGAAGTGAAATGCTATGTATAAATAAATATATATATATATATATATACACACGCCCCTCGTCCACAAACCATGGACGATATTTATTGGTTGTGATTGGTGTGAAAATTGATTGATAGCGAATGGTTGATTGGAATTGTTTGTGGTTGATATTGATAGATTGTGGTTGAAAAATACCCGTTTGCGGTTGGGAAATATTTGGTTGAAACCACATAGGATTAGTTTGTGGAAATGAAATAAATATATACATGCTGGCTGCGTGCGAACTTGATGCATGATTCCCCATTGTCAAAAACCGCGAGGTTTTAAGGTAGAGCGAGGAGCCGTACTAGGGACGGTCCCGGATTTAACTACCCTGCCGTTATGCTGCCGAAATTTTGAATAATATTCATGTGTTAGAATTATTTCCATTTGTTGAAACTATATTTATTCGTTGAATAGAAAACCTTCATGTCTTGAATCGATATTCATTCGTTGGATAGAAATTCATGTGTTGAATGGTATTCGTGTTTTAAATATAAAAATCACCTTTTTATCTATATATACAAATTATAGAAAACCTTCATGTGTTGAATCGAAATTCATCCATTGAATTGAAATTCATGTGTTGAATGGTATTCGTGTTTTAAATATAAAAATCACCGTTTTATCTATATATACAAACTATAGAAAACCTTCATGTGTTGAATCGAAATTCATTCGTTGAATTGAAATTCATGTGTTGAGTGGTATTCATATTTTGAAATAAATTTTTTTATAATAAAAATCATATTTTTATCATCTATATGAACTATATAAAATAGTCGTGTTTTGAAATAAATGGTTTTATAATAAAAATCATATTTTTATCATCTATATGAACTATATAAAATAGTCGTGTTTTGAAATAAATGGTTTTATAATAAAAATCATATTTTTATCATCTATATGAACTATAAAAAATAGTCGTGTTTTGAAATAAATGGTTTTATAATAAAAATCATATTTTTATCATCGATATGAACTATATAAAATAGTCGTGTTTTGAAATAAATGGTTTTATAATAAAAATCCTATTTTTTCACCTATATGAACTATAGAAAATAATCGTGTTTTGAAATGAATTGTTTTATAATAAAAATCACATTTTTACTATATACATGAATTGTTAAAAATAGTGAAGTGTTGAAATAGAAGACAGCTAGATAAAAATATCATTTTTATCAAATGTATGACAAGAATATAGTTTTGAAATCGAAGAATCGATATATATATAAATAGAATCGAAATATATCGAATAACGAAGCTGTAGTTCATATTTTGAAACCGTGATTTCAAACGATTAATGCGGGAGATCCAACCATCGGATTTTCCCGAAACCGCAACCGTTGGGTTCGCCTTGGAAATATCTTTCCAACGACACCAACTTTGTAAAAATCCAATGGTTGGATTGTCTGGAATGTTTAATTCAAATCTGAAGAAAAACAGCGCCAGAATCGATAATATATATATATATATATATAATTATATTTAATCGAATAACGACGCTGCAGTTCGTATTTTGAAATCGAAACTTCAAACGATTATACCGGGAGATCCGACCGTCGGATTTTCCCGAAACTGGAACCGTTGGATTCGTTTTGAAAAGATCTTTCTAATGATGTAAATTTTGTGAAGATCCAACGGTTAGATTTTCAAATATGTGTAAATCAAATCTGAAGAAAAACAGCTCCACGGTCGCGTTATGGCCCGAAGCGTCGTTTTGAATAAATTGGCTATTTTAAAATAAATAAAAATAGCGACAAATCGTTATAAAATATTATAAACGATATGAATTTGTAATTTAGAAACTAACTGAAGGTTGGCTAAGTCGACTGGTTTCTGGGGTATTGATCTGATGTTGGTATCGACCTTTGGGGTTAATATTCGGGAAATAGTTCTCTTACTGATTTACGTTTAGCGACTAATGAATTAAAATGATGCGTATGTGTATTTGTGTTTCACTTGTTTATCATATACGCGAGTTGCTCAGAAAGACCGGGTTTATCCCATTCTTAATTAACTGAATCGACGATAAGAAATCGAAGATGAAGACGGTGGTCGAAGACCGGAGATCTTCACCTCGTTTGGATGGTAACCGAGGTCCTGATTGGGAGGCATCCCGAAATATGGATAATGAGTGGTGATCGTCTAGACGTACGTGGTGATCGATGGGTTTGCAAGGTATATAGTGCCTCCGGTTTTGCTCAGACCCAGAACGGACTTGCAAATGGACAGTGTGTCTGACATTGGAATTTATTCTGTGTGATTGATAGCCATTAGTTGCACGGTGTGAATTGCCTGTGTGGCATGCTAAGATGCAATGATCAGGGCTTCTGTTGAAAAGCAAAGTCTTGTGGTGATGATCAAAGCACCGCCTGTGTGGCGTAGCTTTGTGTATAACATGAAATCGCGAGCCTCATACCCGGTATGAACCAGAAACGGGAGCAAGACCTCAGGGAGGACATGCATTTCTTTCTAGCTAGAAGTGGCGTCAGTGGTTTTACACATCCTGACGAGTTTGACTTATGTGGTTGTTGCTGTTGCGAGGCGCCTCGATTAGATCGGATGATCCGGGTCCAATGGAGCCATTTGTTGGCTCATCTACACCCCATAGTGCGGGGAAACACATTGTTCAGGAATTTTAATCCACATCAGTGGACCGGCCCTGACGATCCAAGGTTCACTCGAGCTCTGATCCTGAGGGGCGGGCTAGAGCGTCTCAAAGTCGTTAAGTACTATCTTTTTCCTTGGTTCATGACAGAAATCCAATTTCCAAATACGTGACTGTGCGGTTTTGATTGTATACCTATATATGGCGACATAGTGGTATGGGGCATTAATGTCGTCTATGATTGATAGTTATGATTTGAAATTGTTTTAAAATCATATAAACACTAGAAATAATATCAAATGCTTTTGTTTTATTCGTATCAAGCATATTTTGGTCGTTATAAGGTAAAAACTCTATCCTTCGGTTTGCGTTGCATTGTGTGATGGGAACTGAGTCTTATAATGGCTTCATTTTTATAAAAAGCATTGCGATGTTTAAAAGAAAGATTTGTCTTTAAAGCACTGGCAATCCAATGGAGTAAACCTGTTCCACGAAAGTGGCGTGGTCCTGTGATTTGCCATATTATGAAAGTGTTGAGTAGATTTCTCATACCAGTCCCATGACTGACTCGTAGTTTGTTTCACTTTCAAACTTGGGTGCCCCTTTTTCTACATGGGCAGCCTTGTATTCAGGTTTTAGCTGGCTTTCTTTGGATAGATGGAGCTGAAGATGGATTTTATTATTTATCTCTTTTTATGTTGTTCAGCTCCTATTGTACATTATGTTTATTTTCCGCTGTAGACATTTATGTATAGCTGAACTGTATTTGTACTAAGTATGATCCTGTATACTGTGTAACTCTGATGATTACGTTTATCCAGTATTTTCTATTGTGCATTATCTATTTATTTAATTATGTTCTGCTATTATCTGTTTCTGTGTTATATTCCAAAGATTACCCTTGTCACCGTCTGTACGAGAATTGGGGTCGTCACAACGTGGTATCAGAGCTTTGGTTAAGCTTAGCTCTGGAATATAACATATTAACGAACTTGTCAGAGGTAGAACCAGTAGTGTTCTAGGACGAGTAACTCATTACAGATAGGATCAGCAATATCCTAGTATGGGTATAGCAGAATCTGAACAACTCGTTAGAGATGGGGTCAGAAGTGCCCTAGAACGAGTTGAGAGTTATATGTTTTTAAATAACGTATTTGTGATTATATATAAAGTCTGGTTTTAGAAATATGATTTTTGAATATATAAAAGATATATATTTGAAAGGTTAAGAGAGTATAGAAATCGACTAGTATATCTTTGAAAAGTTAAAAACAATTTGATTGTTGTTTGTGTTGTGTGATAGTAGATTTGATTAATAAAAATTATTAAAACGATAGTTAATTTAATCAATAATAGAATGAATGGCAGAATTTATTCGATTATATCACACATTTAACTGATTAGAAAATAGATAGAAATATATATACTTGTGCATTGTATATGTTTGAACAGGTAAATGGGTTAGCTGTTGAGTACAGATTTTATTTGCGTGCCCGACAAATAGGTAAACCTTAATGAGTTGGATGTGAAATATTATTATATCAACTCCTGTGAATGCCATTGGATGCGGAGTGCTGGTTATTCTGTGTGTAATAATAAACGTCGCCATAGGATAGTAACAATTAATTTTGAACTACATTACATGGCATATTTCTGAAGATAGGCATACTTCATCATATACCACATAAGCATTTGGAGCTTGTGTGACGAGGTTGAAGATTTACCATACGAGTGAGAGGCTTGTATGGTAATGACTATATTTTATAGGTTGAACTGATAACTGATATGGACTATTTAAATTATAACGATAAAATTGCCAGATTAATAAAAACCCCACACGGGTCTGGAGTTGACAATAATCACGTCTCTCTAGTTATTATATACGGCACATGGACTATTTATTTCCCACACGGGACGAGGTGACGAGGATTTATCCTCTGGAGCATTTAAAATACACACTCTCTCAGGCTTTGACAGGGTGACGAGAATTTATTCTTTGGAGTTATTATCAATACACGCTCCCCTGTAAACACCAGAATATATCACCATAAATATGTGTATGCTTATTAGGATTTATTGGGTACCTAATATGGCCCAATAAATTTCTAAACCTCTCCCCGTACAAAGGAGGTTATGGCGAATTTTTTTGAAAATTCCAGGTGTTAGCCAAATTTTTGAAGAATTTGAAAATTCTCTAAAACTGAAAAGTTGGAGAATGGAAGCCAGATTGAACGTAGAGTTGGTTAATCAAACCACTTTCGACTTTATTCCTTTTCGGGGACGAAAAGTTTTAAGTGGGGGAGATTGTAACGACCCAGAAAATCTGAACCAATTTAAAAAGTTTAAATTGGCTAAAATAGTGGATTTTAAATATTTAAAATAAATATTTTAAGTAATAGCAATGAAAAGTAAATTTGAATCGACATTCGAAAACGAATATAATTAATTCTAATTATAAACAAGGCCTGAAATGGTGCGGTAGTTTCAAAATTTGAATTCAAACTTCGACTGACTGTACCGGGTGCAAAAAAAAAAAAACAGATTTGAGTGAAACCAAAAATATTTAAATCTGTTAGTGAATACCTTTCTAACGAATCTGAAAAATCAAAGTTTCATAGCGGAAAGCAAAAGTTATGGCCAAATGAATTTTCAAAAAGGTCGCTATGGAATTTATATAGCCCGTGAAATTGGCCATTTTGCATACGACCTCGGAATTCGACGAAACCACTTTTGTTGGATCCGGAATGTGAAGTTATTGCTAGATTTCAAATTTCATAATTTTTGAAGCTAATATGTGAGTGTGGCAAAGGAAAATGTGTTTTGGTCAATTATAGTTAAATTGGATCGACCAGAAATGGGCCATTTTTCAAATAGTCTCAGAATTCGACGAAACTAGTTTTGTTGGGACCGTATCGTCAAAACATAGCTAGATTTATTTTTCTGGAATTTTTAGAATCAGTATGTGGCCCCGGCAAATTGAAATGTGCGTTCAAATCGAATATTGAATGTTTTATATTTTAATTTGAAGGAAAACTGACTGAAACAGTCGAATGAGCCTACGAAACATATCCCATTGTGTTCGAAATGGGGGTAAAACACTAGGGACGACAGTCATTGGGTTTGAATTGGTGCTAGTGTGGACTCGACGGTATTTTTTGGATTTTAAAATAAATAAATATAAAAAAAATTCCTTGGCCAATCATATTCTTCCACTCCTTTCTCTCTCCCCGTAAACGTCCTGGAGCAACGACGACCGCTTCTTCTTCCTTCTCTCCTCCATTCTGGCCAATCCCTTCACCAAACCACCTCGCTCCAGTTGGGTTTTTTGAAGATCTCCACGTCCTCTTCTAATCCATACCAGCCACGATCTCCAACACCTCGTGAATCGCGAGAATCGAGGCCGGGAAATCCCTCCGTTCGGGCCTAATTTCCTCCACCACCTGTAGATCGAGTTCGCCGAGGGTGGTACCCCTGGGTGCGCCACTCCAAGCCCGACAAGGTGGCGAAGGCTGATCGTCATATCACGCATCGATTCGCGCGAAATCTGAAGACCTAGTTTCGAATGAATTGTGAAGGTAACGGTTGTTATATATTAAACTGTTTTAATAGCACTTCTAAGCGCTACGGTTTTTGATTTCACTGTAAAAATCATATCTTTTTCGTTTGTTGATGAAATTCAGTGAAACAAGAGACAGTGGACTCGTGTGGACGTCTTCTACATTCTAGAAGAGACCGCATATTTTTCTGACCCTTCTGCTATTTTTGGTGGAGTGGAACCCAATGTGATATTTCTAATTTATAAACGATATGGAAAATGACGATGTATAAATTATATAGTCGATGTATGAGTTATATAAGCGTTGTACACCTCATGTATAAGCGTTGTATAAGTTGTACGTTCGATGTATAAGTTGTATATGCATTGTAAAAATTATATATGTGTTGAAATATAAGCGAAATGCTATATATATATATATACACGCCCCTCGTCCACAAACCATGGACGATATTTATTGGTTGTGATTGGTGTGAAAATTGATTGATAGCGAATGGTTGATCGGAATTGTTTGTTGTTGATATTGATTGATTGTGGTTGAAAAATACCCGTTTGTGGTTGGGAAATATTTGGTTGAAACCACATAGGATTAGTTTGTGGAAATGAAATAAATATATACATGCCGCCTGCGTGCGAACTAGATGCATGATTCCCCATTGTCAAAAACCGCGAGGTTTTAAGGTAGAGTGAGGAGCCGTACTAGGGACGGTCCCGGTTTTAACTACCCTGCCGTTATGCTGCCGAAATTTTGAATAATATTCATGTGTTAGAATTATTTCCATTTGTTGAAACTATATTTATTCATTGAATAGAAAACCTTCATGTGTTGAATCGATGTTCATTCATTGGATAGAAATTCATGGGTTGAATGGTATTCGTGTTTTAAATAAAAAAATCACCTTTTTATCGATATATATAAACTATAGAAAACCTTCATGTGTTGAATCGATATTCATTCGTTGGATAGAAATTCATGTTTTGAATGGTATTCGTGTTTTAAATATAAAAATAACCTTTTTATCAATATATATAAACTATTGAAAACTTTCATGTATTGAATCGAAATTCATTCGTTGAATTGAAATTCATGTGTTGAGTGGTATTCATATTTTGAAATAAATTGTTTTATAATAAAAATCATAATTTTATCATCTATATGAACTATATAAAATAGTCGTGTTTTGAAATAAATGGTTTTATAACAAAAATCATATTTTTATCATCTATATGAACTATATAAAATAGTCGTGTTTTGAAATAAATGGTTTTACAATAAAAATCATATTTTTATCATCTATATGAACTATATAAAATAGTCGTGTTTTGAAATAAATGGTTTTATAATAAAAATCATATTTTTATTATCTATATGAACTATATAAAATAGTCGTGTTTTGAAATAAACGGTTTTATAATAAAAATCCTATTTTATCACCTATATGAACTATAGAAAATAACCGTGTTTTGAAATGAATTGTTTTACAATAAAAATCACATTTTTACTATATACATGAATTGTTAAAAATAGTGAAGTGTTGAAATAGAAGACAGCTAGATAAAAATATCATTTTTATCAAATGTATGACAAGAATATAGTTTTGAAATCGAAGAATCGATGTACATATATATATATAGAATCGAAATATATCGAATAACGAAGCTGCAGTTCGTATTTTGAAACCGTGATTTCAATTGATTAATGAGGGAGATCCGACCATTGGATTTTCCCGAAACCGCAACCGTTGGGTTCGCCTTGGAAATATCTTTCCAACGGCACCAACTTTGTAAAAATCCAACTGTTGGATTGTTTGGAATTTTTTGATTCAAATATGAAGAAAAACAGCGCTAGAATCGATTATATATATATAACTATATTTAATCGAATAACGACGCTGCAGTTTGTATTTTGAAATCGAAACTTCAAACGATTATACAGGGAGATCCGACCGTCGGATTTTCACGAAACTAGAACCGTTTGATTCGTTTTAAAAAGATCTTTCTAATGATGTAAATTTTGTGAAGATCCAACGGTTAGATTTTCAGATATGTGTAAATCAAATCTGAAGAAAAACAGCGCCACGGCCGTGTTATGGCCCGAAGCGTCGTTTTGAATAAATTGGATATTTTAAAATAAATAAAAATAGCGATAAATCGTTATAAAATATTATAAACGATATGGATGTGAAATTTAGAAACTAACTGAAGGTTGGCAAAGTCGAATGGTTTCTGGGGTATTGATCTGACGTTGGTTTCGGCCATCGTGGTTAATATTCGGGAAATCGTTCTCTTACTGATTTACGGTTAGCGACTAATGAATTGAAATGATGCGTATGTGTATTTGTGATGCACTTGTTTATCATATACGCGAGTTGCTCAGAAAGACCAGGTTTATCCCATTCTTAATTAACTGAATCGACGATAAGAAATCGAAGATGAAGACGGTGGTCGAAGACCGGAGATCTTCACCTCGTTTGGATGGTAACCGAGGTCCTGATTGGGAGGCATCCCGAAATATGGATAATGAGTGGTGATCGTCCAGACGTACGTGGTGATCGATGGGTTTGCGAGGTATATAGTGCCTCCGGTTTCGTTCAGACCCAGAACGGACTTGCAAATGGACAGTGTGTCTGACATTGGAATTTATTCTGTGTGATTGATAGCCATTAGTTGCACTGTGTGAATTGCCTATGTGGCATGCTAAGATGCAGTGATCAGGGCTTTTGTTGAAAAGCAATGTCTTGTGGTGATGATCAAAGCACCGCCTGTGTGGCGTAGCTTTGTGTATAACGTGAAATCGCGAGCCTCACACCCGGTATGAACCAGAAACGGGAGCAGGACTTCAGGGAGGACATGCGTTTCTTTCTAGCTAGAAGTGGCGTCAGTGGTTTTACATGCCCTGACGAGTTTGACTTATGTGGTTGTTGCTGTTGCAAGGCGCCTCGATTAGATCAGACGATCCGGGTCCGATGGAGCCATTTGTTGGCTCATCTACGCCCCATAGGGCGGGGAAACGCATTGTTCAGGAATTTTAATCCACATCGGTGGACCGGCCCTGACGATCCAAGGGTCACTCGAGCTCTGATCCTGAGGGGAGGGCTAGATTGTCTCAAAGTCGTTAAGGACTATCTTTTGCCTTGGTTCATGACGGAAATCCAATTTCCAAATACGTGACTGTGCGGTTTTGATTGTATACCTATATATGGCGACATAGTGGTATGGGGCACTAATGCCGTCTATGATTGATAGTTATGATTTGAAATTGTTTTTAAAACATATAAACACTAGCAATAATATCAAATGCTTTTGTTTTATTCGTATCAAGCATATTTTGGTCGTTATAAGGTAAAAACTCTATCCTCCGGTTTGCGTTGCATTGTGTGATGGGAACTGAGTCTTATAATGGCTTCATTTTTATAAAAAGCATTGCGATGTTTAAAAGAAAGATTTGTTTTTAAAGCACTGGCAATCCAATGGAGTAAACCTGTTCCACGAAAGTGGCGTGGTCCTGTGATTTGCCATATTATGAAAGTGTTGAGTAGATTTCTCATACCAGTCCCATGACTGACTCGTAGTTTGTTTCACTTTCAAACTCGGGTGCCCCTTTTTCTACACGGGCAGCCTTGTATTTAGGTTTTAGCTGGCTTTCTCTGGATAGCTGGAGCTGAAGATGGATTCTATTATTTATCTCTTTTTATGCTGTTCAGCTCCTATTGTACATTATGTTTATTTTCCGCTGTGGACATTTATGTATAGCTGAACTGTTTTTGTACTAAGTATGATCCTGTATACTGTGTAACTCTGATGATTACGTTTATCCAGTATTTTCTATTGTGCATTATCTATTTATTTAATTCTGTTCTGCTATTATCTGTTTCTGTGTTATATTCCAAAGATTACCCTTGTCACCATCTGTACGGGAAATGGGGTCGTCACAATGTCTCTTTTTAAGCTATTGAATTATGATCGATTTTTCATTACACGTTTATATAATGTATGCTTACACACTAACTCTGATTGACTTGAAATTTAAAAACTAACGATAATTTACTATTATGGATCCGATTAAAGTGGTTTCATTGAAGTCCAAGGTGGTTTGCAAAATTCTCTTTTTAAGCTTATCAAAATAATACTAAATTATTTATTTTCAATATTTCCCTTTGAAATTGATGGTAAAAGTTTGCTAACCTTGTTTTAATCCCAATGAAATATAAAACCAAGTTTAGAATTTATTTTCAATTATTTTCAGGTCCAAATTCAATATTTTACTATCTAAAATCCACTGAAATTCATATTTTAAATTGACTAAAAATTTAGGTCATTACAATGTCAGTTTTTATTTCCTTTCAAAATGACAAATGTTTTGGTGTAAATGCTTGTTTTTATTTGAAACCAGGACTTTAGTAATACAACATTAAATCAAGTAGTAATTAAGTTTTTTTAACATATTCATTTACATATTCTCAATATATATTGTTTTTGGCAAAATATGTTCATTAATTCGCGACTATATTTATTTTTGTTGAAAATCTTTACTGCTTTGCCTGTATATTTATCAAATTTCTCATTGATAGTTCATTTTAATTTATGATATCCTTAATTACTCATTAAATTTATTTGCACCATGTGGGTACTTTTCAAAAATTGAATTTTATAATCATAAACAAGTCATAAGTTTTTAAATTGATTTGTAGGAGTAGTCTTTCTATTTGTTTTACTCCAAGAATTGTTACCCCCTTATATATTCCTTATTATATGAGAATTTTACCATTTCAAATTCTATCTTACTTTTAGTAAATAAATTTACTACTCTCTCTCTCTCTCAAATAGTTATAGTTACGACATCAACCTTATATATGTTTTCTTTTCTTTCTCCTTTTTATTTCTAATGGAACGTCAAGTTTTATTGCCATAACTTATATTGTTTTTTTAAGAAAATAATCATTTTAGATTCATTGCAATGATAAAAGCTTGTTATGTCAAGACAATGACAATTATAAATTTGCCAATATAATTATTTATTGTTTGACATTTACATTTCTATAATTTTAAATTTCATAACCGAAATGTTTACTATTATTCTTTAATTAAGGAACTAATCATATGTTTTCCTTTTATTTTAAAATGAAAGTTTACCTAACAGAAGAAATGGTAAACTTTTTCAAACTCCTCAAAACATTTATTTTCTCACAAACCATATTTCGAATTTTCTTCGTGAGTGGAATTATTATGAAACTTGAGTCTATAATTTGAAAGGTCAAAATTCCCTTTTTCAATATAATTTAATAATGTGTCGAAAATCACTTTTATAGTTTTTTAATCTGACACACCATTTTACGAAATTTTATCTCCTTTACTGAATCCTTTCTTCCATATTCCTATACTTTCACTTCTTAACATTCCTAATTGATGCCATTATAACCCTTGTGCCATTTTAACCATTAAACAACGATCATTCTTATGGACATTTAATTCAAAATTGAATATTCGTACTTTTGCATAAATGACCTTTATTATATACTTAATATTTTCCGATTTCGATATCCCTTTTTTCTTGTTGACCATTTACGTTATGGAAGTTAATTTTTCTTAATCCAAATGCTTAGTACTTATTTATCCCATATCTCTTCCATGAATGATAATTAAATAACCAATTTATTCTCATTAGCTGCCTATTATATTAGGGGGTTTCTTTCTACTTTACAACTTTCTGGTTCTTACATCCCTTAGGTTCTTATAACTTCTAAAAATATAAGAGAAATACTAAATCACTACATGGCTTATAGGGATTGTATAGAAATAAAGGTTAATCCTTTCCTAGAATGACCTAAAAGTAATATTTTCTAAAGATATGCATACTTTAAAAATGCACATACATACATATATACATATATATATATATATTGTAAAAAATTTGAAGATCCTTTTTTCAAAATAACAAGTACACCCCTCATATGTATATATTTCCCCATAATCGGGTAACCTATGCTCTGATACCGAACGTAACAACCCATCCTGAGTGGGCCTAAATTTTGACCTAGAAAAGGCCAATCATACATATGCCTCACGTACTGACCTGCTGGATATGATAAGGAGAGGGGTCAGAACATAAAGTTCTGGTGAATGAAAATAACATGTGTTTAAAGACTATGCTCTAAGTTTGGCAGGTAATATACTTCAAGGTATGTCTATGAAATACCCAGGCATGCACACATAAAGGTATATTTTAATTTATGAGGTGGGCATCTGAATCAGTCGCTTAAGACCTTCATTAATGCATTTAGGATGGATCAACGATTACTTAGCACCCAACGAGGTGGATATTCTTGGTCACTTAAGGCCCATACTAACATATTTATTAAGGGAGGATTCTTATGATCTCTTATGACCCTAAGGCGGACCCTAGTCACTTAAGAACTTGTCCTAACATGTTAACGTCCTAATTAGATATATATTCGCACAAGTAATATGAGAAGTAGTACCTCGCCACCTAGTATCGGTTTAGGGTAGGCCCGCATATAGTCATTTAAGACCCTCCGGCGGACGCTTCATGTTGCTACTTAATTGACATTACTATAGTAGACCTATGCCGCTTAAGACTTCCCTTAGACGGGGGTTAATTAAATTACATGCTATGTCCTACGTATACCAAACCCATCCTAAGGTTGGCCCTCATAAAGCTTGTAATGACCCGGATTTTTGAGCGACTTTGGTTATCGACATAAACTCGATGTCGATAACCAAAACATCGAAAAATCCTGATAATTAGTGAAAGAAATTAGAGGGTGAGGATAGATAAGATAGAAACTTAGAATAGAAGAAGAAAAGAAGAGCTTACATCATCAGAGTAACACGAATCTCACAGCGGAACGAACAACATATAATATATAACATAACTTTGAAATATAACAGTTATGTATACAATAGCACTTATCATAGTACAACACTTAAAACACAGCGGAAATAAACTATAGCTATATGATCCAGAAGCCTCCTGCTCCAGCTCTTCAAGTATATCTGTAAATCCCGACTACTTGACTGCCCGTACAAATTTAGGCACCCAAGAGTTTAGGGAAAACAACAAAGTAAATTCCGGGTCAGTCATGGGACTGGTGTGAGTAAAATAGTTTAACAGATATATATGATATCTCATAAGACCACGCCATGAATACGGAACGGGTTTTTCTCTTATGAGAATCTAACATCTTTGACAAGCAATATCATTCTGATATTATAATAATGTCTAAGTACAAATATATATCAATCTAGCAGAAACGCTTTCATCTCACGTTCTACATATATAGTATAAAATCAAAACCGCAAGCACGTATTGGGTAATGGGTATCCAACTATGACGAGGTATGGAACCACCTTTCGCTAGTGTACCTCTAGAGAGGAATACACTGGGTTCAACAAGAACATCTTGCAACCCGGCTACACATGAGTGTATCGAATTTATATCACCAACGGTTGGGATCAGCAACCGTTTCCCGAACGGGACAGCATCAACAATAGATTTTTAGAAATAAATGAAACTCTAGATCAGGTGATTATACACCCTAATAGGTGCGACCTACATAGCCATGCTACCTGCCCGATTTCTGTCATTTACCGGTTGATGAGACTAGAAGCTACACTTTATCATCACATCAGATTCCCTTCGAATGTCACATCGTCAAATCCGTCAAATCACTGATTGACGTCTACAACAGTACATTACGTGTTAGCTAAAGAAGTTTCCTTCTCCGCTTCCACTCTTGGTACGGTTGAAGAAATCAATGTACGTGACTTTTCTGGAAATACTATGTCAGACATTCATCTTCATTCACTTAAATTGTCACATCGTCATACCCACCAGATCACAAATTGATTTCCTCAAAAATACAATGGGTATACAGCTAAGAGAAACGAATTCCTCCGCCACCAACGTATATACGTTTGAAGGGATCAACTTACGTGATCCATTGGATATACTCTGTCAGACCTTCGTCCATTCAAGTTGTCCTGGGACTGGACAAACCTAAGGCACTATTCAGTATATCCATCTTAGTCACTGTTATCTAAGACTTATACAACAGCCCTTGCACTTTACTCCATCTTCAATTATCCTTGGCATAAATGATTCACAACGCTTATGCCAATATAGAGTGGTTCTTTGGATAATAATCCAACTGGTCTCTCCATATTAACAATGTTAAAATGGTCAAAACTTTGATAGTCTGTGAGTTAACTATCAAAGAAAAACAAGTGTGCAAACAACGATATTATTTCTAGATGGAAATTATATCGAACAAACATCATTTCAACATTTATCCCCTTAGTTCATTTTCCATCTCCTGTTTCCCTATATTCAACATTTCTTATTTTATAGATTTAGAAACTACATGTTATTACCATTGGAAAACATTTCCATTTCCTTGTTTTCTATATTAGAAAACAATTCTGATACTTCGTTGGAAAACATTTCCAACACTCAAACATTGGACTTAGACAGATGGTTAAACAAACCATCGCGATGCCAACTTAAACCATTTTACTTATTAACTAAATCCACTTAACCACTTCACTCTCGAACCGTAACCATTTCTTAATTAAAACTGCAGTCAATCAAGTTGGGGTATAGCTACCTCTCAGACCTTAACTGAACAACACTTCTAACCTTGAAATAGGCAAAGTTCACTTTATATTTCTTTAACTAACTTCCTTACTTAACCTTTCTTTTGAATACTATATTCGATTAACTCCTTCATTTAACTCTATTCGATTAACTCCTTTGGATTAACTCTACTTGATTTACTTGATTTGATTTACTTTATTCACTTAACTCCTGTCGAATAAACTATGTTCGATAACTCCTCTAACTCTATTCGAATAAACTGTATTCGATTAACTCCTCTAACTCTATTCGAATAAACTATATTCGATTAACTCTTCTAACTCTATTCGAATAAACTATATTCGATTAACTCCTCCAACTCTATTCGAATAAACTATATTCGATTAACTCTTCTCTCGAATACACTATATTCGATAACTCTACTCGATTAACTCCATTTGAATAACTCTAACTGGTTAACTATAACTGGTTGACTCTAATTGATTTATTCTAACTGGTCAACCTTAATTGATTTTACTTGGTTTGACTAACTCAATTTATTAACTCGACTAACTAATTCAACTCGATTAACCTCAATTGATTTTGCTTATCTCGATTTAACTGAACTAATCACTTTGATTAAATCGACTAATTCACTTTGTTTAACTTAACCAAATTCACTTTGATTTAACTTAACTAATCCACTTTGATTAACTTAACCAAATTAATTAGTTTAACTCAACTAATTCACTTTGTTTACTTAACAAATTCACTTAGTTTAACTCAACTAATCCACATTGTTTACTTAACCAATTCACTTAGTTTAACTCAACTAATCCACTTTGATTAAATCCTATTTGTTTAACAATAAATATTCCTTTATTCTATTTATTCCCTAAATAAATAAATCATTTAACTTTATTTATACCCTAAATAATAAATTCTTTTACCTTTATTTATTTCCTAAATAAATAAATCCTTTTATATCTATTTGTAAATGGTTTACAAATATCCCTCTTTCTATTTGTTTTGACAATATTTTCCTTTATATATATTGTTTTACAAATACTTTCCTTTATATTTGATTTCACAAATATATCTCCTGTATATTTGTTTAACAATAAAATCCCTTTTTATTTGATTAACAAATATAATTCCTTTATATTTGATTTACAAATATAATTCTTTCATATTTGATTTACAAATATAATTCTTTTATTCAAAATCCTTTTTCTTTTATAATATAAAATCCACTGATTTTATATAAATAAATTATTTTCAAAATATACTTTGAAAATCCCTTTATCATATTCTAGTATTTTTTATGGTATTTAACACACCATATAACAACGATAAATATTTTCCAAACACACATAATCAACGTCAGATTATACAACACATTATATATCACAATTTATATATCACAGTAATATAAATGTTGAGGAATCTAGTTATAGTCCTCCAACCTGTTTCCCTGCATCACAGATGTTAGACAATACGATCAACATCGATTTCACTTTGATATGAAATATTCTGATAGCAGAATCAACATATAACTATTTAACGGTTTATATATATATATATGTACATATAAAATTTCCACTAACTGACTAGCTGTTCAATCAAACAGTCAACACACAGTCAAACAGACAATATTTAACAGTTCTAAAAATACAACATGAAATTATAAATTGTTCAGAGTTAGTGAGTTTTACTCACATTGACGCGTTAACTGTTAAATAATCGATTTGCGTTATTTGACTCAGTTGGACAATTTATTTCTCCATAAATTGTAATGAGCTCGGATTCACTCGCAGTCAGCTTCATTGTGAAGCTCTCGTCCATACGATCCCAACGCAACTTGTTTCACTGAATTTCGTTTACGTAAGACGAAGTTATGTCAATTCAAGTCAACGTACATTTAAATTAAAATAAAACTTGAAACTTTAAATTCCCATTGGGCTTCACCTTATATTCCAAGGCCCACTACCCTTCAGCCCAACCCGCCTCTACTTCATCTCCCCCAAATCTGAATTTGCCGTGACCTGCTCCATAGCCGACAGCCATTCCTCCCACTCCCCCTTCAAACTGTGCCTTCACCACCTAACTACAAATCAAACCAAAAATCCCAAAATTCCCGTCATGATTTCCTCTCCAACTTGATCCCAAAATCACATAACTCGGTGGAGGTTTCCCATTTGCGTCGAGCAGACCTGGACAGAAAATTGCGTCGCCTCTTTGCACCGAATCCATCAAAAACTGGCGAACAGGTTCTAAATCACTCCCTGATCCTAAAAACGACCTTCAATCGATGCACTGGAGCTTCTATACCTCTCGAGACCTAACCCTAGCCTCACGGTGTAAATATGGAACCCCAAAAACGAGCGTCGAACTCACGGTTGCGGGTACAGAAACGAAGAGAACCTCACGCTGAACTCAACAACACTTGTATTTGATTTTATAGAGTTTGATTTGAATTCTTACGAATTTTCAAATAAGAAGATTTCTTGTTTGGGAAAAACTGATGGAGGCGGATTGTAGTTTGACCGTGGAAGGTAAAATTTAGGTTTAGAAATTTGATTTTAGGGTATTTATAGGCTTGATAAATATCTAGATATTTTCGTAGAAGGAATATTCCCGGTATATTCTCCATTGTAAATTCGTTTTTGACTTCTAAAAATTCGTGTGATCACACACGATACCCAAAAATCACGAAACTGGACATGCCGCTACAGTTTGACATTACGGTCCCAACGAAACTGGTTTCGTCGAATTCTGACTCCGTTTGCTCACACAGCGTATTTTTAACTGTCGAAATACTGACTGTTTTTCACTCTAAAAATCCGTACGGCCACACAGTGACTCTAAAAATCACGGAATTGGAAATCTAACAACTATTTGATATTGCGGATCCAACAAAATTGGTTTCATCGAATTCTAAGGTCGTATGAAAAACTGGCTATTTTTAAAGCTCTGGATGACCCATTTAAATATATAAATATATTTAAATATAATTAAATTAAATATTTATAAATAATTATTATTGTATATATTCACAGTGGAATACCATACAGCTCCAATATATTTCTAACTGAATTTACAGCTTGATATTTAGAACCTATTAAATCGATATTTGATTTATAATTAAATTCCTTTTTAAAATATAAATAATTCCTTTATAAATTATAAAGGAATTCCATAGCGACCTTTCTAAAATTTGATTTGGACATATCTCAAAATCTACACGACGAAATCCCGATTTTTCTCTTCCACTAGAAAGATATACTCCGCCAGCTCCACACGTTTGTTGTTTCACAGAAATCCGGCTTAAAATGAATCCTGTACATTCAGTTGAAGTTCGAATCGCCAATTTACGAACTGCAGCGCCATTTCAAGCTCGTTTTTAATTATAATATAATTATACGTTCAAACTGTCGTTATTAAATATATTCATTATTCAAATTAAATTCTAAACTGAATATATATATTTTGAATTGCCCAGTTCACACCATATCGCCATTTCCGCCAATTCTGATTATTTCAGAATTAAATATATTATTTAATTTATTATTTTAATTAAATATTCACTATAATTTAATTAACGACGATTAAATTTCCTAAATCACTATTTATATAATTAAATAAATTAATTATAATACCTCTGACAGTGCGGGTCATTACATTCTTCCCCATTTAATATAATTTCGTCCTCGAAATTGCTAAGTTAGAGGATGACCCTATCTATTAGATTTCCTAAGATTTGTTTACCCCTTATTTCTGATTTCAACTGAACCAATTAATATTGACTAAAATATTTATTCATTCCGACTAACTAAAATTTTCAAAAATTCTGAAAATTTTCTAACACTTTTAAATTTTCGGAAAATTTTGCCATAACCTCCTTTGTACAGCCCTATTGGTAAAATTCCAACTCGCCTCTCTAGGCCTTCTCCAACCCAAAAGAAAATCAAACAGCCAAGCGGCTTGCCAATTCGACTCTTAAATCTCATGCTTATATCAAATATAAACTTGTACCTTTTTGTCGGGCATATCAACCCTATTACCTCACCTGTCATCAATTCAACATATACCAATGCAATTCCAACTTGATCCCAAATCAATTTATCTTTAACACAACCATTTGCTTATACCTAAGTCGAATTTCATTTCAAACTCAAGCACTATTCTTGATTTCAAATCCATAACTCACCAGTCCAATATAATTCCAGATTATCTCTAATCAAGTCTAATTCTACTTGACACATATCTATTTCAAATGATTTTCACTTACTGGCTTTTAAATCAAGCCCAATTTCTATTGGCTTTTACAAATTCTATTATAATTTGTTTAAATTCAAACAACCTTTTCTTACTGGAAGTTTTTAAATAGTTTACCTCTTTCAAAAATCAAATTTTCCTTTTTGCAGTTCAACACAACTTGTTTTCCCAAAAAAAATTCAAAACAAAATCCTTAGTAGTAATCCGTCAGTTACATACTCGAAAATGAACACCGATGATGTCACGATCAACATCGGAATCTATTTTGCAGCTCCGAAGTGAGTTCAATAATATAGCACTTTCAAACCCATTTTTAAACATTTCCATCTTCAAATCAATTTCAAATATCCTTTTACAATGTTGTAAACAAATTAAAATCTCACAAGATCATAACATTCACATATATTAAATCCAGATTCATTTACAAACACCTTTCCAATTTCCGGGATTTTAAATTTCAATTCTGATTTTAATTTCAGATTTAATTCATCCTATTTCATATAATTCACTTGTATAAATTCTGATTGGTTATATATAACCGTTTCACATTTTATAATCTTACTCGATTATAATTACAACCAATATATCTAATATATATTTTCTCTATATCAAAATATACTCTGGGTAAACTTATTTTAATTTACCCTCTTTACAAAACATATCGTGTCTACCCATCATATTCGAGTGTTTACTTACTCCTACCGATACAGTGGATCAATCTGATCGACCAGAACCCATAAACAACTCAGCCAATGGATCTCCACAATATAGAACCATTTTTATATCAAACACAAATACGCACTCGTATATATATACACTCAACTCAATCTAGGGTATTACTAACCCTATCTCTACCGAGTCACGCCACAGAGCCAAGTAATTCTTAACTTAAGCTCTGATACCAACTGTAATGACCCGTATTTTTGAGCGACTTTGGTTATCGACATAAACTCGATGTCGATAACCAAAACATCGAAAAATCCTGATAATTAGTGAAAGAAATTAGAGGGTGAGGACAGATAAGATAGAAACTTTGAATAGAAGAAGAAAAGAAGAACTTACATCATCAGAGTAACACGAATCTCACAGCGGAACGTACAACATATAATATATAACATAACTTTGAAATATAACAGTTATGTATACAATAGCACTTATCAGAGTACAACACTTACAACACAGCGGAAATAAACTATAGCTATATGATCCAGAAGCCTCCTGCTCCAGCTCTTCAAGTATATCTGTAAATCCTGACTACTTGATTGCCCGTACAAATTTAGGCACCCAAGAGTTTAGGGAAAACAACAAAGTAAATTTCGGGTCAGTCATGGGACTGGTGTAAGTAAAATAGTTTAACACAGTTTAACAGATATATGATATCTCATAAGACCACGCCGTGAATACGGAACGGGTTTTTCCCTTATGAGAATCCAACATCTTTGACAAGCAATATCATTCTGATATTATAATAATGTCTAAGTACAAATATATATCAATCTAGCATAAACGCTTTCATCTCACGTTCTACATATATAGTATAAAATCAAAACCGCAAGCACGTATTGGGTAATGGATTTCCAACTGTGACGAGGTATGGAACCACCTTTCGCTAGTGTACCTCTAGAGAGGAATACACTGGGTTCAACAAGAACATCTTGCAACCCGGCCACACATGACCGACCACACATTTCGCTGAGTGTATCGCATGTATATCACCAACGGTTGGGATCAGCAACCGTTTCTCGAATGGGACAGCATCAACAATAGATTTTTAGAAATAAATGAAACTCTAGATCAGGTGATTATACACCCTAATAGGTGCGATCTACATAGCCATGCTACCTGCCCGATTTCTGTCATTTACCGGTTGATGAGGCTAGAAGCTACGCTTTATCATCACATCAGATTCCCTTCGAATGTCACATCGTCAAATCCATCAAATCACCGATTGATGTCTACAATAGTACATTACGTGTTAGCTAAAGAAGTTTCCTTCTCCGCTTCCACTCTTGGTACGGTTGAAGAAATCAATGTACGTGACCTTTCTGGAAATACTCTGTCAGACAATCATCTTCATTCACTTAAAATGTCACATCGTCATACCCGCCAAATCACAAATTGATTTCCTCAAAAATACAACGGGTATACAGCTAAGAGAAATGAATTCCTCCGCCACCAACGTATATACGTTTGAAGGGATCAACTTACGCGATCCATTGGATATACTCTGTCAGACCTTCGTCCATACAAGTTGTCCTAGGACTGGACAAACCGAAGGCACTATTCAATATATCCATCTTAGTGACCGTTATCTAAGACTTATACAACATCCCTTGCACTTTACTCCATCTTCAATTATCCTTGGCATAAATGATTCGCAACGCTTATGCCAATACAGAGTGGTTCATTGGATAATAATCCAACCGGTCTCTCCATATTAACAACGTTAAAATGGTCAAAACTTCGATAGTCTGTGAGTTAACTATCAAAGAAAAACAAGTGTGCAAACAACGATATTATTTCAAGATGGAAATTATATCGAACAAACATCATTTCAACATTTATCTCCTTAGTTCATTTTTCATCTCCTGTTTCCCTATATTCAACATTTCTTATTTTATAGATTTAGAAAATATATGTTATTACCATTGGAAAACATTTCCATTTCCTTGTTTTCTATATTAGAAAACAATTCTGATACTTCGTTGGAAAACATTTCCAAAACTCAAACATTGGACTTAGACAGATGGTTAAACAAACCATCGCGATGCCAACTTAAACCATTTTACTTGTTAACTAAATCCACTTAACCACTTCACTCTCGAACCGTAACCATTTCTTAATTAAAACTGCAGTCAATCAAGTTAGGGTATAGCTACCTCTCAGACCTTAACTGAACAACACTTCTAACCTTGAAATAGGCAAAGTTCACTTTATATTTCTTTAACTAACTTCCTTACTTAACCTTTCTTTTGAATACTATATTCGATTAACTCCTTCACTTAACTCTATTCAATTAACTCCTTTGGATTAACTCTACTTGATTTACTCGATTTGATTTACTTTATTAACTTAACTCCTATCGAATAAACTATGTTCGATAACTCCTCTAACTCTATTCGAATAAAGTGTATTCGATTAACTCCTCAAACTCTATTCGAATAAACTATATTCGATTAACTCTTCTAACTCTATTTGAATAAACTATATTTGATTAACTCCTCTAACTCTATTCGAATAAACTATATTCGATTAACTCTTCTCTCGAATTCACTATATTCGATAACTCTACTCGATTAACTCCATTTGAATAACTCTAACTGGTTAACTATAACCGGTTGACTCTAATTGATTTATTCTAACTGGTCAACCTTAATTGATTTTACTTGGTTTGACTAACTCAATTTATTAACTCGACTGACTAATTCAACTCGATTAACCTCAATTGATTTTGCTTATCTCGATTTAACTGAACTAATCACTTTGATTAACTCGACTAATTCACTTTGTTTAACTTAACCAAATTCACTTTGATTTAACTTAACTAATCCACTTTGATTAACTTAACCAAATTACTTACTTTAACTCAACTAATTCACTTTGTTAACTTAACCAATTCACTTAGTTTAACTCAACTAATCCACTTTGTTTACTTAACCATTTCACTTAGTTTAACTCAACTAATCCACTTTGATTAAATCCTATTTGTTTAACAATAAATATTCCTTTATTCTATTTATTCCCTAAATAAATAAATCATTTAACTTTATTTATGCCCTAAATAATAAATTCTTTTACCTTTATTTATTTCCTAAATAAATAAATCCTTTTATATCTATTTGTAAATGGTTTACAAATATCCCTCTTTCTATTTGTTTTGACAATATTTTCCTTTATATATATTGTTTTACAAATACTTTCCATTATATTTGATTTCACAAATATATCTCCTATATATTTGTTTAACAATAAAATCCCTTTTTATTTGATTAACAAATATAATTCCTTTATATTTGATTTACAAATATAATTCTTTCATATTTGATTTACAAATATAATTCTTTTATTCAAAATCCTTTTTCTTTTATAACATAAAATCCATTGATTTTATATAAATAAATTATTTTCAAAATATACTTTGAAAATCCCTTTATCACATTCTGGTATTTCTTATGGTATTTAACACACCATATAACAACGATAAATATCGTCCAAACACACATAATCAACGTCAGATTATACATCACAATATATATATATATATATCACAGTAATATAAATGTTGAGCAATCCAGTTGGATTCCTCCAACCTGTTTCCCTGCATCACAAATGTTAGACAATACGATCAACATCGATTTCACTTTGATATGAATTATTCTGATAGCAGAATCAACATATAACTATTTAACGGTTTATATATATATACACATATACATATAAAATTTCCACTAACTGACTAGCAGTTCAATCAAACAGTCAACACACAGTCAAACAGACAATATTTAACAGTTCTAAAAATACAACATGAAATTATAAACTGTTCAGAGTTAGTGAGTTTTACTCACATTGACGCGTTAACCGTTAAATAATCGATTTGCGTTATTTGACTCAGTTGGACAATTTATTTCTCCATAAATTGTAACGAGCTCGGATTCACTCCCAGTCAGCTTCATTGTGAAGCTCTCGTCCATACGATCCCAACGCAACTTGTTTCACTGAATTTCGTTTATGTAAGACGAAGTTATGTCAATTCAAGTCAACGTACATTTAAATTAAAATAAAACTTGAAACTTTAAATTCCCATTGGGCTTCACCTTATATTCCGAGGCCCACTACCCTTCAGCCCAACCCGCCTCTGCTTCATCTTCCCCAAATCTGAATTTGCCGTGACCTGCTCCATAGCCGACAGCCATTCCTCCCACTTCCCCTTCAAACTGTGCCTTCACCACTTAACTACAAATCAAACCAAAAATCCCAAAATTCCCGTCATGATTTCCTCTCCAACTTGATCCCAAAATCACACAACTCAGTGGCGGTTTCCCATTTGCGTCGAGCAGACCTGGACAGAAACTCGCGTCACCTCTTTGCACCGAATCCATCAAAAACTGGCGAATAGGTTCTAAATCACTCCCTGATCCTAAAAACGACCTTCAATCGATGCACTGGAGCTTCTATACCTCTCGAGACCTAACCCTAGCCTCACGGTGTAAATATGAAACCCCAAAAACGAGTGTCGAACTCATGGTTGCGGGTACAGAAACGAAGAGAACCTCATGCTGAACTCAACAACACTTGTATTTGATTTTATAGAGTTTGATTTGAATTCTTACGAATTTTCAAAGAAGAAGATTTCTTGTTTAGGAAAAACTGATGGAGGCGGATTGTAGTTTGACCGTGGAAGGTAAAAGTTAGGTTTAGAAATTTGATTTTAGGGTATTTATAAGCTTGATAAATATCTAGATATTTTCGTAGAAGGAATATTCCCGGTATATTCTCCGTTGTAAATTCGTTTTTGACTTCTAAAAATTCGTGTGATCACACACGATACCCAAAAATCACGAAACTGGACATGCTGCTACAGTTTGACATTACGGTCCCAACGAAACTGGTTTCGTCGAATTCTGACTCCGTTTGCTCACACAGCGTATTTTTAACTGTCGAAATACTGACTGTTTTTCACTCTAAAAATCCGTACGGCCACACAGTGACTCTAAAAATCACGGAACTGGAAATATCACAACTATTGCGAATCCAAAAAAATTGGTTTCGTCGAATTCTAAGGTCGTATGAAAAACTGGCTATTTTTAAAGCTCTGGATGACCCATTTAAATATATAAATATAATTAAATTAAATATTTATAAATAATTATTATCGTATATATTCACAGTGCAATACCATACAACTCCAATATATTTCTAACTGAATTTACAGCTTGATATTTAGATCCTGATTAAATCGATATTCGATTTATAATTAAATTCCTTTTTAAAATATAAATAATTCCTTTATAAATTATAAAGGAATTCCATAACGACTTTTCTAAAATTTGATTTGGACATATCTCAAAATCTACACGACGAATTCCCAATTTTTCTCTTCCAGTAGAAAGATATAATCCACCAGCTCCACACGTTTCTTGTTTCATAGAAATCCGGCTTAAAACGAATCCTATACATTCAGTTGAAGTTCGAATCGCCAATTTACGAACTGCAGCGCCATTTCAAGCACGTTTTTAATTATAATATAATTATACGTTTGAACTGTCGTTATTAAATATATTCGTTATTCAAATTAAATTCTAAACTGAATATATATATTTTGAATTGCCCATTTCACACTATATCGCCATTTCCGCCAATTCTGATTATTTCAGAATTAAATATATTATTTAATTTATTATTTTAATTAAATATTCACTAAAATTTAATTAACGACGATTAAATTCCCTAAATCACTATTTATATAATTTAATAAATTAATTATAATACCTCTGACAGTGCGGGTCAATACAAAGCTCCTATAGGAAGTGGACATTCCGGTAAACTACCCTACTCCATTAACGTTATGACTAGGCCACTTTAGATAAGGAGGACCCATAGACCACTTCGAATCTAATAAGGGAGGGTCCCATGACTTTGGCCCAAATCTAAGGAATAAACCTTAGGAATGGGCCTAGTCCTAACCACTTAAGACCCAATCTAGAAAAGAAGAAAATAATCCACTTAAGACCTTTTCAAGGCGGGTAGTAAGTAAGCCTACCTATTTACACACATAATAGTTATATATATACACATTAGACCTCTCACATTAAACCGACTACTTGTAGATGCTGGATGCGCTGAGCGGTTCCGGGCAGAATTCTACGATAAGTGGGCTTAATCTCGTGTCATGATGTACTAAGATTAATGGCTTATAGCACCCAGAGATCTCACATTAGCCAAACTCACTTATGGTTGTTGTATTTGTTGGTTGGTTCTGGAAGACTTCTACCACAAATGATAGCTAACCTCATGTCTATGTGTCATTATTTAATATATATATATATATATATATATATATAAGCCACTTATACACATACACAAGCAATAATTCATATGGGATACAAATTTCTAATCATATGCTAATGTTTTTGTTATGCCATAATTACATTTGATTATGTTGATTACGCTATATAAATATATAATTTAATACGTACTATAAACGCTAATTTTCGTTCGAATTAAGAAATGTTCAAATGGTGAATTTTGTCAGTCCTATTCACATAAAAGGTATACAAGCCTAATTGCCATATTAAGCCACTCAATTCATGGCATAATTAATAATAATCAACAAATGAGAAAAACATTAACATAGATTATTCAAACTTGTATCCTAGGCTTGTTAAAATTATTTAGATAATGAAAGAGAAACAAGGTGTTATGTACATACATATATCTTCTACGCGCATATATACATATATACATATATACATAAACTTATGTTTAAACTAAATTCACCCTTTTTCTCTGTTGCACGTAAAAATGTTAACATTTGATTATTTCAAATATGAATACGTTCAAATTCTTCATTTGTGAATGGAGATCTAAACCTTTCTAAATAATGAAACGGAACCAAATCTTAACCCTTTTACACCACACAACTTTAAAATTAAAAGGGGGGAATCCATTTAAACAAAAGCAAAATCACCCAATTATTCCTTAAATGTAACACAAATAATTCACAAACCAAAATTATTGATTGACAACTTTACAATAAATAAAGATAGAAGATTTGGGGGTTTTATTATGATGTTCTCGTGAAAACCCAAGCCTCCTTAGGCACACAAATCAATATGAAATATACAAAACATTAGATTTAGTTTAAACAAGTACTATTTCCGCTCACAGTTACTGAGGCAAAGGAAATAACACTTATTTGAATGCTATAAATGTCGTTTGAGACGACCCCAAACCCCGTACTGACGGCGGCAAGGGTAGCCCTTGGAATATAACACAAAAACAGATAATAGTAGAACAGAAATAAATAAATACACCAGATAATGCATAATAGAATATACTGGATAAACGTAATCATCAGAGTTACACAGTATACAGGATCATACTTAGTACAAATACAGTTCAGCTATACATATATGTCAACAGCGGAAAACAAACATAATGTACAATAAGATCTAAACAGCATAAAAAGAGATAAATAATAGAATCCATCTTCAGCTCCAGCTATCCAGAAAGAGCCAGCTAAAACCTGAATACAAGGCTGCCCGTGTAGAAAGAGGGGCACCCGAGTTTGAAAGTGAAACAAACTATGAGTCAGTCATAGGACTGGTATGAGAAATCTACTCAACACATTTAAAATATGGCTAATCACAGGACCACGCCACTTTCGTGGAACGGGTTTTGAGTTGACCCCAAACCCCGTACTGACGGCGGCAAGGGTAATCCGTGGAATATAACACAGAAACAGATAATAGCAGAACAGAAATAAATAAATACACCAGATAATGAACAATAGAATATACTGGATAAGAGTAATCATCAGAGTTACACAGTATACCGGATCAAACTTAGTACAAAAACAGTTCAGCTATACATAAATGTCTACAGCGGAAAACAAACAAAATATGTACAATAGGAGCTGAACAGCATAAAAAGAGATAAATGATAGAATCCATCTTCAGCTCCAGCTACCCAGAAAGAACCAGCTAAACCTGAATACAAGGCTGCCCGTGTAGAAAAAGGGGCACCCGAGTTTGAAAGTGAAACAAACTATGAGTCAATCATGGAACTAGTATGAGAAATCTACTCAACACATTTATAATATGGCTAATGACAGGACCACGCCACTTTCGTGGAACGGGTTTACTCCATTGGATTGCCAGTGCTTTAAAACAAATCTTTCTTTTAAACATCGCTATGCTTTTTATAAAAATGAAGCTATTATAAGACTCAGTTCCCATCACACAATGCAACGCAAACCGGAGGATAGAGTTTTTACCTTAAACGGCCAAAATATGCTTGATACGAATAAAACAAAGGCATTTGATATTATTGCTAGTGTTTATATGTTTTGAAAACAATTTCAAATCATAACTATCAATCATAGACGGCATGGGTACAATATATCATGTCGCCATATATATATATATACAATCAAAACCGCACTGTCACGTATTTGGAAATTGGATTTCCGTCATGAACCAAGGCAAAAGAAAGTCCTTACCGAATTCGTGACTCTCTAGCCCGAGCCACAGGCATGTACTCAGTCAAGCCTTTGGAGCGATAGCGCTGGTCCACCGATGTGGATTAAAATGCCTGCAAAATACGTTTCCCTGCCCTTTGGGGCGTAAACGAGCCAACGAATGACTCCATCGGACCCGGATCGTCCGATCTAACCAAGGCGCCTCGCAACAGCAACAACCACATAGGTGAAAAGTATATAAATGTCAGGGCTGGTAGGTCACTGACACCACCCTAGCTAGAAAGAAAAACATGCCCTCCCTGAGGTCCTTCTCCCGTTTCTTGTTCATACCGGGGTGTGAGGCTCGCGAATTCACATTATAGACAAAGCTACGCCACACAGGCGGTGCTTTGATCATCACCACAAGACTTTGCTTTTCAACAGAAGCCCTGATCACTGCATCTTAGCATGCCACACAGGCAATTCATGCCATGCGACTGATGCCCATCGATATACAACCTCTGAGCTCGTGCGTTTCAGAGAAGGGCGTTAAGCAAAAGAATAAATTCTCCGCCGCCAAACAGATGTATATTTAATAGAGATCAATCAACACAGAATAAAATCCAATGTCGGACACACAGTCCATTCACAAGTCCATTCTAGGTCTGAACGAAACCGGAGGCACTAAATACCTCGCAAACCCATCGATCACCACGTACGTCTGGACGATCACCACTCATTATCCATATTTCGGGATGCCTCCCAATCAGGACCTCGGTTACCATCCAAACGAGGTGAAGATCTCCGGTCTTCGACCATCGTCTTCATCTTCGATTTATTATCGTTGATTCAGTTATTCAGAATGGGAAAAACCTGGTCTTTCTGAGCAACTCGCGTATATAATAAACAAGTGTAACACTAACATCTGCACGCATCATTTCAATTCATTAGTCAGTAACCGTCAATCAGTAAGAGAACGATTTGCCAAATATTAACCCCGAAGGCCGAAACCAACATCAGATCAACACCCAGGAAACCATTCGACTTAGCCAACTTTCAGTTAATTTCTAAATCACATCCATATTGTTTATAATATTTTATAAGGATTTATCGCTATTTTTATTTATTTTAAAATAGCCAATTTATTCAAAACGACGCTTCGGGCCATAACGCGACCATGGCGCTGTTTTTCTTCAGATTTTATTTACACATATCTCATAATCTAATAGTTGGATCTTCACAAAATTTACATCATTATAAAGATCTTTTCGAAACGAATCCAATGGTTCCAGTTTCGGGAAAATCCGACGGTCGGATCTCCCGGTACAATCGTTTGAAGTTTCGATTTCAAAATACGAACTGCAGCTTTGTTATTCGATTAAATATAATTATATTTATATATATAATCGATTCTGGCGCTGTTTTTCTTCAGATTTGAATTAAACATTCCAGACAATCCAACCGTTGGATTTTTACAAAGTTGGTGCCGTTGGAAAGATTTTTCCAAAGCGAACCCAACGGTTGCGATTTCAGGAAAATCCGATGGTCGGATATCCTGGTATAATCGTTTGAAATCACGGTTTCAAAATACGAACTGCACTGCCACGTTTCGTTTTAATTTTATTTATATTTATATAATTATATAAATATAGTTCATTCAATAATTCCTATATTGTTTCCACTTCTAATATTTCACTAACGCCTTTAAATTTTGGAAAATTTCGCCATAACCTCCTTTGTACGGGACGGGCTGGGAAAATTTCCAAATAGCCACACGGCGTCTCATGTCAAAAAGAAAAAGCCAAGCGGCTAGCCAACAGGCTCATAAAATCATCACCCAAACAAAACAGTAAATGTGTACCTATTTGTGGGGCACAAAAATTTTATTCCTCTTCTCTAGCCCCTTTTCTATAACCTGTTCAAATAAATATGCATGTACAGATATACAGTTCTTATCACTTATCATTTTCCATTCAACTTCGTATTTGATTCCATTTGGTTTAAAAGCACCATCCATTCTGATGTTGCATGCATAGGCAAAGTCATATCATTAGCTAATTAATGAATATTTCAACTCATGCATATTTATTTGAACGAGTGGCTATTTTTAACACTTCACATTTCAACAATTCAGGAATATAATTAGAACGTGATTTTTATTGTAAAAAAATTCATTTCAAAACACTATTATTTTATATAGTGTATATAAGTGATAAAAATAGGATTTTTATTGTAAAACAATTTATTTTAAAACAAGGTCATTTTACATAGCTCATATAGATGATAAAAAGGTGATTTTTATTATAAAACAATTTATTTCAAAATGTGAATACCATTCAACACATGAATTTCAATTCAACGAATGAATATCAATTCAACACATGAAGGTTTTCTATAGTTTCTATATATAGATAAAAGTGTGATTTTTATATTTAAAACACGAATACCATTCAACACATGAATTTCTAATCAACGAATGAATATCGATTCAACACATGAAGGTTTTCTATTCAACGAATAAATATAGTTTCAGCAAATGAAAATAATTCAAACACATGAATATTATTCAAAATTTCGGCAGCATAACGGAAGGGTAGTTAAAACCGGGACCGTCCCTAGTACGGCTCCTCGCTCTACCTTAAAACCTTGCGGTTTTTGACAATGGGAATCATGCATGTAGTTCGCACGCAGGCGGCATGTATATATTTATTTCATTTCCACAAACTAATCCTATGTGGTTTCAACCAAATATTTCTCAACCACAAACGGGTATTTTTCAACCACAATCAATCAATATCAACCACAAGCAATCCCAAACAACCATTCGCTATCAATCAATTTTCACACCAATCACAACCAATAAATATCGCTCATGGTTTGTGGACGAGGGGCGTATATATATATATATATATATATATATATATATATATATATATATATATATATATATATATATATATAGCAATTCACTTCTATTTCAACACATATATAATTTTTACAACGCATATATAACTTATACATCGAACATACAACTTATACAACGCTTATACAAGAGGTGTACAACGCTTATATAACTCATACATCGACTATATAATTTATACATCGTCATTTTCCATATTGTTTATAAATTAGAAATCTCACATTGGGTTCCACTCCACCAAAAATAGCAGAAGGCTCAGAAAAATATGCGGTCTCTTCTAAAATGCAGAAGACGTCCACACGAGTCCACTGTTTCTTGTTTCACTGAATTTCGACCACAAAGCAAAAAGATATGATTTTTCAAAGTTTGCAACGGTTTTGAACTGTTAAAATCAGTTTTTAAATTAAACAGCCGTTACCTTTCAGAAATCTTCAAAACTAGTTTTGAATTTTTCGATCAATCCATGCAATGGTTCCACGATCGGGTTGCGCGGGGTCGAAGGCCTACGTGAGGCTCACGTGCGCCAGGGAGGAGGGCCAACTCGGTGGGCCCCAGCGGTCGTGGCGGCGGTTTCAACGTCGAAACTTCACGGAGGTGATTCGGCCGATTTACACAACTATAATTGCTGCTCCTTATATGGATTTGAAGATCTCTCTGAGCTCTACAAAATCCTCAACAGGAGGAAGGCATAATTTTGCTTGTAGGAGGAGGAACAGAGGAGAGAAGGCACGAGCAGTTTCCGCTGTAAATCGTTTATCGGGGAGAGAGAAGCGGGGGGGCGGGGGTCTGACGTGGACGAGTAGTTTTTTTTTTTTATAAAGTTTAAAAATCCGAAAATACCCCTTGCCTCTTGCGAACCCCAATCCAAACCCAACGACTGTCGTCCCTAGCGTTTTACCCCCATTCCGAACACAATGGGATATGTTTCGTAGGCTCATTCGACTGTTTCAGTCAGTTTTCCTTCAAATTAAAATATATTACATTCAATATTCAATTTGAACGTACATTTCAATTTGCCAGGGGCCCAAACTGATTCGAAAAATTCCAGAAAAATAAATCTAGCTATGTTTTGACGATACGTCCCCAACAAAACTAGTTTCGTCGAATTCTGAGACCGTTTGCAAAAAGGCCCATTTCTGGTCGATCCAATTTAACTGTAATTGACCAGAACACGTTTTCCTTTGCCACGCTCACATACTAGCTTTAAAAATCATGAAATTTGAAACCTATCGATAACTTCACATCCCGGATCTAACAAAAGTGGTTTCATCGAATTCCGAGGTCGTATGCAAAATGGCTAATTTCACGGGCTATATAAATTCCATAGCGACCTTTCTGAAAATTCATTTGGCCATAACTTTTGCTTTCCGCTATGAAAATTCGATTTTTCACATTCGGTAGAAAGGTATTCACTAACAGATTTAAATACTTTTGGTTTCACTAAAATCCATTTTGTTTTGCACCCGGTACAGTCCGACAAAGTTGGAATTCAACTTTTGAAACTGCAGCGCCATTTCAGGCCTTGTTTATAATTAAAATTAATTATATTCATTTTCAATTGTCGATTCAAACTCACTTTTCATTGCCATTATTTAAAATATTTATTTTAAATATTTAAAATCCATTATTTTAGCCAATTTAAAAATTTTAAATTGGTTTAGATTTTCTGGGTCGTTACAATCTCCCCCACTTAAAACTTTTCATCCCCGAAAAGGAACAAAGTCGAAAGTGGTTTGATTATTCAATTCTACGTTCGATCTGGCTTCAATTCTCTAACTTTTCAGTTTCTGAGAATTTTCAAATTCTTCAAAAATTTGGCTAACACCCGGAATTTTTGAAAAATTTCGCTATAACCTCCTTTGTACGGAGAGAGGTTAGGAAATTTATTGGGCCGTATTAGGTACCCAATAAATCCTAATAAGCATCCACATATTTATAGTGATATATTCTGGTGTTTACAGGGGAGCATGTACTGATAATAACTCCGGAGAATAAATTCTCGTCACCCTGCCCCGTGTGGGAAATAAATAGTCCATGTGTCGTATCTAATAACTAGAGAGACGTGATTATTGTCAACTCCAGACCCGTGTGGGGTTTTTATTTATCTGGCAATTTAATCGTTACAATTTAAATAGTCCATATCAGTCATCAGTTCAACCTGTAAAATATAGTCATCGCCATACAAGCCTCTCGCTCATATGGTAAATCTTCCACCTCGTCACACAAGCTCCAAATGCTTATGTGGGATATGATGAAGTATGCCTATCTTCTGAAGTATGCCATGTAATGTAGTTCAAAATTAATTGTTACTATCCTATGGCGACGTTTATTATTTCACACAGAAAAACCAGCATTCCGCATCCAATGGCATTCACAGGAGTTGATATAATAATATTTCGCATCCAACTCATTAAGGTTTACCTATTTGTTGGGCACGCAAATAAAATATTTACTCAACAGCTAATCCATTTACCTGTTCAAACATACATAATGCACAAGTATATATATTTCCATCTATTTTTAAATCATTCAATGTGTGATTTAAATGAATAAATTCTACCATTATTCTATTGTTAATTAAATTAACTATCGTTTCAATAATTTAATTAATCTAATCTACTATCACACAACACAAACAACAATCAAATTGTTTTTATTTTTTTTTCTAAAATATACTAATCAATTCCTATATTCCTTTCAAATCATTCTGACTATAGAATTAAAAGTGCACATCCATGGAAAGAAAATAACAACAGAATAGAGAAATGATTGGTAATGCAAAGTAGGGTAAATGTACCTTGCACCGGAGTCAATCAGAGATATCTACTCGGCATCAAGGATAAGCTTTCTGAATGCTCTCTCAGTTTCCCAAGTACATTCTCGTAGATCTCCACTCCATTGCACTTTGACTAAGTGAACCTTCTTGTTCCTCAGTTCTTTGATTTCTTTGCCGATGATCTTTAGCGGCTCTCTTTACACAGCTAGTTCTGGAGTAATTTCAATATCCTGTTGAGCTGCTTCTTCCATGATCAAGTCTGGATCATGAACGTGCTTTCGAAGTTGAGATATATGAAATACATCATGGACTCCAGGCAACCAATCTGGCAATTTAACCCTATAAGCGAGAGTTCCGATCCGTTCCAGAATAGGAAACGGACCAATGAATTTGGGTGCCAACTTGCCAGTTTTACCGAACCGGATAACTCCTCTAATCGGCAATACTTTCAAATATACATAGTCGCCAATAGCAAAGGATATATCTCTTCTTCTCCTATCGGCATAGCTCTTTTGTCGGCTTTGAGCGGCGAGTAACCGCTTCTTAATAAAATCGACTTTGTCGGCAGCTACTCGGATCATATCAGGACCCAACACAAGTCTATTTCCGGGTTCGACCCAACAAGCAGGAGATCGTCACGGTCTACCGTACAATGCTTCGAATGGCGACATTGTCAGACTCGCCTGGTAGCTGTTATTATAAGAGAATTCAGCCAAATGCAGATGGTCTTCCCAGGATCCACCGAAATCTATAACACAAGCCCGCAACATATCTTCTAAAATACGATTCACCCTCTCAGTCTGACCGTCTGTCTGAGGATGATAAGCGGTTCTTAAGTACAACTTCGTTCCCAGCTCGACATGAAATGCTTCCCAGAATTTTCTAGTGAATATTGTATCTCTATCACTGACTATACTGAGCGACACTCCATGCAGCCTAACTATTTCCTTGAAGTATATCTGCACCAGACTCTGAGCAGTTCTGTTTGATCTGACAGGCATGAAATGGGCGGTCTTCGTGAAGCGATCTACGATCACCCAAATACTGTCATTCCCTTTTCTGGTTCTGGGCAGACCATCAATGAAATCCATAGAAATATGTTCCCACTTCCAACCAGGAACTTCTAGCGGTTGTAACAATCCAGCCAATTTCTGTTGGTCGCTTTTGACTCGCTGGCAAGTACGGCATTGGCTAACATATAAGGAAATGTCCCTTTTCATCGACTTCCACCAGAAAGTGCGTTTGATGTCATTATACATTTTGCTTACTCCTGGATGGATACTGAGTTTTGACTTGTGGCATTCATCCAGTACTTCCTTTCGAAGCTCAGGAATGTTAGGGACACAGATTCGACCTTTGAGCCTTAAAATCCCATAATTATCTACTTGAAAACTCGAGGGTTCGCCTTGTTGAATTATCTCTCCGATCTTCTGAATGAAGTGATCATCCTTGTGAAGAGCAGATATTTTATCTATCAGTGAAGTCGTGATAATAAAACTGGCGATCATTTCATTCTTTCGGCTTAACGCATCGGCCACGACATTGGCTTTCCCTAGAGTGTATATAATTTCAAAGTCATATGCTGCAAGAAACTCCAGCCAACGTTGCTGCCTCAGATTCAGGTCCTTCTGGGTGAACAGATACTTTAGCGACTGGTGATCTGTAAACAGTTCAAATCTCTCACCCAGAAGATAGTGTCTCCAGATTTTCAAGGCGAATACTATAGCCAATAACTCAAGATCATGAGTGACATAGTTTTTCTCGTGCGGCTTCAGCTGACGGCTAGCATAAGCAATCACTTGGCCCCTCTGCATTAATACTACGCCAAGGCCTTCTCTAGAAGCATCAGTCCGGACTTTTAAATCTTGATTGCCATTGATGATGGTTAACACTGGAGCAGTCGTTAATCTTAACTTTAGTTCTTCAAAAGCCTCCTCACTTTCTGGAGTCCATTTGAATTTAGAGTGCTTCTTAGTAAGCTTCGTTAAGTGGTCAGATATCTTTGAAAAGTTTTTAACAAACTTCCGGTAATAACTAGCCAATCCGAGAAAACTGCGGACTTCGGTGGGGGTGCTAGGCTGCTTACAGTTTTGAATAGCTGTGATTTTACTTGGATCCACAGCGATTCCTTCTTTCGATACGACGTGGCCCAGAAATTTCACTTCATCTTGCCAGAATATACATTTGGATATTTTGGCTTTTAATACATTCCTTCTGAGGATTTCCGGAACCTGTTCCAAATGCTCTTCATGTTCGGCCTTCAATTTAGAGAAGATTAGAATATCGTCAATAAAAACTAGAACAAATTTATTCAATACTCATCTGAATACTCTGTTCATCAGATCGACGAAATAGGCTGGAGCATTACATAAGCCGAATGGCATTATTAACCACTCGTAGAATAAGTCGGGACCTCTGAATGTTGTCATTGGAACACACTCTTCGGCAATTCGAATTTGATGGAAACCTGTAGCTAGGTCCATTCGTGAAAATACTTGTGCGCCATTTAATCGATCCAACAAATCATCAATCCGCGGCAATGAATATTTGTTCTTTATTGTCTGTTTGTTCAGATCACGATAATCCACACATAGACGTAGAGTACCGTCAGATTTCGGGACAAAGACCACTGTTGCACCCCAATCAGAGAAACAAGGCCTGATCATACCCTTCCATACTAGCTGTCGTGTTTGATTGTCTAATTCCTCCTTCTCTTTCAAGGACATTCTTCGAATAGCGTGAACTACCGGCCTTGCATTCGGAATCAAAGCAATCTTGAAATCTATTTCTCTCTGCGGAGGTAAGCGAACCACTTCTTCAAACACATCCGCATAATTTTAGACGACGGGAATATCTTTGATGAGGTCGGGAATATTCTCTATGACTTCTGGGATATTTTCTATTTGAACTGGAGAAACATCGAGAGCTGACCACAAATCTTTTCTATTTGAAGTCGGACCTTCACATGGTATGGTTATATAATTCCCCGATTGGGCCTTTGCTTTAACCACTCTCTCAGCGCATCTAACCTCCGCTTCATATTTGGTTAGCCAATCCAATCCCAGAATAAGATCGAATTCATTAAAATTCATGACGATAGAGATAATAGGGAATTTATAGCAAGAAAAAGAGACAGGTACTGCACAAATCCAACTGAGATTGATGGAACCCCAACTGGATTTTGGGCAGTCATTGGCTCTTTGAGCTTCTTCAAATTCAAATCTAGTTTCTTGACTGCACTGTTTGCAATAAAGCTTCGTGACGCGCCTGTGTCAAACAGTACTTTAACTGGAATGTTCTTGACATTGAGTGTGCCTTCTAAAACATCAGACCTCCTTTGCTTATCTGAGGGCTCAGAAGTTTCTGCTACTTCATTCATATGTACTGCCTCAGATTTCTTTGAGAGTTGACACTCCCGTGCAATATGACCTGCTTGACGACACTTATGGCATCTCCTTTCCCCATGTGGGTTCTTTAGTTTCATAGTGCGCTTATATCCACTCTTGATCTGTTTCTCTAAAGATCGGCAACTTATCGAGAAATGTCCTCGCCTATTGCAGTTATTCCATAAGGCGGTCGTTACGGGTTCTTTCCCAGATTCAGCCCTTTTTCTCTTGGCACTGGGCACCTTATTGACCTCAGACCTCGTACTGGCTCCAGCAATATCAGTTTCCGACTCTGCTTTGTCACTAGAACTGACTTCTTCTTCGTCGCGTAACATTCCTTTCTTATGGAGATCTTCATACTGATAAGCAATGTATATCATTTCTAAAAAAGGAAGCTTCACATTCCTCATCACACTATTCTGATATCTCCTTTGCAGGCCATGAATAAATCTAAGATTTTTCCTCTTTGGATCTTGAATCAGATGAGGAGCAAAGGGAGCAAGTTCGTTGAATTTCTTATGATATTCTGCGATGGTCATATCACCTTGTATCAGATAAGAAAATTCATCACATAATCGCTCCGTCGCTTTAGGAGGAGTAAATCTTTCCAGGAAAATCTCTTTGAATCTGTCCCAGGTGATATCACCTTCTGGATTATCTTTGATGATTGTATCCCACCAGATTAAAGCTTCTTCTTTGAGCGCCCAAGATGCTACTAACCGTTTCTGGTCATCCCTCAGCTGGATACGCTCAAAGATTCTTTCGACAGAACTCATCCAAGCTTGAGTTTGAATTATAGATTCATTGCCCGAGAACTATGCTCCGTTCAGATTTCGATATCTCTTTAATAGAGCATCTAGATCGAGTTATGTATTTCTCCTGTTTCTGAAACTCATTTTTCTAGTACTTCTGCAATCAGCAGATCAAGTGTCAGGTCACAGAAAAGGTATTTTTAAAATATATAAACACATACTTCAAATGTAAATGTGTCTATCGAGGTGTAATTTCATTCTGCTTTACTTATACTAGGATATTGCTGGTCCTATCTGTATAGACTTACCCGTCCTAGAACACTACTGGTTCTATTTCTGACAAGTTCGTTCAAATGTTATATTCCAGAACTAAGCTTAACCAAAGATCTAATACCAAATGAGACGACCCCAAATCCCGTACTGATGGCGGCAAGGGTAATCCGTGGAATATAACACAGAAACATATAATAGCAGAACAGAAATAAATAAATACACCAGATAATGAACAATAGAATATACTGGATAAGAGTAATCATCAGAGTTACACAGTATACCAGATCATACTTAGTACAAATACAGTTCAGCTATACATAAATGTCTACAGCGGAAAACAAACAAAATATGTACAATAGGAGTTGAACAACATAAAAAGAGATAAATGATAGAATCCATCTTCAGCTCCAGCTATCCAGAAAGAACCAGCTAAACATGAATACAAGGCTGCCCGTGTAGAAAAAGGGGCAGCCGAGTTTGAAAGTGAAACAAACTACGACTCAGTCATGGGACTGGTATGAGAAATCTACTCAACACATTTATAATATGGCTAATGACAGGACCACACCACTTTCGTGGAACGGGTTTACTACATTGGATTGCCGGTGCTTTAAAACAAATCCTTCTTTTAAACATCGCTATGCTTTTAATAAAAATGAAGCCGTTATAAGACTCAGTCCCCATCACAAAATGCAACACAAACCGGAAGAGTTTTTACCTTATAACGGCCAAAATATGCTTGATACGAATAAAACAAAGGCATTTGATATTATTGCTAGTGTTTATATGTTTTGAAAACAATTTCAAATCATAACTATCAATCATAGAAGGCATGGGTACCATATATCATGTCGCCATATATATATATATATACAATCAAAACCGCACAGTCACGTATTTGGAAATTGGATTTCCGTCATGAACCAAGGCAAAAGATTGTCCTTACCGAATTCGTGACTCTCTAGCCCGAGCCACAGGCAAGTACTCAGTCAAGCCTTTGGAGCATTAGGGCCGGTCCACCGATGTGGATTAAAATGCCTGAACAATACGTTTTCCCGCCCTTTGGGGCGTAAACGAGCCAACGAATGACTCCATCGGACCCGGATCGTCCGATCTAACCGAGGCGCCTCGCAACAGCAACAACCACACAGGTGAAAAGTATATAAATGTCAGGGCTGGTAGGTCACTGACACCACCCTAGCTAGAAAGAAACGCATGCCCTCCCTGAGGTCCTTCTCCCGTTTCTGGTTCATACCGGGGTGTGAGGCTCGCGAATTCACATTATACACAAAGCTACGCCACACAGGCGGTGCTTTGATCATCACCACAAGACTTTGCTTTTCAACAGAAGCCCTGATCACTGCATCTTAGCATGCCACACAAGCAATTCATGCCATGCGACTGATGCCCATCGATATACAACCTCTGAGCTCGTGCGTTTCAGAGAAGGGCGTTAAGCAAAAGAATAAATTCTCCGCCGCCAAACAGATGTATATTTAATAGAGATCAATCAACACAGAATAAAATCCAATGTCAGACACAAAGTCCATTCACAAGTCCGTTCTGGGTCTGAACGAAACCGGAGGCACTAAATACCTCGCAAACCCATCGATCACCACGTCTGGACGATCACCACTCATTATCCATATTTCGGGATGCCTCCCAATCAGGACCTTGGTTACCATCCAAACGAGGTGAAGATCTCCGGTCTTCGACCATCGTCTTCATCTTCGATTTATTATCGTCGATTCAGTTATTCAGAATGGGATAAACCCGGTCTTTCTGAGCAACTCGCGTATATAATAAACAAGTGCAACACTAACATCTACACGCATCATTTCAATTCATTAGTCACTAACCGTCAATAAGTAAGAGAACGATTTCCCAAATATTAACCCCGAAGGCCGAAACCAACATCAGATCAACACCCAGGAAACCATTCGACTTAACCAACCTTCAGTTAATTTTTAAATCACATCCATATTGTTTATAATATTTTATAACGATTTATCGCTATTTTTATTTATTTTAAAATAGCCAATTTATTCAAAACGACGCTTCGGGCCATAACGCGACCGTGGGGCTGTTTTTCTTCAGATTTGATTTACACATATATGACAATCTAACCGTTGGATCTTCACAAAATTTATATCATTAGAAAGATCTTTTCGAAACGAATCCAACGGTTCCAGTTTCGGGAAAATCCGACGGTCGGATCTCCCGGTACAATCGTTTGAATTTTCGATTTCAAAATACGAACTGCAGCGTTGTTATTCAATTAAATATAATTATATTTATATATATATAAATATAATCGATTCTGGCGCTTTTTTCTTCAGATTTGAATTAAACATTCCAGACAATCCAACCGTTGGATTTTTACAAAGTTTTGTGCCGTTGGAAAGATTTTTCCACAGCGAACCCAACGGTTGCGATTTCAGGAAAATCCGATGGTCGGATCTCCCGGTATAATCATTTGAAATCACAGTTTCAAAATACGAACTGCACGGCCACGTTTCGTTTTAATTTTATTTATATTTATATAATTATATAAATATTGTTCATTCAAAAATTCCTATATTGTTTCCACTTCTAATATTTCACTAACGCCTTTAAATTTTGGAAAATTTCGCCATAACCTCCTTTGTACGGGAGGTGCTGGGAAAATTCCCAAATAGCCACATGGCGTCTCATGTCAAAAAGAAAAAGAAAAAGCCAAGCAGCTAGCCAACAGGCTCATAAAATCATCACCCAAACAAAACAGTAAATGTGTACCTATTTGTCGGGCACAAAAATTTTATTCTTCTCTAGCCCCTTTGCTATAACCTGTTCAAATAAATATGCATGTACAGATATACAGTTCTTATCACTTATCATTTTCCATTCAACTTCATATTTGATTCCATTTGGTTTAAAAGCACCATTCATTCTAATGTTGTATGCATAGGCAAAGTCATATCATTAGCTAATTAATGAATATTTCAACTCATGCATATTTATTTGAACGAGTGGCTATTTTTAATACTTCACATTTCAACAATTCAGGTATATAATTAGAACGTGATTTTTATTGTAAAACAATTCATTTCAAAACACTATTATTTTATATAGTGTATATAAGTGATAAAAATAGGATTTTTATTGTAAAACAATTTATTTTAAAACAAGGTCATTTTACATAGCTCATATAGATGATAAAAAGGTGATTTTTATTATAAAACAATTTATTTCAAAATGTGAATACCATTCAACACATGAATTTCAATTCAACGAATGAATATCGATTCAACACATGAAGGTTTTCTATAGTTTCTATATATAGATAAAATTGTGATTTTTATATTTAAAACACGAATACCATTCAACACATGAATTTCTAATCAACGAATGAATATCGATTCAACACATGAAGGTTTTCTATAGTTTCTATATATAGATAAAAATGTGATTTTTATATTTAAAACACGAATACCATTCAACACATGAATTTCTAATCAACGAATGAATATCGATTCAACACATGAAGGTTTTCTATTCAACGAATAAATATAGTTTCATCAAATGAAAATAATTCAAACACATGAATATTATCCAAAATTTCGGCAGCATAACGGCAGGGTAGTTAAAACCGGGACCGTCCCTAGTACGGCTCCTCGGTCTACCTTAAAACCTCGCAGTTTTTGACAATGGGAATCATGCATCTAGTTCGCATGCAGGCGGCATGTATATATTTATTTCATTTCCACAAACTTATCCTATGTGGTTTCAACCAAATATTTCTCAACCACAAACGTGTATTTTTCAACCACAATCAATCAATATCAACCACAAACAATCCCAAACAACCATTCGCTATCAATCAATTTTCACACCAATCACAACCAATAAATATCGTCCATGGTTTGTGGACGAGGGACGTGTGTATATATATATATATATACATACATATATATATATATACATATATATATATAGCAATTCACTTCTATTTCAACACATATATAATTTTTACAACGCATATATAACTTATACATCGAACATACAACTTATACAACGCTTATACAAGAGGTGTACAACGCTTATATAACTCATACATCGACTATATAATTTATACATCGTCGTTTTCCATATTGTTTATAAATTAGAAATCTCACATTGGGTTCCACTCCACCAAAAATAGAAGAAGGCTAAGAAAAGTATGCGGTCTCTTCTAAAATGCAGAAGACATCCACACGAGTCCACTGTTTCTTGTTTCACTGAATTTCGACCACAAAGCAAAAAGATATGATTTTTCAAAGTTTGCAACGGTTTTAAACTGTTAAAATCAGTTTTTAAATTAAACAGCCGTTACCTTTCAGAAATCTTCAAAACTAGGTTTGAATTTTTCGATCAATCCATGCAATGGTTCCACGATCGGGTTGCGCAGGGTCGAAGGCCTACGTGAGGCGCACGTGCGCCAGGGAGGAGGGCCAACTCGGTGGTCCCCAGCGGTCGTGGCGGCGGTTTAAACGTCGAAACTTCACGGAGGTGATTCGGCCGATTTACACAACTATAATTGCTGCTCCTTATATGGATTTGAAGATCTCTCCGAGCTCTACAAAATTCTCAACAGGAGGAAGGCGTAATTTTGCTTGTAGGAGGAGGAACGGAGGAGAGAAGGCACGAGCGGTTTCCGCCGTAAATTGTTTATCGGGGAGAGAGAAGCGGGGGGGGGGGGGGGGGTCTGACATGGACGAGTAGTTTTATTTATTTATCTATTTATTTATAAAGTTTAAAAATCCGAAAATACCCCTTGCCTCTTGCGAACCCCAATCCAAACCCAACGATTGTCATTCCTAGCGTTTTACCCCCATTCCGAACACAATGGGATATGTTTCGTAGGCCCATTCGACTGTTTCAGTCAGTTTTCCTTCAAATTAAAATATATTACATTCAATATTCAATTTGAACGTACATTTCAATTTGCCAGGGCCCCAAACTGATTCGAAAAATTCCAAAAAAATAAATCTAGCTATGTTTTGACGATACAGTCACAACAAAACTAGTTTCATCGAATTCTGAGACCGTTTGCAAAAAGGCCCATTTCTGGTCGATCCAATTTAACTGTAATTGACCAGAACACGTTTTCCTTTACCGCGCTCACATACTAGCTTCAAAAATCATGAAATTTGAAACCTAGCGATAACTTCACATCTCGGATCCAACAAAAGTGGTTTCGTCGAATTCCGAGGTCGTATGCAAAATGGCCAATTTCACGGGCTATATAAATTCCATAGTGACCTTTCTGAAAATTCTTTTGGCCATAACTTTTGCTTTCCGCTATGAAAATTCGATTTTTAAGATTCGTTAGAAAGGTATTCACTAACATATTTAAATATTTTTGGTTTCACTAAAATCCATTTTGTTTTGCACCCGGTATTGTCCGACAAAGTTTGAATTCAACTTTTGAAACTGCAGTGCCATTTCAGGCCTTGTTTATAATTAAAATTAATTATATTCATTTTCAATTGTCGATTCAAACTCACTTTTCATTGCCATTATTTAAAATATTTATTTTAAATATTTAAAATCCATTATTTTAGCCAATTTTAAAATTTTAAATTGGTTCAGATTTTCTGGGTCGTTACAGGTTTACTCCATCGGATCGCCAGTGCTTTAGAACAAATCATTCTTTGAAACATCGCAATGCTTTTTATAAAAATGAAGCCATTATAAGACTCAGTTCCCATCACACAATGCAACGCAAACCGGAGTATAGAGTTTTACCTTCTAATGGCCAAAATATGCTTGATACGAATAAAACAAAAGCATTTGATATTATTACTAGTGTTTATATGTTTTAAAAACAATTTCAAATCATAACTATCAATCATAGATGACATGAGCGTCCCATGCCACTATGTCGCCAAATATAGGTATACAATCAAAACCGCACAGTCACGTATTTGGAAATTGGATTTCCGTCATGAACCAAGTCAAAAGATAGTCTTTACCGAATTCGAGACTCTCTAGCCCGAGCCTCCGGAACAGCCGCAATTGCCCCTTGGAGCGATAGGGCCGGTCCACACGGAGTGGATTATAGTGCCTGAACAATACGTTTCCCCGTCCTTTGGGGTGTAAATGAGCCAATAAATGACTCCATCGGCTCCACATAGTCACCGATATATCCGAGGCGCCTCGCAACAGCAACAACCATATAAGCCAATCTCGTCAGGGCATGTAAAACTACTAACGCCACTTCTAAATAGAAAGAAACGCATGTCCTCCCTGAGGTCCTCTCCCGTTTCTGGTTCATACCGGTGTGTGAGGTTCGCGTATTCACGTTGTACATAAAGCTACGCCACACAGGCGGTGCTTTGATCATCACCATAAGACTTTGCTTTTCAACAAAAGCCTTGATCACTGCATCTTAGCATGCCACACAGGCAATTCACACCATGCAACTGATGGCTATCAATCACACAGAATAAATTCCAATGTCAGACACACAGTCCATTTACAAGTCCGTCCTGCGTCTAAACGAAACCGGAAGCACTGTATACCTCGTAAACCCATCGACCTCCACGTACATCTGGACGATCACCACTCATTGTCCATATTTCGGGATGCCTCCCAATCAGGACATCAGTTACCATCCAAATGAGGTGAAGGTCTCCGGCCTTCGATCACCATCTTCATCTTCGATTTCTTATCGTCAATTCGGTTATTCAGAATGGGATAAACCCGGTCTTTCTGAGCAATTCGCGTATTTAATAAACAAGTGCAACACAAACACACATACGCATCATTTCAATTCATTAGTCGCTAACCGTAAATCAGTAAGAGAACGATTTCCCAAATATTAACCCCGTAGGCCGAAACCAACATCAGATCAACACCCAGGAAACCATTCGACTTAGCCAACCTTCAGTTAGTTTCTAAATTTCACATCCATATCGTTTATAAAATTCTATAATGATTTATCGCTATTTTTATTTATTTTAAAATAGCCCATTTATTCAAACGACGCTTCGGGCCATAACGTGGCCGTGGCGCTGTTTTTCTTCTGATTTGATTTACACATATCTAAAAATATAACCGTTGGATCTTCACAAAATTTATATCATTAAAAAGATCTTTTCAAAATGAATCCAACGGTTCCAGTTTTGGGAAAATCCGACGGTCGGATCTCCCAGTACAATCGTTTGAAGTTTCGATTTCAAAATACGAACTGCAGCGTCGTTATTCGATTAAATATAATAATATATATATAAATATAATCGATTCTGGCGCTGTTTTTCTTCAGATTTGAATTAAACATTCCAGATAATCCAACCGTTGGATTTTTCCAAAGTTGGTGCCGTTAGAAAGATACTTCCAAAGCGAACCCAACGGTTGCAGTTTCGGGAAAATCCGATGGTCGGATCTCCCACACTAATCGTTTGAAATCACGGTTTCAAAATACGAACTGCAGCTTCGTTATTCGATATATTTCAATTATATATATATATATATATCGATTCTTCGTTTTCAAAACTACATGATTTTCATACATTTGATAAAAATGATATTTTTATCTAACTGTCTTCTATTTCAACACTTCACTATTTTTAACAATTCATGTATATAATAATAATGTGATTTTTAATGTAAAACAATTTATTTCAAAACTCGACTATATTATATAGTTACTATAGGTGATAAAAATAGGATTTTTATTATAAAACAATTTATTTCAAAACGAGATTATTTTATATAGTTCATACAGGTAATAAAAATATGATTTTTATTATAAAACAATTTATTTCAAAACGAGATTATTTTATATAGTTCATATAGGTAATAAAAATATGATTTTTATTATAAAACAATTTATTTCAAAATACGAATACCATTCAACACATGAATTTCTATTCAACGAATGAATTTCGATTCAACACATGAAGGTTTTCTATAGTTGGTATATATAGATAAAAAGGTGATTTTTATATTTAAAACACGAATACCATTCAACACATGAATTTCAATTCAACGAATGAATTTCGATTCAACACATGAAGGTTTTCTATAGTTTGTATATATAGATAAAAAGGTGATTTTTATATTTAAAACATGAATACCATTCACACATGAATTTCAATTCAACGAATGAATTTCGATTCAAAACATGAAGGTTTTCTATAGTTTGTATATATAGATAAAAAGGTGATTTTTATATTTAAAACACGAATACCATTCAACACATGAATTTCAATTCAACGGATGAATTTCAATTCAACACATGAAGGTTTTCTATAGTTTGTATATATAGATAAAAAGGTGATTTTTATATTTAAAACACGAATACCATTCAATACATGAATTTCAATTCAACGGATGAATTTCGATTCAACACATGAAGGTTTTCTATTAAAAAAAACGAAAATAGTTTCAATACAGGAAAATAATTCTAACACATGAATATTATTCAAAATTTCGGCAGCATAACGGCAGGGTAGTCAAAACCGGACCGTCCCTAGTACGGCTCCGTGCTCTACCTTAAAGCCTCACAGCTTTTGACAATGGGGAATCATGCATCTAGATCGCACGCAGGCGGGATGTATATTTTTTTCATTTTCACAAAATAATCCTATGTGGTTTCAACCAAATATTTCTCAACCACAAACGGGTATTTTTCAACCACAATCAATCAATTTCAACCATAAACAATTTCAATCAACCATTCGCTATCAATCAATTTTCACACCAATCACAACCAATAAATATCGTCCATGGGTTGTGGACCAGGGGCGTGTATATATATATATATATATATATATATAGCATCTCACTTCTCAATATATATATTATTTAGACTTTCAATATATATGATATTTTAACTTTTCAATATATATATATTATTTTCACTTTTCAATATATAAATTATTTTCACTTTTCAATATATACGATATTTTCACTTTTTAATATATATATTATTTTAACTTTCAATATATATAATTCATTTCACATCACGATCGATTTTCACATAGAATACAATCAAACAAACAAGTCGTCCATGGTCTGTGGACATCGGGGAACAGTTTATATATGCAGTTATGAAATAAATAACTGAACAGAAAATTTAAAGTGAGAGAATTCTCACTTTGGTCGGTTTTATTTCTGAATTTCTGAGCTGTTCGGATTTGAATTTTCCATAAATTCTGACTTGCCCTAAATAACTCCTAGCCACCTCCATGTTGAAGTGCTCGATCCCATGATTCCAACGACTTCGAATCGCTCGATTTCGTTGCTGTACGCACAAGATATGGTCACTCGAATGTTCATTTCATTTCATAATTAATTAAAATATAATTAAATCCTTAATTAATTTTAATCCACCATTTACCCTTTTGACTAATCTTCTTCCTTTATCGATCTCTGTTCAAATGAGAACCCATAATCGCCGCCTTCTAGGGCTTCCATTCGCACCCAAACCGAGGCGCTGCACCTCGATCAAGATATCCCACGCCGTTGGCCGTCGGCGGGGCTTCCTTCACCTGGAGGATGGCGAAACCCGGTCCTCCCTGGAGCCTCGACTGGCATGCTAAAGCGTCTGGCTTTAAGACGAAAAATCGAGCCACTCTTCACACGAAAACCAATCATGACCGTTGAAAATAACGAGCTCAATGAGATGAACATCTTTGCCTTTGGACGATTCAAAACTATTGCGTGGATTTGTTGATCGGAGGGAAGAAAAGATGGAGCGATTTTTGCCCTTGATTCACAAGTGACGACGGCTCCAGAAATTGTAGGGTTAGGGTTAAAAAAATGAGGGTTTATTTATAATTATATATATTTTAATTTCCAAAAATAGTAATTGTTTTCATTCTAACTCCAAAAGAATCCCAACGACTGTCGTCCCTAGCCAAATACCCCCACTCCAAACACAATGGGATATGTTTCGTAAGCCAATTCGACTGTTCCGAACAATTTTTCTTCAATTTAAAATATAAAACATTCAACATTTAATTTGAACATACATTTCAATTTGCCAAGGCCACAAACTGATTCGAAAAATTCCAGAAAAATAAATCTGGCTATGTTTTGACGATACGGTCCCAACAAAACTAGTTTCGTCGAATTCTGAGACCGTTTGAAAAATGGCCCATTTCTGGTCGATCCAATTTAATAGAAATCGACCAAAACACATTTTCCTTTGCCACGCTCACATACTAGCTTCAAAAATTATGAAATTTGAAACCTAGCAATTACTTCACATCCCTGATCCAACAAAAGTGATTTCGTCGAATTCCGAGCTCGTTTGCAAAATGTCTATTTTCTCGGGCTATATAATTCCTATAGCGACCTTTCTGAAAATTCATTTGGCCATAACTTTTGCTTTCCGCTATGAAACTTCAATTTTTCAGACTTGTTAGAAAGGTATTCACTAACAGATTTAAATATTTTTGGTTTCACTCAAATCCGTTTTGTTTTGCACCCGGTACAGTCTGTCGAAGTTTGAATTCAAATTTTGAAACTACCGCGCCTTTTCAGGCAAGGTTTATAATTCAAAGTAATTATATTCGTTTTCAAACGTCGATTTAAACTCACTTTTCATTGCTATTATTTAAAATATTTAAAATCCACTATTTTAGCCAATTTAAAGATTTTAAATTGGTTCAGATTTTCCGGGTCGTTACAATCTCCCCCACTTAAAACTTTTCATCCCCGAAAAGGAACAAAGTCGAAAGTGGTTTGATTAATCAACTCTACGTTCAATCTGGCTTTCATTCTCCAACTTTTCAGTTTCTGAGAATTTTCAAATTCTTCAAAAAAAAATTGGCTAACACCCGGAATTTTTGAAAAATTTCGCCATAACCTCCCTTGTACGGGGAGAGGTTTGGAAATTTATTGGGCCGTATTAGGTACCCAATAAATCCTATAAAGCATACACATATTTATAGTGATATAATCTGGTGTTTACAGGGGAGCGTGTATAGATAATAACTCCAGAGAATAAATTCTCGTCACCCTGTCAAAGCCTGAGGGAGTGTGTATTTTAATTGCTGCAGAGGATAAATCCTCGTCACCTCGTCCCGTGTGGGAAATAAATAGTCCATGTGCCGTATCTAATAACTAGAGAGACGTGATTATTGTCAACTCCAGACCCGTGTGGGTTTTTTATTAATCTGGCAATCCATCGTTACAAATTTTATATGGTCATATCAGTCATCAGTTCAACCTGTAAAATATAGTCATCGCCATACAAGCCTCTCGCTCGTATGGTAAATCTTCCACCTCGTCACACAAGCTCCAAATGCTTATGTGGTATATGATGAAGTATGCCTATCTTCAAGAAGTATGTCATGCAATGTAGTTCAAAATTAATTGTTACTATCCTATGGCGACGTTTATTATTTAACACAGAACAACCATCACTCCGCATCCAATGGCATTCACAGGAGTTGATATAATAATATTTCGCATCCAACTCATTAAGGTTTACCTATTTGTCAGGCACGCAAATAAAATCTTTACTCAACAGCTATCCAATTACCTGTTCAAACATATATAATGCACAAGTATATATTTCTATCTATTTTTAAATCAGTTCAATGTGTGATATAATTGAATAAATTCTACCATTCATTCTATTATTGATTAAATTAACTATCGTTTTAAGAATTTTAATTAATCAAATCTACTATCACACAACACAAACAACAATCAAATTGTTTTTAACTTTTCGAAAATATACTAATCGATTCATATATTCCTTTACTTTTCAAATATATATCTTTTATATATTCAAAAATTATATTTCTAAAACTAGACTATAAATATAATCACAAATACGTTATTTAAAAACATATAACTCTCGACTCGTTCTGGGGCACTTCTGACCCCATCGCTAACGAGTTATTATGATCCTGCTATACTCATACTAGGATATTGTTGATCCTATCTGTAATGAGTCACTCGTCCTAGAACACTACTGGTTCTATTTCTGAAGAGTTCGTTAATATGTTATATTCCAGAACTAAGCTTAACCAAAGCTCTGATACCACGTGAGACGACCCCAAACCCCGTAATGACGGCGGCAAGGGTAATCCTTGGAATATAACACAAAAACAGATAATAGCAGAACAGAAATAAATAAATACACCAGATAATGCACAATAGAATATACTGGATAAACGTAATCATCAGAGTTACACAATATACAGGATCGTACTTAGTACAAATACAGTTCAGCTATACATATATGTCAACAGCGGAAAACAAACATAATGTACAATAGGAGCTGAACAGCATAAAAAGAGATAAATAATAAAATCCAACTTCAGCTCCATCTATCCAGAAAGAGCCAGCTAAAACCTAAATACAAGGCTGCCCGTGTAGAAAGAGGGGCACCCGAGTTTGAAAGTGAAACAAACTACGAGTCAGTCATGGGACTGGTATGAGAAATCCACTCAACACATTTAAAATATGGCTAATCATAGGACCACGCCACTTTCGTGGAACGGGTTTACTCCATCGGATCACCAGTGCTTTAAAACAAATCATTCTTTGAAACATCGCAATGTTTTTTATAAAAATGAAGCCATTATAAGACTCAGTTCCCATCACACAATGCAACGCAAACCGGAGGATAGAGTTTTACCTTATGATGGCCAAAATATGCTTGATACGAATAAAACAAAAGCGTTTGATATTATTACTAGTGTTTATATGTTTCAAAAATAATTTCAAATCATAACTATCAATCATAGACGACATGAGCGTCCCATGCCACTATGTCGCCAAATATAGGTATACAATCAAAACAGCACAGTCACGTATTTGGAAATTGGATTTCTGTCATGAACCAAGGCAAAAGATAGTCTTTACCGAATTCGAGACTCTCTAGCCTGAGCCCCCGGAACAGCCGCAACTGCCCCTTGGAGTGACAGGGCCGGTCCACACGGAGTGGATTATAGTGCCTGAACAATACGTTTCCCCGCCCTTTGGTGTGTAAATGAGCCAACAAATGACTCCATCGGCTCCACATAGTCACCGATATATCTGAGGCGCCTCGCAACGGCAACAACCACATAAGTAAATCTCGCCAGGGCGTGTAAAACCACTTACGCCACTTCTAGCTAGAAAGAAACGCATGTCCTCCTTGAGGTCCTCTCCCATTTCTGGTTCATACCAGGGTGTGAGGTTAGCGTTTTCACATTGTACACAAAGCTACGCCACACAGGCGGTGCTTTGATCATCACCACAAGACTTTGCTTTTCAACAAAAGCCTTGATCACTGCATCTTAGCATGCCACACAGGCAATTCAGACCATGCAACTAATGGCTATCAATCACACAGAATAAATTCCAATGTCAGACACACAATCCATTTACAAGTCCATCCTGCGTCTGAACGAAACCGGAGGCACTGTATACCTCGCAAACCCATCGACCTCCACGTACGTCTGGACGATCACCACTCATTATCCATATTTCGGGATGCCTCCCAATCAGAACATCAGTTACCATCCAAACGAGGTGAAGATCTCCGGTCTTCGATCACCGTCTTCATCTTCGATTTGTTATCGTCGATTCAGTTACTCAGAATGGGATAAACCCGGTCTTTCTGAGCAACTCTTGTATTTAATAAACAAGTGCAACACAAACACACATAAGCATCATTTCAATTCATTAGTCGCTAACCGTAAATCAGTAAGAGAACGATTTCCCAAATATAAACCCCGATGGATGAAAGCAACATCAGATCAACACCCAGGAAACCATTAGACTTAGCCAACCTTCAGTTAGTTTCTAAATTTCACATCCATATCGTTTATAATATTCTATAACGATTTATCGCTATTTTTATTTATTTTAAAATAGCCCATTTATTCAAACGACGTTTCGGGCCATAACGCGGCCGTGGCGCTGTTTTTCTTCAGATTTGATTTACACATATCTAAAAATCTAACCGTTGGATCTTCACAAAATTTACATCATTAAAAAGATCTTTTCAAAAAGAATCCAACGGTTCTAGTTTTGGGAAAATCCGACGGTCGGATCTCCCGGTACAATCGTTTGAAGTTTCGATTTCAAAATATGAACTGCAGCTTCGTTATTCGATTAAATATAATTATATATATATACACACAAATATAATCGACTCTGGCGTTGTTTTTCTTCAGATTTGAATTAAACATTCCAGACAATCCAACCGTTGGATTTTTACATAGTTGGTGCCATTGGAAAGATATTTCCAAAGCGAACCCAACGGTTGTGGTTTCGGGAAAATCCGATGGTCGGATCTCCCGCACTAATCGTTTGAAATCACGGTTTCAAAATACGAACTGCAGCTTCGTTATTCGATATATTTCAATTCTATTTATATATATATATATATATATATCGATTCTTCGTTTTCAAAACTACATGATTTTCATACATTTGATAAAAATGATATTTTTATCTAACTGTCTTCTATTTCAACACTTCTCTATTTTTAACAATTAATGTATATAATAAAAATGTGATTTTTAATGTAAAACAATTTAATTCAAAACTCGACTATTTTATATAGTTACTATAGGTGATAAAAATAGGATTTTTATTATAAAACAATTTATTTCAAAACGAGATTATTTTATATAGTCCATATAGGTAATAAAAATATGATTTTTATTATAAAACAATTTATTTCAAAACGAGATTATTTTATATAGTTCATATAGGTAATAAAAATATGATTTTTATTGTAAAACAATTTATTTCAAAATATGAATACCATTCAACACATGAATTTCTATTAAACGAATGAATTTCGATTCAACACATGAAGGTTTTCTATAGTTGGTATATATAGATAAAAGGTGATTTTTATATTTAAAACACGAATACCATTCAACACATGAATTTTAATTCAACGAATGAATTTCGATTCAACACATGAAGGTTTTCTATATTTTGTATATATAGATAAAACGGTGATTTTTATATTTAAAACATGAATACCATTCAACACATGAATTTCAATTCAACGAATGAATTTCGATTCAACACATGAAGGTTTTCTATAGTTTGTATATATAGATAATAAGGTTATTTTTATATTTAAAACACGAATACCATTCAACACACAAATTTCAATTCAACGGATGAATTTCGATTCAACACATAAAGGTTTTCTATATTTTGTATATATAGATAAAAAGGTGATTTTTATATTTAAAACACGAATACCATTCAACACATGAATTTCAATTCAACGGATGAATTTAGATTCAACACATGAAGCTTTTCTATTCAAAAAAAATGAATATAGTTTTAATACAGGAAAATAATTCTAACACATGAATATTATTCAAAATTTCGGCAGCATAACGGCAGGGTAGTTAAAACTGGGACCGTCCCTAGTACGGCTCCTCGCTCTACCTTAAAGCCTCGCAGCTTTTGACAATGGGGAATCATGCATCTAGTTCGCACGCAGGCGGCATGTATATTTTTTTCATTTCCACAAACTAATCCTATGTGCTTTCAACCAAATATTTCTCAACCACAAACGGGTATTTTTCAAGCACAATCAATCAATTTCAACCACAAACAATTTCAATCAACCATTCACTATCAATCAATTTTCACACCAATCACAACCAATAAATATCGTCCATGGTTTGTGGACGAGGGGCGTGTATATATATATATATATATATATATATATATATATATATATATATATATATATCATTTCACTTCTCAATATATATATTATTTTAACTTTCAATATATATGATATTTTAACTTTTCAATATATATATATATATTACTTTCACTTTTCAATATATAAATATTATTTTCACTTTTTAATATATACGATATTTTCACTTTTCAACATATATATTATTTTAACTTTCAATATATATAATTCATTTCACATCACGATTGATTTTCACATAGAATACAATTAAACAAACAAGTCGTCCATGGTCTGTGGACGACGGGGAACAGTTTATATATGCAGTTATGAAATAAATAACTGAAAAGAAAATTTAAAGTGAGAGAATTCTCACTTTGGTTGGTTTTATTTCTGAATTTCTGAGCTGTTCAGATTTGAGTTTTCCATAAATTCTGACTTGCCCCAAATCACTACTAGCCGCCTCCATGTTGAAGTGCTCGATCCCATGATTCCAACGCACTTCGAATCGCTCGATTTCATTGCTGTACGCACAAGATATGGTCACTCGAATGTTCATTTCATTTCATAATTAATTAAAATATAATTAAAGCCTTATAATTTTAATCCACCGTTTACCCTTTTGACTAATCTTCTTCCTCTGTCGATCTCAGTTCAAATGAGAACCCATAATCGCCACCTTCTAGGGCTTCCATTCGAACCCAAACCGAGGCGCTGCACCTCGATCAAGATATCCCACGCTGTTGGCCGCCGGCGGGGCTTCCTTCGCCTGGAGGATGGCAAAACCCGGTCCTCCCTGGAGCCTCGACTGGCGTGCTAAAGCGTCTGGCTTTAAGACGAAAAATCAAGCCACTCTTCACAGGAAAACCAATCATGACCGTTGAAAATAACAAGCTCAATGAGATGAACATCTTTGCCTTTGGACGATTCAAAACTATTGCGTGGATTTGCTGATCGGAGGGAAGAAAAGATGGAGCGATTTTCGCCCTTGATTCACAAGTGACGGCGGCTCCAGAAATTGTAGGGTTAGGGTTAAAAAAATGAGGGTTTATTTATATTTATATATTTTTTAATTTCCAAAAATAGTAATTGTTTTCATTCTAACTCCAAAGGAATCCCAACGACTGTCGTCCCTAGCCAAATACCCCCATTCCGAACACAATGGGATATGTTTCGTAAGCCAATTCGACTGTTTCGAACAGTTTTTCTTCAATTTAAAATATAAAACATTCAATATTTAATTTGAACGTACATTTCAATTTGCCAGGGCCACAAACTGATTCGAAAAATTCCAGAAAAATAAATCTGGCTATGTTTTGATGATACGGTCCCAACAAAACTAGTTTCGTTGAATTCTGAGACCGTTTGAAAAATGGCCCATTTCTGGTCAATCCAATTTAATAGAAAGTGAAAATTAGGCTCACATCCTTAGAATTAATCCTAATTAAGCTCACATCCTCCCTATAAAAAAAGTTTAAATTACATCCCTCTTTTTAAACTAACCTCCTATTTGTGACTAATTTGCCCCTTTTCAATACTTCGGCTGAACTTAAGGATCTAAATACCGATTAAGGCTTTATTTTTTGCAGAAACAAAATTTTATATTCCATGGTGGCGGCGGCTCCAGAACCAAAACCTAAATCGTGAGCCCCTATTTGCAACAACCAACGACCGCCGCTCCAGCACCATCGATCATCTGTAACGACCCGGGAAAAGACGACCTTGATTATCCGATATACAACACATATCGAACATCAAGGGTCGACAATTACCGAATAGTTAATGAAAGAATTTAGAGGGTGAGGATAGATAAGATAGAACTAATAGAATAGAAGAAGAAGAAGAAGACAACAACATCATAGTAACACGAATCTCACAGCGGAACGAATAAAATATAATATACAATATAACTTGAAATCAAAGCAGTATATGTATACGATACCATTATCAGAGTACAATACTTACAATACAGTGGAATAAACAATAGCTACATAAGTCCTGAAGCCTCCTGCTCCAAGCTCTCCAAGTATATCTGTAAAATCCTGACTACTTGACTGCCCGTACAAATTTGGGCACCCAAGAGTTTAGGGAAAACAAACAAAATAAACTCTGGGTCAGTCATGGGACTGGTGTGAGTAAACTCAAATCATTTGGTTTAACTTTTCAAAATCCTTTTCAAAAGAAAAGATAATCGTAAGACCAATCCACACATAAATACGGATGGTTTTTACCTTACGATAACCCAAATCATTTTTTTTGAAATCATATCTTATCTGATATTATAATAGTGTCTAATCACAAGTAATTAACAATCTAGCAGAACGCTTGCATCTCACGCTCCACATATATAGTATACAATCGAAAACCGCGAGCGCTTATTGGATATTGGATTCCAACTTGACAAGGTATGGGACCACCTTCCGAACGTGTATCTCTAGAGGCGAATACACTGGGTTCAACAAGAACATCTTGCAACCCGGCCCACACATGACCGACCACTCATTTCGCTTGAGTGTATCGAATGTATATCACCAACGGTTGGGATCAGCAACCGTCTCCCGAAATGGGACAGCATCGATAGATTAAAGAACAAAAGGAATTTCTCTAGATAGGTGATCATACATCCTAATGGGTGCGACCCACATAGCCATGCTGCCTGCCCGATTTTTGTCATTTCCCGGTTGATGAGGCTAGAGGTCATAACGTATCTTTTGACAGATCACACCTCCATTATTTTGAATGCCACATCGTCATACCCGCCAAATCACAAATTGATTTCACCAAAAATACCACGGGTATACAGCTAAGAGAAACGAATTCCTCCGCCACCAAACGTAAGTACGTTTGAAGAGATCAACTTACGCGATCCTTTGAATATACTCTGTCAGACATTCGTCCATTCACGTTTGTCCTGAGACTGGACAAACCGAAGGCACTATTCTGTAAATAGGATAGCCCTTGCATAACTCCGTCTTCAATATATTCAGCATACTTGATTCGCAACGCTTATGCCAATACGGAGTGGTTCTCTGGATAATAATCCAACCGGTCTCTCCATATTAACAACGTAAAATGGTCAAAAACTTTGATAGTCGGTGATTTAACTATCAAATGAAAACATGTCTATGTGCAAACAACGATATTATTTCCAAATGGAAATTCTATCGATCAATCATCATTCATCATCAAATTATCATAAATTTACCCTTTTCCTTATTCTTGTTTTCCTATATTTCTTATTTACTATATTTAGAAAATATACATTATTAACAATGGGAAATAATTCCATTTCTCATTTTCTATATTCAGAAAACATTTCTGATTTTTCATTTGGAAGACATTTCCAAATCTCCTTCATTGGGTTTAAACTGATGTTTGAATAAACATCGCTATGCCAACACCAACCATTTCGCTCATTAACTAAATTCACTTAACCCCTTTCACTCTCGAACCTTATCCACTTCTTAGTTAAAACGAAGTCAATCAAGTTGGGGTATAATTACCTCTCAGACCTTAACTGAACAACATTTCTAACTTCGAAATAGACAAAGTTCAAACATTACTCTTTAAGAAACTTCCTTGCGAACTCTCGGATTCTATTTATGAATCCACTTCCTTTACTGAATCATTTGATTATAACTATAAATGTTATAATTCCATGCTTTCAAAATATGTAAACTTAAATATATTTCCATATCTTAATTTGGATAAATAAACAACCAACTACTTTATTAACAGATAATTAAAACTTGATTTGAAATGGAAAGTAAACATTACTTCCCTTGATTTGATATAATCGAATTTCCATGTATGATTCGCTCTCGAAAAATCACTATCCGATAATTCTCTTTCGAATAAACTATATTCGATTCCCCTATTCGAATAACTAATAATCGTAATCCTTTTCTTCGAATAACTAATATTCGAAAAATCTCACTTCGAATAAACCATATTCGATAATTCTCTCCTTCGAATGACTATATTCAATTTAACACACTTCGAACGAACTATATTCGATTACTCTTCTCGAATAAACTATATTCGATAACTCTACTTCGAATAGGTGATATTCGATTAATTCCCTTTTTGACTAACCCTACTTAATTTACTAATACTCGACTACCTCGACTTAATTAACTTCTATTGATTAATTAATATTTGATTTAACACCATTTGCTTGATTCTAGATCGCAGCGATCACAATGGTTACGCCTGATTCCGCCAGGAAACATCCGACCGCCGTAGGCTATCTGCAGCTCTGCGAATTACGCTAGCAGTCGTGCTAAATGGAAATTCATCCTTAAATAACTTTGTCTATTTTTAACTCTATCTCGAATAATTAGATTCGATCAATTCTAATTAAATAACTAATATTCAATTAACCCTTATTCGATTACTATATTTGAATAACTCTAGTTCGATTTGACTCAAAACGATTAACTCTAACTGATTAACTCTAACTGGTTAATTCTAACTGAATAACTCTAACTGGATAACTCTAACTGAATAACTCTAACTGGTTAACTTTAACTAACTAACTCTAACCGTTTAACTTTACGGTTTAACTCTGACAGTTTAACTCCAACTGTTTAACTCTAACAGTTTAACTCCAACTGTTTAACTCTAACAGTTTAACTCCAACTGTTTAACTCTAACAGTTTAACTCCAACGGTTTAACTCTAACAGTTTAACTCCAACGGTTTAACTCTAGTTGATTAACTCTTTTGAATTAATCCCTTTGACTTTTCTCTTTTGAATGATTCCTTTGGAATAATTCCTTTGAATTACCTCCCTTGAATAGATTCTTTTTCTATTCGTTTACTCAACAAATAACTATTCTCTTTTCGCTTCTATTTATTTAACAAATAAATATTCCCTTTTAACTTTTCTATTTATTCAACAAATAAATATTTCTTTCAACTTTTCTTTATTCCCTACATGAATATTCCCTTTTCAATTCCATTTGTAAATACTTTTACGAATGTTTCCCTTTTTATTTCTATTTGTAATCGTTTCACAAATATTTCCCTTCTATTTGATTTCACCAATATTTTCCCTTCTATTTGATTTCACCAATATTTTCCCTTCTATTTGATTTCACCAATATTTGTTTTTTAACAAATGCTTTGATTCTATAATCATTTTCTCTCATGAAATTCTCTTCCTTTTATATATAAAATCTATTGATTTTATATAAATAATTTATTTTCAAAATAAACTTTGAAAATCCCTTTTCACTTTCTAGTATCACTTATGGTATAAAAATACCAAATCAAAAGGTTCAATCATCATCCAAACACACAGGTTCAACAACAGATGATATAACATATCATATATCAGAATATATGAAAAACGGTAAATAAATGTTGAGGAATCCAGTTGGATTCCTCCGACCTGTTTCCCTGCATCCACAGATGTTACACAATATAATTCACATCAATTTCATTTCAATATGAGGTATTCTGATAAACAAAATCAACATCGGTTAACGATATATATAACTATATCGGTATTTTCAACCAGCTGACTAGCAGTTCAACCAAACAATCAACACTCAGCAATTCAACCAATATTTATCAGTTCTAAAAATACTTTATAAAAATATAAAGTGTTCAGAGTTAGTGAGATTTACTCACCTTGGACAGTTTATCGTTGAATAACGATAATTGGTCATTGATTTGGTTCAGACATTAAATTTCACCATAAATCCAAACGAGCTCCAATCCACTTGCGGTCAGTTCCCTTGCGTAGTGCTCGTCCATACGATTCCAACGGATCCTGTTTCGTTAAATTTCGTTAATGTATGCAAAAGTTATGCTATTTACAATATCTACCTAATTTAAATGAATATATATTTAATTAAACTAATTAAATTATTTTTATCTTAATTAATTTCTAATTGCGTTATTAGCCAAATTACCTTCCCTGCCCTTCTAAAAAATCATACTTTTCCATCTCTAGCCATATCCAAATTTTTTTAAAATTGAAAAACCATTTTAATATTAATTAAATTTAATTTTCAAATAAAATGTTTAAAAATATTCATTTAATTATAACTTAAATTTTTTAACCCGGATCAAAAATCTGCTTCCACTCATTTTAAAGTATTTTCCGATAAGAATCCAACGGTCCTTGTTTCGTGGAAATCCGACTTGTTTTGAAAAAGTTATAAGCTTTTAAAGTTTATGGTTAAATATTATGAAAATGCCCCTGGTCTGTTTTAAATTCAAATTAAATTTTAAATTTAAATTTAAATTAATCATCCCATCCGTCGGATCAGTTAGGAATAGCCAGGGAGAGCAGGAAACTATATTTTCCAAACTCAAGCCTTAGACACTATCCTCTCTGTCACCCTTAGAATGTTCTGATATTTATTTTTACAAATTCTATTTTAATTATAATATATATATATATATATATATATTACACAAATAAATAAATAAATATTATTTAAAAACTTACCCCGCAAAGCCCAAGCCTCTGCCTAAGAGTCCCTAGCTCCCCGTCTTGCCCTCCTTTCTCCCTTCCTTCCCTTTTCCCTATTTCCTAATATTTTATTATTATTTCTGCCATTGCCAAAGCTTGAAAGAGGAGGAGGAGGAGTGAGTTTAAAATGAAGGGGGAGGGGGCTATTTATAGCCGAAGGAGTCACATGGATTGCTGAGGTGGCGCGAATCCAACGGTCGAAAATGGATGGCTAGGATTAATCCTTAAATTAATTAAATTATAAATAAATTTAATAATTTATGAATAGTAAAGTGTGTTTTCTCAACCCTATTCGGACGTTGATTTAACTTACTTATTGATACCTTATCCAAAATCTTTTTCAACCATGTTGTTCAATTTTTCTTGCTCTTCAATAATATATAAAAATATTTAAATTTTGATTTCGTTTGAACTTTCAAATAATTTAAATTCAAATTCAAAATAGTGTTTTGTGTTAGTTTCAACACCTTCCGGTCTCATGTTGGAGTATCAAACGATAACGGTTTTCAGAAATTCTTCCACCATCTGGTCCGGTTTTTAACGTACTTCAATCCTATGTATTCAAATCAAAAATCGGAGTTCGTTTAGATTTTCAAATAATTTATTTAAATTTTGTTTCCTTAATAACTTTCTATATCCGTTATAGGATTTTCCCAGATTTCATATATAGCTAATATCCTATGTTTAGAATTTTCCTGGATAGGTCTCAGGTTCCAGTTTTGCCGTTAGCATTAGCAAATTCCAATTACCGTCAAAATTTAGTTCAAATTTTGGCCTTTTATTTTTTCTTTTCCACATACGGATGCCATTTTTGACGTAACTTGGTTGGTTACCTAATTTCATCATTTCGGATTTAATGAAACTGATTTCATCGAAATCCGAGTTCGTTAGCTACTACATCCTTTGTAAACGTACTATTTTAAATTAAAAATTTATCCTTTTATACTGCCAATTCACATTATATTGCACATCCACTAAATTTCTATCATTTCGGAATAAAATAAAATATTCAAAATTATTGAAATTAAATCATATAAAATTCCAAAACAATAAAAAAACATTTTTAAATATTAAACTAAATGGTCAAAAAATCTGGGCCGTTACATTCTTTCCCCCTTAAAATAATTTCGTCCTCGAAATTGCTAAGGTAGAAAAATGAACTTTATAACTAGGTTAAAATTATTTGTTTACTCTGGTTTCACTAAACCAATCTATTCTAATTAATTTATTAATTTATTTCTATAAACAAAAATTTTCAAAAATTCTGAAAATTTTCTAACACTCGAAATTTCTGAAAAATTTCGCCAGCACCTCCTTTGTACTGGTCAATAGCTCAAACTCTAACTCGCCTCTCTAGGCCTTCTTCAATCCAAAAGAAAATCAAACAGCCAAGTGGCTTGCCAAACAGGCTCATAAATCTCATCAAACTCATATGAATATATACGTGTACCTTTTTGTCGGCATTCAATTCTGCTATCAATTTAGCATATACCACTATCATCCCAATCAAACTCTCAATCACTTTTGTCTTCAACACGACCATCCGCTTATAACCAAGCCAAATTTCAATCAAACTGCAATTCCAATCTCAATTCAAATTTCTTGCTCGACCATCCATTTCTATCCCAGATTATCTCTAATCCAGTTCAATTCTACTTGGTACCATTCTATTTCAATTCAACTCAATTTCCACTGAACTGCCTTCAATTCAATTTCAAATTTGCTTTCACAAATTTCTATTTAATTTGTGTTTATTTCAATAATCTGTACCTGGGAATTTCAAATAGCTTTGCCTTTTCCAAAAATCAAATATCCCTTTGGAATATCAAAACAACTCGGTTTCTCAAAACAATTCAAAAACAAAATCTTTGGTAGTAATCCGTCACTTACAAGCTCGAAAATGAGCACCGATGATGTTCGGATCAACATCGGAATTTATTTTCCAGCTATCGAAGTGAGTTCAATACTATAGCACTTTCAAAACCCATTTTTAAACATTTTCATTTTGAAATTCATTTCAAAATATCCCTTTTCAATGCTTGTAACAAATTTAAAATCTCCCAGGATTTTAAAATTCACATATGTTCAATTTAATTCCATTTACAATGCTTATTCAAATTTTAGCAATTTCAATTCCAATTCTGAACTTAAATTCAGATTTAATTCATCTGATTTCATATATTTCACTTATATGAATTTTGATTTGTTATTTACATAACCATTCCACATTTTATAATCTTATTCGATTATAATCACAACCAACACATTCAATATACTATAATAATTTCAAATATCTATACTTCGCTTATATCAAAATATAATTTGGGTAAAATTATTTCATTTACCCCTTTTTTCAAAATATATCGTGTCGACCCATCGTATTCAAGTGTTTATAAACTCCTATCAATACAGTGGATCAAACTGATCGACTAGAACTCATAAACAACTCAACCAATAAATCTCCACAATATAAAACCATTTTTTTATCAAATAACAAATACGTTCACTCGTATATATACACTCAAACTCAGTCTAGGGTATTACTAACCCCAACTCTACTGAATCACGCCACAGAGCCAAGGTAATACTTAACCTTCAGCTCTGATACCACTGTAACGACCCGGGAAAAGACGACCTTGATTATCCGATATACAACACATATCGAACATCAAGGGTCGACAATTACCGAATAGTTAATGAAAGAATTTAGAGGGTGAGGATAGATAAGATAGAACTAATAGAATAGAAGAAGAAGAAGAAGACAACAACATCAGAGTAACACGAATCTCACAGCGGAACGAATAAAATATAATATACAATATAACTTGAAATCAAAGCAGTATATGTATACGATACCATTATCAGAGTACAATACTTACAATACAGCGGAATAAACAATAGCTACATAAGTCCTGAAGCCTCCTGCTCCAAGCTCTCCAAGTATATCTGTAAAATCCTGACTACTTGACTTCCCGTACAAATTTGGGCACCCAAGAGTTTAGGGAAAACAAACAAAATAAACTCTGGGTCAGTCATGGGACTGGTGTGAGTAAACTCAAATCATTTGGTTTAACTTTTCAAAATCCTTTTCAAAAGAAAAGATAATCGTAAGACCAATCCACACATAAATACGGATGGTTTTTACCTTACGATAACCCAAATCATTTTTTTTGAAATCATTCTTATCTGATATTATAATAGTGTCTAATCACAAGTAATTAACAATCTAGCAGAACGCTTGCATCTCACGCTCCACATATATAGTATACAATCGAAAACCGCGAGCGCTTATTGGATATTGGATTCCAACTTGACAAGGTATGGGACCACCTTCCGAACGTGTATCTCTAGAGGCGAATACACTGGGTTCAACAAGAACATCTTGCAACCCGGCCCACACATGACCGACCACTCATTTCGCTTGAGTGTATCGAATGTATATCACCAACGGTTGGGATCAGCAACAGTCTCCCGAAATGGGACAGCATCGATAGATTAAAGAACAAAAGGAATTTCTCTAGATAGGTGATCATACATCCTAATGGGTGCGACCCACATAGCCATGCTGCCTGCCCGATTTTTGTCATTTCCCGGTTGATGAGGCTAGAGTTCATAACGTATCTTTTGACAGATCACACCTCCATTATTTTGAATGCCACATCGTCATACCCGCCAAATCACAAACTGATTTCACCAAAAATACCACGGGTATACAGCTAAGAGAAACGAATTCCTCCACCACCAAACGTAAGTACGTTTGAAGAGATCAACTTACGCGATCCTTTGAATATACTCTGTCAGACATTCGTCCATTCACGTTTGTCCTGAGACTGGACAAACCGAAGGCACTATTCTGTAAATAGGATAGCCCTTGCATAACTCTGTCTTCAATATATTCAGCATACTTGATTCGCAACGCTTATGCCAATACGGAGTGGTTCTCTGGATAATAATCCAACCGGTCTCTCCATATTAACAACGTAAAATGGTCAAAAACTTTGATAGTCGGTGATTTAACTATCAAATGAAAACATGTCTATGTGCAAACAACGATATTATTTCCAGATGGAAATTCTATCGATCAATCATCATTCATCATCAAATTATCATAAATTTACCCTTTTCCTTATTCTTGTTTTCCTATATTTCTTATTTACTATATTTAGAAAATATACATTATTAATAATGGGAAACAATTCCATTTCTCATTTTCTATATTCAGAAAACATTTCTGATTTTTCATTTGGAAGACATTTCCAAATCTCCTTCATTGGGTTTAAACTGATGTTTGAATAAACATCGCTATGCCAACACCAACCATTTCGCTCATTAACTAAATTCACTTAACCCCTTTCACTCTCGAACCTTATCCACTTCTTAGTTAAAACGAAGTCAATCAAGTTGGGGTATAATTACCTCTCAGACCTTAACTGAACAACATTTCTAACTTCGAAATAGACAAAGTTCAAACATTACTCTTTAAGAAACTTCCTTGCGAACTCTCGGATTCTATTTATGAATCCACTTCCTTTACTGAATCATTTGATTATAACTATAAATGTTATAATTCCATGCTTTCAAAATATGTTAACTTAAATATATTTCCATATCTTAATTTGGATAAATAAACAACCAACTACTTTATTAATAGATAATTAAAATTTGATTTGAAATGGAAAGTAAACATTACTTCCCTTGATTCGATATAATCGAATTTCCATGTATGATTCGCTCTCGAAAAATCACTATCCGATAATTCTCTTTCGAATAAACTATATTTGTAAGAACCCGTAACTTCCCCGTGAAGGAAAGCACGAATACTTTGAGAACAACACACAAAAGGACGCAGACGGAAGAACATTTCATTGTTATTACAACAATTCCATCAGATACAAGAATATACAGAGTATAAATGATTAAATTACATTCGATAAATATCAGAGATTACAATAAATTACATAGCAGCGGAAAAATATACAAAACACAACTAGAAGTGATACACGGATACAGAGCTTTCCGAGCATCGTTCCAGCTGTAAATCAGGACCCTGTGAATATAAATCTGCAAACCCAAAACTACTAGCTGCCCGTGTGGAAAATAGGGGCACCCAGAGTTTAGGTTAAAACAATAAACTCCAGGTCAGTCATGTGACTGGTGTGAGAACTAAAACAGTTATTAATATTGGTTTTAAAGTTAGGTAAATCAAGGGACCACGCCGTATAACACGGAACGGGTTTCCTCCCAAGAATACCAGTGCATAGAACAAACAACGCAATGCTAAATAAAGAAAAATGAAGCTGTTATAAGACCCAGGTCCCATCACACAATGCAACGCAAGCCGGAGGATAGGGTTTTCCCTTATAACATCCAAAGCATGCTTGATACGTTTAAAACACATTATTTGATACTACAATAAGTGTATAGGGTCAAAACAATTTCACATCATAAATATCAATCATAGGCGGCATGGGTACCATCTATCATGTCGCCATACTAGTTCTACAATTAAAACCGCAATACACGAATTGGAAGTTGGATTTCCGTCATGAGTCGAGGCAAGGGGCAAGATCCTCTCCGCGTTCGAGACACTCTAGCAAATGCCTCAGGACCCCACTATGATCCTTGGATCTTCAGGGCCGGTCCTCTCTTACTTTTGAGGATTAATTATTCCTGAACACACGTTTCCCGGTCCTTACAGACCTATATCCGAGGCGCCTCATATCCAACAACCACACAGGTGAAAAGTATATAAATGTCAGGGCTGGTAGGTCACTGACACCACCCTAGCTAGAAAGAAACGTCGTGCTCTCCCTGCAGTCACTATCCCGTTTTTGACTCATACCGAGGTGTGAGGCTCGCGAATTCACGTTATACACAAAGCTACGCCACACAGGCCGTGCTTTGATCATCAACCACAAGACTTTGCTTTTCAACAGAAGCCCTGATCAATTGCCACTTACGCATGCCACATTGGCAATTCACTCCATGCGACTGATGTCCATCGATATACAACCTCTGAGCTCGTACGTCTCAGAGAAGGGCGTTAAGCAAGAGAATAAATTCTCCGCCGCCAAACAGATGTATATTTAATAGAGATCAATCAACACAGAATAAAATCCAATGTCAGACACACAATCCATTTACAAGTTCGTTCTGGGTCTGAACGAAACCGGAGGCACTTTCCTCGCATATCCATCCATCTCCAAGTACGTCTGGACGATCACCAACTGATTCCCTCATCCTGGGTGTACAGCCCAATCAAGATCATCAGTAATCACCCAAACGATGTGAAGACTTCCGGTCTTCAACCACCGTCTTCATCTTCGACATCTCGTCGAATCGGTTATTCAGAATGGGTATAAACCCGGCCTTTCTGAATAACCCACGTATATAATAAACGAATGTTACACAAACACAACAAACGCCTCATTCCAATTCAGAATATTCTTTTATTCACAATATCACATTCTTAGGGAAATGTTCCCATTAATTTTATCCAAGATAAATTCTTCTAAATTTATTCTTTAATCCTCCTATGGATATCATTTCAAACTAGTCGGGATTAGCGAACCACACCGAAGTAATTATTTATTTTATTTCCCAATCCCAACCTATATCCCATGGAGAAAAACTGGTGATACTCCATTCCTAACACCACGGTGTTATCGGTAAAATTAATTACCATTTCACGTTCAAATCTAATTAAAGATTTAACTATCGCTTTGGAGCAAAACTGGTGGTACTCCATTCTCGATCACCTTTCAGATTTGATAATTTAAATTATCAATTCACATTTTAATCTAATTAAAGATTAATTAAAACTCCACTTAGCTTTAATCCTTTCAAAAATCAATATCCTGTCTTTAACTGGGTTAAAGAACCAATGTCATCTAAAACACGATTCACGATAAACCCAAATCACATTTGATATTAAATACAAGGCTCTGAATAGAAAATATATCGGCTTATATTCAATATCAAATTCTGAAACCAACAAATATCGTATTGGAAATAACGATATAAAATATCTTTCAAATCCCCATAACAATATTTGTATAGTCACGAAATCCAACATCGAAATATCCCGAAGATAATTTCGATTCAACTCCAGTCCAATCCACGTATTGGAAATATTGATTATTTTCAAAATCACTTTCAAATTCAATTTTATTTATTTTAAAAATAAATTGATTTCAATTCTATTTCAAAACTAGTTCATTTCGATAGAAATCTATTTTTATCTATTCAAATGTGGAATTTTCCAGCCCAATTCTTTCCAATTCACATATTATAATTTTACACAAATTATAGATATTTTTAATAATTTTATCAAGGCCCGTACAGTCGATTTCCATCAACGGCCATCGAACTACACTTACAGCGACCTTTTTCGAATTTGATTTGGACATAATTCCAAATCCAACCGTTAGATTTCAAATTTCTAATACTCATTGGAAAGCTCTTTTCGATACGAACCCAACGGTCCCGGTTTTAGGAGAATCCGACGGTCGGATCTCCCGCAATGTCCGTTTGAAATAAATGGTCGAAATTCACGAACTGTCGCGGCACGGCGCGTTCTATTCAGGCCATTATATATATAATATATATATATATTATATATTTCGTCGATTTCTATTTAAAACGAATTTTATAAATCGTTTTAAATTCGTTTTCAAAACCATTTCAACTTTCTTTTCAATTCAAATCAAAAGTGAATTCTTCTTTATAAATTCGTTTTAAAATTCATTTCTATTCAATTCAAATTTCAATTCAATTTGAATTCGTTTTCAATTCAATTCATTTCGAAATCGTTTTCAATTCAATTCATTTCGAAATCGTTTTCAATTCAATTCATTTCGAAATTGTTTTCAATTCAGTTCATTTCGAAATCGTTTTCAATTCAATTTATTTCGAAATCGTTTTCAATTCAATTTATTTCGAAATCGTTAAAAATCGATATAAATATCGTTCACGTCGAAATCACGCATCTCTAATCAACACGGCTTTATATTTTTCAAAACTCCTTTATTCTATCCAACAAATGAATATTTATCTCATTCAACACATGAATCTATATTCTTTCAACACACGACTGATCTCAACACATGAGTACTGTCAACACATCACTATTTTTGTTATGTAAAATATTTTATAAAACTAAGGTATCTATCGTTTGATTTTTAATTAGACTTCTACTGGGAAGTAGTTCTAATTTTAAATATGATAAAGATGTAAATTTTTATTATATAAAATATTTCACTCAACACATGAACATCGTCAACACATGACTATTTTTATATTCAACACATGAATTTTCTTTTATAATATTCCTTATTTTCCCGATTGGAATGAGGCCCAATCAATCACCATATAACGTTAATTATATGGATTCCATACAACACATGTATATAATAGCATTGAAAAATAATCAATCATCAACCAAAGTGCACTACACTGTATAAGCATCAAATATAGATATCTGACGCTTATAACAGTCTGTCAATCGACCGATCGACATATTTAATCAATCAGGATGAGTGAACATTAAATTTCATCCCAACACCCGTGTGGGGTTTCAAACAATCAAACACAGATTTTATTTGTGCAGTTGGGCGATGTGTAAAATTTATCGACCCAATCAATATCAGTCAAATCAGTGTATATAAACAAATCGGCCGATTTGTTTATAAATATTTATTTATTCACTTTCACGTTAAAAATTATATTTTTAACGATAAAACATTTTATTTTAACACATGAATTTCTATTAGTTCATTTATTCAATAAAATGATATTTTTATTTTTCTAACATATTTTAGAAAATTTCGGCGGCATAACGGCACGATACTAGAAACGGGACGAGGCCTAGCCTTATCCCCGGTCTAGTGAAGGCCCACGCCATTCACACATCAATCAAATCCATTTCAATTCACCAAACAATTCAATTCAAACCAAATCATCTAACTAATCTATGCAACCAAAACAAAAAAGTCCATGGTTTGTGGACGATTGTGTCGGGTGCTACTAAGCACCGTCTGCATCCTAGTATATATATATAACTAGAAAAAGAGAATTTGAGTGAGAAGTTCTCACCGAAAGCTATCCAATACCACGACACTCCTATTGTAGAGATCTTCGTCGTTCTCGCCTTTTCTTCTTCTTTGTTGTCCGTAGCCACTACATATAGAAATCACACATTTTTATATTTCGATGTCTTTAAAATAAAAATCACATTTTTATTTATTCACTTTCAATTTAAAAATCATATTTATATAATCACTTCATATATTTAAAAATCGAATTTTTACTATGCTATTCAATATATAAAAATCAAATTTTTACTACGATGTTCAATATATAAAAATCATATTTTTATCACGCTATTTTCTATATAAAGATTTCGCCTTTTTAAATTTAAAGATTTCACCTTTTTAAATTTAAAGATTTCGCCTTTTTAAATTTAAAGATTTCGCCTTTTTAAATTTAAAGATTTCGCCTTTTTAAATTTAACCACTTTATCTCAACGTAGATAAAATAAAAATCAGATTTTTATTTCGTTACATACACAAGGATGATATTTTTATATTCTCTATCCTATAAAGATTATATTTTTAATACTTTAAAAATATAAAAATCATATTTTTAACTTTTCTATATTATAAAAATTCAACTTTCTATTTTATCAAAATTGTATCTTCCATCGTTTAAAGATCGTATCTTTCATATGCTATCAGATTTAAAAATTAAATTTTTTTATAATTTCAAAAAGCTTGTCTCTTCTATTTTAAAAACCTCACCTTTTTTCTATTTAAAACCCTCGCCTTTTTCTCGAACAAAACCTCGTCTTTTTGGTTTCAAAAATCCATGCCTTTTGTTTTCTTTAAAAATGAAATCTTTATGAAAGTAAAAATATAAACTTTATAAGTAAAAACAAATAGAAAAAAAAAACTCACATTGAATGCTGGAATAAAAGAGGGGGAGTTGCGCGAGGTAAACGGACTGCTCAGAGGCCGGGGAGGTGCTGAATCGAAGCGCCGGTGGTCGGGGAAGCCCTTCAGGCGGCGGATCTCGATTTGGGGAAGGGGGGCATGCGGTCTTCTCAGGCGAGAGGGAGAGAGGGGGCAGACGAAGGATATGAGGGCGAACGAGGGGGGCGCGTTGATTGGCGCGGCGGTGGGCCCTTCGATGGTGGCGCAGGCGGTGAGAAAGTGGGAGGGGGCGACGGGTTCTGATGCTTGGGGTTATTTTTTTTTTCTGTTTATCTCGAAATGAATTTCAGAAGGGGGGTGGCCAGGAGGATTTAAGGGGAGGTAGTTTTAAATTTTTATTTATTTATTTATTTATTTATTTAATCCCTAAAAGTTGACTTTTACATACGACCTCTAAACGAGGCCCACTGCCTGCCGCCTATAGCGTTTTACCCCCATTCCGAACACAGTGGGATATGTATCGTAGGCTGATTTGGTCGTTTGAATCAGTTTCCATTGAATTTACATTTTAAATCACTATATTGAATTTTAAACGTACATTTCAAATTACCGGGGTCACATACTAACTAGAAAAATTCCAGAAAAATATTTTCTAGCTTCGTATTGACGATACGGTCCTAACAAAACTAGTTTCGTCGAATTCTGAGACCGTTTGAAAAATGACCAATTTCCAGTCGATTAAAATCAACTAAAACCGGTCAAACGCGTTTTCTTTTGCCACGCTCACATATTGATTCGAAAAATTATGAAATTTGAAACCTAGCAATAACTTTACATCCCGGGCCCAACAAAACTGGTTTCGTCGAAATCCGAGGTCGTTTGCAAAATGTCCATTTTTAAGGGCCTGAATTCCATAGCGACTATTCAGAATTTTCAACTGGACATATCTTTTGATTCCCGATATGAAATCTTGATTATTCGGATTCGTTGGAAAGATATTATCAATTAGATCCCATTGTTTTTGGTTTCACTAAAATCCGGATTGTTTTGCACCCGGTACATTCAATTGAAGTTTGAAATCGAATTATCGAACTACCGCGCCATTTTCAATTTTATGTATAAATATAAATAAATATTTATATTCTAACGACGACGCATATATAATATATACGTTGGAATTATATTCAAATAAATTTCTCGTCGATATTATTTAAAATAATTCATTTTAAATAATCAAAATTAGCTAAAATTGCCAAAACAAAAATTTCAAACTGGCTCGCATTTTACGGGTTGTTACAATCTCCCCCACTTAAAACTTTTCGTCCCCGAAAAGGAACAAAGTCGAAAGTGGTTTGATTATTCAGCTCTACGTTCGATTTGGCTTCCATTCTCCAACTTTCCAGTTTCTGAGAATTTTCAAAATTTCAAAAATTTGGCTAACACCCTAAATTTTCGAAAAATTTCGCCATAACCTCCCCTGCACCGGGAGCATCGGGGAATTTCAAATAGCTTCCCCGGTCCTTCAGATCTCAAAAAGAAAAAGAAAAAGCCAAGCGGCTAGCCAATAGGCTCACAAAATCATCATCACCCAAACAAAACAGGAAATTATGTAGTAAACATGTACCTATTTGTCGGGCAAACAAATTTTATTCTCTGCTCTAGCCTCCTTGCTATGACCTGTTCAAAAGATATACATGTATGCAAGCAAATGCGACCAATTTCAATACAATTCAATATTCGGTTCTATTAGGCATAAATGGTTAAAAATTAGCAAACAAATAAACAAACAACACAAACATCAATCAATTAGTGAATTAGAGTTTCAAATTCATAATTTTCATATATATACAGAAAATCATGTTTTGATGCCAATTCACAACAATGTGTTCTAGCTATATAGGTTTTGGTTCTCACACCAGTCTGATGGAAATATATAGAAATCACACCTTCGAAACTCGAATATAAATACTGATGGTGATGCACCATCATCAGAATCATCCCCGGATGTCTAGAATGTGATTCTATATCTACCCAGTATATTAAAACTTCGACTATACGTTCATGACGCGTATACGCGAAATCTATATATACTCGATTGTCCATATTCAAAATAAATAAATATTCAAATACGTATAAAGCGATTTAAATTTTCAAAACAATTTTTTTTTTCCATTTGAAAAATATACTCTTCACACCCGTTCTAGGATACTACTGATCCTATCTCTAACGAGTCATTCTAATTGGATATTACTAATCCAATATCTGATGAATTCTTTCGTATGGTTCTAATGTGTCTTGTTCTCGAGCTCTGTAAACCAAAGCTCTGATACCAACTGTAAGAACCCGTAACTTCCCTGTGAAGGAAAGCACGAATACTTTGAGAACAACACACAAAAGGACGCAGACGGAAGAACATTTCATTGTTATTACAACAATTCCATCAGATACAAGAATATACAGAGTATAAATGATTAAATTACATTCGATAAATATCAGAGATTACAATAAATTACATAGCAGCGGAAAAATATACAAAACACAACTAGAAGTGATACACGGATACAGAGCTTTCCGAGCATCGTTCCAGCTGTAAATCAGGACCCTGTGAATATAAATCTGCAAACCCAAAACTACTAGCTGCCCGTGTGGAAAATAGGGGCACCCAGAGTTTAGGTTAAAACAATAAACTCCAGGTCAGTCATGTGACTGGTGTGAGAACTAAAACAGTTATTAATATTGGTTTTAAAGTTAGGTAAATCAAGGGACCACGCCGTATAACACGGAACGGGTTTCCTCCCAAGAATACCAGTGCATAGAACAAACAGCGCAATGCTAAATAAAGAAAAATGAAGCTGTTATAAGACCCAGGTCCCATCACACAATGCAACGCAAGCCGGAGGATAGGGTTTTCCCTTATAACAGCCAAAGCATGCTTGATACGTTTAAAACACATTATTTGATACTACAATAAGTGTATAGGGTCAAAACAATTTCACATCATAAATATCAATCATAGGCGGCATGGGTACCATCTATCATGTCGCCATACTAGTTCTACAATTAAAACCGCAATACACGTATTGGAAGTTGGATTTCCGTCATGAGTCGAGGCAAGGGGCAAGCTCCTCTCCGCGTTCGAGACACTCTAGCAAATGCCTCAGGACCCCACTATGATCCTTGGATCTTCAGGGCCGGTCCTCTCTTACTTTTGAGGATTAATTATTCCTGAACACACGTTTCCCGGTCCTTACGGACCTATATCCGAGGCGCCTCATATCCAACAACCACACAGGTGAAAAGTATATAAATGTCAGGGCTGGTAGGTCACTGACACCACCCTAGCTAGAAAGAAACGTCGTGCTCTCCCTGCAGTCACTATCCCGTTTTTGACTCATACCGAGGTGTGAGGCTCGCGAATTCACGTTATACACAAAGCTACGCCACACAGGCCGTGCTTTGATCATCAACCACAAGACTTTGCTTTTCAACAGAAGCCCTGATCAATTGCCACTTACGCATGCCACATTGGCAATTCACTCCATGCGACTGATGTCCATCGATATACAACCTCTGAGCTCGTACGTCTCAGAGAAGGGCGTTAAGCAAGAGAATAAATTCTCCGCCGCCAAACAAATGTATATTTAATAGAGATCAATCAACACAGAATAAAATCCAATGTCAGACACACAATCCATTTACAAGTTCGTTCTGGGTCTGAACGAAACCGGAGGCACTTTCCTCGCATATCCATCCATCTCCAAGTACGTCTGGACGATCACCAACTGATTCCCTCATCCTGGGTGTACAGCCCAATCAAGATCATCAGTAATCACCCAAACGATGTGAAGACTTCCGGTCTTCAACCACCGTCTTCATCTTCGACATCTCGTCGAATAGGTTATTCAGAATGGGTATAAACCCGGCCTTTCTGAATAACCCACGTATATAATAAACGAATGTTACACAAACACAACAAACGCCTCATTCCAATTCAGAATATTCTTTTATTCACAATATCACATTCTTAGGGAAATGTTCCCATTAATTTTATCCAAGATAAATTCTTCTAAATTTATTCTTTAATCCTCCTATGGATATCATTTCAAACTAGTTGGGATTAGCGAACCACACCGAAGTAATTATTTATTTTATTTCCCAATCCCAACCTATATCCCATGGAGAAAAACTGGTGATACTCCATTCCTAACACCACGGTGTTATCGGTAAAATTAATTACCATTTCACGTTCAAATCTAATTAAAGATTTAACTATCGCTTTGGAGCAAAACTGGTGGTACTCCATTCTCGATCACCTTTCAGATTTGATAATTTAAATTATCAATTCACATTTTAATCTAATTAAAGATTAATTAAAACTCCACTTAGCTTTAATCCTTTCAAAAATCAATATCCTGTCTTTAACTGGGTTAAAGAACCAATGTCATCTAAAACACGATTCACGATAAACCCAAATCACATTTGATATTAAATACAAGTCTCTGAATAGAAAATATATCGGCTTATATTCAATATCAAATTCTGAAACCAACAAATATCGTATTGGAAATAACGATATAAAATATCTTTCAAATCCCCATAACAATATTTGTATAGTCACGAAATCTAACATCGAAATATCCCGAAGATAATTTCGATTCAACTCCAGTCCAATCCACGTATTGGAAATATTGATTATTTTCAAAATCACTTTCAAATTCAATTTTATTTATTTTAAAAATAAATTGATTTCAATTCTAGTTCAAAACTAGTTCATTTCGATAGAAATCTATTTTTATCTATTCAAATGTGGAATTTTCCAGCCCAATTCTTTCCAATTCACATATTATAATTTTACACAAATTATAGATATTTTTAATAATTTTATCAAGGCCCGTACAGTCGATTTCCATCAACGGCCATCGAACTGCACTTACAGCGACCTTTTTCGAATTTGATTTGGACATAATTCCAAATCCAACCGTTAGATTTCAAATTTCTAATACTCATTGGAAAGCTCTTTTCGATACGAACCCAACGGTCCCGGTTTTAGGAGAATCCGACGGTCGGATCTCCCGCAATGTCCGTTTGAAATAAATGGTCGAAATTCACGAACTGTCGCGGCGCGGCGCGTTCTGTTCAGGCCATTATATATATAATATATATATATTATATATTTCGTCGATTTCTATTTAAAACGAATTTTATAAATCGTTTTAAATTCGTTTTCAAAACCATTTCAACTTTCTTTTCAATTCAAATCAAAAGTGAATTCTTCTTTATAAATTCGTTTTAAAATTCATTTCTATTCAATTCAAATTTCAATTCAATTTGAATTCGTTTTCAATTCAATTCATTTCGAAATCGTTTTCAATTCAATTCATTTCGAAATCGTTTTCAATTCAATTCATTTCGAAATCGTTTTCAATTCAATTCATTTCGAAATCGTTTTCAATTCAATTTATTTCGAAATCGTTAAAAATCGATATAAATATCGTTCACGTCGAAATCACGCATCTCTAATCAACATGGCTTTATATTTTTCAAAACTCCTTTATTCTATCCAACAAATGAATATTTATCTCATTCAACACATGAATCTATATTTCTTTCAACACACGACTGATCTCAACACATGAGTACTGTCAACACATCACTATTTTTGTTACGTAAAATATTTTATAAAACTAAGGTATCTATCGTTTGATTTTTAATTAGACTTCTACTGGGAAGTAGTTCTAATTTTAAATATGATAAAGATGTAAATTTTTATTATATAAAATATTTCACTCAACACATGAACATCGTCAACACATGACTATTTTTATATTCAACACATGAATTTTCTTTTATAATATTCCTTATTTTCCCGATTGGAATGAGGCCCAATCAATCACCATATAACGTTAATTATATGGATTCCATACAACACATGTATATAATAGCATTGAAAAATAATCAATCATCAACCAAAGTGCACTACACTGTATAAGCATCAAATATAGATATCTGACGCTTATAACAGTCTGTCAATCGACCGATCGACATATTTAATCAATCAGGATGAGTGAACATCAAATTTCATCCCAACACCCGTGTGGGGTTTCAAACAATCAAACACAGATTTTATTTGTGCAGTTGGGCGATGTGTAAAATTTATCGACCCAATCAATATCAGTCAAATCAGTGTATATAAACAAATCGGCCGATTTGTTTATAAATATTTATTTATTCACTTTCACGTTAAAAATTATATTTTTAACGATAAAACATTTTATTTTAACACATGAATTTCTATTAGTTCATTTATTCAATAAAATGATATTTTTATTTTTCTAACATATTTTAGAAAATTTCGGCGGCATAACGGCACGATACTAGAAACGGGACGAGGCCTAGCCTTATCCCCGGTCTAGTGAAGGCCCACGCCATTCACACATCAATCAAATCCATTTCAATTCACCAAACAATTCAATTCAAACCAAATCATCTAACTAATCTATGCAACCAAAACAAACAAGTCCATGGTTTGTGGACGATTGTGTCGGGTGCTACTAAGCACCGTCTGCATCCTAGTATATATATATAACTAGAAAAAGAGAATTTGAGTGAGAAGTTCTCACCGAAAGCTATCCAATACCACGACACTCCTATTGTAGAGATCTTCGTCGTTCTCGCCTTTTCTTCTTCTTTGTTGTCCGTAGCCACTACATATAGAAATCACACATTTTTATATTTCGATGTCTTTAAAATAAAAATCACATTTTTATTTATTCACTTTCAATTTAAAAATCATATTTATATAATCACTTCATATATTTAAAAATCGAATTTTTACTATGCTATTCAATATATAAAAATCGAATTTTTACTACGATGTTCAATATATAAAAATCATATTTTTATCACGCTATTTTCTATATAAAGATTTCGCCTTTTTAAATTTAAAGATTTCACCTTTTTAAATTTAAAGATTTCGCCTTTTTAAATTTAAAGATTTCGCCTTTTTAAATTTAAAGATTTCGCCTTTTTAAATTTAAAGATTTCGCCTTTTTAAATTTAACCACTTTATCTCAACGTAGATAAAATAAAAATCAGATTTTTATTTCGTTACATACACAAGGATGATATTTTTATATTATCTATCCTATAAAGATTATATTTTTAATACTTTAAAAATATAAAAATCATATTTTTAACTTTTCTATATTATAAAAATTCAACTTTCTATTTTATCAAAATTGTATCTTCCATCGTTTAAAGATCGTATCTTTCATATGCTATCATATTTAAAAATTAAATTTTTTTATAATTTCAAAAAGCTTGTCTCTTCTATTTTAAAAACCTCACCTTTTTTCTATTTAAAACCCTCGCCTTTTTCTCGAACAAAACCTCGTCTTTTTGGTTTCAAAAATCCAAGCCTTTTGTTTTCTTTAAAAATGAAATCTTTATGAAAGTAAAAATATAAACTTTATAAGTAAAAACAAATAGAAAAAAAAACTCACATTGAATGCTGGTATAAAAGAGGGGGAGTTGCGCGAGGTAAACGGACTGCTCAGAGGCCGGGGAGGTGCTGAATCGAAGCGTCGGTGGTCGGGGAAGCCCTTCAGGCGGCGGATCTCGATTTGGGGAAGGGGGGGGCATGCGGTCTTCTCAAGCGAGAGGGAGAGAGGGGGCAGACGAAGGATATGAGGGCGAACGAGGGGGGCGCGTTGATTGGCGCGGTGGTGGGCCCTTCGATGGTGGCGCAGGCGGTGAGAAAGTGGGAGCGGGCGACGGGTTCTGATGCTTGGGGTTATTTTTTTTTTCTGTTTATCTCGAAATGAATTTCAGAAGGGGGGGGGGCAGGAGGATTTAAGGGGAGGTAGTTTTAATTTATTTATTTATTTATTTATTTATTTATTTAATCCCTAAAAGTTGACTTTTACATACGACCTCTAAACGAGGCCCACTGCCTGCCGCCCATAGCGTTTTACCCCCATTCCGAACACAGTGGGATATGTATCGTAGGCTGATTTGGTCGTTTGAATCAGTTTCCATTGAATTTACATTTTAAATCACTATATTGAATTTTAAACGTACATTTCAAATTACCGGGGTCACATACTAACTAGAAAAATTCCAGAAAAATATTTTCTAGCTTCGTATTGACGATACGGTCCTAACAAAACTAGTTTCGTCGAATTCTGAGACCGTTTGAAAAATGACCAATTTCCAGTCGATTAAAATCAACTGAAACCGGTCAAACGCGTTTTCTTTTGCCACGCTCACATATTGATTCGAAAAATTATGAAATTTGAAACCTAGCAATAACTTTACATCCCGGGCCCAACAAAACTGGTTTCGTCGAAATCCGAGGTCGTTTGCAAAATGTCCATTTTTAAGGGCCTGAATTCCATAGCGACTATTCAGAATTTTCAACTGGACATATCTTTTGATTCCCGATATGAAATCTTGATTATTCGGATTCGTTGGAAAGATATTATCAATTAGATCCCATTGTTTTTGGTTTCACTAAAATCTGGATTTTTTTGCACCCGGTACATTCAATTGAAGTTTGAAATCGAATTATCGAACTACCGCGCCATTTTCAATTTTATGTATAAATATAAATAAATATTTATATTCTAACGACGACGCGTATATAATATATACGTTGGAATTATATTCAAATAAATTTCTCGTCGATATTATTTAAAATAATTCATTTTAAATAATCAAAATTCGCTAAAATTGCCAAAACAAAAATTTCAAACTGGCTCGCATTTTACGGGTTGTTACAATATTCGATTCCCCTATTCGAATAACTAATAATCGTAATCCTTTTCTTCGAATAACTAATATTCGAAAAATCTCACTTTGAATAAACCATATTCGATAATTCTCTCCTTCGAATGACTATATTCGATTTAACACACTTCAAACGAACTATATTCGATTACTCTTCTCGAATAAACTATATTCGATAACTCTACTTCGAATAGGTGATATTCGATTAATTCCCTTTTTGACTAACCCTACTTAATTTACTAATACTCGACTAACTCGACTTAATTAACTTCTATTGATTAATTACTATTTGATTTAACACCATTTGCTTGATTCTAGATCGCAGCGATCACAATGGTTACGCCTGATTCCCCCAGGAAACATCCGACCGCCGTAGGCTATCTGCAGCCCTGCGAATTACGCTAGCAGTCGTGCTAAATGGAAATTCATCCTTAAATAACTTTGTCTATTTTTAACTCTATCTCGAATAATTAGATTCGATCATTTCTAATTGAATAACTAATATTCAATTAACCCTTATTCGATTACTATATTTGAATAACTCTAGTTCGATTTGACTCAAAACGATTAACTCTAACTGATTAACTCTAACTGGTTAATTCTAACTGAATAACTCTAACTGGATAACTCTAACTGAATAACTCTAACTGGTTAACTTTAACTAACTAACTCTAACTGTTTAACTTTACGGTTTAACTCTGACAGTTTAACTCCAACTGTTTAACTCTAACAGTTTAACTCCAACTGTTTAACTCTAACAGTTTAACTCCAACTGTTTAACTCTAACAGTTTAACTCCAACGGTTTAACTCTAACAGTTTAACTTCAACGGTTTAACTCTAGTTGATTAACTCTTTTGAATTAATCCCTTTGACTTTTCTCTTTTGAATAATTCCTTTGGAATAATTCCTTTGAATTACCTCCCTTGAATAGATTCTTTTTCTATTCGTTTACTCAACAAATAACTATTCTCTTTTCGCTTCTATTTATTTAACAAATAAATATTCCCTTTTAACTTTTCTATTTATTCAACAAATAAATATTTCTTTCAACTTTTCTTTATTCCCTACATGAATATTCCCTTTTCAATTCCATTTGTAAATACTTTTACGAATGTTTCCCTTTTTATTTCTATTTGTAATCGTTTCACAAATATTTCCCTTCTATTTGATTTCACCAATATTTTCCCTTCTATTTGATTTCACCAATATTTTCCCTTCTATTTGATTTCACCAATATTTGTTTTTTAACAAATGCTTTGATTCTATAATCATTTTCTCTCATGAAATTCTCTTCCTTTTATATATAAAATCTATTGATTTTATATAAATAATTTATTTTCAAAATAAACTTTGAAAATCCCTTTTCACTTTCTAGTATCACTTATGGTATAAAAATACCAAATCAAAAGGTTCAATCATCATCCAAACACACAGGTTCAACAACAGATGATATAACATATCATATATCAGAATATATGAAAAGGGTAAATAAATGTTGAGGAATCCAGTTGGATTCCTCCGACCTGTTTCCCTGCATCCACAGATGTTACACAATATAATTCACATCAATTTCATTTCAATATGAGGTATTCTGATAAACAAAATCAACATCGGTTAACGATATATATAACTATATCGGTATTTTCAACCAGCTGACTAGCAGTTCAACCAAACAATCAACACTCAGCAATTCAACCAATATTTATCAGTTCTAAAAATACTTTATAAAAATATAAAGTGTTCAGAGTTAGTGAGATTTACTCACCTTGAACGGTTTATCGTTGAATAACGATAATTGGTCATTGATTTGGTTCAGACGTTAAATTTCACCATAAATCCAAACGAGCTCCAATCCACTTGCGGTCAGTTCCCTTGCGTAGTGCTCGTCCATACGATTCCAACGGATCCTGTTTCGTTAAATTTCGTTAATGTATGCAAAAGTTATGCTATTTACAATATCTACCTAATTTAAATGAATATATATTTAATTAAATTAATTAAATTATTTTTATCTTAATTAATTTCTAATTGCGTTATTAGCCAAATTACCTTCCCTGCCCTTCTAAAAAATCATACTTTTCCATCTCTAGCCATATCCAATTTTTTTTAAAATTGAAAAACCATTTTAATATTAATTAAATTTAATTTTCAAATAAAATGTTTAAAAATATTCATTTAATTATAACTTAAAATTTTTAACCCGGATCAAAAATCTGCTTCCACTCATTTTAAAGTATTTTCCGATAAGAATCCAACGGTCCTTGTTTCGTGGAAATCCGACTTGTTTTGAAAAAGTTATAAGCTTTTAAAGTTTATGATTAAATATTACGAAAATGCCCCTGGTCTGTTTTAAATTCAAATTAAATTTTAAATTTAAATTTAAATTAATCATCCCATCCGTCGGATCAGTTAGGGATAGCCAGGGAGAGCAGGAAACTATATTTTCCAAACTCAAGCCTTAGACACTATCCTCTCTGTCACCCTTAGAATGTTCTGATATTTATTTTTACAAATTCTATTTTAATTATAATATATATATATATTACACAAATAAATAAATAAATATTATTTAAAAACTTACCCCGCAAAGCCCAAGCCTCTGCCTAAGAGTCCCTAGCTCCCCGTCTTGCCCTCCTTTCTCCCTTCCTTCCCTTTTCCCTATTTCCTAATATTTTATTATTATTTCTGCCATTGCCAAAGCTTGAAAGAGGAGGAGGAGGAGTGAGTTTAAAATGAAGGGGGAGGGGGCTATTTATAGCCGAAGGAGTCACATGGATTGCTGAGGTGGCGCGAATCCAACGGTCGAAAATGGATGGCTAGGATTAATCCTTAAATTAATTAAATTATAAATAAATTTAATAATTTATGAATAGTAAAGTGTGTTTTCTCAACCCTATTCGGACGTTAATTTAACTTACTTATTGATACCTTATCCAAAATCTTTTTCAACCATGTTGTTCAATTTTTCTTGCTCTTCAATAATATATAAAAATATTTAAATTTTGAATTCGTTTGAACTTTCAAATAATTTAAATTCAAATTCAAAATAGTGTTTTGTGTTAGTTTCAACACCTTCCGGTCTCATGTTGGAGTATCAAACGATAACGGTTTTCAGAAATTCTTCCACCATCTGGTCCGGTTTTTAACGTACTTCAATCCTATGTATTCAAATCAAAAATCGGAGTTCGTTTAGATTTTCAAATAATTTATTTAAATTTTGTTTCCTTAATAACTTTCTATATCCGTTATAGGATTTTCCCAGATTTCATATATAGCTAATATCCTATGTTTAGAATTTTCCTGGATAGGTCTCAGGTTCCAGTTTTGCCGTTAGCATTAGCAAATTCCAATTACCGTCAAAATTTAGTTCAAATTTTGGCCTTTTATTTTTTCTTTTCCACATACGGATGCCATTTTTGACGTAACTTGGTTGGTTACCTAATTTCATCATTTCGGATTTAATGAAACTGATTTCATCGAAATCCGAGTTCGTTAGCTACTACATCCTTTGTAAACGTACTATTTTAAATTAAAAATTTATCCTTTTATACTGCCAATTCACGTTATATTGCACATCCACTAAATTTCTATCATTTCGGAATAAAATAAAATATTCAAAATTATTGAAATTAAATCATATAAAATTCCAAAACAATAAAAAAACATTTTTAAATATTAAACTAAATGGTCAAAAAATATGGGCCGTTACATCATCCCCCTTCAGTCGACGCCACTCCAGCACCAGGATCCGCCGCCAAAGGAAATCGCGATCAGCCCCCTTCCAGCAACCAACTATCCGCTCTAGCACCATCGATTGCGATTCACAAATCAACTTCAGTGATCCATGGAAAAGAAGAAGAAGGAGGAAATCGCGATCTTAGGCAGGCCGCACTTCTTCCATAAACTGTAGCTGCCATTTTTGTGGATGTAAGTTTTTAATTTTAGCCATGTTCTTAGGCTCTCTTAGCTTTTGATTTTTGCTGAATTTTTTATTTTTAATTTGAGCTATATATTTTGGTTTTTGGTTTGAAAATGGGAAGGACAACATTCATTATTTTCGTTGTAGTATGTAGGAAAATACAAACAGAAAAACATTCAAAATCGCGATCTGTAAGATATAGGAAAATATCTTTGATTTTTGCTGAACTTCTGATAAAAAGTTACGGACAAATATGCATATATTCTTAATATATGCATATATGTATGCAATTTTTTATCAAACAAACAGAAAAACATATTATTTTACAAATATATTCATATTTCTATGCGTATATCTGGAATACTTGCATATAAATATTCAGAAATATCTGAAAAACATATTATTTTACAAATATATTCATATTTCTACGCATGTATTTATATTATTCTGAAGCAGTTTTTGTAATTTAGGTTACTGCACATTAAGCTTATTAATGTTGATTTTCTTTTTTTGATAACAGTGTTCCGGCGGATATTGGTGTAGTGGTGTTGTTGAAGCTTGGTCCTCCATCCTTTTCCAAATGATTGAAATCTACAGTTGTTTCTACAGAGACTACTAAATGTTCTGAAATTTTTGACGTAGTACATGTAAATGTGGTCTATACTTATTTTTTGATGTAGTACATGTAAATGTGGTCTATACTTATTTTTTGATGTAGTACATGTAAATGTTATGAAATTATTCATGTAAGTATGCACATATTTCTGTTATTTGCGTATATATATATGCATCTTGTTATAATTATATGTATTTAATTTTTTGTCATTTCTTTTGTTTCAGCAATTATGCAGTACAGTTCTGTATATGTATGCAATTATTTCACTTTTTTGCATAAATGTATGCAATTTTAATTAATATTTGTATCTAATTGTCCAGTTTTTTGTAAAAATAAAAAAATCTTAATAAAAAAATTGTAGTCCCTACATTCAAGTAATTATTTATTTCTGAATAATATTAATGTATGCATGTCTACTTCATTGTTGCGCAAAACTAATAATTTATTTTCTGCATAATATTAATAATTGTATGCAATTATTCCACTTAGTTGCATAAATGTATGCAATTTGACGTAATATATGTATCTAATTGTCTATTTTTTCGTACAAATAAAAAAAGTAATAAAAAAATCGTTGTTGGAGTGATCGACGATTTTCCAGAATTGTAGGATTAGGTTTATGAGCGAGATAATAGGAGCGATAGACTGAGTAAATGAGGACAAACAATTGTTGGATAATTTTTTAGGTTTGTAAGGGTAGATCTGGAATTTTTTTAGCGAAAATTCAAAAATAGGGATGTATTCTATATTATTTTTATCACCGGGTTTTTTTTTATATTTTGAAACTTAATAGGGACCTGTAAAAAACGGACCCTAATAGAAATCGACTAAAACACATTTTCCTTTGCCACGCTCACATACTAGCTTCAAAAATTATGAAATTTGAAATCTAGCAATTACTTCACATCCCGGATCCAACAAAAGTGGTTTCGTCGAATTCCGAGCTCGTTTGCAAAATGTCTATTTTCTCGGGCTATATAATTCCTATAGCGACCTTTCTGAAAATTCATTTGGCCATAACTTTTGCTTTCCGCTATGAAACTTTGATTTTTCAGATTCGTTAGAAAGGTATTCACTAATAGATTTAAATATTTTTGGTTCACTCAAATCCGTTTTGTTTTGCACCTGGTACAGTCTGTCGAATTTTGAATTCAAAATTTGAAACTACCGCGCCTTTTCAGGCCTTGTTTATAATTCAAAGTAATTATATTCGTTTTCAAACGTCGATTTAAACTCACTTTTCATTGCTATTATTTAAAATATTTATTTTAAATATTTAAAATCCACAATTTTAGCCAATTTAAAATTTTTAAATTGGTTCAGATTTCCGGGTCGTTACATCGTTCTTCAATCCAAATACAATATATATAAGAGAACCTTATAAATTTGAGTCTTATATATAAATTATAGAAATTCTAGAATATAATCTAAATAGAAATAGATTAGAAAAAATAGATTAAGGATAGAAGAAAAAACCTATTTCAACCTAATTTTTGGAAATCAACAGTTGAATGGAGGCACAACGAATGAGAGGGTCTAGGGAATCATGAGGTGAAGGACGTGATATTTATATGAGTGTAATGAATGGCAACCATTACATTAATATAGATTAATCATTACTGTCCATTTCCTATAAAACCAACCCAAACCCCAACCTAAACCACTCCCACCAGGCCTGGGACGCACCAGGCGGTCGCACCCACCCACTAAGTGTAACAACCCGGATTTTCAGAACCAAATTTTTATTTTAGCTATTTAAATAAATTTTGAATATTTAAAATGATTTATTTTAAATAATAGCATCTATAAATTTATTTAAACTAGAATTAAAGCATGCAAATTTATTTTAATTATAAAACGAGCCTGAAATGGCGTGGTAGTTTGAAAATTCGATTTTAATTTTCAATTGAATGCATATGATTCAAAATAAATCGGATTTCAGTAAAACCAGAAACATTGGAATTGGTTTAATTAGATCTTTCTAATGAATATGAAAAAAAAAAGATTTCATAATGTAAATTGAACGATATGTCCAGTTTAAAATTTAGAACAGTCGCTATGGAATTTATATGTATTTTAGTATAATATAGCCCTTAAAAATAGTCATTTTGCAAATGACCTCCGTTTTCAATGAAACTACTTTTTTTGCATCTGGAATGTCAAATTAATGTTATATTCCAGTTTTTGTAATTTTTGGAATTGATATGTGAGTGTGGTGAATTTAAACGCGTTTGGTCAATTTAGTTTGAATTTAATCGACCAGAAAATGGTCATTTTTCAAACGATCTCCAAAGTAGGTGAAATTAGCTTTGTTAGGACCATATCATCAAAACATAGCTAGATTTATTTATTTTGTAATTTTTGGACTCGGTATGTGGCTCTGGTAAATTAAAATGTACAGTTCAAATTCAATATATATTGATTTATATTTTAATTTAAAGAAAAACTGATCGAAACGATTGAGTTGGCTTACGAAACATATTTCATTGTGTCTGGAATGGGGGTACTTAGCTAGGGGCAATAGTCTTTGGGATTCATTTGGAGTTCAGAACGTTAAAATTCATAGATAATAATAAAGCGAATATAATAATAATAATAATTTTAAATAGCCCAAAATAGTCCGAATCCTAGCCCACAAAGAACAGCCGCCATCCCTCTTTGTCGAACGGCCGAAATCGCAACTCCCTTTCCCTCAATTTTCCTCTCCATCCCTTCATCTAATTCGACAACTCCCAAAGGAAAAATCAAAGAGAAATGTCTGAGCTTCGAGTTAACGCGGGTTTGATCGTCATCCGTGAAGTGTGGTGCTCGATTTTTTCACCCAAACGGCCTTCGTTCGCCATTGATTTTCTGACATGATGGACCACTGAATTGGAGCTCGAGCTAGGCATGTGGAGAGTCGAAGGGGGGGGAGGCCGTGGTCACCTCTAATCGTCGTCCGACTGCCTAGAACGACATGCGTTTTGGGATGAAGGAGTAGACAATTTTGGGTATTGGCTGTTACAGGGTTGACGAAGGAGAGACGAATTAGGATCTAAATGATGTAATATTAATTAATTAATTTAGTTAGTTTAATTCAAATTGTATCCAATGTATAAACGATCATATATATTTCATACGAGGTCTGAATGCAGTGACTTCAGATCGTTGCGATCGTATCAGCGAGCACAACAAAATGGGACTGACCAGAACAGAAATGGAGCAAGTTGGAATTCGGGAAAATTCAAATCCAAACAGAACTGAAATTCAGAAATAAAAGAATAGCGGAGTGGAAACAGATGAGAGAACTCCTTCTCACTCTAATTATTTTATAGTTAAATATACATTAGGATGCAGACGGGGCTTAGAAGCCCCTGACACTATTTATTGAACAACCCATGGTTGTTTGTTTGGATTGTATTGTGGTGGTAAAATTTATTGTGAATTGATTGTGAATAAAATATTTGAACAATAAAAATATCATATTTATTGTATAAAGGAACTATATAAAATGTTCTTGTGTTGAATAAAATGTTTGATCAATAAAAATATAATTTTGATTGAATGAACTATATAAAAAGTGAAGTGTTGGAATAAATATTTTATCGTTAAAAATATAATTTTTAATGTATATATGAACTGCATAAAATTTGTTGTGAATTGATTGTGAAATAAAATGTGTGAAGCTGTGTTGATTAGATATGTGCCATTTTGACATGAATGATATTTATATCGATTTTATTCATTTTTATAATGAATATGAAAAAAATGATTTCAAAATCAGATATTTTGAAAATATTAAGGGGTATTCAATTTTGATTTAAAATTGAAATTAAAGTGGAAATTGTTTTAAAACAAATTATAAAATATGTATTAAATGGAAATCGATGAAATATATATATATATATAATATAATATATATATTATATATATTTAATGGCCTAAATAGAACGTGCGACACCGCGAACATTCACGAATTTTGACCATTGACTTCGAATTGACATTACGGGAGATCTAACCGTCGGATTCTCCTAAAATCAGAATTGTTGGGTTCGTATCGAAAAGATATTTCCAACGTTTATAAGAGATTTGAAATCTAACGGTTGGATTTGGAATTATGTCGAAATCAAATTTGTAAAAGGTCGTTGTAAGTGCAGTTCGATGACTGTTTATGGAAATCGACTGAAAGGGCCCTAATAAAACTATTAAAAATATTAATAATTTGTGTAAAATCATAATAAATAATTTGAAAATAATTTGGATGAAAAATTCCACGTTTTTAAAGATAAAAATATATTTTTATCAAAATGAACTAGTTATTAACTAGATTTGAAATCCAATAATTTTTAAATAAATAAATTGGATTTATACAGGGTTTTAGTAAAAATAGAAATTTCAAATATATAAATTGGAATGGATTTGAATAGAAATCATCTCCGGAATATTTCGATATTGGATTCTATGACTATACGGATATTGTGGAGGAATTTGGAAGATAGATATATATTGTTATTCCCCATACGATATGTGTTGGTTTCAGAATTTGATATTGAATATAAGCTGATATAATTTCTATTCGGAGCCTTATATTTAATATTAAATTGGATTTTGGGCTTGTCGTGAATGGTGTCTTCAGTAACACTATTCTTAAACCCATGTGAAAAGAATAAATATTTTAATTAAAATTATTAGAGTTTCCAAATATATTTAGTAATTGGAGTAAAATGGAATGTGGATTGGGTTTATTGTGAACAGTGTTTTTAACGATATTCGTTCTTTAACCTGATTAACAGTGAAATGTGATTTGGAATATATAAATATTTTAATTAAGATTAATGGAATTTTCCTAAGTAAAATTTACCAATTTAATAAAATAAATTGGAATGGAATGGAATTTGATTTGATAATAATCAAAGTGAACTTTTGTTGAGGAAGATTGTTATTATATATGGAATTTAAAAGGCTTTTCGTTATTCCATTTATATTATTAGTCGGATACAGAAATTGATATCGGTTATATATTGATCTGTTTTCCGTGAAGATTCCATAATTAATGGAATATGATTTTGGATTTATCGTGAACCGTGTTTTAAATGGCATTGGTTCTTTAACCCAGTTAAAGACAGGATTACATGTCTAACATTGTATTTCGAACTGTATCGTTGATCTCTGCTAAATATATATTTGTTTGGTGGTAGAGAATTTATTCTCTTGCTTAACACCCTACTCTGGGACGTACGAGCTTAGAGGTTGTATATCGCCAAAAATCAATGGTACGATGTAGATTGTCGATGCGACATGTTTGATTTCCCAAAGTTAAATAAACATAAATAATGATATTTGGGAAGATTAAAACTAAGTGGAGTTTTAATGAATCTTTAATTAGATTGAAATGTGAATGTGATAATTTAAATTATCAAATTTGGGAAATGATCGAGAGTGGAGTACCACCAATTTTACTCCAGGCGATAGTTATATCTTTAATTAGATTTGAACGGGAAATGGTAATTAATTTTACCGATAACACCGTGGTAGGTATGGAGTATTACCAGTTTTGCTCCATGGGATGATTAAGTTAGGATTTGGATAATAAAATAAATGATTACTTCGGTATGGTTCGATAATCTCAACTAGTTTATAAACTTTAATTTGGTTTAGAATTGTGAAAAGATAAATGAATCTTCTGGAAATTGATATCCAAAGGAAGATTAAAGAATAAATTTAAAGAATTTATCTTTGATAAAATTAATGGGAATCTTTCCCTAAAATTGTGAATATTGGAATAGAAGAATATTCAGTATTGGAATGAGGCGTATGTTGTGTTTTATAGCACTTGTTTATAAAATACGCGAGTTATTTGGAAAGTCTGCGTTTATGCCCAGTCTGAATAACTGATTCAACAATAAGTCGACGATGAAGACGGTTGTTAAAGACCAAAGATCTTCACATCGTTTGGATGATTATCGATGTCTTGATTGGGTTGTACACCCAAGACAAGGTAATAAGTGGTGATTGCCCAGACATACTTGGGGATCGACCGGATTTGAAGGGGCCTCTCTCCTGTATTGGACATATAGGACGAGGAATAAGGTGCCTCCGGTTTCGTTCGGACCCAGAGCGGACTTGCAAATGTATGGTGTTTCTGACATTGATTCCTTTATATTGTATTCATTGATCTTTGCTAAATATATATCTATTTGGTGGCGGAGAATTTATTCTCTTACTTAACACCCTTCTCTGAGACATACGAGCTTAGGGGTTATATATTGGTGGAAATCAGTGGTACGGTATGGAATGATAGTGTGACATGCTAAGATGCAAATGATCAAGGCTTTTGTTGAAAAGCAGAGTCTTGTGGTTGATGATCAAAGCACAGCTTTAATTAGCATAGCTTTGTGTAGCGTTATTTCGCAAGCTTCACACCGCGGTATGAACCAAAAACGGGATGAGGACTTTAGAAAAATGGACATATGTTAGTTTCTAGCTAGGATTAACGTCATGGTATGGAGCCCAGACTGTTTACTATGTGGATGATGCTTATTATTACTGGATGATGGATTGCGAGGCGCCTCAGATATATCGGTCACTACGGGGACGATGGATGTTTTGGTCGATATACTGACCAGGTTTTATGCCCCATAAGGTAGGCTAACATATAGTTTATGGTAATGCCAATCATCGATGGATGACCAGCCTTGTGGCTAACCACCGGTGCAGTTGCGACTGTATCCTGAGGCTCGGGCTAGAGAGTCTCGAATCGGTAAGGACGATCGCTTGCCTTGGTACATAGATGGAAACCCAATTTCCAATACAAGATTTCATGATTTTAGTTGTAAATATATATATGGCGACGTAAAATAATGGTACTTACGCCGCCTATGATTGATACACTTATATTTAAAGTTGATTTCTTCACTAATAATAAAAGATGAAATTTCATGTATCAGGCATATTTGGCTATTTTAAGGGAAAGCTCTATCCTCGACTGTGTTCATTGTGTGATGGGACCTGAGTCTTATAATAGCTTCATTTTTCTGTTTAGCATTGCGTTGTTTGTTTTATGCACTTGTATTCATGGGGGATAACCCATTCCGTGTTATATGACGTGGTCCCGTGATTTACCTAACTTTAAAATCAAGTTAATAATTGTTTTAGTTCTCACACCAGTCCCATGACTGACCTAGATTTTATTGTTTTAATCTAAACTCTAGGAGCCCCTAATTTCCACAGGGCAACTAGTATTTTTGATTTTGCAGATATTATATTCACAGGATCCTGGATTTACAGCTGAAGCTATATTCAGAAAGCTCTGTATCCATGTATTTCTTTAAGCTGTGTTATGTATTATTTTTCCGCTGTTATGTAATGTATTTTAATCTCTGATATTTTTCTGATGTATATTACTTATTCATACTCTGTTATATTCTTACGCTCTGATGTAAATTGTTGTAATAACAATGAAATGTTCTTCTATTTGTGTTCTGATTTCTCATGTTCTCAACTCAATCCGGGCTTTCCCGTAAGGGCGAGTTTGGGTCATTTCACTAAGGGAGGTCAACCGGCGGTCGAGTCGACCCCTAGGTGTCGTCAACTCTTGGGAGAAAATGCCCTGTAAAACTGGTGGCATGTGTTTTTAATTAATAATATTATTAATTTCCTTATATGATATATTATTTGTCCCCAGGTTCCTATCTATTAGTTTGAATTTCAAATTCACCTAAGGGAATATTATTATTATCCAAATTATGTCATTGTATCCCTTAGATATATATATATATATTATTAATTTAAACACATATAAATATATATACATTTACCGTAATATTTCATTAGTTTTTTTATACAGACTCCGTTTTCAACAAATTATATATGAAAATGTATTAGAACTTTGTCACGAATCCAAATACAATAGTTTCATGGCCAAATTCATATTTTTCCAAAATTCTTATTTCTTCACCATTTTATATTTATTGTTTATTTAATTCATTAATTCTCTTAGTCTATTTAGTACATATTTATGAGGTGTTACAATTGGTTGATTGTACATGCACGACTAAAATGCCAACAAATTAGTTTTGAAGCATTTTTATTGAATTGAAACAAATACGAGAAACAAAATTTATGTTCATCAAAAGGTACTAGTTTGTAATATTACTCTTCGATGATTTTATGGGCCTATCTAGCAAGCTGTTAGGCTCTTTGGTTTTCTTTTTTGCTTGAAAAGGCCCTAAAGAGATGATTTGTAGCTATATCGAGTTAGCCACGCAAAGGCAACGCTGACGAATTTTTTTTTTCAAAAATTTAAAAATATAGATATTTTTCTGAGAATTTGAATATTCTCGAAATATGGACGAGTTTTGTTTAAACTTAAGTAAATACATTAGAATCCATTGAATGGAATGATATTGAAATTGAATGTAGTGAATTAGGTATGATTAAATTTCATATAATGTAGACTTATGTGTTCCAATTGAGTAAGTACAAGTACATGGAGCTGTACGGCTTGATGTTGCTTGCATGAATTGCATAAATATGAGGCGAATACACTTAATAACACTCATATAAGGTACGCTTACGCAAAATACAAAATTGAGATATGAATTGTGTTTTCCGACTGGGTAGGTCGATGTATATATTTTTGTCTCTCTTATGAGATTGCGAAAGTTCCTTCGTACAAAGGAGACTCTGCTAAAAAATTCAAAAATTTAAGGTGGTAGAAAATTTTCAGAATTTTTGGAAATTTTTGTTAACAAAAATGAACTAGTGTTTTGATTTAAACTAAGTTGTTCAGTTGGGCTTAAAGTTAGAAAGTCAAATGAAAGATTTTAAGTAAGTAGATTTTTGAAAAGTAATTAGGATTTGTAGCATTTTTCCTACCTTAGTAATTTTAGGGAATTTTTTTTTAAAGGGAGGAATATAATGACCCGGATTTTTGATAGTTGAATAATTAGTTTATTTAATTGTTTAGAAGTTGATTTGGAAATTTAAATGACTCGAATTCAAAAAATTTGAATAATTAACATAAATAAGTGAATTAGTAATTTTAATTCTAAAATAGTTGGAAATAAGTTGAATTTGTGGTATAATGTGAATTGGGTAATTTTAGAGATTTAATCAAGTTCAGTTTGAATTATAATAACGGATTTATTATTTAAACAAAGTTTAAACATACTAAATTAAAACGAGCTTGCTATGGCATGGTAATTCGTAATTTGACGATATGAACTTCAATTGAGTATATATGATTCAATATGAGTCAGAATTCTTTGAAACATGAATCACCCGGATCAATTGGATTATAATTTTTAATGAAAGATAAAAACCGAGATTTCATCTTGTAGATTTTGAGTTATGTCAAAATCAAATTTTTAGAAAGTCGTAATATAATCATTTATTAACCATAACAATTTATTTAATAAAATAAAAGGATTTTGAATAATTTGAATATCGATTTAACATGGAAATGGAAACCGTTGTAACTCAAATTAGTTTATTTTGAAGCTATGTATAATTCTATTTGAATATATACAATAATAGTATTTTTTATTATTAAATTGAATTATTTTGAAATTAATTCATATTTTATCATTTTAATTTAACATATAGAATAACCAACTTTAAATTGACCTTGCATTTAAACAAAACTTTTTTTATAAAATCTGTAATAGTTAACTACTGTATGATTTCTAATTTCAGGTCAATTGGATTTATTTTGTTATCATACGCGGTATAAACATGTATTGATTCATGTTGTGAAATTAAAAGGAAGTTTTACAAACGATCTTAGAATATGAAGAAACTAGTTCCATCGTGCTCGGAATATTAAGTTATCATGAGATTACAAGTTTCATCGCGATTGGATCTAGTATATGGTAGTTTAGATGTGTTAATTCAGGCGTAAGTTTCGTAAATTAATGAAAAAATCGAATAAAATAACAATATCTTAGCCTACATAAATCATACCTAACTCCCTAACATGATACCATTTCTTTCAATGGTCTATGCAAAGCTGCATCCTTCACAAAGAAATCAAAACAGTGAATTTGAAAAATCCAATATAATTCAAACGAAGTTTTATAAAATCCAAAACTCATATATTTGATATCCTATAGTTTGGAACTTCAATCTGATAAAATTTCCTATTGGTGGGATCGGGTTTTCATGTTGTTCGACTGGAGGACAGGAGCCTAAGGTTGATCATTTTGGGGAGTGGAGGCGTCAATTCGAGATTTGTGTATTATATTTGGGTTTGTGGCATCAATTAGCTAATCGTGCGAATTTTTGGTAGAAATTTAGTTTGATGGTTTCACTGGGTTGTGTGTGCTGGCTAGGGAATCACGGCCTGGAGGGAGAGTTATGAGATGTAGTTGTAGGAGATGGTCGAATGTAATGGGTGATGAGGAGAAGTATGGTGATGTTGGTTTCTGGTTTAGTGGAGTATGGTTTGAGGTGGGAAGGGGATGAAGTCGACAATGGTTATGTGAAGGAGAACAAGTTTGAGGTGGAGTACTGGGAAGAAGGCTTAGGAGGATTACAAAGTATTTAAGTTTAATTAATGATTATCTAAAATATTAATGTTATTTATACCGTATAAAACTTGTAAAATTAAAAACACTTGTATACGTTATCAGAATTTGACGAAACAAGAAGCTTTGGAATCACAGTGTGACGGCCTCCCCGAACTAATCAGACATTTCCCCGAAATGCATTGTGCCAATGCCCTACTAGCACGGGATGGTCGTCAAAAGGGTTGAAACGATGAATCACCAAGAACGTGTAGTATATCTCATAGCGCATAGGATAAAATATAATAATAACATAACTTGTTATAAAACAAGCGAGACTGTATATAAGCTGAAAAGTAAACTATATCCATCAGAGTAGCGGAATCCAAAATACAGCTTCATATCCAATTATTACAACTTGAAGATACTATCTCTGAAAGGTAATAAAGAGGTACACTACTAATGCCTAAAGCAATGACCAGCAATAACACATGGATTATATATATATATATATATAGAATACGTGGAAGCCTCTTGCTAGTCTTCGGACAGCTACTCATGCATAACCACCTAACCAACCTCTAGTCTGCTTGTTTAGGAACACCCAGAGTAATAAGAAGAGACATAAAACTCTAGGTCAGACCAAAGTCTAGTGTGAGCGATAGCAACAAAATAAAGCAATAACAGGTATATATAATTATACTTGACCTGGACTTGCAACCAAAGAGTTAGCACAACATGATGTACAATACTCTAAGCTAAACACTAACATAGAGTGTAAAATGGAAGTGTGTATGTCATGGTGATAGCAAACATCAAACGTAGCAAACATCCTCACATCTCTCACTCGGTGCGTAAAGCATATGATATCCACCGCTTTGATCACCAAATCCATTTGGGGCCATGACGGAGTCCAACTCTGTACAACTATTGCTATGACCACACTTCCCTGGTCTATAGTTAATAATCCTACCCAGTCCACACACCTTGGCTCTAGGTTACGGGCCGACCAGTCCACACAGCCCTTTCTCTGGTTCGTCTACATGACCCCTCTCTCAATGGTGAACCAAAGTTATAGATATCGATAGCCCCTTTGCACACGTCCGGCAGCAAAGCCCAACTCTAGAAGTTAACCCGTTGGTTCCCATCTAGATCTTGAGTAATAATTTCCCATTTGGACTTCCCTTGCATCTCGAGTTTTGGTCTAATTGGAGTTGTCTTTGAAAGAGTTCAAGATCGTCGTCACGTGGTAGAAGCTCAAATCCAATTCAGTTCAATGTCACCATTATGTCTCGGTTCATGGTCATCATCGGCCCGTGATCACCATCGTTCATGGTCACCATAGGGGTCGTGGTCACCATGTGGTCGTGGTCACCCTATCACCCTAGAGTCATGGTCATCCTGGGGTCGTGGTCTCCATGGGGTCACGGTCAACTTGGGATCGTGGGCACCATAGGGTCATGGTCACCCTTGGGTCGTGGTCACCATGGGGTCATGGTCACCCTCTGCTTGTCGTCATCATCGGCTCGTCATCACCCTCAGCTCCTAACGGTTCGTGACCCTCCTGGTCAAGGCGGTTCGTGACCTTCCTAGTCAAGGCGATTCGTGACCGTCCTGGTCAAGGCGGTTCGTGACGCTTCTGTTCAAGGCGGTTCGTGACCGTGGTCACCATCAGGAATTGAAACCCTGCAGTTCTTCCAGTAAGCTAACTTCACTAAATGGCAGCATTTTCAACCACTATAACTTTCCTATGCAATCACAAAACATAGCAAACAGTAGTAACATGTAGAATCAATCAAAAACATCAAAACAATGATTTCGTATGTTAATTTAGATCAAACATACCCAAAACCATGATTTTCCCCTTGACCATGTGATTTTCCCCTTAACCATGTCTAACTATAGGATTAGTAAACTTAATCCAAATCAACCCAAATTCATACCAACAACATAAAATATAATTTTTGAATTTTTACATATTTTTGCAGAATTTTTAGATGTATAATTTTGCTAATTATCACTAATCACCCATAATAAGCCATAATTAGTGTATAAAAATGCAAATCACTCACTTAGCTAAAAATAAATGTCCGATCTGAAACTTTTGTTGATTTGGCTCGGATCCCAATGTGGTGCAACAGCTCTAAATCTAATTTGGTGTTAATCTGACTTGATTTGATCAATTAGTGATTAGAAAATGATTAGAGAGAGATTTGGAAGGTAGAAGCCATGATTGGGGTTAGAGAAATGTTTATGGCGGCTATAAAAATGAAAGGATATGATTCTCCAACTCCTTTCAGCCCTCCCACAAACCTAATCCCAAAGTGGGTTATGGGCCTAGATGTTAATCACTTAATTAAGCCCAATTAGGCTGTTTTTCCATCTTCAAATTTATTTCAGCCATATCTCCAAAACGGTAAGTCTATTGATTAATGTGACCCCTCTAAGGAATGGGAAACCATCATCTGAATCCAATGGAAGTGAATACAGGTCAAAACTCCTCACCAATCAAAAGTTATAGGCGAAACAAGATCCACTAGGGGCAAAAAGGTCAATTAATATTCGGAAAAAATCGTGAATGTGGGAAATGACCCCAATAGATGTTTGCCAAAGTTACACAACCATATGACTTCATATGAAATTAAAATAAATATTCTACGATCCTCCAATATGTTGAATTCGGGTCGTTACACTCTTCCCCTATAAGAAATTTTGCCCCTAAAATTCCTTAACCAAGAAAACATACAGTGGTGTCGTGCATGCCTATCAACAATTTACAAACAATCAAACATACATAATAACACAACAAGACTATCCTAGCATGCGGTTTACTAACAAGGGAATAACTATGTCACGATTAAAATCTTACCAGGTAAGCTCTGGATATGACTTCCTTATGTTCTCCTCTGTTTCTCAAGTACAGTCATTCTCATTATCACCACTGGACCTTAACACGTTTCACCATCTTCCCCCGAAGTTACTTCGTATCGTGTTCGACAATATGAACAGGTCTGCGGTTTCCAACTACCTCGGATTCTACATCGATATCATCCAACTGACTTGGTGAAATAGTCATATCAGAATCATGCACGAACTTCCTTAACTAAAAAACATGAAATATGTTGTGCACTTTTGGTCAATCGATCCACAATCACCCAAAAACTATCATGACCCGATCTAGTCCTTGGTAAACCATCAATGAAATCCATTGAGACTTGTTCCCATTTCCATTCGGGAATTTCCAACGGTTGTAACAGACCACTAGGCTTCTTTTGCTGGGCTTTAACTAGCTAGCAATTCATGCACTTAGGTCTGAAATCATATCCTGTGGAATACTCCAGTTGCTTCCATTCCAGAAACATAACCCCCAAATTAGCATGTCTCTATACTCAATGCATCAGCTACCGCATTTCCCTTCCCGGGTGTGTATGCGATACTGAAATCATATGAAGCCAAGAACTCTAACCATCTCTGCTGATGAAGATTTAAATTCTTTTGATAGAAAAGATACTTTAATGACTTATGATTGGTAAACAACTCGAAACTTTCTCCCAAGAGATAATGTCTCCACATCTTTAACGTGAACACGATCACTGCCAATTCCAAATCATGGGCAGGATATCTTTTCTCATGCGGTTTCAGTTGCCAACTAGCATAAGCCACAACACTACCTCCTTGCTTCAGTAAAATACCTAGTCTAATTTTTTGCTCCAAATTTAGGATCAAACACCAAAGGTGTAAAAGCTACACTTCATCTATTTGGTAAGAATATGGAACCGCGAAACCACAAGATAAAAGAATAAAAGCAAGTAAGAACACAAAGGATTTTTTATAGTGGTTCGATTCTATATGAATCTACGTCCACTTTCAATCCATTCTCATTATGATATTCAAGCTTACAACATATGAATTTTCTCTCATTACAATCATTTCTCTCTTTTAGACTTCCTCATGATCTAATTACACTTGAATTTAGTGAAGAAAATGAAGAGATCTTCTAGCTTTGTGATGAATCTTCAAGCACTTGTGTGCTTTGATTCTTTTCCATGATCTTCATAGGTTTCATAGTGAATTAGCATTCGATTTTGGCTTTTGAGAGGAGAAGAGATTGTTTGAATGATGCTTGAGAGATTCATTGTGTAGCTTGAATGAGATTGAAGGAGTTTAGATTCAATTATGGAGAGCGCTAATGATCATTGATTTGGATTTGATCTTCATGAAGTTAGAAAAGTGTTGTTGAATCCATGGAAGCCATTAGAGAAGTTATAGATGAGATTTGAATTTGGCGGAGTCTCCTCCTAAGAATGAATTTTCGGTCCCCCCACCCCCCCCCCCCCCAAATGAATTATGAGGGGTATTTATAGGTGATTTTAGCCCGGGTGGCAATTCTGTAATTATTCAGAAAAATGCCATGACTCAACTCGCCATGACCTTACTTCGACATGACTTCATTTTCCGAACCTCCTCAACGCTATAAGTAGCTGCGGTATAAAATAGATGGCTTGCGACACGCTGATTATGATGTTTCCCTTTAACGGCATGGACTCAATGACTTTAATATTCATGCCTGCTCCTTATAAACAATCTCGCTCAAAACATGCCATGTGCCCTCACGTTATTTATACAATCCAAACTATTTTCACGTTGGTCTTGACGTTTTGACTCATTCCAGTGACTTGATGAACGAACCTCACGTAGCATGACCTTATGAAGCAACAACCTGCTGTGTTACTTGATAACGACTTGCGGTGTGCTCAGGTATCTCACGACATGGCTGAACAGTAATGAGTCAGGCGACCCGAATCTATCTTTTAAACGACATGGAGAAAGTGACTTCACTTTCTCTAATCCAACGACATGATTTTAGTTAGAGCGGACGACATGATTACCTTTTTTATATTTTGCGACATGGATTCATCTCTCAAACGACATGGTGATTAACGAAATAAACATCCCTACGTCATGCGGCTTACGTCGTATGACATGAATATCAGCAACTTAGGAGGGGCATGTGGCATGAAGCACGACATTTATTAAATTGCCTGGATGACTTGGTTCATGGAATGGAAAGGCCTACTTTTTCCTAGCATGTGGTGCCTTACAACAGGCTCCAGGAATGTTTCAACATGCTGATGTCACTTTAATTTACACACAACGACATGTTTTATGTCGTTTCCAGGTCCAGAATATCTTGCCTTCGAACGGCATGGGGCTGATATGTCATACGCAATAACTTGAGTGGATTTATGCTTCATATATGACGTGCGGAACGACTCACGCGTGTGGTTGTTGCAGCATGGCTTCACGAGCGACATGAAGCGTCATCAGTATGAAGCGAACGACATAACCCTTTAACATGTCGGCCTTTCCTTAAGTCGTGGTAACAAATTAGTATCTTTTATTCAACGACTTGGAAACATGGCGTTTGTATGGTTTGAAAACACGCCTTGCATGGTTTTTAATGGTATGATATTGATTATGTCATGTGCATGAGTCGTGGAATCCATTCTGTAGAAACGACTTGAGTCAGCTGTGCAATGTGTCATCACTCGTAAATACTTCTCAGTTTTGAACCGCATTCTAAGAACGGGGTTAACATTTGCCCCTTGAATCTATTATTTTTTTTGCTTGCGGAAAATGCGGGCTTCGAAATAAACATTATAACTGGTGAACTTCTTCTTGATTGTAACTGATAATTTTTGCCAAAACAGAATTCGATCTGGATTTGTTCACACAGTTACATCGTTCGATCTGGTATCTTGAATTCTAGCGTATTTTTGCACTGTTAATGACTTGTCAGAATTTTAACTTAACTTGTTGATTCCCGACACTATTTCGGAGTGTAAATTGCTTTTCGCCACCTGTTCTGTAATTAAAACAAGCGATTGCGCATTTTTGGAATTATATTTCATTATTGATCGTCCACATCAATAACAGGTTAGTCTAAACATTAGAAAATGAATCATGGCGAATCTTATTTTGAATTGAATATAGTGCCTGCACAGATTTAGTTTATTCAATGGTTTATAACTCGTCGAATACTGTCTGCACAAATACGATATTCTAATTTGAATTCGTGTTAACGCTTGAAATCAACTAATTGATTATGCTGATTGTGGATTTCAAACATTACCGTCTTATAACTTACATGATGGTGTATGATATTTCCCATTTAAGAAATATGTATTTGTGATCATTCTCTACTTCTCTTTGGATAATCTTTGATTATCTGTGCCCCAGTTTAGGTGGCCATTGTCTTCATTCATTATGTGAAGAATTTCACTGCTCAACATATGTTTGTCTTGCTGATCGGTTTTGATGTTGGAGACTCCATCAGATGCACCTTGTTTTATTGAGGTTCTTTTAATCCAACGTCTTGTCCTTTTCTTGTGATTGAATTGACACGACGGATTTTATTGAACGTTGTTGATATCTCTTATGGAGAAGTCGCTTTCTCTGTGGAAAGGGATTTTTGGTTGTTGCATCATTTCGCAGTGCGAACTCCCATGAGGTTTGGGTTAAGGCTGCATCGCTCCGCGCTTATGAACTCCCACGCTTCGTCTTGCTTTAGCAAGCTCCCGCGCTTCGTTTTGCGCCTACGAATTCCCGTGAACCATCGGGTTTAGGCTGCATCGCTCCGCGCTTATGAACTCCCACGCTTCGTCTTGCTTTAGCAAGCTCCCACGCTTTGTTTCGCGCCTATGGATTCCCGTGAAACATCAGGTTTAGGCTGCATCGCTCCGCGCTTACGAACTCCCATGCTTCGTCTTGCTTTAGCAAGCTCCCACGCTTCGTTTCGCGCCTAGGATTCTCGCGAACCATCGTGTTTAGGCTGCATCGCTCCGCGCTTACGAACTCCCACGCTTCGTCTTGCTTTAGCAAGCTCCCGCACTTCGTTTCATGCCTACGGATTCCCGCGAACCATCGGGTTTATGCTGCATCGCTCCGCGCTTACGAACTCCCACGCTTCGTCTTGCTTTAGCAAGCTCCCGTGCTTCGTTTCGCGCCTACGGATTCCCGCGAACCATTGGGTTTAGGCTGTATCGCTCCGCGCTTACGAACTCCCATGCTTCGTCTTGCTTTAGCAAGCTCCCGCGCTTTGTTTCACGCCTACGGATTCCCGCGAACCATCGGGTTTACGCTGCATCGCTCCGCACTTACGAACTCCCACACTTCGTCTTGCTTTAGCAAGCTCCCGCACTTTGTTTTGCACCTACGAATTCCCACAACCTTTGGGGGATGAAGTTTTGGATCCGTGACAGCTTGTTGCTCTATTCGCCATTTGATTCGTTGGGACTTCTTTGATCAACCGTCGAGTTGGTATTATCAGAGTTGCCTCATTTCGTCGGACCCTGAGGGAGTAAATGCCTATGGAATAGCCTGCAATGAGAAAATCCTCTTTTAGCAAATTTTTCATATATATTTTGCAAGTCAGAGATTTACACAAGTAAGCAACATTTCATTCGTAGTACTCTTGTTCTGTACAATGCATGTAAACCATTATAGACTTTTTACAAGAAAGTAAAACATAGCAAGGAGTAATGCAAAGAGGCGATAGTGATCACTTATTCTGAGTTTCAGGTATTATATCATCATCAATGGTCATCAGTTGATTATCAGCCTTGGAGTGATTTGAGCAGAAGCCACGTTGTTTGGACCAGACTGATCATTTGATGCCCCTTGCCGCTAGGGAGCTGCAAAAGGATTCACATCTTGGGAGTTCTTCACAAGTTGTTGCCGACCTTTCTTCCTAATAAATTCTTCAATTAATGATTTCAGATACCTGCATTCGTTGGTGGTGTGGCCCGGCTGATTATGATACTGACAGAACTTCCCGGATTTAGTTAGATGGTCATCCATTTTTATTGGCTGAGGCTCTGGGTAATTTTCTGAGTCTTTTGTGACAAGGTAGATGTTCTCGGGAGTGTTATTAAGAGGAGTTAGCTCAGATGAGTCAACAAGGTGAAATTTTTATTAGCTTTGTTGTCATTTCTATCATTTACTTGCTTCTGCCCCTGAGTATTCTTTTGATCACACTGAGTAGCAGCACTTTTGGGAGCTTCAAGAAGTTGATTACCACCGATGATCTGAAGAGGTATAGTATTATCGTCCACTCTCATGTACTCCTCTTCTTTCTTATAGAACTTTTCAAGCGTAGTCGGTTCCTTCGTCTTTATCCATCTTCCGAATTCGCTTGTTTTGTCTATAGCGTCGAGTAAAGCCATGAGAATTATGCTGGCTCTGGATTCCTCACTTCAAACAAGGCAACATTAAATCGATTGATGAAGGCTTTGACAGTTTCCCCTGGATTCTGTTTCATTGCTGAAAGTGTTATAGCATCCTTGGCTTTAGTAGCGTACAGGCGGAACTGCTCCTTGAACTTTTTGGTGAGGTCAGAAAATCGATCGATAGACTTGGGCGACAGCTTTGTGAACCATAGTGATGCGGCACCTTCTAAGTAGAGAGGAAAGTACAGGCATCTCATCTCATCAATTGCCTTAGCTGCACTTATATGCCATTCATATTTTAATAGAAAGTAGTTCGGATCAACGAGACCATTGTACGGAGGCAGAGTCGGAGGATTGAACTTCTTCGGACATTCTGCTCCAAGGATTCTTTCGGTGAATGGAGTCCTATCAGGAGAGAAGTCCCATTACCTTTCGTTGTCCTTGCTAGCTTGATTCTTTTTCATGGCTCATTCTATCCTGTCCGAAATATATTCTTTGGTGCTATGGTGCTCTGTGAAGCTGAGCTCTTTACCAAATGTTCGTCTAGGCATTCGACCTTGATTAGTGAGTTTTGGCCCTTTGCCTTCTCGATGAAGAGGTGCCTCCATGATAGGATTGGCGGATTTTCGAGCACTCGCTTTGGAATGGTCCTTAGATTTTGACCTAAAATCGTCGATGTTAGCTTCGTCCCTGTCACTTGCCCAATCATAATCGTCTTCCATATTGTTGTTGCGGTTATGATCGGAAGCGGGCGATTTGTCATTTTCCTCGAGATCCACATTCACTTTTGGAGGGGCTGGATTTGATCGAGCATTAAGGATGGCATCAAGTTTCTCAATCATCATTTTAGTAGAGGCGTCCACTCGGTTGTTGATGTTGGCAATAGCGACTTTTAATTCATTTCTGGTCACGCCAGCTCCGCTTTCCGAGTTTTCACCAACATCGAAACGGTTAATAAGTGGTGTCTCTTCATTATCAACATCATCGGCTTCTACCACGGTTTTGCTAGTGGTCTTCTTAGATTTCTCCATAATTTTGGAGAAGGTTGCGTTTTAGAACGTCAATGCAAGTCTCTTAACCTTGTGAAAGTACGAGAGAAGGTAGGAGATGCGAACGCGGCCCCACGGTGGGCGCCCAATGTTTGCTCCAAATTCGGGATCAAACAACAAAGGTGTAAAATCTACACTTCACCTATTTGGTAAGAATATGGAACCGCGAAACCGCAAGATAAACGAATAAAAGCAAGTAAGAACACAAAGGAATTTTTATAGTGGTTCGATTCTATATGAATCTACGTCCACTTTCAATCCATTCTCATTGTGATATTCAAGCTTACAACATATGAATTTTCCCTCATTACAATCATTTCTCTCTTTTAAACTTCCTAATGATCTAATTACACTTGAATTTGGTGAAGAAAATGAAGAGATCTTTTAGCTTTGTGATGAGTCTTCAACCACTTGTGTGCTTTGATCCTTTTCCATGATCTTCATAGGTTTCATAGTGAATTAGCATTCGATTTTGGCTTTTGATAGGAGAAGAGATTGTTTGAATGATGCTTGAGAGATTCATTGTGTAGACTGAATGAGATTGAAGGAGTCTAGATTCAATTGTGGAGAGCTCTAATGATCATTGATTTGGATTTGATCTTCATGAAGTTAGAAAAGCGTTGTTGAATCCATGGAAGCCATTAGAGAAGTTATATATGAGCTTTGAATTTGGCGGGGTCTCCTCCCAAGAATGAATTTTCAGTCCCCCCCCCCAAATTAATTCTAAGGGGTATTTATAGGTGATTTTAGCCTGGGTGGCAATAATGTAATTATTCAGAAAAATGCCATGACTCAACTCACCATGACCTTACTTCGACATGACTTCATTTTCCGAACTTCCTCAATGCTATAAGTAGCTGCGGTATAAAATAGATGGCTTGCGACATGCTGATTATGATGTTTCCCTTTAACAACATGGACTCAATGACTTTAATATTCATGCCTGCTCCTTATAAACAATCTCGCTCAAAACATGCCACGTGCTCTCATGTTATTTATACAATCCAAAATATTTTCACGCTGGTCCTGACGTTTTGACTCATTCTAGCGACTTGATGAACGAACCTCATGTAGCATTACCTTATGAAGCAATAACCTACTGTGTTACGTGATAACGACATGCGGTGTGCTCAGGTATCTCACGACATGGCTTAATAGTAATGAGTCATGCGACCCGAATCTATCTTTTAAATGACACGGAGAAAGTGACTTCACTTTCTCTGATCCAACGACATGATTTTACTCAGAGCGGACGACATGATTACCTTTTTATATTTTGCGACATGGATTCATCTCTCCAACGACATGGTGATTAACGAAATAAACATCCCTACGCCATGCGACTTACTTCGTATGAAATGAATATCAGCAACTTGGGAGGGGCATGTGGCATGAAGCACGACATTTATTAAGTTGCCTGAATGACTTGGTTCATGGAATGGAAAGGCCTACATCTTGCTAGCACGTGGTGCCTTACAGCTGGCTACAGGAATGTTTCGACATGCTGATGTCCCTTTAATATACACATAGCGACATGTTTTATGTCATTTCCAGCTCCATAACATCTTTCCTTCGAACGACATGGGGCTGATACGTTACACGCCATAACTTGAGTGGCTTTATGCTTCATATATGACGTGCGGAATGACTCACGCGTGTGGTTGTTGCGGCATGACTTCACGAGCGACATGAAGTGTCAGCAGTATGAAGCGAATGACATGACCCTTTAACATGTCGGCCTTTCCTTAAGTCGTGATAACGGATTAGCATATTTTATTCAACGACTTGGAAACATGACATTTGTATGGTTTGAACACACGCCTTGCATGGTTTTTAACGGTCTGATATTGATCATGTCGTGTAGATGAGTCGTGGAATCCATTCTGTAGAAACGACTCGAATCAGCTGTGCAGTGTGTCGTCACCCGTAAATACTTCTCAGTTTGGAATCGCGTTCTAAGAACAGGGTTAGCACTAATACAATAGACATCCATATATACCGTCATCTCTTTGTTCCGTTTAGGAATAATTAACACTGGTGCACACGTTAACTTCTCCTTTAGGCTCTTAAATGCATTCTCACACCTTTCATCCCAAGCAAAAGCTTGATTCTTCTTGGTCAACCGAGTTAACGACGTCGCTATCTTAGAGAATTCTTGGATAAACTTACGATAATATCCACCTAACCCCAAGAAACTTATCACGTACATTTCATTCTTGGTCGTAGACCAATATTGCACTGTAACCACCTTCGTAGGATCCACGGCAATAGCATTCTCTGAAACAACATGGCCCAATAATCTCACTTCCCTCCACCAGAAGTGACACTTAGAAAATTTTGCTTTCAATTGGTGTTTCCTCAACACCTCCATCACTATCCTCAAGTGTTCCTTGTGTTCTTCCTCTATTTCTGGCATAGTGGCCCTTCTTGCCATAACTAAAGCAATTGATATCTTTCTTATTCATCTTTTTATGACCATCCTTGGTTTGGTTCTGTTTTCTCTTATTCTGGGAATTCTTATTGCCTTCAACGCTTTCCCACGGTTTTGACGCCTCTGTAGATGTAATAGCGACCTCTGTCTTCGTCATAGGGTAAAGGCTTTCTAATCTCAACACCTTTCCCATAATAGATTCAAATGTCTCATCGATATGGTTTATAAGTCTTTCCCCCAAGTAACCATCTAGGCCAGTTATGAACTTATCGTTCTTCTTCTCGGCAGTACCGATGAGAGTTAATCCAAATTTCAATAAGGTATCGAATTCAGCAGTATACTCCAAGACTGCCCTACCATTATGCTTAAGTTCCAAAAATTTCCCAAACAATTCTGATTTCTGAGTAGCTGGAATAAACTTGTCACTGAAGTGAGTCTTAAACGGATTCCAAGTAATTTGATCCTCGGGAGTAGCCGCTCTAATGGCATTCCACCAATTCATAGCCCATCCTTGAAGCTGACGCGATGCTAACTTTCTCTTCATTACATCATCGATCCCCAAATACTTGAAGATGTGCTCACAACTATCAATCCAATCTTGAACCTTCGTAGTCGATTCCATTCCATGGAACGGATTCCCATAAGACTAGTATAATCCTTGTTAAGCTTGGCGAAATCAGCTCTAGGCACCCGCACTTCTGCTCCACCACCGTTAGCAGCATGAGGAACCGCTCCCTGAGCATCACTCGCATGAAGGCAGTAAACATCGTCCTTATATCGGGGACATTCCCATTGTTGGCCACTGAACCCGCTCCGTCTTCAACTCCTGATGCAGGGTTCCTCACCATGTTCCTCGTACTTGGGCTCATCATTCAATTTGTAAAGCAAAACGATTAACCTTCTCCTTAGGGGTGCAGTGCAGTGCGACTTCATCCTTAGATATACTAATAGTATATATATAGCTTTTGAAATGCAAAATATCACAAGTACGCACTCTCATATACATATAATATCTCTTCCTGATGTCTTCCCCCAGGATAAACTACACAACCTAGGCTCTGATACCAAGTTTGACAGTCGACCTGAACTAATCAGACATTTCCCGGAAATGCGTTGTGCCAATGCCCGACTAGCATGGGATGGTCGTCAAAAGGGTTGAAATGATGAATCACCAAGAACCTGTAGTATATCTCACAGCGCATGGGATAAAATATAATAATAATATAACTTGGTATAAAATAGGTGAGACAGTATATAAGCTGAAAACTAAACCATATCCCTCAGATTAGTGAAATCCAAAATACAGCTTCATATCCAATTATTACAACTTGAAGATACTGTCTCTGAAAGGAGATGAAGAGGTACACTTCTAATGCCTAAAGAAGCGACCAACAACAACTCAGGGAGAATATATATATATATATATATATATATATATATATAATATGTGGTAACCTTCTACTCGTCTCCGGACAACTATTCATGCATAACCACCTAACCTGCCTCTAGTTTGCTCGTTTAGGAGCACCTAGAGTAATAACAAGAAACATAAAATTCTAGGTCAGACCAAAGTCTAGTGTGAGCGATAGCAATAAAATAAAGTAATAATAGATATAAATAATCATACCTGACCGGGACCTACAACCAAAGAGTTAGCACAACATTATGTACAATATCTAAGGTAAACACTAACATAGAGTGTAAAATGGAATTTTGTGTCATGGTGATAGAAAACATCAAACATAGCAATCATCTTCACATCTCTCACTCAGTGCGTAAAGCATACGATATCCACCGCTTTGATCACCAAAACCATTTAGGGCCGTGACCGAGTCCAACTCCACACAACTACTGTTATGACCACACTTCCCTAGTCTACAATCAATAATCCTACCCAGTCCACACAGCCTTGGCTTTAGGTTACGGGCTAACCATTCCACACAACCTAGGCACTGGTTCGTCTACATGCCCCCTCTCTCAATGGTGAACCAAAGTTATAGATATCGATAAGCCTTTCCACATGTCCCTCAGCAAAGCGCAACTCAGGAAGTTAACTCATTGGTTCCCATCTGGATGCTGAGTAATAACTTCCCATTTAGACATCTTTTGCATCTCGGGTTTTGGTATAATTGGAGTTGGTATTCGAAAGAGTTCACGATTGTCGTCACATGGTAGAAGCTCAAATCCAATTCGGTTCAGGGTCACCATCATGGCTCGATTCGTGGTCATCATCGGTTCGTGATCACCATCATTCGTGGTCACCATAGGCGTCATGGTCACCATGGGGTCCTGGTCACCCTGGGGTCGTGGTCACCATGGGGTCACGATCACCCTCGGCTCGTTGTCATCATCGGCTTATCGTCACCATCAGTTCGTCTTCACCCTCGACTCGTGGCAGTTCATGACTATAACGATACAGATTTCTCCTGACCCGATCGATTGATAGATCGACCAAGACCGTTCAAAACTGAATACGTTAACTCTGGGAATACAACACATTAGAACAAATAACAACAAACTTTTATTACATCATAATAATGTTACATCAGAGTACAGAATATCAGTGTACATCGATATAATACAGTGGATGATTAATTACAATAAATGTAATACAATGCAGCAGAACAATTAAATTAACACAACAGAAGGCTATCATTGCTCTTGACACAACTTTAAGCTTCGATGTAGAATCCTACTCAAGATATCTGCAAAATAAGCTACTCGACTGCCTGTGTGGAAAAGAGGGCACCCGAGTTTGCAAAGTGAAACAAACTACGAGTCAGTCATGGGACTAGTATGAGAATTCTTTACTTAACTAGTAATAAGGCTAATCACAGGACCACGCCGCTAACGCGGAACGGGTTTACTCCATTGGATTGCCAGTGCATAATTTAAATAAAGTAAATCGTTAAACAACGCAATGCTTTTTAGAAAAATGAAACCATTATAAGACTCAGGTCTCATCACACAATGCAACGCAAGCCGGAGGATAGAGTTTTACCTTATAATGGTCAAAAATGCTTGATACGATAAAAATGGATTTGATATTATTATTAGTGTATATATGTTTCAAAAACATTTCAATCATAATGTATTAATCATAGACGGCATAGCTACCATATACTATGTCGCCATAATAGCTTACAATCAAAACCGCATGATGTCATTTTGGAAATTGGGTTTCCATCAAGACTCAAGGCTAGGAACGATCTCCTTACCAATTCGAGACACTCTAGCAATGTCTCAGGATTTGGACGCTGGCGAACCCTTAGATACAGCAGGGTCAGTCCACAAATACTTTAGTAGATTTGATCACATGTTTCCCGATCCTATTGGACCTATAAATTGGCCATTGGCGACCAATAAAAATATCTGAGGCGCCTCATTCCATCAACCACATAAGTAAAAATGATGGGTCTTGTAAAAAACCAAACACCACTTCTAGCTAGAAAGAAACGTGTACACTCCCTGCGTTCCCTTGTCCCGTTTTTGACTCTACCAGGGTGTGAGGCTCGCGAGGTAACGTAATACACAAAGCTATGCCTAAACAGGCTATGCTTTGATCATCATACACAAGGCTCTGCTTTTCAACAAAAACCTCGATCAATTGCATCTTGGAATGTCACATTGACAGTCCATACGATGTGATCGATAACTACCAATATATATCGTTCGAGCTCGTGCGTCTCAAAGAAGGGTGTTTAGCAAAGAGAATAAATTCTCCTCCACCTCAAAATATATTAATCGATATCAATTTAATTACACATCATGAAATTCAATGTTGGAGACACATCCATTTACATGTCCGTTTTGGGTCTGAACGAAACCGGAGTCACCTATGTGCTCGCATATCCGGACGATCAACAAGTACGCCAGACAACTACCACTTTTAACCATTTACTGGGAGAGACCCAATGCCAGGCATCAGTAGTCGTCCATTTGATGTAAAGATCGCCAGTCTTCATCCACCGTCTTTAATATCTTTGATTTTTAATCGTCGTAGTAATTATTCAGAATGGGTTAAACCCGGTCTTTCCGAATAACTCGCATATTTTTATAATAAAAAAAATCAAGTGTTGTAAAGACATATCCAAAGCCTCATTCCAATTCAGAATGTTCTTTTAATAAAATATTAATATTATTAGGAAAAGGTTCCCATTAATTTATCCAAGATAAATTCTTTTAAATTTATTCTTAAATCTTATTTTCAAAGATTTATTAAATTCCAATTCAGTTTCAATATCAAAAATCATTACTTTATGATTATTCCAATTTAAGACATAAATCTTATCTTTAACTGGGTTAAAAAATCAGTGTCATTTAAAAACATAGTTCATGATAAACCAAAAATCATATTCCAAAATGTGGAATTTTCACAGAAATCGAATCAATATATAATCGATATAAATTTCCATATCAGACTAATAATATAAATGGAATAACGGCAAAGCCTTTTAAATTCCATATATAGTAACAGTCTTCTTTTACAGAAGCCTATCTCGATTATTATCAAATCGAATTTCACTCAATTCCAATTTAATATATTAAATTGGAAAACTTGGCTTTGGAAAATTTCTTTTTAAATCTTTAATAAAAAGATTTATAAATTCTAATCATATTTTCACTGTTAATTGGGTTAAAGAATAAATGTCATTTAAAAACATAGTTCACGGCAAACCCTATTCACATATCAATTATTCCAATTAATAAGTATAATTTGAAACAGTAATAATCTTAATTAAAAGTTTACTCTTTCATACAGGATTTAAGAACAGTGTTATTTAAGACACCATCCACGACAACCCAAAATCCAATTTCTTTGTTCCAATATCTTTTTTTCAATTCTTTATTTAAAAGAAATTCTTTGTTTAAATTATTCTTTATATAAAAGATATTCTGAATCGGAAAGCGACTCAATCATTTACTAAATAATTTTGGTTATAAGGATTTCATACATCGTATGTAAATGAAAACAATTGATAAATAATCATCAAACTATCCATTGAACATCCAGAGTGAAGTTCACAACTGTATGAGCATTAAAATGAAATAATAACGCTCATCGCAGCATGTCAATCTATCGATGGACATATAAATAAATATTGGGACTAGTGTATATCAATTATCATCCCAATACCTGTGTGGGGTTTTCAGTAATGAATTTAACCAATTTTAATACTACCAACGTGTTGATAATGATGGACAAAACATGATATTTTATTCCTAATGTCGAAATAAAATATATTTGACTCGTACAATTTCTTTATACATTTCTAATAGGGGATTTTCAATTAAAGGGCTTCCTTTATGCTAAAAAATTATTTCTAGGACACAGGCGGTGAATAATTATTTTCCAGGACAAATTAAAAAAACAATTTCCCATCGCGTCTCATTTTTATCAAAATAGGCGATTCCATCAAACCCTAGATCCCAAATTCGATCTTCTCAAACAATCTAATCTTCTCATACAAGTCGGCATTCTAAAATGAAGTAAAATCACTAATACCCTACAGGTCAGAATCTACTTTTTCATCTTTTACCATTCAACATTAACCAAAGCAACTAAGCATTATAAATCACTACTTTTCAACTATTATTCTCTTTTTTTGTGTGCTTGTAAGTCCTGTTTTTGTCTGTTTGATTATTACTGACAGTTTTTTAAACTATTATTTTCTTTTAAGTAATTATGAGTAATTTTTAAGTTTAACTAAGCTGAACTAGTACTTGAGTGTATGCTTGACATAATTTTTACTAAAATAGAGAACTTAGATTATGAAAATTATCGTAAAACTGCCAGTTTTAACAACACTTGTTCAGTATGTCCATACTGCATTGTTACATAACTACTTTAGTATTTACAAACTACAAAAATATATTTAACTAAATAACTGATAGAGATATCATTTTATCTTTTGGTATAAAAAATGTAAAGAAAATATCTTTAAGTTTTTACAGTTAATCCAATAATTATTATTACTTTATAGCAAGATAGTAATCGTCATTATAAACTAATCATATTTATCTTTATACCAATATAAACTATTTTATGAATATTTTTGAAGCTATAAATATATTTGTTTTAAAAAGATATACAACATTATCTTTTTATAAAGATATTGAATTTTAAATGATTATTGTCTTTAAACAATCAAATATACAAGTTATTATAGAAGTTTTGTTAAATTACTAATGAAAAAAATTAAAATAATATCTTTATGAATATTTTTGAAGCTATAAATATTTTTTTTTGAAAAGATATACAACATTATCTTTTTATAAAGATATTGAATTTTAAATGATATCTTTAAACAATCAAATATACAGTTATTATAGAAGTTTTGTTAAATTACTTACGAAAAAAATTAAAAAAAAAAATATCTTTATGAATATTTTTGATGCTATAAATATTTTTGTTTTAAAAAGATATACAACATTATCTTTCTATGTAGATATTGAATTTTAAATGATTATTGTCTTTAAACAATCAAATATACAAGTTATTATAGAAGTTTTTTTAAATTACTAATGAAAAAAATTTTAAAAATATCTTTATGAACATTTTTGAAGCTATAAATATATTTGTTTTAAAAAGATATACAACATTATCTTTCTATATAGATGTTGAATTTTAAATGATTATTGTCTTTAAACAATCAAATATACAAGTTATTATAGAAGTTTTGTTAAATTAATAGCGAAAAAAAAATATCTTTATGAATTTTTTTGAAGCTACAAATATATTTGTTTTAAAAAGATATACAACATTATCTTTTTATACAGATATTGAATTTTAAATTATTATTGTCTTTAAATAATCAAATATACAAGTTATAAAAGAAGTTTTGTTAAATTTACGAAAAAAACTAAAAAAATCTTTAGGAATATTTTTGAAGCTATAAATAAATTTGTTTTAAAAGGATATACAACATTATCTTTCTGTACAGATATTGAATTTTAAATGACTATTGTCTTTAAACAATCAAATATACAAGTTATTAAAGAAGTTTTGTTAAATTACTAAAGAAAAAAAATTATAAAAGATATTTTTATGAATATTTTTGAAGCTATAAATATATTTGTCTTAAAAAGATATACAACATTATCTTTCTATACAAATATTGAATTTTAATTGATTATTGTCTTTAACCAATCAAATATACAAGTTATTAAAGAAGTTTTGTTAAATTAATAATGAAAAAAATATTAAAAATATTTTTATGAATATTTTTGGAGCTAAAAATGTATTTGTTTTAAAAAGATAAACAAGTTTATCTTTCTATACACATATTGAATATTAAATTATTATTGTCTATAAACAATAAGATGTACAAGTTATTAAAAAAGTTCTGTTAAATTAAAAAATAAAAAATATTTTATAAAAACTATCTTTATGAATAATTTTGAAGATATAAATGTATTTGGTTTAAAAAGATAAACAAGTTTATCTTCTATACAAATATTGAATTTATATGATTACTATCCGTAAACAATCAGATATATAATTTATTAAAGAATTTTTTTAAAATTACTAAATAAAAAAATTAATATAAACTATCTTTATGAATAATTTTTAAGATGTAAATGTATTTGTTTTAAAATGATAAAAAAGTTTATCTTTCTATAAAAATATTGAATTCTAAATGATTATTGTCTTTAAACAATTGAATATACAAGTTTTTATAGAAGTTTTGTTGAATTACTAACAAAATTGATATTTCAATGCAGTCAAGATGCATAAAAAAATTCTAGTTACGCTAATCAAAACACAGCATTTGAAGATACAAAACAATGTATGTTTATCGACATTAAAGGAGAGAAGTGTTCACATATGACGAATCAATCAGATTCTTTTTGTCATATACACAGCCAGACAATCTAAAATACAACACCTCCATGAACTCCTATTGTAAGTAAACAAAATTTTACACTATTAACTGCAATATTTAGACAATATTATCGTTACATTCTTAGATAATAATTTTATTAATAGACAACAGATGATTACGTAACCATTGTTAAAGACAGAATATGTATATCATATTGTGAGTTAACATATAAATTGTGTTAAAAGATAAATTTGTTTATCTTTTTGTAAAAAAGATATATCATTCATGTGGTTATCTAAACTTAGTCTAATTGACTTCCTGCATTCTTAACCAAAAGCTAATTAAAAATATTATACTGTATTTAAATTTAAATTATTTCCTTTTAATAATTTTTTATAACAGGTTCATACAATCAACTTCACTGAAGCAGAGAAACGAATACTGCAATCAGCCCCATAGCTACAGGAATGTGTCCACTATCGTCCAGAAGAATGCTTATATGCAAATTTGGACAACAACTCCGACCCCGACACTGAAGATGATGCAGATAATTATGAAGTTCAAAAAAAGGGTGAGGAAAACATTAAGGGAACTTATAGGTGTAATTCAGATGCATTCTACAAGGTGATGACTACGATAAAGGAAAAAACATATTCTCTTCTCATGCAATATCATATATAGATAGAACACCTTTCAAGAAATTATTTCATATATTTTTGGACGGTAAATCAAAATAAAGGATATTAGAAAAGTGCAAAAAGTTTAGGTGAAGTCATTACATTATACGATGGGGAAGAGAAAGCATTTAAAATAGGAGATGCAAGTGTTAAATTGACTGAAGAGGATATTAGTTTAATACTTGGAATTCCGTTAACCAGAAAGAATATATTCCCAATTGGAATTATTAGTTGGAATAACTTGGATGAGGAGTACTTAAGTTTTTTAAATCGAAATTTTGAGTTGAATGGAAGGATAAATAAGAAAAATTTGAGTAACAGAATCAAAACACTGATTGAAGAAAGGAACGGAAGTGAAGATTTAGTGAAATTACTTCTTTTGTTACTAATTATCACATTCATCTTCCCCCAACAACCAATTCTACGTACAATGTGGAATTATTCCCAAATTGTTGAATTTGAAGAATATAAATTCAATTTCTTGTGCAAAATCTATACACACACATGTCTCCCAAAATGTTGAAAAATTTGCTAAAGACCCAAGAAATACGCCCGGATGCTCCATGATATTACTAGTATGTATTTTATATTTAATACTGTACATTGAATTTATTTAATATCAAAAAGTAACATATTGTAATTTTTTTATAGTATTGGCTTTGTGAAAAGACACAAATCATTAAGGTTAAAGAGGGCTGTGAAAATGAAAGGCCAAGAATAGTAAAATGGGATTTATCGTTGTTGAAAAACATATCAATTCAATCCATTAAGTCATAAAAGGTAATTTTCTTATGTATTCTTCCTTGATGATTATACCATTTTACTGTTAATTTTAAATTTAAACTTAGTTTTAGCCACACGTGTAAAAAGATAAGAACTTTTATCTTTTTAATTATTTCCTGTTGTTATTAACTACACCTTTGAATAATCTTATGCAGATTAATCATTATTGTATATTACCACATAGAAGTCAAATATATTTGCACATATTAAATGAATCAACAATGTAACAACCCGGAAAATCTGAACCAGTTTGAAAATTTTAATTTGGATATTTTAGTGAATTTAAAATATTTAAAAAAAATATTTTAAATAATAACGACGAAAAGTAAGTTTGAATCGACGTTTGAAAATAAATATAATTAATTTTAATTATAAAAAAGGCCTGAAATGGCGCGGTAGTTTCAAAATTTGAATTTAAACTTTGACTGATTGTACCGGGTGCAAAACAAAACGGATTCGAGTGAAACCAAAAATATTTAAATCTGTTAGTGAATATCTTTCTAACGAATCTGAAAAATCGAAGTTTCATAGCTGGAAGCAAAAGTTATGGCTAAATGAATTTTCAGAAAGGTCGCTATAGAGTTTATATAGCCCGTGAAAATGGCCATTTTGCAAACGACCTCGGAATTCAACGAAACCACTTTTGTTGGATCCGGGATGTCAAATTATTGCTAGGTTTCAAATTTCATAATTTTTGAAGCTAGTATGTGAGCGTGGCAAAGGAAAATGTGTTTGGTCGATTTCTATTAAATTGGATCGACCAGAAAAGGGCCATTTTTCAAATGACCTCAGAATTCGACGAAATTAGTTTTATTGGGACCGTATCGTCAAAACATAGCTAGATTTATTTTTTCGGGAATTTTTAGTATCAATATGTGGCCCCGGCAAATTGAAATCTACGTTCAAATTAAATATTTAATGTTTTATATTTTAATTTGAAGGAAAACTGACTGAAACAGTCAAATGGGCCTACGAAACATATCCCATTGTGTTCGGAATGGGGGTAGTTAGCTAGAGACAACAGTTGTTGGGTTTGGATTGGAGGTAGTGTTAGAAAACCTTCTTTTAAAAGCTCCCAGCCAATCAGAATTTTATAAAAAAAACTCTCTCTCTCTCTCCTCCATCGCGATTAACGACGAACGCCGCCTCCAAACTTCCTGATAAAATTCCGACCGCTCCGTCCATCTTCATACCTCCCTCCTGTTGAGCTTTTTGTAGTCCTCTCCTTCCTCTTCAAATCCGACCCAGCCTCATCCCCTATCGTCGCCCCAGCTCCGAGTTTGACCTCCATGAACATCCGAACTTCCCAGCGCCGCCACCACCTGGATTCGCCATCGCACCTGGCCCCACCACCAGCGATCTGAGCGCTGTTCATAGCTCTTCGACGTCACGCCTACTGATAGTCAACTCGAGCCACGGATTGGAAGTTACAGCGAAACCTAGTTTTGAACAAATCAGAGAGGTAACGGCCTATATTTTATTTTATAGTTTATAGCACTTTAAAATGCTACGGTTTTTGATTTCACTGTAAAAATCATATCCTTTTCGTTTCTAGACGAAATTCAGTAAAACAAGAGATAGTGGACTCGTGTGGACTTCTTCTACATTCTAGAAGAGACCGCATATTTTTCCGAGCCTTCTGCTATTTTTGGTGGAGTGGAACCCAATGTGAGATTTCTGAATTATAAACGATGGAAAACGACAATATATAAATTATATAGTCGATGTATGAGTTATATAAGCGTTGTACACCTCATGTGTAAGCGTTGTATAAGTTGTACTTCGATGTATAAGTTATATATGCGTTGTAAAAATTATATATGTGTTGAAATAGAAGTGAAATACTTATATATATATACACACATGCCCCTCGTCCACAAACCATGGACGATATTTATTGGTTGTAATTGTTGTGAAAATTGGTTGATAGCGAATGGTTGATTGGAATTGTTTGTGGTTGAAATTGATTGATTGTGGTTGAAAAATACCCGTTTGTGGTTGAGAATTATTTGGTTGAAACCACATAGGATTAGTTTGTGGAAATGAAAAAAATATACATGCCGCCTGCGTGCGAACTAGATGCATGAAATCCCCATTGTCAAAAGCTGCGAGGCTTTAAGGTAGAGCGAGGAGCCGTACTAGGGACGGCCCCAGTTTTAACTACCCTGTCGTTATGATGCCGAAATTTTCTGAAATAGTCATGTGTTAGAATTATTTTCATTTGTTGAAATTATTTTCATATGTTGAAACCGCATTCATGTGTTGAATAGAAATTCATTCGTTGAATAGAAATTCATGTGTTGAATGGTATTCGTGTTTTAAATAAATTGTTTTAACAATAAAAATTACATTTTTATTTTATATATACGAACTATAGAAAACCTTCATGTGTTGAATAGAAATTCATTCGTTGAATAGAAATTCATGTGTTGAATGGTATTCGTGTTTTAAATAAATTGTTTTAATAATAAAAATCACATTTTTATTTTATATATACTAACTATAGAAAACCTTCATGTGTTGAATAGAAATTCATTCTTGAATAGAAATTCATGTGTTGAATGGTATTCGTGTTTTAAATAAATTGTTTTAACAATAAAAATCACATTTTTATTTTATATATACGAACTATAGAAAACATTCATGTGTTGAATAGAAGTGCATTCGTTGAATAGAAATTCATGTGTTGAATGGTATTCATGTTTGAAATAAATTATTTTATAATAAAAATCATATTTTTATCATCTATATGAACTATATAAAATAGTCTTGTTTTGAAATAAATTGTTTTATAATAAAAATCATATTTTTATCATCTATATGAACTATATAAAATAGTCGTGTTTTGAAATAAATTGTTTTATAACAAAAATCATATTTTTATCATCTATATGAACTATATAAAATAGTCGTGTTTTGAAATAAATTGTTTTATAATAAAAATTATATTTTTATCATCTGTATGAACTATAAAAATAGTCGTGATTTGAAATGAATTGTTTTGCAATAAAAATCACATTTTTGTTATATACATGAATTGTTAAAAATAGCGAAGTGTTGAAATAAATGTCGGTTGGATAAAAATATCATTTTTATCAAATGTATGGAAAGAAAATAGTTTTGAAATCGAAGAATCGATTATATATATATATAACTAAAATAAATCGAATAACAAAGCTGTAATTCGTGTTTTGAAACCGTGATTTCAAACGATTAGTGCGGGAGATCCGGCCATCGGATTTTCCCGAAACTGAAACCGTTGGGTTCGCCTTGGAAATATCTTTCCAACGACACCCACTTTGTGAAGATCCAATGATTGGATTGTCTGGAATTTTTAATTCAAATCTGAAGAAAAACAGCGCCAGAAACGATTATATTTATATATATATTTATATATATATATAAATATAATTAAATTAAATCGAATAACGACGCTGTAGTTCGTATTTTGAAATCAAAACTTCAAACGAGTGTATCGGGAGATCCGACCGTCGGATTTTCCCGAAACTGAAACCGTTGGATTCGTTTTGAAAAGATCTTTCTAATGATATAAATTTGTGAAGATCCAATGGTTAGATTTTCAGATATGTGTAAATCAAATCTAAAGAAAAACAGCGCCACGGTCGCGTTATGGCCCGAAGCGTCGTTGGAATGAATTGGCTATTTTTAAATAAATAAAAATAGCGATAAATCATTATAAAATATTATAAACGATATGGAATGTGAAATTTAGAAACTAACCGAAGGTTAGCTAAGTCGAATGGCTTCCTGGGTTTTGATCTGATGTTGGTTTCGGTCTTCGGGGTTAATATTTGGGAAATCGTTCTCTTACTAATTTACGGTTAGTGAATAATGAATTGGAATGAAGCGTATGTTGTGTTTGTGTAGCACTTGTCTATTATATACACGAGTTGCTCAGAAAGACCGGGTTTATCCCATTCAGAATAACTAAATCGACGATAAGAAGTCGAAGATGAAGACGGTGGTTGAAGACCGGAGATCTTCACCTCGGTTGGATGATAACTGATGTCCTGATTGGGAGGAATCCCGAAATATTGATAATGAGTGGTGATTGTCCAGACGTACGTGGAGATCGATGGGTATGCGAGGTATTTAGTGCCTCCGATTTCGTTCAGATCCAGAACGGAATTGTAAATGGACTGTATGTCTAACATTAGAATTCAATCTGTGATTAATAGCCACCAGTTGCATGGGGTGAATTTCCTGTGTGGCATGCTAAGATGCAGTGATCAAGGCTTCTGTTGAAAAGAAAAGTATTGTGGTTGATGATCAAAGCACCGCCTGTGTGGCGTACCTTTGTGTATAACGTGAATTCGCGAGCCTCACGCCCCGGTATGAACCAGAAACGGGAGAGGACCTCAGGGAGGGCATGCGTTTCCTTCTAGCTAGAGGTGGTGTCAGTGCTTAAAACTGGCTGACATTTATACTAATTTTCACCTATGTGGTTGTTGCTGTTGCGTGGCGCCTCAGATATATCGGTTGATCTGGGACAAAAGGAGTCAGTCGTTGGCTCATTTATGCCCCAAAAGGCGGGGAAACGTAGTGTTCATGCATTTTAATCCACATCGGTGGACCGGCCCTGACGATCCAAAGGCTTGACTGAGTACTTGCCCTAGACATGGGCTAGATTGTCTCAAAGTCGGTAAGGACTATATTTTTCCTTGGTTCATGACGAAATTCAAATTTCCAAATATGACATCGTGCAGTTTTGATTGTAAACCTATATTTGGCGACATAGTGGCATGGGACGCTTATGTCGTCTATGATTGGTATTTATGATTGTTTTATAAAATTAGAAACTAGTTGGAAACAAGCTAAGACGGATGGTTTCCTGGGTATTGGTCTGATGTTGGTTTCGTCCTTCGGAGTTAATACCTAGGGAATCGTTCTCTTACTATTTTACAATTGGAGTCTGATTAAGAATTCTTTTGTTTTATTCGTATCAAGCATATTTTGGCCGTTATAAGGTAAAAACTCTATCCTCCGGTTTGCGCTGCATTATGTGATGGGAACTGAGTATTATAATGGCTTCATTTTTATAAAAAGCATTGCGATGTTTAAAAGATTTGTTTGTTGTAAAGCACTGGCAATCCAATGGAGTAAACCCGTTCCGCGATAGTGACGTGGTCCTGTGATTAGCCATATTATAAATGTGTTAAGTAGATTTCTCATACCAGTCCCATGATTGACTCGTAGTTTGTTTCACTTGCAAACTCGGGTGCCCCTTTTTCTACACGGGCAGCCTTGTCTTCAGGTTTTAGCAGGCTCTTTTTGGATAGCTGGAGCTGAAGATGGATTCTATCATTTATCTCTTTTTATGCTGTTCAGCTCCTATTGTACATATTATGTTTGTTTTCCGCTGTAGACATTTATGTATACCTGAACTGTATTTGTACTAAGTATGATCCTGTATACTGCGTAACTCTGATGATTATGTTTATCCAGTGTATTATTTGTACATTATCTGGTGTATTTATTTATTTTTGTTCTGCTATTATTTGTTTATGTGTTATATTCCAAAGATTACCCTTACCACCGTCAGTACGGGGTTTGGGGTCGTCACAAACAATATGAATTAACAATATTGTTTTCCTAATTGTATTTTTCTGTTCGCAAAGAGATTCAACAAAATTACGAAAGATGAAAAAGTTCTTCTGCTAGGAGTGAATAAGATTTTGGAAGAGGGTACGAAAAAAGTTGAAGAAGAAAGTTGTCTTCAAACACAGGTCGAAGACAAAGTTAAACAAATTGCAAAGTTAGAAACAAAAGTTGAGCAGTTAAAAAAAAGCTCCAGTCCAGAGAAAATCAATTACAAGCTGAAAAAAGAAGAGAAAGGAATTGGAAAGTTTGTTAAATAGTCACCACAATTTAACTGAAATTCCAAAAAAAGAATGTGACAAAAAGGATGATGAAGAAAACAAAGATGCAGAAAAAGAGATGGAACACAAAGAAATAGACACAATTAAAGAAAACCGACATAAAGACCCTGAAGAATTTGATGAAAAAGAAAAAACAGATAAAGAGAAACAAAAAAAAGCGAAAGTGTGAAATGCAAGAAACAATATATGTGGATACTTTCAGCACATCAAAAAGTATACAAATGAGAAAAAGGAAAAGGAAAATAGTATGTTCTGATTTTTTTTAAAGCAATTTCTCCATGATGAACAGGAGTTCATAGCAGATTACTTCAACAAAGTTGGTGATGATAAGTAAGCTTATATAATGTTTATATTTTATACTTTATAAATTAATAAAAACAAATTTCTTAAATTATAACTTTGTTTACTTTACAGTGTAGAGATTTGCAATTCAAACGATGAAAATAATTTTGTCATACATAAGGACATGATTGAAGAACTGGTTTTTGGTGAATTTGTTCTGGCCATGTAAGTATATAATATAATTCGACTTATGACACTAATGAATATGTACACATGATACTTGTACTGATTACTGAAACATGAAGCTCTAATGATCACATAATTTTCATACTTTTAGCAATATAAAAAGATAAAAACATATATATTTTAATAAAAATAATGTTTTCATATAGATATTTTAAATAATTTTATATCATATAAAAGGTTTTCATATGATAGTGAGTAATAAAATTAACCAAATGGTGAAACAAATAATTTCAATTGCTAATATCTTTTTAATATTTTTGTCATTACAAAAAGTATAAATATCTTTTTATAAATTAAAACTTACAAAGCAAAAACGCACATATATTGTGATATATGCTAAGTGTTTTACTATCTTTATGTTAATAAATTTTAATTTTTGTCACATATAATTACCCGTTACTAGCGTATTAAAACAATTTAAAATTGCTTTATTTTGTGTGTGTGTGTGTATTATTGCAACTTCTCTGATATAATGCCTGTGCAGATAATTGATTGGTTCTAGTATAAAGTAGCAAAACTGTGGGATGTCAATTCAAATGTAGCTAACTTTAATACCACAATGACAGTAAGATTTTTATTATATACATATACGTAATGATTAATTAATAAATCTGGTTTGTATAACTACAATATAACTTTGTTTATACAGAAAATTGCTGCAATTGACATAGAAAATGTCAAAACTCATTCCTTTATTCGGGCTTTGGCAACAACACTACAAGATTCATGATGTGATATACTCTTATTTCCAGTCCGCGAAGGGTCACACTAGGTACTTTTAACATTTGAACCAGAATTTTCAGACTGGACACTGTATGATTCTTTATCAAACAGATGTAGAAATGGAAGATTTACCAGCAGGTTCAAAGATAGCGCATTAAAATCGTAAGACATTTTGAATGTTTATTTTTTGTACTTCAACTAAATAAATAAATATTCTTATTATTGTATACAGCAAAATTTAGTCAATGACATAAACAAGAAGCTTCAAAAGGAACAAACCAAGGAGAATGCCAAAAAATCATCTGTACTTATAGTTGGAGAATGTGCTCAACAACGTAATGGGTAATACTGCATAATTGCTTTATTGTTTAATTTATTAATTTGTTTTTTAATATATGCATTCAAATACATAATTTTAAATTTAACCATCCTAAAAAGGATTATCTTTCATACAACAGATATGATTGCGGAATGTATGTGATTATGAACATTACAAAACTCTCTCAAGATAGATGTCTTATTCCAACCATACCTCAAACAGAAACTAATCATCTAAGAGCTAGTATTGCATCTGGAATATTGCATACTGAAGATTTGTGGTGGACAAAGGATAAGTCATCTGCTGAAGATAACAACTTTGTTTGTGGTTCATAATACTTGATGGTGAATAATGCACAAGATATTTGGTAGACGCGATGGATTTATTTATTTGTATTATTTTTAGATACAATGTTAATGACTGTTAATTGTTTTAGTATATTTATTGTTTGTCTATTGCATTGGATTGTGAAAATTATGGTAATACTTCAAGGTTTAACTGCACTGTTTCAATATATTCTAACTGCATTATAAATTCAATGCCTTAATTTGTTCAAGTTGTATAAATATATTTAATCAAATCACTGTTTGATATATCAATTTATCTTTCACTACCCAAAAATATATAATAATTTATCTTTATGTTTTTGCAGCTGATACAAAGCTATACTTATGGTTTGTTTTACAATTAATAATTATAGTATATGAAACCGATATACTGCTTGTCTTGTAATACAGAATTTTTTTAACTTATTGTCCAATGTAAACTGTGTTGCAATTAAAATATAAAATATAAATCATTTTATCTTTTTTACATACTTACAAGTTACAAACAACATTCTCCAAATAACAATTAATTTGTAATATACTAATATCTAATGTTAACTAGAAAACTATAACATAATATACAATCAACTACATTAGGCCATATGAAATTTACAAAAAAAAAAAAATCTTTGCACTATACAATTTATGTCATAATAAAAAAAGATATAATCATTTATCTTTTTAAATCATATAAGATATGTTATGTTATTCAAACAAATATTATCAGGACTATACAAAATCAAATATCACATACTGTTAATATTCATCAAAATCAATAAACCTACGCTATAAGGGTAGAAAATAAAAATCATGTATTTTTGCTAATGAATTGAGCATTAGGACGTTACTCATTATAATTTTCTCTAAATAAACATAAAAATGCAGTTACCAATGAAATCATTTATCATTTTTCGTCCCACTTATTATTTCCTGTAAATAGTGTCTTACATTTTTATTTTCTATCGCAATTTTTGAAAAAAGATACAATCTAATATCTTTTACAAATCACAAGAAAAACCTAAATAACACGCGTCGTCAACTAATAATATTTAAGATCCAACTACATAACCAAAGTCAGTAAAAACAGAATTAACGGGAAAAAATAAATTGTTTGATTACTCAAGCCAAATCTGAAGTTATAGTATAAATACAAAAATCATAATCAAAACTTAATGATTCAACCAGGCTAAAAACACATAGCTTGTTTTATCACAAGAATACGTTTAATAATTTATTATTCTAACTATAACAAACGAAAACTTCGTCTAATCGATCAAAAATGCGTTCCTTAATAAAAATTATATAAAAGCATCAACAACGACATAAACATCGAATTAACAATTAAAAATACCAAAAAATTAAAACACTCACCAAAGAACAAAAAATCAAATAGAGAAAATCGATTAGCCAATCCAAATGAACAAATTCGAATCATGATTTACCAAAATAATTTAAGAAGAATTTAGTGACTGAGAAAATCGATAGCCAATCCAAATGAAGAATTTCGAATCACGGTTTCCAAAATTAAAGTTGAGTTTGATTCAAGAAGAAATTAACGACTAATTTATTTTCGAAAAACAAACAACCGACTTAATTAAACAATAAACAACGGCTTAATTTTGACCTAATTTTCACGAACACATGATTTCAGAAATTACGATAGTCATTTGAGAAGAAGAAGAAGTATGCTTTGATTTTTGTCCTGGAAACTAATATTTAAAAAGCCGTGTCCTACAAATTAATTGGGGCTAAACATTAAGCCCTTAACACAAATTTCCTGTTTCTAATATCTAATAGAATGTAATTTATTTATATGACATTATTGTGGATGGCAAATAAAAGATAATTTTCATTATATTTTATTTGTATGTAATTATTCTTAATTTTAACACATAAAAGAAATAATCTCGTTTGTACATGTTTTTCAATGTATAACCTAACACCTAAAAATGTAAATTTTAAATTGCATACAAATTCTAATGTATGCATTAACATATAAATATGTCACTTTAACTCACTTATACATTCTAATGTAAGTTTTGATCAATAATATGATTCTTAAATTTGAATATATGTTCTAATGTAAGTTTGCAAAATGAAAATGATTTTTATATTTGCATATAAATTCTATTATATGCTATGCAAATAAAAATGATTTTTATATTTGCATATAAATTCTATTGTATGTTGTGCAAATAAAAATGATTATTATATTTGCATAAAATTCTATCTCAACAAAATGTATAAGAAGTTCCATTTTGCTGGCCATCCTATTTTACTAAAATTAATATTTTGTTTATAACACAAACCTATTTAACAAAATACTATTTGTGTTTCAAAAATGTGATTTTTGCGTTGTTTCAAATCTAATTAACAAAAATATAATTTTTGTTTTCAACAATCATATTTAACAAAATGTAATTTTTGTTTCAACTATTATATTTTTGACAAAAGTAAATATTTTTGACAGAAACAATTATTTTGGTTCAACTAACCAATTTGTCCAAAAATGTGCATTTTGACAAAAATATATGGTTTGCTTTAACTAATCTATTTTGACAAAAATGAATATTTTGACCAAATGTATATTTTGATCTAACTACTTTATTTCAACAAAACAACAAAGATAATGACTTTGTTTTGTTGACAAACCAAATTCAACAAAACAAATATTAGTGATGTGTTTGTTTTGTCGACAATTCTAATTCAACAGAACAAATGAAAGTAACATAATGGTTTTGTCAAATCTATTGCGACAAAAATGATAATGTTTTGTTTTAAACCATTATAGTTTGACAAAAGTGACCAATTTGTTTAAACTATGATAATTTTGACAAAAGCGACAAAATGAATTTCAACTATGTAAATTGATAATGGTGACAAATTGGGTTTAACTATTTTAATTTGATAAAAGTGAACGTTTTTGCTTCCTTCATTTTAAGTGACATAAAAATGAATATTTTGTCTCATACCTTTAAAATGACAAAAATGAATACATTTGTCTTAATCTTTTAAAATGACAAAATTGAATAATTTTTTCTAATTCTATTTAAATGATAAAAATGTATCTTTTTGATCAATCATTTTTAATGATTAAAAATGCCTCATTCTTGTTTAACAAAATGCATCTTTTTGTATCGCAATAAAATGACAAGTAAAACTTATCTTTCTATTTACTCTTTTTATTGAAGCTATGAAAACACTAAGGATTTGCCTTTTTTTAACTCTAATCTTCTTATTATAACCTATGATGATAATAAAAACATTTTATTTAATTTAACAAAGTTACAACAAAGATGAATTCTCTTTATTATTATCTTTTTATTTTCTCTAATTTAAAAGTAAAAATGATACTTTTAATCCTACTTTTTATTTACATCTAAAATGTAAATAAAAATGTAATTTCTTAAACTATGCTTTTATTTGCTTCCAAATGCAAATAAAAATGTAACATTTTAATTAATGATTTATTTGCAACAAAGAATGCAAATAAAAATACAACTTTTAATTTCATGTTTATTTGCATCAAAGAATGCAAATAAAAATTCAACTTTTAATTCCATGGTTTACATGTTTTAACAAAAATGACTATTTTTATTTCGTATAAAATGACAACAGAAATGCTACTTTCAACTTCCCTATTTTATTGCATAAAAATGTAAATAAAATTGCCTCTTTAAATCTATTATTTTAATTACAATATATTTCTTTTATATCAATTCTTTTCATTATAACTAACTTGACAACAAAAATTTTATTTTAAAACTATTCTTCCTTATGAAAAACATAAAAAAGGTAATCTTTTAATCCTACTCTTTTAAATGAAAGCATATTACAAAAAAAAAAATCTTTAAAATTTCAGTCTTTTGATTAGAACAGATTATCTATAAAAATGTTATCTTTAATGTTTGATCTTTTTATCGAAACTTACTACATTAAAAATATTGTCTTTTAATTCTACTCTTTTTATTTTGAAAAATTTACAATAAAAATATAATCTTTTATTTCATTGACGTGTTTGCCAAAAATGTTATTTTTATTTTAATTGACATGTTTTGACGAGTAATGTCATTTTTATTTCAATCGACATGTTTTGACCAAAAATATCATTTTTATGTACTCCTTTTTAATGTAATAATCTTAACAAAATGAAATATTATTTTCAATGTAATAATCTTACAAAGATGGCATTTTTAAATAAAATGACCTTTTTGACATTATGTACCAAAAATGACATTATATTCTATTCAAACATTTTAAACAAAATGTTATTTTATTCCAATCAAACATTTCATACAAAAATGTTATTTTATTCTAATCAAACATTTTATACAAAAATGTTATTTTTCTAATCAAACATTTCATACAAAAATGAAAAGGAGACTTTTATTGTTAATCTAATTCTAATGTTCATGTATCCAATAAAGATTATATTTTTTACAATAAAAGCAAATCAATATTCGTGGATTTAAATAAAAGTCATATATCCGAAATAAAGAAGACAGATCTAAATAAAAGAAGCACGATTCCATGTTCATGGTTTAGAATAGAAGGAGGACTGTATTATGAATTAAATCAATATAGATCTAAAATAAAAATACGATTTTTATTTCAGATCTAGATCTAAACAACATGTACATCACAATCAACCTGATCCATAAGCAACAAATACAACATCATACATCGCAGATCTGAATTAATTATCATACAAGCATGCATTTTATATAATGGGAGATTAATAATTGTAACTATTTATAAATATAGAAATCTCACAGTGCTTTTATTCGGATTCGAAATTTGTCCAAAATTGGATCTGCTCAGAATCAGTCCTACTCAGTTCAGAAGCGTAGATCTTGGAAAGACGATCCCAACGCAAGTTATTTCGTTGAATTCTGATTTGAAATGAACAAGCTACGAATATTCGAACATTGAAGAAATTAACGATATAATTTATTTATTAATTAACCTAATTAAAACCTTTAATCCCTCTTTATCTTACTCCTTCTTCTAGACAAACCGAACCACTGTAACCCAACACAGTCGCTCCATCCTCTTTGATTCACACGCCACACCATGCCACCAGAGTTCGATCCAAGGCCGCCTTGTCGAAGGCCAACCCGAGAGCACCCACCGCCGTGAGTGGGGCCCAACTCGCACGCACTTCGAGGTTCAAAAAGGGGCTCGAACGGCTGAGGTTTAGGACGAAAAATCGAGCACCATGATCCATTGAATCCGATCATATCCGTACGATTTCGAAGAGCTTAGAAATCTCTTCGATTTTTGCCTTTGATTCATGTTGAAAAATGATCTGGATTGGGATATATTAAGGATTGGATTTGGGAGCGCCATGGCCGTTCAAAATGGTTCCAGTGGCGGCTGTATAGGGCTTCTAGGGTTTAGTGTATTCTGATGGTATTTATATAGTACATTTATATTATTTAATTATTAAATTCACAGAAAAAGCCTGTAAATTCTAACTAAGTCCAATTTTAACGTAACGAAAGTTGTCCCTAGGAAAATAGCCCCGTTCCAATCCAATGGACTAGGTCCCGTGAGCCCAATCGAATGTATGTCGCCTGAAATATTTAATTTAATATTTAAATCATTTATTTAATTCTATCTTACATTTTAATTTACTGGGACCAAACATGGCCTCTAAAAATTATAGAAAAATTATTTCTAGCTATGTTTTGACGATATGGTTCTAACAAGACTAATTTCGCCAAATTCCGAGACCGTTTCAAAAATGGCCATTTTCTAATCGATCGAATTTGACTGAAATTGACAAAACACATTTTCTTTTGCCATACTCACATATTAATTCTAAAAATTACGAAAATTGATACCTAGCAATAATTTGACATTCTGGTTCCAACAAAAGTGGTTTCGTCGAAAACGGAGGTCATTTGAAAAATGGCTATTTTTAATATTAAAAAAAAATATAAATTCTATAGCGGCTATCCTAAATTTTAAATTGGGCATAACTTTTGATTTCCGCTATGAAATTTCGATTTTTCAGATTCGTTGGAAAGATATTTTTGAATAGATTCTAATGTTTTTATTTTACTAAAATCCGATTTATTTTGCATCCTGTACAGTCAGTCAAAGTTCAAATTCAAATTTTCAAACTACCACGCTATTTCTAACTACTTTTATAACTAAAATAAATACATTCGTTTTAACTTTGATTAAAATAAATTTTATCCGTTATTATTTAAAATAAATTAATTTAACTATTAAATTTTCATTAAAATTTCTAAAATAAATTTTTTAAATTGGCTCAGAATTTGCGGGTTGTTGCAATCTCCCCTACTTAAAATCTTTTCGTCCTCGAAAAGGAACGAAGCTAAAAGTCGTTAAATTAACCAATTAGATTTTTATTCTTTTATTGGTTTTATTAATTTTTATTAGTTGATTAGCTTTTCAAATATATACAACTTTCATATATCCAAGAATCGTATTTTCTAATATTGGATTATATATATAATCACAGATACATTAATTATAAACTTATCACTCTAAACTCATTCTAGGGCATTTCTAACCCCATCTCTAATGAGTTTTCTCATTCTAGGATACTACTGATCCTATCTCTAATGAGTATTCTTTTTTGGATATTACTAATCCAATCTCTGATGAATCTTTTGTTCAGTTCTAACGAGTTGTACCCTAAAGATTTGAGCTAACCGTCACTCTGATACCAACTGTAACGATACGGATTTCGCCCGACCCGGTCGATCAATGGATCGACCAACACCGTTCAAAACTCAAATACGTTAACTCTGGGAATACAACACATTAGAAAAAATAACAATAGACTTTTACTACATCATAATATTGTTACATCAGAGTACATCGATATAATACAGCAGAAGATAAATCACAATAAATGTAATACAATGTAGCAGAACAATTAAATTAACACAGCGGAAGGCTATCATTAATCTGGACACAGTTTTAAGCTTCGATCCAAAATCCTGCTCAAGATATCTGCAAAATAAGCTACTCGACTCCCCGTGTGGAAAAGAGGGAACCCGAGTTTGCAAAGTGAAACAAACAACGGGTCAGTCATGGGACTGATGTGAGAAATCTTTACTTAAATAGTAATAAGGCTAATCATAGGACCATGCTGCTAACGCGAAACGGGTTTACTCCATTGGATTGCCAGTGCATAATTTAAATAAAGTAAATCGTTAAACAACGCAATGCCTTTTAGAAAAATTAAACCATTATAAGACTCAGGTCCCATCACACAATGCAACGCAAGCCGGAGGATATAGTTTTACCTTATAATGGTTAAAAATGATTGATACGATAAAAACGAATTTGATATTATTATTAGTGTATATATGTTTCAAAAACATTTCAATCATAATGTATTAATCATAGACGGCATAGCTACCATATACTTGTCGTCATACTAGTTCTACAATCAAAACTGCATAATGTCATACTGGAAATTGGGTTTCCATCAAGAGTCAAAGCTAGGAACGATCTCCTTACCGATTCGAGACACTCTAGCAATGTCTCAGGATTCGGACATTGGCGAGCCCTTGGATACAGCAGGGCCGGTCCACAAATACTTTAGTGGATTGGCAATTCCTGAACACTCGTTTTCCGATCCTATTGGACCTATAAATTGACCATTGGCGACCAATAAAAATATCTGAGGCGCCTCATTCCATCAACCACATAAATAAAAATGTTGGGCCTTGTAAAAACCCAAACACCACTTCTAGCAAGAAAGAAACGGGTGCACTCTTGCGTTCCCTTGTCTCGTTTTTGACTCTACCGGGGTGTGAGGCTCGCGAGGTAACGTAATACACAAAGCTATGCCTAAATAGGCTATGCTTTGATCATCATCCATAAGGATCTGCTTTTCAACAAAAGCCTCGATCAATTGCATCTTGGGATGTCACATTGACAGTCCATACGATGCGATCGATAACTACCAATATAAAACCTTCGAGCTCGTGCGTCTCAAAGAAGTGTGTTTAGCAAGAGAATAAATTCTCCCCCATCTCATAAATATATTAATAGACATCAATTTAATTATAACATGAAATTCAATGTCGGACACACATCCATTTACAAATCCATTCTGGGTCTGAACGAAACCGGAGTCACCTAGGTGCTCGCATATCAGGACGATCAACAAGTATGTCCAGACAAACTACCACTTATAACCCTTTACTTGGAGCGACCCAATGCCAGACATCAGTAGTCGTCCATTCGATGTGAAGATCGCCGATCTTCATCCACCATCTTCAATGTCTTTGATTTTTAATCGTCATAGTAATTATTCAGAATGGGTTTAACCCGGTCTTTCCGAATAACTCACGTATTCTTATAATTAAAAAAATCAAGTGTTGTAAAGACACATCCAATGCCTTATTCCAATTCAGAATGTTCTTTTAATAAAATATTCATATTATTAGGAAAAGGTTCCCATTAATTTATCCAAGATAAATTCTTTTAAATTTATTCTTAAATCTTATTTTCAAAGATTTATTTAAATTCCAATTCTGTTTTAATATTAAAAATCGTTACTTTAAGATTATTCCAATTTAAGACTGTTAGATCCAAAATTGTCTCTAACACCTAGACTAGTAATGATTCTGCTGAAATGAAATCAAAAACGAAGAAAACACACAATTTATTATGGTTCGGTGTTAAATAGCCTACGTCCACTTTCTACTCTTTGAATTGATGATTTGAATGCAAGTACAACAATAATTCTCACTCAATTTTCACTCACACAATGTATTGATTCACTCATTTTCCTCCATAATATGCTTCAAAAGGTGATTGTAATCTGAATAAGTTGATGAAATTCGGATAGTAAAGGAATTTGAGTTCTGAAAATGCAAAAAGATCCTTCCAAATGTGCTTTGATGGTGTATTTATAGGTGGAAAGTGTTCCTAAAACGGCTTCGGTTCGGATAAACGTGGCATACATCCCTCCTCTATCGGGTTCGGATCTCATAAGATGGCGTCGGCACATTGAGTTAGTGGGTGAACATGGGAACATGACCTTCTAACCGCTCCAAGTCTTCAGCAAATGTGGGTATAACTGCAGTGGCTTCAGTTACCTGGGTTCAGATCGGTTCGGATGGAAGGATGGAGTGGTGGATCAAGTATGCAAAGAGAAGGGAGCGGATTGGATTTCACCGTTCTGATCTGATTCATCCCCCATTCCTTTGTCTTCTGCTTCACAACATCTTGGCTTGACAATTGGGATCCGACCCGATGTTCCAAAGGGGTGTATCTCTTAGTCAACATTCTTCACTTAATCGATCTCTTAATTTTGCGTAGCCTAGTTCACAAAGTAGGCTAACATTTTTCCCCCTCAAAGTATGCTTCTATTGAAGATAGAGTGTGCTTCGAAATGGTTTGACCATCGGTCCCTGAATCAATGTTGTTGAGTAATCGCTTCCATTCGTTCACAGGGTCGGGTTGCTTTGTAAAGTCGTATCTCCTGTCATCTATATATATATATATATCATATAATGCCCAAATTACCTTCTTCATTTCAAATTATTCCGAGAATTCCATTTGATGTCTAGTATCTCTTCCAGGTACACTTTAGTATATATATTTTCTTTGAGTTCAATTCGTTCATTGAATTAATACTTGAGGTTATGCTTGGGTTCGAGTCTGATCCACATGGTTCTCCCTGCTATCAACGTCGTTATGCTAATGGGCCAAATCATCATGGGCCTACCTTCCGGTCCGATTGGAATGGGGGCCACGTTGGTAGGAATAAAAAGGGCCATTCCACTTTTATATAAATTCACAATTTCTCCATTTCCTTCTCCTTTAATTTTCATTCCCGTCGCTTTCTAGGTTTTGCACAGAAAATAGAAAACCCTAACTCTTAAACCTTTCAAATCTTCCTTCAATTATCGAGTTGATTACATTGGTGGGTTAAAAAACTTTGGTTAATTCCTTTTTAGTTGATTTTAATTCGAATTCATGAATAATTTGAGCGATTTGAGCATGGTATTTAGTTTACCTTGATGCCTTGACCTCCTCTCCCTCGCCATCGTCGTTGATGGCCTCATCGCCATCTCGAGGAAGTAATGGAGGAGGTTATAATCTAATGTTGGCCAGGCCAACACATAAACACTCGGTTTTGATTCAGCTATTGATGTGAGAATGGGTATGGAGCTGATTAAGCAATAGAGAGGATGGAGAAGAAGAAGAAGAAGAAGAGAGAAAGGTATGGGGTCGGTTCGGATTAGGAGGTGCAAGAGGGACGATTAATGGTTTCATCCAACTAGGTCGGGTCGGAGGCTGGAGTGTGTGTATGGTAAAAACTGGGCTTGAGGTTATAAGTTCGGTTCGGTGTCGGCCGACCCATTCCATGTCATATCCTTCTAAGTCCATCCGAATCAATCCACTTATAAAAGCATTCAAGACTTCCTGTTGGTGGCTTGGACACCCGAACCGATCTCAATGCACATACCCGAACCGATCTCAATGCACATACCCAAACCGATTCAGAATCATTTGACTTAATGCACAAGAACTGCCCAACTAACTCAATCAATGTTTGCCGTGATCTACGACTTAATGAACAGTTAGGATAGTGCCTCATGAACATAAGAGAACATTTAAGACCATTCTGAACATATACTTGCTTCGTCAAACTTTTGCACTGAACTCTTATGTGTCTACTTTGTATCTCTTGCACACATCGTACACACTTTAGTTCACACACGTGCTCGGGGGGATACGGGCTATTTTACTCTAACTTATGTTATTGCTTCTTCAGTAGTTTAGCGACCATGGCAGAGAGACATTCATCTAGATTAGCAGAAAAGGGAGAAGTCGCAGAAACATCCGAGAAACTCACTCTTGCTGACATATCCTCTTCCTCAGACCCTGAATGGGATGATGAGGGCCCAGATTATGAAATGGAAGTGCATAGTAGTAAAGTATCTTCCGGGAGTGAAGTTTCTCTTAGTGAGAAGAGGAAGGAGAGATAGGAGAGGCTCCCGACGAGTTTGAAACTGCCACTATATTGGAGTTACCCAAAGATTCTGTTGAGTCGACGATCGATGATGGTAGACTCATCCGAATATGTCTAAAGCATGGGATATTAAGAAGAGATACCCAGGTGCCTTCGAAAACAGATCGCACCCACTAGAAGGATTTATGGCAATTACCTGATTAATGTGTCTGGTTGGAGCAATACCTCCGTTTCCGCCTTTTATCATCGATTTTATGAGACAGATGCGGATTGTCCCCATGCAATTACATCCCAACTCTTATGCTTATTTATACACCTTGTATATAGCATACAAAGAGATTTTAGGTATAGAACCTACCTTCGATGATGTCCACTTCTTTTATAATTTCAAGCATCGGACTTAAGAGACTCCCTCCTTCTCATACTTTGAATCAATTCCAAAAAGAAAAATTATCATTGTTCCATATAGCAGCAAAGTTGGTGACTCAAAATCTGAATGGTTTTATATCAGACAGCAAGCAGGGTGCGCCAGGAGGTGGACCAAATCAAGTAAAGCACTGACTTTCTAGATTTAAACTTTAAATGCTCATGCCTACACTTTAATTTGCTTTCTTTTTCATTCGCAGTTGATAACCCAAAGCAAATATCGGGTCAATTATACTTTGATCGTTTTCATCAGCTGCTCAATGGTGACCAAAAGTTCTTAACCATCGACGAAGTTCTTAAGGATGAGTATCTCCATCATCACGGGTTACTATCTATTACCCGTAGCATAGGTCATGGGACAAGTCCATATGTGTACATACCCCCGGTCGACATTATTCCTGAGGCGGGTGAGGGCTCAAAAGTTCCAACGATACCTCTTAGGACTCCTCCTTCTCCATCCTCAACTCAGGACGATGAATTAGCCAACATAGCTGAAAAGCAAAGAAAAGGGTATACCATTCCTGATGACGCCATTTCTCCTGAAACGTCAACATCCCCTAAAGAGCTATCGCTAGATGCTCCTCAAGGAGATGCTCCCACTACTGACGATTTTACATTTAAGGGTTTAGGAAATCTTCCCCTGCCAAAAACTATTTATACTTCAGAAGACTTCGGAACGTATCCTTTAATTTTTACTTCTTCAGAAGTGTGAAGACCAAAGAGCCTACTCATGCTAGTCTGGCTTCAAGCTCGGGTTTGTCAGGGGGAACGTCACTTAGGATGCACATAACACATTAGCACCGCATGTCACAACACTTATGTCTTATGTGAATGTCGATTCTAAACTCTACTTATATTGTTGTGCAGGTACCATGTCACTCCCTTATTATGATGCCGGGAAAATTCGCCGTAGCATGTCTAGACCTCCCTCTGACACCGAGCATGATCGCCGTGAGAACCGGGGTAGAGATGACAGAAGGCATTATGATTCCCATCGACCTCACACTTCACACTCTCGTTCTCCTGTTCGGTCGGACCCGGACAGATATAAGAGCCACCAAAGTCATCGTGGGGGAGACACATCACAGTCCAGAGACCGAATTCCTCCCCAAGATAAATATTCCTGAGAAAAAGGTCCACCGAAACACATTGAATCGCGAGACAAGCATAAAACCTCTGAGAAGCAATCTGAAAAAAGTGATGCAACCATCATCCCTGCCAAGAGAAAACATTTTGAGCTATTTTATTCCAAATCCCCGCCACTGAACGCTGATTCAAAAATAAAACTGGCTTATCTGAAGGAGCGGTTCCCAGATCACTTCTTTGAGCATTTAACTTTCCTACCCACACTTGAGCCTATTTCTTCAAAGTGGGTAGATGATGCTAGGGCAAAGATTGATGCAGTAGAGAAACAGTACTCAGAGATGTACAAGTATTCATGCAATCTCTCCAGAATTATTCGAGCCCTAATTGCAGATGTCGATGCGATGAAGAAAGTTGCAGACTCCGATGAGAATGTTTTGAAAAATCTAGAGAAGGACTTAAAAGATACATAGGCTCAACTTGTCATTGCTCAACAAGATGCCAACAACTTCAAAAATCAATTTGAGGAATTACAAAAGCGTTATCATGACCTACTGGAATCTCACAGCCAAGAGCATTTAGATTTTGAAGAAACAAGCTAAAGATTCTAAGTCAGATAGCGTCAAAGTGCAACTAGCTTACAATACTCTTGAACAAGAAAAGGCCGAGTTAGCGAGGAAGAATGCCGATTTGGAGAAACGAAATGCTGACTTGGAGGCCAAGTTAGTGGAGGCCGAGACCAGAACTGCCTTAGCTGAAGGGAATGTAGATAGCGCTATTAAGTCTGCTAAAGAGACCCATAAATAGCTATCAGAGGCTCAAAAAGAATTGCATGGATTTGGCGAACTAATGAATGAATTCTTTGCACATATAATCCGTCGCCGAAACATCGCTTAGATTGAAGACTATCCGACTACCTTAGTTCATGTGTGGAATCAAATCATCGAATGGGAAAAAAATGAACTTAAGGTAGACTTCGTTGATGAAGAGAAACTCATGGAGAAGTATCTGAAAGATGATGAACCGACATGCCTGGCTGAGAGTCGTCGCCTTATTGCAGCTGCCATGGAGGAGGAGAAACGCCAGGTCAAAGGAAAGAATATCCTTGAAGTTGGTTCCTCTTCTGTTACCGTCGAAGCTACTGGAGAAGTGGAATATGATCCCGAAAATCCGAGAATTCCTAGAGCGCCTCTTTTATCTCCAATACCTGAATCAGCATAAGAGACAACAGCAGCCCCAATTGAGAAATCATCAGTATTTCTACCTTTTCACCCCAATTTGTCAAGGCAGTCTCCACCTTTCGTCAAATCATTGGGCAATCGATCGAGGATTCTTTGTTTTCTCCTAAGTTGATAATTGTTGCTTCTCATTCTGTAGGTGCTGAACCAACCGAGAAGACTGGCGAGCATCAGGGACCCACCATTGGGGAAAAATCCGTGGAAGAGACTCAGGGAGGGCAGGGTAAGGCTACCAGCGTTGAGTCCGGAGGGGAAGCTGAAGGTAAAAAGGAGGAGGCTATCAATAAGACTTCCATACCGCCTAACGCCGACACTTCTCATGATGATGAAATGATAGACGCTTTAAAAGGTGAAGGCAGTAATGATGGGCATGAAGAATGTAACGACCCGGGTTTTTGCCCGTCAAATATTTAATTTAATTTATTTAATTTAAATATTATATTTGGAATATCGATGGAATTTAATATTTAATTCGTTATTTAAACGAAGTTTGAACGTAATATATTTATATAGTTATAAATAGAGTTCGAAAATGGCGTGCAGTTCGTAAATTCGAGTTTTGAACTTCAACTGAGAATACAGGATTCGATATAAGTCGGATTTCTGTGAAACAAGACACGTTGGAGCCGTATTGGCGATAGCTTTCATATGAAAGAGAAAAATCCAGATTTCGTATTATAGTTTGATAGTGATGGCCAAATCAAATTTTGAAATAGTCGCTATGGAAAATCGTTATTTAATTATAGGCCTTTAAAATAGCCGTTTTGCAAACGGACTAAGATTTTGACGAAACCAGTTTCACTAGAACCGTATCGTTAAATTATTGTACGGTAGTGAGTGGCGTGGAAAACCGATGTCATATGTGGTCACGGTAGCCATAAACACTCGTTCATTTTCTATAGAGCGTATTTAAATAAATAAAGGGATATTTGAGTGTAACTTGAGCAGACGATCGAATTAGGCCGCGAAACCAGTTCCATTGAGTTCGTATCGTCGATTAGAGTAAGGATAGGTATATAGTTTGTTATTTTTAGAGATCGAGAAATTTGGCATTAAAAAGGGTAGGGCGGTTCGGGGTAAAAACAGCCTATCGGGCAAACAGTCTTAGAATGCGACGAAACTAGTGCCGTTGGGTTCGTATCGAAAATTTATTGCAAGATATCAAGGTTTCAAGTTGATTTGATTTATCTGGTGATCGTGAAAAAATTAAACGCATGTTCATTTCTGGTTTTATAAAGGAAATGTTTTCATACGACCTCGGATTTCGACGAAACTTGTCCCATTGGGTCCGGAATACCTTTTTACATCAAGAATAGCCTTATTATCAGTAAACAGAAATCGGTTGTAGTGATTTTATCGCATTACTTTAGGACGAAGTTTCGTATAAATATATATATATATATATATATATATATATATATATATTACACTAAAATAAAGAAAATGTCATTACCTGTGTGTGTCTACCTACAGTTCGTATATATATATGTCACCATGTGCAGCAGATCTAAATATAAAATCGCAGTCTACATTCTGTGGTGTTCTTGTCTGAGTTTCCCATCAATCCTACGATACTTCTTTTCTTGTCTGTCAATTTTTAAACACCGTGACGACAAAGTATTTAAAATTGAAATGACACCTCTCCAACCGTGCAGACAAAGGAAGTAGACACGCAGACCTACATATACTGTTTCATACCGTGGTGACCATGTTTCTTTGGCACTATAAATACGTTGTTCCTCTTCCTGCCCAAAACACAAACTCTCCAGTCTTCTCTCTCTCTTCTTTTCAAACCAGCAACCGACTCCTTCCCGTAAGTAAAAAAAAAAAGTAACCGGAACTGTGCTTTTCAAATGGGAAGGAGCTGCCGCACTTAAGAATGGGAGCTGGAAAGTGATTCTTGTGAACTGGAAAAGAGGGGCAACTGAAGAAACGTGGGACCGAGGGCTTGTAGTGGGAGTGCGGTGCATTGAAACAAACAGGAGACTGGAACGTGGATGGTTCTGTTTGAAGCTGCTGTGTTTGTGTGAGTCTGTTGGGACTACGGAAGGAAACTCGTGTGAATACGGGACATATGGAAAGGAGTTCAACTGAAGATGGTGGGTGAACGAAGAGACCGGATTGCAGAACGACGATGTAACGGGAGGAAGAAAACCAAAGCTGTTCCTTTGTTGGTTTAAACATAAAGCTTTGGGACTGTTGGTTTGAAAACGGGAAGGTGCATATCCAACGTTTAAGCACCGAACTGGCATTTCGAATGGAAAGCAGGGACCATGAGGAAAAGTCAACAGTGCCAACTTCTATTTTCAACCCACTGAAAACAGTTCGGATCTAGGTATATAAAACATAATTTAAAAAGGGGACCTTAGTAATCTGTTAGTTTTAGACATAACCAGTTTTATTTAATGATAATTTAAATAAGTGATTATTTCAGTTAGAACTAAATTTAGTAAACCAGCCGTTATTTCTGACCAAAAGTAAAATCAGTAATATTGGCAGTTTAAAATCTTAAAACGTTATTAATTTGGTAAATTAAAATAATTAGGAATTTAATTGTAATGTAATTTTATCAACTTGGAATATTTATGAATTACACATTTGTCATCAGAATTGGGTGATTCAAGAGACGTTGGATTCATCATGAGGAGGTCTTCATTTTGGAACTGAGGTGGACAGATATAGAGATAACTGGAACGAACAGTTAAATTAAACATTTGTTTAGTTTGACCGTAACAGAACCACTACATCAACAAATGGGACAAGGTGAGTTAAACTCACTCAGTTACCCTTTTTATATTTTATATAAATTGGGTGTTTTTATTTTATGTGCTCTGCTTGCCAATAGTTGACTGTTTTGCTAGTTATCTGCTTATCTGTTGATTTAACCCATGAAATTAAACTGTGTTTAATTTCAGTGAAATACCAAATCGTTATTTTTAACGATTGGTTCCAATAAAGGTAACTCACCTTGGTTGGTCACGTTTATTTATAAACGTGTTTAAAATAGTTGCATTGTTTGAATTGTTTGTGGTTAATGTTAAATGGTTGTTATTTTAGTTTATCAGTTAAACAAAACTGAACAGTCTGATTTGAGAAAACCATTGTGAATACAGGGACGAACAGGTTGGAGGGACCCAACCGGATCCCTCAAATGTATTATTTATTTTCATATGCTCATATATGAACTGATCTGTTTGTGGGATTGATTTGATGATTAATTATTGACTGAATATTCAACATCTGTTTGGTTTAAACCAATGGGCGATATTGGTTAAGTGTTTGGCAGAGTATGGCCTTTAAAAATCAATCGGGTTACAGATATTGATTCACCGTCAGGTGAATCGATAGAGATGCAGTTATAAAATTTATTTTATAACTAGAAATAGAATTTTGGAATATACTATTTTGAATAAAAGTTATATAAAGAGAAATAAATGAATAGTTTACTTATTTAAGACTTTGATTTATTATTAAGTGATTTTAGAAAGTTAATCAGATTGATAAGTACGGAAATAAGAAATAAGCCGAATGGTTTAGCTTGGGTAATTATTTGATCAAGCGAAATGAGGAGTTCATGAATAGGTTTTATTTTAACCCTAAGTTTTATAACGAAGTTATAAAAGGAATTTTAAGCGAGAATGAGAGCTTGAATTAAATATTACTTAATCATTTGAATTAAGTCGAAGGAGATTTCGATAAAAGGGTTTAAGATAAACCAAAACATATAAATAAGTTTCAAAGTGTTAAGACGTTAATTTTACATTAACGTTATTTGAAAACGAGATCTAGTAAAAAGGAGAATTTTAAATGAGATTTCAAAATGGGAAATTGAATATAGTTATTCGAGATAGAATTACCCAAACATAATTCGGCTGAGTTGCCAATTCGTACGACTGCTAGCGTAATTCGCAGGGCTGCAGATAGCCTACGGCGGTCGGATGTTTCCTGAGGGAATCAGGCGTAACCATTGTGATCGCTGCGACCTAGGGTCAAGCGAATGGAGTTAAGTCAAATATTAGTTAATCGATTAGAGTTAAATCGAATTGGAGTTATTCAAATATTGTACTTTTGAATATTCAAAGGGTTAGAAGTTTTAATTTAACAAAAGGAAATCAGTTTGTTAAAGGCCAAGTGATGCTGAATACTGAATCAGTGAACTCATTGGAGTGTCATGATTGAAACACTATATATTTTGATAGTTAAAACACCGACTATCAAATCTGGCCAATACGATTGTTGGTATGGAAAGACCGGGATCGAATTTATATTCGAAAACCATTCCGTCCAACAAATACGTGGAGATATCAGAAGATGTTCGAGATGGTGCTGTGAAGACAGTGGATTTTCACAAATGGAAGAACCACTAATATTCTCTGCCTGGCAAGCAGAGATAAGCTGTGATTCTGTCGTAGTTGGAATCTACGGGTTGCAAGGACTTCTCGCTACTGATCCATGGGGTGATTCCTATATGGATGCGGTAGGAGAGTGCCTTCGGTTCATCCTGTTCCTGGATGACGTATATGGACGAATGTCTGACAGAGTATTTCCAAAGGGTCACGTACGTTGATTTCTTCAAACGTGCTATGGTTGTTGGCGGAGAATTGCCGCTCTCTTAGCTTCCAGCTAGAGTATTTTTGTGGATATCAATTAGTGATATCTGATGGAATTGACGATGTGGCATTCAAAGTAAATGGCGACCAGATGTCAAGAGTTAATTCTGGCCTCAAGCCTCATCAACCGGGAAATGACAAAAATCGGGCAGGCAGCATGGCTATGTGGGTCGCTCCCATTAGGGTGTATGATCACCTATCTAGAGGAAGTCCTATTTGTTTCTTAAATCTATGTTTCGATGCTGTCCCTTGTCGGGAGACGGTTGCTGATCCCAACCGTCGGTGATATACATTCGATACACTCAAGCGAAATGAGTGGTCGGTCATGTGAGGGCCGGGTTGCAAGAAGTTCTTGTTGAACCCAGTGTATTCGTCTCTAGAGATACACTATCGGAAGGTGGACCCATACCTTGTCAAGTTGGAATCCAATCTCCAATAAGTGCCCGCGGTTTTTGATTGTATACTATATATGTGGAGCGTGAGATGCAAGCATTCCACTAGATTGCTATTTACTTGTATTTAGACATTATTATAATATCAGACAAGATATTGGTTTCAAAACTGTTTTTGGGTTATCGTAAGGTAAAAACCGTCCGTGTTTATGTGTGGATTTGGTCTTACGATTATCCTTTTCTTTCAAAAAGAATTTGAACTTTAAAATCAAGTTGGATGCTCACCCTTATTACTGTGCGAGTTTATCTTACTCTGGTTCACCAGACTGACTCGGTGTTTTGTAAATGCTCGGGTTAGACCGAGTTGTACAGGTTCAGGTTATCGACTGTTGTGAAGAGACGAGCTGGAAGAGTCCAGACGTATGATATTAATACTATTCCGCTGTGTGTTATATGAGGACAGATTATTATCACTGTCCAAATGTGTACTCTGATATTGTAGGTATTTTAAAAGCTTTCAGTAAAGATTTATTTCTGTATTATATTTGTTCCGCTGCGATGTGAGACTCTGTGTTGTGGTGTTCTTCTTCTTCTTCTATTCTAATACTTCTTTCTTTCTTATCTCACCCTCTAACTTCTTTCTATTAATGATCTGGAATGTTCGATGTCTGAATGGTCAACACGGTAGTTTGATGTTGATTTTCGGAGTCGAAAATCCCAGTTCGTTACAGTGGTATCAGAGCTGAAGGTTAAGAGATTACCTTGGCTCTGTGGTGTAACTCAGTAGAGATGGGGTTAGTAATACCCTAGACTGAGTTTGAGTGTATATATATGAGCGCGTATTTGTAAATTGATATAAAAACTGTTTATATTGTGTTGATTGGTTTGTCGAGTAGTTTATGAATTCTGGTCGATACAGTAATGCAAACTGTGTCGATAAGTGTTTCTAAACTCTTGAACAGAATAATTCGACACAGTATGTTTTGAAAGAGGGTAAATGAAATAATTTTACCCAAATTATATTTTAATATAAAAGAATGATATATATTTGAAGTATTATAGTATATTGGATGTGTTGGTTGATTATAATTGGAATGGTTATATAAATAACCAATTAAAATTCGTATAATATGGAATCAGATGAATTAAATCTCAATCTAAATCAGAATTGGAATTAAAATTCCTTAAAGTGGGAAAGATGATTGCAAATGAACTTGAATTGAATATATGAGATTTTTAAAATCCTGGGAGATTTTAAATTTGTTACAAGCATTGAAAGGGATATTTTGGAAATGGATTTCAAAATGAAAGTGTTTTGAACTGGTTTTGAAAGTGACATAGTATTAAACTCACTTCGATAGCTGGAAAATAGATTCCGATGATGATCCGGACATCATCGGTGTTCATTTTCGAGTGGTAAGTGACGGATTACTACCAGAAATCTTGTTTTGAATAGCTTTGAGGAAAATAAGTGGTTTTGAATTCTGTAAAGAAAGGTTTAATTTTTGAAAAAGTTGAGCTGTTTAAAAACTCCCAGGGAAAGTGTTTGAACAAGAACAAAATTTAGTAGAAATTGGGAAAGCAAATATGAATTGAATTAAGACCAATTGGCTGGAATTTTGAATCGGGATATAATATATCGAGTAGAATCAGATTTTGAAATTTGGGGGACAGGAATCTGAAATGGTGTTGGACTGGTAAGTTAAGAATTGGGGTTGATAATGGATGGAAATTGAGTAAGAATGAGATTTGGCTTGGACGTATAAAGGATTTGGTTCTGAGGATAAAACTGGAATTTTGTCTGAGAAGGCATGTGTATATGCTGACAGGGCAGCAGATGGAAGGGATATAATGATATGCCCGACAAAAAGGTACATGTTTATTTTCATATGGGTTTGGTGATTTATGAGCCTATTGGGCAAGCCACTTGGCTGTTTTATTTTCTTTTGAATTGGAGAAGGCCCAGAGAGGCGAGTTGGAGTTGTACCGATTGAGCCGTACAGAGGAGGTGCTGGCGAAATTTTTTCGAAAATTTAAAGTGTTAGAAAATTTTTGATATTTTTGAAATTATTTATTTACAGTATTGAATTGGTTTATAATTTAATATAAAATTAGATTTGAAATTAATTAGTTTATAACGTTCTTTCTTACCTTAGCAATTTCGAGGACGAAATTATTTTAAGGGGGGAAGAATGTAACGACCCGGGTTTTTGCCCGTCAAATATTTAATTTAATTTATTTAATTTAAATATTATATTTGGAATATCGATGGAATTTAATATTTAATTCGTTATTTAAACGAAGTTCGAACGTAATATATTTATATAGTTATAAATAGAGTTCGAAAATGGCGTGCAGTTCGTAAATTCGAGTTTTGAACTTCAACTGAGAATACAGGATTCGATATAAGTCGGATTTCTGTGAAACAAGACACGTTGGAGCCGTATTGGCGATAGCTTTCATATGAAAGAGAAAAATCCAGATTTCGTCTTAAAGTTTGATAGTGATGGCCAAATCAAATTTTGAAATAGTCGCTATGGAAAATCGTTATTTAATTATAGGCCTTTAAAATAGCCGTTTTGCAAACGGACTCAGATTTTGACGAAACCAGTTTCACTAGAACCGTATCGTTAAATTATTGTATGGTGGTGAGTGGCGTGGAAAACCGATGTCATATGTGGTCACGGTAGCCATAAACACTCGTTCATTTTCTATAGAGCGTATTTAAATAAATAAAGGGATATTTGAGTGTAACTTGAGCAGACGATCGAATTAGGCCGCGAAACCAGTTCCATTGAGTTCGTATCGTCGATTAGAGTCAGGATAGGTATATAGTTTGTTATTTTTAGAGATCGAGAAATTTGGCATTAAAAAGGGTAGGGCGGTTCAGGGTAAAAACAGCCTATCGGGCAAACAGTCTTAGAATGCGACGAAACTAGTGCCGTTGGGTTCGTATCGAAAATTTATTGCAAGATATCAAGGTTTCAAGTTGATTTGATTTATCTGGTGATCGTGAAAAAATTAAACGCATGTTCATTTCTGGTTTTATAAAGGAAATTTTTTCATACGACCTCGGATTTCGACGAAACTTGTCCCATTGGGTCCGGAATACCTTTTTACATCAAGAATAGCCTTATTATCAGTAAACAGAAATCGGTTGTAGTGATTTTATCGCATTACTTTAGGACGAAGTTTCGTATAAATATATATATATATATATATATATATATATATTACACTAAAATAAAGAAAATGTCATTACCTGTGTGTGTCTACCTACAGTTCGTATATATATATGTCACCATGTGCAGCAGATCTAAATATAAAACCGCAGTCTACCTTCTGTGTTGTTCTTGTCTGAGTTTCCCATCAATCCTACGATACTTCTTTTCTTGTCTGTCAATTTTTAAACACCGTGACGACAAAGTATTTAAAATTGAAATGACACCTCTCCAACCGTGCAGACAAAGGAAGTAGACACGCAGACCTACATATACTGTTTCATACCGTGGTGACCACGTTTCTTTGGCACTAAAATACGTTGTTCCTCTTCCTGCCCAAAACACAAACTCTCCAGTCTTCTCTCTCTCTTCTTTTCAAACCAGCAACCGACTCCTTCCCGTAAGTAAAAAAAAAAAAAGTAACCGGAACTGTGCTTTTCAAATGGGAAGGAGCTGCCGCACTTAAGAATGGGAGCTGGAAAGTGATTCTTGTGAACTGGAAAAGAGGGGCAACTGAAGAAACGTGGGACCGAGGGCTTGTAGTGGGAGTGCGGTGCATTGAAACAAACAGGAGACTGGAACGTGGATGGTTCTGTTTGAAGCTGCTGTGGTTGTGTGAGTCTGTTGGGACTATGGAAGGAAACTCGTGTGAATACGGGACATATGGAAAGGAGTTCAACTGAAGATGGTGGGTGGACGAAGAGACCGGATTGCAGAACGACGATGTAACGGGAGGAAGAAAACCAAAGCTGTTCCTTTGTTGGTTTAAACATAAAGCTTTGGGACTGTTGGTTTGAAAACGGGAAGGTGCATATCCAACGTTTAAGCACCGAACTGGCATTTCGAATGGAAAGCAGGGACCATGAGGAAAAGTCAACAGTGCCAACTTCTATTTTCAACCCACTGAAAACAGTTCGGATCTAGGTATATAAAACATAATTTAAAAAGGGGACCTTAGTAATCTGTTAGTTTTAGACATAACCAGTTTTATTTAATGATAATTTAAATAAGTGATTATTTCAGTTAGAACTAAATTTAGGAAACCAGCCGTTATTTCTGACCAAAAGTAAAATCAGTAATATTGGCAGTTTAAAATCTTAAAACGTTATTAATTTGGTAAATTAAAATAATTAGGAATTTAATTGTAATGTAATTTTATCAACTTGGAATATTTATGAATTACACATTTGTCATCAGAATTGGGTGATTCAAGAGACGTTGGATTCATCATGAGGAGGTCTTCATTTTGGAACTGAGGTGGACAGATATAGAGATAACTGGAACGAACAGTTAAATTAAACATTTGTTTAGTTTGACCGTAACAGAACCACTACATCAACAAATGGGACAAGGTGAGTTAAACTCACTCAGTTACCCTTTTTATATTTTATATAAATTGGGTGTTTTTATTTTGTGTGCTCTGCTTGTCAATAGTTGACTGTTTTGCTAGTTATCTGCTTATCTGTTGATTTAACCCATGAAATTAAACTGTGTTTAATTTCAGTGAAATACCAAATCGTTATTTTTAACGATTGGTTCCAATAAAGGTAACTCACCTTGGTTGGTCACGTTTATTTATAAACGTGTTTAAAATAGTTGCATTGTTTGAATTGTTTGTGGTTAATGTTAAATGGTTGTTATTTTAGTTTATCAGTTAAACAAAACTGAACAGTCTGATTTGAGAAAACCATTGTGAATACAGGGACGAACAGGTTGGAGGGACCCAACCGGATCCCTCAAATGTATTATTTATTTTCATATGCTCATATATGAACTGATCTGTTTGTGGGATTGATTTGATGATTATTTATTGACTGGATATTCAACATCTGTTTGGTTTAAACCAATGGGCGATATTGGTTAAGTGTTTGGCAGAGTATGGCCTTTAAAAATCAATCGGGTTACAGATATTGATTCACCGTCAGGTGAATCGATAGAGATGCAGTTATAAAATTTATTTTATAACTAGAAATAGAATTTTGGAATATACTATTTTGAATAAAAGTTATATAAAGAGAAATAAATGAATAGTTTACTTATTTAAGACTTTGATTTATTATTAAGTGATTTTAGAAAGTTAATCAGATTGATAAGTACGGAAATAAGAAATAAGCCGAATGGTTTAGCTTGGGTAATTATTTGATCAAGCGAAATGAGGAGTTCATGAATAGGTTTTATTTTAACCCTAAGTTTTATAACGAAGTTATAAAAGGAATTTTAAGCGAGAATGAGAGCTTGAATTAAATATTACTTAATCATTTGAATTAAGTCGAAGGAGATTTCGATAAAAGGGTTTAAGATAAACCAAAACATATAAATAAGTTTCAAAGTGTTAAGACGTTAATTTTACATTAACGTTATTTGAAAACGAGATCTAGTAAAAAGGAGAATTTTAAATGAGATTTCAAAATGGGAAATTGAATATAGTTATTCGAGATAGAATTAGCCAAACATAATTCGGCTGAGTTGCCAATTCGTACGACTTCTAGCGTAATTCGCAGGGCTGCAGATAGCCTACGGCGGTCGGATGTTTCCTGAGGGAATCAGGCGTAACCATTGTGATCGCTGCGACCTAGGGTCAAGCGAATGGAGTTAAGTCAAATATTAGTTAATCGATTAGAGTTAAATCGAATTGGAGTTATTCAAATATTGTACTTTTGAATATTCAAAGGGTTAGAAGGTTTAATTTAACAAAAGGAAATCAGTTTGTTAAAGGCCAAGTGATGCTGAATACTGAATCAGTGAACTCATTGGAGTGTCATGATTGAAACACTGTATATTTTGATAGTTAAAACACCGACTATCAAATCTGGCCAATACGATTGTTGGTATGGAAAGACCGGGATCGAATTTATATTCGAAAACCATTCCGTCCAACAAATACGTGGAGATATCAGAAGATGTTCGAGATGGTGCTGTGAAGACAGTGGATTTTCACAAACGGAAGAACCACTAATATTCTCTGCCTGGCAAGCAGAGATAAGCTGTGATTCTGTCGTAGTTGGAATCTACGGGTTGCAAGGACTTCTCGCTACTGATCCATGAGGTGATTCCTATATGGATGCGGTAGGAGAGTGCCTTCGGTTCATCCTGTTCCTGGATGACGTATATGGACGAATGTCTGACAGAGTATTTCCAAAGGGTCACGCACGTTGATTTCTTCAAACGTGCTATGGTTGTTGGCGGAGAATTGCCGCTCTCTTAGCTTCCAGCTAGAGTATTTTTGTGGATATCAATTAGTGATATCTGATGGAATTGACGATGTGGCATTCAAAGTAAATGGCGACCAGATGTCAAGAGTTAATTCTGGCCTCAAGCCTCATCAACCGGGAAATGACAAAAATCGGGCAGGCAGCATGGCTATGTGGGTCGCTCCCATTAGGGTGTATGATCACCTATCTAGAGGAAGTCCTATTTGTTTCTTAAATCTATGTTTCGATGCTGTCCCTTGTCGGGAGACGGTTGCTGATCCCAACCGTCGGTGATATACATTCGATACACTCAAGCGAAATGAGTGGTCGGTCATGTGAGGGCCGGGTTGCAAGAAGTTCTTGTTGAACCCAGTGTATTCGTCTCTAGAGATACACTATCGGAAGGTGGACCCATACCTTGTCAAGTTGGAATCCAATCTCCAATAAGCGCCCGCGGTTTTTGATTGTATACTATATATGTGGAGCGTGAGATGCAAGCGTTCCACTAGATTGCTATTTACTTGTATTTAGACATTATTATAATATCAGACAAGATATTGGTTTCAAAACTGTTTTTGGGTTATCGTAAGGTAAAAACCGTCCGTGTTTATGTGTGGATTTGGTCTTACGATTATCCTTTTCTTTCAAAAAGAATTTGAACTTTAAAATCAACTTGGATGCTCACCCTTATTACTGTGCGAGTTTATCTCACTCTGGTTCACCAGACTGACCCGGTGTTTTGTAAATGCTCGGGTTAGACCGAGTTGTACAGGTTCAGGTTATCGACTGTTGTGAAGAGACGAGCTGGAAGAGTCCAGACGTATGATATTAATACTATTCCGCTGTGTGTTATATGAGGACAGATTATTATCACTGTCCAGATGTGTACTCTGATATTGTAAGTATTTTAAAAGCTTTCCGTAAAGATTTATTTCTGTATTATATTTGTTCCGCTGCGATGTGAGACTCTGTGTTGTGGTGTTCTTTTTCTTCTTCTATTCTAATACTTCTTTCTTTCTTATCTCACCCTCTAACTTCTTTCTATTAATGATCTAGAATGTTCGATGTCTGAATGGTCAACACGGTAGTTTGATGTTGATTTTCGGAGTCGAAAATCCCAGTTCGTTACAAAGAAGATCCTAATGTTTCTATAATTGGGGATTTGAAGAATGTTGATGACATGACTTTGGCTAAAATGAAAGCCAAACAAGACAAGTGCATGCAACTGAAAGTCGAGGAGATAGACCCCGAAACCCTTAAGCCCCTTGCAGTGGTGGATGCTGGATCGAGGTTAGTTGTTAAGCTTTCAACTAGGTCAATTACAGAGGAGCTTGCTAAAAAATCTTCTCTTGATCCCAGTGCTCCGACTCCTGGGAAGAAATCTATTGACTCTAGAGCCTTAATTATAGAGAAGAAGAAACCAAAGCGTCTCATGTCCGATGCTGAAAAAGAAGCTAAAAAAGCTCTTAATGCTGCCAAGAAGCCCAAGTCTACTCCAAAGTCCAAGCGGCAATGCGCTTTGTTTTTTGTTTTAATATTCCACTGGTCCGCTATTGTTGCAGCGAGTGCGGCCCTCGCATCTTTTGCTTTAGCTTTCCTGTATAAACTCACGTGTTTGTGAATAAAGTAGCTTGTTCCCTACAATGTCTGATATTTGAAAATTTAGCATTTAAGTAAAAATCAAATGAATAGCATGCCATATCACAGTTATAAAATAAAGTCATTATTAAGGGGAATATGTGTACATATATTCGCCCCAATCAATCTTGGATAACTGATTAAGACTTATTCAAGATTGATTAAATTCAAAATCCAGTTGCCCTCGATTCTCTAATGGCGTCTTATTCCTTTCGTCATTAATGCTTATTCTTTTTAGCCACTTTATACTCTCCTATCTCACAACCAGTTTAGAGTATTACTGAGGCGGTCTCTTATCGGTGTGCACCTTCACGCCTCAAGGGACGTCGTCTTCCTGTTATTTATACTCTCTCTCGTTTCATGAGAGTTAGAGTTGAGAATGTCGTCTTCCCATTCTTCACATCTTATCATGCAAGCGGTCATTTTGTTCGCTCCTGCACATAGGTTATCTCCAACTTTCTAAATCTAATTTAATGTTTTGTGTTTCATAGTCATGATAGAATAATTGTTGAAGATAGAAATAATGCAGGAAAGTAAATGACACATGATATTTTTATAGTGGTTCAGCTAAGTCGTAGCCTACATCCACTTCATAATCCTTTGTTCATATAAACAGAATTGTTAAGGCAAGTCGTGCCTTTTTACATAGCCTATAAAAAACAAAAAGGAAAACATTTCATATTTAGCTTAGGTATCGTCGCAAGTGCTAAGCACTCCAAGCTCTGGGAATCTCTTGACCATCCATGGTCGTTAGCTTGAATGCTCCTGTATCAAGCTTCCGTTGGATGGCGTATGGCCCTTACAATTTTGGATCAAATTGGGTTGAAGGCAGGAAGACTCGTTTCAATACTAAGTCTCCTGGTTCAAAGGTTTTGAAGCGAACTTTCCAGTCATAATAACGTGCTACTTGATGTCGATGTCTTGAGGCACGCAAGTCTGCTTCGTCTCTTTTGTGACGGCTAGGAATTTCGCTCGATCCGAATCAGTCGTTAAACCGATCTAGACCGTTCGAAACCCCTGATCGTTGAGAACAGGACAAATCAGAACACAAACAGAAGAACATTTCATTGCTATTACAACAATTCCATCAGATAAAAGAATATACAGAGTATAATTGAATAAATTACATTCGATAAATATCAGAGATTACAATAAATTACATAGCAGCGGAAAAATAATACAAAGCACAACTGAAGGTGATATACGGATACAGAGCCTTCCGGATATCATTCCAGCTGTAAACCAGGATCCTGTGAATATAAATCTGCAAAACCAAAACTACTAGCTGCCCGTGCGGAAAATAGGGGCACCCAGAGTTTAGGTTAAAACAATAAACTCCAGGTCAGTCATGTGACTGGTGTGAGAACTAAAACAGTTGTTAAAACTTTATTTTAAAAGAGAGTGATTCAAGGGACCACACCGTATAACACGGAACGGGTTTCCTCCCAAGAATACCAGTGCATAGAATAAACAACGCAATGCTTTTTCGAAAAATGAAGCCATTATAAGACCCAGGTCCCATCACACAATGCAACGCAAGCCGGAGGATAGGGCTTTACCTTATAACAGCCAAACATGCTTGGTACGTTTAAAACAAATCATTTGATACTATAATAAGTGTATAGTGTCAAAACATTTCAATCATAAATATGAATCATAGGCGACATAGCTACCATCTACTAGGTCGCCATACTAGTTCTACAATTAAAGACGAATTACACGTATTGGAAATTGGATTTCCGTCATGAGTCGAGGCAAGGGGCAAGCTCCTCTCCGCTTCGAGACACTCTAGCAAATGCTCAGGACTACACACTCTGGGTAGCCACTTGGATCGGTTGGGCCGGTCCTCACTTACGTTAGAGGATTGGCAATTCCTGAACACACGTTTCCCGGTCCTTACAGACCTATAATCGAGGCTCCTCATTCCAACAACCACAAAGGTGAAAAGTATATAAATGTCAGGGCTGGTAAGTCACTGACACCACCAAAGCTAGAAAAGAAACGTCGTGTTCTCCCAACGGCCCGTATCCCGTTTTTAACTCATACCGAGGTGTGAGGCTCGCGAATTCACGTTATACACAAAGCTGCCACGTAGGCGTGCTTTGATCATCAACCACAAGACTTTGCTTTTCAACAGAAGCCTTGATCATTGCATCTTAGCGTGCCACATAGGCAATTCATGCCATGCGACTGATATCCATCGATATACAACCTCTAAGCTCGTACGTCTCAGAGAAGGGCGTTAAGCAAAAGAATAAATTCTCCGCCGCCAAACAGATGTATATTTAATAGAAATCAATCAACACAGAATAAAATCCAATGTCAGACACACAATCCATTTACAAGTTCGTTCTGGGTCTGAACGAAACCGGAGGCACTTTCCTCGCATATCCATTCATCTCCAGGTACGTCTGGACGATCACCAACTATTTCCATCCTCTTGGGTGTACAGCCCAATCAGGATCGTCAGTAATTACCCAAACGATGTGAAGACTTCCGGTCTTCGACCACCGTCTTCATCTTCGACATATCGTCGAATCGGTTATTCAGAACGGGTGTAAACCCTGTCTTTCCGAACAACCCGCGTATATTGAAAACAAATGTTACACAAACACAACATACGCCTCATTCCAATTCATTAGTCACTAACCGCAAATTAGCAAGAGAACAATTTCCCAAACATTAACCCCGAAGGCCGAAACCAACATCAGATCAATACCCAGGAAACCATTCTTCTTAGCCAACCTACAGCTAGTTTCTAAATTCCACATCCTTAGGGAAAGGTTCCCATTAATTTTATGCAAGATAAATTCTTTAAAATTTATCCTGTAATCTTCCTTTGGATGTGATTTAAAACCAAATTATGGTTTTTCCAACTAGTCGAGATTAGCGAACCGTAACGAAGTAATTATTTATTTTATTTCCCAATCCCAACCTATTCATCCCATGAAGCAAAACTGGTAATACTCCATATCTAACACCGTGGTGTTATCGGTAAAATTAATTACCATTTCACGTTCAAATCTAATTAAAGATTTAACTATCGCTTTGGAGCAAAACTGGCGATACTCCATTCTCGCTCATTTCTAAATTTGATAATTTAGATTACCAATTCACATTTCAATCTAGTTGCAGATTCGTTAAAACTCCTTTTACTGGGTTAAAGAACTAGGTGTTATTTAAAACACAGTTCACGACAAACCCAAATCACGTTCTATTTATTGTCGGGTTAAAGAACTAGTGTTGTTTAAAACACAGTTCACGATAAACCCACAAATCAATTCTAGTTCAATTCAAATCAAATATATTAGGAATTCCGATTATTTAAAACCCCTTTTTAAATCTAATTTATTTATTTAAAAACAAACCGGGTTTTAAATTTAGTTCAAACTAGTTCATTTTGATAAAAATCTATTTTTATCTTTTCAAGTATGGAGTTTTTCATCCCAAATTTTCCCAAATCGTTTCTTATGATTTTACACAAATTATTAATAATTTTATCAAGGCCCGTACAGTCGATTTCCATCAACGACCATCGAACTGCACTTACAGCGACCTTTTTCGAATTTGATTTGGACGTATCTCCAAATCCAACCGTTAGATTTTGAATTTCTAATATTCGTTAGAAAGCTCTTTTCGATACGAACCCAACGGTTCCGGTTTTAGGAGAATCCGACGGTCGGATCTCCTGTAATGTTCGTTTGAAATAAATGGTCGAAATTTACGAACTGCCGCGGCGCGGCGCGTTCTATTCAGGCCATTATATTATATATATAATATATATAATATATACTTCGTCGATTTCTATTTAAAACAAATTATATAACTAGTTTTAAAATCATTTCAAAAGCAATTTCAACTTTCTTTTCAATTAAAATCAAAATTGAATTCTTCTTTATAAATTTGTTTTAAAATTCATTTCTATTCAATTCAAATTTCAATTCAATTTGAATTCATTTCAATTCGCTTTCTATTCAATTTGAATTCGGTTTCAATTTAATTCAATTCCAAAGTCGTTTTCTATTCGATTCAATTCAAATTGGTTTTCTATTCGATTCAATTCAAATTGGTTTTCTATTCGATTCAATTCAAATTGGTTTTCTATTCGATTCAATTCAAATTGGTTTTCTATTCGATTCAATTCAAATTGGTTTTCTATTCGATTCAATTCAAATTGGTTTTCTATTCGATTCAAATTCGTTATATATTCAATTGAAATCACCTTCGTTTTCTATTCGAATCAAATTCGTTATATATTCAATTGAAATCACCTTCGTTTTCTATTCGAATCAAATTCGTTATATATTCAATTGAAATCACCTTCGTTTTCTATTCGAATCAAATTCATTATATATTCAATTGAAATCACCTTCGTTTTCTATTCGAATCAAATTCGTTATATATTCAATTGAAATCACCTTCGTTTTCTATTCGAATCAAATTCGTTATATATTCAATTGAAATCACCTTCGTTTTCTATTCGAATCAAATTCGTTATATATTCAATTGAAATCACCTTCGTTTTCTATTCGAATCAAATTCGTTATATATTCAATTGAAATCACCTTCGTTTTCTATTCGAATCAAATTCGTTATATATTCAATTGAAATCACCTTCGTTTTCTATTCGAATCAAATTCGTTATATATTCAATTGAAATCACATTCGTTTTCTATTCAATTCATTTCGAAATCGTTATCAACTCAATTCATTTCGAAATCGTTATCAATTCAATTCATTTCGAAATCGTTATCAATTCAATTCAATTCGAAATCGTTATATATTCAATTCATTTCGAAATTGATAAAATCGATATAAATATCGTTCACGTCAAAATGGCGTCAAACTAATCAACACGGCTTCATAAATTTATATTTTCAAATATTCTATTTCAAATATTTCTTTTTCAAAATAGTTGTTATTATCAAAATACTTCGTTCAACACATGACCAATCTCAATGGATGAGTACTGTCAACACATGAACTTTTATTTTATATCGATAAAGATGTAAATTTTATTATAAAAATATTTCGTTCAACACATGACTAATCTCAACGGATGAGTACAGTCAACACATGAACATTTATTTTATATCGATAAAGATGTAAATTTATTATTAAAATATTACGTTCAACACATGACTAATCTCAACGGATGAGTACAGTCAACACATGAACCTTTATTTTATATCGATAAAGATGTAAATTTTATTATAAAAATATTTCTTTCAACACATGACTAATCTCAACGGATGAGTACAGTCAACACATGAACATTTATTTTATATCGATAAAGATGTAAATTTATTGTTAAAATATTACGTTCAACACATGACTAATCTCAACGGATGAGTACAGTCAACACATGAACCTTTATTTTATATCGATAAAGATGTAAATTTTATTATAAAAATATTTCGTTCAACACATGACTAATCTCAACGGATGAGTACAGTCAACACATGAACATTTATTTTATATCGATAAAGATGTAAATTTTATTATAAAAATATTTCGTTCAACACATGACTAATCTCAACGGATGAGTACAGTCAACACATGAACATTTATTTTATAATATTCTTTATTTTTCAAATTGGAATGAGGCCCAATCAATTACCATATAAAGTTAATTATATGGATTTTCATACAACACATGTATAATAGCATTGAAAAATAATCAACCATCAACAAAAGTGCACTACACTGTATAAGCATCAAATATAGATATCTAACGCTTATAACAGCCTGTCAATCAATCGATCGACATATTTAATCAATCAGGATGAGTGAACTTCATATTTCATCCCAACACCCGTGTGGGGTTTCAAACAATCAAACAGAGATTTTATTTGCGCAGTTGAGCGATGTGTAAAATTTATCGACCCAATCAATGTCCTTCAAATAGGTGTACATAAACAAACCGTCTGGTTTGTAAATGAATATTTAATTATTCACATTCACGTTAAAAATTATATTTTTAACGATAAAACATTTTATTCCAACATATGAATTTCTATTCAGTTCATTCTTTAAATAAAATGATATTTCTATTTTTCTAACTTATTTTAGAAAATTTCGGCGGCATAACGGCACGATACTAGAAACGGGACGAGGCCTAGCCTTATCCCCGGTCTAGTGAAGGCCCACGCCATTCACACATCAATCAATCCATTCATTTCACCAAACAATTCAATTTCAATCAAATAATCTAACTTATTTTTGCAATCAAACAAACAAGTCCATGGTCTGTGGACGATTGTGTCAGGTGCTACTAAGCACCATCTGCATCCTAGTATATATATATATATCTAGAAAAGAAATTGAAGAGTGAGAAATTCTCACCTATAGCTATCCAATCATCTTGACTCTTCTTTGATAGAAATCTTCAACGTTCTCGCCTTTTTATCACCTTCGTTGCCCGTATTCACTACATATATAAAAATCACACATTTTTATATTTGCTGTTGTCTTTAAAATAAAAATCATATTTTTATAATCGCTTCCTACATTTAAAAATCGAATTTTTATTCCGTTATCCAATATATAAAAATCGAATTTTTACTACTATGTTCTATAGATAAAAATTATATTTTTATCACGCTATTTTCCATATAAAGATTTCGCCTTTTCTAAAATAAAGATTTCGCCTTTATAAAAACATAGACTTCGCCTTTTCAAATTTAAAGATTTCATCTTTATAAAAATCTCATTTTTATTTTTCTACACATATAAAGATGATATTTTTAATATTCCTATCATGTAAAAATTATATTTTTAACTCTCTACCTAACCAAAAATCATATTTTTACATCTTCTACTTAATAAAGATTATATTTTTAATACTTTAAAAATATAAAAATCATATTTTTAATTCTTTAAAAATATAAAAATCATATTTTTATTACTTAAAAATCCTATCTTTAACTGAATAAAAATCTTTCCTACCTTTTCTAATTTTAAAAATCTAACCTTTTCTATTTTAAAAATAGAATCAAACTTCTCTTTTAAAAATAAAATCAAACTTCTCTTTTAAAAATAAAATCAAACTTCTCTTTTAAAAATAAAATCAAACTTCTCTTTTAAAAATAAAATCAAACTTCTCTTTTAAAAATAAAATCAAACTTCTCTTTTAAAAATAAAATCAAACTTCTCTTTTAAAAATAAAATCAAACTTCTCTTTTAAAAATAAAATCAAACTTCTCTTTTACTTCCAAAACAATGTTATGATACATAAAAATCACAACAACTAAAAAGAGACAGGAAAATAAAAATAAATAAAAGTAAAAAGAGGACTCACAACATACGAAGAGGAGGGGGGGTTTGTTTGGCGTCGGTGGTGGTAGCAGGGCGGCGGGCTGGTGGTCGAGGTTGACCAGAGGGGGCGGCGGCCGTTGTGGGCTAGGGTGTGGCTCGGGCATCCTCTGGTGGCGCTAGGGTTTAAAAAGGGGGGGCTGCAAGGTCTGAACGGAGGAAGGGGACGCGGAGGATCGGAAACGCCGGGGGGGGGGCGGAGCATCGTCGGTGAGAGGCGGCGGAGGCCTGGAGCTGCATCGCGAGGCTCGAGTTCGTTTTTCTTTTTCTTTTTTTTTCTCTGTTGAAATGAATTTGAACGGGTGGGGGGGGGCAAAGGAGATAAGGGTTTTTTTTTATTTAATTGCATAAAGTTGACATTTACCTATGACCTCGAAACGAGGCCCACCTCCTGTCGTCCATAGCGTTTTCCCCCTATTCTGAACACAATGGGATAAGTATCGCAAGCTGATTCGACCGTTTCGATCAGTTTCCGTTAAATTTGCATTTAAATCATTATATTGAAATTTAAACGTACATTTCAAATTACCGGGGTCACATACTAACTCTAAAAATCCTCGAAAAATATTTCCTAGCTTTGTATTGACGATACGGTCCTAACAAAACTAATTTCGTCAAATTCTGAGACCGTTTGAAAAATGGTCATTTTCCAGTCGATTAAAATCAACTAAAACTAGTCAAACGCGTTTTCCTTTGCCACGCTCACATATTGATTCTAAAAATTATGAAATTTGGAATCTAGCAATAACTTGACACTGCGGATCCAACAAAAGTGCTTTCGTCGAAATCCGAGGTCGTTTGCAAAATATCTATTTTTAAGGGCCTGAATTCCATAGCGACTATTCAGAATTTTCAACTGGACATATCTATTGATTCACGCTATGAAATTTTGATTTGTCGGATTCGTTGGAAAGATATTATCAATTAGATCCTAATGTTTTTGGTTTCACAAAAATCCGGATTGTTTTGCACCCGGTACACTCAATTGAAGTTTGAAATCGAATTATCGAACTACCGCGCCATTTTCAATTCTATTTATAATTATATATGAATATTTATATTCTAACGACGACGTATATAATATATACGTTCGAATATATTCAAAATAAATTTCTCGTCGATTTTATTTAAAATAATCCATTTTAAATAATTAAAATTCGCCAAAATTGCCAAAATAAAAATTTTAAACTGGCTCAGAATTTGTGGGTTATTACAATCTCCCCCACTTAAAACTTTTCGTCCCCGAAAAGGAACAAAGTCGAATGTGGTTTGATTAATCAACTCTATGTTCGATCTGGCTTCCATTCTCCAACTTTTCAGTTTCTGAGAATTTTCAAATTTTCAAAAATTTGGCTAACACCCTAAATTTTCGAAAAATTTCGCCATAACCTCCCCTGTACCGGGAGCATCGGGGAATTTCAAATAGCTTCCCCGGTCCTTCAGATCTCAAAAAGAAAAAGAAAAAGCCAAGCGGCTAGCCAATAGGCTCATAAAATCATCATCACCCAAACAAAACAGTAAATTATTTAATAAACATGTACCTATTTGTCGGGCAAACAAATTTTATTCTCTGCTCTAGCCTCCTTGCTATGACCTGTTCAATGTAAGTATATGTATATGCAAGCAAATGCGACCAATTTCAATACAGTTCACTATTTGGTTCAATTAGGCTAAATGGTTCAAAATTATCAAACAAATAGACAAACAACACAAGCATCAATCAATTAGTGGATTAGAGTTTCAAATCCATAAATTTTGATATATATACAAAAATCATGTTTTTGATGCCAATTCACAACAATGTGTTCTAGCTATATAAGTTTTGGTTCTCACACCAGTCTAATGGAAATATATAGAAGTCACACCTTCGTTACTCGAACATGAATACTAATGACGACTAGTCAATCATCAGAATCATCTTCGGGCCACTAGAGTATTATTCTATATCTATCCAGTATATTAAAACTTCGAATATACGTTCATGACGCGTATATGCAAAATCTTTATATACTCGATTGTCCATATTCAAAATAAATAAATAATCAAATACGTATAAAATGATTAAAATTTTCAAAACAAAAATTGTTTTCATTTGAAAAATATACTCTTCGCACTCGTTCTAGGATACTACTGATCCTATCTCTAACGAGTCATTCTAATTGGATATTACTAATCCAATATCTGATGAATTCTTTCGTATGGTTCTAATGTGTCTTGTTCTCGAGCTCTGTAAACCAAAGCTCTGATACCAAATGTGACGGCCAGGAATTTCGCTCGATCCGAATCAGTCGATAAACCGATCTAGACCGTTCGAAACCCCTGATCGTTGAGAACAGGACAAATCAGAACACAAATAGAAGAACATTTCATTGCTATTACAACAATTCCATCAGATAAAAGAATATACAGAGTATAATTGAATAAATTACATTCGATAAATATCAGAGATTACAATAAATTACATAGCAGCGGAAAAATAATACAAAGCACAACTGAAGGTGATATACGGATACAGAGCCTTCCGGATATCATTCCAGCTGTAAACCAGGATCCTGTGAATATAAATCTGCAAAACCAAAACTACTAGCTGCCCGTGCGGAAAATAGGGGCACCCAGAGTTTAGGTTAAAACAATAAACTCCAGGTCAGTGATGTGACTGGTGTGAGAACTAAAACAGTTGTTAAAACTTTATTTTAAAAGAGAGTGATTCAAGGGACCACGCCGTATAACACGGAACGGGTTTCCTCCCAAGAATACCAGTGCATAGAATAAACAACGCAATGCTTTTTCGAAAAATGAAGCCATTATAAGACCCAGGTCCCATCACACAATGCAACGCAAGCCGGAGGATAGGGCTTTACCTTATAACAGCCAAACATGCTTGGTACGTTTAAAACAAATCATTTGATACTATAATAAGTGTATAGTGTCAAAACATTTCAATCATAAATATGAATCATAGGCGACATAGCTACCATCTACTATGTCGCCATACTAGTTCTACAATTAAAGACGAATTACACGTATTGGAAATTGGATTTCCGTCATGAGTCGAGGCAAGGGGCAAGCTCCTCTCCGCTTCGAGACACTCTAGCAAATGCTCAGGACTACACACTCTGGGTAGCCACTTGGATCGGTTGGGCCGGTCCTCACTTACGTTAGAGGATTGGCAATTCCTGAACACACGTTTCCCGGTCCTTACAGACCTATAATCGAGGCGCCTCATTCCAACAACCACAAAGGTGAAAAGTATATAACTGTCAGGGCTGGTAAGTCACTGACACCACCAAAGCTAGAAAGAAACGTCGTGTTCTCCCAACGGCCCGTATCCCGTTTTTAACTCATACCGAGGTGTGAGGCTCGCGAATTCACGTTATACACAAAGCTGCCACGTAGGCGTGCTTTGATCATCAACCACAAGACTTTGCTTTTCAACAGAAGCCTTGATCATTGCATCTTAGCGTGCCACATAGGCAATTCATGCCATGCGACTGATATCCATCGATATACAACCTCTAAGCTCGTACGTCTCAGAGAAGGGCGTTAAGCAAAAGAATAAATTCTCCGCCGCCAAACAGATGTATATTTAATAGAAATCAATCAACACAGAATAAAATCCAATGTCAGACACACAATCCATTTACAAGTCCGTTCTGGGTCTGAACGAAACCGGAGGCACTTTCCTCGCATATCCATTCATCTCCAGGTACGTCTGGATGATCACCAACTATTTCCATCCTCTTGGGTGTACAGCCCAATCAGGATCGTCAGTAATTACCCAAACGATGTGAAGACTTCCGGTCTTCGACCACCGTCTTCATCTTCGACATATCGTCGAATCGGTTATTCAGAACGGGTGTAAACCCTGTCTTTCCGAACAACCCGCGTATATTGAAAACAAATGTTACACAAACACAACATACGCCTCATTCCAATTCATTAGTCACTAACCGCAAATTAGCAAGAGAACAATTTCCCAAACATTAACCCCGAAGGCCGAAACCAACATCAGATCAATACCCAGGAAACCATTCTTCTTAGCTAACCTACAGCTAGTTTCTAAATTCCACATCCTTAGGGAAAGGTTCCCATTAATTTTATGCAAGATAAATTCTTTAAAATTTATCCTGTAATCTTCCTTTGGATGTCATTTAAAACCAAATTATGGTTTTTCCAACTAGTCGAGATTAGCGAACCGTAACGAAGTAATTATTTATTTTATTTCCCAATCCCAACCTATTCATCCCATGAAGCAAAACTGGTAATACTCTATATCTAACACCGTGGTGTTATCGGTAAAATTAATTACCATTTCACGTTCAAATCTAATTAAAGATTTAACTATCGCTTTGGAGCAAAACTGGCGATACTCCATTCTCGCTCATTTCTAAATTTGATAATTTAGATTACCAATTCACATTTCAATCTAGTTGCAGATTCGTTAAAACTCCTTTTACTGGGTTAAAGAACTAGGTGTTATTTAAAACACAGTTCACGACAAACCCAAATCACGTTCTATTTATTGTCGGGTTAAAGAACTAGTGTTGTTTAAAACACAGTTCACGATAAACCCACAAATCAATTCTAGTTCAATTCAAATCAAATATATTAGGAATTCCGATTATTTAAAACCCCTTTTTAAATCTAATTTATTTATTTAAAAACAAACCGGGTTTTAAATTTAGTTCAAACTAGTTCATTTTGATAAAAATCTATTTTTATCTTTTCAAGTATGGAGTTTTTCATCCCAAATTTTCCCAAATCGTTTCTTATGATTTTACACAAATTATTAATATTTTTAATAATTTTATCAAGGCCCGTACAGTCGATTTCCATCAACGGCTATCGAACTGCACTTACAGCGACCTTTTTCGAATTTGATTTGGACGTATCTCCAAATCCAACCGTTAGATTTTGAATTTCTAATATTCGTTAGAAATCTCTTTTCGATACGAACCCAACGGTTCCAGTTTTAGGAGAATCCGACGGTCGGATCTCCCGTAATGTTCGTTTGAAATAAATGGTCAAAATTTACGAACTGCCGCGGCGCGGCGCGTTCTATTCAGGCCATTATATTATATATATAATATATATAATATATACTTCGTCGATTTCTATTTAAAACAAATTATATAACTAGTTTTAAAATCGTTTCAAAAGCAATTTCAACTTTCTTTTCAATTCAAATCAAAATTGAATTCTTCTTTATAAATTTGTTTTAAAATTCATTTCTATTCAATTCAAATTTCAATTCAATTTGAATTCATTTCAATTCGCTTTCTATTCAATTTGAATTCGGTTTCAATTTAATTCAATTCCAAAGTCGTTTTCTATTCGATTCAATTCAAATTGGTTTTCTATTCGATTCAATTCAAATTGGTTTTCTATTCGATTCAATTCAAATTGGTTTTCTATTCGATTCAATTCAAATTGGTTTTCTATTCGATTCAATTCAAATTGGTTTTCTATTCGATTCAATTCAAATTGGTTTTCTATTCAATTCAAATTCGTTATATATTCAATTGAAATCACCTTCGTTTTCTATTCGAATCAAATTCGTTATATATTCAATTGAAATCACCTTCGTTTTCTATTCGAATCAAATTCGTTATATATTCAATTGAAATCACCTTCGTTTTCTATTCGAATCAAATTCGTTATATATTCAATTGAAATCACCTTCGTTTTCTATTCGAATCAAATTCGTTATATATTCAATTGAAATCACCTTCGTTTTCTATTCGAATCAAATTCGTTATATATTCAATTGAAATCACCTTCGTTTTCTATTCGAATCAAATTCGTTATATATTCAATTGAAATCACATTCGTTTTCTATTCAATTCATTTCGAAATCGTTATCAATTCAATTCATTTCGAAATCGTTATCAATTCAATTCATTTCGAAATCGTTATCAATTCAATTCAATTCGAAATCGTTATATATTCAATTCATTTCGAAATCGATAAAATCGATATAAATATCGTTCACGTCAAAATGGCGTCAAACTAATCAATACGGCTTCATAAATTTATATTTTCAAATATTCTATTTCAAATATTTCTTTTTCAAAATAGTTGTTATTATCAAAATACTTCGTTCAACACATGACCAATCTCAATGGATGAGTACTGTCAACACATGAACTTTTATTTTATATCGATAAAGATGTAAATTTTATTATAAAAATATTTCGTTCAACACATGACTAATCTCAACGGATGAGTACAGTCAACACATGAACATTTATTTTATATCGATAAATATGTAAATTTATTGTTAAAATATTACGTTCAACACATGACTAATCTCAACGGATGAGTACAGTCAACACATGAACCTTTATTTTATATCGATAAAGATGTAAATTTTATTATAAAAATATTTCGTTCAACACATGACTAATCTCAACGGATGAGTACAGTCAACACATGAACATTTATTTTATATCGATAAAGATGTAAATTTATTGTTAAAATATTACGTTCAACACATGACTAATCTCAACGGATGAGTACAGTCAACACATGAACCTTTATTTTATATCGATAAAGATGTAAATTTTATTATAAAAATATTTCGTTCAACACATGACTAATCTCAACGGATGAGTACAGTCAACACATGAACATTTATTTTATATCGATAAAGATGTAAATTTTATTATAAAAATATTTCGTTCAACACATGACTAATCTCAACGGATGAGTACAGTCAACACATGAACATTTATTTTATAATATTCTTTATTTTTCAAATTGGAATGAGGCCCAATCAATTACCATATAAAGTTAATTATATGGATTTTCATACAACACATGTATAATAGCATTGAAAAATAATCAACCATCAACAAAAGTGCACTACACTGTATAAGCATCAAATATAGATATCTAACGCTTATAACAGCCTGTCAATCAATCGATCGACATATTTAATCAATCAGGATGAGTGAACTTCATATTTCATCCCAACACCCGTGTGGGGTTTCAAACAATCAAACACAGATTTTATTTGCGCAGTTGGGCGATGTGTAAAATTTATCGACCCAATCAATGTCCTTCAAATAGGTGTACATAAACAAACCGTCTGGTTTGTAAATGAATATTTAATTATTCACATTCACGTTAAAAATTATATTTTTAACGATAAAACATTTTATTCCAACATATGAATTTCTATTCAGTTCATTCTTTAAATAAAATGATATTTCTATTTTTCTAACTTATTTTAGAAAATTTCGGCGGCATAACGACACGATACTAGAAACGGGACGAGGCCTAGCCTTATCCCCGGTCTAGTGAAGGCCCACGCCATTCACACATCAATCAATCCATTCATTTCACCAAACAATTCAATTTCAATCAAATAATCTAACTTATTTTTGCAATCAAACAAACAAGTCCATGGTCTGTGGACGATTGTGTCAGGTGCTACTAAGCACCATCTGCATCCTTGTATATATATATATCTAGAAAAGAAATTGAAGAGTGATAAATTCTCACCTATAGCTATCCAATCATCTTGACTCTTCTTTGATAGAAATCTTCAACGTTCTCGCCTTTTTATCACCTTCGTTGCCCGTATTCACTACATATATAAAAATCACACGTTTTTATATTTGCTGTTGTCTTTAAAATAAAAATCATATTTTTATAATCGCTTCCTACATTTAAAAATCGAATTTTATTCCGTTATCCAATATATAAAAATCGAATTTTTACTACTATGTTCTATAGATAAAAATTATATTTTTATCACGCTATTTTCCATATAAAGATTTCGCCTTTTCTAAAATAAAGATTTCGCCTTTATAAAAACATAGACTTCGCCTTTTCAAATTTAAAGATTTCATCTTTATAAAAATCTCATTTTTATTTTTCTACACATATAAAGATGATATTTTTAATATTCCTATCATGTAAAAATTATATTTTTAACTCTCTACCTAACCAAAAATCATATTTTTACATCTTCTACTTAATAAAGATTATATTTTTAATACTTTAAAAATATAAAAATCATATTTTTAATTCTTTAAAAATATAAAAATCATATTTTTATTACTTAAAAATCCTATCTTTAACTGAATAAAAATCTTTCCTACCTTTTCTAATTTTAAAAATCTAACCTTTTCTATTTTAAAAATAGAATCAAACTTCTCTTTTAAAAATAAAATCAAACTTCTCTTTTAAAAATAAAATCAAACTTCTCTTTTAAAAATAAAATCAAACTTCTCTTTTAAAAATAAAATCAAACTTCTCTTTTAAAAATAAAATCAAACTTCTCTTTTAAAAATAAAATCAAACTTCTCTTTTAAAAATAAAATCAAACTTCTCTTTTACTTCCAAAACAATGTTATGATACATAAAAATCACAACAACTAAAAAGAGACAGGAAAATAAAAATAAATAAAAGTAAAAAGAGGACTCACAACATACGAAGAGGAGGGGGGTTTGTTTGGCGTCGGTGGTGGTAGCAGGGCGGCGGGCTGGTGGTCGAGGTTGACCAGAGGGGGCGGCGGCCGTTGTGGGCTAGGGTATGGCTCGGGCAGCCTCTGGTGGTGCTAGGGTTTAAAAAGGGGGGCTGCAAGGTCTGAACGGAGGAAGGGGACGCGGAGGATCGGAAACGCCGGGGGGGGGGGGAGCATCGTCGGTGAGAGGCGGCGGAGGCCTGGAGCTGCATCGCGAGGCTCGAGTTCGTTTTTCTTTTTCTTTTCTTTTTTCTCTGTTGAAATGAATTTGAACAGGGGGGGCCAAAGGAGATAAGGGTTTTTTTTATTTAATTGCATAAAGTTGACTTTTACCTATGACCTCGAAACGAGGCCCACCTCCTGTCGTCCATAGCGTTTTCCCCCTATTCTGAACACAATGGGATAAGTATCGCAAGCTAATTCGACCGTTTCGATCAGTTTCCGTTAAATTTGCATTTAAATCATTATATTGAATTTTAAACGTACATTTCAAATTACCGGGGTCACATACTAACTCTAAAAATCCTCGAAAAATATTTCCTAGCTTTGTATTGACGATACGGTCCTAACAAAACTAATTTCGTCGAATTCTGAGACCGTTTGAAAAATGGTCATTTTCCAGTCGATTAAAATCAACTAAAACTAGTCAAACGCGTTTTCCTTTGCCACGCTCACATATTGATTCTAAAAATTATGAAATTTGGAATCTAGCAATAACTTGACACTGCGGATCCAACAAAAGTGCTTTCGTCGAAATCCGAGGTCGTTTGCAAAATATCTATTTTTAAGGGCCTGAATTCCATAGCGACTATTCAAAATTTTCAACTGGACATATCTATTGATTCACGCTATGAAATTTTGATTTGTCGGATTCGTTGGAAAGATATTATCAATTAGATCCTAATGTTTTTGGTTTCACAAAAATCCGGATTGTTTTGCACCCGGTACACTCAATTGAAGTTTGAAATCGAATTATCGAACTACCGCGCCATTTTCAATTCTATTTATAATTATATATGAATATTTATATTCTAACGACGACGTATATAATATATACGTTCGAATATATTCAAAATAAATTTCTCGTCGATTTTATTTAAAATAATCCATTTTAAATAATTAAAATTCGCCAAAATTGCCAAAATAAAAATTTTAAACTGGCTCAGAATTTGTGGGTTATTACAATCTCCCCCACTTAAAACTTTTCGTCCCCGAAAAGGAACAAAGTCGAATGTGGTTTGATTAATCAACTCTATGTTCGATCTGGCTTCCATTCTCCAACTTTTCAGTTTCTGAGAATTTTCAAATTTTCAAAAATTTGGCTAACACCCTAAATTTTCGAAAAATTTCGCCATAACCTCCCCTGTACCGGGAGCATCGGGGAATTTCAAATAGCTTCCCCGGTCCTTCAGATCTCAAAAAGAAAAAGAAAAAGCCAAGCGGCTAGCCAATAGGCTCATAAAATCATCATCACCCAAACAAAACAGTAAATTATTTAATAAACATGTACCTATTTGTCGGGCAAACAAATTTTATTCTCTGCTCTAGCCTCCTTGCTATGACCTGTTCAATGTAAGTATATGTATATGCAAGCAAATGCGACCAATTTCAATACAGTTCACTATTTGGTTCAATTAGGCTAAATGGTTCAAAATTATCAAACAAATAGACAAACAACACAAGCATCAATCAATTAGTGGATTAGAGTTTCAAATCCATAAATTTTGATATATATACAAAAATCATGTTTTTGATGCCAATTCACAACAATGTGTTCTAGCTATATAAGTTTTGGTTCTCACACCAGTCTAATGGAAATATATAGAAGTCACACCTTCGTTACTCGAACATGAATACTAATGACGACTAGTCAATCATCAGAATCATCTTCGGGCCACTAGAGTATTGTTCTATATCTATCCAGTATATTAAAACTTCGAATATACGTTCATGACGCGTATATGCAAAATCTTTATATACTCGATTGTCCATATTCAAAATAAATAAATAATCAAATACGTATAAAATGATTAAAATTTTCAGAACAAAAATTGTTTTCATTTGAAATATATACTCTTCGCACTCGTTCTAGGATACTACTGATCCTATCTCTAACGAGTCATTCTAATTGGATATTACTAATCCAATATCTGATGAATTCTTTCGTATGGTTCTAATGTGTCTTGTTCTCGAGCTCTGTAAACCAAAGCTCTGATACCAAATGTGACGGCCAGGAATTTCGCTCGATCCGAATCAGTCGATAAACCGATCTAGACCGTTCGAAACCCCTGATCGTTGAGAACAGGACAAATCAGAACACAAACAGAAGAACATTTCATTGCTATTACAACAATTCCATCAGATAAAAGAATATACAGAGTATAATTGAATAAATTACATTCGATAAATATCAGAGATTACAATAAATTACATAGCAGCGGAAAAATAATACAAAGCACAACTGAAGGTGATATACGGATACAGAGCCTTCCGGATATCATTCCAGCTGTAAACCAGGATCCTTTGAATATAAATCTGCAAAACCAAAACTACTAGCTGCCCGTGCGGAAAATAGGGGCACCCAGAGTTTAGGTTAAAACAATAAACTCCAGGTCAGTGATGTGACTGGTGTGAGAACTAAAACAGTTGTTAAAACTTTATTTTAAAAGAGAGTGATTCAAGGGACCACGCCGTATAACACGGAACGGGTTTCCTCCCAAGAATACCAGTGCATAGAATAAACAACGCAATGCTTTTTCGAAAAATGAAGCCATTATAAGACCCAGGTCCCATCACACAATGCAACGCAAGCCGGAGGATAGGGCTTTACCTTATAACAGCCAAACATGCTTGGTACGTTTAAAACAAATCATTTGATACTATAATAAGTGTATAGTGTCAAAACATTTCAATCATAAATATGAATCATAGGCGACATAGCTACCGTCTACTATGTCGCCATACTAGTTCTACAATTAAAGACGAATTACACGTATTGGAAATTGGATTTCCGTCATGAGTCGAGGCAAGGGGCAAGCTCCTCTCCGCTTCGAGACACTCTAGCAAATGCTCAGGACTACACACTCTGGGTAGCCACTTGGATCGGTTGGGCCGGTCCTCACTTACGTTAGAGGATTGGCAATTCCTGAACACACGTTTCCCGGTCCTTACAGACCTATAATCGAGGCGCCTCATTCCAACAACCACAAAGGTGAAAAGTATATAACTGTCAGGGCTGGTAAGTCACTGACACCACCAAAGCTAGAAAGAAACGTCGTGTTCTCCCAACGGCCCGTATCCCGTTTTTAACTCATACCGAGGTGTGAGGCTCGCGAATTCACGTTATACACAAAGCTGCCACGTAGGCGTGCTTTGATCATCAACCACAAGACTTTGCTTTTCAACAGAAGCCTTGATCATTGCATCTTAGCGTGCCACATAGGCAATTCATGCCATGCGACTGATATCCATCGATATACAACCTCTAAGCTCGTACGTCTCAGAGAAGGGCGTTAAGCAAAAGAATAAATTCTCCGCCGCCAAACAGATGTATATTTAATAGAAATCAATCAACACAGAATAAAATCCAATGTCAGACACACAATCCATTTACAAGTCCGTTCTGGGTCTGAACGAAACCGGAGGCACTTTCCTCGCATATCCATTCATCTCCAGGTACGTCTGGATGATCACCAACTATTTCCATCCTCTTGGGTGTACAGCCCAATCAGGATCGTCAGTAATTACCCAAACGATGTGAAGACTTCCGGTCTTCGACCACCGTCTTCATCTTCGACATATCGTCGAATCGGTTATTCAGAACGGGTGTAAACCCTGTCTTTCCGAACAACCCGCGTATATTGAAAACAAATGTTACACAAACACAACATACGCCTCATTCCAATTCATTAGTCACTAACCGCAAATTAGCAAGAGAACAATTTCCCAAACATTAACCCCGAAGGCCGAAACCAACATCAGATCAATACCCAGGAAACCATTCTTCTTAGCTAACCTACAGCTAGTTTCTAAATTCCACATCCTTAGGGAAAGGTTCCCATTAATTTTATGCAAGATAAATTCTTTAAAATTTATCCTGTAATCTTCCTTTGGATGTCATTTAAAACCAAATTATGGTTTTTCCAACTAGTCGAGATTAGCGAACCGTAACGAAGTAATTATTTATTTTATTTCCCAATCCCAACCTATTCATCCCATGAAGCAAAACTGGTAATACTCTATATCTAACACCGTGGTGTTATCGGTAAAATTAATTACCATTTCACGTTCAAATCTAATTAAAGATTTAACTATCGCTTTGGAGCAAAACTGGCGATACTCCATTCTCGCTCATTTCTAAATTTGATAATTTAGATTACCAATTCACATTTCAATCTAGTTGCAGATTCGTTAAAACTCCTTTTACTGGGTTAAAGAACTAGGTGTTATTTAAAACACAGTTCACGACAAACCCAAATCACGTTCTATTTATTGTCGGGTTAAAGAACTAGTGTTGTTTAAAACACAGTTCACGATAAACCCACAAATCAATTCTAGTTCAATTCAAATCAAATATATTAGGAATTCCGATTATTTAAAACCCCTTTTTAAATCTAATTTATTTATTTAAAAACAAACCGGGTTTTAAATTTAGTTCAAACTAGTTCATTTTGATAAAAATCTATTTTTATCTTTTCAAGTATGGAGTTTTTCATCCCAAATTTTCCCAAATCGTTTCTTATGATTTTACACAAATTATTAATATTTTTAATAATTTTATCAAGGCCCGTACAGTCGATTTCCATCAACGGCTATCGAACTGCACTTACAGCGACCTTTTTCGAATTTGATTTGGACGTATCTCCAAATCCAACCGTTAGATTTTGAATTTCTAATATTCGTTAGAAATCTCTTTTCGATACGAACCCAACGGTTCCAGTTTTAGGAGAATCCGACGGTCGGATCTCCCGTAATGTTCGTTTGAAATAAATGGTCAAAATTTACGAACTGCCGCGGCGCGGCGCGTTCTATTCAGGCCATTATATTATATATATAATATATATAATATATACTTCGTCGATTTCTATTTAAAACAAATTATATAACTAGTTTTAAAATCGTTTCAAAAGCAATTTCAACTTTCTTTTCAATTCAAATCAAAATTGAATTCTTCTTTATAAATTTGTTTTAAAATTCATTTCTATTCAATTCAAATTTCAATTCAATTTGAATTCATTTCAATTCGCTTTCTATTCAATTTGAATTCGGTTTCAATTTAATTCAATTCCAAAGTCGTTTTCTATTCGATTCAATTCAAATTGGTTTTCTATTCGATTCAATTCAAATTGGTTTTCTATTCGATTCAATTCAAATTGGTTTTCTATTCGATTCAATTCAAATTGGTTTTCTATTCGATTCAATTCAAATTGGTTTTCTATTCGATTCAATTCAAATTGGTTTTCTATTCAATTCAAATTCGTTATATATTCAATTGAAATCACCTTCGTTTTCTATTCGAATCAAATTCGTTATATATTCAATTGAAATCACCTTCGTTTTCTATTCGAATCAAATTCGTTATATATTCAATTGAAATCACCTTCGTTTTCTATTCGAATCAAATTCGTTATATATTCAATTGAAATCACCTTCGTTTTCTATTCGAATCAAATTCGTTATATATTCAATTGAAATCACCTTCGTTTTCTATTCGAATCAAATTCGTTATATATTCAATTGAAATCACCTTCGTTTTCTATTCGAATCAAATTCGTTATATATTCAATTGAAATCACATTCGTTTTCTATTCAATTCATTTCGAAATCGTTATCAATTCAATTCATTTCGAAATCGTTATCAATTCAATTCATTTCGAAATCGTTATCAATTCAATTCAATTCGAAATCGTTATATATTCAATTCATTTCGAAATCGATAAAATCGATATAAATATCGTTCACGTCAAAATGGCGTCAAACTAATCAATACGGCTTCATAAATTTATATTTTCAAATATTCTATTTCAAATATTTCTTTTTCAAAATAGTTGTTATTATCAAAATACTTCGTTCAACACATGACCAATCTCAATGGATGAGTACTGTCAACACATGAACTTTTATTTTATATCGATAAAGATGTAAATTTTATTATAAAAATATTTCGTTCAACACATGACTAATCTCAACGGATGAGTACAGTCAACACATGAACATTTATTTTATATCGATAAATATGTAAATTTATTGTTAAAATATTACGTTCAACACATGACTAATCTCAACGGATGAGTACAGTCAACACATGAACCTTTATTTTATATCGATAAAGATGTAAATTTTATTATAAAAATATTTCGTTCAACACATGACTAATCTCAACGGATGAGTACAGTCAACACATGAACATTTATTTTATATCGATAAAGATGTAAATTTATTGTTAAAATATTACGTTCAACACATGACTAATCTCAACGGATGAGTACAGTCAACACATGAACCTTTATTTTATATCGATAAAGATGTAAATTTTATTATAAAAATATTTCGTTCAACACATGACTAATCTCAACGGATGAGTACAGTCAACACATGAACATTTATTTTATATCGATAAAGATGTAAATTTTATTATAAAAATATTTCGTTCAACACATGACTAATCTCAACGGATGAGTACAGTCAACACATGAACATTTATTTTATAATATTCTTTATTTTTCAAATTGGAATGAGGCCCAATCAATTACCATATAAAGTTAATTATATGGATTTTCATACAACACATGTATAATAGCATTGAAAAATAATCAACCATCAACAAAAGTGCACTACACTGTATAAGCATCAAATATAGATATCTAACGCTTATAACAGCCTGTCAATCAATCGATCGACATATTTAATCAATCAGGATGAGTGAACTTCATATTTCATCCCAACACCCGTGTGGGGTTTCAAACAATCAAACACAGATTTTATTTGCGCAGTTGGGCGATGTGTAAAATTTATCGACCCAATCAATGTCCTTCAAATAGGTGTACATAAACAAACCGTCTGGTTTGTAAATGAATATTTAATTATTCACATTCACGTTAAAAATTATATTTTTAACGATAAAACATTTTATTCCAACATATGAATTTCTATTCAGTTCATTCTTTAAATAAAATGATATTTCTATTTTTCTAACTTATTTTAGAAAATTTCGGCGGCATAACGACACGATACTAGAAACGGGACGAGGCCTAGCCTTATCCCCGGTCTAGTGAAGGCCCACGCCATTCACACATCAATCAATCCATTCATTTCACCAAACAATTCAATTTCAATCAAATAATCTAACTTATTTTTGCAATCAAACAAACAAGTCCATGGTCTGTGGACGATTGTGTCAGGTGCTACTAAGCACCATCTGCATCCTTGTATATATATATATCTAGAAAAGAAATTGAAGAGTGATAAATTCTCACCTATAGCTATCCAATCATCTTGACTCTTCTTTGATAGAAATCTTCAACGTTCTCGCCTTTTTATCACCTTCGTTGCCCGTATTCACTACATATATAAAAATCACACGTTTTTATATTTGCTGTTGTCTTTAAAATAAAAATCATATTTTTATAATCGCTTCCTACATTTAAAAATCGAATTTTATTCCGTTATCCAATATATAAAAATCGAATTTTTACTACTATGTTCTATAGATAAAAATTATATTTTTATCACGCTATTTTCCATATAAAGATTTCGCCTTTTCTAAAATAAAGATTTCGCCTTTATAAAAACATAGACTTCGCCTTTTCAAATTTAAAGATTTCATCTTTATAAAAATCTCATTTTTATTTTTCTACACATATAAAGATGATATTTTTAATATTCCTATCATGTAAAAATTATATTTTTAACTCTCTACCTAACCAAAAATCATATTTTTACATCTTCTACTTAATAAAGATTATATTTTTAATACTTTAAAAATATAAAAATCATATTTTTAATTCTTTAAAAATATAAAAATCATATTTTTATTACTTAAAAATCCTATCTTTAACTGAATAAAAATCTTTCCTACCTTTTCTAATTTTAAAAATCTAACCTTTTCTATTTTAAAAATAGAATCAAACTTCTCTTTTAAAAATAAAATCAAACTTCTCTTTTAAAAATAAAATCAAACTTCTCTTTTAAAAATAAAATCAAACTTCTCTTTTAAAAATAAAATCAAACTTCTCTTTTAAAAATAAAATCAAACTTCTCTTTTAAAAATAAAATCAAACTTCTCTTTTAAAAATAAAATCAAACTTCTCTTTTACTTCCAAAACAATGTTATGATACATAAAAATCACAACAACTAAAAAGAGACAGGAAAATAAAAATAAATAAAAGTAAAAAGAGGACTCACAACATACGAAGAGGAGGGGGGTTTGTTTGGCGTCGGTGGTGGTAGCAGGGCGGCGGGCTGGTGGTCGAGGTTGACCAGAGGGGGCGGCGGCCGTTGTGGGCTAGGGTATGGCTCGGGCAGCCTCTGGTGGTGCTAGGGTTTAAAAAGGGGGGCTGCAAGGTCTGAACGGAGGAAGGGGACGCGGAGGATCGGAAACGCCGGGGGGGGGGGGGGGGAGCATCGTCGGTGAGAGGCGGCGGAGGCCTGGAGCTGCATCGCGAGGCTCGAGTTCGTTTTTCTTTTTCTTTTCTTTTTTCTCTGTTGAAATGAATTTGAACAGGGGGGGCCAAAGGAGATAAGGGTTTTTTTTATTTAATTGCATAAAGTTGACTTTTACCTATGACCTCGAAACGAGGCCCACCTCCTGTCGTCCATAGCGTTTTCCCCCTATTCTGAACACAATGGGATAAGTATCGCAAGCTAATTCGACCGTTTCGATCAGTTTCCGTTAAATTTGCATTTAAATCATTATATTGAATTTTAAACGTACATTTCAAATTACCGGGGTCACATACTAACTCTAAAAATCCTCGAAAAATATTTCCTAGCTTTGTATTGACGATACGGTCCTAACAAAACTAATTTCGTCGAATTCTGAGACCGTTTGAAAAATGGTCATTTTCCAGTCGATTAAAATCAACTAAAACTAGTCAAACGCGTTTTCCTTTGCCACGCTCACATATTGATTCTAAAAATTATGAAATTTGGAATCTAGCAATAACTTGACACTGCGGATCCAACAAAAGTGCTTTCGTCGAAATCCGAGGTCGTTTGCAAAATATCTATTTTTAAGGGCCTGAATTCCATAGCGACTATTCAAAATTTTCAACTGGACATATCTATTGATTCACGCTATGAAATTTTGATTTGTCGGATTCGTTGGAAAGATATTATCAATTAGATCCTAATGTTTTTGGTTTCACAAAAATCCGGATTGTTTTGCACCCGGTACACTCAATTGAAGTTTGAAATCGAATTATCGAACTACCGCGCCATTTTCAATTCTATTTATAATTATATATGAATATTTATATTCTAACGACGACGTATATAATATATACGTTCGAATATATTCAAAATAAATTTCTCGTCGATTTTATTTAAAATAATCCATTTTAAATAATTAAAATTCGCCAAAATTGCCAAAATAAAAATTTTAAACTGGCTCAGAATTTGTGGGTTATTACAATCTCCCCCACTTAAAACTTTTCGTCCCCGAAAAGGAACAAAGTCGAATGTGGTTTGATTAATCAACTCTATGTTCGATCTGGCTTCCATTCTCCAACTTTTCAGTTTCTGAGAATTTTCAAATTTTCAAAAATTTGGCTAACACCCTAAATTTTCGAAAAATTTCGCCATAACCTCCCCTGTACCGGGAGCATCGGGGAATTTCAAATAGCTTCCCCGGTCCTTCAGATCTCAAAAAGAAAAAGAAAAAGCCAAGCGGCTAGCCAATAGGCTCATAAAATCATCATCACCCAAACAAAACAGTAAATTATTTAATAAACATGTACCTATTTGTCGGGCAAACAAATTTTATTCTCTGCTCTAGCCTCCTTGCTATGACCTGTTCAATGTAAGTATATGTATATGCAAGCAAATGCGACCAATTTCAATACAGTTCACTATTTGGTTCAATTAGGCTAAATGGTTCAAAATTATCAAACAAATAGACAAACAACACAAGCATCAATCAATTAGTGGATTAGAGTTTCAAATCCATAAATTTTGATATATATACAAAAATCATGTTTTTGATGCCAATTCACAACAATGTGTTCTAGCTATATAAGTTTTGGTTCTCACACCAGTCTAATGGAAATATATAGAAGTCACACCTTCGTTACTCGAACATGAATACTATTGACAACTAGTCAATCATCAGAATCATCTTCGGGCCACTAGAGTATTGTTCTATATCTATCCAGTATATTAAAACTTCGAATATACGTTCATGACGCGTATATGCAAAATCTTTATATACTCGATTGTCCATATTCAAAATAAATAAATAATCAAATACGTATAAAATGATTAAAATTTTCAGAACAAAAATTGTTTTCATTTGAAATATATACTCTTCGCACTCGTTCTAGGATACTACTGATCCTATCTCTAACGAGTCATTCTAATTGGATATTACTAATCCAATATCTGATGAATTCTTTCGTATGGTTCTAATGTGTCTTGTTCTCGAGCTCTGTAAACCAAAGCTCTGATACCAAATGTGACGGCCAGGAATTTCGCTCGATCCGAATCAGTCGATAAACCGATCTAGACCGTTCGAAACCCCTGATCGTTGAGAACAGGACAAATCAGAACACAAACAGAAGAACATTTCATTGCTATTACAACAATTCCATCAGATAAAAGAATATACAGAGTATAATTGAATAAATTACATTCGATAAATATCAGAGATTACAATAAATTACATAGCAGCGGAAAAATAATACAAAGCACAACTGAAGGTGATATACGGATACAGAGCCTTCCGGATATCATTCCAGCTGTAAACCAGGATCCTTTGAATATAAATCTGCAAAACCAAAACTACTAGCTGCCCGTGCGGAAAATAGGGGCACCCAGAGTTTAGGTTAAAACAATAAACTCCAGGTCAGTCATGTGACTGGTGTGAGAACTAAAACAGTTGTTAAAACTTTATTTTAAAAGAGAGTGATTCAAGGGACCACGCCGTATAACACGGAACGGGTTTCCTCCCAAGAATACCAGTGCATAGAATAAACAACGCAATGCTTTTTCGAAAAATGAAGCCATTATAAGACCCAGGTCCCATCACACAATGCAACGCAAGCCGGAGGATAGGGCTTTACCTTATAACAGCCAAACATGCTTGGTACGTTTAAAACAAATCATTTGATACTATAATAAGTGTATAGTGTCAAAACATTTCAATCATAAATATGAATCATAGGCGACATAGCTACCGTCTACTATGTCGCCATACTAGTTCTACAATTAAAGACGAATTACACGTATTGGAAATTGGATTTCCGTCATGAGTCGAGGCAAGGGGCAAGCTCCTCTCCGCTTCGAGACACTCTAGCAAATGCTCAGGACTACACACTCTGGGTAGCCACTTGGATCTGTTGGGCCGGTCCTCACTTACGTTAGAGGATTGGCAATTCCTGAACACACGTTTCCCGGTCCTTACAGACCTATAATCGAGGCGCCTCATTCCAACAACCACAAAGGTGAAAAGTATATAACTGTCAGGGCTGGTAAGTCACTGACACCACCAAAGCTAGAAAGAAACGTCGTGTTCTCCCAACGGCCCGTATCCCGTTTTTAACTCATACCGAGGTGTGAGGCTCGCGAATTCACGTTATACACAAAGCTGCCACGTAGGCGTGCTTTGATCATCAACCACAAGACTTTGCTTTTCAACAGAAGCCTTGATCATTGCATCTTAGCGTGCCACATAGGCAATTCATGCCATGCGACTGATATCCATCGATATACAACCTCTAAGCTCGTACGTCTCAGAGAAGGGCGTTAAGCAAAAGAATAAATTCTCCGCCGCCAAACAGATGTATATTTAATAGAAATCAATCAACACAGAATAAAATCCAATGTCAGACACACAATCCATTTACAAGTCCGTTCTGGGTCTGAACGAAACCGGAGGCACTTTCCTTGCATATCCATTCATCTCCAGGTACGTCTGGACGATCACCAACTATTTCCATCCTCTTGGGTGTACAGCCCAATCAGGATCGTCAGTAATTACCCAAACGATGTGAAGACTTCCGGTCTTCGACCACCGTCTTCATCTTCGACATATCGTCGAATCGGTTATTCAGAACGGGTGTAAACCCGGTCTTTCCGAGCAACCCGCGTATATTGAAAACAAATGTTACACAAACACAACATACGCCTCATTCCAATTCATTAGTCACTAACCGCAAATTAGCAAGAGAACAATTTCCCAAACATTAACCCCGAAGGCCGAAACCAACATCAGATCAATACCCAGGAAACCATTCTTCTTAGCCAACCTACAGCTAGTTTCTAAATTCCACATCCTTAGGGAAAGGTTCCCATTAATTTTATGCAAGATAAATTCTTTAAAATTTATCCTGTAATCTTCCTTTGGATGTCATTTAAAACCAAATTATGGTTTTTCCAACTAGTCGAGATTAGCGAACTGTAACGAAGTAATTATTTATTTTATTTCCCAATCCCAACCTATTCATCCCATGAAGCAAAACTGGTAATACTCCATATCTAACACCGTGGTGTTATCGGTAAAATTAATTACCATTTCACGTTCAAATCTAATTAAAGATTTAACTATCGCTTTGGAGCAAAACTGGCGATACTCCATTCTCGCTCATTTCTAAATTTGATAATTTAGATTACCAATTCACATTTCAATCTAGTTGCAGATTCGTTAAAACTCCTTTTACTGGGTTAAAGAACTAGGTGTTATTTAAAACACAGTTTACGACAAACCCAAATCACGTTCTATTTATTGTCGGGTTAAAGAACTAGTGTTGTTTAAAACACAGTTCACGATAAACCCACAAATCAATTCTAGTTCAATTCAAATCAAATATATTAGGAATTCCGATTATTTAAAACCCCTTTTTAAATCTAATTTATTTATTTAAAAACAAAACGGGTTTTAAATTTAGTTCAAACTAGTTCATTTTGATAAAAATCTATTTTTATCTTTTCAAGTATGGAGTTTTTCATCCCAAATTTTCCCAAATCGTTTCTTATGATTTTACACAAATTATTAATATTTTTAATAATTTTATCAAGGCCCGTACAGTCGATTTCCGTCAACGGCCATCGAACTGCACTTATAGCGACCTTTTTCGAATTTGATTTGGACGTATCTCCAAATCCAACCGTTAGATTTTGAATTTCTAATATTTGTTAGAAATCTCTTTTCGATACGAACCCAACGGTTCCGGTTTTAGGAGAATCCGACGGTCGGATCTCCCGTAATGTTCGTTTGAAATAAATGGTCAAAATTTACGAACTGCCGCGGCGCGGCGCGTTCTATTCAGGCCATTATATTATATATATAATATATATAATATATACTTCGTCGATTTCTATTTAAAACAAATTATATAACTAGTTTTAAAATCGTTTCAAAAGCAATTTCAACTTTCTTTTCAATTCAAATCAAAATTGAATTCTTCTTTATAAATTTGTTTTAAAATTCATTTCTATTCAATTCAAATTTCAATTCAATTTGAATTCATTTCAATTCGCTTTCTATTCAATTTAAATTCGGTTTCAATTTAATTCAATTCCAAAGTCGTTTTCTATTCGATTCAATTCGAATTGGTTTTCTATTCGATTCAATTCAAATTGGTTTTCTATTCGATTCAATTCAAATTGGTTTTCTATTCGATTCAATTCAAATTGGTTTTCTATTCGATTCAATTCAAATTGGTTTTCTATTCGATTCAATTCAAATTGGTTTTCTATTCGATTCAAATTCGTTATATATTCAATTGAAATCACCTTCGTTTTCTATTCGAATCAAATTCGTTATATATTCAATTGAAATCACCTTCGTTTTCTATTCGAATCAAATTCGTTATATATTCAATTGAAATCACCTTCGTTTTCTATTCGAATCAAATTCGTTATATATTCAATTGAAATCACCTTCGTTTTCTATTCGAATCAAATTCGTTATATATTCAATTGAAATCACCTTCGTTTTCTATTCGAATCAAATTCGTTATATATTCAATTGAAATCACCTTCGTTTTCTATTCGAATCAAATTCGTTATATATTCAATTGAAATCACCTTCGTTTTCTATTCGAATCAAATTCGTTATATATTCAACTGAAATCACCTTCGTTTTCTATTCGAATCAAATTCGTTATATATTCAATTGAAATCACCTTCGTTTTCTATTCGAATCAAATTCGTTATATATTCAATTGAAATCACATTCGTTTTCTATTCAATTCATTTCGAAATCATTATCAATTCAATTCATTTCGAAATCGTTATCAATTCAATTCATTTCGAAATCGTTATCAATTCAATTCAATTCGAAATCGTTATATATTCAATTCATTTCGAAATTGATAAAATCGGTATAAATATCGTTCACGTCAAAATGGCGTCAAACTAATCAACACGGCTTCATAAATTTATATTTTCAAATATTCTATTTCAAATATTTCTTTTTCAAAATAGTTGTTATTATCAAAATACTTCGTTCAACACATGACCAATCTCAATGGATGAGTACTGTCAACACATGAACTTTTATTTTATATCGATAAAGATGTAAATTTTATTATAAAAATATTTCGTTCAACACATGACTAATCTCAACGGATGAGTACAGTCAACACATGAACATTTATTTTATATCGATAAAGATGTAAATTTATTGTTAAAATATTACGTTCAACACATGACTAATCTCAACGGATGAGTACAGTCAACACATGAACCTTTATTTTATATCGATAAAGATGTAAATTTTATTATAAAAATATTTCGTTCAACACATGACTAATCTCAACGGATGAGTACAGTCAACACATGAACATTTATTTTATATCGATAAAGATGTAAATTTATTGTTAAAATATTACGTTCAACACATGACTAATCTCAACGGATGAGTACAGTCAACACATGAACCTTTATTTTATATCGATAAAGATGTAAATTTTATTATAAAAATATTTCGTTCAACGAATGACTAATCTCAACGGATGAGTACAGTCAACACATGAACATTTATTTTATATCGATAAAGATGTAAATTTTATTATAAAAATATTTCGTTCAACACATGACTAATCTCAACGGATGAGTACAGTCAACACATGAACATTTATTTTATAATATTCTTTATTTTTCAAATTGGAATGAGGCCCAATCAATTACCATATAAAGTTAATTATATGGATTTTCATACAACACATGTATAATAGCATTGAAAAATAATCAACCATCAACAAAAGTGCACTACACTGTATAAGCATCAAATATAGATATCTAACGCTTATAACAGCCTGTCAATCAATCGATCGACATATTTAATCAATCAGGATGAGTGAACTTCATATTTCATCCCAACACCCGTGTGGGGTTTCAAACAATCAAACACAGATTTTATTTGCGCAGTTGGGCGATGTGTAAAATTTATCGACCCAATCAATGTCCTTCAAATAGGTGTACATAAACAAATCGTCTGGTTTGTAAATGAATATTTAATTATTCACATTCACGTTAAAAATTATATTTTTAACGATAAAACATTTTATTCCAACATATGAATTTCTATCCAGTTCATTCTTTAAATAAAATGATATTTCTATTTTTCTAACTTATTTTAGAAAATTTCGGCGGCATAACGGCACGATACTAGAAACGGGACGAGGCCTAGCCTTATCCCCGGTCTAGTGAAGGCCCACGCCATTCACACATCAATCAATCCATTCATTTCACCAAACAATTCAATTTCAATCAAATAATCTAACTTATTTTTGCAATCAAACAAACAAGTCCATGGTCTGTGGACGATTGTGTCAGGTTGTAACGACCCAGAAAATCTGAACCAATTTAAATTTTTTAAATTGGCTAAAATAATGGATTTTAAATATTTAAAATAAATATTTTAAATAATGGCGATGAAAACTGAGTTTGAATCGACAATGGAAAACGAATATAATTAATTATAATTATAAACAAGGCCTGAAATGGCGTGGCAGTTTCAAAAATTGAATTCAAACTTTGTCGGACTGTATCGGGTGCAAAACAATCCGGATTTTAGTGAAACCAAAAACATTAGGATCTAATTGATGATATCTTTCCAACGAATCCGACCAATCGAAATTTGATAGCGGGAATCAAAAGATATGTCCAGTTGAAAATTCTGAATAGTCGCTATGGAATTCAGGCCCTTAAAAATGGACATTTTGCAAACGACCTCGGATTTCCACGAAACCACTTTTGTTGGATCCATGATGTCAAATTATTGCTAGGTTTCAAATTTCATAATTTTTCGAATCAATATGTGAGCGTGGCAAAGGAAAACGCGTTTGACCAGTTTCAGTTGATTTTAATCGACTGGAAATTGGCCATTTTTCAAACGGTCTCAGAATTCGACGAAACTAGTTTTGTTAGGACCGTATCGTCAATACGAAGCTAGAAAATATTTTTCTGGAATTTTTCTATTTAGTATGTGACCCCGGTAATTTGAAATGTGCGTTTAAAATTCAATATAGTGATTTAAATGAAAATTCAAAAGGAAACTGATTGCAACGATCAAATCAGCTTGCGATACATATCCCATTGTGTTCGGAATGGGGGTAAAACGCTATGGGCGACAGGCGGTGGGCTTCGTTTCGAGGTCGTATGTAAAAGTCAACTTTTTGCAAAATTAATTAATTAAATAATAAAAAAAAAATCTATTTTCCCTCCCTTTATCTTTCTTCCTGGCTCCCCCCCCACCGATTTCATTAATCAGAAAAAAAAAAGAAGAAGAAAGAAAGATCGACGCCCCTGAAGCATCGACGCCACCGCCAAGACGACTGTCGAACCCCCCACCACGCGCCGATACCGCTCCTCCCCCTCGCGACGCAGCCGCCTCCCCCGTTCGAGACCTCGCAGCCGCCTCCCCCTTTCGAAACCCTAGCGCCACCCTCCTCGAAGCCAGACTCCGCCTCCCCTCCGACGAACTGCGAACCCACCCCCCCCTCTGTAAGTTTTTTTTTTTTTTAGTTATTTTATTTTTATGTAGTTAAAAACTGGGTTTTTAAAAAGGGAAAACCCTGATTTCTATAAACATTTAAAACTGATTTTTCTTTTAAGGATTTAAAAACTGATTTTCTTGAAAAGAAAAAAAACTGAGTTTTTTTTTTAGGACTTAAAACTGAGTTTTTTTTAAGAATTTTAAACTGAATTTTAAAAACAGATTTTAAAGGGTTTAAAAACTAAACTGATTTTCGAAAAAGGTTTAAAAACTAAACTGATTTTTGAAAAAGGTTTAAAAACTGAACAGATTTTAAAGGATTTAAAAACTGAACTGATTTTTGAAAAAGGATTAAAAACAGTTTTTTTAAAGGTTTAAAAACTGAATTGATTTTTAAAAGGATTAAAAACTGAATTGATTTTTAAAAGGATTAAAGAACTGATTTTTGAAAAAGGTTTAAAAAACTGAATTGATTTTTAAAAGGATTAAAAACAGATTTTAAAGGATTTAAAAACTGAACTGATTTTTGAAAAAGGATTAAAAACAGTTTTTTTAAAGGTTTAAAAACTGAATTGATTTTTAAAAGGATTAAAAACTGAATTGATTTTTAAAAGGATTAAAGAACTGATTTTTGAAAAAGGTTTAAAAACTGAATTGATTTTTAAAAGGATTAAAAACAGATTTTTTTTAAAAGCGTTTAAAAACTGATTTAGCAAAGGTTTGATCTTTAAAATGGAAAAGGCGGAATCTATATTTTTGAAATTCGATTTTTATATATTGAATAACATAGTAAAAAATTCGATTTTTACATATGTAGAGAATACGGGCAACGAAAGCGACAAGCAAGAGAGATTGGCGAAGATTTCTATAAAGGAAGAGTCTTGGTATTGGATAGCTATTGGTGAGATTTCTGATTTAAAAATATTATATATGTGTGAAATGAAAATGAATTGCTATATATAAATATATATATATATATATATATATATATATATATATATATATATATACGCCCCTCGTCCACAAACCATGGACGATATTTATTGATCGAAATTGTTGTGAAAATTGACTGATAGCGAATGATTGTTTGGGATTGTTTGTGATTGATATTGGTTGATTGTGGTTGAAAAATACCCATTTGTGGTTGAGAAATATTTGGTTGAAACCACATAGGATTAGTTTGTGGAAATGAAATAAATATATACATGCCGCCTGCGTGCGAACTAGATGCATGAACCCCATTGTCAAAAACCACGAGGTTTTAAGGTAGAGCGAGGAGCCGTACTAGGGACGGTGCCGGTTTTAACTACCCTGCCGTTATGCTGCCGAAATTTTGAATAATATTCGTGTGTTTGAATTATTTTCATATGCTTAAACTATAGAAAACGTTCATGTGTTGAATTGATATTCATTCGTTGATTAGAAATTCATGTGTTGAATGGTATTCATATTTTGAAATAAATTGTTTGATAATAAAAATCACCTTTTATCGACTATATGAACTGTGTAAAATAATCTCGTTTTAAAAGAAATTGTTTTATGATAAAAATCCCATTTTTATCACCAACTTGAACTATATAGAAAAATAGGGTTTTGAAATGAATTGTTTTACAATAAAAATCACATTTTTATTGTATATATAAATCGTTGAAATGTGAAGTGTTAAAAATAGCCACTTGTTCAAAATAAACATATATGAGTTGAAATATTCATTAATTAGCTAATGAAATGATTTGCACCTATTTATGTAACATTAGAATGAATGGTGTTTTTAAACCAAACAGAAATCAAATATGAAGTTGAATAGAAAATGATAAATGATAAGAACTGTATATATATGTACATGCATATTTATTGAACAGGTTATAGCAAAGGGGCTAGAGAAGAGGAATAAAATTTTGTGCCCGACAAATAGGTACACATTTACTGCTTTGTTTGGGTGATGATTTTATGAGCCTGTTGGCTAGCCGCTTAGCTTTTTCTTTTTCTTTTTGAGATTAGAAGGACCGGGAAAGCTATTTGCGATTTCCCGATGCTCCCGGTGCAGGGGAGGTTATGGCGAAATTTTCCAAAATTTTAAGGTGTTAGAAAAATAATTGAAGTGAAAACGATATGGAAATCATTGGATGAACTATATTTATATAAATATATAAATATAAATAAAATTAAAAGGAAACGAAGCCGTGCAGTTCGTATTTTGAAACCATGATTTCAAACGACTAGTGCGGGAAATCCGACCATTGGATTTTCCCGAAACCTCAACCGTCGGGTTCGCCTTGGAAATATCTTTCCAACGGCACCAACCTTGTAAAAATCCAACGGTTGGATTGTCTGGAATGTTTAATTCAAATCTAAAGAAAAACAGCGCCAGAAGCGACTATATTTATATATATAAAAATATAATTATATATTTAATCGAATAACGACGCTGCAGTTCGTATTTTGAAATCGAAAATTCAAACGATTGTACCGGGAGATCCGACCGTCGGATTTTCCCGAAATTGGAACCGTTGGATTCGTTTTGAAAAGACCTTTCTAATGATGTAAATTTTGTGAAGATCCAACGGTTAGATTTTCAGATATGTGTAAATCAAATCTGAAGAAAAACAGCGCCACGGCCGCTTTATGGCCCGAAGCGTCGTTTTGAATAAAATTGGCTATTTTAAAATAAATAAAAATAGCGATAAATAGTTATAAAATATCATAAGCGATATGGAATGGAAATAAACTGAATTTGCTTGATTTATGTTGTATTTGATGGTTGAATGTGTTTGGTGTGAAAATAACATTAAAGAACGAAATTGGTGTTGTCGAATAATTTAACCATTGAAATAAATCGTTTTGAAATTCTAAATATACGTGAATCGTTTGAAAAGGCCGAGTTAATTCTCATTTCAAATGATTGATCGACGATTGAAATTTGGAGATGAAGACGACGGTCGAAGACCGGAGATCTTCACCTCGTTTGGATGGTAACCGAGGTCCTGATTGGGAGGCATCCCGAAATATGGATAATGAGTGGTGATCGTTCAGACGTACGTGTTGATCGAAGGGTTTGCGAGGTATTTAGTGCCTCCGGTTTCGTTCAGACCCAGAACGGACTTGTAAATGGACTGTGTGTCTGACATTGGAGTTTATTCTGTGTTGATTGATTTCTGTTAAATATATATCTGTTTGGCAGCGGAGAATTTATTCTTTTGCTTAACGCCCTTCTCTGAGACGCACGAGCTCAGAGGTTGTATATCGATGGACATCAATCGCATGGCGTGAATTGCCGGTGTGGCATGCTAAGATGCAGCGATCAGGGCTTCTGTTGAAAAGCAAAGTCTTGTGGTGATGATCAAAGCACCGCCTGTGTGGCGTAGCTTTGTGTATAACGTGAATTCGCGAGCCTCACACCCCGGTATGAACCTAAAACGGGAGAAGGACCTCAGGGAGGGCATGCGTTTCTTTCTAGCTAGGGTGGTGTCAGTGACCTACCATCCCTGACATTTATATACTTTTCACCTATGTGGTTGTTGCTGTTGCGAGGCGCCTCGGTTTGATCGGACGATCCGGGTCCGATGGAGTCATTCGTTGGCTCGTTTACGCCCCAAAGGGCGGGGAAACGTATTGTTCAGGCATAATAATCCACATCGGTGGACCGGCCCTGACGATCCAAGGGGCAGTTGCGGCTGTTCCTGAGGGGCGGGCTAGAGCGTCTCGAATTCGGTAAGACTATCTTTTGCCTTGGTTCATGACGGAAATCCAATTTCCAAATACGACATCGTGCGGTTTCAATTGTATATATATATTTGGCGACATAGTGGCATGGGACGCTCATGTCGTCTATGATTGATAGTTATGATTTGAAATTGTTTTCAAAACATATAAACACTAGGAATAATATCAAATGCCTTTGTTTTATTCGTATCAAGCATATTTTGGCCATTATAAGGTAAAACTCTATCCTCCGGTTTGCGTTGCATTGTGTGATGGGAACTGAGTCTTATAACGGCTTCATTTTTATAAAAAGCATAGCGATGTTTAAAAGAAAGATTTGTTTTAAAAGCACTGGCAATCCAATGGAGTAAACCCGTTCCACGAAAGTGGCATGGTCCTGTGATTAGCCAAATTATATATGTGTTGAGTGGATTTCGCATACCAGTCCCATGACTGACTCGTAGTTTGTTTCACTTTCAAACTCGGTTGCCCCTTTTTCTACACGGGCAGCCTTGTATTCAGGTTTAGCTGGTTCTTTTTCTGGATAGCTGGAGCTGAAGATGGATTCTATCACTTATTTCTTTTTATGCTGTTCAGCTCCTATTGTACATATTTTATTTATTTCCGCTGTAGACATTTATGTATAGCTGAACTGTATTTGTACTAAGTAAGATCCTGTATACTGTGTAACTCTGATGATTACTTTTATCCAGTATATTCTATTGTTCATATCTGGTGTATTTATTTAATTCTGTTCTGCTATTATATGTTTCTGTGTTATATTCCAAAGATAACCTTGTTTCCGTGAGAACGGGAAATCGGGTCGTCTCACAGGTGCTACTAAGCACCGTCTGCATCCTAGTATATATATATATATCTAGAAAAGAAATTGAAGAGTGAGAAATTCTCACCTATAGCTATCCAATCATCTTGACTCTTCTTTGATAGAAATCTTCAACGTTCTCGCCTTTTTATCACCTTCGTTGCCCGTATTCACTACATATATAAAAATCACACATTTTTATATTTGCTGTTGTCTTTAAAATAAAAATCATATTTTTATAATCGCTTCCTACATTTAAAAATCGAATTTTTATTCCGTTATCCAATATATAAAAATCGAATTTTTACTACTATGTTCTATAGATAAAAATTATATTTTTATCATGCTATTTTCCATATAAAGATTTCGCCTTTTCTAAAATAAAGATTTCGCCTTTATAAAAACATAGACTTCGCCTTTTCAAATTTAAAGATTTCATCTTTATAAAAATCTCATTTTTATTTTTCTACACATATAAAGATGATATTTTTAATATTCCTATCATGTAAAAATTATATTTTTAACTCCCTACCTAACCAAAAATCATATTTTTACATCTTCTACTTAATAAAGATTATATTTTTAATACTTTAAAAATATAAAAATCATATTTTTAATTCTTTAAAAATATAAAAATCATATTTTTATTACTTAAAAATCCTATCTTTAACTGAATAAAAATCTTTCCTACCTTTTCTAATTTTAAAAATCTAACCTTTTCTATTTTAAAAATAGAATCAAACTTCTCTTTTAAAAATAAAATCAAACTTCTCTTTTAAAAATAAAATCAAACTTCTCTTTTAAAAATAAAATCAAACTTCTCTTTTAAAAATAAAATCAAACTTCTCTTTTAAAAATAAAATCAAACTTCTCTTTTAAAAATAAAATCAAACTTCTCTTTTACTTCCAAAACAATGTTATGATACATAAAAATCACAACAACTAAAAAGAGATAGGAAAATAAAAATAAATAAAAGTAAAAAGAGGACTCACAACATACGAAGAGGAGGGGGGTTTGTTTGGCGTCGGTGTTGGTAGCAGGGCGGCGGGCTGGTGGTCGAGGTTGACCAGAGGGGGCGGCGGCCGTTGTGGGCTAGGGTGTGGCTCGGGCATCCTCTGGTGGCGCTAGGGTTTAAAAAGGGGGGGGGGCTGCAAGGTCTGAACGGTGGAAGGGGACGCGGAGGATCGGAAACGCCGGGGGGGGGGGGGGGGGCGGAGCGGGGGGGGGGGGGGGGGGGCGGAGCATCGTCGGTGAGAGGCGGTGGAGGCCTGGAGCTGCATCGCGAGGCTCGAGTTCGTTTTTCTTTTTCTTTTTTTTTCTCTGTTGAAATGAATTTGAACGGGGGGGGGCAAAGGAGATAAGGGTTTTTTTTTATTTAATTGCATAAAGTTGACTTTTACCTATGACCTCGAAACGAGGCCCACCTCCTGTCGTCCATTGCGTTTTCCCCCTATTCTGAACACAATGGGATAAGTATCGCAAGCTGATTCGACCGTTTCGATCAGTTTCCGTTAAATTTGCATTTAAATCATTATATTGAATTTTAAACGTACATTTCAAATTACCGGGGTCACATACTAACTCTAAAAATCCTCGAAAAATATTTCCTAGCTTCGTATTGACGATACGGTCCTAACAAAACTAATTTCGTCGAATTCTGAGACCGTTTGAAAAATGGTCATTTTCCAGTCGATTAAAATCAACTAAAACTGGTCAAACGCGTTTTCCTTTGCCACGCTCACATATTGATTCTAAAAATTATGAAATTTGGAATCTAGCAATAACTTGACACTGTGGATCCAACAAAAGTGGTTTCGTCGAAATCCGAGGTCGTTTGCAAAATATCTATTTTTAAGGGCTTGAATTCCATAGCGACTATTCAGAATTTTCAACTGGACATATCTATTGATTCACGCTATGAAATTTTGATTTGTCGGATTCGTTGGAAAGATATTATCAATTAGATCCTAATGTTTTTGGTTTCACTAAAATCCGGATTGTTTTGCACCCGGTACACTCAATTGAAGTTTGAAATCGAATTATCGAACTACCGCGCCATTTTCAATTCTATTTATAATTATATATGAATATTTATATTCTAACGACGACGTATATAATATATACGTTCGAATATATTCAAAATAAATTTCTCGTCGATATTTTTTAAAATAATCCATTTTAAATAATTAAAATTCGCCAAAATTGCCAAAATAAAAATTTTAAACTGGCTCAGAATTTGCGGGTTATTACATCTTTTTTCTTCAGCCATATCAAGAGACTCTAGAAGGAGTGCTCTATTTGTCATTGGGTCATAGTATGCTACTCGATGAGAAGGGACTTCTTGTTCTATCGGGATCATTGCTTCTGACCCGAAGGAGAGTGAAAACGGAGTATGGCCAGTGGCCGTCTTAAAGGTTGTCTTGTAGGCCCACAAACTAGTGGCAACTTATCTGCCCACTTGGCTTTGGCCCGCTCCAACCGCTTCTTGAGAATAGATTTAATGACCTTGTTTATTGCTTCAACTTGGCCGTTTGACTGCGGGTGAGCTATAGAAGTGTACCACTTATCAATCTTGTACTTCTGGCAGAAGTTTATGAATTCGATGTTGTCGAACTGTGTCCCATTATCAGTTATGATGGTATTAAGTATCCCAAATCGATAGATAATGTTTCTGACCACAAAACTAATCACCTTCCTTGCCGTGATCGTGGTTAAAGGTTCAGCTTCCACCCATTTCGTGAAATAGTCCATGGCGACGATCGCGTACTTTGCTCCCCCTTTAGCAATAGGTAACACTACAATAATATCAATTCCCCACATAGCAAATGGCCATGGACTTACCATTGACTTAAGCTGAGTTGGAGGTGCTTTGAGAATTTTGGCGAATCTTTGACATTTGTCGCAGCGTCGTGAATAATCAGCCGCGTCTTTATTCACGGTAGGCCAAAAATATCCATAATGCAACACTTTCTTTGCTAGGGTTTGGTCCCCGGTGTTGTCCCCACACTCACCTTCGTGTACTTCTTGCAGTACACATTTGATGTCGTCATGTGCGATACACCGTAGTAGGGGCATTGAAAACCCTTGGCGATAAAGGATGTCATTCTGTAAAAGATATCTTGCAGCCTTACGTGTTACAACTCGTCTTTCTCTTTTCTTCAATGGGAGGATTCCACTCTTGAAAAAATTCCTGATCGGTGTCATCCATGATTCTCTCTCTGGATCAACTTCTAAGGCTAGTTCCACCTCCATCAGGTCGAAACTCAGTGATTCCAAAACTTCTATCGGAACCATTTCAATTTCTTCTGGGTTATCAGAACTTGCTAGTTTTGCCAGCCGATCTGCTTTCTGATTCTCCGTTCTTGGAATGTGCGTTATGCTGTAATGCTCCAAACTAACCAGCAACTCCTTTACCTTTTTTAGATAAGTAACGAGTTGAGGTCCTTTAGTAACAAACTCCTCCGGTACCTGGCATACAACTATCTTGGAGTCACAACATATATCCAGTGTCTTCACTCCTAGTTCTTTGGCGAGCTTTAGCCCGACAATCAGGGCTTCATACTCAGAATCGTTATTGGTAGCAGCAAATTATAATCGCAATGCATAATAAATAGATCATCTTTTAGGAGTGATTAAAACAACTCCGGCGCCGGACCTTTGATAATTTTTGGCTCCGTCCGTATATAGCTTCCACGGACTAAGTTTTAGTTCTTGTTCTAAAGTAACCACCTTGTCACCCACCGTTTCCTCTTCGGGAATTGTGAATTCGGCTATGAAGACGGCCAATGCCTACCCCTTATTGGCCTCTGTGGCTGAAAATTCAAATTGAATTGACTCAACTCGTTGTTCTATTTAAGTAACCGCCCCGACGCTTCGGGTTTTTGCAACACTTGCCTTAAAGGTTGATCTGTGTATAAAAATATCTGGTGAGACTGAAAGTAATGACGAAGTTTGCGGGAAGCAATCAGGAGGATATAAGCAAGTTTTTCTATTTTCGGATAATTATGTTCCGTAGCGGCTAGCTTCTTGCTTAAGTAGTATACAGGCCTCTGGACTTTATCTTCTTCACGTACCAACGCTGTACTGACGGTATAAGATTGTAACAACCCGCAAATTCTGGGCCAGTTTAAAATTTTTATTTTGGCAATTTTAGCGAATTTTGAATATTTAAAATAGATTATTTTAAACAATATCGACGAGAAATTTAGTTTGAATATAATTCGACGTATATATTATATACGTCGTCGTTAGAATATATTATAATTATATATAATTATAAAAGGAATTGAAAATGGCGCGGTAGTTCGAAAATTCGATTTCTAATTTCAAATGAATATACAGAATTCAATATAAGTCAGAATTGAACGAAACAAGAAATATTTGAATCTGTATAACTATATCTTTGTAACGAAGTTAACAAACTGAGATTTCATCTTAGAAATGATAAGATATGTCCAGTCGAAAATTAGAAATAGTCGCTGTGGAATTTATATATATTTTTATATATATAAGGCCCTTAAAAATAGCAATTTTGCAAACGACCTCGGATTTCGACGAAACCAGTTTTGTTGGGTCCGTGATGTTAAGTTATTGCTAGGTTTCAAATTTCATAATTTTTCGAATCAATATGTGAGCGTGGCAAAGGAAAACGCGTTTGACCAGTTTCAGTTGATTTTAATCGACTGGAAATTGGCCATTTTTCTAACGGTCTCAGAATTCGACGAAACTAGTTTTGTTAGGACCGTATCGTCAATACGAAGCTAGAAAATATTTTTCTGAGATTTTTCTGGTTAGTATGTGACCCCGGTAATTGAAAATGTACGTTTAAAATTCAATATAGTGATTTAAATGTAAATTCAACAGAAATTGATTATAACGATCAAATCAGCTTACGATACATATCCCATTGTGTTCGGAATGGGGGTAAAACGCTATGGACGACAGGCGGTGGGTTCGATTTCGGGTTCGTATGTAAAAGTCAACATAAATTGAAAATAAAATAATAAAATAATAAAAAAAAAAAATATCTTCTCCCCGTTAAACCGCTCTGGCCCCCCCCCAATTTCATTTTCGATCGAATAATAAAAAAAAAAAAAAAAAAGAGAACGGAGGAAGAAGGCGACGGCCACCGCGCTCCCACCCACGACGCCGCCGCCGCATCCCCCTCCTCCGCCTCCCTTACCTCCGATCATCCCTCCCCTTCTCTCTCCTCGATACCTCCAGCCCCCAACGCCCAAACCCCTAAACGAACGTCGCCCTCTTCCCCTTCAGGCCCTCCGCCGCCACTCCAAGGGCCCACGCCTGCCTCCACCGGCGAACCCAAACCCGCCTCCGCCCTGAAGCGACCTCCTCCCCGCTTCTTCAATGCGTCGAAACCCACCCCCCTTTCTTCAAAAATACTGTAAGTATTTATGGTATTGTATTTTTATTTTAATTTCGATTTCAGGTTTAGAACAGAATTTTATTTTAAGTATAAAACTGATTTTTTGTTTAAGTATAAAACTGATTTTTTGTTTAAGTATAAAACTGATTTTTTAGTTTAAGTATAAAACTGATTTTTTGTTTAAGTATAAAACTGATTTTTATTTTTAGTATTAAAACTGAAATTTTATAAAAGTATAAAAACTGAAATTTTATAAAAAAATAAAAACTGAAATTTTATAAAAAAAATATAAAAACTGATTTTGTTTAAAAGTAAAAACTTTAAATAGGTAAAAGATTTAAACTTTAAAAAGTAAAAGAAAAGATTAGATCTTTGAAATGGAAAAGGCGAAATCAATATTAATAAAAATTCGATTTTTATATATGGAACTTTGAACTAAAAATTCGATTTTTATATATGGAACTTTGAACTAAAAATTCGATTTTTATATATTGAACTTTGAACTAAAAATTCGATTTTTATATATGGAACTTTGAACTAAAAATTCGATTTTTATATATGGAACTTTGAACTAAAAATTCGATTTTTATATATTGAACTTTGAAGTAAAAATTCGATTTTTATATATTGAACTTTGAACTAAAAATTCGATTTTTATATATGGAACTTTGAAGTAAAAATTCGATTTTTATATATTGAACTTTGAACTAAAAATTCGATTTTTATATATTGAACTTTGAAGTAAAAATTCGATTTTTATATATTGAACTTTGAACTAAAAATTCGATTTTTATATATGGAACTTTGAAGTAAAAATTCGATTTTTATATATTGAACTTTGAAATAAAAATTCGATTTTTATATATGGAACTTTGAAGTAAAAACTCGATTTTTACATATGTAGTGGCTACGGGCAATGAAGACGACGAAGAATTCTGCAAAAGAAGAGTCAAGATGATTGGATAGCTAAAGGTGAGAATTTCTCACCTTTCAATTTCTTTTCTAATTATATATATATACTAGGATGCAGACGGTGCTTAGTAGCACCCGACACAATCGTCCACAGACCATGGACTTGTTTGTTTGGTTGCATAGATTAGTTGAATTATTTGTTTGAATTGAATTGTTTGGTGAGATGAACTTGATTTGATTGATGTGTGAATGGCGTGGGCCTTCACTAGACCGGGGATAAGGCTAGGCCTTGTCCCGTTTCTAGTATCGTGCCGTTATGCCGCCGAAATTTTCTAAAATATGTTAGAAAAATAAAAATATCATTTTATTTAAAGAAATGAATTGAATAGAAGTTCATATGTTGGAATAAAATGTTTTGTCGTTAAAAATATAATTTTTAACGTGAATGTGAATAAATAAATATTCATTTACAAACCAGGCGGTTTGTTTATGTACACCTATTTGAAGGACATTGATTGGGACGATAAATTTTACACATCGCCCAACTGCACAAACAAAATCTTTGTTTGATTGTTTGAAACCCCACACGGGTGTTGGGATGAAATTTGAAGTTCACTCATCCTGATTGATTGAATATGTCGATCGATTGATTGACAGGCTGTTATAAGCGTTGAATATCTATATTTGATGCTTTTACAGTGTAGTACACTTTGGTTGATGGTTGATTATTTTCAATGTTATTATATACATGTGTTGTATGAAAATCCATATAATTAACTTTATATGGTAATTGATTGGGCCTCATTCCAATTTGAAAAACAAAGAATATTATAAAATAAAAGTTCATGTGTTGACAGTACTCATCCATTGAGATTGGTCATGTGTTGAACGAAATATTTTGATAATAACAACTATTTTGAAAAAGAAATATTTGAAATAGAATATTTGAAAATAGAAATATGTGAAGCCGTGTTGATTAGATTGACGCCATTTTGACGTGAACGATATTTATATCGATTTTAACGATTTCGAAATGAATTGAATTGAAAACGAATTCAAATTGAATTGAAAACGATTTCGAAATGAATTGAATTGAAAACGATTTCGAAATGAATTGAATTGAAAACGAATTCAAATTGAATTGAAAACGACTTCGAAATGAAATGAATTGAATTGAAAACGATTTCGAAATGAAATGAATTGAATTGAAAACGATTTCGAAATGAAATGAATTGAATTGAAAACGATTTCGAAATGAAATGAATTGAATTGAAAACGATTTCGAAATGAATTGAATTGAAAACGAATTCAAAATGAATTGAAAACGATTTCGAAATGAATTGAATTGAAAACGATTTCGAAATGAATTGAATTGAAAACGATTTCGAAATGAATTGAATTGAAAACGATTTCGAAATGAATTGAATTGAAAACGAATTCAAATGGAATTGAAAGCGAATTGAAATGAATTCAAATTGAATTGAAATTCGAATTGAATAGAAATGAATTTTGAAACGAATTTATAAAGAAGAATTCAATTTTGCTTTGAATTGAAATAGAAGTTGAAATAGAATTTGAAACGAATTTAAAACTATTTATATAATTCGTTTTGAATAGAAATCGACGAAATATATATTATATATATAATATAATGGCCTGAATAGAACGCGCCGCGCCGCGGTAGTTCGCGAATTTCGACCATTTATTTCAAACGGACATTGCGGGAGATCCGACCGTCGGATTCTCCTAAAACCGGAACCGTTGGGTTCGTATCGAAAAGAGCTTTCTAGCGAAGGTTAGAAATTTGAAATCTAACGGTTGGATTTGGAATTATGTCCAAATCAAATTTGAAAAAGGTCGCTGTAAGTGCAGTTCGATGGCCATTGATGGAAATCGACTGTACGGGCCTTGATAAAATTATTAAAAATAGTAATAATTTGTGTAAAATCATAAGAAATGATTTGTGAAGATTTGGGATGAAAAACTCCATATTTGAAAAGATAAAAATAGATTTTTATCGAATTGAACTAGTTTTGAACTAGAATTATAATTCTATTTATTTTTAAATAAATAAATTGAATTCGAAATGGGTTTTAAAAATAACCAAAATTTCCAATGATTGCATTGGAGTGGATTTGAATCGAAATTGTCTTCGGAATATTTCGATGTTGGAATCCGTGATTATACAGGTGTTGTTATGGAAATTTGAAAGATATATATATTTATATCGTTATTTCCAATACGACATTTGTTAGTCGTAGAATTTGATATTGAATATAAGCCGATATATTTTCTATTCAGAGTCTTGTATTGAATATCGAATGTGATTTGGGTTTGTCGTGAATGGTGTCTTTACTAACACTGTTCTTGAACCCAGTTGAGAAATGATTAAATCTTTTTATTTAGATTTAATGAAGTGTACCAATTAAATAATATTTAATTGGAATTGAATTGATATTGATTTTTGGGTTTATCGTGAACAGTGTTTTAAATAACACTTGTTCTTTAACCCGATAATTAATGAATGTGATTTGGGTTTGTCGTGAATGGTGTCTTTACTAACACTGTTCTTGAACCCAGTTGAGAAATGATTAAATCTTTTTATTTAGATTTAATGAAGTGTACCAATTAAATAATATTTAATTGGAATTGAATTGATATTGATTTTTGGGTTTATCGTGAACAGTGTTTTAAATAACACTTGTTCTTTAACCCGATAATTAATGAATGTGATTTGGGTTTGTCGTGAATGGTGTCTTTACTAACACTGTTCTTGAACCCAGTTGAGAAATGATTAAATCTTTTTATTTAGATTTAATGAAGTGTACCAATTAAATAATATTTAATTGGAATTGAATTGATATTGATTTTTGGGTTTATCGTGAACAGTGTTTTAAATAACACTTGTTCTTTAACCCGATAATTAATGAATGTGATTTGGGTTTGTCGTGAATGGTGTCTTTACTAACACTGTTCTTGAACCCAGTTGAGAAATGATTAAATCTTTTTATTTAGATTTAATGAAGTGTACCAATTAAATAATATTTAATTGGAATTGAATTGATATTGATTTTTGGGTTTATCGTGAACAGTGTTTTAAATAACACTTGTTCTTTAACCCGATAATTAATGAATGTGATTTGGGTTTGTCGTGAATGGTGTCTTTACTAACACTGTTCTTGAACCCAGTTGAGAAATGATTAAATCTTTTTATTTAGATTTAATGAAGTGTACCAATTAAATAATATTTAATTGGAATTGAATTGATATTGATTTTTGGGTTTATCGTGAACAGTGTTTTAAATAACACTTGTTCTTTAACCCCATAATTAATGAATGTGATTTGGGTTTGTTGTGAATGGTGTCTTCACTAACACTGTTCTTGAACCCAGTTGAGAAAAGATTAAATCTTTTGATTTAGATTTAATGAAGTGCACCAATTAAATAATATTTAATTGGAATTGAATGGATATTGATTTTTGGGTTTATCGTGAACAGTGTTTTAAATAACACTTGTTCTTTAACCCGATAATTAATGGGATGTGACTTTGGGTTCATCGTGGACTGTGTTTTAAATGACACTGATTCTTTAACCCAGTCACAGATTAAAACTAAGTGGAGTTTTAATGAATCTTTAATTAGATTGAAAAGATCGAGAATGGAGTATCACCAGTTTTGCTCCAGGCGATAGTTAAATCTTTAATTAGATTTGAACGTGAAATTTAGAAACTAACTGTCGGTTAGCTAAGTAGAATGGTTTTCTGGATATTGATCTGATGTTGGTTTCGGCCTTCGGGGTTAATATTTGGGGAATTATTCTCTTGATTAATTTACGGTTAATGACTAATGAGTTGGAATGAGGCGTATGTTGTGTTTGTGTAACACTTTTATAATATATACGCGAGTTATTCGGAAAGACCGGGTTTATCCCATTCTGAATAACTGATACGACGATAAGTCGAAGATGAAGACGATGGTCGAAGACCGGAGGTCTTCACGTCGTTTGGGTGATAACTGATGATCTTGATTGGGCTGTACACCCAAGAAGATGGAAACAGTTAGTGATCGTCCAGACGTGCTTGGAGATCGATGGGTATGCGGGGTACTAGGTGCCTCCGGTTTCGTTCAGACCCAGAACGGACTTGTAAATGGACTGTGTGTCTGACATCGGATTTCATTCTGTGTGACTGATATCGGTTGCATAGGATGGCTTGCCTGTGTGGCATGCTAAGATGCAAATGATCAAGGCTTCTGTTGAAAAGCAAAGTCTTGTGGTTGATGATCAAAGCACGGCCTTTGTGGCGTAGCTTTGTGTAACGTTTACCTCGCGTGTTTCACACCAGGTATGAACCAAAAACGGGAGAAAGGACCTCAGGGAGGGCCTGCGTTTCCTCCTAGCTAGAAGTGGCGTCAGTGGTTTTACACGCCCTGACGAGTTTGACTTATGTGGTTGTTGCTGTTGCGAGGCGCCTCGGTTAGATCGGACGATCCGGGTCCGATGGAGTCATTCGTTGGCTCGCTTACGCCCCAAAGGGCGGCGAAACGTAGTGCTCAGGCATTTTTAATCCACTCCGTGTGGACCGGCCCTGTCGCTCCAAGGGTCGATGCGTTCTGATCCTGAGACTCGGGCTAGGCAGTCTCGAATCGGTTGAGGACTATCTTTTGCCTCGGTTCATAGAAGGAAATCCAATTTCCAAATACGTGACTTTGCGGTTTTATTTGTAAACCTATATATGGCGACATGATATATGGTACCCATGCCGCCTATGATTGATACTTATGATTTGAAGTTGTTTTATGCACTATGCACTTATTATAGTATCAAATGATTTGTTTTAAACGTATCAAGCATTCTTTGGCTGTTATAAGGGAAAACCCTATCCCCCGGCTTGCGTTGCATTGTGTGATAGGACCTGGGTCTTATAACAGCTTCATCTTTCTTTATTTAGCATTGCGCTGTTTGTTTTATGCACTGGTATTCTTGGGAGGAAACCCGTTCCGTGTTATACGGCGTGGTCCCTTGATTTACCTTTGAAAATAAAGATTAAAACTGTTTTAGTTCTCACACCAGTCACATGACTGACCTGGAGTTTATTGTTTTAACCTAAACTCTGGGTGCCCCTTATTTTGACACGGGCAGCTAGTAGTTTTGGTTTTGCAGATTTATATTCACAGGATCCTGGTTTACAGCTGGAATGATATCCGGAAAGCTTTGTATCCGTATATCTACTTCTAGTTGTGTATTGTATTATTTTCCGCTGCTATGTATTTAAATGTAATTTAAATCTCTGATGTTTCTGTGTAATATTTATTTATACTCTGTATATTCTTGTAATCTGATGCATTGTTGTAATAACAATGAAATGTTCTTCTGTATGCGTTCTGTTGTGGCTTGTTCTCGAACTATCCGTCGCTTTCCTTTACGGGGAAGTTACGGGTCTTCACAGTTGGTATCAGAGCTTTGGTTTACAAAGCAGAGAACAAGGCACATTAGAAACATACGAAAGAATTCATCAGATATTGGATTAGTAATATCCAATTAGAATGACTCGTTAGAGATGGGATCAGTAGTATCCTAGAACGAGTGTGAATAGTAAATTTTTAAAGTGAAAACAAATTTTTTTTTGAAAATTTAAATCAATTATTCGTATCTGATTATCTATTTATATTGAGTTGGACAGTCCAGTATATAAAGATTTTGCGTATACGTCTGATCCGCGTGTATTCAAAGTTTTAATATATTGGATAGATATAGCATCACACTCTAGTTGCCCGGGAATGGTTCTGATAATGCTGCAGCGTTACTAGCACTTATATTCGAGTGACGAAGGTGTGATTTTCTATATATTTCCATTAGACTGGTGTGAGAACCAAAACTAATATAGCTAGAATACATTGTTGTGATTTGGCATCAAAAACATGATTTTTGTATATGTATCAAAATTATGAATTTGAATCTCTAATTCACAAATTGATTGATGTTTGTGTTGTTTGTTTATTTGTTTGCTAATTTTTTTTTTTTTTTTTCCAATTAGCCTAACTGTATCAAATATTGAACTGTATTGAAAATTGGTCGCATTTGCTTGCATATACATATATATCATTGAACAGGTCATAGCAAGGAGGCTAGAGAAGAGAGTAAAATTTGTTTGCCCGACAAATAGGTACATGTTTACTACATAATTTCCTGTTTTGTTTGGGTGATGATGATTTTGTGAGCCTATTGGCTAGCCGCTTGGCTTTTTCTTTTTCTTTTTGAGATCTGAAGGACCGGGGAAGCTATTTGAAATTCCCCGATGCTCCCGGTGCAGGGGAGGTTATGGCGAAATTTTTCGAAAATTTAGGGTGTTAGCCAAATTTTTGAAGTTTTGAAAATTCTCAGAAACTGAAAAGTTGGAGAACGAAAGCCAGACCGAGCGTAGAGCTGAATAATCAAACCACTTTCGACTTTGTTCCTTTTCGGGGATGAAAAGTTTTAAGTGGGGGAGATTGTAACAACCCGCAAATTCTGGGCCAGTTTAAAATTTTTATTTTGGCAATTTTAGCGAATTTTGAATATTTAAAATAGATTATTTTAAACAATATCGACGAGAAATTTAGTTTGAATATAATTCGACGTATATATTATATACGTCGTCGTTAGAATATATTATAATTATATATAATTATAAAAGGAATTGAAAATGGCGCGGTAGTTCGAAAATTCGATTTCTAATTTCAAATGAATATACAGAATTCAATATAAGTCAGAATTGAACGAAACAAGAAATATTTGAATCTGTATAACTATATCTTTGTAACGAAGTTAACAAACTGAGATTTCATCTTAGAAATGATAAGATATGTCCAGTCGAAAATTAGAAATAGTCGCTGTGGAATTTATATATATTTTTATATATATAAGGCCCTTAAAAATAGCAATTTTGCAAACGACCTCGGATTTCGACGAAACCAGTTTTGTTGGGTCCGTGATGTTAAGTTATTGCTAGGTTTCAAATTTCATAATTTTTCGAATCAATATGTGAGCGTGGCAAAGGAAAACGCGTTTGACCAGTTTCAGTTGATTTTAATCGACTGGAAATTGGCCATTTTTCTAACGGTCTCAGAATTCGACGAAACTAGTTTTGTTAGGACCGTATCGTCAATACGAAGCTAGAAAATATTTTTCTGAGATTTTTCTGGTTAGTATGTGACCCCGGTAATTGAAAATGTACGTTTAAAATTCAATATAGTGATTTAAATGTAAATTCAACAGAAATTGATTATAACGATCAAATCAGCTTACGATACATATCCCATTGTGTTCGGAATGGGGGTAAAACGCTATGGACGACAGGCGGTGGGTTCGATTTCGGGTTCGTATGTAAAAGTCAACATAAATTGAAAATAAAATAATAAAATAATAAAAAAATAAAAAAAAAAAAATATCTTCTCCCCGTTAAACCGCTCTGGCCCCCCCCCCCCCAATTTCATTTTCGATCGAATAATAAAAAAAAGAAAAAAGAAAAGAGAACGGAGGAAGAAGGCGACGGCCACCGCGCTCCCACCCACGACGCCGCCGCCGCATCCCCCTCCTCCGCCTCCCTTACCTCCGATCATCCCTCCCCTTCTCTCTCCTCGATACCTCCATCCCCCAACGCCCAAACCCCTAAACGAACGTCGCCCTCTTCCCCTTCAGGCCCTCCGCCGCCACTCCAAGGGCCCAAGCCTGCCTCCACCGGCGAACCCAAACCCGCCTCCGCCCTGAAGCGACCTCCTCCCCGCTTCTTCAATGCGTCGAAACCCACCCCCCTTTCTTCAAAAATACTGTAAGTATTTATGGTATTGTATTTTTATTTTAATTTCGATTTCAGGTTTAGAACAGAATTTTATTTTAAGTATAAAACTGATTTTTTGTTTAAGTATAAAACTGATTTTTTGTTTAAGTATAAAACTGATTTTTTAGTTTAAGTATAAAACTGATTTTTTGTTTAAGTATAAAACTGATTTTTATTTTTAGTATTAAAACTGAAATTTTATAAAAGTATAAAAACTGAAATTTTATAAAAAAATAAAAACTGAAATTTTATAAAAAAAATATAAAAACTGATTTTGTTTAAAAGTAAAAACTTTAAATAGGTAAAAGATTTAAACTTTAAAAAGTAAAGAAAAGATTAGATCTTTGAAATGGAAAAGGCGAAATCAATATTAATAAAAATTCGATTTTTATATATGGAACTTTGAACTAAAAATTCGATTTTTATATATGGAACTTTGAACTAAAAATTCGATTTTTATATATTGAACTTTGAACTAAAAATTCGATTTTTATATATGGAACTTTGAACTAAAAATTCGATTTTTATATATGGAACTTTGAACTAAAAATTCGATTTTTATATATTGAACTTTGAAGTAAAAATTCGATTTTTATATATTGAACTTTGAACTAAAAATTCGATTTTTATATATGGAACTTTGAAGTAAAAATTCGATTTTTATATATTGAACTTTGAACTAAAAATTCGATTTTTATATATTGAACTTTGAAGTAAAAATTCGATTTTTATATATTGAACTTTGAACTAAAAATTCGATTTTTATATATGGAACTTTGAAGTAAAAATTCGATTTTTATATATTGAACTTTGAAATAAAAATTCGATTTTTATATATGGAACTTTGAAGTAAAAACTCGATTTTTACATATGTAGTGGCTACGGGCAATGAAGACGACGAAGAATTCTGCAAAAGAAGAGTCAAGATGATTGGATAGCTAAAGGTGAGAATTTCTCACCTTTCAATTTCTTTTCTAATTATATATATATACTAGGATGCAGACGGTGCTTAGTAGCACCCGACACAATCGTCCACAGACCATGGACTTGTTTGTTTGGTTGCATAGATTAGTTGAATTATTTGTTTGAATTGAATTGTTTGGTGAGATGAACTTGATTTGATTGATGTGTGAATGGCGTGGGCCTTCACTAGACCGGGGATAAGGCTAGGCCTTGTCCCGTTTCTAGTATCGTGCCGTTATGCCGCCGAAATTTTCTAAAATATGTTAGAAAAATAAAAATATCATTTTATTTAAAGAAATGAATTGAATAGAAGTTCATATGTTGGAAAAAAATGTTTTGTCGTTAAAAATATAATTTTTAACGTGAATGTGAATAAATAAATATTCATTTACAAACCAGGCGGTTTGTTTATGTACACCTATTTGAAGGACATTGATTGGGACGATAAATTTTACACATCGCCCAACTGCACAAACAAAATCTTTGTTTGATTGTTTGAAACCCCACACGGGTGTTGGGATGAAATTTGAAGTTCACTCATCCTGATTGATTGAATATGTCGATCGATTGATTGACAGGCTGTTATAAGCGTTGAATATCTATATTTGATGCTTTTACAGTGTAGTACACTTTGGTTGATGGTTGATTATTTTCAATGTTATTATATACATGTGTTGTATGAAAATCCATATAATTAACTTTATATGGTAATTGATTGGGCCTCATTCCAATTTGAAAAACAAAGAATATTATAAAATAAAAGTTCATGTGTTGACAGTACTCATCCATTGAGATTGGTCATGTGTTGAACGAAATATTTTGATAATAACAACTATTTTGAAAAAGAAATATTTGAAATAGAATATTTGAAAATAGAAATATGTGAAGCCGTGTTGATTAGATTGACGCCATTTTGACGTGAACGATATTTATATCGATTTTAACGATTTCGAAATGAATTGAATTGAAAACGAATTCAAATTGAATTGAAAACGATTTCGAAATGAATTGAATTGAAAACGATTTCGAAATGAATTGAATTGAAAACGAATTCAAATTGAATTGAAAACGATTTCGAAATGAAATGAATTGAATTGAAAACGATTTCGAAATGAAATGAATTGAATTGAAAACGATTTCGAAATGAAATGAATTGAATTGAAAACGATTTCGAAATGAATTGAATTGAAAACGAATTCAAAATGAATTGAAAACGATTTCGAAATGAATTGAATTGAAAACGATTTCGAAATGAATTGAATTGAAAACGATTTCGAAATGAATTGAAAACGATTTCGAAATGAATTGAATTGAAAACGAATTCAAATGGAATTGAAAGCGAATTGAAATGAATTCAAATTGAATTGAAATTCGAATTGAATAGAAATGAATTTTGAAACGAATTTATAAAGAAGAATTCAATTTTGCTTTGAATTGAAATAGAAGTTGAAATAGAATTTGAAACGAATTTAAAACTATTTATATAATTCGTTTTGAATAGAAATCGACGAAATATATATTATATATATAATATAATGGCCTGAATAGAACGCGCCGCGCCGCGGTAGTTCGCGAATTTCGACCATTTATTTCAAACGGACATTGCGGGAGATCCGACCGTCGGATTCTCCTAAAACCGGAACCGTTGGGTTCGTATCGAAAAGAGCTTTCTAGCGAAGGTTAGAAATTTGAAATCTAACGGTTGGATTTGGAATTATGTCCAAATCAAATTTGAAAAAGGTCGCTGTAAGTGCAGTTCGATGGCCATTGATGGAAATCGACTGTACGGGCCTTGATAAAATTATTAAAAATAGTAATAATTTGTGTAAAATCATAAGAAATGATTTGTGAAGATTTGGGATGAAAAACTCCATATTTGAAAAGATAAAAATAGATTTTTATCGAATTGAACTAGTTTTGAACTAGAATTATAATTCTATTTATTTTTAAATAAATAAATTGAATTCGAAATGGGTTTTAAAAATAATCAAAATTTCCAATGATTGCATTGGAGTGGATTTGAATCGAAATTGTCTTCGGAATATTTCGATGTTGGAATCCGTGATTATACAGGTGTTGTTATGGAAATTTGAAAGATATATATATTTATATCGTTATTTCCAATACGACATTTGTTAGTCGTAGAATTTGATATTGAATATAAGCCGATATATTTTCTATTCAGAGTCTTGTATTGAATATCGAATGTGATTTGGGTTTGTCGTGAATGGTGTCTTTACTAACACTGTTCTTGAACCCAGTTGAGAAATGATTAAATCTTTTTATTTAGATTTAATGAAGTGTACCAATTAAATAATATTTAATTGGAATTGAATTGATATTGATTTTTGGGTTTATCGTGAACAGTGTTTTAAATAACACTTGTTCTTTAACCCGATAATTAATGAATGTGATTTGGGTTTGTCGTGAATGGTGTCTTTACTAACACTGTTCTTGAACCCAGTTGAGAAATGATTAAATCTTTTTATTTAGATTTAATGAAGTGTACCAATTAAATAATATTTAATTGGAATTGAATTGATATTGATTTTTGGGTTTATCGTGAACAGTGTTTTAAATAACACTTGTTCTTTAACCCGATAATTAATGAATGTGATTTGGGTTTGTCGTGAATGGTGTCTTTACTAACACTGTTCTTGAACCCAGTTGAGAAATGATTAAATCTTTTTATTTAGATTTAATGAAGTGTACCAATTAAATAATATTTAATTGGAATTGAATTGATATTGATTTTTGGGTTTATCGTGAACAGTGTTTTAAATAACACTTGTTCTTTAACCCGATAATTAATGAATGTGATTTGGGTTTGTCGTGAATGGTGTCTTTACTAACACTGTTCTTGAACCCAGTTGAGAAATGATTAAATCTTTTTATTTAGATTTAATGAAGTGTACCAATTAAATAATATTTAATTGGAATTGAATTGATATTGATTTTTGGGTTTATCGTGAACAGTGTTTTAAATAACACTTGTTCTTTAACCCGATAATTAATGAATGTGATTTGGGTTTGTCGTGAATGGTGTCTTTACTAACACTGTTCTTGAACCCAGTTGAGAAATGATTAAATCTTTTTATTTAGATTTAATGAAGTGTACCAATTAAATAATATTTAATTGGAATTGAATTGATATTGATTTTTGGGTTTATCGTGAACAGTGTTTTAAATAACACTTGTTCTTTAACCCGATAATTAATGAATGTGATTTGGGTTTGTCGTGAATGGTGTCTTCACTAACACTGTTCTTGAACCCAGTTGAGAAAAGATTAAATCTTTTGATTTAGATTTAATGAAGTGCACCAATTAAATAATATTTAATTGGAATTGAATGGATATTGATTTTTGGGTTTATCGTGAACAGTGTTTTAAATAACACTTGTTCTTTAACCCGATAATTAATGGGATGTGACTTTGGGTTCATCGTGGACCGTGTTTTAAATGACACTGATTCTTTAACCCAGTCACAGATTAAAACTAAGTGGAGTTTTAATGAATCTTTAATTAGATTGAAAAGATCGAGAATGGAGTATCACCAGTTTTGCTCCAGGCGATAGTTAAATCTTTAATTAGATTTGAACGTGAAATTTAGAAACTAACTGTCGGTTAGCTAAGTAGAATGGTTTTCTGGATATTGATCTGATGTTGGTTTCGGCCTTCGGGGTTAATATTTGGGGAATTATTCTCTTGATTAATTTACGGTTAATGACTAATGAGTTGGAATGAGGCGTATGTTGTGTTTGTGTAACACTTTTATAATATATACGCGAGTTATTCGGAAAGACCGGGTTTATCCCATTCTGAATAACTGATACGACGATAAGTCGAAGATGAAGACGATGGTCGAAGACCGGAGGTCTTCACGTCGTTTGGGTGATAACTGATGATCTTGATTGGGCTGTACACCCAAGAAGATGGAAACAGTTAGTGATCGTCCAGACGTGCTTGGAGATCGATGGGTATGCGGGGTACTAGGTGCCTCCGGTTTCGTTCAGACCCAGAACGGACTTGTAAATGGACTGTGTGTCTGACATCGGATTTCATTCTGTGTGACTGATATCGGTTGCATAGGATGGCTTGCCTGTGTGGCATGCTAAGATGCAAATGATCAAGGCTTCTGTTGAAAAGCAAAGTCTTGTGGTTGATGATCAAAGCACGGCCTTTGTGGCGTAGCTTTGTGTAACGTTTACCTCGCGTGTTTCACACCAGGTATGAACCAAAAACGGGAGAAAGGACCTCAGGGAGGGCCTGCGTTTCCTCCTAGCTAGAAGTGGCGTCAGTGGTTTTACACGCCCTGACGAGTTTGACTTATGTGGTTGTTGCTGTTGCGAGGCGCCTCGGTTAGATCGGACGATCCGGGTCCGATGGAGTCATTCGTTGGCTCGCTTACGCCCCAAAGGGCGGCGAAACGTAGTGCTCAGGCATTTTTAATCCACTCCGTGTGGACCGGCCCTGTCGCTCCAAGGGTCGATGCGTTCTGATCTTGAGACTCGGGCTAGGCAGTCTCGAATCGGTTGAGGACTATCTTTTGCCTCGGTTCATAGAAGGAAATCCAATTTCCAAATACGTGACTTTGCGGTTTTATTTGTAAACCTATATATGGCGACATGATATATGGTACCCATGCCGCCTATGATTGATACTTATGATTTGAAGTTGTTTTATGCACTATGCACTTATTATAGTATCAAATGATTTGTTTTAAACGTATCAAGCATTCTTTGGCTGTTATAAGGGAAAACCCTATCCCCCGGCTTGCGTTGCATTGTGTGATAGGACCTGGGTCTTATAACAGCTTCATCTTTCTTTATTTAGCATTGCGCTATTTGTTTTATGCACTGGTATTCTTGGGAGGAAACCCGTTCCGTGTTATACGGCGTGGTCCCTTGATTTACCTTTGAAAATAAAGATTAAAACTGTTTTAGTTCTCACACCAGTCACATGACTGACCTGGAGTTTATTGTTTTAACCTAAACTCTGGGTGCCCCTTATTTTGACACGGGCAGCTAGTAGTTTTGGTTTTGCAGATTTATATTCACAGGATCCTGGTTTACAGCTGGAATGATATCCGGAAAGCTTTGTATCCGTATATCTACTTCTAGTTGTGTATTGTATTATTTTCCGCTGCTATGTATTTAAATGTAATTTAAATCTCTGATGTTTCTGTGTAATATTTATTTATACTCTGTATATTCTTGTAATCTGATGCATTGTTGTAATAACAATGAAATGTTCTTCTGTATGCGTTCTGTTGTGGCTTGTTCTCGAACTATCCGTCGCTTTCCTTTACGGGGAAGTTACGGGTCTTCACAAAGATGATACCGCTAGGTAGACGAACAAATCCTCATGTTCCACGAGTTTTGATAATATTAGAGGCTTTTCTAATAAGTCTAATAGATTCTAGAAAGCGTCCACACAATCAGGAGTCCACTCAAAATTTCGTTTTCCTCGTTTTATCAGATTGAAGAAAGGTACGCACTTATCTATGGCTTTGGAGATAAACATGCTCAATGCAGCAACTTTTCCGGCCAGGCTTTGAACATCCTTAATCTTTCGTGGTTCTTCAATATTCCTTATTGCTGCTATTTGACTAGGATTTATCTCAATCCCTCGAGAACTCATGATAAACCCAAGGAATTTCCCAGATGCGACCCCAAATGAGCATTTTAGGGGGTTTAACTTCATTCCATACCTTCGAAGAATGTCAAACATTTCGGCTAAGTCCCTTGTATGGTCGGAAGATTGTCTACACTTCACAAGCATTTCGTCCACAAAAACCTCCATGGTTTTTCCGATTTGATTATAGATCATGCGGTTGACCAAACGCTGATATGTGGCTCCTGCATTCTTTAATCCATATGGCATTACCACATGACAATATAACCCCAAGTCTACGATGAAACTTGTATGCTCCTGATTTAGTATGTGCATGGGAATTTGATTATACCCTGACTAGGCATCCATAAAGGATAAAAGCTCATGTCTGGCCGTCGAGTCTACTAGCTGATCAATCCTAGGAAGAGGAAAGCTATCCTTTGGACAAGCCTTGTTTAAATCAGAGAAGTCAATACATGTACGCCACTTCCCGTTAGATTTTTTGACCAGGACATGATTTGATACCCAGTCGGGATATTTCGAATCCTTAATGAACCCATTATCCTTCAATTTCTCTACCTCTTCCTTCAAAGCTGCTGATCGCTCTGGGCCTAACATCCGTCTCTTCTGCTTGACCGGTGGGTGCTTTGGATTAATGCATAAAGAGTGGCTCATAATAGCAGGCGAAATACCACACATGTCAGTGTGAGTCCAGGAAAACACATCTAAGTTTGCCCTTAAAAAATTAGCTAACTCTTTCGCTCGAATTGGATCTAGCTGCGAGCCGATCTTTAGTACTTTTGTCGAATCTGCCTCATCAATAGGTATATCTATTGTTGTCTCGTTGGGAGTCGCCTTTCTATCTTTGGGTTCTCTATCCTCTCTGGGATCTATATCCTCGAGCACATCTAAGTGCGACTCTCTTGGGGTTGGACCCCTTAATTGCTATGCTGAGTTTTCCTTCGAAGGGGGAGAATCGTCCTTAGATTCTATATTCAACCACTTCATTAGCATCTTCAACTACGTCATGTAACAAGCTTGTCCCGTAACTTAGTCGCCTCTCATCACCCCTATTCCTGCGTCGGTCGGGAATTTAAGCAGCAAGCACCAAGGTGCAATACATGCCCTAAACTCGGCAAGGGCCGGTCGGCCTAGGAAAGCGTTATAGGGTGACTCTACATCCAAAACTACAAATGGAAGGATCCTCACTCTCTTGCGATCTCCCTGTCCTAATATCACTTGTAATTCTACGTAGCCCATTGGAGCCGTTGACACCCCATTGAAGCCACGTATCCATCCTTCGCAGGGCTTTAGATCTTTTGCTTCAAGTCTCATTTGTTCAAAAGCTTTCTTGAAGAGGATATTGACTGAGGTTCCATTGTCCACCAACACCTTATGGACTAAGGCAGGGCCGATGGCCGTGGTAATTACTAGTGGGTCTTCAGTTTGTGATTGAATTCAGGTACCATCTCTACTACGGAATATGACGTCGTCTGACATCGTCTTTTGTTATTTTACTGGAGTAATATCTTCGAGGTTACTACATTCTCCTACCTCAAAGTGCTTGGCGGCATTGACGTACTAATCCACCGCTATGAAACTATGGCTAGCTAGGTGGGGTCCGCCTATAATAGTATTGATAACAATCCCCTTACCTTTCTGTTGGGTTGTGGGTTTAGAAGCAAGCTGGTTTTGGTCCGGGGCTTATCCTCCTTGCCCCTTGTCCCTTGGGGCAACCTTGTACTCGTCTAACTTCCCTTCCCGCAACAATCTTTCAACTACATCTCTCAAATGAGGGCATTCGTTGGTGGAATGACCGTGGGTTCCATGGAACAAACAAATGTTTTCCAAGGTATCATTCAATGGCGAATAGTTTTCAGTGGAGTCTCTGGGTGGTGGCTTTTTATATTACAATATGTTGTATGTGTCCAAATAAATGTTTTCCAAGGTATCATTCAATGGCGAATAGTTTTCGAAAGTTTGGAATCAAGGTCTTCTGCTGGAATTGTTCCCTCGGTTCCTACTCCTCCTATTGTTGTTTCCATTCTTGTTGTTATCACCTCCGTTCCGGTTGCCAACGTTCACTTCAACCTTCCCTGAACTGTCATCGGATTGTTTCACAGCAACATTACTTTGGACACCTTCCCTCGAGGCCCCTTCATACTTTCTCTTCCTATTTGCTTGACCTTCTTCTCGCCTTAAGCGAATATTAGCCTTTTCGTAGAACAATTCCCTAGTGGGGGGCAGTTTCCCAGATAGATAATCTCCAAATTTGGTGCCCGGGTCAACTCCTTCTATTAAAGCCATCAGAATAGTGGGTTCATGAGGGTCACTAATTTCGGTGACAGCCAGGTTGAAGCGGTCCAAATATGATTTTAGAGATTCGCCTGGAGCCTGTTTAATCCTTGACAACTCTTTGATGCTTTTGGATTTTCGGGCGTGAAGTCGAAACTGGTTCATAAAGCGCTCACTTAATTCTATGAAATTTGATACTGACCATGGAGGGAGTCGGGTGAACCACATTAATGCCACGTCTTCTAGATAAATCGGAAAGGCCTTGCATTTTATAGCATCTGGAGCTGCTGCGGCACTCATGAACCATGCATACCTCATCAGATGCTGTATTGGGTCCGTTCTCCCTGAATATCAATCCATTTGTGGAAAATTGAATCGTCGAGGGAACTGGAAGTCCAATATATCATCTATGAAGGGGGTATGACTTCGCTCAATGCCTCAGTCCTCTTTAGTGTATCGACGGCTTTCGGACATGATCTGATCCACCATTGCCCACACATCGGCATTTGTTAATGTTTGCATAGGTTCTCTAGGTCTGATATTTGGATTACCCTTGGGTTCCTGATTAGTGGATAACATCATGTTTCTAGCGGCGGCTGCTCTACATTGCTCCCTACGCTCCCAGTCAATCCCAGGAGGAAGGGGCTGGAGAAGTTGCTATTGCGTAGGATTAGTAATATTAGGATCCCTGGGTAGAACGTGGGATCCACGCATGGACAACAGCATAGGCTCTTGCAGGCTCGGGTCATCAGGTCCTAACACACGAGCCGCATCTTCACGGGATCCAAAAGTTAACTGATCAAGGTTCTGAGTTCGCTCAAGCAGCCTTCTTTCATGAGGACGTCCCTCAATTGAAGAAGATGAATAATCTGCAGCAAGGCGGCGTGTTGGGGAAAGTGTCTTTTGCCTCCGGAGCTCCTTGAGTTCCCTACTCATGGTGATCATGTTCTCTTTCATGCGAAGACTGTCACGCTTATGGGCTTCCAATGCCTCCTTAGTACTCTGGAGCATGTCAAGAAATCGTGAAAAATCTCCTAGCGTGACGGGTGCAGATGGGTCAGGCTGATCATTGGTCATAACGACTGGAATCGGAGCATTGGTAGGAGCTCGAGTAGAAGTTCTAACTTCACTTTGGTTCGGGTCGGATCGGAGCACAGTGGTACTGTAACGACCCGCAAATCTGTACTATCTGAGTCGACTATTAACACCACACGTCCAACCCAAACTGCACAGAAATACGAATCATTATTAGAAAGAAGTCAGAGGATGAGGAATAGAAAGAAAGAAAAGTTAGAATAGAAGAAAAATGAAGAACACAAATCTCACAGCAGAACGAATAAAATATATTAAATAACATAACTTTTGAAATACAAAACAGTAACTGTATATACATACCATCATTAAATCACAACAGTTATTCATGGAACAGTTATAAACACCTGCTTCCAGATACCACATAGTACACAACGAAATATATGAGTCTATCGCTAACTGGTGAAGCCTCCTGCTTCCAGCTCTTCCAAGTGAATCGGAGAAATCCCGACCACTTGACTGCCCATACAAATTTGGGCACCCAAGAGTTTAGGGAAACAAACAAAATAAACTCTGGGTCAGTCATGGGACTGGTGTGAGTAAACTCTAACCATTTGTTTAACTTTCAAAATCCTTTCGAAAGAAAGATAATAGTAAGACCAGCCACACATAAACATAGACGGTTTTTATCTTACTATAACCCAAAACACTTTGATACAAAAATTCGGTGATATTATAATAGTGTCTAAATCAAATAAATAACAATCTAGTGGAACGCTTGCATCTCACGGTCCATATATAAAAAAAAATCAAAAACCATAGGGCGCTTATTGGAGATCGGATTTCCAACATGACAAGGTATGGAACCACCTTCCGATAGTGTATCTGTAGAGAGGAATACACTGGGTTCAACAAGAACATCTTGCAACCCGGCCCACACAAAACTGACCACTCATTTTGCTTGAGTGTATCGAATGTATATCACCAACGGTTGGGATCAGCAACCGTTTCCCGAATGGGACAGCATCGAATATAATAAGGAACTAAATGAATCTCTAGATAGGTGATAATACACACTAATGGAAGTGACCCACATAGCCATGCTACCTGCCCGATTTTTGTCATTTCTTAGTTGTTGAGGCCTGAGGCTACGATTACTTTCCATTCATCGATAGCATAATCACTTTGAATTCCACATTGTCAGATCCGTTAATCACTAATTGATTTGCACAAATATTCTGGATATTATGCTAAGGGAATAAATCCGTTGCCACCATATATATCTGTATAGATCAACATATTCGGTCATTGGAAGTACTTTGTCAGACATTCATCCATACACTTCGTTCTGGGACTGATCGAAACCAAAGGCACAAATTCTATTAATAGAATAAGCCCTTGCACTTTACTCCATCTTTGATTATCTTCATATAATCTGATTCGCAATGCTACTTCCAATACGGAGTGGTTCTCGGATAATAATCCAACCGGTCTCTCCATATTGACAACGATATTGGCAAATGCTTCGATAGTCGGTTATTTAACTGTAACAACCCGAAAATCTGGGCCAATTTAAAATTTTTACTTTGGCAATTTTAGCGAAGTTTGAGCATTTAAAATAAATTATTTTAAATAATATCGACGAGAAATTTATTTTGAATAGAATTCGAACGTATATATTATATACGTCGTCGTTAGAATATAAATAATTATATATAATTATAAATAGAATTGAAAATGGCGCGGTAGTTCGATAATTCGATTTCAAACTTCAATTGAGTGTACCGGGTGCAAAACAATCCGGATTTTAGTGAAACCAAAAACATTAGGATCTAATTTAGGATATCTTTCCAACAAATCCGAAAAATCAAATTTTCATAGCGGGAATCAAAAGATATGTCCAGTTGAAAATTCTGAATAGTCGCTATGGAATTCAGGCCCTTAAAAATAGCCATTTTGCAAATGACCTCGGATTTCGACGAAACCACTTTTGTTGGGTCCGTGATATCAAATTATTGCTAGATTCCAAATTTCATAATTTTTCGAATCAATATGTGAGCATGGCAACGGAAAACGCGTTTGACCAGTTTCATTTGATTTTAATCGACTGGAAAATGGCCATTTTTCTAACGGTCTCAGAGTTCGACGAAACTAGTTTTTTAGGACCGTATCGTCAATACGAAGCTAGAAAATATTTTTCTGTAATTTTTCGGGTTATTATCTGGCCCCGGTAAATTGAAATGCGCGTTCAAATTCAATATATAGAGTTATATGTTGATTTTGATGAAAACTGATCGAAACTGTCGAATCAACCTACAATACATATCCCATTGTGTTCGGAATGGGGGTAATTAGCTATGGACGACAGGCGGTGGGCCTCGTTTAGAGGTCATATGTAAAAGTCAACTTTTTGTAAATAAAAAGTAACTTCCTTTCTCTCTCTCCCCCTTCAAAACCGTTGCCCCCCTTCCTTCATAATCGATTTCAGATGGAAAAAAAAGAAAAGAAAAGAGATCGACGGGGGGGGAGGGGGGGAGCCGCCGATGCATCGACCCCCCCTCCCCCTTCGATCGCCGCCGCCGCCAGGAGGTGCGGCGCCCCTGATCTCCCTCCTCCCCTCTCTTCTTCCTCCCTACAGCCGACGCTCGAGACCCCCCCCCCAACCAAATCGCGAAGCCCATCAACCCAGCGCTGACCACCAGCGGCCTCCACTCACCTCCGACCCCCTCTGGCCTCCACCAAACCCAACGGTAGTCTTCCCCCTCTCCAGTAGATGGAAAACAGTAAGGTTTATTTAAAACTGATTTTGCTTTGTTAATTTAAACTGATTTTTCTTGGTTAATTAGAGTTGATTTTTATCAGCATAAAGAACTAATTTTTATTGGCATAAAGAAATGATTTTTACAAAGTTAAAATAGAAAAGACGATATTTTTAAAAGAGAAAAGACGATATTTTTAAAAGAGAAAAGAAGATATTTTTACAAGTGAAAAGACGATATTTTTAAAAGTGAAAAGACGATATTTTTAAAAGTGAAAAGACGATATTTTTAAAAGAGAAAAGACGATATTTTTAAAAGTGAAAAGACGATATTTTTAAAAGTGAAAAGACGATATTTTTAAAAGTGAAAAGATGATATTTTTAAATGTGAAAAGACGATATTTTGATATAAGTAGTGAAGTAAAAATATGATTTTTATAATGTAGAAGGGTTAAAAATATAATTTTCAAACTTGTGGAAGGATAAAAATATGATTTTTACATACATAGCAACAATATAAAAATGTGATTTTTATATATTGAATAGCGAGATAAAAATTTGATTTTTATATATTGAATAGAAAAATAAAAATTCGATTTTTATATGTTGAATAGCGAAATAAAAATTCGATTTTTATATATTGAATAGCGAAGTAAAAATTCGATTTTTATATATTGAATAGCGAAGTAAAAATTCGATTTTTATATATTGAATAGCAAAGTAAAAATTCGATTTTTACATATGTAGTGGCTACGGGCAACGAAAGTGGCAAAAGGCGAGAATGACGAAGACTTCTATATTTGAAGTGGCGTGGATTTGGAATAGCTATCGGTGAGAATTTCTCACTATTGAATTTCTTTTTCTAGTTATATATATACTAGGATGCAGACGGTGTTTAGTAGCACCTGACACCCGTCATCCACAGACCATGGATGGCTTGTTTGTTTGATTGATTTGTTGTGAAATTTGTTGGTGTTGTTGATGTGAAATCGATAATATATATTCATGTGTTGAAAGGAAATAAAATATTTATATAGTTAAAAATATTTTATCGTTAAAAATATAAATTTTAACGTGAAAGTGAATAATTAAATATTTATAAACAAATCGGCCGATTTGTTTATATACACTGATTTGACTGATATTGATTGGGTCGATAAATTTACACATCGCTCAACTGCACAAATAAAATCTGTGTTTGATTGTTTGAAACCCCACACGGGTATTGGGATAAAATACGGCATACACCAATCCCAATAATTAGTTGTATGTCGATCGATGGATCGACAGGCTATTATAAGTGTTAGATATCTATATTTGATGCTTATACAGTGTAGTTCACTTTGGATGATGGTTGATTATTTATCGTTGCTATTATATGCATGTGTTGTATGGAATCCATATGATTAACTTTATATGGTAATTGATTGGGCCTCATTCCAATTTAAAAGATAAAGAATATTAGAAAATCAAGGTTCATATGTTGACTGTACTCATCCGTTGAGATTAGTCATGTGTTGAACGAAATATTTTAATAATAAAATTTACATCTTTATCATATATAAAATTAGAAACTAACTGGAAAATAGATAAGATGAGTGGTCTCCTGGATATTAATCTGATGTTGGTTTCGGCCTTCGGGGTTAATATTCAGGGAATCGTTCTCTTACTAATTTACGGTTGGAGTCTGATTTAATATCAAACGATAGATACCTTAATTTTCATAAAATATATTAAATAACAAAAATAGTCACACGTGGACAGTACTCATTCGTTGAGATTAGTCAGGTGTTGACAAGAATAAATATTCATTTGTTGAATAGAATAATAGAATTATTGAAATATATAAAGCCGTGTTGATTAGAGATGCGCTATTTTGACGCGAACGATATTTATATCGATTATATTCGTTTTTATAAATTGAATAGATAAAGAAATTTGAATTGAATCAAATAGAAAACGAATTTGAATTGAATCGAATAGATAAAGAAATTTGAATTGAATCAAATAGAAAACGAATTTGAATTGAATCGAATAGAAAACGAAATTTTAATTGAATCGAATAAAAAACGAATTTGAATCGAATAGAAAATGAAATTGAATTGAATCGAATAGAAAACGAATTTGAATTGACTCGAATAGAAAACGAATTTGAATTGAATCGAATAGAAAACGAATTCGAATTGAATCGAATAGAAAACCAATTTGAATGGAATCGAATAGAAAACGAATTTGAACTGAATTGAATAGAAAACGAATTTGAACTGAATTGAATTGAAAACGAATTGAAGTGAATTCAAAATGAATTGAATTTGATTTGAATAGAAAATGAATTGAATTTGATTTGAATATAAAACGAATTGAATTTGATTTGAAAATAAAACGAATTGAATTTGATTTGAATATAAAACGAATTTGAACTGAATTGAATAGAAAATGAATTTGAACTGAATTGAATTGAAAACGAATTGAAATAGAAGTAAAATCAATTTGAAATGAATTCAAATTAAATTGAAATTTGAATTGAATTCAGATGAATTTTAAAACGAATGTATATAGAATGAATTCAATTTTGATTCGAATTGAAATGGAAGTTGAAATTGTTTTTGAAACGAATTTAAAACTATTCATAAAATTCGTTTTAAATAGAAATCGATGAAATATATATTATATATATTATATATATAATATAATGGCCAAAATAGAACGCGGCGCGCCGCGGCAGTTCGCGAATTTTGACCATTAACTTCGAACGGATATTACGGGAGATCCGACCGTCGGATTCTTCTAAACCCGGAACCACTGGGTTCGTATCGAAAAGAGCTTTCTAACGAATATTAGAAATTTGAAATCTAACGGTTTGATTTGGAGATACGTCCAAATCAAATTTGGAAAAGGTCGTTGTAAGTGCAGTTCGATGGCCGTTGATGGAAATCGACTGTACGGTCCTTGATAAAATTATTAAAAATAGTAATAATTTGTGTAAAATCATAAGAAATGATTTGGGAAAAATTAAGATGAAAAACTCCATATTTGAAAAGATAAAAATAGATTTTTATCGAAATGAACTAATTTTGAACTAAAATTAAAACCCATTTATTTTTAAATAAATAAACTGGATTTGAAATGGGTTGTAAATAGAATTGATTTGTGGGTTTATCATGAAGGGTGTTTTAAATGACACTTGTTCTTTAACCCGATAATAAATAGAATGTGATTTGGGTTTATAGTGAACTGTGTTTTAAATGACATTAGTTCTTTAACCCAGAAAAAGGAGTTTTAATGAATCTGCAATTAGATTGAAATGTGAACTGATAACTAAAATTATCAAATATAGAAGGTGAGCGAGAACGGAGTATCACCAGTTTTGCTCCAAAGCGATAGTTAAATCTTTAATTAGATTTGAACGTGAAATGGTAATTAATTTTACCGATAACACCGTGGTGTTAGATATGGAGTATTACCAGTTTTGCTTCATGGGATGAATAGTTTGGGAATGGGAAATAAAATAAATAATTACTTTGGAGTGGTTCGCTAATCTCGACTAGTTTGGAAAAACCATAATTTGGTTTGAAATGACATCCAAAGGAAGATTAAAGGATAAATTTTAAAGAATTTATCTTGGATAAAATTAATGGGAACCTTTCCCTAAGAATATGAAATTTAGAAACTAGCTGTTGGTTAGTTAAGAAGAATGGTTTTCTGGATATTGATCTGATGTTGGTTTCGGCCTTCGGGTTTAATATTTGGGGAATTGTTCTCTTGGTAATTTACGATTAGTGACTAATGAATTGGAATGAGGCGTATGTTGTGGTTGTGTAACATTTGTTTTTAATATACGCGGGTTGTTCGAAAAGGCCGGGTTTATACCCATTCTGAATAACCGATTCGACGATAAGTCGAAGATGAAGACGGTGGTCGAAAACCGGAAGTCTTCACATTGTTTGGGTGATTACTGATGATCTTGATTGGGCTGTACACCCAAGATGAGGGAATCAGTTGGTGGTTGTCCAGACGTACCTGGAGATCGATGGATTTGCGAGGAAAGTGCCTCCGGTTTCGTTCAGACCCAGAACGAACTTGTAAATGGATTGTGTGTCTGACATTGGATTTTATTCTATGTTGATTGATTTCTGTTAAATATATATCTGTTTGGCGGCGGAGAAATTATTCTCTTGCTTAACGCCCTTCTCTGAGACGTACGAGCTTAGAGGTTATATATCGATAGATATTAATCGCATGGCATGAATTGCCTGTGTGGCATGCTGAGTTGCATGGATCAAGGCTTCTGTTGAAAAGCAAAGTCTTGTGGTTGATGATCAAAGCACGGCCTACGTGGCAGCTTTGTGTATAACGTGAATTCGCGAGCCTCACACCTCCTTATGAGTTAAAAACGGGATAAGGACTGCAGGGAGAGCATGATGTTTCTTTCTAGCTTTGGTGGTGTCAGTGACTTACCAGCCCTGACATTTATATACTTTTCACCTATGTGGTTGTTGGATGAGGCACCTCGATTTTAGGTCTGTAAGGACCGGGAAACGTGTGTTCAGGAATTGCCAATCCTCAAACGTAAGAGAGGACCGGCCCTGAAGCATCCAGGGGTTACCCAGAGTGTGTAGTCCCGAGGCATTTGCTAGAGTGTCTCGAAGCGGAGAGGAGCTTTCCCCTTGCCTCGACTCATGACGGAAATCCAATTTCCAATACGTGCATTTCGGTTTTATTTGTAGAGCCTAGTATGGCGACATGATAGATGGTACCCATGCCGCCTAGGATTGATATTTATGATTGAAAATGTTTTGACACTATACACTTATTATAGTATCAAATGATTTGTTTTAAACGTACCAAGCATGTTTGTATATTATAAGGTAAAACCCTATCCTCCGGCTTGCGTTGCATTGTGTGATGGGACCTGGGTCTTATAATAGCTTCATTTTTCGAAAAAGCATTGCGTTGTTTATTCTTTGCACTGGTATTCTTGGGAGGAAACCCGTTCCGTCTTATACGGCTTGGTCCCTTGAATTACCCTCTTTTAAAGTAAAGTTTTAAATAACTGTTTTAGTTGTCACACCAGTCACATGACTGACCTGGAGTTTATTTTTTTAACCTAAACTCTGGGTGCCCCTATTTTCCGCACGGGCAGCTAGTAGTTTTGGTTTTGTAGATATATATTCACAGGATCCTGGTTTACAGCTGGAATGATATCCGGAAAGCTCTGTATCCGTATATCACCTTCTGTTGTGTTTTATATTGTTTTTCCGCTGCTATGTAATTTATTGTAATCTCTGATATTTATCGAATGTAATTTATTCATTTATACTCTGTATATTCTTGTATCTGATGGAATTATTGTAATAACAATGAAATGTTCTTCCGTCTGCGTTCATTTGTGTGTTGTTCTCAAAGTATCCGCTCTTTCCTTCACGGGGAAGTAACGGGTTCTTACAGTGGTATCAGATCTTTGGTTTACAGAGCTCGAGAACAAGACACATTGGAACCATACGAAAAAATTCATCAGATATTGGATTAGTAATATCTAATTAGAATTACTCGTTAGAGATAGGATCAGTAGTATCCTAGAACGAGTGTGAAGAGTATATTTTTCAAATGAAAACAATTTTGTTTTGAAAATTTAAATCGTTTTAAACGTATTTGATTATTTATTTATTTTGAATTTGGACAATCTAGTATATAAAGGTTTTGCATATACGCGTCATGAACGTATATTCGAAGTTTTAATCTACTGGATAGATATAGAATCACATTCTAGTCGCCCGGAGATGGTACTGATAATTGTCATGACATCATCAGTATTTATGTTCGTGTTTCGAAGGTTTGATATCTATATATTTCCATTAGACTGGTGTGAGAACCAAAACTAATATATCTAGAATACATTGTTGTGAATTGGCATCAAAAATAAGATTTTCAGTATATATATCAAAATTATGAATTTGAAACTCTAATTCACTAATTGATTGATGTTTGTGTTGTTTGTTTATTTGTTTGATAATTTTGAACCGTTATGCCTAATTGCATCAAATATTGAATTGTATTGAAAATTAGTTGCATTTGCTTGCATATACATGTACTTACATTGAACAGGTCATAGCAAGGAGGCTAGAGCCGAAGAATAAAATTTGTTTGCTCGACAAATAGGTACATGTTTACTACAATTCACTGTTTTATTTGGGTGATAATGATTTTATGAGCCGATTGGCTAGCCGCTTGGCTTCTTCTTTTCTTTTTGAGATCAGAAGGCCTATATGGCAATTTCGGGATTTTCCCGTGGCTCCCGGTGTAGGGGAGGTTATGGCGAAATTTTTCGAAAATTTAGGGTGTTAGTGTAATAACCCGTAAAATGCGAGCCAGATTGAAATTTTTATTTTGGCAATTTTAGCGAATTTTGAATATTTAAAATAGATTATTTTAAATAATATCGACGAGAAATTTATTTTTAATGGAATTCGACGTATATATTTATATACGTCGTCGTTAGAATATAAATAATTATATATAATTATAAATAGAATTGAAAATGGCGCGGTAGTTCGATAATTCGATTTCAAACTTCAATTGAATGTACCGGGTGCAAAACAATCCGGATTTTAATGAAACCAAAAACATTAGGATCTAATTGATGATATCTTTCTAACGGATGTAAGAAACTGAGATTTCACTTTAAAAATTGAGAGATATGTCCAGTTGAAAATTCTGAATAGTCGCTATGGAATTCAGGCCCTTAAAAATGGACATTTTGCAAATGACCTCGGATTTCGACGAAACCAGTTTTGTTGGGTCCGTGTTGTTAAGTTATTGCTAGGTTTCAAATTTCGTAATTTTTCGATTCAATATGTGAGCGTGGCAAAGGAAAACGTGTTTTGACCATTTCAGTTGATTTTAATCGACTGGAAATTGGCCATTTTTCTAACGGTCTCAGAATTCGACGAAACTAGTTTTGTTAGGACCGTATCGTCAATACGAAGCTAGAAAATATTTTCGAGAATTTTTCTACTTAGTATGTGACCCCGGTAAATTGAAATGTACGTTTAAAATTCAATATAGTGATTTAAATGCAAATTAAACAGAAACTGATTCAAACAGTCGAATCAGCTTGCGGTACATATCCCATTGTGTTCGGAATGGGGGTGAAACGCTATGGGCGACAGGCGGTGGGCCTCGTTTCGAGTTCGTATGAAAAAGTCAACTTTAAGGTGAATTAAATAATAATAAAATAAAATAAAAAAACCCCCTTATCTCCTTATATACGCTGGCCCCCCCCCGATCAAATTCATTTCAGAATCAAAACAAAAAAAAAAAACAAAAAAAAAAAAATGAAGAACGAAGGAGGAGCAGGCGCGCCCCCCCTTCCACTGGCGATCGATCGCCTCCCTCCCTCCGCTCAGCATGACGCCGCGCGACGCCACCCTCCCCTCTAAGACCGAACTCGAGCCACTCTCCACCTTGGCCCGCCACCGCGAAGACGCCCCTCCGCCCCTACGATCGATGGCGCCTCCTCGACATGGACAACGAACCCCCCCCCCTTTTTCCACTGACGAACAAGCACAGACCCCCCTTTTTTTCTCTGTAAGTTTACTTTTTTTTTTTTCTCTTTTTCTTCTGATTTTTATTTTACTGTTTTTTTTCTGATTTTTATTTTAGATTTTAAAACTGTATTTTTAGAAGTTTAAAAGCTGTATTTTTATAAGTTTAAAAACTGAAATCTTTAAAAAGAAAACTGTATTTTTAGAAGTTTAAAAACTGAATTTTTAGAGATTAAAAACTGATTTTTGAAAAGTTTGAAAAACTGATTTTATTTTAAGATTTAAATTTAAAAAGGTTTGAATTTTAAATTTAAAAAGGTGAAATCTTTAAATTTAAAAAGGTGAAATCTTTAAACTTTAAAAAGTGAAGATAGGATTTTTATTTGGTAAAAGGTATGATCTTTATATTTTTAAAGTGATAAAAATATGATTTTTATATTTTTAAAGTATTAAAAATATGATTTTTTATATTTTTAAAGTATTAAAAATATAATCTTTATGGGATAGAGAATATAAAAATATCATCTTTGTGTATGTAACGAAATAAAAACCTGATTTTTATTTTATATACGTTGGGAAAAAGTGGTGATTTATTTTTATAAAGGCGAAAGCTATATTTTTGAATGGGATTTTTATATATGGAATGGCATAGTAAAAATTCGATTTTTAAACATATAAAGTGATTATAAAAATATGATTTTTGAAATTGAAAGTGAATAAATAAAAATGTGAATTTTATTTTAAAGTCATCGAAATATAAAAATGTGATTTTTATATATATAGTGACTACGGGCAACGAAGATGACGAAGATACGATGAAGATGAAGATTTCTATCAAAATGAAGAGTCGTGGTATTGGATAGCTTTCGGTGAGAACTTCTCACTCAAATTTACTTTTCTAGTTATATATATACTAGGATGCAGACGGTGCTTATTAGAAGCACCCGACACCCGTCCACATACCATGGACTTGATTGTTTGGTTGTGTAGTTGGGTAGATTATTTGATTTGAATTGAATTATTGGGTGAATTGAAGTGATTTGATTGATGTGTGAATGGCGTGGGCCTTCACTAGACCGGGGACAAGGCTAGGCCTTGTTCCGTTTCTAGTATCGTGCCGTTATGCCGCCGAAATTTTCTAAAATATGTTAGAAAAATAAAAATATCATTTTTATTGTGTAAATGAACTGAATAGAAATTCAAGAGTTGAAATAAATATTTTTGACGTTAAAAATATAATTTTTAACGTGAAGGTGAATAAATAAAATATTCATTTACAAACCGGACGGTTTGTTTATGTACACTGATTTGACTGACATTGATTGAGTCGATAAATTTTACACATCGCCCAACTGCACAAATAAAATCTGTGTTTGATTGTTTGAAACCCCACACGGGTGTTGGGATGAAATTTGAAGTTCACTCATCCTGATTGATTAAATATGTCGATCGGTGGATTGACAGGCTGTTATAAGCGTCGGATATCTATATTTGATGCTTATACAGTGTAGTGCACTTTGGTTGATGGTTGATTGTTTATTAATGCTGTTAAATACATGTGTTGTATGGAATCCATATAATTAACGTTATATGGTGATTGATCGGGCCTCATTCCAATCGGGAAAATAATGAATATTATAAAAGAAAATTCATGTGTTGAATATAAAGAAAATAGTCATGTGTTGACGATGTTCATGTGTTGAGTGAAATATTTTAAATAAAATAAATTACATCTTTATCATATTTAAAATTAGAACTACTTCCTAGTAGAAGTCTAATTAAAATCAAACGATAGATACCATAGTTTTATAAAATATTTTACATAACAAAAATAGTGATGTGTTGACAGTACTCATGTGTTGAGATTAGTCGTGTGATGAAAGAAATATAGATTCATGTGTTGAATGGGATAAATATTCATTTGTTGGATAGAATAAAGGAGTTTTGAAAAATATAAAGCCGTGTTGATTAGAGATGCGTTATTTCGACGTGAACGATATTTATATCGATTGAAAACGATTTCGAAATGAATTGAATTGAAAACGATTTCGAAATGAATTGAATTGAAAACGATTTCGAAATGAATTGAATTGAAAACGATTTCGAAATGAATTGAATTGAAAACGATTTCGAAATGAATTGAATTGAAAACGATTTCGAAATGAATTGAATTGAAAACGATTTCGAAATGAATTGAATTGAAAGCGATTTCGAAATGAATTTGAATTGAATTGAAACGAGTTAGAATTTGAATTGAATCGAAATGAACTCGAATTGAATTGAAATCAAATCGATTTGAAATTGAATGTAGTGTTGAAAGGATTTTGAAAACGAATTTAAAACGATTTATAAAATTCGTTTTAAAAGGAAATCGACGAAATATATAATATATATATTATATATATATAATGGCCTGAATAGAACGCGCCGCGCCGCGGTAGTTCGTGAATTTCGACCATTTATTTCAAACGGACATTGCGGGAGATCCGACCGTCGGATTCTCCTAAAACCGGAACCGTTGGGTTCGTATCGAAAAGAGCTTTCCAATGAATATTAGAAATTTGAAATCTAACGGTTGGATTTGGAATTATGTCCAAATCAAATTCGAAAAAGGTCGCTGTAAGTGCAGTTCGATGGCCGTTGTTGGAAATCGAATGTACGGGCCTTGATAAAATTATTAAAAATATCTATAATTTGTGTAAAATTATAATATGTGAATTGGAAAGATTTGAGCTGGAAAATTCCACATTTGAAAAGATAAAAATAGATTTTTATCAAAATGAACTAGTTTTGAACTAGAATTGAAATCAATTTATTTTTAAAATAAATAAATTGAATTTGAAAGTGATTTTGAGAATAATCGATAATTTCCAATACGTGGATTGGACTGGAGCTGAATCGAAGTTATCTTCGGGATATTTCGATGTTGGATTTCGTGACTATACAAATATTGTTATGGGGATTTGAAAGATATTTTATATCGTTATTTCCAATACGATATTTGTTGGTTTCAGAATTTGATATTGAATATAAGCCGATATATTTTCTATTCAGAGCCTTGTATTTATTATCAAATGTGATTTGGTTTGTCGTGAATCGTGTTTTTGATGACATTGGTTCTTTAACCCAGTTAAAGGCAGGATATTGATTTTTGAAAAGATTAAAACTAAGTGGAGTTTTAATGAATCTTTAATTAGATTAAAAATGTGAATTGATAATTTAAATTATCAAATCTGAAAGGTGATCGAGAATGGAGTACCACCAGTTTTGCTCCAAAGCGATAGTTAAATCTTTAATTAGATTTGAACGTGAAATGGTAATTAAGTTTACCGATAACACCGTGGTGTTAGATGTGGAGTATTACCAGTTTTCTCCATGGGATATATAGGTTGGGATTGGGAAATAAAATAAATAATTACTTCGGTGTGGTTCGTTAATCCCGACTAGTTGAAATGATATCCAAAGGAGGATTAAAGAATAAATTTAGAAGAATTTATCTTGGATAAAATTAATGGGAACCTTTCCCTAAGAATGTGATTTTGTGAATAAAAGAATATTCTGAATTGGAATGAGGCGTTTGTTGTGTTTGTGTAACATTCGTTTATTATATACGTGGGTTATTCAGAAAGGCCGGGTTTATACCCATTCTGAATAATCGATTCGACGAGATGTCGAAGATGAAGACGGTGGTTGAAGACCGGAAGTCTTCACATCGGTTGGGTGATTACTGATGATCTTGATTGGGCTGTACACCCAAGATGAGGGAAACAGTCGGTGATCGTCCAGACGTACTTGGAGATCGATGGATATGCGAGGAAAGTGCCTCCGGTTTCGTTCAGACCCAGAACGGACTTGTAAATGGACTGTGTGTCTGACATTGGATTTTAGTCCGTGTGATTGATCTCTATTAAATATATATCTGTTTGGCGGCGGAGAATTTATTCTCTTGCTTAACGCCCTTCTCTGAGACGTACGAGCTCAGGGGTTATATATTGATGGATATCAAACGCATGGAGTGAATTGCCTGTGTGGCATGCGTAAGTGGCAATTGATCAAGGCTTTTGTTGAAAAGCAAAGTCTTGTGGTTGATGATCAAAGCACGGCCTGTGTGGCATAGCTTTGTGTATAACGTGGATTCGCGAGCCTCACACCTCGGTATGAGTCAAAAACGGGATACGGACCCAAGGAGTGCACGACGTTTCTTTCTAGCTAGGGTGGTGTCAGTGACCTACCAGCCCTGACATTTATATACTTTTCACCTGTGTGGTTGTTGGATACGAGGCGCCTCGGATATAGGTCTGTAAGGACCGGGAAACGTGTGTTCAGGAATAACTAATCCTCAAAAGTAAGAGAGGACCGGCCTTGGAGGTTCCAAAGGATCAGAGTGGGGTCCTGAGGCATTGCTAGAGTGTCTCGAACGCAGAGAGGAGCTTGCCCCTTGCCTCGGCTCATGACGGAAATCCAATTTCCAATACGTGTATTGCGGTTTTAATTGTAGAACTAGTATGGCGACATGATAGATGGTACCCATGCCGCCTATGATTGATATTTATGATGTGAAATTGTTTTGACACTATACACATATAGTAATATCAAAATAATGTGATTTAAACGTATCAAGCATGCTTTGGCTGTTATAAGGGAAAACCCTATCCTCCGGCTTGCGTTACATTGTGTGATGGGACATGGGTCTTATAACAGCTTCATTTTCCTTTATTTAGCATTGCGCTGTTGTTTTATGCACTGGTAGTCTTGGGAGGAAACCCGTTCCGTGTTATACGGCGTGGTCCCTTGATTTACCTTACTTTGAAAACCAATAAAGAATAACTGTTTTAGTTCTCACACCAGTCACATGACTGACCTGGAGTTTATTGTTTTAACCTAAACTCTGGGTGCCCCTATTTTCCGCACGGGCAGCTAGTAGTTTTGGTTTTGCAGATTTATATTCACAGGGTCCTGATATACAGCTGGAACGATGCTCGGAAAGCTCTGTATCCGTGTATCACTTCTAGTTGTGCTTTTGTATTATCTTCCGCTGCTATGTAATTTATTGTAATCTCTGATATTTATCGAATGTAATTTATTCATTTATACTCTGTATATTCTTGTATCTGATGGAATTGTTGTAATAACAATGAAATGTTCTTCCGTATGCGTCCTTTTGTGTGTTGTTCTCAATTCTATCCGTGCTTTCCTTCACAGGGAAGTTCGGGTCGTCTCATTTTGGTATCAGAGCTTTGGTTTACAGAGCTCGAGAACAAGACACATTAGAACCATACGAAAGAATTCATCAGATATTGGGTTAGTAATATCCAATTAGAATGACTCGTTAGAGATAGGATCAGTAGTATCCTAGAACGAGTGTGAAGAGTAAATTTTTCAAATGAAAACAGTTTTGTTTTGAAATTTAAACCATTTTAAAACGTATTTGATTATTTATTTATTTTGAATATGGACAATCGAGTATATATAGATTTCGCGTATACGCGTCATGAACGTATATTCGAAGTTTTAATATACTGGGTAGATATAGAATCACATTCTAGACACCCGGAGATGGTTCTGATGATTGATATATCATCATCAGAATTTATGTTCGTGTTTCGAAGGTGTGATTTCTATATATTTCCATTAGGCTGGTGTGAGAACCAAAACTAATATAGTTAGAACACATTGTTGTGAATTGGCATCAAAAACATGATTTTTTGTATATGTATCAAATTATGAATTTGAAACTCTAATTCACTAATTGATTGATGTTTGTGTTGTTTGTTTAAATGTTTGCTAATTTTAACCATTTATGCCTAATTGAACCGAATATTGAATTGTATTGAAAATTGGTCGCATTTGCTTGCATATACATGTGCTTACATTGAACAGGTCATAGCAAGGAGGCTAGAGCAGAGAATAAAATTTGTTTGCCCGACAAATAGGTACATGTTTACTACATAATTTCCTGTTTTGTTTGGGTGATGATGATTTTGTGAGCCTATTGGCTAGCCGCTTGGCTTTTTCTTTTTCTTTTTGAGATCTGAAGGACCGGGGAAGCTATTTGAAATTCCCCGATGCTCCCGGTGCAGGGGAGGTTATGGCGAAATTTTTCGAAAATTTAGGGTGTTAGCCAAATTTTTGAAATCTTGAAAATTCTCAGAAACTAAAGAGTTAGAGAACGTAAGCCAGATCGAACGTAGAGTTGAATAATCAAACCACTTTCGACTTTGTTCCTTTTCGGGGGCGAAAAGTTTTAAGTGGGGGAGATTGTAATAACCCGTAAAATGCGAGCCAGTTTGAAATTTTTATTTTGGCAATTTTAGCGAATTTTGAATATTTAAAATAGATTATTTTAAATAATATCGACGAGAAATTTATTTTTAATGGAATTCGACGTATATATTTATATACGTCGTCGTTAGAATATAAATAATTATATATAATTATAAATAGAATTGAAAATGGCGCGGTAGTTCGATAATTCGATTTCAAACTTCAATTGAATGTACCGGGTGCAAAACAATCCGGATTTTAATGAAACCAAAAACATTAGGATCTAATTGATGATATCTTTCTAACGGATGTAAGAAACTGAGATTTCACTTTAAAAATTGAGAGATATGTCCAGTTGAAAATTCTGAATAGTCGCTATGGAATTCAGGCCCTTAAAAATGGACATTTTGCAAATGACCTCGGATTTCGACGAAACCAGTTTTGTTGGGTCCGTGTTGTTAAGTTATTGCTAGGTTTCAAATTTCGTAATTTTTCGATTCAATATGTGAGCGTGGCAAAGGAAAACGTGTTTTGACCATTTCAGTTGATTTTAATCGACTGGAAATTGGCCATTTTTCTAACGGTCTCAGAATTCGACGAAACTAGTTTTGTTAGGACCGTATCGTCAATACGAAGCTAGAAAATATTTTCGAGAATTTTTCTACTTAGTATGTGACCCCGGTAAATTGAAATGTACGTTTAAAATTCAATATAGTGATTTAAATGCAAATTAAACAGAAACTGATTCAAACAGTCGAATCAGCTTGCGGTACATATCCCATTGTGTTCGGAATGGGGGTGAAACGCTATGGGCGACAGGCGGTGGGCCTCGTTTCGAGTTCGTATGAAAAAGTCAACTTTAAGGTGAATTAAATAATAATAAAATAAAAAAAAAAGAAAAAAAAAAAGAAATCCCCTTATCTCCTTATATACGCTGCCCCCCCCCCCCCCCCCGATCAAATTCATTTCAGAATCAAAACAAAAAAAAAAAAGAAAAAAAAAAGAAAATGAAGAACGAAGGAGGAGCAGGCGCGCCCCCCCTTCCACTGGCGATCGATCGCCTCCCTCCCTCCGCTCAGCATGACGCCGCGCGACGCCACCCTCCCCTCGAAGACCGAACTCGAGCCACTCTCCACCTTGGCCCGCCACTGCGAAGATGCCCCTCCGCCCCTACGATCGATGGCGCCTCCTCGACATGGACAACGAACCCCCCCCTTTTTCCACTGACGAACAAGCACAGACCCCCCTTTTTTTCTCTGTAAGTTTACTTTTTTTTTTTTCTCTTTTTCTTCTGATTTTTATTTTACTGTTTTTTTTTCTGATTTTTATTTTAGATTTTAAAACTGTATTTTTAGAAGTTTAAAAACTGTATTTTTAGAAGTTTAAAAACTGAAATCTTTAAAAAGAAAACTGTATTTTTAGAAGTTTAAAAACTGAATTTTTAGAGATTAAAAACTGATTTTTGAAAAGTTTGAAAAACTGATTTTATTTTAAGATTTAAATTTAAAAAGGTTTGAATTTTAAATTTAAAAAGGTGAAATCTTTAAATTTAAAAAGGTGAAATCTTTAAACTTTAAAAAGTGAAGATAGGATTTTTATTTGGTAAAAGGTATGATCTTTATATTTTTAAAGTGATAAAAATATGATTTTTATATTTTTAAAGTATTAAAAATATGATTTTTTATATTTTTAAAGTATTAAAAATATAATCTTTATGGGATAGAGAATATAAAAATATTATCTTTGTGTATGTAACGAAATAAAAACCTGATTTTTATTTTATATACGTTGGGAAAAAGTGGTGATTTATTTTTATAAAGGCGAAAGCTATATTTTTGAATGGGATTTTTATATATGGAATGGCATAGTAAAAATTCGATTTTTAAACATATAAAGTGATTATAAAAATATGATTTTTGAAATTGAAAGTGAATAAATAAAAATGTGAATTTTATTTTAAAGTCATCGAAATATAAAAATGTGATTTTTATATATATAGTGACTACGGGCAACGAAGATGACGAAGATACGATGAAGATGAAGATTTCTATCAAAATGAAGAGTCGTGGTATTGGATAGCTTTCGGTGAGAACTTCTCACTCAAATTTACTTTTCTAGTTATATATATACTAGGATGCAGACGGTGCTTATTAGAAGCACCCGACACCCGTCCACATACCATGGACTTGATTGTTTGGTTGTGTAGTTGGGTAGATTATTTGATTTGAATTGAATTATTGGGTGAATTGAAGTGATTTGATTGATGTGTGAATGGCGTGGGCCTTCACTAGACCGGGGACAAGGCTAGGCCTTGTTCCGTTTCTAGTATCGTGCCGTTATGCCGCCGAAATTTTCTAAAATATGTTAGAAAAATAAAAATATCATTTTTATTGTGTAAATGAACTGAATAGAAATTCAAGAGTTGAAATAAATATTTTTGACGTTAAAAATATAATTTTTAACGTGAAGGTGAATAAATAAAATATTCATTTACAAACCGGACGGTTTGTTTATGTACACTGATTTGACTGACATTGATTGAGTCGATAAATTTTACACATCGCCCAACTGCACAAATAAAATCTGTGTTTGATTGTTTGAAACCCCACACGGGTGTTGGGATGAAATTTGAAGTTCACTCATCCTGATTGATTAAATATGTCGATCGGTGGATTGACAGGCTGTTATAAGCGTCGGATATCTATATTTGATGCTTATACAGTGTAGTGCACTTTGGTTGATGGTTGATTGTTTATTAATGCTGTTAAATACATGTGTTGTATGGAATCCATATAATTAACGTTATATGGTGATTGATCGGGCCTCATTCCAATCGGGAAAATAATGAATATTATAAAAGAAAATTCATGTGTTGAATATAAAGAAAATAGTCATGTGTTGACGATGTTCATGTGTTGAGTGAAATATTTTAAATAAAATAAATTACATCTTTATCATATTTAAAATTAGAACAACTTCCTAGTAGAAGTCTAATTAAAATCAAACGATAGATACCATAGTTTTATAAAATATTTTACATAACAAAAATAGTGATGTGTTGACAGTACTCATGTGTTGAGATTAGTCGTGTGATGAAAGAAATATAGATTCATGTGTTGAATGGGATAAATATTCATTTGTTGGATAGAATAAAGGAGTTTTGAAAAATATAAAGCCGTGTTGATTAGAGATGCGTTATTTCGACGTGAACGATATTTATATCGATTGAAAACGATTTCGAAATGAATTGAATTGAAAACGATTTCGAAATGAATTGAATTGAAAACGATTTCGAAATGAATTGAATTGAAAACGATTTCGAAATGAATTGAATTGAAAACGATTTCGAAATGAATTGAATTGAAAACGATTTCGAAATGAATTGAATTGAAAACGATTTCGAAATGAATTGAATTGAAAGCGATTTCGAAATGAATTTGAATTGAATTGAAACGAGTTAGAATTTGAATTGAATCGAAATGAACTCGAATTGAATTGAAATCAAATCGATTTGAAATTGAATGTAGTGTTGAAAGGATTTTGAAAACGAATTTAAAACGATTTATAAAATTCGTTTTAAAAGGAAATCGACGAAATATATAATATATATATATATTATATATATATAATGGCCTGAATAGAACGTGCCGCGCCGCGGTAGTTCGTGAATTTCGACCATTTATTTCAAACGGACATTGCGGGAGATCCGACCGTCGGATTCTCCTAAAACCGGAACCGTTGGGTTCGTATCGAAAAGAGCTTTCCAATGAATATTAGAAATTTGAAATCTAACGGTTGGATTTGGAATTATGTCCAAATCAAATTCGAAAAAGGTCGCTGTAAGTGCAGTTCGATGGCCGTTGTTGGAAATCGACTGTACGGGCCTTGATAAAATTATTAAAAATATCTATAATTTGTGTAAAATTATAATATGTGAATTGGAAAGATTTGAGCTGGAAAATTCCACATTTGAAAAGATAAAAATAGATTTTTATCAAAATGAACTAGTTTTGAACTAGAATTGAAATCAATTTATTTTTAAAATAAATAAATTGAATTTGAAAGTGATTTTGAGAATAATCGATAATTTCCAATACGTGGATTGGACTGGAGCTGAATCGAAATTATCTTCGGGATATTTCGATGTTGGATTTCGTGACTATACAAATATTGTTATGGGGATTTGAAAGATATTTTATATCGTTATTTCCAATACGATATTTGTTGGTTTCAGAATTTGATATTGAATATAAGCCGATATATTTTCTATTCAGAGCCTTGTATTTAATATCAAATGTGATTTGGTTTGTCGTGAATCGTGTTTTTGATGACATTGGTTCTTTAACCCAGTTAAAGGCAGGATATTGATTTTTGAAAAGATTAAAACTAAGTGGAGTTTTAATGAATCTTTAATTAGATTAAAAATGTGAATTGATAATTTAAATTATCAAATCTGAAAGGTGATCGAGAATGGAGTACCACCAGTTTTGCTCCAAAGCGATAGTTAAATCTTTAATTAGATTTGAACGTGAAATGGTAATTAAGTTTACCGATAACACCGTGGTGTTAGATGTGGAGTATTACCAGTTTTCTCCATGGGATATATAGGTTGGGATTGGGAAATAAAATAAATAATTACTTCGGTGTGGTTCGTTAATCCCGACTAGTTGAAATGATATCCAAAGGAGGATTAAAGAATAAATTTAGAAGAATTTATCTTGGATAAAATTAATGGGAACCTTTCCCTAAGAATGTGATTTTGTGAATAAAAGAATATTCTGAATTGGAATGAGGCGTTTGTTGTGTTTGTGTAACATTCGTTTATTATATACGTGGGTTATTCAGAAAGGCCGGGTTTATACCCATTCTGAATAATCGATTCGACGAGATGTCGAAGATGAAGACGGTGGTTGAAGACCGGAAGTCTTCACATCGGTTGGGTGATTACTGATGATCTTGATTGGGCTGTACACCCAAGATGAGGGAAACAGTCGGTGATCGTCCAGACGTACTTGGAGATCGATGGATATGCGAGGAAAGTGCCTCCGGTTTCGTTCAGACCCAGAACGGACTTGTAAATGGACTGTGTGTCTGACATTGGATTTTAGTCCGTGTGATTGATCTCTATTAAATATATATCTGTTTGGCGGCGGAGAATTTATTCTCTTGCTTAACGCCCTTCTCTGAGACGTACGAGCTCAGGGGTTATATATTGATGGATATCAAACGCATGGAGTGAATTGCCTGTGTGGCATGCGTAAGTGGCAATTGATCAAGGCTTTTGTTGAAAAGCAAAGTCTTGTGGTTGATGATCAAAGCACGGCCTGTGTGGCATAGCTTTGTGTATAACGTGGATTCGCGAGCCTCACACCTCGGTATGAGTCAAAAACGGGATACGGACCCAAGGAGTGCACGACGTTTCTTTCTAGCTAGGGTGGTGTCAGTGACCTACCAGCCCTGACATTTATATACTTTTCACCTGTGTGGTTGTTGGATACGAGGTGCCTCGGATATAGGTCTGTAAGGACCGGGAAACGTGTGTTCAGGAATAACTAATCCTCAAAAGTAAGAGAGGACCGGCCTTGGAGGTTCCAAAGGATCAGAGTGGGGTCCTGAGGCATTGCTAGAGTGTCTCGAACGCGGAGAGGAGCTTGCCCCTTGCCTCGGCTCATGACGGAAATCCAATTTCCAATACGTGTATTGCGGTTTTAATTGTAGAACTAGTATGGTGACATGATAGATGGTACCCATGCCGCCTATGATTGATATTTATGATGTGAAATTGTTTTGACACTATACACATATAGTAATATCAAAATAATGTGATTTAAACGTATCAAGCATGCTTTGGCTGTTATAAGGGAAAACCCTATCCTCCGGCTTGCGTTACATTGTGTGATGGGACATGGGTCTTATAACAGCTTCATTTTCCTTTATTTAGCATTGCGCTGTTGTTTTATGCACTGGTAGTCTTGGGAGGAAACCCGTTCCGTGTTATACGGCGTGGTCCCTTGATTTACCTTACTTTGAAAACCAATAAAGAATAACTGTTTTAGTTCTCACACCAGTCACATGACTGACCTGGAGTTTATTGTTTTAACCTAAACTCTGGGTGCCCCTATTTTCCGCACGGGCAGCTAGTAGTTTTGGTTTTGCAGATTTATATTCACAGGGTCCTGATATACAGCTGGAACGATGCTCGGAAAGCTCTGTATCCGTGTATCACTTCTAGTTGTGCTTTTGTATTATCTTCCGCTGCTATGTAATTTATTGTAATCTCTGATATTTATCGAATGTAATTTATTCATTTATACTCTGTATATTCTTGTATCTGATGGAATTGTTGTAATAACAATGAAATGTTCTTCCGTATGCGTCCTTTTGTGTGTTGTTCTCAATTCTATCTGTGCTTTCCTTCACGGGGAAGTTCGGGTCGTCTCAGTTAGCCAAATTTTTGAAAATTTGAAAATTCTCAGAAACTGAAAAGTTGGAGAATGGAAGCCAGATCGAACGTAGAGTTGATTGATCAAACCGCTTTCGACTTTGTTCTATTTCGGGGACGAAAAGTTTTAAGTGGGGGAGATTGTAACAACCCGAAAATCTGGGCCAGTTTGAAATTTTTATTTTGGCAATTTTAGCGAAGTTTGAGCATTTAAAATAGAATATTTTAAATAATATCGACAAGAAATTTATTTTGAATAGAATTCGAACATATATATTATATACGTCGTCGTTAGAATATATATAATTATAAATAGAATTGAAAATGACGCGGTTGTTCGATAATTCGATTTCAAACTTCAATTGAGTGTACCAGGTGCAAAACAATCCGGATTTTAGTGAAACCAAAAACATTAGGATCTAATTTAGGATATCTTTCCAACGAATCCGAAAAATCAAATTTTCATAGCGGGAATCAAAAGATATGTCCAGTTGAAAATTCTGAATAGTCGTTATGGAATTCAGGCCCTAAAAAATAGCCATATTGCAAACGACCTCGGATTTCGATGAAACCACTTTTGTTGGGTCGGTGATGTCAAATTATTGCTAGATTCCAAATTTCATAATTTTTTGAATCAATATGTGAGCGTGGGAAAGGAAAACGCGTTTGACCAGTTTCATTTGATTTTAATCGACTGGAAAATGGCCATTTTTCTAACGGTCTCAGAATTCGACGAAACTAGTTTTGTTAGGACCGTATCGTCAATACGAAGCTAGAAAATGTTTTTTTTGTAACTTTTCGGGTTATTATGTGGCCCCGGTAAATTGAAATGCTCGTTCAAATTCAATATATAGAGTTATATGTTGATTTTGACGAAAACTGATCGAAACGGTCGAATCAACCTACGATACATATCCCATTGTGTTCGGAATGAGGGTAATTAGCTATGGACGACAGGCGGTGGGCCTCGTTTACAGGTCGTATGTAAAAGTCAACTTTTTGTAAACAAAATAATAAATAAAAAGAAACTTCCTTTCTCTCTCTCCCCCTTCAAAACCGTTGCCCCCCCCCCCCCCCTTCATAATCGATTTCAGATGAAAAGAGAGCGACGGGTGGGAGCCGCCGCTGCATCGCCCCCCCCCCCTCAATCGCCGCCGCCGCCAGGAGGCACGACGCCTCTGATCTCCCTCCTCCCCTCTCTTCTTCCTCCCTACAGCCGATGCTCGAGACCCCCCCCCCCCCAACCAAATCGCGAAGCCCATCGACCCAGCACCGACAACCAGCGGCCTCCACTCGCCTCCGACCACCTCTGGCCTCCACCAAACCCGACGGTAGTCTTCCCCCTCTCTAGTAGATGGAAAACAGTAAGGTTTATTTAAAACTGATTTTTCTTTGTTAATTTAAACTAATTTTACTTGGTTAATTAGAGTTGATTTTTATCAGCATAAAGAACTAATTTTTATTGGCATAAAGAAATGATTTTTACAAAGTTAAAATAGAAAAGACGATATTTTTAAAAGAGAAAAGACGATATTTTTAAAAGAGAAAAGACGATATTTTTAAAAGTGAAAAGACGATATTTTTAAAAGTGAAAAGACGATATTTTTAAAAGTGAAAAGACGATATTTTTAAAAGAGAAAAGACGATATTTTTAAAAGTGAAAAGACGATATTTTTAAAAGTGAAAAGACGATATTTTTTTAAAGTGAAAAGACGATATTTTTAAAAGTGAAAAGACGGTATTTTTAAAAGTGAAAAGACGATATTTTTAAAAGTGAAAAGACGATATTTTTAAAAGTGAAAAGACGATATTTTTAAATGTGAAAAGACGATATTTTGATATAAGTAGTGATTTTTACTTCGATAAAAATATAATTTTTATAATGTAGAAGGGTTAAAAATATAATTTTCAAACTTGTGAAAGGATAAAAATATGATTTTTACATACATAACAACAATATAAAAATGTGATTTTTATATATTGAATAGCGAAATAAAAATTCGATTTTTATATATTGAATAGCGAAATAAAAATTCGATTTTTATATATTGAATAGCAAAGTAAAAATTCAATTTTTATATATTGAATAGCGAAGTAAAAATTCGATTTTTATATATTGAATAGCAAAGTAAAAATTCGATTTTTACATATGTAGTGGCTACAGGCAACGAAAGTGACAAAAGGCGAAAATGACGAAGACTTCTATATTTGAAGTGGCGTGGAGTTGGAATAGCTATCGGTGAGAATTTCTCACTATTGAATTTCTTTTTCCAGTTATATATATATGTATACTAGGATGCAGACGGTGTTTATTAGCACCTGACACCCGTCATCCACAGACCATGGATGGCTTGTTTGTTTGATTGATTTGTTGTGAAATTTGTTGGTGTTGTTGATGTGAAATCGATAATATATATTCATGTGTTGAAAGGAAATAAAATATTTATATAGTTAAAAATATTTTATCGTTAAAAATATAAATTTTAACGTGAAAGTGAATAAATAAATATTTATAAACAAATCGGCCGATTTGTTTATATACACTGATTTGACTGATATTGATTGGGTCGATAAATTTTACACATCTCCCAACTGCACAAATAAAATCTGTGTTTGATTGTTTGAAACCCCACACGGGTATTGGGATAAAATACGGCATACACCAATCCCAATAATTAGTTGTATGTCGATCGATGGATCGACAGGCTGTTATAAGCGTTCGATATCTATATTTGATGCTTATACAGTGTAGTGCACTTTGGATGATGGTTGATTATTTATCATTGCTATTATATGCCTGTGTTGTATGGAATCCATATGATTAACTTTATATGGTAATTGATTGGGCCTCATTCCAATTTAGAAGATAAAGAATATTAGAAAATCAAGGTTCATGTGTTGACTGTACTCATCCGTTGAGATTAGTCATGTGTTGAACGAAATATTTTAATAATAAAATTTACATCTTTATCATATATAAAATTAGAAACTAACTGGAAAATAGGTAAGATGAGTGGTCTCCTGGATATTAATCCGATGTTGGTTTCGGCCTTCGGGGTTAATATTCAGGGAATCATTCTCTTACTAATTTACGGTTGGAGTCTGACCTAATATCAAGCGATAGATACCGTAATTTTCATAAAATATATTAAATAACAAAAATAGTCACACGTGGACAGTACTCATTCGTTGAGATTAGTCAGGTGTTGACAAGAATAAATATTCATTTGTTGAATAGAATAATAGAATTATTGAAATATATGAAGCCGTGTTGATTAGAGATGCGCTATTTTGACGCGAACGATATTTATATCGATTATATTCATTTTTATAAATTGAATAGATAAAGAAATTCAAATTGAACTGAATAGGTAAAGAAATTTGAATTGAATCGAATAGATAAAGAAATTTGAATTGAATCGAATAGAAAACGAATTTGAATTGAATCGAATAGAAAACGAAATTTGAATTGAATCAAATAGAAAATGAATTTGAATTGAATCGAATAGAAAACGAATTTGAATTGAATCGAATAGAAAACGAATTTGAATTGAATCGAATAGAAAATGAATTTGAATTGAATCGAATAGAAAACCAATTTGAATGGAATCGAATAGAAAATGAATTTGAACTGAATTGAATAGAAAACGAATTTGAACTGAATTGAATTGAAAACGAATTGAATTGAATTCAAAATGAATTGAATTTGATTTGAATAGAAAATGAATTGAATTTGATTTGAATATTAAACGAATTGAATTTGATTTGAATAAAAAACGAATTGAATTCGATTTGAATATAAAACGAATTTGAACTGAATTGAATAGAAAAAATCAATTTGAAATGAATTCAAATTGAATTGAAATTTTAATTGAATTCAAATGAATTTTAAAACAAATGTATATAGAATGAATTCAATTTTGATTTGAATTGAAATGGAAGTTGAAATTGTTTTTGAAACGAATTTAAAACTATTCATAAAATTCGTTTTAAATAGAAATCGACGAAATATATATTATATATATTATATATATATAATATAATGGCCAAAATAGAATGTGCCGCGCCGCGGCAGTTCGCGAATTTTGACCATTAACTTCGAACGGATATTACGGGAGATCCGACCGTCGGATTCTTCTAAACCCAGAACCATTGGGTTCGTATCGAAAAGAGCTTTCTAACGAATATTAGAAATTTGAAATCTAACGGTTGGATTTGGAGATACGTCCAAATCAGATTTGGAAAAGGTCGTTGTAAGTGCAGTTCGATGGTCGTTGATGGAAATCGACTGTACGGGCCTTGATAAAATTATTAAAAATAGTAATAATTTGTGTAAAATCATAAGAAATGATTTGGGAAAAATTAAGATGAAGAACTCCATATTTGAAAAGATAAAAATAGTTTTTTATCGAAATGAACTAATTTTGAACTAAAATTAAAACCCATTTATTTTTAAATAAATAAATTGGATTTGAAATGGATTGTAAATAGAATTGATTTGTGGGTTTATCGTGAAGGGTGTTTTAAATGACACTTGTTCTTTAACCCGATAATAAATAGAATGTGATTTGGGTTTATCGTGAACTGTGTTTTAAATGACATTAGTTCTTTAACCCAGAAAAAGGAGTTTTAATGAATCTGCAATTAGATTGAAATGTGAATTGATAATTTAAATTATCAAATGTAGAAGGTGAGCGAGAACGGAGTATCACCAGTTTTGCTCCAAAGCGATAGTTAAATCTTTAATTAGATTTGAACGTGAAATGGTAATTAATTTTACCGATAACACCGTGGTGTTAGATATGGAGTATTACCAGTTTTGCTTCATGGGATGAATAGCTTGGGATTGGTAAATAAAATAAATAATTACTTCGGAGTGGTTCGCTAATCTCGACTAGTTTGGAAAAACCATAATTTGGTTTGAAATGACATCCAAAGGAAGATTAAAGGATAAATTTTAAAGAATTTATCTTGGATAAAATTAATCGGAACCTTTCCCTAAGAATATGAAATTTAGAAACTGGCTATAGGTTAGTTAAGAAGAATGGTTTCCTGGATATTGATCTGATGTTGGTTTCGGCCTTCGGGTTTAATATTTGGGGAATTGTTCTCTTGGTAATTTACGATTAGTGACTAATGAATTGGAATGAGGCATATGTTGTGGGTGTGTAACATTTGTTTTTAATATACGCGGGTTGTTCGGAAAGACCGGGTTTATACCCATTCCGAATAACCGATTCGACGATAAGTCGAAGATGAAGACGGTGGTCGAAGACCAGAAGTCTTCACATCGTTTGGGTGATTACTGATGATGTTGACTGGGCTGTACACCCAAGATGAGGGAATCAGTTGGTGGTTGTCTAGACGTACCTCGAGATCGATGGATATGCGAGGAAAGTGCCTCCAATTTCGTTCAGACCCAGAACGAACTTGTAAATGGATTGTGTGTCTGACATTGGATTTTATTCTGTGTTGATTGATTTCTGTTAAATATATATCTGTTTGGCGGCAGAGAATTTATTCTCTTGCTTAACGCCCTTCTCTGAGACGTACGAGCTTAGAGGTTATATATTGATAGATATCAATCGCATGGCATGAATTTCCTGTGTGACATGCTGAGTTGCATGGATCAAGGCTTCTGTTGAAAAGCAAAGTCTTGTGGTTGATGATCAAAGCACGGCCTACGTGACAGCTTTGTGTATAACATGAATTCGCGAGCCTCACACCTCGGTATGAGTTAAAAACGGGATAAGGACTGCAGGGAGAGCACGACGTTTCTTTCTAGATTTGGTGGTGTCAGTGACTTACCAGCCCTGACATTTATATACTTTTCACCTATGTGGTTGTTGGATGAGGCGCCTCGATTTTAGGTCTATAAGGACCGGGAAACGTGTGTTCAGGAAATGCTAATCCTCAAATGTAAGAGAGGACCGACCCTGAAGCATCCAGGGGTTACCCAGAGTGTGTAGTCCCGAGGCATTTGCTAGAGTGTCTCGAAGCGGAGAGGAGCTTGCCCCTTGCCTCAACTCATGACGGAAATCCAATTTCCAATAAATGCATTTCGGTTTTATTTGTAGAGCCTAGTATGGCGACATGATAGATGGTACCCATGCCGCCTAGGATTGATATTTATGATTGAAAATGTTTTGACACTATACACTTATTATAGTATCAAATGATTTGTTTTAAATGTACCAAGCATGTTTGGCTATTATAAGGTAAAACCCTATCCTCCGGCTTGCGTTGCATTGTGTGATGGGACCTGGGTCTTATAATAGCTTCATTTTTCGAAAAAGCATTGCGCTGTTTATTCTTTGCACTGGTATTCTTGGGAGGAAACCCGTTCCATGATATACGGCGTGGTCCCTTGAATTACCCTCTTTTAAAGTAAAGTTTTAAATAACTGTTTTAGTTCTCACACCAGTCACATGACTGACCTGGAGTTTATTGTTTTAACCTAAACTCTGGGTGCCCCTATTTTCCGCACGGGCAGCTAGTAGTTTTGGTTTTGCAGATTTATATTCACAGGTTCCTGGTTTACAGCTGGAATGATATCCGGAAAGCTCTGTATCCGTATATCACCTTCAATTGTGTTTTATATTGTTTTTCCGCTGCTATGTAATTTATTGTAATCTCTGATATTTATCGAATGTAATTTATTCATTTATACTCTGTATATTCTTGTATCTGATGGAATTGTTGTAATAACAATGAAATGTTCTTCCGTCTGCGTTCATTTGTGTGTTGTTCTCAAAGTATCCGCTCTTTCCTTCACGGGGAAGTAACGGGTTCTTACATTAACTATCGAAGAAAAATAAACAAACATTCCAACCATCAAACAAATCACTGGGCCATTAATTGATATTTCATTAATTAAATTACTTCTCTATTTCCTTATCAATATTTGTTAACACGATATTTCCAATTATCATCTTGGCCTTTTCGCTATTTGGAAAATGTTTCTATATCTCGCCTTCTTTTATTTTCTGTATTTAGAAAATATATTCTATTTGCAATTGAAAACAATTTCAATCACTTATCTCTTTCCCGACTACTTTAATTATACTTAGGAAATATTTACTCTTATACTTCCAAAATTCCACTACTTAGGTTAAAACAAATGTTGTGTAAAACATCGTTACAACAACCCAAAATATTTTATTCAACTAAATCTTATTCAAACACTTCTCTTCGAGACTGGATCTTGCTATTTATCAATTAAAAATGAAATCAATCAAGTTGGGGTATTATTACCTCTCAGACCTTGACTGAAAACTTCCTTAACTTCAAAACAGTCAAAACCACTTACCTCGAATAATCAACATTATAAAAACTAATTATTCATTTTTAAAACACGTATACACTTCTCTTTCTATTACCAGACTATCGACTTCCCTTTTGTTTATAATATTCTATTTTAAATTCGTTTCCTTATCGAATTCAATATATATTGATATATAGAATTCTAATTATCAAATTATCTTAAAAATATTCTAACTCCTTAAATTTCCAAAAAATTTCGTCATAACCTCCTTTGTACCAGGAGTATCGGGAAAATCCTCAAACCGCCACACAGGCCTTTCCAACCCAAAAGAAAAAGAAAAAACCAAGCGCATTGCCGATACGGCGCATAAAATCTCATATGGAATTTAAACGTGTACCTTCTTGTCGGGCACATAAATTAAAATCTTCATATACTTCATCCCATACCTGTCTAACACATGTTCACCTGTTTCAATTCAATTCAACTCAATCCATTCGTTTGAATTCAGTTTCGCCCATTTATTCTTTAATTAACTTCTTAGCCTGTTTCACTTGTTATTCGAACGTATCACGTTCAAATATAAACTAATTTATTTTCAAAACAATTGAATACCATTTCAAATTCAAGTTTCATATTCGATTTCGAATATAAATTTACAAACCCTTTTTTTTACTGATCCAAAGTACAATTTCGATTTAAAATTCCATTAACTAATTTTTCCTTACATTAGTTAATTCTACTCAACAATTTAATATTTGGTTTGATTTTGTTTCAAAAATCATTTCATTACTTCACTCGAGCTCAGATATTATTTATAACTCAAATCTGGATTTTTCCTAAATGAAATTCAGATTTTATTTGCTCAAAATCATTTTATTTATTTAAACAAACCGTTATGGATTTATAATGGTTCTAGCACTGTTTTTCTGAAAATTTGATTTTGACATAACTCAAAATCTATTCGACGAAACCTAGATTTTTCTTCTCCATTAGAAAACTATTATCAAATCTGTCCTGACGTTTCTTGTTTCAAAGAATTCCGACTTTAATTGAGTTCTGTATACTCAATTGAGGTTCGTAACGACAATTTACGAACTACCGCACTGCGGCGAGTTCGTTTTAATTATATTTTTATATATAAAAACTTTTAAACTTCGTTTAAATAAATTCATCTCTATTCTAATATACATATATATATATATATATATATATATATATATCAAATCCTTTTTTCCCAATTCAACATAATATTTCCTATCTATTTCACTTCTATTTGAAATTCTATTTCGAATTTTATTTTGAAATTCTATTTCAATTCTATTTCAATTCTATTTCAATTCTATTTCAAATTCTATACTCAAATTCCATTTGAATTTCTATATTCAAATTCTATACTCAAATTCCATTTGAATTCTCTTATTCAAATTCTCATTTTTAAATTCGTATTTGAATTTAAACATTTAAATTATCAATGATAAGTTTCAACCTTTCTTTATAACATCATTTAATTTACTTGTTTATATTTTTAAACAAGTCTTGGTTTCAAATTCATTTTTTAAATTAAATTCTATTTTGGAAAATTAAATCTCCCATTTTCTAAATTCACACCTGTGTTTATATTTTCTAAATTATCCAATGCTAACTCCTTTTACTTCATTTACAAACTTTGGTTACAAAGGAGCTACTTATAAACTTCGTTTATAATGAACTACTTGTTTTATTTTTCAAAACAAGTTTATATTTCAAATCTATTTAAAATTTAAAATTTATATTTTAGAAAAATAGAGTTTCCCTTTAAATCTCAATATCCTTTTCATGATATTTTTAAATATCAACATTTTGGCCTAGTGATATTTAAAAACCAAACAACCAATTATTTATTTCAGGTTTTCTAACACATCATATATGATAGTATATATGCAAACAAATAAACAAACAAATAATATATTTTTGAGGAATCCAGTCGGATTCCTCCAACCTGTTTTCCTGCATCCACATACGTTAGTCGACATAGTAATACCCATCCTGCTTCGAGGAAGGATATCGCGGGATGAAGGTCATCCACTAATATATATTTGTGGGGCGTATAGGGAAATCATCCGCTATGAAACTGCGGGCATCCGCTAATGAGACTGCGGGAACAATCCAATCATCTACCGAATATATATATAATAGTCAACCCTAAATAACTAATATATTTAAATCAACCAGAAAGCATTCAAACCAGCAACAACAATTATTTTTACCGAATAAAAATAATTCTAAATAACAGGTGAGTGAGATTTACACACCTTGGTTTTATTTACAGAATATCTTGTTAAATCCCAAATCGTCTCGGCTATGAATTATCTTGAATAAATCTATACCTACGATTTATTTGATTTTAAATATTGATTAAATATTTACTTATTTAATTAAACTATTAATCATAATTTTAATAATTATCCTATGTAATTTAAATTCCGAAATAAAGTATAACTTATTAACTCGCTTAATCCATCTTCTGCTATTCTCACTTATGTACACTACTGAAATCATTCCATGACCAGCCCCTTATGTAGCGACTCGGTGCTTCTGTCTCTCCTTTCTGCTATGTTTTCCATTTACAAAGTACACTAACTTCACTCTCAAACACCAAAACTCGACCTCTTTTCTATCATGTCCACCTCCAAAACAACTTCACAAGGACCTTCTTTAACCACTCAGCCTTGGATCAACTCCAATCGCATATTTGCGTTCCACCAGAAATCCCTTTTGAAATGCATCTGGCTGTTCGAATATACGCCAGCTCAATCATTCAGATACTCCACTCTCGTTCCTCTAATCATCGAACCCAAACTTGAGTTCCAAAAATCGCAGTTCCTGGTTCCCCTAGATCGCGCTCAACGGGACTCCTCTACAACTCTAGAAAACCACTACAGTACTCAACACAAACCCACGAATCCACTGTGATTATGAGTGATGAGCTTCAGGAAATACAGGTTTAAATCGCGAATTCATTCACGAGCATCACTAACGAGCTTTAGCGAGTCACCTGGCTTCAACCGCGACGAGAAATGAAATCGTGATTTCCTTTTTCCCGATCCCTAGGTCTCGTTGTTCAAAGGTCGAACTCCCTCAGCTAGTGAGCTAAAACTCCTAATCATACGAAAGTAATTCAACCCAAAAGGGGATTTTTATTTTACAGTGTAATTTGATTTCGCGATTGGGAAAAAGAAGAAGACACAGATGAAATATTTGGTTTAAGAAATGAGGAAATTAACGAATGCATTGGCCAATTTATTTCATTTGCAGAAGCTTTGCAAAAATAAAGGAAATGAATTTTGTGATAATACAGGGATCAGCCATTTTAGTTTCTTTCAGAAACATACGAACGAAGGCAAGAAAAATAGCAAAGGAAAGGAGTGGATATCGCAGCTTTATAGAAGAGGCAAACTTAGGAACGAAGGATTAGGTATGTAGAGCTACCACATTTAGGTCGGCTTTAAGCTACGAATAAGGTACAAGCGTATTAAATTCGTTTTGAATTTAAATTAATACGATGTGATTACGATTTGATTTCGATTCGATTTCGAGCTTATCTGCTTAAATTTTATAATAATATATTTCGGGGTTCTGAACTCCAAATGAAACACAACAACTAACATTTCTAGCGTCATACCACTGTTCTGAACACACTGGGACATGTTTCGAAGTTCAGTTCGATCATATGAGGAAGATATTAATTTAAATCTATATAAATTAAATTCAAAATAAGTTGTTCTTAGACAATAAATTATTATCATTGCTTTTATATTCAAACAGAACTGACACTGATTATCTGAATCATTTCTATTCAGTTTTAACTTCGATTTCATTATATTTCGTATTATGATAATTTAATATATTCGATATTAAATAGAAATCGATTTTTAAATCGATAACTAAATATAAAAATTTATTTATATTATCAAATCAATAGTTAAAATCAATATTAAATATTCAAAATTAATCTCGCCAAAAATCTGGGTCGTTACAGGTACGGCCGGACCGGTTCGGATGGGGAGAGTGGGCGACCTCAACATCATTAGATCAGCTCGGATCGGGGTATTCTGTTCAGTTCAGACCTTCCTGACCGGAGCGGCCTGCTCCAGAGTCTTGACCACGCGACCTCGTCACGACCATTGTTTGCTGATCTTCGTTAACTTCATTCTCTCGATTACTTTGGATTTCTTTTCCTTTTCCTTTGGCCATAATCTCCAATTCTTCAGTGATCAACCAATAGGTAATTAAAGATGTCGAAAACAGAGGATTAACTTCTTTGAACTTGAAGGTCCAAATAGTAAAATGTTTATCCCAAAATGCGGAGAATTCAAAAACTCTCAATGAAAGCACCAAAATGTTAGATCCGAAATTGGCACTGACACCTAGACTAGTAATGATTCTAATGAAATCAAAAACGAAGAAAACACACAATTTATAGTGGTTCGACGTTAAATAGCCTACGTGCACTTTCTACTCTTTGAATTGATGATTTGAATGCAAGTACAACAATAATTCTCACTCAATAATCACTCATACAATGTATTGATTCACTCAATTTCCTCCACAATATGCTTCAAAAGGTGATTGTAATCTGAATAAGTTGATGAAATTCGGATAGCAAAGGAATTTGAGTTCTGAAAATGCAAAAAGATCCTTCCAAATGTGCCTTGATGGTGTATTTATAGGTGGAAAGTGTTCCTAAAACGGTTTCGGTTTGGATCCACGTAGCGTACATCCCACTTCTATTGGGTCCGAATCTCATAAGATGGTGCCAGCACATTGAGTTAGTGGGTTAATGTGGGAGCATGACCATCTAACCGCTCCGAGTCTTCAGGGAACGTGGTTATAAATGCAGTGGCTTCAGTTACCTGGGTTCGGATCGGATCGGATGGAAGGATGGAGTGGTGGATCGAGTATGCAAAGAGAAGGGAGCGGATCGGATTTCACTGTTCCAATCCGATTCTTGCCCCCTTTGTCTTTTGCTTCACAACATCTTGGCTTGACAACTGGGATCCGATCCGATCTTCCAAGGGGTGTATCTCTTGGTCAACATTCTTCACTTAATCGATCTCTTAATTTTGCCTAGCCTAGTTCACAAAGTAGGCTAACAAAGACATAAATCTTATCTATAACTAGGTTAAAAAAAATCAATGTCATTTAAAAACATTATTCACGAAAAACCCAAAATCATATTCCAAAATATGGAATTTTCACAGAAATCAAATCAATATATAATCGATATAAATTTCGATATCAGACTAATAATATAAATGGAATAACGGCAAATCCTTTTAAATTCCATATATAGTAACATTCTTCTTTTACAGAAGTCTATCTCAATTATTATCAAATTGAATTTCCACTCAATTCCAATTTAATATATTAAATTGGAAAACTTGGCTTTGGAAAATTTCTTTTTAAATCTTTAATAAAAAGATTTATAAATTCTAATCGTATTTTCACTGTTAATTGGGTTAAAGAACAAATGTCGTTTAAAAACATAGTTCACGATAAACCCAATTCACATATCAATTATTCCAATTAATAAGTATAATTTGAAACACTAATAATCTTGGTTAAAAGATTTACTCTTTCATACAAGGTTTAAGAACAGTGTTATTTAAGACACCATCCATGACAATCGAAAATCCAATTTCTTTATTTCAATATCTTTTAAAAAATATTCTTTATTTAAAAGAAATTCTTTGTTTAAATTATTCTTTATATAAAAGATATTCTTAATCGGAAAGCGACTCAATCATTTACCATATCACCTTGGTTATATGGATTTCATGCATCGTATGCAAATGACAACAATTGATAAATAATCATCAAACCATCCATTCAATATCCAGATTGAAGTTCACAATTGTGTGAGCATTTAAATGAAATAATAACGCTCATCGCAGCCTGTCATTTTGTCGATGGACATACAAATAAACATTGGGACTAATGTATATCAATTATCATCCCAATACTCGTCTAGGGTTTTCAGCCAACAATAGTACATATAAATAAATAATTGGTTAATGAATTTAACCAATTTTAATACTACCAACATGTTGATAATGATGGACAAAACATGATATTTTATTCCTAATGTCGAAATAAAATATATTTGACTCGTATAATTTTTTTATACATTTCTAATATCTAATAGAATGTAATTTATTTATATGACATTATTATGGATGACAAATAAAAGATAATTTTCATTATACTTTATTTGTATGTAATTATTCTTAATTTTAACACATAAAAGAAATAATCTCATTCGTACATGCTTTTCAATGTATAACCTAACACCTAAAAATGTTTATTTTAAATTGCATACAAATTCTAATGTATGCATTAACAGATCAAAATGTCACTTTAACTCACTTATACATTCTAATGTAAGTTTGACCAATAATATGATTCTTATATTTGAATATAAATTCTAATGTAAGTTTGCAAAATAAAATTGATTTTTAAATTTGCATATAAATTCTATTGTATGCTATGCAAATAAAAATGATTATTATATTTGCATATAAATTCTATTGTATGTTATGCAAATAAAAATGATTATTATATTTGCTTAAAAATTCTATCTCAACAAAACGTATAAGAAGTTCCATTTTGCTGGCCATCCTATTTTACTAAAATGAATATATATTTTTATAACACAAACCTATTTAACAAAATACTATTTGTGTTTAACTCTTTTATTTAACCCCAAAATGTGATTTTTGTGTTATTTCAAATCTAATTAACAAAAATATAATTTTTGTTTTCAACAATCATATTTAACAAAATGTAATTTTTGTTTCATATAACAAAAGTAAAATTTTTTGATAGAAACTATTATTTTGGGTCAACTAAGCTATTTGTCCAAAAATGTGCATTTTGACAAAAATATATGGTTTGCTTTAACTAATCTATTTTGACGAAAATGAATATTTTGACAAAATGTATATTTTGATCTAACTACTTTATTTCAACAAAACAACAAAGATAATGACTTTGTTTTGTTGATAAATCTAATTCAATAAAACAAATATAAGTGATGTTTTTGTTTTGTCAACAATTCTAGTTCAATAGAACAAATGAAAGTAACATATTGGTTTTGTCAAATCTAATGCGACAAAAATGATAATGTTTTGTTTTAAACCATTATAGTTTGACAAAAGTGACCAACTTGTTTTAACTATGATAATTTTGACAAAAGCGACAAAAGGGATTTCAACTATGTAAATTGATAATGGTGATAAATTGGGTTTAACTACTTTAATTTGATAAAAGTGAACGTTTTTGCTTCCTTCATTTTAAGTGACACAAAAATGAATATTTTGTCTCGTACCTTTAAAATGACAAAAATGAATACATTTGTCTTAATCTTTTAAAATGACAAAATTGAATAATTCTTAAATGATAAAAATGTATCTTTTTTATCAATCATTTTTAATGATTAAAAATGCCTCATTCTTGTTTAACAAAATGCATCTTTTTGTATCGCAATAAAATGACAAGTAAAACTTATCTTTCTCTTTACTCTTTTTATTGAAGCTAAGATGACACAAAGGATATGCCTTTTTTACCTCTAAAAACATTTTGTTGCGACAATAAAAACATTTTATTTAATTTAACAAAGTTACAACAAAGTTGAATTCTCATTATCAAAACCTTTTTATTTTCTCTAATTTAAAAGTAAAAATGATACTTTTAATCCTATTCTTTTATTTACATCTAAATTGTAAATAAAAATGTAACTTCTTAAACATTGCTTTTATTTGCTTCTAAATGCAAATAAAAATGTAACATTTTAATTCTTGATTTATTTGCATCAAAGAATGCAAATAAAAATACAACTTTTAATTTCACGTTTATTTGCATCAAAGAATGCAAATAAAAATTCAACTTTGAATTCCATGGTTTACATGTTTTAACAAAAATGACAAATTTTATTTCGTATAAAATGACGACAGAAATGTTACCTTCAACTTCCTTATTTTATTGCATAAAAATGTAAATAAAAATGCATCTTTAAAATCTATTCTTTTAATTACAATATATTTCTTTTATATCAATTCTTTTCATTATAACTAACTTGACAACAAAAATGTTGTTTTAAATCTATTCTTCCTAATGAAAAACATATTACATAAAAAGGTAATATTTTAATCCTACTATTTTTAATGAAAGCATATTACAAAAAAAAAAATCTTTTAAATTTCAATCTTTTGATTAGAACAGATTATCAATAAAAATGTAATTTTTAATGCTTGATCTTTTTATTGAAACTAACTACATTAAAAATATAGTCTTTTACTTCTACTTTTTTTATTGTGACAAATTTACAATAAAAATATAATCTTTTATTTCACTGACATATTTACAAAAAATGTTATTTTTATTTCAATTGACATGTTTTGACCAAAAATGTCATTTTTGTTTCAATCGACATGTTTTGACCAAAAATGTCATTTTTATGTACTCCTTTTTAAAGTAATAATCTTAACAAAATGAAATATTTATTTTAATATAATAATCTTACAAAGATGACATTTTTAAATAAAATGACCTTACTGACATTACGTACCAAAAATAAAATTTTCTTCTATTCAAATATTTTAAACAAAAATGTTATTTTATTCCAATCAAACATTTCATACAAAAATGTTATTTTATTCTAATCAAACATTTCATACAAAAATGTTATTTTTCTAATCAAACATTTCATACAAAAATGAAAAGATGACTTTTTCTGTTAATCTAATTCTAATGTTCATGTATCCAATAAAGATTATATTTTTTATAATAAAAGCAAATCAGTATTCATGGATCTAAATAAAAGTCATAGATCCAAAATAAAGAAGATAGATCTAAATAAAAGAAGAACAATTTCATGTTCATGGATTAGAGTAGAAGGAGGACTCTATTATGAATTAAATCAATATAGATCTAAAATAAAAATACGATTTTTATTTCAGATCTAGATCTTAACAACACATACATCACAATCAACCTGATCCACAAGCAACAAATAGAACATTACACATCGCAGATCTGAATTAATTATCATACAAGCATGCATTTTAAATAACGGGAGATAAATAATTGTAACTATTTATAAATATAGAAATCTCACAGTACTTTTATTTAGATTCGAAATTTGGCCAAAATTGGATCCGCTCAGAATCAGTCCTACTCAGTTCAGAAGCGTAGATCTTGGAAAGACGATCCCAACGCAAGTCGTTTCGTTGAATTCTAATTTGAAATGAACAAGTTACGAAGATTCGAACATTGAAGAAATTAACGATATAATTTATTTATTAATCAACCTAATTAAAACCTTTAATCCCTCTTCATCTTACTCCTTCTTCTCGATAAACCGAACCACCGTAACCCAACACAGTCGCTTCCTCCTCTTCAATTCGCACGCCACACCATGCTACCAGATTTCGATCCAAGGCCGCCTTGTCGAAGGCCAACCCGAAAGCGCCCGCCACCGTGAGTGGGGCATAACTCGCACGCACTTCGAGGTTCAAAAAGGGGCTCAAACGGCTAAGGTTTAGGGCAAAAAATCGAGCACCACGATCCGTTAAATCCGATCTTATCCATACAGTTTCAAAGAGCTTAGAAATCTCTTCGATTTTTGCCTTGGATTCATGTTGAAAAACGATGTGGATTGGGATATATTAAGGATTGGATTTGGGAGCGCCATGGCCATTCAAAATGGTTTAAGCGGCGGCTGTATAAGGCTTCTAGGGTTTTGTAACACCCCGAATTTTAGTTAATACTAAGATTCACTAATTATAGGACAAATAATCTCAGGTGCGGGAATTGGGGGTAACGGGCTGCGTCATTGCGTTCGTCTCGGAAAAATACGCGAAATAGAGTCCGAGTTTTCCAAAATCGGAGTCCGTATGGCCCAGTTAAGGCCCAATGAAGTTTGCAGAAAAATTAAAGCTTAAAACAGATTTAATAATTTAAAACCAGATTTTAAAATAGAGCAAGCGGGGCCAGGCGGGAAGATTCCCGCCCTACCCATGTCGACAGGGCTGTCGACAGGCCTGTCGACATGGGTGTCGACTTGCCTGTCGACTTGCCTGTCGACAGGGGGGCGACGCCCAGTAAAACTGGGTGCACCAGTTTAGGTTCTTGGGCTGGCTTGGAGGGCTGGTTCTGGAAGCTTCTTGGATCTGACGGGTCTAAACCAATCTAGGGTTAATCTAAGGGTCTAAAATGCAACCTAATCCTATAAATAAGACCCTAACCCTATCCTAATTCATTCATAATTAGATCTTGTAACTAAACTATGGCAAAATGAAACTTGATCATGGCCACCACAAATCAATGAAGAGGAAAGCAAGCTAATCAACCTCTCTAATCAACCTCTAATCTCTTCTAAGCATCTTAATCTTCTTCATTTGGAGTGCAAATTGCTAGTTGTGAGTTTCTATCACTTTAACATCAATTGTTAAAGTAAGTAGATTAGGTGTAATGAGACTTATGGTCTTGAATGCGGATTAGTGAGTTTGAATCATTTGTAATGATATGTTACTCTATGTTTTTCTATGTTTATGCATATTGAATAAGTTGGTTTATGCATATTTAATAAGTTGGTTTATGCATACTTGATAAGTGGATTTATGCATGATTAATAAGTTGGTTTATGTATGTTTAACAAGTGGGTTTATGCATGTTGAGTATATAAGTTTATGCAAGTTTAGTATGATGTATGTTATGTTTACATGATGCTAAATATGCAAGTTGTGGACTATGTGATCATATACATGTTATGCAAGTTCATGAAGATATGCTATGCAAGTTACATGTATGTTAATATGCAAGATATGCTATGAAAGTTACATGTATGTTAATATGCAAGATATGCTATGAAAGTTACATGTATGTTAATATGCAAGATATGCTATGCAAGTTACATGTTTGTTAATATGCAAGTTCATGATGACACATTATGCAAGTTTAAGAGTTAATATGCAAGTATATGGATGCTTATGCAAGTCATGTATATGTTTAAATGCAAGATTTATATGATATGCAAGTTATGCATGTTTATGCAAGTATGTGAATGCTTATGTAAGTATGTGAATGCTTATGCAAGTATGTGAATGCTTATGCAAGTTATGTGTATGCTTAAATGCATGTTTAACATGTTATGCAAGTTATGAGAATGCCTATATGCAAGTTCAACATATTATGCAAGATATGTGTATGATAATATGCAAGCTCATATGCAACATGTTATGCAAATCATGTGTATGATAATATGCAAGTTTGGGTTAAATGTAGTTGGGTTAATATATGCTCATATATGCAAGTTGACATCCTCTTAACCCATGACAAAGTTGTATGCTAAACCCATGATATTTGTGATGATCTTCCCCTTATTTATGTCATGAAAAGAGAACGATTTACGTGGGGAACGATGGGGTTGGTAAATATGTTAATAAAAATATGATTGGGTATGATTAAGCATACCATAAAAATAAATTACCATAAGTGGGAATTTACCTATTGAGTTAGGTCTACCCCATGGGAATTTACCTATTGAGTTAGGTCTACCCATGTTATGGAAAATTTGATATTAATTAGGGATAATTAATATGGGGGTGATTAATTAGGTGTAATTAATCAACTAAGACACGAGGTTGGACCCTTTTGTAGCGGAAGTCTGCCCGGAACCGACCGGCCATCCAGCGGCTACAAATGATTGGCCCAATGTGAGAGGTCTTAGTCATAAATTAAATACATGATTAAAGTAAAGACACGAGGTTAGACCCTTTTGATGACAGAAGTCTGCCCGGAACCAACCGGCATATCCAGCAGTCATAAAAGACGGTCTAATGTGAGAGGTCTTTATGAGGTCATGATCTTAATTAATGAATTAAGAAACACTTAACCATATTAGCATGTAGTGGTACATGAGGGGTTAAGTGGGTGCCTTGGGGTGGCATGATGAGACTAGTGGGTTGTCTTGGGTGGCAATAGAAAAATACGATTAGAATACTTAACCAAAGTAAAACATGTAAATAAAACATGATTAAAGGGTTAAGTAAGTGCCATGGGTGGCATGTGAAAATACGATTAGAATACTTAACCAAAGTGGAACATGTAATTAAAACATGGGTGAAGGGTTAAGTAAGTGCTTTGGGTGGCATGTAGAAATCTAGTGGGTGCCCTAAGTGGCAATTGAAATATGATTGATGACTTAGCCAAAACTTAACATGTAAGTGGGCATGACTATATAAGGGGTTAAGTGGGATGCACTAGATAAAAGTAGCAAGCTTAAGTAGTAGCTTGTGGGGGCCCATTTCAACCAATATCCCAAACGTATCTTTGTGGGCTCGACTCTAGTCGGGTGACGGGACACGCATATTGGGCTTGACTGTAAGAGGCCAAACCGGGTTAGCGGTGGCAACGCGGGACCAACGGGTTTCATATGCGTGTGTGGACCCGGGCTGGTTGGTAAGTCGTTGTTGCATCGTGTAGATATAAAGCCGTGCACTGTTGATATTATCTGGTAGCCACTTTAGGGGAATGATACACCCCAATCGTGGGACCAGCACGGGTATCTACGGTAGGGAGCCGATCGATGGGGAGTAGTGGGTACACCTAATAAAGATAGGGGCAGACGGCACCTATGTAGGGGTACACGAAACTACTGGGTAAGAATTACTGAGTACACCTAGTGGAGATAGGGGCAGACGGCACCTATGTAGTGGGCTAGGAGTACATGAAACTACTGGGGAAAATTTCTAAGTCCTTGGAAGGGATCAACCTTTAAGTAGGAACGACTGGTGTGGTGCAGTTAGTAATTATCCTTGGGTGGGTAGATGCGTCCTTACGGTTATCTTAGTTTATCCTAAGTCTACCAAGCTGCTTAGTGTAGCCATTCATCCCCAGATATTACCGTAGGTCAAGTTTATGTCTTCTCTGGTTACTTTAATGATTGTATTGTTAAAGTTATAGGGCTCACTCAGACTTATGTCTGACCCCGTTGTTTTTATCTTTTTTCCTAACCCTCAGGTCCTACGGTGGATCCTAGAGGCTGTAGAGCTTGATCGGATTGCTGTTCCAGTCTTTAGGAGCTTGGGTAGATGTAAAGCTCCAGTTATCCAGTTATCTTTTCTTTTGTTCTGGCTATTGTATGAGAGAGTGGGATTATGTACTTCTTTATACTTGATGGATATTGTACTTAACTTTTATCATGGTTTTATGATGTAACCAGACATGTTTATTTCCGCTGTTATGAGACGATGTTTTAAAATTTCAAGTACTATTTATATCTGTCTTGTCGTGATTTTTCTGTTCTATATTCACTAAAATACTCCACCGATGCTATGGCATTCCCTTAGTGAGTGACCATAGCGGGCTCGGGGTGTTACAGGTTTAGTGTATTTTGATGGTATTTATATAGTACATTTATATTGTTTAATTATTAAATTCACAGAAAAAGCCCGTAAATTCTAACTAACTTCAATTTTAAGCTAACGAAAGTTGCCCCTAGGCAAATACCCCCGTTCCAGATCCAATGGACTAGGTCCGTGAGCCCAATCGAATGTCTGTGGCCTAAAATCTTTAATTTATTATTTAAATCATTTATTTATTTAATTCTATCGTACATTTTAATTTACCGGGGCCACATACTACCTCTAAAAATTACAAAAAAAATATTTCTATCTATGTTTTGACGATATGGTTCTAACAAGACCAATTTCGTCGAATTCCGAGACCGTTTGAAAAATGGCCATTTTCTAGCCGATCGAATTTGATTGAAATTGACAAAATACATTTTCTTTTGCCACGCTCACATATTAAATCTAAAAATTATGAAAATTGAAACCTAGCAATAATTTGACATTCTGGTTCCAACAAAAGTGGTTTCGTCGAAAATGGAGGTCGTTTGAAAAATGGCAATTTTTAATATTAATATATTTATATATATAAATTCTACAGCGACTATCCTAAATTTTAAACTGGGCATAACTTTTGATTCCTTCTATGGAATTTCGATTTTTCGGATTCGTTGGAAAGATTCGTTGGAAAAATAGATTCTAATATTTTTTTGTTTTACTAAAATCCGATTTATTTTGCATCCTGTACAATCAGTCAAAGTTCAAATTCAAATTTTCAAACTACCGCGCTATTTCTAACTCCTTTTATAATTAAAATAAGTATATTCGTTTTAACTTCGATTAAAATAACTTTTTAGCTGTTATTATTTAAAATAAATTATTTTAACTATTAAATTTTCATTAAAATTTCTAAAATAAAATTTTTAAATTGGTTCCGAATATGCAGGTTGTCACAATGACCCTCCTGGTCAAGGCGGTTCATAACCCTCCTGGTCAAGGTGGTTCGTGACCCTTCTGGTCTAGGCGGTTTGTGACCGTGGTCACCATCGTGAACCGAAACCCTGCAGTTCTTCCAAAGAGCTAATTTCGCCAAACGACAACGTTTTCAACCATTCTAACTTTCCTAGGCAATCACAAAATATACCAAAGTGGTAACATGTAGAATTAGTTAAAAACATCAAAACAATGATTTATTATGTTAATTTAGAACAAACATACACAAAACCATGATTTTCCCCTTGACCATGTGATTTTTCCCTTAACTATCTAACTATAGGATTATCAAACTTAATCCAAATTAACCCAAATTCATACCAGCGACATAAAATATGATTTTAGAATTTTTACATATTTTTCCGGAATTTTTAAATGTATAATTTCGCTAATTATCACTAATCACCTCTAATTAGCCATAATTAGTGTATAACATACAAATCACTCACCTTCACAAAAATAAATGTTAGATCTGAAACTTTTACAGATTTGGTTCGGATCCTAATGTGGTGCAGCAGCTCTAACTCTAATTTGGTGTTAATCCGACTTGATTTGATGTAGATTTGATCAATTAGTGATTAGAAAGTGATTAGAGAGAGATTTAGAAGATGGAAGCTATAATTGTGGTTGGAGAAATGTTTATGGCGGATAGAAAAATGAAAGGAGATGATTCTCCAACTCCTTTCAGGCCTCCCATAACCCTAATCCTGAAATGGGTTATGAGCCTAGCTGCTAATCACTTAATTAAGCCCAATTAGGCTGTTTTTCCATCTTCAAATCTTATTTCAGCTATATCTCCTAAACGGTAAGTCCGTTTGACTACTGTGACCACTTTACGGTGTTGGAAACCAAAATTCGAATCCAATGGAAGTGGTTTCAGGTTAAAAATCTTTACCAATCAAAAGTTATAGGCGAATCAAGATTCGCCAATGGAAAAACGGTCATTTAAAATTCGGCAAAAATCGTGAATGTGGGAAATGACCCCAGTAGTCGTTTCCCAAAGTTACACGACCGTATGAATTTGTATGAAAATAAAATAAATATTCTATGATCCTCCAATATGTAGAATGCAGGTCGTTACACACAGTGACAAATACTACATTCGAAGTTGATTAGGAATGATTTCTAGTTAGTTGAAATTCCAAGCAAGATGAAACGCCTGATTCTTTTATTCGATAGTTTATCGTTATTCGACGACAAATGACCAAAGTGAGAAAACTCGCTAAGCTTGCCCAACTAATAATTGTATGAACGTATTTTAGAGTTGATAAATGATTATTTAGTGTTGTGTGATGAATATTTGGATGAATTGATATACTACTATAAAATTGTTGCTACTATATATATATATATACATATATATAATTGTATATATAGGATTGGCAGTTGGATATTCTCGCATATTTTAGCGGATGAGACCCTATGCACCCCTACATAATAGCGGATGACACCTTATACCGTGATACTCTTTATCTAAGGATGTAGGATAACAGGATGGGGGGAACTGGATTCCTCTGCATAATTGATTTATATTATTATATGATTATTTGATGTTGTGATGGATATGATTAAGGTGAATCATTGTATATGGAGCCATAGTAGTACCGAGCCATTAAGTTAGGTTTCTAAAATTCAAAACGTACTGTTTTTTTTAATTTGAAATTATGAATGATTTTAGAAATTATATATTATATAATTCAGAACTTGACATGATAATTAATATTTTATTTAAAACCGATAATTTATAATCAAATGTAAAGTCGATACAAGGTTAAAAACTTGTTAGATAAATGACAAGAAGTTTTGACATATAAACTGAGTTCATGAATGAAGTCGAATATGATATGGATTTATAAAGTAACTCGATAAACAGATTTGAACCAGCAATAGTATTTATGAATAAAATCAAGATTGATTTAATAAAACGTGTCCAGGTTTTTAAAAAGGAATAATATTCACATTTTAAAGTGGATAATGGTTTAAAAGCAAACATCTTGCAGATTGGAATGGTGATAAAGGAAATTGGTAAGGGTTTGGAAGTGATAAATTCAAAGTTGAATTTAGACTGAAAGTGGAAATTTAGTTGACCTATAATGGTAAATTTATTCTAAAGTTCGGAATGTTAACCGAATAGAACTTATTCGAAAGAGAGTTATATATCGAAATTCGACTATATCGAATCCAGGAAAGTACTATTTACTTGTATTTTATTAAAGATTAATTAATTGTTCATTTATTTATTTAATTATTATTTATTCAAACTAACGAATAAAATTATATTCAAAGTTAATATTTCAGAGCATGGGTTATAAAGATATTTCTAAAATCAATGATTTCCCAAAAAGTACTGGATTCTTAAACTGAATCCGAGAGTTACGGAAGCAATGTTTGTTAAATGTAACGACCCGGAAAATCTGAACCAATTTAAAAATTTTAAATTGGCTAAAATAGTGGATTTTAAATATTTAAAATAAATATTTTAAATAATAATGATGAAAAGTAAGTTTGAATAGAAGTTGAAAATAAATATAATTACTTTGAATTATAAACAAGGCCTGAAATGGCGCGGTAGTTTCAAAATTTGAATTCAAACTTCGACTGACTGTACCGGGTACAAAACAAAACGGATTTGAGTGAAACCAAAAATATTTAAATCTGTTAGTGAATACCTTTCTAACGAATCTGAAAAATCTAAGTTTCATAGCGGAAAGCAAAAGTTATGGCCAAATTAATTTTCAGAAAGGTCGCTATGGAATTTATATAGCCCAAGAAAATGGCCATTTTGCAAACGACCTCGGAATTCGACGAAACCACTTTCGGGTCCGGGATGTTAAACTATTGCTAGGTTTCAAATTTCATAATTTTTGAAGTTAATATGTGAGCGTGGCAAAGGAAAACGTGTTTTGGTCAATTACAATTAAATTGGATCGACCAGAAATGGACCATTTTTCAAACGGTCTTAGAATTTGACGAAACTAGTTTTGTTGGGACCGTATCGTCAAAACATAGCTAGATTTATTTTTCGGGAATTTTTAGAATCAGTTTGTGGCCCTGGAAAATTGAAATGTACGTTCAAATTAAATATTGAATGTTTTATATTTTAATTTGAAGGAAAACTGATTGAAACAGTCGAATGGGCCTACGAAACATATCCCATGTGTTCGGAATGGGGGTAAAACGCTAGGGACGACTGTCGTTGGGTTCGGATTGGAGGTCGTGTTGGAAAACCCCCTTTTAAAAGCTCCCGGCCAATCAGAATTTATATAAAAAAAATTCTCAGAAACCCCTCCCCCACCCCCGATCGACGACGGAAGCCATCTCGTCGCTTCCTGCCATTTTCTGGCGAATCCACGCCGAATTAGCTTGAGCCCTAGTTGAAGTTTTTGAAGAGCTCCTCCTCCTCTCCACATCCATAGCCAGTTCGCCTCCTGCCATCGGCTGTGCGCGGAGATCCGGGCCTCCAAACTCCGACAGTTTAAAGCGCCACCACCGCCTCTTCTCGCCGTCGAGCTACACCGGACCCACATCGATTTGTGCATCTCCTCTCCCTTTACGACGCAGCGCAACCCGATCGTTCTCTCGTTCCTCGGATTTCGTGAAAACTACAAACCTAGTTTTGAACAGGTTTGAAACTATACGACTGTATTTAATTTTAAACTATATAATAGAAGTTTAAAGCGCTACCGTTTTTGATTTCATTGTAAAAATCATATCATTTTACTTTCTTGACGAAATTCAGTGAAACAAGAGACAGTGGACTCGTTGGGACGTCTTCTACATTCTAGAAGACATCGCATATTTTTCTGAGCCTTCTGCTATTTTTGGTGGAGTGGAACCCAATGCGAGATTTCTAAATTATAAATGATATGGAAAACGACAATGTATAAATTGTATAATCGATGTATGAGTTATATAAGCGTTGTACACCTCTTTTATAAGCGTTGTAAAAGTTGTACGTTCGATGTATAAGTTATATATGCGTTGTAAAAATTATATATGTGTTGAAATAGAAGTGAATTGCTATATATATATATATATATACACACACGCCCCTCGTCTACAAACCATGGACGATGTTTATTGGTTGTGATTGGTGTGAAAATTGATTGATAGCGAATGGTTGATTGAAATTGTTTGTGGTTGAAATTGATTGATTGTGGTTGAAAAATACCCGTTTGTGGTTGAGAAATATTTGGTTGAAACCACATAGGATTAGTTTGTGGAAATTAAAAAAAATATACATGCCACCTGCGTGCGAACTAGATGCATGATTCCCCATTGTCAAAAGCTGCGAGGCTTTAAGGTAGAGCGAGGAGCCGTACTAGGGACGGTCCCGGTTTTAACTACCCTGCCGTTATACTGCCGAAATTTTGAATAATATTCATGTGTTAGAATTATTTTCTTGTGTTGAAATTATATTCGTCTGTTGAATAGAAAACCTTCATGTGTTGAATCGAAATTCATTCGTTGAATCATATTCATGTGTTGAATGGTATTCGTGTTTTGAATAAATTGTTTTAACAATAAAAATCACATTTTTACTCTATATATACAAACTATAGAAAACCTTCATATGTTGAATCGAAATTCATTCATTGAATTGAAATTCATGTGTTGAATGGTATTCGTGTTTTAAATATAAAAATCACCTTTTTATCTATATATATAAACTATAGAAAACCTTCATGTGTTGAATCGAAATTCATTCGCTGAATTGAAATTCATGTGTTGAATGGTATTCGTGTTTTAAATATAAAAATCACCTTTATATATATATATATATAAACTATAGAAAACCTTAATGTGTTGAATCAAAATTCATTCGTTGAATTGAAATTCACGTGTTGAATGGTATTCATATTTTGTTGAAATTGTTTTATAATAAAAATCCTATTTTTATCTTCAATATGAACTATATAAAATAATCTTGTTTTGAAATAAATTGTTTTATAATAAAAATCATATTTTTATTACCTATATGAACTATATAAAATAATCGTATTTTGAAATGAATAGTTTTACAATAAAAATCACATTTCTACTGTACATAAGAGTTGTTAAAAATAGTGGAGTGTCGAAGTGAATGTTTGTTGGAAAAAAATATCATTTTTATCAAGTGTATGAAAAGAATATAGCTTTGAAATCGAAGAATCAATATAAATATATAAATAAAATTAAAATATATCGAATAACGAAGCTGCAGTTCATATTTTGAAATCGTGATTTCAAACGATTAATGCAGGAGATCCGACCATCGGATTTTCCCGAAACCGCAACCGTTGGGTTTGCTTTGGAAATATCTTTCCAACGACACCAACTTTGTAAAAATCCAACGGTTGGATTGTCTGGAATGTTTAATTCAAATCTGAAGGAAAACAACGCCAGAATCGATTATATTTATATATATATAAATATAATTATATTAAATCGAATAATGACGCTGTAGTTCGTATTTTGAAATCGAAACTTCCAACGATTGTACCGGGAGATCCGACCGTCGGATTTTCCCGAAACTGTAACCGTTGGATTCATTTTGAAAAGATCTTTCTAATGATGTAAACTTTGTGAAGATCCAACGGTTAGATTTTCAGATATGTGTAAATCAAATCTGAAGAAAAACAGAGCCACGGCCGCATTATGGCCCGAAGCGTCGTTTGAATAAATTGGCTATTTTAAAATAAATAAAAATTGCGATAAATCGTTATAAAATATTATAAACGATATGGATGTGAAATTTAGAAATTAACTGAAGGTTAGCTAAGTCGAATGGTTTCCTGGATTTTGATCTGATGTTGGTTTCGGCCTTCAGGGTTAATATTTGGGAAATCGTTCTCTTACTGATTGACGGTTAGTGACTAATGAATTGAAATGATGCGTATGTAGTGTTTGTGTAGCACGTATTTATTGTATACACGAGTTGATAAGAAAGACCGGGTTTATCCCATTCTGAATAACTGAATCGACGATAAGAAATCGAAGATGAAGACGGTGGTTGAAGACCGGAAATCTTCACCTCGTTTGGATGGTAACTGATGTCCTGATTGGGAGGCATCCCGAAATATGGATAATGAGTGGTGATCATCCAGACGTACGTGTAGATCGATGGGTTTGCAAGGTATATAGTGCCTCCGGTTTCGTTCTGACCCAGAACGGACTTGTAAATGGATTGTGTGTCTGACATTGGAATTTATTATATGTGATTGATAGCCATCAGTTGCACGGTGTGAATTGCCTGTGTGACATGCTAAGATGCAGTGATCAGGGCTTCTGTTGAAAAGAAAAGTCTTGTGATTGATGATCAAAGCACCGCCTGTGTGGCGTAGCTTTGTGTATAACGTGAATTCGCGAGCCTCACACCCCGGTATGAACCAGAAACGGGAGAAGACCTCAGGGAGGGCATGCATTTCTTTCTAGCTAGGAGTTGTGTCAGTGTTTTTACACGGCCTGACATTTTACTTATGTGGATGATGGATAGCGAGGCGCCTCGGATATATCGGTCGATCCGGGACCGATAGAGTCATTCATTGGCTCATTTGCGCCCCATAGGGCGGGGAGACGTATTGTTCAGGCGTTTTAATCCACATCGGTGGACCGGCCCTGTCGCTCCAAGGGTCGATGCGTTCTGATCCTGAGACATGGTAGGCCAGATTGTCTCAAAGTCGGTAAGGACTATCTTTTGCCTTGGTTCATGACGGAAATCCAATTTCCAAATACGTGACTGTGCGTTTTTGATTGTATACCTATATATGGCGACATAGTGGTATGGGGCATTAATGTCGTCTATGATTGATACTTATGATTTGAAATTGTTTCTGAAACATATAAACACTAGTAGTAATATCAAATGCTTTTGTTTTATTCGTATCAAACATATCTTGGCCATTATAAGGTAAAAACTCTATCCTCCGGTTTGCGTTGCATTGTGTGATGGGACTGAGTCTTATAATGGCTTCATTTTTATAAAAAGCATTGCGATGTTTAAAAGAAAAATTTGTTTTTAAAGCACTGGCAATCCAATGGAGTAAACCCGTTCCACGAAAGTGGCGTGGTCCTGTGATTAGCCATATTATAAATGTGTGGAGTAGATTTCTCATACCAGTCCCATGACTGACTCGTAGTTTGTTTCACTTTCAAACACGGGTGCCCCTTTTTCTACACAGGTAGCCTTGTATTCAGGTTTTAGTTGGCTTTCTCTGGATAGCTGGAGCTGAAGATGGATTCTATCGTTTATCTCTTTTTATGTTGTTCAGCTCCTATTGTACATTATGTTTGTTTTTCCGCTGTAGACATATATGTATAGCTGAACTGTATTTGTACTAAGTATGATCCTGTATACTGTGTAACTCCGATGATTACGTTTATCCAGTATATTCCATTGTGCATTACCTGGTGTATTTATTTAATTCTGTTCAGCTGTTATCTGTTTATGTGTTATATTCCAAAGATTACCTTTGTCGCCGTCAGAACGGGGTTCGGGGTCGTCTCATTTGGTATCAGAGCTTTGGTTAAGCTTAGTTCTGGAATATAACATATTAACGAACTAGTCAAAAATAGAACCAGTAGTGTTCTAGGACGAGTAACTCATTACAGATAGGATCAATAATATCCTAGTATGAGTAAAGCAGAATGAAATACACCCCAATAGACACATTTACATTTGAAGTATATGTTTCTATGTTTTAAAATACCTTTGTGACCTGACACTTGAACTGCTATTTGCAGAAGTACTAGAAAATGAGTGTCAGAAATAGAAGGAATGCAGAACCGGATATTGAGGCCCTATTAATCAAGTATCGAAATATGGGTGGAATATCGTTCTCAGGTGAAGAATCTATTATGAAGACACAAGCTTGGATTCGTTCTGCTGAGAAAATCTTTGATGGTTTAAAGTTGAGGGATGACCAGAAAAGATTACTGGCCTCCTGGGCACTCAAAGACGAAGCTTTGTTCTGGTGGGATTCGGTTATTAAGGATAATCCATAAGGTGATATCACCTGGGACAGATTCAAAGTGATTTTCCTGGAAAGATTTACTCCTCCCGAAGCGACTGAGCGATTATGTGATGAATTTTCTTATCTGATTCAAGGAGATATGACCATTCCAGAATATCATAAAAAATTCAATGAACTTTCTCACTTTAGTCCTCATCTGATTCAAGATCCAAAGAGGAAGAATCTGAGATTTATTCATGGCTTACAAAGAAAATATCAGAATAGTGTGATGAGGAATGTGAAGCTTCCTTTTTCTGAAATGATTTATATGGCTTATCAGTATGAAGATCTCGATAGGAAAGGTATGTTGCGAGACGAAGAGGAAATCAGTTCTAGCAGCAAAAGAAAATTCGAAGCTGATAGCCCAGAGACAAGTGTGCAACCTAAGGCAAGTACGAAGGCTAAGGTCAGAAAGAGGCCAAAGGTCGGTCAGAAAAAGGTAAAGGCAGTTGTGTGTCTAAAGTGTGATCAACAAGGTCATTCGATGAGGAACTGCAGATCTTCGAACAAACGAAAGGATGGTGGGTCTAAATCCAAGAAGAATTTTCAGGAGAATAGAAAGTGCAGTCAATGCCGTCGGACTGGCCATCTTGAAAAGGATTGTCGGCTATTTAAGAGATCCAAAGCAGTACATGTAAATGAAGTAGAAGAAGTACCTGCATCTTCGTCTGCTCAAGAAAGGTCTGATGTTTTAGAAGGCACGCTCAATGTCAAGAACATTCCAGTTAAAGTATTGTTTGATACAGGCGCGTCGCGAAGCTTTATTGTAAAGAATGTAGTCAAGAAGTTGGATTTGAAATTGAAGAAGCTCAAAGAACCAATGACTGTCCAAAATCCAGTTGGGGGTTCTCTCGATCTCAGTTGGGTTTGTGGGGTGCCTGTCTCTTTTTCCTGTTATAAGTTCCCTACCATCTCCATCGTCATGAATTTTACTGAATTCGATCTTATATTGGGGTTAGACTGGTTGACCAAATATGAAGCAGAGGTCAGATGTGCCGAGAGAGTTGTTAAGGCAAAGGCCCAATCAGGGAATTATATAACCATACCATGTGAAGGCCCGAATTCAAATAGAAAAGACTTTTGGTCGGCTCTAAATGTTTCTCCTGCTCAAACAGACAATATTCCTGAAGTCACAGAGGATATCCCCGACCTCGTAAAAGATATTCCTGTCGTCAAGAATTATGCGGATGTGTTCGAGGAAGTTGTTTGCTTACCTCCACAGAGGGAAATTGATTTCAAGATCGCTTTGATTCTGAATGCAAGGCCGGTAGTTCACGCTATTCGAAGAATGTCCTTGAAAGAGAAAGAAGAACTTGACAATCAAACACGACAGCTAGTATGGAAGGGTCTGATCAGGCCTAGTTTCTCTGATTGGCGAGCAGCAGTGGTGTTTGTCCCAAAATCAGACGGTACTCTGCGACTATGTGTGGATTATCGCGATTTGAACAAACAGACAATAAAGAACAAATATCCACTGCCACGAATCGATGATTTATTAGATCGTCTGAATGGAGCACAAGTATTTTCAAGGATGGACCTAGCTACAGGCTTCCTTCAGCTTCGAATTGCCGAAGAGTGTGTTCCAATGACAGCATTTAGAGGTCCAGACTTATTCTACGAGTGGTTAGTAATGCCGTTCGGCTTATGTAACGCTCCAGCATACTTCGTCGATTTGATGAATCGAGTGTTCAGAGGGGTTCTGAATAAGTTTGTTCTGGTTTTTATTGACGATATTCTAATCTTCCCTAAATCAAAAGCCGAACATGAAAAGCATTTGGAACAGGTTCTAGAAATTCTGAGAAAGAATGTATTGAAAGCCAAACTGTCCAAATGTATATTCTGGCAAGATGAAGTGAAATTTCTAGGCCATGTCGTATCGAAAGAAGGAATTGCTGTGGATCCAAGTAAAATCACAGCTAGTCAAAACTGGAAGCAGCCTAGCACTCCTACAGAAGTCTGCAGTTTTCTCGGATTGGCTAGTTATTACCGGAAGTTCGTTAAAAACTTTTCGAAGATATCTGGTCATTTAACGAAGCTTACAAAGAAGCACTCAAAATTCAAATGGACTCCAGAATGTGAGGAGGCTTTTGAAGAGCTAAAGTTAAGATTAACGACTGCTCCAGTGTTAACCATTATCGACGGCAATCAGGATTTAAAAGTCTGAACAGATGCCTCTAGAGAAGGCCTTGGCGCAGTTTTAATGCAAAGTGGCCAAGTGATTGCTTATGCTAGCCGTTAGCTGAAGCCGCATGAGAAAAACTACGTAACTCATGATCTTGATTTGTTGGCTATCGTATTCTCTTTGAAAATCTGGAGACACTATCTTCTGGGTGAGAAATTCGAACTGTATACAGTCCATCAGTCACTGAAGTATTTGTTCACCCAGAAAGACTTGAATCTGAGGCAGCAACGTTGGCTGGAGTTCCTTGCAGCATACGATTTTGAGATTCTATACACTCCAGGGAAAGCCAATGTCGTGGCCGATGCGTTAAGCCGAAAGAATGTAATGATCGCCAAAATTATTATTACGACTTCCTTGATTGACAAAATATCTATTCTTCAGAAGGAGGATGACTTTATTAAGGATATGATCAAAAGGATTCAGAAAGGCAAACCTTCGTGTTTTCAAATAGATAATGACGGAATCCTGAGATTTAAAGGAAGGATTTGTGTTCCTGGCATCTCCGAGCTAAAAAGGGAAGTGTTAGACGAGTATCACAAGTCCAAGCTGAGTATCCATCCTGGTGTGGCCAAAATATATAACGATCTCAAGCGAACATTCTGGTGGAAGGCTATGAAAAGAGACCTTTCAATATATGTTAGCCGATGCCCTACTTGCCAGCTAGTCAAGAGCGACCAACAGAAACTGGATGGATTGTTACAACCGCTAGACGTTCCAGGTTGGAAGTGGGAACATATTTCCATGAACTTCATTGATGGTTTGCCCAGAACCAGAAAAGGGAATGACAGTATTAGGGTGATCGTAGATCGCTTCACGAAGACCGCCCATTTCATACCTGTCAGATCAAACAGAACTGCTCTGAGTCTGGCGCAGGTATACTTCAAGGAAATTGTTAGACTACACGGAGTGACGATCAGTATAGTGAGTTATAGAAATCCAATATTCACTAGAAAATTCTGGGAGGCATTTCAAGTAGAGCTGGGAACAAAACTGAACTTGAGCACCGCTTATCATCCTCAGACAAATGGTCAGACTGAGAGGGTGAATCTTATTTTAGAAGATCTATTGCGGGCTTGTGTTCTAGATTTCAGTGGATCATGGGAAGACCATCTGCATTTGGCTGAATTCTCATATAACAACGGCTACCAGGCGAGCCTGACAATGTCGCCATTCAAAGCATTGTATGGTAGACCGTGCCGATCCCCTGCTTGTTGGGTCGAACCCGGTAATAGACTTGTGTTAGGGCCTGATATGATCCGAGAAGCTGCCGACAAAGTCGATTTCGTTAAGAAATGATTACTCGCCGCTCAAAGCCGACAAAAGAGCTATGCCGATAGGAGAAGAAGAGATATATCATTTGCTGTTGGCGACTATGTATATTTGAAAGTATCGCCGATGAGAGGAGTTATCCGGTTCGGTAAAACTGGGAAGTTGGTGCCCAAATTCATTGGTCCGTTTCCTATTCTTGAATGGATCGGAATGCTCGCTTATAGAGTTAAATTGCCTGATTGGTTGCCTGGAGTTCATGATGTATTTCACATATCTCAACTTCGAAAGCACGTTCATGATCCAGACTTGATCGTGGAAGAAGCAGCTCAACAAGATATTGAAATTACTCCAGAATTAGCTGTGAGAAGAGAGCCGCTAAAGATTATCGGCAAAGAAACCAAAGAGCTAAGGAACAAGAAGGTTCACTTAGTCAAAGTGCAATGGAGTGGAGATCCACGAGATTGTACTTGGGAATCCGAGGAGAGCATTCAGAAAGCCTATCCTAAGTGTCGAGTGGATATCTCTGATTGACTCTGGTGCAAGGTACATTTACCATACTTTGCATTACCATTTAGTTCTCTAATTTGTTGTTATTTTCTTTCCATGGATGTGCACTTTTAATTCTATAGTCTAAATGATTTTAAAAGAGTATAGAAATTGATTAGTTATTTTTGAAAAGTTAAAAACAAATTGCTTGTTGTTTGTGTTGTGTGATAGTAAATTAGATTAATTAAATTATTGAAACAATAGTTAATTTAATTAATAAGATAATGAATGGTAGGATTTATTCGATTATCTCACACATTGAACTGATTTAAAAATAGATAGAAATATATACTTGTGCATTACATATGTTTGAACAGGTAAATGGAATAGCTGTTGAGTAAAGAAATTATTTGCGTGCCCGACAAATAAGTAAACCTTAATGAGTTGGATGCGAAATATTATTATATCAACTCCTGTGAATGCCATTGGATGCGAAGTGCTGGTTATTCTGTGTGTAATAATAAATGTCGCCACATGATAATAACAATTAATTTTGAACTACATTACATGGCATACTTCTGGAAGATAGGCATACTTCATCATATACCACATAAGCATTTGGAGCTTGTGTGACGAGGTGGAAGATTTACCATACGAGCGAGAGGCTTGTATGGCGATGACTATATTTTACAGGTTGAACTGATGACTGATATGGACCATATAAAATGTAACGATAAATTGCCAGATTAATAAAAACCCCACACGGGTCTGGAGTTGACAATAATCACGTCTCTTTAGTTATTAGACACGGCACATGGATTATTTATTTCCCACACGGGACGAGGTGACGAGGATTTATCCTCTGGAGCAATTAAAATACACACTCCCTCAGGCTTTGACAGGGTGACGAGAATTTATTCTCTGGAGTTATTATCTATACACGCTCCCCTGTAAACACCATAATATATCACTATAAATATGTGTATGCTTTATAGGATTTATTGGGTACCTAATACGGCTCAATAAATTTCCAAACCTCTCCCCGTACAAAGGAGGTTATGGAGAAATTTTTCGAAAATTCCGGGTGTTAGCCAAATTTTTGAAGAATTTGAAAATTCTCAGAAACTGAAAAGTTGGAGAATGGAAGCCAGATCGAAGTAGAGATTATTAATCAAACCACTTTCGACTTTGTTCCTTTTCGGGGACGAAAAGTATTAAGAGGGGGAGATTGTAACAACCCCGAAAATCTGAACCAATTTAAAATCTTTAAATTGGCTAAAATAGTGGATTTTAAATATTTAAAATAAATATTTTAAATAATAATGATGAAAACTAAGTTTGAATCGAAGTTTAAATTAAATATAATTACTTTGAATTATAAACAAGGCCTGAAATGGCGCGGTAGTTTCAAAATTTGAATTCAAACTTCGACTGACTGTACGGGTGCAAAACAAAACGGATTTGAGTGAAACCCAAAATATTTAAATCTGTTAGTGAATACCTTTCTAACGAAACTGAAAAATCAAAGTTTCATAGCGAAAAGCAAAAGTTATGGCCAAATGAATTTTCAGAAAGGTCGCTATGGAATTTATATAGCCCGAGAAAATGGCCATTTTGCAAATGATCTCGGAATTCGACGAAACCACTTTTGTTGGGTCCGGGATGTTAAACTATTGCTAGGTTTCGGATTTCATAATTTTTGAAGTTAATATGTGAGCATGGCAAAGGAAAACGTATTTTGGTTAATTACATTTAAATAGGATCGACCAGAAATGGGCCATTTTTCAAACGGTCTCAGAATTCGACGAAACTAGTTTGGTTGGGACCGTATCGTCAAAACATAGCTAGATTTATTTTTGGGAATTTTTAGAATCAGTTTGTGGCCCTGGAAAATTGAAATGTACGTTCAAATTAAATATTGAATGTTTTATATTTTAATTTGAAGGAAAACTAACAGAAACAGTCGAATGGGCCTACGAAACATATCCCATTGTGTTCGGAAAGGGGGTAAATCGCTAGGGACGACAGTCGTTGGGTTCGGATTGGAGGTCGTGTTGGAAAAACCCCCTTTTAAAAGCTCCCGGCCAATCAGAATTTATAAAAAAAAATTATTCTCAGAACCCCCCCCCCTTGATCGACGATGGAAGCCATCTCGTCGCTTCCTTCCCATTTTATGGCGAATCCACGCCGAATTAGCTCGAGCCCCAGTTGAAGTTTTTGAAGAGCTCCTCATCCTCTCCACATCCATAGCCAGTTCGCCTCCTGCCATCGCCTGTGCGCAGAGATCCGTGCCTCGAAACTCCGATAGTTTAAAGCGCCGCCGCCGCCTCTTCTCGCCGTCGAGCTACACCGGACCCACCTCGATTTGTGCGTCTCCCCTCCCTCTACGACGCAGCGCAACCAGATCGTCCTCTCGTTCCTCGGATTTCGTGAACACTACAAACCTAGTTTTGAACAGGTTTGAAACTATACGATTGTATTTAATTTTAAACTATATAATAGCAGTTTAAAGCGCAACCATTTTTGATTTCATTGTAAAAATCATATCTTTTTCATTTCTTGACGAAATTTAGTGAAACAAGAGACAGTGGACTCGTGTGGATGTCTTCTACATTCTAGAAGAGATCGTGTATTTTTCTGAGCCTTCTGCTATTTTTGGTGGAGTGGAACCCAATGTGAGATTTCTAAATTATAAACGATATGGAAAACGACGATGTATAAATTATATAATCGATGTATGAGTTATATAAGCGTTGTACACGTCTTGTATAAGCGTTGTATAAGTTGTACGTTTGATGTATAAGTTGTATATGCGTTGTAAAAATTATATATGTGTTGAAATAGAAGTGAAATGCTATATATATATATATATATATATATATATATATATATATATATATATACGCTCCTCGTCCACAAACTATGGACGATATTTATTGGTTGTGATTGGTGTGAAAATTGATTGATAGCGAATGGTTGATTGAAATTGTTTGTGGTTGAAATTGATTGATTGTGGTTGAAAAATACCTGTTTGTGGTTGAGAAATATTTTGTTGAAACCACATAGGATTAGTTTGTGGAAATGAAAAAAATTATACATGCCGCCTACGTGCGAACTAGATGCATGATTCACCATTGTCAAAAGCTGCGAGGCTTTAAGGTAGAGCGAGGAGCCGTACTAGGGATGGTCCTAGTTTTAACTACCCTACCGTTATGCTGCCGAAATTTTGAATAATATTCATGTGTTAGAATTATTTTCCTGTGTTGAAATTATATTCGTCTGTTGAATAGATAACCTTCATGTGTTGAACCGAAATTCATTCGTTGAATCATATTCATGTGTTGAATAGTGTTCGTGTTTTGAATAAATTGTTTTAACAATAAAAATCACGTTTTTACTCTATATATACAAACTATAGAAAACCTTCTTGTGTTGAATCGAAATTCATTCGTTGAATTGAAATTCATGTGTTGAATGGTATTCGTGTTTTAAATATAAAAATCACATTTTTATCTATATATATAAACTATAGAAAACCTTCATGTGTTGAATCGAAATTCATTCGTTGAATTGAAATTCATGTGTTGAATGGTATTCGTGTTTTAAATATAAAAATCACCTTTTTATCTATATATATAAACTATAGAAAACCTTCATGTGTTGAATCGAAATTCATTCGTTGAATTGAAATTCATGTGTTGAATGGTATTCATATTTTGAAGAAATTGTTTTATAATAAAAATACTATTTTTATCATCAATATGAACTATATAAAATAATCTTGTTTTGAAATAAATTGTTTTATAATAAAAATCATATTTTGTAATAACCCGGAAATCTAGGCCAATTTAAAATTTTTATTTTGGCAATTTTAGCGAATTTTGATTATTTATTATGAATTATTTTAAATAATATCGACGAGAAATTTATTTTGAATATAATTCGAACATATATATTATATAGATCGTCGTTAGAATATAAATAATTATTTATATTTATAAAAGGAATTGAAAATGGCGCGGTAGTTCGATAATTCGATTTCAAACTTCAAATGAATGTACCGGGTGCAAAATAAACCGGATTTTAGTGAAACCAAAAATAATAGGATCTAATTGTGAATATCTTTCCAACGAATCCAAAAAATCAAAATTTGATAGAGGGAATCAAAAGATATGCCCAGTTGAAAATCCTGAATAGTCACTATGGAATTCAGGCCCTTAAAAATGAAAATTTTGCAAACGACCTCGGATTTCGACGAAACCACTTTTGTTGGATCCGCGATGTCAAGTTATTGCTATGTTTCAAATTTCTTAATTTTTCGAATCAATATGTGAGCATGGCAAAGGAAAACGCGTTTGACCAGTTTTAGTTGATTTTAATCGACTGGAAATTGGCCATTTTTCAAACGGTCTCAGAATTCGATGAAACTAGTTTCGTTGGGACTGTATTGTCAATACGAAGCTATAAAATATTTTTCGAGAATTTTTAGAGTCCGTATGTGACCCCAGTAAATTGAAATTTACGTTTAAAATTCAATATATAGAGTTATATTTTGATTTTGTTGAAAACTGATCGAAACGGCCAAACAGGCTTACGAAACATGTCCCACTGTGTTCGGAATGGGGGTAATTAGCTAGGGGCGACGGTCGTTGGGTCTCGTTTAGAGATCGAAAAAAAGTCAACTTTGGAGAATTAAATAAAAATATATTATTAACCCTCTCTCTACTTTACACTAAGACCCCCCCCCCCCCCCCCGTTACCTTTTTCTTCAATCAGAAAATCGAATTGTAAAAGAAAGAAAAAACAACGGCTCGAACCCCGTCGCCCCTCTGCCAAGATCGACGCCGCCACCGGGAAGCCGCCTGGCCCCGTCGCCACCTCGTCAGAGCCATCCTCTTCATCTCCGCTAGCCCCCCCTCCGTTCTAAGACCGTACCCTCCCCTGACCAGATCCGAAAGTAAACCCCTCCCAAACCCGAACGGAAACCGCCTGTGCCGCCCCTTAGGGCCCACACCCCGCCTGCCGCGTTCTCTTGCTCCACCCTATGCTCAATTCTAGCCGTAAGCCTTCTGAATTTGTTAATCTTCCTTTATTTACTGTTTTTTTATACTTTATTTATTTATATAACCTTTGTGTTTTAAAAATTGAAAATGAAGTATATATATGTGTTTTAAAATCTGAAAATAAAGTATGGATTTTTACATAAGAAAAGGAATATTCTTTTTAGATATGAAGAATATGATTTCATTGAATTAAAATATGAAGTTAGCGAGGTTAAAAATATAATTTTCATATATTAGAAAGGTTAAAAATATAATTTTTATTATAGTAGAAGAGTAAAAATATGATTTTTATATGATATAGGTATTGAAAATATGATTTTTATATAATAAGGAATATAAAAATATTATCTTTATATATGTAGTGAAATAAAAATTCGATCTTTATATATGAAATAGAAATATAAAAATAATTTTTTTTATATATAGAATGAAGCGTCGAGAATATATATAAAGAAGAAATAAAAATATAATTTTTATTATGTAGAAGAAGTGATAAAAGTATAATTTTTATTTGAACAGCGTGAAAAGGACTGCATAGGAATTTCAACAGAGCCAGATGTTCAGCAGTTCGAAAGCAAAGCACGGCGGAGTGGAACCCTCTGTGAGAATTTCTCACGTTTTAATTTTATTTCTAGTTGAAATATATACTAGGATGCAGACGGTGTTTAGTAACACCCGTCGTCCACAGACCATGGACGGCTTATATGCTTGTTTGTTTGATTTTGATGTGTAGTTGATTGTGTGATGTGATGTGAAATGAAATAAAATATTTTATAGTTGAAAATATTTTATAGCTAAAAATAGAATTTTTAATGTGTATATGAAATAAAATAAAATAAACAAATCGGATGATTTGTTTGTATACACACATTTGACCGATATTGATTGGGACGATAAATTTTACACATCGCCCAACTGCACAAATAAAATTTGTGTTTGATTGTTTGAAACCCCACACGGGTATTGGGGTGATATATGACATACACTAATCCCGATAGTTAGTTGTATGTCGATCGATTGATTGACAGACTGTTATAAGCATTAAATATTTATATTTGATGCTTATACAGTGTAGAATGCACTTTGGATGATGGTTGATTATTCATCGTTGTTATAGTATACATGTGTCGTAGAAAATCCATAGAAATAAAATCTATGGTAATTGATTGGGCTTCATTCCAGTTTTAAATAGAAAAATATGAAAAACAAATATTTGAAAGAGAAATATTTGAAATAGAATATTTGAAAATAGAAATATATAAAGCCGTGTTGATTAGATTGACGCCATTTTGATGTGAACGATATTTATATCGATTTTGTTCATTTTATAATGAATATCGAAAGTGATTTCAAAATCTGACATTTTGAAAAGAATTAGAATTCGAATTGAAAGTGAATAGAAATGAATTCAAATTGAAAGTGAATAGAAATGAATTCGAATTGAAAACGAACTGAAATTGAATTAGAAATCAATTTAAATTGAAATCGATTTGAAATGAATTTTAAACGAATTTATATTGGAATAATCAATTTTGATTTGAAATTGAATATGAAGTTGAAACCGTTTTGAAAATGAATTTATAACGATTTATAAAGAACGTTTTGAATTGAAATCGACGAAGTATATATTATATTTATTATATATATAATATAATGGCCTGAATAGAACGCGCCGCGCCGCGGCAGTTCGCGAATTTCGACCATTGACTTCGAATAGATATTACGGGATATCCGACCGTCGGATTCTCCTGAAACCGGAACCGTTGGGTTCGTATCGAAAAGAGCTTTCTAACGAATACTAGAAATTTGAAATTTAACGGTTGGATTTGGAATTATGTCCAAATCAAATTTGGAAAAGGTCGCCGTAAGTGCAGTTCGATGGCCGTTGATGGAAATGTACTATACGGGCCTTGATAAAATTATTAAAAATAGTAATAATTTATGTAATCATAAGAAATGATTTTGAAGATTTGGGATGAAAAACTCCATATTTGAAAAGATAAAAATAGATTTTTATCAAAATGAACTAGTTTTGAACTAGAATTAAATTTCTATTTATTTTTAAATAAATAAATTTGATTTGAAAAGGGTTTTAAAAGTAACCAGAATTTCCAATAATTGAATTGGAATGGATTTGAATCGAAATTGTCTTTGGATTATTTCGATGTTGGATTTCATGATTATACAGATGTTGTTATGGAAATTTGAAAGATATATATATATATATCATTATTTCCAATACGATATTTGTTAGTCGTAGAATTTGATATTGGTATAAGCCGATATATTTTCTATTCAGAGCCTTGTATTTAATATCAAATGTGATTTGTGTTTGTCGTGAATGGTGTCTTCATTAACACTGTTCTTAAGCCCAGCTGAGGAAAAGATTAAATCTTTTTATTTGGATTTAATGAAGTGTACCAATTAAATAATATTTAATTGGAATTGAATTGATATTGATTTTTGGGTTTATCGTGAACAGTGTTTTAAATAACATTCGTTCTTTAACCCGATAATTAATGAAACATGATTTTGGGTTGTCGTGAACGGTATCTTCAATAATACTGTTCTTAGACCTAAAGGAGTTAAGAAAATCAGAAACTAACTGGTGATTAGTTAAGTTGAATGGTTTCAGAGGTATTGATCTGATGTTGGTTTCGGCCTTCGGGGTTAATACTTAGGGAACTGCTCACTTGCTAATTTACGGTTAGGGACGGATTGAAATGTGATGTGATTTTGGGTTTATCGTGAACCGTGTTTTAAATGACACTGATTCTTTAACCCAGCCACAGATTAAAATAAGTGGAGTTTTAATGAATCTTTAATTAGTTTGAAATGAACGAGGATGGAGTATCACCAGTTTTACTCCAGGCGTTAGTTAAATCTTTAATTAGATTTGAACGTGAAATGGTAATTGAATTTACCGTGGTGTTAGATATGAAGTATTACCAGTTTTACTTCATGGGATGAATAGGTTGGGATTGGGAAATTAAAACAAATGATTACTTCGGTAAGGCTCGTTAATCCCGACTAGTTGAATCGATATTCAAAAGAAGATTAAAGAACAGATTCAAGGAATTTATCTTTGATAAAATTAATGGGAACCTTTCCCTATGAATGTGAAATTTAGAAACTAACCGTCGGTTAGCTAAGCAGAATGGTTTTCTGGATATTGATCTGATGTTGGTTTCGGCCCTCGGGGTTAATATTTGGGGAATTATTCTCTTGTTAATTTACGGTTAGTGACTGATGAATTGGAATGAGGCGTATGTTATGTTTGTGTAACACTTGTTTATTATATACGCGAGTTATTCAGAAAGACTGGGTTTATCCCATTTTGAATAACTGATACGACGATAAGTCGAAGATGAAGACGATGGTCGAAGACCGGAGGTCTTCACGTCATTTGGGTGATTATTGATGATCTTGATAGGGCTGTACACCCAAGAAGATGGAAACAGTTGGTGATCGTCCAGACGTACTTGGAGATCGATGGATAGGCGGGGTACTAGGTGCCTCCGGTTTCATTTAGACCCAGAACGGACTTGTAAATGAACTGTGTGTCTGACATTGGATTTTAGTCTGTGTGATTGATTTCTATTAAATATATATCTGTTTGGCGGCGGGGAATTTATTCTCTTGCTCAACGCCCTTCTCTGAGACGTACGAGCTCAGGGGTTATATATTGATGGATATCAATCGCATGGAGTGAATTGCCTGTGTGGCATTCCTAAGTGGTAATTGATCAAGGCGTCTGTTGAAAAACAAAGTCTTGTGGATCATGATCAAAGAAGGCCTGTGTGGCATAGCTTTGTGTAGCGTTGATTTGCGAGCCTCACACTCCGGTTGTGAAACAAAAATGGGAGAGGACCTCAGGGAGGGCATGTGTTTTTTTCTAGCTAGGGTGGTGTCAGTGACCTAACAGCCTTGACATTTATATACTTTTCACCTGTGTGGTTGTTGCTGTTGCGAGGCGCCTCGGGTTGATCGGACGATCCGGGTCTGATGGAGTCATTCGTTGGCTCATTTACGCCCCAAAGGGCAGGGAAACGTAGTGTTCAGACATAATAATCCACATCGGTGGACCGACCCTGACGATCCAAGGCTTGCCTGCGCGCTTGCCTGAGACATAGGCTAGATTGTCTCGAATCGGTTGAGGACGATCCCTGGCCTCGGTTCATAGATGGAAATCCAATTTCCAAATACGTGATTATGCGGTTTTAATTGTAGAACTAGTATGGCGACATGATATATGGTACCCATGCCGCCTATGATTGATACTTATGATTTGAAGTTGTTTTATACACTATACACTGATAATAGTATCAAATGATTTGTTTTAAAACGTATCAAGCATTCTTTGGCTGTTATAAGGGAAAACCCTATCCCCCGGCTTGCGTTGCATTGTGTGATAGGACCTGGGTCTTATAACAGCTTCATTTTTCTTTATTTAGCATTGCGCTGTTTTTTTATGCACAGGTATTCTAGGGAGGAAACCCGTTCCGTGTTATACGGCGTGGTCCCTTGATTTACCTAACTTTAAAATAAAGATAAATAACTGTTTTAGTTCTCACACCAGTCACATGACTGACCTGGAGTTTATTGTTTTAACCTAAACTCTGGGTGCCCTTATTTTGACACGGGCAGCTAGTAGTTTTGGTTTTGCAGATTTATATTCACAGGATCCTGGTTTACAGCTGGAATGATATCTGGAAAGCTTTGTATCCGTATATCTCTTCTAGTTGTGTATTGTATTATTTTCCGCTGCTATGTATTTAAATGTAATTTAAATCTCTGATATTTCTGCGTAATATTCATTTTTACTCTGTATATTCATGTATTCTGATGGAATTGTTGTAATATACAATGAAATGTTCTTCCGTCTGCGTTCTACTTTGTCGTGTTCTCAAAACAATTCGTTCTTTCTCTTCTCTTTGGAGACCGGGGAAGTTCGGGTCGTTTCATCGTGGTATCAGAGCTTTGGTTTACAAAGCTTAGAGAACAAGGCACCTTAGAACCATACGAAAGAATTCATCAGATATTGGATTAGTAATGTCCAACGAGAATGACTCGTTAGAGATAGGATCAGTAGTATCCTAGAACGAGTGTGAAGAGTATATTTTTAAAATGAAAACAATTTTGGTTTTATAATTTAAATCGTTGTATACGTATTTGAATATTTATTTTATATTGATTAGGACAGTCCAGCATATAAAGATTTTGCATATACGCCTTGCAAACGTGTATTTGAAGTTTTAATATACTGGATAGATATAGAATTACACTCTAGTCGCCCGGGGGTGATTCTGATGATTGATATATCATCATCAGAATTTATATTCGAGTGACGAACGTGTAATATCTATATATTTCCTATTGACTGGTGTGAGAACCAAAAATTAGATAGGCCTATTGTTGTGATTTGCATCAAAAATTTGATTGTTGACTATGTATCAAAGTTATGAATTTCAAAAGCTAATCAACAAATTGATTGATGGTTGTGTTGTTGATTATTGGTTGATTTATTAAATTTTTTAATCATATAGCCAATTGAACCAAATAGTGAACTGTATTGAAATTTGGTCGCATTTGCATGCATATACATGTACTTACATTGAACAGGTCATAGCAAAGAGGCTAGAGCAGAAGAATAAAATTTGTTTGCCCGACAAATAGGTACATGTTTATCATAATTTACAGTTTTGCTTGGGTGATGATGATTTTATGAGCCGATTGGCTAGCCGCTTGGCTTTTTCTTTTTCTTTTTTGAGATCAGAAGGCCTATATGGCAATTTCGGGATTTTCCCGTGCTCCCGGTGCAGGGGAGGTTAGGGCGAAATTTTTCGAAAATTTAGGGTGTTTGCCAAATTTTTGAGAAATTTGAAAAGTTCTTAGAAACTGAAAAGTTGAAGAACTTAAGCCGTAGTCAAATTAATGAAAGTTGAGTTGGTATTTAAAACAACTTTCGGCTTTGTTCCTTTTCGGGGACGAAAAGTTTTAAGTGGGGGAGATTGTCATAACCCGGAAATCTGGGCCAATTTAAAATTTTTATTTTGGCAATTTTAGCGAATTTTGATTATTTATTATGAATTATTTTAAATAATAACAACGAAAAATTTATTTTGTATATAATTCGAACGTATATATTATATAAATCGTCGTTAGAATATAAATAATTATTTATATTTATAAAAGGAATTGGAAATGGCACGGTAGTTCGATAATTCGATTTCAAACTTCAAATGAATGTACCGGGTGCAAAATAAATCGTATTTTAGTGAAACCAAAAATAATAGGATCTAATTGTGAATATCTTTCCAACGAATCCGAAAAATCAAAATTTCATAGCGGGAATCAAAAGATATGCCCAGTTGAAAATCCTGAATAGTTGCTATGGAATTCAGACTCTTAAAAATGGAAATTTTGCAAACGACCTCGGATTTCGACGTAACCACTTTTGTTGGATCCGCGATGCCAAGTTATTGCTAGGTTTCAAATTTCATAATTTTTCGAATCAATATGTGAGTGTGGCGAAGGAAAACGCGTTTGACCAGTTTTAGTTGATTTTAATCGACTGGAAATTGGCCATTTTTCAAACGGTCTCAGATTCGATGAAACTATTTTCGTTGGGACCGTATTGTCAATACGAAGCTAGAAAATATTTTTTGGGAATTTTTAGAGTCCGTATGTGACCCCAGTAAATTGAAATGTATGTTTAAAATTCAATATATATAGTTATATTTTGATTTTGATGAAAACTGATCGAAACGGCCAAACAGGCTTACGAAACATGTCCCATTGTGGTCGGAATGGGGGTAATTAGCTAGGGGCGACGGTCGTTGGGTCTCGTTTAGAGATCGAAAAAAAAAAAAGTCAACTTTGGAGAATTAAATAAAAATATATTATTAACCCTCTCTCTACTTTACACTAAGACCCCCCCCCCCTCCCCCCCCCCCCCGTTACCTTTTTCTTCAATCAGAAAACCAAATTGGAAAAGAAAGAAAAAAACCCAACGCCTCGAACCCCGTCGCCCCTCTGCCAAGATCGACGCCGCCACCCGGAAGCCGCCTGGCCCCGTTGCCACCTCATCAGAGCCATCCTTTTCATCTCCGCTACCCCCCCTCCGTTCTAAGACCGTATCCTCCCCTGACCAGATCCGAAAGTAAACCCCTCCCAAACCCGAACGGAAACCGCCTGCGCCGCACCCTAGGGCCCACACCCCGCCTGCCGCGTTCTCTTGCTCCCGCCTACGCTCGATTCCAGATGTAAGCCTTCTGAATTTGTTAATCTTCCTTTATCTACTATTATTTTTATACTTTATTTATTTATTTATATAACCTTTGTGTTTTAAAAATTGAAAATGAAGTATATATATGTGTTTTAAAATCTGAAAATAAAGTATGGATTTTTACATAAGAAAAGGAATATTCTTTTTAGATATGAAGAATATGATTTCATTGAATTAAAATATGAAGTTAGCGAGGTTAAAAATATAATTTTGATATATTAGAAAGGTTAAAAATATAATTTTTATTATAGTAGAAGAATAAAAATATGATTTTTATATGATATAGGTATTGAAAATATGATTTTTATATAATAAGGAATATAAAAATATTATCTTTATATATGTAGTGAAATAAAAATTCGATCTTTATATATGAAATAGAAATATAAAAATAATTTTTTATATATAGAATGAAGCGTCGAGAATATATATAAAGAAGAAATAAAAATATAATTTTTATTATGTAAAAGAAGTGATAAAAGTATAATTTTTATTTGAACAGCGTGAAAAGGATTGCAAAGGAATTTCAACAGAGCCAGATGTTCAGCAGTTCGAAAGCAAAGCACGACGGAGTGGAACCCTCTGTGAGAATTTCTCACTTTTTAATTTTATTTCTAGTTGAAATATATACTAGGATGCAGACGGTGTTTAGTAGCACCCGACACCCATCGTCCACAGACCATGGACGGCTTGTATGCTTGTTTGTTTGATTTTGATGTGTAGTTGATTGTGTGATGTGAAACGATATAAAATATTTTATAGTTGAAAATATTTTATAGCTAAAAATAGAATTTTTAATGTGTATATGAAATGAAATAAAATAAACAAATCGGATGATTTGTTTGTATACACACATTTGACCGATATTGATTGGGACGATAAATTTTACACATCGCCCAACTGCACAAATAAAATCTGTGTTTGATTGTTTGAAACCCCACATGGGTATTGGGGTGATATATGACATACACTAATCCCGATAGTTAGTTGTATGTCGATCGACTGATTGACAGACTGTTATAAGCGTTAAATATTTATATTTGATGCTTATACAGTGTAGAATGCACTTTGGATGATGGTTGACTATTCATCGTTGTTATAGTATACATGTGTCGTTGAAAATCCATAGAAATGAAATCTATGGTAATTGATTGGGCTTCATTCCAGTTTTAAATAGAAAAATTTGAAAAAGAAATATTTGAATAGAATATTTGAAAGAGAAATATTTGAAATAGAATATTTGAAAATAGAAATATATAAAGCCGTGTTGATTAGATTGACGCCATTTTGACGTGAACGATATTTATATCGATTTTGTTCATTTTATAATGAATATCGAAAGTGATTTCAGAATCTGATATTTTGGAAAGAATTAGAATTCGAATTGAAAGTGAATAGAAATGAATTCGAATTGAAAGTGAATAGAAATGAATTCGAATTGAAATTGAATTGAAAATGAACTGAAACTGAATTAGAAATCAAAATTGAAATCGATTTGAAATGAATTTAAAACGGATTTATATTGGAATATTCAATTTTGATTTGAAATTGAATATGAAGTTGAAACCATTTTGAAAATGAATTTATAACGATTTATAAAGAACGTTTTGAATTGAAATCGACGAAGTATATATTATATATATTATATATATAATATAATGGCCTGAATAGAACGCGCCGCGCCGCGGCAGTTCGCGAATTTCGACCATTGACTTCGAAAGGATATTACGGGAGATCCGACCGTCGGATTCTCCTGAAACTGGAGCCGTTGGGTTCGTATCGAAAAGAGCTTTCTAACGAATATTAGAAATTTGAAATCTAACGGTTGGATTTGGAATTATGTCCAAATCAAATTTGGAAAAGGTCGCCGTAAGTGCAGTTCGATGGCCGTTGATGGAAATCGACTGTACGGGCCTTGATAAAATTATTAAAAATAGTAATAATTTATGTAAAATCATAAGAAATGATTTGTGAAGATTTGGGATGAAAAACTCCATATTTCAAAAAATAAAAATAGATTTTTATCAAAATGAACTAGTTTTGAACTAGAATTAAATTTCTATTTATTTTTAAATAAATAAGTTTGATTTGAAAAGGGTTTTAAAAGTAACCAGAATTTCCAATAATTGAATTGGAATGGATTTGAATCGAAATTGTCTTTGGATTATTTCGATGTTGGATTTCGTGATTATACAGATGTTGTTATGGAAATTTGAAAGATATATATATATATATATATATCGTTATTTCCAATACGATATTTGTTGGTCGAAGAATTTGATATTGATATAAGCCGATATATTTTCCATTCAGAGCCTTGTATTTAATATCAAATGTGATTTGGGTTTGTCGTGAATGGTGTCTTCATTAACACTGTTCTTAAGCCCAGCTGAGGAAAAGATTAAATCTTATTATTTGGATTTAATGAAGTGTACCAATTAAATAATATTTAATTAGAATTGAATTGATATTGAATTTTGGGTTTATCGTGAACAGTGTTTTAAATAACATTCGTTCTTTAAGCCGATAATTAATGAAACGTGATTTTGGGTTGTCGTGAACGGTATCTTCAATAATACTGTTCTTAGACCTAAAGGAGTTAAGAAAATCAGAAACTAACTGGGGATTAGTTAAGTTGAATGGTTTCAGAGGTATTGATCTGATGTTGGTTTCGGCCTTTGGGGTTAATACTTAGGGAACTACTCATTTGCTAATTTACGGTTAGGGACGGATTGAAATGTGATGTGATTTTGGGTTTATCGTGAACCATGTTTTAAATGACACTGATTCTTTAACCCAGTCACAGATTAAAACTAAGTGGAGTTTTGATGAATCTTTAATTAGTTTGAAATGATCGAGGATGGAGTATCACCAGTTTTGCTCCAGGCGTTAGTTAAATCTTTAATTAGATTTGAACGTGAAATGGTAATTGAATTTACCGAAAACACCGTGGTGTTAGATATGAAATATTACCAGTTTTACTTCATGGGATGAATAGGTTGGGATTGGGAAATTAAAACAAATGATTACTTCGGTAAGGTTCGTTAATCACAACTAGTTGAATCGATATTCAAAAGAAGATTAAAGAATAGATTCAAGGAATTTATCTTTGATAAAATTAACGGGAACCTTTCCCTATGAATGTGAAATTTAGAAACTAACCGTCGGTTAGCTAAGTATATTGGTTTTCTGGATATTGATCTGATGTTGGCTTCGGCCTTCGGGGTTAATATTTGGGGAATTATTCTCTTGTTAATTTACGGTTAGTGACTGATGAATTGGAATGAGGCATATGTTGTGTTTGTGTAACACTTGTTATTATATATGCGAGTTATTCGGAAAGACCGGGTTTATCCCATTCTGAATAACTGATACGATGATAAGTCGAAGATGAAGACGGTGGTTGAGAGAACCCGTAACTTCCCCGGTAAGGAAAGAGCGGTTACTTTGAGAACAAGCCACAACAGTACGCAAACAGAAGAACATTTCATTGTATATTACAACAATTCCATCAGAATACAAGAATATACAGAGTATGAATTAATATTACACATAAAATATCAGAGATTTAAATTACATTTAAATACATCTCAGTGGAAAAACAATACAAAACACAACTAGAAGAGATATACGGATACGGATATCGTTCCAGCTGTAAATCAGGATCCTGTGAATATAAATCTGCAAAACCAAAACTACTAGCTGCCCGTGTGGAAAATAGGGGAACCCAGAGTTTAGGTTAAAACAATAAACTCTAGGTCAGTCATGTGATTGGTGTGAGAACTAAAACAGTTATTAATCTTTGTTTTTAAAGTTAGGTAAATCAAGGGACCACGCCGTATAACACGGAACGGGTTTCCTCCCAAGAATACTAGTGCAGCAAACAAACAACGCAATGCTAAATAAAGAACAATGAAGCTATTATAAGACCCAGATCCCATCACACAATGCAACGCAAGCCGGAGGATAGGGTTTTCCCTTATAATAGCCAAATATGCTTGATACGCGAAATTTCATCTTATATTATTACTATAAGTGAAGAAGACAACTTTAAATATAATTATATCAATCATAGATGGCATGGGTACCATATATCATGTTGCCAATACTAGGCTCTACAATCAAAACCGAAAAATGTCATATTTGGAAATTGGTTTTCCATCATGGTGGCTCCTGATTCGAAAGATCGATCGCGTAGTGCCATCTCAACGGCTTACGTCTCAACTAGAGAAAACACCGTAATGCACATCCGCACCTTTGGGAAATCGAGTATCACCGCGGCTTACGTCTCGGCGAGAGAAAACACCGCTTACCCTATCCCTCTGAGCACTGAGCTCAATCTCCGTCGACCGAATCCACGACACCACGAAGGTGCCCATCCACTAAAAAGCATACTGATCAAACCATCAGTTTACCACCATACCGGGGTGTGAGGCTCGCGAATCAACGCTATACACAAAGCCATGCCATATTAAAGCTGCGCTTTGATCATCATCCACCAAACTTTGCTTTTCAACAAAAGTCTAGAACACTTCATCTCAGCATGCGACACTATCAATCCATATCGTACCACTGATTTCTGCCAATATATAACCTCTGAGCTCGTATGTCTCAGAGAAGGGCGTTAAGCAAGAGAATAAATTCTCCGCCACCAAACAGATATATATTTAGCAGAGATCAACGAATACAATATAAAGGAATACAATGTCAGACACACCATCCATTTACAAGTCCGTTCTAGGTCTGAACGAAACCGGAGGCACTTTCCTCGCATATCCGTCGACCTCCAAGCACGTCCGGACGCTACTACTTTAGCCCCCTTCAAGGTAGCTACTCCCATCGTGAGCATCAGTAGCACCCATCCATTCGATGTGAAGATCGTCGGTCTTGCACCATCTTCAATCTCTTCGACTCGTCATCTAATCGGTTATTAGGAATGGGTTATACCTGGACTTTCTGAATAACTCACGTATCTTAATCAACAAGTGCTATAAAACACAATATACGCCTCATTCCAATTCAGAATATTCTTTTATTCAGATATTCACACTCCTGGGGAAAGGTTCCCATTAATTTTATCGAAGATAAATTCTTTTAAATATATTCTTTAATCTTCCTTTGGATATCATTTCAAACCATATTATGGTTTTCCAAACTAGTCGGGATTAGCGAACCACACCGAAGTAATTATTTATTTCCCAATCCCAACCTGTTTATCCCATGGAGCAAAACTGTGATTACCCCATAACTAACACCACGGCGTTATCGGTAAATTTAATTAACATTTCACGTTCAAATCTAATTAAAGATTTAACTATCGCTAGGAGCAAAACTGGTGATACTCCCCTTTCGATCATTTCCAAAATTTGATAATTTAAATTACCAATTCTTATTTCAATCTATTTAAAGATTCATTAAAACTCCTTTTACTAGGTTAAAGAACTGATGTCATTTAAAACATAGTTCACGATAAACCCAAATCACATTCTATTTCAATTACAATAAAATATATTAGAAATTCTGGTTATTTAAAACCCATTTCAAATTCAATTTATTTATTTCAAAAATAAATTGGTTTTAATTCTAGTTCAAAACTAGTTCATTTCGATAGAAATCTATTTTTATCTTTTCAAATATGGAGATTTTCATCCCAGTTTTCCCCAAATCATTTCTTATGATTTTAAACAAATTATAGATATTTTTAATTATTTTACCAAGGCCCGTACAGTCGATTTCCATCTACGGCCATCGAACTGCACTTACAACGACCTTTTCTGAAATTGATTTGGACATATCTCCAAATCCAACCGTTAGATTTCAAATTTCTAATATCCATTGGAAAGCTCTTTTCGATACGAACCCAACGGTTCGGTTTCAGGAGAATCCGACGGTCGGATCTCCCGTAATGTCCGTTCTAAGTTAATGGTCGAAATTCGTGAACTACTGCGGCGTAGCGCGTTCTATTCAGGCCATTATATTATATATATATATATATTATATAATATATACTTCGTCGATTTCTATTTAAAACGAATTTTGTAAATCCTTTTAAATTCGTTTTCAAAACGATTTCAACTTCATTTCAGATTCAAATCAATTTCAATTCGAATTTATTTCTATTCAATTTCAATTCGAATTCGTTTTATATTCAATTCAATTCGAATTCACTTTATATTCAATTCAATTTGAATTCACTTTATATTCTATTCAATTTGAATTCACTTTATATTCAATTCAATTTGAATTCACTTTATATTCAATTCAATTCGAATTCACTTTATATTCAATTCAATTCATTTTCACTTTATATTCTATTCAATTTGAATTCAATTTCTATTTTATTCTATTCGAATTCAATTTCTATTTTATTCAATTCGAATTCAATTTCTATTTTATTCAATTCGAATTCAATTTCTATTCTATTCTATTCGACTTCAATTTCTATTCTATTCTATTCGACTTCAATTTCTATTTTATTCAAATTCATTTTCTATTTTATTCAATTCGAATTCAATTTCTATTCTATTCAATTCATTTTCTATATCTCTTTCTAAATATTCATTTTAAAAACGAATATAATCGATATAAATATCGTTCGCGTCATATAGAGCATCTCTAATCAACACGGCTTTATATTTTTCAATAACTTCGTTATTCTTTTCAACAAATGAATATTTATTCTATTCAACACATGAATCTATATTTCTTTCAACACATGACTAATCTCAACAAATGAGTACTGTCCACATGTGACTATATTTTATAATATTCTTTATTTTCCCAATTGGAATGAGGCCCAATCAATTACCATATAATGTTAATTATATGGATTCCACACAACACATGTATATCACAGCAACGATAAATAATCAACCATCATCCAAAGTGCACAACACAACTGCATAAGCATCAAATATATATAATCAACGCTTACACAGTCTGTCGACCAATCGATCGACATACAATTAATCAATTGGGATTAGTGTACGCCAATTATCATCCCAACACCCGTGTGGGGTTTCAACAATCAAACACAGATTTTATTTGTGCAGTTGGGCGATGTGTAAAATTTATCGTCCCAATCAATATCAGTCAAATCAGTGTATATAAACAAATCGTCTGATTTGTTTATAAATATATATTTCATTTTATATACACGTTAAAAATTATATTTTTAACGATAATTAATTTATTTCAACCATCTACTTTTTACCATCTATTTCACATCAACAATACAAACAAATTTCACAACACATCAATCAAACAAACAAGCCATCCATGGTCTGTGGATGACGGGTGTCGGGTGCTGCTAAGCACCGTCTGCATCCTAGTATATATATTAACTAGAAATTTGAAATAAAAGTGAGGAGTTCTCACCAATTGCTAATCCAAACGCCGCGACTCTTCTTATGTAGGAAATCTTCATCGTTCTTCTAACGAGATCTGTTTCACGTAGTAGATATTAAAAATCACATTTTTTAATTCGCTATACAAATAAAAATCATATTTTTATTTCTTCTACTTTATAAAAATCATATTTTTATTTTCGCCACTATATAAAGATCATATTTTTATCCTTTCTATATTATAAAAATTATATTTTTAACCTTTCTATATTATAAAAACTATATTTTTAACCTTTCTATATTATAAAAGCTATATTTTTAACCTTTCTATATTATAAAAATATACTCTTGTCATATTTAAAAATCAAAACTTTATGATATTAAAATCATATCTTTTTGTTTTCAAAGCTCATCTCCTTTTGTTTTCAAAGGTCATCTCTTTTTATTTCTCTACACCATATATAAAAATCTAATTTTTATCTCCCTAATCTTTTAATGTTTAAAAATCAATTCTTTTAGGGTTTAAAAATCAATTCTTTTAAGGTTTAAAAATCAATTCTTTTAAGGTTTAAAAATCAATTCTTTTTCCATATAAAAATCGAACCTTTACTCTTCATAAAAAAACAATTTTTTTTATTACTCTAACATATATTTAAAAATCAGATTTTAAAACCATATAAATTATATTTTTCAACTGAAATTAAAAAGAGTTAAAAATAAATAAATAAGGGGACTCACTGTACATCCATCGTTCCTGCTCCAGGTTAAAATCAAAGAAGCTCAGCCCCGTAGGGCTCGAAATCGCTGCACTGGAGTTGACCGAACTCCGATCTGGAGTCACCCCTAGATGCATTGGAGCGCCCCTCGCTGTCGCTTGGAGTGCTGGTCAGTTCGGCTTCGACGGAGGGAGGGAGGACTGAGAGAGGCATTGGTTTCTTGGAACGAGGAGGGATGGCGCGTGTCGGTCTTGTGGCAGAAGGGAGGAGGATCGATCCGGGAAGGAGAAGAGGAGGAGGGAGATCGGATCGAGGCGGAGGGCGGATGAAGGTGGAGGAGGGTGGCGGATCGCGACGAGGTGGATGGTGGTTAGGGCAGCGACTGGTTTAGTTTCGGGTTTTTTATTTTATTTTTTATTTTATTTTCGTTCTGAAGTCAACGAAAGGGAAGGGGGCTGAGTAAAGAGGCCAAGGGGAAGGGTTTGGACGTTATAAATGATAATATATATATTTATTTAATTATTTTTATTATTTTTATTTCCACTAATACCCTTGTCTTGATATCAACCCCAAATTGAACCCAACGAGTGTCACCTCTAGCTAATTACCCCCATTCTGAACACAATGGGATATGCTGCGTAACCCAACTCAGCTGTTACGATCAGTTTTCATTTAAATTAATATTTAAATCATTATATTGAATTTTAAATGTACATTTCAATTTACCAGGGCCATATACTAACTCTAAAAATTTCCGAAAAATATTTTCTAGCTTCGTATTGACGATACGGTCCTAACAAAACTAATTTCATCAAATTCTGAGACCGTTTGAAAAATGGCCATTTTCCAGTCGATTAAAATCAACTTAAACTGGTCAAACACGTTTTCCTTTGCCACGCTCACATATTGATTCGAAAAATTACGAAATTTGAAACCTAGCAATAATTTGACATCACGGATCCAACAAAAGTGGTTTCATCGAAATCCGAGGTCGTTTGCAAAATGGCCATTTTTAAGGGCCAGAATTCCATAGCAACTATTCAGAATTTTCAACTGGACATATCTTTTGACCCCCGCTATGAAATTTTGATTTTTCGGATTCGTTGGAAAGATACCATCAATTAGATTCAAATATTTTTGGTTTCACTAAAATCCAGATTGTTTTGCACCCGGTACATTCAATTGAAGTTTGAAATCGAATTATCGAACTACCGCGCCATTTTCAATTCCTTTTATAATTATAAATAATTAATTATATTCTAACGACGACGTATATAATATATTCGTTCGAATTCTATTCAAAATAAATTTCTCGTCAATATTATTTAAAGTAATTCATTTTAAATGTTCAAAATTCGCTAAAATTGCCAAAATAAAAATTTTAAACTGGCCCAGATTTTCGGGTTGTTACAGTGGTCGAAGACCAGAGGTCTTCACGTCATTTGGGTGATTACTGATGATCTTGATTGGGCTGTACACCCAAGAAGATGGAAATAGTTGGTGATCGTCCAGACGTACTTGGAGATCGATGGATAGGCGGGGTACTAGGTGCCTCCGGTTTCGTTCAGACCCAGAACGGACTTGTAAATGGACTGTGTGTCTGACATTGGATTTTAGTCTGTGTGATTGATTTCTATTAAACATATATCTGTTTGGCGAAGGAGAATTTATTCTTTTGCTCAACGCCCTTCTCTGAGACGTACGAGCTCAGGGGTTATATATTGATGGATATCAATCGCATGGAGTGAATTGCCTGTGTGGCATGCCTAAGCGACAATTGATCAAGGCTTCTGTTGAAAAGCAAAGTCTTGTGGATGATGATCAAAGCAAGGCCTGTGTGGCATAGCTTTGTGTAGCGTTGATTCGCGAGCCTCACACCCCGGTTGTGAACCAAAAACGGAAGAGGACCTCAGGGAGGGCATGCGTTTCTTTTTAGCTAGGGTGGTGTCAGTGACCTACCAGCCCTGACATTTATATACTTTTCACCTGTGTGGTTGTTGCTGTTGCGAGGCGCCTCGGGTTGATCGGACGATCCGGGTCCGATGGAGTCATTCATTGGCTCATTTACGCCCCAAAGGGCGAGGAAACGTAGTGTTCAGGCATAATAATCCACATCGGTGGACCGGCCCTGATGATCCAAGGCTTGCCTGCGCGCTTGCCTGAGACATAGGCTAGATTGTCTCGAATCTGTTGAGGACGATCCCTGGCTTCGGTTCATAGATGGAAATCCAATTTCCAAATACGTGATTTTGCGGTTTTAATTGTAGAACTAGTATGGCGACATGATATATGGTACCCATGCCGCCTATGATTGATACTTATGATTTGAAATTGTTTTATACACTATACACTGATAATAGAATCTAATGATTTGTTTTAAAATGTATCAAGCATTCTTTGGCTGTTATAAGGGAAAACCCTATCCCCCGGCTTGCGTTGCATTGTGTGATAGGACCTGGGTCTTATAACAGCTTCATTTTTCTTTATTTAGCATTGCCCTGTTTGTTTTATGCACTGGTATTCTTGGGAGGAAACCCGTTCCGTGTTATACAGCGTGGTCCCTTGATTTACCTAACTTTAAAATAAATATAAATAACTGTTTTAGTTCTCACACCAGTCACATGACTGACCTGGAGTTTATTGTTTTAACCTAAACTCTGGGTGCCCTTATTTTGACACGGGCATCTAGTAGTTTTGGTTTTGCAGATTTATATTCATAGGATCCTGGTTTACAGCTGGAATGATATCCGGAAAGCTTTGTATCCGTATATCTCTTCTAGTTGTGTATTGTATTATTTTCCGCTGCTATGTATTTAAATGTAATTTAAATCTCTGATATTTCTGTGTAATATTCATTTTTACTCTGTATATTCATGTATTCTGATGGAATTGTTGTAATATACAATGAAATGTTCTTCCGTCTGCGTTCTACTTTGTCGTGTTCTCAAAACAATTCGTTCTTTCTCTTCTCTTCGGAGACCGGGGAAGTTCGGGTCGTTTCATATTTTTATTACCTATATGAACTATACAAAATAATCGTATTTTGAAATGAATTGTTTTACAATAAAATTCACATTTCTACTGTACACAAGAGTTGTTAAAAATAGTGGAGTGTCGAAGTGAATGTTTGTTGGAAAAAAATATCATTTTTATCAAGTATATGAAAAGAATATAGCTTTGAAATCGAAGAATCGATATAAATATATAAATAAAATTGAAATATATCGAATAACGAAGCTGCAGTTCGTATTTTGAAACCGTGATTTCAAACGATTAGTGCATGAGATCCGACCATCGGATTTTCTCGAAACCGCAACCGTTGGGTACGCTTTGGAAATATCATTCCAATGACACCAACTTTGTAAAAATCTAACGATTGGATTGTCTGGAATGTTTAATTCAAATCTGAAGGAAAACAGTGCCAGAATCGATTATATATATATAATTATATTAAATCGAATAACGACGCTGCAGTTCGTATTTTGAAATCGAAACTTCCAATGATTGTACCGGGAGATCCGACCGTCAGATTTTCCCGACTGGAACCGTTTGATTCGTTTTGAAAAGATCTTTCTAATGATGTAAATTTTGTGAAGATCCAACGGTTAGATTTTCAAATATGTGTAAATCAAATCTGAAGAAAAACAGCGCCACGGCCGCGTTATGGCCTGAAGCATCATTTGAATAAATTAGCTATTTTAAAATAAATAAAAATAGCGATAAATCATTATAAAATATTATAAATGATATGGACGTGAAATTTAGAAATTAACTGAAGGTTAGCTAAGTCGAATGGTTTCCTGGATTTTGATCTGATGTTGGTTTCGGCCTTCGGGGTTAATATTTGGGAAATCATTCTCTTACTGATTGACGGTTAGTGACTAATGAATTGAAATGATGCGTATGTAGTGTTTGTGTAGCACATGTTTATTATATAAGCGAGTTGCTCAGAAAGACAGGGTTTATCCCATTCTGAATAACTGAATCGACGATAAGAAATCAAAGATGAAGACGGTGGTTGAAGACCGGAAATCTTCACCTCGTTTGGATGGTAACTGATGTCCTGATTGGGAGGCATCCCGAAATATGGATAATGAGTGGTGATCGTCCAGACATACGTGGAGATCGATGGGTTTGCGAGGTATATAGTGCCTCCGGTTTCGTTCCGACCCAGAACGGACTTGTAAATGGATTGTGTGTCTGACATTGGAATTTATTCTATGTGATTGATAGCCATCAGTTGCATGGTGTGAATTGCCTGTGTGACATGCTAAGATGCAGTGATCAGGGCTTCTGTTGAAAAGCAAAGTCTTGTGATTGATGATCAAAGCACCGCCCGTGTGGCGTAGCTTTGTGTATAACGTGATTTCGCGAGCCTCACACCCCTGTATGAGCCAGAAACGGGAGAAGGACCTCAGGGAGGGCATGCGTTTCTTTCTAGCTAGGATTTGTGTCAGTGTTTTTACAAGGCCTGACATTTTACTTATGTGGATGATGGATTGCGAGGCGACTCGGATATATCGGTCGATCCGGGACCGATGGAGTCATTCGTTGGCTCATTTGCGCCCCATAGGGCCGGGAGACGTATTGTTCAGGCATTTTAATCCACATCGGTAGACCGGCCCTGTCGCTTCAGGGTCGATGCATTCTGATCCCGAGACATGGTAGGATAGATTGTCTCGAAGTCGGTAAGGACTATCTTTTTCCTTGGTTCATGACGGAAATCCAATTTCCAAATACGTGACTGTGCCATTTTGATTATATACCTATATATGGCGACATAGTGGTATGGGACATTAATGCCGTCTATGATTGATACTTATGATTTGAAATTGTTTTTGAAACATATAAACACTAGTAGTAATATCAAATGCTTTGTTTTATTCGTATCAAACATATCTTGGCCATTATAAGGTAAAAACTCTATCCTCCGATTTGCGTTGCATTGTGTGATGGGAACTGAGTCTTATAATGGCTTCATTTTTATAAAAAGCATTGCAATGTTTAAAAGAAAGATTTGTTTTTAAAGCACTGGCGATCCAATGGAGTAAACCCGTTCCACGAAAGTAGCGTGGTCCTGTGATTAGCCATATTATTAATGAGTGGAGTAGATTTCTCATACCAGTCCCATGACTACCTCGTAGTTTGTTTCACTTTCAAACTCGGGTGCCCCTTTTTCTACACAGGCAGCCTTGTATTCAGGTTTTAGCTGGCTTTCTCTGGATAGCTGGAGCTGAAGATAGATTCTATCATTTATCTCTTTTTATGCTGTTCAGCTCCTATTGTACATTAGGTTTGTTTTTCCGCTGTAGACATATATGTATAGCTGAACTGTATTTGTACTAAGTATGATCCTATATACTGTGTAACGCTGATGATTACGTTTATCCAGTATATTCTATTGTGCATTACCTGGTGTATTTATTTAATTCTGTTCTGCTGTTATCTGTTTATGTGTTATATTCCAAAGATTACCCTTCCGCCGTCAGAACGGGGTTTGGGGTCGTCTCATTAAAGATTATATTTCTGAGCTTTTCCGGTTTCAAAGTTAAAAATATTGTTCAATTAAGGCCTAAGAGATAATTATACCCCAACTTGATTTACTTCATTTGTGACGATCCCAAAATCCGAGGGGCGGTATTAAGGATAATCATTAGGAAATAACACATTAATCATCATAGCAGAGTACAGATAATAGCAGAAACAATAAATAAAATAATTTTACATGGATATGACAGCGGAATCATAACATGAAGGAATATCAGAATAGCATAACGTGGGATACACTTAGTAAAAAGAAAAGGAAGTGATCAGTCATCATCGCCAAAGGCGGAATACATACATGCAGTGACATAATAAGAGTATCAGTCTACATCGCCGAAGGCGGAATACATATACATATAGTGAGAAATACGGAAAGTAAATCAGTCTGCATCGCCAGTGGCGGAATCATAAACATAAATACAGGAATGGCGGAAAATATCTAAGTCATCACTATGAAGTCAGCCTCGCCATGAGCCAAAAGTGCATGCTATGCAGCAGTGCAGAACCAAAAATCACCTGTCACCTGTGTACTAGGCTGCCCGTGTGAAAATAAGGGCACCCGCGTTTGCAAAGTGAAACAAACAACGAGTCAGTCATGGGGACTGGTATGAGGAATCCATTTAACAGTTAAACAATAGTAAATAGCAAATCATAGGACCACGCCACTTTCGCGGAACGGGTTTACTCCAGTGATTGCTAGTGCAATTAAAACAAGGTAAATTCTTTTTAAGACAACGCAATGCTTTTAGAAAGAATGAAGCTATTATAAGACTCAGGTCCCATCACACAATGCAACGCAAGCCGGAGGATAGAGTTTTACCTTATAATAGCCAAATATGCTTGATACGTATAAAGAGAAATCATTTGATATTATTACTAGTGCATATATGTTTCAAAAACGAATAGCATCATAAATATCAATCATAGGCGGCATAGCTACCATATACTATGTCACCATACTAGTTCTACAATTAAGTCCGTTATTTCGTATTGGAAATTGGATTTCCGTCATGAGTCGAGGCAAGGGGCAAGCTCCTCTCCGCTTCGAGACACTCTAGCAAAGGCCTCAGGATTACGCACACTGGGTAACCCCTGGATCGGCTGGGCCGGTCCTCACTTACGTTAGAGGATTGGCAATTCCTGAACACACGTTTCCCGGTCCTTACAGACCTATAATCGAGGCGCCTCGCATTCCAACAACCACAAAGGTGAAAAGTAGATATATATGTCAGGGCTGGTAAGTCACTGACACCACCATAGCTAGAAAGAAACGTCGTGCTCTCCCAGCGGCCCGTATCCCGTTTTTAACTCATACCGAGGTGTGAGGTTCGCGAATCTACGAAATACACAAAGCTAGGCCACGTAGACCTTGCTTTGATCATCATCCACAAGACTTTGCTTTGCAACAGAAGCCTTGATCATAGCATCTTGGCATGCCACATAGGCAGTCCACTCCATACGATTGATTTCCATCGATATATAACCTCTAAGCTCGTACGTATCAGAGAAGGGCGTTAAGCAAAAGAATAAATTCTCCGCCGCCAAACAGATATATATTTAACAGAGATCAAGCAGTATAGAACAAAATCCAATGTCAGACACACAGTCCATTTACAAGTCCGTCCTGGGTCTGAACGAAACCGGAGGCGTCAAATTCCTCGTATATCCGTCCAATCAACATACACGTTCAGACGGCTACTACTTCCGTCCCTTTCCGGTAGCTACTCCGGTTGGGAACCTCAATAGCGCCAATCCAACCGATACGAAGATCGTCGGTCTTGAATCGTCTTTGCATCTTCCAATTCGAATCGCTCGATGAATTACTTGAAATGAGGGTTAGCTCGGCCTTTTCAAATAACTCACGTCATTAGAATTTAAATCGATTCTTTATATGGTTATAATATTCGACATCCACCTTTCAGTTATTTAGTGTTATTTTCATGTCATACACATACAACCATCAAATATCAAACAATTCAAGCCCAATCGGTTTATTTGCAATTCATGTTGCTTATAATATTTTATAACGATTTTTCGCCATTTTTATTTATTCAAAAATGGCCATATTTAATTAAACGACGTTTCAGGTCGTTTCGTGTCGCTGGCGCTGTTTTTCCCCTAATTTGTTTTACACATATAGGAAAATCTAACCGTTGGATTTCTACAAATTTTACACCATTAGGAAGGTCTCTTCAAAACGAATCCAACGATTCCAGTTTTGGGAAAATCCGACGGTCGGATCTTCCACACTAATCGTTTGAAGTTAAGGTTTCAATTTACGAACTGCAGCGTCGTAATTCGATTAAATTTAATTATATTTATATATATATATAAATATAATCGTTTCTGGCGCTGTTTTTCCTTAATTTTGAATTAAACATTCTAGACAATCCAACCGTTGGATTTTTACAAGGTTGGTGCCGTTGGAAATATTATTTCAAGGCGAACCTGACGGTTGAGGTTTCGGGAAAATCCAATGGTCGGATCTTCCGCACTAGTCGTTTGAAATCACGGTTTCAAAATACGAACTGCACGGCCTCGTTTCGTTTTAAATTTTATTTATATTTATATATTTATATAAATATAGTTCATTCGATGATTTCTATATCGTTTTCACTTCAAATATTTTTCTAACTCCCTAAATTTTGGAAAAATTTCGCCATAACCTCCCCTGTACCGGGAGCGTCGGGAAATCGCAAATAGCGTCCCGGTCCTTCTAATCTCAAAAAGAAAAAGAAAAAGCCAAGCGGCTAGCCAACAGGCTCAAAAATCATCACCCAAACAAATCAGTAAATGTGTACCTATTTGTCGGGCACAAATTTTATTCCTCTTCTCTAGCCCCTTTGCTATAACCTGTTCAAAGAACATGCATGTACATATATATACAGTTCTTATCAATTATCATTTTCTATTCAACTTCATATTTGATTTATGTTTGGTTTAAAAACACCATTCATTCTAATGTTACATAAATAGGTGCAAATCATTTCATTAGCTAATTAATGAATATTTCAACTCATATATGTTTATTTTGAACAAGTGGCTATTTTTAACACTTCACATTTCAACGACTTGGTGCTTACAATAAAAATGTGATTTTTATTGTAAAACAATTCATTTCAAAACACTATTCTTCTATATAGTTCAAGTTGGTGATAAAAATGGGATTTTTATCATAAAACAATTTATTTTAAAATATGAATACCATTCAACACATGAATTGCTAAACAACGAATGAATATCAATTCAACACATGAATGTTTCTATAGTTAGATAAAAATGTGATTTTTATTATCGAACGGTTTATTTCAATATATGAATATCATTCAACACATGAATTGCTAAACAACGAATGAATATCAATTCAACACATGAATGTTTTTATAGTTAGATAAAAATGTGATTTTTATTATCGAACGGTTTATTTCAATATATGAATATCATTCAACACATGAATTGCTAAACAACGAATGAATATCAATTCAACACATGAATGTTTTTATAGTTAGATAAAAATGTGATTTTTATTATTGAACGGTTTATTTCAATATATGAATATCATTCAACACATGAATTGCTAAACAACGGATGAATATCAATTCAACACATGAATGTTTCTATAGTTAGATAAAATGTGATTTTTATTATCGAACGGTTTATTTCAATATATGAATATCATTCAACACATGAATTGCTAAACAACGAATGAATATCAATTCAACACATGAATGTTTTTATAGTTAGATAAAAATGTGATTTTTATTATCGAACGGTTTATTTCAATATATGAATATCATTCAACACATGAATTGCTAAACAACGAATGAATATCAATTCAACACATGAATGTTTTCTATACAATGAATAAATATAGTTTAAGCATATGAAAATAATTCAAACACAAGAATATTATTCAAAATTTCGGCAGCATAACGGCAGGGTAGTTACACCGGCACCGTCCCTAGTACGGCTCCTCGCTCTACCTTAAAACCTCGCGGTTTTTGATAATGGGAATCATGCATCTAATTCGCACGCAGGCGGCATGTTTATATTTTTTTCTCATTTCCACAAACTAATCCTATGTGGTTTCAACCAAATATTTTCCAATCACAATTGGGTATTTTTCAACCGCAATCAACCAATATCAATCACAAACAATCCCAAACAATCAATCAATTTCAACCAATAAATATCGTCCATGGTTTGTGGATGAGGGGCGTATATATATATATAGATATTTATATATAGCAGTTCACTTTCATTTTCAACACATATATATAATTATAAAAAGAAATTGAAGAGTGAGAAATCCTCACCAATAGCTATCCACTCACACGATTCTTCCTTAATAGAAACTTCGCCTTCTTGTCCTTCTTGTTGCTTTCGTTGACTGTATCCTCTACATAGGTAAAAATCGAATTTTACTATGTTATTTAATATATTTTTATTATTCTTATGATGCAACAATTATATTTTTATTGCTTTAAAAATATAAGAATCATACTTTACTATTTCTACTTAACAAAAATTCCATCTTTTCTGTTTTTAAAAATATGATCTTTATTTTCAAGTTCAAAATTTTTTTCTATTAAAAGATCAAACCCTCTTCTTATTTCAAAGTTAAAAATAAAAATCATTTCCTTTTCCTTTTCAAACCAGTTTTTATTTTCTTTTCAAAACAGTTTTTAAATTATTTTTCAAAACAGTTTTTAAAACTCTTTTATAAAAATGCAGTTTTTTTCTTTTAAATAAATGCAGTTTTGCCTTTTTTTCAAAATGCAGTTTTTTTTTTTTATTCTTTTTAAAATATGCAGTTTTTTTTTCTATCAAAAATGCAGTTTTTTTTCTTTTAAATAAATGCAGTTTTTATTTCTTAAAAATGCAGTTTTTTTCTTTTAAATAAATGCAGTTTTTATTTCTTAAAAATGCAGTTTTACTTTTATTTCAAATGCAGTTTTTGATTTCTTTTAAAAACAGTTTTTGAATCTCTTTTTAAAAATTCTGTTTTAACTTCTTTTAAAACTCTGTTTAAAAATCCTTTTAAAAATTTCTGTTTATGCTTCTTTTAAAACTTTCTGTTTTAAAATTCTTTTTTTTTTAAAAAAAAATTCTGCTTTAACTTCTTTTAAAACTCTGTTTTAAAATCCTTTTAAAAATTTCTGTTTTAACTTCTTTTAAAACTCTGTTTTAAAATCCTTTTAAAAAATTTCTGTTTATGCTTCTTTTAAAACTTTCTGTTTTAAAATTCTTTTTTTTTTTTTTTTAAATTCTGCTTTAACTTCTTTTAAAACTCTGTTTTAAAATCCTTTTAAAAATTTCTGTTTTAACTTCTTTTAAAACTCTGTTTTAAAATCCTTTTAAAAAATTTCTGTTTTTAAAACTAAAAGAAATCAGTTTTTAAATTTATTAAAAATACAGTTTTTATTTCTTTTAAAAAAAATTTCTGTTTTAAAAACTTAAAACAAAAATCAGTTTTATAATTTATTAAAAATACAGTTTTATAACCCAGAAATAAAAATAAAAATAAATTAACTAACTAAAAAAAAAAAAACTCACCGAGCTTCGAATGGAAGGAGGAGGAAGTCGGCGGTGGCTCGTGGCGTGGCGATGTCTGGAGTTCGATGGTGGAGGCGGCAGTGGTTTCGGAGGTGTCGGGGTTGTCGCGATGTCTTCGGGGGTTGCTGCGATTTGATGACGGTTTCGTCGCCTTGAGGGAGGAGGTTGCGAGGGTGGTGGGGCGATCTGGCGTGGGTTCGTCGGCGATGGGTTCAGGCGGCGGCTCGATTTGGGTTTTAGGGTTTCCACTTTTTTTTTTCGTTTGTGAATAACTGAAAGAGGGATCGGGGGGGGGGGCCAACGAAGAGAAAAGGGGAGAAGTATATTTTTTTTATTATTTTATTATATTATTTAATTATTAAATTATGCACAAGGGTTGACTTTTACATATGACCTCGAAATGAGGTCCACCGCCTGTCGTCCATAGCGTTTTACCCCCATTCCGAACACAATGGGATATGTATCGCAAGCTGGTTTGATCGTTACAATCAGTTTCTGTTGAAATTTACAATTTAAATCCTTATATTGAATTTTAAACGTACATTTCAAATTACCGGGGTCACATACTAACTAGAAAAATTCCAGAAAAATATTTTCTAGTTTCGTATTGACGATACGGTCCTAACAAAACTAGTTTCGTCGAATTCTGAGACCGTTTGCAAAATGGCCAATTTCCCGTCGATTAAATTCAATAGAAACTGGTCAAACGCGTTTTCTTTTGCCACGCTCACATATTGATTCGAAAAATTATGAAATTTGAAACCTAGCAATAGTTTGACATCCCGGACCCAACAAAAGTGGTTTCGTCGAATTCCGAGGTCGTTTGCAAAATATAAATTTTCCAGGCCTATATATTCTATATACCGACTCTTCTGAAAATTCATTCTGCCATAACTTTTGATTCCCGTTATGAAACTTCGATTTTTCAGATTCGTTAGAAAGGTATTGACTAACAGATTTAAATATTTTTGGTCTCACTAAAATCCGTTATATTTTCCATCCTGCACAGTCAGACTTTGTTTGTATTCAAAATTTCAAACGGCCTTATTATACACAATTCTATATTTTATGGAAATAGGCTATTTAATCATTCAAATTTCTTGTGAATAACCTAATTGAAAAATTTTAAACTGGTTCACATTTTCCGGGTTATTACAATCTCCCCCACTTAAAACTTTTCGTCCTCGAAAAGGAAATAATAGTTAAGCAGGAAATAAAATGTAAATGCAAAGTATGGTATAGGTACCTTGCACCGGAGTTAGTCAGAGATGTCCACTCTGCATTTGGGATAGGCTTGCTTAATGCTTTCCTCAGTTTCCCAAGTACAGTCTCTAGGATCACTACTCCACTGCACTTTGACTAAGTGAATCTTTTTCCTCCTTAGCTCTCTGGTTTCTTTGCCAACTATCTTTAATGGATCCCTCTTGAGTGCTAATTCTGGAGTTATGTCAATATCCTGTTGTGCTGCTTCTTCCACAACAAGATCTGGATCATGTACATGTTTTCTGAGTTGAGATACGTGGAACACATTATGTACACCAGGCAACCAATCAGGTAATGAAACCCTATATGCAAGAGTTCCAATCCGTTCAAGTATAGGAAAGGGACCAATAAATCTCGGTGCCAACTTCCCAGTCTTGCCAAATCTGATTACTCCTCGCATTGGAGAAACTCTTAAATAAACATAATCGCCAACGGCAAACGATATATCCCTTCTTCTCGCATCAGCATAACTTTTCTGTCGGCTCTGTGCGGTTTTTAATCTCTTCTTAATGGAATCGACTTTATCCGATGCTTCTTGAATCATATCGGGCCCTAACACCAGTCTGTTGCCAGGTTCTACCCAACATGCGGGAGATCTGCACGGTCTACCGTATAGTGCTTCAAATGGGGACATTCCCAAACTTTCTTGATAGCTATTGTTGTAAGAGAATTCTGCTAAATGTAAATGATCTTCCCATGAGCCTCCAAAATCAATAACGCAAGCCCGCAGCAAATCTTCTAAAATTCTATTCACCCGCTCAGTTTGGCCGTCTGTCTGAGGGTGATAAGCGGTGCTTAGATTTAATTTGGTTCCCAATTCTCCTTGGAATGCTTCCCAGAATTTGCTAGTGAACAGGGGAACTCTATCGCTGACTATATTGAGCGGTACTCCATGGAGTTTAACAATTTCTTTGAAGTAAATTTGCGCCAGACTTTGAGCCGTTCTGTTGGATCGGACAGGGATAAAATGGGCAGTCTTCGTGAAGCGATCTACGATTACCCATATACTGTCGTTTCCTTTTCTAGTCCGAGGCAGGCCATCGATGAAATCCATCGAGATTTGTTCCCACTTCCAACCTGGAATTTCTAATGGTTGTAATAATCCAGCCAATTTCTGCTGATCACTCTTGACTAGTTGGCAAGTGGAGCATCTGCTAACATATAATGAGATATCTCTCTTCATTGACCTCCACCAGAATGTGCGTTTGATATCGTTATACATTTTGCTCACACCTGGATGGATACTTAATTTGGATTTGTGGCATTCATCAAGTATTTCTCTCCTGAGCTCGGGAAGGTTTGGGATGCAGATTCTACCCTTTAATCTTAGAACTCCCTTGTCATCGAGTCTAAAACTTGTGGATTCACCTCCTTTGACTCTTTGACTGATTCTTTGAATAAATTCATCGTCTTTCTGAAGAGTCGAGATCTTGTCTATTAATGAAGACGTGATGACAAAACTGGCGATGATTTCATTTTTCCTGCTGAGCGCATCTGCCACTACATTGGCTTTCCCTGGAGTGTATATAATTTCAAAATCGTATGCTGCAAGGAATTCTAACCAACGCTGTTGCCTCAGGTTTAGATCTTTCTGGGTGAAAAGGTATTTCAAGGATTGATGATCGGTAAATAGTTCGAATTTCTCGCCCAGTAAATAATGCCTCCATATTCTTAAAGCGAACACGATAGCTAATAACTCAAGATCATGAGTAGCATAGTTTCTTTCATGTGGCTTTAGTTGACGACTGGCATATGCGATCACTTGGCCTTTTTGCATTAACACTGCTCCTAGGCCTCTAATAGAAGCATCAGTCCATACTGTCAAGTCTTGGTTACCTTCTATTATTGTCAATACCGGAGCGGTTGTCAACTTCAGTTTCAGCTCCTGGAAAGCTTCTTCACATTCGGGAGTCCATTTGAATTTTTCATGCTTCTTTGTAAGCTTTGTCAAAACTCCTGATATCTTTGAAAAATCTTGAACGAATTTCCGATAGTAACTAGCTAATCCAAGGAAACTTCGAACTTCAGTGGGTGTAGTGGGTTGTTTCCAGTTTTGAATCGCTGTTATTTTGCTTGGGTCTACAGCAATTCCTTCTTTTGATACGACGTGGCCAAGGAATTTAACTTCATTCTGCCAGAAGACACACTTAGAGAATTTAGCTTTCAAGACATTTCTTCTTAGAATTTCCAACACTTGTTCTAAATGTCTTGCATGTTCTTCTTCCGACTTAGAGTAGATTAGAATGTCATCGATGAAGACTAGAACAAATTTATTCAACACACCACGGAACACTCTGTTCATAAGATCAACGAAGTATGCCGGAGCGTTGCACAAACCGAACGGCATTACTAACCATTCGTAGAATAAATCGGGACCCCTGAAGGCTGTCAAAGGAACACAGTCTTCGGCTATACGCAATTGGTGGAAACCTGTAGCTAGGTCCATTCTGGAGAATACGGTTGCTCCATTTAATTGATCTAACAGATCGTCTATTCGGGGCAAAGGATATTTGTTCTTCAGTGTTTGTTTGTTGAGATCCCTGTAATCGACGCAAAGTCTTAGAGTACCGTCTGAGTTAGGGACAAATACTACTGCGGCTCCCCATGCTGAAAAGCTTGGTGTGATCAGACCTTTCCAAAGTAATTCTCGGGTTTGGCTACTTAGCTCTTCTTTTTCTTTCGGGGCCATTCTTCTTATTGGATGAACTACTGGTCGAGCATTCGGAATTAGATCAATTCTAAACTCAATTTCTCTTTGCGGTGGTAAGTTTTCTACTTCCTCAAACACATCCGCATAATTTTTCACGACCGGTATCTTTTCTATTGAAGGGGGAGTAATTTCTAAAGAAGCCCAGAATTCTGTTCTATTAATTTCTGAACCGAGACAAGGTATAGTGATATGCCCAGATTTTGTTTCTACTTTAACGATTCTTTCGGCACATCGAACTTCGGCCTTAAATGTTGTCAACCAGTCAAGTCCCAATATCATATCAAATTCGGAAAGGTCCATGACAATCGAATCAAAAGGAAATCGGTATCGAGAAAAGGAAATAGGCACTTTACAATATATACCGAGATTAACAGAACCTCCTATCGGGTTTTGAACTTTAATTGGTTCCTTAAGTTTTCTTCGCTTCAATTTTAATTTATGAACAATATTACCAGAAATGAAGCTACGTGATGCACCGGTATCAAAAAGTACAGAAACAGGAATATTTTTGATAGTAAGGGTACCTCCCAAGACATCGGGTTTACCTGAGCCGTCGGTGATAGCTGGCGGGGTATTCCCGTCATAAACATGGGACACTTGTGCGCTCTTCTTCAAAGGACAATTATTGCTGTAGTGCCCCTTCTTGTGGCAATTGTAGCATTCAACTGAGTCACTGGCCCTTGGCTTCTTTGGAGCTTTGCATACATTAGAGAAATGACCGGGCTTCCCGCAATTGTAGCAGTTGCCTTTTGGGATCTTTGCGGGTTTTTGAGTCGCGGCCGCGGTGATGCTAGATTCAGGTTGGTCAGTTGAGGTCTTGCGCTTAATCCCTGCTTGGCTCTTAGCGCGGTCCTGGCTAGCATGCCTCTCATCCATGTCCTCATAGTTGCAAGCCATCTCTACAAGTTCTGAAAAAGGAAGTTTGACGTTGCTCATAGCTCTATCATGATATTTGCGCTTCAGCCCAAAAATGAATCTTTTATTCTTCGCTTTGTCGGTCAAAACCAACTCTGGAGCATAGCGCGATAGCTGAGTGAACTTATTCAGATAGTCTTGAATAGAGAGGTCTCCCTGCTGGAGATTAGCAAATTGCTCCCGCATCCTCTCAAGAGCTTGTTCTGGCACAAACTTCTCATTGAATAAAGCCTTGAACTGTTCCCATGTTCGGATAGTACCAGCTGCATCTCCAGAAGTAATGGCATCCCACCACAACTCTGCCTCTTCCTGAAGAAGCCAAATGCCAAGTCGGGCTTTGTTGTTAGTTCCCATGCCCATACCTTCGAATATTTTCTCGCAGGTCTTCAGCCAAGCGATAGCTTCAGTCACTGTGCCTGTGCCTGTAAAAGGTTTCCCTCCAAGATTTCGGTATCTCTTTGCCACTTTGTCCAGCTCAAAGTCTTCTGGTGCTAGTGCCTGAATAATAGGGGCCTCTGCAGCTACGGGGATATTCCCCCGTCCTCCTGCTGCATCTCCTCGGCCTCCACGGCCTCCTCTGGCTGCTGCTGCTCGTGTAGCCATCTAAGAATACTGTATAAGCAAGAAAAGAGTCAAGCTCACAGATTTGATAATTTTCATAAATGATAAAGCAAGGAAATACAAGGAAAGATAATGATGATGTACTGATCAAATTGTTTTGCTAATCTGTTTAGCTCATTCTAGGATATTGCTAATCCTATCTCTAATGAGCTACTCGCATTAGAACACTACTGATTCTATTCTGACGAGGTGTTTAATGTGTTAGATCCCGGAACTAAGGTTAACCAAAGCTCTGATACCAACTGTGACGATCCCAAAATCCGAGGGGCGGTATTAAGGATAATCATTAGGAAATAACACATTAATCATCATAGCAGAGTACAGATAATAGCAGAAACAATAAATAAAATAATTTTACATGGATATGACAGCGGAATCATAACATGAAGGAATATCAGAATAGCATAACGTGGGATACACTTAGTAAAAAGAAAAGGAAGTGATCAGTCATCATCGCCAAAGGCGGAATACATACATGCAGTGGCATAATAAGAGTATCAGTCTACATCGCCGAAGGCGGAATACATATACATATAGTGAGAAATACGGAAAGTAAATCAGTCTGCATCGCCAGTGGCGGAATCATAAACATAAATACAGGAATGGCGGAAAATATCTAAGTCATCACTATGAAGTCAGCCTCGCCATGAGCCAAAAGTGCATGCTATGCAGCAGTGCAGAACCAAAAATCACCTGTCACCTGTGTACTAGGCTTCCCGTGTGAAAATAAGGGCACCCGCGTTTGCAAAGTGAAACAAACAACGAGTCAGTCATGGGGACTGGTATGAGGAATCCATTTAACAGTTAAACAATAGTAAATAGCAAATCATAGGACCACGCCACTTTCGCGGAACGGGTTTACTCCAGTGATTGCTAGTGCAATTAAAACTAGGTAAATTCTTTTTAAGACAACGCAATGCTTTTAGAAAGAATGAAGCTATTATAAGACTCAGGTCCCATCACACAATGCAACGCAAGCCGGAGGATAGAGTTTTACCTTATAATAGCCAAATATGCTTGATACGTATAAAGAGAAATCATTTGATATTATTACTAGTGCATATATGTTTCAAAAACGAATAGCATCATAAATATCAATCATAGGCGGCATAGCTACCATATACTATGTCACCATACTAGTTCTACAATTAAGTCCGTTATTTCGTATTGGAAATTGGATTTCCGTCATGAGTCGAGGCAAGGGGCAAGCTCCTCTCCGCTTCGAGACACTCTAGCAAAGGCCTCAGGATTACGCACACTGGGTAACCCCTGGATCGGCTGGGCCGGTCCTCACTTACGTTAGAGGATTGGCAATTCCTGAACACACGTTTCCCGGTCCTTACAGACCTATAATCGAGGCGCCTCGCATTCCAACAACCACAAAGGTGAAAAGTAGATATATATGTCAGGGCTGGTAAGTCACTGACACCACCATAGCTAGAAAGAAACGTCGTGCTCTCCCAGCGGCCCGTATCCCGTTTTTAACTCATACCGAGGTGTGAGGTTCGCGAATCTACGAAATACACAAAGCTAGGCCACGTAGACCTTGCTTTGATCATCATCCACAAGACTTTGCTTTGCAACAGAAGCCTTGATCACAGCATCTTGGCATGCCACATAGGCAGTCCACTCCATACGATTGATTTCCATCGATATATAACCTCTAAGCTCGTACGTCTCAGAGAAGGGCGTTAAGCAAAAGAATAAATTCTCCGCCGCCAAACAGATATATATTTAACAGAGATCAAGCAGTATAGAACAAAATCCAATGTCAGACACACAGTCCATTTACAAGTCCGTCCTGGGTCTGAACGAAACCGGAGGCGTCAAATTCCTCGTATATCCGTCCAATCAACATACACGTTCAGACGGCTACTACTTCCGTCCCTTTCCGGTAGCTACTCCGGTTGGGAACCTCAATAGCGCCCATCCAACCGATACGAAGATCGTCGGTCTTGAATCGTCTTTGCATCTTCCAATTCGAATCGCTCGATGAATTACTTGAAATGAGGGTTAGCTCGGCCTTTTCAAATAACTCACGTCATTAGAATTTAAATCGATTCTTTATATGGTTATAATATTCGACATCCACCTTTCAGTTATTTAGTGTTATTTTCATGTCATACACATACAACCATCAAATATCAAACAATTCAAGCCCAATCGGTTTATTTGCAATTCATGTTGCTTATAATATTTTATAACGATTTTTCGCCATTTTTATTTATTCAAAAATGGCCATATTTAATTAAACGACGTTTCAGGTCGTTTCGTGTCGCTGGCGCTGTTTTTCCCCTAATTTGTTTTACACATATAGGAAAATCTAACCGTTGGATTTCTACAAATTTTACACCATTAGGAAGGTCTCTTCAAAACGAATCCAACGATTCCAGTTTTGGGAAAATCCGACGGTCGGATCTTCCACACTAATCGTTTGAAGTTAAGGTTTCAATTTACGAACTGCAGCGTCGTAATTCGATTAAATTTAATTATATTTATATATATATATAAATATAATCGTTTCTGGCGCTGTTTTTCCTTAATTTTGAATTAAACATTCTAGACAATCCAACCGTTGGATTTTTACAAGGTTGGTGCCGTTGGAAAGATTATTTCAAGGCGAACCCGACGGTTGAGGTTTCGAGAAAATCCAATGGTCGGATCTTCCGCACTAGTCGTTTGAAATCACGGTTTCAAAATACGAACTGCACGGCCTCGTTTCGTTTTAAATTTTATTTATATTTATATATTTATATAAATATAGTTCATTCGATGATTTCTATATCGTTTTCACTTCAAATATTTTTCTAACTCCCTAAATTTTGGAAAAATTTCGCCATAACCTCCCCTGTACCGGGAGTGTCGGGAAATCGCAAATAGCGTCCCGGTCCTTCTAATCTCAAAAAGAAAAAGAAAAAGCCAAGCGGCTAGCCAACAGGCTCAAAAATCATCACCCAAACAAATCAGTAAATGTGTACCTATTTGTCGGGCACAAATTTTATTCCTCTTCTCTAGCCCCTTTGCTATAACCTGTTCAAAGAATATGCATGTACATATATATACAGTTCTTATCAATTATCATTTTCTATTCAACTTCATATTTGATTTCTGTTTGGTTTAAAAACACCATTCATTCTAATGTTACATAAATAGGTGCAAATCATTTCATTAGCTAATTAATGAATATTTCAACTCATATATGTTTATTTTGAACAAGTGGCTATTTTTAACACTTCACATTTCAACGACTTGGTGCTTACAATAAAAATGTGATTTTTATTGTAAAACAATTCATTTCAAAACACTATTCTTCTATATAGTTCAAGTTGGTGATAAAAATGGGATTTTTATCATAAAACAATTTATTTTAAAATATGAATACCATTCAACACATGAATTGCTAAACAACGAATGAATATCAATTCAACACATGAATGTTTCTATAGTTAGATAAAAATGTGATTTTTATTATCGAACGGTTTATTTCAATATATGAATATCATTCAACACATGAATTGCTAAACAACGAATGAATATCAATTCAACACATGAATGTTTTTATAGTTAGATAAAAATGTGATTTTTATTATCGAACGCTTTATTTCAATATATGAATATCATTCAACACATGAATTGCTAAACAACGAATGAATATCAATTCAACACATGAATGTTTTTATAGTTAGATAAAAATGTGATTTTTATTATTGAACGGTTTATTTCAATATATGAATATCATTCAACACATGAATTGCTAAACAACGGATGAATATCAATTCAACACATGAATGTTTCTATAGTTAGATAAAATGTGATTTTTATTATCGAACGGTTTATTTCAATATATGAATATCATTCAACACATGAATTGCTAAACAACGAATGAATATCAATTCAACACATGAATGTTTTTATAGTTAGATAAAAATGTGATTTTTATTATCGAACGGTTTATTTCAATATATGAATATCATTCAACACATGAATTGCTAAACAACGAATGAATATCAATTCAACACATGAATGTTTTCTATACAATGAATAAATATAGTTTAAGCATATGAAAATAATTCAAACACAAGAATATTATTCAAAATTTCGGCAGCATAACGGCAGGGTAGTTACACCGGCACCGTCCCTAGTACGGCTCCTCGCTCTACCTTAAAACCTCGCGGTTTTTGACAATGGGAATCATGCATCTAATTCGCACGCAGGCGGCATGTTTATATTTTTTTCTCATTTCCACAAACTAATCCTATGTGGTTTCAACCAAATATTTTCCAATCACAATTGGGTATTTTTCAACCGCAATCAACCAATATCAATCACAAACAATCCCAAACAATCAATCAATTTCAACCAATAAATATCGTCCATGGTTTGTGGACGAGGGGCGTATATATATATATAGATATTTATATATAGCAGTTCACTTTCATTTTCAACACATATATATAATTATAAAAAGAAATTGAAGAGTGAGAAATCCTCACCAATAGCTATCCACTCACACGATTCTTCCTTAATAGAAACTTCGCCTTCTTGTCCTTCTTGTTGCTTTCGTTGACTGTATCCTCTACATAGGTAAAAATCGAATTTTACTATGTTATTTAATATATTTTTATTATTCTTATGATGCAACAATTATATTTTTATTGCTTTAAAAATATAAGAATCATACTTTACTATTTCTACTTAACAAAAATTCCATCTTTTCTGTTTTTAAAAATATGATCTTTATTTTCAAGTTCAAAATTTTTTTCTATTAAAAGATCAAACCCTCTTCTTATTTCAAAGTTAAAAATAAAAATCATTTCCTTTTCCTTTTCAAACCAGTTTTTATTTTCTTTTCAAAACAGTTTTTAAATTATTTTTCAAAACAGTTTTTAAAACTCTTTTATAAAAATGCAGTTTTTTTCTTTTAAATAAATGCAGTTTTGCCTTTTTTTCAAAATGCAGTTTTTTTTTTATTCTTTTTAAAATATGCAGTTTTTTTTTCTATCAAAAATGCAGTTTTTTTTCTTTTAAATAAATGCAGTTTTTATTTCTTAAAAATGCAGTTTTTTTCTTTTAAATAAATGCAGTTTTTATTTCTTAAAAATGCAGTTTTACTTTTATTTCAAATGCAGTTTTTGATTTCTTTTAAAAACAGTTTTTGAATCTCTTTTTAAAAATTCTGTTTTAACTTCTTTTAAAACTCTGTTTAAAAATCCTTTTAAAAATTTCTGTTTATGCTTCTTTTAAAACTTTCTGTTTTAAAATTCTTTTTTTTTTTTTAAAAATTCTACTTTAACTTCTTTTAAAACTCTGTTTTAAAATCCTTTTAAAAATTTCTGTTTTAACTTCTTTTAAAACTCTGTTTTAAAATCCTTTTAAAAAATTTCTGTTTATGCTTCTTTTAAAACTTTCTGTTTTAAAATTCTTTTTTTTTTAAAAAAATTCTGCTTTAACTTCTTTTAAAACTCTGTTTTAAAATCCTTTTAAAAATTTCTGTTTTAACTTCTTTTAAAACTCTGTTTTAAAATCCTTTTAAAAAATTTCTGTTTTTAAAACTAAAAGAAATCAGTTTTTAAATTTATTAAAAATACAGTTTTTATTTCTTTTAAAAAAAAATTCTGTTTTAAAAACTTAAAACAAAAATCAGTTTTATAATTTATTAAAAATACAGTTTTATAACCCAGAAATAAAAATAAAAATAAATTAACTAACTAAAAAAAAAAAACTCACCGAGCTTTGAATGGGAGGAGGAGGAAGTCGGCGGTGGCTCGTGGCGTGGCGATGTCTGGAGTTCGATGGTGGAGGCGGCAGTGGTTTCGGAGGTGTCGGGGTTGTCGCGATGTCTTCGGGGGTTGCTGCGATTTGATGACGGTTTCGTCGCCTTGAGGGAGGAGGTTGCGAGGGTGGTGGGGCGATCTGGCGTGGGTTCGTCGGCGATGGGTTCAGGCGGCGGCTCGATTTGGGTTTTAGGGTTTCCACTTTTTTTTTTTCGTTTGTGAATAACTGAAAGAGGGATCGGGGGGGCCAACGAAGAGAAAAGGGGAGAAGTATATTTTTTTTATTATTTTATTATATTATTTAATTATTAAATTATGCACAAGGGTTGACTTTTACATATGACCTCGAAATGAGGTCCACCGCCTGTCGTCCATAGCGTTTTACCCCCATTCCGAACACAATGGGATATGTATCGCAAGCTGGTTTGATCGTTACAATCAGTTTCTGTTGAAATTTACAATTTAAATCCTTATATTGAATTTTAAACGTACATTTCAAATTACCGGGGTCACATACTAACTAGAAAAATTCCAGAAAAATATTTTCTAGTTTCGTATTGACGATACGGTCCTAACAAAACTAGTTTCGTCGAATTCTGAGACCGTTTGCAAAATGGCCAATTTCCCGTCGATTAAATTCAATAGAAACTAGTCAAACGCGTTTTCTTTTGCCACACTCACATATTGATTCGAAAAATTATGAAATTTGAAACCTAGCAATAGTTTGACATCCCGGACCCAACAAAAGTGGTTTCGTCGAATTCCGAGGTCGTTTGCAAAATATAAATTTTCCAGGCCTATATATTCTATATACCGACTCTTCTGAAAATTCATTCTGCCATAACTTTTGATTCCCGTTATGAAACTTCGATTTTTCAGATTCGTTAGAAAGGTATTGACTAACAGATTTAAATATTTTTGGTCTCACTAAAATCCGTTATATTTTCCATCCTGCACAGTCAGACTTTGTTTGTATTCAAAATTTCAAACGGCCTTATTATACACAATTCTATATTTTATGGAAATAGGCTATTTAATCATTCAAATTTCTTGTGAATAACCTAATTGAAAAATTTTAAACTGGTTCACATTTTCCGGGTTATTACAATATTGTTGACTAAAGAATGGTTGAAGTTCGATAGCGAGGGTTGGATTAAATGTGGCGAGTTAATCCATGTAAATGTTGAAATTGTCGAAGCGATGGTTTATACAATATTTGTTTAAATCCAAGCAAATGAGTTTTGGAAACATTTTCCAAATATAATTAGAGATGTTTTCTGACATATATAATGATTTGATCGATGAAAAGTTAAGAAATGAAATAAGGTAAGTGGAAACTAGCTGGAGGTTTCGAACGGTTTTCTATGTATTGATCTAATATTGGTTTCGGTCTTCGGGTTGGTACCTAAAGAATTATTCTCTTACTAATTTACGGTCAGGAACTTATAAATGTGGAAGAATAGTGACGCGTAAATAAGAAGTGGAAATGTTTTCCAACTATAGAAATGGATCTTTCTAATCATAGAAATGCATGGGTCGAGAGAAATGAGTAATATGGAAATGTTTTCCAATGTTAATAACGAATATTTCCTAAGTATAGAAAATAAGAACTTGTGAATATAAAGAAATGTTTTCCAACCGTGATAAGAGATATTTTCTAGAATATAGAAAATAAAGAGTCTATGATATTTGGAAATGTTTTTTCCAAGAACTGTAAGAGGTTACGGGTTTTGATGGAATATCTGGGTAAAGTTATTGAAGAGAGAATTGGGAAACAAATAAATTAATCATATATTAATTCTAAAAAAGGCTCAGTGTTGCTTGGTGCTTAAACCATAGTATTTCCAATTGGAAATAGAATCATTGTATGCATGGATGTTTTCTTCGATAGTTAAATAACCAACTATCGAAGTTTTGACCAAATTCGTTGATCATTTCAAAGAGATCCGAATCGGATCTAATTATCTAAAAACCACTTCGTTCTGATTGTTGCATTACAAATCATACTATGTTGAAGATGATTGAAGATGAAGCAAAGTGCAAGGGTTGTTCTATTAATCCTAGGTAGAAATTGCCTAAGATAGATTGATGGGATGGTGCCATCGGTTTGCCCAGTCCTGGGACAAATTATATGGACGTATGTTTTACAGAGTATTTCCAAATGGACGCATACATTGATTTATTCAAACGAACCATAGTTGGTGGCGGAAAAGGAAACTTCTTTTAGCTAAACACCTAGTGTATTTTGAGGACGTCAATTAGTTATTTTGACGGATCTAACAATGTGGCATTCAAAGTGAATAATGTTGTGGTGTTAGCCTCATGCCTCATCAATCGAGAAATGACAAAAATCGAGCAGGCAGCATGAATATGTAGGTCACACCCATTAGGATTTATTATCACCTGATCTAGAGAAAATTCATTTTCTTCTTATTCTATTGCTGTTGTATGCTTCCGGTAACAGTTTCTGATCACAAGCATTGGTGATAATTCATTCGGTGCGCTCAAGCGGAATGAGTGGCAGGTCATATGTGGCTGGGTTGCAAATGTTCTTGTTGAACCCAGTGTATTCCTATCTAGAGATACACTATCAGAAGGTGGTTCCATACCTTTTCATAGTTGAAATCCATTACTCAATAAGCTCCCGCAGTGTTTGATATACACTGCATATGTGAAGCGTGAGATGCAAGCGTTCCGCTAGATTTCTATTTACTTGATTTTGACACTATTATAATATCAGAATAGTTTTGATGCATTTTTAGGTTATTGTAAGGTAAAAACCTTCAATGTTTATGTGTAGGTTGGTCTTTCGATTATCTTTTATGTCAAAAGGGTTTCTAAAGGTAAATCAAGTGATTGGAGTTTACTTGCGCCAGTCCCATGACCGACTAAGAGTTTGTTTGGTTTATTTCCGCTATGTTGTATGTATTGTACTCTGATGATGGTATGTGTATAAAGGTACAAATGCGTATTTCAAAAGTTATGTTATAAAATATATTTATTCATTCTGCTATGAGATTTGTGTCTGCTCTGATTTGGTGGTCTTTATGATCCTCTTCTTCTTCTTCTTTTATTCTACTCTTTTCTTTCTTATCTCTTCTCACCCTATAACCTCTTTCTTTTGGCATTTGGGTTTTCTAGTGCACTTTGGGTTAGACATGTGTTATATTCGGTCAACTCAAAGTGTACCAAAATTTGGGCTGTTACAAGCGTCATCTTAGAAAATTTGAGTTGGAGGTTGGGCCCAGTCAGTCTATTTATAGGTGCACAGAAGGTTATGGTTTGTCGAACTAAATATAATATAATCTGAACCTTATAAATCGAAAATATAACGTCGGTTGGTTCAGCAATGGGTCGACCTAGACCCCTGGTGGTTGACCCCTGGGTCAACCCGGCTCTAGGGTGGGTTGACCCCAATATCAACCCACATATGGTCTGGGTCGACCAAGTTGCATGGGCCACTACGTTAATTCTGCCGACATAAATTTTTGCTTAACATTTGGCTGTATTATTTGTTTAGTTGGAAAACATTATTATGTAAATTATTTTCTTCCATTTATAAGGTATATTTGATATTTCAATTTCAAACTTACGTGCATATACACGCATTTAACTCTTTAAATCTTTGTTTGTTAACAGTTGCGCAATCAATGTCAACATTAACGCTATCAGTTCATTGATTCCTTCCTTTTTAATATATATTCCAATTTCAAACCTGGCTATTCTCCTATCTGTTTTTCATTCATTCCAGATTTATTTTTCTGCCCTTAAATTAAACTTTTTAAATTTATGCGTATATATTTACGCATAACTTCGTTTATTTTCGAAATTCAAGCGGCGTTATGTCGATATTTATTTATTACTCATTATGATGACCCCAAACCCCAATAAGACGGTGCAAGTGTAATCTTTGGAATATAACACATAAACAGATAAAAGCAGAACAGAAATAAATAAATGCACCAGATAATGTCCAATATAATACACTGAGTTACACAGTATATAGGATCATACTTAGTACAAAATACAGTTCATCTATACATAAAATGTCTACAGCGGAAAAGAAAACATAATATGTACAACAGGAGCTGAACAACATAAAAAGAGATAAATGATAGAATCCATCTTCAGCTCCAGCTATCCAGAAAGAGCCTACTAAAACCTGAATACAAGGCTTCCCGTGTAGAAAAAGGGGCACTCGTGTTTGCAAGTGAAACAAACTACGAGTCAGTCATGGGACTGGTATGAGAAATCTACTTAACACACTTTACAATATGGCTAATCACAGGACCACGCCACTTTTGCGGAACGGGTTTACTCCATTGGATTGCCAGTGCTTTAAAACAAATAAATCTTTTAAACATCGCAATGCTTTTTATAAAGATAAAGCCGATATAAGACTCAAGTACCATCACACAATGCAACACAAACCGAAGGATAGAGTTTTACCTTATATCGACCAAGATATGCTTGAAATGCGTAAAGTAAAATCACTTAAAATGTAAATTTTATCGTTTAATTCTTAATCAGACTCCAACCGTAAACTAGTAAGAGAACGATTCCCTAAGAATTAACCCCGAAGGTCGAAACCAACATCAGACCAATACCTAGGAAACCATCCGTCTTAGCTCGTTTCCAGTTAGTTTCTAATTTTAGATACAATCATAAATATCAATCGTAGACGGCACACGTGCCACATACCACTATGTCGCCATTTATAGGTATACAATCTAAACCGATGTGGATTAGAATTCCTGAACACTGCGTTTCCCCGCCCTATGGGGCATCACTGGTCATATCTGATCACACCATCGGCTCCGAAGAGACCGAAGTAAACCGAGGCCTCGCTTTCCATCATCCACATAAGTAAAATACCCGGGAGTGAAAAACCCAAAGCACCACTCCTAGCTAGAAGGAAACGCATGTCCTCCCTGAAGTTCGTCTCCCGTTTCTGGTTCATACCGGGGTGTGAGGCACGCGAATTAACGTAATACACAAAGATTTGCCACACAGGCGTTGCTTTGATCATCCACCACAAAGCCCTGCTTTTCAACAAAAGCTTTGATCACTGCATCTCAGCGTGCCACACAGGTAATTCACGCCATGCAACTGATCTCTATCAATCACACAGAATGAAATCCCATGTTAGACACACAGTCCATTTACAAGTCCGTTCTGGGTCTGAACGAAACCGGAGGATCTTTATTCCTCGCACATCCGTACAATCAACATGTACGTCCGGACGGTTACTACTTCAGCCCCATCAAGGTAGCTACTCCTATCATGAGCATCAGTAGCACCCCTCCCTTCGACGTGAAGATCATCGGTCTTGCACCGTCTTCATATCTTCGACTTTCACTCGTCGAACAATTATTTGAAACGAGAATCAACTCGGTCTATTCAAATAATTCACATATATTTAGAATTTCAAATCAATTCATTTTAATGGTTAAATTATTCGATATCACTAGTTCTGTTCTTTAATGTAAATTTCACAACAAACATATTCAACCATCAAACATCACATAAACCAAGCAAATACAGTTTAATTCCATTCCATGTCATTTATAATATTTTATCACGATTTATCGCTATTTTTATTTATTTAAAAATAGCCAATTCATTCAAACGACGCTTCAGGCCATAACGCGGTCGTGGCGCTGTTTTTCTTCAGATTTGATTTACACATATCTGAAAATCTAACCGTTGGATCTTCACAAATTTTATATCATTAGAAAGATCTTTTCAAAACAAATCCAACGGTTCCATTTTTGGGAAAATCCGACGGTCGGATCTCCCGCACTAATCATTTGAAGTCACGATTTCAAAATATGAATTACAGCGTCGTTATTCGATTTAATTTAATTATATTTATATATGTATATAAATATAATCGATTCTGGCGCTGTTTTTCTTCAGATTTGAATTAAACATTCCAGGCAATCCAACCGTTGGATCTTCACAAAGTGGGTGTCGTTGTAAAGATATTTCCAAAGCGAACCCAACGGTTGTGGTTTTGGGAAAATCCGACGGTCGGATCTCCCGCACTAAACGTTTGAAATCACGGTTTCAAAACACGAACTGCAGCTTCGTTATTCGATTTATTTTAATTATATTTATATATATATAATCTATTCTTCGATTTCAAAACCATATTCATTTCATACATTTGATCAAAATGATATTTTTATCCAACAGACATTTATTTCAACAATTCGCTATTTTTAACAATTCATGTATATCATAAAAATGTGATTTTTATTGTAAAACAATTTATTTCAAAACACGATTATTTTATATAGTTCATATAGATGATAAAAATATGACTTTTATTATAAAACAATTTATTTCAAAACACGACTATTTGATATAGTTCATATAGATGATAAAAATATGATTTTTTATTATAAAACAATTTATCTAAAAACACGACTATTTTATATAGTTCATATAGATGATAAAAATATGATTTTTATTATAAAACAATTTATTTCAAAACATGAATGTCGTTCAACATGTGAATTTCCATTCAACACATGAATTTCTATTTGACACAGGAATTTCTATTCAACACACAAATATAGTTTCAACACATGAAAATAATTCTAACACATGAATATTATTGAAAATTTCGGCAGCATAATGGCAGGGTACTTAAAACCGGGAACGTATCGATGTACGGCTCCTCGCTCTACCTTAAAACCTTGCAGTTTTTTACAATGGGGATTTCATGCATCTAATTCACACGCAGGCGAGCATGTTTTCTTTCATTTCCACAACCTATTCTAATTTTGTTTTCAACCACAAATGGGTGTTTTTAAACCACAGTCAATCATTCTCAACCACAAACAATTATATCAACCATTCGCATTATTCACCAAATTTCACATCAACCAATAAACCAAACAATATCACAGCCAATATATATCGTCCATGGTCTGTGGACGAGGGGAGTGTGTGTGTATATATATATATATATTTGTATAAAAATATATTTCAATTCATTTCAATGTCATTTCATCGCATATATAATTTTTAAAACGCATATATAACTTATACATCGAACATACCACTTATACAACGCTTATACATGAGGTGTACAATGCTTATATAACTCATACATCGACTATACAATTTATACATCGTTGTTTTCCATATCGTTTATAAATTAGAAATCTCACATTGTCTCCACTCCACCAAAAATTGTAGAAGGCTCAGAAAAATATGCGGTCTCTTCTAGAATGTAGAAGACGTCCACACGAGTCCACTGTCTCTTGTTTCACTGGATTTCATCAATAAATGAAAAAGATATGTAATTTTAAAAATCAAACAATTTAAAAATGTAATTAATTAAATTTACAGCGCTTAAAAATGCTACCTTTTCCAAACTAAAAAAAACCCTGGAAACCGTCGTTCAACTACGGTTCTAAACTAGGGATCGATCTTTCACGAAATCCAAAGCGATTGAGGAGGATATGAGGACTTCATGACATCAAGCTACGTGAGGCACACCCGCGCCACCTCCTTTTGGGTAACTCGGTGGCGGCCTGGCCCCTGAAAACGCCTCACGACGGTGAAGCTTTGGGCTTCAATTTCGAGCGCTACAGGTGATTAGACCCAATCCTGCCCGTTGGATATGGAGATCATACTAGGTGCTTCGATTTGGCTTTGGAAGTTGGTGGTATTGTTGAACGTAGGAGAAGATCGAAGGGGAGGAAGTTCTGGTGATTTCCGCCTTTGATTCCATAGAAGAACGGCGACCCGTATAGTTTAATTAGGGTTACGCGTATTTAGATGGTATACATATAGTATATTTTTAAATTAGTTAATTATTTAATTCGAAAAATTCTTGGTTATAGCCACGAACTCCAATTCAAACCCAACAACTGTCATCCCTAGCTAAATACCCCCATTCCGAACACAACGGGATATGTTTCGAAGGCCCATTCGATTGTTACAGTCAGTTTTCCTTCAAATTAAAATATAAAACATTTAATATTCGATTCGAACGTACATTTCAATTTGCCGGGGTCACATACTGATTCTAAAAATTCCCAAAAAATAAATCTAGCTATGTTTTGATGATACATTCCCAATAAAACTAGTTTCGTTGAACTCTGAGACCGTTTGAAAAATGGGCATTTTCTGGTCGATCCAATTTAACTATAATTGACCAAAACACATTTTCCTTTGCCACGCTGACATATTAACTTCAAAAATTATGAAATTTGAAACCTAGAAATAATTTGAAATCCCGGACCCAACAAAAGTGGTTTTGTCAAATTCCGAGGTCGTCTGCAAAATGTCTATTTTCACGGGCTATATAAATTCTATATCGACCTTTCAGAAAATTCATTTGGCCATAACTTTTGACTCCCGCTACAAAACTTCGATTTTTCAGATTCGTTAGAAAGATATTCACTAACAGATTTAAATATTTTTGGTTTCACTAAAATCCGTTTTATTTTTCACCCGGTACAGTCAGTCAAAGTTTGAATTGAAATTTTGAAACTGCCGCGCCATTTCAGGCCTTGTTTATAATTTGAAATAATTATATTTATTTTCGAACTTCGATTCAAACATACTTTTCGTCATTATTATTCAAAATATTTATTTTAAATACTTAAAATTCACTATTTTAGCCAATTTAAAAATTTTAAATTGGTTCAGATTTTCTGGGTTGTTACGTTCATTTTGATTGATTACATGTTACTTTAGGATTTCATATATATATATATGTATGTATATATATATATATGTATGTATATATATATATATGTATGTATATATATATATGTATGTATATATATATATATGTATGTATATATATATATATATATCTATGTATGTATATATATGTGTATATATATATATATATATTACACACTTACACATATATACACATATACATGCATATATATACTCACTTATATATATATATATATATATTTTATATGTGCAATTTTCTTTTATTTTCACTTAAAACATGCATCTCTTTAACCATCCCTATGAAATTAGAAACATGCCATTGGCGGGACTCGAACTCCCGACATCCACCTTGGGAAGTGCATGCTTTGCCAACTCACATAGCTAACTTAGCTTTTGTTCACAAGCCTAAAAGCATTGGTAGCAATTGTTCTTATTTGTGTTCCTCTTATATCTTCTTCTTCACCTTTGTTCTAAAACTTCATTTAAAGATATCTTCTTCATTCTAAATTTGTTTTCTACAAACCATAGGTCTAAATTAATCAAAAAATCGCCACAGACGCAATTTTTAGAGTTTGTGCCCTATTGGAAATCTGTTTGATGTGATCAATAACATTATTTATGTCATAATTTATTTTGAATAAAAGATTCTGTTATGTTATATTTACTGCATAATATAACTATTAACGTAATAGAAGTCCTTAGAATAATAATACAGAATTATATAGTTTCAAGTAAGTGACTTGAACTTGAGATTATATCTGTAACGACCCGTATTCTACGCATCATGGGATCGTAGAATATTTATTTCTTTCACATATGAAGTCGTATGGTCATGTAACTTTGGGAGACGACTATTGGGGTCATTTCCCATGTTCATGATTTTTGTCGATTTTTAAATGACCGTTTTACCCCTAGTCGGTACTGTTTTGGCCATAACTTTTGACTGGAAAGGAATTTTGACCTGAAACCACTTCCATTGGATTCGAATGATGGTTTCTCTTTCCGTAGAGTGGTCATAATAGCCAAACGGACTTACCGTTTGGGAGATATGGCTGAATTAAGGTTTAAAGGGTTATTTTCAGCTTAATTGGGCCAAACCGGGTGATTAGCAGCTAGGCCCATTGGGTAATTTCGGGTTTAGGGGTATATGAGGGCTGATAGGGTTAGAATTTCGGTTTCTTCCTCATTTTTCCAGCCGCCACTTAGTTTCTTCAACCCTAGTCATGGCCTCCATCCTCTAAAATCATCCCAAAACACCTCCTAATCACTTTCTAGTTGAAGATTAAGCTAATTAGCATCAAATCAAGGCTAATCAACATCAAATTTGGAATAGAGCTGCTGTGTTGCATAGAGATTCAACCCAAACAGAGAATCATTTCAGATTTATAGTTTAATTTGTGGCAAAGGTGAGTGATTTGCATTGTTTTTCACTAATTATGGCTAGTTATGGTAATTAGCGAAAATTAGCGAAACTATGGCTCAGAAAAATCTAGAAAAATTCCTAAAATTCTAAAACACCTTTTTATGCCTCTGATATGAATTTGGGTTGATTTCGACTAATTTTGTAAATCCCGGAATTTGGGGGATTAAGGAGTAATTAGTGATAATTAGCGAAATTATGCATGTTAAAAATCTGGAAAAATATGCAGAAATTCATAAATATTGTTTTAGACCTCTGTTAGAATTTTGGTTCAATTTGGTTAAGATTTGCTAACCTTATTGTTAGATTTGCTTAAGTATGCTTAAGGGAAAAATATGGGGTATTGGCTATGTTTGATCCATTTTGCATGCTATGATTTATGTTTTGGTGTTTGTGGTCGATACTATATGTTGCTATGACTATATGGTATGCTTTGTGATTGTTTAGAAGTGTTAGTTTGGTCGAAAACGCCGTCGAGAGGCGTATAAACAGTTGCAGGAAAAATGCAGAAGGGTATCTGAACCGGATCGGATCGGGGGAAGAGGTCACGAACCGACCCGTTCGTGGGAAGGTACCACAACCCGATCCCTCGCATTTGAAGTTCACGATCCGACCACTCGTGCAGGGTAGCTGCGAACCGAACCGTCCCAGCTAGAGTTCACGATCCGACTCGATGGAAACTGGAGACCACGATCCAAATAGAAGGCACGAACTGAACTGGCTCTCCGACCCGATCCACTTCAGAAGCACGATCCGAACCGATATGAAGGGTGAGGAGCGCCACAACCGAAGGGAAGCACCACGAGCTATGGAGCACGAACCGAACCAGTGGGAGTGCTTCGACCCGATCCGACTTGGTGAGGGCGATGCGATCCGCGAACCGATCCGAGGTGGAGCACGATCCGACGATGGCGACCCGACCTGGAGAGTGTGCCACGATCCAAGCTGGGGAAGGAGGTTACTCACGATCCGACGGTGATGAGCACGATCCGAAGCAATGAAGTGAAGACCGATCCGATGATGACCAATAACCCGAGATGCAAAGGTAGTCCAAATGGAAGTTAGAGCTCAGGATCCAGATGGGAACCAATGAGTTCACTTCATGATTGGGCTTTGCTGTGGGACGCGTGCAAAGGGGTTGTCGGTATTCATAACTTTGGTTCACCACTGAGAGATGGATAGTGGGCTTGTAGTGATAGTTACACGGGGTTGGATTCCGTCATGGCCCAAAGTATTAGGTAGCCAAAGTAGTGGATCTCGTATGCTTTACGCACTGAGTGAGGGATGTAAGGATGATTGCTATGCTTGATTGTTTGACATCACTATGACATGCACACCCCCACCCCCGTTATCTTTACACCATTTGAAAGGGCACCTTAGAGTGTTGTACAGTATGTAGTGCTAACTCTTTGGTTGCAGGTCCAGGTTCAGGTATGATTGGATTATACCTGTTATTGTTATGTTTTGTTGCTTATCGCTCATACCAGGCTTTATGTCTGACCCAGAGTTTTATGTCTCCTCTTATTACTCTGGGTGCTCACACGAGCAGACTAGAGACAGGTTATGGTTAGCTGGTGATGCGCGAGTAGCTGATTCGGAGGCGAGCAGGAGGCTTCCACGTATGATATATAGATATTCTCCCTGTGTCGTTGGTGGTCGCTACTTGGGCATTAGTAGTGTACCTCCTTTATCTTGCTTTTGCTTTGAGACAGTTTGAAAAGTTGTAATAAGCTATATTTTGGATTTCCGCTGCTATGATGCTCAGTTCTGCTTTTAGCTTATGCACTGTCTCTTCTGTTTTATGTCAAGTATGTTATTATTATATTTTGTTCTATGCGCTGTGAGACATATTACAGGTTCCTTGATTAGTCCATTCTCCTCTTTCGTTTTCTTCTGGCGACCGTCCCGTGCTAACTGGATATGTGTACAGCGCACCTTGGAGTAAATGTCGGTTGGTGCGGGGCGGGCCGTCACACTTGGTATCAGAGCTCTAGGTTGCGTAGTTAACCTAGGGAAAGACACTAGGGAGAGTTAGTACGTATATGAGAGCGCGTATTTGTGATTACTTTGGTTTTCAAAAGCTAGTTATATATATACTAGTAGTATTAGTAAGGATGAAGTCGCACTGCACTAGTACCACTATGGAGATGGCTGATTCGTTCTCTTTACAGATTGAACGATGAGCCGAAACCTGAGGAACAATGGTCCAAGGGGTAACAATAGGAATGACCCAGACTTGAGGACGGTGTTCACCAGCTTCATGAGAGACATGCTTAGAGATGTTCAGGGAGCAGTTCCCAATCCCGGAAATGGTGGTGGTCCAGTAGTGCAGGCGCCTAGGGTCGATTTCGCCAAGTTGTGCAAGGATTACACTAACCTTGGTGGGAAGCCGTTCCACGGAACGGAGTCGGCCACAGATGTTCAGGATTGGTTGGATAGCTGTGATCGTATCTTCGACGACTTGGGTCTTGAGGATGCGATGAAGAGAAGGCTAGCGTCTCGTCAGCTGCAAGGGCGAGCGATGAATTGGTGGAATGCCATTAGAACAGCTACTCCAGAAGATCAAGTTACTTGGAATCAGTTTAAGACTCGTTTTTGTGATAAGTTTATTCCAGCTGCTCATAAATCAGAATTGTTCAAGAAGTTCTTGGAGCTTAAGCAGAACGGTAGAGCAGTCTCGGAGTATATCGCTGAATTTGACACTTTATCGAAATATGGATGGTCCCTTATCGATACAGCCGAAAAGAAGAACGAGAAGTTCATAACTGGCTTGGATGGGTACCTGGGGGAAAGACTTATAAACCATATCGATGAGACGTTCGAGTCTATTGTAGGAAAGGCATTAAGGTCAGAGAGCCTTTTCCCTAAGTCGAAGACTGAGGTTGCTACGGCATCTGCAGAGGAGCCAAAGCCGCAAGCAGGCGGTGAAGGCAAGAAGAATTCTCATAACAAGAGGAAGCAGAACCCGACCAAGGATGGTCAGAGTAAGAAAAATAAGAAAGATGGCGAATGCTTTAGTTGTGGCAAGAAGGGCCATTACGCCAGAGATTGTCGAGAAAAGCCTGGGGAAAGGAAGTGCTTTAACTGCGGCCAGGCGGGACATCACAAGGATGATTGCCCACAACCTCCTAGGGAGAAGCAGATTGTGAAAGCGTATGCTATCAACGCTGTTCCTTCTTCGTCAAATGCCCCAACTGCGGCGCAGAAGGAAAAAGGTGTCGTTATTCGAGGTATGCTTTCTATTTAAGATGTTTTGATCGGGTTTTGTTTGACAAACCTGAGTTAGTCGATAGACCTTTAGTAGTGACGAACCCGATTGGTGGTTCGACTAGCTTGGCATGATTTGTTAATATGGTCTTATTGAGTCATGGATGTATGTTTCCTTGTGATTGCTTTGTTTTAGGCTTTACTGGGTTTAGCATTATTTTGGGAAGTCGATCTACTCCAAAGGAATAGGGTGGTATTAGGTACCTACCTAGTGATGGCAAGGGTAACTGGAGTTAAGGAAGCTAAGAGGTTATCGTTGCAGTAAGTTCTAGTTGTCTCTAGGAGGCAAATGAGTACTCCAGTGCTATATTGTTTTGCTAGTATCACCTCATGTGGATTATCCGAACTCGGAGGAGATGTTCCTTGGGTGCTTGTCTGATATTGGTCTAGGCCTTTGGGGCTTGTGCTTGGGGAATGTCGATTTCGACTAGGATGGGCTGCGTGAGGGGTAAATAGTTGTTGTGATTTTTCATCGGATGATATCTTGGTTCACTCGAGGAGTGATGGGCAGACGGAACATGATAAGACTGTTCAATGGTATAGACTGCCCAGAGTTAGACTCGATAGGGTTATGAGATTGCTCGAGTGGGACTCGAGAAAGATGCAAAGAAATGGATTGTTTAGGACCCTATGTTGATGTTCTCTATTGGATAGTAGAACTTTGAAGGAATAGGATGTGTTCGTTGATCATGGAAGATACAACGAAGATTAGAGCGATTCAAGTTGGACTTGAACTCGTAAAAGAAAATAGGTGTTCGTTGATCTTGGAGATGCAACGAATAGGGAGAGTTTCACGTTGGACTTGGACTCGTAGGAAGAGTACCTAGATTCACTAGGTGGGTCTAGTTTACCTTTGGAAGGTGAATGTACGTTGGACGTGCAGTACGAGATTCATTGGATGAGTCTAGTTTATCTCTGGGAGATTGACTCGAGTTAGACTCGAGAAGGCTGCAAGGAATTGGATTCAGCTCGAGTTGGACTCGAGAGGGCAGCAAGAAATGGATAGACTTGGGTTGGACTCAAGTATTTTAGGAGGACTAAAAGCAGGGGTATCTGGGGACGCCCGTTACCTTGGATCCGTTGGACGTGATCTAGTTATCCTTGGAGGATAAACGTACGTTGGACGTACGGTAGTCCGATTGGAGGCTGGGCTTCCATTAGTTTAATTATCCTTGGAGGATAAACGTATGTTGGACATACGGTAGACCGAAGGGAGGCGGGGCTTCCATTGGCCTGGGATTGGTTGGACCAGTCAAGTAGGCATCGGTGTATGTATGGGGGCTGGGCTTCCATTAGTTAGTGATGTTGGTTGGACCAGACATGCTAGAATCGACATATTGGGATTGGTTAGACCAATCATGTAGGTGTCGATGTGTTTATGACTTTAGCGGGTGATAGATAGGATTTGTTTGATGGATGTTATGGTTTCTATGTTTGTTCCTATCTTTCTTCTCTTGAGTAGACTATCACCTGTAGGGTTCCAGCGATGGGGAACAAAGTGATTGTAATAGGACTATGGATCAGCGCAGTGGAGTCGCCATGACTCCATGGGGCAGTGTGATCATAGTAAAGGATTTGGGTGCAGTACTAGTTGCATTGAGTAGGAGACATGCCAGTTTAGGGGTTTTGTTTCTAGGATGAAAGCAACTAGAGTATGTCACAGGATATGATTTCAGACCCAAGACTGAATTGGATTCAGAAACGCTAGTAAGCTTGACGATTAGATCGATTTTGATTGAGTGGATTGGTTCCAGTTAGAAGGACGATCCTAACCTATTGGAAACCATCTCTAGGGTAGATATGGGTATAGATGGAAAGAGAATGATCAAGTAAGGATTTGATCGAGAAGGGTGGCTTCGAAAGGATAAGGGACTAGTTGTACCCAACGTAGATGGACTGAGAGGTGAAGTGCTTAGAGCATATCATCACTCGAGATTGACTATACGTCCCAGTGGTAACAAGATGTATGGAGACATAGAGTAGATATACTACTGGGAAGGGATAAAGATAGGCAGAAGGCTTATCTCGATAAGAGATGAAGAGATTTGGAATCCTTCGTTAATGACTGGGTGTTCGTCGAGATCTCTCCATAGAAAATGTGATTCGGATTGGTTGGAGAGGTAGGTTAGTACCAAGATTTGTTGGCCCATTCCCAGTCCTCGAGCAAGTTGGGAATTTGGCGTATGAAGTAGAGCTACCTAACAAGATGGCGGGAGTTCACAACGTATTTCATGTTTCCCAGTTAAGGAAGTTTGTGCAAGACCCTAATGTGGCTACTTCACCAGATCAGTTGGACGATATCGAGGTTGAACTCAAGGCGGTTGGGAACCGCAAGTCTATGCGTATTGTTGGGAACGATACGAAGCAGCTTCGAAGGAAGGCGGTGAAACTAGTCAAAGACCAGTGGGATGAGAATGGAAAAAGACTGTACTTGGGAAACAGAGGAGGATAAGGAAGAAGTATCCAGAACTCTTTGCCTAGTAAGGTTTTGGTAGTGATAGTTTCTTCCCTTGTTAGTAAACCGCATGCTAGGATAGACTTGTTTTGCATGTTGATTGTTGTTTTATGGTTGATAGGCATGCGGGGCCCTTTGTGTGTTTTGATTTGGGAATTTCGGGGGCGAAATTTCTTAAGGGGGGAAGAGTGTAACGACCCGTATTCTACGCATCATGGGATCGTAGAATATTTATTTCTTTCACATATGAAGTCGTATGGTCATGTAACTTTGGGAGACGACTATTGGGGTCATTTCCCATGTTCATGATTTTTGTCGATTTTTAAATGACCGTTTTACCCCTAGTCGGTACTGTTTTGGCCATAACTTTTGACTGGAAAGGAATTTTGACCTGAAACCACTTCCATTGGATTCGAATGATGGTTTCTCTTTCCGTAGAGTGGTCATAATAGCCAAACGGACTTACCGTTTGGGAGATATGGCTGAATTAAGGTTTAAAGGGTTATTTTCAGCTTAATTGGGCCAAACCGGGTGATTAGCAGCTAGGCCCATTGGGTAATTTCGGGTTTAGGGGTATATGAGGGCTGATAGGGTTAGAATTTCGGTTTCTTCCTCATTTTTCCAGCCGCCACTTAGTTTCTTCAACCCTAGTCATGGCCTCCATCCTCTAAAATCATCCCAAAACACCTCCTAATCACTTTCTAGTTGAAGATTAAGCTAATTAGCATCAAATCAAGGCTAATCAACATCAAATTTGGAATAGAGCTGCTGTGTTGCATAGAGATTCAACCCAAACAGAGAATCATTTCAGATTTATAGTTTAATTTGTGGCAAAGGTGAGTGATTTGCATTGTTTTTCACTAATTATGGCTAGTTATGGTAATTAGCGAAAATTAGCGAAACTATGGCTCAGAAAAATCTAGAAAAATTCCTAAAATTCTAAAACACCTTTTTATGCCTCTGATATGAATTTGGGTTGATTTCGACTAATTTTGTAAATCCCGGAATTTGGGGGATTAAGGAGTAATTAGTGATAATTAGCGAAATTATGCATGTTAAAAATCTGGAAAAATATGCAGAAATTCATAAATATTGTTTTAGACCTCTGTTAGAATTTTGGTTCAATTTGGTTAAGATTTGCTAACCTTATTGTTAGATTTGCTTAAGTATGCTTAAGGGAAAAATATGGGGTATTGGCTATGTTTGATCCATTTTGCATGCTATGATTTATGTTTTGGTGTTTGTGGTCGATACTATATGTTGCTATGACTATATGGTATGCTTTGTGATTGTTTAGAAGTGTTAGTTTGGTCGAAAACGCCGTCGAGAGGCGTATAAACAGTTGCAGGAAAAGTGCAGAAGGGTATCTGAACCGGATCGGATCGGGGGAAGAGGTCACGAACCGACCCGTTCGTGGGAAGGTACCACAACCCGATCCCTCGCATTTGAAGTTCACGATCCGACCACTCGTGCAGGGTAGCTGCGAACCGAACCGTCCCAGCTGGAGTTCACGATCCGACTCGATGGAAACTGGAGACCACGATCCAAATAGAAGGCACGAACTGAACTGGCTCTCCGACCCGATCCACTTCAGAAGCACGATCCGAACCGATATGAAGGGTGAGGAGCGCCACAACCGAAGGGAAGCACCACGAGCTATGGAGCACGAACCGAACCAGTGGGAGTGCTTCGACCCGATCCGACTTGGTGAGGGCGATGCGATCCGCGAACCGATCCGAGGTGGAGCACGATCCGACGATGGCGACCCGACCTGGAGAGTGTGCCACGATCCAAGCTGGGGAAGGAGGTTACTCACGATCCGACGGTGATGAGCACGATCCGAAGCAATGAAGTGAAGACCGATCCGATGATGACCAATAACCCGAGATGCAAAGGTAGTCCAAATGGAAGTTAGAGCTCAGGATCCAGATGGGAACCAATGAGTTCACTTCATGATTGGGCTTTGCTGCGGGACGCGTGCAAAGGGGTTGTCGGTATTCATAACTTTGGTTCACCACTGAGAGATGGATAGTGGGCTTGTAGTGATAGTTACACGGGGTTGGATTCCGTCATGGCCCAAAGTATTAGGTAGCCAAAGTAGTGGATCTCGTATGCTTTACGCACTGAGTGAGGGATGTAAGGATGATTGCTATGCTTGATTGTTTGACATCACTATGACATGCACACCCCCACCCCCGTTATCTTTACACCATTTGAAAGGGCACCTTAGAGTGTTGTACAGTATGTAGTGCTAACTCTTTGGTTGCAGGTCCAGGTTCAGGTATGATTGGATTATACCTGTTATTGTTATGTTTTGTTGCTTATCGCTCATACCAGGCTTTATGTCTGACCCAGAGTTTTATGTCTCCTCTTATTACTCTGGGTGCTCACACGAGCAGACTAGAGACAGGTTATGGTTAGCTGGTGATGCGCGAGTAGCTGATTCGGAGGCGAGCAGGAGGCTTCCACGTATGATATATAGATATTCTCCCTGTGTCGTTGGTGGTCGCTACTTGGGCATTAGTAGTGTACCTCCTTTATCTTGCTTTTGCTTTGAGACAGTTTGAAAAGTTGTAATAAGCTATATTTTGGATTTCCGCTGCTATGATGCTCAGTTCTGCTTTTAGCTTATGCACTGTCTCTTCTGTTTTATGTCAAGTATGTTATTATTATATTTTGTTCTATGCGCTGTGAGACATATTACAGGTTCCTTGATTAGTCCATTCTCCTCTTTCGTTTTCTTCTGGCGACCGTCCCGTGCTAACTGGATATGTGTACAGCGCACCTTGGAGTAAATGTCGGTTGGTGCGGGGCGGGCCGTCACAATATCATATACTAAGTATTATAATTCTTAAATGTCCCTAGTCAAGTTTTATTGTATATATAGGACAACAATGAAACGTTGAGACTAGTATGTTAATTGACTGATGATCATATCTCATAGGTTATTAATATATGTGATGCTAATACATAAATACGTATTAGAGAATAGTGTATTAGGCTGACCCAACATGAGAAAAATTGAATGAATATGATTAATAGTGTCATAAGTAATTCTCATAGTGATAGTGATGTAGTGGTCCTCAGACCTGAAATCATAATATATTTTATTCGAGGATATTTGTGTTTTAATATCATCAAAAGTTGATTTTAACCGAGTAGATGATAAAGGTAATTATCGGATACATCTCGAATCAATTAAAGAATATGAATGATCTAGATGGAATTTAACTGCAACGACCCACGGATTTTCGGCCCCGAAAATCGACATAAATACAATTTTGTATCTCTTATTGACCTTCCAAACATCGAAAACATAGGTACATCATTAGAAAGAAATTAGAGGGTGAGATAAGAAAGAAAGAAATATTAGAGTAGAAGAAGAAGAACCAACACCACATAGAGTCTTACATCACAGCGAAACAAAATATAATACAAAAATAACTCTTTATTGAGCGCTTTTAAAAATACTTACAAAATCATAGTACATCACACATCTGGATAGTTATAATAACATGCCCTCATATACATCACACAGTTGAATAAATACTATATATAATACGTCTGTTCAACTCCAGCTCGTTTATGGCCTTCGCAGCATCTGATAACCTGGACCTATACACCCCGGTCTATCCCGAGCATTACAAGCACTGTGTCAGTCAGGTGAACCAGAGTAGAAAAACACACTAAGTTTTACAGTAACATCCAACTTGATTTTATAGTTCAAAATCTTTTCGAAAGAAAAGGATAGTCGTAAGACCAAATCCACACATAAATATGGATGGTTTTTACATTACAATAACCCAAAACATTTTTGAAATCAATACCTTTTTCAAGACTGTAATAGTGTCTAATTACAAGTAAATAACAATCAAGTGGAACTTTTGCATCTCACGCTCTACATATAAAGTATATAATCAAAATCGCAGGCGCTTATTGGAGATTGGATTCCGACTATGACAAGGTATGGGACAACCTACCTATAGTGTACCTCTAGAGGGGAATACACTCAACAAGAACATCTTACAATCCGGCCAACACATGACCGACCACTCATTTTTCTTAAGTGTATCGAATGTATATCACCAATGTTTGGGCTCAAATCACTGTTTCCCAAAAAGGGACAACATCGAAATAGATTAAAGAAGGAAATGAATTTTCTCTACATAGGTGATTATACACCCTAATGGGAACGACCCACATAGCCATGCTACCTGCCCAATTTTCGTCATTTCCCAGTTGATGAGGCTTGAGGTTATATTTACTTTTTAGAACATTTAGTCGCCATTCACTTTGAATGCCACATCGTCAGATCTGCCAGATATCATTAATTGACGTCCACAAAAATACTCTAGTTGATAAGCTAAGAGAAAGGCCTTTCTCCGCCACTAACTATGGTACGTTTGAAGAAATCAATGTATGCGATCCCTTTGGAAATACTCTATCAGACATACATCCATGCAAGTCATCCAGGAACAGGATGAACCGAAGGTACCCTCCTACTGCATCCAAGGAATCACCCTATAGATCAATAGCGAGAAGTCCTTGCAATCCGTAGACTTTAACCACGACAGAATCACAATTATCTCTGCTTGCAAGGCAGAGAATATTAGTGGTTCTTCCATTTACGAAGATCCACGTCCTTTAATGCTCCATCTTGATCATCTGCTGATATCTTCACATATTTATTAGTTGGAATGGTTTTCGAATATAAATTTGATCCCGATCTTTCCGTACCAATAATCGTACTAGACAGATTTGATAATCGGTTATTTAACTATCAAAATAAACGGTGACTCAATCATGAAAATCCAATGATTTCACTAGTTCAGTATTCAGCATCACTTAGCCTTTTAATTAAAACAAATGTAGATTTTAAACTTTTAAATATTTCGATATTACGAATATAGCTTTTTGCTTATTATTTAACCTAAGATTTTTCTTTAAACAAATTCATTTTAATACTTAGGAGAATCCAATATCATATCCTGTTTTTTATGTTCACTTTCAAAATGTTAGCTACATTATTATATAATATTGGGAAATCAATTCAACTCATTACTCGTAAAACAACGTTCAGAAATATCTTTTATTTATTACTTGATAGCACCTAGTGCTTATTCTTGTTGAATAAACACTCAACTTTTTCATTTCCTTTCTAACTCGAAAATATCGTTATAATTAATGCAATCCCCTTTTATTTCCCATTTCTCTTTGGAATCCCCACTATATATTTTCCAAATTTCTTCCAACATTTGCATTATTATTATTCAAATAAAATAATAAACTTTTACTAACCCTTTTTACCATTACAACTAATATTGTCCTCAGATAATTCTGGAGTCGTTTAAGTTGGGGTATTTAAATTACCTCTTAGACCTTGATCAACAACGTCCTTATCTTAAGATGGATACGAGTTGTAATACAAAAACCGATATTTCATTCTAATATCAATACAAAAAATATTTAACTATTTTATTTAAAATACGGTTTCATAAAATCTTCTTACTTTTTGAAAATCACTTTCTCATTGTTTCTTAATTAAATAATTGCTTATAAAATACCATTTTTTCAATCTCTAACTCTTTAGACAAATTCATTTTATAATTCAGCTTTGTTTACAAAATCCTACGACCCACTTCCTTAACCAAATTCACTTTCGCCAATACTTTTCTAATCCATTTAACCATCTCCCGCTTGAGGTTCTCATTTCAACTCCCCACTTTTACTTAATCCCATTATTAAGTAATGTTAATTTAGAATTAACTATATAACACCTCAAACCTCTTTTATATAACTCTGGTTTAATATAAACCCTTTTTATCCTAATTTGCTATCAATTAAGTCAACACAATTTAAGCTGTCATGTGCACTTAAATTCATTATATAACTTTGTTATAAAAATTTGGGTTTTAAATATAAAAGTTGTTCATAAACTCCTTTCACCAATCAAGTAGATTTCATTTCAACTTCGATTACTTTTTTTAATGAATTTCAGTTAAAAATTAATCTCATAAATTTTTATTATTCAGGATAATAATCTACTTTGATCATTAACTACTTCAGTAGTTAATTACTTTATTAACTAAAATAAATAGTTAACCCCATTTTAAAATCTTATTAAAATAAAACAACATTCATTAAACTATTTTATTTAAAGCACACTTCCAATAATCAATCCCAATTAAAAATGGTCGATTTAGTCAACCCAAAACACGTTTATCTCACTAACCGATTTCAATTTGTTCTCACTTTAGATTAATTATATTTATAATTAATTTAAATAATTTTATTTAATTATTTCTTAACAAAACAATTATCCAAACTTAAAGGTTAGGTAAATTCTATTCGTAAGTTTATAAATTTGATTAACATCAGAATTTACTCTATAAAATCAATTAATAATTAATTATAAATTTAAATGATACGTAATAAATGTTTATTTCCTTTTTATAAACTTATTTTCAATATAATTTAATTCGAAATCTATACCCAGTTATAAAATAATTTTATAACGTCATCTCTGCCAATTTGCTTGACGGTAAATCCACATTTATAAAACAATTGATTTTATAGGCCTATGTTGCCAAATACTCAACCAATACCACCCACTGGTTTAAACTAAACAAATGTTGAATTTTCTGTAATAACCCGGAAATCTGAGCCAATTTAAAATTTTTATTTTGGCAATTTTAGCGAATTTTAAATATTTAAAATGAATTATTTTAAATAATAATGACGAGAAATTTATTTTGAATAGAATTAGAATGTATATATTTATATAGATCGACGTTAGAATATAAATATTTATTTATAATTATAAAAGGAATTGAAAATGGCATGGTAGTTTGAAAATTCGATTTCAAAGTTCAAATGAATGTGCAGGATTCAAAATAAACCGGATTTTGGCAAAACCAAAAATATTAGAATCTGTTAGAGAATATCTTTTCAACGAATCCGAAAAATTGAAATTTCATAGCAGGTATAAAAAGTTATGCCTAGTTGAAATTTCAAAATAGCCGCTATGGAATTCTGGCCCGTAAAAATGGAAATTTTGCAAACGACCTCGGTTTTCGACGAAACCACTTTTGTTGGATTCGAGATGTCAGGTTATTGCTAGATTTCAAAATTTGTAATTTTTCGATTCAATATGTGAGCGTGGCGAAGTAAAATGTGTTTGAGCGATTTCAGTCAATTTCGATCGACCAGAAAATGGCCACTTTTCAAACGGTCTTAGAATTTGACTAAACTAGTTTTGTTAGGACCGTATCGTCAATATAAAGCTAGAAAATATTTTTCGGGAATTTTTCAAGTTAGTATGTGACCCCAGTAAATTGAAATGTGCGTTCAAATTCAATATATAGATTTAAATTTTAATTTAAACGAAAACTGATCGAAATGATCGAATCAACCTACGATACCTATCCCATTGTGTTCGGAATAGGGATAATTAGCTAGGGACGTCTGTTAGTGGGTTTGAATTGGAGTTTGAATTTAAAGGTAACATTATGGAATTAAATAATTTAATAAAAAATTGAATTAAAAAAAAGTCAACCCTTTTTCACTTAACACCCCTCGTTTTCCTTCTCCTCTTTCAGTAAACCGATTAGAAAAAAAGGGGGCGAATCGTGTAACACCCCACCTCCATTAAGGTCACTCACAAAGGGAATGCCTTAACTTTGGTGGAGCGTTTTAGTAGACAGAACAGAAATTTACAAGATAGATAAACAATACTTGAGAAATTATAACTTTATTACAGCGGAAAATAGAAATCAGTTTGGTTACATCTTTACCAAAAACTCAAGTACATAAATACCAGTCTTGTTCAGAAAAATCGTCAAAGTACAAAACTTTAAAGTCATAATCCCCCAGAAGCTGCCATAAAGAGTCAAGCCATACTTTAAGCACTCTGAGTACTTCAAGCAGAAGAAATCCGGATCAAGCTAAAGTATACCCTCCTTGGAAAACATGGGTCGGGGGAAACGGAAGAAAAGGGGCGAAAACAAGCAAGGTCGGACATAAAGTCTAGCAAGTCCGGTTACTTTCAGCATATGAACAGATAATAATAGTCATGGCATGCAAATAAAACTGGATGAGGGATAACAGTGACAGGAGAAGCAGTAGATGTACTTAGATTAAACAGAAGAAATAGAATAATATTACTTTTCATTTCTCTGCACTAATACTAGTATAGCAGGATTAGGTGTCACCCTAATGTCTAAACTGAAGCAGAAATAGGAACGGAATAATTTCCACAGAAACAGTACGCCAATAATGGGCCTTTACCACCCGAACAGAAACAGACAGAAACAGAATGCTAATAGTGGGCCTTTACCACCCGAACAGAAGGTACAAAAACAGAAACAGATTTATCCCTACGGAAAAAAATGTAGAATTAGGTGTACACTAGTAAATGGGCCTTTACCTCCCGAACAGACGGTGCCATGCAGACAAGTGTTGCCACCCAACAGAAACAGACGGTACCAACAGAAACAGACAGAACTAAGTGTACCCCAAAACCCTACCCCAAGCGATCGGCTCCCTAAACATAAATACCCTGTGTGTAATGTCCCGTATTTTCTGATCATTCATTTGAATTTTTTTTTAATTATTTAAAATATTTATTTGAGTTTAAATAAGGAGATCTAGCTATTTTAATTTTAATATTTAAATTATATTAATAATATAATAATATTTTATTTTCTTAGATTTGTTTTGGATTAATTATATATTGTTATTGTAAGCATATGAACATAAATTCATAACATAAACCATGGACACTACCAAAACATAGTAACATAACTCATATTTTGTTCAAAACAATTCTTTATAATCAGGGTTACATTTACTTCTTTAATTTATCACATTTAGTATAAATTGAAACCGTATGCTAAAGAATTTAGTATACTGATTATGAGTAACAAGAATAACCAGAAGGATTTGGGCCTGTTAATATTTATAACATTACAAATTTTACTGCAATAGTTAGTGATTAAAGAAAATTCAAGTTTAAATAACTTGTGTACGGTACATAAGTTATAATGTCAATACAAAGAATATATATATTCATATATTCTTGTCTAGTGCTACTACAAATCCGAATACATACACCATATTGTTCAACAAATAAAGGTGTTTGCCATTTGAACATAAAAGAATGAAAACATGAAACAAGATTAGAAATTTTATACAGTTAACATAAGTACACAGGAACAATTATATATATATATATATATATATATATATTTAAGTACAACAACACAACAATAGGGTACAACTACTAAGTATGTTGAAAAAGAAGAAAAAAAAATTATACAAATCAAATTCAAACAGACCTTGAAAACCCAAGACACAACTCATCAATCTCATAGGCAAAATTCATGAACTGCTTTGCCTTGACATGTCTCCCATCAGCAAGATCAAAACCTGGAAGAAAAAAAAGAGGGAGAAAAGAAAAAAAAGAACAGCTATTAGTAGCTAATAGTTAAATATTTGAAGTTTGAAAGTTTTGAAAAGAAAAGTAAATGAATGCAACAGCAAGTCAGGAACAGTAAAGATAACAGCTATAGAAGCTAAAAGCTAATAGGATGACAATGTCTCCATAGAAACAGTAGAACTATACTAATAGGAACAGCTAATATATGTATTTTTATATGTATGAATTGTGTACCAACCTACAAAAGGCTGTTCTAACTACATACTTGTCATAGTTCAATTCTGAAATCAAAACAGTAGGATTTTCAGACAAAATTTCATCAGTTCAGAACCTGAAAATGAATTTAACAACTCAATGGCTACTTGTACATAAATGGACAATTCGAACAGACAAGGGATGAGATGAAAAGACAATTCAAGTAGAGAAAAATATATGAATTCAACAATCGAAAACAGCTAATGTACTTGTATACATAATCTGTAAACTTCATGTACCAACTGTCCTGCATTGCATGTGGTATCACAGTCCAAAATCCTTAACTAAAACAAAATTCAACATCTTCTTGAGAACAGGAAAGATCTGAATTCCAATACGAATTGACAATACAAAACAGAGAATATATATACCACAAATCTTTAGACAAGTCGATAACAGCTAAGGGGGAAACCAGACAATACATAGCAAAAGGGTATAGCTACAGCTAAAAATCTAGGCAAGACAGCCTGTACATGTGCTTATTTACCCAATGTTCTGCACAATATCCAAATCTGAGATCGAGTATGATAAGTGGTACTCAGACAGTACAATACCAGCAAGACAATATGTGAAGAATCAAACCACAAATCTCCATATTCACTGTAAACATCACACGCAACCCATCAACCATATCATAGCAAAACGTAAGCACCTAGGGTTTAGAACAACTATGTCTAACACCTAGAATATAGGAGCAACTGTGAATCTAACCTAGGATGTAACAATTCAAGATAAACAGTAAATCGTCACTAGTATAAATATGGGTTTCGTATCACAATTTTTCCAACCATGAACGAAGTAAATCAATTCGAAACCGAATTGAATCCTCAAAAGAAATCAAAACAGAAAAATATCAAAACACAAAACAGAAATTAATTTGGGAATAAAAATACTTAGCTTCTTAATGGTAGGGTCGGTCTCGTCCGTTGAAATTTCCTGTGGTGGCAGAGCTTCGGTCGCGTTCTGGGGATAGCGGAGCAGGTGGAGGTGAGGCCGAGGCAGCAACGTGGAGCGATGGACTTCAGTCTCGAGAGGGTATATCCTTTCCTCCATTTGTGGCGGCGGAGGAGTTTTGAAAGTCTGAGGGTTTGAAAAGAATGAGGGATCGATTGTTTTAGGGTTATAAGAGGGGGCGGGTTTGGGCTTATTTGGGTTGGGCTGAACAGATCAAGTAAGGCCGGTTATTTTATTTTTAGTTCTAAATGGTTTATAAAATTTCAAATATTAATATAAAATGCAAATGAAATCAGATTTCAACGAAACGAAAAACGTCGGGACCATGGAGACAGATACTACGTGATGGAAGGGAACTATGCAGGGCAGGCAGCAGCTAGATTTTTCAGAAAAATGAAACGTCGTTGAATTCAACTAAAAACAAGCTGATTTATCGGCAAATCAAAGGTGAGTTAATCTCACTCAGTTATTTCCCGCTTATATTTTATAAGCTGGGTGTTTATTTTTGTGTGTTATGATTGCTAGTGATTGACTGGTTGCTGATAGACATTCATATATTGTTGAACTGATGAAATTAAACGTCGTTTAATTTCAGTGAAATCCAAATCGTTATTTTTAACGATTGGTTCCAAGAGAGGTAAGTTACCTCATTGGTCACGTTTATAAAATAAACGTGTTTTTAATAAATGAATTGTTTGATTGATTGTTGTGGTCGACCTTGAATTGTTGTATAAACTGTTAGGAGACCATGATTGAATTGTTTTGATGGTTGAATATTGACCTGATGATTTACCATTTGTTTGGTTTAAACCAATGGGTATTATTGGTTTAGTGGTTGGCAGTACATGACCTGCGAATTTACTATTTTATAAATATCGATCTACAGTCAGGTAAATCGACGAGATAAGTTATAAAATTTATTTTATAACTGGAAATAGATTTTTAAATCTATTATTTGAATTAAAGTTGTAAAAAGGGAAATAAATATTTATTTTTTCGAATTGAGTTATAATTGGGTTTTAAATGATTTTATCAAGAAAAGTGATAAAAGAAGGGTTTATAGAAGTTGACAGCAGAGAAAAACCCAGGGTTTTACCTACGGGTTGGTTACTTAGACAATTTGTTTTTAAATAATTTAAAGTTGATTTTTATCAATTTAGCTATTTGACTAATTTAAGGAAAGGGTAATGACGAATGGAAATTCAGTTAACTTTCAACTAATATGTATGTGGTTGGTAAAATCCACTGTTCAAGTAAAATGGACAAAGGGATAGATATTGATTAAATATTCGTTAAAGTGTAACGAGTAGAGTTAGATATTAGTTAATCTTCGATTTACTAAAATCTAAAGAAAATATTGAACTGGTTATTGTTAATAACCTAAATTATGTTTGAGTAAGCGTGTAAAAGTAATAATATCCCTATTTTTGATTTGGGAAAGTTAACTATATTTTGATACGGTTAATGGTAAAACTAATTATCCTTTTTATTTAAAATGATTTAAAGAAAGGAATTCAATTTAAAGTCGAGTAAGAAATAATTAGTTGGAGATGAATTCGATTAAGAGATATGGAGTGTTTTATGACCCAAGCGTTCGACAAACTTGGTAAATGAAGTGGGTAGGTAAGAGTAAAGATTTAAATAAGGGTTTACTTAATGTTTCAAATTAAGTAAGGCGAATCCGAATTGGAATGATATTTTTAAAGGGTTTATGTGATGAGATGTGCGGACAAGGGTTTCAAATATAAGAAAGGTTGAATAACCCAGATTTGAAATCAAGATTTGAAACGAGATTTTGTATCGATAGTTATGTGATAAGCTAATATTATTCTGAGGTAAGAACGGGTCGTTCAAGGTCTGAGAGGTAATTAAAATACCCCAACTTGGTTGGCCTCACTATTATCAAGGGACGGTATTAGTTTGGTGTGAGTGAAGGTGATGAATTGAACCCTAATGCAAGGATTTGGTAAATTAAGGAATTTTGCAATATTGTTTTAAAAAGGAACAACGATATTGATTTCAAATTTATATCGAACATTTGTTATTTAATTGGAGTTGATCGAATATAGTAGAGTTAATCAAACGTAGTTAGTCAGAAAGAGTTGCCATTGCGTACGACTGCTAGCGTAATTCGTAGGGCTGCAGATAGCCTACGGCGGTCGGATATTTCCTGAGGGAATCAGGAGTAACCATTGTGATCGCTGCGATCTAGAGTCAAGCGAATAGAGTTAAGTTGAACATTAGAATTGATTAACGATTTTGTTAAATATATTTTTAAGGGCCAAGTCATGCCACTGAATCAGTGAAATCATTGTATTGACACATGTGTTATTTGATAGTTAAATCACCGACTATCAAAACCTGACCAATACGATTGTTGGTATGGAAAGACCGGGATCAGATTTATATCCGAAAACCATTCCGACCAACAAATACGTGAAGATATTTGAAGATGATCGAGTTGGAGCATTGAAGACCGTGGATCTTCATAAGCGGAAGGACTACTAAAAAAATCTTCGGTGAGCTCCTAGAGATAAACTGTGGTTCGGTCGCTGTTGGAATCCATGGGTTGCAAGGACTTCTCGCTACTGATCCATGGGGTGATTCCTATATGAGATGCAGTAGGGGAGTGCCTTCGGTTCATCCTGTTCCTGGATGACTTGTATGGACGGATGTCTAACAGAGTATTTCCAAAAAGATTTACATGCGTTGATTTCTCCAAACGTACCATAGTTGATGGCGGAGAAATGGTTATTCTCTAGCCAGATAGCTAGAGTATGTTTGTGGGCGTCAAACAAGTGTGATCTGGCGGATCTGATGATGTGGCATCCAAAGTGTATGATGACCAGATGTGTTCTGACCTCAAGCCTCATCAACCGGGAGATGACAAAAATCGGGCAGGCAGCATGGCTATGTGGGTCTCTCCCATTAGGGTGTATAATCACCTATCTAGAGAAATTCCTTTTGTTTCTTATTCTATCGATTCTGCCCATTCGGGAACGGTGGTTTGAGTCTAACCGTTGGTGATATACATTCGATACACTCAAGCGAAATGAGTGGTCGGTCTTGTGAGGGCCGGGTTGCAAGACGTTCTTGTTGAACCCAGTGTATTCGCCTCTAGAGATACACGTGCGGAAGGTGGTCCCATACCTTGTCAAGTTGGAAATCCAATATCCAATAAGCGCCCGCGGTTTTCGATTGTATACTATATACGGGGAGCGTGAGATGCAAGCGTTCCTCTAGATTTGCTAATTATTTGTATTTAGACATTATTATAATATCAGAAAAGATATTGATTTTGAAAACTGGTTTGGGTTATCGTAAGGTAAAAACCATCCGTGTTTATGTATGGATCGGTCTTACGATTATCTTTTTCTTTCGAAAGGATTTAACTTTAATATCGAGTTGTGTGATATCTTAATACTGTGCGAGTTTTTCTCACTCTGGTTCACCAGACTGACCCGGTGTTTTGTAAATGCTCGGGTTAGACCGAGGTGTACAGGTTCAGGTTATCAGATACTGAGAAGTCCAGAGACGAGCTGAAGATGTTCAGATGAATGATATTCCACTGTGTGATTATATATATGAGGACAGATTATCAAAACTGTCCAGATATGTGTTGTACTCTGATATTGTAAGTATTTTCAAAAGCTCTCAATAAAGATTCATTAATGTATTATATTTTGTTCCGCTGCGATGTGAGACTCTGTGTTGATACTTCTTCTTCTTCTATTCTAATATTTCTTTCTTTCTTATCTCACCCTCTAATTTCTTTCTAAAACTATCCAGTATTTTCGGTGCTTAGAGGATCGACATGAGATACAGTAAAGGTATTTATGTCGACTTGCAGGGCCTGAAATCGCTGGGTCATTACAGTGGTATTAGAGCTATTGGTTTAGTAATAACCTTGGCTCTGTGGCGTAACTCGATAGAGATAGGGTTAGTAACACCCTAGATTGAGGTTGAGTGTATATATATATGAGAGCATATTTGTAGATTTTACATACAAATGTTTTGTATTGTGTTGTAGGTCGGTTCAAGTGTTGAAAAGCGTTGAACTGATAAGGGACACAATATTGTTTGGTAAAAGGGGTAGATGAAATAATTTTACCCGAAATATATTTTGTATAGAAAGAAAATAATTTTATGAAATTATTGGGATATTGTGTGATTTGAATAGGATTCAAAATTTGGTTGAAAATTTTGAAATTTGAACTTAATTGGGTTAGGTGAAATTGAATTAAATAATTAATAATGATATTGGGATTAAATTAAGGAATGGTGTTGAAATTAAATAGATTTGAATTGAATTTGGAAATTTAATGAACAATATAATTAAATTGAATATAAATTAGTTGATATTCAAGTATGTTGAGTTAAATTAAATAATAATATTGAATGTGAATTTAGTTGACTTGGTTGAGTTTGTTCTGCCTTGATTGTTGATTGATTATTGTCTACTTGTTAGATTGGTTGGATATAATTCATCCATGGTTTAATAAAGAATTAAATAAATTGAAACCCAGGAAAAAAAATGAAGTGTTATTTAAATATATCATAAAAATTACTGGAGTTTACAATATTTTCTTACCTTAGCAATTTCGAGGACGAAATTATTTTAAGGGGGGGAGAATGTAATGTCCCGTATTTTCTGATCATTCATTTAAAATATTTTTTTTAATTATTTAAAATATTTATTTGAGTTTAAATAAGGAGATCTAGCTATTTTCATTTGAATATTTAAATTATATTAATAATATAATAATATTTTATTTTCTTAGATTTGTTTTGGGTTAATTATATATTGTTATTGTAAGCATATGAACATAAATTCATAACATAAACCATGGACACTACCAAAACATAGTAACATAACTCATATTTTGTTCAAAACAATTCGTTATAATCAGGGTTACATTTACTTCTTTAATTTATCACATTTAGTATAAATTGAAACCGTATGCTAAAGAATTTAGTATACTGATTATGAGTAACAAGAATAACCAGAAGGATTTGGGCCTGTTAATATTTATAACATTACAAATTTTACTGTAATAGTTAGTGATTAAAGAAAATTCAAGTTTAAATAACTTGTGTACGGTACATAAGTTATAATGTCAATACAAAGAATATATATATTCATATATTCTTGTCTAGAGCTACTACAAATCCGAATACATACACCATATTGTTCAACAAATAAAGGTGTTTGCCATTTGAACATAAAAGAATGAAAACATGAAACAAGATTAGAAATTTTATACAGTTAACATAAGTACACATGAACAATTAAATATATATATTTAAGTACAACAACACAACAATAGGGTACAACTACTAAGTATGTTGAAAAAGAAGAAAAAAATTTTATACAAATCAAATTCAAACAGACCTTGAAAACCCAAGACACAACTCATCAATCTCATAGGAAAAATTCATGAACTGCTCTGCCTTGACATGTCTCCCATCAGCAAGATCAAAACCTAGAAGAAAAAAAAGAGGGAGAAAAGAAAAAAAAGAACAGCTTTTAGTAGCTCATAGTTAAATATTTGAAGTTTGAAAGTTTTGAAAAGAAAAGTAAATGAATGCAACAGCAAATCAAGAACAGTAAAGATAACAGCTATAGAAGCTAAAAGCTAATAGGATGACAATGTCTCCATAGAAACAGTAGAACTATAGTAATAGGAACAGCTAATATATGTATTTTTATATGTATGAATTGTGTACCAACCTACAAAAGGATGTTCTAACTACATACTTGTCATAGTTCAATTCTGAAATCAAAACAGTAGGATTTTCAGACAAAATTTCATCAGTTCAGAACCTGAAAATGAATTTAACAACTCAATGGCTACTTGTACATAAATGGACAACTCGAACAGACAAGGGAAGAGATGAAAAGACAATTCAAGTAGAGAAAAATATATGAATTCAACAATCGAAAACAGCTAATGCACTTGTATACACAATCTGTAAACTTCATGTACCAACTGTCCTGCATTGCATGTGGTATCACAGTCCAAAATCCTTAACTAAAATAAACAATTCAACATCTTCTTGAGAACAGGAAAGATCTGAATTCCAATACGAATTGACAATACAAAACAGAGAATATATATACCACAAATCTTTAGACAAGTCGATAACAGCTAAGGGGGAAACCAGACAATACATAGCTAAAAGGGTATAGCTACAGCTAAAAATCTAGGCAAGACAGCCTGTACATGTGCTTATTTACCCAAGAGTTCTGCACAATATCCAAATCTGAGATCGAGTACGATAAGTGGTACTCAGACAGTACAATACCAGCAAGACAATATGTGAAGAATCAAACCACAAATCTCCATATTCACTGTAAACATCACACGCAACCCATCAACCATATCATAGCAAAACGTAAGCACCTAGGGTTTAGAACAACTAAGTCTAACGCCTAGAATATAGGAGCAACTGTGAATCTAACCTAGGATGTAACAATTCAAGATAAACAGTAAATCGTCACTAGTATAAATATGGGTTTCGTATCACAATTTTTCCAACCACAAACCATGAACGAAGTAAATCAATTCGAAACCGAATTGAATCCTCAAAAGAAATCAAAACAGAAAAATATCAAAACACAAAACAGAAATTAATTTGGGAATAAAAATACTTAGCTTCTTAATGGTAGGGTCGGTCTCGTCCGTTGAAATTTGCTGTGGTGGCAGAGCTTCGGTCGCGTTCTGGGGATAGCGGAGCAGGTGGAGGTTAGGCCGAGGCAGCAACGTGGAGCGATGGACTTCGGTCTCGAGAGGGTATATCCTTTCCTCCATTTGTGGCGGCGGAGGAGTTTTGAAAGTCTGAGGGTTTGAAAAGAATGAGGGATCGATTGTTTTAGGGTTGTAAGAGGGGGCGGGTTTGGGCTTATTTGGGTTGGGCTGAACAGATCAAGTAAGGCCGGTTATTTTATTTTTAGTTCTAAATGGTTTATAAAATTTCAAATATTAATATAAAATGCAAAGGAAATCAGATTTCAACGAAACGAAAAACGTCGGGACCATGGAGACAGATACTACGTGATGGAAGGGAACTATGCAGGGCAGGCAGCAGCTAGATTTTTCAGAAAAATGAAACGTCGTTGAATTCAACTAAAAACAAGCTGATTTATCGGCGAAATCAAAGGTGAGTTAATCTCACTCAGTTATTTCCCGCTTATATTTTATAAGCTAGGTGTTTATTTTTGTGTGTTATGATTGCTAGTGATTGACTGGTTGCTGATAGACATTCATATATTGTTGAACTGATGAAATTAAACGTCGTTTAATTTCAGTGAAATCCAAATCGTTATTTTTAACGATTGGTTCCAAGAGAGGTAAGTTACCTCATTGGTCACGTTTATAAAATAAACGTGTTTTTAATAAATGAATTGTTTGATTGATTGTTGTGGTCGACCTTGAATTGTTGTATAAACTGTTAGGAGACCATGATTGAATTGTTTTGATGGTTGAATATTGACCTGATGATTTACCATTTGTTTGGTTTAAACCAATGGGTATTATTGGTTTAGTGGTTGGCAGTACATGACCTGCGAATTTACTATTTTATAAATATCGATCTACAGTCAGGTAAATCGACGAGATAAGTTATAAAATTTATTTTATAACTGGAAATAGATTTTTAAATCTATTATTTGAATTAAAGTTGTAAAAAGGGAAATAAATATTTATTTTTTCGAATTGAGTTATAATTGGGTTTTAAATGATTTTATCAAGAAAAGTGATAAAAGAAGGGTTTATAGAAGTTGACAGCAGAGAAAAACCCAGGGTTTTACCTACGGGTTGGTTACTTAGACAATTTGTTTTTAAATAATTTAAAGTTGATTTTTATCAATTTAGCTATTTGACTAATTTAAGGAAAGGGTAATGACGAATGGAAATTCAGTTAACTTTCAACTAATATGTATGTGGTTGGTAAAATCCACTGTTCAAGTAAAATGGACAAAGGGATAGATATTGATTAAATATTCGTTAAAGTGTAACGAGTAGAGTTAGATATTAGTTAATCTTCGATTTACTAAAATCTAAAGAAAATATTGAACTGGTTATTGTTAATAACCTAAATTATGTTTGAGTAAGCGTGTAAAAGTAATAATATCCCTATTTTTGATTTGGGAAAGTTAACTATATTTTGATACGGTTAATGGTAAAACTAATTATCCTTTTTATTTAAAATGATTTAAAGAAAGGAATTCAATTTAAAGTCGAGTAAGAAATAATTAGTTGGAGATGAATTCGATTAAGAGATATGGAGTGTTTTATGACCCAAGCGTTCGACAAACTTGGTAAATGAAGTGGGTAGGTAAGAGTAAAGATTTAAATAAGGGTTTACTTAATGTTTCAAATTAAGTAAGGCGAATCCGAATTGGAATGATATTTTTAAAGGGGTTATGTGATGAGATGTGCGGACAAGGGTTTCAAATATAAGAAAGGTTGAATAACCCGGATTTGAAATCAAGATTTGAAACGAGATTTTGTATCGATAGTTATGTGATAAGCTAATATTATTCTGAGGTAAGAACGGGTCGTTCAAGGTCTGAGAGGTAATTAAAATACCCCAACTTGGTTGGCCTCACTATTATCAAGGGACGGTATTAGTTTGGTGTGAGTGAAGGTGATGAATTGAACCCTAATGCAAGGATTTGGTAAATTAAGGAATTTTGCAATATTGTTTTAAAAAGGAACAACGATATTGATTTCAAATTTATATCGAACATTTGTTATTTAATTGGAGTTGATCGAATATAGTAGAGTTAATCAAACGTAGTTAGTCAGAAAGAGTTGCCATTGCGTACGACTGCTAGCGTAATTCGTAGGGCTGCAGATAGCCTACGGCGGTCGGATATTTCCTGAGGGAATCAGGAGTAACCATTGTGATCGCTGCGATCTAGAGTCAAGCGAATAGAGTTAAGTTGAACATTAGAATTGATTAACGATTTTGTTAAATATATTTTTAAGGGCCAAGTCATGCCACTGAATCAGTGAAATCATTGTATTGACACATGTGTTATTTGATAGTTAAATCACCGACTATCAAAACCTGACCAATACGATTGTTGGTATGGAAAGACCGGGATCAGATTTATATCCGAAAACCATTCCGACCAACAAATACGTGAAGATATTTGAAGATGATCGAGTTGGAGCATTGAAGACCGTGGATCTTCATAAGCGGAAGGACTACTAAAAAAATCTTCGGTGAGCTCCTAGAGATAAACTGTGGTTCGGTCGCTGTTGGAATCCATGGGTTGCAAGGACTTCTCGCTACTGATCCATGGGGTGATTCCTATATGAGATGCAGTAGGGGAGTGCCTTCGGTTCATCCTGTTCCTGGATGACTAGTATGGACGGATGTCTAACAGAGTATTTCCAAAAAGATTTACATGCGTTGATTTCTCCAAACGTACCATAGTTGATGGCGGAGAAATGGTTATTCTCTAGCCAGATAGCTAGAGTATGTTTGTGGGCGTCAAACAAGTGTGATCTGGCGGATCTGATGATGTGGCATCCAAAGTGTATGATGACCAGATGTGTTCTGACCTCAAGCCTCATCAACCGGGAGATGACAAAAATCGGGCAGGCAGCATGGCTATGTGGGTCGCTCCCATTAGGGTGTATAATCACCTATCTAGAGAAATTCCTTTTGTTTCTTATTCTATCGATTCTGCCCATTCGGGAACGGTGGTTTGAGTCTAACCGTTGGTGATATACATTCGATACACTCAAGCGAAATGAGTGGTCGGTCTTGTGAGGGCCGGGTTGCAAGACGTTCTTGTTGAACCCAGTGTATTCGCCTCTAGAGATACACGTGCGGAAGGTGGTCCCATACCTTGTCAAGTTGGAAATCCAATATCCAATAAGCGCCCGCGGTTTTCGATTGTATACTATATACGGGGAGCGTGAGATGCAAGCGTTCCTCTAGATTTGCTAATTATTTGTATTTAGACATTATTATAATATCAGAAAAGATATTGATTTTGAAAACTGGTTTGGGTTATCGTAAGGTAAAAACCATCCGTGTTTATGTATGGATCGGTCTTACGATTATCTTTTTCTTTCGAAAGGATTTAACTTTAATATCGAGTTGTGTGATATCTTAATACTGTGCGAGTTTTTCTCACTCTGGTTCACCAGACTGACCCGGTGTTTTGTAAATGCTCGGGTTAGACCGAGGTGTACAGGTTCAGGTTATCAGATACTGAGAAGTCCAGAGACGAGCTGAAGATGTTCAGATGAATGATATTCCACTGTGTGATTATATATATGAGGACAGATTATCAAAACTGTCCAGATATGTGTTGTACTCTGATATTGTAAGTATTTTCAAAAGCTCTCAATAAAGATTCATTAATGTATTATATTTTGTTCCGCTGCGATGTGAGACTCTGTGTTGATACTTCTTCTTCTTCTATTCTAATATTTCTTTCTTTCTTATCTCACCCTCTAATTTCTTTCTAAAACTATCCAGTATTTTCGGTGCTTAGAGGATCGGCATGAGATACAGTAAAGGTATTTATGTCGACTTGCAGGGCCTGAAATCGCTGGGTCATTACAGTGGTATTAGAGCTATTGGTTTAGTAATAACCTTGGCTCTGTGGCGTAACTCGATAGAGATAGGGTTAGTAACACCCTAGATTGAGGTTGAGTGTATATATATATGAGAGCATATTTGTAGATTTTACATACAAATGTTTTGTATTGTGTTGTAGGTCGGTTCAAGTGTTGAAAAGCGTTGAACTGATAAGGGACACAATATTGTTTGGTAAAAGGGGTAGATGAAATAATTTTACCCGAAATATATTTTGTATAGAAAGAAAATAATTTTATGAAATTATTGGGATATTGTGTGATTTGAATAGGATTCAAAATTTGGTTGAAAATTTTGAAATTTGAACTTAATTGGGTTAGGTGAAATTGAATTAAATAATTAATAATGATATTGGGATTAAATTAAGGAATGGTGTTGAAATTAAATAGATTTGAATTGAATTTGGAAATTTAATGAACAATATAATTAAATTGAATATAAATTAGTTGATATTCAAGTATGTTGAGTTAAATTAAATAATAATATTGAATGTGAATTTAGTTGACTTGGTTGAGTTTGTTCTGTCTTGATTGTTGATTGATTATTGTCTACTTGTTAGATTGGTTGGATATAATTCATCCATGGTTTAATAAAGAATTAAATAAATTGAAACCCAGGAAAAAAAATGAAGTGTTATTTAAATATATCATAAAAATTACTGGAGTTTACAATATTTTCTTACCTTAGCAATTTCGAGGACGAAATTATTTTAAGGGGGGGAGAATGTAATGTCCCGTATTTTCTGATCATTCATTTAAAATATTTTTTTTAATTATTTAAAATATTTATTTGAGTTTAAATAAGGAGATCTAGCTATTTTCATTTGAATATTTAAATTATATTAATAATATAATAATATTTTATTTTCTTAGATTTGTTTTGGGTTAATTATATATTGTTATTGTAAGCATATGAACATAAATTCATAACATAAACCATGGACACTACCAAAACATAGTAACATAACTCATATTTTGTTCAAAACAATTCGTTATAATCAGGGTTACATTTACTTCTTTAATTTATCACATTTAGTATAAATTGAAACCGTATGCTAAAGAATTTAGTATACTGATTATGAGTAACAAGAATAACCAGAAGGATTTGGGCCTGTTAATATTTATAACATTACAAATTTTACTGTAATAGTTAGTGATTAAAGAAAATTCAAGTTTAAATAACTTGTGTACGGTACATAAGTTATAATGTCAATACAAAGAATATATATATTCATATATTCTTGTCTAGAGCTACTACAAATCCGAATACATACACCATATTGTTCAACAAATAAAGGTGTTTGCCATTTGAACATAAAAGAATGAAAACATGAAACAAGATTAGAAATTTTATACAGTTAACATAAGTACACATGAACAATTAAATATATATATTTAAGTACAACAACACAACAATAGGGTACAACTACTAAGTATGTTGAAAAAGAAGAAAAAAAAATTATACAAATCAAATTCAAACAGACCTTGAAAACCCAAGACACAACTCATCAATCTCATAGGAAAAATTCATGAACTGCTCTGCCTTGACATGTCTCCCATCAGCAAGATCAAAACCTAGAAGAAAAAAAAGAGGGAGAAAAGAAAAAAAAGAACAGCTTTTAGTAGCTCATAGTTAAATATTTGAAGTTTGAAAGTTTTGAAAAGAAAAGTAAATGAATGCAACAGCAAATCAAGAACAGTAAAGATAACAGCTATAGAAGCTAAAAGCTAATAGGATGACAATGTCTCCATAGAAACAGTAGAACTATAGTAATAGGAACAGCTAATATATGTATTTTTATATGTATGAATTGTGTACCAACCTACAAAAGGCTGTTCTAACTACATACTTGTCATAGTTCAATTCTGAAATCAAAACAGTAGGATTTTCAGACAAAATTTCATCAGTTCAGAACCTGAAAATGAATTTAACAACTCAATGGCTACTTGTACATAAATGGACAACTCGAACAGACAAGGGAAGAGATGAAAAGACAATTCAAGTAGAGAAAAATATATGAATTCAACAATCGAAAACAGCTAATGCACTTGTATACACAATCTGTAAACTTCATGTACCAACTGTCCTGCATTGCATGTGGTATCACAGTCCAAAATCCTTAACTAAAATAAACAATTCAACATCTTCTTGAGAACAGGAAAGATCTGAATTCCAATACGAATTGACAATACAAAACAGAGAATATATATACCACAAATCTTTAGACAAGTCGATAACAGCTAAGGGGGAAACCAGACAATACATAGCTAAAAGGGTATAGCTACAGCTAAAAATCTAGGCAAGACAGCCTGTACATGTGCTTATTTACCCAAGAGTTCTGCACAATATCCAAATCTGAGATCGAGTACGATAAGTGGTACTCAGACAGTACAATACCAGCAAGACAATATGTGAAGAATCAAACCACAAATCTCCATATTCACTGTAAACATCACACGCAACCCATCAACCATATCATAGCAAAACGTAAGCACCTAGGGTTTAGAACAACTAAGTCTAACGCCTAGAATATAGGAGCAACTGTGAATCTAACCTAGGATGTAACAATTCAAGATAAACAGTAAATCGTCACTAGTATAAATATGGGTTTCGTATCACAATTTTTCCAACCACAAACCATGAACGAAGTAAATCAATTCGAAACCGAATTGAATCCTCAAAAGAAATCAAAACAGAAAAATATCAAAACACAAAACAGAAATTAATTTGGGAATAAAAATACTTAGCTTCTTAATGGTAGGGTCGGTCTCGTCCGTTGAAATTTGCTGTGGTGGCAGAGCTTCGGTCGCGTTCTGGGGATAGCGGAGCAGGTGGAGGTTAGGCCGAGGCAGCAACGTGGAGCGATGGACTTCGGTCTCGAGAGGGTATATCCTTTCCTCCATTTGTGGCGGCGGAGGAGTTTTGAAAGTCTGAGGGTTTGAAAAGAATGAGGGATCGATTGTTTTAGGGTTGTAAGAGGGGGCGGGTTTGGGCTTATTTGGGTTGGGCTGAACAGATCAAGTAAGGCCGGTTATTTTATTTTTAGTTCTAAATGGTTTATAAAATTTCAAATATTAATATAAAATGCAAATGAAATCAGATTTCAACGAAACGAAAAACGTCGGGACCATGGAGACAGATACTACGTGATGGAAGGGAACTATGCAGGGCAGGCAGCAGCTAGATTTTTCAGAAAAATGAAACATCGTTGAATTCAACTAAAAACAAGCTGATTTATCGGCGAAATCAAAGGTGAGTTAATCTCACTCAGTTATTTCCCGCTTATATTTTATAAGCTGGGTGTTTATTTTTGTGTGTTATGATTGCTAGTGATTGACTGGTTGCTGATAGACATTCATATATTGTTGAACTGATGAAATTAAACGTCGTTTAATTTCAGTGAAATCCAAATCGTTATTTTTAACGATTGGTTCCAAGAGAGGTAAGTTACCTCATTGGTCACGTTTATAAAATAAACGTGTTTTTAATAAATGAATTGTTTGATTGATTGTTGTGGTCGACCTTGAATTGTTGTATAAACTGTTAGGAGACCATGATTGAATTGTTTTGATGGTTGAATATTGACCTGATGATTTACCATTTGTTTGGTTTAAACCAATGTGTATTATTGGTTTAGTGGTTGGCAGTACATGACCTGCGAATTTACTATTTTATAAATATCGATCTACAGTCAGGTAAATCGACGAGATAAGTTATAAAATTTATTTTATAACTGGAAATAGATTTTTAAATCTATTATTTGAATTAAAGTTGTAAAAAGGGAAATAAATATTTATTTTTTCGAATTGAGTTATAATTGGGTTTTAAATGATTTTATCAAGAAAAGTGATAAAAGAAGGGTTTATAGAAGTTGACAGCAGAGAAAAACCCAGGGTTTTACCTACGGGTTGGTTACTTAGACAATTTGTTTTTAAATAATTTAAAGTTGATTTTTATCAATTTAGCTATTTGACTAATTTAAGGAAAGGGTAATGACGAATGGAAATTCAGTTAACTTTCAACTAATATGTATGTGGTTGGTAAAATCCACTGTTCAAGTAAAATGGACAAAGGGATAGATATTGATTAAATATTCGTTAAAGTGTAACGAGTAGAGTTAGATATTAGTTAATCTTCGATTTACTAAAATCTAAAGAAAATATTGAACTGGTTATTGTTAATAACCTAAATTATGTTTGAGTAAGCGTGTAAAAGTAATAATATCCCTATTTTTGATTTGGGAAAGTTAACTATATTTTGATACGGTTAATGGTAAAACTAATTATCCTTTTTATTTAAAATGATTTAAAGAAAGGAATTCAATTTAAAGTCGAGTAAGAAATAATTAGTTGGAGATGAATTCGATTAAGAGATATGGAGTGTTTTATGACCCAAGCGTTCGACAAACTTGGTAAATGAAGTGGGTAGGTAAGAGTAAAGATTTAAATAAGGGTTTACTTAATGTTTCAAATTAAGTAAGGCGAATCCGAATTGGAATGATATTTTTAAAGGGGTTATGTGATGAGATGTGCGGACAAGGGTTTCAAATATAAGAAAGGTTGAATAACCCAGATTTGAAATCAAGATTTGAAACGAGATTTTGTATCGATAGTTATGTGATAAGCTAATATTATTCTGAGGTAAGAACGGGTCGTTCAAGGTCTGAGAGGTAATTAAAATACCCCAACTTGGTTGGCCTCACTATTATCAAGGGACGGTATTAGTTTGGTGTGAGTGAAGGTGATGAATTGAACCCTAATGCAAGGATTTGGTAAATTAAGGAATTTTGCAATATTGTTTTAAAAAGGAACAACGATATTGATTTCAAATTTATATCGAACATTTGTTATTTAATTGGAGTTGATCGAATATAGTAGAGTTAATCAAACGTAGTTAGTCAGAAAGAGTTGCCATTGCGTACGACTACTAGCGTAATTCGTAGGGCTGCAGATAGCCTACGGCGGTCGGATATTTCCTGAGGGAATCAGGAGTAACCATTGTGATCGCTGCGATCTAGAGTCAAGCGAATAGAGTTAAGTTGAACATTAGAATTGATTAACGATTTTGTTAAATATATTTTTAAGGGCCAAGTCATGCCAAGTACTGAATCAGTGAAATCATTGTATTGACACATGTGTTATTTGATAGTTAAATCACCGACTATCAAAACCTGACCAATACGATTGTTGGTATGGAAAGACCGGGATCAGATTTATATTCGAAAACCATTCTGACCAACAAATACGTGAAGATATTTGAAGATGATAGAGTTGGAGCATTGAAGACCATGGATCTTCATAAGCGGAAGGACTACTAAAAAAATCTTCGGTGAGCTCCTAGAGATAAACTGTGGTTCGGTCGCTGTTGGAATCCATGGGTTGCAAGGACTTCTCGCTACTGATCCATGGGGTGATTCCTATATGAGATGCAGTAGGGGAGTGCCTTCGGTTCATCCTGTTCCTGGATGACTTGTATGGACGGATGTCTAACAGAGTATTTCCAAAAAGATTTACATGCATTGATTTCTCCAAACGTACCATAGTTGATGGCGGAGAAACGGTTATTCTCTAGCCAGATAGCTAAAGTATGTTTGTGGGCGTCAAACAAGTGTGATCTGGCGGATCTGATGATGTGGCATCCAAAGTGTATGATGACCAGATGTGTTCTGACCTCAAGCCTCATCAACCGGGAGATGACAAAAATCGGGTAGGCAGCATGGCTATGTGGGTCGCTCCCATTAGGGTGTATAATCACCTATCTAGAGAAATTCCTTTTGTTTCTTATTCTATCGATTCTGCCCATTCGGGAACGGTGGATTGAGTCTAACCGTTGGTGATATACATTCGATACACTCAAGCGAAAGGATTGGTCGGTCATGTGAGGGCCGGGTTGCAAGACGTTCTTGTTGAACCCAGTGTATGCGCCTCTAGAGATACACGTGCGGAAGGTGGTCCCATACCTTGTCAAGTTGGAAATCCAATATCCAATAAGCGCCCGCGGTTTTCGATTGTATACTATATACGGGGAGCGTGAGATGCAAGCATTCCTCTAGATTTGCTAATTATTTGTATTTAGACATTATTATAATATCAGAAAAGATATTGATTTTGAAAACTGGTTTGGGTTATCGTAAGGTAAAAACCGTCCGTGTTTATGTATGGATCGGTCTTACGATTATCTTTTTCTTTCGAAAGGATTTAACTTTAATATCGAGCTGTGTGATATCTTAATACTGTGCGAGTTTTTCTCACTCTGGTTCACCAGACTGACCCGGTGTTTTGTAAATGCTCGGGTTAGACCGAGGTGTACAGGTTCAGGTGATCAGATACTGAGAAGTCCAGAGACGAGCTGAAGATGTTCAGATGAATGATATTCCACTATGTGATTATATATATGAGGACAGATTATCAAAACTGTCCAGATATGTGTTGTACTCTGATATTGTAAGTATTTTCAAAAGCTCTCAATAAAGATTCATTTATGTATTAAATTTTGTTCCGCTGCGATGTGAGACTCTGTGTTGATACTTCTTCTTCTTCTATTCTAATATTTCTTTCTTTCTTATCTCACCCTCTAATTTCTTTCTAAAACTATCCAGTATTTTCGGTGCTTAGAGGATCGGCATGAGATACAGTAAAGGTATTTATGTCGACTTGCAGGGCCTGAAATCGCTGGGTCATTACAGTGGTATCAGAGCTATTGGTTTAGTAATAACCTTGGCTCTGTGGCGTAACTCGATAGAGATAGGGTTAGTAACACCCTAGATTGAGGTTGAGTGTATATATATATATATGAGAGCATATTTGTAGATTTTACATACAAATGTTTTGTATTGTGTTGTAGGTCGGTTCAAGTGTTGAAAAGCGTTGAACTGATAAGGGACACAATATTGTTTTGTAAAAGGGGTAGATGAAATAATTTTACCCGAAATATATTTTGTATAGAAAGAAAATAATTTTATGAAATTATTGGGATATTGTGTGATTTGAATAGGATTCAAAATTTGGTTGAAAATTTTGAAATTTGAACTTAATTGGGTTAGGTGAAATTGAATTAAATAATTAATAATGATATTGGGATTAAATTAAGGAATGGTGTTGAAATTAAATAGATTTGAATTGAATTTGGAAATTTAATGAACAATATAATTAAATTGAATATAAATTAGTTGATATTCAAGTATGTTGAGTTAAATTAAATAATAATATTGAATGTGAATTTAGTTGACTTGGTTGAGTTTGTTCTGCCTTGATTGTTGATTGATTATTGTCTACTTGTTAGATTGGTTGGATATAATTCATCCATGGTTTAATAAAGAATTAAATAAATTGAAACCCAGGAAAAAAATGAAGTGTTATTTAAATATATCATAAAAATTACTGGAGTTTACAATATTTTCTTACCTTAGCAATTTCGAGGACGAAATTATTTTAAGGGGGGGAGAATGTAATGTCCCGTATTTTCTGATCATTCATTTAAAATATTTTTTTTAATTATTTAAAATATTTATTTGAGTTTAAATAAGGAGATCTAGCTATTTTCATTTGAATATTTAAATTATATTAATAATATAATAATATTTTATTTTCTTAGATTTGTTTTGGGTTAATTATATATTGTTATTGTAAGCATATGAACATAAATTCATAACATAAACCATGGACACTACCAAAACATAGTAACTGTAACACCCCACACCCGCTAAGGTCACTCACTAAGGGAATGCCTTAGTTTTGGTGGAGTATTTTTAGTGAGTATAGAACAGAAAAATTACAACAGGACAGATATAAGTAATACTTGAAAATTTAAACCATCGTTTCAATATCAAAACATGTTTGGTTACATCACAAAACCATAACAAGAGTCAAGTACATAATATCCATCCTGATAACATAGAAGTACATAATCCCATTACATCAATAATAGCCAAAATAGAAAAGATAAACCGAGCTTTACTTCTACGGTCCAAGCCCCAAAAGATAGATATAGCGGTCTGGTCCAAGCCCACTAGTGCTAGGCCCACTCTGATAACCTGAGGGTTGGGAAAAAGATAAACAACAACGGGGTCAGACATAAGTCTGAGTGAGTCCTATAACCCTAACAATACAATCATTAAAGTAATTAGGGTATGATATAAACAAGATACGGTACCTCTGGGGATAATGACTACATTAAGTAGCCCACAAAACACAGGGTGTACTACGATAACCGCAACAACGTATTTATCCACCCAAGGATAATTACTAACTTACACCACCCCAGACCTACACACCCAAGGGTAATTCCTACACTGCACCACACCAGTTCTACCCACCAAGAGTAATTCCTACTTAAAGGTTGATCCCATCTAAAGACTTAGAAAATATAACTAGTAGTTTCCGGTACTTCTAGCTGACCACGTAGGTGCCGTCTGCCCCTACCTCCACTAGGTGTATAACTGACCCCGTAGTTTCGTGTACCCCTACATAGGTGCCGTCTGCCCCTATCTTTACTAGGTGTACCTAGTAATCTTACCCAGTAGTTTCGTGTACCCCTACATAGGTGCCGACTGCCCCTATCTTTACTAGGTGTACCTACTACTCCCAAGCGATCGGCTCCCTAACGTAGATACCCGTGCTGGTCCCACAGTGGGGTGTATCACTCCCCTAAAGTGGCCACCTGATAATATCAACGGTGCACGGCTTTATATCTACACGATGCAACAACGGCTTATCTACCAGCCCGGGCCCACACACGCATATGAAACCCGTTGGACTTGCGTTGCCACCGCTACCCCGTTTTGGCCTCTTATAATCAAGCCCAATATGCGTGTCCCGTCACTCGACATGGGTCGAGCCCACAAAGATACGTTTGGGATATTGGTTGAAATGGGCCCCCACAAGTTACTACTTAAGCTTGTCGTTTAATCTAGTGCATCCCACTTAACCCCTTATTATAATCATGCCCCCTTACATGTTAAGGTTTGGTTAAGTCATCTAATTATATTTCAATTGCCACTTAAGGCACCCACTAGATTTCCACATGCCACCCAAGGCACTTACTTGATTCCCACATGCCACCCAAGGCACTTACTTAACCCTTTAATCATGTTTAATTACATGTTCCACTTTGGTTAAGTATTCTAATCGTATTTTCTATTGCCACCCAAGGCAACCCACTAGTTTCCTCATGCCACCCAAGGCACCCCCACTAGTTACCACATGCCACCCAAGGCACCCACTTAACCCCTCATGTCCCACTACATGCTAATATGGTTAAGTGTTTCTTAATTAATTAAGACCATGATCTCCCATAAAGACCTCCCACATTAGACTGGCTGTTATGACCGCCTGGTTAAGCCGGTAGAGTCCGGGCAGTCTTACGTCATAACAGAGTCTAACCTCGTGTCTTTACCTTAATCACATATTTAATTTATGGCTAAGACCTCCCACATTGGGCTAACATTTGTAGCAACTGGTTAAGCCGGTCGGGTCCGGGCAGTTTTACACTACAAATGAGTCCAACCTCGTGTCTTAGTCGATTAATTACACCTAATTAATCACCCCCATATTAATTATCCCTAATTAATATCAAGTTTTCCATAACATGGGTAGACCTAACTCAATAGGTAAATTCCCATGGGGTAGACCTAACTCAATAGGTAAATTCCCACTTATGGTAATTTATTTTTATGGTATGCTTAATCATACCCAACCATACTTTAACTAACATATTTACCAACCCCATCGTTTCCCCACGTAAATCGTTCTCATTTTATGAAATAACAAAGGGGAAGGTCATCACAAATATCATGGGTTTAGCATACAACTTTGTCATGGGTTAAGAGGATGTCAACTTGCATATATGAGCATATATTAACCCAACCACATTTAACCCAAACTTGCACATTATCATACACATGTCTCGCATAACATGTTGAACTTGCATATAAGCATTCTCATAACTTGCATAACATGTTAAACATGCATTTAAGCCTACACATAACTTGCATAAGCATTCACATACTTGCATATCACATTAAGCTCGCATTTAAGCATATAACTTGCATAACATCATGCACATAACTTGCATAATCTCATAAACTTAACTTGCATAACACCATGCACATAACTTGCATACCCTCATACACATAACTTGCATATGAACTCGCATAACAACATGCACATAACTTGCATAACATCATGCACATAACTTGCATAATATGTTGAGCTTGCATGTAAGCATAACTTGCATAATATGTCGAACTTGCATATATGACTTGCATCTTAAAGGAGGGTAAACATGCATAGCATATAAAGGTGTCATCTAGCATATGTATACACCATATTTAAAAGGGTAAACCTGCATGTCATGATTTATGCATAATACCAAACACTTAGCATGCATAAAACCACTTACTTATCATGCATGAAATCAAATACTTATTATGCATAAACCCACCACTTAACTTGCATAAACCCAAACACTTATCATGCATAAAACCCAATACTTAGTATGCATACAATCAAATACTTAGCATGCATAACATCAAATACTTAGCATGCATAACATCAAATACTTAGCATGCATAACATCAAATACTTAACATGCATAACACCAACTACTTAGCATGCATAAAATCACATGCATAACTTGCATATCATGTTACATATAACTTGCATATACTCTCACATATAGTTTGCATAACATGTTACATATGCCTAAATGTTGAACATAGTGTTTTGCATCATAAAACATGGCATTAACCTTGCATAAAACATAAAACTTGCAAATCACATATCATACAAACTTGCATAAACATATTTATCCACAAACATAGCCATGTCTTATCACATCCTACCATAATGAATTTAACAATTGATTATTAAAGCCATAGAAACTCACCAAAACTAAGATTAGCAAACTTATGGAGTAAAACTAGTTGCCAAATATGAAGAAGAAGATGATTAGGGGTTGATTAGCTTGCAACTCTCTTCATTGATTTGTGGAGGCCATGACCAAGTTTCATTTTGCCATAGTTTAGTTACAAGATTTAATTATGAATGAATTAGGGTAGGGTTAGGGTCTTATTTATAGGATTAGGTTGCATTTTAGACCCTTAGATTAACCCTAGATTGGTTTAGACCCGTCAGATCCAAGAAGCTTCCAGAACCAGCCCTCCAAGCCAGCCCAAGAACCCAAACTGGTGCACCCAGTTTCACTGGGCGTCGCACCCCTGTCGACAGGCAAGTCGACAGGGATGTCGACACCCCTGTCGACAGGCCTGTCGACATGGGTAGGGCGGGAATCTTCCCGCCTGGCCCCGCTTGCTCTATTTTAAAATCTGGTTTTAAATTATTAAATCTGTTTTAAGCTTAAATTTCTCTACAAACTTCATTGGGCCTTAACTGGGCCATACGGACTCCGATTTTCGAAAACTCGGACTCTATTTCGCGTATTTTTCCGAGACGAACGCAATGACGCAGCCCGTTACCCCCAATTCCCACATCTGAGATTATTTATCCTATAATTAGTGAATTTTAGTATTAACTAAAATTCGGGGTGTTACATTCTCCCCTCCTTAAAGGATTTCGTCCCCGAAATCTCTAAGCTAAGGAGAATGCATATCCTACCATCCAAACAACCATCTACTCAAACCATCAACCACGGGCATCCATTGTCCTTAAAACAATTTCTAATGATGTATGAGCATATGCAAAAAGTGTGTGTATATGTTCCCTATCTAACGTATAAACATATGCAAACCATGATAGTGCCATGCATCCATTATGTATGCGAGAGAACCCTATCGACACATACAATATCTACATGAGTGCACAATCATTCACCAAAATGCATCATCCATATGATAACACAATCATTATACATCCATAATATAGCTTCCTACACACAATTTTATGCAATATGCAATATGAAGTGATTGAGCCGATCTAGTGCCTAGAGTGTGTGTATATGCATCCACGAGCAACCACTAGCAAACACTTGCATCCACTTGCATCCATCATACATAACATGTCTCAAACACATGTTTCAACCATAGGACTATCCTACCTGAAGGTCAAAGGTACTAACGAGAGGACATACTAAAGATAAGATAAGCACAAGATATGCGATGAAGGAGAAGCAAAAGGACATACCCTCCGAAAGAAAAGGGTACCTCGAACGCATCTTCGCTTCCGTCTCCCAGGTAGCGTCACTTTCTTCATCTCCCCTTTGTACTTTGACTAGTTGAACCTCTCTGTTTCTCAACTTCCAAATCTCTGACCCAAGGATGCAAGTAGGAGCTCGTCGAATCGTCGCATCACGCTCTGCTTCCAAAACTCGGCTCCACCACCTCTGCGGTCTCATGTAGGCACTTCCTCCCATGGAATAGATCATGTACACCACTAAGTCTGTCGGGCGATTCCACCATTGGAAGATGCTCCTCCCATGTACCTCCAAAATCCAAGATACATAGCTTCAAAAGGTCTTCTAAAATATAATTCACCCTCTCGGTCTGGCCGTCCGTCTGAGGATGATATGCGGTACTCAAACGCAACTGAGTCCCTACCGCCTTTTGCAAACTCTTCCAAAACTTTCTAGTGAAGATAGGATCTCGATCACTCACTATACTGGAGGGTACACCATGTAATCTAATAATCTCTCGAATATAGACTGAAGCTAGCCATGGAGCAGTTCTCTTACTCTTCACATGTATACAATGGGCGTTCTTAGTAAGCTTGTCTACTACCACCCAAATTCCCGTATTACCCTTCCTTGATCTTGGTAATCTGTCAATAAAATCCTTCGAGATGCTATCCCACTTCCGTTGCGGAACTTCCAATGGGTGCAGCAACCCACCTGGTTTCTTCTGCTCCGCCTTCACCTGTTGGCACACCAAGCATCGTGCGACATGCTCGGCCACATATTTCTTCACACCGGCCCAGAAGAAAGTCCTTTTCATGTCTTGGTACATCTCGTCCCCACCGGGATGAATGGTCATCCTAGAACGGTGTGCATTATCAGGAATAACCTTCCTCAAACCCTCGTCTTGCGGTACACAAGGTCTACCGTCTCTACGCAAGCACCCCCTATCGTCTAGGGTGTACCTACTCAAATGGCTGGACGACTCTCCCCTTATGAGCTTCTTTACCAACTCAACCAACTGTGGGTCGTCCCTCTGTGCTTCTCCAAAGCCCCAAAAGAGTAGGTCTAACCTTCAAGGAGGCTAGCAAACCGGGTACAAAGTCAACGGAAGGTCTAAAGTCAAACATAGAAATAAACTTTAAGCCCGTCGTTCAACGAACCACAAACTCGAGGACGACCCTTTTCTACTTAAGGCGTCCGCTACCATGTTACCCTTACTCATAGGATGCTAAGGATCCCATCCACTTTTGCTGTCCTAAGACTATGCGCTCAAAGAGTCTCCAGCACTTCCCTAAGATGTAGGGCATGCTCTTCTCCACCAGAATATCATCCAAAATCATCACAACTGTCTCCCACGCAGACCACCCTAGTCGAATTCGGCATCCCCCAAATGCAAGCCCCAAAGGCCTAAACCAATATCAGACAAACACCCAAGGGATACCTCCTTCGAATTCAGACGACCTACGCGAGACGATACTAGTAAAAATGGCTAAATAATTAAGCCCTTGTCCAATTCTGGATGTACTCGCCAGTCTCGTTCCAAAACCGTCGTTTATCCCATACTGGCTCTGCTCAGCCTATTGAGCACATACGAAAACTTATTTCGCTCCTAGAAAAGACCAAAATGTCATCCATAAAGACCATCACAACTTATTTAGGTACTCCTTGAACACCCTTCTCATCAAATTAACAAAATATGCGGGGCGTATGTCAAACCAAATGGCATCACCAGCCACTTATAAAAAAAAACATCCGGAGTCCTAAAGGTAGTCTTTTCTATGCTATCCTCAGCCACTCTCAACTGATGAACTTCCGTGGCTGAGTCCACTACTAAAACACTGAGGCGCCAACCAACTGATCAAAGAGATCATCAATCCTTGGCAATGGGTGTCTATTCTTCTTTGTGAGTTTCTTTAGTCCTCTTTAGCCTACACAAAGTCTGAGGGACCCATCCGCCTTCATAACAAAAACTACTGGAGCGCCCCACTCCGATATACTTCGTCTTATGAACCCCTTCTCAAGCAAATCGCCTACTTACTTATGGAGTTCCCTCCTCTCACGAGGAGCCACGTGGCACACTGGCCAAGGTACTGGTTTAGCCTTACCCACCAGATATTTTGGAAGTCAATTTCCCGCTCCGGAGGTAAGCCCTTCACCTCCTTATACACATCCGGGTATTCCCGGACCGCTTCTAACAGATCACAAACTCTAGACCGACATGTCAAGCGATTCTAGATAACTTAGCATAACAGATTCTATGGGATTACAAGAGATCTCGAGAGTGTTACCCAAGCGGGTCTTAAGCCTAACAACTCTCCCTTCAAAACAAAGAACGGCACCTCTACTGGATAACCAGTCCATGCCCAAAACTAGCCCATAGCCCGTGAAGCCCAACAAGCATCACACCTAAACTCAACGCTAAGTATAGAAACTTTCGAACCCAAACACATCATGGAGCCCAATTGGGTTTGAAACAACTGAGGGATCATCTACCAAACTGGTGTCTAAGTGCAGTGACTCAACTAACAATGATGAGATAAACGAACTCGATGCGTCAGAATCAAATAAGTTCGAATCGGATAATAAAGAAATCCAACCTCCAATCTAGACGGTCTTATCCCCATCTGGTACCCTAGTCGTGAGGGAATACAACTACCCTCCAGAAGATTCCATACCTTGCCCTTGCTTCTTTGGACAATCCTAATGAGGTGTCCTATTCCTCCCAAAAGGATAGCTACTTGCCTTCTTCTTCCCTATTCCCCACTCATAACCTCCCACCAATGAGGTTTCATTCTTCATTACCCAAACAACTATTTAAGCCTTCCTCTCATCGTCTATCATATAGATACCTACCAGTCCTCCTCCTTCTTGAACCAACTTCTAATCCGACTAACAACTAAGTCCCTTGAAGTGGTTTTCCATTCTTATCTATCTTAGAAAGGTCATCTATACACGGAGGGGAAACTCAAAATCGAGAGAGGAAGAGATTCAAAACGGAGAATTCGAAAGATAAAGATATGGCTATCGGGGATTATGCTTTTCTTTCAAAAAAATTTCTCTTAAAGGACATGTTTTTGAAAATACTCCTTTCCAAAAATATTCTTAGAAAATAGTTTTTCTAAAAAATTTATCTGTTCCGGTAACCTTAAGCTCTGATACCACGTGTAACACCCCACACCCGCTAAGGTCACTCACTAAGGGAATGCCTTAGTTTTGGTGGAGTATTTTTAGTGAGTATAGAACAGAAAAATTACAACAGGACAGATATAAGTAATACTTGAAAATTTAAACCATCATTTCAATATCAAAACATGTTTGGTTACATCACAAAACCATAACAAGAGTCAAGTACATAATATCCATCCTGATAACATAGAAGTACATAATCCCATTACATCAATAATAGCCAAAATAGAAAAGATAAACCGAGCTTTACTTCTACGGTCCAAGCCCCAAAAGATAGATATAGCGGTCTGGTCCAAGCCCACTAGTGCTAGGCCCACTCTGATAACCTGAGGGTTGGGAAAAAGATAAACAACAACGGGGTCAGACATAAGTCTGAGTGAGTCCTATAACCCTAACAATACAATCATTAAAGTAATTAGGGTATGATATAAACAAGATACGGTACCTCTGGGGATAATGACTACATTAAGTAGCCCACAAAACACAGGGTGTACTACGATAACCGCAACAACGTATTTATCCACCCAAGGATAATTACTAACTTACACCACCCCAGACCTACACACCCAAGGGTAATTCCTACACTGCACCACACCAGTTCTACCCACCAAGAGTAATTCCTACTTAAAGGTTGATCCCATCTAAAGACTTAGAAAATATAACTAGTAGTTTCCGGTACTTCTAGCTGACCACGTAGGTGCCGTCTGCCCCTACCTCCACTAGGTGTATAACTGACCCCGTAGTTTCGTGTACCCCTACATAGGTGCCGTCTGCCCCTATCTTTACTAGGTGTACCTAGTAATCTTACCCAGTAGTTTCGTGTACCCCTACATAGGTGCCGACTGCCCCTATCTTTACTAGGTGTACCTACTACTCCCAAGCGATCGGCTCCCTAACGTAGATACCCGTGCTGGTCCCACAGTGGGGTGTATCACTCCCCTAAAGTGGCCACCTGATAATATCAACGGTGCACGGCTTTATATCTACACGATGCAACAACGTCTTATCTACCAGCCCGGGCCCACACACGCATATGAAACCCGTTGGACTTGCGTTGCCACCGCTACCCCGTTTTGGCCTCTTATAATCAAGCCCAATATGCGTGTCCCGTCACTCGACATGGGTCGAGCCCACAAAGATACGTTTGGGATATTGGTTGAAATGGGCCCCCACAAGCTACTACTTAAGCTTGTCGTTTAATCTAGTGCATCCCACTTAACCCCTTTTTATAATCATGCCCCCTTACATGTTAAGGTTTGGTTAAGTCATCTAATTATATTTCAATTGCCACTTAAGGCACCCACTAGATTTCCACATGCCACCCAAGGCACTTACTTGATTCCCACATGCCACCCAAGGCACTTACTTAACCCTTTAATCATGTTTAATTACATGTTCCACTTTGGTTAAGTATTCTAATCGTATTTTCTATTGCCACCCAAGGCAACCCACTAGTTTCCTCATGTCACCCAAGGCACCCCCACTAGTTACCACATGCCACCCAAGGCACCCACTTAACCCCTCATGTCCCACTACATGCTAATATGGTTAAGTGTTTCTTAATTAATTAAGACCGTGATCTCCCATAAAGACCTCCCACATTAGACTGGCTGTTATGACCGCCTGGTTAAGCCGGTAGAGTCCGGGCAGTCTTACGTCATAACAGAGTCTAACCTCGTGTCTTTACCTTAATCACGTATTTAATTTATGGCTAAGACCTCCCACATTGGGCTAACATTTGTAGCAACTGGTTAAGCCGGTCGGGTCCGGGCAGTTTTACACTACAAATGAGTCCAACCTCGTGTCTTAGTCGATTAATTACACCTAATTAATCACCCCCATATTAATTATCCCTAATTAATATCAAGTTTTCCATAACATGGGTAGACCTAACTCAATAGGTAAATTCCCATGGGGTAGACCTAACTCAATAGGTAAATTCCCACTTATGGTAATTTATTTTTATGGTATGCTTAATCATACCCAACCATACTTTAACTAACATATTTACCAACCCCATCGTTTCCCCACGTAAATCGTTCTCATTTTATGAAATAACAAAGGGGAAGGTCATCACAAATATCATGGGTTTAGCATACAACTTTGTCATGGGTTAAGAGGATGTCAACTTGCATATATGAGCATATATTAACCCAACCACATTTAACCCAAACTTGCACATTATCATACACATGTCTCGCATAACATGTTGAACTTGCATATAAGCATTCTCATAACTTGCATAACATGTTAAACATGCATTTAAGCCTACACATAACTTGCATAAGCATTCACATACTTGCATATCACATTAAGCTCGCATTTAAGCATATAACTTGCATAACATCATGCACATAACTTGCATAATCTCATAAACTTAACTTGCATAACACCATGCACATAACTTGCATACCCTCATACACATAACTTGCATATGAACTCGCATAACAACATGCACATAACTTGCATAACATCATGCACATAACTTGCATAATATGTTGAGCTTGCATGTAAGCATAACTTGCATAATATGTCGAACTTGCATGTATGACTTGCATCTTAAAGGAGGGTAAACATGCATAGCATATAAAGGTGTCATCTAGCATATGTATACACCATATTTAAAAGGGTAAACCTGCATGTCATGATTTATGCATAATACCAAACACTTAGCATGCATAAAACCACTTACTTATCATGCATGAAATCAAATACTTATTATGCATAAACCCACCACTTAACTTGCATAAACCCAAACACTTATCATGCATAAAACCCAATACTTAGTATGCATACAATCAAATACTTAGCATGCATAACATCAAATACTTAGCATGCATAACATCAAATACTTAGCATGCATAACATCAAATACTTAACATGCATAACACCAACTACTTAGCATGCATAAAATCACATGCATAACTTGCATATCATGTTACATATAACTTGCATATACTCTCACATATAGTTTGCATAACATGTTACATATGCCTAAATGTTGAACATAGTGTTTTGCATCATAAAACATGGCATTAACCTTGCATAAAACATAAAACTTGCAAATCACATATCATACAAACTTGCATAAATATATTTATCCACAAACATAGCCATGTCTTATCACATCCTACCATAATGAATTTAACAATTGATTATTAAAGCCATAGAAACTCACCAAAACTAAGATTAGCAAACTTATGGAGTAAAACTAGTTGCCAAATATGAAGAAGAAGATGATTAGGGGTTGATTAGCTTGCAACTCTCTTCATTGATTTGTGGAGGCCATGACCAAGTTTCATTTTGCCATAGTTTAGTTACAAGATTTAATTATGAATGAATTAGGGTAGGGTTAGGGTCTTATTTATAGGATTAGGTTGCATTTTAGACCCTTAGATTAACCCTAGATTGGTTTAGACCCGTCAGATCCAAGAAGCTTCCAGAACCAGCCCTCCAAGCCAGCCCAAGAACCCAAACTGGTGCACCCAGTTTCACTGGGCGTCGCACCCCTGTCGACAGGCAAGTCGACAGGCATGTCGACACCCCTGTCGACAGGCCTGTCGACAGCCCTGTCGACATGGGTAGGGCGGGAATCTTCCCGCCTGGCCCCGCTTGCTCTATTTTAAAATCTGGTTTTAAATTATTAAATCTGTTTTAAGCTTAAATTTCTCTGCAAACTTCATTGGGCCTTAACTGGGCCATACGGACTCCGATTTTCGAAAACTCGGACTCTATTTCGCGTATTTTTCCGAGACGAACGCAATGACGCAGCCCGTTACCCCCAATTCCTACATCTGAGATTATTTATCCTATAATTAGTGAATTTTAGTATTAACTAAAATTCGGGGTGTTACAGTAACATAACTCATATTTTGTTCAAAACAATTCGTTATAATCAGGGTTACATTTACTTCTTTAATTTATCACATTTAGTATAAATTGAAACCGTATGCTAAAGAATTTAGTATACTGATTATGAGTAACAAGAATAACCAGAAGGATTTGGGCCTGTTAATATTTATAACATTACAAATTTTACTGTAATAGTTAGTGATTAAAGAAAATTCAAGTTTAAATAACTTGTGTACGGTACATAAGTTATAACGTCAATACAAAGAATATATATATATTCATGTATTCTTGTCTAATGCTACTACAAATCCGAATACATACACCATATTGTTCAATAAATAAAGGTGTTTGCCATTTGAACATAAAAGAATGAAAACATGAAACAAGATTAGAAATTTTATACAGTTAACATAAGTACACAGGAACAATTATATATATATATATATATATATTTAAGTACAACAACACAACAATAGGGTACAACTACTAAGTATGTTGAAAAAGAAGGAAAAAAAAATATACAAATCAAATTCAAACAGACCTTGAAAACCCAAGACACAACTCATCAATCTCATAGGCAAAATTCATGAACTGCTCTGCCTTGACATGTCTCCCATCAGCAAGATCAAAACCTGGAAGAAAAAAAAGAGGGAGAAAAGAAAAAAAAGAACAGCTATTAGTAGCTAATAGTTAAATATTTGAAGTTTGAAAGTTTTGAAAAGAAAAGTAAATGAATGCAACAGCAAATCAGGAACAGTAAAGATAACAGCTATAGAAGCTAAAAGCTAATAGGATGACAATGTCTCCATAGAAACAGTAGAACTATAGTAATAGGAACAGCTAATATATGTATTTTTATATGTATGAATTGTGTACCAACCTACAAAAGGCTGTTCTAACTACATACTTGTCATAGTTTAATTCTGAAATCAAAACTGTAGGATTTTCAGACAAAATTTCATCAGTTCAGAACCTGAAAATGAATTTAACAACTCAATGGCTACTTGTACATAAATGGACAACTCGAACAGACAAGGGAAGAGATGAAAAGACAATTCAAGTAGAGAAAAATATATGAATTCAACAATCGAAAACAGCTAATGTACTTGTATACATAATCTGTAAACTTCATGTACCAACTGTCCTGCATTGCATGTGGTATCACAGTCCAAAATCCTTAACTAAAATAAACAATTCAACATCTTCTTGAGAATAGGAAAGATCTGAATTCCAATACGAATTGACAATACAAAACAGAGAATATATATACCACAAATCTTTAGACAAGTCGATAACAGCTAAGGGGGAAACCAGACAATACATAGCTAAAAGGGTATAGCTACAGCTAAAAATCTAGGCAAGACAGCCTGTACATGTGCTTATTTACCCAAGACTTCAGCACAATATCCTAATCTGAGATCGAGTATGATAAGTGGTACTCAGACAGTACAATACCAGCAAGACAATACGTGAAGAATCAAACCACAAATCTCCATATTCACTGTAAACATCACACGCAACCCATCAACCATATCATAGCAAAACGTAAGCACCTAGGGTTTAGAACAACTAAGTCTAACGCCTAGAATATAGGAGCAAATGTGAATCTAACCTAGGATGTAACAATTCAAGATAAACAGTAAATCGTCACTAGTATAAATATGGGTTTCGTATCACAATTTTTCCAACCACAAACCATGAACGAAGTAGATCAATTCGAAACCGAATTGAATCCTCAAAAGAAATCAAAACAGAAAAATATCAAAACACAAAACAAAAATTAATTTGGGAATAAAAATACTTAGCTTCTTAATTGTAGGGTCGGTCTCGTCCGTTGAAATTTGCTGTGGTGGCAGAGCTTCGGTCGCGTTCTGGGGATAGCGGAGCAGGTGGAGGTGAGGCCGAGGCAGCAACGTGGAGCGATGGACTTCGGTCTCGAGAGGGTATTTCCTTTCCTCCATTTGTGGTGGCGGAGGAGTTTTGAAAGTCTGAGGGTTTGAAAAGAATGAGGGATCGATTGTTTTAGGGATATAAGAGGGGGCGGGTTTGGGCTTATTTGGGTTGGGCTGAACAGATCAAGTAAGGACGGTTATTTTATTTTTAGTTCTAAATGGTTTATAAAATTTCAAATATTAATATAAAATGCAAATGAAATCAGATTTCGACGAAACGAAAAACGTCGGGACCGTGGAGACAGATACTACGTGATGGAAGGGAACTATGCAGGGCAGGCAGCAGCTAGATTTTTCAGAAAAATGAAACGTCGTTGAATTCAACTAAAAACAAGCTGATTTATCGGCGAAATCAAAGGTGAGTTAATCTCACTCAGTTATTTCCCGCTTATATTTTATAAGCTGGGTGTTTATTTTTGTGTGTTATGATTGCTAGTGATTGACTGGTTGCTGATAGACATTCATATATTGTTGAACTGATGAAATTAAACGTCGTTTAATTTCAGTGAAATCCAAATCGTTATTTTTAACGATTGGTTCCAAGAGAGGTAAGTTACCTCATTGGTCACGTTTATAAAATAAACGTGTTTTTAATAAATGAATTGTTTGATTGATTGTTGTGGTCGACCTTGAATTGTTGTATAAACTGTTAGGAGACCATGATTGAATTGTTTTGATGGTTGAATATTGACCTGATGATTTACCATTTGTTTGGTTTAAACCAATGGGTATTATTGGTTGAGTGGTTGGCAGTACATGACCTGCGAATTGACTATTTTATAAATATCGATCTACAGTCAGGTAAATCGACGAGATAAGTTATAAAATTTATTTTATAACTGGAAACAGATTTTTCAATCTATTATTTGAATTAAAGTTGTAAAAAGGGAAATAAATATTTATTTTTTCGAATTGAGTTATAATTGGGTTTTAAATGATTTTATCAAGAAAAGTGATAAAAGAAGGGTTTATAGAAGTTGACAGCAGAGAAAAACCAAGGGTTTTACCTACGGGTTGGTTACTTAGACAATTTGTTTTTAAATAATTTAAAGTTGATTTTTATCAATTTAGCTATTTGACTAATTTAAGGAAAGGGTAATGACGAATGGAAATTCAGTTAACTGTCAACTAATATGTATGTGGTTGGTAAAATCCACCGTTCGAGTAAAATGGACAAAGGGATAGATATTGATTAAATATTCGTTAAAGTGTAACGAGTAGAGTTAGATATTAGTTAATCTTCGATTTACTAAAATCTAAAGAAAATATTGAACTGGTTATTGTTAATAACCTAAATTATGTTTGAGTATGCATGTAAAAGTAATAATATCCCAATTTTTGATTTGGGAAAGTTAACTATATTTTGATATGGTTAATGGTAAAACTAATTATCCTTTTTATTTAAAATGATTTAAAGAAAGGAATTCAATTTAAAGTCGAGTAAGCAATAATTAGTTGGAGATGAATTCAATTAAGAGATATGGAGTGTTTTATGACCCAAGCGTTCGACAAACTTGGTAAATGAGGTGGGTAGATAAGAGTAAAGATTTAAATAAGGGTTTACTTAATGTTTCAAATTAAGTAAGGCGAATCCGAATTGGAATGATATTTTTAAAGGGGTTATGTGATGAGATGTGCAGACAAGGGTTTCAAATATAAGAAAGGTTGAATAACCCAGATTTGAAATCAAGATTTGAAACGAGATTTAGTATCGATAGTTATGTGATAAGCTAATATTATTCTGAGGTAAGAACGGGTCGTTTAAGGTCTGAGAGGTAATTAAAATACCCCAACTTGGTTGGCCTCACTATTATCAAGGGACGGTATTAGTTTGGTGTGAGTGAAGGTGATGAATTGAACCCTAATGCAAGGATTTGGTAAATTAAGGAATTTTGCAATATTGTTTTAAAAAGGAACAACGATATTGATTTCAAATTTATATCGAACATTTGTTATTTAATTGGAGTTGATCGAATATAGTAGAGTTAATCAAACGTAGTTAGTCAGAAAGAGTTGCCATTGCGTACGACTGCTAGCGTAATTCGTAGGGCTGCAGATAGCCTACGGCGGTCGGATATTTCCTGAGGGAATCAGGAGTAACCATTGTGATCGCTGCGATCTAGAGTCAAGCGAATAGAGTTAAGTTGAACATTAGAATTGATTAACGATTTTGTTAAATATATTTTTAAGGGCCAAGTCATGCCACTGAATCAGTGAAATCATTGTATTGACACATGTGTTATTTGATAGTTAAATCACCGACTATCAAAACCTGACCAATACGATTGTTGGTGTGGAAAGACCGGGATCAGATTTATATTCGAAAACCATTCCGACCAACAAATACGTGAAGATATTTGAAGATGATCGAGTTGGAGCATTGAAGACCGTGGATCTTCATAAGCGGAAGGACTACTAAAAAATCTTTGGTGAGCTCCTAGAGATAAACTGTGGTTCGGTTGCTGTTGGAATCCATGGGTTGCAAGGACTTCTCGCTACTGATCCATGGGGTGATTCCTATATGAGATGCAGTAGGGGAGTTCCTTTGGTTCATCCTGTTCCTGGATGACTTGTATGGACGGATGTCTAACAGAGTATTTCCAAAATGATTTACATGCGTTGATTTCTCCAAACGTACCATAGTTGATGGCGGAGAAATGGTTATTCTCTAGCCAGATAGCTAGAGTATGTTTGTGGGCGTCAAACAAGTGTGATCTGGCGGATCTGATGATGTGGCATCCAAAGTGTATGATGACCAGATGTGTTCTGACCTCAAGCCTCATCAACCGGGAGATGACAAAAATCGGGCAGGCAGCATGGCTATGTGGGTCGCTCCCATTAGGGTGTATAATCACCTATCTAGAGAAATTCCTTTTGTTTCTTATTCTATCGATTCTGCCCATTCGGGAACGGTGGTTTGAGTCCAACCGTTGGTGATATACATTCGATACACTCAAGCGAAATGAGTGGTCGGTCATGTAAGGGTCGGGTTGCAAGACGTTCTTGTTGAACCCATTGTATTCGCCTCTAGAGATACACGTGCGGAAGGTGGTTCCATACCTTGTTAAGTTGGAAATCCAATATCCAATAAGCGCCCACGGTTTTCGATTGTATACTATATACGGGGAGCGTGAGATGCAAGCGTTCCTCTAGATTTGCTAATTATTTGTATTTAGACATTATTATAATATCAGAAAAGATACTGATTTTGAAAACTGGTTTGGGTTATCGTAAGGTAAAAACCGTCTGTGTTTATGTGTGGATCGGTCTTACGATTATCTTTTTCTTTCGAAAGGATTTAACTTTAAAATCGAGTTGTGTGATATCTTAATACTGTGCGAGTTTTTCTCACTCTGGTTCACCAGACTGACCCGGTGTTTTGTAAATGCTCGGGTTAGACCGAGGTGTACAGGTTCAGGTTATCAGATACTGAGAAGTCCAGAGACGAGCTGAAGATGTTCAGATGAATGATATTCCACTGTGTGATTATATATATGAGGACAGATTATCAAAACTGTCCAGATGTGTGTTGTACTCTGATATTGTAAGTATTTTCAAAAGCTCTCGATAAAGATTCATTTATGTATTATATTTTGTTCCGCTGCGATGTGAGACTCTGTGTTGATACTTCTTCTTCTTCTATTCTAATATTTCTTTCTTTCTTATCTCACCCTCTAATTTCTTTCTAAAACTATCCAGTATTTTTGGTGCTTGGAGGATCGGCATGAGATACAAGAAAGGTATTTATGTCGACTTGCAGGGCCTGAAATCGCTGGGTCGTTACACTGTGTCGGCTCCACAATAGGGTGTATCACTCCCCTAAGTGACAACCAATTGGCACATGCCTATTTACAGATGTCACGGCGTCTTACATCCTCAGAGGCAGACTGGGATCCATGCACACACATGACCCGGTTGGAACGCACCATCAATACCCCTCGCCATTACCAGAATGAACCACTTATAATTAGTTCAGTAAGCGTGCCCGGACCCTATCTACTGTTGGGTCAAAGTTTTGATACCAGAAAGGGTTACTGACTAATATGGGTCCCCAACAACAAATGACACAAGTAATTCCCCTCCTAACCTTGTGTCCCCAGACTAACAGATTTCAGAGTAATTTGTTCACAAGTTCAGAAATATAGAGTTCAGATCAACTAGTTTACCGATCAGACAAGTTTTCAGACTAACGGATCAGATATACGGATTTAACAGATTTACAGATTTGTCTAACTTTGTAATTGGGCCTACAGATTCACGAAACGGGTTTGTTAAATTCATTAGTCCAATTGGTTCAACCCTATCCACCCAACACGTTTTATACATCAAATTTATCCCAGATTTGCATTAATTAAATATTAATGCACAGACCTCTCACATTAGGTCGGTAGCTTGTGGCCGCTGGATATGCCGGGCGGTTCCGGGCAGACTTCTTCCACAAGCCAGACCTAACCTCGTGTCTAAGCATATTTTAGTTATGACTACGACCTCTCGCATTAGACTGACAATTTTGCGGTCGCTGGTTAAGCCGGTTGGTTCTGGGCAGGCTTCTACCGCAAACAGAGTCTAACCTCGTGTCATAGCCAATTCATTCTAATACAGATTTTTCAGATATCCGACTAATTCTGTTTATTTAACAAATTAAACTTCTGTATAAGTTACAGCAGATTATTCGAGGTTCTATTAACAAGTTTTGCTCAATTTTAAATCGAGCCTACAGATTCACATACTTCAAATTTCAGTATTTCAGTTCCAACAGATTACGTCATTCAACATATTAAACAGATAATAGATCTTGCAGATTAGGCTATTTAGCAGATTTAGCAGATTAGGCAATTTAACATAATCCGTAGATTAGGCAATTCAATCTAATTAGCAGTTTAGGCAATATAACAGAACTAGCGGATTAGGCAATATAACAGATTTAGCAAATAATAGATTTAGCAGATTATATATATATCATCTTTTGCCTAATCATAAATTTAGCCTAAACTCACTTGCCAAATCATGGTCATAATTCATAATACCACATCTTGCTCCTAATTTTTAGTTAAACATTACACAGTACAAAATATTCTCCATAAATCACGATAAACAATATTGATTAAGCCATATTATAGCCTATGATGCTAGATATCCAAAAACCATTATTTAGGCGTATTCACATTAATAGTTATCCTGTTTTTGAATAGGTCTCTACGCCTAAGTCACATATTCCTTTTTCAAGTCATGAATTTTTACATAAAAGAATATGTCCCAAAAATCTAAATTTTTAAACTATAACATGTAGTATGTCCTCAACATGCATTATCACTCATGCATAACATGTTGTAAATCATCTTTAAACTCTAACATCAGACCTTGATTTAAGACATGCATTATGCCCCCAAGTTTCAAGTTGTCCTATAATTCCCCTTATCCCAAATCACAGATTATCATACCTAGTATGAACAGATCTAGATCTAACATATGTTTTTTCTCAAATTAACTACAGATCTAGATTACAACATGTACTATGTATCTAAATTAGTTTCATGTTTACGGTTAAATCTACGCCCGAATCCCAAGTCATAAGTCCAATATATTTTATGCCTCAATCTCAAGTCATATGTTAAATATACCACATGTCCAATTATATGCCTCAGATTTTATGTCATGTCCTCGAATCAGTCCTATCCAATTATGCATCGTTCATTATTTGTCCCAAAAATTTTAGCGTTCGCGCATTTAATCTCTTATGAGATTTGGCTCAGACTCGTGGTAGCCTAGCTATAGAACAGAAAGAAGAAAGAGATACAGACATAACCTCAAATTCAGATTTACAATTCATGTCACAATCATAATTAACGTTTATAGCGGAAAATAACTGTACTTGCCTTTCGTGGTTTTAAGAAAGGATAATCAACTAGTGTTGATGCAGAAATGCTGAATTACTCCTCTTTAATTGTTGTTGTAGCTCTAAACTTTGATTTGAGATTTGATTTAGCTTTTAATTCTATTCAGGTTGGAAGAAGATGCATCAGTCCAAGTTTTGATTCCAGCAGAGTAACGACGCCATTATTTTATTTAATAAGAACGGAGGCAGAGTATAGGAATGAAATCGTGTAGCATAAGGTTAGAGAAGAATGGTGTAAAGAGAAGGGGGCTAGGGGGCTGTTTATATAGGGTTTCAAACTAATTAGAGTCGTCGATGAAGCTAGGGTTAATCAAGGCCATCCATCTCAAGAGAAGCCAATTAGAAAGTGACAAGTTAGCCCTAGTGACACAGCAGAGCTCAGAAATTCGACCAGAACCCGACCAGGCCAGCCAAGGACAAACCAGAAAACTTTGCAGGTTTTGTCTCGGCCTGGGCGCACTTGGGAAGTGCGCCAATGTAAATTTGTACCGGCGCACTTCCCAAGTGCGCCAGTGCAATCTCTTTTTTTCCTCTTTAGCCACCATACTTCGTTCGTCCATATCTTCTTTATACGGTATTCGTTTTACGCAAACTCAGACTCTATTTCAAGCAGAATTCCGAGACGAACACAATGGCGTAAACCGTTTCCCTTGATTCTTATTTTTGTAATTAATTATTCTCTGATTTGATACTTACGTTCATAGAAAATACGGGGTGTTACATTCTCCCCTCCTTAAAGGATTTCGTCCCCGAAATCTTCAAGTTAAGAAGAATGTGTCCTACCATCCATTCATCCATCTACTCAACCATCATCCACAAGCATCCATTGTCCTTAGAAAACTTCTAATGTTGTATGAACATATGCAAAAGTGTGTGTATATGTAATAACCCGGAAATTCTGAACCAGTTTAAAATTTTTATTTTGGCAATTTTAGCGAATTTCGAACATTTAAAGTGGATTATTTTAAATAATATCGACGAGAAATTTATTTTGAATATAATTCGAATGTATATATTATATACGCTGTCGTTAGAATATAAATAATTATATATAATTATGAATAGAATTGAAAATGGCGCGGTAGTTCGATAATTCGATTTCAAACTTAAATTGAATGTACCGGGTGCAAAACAATCCGTATTTTAGTGAAACCAAAAACATTAGGATCTAATTGATGATATCTTTCCAACGAATCCGACAAATCAAGATTTCATAGCGGGAATAAAAAGATAAGTCCAGTTGAAAATTCTGAATAGTCGCTATGGAATTCAGGCCCTTAAAAATGGACATTTTGCAAACGACCTCGGATTTCGACGAGACCACTTTTGTTGGGTCCGTGATGTTAAATTATTGCTAGATTCCAAATTTCATAATTTTTCGAATCAATATGTGAGCGTGGCAAAGGAAAACGCGTTTGACCAGTTTCAGTTGATTTTAATCGACTGGAAATTGGCCATTTTTCCAACAGTCTCAGAATTCGACGAAACTAGTTTTGTTAGGACCGTATCGTCAATACGAAGCTAGAAAATATTTTTCTGCAATTTTTATAGTTCGTATGTGACCCCAGTAAATTGAAATGCGCGTTCAAATTCAATATATAGAGTTATATGTTGATTTTGACGAAAACTAATCGAAACAGTCGAATCATCCTATGATACATATCCAATTGTGTTCAGAATGGGGGTAAAACGCTATGGACGACAGGCGGTGGGCCTCGTTTTGAGGTCGAAAATAAAAGTTGTTTTTTGGTGAAAAATAAAATAATAAAATAATAAAATAAAATAAACCCTCTCCCCCCTTATACTCTGCCCCCCCCCCCCCCGATATCAGAACAAATCAGAAAAAAAAAGACGAATCGCTCCACCAGCGATCGAACGCCGCCAGCCGTCCGCCGCGCCCTCGAAGGGCAGCCGCCACCTTGCGCTCCCCCTCCCCGATGTCTCTTTCCCCCTCGCTCCTCTTTCCTATCTCACTCTCCCTCCTCTGATAACCGCACCCCCTCTCTTCATCGACCGACGCGCTGAACTCCCCCCCCCCCTTTTTCTCCTACTGCTGACCGAAGATCCCCTCCCCCCCCCCCCCAGCGACACTCTTCTCCCCGTCCGATCAACAACAGTAAGTTTTTATTTGTTTTAATTTAATTTATTTATTCCTTTTATATATGATTAGCAAATAGAGAAAATCGGCTTTTGTATAAGTGGTTAAAGAAGAAAAGATTAAATTTTTATATAGAAGAAGGCGTGATTTCTATATAGAAGTAAAAATAAAAACATGATTTTTATTTTAAAGCAAAGCTATGATTTTTATCGAAGTAAAAGAAAGATTTTTATTCGTTCATTAGCTAGGAAAAAGAAGTGATTTTTAATAATAAAAGTATGATTTTTATAATGTGTTCATGAGGAGAAAATTTTGATTTGTATATGAATAACATAATAAAAATATAATTTTTATTATAGGAGAAGCGAAATAAAAATTAAATCTTTAAATTTGAAAAGACGATATTTTTTTAAAATAGAAAAGACGATATTTTTAAAATAGAAAAGACAATATTTTTAAAATAGAAAAGACGATATTTTTAAAATAGAAAAGACGATATTTTTTTAAAATAGAAAAGACGATATTTTTAAAATAGAAAAGACGATATTTTTTAAAATAGGAAAGATCAGATTTTTAAAATAGAAAAGATTAGATTTTTAAAATGCAAAAGATTAGATTTTTAAAAATGAAAAGGCGAAATCTTTATATTGGAAAGGGGGAAATCTTTATATGGTGAAGAGCGAAGAGAAAATATGATTTTGATTATATACTAGAGTAAAAATTCGATTTTTATATATTGAATAGCGAAGTAAAAGATTCGATTTTTATATATTGAATAGCGAAGTAAAGATTCGATTTTTACATATGTAGAGAATACGGGCAAAGAAGATGACAAAAAGACGAGAACGTTGAAGATTTTTATTAATGAAGAGTCGTGGTATTGGATAGCTATTGGTGAGAACTTCTCACTCTTCAATTTCTTTTTCTAGTTATATATATATATACACACTAGAATGTAGACGGTGTTTAGTAGCACCCGACACCCGTCATCCACAGACCATGGATGGCTTGTTTGTTTAATAGTTTGGTTGTGTAGTTGGTTAGATTATTTGGTTTGAATTGAATTGTTTGGTGAAATGGAATTGATTTGATTGATGTGTGAATGGCGTGGGCCTTCACTAGACCGGTGATAAGGCTAGGCCTTGTCCCGTTTCTAGTATCGTGTCGTTATGCCGCCAAAATTTTCTAAAATAAGTTAGAAAAATAAAGAAATCATTTTATTTAATAAATGAACTGAATAGAATATTTTCATAGGTTGAATAAAATGTCTTATCGTTAAAAATATAATTTTTAACGTGAAAGTGAATAAATAAATATTTATAAACAAATCGGCCGATTTGTTTATACACACTGATTTGACTGACATTGATTGGGTCGATAAATTTTACACATCGCCCAACTGCACAACTAAAATCTGTGTTTGATTGTTTGAAACCCCACACGGGTGTTGGGATGAAATTTGAAGTTCACTCATCCTGATTGATTAAATATGTCGATCGATTGATTGACAGGCTGTTATAAGCGTTAGATATTTATATTTGATGCTTATACAGTGTAGTGCACTTTGGTTGATGGTTGATTATTTTTCAGTGCTATTATATACGTGTGATGTATGAAAATCCATATAATTAACATTATATGGTGATTGATTGGGCCTCATTCCAATTTAGAAAATAAAGAATAATATAAAATAAAGGTTCATGTGTTGACCGTACTCATCCGTTGAGATTAGTCATGTGTTGAACGAAATATTTGAAAACGAAATATTTGAAATAGAAATATTTGAAAACGAAATATTTGAAATAGAAATATTTGAAAACGAAATATTTGAAATAGAAATGTTTGAAAAGGAAATGTTTGAAATAGAATATTTGAAAATAGAAATATATGAAGCCGTGTTGATTAGATTGACGCCATTTTGACGTGAACGATATTTATATCGATTTTACTCATTTTAAAATGAATATTGAAAAGTGATTTCGAAATCGAATATTTTGAAATGAAATTTGAATTGAATCGAATAGAAAACCAATTTGAATTGAATCGAATAGAAAACCAATTTGAATTGAATCGAATAGAAAATCAATTGAATTTGAATAGAATAGAAAATCAATTGAATTTAAATATAATAGAAAATCAATTAAATTTGAACGATATTTATATCGATTTTACTCATTTTAAAATGAATATTGAAAAGTGATTTCGAAATCGAATATTTTGAAATGAAATTTGAATTGAATCTAATAGAAAACCAATTTGAATTGAATCGAATAGAAAACCAATTTGAATTGAATCGAATAGAAAATCAATTGAATTTGAATAGAATAGAAAATCAATTGAATTTGAATAGAATAGAAAATCAATTGAATTTGAATAGAATAGAAAATCAATTGAATTTGAATAGAATAGAAAATCAATTGAATTTGAATAGAATAGAAAACGAATTGAATAAATTGAATTGAATTTGAATTGAATAAATAACAAATAGAATTTGAATTGAATAAATAACAAATTGAATTCGAATTGAATAAATAACGAATTCGAATTGAATTGAATAGATAACGAATTCGAATTGAATAGATAACGAATTTGAATTGAATTGAATATAAAACCAATTCGAATTAAATTGAAAACGAATTCGAATTGAATTGGAAACGAATTGAAATGAATTCAAATTGGATTGAAATTTGAATTGAATAGAAATGAATTTTAAAACGAATTTATAAGGAAAAATTCAATTTTGATTTGAATTTGAAACGGAAGTTGAAAATGTTTTTGAAACGAATTTAAAATGATTTATAAAGTTCGTTTTAAATAGTAATCGACGAAATATATATTATATATATAATATAATGGCCTGAATAGAACGCGCCGCGGCAGTTCGCGAATTTCGACCATTTATTTCAAACGGACATTACGGGAGATCCGACCGTTGGATTCTCCTAAAACCGGAACCGTTGGGTTCGTATCGAAAAGAGCTTTCTAACGAATATTGGAAATTTGAAATCTAACGGTTGTATTTGGAGATACGTCCAAATCAAATTTGAAAAAGGTCGTTGTAAGTGCAGTTCGATGGCCGTTGATGGAAATCGACTGTACGGGCCTTGATAAAATTATTAAAAATAGTAATAATTTGTGTAAAATCATAAGAAATGGTTTGGGAAAAATTGGGATGAAAAACTCCATATTTGAAAAGATAAAAATGGATTTTTATCGAAATGAACTAGTTTTGAACTGAAATTAAAACCCCTTTATTTTTAAATAAATAAATTGGATTTGAAATAGGTTTAAATAGAATTGATTCATGGGTTTATCATGAACTGTGTTTTAAATAACACTAGTTCTTTAACCCGATAATAAATAGAATGTGATTTGGGTTTGTCGTGAACTGTGTTTTAAATAACACTAGTTCTTTAACCCAGTAAAAGGAGTTTTAACGAATCTGCAATTAGATTGAAATGTGAATCTATAATCTAGATTATCAAATTTAGAAAGTGAGTGAGAATGGAGTATCACCAGTTTTGCTCCAAAGCGATAGTTAAATCTTTAATTAGATTTGATCGTGAAATGGTAATTAATTTTACCGATAACACCGTGGTGTTAGATATGGAGTATTACCAATTTTGCTTCATGGGATGTATATGTTGGGATTGGGAAATAAAATAAATAATTATTTCGGTGTGGTTCGCTAATCTCGACTAGTTTAGAAAACCATAATTTGGTTTGAAATGACATTCCAAGGAAGATCAAAGAATAAATTTAAAGAATTTATCTTGGATAAAATTAATGGGAACCTTTCCCTGAGGATATGAATTGGAATGAGGTGTATGTTGTGTTTGTGTAACATTCGTTTTAATATACGTGGGTTGTTCGGAAAGGCCGGGTTTATACCCATTCTGAATAACCGATTCGACGATATGTCGAAGATGAAGACGGTGGTCGAAGACCGGAAGTCTTCACATCGTTGGGATGATTACTGATGATCATGATTGGGCTGTACACCCAAGAGGATGGAAATAGTTGGTGGTCGTCCAGACGTACTTGGAGATGGATGGATATGCGAGGAAAGTGCCTCCGGTTTCGTTCAGACCCAGAACGAACTTGTAAATGGATTGTGTGTCTGAAATTGGATTTTATTCTGTGTTGATTGATTTCTGTTAAATATATATCTGTTTGGCGGCGGAGAATTTATTCTCTTGCTTAACGCCCTTCTCTGAGACGTACGAGCTCAGAGGTTGTATATCGATGGACATCAGTCGCATGGCATGAATTGCCTGTGTGGCATGCTGAGTTGCATGGATCAAGGCTTCTGTTGAAAAGCAAAGTCTTGTGGTTGATGATCAAAGCACGGCCTACGTGGCAGCTTTGTGTATAGCGTGGATTCGCGAGCCTCACACCTTGGTATGAGTTAAAAACGGGATACGGACTGCAGGGAGAGCATGACGTTTCTTTCTAGCTATGGTGGTGTCGGTGACTTACCAGCCCTGACATTTATATACTTTTCACCTATGTGGTTGTTGGAATGCGAGGCGCCTCGATTATAGGTCTGTAAGGACCGGGAAACGTGTGTTCAGGAATAAATAATCCTCTAACGTAAGTGAGGACCGGCCCTGAAGATCCAGGGGTTGCCCAGAGTGCGTAGCCCTGGGACATTTGCTAGAGTGTCTCGAAAGCGGAGAGGAGCTTTCCCCTTGCCTCGAATCATGACGGAAATCCAATTTCCAATACGTGTATTTCGGCTTTATTTGTAGAGCCTAGTATGGAGACATAGTGGTATGGGGAACTTATGCCGTCTATGATTTATATTTATGATTGAAATTGTTTTGACACTATACACTTACTATAGTATCAAATGATTTGTTTTAAACGTACCAAGCATGTTTGGCTATTATAAGGGAAAACCCTATCCTCCGGCTTACGTTGCATTGTGCGATGGGACATGGGTCTTATAATAGCTTCATTTTACGAAAAAGCATTGCTCTGTTTATTCTATGCACTGGTATTCTTGGGAGGAAACCCGTTCCGTGTTATATGGCGTGGTCCCTTGAATCACCCTCTTTTAAAGTAAAGTTTTAAATAACTTTTTTAGTTCTCACACCAGTCACATGACTGACCTGGAGTTTATTGTTTTAACCTAAACTCTGGGTGCCCCTATTTTCGACACGGGCAGCTAGTAGTTTTGGTTTTGCAGATTTATATTCACAGGATCCTGGTGTACAGCTGGAATGATATCCGGAAAGCTCTGTATCCGTATATCACGTTCAGTTGTGCTTTGTATTATTTTCCGCTGCTATGTAATTTATTGTAATATCTGATATTTATCAAATGTAATTTATTCAATTATACTCTGTATATTCTTATATCTGTTGGAATTGTTGTAATAGCAATGAAATGTTCTCCCGTCTGCGTTCTGATTTGTCTTGTCCTCACAGTAATTCGTTCTTTCTCTTCTCTTCGGAGATCGGGGAAGTTCAGGTCGCTTCAGTATATGTTCCTTATCTAATGCAAAGATCAGGCGGTCCACTGATTCAGTTGACCTCCTTAATGTGAATTATGTCAGTGCCATGGGTCCAACATGTATGCAATTTTCCTATTTGATACATATTATTCTTATATGAGTTACAACCATTTATTCATATGAAACATCCATGTGGTGAGTCAATCATTTTGCATCCACAGAAATTGAAAATGCTCACACATCCATATGCAGTATGAGAGTGTATTCGAGCCGATCTAGTTCCTAGTGTGTGTATATGCATCCACGAGCAACCACTAGAAACTACTTGCATCCGCTTGCAACCATCAAACATAACATGTCTCAAACACATGTTTACACCCATTAGTTTCTACCTAAAGTTCGAAGATTCGATCGATAGGATACAGTCGAATGATGGAAGCGAGTACAGATAAACAAAAACTTAGTTTCCATTAGACCTTGGTTGAGAGACAAACTCCCCTAAGTATCAACCCTGAAGACCGAAATCAACATCAGATTGACACCTAGAGGATCACCCTCCTTAGACAATGTCAAAACTGGAAATCTCAACCTTATCAGAAATGTCCAGATGCTTACAGGCTACTAGTACAGATCAGATTATCCAACGATTCTTAGAAAACTAAGCATGATAAAACCCAGAATGTATGCGTCCTACCTGACGCCTAACACAGATATCTCTCAAACCCCAATCTATCACAAGCAGAAGAATCGTGACCCTTATGGGTTTGAGCCTACAGTGGAATCAGAAATAGTACTAGTATTCAAGTGTAGAGTACCGATTACAGAATCGAAATGCCAGAATCAGAAAAGAGTTTCAACTCAAAAATCAGATAAAGAAATTGTAATGACCCAGATTTCCGTAACATCGGAGTTGACTATATACATCATACATCCAACCCAAATATCACGAAAATACAGAACATTTTTTTTTAGAAGAAAGAGATAGAAGAAGAACATAAATAACAACACAGAATCTCACATCGCAGCGGAACAAAATATAATATATCATATCTTTGAAATACAAAAGCTTCACTGTATAACATACACTTATTAGAGTACAACACTTACAACACAACGAAACAACTATAACTGGATAACGCTGAAGCCTCCTGCTCCAAGCTCCTTTAGATATATCTGAAAAATCCTGAACTACTTGACTGCCCGTACAAATTTAGGCACCCAAGAGTTTAGGTAGAACAAAACAAAATAAACTCCGGGTCAGTCATGGGACTGGTATGAGTAAACAGTTTAAAACAGTTTCAGAAACTAAATGATACCTCATAAGACCACGCCGTATAACACGGAACGGGTTTTTCCCTTATGAGAATCCAAACACTTGACTTATCTTTATATCAAAACTCTTTTGATATTATAATAATGTCTAAATCAAGTAAATAACAATCTAGTGGAACATTTTCATCTCACGTTCCACATATATAATATACAATCGAAACTGCAAGCACGTATTGGGTATTTGGTTTTCCAACTATGACAAGGTATGGAACCACCTTCCGCTGGTATATCTCTAGAGGAGAATACACAGAGTTCAACAAGAACATCTTGCAACTCAGCCACACATGACCGACCACTCAATTCGCTTGAGTGTATCGAATGTATATCACCAACGGTTGGGATCAGCAACCGTTTCCCGAATGGGACAGCATCGACAATAGATTTTTAGAAGTAAATGAAACTCTAGATCAGGTGATTATACACCCTAATAGGTGCGACCTACATAGCCATGCTGCTTGCCCGATTTCTGTCATTTACCGGTTGATAAGGTTAGAAGTTACGCTTTATCATCACACCAGATTCACTTCGAATGTCACATCGTCAAATCCATCAAATCACCGATTGACGTTCTCAACAGTACATTACGTGTTAGCAAAAAGAAATTTCCTTCTCCGCTTCCACTCTTGGTACGGTTGAAGAAATCAATGTACGTGACCTTTCTGGAAATACTCTGTCAGGCATTCATCCATACACGCCACCCAGGAACAGGATGAATCGAAGGCACAATTTCTATTAATAGAAAAAGTCCTTGCACTCTACTCCGTCTTTGATTTTCTTTATATAATCTGATTCGCACGCTACTGCCAATACGGAGTGATTCTTCGGATAATAATCCAACCAGTCTCTCCATATCGACAACGATGGTCAAAACTCCGATAGTCTGTGATTTAACTATCGAATAAAAACAAGTGTTTCGATAGTCGATGATTTAACTATCGAATAAAACAAGTGTTCATCCAAACATCCAACAATCAGTGAGCCTTTAATTAATATTTCATTAATTAAATCCTTTCTCTATTTCTTTATCAATATTTGTTAACCAAATATTTTCAATAACCATATTGGCCTTTTACGTTATTTGGAAAACATTTCCAAATATCGCCTTCCTTTATTTTCTATAATAGGAAATATTTATTATTCTATTTCCAAGCTTACATTTATTTGGGTTAAAACGGATGTTGTGTAAAACATCGGTACGACAACCCAAATACTATATTCAACTAACTCTCATTCAACATTGATCTTCGAGCCTGAAATCTTACTGTTTATCTGTTAATAATGAAATCAATCAAGTTGGGGTATAACTACCTCTCAGACCTTGACTGAATAACATTTATAACATCAAAACAGATATGACTACTTACTCGAATAATAAATACCATACAACTTCTGATTCACTTTTAAACACGTATACTCTTCCTCTTTCTATTCTTACTAGATTTTATCCCTAATCTTCCTTTTTGATTATACTATTCTATTTCTAAGTTCATTTCCTTATCGACTTCTATATATTTTGATATGTTAATTTCTAACTATCAAATTATCTTAAAAATATTCTATCTCCTTAAATTCCCGGAAAAATTCGCCATAACCTCCTTTGTACCGGGAGCATCGGGAAAATCCCCAAACTGCCACACAGGCCTTTTCCAATCAAAAAGAAAAAGAAAAGCCAAGCGGCTAGCCGATACGGCGCATAAAATCTCATATATGAATTAAATACATACCTTTTTGTCGGGCAATCTATTTATATACCTTCTAACACTTTATTCCAAACCTGTCTCGTGTATCTATACCTGCCCAATCTATTTAACTATATCAAATCGTTTTAACTCAATTTGAATTAAATCTGTTAATTAACTTCTTAGTCTAATCCACTTCTATTTATCCAAATCTATTTATTATAAATCCCATTTGAATTTCTATATTCAAATTCCATTTGAAATACTATATTCAAATTCTATAGTTAAACTCCATTTGAATTCTATTATTCAAATTCTATTTCAATTCCCTATATTCAAAGTCCATTTGAATTCTCTGTATTATTTATAAACAACGTTTATAACTTCAATTCAAATCCCATATTTTCATTTATAAACAAAGTTTATAAATTCGATTCAAATCCCATATTTTCATTTATAAACAAAGTTTATAAATTCGATTCGAATCCCATCTTTCATTTATAAACAAAGTTTATAAATTCGATTCAAATCCCATCTTTTCATTTATAAACAAAGTTTATAAATTCGATTCAAATCCCATCTTTTCATTTATAAACAAAGTTTATAAATTCGATTCAAATCCCATCTTTTCATTTATGAACAAAGTTTATAAATTCGATTCAAATCCCATCTTTTCATTTATAAACAAAGTTTATCAATTCCATACTTGTTTTATATATTCAAACAAGCTAATATTTTCCCTAATTCAAATTCTATTTATAAAAATAGAATTCCCTTTTTAAATCTCAAACACCCTTTCGATATTTTTATAAATCAATATTCAAGCCCCAGTCATATTTTTAAACAATCAAATCAACCAAAATTCAATCATTTGATTTTTTAACACCTCATATATGCATATATATGAAATCAAACAAACAACAAACAGATAATATATTTTTGAGGAATCCAGTTGGATTCCTCCAACCTGTTTTCCTGCATCCACAAACGTTAGTCAACATAGTGATACCCATCCTGCTTCGAGGCAGGATATCGCGGTATAGAAGGTCATCCACTAATCATAGCGTGGGGCGTATAGGGTAATCATCCGCTATGAAACCGTGGGCATCCGCTAAAGAAACTGCGGGAATCCAACCAATCATCAACCCAATATATATATATATATATAATAGTCAACCAATCCTAAATAACTATATATATTTTAAAACCATCAGACAGCATTCAAACAAGCACAGACAATTATTTTTAACTATATAAAAATAAATCCTAAATAAAAGGTGAGATTTACTCACATTGATTTATTTTTATATCCCTTTTCGATTCTCATTTCAATTCCTGGTTAGGTCCCGCAGCTACGAATTAAACGACTGATTCCATTCGAAAAGACCTTACTCGCCATACCAACCTCAACCTTGCGCCATTATAGTACCTCACGTAACAGATCTGAACTTCTACAATGCTCTATTGTCGAATCCCTAGTTCATGCAGTGACAAATCCCTTTCCAGTCAACAGTAAGTCCATGGTGCCTCAACTTAATCACGTCCACCTTTGCAACTGACCCTACGACAACCTTTCTCCCAAATCGCAAGTGTTTAAATCTCAAAAATCGAACTTCAGATTGACTTCAGGAAGCCGCACTATACCCAGAACCGAGATCGCATCGATCACTCCAAAACTTAGATCGAGAAACCCCAAAGACCTTCCGCGACTTTGAACAAGCATTCTGGTCACCCCCATGTCATAGAGTTCATCAAAAATCCCACTAAAAACTGGTACGAGTTGTTAACCTTCACCATAATCGCATCCTGCTCGAGTCCCTAAACTGACAGCTCGAGTTCGATCATGAGAAGCCCTGTTGCACCCCTCTTACTGGAAACCATCGATCTGCATATCGAAGACCGCATAAATCAACGCTTGAACCCTCGCAACCCTCGGTAAATCCAACTCCAAAAAATCGCGAGCGCCTGCTGGTCCTAGAATGGAGCGCGAAGGCCTTGATTTTTGATTGAGGAAAGGAGCAGATTTCATTTGTTGAGGATAATAGAAAGGAGAGAGGCCGCGATTTAACTTTGATCTGAAGTGGCCATTTTCTTTCTGTTGAACGGGATTGAAGAAGCAAAAGCATATCGCGATTTATAAAGAGGGATTCATGGATAAAAGGAAGGCCACGGTTTCTTTTGTTATGCGGTAAGGAAAGGAGCCAACGAGGTTTATTTATTTTGCCTCTTGTGTTTTGTTTCTGTCCACAACTAGGATATTATATTTTTATTTTAAAACTCGTGTCCTTAAATTAAAATACTCCTTGACTGCGAACCCCTTTCTGAACCCAACAACTTTCCTTCCTAGGGTTAAACCACCATTCTGAATCCACTAGGATAATTATCGAAGTCCAGTTCGATCATCCGGAACAGATATTTAATTGATATAAATTAAATTTCAAACCATCTAAATTCTTCGGTGATAAAATTACTATTATTATTCAAATTCAAACAGAAGTCTGAACTGTATTTAATTCAGTTGTAAATCTCGAACTGAATTATTTTTCATATTACGATGGTTTAATATATTCGATATTAAATCGAAGTTGATTATTAAATTAATAACTTAATAAAAATTCCATTTATATTATCCACCCAATATTTAAATTCGTATTAAATATTTTAAAATTAACCCATAAGAATCTGGGTCATTACAATCTTCCCCACTTAAAATAATTTCGTCCTCGAAATTGCTAAGGTAGAAAAAGTGCTACAAACCCATTAACTTTCAAAAACACACTTATGTTGATACTCAACATTTCAAACTTCCTTACGTCTCTCTTTCGAATAAATCCTTATTCGATAACTCCTCCCTTCGAATAACTATATTCGATAATCTCTCTATCGAATAACTAGATTCGAAATCCTTTCTTCGAATAAACTATATTCGATTTTCTCTATTCAATTTACTCTTATCAATTAACTCTGTTTGATTAGCCCTTTTCACTTAGCTCCTTCCGAATAAGCTATATTCGATAACTCCTTTAACTCTATTCGAATAAGCTATATTCGATTTTCTCCTTTAATTCTATTCGAATAACTATATTTGATTTAACTCCATTCGCTGAACTCTAGATCGCAACGATCACAATGGTTACGCCTGATTCCCTCAGGAAACATCCGACCGCCCTAGGCTATCTGCAGCCCTGCGAATTACGCTAGCCGTTGTATGAAATGGCAACTTATCCTGAGTAACTATGTTTGACTAACTCTATCTCAATAACTATATTCGATCAATTTTAATTGAATAACTAACATTCAATTATATCCTAATTCGATTAACTATGTTCAATTAACTGTATCTGGTTAACTCTTAATTTGAATAACAAATCTTCAATGAATTCTAATTGAATAACTAACATTCAATTAAATTCTACGGATTAACCCTAACTGATTAACTCTAACTGGTTAATTCTTACTCTAATCGATTTATTCTAACACTAATCGACTTCTCCTATTCGAATAACTCCTATTGGATAACGTTTATTCATTTATAAAGATTTACTTTTAGTAACGGTTCTTCACTTTATAAATGTTCTCTTTAATAATGTTACTTCACTTATACATGTGTTGTGTACCCCTTCTATTTAAAACTATCGGTGTTAAAAACCAATATCTCTTCTCTATATAAGTTCAGACTTATATATTCCATTTATCGAATGATAAATACTTAATTTAATTTATAAACTGTTATTTATAAATTAATCTTTTCTATTAAAAACGGATTTCCATTTTCTATTCATCTTCTAAATATTCCTTCGATTAAATTCTATTTATTTAACAAATAAATATCTCATTTATAACATTCTATTTATTTTCTATAAATAAATATTTCCATTTACTCTATTTGTAAATATTTTACAAATATTTCCTTTTAAATTCTATTTGTAAATGTTTTTACAAATATCTCTCCTTATATTTGTTTGCACATAACTTCCTTTGTATTTGTGTTACAGATATATTTCCTTTATATTTGTCTTACAAATATATTTTCTTTTTAACTCTTTTGGTTTTTCCTTCATTCACACCCAATTCATATTTCATTCACATTGATTTTACTCAATTTATTCATTTCGATCCGTTTAACTTACTTAAGTTAACTTTAATTTCAATCATTCAGATTCCCATTAACTAGTTGCTAATTAACCGTTTTGCCTATTTCACCCTTTTTATTTGAATATAACTTGTTCAGATATATGTCAACTTAATTATAAATTAATCTAATCATATTTTCAACTCGAGTTATATATTCGATTTCGAATATAAATTCTCAATTTCTTTCACTTATCCAAAACCCAATTTCGATTCAATTTTCCTTTAACTAATTATTTTCCAATTTAGTTAACTCTATTTAACCATTTAAAATATGATTTTTTTTTGTCTTAAAAATCATTTCACTTACTTCACTGGAGTTCATATTTATTTTATATCTCCAGCCTGGATTTTTTTCTAATGCCAATTCGGATTTTATTTCCTAAATATCCTTTTATTTATTTAATTAAACCGTTATGGTTTTATAATGGTTCTGGCGCTGCTTTTCTAAAAATTTGATTTTGATATAACTCAAAATCTATACGACGAAATCCAGATTTTTCTCTTTCATTAGAAAACTATTGTTCAACCGGTCCCGATGATTCTTGTTTCAAAGATTTCCGACTTCAATTGAGTTCTGTATACTAAATTGAAGTTCGAATCGCCAATTTGCGAACTGCCGCGCTATGGCGAGCACGTTTTAATTATATTTATAAATATAAACGTTTTAACTTTGTTTATAATAAATTCAACTTCATTCTGATATATTTTTAATATATATCCAATCCATTTCATAATATTCCTGATCTATTTCACTTATATTTATCCAAATCTATTATCTTCTATTATTCAAATCCTATAATATAAATCCCATTTGAATTATCTTTATTCCAACTCATTTGAATTTCCTTCTATTCAATTTCTATTTGAATTTTCTTCGATTCAAATTCTAATTCAATTCCTTGTCTTCAATTTCTATTTGAATTTCTTATCTTCAATTCCTATTTGAAATCCTTTGTTCAATTTCTATTTGAAATCCTTTGAATCTAAATTCTATTTTAACTCCTTTGAATTCAAATTCTATTTCAAACTTTATATTTTCTTTGAATTCTAATATTCAACCTCCACTTTATATTCTCTTTGAAATTCTATTTAACCAAATTCCATTTGAATTCTAATATTCAAATCTCTATTTGACTTTTCTTTATTCAAATCCATTTGAATTTCTTTGAATTCAAATTCCATTTCAATTTTTCTTATACAATTTCTATTTGAATTTTTCTTTATTCAAATCCTATTTAAATTTCTATGTTCAAATTCTATATTTGAATTATATATATTTAAAATTCCATTTCAAATCCTATTCGAATCCCTATATTTTACTTCTATTTGAAATCGATATTCCAATTCCCATTTCAAAATTCCTTTGAAGTAATATAAATATATACATATATTTATATTTATCCCAAATTCAAAACATTTGAATTTTCAAACAACTTGTTTTCCTTTCAAACAAATTTCCATCAAAACTTTTCTAAGGCAGCAATTCATCACTTAGAAACTCGAAAATGAACACTTATGATGTTGCGACCATCATCAGAATTATTTCCCAGCTACTGAATGAGTTCAGTGCTTTATATTTTTTTTTCAAAATCCATTTAGAAAAATATTTTCCAAACTCCCAGGATTTTAAATTCTGAATTCTGGTTGGAATTCAATTCATCTTATTTGTATATTTGATTTTATATACAAATTCCATTGGTTATATATATAACTATTTCTGTTTTATAATCTAATTCGATTATAATCCTAACAATCAACTTAACTATTTAAAAACAATATCGTGTCCAATCGCCTGTTCAAGTGTTTATAAACTCCTATCGACTTCGTGGCGTCCCACGATTCGACCAAAATTTATAATTCACTCAATAGACTAGTCAACACAATACAAAACAGTTTTTATATCAAATAACAAATACGCTCTCTTGTATATATATACGCTTAACTCATTCTAGGACACTACTGATCCTATCTCTAATGAGCACAATTCCACACAGCCTAGGTATTCACTCAACCTAAGCTCTGATACCAACTGTAATGACCCAGATTTCCGTAACATCGGAGTTGACTATATACATCATACGTCCAACCCAAATATCACGAAAATACGGAACATTTTTTTTAGAAGAAAGAGATAGAAGAAAACATAAATAACAACACAGAATCTCACATCGCAGCGGAACAAAATATAATATATCATATCTTTGAAATACAAAATCTTCACTGTATAACATACACTTATCAGAGTACAACACTTACAACACAACGGAACAACTATAACTGGATAACGCTGAAGCCTCCTGCTCCAAGCTCCTTTAGATATATCTGAAAAATCCTGAACTACTTGACTTCCCGTACAAATTTAGGCACCCAAGAGTTTAGGTAGAACAAAACAAAATAAACTCCGGGTCAGTCATGGGACTGGTATGAGTAAACAGTTTAAAACAGTTTCAGAAACTAAATGATACCTCATAAGACCACGCCGTATAACACAGAACGGGTTTTTCCCTTATGAGAATCCAAACACTTGACTTATCTTTATATCAAAACTCTTTTGATATTATAATAATGTCTAAATCAAGTAAATAACAATCTAGTGGAACGTTTTCATCTCACGTTCCATATATATAATATACAATCGAAACCGCAAGCACGTATTGGGTATTTGGTTTTCCAACTATGACAAGGTATGGAACCACCTTCCGCTGGTATATCTCTAGAGGAGAATACAATGAGTTCAACAAGAACATCTTGCAACTCAGCCACACATGACCGACCACTCATTTCGCTTGAGTGTATCGAATGTATATCACCAACGGTTGGGATCAGCAACCGTTTCCCGAATGGGACAGCATCGAAAATAGATTTTTAGAAGTAAATGAAACTCTAGATCAGGTGATTATACACCCTAATAGGTGCGACCTACATAGCCATGCTGCTTGCCCGATTTCTGTCATTTACCGTTTGATGAGGCTAGAAGCTACGCTTTATCATCACACCAGATTCACTTCGAATGTCACATCGTCAAATCCATCAAATCACCGATTGACGTCCTCAACAGTACATTACGTGTTAGCAAAAAGAAGTTTCCTTCTCCGCTTCCACTCTTGGTACGGTTGAAGAAATCAATGTACGTGACCTTTCTGGAAATACTCTGTCAGACATTCATCCATACATGCCACCCAGGAACAGGATGAATCGAAGGCACAATTTCTATTAATAGAAAAAGTCCTTGCACTCTACTCCGTCTTCGATTTTCTTTATATAATCTGATTCGCATGCTACTGCCAATACGGAGTGGTTCTTCGGATAATAATCCAACCGGTCTCTCCATATTGACAACGATGGTCAAAACTCCGATAGTCTGTGATTTAACTATCGAATAAAAACAAGTGTTTCGATAGTCGATGATTTAACTATCGAATAAAACAAGTGTTCATCCAAACATCCAACAATCAGTGGGCCTTTAATTAATATTTCATTAATTAAATCATTTCTCTATTTCTTTATCAATATTTGTTAACCAAATATTTTCAATAACCATATTGGCCTTTTACGTTATTTGGAAAACATTTCCGAATATCGCCTTCCTTTATTTTCTATACTAGGAAATATTTATTATTCTATTTCCAAGCTTACATTTATTTGGGTTAAAACGGATGTTGTGTAAAACATCGGTACGACAACCCAAATACTATATTCAACTAACTCTCATTCAACATTGATCTTCGAGCCTGAAATCTTACTGTTTATCTGTTAATAATGAAATCAATCAAGTTGGGGTATAACTACCTCTCAGACCTTGACTGAATAACATTTATAACGTCAAAACAGATATGACTACTTACTCGAATAATCAATACCATACAACTTCTGATTCACTTTTAAACACGTATACTCTTCCTCTTTCTATTCCTACTAGATTTTATCCCTAGTCTTCCATTTTGATTATACTATTCTATTTCTAAGCTCGTTTCCTTATCGACTTCTATATATTTTGATATGTTAATTTCTAACTATCAAATTATCTTAAAAATATTCTATCTCCTTAAATTCCCGGAAAAATTCGCCATAACCTCCTTTGTACCGGGAGCATCGGGAAAATCCCCAAACTGCCACACAGGCCTTTTCCAATCAAAAAGAAAAAGAAAAGTCAAGTGGCTAGCCGATACGGCGCATAAAATCTCATATATGAATTAAATACATACCTTTTTGTCGGGCAATCTATTTATATACCTTCTAACACTTTATTCCAAACCTGTCTCCTGTATCTATACCTGCCCAATCTATTTAACTATATCAAATCGTTTTAAATCAATTTGTTAATTAAATTTGTTAATTAACTTCTTAGTCTAATCCACTTCTATTTATCCAAATCTATTTATTATAAATCCCTTTTGAATTTCTATATTCAAATTCCATTTGAAATACTATATTCAAATTCTGTAGTTAAACTCCATTTGAATTCTATTATTCAAATTCAATTTCAATTCCTTATATTCAAAGTCCATTTGAATTCTCTGTATTATTTATAAACAACGTTTATAACTTTAATTCAAATCCCATATTTTCATTTATAAACAAAGTTTATAAATTCGATTCAAATCCCATATTTCCATTTATAAACAAAATTTATAAATTCGATTCAAATCCCATCTTTCATTTATAAACAAAGTTTATAAATTCGATTCAAATCCCATCTTTTCATTTATTAACAAAGTTTATAAATTCGATTCAAATCCCATCTTTTCATTTATAAACAAAGTTTATAAATTCGATTCAAATCCCATCTTTTCATTTATAAACAAAGTTTATAAATTCGATTCAAATCCCATCTTTTCATTTATAAACAAAGTTTATAAATTCCGTACTTGTTTTATATATTCAAACAAGCTAATATTTTCCCTAATTCAAATTCTATTTATAAAAATAGAATTCCCTTTTTAAATCTCAAATACCCTTTCGATATTTTTTTATAAATCAATATTCAAGCCCCAGTGATATTTTTAAACAATCAAATCAACCAAATTTCAATCATTTGATTTTTTAACACCTCATATATGAATATATATGAAATCAAACAAACAACAAACAGATAATATATTTTTGAGGAATCCAGTTGGATTCCTCCAACCTGTTTTCCTGCATCCACAGACGTTAGTCAACATAGTAATACCCATCCTGCTTCGAGGCAGGATATCGCGGTATAGAAAGTCATCCACTAATCATAGTGTGGGGCGTATAGGGTAATCATCCGCTATGCAACCGCGGGCATCCGCTAATGAAACTGCGGGAATCCAACCAATCATCAACCCAATATATATATAATAGTCAACCAATCCTAAATAACTATATATATTTTAAAACCATCAGACAACATTCAAACAAGCACAGACAATTATTTTTAACTATATAAAAATAAATTCTAAATAAAAGGTGAGATTTACTCACATTGATTTATTTTTTTATCCCTTTTCGATTCTTATTTCAATTCCTGGTTAGGTCCCGCAGCTACGAATTAAACGACTGATTCCATTCGAAAAGACCTTACTCACCATACCAACCTCAACCTTGCGCCATTATAGTACCTCACATAACATATCTGAACTTCTACAATGCTCTATTGTCGAATCCCTAGTTCATGCAGTGACAAATCCCTTTCCAGTCAATAGTAAGTCCATGGTGCCTCAACTTAATCACGTCCACCTTTGCAACTGATCCTACAGTAACCGTTCTCCCAAATCACAAGTGTTTAAATCTCAAAAATCGAACTTCAGATTGACTTTAGGAAGCCGCACTATACCCAGAACCGAGATCGCATCGATCACTCCAAAATTTAGATCGAGAAACTCCAAAGACCTTCCGCGACTTTGAACAAGCATTCTGGTCACCCCCATGTCATAGAGTTCATCAAAAATCCAACTAAAAACTGGTACGAGTTGTTAACCTTCACCACAATCGCATCCTGCTCGAGTCCCTAAACTGACAGCTCGAGTTCGATCATGAGAAGCCCTGTCGCACCCCTCTTACTGGAAACCATCGATCTGCATATCAAAGACCGCATAAATCAACGCTTGAACCCTCGCAACCCTCGGTAAATCCAACTCCAAAAAATCGCGAGCGCCTGCTGGTCCTTGAATGGAGTGCGAAGGCCTTGATTTTTGATGGAGGAAAGGAGCAGATTTCATTTGTTGAGGAGAATAGAAAGGAGAGAGGCCGCGATTTAACTTTGATCTGAAGTGGCCATTTTCTTTCTGTTGAACGGGATTGAAGAAGCAAAAGCATATCGCGATTTATAAAGAGGGATTCATGGATAAAAGGAAGGCCACAGTTTCTTTTGTTATGCGGTAAGGAAAGGAGCCAACGAGGTTTATTTATTTTGCATCTTGTGTTTTGTTTCTGTCCACAACTAGGATATTATATTTTTATTTTAAAACTCGTGTCCTTAAATTAAAATACTCCTTGACTGCGAACCCCTTTCTGAACCCAACAACTTTCCTTCCTAGGGTTAAACCACCATTCTGAATCCACTAGGATAATTATCGAAGTCCAGTTCGATCATCCGGAACAGATATTTAATTGATATAAATTAAATTTCAAACCATCTAAATTCTTCGATGATAAATTTACTATTATTATTCAAATTCAAACAGAAGTCTGAACTGTATTTAATTCAGTTGTAAATCTCGAACTGAATTATTTTTCATATTACGATGGTTTAATATATTCGATATTAAATCGAAGTTGATTATTAAATTAATAACTTAATAAAAATTCCATTTATATTATCCACCCAATATTTAAATTCGTATTAAATATTTTAAAATTAACCCATAAGAATCCGGGTCATTACAGAAATTAAACCTCCTACGGAAAGTTTTCCTATTTCTATCCTATCCACTAGCCTCGAGAGTGTTCGCCTGCCTTCCAGAAGTTGGTCCTGTCCTCTGCCTTGCCCTCGTTTCTTTGGACAGTCCCTAGTGAAGTGTCCCATCTCACCACAGTTGAAGCAAGTGCCATTTCTTTTTCTGCAATCCTTGTTCAGATGATTCGAGCTTCCACAAGTAAAGCACTTTTTCTCCTTCTTATCTTCAGACTTTTCACCCTTCTTTTGTGTTTCATTTTTGGGCCATGCTTTCTTGTTCTGTGGTTCTTCCTTCTTTGCCTCTTTCTTGTCGTTGTCTTCCTCGTGCAGTAGTGCCATATCCACCAATCTCTCGTAAGTCGCTCCCATGGGTACGTGGGTCATGGCTAGGCTGTGTAGCGGATCGTTCAATCCTTTAACAAAGCGGAGAGCCTTTTTATGCTGGGTGTTGACTAAATCTAGTCCGACCTAGCCAGTTGGTTGAACTGGTTGACGTATTCTTTGACCGTCATACTTCCTTGCTTAAGAGAAAAGAACCTCTCCAGTTGTAGACTTTGTTTAGCTTGCGAGAGGAATTTCGTCTCAAAACTTGTTCTGAAATCCATCCATGTTTCAACCGGTCTCTCGGCGTTAGTGACTTCCCACCAATAGGAAGCTTCGTCCTTGAGCAACCACACCGCCAATTGTACCTTCTGCCTATCGTCCACCTCGAAAATAATGAATAGATCCTCAGTTTCTTTGAGCCAGTTCCGCGCTTGTACGAATGATTCAGTTCCCTTGATATCCTTTCCACCCATGGCCCTAAAATCTTTACAGATCTTTGAAAAAGCAATAGCACGAGGAGGGGGCGGAGGAGGAGGAATCGCTGCAGCTGGAGGAGGGATATCTGTTGGGCCTGCATCGTTGGCCCTAGCCTCTAAGTACCTCCTGGACCAGCCAGGTATTGGCACGCCCTATGGAAAGTTAAGATTTCCAGACATGCTAGAATGAAAGAAAAAGATTTTAAACGGAGAACTGAAAAGATAGATATATGGCTTTTTGGGGATTATGTTTTTCAAAATAGACTTTATTTTTTTGAAAATACTTCCTTTTAAAACCTTTTTGAAAATAGTTTTCAAAAACTTTTATCTAATATGGTAACCTTCAGCTCTGATACCAAGTGTAACACCCTACCTCCATTAAGGTCACTCACAAAGGGAATGCCTTAACTTTGGTGGAGCGTTTTAGTAGACAGAACAGAAATTTACAAGACAGATAAACAATACTTGAGAAATTATTACTTTATTACAGCGGAAAACAGAAATCAGTTTGGTTACATCTTTACCAAAAACTCAAGTACATAAATATCAGTCTTGTTCAGAAAAATCATCAAAGTACAAAACTTTAAAGTCATAATCCCCACAGAAGCTGCCATAAAGAGTCAAGCCATACTTTAAGCACTCTGAGTACTTCAAGCAGAAGAAATCAGGATCAAGCTAAAGTATTCCCTCCTTGGAAAACCTGGGGGGAAACGGAAGAAAAGGGGCGGAAACAAGCAAGGTCAGACATAAAGTCTGGCAAGTCCAGTGACTTTCAACATATGAATAGATAATAATAATCATGGCATGCAAATAAAACTGGATGAGGGATAACAGTGACAGGAGCAGCAGATGTACTTAGGTTAAACAGAAGAAACAGAATAATATTACTTTTCATTTCTCTGCACTAATACTAGTATAACAGGATTAGGTGTCACCCTAATGTCTAAACTAAAGAAGAAACAGGAACGAAATAATTTCCACCAAAACAGAACGCTAATAATGGGCCTTTACCACCCGAACAGAAATAGACAGAAACAGAATGCTAATAGTGGGCCTTTACCAACCGAACAGAAGGTACAGAAACAGAAACAGATTTATCCCTACAGAAACAAAATGTAGAATTTGGTGTACACTAGTAAATGGGCCTTTACCTCCCGAACAGATGGTACCATGCAGACAGGTGTTGCCACCCAACAGAAACAGACGGTTCCAACAGAAACAGACAGAACTAAGTGTACCCTAAAACCCAACCCCAAACGATCGTCTCCCTAAACATAAATACCCTGTGTCGGCTCCACAATAGGTTGTATCACTCCCTAAAGTGACAACCAATTGGCATAGGCCTATTTACAGATGTCACGGCGTCTTACATCCTCAGAGGAAGACCGGGATCCATGCACGCACATGACCCGGTTGGAACGCACCATCAACACCCCTCGCCATTACTAGAATGAACCACTTATAATTAGTTCAGTTAGAGTGCCTGGACCCTACCTACTGTTGGGTCAAAGTTTTGATACCAGAAAGGGTTACGGACTAATATGAGTCCCAAACAACAGATGATACAAGTAATTCCCCTCCTAACCTTGTGTCCCCAGACTAACAGATTTCAGATTAATTAGTTTACAAGTTCAGACATACAGAGTTCAGATCAACTAGTTCACAGAACAGACAAGTTTTCAGACTAACGGATCAGATATACGGATTTAACTGATTTACAGATTTGTCTAACTTTGTAATTGGGTCTACAGATTCACGAAACGGGTTTGTTAAATTCATTAGTCCAATTGGTTCAACCCTATCCACCCAACACGTTTTAGACATCATATTTATCCTAGATTTGCTTTAGTTAAATATAATGCACAGACCTCTCACATTAGGTCGGTAGCTTGTGGCCGCTGGATATGCCAGGCGATTCCGGGCAGACTTCTTCCACAAGCCAGACTTAACCTCGTGTCTAAGCATATTATAGTAATGCCTACGACCTCTCACATTAGACTGACAGTTTTGTGGTCGCTGGTTAAGCCGGTTGGTTCCGGGCAGGCTTCTACCGCAAACAGAGTCTAACCTCATGTCATAGCCAATTCATTCTAATACAGATCTTTCAGATATCCGACTAATTTTGTTTATTTAATAGATTAAACTTCTGTACAAGTTACACAGATTATTCGAGGTTCTATTAACAAGTTATGCTCAATTTTAAATCGAGCCTACAGATTCACATACTTCAAATTTCAGCATTTCAGTTCCAACAGATTACGTCATTCAACAGAATAAACAAATAACAGATCTTGCAGATTAGTCTATTTAGCAGATTTAGCAGATAAGGAAATTTAACATAATTAGTAGATTAGGCAATTCAATCTAATTAGCAGTTTAGGCAATATAACAGAACTAGCGGATTAGGCAATATAACAGATTTAGCAGATAACAGATTTAGCAGATTATATATATATATCATCTTTTGCCTAATCATAAATTTAGCCTAAACTCACTTGCCAAATCATGGTCATAATTCATAATACCACATCTTGCTCCTAATTTATAGTTAAATATTAAATAGTACAGAATATTCTCCATAAATCACGATAAACAATATTGATTATGCCAAATTATAGCCTATGATGCCAGATATCCAAAAACCATTATTTAGGCGTATTCACATTAATAATTATCCTATTTTTGTATAGGTCTCTACGCCTAAGTCACATATTCCTTTTTCAAGTCATGAATTTTTACATAAAATAATATGTCCCAAAAATCTAAAATTTTAAACTATAACATGTAGTATGTCCTCAACATGCATTATCACTCATGCATAACATGATGTAAATCATCTTTAAACTCTAACATCATACCTTGGTTTAAGACATGCATTATGCCCCCAAGTTTCAAGTTGTCCTATAATTCCCCTTCTCCCAAATCACAGATTATCATACCTAGTATGAACAGATCTAGATCTAACATATGTTTATTTCTCAAATTAACTACAGATCTAGATTACAACATGTACTATGTATCTAAATTAGTTTCATATTTACGGTTAAATCTACGCCCGAATCCCAAGTCATAAGTCCAATATATTTTATGCCTCAATCTCAAGTCATATGTTAAATATGCCACATGTCCAATTATATGCCTCAGATTTTATGTCATGTCCTCGAATCAGTCATATCCAATTATGCATCGTTCATTATTTGTCCCAAACATTTTAGCGTTCGTGCGTTTAATCTCTTATGAGATTTGGCTCAGGCTCGTGGTAGCCTTGCTATAGAACAGAAAGAAGAAAGAGATACAGACGTAACCTCAAATTCAGATTTACAATTCATGTCACAATCATAATTAACGTTTATAGCGGAAAAAAACTGTACTTGCCTTTCGTGGTTTTAAGAAAGGATAATAAACTAGTGTTGATGCAGAAATGCTGAATTACTCCTCTTTAATTGTTGTTGTAGCTCTAAACTTTGATTTGAGATTTGATTTAGCTTTTAATTCTATTCAGGTTGGAAGAAGATGCATTAGTCCAAGTTTTGATTCCAGTAGAGTAACGACGCCATTATTTTATTTAATAAGAACGGAGGCAGAGTATAGGAATGAAATTGTGTAGCATAAGGTTAGAGAAGAATGGTGTAAAAAGAAGGGGCTAGGGGGCTGTTTATATAGAGTTTCAAACTAATTAGAGCCGTCGATGAAGCTAGGGTTAATCAAGGCCATCCATCTCAAGAGAAGCCAATTAGAAAGTGACAAGTTAGCCCTAGTGACACAGTAGAGCTCAAAAATTCGACCAGTACCCGAACAGGCCCGCCAGGGTCAAACCAGAAAGCTGTGCAGGTTTCTCTCGGCCTGGGCGCACTTGGGAAGTGCGCCAATGTAAATTTGTATTGGCGCACTTCCCAAGTGCGCTAGTGCAATCTCTTTTTTTTCCTCTTTAGCCACCAAACTTCGTTCATCCATATCTTCTTCATACGGTATTCGTTTTACGCAAACTCGGACTCAATTTCAAGCAAAATTCCGAGATGAACGCAATGGCATAAACCATTTCCCTTGATTCTTATTTTTGTAATTAATTATTCTCTGATTTGTTACTTACGTTCATAGAAAATACGGGGCGTTACAAATCGCGATTCAGGCTGCCACCGCCGGGGGAACTTCGACCGCCACGCTATCCCATTGTCGCGCTACCACCTGCATGGGCCACCGCCTCCCCTGCTTCTCCCTCCTTCCCCCTTTCCAATCTCGAACTCACTCCCAACCCTAGCCCCATTCAACTGTGACAGGCCCCACCATGCTACCACCTTGCCACCGCCGACCACCCTAGCTCCCCTGAACCCCCTCTGCCACGTCAGCGCCACCAATGGTCCTCCACCAATTCAAAAACTGAATTTTTGCAAGCATGAAAGGTGAGATTTTACAACATCTATTTATATTTTAGTTTTAAATATATATAGAGTTAATAAAAATATAATTTTTATTACATATACGGCATTATACAAAGTTGTTTTTTTATATATTATCATAGTATAAAAATGGAATTTTTATATATAATAACGCATGATAAAAATACGGTCTTTACATATATTTTTATATAGTAGAAAGAATGGATTTTTATAAGTGAAGGGAACCGATTTTTATTAAAATGAAAAGATTTGATTTATATTTAAAAGGAATTGATTTTTATAGCGAGAAAGAATTGATTTTTAATAGGAGAAAGGCGAGATTTTTTAATTCATGAAAGGCGAGGTCTTTAATTAATGAAAGGCGAGTTTTTTCTTAAAATAAGAAAAGATATAATTTTTATATGATATAGAGAATAAAAATATAATTTTTATAAACAGAGCAAATTAAAAATATGATTTTTATATAATAGAGAGTATAAAGATGTGATTTTTAATAATCAACTACATGAAACATATTGCGATGGAACTATCGAGAACCACGGCGAAGATTTTCTACATAAGAAGAGCCGCGGCGTTTGGTTTAGCTTCTAGGTGAGAACTCCTCACCTTTAATTTATTTCTAGTTTGAAATATATACTAGGATGCAAACGGTGCTTAGCAGCACCCGACACCCATTGTCCACAGACCATGGACGACTTTGTGATTGGTTGTGTTGTGAAATTTGACTGTTGATTGTGATGTGAAAAATATATATTCATGTGTTGAAATAAAATATATATTCATGTGTTGAAATAAAATATATATTCATGTGTTGAAATAAAATATATATTCTTGGACAGAAATAAAATATATATTCATGTGTTGAAATAAAATATATATTCATGTGTTGAAATAAAATATATATTCATGTGTTGACGTAATATATATTCATGTGTCGAAATAAAATATATATTCATGTGTTGAAGTAAAATATATATTCATGTGTTGAAGTAAAATAAATATTCATTTACAAATCAAACAATTTGTTTATGTACAACGATTTGACTGATATTGATTCGGACGATAAATTTTACACATCGCCCAACTACACAAATAAAATATGTGTTTGATTGATTGAAACCCCACACAGGTATTGGGATGATATTTGACGTACACTAATCCCGATTGTTTAGTTGTATGTCAATCGATGGGTTGACAGACTGTGTAAGCATTAATTATTTATATTTAATGCTTATGCAGTTGTGTGGTGCACTCTGGATGATAGTTGATGATATATCGGTGCTATTATATACATGTTTTGTAGGGAATCCATATAATTAACGTTATACGGTAATTGATTGGGCCTCATTCCTATTTGAAAAATAAGGAATATTATTAGAAAATTCAATTGTTGAATAGAAAGAAAATTCGTGTGTTGAATAGAAAGAAAATTCATGTGTTGAATAGAAAGAAAATTCATATGTTGAATAGTAAGAAAATTCATGTGTTGAATAGAATAAAAAATTCATGTGTCGAATAAAAATATATATTCATGCGTTGAAATAAAATATATATTCATGTGTTGAAGAAAATATCCATTTGTTGAATAGAATAACGAAATTATTGAAATATATAAAGCCGTGTTGATTAGACATGCTCCATTTTGACGCGAAAGATATTTATATCAATTATATTCGTTTCTAGAATGAATATAGAAAAGGAAATAATTTCAAATTATAACGTTTGAAAATATTATCATTTGTATATCGATGATCTGAAATATTCAATTTTGATTAGAAATTGAATATGAAGTTGAAATCGTTTCGAAAATAAATTTAAAACAATTTATAAAATACGTTTTAAAAGGAAATCGATGAAATATATATAATATAAATATTATATATATTAAATGGCCTAAAAAGAACGCGTCGCGCTGCAGCAATTCGCGAGTTTCGACCATTGACTTCAAATGGATATTACGGGAGATCCGACGGTCGGATTCTCCTAAAACTAGAACCGTTGGGTTCATATCGAAAAGTGCTTTCTAATGAATATTAGGGATTTGAAATCTAACGGTTGGATTTGGAATTATGTCCAAATCAAATTTGGAAAAGGTCCTTGCAAGTGCAGTTCCATGGCCGTTGATGGAATTCGACTGTACGGGCCTTGATAAAATTATTAAAAATAGTAATAATTTGTGTAAAATCATAAGAAATAATTTGTGAAGAATTAAGATGAAAAATTCCAAATTTGAAAAGATAAAAATAGATTTGTATCGAAATGAACTAGTTTTGAACTAGAATAATAATTTATTTTTAAATAAATAAATTGGATTTGAAAGGGTTTTAAAAGTAGCCAGAAGTTTCAATAATTGAATTGGAATGGAATGTGATTTTGGGTTTATATGAACCGTTGTAACAACCCGAAAATCTGGGCCTGTTTAAATTTTTTATTTTGGCAATTTTAACAAATTCTGAACATTTAAAATGAATTATTTTAAATATTATCGACGAGAAATTTATTTGAATAGAATTCGATCGTATATATTATATACGTCGTCGTTAGAATATAAATAATTATTTATAATTATAAATGGAATTGAAAATGGCGCGGTAGTTCGATAATTCGATTTCAAAATTCAATTGAATGTATCGGGTGCAAAACAATCCGGATTTTAGTGAAACCAAAAACATTTGGATCTAATTGATAATATCTTTCCAACGAATCCGAGAAATTGAGATTTCATAACGGGAATCAAAAGATATGTCCAGTTGAAAATTCTGAATAGTCGCTATGGAATTCGGGCCCTTAAAAATGAGAATTTTGCAAACGACCTCGGATTTCGATGAAACCACTTTTGTTGGATCCGCAGTGTCAAATTATGGCTAGATTCCAAATTTCATAATTTTTCGAATCAATATGTGAGCTTGGCAAAGGAAAACGCGTTTGACCAGTTTTAGTTGATTTTAATCGACTGGAAAATGGCTATTTTTCCAACGGTCTCAGAATTCGACGAAACTAGTTTTGTTAGGACCGTATCGTCAATACGAGGCTAGAAAATATTTTTCTAGAATTTTTAGAGTTCGTATGGGACCCCGGTAAATTGAAATACGCGTTCAAATTCAATATAATGATTTAAATGTAAATTAAACAGAAACTGATTGTAACAATCGAATCAGCCTGCGATACATATCCCATTGTGTTCGGAAGGGGGTAATACGCTATGGACGACAGGCGGTGGGCCTCGTTTAGAGGTCGTATGAAAAAGTCAACTTTAATTGAATAATAAAATAAAATAAATTATTATATATCCCTACCCTCCACTCTCTCTCTCCTCTCATTCTTCAGATCGAAAAAAAAAACCCGAAACCCCGTCGCCCCCCCCCCCCCACGTTGCAGCCGCCATCTCCTCCCCCCTCCCCCTGGCGCGCCGCCACAAGCAGAAGCCCCCCAGCCCAGAGCCGACGCGGAAGCCCCCCCCCTCTCCAGCGAGATCCCCAAACCCCCTTTCCCGCTAGCCGGCCACCACCTCGCCTACACCGACCACCGCAGGTCAACCCCACCACCCACGACCGCCTGCTCCGCCCCTGCCACCTCCTTCGCCGACAACAGCAGCCGTCCTTGCCCTAATCCCCGACCAGCGAACTCCCCTTCTCCCATATGTCGAACTGTAAGTTCGTTTTTGCTTATTTTTATTAATTTAAAATTCAGTTTTGTTTTGATTTGTTTATGTAACGAAGTAGTAATTTTTAATCAAAGAAAGAAGTAATTTTTAATTATATAAAAATATAAATCTTTATATAGAGAACGGCGATGATAAAAATATGATCTTTATATTTTTAAAGTAATAAAAATATGATCTTTATATTTTTAAGGTAATAAAAATATAATCTTTACTATATAGAAGATGTAGAAATATGATTTTTGCTTAAATAGGAAAAAGTATATTTTTAGAGAAAAAATAGGATTTTTGCTTTCGTAAAGTCCGGATTTTTAATATCTAAAAGTTTGGATTTTTAATATTAGAAAAGGCGAAAACTTCATATTAGAAAAGGCGAAGACTTCATATTTGAAAAGGCGAAATCTATATTTTTGAAATGGAATTTTTATCTATATAGTAGCAATGTAAAAATAGAATTTTTATCCATATAGCGTGATAGTAAAAATTCGATTTTTATATATTGAATAGCAAAGTAAAAATTCTATTTTTACATATGTAGTGAATACGGGCAACGAAGATGACAAAGATGCGATAACGATGAAGATCTCTAAAAAAGAAGTTTCGTGAAGTTGGATAGCTATTGGTGAGAACTCCTCACTCAAAATTTCTTTTTCTAGTTATATATATATACTAGGATGCAGACGGTGTTTAGTAGCACCCGACACCCGTCATCCACAGACCATGGATGGCTTGTTTGTTTAATTGTTTGGTTGTGTAGTTGATTAGATTATTTGGTTTGAATTGAATTGTTTGGTGAAATGAAATTGATTTGATTGATGTGTGAATGGCGTGGGCCTTCACTAGACCGGGGATAAGGCTAGGCCTTGTCCCGTTTCTAGTATCGTGCTGTTATGCCGTCGAAATTTTCTAAAATAAGTTAGAAAAATAAAGATAACATTTTATTTAATAAATGAACCGAATAGAATATTCATAGGTTGAATAAAATAGTTTGATCGTTAAAAATATAATTTTTAACGTGAATGTGAATAAATAAATTTTCATTTACAAACCGGACGGTTTGTTTATGTACACCTATTTGAAGGACATTGATTGGGACGATAAATTTTACACATCGCCCAACTGCACAAATAAAAATCTGTGTTTGATTGCTTGAAACCCCACACGGGTATTGGGATGATATTTGACGTACACTAATCCCGATTGTTTAGTTGTATGTCGATCGATTGATTGACAAGCTGTTATGAGCATTGGATATTTATATTTGATGCTTATACAGTGTAGAATGCACTTTGGATGATGGTTGATTATTCATCGTTGTTGATATATACATGTGTTGTAGAAAATCCATATAAGTAACATTATATGGTAATTGTTTGGGCCTCATTCCAGTTTCGAAATAGAAATATTTGAAATAGAAATATTTGAAATAAAAAGATTTGAAATAGAAATATTTGAATAGAAATATTCGAAATAGAATATTTGAAAACTACAAATATTTGAAATATAAATATTTGAAATAGAATATTTGAAAATCGAAATATATGAAGCCGCGTTGATAGATTGACGCCATTTTAACGTGAACGATATTTATATCGATTTTATTCAAATTGAAGTGAATATTAAAGTGAATTGAAATTCGAATCTAATTGAATTGGTTTGAAATTCGAAATAAACTGAAACGGTTCGAAGTTCGAATAGAATTGAAATAAAATTGAAATCGTTTCGAATTGAAATTGAATAGAAATGAATTCGAATTGAATTGAATTGAAAACGAACTGAAATTGAATAGAAATGAATTCGAATTGAATTGAACTGAAAACGAACTGAAATTGAATTAGAAATCAATTTGAATTGAAATCAATTTGAAATGAATTTAAGACGAATTTATATAGGAATATTCAATTTTGATTTGAAATTGAATATTAAGTTGAAACCGTTTTGAAAATGAATTTAAAACGATTTATAAAGCACGTTTTGAATTGAAATCGACGAAGTATATATTATATATATTATATATATAATATAATGGCCTGAATAGAACACGGCGCGCCGTGGCAGTTCGCGAATTTCGACCATTGACTTCGAACGGATATTACGGGAGATCCGACCGTCGGATTCTCCTAAAACCGGAACCGTTGGGTTCGTATTGAAAAGAGCTTTCTAACGAATATTAGAAATTAGAAATCTAACGGTTGGATTTGGAATTATGTCCAAATCAAATTAGGAAAAGTTCGCTGTAAGTGCCGTTCGATGACCGTTGATGGAAATCGACTGTACGGGCCCTGATAAAATTATTAAAAATAGTAATAATTTGTGTAAAATCATAAGAAATGATTTGTGAAGATTTGGGATGAAAAACTCCATATTTGAAAAGATAAAAATAGATTTTTATCTGAATGAACTAGTTTTGAACTAGAATAGTAATTTTTTTTATTTTTTTTTAAATAAATAAATTGGATTTGAAAATAACCAGAACTTCCAATAATTGCATTGGAATGGATTTGAATCGAAATTGTCTTTGGAATATTTCGATGTTGGATTTCGTGATTATATAGATGTTGTTATGGAAATTTGAAAGATATAGATATATATATCGTTATTTCCAATACGATATTTGTTAGTCATAGAATTTGATATTGAATATAAGCCGGTATATTTTCTATTCAGAGCCTTGTGTTTAATATCAAATGTGATTTGGGTTTGTCGTGAATGGTGTCTTAACTAACACTGTTCTTGAACCCAGTTGAGAAAGGATTAAATCTTTTTCTTTAGATTTAATGAAGTGTACCAATTAAATGAGATTTAATTGGAATTGAATTGATATTGATTTTTGGGTTTATCGTGAACAGTGTTTAAATAACCCTCGTTCTTTAACCCGATAATTAATGGAAAGTGATTTTGGGTTTATCGTGAACCGTGTTTTAAATGACACTGATTCTTTAACCCAGTTAAAGATTAAAACTAAGTGGAGTTTTAATGAATCTTTAATTAGATTGAAAAGATCGAAAATGGAGCACCACCAGTTTTGCTCCAGGCGATAGTTAAATCTTTAATTAGATTTGCACGTGAAATGGTAATTGAATTTACCGATAACACCGTGGTGTTAGATATGAAGTATGACCAGTTTTACTTCATGGGATGAATAGGTTGGGATTGGGAAATTAAAACAAATGATTACTTCGGTAAGGTTCGTTAATCCCGACTAGTTTGAATTGATATTCAAAAATAGATTAAAGAATAAATTTAAAGAATTTATCTTGGATAAAATTAATGGGAACTTCTCCCAAAGTATAGGAATATTTGAATAAAAGAATATTCTGAATTGGAATGAGGCGTATGTTGTGTTTGTGTAACACTTTTATAATATGTACGCGAGTTATTCAGAAAGACCGGGTTTGTCCCATTCTGAATAACTGATTCGACGTGGTGTCGAAGATGAAGACGGTGGTCGAAGACCAGAAGTCTTCATGTTGTTTGGGTGATTACTGCTGATCTTGATTGGGCTGTACACCCAAAAAGATGGAAACAGTAGGTGATCGTCCAGACGTACTTGGAGATCGATGGATATGCGGGGTACAAGGTGCCTCCGGTTTCGTTCAGACCCAGAACGGACTTGTAAATGGACTGTGTGTCTGACATTGGATTTTAGTCCGTGTGATTGATCTCTATTAAATATATATCTGTTTGGCGGCGGAGAATTTATTCTCTTGCTTAATGCCCTTCTCTGAGACGTACGAGCTCAGGGGTTATATATTGATGGATATCAATCGCATGGAGTGAATTGCCTGTGTGGCATGTTAAGATGCAAATGATCAAGGCTTCTGTTGAAAAGCAAAGTCTTGTGGTTGATGATCGAAGCACGGCCTTTGTGGCGTAGCTTTGTGTAACGTTTACTTCGCGAGTTTCGCACCCCGGTTGTGAACCAAAAACGGGAGAGGACCTCAGGGAGGGCATGCATTTCCTTCTAGCTAGGGTGGTGTCAGTGACCTACCAGCTATAACGACCCGGGAAAAAGCGACCTTGGTTATCCGATATATAACATCTATCGAACAATCAAAAGTCGAAATTACCGGATAGTCCAAGAAAGAAATTAGAGGGTGAGGATAGATAAGATAGAAAATTAGAACAGAAGAAGAAGAAGAACACAACAACATCAGAGTAACTCGAATCTCACAGCGGGACGAATAAAATATAATAGACAACATATCTTGAAATCAAAGTAGTATATGTATATCATACCATTATCAGAGTACACACTTTCATCACAGCGGAATAATCAACAGCTAGAAAAATCTTGAAGCCTCCTGCTCCAAGCTCTTCAAGCATACCTGTAAACCCTGACTACTTGACTGCCCGTACAAATTTGGGCACCCAAGAGTTTAGGGAAAATAAAACAAAATAAACTCTGGGTCAGTCATGGGACTGGTGTGAGTAAACTCAAATCATTTGGTTTAACTTTCAAAATCCTTTTGGAAGAAAAGATAATCGTAAGACCAATCCACACATAAACACGGACGGTTTTTACCTTACGATAACCAAAAACACTTTGGAAATCATATATTATCTGATATTATAATAATGTCTAATCACAAGTAATTAAAATCTAGTAGAACGCTTGCATCTCACGCTCTACATATATAGTATACAAATCAAACTCACGGGCACTTATTGGAGATTGGATTCCGACTTTGACAAGGTATGGGACCACCTGCCGATAGTGTATCTCTAGAGGCGAATACACTGGGTTCAACAAGAACATCTTGCAACCCGGCCCTCACATGACCGACCACTCATTTCGCTTGAGTGTATCGAATGTATATCACCGACGGTTGGGATCAGCAACCGCCTCCCGAAATGGGACAGCATCGATAGATTTAAGAACAAAAGGAATTTCTCTAGATAGGTGATCATACATCCTAATGGGTGCGACCCACATAGCCATGCTGCCTGCCCGATTTTTGTCATTTCCCGGTTGATGAGGCTAGAGGTCATAACGTATCTTTTGACAGATCACACCTCCATTACTTTGAATGCCACATCGTCATACCCGCCAAATCACACATTGATTTCACCAAAAATACCACGGGTATACAGCTAAGAGAAACGAATTCCTCCGCCACCAAACGTAAGTACGTTTGAAGAGATCAACTTATGCGATCTATTGGATATACTCTGTCAGACACTCGTCCATACACGTTTGTCCTGGGACTGGACAAACCGAAGGCACTATTCTGTAAACAGGATAGCCCTTGCACAACTTCGTCTTCAATATATTCAGCATACTTGATTCGCAACGCTTATGCCAATACGGAGTGGTTCTCTGGATAATAATCCAACCGGTCTCTCCATATTAACAACGTAAAATGGTCAAAACTTTGATAGTCGGTGATTTAACTATCAATTGAAAACATGTCGGTGTGCAACCAACGATATTATTTCCCGAAGGAAGTTCTATCGAACAATCATCATTTCATCCATTCGTTCATTCCCCTATTCCTGTTGTTTAATGTTTCGTATTCACTATATTTAGAAAATATATATCATTATCATTGGAAAACATTTCCATCTCTTGTTTCTATATTCAGAAAACAATTCTGCTTCTCATTTGGAAAACATTTCCAAATCTCCTTCATTTGATTAAACAGATGTTTGAATAAACATCACTATGCCAAATCTCCTTCATTTGGTTTCCACTTAACCACTTTTCACCATCGAATCTTAACCATTTCTTAGTTGAAAACGAAGTCAATCAAGTTGGGGTAGTTACCTCTCAGACCTTAACTGAACAACATTTCTAACTTTGAAATAGGCAAAGTTCATCTTTCTAAATCTTTAACACTTCTTTACGACATCCTCGGATTTTATTTACAAATTCGCTTCTCGTACGGAAAAACACTTGATTATAACAATGGTGTTATAATCCCCTGCATCCGAATTATAATGACTTTATAAATACTTTGATTTCCTAACTCGAATAAATAACGAACTAAATTATTAACTCATACTCGGTTAACTCTAAGTTGTAACTCTTATTCAATTTACTCTTATTCTATTTAACTCTTACTGGACTAACCCTTGTTCAGATAACTCGGTCTGATTTACTCATTTTGACCCACTTACTTGATCAGTTCAACTGGACTAACTCAGCTTAATTAACTCGACTAAATTACTTTTATCAATTAACTAATATTTGACTTGACACCATTCGCTCGACTCTAGATCGCAGCGATCACAATGGTTACGCCTGATTCCCTCAGGAAACATCCGACCGCCTTAGGCTATCTGCAGCCCTGCGAATTACGCTAGCAGTCGTGTTCACTGGTAGCTTATCTTAAATGACTACTTCTGTTTAACTCTATCTCGAATAACTAAATTCGAGCAAATCTAATTGAATAACTAATATTCAATCATCCCTTATTCGATTCTAGTTCGATTAGACTCTAATCGATTAACTCTAACTGGTTAACTCTAATTGGTTAAATCTAACTAACTAACTCTAAATATTTACTCCAATGGTTTAACTCTACGGCTTAACCCTAACGGTTTTACTCTAACAGTTCAATTCTAACAGTTTAACTCTAACGGTTGATCTCAATCCATTTGTTCTATTGGATTAACTCTATTGGATTAACTCTCTTGGATCCACCCATTTCAAATAACAAATATTCAATAAACTCCCTTTCGAATAAACTGATATTCAATAGCTTTACTTCGAATAACTCTTATTCGATAAATTCTCTTTTATACATATTCAGTTTCAAATATCGATGTGGAAATCGATTTTTACTTCTCTATATAAGTCTTGACTTATATACCCTATTTACCCAAAGATAAATAACTAAATTAATTTATAAAACTTTATTTATAAATTAACCTTCTCACTTTATCTGCTAAAACAGATCTCTCTTAAATTCTCACTTTGAATTCATATTCTGTTTACCCGTGTGCGAAGCACGGGCCTAAATTCTTCCTAGTGTAAAATTCTCCTTTATTACACTTTTATCCATTTTCACGTACTTCAATATTCTTTTTATTTTCTAAATAAAAATTCCTTTTTATAACCAAGTTTATTTCTCTAGATAAATATTTCCTTTTAATCTATTTGTAAATGTTTTTACAAATTTTTTTTTTCTAATTCCATTTGTAAATGTTCTACAAATGTTTTCTTTTTATCTCTATTTGCAATGGTTTTACAAATATTTTCTTTTCTATTTTATTTGTAAATGTTTTACAAACAATTTCCCTTCTCTATTTGTGTTACAAATATTTTTCCTTTATTGCTTTGATTTTATAAAATGATTTCTTTTATAAAACCCTTTTTCCTTTCATATATAAAATTTGCTGATTTTATATAAATAATCTATTTTCAAAATATACTTTGAAAATTTCCCTTTTCCACTTTCTCGTATCACTTATGGTGTAAGAATATCAAATCAACTGATCGGTCATCATCCAAACACACAGAATCAATAACGGATGATATAACACATCATATATCAAAATATATGAAAAGCGGTAAATAAATGTTGAGGAATCCAGTTGGATTCCTCCGACCTGCTTCCCTGCATCCACAGATGTCAGTCAACATAAATAACATGGAGGTAAAATATTCTGATAAACAGAATCAATATTTCGATACGATTTATATATATATCGTTATCGATAAATCCAATCAACTGACTAGCAGTTCAACCAAACAGCCAACACACAGCAATTCAATCAATATTTATCACTTCAAAAAAAATACTTTATAAAAATATAAAGTGTTCAGAGTTAGTGATATTTACTCACATTGGTCGGTGATCGTTAAATAGCGATATCCGTCTTTGATTTTGATTCAAGCGTTTAATTTCACCATAAATTGAGACGAGCTCGAATTCATTCCCGGTCAGTTCCATGGCGTAGCCACCGTCCATACGATCCCAACGGATCTTGTTTCGCCCAATTCTGACACCGTATGAAATAGATATACATTTTTAAAGTTGGACTAATTTAATTTAAATAAAAACTTGAATTTTAATTCCCAATGGCCTACCCTTCTAAAACAACGGCCCATCTTCTTGAACCCGCTCCAACTCTTCTTCCTCCTCTCTGTAAAACACGATACCACTACTCCAGTAATTCCACAGCCATAGCCGCACCATTCCATGATCCTCCCCATCCTTTTTCTCAACGATATCGACCAAACGATACACCGTTCGATCCCTCTTCCAAATCTCTCCCACCTCGGCAACATGGTCGGAATCATGAGCCATCGAAACAAGACGCGTCGAACTACGTTTCTCTTGCTGTCTCAAAAATATGCCGATCCTTTTTATCACCGTATTCCCCAATACTTTGCCAAACCGTGCCATTCGATCTCACGATCCTATATACGAACCCGAATTCATCAATTACTGCTTCGATTTCCTGAATTCGCGAACACTAGGTCGCGCCTTCTTTTTCCAGCGACCAGAAAAACCATCGAATCCCTTAAAACTTGTGCTGATTTGAAGAGCGCATCAGCAGGAGTTCGAATATACATGGAGTTGGATTTATAGATTTATTTTTGATTTGATTGGAATTTTTGAAATTGATTTTCACTGTTCGTATTTCTTCAGTGATGGCGGCGCACTGTTTTCAGAAGACGGGAGAGTGATTTAGGGTTAGAAAGGGTTAGGGTATTATATAGGATGATTTTATTATTTTTATATTCGAATTTTATATTTGTTTTTAATGAATCGTTGCTTTCATTCGTACTCTAAAAATTCCTGTGATCACATACAACACCCAAAAATCACGAAAACTGACATGCAGCTAGAGTTCGACATTATGGTCCCAACGAAACTGGTTTCGTCGAATTCCGACTCCGTTTGCTCATACAGCGTATTTTTAACCGTCGAAATACTGACTGTTTTTCACTCTAAAAATCGGTACGACCACATACGGACTCTAAAAATCATGAAACTTGAAAACTAACAATAATTTGGCATTGCGGATCCAACAAAATTAGTTTCGTCGAAAACGGAGGTCGTATGAAAAACTGGCTATTTTTCAAGCGCTGAACTGACCTTTTAAATATATAAATATATTTAAAAATAATTAAATTAAATATTTAAAAATAAATATTATTGTATATATTCACATATGATAGACCACAGCTCTAAAATAATCATATCAGGGTTTATAACTCGATTTTCAAATTTCAGTGTTAAATAGATGTTCAAATTATATAGAAAATCCATTTATAACGTAAATAAAGCGTTGCAAATTATAAAGGAATTCCACAGCGACTATTTTAAAATTTGATTTGGACGTAAAACAAAATCTACACGACGCAATTCCGATTTTTCTCTTCCACTAGAAAAATGTACTCCACCAGCTCCACGCGTTTCTTGTTTCACAGAAATCCGGCTTAAAACGGACCATGTATATCCATTTGAAGTTCGAATCGCCAAATAGCGAACCGCCGCACCATTTCGAGCTCGTTTATAATTATAATATAGATTATACGTTCAAACTGTCGTTATTTAAATATTTCCGCCAATAAAATCCAATATAAACTGAGTTATATATTTTGAATTGTCCAGTTCACATTATATTGTCGCTTCACTATTTCTGATAAATTCAGAAATTAAATATATTATTTAATTATTAATTTTAATTAAATATTCAATATCATTGAATTAAACGACCATTTTAAATTTCTAAAACATATTTAAATAATTAAATAAATTATTTATTACCCGTAAAAATACGGGTCGTTACATTCTTCCCCCCTTAAAATAATTTCGTCCTCGAAATTGCTAAGGTAGAGAACAACCCTATTAACTGGTTTAAAATTATTCATTCACTTCTTAACTTCAGTTTTCAACTGAATTAATTCCTCTCAATTAAAATATTAATTTATTCCAATTAATGAAAATTTTCAAAAAATCCGAAAATTTTCTAACACCCGAAATTTCTGAAAAATTTCGCAAGCACCTCCTTTGTACTGGTCAATAGCTCAAACTCCAACTCGCCTCTCTAGGCCTTCTTCAACCCAAAAGAAAATCAAACAGCCAAGTGGCTTGCCAAATAGGCTCATAAATCTCATCAACTCATATGAATATAAATGTGTACCTTTTTGTCGGGCATATCATCATATCACTTCCATCTGATACCAATTCTGCATATACCCCTGTCATCCCAATCAAACTCGAATCACTTTTATCTTCAACACAACCTTTCGCTTATTCAAGCCAAATTCCAATCAAACTACACTTCCAATCTCCATTCAAATATCTTACTCAATAACTCATTTTTATTCCAGATTATCTTCAATCCAGTCCATTTCTACTTGATACCATTCTAACCCAGTTTAATTCATTTTCCACTGAACTGGTTTCAATTCAATTTCAAATTTGCTTTCACAAATTTCTATTTAATTTGTGTTTATTTCAATAATCTGTTTCTGGGAGTTCTTAAATAGCTTAGCCCTTTCCAAAAATCAAATTATTCATTTGGAATATCAAAACAACTTGTTCCCTCAAAACAATCCAAAAACAAAGTCTTTGGTAGTAATCCGTCACTTACAAACTCGAAAATGAACACCGATGATGTCCAGATCAACATCGGAATTTATTTTCCAGCTATCGAAGTGAGTTCAATAGTATAGCACTTTCAAAACCCATTTTTAAACATTTTCATTTTGAAATTCATTTCAAAATATCCCTTTTTAATGCTTGTAACAAATTTAAAATCTCCCAGGATTTTAAAATTCACATATATTCAATTTAATTCCATTTACAATGCTTATTCAAATTTTAGCAATTTTAATTCCAATTCTGAACTTAAATTCAGATTTAATTCATCTGATTTCATATATTTCACTAATATGAATTTTGATTTGTTATTTACATAACTATTTCACATTTTATAATCTTATCCGATTATAATCACAACCAACACATCCAATATATAATACTTTGCTTATATCAAAATATAATTTGGTTAAAATTATTTCATTTACCCTTTTTTTCAAAATATATCGTGTCGACCCATCGTATTCAAGTGTTTATAAACTCCTATCGATACAGTGGATCAAACTGATCGACTAGAACTCATAAACAACTCAACCAATAAATCTCCACAATATAAAACCATTTTATATAAAATAACAAATACGTTCACTCGTATATATACACTCAAACTCAGTCTAGGGTATTACTAACCCCATCTCTACTGAATCACGCCACAGAGCCAAGGTAATACTTAACCTTCAGCTCTGATACCACTGTAACGACCCGGGAAAAAGCGACCTTGGTTATCCGATATATAACATCTATCGAACAATCAAAAGTCGAAATTACCGGATAGTCCAAGAAAGAAATTAGAGGGTGAGGATAGATAAGATAGAAAATTAGAACAGAAGAAGAAGAAGAACACAACAACATCAGAGTAACTCGAATCTCACAGCGGGACGAATAAAATATAGTAGACAACATATCTTGAAATCAAAGTAGTATATGTATATCATACCACTATCAGAGTACACACTTTCATCACAGCGGAATAATCAATAGCTAGAAAAATCTTGAAGCCTCCTGCTCCAAGCTCTTCAAGCATACCTGTAAACCCTGACTACTTGACTGCCCGTACAAATTTTGGCACCCAAGAGTTTAGGGAAAATAAAACAAAATAAACTCTGGGTCAGTCATGGGACTGGTGTGAGTAAACTCAAATCATTTGGTTTAACTTTCAAAATCCTTTTGGAAGAAAAGATAATCGTAAGACCAATCCACACATAAACACGGACGGTTTTTACCTTACGATAACCAAAAACACTTTGGAAATCATATATTATCTGATATTATAATAATGTCTAATCACAAGTAATTAAAATCTAGTAGAACGCTTGCATCTCACGCTCTACATATATAGTATACAAATCAAACTCGCGGGCACTTATTGGAGATTGGATTCCGACTTTGACAAGGTATGGGACCACCTGCCGATAGTGTATCTCTAGAGGTGAATACACTGGGTTCAACAAGAACATCTTGCAACCCGGCCCTCACATGACCGACCACTCATTTCGCTTGAGTGTATCGAATGTATATCACCGACGGTTGGGATCAGCAACCGCCTCCCGAAATGGGACAGCATCGATAGATTTAAGAACAAAAGGAATTTCTCTAGATAGGTGATCATACATCCTAATGGGTGCGACCCACATAGCCATGCTGCCTGCCCGATTTTTGTCATTTCCCGGTTGATGAGGCTAGAGGTCATAACGTATCTTTTGACAGATCACACCTCCATTACTTTGAATGCCACATCGTCATACCCGCCAAATCACACATTGATTTCACCAAAAATACCACGGGTATACAACTAAGAGAAACGAATTCCTCCGCCACCAAACGTAAGTACGTTTGAAGAGATCAACTTATGCGATCTATTGGATATACTCTGTCAGACACTCGTCCATACACGTTTGTCCTGGGACTGGACAAACCGAAGGCACTATTCTGTAAACAGGATAGCCCTTGCACAACTTCGTCTTCAATATATTCAGCATACTTGATTCGCAACGCTTATGCCAATACGGAGTGGTTCTCTGGATAATAATCCAACCGGTCTCTCCATATTAACAACGTAAAATGGTCAAAACTTTGATAGTCGGTGATTTAACTATCAATTGAAAACATGTCGGTGTGCAACCAACGATATTATTTCCCGAAGGAAGTTCTATTGAACAATCATCATTTCACCCATTCGTTCATTCCCCTATTCCTGTTGTTTAATGTTTCGTATTCACTATATTTAGAAAATATATATCATTATCATTGGAAAACATTTCCATCTCTTGTTTCTATATTCAGAAAACAATTCTGCTTCTCATTTGGAAAACATTTCCAAATCTCCTTCATTTGATTAAACAGATGTTTGAATAAACATCACTATGCCAAATCTCCTTCATTTGGTTTCCACTTAACCACTTTTCACCATCGAATCTTAACCATTTCTTAGTTAAAAACGAAGTCAATCAAGTTGGGGTATAGTTACCTCTCAGACCTTAACTGAACAACATTTCTAACTTCGAAATAGGCAAAGTTCATCTTTCTAAATCTTTAACACTTCTTTACGACATCCTCGGATTTTATTTACAAATCCGCTTCTCGTACGGAAAAACACTTGATTATAACAATGGTGTTATAATCCCCTGCATCCGAATTATAATGACTTTATAAATACTTTGATTTCCTAACTCGAATAAATAACGAACTAAATTATTAACTCATACTCGGTTAACTCTAAGTTGTAACTCTTATTCAATTTACTCTTATTCTATTTAACTCTTACTGGACTAACCCTTGTTCAGATAACTCGGTCTGATTTACTCATTTTGACCCACTTACTTGATCAGTTCAACTGGACTAACTCAGCTTAATTAACTCGACTAAATTACTTTTATCAATTAACTAATATTTGACTTGACACCATTCGCTCGACTCTAGATCGCAGCGATCACAATGGTTACGCCTGATTCCCTCAGGAAACATCCGACCGCCTTAGGCTATCTGCAGCCCTGCGAATTACGCTAGCAGTCGTGCTCACTGGTAGCTTATCTTAAATGACTACTTCTGTTTAACTCTATCTCGAATAACTAAATTCGAGCAAATCTAATTGAATAACTAATATTCAATCATCCCTTATTCGATTCTAGTTCGATTAGACTCTAATCGATTAACTCTAACTGGTTAACTCTAATTGGTTAACGCTAACTAACTAACTCTAAATATTTACTCCAACGGTTTAACTCTACGGCTTAACCCTAACGGTTTTACTCTAACAGTTCAACTCTAACAGTTTAACTCTAACGGTTGATCTCAATCCATTTGTTCTATTGGATTAACTCTATTGGATTAATTCTCTTGGATCCACCCATTTCAAATAACAAATATTCAATAAACTCCCTTTCGAATAAACTGATATTCGATAGCTTTACTTCGAATAACTCTTATTCGATAAATTCTCTTTTATACATATTCAGTTTCAAATATCGATGTGGAAATCGATTTTTACTTCTCTATATAAGTCTTGACTTATATACCCTATTTACCCAAAGATAAATAACTAAATTAATTTATAAAACTTTATTTATAAATTAACCTTCTCACTTTATCTGCTAAAACAGATCTCTCTTAAATTCTCACTTTGAATTCATATTCTGTTTACCCGTGTGCGAAGCACGGGCCTAAATTCTTCCTAGTGTAAAATTCTCCTTTATTACACTTTTATCCATTTTCACGTACTTCAATATTCTTTTTATTTTCTAAATAAAAATTCCTTTTTATAACCCAGTTTATTTCTCTAGATAAATATTTCCTTTTAATCTATTTGTAAATGTTTATACAATTTTTTTTTTCTGATTCCATTTGTAAATGTTCTACAAATGTTTTCTTTTTATCTCTATTTGCAATGGTTTTACAAATATTTTCTTTTCTATTTTATTTGTAAATGTTTTACAAACAATTTCCCTTCTCTATTTGTGTTACAAATATTTTTCCTTTATTGCTTTGATTTTATAAAATGATTTCTTTTATAAAACCCTTTTTCCTTTCATACATAAAATCTGCTGATTTTATATAAATAATCTATTTTCAAAATATACTTTGAAAATTTCCCTTTTCCACTTTCTCGTATCACTTATGGTGTAAGAATATCAAATCAACTGATCGGTCATCATCCAAACACACAGAATCAATAACGGATGATATAACACATCATATATCAAAATATATGAAAAGCGGTAAATAAATGTTGAGGAATCCAGTTGGATTCCTCCGACCTGCTTCCCTGCATCCACAGATGTCAGTCAACATAAATAACATGGAGGTAAAATATTCTGATAAACAGAATCAATATTTCGATACGATTTATATATATATCGTTATCGATAAATCCAATCAACTGACTAGCAGTTCAACCAAACAGCCAACACACAGCAATTCAATCAATATTTATCACTTCAAAAAAAATACTTTATAAAAATATAAAGTGTTCAGAGTTAGTGATATTTACTCACATTGGTCGGTGATCGTTAAATAGCGATATCCGTCTTTGATTTTTGATTCAAGCGTTTAATTTCACCATAAATTGAGACGAACTCGAATTCATTCCCGGTCAGTTCCATGGCGTAGCCACCGTCCATACGATCCCAACGGATCTTGTTTCGCCCAATTCTGACACCGTATGAAATAGATATACATTTTTAAAGTTGGACTAATTTAATTTAAATAAAAACTTGAATTTTAATTCCCAATGGCCTACCCTTCTAAAACCACGGCCCATCTTCTTGAACCCGCTCCAACTCTTCTTCCTCCTCTCTGTAAAACATGATACCACTACTCCAGTAATTCCACAGCCATAGCCGCACCATTCCATGATCCTCCCCACCCTTTTTCTCAACGATATCGACCAAACGATACACCGTTCGATCCCTCTTCCAAATCTCTCCCACCTCGGCAACATGGTCGGAATCATGAGCCATCGAAACAAGACGCGTCGAACTACGTTTCTCTTGCTGTCTCAAAAATATGCCGATCCTTTTTATCACCGTATTCCCCAATACTTTGCCAAACCGTGCCATTCGATCTCACGATCCTATATACGAACCCGAATTCATCAATTACTGCTTCGATTTCCTGAATTCGCGAACACTAGGTCGCGCCTTCTTTTTCCAGCGACCAGAAAAACCATCGAATCCCTTAAAACTTGTGCTGAGTTGAAGAGCGCATCAGCAGGAGTTCGAATATACATGGAGTTGGATTTATAGATTTATTTTTGATTTGATTGGAATTTTTGAAATTGATTTTCACTATTCGTATTTCTTCAGTGATGGCGGCGCACTGTTTTCAGAAGACGGGAGAGTGATTTAGGGTTAGAAAGGGTTAGGGTATTATATAGGATGATTTTATTATTTTTATATTCGAATTTTATATTTGTTTTTAATGAATCGTTGCTTTCATTCGTACTCTAAAAATTCCTGTGATCACATACAACACCCAAAAATCACGAAAACTGACATGCAGCTAGAGTTCGACATTATGGTCCCAACGAAACTGGTTTCGTCGAATTCCGACTCCGTTTGCTCATTCAGCGTATTTTTAACCGTCGAAATACTGACTGTTTTTCACTCTAAAAATCGGTACAACCACATACAGACTCTAAAAATCATGAAACTTGAAAACTAACAATAATTTGGCATTGCGGATCCAACAAAATTTGTTTCGTCGAAAACGGAGGTCGTATGAAAAACTGGCTATTTTTCAAGCGCTGAACTGACCTTTTAAATATATAAATATATTTAAATATAATTAAATTAAATATTTAAAAATAAATATTATCGTATATATTCACATATGATAGACCACAGCTCTAAAATAATCATATCAGGGTTTATAACTCGATTTTCAAATTTCAGTGTTAAATAGATGTTCAAATTATATAGAAAATCCATTTATAACGTAAATAAAGCATTGCAAATTATAAAGGAATTCCACAGCGACTATTTTAAAATTTGATTTGGACGTAAAACAAAATCTACACGACGCAATTCCGATTTTTCTCTTCCACTAGAAAAATGTACTCCACCAGCTCCACGCGTTTCTTGTTTCACAGAAATCCGGCTTAAAACGGACCGTGTATATCCATTTGAAGTTCGAATCGCCAAATAGCGAACTGCCGCACCATTTCGAGCTCGTTTATAATTATAATATAGATTATACGTTCAAACTGTCGTTATTTAAATATTTCCGCCAATAAAATCCAATATAAGCTGAGGTATATATTTTGAATTGTCCAGTTCACATTATATTGTCGCTTCACTATTTCTGATAAATTCAGAAATTAAATATATTATTTAATTATTAATTTTAATTAAATATTCAATATCATTGAATTAAACGACCATTTTAAATTTCTAAAACATATTTAAATAATTAAATAAATTATTTATTACCCGTAAAAATACGGGTCGTTACATTCTTCCCCCCTTAAAATAATTTCGTCCTCGAAATTGCTAAGGTAGAGAACAACCCTATTAACTGGTTTAAAATTATTCATTCACTTCTTAACTTCAGTTTTCAACTGAATTAATTCCTCTCAATTAAAATATTAATTTATTCCAATTAATGAAAATTTTCAAAAATTCCGAAAATTTTCTAACACCCGAAATTTCTGAAAAATTTCGCAAGCACCTCCTTTGTACTGGTCAATAGCTCAAACTCCAACTCGCCTCTTTAGGCCTTCTTCAACCCAAAAGAAAATCAAACAGCCAAGTGGCTTGCCAAATAGGCTCATAAATCTCATCAACTCATATGAATATAAATGTGTACCTTTTTGTCGGGCATATCATCATATCACTTCCATTTGTTACCAATTCTGCATATACCCCTGTCATCCCAATCAAACTCGAATCACTTTTATCTTCAACACAACCTTTCGCTTATTCAAGCCAAATTCCAATCAAACTACACTTCCAATCTCCATTCAAATATCTTACTCAATAACTCATTTTTATTCCAGATTATCTTCAATCCAGTCCATTTCTACTTGATACCATTCTAACCCAGTTCAATTCATTTTCCACTGAACTGGTTTCAATTCAATTTCAAATTTGCTTTCACAAATTTCTATTTAATTTGTGTTTATTTCAATAATCTGTTTCTGGGAGTTCTTAAATAGCTTAACCCTTTCCAAAAATCAAATTATTCATTTGGAATATCAAAACAACTTGTTTCCTCAAAACAATCCAAAAACAAAGTCTTTGGTAGTAATCCGTCACTTACAAACTCGAAAATGAACACCGATGATGTCCAGATCAACATCGGAATTTATTTTCCAGCTATCGAAGTGAGTTCAATACTATAGCACTTTCAAAACCCATTTTTAAACATTTTCATTTTGAAATTCATTTCAAAATATCCCTTTTTAATGCTTGTAACAAATTTAAAATCTCCCAGGATTTTAAAATTCACATATATTCAATTTAATTCCATTTACAATGCTTATTCAAATTTTAGCAATTTTAATTCCAATTCTGAACTTAAATTCAGATTTAATTCATCTGATTTCATATATTTCACTAATATGAATTTTGATTTGTTATTTACATAACTATTTCACATTTTATAATCTTATCCGATTATAATCACAACCAACACATCCAATATATAATACTTTGCTTATATCAAAATATAATTTGGGTAAAATTATTTCATTTACCCTTTTTTTCAAAATATATCTTGTCGACCCATCGTATTCAAGTGTTTATAAACTCCTATCGATACAGTGGATCAAACTGAACGACTAGAACTCATAAACAACTCAACCAATAAATCTCCACAATATAAAACCATTTTATATAAAATAACAAATACGTTCACTCGTATATATACACTCAAACTCAGTCTAGGGTATTACTAACCCCATCTCTACTGAATCACGCCACAGAGCCAAGGTAATACTTAACCTTCAGCTCTGATAACACTGTAACGACCCGGGAAAAAGCGACCTTGGTTATCCGATATATAACATCTATCGAACAATCAAAAGTCGAAATTACCGGCTAGTCCAAGAAAGAAATTAGAGGGTGAGGATAGATAAGATAGAAAATTAGAACAGAAGAAGAAGAAGAACACAACAACATCAGAGTAACTCGAATCTCACAGCGGGACGAGTAAAATATAATAGACAACATATCTTGAAATCAAAGTAGTATATGTATATCATACCATTATCAGAGTACACACTTTCATCACAGCGGAATAATCAATAGCTAGAAAAATCTTGAAGCCTTCTGCTCCAAGCTCTTCAAGCATACCTGTAAACCCTGACTACTTGACTGCCCGTACAAATTTTGGCACCCAAGAGTTTAGGGAAAATAAAACAAAATAAACTCTGGGTCAGTCATGGGACTGGTGTGAGTAAACTCAAATCATTTGGTTTAACTTTCAAAATCCTTTTGGAAGAAAAGATAATCGTAAGACCAATCCACACATAAACACGGACGGTTTTTACCTTACGATAACCAAAAACACTTTGGAAATCATATATTATCTGATATTATAATAATGTCTAATCACAAGTAATTAAAATCTAGTAGAACGCTTGCATCTCACGCTCTACATATATAGTATACAAATCAAACTCGCGGGCACTTATTGGAGATTGGATTCCGACTTTGACAAGGTATGGGACCACCTGCCGATAGTGTATCTCTAGAGGCGAATACACTGGGTTCAACAAGAACATCTTGCAACCCGGCCCTCACATGACCGACCACTCATTTCGCTTGAGTGTATCGAATGTATATCACCGACGGTTGGGATCAGCAACCGCCTCCCGAAATGGGACAGCATCGATAGATTTAAGAACAAAAGGAATTTCTCTAGATAGGTGATCATACATCCTAATGGGTGCGACCCACATAGCCATGCTGCCTGCCCGATTTTTGTCATTTCCCGGTTGATGAGGCTAGAGGTCATAACGTATCTTTTGACAGATCACACCTCCATTACTTTGAATGCCACATCGTCATACCCGCCAAATCACACATTGATTTCACCAAAAATACCACGGGTATACAGCTAAGAGAAACGAATTCCTCCGCCACCAAACGTAAGTACGTTTGAAGAGATCAACTTATGCGATCTATTGGATATACTCTGTCAGACACTCGTCCATACACGTTTGTCCTGGGACTGGACAAACCGAAGGCACTATTCTGTAAACAGGATAGCCCTTGCACAACTTCGTCTTCAATATATTCAGCATACTTGATTCGCAACGCTTATGCCAATACGGAGTGGATCTCTGGATAATAATCCAACCGGTCTCTCCATATTAACAACGTAAAATGGTTAAAACTTTGATAGTCGGTGATTTAACTATCAATTGAAAACATGTCGGTGTGCAACCAACGATATTATTTCCCGAAGGAAGTTCTATCGAACAATCATTATTTCATCCATTCGTTCATTCCCCTATTCCTGTTGTTTAATATTTCGTATTCACTATATTTAGAAAATATATATCATTATCATTGGAAAACATTTCCATCTCTTGTTTCTATATTCAGAAAACAATTCTGCTTCTCATTTGGAAAACATTTCCAAATCTCCTTCATTTGATTAAACAGATGTTTGAATAAACATCACTATGCCAAATCTCCTTCATTTGGTTTCCACTTAACCACTTTTCACCATCGAATCTTAACCATTTCTTAGTTAAAAACGAAGTCAATCAAGTTGGGGTATAGTTACCTCTCATACCTTAACTGAACAACATTTCTAACTTCGAAATAGGCAAAGTTCATCTTTCTAAATCTTTAACACTTCTTTACGACATCCTCGGATTTTATTTACAAATCCGCTTCTCGTACGGAAAAACACTTGATTATAACAATGGTGTTATAATCCCCTGCATCCGAATTATAATGACTTTATAAATACTTTGATTTCCTAACTCGAATAAATAACGAACTAAATTATTAACTCATACTCGGTTAACTCTAAGTTGTAACTCTTATTCAATTTACTCTTATTCTATTTAACTCTTACTGGACTAACCCTTGTTCAGATAACTCGGTCTGATTTACTCATTTTGACCCACTTACTTGATCAGTTCAACTGGACTAACTCAGCTTAATTAACTCGACTAAATTACTTTTATCAATTAACTAATATTTGACTTGACACCATTCGCTCGACTCTAGATCGCAGCGATCACAATGGTTACGCCTGATTCCCTCAGGAAACATCCGACCGCCTTAGGCTATCTGCAGCCCTGCGAATTACGCTAGCAGTCGTTCTCACTGGTAGCTTATCTTAAATGACTACTTCTATTTAACTCTATCTCGAATAACTAAATTCGAGCAAATCTAATTGAATAACTAATATTCAATCATCCCTTATTCGATTCTAGTTCGATTAGACTCTAATCGATTAACTCTAACTGGTTAACTCTAATTGGTTAACTCTAACTAACTAACTCTAAATATTTACTCCAACGGTTTAACTCTACGGCTTAACCCTAACGGTTTTACTCTAACAGTTCAACTCTAACAGTTTAACTCTAACGGTTGATCTCAATCCATTTGTTCTATTGGATTAACTCTATTGGATTAACTCTCTTGGATCCACCCATTTCAAATAACAAATATTCAATAAACTCCCTTTCGAATAAACTGATATTCGATAGCTTTACTTCGAATAACTCTTATTCGATAAATTCTCTTTTATACATATTCAGTTTCAAATATCGATGTGGAAATCGATTTTTACTTCTCTATATAAGTCTTGACTTATATACCCTATTTACCCAAAGATAAATAACTAAATTAATTTATAAAACTTTATTTATAAATTAACCTTCTCACTTTATCTGCTAAAACAGATCTCTCTTAAATTCTCACTTTGAATTCATATTCTGTTTACCCGTGTGCGAAGCACGGGCCTAAATTCTTCCTAGTGTAAAATTCTCCTTTATTACACTTTTATCCATTTTCACGTACTTCAATATTATTTTTATTTTCTAAATAAAAATTCCTTTTTATAACCCAGTTTATTTCTCTAGATAAATATTTCCTTTTAATCTATTTGTAAATGTTTTTACAAATTTTTTTTTTCTAATTCCATTTGTAAGTGTTCTACAAATGTTTTCTTTTTATCTCTATTTGCAATGGTTTTACAAATATTTTCTTTTCTATTTTATTTGTAAATGTTTTACAAACAATTTCCCTTCTCTATTTGTGTTACAAATATTTTTCCTTTATTGCTTTGATTTTATAAAATGATTTCTTTTATAAAACCCTTTTTCCTTTCATATATAAAATCTGCTGATTTTATATAAATAATCTATTTTCAAAATATACTTTGAAAATTTCCCTTTTCCACTTTCTCGTATCACTTATGGTGTAAGAATATCAAATCAACTGATCGGTCATCATCCAAACACACAGAATCAATAACGGATGATATAACACATCATATATCAAAATATATGAAAGGCGGTAAATAAATGTTGAGGAATCCAGTTGGATTCCTCCGACCTGCTTCCCTGCATCCACAGATGTCAGTCAACATAAATAACATGGAGGTAAAATATTCTGATAAACAGAATCAATATTTCGATATGATTTATATATATATCGTTATCGATAAATCCAATCAACTGACTAGCAGTTCAACCAAACAGGCAACACACAGCAATTCAATCAATATTTATCACTTCAAAAAAAATACTTTATAAAAATATAAAGTGTTCAGAGTTAGTGATATTTACTCACATTGGTTGGTGATCGTTAAATAGCGATATCCGTCTTTGATTTTGATTCAAGCGTTTAATTTCACCATAAATTGAGACGAGCTCGAATTCATTCCCGGTCAGTTCCATGGCGTAGCCACCGTCCATACGATCCCAATGGATATTGTTTCGCCCAATTCTGACACCGTATGAAATAGATATACATTTTTAATGTTGGACTAATTTAATTTAAATAAAAACTTGAATTTTAATTCCCAATGGCCTACCCTTCTACAACCACGGCCCATCTTCTTGAACCCGCTCCAACTCTTCTTCCTCCTCTCTGTAAAACACGATACCACTACTCCAGTAATTCCACAGCCATAGCCGCACCATTCCATGATCCTCCCCACCCTTTTTCTCAACGATATCGACCAAACGATACACCGTTCGATCCCTCTTCCAAATCTCTCCCACCTCGGCAACATGGTCGGAATCATGAGCCATCGAAACAAGACGCGTCGAACTACGTTTCTCTTGCTGTCTCAAAAATATGCCGATCCTTTTTATCACCGTATTCCCCAATACTTTGCCAAACCGTGCCATTCGATCTCACGATCCTATATACGAACCCGAATTCATCAATTACTGCTTCGATTTCCTGAATTCGCGAACACTAGGTCGCGCCTTCTTTTTCCAGCGACCAGAAAAACCATCGAATCCCTTAAAACTTGTGCTGAGTTGAAGAGCGCATCAGCAGGAGTTCGAATATACATGGAGTTGGATTTATAGATTTATTTTTGATTTGATTGGAATTTTTGAAATTGATTTTCACTGTTCGTATTTCTTCAGTGATGGCGGCGCACTGTTTTCAGAAGACGGGAGAGTGATTTAGGGTTAGAAAGGGTTAGGGTATTATATAGGATGATTTTATTATTTTTATATTCGAATTTTATATTTGTTTTTAATGAATCGTTGCTTTCATTCGTACTCTAAAAATTCCTGTGATCACATACAACACCCAAAAATCACGAAAACTGACATGCAGCTAGAGTTCGACATTATGGTCCCAACGAAACTGGTTTCGTCGAATTCCGACTCCGTTTGCTCATACAGCGTATTTTTAACCGTCGAAATACTGACTGTTTTTCACTCTAAAAATCGGTACGACCACATACGGACTCTAAAAATCATGAAACTTGAAAACTAACAATAATTTGGCATTGCGGATCCAACAAAATTAGTTTCGTCGAAAACGGAGGTCGTATGAAAAACTGGCTATTTTTCAAGCACTGAACTGACCTTTTAAATATATAAATATATTTAAATATAATTAAATTAAATATTTAAAAATAAATATTATCGTATATATTCACATATGATAGACCACAGCTCTAAAATAATCATATCAGGGTTTATAACTCGATTTTCAAATTTCAGTGTTAAATAGATGTTCAAATTATATAGAAAATCCATTTATAACGTAAATAAAGCGTTGCAAATTATAAAGGAATTCCACAGCGACTATTTTAAAATTTGATTTGGACGTAAAACAAAATCTACACGACGCAATTCCGATTTTTCTCTTCCACTAGAAAAATGTACTCCACCAGCTCCACGCGTTTCTTGTTTCACAGAAATCCGGCTTAAAACGGACCGTGTATATCCATTTGAAGTTCGAATCGCCAAATAGCGAACTGCCGCACCATTTCGAGCTCGTTTATAATTATAATATAGATTATACGTTCAAACTGTCATTATTTAAATATTTCCGCCAATAAAATCCAATATAAACTGAGTTATATATTTTGAATTGTCCAGTTCACATTATATTGTCGCTTCACTATTTCTGATAAATTTAGAAATTAAATATATTATTTAATTATTAATTTTAATTAAATATTTAATATCATTGAATTAAATGACCATTTTAAATTTCTAAAACATATTTAAATAATTAAATAAATTATTTATTACCCGTAAAAATACGGGTCGTTACACCAGCCCTGACATTTATATACTTTTCACCTGTGTGGTTGTTGCTGTTGCGAGGCGCCTCAGTTACATCGGACGATCCGGGTCCGATGGAGCCATTCGTTGGCTCATTTACGCCCCAAAGGGCGGGGAAACGTAGTGTTCAGGAATTTTAATCCACATCGGCGGACCGGCCCTGTCGCTCCAAGGGTCACTCGAGCTCTGATCCTGAGACATGGGCTAGATTGTCTCGAATCGGTGAGGACTATCTTTTGCCTCGGTTCATAGATGGAAATCCAATTTCCAAATACGTGACATTTGCGGTTTTATTTGTAAACCTATATATGGCGAGATAGTGGCATGGGACGCTCATGCCGCCTATGATTGATACTTATGATTTGTAGTTGTTTTATACACTATGCACTTATAATAGTATCAAATGATTTGTTTTAAACGTATCAAGCATTCTTGGCTATTATAAGGTAAAAACGCTATCCCCCGGCTTGCGTTGCATTGTGTGATAGGACCTGGGTCTTATAACAGCTTCATTTTTCTTTATTTAGCATTGCGCTGTTTGTTTTATGCACTGGTATTCTTGGGAGAAAACCCGTTCCGTGTTATACGGCGTGGTCCCTTGATTTACCTAACTATAAAATAAAGATTAATAACTGTTTTAGTTCTCACACCAGTCACATGACTGACCTGGAGTTTATTGTTTTAACCTAAACTCTGGGTGCCCTTATTTTGACATGGGCAGCTAGTAGTTTTGGTTTTGCAGATTTATATTCACAGGATCCTGGTTTACAGCTGGAACGATATCCAGAAAGCTTTGTATCCGTATATCTCCTCTAGTTGTGTATTGTATTATTTTCCGCTGCTATGTATTTAAATGTAATTTAAATCTCTGATATTTCTGTGTAATATTTATTCATTTATACTCTGTATATTCTTGTAATCTGATGCATTGTTGTAATATACAATGAAATGTTCTTCCGTATGCGTTCTATTTTGTCGTGTTCTCAAAACAATTCGTTCTTTCTCTTCTCTTCGGAGAGCGGGCAAGTACGGGTTTTTACAACCGTGTTTTAAATGACATTGGTTCTTTAACCCAGTTAAAGACAGGATATGATTTCAAAGTTAAATAATCATTGATAGTGATTTTTGGGAAGATTAAAACCAAGTGGAGTTTTAATGAATCTTTAATTAGATTGAAATGATCGAGAATGGAGTATCACCAGTTTTGCTCCAGGCGATAGTTAAATCTTTAATTTGATTTGAGCGTGAAACGGTAATTGAATTCACCGATATCACCGTGGTGTTAGATATGAAGTATGACTAGTTTTACTTCATGGAATGAATAGGTTGGGATTGGGAAATAAAATAAATGATTACTTCGGTGTGGTTCGCTAATTCCGACTAGTTTGAATTGATATTCAAAAGATAATAAATTTAAAGAATTTTCTTTGATAAAATTAATGGGAACCTTTCCCAAAGTATAAGAATATTTGAATAAAAGAATATTCTGAATTGGAATGAGGCGTATGTTGTGTTTGTGTAACACTTGTTTATTATATACGCGAGTTATTTAGAAAGACCGGGTTTATCCCATTTTGAATAACTGATTCGACGTGGTGTCGAGGATGAAGACGGTGGTTTAAGACCGGAGGTCTTCACGTCGTTTGGATAATTACTGGTGATCTTGATTGGGCCGTACACCCAAGAGGAGGGAATCAGTTGGTGATCGTCCAGACGTACTTGGAGATCGATGGATATGCGAGGTACAAGGTGCCTCCGGTTTCGTTCAGACCCAGAACGGACTTGTAAATGGGTTGTGGTCTGACATTGGATTTTATTCTGTGTGATTGATTTCTATTAAATATATATCTGTTTGGCGGCGGAGAATTTATTCTCTTGCTTAACGCCCTTCTCTGAGACATACGAGCTTAGGGGTTATATATTGATGGATATAAATCACATGGAGTGAATTGCCTGTGTGGCATGCCTAAGTGGCAAATGATCAAGGCCTTTGTTGAAAAGAAGATTCTTGTGGTTGATTATCAAAGCACGGCCTGTGTGGCATAGCTTTGTGTATCGTTGATTCGTGAGCCTCACACCCCGGTTGTGAACCAGAAACGGGAGAGGACCTCAAGGAGGGCAGGCGTTTCCTTCTAGCTAGGTGGTGTCAGTGACCTACCAGCCCTGACATTTATATTATTTTCACATGTGTGGTTGTTGCTGTTGCGAGGCGCCTCAGATATATCGGTGACTGTGTGGAGACGATGGAGTCATTTGGCTCATTTACGCCCCAAAGGGCGGGGAAACGTAGTATTCAGGCATTACAATCCACATCGGTGGACCGGCCCTGACGATCCATGGGGCAGTTGCGGCTGTTCCTGAGGCTCGGGAAAGACAGTCTCGAATCAGTGAGGACGATCCCTTGCCTCGGTTCACAGATGGAAATCCAACTTCCAAAATGTGACTTTGCGGTTTTGATTGTATAGCCTAGTATGGCGACATAGTGGTATGGTGTAATGTCCCGCAGTTTTATCATTTTATATTAGAATATTTAAATCAGTTTAAATATTTAATTTGTAATATAAGTGGATTTATATATTAATTAAAACGAATTTGAATGGTTAAAAATATATATTAAATATAATCGAGCTCATAACAACGCTGCAGTTCGTAATTCAACGTTCTGAACTTCAACTGAGTATACAGGACCCGTTATAAATCGGATTTCTTCGAAACAAGAAACGTTGGAATCTGTTGAACTATATCTTTCTAACAGTAGTGAAAGATCGAGATTTGTCATTATAGATTGCGAGTTATATCCAAATCAAATTTCCAAATAGTCGCTATAAAATCGATCGTCGACCGTAACGGTTTATTTGAAATAAATGCATATCGGTTTCGAATTTAGACAAGGTTCTTTTGAGGCATAGTGATGATTTAATTTTTAGAATTTTACTGTAATTTTTAATTAATTAAATACGCAACTTTTTATTTAGAGTATTTTGCACCCTATATCAATATTTTGGGGTTTCGAAACATGAATTAACCTACGGATATTATTATATTTTTGGGATCGTGGCACCTCGCTGGACAGAACCGTAATGTTATTTCTGTCCGTAACGGCTCTGACATAAATACAAATTTTTGTAACACGGTACACTTACATTTTTAACACACACACACACACACAGATATACACACATATATATATATATATACACACATGTCCATCTTTGTTTCATTGATTGAATAGAAGTGACTTAAAACAACCATTTCTTCATGGGTAAGCTAACAATAACAGTGACTTAAGGTATGGTCATTTCTTTCATATATAACCTAGCACCAGCCTACCCTAATACGGCTTGACACATGACGTTACGAATAACATGTCCTCTGTTCATGTCACACCTGCTTTTGTACCAAAGATTTCTTTACCCCTAAGGTAATTCGATGGATCCACGCAAGTCTAACGGTGTAGCTGCGCCCTATGCTACATTTGAAATAAGGGATTATGCTTTCTAATATATATACTGGTGTGTTGCTTCACACCAAAGTCTCGTACACCTTCTCTTTCCAGTTCAGTGAAGCGAAACTTACTATCACTCTACCCTAAAACTGAAACCCATCTGTGCCATACCCTTCCCTGCACATGTCGTACCCTCTGTTTAAAAGTGTCATGACCATCATCCTCAGCTATGAAGTCTATAGCGAGAAACTTGCCATGTGATTCTACAGTTCTATCTTTCCTTGGCAAGAAAGTAAATACAGGGATTCAAGTCGTACTCTTCTCCACGTATCCGCTTCCACTTGCAAAATTAAGGGCACAACCCATATCATTTCTTAATCACATTAATGAGCTACGTGTATGATCAAATCACACGGAGTAAACTTCATGACAAAGGAAACGAAGAGCACATGCCATGGTACCCGCCTACATCCCTACTCTATACGCCTAAACCGTGGGTGCCAAGGCTCCCTTCTCCTATAAATACACAGCGATGACATTCCTTCTTCCTGCAATGAGAACACTCTTTCTTTTTCTGAGTTTTTCATTTCTTCTTTCTTAAAAAAAAAGTAAACAAATATAATGAGCGTCGAAGGCAACTCTGTACCGACGGTTCGAGACATGGAAACCGCAACTTCATCGATGGCATCGAGTTTCAAATGGAGATGATGTTCGTACCTTTTACGGTACATGTAAGGAGACAAAGAACGGAAAACATGGGAGTTCTCTTCGCCATATAGAGAGCAGCAGGTACGGTCGTTAAAGTATAAGGAGTTCGCGTTGTAGCGTAGTAGGAGGGGTGGCGAGATGGGTATTAAGGTGCTAAAAATGTATGGAAAGAAAGTATATGAAGGGGACAAAAGCTGGACGCCAATTGTATGGTGAAGGGGGTTGCTGAATGAGATGAGCACGACATTGGCAAGGTGACTGAGAAGTTAATGCAATGCATGCAGTCAAGGTGGGAGATGGCGCGCTGATGCCTGGTAGTTGACGTGAGGACTGAGGAGTATTATTTTCGGTGATGCTTTATATTTTCCTGAGCATGAGTGTTGACGCGGGTTTTGAAGAGTGTGGCATGAGTATGATTAGAGGGGGTTTACTGTTCGTTATGTCATGGAGGGGAGGGACTGACGCAAGTTGTGCCAATAAGAAGACAAGTTAAATGGGGTTAGTGAGGTAGTATATTTTAATTCGTTTAGCAAGGACAGGTTTGTTTGTGCGATGGAGATTAAAGTGGGGAAATGGCATGCGAACTTGTTTTTACTGATGACATGCGGTTTCGTTAGTTATGGGAGGATGAAACATGATTATGGTAGAGGAAACGTGAATACAAGTAAGGACGTGGGAGTATACTGGAGAAGGTGGAAATTGTACGGGTGTTGGTGGATCAATTTATAATGTAGAAAGTGGGGTGCAACAGTGAGTGGGAAGGGCTGATATATGTATACGGTGAGACCCAAAATCCATGGTAATTTTAGTTAAAGTTAACAATATATAAATGACGCAAACGTTGGTGAAGAGGGGGTTGACAATAGCAGAACACGTGAAGTTGAAGTTACGGTGTAAAATGGTAGAGAGATGAGTAAGAGGAGGGACCGCGAAAGGAAGAAAATACGGTGAGCCCGGTTTACAGAAAAAGGGAAAAAAACAAAGTAAAGGACAAATCAGAAAGCTTGGAACGTTGAAATCGTATGGACACAGGCTACGTTCTGGAACTGATTCAAAGTCATTTGAAACTCGTCTGAATTTAGGAAAAATAAATCGTTCAACCAAATCAGCCGATGCAAATCGTATTTAACGGTTAACGCGCCAAGGTGAGTAAATTCACTAACTCTGTTTTATTTTAAATATATTTTAAAATAATGATTGATTGCTGTGTGATGGTTGATTTGGTAAATTACAATTAAATTGGTTGAATATCGTCATATATATACACATCATTGGTGGGGTACTGATTCCATCGATCAAAATATTCCCTGGTATGGAATCCGTGTTGATTGTTGACTAACATCGGTGGATGCAGGTAACCGGTTAGAGGAATCCAACCGGATTCCTCAGTATTTATGTGTACTATTTGTTTTATATGTGTGCACTATTTGAACACAAATGGAATTTGAAACCTTGTGTTGACATTAGCGTTGAATGGAAATTAAAACGTTAATTTGATTTAGTCCATAGACGATATCAATTAAGAAAGTGGCAACAACCGACCCTGAACCTATCGTTTGGTTAAGAAGTTGATTTGCCAATAGGCAAATCAACGCAGTTGGTTATAGTAATTATATTTTTAAAATTAACGCGAAGTTTAAATCAAAGTAGAGGTTCTATTATAAATTAGTGCTTTATAATTTGTCATGGAAGTAAATATAAACGATTTGAATAAGTTATAAAGTTGTAACCATCATGTGTGTAAATATTTGGAGACAAATGGTTAAGTAATCGAACGATAAGAAGTAACTAAACTTAGTTAACAAATTAACTGATGGTTCGAAGTTGGTTGAATCAACTGTTTATTTGAAACTGTTAGATTATTCAGTCTTCAATTTATCTAATGAAAATAAATTAATCAAAATTATTAAGATTTAATCACCTTTTTAATTAATGGAGTTTTAAATAGTTATTGAACTAATATAATTGGGATTAATGAAGTAAACTGTTTTACTTCAGCAAATGATCAAGTTAATCACTATTTGGTTAAAGTGATAGGTTCTTAAATGGATTTCAATTAAGATGGTATTAAGATTTGTTTTGAGATGTTTACTTGAATTAGGTAGAATAATTCAAATAAGAAGTAAAGTGCCAAAAGACAAAGAACGAGATTGATTTTGAGAAGAGAAGTTTAAATGAAAGTTCATAAGGAAGATGAAGCGAAGAGTTAGTGACCAAAATGTAAATAATTATAAACCGCTGAGTTTTCAGAATAAGGATATGGCATCGTAAAACCATATTTCAAATTAAACAAGAAATACGGTCTGATAGATATTATAAGTAATAAGGAGTTAGAGTTACGGACTTATATATGTTCTAAGGTAAGAACGATGTCGATCAAGGTCTGAGAGGTAAATAAAATACCCCAACTTAAACGGCTTCACTATTATTGAGGAACGATTTCAGTTTGCGACGGAAAGAGATGTCAAGATTAGTAAAAAGGGGATATGGCAACGTACTGCAAGTCTTAGAACTATAGCAATAAAATAACGCTGTTGACTAGGCTTAAGCATGACTGTTACGTTGAGATTAGTTGAAGGGGAATATTACAGCGTATGATAAGTTTTTAAACTATAACGATAAATTAGTGTTGTTGACCAAACTTAAGCATGATTGTATGATGTTTAGTTATACACTGGAATGGATGTTGTTTTTACTTCGATTGTTAAATAACCGACTATCGAAGTATTTTGACCCTCGTTGTCAATACGGAGAGACCGGTTGGATCTATTATCCGAAAACCACTCCGTATATGCATAAGCGCTGCGAATTAGATTATGCTGAAGAAAATTGAAGACGGAGTGAGATGCAGGGGTTGTTCTGTTCCAGAATGCATGGTGTTTTCTGTTTGTCCAGTCCCAGAACAACTTGTATGGACGAATGTCTGACAAAGTATTCCTTACGGTCACATAAGACGATCTTTTCAAGGTATTACGTCTGGTGGCGGAGAAATTCGTTTCTCTTAGCTTTTATACCTGTAATATTTTTGGGAAGATCAACTAGTGATTTGATGGGTTTGACGATGTGGCATTCAAAATAAACGGTGATCAGATATTCTGAAGATAGACATAGCCTCTAGCTTCACAACCGGGAATTGACAAAAATCAGGCAGGCGGCATGGCTATGTGGGTCGCTCCCATTAGGGTGTATAATCACCTATCTAGAGAAATTCCTTTTATATCTTTAATCTATTTCGATGCTGTCCCTTTTCGAGAAACGGTGGTTTGAGCCCAACCGTTGGTGATATACATTCGATACGCTCAAGAGAAATGAGTGGTCGGTTATGTGTGGGCCGAGTTGCAAGACGTTCTTGTTGAACCCAGTGTATTCTCCTCTAGAGATACACTATCAGCATGTGGTCCCATACCTTGTCATAGCTGGAATCCAATCTCTAATAAGTGCCCTGCGGTTTTTGATTTTATACTATGTATGTAGAGCGTGAGATGCAAGCGTTCTGCTATTTGGTAATTTACTTGATTAGACATTATTATAATATCACTGGATTTTGATATCAAAATATTGTGGGTTATAGTAAGGTAAAAACCGTCCATGTTTATGTGTGGATTGGTCTTATTATTATCCTTTTGTTTCAAAAGGATTTTCAAAGTTAAACCATATGGTTGGAATTTACTCACACCAGTCCCATGACTGACCCAGAGTTTATTTTGTTGTTTTTCCCTAAACTCTTGGGTGCCCAAATTTGTACGGGCAATCAAGTGTTTCAGGCTTTTACAGATACACTTGGAGGAGGAAAAAGCAGAAGGCTTCACCGTAAGTATTTAGAGATTGTTTCCGCTATGATATGAGGTATTGTACTCTGATAATGATATGTATACACAATCAGTCTTGTATCTCAAAGTTATGTTATATAATATATTTTATTCGTCCCGCTGTGAGATTCGTGTTTACTCTTATTTTGTTCAGCTGTGATCTTCTTCTTCTTCTAATCTATTAGTTCTATCTTTCCTATCTCATCCTCTATTAATGATCTGAATTTTCGTGCACTTTGAGTTGAATGTGTATGATATTAGTCAGCTCAAATTAGTACGGATTTTTGGGTCATTACAGTTGGTATCAGAGCTAAAGGTTAATTGATTACCTTGGCTCTGTGGCGTAACTCAATAAAGATGGAGTTTAGTGATTACCTTGGCTCTGTGGCGTAACTCAATAGAGATGGAGTTAGTAATACTCTAGATTGAGTTTGAGTATATAGATATGAGCGCGTATTTGTAAATTGATATAAAAACTGTTTTATATTGTGTTGATTGGTTTGGCGAGTGGTTTATGAGTTCTGGTCGATATAGTAATGCAAACTGTATTGATAGGTGTTTCTAAACACTTGAACAGAGTAATTCGACACAGTATGTTTTGAAAAGCTGGGTAATAATTTTACCCAAAATATATTTTGACGAAAAAAAGAACTATATATCTTGAGATCATTATAGTATATTTGGTGTGTTGATCGTCACTATAATCGAATAAGATTATAAGTGGGTTGGTTATGTAAATAACCAATTGAAATTCATATGAGTATAATGTATAAAATCGGATGAATTAAATTTGAAATTTTAAACCAGGATTGGAATTAAAATTCTGAAACATGAAATTGTTTGTAAATGAATTAAATATATGGAATTTTAAGATCCTGGGAAAATTTTGAAATATTATCCATATTTCGAAAAGACGTGCTTGATGTAAATTTCAAATAAAAGTATTTGAATATGAGTTTTGAAAGTGATATAGTATTGAACTCGCTTTGATCGCTGGGAAATAAATTCCGATGATGAAGTCGACCATTATCGGTGTTCATTTTCGAGTTCTAAGTTACGGATTACTACCAAAGATTTTGTTTTGAAATAAGTTGTTCGGAATTCAAATGTTTTGAATTACTATGTTATGAATATGTATATGATTTCAAATTGATTTGAAATGAAAACCCAAGGAATTTAAAATTCTGAAATTAAACCTATGAAGTTAAATAAGATCGAAATGGTAAGAGTAAATAAATTTGAATTTAAGTTAAAAACTTAGCTAATTAAAATTGGAATTTAATTGAAGCTAGATAAGAGGAAATTGTATTGGAATAGAATTTCACTTGGCGAAGTGACTAAATTTGTGAAATAAGATTTAGAATGAAACTGGGATTTGAGATGGATTTTGGCTTGAGTATAAGCTGGTGATTGGGATTTTTGGATAAGTCGATTGAAGATCCATGTTTGAAATACTTGGGTACGTGCTGGTTGGATAGAAAATTGAAGAGATAAAAGTTACATGCCCAACAAAAGGTGCTTGTTAAATTATATTGAGTTGGAGATTTATGGGCCTATTCGGCAAGTCGATTGGCTATTGATTTATTGGAGAAGCCCAGAAAGGCAAGTTGTAGTTGTACCGATGCAGAGGAGATACTGGCAAAAATTCTCCGAAAATTTAAGCTGTTAGGACATTTTCAGAATTTTCAAAATTTTTCGTTAAGAACAAGGAATTAAATTTTTAATTAGAATTAATCGTTTTGTTGAAAACGGAATTTAAGAAATTCAATAAAAAAATTTATAATATGGATTTTAGCATTTTCTCTACCTTAGCAATTTCGAGGACGAAATTATTTTAAGGGGGAAGGAATGTAATGTCCCGCAGTTTTATCGGTTTATATTTGAATATTTAAATCAGTTTAAATATTGAATTCGTAATATAAGTGGATTTATATATTAATTAAAATGAAGTTGAATGGTTAAAAATATATATTAAATATAATCGAGCTCATAACAACGCTGCAGTTCGTAATTCAACGTTCTGAACTTCAACTGAGTATACAGGACCCATTATAAATCAGACTTCTTCGAAACAAGAAACGTAGGAATCTGTTGAACTGTATCTTTCTAACAGTAGTGAAAGATCGAGATTTCGCGTTATAGATTGCGAGTTATATCCAAATCAAATTTCCAAATAGTCGCTATAAAATCGATTGTCGACCGTAACGGTTTATTTGAAATAACTGCATATCGGTTTCGAATTTAAACAAGGTTCTTTTGAGGCGTAGTGATGGTTTAATTTTTAGAATTTTACTGTAATTCTTAATTAATTAAATATGCAACTTTTTATTTAGAGTATTTTGCACCCTATATCAATATTTTGGGGTTTCAAAACATGAATTAACCTACGGATATTATTATATTTTTGGGATCGTGGCACCTTGCTGGACACGATCGTATTGTTATTTCTGTCCGTAATGGCTCTGACATAAATACAAATTTTTGTAACACGGTACACCTACATTTTTAACACACACACACATATATATATATATATATACACACATGTCCATCTTTGTTTCATTGATTGAATAGAAGTGACTTAAAACAACCATTTCTTCATGGGTAAGCTAACAATAACAGTGACTTAAGGTATGGTCATTTCTTTCATATATAACCTAGCACCAGCCTACCCTATTACGGCTTGACACATGACGTTACGAATAACACGTCCTCTGTTCATGTCACACCTGCTTTTGTACCAAAGATTTCATTACCCCTAAGATAATTCGATGGATCCACGCAAGTCTAACGGTGTAGCTGCGCCCTATGCTACATTTGAAATAAGGGATTATGCTTTCTAATATATATACTGGTGTGTTGCTTCACACCAAAGTCTCGTACACCTTCTCTTTCCATTTCAGTGAAGCGAAACTTACTATCACTCTACCCTAAAACTGAAACCCATCTGTGCCATACCCTTCCCTGCACATGTCGTACCCTCTGTTTAAAAGTGTCATGACCATCATCCTCAGCTATGAAGTCTATAGCGAGAAACTTGCCATGTGATTCTACAGTTCTATCTTTCCTTGGCAAGAAAGTAAATACAGGGATTCAAGCCGTACTCTTCTCCACGTATCCGCTTCCACTTGCAAAATTAAGGGCACAACCCATATCATTTCTTAATCACATTAATGAGCTACGTGTATGATCAAATCACACGGAGTAAACTTCATGACAAAGGAAACGAAGAGCACATGCCATGGTACCCGCCTACATCCCTACTCTATACGCCTAAACCGTGGGTGCCAAGGCTCCCTTCTCCTATAAATACACAGCGATGACATTCCTTCTTCCTGCAATGAGAACACTCTTTCTTTTTCTGAGTTTTTCATTTCTTCTTTCTTAAAAAAAAAGTAAACAAATATAATGAGCGTCGAAGGCAACTCTGTACCGACGGTTCGAGACATGGAAACCGCAACTTCATCGATGGCATCGAGTTTCAAATGGAGATGATGTTCGTACCTTTTACGGTACGTGTAAGGAGACAAAGAACGGAAAACATGGGAGTTCTCTTCGCCATATAGAGAGCAGCAGGTACGGTCGTTAAAGTATAAGGAGTTCGCGTTGTAGCGTAGTAGGAGGGGTGGCGAGATGGGTATTAAGGTGGTAAAAATGTATGGAAAGAAAGTATATGAAGGGGACAAAAGCTGGACGCCAATTGTATGGTGAAGGGGGTTGCTGAATGAGATGAGCACGACATTGGCAAGGTGACTGAGAAGTTAATGCAATGCATGCAGTCAAGGTGGGAGATGGCGCGCTGATGCCTGGTAGTTGACGTGAGGACTGAGGAGTATTATTTTCGGTGATGCTTTATATTTTCCTGAGCATGAGTGTTGACGCGGGTTTTGAAGAGTGTGGCATGAGTATGATTAGAGGGGGTTTACTGTTCGTTATGTCATGGAGGGGAGGGACTGATGCAAGTTGTGCCAACAAGAAGACAAGTTAAATGGGCTTAGTGAGGTAGTATATTTTAATTCGTTTAGGAAGGACAGGTTTGTTTGTGCGATGGAGATTAAAGTGGGGAAATGGCATGCGAACTTTTTTTTACTGAGGACATGCGGTTTCGTTAGTTATGGGAGGATGAAACATGATTATGGTAGGAGAAACGTGAATACAAGTAAGGACGAGGGAGTATACAGGAGAAGGTGGAAATTGTACGGGTGCAGGCGGATCAATTTATAATGTAGAAAGTGGGGTGCAACAGTGAGTGGGAAGGGCTGATATATGTATACGGTGAGACCCAAAATCCATGGTAATTTTAGTTAAAGTTAACAATATATAAATAACACAAACGTTGGTGAAGAGGGGGTTGACAATAGCAGAACATGTGAAGTTGAAGTTACGGTGTAAAATGGTAGAGAGATGAGTAAGAGGAGGGACCGCGAAAGGAAGAAAATACGGTGAGCCCAGTTTACAGAAAAAGGAAAAAAAAAACCAAAGTAAAGGAAAAATCAGAAAGCTTGGAAGTTGAAATCATAGGGACACAGGCTACGTTCTGGAACTGATTCAAAGTCATTTGAAACTCGTCTGAATTTAGGAAAAATAAATCGCTCAGCCAAATCAGCCGATGCAAATCGTATTTAACGGTTAACGTGCCAAGGTGAGTAAATTCACTAACTCTGTTTTATTTTAAATATATTTTAAAATAATGATTGATTGCTGTGTGATGGTTGATTTGGTAAATTACAATTAAATTGGTTGAATATCGTCATATATATACACATCATTGGTGGGGTACTGATTCCATCGATCAAAATATTCCCTGTATGGAATCCGTGTTGATTGTTGACTAACGTCGGTGGATGCAGGTAACCGGTTAGAGGAATCCAACCGGATTCCTCAGTATTTATGTGTACTATTTGTTTTATATGTGTGCACTATTTGAACACAAATGGAATTTGAAACCTTGTGTTGACATTAGCGTTGAATGGAAATTCAAACGTTAATTTGATTTAGTCCATAGACGATATCAATTAAGAAAGTGGCAACAACCGACCCTGAACCTATCGTTTGGTTAAGAAGTTGATTTGCCAATAGGCAAATCAACGCAGTTAGTTATAGTAATTATATTTTTAAAATTAACGCGAAGTTTAAATCAAAGTAGAGGTTCTATTATAAATTAGTGCTTTATAATTTGTCATGGAAGTAAATATAAACGATTTGAATAAGTTATAAAGTTGTAACCATCATGTGTGTAAATATTTGGAGACAAATGGTTAAGTAATCGAACGATAAGAAGTAACTAAACTTAGTTAACAAATTAACTGATGGTTCGAAGTTGGTTGAATCAACTGTTTATTTGAAACTGTTAGATTATTCAGTCTTCAATTTATCTAATGAAAATAAATTAATCAAAATTATTAAGATTTAATCACCTTTTTAATTAATGGAGTTTTAAATAGTTATTGAACTAATATAATTGGGATTAATGAAGTAAACTGTTTTACTTCAGCAAATGATCAAGTTAATCACTATTTGGTTAAAGTGATAGGTTCTTAAATGGATTTCAATTAAGATGGTATTAAGATTTGTTTTGAGATGTTTACTTGAATTAGGTAGAATAATTCAAATAAGAAGTAAAGTGCCAAAAGACAAAGAACGAGATTGATTTTGATAAGAGAAGTTTAAATGAAAGTGCATAAGGAAGATGAAGCGAAGAGTTAGTGACCAAAATGTAAATAATTATAAACCGCTGAGTTTTCAGAATAAGGATATGGCATCGTAAAACCATATTTCAAATTAAACAAGAAATACGGTCTGATAGATATTATAAGTAATAAGGAGTTAGAGTTACGGACTTATATATGTTCTAAGGTAAGAACGATGTCGATCAAGGTCTGAGAGGTAAATAAAATACCCCAACTTAAACGGCTTCACTATTATTGAGGAACGATTTCAGTTTGCGACGGAAAGAGATGTCAAGATTAGTAAAAAGGGGATATGGCAACGTACTGCAAGTCTTAGAACTATAGCAATAAAATAACGCTGTTGACTAGGCTTAAGCATGACTGTTACGTTGAGATTAGTTGAAGGGGAATATTACAGCGTATGATAAGTTTTTAAACTATAACGATAAATTAGTGTTGTTGACCAAACTTAAGCATGATTGTATGATGTTTAGTTATACACTGGAATGGATGTTGTTTTTACTTCGATTGTTAAATAACAGACTATCGAAGTGTTTTGACCCTCGTTGTCAATACGGAGAGACCGGTTGGATCTATTATCCGAAAACCACTCAGTATATGCATAAGCGCTGCGAATTAGATTATGCTGAAGAAAATTGAAGATAGAATGAGATGCAAGGGTTGTTCTGTTCCAGAATGCATGGTGTTTTCTGTTTGTCCAGTCCCAGGACAACTTGTATGGACGAATGTCTGACAAAGTATTCCTAACGGTCACATAAGACGATCTTTTCAAGGTATTACATTTGGTGGTGGAGAAAATCGTTTCTCTTAGCTTTTATACCCGTAATATTTTTGGGAAGATCAACTAGTGATTTGATGGGTTTGACGATGTGGCATTCAAAGTAAATGGTGATCAGATATTCTGAAGATAGACGTAGCCTCTAGCTTCACAACCGTGAAATGACAAAAATCGGGAAGGCAGCATGGCTATGTGGGTCGCTCCCATTAGGGTGTAAGAAATTCCTTTTACTTCTTTAATCTATTTCGATAATGTCCCTTTTCGGGAAACGGTGGTTTGAGCCCAACCGTTGGTGATATACATTCGATACGCTCAAGAGAAATGAGTGGTCGGTTATGTGTGGGCCGAGTTGCAAGACGTTCTTGTTGAACCCAGTGTATTCGCCTCTAGAGATACTCTATCGGCAGGTGGTCCCATACCTTGTCATAGCTGGAGTCCAATCTTCAATAAGTGCCCTGCGGTTTTTGATTTTATACTATGTACGTAGAGCGTGAGATGCAAGCGTTCTACTATTTGGTTATTTACTTGATTAGACATTATTATAATATCACTGGATTTTGATATCAAAATATTTTGGGTTATAGTAAGGTAAAAACCGTCCATGTTTATGTGTGGATTGGTTTTACTATTATCCTTTTGTTTCAAAAGGATTTTCAAAGTTAAACCATATGGTTGGAATTTACTCACACCAATCCCATGACTAACCCAGAGTTTATTTTGTTGTTTTACCCTAAACTCTTGGGTGCCCAAATTTCTACGGACAGTCAAGTGTTTCAGGCTTTTACAGATACACTTGGAGGAGGAAAAAACAGAAGGCTTTACCGTTATTATTTAGAGATTGTTTCCGCTGTGATATGATGTATTGTACTCTGATAATGATATGTATACACAATCAGTCTTGTATCTCAAAGTTATGTTATATAATATATTTTATTCGTCCTGCAGTGAGATTCGTGTTTACTCTGATTTTGTTCAGCTGTGATCTTCTTCTTCTAATCTATTAGTTCTATCTTTCCTATCTCATCCTCTGACTTCTTTCTATTAATGATCTGAATTTTCGTACACTTTGAGTTGAATGTGTATGATATTAGTTAGCTCAAATTGGTACGGATTTTTGGGTCGTTACATATGGTGCACTTATGACGTCTATGATTGATACTTATGATTGAAATTGTTTTGACACTATACACTTATAGTAATAATAAAACATGAAATTTCACGTACCAAGAATTCTTGGCTATTATAAGGTAAAAACCCTATCCTCCGGCTTGCGTTGCATTGTGTGATGGGACCTGGGTCTTATAATAGCTTCATTTTTCTTTATTTAGCATTGCGCTGTTTATTTTATGCACTGGTATTCTTGGGAGGAAACCCGTTCCGTGTTATATGGCATGGTCCCTTGATTTACCTAACTTTAAAATAAAGATTAATAATTGTTTTAGTTCTCACACCAGTCACATGACTGACCTGGAGTTTATTGTTTTAAATTGAACTTTGGGTGCCCTTATTTTGACACGGGCAGCTAGTAGTTTTTGTTTTGCAGATTTATATTCACAGGATCCTGATTTACAGCTGGAATTATACTCGGAAAGCTCTGTATCCGCGTATTCCTTTCAGTTGTGTTTTTGTATTATTTTCCCGCTGCAGTAATGTATTTAAATCTCTGATAATTTATGATGTGTAATATTTATTCATACTCTGTATATTCTTATATTCTGATGAAAGTTGTAATAAGCAATGAAATTTTTTTCTGTTTGCGTTCCGATGTGGCTTATTCTCAAAGCAATTAGGGGTTAAACGGTCTAGGTCGGTTTAGTGATCGATTCAGGTCCAGCGAAATTCCTTTTCGTTACATTTTCAGACAACAATTGTAACAACCCGAAAATCTGGGCCAGTTTAAAATTTTTATTTTGGCAATTTTAGCGAATTTTGATTATTTAAAATGAATTATTTTAAATAATATCGACGAGAAATTTATTTTGAATGGAATTCAAATGTATATATTATATACGCCGTCGTTAGAATATAAATAATTATATATATAATTATAAATAGAATTAAAAATGGCGCGGTAGTTCGATAATTCGATTTCAAACTTCAATTGAACATACCGGGTGCAAAACAATCCGGATTTTTGTGAAACCAAAAACAATAGGTTCTAATTGATGATATCTTTCCAACGAATCCGACAAATCAAAATTTCATAGCGGGAATCAAAAGATATGTCCAATTGAAAATTCTGAATAGTCGCTATAGAATTCAGGCCCTTAAAAATGGGAATTTTGCAAACGACCTCGGATTTCGACGAAACCACTTATGTTGGGTCCGTGATGTAAAGTTATTGCTAGATTCCAAATTTCATAATTTTTCGAATCAATATGTGAGCGTGGCAAAGGAAAACGCGTTTGACCAGTTTCAGTTGATTTTAATCGATTGGAAAATGACCATTTTTCAAACGGTCTCAGAATTTGACGAAACTAGTTTTGTTAGGACCGTATCGTCAATACGAAGCTAGAAAATTTTTTTCAGGAATTTTTAAAGTTCGAATGTGACCCCGGTCAATTGAAATGTACGTTTTAAATTCAATATAATGATTTAAATGTAAATTTGACGAAAACTGATCGAGACGATCGAATCGGCTTACGCAACATATCCCATTGTGTTCGGAATGGGGGTAATTAGCTAGGGACGACAGTCGTTGGGTCTCGTTTGGTGTTTGGATTAAAAGTCAACTTTTGAAATTAAATATAATATAAAAATAATAAATAAATAAACCCCACACCCCCTTATTCTCTCCCTCCCTCCCCATTATTTCGGTCAACGCCCAAAAAAATCAAAACCCGATCCCTCTTCCGAAACCCCACATCGATCGCCGCCCCCCTTCCACGTCGTCGTCCAAACCCGGCCTCCACCCTGCGCCTTCTTCTTCCCCGCGCCTCCTCCTTTCCTCTCTACCCTCGCTTCTCGTTTTCCCCTTCCTCCTTCTGAAACGCGACACCGAAGAACGCGCCGCCCACCGCCTCTTCGACCTCCACCTCCTCTGAAGCCGCCGCGCCAGCGACTCCTCCCCTTCTGCTCAGCCTCCCTCTCTCCTCTGAACGATGGGACCCTCTCCCCCCTTCCTTCTTCGAAGCACCCAACGCCCTACAGCCCCGAATCAGCAGGTCCAAGCTCCGCAGCACCACTGCAGGCCATTCTCGATCGCCGCTTCAGCTCCAACGAAGCTACAGACCCTCTCCCTTTCTGGCGCGAGTTAACAGCGAAAAAACAAGGTGATTTAAATTAATTTAGTTTGTGTAATCAGTTAATGTGGATTATAAACTAATTTTTATACAAAGTGATTACAATAATGACATGATATTTGTTTGTAAACAAAAAGAATTGATTTTTATAAACAAAAAGAATTGATTTTTATAAACAAAAAGAATTGATTTTTATAAACACAAAGAATTGATTTTTATATACAAGAAAATATAATTTTGTATTGTAGAAAGATATGATTTTCCCTTGTAGAAAAATCGAATTTTTATCTATATAATAGCGGTGTAAAAATAGGTTTTTTATAAATATAGTAGCGGCATAAAATTCGATTTTTATATATTGAATAGCGAAGTAAAAATTCGATTTTTACATATGTAGAGAATACGGGCAACGAAGATGACAAAGATGTGATAACGATGAAGATTTCTATCAAAGAAGAGTCGAGATGGTTGGATAGCTATCGGTGAGAATTTCTCACCTTTCAATTTCTTTTTCTAGTTATATATATATATACTAGGATGCAGACGGTGCTTAGTAGCACCCGACACCCATCATCCACAGACCATGGATGGCTTGTTTGTTAAATTGTTTGGTTGTGTAGTTGGTTGGATTATTTGGTTGGAACTGAATTGTTTGGTGAAATGAAATTGATTTGATTGATGTGTGAATGGCGTGGGCCTTCACTAGACCGGGGATAAGGCTGGGCCTTGTCCCGTTTCTAGTATCGTGCCGTTATGCCGCCGAAATTTTCTAAAATAAATTAGAAAATAAAAATATCATTTTATTTAAAGAATGAACTGAATAGAAATTCATATGTTAAAATAAAATGTTTTATCGTTAAAAATATATAATTTTTAACGTGAATATGAATATAGTGAATGTGAATAAATAAATATTCATTTACAAACCGGATGGTTTGTTTATGTACACCTATTTGAAGGACATTGATTGGGACGATAAATTTTACACATCGCCCAACTGCACAAATAAAATATGTGTTTGATTGTTTGAAACCCCACACGGGTGTTGGGATGAAATTTGAAGTTCACTCATCCTGATTGATTAAATATGTCGATCGATTGATTGACAGGCTGTTATAAGCGTTAGATAACTATATTTGATGCTTATACAGTGTAGTGCACATTGGTTGATGGTTGATTATTTTTCAACGCTATTATATACGTGTGATGTATGAAAATCCACATAATTAATATTATATGGTGATTGATTGGGCCTCATTCCAATTTAGAAAATAAAGAATATTATAAAATAAAGGTTCATGTGTTGACAGTACTCATCCGTTGAGATTAGTCATGTGTTGAACGAAATATTTTGATAATAACAACTATTTTGAAAAAGAAATATTCGAAATAGAATATTTGAAAATAGAAATATATGAAGCCGTGTTGATTAGATTGACGCCATTTTGACGTGAACGATATTTATATCGATTTTATTCATTTTGAATTGAATCGATTAGAAAACGATTTCGAAATGAATTGAATAGAAAACGAATTTGGTTTGAATAGAAAACGAATTTTATTTCAATTGAATATATAACGAATTGAATCGAATCGAAAACCAATTTGAATTGAATCGAATAGAAAACGAATTTGGTTTGAATAGAAAACGAATTTTATTTCAATTGAATATATAACGAATTGAACCGAATAAAAAACCAATTTGAATTGAATTGAATAGAAAACAACTTTGAAATTGAATTGAATTGAAAATGAATTCAAATTGAATTGAAAGCGAATTGAAATGAATTCAAATTGAATTGAAATTTGAATTGAATAGAAATGAATTTTAAAACGAATTTATAAAGAAGAACTCATTTGTGCTTTGGATTGAAATGGAAGTTGAAATTGTTTTTGAAACGAATTTAAAACTATTTATATATTTCGTTTTAAAAAGAAATTAACGAAATATATATTATATATATTATATATATAATATAATGGCCCGAATAGAATGCGCCGCGCCGCGGCAGTTCGCGAATTTCGACCATTTATTTCAAACGGACATTACGGGAGATCCGACCGTCGGATTCTCCTAAAACCGGAACCGTTGGGTTCGTATCGAAAAGAGCTTTCTAACGAATGTGAGAAATTGGAATTCTAACGATTGGATTTGGAATTATGTCCAAATCAATTTTGAAAAAGGTCGCTGTAAGTGCAGTTCGATGGCCATTGATGGAAATCGACTGTACGGGCCTTGATAAAATTATTAAAAATAATAATAAATTGTGTAAAATCATAAGAAATGATTTGGGAAAAATTGGGATGAAAAACTCCATATTTGAAAAGAAAAAAATAGATTTTTATCGAAATGAACTAGTTTTGAACTAGAATAGTAATTTATTTATTTTTAAAATAAATAAATTGGATTTGAAATGGTTTTGAAAATAACCAGAACTTCCAATAATTGCATTGGAATGGATTTGAATTGAAATTGTCTTCGGAATATTTCGATGTTTGATTTCGTGATTATACAGATGTTGCTATGGAAATTTGAAAGATATAGATATATATACCGTTATTTCCAATACGATATCTGTTGGTCGTAGAATCTGATATTGAATATAAGCCGATATATTTTCTATTCAGAACCTTGTATTTAATATCAAATGTGATTTGTGTTTGTCGTGAATGGTGTCTTGATTAACACTGTTCTTGAACCCAGTTGAGAAAAGATTAAATTTTTTTATTTAGATTTAATGAAGTGTACCAATTAAATAATATTTAATTGGAATTGAATTGATATTGATTTTTGGGTTTATCGTGGACAGTGTTTTAAATAACACTCGTTCTTTAACCCGATAATTAATGGAAGGTGATTTTGGGTTTATCGTGAACCGTGTTTTAAATGACACTGATTCTTTAACCCAGTTAACGATTAAAACTAAGTGGAGTTTTAATGAATCTTTAATTAGATTGAAATGATCGAGAATGGAGTATCACCAGTTTTGCTCCAAGCGATAGTTAAATCTTTAATTAGATTTGAACGTGAAATGGTAATTGAATTTACCGATAACACAGTGGTGCTAAATATGAAGTATTACCAGTTTTACTTCATGGGATGAATAGGTTGGGATTGGGAAATTAAAAGAAATGATTACTTCGGTAAGGTTCGTTAATCTCGACTAGTTGAATCGAAATTCAAAAGTAGATTAAAGAATAAATTTTAATGATTTATCTTTGATAAAATTAATGGGAACCTTTCCCTATGAATGTGAAATTTAGAAACTAACTGTCGGTTAGCTAAGCAGAACGGTTTTCTGGATATTGATCTGATGTTGGTTTCGGCCTTCGGGGTTAATATTTGGGGAATTATTCTCTTGATTAATTTACAGTTAGTGACTAATGAATTGGAATGAGGCGTATGTTGTGTTTGTGTAACACTTATTTAAAATATACGCGAGTTATTCGGAAAGACCGGGTTTATCCCATTCTGAATAACTGATACGACGATAAGTCGAAGATGAAGACGGTGGTCGAAGACCAGAAGTCTTCACGTCGTTTGGGTGATTATTGATGATCTTGATTGGGCTGTACACCCAAGAAGATGGAAATAGTTGGTGATCGTCCAGACGTACTTGGAGATTAATGGATATGCGGGGTACTAGGTGCCTCCGGTTTCGTTCAGACCCAGAGCGAACTTGTAAATGGACTGTGTGTCTGACATTGGATTTTAGTCCGTGTGATTGATCTCTATTAAATATATATCTGTTTGGCGGCGGAGAATTTATTCTCTTGCTTAACACCCTTCTCTGAGACGTACGAGCTCAGGGGTTATATATTGATGGATATCAAACGCATGGAGTGAATTGACTGTGTGGCATGCCTAAGTGGCAATTGATCGAGGCTTCTGTTGAAAAGCAAATTCTTGTGGTGATGATCAAAGCATGGCCTTTGTGGCGTAGCTTTGTGTAACGTTTGCTTCGCGAGTTTCACACCCGGTATGAACCAAAAACGAGAGAAGGACCTCAGGGAGGGCATGCGTTTCTTTCTAGTTAGAAGTGGCGTCAGTGGTTTTACACGCCCTGACGAGTTTGACTTATGTGGTTGTTGCTGTTGCGAGGCGCCTCGGTTTGATCGGACGATCCGGGTCCGATGGAGTCATTTAGTTGGCTCACCTACGCCCCATAGGGCGGGGAAACGCATGTTCAGGCATTTTAATCCACATCGGTGGACCGGCCCTGACGATCCAAAGGCTTGACTGAGTACTTGCCTGAGGAGCGGGCTAGAGCGTCTCGAATCGGTGAGGATCTTGCCCCTAGCCTCGGTTCATACCATAAATGATAACCCAACTTCCAATACGTGACTTTGCGATTTTGATTGTATAACCTATATATGGCGACATAGTGGTATGGGGCATTCATGCCGCCTATGATTGATACTTATGATTTGAAGTTGTTTTATACACTATACACTTATAATAATATCAAATGATTTCTTTTAAACGTATCAAGCATTCTTGGCTATTACAAGGTAAAAACCCTATCCCCCGGCTTGCGTTGCATTGTGTGATAGGACCTGGGTCTTATAATAGCTTCATTTTTCTTTATTTAGCATTGCGCTGTTTGTTTTATGCACTGGTATTCTTGGGAGGAAACTCGTTCCGTGTTATACGGCGTGGTCCCTTGATTTACCAAACTTTAAAAACAAAGATTAATAACTGTTTTAGTTCTCACACCAGTCACATGACTGACCTAGAGTTTATTGTTTTGGCCTAAACTCTGGGTGCCCCTATTTTGACACGGGCAGCTAGTAGTTTTGGTTTTGCAGATTTATATTCACAGGATCCTGGTTTACAGCTGGAACGATATACGGAAAGCTTTGTATCCGTATATCTCCTTCTAGTTGTGTATTGTATTATTTTCCGCTGCAATGTATTTAAATGTAATTTAAATCTCTGCTATTTCTTTGTAATATTCATTTATACTCTGTATATTCTTGTAATCTGATGCATTGTTGTAATATACAATGAAATGTTCTTTTGTTTGCGTTCTGATTTTGTCGTGTTCTCAATTCTATCCGCTCTTTCTCATCTCTTCAGAGACCGGGGAAGTTCGGGTCGTTTCAACAATCAACAATCAAATTAATCATCCCATCAGATCAGTTCATATATGATAATATGAAAATAAATAATATCTTTGAGGAATCCCGTTGGATCCCCCCAACATTCTCTTCCCTGTAGTCAAAACGGTTATCTCAAAACAGATCATTCAATTCCATTTAACTAGAAATTTTTATAACAGTAAATAACAACTATTTAACATCAACAAGTGAACAAAACAATTCAAACAATTAAACACATTTATAAATAAACATGACCAATAAGGTAAGTTACCTTCATTGAGTCAAATCTTCAAAATAACGATTTGGTATTTCACTGAAATTAAACAGCGGTTTCATTTCATTAGTTAAATCGATAAATAAATATTAAACTAGCAAACAGTCAACCATTAGCAACCAAAACATACAAAATAAAAAACCAATTTATATAAAATATGAATGGGAAGAACTGAGTGAGTTTAACTCACTTTGATTTCATTTGGCGATCCAGTTCCATTAAATTAAACGAGTGTTTAATTTAACAATAGATTTCAACATTCTTCGGTTCAGTCCAAGTCAGTCTCTAGATGCAACGTTCAACAATGCAGTCCTAATGTGGTTTATTTGGCTTAATTATGTTAGAGAAGGTAATAGTTATACCATTTTAGATATATATATATATATACCATTTTAAATAACCAGTGATTTCTTTAAAATAATTATTACTTAATCTTGTTTGCTCAAGATTAAGGGCGATCCAATCCTGTCCAGCACCTTACGTTTCTGATGTTCACTGCTACTTCTGTTCATAACATAAAAGAAATGCACGTCTTAGTATATGATTTTAATTTAATTATTTAATTAATAGTTATTTTTAAACCAATTTGTCTAATTACTTTCATAATAGTACAGGCCAACTTTGACTCCTTTTTCATATGTTGCTTCACCCAACACATATCATTCTGCACCAATTTACCTGAGCATGATTTCAATTTATAATTATATATGCTTTTAACATAATAATTGACCTTCTAATGTTATAATTAATAACTATAATTATTTTTTAAATCCAGTTTTCTAGGCTAATAATTTCCTTCTGCATTTCATTATCTTGCTCAAGCTTCAGCATGCATGTCTTAGATCTTGTCCAACGAGCACCTATAGAAGATATAAGGGATAATTAAATTTCTTAATTATATAAATTAACTAACGTTATTTTTTACTTAACCAATAATTAGGTCCGACGCATCTTCCATTTCCTGAACCCCGAAATTCCTGTTACTCTCCTTATCCCCTTTCGCTTGTGATACCTCGACACGCACAAACCTGTTCCACGCAAGATCCAAATAAGTCACGTTTTAATTAATTACTCTTACTTAATTTTAAATAGTACCAATTACTTTGAATAACTAAAAAAGGTTGATTCTAAGTTGTAACACCCCACATCCGTTAGTGTCACTCACAAAGGGAATGCACTAAGTTCTGTGGCACATTTAGGGTAAAAATGCAGATAAATTACAAGACAGACAAAAATTAAACAGCGGAAAATAAAACTTTGCTTTATTGATAAAATAGTTTGTACAAAGATTTCTTTACAATATCAGAGTGTCATCTGTCTTACAAAATAAAGAAGCATAAAACAACATTTATATTTCCCCAAATTTTAGCAAGAGCCAGCCATAGCATCTGATAAGAGAATCCAAGCAAACTTCGACAAATCTTCAAGCTGGGAAAGAGTGACAGTCCAACTTGACCTGAACTATACTACCCCCTCCTCTACTACCTGGGGGGGGGGGGGAACGGAAGAAAAGAAGACAAAAGAAAAATAGAGTCAGACATAAAGCCTGAGTAAATTCAGTAACTTCTAGCATGTGAACATGGAAAACAAAACGACATGAATTAACTGAATACAAGATTACACCATGACGATAGGGTCAACAAGATTAGACAAGGTAGTCACAAGATATGCAAAGATAAACTGGATACGCTCTAATACTTTCGCCGCTTCGCTATTTCCTTGTTATACTGGTTTCTATATCTCTGCACCGCCTATCTAGTGTCCTATCTAGTAACGATAACGTGATCCCAATCCTGTATTTTCCATTGCCTTCCGGCATACATTCATTATTTATTACCTAGATCAAATCTAGGGTTTTCTATCAAGTGCTTTCTAGATTTAACTAGAGTTTTACGCTATCTGCTGAACGCTTCTCGAGTTCAGGGTTTATGCCACCTAGTCCAACTAGGGATTACGCTACCTGTCGAACGATGCCCCCAAGTCTAGGACACACCGCCTAGAGTGGTATATGTTCCTATACTTCCCCACGCATGTATTGCGAATCATTATCGCTTGTCTAGATGCACATGTCCTGTAATGTGCGGTCCGAGTCCTATGACAGAGCAAATCAAGGAATACAGAACTCGGTCGGGAGCTTTCAGATATCTACCGATGCAGATGCTAAGGTCTTTTTTTATTCCGGTGATTATGGTCCCACTTGACCCCTCCCTCAACTAATGAAAGGCATACCTTGTAAAATGAGAACTATACGCCGGCCCCCGGTGCCCCACTATCCTATGGCCATCCGTAACCATAACTAGATAGCAAGTATATGGTCTTTTGGAGTTCTCCGCCTTTCCGCTTCACGTATCTTGACTGACTCGAGATGGATGGTAGACGACGAGTTGCTATCACAGGGCTACCGTTTGCTCGCCGAATCACGCTGGTCCATCCTAGTCTTTAGGTTGCCATGTATTGCAACCAAGGCATACCCCTGGTTCTTCTACGCAGACCTTAACCTTTGTGGGCCCAGGCGGATCATCTGCAGCCTCACAGAGGGATACTAAGAGCACCCTCACGTCCCCTCGAAGCCTCGGGCTTCGTAACCCAATTCGTTGGAGCCTTCTCTCTATTCAGATGGACATTCGCTCCTTCCCATGTTATACTAAGAATTACTACTTAGTTCCCTTTCCCGTCAATTTGGATTGGTTAAGTGTCATTAGTCAATTCAAGCCAACTTAACCCTCTTCATTCATTCTGTTATACTGGTTAAGTGTTATCAGTAATTCATGTTGACTTTACCCCACCACAAACCAAATTATATTGGTTAAGTATTTCTTATTACTTAACCTTACCCATTCACCCTGTATTGATTCAGTGTTCCTTTTTAACTTAACCTTGCCCGTCTATTTTAACTAACCTGTTATTAACGGTTAAGTATTATCCCTTCATGATTTAGACTTAACCCTATTCCTTTATCAAAATCTGATGGTTAAGTGTTCAAGTTTACTTAACCCTACGGTCTAGCCCAGCTAACATATCAAATTGGCTAAGTGTATTAAATCTTACTTAACCCCAACCTCTAGCCTAGTTAACATGTAAATTTGGCTAAGTGTATTAACTTTACTTAACCCCTACAAGTCTCGTTTTGCTACCTTGAGTTTGGTTAAGTGTCTCTATGGACTTAGCCCTCCCATTCTAGCTTAACTGTGTTAAGTTGGTTAAGTGTTCTCATGGACTTAACCCCCCTTTCTAGCTTAACTGTGTTAAGTTGGTTAAGTGTTCCTATGGACTTAACCCTCCCATTCTAGCTTAACTATATGAACCTAACCCCGCCTACTAGTCTTGTTATCATGTTGAGTTGGTTAAGTGTCTTAGTTAACTTAACCATAGCATTCTTGTTCTAGCTTTAACTAAATAAATTAAAGCCACGACCACTCACATTAGACAGATATTGTTGCGATTACTGGATGTGCCGGTTGGTTCCGGGCAGGTTTACATCGCAACTCAGTCTAACCGCGGGTTAGGCCTATTCATGTTTTCTAGTTCAAAGGGTTTTGATTAATTTTCAAATCAGGTTTTGAAAATAACCATCCCGTCCGTCGGATCAGTTAGGGATAGCCAGGGAGAGCAGGAAACTTGTATTTTCCAAACCCAAGCCTAGACACTATCCTCTCTGTCACCCTAGAACTTTCTGGTGTTTCATTAAAAGAGATGTCGTTAATAAATCTTTAATTTGTCTAGATTAATATTTCCTCATTTAGGACAAATTCTATAAGTAAATTAATCCTAATTTACTTATTTCCCAGTTTCTCTTTTAATGTAAATTGTCAACATTTATTCTTACGGCCCATTTTCCCCTCTATATCATGTTTATGCTTTTTGGTATGTAAACCATACCAAATGAAGCGCCACTAACCATGATTCTGCTAATCCTGACAATTACCCCCAATTATGGCCAATTTCAAGTTTATGCCAATATACTTATCGAGCCAAATTAGCTAATCCAATTCTGATTAACATTCTAATTCACGTCAAACTAGACTTATTACTCTAGTTCACTATTCATGTAAATACTAGATTTACACGTCAATACAAGATTCAAATTACACATCTTATAATTCATGTCAAATTTATCCAATTTGCATTTCTATGAACATGCCATAATACATGTTCCCAATTTATGCCAATTTCCAAGTTAAACTACGTTTTAGTAAATTTCGTATTTTGCCCCAAATCGCATTCCCATCGTTCGTAAAATCGTGTTTCAATCTAGATTCTAGATTCGTAGCAAATAGGGAATGAACCAAAGATTGCTATGAAAAGGATAGATATAACAACTGGCATAAAATGGTTTTGAATAACGACGTAGGTTTAAGAACATGGGTAGACCTAACTAAATAGGTAAATTCCCAAGGTCTAAAACCAAGAATAGACAGAGTAGAGACAGAGGTTCAAGAACATGGGTAGACCTAACTTAATAGGTAAATTCCCAAGGTCTAAAACCAAAGATAACCAAGAATAAACTGAATAGAAAGTCAGGCCTAGATCCAAAATAAACAACATGGTTTTATAACTACAATGTCATGGGCATAAATAATAATCTTATATTCATAGTCATAGGCAATAATCCTCACAGTTCAATGAGTCACAGTCTTAGGCGATGTTCATAGTCAAAGGCAATAGTCCTCACAGTTCAATGAATCACAGTCTTAGGCGATGTTCATAGTCATAGGCAACGTTCATAGTCATAGGAAATATTAATAGTCATAGGCAATATTTTATGTCCCAAAATCAAAGGCTTATGTTCATAGTTCCCAGGCATATGGTTCCAAAGTCCATAGTTTCACCGTCACTGTCTCATTTGTAATGATACGGATTTCGCCCGGACCTAATTGATGGCTAAATCGACAAGGACCGTTCAAAACCCGGATGCGCTAACTTTGGGCATACAACACATCAGAACAAATAACAGAAGACTTTTATAAACATCATAATAATGTTACATCAGAGTACAGAATATCAGAGTACATCGACTATAATAATACAACGGAAGCTAATTTTACAACAAATTTAATACAGTGCACAGCGGAAAACAAATAAACTAACACAGCGGAAGACTGTCAATGCCTGGACACAGCTGAAAGCTTCAATCCAGAATCCTGCTCAATATATCTGCAAAATAAAACTACTCGACTGCCCGTGTGGAAAATAGGGGCACCCGAGTTTGCAAGAAAAAAAGCAAACTACGAGTCAGTCATGGGACTGGTGTGAGAACTCAAAAACAGTTGTTAACTTTGTTCAAAATAATGCAAATCACGAGACCACGCCACTTTCGCGGAACGGGTTTACCCCCATGAAAGCCAGTGTATAAACAACAATCAATATAGAATATGGATCTACTATGCATCAATCAACATGCAATATCCCAACTTACCCATTTAGATTAACCACGACACTTAGATTTTCCAAATCCAATTCATTTTACAGAAAATATTCCTTTGGACTTCATTCCCGATTCTATTTCAAATCATTTGAAATACATATCTATCTTTCATAATAAAGTAGATTTCACTTCGGGATCTCAAATCAAATCATTTGGAAATATGAATTCCAAAACATAACAATGCATACAAACAAGTATGCAACCAAATATCGAGCTCCCCATAGACAAGGCAAAGGGTACGCACCTAGCACTCGATATATATAAATGTGCACCTACCCTACAAAGGAGCAGGCTACACTGACGATGCAGCACCCCACACACAGTGGAAATACATACACCGCCCTCTCACCCATACTTTTAGTCGTCCGGGTTACCAGAATCTTTAGCCACATACTAAATCATTTCGTATCCCGAAGTAGGGAAATCATTTCACAACATAATAATCACAAGTACTTTCAAAATATAGTACTTCACATCAGCAATTCACACATATGATCAGTCATTATTAATTACATAACCTTTGAGCTCGTACGTCTCAAAGAAGGGTGTTAAGCCAGAGAATAAATTCTCCAACCACCAAACAGATATGTTATCAATAGCATCTGATCGAATACGCGAGGACCACAACGTAACACATAATAAATTTCGAAATCATTTCGACAATAGCAGGTTTAGGCCTCGAAATCCTTTCTGTTTTATAAAACATTTTATAAAACATTCCCTGTCCAAAATCGGGAATTCTTTCTTTTCACTTAAGAAAATCACCTTTCAAAATCATTCATTATATTTTGAAATAAACTCAACAACATCGCTAACACCACATAGTCAAATCGTGAAGTGTTTCACAAGGTGTTAGCACACAGATATTTCTACCCAACCCAATGCTAAATGTAAAAACATGTTCTGCTCATAAACTGGTCGAGCACCATCCAAACAATCAATCAATCAATTGCAATCTGACATTAAATATAAGGTTTTGAATAGAGATAGTATCGACTTATATTCAACATCAAATCCTGAAACCAACAGGTATCATAACGGGAATAATGATATCGATATCTTTCAAATTCCCATCACAATATCCGTATAATCACGAAACCCAATGTAGAAATATCCGAAGATAATCTCCATTCAAATCCATTCCAATCCATACGTTGGAAAAACATTCCATTCTATCAGTTATTCTAGTTATAAACTAGTTCATTTTGATAAAAATACATTTTTATCTTTACAAACATGGAATTTTTCATTTCAATTCTTTCAAATTCATATATTATGATTTTACACAATTTTTCTCTATTTTTAATCATTTTATCAAGGCCAATTCAGTCGATTTCCATAAACGGTCATCGAACTGCACTTACAGCGACCTTTTCCAAATTTGATTTGGACATATCTCCAAATCTAACCGTTAGATTTCGAATCTCTTATATTCATTGGAAAGTTCTTTTCGATACGAACCCAACGGTTCCGGTTTTAGGAGAATCCGACGGTCGGATCTCCCGCAAAGTCAATGCGAAATCAATGGTCGAAATTCGCGAACGGCCGCGGCGCGGCGCGTTCTATTCAGGCCATTATATAATGTATATAATATATATAATATATATTTCGTCGATTTCTATTTATAAACCGTATTTTATAGACGTTATAAATTCGTTTGAAAACGATTCCAATTTCTATTCTGGCTCATATTCTTCAACTTTTCAGTTTCTAAGAACTTTCTAACTTTTCAGAAATTTGGCTAACACCCTAAATTTCTGAAAAATTTCGCCATAACCTCCCCTGCACAGGGAGCATCGAGGAATTTCAAATAGCTTCCCCGGTCCTTCTAATCTCAAAAAGAAAAAGAAAAAGCCAAGCGGCAAGCCAATGTGCTCATAGAATCATCATACCCAAGCAAAACAGTAAATGTGTACCTATTTGTCGGGCATACAATTTTATTCCTCTTCTATAGCCTCCTTGCTATGACCTGTGCAATACATACATATATATATATATATGCATGTATATATGTGCAATTCAAATCAATTTTCAATTCAGTTCCATATTTGATTCGGTTCGGTTTAATTTTAACCTTTCATTCCAATGTCGCATATATAAGCTGAAAATCATATCATTAGCTAACTAACGAATATTTCATTCCATCACGATTTTATATATCCATATATAGTTCATAAATCGTATTTTTACCCAACTGGTGAATATTCAAAACGTGTCTATTCTATATAGCTCCTACACGTGTTAAAAATGTTATTTTTAACAATCCAATATTTAATTCAGCATACGGTTATTTTTAACACTTCATATTCATGTTAAAAATATTATTTTTATCGTTCAAAGAATTTATTCAACACATGAATATTTATTTTATTTCAACACATGAATATATATTTTATTTCAACACATGAATATATATTTTATTTCAACACATGAATATATATTTTATTTCAACACATGAATATTTTCTATACTTCATTCAAGTGATAAAAATGTAATTTTTATCGTTTTCATATTTTATTCAACACATGAGTATTTTTAGCAGTTCATATATACGATCAAAATGTGATTGTTATCGTTCTAACTTTTTATTCACCAAACCAATATTCAACCAATCACACAATTCAACCAACTGATCAAACCAAACAAGCAAGGTTTCAAACAATGGTGTCGGGAGTTTCTAAGAAACTCCGTCAGCATCCTAAAATATATTTTACAGTAAAATAAAATTGAGTGAGAGAGAGTTCTCACATTTAGGATCCACTTCGCCATTCTTTGATTGTCAATCTCTTATTTTATCCATCGCATATATAATCTGAAAATCATATCTTTATCGAATCAAAAGCTATTTCATAGAATGATTATTTTACTAATAACATACATAAGTTAAAAATCACATTTTTAACTTGTTATTTTCTATGTGAAAATTATATTTCTACAACGCTGCTTCTATTTTAAAAACAATATAAAATTTATTTTGTAAACAATGCTCTTTCAATTCTAAAACAAGGTATAATTTTATTTCTAAAACAAGAATTGATTTTTATCTCTAAAACAAGAATTGATTTTTATCAATGGATTATATAATAAAAAAACTGATAAAAAAATGCTATTAGGTTTAAATAGAGAAAATCACCTTCCTCGTCACGTTCTGAAACAGCCGAAACCCAATTCCAGTTTTAGGGTTCAAATTCGCAACCACTTCGAAGCTTCGGATGACGATCAGACCCACCCACCACGTTCGCCCCCCCCCCCCCCGGCCTCTCCCTCTGGCCGGCGGTGTAGTGAACTCGCCCCCTATTATCACCATAAATGGCATGCGCACGGCTGACAGTTGGGGCTCGAGATCGGTCACCTGGAGACGCAGTAGTCCATCTCGACCGTTCAAGTTGTTGAGCACCATTAGCTCGACATTTTTCCTCCTAGAAGCGGGTCTAAATACGGCGAGGTGAGGGAGATCGGCTGAGTTGATTTTGGGAGCACGAGGGCCATCATTTTAGAATATGACGGCGGCTAGGGTTTATGAGGGCTAAGCTCCTGAAAATTAATATATATAATATTTATTTTAATGTTATTTAATTCCCTTTATTTTTGTATTACGTTTGAACCCCAAATGAATCCTAACGACTGCCGCCCCTAGCCAAATACCCCCATTTTGAACACAATGGAATATGTTTCGTTAGCCGACTCGACTGTTACAGTCAGTTATTCTTCAAATTAAAGTATAAAACATATAATTTTCAAATTTGAACGTACATTTTAATTTGTCGGGGCCACAAACTGATTCGAAAAATTCTAGAAAAATAAATCTGGCTATGTGGGGACGATACGGTCTCAACAAAACTGATTTCGTCGAATTCTGAGACCGTTTGAAAAAATGCCTTTTCAGGTCGATCAGAATTGACTAAAACTGTTCAAACACGTTTTCTTCTTCCACGCTCACATACGGATCCCAAAAATTATGAAATTTTAAACTTAGCAATAATTTGACGTCCCGGACCCAACAAAAGTGGTTTCGTCGAAAACGGAGGTCGTTTGCAAAATGTCTATTTTTAAGGGCCTGAATTCCATAGCGACTATTCAGAATTTTCAACTGGACATATCTTTTGATTCCCGCTATGAAATCTTGATTTTTCGGATTCGTTGGAAAGATATTATCAATTAGATCCTAATGTTTTTGGTTTCACTAAAATCCGGATTGTTTTGCACCCGGTGTGTTCAATTGAAGTTTGAAATCGAATTATCGAACTACCGCGCCATTTTCAATTCTATTTATAATTATATATAAATATTTATATTCTAACGACGGCGTATATAATATATACGTTCTAATTATATTTAAAATAAATTTCTCGTCGGTATTATTTAAAATAATCTATTTTAAATATCCAAAATTCGCTAAAATTGCCAAAATGAAAATTTTAAACTGGCCCAGATTTTCGGGTTATTACAATCTCCCCCACTTAAAACTTTTCGTCCCCGAAAAGGAACAAAGTTGAAAGTGGTTTGATTAATCAACTCTACGTTCGATCTGGCTTCCATTCTCCAACTTTTCATCCTCGAAAAGGAAAGAAGCCAAAAGTTGTTTTCTAACCAACTCAACTTTCATTCTTCAACTCATTCTAGGGCATTACTAACCCCATCTCTAATGAGTCACTCATTCTAGAATACTACTGATTCTATCTCTAATGAGTTTTCATATTGGATATTACTAATCCAACCTCTGATGAGTCTACTATTCAGTTCTAACGACTTGTACCCCAAAGATTTGAGTTAACCAAAGCCCTGATACCAGTTGTAACGATACCGATTTCGCCCGGACCTAATCGATGGCTAAATCGACCAAGACCGTTCAAAACCCGGATGTGCTAACTTTGGGCATACAGCACATCAGAACAAATAACAGAAGACTTTTATAAACATCATAATATTGTTACATCAGAGTACAGAATATCAGAGTACATCAACTATAATAATACAGCGGAAGCTAATTTTACAACAAATTTAATACAGTGCACAGCGAAAAACAAATAAACTAACACAGCGGAAGACTGTCAATGCCTGGACACAGCTGAAAGCTTCAATCCAGAATCCTGCTCAATATATCTGCAAAATAAAACTACTCGACTGCCCGTGTGGAAAATAGGGGCACCCGAGTTTGCAAGAAAAAAGCAAACTACGAGTCAGTCATGGGACTGGTGTGAGAACTCAAAAACAGTTGTTAACTTTGTTCAAAATAATGCAAATCGCGGGACCACGCCACTTTCGCGGAACGGGTTTACCCCCATGAAAGCCAGTGTATAAACAATAATCAATATAGAATATGGATCTACTATGCGTCAATCAACATGCAATATCCCAATCTACCCATTTAGATTAACCACCACACTTAGATTTTCCAAATCCAATTCATTTTACAGAAATTATTCCTTTGGACTTCATTCCCGATTCTATTTCAAATCATTTGAAATACATATCTATCTTTCATAATAAAGTAGATTTCACTTCGGGATCTCAAATCAAATCATTTGGAAATATGAATTCCAAAACATAACAATGCATACAAACAAGTATGCAACCAAATATCGGGCTCCCCATAGACAAGGCAAAGGGTACGCACCTAGCACTCGATATATATAAATGTGCACCTACCCCCATAAAGGAGCAGGCTACACTGACGATGCAGCACCACACACACAGTGGAAATACATACACCGCCCTCTCACCCATACTTTTAGTCGTCCGGGTTACCAGAATCTTTAGCCACATACTAAATCATTTCGTATCCCGAAGTAGGGAAATCATTTCACAACATAATAATCACAAGTACTTTCAAAATATAGTACTTTACATCAGCAATTCACACATATGATCAGTCACTATTAATTACACAACCTTTGAGCTCGTACATCTCAAAGAAGGGTGTTAAGCCAGAGAATAAATTCTCCATCCACCAAACAGATATGTTATCAATAGCATCTGATCGAATACGCGAGTACCACAATGTAACACATAATAAATTTCGAAATCATTTCGACAATATCAGGTTTAGGCCTCGAAATCCTTTCTGTTTTATAAAACATTTTATAAAACATTCCCTGTCCAAAATCGGGAATTCTTTCTTTTCACTTAAGAAAATCACCTTTCAAAATCATTCATTATATTTTGAAATAAACTCAACAACATCGCTAACACTACATAGTCAAATCGTGAAGTGTTTCACAAGGTGTTAGCACACAGATATTTCTACCCAACCCAGTGCTAAATGTAAAAAACATGTTCTGCTCATAAACTGGTCGAGCACTATCCAAACAAACAATCAATCAATCGCAATCTGACATTAAATATAAGGTTTTGAATAAAGATAGTATCGACTTATATTCAACATCAAATCCTGAAACCAACAGGTATCATAACGGGAATAACGATATCGATATCTTTCAAATTCCCATCACAATATCCGTATAATCACGGAACCCAATGTAGAAATATCCGAAGATAATCTCCATTCAAATCCATTCCAATCCATACGTTGGAAAAACATTCCATTCTATTAGTTATTCTAGTTATAAACTAGTTCATTTCGATAAAAATACATTTTTATCTTTACAAACATGGAATTTTTCATTTCAATTCTTTCAAATTCATATATTATGATTTTACATAATTTTTCTCTATTTTTAATCATTTTATCAATGCCAATTCAGTCGATTTCCATAAACGGTCATCGAACTGCACTTACAGCGACCTTTTCCAAATTTGATTTGGACATATCTCCAAATATGACCGTTAGATTTCGAATCTCTTATATTCGTTGGAAAGTTCTTTTCGAAACGAACCCAACGGTTCCGGTTTTAGGAGAATCCGACGGTCGGATCTCCCGCAAAGTCAATGCGAAATCAATTGTCGAAATTCGCGAACGGCCGCGGCGCGGCGCGTTCTATTCAGGCCATTATATTATGTATATAATATATATAATATATATTTCGTCGATTTCTATTTATAAACCGTATTTTATAGACGTTACAAATTCGTTTGAAAACGATTCCAATTTCTATTCTGGCTCATGTTCTTCAACTTTTCAGTTTCTAAGAACTTTCTAACTTTTCAGAAATTTGGCTAACACCCTAAATTTCTGAAAAATTTCGCCATAACCTCCCCTGCACCGGGAGCATCGAGGAATTTCATATAGCTTTCCCGGTCCTTCTAATCTCAAAAAGAAAAAGAAAAAGCCAAGCGGCTAGCCAATCGGCTCATAGAATCATTATACCCAAGCAAAACAGTAAATGTGTACCTATTTGTCGGGCATACAATTTTATTCCTCTTCTATAGCCTCCTTGCTATGACCTGTGCAATGCATATATATATATATATATATATATATGCATGTATATATGTGCAATTCAAATCAATTTTCAATTCAGTTCCATATTTGATTCGGTTCGGTTTAATTTTAACCTTTCATTCCAATGTCGCATATATAAGCTGAAAATCATATCATTAGCTAACTAACGAATATTTCATTCCATCACGATTTTATATATCCATATATAGTTCATAAATCGTATTTTTACCCAACTGGTGAATATTCAAAACGTGTCTATTCTATATAGCTCCTACACGTGTTAAAAATGTTATTTTTAACAATCCAATATTTAATTCAGCATACGGTTATTTTTAACACTTCATATTCATGTTAAAAATATTATTTTTATCGTTCAAAGAATTTATTCAACACATGAATATTTATTTTATTTCAACACATGAATATATATTTTATTTCAACACACGAATATATATTTTATTTCAACACATGAATATATATTTTATTTCAACACATGAATATTTTCTATACTTCATTCAAGTGATAAAAATGTAATTTTTATCGTTTTCATATTTTATTCAACACATGAATATTTTTAGCAGTTCATATATACGATCAAAATGTGATTTTTATCGTTCTAACTTTTTATTCACCAAACCAATATTCAACCAATCACACAATTCAACCAACTGATCAAACCAAACAAGCAAGGTTTCAAACAATGGTGTCGGGAGTTTCTAAGAAACTCCGTCATCATCCTAAAATATATTTTACAGTAAAATAAAATTGAGTGAGAGAGAGTTCTCACATTTAGGATCCACTTCGCCATTCTTTGATTGTCAATCTCTTATTTTATCCATCGCATATATAATCTGAAAATCATATCTTTATCGAATCAAAAGCTATTTCATAGTATGATTATTTTACTAATAACATACATAAGTTAAAAATCACATTTTTAACTTGTTATTTTCTATGTGAATATTATATTTCTACAACGCTGCTTCTATTTTAAAAACAATATAAAATTTATTTGTAAACAATGCTCTTTCAATTCTAAAACAAGGTATAATTTTATTTCTAAAACAAGAATTGATTTTTATCTCTAAAACAAGAATTGATTTTTATCAATGGATTATATAATAAAAAAACTGATAAAAAAGGCTATTATGTTTAAATAGAGAAAATCACCTTCCTCGTCACGTTCTGAAACAGCCGAAACCCAATTCCAGTTTTAGGGTTCAAATTCGCAACCACTTCGAAGCTTCGGATGACGACCAGACCCACCCACCACGTTCGCCCCCCACCCCCGGCCTCTCCCTCTGGCCGGCGGCGCAGTGAACTCGCCCCCCTATTATCGCCATAAATGGCATGCGCACGGCTGACAGTTGGGGCTCGAGATCGGTCACCTGGAGACGCAGTAGTCCATCTCGACCGTTCAAGTTGTTGAGCACCATTAGCTCGACATTTTTCCTCCTAGAAGTGGGTCTAAATACGGCGACGTGAGGGAGATCGGCTGAGTTGATTTTGGGAGCACGAGGGCCATCATTTTAGAATATGACGGCGGCTAGGGTTTATGAGGGCTAAGCTCCTGAAAATTAATATATATAATATTTATTTTAATGTTATTTAATTCCCTTTATTTCCGTATTACGTTTGAACCCCAAATGAATCCTAACGACTGCCGCCCCTAGCCAAATACCCCCATTTTGAACACAATGGAATATGTTTCATTAGCCGATTCGACTGTTACAGTCAGTTATTCTTCAAATTAAAGTATAAAACATTTAATTTTCAAATTTGAACGTACATTTTAATTTGTTGGGGCCACAAACTAATTCGAAAAATTCCAGAAAATTAAATCTGGCTATGTGGGGACGATACAGTCTCAACAAAACTGATTTCGTCGAATTCTGAGACCGTTTGAAAAAATGCCTTTTTCAGGTCGATCAGAATTGACTGAAACTGTTCAAACACATTTTCTTCTTCCACACTCACATACGGATCCCAAAAATTATGAAATTTTAAACTTAGCAATAATTTGATGTCCCAGACCCAACAAAAGTGGTTTCGTCAAAAACGGAGGTCGTTTGCAAAATGTCTATTTTTAAGGGCCTGAATTCCATAGCGACTATTCAGAATTTTCAACTGGACATATCTTTTGATTCCCGCTATGAAATCTTGATTTTTTGGATTCGTTGGAAAGATATTATCAATTAGATCCTAATGTTTTTGGTTTCACTAATATCCGGATTGTTTTGCACCCGGTGTGTTCAATTGAAGTTTGAAATCGAATTATCGAACTAACGCGCCAATTTCAATTCTATTTATAATTATATATAAATATTTATATTCTAACGACGGCGTATATAATATATACGTTCTAATTATATTTAAAATAAATTTCTCGTCGATATTATTTAAAATAATCTATTTTTAATATCCAAAATTCGCTAAAATTGCCAAAATAAAAATTTTAAACTGGCCCAGATTTTCGGGTTATTACATTATTGGTCATCGAATAACAGCAGTTCTTAGTTAGGTCCAAAGGTACAAGCACTGATTCAAGAAGAAAGATTAGGCATAGTCTTTTATCCCTTTAATTTCATGTCGTGAATAAAAGCAAAACGTTCAAATCTAAAAATAACTGACTTACAGAGATTAGATTAGAATAGAAAGGAGGCTTTGCTATGATTCGTAGAAGATCATTCGTTGAAGTCGTTTGAACCTCCTTTTGAATCCTACCTTGAATCTCTTCTTCTTGAAAATCTTTTGAGCAACATCTCCTCATCTTGTTTTATTTTATATATATTATTTATTTATTTATATATTTTAGAGGAGGAGAAGAAGCCATGTCTAACTAGAATCTTCGCAACATAAGGGTAGAAAAAGAATTGTGAATAGAGAAGAAGACCAGGGCTGCTTATATAGTGCTAGGCGGACGAACCTGGTCAGAAAACGTGACCAAATACAGCAGAATGAACCAGCTACAGAAAGCAAGAAAAAGCGGGCAGGTCGACACCCGTGTCGTTTGGGCAGTCGACACGAGGGGATACCCCTGTCGACTTGACCTGGGCGGGAATTTTCCCGCCCTGCCCCCTATGCGTTTGAATTTCGAATTTAACTCTATTTTAAACTGTTTTGAACTTGGAATTTTCTGAAAACTTTGACGGGCCATATCTTGGTCATACGGACTCCGATTTTCGAAAACTCGGTCTCTATTTCGTGTACTTTTCCGAGACGAACGCAATGGCGCAGCCCTTTTCCCTTGATTTTGATTTTAACTTTTAATTCTTCCTTGATTTGCGAACCTTAGGGTTACAGAATTACGGGGTGTTACATAAGTGCTCCCGTCTTCTTCATATTTGGTTTCTCCAGGCAACCGATGCTTCACCTTATTCTACTAACAAACCTGTAACCATATGGATTTCGTTCGGACCTAATCGATCGCAAAATCGACCAAGACCAGTCGAATTCTGCATACGCTAACTCTGGGCATACAACACATCAGAAAAAATAACAGAAGACTTCTATAAACATCATAATAATGTTACATCATAGTACAGAATATGTCAGAGTACATCGAAATATAATTCTACAACAGAAGATTGATTTAAAATAAATTTAATACATTGCAGCGGAACCAATAAACTAACACAGCGGAAGACTATCAATGCTCTGGACATAGCTTTAAGCTTTAATACAGAAACCCGCTCAATAAATAAATATCTGCAAAACAAACCACTTGCTTGCCTGTGTGGAAATAGGGGCACCCGAGTTTGCAAGTGAAACAAACTACAAGTCAGTCATGGAACTGGCATGAGAAATCTTATTTAACTTATTTAATAATAAGGCTAATTACAGGACCACGCCGCTAACGCGGAATGGGTTTGCTCCATTGGATTGCCAATGCATAACTAAAGTAAATCTTCTAAACAATGCAATGCTTTTCAGAAAAATGAAGCCGTTATAAGACTCAGGTCCCATCACACAATGCAACGCAAGCCGGAGGATAGAGTTTTACCTTATAATGGCCATATGCTTGATACGTATAAAACAAAATCATTTAATATTATTACTAGTGTCTAGTCAGTTTAAAACACTTTTCAATATAAATGTATCAATCCTAGATGGCATAACTGCCATATACTATGTCGCCATATATAGGTTTACAATCAAATCTGTAATTTCGTATTGGAAATTGGGTTTCTTGTAACACCCCGAAAATTCTATAACTGTGAAATTAACAAATTAAAGTATAATTAATTTGAAATCAAAGAACTAAGGGAAACGGGATAAGCCATTGCGTTCGTCTCGGAAAAATACGCGAAATAGAGTCCGAGTTTTCGAAAAACGGAGTCCGTATGAAGAAGATATGGCCTTCGGAAGTTTGAGAATCAAGTTTAAATTCAAACAGAATAAAATAATTAAAAATCGGGCCCAATGGGCCAGGGCGGATAAACACCCGCCTAGGCCACCCAGGTCGACTGGGCTGTCGACCTGGGCTACCCATGTCGACAGGGCTGTCGACAGCCCTGTCGACAGGGGTGTCGACCTGGTCGAGCCCAGCCAACCTGGCTGGCCAGGTCTGTGTTTGGCCGATTTTCTGTGGTCTGCTTTGTCATTAGGGCTAGGTGGCAGGCTCTAATTGGTCTCTCTATCGAATGAATGGCTACGATCAATCCAGGCAACATCAATGGTCCTAATCAGTTCCTAACCTCTATATAAACAACCCTAGACTAAACCCTAATCTATTCATTCAAAAATAAGAACATAGCCGCCATGTTGCTGAGGAACGACTAGGAGTAGCCACCAAATTGGAGAGAGGATTAGGAGGAAGATTCTAAAGCTTAAAGCAACCTAAACAAATCAATTCAACAAAGGAATTTGCGTCTTCAATCCCTAAACTAGAGAATTCATCACACCATTGTAAGTAGAGTATTACTTTGGTATGAATAAACAATTGTGTTGGTTTGTATGCTTGAATTGTGGCAATAAAGTTATTCATATTTTTGCGTTCTTATCAATTTGAAATATTATATACGTTTGGATATTCTTGAATTATGTTATTCATGTTATAAAGAACTACATGCGGTAGTTCTATGCAAGTATACGTTTGGAATATTTCGCAAATTATGTAATCCATGTTGAAGCTACATGTATGTAGTTGATTTAAATTTATGCAAGTTTGGGGTTTTGCTACTATGCCATCATGATGTATATTTTTGTGCATAAATCATTTTGTAAGTAATTAGAACAAGTTTGGTTATTATAATCCATAGGAAATTATGTTGAGAATTTGGCATCATGTATTAAGCCATGCTTTTGTACTAGAAAACCTATTTGCAAACTTATGAATATGGCTAGGCTATGAATGATATTTGGCATAATTGAAATCCATGATTAAGTCTATCTTGTTTACAAGAATTATATGATGACATATGTGGTACATGGCTAGGTTAGGTTCAAAAAGTCCCTTTTGTAAGTTTACATGACTAAAGTAAGAATCATGATTTCATGTTAGAAATATTTATGCCATGAACAAATTTAACTATACTTATGCCATGCTTATGTTTGACATTATGCCATGATTATGCTAGAAGTATTTATGCCATGCTTATGTCTGACATTATGCTAAGCTTGTGCTAGAAATATTTATGCCATGCTTATGTTTGACATTATGCCTAAATAAAAATATAGGTTCATGTGTCAATAATGATATCTCAATTACAAGTTCACATGCTTTGATTCATGTCACCTATGTTTTATGACCAAAGTATATGTCACTACTATGCAAGTACACCAGTTTCTATTTTGTATTCCCAACGTCATATTGCAAGTTCATACGCTCACCTTCCCCTTTTTGTGTATGTAATCACGCCATAAGCCTCCCTTTTTCGCATGGCTAAATTGGGCTTTAAAAGGCTAAGCCCAATATATATATAAACGGACGTGTAAAACGGGGGAAAATAACGTTGGGTTAAAATTAATTAATGAATGAAAATATAAAATAGAAGGGCCCAAATTCAAGTATGGGTTGGGCCCATGATTGGTGTAACCTTTACACCATTAACTTAATAATGGGCCGCAAATATTTACATATAAGAAATAAAGAAGAATGACAAAATATGTAAATGTAGAAAATACGATGTGTTTAACCCGAGGTTGGATTGAGTTGTGATGTAAACCTGCCCGGAACCGCCCGGCTGTCCAGTAGTCACAACAATACCTATCCAATGTGGGAGGTTAAACATGGAGCCCAATAAGGACCCGAGGTTAGACTGAGTTGTGGCGTAAGACTGCCCGGAACCAACCGGCAACAGGCAGCCACAACAATACCTGTCTAATGTGAGAGGTCAGGGCCTTAATAAGACAATTAAGGCTGAGTCAGGATTGTTAGGATTAAGTAAACTAAAGACTTAATCAAAATGGAACATGCTAAACTAAACGGACTGGTGGGGGTTAGGTTAGAAAACGCTTAACCAACTTAGCATGTTGGCTAGAGATAGAAAACCTAGTAACGGGGGACCCTTTTCAGCAGTAACCCTAAAAGGTGTATCAGGATACCCTGAAACTAGGCAGGGTGGGGCACGATTACGGGGCTGATTGTAAGAGGTCAAATCGACGGCGGTGGTGTAGCAGTGTAGGTTCTAACGGAGTGCGGGCGTGCACACACTCCGGCGCAGAAAAATAAGGCACTGGACACCAGTAGCATACCTGTGCACTCTAAGGTTGTGTCGGGCCGCCACCATGGGACTTGATACACCCCATGGTGGGACCAGCATAGGTAACTACAACATCGGGGGCCGTAAGACACATGTAACTATGCGAGTAGGAGCCGATCATCATAGAATGGATCACATCACCCTGATTATGGGGTGCAAATTGGAAACTAGTTTATATGGGTTCAGAGATTAACATGGGGTACGATGGTCTATTCGACCCTAGACAACTTAACCAAGTTTATAGTGCTTGCCCACTTCTTGTTTATACTTATCACACCCAGTTCTTTATTCATAGACAAAATAGTACTAGACTTACTCAGACTTTATGTCTGACTCTACTTTTCTTTCGTCTTCTTTCTTCCGTTTCCCCCCCAGGTCCTCAGGGAGGGAACATAGCAGCTTGACCAGCCTTACCATCCAGCTTGAAGAAGAAGAGAAATGTATTGCTTGGACTTTCCTGTTTGAACTATGGCTTTGGACAATCCACTATGGGGCTTTTGCAGTTTATCTATGTTTTATTTATGCTTCTTTAAAATAATGTAATCAAGACAGATTATGAAAGTGTTATGTTATGTTTTTGGAAAGGTTGTTGTTGTAACACGTATTTGACTTTATGAAATAAAGTTTGTTGTTTTTCCGCTGTTTACAAATATGTGTTCCTATATCTGTCTTGTATATCTGCGACTTATACTTATAAACCTCCACCAAAATTAGGGCATTCCCTTTGAGAGTGACCCTAACGGAGGTAGGGTGTTTCATTTCTATCATGAGTCAAGGTAAGGGATTGTCTCCTTACCGATTCGAGACACTCTAGCAAATGCCTCAGGGCTTGGACGCTAGCGAACCCTTGGATCCTCCAAGGCCGGCCCATACATACTTTAGTGGATTGGTTATTCATAAACACACGTTTCCAAGTCCTATCGGACCTATCACTTGGCCAGTAGCGACCAATATATCGAGGTACCACGCAATCCATCATCCATTTAAGTAAAAATGTCTGGTCTCCATAACGTGACACCACTCCTAGCTAGAAAGCAACACATGCACTCTTTGGGTCCGTTATCTCGTTTCTGACTCATAATAGGGTGTGAGGCTCGCGAATTAACATTATACACAAAGCTATGCTAATTAAAGTTGTGCTTTGATCATCAACCATAAGGCTCTGCTTTTCAACAAAAGCCTTGATCAATTGCATCTTGGCATGCCACATTGACAATCCATGCCATGCGACTGATGTCTATCAATATATAACCTCTAAGCTCGTACGTCTCAGAGAAGGGTGTTAAGCAAGAGAATAAATTCTCCGCCACCAAACAGATATATATTTAATATAAATCAATCAACATAGAATGAAATCCAATGTCAGACACACGTCCATTTTTAAGTCCGTTCTGGGTCTGAACGAAACTGAAGACACCTTATTCCTCCTTCCATATGTCCAATACGGAAGAGAGGTCCTCGCATATCTGGACAATCAACAAGTACGTCCGGACAACTACCACTTTAACCCTTTCCTGGGAGCTAACCAATCCAAGGCATCAGTAGCCATCCATTCGATGTGAAGATCGCCGGTCTTCAACCACCATCTTCAATGTCTTTAACTTTTAGTCGTCGTATAATAATATGAAATGAGATTTAACTCGGCCTTTTCAAATAATCCTCGAATATATATAATTCAAATCATTTCTTTCTTTGGTTAAATTTAGTTCCATTCTATAGACTAATGTCAAATAAATCTAACCGTCCATATTACTTTACGAACCAAGGGAAATTGGTCTATTTTCATTCTCTATCGTTTATAATATTTTATAATGATTTTTTTGCTATTTTTATTTATATAAAATAGCCCATTTAATTCGAACGACGTTTCAGGTCATTACGTGGCTTTGGCATTGTTTTTATTTAGAATTGAATTACACATTTCTCGAAATTTAACTGTTGGATCTTAACAAATTTAATATCGTTGGAAAGATCTTTCCAAACCAAACCCAACAGTTCCAGTTTTGTGAAAATCTGATGGTCGGATCTCTCAGTACAATCGTTTAAAGTTAAGATTCCAAAACGCGAACTACCGCGCGCGATTCGTTTTCTTTTAATATATATATATATATGTATATATATGTATATATATATACATATAATTCGTTCGACGATTTCAACTCCATTTATTCTGTTACACGTAAATTTTATACAACTCACGTTTATGCTAAAAAAATATATTTTTAACATATAAACGTATATTTCAAGACATGATTTTTTTTTTGGACAATTCCTATGTTAAAAATAATATTTTTAACATACAAACATATATTTCAAGACATGTCTATTTAATTCACTTCATTAACATGTTAAAAATAATATTTTTATCTAACCAAAATATTTTAACATTTGATTCTTTTATACTGCTTCACTAACATGTTAAACACGATATTTTTATATAACAAAACATTTTTAACATATGATTCTTTTATTTTAACTTAACATGGTAAAAATGAAATTTTTAATGACAAACATGTTTTAACATATAATTATTTTTAACTTCACTAACATTTTAAAAATGACGATATTTTAATGAATCAATACATGTTTAACAAATGATTTTTTTCTAACTTCTCTAACATGTAACTAGCATTATTTTAATGAATCAATACATGTTTAACAAATAAACATTTTTCTAACTTCTCTAACATGTAAATAACATTATTTTAAGAATTAATACATGTTTAACAAATGAACATTTTTCTAACTTCTCTAACATGTAAATAGCATTATTTTTAATGAATCAATACACGTTTAACAAATGAACATTTTTCTAACTTCTCTAACATGTAAATAACATTATTTTAATGAATCAATACTTGTTAAACAAATGAACATTTTTCTAACTTCTCTAACATGTAAACAATAATGTTTTAATTTAGCAAAATCTCTTTAATGAATCAAACATACAACAAAAATATAATTTTTATTGTCCAATCTTTTTATTTAAAACATGATTCTTTTTAATGAATCTATAATACAATAAAAATATATTTTTTATTGCTTAATCTTTTTATTTAAAACATGATTCTTTTTAATGAATCAACAATATAATAAACATGTAATTTTTATTGTCCAATCTTTTTATTTTAAACACGATTCTTTTCAATGATCAACAATACAATAAAAATGTAATTTCTATTATCCAATCTTTTTATTTACTACACAATTCAATACAACAATTCATCGCAACCACAATCAATCAATTCCAATTTCATACAACACGTATATGAATTTTATATAGTGCATATATATAAATTTATTGTAACAACCCGAAAATCAGAACCAATTTAAATTTTTTTTATCTTGGCGATTTTAGTGAATTTTGAATATTTAAAATGAGTTATTTTAAATAATAATGACGGAAAATTTATCTTCGACGAAGTTAAAACGAATATTTATTTTAATTATAAAAGGAATTGGAAATAGCGCGGTAGTTTGAATATTCGATTTCAAATTTCAAATTTCAAATGAATATACAGGATTCAAAATAAAACGGATTTCGTCACAGCCAAAAATATTTGAATCTATTTGAAAATATCTTTCCAACAAACCCGAAAAATACAGATTTCATAGCGGGAATAAAAAGTTATGTCCAGATGAAAATTCAGAATAGTCGTTTTGGAAATATAGCTCTTAAAAGCAGCGATTTTGCAAACGACCTCCGTTTTCGACGAAATCACTTTTGTTGGATCCAGGATGTCAAATTATAGCTAGGTTTAAAAATTCATAATTTTTGAAATCAATATGTGAGCATAGTGAAAGAAAATGTGTTTTGATTGTTTCAGTCAATCTGGATCAACCAGAAAATGGTCATTTTTCAAACGATCTCCAAATTCGACGAAAATAGTTTTGTTAGGACCGTATCATCAAAACATAGCCAGATTTATTTTTATGGAATTTTTGGGGTCCATATGTGGCCCCGATAAATTGAAATGTACGTTTAAAATTGAATATATAGATTTATATTTTAATTTCAGCAAAAACTGATCGTAACGGTTGAATTGGCTTACTAAACATTTCCTATTGTGATTGGAATGGGGGTAATGAGCTAGGGGTGATAGTCGTTGGGTCTGGTTTTGAGTTCGAAATAAAAGTCAACTTTTTGTGGAGAATTAAATAATATATATACACACACATTAACACCCCCTTTCAGTTATTCACAACAACCCGATTCCCCAAAGCAAACCCAATTTCGCTCCACCCTACCCTAGCCGCCGCCTCCGTTAGTCGCCCCTCTTGTGACGACCCGAACTTCCCCATCAAGGAAAGCCCTGATTGCTTTGAGAACACGACAAATCAGGACACAAACAGAAGAACATTTCATTGCTTATTACAACAATTCCATCAGAATACAAGAATATACAGAGTATGAATAAATATTACACATCGTAAAATATCATAGATTTAAATACATTACTATAGCGGGAAATAATACAAAACACAACTGAAAGGGATATACAGATACAGAGCTTTCCAAATATCGTTCCAGCTGTAAACCAGGATCCTATGAATATAAATCTGCAAAACCAAAACTACTAGCTGCCCGTGTGGAAAATAGGTGCACCCAGAGTTTAGGTCAAAACAATAAACTCCATGTCAGTCATGTGACTGGTGTGAGAACTAAAACAGTTATTTAAAACTTTACTTTACAACTAAGGTGAATCAAGGGACAATGCCGTATAACACGGAACGGGTTTCCTCCCGAGAACACCAGTGCATAAAACAAACAACGCAATGCTTTTTGTAAAAATGAAGCTATTATAAGACTCAGATCCCATCACATAATGCAACGCAAGCCGGAGGATAGAGTTTTACCTTATAATAGCCAAACATGCTTGGTACGTTTAAAACAAATCATTTTGATACTATTATAATGTAAAGTGTATGAAAACAACTTCAAATATAAATGTATCAATCATATATGGCATAGTACCCCATCCCACTATGTCGCCATACTAGGCTCTACAATCAAAACCGAATGTCATGTATTGGAAATTGGATTTCCGTCATGAGTCGAGGCCAGGGATGGCTCCTCACTGCTTCGAGACACTCTAGCAAATGTCTAGGACTACACACTCTGGGTAACCGTGATCGGTTGGGCCGGTTCTCCGTTACGTTTGAGGACTAGTTATTCCTGAACACACGTTTCCCAGTCCTATCGGACCTATATCCATCGGCTCCGAAGAGACCAATATAACTGAGGCGCCTCGCAATCCAACAACCACATAGATAAAAAATAATATAAATGTCGGGGAATGTAAAACGCTGACACCACCCATAGCTAGATAGAAACGTCATGTTCTCCCAACGATCTGATCCCGTTTTTAACTCATACCGAGGTGTGAGGGTCGTGAATTAACGCTATATACAAAGCTACGCTGTATTAAAGTCGTGCTCTGATCATCAAGCACAAGACTCTGCTTTTCAACAAAAGCCTTGATCACTGCATCTCAGCATGCCACACAGGCAATTCATGCCATGCGACTGATATCTATCGATATATAACCTCTGAGCTCGTACGTCTCAGAGAAGGGCGTTAAGCAAGAGAATAAATCCTCCGCCGCCAAACAGATATATATTTAATAGAAATCAATCAACACGAAATAAAATCCAATGTCAGACACACAATCCATTTACAGGTTCGTTCTGGGCCTGAACGAAACCGGAGGCACCTTATTCCTTATCCCGTATGTCCAATACAGGAGAGAGGTCCTCGCATATCCGTCGATCTCCAAGTACGTCAAAACGATCACCACTTATTACCTTGTCTTGGGTTTACAGCCCAATTAAGACATCAGTAATCATCCAAATGATGTGAAGACCTCCGGTCTTCAAACACCGTCTTCATCATTAACTTATCGTCGAATCAGTTATTCAGAATGGGTATAAACCCGTCCTTTCTGAATAACTCGCATATATAATAAACAAGTGTTATAAAAACACAACATACGCCTCATTCCAATTCTGAATATTCTTTTGTTTAAATATTCACATCTTTAGAGATTTTTTTCCCATTAATTTTATCAAAGATAAATTCTTTAAATTTATTCTTTAATCTTCTTTTGGATATCAATTCAAACCATGTTACGGTTTTCCAAACTGGTCGGGATTAGCGAACCACACCGAAGTAATCATTTATTTTATTTCCCAATCCCAACCTACTCATCCCATGGAGCAAAACTGGTATTACCCCATAACTAACAACATGGTGTTATGGTAAATTCAGTTGCCATTTCACGTTCAAATCTAATTAAAGATTTAACTATCGCTAGGAGCAAAACTGGTGATACTCCACTCTCGATCATTTCCCAAATTTGATAATTTAAATTATCAGTTCACATTTCGATCTAATTAAAGATTCATTAAAACTCCACTTAGTTTTAATCATTCCAAAAGTCAATATTAATGATTATTTAACTTTGGAAACAAAAACATGTCACATCGACAATCTACACCGTACTATTGATTTCTGCCGATATATAACCTCTGAGCTCGTACGTCTCAGAGAAGGGCGTTAAGCAAGAGAATAAATTCTCTGCCACCAAACAAATATATATTTAGCAGAGATCAACCATACAGTTCGAAATACAATGACAAACATGTAATCATGCCTTTAACTGGGTTAAAGAACTAACGTCATTTAAAACACAGTTCACGATAAACCCAAATCACATTCCATTAATCATGGAAACTTCACAGAAAAACAAATCAATATATAATCGATATAAATTTCCGTATCCAACTAATAATATAAATGGAATAACGGAGAAGCCTTTTAAATTCCATATGTATTAATAGTCTTCCTCCACAGAAGTTCATTTCGATCATTACCAAATCGAATTCCATTCCATTCCAATTAAATATTAATTAATTGAAAAACTTTACTTGGGAAAATTCCTGGTAACTCTTAGTAAAAAGATTTATAAATTTCAAATTACATTTCACTGTAAATCGGGTTAAAGAATGAATGTCGTTAAAAATACAGTTCACAATAAACCCAATTCACATTCCATTTCAATTCCAATTAGATAATAATTAATTGGTAATTCTTCTTCAAATCTTAATTAAAAGATTTATTCTATTCAAACGGAGTTCAAGAACAGTGTTATTTAAGACACCATTCACGACAAACCCAAAATCCCATTCCATGGTTAATTGGGTTAAAGAACAAGTGTTATTTAAAACACCATTCACGATAAACCCAAAATCCAACCGTTAGATTTCAAATCCAACCGTTAGATTTCAAATCTCTTGTATTCGTTGGAAAGCTCTTTTCGATACAAACCCAATGATTCCGGTTTTAGGAGAATCCGAGGGTCGGACCTCCCATAATGTCCGTTCGAAGCCAATGGTCGAAATTCGCGAACTTCCACGGCGCGGTGCGTTGTATTCAGGCCATTATATATATATATATATGTAATATATATTATATATATTTCATCGATTTCCATTTAAAACGTATTTTATAAATCATTATAAATTCGTTTTCAAAACGATTTCAACTTCATATTCAATTTCAAATCAAAATTCAATATTCCATATCATCGCAATAAAAATGATAGTATTTTCAAAACATTATATTTTGAAATCAATTCCTTTTCGATATTCATTATAAAAATGAATAAAATTGATGTAAATATCGTTCACGTCAAAATGGCGTCGATTAAATCAACACGGCTTTATATATTTAAATATTTTCGTATCCATCCCAAATTGGACATCAAAATTAGATTTTGATCTTTTCTTGAATATTATTTTAAAATATTCGTTATTTTAAAATATTTATTCTTTCTGAACTGGAATCAGACACAGTCAATTACCATATAATATCATTATATGGATTTCATACACACATGTATATATACAACAACAGTCAAACACAGTCAACCATCATCCAAAGTGCATTCTACACTGCATAAGCATCAAATATAAATATTTAACGCTTATAACAGTCTGTCAACCGATCAATTGACATACAACTAAATATTGGGATTAGTGTATGTCCAATATCATCCCAATACCCATGTGGGGTTTCAATCAACAAATACAGATTTATTTGTGCAGTCGGGCGATGTGTAAAATATATCGTCCCAATCAATATCAATCACATGTGTGTACATAAACAATAGTTCGATTTGTTTATAAATATTTATTTTATTTACATACACGTTAAAAATTATATTTTTAATGATAAAATATTTTATTTCACACATGAATGCTTTATTATCCATTTCACATCAAAATCACAAACAAACTTCACAACAAATCATAATCAAACAAGTCGTCCATGGTCTGTGGACGACTGTGTCAGGTGCTGCTAAGCACCATCTGCATCCTAGTATATATTTTTAACTAGAAATCAAAATTTAAGTGAGAAGTTCTCACCTTTGGTTTCCACTCCGTTATTCTTTAATTCTGAATGGTTCGGATTTGCCCAAAATTCCAATGCGACCTTTTCCTACCGTTCATAATAAAAATCACATTTTTATGACGCTACATATACAGAAAAGATTATATTTTTATTTTGTTACATGTATAAAAAAAATCAAATTCTTTATTTTGCTAACACATTATAAAAATTATATTTTTACATTGCCATTCAACAATAAAAATCATATTTTATTATCTCCATAATATAAAAATAATATTTTTATTATCTCTATAATATAAAAATCATATTTTTATTATCTCTATAATATAAAAATCATATCTTGATTATCTCCATAATATAAAAATCATATTTTTATTATCTCTATAATATAAAAATCATACTTTGATAACTCTACTTCATGGATAAAAATCTCATTTTTATAATGTGCATATATAATAAAGAATATATTTTTATTCTAAAACCACATATATAAAATTCAATTCTTTTAACAAGCAAAAGTCCAATCTTTTCTAAAATGGAAAATCTAATCTTTTTATCTTCAAAAATCTCTTCTTTTTACTTTTGAAAATCAAATCCTTTCATGTTTTAAAAATCAAACCTTTTCATGTTCTAAAAATCGGATTTTTCTATAATGAAAAATCATATTATTAACATCAAAGAGTTCAATTTACAGCAATGCTTCTCATATAAAAATCTTTTTTTCCTAAGTAAAATCATATTATCATCTAGGCAAAATCATATTATAATCTATAATGCTATTTTATAATTTTAAAATCAGAACTCAACATCATTAACTAAACTAAATAAATTAAAATAATAAAATAAAAGAACTTACTGTATTTGATTTCTTTTTGAGTAGAGGGGCGCGTAGGGGGTCGGATGCGTTAGAGGTGGTGGTGGATGGCAAGTAGGGGCGGCGGCGTGGGTTCCTAGGGCTGGGGGGGCTTCGGATTTGGGTGACAGGGGAAGCGGAGGAGCTACGGAGGGGGGGAAGCTGGAGGGGGAGGGGGGAAGCTGGAGGGGGAGGCGCGGCGTAGGGGGGGTTGACGACGGTGCTCCGGAGGTTGGTCGGCGTCGGGTTTGGGTGGAGGAGCGACGGCGACGGGGTTTTTCCCCCTTTTTAATTTCGATTTTGAAAATAGAACCGGGGGAGGGGGCTTTGACTGAGTAAAGGGAAAAGGGGATATATAATTATATTTATTTATTTTATTTTAATTCCAAATAAAGTAACTTTTTCGTTTGAATGCCTATTCAAACCAGACGACTGTCGTCCCTAGCTAATTACCCCCGTTCCAAACACAATGGGATATGTATCGTAAGCCGATTCGACCGTTTCGATCAGTTTTCATTTAAATTAAAATATAAATCAATATATATTGAATTTGAACGCACATTTCAATTTACTGAGGTTACATACTGATTCCAAAAATTTCCAAAAAATAAATCTAACTATGTTTTGACGATACGGTCCTAACAAAACAAATTTCGTCGAATTTGGATACCGTTTGAAAAATGGTCATTTTCTGGTCAATCCAAATTGACTGAAAACTGTCAAAACACGTTTTCCTTTGCCACACTCGCAGATTAATTCCAAAAATTATGAATTTTGGAATCTAGAAATAACTTGACATCCTGGATCCAACAAAAGTGGTTTTGTCGAAAACGGAGGTCTGCCAAATTTCCATTTTTACGGGCTATATATTTCCAAAGCTACAATTCTGAATTTTCAATTGGACATAACTTTTTATTCCCGCTATGAAATTTCAATTTTTCGGATTCGTTGAAAAGATATTTTCAAATAGACTCTAATACTTTTGGTTTTGCCAAAATCCGGTTTATTTTGAGTCATGTACATTCATTTGAAGTTTGAGATCGAATTTTCAAACTACCGCGCCATTTCTAATTCCTTTTATAATTAAAATAAATATTTATACTCTAATGTCGATTCAAATAAATATATACATTCTAATTCTATTCAAAATAAATTTCTCATAGTTATTATTTAAAATAAGTCATTTTAAATATTCAAAATTCATCGAAATAGCCAAAATAAAAATTTTAAATTGGTTCTAATTTTTCAGGTTGTTACACCTCCCTAGACCTTCGCCCGCCTCTGATGACCCCCCGGCCCACGTGACCCTGTCGCAATCCCTCCTCTTTGTTGAATCATGAAATTGCGAGCCCCTTCATGACCGCGACAACCACCACGTCGCTAACCCCCTGACGCCATCGCCTGGCTGCCGCTGGCGATCCCCACACCACCACGCAGGCTCACGCCTCCCCTCGGACCCCCTGCTCTCCGACGATCAGAACCCTTTGAAGAAAAATGATAGTAAATTTTATTTTTCTCTCCTTATTTTATTTAAATACTTAGCTTAAAAATCAGATTATTTTTATATATAAATATTAGTTTAAAAATGTGAGTTTATATTTTTATCTTTATTTCTATTCATTTATGTAATTAATAAAGATCTGATTTTTATATGGTTTACATGAGAATAAAGATTTGATTTTCAAATAGAAGAAAGGTTTAATTTTTACATAGCATTCTTACGGATAAAAATTTGATTTTCACATAGAGTTCGTGTGAATATAAAAATACGATTTTTATTAAACGTATAAAAGAAAGATTGGATTTTTAAACACATGAAAAGTTTTGATTTTTAAACAAGAAAAGGTATGATTTTAAAATATAAAAAGATTTGATTTATATATATGCTAACGAAGTAAAAATATGATTTTCTATCCATTTTGTGTTGAAGTAAAGATATGATTTTTGTAGAAATGGGTTTATGATAAGAATGCAATTTTATTTATATACTAGCGTAATAAAAACTGGATTTTTATTATGAAGAGTAACATTAAAGATTTGATTTTAATAACATAAAGATTTGATTTTAATTAAACAAAGGTAAGATTTTTAATATATAAAAATTAAATTTTTTATATAAGTGAAGAGCGATAAAAATATGATTTTTATAATATCATAGCGAAGTAAAAATATAATTTTTAGCTTGGTGAAAATTCGATTTTTATATATGTGAAGTAGCGATAAAAATTCGGTTTTTATCTATATAGTAGCAGTATAGAAGAGTGATTCTTATCTATATAGTAGCGGTATAAAAATATGATTTGTATTTATGTAGCGTTGTTATAAAAATATGAAATTATTTTTAGAAAGATAAAAATATAATTTTTAGCCTATGTATGTTATTTATAAAATAATAATACAAAGAAACAATTATTGATTGGTTAAAAAAATATAATTTTTAACATAGGTATGCTACATAGATCGACAATCAAAGCATGACGGAGTGGAACCCATGGCAAGAACTTCTCACTTTAATTTTATTTTCTATTTAAAATATATACTAGGATGCAGACGGTGCTTAGCAGCACCCAACACCCGTCGTCCACAGACCATGGACAACTTGTTTTATTTGATTGTTTGGTTTGGTTGATTGATGTGTTTGAATTGATTGTGATGTGAAGTGAACTGAATTAAAAATTCATGTGTTGAAATATTGTATAGCTAAAAATATAATTTTTAACGTGTATATGAATAAAATAAATATTCATAAACAAATCGGATGATTTGTTTATGTACACGCATTTGACAGATATTGATTGGGACGATAAATTTTACACATTGCCCAACTGCACAAATAAAATTCATTATTGGTTGGTTGAAACCCCATACGGGTATTGGGATGATATTGAAAATACACTAGTCCCAATGATTAGCTATATGTCAATCGATTGGTTGAAAAGCTGTTGTAAGCATTAAATATTTATATTTAATGCTTATGTAGTATAGAATGCACTCTGGATGATGGTTGATTGTTTATCATTGTTGTTTTATGTATGTGTTGTATGAAATCCATACAAATAACATTATATGGCAATTGACTGTGTCTGATTCCAATTCGGAAAGAAGGAATATTTTAAAATAACGAATATTTTACAATAATGAATATTTTAAAATAATATTCAGTAAAAGATCAAAATCCGATTTTGATGTCCGATTTGGGATGGACACGAATATATTTAAATATATATAGCCGCGTTGATTAGATATGCGCCATTTTGACGCAAACGATATTTATATCGATTTTATTCATTTCTATAATGAATATCGAAAAGGAAATGATTTCAAAATATAATGTTTTGAAAATACTATCATTTATATATCGATGATATGGAATATTAAAATTTGATTTGAAATTGAATATGAAGTTGAAATTGTTTTGAAAATGAATTTAAAACGATTTATAAAATAAGTTTTAAATGGAAATCGACGAAATATATAATATATATATAATGGCCTGAACAGAACGTGTCGCGCCGTGATAGTTCGCAAATTTCAACCATTGATTTCGGATGAACATTACGGGAGATCCGACGTCGGATTCTCTAAAACCAGAACCATGGGGTTCATATTGAAAAGAGCTTTCCAAAGAATATAAGAGATTTGAAATCTAACGGTTGAATTTGGAATTATGTCCAAATCAAATATGGAAAAAGTCGTTGTAAGTACTGTTCGATGACCGTTTATGGAAATCGACTGTGCGGGCCTTAATAAAATTATTAAAAATATCAATAATTAGTGTAAAATCATAATAAATGATTTGGAAAGAATTAGGATGAAAAATTCCATATTTGAAAGGATAAAAATATATTTTTATTGAGATGAACTAGTTATGAACTAGATTTATAATCCAATATTTTCAAATAAATAAATTGGATTTGAAATGGCTTTAAAAATAACCAGAATTTTTAATATATGAATTGGAATAGATATGAATCGAAATTATCTTCAGAATATTTTGATATTGGATTTCGTGATTATACGGATGTTGTGGAGGAATATGGAAGATATATCTATATATATATATATATATATATCGTTATTCCAATACGATATTTGTTGATTTCAGAATTTGATATTGAATATAAACTGATATATTTTCTATTCAGAGCCTTCTATTTAATATCAAATGGATTTTTGGGTTTGTCGTGAATGTTGTCTTCACTAACACTGTTCTTAAACCCATTTGAGAAAAGATTAAATCTTTTATTAAGATTTATTGAAGTTTAAGAATCAATTAATATTTAATTGGAATTGAATTGAATTTGATTTTTGGGTTTTCCGTGAATGGTGTTTTAAATAACACTTGTTAATGGAATGTGATTTCGGGTTTGTCGTGAATGGTGTATTAAACAACACTGTTCTTGAACCCCGTTTGAATAGAATATATCTTTTAATCAAGATTTGAAGAAGAATTATCAATTAATTAACATTTAATTGGAACTGAAAATGGAATGTGAATTGGTTTTATTGTGAACTGTGTTTTTAACGACATTCGTTAGTTAACCCGATTTACAATGAAATGTGATTTGGAATTTATAAATCTTTTTATTAAGATTTAAAGGGAATTTTCCAAAGTAAAGTTTTCCAATGTAATATATTAAATTGGAATTGAATGGAATTCGATTGATAATAATCGAAGTGAACTTCTGCGGAGGAAGACTGTTAATACATATGGAATTAAAAAGGGTTTGCCGTTATTCCATTTATATTATTTGTCGGATACGGAAACTGATATCGATTATATATTGATTTGTTTTTCTATGAAGATTCCATAATTAATGGAATGTGATTTGGGTTTATCGTGAACTGTGTTTTAAATGACATTAGTTCTTTAACCCAGTTAAAGGCAGGATTACATGTCTGTCATTGTATTTCGAACTATATGGTTGATCTCTGCTAAATATATATCTGTTTGGTGGTGGAGAATTTATTCTCTTGCTTAACACCCTTCTCTGAGACGTACGAGCTTAGAGGTTATATATCGGCAGAAAACAACAATATGGTGTAGATTGTCGATGCGACATGTTTGTGTTTCCAAAGTTAAATAATCATTAAGATTGATTTTTGGTAAGATTAAAACTAAGTGGAGTTTTAATGAGTCTTTAATTAGATTTATATGTGAATTGATAATTTAAATTATCAGATTTGGGAAATGATCAAGAGTGGAATATCGCCAGTTTTGCTCCAAGCGATAGTTAAATCTTTAGTTAGATTCGAACGGGAAAAGGTAATTAAATTTACCGATAACCCCGTGGTGTTAGTTATGGGGTAATACTAGTTTTGCTCCATTGGATGAATAGGTTGGGATTGGGAAATTAAATAAATGGTTACTTTGGTAAGGTGCGTTAATACCGACTAGTTTGGAAAACCGTAACATGGTTTGAATTGATATTCAAAGGAAGATTAAAGAATCAATTTTAAAGAATTTATCTTTGATAAAATTAATGGGAACAAATCCCTGAAGTTGTGAATATTTAAATAAAAGAATATTCAGAATTGGATTGAGGCGTATGTTGTGTTTTTATAGCACTAGTTTATTATGTACGCGAGTTATTCGAAAAGGCCGGGTTTATACCCATTCTGAATAATTGATTCGACGATATGTCGATGATTAAGGCGATGGTTGAAGACATGAGGTCTTCACATCGTTTGGTTAATTACTGATGTCTTGATTGGGCTGTACACCCAAGACAAGGTAATAAGTGGTGATCGTCCAGATGTACTTGGAGATCGATGGATATGCGAGGGCCTCTCTCCTATATTGGAGATATGGGACGAGGAATAAGGCACCTCCGGTTTCGTTCAGACCCAGAATGAACTTGTAAATGGATGTGTGTCTGACATTGGATTTTATTCTATGTTGATTGATTTCTATTAAATATATTTCTTTTTGGCGGCGGAGAATTTATTCTCTTGCTTAACGCCCTTCTTTGAGATGTACGAGCTCAGAGGTTATATATCGATAGATATCAGTCGCATGGCATGAATTGCCTATGTGGCATGCTGAGATGCAAGTGATCATGGCTTCTGTTGAAAAGCAGAGTCTTGTGGTTAATGATCAAAGCACGGCTTTAATACAGCATAGCTTTGTGTATAGCGTTAATTCGCGGGCTCACACCTCGGTATGAGTCAAAAACGGGATAAGGGACCGAAGGAGAACATGACGTTTCTTTCTAGCTATGGGTGGTGTCAGCGTTTTGCACGACCTGACATTGTTATATTTTTACCTATGTGGTTATTGGATTGCGAGGCGCCTCGGATATATCGGCTATTGTGGGACCCAATGGATTTAGGTCCTATAGGTCCGGGAAACGTGTGTTCAGGAATCGGCAATCCACTAACGTAAGTGTGGACAAGCCTTGGAGGATCCAAGGGTCTACTGCGGGAGACCCTGAGGCATTTGCTAGAGTGTCTCGAAGCCGGCGCGGAGTACATCCCTTGCCTCGACTCATGACGGAAATCTAATTTCCAATACGTGACATTTCGGTTTTGATTGTAGAGCCTAGTATTGGCGACATGATAGATGGTACCCATGCCGCCTATGATTGATACATTTATATTTGAAGTTGTTTTGACACTATACACTTATAATAGTATTAAATGATTTGTTTTAAATGTACCAAGCATGTTTGGCTATTATAAGGGAAAACCCTATCCTCTGGCTTGCGTTGCATTGTGTGATGGGATCTAGGTCTTATAATAGCTTCATTTTTCCAAAAAGCTTTGTTTATTATATGCACTAGTATTCTTGGGAGGAAACCCGTTCCGTGTTATCCAGCGTGGTCCCTTAATTTACTCTCTTTTAATGTAAAGTTTTAAACAACGACTTTAGTTCTCACACCAGTCACATGACTGACCTGGAGTTTATTGTTTTAACCTAAACTCTAGGTGCCCCTATTTTCCACACGGGCAGCTAGTTGTTTTGGTTTTGTAGATTTATATTCACAGGATCCTGGTTTACAGCTGGAACGATAATCAGATAGCTCTGTATCCATTTATCTCTTTCACTTGTGTTTTTGTATTATTTTGCATTGCTATGTAATGTATTTTAATCTCTGATATTTATCAAATGTATATTATTTGTTCATACTCTGTATATTCTTGTACTCTAGTGTTAATTATTGTAATAAGCAATGAAATGTTCTTCTGCTTGTTTTCTAATTCATCTTATCCTCAAAGCAATATGTTCTTCCTCTTCTCTTCAGAGACCAGGGAATTTTAGGTCGTCACATTTAATATCGGAGCTTTGGTTTACAGAGCTCGAGAATAAGACACGGTAGAACCAAACGAAAGAATTCATTAGAGATTGGATTAGTAATATCCGATGAGAATGGCTCGTTAGAGATAGGATCAGTAGTATCCTAGAACGAGTTTGAAGAGTAGTGTTTTTAAAATAAAAATAAAAACATATTTTGTTGTGTAAATTTAAACCATTTCATACGTATTTGAATATTTATTTGTATTGAATTTGGACAGTTTAGTATATAAAGATTTTGCATATATGCCTTGCGAACGTATATTCGAAGTTTTAATATACTGGATAGATATAGAATCACACTCTAGTCGTCCAGAGATGGTTCTGATGATCGCTATAGCATCATTAGCATTTATGTTCGAGTTTTAAAAGTAGGATATCTATATATTTCCAATTGACTGGTGTGAGAACCAAAACATAAATAGGGTATATCGTTGTGATTTAGCATCAAAAATCGATTTTAGTATATAAAAGCTATAAATTCGAAACATTAATCAACTTATTGATTGCTGGTTGTGTTGTTTGATTATTGGTTTGATTAATTAAAATTTTGAACCATTAAGCCAAATTTTATCAAATATTGAGTTGGATTGAAATTTTGTTGGAGTTTCCTATATGTGCATGCATATACATTCAGCAGGTAAATGGATTTGTTGTTCAGTAAAGAATTTAATTGTGTGCCCGACAAATAGGTAAGCCCTAATGAGTTGGCTGCGCAATTTTATTATTATATTAACTCCTATGAGTGCCATTGGATGCAGAGTGCTAGTTGTTCTGTTTGAGATTATAAACGTCGCCATAAGATAGTAACAATTAATTTTGAACTACACTACATGGCATAATGCGTAAATATAGCAAACTCTATCCTATACCACATAAGCATTTGGAGCTTACGTGACGAGGTTGAAGATTTACCATATAAGCGAGAGGCTTGTATGGCGATGACTATATTTCAGGTTGAACCGAAGACTAATATGGGCTATATAAAATGTAACGGTAAATTGCCAGATTAATTAAAATCCCACACGGGTCTGGAGTTGACAATAATCACGTCTCGCTAGTCATTAAGAGACAAAAACTATTTATAGGGTAACGAGAATTTATTCTCTGGAGTTATGATCTATACACACTCCCCTGTGGACACCGGAATATATCACTATAAATATGTGTATGCTTTTTAGGATTTATTAGGCGCCTAATACGGCCCAATAAATTTCCAAACCCATCCCCGTAAAAAGGAGGTTATGGTGAATTTTTTCGAAAATTTAGTACTGTTAGCCAAATTTTTGAAAAATTAGAAAATTCTTAGAATCTGAAAAGTTGAAGAATGAAAGCCAAACTGAAAGTTGAGTTGATTAGTAAAACAACTTTCAGCTCTATTCTTTTTCGAGGATGAAAAAATTTTAAGTGGGGGAGATTGTAACAACCCGGAAAATCAGAACCAATTTAAATTTTTTATTTTGGCAATTTTAATGAATTTTGAATTTTCAAAATGAATTATTTTAAATAATAATGACGAAAAATTTATTTTCGACGAAGTTAAAACGAATATTTATTTTAATTACAAAAGGAATTGGAAACGGCGCGGTAGTTTGAAAATTCGATCTGAAATTTCAAATGAATGTACAGGATTCAAAATAAATCGGATTTTGGCGAAACCAAAAATATTTGAATCTATTTGAAAGTATCTTTCCAACGAATCCAAAAAATCCAAATTTCATAGCGGGTACAAAAAGTTATGTCCAGTTGAAAATTCAGAATAGTCGCTATGGAAATATAGCTCTTAAAAGTAGCGATTTTGCAAACGACCTCCGTTTTTGACGAAACCACTTTTGTTGGATCCGGGATGTCAAATTATAGCTAGGTTTCAAAATTCATAATTTTTGAAATCAATATATGAGCGTGGCGAAAGAAAACGTGTTTGGACAGTTTCAGTCAATTTGGATCGACCAGAAAATGGCCATTTTTCAAACGATCTTCCAATTCGATGAAATTAGTTTTGTTAGGACCGTATCATCAAAACATAGCCAGATTTATTTTTCTGGAATTTTTGGGGTCCGTATGTGGCCCTGGTAAATTGTATTGCACGTTTTTTTTTTGAAGGAAAAGGTAGTGAATCAACATGATTCACGCCTAATATATATTAGCATCCATAAAGTAGCATAAAGTAGCAGTACGTGTATGTACAACATATATACAACCAAAAAAACAGGTCATCGCTACAACCCAGCGACAATACAGCCTGACAAAAAGAAACTAAGCATCATAATTTACATTATACAGCAAAATACATGACAGCAAAATACAAAGCCAGTGAAAATCCCCATCAAGTGCGTTTATAATTGAATATATAGATTTATATTGTAATTTCAGCGAAAACTGATCATGACGGTCGAATTGGCATACGAAACATATCCCATTATGTTCGGAATGGGGGTAATGAGCTAGGGGCGATAGTCGTTGGGATTGGTTTTGAGTTTGAAATAAAAGTCAACTTTTTGTGGAGAATTAAATAAAAATAATAACATAATATATACATTAACACCCCACTTCAGTTATTCTCAATAACCTGATTCCCCCGAAAGCAAACACGATTTCTCTCCTCCACCCAACCCTAACCGCCGCCTCCGTCAGTTGCCCCTCCCTCGACCTTCGCCCGCCTCCGATGTCGTCCCTTGCCTACGTGACCCTGTCGCAACCCCTCCTCTTCGTTGAAGCATGAAATCGCGACCCCCATTCCTGACCGTGAAAACCACCACATCACTCACCCCATGACGCCATTACCTGGCCACTGCTGGCGATCCCCATACCACCGTGCAGGCTCACGCCTCCCCTCGGACCCCCTGCTCTCCGACGATCGGAACCCTACAAAGAAAAATGATAGTAAGTTTTATTTTTCTCTACTTACTTTATTTAAATATGAAACGACCCGAACTTCCCCGGTGAGGAAAGCCCGGATTGAGTCGAGAACAAGCCACATCAGAACGCAGACGGAAGAACATTTCATTGTATATTACAACAATTCATCAGAATACAAGAATATACAGAGTATAAACAAATAATATACATTCGATAAATATCAGAGATTACAATACATTACATAGCAGCGGAAAATAATACAAAATACAACTGAAGGAGATATATGGATACAAAGCTTTCCAGATATCGTTCCAGCTGTAAACCAGGATCCTGTGAATATAAATCTGCAAAACCAAAACTACTAGCTGCCCGTGTCAAAATAAGGGCACCCAGAGTTTAGGTTAAAACAATAAACTCCAGGTCAGTCATAGGACTGGTGTGAGAACTAAAAAAGTTATTAATCTTTATTTTAATGTTAGGTAAATCAAGGGACCACGCCGCTAACGCGGAACGGGTTTTCTCCCAAGAACACCAGTGCATAAAACAACAGAGCAATGCTAAATACAGAAAAATGAGGCTATTATAAGACCCAGTTCCCATCACACAATGCAACGCAAGCCGGAGGATAGGGTTTTTACCTTATAATAGACAAGAATGCTTGATACGTTTAAAACAAATCATTTGATACTATTGTAAGTGCATAGTGTATAAAACAACTTCAAATCATAAGTATCAATCATAGACGGCATAAGCGCCCCACTATGTCGCCATATATAGGATTACAACTAAAATCGAAACGTCACGTATTGGAAGTTGGATTTTCGTCACGAACCAAGGCAAAAGATAGTCCTTACTCAATTCGAGACTGTCTAGCCCGAGTCTCAGGCACAGCCGCAACCGTACCTTGGATCGTTAGGGCCGGTCCACACTGAGTGGATTATAATGCCTGAACAATGCGTCTCTCTGCCCTTTAGGCCGTAAATGAGCCAATAAATGACTCCATCGGTCCCGGATCGATCGATATAACCGAGCCACCTCGCAACAGTAACAACCACATAAGTCAAACTCGTCAGGGCGTGTAAAACCACTGACGCCACTTCTAGCTAGAAAGAAAACGCACCTCCCCCCTGAGGTCCTCTCCCGTTTCTGGTTCATACCGGGGTGTGAGGCTCGCGAATTCACGTCATACACAAAGTTATGCCATACAGGCGGTGCTTTGATCATCACCACAAGACTTTGCTTTTCAACAGAAGTCCTGATCATTGCATCTTAGCATGCCACACAGGCAATTCACATCGTGCAACTGATGGCTATCAATCACACAGAATGAATTCCAATGTCAGACACACTGTAATAACCCGGAAAATGTGAACCAATTTAAAATTTTTAAATTAGGTTATTACTTAAGAATTTGAATAATTTAAATAGCCTATTTCCATAAAATATAGAATTGGGTATAATATTGCAGTTTGAAATTTTGAATACAAACTTTGTCTGACTGCACCGGGTGGAAAATATAACGGATTTTGACGAAACTGAAAATATTTAAATCTGTTTATCAATACCTTTGTGGTTGAAAAATACCTTTGTGGTTGAAAAATACCCTCTTGTGGTTGAAACAAAATAGAATAGGATTGTGGAATTGAAAATAAAACATGCCGCCTGCGTGCGAACTAGATGCATGATCCCCATTGTCAAAAACCGCGAGGTTTTAAGGTAGAGCGAGGAGTCGTACTAGAGACGGTCCCGGTTTTAACTACCCTGCCGTTATGCTGCCGAAATTTTCTGAAATATGTATGTGTTAGAATAATTTACATGCATTGAAATTATTTACATATGCTATATCGAATATTCATGTGTTGAGTTGCAATTCATTCGTTGAGTTGAAATTCATGTGTTGAATATTATTCGAATTTAAACAAATGGCTTTAGCAATAAAAAAATCACATTTTTAAATATATTCAAACTATATCGAATATTCATGTGTTGAGTTGCAATTCATTCGTTGAGTCGAAATTCATGTGTTGAATTTTATTCGAATTTAAACAAATGGCTTTAGCAATAAAAATCACATTTTTATATATATTCAAACTATATCGAATATTCATGTGTTGAGTTGCAATTCATTCGTTGAGTTGAAATTCATGTGTTGAATATTATTCGAATTTAAACAAATGGCTTTAGCGATAAAAATCACATTTTTATATATATTCAAACTATATCGAATATTCATGTGTTGAGTTGCAATTCATTCGTTGAGTTGAAATTCATGTGTTGAATATTATTCGAATTTAAACAAATGGCTTTAGCGATAAAAATCACATTTTTAAATATATTCAAACTATATCGAATATTCATGTGTTGAGTTGCAATTCATTCGTTGAGTTGAAATTCATGTGTTGAATGTTATCATCTTTTAAAAATAAAATGAATCGACAATGAAAACTATATTTTTATAGTGAATAAGAAGTGTTAAAAATACACATGTGTCGAATAAATATTTTTGATGATAAAAATATTCCTTTTATCAAGTATACGCTTAGTTAAAAATACACATGTGTCGAATAAATATTTTTGATGATAAAAATATTCCTTTTATCAAGTATACGCTTAGTTAAAAATATACATGTGTCGAATAAATATTTTTGATGATAAAAATATTCCTTTTATCAAGTATACGCTTAGTTAAAAATACACATGTGTCGAATAAATATTTTTGATGATAAAAATATTCCTTTTATCAAGTATACGCTTAGTTAAAAATACACAAGTGTTGAAATAAATAATAGTTTGTTAGAAATATTATTATTAGCTTTGTTCTGCATATATATACATGTGTTGAACAGGAAAAATGGATTAGCTGTAGAGTAAAGAAATTATTTGCATGCCCGACAAATAGGTAAACCTTGATGAGTTGGCTGCGCAATTTTATTTATATATCAACTCCTGTGAATGCCATTGGATGCGGAGTGCTGGATTTTCTGTGTGAAATAATAAACAACGCCATAGGATAGTAACAATTAATTTTGAACTACACTACATGGTATACTTCTTGACGATAGGCATACTTCATCATATTCCACATAAGCAATTGGAGCTTGTGTGACGAGGTGGAAGATTTACCATATAAGCAAGAGGCTTGTATGGCGATGACTATGTACTACAGGTTGAACTGATGACTGATATGGACTATATAAATTATAATGATAAATTGCCAGATTAATAAAAACCCCACACGGGTCTGGAGTTAACAATAATCACGTCGCTCTAGTTATTAGATACGGCACATGGACTATTTATTTCCACACGGAAACGGGGTGACGGGAATATATTCTCTGGAGTGATTATCAGTACATGCTCCCCCGTAAACACCAAAATATATCACTATAAATATGTGAATGCTTTTTAGGATTTATTGTGTACCTAATACGGCCCAATAAATTTCCAAACCTCTCCCCGTACAAAGGAGGTTATGGCGAAATTTTTCGAAATATTAAGGCGTTAGTGAAATATTTGAAGTGAAAACGAAGTTGAAATTATAAAATGAGCTATAGTTGAAATTATAGATTGAACTATATTTATATATATATAAATATAATTATAATTAAAAGGAATAGAGGCCGTACAGTTCGCGTTTCGGAATCGTAATTTGAAACGATTAGTACGAGAAATCCGACCATCGGATTTTCCCGAAACCGCAACTGCTGGGTTCGCCTTGGAAATATCTTTCCAACGGCACCAACCTTGTAAAAATCCAACGGTTGGATTGTCCGGAATGTTTAATTCAAATCTGAAGAAAAACAGCGCCATAATCATTTATATTTATATATAAATATAATTAAATTAAATCGAATAACGACGCTGCAGTTCGAATTTTGAAACCGTAACTTCAAACGACTAGTGTGGAAGATCCGACCGTCGGATTCTCACGAAACTGGAACCGTTGGGTTCGCTTTGGGAATATCTTCCCACTGATATAGACTTTGTAGAAATCCAACGGCTAGATTTCCCGATATGTGTAAAACAAATTAGGGGAAAAACAGCGCCATTGCCACGGCACGACCTGAAACGTCGTTAAATTAAATATGGCCATATAAATAAAAATGGCGAAAAATCGTTATAAAATATTATGAGCAACATTGATTGAAAATAAACCAATTGGGCTTGAATTGTTTGATATTTGATGGTTGTATGTGTATGACATGAAAATAACACTAAAGAACCGAAAGATGGATGTCGAATAATATAACCATAAAATGAATCGATTTAAATTCTAATGACGTGGATTATTTGAAAAGGCCGAGCTAACCCTCATTTCAAATAATTTATCGAGCGATTCGAATTGGAAAATACAAAGACGATTCAAGACCGACGATCTTCGTATCGGTTGGATGGGCGCTACTGAGGTTCCTGTAGCGACCCGGAAAAATTCGACACTCGAATTATCGACATTTACACAAACAGTGTTCCACTCGAGTATCGAATCTCCAGAAAGCTAGAAGAAAGAAGTTGGAGGATGAGAAAGATAAGATAGAAATATTAGAATAGAAGAATACGAAGAAGAACAACGCACAAAATCAGAGCCTCACATCGCAGCGGAACAAAATATAATATAGAAATAAATCTTTATTGAGAGCTTTGAATAAACTTACAACATCAGAGTACATCAACATCACTGGACAGTTGTAATAATCTGCCCTTATATACCACACAGCGGAATAATATCATACGTCTGAATTCTTACAGCCCATCTCTTCACAGCATTCAATAACCTGAACCTGTACATTCCGGGCTAACCCGAGCATTTACAAAACACCGGGTCAGTCTGGTGAACCAGAGTGAGATAAACTCACACAGTATTAAGGGTAAATCATCCAATCATGATTTTAAAGTTCAAAATCTTTTCAAAAGAAAAGGATAATCGTAAGGCCAAATCCACACATAAACACGGACGGTTTTTACCTTACGATAACCCAAAACAGTTTTGAAACCAATATCTTTCCTGATATTATAATAATGTCTAAATACAAGTAAATAACAATCTAGTGGAACGCTTGCATCTCACGCTCCACATATATAGTATACAATCAAAATCGCGGGCGCTTATTGGATATTGGATTTCCAACTTGACAAGGTATGGGACCACCTTCCGCACGTGTATCTCTAGAGGCGAATACACAGGGTTCAACAAGAACGTCTTGCAACCCGGCCCTCACATGACCGACCACTCATTTCTCTTGAGTGTATCGAATGTATACCACCAACGGTTGGACTCAAACCACCGTTCCCAAATGGGCAGAATCGATAGATTAAGAAACAAAAGGAATTTCTCTAGATAGGTGATTATACACCCTAATGGGAGCGACCCACATAGCCATGCTGCCTGCCCGATTTTTGTCATCTCCTGGTGGATGAGGCTTGAGGTCAAAATTTACCTTTGAACATCTGGTCGTCATTCACTTTGAATGCCACATCGTCAGATCCGTCAAGTCACTAATTGACGTCCACAAATATACTCTGGGTATTAAAGAAGTGCCCCTCTTTGCCACCACTCGGTATATTTGTAAAAATCAATGTACGTGGTTTCAGGAAATACTCTGTCATACATTCGTCCATACAAGTCATCCAGGAACAGGATGAACCGAAGGTACTCTCCTACTGCATCCAATATAGGAATCACCCCATGGATCAGTAGCGATCGTCCTTGCTATCCACAGTTTCAACCACGACAGAACCCCAGTATATCCCCGGGTCGAATCAGAGATTGTAAGTGGTTCTTCCGCTTTATGAAGATCTATGGTCTTCACATGCTCCATCTCGATCGTCGCATGATCTCTTCTTTATATTCGCATTTGTTAGTTGGAATGGTTTTCGAATATACATTCGATCCCGGTCTTTCCATACCAACAATCGTAAAGGTCAGACTTGATAGTCGGTTATTTAACTATCCAGTAAACATCCATAAAATCACAAAAATAGATTCACTGGATTGGTACTCAGCATCACTTGGCTTTTAAAAATTTATCGCCCAATTTCCTTATTATTTCCGTTGATATAATCTTATATCATTTCCTTTACTTTGGAAATATTATCATACTCTCTCGCCATTACCAACTAATATCATCCCTGGATAGTCCCAAAGTCGTTCAAGTTGGGGTATTTTAATTACCTCTCAGACCTTGATCAACAACGTTCCTACCCTTAGATAAATACGAGTTGTCATTCAAAACCCAATATTATTTACCTCAATTTCTATTTCCAACTTCGTTTACTAAGCTCTAATCAGAACCCTTCTACCAATTTCCTTTTCCCTCGGGAAACCCCTTTTTTTTAAATCCATTGATTTAAACTTAATCCTATTATTAAGAACTTCCAATTTAAAAACAACGTTTAAACACATATTCATTTATAAACCTTGTTTATAAATTTCAGGTTTAATCCAAACCCTTTACATCCTTACCTTCCTTTTACTTAATTCAACGTTAAGTAAAACTTTGCATTTACGACATATATTCGTTTGAACCTCTTTGTTGCTTCATTATAAAACTCGAGTTCAAACGATAAAACTCATCCCTGGCCTCTTTCCAATACTCGACCATTTCATTTCAACTTGGCTACTTAAAGGTATTTCATTTTACAACTCATTCAATTCAACATAAATCATTTCAAATCAATTAATTCTCATTAGCTAGAATAAATAATAAACTCCCTTTTTGAAAACGTTACTAGGATTAACCAATTACTCATCCAGTCATTTCCCTAATTTAAAATTTAACTTAGTTTAAATGGTCGACACCACCATGGTTACTCTTTGAGCCAACTCTATTTAATTCCTCTTTAAATAAATAAAAAGGTAACTAATTTAAATAACCTTATTTAATCGCTCACGATAAATCAAACTCTTAACTGCTAGGTATTTTCTGCTCATTTGTTTATAATTCTTATCGACATAAGAATTCTATTTTATAAAAACCATCTCATAATTTCTATATAAACTTTTAAATAAATAATGAAATGTTTATTTCCCTTTTAAATAATCCTTTCAATGTAATAACTTTCAACTCTATTTTTCGTTATAAAATATATTTATAACTCAAATATTATCGATTCACTGTCGATAAAACCCATATTTTATCAATCGATTGATTTATAAACCAAGTGATGCCAATTACTCGACCCATACCATCCATCATAACAAATGTTGAAATAAGGTTCAATAATCAATGGTAATCAACTATTCCTTTTTATTTGACTGATAATGTTTACAACAATCATCAATCAACCAACAGCCAATCCAAACAATTCAAACAATTATACACGTTCATTTTATAAACGTGACCAACCCAGAGAAATTTCTTTATCCGGGTCAAATCAGAATAACTGGTGTTTTACTGAAATTAAACTACCGTTTAATTTCAGAAATTTAATCAACGATAATTATATATCACTAGCAAACAGTCATTCATTAACAACCAGAACACGCAAAACAAAAAAACCCAATTTATATAAAATATAAATGGGAAGAGCTGAGTGAGTTTAACTCACCTCGGTTTGAATCCGTCGATAACAGTCTGTTCTAATCAAATTAAACTGATGTTTAATTTGAATAAAAATTCCAGTTGCTTCAGATCCGGCCTAGGCCAGCTCCATCTCGAAGTACTCTTCTCCACGGTCCCAACGTGACTGACCGTGCATAAATCTGAGATCGTATGTCTGAGATATAGTATAAACAAGTTTTTAAAAGAAATTTAAATTATTTAAAACATGAATTTCTTAGATTAAAACGGGCCTCACCTCTTATATTCCTCGGCCCAACACAAACCCTACCCGCTATCCCCTTTTAAACCTCCATCCGATCCCCTATTTCATTTATACGGTCGCCACAAAAATTGATCTCATACCCGAAATGAAAAACCCTAATCCCTTTTTCGATTTCAACAGCAAATTAGTGATTTTGTGGTGTCGCATCATCCTCCGTCCCTCAATCCACTACCAGAGCTTCGCGACCAACCCCCCTTGTCGCCAATCCATGGCATCGACTCCGAGTTTTCCAGAACGAGGCTCCTCCGTTTAAGCTAAGTTTTCTTACTCTATTTATTTCGGTATTATTTGTTTGATTTTTCTGGCTCTCGAATGGAATTTTTCCCTCTTTGTTTTACCGTGTTCGAATGGGGTTATTTCTGGTTTGTGGTGTTGTTCGAAAATGGTTCTGGTATTTGTGAAACATTATACATGTATATATATGGTTGCGGTTTGATCTGTCTACCAATGGCTACGTATTGTTATTTCAATCAAAATCAAGTCTGTAATTTAAGCTTTGGTTCAGATTTTGGATCTAGGTACGAAATGGATTTTGATTGACATTGGATAGGTTAGGTAGCTATGAGTTGTGTATTGTTCATTCAATACAGACATTGAATCTGCGTTCAGAACTAAAAAAAAAACAGTTTGGTATGACCTTTATACCTGAATTCGAGTGAGAATAAAAGCATATATATTGCCCTATATATTAGATTAGGTTGTGGCTATGACTCGTTTATTCAATACAGACTTATTTTGAAACTGTGAATTCTGCTTTGGGTTTTGTATGTTAGCAGTTTTGGTACAGATTTTGCCTTACTTTAGCATGTGAATTGTACTGTTCCTTAGCTGTTTCTTCTCTCTAGCATGTGCATGTACTGTTTTGGCCGTCCCTATACTTGTTCTTAGGCCACTTATTCCACTGTTCTTGAAAGAACAAGACGTGGGAAAAAATAGTTGAAATGGATATATATACATTTGTTTTATTTCATTAGCTGTTCTATAGGTTCTTAGCTGTTGTACTCTCTAATTTACTGTTTTCTTCTTTTATGTATTGTCTTGTTAGCAATTGACCACCTTTTTCTTTTGCTGTTTATTGTACATTTTACTACTGTTCTTGTACCATTTTCTGTTGTTCTCTTTGATGGTTCACTGTCTTGTTCAATCGACCGTATAGGTTTTGATGATATCATTTTTTCTCTTTTCTTTTCAAAATGAATTCTCTTGTACTCTTGCATTTGTATCAACGTTTTGTGGATACATGTTGCATATATTTTGTTGATCACTTTTCAGTTGCATATAGTATTATTATTTTCCCCTTTTTAATGGGTTTCTCTCCTTGTTTTCTTTTCGCAGATCACACTGACCGAGAGAGATTTACTAGTACGGCACGGAGAAGAAGACATGATCTACAAAATGTTGAATCCTTATTATTATTATTTTCAGAACTTTTATTGTCTAATATATAAATTTGGACTTGTATACTATGAACAATCTTTGTGTTATATGAATTTTAGTTTCTTTTTTTCTTCTTTTCTGAGACTTGTATTGCAAAAATCTGAACTTGTATGTTTAAACAACCCTTGTATAGTATGTAATTCTAGTATTATATTTTCTTAGTGATGTAATTGTCAAAATGTTAATAATCTATATGTTATAGCTTTATACTTAAGTCATTGGGAATAGCCATCCTATATTGTGAAAATTTAAGCATAGCTATTAGCTGATGCACGTCAACCCCTATTACTAATGTCTCGCTCACCAACGCAGGCCTACATATACCTCACTGCTATCATAAAGCAAGCAAAGACTATTTCTTTTTAGCTTTGCTTAATCAATGTTCGCTTCCCCTGTCACTTCATGCCAATGAAAATAAAACTTAATATATGTAGGAACCAGCTACCACAAACGTATGCTGTACACCAAGGGAAATCACCATCGACAAACGTATTGTATATGACCACTTCTGCAAATTTATGGTTTTCGAAATACTTCAAATGCAAGTGTTGTGCTTCAAATTCGATAAATCTAAATTAAATTTTTAACCAGTTGAGTTAACAAAATAAATATCATCGTATTTATTTAAACAACGGTTTCAACTTCTAAATGGTAGAATTCAAACTCGACACTAACATTCGGGTTTTTAAATATATATATATATATTCGAATTCCATTTTAATTAAATAAATTCGATTAAACATCTATTAAAATTTAAATATAATATATAAACTCATTTAAACATTCGAATTTAAATGACCAAAAAATATGGGACGTTACAGTTCCTGACCGGAGTAGCTACCGGAAGGGGACAGAAGTAGTAGCCGTCTGAACGTATGTGTTGATTGTACGGATCTGCGAGGAATTTGACACCTCCGGCTTCGTTCAGACCCAGGACGGACTTGTAAATGGACTGTGTGTCTGACATTGAATTTTGTTCTGTACGGATTGATCTTTGTTAAATATATATCTGTTTGGCGGCGGAGAATTTATTCTTTTGCTTAACGCCCTTCTCTGAGACGTACGAGCTCAGGGGTTATATATCGATAGAAATCAATCGTATGGAGTGGACTGCCTATGCGGCATGCCAAGATGCTGTGATCAAGGCTTCTGTTGCAAAGCAAAGTCTTGTGGATGATGATCAAAGCAAGGTCTGCGTAGCCTAGCTTTGTGTATTTCGTAGATTCGCGAACCTCACACCCTGGTATGAGTTAAAAACGGGATACGGGCCGCTGGGAGAGCACGACGTTTCTTTCTAGCTATGGTGGTGTCAGTGACTTACCAGCCCTGACATATATATCTACTTTTCACCTTTGTGGTCGTTGGAATGCGAGGCGCCTCGATTATAGGTCTGTAAGGACCGGGAAACGTGTGTTTAGGAATTGCCAATCCTCAAACGTAAGAGAGGACCGGCCCAGCCGATCCAAGGGTTACCCAGAGTGTGTAGTCCTGAGGCATTTGCTAGAGTGTCTCGAAGCGGAGAGGAGCTTGCCCCTTGCCTTGACTCATGACGGAAATCCAACTTCCAATACGAAATAACGGTCTTGATTGTAGAACTAGTATGGCGACATAGTAGATGGTAGTTATGCCGCCTATGATTGATATTTATGATGCTATTCGTTTTGAAACATATATGCACTAGTAATAGTATCAAATGATTTTGCTTTATACGTATCAAGCATATTTGGCCCTTATAAGGTAAAACTCTATCCTCCGGCTTGCGTTGCATTGTGTGATGGGACCTGAGTCTTATAATGGCTTCATTCTTTCTAAAAACATTGCGTTGTTTTAAAGGGATTTACTTTGTTTTAAATGCACTAGCAATCACTGGAGTAAACCCGTTCCGCGAAAGTGGCGTGGTCCTATGATTCGCTTATTACTGTTGTTTAACTGTTAAGTAGATTCCTCATACCAGTCCCCATGACTGACTCGTTGTTTGTTTCACTTTGCAAACGCAGGTGCCCTTATTTTCACACGGGCAGCCTAGTACACAGGTGACAGGTGGTTTTTGGTTCTGCACTGCTGCATAGAGTGCATTTTTGGCTCATGGCGAGGCTGACTTCATAGAGATGACTTTGACTTTTTCTGCCATTACTGTACTTATATTATGATTCCGCCACTGGCGATGCAGACTGATTTACTTTCCGTATTTCTCACTATATGTATATGTATTCCGCCTTTGGCGATGATGACTGATCACTTTCCTTTTTATTTACTAAGTATATCCCACGTTATGCTATTCTGATATCCTACATGTTGTGATTCCGCTGTCATATCCATGTAAAATTATTTTATTTATTGTTTCTGCTATTATCTGTACTCTGCTATGATGATTAATGTGTTATTTCCTAATGGATATCCTTAATACCGCCCCTCGGATTTTGGGATCCTCACACACACATTCCATTTGCAAGTCCGTTCTGGGTCTGAACGAAACCAAAGGTACTATATACCTTGCAAACCCATCGATCTCCACGTACGTCTGGAGGATCACCACTCATTATCCATATTTCGGGATGCCTCCCAATCAGGACATCAGTTACCATCCAGACGAGGTGAAGATCTCCGGTCTTCGACCACCGTCTTCATCTTCGATTTCTTATCGTCGATTCAGTTATTCAGAATGGGATAAACCCGGTCTTTCTGAGCAACTCGCGTATATAATAAACAAGTGTTGCACAAACACAACATACGCCTCATTCCAATTCATCAGTCACTAACCGTAAATTAACAAGAGAATAATTCCCTAAATATTAACCCCGAAGGCCGAAACCAACATCAGATCAATACCCAGGAAACCGTTCTGCTTAGCTAACCTACAGTTAGTTTCTAAATTTCAAATTCTTAGGGAAAGGTTCCCATTAATTTTATCAAAGATAAATTCCTTTAAATTTATTCTTTAATCATCCTTCGAAAATCAATTCAAACCAAATTTTGGTTTATCCAAACTAGTCGGGATTAACGAACCTTACCGAAGTAATCAATTGTTAAATTTCCCAATCCCAACCTATTCATCCCATAAAGTAAAACTGGTAATACTTCATATCTAACACCACGGTGTTATCGGTAAATTCAATTACCATTTCACGTTCAAATCTAATTAAAGATTTAACTATCGCCTAGAGCAAAACTGGTGATACTCCATTCTCGATCTTTTCAATCTAATTAAAGATTCATTAAAACTTCACTTAGTTTTAATCTTTAACTGGGTTAAAGAATCGGTGTCATTTAAAACACGGTTCATGATAAACCCCAAAATCACATCACATTTCAATCAGTCCCTAACCGTAAAATAGTAAGTGAGCAATTCCCTAAGTATTAACCCCGAAGGCCGAAACCAACATCAGATAAATACCCCGGAAACCATTCAACTTAACTAACCTCCAATTAGTTTCTGATTTTCTTAACTCCTTTGGGTCTAAGAACAGTATTATTGAAGATACCGTTCACGACAACCCAAAATCACATTTCATTAATTATCGGGTTAAAGAACAAGTGTTATTTAAAACACTGTTCGCGATAAACCCAAAAATCAATACCAATTCAATTCCAATTAAATATTATTTAAGCGGTACACTTCATTAAATCTAAATAAAAAGATTTAATCATTTTCTCAACTGGGATTAAGAACAGTGTTAATGAAGACACCATTCACGACAAACCCAAATCACATTTGATATTAAATACAAGGCTCTGAATAGAAAATATATCGGCTTATATTCCATATCAAATTCTACGACCGACAAATTTCGTATTGGAAACAACGATATATATATCTTTCAAATTTCCATAACAATATCTGTATAATCACGAAATCCAACATCGAAGTAATCCAAAGACAATTTCGATTCAAATCCATTCCAATTCAATTATTGGAAATTCTGGTTACTTTTAAAACCCTTTTCAAATTCAATTTATTTATTTAAAAATAAATAGAATTATAATTCTAGTTCAAAACTAGTTCATTTCGATAAAAATCTATTTTTATATTTTCAAATATGGATTTTTTCATCCCAAATCTTCACAAATCATTTCTTATGATTTTACACAAATTATTACTATTTTTAATAATTTTATCAAGGCCCGCACAGTCGATTTCCATCAACGGCCATCGAACTGCACTTACAACAACCTTTTCCAAATTTGATTTGGACATAATTCCAAATCCAACCGTTAGATTTCAAATTTCTAATATTCGTTAGAAAGCTCTTTTCGATACGAACCCATTGGTTCAGGTTTCAGGAGAATCCGACGGTCGGATCTCCCGTAATATCCGTTCGAAGTCAATGGTCGAAATTCGTGAACCGCCGCGGTGCGGCGCGTTCTATTCAGGCCATTATATTATATATATAATATATATAATATATACTTCGTCGATTTCCTTTTAAAACGAATTTTATAAATCTTTTAAATTCTTTTTCAAAACGATTTCAACTTCTTTTTCAAATTCAAATCAAAATTGAATTTTCCCTTACAAGTTCGTTTTAAATTCATTTCAAATTGATTTCCATTCAAATCAATTTTGAATTCAATTTCAGTTCTTTTTCAATTCAATTCAATTTCAATTCGAATTCATTTCTATTCAATTTCAATTCTATTCAATTTCAATTTGAATTTATTTCTATTCAATTGCAATTCTATTCAATTTCAATTCTATTCAATTTCAATTCGAATTATTTCTATTCAATTTCAATTCTATTCAATTTCAATTCTATTTCAATTCTATTCAATTTCAATTCTATTCATTTCAATTCGAATTCATTTCTATTCAATTTCAATTCGAATTCATTTCTATTCAATTTCAATTCGAATTCATTTCTATTCAAAATATTAGATTTTGAAATCAGTTTCGATGTTCATTATAAAATGAATAAAATCAATATAAATATCGTTCATGTCAAAATAGCGTAAATCTAATCAACACGGCTTCATATATTTCTATTTTCAAATATTTCTATTTCAAATATTTCTTTTTCAAATATTTCTTTTCGAATATATTTTTTCAAAACTAGAATGAGGCCCAATCAATTACCATATAATGTTAATTATATGGATTTTCTACAACACATGTATGCATCAACAATGACAAATAATCAACCATCATCCAAAGTGCACTCTACACTGTATAAGCACCAAATATAAATATTTAACGCTCATAACATTCTGTCCATCAATCGATCGACATACAGCTAATTATTGGGACTAGTGTATGTCATATATCATCCCAATACCTGTGTGGGGTTTTCAAACAATCAAACACAGATTTTATTTGTGCAGTTGGGCGATGTGTAAAATTTATCATCCCAATCAATCTCTTTCAAATGTGTGTATATAAACAAATCGTTCGATTTGTTTATATTAATTTATTTCATTTACTATACACGTTAACAATTCTATTTTCAACTATATAAATATTTTATTTCATTTCACATCACACAATCAACTACACATCAAAGTCATACAAACAAGCATACAAGCCGTCCATGGTCTGTGGACGACGGGTGTCGGGTGCTACTAAACACCGTCTGCATCCTAGTATATATTTTAACTAGAAAAATTAAAAGTGAGAAGTTCTCACAGAGGGTTCCACTCCGCCGTGCTTTTCTTTTGAACTGCTAAATCATCTGGATCGGTTTGAAATTCCAATGCAGTCCTTTTCACGCTGTTCATATAAAAATTATATTTTTATTATGATTTTTATTTATTGAAATGAAGTAATAAAAATTATATTTTTATTACTTCATTTCAATAAATAAAAATCATATTTTATTTCTACTTCATATATATTTACAACGCTTCATTCTATATAAAAATTATATTTTTATATTTCTACTTCTAATATAAAGATCGAATTTTTATATCATCGCTATAAAAATCACATTTTTATTTCAACATATAAATAATAAAAATCAATTTTTTATTTCGCTACATATATAAAGATCAAATTTTTACTATCTATATAATATAAAAATTGTATTTTTATCGAAGTATAAATCAGATTTTTACTTCACTACTTAAATAAAAATTATATTTTTATTACTCTACCTAAATAAAAATTATATTTTTATCCTCCTACTTGAATAAAAATTATATTTTTAGCCTTTCTATAATATAAAAATTATATTTTTATTCTTTCTATATTATAAAAATTTCAATCTATTCACATTATAAGAACATAAGCTTTTCCTAATGTTAAAGATCCAATATTTCATGAATCAAAAATCATAACTTAACTCGTCTAAAAATAGGATCTTTCATGAATTAAAAATCGTATTTTTCCTATCGTTAAAATTATATATTAATCACAACTTTATATATATATATATATATCTGAGCTTTACATTCATAAAAATACGAGCTTTTAAATTAATAAAAATAAATAAAATAAAAAGACAAGGCTTACAGTGTTTGGTTGGAGGAGGGGTGGTGTCTGCGCTGCAGCGAAGAAGAAGGGGGGTTTTCGTGGATCAAGGAAGGGGGCGCTGGCGAGGTCACGGCTTCGTGGCTCGAACGGAAGGAGGAGGGTGAATCGAGAGGAGTGAGGACGGTTTGGGGATGGAGTTGCGGAGGTGGTGGTTCGGCCTTCAGTGCGGCGGAAGGGTGGTGGACTAGAGGAGTGCGGCATCGATGAAGGGGGGCGGCAGCAAGAGTGTTAGGGCACAGGGGTATCGCGGTTTCTTTCAGGAGGAGGGGGATCGTGGGAGAGGAGGTGGGGCGGTCTGAGGGAGGGCGGCGGCGGTGCGCCAGCCACCTGTGGCGGCGGGACTGAGATCGAGAGGTTTTTTTAATTTAATTTCGTGAATGAATGAAACGGGGGGCTGAGAGATAATAGAGGAGAGAGAAGAGATATTTTATTTTATTTTATTATTTAAAAAGCAAATTTATTTTTTGAACTTGAAATCAAGCCCACCGCCTGTCGTCCACAGCTAATTACCCCCATTCCGAACACAACGAGATACATATCGCAAGCTGATTCGATCAGTTTTCGTCAAAATCAACGTATAACTCTATATATTGAATTTGAACGCACATTTCAATTTACTGGGGTCACATACTAACTCGAAAAATTCCCGAAAAATATTTTCTAGCTTCGTATTGACGATACGGTCCTAACAAAACTAATTTCGTCGAATTCTGAGACCGTTTGAAAAATGGCCATTTTCTAGTCGATTAAAATCAATTGAAACTGGTCAAACGCGTTTTCTTTTGCCACACTCACATATTGATTCGAAAATTTATGAAATTTGAAACATAGCAATAATTTGACATCGCAGAACCAACAAAAGTGGTTTCGTCGAAATTTGAGGTCGTTTGCAAAATGGCCATTTTCAAGGGCCGAAATTCCATAGCGACTATTCTGAAATTTCAACTGGACGTAACTTTTGATTCCCGCTATGAAATTTTGATTTCCCAAATTCATTGGAAAGATATTCTCAATTAGATTCAAATATTTTTGGTTTCACTAAAATCCGGTTTATTTTGCACCCGGTATGTTCATTTGAAATTTGAAATCGAATTATCGAACTACCGCGCCATTTTCAATCTCTTTTATAATTTAAAATAAATATTTATATTCTAACGACGATTCGAATAAATATATACATTCGAATTCTATTCAAAATAAATTTCTCGTCGATATTATTTAAAATAATTCATTTTAAATAATCAAAATTCACTAAAATTGCCAAAATAAATTTTTTAAATTGGCTCGGATTTCCGGGTTATTACAAAATACTTAGCTTCAAAATAAGATTATTTTTATATAAAAATATTAGATTAAAAATGTGAGTTTATATTTTATATTTTTATTTCTATTCATTTATGTAATTAATAAAGATCCGATTTTTATATGGTTTACATGAGAATAAAGATTTGATTTTCAAATAGAAGAAAGGTTTAATTTTTACATAGCATTCGTATGGATAAAAATTTGATTTTCACATAGAGTTCATGTGAAAATAAAAATATGTTTTTTATTGAATGTATAAAAGAAAGATTGGATTTTTAAACACATGAAAAGATTTGATTTTTAAACATGAAAAGGTATGATTTTTAAATATAAAAAGATGTGAATTTTATATATATGCTAACGAAGTAAAAAATATGATTTTCTATCCATTTAGCATTGAATTAAAGATATGACTTTTATGGAAATGGGTTTATGATAAGAATGTGATTTTATTTATATACTAGCTTAATAAAAATTGGATTTTTATTATGAAGAGCAGTGTTAAAGGTTTGATTTTAAGAACATAAATATTTGATTTTAATTAAACAAAGGTATGATTTTTAAATATATAAAAATTAAAAATTTTATATAAGTGAAGAGCGATAAAAATATGATTTTTATAATATCATAGCGAAGTAAAAACATAATTTTTAGCTAAGTAAAAGTTCGATTTTTATATATGTGAAGTAGCGATAAAAATTCGATTTTTATCTATATAGTAGCGATATAGAAGAGTGATTTTTATCTATATAGTTGCAGTATAAAAATATGATTTTTACCTATGTAGCTTTGTTATAAAAATATGAAATTATTTTTAGAAAGATAAAAATATAATTTTTAGCCTACTTATGTTATTTATAAAATAATCATACAAAGAAATAATTATTGATTGGTTAAAAAAAATTAACGTAGGTATGCTACATAGATCGACAATCAAAGCATGGCGGAGTGGAACCCACGGTGAGAACATCTCACTTTAATTTTATTTTCCAGTCGAAATATATACTAGGATGCAGACGGTGCTTAGCAGCACCCGAAATCCGTCGTCCACAGACCATGGACGATTTGTTTGTTTGTTTTGGTTGATTGATGTGTTTGAATTGATTGTGATGTGAAGTGAACTGAATTGAAAATTCATGTGTTGAAATATTTTGTAGTTAAAAATATAATTTTTAACGTGTATATGAATAAAATAAATATTCATAAACAAATCGGACGATTTGTTTACGTACACACATTTGACGGATATTGATTGGGACGATAAATTTTACACATCGCCCAACTGAACAAATAAAATTCATTATTGGTTGATTGAAACCCCACACGGGTATTGGGATGATATTAGAAATACACTAGTCCAAATGATTAGCTGTATGTCAATCGATTGGTTGACAGGCCGTTGTAAGCGTTGATATTTATATTTAATGCTTATGCAGTATAGAATGCACTCTGAATGATGGTTGATAGTTTATCATTGTTGTTTTATATACGTGTTGTATGAAATCCATATAAATAACATTATATGGTAATTGACTGTGTCTAATTCCAGTTCGAAAAGAAGGAATATTTCAAAATAACGAATATTTTAAAATAATGAATATTTTAAAATAATATTCAGTAGAAGATCAAAATCTAATTTTGATGTCCGATTTGGGATGGACACGAATATATTTAAATATATATAGCTGCGTTGATTAGATATGCGCCATTTTGACGTGAACGATATTTATATCGATTTTATTCATTTCTATAATGAATATCGAAAAGGAAATGATTTCGAAATATAATGTTTTGAAAATACTTTCATTTATATATCGATGATATAGAATATTCAATTTTGATTTGAAATTCAATATAAAGTTGAAAACGTTTTGAAAACGAATTTACAACGATTTATAAAATACGATTTAAATGGAAATCGATGAAATATAGTGTGTGTGTATATATATATATATATATTGGCCTGAATAGAGCGCGCCGCGATGCGGCAGTTCACGAATTTCGACCATTGATTTCGAATGGACATTACGGGAGATCCGACCGTCGGATTCTCCTAAAACCGAAACCGTTGGGTTCATATCAAAAAGAGTTTTCCAACGAATATGAGAGATTTGAAATCTAACGGTTGGATTTGGAATTATGTCCGAATCAAATTTGGAAAAGGTAGCTGTAAGTGCAGTTCGATGACCATTTATGGAAATCGACTGTGCGGGCCTCGATAAAATTATTAAAAATATCAATAATTAGTGTAAAATCATAATAAATGATTTGGAAAGAATTGGGATGAAAAATTACATATTTGAAAGGATAAAAATAAATTTTTTTTTTTTGAAATGAACTAGTTATGAACTAGAATAATAATCCAATATTTTTAAATAAATAAATTGGATTCGAAATGGTTTTAAAAATAACTAGAATTTCCAATATATGAATTGGAATAGATTTGAATCGAAATTATCTTCAGAATATTTTGATATTGGATTTCGTGATTATACGGATGTTATGGAGGAATCTGGAAGATATATATATATATCGTTATTCCAATATGATATTTGTTGATTTCAGAATTTGATATTGAATATAAGCCGATATATTTTCTATTCAGAGCCTTATATTTAATATCAAATGGATTTTTTGGTTTGTCGTGATATGATGTCTTCACTAACACTGTTCTTAAACCCAGTTGAGAAAAGATTAAGTCTTTTATTAAGATTTAATGAATTTTACCAATCAATTAATATTTAATTGGAATTAAATTGAATTGGATTTTTGGGTTTATCGTGAACGGTGTTTTAAATAACACTTGTTCTTTAACCCGATTAACAATGGAATGTGATTTTGGATTTGTCGTGAATGGAGTCTTAAACAACACTGTTCTTGAACCCCATTTGAATAGAATATATCTTTTAATCAAGATTTGAAGAAGAATTACCAATTAATTAACATTTAATTGGAACTGAAAATGGAATGTGAATTGGGTTTATTGTGAACTGTGTTTTTAACTACATCCGTTCTTTAACCCAATTTACAGTGAAATGTGATTTGGAATTTATAAATCTTTTTAATAAGATTTAACGGGAATTTTCTGAAATAAAGTTTTCCAATGTAATATATTAAATTGGAATTGAATGGAATTCTATTGATAATAATCAAAGTGAACTTCTATGGAGGAAGACTGTAAATATATATGGAATTTAAAAAGGTTTGTTGTTATTCCATTTATATTATTAGTCAGATACGGAAATTGATATCGATTATATATTGATTTGTTTTTCCATGAATATTCCATAATTAATGGAATGTGATTTGGGTTTATCGTGAACTGTGTTTTAAATGACATTAGCTCTTTAACCCAATTAAAGGCAGGATTACATTTCTGTCATTGTATTTCAAACTGTATGGTCGATCTCTGCTAAATATATATCTGTTTGGTGGCGGAGAATTTATTCTCTTACTTAACACCCTTCTCTAAGACATACGAGCTTAGAGGTTATATATCGGTAGAAATCAATAGTACGGTGCAGATTGTCGATGCGGCATGTTTGTGTTTCTAAAGTTAAATAATCATTAATATTGATTTTTGGGAAGATTAAAACTAAGTGGAGTTTTAATGATTCTTTAATTAAATTGAAATGTGAAATGATAATTTACATTATCAGATTTGGGAAATGATCGAGAGTGGAGTATCGCCAGTGTTGCTCCAAGCGATAGTTAAATCTTTAATTAGATTTGAACGGGAAAGGATAATTAAATTTACTGATAACACTGTGGTGTTAGTTATGGTTTAATACAAGTTTTGCTCCATGGGATGAATAGGTTGGGATTGGGAAATTAAATAAATGGTTACTTCAGTAAGGTGCATTAATCCCGACTAGTTTGGAAAACCGTAACATGGTTTAAATTGATATCCAAAGGACGATTAAAGGATAAATTTTAAAGAATTTATCTTTGATAATATTAATGGGAACAAATCCCTAAAGACATGAATATTTAAATAAAAGAATATTCAAAATTGGAATGAGGCGTATGTTGTCTTTTTATAGCACTTGTTTATTATGTACACGAGTTATTCGAAAAGGCCGGGTTTATGCCCATTCTGAATAACTGATTCAACGATATGTCGACGATGAAGACGGTGGTTGAAGACCGGAGGTCTTCACATCGTTTGGATGATTACTGATGTCTTTATTGGGCTATACACCCAAGACAAGGTAATAAGTGGTGATCGTCCAGACGTATTTGGAGATCAGCAGATATGCGAGAGTCTCTCTCCTGTGTTGGACATATGGGACGAGGAATAAGGTGCCTCCGGCTTCGTTCAGACCCGGAACAAACTTGTAAATGGAGGTGTGTCTGACATTGGATTTTATTCTGTGCTGATTGATTTCTATTAAATAAATAAATAAATATATATATTTGGCGGTGAAGAATTTATTCTCTTGCTTAATGTCCTTCTCTGAGACGTACGAGCTCAGAGGTTACATATCAATAGATATCAATCACATGGCATGAATTGCCTGTGTGGTATGCTGAGATGCAAGTGATCAAGGCTTCTGTTGAAAAGCAGAGTATTGTGGTTGATGATCAAAGCATGGCTTTAATACATCATAGCTTTGTGTATAACGTTAATTCGTGGGCCTCACACCTCGGTATGAGTCAAAAACGGGATAAGAGACCCAAGGAGATCACAACGTTACTTTCTAGCTTTGGGTGGTGTTAGGGTTTTTGCACTCCCTGACATTGTTATATTTTTACCTATGTGGTTGTTGGATTGCGAGGCGCCTCGGATATATCGGCTATTGCGGGAGCGTACGGATATAGGTCCTATAGGACCGGGAAACGTTTGTTCGGGAATTGCCAATCCACTAACATAAGTATGGACCGGTCTTGGAGGATCCAAGGGTCTACTGCAGGAGACCCTGAGGCATTTGCTAGAGTGTCTCGAAGCCGACGAGGAGTACATCCCTTGCCTCGACTCATGAAGGAAATCCAATTTCCAATACATGACATTTCGGTTTTGATCGTAGAGCCTAGTATTGGCGACATGATAGATGGTACCCATGCCGCCTATGATTGATACATTTATATTTGAAGTTGTTTTTACACTATACACTTATAATAGTGTCATATGATTTATTTTAAATGTACCAAGCGTGTTTGGCTATTGTAAGGGAAAACCCTATCCTCCGGCTTGTGTTGCATTGTGTGATGGTACCTGAGTCTTATAATAGCTTCATTTTTCCAAAAAGCATTGCGTTGTTTATTCTATGCACTAGTATTCTTAGGAGGAAACCTGTTCCATGTTATCCGGCGTGGTCCCTTGATTTACTCTCTTTTAAAGTAAAGTTTTAAATAACTATTTTAGTTCTTACACCAATCACATGACTGACATGGAGTTCATTGTTTTAACCTAAACTCCGGATGCCCCTATTTTCCACTTGGGCAGCTAGTAGTTTTGGTTTTGCATATTTATATTCACAGGATCCTGGTTTACAACTAGAACGATAATTGGAAAGCTCTGTATCCGTTTATGAAACGACCCAAACTTCCCACTAAAGGAAAGCCTGAATTGCTGTGAGAACAACACACATCAGAGCACAAACTGAATAACATTTTATTGCTGATTACAACAATTACATCAGAGTACAAGAAAATCACAGAGTATGAATACTTATTACAGAAAAAGAAATACAATAATATCAGAGTTTTAAATTACATTTAAATAGCAGCGGAAAAATATTACAAATATACAACTGAAAGGAATACACGGATACAGAGCTTTCTGAATACCGCTTCAGCTTTAAACCAAGATCCTGTAAATATCTGCAAAAGCTACTCGACTGCTCGTGTGGAAAAATATGGGCACCCGAGTTTGCCAGTGAAACAAACTACAGGTCAGTCATGGGACCGGTATGAGAAATCTTAACTTAACCTATCTAATAATAAGGCTAATCACAGGATCACGCCGCGAACGCGGAATAGGTTTACTCCATTGGATTGCCAGTGCATAAAATAAAGTAAAACGTTAAACAACGCAATGCTTTTTAGAAAAATGAAACCATTATAAGACCCAAGTCCCATCACACAATGCAACGCAAACCGGAGGATAGGTTTTACCTTATAATGGTCAAGAGATGCTTGATACGATATAACGGATTTAGTATTAGTGTGTATATCCATGGGTATATATATATTTCAAAAACAATTTCAATCATAATGTATTAATCATAGACGGCATAGTACCCCATCCTACTATGTCGCCATACTAGTTCAACAATCAAAACCGCAAGGTCGTATTGGAAATTGGATTTCCATCATGAGCCGAGGCTAGGGGCAAGCTCCTCTCCGATTCGAGACACTCTAGCAAATGCCTCAGGATCCCCCGCAGTGAACCCTTGGAGCGGTAGGGCCGGTCCCCGCCTATTGGCAGTGGATTGGTTATGCCTGAACACACGCTTCCCGGTTCCTTTGAACCTATAGTATGACCACTAACGGCCTATAAAAATCCGAGGCGCCTCAAAATCCATCATCCACATAAGTAAAATGCCAGCCAGTTTAAGCACTGACACTACCACTAGCTAGAAAGAAACATGTGCACTCCCTACGGTCCATATCCCGTTTTTGACTCATACCGGGGTGTGAGGCTCGCGAAGTCACGATATACACAAAGCTATGCCGTAATAGGCTATACTTTGATCATCCCACAAGGCCCTGCTTTTCAACAAAAGCCTTGATCATTTGCACCTTGGCGTGCCACATTGACATTCCATGCCATGCGATCGATCACAATTAATATATACCAGGGTGTTAAGCAGAGAATAAATCCTCCACCACCAAACAGACATACATTAACAGAAATCGATTTAATTCACATGGAACGAAATCCAATGTCAGACACGCATCCATTTACTAGCTTATGCTCTGGGTCTGAGCGAAAACCAAATCCGAACAATTAACAATAGTCCGGACAGCCACCACTGAAGCCCCTTCAAGGTAGCTACTCCCATCAAGGGTCTCTGTAGCAACACATCCATTCGATGTGAAGATCGTCGGTCTTCAACCACCGTCTTCATCTTCGACTCTTCATCGTCGTAGTAATTATTCAGAATGGGTTAAACCCGGTCTTCCCAAATAACTCGTGTATTTTTATATAATTAAAAATCAAGTACCATAAAAACACATCCAACGCCTCATCCCAATTCAGAATATTCTTCTAATAAAATATTCGCATTATTTTATCAAAGATAAACACTTTAAATTATTCTTAAATCTTACTTTTAAAGTTTTATTAAAAACCCCAATTTGGTTTTAAATATCAAAAATCATTATTTAAATTTAAGAAATAAATCTTATCTTTAACTGGGTTAAAGAACTAATGTCATTTTAAAACACCGTTCACGATAAACCCAAAATCGACTTCCATTAGATATGGAATCTTCACAGAAATCAAATCAGTATATGATCGTTATAAATTTCTGTATCTGACCAATAATATAAATGGAATAACGGCAAAGCCTTTTAAATTCCATATGTAGTATCGGTCTTCTTTTACAGAAGCTTATCTCGGTTATTATTAATTCGAATTCCATTCAATACCGATTTAATATATTAAATTGGAAAACTTTACTTTTGGAAAATTTCCATTTAAATGTTAATAAAAGATTTATAAATTCAAAATCATATTTTCACTGTCAGTTGGGTTAAAGAACAAATGTCGCTTAAAAACATAGTTCACAATAAACCCAACTCACATTTTATTTTATTCCAATTACTAAATATAAATTGAAAACTTTTAATAATCTTAATTAAAAGATTTATTCTTTTCTCAACTGGGTTTAAGAAAGGTGTTATTGAAGACACCATTCACGACAAACCCAAAATCCAATTTATTTAATTTAATTTCAATTAAATATATTAACAAATTGGAAAACTTCATTAAATCTAAATTTAATGATTTATTCTAGTTAATAACTAGTTCATTCCAATAAAATATATTTTTCTAAAATATATTCTTTTCTATGATATATTCTTTTTCAAAGATATTTTCTAAAATATTCTTTTCTAGAATATTCTTCATTGGAATGTGACTCAATCAACAACCATATATTGTATGTAATCAACAATCATGATAAATAATTCTTAAACATCCAAATGACGACCAGAGTGGAATTTATAACTGTGTGAGCATTAAAGTAAATAAATAACGCTCCTCACAGACTGTTAATCCATCGATTGACATATAACTAAATATTGGGATTAGTGTGTGTCCAGTATCATCCCAACACCCATGTGGGGTTTCATCCATCAGACAAATAATAAATTATTTGTGTACTTGGGCGACGTGTGAAAATTATCGTCCCAATCACATAAACAAGTCGGGTAACTTGTAAATGGGGGTGTAATATTCAAGCTTGAATATACTAAACATTATATTTAACACATCACACATTTCAACATTCAGACATACATTTCAATACTTTTTGTTATGAACAAATGACAATAAAAATCTAATCTTTTAATTCAATTCTTTTTATTGTTAACAAATGACAATAAAAATCTTAACTCTTATTTATTTACCAAAATGTATATTTTTTTCATTCATTTTAATGACAAAATATGTATTTCTACTTCATACTTTTTTAATGTATAAAGGTATACATTTTCCAATTCATCCCTTTTGAGGTGACAATATGAATGTGTTCTAATTCATTTCTCTAAAGTGACAAAAATGAATTTTAATTTTTATAATCATGCTTTCTCAAAAATGTTATTTTTATTTCTATGATTATTCTTTCACAAAAATGTCATCTTTTATTTCTATAATCGTTCTTTCACAAAAACACTATTTTAATTCACTAATCATTCTTTTAACAAAAGTGTGATTTTAATTCCCTAATCAATCTTTTGACAAAAATGTGATTTTAATTCCCTAATCAAGTCTTACAAATGTTATTCTTTTCACTAATCAAATTTTGACAAAAAATGTTATTCTTATATAATCCTTATTGAATGACAAAAATGTGATTTTTGTAAAATCCCTATTTAATAACAAAAATGTCTACTTTTGTATAGTTCTTATTAAATGACAAAAATGTCTCTTTTTATTTCATTCTTATTAAAGTGACACAAATGTCTCTTCTTATTTCATTCTTATTAATAAATAAAATTTACCTTTTAAAATTCATTTTTTTATTCACATCTAAATTGTGAATAAAATATACCTTTTTAAATTCATACTTTTCATTTGTAACTAATTTGTAATTAAAAAGGTGTAATTCTTTTCTAATCATATTCACAATTACAAATTGTGCTTTTTCCCTATTCATATTTTTATTTACCATAAGAATGCAAATAAAATATATTTGCTCAAATCATGCTTTTATTTACACTAAAAAGTAAATAAAATGTCACTGTAAATGTGTTCCTTTTTATTTACATAAAAATGTAAATAAAGATGTTCACTGTAAATAGGTTCTTTTTATTTACATAAAGGAAATGTAAATAAAGGAGTTCCCTAATTTTGTTCTTTTTCTATGGTTTCTAATATCATATAAAAGAATATTTTATATGCAAACATTTTTCTTTCTAATTCTACACTTCTTATTGAAATCAATATGATAATAAAAATGTAATTTCTAATAAAACGATGTTTTTATTTTAACTTCACATTTTATGAGAAAACGATGTTTTCATTCTGATTTACATTTTATGACAAAACGTTGTTTTATTTAAATAAACAAGTTTGACAAAAGAATGTGTTTTTTTTATAAATAAGTTGACAAAATCTGTCTTTTGTTTCAATTCACTTGACATGTTTTGACAGAAATCCATATTTTTACACGTCATTCTTATATTCAAATCAAACATGAACATTTTTGTTCTTTATATATAAAATAAAAATATGGTTTTTATTTTATACACAAATTTTGGCACACATGAATATAATATATTCTATATATACGATAATATATGATCTTATTGTATACAAAAAATTCTAACAAACATGAATACACGATCACAATCAATCGTTCATCACAATCACAACATAGTCAACATTTAAATGAATATATACATACAACATGAATTTCATACTGAATGAATACAATAAAATAAATAAACAATAAATTTAATTTTAAAGTAGAAATCTCACCTTGTTTTTATTTCTGTACAGTTCATATCTGAAGTTGCTCTGAATTTTGATTTGTTCAGAATTGGTTCTAGTCAGTTTTGAAAGGTAGTGTTCTTCGCTGCGAATCCAACGCAACTTGAATCGTCCGATTTCGTCCTCGTATGAAGAAGTTATCGTATTTTAAACGTATGGTTTTTAAATTAATAAAATAAATAACTAAACCTTCTCATCACTCCTGAAGTGCCACATCACTGCACCCTTCCTTCTTCTTTTTGAAAACCACGCACTAAAGAAACCCATTATCTCAACATCGAACTCCCACTGCCGCACCTCCTGTAGTTGATCGGTCTCCAATCGGATGCTCCCACACGAATGCCGCCACCGTCCTTTTCCTTCACCAGCAGTATTGGCGAGCTCGGCCCTCCCCCCTTCACGGAAATCGATGCCAAAGTCGGCTGAGTTGAGCTTGAAATTCGTGAAATCCTCTCAACTAATATCCATCATCACCGTACAGATTTAAAGCCCATCGAAATCTCTTCGATTTCGTTCAATTAGTTTATGAAATAAATTTGAGGATTGAGAGATTTTAAGCTTTAAAATCAGAAAGATATCGTCCATAGAATTTGTATTGGCGGCTGTGAAATAGAATACGGGATTAGGGTTGCGTATGTATACAGTATTTATACAGTATTTTTGTATTTTATTTAATTTAATTCTAGAATAATTTATTTATTATTTGTCTATCGCAATGAACTCCAAACGAAACTCAACGAGTGTCGCCCCTAGCTAATAACCACCATCCCGGACACAATGGAACATGTTCCATAACCCAATTCGGCTGTTACGATATGTTTTTCATTAAATTAACTTATAAATCATTTAATTATTAAATTCAAACGTACATTTTAAATTACCGGGGCTACATACGGACTCTAAAAGTTACAGAAAAATTATATCTAGTTATGTTTTGACGATACGGTCCTAACGAGACTAATTTCGTTGAATTCTGAGACTGTTTGAAATATGGCCTTTTTCTAGTCGATTAAATTTGACTAAAATAGTCAAAACACATTTTCTCTCACCACGCTCACATATTAATTCGAAAAATTATGAAAATTGAAACCTAGCAATAATTTGACATTCCGGTTCCAACAAAAGTGGCTTCATCGAAAACCGAGGTCGTTTGCAAAATGGCTATTTTCAAGGCCTATATATTATATTAAAATATATATAAATCTTATAGCGACTTTTCTAAATTTTAAACTGGACATAACTTTCTATTCTTCAGTTTTTCAGATTCGTTGGAAAGATATGATTAAACATATTTAAATATTTTTGGTTTTACTGAAATCCGATTTGTTTTGAATCCTGTACAGTCAATCAAAGTTCAAATTCAAATTTTCAAACTGCAGCGCTGTTTTAAACTCCTTTTATAATTAAATTGAATTTATTCATTTTAAAATAAATTTTTAGTCGTTCTTATTTAAAATAAATTATTTTAAATATTAAAACCCATTAAAACTTCTAAAATAAAAATTTTAAATTGGCCCCAAAATTCCGGGTCGTTACAGTTTATCTCTTTTAGTTGTGTTTTTGTATTATTTTCCGCTGCTATGTCATGTATTTTAATCTCTAATATTTATCAAATGTATATTATTTGTTCATACTCTGTATATTCTTGTACTATGATGTTAATTGTTGTAATAAGCAATGAAATGTTCTTCGGTTTGTGTTCTGATTTGTCTTGTCCTCAAAGCAATCTGTTCTTTCTCTTCTCTTCGGAGACCGGGGAATTTCGGATTGTCACATTTATCATCGCAACCACAACCAATTTTATTTTAAATTTAGAAATCTCACTGATGGTTTCCACTCCGCCAAAAATTGAGACGACCTCCAAATCAATCCAAATAGATTTTGTGCGAAGCTCTCGTCGATACGGTTCCAACGGATCCCGTTTCACTGAATTTTGAGTTCGTATGAAAAAGTTATGCTTTTTAGAAGATTCATGTATATATATATATAACATAGGTAATTAATTAAATCCTTAACCTTAATCACTCCACTCCTCCTCCTTCTTCCCCCAACGCACACACGCACCAGCCACTATAAATGCATGCTGTTCCATTTTCATCCCGACACTTTTTTACTTCAAATCCTTTCAAATTTTGCGTACAAGCCTCAAACCTCACCACAAACTCAAATATGTGCTTGAATTCGACAAGCAATGCACTAATTTATCCAAAACTCCAACCTTAGCCGCATGAACATCGCGCTGTAAAAATTGTAGTGACCAAAACATCTTCAAACATCCCGAAAACTCATACCAAATCGAAGAGCAACTCATGAGGATCACATATATATTTATTTCATGATTTTTAGTGGAGTATTTTGGTTTCTATGATTTTTGAAAGATTGAAAAGCTCTCATTTTTAAGGTTAGAAGAAAAAAAGAAAGAGGCTGCCATTGTATTGTGATTAGGAATAGGTTTAGAGAAGTTTAGGATGTTATATAATGGAGCCAATTTTTTTTTCTATTGTTTTCATTTTTAACTATACTCAAATATAGCTCATTTTCATCGTTTAAAAATTCGTATAGTCACCTACGGATTCCGTTTTCAATAAAAATTGACATGCAACTACTCTTCAACATTACGGACCCAATGAAACTTGTTTCGTCGAATTTCTAGTTTGTATGTACAAACATCGAATTTTTAAAGTCAAAATATTGTATGTTTTTCACTTTAAAAATCACGCCTGATCACATACTGATTCTAAAAATCATGAACTTTGGAATCTTACCATTATTCAATGCTATGGATCCAATAAAAAAAAGTTTCGTCGAATTCCGAGGTCGTCTCAATAATGTTCCTTTGTAAAATTGCTCTAATTATCTTCAAAAATGTGATTTCAGCGTACCTTTTCTTCTTTTACGCCCACACGCTAACTCCAAAAGTCATAGCCTTTTGGGTTTAACCATTATTAGAAAATACCAGTACAGAAAGAAAGTAGAATCGAATTTCGAGATCGCATCAATAATGTTCCTTTGTAAAATGACTACCTGTTTATGAACAAATGATTTTGCCTCTCACGAACACATACTGACTCCGTTCGACGCGCACTTTGGAACCCAACAATGATTTGTCATTATGATTCCAAAAAAATTTATTTCTTCGAATTCTGAGCTTCCTTGCAAAATTTCACTTTTTAAAGGGCTATGCTTTCATTTTCAAAATCTAATTTTCAAAATTTTAAAAATAAAGTTTATAAATCAATTTAATAATTTTAATGAGTTTATTTTAAGTCAAATAAAATATAAATACTAATTTTAAAATTGTTCTCAAATTTTATTTAGCAAAAATAATGTAATGACCTGGGGAATTTGTGACCTTGGTTATCGACATAAACTCAATGTCGACTATCCAAGCATCAGAAAACTGGATAGTTAATAGAAAGAAGTTAGAGGTGAAAATAGATAAGATAGAACATTAGAATAGAAGAAGAAGAAGATCACAACAACAGAATCAGAGTAACACAAATCTCACAGTGGAACGAATAAAATATAACATAACTTTGAAATAAATCCAGTATATGTATACAGTAACATTTATCAAAGTACAACACAGCGAAAATAAACAACTACTATAAAATCCTGAAGCCTCCTGCTCCAAGCTCTAAGTATATCTGTAAAATCCTAACTACTTGACTGCCCGTAAAAATTTAGGCACCCAAGAGTTTAGGGAAAACAAAACAAAATAAACTTTGGGTCAGTCATGTGACTGGTATGAGTAAACAATTTAAAACAGTTTGAGAAAATAAACGATATCTCATAAGACCACGCCATATAGCACGGAACGGATTTTTCCTTATGAGAATCCAAAACACTTGATTTATCATTCAAAATCCTTTTGATAGAAACGGAAATCTTTACATCAAAACTCTTTGGATATTATAATAGTGTCTATCAACCACAATATAATAACCATCTTGCAGAACGCTTTCATCTCACGTTCCACATACATAATATACAATCAAAAACCGTGGGCACTTATTAGGTAGTTGAGACGACCCGAAATCCCGTTCCAACGGAAACAAGGGTTATCTTTGGAATATAACACAGAAACAGATAATAGCAGAACAAAAATTAAATAATTACACCAGATAATGAACAATAAAATATACTGGATAAAAGTAATCATCAGAGTTACACAGTATACAGGATCTTACTTAGTACAAATACAGTTCAGCTATACATAAATGTCTACAGCGGAAATAAACAAAATATGTACAATAGGAGCTGAACAGCTTAAAAAGAGATAAATGATAGAATCCATCTTCAGCTCCAGCTATCCAGAAAGAACCAGCTAAACCTGAATACAAGGCTGCCCGTGTGGAAAAAGGGGCACCCGAGTTTAAAAGTGAAACAAACTACGAGTCAGTCATGGGACTGGTATGAGAAATCTACTCAACACACATATATATATATATATATATATATTGGCTAATCACAGGACCACGCCACTTTCGTGGAACGGGTTTTCTCCATTGGAGTGCCAGTGCTTTAAAACAAATCTTTCTTTTAAACATCGTTATGCTTTTTATAAAAATGAAACCGTTATAAGACTCAGTTCCCATCACACAATGCAACGCAAACCGGAGGATAGAGTTTTACCTTATAACGGTCAAAATATGCTTGATACGAACAGAACAAAGGCATTTGATATTATTGTTAGTGTCTATATGTTTTGAAAACAATTTCAAATCATAACTATCAATCATAGACGGCATGGGTACCATATATCATGTCGCCATATATATATACAATCAAAACCGCACGATGTCGTATTTGGAAATTGGATTTCCGTCATGAACCAAGGCAAAAGATAGTCCTTACCGAATTCGAGACTGTCTAGCCCGAGTCTCAGGTACAGCCGCAACCATACCCTGGATCGTCAGGGCCGGTCCACACGAAGTGGATTATAATGCCTGAACAATGCGTTTCTCCACCCTTTGGGGTGTAAATGAGCCAATGAATGACTCCATCGGACCCGGATCATCCGATCAAACCGAGGCGCCTCGCAACAGCAACAACCACATAGGTGAAAAGTATATAAATGTCAGGGCCGGTAGGTCACTGACACCACCCTAGCTAGAAAGAAAACGCACGTCCCCCCTGAGGTCCTTCTCCCGTTTCTGGTTCATACCGGGGTGTGAGGCTCGCGATTTCACGTTATACGCAAAGCTACGCCACACTGGCGGTGCTTTGGTCATCACCACAAGACTTTGCTTTTCAACAGAAGTCCTGATCACTGCATCTTAGCATGCCACACAGGCAATTCATGCCATGCGACTGATATCCATCGATATACAACCTCTGAGCTCGTGCGTTCCAGAGAAGGGCGTTAAGCAAAAGAATAAATTCTCCGCCGCCAAACAGACGTATATTTAACAGAAATCAATCAACACAGAATAAACTCCAATGTCAGACACACAGTCCATTTACAAGTCCATTCTGGGTCTGAACGAAACCGGAGGCACTAAATACCTCGCAAACCCTTCGATCACCACGTACGTCTGGACGATCACCACTCATTATCCATATTTCGGGATGCCTCCCAATCAGGACCTCGGTTACCATCCAAATGAGGTGAAGATCTCCGGTCTTCGACCATTGTCTTCATCTTCAACTTTCAATCGTCGGTCAATTATTTGAAATGAGGATTAACTCGGCCTTTTCAAATAATTCACGTATATTTATAATTTTAAATCAATTTATTTCAATGGTTAAATTATTTGACAACACCAATTTTGTTCTTTAAGGTAATTTTCACACCAAACACATTCAACCATCAAACACCACATAAATCGAGCAAATTCAGTTTATTTCCATTCCATATCGTTTATGATATTTTATAACGATTTATCGCTATTTTTATTTATTTTAAAATAGCCATTTTATTCAAAACGACGCTTCGGGCCATAACGCGGCCGTGGTGCTGTTTTTCTTCAGATTTGATTTACACATATCTGAAAATCTAACCGTTGGATCTTCACAAAATTTACATCATTAGAAAGGTCTTTTCAAAACGAATCCAACGGTTCCAGTTTCGGGAAAATCCGACGGTCGGATCTCCCGGTACAATCGTTTGAAGTTTCGATTTCAAAATACGAACTGCAGCGTCATTATTCGATTAAATATATAATTATATTTATATATATATATAAATATAATCGCTTCTGGCGCTGTTTTTCATCAGATTTGAATTAAACATTCCAGACAATCCAACCGTTGGATTTTTACAAGGTTGGTGCCGTTGGAAAGATATTTCCAAGGCGAACCCGACGGTTGCGGTTTCGGGAAAATCCAGTGGCCGGATTTCCCCTACTAGTTGTTTGAAAACACGGTTTCAAAACACGAACTGCACGGCCATGTTTCGTTTTAATTTTATTTATATTTTTATATAAATATAGTTCATTCAACAATTTCAATATCGTTTTCACTTCAAATATTTCACTAACGCCTTAAAATTTTGGAAAATTTCGCCATAACCTCCCCTGCACCGGGAGCATCGGGAAATCGCAAATAGCTTTCCCGGTCCTTCTAATCTCAAAAAGAAAAAGAAAAAGCCAAGCGGCTAGCCAACAGGCTCATAAAATCATCACCCAAACAAAACCGTAAATGTGTACCTATTTGTCGGGCACAAAATTTTATTCCTCTTCTCTAGCCCCTTTGCTATAACCTGTTCAATGAATATGCATGTACATATATATAGTTCTTATCATTTATCATTTTCTATTCAACTTCATATTTGATTTCTATTTGGTTTAAAAACACCATTCATTCTAATGTTACATGTATAGGCAAAAATCATATCATTAGCTAATTAATGAATATTTCAACTCATATATGTTTATTTGAACAAGGCTATTTGTAACACTTCACATTTCAACGATTCATGCATACAATAAAAATGTGATTTTTATTGTAAAACAACTCATTTCAAAACACTATTATTTTGATATATTTCATATTGGTGATAAAAATAGGATTTTTATCATAAAACAATTTCTTTTAAAATGAGATTATTTTACACAGTTCATATAGTCGATAAAAGGTGATTTTTTTATTATCAAACAATTTATTTCAAAATATGAATACCATTCAACACATGAATTTCAATTCAACGAATGAATATCGATTTAACACATGAAGGTTTTCTATAGTTTCTATATATAGATAGAAATGTGATTTTTTATTTTAAAACGCGAATACCATTCGACACATGAATTTCTAATCAACGAATGAATATCAATTCAACACATGAAGGTTTTCTATTCAATGAATAAATATAGTTTAAGCAAATGAAAATAATTCAAACACATGAATATTATTCAAAATTTCGGCAGCATAACGGCAGGGTAGTTAAAACCGGGACCGTCCCTAGTACGGCTCCTCGCTCTACCTTAAAACCTCGCGGTTTTTGACAATGGGGATCATGCATCTAGTTCGCACGCAGGCGGCATGTATATATTTATTTCATTTCCACAAACTAATCCTATGTGGTTTCAACCAAATATTTTTCAACCACAAACAGGTATTTTCCAACCACAATCAATCAATATCAACCACAAACAATCCCAAACAATCATTCGCTATCAATCAATTTTCACACCAAGCACAATCAATAAATATCGTCCATGGTTTGTGGACGAGGGGCGTATATATATATATATATATATATATATTATATATAGCAATTCACTTTTATTTCAACACATATATATATATATTTGAACAAGAAATTGAAGAGTGAGAAATTCTCACCGATTAGCTAATTCAATTCCACGACACTTCTTAGGTAGAAATCTTCGTCGTTCTGCCTCTTGTCACTTTTCACTGCCCGTATTCTCTACATATATAAAAATCAAATTTTTACTTCTTTATTTCAATAAAAATCATATTTTTATTATGCTATTCAATATATAAAAATCGAATTTTTACTTTGATGTTCAATATATAAAAATCATATTTTTATTATGCTATTCAATATATAAAAATCGAATTTTTACTTCGATGTTCAATATATAAAAATCATATTTTTCGTCTTCTGCTTAATAAAAAATTCCGTCTTTTCTATTTTAAAGATCTGATCTATTCTATTCTAAAAATTTGGTCTTTTCTATCCAAGTTCAAATCTTTTTCTTTTTAAAGTTTAAATCTTTTTCTTTTTATATCTTAAAATAAAATCAGTTTTTTAACCTTTTTAAAAATCAGTTTTTAAACCTTTTAAAAATCAATTTTTAAACCTTTTAAAAATCAGTTTTTAAACCTTTTAAAAATCAGTTTTTAAATACATAAAAATCGAAATTTTCAGAATTAAAATAAAATAAAAACAACTTACTGTAATCTGCGAAGAAGGGGGGTCGTCAGGGCGGAGCTGGCCAGCGGTCGGAGGTGGGTCAAAGGCGGTGGCTTCAGTGGTCTCGAACGGGGGGGGGGGGGCTCGCGAATTGGAGCGTCGCGATGGCTTCAGGGGGGGCGATGTCACTGGCGGGATCGACGGACGAGGGGGATGCGGTGAGCGACGTGGGGGCGACGACGTGGGGGGTTCCGTCGATCTCGATTTAGGGCTTAGGTTTTCCCCTTTTTTTTTCTTTTTTTTTTTATTTCGAACGGTAGAAAGAAAGTGAGGAGAGAGAGAGTAAAGGATTTATATAAATATTTATTATTTTTAATTTCAAAAAGTTGACTTTTTTCATTCGACCCCTAAACGAGGCCCACCGCATGTCGTCCATAGCGTTTTACCCCCATTCCGAACACAATGGGATATGTATCGCAAGCTGATTTGATCGTTACAATCAGTTTCCGTTGAATTTACATTTAAATCATTTTAAACGTACATTTCAAATTACCGGGGTCACATACTAACTCTAAAAATTCCAGAAAAATATTTTCTAGCTTCGTATTGACGATACGGCCCTAACAAAACTAGTTTCGTCGAATTCTGAGACCGTTTGAAAAATGGCCAATTTCCAGTCGATTAAAATCAACTGAAACTGGCCAAACGCGTTTTCCTTTGCCACGCTCACATATTGATTCGAAAAATTATGAAATTTGAAGCCTAGCAATAACTTGACACTGCGGATCCAACAAAAGTGGTTTCGTCGAAATCCGAGGTCGTTTGCAAAATGTCTATTTTTAAGGGCCTGAATTCCATAGCGACTATTCAGAAATTTCAACTGGACATATCTTTTGATTCCCGCTATGAAATTTCGATTTTTCAGATTCGTTAGAGAGATATTACCAATTAGATCCTAATGTTTTTGGTTTCACTAAAATTCGGATTGTTCTGCACCCGGTACAGTCCGACAAAGTTTGAATTCAATTTTTGAACTACAGCGCCATTTTAGGCCTTGTTTATAACTATAATTAATTATATTCGTTTTCAATTGTCGATTCAAACTCAGTTTTCATCGCCATTATTTAAAATATTTATTTTAAATATTTAAAATCCATTATTTTAGCCAATTTAAAAATTTTAAATTGGTTCAGATTTTCTGGGTCGTTACAATCTCTCCCACTTAAAACTTTTCGTCCCCGAAAAGGAACAAAGTCGAAAGTGGTTTGATAAATCTACAATCACACAACACAACAACCAATCCAATTGTTTTTAACCTTCAAAAATATACTAATCAAATCCTATACCCTTTAAAAATCATTCAGACTATATAATTAAAAGTGCACATTTATGAAAAGAAGATAACAATAGAGTAGAGAATTGAATGGTAGTGCAAAGTATGGTAAATGTACCTTGCACCAGAGTCAATCAGAGATATCCACTCGACATCTAGATAAGCCTTCTGAACGCTCTCCTCAGTTTCCCAAGTACAATCTCGCGGATCTCCACTCCATTGCACTTTGACTAAGCGAACCTTCTTGTTCCTCAGCTTTAATGCTTCGAAGATTTTCTCAGCCGAACGAATCCAAGCTTGTGTCTTCATAATAGATTCTTCACCAGAGAACGGTATTCCACCCATATTTCGATATTTGATTAATAAGGCCTCAATATCCGGTTCTGCATTCCTTCTGCTTCTGACACTCATTTTTCTGGTACTTCTGCAAATGGCGGATCAAGTGTCAGGTCACAGAAAAGGTAGTTTTTAAAATATAGAAACACATACTTCAAATGTAAATGTGTCTATCAAGGTGTAATTTCATTCTGCTTTACTCATACTAGGATATTACTGATCCTATCTGTATTGAGTTGCCCGTCCTAGAACACTACTGGTTCTATTTCTGACAAGTTCGTTCGAATGTTATATTGCAGAACTAAGCTTAACCAATGCTCTGATACCACGTTGGGACGACCCGAAATCCCGTTCCGACGGAAACAAGGGTTATCTTTGGAATATAACACAGAAACAGATAATAGCAGAAAAAAATTAAATAATTACACCAGATAATGAACAATAAAATATACTGGATAAAAGTAATCATCAGAGTTACACAGTATACAGGATCTTACTTAGTACAAATACAGTTCAGCTATACATAAATGTCTACAGCGGAAATAAACAAAATATGTACAATAGGAGCTGAACAGCATAAAAAGAGATAAATGATAGAATCCATCTTCAGCTCCAGCTATCCAGAAAGAACCAGCTAAACCTGAATACAAGGCTACCCGTGTGGAAAAAGGGGCACCCGAGTTTGAAAGTGAAACAAACTACGAGTCAGTCATGGAACTGGTATGAGAAATCTACTCAACATATATATATATATATATATATTTTGGCTAATCACAGGACCACGCCACTTTCGTGGAATTGGTTTTCTCCATTGGAGTGCCAGTGCTTTAAAACAAATCTTTCTTTTAAACATCGCTATGCTTTTTATAAAAATGAAAACGTTATAAGACTCAGTTCCCATCACACAATGCAACGCAAACCGGAGGATAGAGTTTTACCTTATAACGGTCAAAATATGCTTGATATGATCAGAACAAAGGCATTTGATATTATTGTTAGTGTCTATATGTTTTGAAAACAATTTCAAATCATAACTATCAATCATAGACGGCATGGGTACCATATATCATGTCGCGATATATATATACAATCAAAACCGCACGATGTCGTATTTGGAAATTGGATTTCCGTCATGAACCAAGGCAAAAGATAGTCCTTACCGAATTCGAGACTGTCTAGCCCGAGTCTCAGGTACAGCCGCAACCATACCCTGGATCGTCAGGGCCGGTCCACACGAAGTGGATTATAATGCCTGAACAATGCGTTTCTCCACCCTTTGGGGTGTAAATGAGCCAACGAATGACTCCATCGGACCCGGATCGTCCGATCAAACCGAGACGCCTCGCAACAGCAACAACCACATAGGTGAAAAGTATATAAATGTCAGGGCTGGTAGGTCACTGACACCACCCTAGCTAGAAAGAAAACGCACGTCCCCCCTGAGGTCCTTCTCCCGTTTCTGGTTCATACCGGGGTGTGAGGCTCGCGATTTCACGTTATACACAAAGCTACGCCACACTGGCGGTGCTTTGGTCATCACCACAAGACTTTGCTTTTCAACAGAAGTCCTGATCACTGCATCTTAGCATGCTACACAGGCAATTCATGCCATGCGACTGATATCCATCGATATACAACCTCTGAGCTCGTGCGTTCCAGAGAAGGGCGTTAAGCAAAAGAATAAATTCTCCGTCGCCAAACAGATGTATATTTAACAGAAATCAATCAACACAGAATAAACTCCAATGTCAGACACACAGTCCATTTACAAGTCCATTCTGGGTCTGAACGAAACCGGAGGCACTAAATACCTCGCAAACCCTTCGATCACCACGTACGTCTGGACGATCACCACTCATTATCCATATTTCGGGATGCCTCCCAATCAGGACCTCGGTTACCATCCAAACGAGGTGAAGATCTCCGGTCTTCGACCATTTTCTTCATCTTCAACTTTCAATCGTCGGTCAATTATTTTAAATGAGGATTAACTCGGCCTTTTCAAATAATTCACGTATATTTATAATTTTAAATCAATTTATTTCAATGGTTAAATTATTTGACAACACCAATTTTGTTCTTTAAGGTAATTTTCACACCAAACACATTCAACCATCAAACACCACATAAATCGAGCAAATTCAGTTTATTTCCATTCCATATCGTTTATGATATTTTATAACGATTTATCGCTATTTTTATTTATTTTAAAATAGCCATTTTATTCAAAACGACGCTTCGGGCCATAACGCGGCCGTGGTGCTGTTTTTCTTCAGATTTGATTTACACATATCTGAAAATCTAACCGTTGGATCTTCACAAAATTTACATCATTAGAAAGGTCTTTTCAAAACGAATCCAACGGTTCCAGTTTCGGGAAAATCCGACGGTCGGATCTCCCGGTACAATCGTTTGAAGTTTCGATTTCAAAATACGAACTGCAGTGTCGTTATTCGATTAAATATATAATTATATTTAAATATATATATATATATAAATATAATCGCTTCTGGCGCTGTTTTTCATCAGATTTGAATTAAACATTCCAGACAATCCAACCGTTGGATTTTTACAAGGTTGGTGCCGTTGGAAAGATATTTCCAAGGCGAACCCGACGGTTGCGGTTTCGGGAAAATCCAGTGGCCGGATTTCCCCTACTAGTTGTTTGAAAACACGGTTTCAAAACACGAACTGCACGGCCACGTTTCGTTTTAATTTTATTTATATTTATATTTTTATATAAATATAGTTCATTCAACAATTTCAATATCGTTTTCACTTCAAATATTTCACTAACGCCTTAAAATTTTGGAAAATTTCGCCATAACCTCCCCTGCACCGGGAGCATCGGGAAATCGCAAATAGCTTTCCCGGTCCTTCTAATCTCAAAAAGAAAAAGAAAAAGCCAAGCGGCTAGCCAACAGGCTCATAAAATCATCACCCAAACAAAACCGTAAATGTGTACCTATTTGTCGGGCACAAATTTTATTCCTCTTCTCTAGCCCCTTTGCTATAACCTGTTCAATGAATATGCATGTACATATATATAGTTCTTATCATTTATCATTTTCTATTCAACTTCATATTTGATTTCTATTTGGTTTAAAAACACCATTCATTCTAATGTTACATGTATAGGCAAAAATCATATCATTAGCTAATTAATGAATATTTCAACTCATATATGTTTATTTGAACAAGGCTATTTGTAACACTTCACATTTCAACGATTCATGCATACAATAAAAATGTGATTTTTATTGTAAAACAACTCATTTCAAAACACTATTATTTTGATATATTTCATATTGGTGATAAAAATAGGATTTTTATCGTAAAACAATTTCTTTTAAAATGAGATTATTTTACACAGTTCATATAGTCGATAAAAGGTGATTTTTTTATTATCAAACAATTTATTTCAAAATATGAATACTATTCAACACATGAATTTCAATTCAACGAATGAATATCGATTCAACACATGAAGGTTTTCTATAGTTTCTATATATAGATAGAAATGTGATTTTTTATTTTAAAACGCGAATACCATTCAACACATGAATTTCTAATCAACGAATGAATATCAATTCAACACATGAAGGTTTTCTATTCAATGAATAAATATAGTTTAAGCAAATGAAAATAATTCAAACACATGAATATTATTCAAAATTTCGGCAGCATAACGGCAGGGTAGTTAAAACCGGGACTGTCCCTAGTACGGCTCCTCGCTCTACCTTAAAACCTCGCGGTTTTTGACAATGGGGATCATGCATCTAGTTCGCACGCAGGCGGCATGTATATATTTATTTCATTTCCACAAACTAATCCTATGTGGTTTCAACCAAATATTTTTCAACCACAAACGGGTATTTTCCAACCACAATCAATCAATATCAACCACAAACAATCCCAAACAATCATTCGCTATCAATCAATTTTCACACCAAGCACAATCAATAAATATCGTCCATGGTTTGTGGACGAGGGGCGTATATATATATATATATATATATATATATATATTATATATATAGCAATTCACTTTTATTTCAACATATATATATATATATATATATTTGAACAAGAAATTGAAGAGTGAGAAATTCTCACCGATTAGCTAATTCAATTCCACGACACTTCTTAGGTAGAAATCTTCGTCGTTCTGCCTCTTGTCACTTTTCACTGCCCGTATTCTCTACATATATAAAAATCGAATTTTTACTTCTTTATTTCAATAAAAATCATATTTTTATTATGCTATTCAATATATAAAAATCGAATTTTTACTTCGATGTTCAATATATAAAAATCATATTTTTCATCTTCTACTTAATAAAAAATTCCGTCTTTTCTATTTTAAAGATCTGATCTATTCTATTCTAAAAATCTGGTCTTTTCTATCCAAATTCAAATCTTTTTCTTTTTAAAGTTTAAATCTTTTTCTTTTTATATCTTAAAATAAAATCAGTTTTTTAACCTTTTTAAAAATCAGTTTTTAAACCTTTTAAAAATCAGTTTTTAAACCTTTTAAAAATCTGTTTTTAAACCTTTTAAAAATCAGTTTTTAAATACATAAAAATCGAAATTTTCATAATTAAAATAAAATAAAAACAACTTACTGTAATCTGCGAAGATGGGGGGATCGTCAGGGCGGAGCTGACCAGCGGTCGGAGGTGGGTCAAAGGCGGTGGGTTCAGCGGTCTCGAACGGGGGGGGGGGGGGGGGGGCTCGCGAATTGGAGCGTCGCGATGGCTTCAGGGGGGGCGATGTCACTGGCGGGATCGACGGACGAGGGGGAGGGGGATGCGGTGAGCGACGTGGGGGCGACGACGTGAGGGGTTCCGTCGATCTCGATTTAGGGCTTAGGTTTTCCCCTTTTTTTTCTTTTTTTTTATTTCGAACGGTAGAAAGAAAGTGAGGAGAGAGAGAGTAAAGGATTTATATAAATATTTATTATTTTTAATTTCAAAAAGTTGACTTTTTTTATTCGACCCCTAAACGAGGCCCACCGCCTGTCGTCCATAGCGTTTTACCCCCATTCCGAACACAATGGGATATGTATCGCAAGCTGATTTGATCGTTACAATCAGTTTCCGTTGAATTTACATTTAAATCACTATATTGAATTTTAAACGTACATTTCAAATTACCGGGGTCACATACTAACTCTAAAAATTCCAGAAAAATATTTTCTAGCTTCGTATTGACGATACGGTCCTAACAAAACTAGTTTCGTCGAATTCTGAGACCGTTTGAAAAATGGCCAATTTCCAGTTGATTAAAATCAACTGAAACTGGCCAAATGCGTTTTCCTTTGCCACGCTCACATATTGATTCGAAAAATTATGAAATTTGAAACCTAGCAATAACTTGACACTGCAGATCCAACAAAAGTGGTTTCGTCGAAATCCGAGGTCGTTTGCAAAATGTCTATTTTTAAGGGCCTGAATTCCATAGCGACTATTCAGAAATTTCAACTAGACATATCTTTTGATTCCCGCTATGAAATTTCGATTTTTCAGATTCGTTAGAAAGATATTACCAATTAGATCCTAATGTTTTTGGTTTCACTAAAATCCGGATTGTTCTGCACCCGGTACAGTCCGACAAAGTTTGAATTCAATTTTTGAACTACAGCGCCATTTCAGGCCTTGTTTATAACTATAATTAATTATATTCGTTTTCAATTGTCAATTCAAACTCAGTTTTCATCGCCATTATTTAAAATATTTATTTTAAATATTTAAAATCCATTATTTTAGCCAATTAAAAATTTTTTAATTGGTTCAGATTTTCTGGGTCGTTACAGTAATGGATTCCAACTGGCAAGGTATGGGACCACCTTCCGGCAGTGTATCTCTAGAGAGGAATACACCGGGTTCAACAAGAACATCTTGTAACCCAGGCTAAACATTGTCGGTCACTAATTTCGCTTGAGTGTACCGAATGCATTATCACCAACGGTTAGGATCAGCAACCGTTTCCCGAAAGGGAAAGCATCGAAATAGATTATAAAAGTAAATGGAATTTTTCTATATCAGGTGATAATACACCCTAATTGGCAGCTAACCACTTAGCCATGCGACCTACCCGATTTTATACCATTTCCTTGTTGTGAGGCTAGAGGCCATAACGAATAGATCACACCTTTATTTACTTTGAATGCCACATTGTCATACCCATCAAATCACAAATTGATTTCCCCAAAACTACAATGGGTGTACAGCTAAGAGAAATGAATTCCTCCACCACCAAACGTAAACACATTTGAAGAGATCAACTTACGCAATCTAATAAATATACTTTGTCAGACATTCTTCCATACAGGTTGTCCTGGGACTGGAAAAACCGAAGGTACTATTATGTAAATCCATCTTAAGCAATTTCTACCTAGGATTTACTGAACAGCCCTTGCATAACACCATCTTCAATTATCTTCATCATATTTGATTCGCAACGCTAAATCCATAGGAGTGGTATTCAGATAATATATCTGATCCTGGTCTCTCCGTATTGACAACGGAAATGGTCAAAATCTTGATAGTCGGTGATTTAACTATCAAAGGAAAACATATGCATAAACAACGGTCGTATTACCAAATGGAAATCTTACTAATCAATCATCATTTCATTCCCAAATTTCCCATTTATCGTTTCCATATATTCATAAATTTCTTATTTTCTAAAATTAGAAAATATACATTATTAACTTTGGAAAACGTTTCCATTTATGATTCACGCATCAATATCTTCTCACCTCTGTGAGTCTCTAACTCTAAACTAGTAAGAGAAAATCTTCCCAAGTATAAACCCTGAAGGCCGAAACCAACATAAGATCGATACCCAGAAAGCCATTCAACTCAACTAATTTCCAGTCAGTTTCTAATTTCACTAGTTCCATTTAAATTCCTAATTCAAACCCCAAATTCCTTTATAATAATTTATTTGCAAAATATTTACTTTAATCTAATTTTTCACATAGAATGTGAATAATATTTCTTTATATAATCAAAACATTTTGATTTCTTATTTAAAAACAATATCTCAAACCCAAATTCTATTTATATTTATTTGTAGAATTATTCATACAAATCTTGTTTCATTTCCAACATTTATAATCTCATTGCAAATTTCCTTTATAACTACTACGTTCACATTCCATTTCAATTGTAGGTGTTAAAACCGATTTTTACTTCTCTACATAAATTCAAATTTATATATTCAATTTATCAAATGATAAATATTTTACTTAATTTATAAAACATTATTTATAAATTAATCTTCTTAATTTATCTGTTAAAACAGATTTCTATTAAATATTCACTTTAAATCCACCTTTTCGTAATTCCTTTGTATCTCGTCAATTTCCTTTAATAATTCTATTTATTCAAAATATTTCATTTTATAATTATCCTATTTATTTCATATAAATATTTCCTTTATATAATTCTATTTATTTCATATAAATATTTCCATTATATAATTCTATTTATTTCATATAAATATTTCCTTTATATAATTCTATTTATTTCATATAATTATTTCCTTTATATAATTCTATATAAATATTCTTTTATAAAATTCTATTTATAAATAGTTTCTTTTATAAAATCCTTTGATTTTATAAATATTTTCATTTACAAAATCCTTTGATTTTATAAATATATTATTTTCAATATACACTTTGGAAATTCCCATTTTACATCCCAGTATTTCTTATGGTATTTTAGAAATACCAAATCACATTACCAGTGTCATCCACACATACAAAATCAATCACAGAAAATATATCACATCGTATATCACAATATATGCAAATAAACAGTAATAATATTTGAGGAATCCAGTTGGATCCCTCCAATCTGTTTCCCTGCATTCACAGATGTTAAATAATATAAATAACATCAATTACATTTCAATATGAAATATTCTAATAAACATAATCAATATTTGATTAATAATTTATATATATCGTTATCTACAATTTCAACCAATAAATCATCTATTCAACCAAACAATCAACACATAGCAATCAATCTTCATTTACCAATACTAGATTATATTTATAAAAATATAAACTGTACGGAGTTAGTTAGATTTACTCACATTGGATGGTTATCATTAAATAACAATAATTGTCATTGATTCAGATCAAGCAATTTATTTCGCTATAAATTGTAACGAGCTCTAATTCACTCCCAGTCAGTTCCATTGTGTAGTTGTCGTTCATACGATCCCAACAGATCTTGTTTCACTGAATTCTGATAATGTATGACAAAGTTGTCAATTTTACAAAATTGAACGGATAATAGGTTAATTAATAATTTCATTAAATTCCCTAATCACCTTATTAAATCTAGATAACCTCAATTTGCCGTCAATCATATTTCTTCCGCAATGACTTCCCTATATCCTGCTGAGACTTCCTTCACCATCACCGAATTCATTCACCAAAACTCCTCTTCTCTCAAAAAAAAAACAACAAACTAAATTCACCTAAATCACTTTCTTCATCTCCACTCTCCTCTTTAAGCACCATCCGAATCATCATCATCTCATCTCCTACCTCGCGTTGACACCCCTAAACATAAAAATCTCGCATAGTAAAACACACCATTCCAACACAGTCGAGTGTCCATCTCCTCCTTCCCACACACTCATTTGCTCAGTTATTTCAAAAAAATAAAATCACCAGACTCCTCCTCTAATGATCCTCTCTAATCTCCTGCCACCCTCAAACAACTCGCATGCAATCTTTCAGTTCACGATACACCACCTGTTGCTGAGCTCAAGCAGAAAAGTGCAAACCATATGTATATCAAAATTCTTCAAACTTTGTAAGGAGAAGCTAAAAGACATGCTGAATCCAATTATGTATTTCATTTTATCAAATTCATACTTTAAAATCTTAGAATCCGAAGCCCTAGGTCACGATGTAACATACAAGAAGCCCCAAACAACATGCACACCTAGCAAAAGCCATACTAGATTGAAGCTTAGTTGGATACGAAGCCAATTATACTAGTTTTGGATTTTATAAGATTTTATTAGAATTGATATTAAATTTTGAAGTGGTCGAATTCATGTTGTTAACTGGTGGCATAAGAATAGCCTTGACCACAGAAAAGAACGTGATTAGGTTTAGGAAATTTAAGAGTTATTTATAGGATATATTAAATACTTTAATATTCGATTAAATATTCATTTTTAATCAACCGCGCTTTATATTTATCAATAAAATTCCATATAGTCACATATGACATCCAATTTCACTGAAAATGGACATACAATAACAGCCCGACATTATGGACCCAACGAAACTTGTTTCCTCGAATTCCGACTCAATTTGCTCACACAACGTATTTTTAAAGTCAAATTATTGACTATTTTTCACATAAAAATCTCGTACGACCACATATTGACTTTAAAAATCACAAAAGTTGAATCTAACAATAATTTAATATTCCGGATACAACAAAATTAGTTTCGTTGAAAACGGAGGTCATTTGCAAAAATGGCTATTTTTAAAGCTCTAAATAAACCCATTTAAATATTAATATATTTAAAAACAATTAAATTTAATATTAATAAATTAATATTATCGTATATATTCATAATAGAATATCATACAGCTCCAAAATATTCCTATCTGAATTTATAACTCGACGTTTCAAATCCAGATTAAATCAGTATTCAATTTATATTGAAAATCCACTTATAATATATATATATATAAATCGTTATAAATTGTAAAGGAATTCCATAGCGACTTTTCAAAAATTTGATTTGGACATAACTCAAAATCTACACGATGAAATCTCAATTATTCTCTTTCATTAGAAAAATACACTTCACCAGCTCCGAACGTTTCTTGTTTTACAGAAATCTGGCTTAAAATGGATTCTGTATATTCGTTTAAAGTTCGAATCGCTAAATTACGAACTGCCGCGCCATTTCGAGCTCGATTATAATTATAATATAAATTATACATTCAACTGACATTTATAAAGAAATTCGTTAATATAATTCAATTCTAAACTGAATTATATATTTTAAATTGTCCAATTCACATAATATTGTGAATTCTATTATTTCCTATTATTTCAGAAATAAATATATTATTCTATTATTTATATTAATTAAATATTCAATATTATTTAATTCTGGTCATTTTAAATTACCAAATCATTATTTAAATAATCAAATAATTTATTTATTATCAGTTAAAAATATGGGTCATTACATTCTTCCCTCCTTAAAATAATTTCGTCCTCGAAATTGCGAAGGTAGAAAACAAACCCTATTAACTATGTTAAAAATTATCTGTTTATCTGTTATCTTCAGTTTCACAGTACCACTTAATTTGAACTAAATATTACATCATTTCTATTAACAAAAAATTTAAAATATTCCAAAAAAATTCTAACAGCTTAAATTTTCGAATTTTTTTGCGGGCACCTCCTTTGCATGGCTCAATTGGTACAACTACAAGTCGTGTAACGTCCCGCATTTTGAACGGTTTGAATTTGAATATTTAAAACAGTTTAAATATTGAATTCAGAATATAAATGGATTTATATATTGATTAAAAACGAAGAGCTCAGAACGACCCTGCAGTTCGTAATTTAACGTTCTGAACTTCAACTGAGTGTACCAAACTCGTTTTGAATTGGATTTCTTCAAAACGAGAAACGTTGGAATCTGTTGAACTGTATCTTTCTAACAGAAGTGAAAAACCAAGATTTCGTCATATAGATTGCAAGATATGTCCAAATCAAATATTCAAAAAGTCGCTGTGAAATCATATATCGACCGTAACAGTTATTTGAATATAACTTGACATCGGTTGCAAATCGGGACAGGGTTCTTTTGAGACACAGCGATAATTTAATTTTTAGAATTTTACTGTAATTTTTAATTAATTAAATATGCAACTTTTTATTTGGAGTATTGTGCACCCTGTATCAGTATTTCGGGATTTCAAAATATGAGTCAAACTACCGATATTATTATATTTTCGGGATCGTGACACCTCGTTGAGCACGACTGCACTCTTATTTCTATCCGTACGTGAACAGAATTTATAACTCAAACAAAATATAAATTTTCTTTTGTTTGCTTCTCCCACACACAATTCTATCCTTACACTTAGATCATTTTAAAACAATTGCGATATTGGGTAAGACATATGCTATAACATAATATATATAAGATATAGATGTTCAGCATTTAGGCACTGTATGTTTTCTAATACTTAGTGACTAAGAAATATATAGACCTCTACATATTTGTATATCCATTACCTACTTACCCTGCATCATGAGGTTTCCAAACCCATTCTTTTCAACAGTAAATACACGGAAACTTGTACAAAATATAGACCATCAACATGCCGCCCATACCCTATAAGTTGTCCTTTGCTGGAGACTTAGCAACAAAGAAATAACCAAGAAGTGAAAGCTCATGAGATAGCTGATCTTCCCCTACATGAACGTGCTAGTGTGCTACCCTAAAACCTGCTATGAAACTCAGCATCAAACTAGCTACTCTATTTACTCCCTAATACTTAATGACAAAGGAAAAGCAAGCTATTCTAATCCTAAGCCATACCCCAAAATTTCAAATCACCAAAATCACGCGGATAGCCATCCCCTAGCTAACCCAGCACGTACTGCGCCCATAAGAAAAACAAAACGTGTACAGGTCACCTAACCTAAGAGCTAATGTATGGAGAACCATTACGCTACGTTTGAAAACCCCTAGCGCTGTACCTTTGAAAATGACATCGTGGTTATCTCCTACTCTCTTCGCTATGTAAACAGAGGCCATCATCCATTCCAGAAAAGAAACCACTACTCCTAAGTCCGAACCAAACTAAATCATATGCTAGAAAAATCTGAAACCAAATATATACGCAACACCCTTATGTTGCGTGAACAAGTTGGTAGCCGTGAGTCACCCAAGGCTGTGCGAGCTGTTCCGGAGGCGCACAAGGAAATGTATGGGAAGTGGCGTGAGTGTTACTTGGAGGAGTCGGGAGTTAGCATGACTCGGCCATGGTGTATATTTGTGAGAATGCTACAGAATATACATAGAAGAAGGTGATTTGCGAGTGGGTTTTGGGTTCCCTACGTTTGAGGAGGAAGTTGTATATATGGGGTTCAGTTGTTGAGCAAGTGCAGGCAAGTTGGTGGGAAGGATTAAGGGACGCGGCATGGGGTTTTGCATGTACAGAAGGGTAGTTTTGTTTTACGAGAAAGAGGGTGCTGCACTGGAGCATGCGCTGCGTTTTCATGGATGGCTTGAAGGACGTAAGGGACAATGGACATTGGGATGGAGTTCACGTATGAGATGGTTAAACAGGGAGGCGGTGGACTATGTATATATATGGAGGGGTGTTGATTAAATAGCTATTGGATGGGGAGTGTGCGCCTGGATTTAAGTAAATAAGGTTGTCCCACGTTTGAAACATGATCAAGAAAAAGAAGTGGGAAATTAGCAGAAAGAAAAGAAGTGAAAGCAAAGAAATAAAAATAAAAACTAGAAGAGAGGGCGTTAGAAAGTCACGAAGATGGGAACAGGGAGCAACGACATTTGAATCAAATTAAGGGATGGAGCAACACTTGCCCTGCACTGATTTTTACATGTATTTTGTGTACCATACAAGGATGAATACGTGGGTTTGGAATGAAAAGGGGTTGTCATGGCGTTGTGCAGGACTGAGAATTCAAGTAGAAGTGATTGACAATTGTGGAGTGAAGAAGCATGTAAAGTGTGTGTTCGAAGGAAGCATCTGTAACCGCGGCAAGATCAACGAGGAGTTGGTAAGGGCGATGCGGGATATGATGAGGAAGGGGGTGGCTGTTGAAAAACACGGTTATGTGTTGAAACTGAATTCGCGTTTTGAAGTGGAGTGCGCAGTGTCGGTGAGGGGTGTCGAGATGATCAGTACAGTGTTGGTGCACGTGCACCGTGCACACAAATGCACAGAAGCTTGAACTGATGAAAATAGAGTGAGTAAAGGAGAAGACACTGTTCATAAGGGTTGATGCGGCAATTAAAGCACCGGGAATAATCCGCTGACGCAAATCGTTATTTAACGGTTAACGCGCGAAGGTGAGTAAAATCACTAACTCTGACCTATTTTACATTATATTTTAATGTTGCTTGAATGCTGTGTGATGGACGATTAGGTAGATTACAATTAATAGTATATATCGTTACATATGTACACATCATCGGTTGGACACTGATTCCACCGATTAGAATATTCCCTAGTATAGAGTTAGTGAAAATTGTATTGACTGACATCTGTGGATGCGGAAACCGGTTGGAGGAATCCGACCGGATTCCTTGATATTTATATGTACTGTTTGATTTGCATGCACTTTTTGAACCAGAATTATATTTAATACCCGTGTGAATATTGATGTTAAATTAAAACTCGACATCTGTTTCGATAAATCAATAAACGATATCGATTTAGAAAATGGTAACAGTCGGCTGTAAACCCGTCGTTTTGAAGTTGATTGGCCGTCAGGCAAATCAACGAAGTTAATTATAAAAATTATATTTTTATAATTAAAGTAAAGTTTTAAATTTATAATAGAAGTTCTATTATAAACCAGTATTTTTGAGTTCGTCTTTATAAAATAAATAAAACGATTGTTGACATTTAACTAAGTTTATAAAAGCAGAAATTATCCGACGATTAAATATTTGGATAATTATATTTAAGATAAACAATTTAGAAATATTATTAGATTAATTTTATTAATCTAATATTGAGGAGTAATCAGTTAACAAGTTTACTGATGGAATGAGGTTGATTTAATCAACCGTTATTTGAGAAAATGATTATTAGATTAATTGGTCTTTAATTAATCTAATGAAACAGTTTAGAAATAAATTAATCCCAATTGAGGAGATTTAATTACCTTTTCGTTAGGAAGTTATAAGTAGAACTGCGAAATGGAAAAGCGAAGAGTAAATGTTTAATATAAATAATCAAACACCAGAGATTTCAAAGTAACGATATGGTGTTATAAAACCATAGTTAAAAATAAACATGAAAGTACGATCGGATAGATATTATAAGCAATAAGGGATTAGAATGCAGACTTGTATCGGTTCTAACGTAAGAACGTTGTCGATCAAGGTCTGAGAGGTAAATAGAATACCCCAACTTGAACGGCTTCACTATTATCGAGGAACGACAACAGTCGTAAAGGAAAGAGATGTCAAGATGTGCATAAAAGGAATACGGCAGCGTATTGCCAGTCTTAGAATTGTAGCGATAAAATAACGCTGTTGATAAGATAAGTGTGACTGTAATTAGTTATAAGGAGAATATTACAGCATATGACAAGTTTAGAACTATAGCAATAAAATAACGTTGTTGATAATGTAAGTGTGACTGTAATTAGTTATAAGGAGAATATTACAGAGTATGACAAGTTTAGAACTATAGCAATAAAATAACACTGTTGATAAGGTAAGTGTGATTGTAATTAGTTATAAGGAGAATATTACAGAGTATGACAAGTTTAGAATTATAGCGACAAATTAACTGGTGCTGATTTGACTTAAGCATGACTTTTATATATAGCAGCACTTCCTAGGAAATGTAACAGTTTGGTTTGAAATCCACTTATTCTAGAGTAATATGTAACGGCGTTTGTTCGAAGAAATATAAGAAAGAGTTTAGAAAAAGAATTGGGGAATCGTATTAGAAACTGACGACAGCATTTCCATGTTCGAAATGTGATTAGAATTAAACCGTTAGGATTTGTAACTGGAATTCGACGATGTCGAATGTATTAAAAGTAAACTATTTTTAGGGATTATAATCTGAAAGAATAATTAACATTTAGTTTAAACAAATAAATGTTAAATAGGATAGGAGTCAGTATTTAGTTATAAACTTGATATCGATTTGATAAGAAGTTTTCTTCGAAAACAGAGTTAATAAAATGGATTGGGAATATAAAGTATGAAAGAGGTTTCGGTAAACGAGATAAGTATTACTTGAATAAAGAGTTAATTGATAAAGGTATTCGGATTTCTATAACAGGAATGGTATTCACATTTTAAAATGAATTATGTTTTAAAAGTAAACGGTTGTCCGATTAAAATATTTATAATGAAATTGGAAATATTTTCCAATGAAGATAGGGTATACGATCCAAGTGTAGAAACCAAGGAATGTGAAAAGAATGAAAATGTTTCGAACGTTAATAACGCATGTTTCTGGAACATGAAAGAATAAGAGTTTATAATAACTGGAAATGTTTTCCAAGAAGTATGAAAAGGCTAAAACGGGATTTGAGAAATATCTGTTAAGATATGGGAATTCGAAAAAATAAAACGAATGTCAAATAAAAGTGCCCGTGGTTGTGTGGTGTTTAGTTATACATTAGAATGGATGTTTGTTTTTACTTCGATGGTTAAATAACCGACTTTCGAAGTGTTTTGACCATCGTTGTCAATACGGAGAGACCGATTGGATATATTATCCGGAAACCACTCCGTATAGGCATAATCGTTGCGAATTAGATGTGCTGAAGATAATTGAAGACAAAGTTAAATGCAAGGATCGACCAGTTATAGAATGGTGTGTTTTTGTTTGTCCAGTCCCAGGACAACTTGTATGGGCGAGTGTCTGACAGAATATTTCCAACGGTCACACCGTTGATTTTATGAATATACCAAGTTGGTGGGGAGAAGGTAAATTCTCTTTATTCTACACCCAGTGTGCATTTGTGTAATCGATGTGTGATTACGGATTTGACGATGTGACATTCAAAGTGAATGGTGATCAGATGTTCTGAAGATAGACGTAGCATCTAGCCTCACAACCCGGAATAACAAAAGTTGGTCTAGGCAGCATGGCTAGTTGGGTCATCCCCAAGCAGGGTGTATTGTCACTGATCTAGAGAAAATTCATATTTATACTTCTTTTCGATTCTATATCTTCGGATGACGGTTGGATGGCCTACAACCGTGGTGATAATATATTCGCGACACTCAAGCTAAATGAGTGAGCGGTCATGTGTGGCCGGGTTGCAAGACGTTCTTGTTGAACCCTGAGTGTATCCCCTCAAGAGTACACTATTCAGAAGGTGCTCCCATACCTTGTCTGTTGAAATCCATTCTCCGATAAGCGCCCTGCGGTTTATGATTTTATACTATATATATGTGGAACGTGAGATGCAAGCGTTCTGCTACTTGATTATTTAATTGAGTAGACATTATCATAATATCACTGAAGTTTGATATAAAAATATGTTGGGTTATAGTAAGGTAAAAACCGTCCATGTTTATGTGTGGGCTGGTCTTAATATATCTTCTTGTTTGAAAAGAATTTTCAAAGTTAAACAGTATGGTTGGAATTTACTCACACCAGTCCCATGACTGACCCAGAGTTTATTTTGTTTGTTTTCCCTAAACTCTTGGGTGCCCAAATTTGTACGGGCAGTCAAGTGTTTCAGGCTTTTACAGATTCACTTGGAGGAGCTGGAAACAGAAGGCTTCACCATAAACTAGTTAGAGATTATTTCCGCTGTAATACGATGTATTGTACTCTAATATATGGTATGTATTTATACAAATACAGATTTGTATTTCAAAGTTATGTTGTAATAAAATTTATTCATTCCGCTGTGAGTTTCGTGATTACTCTGATTCTGATGTTCAGTTGTGATCTTCTTCTTCTTCTATTCTATTAGTTCTATCTTTTCTTTCTCACCTTCTAAATTCTTTCTATTAATGTCCTGGTATTTTCGATGCTCGAGAAATTGACAGTGTATTTATGTTGATTTTATGGGTCAAAAATCCCGCCATTACAGTTGGTATCAGAGCTGAAGGTTAAGTTATTACCTTGGCTCTGTGGCGTAACTCAATAGATATGGAGTTAGTAATACTCTATATTGAGTTGAGTGTATAAATATATGAGCGCGTATTTGTAAATTAGTACAAAAACTGTTTTATATTGTGTTGATTGTTTAGTCGAGTGGTTTATGAATTCTGGTCGAAACAGTAATGCAAACTGGGTCGATAGGCGTTTCTAAACTCTTGAACAGAGTAATTCGACACAGTACGTTTTGAAACGAGGGTAAATAAAATAATTTTACCCAAAATTATATTTTGATATAAAGGAGTATATATCTTTGTATTATTATAGTGTTGATCTTTATTATGATCAAATAAGATCTATAATTGAGTTGGTTATATAAATAACAAATCGAAATGTTATATAAGTATAATATACAAAATCAGATGAACTACATCTGAATTTAAAACTAGAATTGAAATATAACTCTAGAAACTTGGAAAAGAGTTGAAATTGAATTTTGATTAAATATATGGAAATTTAAGATCCTGGGTAATTTGAAATGTTTTTCAAATATAGTAAATGGATTTTGAAGTAATTTCAAAATAAAGGTGTTTGAAAATAAGTTTTGAAAAGTAATATAGTATTGAACTCACTTTGATAGCTGGAAAATAATTCTGGCGATGAATGCAGCATCATCAGTGTTCATTTTCAAGGTTCTAAGTGAGTGATTACTACCAAAGATTTTGTTTTGAATTATTGTGAGGAAACAAGTTGTCAGAAATTCAAATGTTTTGAATTATATATGATTTCATACTGATTTGAAATGAAGACCCAGGAATTTAAATCTCTAAAATTTAACTTATGAAGTTAAATAGCTTGAAATGGTGAAGGTGAATTCTATCGAAGCCAGTTAAGTGAGAATCATATTGAAACAGAGATTTAACTGAACTAGTTAAGTGGAAATTAAAATTTGATATTTTAGTAAAATCAAAGTTGAGCGTAAGAGAACTAATTTGAGAAATTAAATTAGCAAGTGGAACATAGGAATTAACTTGGTTAAATATATTGAATTGGGTTAGAGATGATCCCAAATAAATTTGGATAAGAAATTGGAATTGAAATAGAGCTGGAGTTAAAATGGAATTTGGCTCAAACAATAAGCAAAGGATTGGATTAAGGATAAGTTGGTTGGAGATCAACAGTTGTAAATGTTGGGATAAATACCGGCTTGGTAGCAAAGTGCAGAATCAGAATTGGATGCCAACCAAAAAGGTACGTGTTAAAATAATATGGAGTACGCCATTTTTGAGTGCGTTTGGAAAGTTATTTGGCTGTTTGATTTTCTTTTGGATTGGTGAAGGCCCAGAGTGGCAAGTTGTTGTAGTACCGAATGAGCCGCGCAAAGAAGATGCTGGCGAAAATTCTTTGAAAATTTAAGCCATTAAGAAATTCGAAAATATTCGGTAATAAGAAGAAATTAATATTTTAAACAGGAATTAACCAGTTCAGTTGAAACTGAAATTATGAAGTAAACCAAAAATATTTTTAACCTGTTTATAACAGTGATTGTAGCATTTTCCCTATCTTAGCAATTTCGAGGACGAAATTATTTTAAGGGGGAAGGACTGTAACATCCCGCATTTTGAACGGTTTGAATTTGAATATTTAAAATAGTTTAAATATTGAATTCAGAATATAAATGGATTTATATATTAATTAAAAACGAAGAGCTCAGAACGACCCTGTAGTTCGTAATTTAACGTTCTGAACTTCAACTGAGTGTACCAGACTCGTTTTGAATTGGATTTCTTCGAAACGAGAAATGTTGGAATCTATTGAACTGTATCTTTCTAACAGAAGTGAAAAACCAAGATTTCGTCATATAGATTGCAAGATATGTCCAAATCAAATATTCAAAAAGTCGATGTGAAATCATATATCGACCGTAAAGTTATTTGAATATAACTTGACATCGGTTGCAAATTGGGACAGGGTTCTTTTGAGGCACAGCGATAATTTAATTTTTAGAATTTTACTGTAATTTTTAATTAATTAAATATGCAACTTTTTATTTGGAGTATTGTGCACCCTGTATCAGTATTTCGGGATTTCAAAATATGAGTCAACCTACCGATATTATTATATTTTCGGGATCGTGACACCTCGTTGAGCACGACTGCACTCTTACTTCTGTCCGTATGTGAACAGAATTTATAACTCAAACAAAATATAGATTTTCTTTTGTTTGCTTCTCCCACACATAATTCTATCCTTACACTTAGATCAATTTAAAACAATTGCGATATTGGGTAAGACATATGCTATAACATAATATATATATAAGATATAGATTTTCAGCATTTAGGCACTGTATGTTTTCTAATACTTAGTGACTAAGAAATATATAGACCTCTACATATTTGTATATCCATTACCTACTTACCCTGCATCGTGAGATTTTCATACCCATTTTTTTCAACAGTAAATACACGGAAACTTGTACAAAATATAGACCATCAACATGCCGCCCATACCCTATAAGCTGTCCTTTGCTCGAGACTTAGCAAAAAAGAAATAACCAAGAAGTGAAAGCTCATGAGATAGCTGATCTTCCCCTACATGAACGTGCTAGTGTGCTACCCTAAAACCTGCTATGGAACTCAGCATCAAACTAGCTACTCTATTTACTCCCTAATACTTAATGACAAAGGAAAAGCAAGCTATTCTAATCCTAAGCCATACCCTAAAATTTCAAATCACCAAAATCATGCGGATAGCCATCCCCTAGCTAACCCAGCACGTACTGCGCCCATAAGAAAAAAAACGTGTACAGGTCACCTAACCTAAGAGCTAATGTATGGAGAACCATTACGCTACGTTTGAAAACCCCTAGCGCTGTACCTTTGAAAACGACATCGTGGTTATCTCCTACTCTCTTCGCTATATAAACAGAGGCCATCATCCATTCCAGAAAAGAAACCACTACTCCTAAGTCCGAACCTGTAACACCCCGAATTTTCTATTAACACTAAAGTTGCTAAAATAATAATAAGTGTGTAGAAGAGGGGATGTATCTAATATGAATATAAAAATATTAATAAGTATGTAAGAGAGGGGATGTATCTATTATGAGTATAAAAATTATTAATAAGTGTGTAAGAGAGGGGATGTATCTAATATGAATATAAAAATATTAATAAGTGTGTGAGAGAGGGGATGTATCTAATATGTATATAAAAACAATAATAAGTGTGTAAAAGGGGGGGATGTATCTAATGTGTACATTGTAGAATATATATATATATATATTGCTGAGTGTTTGCTGAGTCACTTCTGACTCATTGCTGAGTCAACAAGATAAACCCCATCTTGTCTGAACGGCTGCGGTTATTTCTAGGTTAAATCTAATGGCCTAAATGCATTCTAAAATCTATAAATAAGTGGGTAGACCCTAAACCTAAATCACTTGTAAAATTAGAGAAGCTACCGTCATGCTGCTGCCATGGAGTTCAGCGTAGCCGTCACAAACTAAGAAGAGGAAGCCTAATCTACTACAACTAAATTCTACTCAACAAAACAAATCAAACCAAAGAACTCTCTCTCTAATTCTCTTCTTTTGTTGGTGAGTATGATGATTCTCACAAGACTATTACAAACTAATTTGACTCAGTTATGAATGGATCACAAGAAAGTGACGTGATTTGTAATTGTAAATTCTATATATTGTGGATCTCTTATTATGTTATTATGTTGTCGTATGATGTAAATTATATATGATATGTCATGCTATGTTGTAAATTCTCTTATGCTATGTCGTGCTATGTTGAGAATCATGTCAAGCTATGTTATACTATCATACTATGCCATGTTATAAATCATGCTATATTATGTTGTAAAATCATGATGTTGTTGGAACATGCTTAAAGTTATGTTTTTTTTAATTTAAATGGATCTTGTTTATGGGAATTTGCCTATTAGGTTAGGTGTACCCATAAACTTGAAACTATAATTAAATAAAACTTGATTATGGGAATTTGCCTATTGAGTTAGGTGTACCCATATAAAACCATGTTGTTAAAAAATTAGATGATGTTGATTCACACATGTTCATATGTAAGTTTATGAAAATTGATTGAGATTATATTAGGTGAATTTTGAACAAGTTGACACCTTTAGGTCCATGACATGTATAATCTATGCAAGTTGGACATATGCAAGTTTCACCCCTTATTATGATTCATTTGGTCACATATACATGTTGTTATTATGATAATCTCTTTTATGCTATGAGTTAGGCTATTCGAGTCTAACATATATTTTTCGAATAAACGTTCAAACGTGGGGTAAGGGTAATTTTAGGAATTAATAAATTGGGTGCAATTTTGCAAGATTTTGCATACCATGAATGGATGTCCATAATTGAGTCAATTATGGACATTGTTAAAAATTGGAAGTAATTAATAATTCAAGTAGGGAATTATTAAAATTGGGGGAAAGTGGATTATTATTAATAATCAATGCTTGGGACACGAGGTTGGACCCGTTTGTGATGTAAACCTGCCCGGACCCGCCCGGCAAATCCAGTAGTCACAAATGTCGGCCCAATGTGAGAGGTCCTAGGCCCAAACTAAAGCATAACAGTTGTAAAGACACGAGGTTAGACTCTTTTATGGTGTAAGACTGCCCGGACCCGCCCGGCAAATCCAGCTGCCATAAATGCCAGTCTAATGTGAGAGGTCTTTATGAGGTTATGGCCTTAATGAACTAAGAAATACTTAACCAGATAATCATGTAAGGTGGGACATGGGGGTTAAGTAGGTGCCTTGGGTGGCATGAGGAATCTGGTGGTTGCCTTTAGAGGCATTTGAAATACGATTAGACTTAACCAAACACACATGTAAATGAACATGACTAAGTGGGTTAAGTGGGATGGACTAATGGGGACAAGCTTAGGTGGAATGCTTGTGGTAAATAGTGGGGGCCCATTTCAACCAGTATCCCAAAACGTATCTTTGTGGGCTCGACCCAAGTCGAGGACGGGACACGCATACTGGGTTTGACTATAAGAGGCCAAAACAGGGAGCGGTGGCAACGCAAGTCCAACGGGTTTCATATGCGTGTGTGGACCCGGGCTGGTAGGTAAGACGTTGTTGCATCGTGTAGGTATAAGCCGTGCATGTCCGTTGTATCAGGTTGCCACTTTAGGGGAGTGATACACCCCACTGTGGGGCCAGCACGGGTATCTACGAGTTAGGGAGCCGATCGAATAATGGGAAGTAGGGTACACCTAGTGGAGATAGGGGCAGACGGCACCTATGTAGTCAGCTAGGGGTACGTAAAGCCATTGGGAAAGTTTCTAAGTGAAGCTAAGTGGGATGAATCTTTAGGGTGACTGGTGTGGTGCAGTATAGTGTTTATCCTTTAGTATTTAGGAGCGCCTATAACGTTGCCTTTAGCGATTGTCTATGTCCTTAATCTGCTCTTCATAGACATTTTCTTGTTTTCCAGCTTATGCCTTAGTCCAGTTATTTTGGTAATAGTATTGTAGAATTATCATATTCACCAGACTTATGTCTGACCCCCTCTTTTCCATCCTTTTTCTCCCTTCAGGTCTGCAGGTTGGGCCAAGTTCTAGTGGAGTCTAGTTGGATCGCTTATCTTCTGGAAAGCTTGGACTGCTGAAGTAAAGTCCAGCTTGTTATCTTTCTTTTTAATGGCTATTCATGTAATGGGATTATGTACTTGTTTTATCAAGATAGATATTGTACTTGACATTGAATATGGTGTTATGATGTAATCAAACATGTTTTGACTTCTGCTACAATGGAATAAAGTTTTTGAATTTCCAAGTACTATTTTATATCTGTCTTGTTGTAATTTTACTGTTCTATATTCACCTAAAACCTCCATGGAAGTTAATGCATTCCCTTTGTAAGTGACATTAATGGACGTGGGGTGTTACACGTGGTATCAGAGCATAAGGTTACCAGAACAGATAAAAAAAAATTTAGAAAAATATTTTTTTTTCTAAAGTATTTTTGGAAGAAGTGCTTTCAAAAAAAAAAACATGTTATTTAAAGAGAGTTTTTATGAAAAACATAATCCCAAATAGCCACATCCTTATCTTTATCTTTCGAATTCTCCATTTTGAATCTTTCCTTTTTCGTTTCAGCATGGCTGAAGATCTTAATCTCCCAGAAGGTGTGACGATTCCAGGGTGGTTTAGGAGATACTTGGAGGCTAGGGCCACCACTGCAGGCCCAACGGATACTCCTCCACCCCTAGTTGCACCCATTCCTCCTCCTCCTCCTCCTCGTGTTGACACTTTTGCAAAGACGTGCAAGGAATTCAAGGCTATGGGAGGAAAAACTTTTCAAGGGACTGAGACGTTTGTGGAGGCCAGAGATTGGCTTAAGGAGACTGAGGAATTGTTGGATATCTTTGAAGTGGAAGATGGGAGGAAAGTCCGTTTAGCTGCTTGGTTAATGAAGGGAGAGGCCTCGTTTTGGTGGGAGGTCACTAACGGGGAACGTCCAGTTGATTCATGGGCGGATTTCAGACGAAGGTTTGAGGCAAAGTTTCTTTCAAGGGCAGAGGAGAACTTAAATATAGAAAAATTCCTGGCACTAAAGCAAGGGAGCTCATCAGTAAAGGAATATGTCAATAAATTTAATCAGTTAGCAAGGTTTGGCTTGGAGTTGGTGAACACGCCAGAGAAGAAAGCTTTGAGGTTCGTTAGAGGCTTGAATGAACCGTTGCAAGGGTTGGCTATGACCCACATCCCTATGGGAGCCACCTTTGAAAAGCTAGTAGAAATGGCACTTATGCATGAGGATAAGGCAGTTGAAAAGAAAGGGGATCAGAAGAAACCCCAACAGCAAAATAAGAAGGGTGGTAAAAACAATAATGGCAAAGGGAAGAAGAAATGCTTCAATTGTGGGACGCCTGGCCATCTCAGCAAAGATTGTAGAAAGAAAAAGAAGACTGGTTGTTTTCATTGTGGAGATGCGGGACATTTAGTGAAGGACTGTCCAAAGAAGGGGCAGAGGGCAGGGTCTACCTCGGGAGGACAGGTGCAGGCTCTTATGGCACCAGGGCAGGCAAGGGGGCAAGTTCAGGCTATTGCGGCCCCACCGCTGCAAGAAAGAGGTAGAACAATTTCTGTTGAAAGCTTAGTTTTTCTGTTTGATCATCCTGTCCGTACCTTATTCGATTCTGGCGCATCTCATTCGTTTATCTCTGCATCATTAGTTGAATCACTGCACTTGAACACCAGTTTAGTAGAGGATCCCTTGGTCGTTTCAAATCCAATTGGGGGTTCGGCTCATTTGACCATGATATGTTTGGATTTGAAAATCTCTATACTTAGCATTGAATTTAGATGTGATGCTTATGTATTGGGCTTCACGGGCTATGGGCTAATTTTAGGAATGGATTGGTTGTCTAGAAATAGGGCCATTCTTGATTGTGAAAGGAGAGTAGTTAGGCTTGTGACTCGCCTTGGTAATGCTCTCGACATCTTTTGTAATCCCATAAATTCCGTTATGCTAAGTTATCTTGAATCGCTTGACGCGTCTGTAGAGAACCTGCGATCGGTAGAAGTGGTCCGGGAATATCCGGATGTGTTTGAGGAGGTGAAGGGCTTACCTCCAAAGCGGGAGATAGACTTTCGAATTTATCTTGTGGATAATGCTAAACCCGTATCTTTGCCAGTGCGCCACATGGCTCCTCGAGAAAGGAGGGAACTCAATAAGCAAGTAAAGGAGTTGCTTGAGAAGGAGTTCATAAGACGTAGTATATCGGAGTAGGGTGCTCCAGTAGTTTTTGCCACAAAGGCGGATGGGTCTCTTAGACTTTGTATGGACTATAGAGAACTAAACAAGCTTACTAAAAAGAACCGACACCCACTGCCGAGGATTGACGATCTCTTTGATCAGTTAGTTGGCGCCTCAGTGTTTTCGCAGTTGGACTTAGCCACTGGCTTTCATCAACTGAGAGTGGCTGAGGATAGTATAGATAAGACTGCTTTTAGGACTCCTGACGGATTCTATGAATGGCTAGTGATGCCCTTTGGTTTGACAAACGCCCCTGCATATTTTGTTGATTTGATGAGTAGGGTGTTTAGGGAATACCTTAACAAATTCGTGGTAGTCTTTGTGGATGACATCTTAGTCTTTTCTAAGAATAAAGAAGAGCACTCCCTACATCTTAGGGAAGTGTTGGAAACCCTTCGAGCACATAACCTTAAGGCAAAATTTTCTAAGTGTCACTTCTGGAGGAAGGAAGTACGGTTCTTAGGGCACGTGGTTTCCAAAGAAGGGATAGCAGTGGATCCCGCAAAGGTGGTGGCCATCCAAGATTGGAAGGTCCCTAAAAATGCAACCGAAGTAAGAAGTTTCTTGGGGTTGGCTGGCTATTATAGGAAGTTTATCAAAGACTTCGCAAAAATATCAGCTCCATTAACACGGTTAACGAAGAAGAACCTGGTTTTTACGTGGGACAAAGATTGCGATGATGCGTTCCAACGTTTAAAGAGAGCCTTAACTTCAGCCCCAGTCTTAGTGCTGCTAGACGGGAATAAACCGTTTACCATCTATACTGATGCTTGTGGGACGGGACTTGGCGCGGTCCTCATGCAAGAGGGAAGAGTAATAGCCTATGGTGGAAGGCAGTTGAGGGTTCATGAAAAGAATTACCCCACGCATGATTTAGAGCTAGCCGCAATTGTTTTCGCGCTTAAGTCTTGGCGTCACTATCTTCTTGGTGAGAAATTCGAACTGTTCACTGACCACAAATCATTAAAATACTTATTCTCTCAGAAGGATTTGAATTTAAGGCAGCAACGGTGGATGGAATTCTTAGCCTCCTACGATTTTGAAATAGCATATACCCCGGGCAAGGGTAACGTGGTGGCAGACGCCTTAAGTAGGAAAAGGTTGTCCTTGAGTCCGTTGTTTGTTGAACGACAAAGCTTAGAATTCATCTCTATGTTTGACTTTAGACCCTCCGTTGACTTAGTACCCGATCTGTTAGCATCCTTGGAGGTTAGACCTACACTTCTAGGACGGGTTGGTGAGGCACAGCGAGACGACCCACGGTTGGTTGAGATAGTAGAAAAGCTCAAAGGGGGGGAGTCGTCAAGCCATCTTCGTAGGTATACCCTAGACGATAAGGGTTGGTTACGAAGGGATAATAGACTTTGTGTACCGCAAGACGAAGACTTAAGGAAGGCCATTCTTGATGATGCTCATCGCTCAAAAATGACCATTCATCCCGGCGGGGATAAGATGTACAAAGATATGAAGCGGGTTTTCTTTTGGGCCGGTATGAAAAAGGATGTGGCCGAGTACGTCGCTAGATGCTTGGTGTGCCAACGAGTTAAAGCAGAACAAAAGAAACCCGGTGGGTTGCTTCACCCATTAGAAGTTCCACTATGGAAATGGGAAAGCATCTCAATGGATTTTGTGTATGGATTACCAAGATCAAGGAAGGGTAACACGGGGATTTGGGTTATAGTAGATAGACTTACTAAAAGCACCCATTTTATTCCCGTGAAAAGTAAGAGGACTGCTCCGTGGTTGGCTTCTGTATACATTAAGGAGATAGTTCGTTTGCACGATATTCCTTCTAGTATAGTAAGCGACCGTGACCCCATCTTTACTAGCGAATTTTGGAAGAGTTTACAAGAGGCGGTAGGGACTCAGCTATGTTTGAGCACCGCATATCATCCTCAGACAGACGGCCAGACCGAGAGGGTGAATCGCATTCTAGAGGATCTTTTAAGGCTTTGTATCCTAGACTTTGGGGGTACATGGGAAGAGCACCTTCCGTTAGTAGAATTCGCATATAATAATAGTTTTCAGTCTAGTATTGGCATGGCACCTTTCGAAGCTCTTTATGGAAGGCCTTGCCGTTCGCCTACATGTTGGTGGGAATCTACGATAAAATCCTACTTGGGCCCGATATGATTAGGGAAACCTCGGAGAAGATTGAGTTGATTCGAAGGAGGATGAAAGCAGCACAAGATAGGCAAAAATCGTATGCTGATAAGAGGAGGACAGATCTTGAGTTTGACATTGGGGACATGGTTTTTATGAAAGTATCTCCGTTACAGAATGTTGTTCGCTTTGGGTCCATGGGGAAATTAGCACCTAGGTTTGTAGGGCCGTTTCCTGTAAAAGACAGGATTGGGAAGATGGCATATAGGGTGGAGTTGCCTGAGAAACTTAGTGGAGTACACGACGTATTCCATGTATCACATTTGAGGAAGTGTTTGCACAAGACCGCGGAGGTGGTAGAGCCGAGCTTGCTTAAAGAGGTGGAAATAGAGCGTGATGCAACAATTAGATGAGCTCCTACATGCATTCTTGGGTCGGAGATCAAAAAGTTGAGGAATCGAGAGGTCAGACTGGTTAAAGTGCAATGGGGAGATGATGAGAGCAACGCAACTTGGGAGACAGAAGAGAAGATGCGTTCGTTGTACCCTTTTCTTTTTGAGGGTATGTCTTTTAATTTCTCCTTTATCGCTTAGCTTATCTTATCTTATCTTTAGTATGTCCTCTCATTAGTATCTTTGACCTTTAGTTAGGATAATCCTATGGTTGAAACATGTGTTTGAGACATGTTATGTATGATGGATGCAAAATGGATGCAAGTGTTTGCTAGTGGTTGCTCGTGGATGCATATATACACACACTTTAGGCACTAGATCGGCTCAGTCACTACATATTGCATATTGCATATATATATGGATGTATTTAGTAAAATGGATGAACGATGGTTGTATTATCATGTGGATGCTGCATTCAGATGATGGTTGTGCACGCATATAGAAGTATTATGTAGCATTAAGAATCTTTTGCATACATAATGGATGCATGCCACGATCATAGTTGCATTAAGGAGGTCAACTGAATCAGTGGACCGCCTGATTTTGCATTAGATACGGACATATACACACACTGTGCATTTAAACATGAAAGCATTAGAAGTCTGTAAGGACAATGGATGCCTGTGTATGATGGATGAGTAGATGGACGTTTGGATGGTAGGATATACATTCTTCCAGACTTGAAGATTTCGGGGACGAAATCCTAAAAGGATGGGAGAATGTAACACCCCGAATTTTCTATTAACACTAAAGTTGCTAAAATAATAATAAGTGTGTAGAAGAGGGGATGTATCTAATATGAATATAAAAATATTAATAAGTATGTAAGAGAGGGGATGTATCTATTATGAATATAAAAATTATTAATAAGTGCGTAAGAGAGGGGATGTATCTAATATGAATATAAAAATATTAATAAGTGTGTGAGAGAGGGGATGTATCTAATATGTATATAAAAACAATAATAAGTGTGTAAAAGGGGGGGATGTATCTAATGTGTACATTGTAGAATATATATATATATATATATTGCTGAGTGTTTGCTGAGTCACTTCTGACTCATTGCTGAGTCAACAAGATAAACCCCATCTTGTCTGAACGGCTGCGGTTATTTCTAGGTTAAATCTAATGGCCTAAATGCATTCTAAAATCTATAAATAAGTGGGTAGACCCTAAACCTAAATCACTTGTAAAATTAGAGAAGCTACCGTCATGCTGCTGCCATGGAGTTCAGCGTAGCCGTCACAAACTAAGAAGAGGAAGCCTAATCTACTACAACTAAATTCTACTCAACAAAACAAATCAAACCAAAGAACTCTCTCTCTCTAATTCTCTTCTTTTGTTGGTGAGTATGATGATTCTCACAAGACTATTACAAACTAATTTGACTCAGTTATGAATGGATCACAAGAAAGTGACGTGATTTGTAATTGTAAATTCTATATATTGTGGATCTCTTATTATGTTATTATGTTGTCGTATGATGTAAATTATATATGCTATGTCATGCTATGTTGTAAATTCTCTTATGCTATGTCGTGCTATGTTGAGAATCATGTCAAGCTATGTTATACTATCATACTATGCCATGTTATAAATCATGCTATATTATGTTGTAAAATCATGATGTTGTTGGAACATGCTTAAAGTTATGTTTTTTTTAATTTAAATGGATCTTGTTTATGGGAATTTGCCTATTAGGTTAGGTGTACCCATAAACTTGAAACTATAATTAAATAAAACTTGATTATGGGAATTTGCCTATTGAGTTAGGTGTACCCATATAAAACCATGTTGTTAAAAAATTAGATGATGTTGATTCACACATGTTCATATGTAAGTTTATGAAAATTGATTGAGATTATATTAGGTGAATTTTGAACAAGTTGACACCTTTAGGTCCATGACATGTATAATCTATGCAAGTTGGACATATGCAAGTTTCACCCCTTATTATGATTCATTTGGTCACATATACATGTTGTTATTATGATAATCTCTTTTATGCTATGAGTTAGGCTATTCGAGTCTAACATATATTTTGCGAATAAACGTTCAAACGTGGGGTAGGGGTAATTTTAGGAATTAATAAATTGGGTGCAATTTTGCAAGATTTTGCATACCATGAATGGATGTCCATAATTGAGTCAATTATGGACATTGTTAAAAATTGGAAGTAATTAATAATTCAAGTAGGGAATTATTAAAATTGGGGGAAAGTGGATTATTATTAATAATCAATGCTTGGGACACGAGGTTGGACCCGTTTGTGATGTAAACCTGCCCGGACCCGCCCGGCAAATCCAGTAGTCACAAATGTCGGCCCAATGTGAGAGGTCCTAGGCCCAAACTAAAGCATAACAGTTGTAAAGACACGAGGTTAGACTCTTTTATGGTGTAAGACTGCCCGGACCCGCCCGGCAAATCCAGCTGCCATAAATGCCAGTCTAATGTGAGAGGTCTTTATGAGGTTATGGCCTTAATGAACTAAGAAATACTTAACCAGATAATCATGTAAGGTGGGACATGGGGGTTAAGTAGGTGCCTTGGGTGGCATGAGGAATCTGGTGGTTGCCTTTAGAGGCATTTGAAATACGATTAGACTTAACCAAACACACATGTAAATGAACATGACTAAGTGGGTTAAGTGGGATGGACTAATGGGGACAAGCTTAGGTGGAATGCTTGTGGTAAATAGTGGGGGCCCATTTCAACCAGTATCCCAAAACGTATCTTTGTGGGCTCGACCCAAGTCGAGGACGGGACACGCATACTGGGTTTGACTATAAGAGGCCAAAACAGGGAGCGGTGGCAACGCAAGTCCAACGGGTTTCATATGCGTGTGTGGACCCGGGCTGGTAGGTAAGACGTTGTTGCATCGTGTAGGTATAAGTCGTGCATGTCCGTTGTATCAGGTTGCCACTTTAGGGGAGTGATACACCCCACTGTGGGGCCAGCACGGGTATCTACGAGTTAGGGAGCCGATCGAATAATGGGAAGTAGGGTACACCTAGTGGAGATAGGGGCAGGCGGCACCTATGTAGTCAGCTAGGGGTACGTAAAGCCATTGGGAAAGTTTCTAAGTGAAGCTAAGTGGGATGAATCTTTAGGGTGACTGGTGTGGTGCAGTATAGTGTTTATCCTTTAGTATTTAGGAGCGCCTATAACGTTGCCTTTAGCGATTGTCTATGTCCTTAATCTGCTCTTCATAGACATTTTCTTGTTTTCCAGCTTATGCCTTAGTCCAGTTATTTTGGTAATAGTATTGTAGAATTATCATATTCACCAGACTTATGTCTGACCCCCTCTTTTCCATCCTTTTTCTCACTTCAGGTCCGCAGGTTGGGCCAAGTTCTAGTGGAGTCTAGTTGGATCGCTTATCTTCTGGAAAGCTTGGACTGCTGAAGTAAAGTCCAGCTTGTTATCTTTCTTTTTAATGGCTATTCATGTAATGGGATTATGTACTTGTTTTATCAAGATAGATATTGTACTTGACATTGAATATGGTGTTATGATGTAATCAAACATGTTTTGACTTCTGCTACAATGGAATAAAGTTTTTGAATTTCCAAGTACTATTTTATATCTGCCTTGTTGTAATTTTACTGTTCTATATTCACTTAAAACCTCCATGGAAGTTAATGCATTCCCTTTGTAAGTGACATTAATGGACGTGGGGTGTTACAGAACCAAACTAAATCATACGCTAGAAAAATCTGAAACCAAATATATACGCAACACCCTTATGTTGCGTGAACAAGTTGGTAGCCGTGAGTCACCCAAGGCTGTGCGAGCTGTTCCGGAGGCGCACAAGGAAATGTATGGGAAGTGGCGTGAGTGTTACTTGGAGGAGTCGGGAGTTAGCATGACTCGGCCATGGTGTATATTTGTGAGAATGCTACAGAATATACATAGAAGAAGGTGATTTGCGAGTGGGTTTTGGGTTCCATACGTTTGAGGAGGAAGTTGTATATATGGGGTTCAGTTGTTGAGCAAGTGCAAGCAAGTTGGTGGGAAGGATTAAGGGACGCGGCATGGGGTTTTGCATGTACAGAAGGGTAGTTTTGTTTTACGAGAAAGAGGGTGCTGCACTGGAGCATGCGCTGCGTGTTCATGGATGGCTTGAAGGACGTAAGGGACAATGGACATTGGGATGGAGTTCACGTATGAGATGGTTAAACAGGGAGGCGGTGGACTGTGTATATACATGGAGGGGTGTTGATTAAATAGCTATTGGATGGGGAGTGTGCGCCTGGATTTAAGTAAATAAGGTTGTCCCACGTTTGAAACATGATCAAGAGAAAGAAGTGGGAAATTAGCAGAAAGAAAAGAAGTGAAAGCAAAGAAATAAAAATAAAAACTAGAAGAGAGGGCGTTAGAAAGTCACGAAGATGGGAACAGGGAGCAACGACATTTGAATCAAATTAAGGGATGGAGCAACATTTGCCCTGCACTGAATTTTACATGTATTTTGTGTACCATACAAGGATGAATACGTGGGTTTGGAATGAAAAGGGGTTGTCATGGCGTTGTGCAGGACTGAGAATTCAAGTAGAAGTGATTGACAATTGTGGAGTGAAGAAGCATGTAAAGTGTGTGTTCGAAGGAAGCATCGGTAACCGCGGCAAGATCAACGAGGAGTTGGTAAGGGCGATGCGGGATATGATGAGGAAGAGGGTGGCTGTTGAAAAACAAGGTTATGGGTTGAAATTGAATTCGCGTTTTGAAGTGGAGTGCGCGGTGTCGGTGAGGGGTGTCGAGATGATCAGTACAGTGTTGGTGCACGTGCACCGTGCACACAAATGCACAGAAGCTTGAACTGATGAAAACAGAGTGAGTAAAGGAGAAGACACTGTTCATAAGGGTTGATGCGGCAATTAAAGCACCGGGAATAATCCGTTGACGCAAATCGTTATTTAACGGTTAACGCGCGAAGGTGAGTAAAATCACTAACTCTGACCTATTTTACATTATATTTTAATGTTGCTTGAATGCTGTGTGATGGACGATTAGGTAGATTACAATTAATATTATATATCGTTACATATGTACACATCATCGGTTGGACACTGATTCCACCGATTAGAATATTCCCTAGTATAGAGTTAGTGAAAATTGTATTGACTGACATCTGTGGATGCGGAAACCGGTTAGAGGAATCCGACCGGATTCCTCGATATTTATATGTACTGTTTGATTTGTATGCACTGTTTGAACCAGAATTATATTTAATACCCGTGTGAATATTGATGTTAAATTAAAACTTGACATCTGTTTCGATAAATCAATAAACGATATCGATTTAGAAAATGGTAACAGTCGACTGTAAACCCGTCGTTTTGAAGTTGATTGGCCGTCAGGCAAATCAACGAAGTTAATTATAAAAATTATATTTTTATAATTGAAGTAAAGTTTTAAATTTATAATAGAAGTTCTATTATAAACCAGTATTTTTGAGTTCGTCTTTATAAAATAAATAAAACGATTGTTGACATTTAACTAAGTTTATAAAAGCAGAAATTATCCGACGATTAAATATTTGGATAATTATATTTAAGATAAACAATTTAGAAATATTATTAGATTAATTTTATTAATCTAATATTGAGGAGTAATCAGTTATCAAGTTTACTGATGGAATGAGGTTGATTTAATCAACCGTTATTTGAGAAAATGATTATTAGATAAATTGGTCTTTAATTAATCTAATGAAATAGTTTAGAAATAAATTAATCCCAATTGAGGAGATTTAGTTACCTTTTCGTTAGGAAGTTATAAGTAGAACTGTGAAATGGAAAAGCGAAGAGTAAATGTTTAATATAAATAATCAAACACTAGAGATTTCAAAGTAACGATATGGTGTTATAAAACCATAGGTAAAAATAAACATGAAAGTACGATCGGATAGATATTATAAGCAATAAGGGATTAGAGTGCAGACTTGTATCGGTTCTAAGGTAAGAACGTTGTCGATCAAGGTCTAGGAGGTAAATAGAATACCCCAACTTGAACGGCTTCACTATTATCGAGGAACGACAACAGTCGTAAAGGAAAGAGATGTCAAGATGTGCATAAAAGGAATACGGCAGCATATTGCCAGTCTTAGAATTATAGCAATAAAATAACGCTGTTGATAAGATAAGTGTGACTGTAATTAGTTATAAGGAGAATTACAGCGTATGACAAGTTTAGAACTATAGCAATAAAATAACGTTGTTGATAATGTAAGTGTGACTGTAATTAGTTATAAGGAGAATATTACAGCGTATGACAAGTTTAGAACTATAGCAATAAAATAACGCTGTTGATAAGGTAAGTGTGATTGTAATTAGTTATAAGGAGAATATTACAGAGTATGACAAGTTTAGAATTATAGCGACAAATTAACTGCTGTTGATTTAACTTAAGCATGACTTTTATATATAGCAGCACTTCCTAGGAAATGTAACAGTTTGGTTTGAAATCCACTTATTCTAGAGTAATAAGTAACGGTGTTTGTTCAAAGAAATATAAGAAAGAGTTTAGAAAAAGAATTGGGGAATCGTATTAGAAACTGACGACAGCATTTCGATGTTTGAAATGTGATTAGAATTAAACCGCTAGGATTTGTAACTAGAATTCGACGATGTCGAATGTATTAAAAGTAAACTATTTTTAGGGATTATAATCTGATAGAATAATTAACATTTAGTTTAAACAAATAACTGTTAAAAAGGATAGGAGTCAGTATTTAGTTATAAACTTGATATCGATTTGATAAGAAGTTGTCTTAGAAAACAGAGTTTATAAAGTGGATTGGGAGTATAAAGTATGAAAGAGGTTTCGGTAAACGAGATAAGTATTACTTGAATAATGAGTTAATTGATAAAGGTATTCAGATTTCTATAACAGGAATGGTATTCACATTTTAAAGTGAATTATGTTTTAAAAGTAAACGGTTGTCCGATTAAAATATTTATAATGAAACTGGAAATATTTTCCAATGAAGATAGGGTATACGATCCAAGTGTAGAAACCAAGGAATGTGAAAAGAATGAAAATGTTTCGAACGTTAATAACGCATGTTTCTGGAACATGAAAGAATAAGAGTTTATAATAACTGGAAATGTTTTCCAAGAAGTATGAAAAGGCTAAAACGGGATTTGAGAAATATCTGGTAAGATATGGGAATTCGAAAAAATAAAACGAATGTCAAATAAAAGTGCCCGTGGTTGTGTGGTGTTTAGTTATACATTAGAATGGATGTTTGTTTTTACTTCGATGGTTAAATAACCGACTATCGAAGTGTTTTGACCATCGTTGTCAATACGGAGAGACCGGTTGGATATATTATCCGGAAACCACTCCGTATAGGCATAATCGTTGCGAATTAGATATGCTGAAGATAATTGAAGACAGAGTTAAATGCAAGGATCGACCAGTTATAGAATGGTGTGTTTTTGTTTGTCCAATCCCAGGACAACTTGTATAGGCGAGTGTCTGACAGAGTATTTCCAACGGTCACACCGTTGATTTTATGAATATACCAAGTTGGTGGGGAGAAGGTAACTTGTCTTTATTCTACACCCAGTGTGCATTTGTGTAATCGATGTGTGATTACGGATTTGACGATGTGACATTCAAAGTGAATGGTGATCAGATGTTCTGAAGATAGACGTAGCCTCTAGCCTCACAACCAGGAATAACAAAAGTTGGGCTAGGCAGCATGGCTAGTTGGGTCATCCCCAAGCAGGGTGTATTGTCACTGATCTAGAGAAAATTCATATTTATACTTCTTTTCGATTCTGTATCTTCGGATGACGGTTGGATGGCCTACAACCGTGGTGATAATATATTCGCGACACTCAAGCTAAATGAGTGAGCGGTCATGTGTGGCCGGGTTGCAAGACATTCTTGTTGAACCCTGAGTGTATCCCCTCTAGAGTACACTATTCAGAAGGTGCTCCCATGCCTTGTCTGTTGAAATCCATTTTCCGATAAGCGCCCTGCGGTTTATGATTTTATACTATATATATGTGGAACGTGAGATGCAAGCGTTCTGCTACTTGATTATTTAATTGAGTAGACATTATCATAATATCACTGAAGTTTGATATAAAAATATGTTGGGTTATAGTAAGGTAAAAACCGTCCATGTTTATGTGTGGGCTGGTCTTACTATATCTTCTTGTTTGAAAAGAATTTTCAAAGTTAAACAGTATGGTTGGAATTTAATCACACCAGTCCCATGACTGACCCAGAGTTTATTTTGTTTGTTTTCCCTAAACTCTTGGGTGCCCAAATTTGTACGGGCAGTCAAGTGTTTCAGGCTTTTACAGATTCACTTGGAGGAGCTGGAAACAGAAGGCTTCACCATAAATTAGTTAGAGATTATTTCCGCTGTGATACGATGTATTGTACTCTGATATATGATATGTATTTATACAAATACAGATTTGTATTTCAAAGTTATGTTGTAATAAAATTTATTCACTCCGCTGTGAGTTTCGTGATTACTCTGATTCTGATGTTCAGTTGTGATCTTCTTCTTCTTCTATTTTATTAGTTCTATCTTTTCTTTCTCACCTTCTAAATTCTTTCTATTAATGTCCTGGTATTTTCGATGCTCAAGAAATTGACAGTGTATTTATGTTGATTTTCTGGGTCGAAAATCCCGCCATTACAAGTCGCCTCTCTAGGCCTTCTCCAACCCAAAAAAAAAATCTAATAGCCAAGCAGCTTGCCAAACAGGCTCGTAAATCTCATGCTTATACCAAATATAAACTTGTACCTTTTTGTCGGGCATATCATTATATCCCTTTCATCTGTTACCAATTCTGTATATTTGAATGTCATCCTAATAAAGCTCCAATCGTTTTTATCCTCAAACCTAATCATTCACTTATATCCAAGTCAGATTTCATTTTAAACCAATGTTACATTCTTGATTTTCAATCTCTTAACCCCTTAACCCAATATACTTAACTTATCAACTCAATTCCATTCCAGATTATTCTCTAATCAAATATAGTTTTATTTAACTTAGCTCAAGTTAAATTTTAATTTTTTATTTACTTTTACCATGTCAATCTATTAAACTTCATAATTTAAATTTAAATTCCAGAATTTCAATTTCTGGGTTTTATTTCATATCAATTTGAAATAATAATAACAATTCAAAACCTTTCAATTTCTGAACAACTTGTTTCCTCGAAATAATGTAAAAACAAAATTTTTGGTAGTAATCCGTCACTTAGAAACTCGAAAATGAACACTGATGATGTCTGGATCGTCATCGGAATTATTTTCCAGCGACCGTAGTGAGTTCAATATTATACCACTTTCAAAACCATTTCTAAATATTTCTACTTTGAAATACAATACAAAATACCATTTACAGTGCTTGTAAAACAATTTAAAATCTCCTAGGATTTTAAAATTCTCATATACTTAATCCAAATCCATTTAAAACCACCTTTCCATACCCCATAGTTTTAAATTTCAAATCTTGTTTAAATTCAGTTTTAGTTCATTTCGTAAAACTTATACGAATTTTATTTGGTTATATATGTATAACCAACTCAATTTTAATCTTATTCGATTAATATAACAACCAACACATTCAATATACTATAATATATCAAATATATATATATATATATATATACATATATATTCTTTATATCAAAATATATTTGGGCAAAATTATTTCATTACCCACTTTTCAAAACATACTGTGTTAGTTAATCGTATTCGAGCGTTTGGAAACTCCTAAAGATACAGTGGATCAAACTGATCGACCAGAACTCATAAACAAATCAACCATCAAATCTCCACAATATAAAATAATTTTTATAAAATCTACTAAAATGTTCACTCGTATATATACCCAAACTCAATCTAGGTTATTGCTAACCCCATCTCTACCGAGTCACGCCACAGAGCCAAGGTAATTACTTAACCTTTGGCTCTGATACCACTGCAACGACCCAGGGAATTTGCGACCTTGGTTATCGACATAAACTCAATGTCGACTATCCAAGCATCGAAAATACCGAATAGTTAATAGAAAGAAGTTAGAGGGTGAGAATAGATAAGATAGAAAATTAGAATAGAAGAAGAAGATCATAATAACAGAATCATAGTAACATGAATCTCATAGCGGAACGAATAAAATATAACATAACTTTGAAATAAAACCAGTATATGTATACAATAACATTTATCAGAGTACAACACAGCGGAAATAAACAATTGCTATAAAATCCTAAAGCCTCCTGCTCCAAGCTCTCAGTATATCTGTAAAATCCTGACTACTTGACTGCCCGTACAAATTTAGGCACCCAAGAGTTTAGGGAAAACAAAACAAAATAAACTCTAGGTCAGTCATGTGAATGGTATGAGTAAACAATTTAAAACAGTTTGAGAAAATAAACGATATCTCATAAGACCACGTCGTATAGCACAGAACGGGTTTTTCCTTATGAGAATCCAAAACACTTGATTTATCATTCAAAATCCTTTTGAAAGAAATGGTAATCTTTACATCAAAACTCTTTGGATATTATAATAGTGTCTATCAACCACAATATAATAATCATCTAGCAAAACTCTTTCATCTCACGTTCCACATACATAATATATATTCAAAAATTGCAGGTGCTTATTGGGTAATGGATTCCAACTGGAAAGGTATGGGACCACCTTCCGATAGTGTATCTCTAGAGAGGAATACACCGGGTTCAACAAGAACATCTTGTAGCCCAGGCTAAACATGACCGGTTACTCATTTCGCTTGAGTGTGCCTGCGACGATCCCAAAACCCCGTGACACGGTGTTAAGGATAATCATTGGAATATAACACATTAATCATCATTAGCAGATCACAGATAGTAGCATAAACAGAAAATAGAATAATTTACACACATATGACAGCGGAATCATATAGATATCATCACATCAGAGAAGCACAGTACAGGATACAACTTAGTGCATAATGATACATAATCAGTCACCATCGCCTGAGGCAGAATCATACATGAAGAGTACACAACAGGAATATCAGTCTACATCGCCAATGGCAGAATCATAATATAGATACAATAATGGCGGAGAAAATCCAAGTCAGCACAGTGTAATCAAGCCTCGCCATGAGCCAAAAGGTGCGTCAGAAACCTGTAACTAGGCTGCCCGTGTGAAAATGAGGGCACCTGAGTTTGCAAGGTGAAACAAACTACGAGTCAGTCATGGGACTGGTATGAGAAATCTACTCAACTTATTAACAACGATAATAAGGCAAATCAAAGGACCACGCCACTTTCGCGGAACGGGTTTACTCCAATGAGTGCTAGTGCATGAAATAAAATAAATGATTAAATCAACGCAATGCTTTTTATAAAATGAAGCCATTATAAGACTCAGGTCCCATCACACAATGCAACGCAAGCCGGAGGATAGAGTTTTCCCTTATAATGGCCAAAAATGCTTCATACGAATAAAACAAAGGTGTTCGATATTATTACTAGTGCATATATGTTTCAAAAGCGATTCAATCATAAATATCAATCCTAGGCGGCATAGCTACCATCTACTATGTCGCCATACTAGTAATACAATCACATCCGCATATTTCGTATTGGAAATTGGATTCCTTCATGAGTCGAGGCAAGGGGCAAGCTCCTCTCTGTTCGAGACACTCTAGCAAATGCCTCGGGACCGCACACAGCAATCCCCTGGATCCTCCAAGGCCGGTCCTCTCTTACTTTTGAGGATTGGCAATTCCTGAACACACGTTTCCCGGTCCTTACAGACCTATAATCGAGGCGCCTCGTATTCCAACAACCACACAGGTGAAAAGTAGATATAAATGTCAGGGCTGGGAGGTCACTGACACCACCATAGCTAGAAAGAAACGTCATGCACTCCTTGGGTCCTTCTCCCGTTTTTGACTCATACCGGGTTGTGAGGCTCGCGAATTCACGTTATACACAAAGCTACGTCACACAGACCATGCTTTGATCATCAACCACAAGACTTTGCTTTGCAACAGAAGCCTTGATCATATGCCACTTAGGCGTGCCACACAGGCAATCCACTCCATGCGACTGATTTCTTTCAATACATAACCTCTGAGCTCGTACGTCTCAGAGAAGGGCGTTAAGCAAGAGAATAAATTCTCCGCCGCCAAACAGATATATATTTAACAGAGATCAATCAACACATAACAAAATCCAATGTCAGACACACAGTCCATTTGCAAGTCCGTTCCGGGTCTGAACGAAACCGGAGGTACCAATTCCTCTCATATCCGTACAATCAACAGTATGTTTGGACGGCTACTACTTCAATTCCTTCATGGTAGCTACTCCAATCACGAGCATCAGTAGCGCCCATCCATCCAATGTGGAGATCGTCGGTCTTCAGCCGTCTTCGACTCTTCGACTTCTCAACGTCGATCGATTATTTGAAATGAGATAAACTCGGCCTTTTCAAATAACCCACGTATATTTAGATTTTCAAATCAATTAATCACATGGTTGGACTATTCAACATTCACATTTCAGTTATTTAGTTATAATTTTCATGTCAAATACATTCAACCATCACACATCAAGCAAACACAACAAAATTGGTTTATTTCCACTCTATATCGTCCATAATATTTTATAACGATATATCGCCATTTTTATTTGATTCAAAACGGCCATATTTAATTAAACGACGTTTCAGGATGTGTCGATGCACTGGCGCTGCTTTTCACTAATTTTGTTTTACACATATCTGAAAATCTAACCGTTGGATCTTCACAAATTTTACATCATTAGGAAGGTCATTTCAAAACGAATCCAACGGTTTCAGTTTTGGGAAAATCCGACGGTCGGATCTTCCACACTAGCCATTTGAAGTTATGATTTCAATTTACGAACTGCAGCGTCGTTATTCGATTTAATTTAATTATATATATATATAAATATAATCGTTTCTGGAGCTGTTTTTCTTCAGTTTTGAGTTAAACATTCCAGACAATCCAACCGTCGGATCTTCACAAAGTTGGTGCCGTTGGAAAGATATTTCCAAGGCGAACCCAACGGTTGAGGTTTGGGAAAATCCAATGGTCGGATCTTCCGCACTAGTCGTTTGAAATCACGGTTTCAAAATATGAACTGCACGGCCACGTTTCGTTTTAATTCTATTTATATTTATATATTTATATAAATATAGTTCATTCAAAAATTCCTATATCGTTTCCACTTCAATTATTTCACTAACGCCTTTAATTTTTCGAAAATTTCGCCATAACCTCCTTTGTACGGGAGGGTCTGGGAAAATTCCCAAATAGCTACACGGGCGTCTCATATCAAAAAGAAAAAGAAAAAGCCAAGCGGCTAGCCAACAGGCTCATAAAATCATCACCCAAACAAAGCGGTAAATGTGTACCTATTTGTCGGGCACAAAATTTTATTTCTCTTCTCTAGCCCCTTTGCTTTAACCTATTCAATAGATATGCATGTACATATATACAATTTTTAACACTTATCATTTTCCATTCAATTTCATATTTGATTTGCTTTGGTTTAAAAACACCATTCATTCTAATGTTGCATGCATAGGCTAAAATCATATCATTAGCTAGTTAATGTATATTTCAACTCATGCACGTTTATTTGAACAAGTGGCTATTTTTAACACTTCACATTTCAAAGATGATAATTTTGGCGAACTAAAATAGATTTCAACACATGACTATTTTATTTAGTTCCTATGCATGTTAAAAATAATATTTCTTTCACAAATATTTATTTCAACGTCCGCATATCTTTAGCATATCACACATATGATAAAAATGATATTTTTATCATTTAAAATATTTATTCGACAAATAGATGTTTCAGCACTTCATAGTTTCAATAAAAATGTAATTTTTATTGTTCGATCTTTTTATTCAACACATGAACTTTTCCACTACATACTCTTCTCAACAAATGAGTATTTCCACACATGGACATTTTATTTATGTTGTTCATATTAGAAAGATGGGATTTTTATTGTTGAAATTATTCATATAAGGCGAATATTTTTATTTACTTCATATACATATAAAAATGTGATTTTTATTGTTTAAACACTTCATTCATTCACAAATGAATCTAATTTTCACACAACACTTTTCAACACATGAATATTTCCACACATGGATATAGTTCTATATATGACTTTAATTTCAATGCAAGAAAATAATTTCAACACATGAAAATCATTCTAACACACAAAGATTATTCAAAATTTCGGCAGCATAACGGCAGGGTAGTTAAAACTAGCACCGTCCCTAGTACGGCTCCTCGCTCTACCTTAAAACCTCGCGGTTTTTGACAATGGGGATTCATGCATCTAATTCGCACGCAGGCGGCATGTTTATTTTTATTTCCACAAATATTTCCAATTCATTTCAATCACCAATGGGTATTTTTCAACCACAACCAAACAATATCAACCACAAACAATTATTCAACCATTCGTATTTTTCATCCAATATTTCACACCAATTCACCACAATAAATATCGTCCATGGTTTGTGGACGAGGGGAGTATATATATATATATATATATATAATTGCTATATTTCACTTGCATTTCAACACATATATCACTTATTCTATGCATGTAAAAATTCATACTTCGCTTATATAGCTTACACTACGCATGTACATGAGGTATACAACACGTATGTAATTTATATTTCGCTTATATAAATTATACACGACATTTTCCATTCAATTTCACGTTAATTTAGATTTCTCACCTTGGTTTTCTGAGCGCTAAAAATCGATACGATTTCAGAAAAATCCGCAGCTTCTTCTATTGGGTAGAGAGCTTCCTTGCGGTTTGGATGTTTCCTGTTTCATCGAATTTCGTCAACACATCAAAAAGATATGATTTTTCAAAGTGTTAAGATCAAAGAAAAACTCACTTTCACGAAGCTTCAAAACTAGGTTTACTGTTTTCGCGAAATCAGTGGCACGTGGGGACGATCGGGGAGTTGGACGTGGAAGAGGGAAGAGAGGGCTTTAAATCGGTGGTGGTTTGGTGGCGTTCGGTGGTCGGTGGCGTTCAGGGCGGCGGCGGGAAGTGCTCGACTTCCTGGCGTCGATACGGGCGGAGGAGGCGACGAGGGTGGCGATGCTGGGGTCGGATTTGAAGAGGGGGCTGAGACGCGTCGAGGGGTGGCGGTGGCGAAGGCTGGAAGCGGCTGTAGCGGCGACGGTGGAGGAGAGAAGGTAGGGAGCGGTTTTCGCCGTTGAACGGGGGGTTTTCTTTTTTTTTAATTTTTAAAATTTATGAAAGGAAAATTCTGATTGGCCGAGGGTTATATTAAATTTTTAAATAGTGTTTTCTCAAACGAGCTCCTTTTTAAACCCAACGACTATCGCCCCTAGCTAAATACCCCCATTCTGGACACAATGGGATATGTTTCGTAGGCCAATTCGACTGTTACAGTCAGTTATTTTTCAAATTAAAGTATAAAACATTTATTTTTTAACTCTGAACGCACATTTCAATTTGCCAGGGCCACAAACTGATTCGAAAAATTCCAGAAAAATAAATCTAGCTATGTTTTGATGCTACGGTCCCAACAAAACTAGTTTCATCGAATTCTGAGGTCGTTTGAAAAATGGCCATTTTCTGGTCGATCCAATTTAACAGAAATCGACCAAACGCATTTTCTTTTGCCACGCTCACATACTAGCTTCAAAAATTATGAAATTTGAAACCTAGCAATAGTTTGACATCCCGGACCCAACAAAAGTGGTTTCGTCGAATTCCGAGGTCGTATGAAAAATATCAATTTTCCAGGGCTATATATTCTATATACCGACTCTTCTGAAAATTCTTTCGGCCATAACTTTTGATTCCCATTATAAAACTCCGATTTTTCAGATTCGTTAGAAAGGTATTGACTAACAGATTTAAATATTTTTGGTTTCGCTAAAATCCGTTATATTTTCCATCCTGCATAGTCGGTCAAAGTTTGAATTCGAATTTTCAAACTGACTCACTATTTCTAATTCACTATTTTATTGAAATATTCTATTTCAAATGTTCAAATTCCTTTGAAATAACCAATTTAAAAATTTTAAATTGGCTCATATTTTTCGGGTTATTACAATCTCCCCTACTTAAAACTTTTCGTCCTCGAAAAGGAAACAACAGTAAAGTAGGAAATAAAATGTAAATGCAAAGTATTGTAAAGGTACCTTGCACCGGACTTAGTCAGAGATATCCACTCTGCATTTGGTGTAAGCTTGCTTAATGCTTTCCTCAGTTTCCCAAGTACAGTCTCTAGGATCACTGCTCCACTGCACTTTAACTAAATGACCCTTTTTGCTTCTGAGTTCTCTAGTTTCTTTGCCAACAATCTTTAATGGCTCTCTTTTGAGTGCTAATTCTGGAGTTATCTCCACATCCCGTTGCGCTGCTTCTTCTACAACGAGATCCGGATCATGCACATGTCTCCTAAGTTGAGATACGTGAAAAACATTGTGCACTCCAGGTAACCAATCAGGTAATTGAACCCTATAAGCAAGAGTTCCAATTCGCTCAAGTATAGGAAAGGGACCAATAAATCTCGGAGCCAACTTCCCAGTCTTGCCAAATCTGATTACTCCTCTCATCGGAGAAACCTTCAAATAAACATGATCAACAACAGCAAATGTCAAATCTCTCCTTCTAGAGTCTGCATAACTTTTCTGTCTGCTTTGGGCGGTTTTCAATCGCTTCTTGATGAAGTCCACTTTATCTGATGCTTCCCTAATCATATCGGGTCCTAGTACAAGTCTGTTGCCAGGTTCTACCCAACATGCTGGAGATCTGCAGGGTCTGCCATATAATGCTTCAAATGGTGACATTCTCAAACTTGCTTGATAGCTATTGTTATATGAGAATTCTGCCAAATGCAAATGATCTTCCCATGACCCACCAAAATCGATTATACAAGCCCGCAATAAATCTTCTAGAATTCTATTCACCCGCTCAGTTTGGCCATCTGTTTGAGGGTGATAAGCGGTGCTCATATTCAGTTTTGTTCCCAATTCTGTCTGGAAAGCCTCCCAGAATTTGCTAGTAAATAGGGGATCCCTATCACTGACTATGCTGATGGGAATTCCATGCAGCTTAACAATTTCTCTGAAATATATCTGTGCTAGACTTTGGGCAGTTCTATTGGACCTGACAGGTATAAAATGGGCAGTCTTCGTGAAACGATCTACGATTACCCAAATGCTGTTATTACCTTTCTTGGTTCGCGGAAAACCATCTATGAAATCCATGGAAATCTGTTCCCATTTCCAGCCTGGGACTTCCAACGGTTGCAACAGTCCAGCTAGCTTCTGCTGGTCACTCTTGACCAATTGACAAGTAGGGCATCTGCTAACATACAAAGAAATATCTCTTTTCATTGCCTTCCACCAGAAAGTGCGTTTGATATCCTTGTACATTTTACTCACACCTGGATGGATGCAAAATTTGGATTTATGGCATTCGTCCAGCACTTCTCTTCGAAGGCCTGGAATATTTGGGATGCAAATCCTATTATTTAACCTGAGAACCCCCCTATTGTCAATACGGAAACTCGTGGTTTCACCCTCCTTGACTCTCTGACTGATTCTCTGAATGAATTCATCGTCTTTCTGAAGGGCTGAAATCCTATCAATCAATCCCTGTGTAATTATAAGATGGGCAACGATTGCGGTCTTTCTACTAAGCGCATCCGCTACAACGTTAGCTTTCCCCGGCGTATACAGGATATCAAGATCATACGCTGCAAGAAATTCTAGCCAACGCTGCTGTCTCAGATTCAGATCTTTCTGGGTATATAAATACTTCAATGATTGATGATCTGTGTACAGTATAAATTTCTCGCCCAATAAGTAATGCCTCCAGATTTTCAAAGCAAAAACGATAGCTAGCAGCTCAAGATCATGAGTTACATAATTCTTCTCATGTGGTTTCAGTTGGCGGCTTGCATAAGCGACTACTTGGCCTCTCTGCATTAACACTGCACCAAGACCTCTAATAGAAGCATCTGTCCAAACCGTTAAATCCTGATTGCCATCAATAATTGTTAACACTGGAGCGGTGGTCAGCTTCGATTTCAATTTCTGGAAAGCTTCTTCACAGTCGGAAGTCCACTTAAACTTCTCGTGTTTCTTTGTGAGCTTCGTTAACGGACCGAATATCTTTGAAAAATCCTTAACGAACTTTCGATAATAACTAGCCAACCCCATAAAACTTCTAACTTCCATGGGAGTAGTGGGTTGTTTCCAGTCTTGAATCGCTGTTATTTTGCTTGGGTCAACAGAAATTCCTTTCTCTGACACGACATGGCAAAGGAATTTAACTTCTTCTTGCCAGAAGACACATTTAGAGAATTTGGCTTTGAAGACGTTCTTCCTTAGAATCTCCAATACTTGTTCTAAGTGTTTTTCATGCTCGGGTTTTGATTTGGAGTAGATTAAAATATCATCGATGAATACGAGGACAAATTTATTCAGAACTCCCCTGAACACTCTATTCATTAGATCGACAAAGTATGTTGGAGCGTTACATAGGCCAAACGGCATTACTAACCATTCATAAAATATGTCTGGACCCCTGAAAGCTGTCAACGGAACACACTCTTCTGCTATTCTCAATTGATGAAAACCTGTAGCTAGGTCCATTCGGGAAAATACTTTCGCCCCATTCAATTGGTCTAGCAAATCATCAATGCGGGGTAATGGATATTTATTTTTAAGCATCTGTTTGTTGAGGTCTCGGTAATCAACGCATAATCGAAGAGTACCGTCTGACTTTGGAACAAACACAACAGCTGCACCCCAATTAGAAAAACTCGGTCTGATCAAACCTTTCCACAATAGTTGACGAGTTTGATCGCCTAATTCTTCTTTTTCTTTCGGAGTCATTCTGCGAATTGGATGTACCACTGGTCTGGCATTAGGAATTAGATCGATTCGGAATTCTATTTCTCTTTGCGGAGGTAAGTTTTCAACTTCTTCAAACACATCCGCTAAGTTTCTAACAATCGGAATCTTTTCCATTGAAGTGGCGATAAGTTCTAATGCTGACCAAAATTCTTCTCTATTCGAATTCGAACCATGACAGGGAACCGTAATATATCCAAGCTTCGTACGAATTTTAACGATTCTTTCCGCACAATTCACTTCGGCTTCGTATTTCGTTAACCAATCCAGCCCGAGAATAATATCGAATTCGGGGAAATCCATAACGATTAAATCAAAAGGAAACTTGTATCGAGAAAAAGAAATAGGAACTTTACAATATGAACCTAGAGTAATAGGACCCCCTATCGGGTTATGAACTTCAACCGATTCTTTGAGCTTTCGCTGTTTTAACTTTAATTTGTGCACTGTGTTTTTAGAAGTAAAACTACGCGATGCACCTGTGTCAAATAATACAGAAACAGGAATATTTTTAATTGTAAGGGTACCTCCCAAAACATCGGGTTTACCTGCTCCATCGGAAGCAGCTGGCGGGCTAGACCCGTCATAGACATGAGCTACTGTAGCTTTCTTCAGCAAAGGACAGTCTTTGACCAGATGATCGGTCTTGCGACAATTGAAGCACGAGCGAGGGTTCTGAGAGCCTTGGCTCGAGCCTTGAGAATTTGTCTTCTGTCTCTTCGGAGCTGTGCAGACGTTTGAGTAGTGCCCCGGCTTACCACAGTTAAAGCAATTTCCTCTTGGCGACTTGCCAGTCTGAGGTTTTGAAGATGCTGCTTGGCTTGACTTGCCTTGATTTACAGCAGGCTTGCGCTTGTTTCCAGCTTGGCTTCTAGCGCGATCCTGATCCAGATGCCTTTGATCAAGGTCTTCATAGTTGCATGTCATTTCCACCAGCTCGTTGAATTCCAGCTTGACATGGGCCATGGCTCTATCATGATATTGTCATCTTAGTCCAAGAATAAACCTCTTATTTTTGGACTTTGCAGTGGCGACGAGCTCTGGAGCATAGGGCGATAACATTGTAAATTTGTTCAGATAATCTTGCACGGAAAGATCCCCTTGCTGGAGATTGGCGAAGTCATCGTGCATTCTTTCTAAAGCTTGTTCTAGGACATATTTCTCCTTGAATAGTTCTTTAAATCCATCCCATGTTCTTCCAGCTTCTCTATTTCCGGCGGTAAGATATTCCCACCATAATTCAGCTTGCTCCTGCATAAGCCAGGCGCCCATAATAGCTTTGTCTTCGTCTCCTAGCCTTAGGCCTTCAAGAATTTTCTCGCATGTTTTGAGCCATGCAAGGGCCTCTATTACGGTGCCAGTTCCCGAGAAGGTCTTGCCTCCTAAGTTCTTATATCTCTTAGCTACACGGTCAAGCTCGAAGTATTGAGCTGCCGGAGGTTGTATCAAAGGTCCTTCTTGAGCTGGGATTTCTCCCCTTCCTCGGCCTCGGCCGACACGGCCTCCTCTAGCGGCGGCTGCTCTGGTAGCCATTTGTCAAATTCTGTATAAACAACGAAAAAAGTCAGCTAACAGAAATGATAGTCTATTGCATAGTTAAGCAGAAATTTCTACGGAAAGATAACGATGGACTGATCAATTGTTTTTGCTATTCTGCTCAGCTCATTCTAGGACCTTACTAGTCCTATCTCTAATGAGCGACTCGCCTTAGAATACTACTGATCCTATTTTGACGAAGTGTTTAATGTGTTAGACTCCAGAACTAAGGTTAACCAAAGCTCTGATACCAGCTGCGACGATCCCAAAACCCCGTGACACGGTGTTAAGGATAATCATTGGAATATAACACATTAATCATCATTAGCAGATCACAGATAGTAGCATAAACAGAAAATAGAATAATTTACACACATATGACAGCGGAATCATATAGATATCATCACATCAGAGAAGCACAGTACATGATACAACTTAGTGCATAATGATACATAATCAGTCACCATCGCCTGAGGCGGAATCATACATGAAGAGTACACAACAGGAATATCAGTCTACATCGCCAATGGCGGAATCATAATATAGATACAATAATGGCCGAGAAAATCCAAGTCAGCACAGTGTAGTCAAGCTTCGCCATGAGCCAAAAGGTGCGTTAGAAACCTGTAACTAGGCTGCCCGTGTGAAAATGAGGGCACCCGAGTTTGCAAGGTGAAACAAACTACGAGTCAGTCATGGGACTAGTATGAGAAATCTACTCAACTTATTAACAACGATAATAAGGCAAATCAAAGGACCACGCCACTTTCGCGGAACGGGTTTACTCCAATGAGTGCTAGTGCATGAAATAAAATAAATGATTAAATCAACGCAATGCTTTTTATAAAATGAAGCCATTATAAGACTCAGGTCCCATCACACAATACAACGCAAGCCGGAGGATAGAGTTTTCCCTTATAATGGCCAAAAATGCTTCATACGAATAAAACAAAGGTGTTCGATATTATTACTAGTGCATATATGTTTCAAAAGCGATTCAACCATAAATATCAATCCTAGGCGGCATATCTACCATCTACTATGTCGCCATACTAGTAATACAATCACATCCGCATATTTCGTATTGGAAATTGGATTCCTTCATGAGTCGAGGCAAGGGGCAAGCTCCTCTCCGTTCGAGACACTCTAGCAAATGCCTCGGGACCGCACACAGCAATCCCCTGGATCCTCCAAAGCCGGTCCTCTCTTACTTTTGAGGATTGGCAATTCCTGAACACACGTTTCCCGGTCCTTACAGACCTATGATCGAGGCGCCTCGTATTCCAACAACCACACAGGTGAAAAGTAGATATAAATGTCAGGGCTGGGAGGTCACTGACACCACCATAGCTAGAAAGAAACGTCATGCACTCCTTGGGTCCTTCTCCCGTTTTTGACTCATACCGGGTTGTGAGGCTCGCGAATTCACGTTATACACAAAGCTACGTCACACAGACCATGCTTTGATCATCAACCACAAGACTTTGCTTTGCAACAGAAGCCTTGATCATATGCCACTTAGGCGTACCACACAGGCAATCCACTCCATGCGACTGATTTCTGTCAATACATAACCTCTGAGCTCGTACATCTCAGAGAAGGGCGTTAAGCAAGAGAATAAATTCTCCGCCGCCAAACAGATACATATTTAACAGAGATCAATCAACACAGAACAAAATCCAATGTCAGACACACAGTCCATTTACAAGTCCGTTCTGGGTCTGAACGAAACTGGAGGCACCAATTCCTCTCATATCCGTACAATCAACAGTATGTTTGGACGACTACTACTTCAATTCCTTCATGGTAGCTACTCCAATCACGAGCATCAGTAGCGCCCATCCATCCAATGTGGAGATTGTCGGTCTTCAGCCGTCTTCGACTCTTCGACTTCACAACGTCGATCAATTATTTGAAATGATATAAACTCGGCCTTTTCAAATAACCCACGTATATTTAGATTTTCAAATCAATTAATCACATGGTTGGACTATTCAACATTCACATTTCAGTTATTTAGTTATAATTTTCATGTCAAATACATTCAACCATCACACATCAAGCAAACACAACAAAATTGGTTTATTTCCACTCTATATCGTCCATAATATTTTATAACGATATATCGCCATTTTTATTTGATTCAAAACGGCCATATTTAATTAAACGACGTTTCAGGACGTGTCGATGCACTGGCGCTGCTTTTCACTAATTTTGTTTTACACATATCTGAAAATCTAACCGTTGGATCTTCACAAATTTTACATCATTAGGAAGGTCATTTCAAAATGAATCCAACGGTTTCAGTTTTGGGAAAATTCGACGGTCGGATCTTCCACACTAGCCATTTGAAGTTACGATTTCAATTTACGAACTGCAGCGTCGTTATTCGATTTAATTTAATTATATTTATATATATATATATAAATATAATCGTTTCTGGAGCTGTTTTTCTTCAGTTTTGAGTTAAACATTCCAGACAATCCAACCGTCGGATCTTCACAAAGTTGGTGCCGTTGGAAAGATATTTCCAAGGCGAACCCAACGGTTGAGGTTTCGGGAAAATCCAATGGTCAGATCTTCCGCACTAGTCGTTTGAAATCACGGTTTCAAAATATGAACTGCACGGCCACGTTTCGTTTTAATTCTATTTATATTTATATATTTATATAAATATAGTTCATTCAAAAATTCCTATATCGTTTCCACTTCAATTATTTCACTAACGCCTTTAATTTTTCGAAAATTTCGCCATAACCTCCTTTGTACGGGAGGGTCTGGGAAAATTCCCAAATAGCTACACGGGCGTCTCATATCAAAAAGAAAAAGAAAAAGCCAAGCGGCTAGCCAACAGGCTCATAAAATCATCACCCAAACAAAGCGGTAAATGTGTACCTATTTGTCGGGCACAAAATTTTATTTCTCTTCTCTAGCCCCTTTGCTTTAACCTGTTCAATAGATATGCATGTACATATATACAATTTTTAACACTTATCATTTTCCATTCAATTTCATATTTGATTTGCTTTGGTTTAAAAACACCATTCATTCTAATGTTGCATGCATAGGCTAAAATCATATCATTAGCTAGTTAATGTATATTTCAACTCATGCACGTTTATTTGAACAAGTGGCTATTTTTAACACTTCACATTTCAAAGATGATAATTTTGGCGAACTAAAATAGATTTCAACACATGACTATTTTATTTAGTTCCTATGCATGTTAAAAATAATATTTCTTTCACAAATATTTATTTCAACGTCCGCATATCTTTAGCATATCACACATATGATAAAAATGATATTTTTATCATTTAAAATATTTATTCGACAAATAGATGTTTCAGCACTTCATAGTTTCAATAAAAATGTAATTTTTATTGTTCGATCTTTTTATTCAACACATGAACTTTTCCACTACATATTCTTCTCAACAAATGAGTATTTCCACACATGGACATTTTATTTATGTTGTTCATATTAGAAAGATGGGGATTTTATTGTTGAAATTATTCATATAAGGCGAATATTTTTATTTACTTCATATACATATAAAAATGTGATTTTTATTGTTTAAACACTTCATTCATTCACAAATGAATCTAATTTTCACACAACACTTTTCAACACATGAATATTTCCACACATGGATATAGTTCAATATATGACTTTAATTTCAATGCAAGAAAATAATTTCAACACATGAAAATCATTCTAACACACAAAGATTATTCAAAATTTCGGCAGCATAACGGCAGGGTAGTTAAAACCGGCACCGTCCCTAGTACGGCTCCTCGTTCTACCTTAAAACCTCGCGGTTTTTGACTATGGGGATTCATGCATCTAATTCGCACGCAGGCGGCATGTTTATTTTTATTTCCATAAATATTTCCAATTCATTTCAATCACCAATGGGTATTTTTCAACCACAACCAAACAATATCAACCACAAACAATTATTCAACCATTCGTATTTTTCATCCAATATTTCACACCAATTCACCACAATAAATATCGTCCATGGTTTGTGGACGAGGGGAGTGTGTATATATATATATAATTGCTATATTTCACTTGCATTTCAACACATATATCACTTATTCTATGCATGTAAAAATTCATACTTCGCTTATATAGCTTACACTACGCATGTACATGAGGTATACAACACGTATGTAATTTATATTTCGCTTATATAAATTATACACGACATTTTCCATTCAATTTCACGTTAATTTAGATTTCTCACCTTGGTTTTCTGAGCGCTAAAAATCAATACGATTTCAGAAAAATCCGCAGCTTCTTCTATTGGGTAGAGAGCTTCCTTGCGGTCTCGATGTTTCCTGTTTCATCGAATTTCGTCAACACATCAAAAAGATATGATTTTTCAAAGTGTTAAGATCAAAGAAAAACTCACTTTCATGAAGCTTCAAAACTAGGTTTACTGTTTTCGCGAAATCAGTGGCACGTGGGGACGATCGGGGAGTTGGACGTGGAAGAGGGAAGAGAGGGCTTTAAATCGGTGGTGGTTTGGTGGCGTTCGGTGGTCGGTGGCGTTCAGGGCGGCGGCGGGAAGTGCTCGACTTCCTGGCGTCGATACGGGCGGAGGAGGCGACGAGGGTGGCGATGCTGGGGTCGGATTTGAAGAGGGGGCTGAGACGCGTCGAGGGGTGGCGGTGGCGAAGGCTGGAAGCGGCTGTAGCGGCGGCGGTGGAGGAGAGAAGTTAGGGAGCGGTTTTCGCCGTTGAACGGGGGGTTTTTTTTTTTAAATTTGTGAAAGGAAAATTCTGATTGGCCGAGGGTTATATTAAATTTTTAAATAGTGTTTTCTCAAACGAGCTCCTTTTTGAACCCAACGACTGTCGCCCCTAGCTAAATACCCCCATTCCGGACACAATGGGATATGTTTCGTAGGCCAATTCGACTGTTACAGTCAGTTATTTTTCAAATTAAAGTATAAAACATTTAATTTTTAACTCTGAACGCACATTTCAATTTGCCAGGGCCACAAACTGATTCAAAAAATTCCAGAAAAATAAATCTAGCTATGTTTTGACGCTACGGTCCAAACAAAACTAGTTTCGTCGAATTCTGAGGTCGTTTGAAAAATGGCCATTTTCTGGTCGATCCAATTTAACAGAAATCGACCAAACACATTTTCTTTTGCCACGCTCACATACTAGCTTCAGAAATTATGAAATTTGAAACCTAACAATAGTTTGACATCCCGGACCCAACAAAAGTGGTTTCGTCGAATTCCGAGGTCGTATGCAAAATATCAATTTTCCAGGGCTATATATTCTATATACCGACTCTTCTGAAAATTCTTTCGGCCATAACTTTTGATTCCCGTTATGAAACTTCGATTTTTCAGATTCGTTAGAAAGGTATTGACTAACAGATTTAAATATTTTTGGTTTTGCTAAAATCCGTTATATTTTCCATCCTGCATAGTCGGTCAAAGTTTGAATTCGAATTTTCAAACTGACCCACTATTTCTAATTCACTATTTTATTGAAATATTCTATTTCAAATGTTCAAATACCTTTGAAATAACCAATTTAAAATTTTTAAATTGGCTCGTATTTTTCGGGTTATTACAGTGCCGAATGAATTATCACTAACGGTTAGGATCAGCAACCGTTCCCCGAAAGGGACAACATCGAAATAGATTATAGAAGTAAATGGAATTTGTCTAAATCAGGTGACAGTACACCCTAATTGTCAGCTAACCACTTAGCCATGCGACCTACCCGATTTTATACTATTTCCTGATTGTGAGGCTAGAGGCCACAATATATAGATCACACCTTTATTCACTTTGAATGCCACATCGTCATGCCCGCCAAATCACAAATTGATTTCCCCAAAAATAAAGTGGGTATACAGCTAAGAGAAACGAATTCCACCACCACAAAACATAAACACGTTTGAAGAGATCAACTTACGCGATCTATTAAATATACTCTGTCAGACATTCTTCCATAGAGGTTGTCCTGGGACTGGACAAACCGAAGGCACTATTATGTAAATCCATCTTAGGCAATTTCTACCTAGGATTTACTGAACAGCCCTTGCATAACTCCACCTTCAATTATCTTCATCATGTTTGATTCGCAGCGCTAATGCCACATAGTGGTTTTCAGATAATATATCTGATCCCGGTCTCTCCGTATTGACAACAGAAATGGTCAAAATCTTTGATAGTCAGTGATTTAACTGTCAGAGGAAAACATGTGTATAAACAACGGTCTTATTCCCAAATGGAAATCTTACCAATCAATCATTATTTCATTCCCTAATTTTCATTTATCTTTTCCATATATTCATAAATTCCTTATTTTCTAAAATTAGAAAATATGATTATTAACTTTGGAAAACGTTTCCATTTCTGATTCACGCACCAATATCTTCTCACCTCTATTAGGCTCTAACTGTAAACTAGTAAGAGAACAACTTCCCAAGTATAAACCCCGATGGCCGAAACCAACATCAGATCGATACCCCGAAAGCCATTCAACTCAACTAATTTCCAGTCAGTTTCTAGTTTCGGTAGTTCCATTTAAATTCCTAATTCATACCCCAAATTCCTTTATAATATTTTATTTGCAAAATATTTACTTTAATCTAATTTTTCGCGTAGAATGTGAATAATATTTCTTTATATAATCAAAACAGTTTGATTTCGTATTTAAAAACAATATCTCAAACCCAAATTCTATTTGTATTTTTATTTGTAAAATTATTCATACAAATCTTGTTTCATTTCCAACATTTATAATCTCATTGCAAATTTCCTTTATAACTACTACGTTCGCATTCCATTTCAATTGTCGGTGTTAAAACCGATTTTTACTTCTCTATATAAATTCAAATTTATACATTCAATTTATCAAATGATAAATATTTTACTTAATTTATAAAACATTATTTATAAATTAATCTTCTCAATTTATCAGTTAAAACAAATTTCTATTAAATATTCACTTTAAATCCATCTATTCATAATTCCTTTACATCTCGTCAATTTCCTTTTATAATTCTATTTATTCAAAATATTTCCTTTTATAATTATCCTATTTATTTCATATAAATATTTCCTTTATATAATTCTATTTATTTCATATAAATATTTCCTTTATATAATTCTTTTATAAATATTTTCTTTATATGATTCTATTTATTTCATATAAATATTTCCTTTATATATTTCTATTTATTTCATATAAATATTTCCTTTACATCATTCTATTTATTTCATATAAATATTTCCTTTATATAATTCTATATAAATATTCCTTTTATAAAATTCTATTTGTAAATAGTTTCTTTTATAAAATCCTTTGATTTTATAAATATTTTCTTTTATAAAATCCTTTGATTTTATAAACATATTATTTTCAATATACACTTTGAAAATTCCAATTTTACATCCCAGTATTTCTTATCGTATTTTAGAAATACCAAATCATAGTGCCAGTGTCATCCACATATACAAAATCAATCACAGAAAATATATCACAATATATGAAAATAAACAGTAATAATATTTGAGGAATCCAGTGGGATCCCTCTAACCTGTTTTCATGCATTCACAGATGTTAAACAATATAAATAACATCAATTTCATTTCAATACGAAATATTCTGATAAACAGAATCAATATTTGATTAACGATTTATATATTTCGTTATCTACAATTTTAACCAATAAATCAGCAATTCAACCAGACAATCAACACATAGCAATCAATCATCATTTTGAAAGGCATATTAACCTTTATTCACAACAACATAATTACAAGTTAACATTCAACTATGTAATATTAGCATTAAGGAAAAATAAACTAAGATCTGTACAGGAAATATAAAAAAAACCTCAATGCTAACAATCAAAAACTAAAGCAACAAAACAGATTAACAAACTACACCAAAACAATTTACAATACAAAGTGTTCAGTAATCTTTGAGCTTCAACTGTATCTTCCATAGTAGATTAGCATAGAAAGAACCAAATCTGAACAACCTAGCATAATCACCAAATCATCCTGTCTTCTTTAAAATTTCTTTAAGTATTACTGAAAAAAGAGCATCGGTACTCAAATCAATTGAAGAAAATACTCTTCGGTTTCTTTTAGACCAAATTTCCATCACAAAAATCTTTAAAATCCTTAATAGTAGTAAACCTCCTTTCGATTTCCATTTAGTTGCTTTAAACAAATTAAACCACTTATCCCTACTACTACTTGCAGGCTGATGTAGCTTTCCAAAATCTAGAACTCTCTTCCATAATTGATGAACATAACAGCATTCAAAAAACAAATGTGTGTTACATTCAGTATCAGCTCAACAAAAGACACGTATATCATCAGGAGTAATACCTAGCTTGAACAGCTTATCTTTAGTGTTTAAAGCATTTGACATCACTTTCCAGAGCAATAGGTTTTGCTTTGCATTACTCATCAAACTCCAAACTCTTTTGTACCATGGAAAAATTGCCTTACCACCACTTAAAAGCTCATATACTAAACTAATTGAATGCTTCTTCCCCATCCAAGTAATATTAGCATTTCCAGATTTAAAACTATTAGCAATTTCATATCAAAGCCTTCTTAACATTGCAGAACTAAAATGTGGTAAAATGTGTTCACCATCATGTAGCAGATCCTCTACTTTAGCTAAATCTAGGATGCCACAATTCCTCCTTAAATTATATTCTACCACATCATATAACACCAATCCCCTACCTGCCCAAGGAATGTGCCAGAAGGAACCAGGCAATTGAGTAGAAAAGCATTGAACAAAAGGTAGAAAAGTACTTCTGAGCTTTAGAATTTGCCTCCAACTACAACTACAAAAACTTGGAATTTGCATTGACCAAAATTCTTTTTCCCTATCAAATTGCTCCATACATACTTGGACCTTAAACAGTTTTCATCAGAAAAAATCTTATCAATATATAATGAAATAGCTGCTTTGTTCCACTGAAAAAGTTTAATAATTCCTAACCTCTATTCTTCTTAGCTTCACATAATTTCGAAAAGGCTATAGGAATAATCTTTTTAACAAAAGGATCACCTTGCCAAAGAAACTTATTCATAGCACTTACCACCATGTTGATGAGTTTAAGAGGAAGAATGTAGTGTCTGGAATAATATGTGGTCATAGAGGTAATAATTGATTGAATAACTGTGAGCCTTCCCGCTTATGACAGTTGACATGAGGGCCATTACTGCATTTTTTCAATAATTTTCTCAAATAGAGGCACACAACTTTCTTTTGTGATTCTACCAGTTTAAAGAGGCAAACCCAAATACTTAGAATTATCTGGTAAAATATTCAAACTTGATAATTGAACTAAATCATCCAATGCAGTTTGACTATGCCCAACAATTTTGATGTGAGACTTCTTTATATTTATTTCCAAACCAGTTATTTCATAAAAGGATTGAAGAACAGAGAGAAAACATTGAATGTTGGCTAAATCAGGATTGGTAAAAATAATGAGGTCATCAGAAAAACAAAGGTGAGTAATCAATGGATTCTTACATCTAGGGTGAAGCTGCAGATTACCTAACTTCACTTGATTGATGAGTAATGAATTAAAAATCTCCATAACACAAATGAATAAGTAGGGAGAAATGGGATCACCTTGTCTAACTCCTCGTTTACCAATAAAGTATCTATGCAATGAACCATGCCTAGAGATAGAAAACTTTGGGGTAGAAATACAGGCACACATTCAAGCAAGAAATGGTTTTGGAAAGTTTATTCTTGATAAAATAGCAACAATTGAAGACCATGACACACTATCAAAAGCTTTCTTTATATCGAGTTTTAACATGCAACGAGGAGATATATTCTTTCTATCATAACCATGGAGTAACTCTTGTGTAATCAAGATATTATCACTAATGGACCTACCAGGCACAAATGCAGACTGATTGCTTGAAATAATAGATGGAAGAATAACTTGCATTCTGTTAGCCAATACTTTAGATATAATCTTGTAGAAAATACTACAACAGGAAATAGGCCTAAAGTCTGATACATGAGAAGGATTATCTATTTTGGGAACCAATGCAATGTAAGTGGCTGTTAATGAAGCAGGTAAGGAATTGGAGTAGAAAAAATAATTAACTGCCTCAGAAATATCATTACCAATGATTGTCCAGCACTTTTAAAGAAAATTAGCATTAAACCCATCTGGCCCACCAGAACTTGTTGCATCTAACCCCTGAACTGCTAACTTGATTTCATTATTGGTAAATGGTTTGATAAGCTCCAGAGATTGACCATGTGAAAGGAAAGGCAAATCAATGTGAAATAAAGGCTCTACATTGCTAGAAGGTAATGTTTCAAGAGCTAAAATAGACCTGAAATAATTAACAAAAGCTTTGTCTATAGCATCTTGAGAGGTTAGTAGAATACTATCAGTATCATATATCATATGAATAGCCTCTCTCAATTTATTCATTTCCAGATAATTGTGAAAATATTTAGAATTTCTATCGGCTTCCATTTCTCTCTTGAGATAAGATCTCTGCTTCAAAGATTGAAATTCTGTATCCAAAAATAATCTTTAGCTTGTCTTGCAATTCCTTCTCTAAAATTCGTAATTGAGAATCATAAGGGTTTGCAACCATGTTGTTCTGCACTTGAATAAGCTCAGATCTAACAAGAGTAGATTGCTTGATTACATCACTAAAGTTATGCTTGGACCAGGCTTTAAGACGAAATTTGAGAAGCCTCAATTTATAAAGCAATTTATCCAAAGGGTTCCTGCCAAAATTTTGATTCCATACCTACAATAAAATAATGGTAAAATCCACATGAGTTAACCAAAAATTAAAAAAATTGAAAGTAGACTTCCCTTTTAAAATGGCATCAGCTTCACCCAAGTATAAAAATAAAGGACAATGATCGGAAATGGCAGGAGGGAGGACATGATAAGAAGGATAAGGACAAATATTAAGAAATGAAGAGTGGACAAATTTATGATTTTGCAAAGTGTGGGATTTCCAGAGTGACTCTTATTTGACCATGTATAAGAAGAACCAGTCCAATTGAGTGAAGACAGTTTAGATTTTATGACGGCTTGATTCAGGGGAGCTATATCATTAATTGAAAGAGAGCAACCACCCAATTTTTGCATAAAATGCAATTAAAATCCCCACCTAAAATCCATGGATCTCCTTGAGGATTGAGATTGTGGAGATTATTAAGAAAAGAAAGTCTCAAAGAGAATGCGTTTTGTGCATAAACTGATGTGAGCAAGAAAACAGAATTAGAAGGTAAGTAAACACACTTGTAGTGAATAAATTGATCTGAAGAAGACAATTTAGAAAGTTTAAAAAATTGAGGATTCCACAAAGTTAAAAGACGACCAATACTTACATCAACAAGATTATTATCAGATTTCCATTTAGGAGAAATATAAGCAACTGCTTTAGCAGTTGAAACCAAATCTAATTTAGTTTCAGAAAGGCATAATAAATGAATACTCTTACTGTGGATAAAGAATTTAACCTCACTTTGCTTTGAGGGAAGATTCATCCCTCTAATATTCCAAAAACAAATATTGTGAATCATTTCTTAGCTTGATGGGATTTAATTGAAAGAGCAGAATTCTGCCTAGTTTTCCTTTTTGTAAGTGATTTTTGACTACCAATTGGCAATACCTCATTACCATCATTTATATCATCATCAACCGCTGATTTCAATACTGTCTTTTTCTTCTTTCCTTTCTTATATTTCAATGTAGATTTTGAAGCTGAAGCAACAAAATCACTAATCAAAGACTTAGGAGGAATTGAAGTGTAATCCTTTTCATGAATGTTAGAAGATGTGGGAATTTTAGGATCAACAGTTTGATTAGGAGGTGGAGGAAGAATGATATTTTTGGGAGGAGCAAGGTGAGAGTACAAAGAAGAATTAGCAGAAGTAGAAGGCAATTGAAAGCTAAAAAAATCACTAGAGTGATTTCCAAGTGATGAAGAAAAAGAGGATGAACAAGATAATGAACTTTGATTAGAAGAAGATTGCAAATAACAGTTCAAAGAAATTGAAGAATCAGAAGATGGTAAATCAAGAAGAGAGGAAAATGGATTATCATGAGCAATGTCCTCTAAAACTTGTTTGCCTTTTTGGATTACATTGTCATGTGTGTTACCATTGGAACTGAAATCAACTTTCTTTTGCACAACACTGCTACCTTTCATATCTACTACCACTGCATTATCATTATTTTTTCCAAGAATTGAAGTATCAACTTCCATGTTATCAGAATTATTCACTTCGAGGAATTCCCCCATTACTTCATCACCCCTAATCTCAACAACTTTATCCAAAGCATCATTGACATCCTTCTGCACATCAATCCTAAATTTACCTTTCTTTCTCATCCAAATTTGCTTTTTCTTGTTATTCACTCTATTCCATCCATTCTCGTTATATTGAACTGGAGCTGGTTTCCTACTTTTATTCTCAACCATGTTAACTTGTCTCTGCTTACCATAATCATCATTAGGTTCATTTGTAACTTTATTTGACTTAATATGAATATCACAATCCACAGTTAAGTGGCCAAAAACTGTACATGAAGTACATATACTAGGATTCCGGTCATAAGATACAATAACTGGGGGACAACTCTCAACCAAATCTCCTAATTCAATATAATGAGGCAAATCTGAATCAGCTTCTACTTCCACTAACACTTAAGCATACTTAATCCTATGCATTTTCTCAGTGTTTGCATCAAAGCAAATGAGCCTACCAACTTGACAAGCTAACTAGTTAATACCAATTACTGTCCAAAGCAGCAAGGGGATACGATGTAGATGAATCCATATAGGTAATCTTTTAATTTGAGAATGGGCATTACCTATAGTTGGATCCCATCTTGTAATTATGAACATACGACCCTTAATGCAAATTAAATTTGCCTTCAAAATTTTCTCTCTATCCAAATCATTAGAAAATTTAAAATAAAAGTACAGGCCATCAGATTTAATGTCCACATCTCCATATATAGACCAATATCCACGAAGAAAATTCACTACAGAAAGATATGATAGAGATCCATCAAGAAAAAATCCCACAAGATAATGATCCCAATATTTCATACCTTCCTCTTTTACAATTGCAGGAGGGTTTCCCTTTGATTTATCTTTGATCTTCTCAAAGTGCCGAGGCTTATACGATCTAGCATTCATTGGCAATGAATTAAACAAAGAAACATAATCCTTCATAATAAAAGGGGTATGAATCTCAGTGACATTAGTCAGATTAGCAGCGGTAGGGTCCGATCCAGTGGAAATGGATGCAGGAATAGATGCACAATCAGCTAAACAACGCTCACTACCAATGGAGGAAAGATTAATAAAAGTAGAAGTAGAGCCATTGATAGTAGTATTGACATCCAGATAGGAGTTTGACGAAATGCCATTGAGAAACACATTATTCAAATTATTAGTGATTACCAGATCTGTACCAGATCTAATAGAAGGATCAAAAACCAATGTTTTATCAGTGGAGATTGGATCAGATGAAGAATTGATAGTATTAAGTAAGATACCATCAGTAAGAGGGACTTACAAAGGATTAACAAGAGGAGGAGGGACAGGAGGAGGTTGGAGACGAACAGGAAGAGAGGAGGACGAGGCTAGAGAGGAGGAGGATGAATCAAGGCCGAAGGAGGAGGACGCCATTGACAAGGGTTTTCTAAATAATTAGTTTTGTTTTGCAGTCCAATATTTCATGAGTCAAAAAATTACAATCAATCATCATTTATCAATACTAGATTATATTTATAAAAATATAAAATGTACAGAGTTAGTGAGATTTACTCACATTAGACGGTTATCGTTAAATAACGATAGTTGTTGTTGATTCAGATCAGGAAATTTATTTCGCTATAAATTGCAATGAGTCCCAATTCACTCCCAGTCAGCTCCATTGTGTAGATGTCATTCATACGATCCCAACGGATCTTGTTTCACTGAATTCTGATAATGTATGACAAAGTTGTCGATTTTACAAGATTGAACGGATAAAAGGTTAATTAATAATTTCATTAAATTCCCTAATCACCTTATTAAATCTGGATAACCTTAATTTGATATCAATCCTATTTATTCTGCAATGACTTCCCTATAGCCTGCTGAGACTTCCTTCACCATCACCGGATTCATTCTCCAAAACTCCTCTTCTTTCAAAAAAACAATATTAAATCACCTAAATAGCTTTTTTAATCTCCACTCTCCTCTTATAAGCCCCATCCAAATTGGCATCATCTCCTACCTCATGTTGACACCCCTGATACATAAAAATATCACACAGTAAAACACACCATTACCACACAGTCGAGTGTCCATCTCCTCCTTCCCACACACTCGTTCGTTCGGTTATTTAAAAAAAATATCAACAGACTCCTCCTCTAACGATCCTCACTAATCTCCTACCACCCTTAAACAACTCGCACACAATCATTCAGTTCGTGATACCCCACCTGTTGCTGAGCTCAAGCAGAAAAGTGCGAACCATATGTATATCGAAATTCTTCAGACTTCGTAAGGAGAAGCTAAAACACACGCTGAATCCAATTATATATTTCGTTTTATCAAATTCATACTTTAAAATTTTATAATCCGAAGCCCTAGGTCATGATGTAACATACAGGAATCCCCAAACAACATGCGCACCTAGCAAAATCCATACTAGATTGAAGCTTAGTCGGATACGAAGCCAACTATACTAGTTTTGGATTTTATAAGATTTTATTTGAATTGATATTAAATTTTGAAATGGTCGAATTCATGTTGTTAACTGGCGGCTTGAGAATAGCCTTGACCAGAGAAAAGAAAGTGATTAGGTTCAGGAAATTTAAGGGTTATTTAAAGGATATATTAAATATTTTAATATTTGATTAACTATTCATTTTTAATCAACTGCCCTTTATATTTATCATTAAAATTCCACATAGTCACATATGATATCCAATTTCACTGAAAATGGACATGCAACAACAGCTCGACATTACGGACCCAACGAAACTTGTTTCGTCGAAAGTCGACTCCGTTTGCTCACACAGCGTATTTTTAAAGTTAAATTATTGACTATTTTTCACATAAAAATCCAGTACGGTCACATACTAACTTCAAAAATCTCAAAATTTGAAATCTAACAATAATTTAATATTTCGGATCCAACAAAATTAGTTTCGTCAAAAACAGAGGTCGTTTGCAGAAATGGCTATTTTTAAAGTTCTAAATAAACCCATTTAAATATTAATATATTTCAAAACAATTAAATTTAATATTAATAAATTAATATTATCGTATATATTCACAATAGAGTATCATACAGCTCCAAAATATTCCTATCTGGATTTATATTTCAAATCCAGATAAAATCAGTATTCAATTATATTGAAAATCCATTTATAATATATACTTATGTATATATATATATATAAATCGTTATAAATTATAAAGGAATTCCATAGCGACTTTTTGAAAATTTGATTTGGACATAACTCAAAATCTACACGATGAAATCTCGATTTTTCTCTTCCATTAGAAAATTATATTTCACCAGCTCCGAACGTTTCTTGTTTCACAGAAATCCGGCTTAAAACGGATTCTGTATATTCGTTTAAAGTTCAAATCGCCAAATTACAAACTGCCGCGCCATTTCGTGCTCGATTATAATTATAATATAAATTATATGTTCAGCTGACATTTATAAATAAATTAGTTAATATTATTCAATTCTAAACTGAATTATATATTTTAAATTGTCTAATTCACGCAATATTGTAAATTATGTTATTTCTTATTATTTCAGAAATAAATATATTATTCTATTATTTATATTAATTAAATATTCAAAATTATTTAATTCTGGTCATTTTAAATTACCAAATCATTATTTAAATAATTAAATAAATTATTTATTATCCATTAAAAATACGGGTCGTTATAAATAACCAATTTCCATTCGCGTATTCATTAAAATAGCTTAAATCAAAACTGTAAATTGGTTCAGAAATTCCGGGTTGTTACAATCTCCCCTACTTAAAATCTTTTCGTCCTCGAAAAGGCACGGAGCTGAAAGTTGTTTAACTAACAAACTCAACTTTCATTCTTTTATTGGTTTCAATAATTTTTATTAGCTGAACTAATAATCACACAACACATCATCGATCAATTAGTTGATTAGCTTTTCAAATATATATAACTTTTATATATTCAAAAATCATATTTTCTAAGATCAGACTATATATACAATCACAAATACACTAATTATAAACTTGTCACTCTCAACTCATTCTAGGGTATTTCTAACCCCATCTCTAACGAGTATCTCATTCTATGATGCTAGTGATCTTATCTCTAATGAGTTTTCTTTCATAGGACATTACTAATCCTACCTATGATGAGTCTTTTGTTCAGTTTTAACGAGTTGTACCCCAAAGATTTGATTTAACCAAAGTTCCGATACCAATTATAACCATACATATTTCGCTCAGACCTAATCGATTGCAAAATCGACCAAGACCGTTCGAATCTTGCATGCGATAACTTTGGGCATACAACACATCATAACAAATAACAGAAGACTTCTATAAACATCATAGTAATGTTACATCAGAGTACATAATACATCAAAGTACATCAAAAAGTAATTCTACAACGAAAGACTGATTTAAAATAAATTTAATACAATGTTGTGGAACCAATAAACTAACACAGTAGAAGACTATCAATTCTCTGGATGCAGCTTTAAGCTTCAATCCAGAATACTGTTCAATAAATAAATGTCTACAAAAAAACCACTTGACTACCCGTGTGGAAATAGGGGCATCTGAGTTTGCAAGTGAAACAAACTACGAGTCAGTTATGGAACTGATATGTGAAATCTTACTAAACTTACTTAATAATAAGGCTAATCACAGGACCACGCCGCTAACACAGAATGGATTTACTCCATTGGATTGCCAGAAAGTAAATCTTTTAAACAACGCAATGCTTTTCAGAAACATGAAGCCATTACAAGACTCATGTCCCATCACACAATGCAACATCCGGATAGAGTTTTACCTTATAATGGTCAAATATGCTTGATATGTATAAAACAAAATCATTTAACATTATTACTAGTGTCTAGTCAGTTTAAAACACTTTTCGATATAAATGTATCAATCCTAGATGGCATAGCTACATGTCCTAGGCGCCATATATAGGTTTACAATCAAATCCGTAATGTTGTATTGGAAATTGGGTTTCCATCATAAGTCAAGGCAAATAATGGTCTCCTTACCGATTCGAGACACTCTAGCAAATGCCTCAGGGATCGGACGCTAGCGAACCCTTGGATCCTCCAAGGCCAGTCTACACATACTTTGGTGGATTGGTTATTCCTGAACACACGTTTCCCAGTCCTATCGGACCTATCACTTGGCCAGTAGCGACAAATATATTGAGGTACCTCGCAATCCATTATCCACATAAGTAAAAATGTCTGGGCTCCAAACCATGACACCATTCCTAGCTAGAATGAAACGCATGCACTCCTTGGGTGCCTTATCCGGTTTCTGACTCATATCGGGGTGTGAGGATCGCGAATTAACGTTATACACAAAGCTATGCTAATTAAAGTTGTACTTTGATCATCAACCACAAGGCTCTTCTTTTCAACAAAAGCCTTGATCAATTGCATCCTGGCATGCCACATTGACAATCCATGCCATGGGACTGATGTCTATCAATATATAACCTCTAAGCTCGTACTCTCAGAGAAGGGTGTTAAGCAAGAGGATAAATTCTCCGCTACCAAACAGATATATATTTAATAGAAATCAATCAACACAGAACGAAATCTAATGTCAGACACACATCCATTTACAAGTCTGTTCTGGGTCTGAACGAAACCGAATATACCTTATTCCTCGTTCCATATGTCCAATATGGAAGAGAGGTCCGCGCATATCCGGACAATCAACAAGCACGTCCGGATAACTACCACTTTAACCCTTTCCTAAGAGCTAATCAATCCATGGCATCAGTAGTCATCCGTTCAATGTGAAGATCGTTGGTCTTCAACCATCGTCTTTAATGTCTTCAACTTTTATTCATCGTATAATTATTTGAAATGAGATTTAACTCGGTCTTTTCAAATAATCCTGGAATATATATATTTCAAATCATTTCTTTCTTTGGTAATTTAATTCAATTCTACAGACTAATGTCAAATAAATCTAACTGTCCAAATTACTTTATAAACCAAGGGAAATTGGTTTATTTTCATTCCATATCATTTATAATATTTTATAATGATTTTTTGCTATTTTTATTTATATAATAATAGGCCATTTAATTCGAACGATGTTTCAGGTCATTACGTGGCTCTTTTTATTCAGATTTGAATTACACATTTCTCAAAATCTAATCGTTGAATCTTAACAAATTTAATATCATTAGAAAAAAAAATCAAAGCGAACCCAACGGTTCTGGTTTTGGGATAATCTGACGGTCGGATCTCTCAGTGTAATCGTTTAAAGTTACGATTCCAAAACACGAACTACTGCGCACGATCGTTTTATTTTAATTTATATATATATATATATATATATATATATATATATATATATATATATCATTCGTTCGACGATTTCAACTCCATTTATTCTGTTACATGTAAACTTTGTACAACTCACGTTCATGTTAAAAATTATATTTTTAACATACAAACATATATTTCAAGACATGATTTTTTTAGGACAATTCCTATTTATGTTAAAAATTATATTTTTAACATACAAACATATATTTCAAGACATGACTATTTAATTCACTTCATTAAGTTGTTAAAAATAATATTTTTATCTAATCATAATACTTTAACATTTGATTCTTTTATACTGCTTCATTAACATGTTAAAGACGATGTTTTTATCTAAAAAAACATTTTTAACATATGATTCTTTTATTTTAACTTAACATGATAAAAATGACATTTTAATGACAAATATGTTTTAACATATAATTCTTTTTAACTTCACTAACTTATTAAAATGACGTTATTTTAATGAATCAATACATGTTTAACAAATAATTTTTTTCTAACTTCTCTAACATGTAAGTAACATTATTTTAATGAATCAATACATGTTTGACAAATGAACATTTTTCTAACTTCTCTAACATGTAAATAACATTATTTTAATGAATCAACACATGTTTAACAAATGAACATTTTTCTAACTTCTATAACATGTAAATAACATTATTTTAATGAATCAATACATGTTTAACAAATGAACATTTTTCTAACTTCTCTAACATGTAAATGATAATGTTTTAATTTAGAAAAATCTCTTTAATGAATCAATCATACAATAAAAATATAATTTTTATTATCCAATCTTTTTACTAAAACAAGATTCTTTTTAATGAATCAATAATACAATAAAAAAGTAATTTTTATTGTCCAATATTTTTATTTAAAACATGATTCTTTTTAATGAATCAATAATACAATAAAAATGTAATTTTTACTGTCCAATCTTTTTATTTAAAATATGATTCTTTTTAATGAATCAATAATACAATAAAAATGTAATTTTTATTGTCCAATCTTTTTACTTACTACATAATTCAATCCAAGAATTTACCGCAAGCACAATCAATCAATTCCAATTTCATACAACACATATATGAATTTCATATAGCGCATATATATAAATTTATCATCACAACCACAACCAATTTAATTTTAAATTTAAAAATCTCACCGATATTTTCCACTCTACCAAAAATTGAGATGAGCTCCAAATCAGTTTTGTTGTGAAGTTCTCGTCGATATGGTTCCAACGGATCCTGTTTCGCTGAATTCTGAGTTCGTATGAAAAAATTATGCTTTTTACAAGATTCATATATATATATATATAATTAACATAGGTAATTAATTAATTCTTTAACCTTAATCACTCCACTCATCCTTCTTCTTCCCCAAACACACAACACGCACCAACCACTCCAAAGGCACCCTATTTCATTTTCATCCCGACAATTTTTGTCTTTGAATCTTCTCAAATTTTCCATACAAGCCTCAAACCTCACCACCAACTCAAATATAAGCTTGAATTCGACAAGCAATGCACCAATTTCTCCAAAACTCCATCCCTAGCCACATGAACATCGAGCTGTAAAAATTGCAACAACCAAAACATCTCCAAACAGCCCCAAAACTCATACCAGATCAAAGAGCAACTCATGTGGATCACATATATATTTATTTCATGATTTTTAGTGGCGTATTTTGGTTTCTATGATTTTTGAAAGATTGAAAAGCACTCATTTTTAGGGTTAGAAGAAGAAGAGAAAGAGATTGTCGTTGTTTTGTGATTAGGAATAGTTAAGAGAAGTTTAGAATGTTATATAGTGGAGCCAATTTATATTTTTTATTGATTTTATTTTTAACTATACTCAAATATCGCTCATTTTCATCGTTTAAAAATCTGTATGGTCACCTCGGATTCCGTTTTCGATAAAAATTGACATGCAGCTACTCTTCAATATTACAGACCCAACAAAACAGGTTTCGTCGAATTTTGAGTCCGTATGTACAAACATCGAATTTTTAAAGTCAAAATATTATATGTTTTTCACTATAAAAATCATGCCTGGTCACATACTGATTCTAAAAATCATGAACTTTGGAATCTTACCATTATTCGACGCTATGGATTCAATAAAAAAAGTTTGTCGAATTCCGAGGTCCTCTCAGTAATGTTCCTTTGTAAAATTGCTCAAATTAGCTTCAAAAATGTGATCTCAGCGTACCTTTTCTTCTTGTACGCCCACACGCTAACTCCAAAAATCATGGCCTTTTGGATTTAACCATCATCAGACGATGTAAATCTAGAAAAAAAAGTAGAAGCGAATTCCGAAATCGTATCAACAATGTTCCTTTGTAAAATGACTGCCATTTTATGAACAAATAATTTTGCTTCTCACGGGCACATACTGACTCTGTTCGACATGCACTTTGGAAACCAGCAATGATTTGTCATTATGATTCCAAAAAAATTATTTCGTCGAATTCTGAGCTTCCTTGCAAAATTTCACTTTTTAAGGGCTATGCTTTGATTTTCAAAATCTAATTTTCAAAATTTTAAAAATAAAGCTTATAAATCAATTTGATAATTTTGAGCTAATTTTAAGTCAAATAAAATATAAAAACTAATTTTAAAATTGTTCTCAAATTTTATTTAGCAAAAATAACCAATTTCTATTTGCATATTCAGTAAAATAGCTTAAATCAAAATTTTAAATTGGTTCAAAAATTCTGGGTTGTTACAAACCACAGACTGCCAAGCTCCAACCCGACCACCAACACCCGATCCAAGACCCTCGAGACGCGCACCATAACTCCCCCATCCATCGCCGCGAGTACCATCAAAATCCGTCGCGAGTTCTCTCCTGTAAACCAATAACCAGTCAGCTCTTCAGAACTCAATTCAGGCCACCTACGATCATGATACTTCATCGTAGCCGCACATCTCATACATCTTGTTGTTGTAAGTGTTTTTGTTTTTTTCGAGATGTAGTTAAAATATGAACGGATTGTCGGATATAAGGGTAGGAAATTGGAGAACGTTCTGGCCGTTCGTTTTTCATTTGGTAGAGGCGCAGATTTTCTCTGCGTTGACCACGAGTGTCGGTTTGACCCAAGAGAAAGGGTTTTGAGGATAGTGGTATAGATAGGATAGTTTTATTATTATTTTATTAAAACCAACCTTACCAATGAAGTATCAGGTTAAAACGAGACCATACGATCTCCATTTTTGACAAAATAATGTAATCTTAGCATAAAAAAATATTCCGAACCCAATGGGATAGGTTTCATCAAATTCCGAGGTCGTTTGTGAAAAGTCCTTTATAATTATTGATGAAAAATCAAGCATTTAAAATTCCTAAAATTACAATAAAAATCCAGTAAATTTGAACCCTTGACATTTTACCAGACCTCTTCCTTACGGATCCAATGAAATTTGTTTCGTTCGAATCGGAGTTCATTTGGCCAGTCGTTTATTCGTTTAAAGTTACCCCTATCAGAATTGACAAAAATAATATAATTGATAAAGGCATTTATCATTGCCACGATCAAACGGTAAGTCCAATTGACACGAAAATTGAAATCCTATAATAATTAATTAATATGAATCCATTGGCACCAGTTTCTTCACATTCTGAGACTGTTTCCTAGTACGCTATTTTTATACGCACTACAATACTATTTTGGACACCAAATTACCCGGTTTCCAAAAATAACAAACTAGATACCTATCCTGACTCTAAACATCGATACGAACTCAACGGAACTGGTTTTGTTGCTTAATTCGATCGTCTGCTCAAGTAATACACAAATATCCCTTTATTGAATTAAATTAATTCAGTTACGTGCTATAGAAAATGAATGGGCGTTTACGGCCGTCGTGGTCACATACAACATTGGTTTTCCAAGAATTTTAATACCGTGCAATAATTTAACGTTATGATTCCAATGAAACTAATTTCATCGAAAACGGAGTCTGTTTGCAAAATGGCTATTTTAAAGGCCTATATATTTTAATAACGATTTCTATAGCGACTATCTTAAAATTTGATTTGGCCATAACTAACAATTTATAACATGAAATATTGATTTTTCTCTTTCATATGTAAATTATAATCAACACGATTCCAACGTTGAAATCTGACTTATATCGGATCCTGTATATTCGATTGAAGTTCAAAACTCCATATTACGAACTGCACCGCCATTTCGAGTTCGTTTTATAATTAAATAAATATATATCGTTCAAACTTCATTTTAAATAAACGAATTTAATATTAAAAATTCATAAATATCCCAAATAAAATATTTAAAACAATAAATAAATAAGTTATTGACTGCCAAAAATACGGGTCATTAAATTCTTCTCTCCTTAAAATAATTTCGTCCCCGAAATTGCAAAGGTAATAAAAATGCTAAAAATCTTATTAATTCCCAAATCCAATTTATTTTAAATCGAAAACCAATTTACTATCGTAAAATATATTTTTTCAAAATTGTCGAAAATTTTCTAACACGTTAAATTCCCAGAAAATTTCGGTAGAGTCTCCCTTATACGGAGTGACATATGCGATATCGCAGGAACAAATAATGTATATACATCAACCCCCACCGTCGGAAAACAAAAATCAAGACCCAAAATTTTATATTTTTGCTTAGGCGTACGTTTTACGAGCAAGATTTAGCATATTTACTCAATGTATATGCGCTTTACTCAACCAGTATCAAACTGCCTAGCCATCTGGCACCTGTACTTAACTCAATTCACATATAAGTTATAAATATATGGAATTTTAAAGTAATATTTCGCTAATCAACAAGTATACTACACCAATTCTAAAATCAAATGGATAGCATCAATTCATTATCAAATACAGGGTTAACTCATAGATTCCAATTCATATGCAGTTTTATTCCAGTTTAATTATACCGGAAATTATTCTATAGTTTATAATTCATTTAGCTCCATTAAATTGTTGATTATTCCATTTCAAACAACCTACCATCCAATAACAAACAATTCACAATCAACAACCAATACACAACCAATTTAACCCAATCAGTTGAATTTTCATTCAATATTAATATTTTATTTTGGTTTCACGTATTTGAACATCAATCGATTAATACCCGATTGATTTCTATTGAGTATTATTTAGTCAAATTCCAAATTTATTTATTACAATTTCAATATCATTATTAATTTAATTTTCACTTAACCAGGTTAAATTTCAAATCAAATTTTCAATCCTATTTGACTTCCATTCACAACAATTAAACACACTAATATCTTAGTAATTTGATAAAATTGTTTCTAGTCTATACAAAAAAATATTTTGGGTAAAATTATTTCATTTACCCTCTTTTCAAAACAATACTGTATCCATTGCTAGTTCAATGCTTCTCAACACTTAAACCAATCAAACGACACAATACGAAACATTTATGTATAAAATTTACAAATACGCTCTCATATATATATATATATACACACACACACACACACTCAACTCAATCTAAGGCATTACTATCCTCATCTCTATTGAGTTATACCGCAGAGCCAAGGTTATTACTAAACCAATAGCTCTGATACCACTGTAACGACCCACGGATTTTCGTCCCTGAAAATCGACATAAATACAACACCGCATCTCCTGCCGGCCTTCCAAGCACCCAAAACACAAGTACGTTATTAGAAAGAAATTAGAGGGTGAGATAAGAAAGAAAGAAATATTAGAATAGAAGAAGAAGAAGAAGAACCAACACCGTACAGAGTCTCACATCGCAGCGGAACAAAATATAATACAGAAACAAATCTTTATTGATTGCTTTTAAAAATACTTATAATATCACAGTACATCACACATCTGGACAATTATAATAACCTATCCTCATATACATCACACAGCGGAATAAATACTAGATATAATACGTCTGATCAACTCCAGCTCGTCTCTAGCCTTCGCAGCATCCGATAACCTGGACCTGTACACCAAGGTCTAACCCGAGCATTACAAACACCAGGTCAGTCTGGTGAATCAGAGTGAGAAAAACACACTAAGTTTTATAGTAGCATCCAACTTGATTTTATAGTTCAAAATCTTTTCGAAAGAAAAGGATAATCGTAAGACCAAATCCATACATAAATACGGACGGTTTTTACCTTACGATAACCCAAAACATTTTTGAAATCAATATATTTTCTGATATTATAATAGTGTCTAAATACAAGTAAATAACCATCTAGTGGAATGCTTGCATCTCACGCTCCACATATATAGTATACAATAAAAACCGTGGGCGCTTATTGGTGATTGGATTCCGACTATGACAAGGTATGGGGTAGTGTACCTCTAGAAGGGAATACACTGGGTTAAACAAGGACGTCTTGCAACCTGACCCCCACATGACCGACCACTCATACCAACGGTTGGGCTCAAACCACCATTTCCCGAAAAGGGACAGCATCGTAATAGATTAAAGAAGGAAACGAATTTTCTCTAAATAGGTGATTATACACCCTAATGGGAGCGACCACATAGCCATGCTACTTGCCCAATTTTTGTCATTTCTCGGTTGATGAGGTTTGAGGTTATATTTACTTTTTAGAACATCTGGTCACCATTCACTTTGAATGCCACATTGTCAGATCTGCCAGATATTACTAATTGACGTCCACAAAAATAATCTAGTTGATAAGCTAAGAGAAAGGCCTTTCTCGCCACCAACTATGGTACGTTTGAAGATATTAACGTACCCGATCCCTTTGGAAATACTCTGTCAGACATCCATCCATACAAGTCATCTAGGAACAGGATGAACCGAAGGCACCCTCCTACTGCATCTCAGGAATCACCCTATAGATCAATAGCGAGAATTCTTGCAATCCATAGATTCCAACTACAACAGAATCACAGTTATTTATGCTTGCAAGGCAGAGAATATTAGTGGTTCTTCCGTTTATGAAGATCCACGACCTTCAATGCTCCATCTCGATCATCTTCTGATATCTTCACATATTTGTTAGTCGAAATGGTTTTCGAATATAAAATTGATCCCGATCTTTCCGTACCAACAGTCGTATTGGATAGATTTGATAGTCGGTTATTTAACTATCAAAATAAACAGTGATTCAATCATGAAAATCCAATGAGTTCACTGGTTCAGTATTCAGCATCACTTGGCCTTTTGATTAAAACAAATGTAGATTTAAAATTCTTAAATATTTCAATATTATGAATATAGCTTTTTGCTTCTTATTTAACTAAAGATTTTTCTATAAACAAATATTTCATTTTAATACTTAGTAAAATCCTATATCATATCCAGTTTTCTATTTTCACTTTCAAAACATTAGCCGCATTATTATCTAATATTGAGATATAAATTCAACTTATTACTCGTAAAGCAACGTTTTGAAATATCTTTTATTTATTACTTGACAACAACTAGTGCTTATTCTTATTGAATAAACACTCAACTTTTACATTTCCTTTCTAACTTGAAAATATCATTATAATTCAAGCAATCCCCTTTTATTTCCCATTTCTCTTTGGAATCCTCACTATATATTTTCCAAATTTCCACCAACATTTGCATTATTATTCAAATGAAATAATAAACTTTTACCAACCATTTTTACCATTACAACTAATATTGTCCTCAGATAATTCTGGAGTCGTTCAAGTTGGGGTATTTTAATTACCGCTCAGACCTTGATCAACAACGTCCTTATCTTAAGATGGATATGAGCTGTGATACAAAAACCGATATTTCATTCTAATATTAATACAAACTCTAGTTAAGTATTTTATTTGAAATACGGTTTCATAAAATCTTCTTACTTTTTGAAAACCTGTTTTGATTATTTCTTAACTCAATAATTGCTTATAAAATACCATTTTTTTAATCTCTACCTCTTTAAACAAATTAATTTTACAATTCGGCTTTGTTTACAAAATCCTATGACCCACTTCTTTAACCAAATTCACTTTCACCAATTCTTTTCTAATCCATTCAGCCATCTCCCGCTTGAGGTTCTCATTTCAATTCCCCACTTTTACTTAATCCCGTTATTAAGCAATGTTAATTTAGAATTAATGATATAACACCTCAAACCTCTTTTATATAACCCTGGTTTAATATAAACCCTTTTTATCCTAATTTGCTATCACTTAATTCAAATATTAAGTCAACATAATTTAAGCTGTCATGTTCGCTTAAATTCCTTTTATAACTTTGTTATAAAAATTTGCGTTTTAAATATTAAAGCCGTTCATAAACTCCTTTCACCAATCAATTAGATTTCATTTCAACTTTGATTACTTTTTTTAATGAATTTCAATTAAAATAAATTTTATAACTTCATCTCTGTCAATTTGTTTGATGGTAAATCAACATTTATAGAACAATTGATTTTATAGGCCATATGTTGCCAAATACTCAACCAATACCGCCCATAAGTTTAAACTAAAAAGATGTTGAATTTTCAGTCAACAATCAAATCAATCATCCCATCAGATCAGTTCATATATGATAATATGAAAATATATAATATCTTTGAGGAATCCCGTTGGATCCCTCCAACCTGTTCTTCCCTGTAGTCAAAACGGTTATCTCAAATCAGATCATTCAATTCCATTTAACTGAAAATTTCTATAACAGTAAATAACAACTATTTAACATCAACCAGTCAATAAAACAATTCAAATAATTAAACAGTTTATAAATAAACATGTCCAATAAGATTAGTTACCTTCATTGGATCAAATTGTTAAAATAACGATTTGGTATTTCGCTGAAAATAAACAGCGGTTTCATTTCATCAGTTAAATCAACAAATAAATATAAAACTAGCAAACAGTCAACCATTAGCTTCCAGAGTACACAAAATAAAACCCAGTTTATATAAAATATAAATGGGAGGAACTGGGTGAGTTTAACTCACCTTGATTTCATTTGGTGATCCGGTTCCGTTAAATTAAACGAGTGTTTAATTTAACAATAGAATTCAACATTCTTCGATTCAGTCCAAGTCAGTCTCTAGATGCAGCATTCAACAATGCAGTCCGAATGTGGTTTATTTGGCTTAATTATGTTAGCGAAGGTAATAGTTATACCATTTTAGATATATATATATATATATACCATTTTGAACAACCAATTATTTCTTTAAAATAATTATTACTTAATCATGTTTGCTCAAGATTAAGGGCCGAACCAATTCTATCCAGCACCCTACGTTTCTGATGTTCACTGCTGCTCCTATTCATAACATAAAAGAAATGCAAGTCTTAGTATATGATTTTAATTTAATTATTTAATTAATAGTTATTTTTAAACCAATTGGTCTAATTACTTTCATAACAATACATGTCGACTTTGACTCCTTTTTCATATGCTGCTTCACCCAACACATATCGTTCTACACCAATTTACCTGAGCATGATTTCAATTTATAATTATAAATGTTTTTAACATAATAATTAACCTTCTAATGTTATAATTAATAACTATAATTACTTTTTAAATCCAGTTTTCCAGGCTAATAATTTCCATTTGCATTTCATTATCTTGCTCAAGCTTCAGCATGCATGTCTCAGATCTTGTCCAGTGCGCACCTATAGAAGATATAAGAGATAATTAAATTTGTTAATTGTATAAATTAACTAACGTTAGTTTTACTTAACCAATAATCAGGTCTGATGCTTCTTCCATTTCCTTAAACCCGAAATTCCTGTTACTCTCCTTGTCCTCCTTCGCTTGTGATACCCCAACACGCACAAACCTGTTCCACGCAAGACCCAAATAAGTCACGTTTTAATTAATTACTCTTACTTAAGTTTAAATGGTACTGGTTACTTTGAATTAGTAAAAAAAAAGGGTTGATTCTAGGTGCTCCCGTCTTCTTCTCATTTGGTTTCTCCAGGCAACCGATGCTTCACCTTATTCTACCAACAAACCTGTTACCATACGGATTTCACTCGGAACTAATCGATCGTAAAATCGACTAAGACCATTCGAATCCGGCATATGCTAACTCTGGGCATACAACACATCAGAACAATAATAGAAAACTTCGACAAACATCATAATAATGTTACATCAGAGTACAAAATATGCCAGAGTACATCAAAAAATAATTCTACAACGGAAGATTGATTTAAAATAAATTTTATACAAAGTAGCGGAACCAATAAACTAACACATCGGAAGACTATCAACGCTCTGGACGCAGCTTTAAGCTTCAGTCCAGAATCCTGCTCAATAAATAAATATCTGCAAAACAAACCACTCGATTGCCCGTGTGGAAATAGGGGCACCCCGAGTTTGCAAGCGGAACAAACTATGAGTCCGTTATGGGACTGGTATGAGAAATCGTACTTAACTTATTTAATAATAAGGCTAATCACAGGACCACGCCGCTGATGCGGAAAGGGTTTATTCCATTGGATTGCTAGTGCATAAATAAAGTAAATCTTTTAAACAACGCAATGCTTTTCAGAAAAATGAAGCCATTATAAGACTCAGGTCCTATCACACAATGCGACGCAAGATAGAGGATAGAGTTTTACCTTATAATGGCTAAATATGCTTGATACATATAAAACAAAATCATTTAATATTATTACTAGTGCCTAGTCAGTTTAAAGCAATTTTCAATATAAATGTATCAATCCTAGATGGCATAGCAACCATATACTGTGTCACTATATATAGGTTTACAATCAAATCTGTAATGTCGTATTAGAAATGGGGTTTCCATCATGAGTCAAGGCAAGGGATGGTCTCCTTACCGATTCGAGACACTCTAGCAAATGCCTCAGGGCTCAGACACTAGCGAACACTTAGATCCTCCAAGGCCGGTCCACACATACTTTAGTGATTGATTATTCCTGAACACACGTTTCCCAGTCCTATTGGACCTATCACTTGGCCAGTACCGACCAATATTTCGAGGTACCTCACAATCCATCATCCACATAAGTAAAAATGTCTAGGCTCCATACCATGACACGACTCCTAGCTAGAAAGAAACGCATGCACTCCTTGGGTCCCTTATCCCATTTTTGACCCATACCGGGGTGTGTGGCTCGCGAATTAATGTTATACACAAAGCTATGATAATTAAAGCTGTGCTTTGATCATCAACCACAAGGCTCTGCTTTTCAACAAAAGCCTTCATCAATTGTATCTGCGCTTGCCACATTGACAGTCCATGCAATGCGACTGATGTCTATCAATATATAACCTCTAAGCTCGTACGTCTCAGAGAAGGGTGTTAAGCAAGAGAATAAATTGTCTGCCACCAAACATATATATATTTAATAGAAATCAATCAACACAGAACGAAATCCAATGTCAGACGTACATCCACTTACAAGTCCGTTCTAGTTCTAAACGAAACCGGAGACACCATATTCCTCATTCCATATGTCCAATACAGATGAGAGGTCCTCGCATATCCGGACAATCAACAAGTACGTCCGGACAACTACCACTTTAACCCTTTCCTGGGAGCTAACAAATCCAGGGCATCAGTAGTCATCCATTCAATGTGAAGATCACCAGACTTCAACCACCATCTTCAATGTCTTCAATTTGTAGTCATCGTATAATTATTTGAAATGAGATTTAACTCGGCCTTTTCAAATAATCCTCGAATATATATAATTCAAATCATTTCTTTCTTTGGTTAAAATTAATTCAATTCTATAGACTAATGTCAAATAAATCTAACCATCCTTATTACTTTATAAACCAAGGGAAATTGGTTTATTTTCATTCCATATCGTTTATAATATTTTATAACGATTTTTCACTATTTTTATTTATATAAAATTAGCCCATTTAATTCAAACGACTTTTCAGGTCATTGCGCGGCTCTGGCGCTGTTTTTATTCAGATTTGAATTACACATTTCTTGAAATCTAATTGTTGGATCTTAACAAATTTAATATCGTTGGAAAGATCTTTCCAAAGCAAACCCAACGGTTCCAGTTTTGGGAAAATCCGATGGTCGGATCTCTCAGTATAATCGTTTAAAGTTACGATTCCAAAACACGAACTGCCACGCGTGATTCGTTTTATTTTTATATATATATATATATAATTCATTCGATGATTTCAACTCCATTTATTCTGTTACATTAAATTTTGTACAACTCACGTTCATGTTAAAAATTATTGTCTTAACATAAAAACATATATTTCAAGATATGACTATTTAATTCACTTCATTAATGTGTTTAAAATAATATTTTTACCTAACAAAAATATTTTAACATTTGATTCTTTTATACTGCTTCACTAACATATTAAAGACATATTTTTATATAACAAAACATTTTTAACATATGATTCTTTTATTTTAACTTAACATGATAAAAATGACATTTTTAATGACAAACATGTTTTAACATATAATTCTTTTAAACTGCACTAACATGTTAAAAATGACGTTATTTTAATGAATCAATACGTGTTTAACAAATGATTTTTTTTCTAACTTCTCTAATGTGTAAATAGCATTATTTTAATGAAACAATACATGTTTAACAAATGAACATTTTTCTAACTTCTCTAACATGTAAATAACATTATTTTAATGAATCAATACATGTTTATCAAATGAACATTTTTCTAACTTCTCTAACATGCAAATAACATTATTTTAATGAATCAATACATGTTTAACAAATGAACATTTTTCTAACTTTTCTAACACGTAAATAACATTATTTTAATGAATCAATATATGTTTAACAAATGAACATTTTTCTAACTTTTCTAACATGTAAATAACATTATATTAATGAATCAATACATGTTTAACAATTGAGCATTTTTCTAACTTCTCTAACATGTAAATAAAATTATTTTAATGAATCAATACATGTTTAACAAATGAGCATTTTTCTAACTTCTCTAATATGTAAATAACATTATTTTAATGAATCAATACATGTTTAACAAATGAACATTTTTTTGACTTCTCTAACATGTAAATGATAATGTTTTAATTTAGCAAAATCTCTTTAATGAATCAGACATACAATAAAAAACTAATTTTTATTGTCTAATCTTTTATTTAAATCACGATTCATTAATTCTTTAATGAATCAAATATACAATAAAAATATAATTTTTATTGTTCAATCTTTTTATTTAAAACACGATTCTTGTGACGGCCCACCTCGCACCAACCGACATTTACTCCAAAAGTGCGCTGTACACATGTCCAGTTAGCACGGAACGGGTCGTCAGAAGGAAAAAGGGAGAAGGAAATGAACATACGAGAACCTGTAGAATGTCTCACGGTGCATAGAATAAAATATAATAACAACATACTTGACATAAAAAAGGTGAGACAGTGCATAAGCTGACAATCAGAACTAAACATCATAGCAGCGGAAATCCAAAATACAGCTTATTACAACTTTTCAACCTGTCTCAAAGCAAAAGTAAGATAAATGAGGTACACTACTAATGCCCAAGTAGCGACCACCAACGACACAGGGAGAATGTGTATATATATATCATACGTGGAAGCCTCCTGCCTGCCTCCGAATCAGCTACTCGCGCATCACCAGCTAACCTGTCTCTAGTCTGCTTGTGTGAGCACCCAGAGTAATAAGAGGAGACATAAAACTCTGGGTCAGACATAAAGCCTGGTATGAGCGATAAGCATCTAAAGTGAACAATAACAGGTAGACTAGAAACATACCTGAAACTGGACCTGCAACCAAAGAGTTAGCACTACATACTGTACAACACTCTAAGGTACCATATCAAACAGTGTAAAGATACGGAGGTGGGGGAGGTGTGCATGTCATAATGATGGCAAACAATCAAACATAGCATCCATCCTCACATCTCTCACTCAGTGCGTAAAGCATACGATATTCACCACTTCGATCACCCAACATACCTTGCTACGATCACTCTGCCCCATGAAGTCATAAATGGCTTCACTGCACTGATAACGTAGCCACTAATTCCTCGCTATGTCCACTTGCCCCATGGAGTTATTCACCCCATCTGCGCTGGCTCATAGCCTTACCAATCCTTACTATGTCCACTTGCCCCATGGAGTTGTTCACCCCATCTGCGCTGGCTCATAGTCTTACTATGCATCACCTTGCCCCTCAGGTCATAATGACCCTACTGCACTGATAATGTAGTCTTGCTACCATCACCTTGCCCCTCAGGTCATAATGACCCTACTGCACTGATAAGTAGTCATCCTTCATCTTTAGTAGTGAATCGAAGTTATGAACGTCGACAACTCCTTAGCACATGTCCCGCAGCAAAGTCCAACTCATGAAGTCCACTCATTGGTTCCTATCTGGATCCTGAGTCAATACCCTTCATTCGGACTACCTTTGCATCTCCGGTTATCAGTCTTCATCGGTTCGGTTCGGATAAGAATGCTCCTTCTTCACTGGATCGGGTCGGGTCTCCAACTTGCCACGATACGGATCGTCATCGCGGTCCTCTTTCTCTTTGCTTCGGATCGTACTCCTCTCCTCGGTTCGGATCGGAATACCCCATACGGGTCGGATCGCGCTCCTCCAGCTCGTGGCTCCCCCTGGTTCGGATCGGCGTCTCATAGTGCATCGATTCATGGATGCCGCTTTCCTCTAGTCGGATCGTGATGCGAAACACAAGTGGATCGGATCGGGTAGCAGTTCGCGGTTGGTGCTCGTGGGCCTTGCGCAGATGGTTCGGTTCGGAGGAGATGACTCGACTCGTGGTGATGTCCCACGATCCCATAGGGCGATCCGATCGACCCTCAATCCCCTATCCGATCCGAATCCCTACACCTTGTCCAGCGAGTTGTTTATGCCCCTCGACGGCGTTTACGACCATTCCAACTATTCTAACTAATCACAAAGCATTTCATACAGTCATAGAAACATGCATAATCAACCACAAACCTCAAAACATCAATATGATAGGTAGAAATGGATCAAACATACCCAAAATCCCATATTTCCCCTTAAGCATATTTAGGTGAGACTAATGATAGGATTAACAAAACTTAACCAAATTAACCCAAATTCATATCAGAGGTCTAAAACATCATTTAAGAATTTATGAACATTTTTCCCGAATTTTATCATGCTTAAATTCGCTAATTAACACTAATTACCCTTAACTAGCCATAATTAGTGTAAAACTATGCAAATCACTCACCTTAGCCACAAAATAAACTAAGATCTGAAATAAATCTCTGATTTGATGTGAATCCCAATGCTAAACAGCAGCTCCAATGTTGCTTTGGTGTAGATCTTCCTTGATTAGAGGTTGCTAAGCCAAATCCTTGACCAAAAGGTGATTTGGAGGTGATTTAGAGGTTGGAGGCCATTTTTAGGGTTCCTTGGTGATAAGTGGAGGCTAGAAAACTGAAATGGAATGATCCTCTATCTCATTTCAGCCTCCCCATAACCCTAATCCCGAAATGGGTTATGGGCCTACTCACTAATCACCCGATTTGGCCCGGTTAAGCAGTTTTTCACCCTCCAAACCTTATTTCAGCCATATCTCCCAAACGGTAAGTCCATTTGGCTGTTATGACCACTCTACGGAAAGGTAAACCATCAAACGAATCTAACGGAAGTGGTTTCAGGTCAAAATTCCTTTCCAATCAAAAGTTATGGCCAAAACAGTACCAACTAGGGGTAAAATGGTCATTTAAAAATCGACAAAAATCATGAACATGGGAAGTGACTCTAATGGATATTTCCCAAAGTTACATGACCATACGACTTCATATGGGAAAGAAATAAATATTCTACGATCCCTCGATGCATAGAATGCGGGTCGTTACACTCTCCCCCTTAAGAAATTTCGCCCCTGAAATTCCCTAATCCAAACACACACAAAGGTCCCGCATGCCTATCAATCATAAAACAACAATCAAACATGCAAACAAGCAAAACAAGTTTACCCTAGCATGCGGAAAACTAAATTACGAAGTAAATCTTACCAGGCAAAGAGTTCTGGGTATGCCTTCCTAATGCTCTCCTCTGTTTTCCAAGTACAATCATCCTCGTCCTCGCCCCACTGAACCTTGGCTAGCTTCACCGCCTTCCTTCGAAGTTGCTTCGTATCGTGCCCCACAATACGGATCGGCTTGCGGTACCCAACCGCCTCGGGTTCTAATTCGAAGTCCTCTAACTGATCAGGTGAAATAGTCATATCTGAGTCGTGGACGAACTTCCTTAGTTGGGAAACATGAAACACATTGTGAACTCCCGCCATTTTCTCTGGTAAGCCAACTCTATAGGCCAAATTCCCGACTAGTTCAAGAACAGGGAATGGGCCAACAAATCTTGGTGCCAACTTGCCTCTTCTGCCAAATCGTATCACGCTCTTCAACGGAGAGATCTTGACGAACACCAAGTCACCAACAGAGAATTTCAAGTCTCTTCTCCTCTTATCAGCATAACTCTTCTGCCTATCTTGGGAAGCTTTCATTCGTTGCTGAATGATCTTAATCTTATCCAAAGTTTCTCTCACCACATCAGGTCCAAGCACAAACTTCTCGCCAGTCTCTATCCAACATGATGGTGAGTTGCACGGTCTTCCGTACAAAGCTTCATATGGTGCCATACCGATACTGGATTGGTAGCTATTGTTATATGCAAACTCTACTAGATGCAAATGGTCATCCCATGATCCACCAAAATCCAATATACATGCTCTCAAGAGATCTTCCAATATACGATTCACCCTCTCCGTCTGACCGTCGGTCTGAGGATGATATGCGGTACTGAGATGTAATCCTGACCCTAGAGCCTCTTGTAAGCTCTTCCAAAACTCACTAGTGAACAATGGGTCTCGGTCACTCACAATGCTTTTGGGTACTCCGTGAAATCTCACTACCCACTTCATATACAATTATGCCAACTTGGCTGCCGTTCTGGTCGATTTGACTGGTATAAATCTTGCGCTCTTAGTCAATCGATCCACAATTACCCAAATGTTATCATGTCCCGATCTGGTCCTTGGTAAACCATCGATAAAATCTAGCGAGACTTGCTCCCATTTCCATTCGGGAATTTCTAATGGTTGCAACAACCCACTAGGCTTCTCTTGCTCAGCTTTAACTAGCTGGCAATTCATGCATTTGGATATAAACTTCCCAACGTCTCTTTTCATCCCTTCCCAGTAGTAAGTCTGCTTCATGTCTCGATACATTTTATTACCACTGGGATGTATAGTCAGTTTTGAGTAATGACATTCTCTAAGCACTTCATCTCTCAAACCATTTACGTTGGGCACAACTAGCCTTCCATTCTTCCAAAGCCATCCATCTCGATCAAGCCCATACACATTCATCTCCTCACCGTCGATGTCCATCTCTAACTTGGAGATGATTTCCATTAGATTAGGATCGTCCCTCTGGCTGGAACCAATCCGCTCTATAAAAGTGGGTCTGATCGTCAAACTAGCTAGCATAACTGGATCCAATTCGCACTTTGGTCTGAAATCAAACCCCGCGATATACTCCAGTTGCTTCCATTCAAGAAACATTGCCCCCAAACTGGCATGTCTCATACTCAAGGCATCGGCTACCGCATTACCTTTCCCAGGTGTGTATGCGATATCAAAATCATACGAAGCCAAGAATTGTAACCATCTCTGCTGACGGAGATTCAGATCTTTCTGAGAGAAGAGATACTTTAACGATTTATGATCGGTAAACAACTCGAATCTTTCTCCCAAGAGATAGTGTCTCCACATCTTCAGCGCAAACACAATCGCTGCTAATTCCAAATCATGGGTAGGATAATTCTTCTCATGCGGCTTTAGCTGTCGACTAGCATAAGCTACAACCCTACCTCCTTGCATCAATACAGCACCCAGTCCGGTACCACAAGCGTCCGTGTATACCGTCATCTCTTCATTCCCTTTAGGAATGACTAACACTGGCGCACGCGTCAACTTCTCCTTTAGACTCTTGAAGGCATCCTCACACACTCCGTCCCAGACGAAGGACTGATTCTTCTTAGTCAACTGAGTCAATGGTGTTGCTATCTTGGAGAAGTTCTGGATAAACTTACGATAATATCCAGATAATCCCAAGAAACTTCTTACATCTATTGCATTCTTGGGCGTAGGCCAATCCTGTACCGTAGCCACCTTCACAGGGTCCACGACAATACCACTCTCTGAAACAACATGACCCAAGAATCTTACTTCCCTTCTCCAAAAATGACACTTAGAGAATTTCGCTTTCAATTGGTGTTTTCTCAACACCTCCATCACTATCCTCAAGTGTCCCTTGTGTTCCTCCTCTGTCCTTGAGTAAACAAGGATATCATCCACGAACACAAGAACAAACTTATTCAACTGATCTCTGAATACTCGATTCATAAGATCCACAAAGTAGGCTGGTGCATTGGTCAACCCAAATGGCATGACCAACCACTCATAAAATCCAGACGGCATCCTAAATGCCGTTTTCGGAACACTCTCATCTGCTACTCGAAGCTGATGAAACCCTGTCGCGAGGTCCAACTTGGAGAACATTCTAGCTCCTTCCAGTTGATCAAACAAATCATCTATCCACGGTAGAGGATACTTATTCTTCCTAGTCACCTTATTCAACTCGCGATAGCCCACACACAACCGAAGGGAACCATCTGCCTTAGTGGCAAACACAACTGGTGCTCCCCACTCGGAGACACTCCTTCTAATAAATCCCTTCTTCAAAAGATTGCTGACTTGCACCCCGAGCTCTCGCTGCTCCCTTGGTGCCATACGACGAAGTGGCACCACTATAGGTCTGGTATCTTTCACTAAATCAATACGGAACTCAATCTCTCGGTGTGGTGGAAGCCCGGTCACCTCCTCGAAGACGTCTGGATACTGGCCAACCACGGGCACATTTGACAACTCATCCTGCGGGATGTCGAGGGAATTTACAAAACTAGCCATAACCCCATCACTAGGTAGACTACCAAACACTACCCTCCGCCCATCATCCGCCCTCACTGTCACCAAAAAGCCCTCACAGTCTACCACCACCCCGTATCTTTGGAGCCAATCGACTCCCAATGTAACGCCATACCCAGTAAAGCCCAAAACAAAGCAATCACATACAAACATACATCCATGACTCGACAAGACCAAATTCCTACAAATCATACTAAGGCTAGTCGAACCACCAATTGGGTTCGTCACAACCAATGGTCTATCGACTATCTCGGGTTCCAGTCCCAACCTATCTACCAGGTCACTAGATATGAAGGAACGGGAAGCCCCAGTATCAAACAAAACTCGAACTGGTACATCAAAAATAGAAAGCATACCTTGAATAACAACATTCTTTCCTTTCTCTGCCGCAGTTGGGGCATTCGACGAAGAAGGAACAGCATCAATAGCATATGCTTTCACAATCTGCTTCTCCTTAAGAGGTTGCGAACACTTATCCTTATGATGTCCCACTTGACCACAATTGTAGCACTTCCTTTCCGCTGGCTTAGCCTGACATTCTTTAGCATAATGGCCCTTCTTACCACAGCTGAAGCACTCAACATCCTTCTTGCTCTTCTTCTGGCCACCTTTAGATTGGTCCTGCTTCCTCTTATTTTGAGAGTTATTTTTGCCTACACCGCCTGCTTGCGGCTTTGGCCCTTCTGCAGATGCAGCCTCAGTCTTTGACTTAGGGTAAAGGCTCTCTGATCTCAAAGCTTTCCCCACGATCGATTCAAAAGTCTCATCGATGTGGTTGATAAGCCTTTCCCCCAAGCATCCATCCAAACCAATAATGAATTTCTCATTCTTCTTCTCAGGAGTGTCGATAAGAGACAGTCCATACTTCGACAAAGTGTCGAACTCAGCAATATAATCAGAAACTTCCCTTCCGTTCTGCTTGAGTTCCAAGAACCTCTTGAACAATACTGACTTCTGGGCAGCTGGAATAAACTTCTCGCTAAAGCGAGCCTTGAACTGAACCCAAGTAACCTGATCTTTTGGAGTAGCTGTTCTAATGGCATTCCACCAATTCATCGCTCGCCCTTGCAGCTGACGAGACGCTAGCCTTCTCTTCATCGCATCCTCAAGACCCAAGTCATCAAAGATACGATCACAGCTATCCATCCAATCTTGAACATCTGTGGCCGACTCTGTCCCGTGGAACGGCTTCCCACTAAGGTTAGTGTAATCTTTACACGACTTGGCGAAATCAACCCTAGGCGCCTGCACTACTGGGCCAACACCAACTCCAGGATTGGGAACTGCCCCTTGCACTTCTCTAAGCATGTCTCTCATGAGGTTAGTAAACATTGACCTCATGTCAGCGGCATTCCCTTGGTTGGTCCCTCTATCAGCACCCCTCGTATCTCGGCTCATCGTCAATCTGAAAAAGGGAAACGATTAACGACCCCATAGTGGTGCTAGTGCAGTGCGACTTCATTCTTATACTACTAATAGTATATATATACATAGCTTTTGAAAACCAAAGTAATTACAAATACGCGCTCTCATATACGTACTATATCTCCCTAGTGTCTTTCCCTAGGTTAACTACGCAACCTCGCTCTGACACCAAGTGTGACGGCCCGCCTCGCACCAACCGACATTTACTCCAAAAGTGCGTTGTACACATGTCCAGTTAGCACGGAACGGGTCGTCAGAAGGAAAAAGGGAGAAGGAAATGAACATACGAGAACCTGTAGAATGTCTCACAGCGCATAGAATAAAATATAATAACAACATACTTGACATAAAACAGGTGAGACTGTGCATAAGCTGACAATCAGAACTAAACATCATAGCAGCGGAAATCCAAAATACAGCTTATTACAACTTTTCAAACTGTCTCAAAGCAAAAGTAAGATAAATGAGGTACACTACTAATGCCCAAGTAGCGACCACCAACGACACAGGGAGAATGTGTATATATATATCATACGTGGAAGCCTCCTGCCCGCCTCCGAATCAGCTACTCGCGCATCACCAGCTAACCTGTCTCTAGTCTGCTCGTGTGAGCACTCAGAGTAATAAGAGGAGACATAAAACTCTGGGTCAGACATAAAGCCTGGTATGAGCGATAAGCATCTAAAGTGAACAATAACAGGTAGACTAGAAACATACCTGAAACTGGACCTGCAACCAAAGAGTTAGCACTACATACTGTACAACACTCTAAGGTACCATATCAAACAGTGTAAAGATACGGAGGTGGGGGAGGTGTGCATGTCATAATGATGGCAAACAATCAAACATAGCATCCATCCTCACATCTCTCACTCAGTGCGTAAAGCATACGATATTCACCACTTCGATCACCCAACATACCTTGCTACGATCACTCTGCCCCATGAAGTCATAAATGGCTTCACTGCACTGATAACGTAGCCACTAATTCCTTGCTATGTCCACTTGCCCTATGGAGTTATTCACCCCATCTGCGCTGGCTCATAGCCTTACCAATCCTTACTATGTCCACTTGCCCCATGGAGTTGTTCACCCCATCTGCGTTGGCTCATAGTCTTACTACGCATCACCTTGCCCCTCGGGTCATAATGACCCTACTGCACTAATAACGTAGTCTTGCTACCATCACCTTGCCCCTCAGGTCATAATGACCCTACTGCACTGATAAGTAGCCATCCTTCATCTTTAGTGGTGAATCGAAGTTATGAACGTCGACAACTCCTTAGCACACGTCCCGCAGCAAAGTCCAACTCATGAAGTCCACTCATTGGTTCCTATCTGGATCCTGAGTCAATACCCTTCATTCGGACTACCTTTGCATCTCGGGTTATCAGTATTCATCGGTTCGGTTCGGATAAGAATGCTCCTTCTTCACTGGATCGGGTCGGGTCTCCAGCTTGCCACGGTTCGGATCGTCATCGCGGTCCTCTTCCTCTTTGCTTCGGATCGTGCTCCTCTCCTCGGTTCGGATCAGAATACCCCAAACGGGTCGGATCGCGCTCCTCCAGCTCGTGGCTCCCCCTGGTTCGGATCGGCGTCTCGTAGTGCATCGATTCGTGGATGCTGCTTTCCTCTAGTCGGATCGTGATGCGAAACACAAGTGGATCGGATCGGGTAGCAGTTCGCGGTTGGTGCTCGTGGGCCTTGCGCAGATGGTTCGGTTCGGAGGAGGGAAGTGGAAACCTTTTTGAAGGAAGCTATTCAGGAGCACACTGAATTGTTTCTACTTGAGGAACAAGTATAAATTTATAACTCTAATTCTATTGTTAGAACAAGAGTTATTCTTGCGAATTATTTCTGATTCAAATCATTCAAAAAAGGGACTGGAACACTTAGAGCAGCTCCTGTATCAATCACTTCCATTCCTCTCGTCAGACCATCTGTAGCACTCATAGCTACAGCTCTAACTCGATTATTTCCTAATAATTGTTGTACCTCACAAGTCACATTAATTTTAAATATATGATTAATGATGAAAGTAGATAAGTTGAAAAAGAGATGGTTGAATCAAAATAATTTTTTTTCTTTAAGTTTTATTTCGACTCGTGGTGATGTCCCACGATCCCATAGGGCGATCCGATCGACCCTCAATCCCCTATCTGATCCGAATCCCTGCACCTTGTCCAGCGAGTTGTTTACGCCCCTCGACGGCGTTTTCGACCATTCCAACTATTCTAACTAATCACAAAGCGTTTCATACAGTCATAGCAACATGCATAATCAACCACAAACATCAAAACATCAATATGATAGGTAGAAATGGATCAAACATACCCAAAATCCCATATTTCCCCTTAAGCATATTTAGGTGAGACTAATGATAGGATTAACAAAACTTAACCAAATTAACCCAAATTCATATCGGAGGTCTAAAACATCATTTAAGAATTTATGAACATTTTTCCCGAATTTCATCATGCTTAAATTCGCTAATTAACACTAATTACCCTTAATTAGCCATAATTAGTGTAAAACTATGCAAATCACTTACCTTAGCCACAAAATAAACTAAGATCTGAAATAAATCTCTGATTTGATGTGAATCCCAATGCTAAACAACAGCTCCAATGTTGCTTTGGTGTAGATCTTCCTTGATTAGAGGTTGCTAAGCCAAATCCTTGACCAAAAGGTGATTTGGAGGTGATTTAGAGGTTGGAGGCCATTTTTAGGGTTCCTTGGTGATAAGTGGAGGCTAGAAAGCTGAAATGGAATGATCCTCTATCTCATTTCAGCCTCCCCATAACCCTAATCCCGAAATGGGTTATGGGCCTACTCACTAATCACCCGATTTGGCCCGGTTAAGCAGTTTTTCCCCCTCCAAACCTTATTTCAGCCATATCTCCCAAACGTTAAGTCCGTTTGGCTGTTATGACCACTCTATGAAAAGGTAAACCATCAAACGAATCTAATGGAAGTGGTTTCAGGTCAAAATTCCTTTCCAATCAAAAGTTATGGCCAAAACAGTACCAACTAAGGGCAAAATGATCATTTAAAAATCGACAAAAATCATGAACATGGGAAGTGACTCTAATGGATATTTCCCAAAGTTACATGACCATACGACTTCATATGGGAAAGAAATAAATATTCTACGATCCCCCGATGCGTAGAATGCAGGTCGTTATTATTCTTTTTAATGAATCAGTAATACAATAAAAATGTAATTTTTATTGTCCAATATTTTTATTTAAAACATGATTCTTTTTAATGAATCAATAATACAATAAAAATGTAATTTTTATTGTCCAATCTTTTTATTTACTACACAATTCAATCCAACAATTCATCGCAACCACAATCAATTAATTCCAATTTCATACAACATATATGTGAATTTTATATAGCGCATATATATAAATTTACCATCGCAACCACAACCAATTTTATTTTAAATTTAGAAATCTCACCGATGGTTTCCACTCCGCCAAAAACTGAGACGAGCTCCAAATCAATCCAAATCAGTTTTATTGTGAAGCTCTCATCGGTACGGTTACAATGAATCTTGTTTCGCTGAATTTTGAGTTGGTATGAAAAAGTTAAGTTTTTTAAATGATTCGTGTGTGTATATATATATATATACACACACACTAGTGCGAACCCGTGCGATGCACACAGGTTGTCGCTATATGATTGTATTGCAACTATTGCAATATATTTGGTTACTGGATCTTGCAGTGATATGTTTTAACTTAAATTCACCATATAATATTGAAAAGAAGCGATAGTATAAAAACTAACAATAATCTGGTTAAATACAAAATGCCATTTCATTGATGTTAGCGTGAACTCTATAATAGTGCATTAAATGTTCAAAGTCGCGTAGAATAAATGAATGTTTCAACATAGTTTGAGCAAAGTTAAGACGGAAATCATATTGACTAAGCAGTCACATAATTACACCAGCAAATAAAGCTGAAGACAATACTTTGTAAATTGGATTACTATGTAAACTTATACAGTTGTAAAATAAAATAAGCGCAGGTGGAAACAATATAAAGCAAGTGCCTGCAGGCATCAACAAACACTGATCTGAAAACCATGCAGATGGAAGCTGAATTTCACATAAGACAAAGATGGTAAAGGTTTCAAATTAATTTACATACCAAGCAGGTACAAATAGTTCCTTTGTACATGGTATCATATAAGATTAGACAATTATTCAGTTACTAATATTCCTAATGCAACCAAATATAAAATTACTGATACAATATAGTACGGTTACTGTATCGTGAACTAATCAAAGTAAATAAGTGAATACTTTCTCTCTTACTCTTCAACGCTTATAACAGGCTTACTCTACAATGCATATAACAGGCTTACATGTAAAAGAAATTTTTTTGATACTGGTGATGTCTTCATGTCACCTGTATGAAAAATATAATTCTAATGCGGCTGTTGTCTGCCATTGAACCAAATTGTTGCTTTATTGTTGGCATGTCCCCCATCTACTGTTGACATCAGATCCAACAGAACTTTGAGCTACATACAACATGCGACAATGGTTAGGGATAGTATATTGCAAACTATGACACATTGGCTTGTGGAATTGACTTTGTTCAAGGACAAAGATTTGTTGGTCTATAAAAATGTCAGTTATGACCCAAATAGTTTGCAAGCATTTAAACCAGTATTAAGTAATGTTACATCTTCATAGTAAACATGCTAAACATCAGCTTTGAACTCAATTTCTATATTACTCCTTCAGCGCTTCACCTTAAGGTTCAAGCCGTCAAGTTGATATCAATGCAAAGATTTTTCATTTGTATATTTGTATACAATGAAATGATACATGCTTATGCGTATACCCTCGTTTTTGCATACAATTGTATTATTTGTACGGGACCTTTGTTACTTAAAATCAAGCTAAGGCATGTAAGAATATATGCATCTTGTATATGTGACTAACTAAAACAATTATTTATTAAAAAAGCTTCTGTAGTCGGTGCTAAGCAAAACATTTACCTCTCTCATGTAGGTCATACATTAGGTCCCACAGGATAAGGAATCCACTATCAACTCGCAAAACAACATCAATTGATTATTCAGTTAACTTGGAAATGCTAGTAAAAAAAGATCTTAGTTGTCTACTTTCAAAACATACAATGAATAAAGTAATAGAATGTTCATTTGAATTCCCTCGTTGATTTTCTATTAGGCATGTAGTAATTTTTACACTATCTGTATAATACCTTCATGAATAAGAATGTTCATAATTTATACATTATAAAGATTATAATACTATGGCAAAAAAAGTTCATAACTTCATGCTCAGATAACTCTTTCCTCAACCATAGGCATGACTAGGTGACAAAAAGTCAAAATACAGATTCTGAAAATAATAAATAAGGATTGTAAATAATAGGTAGCCATCAAACAACACCAGTTATCAATTGAATAAATGGCAGAAAATTATTGTTTCTACTCTTGAATGTTGAGATTAACTGTCTACCTTGTTTTAAAATAAATTAACTACCCTTACCCAAAAAAAAAAAAAAATATTGAAAGCCGGTAAAAATAATTCTACCTAAATATAAAAGCTTATATGAATTTTGAAACAAAAGGTTGTTTTTATTAATGACTGTGAATGAACATTAGATATATCTACCGCAGTTGAATGGTTGTGAAGTACCTGAAGTTTGGGTGACCTTCATTTTCCTGATCAAAGCTTCTTTCTTAAGTATTAAATAGTGTAAAAAGAAGCGTTTTTCTGCAAGGAAAAAAAGTGAAATGAACAAATACTAAGTTGGAATCTAAGGTAAAACTGCAATGCAGGAAATACCCAAACAACTGTTTGGTTAAAAAACAAAAAAAAAAATTACATGTGTGTGTATCATATACAATGCCTTTTATGCTTTAATTAAAAGAACATAGTATTATACAATCATCCTAGTACAATGATTGTTGCAGTAGTAAAGCCCACACCTATATTATCATCATTAATACAAGTAATAAATTCATTCAAATCGAGGTTGTAGTTGATTATTTGTAAAAATATTTGCTAATATCAAACTTTCATCCATAGTTAAATTATTATTTCACAACCTGATAATTCAGACTCACCAAAACCTAAATTTCTTAATTCGCATGATTTATCAGTAGTTGGGGAAAAAACCTTGCTTTTAGGTTTTGAATTTAGATGACATCTGTATTGATTTGCTTTCATTGATTATGCAAACAGTTCATAATAAAAAACTTAGGAAACTCAAGAAAATATTCTTTTTGGGCAAAAAATGTAGAAAAAAATACCAAATGTAAAATGTAGGTACCTTAAATAATGTCATAGGTGAAGCGATAATTGAATGTCCACCTGCTAGTCCACCTCACGGATATAAGGTTTGGGTAGATGTGCTCGAAAGGAGAGGATCACATGTAATATATATCTTGACAACCAAGCAGAATTTAAGATCAAAGAGAAGGCCCAAAAGCAACCATTCGGGTCATTGCCATTTCATCGGTTATCTCTAGCTGCAAGTGGTATCCACACAGTGTTTGATATATATAATTAACCGTTGTGTAATAAAAAGGAAAAGTTATGGTGAAACGTGTGAAATGTCGGCAACAGACGAAAAATATGATGGGAAAAATTTAACAATTGCATAGCGAATTGCATTTTATTTGCATAGTAATTACGGAATCAGTTAGTCATTGGGTTGCTGGTAATAAAATGTCAAAATTATATATTATTTATACATATTATACGTTACAGCTTCCAATTTTGTCCCTTAGCAAAAAAGGAATATGCAAGAAACAGAAATGTATATTTTCTATCAAACTTATCAGATGGATGCTGTGTTTTGATTACGATAGCTGTAAACGAACAGTCATGCGTTGAGCCATAAAAAAATGTGCTAGTATGGAAGAACAATATGGTTGAAATTGTAAGTGGAAGGCACCATACAGATTAATCCGTTAAATGAAATAAAAAAAGTAGAAAATATGCTTTTAAGCATGCGGGTTTCATACGAACAACAACATATTTAGATATAGTAGGCATTCAGTATAATCTCATTCTGTTATATTCAATTATTGGTTTCTATTTTCACTAATTCAGTGCCAAAGTTGCTGACAGACTGCTTTATGGGTAAAAGCAATATTTTGTTTGACAGTACATGCTTATAGGCATGTTTCAACTACTATATCTTTCATGGTATTTGATGCAGCGACATGGAGAGCGCAAATAAAGTAGCAATCGGTGGACATGAAGGAATAAAATATTGGGATATTAAATATGCAATTCTACACATACGTATGTTAAAAAAATACATATACAATGCACATATCAAGTAAAAAAAACCATTAAGAACATTTGAATCAAATAGGTCTTGAAGCTTAACTTTTAGACAGTTAGCCTGGGAACTGCATGGTTTTAGTCTCAGTCCTGAGGTTTATATTCCAAATGCGTCTAAAGCTAGAATGTTTAAAGATTATGGATTGACTGGAAACTATGTGTATACTAAATATTTGGGCTAGTAATATTAAACTGTTAGATACAGCTGCTAGCACATGCATCGTTCAATTAAGTAAAAAAATTGGTTGTTAATAAAAATGTACCCACATGCCAAAAATAATTTAGATTATTTCATTATATGCTCTAATTGTCATATTAGGACTTGCATATATGTGCGTTTAATCCAACTCAAATAGGCTTATTTGTTGGTCATTCCTTACCGTGTTTGTTTCCAAATATTTGGGGTTGCTTAGTCCAGTAAATGGTACTATACATGCTAACAATCGGCTTATGGATTCCTAGGACAGCTGAACCTCATACATGAATTCACAATTACACCTATGCATGTAGACATGATCCAAAGGAAAATGATAACTAAAAGAATTATAATGAGATAGGACCAAGTACAATGAAACAGTCTATTTCCTCAGGTAGTTGCTAAAATTGAAATTCTTAAATGCACGATAGATTGGAAAAATAAAGTTGATATCGACTTCATTATGTATTTTAGTCATCACATTACTTACTTCAGAATATTTTACTAAGTTTTCTAAATGGTTTCATTCAATGTACTAAAATATGATCATGGACTACATGAAAAGCAAAGCTATATGTGTGTGTGTGTGTGTGTGTGTGTGTGTGTGTGTGTGTGTTATTGACATTAACTATAGTAAACATTTCAAATTACCAGATCCTCGTTAAAGGTAAACAAATTGGAAAAACAAAAAATGAAGTTAGAGTTTAAGTAAATGAAATTAGACCTCTAATTAATAAAAGCTAAAAGTAATAAATTTTTAAATGGACGCACAAATGAAGGAATCAAAAGATTTTGACTAGAATCTGGGGAAAATCGTCTTCCAGTCGTGACTTCCAACGTATACAGTTGGTACAAAACAAATACTTTTCACAGTTTAAGTTTAGTTGATTAAAAAACTACCAATTAGAAGTTGTGTGTGTCTACGTAATCATGAATACACGGTACCAAATCATGTGAAATAGCTTGGGATTCGCTTGATGGACATATAAAACAATCTATTTATCACAATATTTTGTTGTTCTCTTTTGTGTTAAATTTTTTTTTATATGAGCAACTTTTTATCTAGCCTAATAGGTAGGTCCCATAACAAATGTTGGACTTCAAGGATTAAAATATTCTAATAAAGATCTCATCAGTTTCAAGATATGTGAAGGGCATTGTTCTTATTACCCAATTCACCCACATAGTTGATGATTATCTACTAATTGTAGTAGTACCGATTACTATCTACCCATTTGTTGTAGGGGATAACACAGGTTGCATCTGAGGGTAATAGTTTGCAGCAGAAGGTTGGCAGCGTAAATGTTATAACCAAACTAACATCTTTCTTACAATGCAATTGGATTTATGGATTTCATAGTCATGTTGAAGTATCTATATCACCAATCAAGTAACCGTCATATTACTTCAGATTAGCGGGAGTGTCGTAAAAAAGTTTAATTCACAGTGGTCTATATATGTAAAAAAATGTCGTCAAGTATCAAGCCATATGATCTAGGAGAATTTAGAGGTCCAACATAATCAGTAGACATGAAATCAATGAGGAAGTATAATACTTACCGTTATAGTTATAAGCAGTAGAACACACATTATTCACGTTAGATATCATAGAAGCGGTTCGTGATATCAAGTGGTTCATTTTAATTCCAATATAGTTTTATTTCTCAAACATCATGATGTAAACATCTAGTAAAGATGGTTGAAAATTTTATAATGACAAATAATATAAATGTATTTGTCCAAAAGAATCGCAGACCGTATCGTCAAAATGTTGATAAGGCCTGATATTTGACTTAAATGCAGTATATTTCAAGTTCCTACCTACACAAAGCATGGTAGACAATAGCATCGTAAATTAAATTTCAAGAAAAAGGTCTAGTTTGTGTAATAACCAAAGACGTAAAGTACAATTTTAGATAAGCAAGTTTTGCAAGAAACATTATTTTGCAGTGTTTATATACGTCAACAATACCTTAGATAGGCCATATGAGTTAGGAGACTATATTACTCCAGCATAATAATCAAACACGAACATAATGACGAAAACTGATTTTTATCATGGAAGCGATTCTCCTCCATATCAATTACTTCAGGTTTACTTCGGTATACTTTTATTTCTTAAACGTCATAAGGTAAGCATATAAAAATAGTTCTAAAATTTTTATAATGATAAATAATCCAACCATAAAGTTTGCCTAAAAGAATGCCTTACCATGTGTTTGAAAGGGTGAGAAGGCCCAATTTCCGACTACAGTGCAGTATTTTTTTTTTCAAGTCTGTACCTATATGAAGCATGGTAGATAGTAGCGTCATAAATTAATATTCTGGAAGAGGTATTATCAATTTATTTAAAATTAAGTATAGGCCCCAGACCCAGTAATCAATTTCTTCCTGATTCAGATAATTATATAAATTTTGGCACTGTCTTTCTAACCGAAGAAACAATCATCTAAACAGCACAGAAGGTAGAAATGGTATAAAGTACATGGAGCAGAGGGAAAAATATATTTTATTTACAATATTACAGTCGAATAAAGCAGGAAAAAGTAAATGTAAAAAAATAAATAGTGGTGTTATGGTTAAGACTAGAAAAGCTTTATAGCTAAGAATATATAACCTATCATCAAAAAAGTGGATTCATTGACTACGATCGAGGCATGCAAACGATGATGAAAACCAAGGACTAGTGAATAGAAACCGTGTAAGATGGTAAATCGTAACTTGTCAGCAACATAGTTATAAGAGTAATGTGAGCATTATTTGCACAGCAAAGCTGTAATTTACAACTTTTTTTTTTTTTGCTTTACTAATGTACGCCGACGTGTGCGAAGTCTACTTCCTATGGACCGTACATGCAAAAGATGGACCAAAAAGTAATCGTAATAGCAAAAGGTGAAGCAAGGTATGAAGAAGTAAATTTATACTACAAATTTTTAAAGCAAAAGGTGAAGCGATGCAAAAGATGAAAAATCAAATAAATGCAAGCTTGAAAGTTGTACTAAAAAACCCCTGTAAGGTTGCACTTTCATTAAACGCATGGAAACCAAAATTAAGAGTTATGGAAAACAAACCATGGATGATGAAGAGTTTTATCAAAATAAGTGTTTATTCAAGTTTTTAATACACAGCCATTCTTGTTACATTTTGCAAAATACAAAAACCTAAAGAAATAAAATGGGACAGTACATATATTCCATAAACAATAAAAAAATGTTGCTTGTGATGATTTTAACACCCATAGAAACATAACTCTGGAAGAGTGGAAGATACCAATGGTACATTAAGAAGACAACAGACATTTTCTCTTCATCTAGCCTAGCACAAGAAAAAACCAAACAGTGAGGCAATAGGAAAGCCTTAATATGAAAAGAAAAATTATTATTGAAGACGGACAAATACATAAAACTTTCAATTTAGTTAGCCATTAAACCAAGCATGGAGTGCAAATAGATATCGATGGAACAAAATAATAAGATGCCTAAAATTAGCATTTTTACATCAGAAGAAAAGAAAACATAGGGAAAATCATAATACAGGTTTTTTAATTTTGTAGAGAACGCATACCTAAACAACAACTACAAAGGATAGAACCTAAAAGGAACAACTAAATTAAGCATCCAAATAGAACACCGGCAACATGGAACTGGTCGACAAATAAGAAATTGGCGATCCATTTAGTTGAATACGAAAAAAAATTGATGAAGAAGGGACGGTGTAAATAATCTTGAAGAAGTTACCGGATGATATACCAATCAATTATATTCATTACACAAGCTACAGATAACAAACTGAATACGTAAATCTACCTATTCACAGAGGTTTAATGTCGGTTTTGTTGTTTCATCGTCAGACGTAGCTTGCTTTATACACCAGTGATTGGTGAGACTGAAGGATACACCGTGAAGGAATCATGCTTTTTTATAGGGAAAAAATTGAAGATTTTCAATCAAATCAGAGGGAAATTGAGGGGTTGATTTTTGTTTAGTGCCCTTCATTTTGGTTTGACCATTTTTGAATTAGGCGAGAGAAAACATCGTGAAGGAAGCTGAGATGCAAATCGAAATGAAGGAGAAGAGGAAGAGAGACTGAAAACGGAAGAAATGAAGGGGAAGATACAAATCGAAACAGGTAGGAGCGTACAGAAAACCGAGACCGCACGATTTTTGCAATGGCCAAATGTAAGAATCTTGTATTTTTGACTAAAAGTGGAACTGAAAAGACTTTGAGAAAAGATTGTGTTTTCATATAATATAATAGACAGATAATAGATAGATAGATAGATAGATAATAGATAGATAGATAATTAACATAGGTAATTAATTAAATCCTTAATCACTCCACTCATCCTCCTTATTCCCCAAACACACAACATGCACAAGCCACTCCGAACGCACGTTGTTCCATTTTCATCCTGACACTTATTGTCTTCAAATCCTCTCAAAGTTTGCATACAAGCCTCAAACCTCACCACAACCTCAAATATAAGCTTGAATTCGACAAGCAATGCACCAATTTCTCCAAAACTCCAACCCTATCCACATGAACATTGCGCTGTAAAAATTGTAGCAACCAAATCATCTCCAAACAGCCCCAAAACTCATACCAAATCGAAGAGCAACTCATGAGGATCACATATATATTTATTTCATGATTTTTAGTTGAGTATTTTGGCTTCTATGATTTTTGAAAGATTGAAAAGCTCTCATTTTTAGGGTTAGAAGAAGAAAAGAAAGTGGGTGCCGTTGTTTTTTGTTTAGGAATAACTTTAAAGAAGTTCAGGATGTTATATAGTGGAGCCAATTTATTTTTTTTATTGATTTTATTTTTAACTATACTCAAATATCGCTTATTTTCATTGTTTAAAAATCCGTACGGTCACCTACGGATTCCGTTTTCGATAAAAATTAACATGTAGCTACTCTTCAAAATTACGGACCCAATGAAGCTGGTTTCGTCGAATTTCGAGTCCGTAGTACAAACAGCGAATTTTTGAAGTCAAAATATTGTATGTTTTTCACTTTAAAAGTCACGCCCGGTCACATACTGATTCTAAAAATCATGAAATTTGGAATCTTACTATTATTTGACGCTATGGATTCAATAAAAAAAGTTTTGTCAAATTTCGAAGTCATCTCAATAATGTTCCTTTGTAAAATTGCTTTAATTAGCTTCAAAAATGTGATTTCAGCGTACCTTTTCTTCTTGTATGCCTACGCGCTAACTCCAATAGTCATGGCCTTTTGGATTTAACCATTATTAGATGATACGAGTCCAGAAAAAATGTAGAATTGAATTATGAGATCGTATCAATAATATTTCTTTGTAAAATGACTGATTGTTTTTTAACAAATGATTTTGCCTCTCAAGGACACATACTGACTTCGTTCGACACACACTTTGGAACCCAACAATGATTTATCATTATGATTCCAAAAAAAAATTATTTCGTCGAATTCTGAGCTTCCTTGCAAAATTTGATTTTTTAAGGGCTATGCTTTAATTTTCAAAATCTAATTTTCAAAATTTTAAAAATAAAGCTAATAAATCAATTTAATAATTTTAATAAGCTAATTTTAAGTCAAATAAAATATAAAAACTAATTTTAAAATTGTTCTCAAAATTTGTTTAGCAAAAATAACCAATTTCTATTTGCATATTCATTAAAATAGCTTAAACCAAAATTTTAAATTGGTTCAGAAATTCCGGGTTGTTACAATTTTCCCCTACTTAAAATCTTTTCATCCACGAAAAGGAACGGAGCTGAAAGTTGTTTAACTAACCAACTCAACTTTCATTCTTTTATTGGTTTCAATAATTTTTATTAATTGAACTAATAATCACATGACACAATCATCAATTAGTTGATTAGCTTTTCAAATATATATAACCTTTATATATTCAAATATCATATTTTCTAAGATTGGAATATATATATAATCACAAATACGTTAATTATAAACTTATCACTCTAAACTCATTTTAGGGCATTTCTAACCCCATCTCTAATGAGTATCTCATTCTAGGATGCTACTGATCCTATCTCTAATGAGCTTTCTTTCATAGGACATTACTAATCCTACCTCTGACGAGTCTTTTGTTCAGCTCTAACGAGTTGTACCCCAAAGATTTAAGTTAACCAAAGCTCTGATACCAACTGTAACCATACGGATTTCGCTCGGACCTAATCGATTGCAAAATTGACCAAGACCGTTCGAATCCCGCATACGCTAACTCTTCACATACAACACATAAGAATAAATAACAGAAGACATCTATAAACATCATAATAATGTTACACCAGAGTACAAAATATGTCAGAGTACATCGAAAAATAATTCTACAGCGGAAGATTGATTTAAAATAAATTTAATACAATGTAGCGGAACCAATAAACTAACACAGCAAAATTGTAACAACCCGAAAATCTGGGCCAGTTTAAAAATTTTATTTTGGCAATTTTAGCGAATTTTGAATATTTAAAATAGATTATTTTAAATAATATCGACGAGAAATCTGTTTTGAATATAATTCGAACGTATATATTTATACGCGTCGTCGTTAGAATATAAATAATTATATATAATTATAAAAGGAATTGAAAATGGCGCGGTAGTTCGAAAATTCGATTTCTAATTTCAAATGAATATACAGAATTCAATATAAGTCAGAATTGAACGAAACAAGAAATATTTGAATCTGTATAACTATATCTTTGTAATGAAGTTAACAAACTGGGATTTCATCTTAGAAATGATAAGATATGTCCAGTTAAAAATTAGAAATAGTCGCTGTGGAATTTATATATATTTTTATATATATAAGGCCCTTAAAAATAGCAATTTTGCAAACGACCTTGGATTACGACGAAACCAGTTTTGTTGGGTCCGTGATGTCGAGTTATTGCTAGATTCCAAATTTCATAATTTTTCGAATCAATATGTGAGCGTGGCAAAGGAAAATGCGTTTGACCATTTTCAGTTGATTTTAATCGACTGGAAATTGGCCATTTTTCAAACGGTCTCGGAATTCGACGAAACTAGTTTTGTTAGGACCGCATCGTCAATACGAAGCTAGAAAATATTTTTCTGGAATTTTTCTAGTTAGTATGTGACCCCGGTAATTAGAAATGTACGTTTAAAATTCAATATAATGATTTAAATGTAAATTCAACAGAAACTGATCAAAGCGATCAGATCAGCTTACGTTACATATCCCATTGTGTTCGGAATGGGGGTAATTAGCTAGGGGCGACAGTCGGTGGGCTTGATTTCGAGTTAAAACGAAAAGTCAACTTTAAATTGAATTAAATAACTAAATTAAAATAAAAAAAAAATATAAAATATACCCCTTCCCCTTAAAAACCCGCTGGCCCCCCCCTTTTGTTTTTTTCTCAAATCGATTTCAAATAAAAAAAAAAAAAAAAAGAGAAAGGCGACGGGGTGGGGGGCGAATCGCGCCGCCGCGGCCAGCGAGGCCGCCGCGCCTCAGGCGCCGCCTCCCAGGAGGACCACCGCCCTCCTCCGCTTCAAACCCGACCCTCTGCCCTCTCCTCTCCCTCCTCCCAACTCACGAAGCTCAAAACCCCACCGCGAAGACCACCACGCTCCCCTCGAAGACCGCCACCGATGAACACCGCAACCACCATCTTCGCCTCCGCCCAGTCAACCCCGCATCCCCTCCGAGCCGTCGACGAGTCCCCCCTGTAAGTCGTTTTTCAATTTATTTGTTTTCTTTTTTTTTTATATTAATAGAAGTTTAAAAAAACTGGATTTTTAAAAGTTTAAAAACTGGATTTTTAGAAGTTTAAAAAAACTGGATTTTTAAAAGTTTAAAAACTGGATTTTTAGAAGTTTAAAAACTGGATTTTTAGAAGTTTAAAAACTGGATTTTTAAAAGTTTAAAAACTGGATTTTTAAAAGTTTAAAAACTGGATTTTTAGAAGTTAAAAAAAACTGGATTTATAGAAGTTTAAAAACTGGTTTTAAAAGTTAAAAAAAACTGGATTTTTAGAAGTTTAAAAAAAACTGGATTTTAAAAGTTTAAAAAAAACTGAATTTTAAGAGTTTAAAAACTGATTTGAAAAGGATAAAGGAAAAAAAAAAAAAACTGCATTTTTAAAAAGGCAAAACTGCATTTTAAAAACAAAAACTGTTTTGAAAAACTGTTTTGAAAAACTGTTTTGAAAAGAAAATAAAAACTGATTTGAAAAGGAAAAGAAAACTGATTTTATTTTAAACTTTGAGATAGAGAAAAAAAGGGGTTTGATCTCTTAATAGAAAAAGATTTGAACTTGAAAATAAAGATCATATTTTTAAAAACAGAAAAGATGGAATTTTTGTTAAGTAGAAATAGTAAGGTATGATTCTTATATTTTTAAAGCAATAAAAATATAATTGTTACATCATAAGAATAGTAAAAATATAATCTTTGCATAGTAGGAACTATAAAAATCAAATCTTTGTTTTTGAAAAAGGTGAAATCTTTAAATTTAAAAAAAGGTGAAATCTTTAAATTTAAAAAGGCGAAATCTTTAAATTTAAAAAGGCGAAATCTTCATATAGAAAATAGCGTGATAAAAATATAATTTTTATCTATATAACATAGTAGAAAAAAACTTCGATTTTTATATATTGAATAGCAAAGTAAAAATTCGATTTTTACATATTGAATAGCGAAGTAAAAATGTGATTTTTACGTATGTAGTGAAAGCAGCAACGAAGGTGACAAAAAGGCGAAACGACGAAGACTTCTGCAAAAGAAGAGTCGAGATGGTTGGATAGCTAAAGGTGAGAATTTCTCACCTTTCTATTTTATTTCTAGTTATATATATATACTAGGATGCAGACGGTGCTTAGTAGCACCCGACACAATCGTCCACAGACCATGGACTTGTTTGTTTGACTGTTTGGTGATTGATTGCGATATTGGTTTGAATGTGGTTTGTGGTGTGAAAAATCGAATCGATAAATTGGTTAGGATTAGACGTGCGCCGTTATAAGGCGAAGGAGTAAGGCTAGGTTAGACCCTTACTCCAAAGTTTGTGGTTTGCATAACGAATTGATTTGATTGATGTGTGAATGGCGTGGGCCTTCACTAGACCGGGGATAAGGCTAGGCCTTGTCCCGTTTCTAGTATCGTGCCGTTATGCCGCCGAAATTTTCTAAAATATGTTAGAAAAATAAAAATATCATTTTATTTGTGTAAATGAAGAATAGAAATTCATATGTCAAAATAAAATGTGTTATCGTTAAAAATATAATTTTTAACGTGAATGTGAATAAATAAATATTCATTTACAAACCAGACGGTTTGTTTATGTACACCTATTTGAATGACGTTGATTGGGTCGATAAATTTTACACATCGCCTAACTGCACAAATAAAATATGTGTTTGATTGTTTGAAACCCCACACGGGTGTTAGGATGAAATTTGAAGTTCACTCATCCTGATTGATTAAATATGTCGATCGATTGATTGACAGGCTGTTATAAGCGTTGAATATCTATATTTGATGCTTATACAGTGTAGTGCACTTTGGTTGATGGTTGATTATTTTCAATGCTATTATATACATGTGTTGTATGAAAATCCATATAATTAATTTTATATGGTAATTGATTGGGCCTCATTCCAGTTTTGAAAAAGAAATATTTGAAAAAGAAATATTTGAAATAGAATATTTGAAAATAAAGGAATATATGAAGCCGTGTTGATTAGATTGACGCCATTTTGACGTGAACGATATTTATATCGATTTTAAAAACGAATTCGAAATGAATTGAAAACGATTTCGAAATGAAATGAATTGAAAACGATTTCGAAATGAATTGAATTGAAAACGATTTCGAAATGAATTGAATTGAAAACGATTTCGAAATGAATTGAATTGAAAACGATTTCGAAATGAATTGAATTGAAAACGATTTCGAAATGAATTGAATTGAAAATGAATTCGAATTGAATTGAAAACGATTTCGAAATGAATTGAATTGAAAACGATTTCGAAATGAATTGAATTGAAAATGAATTCGAATTGAATTGAAAACGATTTCGAAATGAATTGAATTGAAAACGATTTCGAAATGAATTGAATTGAAAATGAATTCGAATTGAATTGAAAACGATTTCGAAATGAATTGAATTGAAAACGATTTCGAAATGAATTGAATTGAAAATGAATTCGAATTGAATTGAAAACGATTTCGAAATGAATTGAATTGAAAATGAATTCGAATTGAATTGAAAACGATTTCGAAATGAATTGAATTGAAAACGATTTCGAAATGAATTGAATTGAAAATGAATTCGAATTGAATTGAAAACGATTTCGAAATGAATTGAATTGAAAACGATTTCGAAATGAATTGAATTGAAAATGAATTCGAATTGAATTGAAAACGATTTCGAAATGAATTGAATTGAAAACGATTTCGAAATGAATTGAATTGAAAACGATTTCGAAATGAATTGAATTGAAAACGAATTCGAATTGAATTGAAAACGATTTCGAAATGAATTGAATTGAAAACGAATTCGAATTGAATTGAAAACGATTTCGAAATGAATTGAATTGAAAACGAATTCGAATTGAATTAAAAGCGAATTGAAATGAATTCAAATTGAATTGAAATTCGAATTGAATAGAAATGAATTTTGAAACGAATTTATAAAGAAGAATTCAATTTTGATTTGAATTGAAAAGGAAGTTGAGATTGCTTTTGAAACGAATTTTAAAACTATTTATATAATTCGTTTTAAATAGAAATCGACGAAGTATATATTATATATATATTATATATATAATATAATGGCCTGAATAGAACGCGCCGCGCCGCGGCAGTTCGCGAATTTCGACCATTTATTTCAAACGGACATTACGGGAGATCCGACCGTCGGATTCTCCTAAAACCGGAACCGTTGGGTTCGTATCGAAAAGAGCTTTCTAATGAATGTTAGAAATTTGAAATCTAACGGTTGGATTTGGAATTATGTCCAAATCAAATTCGAAAAAGGTCGCTATAAGTGCAGTTCGATGGCCATTGATGGAAATCGACTGTACGGGCCTTGATAAAATTATTAAAAATAGTAATAATTTGTGTAAAATCATAAGAAATGATTTAGAAAGAATTGGGATGAAAAATTCCATATTAGAAAAGATAAAAATAGATTTTTATCGAAATGAACTAGTTTTGAACTAGAATTATAATTCTATTTATTTTTAAATAAATAAATTGAATTCGAAAAGGGTTTTAAAAGTAACCAAAATTCCAATGATTACACTGGAGTGGATTTGAATCGAAATTGTCTTCGGAATATTTCGATGTTGGAATTCATGATTATACAGGTGTTGTTATGGAAATTTGAAAGATATATATGTATATCGTTATTTCCAATACGACATTTGTTAGTCGTAGAATTCGATATTGAATATAAGCCGATATATTTTCTATTCAGAGCCTTGTATTGAATATCGAATGTGATTTGGGTTTGTCGTGAATGGTGTCTTCACTAACACTGTTCTTGAACCCAGCTGAGAAAAGATTAAATCTTTTTATTTAGATTTAATGAAGTGTACCAATTAAATAACATTTAATTGGAATTGAATTGATATTGATTTTTGGGTTTATCGTGAACAGTGTTTTAAATAACACTCGTTCTTTAACCCGATAATTAATGAATGTGATTTGGGTTCGTCGTGAATGGTGTCTTCACTAACACTGTTCTTGAACCCAGCTGAGAAAAGATTAAATCTTTTGATTTAGATTTAATGAAGTGTACCAATTAAATAACATTTAATTGGAATTGAATTGATATTGATTTTTGGGTTTATCGTGAACAGTGTTTTAAATAACACTCGTTCTTTAACCCGATAATTAATGAATGTGATTTGGGTTCGTCGTGAATGGTGTCTTCACTAACACTGTTCTTGAACCCAGTTGAGAAATGATTAAATCTTTTTATTTAGATTTAATGAAGTGTACCAATTAAATAACATTTAATTGGAATTGAATCGATATTGATTTTTGGGTTTATCGTGGACAGTGTTTTTAAATAACACTCGTTCTTTAACCCGACGATTAATGAATGTGATTTTGGGTTTATCGTGAACCGTGTTTTTAAATGACACTGATTCTTTAACCCAGTCAAAAGATTAAAACTAAGTGGAGTTTTAATGAATCTTTAATTAGATTGAAAAGATCGAGAATGGAGTATCACCAGTTTTGCTCCAGGCGATAGTTAAATCTTTAATTAGATTTGAACGTGAAATTTAGAAACTAACTGTCGGTTAGCCAAGCAGAATGGTTTTCTGGATATTGATCTGATGTTGGTTTCGGCCTTCGGGGTTAATATTTGGGGAATTATTCTCTTGATTAATTTACGGTTAGTGACTAATGAATTGGAATGAGGCGTATGTTGTGTTTGTGTAACACTTATTTAAAATATACGCGAGTTATTCGGAAAGACCGGGTTTATCCCATTCTGAATAACTGATACGACGATAAGTCGAAGATGAAGACGATGGTCGAAGACCGGAGGTCTTCACGTCGTTTGGGTGATAACTGATGATCTTGATTGGGCTGTACACCCAAGAAGATGGAAACAGTTAGTGATCGTCCAGACGTACTTGGAGATCGATGGATATGCGAGGTACTAGGTGCCTCCGGTTTCGTTCAGACCCAGAACGGACTTGTAAATGGACTGTGTGTCTGACATCGGATTTCATTCTGTGTGACTGATATCGGTTGCATAGGATGGTTTGCCTGTGTGGCATGCTAAGATGCAAATGATCAAGGCTTCTGTTGAAAAGCAAAGTCTTGTGGTGATGATCAAAGCACGGCCTTTGTGGCGTAGCTTTGTGTAACGTTTACCTCGCGTGTTTCACACCAGGTATGAACCAAAAACGGGAGACGGACCTCAGGGAGGACTTGCGTTTCTTTCTAGTTAGAAGTGGCGTCAGTGGTTTTACACGCCCTGACGAGTTTGACTTATGTGGTTGTTGCTGTTGCGAGGCGCCTCGGTTATATCGGTTTCGGCCGATGCATTCTGGTCGGCTGACGGACCAGACTTACACCCCATAGGGTGGGGAAACGTAGTGTTCAGGCATTTTAATCCACATCGGTGGACCGGCCCTGTCGCTCCAAGGTCACTCGAGCTCTGACCTGTGGCTCGGGCTAGAGAGTCACGAATCGGTTGAGGACTATCTTTTGCCTCGGTTCATAGACGGAAATCCAATTTCCAAATACGTGACATTTGCGGTTTTATTTGTAAACCTATATATGGTGACATAGTGGGATGGGGCGCTCATGCCGCCTATGATTGATACTTATGATTTGAAGTGTTTTATACACTATGCACTTATAATAGTATCAAATGATTTGTTTTAAACGTATCAAGCATTCTTTGGCTGTTATAAGGGAAAACCCTATCCCCCGGCTTGCGTTGCATTGTGTGATAGGACCTGGGTCTTATAACAGCTTCATCTTTCTTTATTTAGCATTGCGCTGTTGGTTTTATGCACTGGTATTCTTGGGAGGAAACCCGTTCCGTGTTATACGGCGTGGTCCCTTGATTTACCTAACTTTAAAAACAAAGATTAACAACTGTTTTAGTTCTCACACCAGTCACATGACTGACCTGGAGTTTATTGTTTTAACCTAAACTCTGGGTGCCCTTATTTCGACACGGGCAGCTAGTAGTTTTGGTTTTGCAGATTTATATTCACAGGATTTTGGTTTACAGCTGGAACGATATCCGGAAAGCTTTGTATCCGTATATCTTCTTCTAGTTGTGTATTGTATTATTTTCCGCTGCTATGTATTTAAATGTAATTTAAATCTCTGATATTTCTGTGTAATATTCATTCATACTCTGTATATTCTTGTAATCTGATGCATTGTTGTTATATACAATGAAATGTTCTTCTGTATGCGTTCTGTTGTGGCTTGTTCTCGAACTATCCGACGCTTTCCTTTACGGGGAAGTTACGGGTCTTTACATTTGGTATCAGAGCTTTGGTTTACAAAGCAGAGAACAAGACACATTAGAACCGTACGAAAGAATTCATCAGAAATTGGATTAGTAATATCCAACGAGAATGACTCATTAGAGATGCGATCAGTAGTATCCTAGAACGAGTGTGAAGAGTATATTTTTGAAAATGAAAACAAATTTTTGTTTTGAAAATTTAATCAATTATTCGTATTTGATTATCTATTTAAATTGATGTGGACAATCCAGTATATATAGATTTTGCGTATACGTCTGATCCGCGTGTATTCGAAGTTTTAATATATTGGATAGATATAGAGTCGCACTCTAGTCGCCCGGACATGGTCCTGATGATGAAGTATACCATCACCAGCATTTATTTTCGAGTAACGAAAGTATGATATCTATATATTTCCATTAGGCTGGTGTGAGAACCAAATCTTATATAGCTAGAACACTTTGTTGTGAATTGGCATCAAAAACAAGATTTTCAGTATATATATCAAAATTATGAATTTGAAACGTTAAATTCACTAATTGATTGATGTTTGTGTTGTTTGTTCATTTGTTTGCTAATTTTAAACCATTTAGCCTAATTGAATCAAATATTGGATTATATTGAAAATTGGTCGCATTTGCTTGCATATACATATACTTATATTGAGCAGGTCATAGCAAGGAGGCTAGAGCCAGAGAATAAAATTTGTTTGCCCGACAAATAGGTACATGTTTACTACATAATTTACTGTTTTGTTTGGGTGATGATGATTTTGTGAGCCTATTGGCTAGCCGCTTGGCTTTTTCTTTTTCTTTTTGAGATCTGAAGGACCGGGGAAGCTATTTGAAATTCCCCGATGCTCCCGGTGCAGGGGAGGTTATGGCGAAATTTTTCGAAAATTTAGGGTGTTAGCCAAATTTTTGAAATTTTGAAAATTCTCAGAAACTAAAGAGTTGGAGAATGGAAGCCTGATCGATCGTAGAGCTGAATAATCAAACCACTTTCGACTTTGTTCCTTTTCGGGGACGAAAAGTTTTAAGTGGGGGAGATTGTAACAACCCGAAAATCTGGGCCAGTTTAAAAATTTTATTTTGGCAATTTTAGCGAATTTTGAATATTTAAAATAGATTATTTTAAATAATATCGACGAGAAATCTGTTTTGAATATAATTCGAACGTATATATTTATACGCGTCGTCGTTAGAATATAAATAATTATATATAATTATAAAAGGAATTGAAAATGGCGCGGTAGTTCGAAAATTCGATTTCTAATTTCAAATGAATATACAGAATTCAATATAAGTCAGAATTGAACGAAACAAGAAATATTTGAATCTGTATAACTATATCTTTGTAATGAAGTTAACAAACTGGGATTTCATCTTAGAAATGATAAGATATGTCCAGTTAAAAATTAGAAATAGTCGCTGTGGAATTTATATATATTTTTATATATATAAGGCCCTTAAAAATAGCAATTTTGCAAACGACCTTGGATTACGACGAAACCAGTTTTGTTGGGTCCGTGATGTCGAGTTATTGCTAGATTCCAAATTTCATAATTTTTCGAATCAATATGTGAGCGTGGCAAAGGAAAATGCGTTTGACCATTTTCAGTTGATTTTAATCGACTGGAAATTGGCCATTTTTCAAACGGTCTCGGAATTCGACGAAACTAGTTTTGTTAGGACCGCATCGTCAATACGAAGCTAGAAAATATTTTTCTGGAATTTTTCTAGTTAGTATGTGACCCCGGTAATTAGAAATGTACGTTTAAAATTCAATATAATGATTTAAATGTAAATTCAACAGAAACTGATCAAAGCGATCAGATCAGCTTACGTTACATATCCCATTGTGTTCGGAATGGGGGTAATTAGCTAGGGGCGACAGTCGGTGGGCTTGATTTCGAGTTAAAACGAAAAGTCAACTTTAAATTGAATTAAATAACTAAATTAAAATAAAAAAAAAATATAAAATATACCCCTTCCCCTTAAAAACCCGCTGGCCCCCCCCTTTTGTTTTTTTCTCAAATCGATTTCAAATAAAAAAAAAAAAAAAAAGAGAAAGGCGACGGGGTGGGGGGCGAATCGCGCCGCCGCGGCCAGCGAGGCCGCCGCGCCTCAGGCGCCGCCTCCCAGGAGGACCACCGCCCTCCTCCGCTTCAAACCCGACCCTCTGCCCTCTCCTCTCCCTCCTCCCAACTCACGAAGCTCAAAACCCCACCGCGAAGACCACCACGCTCCCCTCGAAGACCGCCACCGATGAACACCGCAACCACCATCTTCGCCTCCGCCCAGTCAACCCCGCATCCCCTCCGAGCCGTCGACGAGTCCCCCCTGTAAGTCGTTTTTCAATTTATTTGTTTTCTTTTTTTTTTATATTAATAGAAGTTTAAAAAAACTGGATTTTTAAAAGTTTAAAAACTGGATTTTTAGAAGTTTAAAAAAACTGGATTTTTAAAAGTTTAAAAACTGGATTTTTAGAAGTTTAAAAACTGGATTTTTAGAAGTTTAAAAACTGGATTTTTAAAAGTTTAAAAACTGGATTTTTAAAAGTTTAAAAACTGGATTTTTAGAAGTTAAAAAAAACTGGATTTATAGAAGTTTAAAAACTGGTTTTAAAAGTTAAAAAAAACTGGATTTTTAGAAGTTTAAAAAAAACTGGATTTTAAAAGTTTAAAAAAAACTGAATTTTAAGAGTTTAAAAACTGATTTGAAAAGGATAAAGGAAAAAAAAAAAAAACTGCATTTTTAAAAAGGCAAAACTGCATTTTAAAAACAAAAACTGTTTTGAAAAACTGTTTTGAAAAACTGTTTTGAAAAGAAAATAAAAACTGATTTGAAAAGGAAAAGAAAACTGATTTTATTTTAAACTTTGAGATAGAGAAAAAAAGGGGTTTGATCTCTTAATAGAAAAAGATTTGAACTTGAAAATAAAGATCATATTTTTAAAAACAGAAAAGATGGAATTTTTGTTAAGTAGAAATAGTAAGGTATGATTCTTATATTTTTAAAGCAATAAAAATATAATTGTTACATCATAAGAATAGTAAAAATATAATCTTTGCATAGTAGGAACTATAAAAATCAAATCTTTGTTTTTGAAAAAGGTGAAATCTTTAAATTTAAAAAAAGGTGAAATCTTTAAATTTAAAAAGGCGAAATCTTTAAATTTAAAAAGGCGAAATCTTCATATAGAAAATAGCGTGATAAAAATATAATTTTTATCTATATAACATAGTAGAAAAAAACTTCGATTTTTATATATTGAATAGCAAAGTAAAAATTCGATTTTTACATATTGAATAGCGAAGTAAAAATGTGATTTTTACGTATGTAGTGAAAGCAGCAACGAAGGTGACAAAAAGGCGAAACGACGAAGACTTCTGCAAAAGAAGAGTCGAGATGGTTGGATAGCTAAAGGTGAGAATTTCTCACCTTTCTATTTTATTTCTAGTTATATATATATACTAGGATGCAGACGGTGCTTAGTAGCACCCGACACAATCGTCCACAGACCATGGACTTGTTTGTTTGACTGTTTGGTGATTGATTGCGATATTGGTTTGAATGTGGTTTGTGGTGTGAAAAATCGAATCGATAAATTGGTTAGGATTAGACGTGCGCCGTTATAAGGCGAAGGAGTAAGGCTAGGTTAGACCCTTACTCCAAAGTTTGTGGTTTGCATAACGAATTGATTTGATTGATGTGTGAATGGCGTGGGCCTTCACTAGACCGGGGATAAGGCTAGGCCTTGTCCCGTTTCTAGTATCGTGCCGTTATGCCGCCGAAATTTTCTAAAATATGTTAGAAAAATAAAAATATCATTTTATTTGTGTAAATGAAGAATAGAAATTCATATGTCAAAATAAAATGTGTTATCGTTAAAAATATAATTTTTAACGTGAATGTGAATAAATAAATATTCATTTACAAACCAGACGGTTTGTTTATGTACACCTATTTGAATGACGTTGATTGGGTCGATAAATTTTACACATCGCCTAACTGCACAAATAAAATATGTGTTTGATTGTTTGAAACCCCACACGGGTGTTAGGATGAAATTTGAAGTTCACTCATCCTGATTGATTAAATATGTCGATCGATTGATTGACAGGCTGTTATAAGCGTTGAATATCTATATTTGATGCTTATACAGTGTAGTGCACTTTGGTTGATGGTTGATTATTTTCAATGCTATTATATACATGTGTTGTATGAAAATCCATATAATTAATTTTATATGGTAATTGATTGGGCCTCATTCCAGTTTTGAAAAAGAAATATTTGAAAAAGAAATATTTGAAATAGAATATTTGAAAATAAAGGAATATATGAAGCCGTGTTGATTAGATTGACGCCATTTTGACGTGAACGATATTTATATCGATTTTAAAAACGAATTCGAAATGAATTGAAAACGATTTCGAAATGAAATGAATTGAAAACGATTTCGAAATGAATTGAATTGAAAACGATTTCGAAATGAATTGAATTGAAAACGATTTCGAAATGAATTGAATTGAAAACGATTTCGAAATGAATTGAATTGAAAACGATTTCGAAATGAATTGAATTGAAAATGAATTCGAATTGAATTGAAAACGATTTCGAAATGAATTGAATTGAAAACGATTTCGAAATGAATTGAATTGAAAATGAATTCGAATTGAATTGAAAACGATTTCGAAATGAATTGAATTGAAAACGATTTCGAAATGAATTGAATTGAAAATGAATTCGAATTGAATTGAAAACGATTTCGAAATGAATTGAATTGAAAACGATTTCGAAATGAATTGAATTGAAAATGAATTCGAATTGAATTGAAAACGATTTCGAAATGAATTGAATTGAAAATGAATTCGAATTGAATTGAAAACGATTTCGAAATGAATTGAATTGAAAACGATTTCGAAATGAATTGAATTGAAAATGAATTCGAATTGAATTGAAAACGATTTCGAAATGAATTGAATTGAAAACGATTTCGAAATGAATTGAATTGAAAATGAATTCGAATTGAATTGAAAACGATTTCGAAATGAATTGAATTGAAAACGATTTCGAAATGAATTGAATTGAAAACGATTTCGAAATGAATTGAATTGAAAACGAATTCGAATTGAATTGAAAACGATTTCGAAATGAATTGAATTGAAAACGAATTCGAATTGAATTGAAAACGATTTCGAAATGAATTGAATTGAAAACGAATTCGAATTGAATTAAAAGCGAATTGAAATGAATTCAAATTGAATTGAAATTCGAATTGAATAGAAATGAATTTTGAAACGAATTTATAAAGAAGAATTCAATTTTGATTTGAATTGAAAAGGAAGTTGAGATTGCTTTTGAAACGAATTTTAAAACTATTTATATAATTCGTTTTAAATAGAAATCGACGAAGTATATATTATATATATATTATATATATAATATAATGGCCTGAATAGAACGCGCCGCGCCGCGGCAGTTCGCGAATTTCGACCATTTATTTCAAACGGACATTACGGGAGATCCGACCGTCGGATTCTCCTAAAACCGGAACCGTTGGGTTCGTATCGAAAAGAGCTTTCTAATGAATGTTAGAAATTTGAAATCTAACGGTTGGATTTGGAATTATGTCCAAATCAAATTCGAAAAAGGTCGCTATAAGTGCAGTTCGATGGCCATTGATGGAAATCGACTGTACGGGCCTTGATAAAATTATTAAAAATAGTAATAATTTGTGTAAAATCATAAGAAATGATTTAGAAAGAATTGGGATGAAAAATTCCATATTAGAAAAGATAAAAATAGATTTTTATCGAAATGAACTAGTTTTGAACTAGAATTATAATTCTATTTATTTTTAAATAAATAAATTGAATTCGAAAAGGGTTTTAAAAGTAACCAAAATTCCAATGATTACACTGGAGTGGATTTGAATCGAAATTGTCTTCGGAATATTTCGATGTTGGAATTCATGATTATACAGGTGTTGTTATGGAAATTTGAAAGATATATATGTATATCGTTATTTCCAATACGACATTTGTTAGTCGTAGAATTCGATATTGAATATAAGCCGATATATTTTCTATTCAGAGCCTTGTATTGAATATCGAATGTGATTTGGGTTTGTCGTGAATGGTGTCTTCACTAACACTGTTCTTGAACCCAGCTGAGAAAAGATTAAATCTTTTTATTTAGATTTAATGAAGTGTACCAATTAAATAACATTTAATTGGAATTGAATTGATATTGATTTTTGGGTTTATCGTGAACAGTGTTTTAAATAACACTCGTTCTTTAACCCGATAATTAATGAATGTGATTTGGGTTCGTCGTGAATGGTGTCTTCACTAACACTGTTCTTGAACCCAGCTGAGAAAAGATTAAATCTTTTGATTTAGATTTAATGAAGTGTACCAATTAAATAACATTTAATTGGAATTGAATTGATATTGATTTTTGGGTTTATCGTGAACAGTGTTTTAAATAACACTCGTTCTTTAACCCGATAATTAATGAATGTGATTTGGGTTCGTCGTGAATGGTGTCTTCACTAACACTGTTCTTGAACCCAGTTGAGAAATGATTAAATCTTTTTATTTAGATTTAATGAAGTGTACCAATTAAATAACATTTAATTGGAATTGAATCGATATTGATTTTTGGGTTTATCGTGGACAGTGTTTTTAAATAACACTCGTTCTTTAACCCGACGATTAATGAATGTGATTTTGGGTTTATCGTGAACCGTGTTTTTAAATGACACTGATTCTTTAACCCAGTCAAAAGATTAAAACTAAGTGGAGTTTTAATGAATCTTTAATTAGATTGAAAAGATCGAGAATGGAGTATCACCAGTTTTGCTCCAGGCGATAGTTAAATCTTTAATTAGATTTGAACGTGAAATTTAGAAACTAACTGTCGGTTAGCCAAGCAGAATGGTTTTCTGGATATTGATCTGATGTTGGTTTCGGCCTTCGGGGTTAATATTTGGGGAATTATTCTCTTGATTAATTTACGGTTAGTGACTAATGAATTGGAATGAGGCGTATGTTGTGTTTGTGTAACACTTATTTAAAATATACGCGAGTTATTCGGAAAGACCGGGTTTATCCCATTCTGAATAACTGATACGACGATAAGTCGAAGATGAAGACGATGGTCGAAGACCGGAGGTCTTCACGTCGTTTGGGTGATAACTGATGATCTTGATTGGGCTGTACACCCAAGAAGATGGAAACAGTTAGTGATCGTCCAGACGTACTTGGAGATCGATGGATATGCGAGGTACTAGGTGCCTCCGGTTTCGTTCAGACCCAGAACGGACTTGTAAATGGACTGTGTGTCTGACATCGGATTTCATTCTGTGTGACTGATATCGGTTGCATAGGATGGTTTGCCTGTGTGGCATGCTAAGATGCAAATGATCAAGGCTTCTGTTGAAAAGCAAAGTCTTGTGGTGATGATCAAAGCACGGCCTTTGTGGCGTAGCTTTGTGTAACGTTTACCTCGCGTGTTTCACACCAGGTATGAACCAAAAACGGGAGACGGACCTCAGGGAGGACTTGCGTTTCTTTCTAGTTAGAAGTGGCGTCAGTGGTTTTACACGCCCTGACGAGTTTGACTTATGTGGTTGTTGCTGTTGCGAGGCGCCTCGGTTATATCGGTTTCGGCCGATGCATTCTGGTCGGCTGACGGACCAGACTTACACCCCATAGGGTGGGGAAACGTAGTGTTCAGGCATTTTAATCCACATCGGTGGACCGGCCCTGTCGCTCCAAGGTCACTCGAGCTCTGACCTGTGGCTCGGGCTAGAGAGTCACGAATCGGTTGAGGACTATCTTTTGCCTCGGTTCATAGACGGAAATCCAATTTCCAAATACGTGACATTTGCGGTTTTATTTGTAAACCTATATATGGTGACATAGTGGGATGGGGCGCTCATGCCGCCTATGATTGATACTTATGATTTGAAGTGTTTTATACACTATGCACTTATAATAGTATCAAATGATTTGTTTTAAACGTATCAAGCATTCTTTGGCTGTTATAAGGGAAAACCCTATCCCCCGGCTTGCGTTGCATTGTGTGATAGGACCTGGGTCTTATAACAGCTTCATCTTTCTTTATTTAGCATTGCGCTGTTGGTTTTATGCACTGGTATTCTTGGGAGGAAACCCGTTCCGTGTTATACGGCGTGGTCCCTTGATTTACCTAACTTTAAAAACAAAGATTAACAACTGTTTTAGTTCTCACACCAGTCACATGACTGACCTGGAGTTTATTGTTTTAACCTAAACTCTGGGTGCCCTTATTTCGACACGGGCAGCTAGTAGTTTTGGTTTTGCAGATTTATATTCACAGGATTTTGGTTTACAGCTGGAACGATATCCGGAAAGCTTTGTATCCGTATATCTTCTTCTAGTTGTGTATTGTATTATTTTCCGCTGCTATGTATTTAAATGTAATTTAAATCTCTGATATTTCTGTGTAATATTCATTCATACTCTGTATATTCTTGTAATCTGATGCATTGTTGTTATATACAATGAAATGTTCTTCTGTATGCGTTCTGTTGTGGCTTGTTCTCGAACTATCCGACGCTTTCCTTTACGGGGAAGTTACGGGTCTTTACAAAAATACTATCAATGCTCTGGACGTAGCTTTAAGCTTCAATCCAGAATCCTGCTGTAATAACCCGCAAAATCTGGGCCAATTTAAAATTTTTATTTTGGCAATTTTAGCGAATTTTGATTATTTAAAATGAATTATTTTAAATAATATCGATGAGAAATTTATTTTGAATAGAATTCGAACGTATATATTTATACGTGTCGTCGTTAGAATATAAATATTTATATATAATTATAAATTGAATTGAAAATGGCGCGGTAGTTCGATAATTCGATTTCAAACTTCAATTGAATGTACCGGGTGCAAAACAATCCGGATTTTAGTGAAACCAAAAACATTAGGATCTAATTGATAATATCTTTCCGACGAATCCGAATAATCGAGATTTCATAGCGGGAATCAAAAGATATGTCCAGTTGAAAATTCTGAATAGTCGCTATGGAATTCAGGCCCTTAAAAATGGACATTTTGCAAACGACCTCGGATTTCGACGAAACCTGTTTTGTTGGGTCCGTGATGTTAAGTTATTGCTAGATTCCAAATTTCATAATTTTCCGAATCGATATGTGAGCGTGGCAAAGGAAAACGCGTTTTACCAGTTTCAGTTGATTTTAATCGACTGGAAATTGGTCATTTTTCCAACGGTCTCAGAATTCGACGAAACTAGTTTAGTTAGGACCGTATCGTCAATACGAAGCTAGAAAATATTTTTCTGGAATTTTTCTAGTTAGTATGTGACCCCGGTAATTTGAAATGTACGTTTAAAATTCAATATAATGATTTAAATGTAAATTCAGCGGAGACGGATCGAAACGACCAAATCAGCCTACGATACATATCCCATTGTGTTCGGAATGGGGGTAAAACGCTATGCGCGGCAGGCAGTGGGCCTCGTTTAGAGGTCGTATGTAAAAGTCAACTTTTAGGGATTAAATAATTAAAAAAAAAGAAAAAAAATTAAAACTACCTCCCCTTAAATCCTCCTGGCCCCCCCACCTTCTGAAATTCATTTCGAGATAAAAAAAAAAAAAAAAAAAAAACTCCTGCCTCTCGATCTCGCCGTCGCTCTCCTCACCATCGCGCCCACGCCCCTACCCTCCATCGCGCAGGCCTTCCCCCTCCTTCTCTGATCCCCTCACTCCCCTCGCGCCCGCTTCGAACCCGCCTCGCGTGAGCTAGGACTTCAGGGTGGTAGTCCCACCGAGGTGAGCGCAGTTCACAGCGGATGATGGCGATGGGGAGGGTGTCAAAATGGAGTACTTCGATGGTGTTCCGGTCGAGCTAGGTAGCGGCGCTGGGAGGATTTCGATGGCGAGGGTTCTTCGTGACCTGGGTTTGGCTTTCGACAGTGGAAAGCAACGATTAGCAAAGGGTAAATAACCCTGAATTTCTTTTCATTTTTACTGCAAATTCACATGGGTTTTATTTTCAGTTTTAATATCAAATGGGATTGTTTTAAAAATCTGAAAATTTAAGGTATATATATTATAGCTTTAAAATATGAAACTTAGTTCAAAACACGATTTTTGCTTAGTTAAAAACACAATTTTGCTAGATGTTGGCAAGGTAAAAATTCGGTTTTTATATATGTAATAGCACATTAAAAATGCGATTTTATAGTGTATTCATCAAATTAAAAATATGACATTGTTTTTATAAAATATATAATAACATAGCGGGTTAAAGCTTTGATTTTTAGAATATAAAAATATAATTTTTATATGAGTAGAAATATAAAAATATGATTTTTACACTATGGAAGTGTTAAAGATTTGATCTTTATATACGTAGTGAATCAAAAATATGATTTTTACTTGTGTAGAGTATTAAAAATACGACCTCTATATAATAGAGAATATAAAAATATAATTTTTATATGAGTAGAAATATAAAAATATGATTTTTATTATATGAGAAGTGAAATAAAGGTATGAACTTTATTTTAAAGGAGGTGATAAAAATTCTATTTTTACATTAAAGAAATAGTGATAAAAATTCTATTTTTACAATTATAGAAATTGCGTTGTTTTGAAAATATAAGTTGCGTTGTTTTGAAAACATAAGTAGCGATGCTTCGAAAATAGAAGTAGCGAGGTTTAGAGAAAAATATGATTTTCATAAGAGAAAATATGATTTTTATATATTGAATAACGAAGTAAAAATTCGATTTTTATATATTGAATAACAAAGTAAAGTTCGATTTTTATATATTGAATAGCAAAGTAAAGTTCGATTTTTATATATTGAATAACAAAGTAAAGTTCGATTTTTATATATTGAATAGCAAAGTAAAATTCGATTTTTATATATTGAATAGCGAAGTAAAAATTCGATTTTTACATATGTAGAGAATACGGGCAACGAAGATATCAAAAAGGCGATAACGATGAAGACTTCCATCAAAGAAGAGTCAAGATGATTGGATAGCTATATATGAGAATTTCTCACCTTTCAATTTTATTTTCTAGTTATATATATATACTAGGATGCAGACGGTGCTTAGTAGCACCCAACACAATCGTCCACAGACCATGGACTTGTTTGTTTGGTTGCAAAAATTAGTTAGATTATTTGATTGAAATTTGAATTGCTTGGTGAAATAAAATTGGTTTGTGTAATAACCCGCAAAATCTGGGCCAGTTTAAAATTTTTATTTTGGCAATTTTAGCGAATTTTGATTATTTAAAACGAACTATTTTAAATAATATCGACGAGAAATTTATTTTGAAAATAAATAGAACGTATATATTTATATGCGTCGTCGTTAGAATATAAATATTTATAAATAATTATAAATAGAATTGAAAATGGCGTGGTAGTTCGATAATTCGATTTCAAACTTCAATTGAATGTACCGGGTGCAAAACAATCCGGATTTTAGTGAAACCAAAAATGATAGGATCTATTTGAGAATATCTTTCCAACGAATCCAAAAAATTAAAAGTTCGTAGCGGAAATGATAAGATATGTCCAGTTTAAAATACTGAATAGTCGCTATGGAATTCAGGCCCTTAAAAATGGACATTTTGCAAACGACCTCGGATTTCGACGAAACCAGTTTTGTTGGGTCCGTGATGTTAAGTTATTGCTAGATTCCAAATTTCGTAATTTTTCGAATCAATATGTGAGCGTGGCAAAGGAAAACGCGTTTGACCAGTTTCAGTTGATTTTAATCGACTGGAAATTGGCCATTTTTCTAACAGTCACAGAATTCGACGAAATTAGTTTTGTTAGGACCGTATCGTCAATACGAAGCTAGAAAATATTTTTCGGGAATTTTTAGAGTTAGTATGTGACCCCGGTAATTTGAAATGTACGTTTAAAATTCAATATAGTGATTTAAATGTAAATTAAACGGAAACTGATTCAAATGGCCAAATCAGCTTGCGATACATATCCCATTGTGTTCGGAATGGGGGTAAAACGCTATGGACGACAGGCGGTGGGCCTCGTTTCGAGGTCGAAATAAAAAGTTGTTTTTTTTAAGATAAATAAATAAAATAATATATACTTTCCTATAAACCCCCCCCATATTCTCCCTTCCCCATTCGTTCGCATTTAAAACAAAAGATAAAAATCGAAATTAAACCCGATCCCCAAATCCCTGCGTTGACCTCGCGCCTGGCCCCTCCTTGCGCCACCGCGCGCCTCCACCCAATCACCGCCGCTCGCCTCCCCTTCCCCTCTTCCCCCCTTTACGCACCCCGATGCTATTCCACGACCCCCCCCATCTCGAACCATGGCCCACGCAACACCACCATCGGCCAACGAAACGCCATGCCCTCGACCCCCCCCCCCCCCGACGAAGCAGCGAGCCGCCCTTGCCACCTCCCCCGAAGGTTGGAATCCCAACGCCGGCGAGCAGCTTTCTTCCCCCCCCCCTTCCTTTTTGGCAAACCATAAGTTTTTTTTGTATTGTTATCTTTTTATTTTTATTATTTATCTATTTTGTTTCAGTTTTTTTTGGGTTTAGATTATATATATATATATATATATATATATATTATAAAGATTTGCTTTTTTATATATAAAAATATATGATTTTTTAAAACATATAAAGTAATGATTTTTAACATGGAAGGTTAGATTTGTTTTACGTGAAAAATCGAATTTTTTATAATAGAAAAGGCGAATTAAAAATATGGTTTCTATCAAAGTAGAGAAATAAAAATAGAATTTTATATATTGAACTTCGAAATAAAAATATGATTTTTATATATTGAACTTCGAATTAAAAATATGATTTTTATATTTTTAAAGTAGTAAAAATATAATCTTTATATTGTAGAAAGATAAAAATATGATCTTTGCATAGTAGGAACTATAAAAATGTGATAAGGCGATATTTTTAAATGTGATAAGGCGATATTTTTAAATGTGAAAAGGCGAAATTTTTAGAAGTAAAAATTCGATTTTTATATATTGAATAGAAAAGAAAAAAATTCGATTTTTATATATGGAATAGAGAAATAAAAATGTGATTTTTATATATATAGTGACTACGGGCAACGAAGATGACGAAGAGGCGATAACGATGAAGATTTCTATCAAAGTAGAGTCAAAATGATTGGATAGCTATCGGTGAGAATTTCTCACCTTTCAATTTATTTTTCTAGTTATATATATATATATATATATACTAGGATGCAGACGATGCTTAGTAGCACCCGACACAATCGTCCACAGACCATGGACTTGTTTGTTTGGTTGCATAGATTAGTTATATGATGTGATTTGAATTTGGTTGTTTGGTGATTTGATTGATGTGTGAATGGCGTGGGCCTTCACTAGACCGGGGATAAGGCTAGGCCTCGTCCCGTTTCTAGTATCGTGCCGTTATGCCGCCGAAATTTTCTAAAATATGTTAGAAAAATAAAAATATCATTTTATTGTGTAAATGAATTGAATAGAAATTCATAGGTTGAAATAAAATATTTTATCGTTAAAAATATAATTTTTAACGTGAAGTGAATAAAATAAAATATTCATTTTTAAACCGGACGGTTTGTTTATGTACACCTATTTGAATGACATTGATTGGGACGATAAATTTTACACATCGCCCAACTGCACAAATAAAATATGCGTTTGATTGTTTGAAACCCCACACGGGTGTTGGGATGAAATTTGAAGTTCACTCATCCTGATTGATTAAATGTGTCGATCGATTGATTGACAAGCTGTTATAAGCGTTGAATATCTATATTTGATGCTTATACAGTGTAGTGCACTTTGGTTGATGGTTGATTATTTTTCAATGTAATTATATACATGTGTTGTATGAAAATCCATATAATTAACTTTATATGGTAATTGATTGGGCCTCATTCCAATTTGAAAAATAAAGAATATTATAAAATAAAAGTTCATGTGTTGACAGTACTCATTCATTGAGATTGGTCATGTGTTGAACGAAATATTTTAGTAATAAAATTTACATCTTTATCGATATAAAATAAAAGTTCATGTGTTGACAGTACTCATTCATTGAGATTGGTCATGTGTTGAACGAAATATTTTGATAATAAAAACTATTTTGAAAAAGAAATATTTGAAATAGAATATTTGAAAATAGAAATTTATGAAGCCGTGTTGATTAGATTGACGCCATTTTGACGTGAACGATATTTATATCGATTTTATTCATCTTAAAATGAATATTGAAAAGTGATTTCGAAATCGAATATTTTGAATTGAATTGAAAACGATTTCGAAATGAATTGAATTGAAAACGAATTCAAATTGAATTGAAAACGATTTCGAAATGAATTGAATTGAAAACGATTTCGAAATGAATTGAATTGAAAACGATTTCGAAATGAATTGAATTGAAAACGATTTCGAAATGAATTGAAAACGAATTCAAATTGAATTGAAAACGAATTGAAATGAATTCAAATTGAATTGAAATTTGAATTGAATAGAAATGAATTTTGAAACGAATTTATAAAGAAGAATTCAATTTTGATTTGAATTGAAAAGGAAGTTGAAATTGCTTTTGAAACGAATTTAAAACTATTTATATAATTCGTTTTAAATAGAAATCGACGAAGTATATATTATATATATTATATATATAATATAATGGCCTGAATAGAACGCGCTGCGCCGCGGCAGTTCGCGAATTTCGACCATTTATTTCAAACGGACATTACGGGAGATCCGACCGTCGGATTCTCCTAAAACTGGAACCGTTGGGTTCGTATCGAAAAGAGCTTTCTAACGAATGTTAGAAATTTGAAATCTAACGGTTGGATTTGGAGATACGTCCAAATCAAATTCGAAAAAGGTCGCTGTAAGTGCAGTTCGATGGCCGTTGATGGAAATCGACTGTACGGGCCTTGATAAAATTATTAAAAATAGTAATAATTTGTGTAAAATCATAAGAAATGATTTGTGAAGAATTGGGATGAAAAACTCCATATTTGAAAAGATAAAAATAGATTTTTATCGAAATGAACTAGTTTTGAACTAGAATTATAATTCTATTTATTTTTAAATAAATAAATTGAATTCGAAAAGGGTTTTAAAAATAACCAAAATTTCCAATGATTGCATTGGAATGGATTTGAATCGAAATTGTCTTCGGAATATTTCGATGTTGGATTTCGTGACTATACAGATGTTGTTATGGAAATTTGAAAGATAGATATATATATCGTTATTTCCAATACGATATTTGTTGGTCGTAGAATTTGATATTGAATATAAGCCGGGATATTTTCTATTCAGGGCCTTGTATTGAATATCAAATATGATTTGGGTTTGTCGTGAATAGTGTCTTCACTAACACTGTTCTTGAACCCAGTTGAGAAAAGATTAAATCTTTTTATTTAGATTTAATGAAGTGTACCAATTAAATAATATTTAATTGGAATTGAATTGATATTGATTTTTGGGTTTATCGTGAACAGTGTTTTAAACAACACTTGTTCTTTAACCCGATAATTAATGAATGTGACTTAGGGTTTATCGTGAACCGTGTTTTAAATGACACGGATTCTTTAACCCAGTTAACGATTAAAATTAAGTGGAGTTTTAATGAATCTTTAATTAGATTGAAATAATCGAAATGGAGTATCACCAGTTTTGCTCCAGGCGATAGTTAAATCTTTAATTAGATTTGAACGTGAAATGGTAATTGAATTTACCGATAACACCGTGGTGTTAGATATGAAGTACTTCCCGTTTTACTTCCGGGGATGAATAGGTTGGGATTGGGAAATTAAAACAAATGATTACTTCGGTAAAGTTCGTTAATCCCGACTAGTTTGAATTGATATTCAAAAGTAGATTGAAGAATAAATTAAAGAATTTATCTTTGATAAAATTAATGGGAACCTTTCCCTATGAATGTGAAATTTACGAATTAACTGTCGGTTAGCCAAGCAGAATGGTTTTCTGGATATTGATCTGATGTTGGTTTCGGCCTTCGGGTTTAATATTTGGGGAATTATTCTCTTGATTAATTTACGGTTAATGACTGATGAATTGGAATGAGGCGTATGTTGTGTTTGTGTAACACTTATTTAAAATATACGCGAGTTATTCAGAAAGACCGGGTTTATCCCATTCTGGATAACTGATACGACGATAAGTCGAAGATGAAGACGATGGTCGAAGACCGGAGTTCTTCACGTCGTTTGGGTAATTACTGATGATCTTGATTGGGCTGTACACCCAAGAAGATGGAAACAGTTAGTGATCGTCCAGACGTACTTGGAGATCGATGGATATGCGGGGTACTAGGTGCCTCCGGTTTCGTTCAGACCCAGAACGGACTTGTAAATGGATTGTGTGTCTGACATTGGATTTTAGTCCGTGTGATTGATCTCTATTAAATATATATCTGTTTGGCGGCGGAGAATTTATTCTCTTGCTTAACGCCCTTCTCTGAGACGTACGAGCTCAGGGGTTATATATTGATGGATATCAATCGCATGGAGTGAATTGCCTGTGTGGCATGCTTAAGTGGCAAATGATCAAGGCTTCTGTTGAAAAGCAAAGTCTTGTGGTTGATGATCGAAGCACGGCCTTTGTGGCGTAGCTTTGTGTAACGTTGATTCGCGAGTATCACACCCGGTATGAATCAAAAACGGGAGACGGACCTCAGGGAGGGCCTACGTTTCCTCCTAGCTAAAAGTGGGGTCAGTGGTTTTACACGCCCTGACGAGTTTGACTTATGTGGTTGTTGCTGTTGCGAGGCGCCTCGGATTGATCGGTCGTTCTCGAACCGATGGAGTCATTTGATGGCTCATTTGCGCCCCAAAGGGTGGGGAAACGTAGTGTTCAGGCATAATAATCCACATCGGTGGACCGGCCCTGTCGCTCCAAGGCTTGCCTGCGCGCTTGCCTGTGGCTCGGGCTAGAGAGTCACGAATCGGTTGAGGACTATCTTTTGCCTCGGTTCATAGATGGAAATCCAACTTCCAAATACGTGACATTTGCGGTTTTATTTGTAGAGCCTAGTATGGCGACATAGTGGGATGGGGCATTCATGCCGCCTATGATTGATACTTATGATTTGAAGTTGTTTTATACACTATGCACTTACAATAGTATCAAACGATTTGTTTTGAACGTATCAAGCATTCTTTGGCTGTTATAAGGGAAAACCCTATCCTCGGCTGCGTTGCATTGTGTGATGGGACCTGGGTCTTATAACAGCTTCATTTTTCTTTATTTAGCATGGCGCAGTTTGTTTTATGCACTGGTATTCTTGGGAGGAAACCCGTTCCGTGTTATACGGCGTGGTCCCTTGATTTACCTAATGATTTAAAATAAAGATTAGTAACTGTTTTAGTTCTCACACCAGTCACATGACTGACCTGGAGTTTATTGTTTTAACCTAAACTCTGGGTGCCCTTATTTTGACACGGGGCAGCTAGTAGTTTCGGTTTTGCAGATTTATATTCACAAGATCCTGGTTTACAGCTGGAACGATATCCGGAAAGCTTTGTATCCGTATATCTTCTTCTAGTTGTGTTTGTATTATTTTTCCGCTGCTATGTATTTAAATGTAATTTAAATCTCTGATATTTCTGTGTAATATTTATTCATTAATACTCTGTATATTCTTGTAATCTGATGCATTGTTGTAATATACAATGAAATGTTCTTCTGTATGCGTTCTGTTGTGGCTTGTTCTCGAACTATCCGGCGCTTTCCTTTACGGGGAAGTTACGGGTTTTCACAGTTGGTATCAGAGCTTTGGTTTACAAAGCTAGAGAACAAGACACATTGGAACCGTACGAAAGAATTCATCAGATATTGGGTTAGTAATATCCAATTAGAATGACTCGTTAGAGATAGGATCAGTAGTATCCTAGAACGAGTGTGAAGAGTATATTTTTCAAATGAAAACAATTTTTGTTTTGAAAATTTAAATCAATTATTCGTATTTGATTATCTATTTATATTGAGTTGGACAGTCCAGTATATAAAGATTTTGCGTATACGTCTGATCCACGTGTATTTGAAATTTTAATATACTGGATAGATATAGAGTCACATTCTAGACACCCGGGGATAATTCTGATGATGTGGCCACATCATCAGTATTTATATTTGTGTTTCGAAGGTGTGATATCTATATATTTCCATTAGACTGGTGTGAGAACCAAATCTTATATAGCTAGAACACTTTGTTGTGAATTGGCATCAAAAACAAGATTTTCTGTATATGTATCAAAATTATGAATTTGAAATGTTAAATTCACTAATTGATTGATGTTTGTGTTGTTTGTTCATTTGTTTGCTAATTTTGAACCATTATGCCTAATTGAACCAAATATTGAATTATATTGAAAATTGGTCGCATTTGCTTGCATATACATATATATCATTGAACAGGTCATAGCAAGGAGGCTAGAGCAGAGAATAAAATTTGTTTGCCCGACAAATAGGTACATGTTTACTACATAATTTACTGTTTTGTTTGGGTGATGATGATTTTATGAGCCTATTGGCTAGCCGCTTGGCTTTTTCTTTTTCTTTTTGAGATCTGAAGGACCGGGGAAGCTATTTGAAATTCCCCGATGCTCCCGGTGCAGGGGAGGTTATGGCGAAATTTTTCGAAAATTTAGGGTGTTAGCCAAATTTTTGAAATTTTGAAAATTCTCAGAAACTAAAGAGTTGGAGAATGGAAGCCAGATCGAGCGTAGAGTTGAATAATCAAACCACTTTCGACTTTGTTCCTTTTCGGGGACGAAAAGTTTTAAGTGGGGGAGATTGTAATAACCCGCAAAATCTGGGCCAGTTTAAAATTTTTATTTTGGCAATTTTAGCGAATTTTGATTATTTAAAATGAACTATTTTAAATAATATCGACGAGAAATTTATTTTGAAAATAAATAGAACGTATATATTTATACGCGTCGTCGTTAGAATATAAATATTTATAAATAATTATAAATAGAATTGAAAATGGCGCGGTAGTTCGATAATTCGATTTCAAACTTCAATTGAATGTACCGGGTGCAAAACAATCCGGATTTTAGTGAAACCAAAAATGATAGGATCTATTTGAGAATATCTTTCCAACGAATCTGAAAAATTAAAAGTTCGTAGCGGAAATGATAAGATATGTCCAGTTTAAAATACTGAATAGTCGCTATGGAATTCAGGCCCTTAAAAATGGACATTTTGCAAACGACCTCGGATTTCGACGAAACCAGTTTTGTTGGGTCCATGATGTTAAGTTATTGCTAGATTCCAAATTTCGTAATTTTTCGAATCAATATGTGAGCGTGGCAAAGGAAAACGCGTTTGACCAGTTTCAGTTGAATTTAATCGACTGGAAATTGGCCATTTTTCTAACAGTCACAGAATTCGACGAAATTAGTTTTGTTAGGACCGTATCGTCAATACGAAGCTAGAAAATATTTTTCGGGAATTTTTAGAGTTAGTATGTGACCCCGGTAATTTGAAATGTACGTTTAAAATTCAATATAGTGATTTAAATGTAAATTAAACGGAAACTGATTCAAATGGCCAAATCAGCTTGCGATACATATCCCATTGTGTTCGGAATGGGGGTAAAACGCTATGGACGACAGGCGGTGGGCCTCGTTTCGAGGTCGAAATAAAAAGTTGTTTTTTTTAAGATAAATAAATAAAATAATATATACTTTCCTATAAACCCCCCCATATTCTCCCTTCCCCATTCGTTCGCATTTAAAACAAAAGAAAAAAATCGAAATTAAACCCGATCCCCAAATCCCTGCGTTGACCTCGCGCCTGGCCCCTCCTTGCGCCACCGCGCGCCTCCACCCAATCATCGCCGCTCGCCTCCCCTTCCCCTCTTCCCCCCTTTACGCACCCCGATGCTATTCCACGACCCCCCCCATCTCGAACCATGGCCCACGCAACACCACCATCGGCCAACGAAACGCCATGCCCTCGACCCCCCCCCCCCCCCCCCCCGACGAAGCAGCGAGCCGCCCTTGCCACCTCCCCCGAAGGTTGGAATCCCAACGCCGGCGAGCAGCTTTCTTCCCCCCCCCCTTCCTTTTTGGCAAACCGTAAGTTTTTTTTGTATTGTTATCTTTTTATTTTTATTATTTATCTATTTTGTTTCAGTTTTTTTTTGGGTTTAGATTTTATATATATATATATATATATATATATTATAAAGATTTGCTTTTTTATATATAAAAATATATGATTTTTTAAAACATATAAAGTAATGATTTTTAACATGGAAGGTTAGATTTGTTTTACGTGAAAAATCGAATTTTTTATAATAGAAAAGGCGAATTAAAAATATGGTTTCTATCAAAGTAGAGAAATAAAAATAGAATTTTATATATTGAACTTCGAAATAAAAATATGATTTTTATATATTGAACTTCGAATTAAAAATATGATTTTTATATTTTTAAAGTAGTAAAAAGATAATCTTTTATATTGTAGAAAGATAAAAATATGATCTTTGCATAGTAGGAACTATAAAAATGTGATAAGGCGATATTTTTAAATGTGATAAGGCGATATTTTTAAATGTGAAAAGGCGAAATTTTTAGAAGTAAAAATTCGATTTTTATATATTGAATAGAAAAGAAAAAAATTCGATTTTTATATATGGAATAGAGAAATAAAAATGTGATTTTTATATATATAGTGACTACGGGCAACGAAGATGACGAAGAGGCGATAACGATGAAGATTTCTATCAAAGTAGAGTCAAAATGATTGGATAGCTATCGGTGAGAATTTCTCACCTTTCAATTTATTTTTCTAGTTATATATATATATATATACTAGGATGCAGACGGTGCTTAGTAGCACCCGACACAATCGTCCACAGACCATGGACTTGTTTGTTTGGTTGCATAGATTAGTTATATGATGTGATTTGAATTTGGTTGTTTGGTGATTTGATTGATGTGTGAATGGCGTGGGCCTTCACTAGACCGGGGATAAGGCTAGGCCTCGTCCCGTTTCTAGTATCGTGCCGTTATGCCGCCGAAATTTTCTAAAATATGTTAGAAAAATAAAAATATCATTTTATTGTGTAAATGAATTGAATAGAAATTCATAGGTTGAAATAAAATGTTTTATCGTTAAAAATATAATTTTTAACGTGAAGTGAATAAAATAAAATATTCATTTATAAACCGGACGGTTTGTTTATGTACACCTATTTGAATGACATTGATTGGGACGATAAATTTTACACATCGCCCAACTGCACAAATAAAATATGCGTTTGATTGTTTGAAACCCCACACGGGTGTTGGGATGAAATTTGAAGTTCACTCATCCTGATTGATTAAATGTGTCGATCGATTGATTGACAGGCTGTTATAAGCGTTGAATATCTATATTTGATGCTTATACAGTGTAGTGCACTTTGGTTGATGGTTGATTATTTTTCAATGTAATTATATACATGTGTTGTATGAAAATCCATATAATTAACTTTATATGGTAATTGATTGGGCCTCATTCCAATTTGAAAAATAAAGAATATTATAAAATAAAAGTTCATGTGTTGACAGTACTCGTTCATTGAGATTGGTCATGTGTTGAACGAAATATTTTAGTAATAAAATTTACATCTTTATCGATAAAAAATAAAAGTTCATGTGTTGACAGTACTCATTCATTGAGATTGGTCATGTGTTGAACGAAATATTTTGATAATAACAACTATTTTGAAAAAGAAATATTTGAAATAGAATATTTGAAAATAGAAATTTATGAAGCCGTGTTGATTAGATTGACGCCATTTTGACGTGAACGATATTTATATCGATTTTATTCATCTTAAAATGAATATTGAAAAGTGATTTCGAAATCGAATATTTTGAATTGAATTGAAAACGATTTCGAAATGAATTGAATTGAAAACGAATTCAAATTGAATTGAAAACGATTTCGAAATGAATTGAATTGAAAACGATTTCGAAATGAATTGAATTGAAAACGATTTCGAAATGAATTGAATTGAAAACGATTTCAAAATGAATTGAAAACGAATTCAAATTGAATTGAAAACGAATTGAAATGAATTCAAATTGAATTGAAATTTGAATTGAATAGAAATGAATTTTGAAACGAATTTATAAAGAAGAATTCAATTTTGATTTGAATTGAAAAGGAAGTTGAAATTGCTTTTGAAACGAATTTAAAACTATTTATATAATTCGTTTTAAATAGAAATCGACGAAGTATATATTATATATATAATATAATGGCCTGAATAGAACGCGCCGCGCCGCGGCAGTTCGCGAATTTCGACCATTTATTTCAAACGGACATTACGGGAGATCCGACCGTCGGATTCTCCTAAAACCGGAACCGTTGGGTTCGTATCGAAAAGAGCTTTCTAACGAATGTTAGAAATTTGAAATCTAACGGTTGGATTTGGAGATACGTCCAAATCAAATTCGAAAAAGGTCGCTGTAAGTGCAGTTCGATGGCCGTTGATGGAAATCGACTGTACGGGCCTTGATAAAATTATTAAAAATAGTAATAATTTGTGTAAAATCATAAGAAATGATTTGTGAAGAATTGGGATGAAAAACTCCATATTTGAAAAGATAAAAATAGATTTTTATCGAAATGAACTAGTTTTGAACTAGAATTATAATTCTATTTATTTTTAAATAAATAAATTGAATTCGAAAAGGGTTTTAAAAATAACCAAAATTTCCAATGATTGCATTGGAATGGATTTGAATCGAAATTGTCTTCGGAATATTTCGATGTTGGATTTCGTGACTATACAGATGTTGTTATGGAAATTTGAAAGATAGATATATATATCGTTATTTCCAATACGATATTTGTTGGTCGTAGAATTTGATATTGAATATAAGCCGGGATATTTTCTATTCAGGGCCTTGTATTGAATATCAAATATGATTTGGGTTTGTCGTGAATAGTGTCTTCACTAACACTGTTCTTGAACCCAGTTGAGAAAAGATTAAATCTTTTTATTTAGATTTAATGAAGTGTACCAATTAAATAATATTTAATTGGAATTGAATTGATATTGATTTTTGGGTTTATCGTGAACAGTGTTTTAAACAACACTTGTTCTTTAACCCGATAATTAATGAATGTGACTTAGGGTTTATCGTGAACCGTGTTTTAAATGACACGGATTCTTTAACCCAGTTAACGATTAAAACTAAGTGGAGTTTTAATGAATCTTTAATTAGATTGAAATAATCGAAATGGAGTATCACCAGTTTTGCTCCAGGCGATAGTTAAATCTTTAATTAGATTTGAACGTGAAATGGTAATTGAATTTACCGATAACACCGTGGTGTTAGATATGAAGTACTTCCCGTTTTACTTCCGGGGATGAATAGGTTGGGATTGGGAAATTAAAACAAATGATTACTTCGGTAAAGTTCGTTAATCCCGACTAGTTTGAATTGATATTCAAAAGTAGATTGAAGAATAAATTAAAGAATTTATCTTTGATAAAATTAATGGGAACCTTTCCCTATGAATGTGAAATTTAGGAATTAACTGTCGGTTAGCCAAGCAGAATGGTTTTCTGGATATTGATCTGATGTTGGTTTCGGCCTTCGGGGTTAATATTTGGGGAATTATTCTCTTGATTAATTTACGGTTAATGACTGATGAATTGGAATGAGGCGTATGTTGTGTTTGTGTAACACTTATTTAAAATATACGCGAGTTATTCGGAAAGACCGGGTTTATCCCATTCTGGATAACTGATACGACGATAAGTCGAAGATGAAGACGATGGTCGAAGACCGGAGTTCTTCACGTCGTTTGGGTAATTACTGATGATCTTGATTGGGCTGTACACCCAAGAAGATGGAAACAGTTAGTGATCATCTAGACGTACTTGGAGATCGATGGATATGCGGGGTACTAGGTGCCTCCGGTTTCGTTCAGACCCAGAACGGACTTGTAAATGGACTGTGTGTCTGACATTGGATTTTAGTCCGTGTGATTGATCTCTATTAAATATATATCTGTTTGGCGGCGGAGAATTTATTCTCTTGCTTAACGCCCTTCTCTGAGACGTACGAGCTCAGGGGTTATATATTGATGGATATCAATCGCATGGAGTGAATTGCCTGTGTGGCATGCTTAAGTGGCAAATGATCAAGGCTTCTGTTGAAAAGCAAAGTCTTGTGGTTGATGATCGAAGCACGGCCTTTGTGGCGTAGCTTTGTGTAACGTTGATTCGCGAGTATCACACCCGGTATGAATCAAAAACGGGAGACGGACCTCAGGGAGGGCCTACGTTTCCTCCTAGCTAAAAGTGGGGTCAGTGGTTTTACACGCCCTGACGAGTTTGACTTATGTGGTTGTTGCTGTTGCGAGGCGCCTCGGATTGATCGGTCGTTCTCGAACCGATGGAGTCATTTGATGGCTCATTTGCGCCCCAAAGGGTGGGGAAACGTAGTGTTCAGGCATAATAATCCACATCGGTGGACCGGCCCTGTCGCTCCAAGGCTTGCCTGCGCGCTTGCCTGTGGCTCGGGCTAGAGAGTCACGAATCGGTTGAGGACTATCTTTTGCCTCGGTTCATAGATGGAAATCCAACTTCCAAATACGTGACATTTGCGGTTTTATTTGTAGAGCCTAGTATGGCGACATAGTGGGATGGGGCATTCATGCCGCCTATGATTGATACTTATGATTTGAAGTTGTTTTATACACTATGCACTTACAATAGTATCAAACGATTTGTTTTAAACGTATCAAGCATTCTTTGGCTGTTATAAGGGAAAACCCTATCCTCGGCTGCGTTGCATTGTGTGATGGGACCTGGGTCTTATAACAGCTTCAATTTTCTTTATTTAGCATGGCGCAGTTTGTTTTATGCACTGGTATTCTTGGGAGGAAACCCGTTCCGTGTTATACGGCGTGGTCCCTTGATTTACCTAATGATTTAAAATAAAGATTAGTAACTGTTTTAGTTCTCACACCAGTCACATGACTGACCTGGAGTTTATTGTTTTAACCTAAACTCTGGGTGCCCTTATTTTGACATGGGGCAGCTAGTAGTTTCGGTTTTGCAGATTTATATTCACAGGATCCTGGTTTACAGCTGGAACGATATCCGGAAAGCTTTGTATCCGTATATCTTCTTCTAGTTGTGTTTGTATTATTTTTCCGCTGCTATGTATTTAAATGTAATTTAAATCTCTGATATTTCTGTGTAATATTTATTCATTAATACTCTGTATATTCTTGTAATCTGATGCATTGTTGTAATATACAATGAAATGTTCTTTTATATGCGTTCTGATTTGTCCTGTTCTCAAACGATAGGGCGTTTCGAACGGCCTGGATCGGTTTAGCGACTGGTTCGGACCGAGCAAAATTCCTTGCCGTTTCAGTTTGATTGATGTGTGAATGGCGTGGGCCTTCACTAGTCCGGGGATAAGGCTAGGCCTTGTCCCGTTTCTAGTATCGTGCCGTTATGCTGCTGAAATTTTCTAAAATAAGTTAGAAAAATAAAAATATCATTTTACCGAATAAATGAATTGAATAGAAATTCATATGTTGGAATAATATGTTTTATCGTTAAAAATATAATTTTTAACGTGAATGTGAATAAATAAATATTCATTTACAAACCAGACGGTTTGTGTATGTACACCTATTTGAAGGACATTGATTGGGTCGATAAATTTTACACATCGCCCAACTGCACGAATAAAATATTTGTTTGATTGTTTGAAACCCCACACGGATGTTGGGATGAAATTTGAAGTTCACTCGTCCTGATTGATTAAATATGTCGATCGATTGATTGACAGGCTGTTATAAGCGTTAGATATCTATATTTGATGCTTATACGGTGTAGTGCACTTTGGTTGATGGTTGATTATTTTTCAATGCTATTATACATGTGTGGTATGAAAATCCATATAATTAACTTTATATGGTAATTGATTGGGCCTCATTCCAATTTGAAAAATAAAGAATATTATAAAATAAAGGTTCATGTGTTGACAGTACTCATCCATTGAGATTGGTCATGTGTTGAACGAAATATTTTGATAATAACAACTATTTTGAAAAAGAAATATTTGAAATAGAATATTTGAAAATAGAAATTCATGAAGCCGTGTTGATTAGTTTGACGCCGTTTTGACGTGAACGATATTTAAAACGATTTCGAAATGAATTGAATTGAAAACGATTTCGAAATGAATTGAATGGAAAACGATTTCGAAATGAAATGAATTGAATGGAAAACGATTTCGAAATGAATTGAATTGAAAACGATTTCGAAATGAATTGAATTGAAAACGATTTCGAAATGAATTGAATTGAAAACGATTTCGAAATGAATTGAATTGAAAACGAATTCAAATTGAATTGAAAGCGAATTGAAATGAATTCAAATTGAATTGAAATTTGAATTGAATAGAAATGAATTTTGAAACGAATTTATAAAGAAGAATTCAATTTTTGCTTTGAATTGAAATGGAAGTTGAAATAGATTTTGAAACGAATTTTAAAACTATTTATATAATTCGTTTTAAATAGAAATCGACGAAGTATATATTATATATATATATATTATATAATATAATGGCCTGAATAGAACGCGCCGCGCCGCGGCAGTTCGTGAATTTCGACCATTTATTTCAAACTGACATTGCGGGAGATCCGACCGTCGGATTCTCCTAAAACCGGAACTGTTGGGTTCGTATCGAAAAGAGCTTCCTAATGAATATTAGAAATTTGAAATCTAACAGTTGGATTTGGAGTTACGTCCAAATCAAATTTGAAAAAGGTCGCTGTAAGTGCAGTTCGATGGCCATTGATGGAAATCGACTATACGGGCCTTGATAAAATTATTAAAAATAGTAATAATTTGTGTAAAATCATAAGAAATGATTTGGGAAAAATTGGGATGAAAAACTCCATATTTGAAAAGATAAGAATAGATTTTTATCGAAATGAACTAGTTTTGAACTAGGAATATAATTCTGTTTATTTTTAAATAAATAAATTGAATTTGAAAAGGGTTTTAAAAATAACCAGAATATCCAATGATTGCATTGGAGTGGATTTGAATCGAAATTGTCTTCGGAATATTTCGATGTTGGATTTCGTGATTATGCAGTTGTTGTTATGGAAATTTGAAAGATATAGATATATATATCGTTATTTCCAATACGACATTTGTTAGTCGTAGAATTTGATATTGAATATAAGCCGATATATTTTCTATTCAGAGCCTTGTATTGAATATCGAATGTGATTTGGGTTTGTCGTGAATGTTGTCTTCACTAACACTGTTCTTGAACCCAGTTGAGAAAGGATTAAATCTTTTTATTTAGATTTAATGAAGTGTACCAATTAAACGATATTTAATTGGAATTGAATTGGTATTGATTTTTGGGTTTATCGTGAACAGTGTTTTAAATAACACTTGTTCTTTAACCCGATAATCAATGGAATGTGATTTTGGGTTTATCGTGAACCGTGTTTTAAATGACACTGATTCTTTAACCTAGTTAAAGATTAAAACTAAGTGGAGTTTTAATGAATCTTTAATTAGATTGAAATGATCGAAAATGGAGTATCACCAGTTTTGCTCCAGGCGATGGTTAAATCTTTAATTAGATTTGAACGTGAAATGGTAATTGAATTTACCGATAACACTGTGGTGTTAGATATGAAGTATTACCAGTTTTACTTCATTGGATGAATAGGTTGGGATTGGGAAATAAAATAAATGATTACTTCGGTGTGGTTCGCTAATCCCGACTAGTTTGAATTGATATTCAAAGGAGATTAAAGAATAAATTTAAAGAATTTATCTTGGATAAAATTAATGGGAACTTTTCCCAAAGTATAGGAATATTTGAATAAAAGAATATCCTGAATAGGAATGAGGCGTATGTTGTGTTTGTGTAACACTTTTATAATATATACGCGAGTTATTCGGAAAGACCGGGTTTATCCCATTCTTAATAACTGATTCGACGATAAGTCGAAGATGAAGACGGTGGTCGAAGACCGGAAGTCTTCACGTCGTTTGGGTGATTACTGATGATCTTGATTGGGCTGTACACCCAAGAAGATGGAAACAGTTAGTGATCGTCCAGACGTGCTTGGAGATCGATGGATATGCGGGGTACTAGGTGCCTCCGGTTTCGTTCAGCCCCAGAACGGACTTGTAAATGGACTGTGTGTCTGACATTGGATTTTAGTCTGTGTGATTGATTTCTATTAAATATATATCTGTTTGGCGGCGGAGAATTTATTCTCTTGCTTAACGCCCTTCTCTGAGACGTACGAGCTCAGGGGTTATATATTGATGGATATCAAACGCATGGAGTGAATTGCCTGTGTGGCATGCCTAAGTGGCAATTGATCGAGGCTTCTGTTGAAAAGCAAAGTCTTGTGGTGATGATCGAAGCACGGCCTTTGTGGCGTAGCTTTGTGTAACGTTTACTTCGCGAGTTTCACACCCGGTATGAACCAAAAACGGGAGAGGACCTCAGGGAGGACATGCGTTTCTTTCTAGCTAGAAGTGGCGTCAGTGGTTTTACACGCCCTGACGAGTTTGACTTAAGTGGTTGTTGCTGTTGCGAGGCGCCTCGGATTGATCGGTCGTTCTCGAACCGATGGAGTCATTTAGTTGGCTCATTTACGCCCCATAAGGCGGAGAGACGTATTGTTCAGGCACTATAATCCACATCGGTGGACCGGCCCTGACGATCCAAGGGGCAGTTGCGGCTGTTCCGGAGACATGGGCTAGATTGTCTCGAATCGGTTGAGGACTATCTTTTGCCTCGGTTCATAGAAGGAAATCCAATTTCCAAATACGTGACTTTGCGGTTTTATTTGTAAACCTATATATGGCGACATGATATATGGTACCCATGCCGCCTATGATTGATACTTATGATTTGAAGTTGTTTTATACACTATGCACCTATAATAGTATCAAATGATTTGTTTTAAACGTATCAAGCATTCTTTGGCTGTTATAAGGGAAAACCCTATCCCCCGGCTTGCGTTGCATTGTGTGATAGGACCTGGGTCTTATAACAGCTTCATTTTTCTTTATTTAGCATTGCGCTGTTTGTTTTATGCACTGGTATTCTTGGGAGGAAACCCGTTCCGTGTTATACGGCGTGGTCCCTTGATTTACCTAACTTTTAAAATAAAGAATAATAACTGTTTTAGTTCTCACACCAGTCACATGACTGACCTGGAGTTTATTGTTTTAACCTAAACTCTGGGTGCCCTTATTTTGACACGGGCAGCTAGTAGTTTTGGTTTTGCAGATTTATATTCACAGGATCCTGGTTTACAGCTGGAACGATATCCGGAAAGCTTTGTATCCGTATATCTTTTCTAGTTGTGTATTGTATTATTTTCCGCTGCGATGTATTTAAATGTAATTTAAATCTCTGATATTTCTGTGTAATATTCATTTGTTTATACTCTGTATATTCTTGTATTCTGATGCATTGTTGTAATATACAATGAAATGTTCTTTTATATGCGTTCTGTTGTGGCTTGTTCTCAAACGATAGGGCGTTTCGAACGGCCTGGATCGGTTTAGCGACTGGTTCGGATCGAGCGAAATTCCTGCTCGTCACAGTTGGTATCAGAGCTTTGGTTTACAAAGCTTAGAGAACAAGACACATTAGAAACATACGAAAGAATTCATCAGATATTGGATTAGTAATATCCAATGGAATGACTCGTTAGAGATGGGATCAGTAGTATCCTAGAACGAGTGTGAAGAGTATTTTTTTTTTTTTAAAAAAGAATGAAATGAAAACAAATTTTGTTTTGAAAATTTAAAATCAATTATTCGTATTTGATTATTTAGTTTATATAGATTTGGACAGTCCAGTATATAAAGATTTTGCATATACGCCTTGCAAACGTGTATTTGAAATTTTAATATACTGGATAGATATAGAATCACATTCTAGACACCCGGAGATGGTTCTGATGATTGATCGATCATTATCAGAATTTATGTTCGTGTTTCGAAGATGTAATATCTATATATCCCCTATTGACTGGTGTGAGAACCAAAATTAGATAGGACCTATTGTTATGATTTGGCATCAAAAACATGATTTTTGTATATGTATCAAAAATTTATGGATTTGAAACTCTAATTCACTAATTGATTGATTTTTGTGTTGTTTGTTTATTTGTTTGCTAATTATGAAACATTTAGCCTAATGAAATCAAATATTGAATTGTATTGAAAATTGGTCGCATTTGCTTGCATATACATATGCATACATTGAACAGGTCATAGCAAGGAGGCTAGAGCAGAGAATAAAATTTGTTTGCCCGACAAATAGGTACATGTTTACTACATAATTTACTGTTTTGTTTGGGTGATGATGATTTTATGAGCCTATTGGCTAGCCGCTTGGCTTTTTCTTTTTCTTTTTGAGATCTGAAGGACCGGGGAAACTATTTGAAATTCCCCGATGCTCCCGGTGCAGGGGAGGTTATGGCGAAATTTTTCAAAAATTTAGGGTGTTAGCCAAATTTTTGAAATTTTGAAAATTCTCAGAAACTGAAAAGTTGGAGAATGGAAGCCAGATCGAACGTAGAGTTGAATTGTTAAACAACTTTCGACTTTGTTCCTTTTCGGGGACGAAAAAGTTTTAAGTGGGGGAGATTGTAATAACCCGCAAAATCTGGGCCAGTTTAAAATTTTTATTTTGGCAATTTTAGCGAATTTTGATTATTTAAAATGAATTATTTTAAATAATATCGATGAGAAATTTATTTTGAATAGAATTCGAACGTATATATTTATACGTGTCGTCGTTAGAATATAAATATTTATATATAATTATAAATTGAATTGAAAATGGCGCGGTAGTTCGATAATTCGATTTCAAACTTCAATTGAATGTACCGGGTGCAAAACAATCCGGATTTTAGTGAAACCAAAAACATTAGGATCTAATTGATAATATCTTTCCGACGAATCCGAATAATCGAGATTTCATAGCGGGAATCAAAAGATATGTCCAGTTGAAAATTCTGAATAGTCGCTATGGAATTCAGGCCCTTAAAAATGGACATTTTGCAAACGACCTCGGATTTCGACGAAACCTGTTTTGTTGGGTCTGTGATGTTAAGTTATTGCTAGATTCCAAATTTCATAATTTTCCGAATCGATATGTGAGCGTGGCAAAGGAAAACGCGTTTTACCAGTTTCAGTTGATTTTAATCGACTGGAAATTGGTCATTTTTCCAACGGTCTCAGAATTCGACGAAACTAGTTTTGTTAGGACCGTATCGTCAATACGAAGCTAGAAAATATTTTTCTGGAATTTTTCTAGTTAGTATGTGACCCCGGTAATTTGAAATGTACATTTAAAATTCAATATAATGATTTAAATGTAAATTCAGCGGAGACGGATCGAAACGACCAAATCAGCCTACGATACATATCTCATTGTGTTCGGAATGGGGGTAAAACGCTATGGGCGGCAGGCAGTGGGCCTCGTTTAGAGGTCGTATGTAAAAGTCAACTTTTAGGGATTAAATAATTAAAAAAAAAAATTAAAACTACCTCCCCTTAAATCCTCCTGGCCCCCCCCTTCTGAAATTCATTTCGAGATAAAAAAAAAAAAACTCCTGCCTCTCGATCTCGCCGTCGCCCTCCTCACCATCGCGCCCACGCCCCTACCCTCCATCGCGCAGGCCTTCCCCCTCCTTCTCCGATCCCCTCACTCCCCTCGCGCCCGCTTCGAACCCGCCTCGCGTGAGCTAGGACTTCAGGGTGGTAGTCCCACCGAGGTGAGCGCAGTTCACAGTGGATGATGGCGATGGGGAGGGTGTCAAAATGGAGTACTTCGATGGTGTTCCGGTCGAGCTAGGTAGCGGCGCTGGGAGGATTTCGATGGCGAGGGTTCTTCGTGACCTGGGTTTGGCTTTCGACAGTGGAAAGCAACGATTAGCAAAGGGTAAATAACCCTGAATTTCTTTTCATTTTTACTGCAAATTCATATGGGTTTTATTTTCAGTTTTAATATCAAATGGGATTGTTTTAAAAATCTGAAAATTTAAGGTATATATATTATAGCTTTAAAATATGAAACTTAGTTCAAAACACGATTTTTGCTTAGTTAAAAACACAATTTTGCTAGATGTTGGCAAGGTAAAAATTCGGTTTTTATATATGTAATAGCACATTAAAAATGCGATTTTATAGTGTATTCATCAAATTAAAAATATGACATTGTTTTTATAAAATATATAATAACATAGCGGGTGAAAGCTTTGATTTTTAGAATATAAAAATATAATTTTTATATGAGTAGAAATATAAAAATATGATTTTTACACTATGGAAGTGTTAAAGATTTGATCTTTATATACGTAGTGAATCAAAAATATGATTTTTACTTGTGTAGAGTATTAAAAATACGACCTCTATATAATAGAGAATATAAAAATATAATTTTTATATGAGTAGAAATATAAAAATATGATTTTAATTATATGAGAAGTGAAATAAAGGTATGAACTTTATTTTAAAGGAGGTGATAAAAATTCTATTTTTACATTAAAGAAATAGTGATAAAAATTCTATTTTTACAATTATAGAAGTTGCGTTGTTTTGAAAATATAAGTTGCGTTGTTTTGAAAACATAAGTAGCGATGCTTCGAAAATAGAAGTAGCGAGGTTTAGAGAAAAATATGATTTTCATAAGAGAAAATATGATTTTTATATATTGAATAATGAAGTAAAAATTCGATTTTTATATATTGAATAACAAAGTAAAGTTCGATTTTTATATATTGAATAGCAAAGTAAAGTTCGATTTTTATATATTGAATAACAAAGTAAAGTTCGATTTTTATATATTGAATAGCAAAGTAAAATTCGATTTTTATATATTGAATAGCGAAGTAAAAATTCGATTTTTACATATGTAGAGAATACGGGCAACGAAGATATCAAAAAGGCGATAACGATGAAGACTTCCATCAAAGAAGAGTCAAGATGATTGGATAGCTATATGTGAGAATTTCTCACCTTTCAATTTTATTTTCTAGTTATATATATATACTAGGATGCAGACGGTGCTTAGTAGCACCCGACACAATCGTCCACAGACCATGGACTTGTTTGTTTGGTTGCAAAAATTAGTTAGATTATTTGATTGAAATTTGAATTGCTTGGTGAAATAAAATTGGTTTGATTGATGTGTGAATGGCGTGGGCCTTCACTAGTCCGGGGATAAGGCTAGGCCTTGTCCCGTTTCTAGTATCGTGCCGTTATGCTGCCGAAATTTTCTAAAATAAGTTAGAAAAATAAAAATATCATTTTATCGAATAAATGAATTGAATAGAAATTCATATGTTGGAATAAAATGTTTTATCGTTAAAAATATAATTTTTAACGTGAATGTGAATAAATAAATATTCATTTACAAACCAGACGGTTTGTGTATGTACACCTATTTGAAGGACATTGATTGGGTCGATAAATTTTACACATCGCCCAACTGCACGAATAAAATATTTGTTTGATTGTTTGAAACCCCACACGGGTGTTGGGATGAAATTTGAAGTTCACTCGTCCTGATTGATTAAATATGTCGATCGATTGATTGACAGGCTGTTATAAGCGTTAGATATCTATATTTGATGCTTATACAGTGTAGTGCACTTTGGTTGATGGTTGATTATTTTTCAATGCTATTATACATGTGTGGTATGAAAATCCATATAATTAACTTTATATGGTAATTGATTGGGCCTCATTCCAATTTGAAAAATAAAGAATATTATAAAATAAAGGTTCATGTTTTGACAGTACTCATCCATTGAGATTGGTCATGTGTTGAACGAAATATTTTGATAATAACAACTATTTTGAAAAAGAAATATTTGAAATAGAATATTTGAAAATAGAAATTCATGAAGCCGTGTTGATTAGTTTGACGCCGTTTTGACGTGAACGATATTTAAAACGATTTCGAAATGAATTGAATTGAAAACGATTTCGAAATGAATTGAATGGAAAACGATTTCGAAATGAAATGAATTGAATGGAAAACGATTTCGAAATGAATTGAATTGAAAACGATTTCGAAATGAATTGAATTGAAAACGATTTCGAAATGAATTGAATTGAAAACGATTTCGAAATGAATTGAATTGAAAACGATTTCGAAATGAATTGAATTGAAAACGAATTCAAATTGAATTGAAAGCGAATTGAAATGAATTCAAATTGAATTGAAATTTGAATTGAATAGAAATGAATTTTGAAACGAATTTATAAAGAAGAATTCAATTTTTGCTTTGAATTGAAATGGAAGTTGAAATAGATTTTGAAACGAATTTTAAAACTATTTATATAATTCGTTTTAAATAGAAATCGACGAAGTATATATTATATATATATATTATATATAATATAATGGCCTGAATAGAACGCGCCGCGCCGCGGCAGTTCGTGAATTTCGACCATTTATTTCAAACTGACATTGCGGGAGATCCGACCGTCGGATTCTCCTAAAACCGGAACCGTTGGGTTCGTATCGAAAAGAGCTTCCTAATGAATATTAGAAATTTGAAATCTAACGGTTGGATTTGGAGTTACGTCCAAATCAAATTTGAAAAAGGTCGATGTAAGTGCAGTTCGATGGCCATTGATGGAAATCGACTATACGGGCCTTGATAAAATTATTAAAAATAGTAATAATTTGTGTAAAATCATAAGAAATGATTTGGGAAAATTTGGGATGAAAAACTCCATATTTGAAAAGATAAGAATAGATTTTTATCGAAATGAACTAGTTTTGAACTAGGAATATAATTCTGTTTATTTTTAAATAAATAAATTGAATTTGAAAAGGGTTTTAAAAATAACCAGAATATCCAATGATTGCATTGGAGTGGATTTGAATCGAAATTGTCTTCGGAATATTTCGATGTTGGATTTCGTGATTATGCAGTTGTTGTTATGGAAATTTGAAAGATATAGATATATATATCGTTATTTCCAATACGACATTTGTTAGTCGTAGAATTTGATATTGAATATAAGCCGATATATTTTCTATTCAGAGCCTTGTATTGAATATCGAATGTGATTTGGGTTTGTCGTGAATGGTGTCTTCACTAACACTGTTCTTGAACCCAGTTGAGAAAGGATTAAATCTTTTTATTTAGATTTAATGAAGTGTACCAATTAAACGATATTTAATTGGAATTGAATTGGTATTGATTTTTGGGTTTATCGTGAACAGTGTTTTAAATAACACTTGTTCTTTAACCCGATAATTAATGGAATGTGATTTTGGGTTTATCGTGAACCGTGTTTTAAATGACACTGATTCTTTAACCCAGTTAAAAATTAAAACTAAGTGGAGTTTTAATGAATCTTTAATTAGATTGAAATGATCGAAAATGGAGTATCACCAGTTTTGCTCCAGGCGATGGTTAAATCTTTAATTAGATTTGAACGTGAAATGGTAATTGAATTTACCGATAACACTGTGGTGTTAGATATGAAGTATTACCAGTTTTACTTCATTGGATGAATAGGTTGGGATTGGGAAATAAAATAAATGATTACTTCGGTGTGGTTCGCTAATCCCGACTAGTTTGAATTGATATTCAAAGGAGATTAAAGAATAAATTTAAAGAATTTATCTTGGATAAAATTAATGGGAACTTTTCCCAAAGTATAGGAATATTTGAATAAAAGAATATCCTGAATAGGAATGAGGCGTATGTTGTGTTTGTGTAACACTTTTATAATATATACGCGAGTTATTCGGAAAGACCGGGTTTATCCCATTCTGAATAACTGATTCGACGATAAGTCGAAGATGAAGACGGTGGTCGAAGACCGGAAGTCTTCACGTCGTTTGGGTGATTACTGATGATCTTGATTGGGCTGTACACCCAAGAAGATGGAAACAGTTAGTGATCGTCCAGACGTGCTTGGAGATCGATGGATATGCGGGGTACTAGGTGCCTCCGGTTTCGTTCAGCCCCAGAACGGACTTGTAAATGGACTGTGTGTCTGACATTGGATTTTAGTCTGTGTGATTGATTTCTATTAAATATATATCTGTTTGGCGGCGGAGAATTTATTCTCTTGCTTAACGCCCTTCTCTGAGACGTACGAGCTCAGGGGTTATATATTGATGGATATCAAACGCATGGAGTGAATTGCCTGTGTGGCATGCCTAAGTGGCAATTGATCGAGGCTTCTGTTGAAAAGCAAAGTCTTGTGGTGATGATCGAAGCACGGCCTTTGTGGCGTAGCTTTGTGTAACGTTTACTTCGCGAGTTTCACACCCGGTATGAACCAAAAACGGGAGAGGACCTCAGGGAGGACATGCGTTTCTTTCTAGCTAGAAGCGGCGTCAGTGGTTTTACACGCCCTGACGAGTTTGACTTAAGTGGTTGTTGTTGTTGCGAGGCGCCTCGGATTGATCGGTCGTTCTCGAACCGATGGAGTCATTTAGTTGGCTCATTTACGCCCCATAGGGCGGAGAGACGTATTGTTCAGGCACTATAATCCACATCGGTGGACCGGCCCTGACGATCCAAGGGGCAGTTGCGGCTGTTCCGGAGACATGGGCTAGATTGTCTCGAATCGGTTGAGGACTATCTTTTGCCTCGGTTCATAGAAGGAAATCCAATTTCCAAATACGTGACTTTGCGGTTTTATTTGTAAACCTATATATGGCGACATGATATATGGTACCCATGCCGCCTATGATTGATACTTATGATTTGAAGTTGTTTTATACACTATGCACCTATAATAGTATCAAATGATTTGTTTTAAACGTATCAAGCATTCTTTGGCTGTTATTAGGGAAAACCCTATCCCCCGGCTTGCGTTGCATTGTGTGATAGGACCTGGGTCTTATAACAGCTTCATTTTTCTTTATTTAGCATTGCGCTGTTTGTTTTATGCACTGGTATTCTTGGGAGGAAACCCGTTCCGTGTTATACGGCGTGGTCCCTTGATTTACCTAACTTTTAAAATAAAGAATAATAACTGTTTTAGTTCTCACACCAGTCACATGACTGACCTGGAGTTTATTGTTTTAACCTAAACTCTGGGTGCCCTTATTTTGACACGGGCAGCTAGTAGTTTTGGTTTTGCAGATTTATATTCACAGGATCCTGGTTTACAGCTGGAACGATATCCGGAATGCTTTGTATCCGTATATCTTTTCTAGTTGTGTATTGTATTATTTTCCGCTGCGATGTATTTAAATGTAATTTAAATCTCTGATATTTCTGTGTAATATTCATTTGTTTATACTCTGTATATTCTTGTATTCTAATGCATTGTTGTAATATACAGTGAAATGTTCTTTTATATGCGTTCTGTTGTGGCTTGTTCTCAAACGATAGGGCGTTTCGAACGGCCTGGATCGGTTTAGCGACTGGTTCGGACCGAGCGAAATTCCTGCTCGTCACACCTGCTCAATAAATAAATATCTGCAAAACAAACTACTCGACTGCCCGTGTGGAAATAGGAGCACCTGAGTTTGCAAGTGAAACAAACTACGAGTCGATCATGAGACTACTATGATAAATCTTACTTAACTTATTTAATAATAAGGCTAATCACAGGACCACGCCGCTCAAGAGGAACGGGTTTACTCCATTGGATTGCCAGCGCATAAATAAAGTAAATCTTTTAAACAACGCAATGCTTTTCAGAAAAATGAAGCCATTATAAGGCTCATGTCCCATCACATAATGCAACGCAAGCCGGAGGATAGACTTTTACGTTATAATGGCCAAATATGCTTGATACGTATAAAATAAAATCATTTAATATTATTACTAGTGCCTAGTCAGTTTAAAACACTTTTCAATATATATGTATCAATCCTATATGGCATAGCTACCATATACTATGTCGTCATATACAGATTTACAATCAAATCCGTAATGTCATATTGGAAATTGGGTTTCCATCATGAGTCAAGGCAAGGGATGGTGTGACGGCCGACGAAATCCGGTAAGCTTTGCAACCATCCCTTCATCCCCCAAGCAGCAGGTAATACCCACCGCGGCTCACACTGGTCCCCCAATTCCTTGTTTTACGGCGACCCTCTCGAGTCTCGCGCCTACTGGCGAACCAATGCTCTAAACTGCGACATGTAGGGGTAAGAGTCTCCCGTTCGCCACCAAACCACGAAGCGAGAACCCCCTATCATGCGTACCCGGCCTACTCAGGGCCAGCAACAAGAACTGGTGATGGTATACTTCATCATCAGGACCATGTCCGGGCGACTAGAGTGTGACTCTATATCTATCTAATATATTAAAACTTCGAATATACGTTCATGACGCGTATATGCAAAACCTTTATATACTAGATTGTCCAAATTCAAAATAAATAAATATTCAAATACGTATAAAATGGTTTAAATTTCAAAACAAAATTGGTTTCATTTGAAAAATATACTCTTCACACTCGTTCTAGGATACTACTGATCCTATCTCTAACGAGTCATTCTAATTGGATACTACTAACCCAATATCTGATGAATTCTTCCGTACGGTTCCAATGTGTCTTGTTCTCGAGCTCTGTAAACCAAAGCTCTGATACCACTGTGAGAACCTTTTACTTCCCCGTGAAGGAAAGAGCGGATACTTTGAGAACAACACACAAATGAACGCAGATGGAAGAACATTTCATTGTTATTACAACAATTATATCAGATACAAGAATATACAGAGTATAAATGAATAAATTACATTCGACAAATATCAGAGATTACAATAAATTACATAGCAGCGGAAAATAATACAAAGCACAACTGAAGGTGATATACGGATACAGAGCTTTCCGGATATCATTCCAGCTGTAAACCAGGATCCTGTGAATATAAATCTGCAAAACCAAAACTACTAGCTGCCTGTGTCGAAAATAAGGGCACCCAGAGTTTAGGTTAAAACAATTAACTCCAGGTCAGTCATGTGATTGGTGTGAGAACTAAAACAGTTATTTAAAACTTTACTTTAAAAGAGAGTAATTCAAGGGACCACGCCGTATAACACGGAACGGGATTCCTCCCAAGAATACCAGTGCATAGAATAAACAACGCAATGCTTTTTTTGGAAAATGAAGCTATTATAAGACCCAGGTCCCATCACACAATGCAACGCAAGCCGGAGGATAGGGTTTTCCCTTATAATAGCCAAACATGCTTGGTACGTTTAAAACAAATCATTTGATACTATAATAAGTGTATAGTGTCAAAACATTTTCAATCATAAATATGAATCATAGACGGCATAGCATCCCATGCTACTATGTCGCCATACTAGGCTCTACAAATAAAGCCGAAATATCTCGTATTGGAAATTGGATTTCCGTCATGAGTCGAGGAAAGGGGCAAGCTCCTCTCCGCTTCGAGACACTCTAGCAAATGCCTCGGGACTACACACTCTGGGCAATCCTTGGATCTTCAGGGCCGGTCCTCTCTTACGTTTGAGGATTAATTATGCCTGAACACACGTTTCCCGGTCATTACAGACCTAAAATCGAGGCGCCTCATCCAACAACCATATAGGTGAAAAGTATATAAATGTCAGGGCTGGTAAGTCACTGACACCACCAAAGCTAGAAAGAAACGTCGTGCTCTCCCTGCAGTCCTTATCCCGTTTTTAACTCATACCGAGGTGTGAGGCTCGCGAATCCACGCTATACACAAAGCTGCCACGTAGGCTGTGCTTTGATCATCAACCACAAGACTTTGCTTTTCAACAGAAGCCTTGATCCATGCAACTCAGCATGCCACACAGGCAATTCATGCCATGCGATTGATATCTATCGATATATAACCTCTAAGCTCGTACGTCTCAGAGAAGGGCGTTAAGCAAGAGAATAAATTCTCCGCCGCCAAACAGATATATATTTAACATAAATCAATCAACACAGAATAAAATCCAATGTCAGACACACAATCCATTTACAAGTTCGTTCTGGGTCTGAACGAAACCGGAGGCACTTTCCTCGCATATCCATCGATCTCCAGGTACGTCTGGACGACCACTAACTATTTCCATCCTCTTGGGTGTACAGCCCAATCAGGATCATCAGTAATTATCCAAACGATGTGAAGATTTCCGGTCTTCAACCACCATCTTCATCTTCGACATATCGTCGAATCGGTTATTCAGAATGGGTATAAACCCGGACTTTCCGAACAACACGCGTATATTAAAAACAAATGTTACACAAACACAACATACGCCTCATTCCAATTCAGTAGCTACTAACCGTAAATCAACAAGAGAACAATTTCCCAAATATTGACCCCGAAGGCCAAAACCAACATCAGATCAATACCAGAAAACCATTCTTCTTAGCTAACCTACAGCTAGTTTCTAAATTTCATATTCTTAGGGAAAGGTTCCCATTAATTTTATCCAAGATAAATTCTTTGAATTTATTCTTTAATCTTCCTTTGGATGTCATTTCAAACCAAATTATGGTTTTCCAAACTAGTCGAGATTAGCGAACCACACCGAAGTAATTATTTATTTTATTTCCCAATCCCAACCTATTCATCCCATGAAGCAAAACTGGTAATACTCCATATCTAACACCACGGTGTTATCGGTAAAATTAATTACCATTTCACATTCAAATCCAATTAAAGATTTAACTATCGCTTTGGAGCAAAACTGGTGATACTCCATTCTCGCTCATTTTCCAAATTTGATAATTTAAATTATCAATTCACATTTCAATCGAATTGCGGATTCATTAAAACTCCTTTTACTGGGTTAAAGAACTAGTGTCATTTAAAACACAGTTCACGATAAACCCAAATCACATTCTATTTATTATCGGGTTAAAGAACAAGTGTTGTTTAATACATTGTTCACGATAAACCCACAAATCAATTCTATTTACAACCCATTTCAAATCTAATTTATTTATTTAAAAATAAACGGGTTTTAATTTTAGTTCAAAACTAGTTTATTTCGATAGAAATCTATTTTTATCTTTTCAAATATGGAGTTTTTCATCCTAATTTTTCCCAAATCATTTCTAATGATTTCACACAAATTATTGATATTTTTAATAATTTTATCAAGGCCCGTACAGTCGATTTCCATCAACGGCCATCGAACTGCGCTTATAGCGACCTTTTTCAAATTTGATTTGGACGTATCTCCAAATCCAACCGTTAGATTTCAAATTTCTACTATTCGTTAGAAACCTCTTTTCGATACGAACCCAACGGTTCCGGTTTTAGGAGAATCCGACGGTCGGATCTCCCGTAATGTCCGTTTGAAATAAATGGTCGAAATTCACGAACTGCTGCGGCGCGGTGCATTCTATTCAGGCCATTATATTATATATATATATAATATATATTTCGTCGATTTCTATTTAAAACGAATTTTATAAATCGTTTTAAATTCGTTTCAAAAACAATTTCAACTTCCATTTCAATTCAAATCAAAATTGAATTCTTCCTTATAAATTCGTTTTAAAATTCATTTCTATTCAATTCAAATTTGCTTTGTTTTCTATTTGAATCAAATTCATTTCGTTTTCTATTTGAATCAAATTCATTATATATTCAATTGAAATCAAATCTGTTATATATTCAATTCGAATTCAATTCGTTATATATTCAATTTGAATTCAATTCGTTTTCTATTCAATTTGAATTCAATTCGTTTTCTATTCAATTTAAATTCAATTCGTTTTCTATTCAATTTGAATTCAATTCGTTTTCTATTCAATTTAAATTTGTTTTAAATTCAAAAACCAAATATAATCGATATAAATATCGTTCACGTCAAAATAGCGCATCACTAATCAACACGGCTTTATATTCAACAAATGGATCTATATTTCTTTCAATACACAACTCTATATCTTTGTCAACACACGACTAATCTCAGCGAATGAGTACTGTCCACGTGTGACTATTTTTGTTATATAATATATTTTATGAAAATTAAGGGATCTATCGTTTGATTTAAAATTAGACTCCAACCGTAAACTAGTAAGAGAACAATTCCCTGAATATTAACCCCGAAGGCCGAAACCAACATCAGATCAATATCCAGGAGACCACTCATCTCATCTATTTTCCAGTTGATTTCTAATTCTATATATGGTAAAGATGTAAATTTTATTGTTAAGATATTCCGTTCAACACATGACTAATCTCAACGGATGAGTACAGTCAACACATGAACCTTTGTTTTATAATATTCTTTATCTTCTAAATTGGAATGAGGCCCAATCAATCACCATATAATGTAAATTATATGGATTTTCAAACATCACACGTATATAATAGCATTGAAAAATAATCAACCATCAACCAAAGTGCACTACACTGTATAAGCATCAAATATAGATATCTAACGCTTATAACAGCCTGTCAATCAATCGATCGACATATTGAACCAATCAGGATGAGTGAACTTCAAATTTCATCCCAACACCCGTGTAGGGTTTCAAACAATCAAACACAGATTTTATTTGTGCAGTTGGGCGATGTGTAAAATTTATCGTCCCAATCAATGTCCTTCAAATAGGTGTACATAAACAAACCGTCCGGTTTGTAAATGAATATTTATTTATTCACATTCACTATATTCATATTCACGTTAAAAATTATATTTTTAACGATAAAAAATTTTATTTCAACATATGAATTTCTATCCGGTTCATTCTTTAAATAAAATGATATTTTTATTTTTCTAACTTATTTTAGAAAATTTCGGCGGCATAACGGCACGATACTAGAAACGGGACAAGGCCTAGCCTTATCCCCGGTCTAGTGAAGGCCCACGCCATTCACACATCAATCAAATCCATTCCATTTCACCAAATAATTCAATTCAGACCAAATAATCTAACCAACCACACAACCAAACAATTAAACAAACAAGCCATCCATGGTCTGTGGATGACGGGTGTCGGGTGCTACTAAACACCGTCTGCATCCTAGTATATATATATAACTAGAAAAAGAAATTAAAGAGTGAGAAATTCTCACCGAAAGCTATCCCATCTTCACGACACTTCATTTATAGAAATCTTCGTCGTTCTCGCCTTTTTGTCATCTTCGTTGCCCGTAGCCACTACATACGTAAAAATCGAATTTTTACTTCGTTATTTAATATATAAAAATCGAATTTTTACTATGCTATTCAATATATAAAAATCGAATTTTTACTTCGCTATTCAATATATAAAAATCAAATTTTTACTTCGCTATTCAATATATAAAAATCGAATTTTTACTTCGCTATTCAATATATAAAAATCGAATTTTTACTTCGCTATTCAATATATAAAAATCGAATTTTTACTTCGCTATTCAATATATAAAAATCGAATTTTTACTTCGCTGTTCAATATATAAAAATCAAATTTTTACTTTGCTATGTATATAAAAATCCTATTTTTATAATCACACTATATGGATAAAATTTCTATTTTTACATTGCTACTATATAGATAAAAATTATATTTTTACCTTGTTATCCTCTATATAAAGATTCCGCCTTTTCAAATATAAAGATTTTGCCTTTTCAAATATAATGATTTCGCCTTTTCAAATATATCATTATAAAAATCACATTTTTATTTTTCTACACATATAAAGATGATATTTCTAATATTCCTATCATGTAAAAATTATATTTTTAATTCTCTACATAAACAAAAATCATATTTTTACATCTTCTATATAGTAAAGATTATATTTTTAATACTTTAAAAATATAAAAATCATATTTTTAACCCACTACATATGTAAAAATCACGCCTTATCCATTTAAAAAATATCGTCTTTTCTATTTTAAAAATATCGTCTTTTCTATTTTAAAAATATCGTCTTTTCTATTTTAAAAATTAAAAATCCCTCCTTTCTCTACTATGTATATATATTCTAAAACAATACTAATCTCAGTTTTAAAATCACATTAATTTCAGTATTAAAATCATGTAAAAATCAGTTTTTTTTAAAACCAAATAAATAAATAAAAACTTACTGTCGTTCGTAGGAGGAAGGGGCATCACCATTGGAGACAGGAGGGGGGAGGCGCAGGCGGAGGGGGGGCTCTCGCGCGGCGGCGCGGTTGCGGTGGCGGGCAGAGCAGGCGAAGGGGGGGGTCTGGGCGTTGCGGTCGAGGAAGAGCAAGGGGGAGGAGGAAGAAGAAGGGAGGGGGAAGAAGAGGAGGGGGCGGTAGGTGGTGGCTGCGCCGCCCTGGGCGCGGCGGCTCATCGGGGGGGGGGGGCATCGATCGCGCCCCCCCTTCCGTTATTTTTTTCCCCTGAGAAATCGATTAAATGATTTGGGGGGGGGGGGGCAGAGAGAAATAAGGGGGTGAGGAGAGAGTTATTTTATTTATTTATTTATTTAACTATTTTATCATGAAAAAGTTGACTTTTACATACGACCTCTAAACGAGGTCCACCGCCTGTCGTCCATAGCGTATTACCCCCATTCCGAACACAATGGGATATGTATCGTAAGCTGATTCGACTGTTTCTATCAGTTTCCTTTAAAATCAATATATAACTCTATATATTGAATTTGAACGCGCATTTCAATTTACTGGGGTCACATACTAACTCGAAAAATCCCCGAAAAATATTTTCTAGCTTCGTATTGACGATACGGTCCTAACAAAACTAGTTTCGTCGACATATGAGACCGTTGGAAAAATGGTCATTTTCCAGTCGATTAAAATCAACTCAAACTGGTCAAACGCGTTTTCCTTTACCACGCTCACATATTGATTCGAAAAATTATGAAATTTGGAATCTAGCAAAAATTTGACATCACGGACCCAACAAAAGTGGTTTCGTCGAAATCCGAGGTCGTTTGCAAAATGTCCATTTTTAAGGGCCTGAATCCATAGCGACTATTCAGAATTTTCAACTGGACACATCTTTTGATCCCCGCTATGAAATTTTGATTTTTCGGATTCGTTGGAAAGATATCATCAATTAGATCCTAATGTTTTTGGTTTCGCTAAAATCCGGATTGTTTTGCACCCGGTATGTTCAATTGAAGTTTGAAATCGAATTATCGAACTACCGCGCCATTTTCAATTTTATTTATAATTATATATAAATATTTATATTCTAACGACGACGTATATAATATATACGTTCTAAATATATTCAAAATAAATTTTCCCGTCGATACTCTTTAAAATAATTCATTTTAAATGTTCAAAATTCGCTAAAATTGCCAAAATAAAAATTTTAAACTGGCTCAGAATTTCCGGGTTATTACAGATGGTCTCCTTACTGATCCGAGACACTCTGACAAATGCCTCAGAGCTCAGACGCTGACGAACCCTTGGATCCTCCAGGGCCCGTGCACACATATTTTAGTGGATTGGTTATTCCTGAACACACGTTTTCCAGTCCTACCGGACCTATCACTCGGCCAGTAGCGACTAATATATCGAGGTATCTCGCAATCCATCATCCACATAAGTAAAAATGTCTAGGCTCCATACCATGACACGACTCCTAGCTAGATAGAAACGCATGCACTCCTTGGGTCCCTTATCCCGTTTCTAACTCATACTGGGGTGTGAGGCTTGTGAATTAATGTTACACACAAAGCTATGCTAATTAAAGCTTTGCTTTGACTATTAACCACAAGGCTCTGCTTTTCAACAAAAGCCTTGACCAATTGCGTCTTGGCATGCCACATTGACAATCCATGCCATGTGACTGATGTCTATCAATATATAAACTCTAAGGTCGTACGTCTTAGAGAAGGGTGTTAAGCAAGAGAATAAATTCTCTGCCACCAAACATATATATATTTAATAGAAATCAATTAACACAGAAAGAAATCCAATGTTAGATACACATCCATTTACAAGTCCGTTCTGGGTCTGAACGAAACCGGAGACGCCTTATTCCTCATTCCATATGTCCAATACGGAAGAGAGGTCCTCGCATATCCGGACAATCAACAAGTACGTACAAACAACTACCACTTTAACCCTTTCCTGGGAGCTAACCAATACAGGGCATCAATAGTCATCCATTCGATGTGAAGATCGCCAGTCTTCAACCACCATCTTTAATGTCTTCGACTTTTAGTCATCGTATAATTATTTGGAATGAGATTTAACTTGGCCTTTCCAAGTAATCCTCATATATATATATATACACATATATATATATATATATATTTCAAATTATTTCTTTCTTTGGTTAAATTTAATTCAATTCTATAGACTAATGTCAAATAAATCTAACCGTCCATATTACCTTATAAACCAAGGGAAATTGGTTTATTTTCATTCCATATCGTTTATAATATTTTATAACGATTTTTCGCTATTTTTATTTACATAAAAATAGCCCATTTAATTCGAACAATGTTTCACGTCATTACGCGGCTCTGGCTCTGGTTTTATTAAGATTTGAATCACACATTTCTCGAAATCTAACCATTGGATGTTAACCAAATTAATATCGTTGGAAAGATCTTTCTAAAGTGAGCCCAATGGTTCCATTTTTGGGAAAATGCGATGGTCCGATCTCTCGGTATAATCGTTTAAAGTAACGATTCCAAAACATGAACTACCGCGCGTGATTTGTTTTATTTTAATTTATATTTACATATATATATATATATATATATATATATATATATATATAATTTGTTCGACGATTTCGACTCCATTCATTCTATTACATGTAAATTTTGTACTACTCACGTTCATGTTAAAAATTATATTTTTAACAAACAAACATATATTTCAAGACATGAATTTTTTTGGATAATTCCTATTTATGTTAAAAATTGTATTTTTAACATATAAACATATATTTCAAGACGTGACTATTTAATTCACTTCATTAACATCTTAAAAAAAATATTTTTATCTAACCAAAATATTTTAACATTTGATTCTTTTATACTTCTTCACTAATATGTTAAAGACGATGTTTTTATCTAACAAAACATTTTTAAAATATGATTCTTTTATTTTAACTTAATATGATAAAAATGACATTTTTAATGACAAACATGTTTTAACATATAATTCTTTTTAACTTCACTAACATGTTAAAAATGACGTTATTTTAATGAATCAATACATGTTTAACAGATGATTTTTTTTTCTAACTTCTCTAACATGTAAATTGCATTATTTTAATGAATCAATACATGTTTAACAAATGAACATTTTTCTAACTTCTCTAACATGTAAATAACATTATTTTAATGAATCAATACATCTTTAACAAATGAACATTTTTCTAACTTTTCTAATATGTAAGTATCGTTATTTTAATGAATCAATACATGTTTAACAAATGAACATTTTTCTAACTTCTCTAACATGTAAATAATGTTATTTTAATGTGTCAATACATGTCCAACAAATGAACATTTTTCTAACTTCTCTAACATGTAAATAACATTATTTTAATAAATCAATACATGTTTAACAAATGAACAATTTTCTAACTCCTCTAACATGTAAATAACATTATTTTAATGAATCAATACTTTTTTAACCAATGAACATTTTTCTAACTTCTCTAACATGTAAATAACATTATTTTAATGAATCAATACATGTTTAACAAATGAATATTTTTCTAACTTCTCTACCATGTAAATGATAATGTTTTAATTTAGCAAAATCTCTTTAATGAATCAAACATACAGTAAAAAATATAATTTTTATTGTCCAATTTTTTTTATTTAAAACATGATTCTTTTTAATGAATCAATAATACAATAAAATGTAATTTTTGTTGTCCAATCTTTTTATTTAAAACATGATTCTTTTTAATGAGTCAATAATACAATAAAAATATAATTTTATTGTCCAATCTTTTTATTTACTACACAATTCAATCCAACAATTCATCGTAAACACAATCAATCAATTCCACTTTCATACAACACATACATGAATTTTATATAGCGCATATATATTAATTTATCATCGAAACCACAACCAATTTTATTTGAAATTTAGAAATCTCACCGATGGTTTCCACTCTACCCAAAACTGAGACGAGCTCCAAATCAATCCAAATTAGTTTGTTGCGAAGCTCTCGTTATTACGGTTCCAACGGATCCTGTTTCACTGAATTCCGAGTTCATACGAAAAAGTTATGCTTTTTACAAAATTCATGTACAGACACATATGTATATATAATTAACATAGGTAATTAATTAAATCCTTAACTTTAATCATTCCACTTGTGATAACCCGTAACTTACCTGGTAAGGAAAGCACGAATTTCTTTGAGGACAACACACATTAGAACGCAAACAGAAGAACATTTCATTGTTTATTACAACAATTCCATCAGATACAAGAATATACAGAGTATGAATAAACAAAATACATTCGATAAATATCAGAGATTTAAATTACATTTAAATACACAGTAGCGGAAAAATAATACAAAGCACAACTGAAAGAAATACATGGATACAGAGCTTTCCGAGTATCGTTCCAGCTGTAGACCAGGATCCTGTGAATATAAATTTGCAAAACCAAAACTACTAGCTGCCCGTGTCGAAAATAAGGGCACCCAGAGTTTAGGTTAAAACAATAAACTCCAGGTCATTCATGTGACTGGTGTAAGAACTAAAACATTATTAAAAACTTTACTTTAAAAGAGAGTAATTCAAGGGACCACGCCGTATAACACGGAACGGGTTTCCTCCTAAGAATACCAGTGCATAGAATAAACAACGCAATGCTTTTTGGGAAAATGAAGCTATTATAAGACCCAGGTCCCATCACACAATGCAACGCAAGCCGAAGGATAGGGTTTTCCCTTATAATAGCCAAACATGCTTGGTACGTTTAAAACAAATCATTTGATACTATTATAAGTGTATAATGTCAAAACAATTTCAATCATAAATATCAATCATAGACGGCATGGGTACCATATATCATGTCTCCATACTAGGCTCTACAAATAAAACCGAAATATCTTGTATTGGAAATTGGATTTCCATCATGAGTCGAGGCAGGGGCAAGCTCCTCTCCGCTTCGAGACATTCTAGCAAATGCCTCAGGACTACACACTCTGGGTAACCCTTGGATCTTCAGGGCCGGTCCTCTCTTACGTTTGAGGATTAATTATTCCTAAACACACGTTTCCCGGTCCTAACAGACCTAAAATCGAGGCGCCTCGCATTCCAACAACCACATAGGTAAAATTAATATAAATGTCAGCAGTTTAAGCACTGACACCACCACTAGCTAGAAAGAAACGTTGTGCTCTCCCTGCAGTCACTATCCCGTTTTGACTCATACCGAGTTGTGAGGCTCGCGAATTCATGCTATACACAAAGCTGCGCCACACAGGCCGTGCTTTGATCATCAACCACAAGACTTTGCTTTTCAACAGAAGCCTGGATCATCTGCCACTTAGGCATGCCACACAGGCAATTCACTCCTTGCGACTGATGTCCATCGATATACAACCTCTGAGCTCGTACGTCTCAGAGAAGGGCGTTAAGCAAGAGAATAAATTCTCCGCCGCCAAACAGATGTATATTTAATAGAGATCAATCAACACAGAAAAAAATTCAATGTCGGACACACAGTCCATTTACAAATTCGTTCTGGGTCTGAACGAAACCGGAGGCACTTTCCTCGCATATCCATCGATCTCCAAGTACGTCTGGATGATCACCAACCGATTCCCTCATCTTGGGTGTACAACCCAATCAAGATCATCAGTAATCACCCAAACGATGTGAAGACTTCCGGTCTTCAACCACCGTCTTCCTCTTCGACATATCGTCGAACCGGTTATTCAGAATGGGTATAAACCCGGCCTTTCCGAATAACCCGCGTATATAATAAACAAATGTTACACAAACACAACACACGCCTCATTCCAATTCATAATATTCTTTTATTCAAATTTTCACATTCTTAGGGAAAGGTTCCCATTAATTTTATCAAAGATAAATTCTTCTTAATTTATTTTTTATTCTTCCTTTGGATATCATTTCAAACCATGTTAAGGTTTCCCAAACTAGTCGGGATTAGCGAACCACACTGAAGTAATTATTTATTTTATTTCCCAATCCCAACCTATTCATCCCATGGAGCAAAACTGGTAATACTCCATATCGAACACCGTGGTGTTATCGGTAAAATTAATTACCATTTCACGTTCAAATCTAATTAAAGATTTAACTATCGCTTTGGAGCAAAACAGGTGATACTCCATTCTCGATCACTTTCCAAATTTGATAATTTAAATTATCAATTCACATTTCAATCTAATTACAGATTCATTAAAACTCCACTTAGTTTTAATCTTCTCAAAAATAAATATCCTATCTTTAATTGGGTTAAAGAACCAATGTCAACTAATACACGATTCACGATAAACCCAAAATCACATTCAAATTCAATTCCAATCAAATATTATTTAATTGGTACACTTCATTAAATCTAAATAGAAAGATTTAATCTTTTCTCAACTGGGTTCAAGGACAGTGTTAATGAAGACACCATTCACGACAAACCCAAATCACATTTGATATTAAATACAAGGCTCTGAATAGAAAATATATCGGCTTATATTCAATATCAAATTCTACGACCAACAAATATCGTATTGGAAATAACGATATAAATATATCTTTCAAATTTCCATAACCATATCTGTATAATCACGAAATCCAACATCGAAATATTCCGAAGATAATTTCGATTCAAATCCATTCCAATTCGTATATTGGAAATTCTGATTATTTTCAAAACCACTTCAAATCCACTTTATTTATTTATTTAAAAATAATTGGATTCTAATTCCAGTTCAAAACTAGTTCATTTCGATAAAATCTATTTTTATCCTTTCAAATGTGGAATTTCTCATCCAGTTCTTTCCAATTCATATATTATGATTTTACACAAATTACTAATATTTTTAATAATTTTATCAAGGCCCGTACAGTCGATTTCCATCAACGACCATCGAACTGCACTTACAGCGGCCTTTTCCAAATTTGATTTGGACATAATTCCAAATCCAACCATTAGATTTTAGATTTATAATATTCATTGGAAAGCCCTTTTCGATACAAACACAATGGTTCCAGATTCTGGAGAATTCGACGGTCGGATCTCCTGTAATGTCCATTCGAAGTCAATGGTCGAAATTCACGAACTGCCGCGGCGCGGCGCGTTCTATTCAGGCCATTTTACATATAATATATATATATATATATATATTATATATTGTCGATTTCCTTTTAAAACGTATTTTATAAATCGTTTTAAATTCGTTTTCGAAACGATTTCAACTTCATATTCAATTTCGAATCAAAATTGAATATTCCACATCATCGATATACAAATGACAATATTTTCAAAATGTTATATTTTGTAATCACTTCCTTTTCTATAATCATTATAAAAACGAATATAATCGATATAAATATCGTTCGCGTTAAAATAGCGCATCTCTAATCAACACGGCTTTATATTTTTCAATAACTTCGTTATTCTATTCAACAAATGAATATTTATTCTATTCAACACATGAATCTATATTTCTTTCAACACATGACTATTCTCAACACATGACTATTTTTGTTATTTAATATATTTTATAAATTTATGATTTCTATCATTTAATTTTATATCAAACTCTAACCGTAAATTAGCAAGAGAGCAATTCCTTAAATATTAACACCCAAGGCCGAAACCAACATCAAATCAATATCCAGGAGACCACTCATCTTATCTATTTTCCAATTAGTTTATAATTTTATATATGATAAAGATGTAAATTTTATTGCTAAAATATTTCGTTCAACATATGATAAGTTTCAACACATGAATATTCTCAACACATGAGCATCGTCAACACATGACTATCTATTCTATTCAACACATGAATCTTTATATAATAATATTCTTTATTTTTCCCAATTTGGAATGAGGCCCAATCAATTACCATATAATGTTAATTACATGGATTCCATACAACACATGTATATAATAGCAATGATAAATAATCAACCATCATCCAAAGTGCACCACACAACTGCATAAGCATTAAATATAACTAATTAACGCTTACACAGTCTGTCAATCAAACGATTGACATACCACTAAACAATTGGGATTAGTGTACATCAAATATCATCCTAACACCCATGTGGGGTTTCAATCCACAAACACTGAATATTATTTGTGCAGTTAGGCGACGTGTAAAATTTACCGTCCTAACCAATATCCTTCAAATAGATGTACATAAACAAATCGTCTGATTTGTAAATGAATATTTTATTTTATTCACATACACGTTATAAATTATATTTTTATTTCACACATGTATGTTTTATTATCCACTTCACATTAACATCACAAACAAACTTCACAACACATCAAACAAGCATACAAGTCGTCCATGGTCTGTGGACGACGGGTGTCGGGTGCTGCTAAGCACCGTCTGCATCCTAGTATATATTTTTAACTAGAAAACACGATTTAAAGTGAGAAGTTCTCACCGACTAGCAAAACCAAATGCCACGACTCTTCTTATGTAGAAATCTTCGGCGTGCTCGCCTTTCGTCCATTTCGCCATCCGTAGCCACTACATATATAAAAATCACATTTTTATATTGTTGCTATGTATATAAAAATCACATTTTTACACCGCTACTATATAGGTAAAAATTCTATTTTTACACCGCTACTGTATAGATAAAAATTCTATTTTTATACCGCTACTGTATAGATAAAAATTCTATTTTTATAACGGTGTTCATATAATAAAGATCACATTTTTATCACGCTATCCTCTAAATAAAAATTGTATTTTTATATCTCTCTTCTTCCAATAAAGATTATATTTTTATAACGCTCCTTTCTATATAAAAATTATATTTTTATATCTACTTCTAATATAAAGATCAAATTTTTATATCATCGCTATAAAAATCACATTTTTATTTCAATATACATATAATAAAAATCAGATTTTTATTTCGCTACATATATAAAGATCAAATTTTTACTATTTATATAATATAAAAATTGTATTTTTACCTTGCTACTTCTATAAAGATCACATCTTTATTACTCTACATTATATAAAATCATATTTTTATTATCGCTGCTCTATAGAAATTATATTTTTAACTTCATACATACATAATAAAATTCCTTTTTCTATTCTAAAATCATTACTATAAAAATTCTATCTTTACATCTCTAAAAATTACGTCTTTACTTCACTAAAAATCACGTCTTTACTTCACTAAAAATCACGTTTTTACTTCACTTAAAAATCATGTTTTTACTTCACTAAAAATCACTTCTTTAATCAAGGAAATAAATAATGCAATGAAAAAGAATAAAAACTCACATTTTAGTTGAAGGAGGCGGGTTTCCGGGTGTGAACAGTGGAGGAGGAGGCTCGGGGGAGGGGTTGGAAGCGGTGCAGTCGATTGCAGGGCGGGTGTCTTCGTGGTGGTGGGCTGAACGAGGTAGGCGGCTGCTTAGTGGATGAGGGCTTGGGGGAATCGCGGTTTTGAGGGCTGGGTGCTCGACCGAGGCGAGAGGGTGAGATCGAGCGTTGGGGGGCGCCTTGGTGGAGGCGATGGCGGCGGAAAGGGGGGCGGCGGCGGCTGTGGATCCCGATACGTTTCCCCTTTTTTCTTTCTTTTTTCCTAGTTGAATTCAAAATGAACGGGGGCGGGGAGGCCTGAGAGGGTATAGAAGATGAAGGGAGATTTTTTTTTAAATTTAATTATTTAATTTCAAAAGGCAACTTTTTATTTCGACCTCAAAATCGAACCCACCGACTATCGTCCATAGCTAATTACCCCCATTCCGAACACAATGTGATATGTATTGTAGGCTGATTCGATCGTTTCGATCAGTTTTCGTCAAAATCAAAATATAACTCTATATATTGAATTTGAATGCGCATTTCAATTTATTGGGGCCATGTATGAACTCTAAAAATTCCCAAAAAATATTTTCTACCTTCGTATTGACGATACGAGCCTAACAAAAGTAATTTCGTCAAATTATGAGACCGACTGAAAAATGGCCATTTTCCAGTCGATTAAAATCAACTGAAACTGGTCAAACACGTTTTCCTTTGCCACGCTCACATATTGATTCGAAAAATTATGAATTTTGAAACCTAGCAATAAATTGACATCACGGATCCAACAAAAGTGGTTTCGAAAACCGAGGTCGTTTGCAAAATTTCCATTTTTAAGGGCCAGAATTCCATAGCGACTATTCTGAATTTTCAACTGGACATAACTTTTGATTTCGGATTCGTTGGAAAGATATTCTCAAATAGATTCTAATAATTTTGGTTTCGCTAAAATCCGGTCTATTTTGCACCCGGTACATTCATTTGAATTTTGAAATCGAATTTTCAAACTACCACGCCATTTTCAATTCTTTTTATAATTAAAATAAAATATTTATATTCTAACGACGACCTATATAAATATATACGTTCGAATTCTATTCAAAATAAATTTATTGTCGTATTACTTAAAATAATTCATTTTAAATATTCAAAATTCATCAAAATTGGCTTAGAATTTCCAGGTTATTACAGTCCCCCCCACTTAAAACTTTTCGTCCCCGAAAAGGAACAAAGCTGAAAGTTGTTTAACTAATTAACTCAACTTCCATTATTTTAATTACGGCTTAAGTTCTTCAACTTTTCAGTTTCTAAGAAATTTTCAAATTCTTCAAAAATTTGGCTAACACCCTAAATTTTCGAAAAATTCCGCCATAACCTCCCCTGCACCGGGGACTTCGGGATATTTCAAATAGCCTCCCATGGCCCTCATCAGTCCAAAAAAAAAAAGAAAGCAGCCAATCGGCTCATAAAATCATCCAAACCCAATAAATTTGTAAACATGTACCTATTTGTCGGACAAACAATTTTATTCTTCTGCTTTAGCCTCCTTGCTATGACCTGTTCAATGTAAGCACATATATAAGCATGCAATTTCAAACAATTTTCAATACATTTCAATATTTGATTCCATTAGGCTAAACGGTTCAAAATTTCAACAAATCAAAACAATAATCATACAACACAACCATCAATCAATTAGTGAATTACCGTTTCAAAATCCTAATTTGTTATATGTACAGAAAATCATGTTTTTGATGCCAAATCACAACAATAAATCTATCTAGTTTTGGTTCTCACACCAGTCTAATGGAAATATATAGATATCACACCTTCGAAACACGAACATAAGTACTGATGATGTGACTACATCATCAGAATCATCCCCGGGTGTCTAGAATGTGATTATATATCTATCCAGTATATTAAAACTTCGAGTATACGTTCATGACGCGTATATGCAAAATCTTTATATACTAGATTGTCTAAATTTAATACAAATAAAATATTCACATACGTATACTTAGATATAAATTTTTAAAACAAAGTTTGTTTTCATTTGAAAAATATACTCTTCACACCCGTTCCAGGACTACTAATCCTATCTCTAACGAGTCATTCTAATGGGATATTACTAATCAATATCTGATGAATTCTTTCTTTTCGTTCTAATGTGTCTTGTTCTCGAGCTTTGTAAACCAAAGCTCTGATACCACTGTGATAACCCGTAACTTCCCCAGTAAGGAAAGCACGAATTGCTTTGAGGACAACACACATCGGAACGCAAACAGAAGAACACTTCATTGTTTATTACAACAATTCAATCAGATACAAGAATATACAGAGTATGAATAAACAAAATACATTCGATAAATATCAGAGATTTAAATTACATTTAAATACACAGCAGCAGAAAAATAATACAAAGCATAACTGAAAGAAATACACGGATATAGAGCTTTCCGAGTATCGTTCCAGCTGTAGACCAGGATCCTGTGAATATAAATATGCAAAACCAAAACTACTAGTTGTCCGTGTCGAAAATAAGGGCACCCAGAGTTTAAGTTAAAATAATAAACTCCAGGTCAGTCATGTGACTGGTGTGAGAATTAAAATAGTTATTAAAAACTTTACTTTAAAATAGAGTAATTCAAGGGACCACGCCGTATAACATGGAACCGGTTTCCTCCCAAGAATACCAGTGCATAGTATAAACAATGCAATGCTTTTTGGGAAAATGAAGCTATTATAAGACCCAGGTCCCATCACACAATGCAACGCAAGCCGGAGGATAGGGTTTTCCCTTATAATAGCTAAACATGCTTGGTACGGTTAAAACAAATAATTTGATACTATTATAAGTGTATAGTGTTGTAACGATCTAGGGTTTCCGGCCCCGAAAATCGACATAAATACCTTTACCGTAACTCATGCTGACCCTCCAAGCACCAAAAACACTGGATAGTTATTAGAAAGAAATTAGAGGGTGAGATAAGAAAGAAAGAAATATTAGAATAGAAGAAGAAGAAACAACACAACACAGAGTCTCACATCGCAGTGGAACAAAATATAATACAGAAATAAATCTTTATTGAGAGCTTTTAAAAATACTTACAGTATCAGAGTACATCATACAATGGAACAGTTATAATAGCCTGTTCCCATATATAACACACAGCGGAATAGTAGCTATATAATATCATACGTCTGAACATCTCCAGCTCATCTCTGGACTTCACAGCATTCGATAACCTGAACATGTACACCCCGGGTTAACCCAAGCATTTACAAAACACCGGGTCAGTCCGGTGAACCAGAGTGAGATAAACTCGCACAGTATTAAGGGTAAATCATCCAATCATGATTTTAAAGTTCAAAATCTTTTCAAAAGAAAAGGATAATCATAAGACCAAATCCACACATAAACACGGACAGTTTTTACCTTACGATAACCCAAAACAGTTTTGAAATCAATATCTTGTCTGATATTATAATAATGTCTAAATACAAGTAAATAGAAATTTAGTAGAACGCTTGCATCTCACACTCTACATATATAGTATACAATCAAAAACCGCAGGCACTTATTGGAGATTGGATTCCGACTATGACAAGGTATGGGACCACCTTCCGATAGTGTATCTCTAGAGGCGAATACACTGGGTTCAACAAGAACGTCTTGCAACCCGGCCCTCACATGACTGACCACTCATTTCGCTTGAGTGTATCGAATGTATATCACCGACGATTGGGATCAGCAACCGTCTCCCGAAAAGGGACAGCATCGAAATATAGATTTAAGAACAAATAGGAATTTCTCTAAATAAGTGATTATACACCCTAATGGGAGCGACGCACATAGCCATGCTGCCTGCCCGATTTTTGTCATTTCACGGTTGATGAGGCTTGAGTTTAGATTTTATTTTTGAACATATGACCACCATTCACTTTGAATGTCACATCGTCAGATCCGTCAGATATCACTAATTGACATCCACAAAAATACTCTAGTTGGAAGCTAAGAGAACGACGATTCTCCGCCAACAACTATAGCACGTTTGAAGAAATCAACGTACGTGACCCTTTGGAAATACTCTGTCAGACACTCGTCCATACAAGTCATCCAGGAACAGGATGAACCGAAGGCACTCTCCTACTGCATCCAATACAGGAATCACCCCATGGATCAGTAGCGAGAAGTCCTTGCAATCCGTAGATTCCAACCACGACAGAATCACAGCTTATCTCTACTTGCCAGGCAAAGAATATTAGTGGTTCTCCCGTTTATGAAAATACACGGTCTTTAATGCTCCATCTCGACCACCTTCTGATATCTTCACGTATTTGTTGGTCGGAATGGTTTTCGAACATAAATTCGATCCCGGTCTTTCCATACCAACAATCGTATTAGGCAGATTTGATAGTCGATGATTTAACTATCAAAATAAATAGTGTTTCAATCATGACACTCCAATGAGTTCACTAGTTCAGTATTCAACATCACATGGCCTTTTTATTTAAACAAACTAATTCACTTCTGTTTAATAAAAACCTCCAACTCTTTTAATCTTTTAAAAATACGTTATTTGAATTCTTAAAACAAATATACAAATGTCCTCAAAACCTTTTCTTTATAATACTTTGGAAAAATAACCATATTCAATTTCCACTGAATTCTACTTTCAAAACATTTATTACATCATCCTTTATTATTTAATCTTGATGAAACCCATTCAACTTACTATTCGTAACCAGTGGTACGTAATATCTTATATCCCATTCTCGAAAACAATAACAATATTGATTAGTATTGAATAAATTAAACTTTACATTTCCTTTAATAAGGGTCTCTCATTATATATACTCCAAAATTTTCTCAAGCGTTGCATTATTTCAATAATGAACTATCACTACCCTCCTTTACGATTACCAACTAATATCATCTTCAGATAATCCCGATGTTGTTCAAGTTGGGGTATTCTAATTACCTCTAAAACCTTGATCAACAATGTTCTTATCCTCAGATGAATATAAGTTGTAATCAAACCAATATACCATTCCAGTTTCAAAACAAATTCTATTATAAATCATATTCGGTTATACCACCCTACAATTCAATCTTTAACCAAATTTGCTATTACCAATCTCCATTCAAATCTATTCACCCATTCCCTGCTTTGGAAAACTCATTCCACTTTCCCCTTTTTAATTGATCTCATTTTCAAGTAACGTTAATTTAATATTAACGTTCTTACACTTTAAATCCCATTTATATAAATCCTGGTTTATTATAAAACCTTTTATCTTATTTTCCTCTAACCTACTTCAAAGAATTAAGTGACATTTAAATTAAAGTTATCACCTTCACTTAAAAATTCTCTTAAAAAAAACCTTATTTAAATTTAAGCAATATTCATTAACTAATTTAATCAAATCATATCAATTTGATAATCAATCCTAATGGTCGATTTTATTCACTCCAAACTCGATTATCCCATTAACCCATTCCAATTAATCCACACTTTAAATTAATTAAAAATATAATTAATTTGAATAAATCCGTTAATTTTTTCTTTACACAACAATTATCAAAGTTTAACCACTTGGTTCATTTCTTATCCTTGTAAATCTGATTAATATCAGAATTAACTTTATAAAATAACTTAATAATAAATCAAAGTCTTTAATAAATAAAATATTTATTTATTCTCTTTAATAACTTTCATTTAAAATAATATACTTCAAAATCTAACTCTAGTTATAAAATAATTTTTTATAACTTCATCTCTATCGATTCACCTGACAGTGAATCGATATTTGTAAAGCGATTGATTTTATAGGCCATACGCTGCCAAATACCCAACCAATACCACTGACTGGTTTAAACAAAACACAGGTTGACTTTTCAGTAAATAATCACAAACCAAATCAATTACCAATCATGACAGTTCATATATGATAATATGAAAATAAATAACATATTTAAGGAATCCGGTTGGATTCCTCCAACCCGTTCTTCCCTGTATTCAAAACGGTCATCACAAACCAGATCATTCAGCTTTATTTAACTGATATCAATAAACAATGGCCATTTAACATCACTCAAAGGAAATGCAAACAATTCAACAATTTAAACACGTTTATAAATAAACGTGACCAACAAGGTGAGTTACCTTTATTGGAACAAATCGTTAAAAACAACGATTTGGGTATTTTATTGAAATTAAACACAGTTTAATTTCATTAGTTAAATCAACCAATAATTATATAACTAGCAAACATTCAACCATTTGAAAACAGAGCACACAAGAATAAAAACCCAATTTATATAAAAAAATATAAATGGGAAACTGAGTGAGTTTAACTCACTTTGAATTCTGTCCGTCGTCAAATTAAATTAACTTTTAATTTAACTGAAAACCTCAGTTGTTTCCACTCTGTCCAATCCAGCTTTAAAACATTACGCTGGTCGGTGCGAATGTGACATCACTTGTTTTATTCAATACCGTCGCTGCATGATGTAGTCAAATTTTTAATATGGCATGCAACAATTAAAATTAATTAAACTTAAAAAAATATTTAAATCCCAAACTTTACTTTGCTTCTAAAGGAAATCTCGATTTGGAATGTTTCATTGCATAATGACTGACCACATTATAAACCGGTTACACACAATAACCTTTAGTTACACCTACCCAGTTCACCTTCATGATGCAAGTAGCTCTACGTTAATTACGTATTAAAATATATTGGTCATGTTAACATTTTAATTGGCCACAATCTAACATACCTTAGTCCACTGTCAAGACACTTTAGCTAGGCACAATTTAAATAATTTATTAAATTCTTAACTACATTTTAATTAAGGAAATAAAACTATACATTTATTATAAAATGTTGGTTTAATTACATGTGTTACCGAGAGAATAAGGCCGCTGCCTCACTGCCCTGTTCACTTTTTATGCCATATTGTTCTTCGTTTCATTTGACATTTTTTTCCACATCAAACTTAACTGGCATGAACAGGAGTTTGTTCTCCAAATTTCGAACTATAGGCCTTCTTTCCATTCATGGTTTTCTGCAGTTCTTCGGTATTCTCCATTTCCATTTTGTTATACCCTGATTGCTCCAACCATCCCTTCGTGTTGCTCAAACCCCACATCCAACTGTTCGGTTCCCTTTTGAAATGTACCTGCTACCACAAAATGAAGCCTCTATCCCTTCTTATTCTCTCTCCCCACGTCCCCTACATTTCCCCTTTGTTCTTCGTTCCAGACTTGAACAACTTACACCGCCATCCCTTTATAAACCAGTCCTTTCGGATGCCTCCTACCACCATGTCATGCCACTCAGTCCTTCTGTTTGCCCCCAGGACCCTCGAACTTCTTCGGCTTCTCGAGCCTACCACCGTCGCCCTGGACTATTAAAGGCCATCACCACCGACCAAATGCACAAGCTCGATGAGCTCTACGATAATGGTGTTGAAGATTATGGTTTGATTTGGGTGAATCGTGAGAGAATGGTCATCAAATTATGTTCGTTCTTTATTGGGGAAGTGGCGGCTCGTTAGGAATTAGGGTTTGGGCTATTATGAAGGGTATATATAGTGTGGCATTATTTTATAATAATATTATATAAAACTTACGCGTAAAATAGTTAATTAAAACCACTACAAATGATTTCTGTATACTGATAAAAAGGCTAATCTTGATGTAAAAAGGTATTCCGGACCTAATGGGACAAATTTCGTCGAATTCCAACATCGTATGAAAAAAATTCTTTTATAAAACCAGAAATAAACACGCATTTAATTTTTGCATGGTCACTAGATAACCCCAATCAACTCAAAACCTTGAAATCCCACAATAATTTGTTGATACAAACCCAACGACACTAGTTTCGTCGCATTATGAGGCCGTTTCCCCGGTAGGCTATTTTTACCGCGTACCGCAATGCTCTTTTTAACGCCAAATTATCCGGTCTATAAAAATAACAAACTATATACCTATCCTGACTCTAAATGACGCTACGAACTCAACGGGATTGGTTTCATGGCCTAATTCGATCGTCTGCTCAAGTTGTGCCCAAATACCCCTTTATTTCTTAAAATACACGCTATAGAAAATGAACGGGCGTTTATGGCTACCATGGCCACATACGACATCGGTTTTCCCCGCAGTTCAACACCGTACAATACTTTAATGTTACGTCCCAATGAAACTGATTTCGTTGAAATCTGAGTCCGTTTGCAAAATGGCCATTTTAAAGGCCGATATTTTAATAACGATTTCCACAGCGTTTTTTTCCAAAATTTTATTTAGCCATAACTCGCAATCTATAACACGGAATCTGGATTTTTTCTCTTTTATATGAAAATTATCGTCAATACGGTTCCAACGTTTCTTGTTTCACAGAAATCCGACTTATATCAAATCATGTATTCTCAGTTGAAGTTCAAAACCAAATATTACGAACTACCGCGCCATTTCGAGCTCGTTTTATATTATAAATAAATTAAAGTTAAAATTTCACTATATAAACGAATATATATAATTTAAATTCATTTAAAATCCCAAATAAATATTTAAAATAATAAATTAAATTAAATATTTGACTGCCAAAAACATGGGTCGTTACAAGTGTCAAAACAAAATCAATCATATATCAATCATAGACGGCATGGGTACCATATATCATGTTGCCATACTAGGCTCTACAAATAAAACCGAAATATCTCGTATTGGTAATTGGATTTCCATCATGAGTCGAGGCAAGGGGTAAGCTCCTCTCCGCTTCGAGACACTCTAGCAAATGCCTCAGGACTACACACTCTGGGTAACCCTTGGATCTTCAGGGTCGGTCCTCTCTTACGTTTGAGGATTAATTATTCCTGAACACATGTTTCCCTATCCTAACAGACCTAAAATCGAGGCACCTCGCATTCCAACAACCACATAGGTAAAAATAATATAAATGTCAGCCAGTTTAAGCATTGACACCAGCACTAGCTAGAAAGAAACGTCGTGCTCTCCCTGCAGTCACTATCCCGTTTTTGACTCATACCGAGGTGTGAGGCTCGCGAATTCACGCTACACAAAGCTGCGCCACACAGGTCGTGCTTTAATCGTCAACCACAAGACTTTTTTCAACAGAAGACTTGATCATCTGCCACTTAGGCATGCCACATAGGCAATTCACTCCATGAGACTGATGTCCATCGATATACAACCTCTGAGCTCGTACATCTCAGAGAAGGGCGTTAAGCAAGAGAATAAATTCTCCACCGCCAAACAGATGTATGTTTAATAGAGATCAATCAACACAGAATAAAATACAATGTTAGACACAAAGTCCATTTACAAGTTCATTCTGGGTCTGAACGAAACCGGAGACACTTTCCTCGCATATCCATCGATCTCCAAGTACGTCTGGACGATCACCAACTGATTCCCTCATCTTAGGTGTACAGCCCAGTCAAGATCATCAGTAATCACCCAAACGATATGAAGGCTTCCGGTCTTCAACCACCGTCTTCCTCTTCGGCATATCGTCAAATCGGTTATTCAGAATAGGTATAAACCCGGCCTTTCCGAATAACCCGCGTATATAATAAACAAATGTTACACAAACACAACATACGCCTCATTCCAATTCATAATATTCTTTTATTCAAATTTTCACATTCTTAGGGAAAGGTTCCCATTAATTTTATCAAAGATAAATTCTTCTTAATTTATTTTTTATTCTTCCTTTGGATATCATTTCAAACCATGTTAAGGTTTCCCAAACTAGTCGGGATTAGCGAACCACACTGAAGTAATTATTTATTTTATTTCCCAATCCCAACCTATTCATCCCATGGAGCAAAACTGGTAATACTCCATATCGAACACCGTGTTGTTATCGGTAAAATTAATTACCATTTCACGTTCAAATCTAATTAAAGATTTAACTATCGCTTTGGAGCAAAACAGGTGATACTCCATTCTCGATCACTTTCCAAATTTGATAATTTAAATTATCAATTCACATTTCAATCTAATTACAGATTCATTAAAACTCCACTTAGTTTTAATCTTCTCAAAAATAAATATCCTATCTTTAATTGGGTTAAAGAACCAATGTCAACTAATACACGATTCACGATAAACCCAAAATCACATTCAAATTCAATTCCAATCAAATATTTTTTAATTGTACACTTCATTAAATCTAAATAGAAAGATTTAATCTTTTCTCAATTGGGTTCAAGAACAGTGTTAATGAAGACACCATTCACGACAAACCCAAATCACATTTGATATTAAATACAAGGCTCTGAATAGAAAATATATCAGCTTATATTCAATATCAAATTCTACGACCAACAAATATCGTATTGGAAATAACGATATAAATATATCTTTCAAATTTCCACAGCCATCTCTGTATAATCACGAAATCCAACATCGAAATATTCCGAAGATAATTTTGATTCAAATCCATTCCAATTCGTATATTGGAAATTCTAATTATTTTCAAAACCACTTCAAATCCACTTTATTTATTTATTTAAAAATAATTGGATTTTAATTCTAGTTCAAAACTAGTTCATTTCAATAAAAATCTATTTTAATCCTTTCAAATGTGGAATTTCTCATCCCAGTTCTTTCCAATTCATATATTATGATTTTACATAAATTATTAATATTTTTAATAATTTTATCAAGGCTCGTACAGTCGATTTCCGTCAACGGTCATCGAACTGCACTTACAGCGACCTTTTCCTAATTTGATTTGGACAAAATTCCAAATCCAACTGTTAGATTTCATATTTATAATATTCATTGGAAAGCTCTTTTCGATACGAACCCAACGGTTCCAGTTTCAGGAGAATCCGACAGTCGGATCTCCTGTATATCCATTAGAAGTCAATGGTCGAAATTCACGAACTACCGCGGCGTGACGCGTTCTATTCAGGCCATTTTATATATAATATATATATATATATTATATTTAATCGATTTCCTTTTAAAACGTATTTTGTAAATTGTTTTAAATTCGTTTTCGAAACGATTTCAACTACATATTCAATTTCAAATCAAAATTGAATATTCCACATCAGCGATATACAAATGACAATATTTTCAAAACGTTATATATTGAGATCACTTCCCTTTCTATAATCATTATAAAAACAAATATAATCGATATAAATATCGTTCGCGTCAAAATAGCGCATCTCTAATTAACATGGCTTTATATTTTTCAATAATCTATTCAACAAATGAATATTTATTCTATTCAACACATGAATCTATATTTCTTTCAACACATGACTATTCTCAACACATGAGTACTGTCAACACATGACTATTTTTGTTATTTAATATATTTTATAAAATTATGATATCTATCGTTTAATTTTATATCAAACTCTAACCGTAAATTAGCAAGAGAGCAATTCCCTAAATATTAACCCCGAAGGCCGAAACCAACATCAGATCAATATCCAGGAGACCACTCATCTTATCTATTTTCCAGTTAGTGTCTAATTTTATATATGATAAAGATGTAAATTTTATTGTTAAAATATTTCGTTCAACACATGAAAAGTTTTGACGCATGAATATTCTCAACACATGAGCATCGTCAACACATGACTATCTATTCTATTCAACACATGAATCTTTATATTATAATATTCTTTATTTTTCTTAATTTGGAATAAGGCCCAATCAATTACCATATAATGTTAATTACATGGATTCCATACAACACATGTATATAATAGCAATGATAAATAATCAACCATCATCCAAAGTGCACCACACAACTGCATAAGCATTAAATATAACTAATTAACGCTTACACAGTCTGTCAATCAAACGATCGACATACCACTAAACAATTGGGATTAGTGTACGTGGAATATCATCCTAACACCCGTGTGGGGTTTCAATCCGCAAACACTGAATATTATTTGTGCAGTTGGGCGACGTGTAAAATTTATCGTCCCAATCAATATCCTTCAAATAGGTGTACATAAACAAAACGTCTTATTTGTAAATGAATATTTTATTTTATTCACATACACGTTAAAAAATATATTTTTATTTCACACATGTATGTTTTATTATCCATTTCACATCAACATCACAAACAAACTTCACAACACATCAAACAAGCATATAAGTCGTCCAGGGTCTGTGGACGACGGGTGTCGGGTGCTGCTAAGCACCGTCTGCATCCTAGTATATATTTTTAACTAGAAAACAATATTTAAAGTAAGAAGTTCTCACCAACTAGCTAAACCAAACGCCACGACTCTTCTTATGTAGAAATTTTCGGCGTGCTCGCCTTTCGTCCCTTTCGTCATCCATAGCCACTACATATATAAAAATCACATTTTTATATTGTTGCTATGTATATAAAAATCACATTTTTACACCGCTAATATATAGATAAAAAATTTATTTTTATACCTCTACTGTATAGATAAAAATTCTATTTTTGTGCCGCTACTGTATAGATAAAAATTCTATTTTATAATGGTGTTCATATAATAAAGATCACATTTTTATCACGCTATCCTCTATATAAAAATTGTATTTTTATATCGCTCTTCTTCCAATAAAGATTATAGTTTTATAACGCTCCTTCCTATATAAAAATTATATTTTTATATCTACTTCTAATATAAAGATCGAATTTTTATATCATCGCTATAAAAATCACTTTTTTATTTCAACATACATATAATAAAAATCAGATTTTTATTTCGATACATATATAAAGATCAAATTTTTACTATCTATATAATATAAAAATTGTATTTTTACCTTGCTACTTCTATAAAGATCACATCTTTTTTACTCTACATTATATAAAATCATACTTTTATTATCGCTACTCTATAGAAATTATACTTTTAACTTCATATATACATAATAAAAATCCTATTTTTATTCTAAAATCATTACTATAAAAATTCTATCTTTACTTCTCTAAAAATTACGTCTTTACTTCACTAAAAATCACGTCTTTACTTCACTATAAATCACATTTTTACTTCACTAAAAATCACGTCTTTAATCAAGGAAATAAATAATGCAATGAAAAAGAATAAAAACTCACATTTTAGTTGAAGGATAGGGTTTCCGGGTGCGAACAGTGGAGGAGGAGCCTCGGGGGAGGGGTTGGAAGTGGCGCAGTCGATTGCTGGGCGGGGGTCTTTGTGGTGGCGGGCTGAACGAGGCGGGCGGCTGCTCAGGGGATGTGGGCTTGGGGGAATCGCAGTTTTGAGGGCTGGGTGCTCGAACGAGGCGCGAGGGAGAGATCGAGCGGGAGGGGGGGGGAGGGTCTTGGTGGAGGCGATGGCGGCGGAAAGGGGGGGAGGGGGCGGCGGCGGCTGTGGATCCCGATGCGTTTCCCTTTTTTTTCTAGTTGAATTCGAAATGAACGGTGGGGGAGGGGGAGCCTGAGAGGGTATAGAAGTTGAAGGGAGATTTTTTTATTTACTTAATTATTTAATTATTTAATTTCAAAAAGAAACTTTTTATTTCGACCTTGAAATCGAACCCACCGACTGTCGTCCATAGCTAATTACCCCCATTCCGAACATAATGGGATATGTATTGTAGGCTGATTCGATCGTTTCGATCAGTTTTCGTCAAAATCAAAATATAACTCTATATATTGAATTTGAACGCACATTTCAATTTACTGGGGCCATGTATGAACTCTAAAAATTCCCGAAAAATATTTTCTACCTTCGTATTGACGATACGGTCCTAACAAAACTAATTTCGTCAAATTATGAGACAGACTGAAAAATGGCCATTTTCCAGTCGATTAAAATCAACTGAAACTGGTCAAACACGTTTTCCCTTGCCACGCTCACATATTGATTTGAAAAATTATGAATTTTGAAACCTAGCAATAAATTGACATCACGGATCCAACAAAAGTGGTTTCGTCGAAAACCGAGGTCGTTTGCAAAATTTCCATTTTTAAGGGCCGGAATTCCATAGCGACTATTCTGATTTTTCAACTGGACATGACTTTTGATTTCGGATTCATTGGAAAGATATTATCAAATAGATTCTAATATTTTTGGTTTCGCTAAAATCCGGTCTATTTTGCACCCGGTACATTCATTTGAATTTTGAAATCGAATTTTCAAACTACCGCACCATTTTCAATTCCTTTTATAATTAAAATAAAATATTTATATTCTAACCACGATCTATATAAATATATACATTCGAATTCTATTCAAAATTAATTTCTCGTCGTTATTATTTAAAATAATTCATTTTAAATATTCAAAATTCATCAAAATTGCCAAAATAATAATTTTGAATTGGCTCAGAATTTCTGGGTTATTACACCACTCATCCTCCTTCTTCCCCAAACACACAACACACACCAGCCACTCCAAATGCACGCTGTTCCATCTTTATCTCGACAATTTTTGTATTCGAATCCTCTCAAATTTTTCATACAAGCCTCAAACCTCACCACAAACTCAAACATAAGCTTGAATTCGACAAGCAATGCACCAATTTCTCCAAAACTCCAACCCTAGCCGCATGAACATCACGCTATAAAAATTGCAGCAACCAAAACATCTTCAAATATCCGCAAAACTCATACCAAATCGAAGGGCAACTCATGAGGATCACATATATATTTATTTCATGATTTTTAGTGGAGTATTTCGGTTTCTATGATTTTTGAAAGATTAAAAAGCTCTCATTTTTAGGGTTAGAAGAAGAAGAGAAAGAGATTGTCGTTGTTTCGTAATTAGGAATAGGTTTAGAGAAGTTTAGGATGTTATATAGTGGAGCCAATTTATTTATTTTAATTGACTTTATTTTTAACTGTACTCAAATATCGCTCATTTTCATCGTTTAAAAATCCATATGGTCACCGACGGATTCCGTTTTTGATAAAAATTGACATGAAGATATTCTTCAACATTACGGACCCAATGAAACTAGTTTCATCGAATATTGAGTCCATATGTACAGACAACGAATTTTTAAAGTCAAAATATTGTATGTTTTTCACTTTAAAAACCACGTCTGGTCACATACTGACTCTAAAAATTTTGAACTTTGGAATCTTAGCATTATTCGATGCTATGGATTCAAAAAAAAAAGTTTCGTTAAATTCTGAGGTCATCTCAATAATGTACCTTTGTAAAATTGCTCAAATTAGCTTCAAAAATGTGATTTCAGTGTACCTTTTCTTCTTGTACGCCCACACGCTAACTCCAAAAATTATGGCATTTTGGATTTAACCATTATTAGACGATATGAGTCTAGAAAAAAAGTAGAATCAAATTTCGAAATCGTATCAATAATGTTCCTTTGTAAAATGACTGCCGGTTTTTGAATAAATGATTCTGCCTCTCACAGACAATACTGACTCCATTCGACGCACACTTTGGAATCCAACAATGATTTGTCATTATGATTCCAAAAAAAATTATATCGTCGAATTCTGAGCATTCTTGCAAAATTTCACTTTTTAAGGGCTATGCATTGATTTTTAAAATCTAATTTTCAAAATTTTAAAATAAAGCTTACAAATCAATTTAATAATTTTATTGAGTTTATTTTAAGTCAAATAAAATATAAAAACTAATTTTAAAATTCTTATCAAATTTTATTTAGCAAAAATAACCAATTTCTATTTGCATATTTATTAAAATAGCTTAAATCAAAATTTTAAATTGGTTCAAAAATTCTGGGTTGTTACAAACCCCAGACCGCCAAGCTCCAACTCGACCACCAACACCCGATCCAAGACCCTCGAGACGTGCACCATAACTCCCCCATCCATCGCCGCGAGTACCATCCAAGTCCGTCGCGAGTTCTCTCCAGTAACCCAATAACCTGTCAGCTCTTCACAACTCAATTCAGGCCACCTTCAGTCGTGATACTTCATCATAGCCACACAGCTCGTAGATCTTGTTGCCGTTAGTGTTTTTGTTTTTTTGGAGATGTAGTTAAAAGATGGACATATTATCGGATATAAGGGTAGGAAAGTGGAGAACGTTCTGGCCGTTCATTTTTCATTTAGTGGAGGCGCAGATTTTCTCTGCGTTGACCACGAGCGTCGGTTTGACCCAAGAGAAAGGGTTTTGAGGATAGTGGTACAAACAGGATAGTTTTATTATTATTTTATTAAAACCAACCTTACCAGTGAAGTATCAGGTTAAAAAGAGACCATACGATCTCCATTTTGACAAAATAATGTAATCTTAGCATAAAAAAATATTCCGGACCCAATGGGACAGGTTTCGTCAAATTTCGAGGTCGTTTGTGAAAAGTCCTTTATAATTATCAATGAAAAATCATGCATTTAAAATTCCTAAAATTACAATTAAAATCCAATAAATTTGAACCCTTGATATTTTACCAGACCTCTTCCTTATGAATCCAATGAAATTTGTTTCGTTCAAATCGGAGTTCATTTGGCTAGTCGTTTATTCGTTTAAAGTTACCCTTGTCAGAATTGACCAAAATAATATAATTGATTAAGGCTTTTATCGTTGCCACGATCAAACGGTAAGTCCGATTGACACGAAAATTGAAATCCTACAATAATAAATTTATAAGAATCCAATGGCACCAGTTTCTCCGCATTATGGGACTGTTTCCCAGTATGCTATTTTTATACGCACCACAGTGCTATTTTGGACACCAAATTATCCGGTCTTCAAAAATAACAAACTATATGCCTATCCTGACTCTAAACATAGATACAAACTCAACAGAACTGGTTTCATGGCTCAATTCGATCATCTTCCCAAGTTATACACAAATATCCATTTACTGAATTAAATTAATTTAGTTACGTGCTATAGAAAATTAATGGGCATTTACGGCTGTCGTGGTCATATACGATGTTGGTTTTCCACGAATTTTAATATCGTGCAATAATTTAACATTACAATTCCGATGAAACTAATTTCATCAAAAACGGAGTCCGTTTGCAAAATGGCTATTTTAAAGGCCTATATAGTTTAATAACGATTTTTATAGCGACTATCTTAAAATTTGATTTGTCCATAACTAATAATCTATAACACGAAATATGGATTTTCTCTTTCATATGAAAATTATAATCAACACGATTCCAACCTTTCTTGTGTCATAGAAATCCGACTTGTATCGGATCCTGCATATTCGATTGAAGTTCAAAACTCCATATCACTTCGTCAAATACCAAGATTAACATTTCCTTTTTGGGATTTCATTTGTTATAAAGGGGTTGGCCCTTTTCTTTCTTTAATACACATAGAAAATCAAAATCTATACAAAAAGGGAAAAGAAAATATCACTTCATCTAATACTGATCTCTTCCCCACTTCTTTGATTCCATTTGACGTTATCAAAGGGACGTGCATGGACAAAGTAGAGGCACTCACATCAATTCGAATCGATCAGGTTCAAGCTTCATCAAAGTTCATGGATTGAAGAGCTCAAAAAAGGTACATGGTTAACTCGATTTATTGAATTTACACTTGGATCTACAACTAGGGATATTAAATTGGTTTAATCTGCTGCCGATTCCATCCTAGAACCCTAACAATGGTATCAAAGCCTAGGTTTTACGAATTCAAATTATTGGGTTGGCTATATATTTGATTTGTTCTTGTAATGATTTAACAGTGTTGTGAACACTGATGTAAGTGAGAATTGGAATGTAGTAGAGATTCAATTTTGAAATGAAATAATTACATGTGAACAAACTTTTGTTACTGTTATCTGAAATGAATCCTAAATTAATATTTGATATTAACTCCGTCATGTGAATTTATATAAGTGATTGGATCTATCAGACTCCCTTATAATTTGACTGATCAAAACGATTTTTTGATGGATCAAAATGTTAAGTCCCCTTTTAAGATATGGTTTTCTTAAACATACTGAAATGTAAATCTGTATGTGTGTTTAAATCACTGCTACAATTATGATTTAAAATATAAAAAGTGTGAGTAGTTTGTTAAAGTCTGACTATATGAACGTTGTTAATTATGTCTATAATAAATATCTATGTGTTTGGATCAATGAATCTCTATTAGATAGTGAGTCAAAATGTGGATTACTTAACACTGCAATACTATCTTAATACATATGTATGTGTTTGGTTTGGTTTTATTTTGCTTTAGTACACCGCTGCAAACAAAATTGCCTGATATGCACAACTATGGATATATACGGCTGAGATACATATATAAATACATTAGTAGTATAAATGTCTATACTTCTAATATAGGTGTTTGAATACCCCATTGAATCAATTTGTTGATGATGCTACTTTATGTATGCTATATGGATTGACATAAAGAAGCAGATGGTGCTATTATTTTAAATAAATGTTGTTTTTTCGAGGCATCTGGTTGGGATTCAAATCTGAATTGTATGTATATCTTTAATACTTGGAATCTTATGCAAAATTGGTTTTGTATACTTTTGAGCAAATATAAATGAATATTGGAGGCACTAGCCTACCTAGACATACACATATATTGTGATGGCCCGCCCCACACCAGTCGACGTTTCCCTGAAATGCGCTATGTCGATGTCCAACCAGCACAGGACGGTCATCAAAGAAAGGAAAAGAAATGAATTAGAACTAACAAGGAACCTGTAGAATGTCTCACATCGCATGGGATAAAATATAATAATAACATAACTTTGACATAAAATAGGAGAGGCAGTGCATAGGCTGAAAATTAAACCATCATAGCAGCGGAAAATCCAAGATACAGCTTATGTTCCACATCATCGTTATTACAACTTTTAAAACTATCTCCAAAGCAAAATAAGAAAGGTATACTACTTATGCCCAAAGTAGTGACCAGCAGCGACACAGGGAGAATATCTATATATCTCATACGTGGAAGCCTCCTGCTCGTCTCCAGTACAGCTACTCGTGCACTCACTTGACCTATCTCTAGTCTGCTCGTTTAGGAGCACCCAGAGTAATAAGAAGAGACATAAAACTCTGGGTCAGACAAAAGTCTTGTATGAGCGAAAAGCAGCAAAACAAAACAATAATGGTATACATAACCATACCTAAACCTGGACCTGCAACCAAAAAGTTAGCACACAAGATGTACAATACTCTAAGGTGTCACTAACATATTGTGTAAAGATACGGGGGAGGGGTGTGCATTTCATAGTGATGTCAAACAATCAAGCATAGTAACCATCCTCACATCTCTCACTCAGTGCGTAAAGCATACGATATCCACCGCTTTGACCACCCAAATCCATTGCTATGATCACTCTGCCCCATGGAGCCATGATGGCTCCACTGTACTGATCCATAGCCACTAATCCATTGCTATGTCCACACTGCCCCTATGGAGTCATAACAACCCCGCTGCACTGGCTTATAGCCTTGCTACGGTCACTCTACCCCATGGAGTAATAACTACCCCATTGCACTGATCTGTAACCTAACTTCCGTCTTGGTGGTGGATTAAAGTTATGGACGTCGATAACCCCTTTTGTAACACCCCACCTCCACTAGGGTCACTAACAAAGGGAATGCACTAGTTTTGGTGGAGTATTATCTAGGTAAACATGCACAGGGATATCACAAGGCGGAACATAAATAAAGCAGCGATAGAAATTAAAAACCAACTTCTTATTATTTTCAAGAAAAGAGTCAAAAGCTCATATATCCAAGATACAAATTATTCCATTACATCAAGTTTCAAAGAAGCATAAACTTAAGATAACCAAAAGTAAAACATTCCCGATAAATAGCAGAAGCAGCCATAGGATAGCTCAAGACCAAACCGTACATGAGCTGTCAGAAAGCAAGCCAAATCCAAAATAAGAGCTAGTATTTCCTCCCTGAGAACCTGGGGGGGGGGGGGAATGAAAGAAAAAGAGGCAAAAGAAAAAGGTTCAGTCATAAAGACTGGTAAGCCCTAGTGACTTTCAGCATGAAAACTAGTAAAGGTAACATGATATGTGAAAACTGGAATTAAACATAGGGATGATAACAGAACTGGTAGGATAATTAAGATAACAAGATAAGTCAAGTCTAGCATCGCATGTTCAAGGTTCGCTGCACCATCTGTACTAGTATTCTAACCTATGTCAAGTATTAACCATGAAATGATCCCTTGGCCCAGTATCATGAAGTGACCCATTACGGGGTCCTACGATACGATCTACTAATCGATCGGCTCCCTACAAGTCCTAGCTCGTCATGTGCCTGTGTCATACGGCCCAATCCTGAAATGTAGTTACATGTGCTAGGTCCACCATAGGGTGTATCAAGTCCTATGGTGGCAACCACCGACACGAATCAAGCACGCATAGTGTAAATCTACGGGTGCCCAATGCCTGCTTTTTCAACTCCGGACTACATGCACGACCATAGCCCGCCTAAACCTACAATGGCGCACCTACTCAGCCGTCGTTCTGGTCGCTTACAATCAGCCCAGTAATCGTGCCCCACCCTGCCTAGTCCCAGGGTATCGTGATACATCTAAGTGGGTTACTGCTGAAAAGGACCGCGTAACTAGGGTTTCTAATGGGTTAAGTGTTGTCATTCAAATTCGTGACTTAACCCTATCCAAATCATGTATCGAGTTGGTTAAGTGTGTTCAAGCAGTTCATGACTTAACCTTATAAAATCATCGTGTCAAGTTGGTTAAGTATATTCTTGAATGGAAAGGCTTGTGTAGCGGTTTGGGGATTTTCCCGATGCTCCCGATACAAAGGAGGTTATGGCGAATTTTTCCGGGAATTTAAGGAGATAGAATATTTTTAAGAATGAATTAGAAAAGGGGAATATTTGTAAAAACATTTACAAATGGAATAGAAAGAGAAATATTTGTAAAACATTTACAAACGAAATAGAAAGAGGAATATTTGTAAAACCATTTACAAATAGAATTGAAAAGGAAATATTTAGAAAATGAATAGAGTTATAAAAAGGAGATTTTTATAACAGGATAAGAGGTTATAAAAAAAAGGAAAACGTATAAAAAGGAAATCATTTGTAAAGTGAAGAACCGTTACTAAAAGTAAATCTTTATAAATGAACAAACGTTGTTAAAAAGGAAATCCTTTTAAATGGATAAACGTAATTAGAAAGGAGTTAATCGAATACGGTATTCGAAAGTTAGTTAATCGAATACGGTATTCGAAAGTTAGTTAATCGAATACGGTATTCGAAAGTTAGTTAATCGAATATGGTATTCGAAAGTTAGTTAATCGAATCTGGTATTCGAAAGTTAGTAAAAAAAATATGCTATTCGAAAAGGGGTTAGTCGAGTCGAGATACAAATAGAGTTAATCGATTAGAGTTAACCAGTTAGAGTTAACCAGTTAGAGTAAATCCGTTAGAGTTAACCAGTTAGAGTTAACCAGTTAGAGTTAAACAGTTAGAGTTAATCGGTTAGAGTTAATCAGTTAGAGTTAATCAATTGGAGTTAATCCAAATGAGATGCCATTTAGCACGACTGCTAGCGTAATTCGCAGGGCTGTAAATAGCCTAAGGCGGTCGGATGTTTCCTGAGGGAATCAGGCGTAACCATTGTGATCGCTGCGATCTAGAGTTAAGCGAATGGAGTTAAATAGAGTTATCAAATATTAGTTATTCGAATGGAGTTAAATGGAGTTAAATAGAGTTATCAAATATTAGTTATTCGAATGGAGTTGAATAGAGTTAAATGGAGTTAAATAGAGTTATCAAATATTAGTTATTCGAATGGAGTGGAATAGAGTTAAATGGAGTTAAATAGAGTTATCGAATATTAGTTATTCGAATGGAGTAAATGGAGTTAAATCAAATATTAGTTATTCGATAGGAGTTAATCAAGTTGAGTTAAATAAACCAAGTTAGTCGAGCCTAGTTAATCGAATCGAATTGGTCGAACCAAGTAAGTTAAGTTAGTCGAGTTAAGTTCGTCGAGTTAAATTAATCGATGTTAGTTTCATCGAATGGAGTTATCGATGTTAGTTTCATCGAAAGGAGTTATCGATGTTAGTTTCATCGAAAGGAGTTATCGATGTTAGTTTCATCGAAAGGAGTTATCGATTATAGTTTGATCGAAGTGAGATTTATCGAATAAGAGTCATTCGAAAAGAGATTATCGAATATAGTTTATTCGAAAGTGAGATTTTCAAATATGAGATATTTGAAAAGAAAGAGTTATCGAATATTCGTTATTCGAAGAGAGATTATCGAATATCGTTTATTCGAGAAGGAGTAATCAAATATAGTATATTCGAAAGGAAGGAGTTAATCGAATATAGGTTATTCGAAGAAGAGTTAATCAAATAGAGATTTCTCGAAGAGAGCTAATCGGCGAACTCGATTATATCGAATTCGGGAAAGTACTTATACTTTCCAGTGTTTAAATAGAGATTTATTTATTTATAAATAAATAAGTGTTAGGTTAATTATTCACTAATAAGAATAGAAGTTATAATTAAAGTTAGATAATTCGAAAGGAGGGATTATAACGTTATCGTTATAACCAATGTTTTAAATATAGAAGTGGATTAGTAAAATTGGATCCGAGAAAGGTGTAAAGAAGTTGTTAAAGATTAAAAGATAAACTTTGACCATTTCGAAGTTATAACGTTGTTCAGTTAAGGTCTGAGAGGTAATTATACCCCAACTTGAGTGACTTCCTTCTTAACTAAGAAATGTTAAGGTTTGATCGTAAAGGAGTTTTGGAAATGTTTTCCAAACGAGAATCAGAAATGTTTTCTGATAAAAGAAAATAAGAATTTAGAATATAGGGAAAACAGGAGATAAGTAGATAAATGAACTAAAGAGATTAATGTTAAATGATGTTTGTTCGATATAATTTCCATCTGGAAATAATATCGTTGTTTGCACACTTGTTTTTCTTTGATAGTTAACTCACAGACTATCGAAGTTTTGACCATTTTAACGTTGTTAATATGGAGAGACCGGTTGGATTATTATCCGAAGAACCACTCTGTATTGGCATAAGCGTTGCGAATCATATATGCCAAAGATAATTGAAGACGGAGTAAAATGCAAGGGCTGTTGTATAAGTCTTAGATAACAGTGACTAAGATGGATATACTGAATAGTGCCTTCGGTTTGTCCAGTCCCAGGACAACTTGTATGGACGAAGGTCTGATAGAGTATATCCAATGGATCGCGTAAGTTGATCTGTTCAAACGTAATCACGTTTGGTGGTGGAGGAATTCGTTTCTCTAAGCTGTATACCCGTGTTATTTTTGAATAAATCAATTTGTGATTTGGCGGGTATGACGATGTGACATTTCTAAGTGAATGAGGATGACTTGTGTGGATGAATGTCTAACAGAGTATTTCCAGAAAGGTTACGTACATTGATTTCTTCAACCGTACCAAGAGTGGAAGCGAAGAAGGAAACTTCTTTAGCTAACATGTAATGTACTGTTGTAGACGTCAATTAGTGATTTTTGATGGATCTAACAATGTGGCATTCGAAGTGAATCTGATGTGATGATAAAGCGTAGCTTCTAGCCTCATCAACCAGTAAATGACAGAAATCGGGCAGGCAGCATGGCTAAGTCGGTCGCACCGAAGTAGGGTGTATAATCACCTATCTAGAGAATATTCATTTGCTTCTTTAATCTATCAATGCTGTCCCATATATATACGGGAAACGGTTGCTGATCCCAACCATTAGTGATGTACATTCGATACACTCAAGCGAAATGAGTGGTCGATCATGTGTGGATGAGTTGCAAGATGTTCTTGTTGAACTCCGGTGTATCGTTCCTAGAGTACACTGATCGGAAGGTGGTTCCATACCTTGTCATAGTTGGAAATCCATTATCCAATACGTGCTTGCGATTTTGATTGTATACTATATATGTAGAACGTGAGATGAAAGCGTTTCTGCTAGTTGATATCTATTTGTACATAGACATTATTAAAATATCAAAAGGCTTTTGATATAAAGATATTTTAGATTCTCATAAGGGAAAAACCCGTTCCGTTCTGCGGCGTGGTCTTATGAGATATCGTTTACTTGTTCATATACCTGTGTTAAACTATTTTACTCACACCAGTCCCATGACTGACCCGGAGTTTAATTTGTTGTTTTCCCTAAACTCTTGGGTGCCTAAATTTGTACAGGCAGTCAAGTAGTCGGGATTTGCAGATACATTGGAGAGCTTGGAGCAGGAGGCTTCAGGATTCTATAGCTATTATTATTTCCGCTGTTGTTGTAAGTGCTGTACTCTGATAAGTGCTATTGTATATATAACTGTTTGTATTTCAAAAGTTATGTTATATTTTATTCGTTCCGCTGTGAGATTCGTGTTTACTCTGATGATGATGTTCTTCTTCTTCTTCTATTCTATTAGTTCTATCTTATCTTTCCTCACCCTCTAATTTCTTTCATTAATTACCGGGATTTTTCGATGTTTTGGTTATCGACATCGAGCTTATGTCGATAACCAAAGTCGCTCAAAATCCGGGTCGTTACAGTTGGTATCAGAGCCAGGTTAAGAATTACCTTGGCTCTGTGGCGTGACTCGGTAGAGATAGGGTTAGTAATACCCTAGATTGAGTTTGAGTGTATGTATACGAGTGCGTATTTGTATTTGATATAAAAATGGTTTTATATTGTGGAGATTCGTCGGTTGAGTAGTTTATGAGTTCTGGTCGATCAGTTTGATCCACTGTATCGGTAGGAGTAAATAAACACTTGAATACGATGGACCGACACAGTATGGATATGTGATATATTATCATATATAGGATGTGTTGGTAGTAATTATAATCAGATAAGATTATAAAATGTGAAATGGTTATATGTAACCAATCAGAATTTATACAAGTGAATTATATGAAATTGGAATGAATTAAATCTGAATTTAGATCAGAATTGGAATTTAAAATCCCAGAGATGGGAAAGGTGTTTGTAAATGAATCTGGATTTAATATATGTGAATTTTAAGATCCTGGGAGATTTAAAATTTGTTTACAACATTGTAAAAGGATATTTGGAATTGATTTCAAGGTGGAAATGTTTAAAAATGGGTTTTGAAAGTGCTATAGTATTGAACTCACTTCGGTAGCTGGGAAATAACCCTGATGATGAATCGCGACATCATCAGTGTTCGTTTTGAGCTGCTAAGTGACGGATTACTACCAAAGATTTTGTTTTTGAATGGTTTGAGAAAAACAAGTTGTTTTGGTACTTTGAAATAAATACTTTGATTTTTGATATGGAAAAGTGATTTGAAACTCCCAGGAAAAAGACAGTTTGAATTTAAAAGCAATTGAATAAAAATTGTGGAGGCAAACTGGAATGGAACCCAGTTAAGTGGAATTTGAATTGTAATAGAAAATATCAAGATAAAATGGGATTTGTAACATAGAGATTTTGAAATGATATTGGGTCGGGGAGTTAAGAGTTTGAAATTGAGATATGAACTCGAATTGGAAATGAAGTTGGACTTGAGTATAAGCCTATGGTTTGATTTGTAGGCAAAAACAGATTGGAAATTGATTAAGATGACATTATTATATGTGGATTGATAACAGGTGTAAGGGATAAAGTTGATATACCCGACAAAAAGGTACAAGTTTACATTTGATAAGCATGAGATTTATGAGCCGAATTGGCAAGCCGCTTGATTGTTTGATTTTCTTTTGGGTTGGAGATGGCCCAGAGAGGTGAGTTGGGGTTTAACCTATTGACCAGTACAAAGGAGGTGCTGGCGAAATTTTCCCAAAATTTAAAGTGTTAGAAAATTTTCAGAATTTTTGAAAATTTTAGTTGGTCGGATGGAATTAATATTTGAATCGATATTAGTTGGTTCAGTTGAAACCAGAGATAAGGGTTAACAGATAAGCTTTTACCAAATAGATAGGGTCGTCCTCTAACTTAGCAATTTCGAGGACGAAATTATATTAAGTGGGGAAGAATGTAATGACCCGCATTGGCAGAGGTATTATAATTAATTTATTTAATTATATAAATGGTGAATTAAAGGATTTAATGGTCGTGGAATGAAATAACTGGGAATATTTAATTTAATTAAATAATTAAATAATATATTTAATTCAGAAATAATCAAAAATATTGGAAATCACAATATTCTGTGAACGGGGTCGTCCCTTAGATTTAATTCAGCTTAGAGTTGAATTATATTGACGAATATATTCAATCGACGACAGTTTGAACGTATAATTATATTATAATTAAAATCGAGCTCGAAATGGCGCTGCAGTTCGTAAATTGGCGATTCGAACTTCAAATGAATGTACAGGATTCGTTTTAAGTCGGATTTCTGTGAAACAAGAAACGTGTGGAGCTGGTGGAGTATATCTTTCTAGTGGAAGAGAAAAATCGAGATTTCGTCGTATAGATTTTGATTCACGTCCAAATCAAATTTTAGAAAAGTCGCTGTGGAATTCCTTTATAATTTATAAAGGAATTATTTATATTTTAAAAAGGAATTTCAATATAAATCGAATATCGGGTTGACCCAGATTTGAAATATCAAGTTAGAAATCCTATTGGAGCTGTACGATATTCCACTGTGAATATAGACGTTAATATTTAATTTTAAATATTTAATGTAATTATATTTAAATATATTTATATATTTAAATAGGCTATTTAGAGCTTTAAAAATAGCCACTTTTGCAAACGAAGTCGGAATTCGACGAAACTAATTTTGTTGGATCCGCAATGTCAAATAGTTCTTAGATCTCCAGTTTCGTGATTTTTAGAGTCAATGTGTGGTCGTAAGGATTTTTAAAGTGAAAAACAGTCAGTATTTCGATAGTTAAAAATACGCTGCGTGAGCATACGGAGTCGGAATTCGACGAAACCAGTTTCGTTGGGACCGTAATGTCGAACTCAAACTGCATGTCAATTTTCGTGATTTTTAGGTATCGTGTGTGATCACACAGATTTTTAGAAGACTGAAACGAGTATGAAATGATTAAAAGAAAATATCTAAAATAAAGTATGTGAACAAAAAGGAGCCACCTACTTCAATTTCCAACCACACAACATTTTTCTTCCCGTATATATTCAAATTCAAGCCGCCACCACCAGAATGTTTCAAACGTGAAAAATGAGCAAAAGAAAAATCAATGAAAAATCAAATAAAACACTAAAAATCCCAAAACTTTGATATTGTTGATCCTGGGAGCGTCCTCTATAATCTGGTGTTGGTTTTACTGAACTCGACCTCAATTTCTGGTTCACTTGAAGTAAACAGTAGCCCTAGGGCTCGAGCTAGGGGAAAATAGGGGGTCTAATTCACGGTTTGGGGTTTGTTTTTGAATTCGAGAGGTGCTTAGGGTCATGCAGGCAGATTTTGGGGGATTTCCGTGAGGTTTGTGTTCGGTGAAAACTTACTGGGATCGATGGAAATGTTGAACGGCGGGTTGTCTTTAGTGAGGGCGAGTTCGGAACTGAGGGTACAGTGAGGTGCGGGTTTCGATGGAGAATGGGATGGGGGAGGTGGCGCTCGAAATAGATGGACGGAGGAGGAGGAAAGGTGGGTTGAAATTCTTGAAAATGGCAACGGTGAATATGCCTGGAGCTCGGTTGGATTTGTGAGAGGAAGAAAGCCACGTTGGGTTTAAAGTTTAGTGGGCCGAACAAATATAAAGGGTAAGGCCCATTTTAAATTTCCAAATCCAAGTTTAAATTATTTAAAGATGTATTAACTTGTCGATGTGATAACTTGACCATACGATATCAGATTGATGAATCGTAAGTTGCGTTGGGATCGTATGGACGGACATTACACGATGACACTGACCGGGAGTGGATCGGAGACAATTACAATTTATGGCGAAATAAATTGTCAGACTGAATCAAATAACGCAAACCGTTATTTAACGGCTAACGCGCAAATGTGAGTAAATCTCACCAACTCTGAACAGTTTATAATTTCATGTTGTATTTTCAGAACTGTTAGAAATTGTCTGTTTGATTGTGTGTTGACTGTTTGATTAAACTGCTAGTTAGTAAATGAAAATATTATATAGATATATATATAAATATATATATATAATATATAAACAGTTAGGTAGTTATATATTGATTCTGTTTATCAGAATAATTCATATTGAACTGAAAGTGATGACAATCATGTTGTGTAACATCTGTGGATGCAGGGAAACAGGTTGGAGGAATCCGACTGGATTCCTCAACAGTTATTTTATTGTTTTTCATATATTGTGATATATGATGTGATTTATAACCTGTTGTTGATTGTGTGTGCATGGACGATATTGGACATCATAACTTGACATGTTGAACGCCGTGACATACCAGAATATTGAAAAGAGAATATTTATAAAATCAAGAGGATTTTATAAAAGAGAATATTTATAAATAGAATATTTATAAATAGAAATATTTATAAATGGAATATTTATAAATAGAAAATACGTTTAAGTGGAATTATAAATGAAGGGAAACCTTTATAAATGGAATATTTATAAAGTGAATTATTTATTTAGAATAAATAGATAAGATGTTATAACATGGATTATGATTGGTTAAATAAATAGAATATTAAATAGGGATTATTTACTTAGAAATAAATAGGAGATATTCAAAAAGGAAATAACTGCAAATCGTTTTCTTTTTGAATGGAAAGGCTTGTGTAGCGGTTTGGGGATTTTCCCGATGCTCCCGATACAAAGGAGGTTATGGCGAATTTTTCCGGGAATTTAAGGAGATAGAATATTTTTAAGAATGACTTAGAAAAGGGGAATATTTGTAAAAACATTTACAAATGGAATAGAAAGAGAAATATTTGTAAAACATTTACAAACGAAATAGAAAGAGGAATATTTGTAAAACCATTTACAAATAGAATTGAAAAGGAAATATTTAGAAAATGAATATGTTGTATATAACGCAGTTGTATACACAATTTTTGTTTGATGATAACGACCAAATATATTTCTATTATAAATGTGTTTGGTACTGTACTGTTATATATATACATCACAGCAATGAATATAATATTTATATTCAAATAAAATACGACTGTACAGAAATTCAAATATTAACACTGTATTTTATTTAAATAGAATATTTTATTTCAATATTCAAACAGTACAACTTTTTGTAACTCCACTATTTACACATTCACAGAATATTTGTACTTGTATATAAACAGAATGAAATAGACAAGGTTGTTTGACAACAATAAAATGATATTTTATTTCAATCAAACTTGTTTATTACAGACATCAGTACAATCACTCTTTCATATACATTAGCTCCTCACTATAACACTCATACATTCACTCAGTTTGCATTTCATATATACAATTTTATTTACACAGACACACTGACACTCTTCTCATTTTCACTGTCTTCTGTCTTTTATCTTTTATCTTCACAGCGTTCTGCATTCAGTCCAGTCTTCATACCTGTCATATACAGAAACACACACACAGTACACTGCAATAGAAATAAAAATTGAATACATGCAGATTTGAATTTTATTTTTAAAATTCCATTTGCCTCAGCTTTCTGGTGTGTTTCTCATCATTTTTCATGACTTGATCTGATAAATCTGTGTCTAGACAGACAGTTTGTATATGTACAGGGACAGGAAATTTTTTTCTGATAGCTGCATATACACACGTGTACACGTGTGCACTGCCACGCCAATCAGTGAGCAACTGAGGAGTAGCCACGTGGACCATCTCGACTCAGTGCACAACAATGAAATAAAAGAGTCACAAGAAATGTTCAAACTTCCAATATGACCGAGCACAAGAAAATGTATGCAAGCCAGCAAATGAAAAATAAAGTCAAAACAGCCTACTAATGATTACAAGCATACATGGTGGAGGCAAGTACAACTTAAACAGTGAAGCAAGCATGCGAGAAATAGTGCATCATATATGGGTACAACATGGTTCAGGAACAAGAAACAAAGTCAATATGCATGCATGTGAACAAGTGCCAACATGGTTCAGAATTTTCAGAGAAGTTTAAAGTGGGACAACTCAAAACAAAATGTACAAGTCAAAATCCAACATGGCATATGCATGAAACAATGGTCGAGCTAGTCGAATTCAAGACAGTGAATACAAGCCAAAAGGGAACTACATGAAGCATGTACAAATGGTGATGCAGAACATGTCAACTAAGGTGATGTACAAGTATTTTCAGCATGGTCATGGGTTATGGACAGTGGCAACATCAACACACACTGGAGCAATAACACAACAAAAAAAAAATAGGATGGCACAACAATACATAGTGGTGTACACAGCAGTGTGACGAGGCTGCTTCACACTCATGGTGAGACAAGGATGGTTAAAAAGCAACACAGCAACAACATGACAGACAAGATGCAACATTAGTGTATATAAGCATGCGTCAAGAGGTATTCAAGTGTACAACTTGTACAAGAGGCAAGGTGGCAATATCAGGAAGCATGGATGATGTTACTGTTTAACAATATATACAAGTAAAGCAGCATACACATGGTGTACAGATGGAAACAGCAAGGGGACATAATAGTGTGTGAAATCTCAGATAACCAAGATGATCAGTTTAGTGGTGCAAGACAGCACGACATGAATTCATTTGATAATGGTCATTGCCAAAGTTCGAGCAATTACAAGGTGAAGCATATATGAATTGTGTAACAACATGAATGAAAGCAAAGCAGCAAGGATTACAAAGTCTTTCAGCATGTATACAAGGCAGTACAGTGACACAAATATACATAGGGAATTCAAGGACCAAATGAATATGTGGACATTGTCAGTAAGTCTACTATGGAAAAATACAAAATGGTCAATGCAGCAAAACAATAGCTAATCTAGCATCAAATAAAATGGAAAACGTTTCCTGAATTATCATTTGTTTTTCCAGGTTTGAAAAAGTTTTAAAAGTGGAAAGTTTTTCTTTTTAAATCAATCAATGAGCAGGATTGTTTTTTAGGCAAGAGTTATTTTGAGAAATTCCTGAAATCTCATAACATGCTTGGCATTCAAGTCTTTTTCAATTCGACAACAAAATCAAATGGGGCAGTGAAAATTATTCTGTTTTTTTTTGGAAAGCTTGTCTAACAAATTCAGTAATAATCTTTTGAATTGCTCCAGAACTAACAATTTATTTTTGGCATGGATTTAATCGATTTCAACAAGTCAGAGAAACATTATCTTCCATGCAAGGGAAGTCATTTATCTGTTTCCTGATTTATCACATACATTCAAGGCCAAGAAAAATACCAGGTTCATCCATGACTATCAAAAGAAGAAATCAAATCATTCACGGCATGGAAATTTTTCCAGAAATTAAATCATGGCAATTTACAGAGGATATTAAAAGCCGTGGAAATCATCTCAAATAAGGTAACAAATCTGTTTGAAGCAATCTCGCAACATGTCAAAAGAGGAAACCCAAGCAATCAGATCGAATCAACGTTTTTGAAATCAGAGCGCAATTAAAGGATTTCAAAATCCTATATATTTACACCTACTTCATCACAGGCAGATATAGAAAACCCACAAAATCAAAGCAAACAATAAAATCCGAATTACTCACAATTTTTAGGGTTTCGTTCAAGTGAGAACTCCAGCAAATCGACATCAGCACGCAAGCTACAAAGACAAGAGCCATCAGAGATCAAATTTCCAGAAGCATCGATTTCGATTTGGGAATCGATTTCAGAAACCCTAGCAATCGCCAGAGCCGCCATTTATTTTTCCAGAGCAAAGAGAGAAAGAGGATCGGGCAAGAATGAAAACAAATGGGCCGGCCAAGATAAAAAAGGGGGTTTGGATTTGTTTAAAGGGGATGACCCCTTTAATATAAACTCCTTTATTTTTATTTTTATTTTAAAAATTAGGGTTTATATTATTGTCTTACATTCTGTTGTTTTATTTAAATTGTGTTGTAAAATCATTTCTGAACAGTTCTAGGTCTGTAAAATCTAGGGGGATTTAGTCAAGGAGTTGACTGTCAGTTTCAGAGTCTGTAAATCTGAGTTACGAGTTACAGGGTTTGTAATTCGGGAAATCTGATCTAGGGGTTTAGATCAGTCTAGGGATTTGAGCGTAGGGTTAGAATAGGAGCAGGGTTTGCGAGTGTACATGGTCTTGTATGCGGGATCTGTTCTATCACCTAGTAGAAACCTTAGAAATGCAGCAGTAGGCAGGGTTTTGCCGAAGCTGGGTATATCTGTGTGTGATTTATTTTCTGCATTTCTGTTTCTGCTATATTCTGTGATCTGTCTATTATTTTTAATATCCTGTCAGTTTTTCAATTTTATTTAAAAAAAAAACTGTGAAAAACCCTATTCACCCCCCCTCTAGGGTTATTCTAGATCCATCAGTGGTATCAGAGCCTGGTAATTTCATTAACTCTAGAGTCATGGGTAACCCTTGCTGTCAGTCCACAGAGAGTCAGTCCAGTTTATCTCCAACTATTTTCACTGGAACAGATTTTTTAATTTGGAAATCCGAAATGGAATTTTATTTAAAATCTGTTGATATTAAATGTTGGGATGTTGTTATCAATGGTTTTGACATGGTAGATAAAGCTTCTAATTCTCGTGCTACACATATTCTGTATTCTCACCTTGATGATAATCAATACAGTCTGATTTCTCATTGTTTAACTGCGCAGGAAATTTGGACAGCTCTAACTACAAGATATGGAAACGACAGCAACTTCTCAAAACCCTCAACTGTCAACTCAGATTCAGATTTTTGCTCAACAGATGATGAGATAAGAAATTTTTCATATGAAGATCTGGTTTATTTTTGTGTTGATTTAACCAAATCTGTTGACAAACTCCAATCGAAAAATAAATCACTGAAATCTATAAATTCTGAGTTGACCAACAAGATAAATTGTTTGGAATCAAAATCGTCAAATGTCGTGAAATTTGAAAATTCTAATTGTGAAAATTGTTTGAAATTAAAAACTGATCTCGTTCATTTCAATAATAATATTCGAAGACTTGAAGAAGAAATTTTAATTTTAAAAGATAACGAGATTGAGCTGAAAGATGCAAGCAATTGTTTACAAAAGGAATTTATAAATTTCAAGGCTATCAAAAATTTCAAACATGAAAACGCTGAAAATGATAGTTTGTTGAAAACAGATCTGATTTTGAAAGAGCTTGAAATCGAAATTGAAAATTGGAAGAAACTTGAATCTGAAAGTCGAAAATATTTTGATTCTGAAATGGCTAAGTCCCAAACCAAAATCAAATTGCTTAATGATGAAAATTTGTTTTTGAAATCTGAGTTTGAAAGATGTAAGATCACTAAAAGTCGTTGTTCAGATTTAATAAAAGAAAACGATGATCTTAAAACTGAAATTCAACAACTTGAAACAATTTTATCTAAATTTTCAAATGGTGAAAAATCTTTGGATATGTTATTGAAAAACCAACTTTCTGTTGGAAATAAACGTGGTCTTGGTTTTGGGAAGAATAATGTTTTTGGAAAACAAAATTCAAATGATTTGAAAAATCCCTCAAATTGCTTTGGAAAGAACTACGTTGAAAATTTGAACTCTGAAAATTTCAAAGGTTTTTTGAATCGAAATTGTGATGAGAAATCATTTTATAATAAACCATTTAAACAATCTTCGATCCCGAATAAAAATAAAACGATTTTGACTAAATTCAAACAGATTTGGGTTCCAAAGGGTACAAAGGTTAGTTCTGATGGTTTGTTATACAAACAGGTTTGGGTACCAACAGTGGTAAACGTATTTCAGAGTGGTTTTACAAATTTTGTTAGACCACTTAATTCACTCAACTGCTAGGTACCAGTGAAGGCTGAGGAACTGCTGTGCTGAAAAGAAATTTGAAATCAAGATTGTCTATAATTCTGTGTCATTTACAGTTCCTTAGGCCAACATTTGTTGAGTTAGAGATTCTGCTTTACATTGGATTCTGGTATGATCTCTAAACTCACCTTTGTATATTCTCTTTGTTTTTATTGTCTGTTTTTTATTCCTTCCTCTATCTCCTTCTGTTTTTGTTTTTGTTTTGACACTGCCATATTCTTCTTTGTCTGTACTTCTTAAACTTCCAGTTGCAGAATTCATGATCTTTTTGGAAATATGCTTTATTTGTATAAAATCATCGTGTGTTAATCATTTCTATTTCCTGAATTTAATTTTGTAAATATCTGCAATTGTTTTTGAGATTTTTTATTTCTGAATTCATAACAGTGTTGATGTATTCTTGTCATATCTTGAACATTGTTAATTTGAATCCTAAATATTTGAAGATCTGAATATCTAATGAAATGTCACACACCTTTGTTGTTCTGAGTTTATTCTAATTCATTTTAGAAAAGCTCAAAATATTATACTCATTACAACACTCTGTTATTTATCAGTTGTGATAATTTCATTGATTTTCAGAATGCCTTGTATCAGTGATACATCTTGGAATTCATCTTTATTCATGATCATTATACTGAAATATGTTTGTTTGAAATTCTAGATATTTTGAATATCACACACCTCTTATTTTTTTTGAAATTGTCAATCTGGTGTGACTGATTCATTATATCCCAAAGCTTTACATTGATTCATGTGATTTCAAATAAATTATCCCGATCATGAATATTTTCAAATTTGATGTAAATGACCTGAATTTCTCTTGGGCTTGTCAGAAATAGTTTTGAGAAATTCTTGAAAATGTCCTTTTTGAAAATGGTCTTTGAAAATCATTGTTATTTCATGATTATTTGATTTGAATATATGTTTGTTTAAAATCATTTGAAATTACTGATTTATTGGATCTCACACATATATTGAATCTGAAATATAACCTGGTGTGATTGATTCATTAAATCCTAATACTTTCACATTTCTTCAAATGATTTAAAATAGAGTATATTTGCAAATCTTGGATCATGAACCACCTTATGTGACCAACATCTTGTCAAGTCTGTTGTGATACTGTTTTCTCTGTGCTGCTCTGATACTGTTTTTGAAAAATGTTTGTTTTTGGAATCATGCTGCTCTGATTATAAGAAATTGATTTGTAAATATATTTTTGAGGACTGCTTGATTTGGTATCAAAGATTTATCGTACTCTGATAAATGAAGTTTGTGGGCTTGAAGTGCTTGCTTTTTAATTAAGTCTTTTCTGTTGACTGAGGTACCATTGTTTGCCACCGAGGTGTCATTAAAATCCTCGAGAAAGCGAGAACATTTGGTATCAGAAGCGCCTTATATTTGTCTCATCCATCTGTTCTGATTTTTCACTTTGTAGAGACACCATGTGGTATCAGTTTAAAAGTGCTGCATATTTTTTTTTGCTGTATATATATATATTTTTTCCTTCTGTCATGTATAGATCAGCATATTACTCTTGTAATTGATTTTCAATTTTAAAAATTATTTATTGATTATTCTTTCAGAAATTGAAATCAATATCCAAATTAAACTGTATTTATAATTCATCAAAATTATAACCAGATTTAGAAATTGTGATGAATTGTGACTGCAGTATATTTCACAACAAGAGGAGAATTTTATTTAGATTTTCATGATGGTTAAATATTTATTATAATATCTGTGAATTGGCAGTTAATTTCACGACCATCCTCATTATCTATCATCAATCTGCCATCCATGATAAAAAAAATTTAAATGTGGAGAGTTTAATATTTTTTTTAAAAATCATCTTGAATAGACAGTGAAAATATTTGTGATGGAAATGTGATTGGTTTATTATTCAGAATTAGTGAAATTGAGAATTGTCAATGATCCCAGTACAGTTGGTCATATTTCATAATATAATTAATTTAGAAATTTATTTCACAGTCCATTTCTGTAACTACCACTTTTCTATCATCCATATTGATTTTATATATCGAGGAGTTTTTCTTTTTGAAACAAAAAAAAAAATATAATAAGTATTTCTCTAACCTCATTTAAAAATCCAAGCTCTGGTTATGCATGGTTACGAGATTACTTATATTTAAGCTGCAACTGATCTCATTTAAAAATCCAAGATCTGGTTATGCGTGATCAGTGTGCTCTTAAATTAAAAAGAAAAAGAAAAGAAAATAATTTGGATAAAATAAAGATTTATATGAAATTCTCCTTGGTGTTTATAAAAACCAACCTATCAATCCATCTTCTATCTGTGAAATGTGTTAATACCTTATGAAGTATTATGACTTGTTGATTGATAGCTACTGGGATTTGAGACTATCTGACTTTGTCACTTAAGTTGAATTTATAATTATAGTCCAAATTCATCACTGTTTTGTGCCTCAATTTCTTAAAATCTGTTTTAAAAAATAGTTGGAAAATATTCATATTTTTCTCTCTCCATTTTTTATAAAATTCATCGTATATCCGTCATTTTCTACAATGTGAAATATGCCACCTGTTCTTAGAATATTATGATTTTTGTTTGACTGATTGAGATTTATGATGACTGTTCTTCCTCTTAAGCTGATATAGTATTTGTTAGTCATTTTTCATCTATATTTTAAAAATCTGTATCCTTTTGATGATAACAAAAGGGGGAGAATGGATTAGATTTTGATTTATGAGTGAATATTTTATAAATATTTTTAATTTTGAAAATTTAATTATTCATACATTTCACTCATGCATAGTTATAGGGGGAGTTTTTTGTTGAAGGGGGAGCATTTAAATAGGGGGAGTTCAAATATCCACGAACAAACACATTTATTATATTCAAAATCTTTTATTTGTTTGTCATCATCAAAAGGGGGAGATTGTTGTATATAACGCAGTTGTATAGACAATTTTTGTTTGATGATAACGACCAAATATATTTCTATTATAAATGTGTTTGGTACTGTACTGTTATATATATACATCACAGCAATGAATATAATATTTATATTCAAATAAAATACGACTGTACAGAAATTCAAATATTAACACTGTATTTTATTTAAATAGAATATTTTATTTCAATATTCAAACAGTACAACTTTTTGTAACTCCACTATTTACACATTCACAGAATATTTGTACTTGTATATAAACAGAATGAAATAGACAAGGTTGTTTGACAACAATAAAATGATATTTTATTTCAATCAAACTTGTTTATTACAGACATCAGTACAATCACTCTTTCATATACATTAGCTCCTCACTATAACACTCATACATTCACTCAGTTTGCATTTCATATATACAATTTTATTTACACAGACACACTGACACTCTTCTCATTTTCACTGTCTTCTGTCTTTTATCTTTTATCTTCACAGCGTTCTGCATTCAGTCCAGTCTTCATACCTGTCATATACAGAAACACACACACAGTACACTGCAATAGAAATAAAAATTGAATACATGCAGATTTGAATTTTATTTTTAAAATTCCATTTGCCTCAGCTTTCTGGTGTGTTTCTCATCATTTTTCATGACTTGATCTGATAAATCTGTGTCTAGACAGACAGTTTGTATATGTACAGGGACAGGAATTTTTTTTCTGATAGCTGCATATACACACGTGTACACGTGTGCACTGCCACGCCAATCAGTGAGCAACTGAGGAGTAGCCACGTGGACCATCTCGACTCAGTGCACAACAGTGAAATAAAAGAGTCACAAGAAATGTTCAAACTTCCAATATGACCGAGCACAAGAAAATGTATGCAAGCCAGCAAATGAAAAATAAAGTCAAAACAGCCTACTAATGATTACAAGCATACATGGTGGAGGCAAGTACAACTTAAACAGTGAAGCAAGCATGCGAGAAATAGTGCATCATATATGGGTACAACATGGTTCAGGAACAAGAAACAAAGTCAATATGCATGCATGTGAACAAGTGCCAACATGGTTCAGAATTTTCAGAGAAGTTTAAAGTGGGACAACTCAAAACAAAATGTACAAGTCAAAATCCAACATGGCATATGCATGAAACAATGGTCGAGCTAGTCGAATTCAAGACAGTGAATACAAGCCAAAAGGGAACTACATGAAGCATGTACAAATGGTGATGCAGAACATGTCAACTAAGGTGATGTACAAGTATTTTCAGCATGGTCATGGGTTATGGACAGTGGCAACATCAACACACACTGGAGCAATAACACAACAAAAAAAAAAGGATGGCACAACAATACATAGTGGTGTACACAGCAGTGTGACGAGGCTGCTTCACACTCATGGTGAGACAAGGATGGTTAAAAAGCAACACAGCAACAACATGACAGACAAGATGCAACATTAGTGTATATAAGCATGCGTCAAGAGGTATTCAAGTGTACAGCTTGTACAAGAGGCAAGGTGGCAATATCAGGAAGCATGGATGATGTTACTGTTTAACAATATATACAAGTAAAGCAGCATACACATGGTGTACAGATGGAAACAGCAAGGGGACATAATAGTGTGTGAAATCTCAGATAACCAAGATGATCAGTTTAGTGGTGCAAGACAGCACGACATGAATTCATTTGATAATGGTCATTGCCAAAGTTCGAGCAATTACAAGGTGAAGCATATATGAATTGTGTAACAACATGAATGAAAGCAAAGCAGCAAGGATTACAAAGTCTTTCAGCATGTATACAAGGCAGTACAGTGACACAAATATACATAGGGAATTCAAGGACCAAATGAATATGTGGACATTGTCAGTAAGTCTACTATGGAAAAATACAAAATGGTCAATGCAGCAAAACAATAGCTAATCTAGCATCAAATAAAATGGAAAACGTTTCCTGAATTATCATTTGTTTTTCCAGGTTTGAAAAAGTTTTAAAAGTGGAAAGTTTTTCTTTTTAAATCAATCAATGAGCAGGATTGTTTTTTAGGCAAGAGTTATTTTGAGAAATTCCTGAAATCTCATAACATGCTTGGAATTCAAGTCTTTTTCAATTCGACAACAAAATCAAATGGGGCAGTGAAAATTATTCTGTTTTTTTTTGGAAAGCTTGTCTAACAAATTCAGTAATAATCTTTTGAATTGCTCCAGAACTAACAATTTATTTTTGGCATGGATTTAATCGATTTCAACAAGTCAGAGAAACATTATCTTCCATGCAAGGGAAGTCATTTATCTGTTTCCTGATTTATCACATACATTCAAGGCCAAGAAAAATACCAGGTTCATCCATGACTATCAAAAGAAGAAATCAAATCATTCACGGCATGGAAATTTTTCCAGAAATTAAATCATGGCAATTTACAGAGGATATTAAAAGCCGTGGAAATCATCTCAAATAAGGTAACAAATCTGTTTGAAGCAATCTCGCAACATGTCAAAAGAGGAAACCCAAGCAATCAGATCGAATCAACGTTTTTGAAATCAGAGCGCAATTAAAGGATTTCAAAATCCTATATATTTACACCTACTTCATCACAGGCAGATATAGAAAACCCACAAAATCAAAGCAAACAATAAAATCCGAATTACTCACAATTTTTAGGGTTTCGTTCAAGTGAGAACTCCAGCAAATCGACATCAGCACGTAAGCTACAAAGACAAGAGCCATCAGAGATCAAATTTCCAGAAGCATCGATTTCGATTTGGGAATCGATTTCAGAAACCCTAGCAATCGCCAGAGCCGCCATTTATTTTTCCAGAGCAAAGAGAGAAAGAGGATCGGGCAAGAATGAAAACAAATGGGCCGGCCAAGATAAAAAAGGGGGTTTGGATTTGTTTAAAGGGGATGACCCCTTTAATATAAACTCCTTTATTTTTATTTTTATTTTAAAAATTAGGGTTTATATTATTGTCTTACATTCTGTTGTTTTATTTAAATTGTGTTGTAAAATCATTTCTGAACAGTTCTAGGTCTGTAAAATCTAGGGGGATTTAGTCAAGGAGTTGACTGTCAGTTTCAGAGTCTGTAAATCTGAGTTACGAGTTACAGGGTTTGTAATTCGGGAAATCTGATCTAGGGGTTTAGATCAGTCTAGGGATTTGAGCGTAGGGTTAGAATAGGAGCAGGGTTTGCGAGTGTACATGGTCTTGTATGCGGGATCTGTTCTATCACCTAGTAGAAACCTTAGAAATGCAGCAGTAGGCAGGGTTTTGCCGAAGCTGGGTATATCTGTGTGTGATTTATTTTCTGCATTTCTGTTTCTGCTATATTCTGTGATCTGTCTATTATTTTTAATATCCTGTCAGTTTTTCAATTTTATTTAAAAAAAAAACTGTGAAAAACCCTATTCACCCCCCCTCTAGGGTTATTCTAGATCCATCAGAATAGAGTTATAAAAAGGAGATTTTTATAACAGGATAAGAGGTTATAAAAAAAAGGAAAACGTATAAAAAGGAAATCATTTGTAAAGTGAAGAACCGTTACTAAAAGTAAATCTTTATAAATGAACAAACGTTGTTAAAAAGGAAATCCTTTTAAATGGATAAACGTAATTAGAAAGGAGTTAATCGAATACGGTATTCGAAAGTTAGTTAATCGAATACGGTATTTGAAAGTTAGTTAATCGAATACGGTATTCGAAAGTTAGTTAATCGAATATGGTATTCGAAAGTTAGTTAATCGAATCTGGTATTCGAAAGTTAGTAAAACGAATATGCTATTCGAAAAGGGGTTAGTCGAGTCGAGTTAGTCAAATAGAGTTAATCGATTAGAGTTAACCAGTTAGAGTTAACCAGTTAGAGTAAATCCGTTAGAGTTAACCAGTTAGAGTTAACCAGTTAGAGTTAACCAGTTAGAGTTAAACAGTTAGAGTTAATCGATTAGAGTTAATCAGTTAGAGTTAGTCAATTGGAGTTAATCCAAATGAGATGCCATTTAGCACGACTGCTAGCGTAATTCGCAGGGCTGTAAATAGCGTAAGGCAGTCGGATTTTTCCTGAGGGAATCAGGCGTAACCATTGTGATCGCTGCGATCTAGAGTTAAGCGAATGGAGTTAAATAGAGTTATCAAATATTAGTTATTCGAATGGAGTTGAATAGAGTTAAATGGAGTTAAATAGAGTTATCAAATATTAGTTATTCGAATGGAGTTGAATAGAGTTAAATGGAGTTAAATAGAGTTATCAAATATTAGTTATTCGAATGGAGTGGAATAGAGTTAAATGGAGTTAAATAGAGTTATCGAATATTAGTTATTCGAATGGAGTAAATGGAGTTAAATCGAATATTAGTTATTCGATAGGAGTTAATCAAGTTGAGTTAAATAAACCAAGTTAGTCGAGCCTAGTTAATCGAATCGAATTGGTCGAACCAAGTAAGTTAAGTTAGTCGAGTTAAGTTCGTCGAGTTAAATTAATCGATGTTAGTTTCATCGAAAGGAGTTATCGATGTTAGTTTCATTGAAAGGAGTTATCGATGTTAGTTTCATCGAAAGGAGTTATCGATGTTAGTTTGATCGAAGTGAGATTTATCGAATAAGAGTCATTCGAAAAGAGATTATCGAATATAGTTTATTCGAAAGTGAGATTTTCAAATATGAGATATTTGAAAAGAAAGAGTTATCGAATATTAGTTATTCGAAGAGAGATTATCGAATATCATTTATTCGAGAAGGAGTAATCAAATATAGTATATTCGAAAGGAAGGAGTTAATCGAATATAGGTTATTCGAAGAAGAGTTAATCAAATAGAGATTTCTCGAAGAGAGCTAATCGGCGAACTCGATTATATCAAATTCGGGAAAGTACTTATACTTTCCAGTGTTTAAATAGAGATTTATTTATTTATAAATAAATAAGTGTTAGGTTCATTATTCACTAATAAGAATAGAAGTTATAATTAAAGTTAGATAATTCGAAAGGAGGGATTATAACGTTATCGTTATAACCAATGTTTTAAATATAGAAGTGGATTAGTAAAATTGGATCTGAGAAAGGCGTAAAGAAGTTGTTAAATATTAAAAGATAAACTTTGACCATTTCGAAGTTATAACGTTGTTCAGTTAAGGTCTGAGAGGTAATTATACCCCAACTTGAGTGACTTCCTTCTTAACTAAGAAATGGTAAGGTTTGATCGTAAAGGAGTTTTGGAAATGTTTTCCAAACGAGAATAAGAAATGTTTTCTGATAAAAGAAAATAAGAATTTAGAATATAGGGAAAACAAGATATAAGTAGATAAATGAACGAAAGAGATTAATGTTAAATGATGTTTGTTCGATATAATTTCCATCTGGAAATAATATCGTTGTTTGCACACTTGTTTTTCTTTGATAGTTAACTCACAGACTATCGAAGTTTTGACCATTTTAACGTTGTTAATATGGAGAGACCGGTTGGATTATTATCCGAAGAACCACTCTGTATTGGCATAAGCGTTGCGAATCATATATGCCAAAGATAATTGAAGACGGAGTAAAATGCAAGGGCTGTTGTATAAGTCTTAGATAACAGTGACTAAGATGGATATACTGAATAGTGCCTTCGGTTTGTCCAGTCCCAGGACAACTTGTATGGATGAAGGTCTGACAGAGTATATCCAATGGATCGCGTAAGTTGATCTGTTCAAACGTAATCACGTTTGGTGGCGGAGGAATTCGTTTCTCTAAGCTGTATACCCGTGTTATTTTTGGATAAATCAATTTGTGATTTGGCGGGTATGACGATGTGACATTTCTAAGTGAATGAGGATGACTTGTGTGGATGAATGTCTAACAGAGTATTTCCAGAAAGGTTACGTACATTGATTTCTTCAACCGTACCAAGAGTGGAAGCGAAGAAGGAAACTTCTTTAGCTAACATGTAATGTACTGTTGTAGACGCCAATTAGTGATTTTCAATGGATCTAACAATGTGACATTCGAAGTGAATCTGATGTGATGATAAAGCGTAGCTTCTAGCCTCATCAACCAGTAAATGACAGAAATCGGGCAGGCAGCATGGCTAAGTCGGTCGCACCGAAGTAGGGTGTATAATCACCTATCTAGAGAATATTCATTTGCTTCTTTAATCTATCAATGTTGTCCCATATATATACGGGAAACGGTTGCTGATCCCAACCGTTGGTGATGTACATTCGATACACTCAAGCGAAATGAGTGGTCGGTCATGTGTGGCTGAGTTGCAAGATGTTCTTGTTGAACTCCGGTGTATCGTTCCTAGAGTACACTGATCGGAAGGTGGTTCCATACCTTGTCATATTTGGAAATCCATTATCCAATACGTGCTTGCGATTTTGATTGTATACTATATATGTAGAACGTGAGATGAAATCGTTTCTGCTAGTTGATATCTATTTGTACATAGACATTATTATAATATCAAAAGGCTTTTGATATAAAGATATTTAAGATTCTCATAAGGGAAAAACCCGTTCCGTTCTGCGGCGTGGTCTTATGAGATATCGTTTACTTGTTCATATACCTGTGTTAAACTATTTTACTCACACCAGTCCCATGACTGACCCGGAGTTTACTTTGTTGTTTCCCCTAAACTCTTGGGTGCCTAAATTTTTACGGGCAGTCAAGTAGTCGGGATTTGCAGATACATTGGAGAGCTTGGAGCAGGAGGCTTCAGGATTCTATAGCTATTATTATTTCCGCTGTTGTTGTAAGTGTTGTACTCTGATAAGTGCTATTGTATATATAACTGTTTGTATTTCAAAAGTTATGTTATATTTTATTCGTTCCGTTGTGAGATTCGTGTTTACTCTGATGATGATGTTCTTCTTCTTCTACTATTCTATTAGTTCTATCTTATCTTTCCTCACCCTCTAATTTCTTTCATTAATTACCAGGATTTTTCGATGTTTTGGTTAGCGACATCGAGCTTATGTCGATAACCAAAGTCGCTCAAAATCCGGGTCGTTACAAAAATACTTACTTTTTTCACTCTAAAATCCGTACGGCCACACAGTGACTCTAAAAATTACGGAAACTGACATCTAGCAATAATTTAATATTGCGGATCCAACAAAATTAGTTTCGTCGAATTCCGACTTCGTTTGCAAAAGTGGCTATTTTTAAAGCTTTGGATGACCCATTTAAATATATAAATATATTTAAATTAAATTAAATATAAATAAATTTATATTCTCGTATATATTCACACCAGAATACCATTCAGCTCCAGGGTAATTATATATTCGATATTCTAAGTCCTGGTTGAATCGATATTCAATTATATACTAAAATTCCTTTTATAACGTAAATAAAGCGTTATGAATTATAAAGGAATTTCACAGCGACTTTTCTGAAATTTTATTTGGTCATAAATAAAAATCTACATGACGAAATCCCGATTTTTCTCTTCCACTAGAAAAATATACTTCACCAGCTCCTAACGTTTCTAGTTTCACAGAAATCCGACTTGAAACGGCTTCTGTATATCCAATTGAAGTTCAAATCGCCAAATTACGAACTGTAGCGCCATTTCGAGCTCGGTTTTAATTATAATATAATTATACGTTCAAACTGACGTTATTTAATTATATTCTTTAATATAATTCAATTCTAAACTGAATTATACCTTATATAAAATCCAATTCACACTGTATTGTGAATTCCACTATTTTTGATTATTTCTGAATTAAATATATTATTCTATTATTTAATTTAATTAAGTATTCACTAAAATTTAATTAACGACCATTTAATTCTCTAACCCACTATTTAAATAATTAAATTAATTAATTATTATACCCCTGGAAATGCGGGTCATTACATTCTTCCCCGCTTAAAATAATTTCGTCCTCGAAATTGCTAAGGTAGAGGACGACCCTATCTACTGGGTAAATATTTATCGGTTTACCCCTTTAACTTCAGTTTCAATTGAACAAATTAATATCGACTAAAATATTAATTTATTCCGACTAACTAAAATTTTCAAAAATTCTGAAAATTTTCTAACGCTTAAATTTTTCGGAAAATTTCGCCATAACCTCCTTTGTACTGGTCAATACGTCAAACCACCACTCGCCTCTCTGGGTCATCTCCATCCCAAAAGAAAATCAAACAGCCAAGCGGCTTGCCAATTCGGCTTATCACAAATCTCATACCATATGAAATATAAACTTGTACCTTTTTGTCGGGCATATCAACTCTATCCCTACCATTCATTACCACTTTTGCATATAACAATGCATTACTAACTTGATCTCCAATCAGTTCATTCTCACAACCAAATCATTCACTTATACCTAAGTCGAATCCCATTCTCAATCTCAAGTTTCATTTTTTTTTCAAATTCTAAGTCCAAGCTAATTTTTTTAATTTATGTTTACCATCTTATTTTATTTAACTTCATAAGTTAAATTTAAATTCCATAATTTAAATTCTTGGGTTTATTTCAAATCCATTTGAAATCAAAATACCAATTCAAAACATTTGAATTTCTAAAACAACTTGTTTTCTCAAAACAATTCAAAAACAAAACCTTTGGTAGTAATCCGTCACTTAGGAACTCGAAAATCACACCGACGATGTATCGATCCATCCTCGAAATTATTTCCCAGCGAACCGAAATGAGTTCAATACTATATCACTTTCAAATTGAAAAACATTTTCAAAATCTCCCAGGAACTTAAAATTTCCTTATTCTAATTCCTAATCCTGATTTAAATTCAGATTTAATTCATCTTATTCCATATACCTTACTTATATGAATCCTGATTGGTTATTTATAAACATTTCACCTTTTTAGTATCTTACTTGATTATAATAACAACCAACACAACCAATATACTATATCAAAATATATTCGGGTAAAATTATTTTCATTTACCCTCTTTTCAAAACATATCGTGTTGGTTCATTGTATTCGAGTTTTTAGAAACCCCTATCGAAATTGTGGTGCCCCACTATCGACCAGAATTCATAAGCCACTTAACCAATAAAGCTCCACAATATAAAACAAATTTTTATATCAAATAACAAATATGTTCACTCGTATATATAAACTCAACTCAATCTAGGGTATTACTAACCCCATCTCTACTGAGTCACGTCACAGAGCCAAGGTTATTCACTTAACCTTAAGCTCTGATACCAACTGTAATGACCCGAAAATCCGGTCTAATTTGAGCTGATCAAATAACACAAGTCCAACCCCAAATTGCACTGAAATTTCAAGAAATTAATAGAAAGAAGATAGAGGGTGAGGATAGATAAGATGGAACTATTAGAATAGAAGAAGAAGAAGAACGTCATCATCAGAGTAACCACGAATCTCGCAGCGGAACGAATAAAATATAACATAACTTTTGAAATACAAACAGTATATGTATACAATAACATTTCAGAGTACAACACTTACAACAACAGCGGAAATAATAATAGCTATAGAATCTTGAAGTCTCCTGCTCCAAGCTATCCAAGTGTATCTGTAAAATCCTGAACTACTTGACTGGCCGTACAAATTTAGGCACCCAAGAGTTTAGGTAGAACAAAACAAAGTAAACTCCGGGTCAGTCATGGGACTGGTATGAGTAAAACAGTTTAAAACAATTTGAACAAGTAACGATATCTCATAAGACCACGCCGTATAACGGAACGGGTTTTTCCCTTATGAGAATCCAAAATATCTTTATATCAAAACCTTTTGATATTATAATAATGTCTATCAACCACAACTATAATAATCATCTAGCAGAAACGCTTTCATCTCACGTTCTACATATATAGTATACAATCAAACCGCAAGCACGTATTGGGTAATGGGTTTCCAACTATGACAAGGTATGGAACCACCTTCCGATCAGTGTACTCTAGGAATGATACACTGGAGTTCAACAAGAACATCTTGTAACTCAGCCACACATGACCGACCACTCATTTCGCTTGAGTGTATCGAATGTACACCACCAACGGTTGGGATCAGCAACCGTTCACGTATATATATATGGGACAACATTGATAGATTGAAGAAGCAAATGAATATTCTCTAGATAGGTGATTATACACCCTACTTCGGTGCGACCGACTTAGCCATGCTGCCTGCCTGATTTTTGTCATTTCCTAGCTGTTGAGGCTTGAGTCTACGACTACTTCCCATTCATTGATAACCCGATCACTTTGAATGCCACATTATCAAATCCGTTAATCAATAATTGGTTTGCACGAATATTCTGGATGTTATGCTAAGGGAATAAATCCGTTGCAACCATATATATTTATACAGACCAACCCATTCGATCATTGGAAATATTCTGTCAGACACTCATCCATATACGTTCGTTCTAGGACTGAACGAAACCGAAGGCACTATTCAGTACATCCATCTTAGTCCATTGTTATCTAAGATTTATACAACAGCCCTTGTACTTTACTCCGTCTTCAATTTTCTTTGGCATATTCGCAACGCTTATGCCAATACAGAGTGGTTCTTTGGATAAGAATCCAACCGGTCTCTCCATATCAACAACATAAATATGGTCAAAACTTGATAGTCTGTGATTTAACTATCAATGAAAACATGTCGGTGTACAAACAACGATCTAAATTCCAAATGGAATTATCAATCCAATCATCAAAACATATATATATATATATATCCACATTCCTTATTTTCTATGATTTAGAAAAATATACGTTATAAACATTTAAAAACATTTCCAGTCCTCATTCACACATCACTACCATTCCACACTATTAGTCCCTAACCGTAAACTAGTAAAAGAACAATTCTCTAAGTATAAACCCCGAAGGCCGAAACCAACATCAGATCCACACTCAGAAAACCATTCGACTTAACTAATCTCTAGTCAGTTTCTAATATTATTTTAACTCTATTTGATTATCCCTTTTTATAACGTTTATCCATTTAAAAGATTTCCTTTTAACAGTGTTTATTCATTTATAAAGATTTACTTTTAGTAACGCTTCTTCACTTTATAAATGTTCTTTTAATAGCGTTTCTCTACTTATAAGGATTTCCTTTTAACAGCATTTATCTTTTTATAACATCCTATTCCGTTATAAATAATTCCCTTTTCAAACTCTATTTATTTTCGAAATAAATAACCCCTTTAATAGTTCTATTTATTTCTCAAACAAATACTCTATTTTAATTTAATTTATTTAACAAATAAATAATTCTCTTATCTTTTTTATTTATTCTATTTGCAAATGGTTTGCAAATATTCCCTTTTCGAATTTTATTTCTAAGTATTTCCTATTTATAAATAATCCATTTATAAATAAATTTCTATTTATAAATATTCAATTTATAAATAATTCCTTTTATACTTCTTCTTTGATTTTATAAATATTATTTCTTTTATAAAATCCTTTGATTTTATAAATAAATCTATTTTCAATATTCATTTTAAAAATTCCCTTTTCAACACTCCGGTATTCCTTATGGTATCTAACGTACCATATAACAACGATCGGTATTATTCAAACGTATAAAATCATCAACAGATTTCATATCACATCATATAACACAATATATGAAAACGAAACAGTATTTATATATTGAGGAACCCAGTTGGGTCCCTCCAACCTATTCTCCTGCACCACAGATGTTAAACCATATAATTAATCATCAACTTCGTTTCAGTATGAATTGTTCTGATAAACAACATCAATATTTAATGGTATATATACATATATATATATATATAATTTCAACTAACTGTCTAGCAGTTCAATCAACCAATCTACACACAACAGTCAATCAATATCTAACAGTTCTAAAGTATGTTATAAAAATATAACCGTTCAGAGTTGGTGAGTTTTACTCACATTGGACGATCATCGTTAATAACGATAACCATCGCTTGATTCAGACGGACAATTTATTTTGCTATAAATTGTAACGAGCTCCGATGGACTTCCAGTCAGTTCCATCATGTAGTGTCCGTCCATACGATCGTGACGGACCCTGTTTCATAGAATTCACATTTCAATGGCCCATCTTCATACTTAAACACCCGGACCGAACCATCTTCCTTCAACCCGATTAAATCTTCCTTCTACAGAACATCCCAAATTCCATAAACACCACTTCGAATCCCATCCGCTCCTGCTTTGATCCACGAGAATCCAAATTGAAGATATTTTAATTGAGCTTTAACCTTAAATGTCAGCACATTATCCTCATTAACAAACCCGCTCCGCACAAATCAGTCCTTCTTCACTGATTACGTTCTGTCTCCTTCGCAGCTTTCAATCTGATTCGAACCATCCTAGTAAACAAAAACAACATGGCCTACTTGTTATCCCCTTATCCCCTTCTCCTCTTCACCACTTCAAAGACTACCCTCACCATCACTTCTTCATGCGTTAAACACCCCATCTCTAGTTTTGAACTGTTACAGACTTTCATGAAGCCCAACAGTAAACACATCCCACCGATATTAAAACGCACATAAACATACTCAGCTACTTTGATCCTTCTCTTCCATCAGCAAGACGTTCAACCCCAGACCTGTAAAATCACGCAAACACGAAGGAAACCATTTCCGATCCTTCACTGCTACAGAATACAGACTCTCACCATTTCGATTTCCCGTGACACTCAAAACCGAATCCACCCAACTCATTCTCACCTCCTTCTCGCGTCAGCTACCCCTCCATCATCTTAACATACACCTCGCAGCTGAATCACGAAGTCGCTAAAGAAACCAGCAAACTCAAATGAAACGGGATTTCACCGAACTTCAACAGACAGCGTTAAATCTCCTGCTAAGACCGAAGATTAACTCGATTTCAAGAATCAAGGCTTCGGTGCACCCAAATCCGTGAACCGTATGTCCACTGTATAACTCGATGCTTCCAAAAACTGAACCGCACGCACCAAAACGGTCATGGAATCAAAGCTCTCTTCTTCAGGAACTCGAAAATATGAATAGTTTGATTTATAGGATTTGTTTGTATTTGTTTTGGATTTTTTTTTCTCACGTTCTTTGAAGAGGAAGAGAAAGAAGTGGCGGCCTGATTCCGATTTGCAGATGGGAATTAGGTTATAAGGTCTCAAGGGGGGTATTTATAGAAAAATGGGTGGAGATATTTGCTAGGATATTTTCATTTTTATATTCATTCTTGTCTTTTAAAAATTCGTGTGATCACACACGATACCCAAAAATCACCAAACTGGACATGCAGCTACAGTTCGACATTACGGTCCCAACGAAACTGGTTTCATCAAATTCCGACTTCGTATGCTCACACAGCATATTTTTAACTGTCAAAATACTTACTTTTTTGACTCTAAAAAATCTGTATGGCCACACAGTGACTCTAAAAATTACGGAAACTGACATCTAGCAATAATTTAATATTGCGGATCCAACAAAATTAGTTTCGGCGAATTCCGACTTCGTTTGCAAAAGTGGCTATTTTTAAAGCTTTGGATAACCCATTTAAATATATAAATATATTTAAATTAAATTAAATATAAATAAATTTATATTCTCGTATATATTCACACCAGAATACCATACAGCTCCAGGGTAATTATATATTCGATATTCCAAGTCCTGGTTGAATCGATATTCAATTATATACTAAAATTCCTTTTATAACGTAAATAAAGCGTTATGAATTATAAAGGAATTTCGCAGCGACTTTTCTGAAATTTTATTTGGACACAAATAAAAATCTACATGACGAAATCCCGATTTTTCTCTTCCACTAGAAAAATATACTTCACCAGCTCCTAACGTTTCTGGTTTCACAGAAATCCGACTTGAAACGGCTTCTATATATCCAATTGAAGTTCAAATCGCCAAATTATGAACTGTAGCGCCATTTCGAGCTCGGTTTTAATTATAATATAATTATACGTTCAAACTGACGTTATTTAATTATATTCTTTAATATAATTCAATTCTAAACTGAATTATACCTTATATAAAATCCAATTCACACTGTATTGTGAATTCCACTATTTTTGATTATTTCTGAATTAAATATATTATTCTATTATTTAATTTAATTAAATATTCACTAAAATTTAATTAATGACCATTTAATTCTCTAACCCACTATTTAAATAATAAAATTAATTAATTATTATACCCCTAAAAATGCGGGTCATTACAAATTGAAATAGAACATTTCAATAAAATAATGTATTGGAAATAGTGAGGCAATTTGAAAATTTGAATTCAAACTTTGACTGGTTGTACCAGGTGGAAAATATAACAGATTTTAGTGAAACCAATAATATTTAAATCTGTTTATGAATACCTTTCTAACGAATCTGAAAAATCGAAGTTTCATAGCAGGAGTCAAAAGTTATGGCCAAATGAATTTTCAAAAAGGTCGCTATATAGAATATATAGCCCTTGAAATAGACATTTTGCAAACGACCTCGGAATTCGACGAAACCACTTTTGTTGGATCCGGGATGTCAAACTATTGCTAGGTTTCAAATTTCATAATTTTTGAAGCTAGTATGTGAGCGGGGCAAAAGAAAATGTGATTGGTCAATTTCTGTTAAAATGGGTCGACTAGAAAATGGCCTTTTTGCAAACGATCTCAGAATTCGACGAAACTAGTTTTGTCGGGACCGTATCGTCAAAACATAGCTAGATTTATTTTTCTGGAATTTTTCGATTCAGTTTGTGGCCCTGGCAAATTGAAATGTACGTTCAAATTGAATATTAAATGTTTTATACTTTAATTTGAAAAATAACTAACTGTAACAGTCGAATTGGCCAACGAAACATATCCCATTGTGTCCGGGATGGGGGTATTTAGCTAGGGCCGACAATCGTTGGGTTGAAATTGGTGTTCGTTTGTTCAAAAGGATATTTTTGGAATTTGAAATTTAAATATAAAGGGTCAAACCCCCTCTTTTCTCTCACTTCTGTTGACTGGTCAAACCCCTACCCACGAACGACGGAAAAGCCCTCAGATCTTCCAGGCCCAATCGTCGCCGCCACGTTCGTTTTCACCGCCCCCTCCAGTTAGATTTTCTGTTCATCTCTCCCTCCTCTATAAATCCATACAACCCTCGTCAGTTATAGAGTGGAGTTGGCGTCGAATTTCTTCGAGGAAGACGCCGCCTTTGGACCTCCACCGTGCGCCGCAGGGACCGCCGAGTTCGCCCAGACCACCACCGATCGACTCGCCTCTCTTCCCTCTTCCACGTAGTATAATCCGATCCTTCCATAGTTGCACGGATTTTCTGAAAAATCCGAACCCTAGTTCGAACCACTCTGAAAGGTGAGACCTTTATTTTATCTGAACTTTGAAAAATCATATCTTTAACATGTGTTGATGAAATTCGATGAAACAGGAAACATCGGGACTGCAAGGAGGCTCTCTACCATCTAGAAGAGACCACGGATTTTTCTTGTCTACTTACGATTTTTAGCACTTCGAAAACCAATGTGAGGAATCTAAATTAAATTGTGTGAATGAAATCGTGTTGTATAAATTATATAAGCGAAGTGTAAATTATATACGCATTGTATACCTCATGTACATGTGTTGTATAAGTTATATGAGCGATGTATAAATTATACAAGCATTGTATGAAACATATATGCTTTGAATTGTGTTGAAATGCAAGTGAAATATAGAAATAATATATATATACTCCCCTCGTCCACAAACCATGGACGATATTTATTGCTTTTGATTGGCGTGAAAATATATAGTATGGCGAACAGTTGAAAATAATTGTTTGTGGTTGATATTGTGGTTGAAAAATACCTTTGTGGTTGAAAAATACCCTCTTGTGGTTGAAACAAATTAGAATAGGATTGTGGAAATGAAAATAAAACATGCCGCCTGCGTGCGAACTAGATGCATGATTCCCCATTGTCAAAAGCCGCGAGGTTTTAAGGTAGAGCGAGGAGCCGTACTAGGGACGGTCCCCGTTTTAACTACCCTGCCGTTATGCTGCCGAAATTTTCTGAAATATTAATGTGTTAGAATAATTTTCATTTGTTGAAATTATTTTTATATGTTGAAAGAATATTCATGTGTTGAATTTAAATTCATTCGTTGAATTGAAATTCATGTGTTGAATGTTATTCGTATTTTAAATAAATAGCTTTAACAATAAAAATCACACATATATATATACAAACTGTAAAGAATATTCATGTGTTGAATAGAAATTCATTCGTTGAATTGAAATTCATGTGTTGAATGTTATTCGTATTTTAAATAAGTAGATTTAACAATAAAAATCACATATATATATATATACAAACTGTAAAGAATATTCATGTGTTGAATAGAAATTCATTCGTTGAATTGAAATTCACGTGTTGAATGTTATTCGTATTTTAAATAAATAGCTTTAACAATAAAAATCACATTTATATATATATATATACAAACTGTAAAGAATATTCATGTGTTGAATAGAAATTCATTCGTTGAATTGAAATTCATGTGTTGAATGTTATTCGTATTTTAAATAAATAGCTTTAAAAATAAAAATCACATTTATATATATACAAACTGTAAAGAATATTCATGTTTTGAATAGAAATTCATTCGTTGAATTGAAATTCATGTGTTGAATGGCGTTCGTATTTTAAGTAAATAGCTTTAACAATAAAAATCACATTTATATATATACAAACTGTAAAGAATATTCATGTGTTGAATAGAAATTCATTCGTTGAATTGAAATTCATGTGTTGAATGTTATTCGTATTTTAAATAAATAGCTTTAACAATAAAAATCACATTTTTATATATATACAAACTATAGAGAACATTTAGGTGTTGAATTGAAATTCATGGGTTGAATGTTATTCGTATTTTAAATAAATTGATTAGACAATAAAAATTACATTTTTATTGTGAATATGAAGTGTTAAAAACTTTCACGTGTTGAATAAATATTTCTGGTGATAAAAATATTACTTTTATCATGTATACGCTTTGATAAAAATACACACGTGTTGAAATAAATATTAGTTCGCTAGAAATATTATTATTAGCTTTGTTCTGCATATATATACATGTGTCGAACAGGGAAAATGGATTAGCTGTAGAGTAAAGAAATTATTTGCGTGCCCGACAAATAGGTAAGCCTTGATGAGTTGGCTGCGCAATTTTATTTTTATATCAACTCCTGTGAATGCCATTGGATGCGGAGTGCTGGTTATTCTGTGTGTAATAATAAACATCGCCATGGGATAGTAACAATTAATTTTGAACTACACTACATGGCATACTTCTTGATGATAGGCGTACTTCATCATATTCCACATAAGCATTTGGAGCTTGTGTGACGAGGTTGAAGATTTACCATACGAGCGAGAGGCTTGTATGGCGATGATTATATATTACAGGTTGAACTGATGATTGGTATGAACCATATAAAATATAACGATAAATGGCCAGATTAATAAAAAACCCACATGGGTCTGGAGTGGACAATAATCACATCTCTCTAGTCATTAGATATGACACATGGATTATTTATTTCCCACACGCGACGAGGTGACGAGGATTTATCCTCTGGAGTAATTAAAAATACACACTCCCTCAGGCTTGACAGGGTGACGAGAATTTATTCTCTGGAGTTATTATCTATACACGCTCCCCTGTAAACACCAGAATATATCACTATAAATATGTGTATGCTTTATAGGATTTATTGGGTACCTAACACGGCCCAATAAATTTCCAAACCCCTTCCCGTACAAAGGAGGTTATGAAGAAATTTTTCGAAATATAAAGGCGTTAGTGAAATATTTGAAGTGAAAACGATATTGGAATTTTTCGAAATATAAAGGCGTTAGTGAAATATTTGAAGTGAAAACGATATTGAAATTAAAGAATGAACTATATTTATTTATATATATATGTATATAAATAGGATTGAAAGGAATCGAGGCCGCGCAGTTCGTGTTTTGAAATCGTAACTTCAATCGATTAGTACGAGAGATCCGACCAGCGGATTTTCCCGAAACCGCAACCGTTGGGTTCGCCTTGGAAATATCTTTCCAACGGCACCAACTTTGTAAAAATCCAACTGTTGGATTGTCTGGAATGTTTAATTCAAATTTGGGGAAAAACAGCGCCAAAATTGTTTATATTTATATATAACTATAAATATAATTAAATTTAATCGAATAACGACGCTGCAGTTCGTATTTTGAAACCGTAACTTCAAACGACTAGTGTGGAAGATCCGACCGTCAGATTTTCACGAAACTGGAACCGTTGGGTTCGCTTTGCGAATATCTTCCCAGTGACATAGACTTTGTAGAAATCCAACGGTTAGATTCCCCGATATGTGTAAAACAAATTTGGGGAAAAACAGCGCTAGTGCCACGGCTTGACCTGAAACATCGTTTAATTAAATATGGCCATTTTTAAATAAATAAAATGGCGAAAAATCGTTATAAAATATTATAAGCGACATGGATTGGAAATAAACCAATTTGGCTTGATCTGCTTGATATTTGATGGTTGTATGTGTTTGACACGAAAATTATACTAAAGAACTGAAATATGAATGTCGAATAATATAACCATGGAAAGAATTGATTTGAATTCTAATTTTACGGGAATTATTTGAAAAGGCCGAGCTAACCCTCATTTCAAATAATTGATCGAACGATTTGAAGTTGAAAATACGAAGACAGTTCAAGACCGACGATCTTCGTATCGATTGGATGTGTACTGCTGAGGTTCCTGATTGGAGTAGCTACCGTGAAGGAACGAAAGTAGTAGTCGTCTGAACGTATGTGTTGATTGTACGGATATACGAGGAATATGGTGCCTCCGGTTTCGTTCAGACCCAGAACGGACTTGTAAATGGACTGTGTGTGTGTCTGACATTGGATTTTGTTCTATACTGATTGATCTCAGTTAAATGTATATCTATTTGGCGGTGGAGAATTTATTCTTTTGCTTAACGCCCTTCTCTGAGACGTACGAGCTAAAGGTTATATATCGATAGAAATCAGTCGTGTGGAGTGGATTGCCTGTGTGGCATGCCAAGATGCAGTGATCAAGGCTTCTGTTGCAAAGCAAAGTCTTGTGTTCGATGATCAAAGCACGGCCTACGTGGCATGGCTTTGTGTATAGCATGGATTCGCGAGCCTCACACCTCGGTATGAGTTAAAAACGGGATAAGGACTGCAGGGAGAGCACGACGTTTCTTTCTAGTTAGTGGTAGTGTCAGTGCTTAAACTGGTTGACATTTATATTATTTTTACCGATGTGGATGTTGGAATGAGGCGCCTCGATATTAGGTCTGTTAGGACCGGGAAACGTGTGCTCAGGAATAATTAATCCTCAAACGTAAGGGAGGACCGGCCCTGAAGCATCCAAGGGTTACCCAGAGTGTGTAGTCCTGAGGCATTTGCTGGAGTGTCTCGAAGCGGAGAGGAGCCTGCCCCTTGCCTCGACTCATGACGGAAATCCAATTTCCAATACGAAATAACGGATTTGATTGTAGAACTAGTATGGTGACATAGTAGATGGTAGCTATGCCGCCTATGATTGATATTTATGATGATATTCGTTTTTGAAACATATATGTACTAGTAATAATATCAAATGATTTTTCTTTACACATATTAAGCATATTTGGCCATTATAAGGTAAAACTCTATCCTCCGGTTTGCGTTGCATTGTATGACGGGACTTGAGTCTTATAACGGCTTCATTCTTTTTAAAAAGCATTGCGTTGTTTTAAAGAATTCACTTTGTTTCAAATGTACCGGCAATCACTAGAGAAAACCCGTTCCGCGAAAGTGGCGTGGTCCTATGATTTGCCTTATTACTGTTGGTTAACCTGTTAAGTAGATTTCTCATACTAGTCCCATGACTGACTCGTTGTTTGTTTCACTTTGCAAACTCGGGTGCCCTTATTTTCACACGGGCAGCCTAGTTGACAGATGACAGGTTGTTTTGGCGTAGCACTGCAGTACGAGGTGCACTTTTGGCTTGATGGCGATGGATTAGATTTGTATTTTGGCTATTAACTATCCGCCTATCTTATGTATATGATTCCGCCTATGGCGATGCAGACTGTTTTACTTCCAGTATTTACTACCTTATGTATATGTACCGCCTCAGACGATGTAGACTGATACCCTTATTATGTCTCACTGTATGAATATATTCCGCCTATGGCGATGTTGACTGATCATTTCCCTTTTATTTACTAAGTTATATCCTATGTTGTGCTATTCTAATGTTGTTACATGTTATGATTCTGCTGTCATATCCATGTAAAATTATTCTATTTATTGTTTTTGCTATTATTTGTACTCTGCTATGATGATTGATGTGTTATATTCCAATGATTATCCTTAACACCGTCACACGGATTTTGGGATCGTCACATAAAAAAATGTAAATTTCATACGGTGTAAATCATGTCTCTAATTTACATAAAAAAATGTAAATTCTTTATTTGCAATGCAAGTTAACATTCTTATCACATATAAAATGTAATTCTTTTATTTACAATGTAAATTAACATTCTTATTACATATAAAATGTAATTCTTTTATTTACAATGTAAATTAACCTTCTTATTACATATAAAATGTAATTCTTTTATTTACAATGTAAATTTCATATCTTCTAATTTACATTGCAAAAACATCATCTTTTTTTATTTTATTTGCAACGTAAAAATTATGACCAAATTTCATGTCCAATATTTCGTGTCTAATATCTCATGTCTAATCCAACCACAACAATACTTTAAATAATAGAAGGGATCAAATCGAGTTAATAACATGAAGTTAACCTCGAGTTGAGGGTTCTAGTTAAATTCTGAGAATAACTGCGGGTGTTTCGTGAATATTAACAAAACATGATAGACAAGATTAACAAATAGATGATCCTAATAAATCACCAAACTCAGATCTAGTATTTAAATTCTTCAGATCTATTATCACAACATCACAAACAATTCAGATCCATAATTTAGAATAACATCCATCATAGACTTATTTATATTTGCCATTCAAACTTCACATAACGCAAGAATAATAATTAAATTAATTGAATTTAATTAAAAATAAATTCTCACATTGCTTGGGACTGAAATGAAGGTCCAAACTCGATCAGATCTCGTGTTCGAAGTCACGGCGGTTTTGGATCTGAAAGATTTCAATTTGAAGTTCATATGTATAAATTAGAAACTGACTTTTTACAACTATCACTATAACGATTAAAAGCGTCGCAAAACTGAGGTATTCATACCTTAATATTTTCAGTTTGTTCAAAACTTTGATTCAGAAAATCGGGAGCTGTAGTTGATGATTTTACGAATGGGTTATTATTGGAGATTGTAGGGCTTGGAGAGGGGGATGTTCGGCCTGAAGGGGGGAGGGTGCGGCGGCTGCTGTGTGGCGCGGTGGGGTGCTAACGGTGGCGGTTTCAGGTGGTCGGGGCGACGGCTACGGGCAACGAGGGGTGCTGAATTTGGTATGGAATCGAAGAGCACGAGAAACTCTTCGAAAAGTTGTACTACGGCGTGTTCTAAAATTGAGTGAGGAGGGAGAAATAGGAGGATGAAATTTTGATGAGTAACGGGTTAGTGGCAGCTGAAACTAATGGGGGAAGAAGGACGAATAGTGCCCGTATTTATACGTGTATTTCCTAGTGTATTTTCTTTTTATTTAATTTATTTAATTTCGGAAAATAGGGATTTTTCGTCCGAACTCCGATTTGCGCTCAACGACTATCGATCAATAGGTTTTGACGCCTTCTGAATGCAATGGCACTATTGCCGAAGTCCAATTCTGAAGTTAAAAGCATGTTTCTTTTATTTTTAAAATAAATCTTTTGTTTTTAATTCGAACGTACTTTCTAATTTTACCGGGGTCACATACGAACTCAGAAAAATTCGAAAAAATTATTTTTGGCTATGTTTTGACGATACGGTCCTAACAAAAGAAATTTTGTCGAATTCTGAGATCGTTTGAAAAATCGCCATTTTCTGGTCGATCTAATTTAACTGTAATTGACCAAAACACATTTTCCCTTGCCACACTCACATATTAACTTCAAAAATTATGAAATTTGAAACCTAGCAATAATTTGACATCCCGGATCCAACAAAAGTGGTTTCGTCGAATTCCGAGGTCATATGCAAAATGTCTATTTTCAAGGGCGATATATTCTCTATAGCGACCTTTCTAAAAATTCATTTGGCCATAACTTTTGATTCCGGCTATGAAACTTCAATTTTTCAGATTCGTTAGAAAGATATTCATTAACAGATTTAAATATTTTTGATTTCACCAAAATCCGATTTATTCTGCATCCTGTACAGTCAGTCAAAGTTCAGGTTTGACTTTTCAAACTACCATCCTTTTTCTAGTTCCTTTTGTAATTAGATTAAACATATTCGTATTAAATCCAATCAAAATAAATTTCTAGTCATTTTTATTTAAAATAATTCATTTCAACTATTTAAACACTTTTAAAATCTCTAAAATGAAAATTTTAAATTGGCCCCAAATTCCGGGTTGTTACAATATCCCCCGCTTAAGAACTTTTCGTCCTCGAAAAGAAAAAGGGAAGAATAGAAGGGTAGGAACCAACACAGAGAATGGGAAATATTTTAAGCGTACCTCAAAATAAAATCTAATAGGAGATATCCACTCTGCATTTGGGATAGGCTTGTTTGATACTCTCCTCGGTTTCCCAAGTGCAGTCTCTAGGATCACTGCTCCATTGTACTTTGACTAGGTTGATACTTTTATTTCTCAGCTTCCTAGTCTCCTTGCCAATAATTTTCAGTGGTTCCCTTCTCACTGCAAGGCTTGGGGTAATCCCCAAATCTTGCTGTGCTGCTTCTTCCACAATCAGATCTGGATCATGGACATGCCTTCGAACAGATCTGGATCTGGACCATGTCTGGACCCAATAAAATCTAATCTGGATCAAGGAAAGAGTCAGAACAACTATAACAGTGATTTGAAGAGATGATAAAGATAAAAGGACGGATGAAAAGATCATGATAGAATGACTGACTATTATGTATTCACATGAAATGTTCGCCATAGAATATTGTGATTCTATGTAAACGAATTATTATAAATATGTTATATTCCAAAGCTAAGTTTAACCAAAGCTCTGATACCAACATTGTTGACCCCAAACTTCCACGGAATGAAAGTAAGGAACAATCATTTGGAATACAATAATACAAATCACAGATACAACATAGCATAGGAAATTCATAGAGTAACAACATCATAGCAGGGGAAATATAATGTCATCAACCACAGAAAGTCCACAGTCACAGAATTCTAAATTATTACACCAAGTTTGTAGAAAAAGAAATAAGTTCCAACTCCAACTTAAACAACGTGAAATGAAACAAGTTTGATGTCTGAAAAAGAAAAGACGGAAAGAGGAAATAAATGATAGATGGTCTTCATTGCTCCAAATCATCACCTCAACTAAGCAACACCAAGAAAGCTCCACAGACAGCAACTCCAAGATAGCAACTCCAAAGAAAAGAATGAACCTATTTACTTGGATGCCCATGTAGAAAGGGGGCACCCGAGTTTGCAAAAAGGTGAAACGAACTACAGGTCAGTCGTGGGACTGGTGTGAGAATTCTTAACTAAATTAATTACTATTAATAAGGCAAATCCAAAGACCACGCCGCTAACGCGGAACGGGTTTACTCTAATGGATTGCCGTGCATAATTTAAAGTGTCAGAACAAATAATAAGTAGATCGTAAAACAATGTCATGCTTTTGAGAAAAATGGAATCACCATAAGACTCAAGTCCCATCACACAATGCAAACACAAACCAGAGGATAGAGTTTTTCCTTATGGTGATTAAACATGCTAAATACGGTAAATACGAATTTAATATTATCATTAGTATATATCAAAACATTTCAAAATAAATGTATCAATCCTAGGACACATAGATACCATAATACTATGCTTCCATACTAGTAATACAATCAAATCCGTAGGTTCGTATTGGAAGTTTGGATTTCCATCATGAGTCAAGGCTAGGGAGGAGCTCCTTACCGATTCGAGACACTCTAGCTAATGTCTCAGGCTCCCCCATAGTGAACCCTTGGAAAGCTGCAGGGCCGGTCCACCATACGAGTTGCGGATTAGTTATTCCTGAACACACGTTTCCCGGTCCTATAGGACCTATCCGAGGCGCCTCATTCCATTATCCACATAAGTAAAATATCAGCCAGTTTAAGCATCGACACTACTTCTAGCTAGAAAAAAACGTGCTGCTCTCCCTGCGTTCCCTTCTCCCGTTTCAGACTCCACCGGGTTGTGAGGCTCGTGAAGTTACGTCATACACAAAGCTATGCTTATTCAAGCTGTGCTTTGATCATCACCACAAGGTTTTTCTTTTCAACAAGAAACCTTGATCATTGCATCTTAGTATGCCACATTGTCACTCCATATCATACTACCAATCCTTTGCCAAAATATACGAAAGGGTGTTAAGAAAGAGAATAAATTCTCCGCTACCAAACATTCATGCATTCGACAGAAAATTAATAACATGATATTTAACGGAGTACAATGTCAGACACACAATCCATTTATTAGCTTATGCTCTGGGTCCGAGCGAAAACCAAACCCGTGAAATCAACACTTACGTCTGGGCAATGATCATGACCCTTGAATTGGGAGCAAGTCAATTCAGGATCTTGATCGTTGTCCATTCAAGGGAAGATTTAGGTCTTCATACGCCATCTTCATACCTCAATTAACGTCGTTTGAGTATTTGGAATGAGAGAACTCGGACTCTCCAAATAATCCTCATATATATATATACATATATATATATATAAAAAAAAATCCTTCGTATTTGTTGATACCATTTTATAACGATTACTTCCTATTTTAATTATTTAAAACAATTAATTTTTATATAACGACACCTTGAGTCAATGGGCGACTATGGCGCTGCATTCAACCAATTTTGATTTTACATTTCTCAGAATCTAACTGTTGGATCTTAACAAAATATATATCGTTGGAAAGATTTTTCCAAGACGGTCCTAAAGGTTTCAGTTTCAAGAAAATCCGACGGTCAGATTTCCTTATATAGTCGTTTAAAGGTACGATTTCAAAACGTGAACTACCGCGCTCCATTCATTTAATTTTAATTATATATATATATAATCGTTTAATCGTAATAACGTCGTTTGATTTAAACAACGCTCTAAACAACTACCGATCCTTATTAAATTTTAATTCATTTGAAAATGAAGATAATATTAAAGCATCCTAACCTCATTCTTTACTTACATTAAAAATGTGAATTCCATCCTTTTCATTTACATGTAAAAATGTAAATTTAATTCCTATGTAAATTCCTATTTTCTATTTACATGTAAAAATGTAAATTTTGATACATTGCAAAATCCTACTTTTAAATTACACATAAAAATGTAAATTTTAACTTCAATGTAAATTCATCTTAATTACATAATAAAAATGTAACTTATATTTGCAGTGGGAATCTATTCTAAATTTACATATAAAAATGTAAATTTAATTACAATGCAAATTCTACTTCTTATTTACATTGTAAAAATGTAATTTTTAATTACAATGCAAACTCTACTTCTTATTTACATTATAAAAATGTAATTATTAATTACAATGCAAACTCTACTTCTTATTTACATTGTAAAAATGTAATTTTTAATTACATTGTAAATCTTATTCTAATTACATAAAAAATGTAAAATTTTCCATACGGGGTAAATTCAAATTTTAATCAGATTAAAAATAATGTAATTTTCATGCGGTAAAAATTCCTATTTTTATTTACATTAATAAAAATGTAAATTTTCATACAGTGTAAATCATGTCCTAATTTTCATTAAAAATAAATGTAAATTTCATACGGTGTAAATCATGTCTCTAATTTACATTAAAAAAAATGTAAATTTCATACGGTGTAAATCATGTCTTAATTTACATTAAAAAAATGTAAATTTCATACGGTGTAAATCATGTCTCTAATTTACATAAAAAAATGTAAATTTCATACAGTGTAAATCATGTCTCTAATTTACATAAAAAAAATGTAAATTCTTTATTTGCAATGCAAGTTAACATTCTTATCACATATAAAATGTAATTCTTTTATTTACAATGTAAATTAACATTCTTATTACATATAAAATGTAGTTCTTTTATTTACAATGTAAAATAACATTCTTATTACATATAAAATGTAATTCTTTTATTTACAATGTAAATTTCATATCTTCTAATTTACATTGCAAAAACATCGTCTTTTTTATTTCACTTACAACGTAAAAATTATGACCAAATTTCATGTCCAATATTTCGTGTCTAATATCTCATGTCTAATCCAACCACAACAATACTTTAAATAATAGAAGGGATCAAATCGAGTTAATAACATGAAGTTAACCTCGAGTTGAGGGTTCTAGTTAAATTCTGAGAATAACTGCGGGTGTTTCGTGAATATTTGTAACGACCCAGAAAATCTGAACCAATTTAAAAATTTTAAATTGGCTAAAATAATGGATTTTAAATATTTAAAATAAATATTTTAAATGATGGCGATGAAAACTGAGTTCGAATCGACGATTGAAAACGAATATAATTAATTATAATTATATATAGAATTGAAAATGGCGCGGTAGTTCGATAATTCGATTTCAAACTTCAATTGAATATACCGGGTGCAAAACAATCCGGATTTTAGTGAAACCAAAAATAATGGAATCTAATTGATAATATCTTTCTAACGAATCTGACCAATCGAAATTTGATAGCGGGAATCAAAAGATATGTCCAGTTGAAAATTCTGAATAGTCGCTATGGAATTCAGGCCCTTAAAAATGGACATTTTGCAAATGACCTCGGATTTCGACGAAACCACTTTTGTTAGATCCGCAGTGTCAGGTTATTGCTAGGTTTCAAATTTCATAATTTTTCGAATCAATATGTGAGCGTGGCAAAGGAAAACGCGTTTGACCAGTTTTAGTTGATTTTAATCGACTGGAAATTGGCCATTTTTCAAACGGTCTCAGAATTCGACGAAACTAGTTTTGTTAGGACCGTATCGTCAATACGAAGCTAGAAAATATTTTTCTGGAATTTTTCTAGTTAGTATGTGACCCCGGTAATTTGAAATGTGCGTTTAAAATTCAATATAGTGATTTAAATGAAAATTCAAAAGGAAACTGATTGTAACGATCAAATCAGCTTACGATACATATCCCATTGTTTTCGGAATGGGGGTAAAACGCTATGGACGACAGGCGGTGGGCCTCGTTTCGAGGTCGTATGTAAAAGTCAACCTTTTTGAATAATTAAATAATTAAATAAAAAAAATATAAAATATATTCTTTCCCCCCCCCTTTTTCTTCTGCTTGCCCCCCCCCCCCCGTTTCATTATAACAGAAACAGTTCGAAATAAAAAAAAAAAAAAAAAAAAACCTAAATCTAAAATCGCGCCGCAGTCCAGGAAGCGCCGCCGACGAAGACCCCGCTCCTCCCTCCCTCCCTCGATCGAAGACCCAGAACCCTTGAAGCCCCCCCCCCCCCCCGAAGCGAACGCCACCGCCGCCCAACCGCGACCTCCCCGACGCCGCCGAGCTCGACAGTCACCCCCCCTTCTTCGCAACAAGGTAAATTGTTTTATCCTGTTTTATTTTCATTTTAAAATTCCGAAAAAAAAAGATTTTAAAACAGATTTTGAAACGATTTTTGTTTTTAAAATAAAAACTGTTTTGTTTTAAAAATAAAAACTGATTTGATTTTTAAGAAGGTTTAAAAACAGTTTTTTTTTAAAAAAGGTTTAAAAACAGTTTTTTTTTTAAAAAGGTTTAAAAACAGTTTTTTTTAAAAAGGTTTAAAAACAGTTTTTAAAAGGATTAAAAACTGAATTGATTTTTAAAAAGTATAAAACTGAAATTTTTAAAAAAGAATAAAAACTGATGTTTTAAAAAGTAAAAACTGATTTTGTTTAAAAGTAAAAACTTTAAATAGGAAAAAGGTTTAATCTTTAAAGAGAAAAAGGATTTGAACTTTAAGAAGTAAAAATCAGATTTTTAGATATTGAAAGTCGAAGTAAAAATTCGATTTTTATATATTGAATAGCGACGTCAAAACTCGATTTTTATATATTGAATAACATGGTAAAAATTCGATTTTTACATGTGTAGAGAATACGGGCGAAAGCGACAAAAGGCGAGGATTTCTATAAGGGAAGAGTCGTGGTACTGGATAGCTATTGGTGAGATTTCTGATTTAAAAATATATATATATATATATATATATATGTGTGAAAATGAAAGTGAATTGCTATATATAAATATCTATATATATATATATATATATATATATATACGCCCCTCGTCCACAAACCATGGACGATATTTATTGGTTGAAATTGTTGTGAAAATTGGTTGATAACGAATGGTTGTTTGGGATTGTTTGTGATTGATATTGGTTGATTGTGGTTGAAAAATACCCATTTGTGGTTGAGAAATATTTGGTTGAAACCACATAGGATTAGTTTGTGGAAATGAAATAAATATATACATGCCGCCTGCGTGCGAACTAGATGCATGATTCCCATTGTCAAAAACCGCGAGGTTTTAAGGTAGAGCGAGGAGCCGTACTAGGGACGGTGCCGGTGTAACTACCCTGCCGTTATGCTGCCGAAATTTTGAATAATATTTGTGTGTTTGAATTATTTTCATATGATTAAACTATATTTATTCATTGTATAGAAAACATTCATGTGTTGAATTGATATTCATTCGTTGTTTAGAAATTCATGTATTGAATGGTATTCATATTTTGAAATAAATTGTTCGATAATAAAAATCACATTTTTATCTATATATAAAAACTATAGAAAACATTCATGTGTTGAATTGATATTCATTCGTTGTTTAGAAATTCATGTGTTGAATGGTATTTATATTTTGAAATAAATTGTTCGATAATAAAAATCACATTTTTATCTATATATAAAAACTATAGAAAACATTCATGTGTTGAATTGATATTCATTCGTTGTTTAGAAATTCATGTGTTGAATGGTATTCATATTTTGAAATAAATTGTTCGATAATAAAAATCACATTTTTATCTATATATAAAAACTATAGAAAACATTCATGTGTTGAATTGATATTCATTCGTTGATTAGAAATTCATGTGTTGAATGGTATTCATATTTTGAAATAAATTGTTCGATTAATAAAAATCACATTTTTATCTATATATAGAAACTAGAGAAAACATTCATGTGTTGAATTGATATTCATTCGTTGTTTAGAAATTCATGTGTTGAATGGTATTCATATTTTGAAATAAATTGTTTTACAATAAATTGTTTTACAATAAAAATCACATTTTTATTGTATGTAAGAAATCGTTGAAATGTGAAGTGTTAAAAATAGCCACTTGTTCAAAATAAACATATATGAGTTGAAATATTCATTAATTAGCTAATGAAATGATTTGCACCTATTTATGTAACATTAGAATGAATGGAGTTTTTAAACCAAATAGAAATCAAATATGAAGTCGAATAGAAATTGATAAATGATAAGAACTGTATATATATATGTACATGCAATATTCATTGAACAGGTTATAGCAAAGGGGCTAGAGAAGAGGAATAAAATTTTGTGCCCGACAAATAGGTACACATTTACTGATTTGTTTGGGTGATGATTTTGAGCCTGTTGGCTAGCCGCTTGGCTTTTTCTTTTTCTTTTTGAGATTAGAAGGACCGGGAACGCTATTTGCGATTTCCCGATGCTCCCGGTGCAGGGGAGGTTATGGCGAAATTTTTCCAAAATTTAAGGTGTTAGAAAATTTTTGAAGTGAAAACGATATTGAAATCATTGAATGAACTATATTTATATAAATATATAAATATAAATAAAATTAAAACGAAACGAAGCCGTGCAGTTCGTATTTTGAAACCGTGATTTCAAACGACTAGTACGGGAAATCCGACCATTGGATTTTCCCGAAACCTCAACCGTCGGGTTCGCCTTGGAATAATCTTTCCAACGGCACCAACCTTGTAAAAATCCAACGGTTGGATTGTCTGGAATGTTTAATTCAAATTTGAAGAAAAACAGCGCCAGAATCGATTATATTTATATATAAATATAAATAGAATTATATTTAATCGAATAACGACGCTGCAGTTCGTATTTTGAAATCGAAACTTCAAACGATTGTACCGGGAGATCCGACCGTCGGATTTTCCCGAAACTGGAACCGTTGGATTCGTTTTGAAAAGACCTTTCTAATGATGTAAATTTTGTGAAGATCCAACGGTTAGATTTTCAGATATGTGTAAATCAAATCTGAAGAAAAACAGCGCCACGGCCGCCTTATGGCCCGAAGCGTCGTTTTGAATAAATTAGCTATTTTAAAATAAATAAAAATAGCGATAAATAGTTATAAAATATCATAAGCGATATGGAATGGAAATAAACTGAATTTGCTTGATTTATGTGGCTTTTGATGGTTGAATGTGTTTGGTGTGAAAATTACATTAAAGAACAATATTGGTGTTGTCGAATAATTTAACCATTGAAATAAATCGATTTGAAATTCTAAATATACGTAAATTATTTGAAAAGGCCGAGTTAATTCTCATTTCGAATAATTGACCGACGATTGAAAGTCGAAGATGAAGACGATGGTCGAAGACCGGAGATCTTCACCTCGTTTAGATGGTAACCGAGGTCCTGATTGGGAGGCATCCCGAAATATGGATAATGAGTGGTGATCGTCCAGACGTGCGTGGTGATCGATGGGTTTGCGAGGTATTTAGTGCCTCCGGTTTCGTTCAGACCCAGAACGGACTTGTAAATGGACTGTGTGTCTGACATTGGAGTTTATTCTGTGTTGATTGATTTCTGTTAAATATACATCTGTTTGGCGGCGGAGAATTTATTCTTTTGCTTAACGCCCTTCTCTGAGACGTACGAGCTCAGAGGTTGTATATCGATGGACATCAATCGCATGGCGTGAATTTCCTGTGTGGCATGCTAAGATGCAGTGATCAGGGCTTCTGTTGAAAAGCAAAGTCTTGTGGTGATGATCAAAGCACCGCCTGTGTGGCGTAGCTTTGTGTATAACGTGAATTCGCGAGCCTCACACCCCGGTATGAACCTGAAACGGGAGAAGGACCTCAGGGAGGGCATGCGTTTCTTTCTAGCTAGGGTGGTGTCAGTGACCTACCAGCCCTGACATTTATATACTTTTCACCTAAGTGGTTGTTGCTGTTGCGAGGCGCCTCGGTTTGATCGGACGATCCGGGTCCGATGGAGTCATTCGTTGGCTCGTTTACGCCCCAAAGGGCGGGGAAACGTATTGTTCAGGCACTATAATCCACATCGGTGGACCGGCCCTGACGATCCAAGGGGCAGTTGCGGCTGTTCCGGTGGCTCGGGCTAGAGAGTCACGAATTCGGTAAGGACTATCTTTTGCCTTGGTTCATGACGGAAATCCAATTTCCAAATACGACATCGTGCGGTTTCGATTGTATATATACATTTGGCGACATAGTGGCATGGGACGCTCATGTCGTCTATGATTGATAGTTATAATTTGAAATTGTTTTCAAAACATATAGACACTAGCAATAATATCAAATGCCTTTGTTTTATTCGTATCAATCATATTTTGGCTGTTATAAGGTAAAAACTCTATCCTCCGGTTTGCGTTGCATTGTGTGATGGGAACTGAGTCTTATAACGGCTTCATTTTTATAAAAAGCATAGCGATGTTTAAAAGAATGATTTGTTTTAAAGCACTGGCAATCCAATGGAGTAAACCCGTTCCACGAAAGTGGCGTGGTCCTGTGATTTGCCAAATTATATATGTGTTGAGTGGATTTCTCATACCAGTCCCATGACTGACTCGTAGTTTGTTTCACTTTCAAACTCGGGTGCCCCTTTTTCTACACGGGCAGCCTTGTATTCAGGTTTAGCTGGTTCTTTTCTGGATAGCTGGAGCTGAAGATGGATTCTATCATTTATTTCTTTTTATGCTGTTCAGCTCCTATTGTACATATTTTGTTTATTTCCGCTGTAGACATTTATGTATAGCTGAACTGTATTTGTACTAAGTAAGATCCTGTATACTGTGTAACTCTGATGATTAATTTTATCCAGTATATTTTATTGTTCATATCTGGTGTATTTATTTAATTCTGTTCTGCTATTATATGTTTCTGTGTTATATTCCAAAGATAACCTTGTTTCCGTGAGAACGGGAAATCGGGTCGTCTCATCGTGGTATCAGAGCTTTGGTTAAGCTTAGTTCTGGAATATAACATGTGAACGAACTCGTCAGAAATAGAACCAGTAGTGTTCTAGGACGGGTAACTCTATACAGATAGGATCAGTAATATCCTGGTATGGGTAAAGCAGAAGGAAATAACACCTCGATAGACACATTTACATTTGAAGTATGTGTTTCTATATTTTAAAATACCTTTTCTGTGACCTGACACTTGATCTGCCATTTGCAGAAGTACTAGAAAAATGAGTGTCAGAAGCAGAAGGAATGCAGAACCGGATATTGAGGCCCTATTAATCAAATATCGAAATATGGGTGGAATACCGTTCTCTGGTGAAGAATCTATTATGAAGACACAAGCTTGGATTCGTTCGGCTGGGAAAATCTTCGAAGCATTAAAGCTTAGAGATGACCAGAAAAGATTGCTGGCCTCCTGGGCTCTCAAAGATGAAGCTTTGTTCTGGTGGGATTCGGTTATTGAGAATAATCCAGAAGGTGATATCACCTAGGACAGATTCAAAGTGATTTTCTTAGAAAGATTTACTCCTCCCGAAGCAACCGAGATATTATGCGATGAATTTTCTTATCTGATACAAGGAGACATGACCATTCCCGAATATCATAAGAAATTCAAAGAACTTTCTCACTTTGCTCCTCATCTAATTCAAAATCCGAAGAGTAAAAATATGAGATTTATTCACGGGCTTCAAAGGAAATACCAGAATAAAGTATTGGGGCATGTGAAGCTTCCTTTTTCAGAAATGATCTATATGGCTTATCAATATGAAGATCTAGATAAGAAAGGTATGCTACAGTACGAAGAGGAAGTCAGCTCTAGTAATAAAATTGAGTCTGAAACTGATCGTCCTGAGGCCAGTACAATGTCTGAAGTCGGTAAGGAGCCCGAAGTAAATCGAAAAAGGGCCAGATCCGAAAAAGAACCAGTAACGACAACTGTATGCTCTAACTGCAATAAGCAAGGACATCTCTCGATAAGTTGTCGATCTCTAAAGAAACAAAGAAATGAAGGATCTAAGTCTATTAAGAAATTTCAAGAGACTAGAGAATGCAGCATTTGCCATCGGTTTGGCCATGTCAGACAGGATTGCCGGCTGTTAAAGGCAACCAAGGTGGTTCAAATAAATGAAATAGCAGAAGCTTCTGAGCCATCGGCTATTCAGGAAAGACCAGATGTTTTAGAAGGCACGCTAACTATCAAAGACATCCCAGTTAAAGTACTGTTCGACACTGGCGCGTCACGCAGCTTCATTGCCAAGGATGCAGCTAAGAAACTGGATTTGAATTTGAAAAAGCTCAAAGAACCAATGACTGTCAAGAATCCGGTTGGGGGTTCCATTGATCTAAGTTGGGTTTGTGGAGTGCCGGTTTCCTTTTCTCGTTATCGGTTTCCTACCATTGCAGCCGTCATGAATTTTAAAGAGTTCGATCTTATCTTGGGATTAGACTGGCTGACCAAATATGAAGCTGAAGTTAAATGCGCAGACAGAGTCGTAAAGGCGAAGATTAAATCAGGTGATTATATAACCATTCCCTGTGAAGGTCAGAATGCTAATAGAAAAGACTTCTGGGCAGCTTTGAATGTTTCTCCAGCCCAAATAGAAAATATCCCTGAAATCACTGAAAATATTCCTGACCTCATCAAAGATATTCCGGTCGTCAAGGATTATGCGGATGTGTTTGAAGAAGTTGTTCGCTTACCTCCGCAGAGAGAAATAGATTTCAAGATTGCTTTGATTCCCAATGCAAAGCCGGTAGTTCACGCTATTCGAAGAATGTCCTTGAAAGAGAAGGAGGAATTAGACAATCAAACACGACAGCTAGTATGGAAAGGTCTGATAAGGCCTAGTTTCTCTGATTGGGGTGCAGCAGTGGTGTTTGTCCCAAAATCTGACGGTACTCTACGTCTATGTGTGGATTATCGTGATCTAAACAAACAGACAATAAAGAACAAGTATCCATTGCCGCGGATTGATGATTTGTTAGATCGATTAAATGGAGCACAAGTATTTTCAAGAATGGACCTAGCTACAGGTTTCCATCAACTTCGAATTGCCGAAGAGTGTGTTCCAATGACAGCGTTCAGAGGCCCCGACTTATTCTACGAGTGGTTAGTAATGCCGTTCGGCTTATGTAACGCTCCAGCTTATTTCGTCGATCTAATGAACAGAGTATTCAGAGGGGTTTTGAATAAATTTGTTCTGGTTTTTATTGATGATATTCTAATCTTCTCTAAATCAAAGGCCGAACATGAAAAGCATCTGGAACAAGTGTTAGAAATTCTCAGACGGAATGTATTGAAAGCCAAGTTTTCCAAATGTATATTCTGGCAAGATGAAGTGAAATTTCTGGGCCATGTTGTATCGAAAGAAGGAATTGCTGTGGATCCAAGTAAAATCACAGCTATTCAGAATTGGAAACAGCCCAGTACTCCCACTGAGGTCCGCAGTTTTCTCGGATTGGCTAGCTATTACCGAAAGTTCGTTAAAGACTTTTCGAAGATATCTGGTCATTTAACAAAGCTTACTAAGAAGCATTCTAAATTCAAATGGACTCAAGAGAGTGAGGAGGCTTTCGAAGAGCTGAAGTTGAGATTAACCACAGCTCCAGTGTTAACCATCATCGATGGCAACCAAGATCTAAAAGTCTGGACTGATGCTTCTAGAGAAGGCCTTGGCGTAGTGTTAATGCAAAGAGGCCAAGTAATTGCTTATGCTAGCCGTCAACTGAAGCCACACGAGAAGAACTACGTAACTCATGATCTTGAGTTATTGGCTATCATATTCTCTTTGAAAATCTGGAGACACTATCTTCTGGGTGAGAGATTTGAACTGTTTACAGATCACCAGTCGTTAAAGTATCTGTTTACTCAGAAGGACTTAAATTTGAGGCAGCAGCGTTGGCTGGAGTTTCTTGCAGTATATGACTTTGAAATTATATATACTCCAGGAAAAGCCAATGTCGTGGCCGATGCGTTAAGCCGAAAGAATGAAATGATCGCCAGCTTCATCATTGCGACTTCGTTGATTGATAAGATATCGGCTCTCCAAGAAGGCGACCAATTTATCAAAGGAATAAGTCAGCGAATTCGTGAAGGCAATGCTTCGGATTTCCAGTTAGACAGCGAAGGGATTCTGAGGTTAGAAGGACGAATTTGCGTTCCAGAAATTCCTGAGCTCAGAAGAGAGGTGCTTGATGAATGCCACAAATCTAAGCTCAGTATCCATCCGGGTGTGAATAAAATGTATAATGATATCAAACGCACATTCTGGTGGAAGTCGTTGAAAAGAGACATCTCAATATATGTTAGTCGATGCCCTACTTGCCAGCTAGTCAAAAGCGACCAACAAAAACTGGCTGGATTATTGCAACCACTAGAAGTTCCTGGCTGGAAGTGGGAACATATTTCCATGGATTTCATTGATGGTCTGCCTAGAACCAGAAAAGGAAATGATAGTATTTGGGTGATCGTAGATCGTTTCACGAAGACCGCCCATTTCATACCTGTCAAATCAAACAGAACTGCTCAGAGTCTGGCGCAGATTTACTTCAGGGAAATAGTTAGACTACATGGAGTGCCGCTCAGTATAGTAAGTGATAGAGATACAATTTTCACTAGTAAATTCTGGGAAGCATTTCAAGTCGAGCTAGGAACGAAGTTGAACTTGAGCACCGCTTATCATCCTCAGACAGACGGTCAGACTGAGAGGGTGAATCGCATTTTAGAAGATCTATTGCGGGCTTGTATTATAGATTTCGGTGGATCATGGGAAGACCATCTGCATTTGGCTGAATTCTCTTATAACAACAACTACCAGGCGAGTCTGACAATGTCTCCATTCAAAGCATTGTACGGCAGACCGTGCCGATCTCCTGCTTGTTGGGTCGAGCCTGGAAATAGACTTGTGTTGGGTCCTGATATGATTCGAGAAGCGGCCGACAAAGTCGATTTTATTAAGAAGCGATTACTCGCCGCTCAAAGCCGACAAAAGAGCTATGCCGATAAAAGAAGAAGAGATATATCCTTTGAAGTTGGCGACTACGTATATTTGAAAGTATCGCCGATGAGAGGAGTTATCCGGTTCGGTAAAACTGGAAAGTTGGCACCCAAATTCATTGGTCCGTTTCCTATTCTGGAACGGATTGGGACTCTCGCTTATAGGGTCAAACTGCCTGACTGGTTGCCTGGTGTGCATGATGTATTTCATATATCTCAGCTTCGAAAGCACGTTCATGATCCAGACTTGATCGTGGAAGAAGCAGCTCAGCAGGATATTGAAATTACTCCAGAATTAGCTGTGAGGAGAGAGCCGCTGAAGATCATCGGCAAAGAAACCAAAGAGCTGAGGAACAAGAAGGTTCACTTAGTCAAAGTGCAATGGAGTGGAGATCCGCGAGATTGTACTTGGGAAACTGAGGAGAGCATTCAGAAAGCTTATCCCCGATGCCGAGTAGATATCTCTGATTGACTCCGGTGCAAGGTACAATTACCATACTTTACATTACCATTCAATTCTCTATTCTGTTGCTATTTTCTTTTCATAGATGTGCGCTTTTGATTATATAGTCTGAATGATTTTTAAGGAATATAGAATTTGATTAGTATATTTTCGAAAGGTTAGAAACAAATTGGTTATTGTGTTGTATGATTATGGATTTATCAAACCACTTTCGACTTTGTTCCTTTTCGGGGACGAAAAGTTTTAAGTGGGGGAGATTGTAACGACCCAGAAAATCTGAACCAATTTAAAAATTTTAAATTGGCTAAAATAATGGATTTTAAATATTTAAAATAAATATTTTAAATGATGGCGATGAAAACTGAGTTCGAATCGACGATTGAAAACGAATATAATTAATTATAATTATATATAGAATTGAAAATGGCGCGGTAGTTCGATAATTCGATTTCAAACTTCAATTGAATATACCGGGTGCAAAACAATCCGGATTTTAGTGAAACCAAAAATAATGGAATCTAATTGATAATATCTTTCTAACGAATCTGACCAATCGAAATTTGATAGCGGGAATCAAAAGATATGTCCAGTTGAAAATTCTGAATAGTCGCTATGGAATTCAGGCCCTTAAAAATGGACATTTTGCAAATGACCTCGGATTTCGACGAAACCACTTTTGTTAGATCCGCAGTGTCAGGTTATTGCTAGGTTTCAAATTTCATAATTTTTCGAATCAATATGTGAGCGTGGCAAAGGAAAATGCGTTTGACCAGTTTCAGTTGATTTTAATCGACTGGAAATTGGCCATTTTTCAAACGGTCTCAGAATTCGACGAAACTAGTTTTGTTAGGACCGTATCGTCAATACGAAGCTAGAAAATATTTTTCTGGAATTTTTCTAGTTAGTATGTGACCCCGGTAATTTGAAATGTGCGTTTAAAATTCAATATAGTGATTTAAATGAAAATTCAAAAGGAAACTGATTGTAACGATCAAATCAGCTTACGATACATATCCCATTGTGTTCGGAATGGGGGTAAAACGCTATGGACGACAGGCGGTGGGCCTCGTTTCGAGGTCGTATGTAAAAGTCAACCTTTTTGAATAATTAAATAAAAAAAATATAAAATATATTCTTTCCCCCCCTTTTTCTTCTGCTTGCCCCCCCCCCCCCCCGTTTCATTATAACAGAAACAGTTCGAAATAAAAAAAAAAAAAAACCCTAAGTCTAAAATCGCGCCGCAGTCCAGGAAGCGCCGCCGACGAAGACCCCGCTCCTCCCTCCCTCCCTCGATCGAAGACCCAGAACCCTTGAAGCCGCCCCCCCCGAAGCGAACGCCACCGCCGCCCAACCGCGACCTCCCCGACGCCGCCGAGCTCGACAGTCACCCCCCCTTCTTCGCAATAAGGTAAATTGTTTTATCCTGTTTTATTTTCATTTTAAAATTCCGAAAAAAAAAAAAAAAGATTTTAAAACAGATTTTGAAACGATTTTTGTTTTTAAAATAAAAACTGTTTTGTTTTAAAAATAAAAACTGATTTGATTTTTAAGAAGGTTTAAAAACAGTTTTTTTTAAAAAAAGGTTTAAAAACAGTTTTTTTTTAAAAAAGGTTTAAAAACAGTTTTTTTTAAAAAGGTTTAAAAACAGTTTTTAAAAGGATTAAAAACTGAATTGATTTTTAAAAAGTATAAAACTGAAATTTTTAAAAAAGAATAAAAACTGATGTTTTAAAAAGTAAAAACTGATTTTGTTTAAAAGTAAAAACTTTAAATAGGAAAAAGGTTTAATCTTTAAAGAGAAAAAGGATTTGAACTTTAAGAAGTAAAAATCAGATTTTTAGATATTGAAAGTCGAAGTAAAAATTCGATTTTTATATATTGAATAGCGACGTCAAAACTCGATTTTTATATATTGAATAACATGGTAAAAATTCGATTTTTACATGTGTAGAGAATACGGGCGAAAGTGACAAAAGGTGAGGATTTCTATAAGGGAAGAGTCGTGGTACTGGATAGCTATTGGTGAGATTTCTGATTTAAATATATATATATATATATATATATATATATATATATATATATATATATATATGTGTGTGTGAAAATGAAAGTGAATTGCTATATATAAATATCTATATATATATATACGCCCCTCGTCCACAAACCATGGACGATATTTATTGGTTGAAATTGTTGTGAAAATTGGTTGATAACGAATGGTTGTTTGGGATTGTTTGTGATTGATATTGGTTGATTGTGGTTGAAAAATACCCATTTGTGGTTGAGAAATATTTGGTTGAAACCACATAGGATTAGTTTGTGGAAATGAAATAAATATATACATGCCGCCTGCGTGCGAACTAGATGCATGATTCCCATTGTCAAAAACCGCGAGGTTTTAAGGTAGAGCGAGGAGCCGTACTAGGGACGGTGCCGGTGTAACTACCCTGCCGTTATGCTGCCGAAATTTTGAATAATATTTGTGTGTTTGAATTATTTTCATATGCTTAAACTATATTTATTCATTGTATAGAAAACATTCATGTGTTGAATTGATATTCATTCGTTGTTTAGAAATTCATGTGTTGAATGGTATTCATATTTTGAAATAAATTGTTCGATAATAAAAATCACATTTTTATCTATATATAAAAACTATAGAAAACATTCATGTGTTGAATTGATATTCATTCGTTGTTTAGAAATTCATGTGTTGAATGGTATTTATATTTTGAAATAAATTGTTCGATAATAAAAATCACATTTTTATCTATATATAAAAACTATAGAAAACATTCATGTGTTGAATTGATATTCATTCGTTGTTTAGAAATTCATGTGTTGAATGGTATTCATATTTTGAAATAAATTGTTCGATAATAAAAATCACATTTTTATCTATATATAAAAACTATAGAAAACATTCATGTGTTGAATTGATATTCATTCGTTGATTAGAAATTCATGTGTTGAATGGTATTCATATTTTGAAATAAATTGTTCGATTAATAAAAATCACATTTTTATCTATATATAGAAACTAGAGAAAACATTCATGTGTTGAATTGATATTCATTCGTTGTTTAGAAATTCATGTGTTGAATGGTATTCATATTTTGAAATAAATTGTTTTACAATAAATTGTTTTACAATAAAAATCACATTTTTATTGTATGTAAGAAATCGTTGAAATGTGAACTGTTAAAAATAGCCACTTGTTCAAAATAAACATATATGAGTTGAAATATTCATTAATTAGCTAATGAAATGATTTGCACCTATTTATGTAACATTAGAATGAATGGAGTTTTTAAACCAAATAGAAATCAAATATGAAGTCGAATAGAAATTGATAAATGATAAGAACTGTATATATATGTACATGCAATATTCATTGAACAGGTTATAGCAAAGGGGCTAGAGAAGAGGAATAAAATTTTATGCCCGACAAATAGGTACACATTTACTGATTTGTTTGGGTGATGATTTTGAGCCTGTTGGCTAGCCGCTTGGCTTTTTCTTTTTCTTTTTGAGATTAGAAGGACCGGGAACGCTATTTGCGACTTCCCGATGCTCCCGGTGCAGGGGAGGTTATGGCGAAATTTTTCCAAAATTTAAGGTGTTAGAAATATTTTGAAGTGAAAACGATATTGAAATCATTGAATGAACTATATTTATATAAATATATAAATATAAATAAAATTAAAACGAAACGAAGCCGTGCAGTTCGTATTTTGAAACCGTGATTTCAAACGACTAGTACGGGAAATCCGACCATTGGATTTTCCCGAAACCTCAACCGTCGGGTTCGCCTTGGAATAATCTTTCCAACGGCACCAACCTTGTAAAAATCCAACGGTTGGATTGTCTGGAATGTTTAATTCAAATTTGAAGAAAAACAGCGCCAGAATCGATTATATTTATATATAAATATAAATAGAATTATATTTAATCGAATAACGACGCTGCAGTTCGTATTTTGAAATCGAAACTTCAAACGATTGTACCGGGAGATCCGACCGACGGATTTTCCCGAAACTGGAACCGTTGGATTCGTTTTGAAAAGACCTTTCTAATGATGTAAATTTTGTGAAGATCCAACGGTTAGATTTTCAGATATGTGTAAATCAAATCTGAAGAAAAACAGCGCCACGGCCGCCTTATGGCCCGAAGCGTCGTTTTGAATAAATTAGCTATTTTAAAATAAATAAAAATAGCGATAAATAGTTATAAAATATCATAAGTGATATGGAATGGAAATAAACTGAATTAGCTTGATTTATGTGGCTTTTGATGGTTGAATGTGTTTGGTGTGAAAATTACATTAAAGAACAATATTGGTGTTGTCGAATAATTTAACCATTGAAATAAATCGATTTGAAATTCTAAATATACGTAAATTATTTGAAAAGGCCGAGTTAATTCTCATTTCGAATAATTGACCGACGATTGAAAGTCGAAGATGAAGACGATGGTCGAAGACCGGAGATCTTCACCTCGTTTAGATGGTAACCGAGGTCCTGATTGGGAGGCATCCCGAAATATGGATAATGAGTGGTGATCGTCCAGACGTGCGTGGTGATCGATGGGTTTGCGAGGTATTTAGTGCCTCCGGTTTCGTTCAGACCCAGAACGGACTTGTAAATGGACTGTGTGTCTGACATTGGAGTTTATTCTGTGTTGATTGATTTCTGTTAAATATACATCTGTTTGGCGGCGGAGAATTTATTCTTTTGCTTAACGCCCTTCTCTGAGACGTACGAGCTCAGAGGTTGTATATCGATGGACATCAATCGCATGGCGTGAATTGCCTGTGTGGCATGCTAAGATGCAGTGATCAGGACTTCTGTTGAAAAGCAAAGTCTTGTGGTGATGATCAAAGCACCGCCTGTGTGGCGTAGCTTTGTGTATAACGTGAATTCGCGAGCCTCACACCCCGGTATGAACCTGAAACGGGAGAAGGACCTCAGGGAGGGCATGCGTTTCTTCCTAGCTAGGGTGGTGTCAGTGACCTACCAGCCCTGACATTTATATACTTTTCACCTAAGTGGTTGTTGCTGTTGCGAGGCGCCTCGGTTTGATCGGACGATCCGGGTCCGATGGAGTCATTCGTTGGCTCGTTTACGCCCCAAAGGGCGGGGAAACGTATTGTTCAGGCACTATAATCCACATCGGTGGACCGGCCCTGACGATCCAAGGGGCAGTTGCGGCTGTTCCGGTGGCTCGGGCTAGAGAGTCACGAATTCGGTAAGGACTATCTTTTGCCTTGGTTCATGACGGAAATCCAATTTCCAAATACGACATCGTGCGGTTTCGATTGTATATATACATTTGGCGACATAGTGGCATGGGACGCTCATGTCGTCTATGATTGATAGTTATGATTTGAAATTGTTTTCAAAACATATAGACACTAGCAATAATATCAAATGCCTTTGTTTTATTCGTATCAATCATATTTTGGCTGTTATAAGGTAAAAACTCTATCCTCCGGTTTGCGTTGCATTGTGTGATGGGAACTGAGTCTTATAACGGCTGAATGATTTGTTTTAAAGCACTGGCAATCCAATGGAGTAAACCCGTTCCATGAAAGTGGCGTGGTCCTGTGATTTGCCAAATTATATATGTGTTGAGTGGATTTCTCATACCAGTCCCATGACTGACTCGTAGTTTGTTTCACTTTCAAACTCGGGTGCCCCTTTTTCTACATGGGCAGCCTTTTATTCAGGTTTAGCTGGTTCTTTTCTGGATAGCTGGAGCTGAAGATGGATTCTATCATTTATTTCTTTTTATGCTGTTCAGCTCCTATTGTACATATTTTGTTTATTTCCGCTGTAGACATTTATGTATAGCTGAACTGTATTTGTACTAAGTAAGATCCTGTATACTGTGTAACTCTGATGATTAATTTTATCCAGTATATTTTATTGTTTATATCTGGTGTATTTATTTAATTCTGTTCTGCTATTATATGTTTCTGTGTTATATTCCAAAGATAACCTTGTTTCCGTGAGAACGGGAAATCGGGTCGTCTCAATATTAACAAAACATGATAGACAAGATTAACAAATAGATGATCCTAATAAATCACCAAACTCAGATCTAGTATTTAAATTCTTCAGATCTATTATCACAACATCACAAACAATTCAGATCCATAATTTAGAATAACATCCATCGTAGACTTATTTATATTTGCCATTCAAACTTCACATAATGCAAGAATAATAATTAAATTAATTAAATTTAATTAAAAATAAATTCTCACATTGCTTGGGACTGAAATGAAGGTCCAAACTCGATCAGATCTCGTGTTCGAAGTCACAGCGTTTTCGGATCTGAAAGATTTCAATTTGAAGTTCATATGTATAAATTAGAAACTGACTTTTTACAACTGGCACTATAACGATTAAAAGCGTCGCAAAACTGAGTTATTCATACCTTAATATTTTCAGTTTGTTCAAAACTTTGATTCAGAAAATCGGGAGTTGTAGTTGATGATTTTACGAACGGGTTGTTGGAGATTGTAGGGCTTGGAGAGGGGATGTTCGGCCTGAAGGGGGGAGGGTGCGGCGGCTGCTGGGTGGCGCGGTGGGGTTCGAACGGCGGCGATTTCAGGTGGTCGGGGCGGCGGCTACGGGCAACGAGGGGTGCTGAATTTGGTATGGAATCGAAGAGCACGAAAAACTCTTCGAAAAGTTATACTACGGCATGTTCTGAAATTGAGCGAGGATGGAGAAATCGGAGGATGAAATTTTGATGAGTAATGGGTTAGTGGCGGCTGAAACTAACGGGGGAAGAAGGATGAATAGTGCCCGTATTTATACGTGTATTTCCTAGCGTATTTTCTTTTTATTTAATTTATTTAATTCCGGAAAATAGGGATTTTTCGTCTGAACTCTGATTCGCGCTCAACGACTGTCGATCAATAGGTTTTGACGCCTTCTGAACGCAATGGAGATATTGCCGAAGTCCAATTCTGAAGTTAAAAGCATGTTTTTTTATTTTTAAAGTAAATCTTTTTATTTTAATTCGAACGTACTTTCTAATTTTACCGGGGTCACATACGAACTCAGAAAAATCCGAAAAATTTATTTTTGGCTATGTTTTGACGATACGGTCCTAACAAAACAAATTTCGTTGAATTCTGAGATCGTTTGAAAAATGTCCATTTTCTGGTCGATCCAATTTAACTGTAATTGACCAAAACACATTTTCCCTTGCCACGCTCACATATTAACTTCAAAAATTATGAAATTTGAAACCTAGAAATAATTTGACATCCCGGATCCAACAAAAGTGGTTTCGTCGAATTCCGAGGTCGTATGCAAAATGTCAATTTTCAAGGGCGATATATTCTCTATAGCGACCTTTCTAAAAATTCATTTGGCCATAACTTTTGATTCCCGCTATGAAACTTCAATTTTTCAGATTCGTTAGAAAGATATTCATTAACAGATTTAAATATTTTTGGTTTCACCAAATCTGATTTATTCCGCATCCTGTACAGTCAGTCAAAGTTCAGGTTTGACCTTTCAAACTACCGTCCTTTTTCTAATTCCTTTTGTAATTAAATTAAACATATTTGTATTAAATCCAATCAAAATAAATTTCTAGTCATTTTTATTTAAAATAATTCATTTCAACTATTTAAACACCTTTAAAATCTCTAAAATGAAAATTTTAAATTGGCCCCAAATTCCGGGTTGTTACAATTATCCTTTACTTTTGAAAGTTTTTTAAACTTAAAAATCATGATTGGATGATTTATCCTTAATACTATGCGAGTTTATCTCACTCTGGTTTACCAGACTGACCCGGTGTTTTGTAAATGCTCGGGTTAGCCCGGGGTGTACAGGTTCAGGTTATCGAATGCTGTGAAGAGACGAGCTGGAAGAATTCAATCGTACGATATTATATAACTACTATTCCGTTGTGTGTTGTATATGAGAACAGGTTATTATAACTGTCCAGTGATGCTGATGTACTCTGATATTGTAAGTTTATCCAAAGCTCTCAATAAAGATTTATTTCTGTATTATATTTTGTTCCGCTGCGATGTGAGACTCTGATTCTGTGTTGTGGTGTTTCTTCTTATTCTATTCTAATATTTCTTTCTTTCTTATCTCACCCTCTAATTTCTTTCTAATAACTATCTAGTGTTTTCAGTGTTTGGAAGGTCGACATGAGGTACGGTGAATGTATTTATGTTGATTTTCAGGGCCGAAAATCCTTGGGTCGTTACAGAGCCCAAGGAGGGAGACCCCTAAAAAGAGGGCAAACCCTGGGGGGAGGCCCCTAGGATGGCGAGCCGTGAACCGCGTCAGGAATGAAAGAGGACCACGAGCCGATACAAAAGGGGACCACGAGCCAATGCCGGGGCGAGCCGCGAGCCGAAGGTTACAGGGAGGACCACGCGAAGACGATTGTAAACTCTTCTAAAGATTGAAACCAATTCAATCAAAAACCGAGATGCAAAGGTAGTCCAAATAGGAAGTTAGAACTCAGGATCCAGACGGGAACCAATGAGTTAACTTCATGAGTTGTACTTTGTTGTGGCACATGTGCAAAGAGGTTATCGATATCCATAACTTTAGTTCACCACTCAGAGAATAATATTGGCTATGGATCAGTGCAATGGAATCATTATGACTCCATGGAGCAAAGTGATCATAGCAAAGGATTGGGTGATCGAGTGGTGGATATCGTATGCTTTATGCACTGGGTAAGAGATGTTAGAATGATTGCCATGTTTGATGTTTTCTATCACCATGACCTACACCCCCATTTACACTTTATGTTAGTGCTACCTTAGAGTACTGTACATCTTGTTGTGCTAACTCTTTGGTTGTAGGTCCAGGTTCAGGTATGATTAGATTATACCTGTTATTGTTTTGTTTTGCTGCTTATCGCTCATACCAGACTTTTGTCTGACCCATAGTTTTATGTCTCTTTTTATTACTTTGGGTGCTCCAAAACGAGCAAATTAGAGACAGGTTGGCTGGTTATGCACGAGTAGCTGTCCGGAGACGAGCATGAGGCTTACACGTATTACTCTCATATATTCCCCCTGTGTTGTTGCTGGTCACTACTTTGGGCATTAGTTATGTACCTTTCTGTTTTGCTTTAGAGATAGTTTTAAAAGTTGTAATAAAGATGGTTTGGATCATAAGCTGTATTTTGAATTTTCTGCTGCTATGATGGTATAGTTTTCAGCTTATGCACCGTCTCGCCTGTTTTTATGTCAAGTTATGTTATAATTATATTTTGTTCCATGCACTGTGAGATATACTATAGGTTCTTTGTTAGTTCGTAGTTCCAAATTCCTTTTCATTGGCGACCGTCCCGTGCTGGTTGGACATCGGCACAGCGCATTTCAGGGGAAATGTCGGCTATACGGGGTAGGCCGTCACACTTGGTATCAAAGCTCTAGGTTGCGTAGTTAACCTAGGGAAAAGCACCAGAGAGAGATAGTATACGTATAGGAGAGCGCATATTTGTGATATTTTGGTTTTCAATATATATATATATACATATATATATATATATACTATTAGTATATCTAAGGATGGAGTCACACTACACCAGCACCACTGAAGAGATGGTTAATCGTTTTCTCTTTAAAGATTGAACGATGAGTCGACATATGGGGAATACTGGTTCAGGAGCCAATAATAGGAATGCTCCTGATATGAGGACGATGTTCACTGACTTCATGAGAGAGATGCTTAGGGATGTTTAGAGGGAAGCTCCTAATGCTGCAAATGGTGGAGGTGCAGCGGTGCAGGTGCCTAGGACCAATTTCGCCAAGCTCTGTAACGACTACACTAGTCTTGGTCGGAAGCCATTCCACGGAACAGGATCAGCTACGGATGTTCAAGATTGGCTCGATAGCTGTGAGCACATTTTCGAGGATTTGGGAATCGAGGATGCAATGAAGAGAAAGCTAGCATCCCGTCAGCTTCGAGGATGGGCAATGAATTGGTGGAATGCCATAAAAGCAGCTACTCCCGAGGAACAAGTTACCTGGAATCTGTTTAAGGCCCGATTCAGTGATAAGTTTATTCCAACCACTCAGAAATCAGAATTATTTAGGAAATTCTTGGATCTTAAGCAGAATGGTTGGGCAGTTCTGGAGTATATTGCTGAATTTGATACCTTATTGAAGTATGGATTGTCCCTTATCGATATGGTCGAGAAGAAGAACGAGAAGTTCATAATTGGCCTAGATGAGTACTTAGGGGAGAAATTCATAAACCATATCGATGAGACTTTCGAATCTATTGTGGGAGAGGCATTGAAATCTGAGAGCCTTTTCCCTAAGTCAAAGACCGAGGTTGTTATTACATCTGCAGAGGCGGTGGAGGAAAGGATAATCCCCAGAATAAGAGGAAACAGAACCAAACCAAGGATGGTCAAAATAAGAAGAATAAGAAAGATAGTGAGTGATTTAGCCGTGGCAAGAAGGGCCACTATGCCGGAGATTGTTAGGAAAGGCCTGGGGAAAAGGAAGTGCTTCAATTGCGGCCAAGCGGGACATCACAAGGATAAATGTCTGCAACCTCCTAGGGAGAAGCAGATCGTGAAAGCATATGCTATCAATGTTGTTCCTTCTTCGTCGAAAGTCCCAACTGCGGCGAAAAAAGGAAAGGGTGTTGTTATTCGAGGTATGCTTTCTATTTATGATGTTAATGTTCAAGTTTTGTTTGACGGGGCTTCCCATTCCTTCGTGTCTAGTGACCTGGTAGATAGGTTGGAACTGGAACTCGAGATTTGTTGTAATTTGGTCTTATAGAGTCACAGATGCATGTTTTCTTGTGATTGTTTTTTTTTAGGATACATTATTTTGGGAGTCGATTGGCACCAAGGGTATAAGGTGATATTGGGTATATACCTAGTAATGGCAATAATAACTGGAACTAAGGGATACTTGAGACTGAGTTTGAGTTTGTGGATAGTCGTCGACGATGCCGACTAGTGTTATAGAGAGAATATCGTTGTTGTAAGTTCTAGTTATCTCTGGGAGGCAAATGTACATTGGACGTGTTGTAGTCTGGTTAGAACTAGGGTTGTCATTTACGCTTGACATATGGCATGGGCTGTCATGAGATCAACGATAGTTTCAAAGCAGGATTGGTGAGGATAGCCAGAGTTAGTTATGAGTGCTCGAGTGTTTGGTTGTTTTGTTCATATCATCTCACGTAGATTGTCTGAATTCATAGGAGATGTTCCTTGAGTGCTTGTCTGATATTGGTTTAGGCCTTTGGGGCTTGTTCTTGGGGAATGTCGAGTTCGACCAGGATGGTTTGCGTAAGATATCGGTAGTTGTTGTAATTTCCATTGGATGATGTCTTGGTTTACTCGAGGAATAAGGTGCAGCCCGGAACATGATAAGACTGTTCGATGATGTGGACTGCTCCGAGTTGGACTCGATAGGGCTATGAGATGACTCGAGTTGGACTCGAGAAGGCGGCAAGGTAATGGATTGAATCGAGTCAGACTCGAGAGGGATGCAAGAAAATGGATTGACTTGGGTGGGACTCAAGTTGAAGATGGAGTTATGGACAGCTCTTCTGATGGACGGCCAAGGAATCGTTGACAGTTTGGAGTATTCTAGGAAAACTCGAAGCAGGGGTATCTGGGGACGCCCATTTACCTTGGATCCATTGGACGTGATCTAGTTATCCTTGGAGGACAAACCTATGTTGGACGTGCTGTAGTCTGTTTGGAGCCGGGGATCTATTAGCCCTTAGGAATGGTTGGACCAGTCATATGGGTATCAACGTATTCGTGGCTTTACCAGGTGATAGATAGGACTTGTTTGATGGATGTTATGGTTGCTATGTTTGTTTCTTTTTTTCTTCTCTTGAGTAGACTATCACCTTTAGGGTTCTAGCATTGGGGAACAAAGAGATGATGGTATATACGGTTGCCTATAGTACCAGACTAGGTGTGGTAATAGGTGCATTGAGTAGAAGACATGTGAGTCTAGGGGCTATGTTCCTGGGATGGAAGCAACTAGAGTATATCGTAGGATATGATTTCAAACCTATGTATGGATTAGATCCAGAGATGTTAACAAGTCTGACGATCAGAATGATTTTGATTGAGTGGATTGGTTCCAGTTAGAGGGACAATCCTAACCTATTAGAAATCATCTCTAAGGTAGAGATGGGTATCTATGGCGAGAGAATGATTAAGCAAGGACTTGATCGAGAACAATGGCTTCGAAAGAGTGAGAGGCTGTTTGTACCCAACGTAAAAGGATTGAGTGATGAAGAGAGACGTTGGGAAGTTTATAACCAAGTGCATGAACTGCCAGTTAGTTAGAGTCGAGCCAAAGAAGCCAAATGGTTTGTTACAACCATTGGAGATTCCTGAATGGAAATGGAAAGAAATCTCAATGGATTTCATTGATGGTTTACCAAGGATTGGATCGGGTTATGATGGTATTTGGGTGAATTATGCATTATAGGATCTTTGAGAGCTTGTATATTGGATTTTGGAGGGTCATGGGATGACCATTTGCATCCTGTTGAGATCGCATACAGTAACAGTTATCCCTTTGTCAATAAACCGCATGCTAGGGTAGGCTTGTTAAGTTATTGTGTATGTTTGATTGTTTGTAAATGGCTGGTAGGCATGCGGGATACCTTTATTTCGGGGGCGAAATTTCTTAAGGGGGGAGAACGTAACGATCTGCATTCTACGCGTCGGAGGATCGTAGAATATTTATTTCATTCACATATGAAGTCGTATGGTCGTGTGACTACGGAAAGTGACAATTGGGGTCATTTCCCACATTTACGATTTTGCCGATTTTTAAATGACCATTTTGCCCCTGGTGAATCTTGTTTTGCCTATAACTTTTGATTGGAAAGGAGTTTTGACCTGAAACCACTTCCATTGGGTTCGATTGATGGTTTACCTTTCCGTAGAGTGGTCATATTAATCAAACGGACTTAGTGTTTGGGAGATATGGCCGAAATAATGTTTGGAAGGTGAAAAAACAGCTTAATTTCGCTTAATTGGGTAATTAGCAGCTAGATCCACTAGGGATTTTGGGATTAGGGGTATTTAAGGGCTGAAAGAGGCTTGAGAGACCTTTCTTTGTCATTTTTGCAGCCGCCACTTTCATTTCTTCAAACCTAACAATGGCCTCCAACTGCTAAATTACCTTCAAATCACCGTTTAATCACATATTAGCCTAATCAACATCAAATTAAAGCGGAATAGCATAGAGATCGAGGAAGAGCTGCTGTGTTGCATATAGGTTTGACCCAAATCAGAGATATTTTCAGATCTGAGATTTATTGGTGGCTAAGGTGAGTGATTTGCCTTGTTTTTCACTAATTATGGCTAATTAGGGGTGATTAGTGTTAATTAACGAAATTTTGCGTATAAAAATCTGGAAAAATTTGAAAATTCTAAAATATTATATTAAGCCTCTATTAGAAAGTTGGGTTAATTTGGACATGTTTTGCTAATCGTATGGTTAAATCATGATTAAGGGGAAAATCATAGTTTTGGGTATATTTGATCCATATTTGCATGTTAAATTGTTGTTTTTGTGTTTATGGATGACTATACCTGCTGTTGTTACTGTTTGGAATGTTTTGTAATTTCCTAGAATTGTTAGATTGATCGAAAACGTCATCATGTGGCGTTAATAGCTTGTTGAAAAGTTGCATGAAATTGGTCAGTAATCCGTTCGTGAAGCATCTTCGCGACCCCTAGGAAGAGGGTGAACCCTTGAAGGGCGATCGCAAGGAAGAGAGCAAACCCTAGGAGGGTGACCGTGAGGAAGGGGGTGAAACCAAGGAGGGCGGTCGTGAGGAAGAGGGTGAACCCTAGGAGGGCGACCATGAGGAAGGGGGCGAACCCTAGGAGGGCGATCATGAGGAAGAGGGAGAACCCTAGGAGGGCGACCGTGAGGAAGGGGGCGAACCCTAGGAGGGCGATCGTGAGGAAGAGGGCGAACCCTAAGAGGGCGACCGTGAGGAAGGGGGCGAACCCTAAGAGGGCGACCGTGAGGAAGGAGGCGAACCCTAGGAGGGCGATCATGAGGAAGAGGGTGAACCCTAGGAGGGCGACCGTGAGGAAGGGGGCGAACCCAAGGAGGGCGACCCCTAGGAAGAGGGTGAACCTTAGGGGGACAACCCCTAGGATGGCGAGCCGTGAACTGCTCCAAGAAGGAAAGAGGACCACGAGCCGATACAAAAGGGGACCACGAGCCGATGCCAGGGCGAGCCGTGAGTCGAAGGATACGGGGAGGACCACGCGACGATGATCGTAAACTCTTCTGAAGATCTAAACTAATTCAACCAAAACCTGAGATGCAAAGGTAGTCTAAATAGGAAGTTAGAACTTAGGATCCAGACGGGAACCAATGAGTTAACTTCATGAGTTGGACTTTGCTGCGGAACATGTGCGAAGGGGTTATCGATATCCATAACTTTAGTTCACCACTGAGAGATGGATTAGTGGGTATGGATCAATGCAATGGAGTCATTATGACTCCATAGAGCAAAGTGATCGTTGCAAAGGATTGGGTGATCGAGTGGTGGATAACGTATGCTTTACGCACTGAGTGAGAAATGTTAGGACGATTGCTATGTTTGATGTTTGCTATCACCATGACCCACACCCTTATTTACCCTTTATGCTAGTGTTACCTTTGAGTACTGTACATCTTGTTGTGCTAACTCTTTGGTTGCAGGTCCAGGTTCAGGTATGATTAGATTATACCTGTTATTATTTTGTTTTGTTGCTTATCTCTCATACCAGACTTTTGTCTAACCCAGAATTTTATGTCTCTTCTAATTGCTCTAGGTGCTCCTAAACGAGCAGACAAGAGACATGTTGGCTGGTTATGCACAAGTAGCTGTCCAAAGATGAGCAGGAGGCTTACACGTATTATTCTAATATATTCTCCCTGTGTTGTTGCTGGTCACTACTTTGGGAATTAGTAGTGTACCTTTCTATTTTGCTTTAGAGACAGTTTTAAAAGTTGTAATAAAGATGGTTTGGATCATAAGCTGTATTTTGAATTTTCCGCTGCTATGATGGTTTAGTTTTCAACTTATGCACTGTCTCGCCTGTTTTATGTCAAGTTATGTTATTATTATATTTTGTTCCACGCGCTGTGAGATATACTACAGGTTCTTTGTTAGTTCATAGTTCCAAAGTCCTTTTCATTGGCGACCGTCACGTGATGGTTGGACATCGACACAACGCATTTCATTGGAAATGTCGACTGGTGTGGGGCGGGCCATCACAGAAGAGGAAAAAAAAGGGTCTGACATAAAATCTAGCGAGTCTAGTTACTTTTAGCAAGTAAATAAATAAAAGTAGCATGACAAGCATAAAAAGTGGATAAGAGAGATTACTACATAAAAGGAAAGTCTGACAAGGTGAACAGGATAGGGTGTATATGCTTCTAATGATTACTCTGCACTATTACTAGTATAACTAGAATGAGATGATCCCTTCCACTGTAACGTGGTAGACTTAAGCATACGTCTAAATGTATCCTAACTACTACCCTAATCGATCGGCTCCCTAATCCGCGTAGATACTCTGTGCCAGCCCCACCGTAGTATGTATCACTTCCTAAAGTGGCAACCCCTCGCTGATATGCACATCCCCATATCTACAGGAATCACGGTCGTCTTATCCCCCTCTGCTCGGCTCATGCACGCACATGGCCTGGTCGGTTTGCGCCACCCACACCGTCCTCCTCGTTTGGATCTCTTACAATCAGTCCAGTAAGTGTGCCCCTTCTTCGACCTAGTTCGGAGTGCATGTTTGCTACCTACTCCGGGTTACCGGATGAAATGGGTCCCACACAATATGATACAAGCTCTCCCCTTTGTCTTGTATCCCCTACTAGGTTTTCCATTTGATTATGTGTATCACTAGGTGTCTTTAATTACATATCTTTATTATTTCCATCGGTTATGTATACCACTAGGTGTCTTTAATTACATATCCTTATCGGGATAAGCTCGTGGGCCTATATGTAAATATTACCCACCCCCTCAGATTTATTTAACCCACCCACTGTTCAACCAATTTTACTTAACCCTAACTTTAGTTCATAATCATACAATCCCTATGGATTTAATTAGGTTAAGTAGTCCAATTCATTACCATGTTTATTTGTGGTTTGTAATGAGCTAGACCTCCCACATTAGGCCTACAACTTGTGGATGTTGGATATGCCGGTCAGGTCCAGGCATACTTATTCCACAAGTTGGGCTTAACCTCGTGTCTGAGCCCGTCTCTTATTTGCGCACTCAGACCTCTCATATTAGGTCCAACAATAGTGGCTGCTGGATATGCCGGTTGGGTCCAGGAAGACTTCCACCACTAATGCAACCTAACCTCATGTCATAAGTGCAATTACAATTTCTAATTGTAATCCTAAGCATTTCATTATTATCCAAATTCTCACCATTGTCTTTATAGGTGATTATGCCCATTTTTTCCCCATTTTGAATTATATGTCGAATTCATATAAACATTATTTAAATTATGCCAATTCTAACTTTTTCCCCCGTTCCCTAACTAGCGCATTCACATAATTCGCGGCAAGCCTAGGCCAGATAATAGCCTAGTCATGAACAATAAAAAGGGAAAAGTGATGGGAATATGACAAAGGTGGTTGTTCTGGCATAGCATGGTGATAAGGTGGACATATAAGCATAAATCTGATGAACTTGTGGAGTTAACTAATTCTAACATAACTATGATGTCATAATAAACATAATAAGATCTAAATTAACAATTTAGATGTAACACCCAACGTCCTTTAATGTCACTCACAAAGGGAATGCATTAACTTCTATGGAGGTTTTAGGTGAATATAGAACAGTAAAATTTCAACAAGACAGATATAAAATAGTACTTGGAAATTTAAAAACTTTATTTCAATTGCAGCAGAAGTCAAAACATGTTTGATTACATCATAACACCATAATCAAAGTCAAGTACAATATCTATCTTGATAAAACAAGTACATAATCCCATTACATAAATAGCCATTAAAAAGAAAGATAACAAGCTGGACTTTACTTCAGCAGTCCAAGCTTTCCAAGAGATAAGCAATCCAATCAGACTCCACTGGAACTTGGCCCAACCTGAGGACCTGAAGGGAGAAAAAGATGAAAAAGAGGGGGGGTCAGACATAAAGTCTGGCGAGTATGATAATTCTACAATACTATTATCAAAATAACTGGACTAAGGCATAAGCTGGAAAACAAGGAAATGTCTATGAAAGAGCAGATTAAGGACATAGACAATCGCTAAAGGAAACGTTATAGGCGCTCCTAAATACTAAAGGATAAACACTATACTGCACCACACCAGTCACCCTAAAGATTGATTCCACTTAGCTTCACTTAGAAACTTTCTTAATGGCTTTACGTACTCCTAGCTGACTACATAGGTGCTGCCTGCCCCTATCTCCACTAGGTGTACCCCACTTTCCATTTTTCGATCGGCTCCCTACTCGTAGATACCCGTGCTGGCCCCACAGTGGGGTGTATCATTCCCCTAAAGTGGCAACCCGATATAACGGAGATGCACGGCTTATACCTACACGATGCAACAACGTCTTACCTACCAGCCCGGGTCCACACACGCATATGAAACCCGTTGGACTTGCGTTGCCACCGCTCCCTGTTTTGGCCTCTTATAGTCAAACCCAATATGCGTGTCCCGTCCTCGACTTGGGTCGAGCCCACAAAGATACGTTTTGGGATACTGGTTGAAATGGGCCATTATTATTTCCCACAAGCATTCCACCTAAGCTTGTCCCATTAGTCCATCCACTTAACCCACTTAGTCATGTTCATTTACATGTGTATTTGGTTAAGTCTAATCGTATTTCAAATGCCTCTAAAGGCAACCACTAGATTCCTCATGCCACCCAAGGCACCTACTTAACCCCCATGTCCCACCTTACATGATTATCTGGCTAAGTATTTCTTAATTCATTAAGGCCATAACCTCATAAAGACCTCTCACATTAGACTGGCATTTATGGCAGCTGGATTTGCCGGGCGGGTCCGGGCAGTCTTACACCATAAAAGAGTCTAACCTCGTGTCTTTACAACTGTTATGCTTTAGTTTGGGCCTAGGACCTCTCACATTGGGCCGACATTTGTGACTACTGGATTTGCCGCGCGGGTCCGGGCAGGTTTACGTCACAAACGGGTCCAACCTCGTGTCCTAAGCATTGATTATTATTAATAATCCACTTTCCCCAATTTTAATAATTCCCTACTTGAATTATTAATTAATTCCAAATTTAACAATGTCCATAATTGACTCAATTATGGACATCCATTTAAGGCATGCAAAATCATATCAATTGCACCCCAATTTATTAATTTCCTAATATTACCCCTACCCCACGTTTGAACGTTTATTCGCAAAATGTATGCTAGACCCGATTAGTCTAACTCATAGCATAAAAGAAAATATTCACAACAAAAACATATATATGTGACTAAATAAATCATAACAAGGGGTAAAACTTGCATACATTACAACTTGCATAAGGTTATACATGTCATGGATCTAAGGGTGTCAACTTATTCATAATTCACATAATATGATTTTGATCAAATTTCATAAACTTGTATAGGACATGTGTGAATCAACATCATTAACAATATGGTTTTATATGGGTACACCTAACTCAATAGGCAAATTCCCAAAAATCAAAATTCATTTAATCATAGATTCATGTATATGGGTACACCTAACTTAATAGGCAAATTCCCATATTCAAGATCCAATTAATTTGTAGATTCATGTATATGGGTACACCTAACCCAATAGGCAAATTCCCATAATCAAGATCTATTATAAAAAAAACATAAACTTTAAACATGATCCAATTCGCATAAATACTAACATCATGATTTTACAACTTGTATGATTCAACACAACTTAACATGACATCATTATCATATAACATAAGTATTTCAACATATGTGATAATATGAGATCTACAACATATATAAGATTTACAACATAGCATATCATAATTTGCAACATAGCATGATATGATTTACAACATAGCATAGCATGATTAATCACATATGACATAGCATAGGATTATTTACAACATAATCACTACAACATAACAATATATATATATGATAACATAATAGCATAACAAGAGATCCACAATATAATTTACAAATACATAACAATTCATATCACTTTCTTGTGATCCATTCATAACTTAATCAAATTATTTTATAATAATATTGTGAGATTCATCATACTCACAATTTTAAAGAAGAGAAATAGAAAGAGAGAGAGCTTTTGATTTGATTTGAGTAGATTTAGTTTGTAGATTAGGCCTTCTTCTTCTTTAGTTTGTGACGGCTATGCTGAACTCCATGGCAACGGCATGTCAGTAGCTCTCCAATTTTTCAAGTGATTTAGGGTTAGAGTCTACCCACTTATTTATAGATGTTAGGATTCATTTAGGCCATTAGATTTAACCTAGAAATAACCGCAGCCATTCAGACCAGATGGGGTTTATCTTATTGACTCAGCAATGAGTCAGAAGTGACTCAGCAAACACTCAGCAAATTAATAAACTTATATTCATGTTTACATTAACTGCCCATATATATATATATATACACACACACACACACGCACCTATTCATGAATTCAAATTAATCCATAATTAACTTATGACCATTTCTACACATTAATTTTCCAATTAATGTCTTAATTCCATTTTTCGCCTTTTAAGGCAATTCACATATCTCAAATTTGTTATATGCCTTTTTAAGGCTATTTCATGTAAATTCTCAATATTAATTCTTTTAATTTGTGAATATTAGTATTAACAGAAATACGAGGTGTTACATTCTCCCCTCCTTAAGGGATTTCGACCCCGAAATCTTCAAGTTTATATCCTATCATCAACCATCTACTCAATCAACAAACACTGGCATCCATTTTCCTTATAGACTTCTAATGCTTTCATGTTTAAATGCACAGTGTGTGTCTATGTCCGTATCTAATGCAAAATCAGGCGGTCCACTGATTCAGTTGACCTCCTTGATGCAATTCATGATAGTGCCATGCACCAATTATGTATGCAAAAGATCCTAATTGCTTACAAACTACTTCTATATGCGTGCACATCCATTCAACCGAATGCAGCATCTATATGATGGTACAACCATTATACATCCATTATACTAAATACATTCATTTATGCAATATGCAATATGTAGTGACTGAGCCGATCTAGTGCCTAAAGTGTGTGTATATATGCATCCACGAGCAACCACTAGCAACCACTTGCATCCATTTTGCATCCATCATACATAACATGTCTCAAACACATGTTTCAACCATAGGATTATCCTAACTAAAGGTCAAAGATACTAATGAGAGGACATACTAAAGATAAGATAAGATAAGCTAAGCGATAAAGGAGAAATTAAAAGACATACCCTCAAAAAGAAAAGGGTATAGCGAACGCATTTTCCCTTCTGTCTCCCAAGTAGCGTTGCTCTCATCATCTCCCCATTGCACTTTAACTAGTCTGACCTCTCGATTTCTCAACTTTTTGATCTCCGACCCAAGAATGCATGTAGGAGCTCGTCTAATTGTTGCATCACGCTCTATTTCCACCTCTTTAAGCAAGCTCGGCTCTACCACCTCCGCGGTCTTGTGCAAACACTTCCTCAAATGTTATACATGGAATACGTCGTGTACTCCACTAAGTTTCTCAGGCAACTCCACCCTATACGCCATCTTCCCAATCCTGTCTTTTATAGGAAACGACCCTACAAACCTTGGCGCTAATTTCCCAACGGACCCAAAGCGAACAACACTCCGTAACGGAGACACTTTGATAAAAACCATGTCCCCAATGTCAAACTCAAGATCTGTCCTCCTCTTATCAGCATACGATTTCTGTCTATCTTGTGCTGCTTTCATCCTCCTTCGAATCAAATCAATCTTCTCCGAGGTTTCCCTAACCATATCGGGCCCAAGTAGGATTTTATCGGTAGATTCCCACCAACATGTAGGCGAACGGCAAGGCCTTCCATAAAGAGCTTCGAAAGGTGCCATGCCAATACTAGACTGAAATCTATTATTATATGCGAATTCTACCAACGGAAGGTGCTCTTCCCATGTACCCCCAAAGTCTAGGATACAAAGCCTTAAAAGTTCCTCTAGAATACGATTTACCCTCTCGGTTTGGCCGTCCGTCTGAGGATGATATGCGGTGCTCAAACATAGCTGAGTCCCTACCGCCTCTTGTAAACTCTTCCAAAATTCGCTAGTGAAGATGGGATCACGGTCGCTTACTATACTAGAAGGAATACCGTACAAACGAATTATCTCTTTAATGTATACAGAAGCCAACCACGGAGCAGTCCTCTTACTTTTCACGGGAATAAAATGGGCGCTCTTAGTAAGTCTATCTACTATAACCCAAATCCCCGTATTACCCTTCCTTGATCTTGGTAATCCATCCACAAAATCCATTGAGACGCTTTCCCATTTCCATAGTGGAACTTCCAATGGGTGAAGCAACCCACCGGGTTTCTTTTGTTCCGCTTTTACTCGTTGGCACACCAAGCATCTAGCGACGTACTCGGCCACATCCTTTTTCATACCGGCCCAAAAGAAAACCCGCTTCATATCTTTGTACATCTTGTCTCCGCCGGGATGAATGGTCATCTTTGAGCGATGAGCATCATCAAGAATGGCCTTCCTTAAGTCTTTGTCTTGTGGTACACAAAGTCTATTATCCCTTCGTAACCAACCCTTATCGTCTAGGGTATACCTACGAAGATGGCTAGACGACTCCCCTCCTTTGAGCTTTTCTACTATCTCAACCAACTGGGGGTCGTCTTGCTGTGCCTCACCAACTCGTCCTAGAAGTGTAGGTCTAACCTCCAAGGATGCTAACAAACCAGGTACTAGGTCAACGGAGGGTCTAAAGTCAAACATGGAGATGAATTCTAAGCTTCGTCGTTCAACAAACAACGGACTCAAGGACAACCTTTTCCTACTTAAGGCGTCTGCTACCACGTTACCCTTTCCCGGGGTATATGATATTTCAAAATCGTAGGAGGCTAGGAATTCCATCCACCGTTGCTGCCTTAAATTCAAATCCTTCTGAGAGAATAAGTATTTTAATGATTTGTGGTCGGTGAACAGTTCGAATTTCTCACCAAGAAGATAGTGACGCCAAGACTTAAGCGCGAAAACAATTGCGGCTAACTCAAGGTCATGCGTAGGGTAATTCTTTTCATGAACCCTCAACTGCCCTCCACCATAGGCTATTACTCTTCCCTCTTGCATGAGGACCGCACCAAGTCCCGTCCCACAAGCATCAGTATAGACGGTAAACGGTTTATTCCCGTCTGGCAGCACTAAGACTGGGGCTGAAGTTAAGGCTCTCTTTAAACGTTGGAACGCATCATCACAATCTTCGTCCCACGTAAAAACCAGGTTCTTCTTCGTTAACCGTGTTAATGGAGCTGATATTTTTGCGAAGTCTTTGATAAACTTCCTATAATAGCCAGCCAACCCCATGAAACTTCTTACTTCGGTTACATTTTTAGGGACCTTCCAATCTTGGATGGCCACCACCTTTGCGGGATCCACTACTATCCCTTCCTTGGAAACCACGTGCCCTAAGAACCGTACTTCTTTCCTCCAGAAGTGACACTTAGAAAATTTTGCCTTAAGGTTATGCGCTCGAAGGGTTTCCAACACTTCCCTAAGATGTAGGGCATGCTCTTCTTCATTCTTAGAAAAGACTAAGATGTCATCCACAAAGACTACCACGAATTTGTTAAGGTACTCCCTAAACACCCTACTCATCAAATCAACAAAATATGCGGGGGCGTTTGTCAAACAAAAGGGCATCACTAGCCATTCATAGAATTCGTCAGGAGTCCTAAAAGCAGTCTTATCTATACTATCCTCAGCCACTCTCAGTTGATGAAAGCCAGTGGCTAAGTTTAACTACGAAAACACTGAGGCGCCAACTAACTGATCAAAGAGATCGTCAATCCTCGGCAATGGGTGTCGGTTCTTTTTAGTAAGCTTGTTTAGTTCTCTATAGTCCACACAAAGTCTAAGGGACCCATCCGCCTTTGTAGCAAATACTACTGGAGCACCCCACTCTGATATACTACGTCTTATGAACACCTTCTCAAGCAACTCCTTCACTTGCTTATTGAGTTCCCTCCTTTCACGAGGAGCCATGTGGCGCACTGGCAAAGATACGGGTTTAGCATTATCCACAAGATAAATTTGAAAGTCTATCTCCCGCTTTGGAGGTAAGCCCTTCACCTCCTCAAATACATCCGGATAATCCCGGACAACCTCTACCGTTCGCAGATTCTCTACAAACGCGTCAAGCGATTCAAGATAACTTAGCATAACGGAATTTATGGGACTACAAAAGATGTCGAGAGCATTACCAAGGCGAGTCACAAGCCTAACTACTCTTTTTTCACAATCAAGAATGGCCCCATTTCTAGATAACCAATCCATTCCTAAAATTAGCCCATAGCCCATGAAGCCCAATACATAAGCATCACATCTAAATTCAACGCTAAGTATAGAGATTTTCAAATCCAAACATATCATGGTCAAATGAGCCGAACCCCCAATTGGATTTGAAACAACCAAGGGATCCTCTACTAAACTGGTGTTCAAGTGCGGTAATTAAACTAATGATGCAGAGATAAACGAATGAGATGCGCCAGAATCGAATAAGGTACGGACAGGATGATCAAACAGAAAAACTAAGCTTTCAACAGAAATTGTTCTACCTCTTTCTTGCAGCGGTGGGGCCGCAATAGCCTGAACTTGCCCCCTTGCCTGCCCTGGTGCCATAAGAGCCTGCACCTGTCCTCCCGAGGTAGACCCTGCCCTCTGCCCCTTCTTTGGGCAGTCCTTCACCAAATGTCCCGCATCTCCACAATGAAAACAACCAGTCTTCTTTTTCTTTCTACAATCTTTGCTGAGATGGCCAGGCGTCTCACAATTGAAGCATCTCTTCTTCCCTTTGCCATTATTGTTTTTACCACCCTTCTTATTTTGCTGTTGGGGTTTCTTCTGATCCCCTTTCTTTTCAACTGCCTTATCCTCATGCATAAGTGCCATTTCTACTAGCCTTTCAAAGGTGGCTCCCATAGGGATGTGGGTCATAGCCAACCCTTGCAACGGTTCATTCAAGCCTCTAACGAACCTCAAAGCTTTCTTCTCTGGCGTGTTCACCAACTCCAAGCCAAACCTTGCTAACTGATTAAATTTATTGACATACTCCTTCACTGATAAGCTCCCTTGCTTTAATGTCAGGAATTTTTCCATATTTAAATTCTCCTCTGCCCTTGAAAGGAACTTTGCCTCAAACCTTCGTCTGAAATCCGCCCATGAATCAACTGGACGTTCCCCGTTAGTGACCTCCCACCAAAACGAGGCCTCTCCCTTCATTAACCAAGCAGCTAAACGGACTTTCCTCCCATCTTCCACTTCAAAGATATCCAACAATTCCTCAGTCTCCTTAAGCCAGTCTCTGGCCTCCACAAACGTCTCAGTCCCTTGAAAAGTTTTTCCTCCTATAGCCTTAAATTCCTTGCACGTCTTTGCAAAAGTGTCAACACGAGGAGGAGGAGGAGGAATGGGTGCAACTGGGGGTGGAGGAACATCTGCTGGGCCTGCAGTGGTGGCCCTAGCCTCCAAAAATCTCCTAAACCACCCTGGAACCGTCACACCTTCTGGGAGATTAAGATCTTCAGCCATGCTGAAACGAAAAAGGAAAGATTCAAAATGGAGAATTCGAAAGATAAAGATAAGGATATGGCTATTTGGGATTATGTTTTTCATAAAAACTTTCTCTAAATAACAAGTTTTTGAAAGCTCTTCTTCCAAAAATACTTTAGAAAAATATTTTTCTAAAATTTTTATCTGTTCTGGTAACCTTATGCTCTGATACCACGTGTAACACCCCACGTCCTTTAATGTCACTCACAAAGGGAATGCATTAACTTCTATGGAGGTTTTAGGTGAATATAGAACAGTAAAATTTCAACAAGACAGATATAAAATAGTACTTGGAAATTTAAAAACTTTATTTCAATTGCAGCAGAAGTCAAAACATGTTTGATTACATCATAACACCATAATCAAAGTCAAGTACAATATCTATCTTGATAAAACAAGTACATAATCCCATTACATAAATATCCATTAAAAAGAAAGATAACAAGCTGGACTTTACTTCAGCAGTCCAAGCTTTCCAAGAGATAAGCAATCCAATCAGACTCCACTGGAACTTGGCCCAACCTGAGGACCTGAAGGGAGAAAAAGATGAAAAAGAGGGGGGGTCAGACATAAAGTCTGGCGAGTATGATAATTCTACAATACTATTATCAAAATAACTGGACTAAGGCATAAGCTGGAAAACAAGGAAATGTCTATGAAAGAGCAGATTAAGGACATAGACAATCGCTAAAGGAAACGTTATAGGCGCTCCTAAATACTAAAGGATAAACACTATACTGCACCACACCAGTCACCCTAAAGATTGATTCCACTTAGCTTCACTTAGAAACTTTCTTAATGGCTTTACGTACTCCTAGCTGACTACATAGGTGCCGCCTGCCCCTATCTCCACTAGGTGTACCCCACTTTCCATTTTTCGATCGGCTCCCTACTCGTAGATACCCGTGCTGGCCCCACAGTGGGGTGTATCATTCCCCTAAAGTGGCAACCCGATATAACGGAGATGCACGGCTTATACCTACACGATGCAACAACGTCTTACCTACCAGCCCGGGTCCACACACGCATATGAAACCCGTTGGACTTGCGTTGCCACCGCTCCTTGTTTTGGCCTCTTATAGTCAAACCCAGTAAGCGTGTCCCGTCCTCGACTTGGGTCGAGCCCACAAAGATACATTTTGGGATACTGGTTGAAATGGGCCCCCATTATTTCCCACAAGCATTCCACCTAAGCTTGTCCCATTAGTCTATCCACTTAACCCACTTAGTCATGTTCATTTACATGTGTATTTGGTTAAGTCTAATCGTATTTCAAATGCCTCTAAAGGCAACCACTAGATTCCTCATGCCACCCAAGGCACCTACTTAACCCCCATGTCCCACCTTACATGATTATCTGGCTAAGTATTTCTTAATTCATTAAGGCCATAACCTCATAAAGACCTCTCACATTAGACTGGCATTTATGGCAGCTGGATTTGCCGGGCGGGTCCGGGCAGTCTTACACCATAAAAGAGTCTAAACTCGTGTCTTTACAACTGTTATGCTTTAGTTTGGGCCTAGGACCTCTCACATTGGGCCGACATTTGTGACTACTGGATTCGCCGGGCGGGTCCGGGCAGTTTTACGTCACAAACGAGTCCAACATCGTGTCCTAAGCATTGATTATTATTAATAATCCACTTTCCCCAATTTTAATAATTCCCTACTTGAATTATTAATTAATTCCAAATTTAACAATGTCCATAATTCACTCAATTATGGACATCCATTTAAGGCATGCAAAATCATATCAATTGCACCCCAATTTATTAATTTCCTAATATTACCCCTACCCCACGTTTGAACGTTTATTCGCAAAATGTATGCTAGACCCGATTAGTCTAACTCATAGCATAAAAGAAAATATTCACAACAACAACATATATATGTGACTAAATAAATCATAACAAGGGGTAAAACTTGCATACATTACAACTTGCATAAGGTTATACATGTCATGGATCTAAGGGTGTCAACTTATTCATAATTCACATAATATGATTTTGATCAAATTTCATAAACTTGTATAGGACATGTGTGAATCAACATCATTAACAATATGGTTTTATATGGGTACACCTAACTCAATAGGCAAATTCCCAAAAATCAAAATTCATTTAATCATAGATTCATGTATATGGGTACACCTAACTTAATAGGCAAATTCCCATATTCAAGATCCAATTAATTTGTAGATTCATGTATATGGGTACACCTAACCCAATAGGCAAATTCCCATAATCAAGATCTATTATAAAAAAAACATAAACTTTAAACATGATCCAATTCGCATAAATACTAACATCATGATTTTACAACTTGTATGATTCAACATAACTTAACATGACATCATTATCATATAACATAAGTATTTCAACATATGTGATAATATGAGATCTACAACATATATAAGATTTACAACATAGCATATCATAATTTGCAACATAGCATGATATGATTTACAACATAGCATAGCATGGTTAATCACATATGACATAGCATAGGATTATTTACAACATAATCACTACAACATAACAATATATATATGATAACATAATAGCATAACAAGAGATCCACAACATAATTTACAAATACATAACAATTCATATCACTTTCTTGTGATCCATTCATAACTTAATCAAATTATTTTATAATAATATTGTGAGATTCATCATACTCACAATTTTAAAGAAGAGAAATAGAAAGAGAGAGAGCTTTTGATTTGATTTGAGTAGATTTAGTTTGTAGATTAGGCCTTCTTCTTCTTTAGTTTGTGACGGCTATGCTGAACTCCATGGCAACGGCATGTCGGTAGCTCTCCAATTTTTCAAGTGATTTAGGGTTAGAGTCTACCCACTTATTTATAGATGTTAGGATTCATTTAGGCCATTAGATTTAACCTAGAAATAACCACAGCCATTCAGACCAGATGGGGTTTATCTTATTGACTCAGCAATGAGTCAGAAGTGACTCAGCAAACACTCAGCAAATTAATAAACTTCTATTCATGTTTACATTAACTGCCCATATATATATAAATATATATACACACGCACCTATTCATGAATTCAAATTAATCCATAATTAACTTATGACCATTTCTACACATTAGTTTTCCAATTAATGTCTTAATTCCATTTTTCGCCTTTTAAGGCAATTCACATATCTCAAATTTGTTATATGCCTTTTTAAGGCTATTTCGTGTAAATTATCAATATTAATTCTTTTAATTTGTGAATATTAGTATTAACAGAAATACGGGGTGTTACATTAGATGTCCAACTGGTTCAAATCTATTATGATATGCACAATGTGATAAACTGGATCTGATTAATAATTTAGATGTCTACATAATTCAGATCCAATAGTTAAAAATATATCTAGCACAAATAATGTCAAGATCCACATCATAGAATGTCATAGAAGTTACAATAGATCTGATAAGATAAAGATTGATCCAAATACTAACCAATTCAGAATGTCATATATTCACAATTTATAATGGATCTGATATAATTTAGTCACATGAACAAATCCAAACTATAGTCATACCACATTTACTTTTAAATATTTAAATCTAAAAGTAATAGGAACTTACTCTGTTTGGATTAGAAGATAGAAAAAGAATGGTTTTTGAATCTCTAACTGATTTGCTTAAGTTGATAGTTGTAGAAGATAATGGATCCAGTTCAGCCCAAACACCGGCAGCGTTTGGCCTCCATTGAATTCTAATGAAGCAACAAGAGAAATGGATCCGTATGTATAGCGGCTAGCCTCCAGAAACCAATTGCCACAACAATCCTAGGGGTGTCAACACCCCTATAAGGGGGTCGATCCCGGTGTCGACACGCCCCTAGGGGGGTCGACCCCCTAGAGCAAGAAATTTGCCACCTCCCGAAATTTTGATTTTTGAATGATTTTAGACAAGATTCTAACTCATATACGACTCATATGTTTATATATAATTCTTCTGTGCATATACAAACTTAAAATCCTCATACCTTCGTACGGTGTTCGTTTTACGCAAACCAAATGTCTATTTTGACCTGAATTTCGAGACGGATGCAATGGCGCAGTTCGTTTCCCTTAATTTCAAATATTAAATTAATTATTATTCAATTTATCCTCTTTTAATATTGTTAAAAATATGAGGTGTTACATTATGTATGTGGAACGTGAGATGAAAGCATTTTGCTAAATGATTATTTAGTTGTGGCTGATATACACTATTTGAGACGACCGGGAATTCCGCTCGATCCGAATCGATCGTTAAACCGACATAGACCGTTCGAAATGCCTGATTGTTTGAGAACACGACAAATAGAACGCAAACAGAAGAACATTTCATTGCTTATTACCCCAATTCCATCAGAATACAAGAATATACAGAGTATGAATGAATATTACATAATTACCAAATATCAGAGATTACAATAAATTACATAGCAGCGGAAAATAATACAATACACAACTGAAGGAGATATACGGATACAAAGCTTTCCGGATATCATTCCAGCTGTAAACCAGGATCCTATGAATATAAATCTGCAAAACCAAAACTACTAGCTGCCCGTGCGGAAAATAGGGGCACCCAGAGTTTAGGTTAAAACAATAAACTCCAGGTCAGTCATGGGACTGGTGTGAGAACTAAAACAGTTATTTAAAACTTTACTTTAAATCAGATATATCAAGGGACCACGTCGTACAACACGGAACGGGTTTCCTCCCAAGAATACCAGTGCATATAACAAAACAGCGCAATGCTTTTTGGAAAAATGAAGCTATTATAAGACCGAAGTCCTATCACACAATGCAACGCAAGCCGGGGGATAGGGTTTTCCCTTATAATAGCCAAACATGCTTGGTACGTTTAAAACAAATCATTTGATACTATTATAAGTGTATAGTGTCAAAACAATTTCAATCATAAATATCAATCATAGACGGCATGGGTACCATATATCATGTCGCCATACTAGGCTCTACAATCAAAACCGCAAAGTCACGTATTTGGAAATTGGATTTCCATCTGCGAACCGAGGCCAGGGATCGTCCTCTACCGATTCGAGACAATCTAGCCCATGTCTCAGGAACAGCCGCAACCGCCCCATGGATCATCAGGACTGGTCCACCAATGTGGATTATAGTGCCTGAACACTGCGCTTCCCCGCTCTTTGGGGCGTAAATGAGCCAACGAATGACTCCATCGGACCTGGATCGTCCGATCAAACTGAGGCGCCTCGCAACAGCAACAACCACATAAGTCAAACTCGTTAGGGCATGTAAAACCACTGACGCCACTTCTAGCTAGAAAGAAAACGCATGCCCTCCCTGATGTCCTCTCCCGTTTCTGGTTCACAACCGGGGTGTGAGGCTCGCGAATCAACGTTACACAAAGCTACGCCACACAGGCCATGCTTTGATCATCACCCACAAGACTTTGCTTTTCAACAGAAGCCTTGATCATTTGCCACTTAGGCATGCCACATAGGCAATTCACTCCATGCGTTTGATATTCATCAATATATAACCCCTGAGCTCGTACGTCTCAGAGAAGGGCGTTAAGCAAGAGAATAAATTCTCCGCCGCCAAACAGATATATATTTAATAGAAATCAATCACACAGAATAAAATCAATGTCAGACACACAGTCCATTTACAAGTTCGTTCTGGGTCTGAACGAAACCGAAGGCACCTAGTACCCCGCATATCCATCGATCTCCAAGTACGTCTGGACGACCACTAACTGATTCCCTCCTCTTGGGTGTACGACCCAATCAAGATCATCAGTAATCACCCAAACGACGTGAAGACTTCCGGTCTTCGACCACCATCTTCATCCTCGACACCACGTCGAATCAGTTATTCAGAATGGGATAAACCCGGTCTTTCTGAATAACTCGCGTATATAATCAACATGTGTTACACAAACACAACATACGCCTCATTCCAATTCATCAGTCACTAACCGTAAATTAACAAGAAAATAATTCCCCAAATATTAACCTCGAAGGCCGAAACCAACATCAGATCAATACCCCGGAAACCATTCATCTTAGCCAACCTATAGTTAGTTTCTAAATTTCACATTCTTAGGGAAAAGTTCCCATTAATTTTATCAAAGATAAATTCTTTTAAATTTATTCTTTAATCTTCCATTGAATATCACTTCAAACTAGTCGGGATTAGCGAACCACACCGAAGTGATCATTTATTTTATTTCCCAATCCCAACCTATTCATCCCATGAAGTAAAACTGGTCATACTTCATATCTAACACCACGGTGTTATCGGTAAATTCAATTACCATTTCACGTTCAAATCTAATTAAAGATTTAGCTATCGCCTGGAGCAAAACTGGTGATACTCCATTCTCGATCATTTCAATCTAATTAAAGATTCATTAAAACTCCACTTAGTTTTAATCTTTAACTGGGTTAAAGAATCAGTGTCATTTAAAACACGGTTCACGATAAACCCCAATATCACATCACATTTCAATCAGTCCCTAACCGTAAATTAGCAAGTGAGTTGTAACAACCCGCATTCTACGTATCTAGGATCATAGAATATTTATTTCTTTTTCGTATGAAGTCGTATGGTCGTGGAAATTTGGGAGACAACTATTGGGGTCATTTCCCATGTTCAAGATTTTTGCCGATTTTTAAATGACCATTTTGCCCCTAGCCGATATTGTTTTGGCCATAACCTTTGATTGGACAGGAATTTTGATCTAAAACCACTTCCATTAGATTCGTTTGATGGTTTACCTTTCCGTAGAGTGGTCACACTAGCCAAACGGACTCACTGTTTGGGAGATATGGCTGAAACAAGTTTCAGATAGTGAAAAACAGCTTAATTGGGCTTAACCGGGTGATTAACAGCTAGACCCAAAGGGGAATTTCGGGATTAGGGTTATGAGAGGGCTGGAAGGGTTAGGAAAATCATTTCATTTCAGTTTTCTCAGCCGCCACAAACCTTTCTTAAGCTCTAGCAATGGTCTCCATCTTCTAAAACACTCCAAAACACCTTTTTGTCATCTCTAATCACATATTAGCCTAATCTACATCAAATCAAGGCGGATTAGCATAAGGATTGGGATAGAGCTGCTGGAACACATAGAGATTGTATCCAAATCAGAGATTATTTCAGATCTATAGTTTATTTTGTGGCAAAGGTGAGTGATTAGCTTGCTTTTTCACTAATTATGGCTAGTTATGGTAATTAGCGAAAATTAGCGAAATTATGGCTCAGAAAAATCTAGAAAAATTTCTAAAATTCTAAAACATCATTTTTTGACTCTGATATGAATTTTTTTTAATTTCGACTAATTTTGCTAATCCCGGAATTTAGGGGATTATGGGGTGATTAGTGATAATTAGCGAATTTATGCATGACTAAAATCTGGAAAAATATTCTAAAATTCTGAAATATTGTTTTAGACCTCTGTTAGAAAATTTGGTTAAGTTTTGCTAATCCTATCATTATGCTTGAACATGCTTAAGGGAAAATATGGGGTTTTGGCTATGTTTGATCCATTTTTACCTATCATATTGATGTTTTGGTGTTTGAGGTCACTTCTATGTGTTGCTATGACTGTATGGTATGCTTGGTGATTGTTTAGAATAGTTAGAATGGTCGAAAACGCCGTCGAGAGGCGTATAAACTGTCACTGGAAGTTGCAGGAAAATGCAGGATACTAGACCGGATCGGATCGGCGATGAAGACCCGAACCGAACCGATGTTGGACTCTTCCCCACGATCCGCCAGCAGCTCCGACCCGATCCATTCAAAGATGGTGAGCACGAACCGTTGTACTTGGCCTGGAGGAGAGTACCCCGACCCGAATCGCCAGAAGGACCCCGACCCGATCCGTTTAGCCACCTCCGAACCGATCCGTGGCGATTGAGCTTGGAGACCCGACCCGACCCAAAGAGAGTGATGACGATCCGAACCGTGGCGTGCTGGAGAGCCCGGTCCGATCCAGTGGAGGATGTTGAAGGCCGAACCAAACCAATTGTTAAGAGGGAATCCGAACCGATCCGTTGGTGACCAATAACCCGAGATGCAAAGGTAGTCCAAATGGAAGTTAGAGCTCAGGATCCAGTTGGGAACCAATGAGTTCACTTCATGGTTGGGCTTTGCTGCAGGACGTGTGCAAAGGGGTTGTCGGTATTCATAACTTTGGTCCACCACTGAGAGATGGATAGTGGGCTTGTAGTGATAGTGGGATTGGATTCCGTCATGGCCCAAAGAATTAGGTGACCAATGTAGTGAATATCGTATGCTTTACGCACTGAGTGATAGATGTGAGGATGGTTGCTATGCTTGATTGTTTGCCATCACTATGACATGTACACCCCCACCCCCGTATTCTTTACACCATCTGTTTAGTGGCACCTTAGAGTATTGTACGGTATGTAGTGCTAACTCTTTGGTTGCAGGTTCAGGTATGATTGGATTATACCTGTTATTGTTTTGGTTTGCTGCATATCACTCATACCAGACTTTTTTCTGACCCAGAGTTTTATGTCTCTTCTTATTACTCTGGGTGCTCTCACGAGCAGACTAGAGACAGGTTAGCTGGGTATGCACAAGTAGCTGATCCGGAGACGAGCAGGAGGCTCCCACGTATGATATATAGATATTCTCCCTATGTTGTTAAAGGTCACTGCTTGGGCATTAGTAGTGTATGTAACACCCCGTGAATTCTATAATGTTAAGTTTCACAAATTGAAGTACAATTAATTCTAAATGAAAGAATTAAGGGAAACGGGTTTCGCCGTTGCGTTCGTCTCGGAATTCTGCTTGAGATAGAGTCTGAGTTTGCGCGAATCGGACTCCGTATGAAGGAGATATGGCCTTCGGAAGTTTCACATTCAAATTTAAATTCAAATAGCTCAGTTTAATTTCAAAATTCGAATTTCAGGTTCAAACTGTGCTGGGCGGGAAAATTTCCGCCCAAAGACCAAGTCGACCATAGGGTCGACATTGGTGTCGACCTGGTCACCCCAGGTCAACCATAGTGTCGACCTAGTCCCCCCCCCAGGTCGACCATAGTGTCGACCTGGGTGTCGACCTGGCTGGCCAGGTCTGGCTCTGGCTCGAATTTCTGAGACCATGTGTGTCACTAGGGCTGAAGTGTCACCTCTTGATTGGCTCTCTGAACTTTGAATGGCCTAGATTCCTCCTGTCTTCATCTGATGGCTCAAAACAACTTAAAATCTATAAATACACCCTAACACTCAACTGAAAATTCACATAAAAATATGAGAAAGGAGTCGTCATGCTGCTAGGGATGAATTAAACATAGCCGTCAAGAGAAAAGCCAAGAGACAAATCAAACTAAGAAGAAGATTAAAGTCTAAATCAAATTTATCAACGCAACGTTAGTCTAACCAAAGGAGCGCACCTCAATTTCAGAATTCAGAATCCAGAATTCAATATTCTGCATTCGTTGTAAGCATAGTGACCTTTCAGAATATGAATCAAAATTGCGATGTGATTCGATGTGAATGAAAATAGAATTGTGTTATTATTGTATAAAATTCTATGTATTTTGGTGATTCTATCATGACTTGTGTATTGACGTTTGTTGCATAAATTGATTGATGTAAGCCTATTGAACAATTGTATATGAAAACAATGACACTTGCAAGTTTGTGACAAAAATTAGAAATTGATCCTTTTATGTATATGTCGATGGCATGGACTATGTGTATTCCCTTAGTCTAAATTAGAATTTATGTAAACATACTTGAAACCTTCTATGCCTGCATGACCCAAAAGCCTATGTTATCATTTTCATGTCCAATTGCAAGTATAATTGGTTCTATGTTAAGCATCGTTTGGGTTTCATAAATCATGCAAGTTCATGTTTATTTGCAAGTGAAATTGGATCTATGTTAAGTATCGTTTGTGTTTCATAAACTATGCAAGTTCATGTTGAAATAGGCTATGTGATTAAATGTTATAATTGGACCTTTTGGTGAATATACATCATGCTAGTTTTGTGTTTGACATTATGCCAAGTTAAACATGTTTAAACACAAGTTTGTATTATCCTAAACTATGCCATCTCATATGTCACCTACTTAGTTATACATTGATTTGAATGCAAGTTCACATGACTCATATTATATGTTAGTTGAATCGCTAAATTGCAAGTTCATGCACCACACACCCTTATATGCTGTAAAATATAACATGTTCTCGATTTCCCCTTTTCTTACGCTTATAAAGTTGGGCTAAATTGTGTCGAGCACAACATCTGTTATAACGTTGCGAACGTATAAACGGGGGTAATAACGTTGGGTGTAAAACATGAAAATATATGTTGGCATGTTTGGCACATGCCAATGACAATGACATTTAAACGGTATAAATTGTTATACCCAAAAATAAAAGATATGACATTTACATATATAATTGAGAAGTAATAAAATATGTAAATTTAGAAAACACGATGTGCTTAACCCGAGGTTGGATTGAGTTGTGATGTAAACCTGCCCGGAACCGCCCGGCTGTCCAGTAGTCACAACAATACCTATCCAATGTGGGTGGTTAAGCATTAAACCCAATAATGACCCGAGGTTAGACTGAGCTACGGTGTAAACCTGCCCAGAACCGACCGACATATCCAGTAACCATAGCAATACCTGTCTAATGTGAGTGGTCAGGTGCTCCTAAGAGGCTAAGGACAGATGGTAGGGTTAAGTCAACTATAACACTTAACCAAATTCAACATGTTAACAAGAATTGATGGGTGGGGTTAGGTAATTACATACACTTAACCACTTAACATGTTTGACTAGAAAATCCTGGTAACGAGGGACCCGTTTCAGCAGTAACCCAATTTAGGTATCAACGGTACCCTGAAACTAGGCAGGGTGGGGCACGATTATTGGGCTGATTATAAGCGGTCAAACGACGGCGGTGGGTGCACAGTGCAGGTCTAACGTGGTGTGGGCATGCACACACTTCGGAGCAGACAACCAGGGCACTGGGGACACCATTAGTATAACCTATGCCTTCTAGAATTTGTGTCGGGGGCCGCCACCATGGGTCTTGATACACCCCATGGTGGGACCAGCATAGGTATCTATAATTCTTGGGCGCCGTATGACACATGCTAACGCGAGTAGGAGCCGATCTTTAAGTAAAGTTAGGGATCACTTCACCCTCGCCATGGGGTGCCAGTTAGAGTAAACTCAAGTAGATGCAGAGATATAGTATGGGTGCGATAGTACGTACGACACTTCCTTAGCTTGTGACACCATCCTATTTTCAGTATATATCCATCATGCCCTTTTCTTATTCACATACTGAAGAGTTACTAGATTTACTCAGGCTTTATGTCTAACCCAATTTTCTTTTCGTCTTCTTTTCTTTCGTCCCCCCCCCCAGGTCCACAGGGAGGAAACAGCTCAGCTCAGTCAGGCTCTGTTCAAGTTCCAAGAACGTAGATATATGATTCGCGTCTCTTTTGCTTGGACTATGGCTTTGGATATCACTATGGGGATTTTTGTCACTTTATTTATGTTTTATGCTTCTTTAATAATCAAGGCAGTTATGATGTTGTAATGATGGAAGTATTTTGAGACAATTATGAAGTGTTTTGTTTTGAACATGTATTGATGCAATAAAAGTCTGTTGGTTTCCGCTGTTTAAAATATGTGTATTTATATCTGTCTTGAGTTTATCTGTGGCTTTTACTTATAAACCTCCACCAAAATTAAGGCATTCCCTTTGTGAGTGACCTTGACGGAGGTGGGGTGTTTCACTTGGTATCAGAGCATAGGTTTACCAGACAAGATAAAAGTTTTTGAATTTTTTTTCAAAAAAAAGTTTAAAGAAGCATTTTTCAAGAAAAAGTGTTATATTTATAAAAAGACGAAATTCCCCAAAGCCATGTGCCCTATCTATCTCTCTCTATCCTTCGTTTTTTATATTTCCTTTCTGTTTCAGCATGTCTGGAGACCTTAACCTCCCGGAAGGAGTGCCGATTCCCGAATGGTTTAGGAGGTACTTAGAAGCATGGACCAATGGCGCGGGCCCAGCAGACATCCCTCCTCCAGTGGTCGCGGTTCCTCCTCATCCGCCACCTCCTCGTGGAAATGCCTTCGCGAAAACATGTAGAGACTTCAAGGAAATGGGTGGAAAAGACTTTTATGGGACAGAATCCTTTGTAGGGGCAAGAAACTGGCTAAAGGAGACTGAGGATCTATTTGTCATCTTTGGAGTGGATGACAGGCAAAAGATACAACTAGCGGTATGGTAGCTTAAGGATGAGGCTTCCTATTGGTGGGAAGTTACCAATGCTCAGAGGGCGGTGGAAACATGGGAAGATTTCAGGACAAGGTTTGAGATGAAATTCCTCTCCCAAGCAGAAAGGAGCCTGCAAATGGAGAATTTCCTAACTCTGAAACAGGGGAGCATGACGATCAGGGAATATGTTAATCAGTTTAATCAGCTGGCCAGATTTGGGTTAGACTTAGTAAACACCCAACACAAGAAGGTACTTCGCTTCATCAAGGGTTTGAATGAGCCTCTACACAGCCTTGCCATGACCCATGTATCCACGGGAGCAACGTATGAAAGCTTGGTGGACATGGCGTTGCTACACGAGGAAGACCATGGCAAGAAAGAAACTAAGGTGGAAGAGAAGAAAGAGGGTCTGCAAGCAAAGAAAACAGACTTCAAGAAAGGAGGGAAGAACAATAAGCCCCATGAGAAGAGAAGGTGCAATTTCTGTGGCATTGTGGGCCATATATCAAAAGACTGCCAGAAAAGGAAGGCGAAGATGGGTGGTTGCTTTCATTGTGGAGAGACTGGGCACCAAGCTAAGGACTGCCCAAAGAAGAAAGGACAGGGACAGAAAGCCGGATCCACTTCAGGGGGTCAGGTTCATGCGCTAGTGGCACCTCAGCAGGAACGAGGTAGTAATATTTCTGTAGAAAGTGTAGTCTATCTTTATGATCATCCAGTTCGTACACTTTTTTATTCTGGTGCATCGCACTCTTTTATTTCATCTGCCTTAGTAGAATCTCTGCATCTAGACACTAGTATGGTAGAAGATCCCTTAGTAGTTTCAAATCCAATCGGGGGCTCCGCTTACTTGTCAATGGTTTGTTTGGGTTTGAAAATCTCTATTCTCAACGTTGAGTTTAGTTGTGATGCCTTTGTCTTAGACTTCTCGGGATATGGTTTGATCTTAGGCATGGACTGGTTATCCAGTAATAGTGCCATTCTTGATTGTGAGAAAAGAGTAGTTAGGCTCTTGACTCGGCTTGGTAACACTCTAGAAATTTCTTGTAATCCCTTGAATGCTGTTATGTTTAGTTATCTAGAGTTGCTTGATGCTTCTGATGAGAATTTGCAACCAGTAAGAGTAGTCCGGGAATATCCGGATGTCTTTGAGGAGGCGAAAGGCTTACCTCCGAGGCGGGAGATAGACTTCCGCATATATCCTGTGGATAACACAAAGCCTGTAGCTTTACCTGTCAGACACATGGCTCCAAGGGAGAGAAAGGAGCTCAGTAAGCAGGTTAAAAAACTTCTCGAGAAAGGGTTCATTAGACGGAGCATTTCGGAATGGGGTGCTCCAGTGGTGTTCGCAACCAAAGCGGACAGTTCGCTTCGCCTTTGCGTCAACTATAGGGAGTTAAACAAATTGACCAAGAAAAATAGGCACCCTCTTCCCCGAATCGACGATTTGTTTGATCAGCTTGTAAGTGCGACGGTGTTCTCCCAACTTGATCTGGCAACTGGGTTCCACCAGCTAAGAGTAGCTGAAGATAGTATTGATAAGACAACGTTGAGGACCCCAGACGGTTTCTTCGAGTGGCTTGTCATGCCTTTCGGCTTGACAAATGCACTCGCTTATTTCGTAGACCTAATGAGCAGGGTGTTCAGAGAATTCCTCAACAAATTTGTGGTTGTCTTCGTAGATGATATCTTAATCTTCTCAAAGAGTGAGGAAGAGCATGCTCGGCATCTGAAAAAAATCATGGAAACTCTCCGTTCACATCAGTTAAAAGCCAAATTCTAAGTGTCACTTTTGGAGAAAAGAGGTAAGATTTCTGGGGCATATAGTGTCCAAAGAAGGGTTGGCCGTGGACCCCGCGAAAGTGGTGGCAGTGCAAGATTGGAAAACACCAAGAAATGCAACCGAAGTTCGAAGCTTTCTTGGGCTAGCCGGTTTTTACCGAAAGTTTATTACGGATTTCGCAAAAATCTCAGCCCCACTCATAAGGCTAATAAAGAAGAATCTGGCGTTCACTTGGGAATTGGACTGCGAGTTTGCTTTCCAACGATTAAAAAGGGCTCTTACAACAACCCCAGTTCTGTCCTTGCCAGATGGAAGCAAAATGTTCACGGTATACCCGGATGCATGTGGAACGGGACTAGGCGTTGTTCTAATGCAGGAAGGAAGGGTAGTAGCTTATGGCGGAAGACAACAGAAAGTTCATGAAAAGAACTACCCAACCCACGATCTTGAGTTAGCCGCCATCGTCTTTGCGCTTAAGTCTTGGCGCCATTATCTCCTAGGTGAGAAGTTTGAATTATACACTGACCATGAATCGTTGAAATATCTCTTCTCGCAGAAGGACCTTAACTTGAGGCAGCAAAGATGGATGGAGTTTCTTGCCTCATATGACTTTGAAATTTCCTATACTCCAGGCAAAGGAAACGTAGTAGCAGACGCGTTGAGCCGAAAGAAACTAACCTTAAGTCCGCTCTTTGTGGAAAGGCAAAGCTTGGAGTATATAGCCAGTTTTAAATTTAGGCCCTCCTCAGATTTTGTACCAGGTTTGTTAGCATCTCTCGAAGTACGCCCTACTCTCTTGGACTCAATAGGGGCTGCACAACGTGAAGACCCTCAACTTGTTGATGTGATTGATAAACTTATAAGGGGTGAGACTTCTAGTCACCTCAATAGATACGCCATCGATGATAAGGGTTGGCTGAGGCGAGATGGAAGATTATGCGTCCCACGAGCAAGGGAGTTGACAAAGAAGGTTCTTGAGGAAGCACATCATTCCAAGATGACTATACACCCCGGCAGTGATAAGATGTACAAGGTTATAAAAAGGACTTTCTTTTGGAATGGCATGAAGCAAGACGTGGCAGATTTCGTTTCTAAGTGCATGACCTGCCAACGGGTCAAGGCGGAGCAGAAAAAGCCTGGAGGACTACTTCATCCTTTAGAGGTCTCACAGTGGAAGTGGGAGAGCATTTCAATGGACTTCGTTGATGGACTGCCTAGGTCGAGAAGAGGCAACACTAGCATTTGGGTAATAGTGGATAGGCTTACTAAGAGCGCCCACTTCATACCTATCAAGAGTAGAAGGACTGCCGCATCTCTAGCATCTCTTTATCTCAAGGAAATAGTTCGACTCCATGGGATACCCTCCAGCATTGTTAGTGACCGAGACCTTATCTTCACAAGCGAGTTTTGGCGGAGTCTACAAGAAGCTGTAGGCACACAGTTATGTTTGAGCACGGCCTATCACCCCCAAACTGATGGCCAAACGAAAAGGGTGAATAGAGTTTTAGAGGATCTTTTGAGACTTTGCGTTCTTGACTTTGGAGGGACTTGGGAGGATCACCTTCCTTTAGTGGAATTTGCCTACAACAACAGCTACCAAGCTACCATCGGTATGGCACCCTTTGAAGCCTTGTATGGAAGACCGTGCAAATCACCAACTTGTTGGTACGAGTCTACAGATAAGCTTATACTTGGACCAGATATGATTCGAGAGACTTCGGAGAAAGTGGACTTGATACGTAGGAGAATGAAGACTGCCCAAGACAGACAGAAATCCTACACCGACAAAAGAAGGACCGACCTTGAATTTGAGGTTGGGGACAGGGTTTTCCTTAAGGTATCACCTTTAAGGAACGTCGTTCGTTTTGGATCCGCAGGAATGATAGCACCAAGATTTGTAGGACCGTTTCCTATCATCGAGAAGGTTGGAAAGATGGCCTATAGGTTAGAGCTACCCGAGAGACTGGCCGGAGTTCACAACGTCTTTCATGTTTCTCACCTCCGGAAGTGTTTGCATGAGTCAGCGGAAGTGGTGGAACCTAGCATTCTAGAAGAAGCCGAAGTGGAACGTGAAGCAACTGTGAGGAGAGTTCCAACCCGCATCTTAGGAACTGAAGTGAAAAAGCTACGCAACCGCGAAGTCAAACTCGTTAAAGTTCAGTGGAGCGACGTCGAGGAAGACGCGACTTGGGAAACTGAGGACAGAATACGCACTACCTACCCTCTTCTTTTTGAGGGTACATCTTTGATCTCTCTCTTTTTCCTTAAGTTATGCTTTATCTATCTTTTAGGTATATCCCCTCGGTCCTTTTCCTAACTCCTTAGGTAGAAAACAAATGGATGCAAACATGTATTTGAAAACATATTATGGATGATGGCTGCAAATGGTTGCTAGTGGTTGCTCGTGGATGCATATACACACACACCCTAGGTTATAGATCGGCTCAGTCACTTCATATTGCATATGCATATATATGTATTCTCATTTGTATATGGTTGAAACTTGATATGTTGTCATATGGTCGTCGCATTTGTATGAATGGTTGTGCACTCATGTAGAATTATGAGTAGGAAAAATTTGCATACATAATGGATTCATGACACTTACATGATTCGCATTAAGGAGGTCAACTGAATCAGTAGGCCGCCTGATTTCTGCATTAGATAAGGACATAAACACACACTATGCATATGATCATGAAGCATTAGAAGTCTTTTAAGGACAGTGGATGCCTGTGTTTGTTGGTTGAGTAGAGGGACTCACTACACCAAAAATGCCAATTTGGCAGTGCTCATGGCCGTATCAAAATCGATTTGATACGGTTTTAAGCCGTGTCAAAATATGGCGTCCTTGATGCTTTGATACGGTTTTAAGCCGTATGAAAATAATAATTTGGTACGGATTAAAACCGTATCAAATTGGTAATTTGATACGGTTTTAAACCGTATCAATTTATGATTTTGATACGACTTAAAACCGTATCAATTGATGTATTTGATACGGCTTAAAAGCGCATCAAACTTCTAAATTGATACGGCTTAAAACCGTATTAAACTGTTATACTGATACGGCTTAAAACCGTGTTTAATGCATCATTCCTACATTGCTATCAATGAATCAAATACGGCTTTTAACCGTATCAAAATCGGTATATCATATATGCAATATACAAAAACACTGCACCCATTGATATATATATATATATATATACAACAAAGAAGATACGCTACACCCATATAACAATATATAAAGAAGATACGCTAATCATAATTTAATTAATACATAAACCATAACTTCAGTTAATACAAACTACATAACACAATATATAAAAAGCATAATGTTCACAGTTCTTGCTCTAAAAAAAGAACACAACAAAACTGCAGTTGTCGAGCCCATGCAACTCATGCTTATTCCAAAGCCTGAAAAGAAATTAAAATAACAAGCATCAGTTTAGTTTCGTCTCCACAACAACAAGTCATGTAATGTACATAAAATGAGAAATTAGATAAGAAGCATAATCAAACATAAAAGGCTTCTGTAACAATACATCAAACGTAAGAAGCGAAACTAAGCCATAAGGCTCAGGTGAAACTGAGCTTTACGGCTCAGTTTCGCTGAGCGTAAGGCTCAGTTTCGCCGAAACTTTCGACTCGGTGAAACTGAGCCTTACGCTCAGTTTCAACTGAACTGTAAAGCTCAATTTCACCTGAGTCGACGCTCAGTGAAACTAAGTCGTAAAGATCAGTTTCAACTGAGCCGGGACATCGGTAGAATCAGAATAGGAAGGTTTACCAGTTAACACCATTTGACTGAAAAATCGCCAATATCATTCATTCCATTGTTTCTCAGCTTGAGGCTTAAGCTCAAAAATTCAGTCCCCACCATTTACCACTTTGTTAATAAAAGAAACTCTCTAGCAGCTCCATATTCCTGTAAAATAATATGTAAAAATTGTTACATTCTTGATAACAGGTGCCCATACTTTATATTTATGGCACTGTAAATGCGTACAGTTTTCAACTGTTAATGACTCACATGATCTAAGTTTGTGCATGCATTGGAATTCAAGACATTTAAGTACCCAGTATTAATATAATATACATATAATATATAGTGATGTATCAAAAGTTGAGTGCAGCCATAGTTGTGAATCAACTTTTGTCCAGATAATATTGTGTGTCCAAGGCTTGAGGCACTAGAAATAGGTAATATAATTTTTTTTTTAGAAACTAGTTTTTCTATTATCAAATCGTTGATACATGCCTCCATCGTTAGCCATGAAGCAAGGAGAACAATATGTTACCTAATCACACAGCAGACTTGAACCTTCTTTTAGATGTTATGGTTACAAATCTTGTTACATTTTTCATCAAAAGCAGCAAGTCATATTTTATGTTGTGATTCAAATTTTCTTTGAAACGGTTAATTACAACAATCTTGTTAATTAAGCACTTGATTTCATATTAACAGAAATGGTATAAAGTAATTAAAGTTTATTGCACATACACGCAGGTACCAAGGTACTATATGTTTCTCAGTGAGACTTACTAGAAAACTATTTTCCGCAATACCACATCTGATAAGAAAATAGTTATCTAGTACTTCCTCAGTATGCACTTGGGACACATTTCTATTAGCTTTGCTGGTCCATATTATCATATATAGGACATAACTTAAGCATTAAATATAAGTTCACTCATATATCAACAATTTAAAATCAAAGAAGAAAAACTTGTATATATAATGCACATATCTGCAGCACAAAGATACCTTGAAGGAAGAATGGTGTAGCCTCCGCGGGTAGATTTAAAATCCATAATTGATATAGCTGATTCAGCAGTTACATTCTTTTTTATTATCATTCAGCTTCGCAAGAATTCAGTGTCCACTCCGTGAACTAGAACCAATACCAGCCAAAGGATTAACAACAAAATTGTTCCGAGTTCTGACTCTTTGCTGATAAGGTTGCTCTCCTCTTTGTTCAGCCAATACTCTCATATCAAACATTTTTGGATTTGCAGATAACGCATATCTGTCATCAGTACTTCTTCTCCAATATTTTGAACTGAGATATTCGACATCAGGCAAATGGCAACATTTTTATGCGAGTTCATCGATTAGTAATAGCCTAGAAGATACTGCCAAATCACGAGATATCTCATCTAAGGTCAATTCTATGCTCTGCACCCTGGTTAGCAACATACTTATGCCACTTTGAGAGCTTCCCATTAATTTCTGAACAAGGTTAAATAACCCAGATTGTTGCTTCTCGATTTTTAACAACTGATTATGGATGACAGACAAATCACTGTCTTTCTGCTTCTGATTAGTTTCAACTTTAATAATATCAGCATTTGTGACATTTGAACATTCCTTATCCAGACAAGGAACCACACGAGATGAAGATTTGATGTCTAGCTTATTTTCAAAGTGTAGCCTTCTTGATTCGCCCACGGTTCTAACGTTCTTTTCTTCAGGGACGACACTAACAGGAGTGGTGTTTGAAACTTCGATCTCTACTTTCCTACCTGAATTTTTAATATTCTTACGAGACAAAGATGGGAGAGTTCGACTTTCCAAACTCTTCTTTTTAACCTTCACTGTCGGTGTTGCATTGGCAAGCGGCAACCTGCTGATTGACAATTTATTCTTTTTTCTTCATGGACAGAATTAACATGTGTATCTATTTTTAGTAATTCAGTTTCCTTTGTCCTAACACCTGGAATATTTTTCCACACTTCTATCATAACATTCATCGACTCTCTCATGGTTTTGACCTTGTCAAACCGACGTCCTTCAAAAATCAACATACACTCATCCTTATATCTTCCCAAATAATCCGGCTGACTGACCCCAATTTTACCCAGTGCCTCACTCGATGCCTTCCTAAACTCTCCAGTCTTCACTTTTCAGTAATCCCACCAAACAATTCACAACCAAGCTCTCGTTCAAAACCTCATCTTGAGCTGCCGCAATTCCAATCAACTCAACCAAAGCACTCTTCCCCTCAAATGCGTTACACTTAACCAATGTAACCAACTTAGGCAAGACCTTTCTAGTCCAAACTCTCATCTCCGGATCAGAATTCGTTTCCTTAAAAACCGCAACCAAACACAAAGCGGACCATGTTTGAAATTTTAAGCGGTTCATCCACAATTTCACTTATTTATGATTGCTCCAGCTTCCTTACCGAATGTTGTGATAGCTGCTACCATGGAGACACTTCGTATTTTTCAGTCACGTGTGATATCTGGACACATAATAAATTTTTAGTTAAGTGTAAAATATAACATGAAAATGTGTGGTTCCATACCTGCTTGTGGGAGTTATGGTAGTTACACTGATGGTACTGAAGTATATTGATCATAAACATAAGTTAGAATTTGCAATGAAATTAGTATTATCATATACAAGTAGCTCTTTGAGTCTTGACGCACTGCAATTTATTAGTGTGGAGTGGTTGATTGTAATGATCAATCAAGTACAGTTGAGAATGAACTAACGACTGTCGGATGTCCAAACATCGGTAGAGACCTAATGTATAGTTTTCGTCAGAAATTTTGTTGAGTTTCAAATTGCAAGCATATCAAGAATTTTGCTTTAAAATAAACAATAATTTAGTGAGAATGAACCCACTAAACAACTAGCGAAATATTAACGCATGGATGTTACAGGTTTTTTTATTGAATTTATGTAATTAAGCAAATAAAGTAGCCAGCCTTACCCACTAAATACCTTAGCGTACGTACAAATTCCACGGATGAGCACCAAGTAAAAGACGTATAATGCTCATTCAAAGAAAACATTTGTCTAATTTTAGTGAAATCCCTGTATCAGTATGCAACAAATACATTATGTACCAAGGAAATCATACGATTTATGAATAAACTGACAGTGTTGCAATTAATGATGTTGATAAGGAAAATCATAGCTAAACCTGGTTTATGAAATAACCATAATATAGCATCAGAATAAATGAACCTGCTATCACCAAACAATAGATTTACGAACTAAATTTAAACGAGTCAAAAGCATGTCATAATCCTTGCAATTTAATAGTGAGCATAGCATGAGATTACGATTTCTACATATTAATTCTCTGTAAAGTCGATTTTCTTTTCGAAGTATGAGCAATGATTTTTTTTCTCTTGTTTTCGGCATTCGCTTTGCATCATTTTGTTTTCTTATTAGTGTAATAATTAACAGCAAATCTCTCCAACTGAGTTTTATCAACACGACTTCAACGGTTATCAATCGTGATTGTCTAAGTAATAATTTTTTATCATTTTTTTTAAAGTGTTTCGAAACTTTGAATTTTCAATTATTAAATATTATGAAAAACCTCTCAATATTCATGTCAAGCTCACTCCTATTAAAAAAGCAATTGTTAATAAGCCAACAACAACATGTGAATGAAAATACATGATCAGTATTTGAACAAAAATACATGATTCAGGTTGGGCAAACATAAGGTAAAACACACCAACGCTACTCATATAAGGTAAAACACACCAATTTCCTTGATAGCATGTAAAACCATTTATAATATGGTTACTGTCACTTCTTTGAGCATGGTTGTATAAATCTTTAGTAATTCTATTCTATCCATCTGAATGATACAATTGACATAGCACTGTGATAGCCACATTAATATTAATGGAGTACATCCTACAAACAACCGATGATGTAAAAAAAACCAAGGGTGAACTACTTACCAATGTTATAAATCAGATGTTGGTCACGAGCAACCACAGATAGTTCTTTGAAATAACCATTTATGGAAGAAGCAACGTTGAGATAATCATTTATCAAAGAGGCAATGTCTGTATAATTGTATTGATGTGAAAAAGAGAACAATTAGGATAGTTCCAATTTTTATACATAACAATATAGATGACATTATACACTACATAGCTATTAGCTGATACAACCCTACAGTAGTCAATACCAAGTTACTAATCCACACTCACTACTCAGTCTCAGTAGCCAACATAGACACACCCTACAGCTGTCAACACCAAGTACTCCACACTCACTAAGTCCTATTATCTCGACAGCCCTGTTGCAAAGTATGATAAGAATGATGTAAAAGCTCTAAAAGCTTATAGTAATGATCATTCAGTTTTCAACTAAATCATGAAGTATAACATGACTACATGAGTCAGAAAATGGCATCAAAACTGAGAATGTATTGGATATCATCGCATAGTAATTAGCACCTATGGAACTTAATATTACTAAACAACAGGATTATGGTTAAAAGGTATCATCTGATATTAAAATTTAAAGTCTATATGAATGTGAAAGCCAACAAAAAAGATACAATGATATACCTCAGACGAACTTATACCATTCTCTGAAGAGCTACAACTTGCTGACTAATGAAAACTACCAACACTCTTGTTTGTAAACTTATTAAAGGAAGTACCTGATATATCAAGCAATGCTTCCAAGGCCTAAACGTCACAATGAAAGAAAAATAAAATTAAACGCTAATAAGGGAACTAAAGAAGAGTTAACCTGATGTAGTTTTGCCTGCTAAGGTGTATCAATAACATGATAAATTTTCATCAAGAAAGACTACTAAAAGGTACTAATTTGCAAATCGGAATTCACAGAACTTCATAGCAGATTTTAGACGAAATCATATTTCTTCAAGATGATAGCCGAGAGTTGAAAATCGTGAAGAAAGAACTGACAACTTTATGCAGCGAGAGTGTAAGAGAGGGCAAGAGAAAGATAACGGATAGAAACCTGGTCTTCCATCATAGATCCCGAGATGGATCCAATCGCCCAGCATAGAAATCACGGTTTGCAATTGGAAAGTTGTAGCGCGAACAAAGCAAATTAATCGACAAATTGAGGAAGAAGTCCATCGCTTGAGTAGATGAGATGATGGAAGCCTGCAGGTGGTTAAGAAAGAGAAACTGAGCACTATCTTCGTAAATTTAGGGATTCGCCATTTTATTTTTTCCGTTTGGGAATTCTTTTTAGTTCGGCCGAAATAGAAAAGAGGAGAGGGAGAAACCAAAAAAAGAAAGACACGGAAAGGGGAAATGACCAATGGAATTTGATACGGGTATAACCACAATCAAAAAGAACTAATCCGAACCCTTCAAGATCTAGGGTGAGATTTCAAGTGTTGGAGAGGATGCGGATTGTAAAATAAAGTTTGATACGGCTATAAACCCTATTAAATTTAATACGGCTTAAAACCGTATTAAATATCCACATCCTGGTGCGCCAAATTGACTGTTTTGGTGTAGTGACTGTTGGATGGTAGGATATACATTCTTCCTAACTTGAAGATTTCGGGGACGAAATCCTTTTAAGGGGGGAGAATGTAACACCCCGTGAATTCTATAACGTTAAGTTTCACAAATTGAAGTACAATTAATTCTAAATGAAAGAATTAAGGGAAATGGGTTACACCGTTGCGTTCGTCTCGAAATTTTGCTTGAGATAGAGTTTGAGTGTGCGTGAATCGGACTCCGTATGAAGGAGATATGGCCTTCAGAAGTTTCAGATTCAAATTTAAATTCAAACAGCTCAGTTTAATTTCAAAATTCGAATTTCAGGTTCAAACTGGGCTGGGCGGGAAAATTCCCGCCCAGAGACCAGGTCGACCATAGTGTCGACCATGGTGTCGACCTGGTCACCCTAGGTCGACCATAGTGTCGACCTGGTCCTCCCCAGGTCGACCATAGTGTCGACCTGGGTGTCGACCTGGCTGGCCAGGTCTGGCTCTGGCTCGAATTTCTGAGACCCTTATGTCACTAGGGCTGACGTGTCACCTCTTGATTGGCTCTCTGAACTTTGAATGGCCTAGATTCCTCCCGTCTTCATCTGACGGCTCAAAGCAACTTAAAAATCTATAAATACACCCTAACTCTCAACTGAAAATTCACACAAAAATATGAGAAAGGAGTCGTCATGCTGCTAGGAAGGAATTAAACATAGCCATCAAGAGAAAAGCCTAGAGACAAATCAAACTAAGAAAAAGATTAAAGTATAAATCAAATTAATCAACGCAACGTTAGTCTACCCAAAGGAGCGCACCTCAATTTCAGAATTCAGAATTCAAGATTCTGCATTCGTTGTAAGTATGGTGACCTTTCAGAATATGAATCAGAATTGCGATGTGATTCGATGTGAATGAAAATAGAATTGTGTTATTATTGTATAAAATTCTATGTATTTTGATGATTCTATCATGACTTGTGTATGATGCAAGCCTATTGAACAATTGTATATGAAAACAATGACACTTGGAAGTTTGTGGCAAAAATTAGAAATTGATCCTTTTATGTATATGTCGATGGCATGGACTATGTGTATTCCCTTAGTCTAAATTAGAATTTATGTAAACATACTTGAAACCTTCTATGCCTACATGACCCAAAAACCTATGTTATCATTTTCATGTCTAATTGCAAGTATAATTGGTTCTATGTTAAGCATCATTTGGGTTTCAATAAACCATGCAAGTTCATGTTTATTTGCAAGTGAAAATGGATCTATGTTAAGTATCGTTTGTGTTTCATAAAATATGCAAGTTCATGTTGAAATAGGCTATGTGATTAAATGTTATAATTGGACCTTTTGGTGAATATACATTATGCTAGTTTTGTGTTTGACATTATGCCAAGATAAACATGTTTAAACACAAGTTTGTATTAGCCTAAACTATGCCATCTCATATGCCACCTACTTAGTTATACATTGATTTGAATGCAAGTTCACATGACTCATATTATATGTTAATTGAATCGCTAAATTGCAAGTTCATGCGCCACACACCCTTATATGTTGTAAAATATTACATGTTCTCGATTTCCGCTTTTCTTACGCTTATAAAGTTGGACTGAATTGTGTCGAGCCCAACATCTGTTATAACGTTGCGAACGTATAAACGGGGGTAATAACGTTGGGTTAAAACATGAAAATATATGTTGGCATGTTTGGCACATGCCAATGACAATGACATTTAAACGGTATAAATTGTTATACCCAAAAATAAAAGATATGACATTTACATATATAATTGAGAAGTAATAAAATATGTAAATTTAGAAAACACGAAGTGCTTAACCCGAGGTTGGATTGAGTTGTGATGTAAACCTGCCCGGAACCGCCCGGCTGTCCAGTAGTCACAACAATACCTATCCAATGTGGGTGGTTATGCATTGAGCCCAATAATGACCCGAGGTTAGACTGAGCTACGGTGTAAACCTGCCCGGAACCGACCGGCATATCCAGTAACTGTAGCAATACCTGTCTAATGTGAGTGGTCAGGTGCTCCTAAGAGGCTAAGGACAGATGGTAGGGTTAAGTCAACTATAACACTTAACCAAATTCAACATGTTAACAAGAATTGATGGGTGGGGATAGGTAATTACAGACACTTAACCACTTAACATGTTTGACTAGAAAATCCTGGTAACGAGGGACCCGTTTCAGCAGTAACCCAATTTAGGTATCAATGGTACCCTGAAACTAGGCAGGGTGGGGCACGATTACTGGGCTGATTGTAAGCGGTCATACGACGGCAGTGGGTGCACAGTGCAGGTCTAACGGGGTGTGGGAGTGCACACACTTCGGAGCAAACAACCAGGGCACTGGGCACACCAGTAGTATAACCTATGCCTTCTAGAATTTGTGTCGAGAGCCGCCACCAAGGGTCTTGATACACCCCATGATGGGACCAGCATAGGTATCTACAATTCTTGGGGGTCGTATGACACATGCTAACGCGAGTAGGAGCCGATCTTTAAATAAAGTTGGGGATCACTTCACCCTCACCATGGGGTGCCAGTTAGAGTAAACTCAAGTAGATGCAGAGATATAGTATGGGTGCGGTAGTACGTACGACACTTCCTTAGCTTGTGACACCATCCTATTTTCAGTATATATCCATCATGCCCTTTTCTTATTCACATAATGAAGAGTTACTAGATTTACTCAGGCTTTATGTCTGACCCTATTTTCTTTTCGTCTTCTTTTCTTTCGTTCCCCCCAGGTCCACAGGGAGGAAACAGCTCAGCTCAGTCAGGCTCTGTTCAAGCTCCAAGAACGTAGATGTATGATTTGGGTCTCTTTTGCTTGGACTATGGCTCTGGATATCACTATGGGGATTTTGTCACTTTATTTATGTTTTATGCTTCTTTAATAATCAAGGCAGTTATGCTGTTGTAATGATGGAAGTATTTTGAGACAATTATGAAATGTTTTGTTTTGAACACGTATTGATGCAATAAAAGTCTGTTGGTTTCCGCTGTTTAAAATATGTGTATTTATATCTGTCTTGAGTTTATCTGTGGCTTTTACTTATAAACCTCCACCAAAATTAAGGCATTCCCTTTGTGAGTGACCTTAACGGAGGTGGGGTGTTTCAGTGTACCTCCTTCTTTTGCTTTCTTTTGCTTTAGAGACAGTTTTAAAGTTGTAATAATGATGTTGGATCATAAGCTGTATTTTGGATTTCCGCTACCATGTTAGACATGATTTAGTTTTCAGCTTATGTACTGTCTCGCCTGTTTTATGTCAAGTATATTATTATTATATTTTGTTCCATGCGCTATGAGACATTCTACAGGTTCTTTGTTAGTTCATTCTCTTCTTTCCTTTCTTTCGCGACCGTTCCGTGCTAGTCGGGCATGTGTACAGCGCACTTTCGGAGGAAATGTCGGCTGGTGCGGGGCGGGCCATCACATTTGGTATCAGAGCTCTAGGTTGCGTAGTTAACCTAGGGAAAGACACCAGGGAGAGATAATACGTATATGAGAGCGCGTATTTGTGATTATTTTGGTTTTCAAAAGCTATATATATATATACTATTAGTATTATAAGGATGAAGTCGTACTGCACTAGCACCACTATGGAGATGGTTAATCGTTTTCTCTTTACAGATTGAACGATGAGCCGATACGCAAGAGGTGCCAGTAGGGGAGCTAATAATGGTAATACCGCTGACATAAGGACGATGTTTACTAACCTCATGAGGGATATGCTTAGGGATGTTCAGAGGGAAGCTCCCAATGCCGTTAATGGTGGTGGTCCAGTAGTGCAGGCGCCTAGGGCCGATTTCGCTAAGTTGTGCAAGGATTACACTAACCTTGGTGGGAAGCCATTCCATGGAGCGGAGTCGGCCACAGATGTTCAGGATTGGTTGGATAGCTGTGATCGTATCTTCGACGACTTGTGTATCGAGGATGCGATGAAGAGAAGGCTAGCGTCTCGTCAGCTGCAAGGGCGAGCGATGAATTGGTGGAATGCCATTAGAACAGCTACTCCAGAAGATCAGGTTACTTGGGATCAGTTTAAGGCTCGCTTTAGCGACAAGTTTATCCCGGCTGCTCAGAAGTCAGAATTGTTTAGGAAGTTCTTGGAGCTAAAGCAGAATGGTAGGGCAGTCTCGGACTATATTGCTGAGTTCGACACTTTGTCGAAGTATGGATTATCTCTTATTGATACCGCCGAGAAGAAGAATGAGAAGTTCATTACTGGTTTGGATGGATACTTGGGGAAAAGCTTATTAACCACATCGATGAGACGTTTGAATCGATTGTGGGGAAGGCATTAAGGTCAGAGAGTATTTATCCTAAGCCAAAGACTGAGATTGCTATTGCATCTGCAGAGGAGCCAAAGCCGCAAGCAGGCGGTGGAGGCAAGAATAATTCCCAGAATAAGAGGAAACAAGACCAAACCATGGATGGTCAGAATAAGAAAAATAAGAAAGATGGCGAGTGCTTTAGCTATGGTAAGAAGGGCCACTATGCCAGAGATTGTCGGGAAAAGCCTGGGGAAAGGAAGTGCTTTAATTATGGCCAAGCGGGACATCACAAGAACGAATGTCCACAACCTCCTAGGGAGAAGCAGATCGTGAAAGCATATGCTATCAACACTGTTCCTTCTTCGTCGAATGCCCCAACTGCGGCGCAGAAGGAAAAAGGTGTCATTATTCGAGGTATGCTTTCTATTTAAGATGTTTTGATCGGGTTTTGTTTGACAAACCTGAGTTAGTCGATAGACCTTTAGTAGTGACGAACCAGATTGGTGGTTCGACTAGCCTCAGTATGATTTACCGTAACGTGGTCTTATTGAGTCATGGTTGTAAGTTTGTTTGTGATTACTTTGTTTTGGGCTTTACTGGGTTTAGCATTATTTGGGGAGTCGATCTACTCTAAAGGAATGGGATGGTATTAGGTACCTACCTAGTTATGGCGATAGTAATTGGAGTCAAGGAAGCTGAGAGGTTATCGTTGTATTAAGTCCTAGTTGTCTCTGGGAGGCAAATGAGTGCTCCAGTGCTTAGTTGTTTCGCTAGTATCACTTCACGTGGATTTTCCGAATTCGGAGGAGATGTTCCTTAGGTGCTTGTCCGATATTGGTTTAGGCCTTTGGGGCTTGTGCTTGGGGAATGTCGAGTTTGACTAGGATGGTTTGTGTGAGGGATAAGTAGTCGTTGTGATTTTCATTGGATGATACCTTGGTTTACTTGAGGAGTGATCGATGGGCGGCTGTGACAGGATAAGACTATTCGATGGTTGGACTGCCCCGAGCTGGACTCGATAAGGTTATGAGATGACTCGACTGGGACTCGAGAAAGATGCAAAGTAATGGATTGTTTAGGACCCTATGCAAATGTTCTCTTTGGATAGTAGAACTTTGAAGAAATAGGATGTGTTCGTTGATCATGGAAGATGCAACGAAGGGTAGGACGATTCAAGTTGGACTTGGACTCGTAAAAGAAAATAGGTATTCGTTGATCTTGGAGCTGCAACGAATAGGGAGACGACTCACGTTGGACTAGGGTTTGTAGGTAATGGATACTCAAGACTGGGTCTGAGTTTATAGGTAATAGATTGACTCGAGTTGGACTCGAGAAGGCTGCAAGGAATTGGATTGGCTCGAGTTGGACTCGAGAGGGCAGCAAGATAATAGATAGACTTGGGTGGGACTCGAGTGTTTCAGGCGGTCTAAAAGCAGGGGTATCTGGGGACCCCCGTTACCTTGGATCCGTTGGACGTGATCTAGTTATCCTTGGAGGATAAACGTACGTTGGACGTATGGTAGTCCGTTTGGAGGCAGAGTTTCCATTAGTTATTTATGTTGGTTGGACCAGGCATACAGGTATTGACGTATTCATGGCTTTAGCAGGTGATAGACAGGATTTGTTTGATGGATTCTATGGTTGTTGTGTTTGTTCTTACCTTTCTTCTCTTGAGTATCACCTGTAGGATCCTGTTGAATGAAAATAGATAAGTTCATTGATCATGGTGATATGACGGGTGTAAGATACTTTACGTTAGACTTGAAGTATGTTGAGCATTGTGGAGCGCCCGTTGTCTTGGAGATTCAACGGATATAGGAGTTTCAGTTGGACTTGGACTCATAGGTAGTGTACCTAGATTCACTGGATGAGTCTAATTCACCTTTGGAAGGTGAATGTACGTTGGACGTACAGTACGGATATAGGTAGAGTACCTAGATTCATTGGATGAGTCACATTCACCTTTGGAAGGTGAATGTACGTTGGACGTGCAGTATGAATATGGGTAGGGTACCTAGGTTCATTGGATGAATCTAGTTCACCTTTAGAAGGTGAATGTACGTTAGACGTACAGTGCAGATGTTGGTGTAGTGCCTAGGGTCATTGGATGGGTCTAGTCTGCCTCTAGGAAGTGAATGTACGTTGGACGTGCAATACGAATGTAAGAAGGACTCAAGTTGGAATTGAAAGGACATTTGGAATGTAGTTGAAAATTTGGCATATAGGTTTGGATTACCTAAGAAAATGACAGTATAGACAAATGCCATAGTATCGGACTGAGTGTGATAGCTAATGCATTGAGTAAGAGACGTGCCAGTTTAGAGGCTATTTTTCTGGAATGGAAGCAACTAGAGTATATCACGGGAAATGACTTCAGACCTAAGTGTGAATTGGATTCAGAAACGCTAGTAAGCTTGACGATTAGATCGATCTTGATTAAGTGGATCGGTTCCAGTTAGAGGGACGATCCCAACCTATTAGAAGTTACCTCTAGGGTAGAGATGAGAATCGATGGCGAGAGAACGACTGTACTTGGGAAGTAGAGAATGACATAAGAAAGTCGTATCCAAGGCTCTTTGCCTGGTACGATTTTAGCGGCGATGATTCTTCCCTTGTTAGTAAACCGCATGTTAGGGCAGAATGGTTCTGTTTGTTTTGCATGTTTGATTGTTGTATATGGTTGGTAGGCATGCGGGATCCTTTGTATGTTTTGGGTTAAGGAATTTCGGGGACGAAATTTCTTAAGGGGGGGAGAATGTAACAACCTGCATTCTACGTATCTAGGATCGTAGAATATTTATTTCTTTTTCGTATGAAGTCGTGTGGTCGTGTAACTTTGGGAGACAACTATTGGGGTCATTTCCCATGTTCATGATTTTTGCCGATTTTAAAATGGCCATTTTGCCCCTAGTCCATATTGTTTTGGCCATAACCTTTGATTGGAAAGGAATTTAGACCTGAAACCACTTCCATTAGATTCGTTGGATGGTTTACCTTTCCGTAGAGTGGTCACATTAGCCAAACGGACTCACCGTTTGGGAGATATGGCTGAAACAAGTTTCAGATAGTGAAAAACAGCTTAATTGGGCTTAACCGGGTGATTAACAACTAGGCCCAAAGGGGAATTTCGGGATTAGGTTTATGAGAGGGCTGGAAGGGTTAGGAAAATCATTTCATTTCAGTTTTCTCAGCCGCCACAAACCTTCCTTAAGCTCTAGCATTGGCCTCCATCTTCTAAAACACTCCAAAACACCTTTTTGCCATCTCTAATCACATATTAGCCTAATCAACATCAAATCAAGGCGGATTAGCATAAGGATTGGGATAGAGCTGCTGGAACACATAGAGATTGGATCCAAATTAGAGATTATTTCAGATCTATAGTTCACTTTGTGGCAAAGGTGAGTGATTAGCTTGCTTTTTCACTAATTATGGCTAGTTATAGTAATTAGCGAAAATTAGCGAAATTATGGCTCAGAAAAATCTAGAAAAATTTCTAAAATTCTAAAACATCATTTTGTGACTCTGATATGACTTTGGGTTAATTTCGACTAATTTTGCTAATCCCGGAATTTAAGGGATTAAGGGGTGATTAGTGATAATTAGCGAATTTATGCATGATTAAAATCTGGAAAAATATTCTAAAATTCTAAAATATTGTTTTAGACCTCTGTTATAAAATTTGGTTAATTTGGTTAAGTTTTGCTAATCCTATCATTAATTATGCTTGAACATGCTTAAGGGAAAATATGGGGTTTTGGCTATGTTTGATCCATTTTAACCTATCATATTGATGTTTTGGTGTTTGAGGTCACTTCTATGTGTTGCTATGACTGTATGGTATGCTTGGTGATTGTTTAGAATAGTTAGAATGGTCGAAAACGCCGTCGAGAGGCGTATAAACTGTCGCTGGAAGTTGCAGGAAAATGTAGGGTACTGGACCGGATCAGATCGGCGATGAAGACCCGAACCGATGTTGGACTCTTCCCCACGATCCGCCAGCAGCTCCGACCCGATTCATTCAAAGATGGTGAGCACGAACCGTTGTACTTGGCCTGGAGGAGAGTACCCCGACCCGAATCGCCAGAAGGACCCCGACCCGATCCGTTTACCCACCTCCGAACCGATCCGTGGCGATTGAGCTTGGAGACCCGACCCGACCCGAAGAGAGTGATGACGATCCGAACCGTGGCGTGCTGGAGAACCCGATCCGATCCAGTGGAGGATGTTGAAGGCCGAACCGAACCAATTGTTAAGAGGGAATCCGAACCGATCCGGTGGTGACCAATAACCCGAGATGCAAAGGTAGTCCAAATGGAAGTTAGAGCTCGGGATCTAGTTGGGAATCAATGAGTTCACTTCATGGTTGGGCTTTGCTGCGGGACGTGTGCAAAGGGGTTGTCGATATTCATAACTTTGGTCCACCACTGAGAGATGGATAGTGGGCTTGTAGTGATAGTGGGATTGGATTCCGTCATGGCCCAAAGAATTAGGTGACCAAGGTAGTGAATATCGTATGCTTTACGCATTGAGTGAGAGATGTGAGGATGGTTGCTATGCTTGATTGTTTGCCATCACTATGACATGTACACCCCCACCCCCCATATTCTTTACACCATCTGTTTAGTGGCACTTTAGAGTATTGTACGGTATGTAGTGCTAACTCTTTGGTTGCAGGTCCAGGTTCAGGTATGATTGGATTATACCTGTTATAGTTTTGTTTTGCTGCTTATCGCTCATACCAGACTTTTTGTCTGACCCAGAGTTTTATGTCTCTTCTTATTACTCTGGGTGCTCTCACGAGCAGACTAGAGACAGGTTAGCTGGGTATGCACGAGTAGTTGATCCAAAGACGAGCAGGAGGCTCCCACGTATGATATATAGATATTCTCCCTGTGTTGTTAAAGGTCACTGCTTGGGCATTAGTAGTGTACCTCCTTCTTTTGTTTTCTTTTGCTTTAGAGACAGTTTTAAAGTTGTAATAATGATGTTGGATCATAAGCTGTATTTTGGATTTCCGCTGCCATGTTTGACATGATTTAGTTTTCAGCTTATGTACTGTCTCGCCTGTTTTATGTCAAGTATATTATTATTATTATATTTTGTTCCATGCGCTGTGAGACATTCTACAGGTTCTTTGTTAGTTCATTCTCTTCTTTCCTTTCTTTGGCGACCGTTCCGTGCTAGTCGGGCATGTGTACAGCGCACTTTCGGCGGAAATGCCGGCTGGTGCGGGGCGGGCCGTCACATGAGCAATTCCCTAAGTATTAACCCCGAAGGCCGAAACCAACATCAAATCAATACCCCAGAAATCATTCAACTTAACTAATCTCCAGTTAGTTTCTGATTTTCTTAACTCATTTGGGTCTAAGAACATTATTATTGAAGATACCATTCACGACAACCCAAAATCACATTCCATTAATTATCGGGTTAAAGAACAAGTGTTATTTAAAACACTGTTCACGATAAACCCAAAAATCAATACCAATTCAATTCCAATTAAATATTATTAAATTGGTACACTTCATTAAATCTAAATAAAAGATTTAATCGTTTTCTCAACCGGGCTTAAGGACAGTGTTAATGAAGACACCGTTCACGACAAACCCAAATCACATTTGATATTAAATACAAGGCTCTGAATAGAAAATATACCGGCTTATATTCAATATCAAATTCTACGACCAACAAATATCGTACTGGAAATAACGATATCTATATATCTTTCAAATTTCCATAACGCCATCTGTATAATCATGAAATCCAACATCGAAATATTCCGGGGACAATTTTGATTCAAATCCATTCCAATTCACTTATTGGAAATTCTGGTTATTTTCAAAACCATTTCAAATCCAATTTATTTATTTAAAAATAAATAGAATTATAATTCTAGTTCAAAACTAGTTCATTTCGATAAAAATCTATTTTTATCTTTTAAAATATGGAGTTTTTCATCCCGATTCTTCACAAATCATTTCTTATGATTTTACACAAATTATTACTATTTTTAATAATTTTATCAAGGCCCGTACAGTCGATTTCCATCAACGGCCATCGAACTGCACTTACAGCGACCTTTTCCAAATTTGATTTGGACATAATTCCAAATCCAACCGTTAGATTTCTAATTTCTCACATTCGTTAGAAAGCTCTTTTCGATACGAACCCAACGGTTCCGGTTTTAGGAGAATCCGACGGTCGGATCTCCCGCAATATCCATTCGAAGTCAATGGTCGAAATTCGCGAACTACCGCGGCGCGTTCTATTCAGGCCATTATTTTATATATATATAATATATACTTCTTCGATTTCCTTTTAAAACGTATTTTATAAATCGTTTTAAATTCGTTTTCAAAACGTTTTCAACTTCATTTCAAATTCAAATCAAAATTGAATTTTCCAATATAAATTCGTTTCAAATTCATTTCAAATTGATTTCAATTCAAATTGATTTTAAGTCAATTTCAATTCTTTTCAATTTCAAATTAATTCAATTTCAATTCGAATTCATTTCTATCCAATTTCAATTCGAATTCAATTCTATTCAATTTAATTCAAATTTCAATTCTATTCGAATTTCAAATCATTTCAGTTTATTTCGAATTTCAAATCAGTTTAATTTAATTCGAATTTCAATTCACTTTAATATTCATTTCAATTTGAATAAAATCGATATAAATATCGTTCACGTCAAAATGGTGCAAATCTAATCAACACGGCTTCATATATTTCTATTTTCAAATATTTCTATTTCAAATATTTTTTTTTTCAAATATTTCTCTTTCAAATATTTCTATTCAAATGTTTCTATTCAAATATTTCTTTTTCAAATATTTCTATTCAAATGTTTATATTCAAATATTTTATTTCAAATATTTCTATTTCAAAACTGGAATGAGGCCCAATCAATTACCATAGATTTTATTTCTATGGATTTACATACAACGCATGTATACATCGACAATGACAAATAATCAACCATCATCCAAAGTGCATTCTACACTGTATAAGCATTAAATATAAATATTTAACGCTTATAACAGTCTGTCAATCAATCGATCGACATACAACTAATTATTGGGATTAGTGTATGTCATATATCATCCCAATACCCATGTGGGGTTTCAAACCATCAAACACAGATTTTATTTGTGCAGTTGGGCGATGTGTAAAATTTATCGTCCCAATCAATATCAATCAAATTAGTGTATATAAACAAATCTCCGATTTGTTTATAAATATTTATTTTAAATACACGTTAAAAATTCTATTTTCAACTATCAAATATTTTTAACTATATAAATATTTTATTTCATTTCACATCACATCACACAATCAACTACACATCAAAATCAAACAAACAAGCATACAAGCCGTCCATGGTCTGTGGACGACGGGTGTCGGGTGCTACTAAACACCGTATGCATCCTAGTATATATTTTAAATTAGAAATAAATTAAAAGTGAGGAGTTCTCACCGACTTGCTAAACCAAACGCCACGACTCTTCATATGTAGAAAATCTTCGTCGTTTCTTCTTTCGCCACTTTCGTCATCCGTATTCACTGCATATATAAAATCGAATTTTTACTTTGCTATTCAATATATAAAAATCGAATTTTTACCGCTACTATAATATAAAAGTCATTTTTTTATCACGCTATTCTCTATAGAAAAATTTATCCTTTTCAAATATAAAGAATTCGTCTTTTTGTTTATAAAAATCTATTTTCCTATCTCTATAAAACTGATTTTATAATCTATATATAAATAAAAACTGACCTTAAAATATGTTTTATAATTAAAATAAAATCAATTTTTATTTTATTATTTCTTTTTAACACAATTCTTTATAAAGAGATAAACAAAATAAGAAGTAAAACCTTTTCCTGTGCAAAATCCGAAGGTGGAGGACGGCGTTGACGATGGAGGTGCTGTAGGTGGTTGTGGCACGCGGGCGTCGTTGGCGATGGAGTTTAGGGGTGCAGCGTGGGTTTTAGGCCTGGGGAGGTTTGGGGTCGATTCGGGGATCTGCAGTGGTTTGGAGAAGAGGAGGGAGGAGCGAGGGGAGAGAGGAGGTAGGGGGTTGCGCGTGAGGCGCGGTGGCCAGTGGGCTCGACGGCGACGAGGCAGTGATTGGGGAAGGAGATTACGAGGGTTTTTTTTTCAAATAAGAGGGAGGGTTGACTTCTGAAGGGAGAGAGAATGAAGAAGGGAGGGGTTATAAATAAATATATTATTTTAATTTTATAATCCAAAAAGTAACTTTTTATTTTAAATTCGAAATCAAACCTACCGACTGTCGTCTCTAGCTAATTACCCCCATTACGAACATAATGGGATATGTTTTGTAAGCTGATTCGATCGTTTCGATCAATTTTCGTCAAAATCAAAATATATCTCTATATATTGAATTTGAACGCGCATTTCATTTCACTGGGGTCACATACGGACTCTAAAAATTCCTGAAAAATATTTTCTAACTTCGTATTGACAATACGATCCTAACAAACTAGCTTCATCGAATTCTGAGACCGTTTGGAAAATGACCATTGTCCAGTCGATTAAAATCAACTGAAAGTGGTCAAACGCGTTTTCCTTTGCCACGCTCACATATTGATTCGAAAAATTATGAAAATTGGAATCTAGCAATAACTTGACATCCCGGATCCAACAAAAATGGTTTCGTCGAAATCCGAGGTCGTTTGCAAAATTTCCATTTTTAAGGGCCAGAATTCCATAGCGACTATTCTGAATTTTCAACTGGACCTATCTTTTGATTCCCTCTATGAAATTTCAATTTTTCGGATTCGTTGGAAAGATATTATCAATTAGATTCAAATATTTTTGGTTTCGCTAAAAGCCAATTTATTTTGAATCCTGTACATTCATTTGAACTTTGAAATCGAATTATCGAACTACCGCGCCATTTTCAATTCCTTTTATAATTTAAAATAAATATTTATATTATAACGATGATTCATCTATATATATACGTTAGAATTCTATTCAAAATAAATTTCTCGTCGTTATTATTTAAAATAATCTAATTTAAATAATCAACATTCGCTAAAATAGCCAGAATAAAAAATTTAAATTGGCTCGGATTTCCGGGTTATTACAATCTCCCCCACTTAAAACTTTTCGTCCCCGAAAAGGAACGAAGCCGAAAGTTGTTAAACTAATCAACTCAACTTCCAATATTTTCACTACGGCTTAAGTTCTTCAACTTTTCAGTTTCTAAGAACTTTTCAAATTTTTCAAAAATTTGGCTAACACCCTAAATTTCCGAAAAATTTCGCCATAACCTCCCTTGCGCCGGGGACTTCGGGATATTTCATATAGCCTCCCATGGCCTTCTTCAATCCAAAAGAAAAAGCCAAGCGGCTAGCCAATCGACTCACAAAATCATCCAAAACCCAAGAAATACAATAAACATGTACCTATTTGTCGGGCAAACAATTTTATTCCTTTTCTCTAGCCTCCTTGCTATGACCTGTTCAATGTATATGTATATGCATGCAAATGCGACTAATTTTCAATACAACTCAATATTTGGTTCAATTTGGCTAAAGGTTCAACGTTTTAATAAATCAAACAATAATCCAACAACACAGTCAGCAATCAATTAGTTAATTATCATTTCAAACACATAATTTTGATATATAGTCAAAAATCACATTTTGATGCCAAATCACAACATTAGGCCCTATCTAATTTTGGTTCTCACACCAGTCTAATGGAAATATATAGATATCACACCTTCGAAACACGAATATAAATACTGATGATGTCCGGACATCACCAGAATTATCCCCGAGTGACTAGAGTGCGAATCTATATCCATCATGTAACACCACACGTCCATTAATGTCACTCACAAAGGGAATGCATTAACTTCCATGGAGGTTATAAGTGAATATAGAACAGAAAAATTACAAAAAGACAGATAATAAATAGTACTTGGAAATCTAAAACTTCATTTTATTGCAGCGGAAATTAAACATGTTTGTTACATCATAAAACCATATATCATAACCAAGTACAGTATCCATCTTCATAAAAACAAAATACATAATCCCATTACATAAATAGCCATTAAAAAGATAACAAGCTGGACTTTACTTCAACGGTCCAAGCTTTCCAAAGAGAGATGAAGCAATTCAATCAAACTCCACTAGAGCTGGGCCCAACCTGAGGACCTAGAGGGGGAAAAAGGATAGAAATAGAGGGGGTCAGACATAAAGTCTGGCGAGTATGATAATTCTAACAATACTATTATCAAAATAACTAGACTAAGGCATAAGCTGGAAGACAAGTAAATGTCTATGAACTCTTAGGAAGATAAAGATAGTGTTTAAGATAACGTTAAAGATAACGGTAAAGGCACACCTAATTACTAACGAATGATTACTACACTGCACCGCACATTACTACACTGCACCACACCAGTCACCCTATTGTTTGATCCCACTTGCTTCACACAGAAACTTTATAAATAGCCTTACGTACCCCTAGCTGACTACATAGGTGTCGTCTGCCCCTATCTCCACTAGGTGTACCCCACTACCCACTTTCGATCGGCTCCCTACTCGTAGATACCCGTGATGGCCCCACAGTGGGGTGTATCACTCCCCTAAAGTGGCAACCCGATACAACTTGAGAATGCACGGCTTATACCTACACAATGCAACAACGTCTTATCTACCAGCCCGGGTCCACACACGCATATGAAACCCGTTGGACTTGCGTTGCCACCGCTCCCCGTTTTGGCCTCTTACAGTCGAACCCAGCATGCGTGTCCCGTCCTCGACTTGGGTCGAGCCCACAAAGATACGTTTGGGATACTGGTCGAAATGGGCCCCCATAAGCTACCCACCTAAGCTTGTCACTAGTATATCCCACTTAACCCTCTTAGTCATGTTCATTTACATGTGTGTTTGGTTAAGTCTTACTAATCGTATTTCACATGCCACTAAGGGCACCCCCTAGATTCCTCATGCCACCCAAGGCACCTACTTAACCCCCATGTCCCACCTTACATGTTTATCTGGTTAAGTATTTCTTAATTCATTCAGGCCATAACCTCATAAAGACCTCTCACATTAGACTGGCATTTATGGCAGCTGGATTTGTCGGGCGGGTCCGGCCAGTCTTACACCATAAAAGAGTCTAACCTCGTGTCTTTACAACCGTTATGCTTTAGTTTAGGCCTAGGAACTCTCACATTGGGCTGACATTTGTGACCACTGGATTTGCCGGGCGGGTCCGGGCAGGTTTACGTCACAAACGAGTCCAACCTCGTGTCCTAAGCATTGATTAACACTTAAAATCTTTTACCCCAGTTTTAATAATTCCCTATTCAAATTATTAATTAAGTCAACTTTTAATGATGTCCATAATTGACTCAATTATGGCCATCCACTTATGGCATGCAAAATCATATCAATTGCACCCCAGCTTTTCAATATTAAATCCTTAATATTACCCCTACCCCACGTTTATACGTTCGCTTATTCAACGCATAATATAGGCTAGACTTGTATAGTCTAACACCTAGCACAAAGATAAATTATCACAACATCTAGACAATTAAAATAAATCTAATCATAATAGGGGTGAAACTTGCATAAACTACACATGTTAAGGATCAAAAGGTGTCAACTTGTTAAATGTCTCAATTTACATGATATGATCATAGCCCAAATCTATACATAAACTTGCATATGGGGTTTTTAGGCAACATAATGATGGTGTGAACTAGCATAGGATATCACATATGTTATAGCATAATTCTAGATGTCATAATAGATGTCTTGGTATATGTTCATAACTTTTCTAATCAATCTAACTTGCATATGTGACTTGTCATATAGATCAACATAACCCAAACATGATGATTTAATTAATATGAACTAACTAGCATAGATGGTAACATCATGGCCTTTTTAACATGTATGATTCATCACAACTTAGCATATAAACTTTCAACATACATAACATCATCATAGCATGATTTACAACATATAAGATATCATCATCACATAACATTGGATTTACAATATACATGATAGCAAAAGGGGTTTACAACAACATATATGATAATTCACATCATCTACTCATAATCCATTCATAACTCAACCTAATTAAAATGATAATAATCTTGTTAAGATCATCATACTCACTATTTAGAGAAGAAAAGAGAGAGTTTTGCTTTGCTTTAGGGTTGAGAGAATTAGAATTGAATCTGCTTTTCTTCTTTCTTAGTTGGCGGCGGCTCCATTGATTTCCATGGCGATGGTATGACGGTAACTATTCTATTTTAATTAGGTTTAGGGTTAGCATTAGGATGTATTTATAGGTGTAGGAAGTTATTTAGGACCATTAGATTAACCCTGAACCATGAGAACCAATCAAATGCAAAATCTGCATTTGAGCGAATCGGCCCACGGGTTGACAGCCAAACACCTTGGATTAACCCCTAGTCGACCTAGCTGGGCTTGGGTCGACCTCAGAAATGGGCCGGTTCGGTTATTCCCCCTCCCAATTCGCTGTTTTGAACTTTTTCGCATATTTATTTATTTGATTTTTAATTTATATATATATATATATCAATATATATATATTTCTCTGCGCAACCCATTTCACTTAATTCTTTTCTAAAAATTAAGTGTACTTTAATTTGTGAATTTTAATGTTATAAAATTACGGGGTGTTACATTCTCCCCTCCTTAAAGGATTTCGTCCCCGAAATCTCCAAGTCAAGAAGAATGTATATCCCACCATCTAATCGTCCATCTACTCAACCATCAAACACCAGCATCCATTGTCCTTAAAAGACTTCTAATGCTTTAATGTTTATATGCACAGTGTGTGTATATGTCCATATCTAATGCAAAATTAGGCGGTCTACTGATTCAGTCGACCTCCTTAGTGTAATTCATGATAGTGCCATGCGTCTAATATGTATGCAAAAGATTCCTAATGATACATATTAATTCTATATGCGTGCACAACCATCCACCCGAATGCAGCAACTATATGATAATACAACCATTATACATCCATTTTACTAAATACATCCATATATATGCAATATGCAATATGAAGTGACTGAGCCGATCTGGTGCCTAATAGTGTGTGTATATGCATCCACGAGCAACCACTAGCAAACACTTGCATCAACTTTGCATCCACCATACATAACATGTCTCAAACACATGTTTCAACCATAGGATTATCCTAACTAAAGGTCAAAGATACTAGCGAGAGGATATACTAAAGATTAGATAAGTACAAGCTAAGCGATAAAGGAGAAATTAAAGGACATACCCTCAAAAAGAAAAGGGTATCGTGAACGCATCTTCTCTTCCGTCTCCCAAGTAGCGTTGCTCTCATCATCTCCCCATTGCACTTTGACTAGTCTGACCTCTCAATTCCTCAACCTCTTGATCTCCGACCCAAGAATGCACGTAGGAGCTCATCGAATTGTCGCATCACGCTCTATCTCCACCTCTCTAAGAAAGCTCGGCTCTACCACTTCCGCGGTCTCGTGCAAGCACTTCCTCAAATGTGACACATGGAATACGTCGTGTACACCACTAAGTCTCTCGGGCAAATCCAATCTATACGCCATCTGTCCAATTTTCTCCTTAATAGGAAACGGCCCTACAAACCTTGGTGCTAATTTCCCAACGGACCCAAAGCGAAAAACGTTCCGTTGATGGAGACACTTTGACAAAGACCATGTCCCCAACTTCAAACTCGAGATCTGTCCTCCTCTTATCCGCATAAGATTTCTGCCTATCCTGTGCTGCTTTCATCCTCCTTCAAATCAAGTCGATCTTCTCCGAAGTCTCCGTAATCATATCGGGCCCAAGTAAGATCTTATCCGTAGATTCCCACCAACATGTAGGTGAACGACAAGGTCGTCCATAAAGAGCTTCGAATGGTGCCATACCAATGCTGGACTGAAAGCTGTTATTATATGCGAACTCCACCAATGGAAGATGCTCTTCCCACATACCCCCAAAGTCTAGGATACATAGCCTCAACAGATCCTCTAGAATGCGATTCACCCTCTCAGTCTGGCCGTCCGTCTGAGGATGATATGCGGTGCCCAAACATAACTGGGTCTCTACCGCCTCTTGTAAGCTTCTCCAAAATTCGCTAGTGAAAATAGGATCGCGGTCGCTCACTATGCTAGAAGGAACACCGTGCAAACGAACTATTTCTCGAACGTATACGGAGGCTAACCATGGAGCAGTCCTCTTACTCTTTACGGGAATGAAATGGGCGCTTTTAGTAAGTCTATCTACTATAACCTAAATTCCCGTATTACCCTTCCTTGGTAGTGGTAACCCATCCACAAAATCCATCGAGACACTTTCCCACTTCCATAGTGGAACCTCCAATGGGTGAAGCAACCCACCGGGTTTCTTTTGCTCCGCTTTTACTTGTTGGCACACCAAGCATCTAGCGACATACTCGGCCACATCTTTCTTCATGTCGGCCCAAAAGTAAACTCTCTTCATGTCTTTGTACATCTTGTCCCCGCTAGGATGAATGGTCATATTCGAATGATGTGCTTCGTCAAGAATAGTCTTCCTTAGGTCATCGTCTTTTGGTACACAAAGCCTACCGTCCCTACGTAACCAACCCTTATCATCTAGGGTATACCTACGGAGATGGCTTGATGACTCCCCTCCTTTGAGATTTTCTACTAACTCAACTAACTGAGGGTCGTCTCGCTGTGCCTCGCCAATCCGTCCCAAAAGCGTAGGTCTGACCTCCAAGGATGCTAGCAAACCGGGTACGAAGTCAACGGAAGGTCTAAAATCAAACATAGAGATGAACTCTAAACTTCGCCGCTCAACAAACAAAGGACTTAAGGATAATCTTTTTCTACTTAAGGCATCTGCCACCACGTTACCCTTGCCAGGGGTATATGCTATCTCGAAGTCGTAGGATGCTAAGAACTCCATCCACCTTTGCTGCCTTAAGTTCAAGTCCTTTTGAGAAAATAAGTATTTTAAAGATTTGTGGTCAGTGAATAGTTCGAATTTCTCGCCAAGAAGATAATGACGCCAAGACTTAAGCGCGAAAATGATAGCGGCCAACTCTAGGTCATGCGTGGGGTAATTCTTTTCATGCGCTCTCAACTGCCGTCCACCATAGGCTATTACCCTGCCCTCTTGCATTAAGACTGCGCCTAGTCCTGTCCCACAAGCATCAGTATAAACGGTAAACGGCTTACTCCCGTCTGGCAATACTAAGACTGGGGCTGAAGTCAAAGCTCTCTTCAAACGTTGGAACGCATCATCACAATCTACGTCCCATGTGAAAACTAGGTTCTTCTTCGTCAAGCGTGTCAATGGAGCTGATATCTTTGCGAAGTCTTTGATAAACTTCCTATAGTAGCCAGCCAACCCCAAGAAACTTCTCACTTCGGTAGCATTTTTAGGGACCTTCCAATCTTGGATGGCCACCACCTTCGCGGGATCCACGGCTATCCCTTCTTTGGAAACCACATGCCCCAAGAACCGTACTTCCTTCCTCCAGAAGTGACACTTAGAAAATTTAGCCTTAAGGCTATGCGCTCGTAGGGTCTCCAACACTTACCTGTAACACCCCACTCCCGCTATGATCACTCACTAAGGGAATGCCATAGCATCGGTGGAGTATTTTAGTGAATATAGAACAGAAAAATTACAACAAGACAGATATAAATAGTACTTGAAATTTTAAAACATCATCTCATAACAGCGGAAGTAAAACATGTCTGGTTACATCATAAAACCACAATAAAGGTCAAGTACAATATCCATCAAAATAAAGAAGTACATAATCCCACTCTCATACAATAGCCAAACAAAAGAAAAGATAACTGGATAACTGGAGCTTTACATCTATCCAAGCTCCTAAAGACTGGAACAGCAATCCGATCAAGCTCCACTACTGCTAGGATCCACCGTAGGACCTGAGGGTTGGGAAAAAGATAAAAACAACAGGGTCAGACATAAGTCTGAGCGAGTCCTATAACTTTAACAATACAATCGTTAAAGTAACCAGAGAAGACATAAACTGATATACGGTAACATATAGGGATGAATGGCTACCCTAAGCAGTCAACTAAACGAAGATAAAGGATAAAGACGCATCTACCCTCCCTAAGGTAAATTACTAAACTGCACCACACCAGTCGTTCCTAACTTAAAGGTTGATCCCACCCAAGGACTTATAAAATTTACTAATTAGTACCTGCGTACCCCTAGGTGACCAAGTAGGCGCCACGGGGCCCTACAATCCACTAGGTGTACACACTACTTCCCATTCGATCGGCTCCCTAACGTAGATACCCGTGCTGGCCCCACCGTGGGATGTATCATTCCCCAATGTGGCAACCTGATGGAACTAAAGGTGCACGGCTTATATCTACTCGATGCAACAACGGCTTACCTACCAGCCCGGGCCCACTCACGCATATGAAGCCCGTTGGACTTGCGTTGCCACCGCTAACCCGTTTGCCTCTTACAGTCAAGCCCAGTATGCGTGTCCCGTCCTCGACATGGGTCGAGCCCACAAAGATACGTATGGGTTACTGGTTGAAATGGGCCTCCACAAGCTACCCACCTAAGCTTGTCCCTTTTTCTAGTATATCCCACTTAACCCTTTAATCATGTTTTAATTACATGTTCCATTTTGGTTAAGTATTCTAATCGTATTTTCTATTGCCACCCAAGGCAACCACTAGATTTTCTCATGCCACCCGAGGCACCCACTTAACCCCTCATGTCCCTCTACATGCTAATGTGGTTAAGTGTTTCTTAATTAATTAATTAAGAACGTAACCTTTGTAAAGACCTCTCACCTTAGACTGTCTTTTATGACCGCTGGTTAAGCCGGTTGGGTCCGGGCAGCCTTATGTCATAACAGAGTCTAACCTCGTGTCTTTACATTAATTACGTATTTAGTTTGTGCCTAAGACCTCTCACATTGGGCTAACATTTGTAGCAACTGGTTAAGCCGGTTGGGTCCGGGCAGTTTTACGCTACAACTGAGTCCAACCTCGTGTCTTAGTCAATTAATTACACCTACTTAATCACCCTCATAATTTTATATTAATTATCCTAATTAATCAAGTTTTCTTAACATGGGTAGACCTAACTTAATAGGTAAATTCCCATGGGGTAGACCTAACTCAATAGGTAAATTCCCAACACATAGTATGGGTACACCTAACCAAATAGGCAAATTCCCATACTATGTTTATTTATTTTGTGTTATGCATAATTATATTAATTTCACACAATCTTATTAACTTATGCATTTAATTACCCCATCGTTCCCACGTAATTTCGTTCATGATATAACACATATAAAAGGTGTCAACTTGCATATGAATGAACATGTTTCAAAGGTGCCATCTTGCATATTAACAAACACATAACTTGCATATGAACTTGCATAACATGTCACATAACTTGCATATAATATGTCACATAACTTACATATTCATTTTGCATAACAAACTTGCATATTAGCTTATAGACTTGCATAATGTGTCATCATGAACTTGCATATTAATAAACATGTAACTTGCATATTTACATACATGTAACTCGCATATTAACAAACATGTAACTTGCATATAAAGAAACATGTAACTTGCATATTTACATACATGTAACTTGCATATTAACAAACATGTAACTTGCATATTAACAAACATGTAACTTGCATATTTACATACATGTAACTTGCATATTAACAAACATGTAACTTGCATATTTACATACATGTAACTTGCATAGCATATTACCATGAACTTGCATAACATGCATATGATTACATAGCCCACAACTTGCATATTTAGCATCATGCAAACATAACATACATCATATTAAACTTGCATAAGCTTACATACTCAACATGCATAAACATAAGATTAATGCTAACATCATATCATATGATTCAAAGCTCATTAACCCACATATAAAACCATAAATCTCATCACATCTCATCTAATTAGTTTACCAAAAGATCATCAAAGTGATAGAAACTCACAACTAGCAACTTTGAACACCAAATGAAGAAGATTAAGATCCTAAGAAGGGATTAGAAGTTGATTAGAGAGTGATTAGTATGCAACCCTCTTCATAAAATTAGTGGAGGCCATGAGAGCTAGCATTTTGCCATAGTTTAGTCACTAGGTTTAATTATGAATGAATTAGGGTAGGTTAGGGTCTTATTTATAGATTAGGCAAGTGTTTTAGGCCATAGGATTAACCCTAGATTCAATCCAAGCCATCAAAGCATGTCTTGGGGAAGAAGTCAAGTGTAGGAACCATCTAGGGCCTTTAGATTAAAGATGGACCATGAGAACCATTCAAATGCAAAATCTGCACTTGAGCGAATCGGCCCACGGGTTGACAGCCAAACACCCTGGATTAACCCCTAGTCGACCCAGCGGGCTCGGGTCGACTTCAAAAATCGGCCGGTTCGGTTATTCCCCTCTCCCAATTCGCTGTTTTGAGCATTTTTGCATATTTATTTATTAAATTTTCAATTATATATATATATATATATATATCAATATATATATATATATATATATCTACACAACCCATTTCACTTAATTAAGTATACTTTAATTTGGGAATTTTCGTGAAACTTCGCGAGGCCATATCTTGGTCATACGGACTCCGATTTTCGAAAACTCGGACTCTATTTCGCGTATTTTTCCGAGACGAACGCAATGGCATAGCCCGTTTCCCTTGATTCCCATTTTAGAATTAAATTCTGCCTCGATTTATGTTATTACAGGTTATTGAAAATACGGGTTGTTACATTCTCCCCTCCTTAAAGGATTTCGTCCCCGAAATCTTCAAGTTAGGAAGAACGTATCCTACCATCCAATCATCCATCTACTCAAAGCATCATCCACGAGCAATCATTGTCCTTACAAGATTCTAAATGCTGGATGGATATATGCAAAAGTGTGTGTATATGTACTTACCTAATGCGAAAATCAGGCGGTTACTGATACAGTAAACCTCCTTAATGCAAACCATGATAGTGCCATGCATCCAATATGTATGCGAAACCCTATTGACACATACAAATTTCTACATGCGTGCACAACCATACACAAAAATGCATCATCCATATGATAACACAGCCATGATACATCCATCAATCTAACTACCACATCCATTTATGCAATATGCAACATGAAGTGACTGAGCCGATCTAGTGCCTAATGTGTGTGTATATGCATCCACGAGCAACCACTAGCAAACAATTGCATCCATATGCATCCATCAACCATAACATGTTTCAAACACATGTTTCAACCATAGGTTTTACCCTATCTAAAGGTCATAGGTATTAGCGAGAGGATATACTAAAGATAAGATAAGTACTAGACAAGCAATAAAGGAGAAGTTAAAAGACATACTCTCAAAAAGAAATGGATACAAAGAACGCATCTTTGCTTCCGTCTCCCAAGTAGCATTGCTTTCGTCATCTCCCCATTGCACTTTAACTAGCTGAACTTCTCTGTTCCTCAACTTCCTAGTTTCTGACCCAAGGATGCGAGTAGGAGCTCGTCGAATCGTCGCATCACGCTCTACCTCTACATCTCTAAGCAAGCTCGGCTCTACCACCTCCGCGGTCTCATGTAAGCACTTCCTCAAATGTGATACATGGAATACATCATGAACACCACTAAGTCTGTCGGGCAACTCCACCCTATATGCCATCCGTCCAATCCTTTCCTTAATAGGAAACGGCCCAACAAATCTCGGTGCTAACTTCCCTACGGACCCAAAGCGAACAACATTTCTCAATGGAGATACTTTGACAAAAACCATGTCCCCAACCTCAAACTCAAGATCCGTCCTTCTCCGATCCGCATAAGATTTCTGTCTATCTTGCGCTGCTTTCATCCTTTTTCGAATTAAATCAATCTTCTCTGAAGTCTCTCTAACCATATCCGGCCCAAGCAAGATCTTATCCGTAGATTCCCACCAACATGTAGGAGATCGACAAGGCCTTCCATAAAGAGCTTCGAAAGGAGCCATACCAATACTGGACTGAAAGCTGTTATTATATGCGAACTCCACCAAAGGAAGATGTTCTTCCCATGTACCTCCAAAATCCAAGATACAAAGCCTCAAAAGATCTTCTAAGATACGGTTCACCCTCTCAGTCTGACCGTCCGTCTGAGGATGATATGCGGTGCTCAAACACAACTGAGTCCCTACCGCCTCTTGCAAACTTCTCCAAAACTCACTAGTGAAAATAGGATCTCGATCACTCACAATGCTGGATGGTACGCCATGCAATCTAACAATCTCTCTAACATAGACTGAAGCAAGCCATGGAGCGGTCCTCTTACTCTTTACGGGTATAAAATGGGCACTCTTGGTAAGTCTGTCTACCACAACCCAAATTCCCGTATTGCCCTTCCTCGATCTCGGTAACCCGTCGATGAAATCCATCGAGACACTATCCCACTTCCACTGTGGAACTTCCAATGGGTGTAGCAACCCACCGGGTTTCCTTTGCTCCACTTTAACTTGTTGGCACACTAAGCCTCTAGCCACATACTCGGCCACATCTTTCTTCATACCGGCCCAGAAGAAAACTCTCTTCATGTCTTGGTACATTTTGTCTCCACCGGGATGAATAGTCATTCTTGAACGATGTGCATCATCCAAAATAGCCTTCTTCAAACCCTCATCTTGCGGTACACTAAGTCTACCGTCTCTATGCAACCATCCCTTATCATCTATGGTGTATCTACCCAAATGGCTGGACGACTCCCCTCTTATAAGCTTCTCTACCAACACAACCAACTGTGGGTCGTCTCGCTGAGCCTCGCCAATCCGTCTCAAAAGAGTAGGTCTAACCTCCAAGGATGCCAACAAACCAGGTACAAAATCAACAGAAGGTCTGAAGTCAAACAAAGAAAGAAACTCCAAGCTTCGTCGTTCCACGAACAATGGACTCAAAGATAGCCTTTTTCTACTTAAGGCGTCTGCCACCACGTTACCCTTACCAGGGGTATACGCTATCTCGAAATCATAGGATGCTAAGAACTCCATCCACCTTTGCTGTCTTAAGTTTAAATCCTTCTGAGAGAATAAGTACTTCAATGATTTATGGTCGGTGAACAACTCGAATCTCTCACCAAGAAGATAATGGCGCCAAGACTTAAGTGCGAAAACAATCGCGGCCAACTCTAGATCATGGGTAGGGTAATTCTTCTCATGCACTCTCAATTGTCTCCCTCCATAGGCTATTACCCTTCCCTCCTGCATCAAGACTGCGCCTAATCCTGTTCCACAAGCATCGGTATAAACAACAAACGGCTTACTCCCATCCGGGAGCACTAAAACTGGAGCGGTGGTCAAAGCTCTCTTTAACCGTCGGAAAGCATCATCACAATCTACATCCCACGAGAAAACCAGATTCTTTTTCGTCAAGCGGGTTAATGGGGCTGATATCTTCGCGAAGTCTTTGATGAACTTCCTATAATATCCTGCCAACCCCAAGAAACTTCTTACCTCGGTAGCATTTCTAGGAACTTTCCAATCCTGGATAGATACTATCTTTGCGGGATCCACAGCTATCCCTTCCTTAGAGACCACATGCCCTAAGAATCGCACTTCTCTTCTCCAAAAATGGCATTTAGAGAATTTAGCTTTAAGACTATGCGCTCGAAGAGTCTCCAACACTTCCTTGAGATGTAAGGCATGCTCTTCTTCATTCTTGGAAAAGACCAAGATGTCATCCACAAAAACTACTACAAACTTATTCAGATACTCTCTGAACACTCTACTCATGAGATCAACAAAGTATGCGGGGGCGTTTGTCAACCCAAATGGCATCACTAGCCACTCATAAAAACCATCCGGAGTCCGGAAAGCAGTCTTCTCTATACTGTCCTCCGCCACTCTTAACTGATGAAACCCTGTAGCTAAGTCCATCTGCGAAAATACTGACGCGCCAACCAACTGATCAAAGAGATCATCTATCCTCGGTAATGGGTGTCTATTCTTCTTCGTGAGCTTATTAAGTTCTCTATAATCCACACAAAGTCTGAGGGACCCATCCGCCTTCGTGGCAAACACTACTGGAGCTCCCCACTCCGATATACTTCGCCTTATGAACCCCTTCTCAAGCAACTCCCCTACTTGCTTATGAAGTTCTCTTCTCTCACGAGGAGCCATGTGGCGTACTGGCAAAGACACTGGTTTGGCATTATCCACCAAATAAATTCGGAAATCTATCTCCCGCTTCGGAGGCAAACCCTTTACTTCTTCAAACACATCCGGATATTCCCGGACTACTCTGACAGAACACAAACTCTCGACCGAAGCATCGAGCGATTCAAGATAACTTAGCAAAACAGATTCCATGGGATTGCAAGAGATCTCGAGAGTGTTACCCAAGCGGGTCATGAGCCTGACAACTCTCCTTTCGCAATCAAGAACGGCACCATTACTGGATAACCAGTCCATGCCCAAGATCAACCCATAGCCCGTGAAGCCCAATACAAAAGCATCACATCTAAACTCAACGCTAAGTATAGAAATCTTCAAACCCAAACATATCATAGACAGATATATGGAGCCCCCAATTGGGTTTGAGACAACCAAGGGATCATCAACTAGACTGGTGTCTAAGTGCAGTGACTCAACTAACGATGATGAGATAAAAGAATGCGATGCGCCAGAGTCAAACAAAGTACGAACTGGATGATCAAACAGAAAAACCAGACTTTCAACGGAAATAGTTCTACCTCTCTGCTGAATCGGTGGAACTGAGAGAACCTGAACTTGCCCCCCTGACTGAGGTGGTGCTATAAGAGCTTGCACCTGGCCTCCTGAGGTAGACCCCGTCTTCTGCCCCTTCTTTGGGCAGTTTTTCACAAGATGCCCTGCTTCACCACAATGAAAGCAACCGGTCTTCTTCTTTTTGCGACAATCCTTACTAAGGTGTCCTGGTGTTCCACAATTGAAGCACTTCTTCTTCGTCTTCTTTTTGTCACCATTGCCTTTTCCGCCCTTGCCTTGTTGTTGCTGTTGCGGTTTCTTCTGATCCCCCTTTTTCTCTGGTGCCTTAGAATTCTTATCATCCTCATGCATAAGTGCCATGTAGACAAGCTTCTCAAAAGTGGCCCCCATAGGAATGTGAGTCATAGCTATTCCTTGCAATGGTTCGTTCAAGCCTCTAACGAACCTCAGAGCCTTCTTCTCCGGTGTATTCACCAACTCTATGCCAAACCTTGCTAATTGATTGAATTTGTTGACATATTCTTTCACCGTGAGATTCCCTTGCTTCAAATTCAAGAACTTCTCCATAAACAGATTCTCTTCCGCCCTTGAGAGAAACTTAGCCCCAAACCTTTGCTTAAAATCTGCCCAAGAGTCAACAGGGCGTTCTCCATTAGTGACCTCCCACCAGAATGAGGCCTCTCCCTTCATTAACCAAGCCGCCAACTTGACTTTCTTTCCCTCTTCCACTTCAAAGATATCTAGCAACTCTTCCACTTCCTTAAGCCAATCTCTAGCCTCTACGAAAGTCTCTGAACCAAGAAAAGGTTTTCCTCCTATAGCCTTGAACTCCTTGCAAACCTTAGCAAAATTATCCACTCTAGGCTGAGGAGGAGGAGCGGTTGTCTCTGGTGTAGTAGCATTGGCCGGACCCGCAGCCGCGGCCCTAGCCTCTTGCAACCTCCTATACCATAGTGGTATAACTAAACCCTCCGGGATGTTAAGATCTTCAGCCATGCTGAAACGAAAGAGGAAAGATTCAAAAAGGAGATTCCGAAAGATAAAGATATGGCTATTGGGGATTATGCTTTTCTTTTTCAAAAACTTTTTCTCTTAGAAGACATGCTTTTAAAAATACTTTCTTCGAAAATACTCTTAGAAAGTAGTTTTTCTCAAAAATTTTATCTGTTCTGGTAACCTTAAGCTCTGATACCACGTGTAACACCCCACTCCCGCTATGATCACTCACTAAGGGAATGCCATAGCATCGGTGGAGTATTTTAGTGAATATAGAACAGAAAAATTACAACAAGACAGATATAAATAGTACTTGAAATTTTAAAACATCATCTCATAACAGCGGAAGTAAAACATGTCTGGTTACATCATAAAACCACAATAAAGGTCAAGTACAATATCCATCAAAATAAAGAAGTACATAATCCCACTCTCATACAATAGCCAAACAAAAGAAAAGATAACTGGATAACTGGAGCTTTACATCTATCCAAGCTCCTAAAGACTGGAACAGCAATCCGATCAAGCTCCACTACTGCTAGGATCCACCGTAGGACCTGAGGGTTGGGAAAAAGATAAAAACAACAGGGTCAGACATAAGTCTGAGCGAGTCCTATAACTTTAACAATACAATCGTTAAAGTAACCAGAGAAGACATAAACTGATATACGGTAACATATAGGGATGAATGGCTACCCTAAGCAGTCAACTAAACGAAGATAAAGGATAAAGACGCATCTACCCTCCCTAAGGTAAATTACTAAACTGCACCACACCAGTCGTTCCTAACTTAAAGGTTGATCCCACCCAAGGACTTATAAAATTTACTAATTAGTACCTGCGTACCCCTAGGTGACCAAGTAGGCGCCACGGGGCCCTACAATCCACTAGGTGTACACACTACTTCCCATTCGATCGGCTCCCTAACGTAGATACCCGTGCTGGCCCCACCGTGGGATGTATCATTCCCCAATGTGGCAACCTGATGGAACTAAAGGTGCACGGCTTATATCTACTCGATGCAACAACGGCTTACCTACCAGCCCGGGCCCACTCACGCATATGAAGCCCGTTGGACTTGCGTTGCCACCGCTAACCCGTTTGCCTCTTACAGTCAAGCCCAGTATGCGTGTCCCGTCCTCGACATGGGTCGAGCCCACAAAGATACGTATGGGTTACTGGTTGAAATGGGCCTCCACAAGCTACCCACCTAAGCTTGTCCCTTTTTCTAGTATATCCCACTTAACCCTTTAATCATGTTTTAATTACATGTTCCATTTTGGTTAAGTATTCTAATCGTATTTTCTATTGCCACCCAAGGCAACCACTAGATTTTCTCATGCCACCCGAGGCACCCACTTAACCCCTCATGTCCCTCTACATGCTAATGTGGTTAAGTGTTTCTTAATTAATTAATTAAGAACGTAACCTTTGTAAAGACCTCTCACCTTAGACTGTCTTTTATGACCGCTGGTTAAGCCGGTTGGGTCCGGGCAGCCTTATGTCATAACAGAGTCTAACCTCGTGTCTTTACATTAATTACGTATTTAGTTTGTGCCTAAGACCTCTCACATTGGGCTAACATTTGTAGCAACTGGTTAAGCCGGTTGGGTCCGGGCAGTTTTACGCTACAACTGAGTCCAACCTCGTGTCTTAGTCAATTAATTACACCTACTTAATCACCCTCATAATTTTATATTAATTATCCTAATTAATCAAGTTTTCTTAACATGGGTAGACCTAACTTAATAGGTAAATTCCCATGGGGTAGACCTAACTCAATAGGTAAATTCCCAACACATAGTATGGGTACACCTAACCAAATAGGCAAATTCCCATACTATGTTTATTTATTTTGTGTTATGCATAATTATATTAATTTCACACAATCTTATTAACTTATGCATTTAATTACCCCATCGTTCCCACGTAATTTCGTTCATGATATAACACATATAAAAGGTGTCAACTTGCATATGAATGAACATGTTTCAAAGGTGCCATCTTGCATATTAACAAACACATAACTTGCATATGAACTTGCATAACATGTCACATAACTTGCATATAATATGTCACATAACTTACATATTCATTTTGCATAACAAACTTGCATATTAGCTTATAGACTTGCATAATGTGTCATCATGAACTTGCATATTAATAAACATGTAACTTGCATATTTACATACATGTAACTCGCATATTAACAAACATGTAACTTGCATATAAAGAAACATGTAACTTGCATATTTACATACATGTAACTTGCATATTAACAAACATGTAACTTGCATATTAACAAACATGTAACTTGCATATTTACATACATGTAACTTGCATATTAACAAACATGTAACTTGCATATTTACATACATGTAACTTGCATAGCATATTACCATGAACTTGCATAACATGCATATGATTACATAGCCCACAACTTGCATATTTAGCATCATGCAAACATAACATACATCATATTAAACTTGCATAAGCTTACATACTCAACATGCATAAACATAAGATTAATGCTAACATCATATCATATGATTCAAAGCTCATTAACCCACATATAAAACCATAAATCTCATCACATCTCATCTAATTAGTTTACCAAAAGATCATCAAAGTGATAGAAACTCACAACTAGCAACTTTGAACACCAAATGAAGAAGATTAAGATCCTAAGAAGGGATTAGAAGTTGATTAGAGAGTGATTAGTATGCAACCCTCTTCATAAAATTAGTGGAGGCCATGAGAGCTAGCATTTTGCCATAGTTTAGTCACTAGGTTTAATTATGAATGAATTAGGGTAGGTTAGGGTCTTATTTATAGATTAGGCAAGTGTTTTAGGCCATAGGATTAACCCTAGATTCAATCCAAGCCATCAAAGCATGTCTTGGGGAAGAAGTCAAGTGTAGGAACCATCTAGGGCCTTTAGATTAAAGATGGACCATGAGAACCATTCAAATGCAAAATCTGCACTTGAGCGAATCGGCCCACGGGTTGACAGCCAAACACCCTGGATTAACCCCTAGTCGACCCAGCGGGCTCGGGTCGACTTCAAAAATCGGCCGGTTCGGTTATTCCCCTCTCCCAATTCGCTGTTTTGAGCATTTTTGCATATTTATTTATTAAATTTTCAATTATATATATATATATATATATCAATATATATATATATATATATATATCTACACAACCCATTTCACTTAATTAAGTATACTTTAATTTGGGAATTTTCGTGAAACTTCGCGAGGCCATATCTTGGTCATACGGACTCCGATTTTCGAAAACTCGGACTCTATTTCGCGTATTTTTCCGAGACGAACGCAATGGCATAGCCCGTTTCCCTTGATTCCCATTTTAGAATTAAATTCTGCCTCGATTTATGTTATTACAGGTTATTGAAAATACGGGTTGTTACATTACCTAAGATGTAGGGCATGCTCTTCGTCATCCTTAGAAAAGATCAAGATGTCATCTACAAAGACTACCACAAATTTGTTAAGGTACTCCCTAAACACCCTACTCATCAAATCAACAAAGTATGCGGGGGCGTTTGTCAAACTGAAGGGCATCACTAGCCATTCATAGAAACCGTCCGGAGTCCTAAAGGCAGTCTTGTCTATGCTATCCTCAGCCACTCTCAACTGATGGAACCCAGTGGCTAAGTCTAACTGCGAAAACATTGAGGCGCCAACTAACTGATCGAAGAGATCGTCAATCCTCGGCAGTGTGTGTCTGTTCTTCTTAGTAAGTTTATTAAGTTCTCTATAGTCCACACAAAGTCTAAGGGACCCATCCGCCTTCGTGGCAAATACTACTGGAGCACCCCACTCCGATATACTTCGTCTTATGAACCCCTTCTCAAGCAACTCCTTCACTTTCTTATCGAGTTCCCTCCTTTCACGTGGAGCCATGTGGCGTACTGGCAAAGATATTGGTTTCGCATTATCCACAAGATATATTCGAAAATCTATCTCCCGCTTCGGAGGCAAGCCCTTCACCTCCTCAAATACATCCGAATATTCTCGGACCACTCTAACAGATCGTAGATTTTCCTCAGACGCGTCAAGCGATTCTAGATAACTTAGCATAACCGAATTTATGGGATTACAGAAGATTTCGAGAGTGTTTCCAAGGTGAGTCACGAGCCTAACTACTCTCCTTTCACAATCAAGAATGGCCCCATTTCTGGATAACCAATCCATTCCTAAAATTAGCCCATAGCCCGTGAAGCCCAACACATAAGCATCACATCTAAATTCAACGCTAAGTATGGAAATTTTCAAATCCAAACACATCATGGACAAATAAGCTGAGCCCCCAATTGGATTCGAAACAACTAAGGGATCCTCTACTAAACTGGTGTTTAAGTGCAGTGATTCAACTAATGATGTAGAGATAAACGAATGTGATGCGCCCGAATCGAATAAGGTACGAATAGGATGATCAAACAGAAAAACTAAGCTTTCAACAGAAATGGTTCTACCTCGTTCTTGCAGCGGTGGGACCGCGAGAGCCTGAACTTGTCCCCTAGCCTGCCTGGTGCCATAAGAGCCTGCACCTATCCTCCCGAGGTAGCTCCTGCCCTCTGCCCCTTCTTTGGGCAGTCCCTCACTAAATGTCCCGCATCGCCACAATGAAAACGGCCTGTCTTCTTTTTCTTTCGGCAATCCTTGCTGAGATGGCCTGGGGTTCCACAGTTAAAACATTTCTTCTTTCCCTTGCCGTTATTGTCTTTACCACCCTTCTTGTTTTGCTGTTGTGGTTTCTTCTGATCCCCCTTCTTCTCGGGTGCCTTATCAGCTTTAGCGTTTTTCTCCTCATGCATAAGCGCCATTTCTACTTGCTTCTCAAAGGTGGCCCCCGTAGGGATGTGGGTCATAGCCAACCCTTGCAATGGTTCATTCAAGCCATTCACGAACCTCAACGCCTTCTTCTCCGGCGTGTTCACTAAGTCCAAGCCAAACCTTGCTCACTGATTAAATTTATTGACATATTCTTTCACTGATGAGCTTCCTTTCTTCAATGTCAAGAACCTTTCCATATATAGATTTTCTTCCGCCCTAGAGAGAAATTTCGCCTCGAACCTACGCCTGAAATCCGCCCAAGAGTCAACAGGACGCTCCCCATTAGTGACTTCCCACCAAAACGAGGCCTCTCCCTTCATCAACCAAGCTGCTAAACGAACTCTCTTCCCTTCTTCTACTTCAAAGATTTCTAGCAATTCTTCCACCTCCTTAAGCCAATCTCTAGCTTCCACAAACGTTTCTGACCCTTGAAATGGTTTTCCACCCATAGCCTTGAATTCCTTGCACGTCTTTGCAAAAGTATCTACGCGAGGAGGAGGAGGAACGGGTGCAACTGGTGGTGGAGGAACATTGGCTGGACCTGCAGCGGCCCTAGCCTCCAATAGCCTCCTATACCATCCTGGTATCGTTATACCGTCGGGTAGATTAAGATCTTCAGCCATGCTGAAACGAAAAAGGAAAGATTCAAAATGGAGAATTCGAAAGATAAAGAAATGTGGCTATTGGGGATTATATTTTTCTTAAAAACTTTTCTCTTTAAATTTCTCATTAAAACATGTTTTTGAAAACACTTCTTCCAAAAATAACTATTTTTCTAAAGTATTTTTATCTATTCTGGTAACCTTAAGCTCTGATACCACGTGTAACACCCCACGTCCATTAATGTCACTCACAAAGGGAATGCATTAACTTCCATGGAGGTTATAAGTGAATATAGAACAGAAAAATTACAACAAGACAGATAATAAATAGTACTTGGAAATCTAAAACTTCATTTTATTGCAGCGGAAATTAAACATGTTTGTTACATCATAAAACCATAGATCATAACCAAGTACAGTATCCATCTTCATAAAAACAAAATACATAATCCCATTACATAAATAGCCATTAAAAAGATAACAAGCTGGACTTTACTTCAACGTTCCAAGCTTTCCAAAGAGAGATGAAGCAATTCAATCAAACTCCACTAGAGCTGGGCCCAACCTGAGGACCTAGAGGGGGAAAAAGGATAGAAATAGAGGGGGTCAGACATAAAGTCTGGCGAGTATGATAATTCTAACAATACTATTATCAAAATAACTAGACTAAGGCATAAGCTGGAAGACAAGTAAATGTCTATGAACTCTTAGGAAGATACATATAGCGTTTAAGATAACGTTAGAGATAACGGTAAAGGCACACCTAATTACTAACGAATGATTACTACACTGCACCGCACATTACTACACTGCACCACACCAGTCACCCTATTGTTTGATCCCACTTGCTTCACACAGAAACTTTATAAATAGCCTTACGTACCCCTAGCTGACTACATAGGTGTCGTCTGCCCCTATCTCCACTAGGTGTACCCCACTACCCACTTTCGATCGGCTCCCTACTCGTAGATACCCGTGCTGGCCCCACAGTAGGGTGTATCACTCCCCTAAAGTGGCAACTCGATACAACTTGAGAATGCACGGCTTATACCTACACGATGCAACAACGTCTTATCTACCAGCCCGGGTCCACACACACATATGAAACCCGTTGGACTTGCATTGCCACCGCTCCCCGTTTTGGCCTCTTACAGTCGAACCCAGCATGCGTGTCCCGTCCTCGACTTGGGTCGAGCCCACAAAGATACGTTTGGGATACTGGTCGAAATGGGCCCCCATAAGCTACCCACCTAAGCTTGTCACTAGTATATCCCACTTAACCCTCTTAGTCATGTTCATTTACATGTGTGTTTGGTTAAGTCTTACTAATCGTATTTCACATGCCACTAAGGGCACCCCCTAGATTCCTCATGCCACCCAAGGCACCTACTTAACCCCCATGTCCCACCTTACATGTTTATCTGGTTAAGTATTTCTTAATTCATTCAGGCCATAACCTCATAAAGACCTCTCACATTAGACTGGCATTTATGGCAGCTGGATTTGCCGGGCGGGTCCGGCCAGTCTTACACCATAAAAGAGTCTAACCTCGTGTCTTTACAACCGTTATGCTTTAGTTTAGGCCTAGGAACTCTCACATTGGGCTGACATTTGTGACCACTGGATTTGCCGGGCGGGTCCGGGCAGGTTTACGTCACAAACGAGTCCAACCTCGTGTCCTAAGCATTGATTAACACTTAAAATCTTTTACCCCAGTTTTAATAATTCCCTATTCAAATTATTAATTAAGTCAACTTTTAATGATGTCCATAATTGACTCAATTATGGCCATCCACTTATGGCATGCAAAATCATATCAATTGCACCCCAGCTTTTCAATATTAAATCCTTAATATTACCCCTACCCCACGTTTATACGTTCGCTTATTCAACGCATAATATAGGCTAGACTTGTATAGTCTAACACCTAGCACAAAGATAAATTATCACAACATCTAGACAATTAAAATAAATCTAATCATAATAGGGGTGAAACTTGCATAAACTACACATGTTAAGGATCAAAAGGTGTCAACTTGTTAAATGTCTCAATTTACATGATATGATCATAGCCCAAATCTATACATAAACTTGCATATGGGGTTTTTAGGCAACATAATGATGGTGTGAACTAGCATAGGATATCACATATGTTATAGCATAATTCTAGATGTCATAATAGATGTCTTGGTATATGTTCATAACTTTTCTAATCAATCTAACTTGCATATGTGACTTGTCATATAGATCAACATAACCCAAACATGATGATTTAATTAATATGAACTAACTAGCATAGATGGTAACATCATGGCCTTTTTAACATGTATGATTCATCACAACTTAGCATATAAACTTTCAACATACATAACATCATCATAGCATGATTTACAACATATAAGATATCATCATCACATAACATTGGATTTACAATATACATGATAGCAAAAGGGGTTTACAACAACATATATGATAATTCACATCATCTACTCATAATCCATTCATAACTCAACCTAATTAAAATGATAATAATCTTGTTAAGATCATCATACTCACTATTTAGAGAAGAAAAGAGAGAGTTTTGCTTTGCTTTAGGGTTGAGAGAATTAGAATTGAATTTGCTTTTCTTCTTTCTTAGTTGGCGGCGGCTCCATTGATTTCCATGGCGATGGTATGACGGTAACTATTCTATTTTAATTAGGTTTAGGGTTAGAATTAGGATGTATTTATAGGTGTAGGAAGTTATTTAGGACCATTAGATTAACCCTGAACCATGAGAACCAATCAAATGCAAAATCTGCATTTGAGCGAATCGGCCCACGGATTGACAGCCAAACACCCTGGATTAACCCCTAGTCGACCCAGCGAGGCTCGGGTCGACCTCAAAAATGGGCCGGTTCGGTTATTCCCCCTCCCAATTCGCTGTTTTGAACTTTTTCGCATATTTATTTATTTAATTTTTAATATATATATATATATATATATTTCTCTGCGCAGCCCATTTCACTTAATTCTTTTCTAAAAATTAAGTGTACTTTAATTTGTGAATTTTAATGTTATAAAATTACGGGGTGTTACATTCTCCCCTCCTTAAAGGATTTCGTCCCCGAAATCTCCAAGTCAAGAAGAATGTATATCCTACCATCTAATCGTCCATCTACTCAACCATCAAACACCAGCATCCATTGTCCTTAAAAGACTTCTAATGTTGTAATGTTTATATGCACAGTGTGTGTATATGTCCATATCTAATGCAAAATTAGGCGGTCTACTGATTCAGTCGACCTCCTTAGTGCAATTCATGATAGTGCCATGCGTCCAATATGTATGCAAAAGATTCCTAATGATACATATTAATTCTATATGCGTGCACAACCATCCACCCGAATGCAGCAACTATATGATAATACAACCATTATACATCCATTTTACTAAATACATCCATATATATTCAATATGCAATATGAAGTGACTGAGCCGATCTGGTGCCTAATAGTGTGTGTATATGCATCCACGAGCAACCACTAGAAAACACTTGCATCCACTTTGCATCCACCATACATAACATGTCTCAAACACATGTTTCAACCATAGGATTATCCTAACTAAAGGTCAAAGATACTAGCGAGAGGATATACTAAAGATAAGATAAGTACAAGCTAAGCGATAAAGGAGAAATTAAAGGACATACCCTCAAAAAGAAAAGGGTATCGTGAACACATCTTCTCTTCCGTCTCCCAAGTAGCGTTGCTCTCATCATCTCCCCATTGCACTTTGGCTAGTCTGACCTCTCGATTCCTCAACCTCTTGATCTCCGACCCAAGAATGCGCGTAGGAGCTCGTCGAATTGTCGCATCACGCTTTATCTCCACCTCTCTAAGAAAGCTCGGCTCTACCACTTCCGCGGTCTCGTGCAAGCACTTCCTCAAATGTGACACATGGAATACGTCGTGTACACCACTAAGTCTCTCGGGCAACTCCAATCTATACGCCATCTATCCAATTTTCTCCTTAATAGGAAACGGTCCTACAAACCTTGGTGCTAATTTCCCAACGGACCCAAAGCGAAAAACGTTCCGTAATGGAGACACTTTGACAAAGACCATGTCCCCAACTTCAAACTCGAGATCTGTCCTCCTCTTATCCGCATAAGATTTCTGCTTATCTTGTGCTGCTTTCATCCTCCTTCGAATCAAGTCGATCTTCTCCGAAGTCTCCCTAATCATATCGGGCCCATGATCTTATCCGTAGATTCCCACCAACATGTAGGTGAACGACAAGGTCGTCCATAAAGAGCTTCGAATGGTGCCATACCAATGCTGGACTGAAAGCTGTTATTATATGCGAACTCCACCAATGGAAGATGCTCTTCCTACGTACCCCCAAAGTCTAGGATACATAGCCTCAACAGATCCTCTAGAATGCGATTCACCCTCTCGGTCTGGCCGTCCGTCTGAGGATGATATGCGGTGCCCAAACATAACTGAGTCCCTACCGCCACTTGTAAGCTTCTCCAAAATTCGTTAGTGAAAATAGGATAGCTGTCGCTCACTATGCTAGAAGGAACACCGTGCAAACGAACTATTTCTCGAACGTATACGGAGGCTAACCATGGAGCAGTCCTCTTACTCTTTACGGGAATGAAATGGGCGCTTTTAGTAAGTCAATCTACTATAACCCAAATTCCCGTATTACCCTTCCTTGGTCGCGGTAGCCCATCCACAAAATCCATCGAGACACTTTCCCACTTCCATAGTGGAACCTCCAATGGGTGAAGCAACCCACCGGGTTTCTTTTGCTCCGCTTTTACTTGTTGGCACACCAAGCATCTAGCGACATACTCGGCCACATCTTTCTTCATGTCGGCCCAAAAGTAAACTCTCTTCATGTCTTTGTACATCTTGTCCCCGCTAGGATGAATGGTCATCTTCGAATGATGTGCTTTGTCAAGAATAGTCTTCCTTAGGTCATCGTCTTTTGGTACACAAAGCCAACCGTCCCTACGTAACCAACCCTTATCATCTAGGGTATACCTACGGAGATGGCTTGATGACTCCCCTCCTTTGAGCTTTTCTACTAACTCAACTAACTGTGGGTCGTCTCGCTGTGCCTCGCCAATCCATCCCAAAAGCGTAGGTCTGACCTCCAAGGATGCTAGCAAACCGGGTACGAAGTCAATGGAAGGTCTAAAATCAAACATAGAGATGAACTCTAAACTTCGCCGCTCAACAAACAAAGGACTTAAGGATAATCTTTTTCTACTTAAGGCATCTGCCACCACGTTACCCTTGCCAGGGGTATATGCTATCTCGAAGTCGTAGGATGCTAAGAACTCCATCCATCTTTGCTGCCTTAAGTTCAAGTCCTTTTGAGAAAATAAGTATTTTAAAGATTTGTGGTCAGTGAATAGTTCGAATTTCTCGCCAAGACTTAAGCGCGAAAACGATAGCGGCCAACTCTAGGTCATGCGTGGGGTAATTCTTTTCATGCGCTCTCAACTGCCTTCCACCATAGGCTATTACCCTGCCCTCTTGCATTAAGACTACGCCTAGTCCTGTCCCACAAGCATCAGTATAAACGGTAAACGGCTTACTCCCGTCTGGCAATACTAAGACTGGGGCTGAAGTCAAAGCTCTCTTCAAACGTTGGAACGCATCATCACAATCTACGTCCCATGTGAAAACTAGGTTCTTCTTCGTCAAGCGTGTCAATGGAGCTGATATCTTTGCGAAGTCTTTGATAAACTTCCTATAGTAGCCAGCCAACCCCAAGAAACTTCTCACTTCGGTAGCATTTTTAGGGACCTTCCAATCTTGGATGGCCACCACCTTCGCGGGATCCACGGCTATCCCTTCTTTGGAAACCACGTGCCCCAAGAACCGTACTTCCTTCCTCCAGAAGTGACACTTAGAAAATTTAGCCTTAAGGCTATGCGCTCGTAGGGTCTCCAACACTTCCCTAAGATGTAGGGCATGCTCTTCTTCATCCTTAGAAAAGATCAAGATGTCATCTACAAAGACTACCACAAATTTGTTAAGGTACTCCCTAAACACCCTACTCATCAAATCAACAAAGTATGCGGGGGCGTTTGTCAAACCGAAGGGCATCACTAGCCATTCATAGAAACCGTCCGGAGTCCTAAAGGCAATCTTGTCTATGCTATCCTCAGCCACTCTCAACTGATGGAACCCAGTGGCTAAGTCCAACTGCGAAAACATTGAGGCGCCAACTAACTGATCGAAGAGATCGTCAATCCTCGGCAGTGGGTGTCTGTTCTTCTTAGTAAGTTTATTAAGTTCTCTATAGTCCACACAAAGTCTAAGGGACCCATCCGCCTTCGTGGAAAATACTACTGGGGCACCCCACTCCGATATACTTCGTCTTATGAACCCCTTCTCAAGCAACTCCTTCACTTGCTTATCGAGTTCCCTCCTTTCACGTGGAGCCATGTGGCGTACTGGCAAAGATACTGGTTTCGCATTATCCACAAGATATATTCGAAAATCTATCTCCCGCTTCGGAGGCAAGCCCTTCACCTCCTCAAATACATCTGAATATTCTCGGACCACTCTAACAGATCGTAGATTTTCCTTAGACGCGTCAAGCGATTCTAGATAACTTAGCATAACCGAATTTATGGGATTACAGAAGATTTCGAGAGTGTTGCCAAGGTGAGTCACGAGCCTAACTACTCTCCTTTCACAATCAAGAACGGCCCCATTTCTGGATAACCAATCCATTCCTAAAATTAGCCCATAGCCCGTGAAGCCCAACACATAAGCATCACATCTAAATTCAACGCTAAGTATGGAAATTTTCAAATCCAAACACATCATGGACAAATAAGTTGAGCCCCCAATTGGATTCGAAACAACAAGGGATCCTCTACTAAACTGGTGTTTAAGTGTAGTGATTCAACTAATGATTTAGAGATAAACGAATGTGATGCGCCCGAATCGAATAAGGTACGGACATGATGATCAAACAGAAAAACTAAGCTTTCAACAGAAATGGTTCTACCTCGTTCTTGCAGCGGTGGGACCGCGAGAGCCTGAACTTGTCCCCTAGCCTGCCCTGGTGCCATAAGAGCCTGCACCTATCCTCCCGAGGTAGCTCCTTCCCTCTGCCCCTTCTTTGGGCAGTCCTTCACTAAATGTCCCACTTCGCCACAATGAAAACCGCCTGTCTTCTTTTTCTTTCGGCAATCCTTGCTGAGATGGCCTGGGGTTCCACAGTTAAAACATTTCTTCTTTCCCTTGCCGTTATTGTCTTTACCACCCTTCTTGTTTTGCTGTTATGGTTTCTTCTGATCCCCCTTCTTCTCGGGTGCCTTATCAGCTTTAGCGCTTTTCTCCTCATGCATAAGCGCCATTTCTACTAACTTCTCAAAGGTGGCCCCCATAGGGATGTGGGTCATAGCCAACCCTTGCAATGGTTCATTCAAGCCATTCACGAACCTCAGCGCCTTCTTCTCCGGCGTGTTCACTAAGTCCAAGCCAAACCTTGCTAACTGATTAAATTTATTAACATATTCTTTCACTGATGAGCTTCCTTGCTTCAATGTCAAGAACCTTTCCATATATAGATTTTCTTCCGCCCTAGAGAGAAACTTCGCCTCGAACCTACATATGAAATCCGCCCAGGAGTCAACAGGACGCTCCCCATTATTGACTTCCCACCAAAACGAGGCCTCTCCCTTCATCAACCAAGCTGCTAAACGAACTCTCTTCCCTTCTTCTACTTTAAAGATTTCTAGCAATTCTTCCACCTCCTTAAACCAATCTCTAGCTTCCACAAACGTTTCTGACCCTTGAAATGGTTTTTGTAACATCCCATATTTTTCCTGTATATTTGAATTTCAACTTTTAAATTTATAAATGGACTAATATTAGATAAAACCAAATTTTGTTGTTTTGATAACAATGAGTTTGTTGACTCGAGATAAGGAATGTGGAAATGAGTGTTGCTTAGAGAATATTGTAAATTGTAAATTTATATTTATTTATTAGATAAATTTGAATTATTTAGTTTATAGTTGAAATTCAAATTCAAGCTGGGAAATAGTAAAATTTTGAGCTGTTAAGTTATAACTAAAATTCCAAATTTAAATAATCATATTTGGGAATTTAAATACGTAAAATCGATGTGGAAACTTCATTTAAGTTATAATTTGTTTTAAAATGTATTTTTATCAATATTTTAATTGAAATTAAACAGTTAATTGAGAAATTGAATATTTAATTAATTAATTAACTGTAGAATTTAACGGTTTGGCGACCGTCTCGGAATTCGACGAAACTGGCGCCATTGGATCGGGAACGACGAATTATTGTAGGATTCCAATTTGTAGAATTTTCGGACTTGCTATGTGGCCGTACGGGAGAAATCGCGAATGGAATCAATATAATAGAATGATTTGTTGTTCTCTTACATTGGGCCTTTATATATGCAAATAAAATTCCTACCTCCATCATACCAGCCCATTTGAGTTATACGTTACTTCTCTCCATCAAAAAATTTCATTTCCATGGCTGAAACTCCAGAACCCTAGATCTAAAAATAAAATCCAAGCTTCGAAATCAAAGTTTTCCAAACCATATCTTATTATATGTTGATTCGAAGATCTTGACGATACGAACTCGCTGGTGTTCTCAGATTCGACATGCAGTGTTTCAGTTGACCAGAAATCGTGGTCAAAGCTATCAGATTTTTTCGAAACCCTAAGTTAAAATTGGGATTTTTCAATTTCGAATCGAATCGCGAAATCTAACTTATGGGTATTGTTGGCCTTGTCGATGCGAACACGTCGGTGGTGCTTGTCAGATTTATAGGGCAGTGATTGGTCGGAAAATCGTGGTTTAAGCCAGAAAAGTTGTTCCGTTCATCTCGACGGAGAAGGTTTCACCGTCGACCGGAATGGGTGGCTCGGGTGCTGGAGGGCGCGGAATTCAAAGGGGAAGGGTTTGGTGGCGGTCTCGCCGACGATGGTGGCCTGAGGCGCAGGCAAAAGCCGGTCAAACGAAGGTGCTTTTGGGTTTTGCTGTTCGTCGACTTAGTGTAGCAATTAAAAGAGGGAGCGGGAACAAGAGATGACGTGTCACAGTGGTATAGGGTATTAAGTTATTAAATTTAATTATTTATATATATTAGTATAGACTTATAACGCTAATAACTCTTCCGTTTTAACTCGGATTTGGACGCGGTTTGTTGCGTTGGGATCGTGGTGAGATTGCGGACGTTTTGGCACCGGTTTGGTTGCGATTTGAGACTGTCAAATTTCGGGCTTTGGTTGGACGTTCAATCCGCTAAGGGACCAAAGGTGAGTGATTTTCTCACTCACGAAATACTGAATTATTCCCATATTTATTGAATTAAATTATGAAGTAAATTTGGTTGCATGGTTGTGTTGGATTGTTGATGTGTTGTTAAATTTGACATGCAAGTGTGTTAACATTCAAATTTAAGTCAATAATTAGTTATTTAATTAAATTTAAATTTCTAGTTTGAAATTCGAACCCTTATTAAATCCTGAAACAGTTTAATGCTGATCAGTTGAATTAAATGGTTGTGATGAATGTTGGTTGAAATTTATTTCTGAATTTATAGTGACATTTTTAATGCTCCTTATTTTAGTATATTGTAATGCATGTTGATTGTGACGATAAATCCCATTTACCCTTGATGTTACGGGCATCTAATGAACCCGGGGTTTATCGATAAATAAATTAAGAACACAGAGTGAAATGATAAATCTCTGTGACCCTGATTTGGATTGAAATGATAGATCCGTCCCTGAAATATCGAGAAATTAAATCTAAAATCACTTGGCCATTGGATAGATAATTATATACAGGCATCGGTTGGTTAAATGATTTTAAATATTTGAAATGTTATTTGATAGAATTTTTATTTAAAAGAATGTGTCGATACTCAATAATTCAATTCTTTAAAGATTCTGAACTGGGATGTTGATAAAAAGGTTAAAGGAATTTTCCAAAACAAAGGGGAAATATTTAAATTGGGATTTGAGTATGATTAAAAATCTCTTCAAATTAAGAGTTTGGATTAGAAGGAAATAAATTCTTACGGAATCTAAATTTTGGGAAAATTTGGAAATCAAAGGTATCTGAGTTGTTTTAACTCAGTCTGAATATATATTTGAACTCTTGAATCAAATAGTTGTTTTGAACGGGGTTGAAACGAGATATGGAATTAAATGAACTCCGTTGAGACCGGAGGATAGATTCAAGTATTTGGAATTTGGAAGGAAGGAAAGATTTTGATTAGAGAAATTTATTTTAAATATATTTACGCATTTGATTCCAAATAATTATTCTTGCTTTAAATTTATTATTTACCTTTACTTATAGCTATTGTATTTAAATAATTTTTCCTTATAATTCATTTTTCCAAAAAAAATTCTAGTAAACCTTATTTTAAGTATATATATAATATTTAAATTACTGATTTATTTTAATTATTCTATTTTATATATATATCTATATATTTATTTATATAAAATTTATTATTATTATTTTTATATAAACATCTAGTTTACAAATATTTTGAAATTTTAAATTCCTTCCGAATGGAAATGCTTGAGTTTGAACCGCTGGTTCAAATGGAGTGGAGATAAAAATCCGTGATAATTGAAATCTTTGAGATGAAATTATATTCTATTTTGAATATAAGTCGTTTGAAATATTATATGATTATAATATAATGATATGAGATATATTCTAGTTTTAGAATATAATGGGTTTGGGTATGATTATGATATGTCGATATGAAAATTTATTCGTTTGAATATAATTTGGGTTCGAAACAGAAGATGATATTTTGATATGAAAGCGAACCTTTATCAAATATAAAAGAACCGACCGATGTGAAAGATGTAAGCGCTGGTTGTTAAAGAGACCGGAGTCGACATAAGGCATACTCTCTGTCAGTGTCGATACCACTTTGACAACTGTGAACGTTATGACGTATCCAGAAGGAGTACGATGACTTGGAGGCGATTATTGAATCGAAGAAGGTGAGCGATGACGAAATAGCCCTGACCTTCGGGTCAGAATTGAAATGACTAAAACAGGAGCTATACCGTGACTAACTGAGGTAGCACCTTTGATCGGACACACTTCTTCGATAATATTTCTATGACTATGATGATGATGATGATGATTTGGGCCCATTTATGACTTTGGGAGTGTGTTCCGAGGTGGGCGGTAGTGGCTGCTATGCGTTACCACCGGTCCGGGAGTGCAATTGGTAGAATCCTACCCTGGGCATTGCCTCGAGTGCCTTGTCATATATATCCATATCGAGCCCCATACGATTTTGATTTAGCATTGCCTTCTATGGAGTGCCCTCTGATAACACCAGTACGGTGAATTTACGGTACTGTATAGACTGTTGATGCCTATAAACGGCGTAAGGGTAATATGGTAATCCCGCTTACGTTATTTTCAGTATTTATACTTTATTGGATAGACACTATCATAATAGCGTACTATATTATGTATGTATTAGTTTAATGGATCCTTGAGAGATGGAAAAATCCCGTAACGTCTCTTGAGTTACTGTACCCATGACACTGATGTTATTTCGTATTCTTATTTGACTAATATGAGATGATTTAGTGCTGATCCGAGTGTTTGTTGTGTTTTCTTTTTATGCAATACGCTTGGGTCAGCAGACGTTGCAGTTACTGAAGATGACTGTGCCTTGGAGATCGAAGAAGAAGATTTGTATACATATTTATCATATATAGGTATTTCCGCTGCTTATTATGTACATCTGTATATGTGTAACTCTGATATTCATTTGAATGTTATAACCAATGTATACATTTCAACTGCTTTAACTGCTATTTATTTATTATATGTTGTCCTTCCGCTGTGAGATTCTGTGATTTGGTTTTTCCCTTCTTTCTTTCTTTTTCTTCTTTTTCCCAATAACTACCTGCATTTGCGATTTGTTTAGGTCGACATGTGTGGTTTATTATCGATTTGAACGGTCAAAAATTTGGGTCGTTACATTTGGTATCAGAGCAATGGTTATCGATAACCCTGGCTCTATTGGGAATTAACTCATTAGAGATGGGGTTAGTAATGCCCTAGAATGAGTTTGAGTGATATGAGAGAGCGTATTTGTATTTTGATATAAAAATGGTTTTTATTGTGTTGGCTTGTTCTGTTGAATATTTATGGGTTCTGGTTGATATATGGGACGCCATCGTATCGATAGGAATTTATAAATAATCGAACAGGATGGATCGACATAATATGGTTTTCATTCATATTCTAAATATTTATATATCAAATATAATATTGGTTCAAGTATATGTGAAATCGTTTTAGTAGGTGGTAATTTTAAGCTATTACCTAATATGGTTGATTCGATAATAAATTTTATAAGGAAAATTCAAATGATCTATGAGAACAATTTGAAAATGAAATGATATCCAAAATAAAATTGGGTGAGAAAGATTGAGATTTAAATATAAATGAACTTGAAACTTGATCCTGGGGTTTCTTTGGAAATAGTTGCCAAAGTTTTAAATAATACTATATTTTAGGTATGATCGAAAAGAAATGGTTTTAAAGATCATTCAAAGTGGTATAATCCCTCCTTGGACCTTAGAAACGATGTCGGTAATGAGTGCACACATTATCGATGTTACTCCGAAGAGTCTAAGTGGGGGAGAGACCACTCAATGATTATTATAATCAGTTTTGACAAAGGATTTTGGATTTAACTCCATATAGTATAAATTTCATATAAAGGTATTAATATATAATATTTGAAGGATGAATTTGAATTTAAAACCAGAATTTAAATTTTGAGTTCTTTGATGACCAAAGATTTGGTTTTAAAATTGTATATGGTAAGTTTTTTATAAATTATATAAGTATATATGTATGTTATTTTAAACTTGATTTGAAAATCGGGAATCGAGTATTGAGTTTACCTCAACTAATAGCAACTATAAATCTATTTAAAGCGAAATTTGAATTCGAGATTTATAAAATTTATATTACGAGCCTGAAATGGCGCGGTAGTTCGAAAATTCGATTTCTAACTTTGAATAAATATATAAAATTCAATATAAGTCGGAATTGGATAAAACGAGAAACTCTAGGATCGAATTGACCATATCTTTCTAATGAATGTAAGAAATTTAGTTTTCACTTTATAAATGGTAAGTTATGACTAAATTAAAATTTAGAAATAGCGCTATGGAATTTATATATATTTTATTAATATATATAAGCTCTTCAGGATAGAAATTTACAAACGGCTTTCAGAGTTCGATGGATTCAAATTTAAGGAAATCAACTTAAGGAATTTAATGAGTCGTTTTAGAATTCATGTGAATGGTTAGATTGAGTGAGAACAATTTGATTTGTACTAGCAACTAATGTTATGTAAGTTAAGGAAGTTGAATAAACAGGATGAAATAGAATGATTTATATAAACCATAGCGAACCTTAATCCATTTATATGGATTCGAAGTTAAACAAATCGAGCGAGCAAGTGAAATAAACTGAAAGTTAAAATATGGAATTTATATATATGTAGTTATATATAATTTATTAATATATACATATATAAGCTTAAAAGTGGAAATCATGCAAACGGTTTCCGAATTTGATGGAACCACTCTCGATGGATTTGTGTAAACATGAAATGAGGTCATAGAAATTTTAAATGGTTAAACCTCATTGGAGGATACATCGAATATGATTTTAAACATGAATTATGAAGGATATGGAACATAACTCAAATTTGAGTAGAAGAAAAAAAATCGAGTTAAATAAAGGTTTAACTTAGGAAATGGAAAAATGGTTTGAGAACCGAGTATAAATCTTGAGTTGTGAATAGTTCTTAACTGAAATTTATGATTCGAGAGACTAATAAATGAATCGAGTTGATAGAGTAACCTCAAAAGGAAAATGGGAATAAGCGAATGAGGGAAGGATTAAAGTTATGAATCGTAGTGCCAGACAAATGAAATAAGATTCAAAAGTAAATTGGCTTATTCGGAATAATATCATGTTAAATGGATTCTAATCTGGGGTTCTAGATATTGAAGTGTGATATAAAATGAAACAACCCGAATTTGGTGGATTTAATAGAACGAAATCAACTTGGGAAAATTTATATAAGTCGAATCAGAATTTAATAGACACTTGGATTAAGTAAATAAACTTGATCCATGTTAATGAATTAAGAATGTAATATAACCAAGCAAGCTAAAAGTTAGGATGAATTCAAGTTCATTTGGAATTAAATGCTTGGAATGGAATTTGCTTAATATAAAGGAAAGTGAAAACTTTTATCAAACAAACAAACATGGATATGTTAAGCAATAAAAGCATAAGTCACATTTTGGCATAAGGGAGCGATAATTTCTTTTAGATGATCGATCTTTGTTGAAGTATTTGAGTCCGAAAGGTTAAAAAACTTTATATAAATCAATGGTTATGCGAAAACCTGAAAATGTCAATAAGCTGAAAATAATATAGCCATAACTTTTGAATGGATGATCGGAATCGGACGATTCCGAACTTTTCGGAAACCTTAGAAATTGAGCTAAAACTTTCGTATGTAGCGCAGTGTCGGAATTCTCATGTTTACTTGGCCGAAATTCATGTTTTAGTTGTAGCATAGGTGCAGGAAATTAAAATCAAAGGCGCATAATCAACATTGTTTTGGCCATAACTTCCTAATCGAGCGTCGGATTTTGATGTGCGAGTACAATTCGGAAAGGTCAGAATGTAAACTAAACCTTTCTTTTAATATGCTGAGGGTAATTATGATGTTTAGAGGGCTTAAAACTGGGTTGAACATTTCAGGCCTGCATTTACAATGTTTGGGCTGAAGCGTTCGCCTTCGCTAAAACGGTCATAAATTTCAAACGAATTATCCGAATTCGACGAATCCGGACAATTTGGAAAGCCTGAAATGAATACTATCGCTTTTGCCTAGAGTGTCTTAGGCAAATTCCATCATTTATTAAGGGATAATAGATGATTTGTTTGCTGGCCTGTTTCTAACATGTTTGTTCTGTAGTCGAAATATTGAAATATGTTGCATACATTATATGTTGTTGCCATGTATTGTTGTATGTTTGATTCTTATGCATGTTTGAGTGTTCTAGTAGGTGCAAGGGATGGTGTTACGCTTGGAGCTCGCTTGCGCTAATAATAAAGAGCTAAGGTAAGTAAAAACCCGCAAAATAAAACGCAAAAGAGGTATGTATTTGGGAATTATATTGATTTTTGGGTTTTGTTTTGTTTTCCCCTGGTTCAGGGATGCCTCATCGATGATGAGATGTATATTTTGGTTTGATATACATATCGGGATTTTCCCGGGGCTCTCCGTACAGGGGAGATGCTGCCGAAATTTTCCGTGATTTCGGGAGTTAGAAAAATTTATGAGTTCTACCACTATATGACTTATTTTATAAATGCCATTTTTGAAGTATGGATTTTGAATAGATATGTGCTTAAATTCGTTTCGTTTTCTTTTCGAAGACGAAAAGCTTTTAAGTGGGGGAGAATGTAACATCCCATATTTTTCCTGTATATTTGAATTTCAACTTTTAAATTTATAAATGGACTAATATTAGATAAAACCAAATTTTGTTGTTTTGATAACAATGAGTTTGTTGACTCGAGATAAGGAATGTGGAAATGAGTGTTGCTTAGAGAATATTGTAAATTGTAAATTTATATTTATTTATTAGATAAATTTGAATTATTTAGTTTATAGTTGAAATTCAAATTCAAGCTGGGAAATAGTAAAATTTTGAGCTGTTAAGTTATAACTAAAATTCCAAATTTAAATAATCATATTTGGGAATTTAAATACGTAAAATCGATGTGGAAACTTCATTTAAGTTATAATTTGTTTTAAAATGTATTTTTATCAATATTTTAATTGAAATTAAACAGTTAATTGAGAAATTGAATATTTTATTAATTAATTAACTGTAGAATTTAACGGTTTGGCGACTGTCTCGGAATTCGACGAAACTGGCGCCATTGGATCGGGAACGACGAATTATTGTAGGATTCCAATTTGTAGAATTTTCGGACTTGCTATGTGGCCGTACGGGAGAAATCGCGAATGGAATCAATATAATAGAATGATTTGTTGTTCTTTTACATTGGGCCTTTATATATGCAAATAAAATTCCTACCTCCATCATACCAGCCCATTTGAGTTATACGTTACTTCTCTTCATCAAAAAATTTCATTTCCATGGCTGAAACTCCAGAACCCTAGATCTAAAAATAAAATCCAAGCTTCGAAATCAAAGTTTTCCAAACCATATCTTATTATATGTTGATTCGAAGATCTTGACGATACGAACTCGCTGGTGTTCTCAGATTCGACATGCAGTGTTTCAGTTGACCAGAAATCGTGGTCAAAGCTATCAGATTTTTTCGAAACCCTAAGTTAAAATTGGGATTTTTCAATTTCGAATCGAATCGCGAAATCTAACTTATGGGTATTGTTGGCCTTGTCGATGCGAACACGTCGGTGGTGCTTGTCAGATTTATAGGGCAGTGATTGGTCGGAAAATCGTGGTTTAAGCCAGAAAAGTTGTTCCGTTCATCTCGACGGAGAAGGCTTCACCGTCGACCGGAATGGGTGGCTCGGGTGCTGGAGGGCGCGGAATTCAAAGGGGAAGGGTTTGGTGGCGGTCTCGCCGACGATGGTGGCCTGAGGCGCAGGCAAAAGCCGGTCAAACGAAGGTGCTTTTGGGTTTTGCTGTTCGTCGACTTAGTGTAGCAATTAAAAGAGGGAGCGGGAACAAGAGATGACGTGTCACAGTGGTATAGGGTATTAAGTTATTAAATTTAATTATTTATATATATTAGTATAGACTTATAACGCTAATAACTCTTCCGTTTTAACTCGGATTTGGACGCGGTTTGTTGCGTTGGGATCGTGGTGAGATTGCGGACGTTTTGGCACCGGTTTGGTTGCGATTTGAGACTGTCAAATTTCGGGCTTTGGTTGGACGTTCAATCCGCTAAGGGACCAAAGGTGAGTGATTTTCTCACTCACGAAATACTGAATTATTCCCATATTTATTGAATTAAATTATGAAGTAAATTTGGTTGCATGGTTGTGTTGGATTGTTGATGTGTTGTTAAATTTGACATGCAAGTGTGTTAACATTCAAATTTAAGTCAATAATTAGTTATTTAATTAAATTTAAATTTCTAGTTTGAAATTCGAACCCTTATTAAATCCTGAAACAGTTTAATGCTGATCAGTTGAATTAAATGGTTGTGATGAATGTTGGTTGAAATTTATTTCTGAATTTATAGTGACATTTTTAATGCTCCTTATTTTAGTATATTGTAATGCATGTTGATTATGACGATAAATCCCATTTACCCTTGATGTTACGGGCATCTAATGAACCCGGGGTTTATCGATAAATAAATTAAGAACACAGAGTGAAATGATAAATCTCTGTGACCCTGATTTGGATTGAAATGATAGATCCATCCCTGAAATATCGAGAAATTAAATCTAAAATCACTTGGCCATTGGATAGATAATTATATACAGGCATCGGTTGGTTAAATGATTTTAAATATTTGAAATGTTATTTGATAGAATTTTTATTTAAAAGAATGTGTCGATACTCAATAATTCAATTCTTTAAAGATTCTGAACTGGGATGTTGATAAAAAGGTTAAAGGAATTTTCCAAAACAAAGGGGAAATATTTAAATTGGGATTTGAGTATGATTAAAAATCTCTTCAAATTAAGAGTTTGGATTAGAAGGAAATAAATTCTTACGGAATCTAAATTTTGGGAAAATTTGGAAATCAAAGGTATCTGAGTTGTTTTAACTCAGTCTGAATATATATTTGAACTCTTGAATCAAATAGTTGTTTTGAACGGGGTTGAAAAGAGATATGGAATTAAATGAACTCCGTTGAGACCGGAGGATAGATTCAAGTATTTGGAATTTGGAAGGAAGGAAAGATTTTGATTAGAGAAATTTATTTTAAATATATTTACGCATTTGATTCCAAATAATTATTCTTGCTTTAAATTTATTATTTACCTTTACTTATAGCTATTGTATTTAAATAATTTTTCCTTATAATTCATTTTTCCAAAAAAAATTATAGTAAACCTTATTTTAAGTATATATATAATATTTAAATTACTGATTTATTTTAATTATTCTATTTTATATATATATCTATATATTTATTTATATAAAATTTATTATTATTATTTTTATATAAACATCTAGTTTACAAATATTTTGAAATTTTAAATTCCTTCCGAATGGAAATGCTTGAGTTTGAACCGCTGGTTCAAATGGAGTGGAGATAAAAATCCGTGATAATTGAAATCTTTGAGATGAAATTATATTCTATTTTGAATATAAGTCGTTTGAAATATTATATGATTATAATATAATGATATGAGATATATTCTAGTTTTAGAATATAATGGGTTTGGGTATGATTATGATATGTCGATATGAAAATTTATTCGTTTGAATATAATTTGGGTTCGAAACAGAAGATGATATTTTGATATGAAAGCGAACCTTTATCAAATATAAAAGAACCGACCGATGTGAAAGATGTAAGCGCTGGTTGTTAAAGAGACCGGAGTCGACATAAGGCATACTCTCTGTCAGTGTCGATACCACTTTGACAACTGTGAACGTTATGACGTATCCAGAAGGAGTACGATGACTTGGAGTTGATTATTGAATCGAAGAAGGTGAGCGATGACGAAATAGCCCTGACCTTCGGGTCAGAATTGAAATGACTAAAACAGGAGCTATACCGTGACTAACTGAGGTAGCACCTTTGATCGGACACACTTCTTCGATAATATTTCTATGACTATGATGATGATGATGATGATTTGGGCCCATTTATGACTTTGGGAGTGTGTTCCGAGGTGGGCGGTAGTGGCTGCTATGCGTTACCACCGGTCCGGGAGTGCAATTGGTAGAATCCTACCCTGGGCATTGCCTCGAGTGCCTTGTCATATATATCCATATCGAGCCCCATACGATTTTGATTTAGCATTGCCTTCTATGGAGTGCCCTCTGATAACACCAGTACGGTGAATTTACGGTACTGTATAGACTGTTGATGCCTATAAACGGCGTAAGGGTAATATGGTAATCCCGCTTACGTTATTTTCAGTATTTATACTTTATTGGATAGACACTATCATAATAGCGTACTATATTATGTATGTATTAGTTTAATGGATCCTTGAGAGATGGAAAAATCCCGTAACGTCTCTTGAGTTACTGTACCCATGACACTGATGTTATTTCGTATTCTTATTTGACTAATATGAGATGATTTAGTGCTGATCCGAGTGTTTGTTGTGTTTTCTTTTTATGCAATACGCTCGAGTCAGCAGACGTTGCAGTTACTGAAGATGACTGTGCCTTGGAGATCGAAGAAGAAGATTTGTATACATATTTATCATATATAGGTATTTCCGCTGCTTATTATGTACATCTGTATATGTGTAACTCTGATATTCATTTGAATGTTATAACCAATGTATACATTTCAACTGCTTTAACTGCTATTTATTTATTATATGTTGTCCTTCCGCTGTGAGATTCTGTGATTTGGTTTTTCCCTTCTTTCTTTCTTTTTCTTCTTTTTCCCAATAACTACCTGCATTTGCGATTTGTTTAGGTCGACATGTGTGGTTTATTATCGATTTGAACGGTCAAAAATTTGGGTCGTTACAGTTTTCCACCCATAGCCTTGAATTCCTTGCACGTCTTTGCAAAAGTATCTACGCGAGGAGGAGGAGGAGGAACGGGTGCAACTGGTGGTGGAGGAACATTGGCTGGACTTGCAGCGGCCCTAGCCTCCAATAGCCTCCTATACCATCCTGGAATCGTTACACCGTCGGGTAGATTAAGATCTTCAGCCATGCTGAAACGAAAAAGGAAAGATTCAAAATGGAGAATTCGAAAGATAAAGATATGTGGCTATTGGGGATTATATTTTTCTTAAAAACTTTTCTCTTTAAATTTCTCATTAAAACATGTATTTGAAAACACTTCTTCCAAAAATAACTATTTTTCTAAAGTATTTTTATCTGTTCTGGTAACCTTAAGCTCTGATACCACGTGTAACACCCCACGTCCATTAATGTCACTCACAAAGGGAATGCATTAACTTCCATGGAGGTTATAAGTGAATATAGAACAGAAAAATTACAACAAGACAGATAATAAATAGTACTTGGAAATCTAAAACTTCATTTTATTGCAGCGGAAATTAAACATGTTTGTTACATCATAAAATCATAGATCATAACCAAGTACAGTATCCATCTTCATAAAAACAAAATACATAATCCCATTACATAAATAGCCATTAAAAAGATAACAAGCTAGACTTTACTTCAACGGTCCAAGCTTTCCAAAGAGAGATGAAGCAATTCAATCAAACTCCACTAGAGCTGGGCCCAACCTGAGGACCTGGAGGAGGAAAAAGGATAGAAATAGAGGGGGTCAGACATAAAGTCTGGCGAGTATGATAATTCTAACAATACTATTATCAAAATAACTAGACTAAGGCATAAGCTGGAAGACAAGTAAATGTCTATGAACTCTTAGGAAGATAAAGATAGCGTTTAAGATAACATTAAAGATAACGGTAAAGGCACACCTAATTACTAACGAATGATTACTACACTGCACCGCACATTACTACACTGCACCACACCAGTCACCATATTGTTTGATCCCACTTGCTTCACACAGAAACTTTATAAATAGCCTTACGTACACCTAGCTGACTACATAGGTGCCGTCTGCCCCTATCTCCACTAGGTGTACCCCACTACCCACTTTCGATCGGCTCCCTACTCGTAGATACCCGTGATGGCCCCACAGTGGGGTGTATCACTCCCCTAAAGTGGCAACCCGATACAGCTTGAGAATGCGCGGATTATACCTACATGATGCAACAACGTCTTATCTACCAGCCCGGGTCCACACACGCATATGAAACCCGTTGGACTTGCGTTGCCACCGCTCCCCGTTTTGGCCTCTTACAGTCGAACCCAGCATGCGTGTCCCGTCCTCGACTTGGGTCGAGCCCACAAAGATACGTTTGGGATACTGGTCGAAATGGGCCCCCACAAGCTACCCACCTAAGCTTGTCACTAGTATATCCCACTTAACCCTCTTAGTCATGTTCATTTACATGTGTGTTTGGTTAAGTCTTACTAATCGTATTTCACATGCCACTAAGGGCACCCCCTAGATTCCTCATGCCACCCAAGGCACCTACTTAACCCCCATGTCCCACCTTACATGTTTATCTGGTTAAGTATTTCTTAATTCATTCAGGCCATAACCTCATAAAGACCTCTCACATTAGACTGGCATTTATGGCAGCTGGATTTGCCGGGCGGGTCCGGCCAGTCTTACACCATAAAAGAGTCTAACCTCGTGTCTTTACAACTGTTATGCTTTAGTTTAGGCCTAGGACCTCTCACATTGGGCTGACATTTGTGACCACTGGATTTGCCGGGCGGGTCCGGGCAGGTTTACGTCACAAACGAGTCCAACCTCGTGTCCTAAGAATTGATTAACACTTAAAATCTTTTACCCCAGTTTTAATAATTCCCTATTCAAATTATTAATTAAGTCAACTTTTAATGATGTCCATAATTGAATCAATTATGGCCATCCACTTATGGCATGCAAAATCATATCAATTGCACCCCAGCTTTTCAATATTAAATCCTTAATATTACCCCTACCCCACGTTTATACGTTCGCTTATTCAACGCATAATATAGGCTAGACTTGTATAGTCTAACACCTAGCACAAAGATAAATTATCACAACATCTAGACAATTAAAATAAATCTAATCATAATAGGGGTGAAACTTGCATAAACTACACATGTTAAGGATCAAAAGGTGTCAACTTGTTAAATGTCACAATTTACATGATATGATCATAGCCCAAATCTATACATAAACTTGCATATGGGGTTTTTAGGCAACATAATGATGAAGTGAACTAGCATAGGATATCACATATGTCATAGCATAATTCTAGATGTCATAATAGATGTCTTGGTATATGTTCATAACTTTTCTAATCAATCTAACTTGCATATGTGACTTGTCATATAGATCAACATAACCCAAACATGATGATTTAATTAATATGAACTAACTAGCATAGATGGTAACATCATGGCCTTTTTAACATGTATGGTTCATCACAACTTAGCATATAAACTTTCAACATACATAACATCATCATAGCATGATTTACAACATATAAGATATCATCATCACATAACATTGGATTTACAATATACATGATAGCAAAAGGGGTTTACAACAACATATATGATAATTCACATCATCTACTCATAATCCATTCATAACTCAACCTAATTAAAATGATAATAATCTTGTTAAGATCATCATACTCACTATTTAGAGAAGAAAAGAGAGAGTTTTGCTTTGCTTTAGGGTTGAGAGAATTAGAATTGAATTTGCTTTTCTTCTTTCTTAGTTGGCGGCGGCTCCATTGATTTCCATGGCGATGGTATGACGGTAACTATTCTATTTTAATTAGGTTTAGGGTTAGCATTAGGATGTATTTATAGGTGTAGGAAGTTATTTAGGACCATTAGATTAACCCTGAACCATGAGAACCAATCAAATGCAAAATCTGCATTTGAGCGAATCGGCCCACGGGTTGACAGCCAAACACCCTGGATTAACCCCTAGACGACCCAGCGGAGCTTAGGTCGACCTCAAAAATGGGCCGGTTCGATTATTCCCCCTCCCAATTCGCTGTTTTGAACTTTTTCGCATATTTATTTATTTAATTTTTAATTTATATATATATATATATCAAATATATATATATATCAAATATATATATATATATATATCAAACATATATATTTCTCTGCGCAAACCATTTCACTTAATTCTTTTCTAAAAATTAAGTATACTTTAATTTGTGAATTTTAATGTTATAAAATTACGGGGTGTTACATACCCAGTATATTAAAACTTCGAATACACGCGGATTAGACGTATATGATAAATCTTTATATATTGGATGGTCCAAATCAATTTAAATAAATATTCAAATACGAATAATTGATTTAAATTTTCAAAAAAAAATTTGTTTTCATTTTAAAAATATACTCTTCACACCCGTTCTAGGATACTACTGATCCTATCTCTAACGAGCCATTCCCATTGGATATTACTAATCCAATTTCTGATGAATTCTTTCGTATGGTTCTAGTGTGTCTTGTTCTCTGAGCTTTGTAAACCAAAGCTATGATACCAGCTGAGACGATCGGGAATTCCATTCAAGTAGGCTTTACAACCATCCTCTCCTCAACCTCCCGAAGCAGCAAGGTAATACCCCACTGTGGCTTACATTGGTACCCCAGCACCATATTTTAAGGCCAACCTTTCGACTTCACAACCAACCCTCATTTTCGGGACATGTAGGGGTAAGAGTCTCCCGTTCGCCACCTAACGAAAAGCAAGAACCCACTATCATGCGACACATGCCCCAAGCATGCAACATGGACTGGTATGAGAACTAAAACAGTTATTTAAAACTTTACTTTAAATCAGATATATCAAGGGACCACGCCGTATAACACGGAACGGGTTTCCTCCCAAGAAAACCAGTGCATATAACAAAACAGCACAATGCTTTTGGAAAAAATGAAGCTATTATAAGACCCAAGTCCTATCACACAATGCAACGCAAGCCGGGGGATAGGGTTTTCCCTTATAATAGCCAAACATGCTTGGTACGTTTAAAACAAATCATTTGATACTATTATAAGTGCATAGTGTCAAAATAATTTCAATCATAAATATCAATCATAGATGGCATGGGTACCATATATCATGTCGCCATACTAGGCTCTACAATCAAAACCGCAAAGTCACGTATTTGGAAATTGGATTTCCATCTGCGAACCGAGGCCAGGGATCGTCCTCTACCGATTCGAGACAATCTAGCCCATGTCTCAGGAACAGCCGCAACCGCCCCATGGATTGTCAGGGCCGGTCCACCGATGTGGATTATAGTGCCTGAACACTGCGTTTCCCCGCACTTTGGGGCGTAAATGAGCCAACGAATGACTCCATCGGACCTGGATCGTCCGTTCAAACCGAGGCGCCTCGCAACAGCACCAACCACATAAGTCAAACTCGTCAGGGCGTGTAAAACCACTGACGCCACTTCTAGCTAGAAAGAAATGCATGCCCTCCCTGATGTCCTCTCCCGTTTCTGGTTCACAACCGGGGTGTGAGGCTCGCGAATCAATGTTACACAAAGCTATGCCACATAGGCCGTGCTTTGATCATCACCCACAAGACTTTGCTTTTCAACAGAAGCCTTGATCATTTGCCACTTGAGCATGCCACACAGGCAATTCACTCCATGCGTTTGATATCCATTAATATATAACCCCTGAGCTCGTACGTCTCAGAGAAGGGCGTTAAGCAAGAGAATAAATTCTCCGCTGCCAAACAGATATATATTTAATAGAAATCAATCACACAGAATAAAATCCAATGTCAGACACACAGTCCATTTACAAGTTCGTTCCGGGTCTGAACAAAACCGGAGGCACCTAGTACCCCGCATATCCATCGATCTCCAAGTACGTCTGGACAACCACTAACTGATTCCCTCCTCTTGGGTGTACGGCCCAATCAAGATCATCAGTAATCACCCAAACAACATGAAGACTTCCGGTCTTCGACCACCGTCTTCATTCTCGACACCACGTCGAATCAGTTATTCAGAATGGGATAAACCCAGTCTTTCTGAATAACTCGCGTATATAATAAACATGTGTTACACAAACACAACATACGCCTCATTCCAATTCATCAGTCACTAACCGTAAATTAACAAGAGAATAATTCCCCAAATATTAACCCTGAAGGCCGAAACCAACATCAGATCAATACCCAGGAAACCATTCATCTTAGCCAACCTACAGTTAGTTTCTAAATTTCACATTCTTAGGGAAAAGTTCCCATTAATTTTATCAAAGATAAATTCTTTTAAATTTATTCTTTAATCTTCCTTTGAATATCACTTCAAACTAGTCGGGATTAGCGAACCACACCGAAGTAATCATTTATTTTATTTCCCAATCCCAACCTATTCATCCCATGAAGTAAAACTGGTCATACTTCATATCTAACACCACGGTGTTATCGGTAAATTCAATTACCATTTCACGTTCAAATCTAATTAAAGATTTAGCTATCGCCTGGAGCAAAACTGGTGATACTCCATTCTCGATCATTTCAATCTAATTAAAGATTCATTAAAACTCCACTTAGTTTTAATCTTTAACTGGGTTAAAGAATTAGTGTCATTTAAAACACGGTTCACGATAAACCCCAAAATCACATCATATTTCAATCAGTCCCTAACCGTAAATTAGCAAGTGAGCATTTCCCTAAGTATTAACCCCGAAGGCCGAAACCAACATCAGATCAATACCCCAGAAACCATTCAACTTAACTAATCTCCAGTTAGTTTCTGATTTTCTTAACTCTTTTGGGTCTAAGAACAGTATTATTGAAGATACCTTTCACGACAACCCAAAATCACATTCCATTAATTATCGGGTTAAAGAACGAGTGTTATTTACAACACTGTTCACGATAAACCCAAAAATCAATACCAATTCAATTCCAATTAAATATTATTAAATTGGTACACTTCATTAAATTTAAATAAAAGATTTAATCTTTTTCTCAACTGGGCTTAAGGACAGTGTTAATGAAGACACCGTTCACGACAAACCCAAATGACATTTGATATTAAATACAAGGCTCTGAATAGAAAATATACCGGCTTATATTCAATATCAAATTCTACGACCAACAAATATCGTACTGGAAATAACGATATCTATATATCTTTCAAATTTCCATAACGCCATGTGTATAATCGCGAAATCCAACATCGAAATATTCCGGGGACAATTTTGATTCAAATCCATTCCAATTCACTTATTGGAAATTCTGGTTATTTTCAAAACCATTTCAAATCCAATTTATTTATTTAAAAATAAATAGAATTATAATTCTAGTTCAAAACTAGTTCATTTCGATAAAAATCTATTTTTATCTTTTCCAATATGGAGTCTTTCATCCTGATTCTTCACAAATCATTTCTTATGATTTTACACAAATTATTAATATTTTTAATAATTTTATCAAGGCCCGTACAGTCGATTTCCATCAACGGCCATCAAACTGCACTTACAGCGACCTTTTCCAAATTTGATTTGGACATAATTCCAAATCCAACCGTTAGATTTCTAATTTCTCACATTCGTTAGAAAGCTCTTTTCGATATGAACCCAACAGTTCCAGTTTTAGGAGAATCCGACGGTCGGATCTCCCGCAATATCCATTCGAAGTCAATGGTCAAAATTCGCGAACTACCGCGGCGCGGCGCGTTCTATTCAGGCCATTATATTATATATATATAATATATACTTCATCGATTTCCTTTTAAAACGTATTTTATAAATCATTTTAAATTCATTATAAAAATGTTTTCAACTTCATTTCAAATTCAAATCAAAATTGAATTTTCCAATATAAATTCGTTTTAAATTCATTTCAAATTGATTTCAATACAAATCGATTTTAATTCAATTTCAATTCGTTTTCAATTCAATTTGAATTTCAAATTAATTCAATTTCAATTCGAATTCATTTCTATCCAATTTCAATTCGAATTCAATTCTATTCAATTTAATTCGAATTTTAATTCTATTCGAATTTCAAATCATTTCAGTTTATTTCGAATTTCAAATCAACTTAATTTAATTCGAATTTCAATTCACTTTAATATTCATTTCAGTTTGAATAAAATCGATATAAATATCGTTCACATCAAAATGGTGCAAATCTAATCAACACGGCTTCATATATTTCTATTTTCAAATATTTCTATTTCAAATATTTCTTTTTCAAATATTTCTCTTTCAAATATTTCTATTCAAATGTTTCTATTCAAATATTTCTTTTTCAAATATTTCTATTCAAATGTTTCTATTCAAATATTTTATTTCAAATATTTCTATTTCAAAACTGGAATGAGGCCCAATCAATTACCATAGATTTTATTTCGATGGATTTACATACAACGCATGTATACATCGACAATGAAAAATAATCAACCATCATCCAAAGTGCATTCTACACTGTATAAGCATCAAATATAAATATTTAACTCTTATAACAGTCTGTCAATCAATCGATCGACATACAACTAATTATTGGGATTAGTGCATGTCATATATCATCCCAATACCCGTGTGGGGTTTCAAACAATCAAACACAGATTTTATTTGTACAGTTGGGCGATGTGTAAAATTTATCGTCCCAATCAGTATCAATCAAATCAGTGTATATAAACAAATCTCCGATTTATTTATAAATAATTATTTTAAATACACGTTAAAAATTCTATTTTCAACTATCAAATATTTTTAACTGTATAAATATTTTATTTCATTTCACATCACATCACACAATCAAATACACATCAAAATCAAACAAACAAGCAAACAAGCCGTCCATGGTCTATGGACGACGGGTGTCGGGTGCTACTAAACACCGTCTGCATCCTAGTATATATTTTAAATTAGAAATAAATTAAAAGTGAGGAGTTCTCACCGACTAGCTAAACCAAACGCCACGACTCTTCATATGTAGAAAATCTCCGCCGCTTCTTCTTTCGCCACTTTCGTCATCCGTATTCACTATATATATATAAAAATTGAATTTTTACTTTGCTATTCAATATATAAAAATCGAATTTTTACCGCTACTATAATATAAAAATCACATTTTTATCACGCTATTCTCTATAGAAAAATTTCGCCTTTTCAAATATAAAGAATTCGCCTTTTTGTTTATAAAAATCTATTTTCCTATCTCTATAAAACTGATTTTATAATCTATATATAAATAAAAACTGACCTTAAAATATGTTTTATAATTAAAATAAAATCAGTTTTTATTTTATTATTTCTTTTTAACATAATGCTTTATAAAGAGATAAATAAATAAGAAGTAAAACCTTTTCCTGTGCAAAATCCGAAGGTGGAGGACGGCGTTGACCTACGGCGAGGGGATGATGGCGCATAGGGGGGTCGCGGAGCGAGCAGGAGGTGTTGTAGGCTGTTGTGGCGCGCGGACGTCGTTGGCGATGGAGTTTAGAGATGCGGCGGCGTGGGTTTCAAGCCTGGGGAGGTTTGGGGTCGATTCGGGGATCTGCGGTGGTTTGGAGAAGAGGAGGGAGGAGCGAGGGGAGAGAGGAGGTAGGGGGGTTGCGCGTGAGGCGCGGTGGCCAGTGGGCTCGACGGCGACGAGGCAGCGATTGGGGAAGGAGATTACGAGGGTTTTTTTTTCAAATAAGAGAGAGGGTTGACTTTTGAAGGGAGAGAGAATGAAGAAGGGAGGCGTTATAAATAAATATATTATTTTAATTTTAATTTTATAATCCAAAAAGTAACTTTTTATTTTGAATTCGAAATCAAACCTACCGACTGTCGTCCCTAGCTAATTACCCCCATTCCGAACATAATGGGATATGTTTCGTAAGCTGATTTGATCGTTTCGATCAGTTTTCGTCAAAATCAAAATATATCTCTATATATTGAATTTGAACGCGCATTTCATTTCACTGGTGTCACATACGGACTCTAAAAATTCCTGAAAAATATTTTCTAACTTCGTATTGACGATACGGTCCTAACAAAACTAGCTTCGTCGAATTCTGAGACCATTTGAAAAATGACCATTTTCCAGTCGATTAAAATCAATTGAAAGTGGTCAAACGCGTTTTCCTTTGCCACGCTCACATATTGATTCGAAAAATTATGAAAATTGGAATCTAGCAATAACTTGACATCCCGGATCCAAAAAAATGGTTTCGTCGAAATCTGAGGTCGTTTGCAAAATTTCCATTTTTAAGGGCCAGAATTCCATAGCGACTATTCTGAATTTTCAACTGGACCTATCTTTTGATTCCCGCTATGAAATTTCAATTTTTCGGATTCGTTGGAAAGATATTATCAATTAGATTCAAATATTTTTGGTTTCGCTAAAATCCAATTTATTTTGAATCCTGTACATTCATTTGAACTTTGAAATCGAAATATTGAACTACCGCGCCATTATCAATTCCTTTTCTAATTTAAAATAAATATTTATATTCTAACGACGATTCATCTATATATATATATATACGTTCGAATTCTATTCAAAATAAATTTCTCTTCGTTATTATTTAAAATAATCTATTTTAAATAATCAACATTCACTAAAATAGCCAAAATAAAAATTTTAAATTGTCTAGGATTTCCGGGTTATAACACTATTATAATATCAAAAGAGTTTTGATATAAAGATTATTGTTTCTTTCAAAAGGATTTTGAAAGTTAAATCAAGTGTTTTTGATTCTCATAAGGGAAAAACCTGTTCCGTGCTATACGGCGTGGTCTTATGAGATATCGTTTGTTTTCTCAAACTGTTTTAAAATTGTTTACACACACCAGTCCCATGACTGACCCAGAATTTCTTTTGTTTTGTTTTACCCTAAACTCTTGGGTGCCCAAATTTGTATGGGCAGTCAAGTAGTCAGGATTTACAGATACATTACATGGAGCTTGGAGCAGGAGGCTTCAGCAGCAATTTCTAGCTATTGTTTAATTCCGCTGTGATGTAAGTGTTATACCCTAATGATGATATGTATATACAAATGACCGATTTATATTTCAAAGTTATGTTGTACACTATATTTTGTTCGTTCCGCTGTGAGATTCGTGTTACTCTGATTTTGTTCTGTTTTCTAACTTTCTTTCTTTCTATTTCTCACCCTTTAACTTCTTTCATTAACTATACGCTGTTTCGATTCTTGAATAGTCGACATGGTGTTGTGTGTCAATTTTTCGAGGTCGAAAATCTGTTGGGTCGTTACAGTGGTATTAGAGCTGAGGGTTAAGTGATTACCTTGGCTCTGTGGCGTGACATATGTAGGATCTAAATTAACCCTAGAGGGAGGGGGTGAATAGGGTTTATCGCAGATTTTCACAGATTATTAAATAATCACAGCACAGATTAAAAACAGAATAAATGCAGAAAATAAATAACACACAGATATACCTAGCTTCGGCAAAACCCTGCCTACTGCTGCATTCCCCAAGGTTTCTACTAGGAGTTAAAATAATCTCTACGCATACAATCCCCTGTAAACTCGTGTCACTCGCTCCCAACTGTAATTAACCCTATGCTCAAAATCCTGCACTGGTTTCTATTCCCGAAACCAGATTTCCCCGAATCACAAACCCTGTAATTCGTCTCCCTTGTTTTAGAGACAAACTAGAAAACTCTAATTTTGATTACAAATTGAAACTCAAACGAATAAAAAATAAAAAAACTTTTAAAAAGGAATTTAAAACCCTTAGGAGTTTAAATTAGGGTTATCCTCCTTTATATGAAAACTTGGTCGGCTTCTTTTTAATTACTTCACCACTTTTTACTTGAGCCCGACTTCCTTTATCTCTCTCTGGAAATAGAAACGGTGGCCTTTAAAAAAACTAGGGTTTTTCTTAAAACACTAAATCGAGATGCCTGTTGATAAAAAACAGTTCTCTGCTGCTCGATTCTTCTTGGCTTCAATCTCTGGCGGCTTGTATCTTCTTCGATTGAATTTATGGACTCTGATTTGGATCCAAGTTTTCTCGTTTTCTGGTATGATTTTAATATTCGATTTTATGCTTTAATTGTGCTTGAACTTGGATAATCATAAGCCTGTGATGATTGGTGTATTTATAGGAATAAAATTCCTAAAATTTTGCTCTGATTTCGTGTATTACTTGGTCGAGATATATACATAAATTTTGGATCTTGAACTCTTCGTGGCTTTGAATTGTTCTTCAACTTCTGGAGATTTCTTCGATTTGAATATTGTGTTAACTTCTGAAACTTTTGATTAAGTCTTACATCAAAAATAATCTCGATAAAAAAAATCCATGAATTCCTTTTGAACTAATTTTCTGGAACTTTGATTAATATCATTTTGGGCTGACATTATCTTGAATAAACTGCTTCAAAAAAAACGGATATAAACCTATACTGCACTCATTCTTCGAATTTGACAATTTCTGGAATTAAACTTTCCTCTTATGAACAGATGTTAAACTTGATTTGCCAAAACTAAAATTGGTGCTTATTTGTTATTATAATACTTTATTTTAGAAATGATATTAAACTTGATAATGTAAACTTCACTTTTACTCTGTTATCCTGGAAAAATTTGTTGAGTGATTGCACCATACTTTTACCCCAGTTTTGTTCCAGTGTCATGTTGTTTCCTGTAGTTAAGCTGATACCATACTTGACATGTTGAACTGCAGTACATTGTTGAGTTGCCTTGTTCTTCTTGCATTTGGTATATATATACTGTTCTTCTACTAAACTAATACTTTGAGTGTCCATCTACTATTAGAGAAATGCTGATACTTAACGCTTGTTTTCTGTTGCACATTTATACTTGTTGTTCAAACCTGAAATGTGCCATGATTGTGTAGTTGCACTCTCGACCATCTATGCACATTAATCTGTTTAACTGCAATTGTTTTGAACCCTGTCATGATACTCCTTGTGCTTGTGTACTCGACCTTGTAGCTCCACTTGAATTATGCTGTATAGGCAATTTTTTCAAAACTGTATATCCTGATCCTTCACTTACGTTTGCAAAAACTGTTACACACATTTAGTTCTTGTGCAAGTTGCATCACGATTGCTGTTGTATCTTCACTTGTTTAAAACTGTGCATGAACTGTTCTTCATCTGTTTTCCGTCTCTAGTTTGTATTCTAGTAATCCCTTGGGCTTGTACATGCATGTTTTACTTCCATATCTCACATGTATTCACCAGTTTGAGTTGCACCATTGTGTATGTTGATCATTCCTATATTGCTGAACCACTTCTAGTTGTATCATTTGAACTCCATACTGTTCTGATGTTTATTTCTATTTACCTGTTCACCATGCCGCTGTACTTTGCTGTATTGTAGTCCCATTTCTTGTTTGCGCTTAGGTTCGGCCATGCTTGTACACACCATGTTATTGTCACTGTCTTGGCTGTCTTAAGCTTGAACAACTTGGGTTTGACCCTTGCACTACCAATTTTGGCACTGTTGTTCCTATATTTATACCATATGTATTTATGCTCCATTTGAAATTGCTGCACTTTCTTGAACCTGAAATGTTTCATCCATATGAATGTTATTGTGTGATCATGTTGCCCGACCATACTAATCCCATCAGATATTGCATTTAGTTTCACACATGTTTGTTGAAACCATGAACCATTTTTGCTTGAATCAGTGTTGTTCACACTTGCTTTACATGTTGGTTGCATCACTATTTTTGTGTTTGAACGTGGCTCGACCACCCCATGTTTCCTTGCATCACCTTTGAATTTCTTTTGATTATTTTGGCTTTTTATTTTTATTTGCACGTATGACTCGAATATTTTCATACTGATTTGCACTGAGTCGAGAAGGTCCTTGTGGCTACTCCTAAGTTGCACACTGGATTGGTGTGGCAGTGCACACGTGTATACACATGTGTATATGCAGCCATCCAGATGAGTTTTTCTGCCCCTGCATATCAGACAAAGTCTAGAAAAATGATGAGAAACACACTGCAATTCTATAGCAAATAAAATTTAAAAATAAATTTTTATTTGTTTGTATTGAATTTTATTTTTGTTGCAGTCTACTGTGTGTGTTCTTCTGTATGTGACAGGTACGAAGATGGACTGACTAAAAGCTGTGAAGACAGAAGGTTGAAGATGAAGGCATGAACAGTGTTAGTGTGTGTCTGTATTTGAAATGTCAACTAAGTAATAGTGTCAGTGTATAAAAGTGATTGTATTAGTGATGAATAAACTGTAATGAGGAGCTGTGAGAGAATTGTACTGATTGTATGTAATAAACAGGTTTGGTTGAAATAAAAAATTATTTTATTGTGTTCAATCCTGTAACGTCCCGGATTTTTCGGCCATTTAAATATAATATTTAGATCAGTTTATATATTATATTTGAAATATAATAGATTTTTAATCGAATTTATTTTATTTAAAAAGAGTTCGAATATATATAATTATATATTAATTAAAACGAGCTCGAAAACGATGAGGTAGTTCGTAATTTTCGATTTGAACTTTAACTGGATATACATAATCCAATATAAGTCGGATTTCTATGAAACGAGACACGTTTGAACCAATTCGATTATATTTTTCCACTAAAAGAGAAAAATAGAAATTTCATCTTATAGATTTTAAGTTACGTCCAATTCAATTTTTGAAATAGTCGCTATGGAATTCGTTAAATTATAACGATTTATTTATAAATTTTAAACGATTTTTATATAAGTGAAATATCGTTTAAATCAGGAATTTTAAGTGTTGAGTTCTAAATTCTGTATTGGTTAAAATTTAAGCTAATCAACTTGATAAAAACAATGCTTTGTTTTCTATTTACCCTACATGGAATAAGATAATTATTAGATTTGCAAAATGTTTTTGATAAATAAAGATTTTGCCTTATTTCCTTTGTTCACTGGCTTTAGTGTGCTAAATTAAAACAATGGTCTAAATGCTAATATGAATTCACAAACCCCTTTCTCTAAAAAATTGGCAACGTAGCAGAAAAATAAATTACCAAAACAATAAAATAAAAGTGTACAACCTTAGCAAATAAAACAAATCCATGTTTGAATACAACTGTCAATTTCGAAATATAACAGTTGGAAATGTTATAGATTTAGTGCTTGGTAATGTGATTTCATTTTGTCTAATATATAATCATGGATTTGTCATTTGGTGTAGGTAATCCAAGCACAATCTATAAAATGAAAATGTACACAATGTACCAGAGACGAGTTGTATTCCATTGTCGATTTGGTCGATACATAACAATTGAAAATATTAATTTTATATGTACACAATGTACCCTACACCAAGTCACAGTTAAGATTTGTCGATTTCATTTTAACCACAAGTACCCTACACCATATCATGTGCCAAAAATACTGTAAGGCAGAATTATAAACAGCAAATGGTTCTAGCATTTAATTACATTACAATCACAGTACAAGTTCAAGAATTCTGTCTTGTACAGTACAAGTTCAGAAGAAAAAAAATACACTTTACAAAGCAGAACAAAACCAGGGATATGATTCATTATTTCTACAACAGCTCCAGTAAATAAAAGGCCACGTTCAATCCACTTCATAGCATAAGATAGTCTGTATGCCCAAGGATGCTACTGAATCCATCGGCTTGATCGATGTTGATCTGCGAGAAAGAAGGAAACCCATTAAAAAGGGAAATTTCATGACATCATTTGAACAGCATAAGAAAAGAAAAGAAAAAGAAAATAAAACAGCTAAAGCATAGGCATTGCGTAGGAAGAGAAAAATAGGTATGATGCATCAATCAAACAGCTAATGTACAGTGATTCTCTGATGCAAATTTCATTGTTTATGTGTATTTAAAATGGAAATCAAATCTTATACAGTTCAGAAAACCTCTGAATGAATCAACAATTCATAGCCATACCCCTACCAATTCTAGGAAGGTACAAGTTCGGTCACTGTTTGGTACCGACCAACAGTATTGAATCCAATACAAAATCTCTTCAAAAATTCACTGTTCACATGAAAATAAAATCTATAATTTCAGTTTCGAATCTCTGATCTAAATTGACTAGACATAGCCTATCCAAGATTTATCAGAACCCATTTCGAACAGATCAAAATGTATACCAAAAATCCGAACCATAATCTAAGTTTCAGATCTGAATATTGATTGAAATAACAACTCTTAACCTCTGTCATCAAACCGCAAGTATAAATACGATATCACACAGTGTGTTTTATCACCCATTCGAACAACACGATGAACCAGAGAAAGAAATCAAAGCAAATAATACTAAAATTGAGTGGAAAATTTAGCTTAAATATGAAGGAACTACGGTCTGGCTTGCTCGTGTGGTTTTGGAAAGCTCGAGTGGCTTGTGGTTCGTCTGCGAGGACCAGGGATTGATCGACGGTTGCTGAAGGGGTTGACTGAGGTCTGGACGGAGGCTTGAAGGTGGATCGTCGGGCGAGAGGGAGGATGCGACGCCATGATTTATGATGGAAGGTAAAAAGAGGAATTAGGGTTTCTTCTTTATTTCGGGTTTGAGATCAAAATTTTGAGGCAGCTACTAATGAAATGGAAAGAACGATGGTGAGGGTTTTAATATGAAGGGTGGGTCGGGTTTGAAGAGTGATGGGCCAAGGGTTCAGGTAAGGTCCGATTTTTAATTTAAAGAAAATATAGGGTTTAATTTAATTTAATTTATAAAATTGTTTATACGATATCTCGTACATACAGTATCGGATTTACGCGCGGTCAGTTGCGTTGGGACCGTGGAGACGAGTACTTCGAGATGAAGCGGGTCTAGTTCAGATCTGAAGTGACTGGAATTTTTATTCGAATTAAACGTCAATTTAATTCGACTAAAACCAGACTGTTTATCGACGATTCAAATCATGGTGAGTTAAACTCACTCAGCTCTTCCCATTTATATTTTATATAAATTGGGCTTTTATTTTGTGTGCTCCGCTTGCTAATGGCTGATTATTTACTAGTTATATAATTGGTTGACTGAACTGATGAAATTAAACCGTCGTTTAATTTTAGTGAAATACCAAATCGTTATTTTTAACGATTGGTTCCAATAAAGGTAACCTACCTTGTTGGTCACGTTTATAAAATAAACGTGTTTAATGGTTTGAATTGGTTGAATTGTTTTGTTTATTGATGGATGTTAAATGGTCGTTATTTATTATTATCATATATGAACTGATCCGATGGATTGATTGATTTGAGTATCGGTTGTTGACTGGGATTTCAATAACAGTGTAGTTTAAACCAATGGGCGGTATTGGTTGGTTATTTGGCAACACATGGCCTAGAAAATCAATCGTTTTATAGATATTGATTTACCGTTAGGCAAATCGACAGAAATGAAGTTATAAAAATTTATTTTAAACTGGATATAGATTTTTGAAATATATTATTTGAATAAAATTTTGTTTAAAGAAAATAAATATTTCTATTATTATTTAAGTTTAAACTTATTATTTATCCAAGTAAATTCTGATGATGATCAGATTTATAAGAAAAGGAATTTAACCAATTGACCAGATTTGGATAATTATTTACTTAGAAACAATCGAATGGAATTTATTTAAATTAATTTTATCAAATTTTAAGAGAAAATAAATTGGAATCGATTACCAAGATAACTTGTTTAAATTGATTAAATCGACCGTTTTAATTGAGAGTGATTATTAAATTAGTGTGTCTGAATAAATTAGTTAAATGAATATTGTTTTAATTTTAATGAAGTTTCAAAAAGGGAATTCACAATTTATGTTAGTAGATAAAGGGATTTACTACCTTTACAATAGTTAAAGATTAAGATAAGGTATTATTCTGATTTATAGTAATTTGGGAAGTGACCTTTTAATTGAATTCGTTTCAAAGGAAATCAAAGTTGAAAACTAAATCTTGTTGAATGGTGAAAGGAGTTTATAAACAGGTTTGTTTAAAACCTGAGTTTATAACAAAGTTATAAAAGAAGATTTTAAGCAGATATTATAGCTTAAATAATGTTACTTAATTATTCAAATTAAGTACAAAGGAAAATTGAGATAAAGGGTTTATTATAAACCAGGGTTATATTAATGAGTTTAAAAAGTGGTGGGTTATAAAGCAGTTACTTAATTGAGTTAAGTAAAAATGGTATATTAAAGAGATTTTCAAAGTGATGATAAGGTTTATTAAACCTTATATTGAATTAAATAGTTAAGTGAAATTTGCATTAAAATAAAATGAGATATTGGTTTTATATTATAACTCGTATCTATCCTTAGATATGAACGTTGTTGATCAAGGTCTGAGAGGTAATTAAAATACCCCAACTTGAACGACTTCAAGATTATCTGAGGAGGATATTGGTTGTAAGGGTAAATAGGAAAATGAAAATAGACAAACTGAATAGGATCTAAGATTTCCTAAGTATGAAAAGGGGAATTTGTTAAAGAAAAATCTTATGTTAAATAAGAAAGTGAGAAAACGATATTTAAAATATCGAAAGAGTTAAAGGATTGAATTTACATCAAAGGGCCAAGTGGTGCTGAGTACTGAACCGGTGAACTCACTGGATTGTCATGATTGAAAACACTGATTATTTTGATAGTTAAAACACCGACTATCAAACCTGTCCAATACGATTGTTGGTACGGGAAGACCGGGATCGAATAAATATTCGAAAACCATTCCAACCAACAAATACGAATATATAGAAGAGATCAAGCGACGATCGAGATGGAGCATGTGAAGACCATAGATCTTCATGAAGCGGAGGGACGACTTACAATCTCTGATTCGCCCCGGAGATATACTGGGGTCCTGTCGTGGTTGGAATATGTGGAATGCAAGGACTACTCGCTACTGATCCATGGGGTGATTCCTATATTGGATGCAGTAGGAGGGTACCTTCAGTTCATCCTGTTCCTAGATGACTTGTATGGACGGATGTCTGACAGAGTATTTCCAAAGGAATTACATGCGTTGATTTCTCCAAACGTACCATAGTTGATGGCGGAGAAATGGTTATTCTCTAGCCAAATAAACTAGAATATTTTTTTGGACGTCAATTAGTGTGATCTGGCGGATCTGACGATGTGGCATTCAAAGTGTATGATGACCAGATGTGTTCTGACCTCAAGCCTCATCAACCGGGAGATGACGAAAATCGGGCAAGCAGCATGGCTATGTGGGTCGCTCCCATTAGGGTGTATAATCACCTATCTAGAGAAATTTCTTTTGCTTCTTTAATCTATGTTTGATGCTGTCCCTTTTCGGGAAACGGTGGTTTGAGTCCAACCGTTGGTGATATACATTCGATACACTCAAGCGAAATGAGTGGTCGGTCATGTGAGGGCCGGGTGGCAAGACGTTCTTGTTGAACCCTGCGTATTCGTCTCTAGAGATACACGTGCGGAAGGTGGTCCCATACCTTGTCAAGTTGGAAATCCAATATCCAATAAGCGCCCGCGGTTTCCGATTGTATACTATATACGGGGAGCGTGAGATGCAAGCGTTCCCCTAGATTTTCTAATTATTTGTATCTAGACATTATCATAATATCAAATCAATATATGATTTCAAAAGATGTTTTGGGTTATCGTAAGGTAAAAACCGTCCGTGTTTATGTGTGGATCGGTCTTACGATTATCTTTTGCTTTCGAAAGGATTTTTACTTTAAAATCAAGTTGTGTGATACCTTAATGTTGTGCGAGTTTTTCTCACTCTAGTCCACCAGACTAACCCGGTGTTTTGTAAATGCTCGGGTTAGGCCGAGGTGTACAGGTTCAGGTTATCAGGTACTGAGAAGTCCAGAGACGAGCTGAAGATGTTCAGACGATTGATATTCCGTTGTGTGATTATATATATATGAGGACAGATTATCAAAACTGTCCAGATGTGTGTTGTACTCTGATATTGTAAGTATTTTCAAAAGCTCTCAATAAAAATTATTTATGTATTATGTTTTGTTCCGTTGCGATGTGAGACTCTGTGTTGGTTCTTCTTCTTCTTCTATTCTAATATTTCTTTCTTTCTTATCTCACCCTATAATTTCTTTCTAAATGCTCCAGTGTTTTTCGGTGCTTGGAGGATCGGCATGAGTTACGGTAAAGGTATTTATGTCGATTTTCGAGCCGAAAATCCTGGGTCGTTACAGTGGTATCAGAGCTGGTTGCTTAATTGGTACGGATGATAGGGGGTTCTCGCTTCGCATTTGGTGGCGAACGGGAGACTCTTACCTCTACATCTCCCGATAATGTGGGTTGGTCGAGTCGAGAGGCTGGCCGTAAAAGCAGTTCCGAGGTATCTCTGTAAGCCACGGTGGGAGGTTAGCCCACTGCCTCTGGGTCGTTACAGTGGTATCGGAGCTGTTGGTTGAGTAGTAACCTTGGCTATGTGACGTAACTCAATAGAGATGGGGTTAGTAACACCCTAGATTGAGTTTGAGTGTATATATGAGAGCGTATTTGTAAATTTTATTTATGTTTTGTATTGTGTTTGTTGATCGGTTCAAGTGTTGAAAAGCATAGAACTGGCAATGGATACAGTATTGTTTTGAAAAGAGGGTAGATGAAATAATTTTACCCAAGATATATTTTTATATAGGAAAAGGTAATTATTTTCTATATTAATTTTGGGTGTTTGTTTGTATGTTCTGATTGATTTGTTTCGAAATCAAATTTGAGTTTTGAAATAAAATTGAATTGATTAGAAACTCAATTCGTCGATTGAATCAGATATGGAAGTGGAACTAAACCTAGTTATGTAAAATCAAGTTAAGAATGAATTCAATTTGAGCGAACTTGAATGAATTGGGATTTGAAAATTTATTGGATAAATAAATTGGGATTCAAATAAAGTAGGTTGCCATTTGGATTTTGAATTTTCGACAAAGTTGAGGCCCGGAGTTGCAGTTGTAGTCGTACCGATCGAGCCATGCAGAAGTGGTGCTGGCAAAAATTTTAGAATTTTTTTTTTAGAGTTCGAATTTATTTTGAATTTAATTCAACTGTAATGATTTTAAAAATAATAAGGTTCAGAATATTCTTCTTACTTTGCAATTTCGAGGACGAAATTATTCTAAGGGGGAAAGAATGTAACGTCCCGGATTTTTCGGCCATTTAAATATAATATTTAGATCAGTTTATATATTATATTTGAAATATAATAGATTTTTAATCAAATTTATTTTATTTAAAAAGAGTTCGAATATATATAATTATATATTAATTAAAACGAGCTCGAAAACGACGCGGTAGTTCGTAATTTTCGATTTGAACTTTAACTGGATATACAGAATCCAATATAAGTCGGATTTCTGTGAAACGAGACACGTTTGAACCAATTCGATTATATTTTTCCACTAAAAGAGAAAAATCGAAATTTCAGCTTATAGATTTTAAGTTACATCCAATTCAATTTTTGAAATAGTCGCTATGGAATTCGTTAAATTATAACGATTTATTTATAAATTTTAAACGATTTTTATATAACTGAAATATCGTTTAAATCTAGAATTTTAAGTGCTGGGTTCTAAATTCTGTATTGGTTAAAATTTAAGCTAATCAACTTGATAAAAACAATGCTTTGTTTTCTATTTACCCTACATGGAATATGATAATTATTAGATTTACAAAATGTTTTTGATAAATAAAGATTTTGCCTTATTTCCTTTGTTCACTGGCTTTAGTGTGCTAAATTAAAACAATGGTCTAAATGCTAATATGAATTCACAAACCCCTTTCTCTAAAAAGTTGGCAACGCAGCAGAAAAATAAATTAACCAAAACAATAAAATAAAAGTGTACAACCTTAGCAAATAAAACCAATCCATGTTTGAATACAACTGTCAATTTCGAAATATAACAGTTGGAAATGTTATAGATTTAGTGCTTGGTAATGTGATTTCATTTTGTCTAATATATAATCATGGATTTGTCACTTGGTGTAGGTAATCCAAGCACAATCTATAAAATGAAAATGTACACAATGTACCAGAGACGAGTTGTATTCCATTGTCGATTTGGTCGCTACATAACAATTGAAAATATTAACTTTATATGTACACAATGTACCCTACACCAAATCACAGTTAAGATTTGTCGATTTCATTTTAACCACAAGTACCCTACACCATATCATGTGCCAAAAATACTGTAAGGTAGAATTATAAACAGCAAATTGTTCTAGCATTTAATTACATTACAATCACAGTACAAGTTCAAGAATTCTATCTTGTACAGTACAAGTTCAGAAAAAAATATACACTTTACAAAGCAGAACAAAACCAGGGATATGATTCATTATTTCTACAACAGCTCCAGTAAATAAAAGGCCACGTTCAATCCACTTCATAGCATAAGATAGTCTGTATGCCCAAGGATGCTACTGAATCCATCGGCTTGATCGATGTTGATATGCGAGAAAGAAGAAAACCCATTAAAAAGGGAAATTTCATGACATCATTTGAACAGCATAATAAAAGAAAAGAAAAAGAAAATAAAACAGCTAAAGCATAGGCATTGCGTAGGAAGAGAACAATAGGTATGATGCATCAATCAAACAGCTAATGTACAGTGATTCTCTGATGCAAATTTCATTGTTTATGTGTATTCAAAATGGAAATCAAATCTTATACAGTTCAGAAAACCTCTGAATGAATCAACAATTCATAGCCACACCCCTGCCTACAGTATTGAATCCAATACGAAATCTCTTCAAAAATTCACTGTTCACATGAAAATAAAATCTATAATTTTAGTTTCGAATCTCTGATCTAAATTGACTAGACATAGCCTATCCAAGATTTATCAGAACCCATTTCGAACAGAACAAAATGTATACCAAAAATCCGAACCATAGTCTAAGTTTCAGATCTGAATATTGATTGAAATAACAACTCTTAACCTCTGTCATCAAACCGCAAGTATAAATACGATATCACACAGTGTGTTTTATCACCCATTCGAACAACACGATGAACCAGAGAAAGAAATCAAAGCAAATAATACTAAAATTGAGTGGAAAACTTAGCTTAAATACGAAGGAACTCCGGTCTGGCTTGCTCGTGTGGTTCTGGAAAGCTCGAGTGGCTTGTGGTTCGTCTGCGAGGACAAGGGATTGATCGACGGTTGCTGAAGGGGTTGACTGAGGTCTGGACGGAGGCTTGAAGGTGGATCGCCGGGCGAGAGGGAGGATGCGACGCCATGATTTACGATGGAAGGTGAAAAGAGGAATTAGGGTTTCTTCTTTATTTCGGGTTTGAGATCAAAATTTTGAGGCGGCTACTAATGAAATGGAAAGAACGATGGTGAGGGTTTTAATATGAAGGGCGGGCCGGGTTTGAAAAGTGATGGGCCAAGGGTTAAGGTAAGGTCCGATTTTTAATTCAAAGAAAATTTAGGGTTTAATTTAATTTAATTTATAAAATTGTTTATACGATATCTCGTACATACAGTATCGGATTTACGCGTTGTCAGTTGCGTTGGGACCGTGGAGACGAGTACTTCGAGATGGAGCGGGTCTAGTCCGGATCTGAAGTGACTGGAATTTTTATTCGAATTAAACGTCAGTTTAATTCGACTAAAACCAGACTGTTTATCGACAGATTCAAATCAAGGTGAGTTAAAGTCTCTCAGCTCTTCCCATTTATATTTTATATAAATTGGGCTTTTATTTTGTGTGCTCCGCTTGCTGATGGTTGATTATTTGCTAGTTATATAATTGGTTGACTGAACTGATGAAATTAAACCGTCGTTTAATTTCAGTGAAATACCAAATCGTTATTTTTAACGATTGGTTCCAATAAAGGTAACCTGCCTTGTTGGTCACGTTTATAAAATAAACGTGTTTAATGGTTTGAATTGGTTGAATTGTTTTGTTTATTGATGGATGTTAAATGGTCGTTATTTATTATTATCATATATGAACTGATCCGATGGATTGATTGATTTGAGTATCGGTTGTTGACTGGGATTTCAATACCTGTGTAGTTTAAACCAATGGGCGACATGGCCTAGAAAATCAATTGTTTTATAGATATTGATTTACCGTTAGGCAAATCGACAGAAATGAAGTTATAAAAAATTATTTTAAACTGGATATGGATTTTTGAAATATATTATTTGAATAAAAGTTTGTTTAAAGAAAATAAATATTTCTATTATTATTTAAGTTTAAACTTATTATTTATCCAAGTAAATTCTGATGATGATCAGATTTATAAGAAAAGGAATTTAACCAATTGACCATATTTGGATAATTATTTACTTAGAAACAATCGAATGGAATTTATTTAAATTAATTTTATCAAATTTTAAGAGAAAATAAATTGTAATCGATTACCAAGATAACTTGTTTAAATTGATTAAATCGACCGTTTTAATTGAGAGTGATTATTAAATTAGTGTGTCTGAATAAATTAGTTAAATGAATATTGTTTTAATTTTAATGAAGTTTCAAAAAGGGAATTCACTATTTATGTTAGTAGATAAAGGGATTTACTGCCTTAACAATAGTTAAAGATTAAGATAAGGTATTATTCTGATTTATAGTAATTTGGGAAGTAACCTTTTAATTGAATCCGTTTCAAAGGAAATCAAAGTTGAAAACTAAATCTTGTTGAATGGTGAAAGGAGTTTATGAACAGGTTTGTTTAAAACCTGAGTTTATAACAAAGTTATAAAAGAAGATTTTAAGCAGATATTATAGCTTAAATAATGTTACTTAATTATTCAAATTAAGTACAAAGGAAAATTGAGATAAAGGGTTTATTATAAACCAGGGTTATATTAATGAGTTTAAAAAGTGGTGGGTTATAAAGCAGTTACTTAATTGAGTTAAGTAAAAATGGTATATTAAAGAGATTTTCAAAGTGATGATAAGGTTTATTAAACCTTATATTGAATTAAATAGTTAAGTGAAATTTGCGTTAAAATTAAATGAGATATTGGTTTTATATTATAACTCGTATCTATCCTTAGATATGAACGTTGTTGATCAAGGTCTGAGAGGTAATTAAAATACCCCAACTTGAACGACTTCAGGATTATCTGAGGAGGATATTGGTTGTAAGGGTAAATAGGAAAATAAAAATAGACAAACTGAATAGGATCTAAGATTTCCTAAGTATGAAAAGGGGAATTTGTTAAAGAAAAATCTTATGTTAAATAAGAAAGTGAGAAAACGATATTTAAAATATCGAAAGAGTTAAAGGATTGAATTTACATCAAAGGGCCAAGTGGTGCTGAGTACTGAACCGGTGAACTCACTGGATTGTCATGATTGAAAACACTGATTATTTTGATAGTTAAAACACCGACTATCAAACCTGTCCAATACGATTGTTGGTACGGGAAGACCGGGATCGAATAAATATTCGACAACCATTCCAACCAACAAATACGAATATATAGAAGAGATCAAGCGACGATCGAGATGAAGCATGTGAAGACCATAGATCTTCATGAAGCTGAGGGACCACTTACAATCTCTGATTCACCCCGGAGATATACTGGGGTCCTGTCGTAGTTGGAATCTGTGGAATGCAAGGACTACTCGCTACTGATCCATGGGGTGATTCCTATATTGGATGCAGTAGGAGGGTACCTTCGGTTCATCCTGTTCCTGGATGACTTGTATGGACGGATGTCTGATAGAGTATTTCCAAAGGAATTACATGCGTTGATTTCTCCAAACGTACCATAGTTGATGGCGGAGAAATGGTTATTCTCTAGTCAAATAAACTAGAATATTTTTGTGGACGTCAATCAGTGTGATCTGGCGGATCTGACGATGTGGCATTCAAAGTGTATGATGACCAGATGTGTTCTGACCTCAAGCCTCATCAACCGGGAGATGACGAAAATCGGGCAGGCAGCATGGCTATGTGGGTCGCTCCCATTAGGGTGTATAATCACCTATCTTGAGAAATTCCTTTTGCTTCTTTAATCTATGTTCGATGCTGTCCCTTTTCGGGAAACGGTGGTTTGAGTCCAACCGTTGGTGATATACATTCGATACACTCAAGCGAAATGAGTGGTCGGTCATGTGAGGGCCGGGTGGCAAGACGTTCTTGTTGAACCCTGCGTATTCATCTCTAGAGATACACGTGCGGAAGGTGGTCCAATACCTTGTCAAGTTGGAAATCCAATATCCAATAAGCGCCCGCGGTTTCTGATTGTATACTATATACGGGGAGCGTGAGATGCAAGCGTTCCCCTAGATTTGCTAATTATTTGTATCTAGACATTATCATAATATCAGATCAATCTATGATTTCAAAAGATGTTTTGGGTTATCGTAAGGTAAAAACCGTCCGTGTTTATGTGTGGATCGGTCTTACGATTATCTTTTTCTTTCGAAAGGATTTTAACTTTAAAATCAAGTAGTGTGATACCTTAATGTTGTGCGAGTTTTTCTCACTCTGGTCCACCAGACTGACCCGGTGTTTTGTAAATGCTCGGGTTAGGCCGAGGTGTACAGGTTCAGGTTATCAGGTACTGAGAAGTCCAGAGATGAGCTGAAGATGTTCAGACGAATGATATTCCGCTGTGTGATTATATATATATATGAGGACAGATTATCAAAACTGTCCAGATGTGTGTTGTACTCTGATATTGTAAGTATTTTCAAAAGCTCTCAATAAAAATTATTTCTGTATTATGTTTTGTTCCGCTGCGATGTGAGACTCTGTGTTGGTTCTTCTTCTTCTTCTATTCTAATATTTCTTTCTTTCTTATCTCACCCTCTAATTTCTTTCTAAATGCTCCAGTGTTTTTCGGTGCTTGGAGGATCGGCACGAGTTACGGTAAAGGTATTTATGTCGATTTTCGAGCCGAAAATCCTGGGTCGTTACAAATCCAATCTGTCTGTTTTTATTTGAATTATTATAATTTCATGTGTGATGTGTCATGTCAGAAATATTCAAAGTGATTTGTAAATAGTGGAGTTATAAATGATTATATATAGAACAGTACGATAACAAACACATTTAAAATAATATTTATTTGGTTGGTATTATCAAACAAAAATCATATAATTGTGTATACAACACTATTATATACAATAATCTCCCCCTTTTGATGATGACAAACAAATAAAAGATTTTGAATTTGTTTGAAAGTGAAATATATTACTCCCCCTGTTTGTAAACTCCCCCTACAACTGAACTCCCCCTATATATGTGGAAAATATGACGATGAAATCCGATTGACCATTCTCCCTCTGGATATTTAATTTCCAATATTAAAATATTTTTGAATTAAATACTCATCAATCTAAATCTTGACCATTCTCCCCCTTTTGTTATCATCAAAAGGATAATAGAAATCGAAACAGTGATGAATATTGACTATAAATATAAATTCAAATTAAGAGAGAGAATATATATCGTAAAACCCATTTAATCAAACAAAAATCACAATAATCTTTAAATCAGAAGCAAAATTTCACTTTCATAATGAATGGATTTACGCTGGATTTTATAGAATGAGGAGAGTTCAATAAAAATTGAATATTTGAATATGAATTTTAAGGATTTTAAATATGCTCAAAAATATGTTAAGCACTTTCTAACCACGCATAGCCCAAAGGTCTTTTAAATGGGGTTAGTAGTAACTTAACTTTATCCTCTCTAATGAGTTCCATCCATGCACAGCCCAAAGGTCTTTTAAGTGAGAATGGAAGCACATAGAGATTAAGGCAATTCACCCATGCATAACCGCGAGGACTTTTAAATGGGAGTGAATACCAAGGATAAATTATTTATTTATTTATTTATTATTTTTATTTCAAGAATAATTAGAACTCCCCAAATTAAATAAAACCATGATGAATGACAGAAATATGGTAGATATAGAAGATGGTCGTGAAATAAGCTCTAATTCAAAGATATTATAAAATATGTCCAATCATCATGAGATTTAAAATAACATCTCCTCTAGTTATGAATTATACCATAGTCATAACCCATCACAAATTCATAAATCTATTAATATTTTGATGAGTCACAAAACGGTTCGAATTAATCAATAATTTCATTTTTTTGAATAAATAATTTTAAAATTGAAAATATCAATTTCAAGAGGAATTTTTGAAAATATCAATGCAAGTTTGAAAATCAGTTTCAAAAATCAATCAGTAGAATATGAAATTATCTAATTTTTCTAATGCTGATTGTTCCTAGACAATTTTGAAACAACTTATATATTTAATTCAAATTGTTTATGGAATTTTAAAGATATTTAATTACTGATTTTTCAACTCATCGTCCAATCACCAAATCAAATCAATTTCCTTATCAGAGCAGCACAAGATCATTTTCAAAGCAAGAATCATGAGTGAAATTTTCAGAGAATTTTTTAGACAAACACAAGAAACATTCAGCGATCAAATCTAAGATAATTATTTGGGATCACAAAAAAATCAAAATTTTCATAATCTAGGAAATTCAACAATTTCTAATGAATGATTTCAAAATCAGCCAGGTAAAAAATAAAGAAAATAAAAGAAATAAAAACTAAAAAAAGGAAAATAAACTAAAAGGAATTAAAATAAAAGTATGATTTTAGAGATCATACCTGACTCACCATAATCAATGTGATCCAATAAATCTCCAACTCTAATTCTATGGCTAAGAACTCCAAATAATTTGATATATGAATCAATTTGAATTTTGTCTCACTTAAGCACAGTTGTTCCTTAGCCTCCCACAGTAGCTAAATGTTTATATGATCGAGTGGTCTAACAAAAGTTGTTTTACCACTCTTGTAATAACCCGGAAATGCGAGCCAGTTTAAAATTTTTATTTTGGCAATTTTAGCGAATTTTGAATATTTAAAATAGATTATTTTAAACAAATTCGATGAAAAATTTATTTTGAATATAATTCGAACGTATATATTTACATACGTCATCGTTAGAATATAATTATTATATATAATTATAAAAGGAATTGAAAATGGCGCGGTAGTTCGATAATTCTATTTCAAACTTTCAATTGAATGTACCGGGTGCAAAACAATCCGTGTTTTAGCGAAACCAAAAATATTAGAATCTAGTTGAAAATATCTTTCCAACGAATCTGAAAAATCGAAATTTCATAGCGGGAATCAAAAGTTATGCCCAGTTGAAAATTCAGAATAGTCGCTATGTAAATTATACATGGCCCAAAAAGTCAAATTTTGCATACGGATGACTTTGGACTCGAAACCACTTCCATTGGTTTCAAAATGCCGTTTAGAACTCCGAAAAGTATAAGCTTCGATATATTCCGATATCCGGAATGGTGGCTATGGGCTGGAGTTGTTCGGTTAACAATACATAGCCCTTAAAAAGTGAAATTTTGCATACGAGCTCAGAATTCGACGAGATAAATTTTTATGGATTCATAATGACAAATTATTGTTATGTTCCAAAGGGCGCGTCGAACGGAGTCAGTATGTGGTCGTGCGAGCTAAAACAGTTCAGAGTAAAACATGTAGTCATTTTACAAAGGAACATTATTGATACGACCTCGGAATTCGATTTCGTTTTTTTTGGGATTCGTATCGTCAAATAATGGTTAAATCCAAGAGAGCATGATTTTTAGAGTTAGTGTGTGAGCGTGCGAGAGGAAAAGGTGCGCCAAAATCGCGTTTTTGAGCAATATCTGAGCATATTCGTGAATTTTAACGAACGGTCAGACGAACTCGGAATTCGACGAAACTTGTTTCGTTGGACTCGTCTTCACGTCTACTATCTCGTGTCCGAAATCCGCGGCAATCGGAGATCGTCGGCATTCAGATGATTGACGGAAAACGGGCATATAAACCACTTCTCTTCCAAAACACTTCATAATTTTTCACCTTCCTCTTCCTCCTCCTTTCTTCAAAAATGGGGACATCCCCAAATCCCTTCAGCCCCCCCCCCCTCCTCCCCGCTGACCGGCGGCCTCCCCTCCCTCTGGCGCCCCACCACCTCCTCCTCCTCTCTCCTCCCCTTCCTCCTTCTCTCTCTCCTTTTCTACAAACCCATGAACCCATTCCACCCCAAATCACCACCACCCGCCTACGTGGACCCCACCGCCGCACCTCAGCCCCTCCCCCACGTCAGTCAGGCCGGCGCCCCCCCCTCAGCACCACCCAACTCCGGCCGTGGGCCCCGCTACGCTCAAAAACTCATTTTCACCAAAATCCCCGTTTTGCACAAAACACCCCGGACTGTTTTGGCCTATATCTCTCAAACGGTGCGTTTTTGGCCAAAGTCCCTCTAAACCAAAGTTGTAGAGCACGAAATTATCTTCAATTTGGCTATACGGAATTCATATTTTGGAGTTCGGAGCTGCTCGGAAAACGCGTTCAAAGTCTGCTGTCTGAAAGCGGTAAAATTCGTGTACTTTCGCGAATTCTGGCGAATTGGAGCATTTTCGGCAAAAAGACCCTTAGGCGAAAGTTGTCCGGAATGGCGCGTTTAAGCTAGAAAAAAAGTTGGTGTGAAGATTGAAGCTCGTTTGCAAATTCTAGGACCCGAACAGCGAATCCGGGCGTTAGAAAAATGCGAGTTTTCTCCGCTTTAAAGCTTCTATGGTTTTTGACGAATGAAGTAGAATAAAAATATGATTTTTATATTATAGGAAGAATAAAAATATGATTTTTATATAGTAGAGATAATAAAAATATGATTTTTATATTATATAGATAGTAAAGATTTGATCTTTACTATATGAACAGCGGTGTAAAAATAGAATTTTTATCTATATAGTAGCGATGTGAAAATAGAATTTTATCTATGTAGTCGTAGTATAAAAATATAATTTTTTATATACATAGCAAGAATATAAAATTGTGATTTTTATATATGTAGTGGCTACGGGCAACGAAAGTGACAAAAGGCAAGAACGACAAGATTTTCTACATAAGAAGAGTCGTGGAATTGGGATAGCTTTGGTGAGAACTTCTCACTCTAAATTCTCTTTTTCTAGTTATATATATACTAGGATGCAGACGGTGTTTAGTAGCACCCGACACCATTGTCCACAGACCATGGACTTTTTTGTTTGGTTGTGTAGTTGGTTAGATTATTTGATTTGAATTTGATTGTTTGGTGAAATGGAATGGATTTGATTGATATGTGTATGGCGTGGGCCATTATTAGACCGGGGATAAGGCTAGGCCTCGTCCCGTTTCTAGTATCGTGCCGTTATGCCGCCGATTTTTTTTAAAATAAGTTAGAAAAATAAATATATCATTTTATTTAATAAATGAACCGAATAGAATATTCATAGGTTAAGTAAAATAATTTGGTCGTTAAAAATATAATTTTTAACGTGAATGGGAAATAAATATTCATTTACAAACCGGACGGTTTGTTTATGTACACCTATTTGAAGGACATTGATTGGGACGATAAATTTTACACATCGCCCAACTGCACAAATAAAATCTGTGTTTGATTGTTTGAAACCCCTCACGGGTATTGGGATAAAATACGGCATACACTAATCCCAATAATTAGTTGTATGTCGATCGATTGATTGACAGGCTGTTGTAAGTGTTAGATATCTATATTTGATGTTTATACTATGTAGTGCACTTTGGATGATGGTTGATTATTTATCGTTGATATTATATACATGTGTTGTATGGAGTCCATATAATTAACTTTATATGGTAATTGATTGGGCCTCATTCCAATTTAGAAGATAAAGAATATTATAAAATAAAGGTTCATGTGTTGACAGTACTCATCCTTTGAGATTAGTCATGTGTTGAACGAAATATTTTAACAATAAAATTTACATCTTTATCATTATAAAATAAAGGTTCATGTGTTGACAGTACTCATCCGTTGAGATTAGTCATGTGTTGAACGAAATATTTTAACAATAAAATTTACATCTTTATCATTATAAAATAAAGGTTCATGTGTTGTCAGTACTCATCCATTGAGATTAGTCATGTGTTGAACGAAATATTTTAACAATAAAATTTACATTTTTATCATTATAAAATAAAGGTTCATGTGTTGACCGTACTCATTCGTTGAGATTAGTCATGTGTTGAACGGAATATTTTAACAACAAAATTTACATCTTTATCATATATGAAATTAGAAATTAACTGGAAAATAGATGAGATGAGTGGTCTCCTGGATATTGATCTGATGTTGGTTTCGGCCTTCGGGGTTAATATTTAGGGAATCGTTCTCTTACTAATTTACGGTTGGAGTCTGATTTGAAATCAAACGATAGATACCATAATTTTTATAAAATATATTAAATAACAAAAATAATCACACGTGGACAGTACTCATTCGTTGAGATTAGTCATGTGTTGACAAAAATACAGATTCACGTATTGAATAGGATAAATATTCATTTGTTGAATAGAATAACGGAATTATTGAAATATATAAAGCCGTATTGATTAGAGATGCGCTATTTTGACGCGAACAATATTTATATCGATTATATTCGTTTTTATAATTGAATTGAATCGAATAGAAAACTATTTGAATTGAATCGAATAGAAAACGAATTTGAATTTAATTGAATAGAAAACGAATTTGAATTTAATTGAATAGAAAACGAATTTGAATTTAATTGAATAGAAAACGAATTTGAATTGAATTGAATAGAAAACGAATTTGAATTGAATTGAATAGAAAACGAATTCGAATTGAATTGAATATAAAACGAATTCGAATTGAATTGAAAACGAATTGGAATAGAATAAAAATCGATTTGAAATGAATTCAAATTGAATTGAAATTTGAATTGAATTGAAATGAATTTTAAAACGAATTTATAAGGAAAAAATCAATTTTGATTTGAATTGGAAATGGAAGTTGAAATTGTTTTTGAAACGAATTTAAAACTATTTATAAAATTCGTTTTAAATAGAAATCGACGAAATATATATTATATATATAATATAATGGCCTGAATAGAACGCGCCGCGCCGCGGAAGTTCGTGAATTTCGACCATTGACTTCGAACGGACATTACGGGAGATCCGACCGTCGGATTCTCCTAAAACCGGAACCGTTGGGTTCGTATCGAAAAGAGCTTTCTAACGAATATTAGAAATTTGAAATCTAACGTTTGGATTTGGAGATACGTCCAAACCAAATTTGGAAAAGGTCGCTGTAAGTGCAGTTCGATGGGCGTTGATGGAAATCGACTGTATGGGCCTTGATAAAATTATTAAAAATAGTAATAATTTGTGTAAAATCATAATAAATGATTTGGGAAGAGCTGGGATGAAAAATCCCACATTTGTAAAGATAAAAATAGATTTTTATCGAAATGAACTAGTTTTGAACTAAAATTAAAACCCATTTATTTTTAAATAAATAAATTGGATTTGAAATGGGTTTTAAATAGAATTGATTAGTGGGTTTATCGTGAACAGTGTTTTAAATAACACTTGTTCTTTAACCCGATAATAAATAGAATGTGATTTGGGTTTATCGTGAACTTTGTTTTAAATGACATTAGTTCTTTAACCCAGTAAAAGGAGTTTTAATGAATCTGCAATTAGATTGAAATGTGAATTGATAATCTAAATTATCAAATTGGAAAATGAGCGAGAATGGAGTATCACCAGTTTTGCTCCAGGCGATAGTCAAATCTTTAATTAGATTTGAACGTGAAATGGTAATTAATTTTACCGATAACACCGTGGTGTTAGATATGGAGTATTACCAGTTTTGCTTCATGGGATGAATAGGTTGGGACTGGGAAATGAAATAAATAATTACTTCGGTGTGATTCGCTAATCTCGACTAGTTTGGAAAACCATAATTTGGTTTGAAATGACATCCAAAGGAAGATTAAAGAATAAATTTAAAGAATTTATCTTGGATAAAATAAATGGGAACCTTTCCCTAAGAATAGAAAATTTAGAAACTAGTTGTAGGTTAGTTAAGAAGAATGGTTTCCTGGGTATTGATCTGATGTTGGTTTCGGCCTTCGGGGTTAACATTTGGGGAATTGCTCTCTTACTGATTTACGGTTAGTGACTAATGAATTGGAATGAGGCGTATGTTGTGTTTGTGTAACATTTGTTTTTAATATACGCGGGTTGTTCGGAAAGGCCGGGTTTATACCCATTCTGAATAACCGATTCAACAATAAGTCGAAGATGACGACGGTGGTCGAAGACCGGAAGTCTTCACATCGTTTGGACAATTACTGATGATCCTGATTGGGCTGTACACCTAAGAGGATGGAAATAGTTGGTGGTCATCCAGACGTACTTGGAGATCGATGGATATGCGAGGAAAGTGCCTCCGGTTTCGTTCAGACCCAGAACGAACTTGTAAATGGATTGTGTTATGACATTGGATTTTATTCTATGTTGATTGATTTCTGTTAAATATATATCTGTTTGGCGGCGGAGAATTTATTCTCTTGCTTAACGCCCTTCTCTGAGACATACGAGCTTAGAGGTTATATATCGATAGATATTAATCGCATGGCATGAATTGCCTGTGTGGCACGCTGAGTTGCATGGATCAAGGCTTCTGTTGAAAAGCAAAGTCTTGTGGTTGATGATCAAAGCACGGCCTACGTGGCATAGCTTTGTGTATAACGTGGATTCGCGAGCCTCACACCTCGGTATGAGTCAAAAACGGGATACGGACCGTTGGGAGAACACGACGTTTCTTTCTAGCTTTGGTGGTGTCAGTGACTTACCAGCCCTGACATTTATATACTTTTCACCTTTGTGGTTGTTGGAATGAGGCGCCTCGATTTTAGGTCTGTAAGGACCAGGAAACGTCTATTCAGGAATTGCCAATCCTCAAACGTAAGAGAGGACCGGCCCAACCGATCCAAGTGGCTGCCCAGAGTGTGTAGTCCTGAGCATTTGCTAGAGTGTCTCAAAGCGGAGAGGAGCTTGCCCCTTGCCTCGACTCATGACGGAAATCCAATTTCCAATACGAGATATTTCGGTTTTATTTGTAGAGCCTAGTTTGGCGACATGATATATGGTACCCATGCCGCCTAGGATTGATATTTATGATTGAAATTGTTTTGACACTATACACTTATAATAGTATCAAATGATTTGTTTTATAACGTACCAATCATGTTTGGCTATTATAAGGGAAAACCCTATCCTCCGGCTTGCGTTGCATTGTGTGATGGGACCTGGGTATTATAATAGCTTCATTTTTCGAAAAAGCATTGCGCTGTTTATTCTATGCACTGGTATTCTTGGGAGGAAACCCGTTCCGTGTTATACGGCGTGGTCCCTTGAATTACTCTCTTCTAAAGTAAAGTGTTAAATAACTGTTTTAGTTCTCACACCAGTCACATGACTGACCTGGAGTTTATTGTTTTAACCTAAACTCTGGGTGCCCCTATTTTCTACACGGACAACTAGTAGTTTTGGTTTTGCAGATTTATATTCAGAGGATCCTGGTTTACAGCTGGAATGATATCCGGAAAGCTCTGTATCAGTATATCACCTTCAGTTGTGCTTGTATTATTTTCCGCTGCTATGTAATTTATTGTAATCTCTGATATTTATCGAATGTAATTTATTCAATTATACTCTGTATATTCTTGTATCTGATGGAATTGTTGTAATAAACAATGAAATGTTCTTCCGTTTGCGTTCATTTGTGTGTTGTTCTCAAAGTATCCGCTCTTTCCTTCACGGGGAAGTAACGGGTCCTTACAGTTGGTATCAGAGCTTTGGTTTACAGAGCTCGAGAACAAGACACATTAGAACCATACGAAAGAATTCATCAGATATTGGATTAGTAATATCCAATTAGAATGACTCGTTAGAGATAGGATCAGTAGTATCCTAGAACGAGTGTGAAGAGTATATTTTTCAAATGAAAACAATATTGTTTTGAAATTTAAATCACTTTATACGTATTTGAATATTTATTTATTTTGAATTTGGACAATCGAGTATATATAGATTTCGCGTATACGCGTCATGAACGTATAGTCGAAGTTTTAATATACTGGATAGATATAGAATCACATTCTAGTCGCCCGGAGATGGTACTGATAATTGTCATGACATCATCAGTATTTATGTTCGTGTTTCGAAGGTGTGATTTCTATATATTTTCATTTAGACTGGTGTGAGAACCAAAACTAATATAGCTTGAAATGTTGTGAATTGACATCAAAAACATGATTTTTGTATATGTATCAAAATTATGAATTTGAAAATCTAATTCACTAATGGATTGATGTTCGTGTTGTTTGTTTATTTGTTTGATAATTTTTAGCCATTATGCCTAATTGTACCAAATATTGAACTGTATTGAAAATTGGTTGCATTTGCTTGCAAATACATGTACTCACATTGAACAGGTCATAGCAAGGAGGCTAGAGCAGAGAATAAAATTTGTTTGCCCGACAAATAGGTACATGTTTACTATAATTTACTGTTTTGTTTGGGTGATGATGATTTTATGAGCCGATTGGCTAGCCGCTTGGGTTTTCTTTTTCTTTTTGAGATCAGAGGGCCTATATGGCAATTTCGGGATTTTCCCGTGGCTCCCGGTGCAGGGCAGGTTATGGCGAAATTTTTTGAAAATTTAGGGTGTTAGCCAAATTTTTGAAAATTTGAAAATTCTCAGAAACTGAAAAGTTGGAGAATGGAAGCCAGATCGAACGTAGAGCTGATTAATCAAACCACTTTCGGCTTCGATCCTTTTCGGGGATGAAAAGTTTTAAGTGGGGGAGATTGTAATAACCCGGAAATGCGAGCCAGTTTAAAATTTTTATTTTGGCAATTTTAGCAAATTTTGAATATTTAAAATAGATTATTTTAAATAAATTCGATGAAAAATTTATTTTGAATATAATTCGAACGTATATATTTACATACGTCGTCGTTAGAATATAATTATTATATATAATTATAAAAGGAATTGAAAATGGCGCGGTAGTTCGATAATTCGATTTCAAACTTCAATTGAATGTACCGGGTGCAAAACAATCCAGATTTTAGTGAAACCAAAAATATTAGAATCTAGTTGAAAATATATTTCCAACGAATCTGAAAAATCGAAATTTCATAGCGGGAATCAAAAGTTATGCCCAGTTGAAAATTCAGAATAGTCGCTATGTAAATTATACATGGCCCAAAAAGTCAAATTTTGCATACGGATAACTTTGGACTCGAAACCACTTCCATTGAGTTCAAAATGCCATTTAGAACTCCGAAAAGTATAAGCTTCAACATATTCCGATATCCGGAATGGTGGCTATGGGCTGGAGTTGTTCGGTTAACAATACATAGCCCTTAAAAATGGAAATTTTGCATACGAGCTCAGAATTCGACGAGATAAATTTTTATGGATTCATAATGACAAATTATTGTTATATTCCAAAGGGCGCGTCGAACGGAGTCAGTATGTGGTCGTGCGAGCTAAAACAGTTCAGAGTAAAACATGTAGTCATTTTACAAAGGAACATTATTGATACGACCTCGGAATTCGATTTCATTTTTTTTTTGGATTCGTATCGTCAAATAATGGTTAAATCCAAGAGGGCATGATTTTTAGAGTTAGTGTGTGAGCGTGCGAGAGGAAAAGGTGCGCCAAAATCGCGTTTTTGAGCAATATCTAAGCATATTCGTGAATTTTAACGAACGGTCAAACGAACTCGGAATTTGACGAAACTTTTTCGTTGGACTCGTCTTCACGTCTACTATCTCGTGTCCGAAATCCGCGACAATCGGAGATCGTCGGCATTCGGACGATTGACGGAAAACGGGCATATAAACCACTTCTCTTCCAAAACACTTCATAATTTTTCACCTTCCTCTTCCTCCTCCTTTCTTCAAAAATGGGGACATCCCCAAATCCCTTCAGCCCCCCCCCCTCCTCCCCGCTGACCGGCGGCCTCCCCTCCCTCCGGCGCCCCACCACCTCCTCCTCCTCTCTCCTCCCCTTCCTCCTTCTCTCTCTCCTTTTCTACAAACCCATGAACCCATTCCACCCCAAATCACCACCACCCGCCTCCGTGGACCCCGTCGCCGCACCTCAGCCCCTCCCCAACGTCAGTCAGGCCGGCGCCCCCCCCCCCCTCAGCACCACCCAACTCCGGCCGTGGGCCCCGCTACGCTCAAAAACTCATTTTCACCAAAATCCCCGTTTTGCACAAAACACCCCGGACTGTTTTGGCCTATATCTCTCAAACGGTGCGTTTTTTGGTCAAAGTCCCTCTAAACCAAAGTTGTAGAGCACGAAATTATCTTCAATTTGGCTATACGGAATTCATATTTTGGAGTTCGGAGCTGCTCGGAAAACGCGTACAAAGTCTGCTGTCTGAAAGCGGTAAAATTCGTGTACTTTCGCGAATTCTGGCGAATTGGAGCATTTTCGGCAAAAAGACCCTTAGGCGAAAGTTGTCCGGAATGGTGTGTTTAAGCTAGAAAAAAAGATGGTGTGAAGATTGAAGCTCGTTTGCAAATTCTAGGACCCGAACAGCGAATCCGGACGTTAGAAAAATGTGAGTTTTCTCCGCTTTAAAGCTTCTATGGTTTTTGACGAATGAAGTAGAATAAAAATATGATTTTTATATTATAGGAAGAATAAAAATATGATTTTTATATAGTAGAGATAATAAAAATATGATTTTTATATTATATAGATAGTAAAGATTTGATCTTTACTATATGAACAGCGGTGTAAAAATAGAATTTTTATCTATATAGTAGCGATGTGAAAATAGAATTTTATCTATGTAGTAGTAGTATAAAAATATAATTTTTTATATACATAGCAAGAATATAAAATTGTGATTTTTATATATGTAGTGGCTACGGGCAACGAAAGTGACAAAAGGCAAGAACGACAAGATTTTCTACATAAGAAGAGTCGTGGAATTGGGATAGCTTTGGTGAGAACTTCTCATCTAAATTCTCTTTTTCTAGTTATATATATATACTAGGATGCAGACAGTGTTTAGTAGCACCCGACACCATTGTCCACAGACCATGGACTTGTTTGTTTGGTTGTGTAGTTGGTTAGATTATTTGATTTGAATTTGATTGTTTGGTGAAATGGAATGGATTTGATTGATATGTGTATGGCGTGGGCCATTATTAGACCGGGGATAAGGCTAGGCCTCGTCCCGTTTCTAGTATCGTGCCGTTATGCCGCCGAAATTTTCTAAAATAAGTTAGAAAAATAAAGATATATTTTTATTTAATAAATGAACCGAATAGAATATTCATAGGTTGAATAAAATAATTTGGTCGTTAAAAATATAATTTTTAACGTGAATGGGAATAAATAAATATTCATTTACAAACCGGACGGTTTGTTTATGTACACCTATTTGAAGGACATTGATTGGGACGATAAATTTTACACATCAACCAACTGCACAAATAAAATCTGTGTTTGATTGTTTGAAACCCCACACGGGTATTGGGATAAAATACGACATACACTAATCCCAATAATTAGTTGTATGTCGATCGATTGATTGACAGGCTGTTATAAGCGTTAGATATCTATATTTGATGCTTATACAGTGTAGTGCACTTTGGATGATGGTTGATTATTTATCGTTGATATTATGTACATGTGTTGTATGGAGTCCATATAATTAACTTTATATGGTAATTGATTGGGCCTCATTCCAATTCAGAAGATGAAGAATATTATAAAATAAAGGTTCATGTGTTGACAGTACTCATCCGTTGAGATTAGTCATGTGTTGAACGAAATATTTTAACAATAAAATTTACATCTTTATCATTATAAAATAAAGGTTCATGTGTTGACAGTACTCATCCGTTGAGATTAGTCATGTGTTGAACAAAATATTTTAACAATAAAATTTACATCTTTATATTATAAAATAAAGGTTCATGTGTTGACAGTACTCATCCGTTGAGATTAGTCATGTGTTGAACGAAATATTTTAACAATAAAATTTACATTTTTATCATTATAAAATAAAGGTTCATGTGTTGACAGTACTCATTCGTTGAGATTAGTCATGTGTTGAACGAAATATTTTAACAATAAAATTTACATCTTTATCATATATGAAATTAGAAATTAACTGGAAAATAGATGAGATGAGTGGTCTCCTGGATATTGATCTGATGTTGGTTTCGGCCTTTGGGGTTAATATTTCGGGAATCATTCTCTTACTAATTTACGGTTGGAGTCTGATTTGAAATCAAACGATAGATACCATAATTTTTATAAAATATATTAAATAACAAAAATAATCACACGTGGACAGTACTCATTCGTTGAGATTAGTCATGTGTTGACAAAAATACAGATTCACGTATTGAATAGGATAAATATTCATTTGTTGAATAGAATAACGGAATTATTGAAATATATAAAGCCGTATTGATTAGAGATGCGCTATTTTAACGCGAACGATATTTATATCGATTATATTCGTTTTTATAATTGAATTGAATCGAATAGAAAACTATTTGAATTTAATTGAATAGAAAACGAATTTGAATTTAATTGAATAGAAAACGAATTTGAATTTAATTGAATAGAAAACGAATTTGAATTTAATTGAATAGAAAACGAATTTGAATTGAATTGAATAGAAAACGAATTTGAATTGAATTGAATAGAATATGAACTCGAATTGAATTGAATATAAAACGAATTCGAATTGAATTGAAAACGAATTGGAATAGAATAAAAATCGATTTGAAATGAATTCAAATTGAATTGAAATTTGAAATGAATTGAATTGAATTTTAAAACGAATTTATAAGGAAAAATTCAATTTTGATTTGAATTGGAAATGGAAGTTGAAATTGTTTTTGAAACGAATTTAAAACTATTTATAAAATTCGTTTTAAATAGAAATCGACGAAATATATATTATATATTATATATATATATATATTATATAATGGCCTGAATAGAACGCGCCGCGGCAGTTCGTGAATTTCGACCATTGACTTCGAACGGACATTACGGGAGATCCGACCGTCGGATTCTCCTAAAACCGGAACCGTTGGGTTCGTATCGAAAAGAGATTTCTAACAAATATTAGAAATTTGAAATCTAACGTTTGGATTTGGAGATACGTCCAAATCAAATTTGGAAAAGGTCGCTGTAAGTGCAGTTCGATGGCCGTTGATGGAAATCGACTGTACGGGCCTTGATAAAATTATTAAAAATAGTAATAATTTGTGTAAAATCATAAGAAATGATTTGGGAAGAACTGGGATGAAAAATCCCACATTTGTAAAGATAAAAATAGTTTTTTATCGAAATGAACTAGTTTTGAACTAAAATTAAAACCCATTTATTTTTAAATAAATAAATTGGATTTGAAATGGGTTTTAAATAGAATTGATTAGTGGGTTTATCGTGAACAGTGTTTTAAATAACACTTGTTCTTTAACCCGATAATAAATAGAATGTGATTTGGGTTTATCGTGAACTTTGTTTTAAATGACATTAGTTCTTTAACCCAGTAAAAGGAGTTTTAATGAATCTGCAATTAGATTGAAATGTGAATTGATAATCTAAATTATCAAATTGGAAAATGAGCGAGAATGGAGTATCACCAGTTTTGCTCCAGGCGATAGTCAAATCTTTAATTAGATTTGAACATGAAATGGTAATTAATTTTACCGATAACACCGTGGTGTTAGATATGGAGTATTACCAGTTTTGCTTCATGGGATGAATAGGTTGGGACCGGGAAATGAAATAAATAATTACTTCGGTGTGGTTCGCTAATCTCGACTAGTTTGGAAAACCATAATTTGGTTTGAAATGACATCCAAAGGAAGATTAAAGAATAAATTTAAAGAATTTATCTTGGATAAAATAAATGGGAACCTTTCCCTAAGAATAGGAAATTTAGAAACTAGTTGTAGGTTAGTTAAGAAGAATGGTTTCCTGCGTATTGATCTGATGTTGGTTTCGGCCTTCGGGGTTAACATTTAGGGAATTGCTCTCTTACTGATTTACGGTTAGTGACTAATGAATTGGAATGAGGCGTATGTTGTGTTTGTGTAACATTTGTTTTTAATATACGCGGGTTGTTCGGAAAGGCCGGGTTTATACCCATTCTGAATAACCGATTCGACGATAAGTCGAAGATGATGACGGTGGTCGAAGACCGGAAGTCTTCACATCGTTTGGATAATTACTGATGATCCTGATTGGGCAGTACACCCAAGAGGATGGAAATAGTTGGTGGTCATCCAGACATACTTGGAGATCGATGGATATGCGAGGAAAGTGCCTTCGGTTTCATTTAGACCCAGAACGAACTTGTAAATGGATTGTATGTCTGACATTGGATTTTATTCTGTGTTGATTGATTTCTGTTAAATATATATCTGTTTGGCGGCGGAGAATTTATTCTCTTGCTTAACGCCCTTCTCTGAGACGTACGAGCTTAGAGGTTATATATCGATAGATATCAATCGCATGGCATGAATTGCCTGTATGGCACGCTGAGTTGCATGGATCAAGGCTTCTGTTGAAAAGCAAAGTCTTGTGGTTGATGATCAAAGCACGGCCTACGTGGCATAGCTTTGTGTATAACGTGGATTCGCGAGCCTCACACCTCGGTATGAGTCAAAAACGGGATACGGACCGTTGGGAGAACACGATGTTTCTTTCTAGCTTTGGTGGTGTCAGTGACTTACCAGCCCTGACATTTATATACTTTTCACCTTTGTGGTTGTTGGAATGAGGCGCCTCGATTTTAGGTCTGTAAGGACCGAGAAACGTGTGTTCAGGAATTGCCAATCCTCAAACGTAAGAGAGGACCGGCCCAACCGATCCAAGTGGCTGCCCAGAGTGTGTAGTCCTGAGCATTTGCTAGAGTGTCTCAAAGCGGAGAGGAGCTTGCCCCTTGCCTCGACTCATGACGGAAATCCAATTTCCAATACGAGATATTTTGGTTTTATTTATAGAGCCTAGTATGGCGACATGATATATGGTACCCATGCCGCCTAGGATTGATATTTATGATTGAAATTGTTTTGACACTATACACTTATAATAGTATCAAATGATTTGTTTTAAAACGTACCAATCATGTTTGGCTATTATAAGGGAAAACCCTATCCTCCGGCTTGTGTTGCATTGTGTGATGGGACCTGGGTCTTATAATAGCTTCATTTTTCGAAAAAGCATTGCGCTGTTTATTCTATGCACTGGTATTCTTGGTAGGAAACTCGTTCCGTGTTATACGGCGTGGTCCCTTGAATTACTCTCTTCTAAAGTAAAGTGTTAAATAACTGTTTTAGTTCTTATACCAGTCACATGACTGACCTGGAGTTTATTGTTTTAACCTAAACTCTGGGTGCCCCTATTTTCTACACGGGCAGCTAGTAGTTTTGGTTTTGCAGATTTATATTCACAGGATCCTGGTTTACAGCTGGAATGATATCCGGAAAGCTCTGTATCCGTATATCACCTTCAGTTGTGCTTGTATTATTTTCCGCTGCTATGTAATTTATTGTAATCTCTGATATTTATCGAATGTAATTTATTCAATTATACTCTGTATATTCTTGTATCTGATGGAATTGTTGTAATAAACAATGAAATGTTCTTCCGTTTGCATTCATTTGTGTGTTGTTCTCAAAGTATCCTCTCTTTCCTTCACGAGGAAGTAACGGGTCCTTACAACTCTTATCTTCGTTTACTCGTTTTGGTACCCAAACCCGTTTATATAACAATCCATTACTGTCCACTACAGTACCCTTTAGAACCCAAATTCGTTTAGATTTATTCAAATTTATTATGTTATTTTTTGGAATCCAAATATATTTAAATGAATTATTTTTAAATGATTTATCAATTTGTTTATGATTTAAAAACCCTTTGAAATTATTAAATTTCAAAAATTCAATTTGATTGTTTTCAAAGCCAATTAAAGGATTTTTAAAATCATTTTGTTTTTCAACTTGATTAGATTCAAAACCAAGCCCCTTTTTATTTTGAACAAAAACTTGATTTTTTAACAACACATTCAACGATTTTTCCCCTTTAGAAAATTTAGTCAAAGCTGACTCAAGTCGTTGAATTTTAAATTTAAGATCGTTATTTTCTTTCATTAAATTTGAACAATAATTAATAGCGATTTTCCTCTTTTCAACATTAGTTTGTTTTAAAATCAAATTTTCGTTTTCAAGAGCTATGATTTTAGCAATGGACTTAGAAATTTCAATTTCAAATTGTTTTCTCTTTTCAAAATCAAGTTTTTCAGATTCTCTAAACTTTTCAATTTCCTTTTCAAAATCATGAGTTCCCTTTTTTAAATTCACGTTTTCAGTTTTAAGTAACTCAAGATCAGTTTTTAATTTCAAAAAATCGTTACTCAAAAATTGACATTTTTCACATTCTGGAAACGGTGAATTCTTACCCTTTCCAAGTTTTCTTTCTAAACTGTTATTTACTTGAACTAGTTTTGACCTATCAGATTTCAATTTTTTTACTTTTAGTTCAAGAGAATCAACAGTTTTCATGAGGTCGTGACACATTAGAATTAATTCTTTATAGGTAAAATTTGATACCTCACTAGAACCCTCTTCACTACCCTCCGAATCAGATTGAGCCATAAGACACAAATTAACTTCTTCTTCATCACTTTAAGAAACTTCTTCTCCTTCCTCGTCATCCCATGTAGCAGCAAAAGCCTTCTTCTTCCTTCAGAACTTCTTCCTCTTTTCATTTTTAAGCTGTGGGCAATTTGATTTGATATGTCCGGGTTTCTTGCAATTGTAGCAAAACACTTCATCGTCTGAACTATCTGAACTTTCGGACTTGTCGGTTCTTTAATTCTTCTTTCGTGGTTTGTATTTTCCTTTGGCCAACTTTTTCAAAACCATGGCTAGCTCTTCAGCGGGATCATCATCATTACTTTCAACAGAATTATTTAGAGCGATCGTCTTTTTCTTTGATTCAGAATCCTTTCGTTCTTCTCTTGAATTTAACTCCATCTCTTAAGTAATCAGATTTCCAATCAACTCTTCCATGCTTACTTTATTCAGATCTTTTGATTCTTGTATCGCCGTCACCTTAGCTTCAAAATTCATCGGTAGCACTCTCAATATTTTTCTGATCAATTCCACTTCAGTATAGGTTTTGCCAAGAGCGTTTGCATTGTAGACTAGTGACGAGAAGCGCCCATACATCTCTTTTATATCTTCGTCTCTTTGCATAGAGAAATTTTCATATTCGTTGCTGAGTAGAGCGAGACGTGATTCCTTCAATTGAGATGTACCTTCGTGTGTGACCTCCAACGTATGCCATATTTCCTGCGCAGTCTCACAATGAGAAATTCAATTAAATTCAGTTTTATCAAGAGCTCAGATTAAAGCATTCATCGCTTTGGCATTAGTTGAAAATATTTTTTTATCATTAGCATCCCACCTGTCTTTTGATTTAGGAATTTCAACACCACTAACAATAACAGTGGGAGATCTATAACCCGTTTCAATACTACCACACATCATAGTCGACTGAACTCTAATAAATTTTCATCCTAGCTTTCCAATATGCATAATCAGTTCCATTAAACATTGGTGGCCTAGCTATGGACTGACCCTCAAAAAAAGCGTTATTAGACAGATTCATGACTCTAGAGTTAAAATAGAATAAAAAAATACCTGCTTCGATACCACTTGTAGGATCTAAATTAACCCTAGAGGGGGGTGAATAGGGTTTATCGTAGATTTTCACAGAATAATTAAATAATCACAGCACAGATTAAAAACAGAATAAATGCAGAAAATAAATAACACACAGACATACCCACCTTCGGCAAAACCCTGCCTACTGCTGCATTCCCCAAGGTTTCTACTAGGAATTAAAACAATCTCTACGCTTACAATCCCCTTCCCCAAGGTTTCTACTAGGAATTAAAACAATCTCTACGCTTACAATCCCCTGTAAACTCGCTTCGTTCGTTCCCAACTATAATTAACCCTACGCTTAAAACCCTGCAATGGTTTCTATTCCTGAAACTAGATTTTCTCGAATCACAAACCCTGTAATTCGTCTCCCTAGTTTTAGAGACAAAATAGAAAACTCTAATTCTGATTACAAATTGAAACTCAAACGAATAAACAATAAAAAAACTTTTAAAAAGGAATTTAAAAACCCTTAGGATTTTAAATTAGGGTTATCCTCCTTTATATGAAAACTTGGCTGGCTTCTTTTTAATTTCTTCACCGCTTTTTACTTGAGCCCGACTTCCTTTGTCTCTCTCTGGAAATAGAAATGGCGGCTTTTAAAAAAAACTAGGGTTTTTTTTAAAACACTGAATCGAGATGCTTGGTTGATGAAAAACAGTTCTCTGCTGCTCGATTCTTCTTGGCTTCAATCTCTGGCGGCTTGTATCTTCTTGTATTGAATTTATGGACTCTGATTTGGTTCCAAGTTTTCTAGTTTTCTGGTATGATTTTACTATTCGATTTTATGCTTTAATTGTGCTTGAACTTGGATAATAATAAGCCTGTGATGATTGGTGTATTTATAGGATTAAAATTCCTAAAATTTTAGTCCTATTTCGTGTATTACTTGGTCGAGATATATACATAAATTTTGGACCTTGAACTCTTCTTGGCTTTTAATTGTTCTTCAACTTCTGGAGATTTCTTCGATTTGAATATTGTGTTAACTTATGAAATTTTTGATTAAGTCCTACTTCAAAAATAATCTTGATAAAAAAAATCCATGAATTCCTTTTGAACTAATTTTCTGGAACTTTGATTAATATCATTTTGGGCTGACATTATCTTGAATAAATTGCTTCAAAAAAACTGATATGAACCTGTACTGCACTCATTCTTCGAATTTGACAATTTCTGGAATCAAACTTTCTTCTTATGAACAGATGTTATACTTGATTTGCCAAAACTAAAATTGGTGCTTATTTTTTATTATAATACTTTATTTTAGAACTGATATTAAACTTGATAATGTTAACTTCACTTATACTCTGTTATCCTAGAAAAATTTGTTGAGTGATTGCACCATGCTTTTACCCCAGTTTTGTTCCAGTGTCATGTTGTTTCTTGTAGTTAAGCTGATACCATACTTGACATGTTGAACAGCAGTACATTGTTGAGTTGCCTTGTTCTTCTTGCATTTGGTATATATATACTGTTCTTTTACTGAACTAATACTTTGAGTGTCCATCTACTATTAGAGAAATGCTGATGCTTAACGCTTGTTTTCTGTTGCACATTTATACTTGCTGTTCGAACCTAAAATGTGCCATGATTGTGTAGTTGCACTCTCGACCATCTATGCACATTAATCTGTTTAACTGCAATTGTTTTGAACCCTGTCATGATACTCCTTGTGCTTGTGTACTCGACCTTGTAGCTCCACTTGAATTATGCTGTATAGGCAATATTTTCAAAACTGTATATTCTGATCCTTCACTTGCATTTGCAAAAACTGTTACACACATTTAGTTCTTGTGCAAGTTGCATCACGATTGCTGTTGTATCTTCACTTGTTTAAAACTGTGCATGAACTGTTCCTCGGCTATTTGCCATCTCTAGTTTGTATTCTAGTAATCCCTTGGGCTTGTACATGCATGTTTTACTGCCATATCTCACATGTATTCACCAGTTTGAGTTGCACCATTGTGTATGTTGATCATTCTTATATTGCTGAACCACTTCTAGTTGTATCATTTGATTAATTCCATACTGTTCTGATGTTTATTTATATTTACCTGTTCACCATGTCGCTGTACTTTGCTGTATTGCAGTCCCATTTCTTGTTTGCGCTTAGGTTCGGCCATGCTTGTACACACTATGTTATTGTCACTGTCTTGGCTGTCTTAAGCTTGAACAACTTGGGTTTGACCCTTGCACTACCAAATTTGGCACTGCTGCTCCTATGTTTATACCATATGTATTTATGATCCGTTTGAAATTGCTGCACTTTCTTGAACCTGAAATGTTTCATCCATATGAATGCTATTGTGTGATCATGTTGCTTGACCATACTAATCCCATCAGATATTGCATTTAGTTTCACACATGTTTGTTGAAACCATGAACCATTTTTTCTTGAATCAGTGTTGTTCACACTTGCTTTACATGTTGGTTGCATCACTATTTTCGTGTTTGAACGTGGCTCGACCACCCCATGTTTCCTTGCATCACCTTTGAATTTCTTTTGATTATTTTGGCTTTTTATTTGCACGTATGGCTCGATTATTTTCATACTGATTTGCACTGAGTCGAGAAGGTCCTTGTGGCTACTTCTCAGTTGCACACTGGATTGGCGTGGCAGTGCACACGTGTATACACGTGTGTGTATGCAGCCATCCAGACGACTTTTTCTGCCCCTGCATATCAGACAAAGTCTAGAAAAATGATGAGAAACACACCGCAATTCTGTGGCAAATAAAATTTAAAAATAAATTTTTATTTGTTTGTATTGAATTTTATTTTTGTTGCAGTCTACTGTGTGTGTTCTTCTGTATGTAACAGGTATGAAGATGGACTGACTAAAAGCTGTGAAGACAGAAGGTTGAAGATGAAGGCAAGAACAGTGTTAGTGTGTGTCTGTATTTGAAATGTCAACTGAGTAATAGTGTCAGTGTATAAAAGTGATTGTATTAGTGATGAATGAACAGTAATGAGGAGCTATGAGAGAATTGTACTGATTGTATGTAATAAACAGGTTTGGTTGAAATAAAATATTATTTTATTGTGTTCAATGCAATCTGTCTGTTTTTATTTGAATTATTATAATTTCATGTGTGATGTGTCATGTCAGAAAAATTCAAAGTGATTTGTAAATAGTGGAGTTATAAATGATTATATATTAAACAGTACGATAACAAACACATTTAAAATAATATTTATTTGGTTGTTATTATCAAACAAAAATCATATAATTGTGTATACAACACTGTTATATACAACAACTTAGTAGAGATGGGGTTAACAATACCCTAGATTGAGTTGAGTGTATGTACATGAGCGCATATTTGCAGATTTTTATAAAAATTGTTGTATATTGTGAAGAATTATTCGTTGAGTTGTTATGAGTTCTGGTTGATCAGTTTGATCCACTATATCGGTAGGAGTTTCTAAACACTCGAGTACGACGAACCAACATAGCATGTTTTGAAAAAAGGGGTAAATGAAATAATTTTACACAAAATTATATTTGATATAAAAGAATGAATTACTATAGTATATTGGATGTGTTGGTTATTATTATAATCAAATAAGATTATAATTGAGATGGTTATAAATAACTGATCAAAATTCATATAAGTGGAATATATAAATCAGATGAATTAAATCTGAATTTAAATCAGAATTGGAATTAAAATTCCTGAAAGTTAGAAAGGTATTAGTAAATGGATTTGGATTTAATATATGGAAATTTTAAAATAATAGGAATTTTTGGAAATGTTTTCAAGCATTATGAAGGATATTTTGAATTGATTTCAAAATGGGAGGGTTTGAATATGAGTTTTGAAAAGTGATATAGTATTGAGCTCACTTTGATTGCTGGGAAATAACTCTGATGATGTTGGCCACATCATCAATACTCATTTTCGAGTTCTAAGTAATGGATTACTACCAAAGATATTGGTTTCGAATTGTTTTGGAAAAACAAGTTATTTTGAATCTTGAAAGGTAAAGTTGATTTGTGAAAAAGATAAAGTTGTTTAAAAAATCCCCGAGAAGAGATTGATTGAATAAAAAACAAATTAAATAGAAATGTGGGAAGCAAATTGAAATCGAATTAAAGATTTAGTGGAATTTGAATTTGAATAGAATGATACCAAGTAAATTAGGTTAATGATTTAAGAATTTGGAATCAAGAATAGTACTTGAGTTTGAAATGAAATTTGGCTTGGATAGAACCAAATGATTAAGTTTGAGGATGAATTGATTAGAGATCGATTGGGAATGAATGGAAATATGTGGGGTTGGTAACAAATGAAAGTGTTACAGTTGAAAGCCTGACAAAAAGGTGCAAGTTTATATTATATATATGAGTATGAGATTTATGAGCCTATTTCGCAAGCTGCTTGGCTGTTTAATTTTCTTTTGAATTGGAGAAGGCCGAGAGAGGCGAATTGTAGTTTTACCAATTGACCCGTACAAAGGAGACGCTGGCGAAATTTTCTGAAAATTTAAGGTGTTAGAATGTATTTAGAATTTTTGAAATTTTTTGTTAACAGGAACGAATTAAAATTTTAATTGGAAAAGGTTAGTTTAGTTGAACAGAAGTTAAATAAGTAAACAAATAATTTTTAATCTAGTTAATAAAGTTGGTAGCATTTTTCCGACTTAGTAATTTCGGGGACCAAATTCTTTTAAGAGGGAAAGAATGTAACGTCCCGTATTTTTAGCGATATAATAATTATTTAATTTAATTATTTAAATAATGATTTAAAGATTTAATGGCTTAAATTAAATAAAGTTGGAATATTTAATTAATATTAATAATTAAATAATATATTTAATTCCGAATTAATCGGAATTAAGTTGAATTGACAATATTGTGTGAATTGGATTATTTATAAGATTTAATTCAGTTTATAATTGAATTATAATAATGAATATATTTAATAAACGAAGCTTGAACGTATAATTATAATATATTTAAAATGAGCCGATAATGGTGCGGTAGTTCGTAGTATTGAGTTTTGAACTTTAATTGAATATATAGAATCCGTTTTAAGTCGGATTTTTCTGAAACAAGAAACGTTCGGATCTGGTAAACTATATTTTTCTAAAGGAAGAGAAAAATCAATATTTCGTCGTGTAGATTGTGAGTTATGTCCAAACAAAATTTTAAAATAGTCGCTATGGAATTTGTTTATATTTTATAATGATTTATTTATATAATAAAAGGATTTTTATTATAAATTGAATATCAATTTAACCTGGATTTGAAATACAGAGTTATAAATCCGGATATGTATATTTTGGAGCTGTATGATATTCTATTATGAATAAATACGATAATATTTATTTATAAGTATTTAATTTAATTATTTTTAAATATATTAATATTTAAATGGGTTTATTTAGAGCTTTAAAAATAGCCATTTTTGCAAACGACCTCTGTTTTCGACGAAATTAATTTTGTTGGATCCGGAATATTAAATTATTGTTAGATTTCAATTTTTGTGATTTTTGGAATCATTATGTGGCCGTGCGGAATTTAAATTTGAAAAAATGCCAATAATTTGACTTAAAAAATACGCTGTGTGAGAAAACAGACTTGGAATTCGATGAAACAAGTTTCGTTGGGTCCGTAACGTAGAACTTTAGCTGCATGTCCATTTTTATCGAATTTGGATATCGTATGTGATCATAGGAATTTTTAGTGTCAAATATAAACAACGTTGAAATATAAATTAATATAAAAATGAATGAAGCTTCTATGACAAGCCAAAACTATCCTATATAAACCTAGAAACCATCCTAACCCTAATTAAAACCATTCCATAGTCAAATATTTCGTAGCCGCCATGTTTTAAGCCTAAACCCAGAATACCCTACTTTAGAAAATCAAAATAAATTCATATAAAAATATATAAATTACACCATGTATAGCAATGATCTCAGCAATGCAGCAGCTTCATTTTGGCATAGTTTTTTACATGGTGCGATCTATTTTGGGGTTTGTCCAGTTTTATACAGCGAGACTAGTTTTCATTTTTGGGAAATAGAAGCCTCGATCCACGGATTCGAGGTTGGGTTAGAGTTAAGTGAGTCAAATGGCACTTCTACGCAAATTTTTGTGGATGATGGAGCATATGTTGATCAACAGGTGTTGTAGCAGCATGGTGGAAGTCCGACGTGATTCAATGAGGTGGTGCAAGTTCGATCTTAGTGGTATGGAGTGGTAGGGTTTGAACGAGAAGAGTAATGATGTATTTGGTTTTTGAAATCGTTGAGAATAGAGGGAGCGGTGGAAGTTTGAAATCATGGTAATGGCTGTTACTTGGAGCTCGTTCAAATTGTTGGAGGAAGGCACTGTTCATCGTGGTATGGAGTTATGTGATGGGCCGAGTATACAAATAGTATGGCCCAATTAACAAATATATTAAGTTAGTTTTAATTTAATATAGTATTAAAATTTATAAATTTAATATCTTATTCATATCTTAACGGAATTCAACAAAACAAGATCAGTTGGGATCGTATGAACGAACACTACACAATGAAACTGGTTCAGAGTGAATTGGAACTCATTACAAATTACCGCAGAATTAAACGTCTATCGGAATCACCAACAGTTTATCATTATTTAACGATAAACATCCAAAGTGAGTAAAACTCACTAACTCTGCCTAGTTTATATTTTTATAACGCATTTTTAGCTTTGATAAATATTATTCGATTGTTGTATGTTGACTATTTGGATGAACTGTTAATTAATTGGTTTAGGATATAGATAACAATATATATATATATATATATCGTTAATCAAATATTGATTCTGTTTATCAGAATATTTCATATTGAAATGAAATTGATGTTAATTATATTGTTTAACATATGTGGATGTAGGAAAACAGGCAGGAGGGATCCGATTCCTCAATATTTATAATACTATTTTTTTATATATTGTGATATATGATGTGATATATAATCTATGGTGGATAATGATGTGTTTGGATTATACTGGCCTTTTTATTTGGTGTTTTAAATACCATAAGTATTACTGGACTGTATAAAGGGAATTTTCAATGTTTATATTGAAATAAAATATTTATATTAAATAAATAGAATTATAAAAAGGAAATATTTGGAAAATAAAAAGAATTATTAAAAGGAAATATTTATATAAAATAAATAGAATTATTAAAAGGAAATATTTGGAAAATAAATAGAATTATTTGTAACAACCCAGAAAATCTGAACCAGTTTAAAAATTTTAAATTAGCTAAAATAGTGGATTTTAAATATTTAAGTTAAATATTTTAAATAATGGTGATGAAAAGTGAGTTTGAATCGATGTTTGAAAATAAATATAATTATTATAAATTATAAATATGGCCTGAAATGGCGCTGCAGTTTCAAAAATTGAATTCAAACTTTAACCGACTGTACCGGGTGCAAAATAAAACGCATTTGAGTGAAACCAAAAATATTTAAATCTGTTAATGAATATCTTTCTAACGAATCTGAAACATCGAAGTTTCATAGCGGGAATCAAAAGTTATGGCCAAATGAATTTTCAGAAAGATCGATATAGAATTTATATAGCCCATGAAAATAGACATTTTGCATACGACCTCAGAATTGGACGAAACCACTTTTGTTGGATCCGAGATGTCAAATTATTGCTAGGTTTCAAATTTCATAATTTATGAAGTTAATATGTGAGCGTGGCGAAGGAAAACGTGTTTTGGTCAATTATAGTTAAAATGGATCGACCAGAAAATGGCCATTTTTCAAACGGTCTCAGAATTCGACTAAACTAGTTTTGTTGGGACCGTATCGTCAAAACATAGCTAGATTTATTTTTCGGGAACTTTTAGAAGCAGTATGTAGCCTCGGCAAATTGAAATGTACGTTCAAGTTAAATATTGAATGTTTTATATTTTAACTTGAAAAAGTGACTGAAACAGTCGAATGGGCCTTCGAAACATATCCCATTGTGTTCGGAATGGGGGTATTTAGCTAGGGACGATAGTCGTTGGGTTTGGATTGGAGTTCATAGAAGATAAGGGGTATTTTGGAAATTTAAAAATATATAATTAAAAAAATATAATTGGCCCATTCCCCATTATCTCTCCCCGCTCCCTCTCTCCTCTCGACGAAAACCGCGATCGAAACTTCCCGACCAAATCGCCGCCGCCACAGCCATCGCCAGACCCCACCGAACTGCCTCCGACCACCACGCGCCTGAAGCCCCCTCGACCCTCCTTCACGTGGTGCAAGCCGATTATCTTATCGTGCAACCAATTGTTCGATAAATCAAAAGCTAGTTTTGAGCATCGTTGAAGGTATACGGCTGTGTATATTTTGAAATGATTTTGACGCTTTAAAGTGTTGCAAAACTTTGAAAAACCATATCTTTTTCGTGTATTGACGAAATTCGATGAAACAGGAAACATCGTGACCGTGAGGACGTCTTCTACATTTTAGAAGAGACCGCATATTTTTCTGAGCCTTCTGCTATTTTTGGTGGAGTGGAACCCAATGTGAGATTTCTAATTTATAAACAATATGAGAAACAACGATGTATAAATTATATAGTCGATGTATGAGTTATATAAGAGTTGTACAACTCATGTATAAGCGTTGTATAAGTTGTATGTTCGATGTATAAGTTATATATGCGTTGTAAAAATTGTATGTGCGTTGAAAGGAATTGAAGTGAATCGAAATATATTTTTATACGAATATATATATATACTCCCCTCGTTCACAGACCATGGGCGATATTTATTGTTTGTGATTGGTGTGAAAATTGGTTGATAGCGAATGGTTGATTAGAATTGTTTGTGGTTGAAATTGATTGGTTGTGGTGGAAAATACCCATTGGTGATTGAAACAAAATTAGAATAGATTGTGGAAATGAAAATAAAACATGCCGCATGCGTGCGAACTAGATGCATGAATCCCCATTGTCAAAAGCTGCGAGGCTTTAAGGTAGAGCGAGGAGTCGTACTAGTGACGGCCCCGGTTTTAACTACCCTGTCGTTATGCTGCCGAAATTTTCTGAAATATTCATATGTTAGAATTATTTTCATTTGTTGAAACTACATTCATGTGTTGAATAGAAATTCATTCGTTGAATAGAAATTCATGTGTTGAAAAATAATCGTGTTTTGAAATAAACAGTTTTATAATAAAAATCATATTTTTATCATCTATATGAACTATATAAAATAGTCATGTTTTGAAATAAATAGTTGTATAATAAAAATCATATTTTTATCATCTATATGAACTATATAAAATATTCGTGTTTTGAGATAAATTGTTTTACAATAAAAATCACATTTTTATTATATACATGAATTGTTGAAAATAGTGGAGAGTTGGAATAAAGGACTGTTAGATAAAAATATCATTCTTATCAAATTTATAAAAGGGGATATGGTTTTGAAAATCGATGAAAGAATTATATTTATATATATTATATAAATATAATCAAAATAAAGTGAATAACGAGGCTGCAGTTCGTGTTTTGAAACCGTGATTTCAAACGATTAGTGCGGGAGATCCGACCATCGGATTTTCCCGAAACCACAACCGTTGGGTTCGCCTTGGAAATATCTTTCCAACGGCACCAACTTTGTAAAGATCCAACGGTTGGATTGTCTGGAATGTTTAATTCAAATATGAAGAAAAACAGCGCCAGAATCGATTATATTTATATATATATATATATATATAATTAAATTAAATCGAATAACGACGCTGCAGTTCGTATTTTGAAATCGTAACTTCAAACGATTAGTGCGGGAGATCCGACCGTCGGATTTTCCCAAAACTGAAACCGTTGGATTCGTTTTGAAAAGATCTTTCTAATGATATAAATTTTGTGAAGATCCAACGGTTAGATTTTCAGATATGTGTAAATCAAGTCTGGAGAAAAACAGCGCCACGGCCGAATTATGGCCTGAAGCGTCGTTTGAATGAATTGGCTATTTTTAAATAAATAAAAATAGTGGTAAATCGTGATAAAATATTATAAACGATATGGAATGGAAATAAACTGAATTTGCTTGATTTATGTGATATTTGATGGTTGAATGTGTTTGGGGTGAAAATTACATTAAAGAACAGAATTGGTTATGTTGAATAATTTAACCATTGAAATGAATTGATTTGAAATTATAGATATACGTGAATTACTTGAAAAGGCCGAGTTAATCCTCATTTCAAATAATTGATCGACGAGTGAAAGTCGAAGATATGAAGACGGTGCAAGACCGATGATCTTCACGTCGAATGGAGGGGTGCTACTGATGCTCATGATAGGAGTAGATAACTTGACGGGGTTGAAGTAGTAGCCACCCGGCGTACTTGTTGATTGTACGGATATGCGAGGTATTGAGTGCCTCCGGATTCGTTCAGACCCAGAACGAACGTGTGAATGGACTGTGTGTTTGACATTGGATTTTGTTCTATGCTGATTGATCTCTATTAAATATATATCTATTTGGCGACGGAGAATTTATTCTCTTGCTTAACGCCCTTCTCTGAGACGTACGAGCCCAGAGGTTATATATCGATAGAAATCAGTCGCACGTAATGAATTGCCTGTGTGGCACGCCTAAGTGATAGATGATCAAGGCTTCTGTTGAAAAGCAAAGTCTTATGGTTGGTGATCAAAGCATGGCCTGTGTGGCGTAGCTTTGTGTATAGCGTTGTTTCGCGAGCCTCACACCCCGGTATGAGCCAGAAACGGGAGACGGTCATCAGGGAGTTCATGCGTTTCTTTCTAGCTAGGAGTGGTGCTTTGGGTTTTACACGCCCGGGTATTTTACTTATGTGGATGATGGAAAGCGAGGCCTCGGTTTGCTTTGGTCTCTTAGGAGCCGATGGTGTGGTCAGAGATGACCAGTTTATGCCCCATAGGGCGGGGAAACGCAGTGTTCAGGAATTTTAATCCACATCGGTGGACCGGCCCTGACGATCCAAGGGCCCACCTGAGTCTGGGTCCTGAGACATGGTAGGCTAGATTGTCTCGAAGCGGTGAGGACGATCCCTGGCCTCGGTTCATGACGGAAATCCAATTTCCAAATACGACATCATGCGGTTTTGATTGTATACCTATATAAGGCGACATAGTGGTATGACGCATTAATGCCGCTTATGATTGAAATTGTTTTTGAAACATATATACACTAGCAATAATATCAAATGATTTGTTTTGCTCATACCAAGCATATTTTGGCCATTATAAGGTAAAACTCTATCCTCTGGTGTGTGTTGCATTGTGTTATGGGAACTGAGTCTTATAATGGCTTCATTTTTATAAAAAGCATTGCTATGTTTAAAAGAATTATTTGTTTTAAAGCACTGGCAATCCAGTGTATTCTATTGTACATTATCTAGTGTATTTATTTCTGTTCTGTTATTATCTGTTTATGTGTTATATTCCAAAGATTACCCTTGCCACCGTCTATCGGGAATGGGGTCGTCACATTATTAAAAGGAAATATTTGGAAAATAAATAGAGTTATTAAAAGGAAATATTTGGAAAATAAATAGAATTATTAAAAGGAAATATTTGTAAAATAAATAGAATTATTAAAAGAAAATATTTGGAAAATAAATAGAATTATAAAAGGAAACTGGCGAGATATAAAAGAACTATGAGAAATGGATTTAAAGTAGATATTAAATAGAAATATGTTTTAACAGATAAAGTGAGAAAATTTATTTATAAATAATGTTAATAAATTAAGCAAATTATTTATCATTGGATAAATTGAATATACAAGCGTGAATTTATATTAAGAAGTAGAAATCGGTTTTAACACCAATATTTTTATGTAATATAAAAATAACATTTATAAAGGAAATTATCAATGAGAATATAAGTGTTGGACATAGATTTTATGAATAATTCTATAAATAAAGGTATAAATAGAATTTAGAAATGGGATATTATTGTAAAATACAAAATCAAACAAAATTGATTATATAAAAGAAATATTATTCACATTCGATTTAAATAATGGGTTAAAGTAAATATTTTTCAAATAAAAACATTTATAAAGGAAATTGGATTTTGCAATAGGAATTCAAATGGGAATTTGAATGAGATAGGGAATTGCATTAAATTAAAATAGTGGATTCTATTTTGTGAAAAATAGATTAGTTGTAGATTCATAAAATGACTCGTTAAATAAAATTTGAATCTGTAGAAATATTTATAAATTGAAATCAAGTTTTGGTTTGATAAAACGAGTTCAATTTTCTATTAAGGAATAATACTCATGGTTCAAAGTGAATAACGATTTGGAAGAAAAGTTTTACAGAATTAAAACAATTATAAAAGGAAACTGGTAATTGTTGGGAAGTACTAAATTCAAAAATGAATTTAGAAATTGAGTTGATTCGAAAGGGTAAAATATGCTGGAATTCCTAACGTTACTCGAATATAGTTTATTTGAAAGAGAGAGTTAATCGAATATAAGTTATTCGAAAAGAATTAATCAAATATAAGTTATTCGAAGAGAGTTAATCGAATACAAGTTATTCGAAGAGAGTTATCGAATATAAATTATTCAAAGAATAAGTTATTCGAATAGAGTTAATCGAATATAAGTTATTCGAAGAGAGTTATCGAATATAAGTTATTCGAAAGAGCTAATCGAATATAAGTTATTCGAAAGAGAGTTATCGAATATCGGTATTCAAAAGAGAGTTAATCTAATACAGGTATTCAAAAGAGAGTTAATCGAATATAGGTTATTCGAAAGAGAGTTAATCGAACATAGGTATTCAAAAGGGAGTTATTGAATATAGGTTATTCGAAAGGGAGTTGTCGAAAAGATATTTTTTGATTATATCGAATGTAAGAAAGTACTATTTACTTTCCGGTTTTTAAATCAATATTTATTTAATTAATTATTATTTATTCAAACTAATGCATAAAAGTTATATTCGAAGTTAGATATTTCAAAAGTAGGGATTATAACGTTATCACTATAACCAATGTTTTTATGAAAGAAGTGAAATCGTAAACCGAATCCAAGAGTTGTGTAAGCAATGATTTGCCATTGAAAAGCAAAGTCTTGTGCTTGACGATTGAAGCACGGCCTTTGTGGCGTAGCTTTGTGTAATGTTTACTTCGCGAGTTTCACGCCCGGTATGAACCAAAAACGGGAGAGGACCTCAGGGAGGGCATGCGTTTCTTTCTAGCTAGAAGTGGCGTCAGTGGTTTTACACGCCCTGACGAGTTTGACTTATGTGGTTGTTGGTGTTACGAGGCGCCTCAGTTTGATCGGACGATCCGGGTCCGATGGAGCCATTAGTTGGCTCACTTACGCCCCAAAGGGCGGGGAAACGCAGTGTTCAGGAATTTTAATCCATATCGGTGGACCGGCCATGTCGCTCCAAGGGGCAGTTGCGGCTGTTCCTGAGGCTCGGGCTAGACAGTCTCGAATCGGTTGAGGACTATCTTTTGTCTCGGTTCATAGATGGAAATCAAATTTCCAAATATGTGATTCTGCGGTTTTATTTGTAGAGCCTAATATGGCGACATAGTGGGATAGGGCGCTTATGCCATCTATGATTGATACTTATGATTTGAAGTTGTTTTATACACTATGCACTTATAATAGTATCAAATGATTTGTTTTAAACGTATCAAGCATTCTTGGCTATTATAAGGTAAAAACCCTATCCTCCGGATTGCGTTGCATTGTGTGATGGGAACTGGGTCTTATAATAGTTTCATTGTTCTTTATTTTGCATTGCGCTGTTGTTTTATGCACTGGTGTTCTTGGGAGGAAACCCGTTCCATGTTATACGGCGTGGTCCCTTGATTCACCTAACTTTAAAATAAAGATTAATAACAGTTTTAGTTCTCACTCCAGTCCCATGACTGACCTGGAGTTTATTGTTTTGACCTAAACTCTGGGTGCCCCTCTTTTGACACGGGCAGCTAGTAGTTTTGGTTTTGCATATTTATATTCATAGGATCCTGGTTTACAGCTGGAATGATATCCGGAAAGCTTTGTATCCGTATATCTCTTCTATTTGTGTATTGTATTATTTTCCGCTGCGATGTATTTAAATGTAATTTAAATCTCTGACATTTCTGTGTAATATTCATTTATACTCTGTATATTCTTGTATTCGGATGGAATTGTTGTAATAACAATGAAACGTTCTTCCGTCCGCGTTCTGTTGTGGCTTGCACTCGAACTATCCGGGCTTTTCCAACCGGGGAAGTTACGGGTTTTTACATTTGGTATCAGAGCTTTGGTTTACAAAGCTCAGAGAACAAGACACATTAGAGCCATACGAAAGGATTCATCAGAAATTGGAATAGTAATATCCAATGGGAATGACTCGTTAGAGATGGGATCAGTAGTATCCTAGAACGAGTGTGAAGAGTATATTTTTAAAGTGAAAACAATCTTTGTTTTGAAAATTTAAATCAATTATTCGTATTTGGTTATATATTTATATTGATGTGGACAATCCAGTATATATAGATTTTGCGTATACGTCTGATCCGCGTGTATTCGAAGTTTTGATATATTGGGTAGATATAGAATCACATTCTAGTCGCCCGGAGAGAATTCTGATGATTGATGCATCATTATCAGAATTTATGTTCGAGTGACGAAAGTGAGATTTCTATATATTTCCTATTGACTGGTGTGAGAACCAAAATTAGATAGGGCTTATTGTTGTGATTTTGTATCAAAAATCTGATTTTTAGACTATATATCAAAGTTATAAATTTGAAATGATAATCAAATAATTGATTGATGATTGTGTTGTTTGATTATTGGTTGATTAATTGAAATGTTGAACCTTTAACCAAATTGAACCAAATATTAAACTGTATTGAAAATTTGTCGCATTTGCATGCATATAAATGTACTTACACTGAACAGGTCATATCAAGGAGGCTAGAGGAGAGAAATAAAATTGTTTGCCCGACAAATAGGTACATGTTTACCATAATTTACTGTTTTGTTTGGGTGTTGATGATTTTATGAGCCGATTGGCTTTTTCTTTTTCTTTTTGAGATCAGAGGGCCTGTATGGCAATTTCGGGATTTTCCCGTTGCTCTCGGTGCAGGGGTGGTTATGGCAAAAAATTTCGAAAATTTAGGGTGTTAGCCAAATATTTGAAAATTTTGAAAAGTTCTTAGAAACTGAAAAGTTGAAGAACTTAAGCCGTAGTCAAAATAACGAAAGTTGAGTTGATTTGTTAAACAACTTTCGGCTTCGTTCCTTTTCTGGGACGAAAAGTTTTAAGTGGGGGAGATTGTAATAACCCGGAAATCTAGGCCAATTAAAAATTTTTATTTTGGCAATTTTAGCGAATTTTGATTATTTAAAAATGAATTATTTTAAATAATAACGATGAGAAATTTATTTTGAATAGAATTCGAACGTAAATATTATATAGATCGACGATAGAATATAAATATTTATTTATATTTATAAAAGGAATTGAAAATGGCGTGGTAGTTCGATAATTCGATTTCAAACTTCAAATGGATGTACAGGATTCAAAATAAAACGGATTTTAGTAAAACCAAAAATATTTGAATCTATCGGTGAATATCTTTCCAGCGAACCGTAAAAATTGAAATTTCATAGCGGGAATCAAAATATATGTCCAGTTGAAAATTCTGAATAGTCGCTATGGAATTCAGGCTCTTAAAAATAGCCATTTTGCAAACGACCTCGGATTTCGACGAAACCACTTTTGTTGGATCTGTGATGTCAAGTTATTGCTAGATTCCAAATTACATAATTTTTCGAATCAATATGTGAGCGTGGCAAAGGAAAACACGTTTGACCAGTTTCAGTTGATTTTAATCGACTGGAAAATGGCCATTTCTCAAACGGTCTCGGAATTTGATGAAACTAGTTTTATTAGGACCGTATCGTCAATACGAAGCTAGAAAAAAATTTGGAATTTTTCGAGTTAGTATGTGACCCCAGTAAATTGAAATTCGCGTTCAAATTCAATATATAGAGTTATATGTTGATTTTGATGAAAACTGATCGTAACGATCGAATCAGCCTACTATACATATCCCATTGTGTTCGGAATGGGGGTAATTAGCTATGAACGACAGTCGTTGGGTCCCGTTTCGAGTTCGAATATAAAGTCAACTTTGGGAATTAAAAATTAATATAAAAACTAATATAAAAATAATATAAATGTAAAGACCCGTAACTTCCCCGTAAAGGGAAGCGACGGATAGTTCGAGAACAAGCCACAACAGAACGCATACAGAAGAACATTTCATTGTATATTACAACAATGCATCAGATTACATGAATATACAAAGTATAAATAAATATTACACAGAAATATCAGAGATTTAAATTACATTTAAATACATCGCAGCGGGAAAATAATACGATACACAACTAGAATGAGATATACGGATACAAAGCTTTCCGGATATCGTTCCAGCTGTAAACCAGGATCCTGTGAATATAAATCTGCAAAACCAAAACTACTAGCTGCCCGTGTCAAAATAAGGGCACCCAGAGTTTAGGTTAAAACAATAAACTCCAGGTCAGTCATGTGACTGGTGTGAGAACTAAAACAGTTATTAATCTTTATTTTAAATCATTAGGTAAATCAAGGGACCACGCCGTATAACACGGAACGGGTTTCCTCCCAAGAATACCAGTGCATAAAACAAACAGCGCAATGCTAAATAAAGAAAAATGAAGCTGTTATAAGACCCAGGTCCCATCACACAATGCAACGCAGTCGAGGATAGGGTTTTCCCTTATAACAGCCAAAGGATGCTTGATACGTTTTAAAACAAATCATTTGATACTAGTATAAGTGTATAAGACAACTTCAAATCATAAGTATCAATCATAGGCGGCATAAGCGCCCCATCCCACTATGTCGCCATATATAGGATTACAATTTAAAACCGCAAAGGTCACGTATTTGGAAATTGGATTTCCGTCTATGAACCGAGGCTAGGGGCAAGATCCTCAACCGATTCGAGACAATCTAGCCTACCATGTCTCAGGATCAGAGCTCGAGTGACCCTAGGAGCGACAGGGCCGGTCCACCGATGTGGATTAAAATGCCTGAACACTACGTTTCCCCGCCCTTTGGGGCGCAAACGAGCCAACGAATGGCTCCATCGGTTCGAGAACGACCGATCAATCCGAGGCGCCTCGCAACAGCAACAACCACATAAGTCAAACTCGTCAGGGCGTGTAAAACCACTGACGCCACTTCTAGCTAGAAAGAAACGCAAGTCCTCCCTGAGGTCCGTCTCCCGTTTTTGGTTCATACCGGGTGTGAAACACGCGAGGTAAACGTTACACAAAGCTACGCCACAAAGGCCGTGCTTTGATCATCAACCACAAGACTTTGCTTTTCAACAGAAGCCTTGATCATTTGCATCTTAGCATGCCACACAGGCAAGCCATTCTATGCAACCGATATCAGTCACACAGAATGAAATCCGATGTCAGACACACAGTCCATTTACAAGTCCGTCCTGGGTCTGAACGAAACCGGAGGCACCTAGTACCCCGCCTATCCATCGATCTCCAAGTACGTCTGGACGATCACTAACTGTTTCCATCTTCTTGGGTGTACAGCCCAATCAAGATCATCAGTTATCACCCAAAACGACGTGAAGACCTCCGGTCTTCAACCATCGTCTTCATCTTCGACTTATCGTCGTATCAGTTATCCAGAATGGGATAAACCCGGTCTTTCCGAATAACTCGCGTATATTTAAATAAGTGTTACACAAACACAACATACGCCTCATTCCAATTCATTAGTCACTAACCGTAAATTAATCAAGAGAATAATTCCCCAAATATTAACCCCGAAGGCCGAAACCAACATCAGATCAATATCCAGAAAACCATTCTGCTTGGCTAACCGACAGTTAGTTTCTAAATTTCACGTTCAAATCTAATTAAAGATTTAACTATCGCCTGGAGCAAAACTGGTGATACTCCATTCTCGATCTTTTCAATCTAATTAAAGATTCATTAAAACTCCACTTAGTTTTAATCTGTGACTGGGTTAAAGAATCAGTGTCATCTAAAAACACGGTTCGCGATAAACCCAAAGTCACATTCCATTAATTATCGGGTTAAAGAACGAGTGTTATTTAAAACACTGTTCACGATAAACCCAAAAATCAATATCCATTCAATTCCAATTAAATATTATTTAATTGGTTCACTTCATTAAATCTAAATAAAAAGATTTAATCTTTTCTCAACTGGGTTCAAGAACAGTGTTAGTGAAGACACCATTCACGACAAACCCAAATCACATTCATTAATTATCGGGTTAAAGAACAAGTGTTATTTAAAACACTGTTCACGATAAACCCAAAAATCAATATCAATTCAATTCCAATTAAATATTATTTAATTGGTACACTTCATTAAATCTAAATAAAAAGATTTAATCTTTTCTCCACTGGGTTCAAGAACAGTGTTAGTGAAGACACCATTCACGACAAACCCAAATCACATTTGATATTCAATATAAGGCTCTGAATAGAAAATATATCGGCTTATATTCAACATCAAATTCTACGATTAACAAATGTCGTATTGGAAATAACGATATAAATATATATCTTTCAAATTTCCGTAACAACATCCGTATAATCACAAATTTCAACATCGAAATATTCCGAAGACAATTTCGATTCAAATCCACTCCAATGCAATCATTGGAAATTTTGGTTATTTTCAAAACCCTTTTCAAATTCAATTTATTTATTTAAAAATAAATAGAATTATAATTCTAGTTCAAAACTAGTTCATTTCGATAAAATTCTATTTTTATCTTTTCAAATAGGGAGTTTTTCATCCCAATTCTTTCTAAATCATTTCTTATGATTTTACACAAATTATTACTATTTTTAATAATTTTATCAAGGCCCGTACAGTCGATTTCCAACAATGGCCATCGAACTGCACTTACAGCGACCTTTTTCGAATTTGATTTGGACGTATCTCCAAATCCAACCGTTAGATTTCAAATTTCTAATATTCGTTAGAAAGCTCTTTTCGATACGAACCCAACGGTTCCGGTTTTAGGAGAATCCGACGGTCGGATCTCCCGTAATGTCCGTTTGAAAGAAATGGTCGAAATTCGCGAACTGCCGCGGCGCGGCGCGTTCTATTCAGGCCATTATATTATATATATAATATATATAATATATATTTCGTCGATTTCTATTTAAAACGAATTATATAAATAGTTTTAAAATCGTTTCAAAAGCTATTTCAACTTCCATTTCAATTCAAAGCAAAATTGAATTCTTCTTTATAAATTCGTCTCAAAATTCATTTCCATTCAATTCGAATTTCAATTCAATTTGAATTCATTTCAATTCGCTTTCAATTCCATTTGAATTCGTTTTCAATTCAATTCATTTCGAAATCGTTTTCAATTCAATTCATTTCGAAATCGTTTTCAATTCATTTTGAATTCGTTTTCAATTCATTTCATTTCGAAATCGTTTTTAAAATCGATATAAATATCGTTCACGTCAAAATGGCGTCAATCTAATCAACACGGCTTCATATATTCCTTTATTTTCAAATATTCTATTTCAAATATTTCTTTTTCAAATATTTCTTTTTCAAAACTGGAATGAGGCCCAATCAATTACCATATAAAATTAATTATATGGATTTTCATACAACACATGTATATAATAGCAACGATAAATAATCAACCATCAACCAAAGTGCACTACACTGTATAAGCATCAAATATAGATACCTAACGCTTATAACAGCCTGTCAATCAATCGATCGACATATTTAATCAATCAGGATGAGTGAACTTCAAATTTCATCCCAACACCCGTGTGGGGTTTCAAACAATCAAACAACTATTTTATTCGTGCAGTTGGGCGATGTGTAAAATTTATCGACCCAATCGACGTCATTCAAATAGGTGTACATAAACAAACCGTCTGGTTTGTAAATGAATATTTATTTATTCACATTCACGTTAAAAATTATATTTTTAACGATAACACATTTTATTTTAACATATGAATTTCTATTCAGTTCATTCTTTAAATAAAATGCTATTTTTCTTTTTCTAACTTATTTTAGAAAATTTCGGCGGCATAACGGCACGTTACTAGAAACGGGACAAGGCCTAGCCTTATCCCCGGTCTAGTGAAGGCCCACGCCATTCACACATCAATCAAATTCACTTTTGTTATGCAAACCACAAAATTTGGAGTAAGGGTCTAACCTAGCCTTACTCCTTCGCCTTATAACGGCGCACGTCTAATCCTAACCAATTTATCGATTCGATTTTTCACACCACAAACCACATTCAAACCAATATCACAATCAATAACCAAACAGCCAAACAAACAAGTCCATGGTCTGTGGACGATTGTGTCGGGTGCTACTAAACACCGTCTGCATCCTAGTATATATATATATAACTAGAAAAATAAATTGAAAGGTGAGAAATTCTCACATATAGCTATCCTAGCTCCACGGCACGTCATTGATAGAAATCTTCATCGCTATCGCATCTTTGTCACCTTCGTTGCTCCTTTCACTACATACGTAAAAATCACATTTTTACTTCGTTATTCAATATGTAAAAATCGAATTTTTACTTCGATGTTCAATATATAAAAATTCTATTTTTATTTCAAAGTTCAATATATAAAAATCGAATTTTTATTTCAAAGTTCAATATATAAAAATCGAATTTTTATTTCAAAGTTCAATATATAAAAATCGAATTTTTATTTCAAAGTTCAATATATAAAAATCGAATTTTTATTTCAAAGTTCAATATATAAAAATCGAATTTTTATTTCAAAGTTCAATATATAAAAATCGAATTTTTATTTTGCTATTCAATATATAAAAATCGAATTTTTAGTTCGCTATTCAATATATAAAAATCGAATTTTTATTTCGAAGTTCAATATGTAAAAATCATATTTTTATTTCCTCCATTATATTTTCAAAGGCGAAGTCTTTATATTTTCAAAGGCGAAGTCTTTATATTTTCAAAGCAAGATTGCTTGTATTTCTGAGTCAATGACAATTTCATTTTCTTTTCTTTTTAACAATGTAAAAATCAGTTTTTATCATTTTCTAAAAACAGTTTTTTTTTCCCATCTTTTTCTAAAATCAGTTTCTATTTTCTCTTATAAAAACAGTTTTTAATTTCTCTTATAAAACAGTTTTTAATTTCTCTTATAAAACAGTTTTTAAACATTATAAAAATCAGCTTTATACTTTTTTTTTTTTTTTTAAAAAAAATCAATTCAGTTTTTTCCTTTTAACTTAAAACATATATAAAGATTTCAGTTTTCTTTTTAATTCCCTTTTTCTGTATTTTAATGAAAACGAAATTAAAATAAAATAAAATAAGAAAATAAAAGTAAAATAAAATTACCAGCGAAGGGGGCGGTGGCCAGGCGAATCAGGGGGGGGAGAAGGGGGTGCTGTCGTGCTCTGCGGTGGTGTAGACGGAGGAAGAGGGGTCGGGGTTGGTGGTTGAGGCGGTCGCAAGGTCAGGGGGTGCTGCGTCGCGAGTGTGGTAGGGCGGTGGCTGCTCCGGTGGTCTCGCGGTCTTCGAATCGAGGGGGGGGTGTCGAGGCTGGAGGCATCGTCGGTGGCGAGGGAGGCGCCATCTCCGGCGGCCAGGCGAATCAGGGGGGGGGGGCTGGATCCCATCGATCCCGATTTGGGATCGGTTCCCCTTTTTGCTTTGTTTTTTTTTTTTTTTTTTTTTTTTTTAATAACCGAAGTCAACGGTTAATGAAGGGGGAGAGAGAGTAAGGGGATGAGGGCTTATATATTATATATATATATATAATTAACTAATTTAATTTCTATAAAGTTGTTTTTCCCCTCGAACTCAAATTCCAACCCAACGACTGTCGTCCTTAGCTAAATACCCTTATTTCGAACACAATGGGATATGTCCCGTAAGCCAATTCGGCCGTTACGATAGGTTTTCACTAATATTTACAATATAAATCTATATATATTCAATTCAAACGTGCATTTCTAATTACCGGGGACACATACTGACTAGAAAAATTCCAGAAAAATATTTTCTAGCTTCGTATTGACGATACGGTCCTAACAAAACTAGTTTCGTCGAATTCTGAGACCGTTTGAAAAATGGCCAATTTCAAGTCGATTAAAATCAACTGAAATGGTCAAAACACGTTTTCCTATACCACGCTCACATATTGATTCGAAAAATTATGAAATTTGGAATCTAGCAATAATTCAACATCACGGACCCAACAAAAGTGGTTTCGTTGAAATCCGAGGTCGTTTGCAAAATTGCTATTTTTAAGGGCCTTATATATATAAAAATATATATAAATTCCACAGCGACTATTTCTAATTTTAAACTGGACATATCTTATCATTTCTAAGATGAAATCTCGATTCTTCGGATTCGTTGGAAAGATACTATCAAACAGATCCTATTATTTTTGGTTTCACTAAAATCCGGATTGTTTTGCACCCGGTACATTCATTTGAAGTTTGAAATCAAATTATCGAACTACCGCGCCATTTTCAATTCTATTTATAATTATATATAAATATTTATATTCTAACGACGACGCGTATAATATATACGTTCGAATTCTATTCAAAATAAATTTCTCGTCGATTATATTTAAAATAATCTATTTTAAATATTCAAAATTCGCTATAATCGCCAAAATAAAAATTTTAAATTGGCCCAGATTTTACGGGTTGTTACAATCTCCCCCACTTAAAACTTTTCGTCCCCGAAAAGGAACAAAGTCGAAAGTGGTTTGATTATTCAACTCTACGACCGATCAGGCTTTCATTCTCCAACTCTTTAGTTTCTGAGAATTTTCAAAAATTCAAAAATTTGGCTAACACCCTAAATTTTCGAAAAATTTCGCCATAACCTCCCCTGCAATGGGAGCATCGGGGAATTTCAAATAGCTTCCCCGGTCCTTCAGATCTCAAAAAGGAAAAGAAAAAGCCAAGCGGCTAGCCAATAGGCTCACAAAATCATCATCACCCAAACAAAACAGGAAATTATGTAGTAAACATGTACCTATTTGTCGGGCAAACAAATTTTATTCTCTGGCTCTAGCCTCCTTGCTATGACCTGTTCAAGGTAAGTACATATATGCAAGCAAATGCGACCAATTTTCAATATAGTTCAATATTTGATTCAATTAGGCTAATTGGTTCAAAATTATCAAACAATTAAACAAGCAACACAAACATCAATCAATTAGTGAATTAGAGTTTCAAATTCATAATTTTGATACATATACAAAAATCAAATTTTTGATGCCAAATCACAACAATAGGCCCTATCTAATTGGTTCTCACACCAGTCTAATGGAAATATATAGAAATCTCCCTTTCGTCACTCGAACATAAGTTCTGATGACGATGCATCAATCATCAGAGTTCTCTCCGGGCGACTAGAAGGTGATTCTATATCTATCCAGTATATTAAAATTTCGAATACACGCGGATCAGACGTATACGCAAAATCTATATATACTGGATTGTCCACATCAATGTAAATAAATAATCAAATACGAATAGTTGACTTAGATTTTCAAAACAAAATTTGTTTTATTTTAAAAATAACCTCTTCACACTCGTTCTAGGATACTACTGATCCTATCTCTAACGAGTCATCCCATTGGATATTACTAATCCAATTATCTGATGAATTCTTTCGTATGTTTCTAATGTGTCTTGTTCTCTAGCTTTGTAAACCAAAGCTCTGATACCAACTGTAAAGACCCGTAACTTCCCCGTAAAGGGAAGCGACGGATAGTTCGAGAACAAGCCACAACAGAACGCATACAGAAGAACATTTCATTGTATATTACAACAATGCATCAGATTACATGAATATACAGAGTATAAATAAATATTACACAGAAATATCAGAGATTTAAATTACATTTAAATACATCGCAGCGGGAAAATAATACGATACACAACTAGAATGAGATATACGGATACAAAGCTTTCCGGATATCGTTCCAGCTGTAAACCAGGATCCTGTGAATATAAATCTGCAAAACCAAAACTACTAGCTGCCCGTGTCAAAATAAGGGCACCCAGAGTTTAGGTTAAAACAATAAACTCCAGGTCAGTCATGTGACTGGTGTGAGAACTAAAACAGTTATTAATCTTTATTTTAAATCATTAGGTAAATCAAGGGACCACGCCGTATAACACGGAACGGGTTTCCTCCCAAGAATACCAGTGCATAAAACAAACAGCGCAATGCTAAATAAAGAAAAATGAAGCTGTTATAAGACCCAGGTCCCATCACACAATGCAACGCAGTCGAGGATAGGGTTTTCCCTTATAACAGCCAAAGGATGCTTGATACGTTTTAAAACAAATCATTTGATACTAGTATAAGTGTATAAGACAACTTCAAATCATAAGTATCAATCATAGGCGGCATAAGCGCCCCATCCCACTATGTCGCCATATATAGGATTACAATTTAAAACCGCAAAGGTCACGTATTTGGAAATTGGATTTCCGTCTATGAACCGAGGCTAGGGGCAAGATCCTCAACCGATTCGAGACAATCTAGCCTACCATGTCTCAGGATCAGAGCTCGAGTGACCCTAGGAGCGACAGGGCCGGTCCACCGATGTGGATTAAAATGCCTGAACACTACGTTTCCCCGCCCTTTGGGGCGCAAACGAGCCAACGAATGGCTCCATCGGTTCGAGAACGACCGATCAATCCGAGGCGCCTCGCAACAGCAACAACCACATAAGTCAAACTCGTCAGGGCGTGTAAAACCACTGACGCCACTTCTAGCTAGAAAGAAACGCAAGTCCTCCCTGAGGTCCGTCTCCCGTTTTTGGTTCATACCGGGTGTGAAACACGCGAGGTAAACGTTACACAAAGCTACGCCACAAAGGCCGTGCTTTGATCATCAACCACAAGACTTTGCTTTTCAACAGAAGCCTTGATCATTTGCATCTTAGCATGCCACACAGGCAAGCCATCCTATGCAACCGATATCAGTCACACAGAATGAAATCCGATGTCAGACACACAGTCCATTTACAAGTCCGTCCTGGGTCTGAACGAAACCGGAGGCACCTAGTACCCCGCCTATCCATCGATCTCCAAGTACGTCTGGACGATCACTAACTGTTTCCATCTTCTTGGGTGTACAGCCCAATCAAGATCATCAGTTATCACCCAAAACGACGTGAAGACCTCCGGTCTTCAACCATCGTCTTCATCTTCGACTTATCGTCGTATCAGTTATCCAGAATGGGATAAACCCGGTCTTTCCGAATAACTCGCGTATATTTAAATAAGTGTTACACAAACACAACATACGCCTCATTCCAATTCATTAGTCACTAACCGTAAATTAATCAAGAGAATAATTCCCCAAATATTAACCCCGAAGGCCGAAACCAACATCAGATCAATATCCAGAAAACCATTCTGCTTGGCTAACCGACAGTTAGTTTCTAAATTTCACGTTCAAATCTAATTAAAGATTTAACTATCGCCTGGAGCAAAACTGGTGATACTCCATTCTCGATCTTTTCAATCTAATTAAAGATTCATTAAAACTCCACTTAGTTTTAATCTGTGACTGGGTTAAAGAATCAGTGTCATCTAAAAACACGGTTCGCGATAAACCCAAAGTCACATTCCATTAATTATCGGGTTAAAGAACGAGTGTTATTTAAAACACTGTTCACGATAAACCCAAAAATCAATATCCATTCAATTCCAATTAAATATTATTTAATTGGTTCACTTCATTAAATCTAAATAAAAAGATTTAATCTTTTCTCAACTGGGTTCAAGAACAGTGTTAGTGAAGACACCATTCACGACAAACCCAAATCACATTCATTAATTATCGGGTTAAAGAACAAGTGTTATTTAAAACACTGTTCACGATAAACCCAAAAATCAATATCAATTCAATTCCAATTAAATATTATTTAATTGGTACACTTCATTAAATCTAAATAAAAAGATTTAATCTTTTCTCCACTGGGTTCAAGAACAGTGTTAGTGAAGACACCATTCACGACAAACCCAAATCACATTTGATATTCAATATAAGGCTCTGAATAGAAAATATATCGGCTTATATTCAACATCAAATTCTACGATTAACAAATGTCGTATTGGAAATAACGATATAAATATATATCTTTCAAATTTCCGTAACAACATCCGTATAATCACAAATTTCAACATCGAAATATTCCGAAGACAATTTCGATTCAAATCCACTCCAATGCAATCATTGGAAATTTTGGTTATTTTCAAAACCCTTTTCAAATTCAATTTATTTATTTAAAAATAAATAGAATTATAATTCTAGTTCAAAACTAGTTCATTTCGATAAAATTCTATTTTTATCTTTTCAAATAGGGAGTTTTTCATCCCAATTCTTTCTAAATCATTTCTTATGATTTTACACAAATTATTACTATTTTTAATAATTTTATCAAGGCCCGTACAGTCGATTTCCAACAATGGCCATCGAACTGCACTTACAGCGACCTTTTTCGAATTTGATTTGGACGTATCTCCAAATCCAACCGTTAGATTTCAAATTTCTAATATTCGTTAGAAAGCTCTTTTCGATACGAACCCAACGGTTCCGGTTTTAGGAGAATCCGACGGTCGGATCTCCCGTAATGTCCGTTTGAAAGAAATGGTCGAAATTCGCGAACTGCCGCGGCGCGGCGCGTTCTATTCAGGCCATTATATTATATATATAATATATATAATATATATTTCGTCGATTTCTATTTAAAACGAATTATATAAATAGTTTTAAAATCGTTTCAAAAGCTATTTCAACTTCCATTTCAATTCAAAGCAAAATTGAATTCTTCTTTATAAATTCGTCTCAAAATTCATTTCCATTCAATTCGAATTTCAATTCAATTTGAATTCATTTCAATTCGCTTTCAATTCCATTTGAATTCGTTTTCAATTCAATTCATTTCGAAATCGTTTTCAATTCAATTCATTTCGAAATCGTTTTCAATTCATTTTGAATTCGTTTTCAATTCATTTCATTTCGAAATCGTTTTTAAAATCGATATAAATATCGTTCACGTCAAAATGGCGTCAATCTAATCAACACGGCTTCATATATTCCTTTATTTTCAAATATTCTATTTCAAATATTTCTTTTTCAAATATTTCTTTTTCAAAACTGGAATGAGGCCCAATCAATTACCATATAAAATTAATTATATGGATTTTCATACAACACATGTATATAATAGCAACGATAAATAATCAACCATCAACCAAAGTGCACTACACTGTATAAGCATCAAATATAGATACCTAACGCTTATAACAGCCTGTCAATCAATCGATCGACATATTTAATCAATCAGGATGAGTGAACTTCAAATTTCATCCCAACACCCGTGTGGGGTTTCAAACAATCAAACAACTATTTTATTCGTGCAGTTGGGCGATGTGTAAAATTTATCGACCCAATCGACGTCATTCAAATAGGTGTACATAAACAAACCGTCTGGTTTGTAAATGAATATTTATTTATTCACATTCACGTTAAAAATTATATTTTTAACGATAACACATTTTATTTTAACATATGAATTTCTATTCAGTTCATTCTTTAAATAAAATGCTATTTTTCTTTTTCTAACTTATTTTAGAAAATTTCGGCGGCATAACGGCACGTTACTAGAAACGGGACAAGGCCTAGCCTTATCCCCGGTCTAGTGAAGGCCCACGCCATTCACACATCAATCAAATTCACTTTCGTTATGCAAACCACAAAATTTGGAGTAAGGGTCTAACCTAGCCTTACTCCTTCGCCTTATAACGGCGCACGTCTAATCCTAACCAATTTATCGATTCGATTTTTCACACCACAAACCACATTCAAACCAATATCACAATCAATAACCAAACAGCCAAACAAACAAGTCCATGGTCTGTGGACGATTGTGTCGGGTGCTACTAAACACCGTCTGCATCCTAGTATATATATATATAACTAGAAAAATAAATTGAAAGGTGAGAAATTCTCACATATAGCTATCCTAGCTCCACGGCACGTCATTGATAGAAATCTTCATCGCTATCGCATCTTTGTCACCTTCGTTGCTCCTTTCACTACATACGTAAAAATCACATTTTTACTTCGTTATTCAATATGTAAAAATCGAATTTTTACTTCGATGTTCAATATATAAAAATTCTATTTTTATTTCAAAGTTCAATATATAAAAATCGAATTTTTATTTCAAAGTTCAATATATAAAAATCGAATTTTTATTTCAAAGTTCAATATATAAAAATCGAATTTTTATTTCAAAGTTCAATATATAAAAATCGAATTTTTATTTCAAAGTTCAATATATAAAAATCGAATTTTTATTTCAAAGTTCAATATATAAAAATCGAATTTTTATTTTGCTATTCAATATATAAAAATCGAATTTTTAGTTCGCTATTCAATATATAAAAATCGAATTTTTATTTCGAAGTTCAATATGTAAAAATCATATTTTTATTTCCTCCATTATATTTTCAAAGGCGAAGTCTTTATATTTTCAAAGGCGAAGTCTTTATATTTTCAAAGCAAGATTGCTTGTATTTCTGAGTCAATGACAATTTCATTTTCTTTTCTTTTTAACAATGTAAAAATCAGTTTTTATCATTTTCTAAAAACAGTTTTTTTTTCCCATCTTTTTCTAAAATCAGTTTCTATTTTCTCTTATAAAAACAGTTTTTAATTTCTCTTATAAAACAGTTTTTAATTTCTCTTATAAAACAGTTTTTAAACATTATAAAAATCAGCTTTATACTTTTTTTTTTTTTAAAAAAAATCAATTCAGTTTTTTCCTTTTAACTTAAAACATATATAAAGATTTCAGTTTTCTTTTTAATTCCCTTTTTCTGTATTTTAATGAAAACGAAATTAAAATAAAATAAAATAAGAAAATAAAAGTAAAATAAAATTACCAGCGAAGGGGGCGGTGGCCAGGCGAATCAGGGGGGGGAGAAGGGGGTGCTGTCGTGCTCTGCGGTGGTGTAGACGGAGGAAGAGGGGTCGGGGTTGGTGGTTGAGGCGGTCGCAAGGTCAGGGGGTGCTGCGTCGCGAGTGTGGTAGGGCGGTGGCTGCTCCGGTGGTCTCGCGGTCTTCGAATCGAGGGGGGGTGTCGAGGCTGGAGGCATCGTCGGTGGCGAGGGAGGCGCCATCTCCGGCGGCCAGGCGAATCAGGGGGGGGGGGGCTGGATCCCATCGATCCCGATTTGGGATCGGTTCCCCTTTTTGCTTTGTTTTTTTTTTTTTTTTTTTTTTTTAATAACCGAAGTCAACGGTTAATGAAGGGGGAGAGAGAGTAAGGGGATGAGGGCTTATATATTATATATATATATATAATTAACTAATTTAATTTCTATAAAGTTGTTTTTCCCCTCGAACTCAAATTCCAACCCAACGACTGTCGTCCTTAGCTAAATACCCTTATTTCGAACACAATGGGATATGTCCCGTAAGCCAATTCGGCCGTTACGATAGGTTTTCACTAATATTTACAATATAAATCTATATATATTCAATTCAAACGTGCATTTCTAATTACCGGGGACACATACTGACTAGAAAAATTCCAGAAAAATATTTTCTAGCTTCGTATTGACGATACGGTCCTAACAAAACTAGTTTCGTCGAATTCTGAGACCGTTTGAAAAATGGCCAATTTCAAGTCGATTAAAATCAACTGAAATGGTCAAAACACGTTTTCCTATACCACGCTCACATATTGATTCGAAAAATTATGAAATTTGGAATCTAGCAATAATTCAACATCACGGACCCAACAAAAGTGGTTTCGTTGAAATCCGAGGTCGTTTGCAAAATTGCTATTTTTAAGGGCCTTATATATATAAAAATATATATAAATTCCACAGCGACTATTTCTAATTTTAAACTGGACATATCTTATCATTTCTAAGATGAAATCTCGATTCTTCGGATTCGTTGGAAAGATACTATCAAACAGATCCTATTATTTTTGGTTTCACTAAAATCCGGATTGTTTTGCACCCGGTACATTCATTTGAAGTTTGAAATCAAATTATCGAACTACCGCGCCATTTTCAATTCTATTTATAATTATATATAAATATTTATATTCTAACGACGACGCGTATAATATATACGTTCGAATTCTATTCAAAATAAATTTCTCGTCGATTATATTTAAAATAATCTATTTTAAATATTCAAAATTCGCTATAATCGCCAAAATAAAAATTTTAAATTGGCCCAGATTTTACGGGTTGTTACAATAAACCCCAACCCCCTTTATTATTCTTCCCCGTCAGATCTAGGGTTAGAGAAAAAAAACCTGCCGCCCAATCGCTTCAGCCCCCCCTCGCGATCCTCCACCCTCGTCGAGCAACCGCCGGCCTCCCCCTCAGACACCCCCCCTCCGATGCTCCCCCCTTCTCCTTCTCGGTTGCGAACCAAGCCCCGAAGACAGCCCAACATCATCGCTTGAGACCCCCAACCGTCGGCCACTAGTGCGAACCCCCACCACCTGCGAGCAGCTCCGGCGAGGCAGCTTCCGATCCGGCAACGATGGCGTTTGTGGCGAGCGGCAGTGGAAAATTCACGTCGAACTGAGTTCGACGATTAACAGTGAGATTTTTCTTTTGTTATTATTCTAGTCTAATTAATTTAGCTTAAATAACTTTGTTAAAAATCGGGTTTTTACTACTGAATTATATATTTCATTGTTTAGAAATTCTGAAATTATATATTTGTGTTTTAAAAACTGAAAATGAAGAATATATTTTTGTTTTAAAATTTGAAAACTTATTATATATATATTATAAATAAAATTGTAAGTGAAAGAAGTGATGAAGTGATTTTTCACTAGACAAAGTTGGGATTTTTAAATATTAAAGGTGCGATTTTTATATATTAAATAGCAAAGTAAAAATTCAATTTTTATATAGATTTTTCACTAGACAAAGTTGGGATTTTTAAATACTAAAGGTGCGATTTTTATATATTAAATAGCAAAGTAAAAATTCAATTTTTATATATTAAATAGCAAAGTAAAAATTCGATTTTTATATATTGAATAGCGAAGTAAAAAATCGATTTTTATATATGTAGTGAATACGGATGACGAAAGTGATGAAAGAAGAAACGGCGGAGATTTTCTACATATGAAGAGTCGAGGCGTTTGGATTAGCTAGTCGGTGAGAACTTCTCACCTTTGATTTTATTTTCTAGTTAAAATATATACTCGGATGCATACGATGTTTAGTAGCACCCGACACCCGTCGTCCACAGACCTTGGACGACTTGTATGCTTGTTTGTTTGATTTTGATGTGTAGTTGATTGTGTGAGGTGATGTGAAATGAAATAAAATATTTATATAGTTAAAAATATTTTATAGTTAAAAATAGAATTTTTAACGTGTATATGAAAGGAAATAAAAATAAACAAATCGGACGGCTTGTTTATATACACACATTTGACTGATATTGATTGGGACGATAAATTTTACACATCGCCCAACTACACGAATAAAATTTGTGTTTGATTGTTTGAAACCCCACAAGGGTATTGGGATGATATTTGACGTACACTAATCCCGAATGTTTAGTTGTATGTCGATCGATTGATTGACAAACTGTTATAAGCGTTGAATATTTATATTTGATGCTTATACAGTGTAGAATGCACTTTGGATGATGGTTGATTATTCATCGTTGTTATTGTATACATGTGCTGTAGAAAATCCATATAATTAACATTATATGGTAATTGATTGGGCCTCATTCCATATTTGAAAAAGAAATATTTGAAAAAGAAATATTTGAAACAGAAATATTTGAAATAGAAATATTTGAAATAGAAATATTTGAAATAGAAATATTTGAAAAAGAAATATTTGAAATAGAAATATTTGGAAAAGAAATATTTGAAATAGAATATTTGAAAATAGAAATATATGAAGCCGTGTTGATCAGATTGACGCCAATTTGACGTGAATGATATTTATATCGATTTATTCAATTTTCAATGTATATTGAAAGCGTTTTCAAAATTTGAATTATATTGAAAGTGATTTTGAAATTTGAATTATATTGAAAATAATCGAAATTCGAATTAAATTGAATAAAATTGAATTTGAAAGGAATTGAATTCAAATTGGAATTGAAAAGAAATTCGAATTAAATTGAAATTGAATTGAAATCGATTTGAAATGAATTTAAAACGAATTTGTATTGGAATATTCAATTTTGATTTGAAATTGAATATGAAGTTGAAACCGTTTTGAAAATGAATTTAAAAAGATTTATAAAGCACGTTTTGAATTGAAATCGATGAAGTATATATTATATATTATATATATATAATATAATGGCCTGAATAGAACGCGTCGCGCCGCGGCAGTTCGCGAATTTCGACCATTGACTTCAAACGGACATTACGGGAGATCCGACCGTCGGATTCTCCTAAAACCGGAACCGTTGGGTTTGTATCGAAAAGAGATTTCTAATGAATATTAGAAATTAGAAATCTAACGGTTTGATTTGGAATTATGTCCAAATCAAATTTGGAAAAGGTCGCTGTAAGTGCAGTTCGATGGCCATTGATGGAAATCGACTATACGGGCCTTGATAAAATTATTAAAAATATCAATAATTTGTGTAAAATCATAAGAAATGATTTGGGAAGAATTGGGATGAAAAACTCCATATTTGAAAAGATAAAAATAGATTTTTATCGAAATGAACTAGTTTTGAACTAGAATTGAAATTCTATTTATTTTTAAATAAATAAATTGAATTTGAAAAGGGTTTTTAAAATAACCAGAATTTCCAATAATTGAATTGGAATGGATTTGAATCGAAATTGTCTTTGGATTATTTCGATGTTGGATTTCGTGATTACACATATATTGTTATGGAAATTTGAAAGATATATTAGTTTCGTTATTTCCAATACGATATTTGTTGGTCGTAGAATTTGATATTGAATATGAGCCGATATATTTTCTATTCAGAGCCTTGTATTTAATATCAAATGTGATTTGGGTTTATCGTGAATGGTGTCTTCATTAACACTGTTATTGGACCCAGTTTAGAAAAGATTAAATCTTTTTATTTAGATTTAATGAAGTGTACCAATTAAATAATATTTAATTGGAATTGAATTGATATTGATTTTTGGGTTTATCGTGAACAGTGTTTTAAATAGCACTTGTTCTTTAACCCAATAATTAATGGAATGTGATTTTGGGTTGTCGTGAACGGTATCTTCAATAATACTGTCCTTAGACCCAAAGAAGTTAAGGAAATAAGAAACTAACTGGAGGTAAGTTAAGTTGAATGGTTTCTGGGGTATTGATATGATGTTGGTTTCGGACTTCGGGGTTAATACTTAGGGAACTGCTCACTTGCTAATTTACGGTTAGGGACTGATTGAAATGTGATGTGATTTTGGGTTTATCGTGAACCGTGTTTTAAATGACACTGATTCTTTAACCCAGTCACAGATTAAAACTAAGTGGAGTTTTAATGAATCTTTAATTAGATTGAAATGATCGAGAATGGAGTATCACCAGTTTTGCTCCAGGCGGTAGTTAAATCTTTAGTTAGGTTTGAACGTGAAATGGTAATTGAATTTACCGATAACACCGTGGTGTTAGATATGAAGTATTACCAGTTTTACTTCATGGGATGAATAGGTTGGGATTGGGAAATTAAAACAAATGATTACTTCAGTAAGGTTCGTTAATCCCGACTAGTTGAATCGAAATTCAAAAGAAGATTAAAGAATAAATTCAAGGAATTTATCTTTGATAAAATTAATGGGAACCTCTCCCTATGAATGTGAAATTTAGAAACTAACTGTCGGTTAGCTAAGCAGAATGGTTTTCTGGATATTGATCTGATGTTGGTTTCGACCTTCGGGGTTAATATTTGGGGAATTATTCTCTTGATTAATTTACGGTTAGTGAGTGATGAATTGGAATGAGGCTTATGTTGTGTTTGTGTAACACTTATTTAAAATATACGCGAGTTATTCGGAAAGACCGGGTTTATCCCATTCTGAATAACTGATACGACGATAAGTCGAAGATGAAGACGGTGGTCGAAGACCGGAGGTCTTCACGTCGTTTGGGTGATTACTGATGATCTTGATTGGAATGTACACCCAAGAAGATGGAGACAGTTGGTGATCGTCCAGACGTACTTGGAGATCGATGGATATGCGGGGTACTAGGTGCCTCCGGTTTCGTTCAGACCCAGAACGAACTTGTAAATGGACTGTGTGTCTAACATTGGATTTTAGTCTATGTGATTGATTTCTATTAAATATATATCTGTTTGGCGGCGGAGAATTTATTCTCTTTCTTAACGCCCTTCTCTGAGACGTACGAGCTCAGGGGTTATATACTGATGGATATCAAACGCATTGAGTGAATTGCCTGTGTGGCATGCCTAAGTGGCAAATGATCAAGGCTTCTGTTGAAAAGCAAAGTCTTGTGGTTGATGATCGAAGCACGGCCTTTGTGGCGTGGCTTTGTGTAACGTTTACTTCACGAGTTTCAAACCCGGTATGAACCAAAAACAGGAGAGGACCTCAGAGAGGGCATGCGTTTCTTTCTAGCTAGAAGTGGCGTCAGTGGTTTTACATGCTCTGACGAGTTTGACTTATGTGGTTATTGGTGTTACGAGGCGCCTCAGTTTGATCGGACGATCCGGGTCCGATGGAGCCATTTGTTGGCTCACTTACGCCCCAAAGGGCGGGGAAACGCAGTGTTCAGGAATTTTAATCCACATCGGTGGACCGGCCCTGTCGCTCCAAGGGGCAGTTGCGGTTGTTCCTGAGGCTCGGGCTAGACAGTCTCGAATCGGTTGAGGACTATCTTTTGCCTCGGTTCATATATGGAAATCCAATTTCCAAATACATGATTCTACGGTTTTATTTGTAGTGCCTTGTATGGCGACATAGTGGGATGGGGCGTTTATGCCGTCTATGATTGATACTTATGATTTGAAGTTGTTTTATACACTATGCACTTATAATAGTATCAAATGATTTGTTTTAAACGTATCAAGCATTCTTGGCTATTATAAGGTAAAAACCCTATCCTCCGGCTTGCGTTGCATTGTGTGATGGGAACTGGGTCTTATAATAGCTTCATTGTTCTTTATTTAGCATTGCGCTGTTGTTTTATGCACTGGTATTCTTGGGAGGAAACCCGTTCCGTGTTATACGGCATGGTCCCTTGATTCACCTAACTTTAAAATAAAGATTAATAATAGTTTTAGTTCTCACACCAGTCCCATGACTGACCTGGAGTTTATTGTTTTGACCTAAACTCTGGGTGCCCCTATTGTGACACGGGCAGCTAGTAGTTTTGGTTTTGCAGATTTATATTCACAGGATCCTGGTTTACAGCTGGAATGATATCCGGAAAGCTTTGTATCTGTATATCTCTTCTAGTTGTGTATTGTATTATTTTCTGCTGCGATGTATTTAAATGTAATTTAAATCTCTGACATTTCTGTGTAATATTCATTTGTACTCTGTATATTCTTGTATTCTTATGGAATTGTTGTAATAACAATGAAATGTTCTTCCGTCCGCGTTCTGTTGTGGATTGCTCTCGAACTATCCGGGCTTTCCCAACCGGAGAAGTTACCGGTTTTTACACGAATTGAATTGAATATAAAAGAAATTCGAATTGAACTGAATATATAATGAATTCGAATTGAATTGAATATATAACGAATTCGAATTGAATTGAATATATAACAAATTCGAATTGAATTGAATATAAAACGAATTCGAATTAAATTGAAAACGAATTAAAATAGAATAAAAATCGATTTGAAATGAATTCAAATTGACTTGAAATTTGAATTGAATTGAAATGAATTTAAAACGAATTTATAAGAAAAAATTCAATTTTGATTTGAATTTGAAATGGAAGTTGAAATTGTTTTTGAAACGAATTTAACACTATTTATAAAATTCATTTTAAATAGAAATCGACAAAATATATATTATATATATTATATATATAATATAATGGCCTGAATAGAACGCGCCGCGCCGCGGCAGTTCGTGAATTTCAACCATTGACTTCGAGCGGATATTACGGGAGATCCGACCGTCGGATTCTCCTAAAACTGGAACCATTGGGTTCGTATCGAAAAGAGCTTTCTAACGAATATTAGAAATTTGAAATCTAACGGTTGGATTTGGAGGTACGTCCAAATCAAATTTGGAAAAGTCGCTGTAAGTGCGGCTCGATGGCCGTTGTTGGAAATCGACTGTACGGGCTTTGATAAAATTATCAAAAATAGTAATAATTTGTGTAAAATTATAAGAAATGATTTGTGAAGAACTGGGAAGAAAAATCCCACATTTGTAAAGATAAAAATGGATTTTTACCGAAATGAACTAGTTTTGAACTAAATTTAAAACCCAATTATTTCTAAATAAATAAATTGGATTTAAAAGGGGTTTTAAATAATCGGAATTTCTAATATATTTGATTGGAATTGATTTGGGGGTTTATCTTGAACGGTGTTTTAAATAACACTGGTTCTTTAACCCGATAAGAAATAGAATGTGATTTGGGTTTATCGTGAACTGTGTTTTAAATGACATTAGTTCTTTAACCCAGTAAAAGGAGTTTTAATGAATCTGTAATTAGATTGAAATGTGAATTAATAATTTAAATTATCAAATTTGGAAAGTGAGCGAGAATGGAGTATTACCAGTTTTGCTCCAAAGCGATAGTTAAATCTTTAATTAGATTTGAACGTGAAATGGTAATTAATTTTACCGATAACACCGTGGTGTTAGATATGGAGTATTACCAGTTTTTCTTCATGGGATGAATAGGTTGGGATTGGGAAATAAAATAAATAATTACTTCGGTGTGGTTCGCTAATCTCGACTAGTTTGGAAAACCATAATTTGGTTTGAAATGACATCCAAAGGAGGATTAAAGAATAAATTTAAAGAATTTATCTTTGATAAAATTAATGGGAAACTTTCCCTAAGATTATGAAATTTCACTACGCCATAGATGGCCTACGGCAACCCCAAAGAAGTGACGCAGTAGGTGCCAAAAAGTGTTGCTACAGGCAAAAAATGATCTGTGGCAACACTTTTTTGGGGTTGCCTTTTGCCGCGTTGCCTTAGAGTCAAAGGCAACGCCTTTGTGACTCTATGGCAATATCGGTATAGGTGTTGCCACAGGTACCAATACAACAAAAAAAAAATACCCTTTTGCAACTGCCAAAAACAGTTGTAGTATGTCTAGTACAGCTGGCAAACATAATAAAGTCAACCTTTTTTACAACTGTTTCTAGCAGTTGTTAAAATTTGTTGTACAACTGCTAAAAGTAATTACACCTCAACTGCTATTAATCCAAAATTTCATAATATTATAATAAATATTATTATAACACAGTATTTTATTCAAATAAATATTCTATTTCAACATTTCAAATGATACAAATTTTTTGACTTCACTATTGTACATTCACTCGTATATTACACAATCATTCGTATTTACATACATTACTCGCTACATTGTCACTCGATTCACTCATATCCTTGATTGAGTTTGGATTACAAGCTAGATATGAACAGATTAGGTTTGAATTATAACCTTGATTGATGTGTTAGCAACAACACTGCATATCCCACCAAAGATGTAGTTCCTCTTCAGATTTGGGATATATGGTGCCATCTCTTCGTCTCTACGCATTATCTGCGGACATATAGGTAAGAGCTAGCTTAAAATAAGTGGAGAATAAAATAAATGACGATATAAGATGATCTTGTGTTGGTGATCATATGTGCTGATATATAAGTGATGTGCATATATGAGCAATGATGTGCAAATCTCAAATGCAAGTAAATAAATGTGCCGACATACCGTTGTGTTTACCCAGTCTCTGGTCTCGAATTTAGCTTTCTCTTTCGGATCCTATTAGATGTCCACAAAATATCTGTGAACAAAAGTTAATGCGTTCAATAAGAACGATCAAATGACATATAAAAAGAACAAAAGTTATGTGCATCCATGTGAACCTTTGGCCATTAGTTGGTCACCAATTGGTGTACATAACATAATTTCTTACATTCATATGTTGATAAACCAATTTAACCATGACTGCATACAAAATTTTGCTTTTGTCAAATTTAAAATATAAAAAATTGAAAAAAAAAGAAGCAGAAAAGTTGAGCCAGTACAAAGGGAAGATGGAAAAGCGCCCATACATAGGTATATAAACTAATCAACTAATTAGAATAGGTTATTAAGTCGTGAATTTCCAATCGCATACTTACTGTATATTTCATAAACAACACAAATCGAGCATGAGCTTTCTCTCTTATACTGCCAACCAGTTATTTATCTCGTATTTAACCCTCTTAAAACGCTCCTTTAATTCTCAAAACACTTTCAATTCCAGTCTCATTGTTCCAATTATGAACCAACATAAGAGAATGCAATGTTATGGACTATTTTATGTATCGACATGATGTCAAATGTTCATTAGATATTAAAAAGTTGAAATTTACCGAGGCTAATTACTAGAAAATGACAGAACACCTTTTGCCTTTTGGTTCTCATCCTCCATTGTCCACTATCCTCGAATGAAGATGATTGATTGACTGACAACTACTTTACTATACTGATGCCTGCTGCCTTCATCCCCCCTGGTGCCTGCCCCCATCACATGTCAAAGTCGAGTTCAACTTGAAGCACGTAATGGCCGTTGTTGCTTGTCGACTGCAATACCGTTGGAGTCGCTGAATCTGGAGTTGTCATGACCCACATCTGATTTATCGATGCTGAGTTAAAGAGTCATGATTTTTTATGCCAGAGTGTCATTGTACTGTAGGGAATGGTGCCCTGGTTCTTGATGAGGCCTACTAGAAAATAGGTAAGACAAAGTGAGCTCCCAATGAATATAATAGATTTAATAAGTTTAAAAGAGTGATGCAATTTAAGTTCATGTTATGGTCTCAGAAAATAACTCAACTACCAACTTTGATTTTACGACTCGGGTAGAAAAAATAGAACTGTGTAAGCAAACAAATAAACAAAATTCTTAAGTGCAGTTAGCAACTAACTTGACGTGATGGAAGCAACCTTGCAGTCCAAGGCTCGATGTCCTTCACACTAACACCAAATCTAGGACTTAAAACACCGCACTTGTTCAGCCGACCATTCAACTCAACAATGATTTTACCATCTCTGTGATAATTCACATACTCAAACTCACCAATGTATCCTGCGTATCGATTACATTGAGTCTGATGCAGATCCTGTGCAAACCAATAAACCATGTTCACCATTTTAAACACCCCATCTGAAAACCTCTCATCTAAAAAATATACTGTATGATGTTATTCTTCTTGATGAAAATATCTCTACTCGTTTGCAAATACAACAATTCAAATAAAGGATAAATAAATGGACAACAAAGAGATAACTATGCATTTTCTAGTAATACAACATTACAGTCTAGACATCAAGGGAAAGATAAGACTCATAAATGCACTTTCTTCTTTCAGTTGATTAATATGAATGTGCGATGGTCCAAATGCATTCATTGTGTAAAAGTATACCACTTCAATGATTATGTGACCCACTAAACATCATAACAGCATGAATCCTCAAAGCCATATTTCCCATAACTATCATGCATTATTCAGCAACATATATATTATCTCAGCAATGAAAAAAATCCGAACCAAAATAACCTTCTAACCATTGATATTAACCATTGACTTATATTATCTAAGCATGAACCATTGATTTCAGTGATTATGTAGAGAAGCTATCAACTGATATTAGCACAATAAACAAAGATATTGTGCCTACAGTCAAAAATACGGGCACAACTATCTGTTCATAAATGAATGCTTAAATATGCTATCAGGAATGAGCATCCCAGTAAGGGAAGTAATTGAGTTTTATTAGCTACCTTGACAGAGTCAGCCAGCGAGGGTAATAACCTTCAAAATTAGTATACCAATACAATATTTTCCAATGGTTCTACTGTTTTCCAACTAAACGAATAACAAATACTAGATAATTTAAAGAACCTAATTGCGTTATTGAAATCAGTAAGCCGAAAACATCGACAGTAAGAAGTCAGTAGGTCGTTGAATGCAATAGACACTCAAATCATATAGATTAAGATCGATAGCCAGAATCTTACCATTGTAATAAGATCTAAAGCCACAAAAGTAAACTTCTTATCAGCAGATCTAGGGTTAGGTTTGTCGTTAGGTAAAAGCAGATGAATCTGGGAACAAATTTTGGGGGAAAAAACAGGAGACGGATGGGAAAAATTCAAAATGAAATGGGATGAAGTTGAAATTTTTTGAATTAGGTAAAACCTTTTGGATCCGCCATTAAAAAGGAAGACGCTATTTTTTTTTCAAAGTAAAAAGGAAACGAAGGCTGAATTATGTTAGCGGGAAAATAAAAATTTGGGGGCGAAGGTTGAATTATGTTAGTGGGGAAATGAAAATTTGAGGGCATAGGAGCTTAGGCGGTAAAGGAAAATAAAATTGACGTGGATTGGTAATATAGACCGTTGGATCGCTTTCACTCGGATTGATAATTTTTTTAATTCGAATATATTATAACTGCTGCAACACAGTGTGATGCCTATACTAACACTTTTAAGCATGTGTTGCAATAGACAAAAATCTGCATATCTATGGTAACAACGCAGCTAGCAACACCTTGGATTTTCGTTGCGATATGTCATCTATGGCGTAGTGTTTAGAAACTAGCTGTAGGTTTGCTAAGAAGAATGGTTTCCGGGGTATTGATCTGATGTTGGTTTCGGCCTTCGGGGTTAATATTTGGGAAATTGTTCTCTTGCTGATTCACGGTTCTGCTGAATTGGAATGAGGCGTATGTTGCGTTTGTGTAACATTTGTTTACTATATATGCGGGTTGTTCGGAAAGGTCGGGTTTATACCCATTCTGAATAACTGATTCGACGATAAGTCGAAGATGATGACGGTGGTCGAAGACCGGAAGTCTTCACATCGTTTGGGTGATTACTGATGATCTTGATTGGGCTGTACACCCAAGATGAGGGAATCAGTTGGTGGTCGTCCAGACGTACTAGGAGATCGATGGATATGCGAGGAAAGTGCCTCCGGTTTCGTTCAGACCCAGAACGAACTTGTAAATGGACTGTGTGTCTGACATTGGATTTTGTTCTATGTTGATTGATCTCTATTAAATATACATCTGTTTGGCGGCGGAGAATTTATTCTTTTGCTTAACGCCCTTCTCTGAGACGTACGAGCTCAGAGGTTGTATATCGATGGACATCAGTCGCATGGCATGAATTGCCAGTGTGGCATGCCTGAGTGGCAAATAATCAAGGTTTTTGTTGAAAAGCAAAGTCTTGTGGTTGATGATCAAAGCACGGCCTTTGTGGCGTAGCTTTGTGTATAACGTGAATTCGCGAGCCTCACACCTCGGTATGATTCAAAAAGGGATACGGACCGTTGGGAGAACACGACGTTTCTTTCTAGCTTTGGTGGTGTCAGTGACTTACCAGCCCTGACATTTATATACTTTTCACCTTTGTGGTTGTTGGAATGAGGCGCCACGATATTAGGTCTGATAGGACCGGGAAACGTGTGTTTAAGAATTGCCAATCCTCAAACGTAAGAGAGGACCGGCCCAACCGATCCAAGTGGCTGCCTAGAGTGTGTAGTCCTGGGACATTTGCTAGATTGTCTCGAATCGGAGAGGAGCTTGCCCCTTGCCTCGACTCATGACGGAAATCCAATTTCCAATACGAGATATTTCGGCTTTATTTGTAGAGCCTAGTATAGCGACATAGTAGCATGGGATGCTATGCCGTCTATAATTGATATTTATGATTGAAATTGTTTTTACACTATACACTTATTATAGTATCAAATGATTTTTTTTAAACGTACCAAGCATGTTTGGCTGTTATAAGGTAAAACCCTATCCTCCGGCTTGCGTTGCATTGTGTGATGGGACCTGGGTCTTATAATAGCTTCATTTTTCAAAAAAGCATTGCGTTGTTTATTCTATGCACTGGTATTCTTGGGAGGAAACTCGTTCCGTGTTATACGGCGTGGTCCCTTGAATTACTCTCTTTTAAAGTAAAGTTTTAAATAACTATTTTAGTTCTCACACCAGTCACATGACTGACCTGGAGTTTATTGTTTTAACCTAAACTCTGGGTGCCCTTATTTTCGACACGGGCAGCTAGTAGTTTTGGTTTTGCAGATTTATATTCACAGGATCCTGGTTTACAGCTGGAATGATATCCGGAAAGCTTTGTATCCGTATATCACCTTCAGTTGTGCTTTGTATTATTTTCCGCTGCTATGTAATTTATTGTAATCTCTGATATTTATCGAATGTAATTTATTCAATTATACTCTATATATTCTTGTATCTGATGGAATTGTTGTAATAGCAATGAAATGTTCTTCTGTCTGCGTTCTGATTGGTCTTGTCCTTAAAGTATCCGCGCTTTCCTTCACGGGGAAGTAACGGGTCCTTACACCATTCCAAATCTACAAAAAAAATAGAGAAACGGATCTAGAAGTTTGACTCGAATCTTTAACAATAGAAGGTAACACAAATTCATAGATCCATTAATTGAAGATTCTCAAACAAAAGAAAATAATTGCAGAACAAATTTAGAAATTCATATTTAATAATCCTCAAATAAAAATTACTTACCTCACAAATTCATAGATGTAGATCTATATGATTTCAAAAAATAAAAAATTGCTCTATTGGAATCTCGTGCTGATAACGTGTTATAAAATAAAACAGAACATATAATAAAGAGAAGTTATTGGAGACAACAAAAGAGATTAGGAGAAACTTTTATTTCTTCTGATTCAGGTGTATCTAATTTCTATTATGTTGGCTCCTTTATATATAGGCTTTGAAGCTGATGTTAAACTTATCCCAATAATGTGGGACTAAATAAAATATTACAAAAGCATATTCGCTTTGGCAAATTCTATTGAAACCCCCTAAATTGCTTTACTTACACTATGACATTTTAAATAAAATTTCAAACCAAAATGTCCTTATTAAAAAGGAATCAATATTAAAGAATGAAAACATATACAATTCTCCCTTGCTTGCATTATGTATACTCCATATAATTTCTCTTCTAAAGATAGTAAATTATAAATTAATTTATATCACTGGTTAAATTAAATTTATATTTCTTTTGAGGATTAAAATATATTCATATCATTACAAGCAACATTTATATACAATCAACTTTAACAATTTTCACTTTAACTAAATATAAAATTAAAATTTAAAATTAACTGCTAAAATTAATGTTATACAGAGTACTAAAAGTTCTTCAATCTTCCATTCAAATCTAATCATGTTTAAATTTAGCACCAAAATTTAACTAGTTTAGCTTTCTAATATTTAAAAAAAATAAGTTTAAATTTTCGTCATCTAAAATTAAAAGTGATTTAAAAATAAAACAATCAAATAATTTAAAATACTAGTGTTAAAAAATAAAGTTTTTTTCTAATTTTAAGTAAATATATTGCAGTAAGTTTCTAGTTTTATGTAATTTAGTTTTAAGGTTAAAGAGGAAAGGTGATGAAAATATAAATGGGTAATTTTGTGAAATACATGGTGTATGAAAAGAAATTTTTGGTGTATGCTATTTTATTTCATATTACAGTGTGTGTTAAGGAATTATAGGTGTATGAATAGAATTAGCCATTCACTTTTATATATTTCAACAGAAACAAGTATATTTAGATTTTAATGTACAAATTTGAAGAAGTGCGGTTTGAACAAGAAAACCCTTGTATTACAGCCACCATTATACTATTCTCATTAAGCCTCCAATCAAAAAGCAACTCAAATAGTATTCACATATCTCAGATATCTAAATGTATAATCGCGATTAATCGACTAAATCACTTCAAAATTTTGCAATTTGTAAAGCTATAAGCCTTCTTCTTGACCTCCCCTTCGCTGGATAGTTGGAGTCATATTTTCATTTAAATTTTTCTCCATTTTACCAAATCGTTTACCTCGATCTCAATTATAACCAATATTAACTCACAAATAATCATACAAACATATAATAATCAGCAGATGCAACAATAATTAATCGATCGATTCATAGTAGATTAATTATAGCTGAGGAAATAATTTACTTTCATTATGTTAAAAAACATTTAAATTTACAAACATCCTAGTTAAAAAATACCTTGAGAAGAAGGATGTGCAGCCACGTTGATTTCATTTCCCATAATTTGGTTGCTATCTTGCTGCTACGTCAGTTTGTATCAGTTTGTTAGAGAAGATTTATTCATTACTTATTTTTTAGAAAATAGAAATTAAGGAATTAGGTATTGGATTTTAAAGGCTTATTGGTTATAACCTGGGAAGAAGAGACGTCATAAATGTCTATTACTTAAATAGTAAAATAGGAATATGTCACTCCTTATGTGGCCTTATTCTAAGTACTCTATTTCAAAATAGAGCTCTCTCATGCAATTCCCATTCTCAAGAGGTATGGGTTTGGATATGACCCAACAGTCTTTCAAATTGAGTCTCTGATGCTTGATGTTAGTTTAGATGTTCAGATCTAAACGCTTCAAGCTTTTGAAGCTTCTTTTAGGTCTCTATACAAAGCTTCCAGCACAAATATCTTTGAAATTGCTTTGATCAATTTGAATATCCATAATTTCATTTCTGAAAATATTAGCTGTAGGGCAATTTTGACAGCTCCAAAATTATTAGACATAATTTTCTGCACATTATCATTAAGCCCTCTCGAAGATATAAGTTGTTCCAACCCAGGAGATTAACTAATGATTTGCCATTAATCCACGGGTCAAACCACAAATTGGTTTGATTACCATCTTTTAGATTTCTTCCAATAAGCTTTCTCCCCATATCTCTGCAGTCTAAGATATTTTTCCAAACATCAGAATGATGATTTTCTTTTCTAGCAATCCAAAAGCTTTTATTCCTTTAGTATTTAACTCTCATCCACCTTGCCCAAAGTGATTTACCATCCAAAAATTTCCAAAAGAGTTTTAACTTACAAACCTCAGAAAGATCTCTAATGTTCCTAAGCCCAAGTCCACCAATTTTTTTTTGGTTTACACACTTTGTCCCATGCAATTTTATGTTGTTTTCCTTTCCAAATAAAATTAGCACACATTTTTTCAATTTTCTGAATGGCATTAACAGGGATGTTGTGCGCTTGAATCCAGTATATGATCACCGCAGTAGTGACAGTGTGTGTGAATTCCATTCTACTAGCCATGGATAACAATTTGCTAGACCATCCTTCTAGTATACCATGTATAATATCAAATAATCTTGAGTAGCCTCCCTCACTAATCTGATTAATGCTTAAAGGAAGGCCACGATGTAATACTAGGAGTTTTCTTCTTTAGAATTCAAGAGATTAATAATTTCATATTTAAGCATAACTTCCTTTAAGAATTTCATCTTTAAGCATGACTTCCTTTAAGAATTTCATCTTTAAGCATGACTACCTTTACGAATTTAATCTTTAAGCATATTTTCCAAGACTTTGTAAACAGCTCAGCACTTTTCCTGCTAGGCTTTAGAAACAATAGCATGTCGTCGGCATATGGTAAGTGAGTAATATATGGATTACTTTCGTTAATGGGTTTAATGTTTCCCTTTATTACTTCAATTTCATCTGCATGGAAAAGTACTCCATCACAATAGCAAATTGGTAAGGTAACAGAGGGTCACCTTGCCTAATTCCTCTATTGTTATGAATGAAGCATTTTGGGGAGCCATTAATCATTACAGAGTAAGTCACATTACTAATGCATTCTTTAATCAAAGCACCAAATTAAATCCCATTTTTTGCATAATGTATATAACAAAGTTTCTGTTTATTATCATAAATTAATAACTATTATCATTAATAACTATTATCATCAATTAGTAATCATTATCAACTTGATTATTATCAATAAAATATATTTTTTGAAAGGCAACCAAACTTTTATTCACACTGTAAACAATTACACCACAAACAATACTAAAGCTATACATCACGCTCATGACTCATAACAATGCAGTATTGAGAAAAAAACAAAATCATATATACAATTGAAACTCATAAAAAACTCAACACTGCGTGTCGCCAAAATTCCAGACAAATGAACAGCTTCTTATTGTATCTCTCATCAATATACTTGAAGTCCAATAGATTCCACAAATATCTACATATAATACCAAAATTCCTGAAGCATCATGGCAGAAACTTGATAACCAATTGCACCAAAACGGCTCTTGATAGCAGCAACAGAGCAAATACTCAAATATAGCAAATTCCACACAAATTCTTACTTCAACTAAGAAAGATCCCTACACTTCACTGTAACACCTAAACAGTGCCATAGCTAATAGAACAGTGCACACAAGCAGAACTCACTGAACTACTAGCATGAATATCCAAATCACCCAAATGCAATAGCTATCAATGCTAATAAGAAGAGAACAACCATTTGCAAACTACAGAAGAAACCCACCGGATATCGGTGTATAATCAATGAAGGTAAAAATTAATATACAGTATCAAAAAACATATCTAGATAAATGGTTTAATGGCAACACTTCAAGTAAAAAAAGGATCAAATAATGGTGCTAGATTTTGTCTCTTATGCCTTTTAGTAGATTTCAGATTGCTATTAAGTGGTTGCACAACCTCTGATCTGTAATCAATACCTTCATCTAAATCTGAATCTGCCCAAAATTTCCCTTTCAATTTGCAGTTCTTAGATTTAGTGGATGGAAGAGAACTTGTTGGCACAACAGATGAAATGGATGACATAGCAGTGTTAACTATGGGGAAGGTCAAACCTGAGCCAGATGCAATAGTAGGAGGAATCTAGATGAAAGATGGAGGCTTCAAGCTATCATAAGCGGAAGAACTTGAAAGTGATAAGGCAGAAAGAGTAGATGACTTGCTCAAAGAGAAACTAGAAAATGATGGTGTAGTGAAAATGAAAGTTGATGAGTAGGACATTGTATTTGCAGAGGAATCAGAAGTCTTAGAATTATTTACAGTGGTACTCATGCCAGTAGAAACAATAGATGTAGTAGCTGATTTTTGAGCATTATCAACATTATCATCGAAGAGATTGCCTACCAAAGTTTCAACATCCTCATTCTGTGACTCATTATTAACCACTATGTTATGAACTTCTGCCTCATTAATCTTATTCACTTGTGAAGCTAAACCAGAACATTCGCTACAATTATTAACTTGCACTGTAACATTAAAGTTGACCTCTGCATTAATCTCATTTGTGACACAGTTTCCTCATGATCAGTTGCTAATACTTCAAATGGATTGACATTAACATTTGGCACGTCGGTATTAACAACCTTATCGGCCTTATTAATGTTCTTTCCCTTCCAGATTCAAATCTTTTTGGTTTTTTGGATTAGCAGAAGTCCAATTACTACGATTAGCATTAGTAAAAGGCTTCTTATTATTATTTCCACCTTGATCATTAAATCTGACATGAAAATTATTATCAAAATCCTCTACATGTTCCTCACCATCCAAGTCTTCCTTAAAATTGAATTCACAATTACTAGTTTCATGGCCAAAGACCTTACAAATAGTACAAATTTTGGGCCTCCAATCAAAGGTTAAACGAACTAAAGGGCAATCTTTACCTAAACGGCCATCTACCACTATTTTATCAGGAAGATCAAAGTCAGATGAAATCTCTATTAAGGCCTTTGCATATCTAAATCTCTGCAACTTTTCTGTACTACTATCAAAACATATCAATCTTCTAACATAGTAACATAACAAGCAAGCCAGTTTATACCTAATAAAGTCCACAGAATTAAAGTGATTGTATAAAATTGAACCCAAATAGGAACTTTTTTAATCTGAGCTTGTTCATTTGTTATAGAAGGATCCCACCTAGTTATAATGAACATACGTCCTCTTAAAAAGGTTGGATCGGATTTTAAAATTCTTTCCCTATCCGATTCATTTGGAAACTTGAAATAGAATGAACACCATCGGACTTTATACTAACTTCACCATCTAATTACCAAAAACGAGTTAAGAAATTTACCACAGAAGGATAAGATGCAGTGCCATCCAGAAAAAACCTACCAAGAAATTACTGTAGTACTTCATGCTTTCTGACTTGACTAAATCAGGAATCTTCTTGGGCACACCATCTTTAGAGATATCAAAATGTTGAGGTTGAAAAACACCAGCATTCCGCGGGAGTGAACTAAAGAGGGATGCATAGTCCTTTTACGTAAAAGTGGGAAATAAAGCGTTCGATGTATTATGGTTTACAGAGAAAGATAAATTTGTCAAATTTATGTTAGAACAATTAGCTTCAGGACAAGAATTGTTGGAATTAAAAGATCTAGAAGAGGGATTTCTTGGATCTAAGAAAAAAGATTTTGAACCAATATTTGAATCGGAGGGTATAATTGAAGATGAGTTAACAAAAGTAGGAGGTTGATCAGGGGGAATAAGTGGAGAAAACGTGAGGGAAAAGGAGTGAAGGCAATGTCAAAGGTGAAGGAGGTGGAAGAAAAAGAAGGAGAAACTTTCGAGGTCGCCATTAACGAGGTTGCATTCTTTTATTCAATTATTATCAATAGCTAATGAGACACCCCACGTCTGTTAATGTCAATCAATAAGGGAATGCATTAAGTTTCGTGAAGCGCTATAGGAAATAGACATAGAATAATTACAAGACAGATATAAATAAGGCAGCAGTGGAAAATTTAAACTTTTATTTCAAACGTAAGTCATAATACCGTGGTCCACAATTTCATAAGTCACAAAAACCATTACAATAAAATAACTTCTGTCTTACACCATCAGAGTACATAAGTAAATAAAATGCATCATTCCCCTAATAAAAAGAGTTAAGCCGTAATAGAGACAAGAACTTAAGCCATACTTCAGAAATAGCTCCTAGCAAGATGATATCTGATTTTTGATTAAGTCTGAGTGTTTCCTCCCTGAGAACCCGGGGGGAAACGGAAGAAAGAAGGAGAAACAACAGGGTCAGACATAAAGTCTGGCCAGTCTAGTTACTTTTAGCCAGTAGATAAATAAAAGCAACTTGTCAGGCATATAAAGTGGATAAGAGAGATCACTACATAAATGGAAGGTGTGACAAGGTAAGGAGGTTAAGGTGTATGTGCCTCACTGTTGATTATGCCTCACTGTTGATTACTCTGCATTATTACTAGTATAACTGAAATGAGATAATCCCTTCCACTATGAGTTGGTAGGCTTAGGTCATACGTCCAAGTGTACCCTAACCACTACCCTAATCGATCGGCTCCCTACCCTGTAGATATCATGTACTGACCCCACAGTACGAGGTATCACTTCCTAAAGTGGCAACCCATAGTGTGCACAACCATATCTACTGGTGTCACGGTCGTCTTAGCCCCCGCTGCCCGCCCATGCACGCACATGTCCCCGGTTGGTTTGCGCCGCCCACATCATCCACCATGTTTGGATCTCTTACAATCAATCAGTAAGCGTGCCCATTCTCCGCCTAGTACAAAGGTCTTTACTTGATACCAACTCGGGTTACTTACTGAAATGGGTCCCACATAATATGAAACAAGCTCTCCCCCTTATCTTGTATCCCCACAAGGTATTCCACTGACTATGTATACCCTTAGGTGTCTTTAATTACATAGCCATATACTAGTTATGCTTACCTTAAAGGGTGTCTTTATTTACATAACTTCATTACATTATCTACCGGTTATGTATACCAGTAGGTGTCTTTACTTACATAACCTTATTGCATTACCTACCAGTTATGTATACCACTCGGTGACTTTAATTACATAACCTTATTAGGTTAAGTTCGTGGGCCTATATGTTAATATTACCCACCCCCTCTTAACCCACCCACTACCCATCCAATTTTACTTAACCCTAACTTAAGTTCATAGTCATATTAAATTAGGTTAAGTAGTCCATTTCATTACCATGTCCAGTTTTGGTTATAATGGGCTAGACCTTCTACATTAGGCCTACAACGTGTGGATGTTGGATACGCCAGTCGGGTCCGGACAGTCTTATTCCATAGTTGGGCCTAACCTCGTGTCTTAGTCCGATTCGTATTTGCGTACTTAGAGCTCCCATATTAGGTTCAACATTAGTGGCTGCTGGATATGCCGGTCGGGTCCGGGCAGACTTCCACCACTAATGTAACCTAACCTCGTGTCATAAGTACAATTTACAATTCCTAATTGTAAATTACTAAACATTCCAAATTAATCCAAATCCACCTATGTTATTATAGGTAACTATTTCTATGTTTTCCCATTTGAATTACATGTCCCATTTCATATAAACATTACATAAATCGTGCCAATTATAATCCCTTTTTCCCCGTTTCCTCTCTAACGTATTCGTACATATTTTGGTGCCATCTAGGCTATAAAATAGCCTAGCTATAACAATAAAAAGAGAATATGACAAGGGTGGTAGTTTCAACGTGTCTTGGCATAAACATGAACATAAACTGGCATAACAACAAAGTGAATGGACATGTGATTAACATTATAATAAAGTGGACATCAAACTGGTAACTTATGGCAATTACTATGATGTTCAAGCAAGAATAATGAGATCTAGATTAAACATTAGGTGTCCAATTACTTAGATCTAGCATAGTTAGGGTGACATAGTAAAATGTTTAGATCTAAAGGTGGATTCACATGTTAAGTTTACAACATATCTCAATGTATCATAATAAGACAGGTGAAAGGTGATTAACATAAAGATCTTTAACCAAGTAACGTCACAGTTGTCCAAATTAATAGATGTACATCCACCATAACATGGTTACAAGTCAAGATCCACATAAGCAACATAATCGAATCACCATAATTTTATTAGATCTAGGAAAATAGATCTGTCACGACATAATATAGAATTTCACGAATCATACTTTACAACATATCCAATTCATAGTCTTTCACTGTGTACTTTTATTTATCTAAACCTAAAAGTAATCTAGAAACTCACAATGTTAGGTTTAGAGAATTTAGGAACAATGGATCTAGAATTTCTAAATTGGATTTGTAGAATATGTTGTTGTAGAAAACGGGCCAGTTCGCACTCCAGCAGCATATGGCCTCCATGACTCCCAATGAAGAAAATATGAGAAATAGGAAACGTATATATAGCTGCCAGACCCCCCTGAAACCGAGTGCCACCTCAGCCCTAGGGGTGTCGCACCCTTGTGGGTGGGTCGACCCCTAGGTCGACACCCCTCTAGGGGGGTCGACCTCCTGGAGGGAGAATTTTTCCACTCAAAGGAATTTTTCGAATTTTGAATCCTTTGGATAGGATGTTGACCCATATCTGACTCACCTCTGACTCACGCGTATATATAAAATATTTGTGTGCGTATACAAACTTAAAACCTTCATAACTTCTTCATATAGTGTCCGTTTTACGCAAACAAAATGTCTATCTTGACCAGAATTTCGAGATGGGCGCAATGGTGTAGTCCGTTTCCTCTAATTTTGAATATTAAATTAATTATTATATAATTTATTCTCTTTAATGTCATCAAAAATTCGGGGTGTTACATTCTCCCCTACTCAAATGATTTCGTCCCGAAATTTCTAAGTCGAGAAGAATGCATATCCTACCATCCATCATCCATCTACTCATCCACCAATCACTGGCATTCATTGTCCTTAAGGATTTCTAATGCTTATATGAATATATGCAAAGGTGTGTGTATATGTCCCAACACTAATGCGAAGATCAGGCGGTCTACTGATTCAGTTCACCTCCTTAATGCAATGTATGTTAGTGCCATGAATCCAATATATATGCAAATAAACCTATTGTATCATATAATTTCTATATATGTGCACACCCATTCGTCCAAATGCGACATCCATATGCCAGTTCATCCATTTCCATCCATAAATGAAAAGAAAATGCACACACATCCATATGCAATATGAAAGTAAAGCCGATCTTAGTGCCTAATGTGTGTGTATATGCGTCCACAGGCAACCACTAGCAAACACTTGCATCCATTTGCATCCATTAAACATAACATGTTTCAAACACATGTTTACATCCATAGGATTCCTATCTAAAGGTCGAAAATACGATGGATAAGATATATTCTATTGACAAAAACAAGCACTAATAAAACTTAAGAATGGAGTTAAGAACATATCCTTGAAAAGAAAAGGGTACGTAGCACGAATCTTGTCTTCGGTCTCCCAAGTCACATCTTCTGGGTTATCTCCCCATTGAATCTTTAGCAGCTTGATTTCCTTATTGCGCGGCTTCTTAACCTATGACCCAAGAGTCGCATCTTCGGTCATGAACACCGGATAGATTTTCTGGGAGCTTTACTTTGTAGGCCATTTGGCTAATCCTCTCGGTTATGGGAAATGGTCCCACAAACGTAGGTGCCAACTTCCCTGTTGATCCGAAGCGAACCACATTCCTCAGAGGTGATACTTCGATAAAAACTAAGTCTCCCACTTCGAATTCGATGTCAGTCCTTCTCTTGTCTGCATAGGACTTCTGCCTATTTTGAGCTGTCTTCATCCGCCGTCGAATAAGGTCAATCTTTTCGAATGTTTCCCTAACCATATCAGGTCCAAGTAATAATCTTTCTGTAGATTCCCACCAACAAGTTGGCGATCTACAGGGTCATCCGTACAATGCTTCAAAGGGTTCCATACCGACGCTAGCCTGATAGCTATTATTATAGGCAAACTCGACTAAAGGAAGATGCTCTTCCTAAGTCCCTCCGAAGTCAAGGATACATAGCCTTAAAAGGTCTTCTAGAATTCTGTTCACCCTCTCCGTCTGCCCATTGGTCTTAGGATGATAAGCAGTGTTCAAACACAACTGTGTACCTAGTGCTTCTTGCAAGCTCCTCCAAAATTCGTTGGTAAAGATGGGGTCACGATCGCTCATGATGCTGGAAGGAACTCCGTGGAGACGAACTATCTCACGAACATAAATTGCTGCCAACCATGATATCGTCCTCTTACTTTTAGCTGGAATAAAGTGAGCACTCTTAGTGAGTCTGTACACTATCACCCAAATGTTGGTATTACCTTTCTTCGATCTAGGCAAACCATCTATGAAATCCATAGAGACGCTCTCCCATTTCCACTACGGAACCTCCAATGGATGAAGTAATCCACCGGGCTTCTTTTTCTCAGCTTTGACTTGCTGGAAAACCAAACATTGAGAAACAAATTCGGCCACATCCTTCTTCATCCTAGTCCAAAAGATAACCCTCTTCATGTCCCTATACATTTTATCACCGCCTGGACGAATGGTCATCTTAGAATGGCGGGCTTCTTCTAGGATTGCCTTTATCAAGCTTCCAGTTTGAGGAACACAAAGCCTTCCATCTCGTTGCAACCACCCTTTTTCATCTATGGCATACCTACTGAGGTGACTAGAAGTCTCCCCACTTCTGAGCTTATCCATGATGTCAAGAATGTGTGGGTCACCTTGTTGCGAAGCTCCTATCTGATCCACAAGAGTCGGTCGTATCTCCAAGGGTGCAAATAAATCAGGGAAAACCTCGATGGAGGGTCTAAAATCAAAATATGATATGAACTCTAAGTTTTTTCTTTCCATAAACAGAGGACTCGGGGCCACCCTCTACCTACCTGGTGTGTCTGCCACCACATTACCCTTGCCAGGGATATAAGCAATTTCAAAATCATATGAAGCTAAGAACTCCATCCACCGTTGTTGCCTTAAGTTGAGATCCTTCTATGAGAATAGATACTTGAGAGATTTATGATCAATGTATAATTCGAACTTTTCTCCAAGTAAATAATGACGCCACATCTTTAACGCGAATACAATGGCAGCTAGCTCTAGATCATGGGTGGGGTAGTTCTTCTCATGAACTCTCAACTGTCTACCCCATAACATATTACTTTCCCTTCTTGCATCAGAACCGCACCAAGCCTTGTACCGCACGCATCAGTGTAAACAGTAAACACTTTACTCCCATCGGGAAAGGTCAAGACTGGGGTTGTTGTCAGAGCCCTTTTTAGTCGTTGGAAAGCAACGCCACAGTCTATATCCCATGAAAATGTCAAATCCTTCTTTGTTAGCCAGGTGAGAGAGGTTGATATCTTCACGAAGTGTAAAACCCCGCATGTTGAATGACTTGCTATAATATAAAACAGGGCAGAACTAAATTTTAAAATCTGAATCAGGGGAAACGGGCTATGCCATTGCGTTCGTCTCGGAAAAATACGTGAAATAGAGTCCGAGTTTTCGAAAATCGGAGTCCGTATGACCCAGTTAAGGCCCGAAGAAGTTTTCAGAAAATTCAAAACAGATTTAAATACGAAAATTTCACATTTCAGAAGAGGCGGGAAAATTCCCGCCAGGCAGAGGGAGTCGACCCAAGGGTCGACATGGGTGTCGACCACCTTCCTAGGGGTCGACCCAGGGGTCGACACAGGGGTCGACCCCCCCTGTCGGTCTGTGTGACCCATTTTGGCTTTTGGGCTGTGCTGGTGGCTAGTGACGAAATCTGACGGCTCTAATCTGATTTAGGGTTAATCTAATGGCCTAAAACACCTAGGACTACTCTAATTCATACTAAAAATAGATACAATGTCGTTATGCCGTCAAAATGCAACTTGAAGGAGCCTCCATCAAATTGTAGAAGAAGATAGCTTCTCAAATCAACCTCTAATCAACTCTAGCAACTTAATCTTCTTCATAGGAGTGCTAATCAACAAGTTGTGAGTTTCTATAGCCTTAACGACCAATTGTTGAAATGATTATGATAGGATATAATGAGGTTATGGCTATGAATGTGGATCAATGCAAGTTATATGCTATGTGTTCATGATGTTATGCTAGTTATGCAAGTTATATGCTATGTGATTATGATGTTATGCAAGTTATATGCTATGTGATGATGATGTTATGCAAGTTATGCAAGTCATATGCTATGTGATCATGATGTTATGCAAGTTATGCAAGTCATATGCTAAGTGTTCATGATGCTATGCAAGTCATATGCTAAGTGATCATGATGTTATGCAAGTTATGCAAGTCAAATGCTATGTGTTCATGATGCTAGTTATGCAAATCACTATGATAAACATTGATCCATTATGACACCATGGTTATGCAAGTTTGGTGTATGATTATATGCAAGTTCATATATGATATGTTATGCAAGTTTGGTGTTTGATTATATGCAAGTTCATATATGACATGTTATGCAAGTTTGGTGTTTGATTATATGCAAGTAACATGTGCAAGTTTACACCTTTGTATGAGATGCATACATATGCAAGTTAACCCCTTTGTATGTCATACATACATACGCAAATTTACCCCTTCATATGACATAAGTAGCTTATGCAAGTTACCCTCTTTATGACATATGTGATTCATGCAAGTTTGGGTTAATTATTTATGCTAGTTGGGTTTGATGCTATATGCATGTTGACACCTTAAAAACCCATGTTGATGCTAATGTTATGCAAGTTGAACCCATTGTATTTGTGATGAATCTTCCCTTTTATGTCATGTTAGCGAATTACGTGGGGAACGATGGGGTTAATATTCATGTTAATGAAATGGTGTGAAGTTGGTATGATTATGCATACCATAAAGTGGATGGACATAATTGAGTCAATTATGTACATCGTTAAATTTGTAATTAATTAGGGACAATTAATACAAATTATGGGGGTGATTAATTAGGTGTAATTAATCGACTAAGACACGAGGTTGGACCGTTTTGTTGCATAAGACTGCCCGGAACCGACCGGCAAATCCAGCGGCTACAAATGATTGGCCCAATGTGAGAGGTCTTCGGCACAAACTAGATACGTGACAAGTGTAAAGACACGAGGTTAGACTCGGTTATGGCGTAAGGCTGCCCGGACCCAACTGGAAAATCCAGCTGCCATAAAAGATAGTCTAATGTGAGAGGTCTTTACAACGGTTACGTTCTTAATCAATTAAGAAACACTTAACCAGATAAGCATGTAGTGGGGCATGAGGGGTTAAGTGGGTGCCTTGGGTGGCATGTGGAAATCAAGTGAGTGCCTTGGGTGGCATGTGGAAATCTAGTGGGTTGCCTTGGGTGGCAATAGAAAATACGATTAGAATACTTAACCAAGTGGAAACATGTAATTAAACATGATTAAAGGGTTAAGTGGGATGCACTAGATAAAGGGACAAGCTTAGGTGGGTAGCTTGTGGGGGCTCATTTCAACCAGTAACCCATATGTATCTTATTGGGCTCGACCCATGTCGAGGACAGGACACGCGTACTGGGCTTGATTATAAGAGGCCAAAACGGGTTAGCGGTGGCAACGCAAGTCCAACGAGTTTCATATGCGTGTGTGGACCCGGGTTGGTAAGTAAGACGTTATTGCATCGTGTAGGTATAAGCCATGCACCATTGGTTGTATCGGGTTGCCACTTTGGGGAGTGATACACCCCACTGTGGGGCCAGCACGGGTATCTACGGTAGGGGGCCGATCGCTTGGGGAGTAGTGCGTACACCTAGTGGAGATAGGGGCAGACGGCACCTATGTAGTAAGCTAGAGGTACACGAAACTACTGGGTAAATTTTCTAAGTCCTTGGGTGGGATCAACCTTTAAGTAGGAATGACTGGTGTGGTGCAGTTAGTAATTACCCTTGGGTGGGTAGATGCGTCTTTACCATTATCTTATTTCATCCTATGTCTAGTTGGCTACTTAGTGTATTCATTTATCCCCAGTCATCACCGTACCAAGTTTATATCATACCCTAATTACTTTAATGATTGTGTTGTTAAAGTTATAGGGCTCACTCAGACTTATGTCTGACTCCGTTGTTTTTATCTTTTTCCCCTTCAGGTCCTCAGGTTGGGCCTAGCACTAGTGGGCTTTGATCAGATTTCTTTATCTATCTCTTGGAGCTTGGACCATGATGTAAAGCCCAGCTTATCTTTTCTATTATGGCTATTAGTTTATGTAGTGGGATTATGTACTTATGTTTTTATCAGGATGGATATTTGGTACTTGACTCTTTTTATGGTGTCGTAACTAAACATGTTTACCTTCTGCTGCAACGAAATGATGTTTTAGATTTTTCAAGTATTATTTATATCTGTCTTGTTGTAATTTTTCTGTTCTATATTCACCTAAATGCTCCACCAAAGTTATGGCATTTCCTTAGTGAGTGACCTTAGCGGGTGTGGGGTGTTACACGTGGTATCAGAGCATAAGGTTACCGGAACAGATAAAATTTTTAGAAAACTATTTTTCTGAAAACATTTTTGGAAGAAGTATTTTCAAAAACATGTCTTTTAAGAGAAAAGTTTTTGAAAGAAAAGCATAATCCCCAATAGCCATATATTTATCTTTCGAATTCTCCGTTTTGAATCTTTCCTTTTTCGTTTCAGCATGGCTGAAGATCTTAACTTTCCGGAGGGTGTAGCGATACCAGTATGGTATAGGAGATTGATGGAGGCTAGGGCCGCCACGGCGGGTCCAGCAAATGTTCCTCCACCAACAGTAGCACCCGATCTTCCTCCTACTCCTCCTCGCACGGATACTTTTGCTAAGACTTGCAAGGAATTTAAGGCTATGGGAGGGAAACCTTTTCAAGGATCAGAAACTTTTGTGGAAGCTAGAGATTGGCTTAAGGAGGTAGAAGAGTTGATAGACATCTTTGAGATGGAAGAAGGAAAGAAAGTCAAGTTAGCTGCTTGGTTAATGAAGGGAGAGGCCTCATTCTGGTGGGAGGTCACTAATGGAGAGCGCCCTGTTGACTCTTGGGCGGATTTCAGACAAAGGTTTGTGGCAAAGTTTCTCTCAAGGGCGGAGGAAAACTTGTATATGGAAAGGTTCTTGACTCTAAAGCAAGGAAACCTATCAGTGAAGTAATATGAATACACCGGAGAAGAAGGCTTTGAGGTTCGTTAAAGGCTTGAATGAACCGATGCATGGATTGGCTATGACTCACATCCCTATGGGGGCCACCTTTGAGAAGCTAGTAGACATGGCACTCATACATGAGGAAGAGAAGGGTCCCAATGCTAATAAGGCACCCGAGAAGAAGGGAGATCAGAAGAGACCTCAACAGCAACAGCAAAACAAGGGTGGGAAAGGCAACGGTGGCAAGGGGAAGAAGAAGTGCTTCAATTGCGGGACACCAGGCCACCTAAGCAAAGATTGTCCGAAGAAGAAGAAGACGGGCTGCTTCCACTGTGGCGAAGCAGGGCATCTAGTGAAGGATTGCCCTAAAAAGGGGCAAAGGACGGGATCTACCTCAGGGGGACAGGTGCAAGCTCTTATGGCACCGGGTCAGGCAAGGGGGCAAGTTCAGGCTCTCGCGGTTCCACCGATTCAGGAAAGAGGTAGAACTATTTCCGTTGAAAGTTTGGTTTTTCTATTTGATCATCCTGTCCGTACATTGTTTGACTCTGGCGCATCGCATTCGTTTATCTCATCATCATTAGTTGAGTCACTGCACTTAGACACCAGTCTAGTAGATGATCCCTTGGTTGTTTCAAACCCAATTGGGGGCTCCACTTATTTGTCCATGATATGTTTGGGTTTGAAGATTTCTATACTTAGCGTTGAGTTTAGATGTGATGCTTTTGTTTTGGGCTTCATGGGCTATGGGTTGATTTTGGGCATGGACTGGTTATCCAGTAATGGTGCCGTTCTTGATTGCGAAAGGAGAGTTGTTAGGCTCATGACCCGCTTGGGTAACACTCTCGAGATCTCTTGTAATCCCATGGATTCTATTATGCAAAGTTACCTTGAATCGCTTGACGCTTCGGTCGAGAGTTTGCGATCTGTTAGAGTGATCCGGGAATACTCGGATGTGTTTGAGGAGGTGAAGGGCTTACCTCCAAAGCGGGAGATAGACTTCCGAATATATCTGGTGGACAATGCTAAACCTGTATCTTTACCAGTGCGCAACATGGCTCCTCGTGAGAGGAGGGAACTCCATAAGCAAGTAGGGGAGTTGCTTGAGAAGGGGTTCATAAGACGAAGTATATCGGAGTGGGGTGCTCCAGTAGTTTTTGCCACGAAGGCAGATGGGTCTCTCAGACTTTGTGTAGACTATAGAGAACTCAACAAGCTCACAAAGAAGAATAGATACCCATTGCCGAGGATTGATGATCTCTTTGATCAGTTGGTTGGCGCCTCAGTGTTTTCGCAGTTGGACTTGGCCACGGGGTTTCATCAGTTGAGTGTGGCTGAGGATAGCATAGACAAGACTGCCTTTAGGACTCCGGATGGTTTCTATGAGTGGCTAGTGGTGCCATTTGGTTTGACGAACGCCCCTGCATACTTTGTTGATTTGATGAGTAGGGTGTTCAAGGAGTACCTTAATAAGTTCGGGGTGGTCTTTGTGGATGACATCTTAGTCTTTTCTAAGAGTGAAGAAGAGCATGCCCTACATCTTAGGGAAGTGTTAGAGACTCTTCGAGCGCATAGCCTTAAGGCTAAATTCTCTAAATGTCACTTCTGGAGGAAGGAAGTGCGGTTCTTGGGGCACGTGGTCTCCAAGGAAGGGATAGCTGTGGATCCCGCGAAGGTAGTATCCCTTCAAGATTGGAAGGTTCCGAAGAATGCTACCGAGGTGAGGAGTTTCTTTGGGGTTGGCTGGCTACTATAGGAAGTTTATCAAGGACTTCGCGAAGATATCAGCCCCATTAACTCGCTTGACAAAGAAGAATCTAGTCTTCGTATGGGACGTAGATTGTGATGACGCGTTCCGACGGTTAAAGAGAGCTTTAACCACAGCTCCAGTCTTAGTGTTGCCAGATGGGAGTAAGCCATTTGTTGTCTATACTGAAGCTTGTGGGACTGGACTAGGCGCAGTCTTAATGCAAGAGGGAAGGGTAATAGCCTACGGTGGAAGGCAGTTGAGAAAGCATGAGAAAAATTATCCTACCCATGATTTAGAGTTGGCCGCTATTGTTTTTGCGCTTAAGATTTGGCGCCATTATCTTCTTGGAGAGAGGTTCGAATTGTTCACTGACCACAAATCATTGAAGTACTTGTTTTCTCAGAGGGATTTGAACTTGAGACAGCAAAGGTGGATGGAGTTCTTAGCATCCTATGATTTCGAGATAGCGTATACCCCTGGCAAGGGTAACGTGGTGGCGGACGCCTTGAGTAGAAAAAGGTTGTCCTTGAGTCCATTGTTCGTGGAACGACGAAGCTTGGAATTTATCTCGATGTTTGATTTCAGACCTTCCGTTGACTATATACCCGGTTTGCTAGCTTCCTTGGAGGTCAGACTTACTCTTTTGGGGCGGATTGGCGAGGCACAGCGGGGCGACCCACAGTTGGTTGAGTTGGTAGAGAGGCTCATAAGGGGGGAGTCGTCCAGCCATTTGAGTAGGTATACCTTAGACGATAGGGGGTGCTTGCGTAGGGACGGTAGACTTTGTGTACCGCAAGATGAGGGTTTGCGGAAGGCTATTCTTGATGATGCACACCGTTCTAGGATGACCATTCATCCCGGTGGGGACAAGATGTACCAAGACATGAAGCGAGTTTTCTTTTGGGCCGGTATGAAGAAAGATGTGGCCGAGTATGTTGCTAGATGCTTGGTGTGCCAACAAGTGAAAGCGGAGAAAAAGAAACCTGGTGGGTTGCTTCACCCATTGGAAGTTCCGCAATGGAAGTGGGATAGCGTCTCGATGGATTTTATTGATGGGTTACCTAGGTCGAGGAAGGGTAATACGGGAATTTGGGTTGTGGTAGACAGACTTACTAAGAGTGCCCATTTCATACCCGTGAAGAGCAAGAGGACTGCTCCATGGCTAGCTTCGGTTTATCTTCGAGAGATAGTTCGATTGCATGGGGTACCTTCTAGCATAGTGAGCGATCGAGATCCTATCTTCACTAGCGAGTTTTGGAAAAGTTTGCAAGAAGTAGTGGGGACTCAGTTGTGTCTGAGCACCGCATATCATCCTCAGACGGACGGCCAGACCGAGAGGGTGAATCGTGTTCTGGAAGACCTTTTGAGGCTTTGTATCTTAGATTTTGGAGGTACATGGGAAGAACATCTTTCATTGGTAAAGTTCGCGTATAATAACAGCTTTCAGTCCAGTATTGGTATGGCTCCTTTTGAAGCTCTTTATGGAAGGCCTTGTCGATCACCTACATGTTGGTGGGAATCTACGGATAAGATCTTGCTTGGGCCTAATATGGTTAGAGAGACTTCGGAAAAGATTGATTTGATTCGAAGAAGGATGAAAGCGGCACAAGAAAGGCAGAAATCTTACGCAGATAAGAGGAGGACGGATCTTGAGTTTGATGTTGGGGACATGGTCTTTGTCAAAGTATCTCCATTACGGAATGTTGTTCGCTTTGGGTCCGTTGGGAAGTTAGCTCCAAAATTTGTAGGACCTTTTCCTATTAAGGAAAGGATTGGACGGATGGCATATATAGAGTGGATTTACCCGAGAGACTTAGTGGGGTACATGATGTATTCCATGTGTCACATTTGAGGAAGTGCCTACATGAGACCGCAGAGGTGGTAGAGCCGAGCTTGCTTAGAGAAGTGGAGGTAGAGCGTGATGCGACTATTCGACGAGCTCCTACTCGCATCCTTGGGTCAGAGATTAGGAAGTTGAGGAACAGAGAGGTGCGAGTAGTCAAAGTGCAATGGGGAGAGGATGAGAGCAATGCTACTTGGGAGACAGAAGCGAAGATGCGTTCATTGTACCCATTCCTTTTTTAGGGTATGTCTTTTAACTTCTCCTTTATCGTTTGTCTAGTACTTATCTTATCTTTAGTATGTCCTCTCATTAGTACCTTTGACCTTTAGATAGGGTAAACCTATGGTTGAAACATGTGTTTGAGACATGTTATGATTGATGGATGCGCGTGGATGCAAGTGTTTGCTAGTGGTTGCTCGTGGATGCATATACACACACTTTAGACACTAGATCGGCTCAGTCACTTCATATTGCATATTGCATATAATTGTGTGTAGGTAGCTATATTAATGGATGTATAATGGTTGTGTTATCATATGGATGATGCATTTTGGTGAATGATTGTGCACTCATGTAGAAATAGTATGTGTCGATAGGGTTCTTTCGCATACATATTGGATGCATGGCACTATCATGGTTTGCATTAAGGAGGTCAACTGAATCAGTAGACCGCCTGATTTTGCATTAGACAGGGAACATATACACACACTCCTTGCATATGTTCATACAGCATTAGAAACTTCAAGGACAATGGATGCCAGTGTTTGATGGCTTAGTAGATGGTTGTTTGGATGGTAGGATACGTTCTTCTTGACTTAGAGATTTCAGGGACGAAATCCTTTAAGTAGGGGAGAATGTAACACCCCGTATGTTGAATGACTTGCTATAATATAAAAGAGGGCAGAACTAAATTTTAAAATCTGAATCAGGGGAAACGGGCTATGCCATTGCATTCGTCTTGGAAAAATACGCGAAATAGAGTCCGAGTTTCCGAAAATCGGAGTCCGTATGACCCAGTTAAGGCCCGAAGAAGTTTTCAGAAAATTCAAAACACATTTAAATACGAAAATTTCACATTTCAGAAGAGGCGGGAAAATTCCCTCCAGGCAGAGGGAGTCGACCCTAGGATCAACATGGGTGTCGACCCCCTCCCTAGGGGTCGACCCAAGGGTCGACCCAGGGGTCGACACAGGGGTCGGCCCCCCCTGTCGGTCTGTGTGACCTGGGTGCACCATTTTGGCTTTTGGGCTGTGCTGGTGGCTAGTGACAAAATCTGACGGCTCTAATCTGATTTAGGGTTAATCTAATGGCCTAAAACACCTAGCTAATCTATAAATACACCCTAAGTCTACCCTAATTCATACTAAAAATAGATACAATGTCGTTATGCCGTCAAAATGCAACTTGAAGGAGCCTCCATCAAATTGTAGAAGAAGATAGCTTCTCAAATCAACCTCTAATCAACTCTAGCAACTTAATCTTCTTCATAGGAGTGCTAATCAACAAGTTGTGAGTTTCTATAGCCTTAACGACCAATTGTTGAAATGATTATGATAGGATATAATGAGGTTATGGCTATGAATGTGGATCAATGCAAGTTATATGCTATGTGTTCATGATGTTATGCTAGTTATGCAAGTTATATGCTATGTGATTATGATGTTATGCAAGTTATATGCTATGTGATGATGATGTTATGCAAGTTATGCAAGTCATATGCTATGTGATCATGATGTTATGCAAGTTATGCAAGTCATATGCTAAGTGTTCATGATGCTATGCAAGTCATATGCTAAGTGATCATGATGTTATGCAAGTTATGCAAGTCAAATGCTATGTGTTCATGATGCTAGTTATGCAAATCACTATGATAAACATTGATCCATTATGACACCATGGTTATGCAAGTTTGGTGTATGATTATATGCAAGTTCATATATGATATGTTATGCAAGTTTGGTGTTTGATTATATGCAAGTTCATATATGACATGTTATGCAAGTTTGGTGTTTGATTATATGCAAGTAACATGTGCAAGTTTACACCTTTGTATGAGATGCATACATATGCAAGTTAACCCCTTTGTATGTCATACATACATACGCAAATTTACCCCTTCATATGACATAAGTAGCTTATGCAAGTTACCCTCTTTATGACATATGTGATTCATGCAAGTTTGGGTTAATTATTTATGCTAGTTGGGTTTGATGCTATATGCATGTTGACACCTTAAAAACCCATGTTGATGCTAATGTTATGCAAGTTGAACCCATTGTATTTGTGATGAATCTTCCCTTTTATGTCATGTTAGCGAATTACGTGGGGAACGATGGGGTTAATATTCATGTTAATGAAATGGTGTGAGGTTGGTATGATTATGCATACCATAAAGTGGATGGACATAATTGGGTCAATTATGTACATCGTTAAATTTGTAATTAATTAGGGATAATTAATACAAATTATGGGGGTGATTAATTAGGTGTAATTAATCGACTAAGACACGAGGTTGGACCCTTTTGTAGCATAAGACTGCCCGGAACCGACCGGCAAATCCAGCGGCTACAAATGATTAGCCCAATGTGAGAGGTCTTAGGCACAAACTAAATACGTGACAAGTGTAAAGACACGAGGTTAGACTCGGTTAAGGCGTAAGGCTGCCCGGACCCAACCGGCAAATCCAGCTGCCAAAAAAGATAGTCTAATGTGAGAGGTCTTTACAACTGTTACGTTCTTAATCAATTAAGAAACACTTAACCAGATAAGCATGTAGTGGGGCATGAGGGGTTAAGTGGGTGCCTTGGGTGGCATGTGGAAATCAAGTGAGTGCCTTGGGTGGCATGTGGAAATCTAGTGGGTTGCCTTGGGTGGCAATAGAAAATACGATTAGAATACTTAACCAAGTGGAAACATGTAATTAAACATGATTAAAGGGTTAAGTGGGATGCACTAGATAAAGGGACAAGCTTAGGTGGGTAGCTTGTGGGGGCCCATTTCAACCAGTAACCCATATGTATCTTATTGGGCTCGACCCATGTCGAGGACGGGACACGCGTACTGGGCTTGATTATAAGAGGCCGAAACGGGTTAGCGGTGGAAACGCAAGTCCAACGGGTTTCATATGCGTGTGTGGACCCAGGCTGGTAGGTAAGACGTTGTTGCATCGTGTAGGTATAAGCCGTGCACCATTGGTTGTATCGGTTTGCCACTTTGGGGAGTGATACACCCCACTGTGGGGCCAGCACGGGTATCTACGGTAGGGAGCCGATCGCTTGGGGAGTAGTGGGTACACCTAGTGGAGATAGGGGCAGACGACACCTATGTAGTCAGCTAGGTGTACACGAAACTACTGGGTAAATTTTCTAAGTCCTTGGGTAGGATCAACCTTTAAGTAGGAATGACTGGTGTGGTGCAGTTAGTAATTACCCTTGGGTGGGTAGATGCGTCTTTACCGTTATCTTAGTTCATCCTATGTCTAGTTGGCTACTTAGTGTAGTCATTTATCCCCAGTCATCACCGTACCAAGTTTATATCATACCCTAATTACTTTAATGATTGTGTTGTTAAAGTTATAGGGCTCACTCAGACTTATGTCTGACGATGTTGTTTTTATCTTTTTCCCCCTCAGGTCCTCAGGTTGGGCCTAGCACTAGTGGGCTTTGATCAGATTTCTTTATCTATCTCTTAGAGCTTGGACCGTGATGTAAAGCCCATCTTATCTTTTCTATTATGGCTATTAGTTTATGTAGTGGGATTATGTACTTATGTTTTTATCAGGATGGATATTTGGTACTTGACTCTTTTTATGGTGTTGTAACTAAACATGTTTACCTTCTGCTGCAATGAAATGATGTTTTAGATTTTTCAAGTATTATTTATATCTGTCTTGTTGTAATTTTTCTGTTCTATATTCACCTAAATGCTCCACCAAAGTTAAGGCATTCCCTTAGTGAGTGACCTTAGCGGGTGTGGGGTGTTACACGGAGTCCTTAATGAACTTCCTATAATAACTTGCCAACCTAGGAAAGCTTCTCACCTCGGTTGCATTTTTAGGAATCTGCCGATCTTGTGCTACAACCACTTTGGCGGGATCTACAGATATCCCTTCTTTGGAGACTACATGCCCCAAGATTCTCACCTCCGTTCTCCAGAAATGGCATTTGGAGAACTTTGCTTTTAACTGATGGTCACGGAGAGTTTTCAAAACTTCTCCCAAATGCTGGGCATGCTCTTCTTCACTCTTGGAGAAGATCAAAATACCATCAACGAAGACTATGACAAATTTGTTTAGGAACTCCCAAAACACCCTACTCATCAAATCAACAGAATAAGCGAGTGCATTTGTCAGCCCAAAAGGCAGTACCAGCGATTCAAAGAAACCATCTGGAGTTCTGAAAGCAATCTTATCTATGTTGTCCTGAGCCACCCTCAACTGGTGGAACCCCGTAGCCAAGTCCAATTGATAAAATACCAAGGCACCAACAAGCTGATCAAATAAATCATCAATCCTCGGAAGCGGGTGCCTATTCTTCTTGGTGAGTTTATTTAACTCTCTATAGTCAACACACAAACGAAGCGAACCGTCCGCTTTAGTTGTGAATTGTAACAGCCCGCAAGTTTACGTATTGGAAGATCATAAAATATTTTTTATTTCATTCCTTGAGGGTTGGATCATCCTCGTCTTTTAATAAGTGTTTTATGGGGATGTAAGACATGTCCATAATTTTTACTGATTTTGTTTGTGACCATTTTGCCCCTGTCAGCCTTGTACAGGCATAACTTTTGACTCAGGTCAAATAGTCGGGTGAAACCTGTTCCATTGGAAAGGAATTGATGATTGCCTTTCCGTAGAGTGGTTACATTAAGGATTTGGCTTAGCAGTTTGGGAGAAATCGTTGTTTTAAGGTTTTTCAGTTGGCTATTCAGGTTTTGGAGCCTTAGTGGAATCCTATAAATAGGGGGTGAGAGTAGAGGGAAAAGGTTTACTTTCCCATTCTTTCATTTGGAGGCATTGATCTCCTTCTTCCTCCTACACCTTTCCACCATTAAAAATCCAAATCCAAGGAGGGAAATCGAAGATCTACACCATCCAAGGCAAGATCTACATCGTTCCAAGGGCAAATTCATCGGATCAAGGAGCTTGGTTCGAAGTATTCGCTGTTGGGATTCATAAAATTTATCATTTTAGCTTGTTTTGGAGAATCGGTGAGTAATTTGCATCTCTCACATGAATGCAATGAAGTATATGAGTGTTTGTGCATGTTTCTCATCAAGTTGGGATGTTTTACCATAGATTTACATCATTACAAGTTCATTTTCATATGTGTCACCCTATGATCTAATCTAACAAGTTTTACTCGTTAATTTCATGTCATATTACATGTTTGTGTTAGTTAGATCTCTTATTTTGATCATATGTTCATTTTAATGGTTTTTGGTGAGATTTACATCATTTTTGTTGTAATCGTCATATTTATGTCGTTAGCAATGTTATGATATATTTATGATTGTGTTTGATGATTTTGGTAGTGTCAGTTACGTCGGATTCGTCGTTTGGCGAAATTTTGGTCGAAATCGGAGTTGAATTGCAATATGCAGAAATTGGCTCAGCTATAGTTGAATCATCCAGGAGTTGACTCGGCCATAGGTTGAATCGGCCAGAAGTCGGATTGAAACGAAGTAGGATCGGATAGGAGTGGATTGGACCGGGTCATATTCGGATCGGGTCATATTTGGATCGGGTCATGTTTGGATCGGGTCCTACTTGGATTGGGTCAGTAGGTTGCAGCAGGATCGGGTCGGGCAGTGGGAGGCTGGATCAGATTGGGCAATGGAAGGTTGGATTGGATCGGCCATCGAGTGGATCGGTCGAGTTCTGAAGCCAGAAGGGAGTTGGATCGGATCATCCTAGTTTGGATCGGGTCAGTTTAGGAGGAGGCGAATCGGTCAGATGTGGACCGGGTGGAGTCAAATTGGCTCGGCAATGGTGTGACTTCGAAGTAAATTCGAGTAGGAAGGTTCGCAGTGTTGGATGTGTTCATTGATCAAGGTGGAACAACGAATGAGGTGGCAACTCAAAGGTTGTGAGTTGGTGGATAATGGTTGCTCGAGAAGGTTGCTTGAGCTATGAAATGTCGTCAAGGTTGGATGTCTAGAGATGCAAAGGCCGAGAAGTCATCGTTGTCGTAAGTTTTAGCAGGCTCAAAGCAGGGGTACGATGGGGGCACCCAATAGACTGGAAGGTTGATGGTCAAGTACCTTGGGTATCGTTGAAAGGCCTAGTTGTCAAGGTTGGACATACGGAGTTTATGCTAGAACTAGGGTTACCATTAGCCCTTGACATATGGCAAGGTTGGCCATCATACGATTAACGGTGGTTTCAAAGCAGGATTGGCGGTGATAGCCAGAGTCAGTCATAGATGATTGGTTGTTCTGTTTGTACCATCTTACGTGGATTAACCAAAATCGAGGGTGGTGTTTCTTGAGTGCTTGACTGATATTGGTTTAGGCCTCTGTGGAGAGTGCCTGAGGGATGTTAAACTCGATTAAGTTTGTCTACGTGAGATCTATGTAATCTGGATGTTATGAATGTTATCAATGGTTGTTCTGGTTTCCATGTATGAATTGTTATTTCTTTGGTTAAATGGATTGTAAAGGCTATCACTGTTCGATGTGGGGAAGATAAGGTTGATTTCTTCTCTGGTGTCGTGGGTAGATTAGTATGTTTATCTATCCCCTCTCATACACTGTATTGTTGAAGTTTGTTAGTTGTTTTATCGCTCACTAAGACTGTTGTCTGACTAAAGGTTTTATGTATCCTCTTGTTACCTTGGGTTGTTCATCCGGTTGTGGATGGGCATACTAAGTAACAGGTGACAGGTAATGCTTTAGTGAGGACGACAATGCTGATCGATGGCGTGCCGATGGTTCACGTACCAGTTTTATTACAAGCTAATAATTGGATTTCCGTTGTTTGCTTTTTTGAGTGATGTAGTGGGGTAACTTTGTATAAACACTATTTCCAAGTTTGTGGATCTTACTTTATAGTTGTATGAAAGTCCAGTGTTTCAGCTTCACTATTATTACATGTTGTATATGTTGTATTATATTTTATCCTTGCGCTGTGAGTTTTATGACAGATTCCGCTTGTGTTAACCTACTCTGATGATCATCCATGATAGCCTCATCTTTCAACGCATTATTTCTCTTGTATATTGCGGGGGTTATGGGTGGTCGTCACATGATTACTACTGGAGCACCCCACTCGGATATGCTTTGTCGGATAAACCCTTTTTCAAATAGCTCCCCTACTTGCTTACTCAGCTCCCTCCTATCTCTTGGAGCCATGTGGCGCACTGGTAATGCAACTGGCTTTGCATTGTCCACCAGATATATGCGGAAGTCGATCTCACGCCTTGGAGGTAAACCCCGTACCTCATCAAAAACATCGGGATAATCTCGAACCACCGGAACAGATTGCAAATCATCTATGGATGCATCTAGAGACTCTAGGAAGCTAAGCATAACAGACCCTTGGGGGCCACAAGAAACTTTGAGGGTCTTTCCATGACAAGTCAAGAGTCTAACAGCCCTCCTCTCACAATCCAGAATGGCCCTATACGTGGTAAGCCAATCCATTCCTAGAATCAACCCATAGCCCATAAACCCGAGCACATACGTGTCGCATTCAAACTCGATACCTAACTCAAATATTTTCAAACCCCGACAAATCAACGATAAATGAACCAAACCACCAATGGGGTTTGAAACAACTACGGGATCTACTACCATACTAGTAATTAAATGCAGGGATTAAACCATAGAACTAGATATAAATGAATGTGAAGCACCAGAATCAAAAAGTGTTCTAACTGGATAGTTGAAAGAGAAACTAAACTTTATAAGGAAATTTTTCTACCTCTTTCAGGAGCACTGATCGCGATAGCATGCACCTGCCCTCCAGAAGTCTCCGCTCTTTGCCCTTGTCCCTGCGATCCCTGTTTCTTCGGGCACTCTTTAGAGAAGTGTCCGACCTCTCCGCAATTAAAGCAACTGGCCTTCCTTCTTTTACAATTTTTGATCAAGTGAATCCTTTCCACAATTGTGACATTTTCTCTTATCCTTGCATTTGTTATATTTCCCCCCTTTCTTCTATTGTTGTTGTTATTGTTGTTGCTGCCCCTTCTTGGGCCACACCTTCTTATTCTGCGATGTCCCCTCGGTCTTTGTTTCCTTCTTCTCTCCCTTGTCCTCCTCATGCATTAGGGCCATATATACAAGCTTTTCAAAAGTGGCCCCAATTGGAATATGGAACATGGATAAACAATGCAGAGGCTCATTCAGCCCTTTAGCAAACCGCAAAGCCCTTTTGCGCGGTGTGTCTACCAACTCTATCCCGAACCTTGCCAGCTGGTTGAACTTGTTCACATACTCCTTCACCGTGAAATTTCCTTGTTTGAGAGTTAAGAACCTCTCCATCAATATGCTTCTCTCTGCTTGGGAAAGAAATTTCATTTTGAACCTCTGTCTAAAGTCTTCCCAAGTTTCTGGCGGGCTTCCAACTTGGGTGATTTCCCACCAAAATGAGGCTTTGTCCTTTAACAGCTAAGCAACTAGTTGAATTTTCCTTCGGTCCTACACTTCAAAGATTACGAATAATTCCTCTATCTCCTTAAGGCAATTCCAAGCTTCTACGAATGTCTCGTTCCTATGGAATGGCCTTCCTCCCATAGCCCGGAAGTCTTTGCAGAACTTGGCAGAGTTATCAGCTCTTGGAGGTGGAGGAGGAATCACTGGTGCAGCTGGGGGAGGAACATTTTCTTGGCCTTCGGCAGGCGCCATGGCCTCCAAAATACCTACGGAACCATCTAGGTATTGTGACGCCTTCCGGGATGATAGGGATGTTTTGTTCCTAGACATGCTTAAAAATGGAAGAAGGAAGAAATTTAGATAAAGGACTAAAGGATAATACATATGGCTTTTTGGGGACTGTTTTTCAAAATAGCTTTTCTTTTGAAAATGCTTTTCTTTTAAAACCTTTTGAAAATAATTTCCAAAAACTTTTATCTAATCTGCTAACCTTCAGCTCGGATACCAAGTGAGACACCCCACGTCCGTTAATGTCACTCACTAAGGGAATATAATGCATTAAGTTTCATGAAGCGCTATAGGAAAACAGACACAGAATAGTTACAAGACAGATATAAATAAGGCAGCGGCGGAAATTTTAAACATTTATTTCAAACATAAGTCATAATACTGTGGTCCACAATTTCATAAGTCATAAAAACCATTACACTAAAATAACTTATGTCTTGCACCATCAGAGTACATACTAAATAAAAAATATCATTCCCCCAATAAAAAGAGTTAAGCCATAGTAGAGACAAGAACTTAAGCCATACATCAGAAATAGCTCCTAGTAAGATGATATATGACTCCTGGTTAAGTCTGAGTGTTTCCTCCCTGAGAACCTAGGGGGAAACGAAAGAAAGAAGGAGAAACAATAGGGTCAAACATAAAGTCTGGCGAGTCTAGTTACTTTTAGCCAGTAGATAAATGAAAGCAACATGATAGGCATATAAAGTGGATAAGAGAGATCACTACATAAATGGCAGGAGTGACAAGGTAAGCAAGTTAAGGTGTATGTTCCTCACTAATGATTACTCTGCATTATTACTAGTATAACTAAAATGAGATGATCCCTTCCACTATGAATTGGTAGGCTTAGGTCATACGTCTAAGTATACCCTAACCACTACCCTAATCAATCGACTCCCTGCCCTGTAGATATCATGTGTTGTCTCCACAGTAAGAGGTATCACTTCCTAAAGTGGCAACCCATTGTGTGCACAACCATATGTACTGGTGTCACGGTCGTCTTAGCCCCATCTACCCGATCCATGCACGCACATGTCCCCAGTCGGTTTGCGCCACCCACACCATCCGCCTCGTTTGGATCTCTTACAATCAATCAGTAAGCGTGCCCCTTCTACTCTTAATACGGAGGTCTTTACTTGATACCAACTCCGGGTTACTGACTGGAATGGGTCCCACACAAGCTCTCCCCCTTGTCTTGTATCCCCACTAGGTTTTCCACTAACTATGTATACCCTTAGGTGTCTTACATAGCCCTATACTAGTTATGCTTACCATAAAGGGTGTCTTTAATTACATAACTTCATTACATTATCTACCGGTTATGTATACCACTAGGTGTCTTTAATTACATAACCTTATTACATTATCTACTGGTTATGTACCACTAGGTGTCTTTAATTACATAACCTTATTGGGTTAAGTTCGTAGGCCTATATGTAAATATTACCCACCCCCTCTTAACCCACCCACTGCCCATCCAATTTTACTTAACCCTAACTAAAGTTCATAGTCATATTAAATTAGGTTAAGTAGTCCATTTCATTACCATGTTCAATTATGGTTATAATGGGCTAGACCTCCAACATTAGGCCTATAACGTGTGGATGCTGGATATGTCGGTCGGGTCCGGGCAGTCTTATTCCACAGTTGGGCCTAACCTTGTGTCTTAGCCCGATTTGTATTTTTGTACTTAGACCTCCCACATTAGGTTCAACATTAGTGGCTGCTGGATATGCAGGTCGGGTCCTGGCAGACTTCCACCACTAATGTAACCAAACCTCGTGTCATAAGTACAATTTACAATTCCTAATTGTAAACTACTAAACATTCCAAATTAATCCAAATCCACCTATGTCATTATACATAACTATTTCTATGTTTCCCCCATTTGAATTACATGTCCCATTTCATATAAACATTACATAAATCATGCCAATTATAATCCCCTTTTCCCCGTTTCCTCTCTAATGTATTCGTACGTATTTTGGCGGCATCTAGGCCATAAAGTAGCCTAGCTATAACAATAAAAAGGGATTATGAAAAGGGTGATAGTTTCAACATGTCATGGCATAAACATGAATATAGACTGGCATAATAACAAAGTGAATGGACATATGATTAACATCATAATAAAGTGGACATCAAACTGGTAACTTGTGGCAATCACTATGATGTTCAAGCAAGCATAATGAGATCTAGATTAAACATTAGGTGTCCAATTACTTAGATCTAGCATAGTTAGGGTGACATAGTAACATGTTTAGATCTAAAGGTGGATTCACATGTTAAGTTTACAACATATCTAAATGTATCACAATACGACAGGTGAAAGGTGATTAACATAAAGATCTTGATCTAAGTAACGTCACAATTGTCCAAATTAATAGATGTACATCCACCATAACATGGTTACAAGTCAAGATCCATACAAGCAACATAATCGAATCACCATAATTTTATTAGATCTAGGAAAATAGATCTGTCACGACATAGTATAGAATTTCACATTAACATAGAATCATACTTTACATCATATCCAATTAATAGTCTTTCAAAGTATACTTTTATTTATCTAAACCTAAAAGTAATCTAGAAACTCACAGTGTTAGGTTTAGAGAATTTAGGAAGAATGGATCTAGAATTTCTGAATTGGATTTGTAGAATATGTTGTTGTAGAAAACGGTTCAGTTCGCACTCCAGCAGCATATGGCCTCCATGACTCCCGATGAAGAAAATATGAGAAATAGGACATGTATATATAGCTGCCAGACTCCCTGAAACCGAGTGCCACCTCAGCCCTAGGGGTGTCGCACCCTTGTGGGTGGGTCGACCCCTAGGTCGACACCCTTTTAGGTGGTCGACCCCCTAGAGCGAGAATTTTGCGGCTCAAAGGAATTTTCCGAACTTTGAATCCTCTGGATAGGATGTTGACTCACCTCTGACTCACCTCTGACTCATGCGTATATATAAAATATTGATGTGCATATACAAAATTAAAACCTTCATAACTTCTTCATACGATGTCCGTTTTATGCAAACAAAACGTCTATCTTGACCAGAATTTCGAGACGGACGCAATGGTGCAGCCTGTTTCCTCTAATTCTGAATATTAAATTAATTATTATATAATTAATTCTCTTTAATGTTGTTAAAAATTCGTTGTGTTACAGTTAATAATTATTATCAATAAATAATTTATAATCAGTAATTATTATCAATAATTAATAATTATTTTTTATACTTAATAATTTATTGTATTTAGTTATTAATAATTATAAATAATAATTAACACCACTATAAGAAAATGACCCAATTATAACTAATCAGTGCCATATGCAGTTGTAATAAATGTTCTTTAATAACTCGCATTGCCTGTTGTAAAATGAATATTTGTATAATTAACTTAATTTAACGATTCCTAGTAAATAACACATAGCCGATAATTACTATCTATAATTTAAAGAATCTATGCAGTGGTAGAATCATATATTATGGAGTATAAGCAGAGTAATGTTCAAATAGCAGAATATCAGTAATAAGTAAAAGCGACACCAAGATTTTATATTGGTTCGAACCTTCGTTCTACGTCTAGTCACAGACTTCCTTCTGGAATTTCACTAATAACGACCCTCACTCAACCCAGAGGAATAGGTCTACAACTACCTGAAAAACGTACGGGATTTCGAGCCTCAACTGCTGAAGAAGTATTCGACAATACAAAAGATTTGTTGACTATTTGTGTTCTTGATAACAAGGATATGTCAAATTAATGTACACCCTTCCTATAATCTTTTTTTGATGATAATAGTGTAATTCATGAAAGAATATGGGAGATTGAAAATGATTTGTAATCGTAAAATTATAGAAATAGAGTGAGCTTGCAAGTATGACTGCAATAGAATAGATAGAAAGAATTAGAATGAAAATCAATGGTGTAAGCATTTGATTGAAACTCTATTTATAATATACAAGTAGTTGCAATCTTTCATGAAGAGATTTGATGAAGAGATGTGAATTAAAAGTTGTGCCTCTTCACTGAATAGTTGCAACTATACGTATTCATATGTCCGAATTAAAATTTTAGAAGTTTTTTTTTTAAAATAAATATCCAAACAGCAAGGAAATAGGTTATTTTGACCAGTATTCAGACGTTTGAATATTGTTGTAAATTTATTTTTCTTTTAGCAGAAAGACATCTAAATTGGAATTTTCAGACGCCTATGCCTTGTGCATATTTTATATAAAATCTTATAAATTAAAATATGCATATGTGTATCACCAAGGAAGATTTTAACAATATATACTAACACTAACAGACTCTAAACACATATAGTCTTCGATTTGAGCTCTTGAATCTGTTGTTGAGTTTCTTCTTATAAAACAGAGTTAGCTGATAGTAATGTATATGTACATGTATAGTTGTCATAATCAAAATGCAATAAAGCGATATCCAACAATAATCCATAATTATATTTTATACTTAATAAATTTCTAAAGTTACTTATTTATATTTAGTAAATTATAATTAATATTCATTTTACATACGATAACAGATATATATATAGTTAATAATTGATTATATCAAATGACTACTATAAAATACTCGATAATTAATAATTAACTTTTAATAATAATTTTTTGAAAATGTTTGATAACAACAAATATTTAAGAATTAATAGTTACTACTAAATCATTAATAATTAATAATTAAGACATTGGCATGTCTTCTGTACCGCCATAATTTAGGGCTAAATTTCATTTTCCAACTTCCGCTTCTTTTTCTTTACCACTAGTTAAAAGTGTACCTCATAATTCAGAATAGAATTAGAAAATTTTCAATCTATGCTTTCTTCATCACAGCTAGTCTAAAATCCACCCTTATGAAAATCTGTTTCTTCACTGATAATTCAATAGGTGAACACCAAATAATGCACTTGCACAAACAAATTTCATCCCAATTCTTAAACCAATTCCAAATTCCAAAATAAAAACTTCCAAAAACACCTCAAGAAGTTCTAAAATCAAAATTATCAAATATTCAACCAAGAATTTTGGTCCAGTTTGCTGATTATGTAGTGGGTGGTTGATGTGTGGAGGTTTTGGGTTTCGGAGATTCATGGGTCAAGTGATTGATTTGAAAGAGATTGGATAGTCGTGTTGTTTAAGGTGTTCATTGGTGGGTGCAGGAGTTCGTTGGTGATTGATCTATGAAATATTCAGAAGACCGATAACAATGTGTATCGTTCAAAAGGTTTGTACAAAGCCACGTTTTAAATACATTTCCTAAGTGCATATTAAACAAGTATGATTAACTAAAAGGTATGTAGATAGTTTATAGGCATCCGCAGGAGCAAACCAGACCATTACACATTCCTTCCATACTTTGGGTTTCATTCGATGATTTTCAAATATTGCATGAGCATGCAGATGGCTACCGGCGCAAGGCCGAAGTAGTATTGACCATATTGCACATAAAATGTAGATATAATTTTTTTAGATTAATTTTTATATATATTAATATCATATTCGCATTAAATAAACATTAGTATAACTAAAATTGTTCATACTTAAATTATGTATAAGATCAATGCGTTCACTATCGTGGCAGCTGGGCCAAGTGTATTACATAATTTTGTGACATTCTCCCCAATCCTTCTGTGGAGAGGCTACAGATTAGCCCTTTTCGCTCATTTTTGTTGATTATGCCTTTCAATCATTTGGTCGGTCTCTTACTCAGGCATTAGTTGAGAGGTGGTGACCTAGCACGCACACATTCTATTTTTTTGTTTTCAGTTGGATTTTACGTCCATCAATCTCAGCATATTTACCTACATTGAGATTGGTCGCCATGGCCTTAGATCCTTTCTGTTTGACGAGCTATATGAGACACCCAATTTATCTACTATTTTTCTACATATTTTACATGTTAGCTGCATTAGCAGTGGTTCTGTGAAGTTGACTTTCCTACAACACTACGTCATCATATATAGAAATAGAGCTGCTATAATTGATGCAATCACTAAAGCTTTTCTATTGCACTTGTTTAGTTTGACCTTTTCTCAAACCAAAGAAGTATGTTTCGACTAGGTTATCTAGCATCTCTTTCCCGATTAGACCAGCTTCATACTATTGATTCAGGCACCGCCATTCTAGGTACTCTTTATATCGCTTAGATGCATTTACGCTCGACGACGTCAGGAAGATGTATGCTTTATGGTAATATTGTCATTATAGAACTATGAGTATATGGAAAATATGCATCTTCGCATTCAAGAGATAGTCAGTCAGTCTTTTGAGCAGTACTTCCCTAGGATGAGACGGCGAAAGATTACTCGGTATGTGCAGAATTCTCCTTTAAGTGTTCAACATAATCTTACGGAGTCTAGGGCTCAGTTAGGCAAGCGCAATCAAAGCAATCTTTTAGGGACTCCTTGGGCCTTCCATTGGACCTAGCTCTCTGATGCAGGCTTTATGGTAGATGATCGTCCTTTGATTGTTGTAACCGTATTTTTAGATGAAATGGAAATATTTTGTTAACTAAAGAATTCCTCAAACTAACCATAACCCATTTAATTTTTAGAATGTAAATACTATATAATTTAAAACAATAATTAAAGATGCAATTACTCTACAACATATGTTTAGTTCCGGACCCATTCTCTATAATGTGTTATTTACTGTATTGTTATTTGATCCACTTCCATTATGTTCTTTTCCATAACCATGGTCTCTTGTATTGACGCTCTATCTCGTATCTCCTTTATTCAAGCTCGTCCAAGTCTTTTAAAATGGTAAGCTTCTCTGCACTGCTCCTTTGGCAATAGACGTTTTCTCTCACATGTATTTCATGCATTATGGATATCCGATTGTTTATCTGGACCATGACAACAATATTATTCTTAGCTACCCCGAAACACCCCACGTTCATTAATGTCACTCACAAAGGGAATGCATTAACTTCAGTGAAGCGTTATAGGCAAGAGATGCAGATAAATTACAAGACAGACAAATAAAGCAGCGGAAAATAAAGTCATTTTATAAGCAACGTAGTTTAGTCAAGCTTTTACAACAATTGACTCAATCATACTTAAAAATATTACATAAAAATTCTGTCTTGATTCAAAAATTCCCAAGTATATAAGAAGCATAAAACGTAGCAAAGTAGCATAAGTCCCCAAATTAAATTGCAATTACAGCCATGGCCAAAGATAAGAGGTTCCAAGCCATACATCATAGAATCTCCAAGCTTGGAAAGAGAAACGATCCAAACTAAGCTGAGTTATTCCCTCCCTGACTACCTGGGGGGAACGGAAGAAAAGAAGACGAAAGAAAACAGGTCAGACATAAGTCTGGTAAGTCTAGTGATTTTTCAGCATGTAAACAAGATAAAGGATCATGACATGAATAAACTGAAAATAGGACAATACCATAAAACAAGATAACTTAAGACAAGATAAGGCAAGGTAAACTTAATGCGCTTCTTTCTCTGCTTCGCTACTACCCTGCTATTCTGATTTCTATATCTCTGCACCGCCTAACTAGTGTCCCAACTTGTAATCTGTATAAAATGAAAATATTACAACGTGATCCCAATCCCCGCAATTGTGGTAGCCTTCAGGTGTACATCTAGTAGGAGGATATTACCTCAATCGGCCTAATTGCCATGAAGATGTTAGATGTACCCTTACTACCCTATCGATCGGCTCCCTATTTGTATTAATGTTCCATGTGTCTATGTCAATCGGCCCTCTCTTGCATGTAGATACCCTGTGCTGGTCCCACCATAAGGTGTATCAATCCTTATGATAGCAACGCGACAGAATTCAAGATGCACAGTGTGTAACTACTGGTACCCAGTGCCTGCTTTTTCCCACTCCGGAGTACGTGCACGCCCGTAAACCATCGGACCTACATTGATGTACCCCTGCCGCTGTTTTGACCACTTATAATCAGCCCATTATTCATGCCCCACCCTGCCTAGTTCAGGGTACCATGATACATCTATGTGGGTTACTGCTGAAATGGGTCCCCTTTACTAGGGTTTCTTACTGGTTAAGTTTATGGGCCTATATATACAAATTTTACCCACCTACATGAGATGTACTTAACCCTCCCACCGATTCAAGCATGTTTATTTAACGGTTAAGTTTGTATACTAATTTTACCCACCTACACGAGGTGTACTTAACCCTCTCACCGATACAAGGATGTTTATTTAACAGTTAAGTTTGTGGGCCTATATATACTAATATTACCCACCTACACGAGATGTACTTAACCCTCCCAACGATTCAAGAATGTTTATTTAACGGTTAAGTTTGTGGGCCTATATATATTAATATTACCCACCTACACGAGATGTACTTAACCCTCCCACCGATTCAAGCATGTTTATTTAACGGTTAAATGTTGTCCATTCATGTTAACTTAACCCACCCACACATCATGTTGTATTAGATACGTGTTTTCTATTAACTTAACCCCACTCGTTCATCATGTTATATTGGTTAAGTGTTGCCTTCTTCTTTTACTTAACCCTACCATACATCATGTTATATGTTGGTTAAGTATTGCCTTCCTGTGTCACTTAACCCTACCATACATCATGTTATATCGGTTAAGTGTTGCATTAGTTAACTTAACCCCACCATTTGTTTAATTAACATGTTGTACTGGTTAAGTGTTGCCTTAGTTAACTTAACCCTGTCATTCTTAGCATGTCCTATTCATTAGAATTAATTAATTTATTAATGCACCAACCACTCACATTAGATCTGTGTTGTTGCGGTTACTACATGTGTTGGGCGGTTCCGGGCAGTTTTACACCACAACTCAATCTAACCTCGGTTTTTTCTTGGGCATGATGCACTAACCTTTCATATTAGATAGGTATTGTTGCAGTTACTGGATGTGTCAAGCGGTTCTAGGTAGTTTTACACCACAACTCAATCTAACCTCAGGTTAGGCATGTTCATCCTTTATTTAATTTACATATTCGTCATTTATGTCAAGTTTACATGTAAATTATCCACAAGTGTTGTCATGTCACATTTACTATTTAAATTATGTTCATAATTAATGGTATTCAAATTATACCATTTCATGCTATTAATCATTTACATTATTATGAGCCAATCTATGCCATTAACATGTAATTTAATGTTTTACCCCAACGTTCCCCTCCACCCTTCCCCCCTCCCTCCCTCCCCCCCCCCCCCCCGTTATTCGTTCGCATAATTTACATAGAACGTTAGGCTCGCAAAATTAGCCTAACTCATAAACAAAAGGGAAAGAAAGGAACATGTAGCATTCCAACAGCACAAAATAATATGAATCTAACTAAGCATGTGTAATACAAATTTTTCATGAATCATATAAACTAAATCAAGTGTATCAATGTGAACTTGTACTTGAGTTAGATCCAATTAACATAGATCTTAAGCATATGAATAGGAATTTACATAGATCTTAAACATATTTATTAACTTGGATCTAAACATGTAAGCATGTAGATTTAAACATACAAGCATATATGAACATGACTTAGTTTATGAACATGTACATAACATAACATAACATAAAAGCAAGTATGTAGATCTAAACATATAAGCATATATGAACATGACTTAGTTTATGAACATGTACGTAACATAACATAATAGCATCACCAAATTAATATACAATATGATAGGTTCAATTGTACAAATCACAATAGTCTCATAGGCATAGTTAATTTCAGATTTGTTACAAGGATAAACATGAATCAGAATCACAATTAGGCACGGTTCTAGATTCGATTTATTTCAAGTCATGACTTTTATATAGTTAAATCTGAAATATAACTGAAGTTACAGAAAAAGAACAGATCTTGTATTCTGGAATATGATTTCTGAATTTGTTAAGCAATTCCTTTTATGTAGATATTGATGTTCTTCTAATCGATTTCTAGTTGAAGAAGATATTCTAGTTTCAAGAAGATGGAGGCTACGCTAGTTCAGAGAGAGACAGCATGACAGCTTCATAGAATGTGTTTATGTGTTTTAGGTTTAGGGTTTGAGTTGATTATATAGAAGTCTAGGATTAATTCTAGCCTTTAGATTAGTCTAGGAGTAATCAGAGCCATCCAAACCAAAGATATGTGTCACTCAGCCAATCACAGTATGAGACATAAGCCCTAATACATCAGAATTCGTCACCGGGACAATCAGAGAAGGCCACATCAGTTCAGAACTACATAAATCATCACATGAACTGGATTTCGGAAGGGGTCTAACCCCCCTTAAGGGGGGTCGACACTTATGTCTACACCCTCTAAGGGGGGTCAACACCTATGTCGACCCCCCTTAAGAGGGGTCGACACCATTTGAGCGGGATCTTTCCCGCTCACTCGTCTTTGACTTATTTTGGTTTTGGAGATGATTTTTTGTTTATATATATACACACTTCCTTGCGCGTATACAAACTTCTACAACTTATAACTTCTTCATATGTTGTCTGATTTACGCAAACTCGGATTCTATCCCAAGCAGAATTCTAAGACGAAAGCAATGGCGTATTCTGTTTCCCTTAGTTCCCATTTTTAAAGTTAAGTATTCTTTAATTCGTTGCTTTAATATTCACAGAAAATACGGGGTGTTACATTCTCACCTCCTTAAAGGATTTCGTCGCCGAAATCTCTAAGTTACGAAGAATGTATCCTAACATTCAACATCCATCTACTCAACCATCAATCACAGGCATTCATTGTCCTTAAAAAGATTTCTAATGCTTTCATGATTATATGCATAGTGTGTGTACATGTCCTTATCTAATGCAAAATCAGGCGGTCTACTGATTCAGTTGACCTCCTTAATGCGAATCATGTCAGTGCCATGAGTCCATCACGTATGCAATTATTCCTAATCGTACTTGTAACTTCTATATGAGTGCTCAATCATTCATACAAATGCAACATCCACATGATAACACATCAAGTTTCAATCCATATACCAATACATATATGCATATGCAATATGAAAGTGACTGAGCCGATCTAGTGCCTAATGTGTGTGTATATGCATCCACGAGCAACCACTAGCAAACACTTACATCCACTTGCATCCACTTGCATCCACCAAACATAACATGTCTCAAACACATGTTTACATCCATTGGCTTCTACCTAAGGATCGAGGATAGGACCGAGAGGATATACTTAAAAGATAAAGACTAGCATGCAAATAAACTTTACAGAAAAAAAGGAATCAAGGATATACCCTCAAAAAGGGTATGATGTGCGTATCTAGTCTTCAGTCTTCGAAGTCGCATCTTCTTGAGCTTCCCTTAGATGCAAAGCATGTTCTTCCTCACTCCTAGAGAAAACCAAAATATCATCTATGCACAAGCGAAGTGAACCATCCGTCTTTGTAACGAAAACAACTGGAGCACCCCATTAGAAGTACTTCGCCTTATGAACCCTTTCTCAAGTAACTCTTTTAATTGTTTGCTGAGCCCTTCCTTTCCCTTGGAGTCATGTGTCGTACAGGTAATGCAACTAGCTTTGCATTGTCAACTAGATATATGAGGAAGTCTATCTCTAGTTTTAGGGGACAAACCCCTAACCTAATCAAAAACATCTGCGTACTCATGAACTACTCTAACGAATCGCAAATCATCGATAGATACATCAAGTGATTCTAGGTTGCTAAGCCTAACAGATCCCTCAAGATCGCACGAAATCTCGAGGGTATTCCCGAGGCAGGTCAAAAGTCTAACTTCCCTCCTTTCACAATTACTAGCTAACCAATCCATGCCTAGAATCAACCCATAACCCATGAAACCAAAAACATAAGCATTACACTTAGACTCAATACTTAATATAGCTATTCTCAAATCCTCACAAACCAAAGATAAATGAGCTGAACCACCAATTGGATTTGAGACAATAATGGGATCTTCTACTATACAAGTACTAAGGTGTAGAGACTCAACTATGGAAACAGATATAAACGAATGTGAAGCGCTAAAATCAAAAAGAATACTAATAGGATGATCAAAAAGAAAAATTAGACTTTTTCAACTGAAACTCTACTACCTCTCTCTCAGGTACGCTGGCAGTGAGAGCATGCACTTACCGTCCTGAAAATCCTGTCCTTTGTTCTTGTCCTTGATTATATGGCCCGTTATACCATAATAACGACACTTCCTCTTGTCTTAGATTTTTCTATTCTTTCCTCCTTCGTGAACCAAGTCCATATCCATGAGTTTCTCATCCTTGGGTTGTGTTCCTTAGCCAAACTCCCTTATTCTCATCTTTTCCATCTTTGTGTAACTTGTTGACAAGTCTCCTGAAAGCTGCCTCCATCGCACGACAAACCCTAAAAAAGCTTGAAAGAAAATTAGCCGCAGTTGAAACTACTGCATCTATATATGGAAGTTGGGCATTTCTTCGCCCTTTGGCAGGTGTCGTTGTCTCATCAAGCCTACGGAACCATGCCGCGATGAGGTTACCTCACAGAAAGCTAGGAGCGCGGAAGGCTCAGTAAAGAAGGAAAACAAGGATTCAAACAGAGGATCAAAAGATAATGCAAATGGCTTTGGGGAATATGCCTTTAAAACAAAACCTTTTCTTTAGAAAATGCTTCTTTTAAAACTGTCTTGAAAATAATTTTTCAAATCTTTTATTTGATCCGGTAACCTTCAGCTCTGATATCAAATGAAACACCCCACGTTTAATAATGTCACTCACAAAGGGAATGCATTAACTTCAGTGAAGTGTTATATGTAAGAGATGCAAATAAATTACAAGATAGACAAATAAAGCAGCGGAAAATAAAGTCATTTTATAAGCAACGTAGTTCAGTCAAGCTTTTACAACAATTGACTCAATCATACTTAAAAATATTACATAAAACTTCTGTCTTGATTCAAAAACTTCCAAGTATATAAGAAGCATAAAACATAGCAAAGTAGCATAAGTCCCCAAATTAAAGTGCAATCACAGCCATGGCCAAAGATAAGAGGTTCTAAGCCATACATCACAGAATCTCCAAGGCTTGGAAAGAGAAACGGTCCAAACTAAGCTAAGCTATTCCCTCACTGACTACTTGGGGGGAAAAGAAAGAAAAGAAGACGAAAGAAGATAGGTCAGACATAAGTCTGGTAATTCCAGTGATTTTTCAGCATGTGAACAAGATAAAGGATCATGACATGAATAAACTGAAAATAGGACAATACCATAAAACAAGATAACTTAAGACAAGATAAGGCAAAGTAAATTGAATGCACTTCTACTCTTTCTCTACTTCGCTACTACCCTGTTATTCTGATTTCTATATCTCTGCACCACCTAACTAGTGTTCCAACCAGTAATCATTGTAAAATTATAATATTACAACGTGATCCCAATCCCCGCAATTGTGGTAGCCTTCAAGTGTACATTTAGTAGAAGGATCTTACCTCAATCAGGCTAATTTCTATGAAGATGTTAGATGTACCCTTACTACCCTATCGATCGGCTCCCTACTTGTATTAATGTTCCATGTGACTGTGTCAATCAGCCCTCTCTTGTGTGTAGATACCCTGTGTTGGTCCCACCATAAGGTGTATCAATCCTTATGATAGCAATCCGACACGATTCAAGATGCACAGTGTGTAAATACTGATACCCAATGCCTGCTTTTTCCCGCTCTGAAGTACATGCACACCCGTAAACCATCGGAACCTACACCAACGTACGCCCAGTAATTGTGCCCCACCCTGCCTAGTTCAGGGTACCATGATACATCTATGTGGGTTACTGCTGAAATGGGTCCCCGTTACTAGGGTTTCCTACTGGTTAAGTTTGTGGGCCTATATATACAATTATTACCCACCTACACAAGATGTACTTAACCCTCCCACTGATTCAAGCATGTTTATTTAACGGTTAAGTTTGTGAGCCTTTGTATACTAATATTACCCTCCTACACGAGATGTACTTAACAATCCCACCGATTCAAGCATGTTTATTTAACGATTAAGTTTGTGGGCCTATATATACCAATATTACCCACCGACACGAGATGTACTTAACCCTCCCACCGATTCAAGCATGTTTATTTAACAGTTAAGTTTGTGGGCCTATATATACTAATATTACCCACCTACACGAGATGTACTTAACCCTCCCATCGATTCAAGCATGTTTATTTAACGGTTAAGTTTGTGGGCCTATATATATACAAATATTACCCACCTACACGAGTTGTACTTAACCCTCCCACCAATTCAAGCATGTTTATTTAACGGTTAAGTGTTGTCCATTTATGTTAACTTAACCCACCCACACATCATGTTGTATTGGTTAAGTGTTTTCTATTAACTTAACCCCACCCGTTCATCATGTTATATTGGTTAAGTGTTGCTTTCTTGTGTTGCTTAACCCTTCCATACATCATGTTATATATTGGTTAAGTGTTGCCTTCCTGTGTTACTTAACCCTACCATACATCATGTTATATCGATTAAGTGTTGCCTTAGTTAACTTAACCCTACCATTTGTTTAATTAACATGTCGTACTGGTTAAGTGTTGCCTTAGTTAACTTAACCCTACCATTCTTAGCATGTCTTGTTCATTACCATTAATTAATTTATTAATGCACCAACCCCTCACATTAGATATGTGTTGTTGCGGTCACTGGATGTGTCGGGCGGTTCCAGGCAATTTTACACCACAACTTAATCTAACCTCGGGTTTTTCTTGGGCATGATGCACTAATCTCTCACATTAAACAGGTGTTGTTGTGGTTACTGGATGTTCGGGCGTTTCCGGGCAGTTTTACACCACAACTCAATCTAACCTCGGGTTAGGCATGTTCATCCTTTATTTAATTTACATATTCGTCATTTATGTCAAGTTTATATGTAAATTATCCACAAGTGTTGTCATGTCACATTTACTATTTAAATTATGTTCATAATTAATGGTATATGAATCATACCATTTCATGCTATTAATCATTTACATGATTATGAGCCAATTTATGCCATTAGCATGTAATTTAATGTTTTACCCCAACGTTTCCCCCTCCCCCCCCCCCCCCCTCGTTATTCATTTGCATAATTTACATAGAACGTTAGGCTCGCAAATCAGCCTAACTCATAAACAAAAGGGAAAGAAAGGAACATGTAGCATTCCAACATCACAAAATAATATGAATCTAACTAAGCATGTGTAATACAAATTTTTCATGATCAATATAAACTAAATCAACCATATCAATGCGAACTTGTACTTGAGTTAGATCCAATTAACATAGATCTTAAGCATATGAACAGGAATTTACATAGATCTTAAACATATGTATTAACTTGGATCTAAACATGTAAGCATGTAGATCTAAACATATAAGCATATATGAACATGACTTAGTTTATGAACATGTACATGATAGAACATAAAAGCAAGTTTGTAGATCTAAACATATAAGCGTATATGAACATGACTTAGTTTATGAACATGTACATAACATAACATAAAAGCATCACCAAATTAATATACAATATGATAGGTTCAATTGTACAAATCACAATAGTCTCATAGGCATAGTTAATTTCAAATTTGTCACAAGGATAAACATGAATCAGAATCACAATTAGGAACAGTTCTAGATTCGATTTATTTCAAGTCAAGACTTTTATATATTTAAATCTGAGATATAACTGAACTTACAGAAAAAGAACAGTTCTTGTATTCTGGAATCTGGTTTCTGAATTTGTTATGTTATTCCTTTTATGTAGACTATTGATGTTCTTCTAATTGATTTCTAATTGAAGAAGATATCCTAGTTTTAAGAAGATGGAGGCAATGCTAGTTCAGAGAGAGAAAACATAACGGCTTCATAGAATGTGTTTATGCGTTTTAGGTTTAGGGTTTGAATTGATTATATAGAAGTCTTGGATCAATTCTAGCCTTTAGATCAGTCTAGGAGTAATCAGAGTCATCCAAACCAAAGAGATGTGTCACTCAGCCAATCACAGTACGACACATAAGCCCTAATACATCAGAATTCATCACCGGGACAATCAGAGAAGGCCACATCAGCTCAAAACTACAGAAATCATCAAAGGAACTGGATCTCGAAAGGGTTCTACCCCCCCCCTTAACGGGGGTCGACACCTATGTCGACCCCCCTTAAGAGGGGTCGACACCATTTGAGCGGGATCTTTCCCGCTCACTCGTCTTTGACTTATTTTGGTTCTAGAGATGATTTTGTGTGTATATATATACTTCCTTGCGCGTATACAAAATTCTACGGCTTATAACTTCTTCATACGTTGTTCGATTTACGCAAACTCAGACTCTATCCCAAGCAGAATTCTGAGACGAACGCAATGGCATAACCCATTTCCTTTAGTTCCCATTTTTTAAATTAAGTATTCATTAATTCTTTACATTAATATTCACAGAAAATACGGGGTGTTACATACCCTATATCCCATTGGCCTAACATCTTCATCCAGCATAAATTCTCCTTACTTGGCTTTGATATTTGGGCATAAGTTAGAATCCTTACCAGAAGAGTCCTCCGGACTAGAACTATAGTTAATTCTTGAAACTTTCTTATTTGCCTTGGACTTTGGTTGAAAATCTCTTAAGCTCTTTGAAGTATTAGAGATTCATTTGCTGACTGACAAGCAAGTCATAACAGGTTAGTAATGAGGTTTTTAGCACCGTTTTCCATTAGAAAAAGTTTCAGAAACCGATCATTTCCCAAAATATAGAGAACATAATGAATGAATAATATATTGAAATAATTGCAAATTAAAGTTTTAAAAATGTACCAACTCTGCTTCACCACCCATTCCACTTGGATTTGCCTTTCTTATTTTGTCAGTATGTAACTCATAAACTGTATTTGTTAACTTATTTTTCCAAGCCTGCCAATAATTGCAAATATTGACCTTGGATTTTCAACATGTTTTTGATTCTATACGGTCATTAATTTTCCCCAAAATGCTTCTCCACTTTAATCATTTCTCTTAGCTGAATCTAGAAAAGTGGTAGTATGTATAATAAAGATCCTTATCGTCTTCGCTATTCCATGGAATGGATGAATGTAAGCTTAGAGGGGTAGCAGTTTGTAAACGAACACTTTGATCGGGTTGGAAATCAAAAGACCAGTTATCCATATTCATAGCTTTAGTATACGATTCAAATGGATGAGACATTTTTTGATTACGTTGAATTTAAGAATATTTTTTTGAGTAGAAGAACTGTATGTGTTGTATTGAATAAAATGAGAAAAATTTATAGGAGTAGTTCATGAATATGGTTGTTTATATCCGTTGCAGTTTAAAAAAATTATCATTTATAGCTGTTAGAATTTTGAAAATTGACCATTAATAGCCATAAAGGGGGAGTAAGCTAGGCCCTTGGCGCCACCTAACAATAGACACTCATTTGATGGATGTCCATACTAGGCCACCCATTAAATGGGCGCATGACATTGTCTATCCACTAAATGGATGCCTAAGAGGAATTCAGTTTCATGAACTAGAACTAATCATTCAACCTCATTTTAAGGACGAGTATGATGACTAGAGGGAAAACTGGATATTACCCCTTAATAGTCGATGAATGGAGATGCCCTTAGACTATATTAAAAAAATTACTTTCTAAATTTTCTCACCTTTAGGATGACAAAAGTTAAAAAAACTAGAATCAACTAATAAACATAAACATTGTTAACATTCTAAAATAACAATGTGATAAAAAGAACTTGAAAAGCATGTCAATCCAAAATTTTATCGGGAAGATGGATAGATACCTTATTTGTTCCATAATACTATATTATATGTTCAGTAGTATTAAATAATATTTTCATGTTCAAAAGAGTTATATTCTCTAAAATAATTTAGAATTGCATGAGTTAGGATATTTGAATAGAAAATAATACAAAACATTGGTAAATTAGAGCGGAAAGCTACGTAGTGCATATTGTAACTAAAATTGATAAATTAGAAGGAAGATCTTTATTTTGTGTATCGACTGCTCTATAGAGTAAATTATGGTTTGGGCGTAGTTTCCTAGAAATTTAAGTTGGTTATTCAATATTATAGATTTATTCTCTTAACTTAAGCTTATAAAAAATGTATACGTTACCAAATTACTAATATTAAGCTATTAATGTAGCATGTGACTGCAGAAGGCACTACCTTGTTCAAAAAAGTTCAAGAAGCAGCAAGTAATAAGAAGATAAATTGTTTTAATATTGTATTTTATGATAGCCAATTGATACTTTTTTGTAACTATCATCATTTATTTGGATATATAATATTGGCAGAATAACAGATGACATTCAGTGGTATTCTAACTATTTTTTTGGAGCATATTACCTTTTTTGTTTGTGTTACTTTTCCCCTTCTATTCCAAAATTGGGAAAAAAGAGTTCAGTACTTTTTGAAAAGTATCTAGTAGCAAATCCTTCCAAGTTGAAAGAAATGAAAGTAAGAATATCACACGGATGTGATCGATAAACTCTTATGAAACAAATAAGGAGTTTCATAAGACTTAGTATTCTTTGCATGGTAACATCATCAAGCAAGCTTTGCAAGTAATAGAATTTTGGGTATTAAACCAAATCTGACTTGTCTTTCATGAATGCTTGATACGAATTTAGGTGTTGCTTAATAAATTAATTGTAACACCCCACGTCCATTAATGTCACTCACAAAGGTAATGCATTAACTTCCATGGAGGTTTTAAGTGAATATAGAACAGAAAAATTACAACAAGACAGATAATAAGTAGTACTTGGAAACTAAAACTTCATTTTATTGCAGCGGAATTTAAACATGTTTATTACATCATAAAACCATAAATTAGAGTCAAGTACATTATCCATCTTGATAAAACAAAATACATAACCCCATTACATAAATAACCATTAAAGAAGATAACAAACTGGACTTTACTTCAACGGTCCAAGCTTTCCAAGAGAGAGAATAAGCAATCCAATCAAACTCCACTAGAGCTAGGCCCAACCTGAGGACCTGGAGGGGGGAAAGGATAGAAATGGAGGGGGTCAGACATAAAGTCTGGCGAGTATGATAATTCTAACAATACTATTATCAAAATAACTAGACTAAGGCATAAGCTGGAAGACAAGTAAATGTCTATGAACTATTAGGTATGGAATGAGCAGACAAAGATAACGTTAAAGATAACGTCAAAGGCACACCTAATTACTAACCAATAATTACTTCACTGCACCGCACATTACTACACTGCACCGCATCAGTCACCCTAAAGGTTGATCCCGCTTGCTTCACACAGAAACTATATAAATAGCCTTACGTACCCCTAGCTGACTACATAGGTGTCGTCTGCCCCTATCTCCACTAGGTGTACCCCACTACCCACTTGTGATCGGCTCCCTACTCGTAGATACTCGTGCTGGCCCCACAGTGGGGTGTATCGCTCCCCTAAAGTGGCAACCTGATACAACTTGAGAATGCACGACTTATACCTACATGATGCAACAACGTCTTACCTACCAGCCCGGGTCCACACACGCATATGAAACCCGTTGGACTTGCGTTTCCACTGCTCCCCGTTTTGGCCTCTTATAGTCAAACCTAGTATGTGTGTCCCGTCCTCGACTTGGGTCGAGCCCACAAAGATACGTTTGGGATACTGGTTGAAATGGGCCCCCACAAGCTACCCACCTAAGCTTGTCATTAATATATCCCACTTAACCCTCTTAGTCATGTTCATTTACATGTGTGTTTGGTTAAGTCTTACTAATCGTATTTCACCTGCCACTAAGGGCACCCACTAGATTCCTCATGCCACCCAAGGCACCTACTTAACCCCCATGTCCCACTTTACATGTTTATCTGGTTAAGTATTTCTTAATTCATTCAGGCCATAACCTCATAAAGACCTCTCACATTAGACTGGCATTTATGGCAGCTAGATTTGCCGGGCGGGTCCGGGCAGTCTTACACCATAAAAGAGTCTAACCTCGTGTCTTTACAACTGTAATGCTTTAGATTAGGCCTAGGACCTCTCACATTAGGCTGACATTTGTGACCACTGGATTTACTGGGAGGGTCCGGGCAGGTTTACGTCACAAACGAGTCCAACTTCGTGGCCTAAGCATTGATTATCACTTATAATCTTTTACCCCAGTTTTAATAATTCCCTATTCAAATTATTAATTAAGTCCACTTTTAATGATGTCCATAATTGACTCAATTATGGTCATCCACTCATGGCATGCAAAATCGTATCAATTGCACCCCAACTTCTTATTATTAAATCCTTAATATTACCCCTACCCCACGTTTATACGTTCGCTTATTCAACGTAGAATATACGTTAGACTCGAATAGTCTAACTCATAGCACAAAGATAAATTATCACAACATATAGCCAAATAAAATAATCCAATCATAATAGGGGTGAAACTTGCATAAACTACACATGTTAAGGATCTAAAGGTGTCAACTTGTTAAATGTCACAATTTACATGATATTATCATAACCCAAATTTATGTACAAACTTGCATATGGGGTTTTAGGCAACATAATGATGGTGTGAACTAGCACAGAATTTCACATATGTCATAGCATAATTCTAGGTGTCATAATAGATGTCATGGCATATGTTTATAACTTTTGCTAATCAACCTAAACTTGCATATGTGACTTGTCATATAGATCAACATAGCCCAAATAATATCAACATCATGATTTGATTAACATGAACTAATTAGCATAGATAGTATCATCATGGCTTTTTAACATGTATGATTCATCACAACTTAGCATAGAAACTCTCAACATACATAACATCGTCATAGCATGATTTACAACATATAGGATATCATCACCACATAGCATAAGATTTATAACATACATGATAGTATAAGGTTTACAACGACATATATGACAATTCACATCATCTACTCATAATCCATTCACGACTTAACCTAATTAAAATAATAACAATCTTGTTAAGATCATCATACTCACAATTTAGAGAAGAAAAGAGAGTTTTGCTTTAGAGTTGAGTAGAATTAGGATTGAATTAGCTTTTCTTCCTTCTTAGTTGGCGGCGGCTAGACTGAGTTCCATGGCGGCGGTATGACGGTAGCTATTCTATTTTTCATATGAATTAGGGTGAGAGATTACCTAGGTTTTTATAGAGTTTAGAGTTTATTTAGACCGTCAGATCAACACAGAACTAATCCCAGCCAACCAGATTAGGTCGAAACCCTAATGGGTCATTACTCAGTCAAAAACAGACTCAGCCAAAACCCTAGCCGACTGACCAGGTCGACACCCAGGTCGACACTATAGTCGACCTGGGGGGGCAGGTCGACACTATAGTCGACCTGGGGGGGTCGACACTAGTGTCGACTCCCCAGTCGACCTGCCTGGGCGGGAATTTTCCCGCCCAGCTCGCTTCTGCACTTTCTGTTTGAATTTTAAATTTCCTGCGAGTTGTTTTGAATTTTCTGAAACTTCCGATGGCCATAACTTCTTCATACGAAGTCCAAATCACGCAAACTCGGGCTCTATTTCAACCAGAATTCCGAGACGAACACAATGGCGCAACCCGTTTCCCACAATTCTCACGTCTGAGATTAGTTATTCTTTAATTTGTGAATATTAATGTTAACCGAATTACGGGGTGTTACATTCTCCCCTCCTTAAAGGATTTCGTCCCCGAAATCTTCAAATCAAGAAGAATGTATATCCTAACATCCAATCGTCCATCTACTCAACGATCAAACACAGGCATCCATTGTCCTTATAGACTTCTATTGCTTTCATGTTTAAATGCACAGTGTGTGTATATGTCCCTATCGAATGCAAAATCAGGCGGTCCACTGATTTAGTTGACCTCCTTAATGCAAATCATGATAGTGCCATGCATCCATTATGTATGCAAAAGTTCCCTAATGCTACATATTATTTCTACATGCGTGCACAACCATCATCTGAATGCAGCATCCATATGATAAAACAATCATCATACATCCATTTTACTAAATATAGCCATTTATATGCAATATGCAGTATGAAGTCACTGAGCCGATCTAGTGCCTAATAGTGTGTGTATATGCGTCCACGAGCAACCACTAGCAAACACTTGCATCCACTTTTCATCCATCATACATAACATGTCTCAAACACATGTTTCAACCATAGGATTATCCTAACTAAAGGTCAAGAATACTAGCGAGAGGATACTCTAAAGGTAAGATAAGTACAAGATAAGCGGTAAAGGAGAAATTAAAGGACATACCCTCGAAAAGGAAAGGGTATCGTGAACGCATCTTCTCTTCTGTCTCCCAAGTAGCGTTGCTCTCATCATCTCCCCATTGTACTTTGACTAGTCCGACCTCTTGATTTCTCAGCTTCTTGATCTCTGACCGAAGAATGCGCGTAGGAGCTCGTCGAATCGTCACATCACGCTCGATCTCCACCTCTCTAAGCAAGCTCGGCTCTACCACCTTCGCGGTCTCGTGCAAGCACTTACTCAAATGTGACACATGGAATACGTCGTGTACACCACTAAGTCTCTTGGGAAACTCCACTCTATACGCCATCCGTCCAATCTTCTCCTTAATAGGAAACGGCCCTACGAACCTTGGTGCTAACTTCCCAACGGACCCAAAGTGAAAAACGTTCCATAATGGAGACACTTTGATAAAGACCATGTCCCCAACTTCAAACTCGAGATCTGTCCTCCTCTTATCCGCATAAGATTTCTGCCTATCTTGCGCTGCTTTCATCCTTCTTCGAATCAAGTCGATCTTCTCCGAAGTCTCCCTAATCATATCGGGCCCAAGTAAGATCTTATCCGTAGATCCCCACCAACATGTAGGTGAACGACAAGGTCGTCCATAAAGAGCTTCGAAAGGTGCCATGCCAATGCTGGACTGAAAGCTGTTATTATATGCAAACTCCACCAATGGAATATGCTCTTCCCATGTACCCCCAAAGTCTAGGATACATAGCCTCAAAAGATCCTCTAGAATGCGATTCACCCTCTCGGTCTGGCCGTCCGTCTAAGGATGATATGCGGTGCTCAAACATAACTGAGTCCCTACCGCCTATTGTAAGCTTCTCCAAAATTCGCTAGTGAAAATAGGATCGCGGTCGCTCACTATGCTAGAAGGAACATCGTGCAAACGAACTATTTCTCGGACGTATACAGAAGCTAACCATGGAGCAGTCCTCTTACTCTTCATGGGAATAAAATGGGCGCTCTTAGTAAGTCTATCTACTATAACCCAAATCCCCGTATTACCCTTCCTTGATTGCGGTAATCCATCCACAAAGTCCATTGAGACACTTTCCCACTTCCATAGTGGAACCTCCAATGGGTGAAGCAACCCACCGGGTTTCTTTTGCTCCGCTTTTACTTGTTGGCACACTAAGCATCTAGCGACATGCTCGGCCACGTCCCTCTTCATACCGGCCCAAAAGAAAACTCGCTTCATGTCTTTATACATCTTGTCCCCGCCGGGATGAATGGTCATCTTCGAACGATGCGCTTCGTCAAGAATAGTCTTCCTTAGGTCATCGTCTTTTGGTACACAAAGTCTACCGTCCCTACGTAACCAACCCTTTTCATCTAGGGTATACCTATGGAGATGGCTTGATGACTCCCCTCCTTTGAGCTTTTCTACTAACTCAACCAACTGCGGGTCGTCTCGCTGTGCCTCGCCAATCCGTCCCAAAAGTGTAGGTCTGACCTCCAAGGATGCTAGCAAACCGGGTACGAAGTCAACGGAAGGTCTAAAGTCAAACATTGAAATGAATTCTAAGGTTCGCCGCTCAACAAACAAAGGACTTAAGGATAATCTTTTTCTACTTAAGGCGTCCGCCACCACGCTACCCTTGCCAGGGGTATATGCTATCTCGAAGTCGTAGGATGCTAAGAACTCCATCCACCTTTGCTGCCTTAAGTTCAAGTCCTTTTGAGAGAATAAGTATTTTAGCGATTTGTGATCAGTGAATAATTCGAATTTCTCGCCAAGAAGATAATGACGCCAAGACTTAAGCACGAAAACAATAGCGGCCAACTCTAGGTCATGTGTAGGGTAATTTTTCTCATGCGCTCTCAACTGCCTTCCACCATAGGCTATTATCCTCCCCTGTTGCATTAAGACTGCGCCTATTCCTTTCCTACAAGCATCGGTATAAACAGTAAACGGCTTACTCCCGTCTGGAAATACTAAGACTGGGGCTGAAGTCAAAGCTCTCTTCAATCGTTGGAACGCATCATCACAATCTACGTCCCATATGAAAACTAGGTTCTTCTTCGTCAAGCGTGTCAACGGAGTTGATATCTTTGTGAAGTCTTTGATAAACTTCCTATAGTAGCCAGCCAACCCCAAGAAACTTCTTACTTCGGTAGCATTTTTAGGGACCTTCCAATCTTGGATGGCCACCACCTTCGCGGGATCCACAGCTATCCCTTCCTTGGAAACCACGTGCCCTAGGAATCGTACTTCCTTCCTCCAGAAGTGACACTTAGAAAATTTGGCTTTAAGATTATGCGCTCGTAGGGTCTCCAACACTTCCCTAAGATGTAGGGCATGCTCTTCTTCATCCTTAGAAAAGATCAGGATGTTGTCTACAAAGACTTCCACGAATTTGTTAAGGTACTACCTAAACACCCTACTCATCAAATCAACAAAGTATGCATGGGCGTTTGTCAAACCGAAGGGCATCACTAGCCATTCATAGAAACCGTCCGGAGTCCTAAAGGCAGTCTTGTCTATGCTATCCTCAGCAACTCTCAACTGATGGAAACCAGTGGCTAAGTCCAACTACGAAAACACTGAGGCGCCAACTAACTGATCGAAGAGATCGTCAATCCTCGGCAGTGGGTGTCTGTTCTTCTTAGTAAGCTTATTAAGTTCTCTATAGTCCACACAAAGTCTAAGGGACCCATCCGCCTTCTTGGCAAATACTACTGGAGCACCCCACTCCCATATACTTCGTCTTATGAACCCCTTCTCAAGCAACTCCTTCACTTGCTTATCGAGTTTTCTCCTTTCACGTGGAGCCATGTGGCGTACTGGCAAAGATACTGGTTTCACATTATCCACAAGATATATTCGAAAATCTATCTCCCGCTTCGGAGGCAAGCCCTTCACCTCCTCAAACACATCCGAGTATTCTCGGACCACTCTAACAGATTGTAGATTTTCCTCAGACGCGTCAAACGATTCTAAATAACTTAGCATAACGGAATTTATGGGACTACAAAAGATTTCGAGAGCGTTACCAAGGCGAGTCATGAGCCTAACTACTCACCTTTCACAATCAAGAACGACCCCATTTCTGGATAACCAATCCATTCCTAAAATTAGCCCATACCCCTTGAAGCCCAACACATAAGCATCACATCTAAACTCAACGCTAAGTATAGAAATTTTCAAATCCAAACACATCATGGACAAATAAGCTGAGCCCCCAATTGGATTCGAAACAACTAAGGGATCCTCTACTAAACTGGTGTTTAAGTGCAGTGATTCAACTAATGACGTAGAGATAAACGAATGCGATGCGCCCGAATCGAATAAGGTACGGACGGGATGATCAAACAGAAAAACTAAGCTTTCAACAGAAATGGTTCTACCTTGTTCTTGCAGCGGTGGGACCGCGAGAGCCTGAACTTGTCCCCTTGCCTGCCCTGGTGCCATAAGAGCCTGCACTTGTCCTCCCGAGGTAGCTCCTGCCCTCTGCCCCTTCTTTGGGCAGTCCTTCACTAAATGTCCCGCTTCGCCACAGTAAAAACAGCCAGTCTTCTTTTTCTTTCGGCAATTCTTGCTGTGATGGCCTGATGTCCCACAGTTAAAGCATTTCTTCTTTCCCTTGCCATTATTGTCTTTACCACCCTTCTTGTTTTGCTGTTGTGGTTTCTTCTGATCCCCTTTCTTCTCGGGTGCCTTATCGGCTTTAGTGCCTTTCTCCTCGTGCATGAGTGCCATGTCTACAAGCTTCTCAAAGGTGGCCCCTATAGGGATGTGGGTCATAGCCAACCCTTGCAACGGTTCATTCAATCCATTTACGAACCTCAGCGCCTTCTTCTCCGGCGTGTTCACTAAGTCCAAGCCAAACCTTGCTAACTGATTAAATTTGTTAACATATTCTTTTACTGATGAGCTTCCTTGCTTCAATGCCAAGAACCTTTCCATATATAGATTCTCTTCTGCCCTTAAGAGAAACTTCGCCTCAAACCTACACCTGAAATCCGCCCAAGAATCAACAGGACGCTCCCCATTAGTGACCTCCCACCAAAACGAGGCCTCTCCCTTCGTTAACCAAGCTGCTAATCTAACTCTCCTCCCTTCTTCTACTTCAAAGATCTCTAGCAATTCTTCTACCTCCCTAAGCCAATCTCTAGCTTCCACAAACGTTTCTGACCCTTGGAAGGGTTTTACACCCATAGCCTTAAATTCCTTGCACGTCTTTGCAAAAGTATCAACGCGAGGAGGAGGAGGAATGCGTGCAATTGGTGGTGGAGGAACATTGGCCGGACCTGCGGCGGCCCTAGCCTCTAATAGCCTCCTATACCATCCTGGTATCGTTACACCGTCGGGTAGGTTAAGATCTTCAGCCATGCTGAAACGAAAAAGGAAAGATTCAAAATGGAGAATTCGAAGGATAAAGATATATGGCTATTGGGGATTATGTTTTTCATAAAAACTTTCCTCCTTAAATCACTCATTAAGACATGTTTTTGAAAGCACTTCTTCCAAAAATACTTTAGAAAAATAGTTTTTCTAAAAAAATTATTTGTTCTGGTAACCTTAAGCTCTGATACCACGTGTAACACCCCACGTCCATTAATGTCACTCACAAAGGGAATGCATTAACTTCCATGGAGGTTTTAAGTGAATATAGAACAGAAAAATTACAACAAGACAGATAATAAGTAGTACTTGGAAACTAAAACTTCATTTTATTGCAACGTTATTTAAACATGTTTATTACATCATAAAACCATAAATCAGAGTCAAGTACATTATCCATCTTGATAAAACAAAATACATAACCCCATTACATAAATAACCATTAAAGAAGATAACAAGCTGGACTTTACTTCAACGGTCCAAGCTTTCCAAGAGAGAGAATAAGCAATCCAATCAAACTCCACTAGAGCTGGGCCCAACCTGAGGACCTGGAGGGGGAAAAAGGATAATAATGGAGGGGTCAGACATAAAGTCTGGCGAGTATGATAATTCTAACAATACTATTATCAAAATAACTAGACTAAGGCATAAGCTGGAAGAAAAGTAAATGTCTATGAACTATTAGGTATGGAATGAGCAGATAAAGATAACGTTTAAGATAACGTCAAAGGCACACCTAATTACTAACAAATAATTACTTCACCGCACATTACTACACTGCACCGCACCAGTCACCCTAAAGGTTTATCCCGCTTGCTTCACACAGAAACTATATAAATAGCCTTACGTACCCCTAACTGACTACATAGGTGTCGTCTACCCCTATCTCCACTAGGTGTACCCCACTACCCACTTGCGATCGGCTCCCTACTCGTAGATACCCGTGCTGGCCCCACAGTGGGGTGTATCACTCCCCTAAAGTGGCAACCCGATACAACTTGAGAATGCACGACTTATACCTACACGATGCAACAACGTCTTACCTACCAGCCCGGGTCCACACACGCATATAAAACCCGTTGGACTTGCGTTTCCACCGCTCCCCGTTTTGGCCTCTTATAGTCAAACCCAGTATGCGTATCCCGTCCTCGACTTGGGTCAAGCCCACAAAGATACGTTTGGGATACTAGTTGAAATGGGCCCCCACAAGCTACCCACCTAAGCTTGTCATTAATATATCCCACTTAACCCTCTTAGTCATGTTCATTTATATGTGTGTTTGGTTAAGTCTTACTAATCGTATTTCACCTGCCACTAAGGGCACCCACTAGATTCCTCATGCCACCCAAGGCACCTACTTAACCCCCATGTCCCACTTTACATGTTTATCTAGTTAAGTATTTCTTAATTCATTCAGGCCATAACCTCATAAAGACCTCTCACATTAGACTGGCATTTATGGCAGCTGGATTTGCCGGGCGGGTCCGGGCAGTCTTACACCATAAAAGAGTCTAACCTCGTGTCTTTACAACTATTATGCTTTAGTTTAGGCCTAGGACCTCTCACATTGTGCTGACATTTGTGACCACTGGATTTGCCGGGCGGGTCCAGGCAGGTTTACGTCACAAACGAGTCCAACCTCGTGTCCTAAGCATTGATTATCACTTATAATCTTTTACCCTAGTTTTAATAATTCCCTATTCAAATTATTATTTAAGTCCACTTTTAATGATGTCCATAATTGACTCAATTATGGTCATCCACTCATGGCATGCAAAATCATATCAATTGCACCCCAACTTCTTATTATTAAATCCTTAATATTACCCCTACCCCACGTTTATACGTTCGCTTATTCAACGTGGAATATACGTTAGACTCGAATAGTCTAACTCATAGCACAAAGATAAATTATCACAACATATAGCCAAATAAAATAATCCAATCATAATAGGGGTGAAACTTGCATAAACTACACATATTAAGGATCTAAAGGTGTCAACTTGTTAAATGTCAAAATTTACATGATATGATCATAACCCAAATTTATGTACAAACTTGCATATGGGGTTTTAGGCAACATAATGATGGTGTGAACTAGCAAAGAATTTCACATATGTCATAGCATAATTCTAGGTGTCATAATAGATGTCATGGCGTATGTTTATAACTTTTGCTAATCAACCTAAACTTGCATATGTGACTTGTCATATAGATCAACATAGCCCAAATAATATCAACATCATGATTTGATTAACATGAACTAATTAGCATAGATAGTAACATCATGGCTTTTTAACATGTATGATTCATCACAACTTAGCATAGAAACTCTCAACATACATAACATCGTCATAGCATGATTTACAACATATAGGATATCATCACCACATAGCATAGGATTTATAACATACATGATAGTATAAGGTTTACAACGACATATATGATAATTCACATCATCTACTCATAATCCATTCCTGACTTAACCTAATTAAAATAATAATAATCTTGTTAAGATCATCATACTCACAATTTAGAGAAGAAAAGAGAGTTTTGCTTTGCTTTAGAGTTGAGTAGAATTAGGATTGAATTAGCTTTTCTTCCTTCTTAGTTGGCGGTGGCTAGACTGAGTTCCATGGCGGCGGTATGACGGTAGCTATTCTATTTTTCATATGAATTAGGGTGAGAGATTACCTAGGTTTTTATAGAGTTTAGAGTTTATTTAGACCGTCAGATCAACACAGAACTAATCCCAGCCAACCAGATTAGGTCAAAACCCTAATGGGTCATTACTCAGTCAAAAACAGGCTCAGCCCAAACCTTAGCCGACTGACCAGGTCGACACCCAGGTCGACACTATAGTCGACCTGGGGGGGCAGGTCGACACTATAGTCAACCTGGGGGGTCGACACTAGTGTCGACTCCCCAGTCGACCTTCCTGGGCGGGAATTTTCCCGCCCAGCCCACTTCTGCACTTTCTGTTTGAATTTTAAATTTCCTGCGAGCTGTTTTGAATTTTCTGAAACTTCCGATGGCCATAACTTCTTCATACGAAGTCCAAATCATGCAAACTCGGACTCTATTTCAACCAGAATTCCGAGACGAACACAATGGCGCAACCCGTTTCCCACAATTCTCACGTCTGAGATTAGTTATTCTTTAATTTGTGAATATTAATATTAACCGAATTACGGGGTGTTACATTAATGTTGGAAACCTTATTTAGAATTATAAGGTGTTGAACATATGTTACATATAATAGGCTCCAAAAAAGTTCTTTATTATAAATTAAATCCCTTATTTTTGTTTATAGAATTAAGGGCATTAATATGCATTGCAGCAATATCAAACAGATGGCATAAATGTTGTTCACTATTGTTTTGTGTATTCAATAGGCAGCAATGAACATATAATTTGGTGCAGATCTTTTCCTTTTATTTTTAAATCAAAATAAATCATTCATCAATAAAAGCTTTTCCCCTTAATTTTTATCCTTTATATATCACAACAATGGATATTTACTGTAATTATTTTATGAAAAAAATACATGTGTTACCATATGTAATGTGCATGATGAAATGATATTGAAAATATCCTTACATACCTCTAGCCTGGGAGGATGATCATACATTACATATTACCAAGTTGCATGACATTACAACAAATGCTCATCGTAGTAAGTTAAAGTAGACATAAATAGGAAAAGCAAGTGCATCCAAAACAGAAGGGATTATAATAAGCAAAGGAGTTAAAAATTTACAGTTTTCACAATTAATGGTAAGGTTGATGGATCATCGTTTAGATTTATAAATGTTAGATTTCAGATAAGCAAATTCCTTCCTTCTTCACCTTTTTCTGCCTCATCATCATTCTCCTTACAGACATCTCTAGTTTTGGTTGGCAGTTCCTAGCCATCTACGTTCGGTTTAGATCATTCTGCTTCAAAGCTTGCTAGTTAATGGGTTATGTGTTGCACAATATTTTAGAAATGTCTCTTGAGTGTATATGCATGGATCATGTGTTATATTCCATAAGAATTTTGCCAATGTAACTTTATCTGGTGTAACAACCCGCCTTTTCTTACCATTCATGTCGGTAATAAAACCATCTCAAATTGTACGAAACAAAAGATATTTTTAACTATGGGGTTTAATAAAGTCAAATCACAAATACAAAATAGCTGAAACTCACAACAAATAAATAACTTAGCAGTTCGTGATGCTATTAATTACAAAATCTCAAAATCAAAGTACATTATATCAGGGTATAAATTAATACATTAGAAATCCTAAATACAAAAATGCCTAGTATATAAACAAATGATAAAAATGGAATAATCGACTCACCAAGATAACAATAGCATATTGATAATAAGATAAATCTCCAATAGATCTCCAGCTCTCAAATGATGAATAACCAAAGTTGAACTCCTTATTCTAACTCGAGCATCAAGTAAAAGAAAAACTAAAACATTCGAGTTAGGATTAACATTCTCAATAGTAAATCAACTCAAGTGATATACTTACACGAGTTGCATAAGTAACTTAAAGGATGTTTGGGACTTCCATCCTTTAAGGATCCGTTAAACTAGATATTATATAATACAATATGCTATTATAATAGTGTCTACGGTAAATATATTATTGAAAATAGAGTAAGTGAGATTATATTTTTACCTTTACACTGTTTATAATGTCGTAGTCTATACATTATTGTAAACCCAACGTAAACTAGCAGCAAAAGAAGGCACTCTATAGGTACGACACAAATCAAAATCATAGGGGTTCGATCAGGACAATATGACAAGGCACACGACCCAATACCTAGGGTATGAATTTACCTATTACAGTAATGCATAGTCGCGTCTACCGCCCATGTCGAACAATACTCCTAAAATCAAAGGTCTATGTCAAATCACAAAGTAATATATATGGTATTGAAGAAGTGTGTCTGATAAGAGGTTTTACCTTTGTTAATGTAACAACCCATCAAAGACATAAATATTAAATATAAATATAAATAAACAATTTAATAATAAGGCTGGAAAATGAGATTTTGCAGCTTTACGAATTTGGCTATGAAAATCTTTTATTTGGATTCGTGGCAAATTCTGAATCGTTTTCATATATAATATGTTGAAAACGGTCAATGTATGAAGAAGTTACAAGCAAATGAATTTGGATAGTAAATGAAACTCCCCACCTCCATTAAGGTCACTCACAAAGGAAATGCATTAACATCGGTGAAGCATTATAGGTAAAAGAAACAGATAATTTACAAGACAGACATATAAACAGCGGAAAAACTGGAATTATTTCATAAGCAACGTGGTCTAGTCAAAACATTACAACCATTATCTCAAAACCCAACTTCCAAGTTATCACAATAAAACTTCTGCCTTGATTAAAAACTCAAAATACATAAAGAAGCACAAAGCAGTAGTAAAGTGGCATAAATCCCCAATAAAAATGTAACCACAGCCATAGCCCAAAAAATGAGAATCCAAGCAATACATCTACTCTCTTCAAGCTGGAAAAGGTCTGAACTAAGCTGAAGTATTCCCTCCCTACGGACCGGGGAGGGGGACGGAAGACTTTAAGACAAAAGAAAATGGGTCAGACATAAGTCTGGTAAGTCCAGTGATTTTTCAGCATGTAAACAGAAAAAAGGATCATGACATGAATAACTAAATATAGGACAATACCATAGTGAAAAGATAACATAAGGTAAGATAAGTTAAGATAAATTGAATATACCATCGCCCTCATTTCTATTTCTCTGCACCTACTAACAAATGTTTCAACTAGCATCATGTGTTCATAATAAAAAGATCCCTTTATCAATCGGCTCCTACTCGCATGCATCTATTACTTGTGACATTCGGCCCCGCTTGTTTATAGATACGTGTGCTGGTCCCACCATGGGGTGTATCTGTGACGACCTCCCATAATCCTCGCACTATACAAGAGAAATAACTTGCTGAAAGATGTGCAAGGCTGTCATGGACGATCATCAAAGTAGGTAAACACAAGCGGAACCTGTCGTAAAACTCATAGCGCAAGGATAAAATATAATAGAACATATACAACTGGTTGAAATATTGAAGCAGAAACACTGGACTTTCATACAACTAGAAAGTAATATCCACAAACTTGGAAATAGTGTTTATACAAAGTTGCCTCACTACATCACTCAGAAAAGAAAACAGCGGAAATCCAATTATTGGCTAGTAGTAAAACTGGTACGTGAGCCTCCTGCTCGCCATCGATCAGCATCGTCGTCCTCACTAAAGCATTACCTGTCACCTGTTAATTAGTCTGCCCATCCATAATCGAATGAGCAGCCCAAGGTAATGAGAGGATACATAAAACCTTGAGTCAGATAACAGTCTTAGTGAGCGGTAAAACAGCTAACAACTTCAACAATAAAGTGTATGAGAGGGGATAGATAAACAGACTAATCAACCCGTGACACCAGAGAACAACTCAACCTTGTCTTCCCCACATCGGACAGTCATAGCCTTTACAATCCATTCAGTCAAAGGAACAACAATTCACACATGGAAACCAGAGCAACCATTCAATCATGAAAAAACACACATAACATCCAGATTATATAACTCTCACACAGAATGTAATGTCCCGTACTTTGACCGCTTAAGATTTGAATATTTAATTTAGTATATATATTGAACTCGTAATATAAATGGAATTTTATATTAATTAAACAAATTTGAACATATAAATATTTATATATTAATTAAAACGAGCTCGTAAATGGCGCGGTAGTTCGTAATTTACGATTTTGAACTTCAGTTGAGTGTACGGGATTCGTTATAAATCGAAATTCGCTGAAACAAGAAATATTTGAATCTGCTGAACTATAATTTTGTAATAAAAGAGAAAAATCATAATTTCATATTTTATGTTGAGAATTATAGCCAAATAAAAATTTCAAATAGTCGTTGTGAAATTCTTCGCAAACAATAACGATTATTTAATATAATAAATCGATTTTAAATAAATAGGATATTGTTTTAAGGTGAAAATAAAATATCGAGTTTAAAATTTCGAATTAGTGTATTCTAGAAATTATATAATTCAGTTTGTGTATATTTAGATAATAATAATAATTTATTTGTTTATTTTTAATCAGTTTATATTAAATCAAATTAATGCTAAATTATCGATTTAATTTCGTCAGCATATGGTCAAACTAGACCATGGAAACTGTTTCATTGTGCTCATAAGGATGGTATAACCTTAGGAATGCCATTTGTTGCGTTCAAATAAGGGTTCGATAACATAGGATATTTTAATTTAAGGTACACCGTGTTAAATAGTAAAAATAAAAACAAAATATAGGGGGCGACCTACATTTCCAAACGTAGGCTATTATGATCATCTACCTTCGTCTTTTCTTTTCATTTTCTATACGAATTTTTTCCTTCACCCCCAAGCTTTCAGAAATGGCACACCGATCCCTAATCTACCTATAACTCTACCGAAAGACTTCATGCTTATCGTCCTTCCCTTTGCTTCTATAAATTAGCAGGAGACTTCATCCCATTCTCAAACCAATTCAATCCAATTCCTCATTCCCGTTTTCTTCTGTAATCCGCTCCTCAGAATAAAAAAAAAGTTAAATTAAAATAGAAAATCAGAATGTATAAATTCGAGAATTGCCAGAGCTTGAAATCTAACACTCGAATTTGAAGCCAACAGAAATAGTGCAGCGCAATTGAAACCGAGGGAACCTGAGGCTCGTTAACCTTCTAAAGCAACTTGCGAATGGAAATAATTAGGTACGAACGATTGCAGTTGGAGGATTGGGGTTCAACAGATGGTGGACTAGTCTGGAGCTCGACGTCAACCAGAAGCTTGCAGTTCGGAAGAGATCGATGTGGCTTTGCTTGCTAAAGTGGAGTTCGAATTTAGTTCGTTCGATTTTTCTGGCAATGATCAGGGGGGAGGTGTTCCATTTTCTTAATTTAAACTGGGATCGTTGAGGGTTCAGTTATGTTAATTTGGGGGGTTGGTGATCGATTTGAAAAGGTCGAAATGATGCTCGAACATGAGGATTGGGAGGAAGTTCGATTTGATTTTTGGATGGTGCAATGTCCAAAGTGGAAACAGGGACTGTAAATGGATTAGAGGAGTTGGTCTGCTACTTACTGAATCATGCGGGATGTATTTTGGGAAGAAGGTGTGATACTGATGATGTTTGGAGGGACATCAGCATTTTTGAATAGAATAGTATGGGATTGTGGAACTTAGTTAATGAAGATAGGATTGCCAGATGGGGGAAGTTGGTCTGAAACATACACGGTAATGGTGAGGTCAACGAGACAACAATATACTTTATTGCCAGTGGTATTGGGTCCATCCAAATGTGCAGTTTAACTCGGAAAATTGGAATAATGGAATGAGGTAACAATTAGGTATACGCTTTTACTAAAACTTAAATCACGTAGAATAATTTATTTAATTATTTTATTAATTAGTTTAAATTATAATTAGTTAATCGATAAATAAAATACGTATATATTCGTAGGCGATAAATTTATCCGAGATAACAAAGTAGATGCGTAGCTAAGGCGATGCAAAATTTAATTGGATATTCAGCAAAGGAAACCGAGGTGAGTTAAACTCACTCAGTTATTATTTGAACTGTTTTAATAGTTCAAATTTATTTTACTGTTTGATTGATGATAACTTGCTTGATATAAAGTGCTAATAGTATATAACAATATTATAATTATAATATTATAATAATAATATTGGCGATTGGTGATTGGTTAATGCCCGCAGTATCATTAGCGGATGCCCGCAGTACCATTAGCAGATGATTTCCCTGTGCGCCCGACAATATATATAGTGGATGACCTTCTATACCGCGATATCCTGCCTCGAAGCAGGATGGGTATTATTATTGTCGACTAACATCTGTGGATGCAGGAAAAACAGGTTGGAGGGATCCAACTGGATTCCACAACATTTATTTGTTTTTCATATACATGCTCATATATGATGTGTTTATAACCTGTGACGGTTATAGTATACTTGGATGTGTTAATAACCCTGATTGTTGATTTTGGATAATTTTAAATATCCTAAATAACGATATATGAAACTGAAAATAGGAATTGAAAATGAAATAAGAATTTTGGAAAGAAGTATTTATTTCAAATTAGACATGGATATTCAGAATCCGAATTAAAAAGAATTTAAAAATAAATATTTTTTTAAAACAAATATTTTGAAAGGTCGATTTTATAAGGGTCGTTGATAAAAAGAGTTTAAAGGAAATATCTACTTTTAATTAGAAACATTAATTTAAAATCAAAATTTATAAAATAATTTAAAAATAAAGGTTTGTTTAAACAAATGTGTTAATGAGGCGATTTTATAAATGATGTTTATAAAGGAATGAAACGATTACCATTTAAGAATTTGGAAAAGTATGGATTTCAAAATAGTAACTAAAATATAAAGAGAGATGAAAAGAAAATAATTATTTTCAAATAGAAATGGTTATTTGGTAAGCGAATTAAATAGAATTTAAAAATAAAATATTTGTTTAAACAAATGAGATGAAAAGGCAATTTTATAAGTGAAATTATTATTAGGGGAATTTGAGGAAATGTAAAGCAGGTAAGAAATGAGAATAGAATAATAAGTCGATATTTTAAATGGATTTAAAGTTTTCCAATTTAAAGGATAATTATAAAAGTGGTTATATGAAGTAAATTTATAATTTGAAATTATAAATAGAATTTAAACTTGAAATTTCAAGTATGAATTCGGGTTGAGTGCATAAGTCAAATATGAATTATATTATGGAATATTATTCACCACTGAGATGAATAAGGGGTAAGGCAAATAGTTTGCAAATGGAAATCGTTAGAAGGAAGAGTTTTCTTAAGACTTTAAATTCTGATTGAACTCAAATTAAACTAGTAAGGACAATATCGTTTTTATTAAAGAAATTATATAAGATTTTATATAATAAATATTCATAATAAAGAATTTACAAAGAATACTTATATACGTATATTTTAGATATAGAATGCAATTTATTTTATGAAGCAAAAGTAAGTTGAAATAAACTTATAAAGATGTTTATGAAGGTTATTGATACAAAACTTGGTTTTTTTAAAGGTTAAACCAAAAATTGAGTTGATTAATGAAAGTGATATCGTTATAAGAAAATCCTTGTTCCGGTTTAGAAATAAATAAATATTTAGCAAACGTTTTGCAAATCATATCATTAAAGGGAATATTAGTTACTAGTAGTAGTAAACGTTTTGAAATCATATTTATAAGTAAAAAGGTTTGAAATGATGATAAGTTGAGATGAACATCTCGATTTAAGTGATGATCGATAATTGAAATTTTTATTCGTTAGAAGATAAGGAATAGAAATTAAGGAAATTATTCTCTTACTAGTTTACGGTTAGAGAATAATGACCGAGCTGAGAAAATACGTAGATGTTAAAATGAAAGGGGTTTTTGAATATGCTTATATATACAAATATAAGAAGAGAAATGAGTATTTCAATTTTTGGAAAATGTAGAAGTTTTGAATTAACGAATGGTTAGTCAAAAAGAGGCTAAAATGATGGTGATTATTAAAACAGCGAATTAAGTTTTCTTTTATGGGTGAATGGTTGTTTATTTGATAGTTAAATAACTGACTATCAAATCTGGCCTATGCGATGGTTAGTACGGAAAGACCGGGATCAAATTTATTTTAAAACCATTCTGAACTAAATAATACGTAAACTTAGAATATATGAATCGAAGATGGATCAGTAAAGGCCGTAGATCTTCATAAGCGAAGGGACTACTGGTCGAATTCTCTGGAGTCGCGCCCGGAGATATTTTGATGGTGATCCTGTCGTGGTTGGAATCGACGGATGGCAAGGACTACTCGCTACTGATCCATAGGGTGATTCCTAGGATGCAGTAGGAGAGTGCCTTTGGTTTGTCCAATTCCAGGACAACTTGTATGGACGAATGTCTGACAGAGTATTTCCAAAGGATCACGTACATTGATTTCTTCAAACATTCCATAGTTGATGACAGAGAAAAGGTTTTCTTTAGCCTGATAACTAGAGTATTTTGTGGATGTCAATTAGTGATATCTGATGGATTTGACGATGTGGCACTCAAAGTAATGGTGGCCAGATGATCTATAAATACGATTTTAACCTCAAGCCTCACAACTGGGAAATGACAAAAATCGGCAGACAGCATGGCTATTGTGGATCGCGCCCATTAGGGTGTATTGTCACCATCCAAAAAATATTCATATTTGTTACTTCTTTTTGCTTCTGTATATCCCGGGAACGGTTATGTTACTAGCAACCGTAGGTGATAATATATTCGATACACTCAAGAGAAATGAGTGGTCGGTCATGTGTGGGCCAGATTGCAAGACGTTCTTGTTGAACCCAGTGTATTCGTCTCTAGAGATACACTATCGGAAGGTGGTCCCATACCTTGTCATAGTTGGAAATCCAATCTCCAATAAGCGCCTGCGGTTTTAATTGTATATGTAGAGCGTGAGATGCATGCGTTCTGCTAGTATTTATTTGTATTTAGACACTATTATAATATCAGAAAGGATATTGATTTCAAAAATGGTTTGGGTTATCGTAAGGTAAAAACCATTCGTGTTTATGTGTGGATTGGTCTTATGATTATCTTTTTCTTTTGAAATGATTTTTAACTTTAAAATCAAGATGGATGATACCAATAATTTAGTGGGTTTTTCTCACGCTGGTTCACCAGGCTAACCTGTGGTGTTTGTAATGCTCGGGTCAGACCAACTTGGGTCTGACCGAGTTTACAGGTTCAGGATAAGATGATATAGATTCCAGGAGATGAGCTAGAGGAAATCAGACGTATGATATATATAGTATTCCGCTGTGTGTTTTAAATGAGGACAGACTGTTATAACTGTCTAGATGAATTGAATGTCCGCTGTACTCTGATAAATTGTAAGTATTGTTCTTAAAGTTTTCAATAAAGGTTTATTTCTGTATTATATTTTATTCCACTGCGATGTGAGACTCTGATATTGTGGATAGCTGTTGTTCTTCTTTTTCTTCTATTCTAATCTTTCTATCTTATCTTTTTCTCACCCTCTAACATCTTTCCTTAAGATTCTGGATTTTCGGTACTCGAGTTTTGGACACGAGATGTATTTGTGTCAAAAATTCGATCATCGAATTTTTGGGGTCGTTACAGTGGTATCAGAGCAATGGTTTAGGAATAACCTTAGCTCTGTGGCGTAACTCGATAGAGATGGGGTTAGTAATATCCTAGATTGAGTTTGAGTGTATATATAAGGGTGCGTATTTGTATATTGTATATAAATTGTTTTGTGTTGTATCACTTGATCAGTTCAATATTGAACTGGAAACTTATACAATACTGTTTGGAAAGGCGGGTAAATAAAATAATTTTACCCAAATTTATTTTTATGTATAAAAGAAATAGTTTTCTTAAATTTTGTTGGTGTTTGGTTGCTTGATTGATTCAAATGGAATTCAAATGGAATTATTGAATTAAAATTGTTAAGTATAACCAAAAGATGAAGTAAATGATTTTGAAATAAAAATCAAAATGGGAAGTTAAGGAAAACAAATTCCAATATGAATTCGATGGATTGAAATTTGGCTGAAAATAAGTTAAGCAGATTTGGACTGAAATTAAAACCATATTAAACGAATTATTGCATCAATATGAAATGGAGATGCTTGAATTCAAGTTGAAACATCAATAAATTGAACAATGATAATCTAAATGAAGCTCGATGTATATAGTTTAAATGTGTCGATCAAAATAAGAAGTGAATTACAATAAACCCATTTGAGTAGTGGTAATCGAATATGACTTAATATTGAGTCTTGTATAAAAGTGGATGTGAGTATATATCAAATAGTGAATATAAACTTGGATTGTATAAATTTGAGTTAATTACAAATTGAGTGAAAAATGAATCAAATTAAGTTTAATTGAACTTGAAACTCAAGTGAAAATGTAAATGAACTTGTGAATTGAAATCAAAACCTAGAACTTGAGTTAAAAATGAAACTCGACTTATTATAAGCGAGAAAATATATATGTTTGAACATAATTGTTTAAACTAGAAAGAGTTAAGCAAGAAAACCAACTTATGGATAAATTGGCAAATTTGAATTAAGAAGTTGAATTGATTGTGGTTGAACAGGAATGGATATGTATGTGACTGAATAGGTTATGGGATTGAAGCAAGTGGGAAGAATAAATATGAGATGCCCAAGAAAAAGGTACATGTTTAATTCAATATGAGGTTTTACGCGCCGAATCGGCAAGCCACTTGGCTTTTTGTTTTTGAATGAGAAGGGCCTAGAGAGGCGAGTTGAGGTTTGAACTATTGACCCGTACAAAGGAGGTTTTGGCAAAAAAATTTGAAAATTCAGGGAGTTAGAAATTTTTTCAACAGTTTGGAAATTTTTTAACAAAAAATTAATCAAAGTTAAGGATTTTTGAGTGGAATAGCAAACTAGTAAGTTGGTTGAGTAGGAGGGGTATTGAGATAATTATCTATTTGCATGAATGGATTGGCAGAAGTGAATAAGGTATAGCTACATTTCCTACTTAGTAATTTCGAGGATGAAATTCTTTTAAGGAGGAAGGAATGTAACGTCCCGTACTTTGACCGCTTAAGATTTGAATATTTAATTTAGTCTATATATTGAATTCGTAGTATAAATGGAATTTTATATTAATTGAACGAATTTGAACGTATAAATATTTATATATTAATTAAAACGAGCTCGTAAATGGCGCGGTAGTTCGTAATTTACGATTTTGAACTTCAGTAGAGTGTACGGGATTCGTTGAAAATCGGAATTCGCTGAAACAAGAAATATCTGAATCTTTTAAACTATAATTTTGTAATAAAAGAGAAAAATCATAATTTCGTATTTTATATTGAGAATTATAGCCAAATCAAAATTTCAAATAGTCGCTGTGAAATTCTTCGCAAACAATAACGATTATTTAATATAATAAATCGATTTTAAATAAATAGGATATTGTTTTAAGGTGAAAATAAAATATCGAGTTTAAAATTTCGAATTAGTGTATTCTAGAAATTATATAATTCAGTTTGTGTATATTTAGATAATAATAATAATAATAATAATTTATTTGTTTATTTTTAGTCAGTTTATATTAAATCAAATTAATGTTAAATTATCGATTTAATTTCGTCAGCATATGGTCGAACTAGACCATGGAAACTGTTTCTTTGTGTTCATAAGGACGGTATAACCTTGGAAATGCCATTTGTTGTGTTCAAATAAGGGTTCGATAACATAGGATATTTTAATTTAAGGTACACCATGTTAAATAGTAAAAATAAAAACAAAATATAGGGGGCGACCTTATAAGGACCCGTAACTTCCCCGTGAAGGAAAGCACGAATACTTTGAGAACAACACACAAAAGGACGCAGACGGAAGAACATTTCATTGTTATTACAACAATTCCACCAGAATACAAGAATATATAGAGTATAAATGAATAAATTACATTCGATACATATCAGAGATTACAATAAATTACATAGCAGCGGAAAAAAATTACAAAACACAACTGAAAGTGATACACGGATACAGAGCTTTCCGAGCATCGTTCCAGCTGTAAATCAGGACCCTGTGAATATAAATCTGCAAAACCGAAACTACTAGCTGCCCGTGTGGAAAATAGGGGCACCCAGAGTTTAGGTTAAAACAATAAACTCCAGGTCAGTCATGGGACTGGTGTGAGAGCTAAAACAGTTATTTAAAACTTTGCTTTAAAAGATAGTAATTCAAGGGACCACACCGTATAACATGGAACGGGTTTCCTCCCCAGGAATACTAGTGCATATAACAAACAGAGCAATGCTCTTTGGAAAAATGAAGCTATTATAAGACCCAGGTCCCATCACACAATGCAACGCAAGCCGAAGGATAGGGTTTTCCCTTATAATAGCCAAATAATGCTTGATACGTTTAAAACAAATCATTTGATACTATCATAGGTGTATATAGTGTCAAAACAATTTCAATCATAAATATCAATCATAGACGGCATGGGTACCATATATCATGTCGCCATACTAGTTCTACAATTTAAAACCGCAATATCACGTATTGGAAATTGGATTTCTGTCATGAGTCGAGGCAAGGGGCAAGCTCCTCTCCGCGTTCGAGACACTCTAGCAAATGTCTCAGGACCCCACTATGATCCTTTGGAACCTCCAAGGCCGGTCCTCTCTTACTTTTGAGGATTGGTTATTCCTGAACACACGTTTCCCGGTCCTTACAGACCTATATTCGAGGCGCCTCGTATCCAACAACCACACAGGTGAAAAGTATATAAATGTCAGGGCTGGTAGGTCACTGACACCACCATAGCTAGAAAGAAACGTCGTGCACTCCTTGGGTCCGTATCCCGTTTTTGACTCATACCGAGGTGTGAGGCTCGCGAATTCACGTTATACACAAAGCTACGCTACACAGGCCGTGCTTTGATCATCAACCACAAAACTTTGCTTTGCAAAAGAAGCCTTGATCAATTGCTACGCGTGCCACACTGGCAATTCACTTCATGCGACTGATTTCCATCGATATACAACCTCTGAGCTCGTACGTCTCAGAGAAGGGCGTTAAGCAAGAGAATAAATTCTCCGCCGCCAAACAGATGTATATTTAATAGAGATCAATCAACACAGAATAAAATCCAATGTCAGACACACAATCCATTTACAAGTTCGCTCTGGGTTTGAACGAAACCGGAGGCACTTTCCTCGCACATCCATCCATCTCCAAGTACGTCTGGACGATCACCAACTGTTTCCCTCATCTTGGGTGTACAGCCCAATCAAGATCATCAGTAATCACCCAAACGATGTGAAGACTTCCGGTCTTCAACCACCGTCTTCATCTTCGACATCTCGTCGAATCGGTTATTCGGAATGGGTATAAACCCGGCCTTTCTGAATAACCCACGTATATAATAAACGAACGTTACACAAACACAACAAACGCCTCATTCCAATTCAGAATATTCTTTTATTCACAAAATCACATTCTTAGGGAAAGGTTCCCATTAATTTTATCCAAGATAAATTCTTCTAAATTTATTCTTTAATCTTCCTTTGGATATCATTTCAAACTAGTCGGGATTAGCGAACCATACCGAAGTAATTATTTATTTTATTTCCCAATCCCAACCTATATATCCCATGGAGAAAACTGGTAATACTCCACAACTAACACCACGGTGTTATCGGTAAAATTAATTACCATTTCAAGTTCAAATCTAATTAAAGATTTACTATCGCTTTGAAGCAAAACTGGTGGCACTCCATTCTCGATCACCTTTCGGATTTGATAATTTAAATAATCAATTCACTTTTCAATCTAATTAAGGATTCATTAAAACTCCACTTAGTTTAAAACCTTTTCAAAAATCGATATCTTGCCACAAAATTCACGATAAACCCAATCACATTTGATATTAAATACAAGGCTCTGAATAGAAAATATATCGGCTTATATTCAATATCAAATTCTGAAACCAACATATATTGTATTGGAAATAACGATATTAAATATATCTTTCAAATTTCCATAACAATATCTGTATAGTCACGAAATCCAACATCGAAATATCCCGAAGATAATTTCGATTCAACTCCAGTCCAATCCACGTATTGGGAATATTGATTATTTTTAAAATCACTTTCAAATTCAATTTATTTATTTCAAAAATAAATTGATTTTAATTCTAGTTCAAAACTAGTTTATTTTGATAAATATCTATTTTTATCATTTCAAATGTGGAATTTTTCACCCCAGTTCTTTCCAATTCATATATTATGATTTTACACAAATTATTGATATTTTTAATAATTTTATCAAGGCCCGTACAGTCGATTTCCAACAACGGCCATCGAACTGCACCTACAGCGACCTTTTTCAAATTTGATTTGGACATAATTCCAAATCCAACCGTTAGATTTCAAATTTCTAATATTCATTGGAAAGCTCTTTTCGATACGAACCCAACGGTTCCGGTTTTAGGAGAATCTGACGGTCGGATCTCCCGCAACGTCAATTAGAAGTTAATGGTCGAAATTCACGAACTGCCGTGGCGCGGCGCGTTCTATTCAGGCCATTATATATATATAATATATTATATATATTTCGTCGATTTCCTTTTAAAACGTATTTCATAAATCGTTTTAAATTTGTTTCAAACCCATTTCAACACTATATTCAATTTCAAATCGATTTGATTTCAATTCAACTCGAATTCATTTCAATTTTTATTTAATTCGAATTCAAATTCGTTTCAATTCAATTCAAATTCTAATTCGTTTCAATTCAATTCAATTCGAATTTACCTTCTATTTGATTCAATTCGAATTCGTTTCAAATTGATTTCAATTCAATTTCAGTTCGTTTTAAATTTCAATTTCAATTTAATTCAATTTGAATTCATTTCTATTTTATTCGAATTCAAATTCACTCTCTATTCAATTCAAATGCTAATTCGTTTTCTATTCAATTCGAATCGAGTTCATTTTCTATTCAATTCAAATCGAGTTCATTTTCTATTCAATTCGAATTCATTTCAAATTGATTCAATAAAATTTCAATTTGAATTTAATTTAATTTGAATTTCATTTCAAAATATCAGATTTTGAAATCACTTTTCAATATTCATTGTAAAACGAATAAAATCGATATAAATATCGTTCACGTCAAAATAGCGCATCTATAATCCACACGGCTTTATATTTTTCACAAACTTCTTTATTCTATTCAAAAAATGAATATCTATTCTATTCAACACATGAATCTATATTTCTTTCAACACACGACTATTTTCGTTATGTAAAATATTTTATAAAACTATGGTATCTATCTTTTGATTTTAATTAGACTCCATCGTAAAGTAGTTCTAATTTTAAATATGATAAAGATGTGAATTTTATTATTAAAATATTTTACTCAACACATAAATATTTTCAACTCAGGAACATCGTCAACACATGACTATTTTTATATTCAACACTTGAATCTTCTTTTATAATATTCATTATTTTCCCGATTGGAATGAGGCCCAATCGATCACCATATAATGTTAATTATATGGATTCCATACAACACATGTATATAATAGCATTGAAAAATAATCAACCATCAACCAAAGTGCACTACACTGTATAAGCATCAAATATAGATATCTAACGCTTATAACAGCCTGTCAATCAATCGATCGACATATTTAATCAATCAGGATGAGTGAACTTCAAATTTCATCCCAACACCCGTGTGGGGTTTCAAATCAACAAACACAGATTTTATTTGTGCAGTTGGGCGATGTGTAAAATTTATCGACCCAATCAATATCAGTCAAATCAGTGTATATAAACAAATCGGCCGATTTGTTTATAAATATTTATTTATTCACTTTCACATTAAAAATTATATTTTTAATAATAAAACATTTTATTTTAACATATGAATCTTTATTCAGTTCATTTATCAATTAAAATGATATCTTTATTTTTCTAACTTATTTTAGAAAATTTCGGCGGCATAACGGCACGATACTAGAAACGGGACGAGGCCTAGCCTTATCCCTGGTCTAGTGAAGGCCCACGCCATTCACACATCAATCAAATCAATTTCATTTCACCAAACAATTCAATTCAAACCAAATAATCTAACCAACTACACAACCAAACAATTAAACAAACAAGCCATCCATGGTTTGTGGATGACGGGTGTCGGGTGCTACTAAACACCGTCTGCATCCTAGTATATATATATATATAACTAGAAAAAGAAATTGAAGAGTGAGAAATTCTCACCAATAGCTATCCAATACCACGACTCTTCATTGATAGAAATCTTCATCCTTCTCGCCTTTCTTCACTTTCGTTGCCCGTAGCCACTACATATATAAAAATTGAATTTTTACTTTGCTATCCCATATATAAAAATCGAATTTTTACTATGCTATTCAATATATAAAAATCGAATTTTTTCTTCGCTACTAAATAGATAAAAATTCTATTTTTTACAACGATGTTATATAGATAAAAATTCTATTTTTTTTCAATGATGTTATATAGATAAAAATTCTATTTTTTTCAACGATGTTATACAGATAAAAATTCTATTTTTTTTCAACGATGTTATATAGATAAAAATTCTATTTTTTTTCAACGATGTTATATAGATAAAAATTCTATTTTTTTCAACGATGTTATATAGATAAAAATTCTATTTTTATCCCGCTATTCTTCATATAAAGATTTCGCCCTTTCAATTTCAAAAATCTAATCTTTTATAGTTTAAAGATCACTTCTTTTATATTTTAAAAATCACGCCTTTTATATTTTAAAAATCATGTCTTTTTTATTCTACCGTATAAAGATCCCATTTTTATTATCTATATAATATGATAATTATATTTTCAACCTTTACATACGATAAAAATTATATTTTTAACTTCTACATATAATAAAAATTATATTTTGAACTCTCTATAATATAAAAATCAAATCTTTATATTCGCCACTATATAAAAATCATGTCTTTGTTCAAATTAAAAATCATACCTTTGTTAAAAATCCAATCTTTCTTATGTTAAAAAACAACACTTTCATATATATAAAATCACGTTTTTATAGAGTTGGAAAATCAGAGTTTTATATAATAATTAAAATAAATAAAGTAAATAATAAAAAAAAACTTACAGCGCACGAGGGGGGGTTTTCTTGTTCGCTGGTGGTGGTGGGCCCTCCAGCAGGCGGCGGAGGTGGAGCGGAAGTGGGGGGCGCGACGGTGGAGGTGGAAGAAGAAACAGCAGAGGAGGGGGGCGCGTTCTTTTCAGAGGAAGAAGAAGAAGGAGAGGAGGGAGAAGGAAGCGGCGGAGTAGAAGGGGGCGGGCGCCGAGGTGATCGGCGGCGCGGTGGTCATCGGGGAGGGGCGACGCCCCCCCCCCCCCCCCCCCCCGTCGCCCTCTTTCTTTCTTTTTCTTTTTTCTCTGATAAATGATTTTGAATGGGGGGCATAGAAAGATAAAGGAGAGGGGAGAGACAGTTTATTTTTAATTTATTTAATTATTTTATTTAACAAAAAGTTGACTTTTTATTTCGACCTCGAAACAACGCCCACCGCTTGTCGTCCATAACGTTTTACCCCCATTCCGAACACAATGGAATATGTATCGCAAGCTGATTTGATCGTTTGAATCAGTTTCCGTTAAAATCAACGTATAACTCTATATATTGAATTTGAACGCGCATTTCAATTTACCGGGGTCACATACTAACTCTAAAAATTCCTGAAAAATATTTTCTAGCTTCGTATTGACGATACGGTCCTAACAAAACTAGTTTCGTCGAATTCTGAGACCGTTGGAAAAATGGCCATTTTCCAGTCGATTAAAATCAACTAAAACTGGTCAAACGCGTTTTCCTTTGCGACGCTCACATATTGATTCGAAAAATTATGAAATTTGGAATCTAGCAATAATATGACATCACGGACCCAACAAAAGTGGTTTCGTCGAAATCCGAGGTCGTTTGCAAAATTCCCATTTTTAAGGGCCTGAATTCGATAGCGACTATTCAGAATTTTCAACTGGACATATCTTTTGATTCCCGCTATAAAATCTTGATTTTTCAGATTCGTTGGAAAGATATCATCAATTAGATCCTATTATTTTTGGTTTCACTAAAATTCGGATTGTTTTGCACCCGGTACATTCATTTGAAGTTTGAAATCGAATTATCGAACTACCGCGCCATTTTCGATTCTATTTATAATTATATATAAATATTTATATTCTAACGACGACTTATATAATATATACGTTCGAATTATATTCAAAATAAATTTCTTGTCGATTTTATTTAAAATAATCTATTTTAAATGTTCAAAATTCGCTAAAATTGCAAAAATAATATTTTTTAACTGGCCTAGATTTTCGGGTTGTTACAGACCTACATTTCCAAACGTAGACTATTCTGATCATCTACCTTCGTCTTTTCTTTTCATTTTCTGTACGAATTTATTCCTTCTCCCCCAAGCTTTTAGAAATGATACACTGATCCCTAATATACCTATAACTCTATCGAAAGACTTCATGCTTATCGTCCTTACCTTTGCTTCTATAAATTAGCAGGAGACTTCATCCCATTCTCAAACCAATTCAATCCAATTCCTCATTCCTGTTTTCTTCTGTAATCCGCTCCTTAGAATAAAAAAAGTTAAATTAAAATAGGAAACCGGAATGTATAAATTCGAGAATTGCCAGAGCTTGAAATCTAACACTCGAATTTGAAGCCAACGGAAATAGTGCAGCGCAATTGAAACCGAGGGAACCTGAGGCTCTTTAACCTTCTAGAGCAACTTGCGAATGGAAATAATTAGGTACGAACGATTGCAGTTGAAGGATTGGGGTTCAAAAGATGGTGGACTAGTCTGGAGCTCGACGTCAACCAGAAGCTCGCGGTTCAGAAGAGATCGATGTGGCTTTACTCGCTAAAGTGGAGTTCGAATTTAGTTCGTTCGATTTTTTTGGCATTGATCGGGGGGAGGTATTCCATTTTCTTAATTTAAACTGGGAGCGTTGAGGGTTCAGCTATGTTAATTTGGGGGGTTGGCGATCGATCTGAAAAGGTTGAAATGATGCTCGAACATGAGGATTGGGAGGAAGTTCGATTTGATTTTTGGATGGTGCAATGTCCAAAGTGGAAACAGGGACTGTAAATGGATTGGAGGAGTCGGTCTGTTACTTACTGAATCATGCGGGATGTATTTTGGGAAGATGGTGTGATACTGATGATGTTTGGAGGGACGTCAGCATTTTTGAATAGAATAGTATGGGATTGTGGAACTTAGTTAATGGAGATAAGATTGCCAGATGGGGGAAGATGGTCTGAAACATACACGGTAATGGTGAGGTCAACGGGACAGTAATATACTTTATTTCCAGTGGTATTGGGTCCATCCGAATGTGCAGTTTAACTCGAAAAATTGGTCTAATGGAATGAGGTAACAATAAGGTATACGCTTTTACTAAAACTTAAATCACGTAGAATAATTTATTTAATTATTTTAATAATTAGTTTAAATTATAATTAGTTAATCGATAAATAGACTACATATATATTCATAGGCGATAAATTTATCAGAGATAACGAAGTAGATGCGTAGCTAAGGCGATGCAAAATTTAATTGTATATTCAGCAAAGGAAACCGAGGTGAGTTAAACACACTCGGTTAATTATTTGAACTGCTTTAATAGTTCAAATTTAGTTTGCTGTTTGATTGATGATAACATACTTGATATAAAGTGCTAATAGTATACAATAATATTATAATAATATTATTGGTGATTGGTTAATGCCCGCAGTATCATTAGCGGGTGCCCGCAGTACCATTAGCGGATGATTTCCCTATGCGCCCCACAATATATATAGTGGATGACCTTCTATACCGTGATATCCTGCCTCGAAGCAGGATGGGTATTATTATTGTCGACTAACATCTGTGGATGCAGGAAAAACAGGTTGGAGGGATCCAACTGGATTCCTCAACATTTATTTATTTGTTTTTCATATACATGCTCATATATGATGTGTTTATAACCTGTGACGGATATAGTATACTTGGATGTGTTAATAACCCTAATTGTTGATTTTGGATAATTTTAAATATCCTAAATAACGATATATGAAACAGAAAATAGGAATTGAAAATGAAATAAGAATTTTGGAAAGAAGTATTTATTTCAAATTAAACATGGATATTCAGAATCCGAATTAAAAAGAATTTAAAAATAAATATTTGTTTAAAACAAATATTTTGAAAGGTCGATTTTATAAGGGTCGTTGGTAAAAAGAGTTTAAAGGAAATATCTACTTTTAATTAGAAACATTAATTTAAAATCCAAATTTATAAAATAATTTAAAAGTAAAGGTTTGTTTATACAAACGTGTTAATGAGGCGATTTTATAAACGATGTTTATAAAGGAATGAAATGATTACCATTTGAGAATTTGCAAAAGTATGGACTTCAAAATAGTGACTAAAATATAAAGAGAGATGAAAAGAAAATAATTATTTTCAAATAGAAATTGTTATTTGGTAAGAGAATTAAATAGAATTTAAAAATAAATTTTTTTTTTTAAACAAATGAGATGAAAAGGCAATTTTATAAGTGAAATTATTATTAGGGGAATTTGAGGAAATGTAAAGCAGGTAAGAAATGAGAATAGAATAATAAGTCGATATTTTAAATGGATTTAATGTTCTCCAATTTAAAGGATAATTATAAAAGAGGTTATATGAAGTAAATTTATAATTTGAAATTATAAATATAATTTAAACTTGAAATTTCAAGTATGAATTCGGGTTGAGTGCATAAGTCAAATATGAATTATAATAAGGAATATTGTTCACCATTGAGATGAATAAGGGGTAAGGCAAATAGTTTGCAAATGGAAATCGTTAGAAGGAAGAGTTTTCTTAAGACTTTAAATTCTGATTGAACTCAAATTAAACTAGTAAGGACAATATCATTTTAATTAAAGAAATTATATAAGATTTTAAATAATAAATATTCATAATAAAGAATTTACAAAGAATACTTATATACGTATATTTTAGATACAGAATGCAATTTATTTTATGAAGCAGAAGTAAGTTGAAATAAACATATAAAGATGTTTATGAAGGTTATTGATACAAAACTTGATTTTTATAAAGGCTAAACCAAAAATTGAGTTGATTAATGAAAGCGATATCGTTATAAGAAAATCCTTGTTCCGGTTTAGAAATAAATAAATATTTAGCAAACGTTTTGCAAATCATATCATTAAAGGGAATATTAGTTACTAGTAGTAAACGTTTTGAAATCATATTTATAAGTAAAAAGGTTTGAAATGATGATAAGTTGAGATGAACATCTCGATTTAAGTGATGATCGATAATTGAAATTTTTATTCGTTAGAAGATAAGGAATAGAAATTAAGGAAATTATTCTCCTACTAGTTTACGGTTAGAGAATAATGACCGAGTTGAGAAAATACGTAGATGTTAAAATGAAAGGGTTTTTTGAATATGCTTGTATATACAAATATAAGAAGAGAAATGAGTATTTCAATTTGTGGAAAATGTAGAAGTTTTGAATTAACGAATGGTGAGTCAAAAAGAGGCTAAAATGATGGTGATTATTAAAACAGTGAATTAAGTTTTCTTTTATGGATGAATGGTTGTTTTATTGATAGTTAAATAACCGACTATCAAATCTGGCTTATACGATGGTTAGTACAGAAAGACCGGGATCGAATTTGTTCGAAAACCATTCCGAACTAACTAATACGTAAACGTAGAATATACGAATCGAAGATGGATCAGTAAAGACCGTAGATCTTCATAAGCGAAGGGACTACTGGTCGAATTCTCTGGAGTCGCGCCCGGAGATATTTTGATGGTGATCATGTCGTGGTTGTAATCGTCGGATGGCAAGGACTACTCGCTACTGATCCATAGGGTGATTCCTAGGATGCAGTAGGAGAGTACCTTTGGTTTGTCCAATTCCAGGACAACTTGTATGGACGAATGTCTGACAGAGTATTTCCAAAGGATAACGTACATTGATTTCTTCAAACGTACCATAGTTGATGGCGGAGAAAAGGTTTTCTTTAGCCTGATAACTAGAGTATTTTTGTGGACGTCAATTAGTGATATCTGATGGATTTGACGATGTGGCACTCAAAGTAATGGTGGCCAGAAGATCTAGAAATACGATTATAATCTCAATCCTCGCAACTGGGAAGTGACAAAAATCGAGCAGGCGGCATGGCTATTGTGGATCGCGCCCATTATGGTGTATTGTCACCATCTAAAGAATATTCATATTTGTTACTTATTTTCGCTTCTGTATCTCCCGGGAACGGTTATGTTGCTAGCAACCGTAGGTGACAATATATTCGATACACTCAAGTGAAAGGAGTGGTCGGTCATGTGCGGGCCGGATTGCAAGACGTTCTTGTTGAACCCAGTGTATTCGTCTCTAGAGATACACTATCGGAAGGTGGTCTCATACCTTGTCATAGTTGGAAATCCAATCTCCAATAAGCGCCTGCGGTTTTAATTGTATACTATATATGTAGAGCGTGAGATGCAAGTTTTCTGCTAGATTCTATTTATTTGTATTTAGACACTATTATAATATCAGAAAGGATATTGATTTCAAAAGTGGTTTGGGTTATCGTAAGTTAAAAACCATCCGTGTTTATGTGTGGATTGGTCTTACGATTATCTTTTTCTTTTGAAATGATTTTTAACTTTAAAATCGAGATGGTTGATACCAATAATTTAGTGGGTTTTTCTCACGCTGGTTCACCAGACTGACCTGTGGCATTTGTAATGCTCGGGTCAGACCAACTTGGGTCTGACCGAGTTTATAGGTTCAGGATAAGATGATATAGATTCCAGGAGACGAGCTAGAGGAAATCAGACGTATGATATATATATAGTATTCCACTGTGTGTTTTAAATGAGAACAGACTGTTATAACTGTCCAGATGAATTGAATGTCCGTTGTACTCTGATAAATTGTAAGTATTGTTCTTAAAGTTTTCAATAAAGGTTTATTTATGTATTATATTTTATTCCACTGCGATGTGAGACTCTGATATTGTGGTTAGCTGTTCTTCTTCTTTTTCTTCTATTCTAATCTTTCTATCTTATCTTTCTCTCACCCTCTAACTTCTTTCCTTAATGTTCTGGATTTTTGGTACTCAAGTTTTGGACACGGGATGTATTTGTGTCAAAAATTCGAGCATCGAATTTTTGGGGTCATTGCACAGAACAACCAATCATCCATGACTGGCTCTGGCTATCACCGCCAATCCTGCTTTGAAACCATCGTTAATCGTATGACGGCCAACCTTTCCATATGTCAAGGGCTAATGGTAACCCCAGTTCTAGCATAAACTCCATACGTCCAACCTTGACAATGTCCAATCTTAACAACTAAGACTTTCAACGATACACAAGGTACTCGACCAGCAACCTTCTGGTCTATTGGGTGCCCCCATCGTACCCCTGCTTTGAGCCTGCTAGAACTTACGACAACGATGACTTTTCGGCCTTCGCATCTCTAGTCGTCCAACCTTGACGGCTATTTACTGCTCAAGCGACCTTTTCGAGCAATCATTATCCACCAACTCACGACCTTTGAGTTGTCTGCCTATTCATTGCTTATCACCGATCAACGAACATATCACATCACTTCGAACATCCCCTTCTAGACTCTTGTCAAAGCCACCACCATCGTTGAACCAACCAACATCTTTTTAAGGTTCAAAGCAATCCATAGCATTATTTCAACACTTCCTATCTTCCCAATTGAACTCACTTTGAAGTCACATCATCACTGGAAGTGTCCAATCAGAAATGGCAAAAATGGTTGACCAGAAATGGCTGTCCAGAACAGTCTGGCCCGAGCCACTTTGGTTCGACCCGACCCCTCCTTTAGGCCTGACTCGTCCTACTTTTGTCCAACCCGACCCACCTAAGTCTGATCCAGAATGGTCCAATCTACTTTAGCCCGATCCAGAATGGTCTGATTCACTTTAACCCAATCCAGAGTGGTCTGACCCGATCCCCTTTAGTCCATCCCGACCCCCTCTAGTCCGACCTGAGCCAACTTTAGTCCGACCCGAGTCAACTTTGACTTGTCCTCCGTGACATAATTTGATCCCGACCTGAGCAACTTTGGTCCGACCCGAGCCACTTTCTGGACATCTTCGATTCTACTCCGATTTCGATCAAAACTTCGCCAAACGACGAATCCGACGAAACCAACTCAACCAAACACAATCATAAACATATCATAACATTACTAACTACATGAATATGACGATTACCATAAAAATGATGTAAATATCACCAAAAACCATTAAAATGAACCTATGATCAAAATGAGAAATCTAACTAACATAAACATGTTAAAATGACATGAAATTATCGAGTTAAACTTGCTAGATAAGATCATAGGGTGATGCATATGAAAATGAACTTGTAATGGTGTAAATCTATTGTAAAACATCCAAATTTGATGAAAACATGCACAAACACTCATATACTTCATTGCATTCATGTGAGAGATGTAAATCACTCACCGATTCTCCAAAACAAGCTAAAATGATAGAATTATGAATCCGGACAGCGAGCAATTCGAACCATTCTCCTTGATCCGATGAATTCACCTTTGCAATGATGTAGATCTAGCCTCCAATGGTGTAGATCTACGATTTCCCTCCTCAGATTTGGATTTTTAATGGTGGAAAGGTGTTAGAGGAAGAAGGAGATCAATGTCTTCAAAATGAGAGAATGGAAAAGTAAACTTTTTCCCTCCACTCTCACCCCCTATTTACAGGATTCCACCATCCCACTAATGGGCCTCCCTAATTCATCCCATTAGGCTCTCCAAATCTGAACAACAAACTGAAAACCTTAAAACAGCGATTTCTCACAAACCGTTAAGTCAAATCCTTAATGTAACCAATCTACGGAAAGGTAACCATCAATTCCTTTCCAATGGCACAAGTCTCACCCTCTGATTCGATCCAAGTCAAAAGTTATGCCCTGTACAAGGCTAACAGGGGCAAAATGGTCACAAACAAAATTGGTAAAAATTATGGACATGTCTCACATTCCCATAAACAGCATATTAAAAGATGAGAATGATCCAACCCACAGAGAATGAAATAAAAATATTTTACGATCTTTCAATATGTAAAATGTGGGCTGTTACATTCTCCTCCCCTTAAGAGTTTCACCCCCGAAATTCCAAGCAAACACAAGCAATCACAATGATTCCGCATGCCTATCATCCATGAAAAGCCAATTCTATCATCCAAACTAACAATCATCAAGCCATACATCCATAGCCTTATCCTAGCACGCGGATTTCTAACAAACAATAACAAGATACAACGATATAACGAAGATACGATATCAAAGGGTCCTATTGGCGAAGAGTTCTGGATAAGTCTCTCTCATACTCTCTTCCTTCTCCCACGTACAATCGTCGCCATCTTCACTCAGTTGTACCTTCACTAGCGTAACATTCTTCCTCTTGAGTTGTTTTGTGTCATTCCACACAACCCGAAGTGGCTTACGAGGTCTCGAAACTGCGATCTCTACTTCTAAGTCTTCGTACTGCTCTGGAGATACCACCACATTCGAATCATGCACGAATTTCCATATAAATGACACATGGAACACATTATGCACACTCGACATATTCTCGGGTAACTCCAATCTATATGCAAGCTTTCCAATTCGCTCGACTATTGGAAATGGTCCAACAAACCTTGGAGCTAACTTTCCTTTCTTACCAAATCTAACCATGTGCTTCAACGACAAAGCTTTCACGAAAACCATATCGCCCACGTCGAATTCCAAGTCCTTACGACACTTATCGGCGTAGCTCTTCTGATGGTTCTGGGCTGTCTTCATTCGTTGCTGAACTATCTCAATACAATCCGAGGTTTCTCTAATCATCTCAGGCCCAAGTACCAACTTGTCTCCAGTTTCTAACCAACATGCTGGAGAATTGCACAGCCTTCCATACAATGCTTCGTATGGTGCCATCCCAATGTTAGACTGGTAGCTATTATTATACGCAAACTCAACTAGATGTAGATGGTCTTCCCATGATCCTCCGAAGTCTAACACACAAGCCCTCAGGAGATCTTCTAAAACTCGGTTGACTTTCTCGTTCTGACCATCAGTTTGGTGATGATATGCAGTACTTAAGTACAAATCGGTTCCCAAAGCTTCTTGCAAACTTTTCCAAAATTCACTCGTGAATAATGGATCTCAGTCACTTACTATACTCTTTGGGACACCATGGAATCGAACTATCCATTTCACATAAAGTTCAGCCAATTTCGATGTCGTCCTAGTCGACTTGACAGGAATGAATCTCGCACTTTTGGTCAAACGATCCACAATGACCCAAATCTCTTCGTTCCCTGCCCTGGTTCTAAGTAGTCCATCGATAAAATCCATCGATACTTGCTTCCACTTCCACGTAGGAACTTCCAATGGCTGAAGTAAACCACTCGGCTTCTTCTGTTCTGCTTTCACCAACTGACAGTTCATACACTTGGAAATGAACTTTCCAATATCTCTCTTCATCCCTTCCCAGTAGTAGACTCTCTTTATGTCCTGATACATCTTATTGCCATCGGATGAATCATCAACTTCGAGTGATGACATTCTCCCAGAACCTCATCCCTCAATCCGTCGATATCAGGAACAACTAATCGCCCTTGCTTTCAAAGCCAACCTTCTCGATCGACCTCGAACTCTTTATCTTCTGGTTCCAGTTTTTGAATGAACTCGACAAGCTTTGCATCTTTCTTTTGGCTCTCGCTAATCCCTTCGATAAGAGTTGGTCTTATCGATAAGCTTGCCAGCATTTCAGGTTCCAACTCATACCTTGCCTGAAATCGACAAGTACTCGAGGCTCTTCCATTCCGAAAACATCGCTCCCAAACTTGCGTGTCTTCGACTTAACGCATCTGCAACTGCGTTATCCTTGCCCGGAGTATAGGCTATGCCAAAATCATATGACGCTAGAAACTCTAACCATCTTTGCTGTCGAAGATTCAAATCCTTTTGGGAGAAAAGATACTTCAATGACTTGTGATCCGTAAACAACTCGAATCGAGCTCCCAACAGGTAATGTCTCCACATCTTCAAAGAAAATACAATTGCCGCCAACTCCAAATCATGAATTGGGTAATTCTTCTCATGCGGCTTGAGCTATCGACTCGCGTAGGCCACAACCTTATCCTTATGCATTAGTACTACTCCAAGTCCAGTACCACATGCATCGATATATACCACCATCTCTTCATTCTTACTTAGAATGGTCAACACAGGAGCACTCGTCAATCTCTCCTTCAGGGTTCCGAACGCTTGTTCTCACTTTGCATCCCATGTGAACACTTGGTTCTTCTTCGTAAATCCTATCAACGGTGCAGCTACTTTGGAGAAATCCTTGATAAACCACTGGTAATATCCTTCCAACCCAAGGAAAAACCTGAGCATCCGTCACATTCTTAGGTCGATCCCAGTCCTGGATTGCTGCAAATTTAGCGGGGTCAACCGCTATCCCTTTTCCATAAACTACATGACCTAAGAACCTCACTTCATCCTTCTAGAAGTGATACTTTGAAAACTTAGCCTTAAGCTGATGCTTCCGCAAGATCTCTAACACAACTCTCAAGCGTGTCTTATGTTCTTCCTCATTTCTAGAGTAAACCAGAATATCATCCACGAACACAAGCACAAACTTGTTCAACTGATCTCTGAACACTCTATTCATAAGATCCACAAAATTCGCTGGTGCGTTAGTCAACCCGAATGGCATCACCAACCATTCGAAGAAACCAGATGGTGTCCTAAAAGCAGTCTTTGGCACATTATCCTTATCTACCCTCAACTGGTGAAATCCTGTTGCCAAATCCATCTGAGAAAACACTTTGGCTTCGTGAAGATGATCGAATAAGTCATCTATCCTTGGCAACGGATACTTGTTCTTCTTTGTCGCATTGTTCAGCTCACGATAGTCCACACACAATCTTAACGAGCCATCCGCCTTGGTTGCAAATACGACCGGTGCACCCCATTCAGATACACTCCTGCGAATAAATCCTTTTCCCAAAATTTCTCGAACTTGCAACTCTAACTCTCGCTGTTCCTTAGGCGTCATCCGCCTAAGAGGCATAACGATTGGTCTAGCACCTTCGACCAAATCGATCCTAAACTCGATCTCTCGATGCGGCGACAACCCTTTGACCTCGTCAAAGACATCTACATACTCATTAGCGATCAACACTGATGACAGGTCTTCTTGTGGAATCCCAAGAGAATATAGATAACTCACGAAGACCCCGTCTTCGCACTTACATCTAATCAACACCTTTCACCCTTCCACATCCCCGACCCTCACCTCTAGCTTCTCGCAATTCACCCTTGTCGCATACCTCTTGAACCAATCCATGCCCAAGATGATCCCAAACCTAGCGAAGTTAAGAACAAAGAAATCACATATAAAAGAGCAACCATGACTCGACAACATTAGACCACGATACATCATGCAAAGATTTGATGAACCCCCAATTGGATTAGTCACTACGAAGGGTCTATCACAAATCTCAGCTTCCAAACCCAATAGACACACAAGCTCATTGCAAATGAAGGAATGCGATGCTCTAGTATCGAAAAGCACACGATCTGAAACACCATTAACTGAAAGAGTACCTTGCACCACGAAACCCTTTCCCTTTTCCTCTGTAGTAGGACCTTTCGAAGAAGTTGGCACGGCTTCCAAAGCATATGCCCTCATAACTTGCTTGCCCTTAGCTGATTCTGGACAATCTTTCTTCTCATGCCCAGGCTTCCCACATTTGAAGCACTTCTTCTCAGCTTTGGGATTCTTGCACTCACTAGCAAAATGGCCTTTCTGTTGGCAATTAAAGCAAACCACCTCACTCTTGGGCTTCTTTTGGCCATCTTTTCCCTTCTGTTGTTGCTGCTTCCTCTTCTTATTATTACCACCTTGCTGTGGCTTCTGAGCCTCTTTGGTTGCAGCGACAACATTTGCTTCCTTAGGAAACAAGCTCTCACGACGAATAGCTTTTTCCACAATCTTCTCAAATGAATCATCAAGATGGTCCACTAACGGCTTTCCGATATAAGCATCCAAACCCAAGATAAACTTCTCGTTTTAATGATATGGTGTATCAATGTATGAACGAGCATATCTAGACAAAGCCTCAAAATCAGAAATGTAATCAAGAACTGATATGCCATTCTGCTTCAACTCTACAAACTTCTTGAAGAGAACAGACTTCTGAGCAGTGGAGATGAACTTTTCTTCAAACTTAGCTTGGAATAGCTCCCATGAAATTTCTTCCTCTAGAGTCTCGAGTGTAACAGAATTCCACAATTCCATGGCCTTGCCTTGCAACTGCCTTGATGCAAGATTTCTCTTTATTGCATCCTCAATACCCAAGTCCACAAAGATTTGGACACATGAGTCCATCCATCTCTAAACCTCTTCAGTTGGTTTAGTTCCCTTGAATGGTTTTCCCCCTAGAGATGTAAAGTCCTTGCACAGCTTTACAAAATCTACTACTCTAGGAACTCACACACCACCATCTACCGTTGCCACCACTGGAGCGAGTACCATTCGCATAACTGCTTCTGCCATGGCTTCAAACATGGCCGGGTAATAAGGTTCAACACCATTTCCCCCTCCAGTATTGGCTTCCCAAGCAGCGTGTCTTGTTTCTCGTCTACTCATTCTAAATCTGCAATTTAGAATAATTAGCCACCTTCAAGAAAAACTGCTAAAGGAAAACAACCGCTACTACTATATATATTACTACATATAGTAAGCATCCAACTGAAATATACAATTATGTCTCTCATACGTGATTACGTCCTTTAACTTTGGCCAAAAATCGTTGACCAGAGCTCTAATACCTAATGTGACGACCGCCCATAACTCCCGCACTATATAAGAGAAATAATGCGCTGAAAGATGTGCAAGGCTGTCATGGACGATCATCAAAGTAGGTAAACACAAGCGGAACCTGTCGTAAAACTCACAGTGCAAGGATAAAATATATTAGAACATATACAATAGGTAGTAAAAATGAGGCAGAAACACTGGACTTTCATACAACTAGAAAGTAATACCCAAAAACTTGGAAATAGTGTTTATATAAAGTTGCCATACTACATCACTAAGAAAAGCAAACAGCGGAAATCCAATTATTGGCTAGTAGTAAAACTGGTACGTGAGCCTCCTGCTCGCCATCGATCAGCATCGTCGTCCTCACTAAAGCATTATGTAATGACCCGAAAATCCGGTCCAATTTGAGCTGACAAAAAACACAAGTCCAACCCCAAATTAAACTGAAAATCAGGAAATTAATAGAAAGAAAACAGAGGGTGAGGATAGATAAGATAGAAACTTAGAATAGAAGAAGAAGAAGAACACAACATCAGAGTAACACGAATCTCACAGCGGAACGAATAACATATAATATATGTAAAATAACTTTGAAATATAACTTTGTACTTGAATATACATCATTTTCAAAGTACAACACTTACAACATAGCGGAAATAAACTATAGCTATATGATCATGAAGCCTCCTGCTCCAGCTCTTCCAGTATATCTGTAAATCCCGACTACTTGATTACCCATACAAAATTAGGCACCCAAGAGTTTAGGGAAACAACAAATAAACTTCGGGTCAGTCATGGGACTGGTATGAGTAAAACAGTTTAAAACAGTTCAAGCAGGTAATCGATATCTCATAAGACCACGCCGTATAACGGAATGGGTTTTTCCCTTATGAGAATCCAAATTATCTTTATATCAAAAACCTTTTGATATTATAATAATGTCTATCAACCATAATAATAATAATCATCTAGCAGAACGCTTTCATCTCACTTTCTACATATATAATATACAATCAAAACTGCAAGCACGTATTGGGTAATGGATTTCTAACTATGACAAGGTATGGAACCACATTTCACTAGTGTACCTCTAGAAAGGAATACACTGGGTTCAATAAGAACATCTTGCAACCCGACCACACATGACCGACCACTCATTTCGCTTGAGTGTATCAAATGTATATCACCAACGGTTGGGATCAGCAACCGTTTCCCGAATGGGACATCATCAACAATAAATTTTTAAAAGTAAATGAAACACTAGATCAGGTGATTATACACCCTACTTTGGTGTGACCGACTTAGCCATGCTGCCTGCCCAATTTCTGTCATTTACCGGATGTGAGGCTAGAAGCTACGCTTTATCATCACACCAGATTCACTTTGAATGCCACATCATCAAATCCATCAAATCACCGATTGACGTCCTCAACCATACATTATGTTTTAGCTAAAAGAAGCTTCCTTCTCCGCTTCCGCTCTTGGTACGGTTGGAGAAATCAATATACGTGATCATCTGGAAATACTCTGTCAGACATCCGTCCATACAAGCCATCCAGGAACAGGATTAACCGAAGGCACTATTCTGTAAACAGGATAGCCCTTGCATAACTCCGTCTTCAATTTCATTTGGCATATATGATTCACAACGCTTATGCCAATACAGAGTGGTTCTTTGGATAATAATCCAACCGGCCTCTCCATATTAACAACGTTAAAATGGTCATGTAACAACCCTGAATTTTTGGGGCCAATTTAAAATTTATTTTAAGTAATTTTAAATGAGTTTTGATATTTAGAATAATCTATTTTAAATAATAATGATCACAAATTTGGTTCAAATCGAAGTTAGAATGAATAAATTAATTTTAATTATAAAAAGAGTTAGAAATAGCACGATAGTTTGAAAAGTCAAACATGAACTTTGACTGACCGTACAGGACGCAAAATTTTACGGATTTTAGTGAAACCAAAAATATTGGAATCTATTTAAAAATATCTTTCCAACGAATCCGAAAAATCGAAATTTCATAGCGGAAATCAAAAGTTATGGCCAATTCAATTTTTAGAAGGTCGCTAGGTAATTTGCATAGGTCAAAAATGCTACTTTTTACATATAAAGGAATTTCGACTCGAAACCACTTCCTTTGAGTTCGAAATGATGTTTCTGCATTGAAAAACAGTAAACACTTATATATTTCGAGTTTCGAAAATTATTTGTTTAAAAATGTATTTTTAATATTAAATATACTGGCCTTAAAAATAGTCATTTTTCAAACAATCTCAGAATTCAACGAAATAAATTTTGTTGGATTCGTATCATCAAAACAAAGCTAAAAATGATTTTTTGGTAATTTTTAGAATTAAAATATAATTATAATTGATTTTTCAGTGTAAAACGGGCAAATTTTTGACTTTAAAAATTCATAAAAAATTCATACGGGCTCAGATTTGAACGAAATTAATTTTCATAGGTCCACAGCATCAAAACATAGCTAAATATATTTTTTGAGAATTTTTGAAGTTAATTTGTGACCTCGGTGAATTTTCATGTAAGGTATACATTAAAATATTATTAAAATAATGTAATTATTCTAAAACTCATAACATATTTCAGAATTGGGTCCTGTAACATGTTCCCTTGCGTTCAGAAGGCCTCAAAACCTTAAGAACGACAGTAAGCAGGCCTAAATCGGAGTTCGGACCAAAACGGGCCTTAACGGGCTAATTAAATTGTTAACTAATGATTAGGAAAACCTAATATAATATTATTTAAACCCGAAAACACTGTTCATCGCCTCCTACCCGTCATTTTCTGCAGCCACCAAAACCCATTACCCTTCAAAACTTCAAACCTTGATTTCTCTCTCATTTCTCAACGAAATTTAGCGTGTGAGTACTCGTTTCGAAGCTCTTCCCGAGCTCTTCGATCTCCGACAAGTCCCAGCACCTCTCGTGCATCGTAGCGCCGCCACCAGGGCCGAGAAGCCGCCGCCGTTCAATGAAACCAGGCCCACCACGTGCGTGCGCACCTCCTCCAATTCCTGGCGCCGATAGCTCTCTCCAAGGCGGTCATTCTCCAACAAACGGCACCTAAAACCGTCAACCGTAGCCTGAGATATCTTGATCCAAAGTTTTGAACAAATTCTGAAAATAAGGTATGCTTCAGATTTTGCGACGCTTTTAAGCGTTGCTGCAGCAGTTGTTAAAAGTCAGAATTATTCAAACATTGATAACTAATGCGTATGAACCCCGAATCTGAAAATTTCAGATCTGACAGGACCGTGGCGACGAGTAGGCTTTGCTGAGACTGATTAGAGTGAATTCTGAATTTATTTGGCATTTTAAATTCTTATCCAATCAAGGTGAGAATTCATTTTAAGTTAAATTTAATTAGTTTAATTGTTATGCTTGCATTATGAGAAGTTGAAAATCAATAATGGATGTTATTATGGATTATAGATTTGGGTTGCTTTGCGATGTTAGGATGCTAGATCTGAAACTTTAAGTGATTAGATATGTGAGAATTTATTTTTAATTTAATTTAATTTATTTAATTAATTTAATTATTAATTCTTAGTGATTAAAGAATATCTCTTGATAAATCCGCTATGTATTAATATTTTGAATACGGATCTAAGTTGTTTATGTCCGTATGATGTTAGATCTATGAACCTAGATATTAGATCTAAATTCATTAACTAATTAAAATGATTATTTGTTAATTCATTTACATCAACCCTCGTTGATTTGTCATATGCCATCAAAAATATCACCTTGTGTAAAATTTGGATGTAAAGTGTTAGATCTATGCTGGTTGATTTATTTGATTTTCTTTTTCTGTTGTTGATTGTGATGATTTATATTTTAGTATGCAAATCAAACATTTAGAATTTGCGATGATTTACATTTTACTATGTAAACCAAAGATTTGGCATTTACGATGATTTACAATTTAGTATGTAAATCAAAATTTTAGAATTTGCGATGATATACATTTTAGTATGTAAATTAAATGTTAGATTTGGCGTTGACATGAAATTTACATTTTACTTTGTAAATTAAAAGTAGAATTTGGCGTTGACATAAAATTTACACTTTTATTATGTAAATTAAAGTTAGAATTTAGCAATGACATGAAATTTTCATTTTTATTATGTAAATTGTAAAGTGAAATTATACTATATGTTAAAATTACATTTTTCTTGGTAATTAAAAGGTGAATTTACATCTGATGAATTAAATTATATTTTATTATGTAATTTATGAATGAATTTACACCGCATGTTAGAAATATACATTTTTCTGTGTAATCAAAATGTGAATTTATGTAGTATGATAAAAACTACATTTTTTTTATGTAATTACAATAGAAGTTTGTATTGTATGATAAAAATTACATCGTTGTATGTAATCAGAGATGGGGATTTGGCGATGTAATTAAAATTTACATTTTTATATAATGTAAATAAAAGTGGGAATATGTTATGTATAAAAATTTACTTTATTTAAGGTTAATGGTATAGAAATATTCGCCATAGGAAAATTTACATTTTTTTATGTAAATACTATAGTAATTTTGATCGTAGGAAAATTTACACTTTAATGTAATTATTATAGTCATTATTCTCCGTAGTAAACTTACATTATTTTTAGTGTAAATGTAAATATATAGGAATTCACCGTATGTTAAAATTTACATTTATTATTAATGTAATATGTATAAGAATTTCACCGTAGGGAAAAGCCCACCTTTTATTTAATAAATAAAATAAGAATGTGACTTGGAATATAAATATACATTTTTATTAATGTAAATAAATAGAATATTCACCATAGTTAAAGTTTACATTTTCATTGATGTAAATAAGAATGTGACATAGAATATAAATTTACATTTTTGTTAATGTTAAAATAGGAATTTACATTGTATGAGAAATTAACATTATTTTTGGTGTTAATAGTAGGTAATTTACAATGCATGAAAAAATAACATTTCTAATGTTAATTAAATAGTAAGTTCACCGTATGATGAAATTAACATTTTTAATGTTAATATTATAAAAATTATAACGTATGATGTAATTAACATTTTTAAAGTTGATATTAATAAGTAATTTTACCGTGGGATAAAATTAACATTTTATGTTAATAATGAGTAATTTCACCGCATGTATGAATTTACATTAGTGTCAATGTAAATTAAATAGTAAATTTAACCGTAGGATGTTACTAACATTTTTAACATTAATATAACACTATGGGTTGTCATTAACATTTTTCGTTAATATTTAAAAGGAATTTAACATTTTTGTTAATGATAATAATAAGAGAATTTACATCGTATGAGAAGTTTAACATTTTGTTAATGTTAAAAATTAGAATTTACATCGTATGAGAATTTAACATTTTTGTTAATGTTAAAAATAAGAAATTTCATCGTATGACAAATTTAACATTTTCGTTAATGTTAAAAATAAGAAAATTCACCGTGTGTTAATTAACATTATTTTTAGTGTTAATTTAAAAGAAAATTCATCGTATGTTAATTAACATTATTTTAATGATAATATCAGAATAATTCCACCGTAGGAAAATTTCACATTTTTATTAAAGTTAATATAAGGGGAATGGCACTGTATGTACATTTTACATTATTTTATAATGTAATTATAAAAAGGATTTACACCGTAGGATATAGTTACATACTTTTAATGTATATTAAAATGAATATTTTCACCGTAGGATAAATGTACATTATTTTTTACTGTACATAAAAAGAGGAATTTCACCGCATGATAAAAATTACATTTCTCTTTGTAATTAAAAAGGGAATTTCACCGCATGATTGGAATTACATTTTTTCTTTGTAATTAAAGATGTGAATTTCACTGCATGAAAAAAAGAAAAAAAGTTTCATTTTTCTATGTAAATGAAATATGAGTTTGCATTATATGTAAAGTTACATTATTTTAAATGTAAATGAAATAGAAACCTCACCCATATGTAAAATTTGACATTATTTTACATGTAAATATAGAGTAGAGTTTGCATATAGATTAAAGATTACTTTTATTATAAAGAAGTAGAATGTACATGGTGAAATAAAATTTACATTTTATTTTATAAGGTAAGATATATAGAAATCCATCGTATGTTAAAATTTACATGTTTATAAATGTAAATAAAAAGGAATTTAACTGTAGGAAGATTTACATTTTTTTTTTATGAAATAAAAAGAATGGACTTTACATTGTAATTAAAAAGTCAATTTTACATTGTAAAGAAAGAACGGATTTCACATTGTAATTAGAGAATGAAAAGTTACATTTCCTTTAATGTAAATATACATGAATTTCACCGAATGTCCATTTTACATTATTTTTAATGTAAATTATATAGTAATCACAACGTAGGATAATTTTGCATTATTTTATAATGTAAATAAAAAGGGGATTTACACTGTAGGAAATTAACATTATTTATAATGTTAAGATAAAAGAATGATATCGTAGGATGAATTGACATTATTTATAATGTTAATAAAATGAAAATTTACCGTAGGATAAGTGACATTATTTATAATGTTAATAAAGGGTAATTTAACCATAGGATAAGTCAACATTATCTTTAATGTTAAAATTAAGAAAATATGCATCGTAGGATGAGTTAACATTATTCTAAATGTTAATATAAAAAGTGTATATACCATAGGGAAAATTTTACATTATTTTAATGTTAAAATAAAGGAATTTCACCGTAGAATGAGTTTACATTTTATTCAATGTAAATAGGTAAGAATGCGACATGTAAATGCAAGTTTACGTTTTATTCAATGTAAATAAGTAAGAATGGGACATGTAATTGCAAGTTTACATTTTATTAAATGTAAAGAAAACAAGAATGCGATATGTAATGAAAGTTTACATTTTAATTAATGTAAATAAAAATATGATTTTGAGAATGCGTCGTTAAATAAGAAGTTTGACTATTTTAAATAATTATAATAGAATGAATTGTTAATAAAAATATTATTAACGAATAAGAAGGATTTTCAAAATATATATATATGTATATATATACGAGGATTGTTTGGGAAGTCCGAGATATTCTGATCCCAAATTAATCCAGCGGCGTTAAAGATCGAAGTAAGAAGACGACGCATGAAGACCGTAAATCTTCCCTCGAATGGACAGTGATCGAGACCCTGAATTGACTTGCTACCAATTCATGGGTCAAGGTCATTGCCTAGACGTACGTGTTGGTTTCACGGATTTGACTTTCGTTCAGACCCAGAGCATAAGTTTAAATGGATGGTGTGTCTGACATCGTACTTCGTTATATATCATATTGTTGATTTTCTGTTAATATATAAATATTGGTGGTGGAGAATTTATTCTCTACTTAACACCCATTTATGTATTGATGGAGAAGCAATGGTATGGTATGGAGTGACAGTGTGGCATACTAAGATGCAATGATCAAGGTTTCTTGTTGAAAAGCAGGCCTTGTGGGATGATCAAATCATAGCCTGTTTAGGCATAGCTTTGTGTATGACGTGACTTCACGAGCCTCACACACCGGCGGAGTCTAAAACGGGAGAAGGGAACGCAGGGAGTGCACACGTTTCTTTCTAGCTAGAGTGGTGCCAGGGACCTACCAGCGCTAGCATTTATTCATTGTGGTTGTTGGATTTTTCGAGGCCTCGGTTTTATGCGGTCGCCACTGGCCGTATTATAGGTCCAAAAGGACTGGGAAGAGTGTGTTCAGGAATTGCCAATCCATTAAGCGTTAACGTATGGACCGACCCTGCAGGATCCAAGGGTTGGACAGAGTACCAATCCTGGGGCATTGCTAGAGTGCCTCGAATCGGTAAGGAGCTCCTCCCTAGCCTTGACTCAGATGGAAATCCAAATTCCAAATACGACCCTGCGGTTTTGATTGTATTACTAGTATGGAGATATAGTAGGATGGGGTACTATGTTTCCTAGGATTGATACATTTATTTTGAAATGTTTTATTATACACTAATAATAATATTAAACTCGTATTTGCCGTATTTATCATGTTTAATCACCATAAGGGAAAACTCTATCCTCTGGTGTGCGTTGCATTGTGTGATGGGACTTGAGTCTTATGGTGATTCCATTTTTCTAAAAAGCATTGCGATGTTGTACGTTCTGACACTTTAAATTATGCACGACAACTCATTAAGTAAACCCGTTCCGCATTAGCGGCGTGGTCTTTGGATTTGTCATATTATTATTACTAAACTAGTTAAGAATTCTCACACCAGTCCCACGACTGACCCGTAGTTTGTTTCACCTTTTTTGCAAACTCGGGTGCCCTCTTTTCTACACGGGCAGCCAAGTAAACAGGTTCATTCTTTGCTTGGAGTCTTCTTGGAGTTGCTCATTATCTTTGCTTGGATTTGCTTTTGCGGAGAGGTGATGACTTGGAGCTTTGAGGACAGCTATCATTTACTTCTATTGCATTTTCCTATCTTTAAGTTCAGTCATTAGACTTGTTTCATTTCGTATTGCTTATTTTGGGAGTTGGAACTTATTTTCATTTCTGCAAACTTGATGTAATAATTGGATTCTGTGACTGTTGGGATTCTGTGGTTTATGACATTATATTTCCGCTGCTATAATGTTATTATTCTATGGTTTTTCCTCTGCTATGTTGTATCAGTGATGTGTATTGTTATATTTATGTTGTATTCCATATGATTATTCCTTACTTCCACCTAGTGGAGGTTTGGGGTCATCACAGTTGGTATCAGAGCATTCTATGGTCTTTCCCATTTCTACCTCATGAAATTCTCCATCCCCATTTGTGAAAAATGAGCCGCCTCTCTTTCCTTCCTCTCTAAGCCATGGTCTCCATTCTCTTCTTCCTTCCTCCATCAAAAAATAAATAAATAAATAAATAAATAAGTTTCATTCTATTGTGCTGATTTGGGAACGATGACAAGATCTACCTCTCTTTGATTTATCTATCCAAAGGCCTAGAACCCGACAAATTTGACAATCCTGCGACAGCGTAACATCGCGCAACATCTTAGATCGGTGTGAACAAATTTCTGATATTCAATTTGTTCTAGTTTTGACAAACACAATTGTGAGATTTCTGAATTTAATTATTTTTATTTACTGTTAAATAATTGTCTGTGAGAAATCCTATTTATTTTATTTAAATTATTATACTTTAATTATTGATGTTCGCATTTATAATCATATATATATGTGTTATTCTGCGCTGTGATAATTTAGATGTTATTTATGTATTATTGTTGTTATGGAAAATATATTCGCTTGGTTTGATGCGATAAATCTCATAATAAATTGAGATTCTAAATTTGTGAATACGCGATGAAAATTATAATTATTATATTCCAGATCTGTGGGATATGATCTGTGAACACGCGAATACTGTTCATTTTCTTTGTATGACGCGTTGTTTATTTTCATATGTTATTTTCTTTTATTTTCAAGCTGTGGGATGTCAAAATTCCATCTTGAATTTATTTTCCTTTATTTTCAAACGTGGGATAAAACTCTCATCTTTGCGGCTCGTGTTACTAGCGTGGGATGTAAAAATCTCATCTTGCTTACACGTTATAAAAGTTGAGATGTAAAAGTTCCATTTTTGAATTCATTTTATTTTGTTCCAAGAGTGGGATGTAAAAGTTCCATCGTGGGATTCATTTTATTTTGTTCCAAGAGTGGGATGTAAAAGTTCCATCGTGGGATTCATTTTTATTCAGTTTCAAGTGTGGGATGTGAAAATCTCATCTTGAGGTTTATTTTATTTCATTTCATTTATATTCAGAATTGTTAATACGATAAAAATCTCATCTTTGCGGAGATTTATATATATATATATATATATACGAATGGTTCCTTAGGATTTGTGTGTTTGAAATTTGAAATTGTATATGTTGGGAATATTTATATATATACACGAATGGTTCCTTAGGATGTGTGCGTTTTAAAATTTGCATTCGTATATGTTGGATATAGTTACACCAAATTTATCACAATTGGTTATTGAAGTTGTTGTGGAAAATTGTAACATCATTTTGTTCATATTAAAAAGAACCACTTTTTAATACCGTTTGTTCATATTAAAAAGATCTACTTTTTAATATCGTTTTGCTCAAATTTAAAAGAACATATTTTTGCTCGAATTAAAAGAACATATTTTTGTTCGAATTAAAAGAACATATTTCTGTTCGCATTAAAAGAACGTATTTTGACGTTATTAAAAAGGACATATTTTTAGTGCGATAAAAAAATTATATTTTAGCGTAATAAGAAGAGCATATTTTTAGCGTCATTATAAGAACATATTTTAGCGTTAAATTGTTTACGTTAAAAGTTTATATTTTTAATGTGAATTGTTTACATCAAAAAGAATGAAATTAAAAGAGTATATTTTTAATGTAGTATAAGAATAAGAGAAAAGCTTGCATTTTTAATGTAATGCAAGAAATAATTATTAGTTTGTTAAAAAGATGATTTTAAACATATGTGTACAACATATAAAATTGACATGTTATGACTGATTGATTTAATGGATTGTGCTCGACCAGTTTATGAGCAAATTTTTTTTTTTTTTAACTTTGGGTGGGTAGAATTATATGTATGCTAACACCTTGTGAAACACTTCACGATTTGACTATAAGGTGTTTAGCGATTGTTTATTTCAAAATTAATGAATGATTTTGAAAAGTGATTTTCTTAAGTAAAAGAAGAATTATTCCCGATTTTGGACAGGGAATGTTTTATAAAATGTTTTGTAAAACAGAAAGAATTTCGAGGACTAAACCCAATAATTTCAAAATGATTTGAAAGCAGAAACCTATATAGATTTGATTATACTTGTGATTATTATGTTGTGAAATGATTTTTCCACTTCGGGATATAAAAATGATTTATTATGTGGCTAAAGATTCTGGTGACCCGAACGACTAAAAGTATGGGTTGGTGGAATGACCCTGACCGACTGTACTGGTCAGTGGTTAGTGTAGCCTGCTCCATAGTGAGAGGTGCACATATATATATATATATATATATATATATATATATATATATATATATATCGAGTTGCTTAGGTGCGTGCCCTTTGCCTTGTCTAAAGGGAACCCGATATTTGGTTGCATATTTGTTTTTATGCATTATTATGTTTTGGAATTCATATTTCCAAATGTTTTGTTTTCAAATCCTGAAGTGAAATCTACTTTGATATTACAAAAGCTAGATATATATTCCAGACGATTTGAAATAAAAGAAATCGGGAAATAAAGTCCAAAGAAATAATTTCTGTAAATTGAATTGGATTTTGAAATCTTAATTTAGGGATTAATCCTAAATGGGTAGATTGGAACTGCATGTTGATTGTTGCATTTTTGATTGTTTGTTTATACACTGGCAATCCAATGGAGTAAACCCGTTCCACGTTAGCGGCGTGGTCCTATGATTAGCCATTTTAATTAATAGGCTAATTTAGATTTCTCATACCAGTCCCCTGACTGACCTGTAGTTTGTTCACTGGCAAACTCGGGTGCCCTCTTTTCCGCACGGGCAGTCGAGTAGCTTGTTTTGCAGATATTTATCTTGTTAGCAGGATCCTGGATCGAAGCTTAAAGCTGTGTCCAAAGCTTAGAAAATTCTTCCGCTGCATTGTATTAAAAAGTATTGTAATTTTATCTTCCGCTGTAATATATTTATTCGTACTCTGATATTCTGTACTCTGATGTAACGTTATTATAATGTTAATAAAAGTATGTTGTTAATGTTCTGATGTATTGTATTCCCAAAGTTAACGTATGCGGGAATTGAATGGTCTTGGTCGATTTAGCGGTCGATTAAGTCCGGGCAAAATCTGTATCGTTACAGGTCAAAACTTCGATAGTCTGTGATTTAACTATCAAAGAAAAATAGGTGTGCAAACAACGATATTATTTCCAAATGGAAATTTATATCGATCAAACATCATTCAACATTTATCTCTTTATTTCATTTATTTACTTATCCCCTGTTTCCCTATATTCAATATTTCTTATTTTCTAAATTTGGAAAATATACGTTATTAACAATGGAAAACATTTCCATTTCTTGTTTTCTTTATTAGAAAACATTTCTGGTTTCTTATTTGGAAAACATTTCCAAAGCTTCTTCATTGGACTTAGACAGATGTTTAAACAAACTACCACGATGCTAACTCAAACCATTTCCTTTAATTACTAAATCAACTTAACCATCCTTTACTATCGAACCTTAACCATTCCTTAGTTAAAAATTAAGTCAATCAAGTTGGGGTAATACTACCTCTCAGACCTTAACTGGACAACGTTTCTAACCTTGAAATAGACAAAGTTCACCCTTCTAATTCTTTAACAAACTTCCTTACGTAACTCTCTTTCAAATCTTTTCTATTCGATAATTCTTTCCTTCGATAAGGTATATTTGATAACTCTATTCAATTTATTCTATTCACTTAACTCTTTTGATTTAACTTTAACTCTATTCACTTAACTCCTATCAAATAAACTATATTCGATAACTCTTCTAATTCTATTTGAATAAACTATATATTAGATTAACTCATTTGCTTTAACTCTAATCGATTAAACTAACATCGATTAACTCCTTTCGATTAAACTAACATCAATTAACTCCTTTTAACTCGATTAAACTTACATCGATTAACTCCTTTTAACTCGATTAAACTATCATCGATTAACTCCTTTCGATTAAGCTAACATCGATTTAACTCCTTTTAACTCGATTAAACTATTCATTTATAAAGATTTACTTTTAGTAATGGTTCTTCACTTTACAAATGATTTCCCCCAAATTGAAATCATGAACTCCAAGCTTTCACCATAGCCAGTTCCGACTTCCTCCCATCCTCGTTCCTTCTCTGATCAACCGAAATCCAAATGGTCATCACCATTTCAATGCTCTTCAACTCCTCCTTCATCTCACACCATTACCACAAAACTTGCACCTCAACTGGACATTTGCGTCGCCCCCCGAATTGTCGAACCACCACTACAGGTATCGACATTGATCCTCACGGATTCCCTCAAAATCACCTCAACACAACCTGAATCTCATCGCGACCTCAAATATAACCATGAAATCTCACATTGATGCTTCATCTTCAAGAATCCACCAGCCCTAAGCTCGCTGTAGAAAAATATGAGTCCAGAAAGAAGACGTCGAACCCATCAAACAGCATACCAGAACGAAGAGCTTCATGCAATGATTTCAAAAATATACATTAGAGGATTTATTGTTTTTCTTTTGAATTTACTTTGAATTATGAAACAAAGTCTTTGCTGTGAGTGAAGAACTTCGGCGGCCCCAAAAGTGTTGACCAGAGAAGTGAAAAGTAAATTAGGTTAAGGAGGGATTGTGGTGTATTTATAGGGTGAATATAATATTTTTATATTCTTTTTCTAACTTGATTATCACTTAAAAAAATTCCTATGTCCACATACAATACTCAAAAATCACCAAACTTGACACGTAGGTAGAGTTCGACATTACGGTCCCAACGAAACTGGTTTCGTCTAATTCCGACTTCGTATGCTCACACAACGTATTTTTAATCGTCGAAATACATACTGTTTCTCACTCTAAAAATCCATACGACCACACAGTGACTCTAAAATCACGAAATTGGAAATCTTACAACTATTTGACATTGCAGATCCAAATAAATTAGTTTCGTCGAATTCCAACTTCGTTTACAAAAGTGGCTATTTTTAAGGCTCTTGATGACCCATTTAAATATTTAAATATAATTAAATTAAATATTTATGAATAAATATTATCGTATATATTCACAGTGGAATACCATACAGCTCTAGAATATTCCTATATGAATTTACACCTCGATATTTCATCATCAGAGTTATATCGATATTCGATTTATATTTAAATCCTTTTAAAATATAAATAAATTATAAAGGGAATTTCATAGCGACTTTTCTAAAATTTGATTTGGACATATCTCAAAATCTACACGACGAAATCCCGATTTTTCTCTTCCACTAGAAAGAAATACTCCACCAGCTCCACACGTTCCTTGTTTCATAGAAATCCGGCTTAAAACAAATCATGTATATTCAGTTGAAGTTTGAATCGCTAATTTACGAACTACAGCGCCATTTCGAGCTCTATTTTAATTATAATATAATTATACATTCAAACCATCGTTTATATAATATATTCGTTATTCAAATTCAATTCCAAGCTGAATTAAATATCACGGATGATCTAGTTCACACCATATCGCCATTTCAGCCAAATCTGATTATTTCAGGATTAAATATATTATTTAATTTATTATTTTAATTAAATATTCACCATTATTTAATTCCACGACCATTAAATCCTCTATATCACTATTTATATAATTAAATAAATTAATTAGTTATAATACCTCTGCCAATGCGGGTCATTACACATTATCTGTCACCTGTTACTTAGTCTGCCCATCCACAATCGGATGAACAACCCAAGGTAATAAGAGGATACATAAAACCTTGAGTCAGGCAATAGTCTTAGTGAGCAATAAAACAGCTAACAACTTTAACAATAAAGTGTATAAGAGGGGATAGATAAACATACTAATCTACCCATGACACCAGAGAAGAACTCAACCTTACCTTCCTCATATTGGACAGTGATAGCCTTTACAATCCATTCAACCAAAGGAACAACAATTCACACATGGAAACCAGAGCAACCATTCAATCATGGAAAAACACACATAACATCCAGATTATATAAGTCTCACACAGAACAACCAATCATCCATGACTGACTCTGGCTATCACCGCCAATCCTGCTTTGAAACCATCATTAATCGTACGATGGCCAACTTTGTCATATGTTAAGGGCTAATGTAACCCCAGTTCTAGCATAAACTCCAAATGTCCAACGTTGACAATGTCCAACCTTGACAACTAGGCCTTTCAATGATACCCAAGGTACTCGACCAGCAACCTTTCGGTCTATTGGGTGCCCCCATCGTAACCCTGCTTTGAGCCTGCTAGAACTTACGACAACGATGACTTCTCGGCCTTTGCATCTCTATCATCCAACCTTGATGGCTATTTACTGCTCAAGCGACCTTCTCGAGCAACCATTATCCACCAACTCACGACCTTTGATTTGTCTGCCTATTCGTTGCTTTTCACCGATCAACGAACATATCACATCACTTCGAACATCCCCTTCTGGACTCTTGTCGAAGCCACCACCATCGTTGAACCAACCAACATCTTTGTAAGGTTCAAAGCAATCCATAGCATTACTTCAACACTTTCTAACTTCCCAATTGAACTCACTTTGAAGTCACATCATCACCGGAAGTTTCCGACCAGAAATAGATGATCAGAAATGGCAAAAATGGTTGACCAGAAGTGGCTGTCCAGAACAGTCCGACCCGAGCCACTTTGGTCTGACCCGACCCCACCTTTAGGCCCGACCCACTTTTTTCCGACCCGACCCACCTTAGTCCGATCCAGAATGGTCCAATCCACTTTAGCCCGATCCAAAATGGTCTGATTCACTTTAACCCAATCCAGAGTGGTCCGACCCGACCCCCTTAAGCTGACCCGACCCCCTTTAGTCCGACCCGACCCCCTTTAGTCCGACTCGAGCCAACTTTAGTCCGACTTAAGTCAACTTTGACTTGTCCTCCATGACAAAATTTGATCCCGACCCGAGCCACTTTGGTCCGACCCTAGCAACTTTCTGCACATCTTCAATTCTACTCCGATTTCGATCAAAACTTCGCCAAACGACGAATCCGACAAAACCAACTCAACCAAACTCATCCAACACAATCATAAACATATCATAACATTACTAACCACATGAATATCATGATTATCATAAAAATGATGTAAATCTCACCAAAAACCATTAGAATGAATCTATGATCAAAATGAGAGATCTAACTAACATAAACATGTTAAAATGACATGAAATTATCAAGTAAAATTTGCTAGATAAGATCATAGGGTGATGCATATGAAAATGAACATGTAATGGTGTAAACCTATGGTAAAACATCCCAATTTGATGACAAACATGCACAAACACTCATATACTTCATTGCATTTATGTGAGAGATGTAAACCACTCACTGATTCTCCAAAACAAGCTAAAATGATAGAATTATGAATCCAAATAGCGAGCAATTCGAACCAATCTCCTTGATCCGATGAATTCACCTTTGAAATGATGTAGATCTAGCCTTCAATGGTGTAGATCTATGATTTTCCTCCTTAGATTTGGAATTTTAATGGTGGAAAGGTGTTAGAGGAAGAAGGAGATCAATGCCTTCAAAATGAGAGAATGGAAAAGTATACTTTTTCCCTCAACTCTCACCCCCTATTTATAGGATTCCACCAACCCACTAATGGGCCTCCTCAATTCAGCCCATTAGCCTCTCCAAATCTGAACAACTAACTGAAAAACCTTAAAACAACGATTTATCCCAAACCGCTGAGCCAATTCCTTAATGTAACCACTCTATGGAAAGGTAACCATCAATTCCTTCCCAATGGCATAGGTCTCACCCTCTGATTCGATCCAAGTTAAAAGTTATGCCCTGTACAAGGCTAACAGGGGCAAAATGGTCACAAACAAAATTGGTAAAAATTATGGACATGTCTCACATCCCCATAAACAACATATTAAAAGATGAGAATGATCCAACCCCCAGAGAATGAAATAAAAATATTTTAAGATCTTTCGATATGTAAACTACGGTTTGTTATAGTATCCATCCCTATGGTGGCAACCCGACACAATTGAAGGTGCACGGTGTATAACTACTGATGCCCAGTGCCTGATTTTTCCACTCCGGAGTACGAGCACGCCCGTACTCTGGCAGAGCCTACACTGACGCACCACCCGCCGCTATTTCGACCGCTTATAATTAGCCCAGTAATCGTGCCCCACCCTGCCTAGTTCCGGGTACCATGATACATCTATGTGGGTTACTGCTGAAATGGGTCCCCGTTACTAGGGTTTCCGAATCAACATGTTATAATGGTTAAGTGTTCTCCATGTAACCTAACCCACCCATATGTTTAATTAACATGTTGTATTGGTTAAGTGTTGCCTAAGTTAACTTAACCCTACCATTTTTAGCATGTCCGTTCATTAGCATTCATTTATTAATGCCTCAACCTCTCGCATTAGAACTGTTATTTTCAGTTGCTGGATGTGCCGGGCGGTTCCAGGCAGACTTCTACCACAAACTCATTTTAATCCCGGGTTTTAGGCTTAATGCGCTAACCTCTCACATTATATTTGTTGTTGCGGTCACTGGATGTGCCAGGTGGTTCCGGGCAGTCTTACACCGCAACTCAATCTAACCTCGTGTTAGGCATGTTCATTTTTTTTAGCCAAATTACATATTTACCATACATGCCCAAATTTAGATTTTTATATGCCAACTACCCATAATTGTTGTCAATTCAAGTTATGCCACATTTACTTGTTATGCCCAAAATTATTCAATTAAGTTATACCCAATTCCCCGCGTTTCAATCGTACATTCGACGAGATTTAGTCTAGGTTCCGAATGAACCTAGTATTCATAAAATAAAACAAAAGGAGGAATAGAGAAGGAACATAAGAATTGACATAAGAAACAAAATAGGCATGTAAAGGTACAGCCAATCCAAGAATCATGTTTCCAATAGGCATGTTCATTAACAATAAGTATGGCCAAACTGAGCAAGTTACATCATAGACATAAAGATTCGATAGAATTGAACAAAAGAGAATCACCAATTTGGTGTACAACATGATAGGTTCCATTGTTTCAATCACAACAGTTTCATAAGCATAGGTAATTCAGATTTGGCATAAGGATAAACATGAATCAGAATTGATTATCTCACAATTAGGTATAGTGGTGTACAACATGATAGGTTCCATTGTTCCAATCACAACAGTCTCATAAACATAGGTAATTCAGATTTGTCAAAAGGACAACATGAATCAGAATTGATTATCTCACAATTAGGCATAGTTCTAGATCCGATTATCACAGTCATGATTTCTATTAGGTGTTTAAATCTGAATAATAAATGAACTTACAGTGAAAGGTTTAGAAAAGTGAATTAGTTGACATTGTAGTGATTCTAATATTTCTTTGTTGATTGAAGAAGAAAACTTCTACTTTGATTTGATGCTCCTCTAATTTGATTTCTAGTTTGGAGAAGATGGAGGCTAGCCTAACTTAGAGATGGACAACATGACGGCTTCATAGAATAGGATTGTGAGGTTTAGGGTTAAGGTTTGTTGTGTTTATATTGGAGTATAGGATTAATATGAGCCTTTAGACCAAGCTTGGAGTCATCAGAGCCATCCAGTCCAAGAAAATGCGTCATCAGGCCAGCCAGAAGTCGCCACGTAGCCCTACGACTCAGAAAATCGTCACTGTCCAGAACAGTCAGCAGGGTTCGACTCCTACAGGGGTGGGTCGACACCCATGTCGACACCGCTATAGGGGGGTCGACTCCCATGTTGACACCCCCCTGGGGGGGACGACACCCCTGAGCGGGAGATTTCCCGCTAAGCTGATTTCCTGAATTTTGAATTTCGAATCTGCTTTGATTATTTAATTATTATTTTAATTTAATTTATGTTTACACTTGAAATCTTCTAACCTCCATAACTTCTTCATACGGAATCCGATTCACGCAAACTTGGACTCTATCTCAAGCAGAATTTCAAGACGAACACAATGGCGTAACCCATTTCACCTAATTATTCTTCAAAAAATTATGTGTTCTTAAATTTGTTAAATTTAATATTTTAAAATTATGGGATGTTACATTCTCCCCTCCTTAAATGATTTCGTCCCTGAAATTTCCAAGTCAAGAATAATGTATATCCTACTATCCAACATCCATCTACTCAACCATTCAATCATAGGCATCCATTGTCCTTAAAAAGATTTCTAATGCTTTCATGATCATATGCATAGTGTGTGTATATGTCCTTATCTAATGCAAAATCAGGCGGTCTACTGATTCAGTTGACCTCCTTAATGCGAATTATGTCAGTGCCATGAGTCCATTATGTATGCAATTATTCCTAATCGTACCTTATAACTTCTACATGAGTGCACAATCATTCATACAAATGCAACATCCATATGATAACACATCAAGTTTCCATCCATATACAAATATATATATGCATATGCAATATGAAAGTGACTGAGCCGATCTAGTACCTAATGTGTGTGTGTATGCATCCACGAGCAACCACAAGCAACCACTTTCAACCACTTGAAACCATCAATCATAACATGTTTCTAATACATGTTTACATTCATTGGTTTCTACCTAAGTATTAAGAATAGGACCAAGGAGATACACTTAAAAGATAGATACAAGCATGCATAAACTTATGATGGAAAAAGAGATCAAGGAATGTACCCTCAAAAAGATAAGGGTAGGTTGCGCGTATCTTGTCTTCGGTCTCCCAAGTCGCATCTTCTTCAGCGTCACTCTATTGTATTTTTACTAGCTTGACCACACGACTGCGTAGCTTTTTAACTTCTGTTCCCAAGATACGAGTTGGAACTCTTCTTACCATCGCTTCTCGTTTCACTTCTACTTCCTCTAGTATGCATGGCTCCACAACTTCCGCAGACTCGTGTAAGCACTTTCATAGATGAGAAACATGAAAAACATTATGAATTCCAGCCAATCTTTCAGGCAGCTCTACTCTATAAGCCATCGTCCCAATCCTCTCAATGATAGGAAATGGCCCTACAAACCCTGGAGCCAATTTCCCTACGGATCCAAAGCAAATGACATTCCTTAAAGGAGATACTTTAAGGAAAACCCTGTCTCCAACCTCAAACTCAAGGTCAGTCCTTCTTTTATCCACGTAGGACTTATGTCTATCTTGTGCGGTCTTCATTCGTCTTCGTATCAAGTTCACCTTCTCCGAAGTTTCTCTAATCATGTCGGGCCCAAGTATGAGCTTGTTTGTAGATTCCCACCAACAAGTTGGTGATCGGCATGGTCTTCCATATAAGGCCTCAAAGGGTGCCCTGCCTATAGTGGCTTCGTAGCTGTTGTTGTAGATGAACTCCACCAAAGGAAGACGATCCTCCCATGTTCCCTCAAAATCAAGAATGCACAACCTCAAGAGATCTTCTAACACTCTGTTCACCCTTTCCATTTGACCATCGGTTTGAGGGTGATAGGCAGTGCTTAAGCATAGTTGTGTACCTACAGCCTCTTGCAGACTCTCCCAAAACTCACTCATAAAGATAGGATCTCGATCACTTACTATGCTAGAGGGTATCCCATGCTGTCGAACTACCTCTTTAAGATAAATGGATGCTAATGATGAGGCAGTCCTTCTACTCTTAACCGGTATAAAGTGAGCGCTTTTGGTGAGCCTGTCAACTATTACCTAAATACTGATATTGCCCCTTCTTGACCTAGGCAACCCATCTTAAAGTCCATCGAAATGATGTCCCATTTCCACTACGGGACCTCTAGAGGATGAAGCAGGCCACCAGGCTTCTTCTGCTCCGCCTTAACTTGCTGGCATATCAAGCAATTAGGGATAAATTCAACTACATCCTTCTTCATTCCATTCCAAAAGAAAACCCTTTTTATGTCTTTATACATCTTGTCTCCACCTGGGTGTATGGTCAACTTAGAATGGTGTGCTTCTTCGAGAACTGTCTTCACCAAATCCCTTGTTTGTAGGACACAAAGTCTTCCATCCCGTCTCAACCAACCCTTGTCATCGATGGAGTATCTATTGAGGTGACTAGAAGTCTCACCTATAATTAACTTATCCATCATATCAACTATTTGAGGTTCTTCACGTTCCGCTGTCCCTATTGAGTCCAAAAGTGTAGGCCGCACCTCTAACGTTGCTAACAAACCAGGTACAAACTCAAAAGAGGGTCTAAAGTCGAAGGTTGCTATGTACTCCAAGTTTTTCCTTTCCACAAAGAGAGGACTTAAGGTCATCTTTTTCCTACTCAAGGCGTCTGCTACCACATTGCCCTTGCCAAGGGTAAAAGGTATCTCAAAATCGTATGAGGCAAGAAACTCCATCCACCTTTGTTGTCTTAAGTTAAGATCTTTCTGTGAGAAAAGGTATTTTAATGATTTATGGTCAGTAAACAATTCAAACCTTTCTCCTAGTAGGTAACGACGCCATGACTTAAGAGCGAAAACAATGGCAGCTAACTCCAAATCATGAGTTGAGTAGTTCTTCTCATGTACCTTCAACTGCCTTCCCCCATAACAAACTACCTTGCCTTATTGCATCAAGACAATGCCGAATCCTGTACCGCATGCGTATGTGTATACTGTAAACATCTTACTCCCATCAGGCAATGTCAGAACTGGGGCTGTTGTCAGAGCCCTTTTCAATCGTTGGAAAGCAACATCGCAATCCAAATCCCAGGCAAAAGTTAGGTTCTTTTTCGTTAATCTTGTAAGTGGGGCTGAGATCTTCGCAATGTCTTTAATGAACTTTCTGTATTAGCCCGCTAGTCCAAGAAAACTTGGTACTTCAGTTGTATTCCGTGGAATCTTCCAATCTTGCACCGCGACTACTTTTGCGGGATCCACATCTATCCCCTCTTTGGACACCATATGTCCAAGAAACCTTACTTCTTCTCTCCAAAAATGGCATTTGGAGAATTTTTCTTTTAGCCGATGCGCTCGAAGGGTATCCAGAACTTCCCTTAAATGCAGAGCTTGTTCTTCCTCACTTTTTGAGAAAATCACAATGTCGTCCATGAAGACCACTACAAATTTATTAAGGAACTCCCTGGACACCTTACTCATTAAGTCTACGAAATAGGCGGGTGCGTTTGTCAAGCTGAAAGGCATGACAAGCCATTCGAAGAAACCATATGGGGTTCTGAAAGCAGTCTTATCTATGCTGTCTTCAGCCACTCTTAGCTGATAGAATCTGGTGGCCTGATCTAGTTGGGAGAAAGCTGATTCACCTACAAGTTGATCGAACAAGTCTTCTTTTCCTGGAAATGGGTGCCTATTCTTCTTGGTCAGCTTGTTTAGCTCCCTATAATCCATGCATAGGCGAAGTGAACCATCCGCTTTGGTTGTGAACACTACTGGAGCACCCCATTCAGAAATATTCCGCCTTATGAACCCCTTTTCGAGCAGCTCTTTAACTTGCTTGCTGAGCTCCTTCCTTTCCGTTGGAGCCATGTGTCGAACAGGTAAAGAAACTAGTTTTGCATTATCAACCAGGTATATGCGGAAGTCTATCTCTCGCTTTGGAGGCAAACCCTTCACCTCTTTAAAGACATCCAGGTATTCACAGACTACTCTAACAGATTGCAAGTTTTCAACAGACGCATCAAGAGATTCTAGGTAGCTAAGCATAACAGAATTCATGGGATTACAAGAGATTTCGAGAGTATTAACAAGGGAGTCATAAGTCTAACCACTCTCTTTTCACAATCGAGGATGGCACCATTACTGGATAACTAATCCATGCCTAATATCAACCCATAGCCCGTGAAACCCAAAACATATGCATTACATCTAAACCCAACGCTTAGTATAGAAATTTCCAAATCCAAACAAATCAATGACAGATAAGTTGAACCCCCAATTGGATTTGAAACAACCATGGGATCCTCTACTATACTGGTATCTAGGTGTAGAGATTCAACTAAAGCAGTAGATATAAAAGAGTGCGATGCATTAGAATCAAAAAGAGTACGAACTGGATGATCAGAAAGATAAACTAAAATCTCAACAGGAATATTTCTACCTCTTTCTTGCGGAGGTGCTATAAGAGTGTGAATCTGCCCTCTTGAAGTAGATCCAGTCCTCTGCCCTTGCCCTTGCCTTTTTGGGCAATCCTTAGCCATATGTCCTGTCTCGCCGCACTGAAAACAACCACCTGTCTTTCTTTTCTTCTTTCCGCAGTCCTTAATCAGATGTCCAGGTATGCCACAAAAGTTATACTTCCTCTTGTCATGGGGTTTGTTATTCTTCCCGTCCTTCTTGGAATCCGTCTTCTTATTCTGCAATCCCTCTACTTTCTTGTCTAGAGGTCGTTCCACCTTTGTTTCTTTCTTCCCATCCTTGTCTTCCTCCTGTAACATCGCCGTATCCACCAGTCTCTCATAAGTCGCACCCATAGGTATATGGGACATAGCTAGGCTGTGCAGTGGCTCATTCAACCCTTTAACGAAACGAAGAGCCTTATTATGTGGAGTGTTTACCAACTCCAATCCGAATCTAGCCAACTGGTTGAATTGGTTAACGTATTCCTTAACCGATAGGCTTCCCTGTTTGAGTGCTAAGAACTTCTCCAACTGTAGGCTTCGTTCAGCTTGCGAGAGGAACTTCATTTCAAACCTCATTCTGAAATCCTCCCAAGTGTCAACTGGTCTTTTAGCATTAGTAACTTCCCACCAGAAAGAGGCTTCGTCCTTAAGTAACCATACAACCAATTGTATCTTCTACCTATCGTCCACTTCGAAGATAACAAACAAATCTTCTATTTTCTTGAGCCAGTTTCTTACTTCCACGAATGATTCGGTCCCATTAAAGTTCTTTCTGCCCATAGCTTGAAAGTCTCTACATATCTTCGAGAAAGCATTCACGCGTGGAGGAGGGGGAGGAACTGCTACAGCTAGGGGAGCAGGAACGTCTGCTGGGCCTGCGGCATTAGCCGTAGCCTTCAGATACCTTTTGAACCAGCCGGGTATCTATATGCCCTTGGGAAGATTAAGATCCCAAACAAGCTGAAACGAAAAGAAAAGTTTCAAAACAAAGGATAGAAAGATATTGCATATGGATTTGGGGAATATGCCTTTAAAATAAAACAACACTTTCCTTGAAAATTCTTCTTTAAATTTTAAAAAAAAAAATAGTTTTCAAGAATTTTAATCTGATTTGGTAACCATCAACTCTGATAACAAGTTAAACACCCCACCTCAGTTAAAATCACTCATAAAGGGAATGCATTAACATCGACGAAGCATTATAGGTAAAAGAAACAGATAATTTATAAGACAGACATATAAACAGTGGAAAAACTGGAATTATTTCATAAGCAACGTGGTCTAGTCAAAACATTACAACCATTGTCTCAAAACCCAACTTCCAAGTTATTACAATTAAACTACTGTCTTGATTAAAAACTCAAAATACATAAAGAAGCATAAAGCAGTAGTAAAGTGGCATAAATCCCCAATAAAAGTGTAACCACAGCCATAGCCCAAGAAAAGAGAATCCAAGCAATACATCTACTCTCTTCAAGCTGGAAAAGGTCTGAACTAAGCTGAAGTATTCCCTCCCTACGGACCTAGGGGGAGGGAATTGAAGAAAAGAAGACGAAAGAAAATGGGTCAGACATAAGTCTGGTAAGTCCCGTGATTTTTCAGCATGTAAACAGGAAAAAGGATCATGACATGAATAACTGAATATAGGACAATACCATAGTGACAAGATAACATAAGGTAAGATGAGGTAAGATAAATTGAATATACCATCACCCTCATTTCTATTTCTCTGCACCTACTAACAAATGTTTCAACTAGCATTATGTGTTCATAATAAAATGATCCCTTTATCAATCGGCTCCTACTCGCATGCATCTGTTACTTTTGTCATTCGGCCCCGCTTGTTTGTAGATATCTGTGCTGGTCCCAGGATGAGGTGTATCAATCCCTATGGTGGCAACGCGACATAATTCAAGGTGCACAGTGTATTACTACTGATGCCCAGTGCCTGATTTTTCCACTCCAGAGTAGGTGCACGCTTGTATTCCGTTGGAACCTACACTGACGCACCACCCACCGCTATTTTGACCGCTTATAATCAGCCCAGTAATCGTTCCCCACCCTGCCTAGTTCAGGGTAACATGATACATCTATGTGGGTTATTACTGAAATGGGTCCCCGTTACTGGGGTTTTCGAATCAACATGTTATAATGGTTAAGTGTTCTCCATGTAACCTAACCCACCCATATGTTTAATTAACATGTTGTATTGGTTAAGTGTTGCCTAAGTTAACTTAACCCTACCATTCTTATCATGTCCGTTCATTAGCATTCATTCATTAATGCCTCAACCTCTCGCATTAGAACAGTTGTTTGCGGTTGCTGGATGTGTCGGGCGGTTCCGGGCAGACTTCTACCGCAAACTCATTCTAACCTCGGGTGGTAGGCTTAATGCGCTAACCTCTCACATTAGATCTATTGTTGCGGATGTGCTGGGCGGTTTTGGGCAGTCTTACATTGCAACTCATTCTAACCTCGTGTTAGGCATGTTCATTTTTTTTAGCCAAATTACATATTTACCATACATGCCTAAATCTAGATTTTTATATGCCAATTACCAATAATTGTAGTCAATTCAAGTTATGCCACATTTAATTGTTATGCCCAAAATTATTCAATTAAGTTATACCCAATTCCTCGCGTTTCAATCGTACATTCGACGAGATTCAGTCTAGGCTCCGAATGAACCTAGTATTCATAAAATAAAACAAAAAAGGGAATATAGAAGGAACACAAGAATTGACATAAGAAACAAAATAGGCATGTAAAGGTATAGCCAATCCAAGAATCATGTTTCCAATAGGCACGTTGTTCATTAACAATAAGTATGGCCAAACCGAGCAAGTTACATCATAGACATAAAGATTCGATAGAATTGAACAAAAGAGAATCACCAATTTGGTGTACAACATGATAGGTTCCATTGTTTCAATCACAACAGTTTCATAAGCATAGGTAATTCAGATTTAGCACAAGGATAAACATGAATCAAAATTGATTTTCTCACAATTAGGTATAGTGGTGTACAACATGATAGGTTCCATTGTTCCAATCATAACAGTCTCATAAACATAGGTAATACAGATTTGGCAAAAGGACAACATGAATCAGAATTGATTATCTCACGATTAGGCATAGTTTTAGATCCGATTATCACAGTCATGATTTCTATTAGGTGTTAAATCTGAATAATAACTGAACTTACAGTGAAAGGTTTAGAAAAGTGAATTAGTTAACGTTGCAGTGATTCTAATCTTTCTTTGTTGATTGAAGAAGCAAACTTCTACTTCGATTTGATGCTCCTCTAATTTGATTTCTAGTTTGGAGAAGATGGAGGCTAGGCTAACTTAGAGATGGACAGCATGACAGCTTCATGGAATAGGATTGTGAGGTTTAGGGATAAGGTTTGTTGTGTTTATATAGGAGTATAGGATTAATATGATCCTTTAGATCAAGCTAGGAGTCATCAGAGCCATTCAGTCCAAGAAAATGCGTCATCAGGCCAACCAGAAGTCGCCACGTAGCCCTACGACTCAGAAAATCGTCACTGTCCAGAACAGTCAGCAGGGTTCGACCCCTACAGGGGTGGGTCGACACCCATGTCGACACCCCTATAGGGGGTCGACTCCCATGTCGACACCCCCTGGGGGGGTCGACAACCCTAAGCGGGAGATTTCCCGCTAAGTTGATTTCCTGAATTTTGAATTTCGAATCTATTTTGATTATTTAATTATTATTTTAATTTAATTTCTCCTTACAATTGAAATCTTCTAACCTCTGTAACTTCTTCATACAGAATCCGATTCACGCAAACTCGGACTCTATCTCAAGCAGAATTCCGAGACGAACGCAATGGCGTAATCCGTTTCACTTAGTTCTTCTTCTAAAAATTAAGTGTTCTTAAATATGTTAATTTTAAAATTTTAAAATTATGGGATGTTATAGTAAAACACGAATATATATATAATTAGATGAGTAATATATATATATATATATGTGTGTGTGTGTGTGTGTGTGTCCAAGATAAATTTAAATAAATAAGGGCGGATTTGAAATTCAAACTAAGGATAAGATTATAGGGACAGAGAATATTTTAATTATGGAAAGATACTAAGAAAATAAAGCAACGTATTATTTAATTAGACACCTCTACGCCACATAAATTCATTGGGCGTTTCAGCGATCAGGAGGTCGACCGCCCAAGTCGACAGCCTGGCGACTGAGGAGCCCAATGAATCTATGTTTGAAAGGGTTTTCTAAGGGAATATATATAAATATAAGGCCAGGATTGCATCTAAGTAATCTAACGGCTCACTCTCACACGAGCAATTATATATAGGTCCTTGTATCACACAACAAAGCCCTAGCCACTCTCTTATCTCTACTTCCATGTCATCCTTCTGCCGTTGCTAAATTCCTGAAAAGGGTAGGAATTTCTATTTTATTCCTCTAACCTTCATTCTTATGTTCTCTACTCTAAATTCATATAGTTTTAGTATGTATTCTGGAATTCAGTAAATATATAAGATTCTAAAAGATGATTCTTACATATATAATTAGAGTATTGGAGCACATTTATCATGAAGATTTAACACAGATCTGAATCTACAACAAGAATCATATTTGCTCTTCCTTATATCTGTGAGTGGAATATCGTGTTCTTAGGCATGTTCTATTTTTATAGTAGATTAACATATTAATAGCTATGCCTATGAGGATTTGGAAATAGATAACATTAATACAAAAACCCTCTGAATCCTCTATTTTATATTTGCGTAAGAATTGTCATGTTATTTGGGTTTGTGGATTTCTGATCTTAATATTGGATTAAGGATGAAAGGGGTGTTGTTGTTATTCTACTTTTTGTAATCCATCCTTATGTAAACATTTGATTGTAACCTAAAAGGGTTGAAATTTGGTTATTTCATCAAATGTAAATGTTTTTATTTTTATAACACCAAAAACAGGTTAATTAGATAAAGTGGAACTTATAAACATACATGTATATAATATATATATGTATGTTATACTCTATTCTCGATCCAGTATTGAAATCATTCCAACAATCCTAGGGTGCAAGTTGAAATTTGTATGTATGTATATTTTCCATTCACTGCTATCTGTTATTGTGTTATTATGCCATCATGCCTAAATTGTAGTTGTCATAAATATGGAAAATTAACTTGTATACATTGATTTAGGACAGAATGACAATTGCTATCTCATTGGAACATTCTCTCGTTCATACGAATATTAGCGTTATTTAGGCGTTATAATTATTATACTTATATAAACGTAATTAACGTTATACTAATGTATTAAGTGCGATTAGGATAGAATTCGAATTTGAAATGTCCCCATATATATAATTGATTGCTTGTATGTGCATATAAAATGGCTTTACATGTATAAATAGTGATACAAAGACACGAGGTTAGTTTCCATTTGTGGTATATGCCTGCCCGGAACCGACTGGCAAATCCAGCAATCACAAGTAGGTCTAACTAATGTGAGAGGTTTGAGTGTCATAGGCCATTCAAACTTAGTACACTATGACACGAGGTTAAACCAACTTGTAGTAGAAGCCTGTCTAAAACCGACCGACATATCTAGCATCTACAGTTATACGGTTTAATGTGAGAGGTCTAGTGTGTATGTACAACGATATATATATGTATGTATGTATGTATGTATGTATGTATGTATGTATATGTATATGTATATGTATATGTATGTATAAGTCTATTGTGTTTGAAAATAGGCAGGTTTATTATGCCTTGAGAATGTCTTATGTGGCTAACTCTCTTCCTGTTTAATTTGGGTCTTAAGTGGTTAGGACTTGGATCCCTCCTAAGGTTTATTCCTTGGAGAGGAACCAAAGTCATGGGACCCACCCTTATTAAATTTGAAGTAAGTCTATGGGTCATCCTTCTCTAAAAGTAGTTAGGCATAAGCGGTAAAGAAGTAGGGTAGTTCACAGGGGATATCCACTTCCTCTAGAAGCTTTTAAGGGCTCAACTAAGGACATAATTGGTATATAAAATATATGTGGCCATTGCATGCTCACCAACAGTCTAAGGGAAGTCTCAAGCGACATAGGTGTCTTACCGTAATATCAGCGAAGTAGTATTGTTCACAATACTACTTCTCATATTATAATTGAGAGTATAGACTTAAAAACGTTTACGTACTAGGACGGGTCTTAAGGAGATAGGGTCCGCCTGAGGGTTATAAGAGATCATAAGAATCCACCTTTAATAGGGCCATAAGTGACTGAGAATACCCACCTCGTTGGGTCTTTACCCTAAAAACACAAATGAACGATTGACTTGGATATCCACCTCATTGGTTAAACACTGGGTGTTTGTGTGAATGTTGTGTGATGCGTAGACATACCTTGACATATGTAACCTGCTAAAAAATAGGGTATAGACTTTAAGTAAACACCATATTTCAGTCACACAAAAATTTATGTTCTGACCCTTCTCCTTAACATGTCCAACAGGTCAGTAGATGGGGTAAAGTTTGTAGATAAAGTCATGATGGGAGCTAAAGATGATGACGAAGTTGTTGTGTTATTATTAGTAGTTATTGTTGTACTTCTTATGGAAACATTTGAGAATGAATTTATTGATATACCCATAGAACAAATGTAATCTTGACTGTTGTGTTGGAATTCTGTGATTTTTAATAAAGTGGTACATCTTATTTCAGTATTATATATTCTCTTTCTGTTGTGTGAGATTTCCATTCAAAGTGTATTTATATGTTATATGTGCAAACTAATTCCTTATAAGAACCAACGACCCGTTTAGAATGGTTCTAAGTTCCGATGGGCCTTTTCTAGGTCAAAATTTAGGTCCATTCCGGGTGGGTTATTACAATCAATCATGGTATAGCTCCTGTTTCAGTTATTTTAATTATGACCTAAAGGTCAAGGCTATCCATCATCGTTCTCTTACTTCATTCCAATAGCCTTCACCAAATGAACCTACTTTATTTTGGATTACCCACTACATGGACAATGGTTAAAGTGGTATCGATGTTGACAGAGAGTATGTTAATACCGACCCCGATCTCTTTAATAGTCAAATGTTTTTTTCACACCGTGGTCATTTATATTTGAAGTATATTTAAAATATCATAAATCAAATAATAATAATGATATTGGTTTATATTCAAATAATTAAGTTTAAATATTTCAATTTCATAAATCATATTTCAAATTTCATTATTTTATTTAGGTTCAAGATTTGGATTTCATATTTAAAAAACAGTTTATTTAAAAGAAAACATTTAGATTCACCTTTATATATCTCGGTTGTTATTATTTCAAATATCTTTGTATTTAACATTTCGGACCAAACAACTTGGATTTGACATAGACTGTTTAAAATAGTTAATATAATATAATATAGTTATATTTAAAAATAATTATACTTATATAGACTAATTTGATCTAAAATAAATATAAAAAATAATAGTAGTTTTACTTGAAGTGAATAATATAATTGGGATAATTATAGAAAGTGTAGTAATTAAGTTAAATATATACATAGTAGTTATAAAGTAATAATTAACTTCTAATAATATAATTTAAAGCAATCTAATATAGAATAAATTAACTTCAAATAATTTAAGATAGTCCAATCCAAACTACTTATTTGTATTTCCAAGTTCGCTTATCATTAAATTCAGATTCAAAAATTTCTATTCAAATCAAGTTAAAACTTTTAACAATATATTCTTGATTTCAACTTATTTCAAAATAATAGTAAAGTTGAGTTCGGTCTCATTTCTTAAATCAAATTAGTCAATTTTACATCTTAATTGGTTTTTTGGCAAAGCCAACCGATTTTTAAAGTGATCGCAAACAATTATTATTATAAAAAATAATAATTAGAATATTATAGGAGATTGTCATTTTATCAACATACTACAGATTCGGTTTCTAAGGTGGCACGTCCACCATAGTCGTTTTTAAAGTGGAACTACCGTTGATAATACTCTAGCTTATAGTATAGGTGCTAATCACAATGACTAAACAACTATAGCATACCCACGCAGGGGAGAAATTACATGAGCACAACTCCATTTCCTAGTTACCACTGTATCAAATCTTGCAAATATCGCCGAAGATCTCCTTCGAGATCTCATTTTGGGCTCCTTCTAAAACGAAGCAACAAATATCACTCTAAATCTCCTTTCAAATATATCGCCCGAGATATTGCAATATCGAATGATATATCAACCGAGATGAAATACTAGAATACCGTCCGAGATCTTAGTTTTTTGGGTTAAAATATAAATCTGTGCCTGAACTAGAACAATAATTACAAAACTCAAATCTAGCTAGGATAGTCTTTTTTAATTTTACATTTTGCATGTTAAATGACCGTATTATATGTTTATATATGTTCTACAATGTTTATGATTTTCATATTCTTCCTTTTTACATACATATTGCTTATAAAATTATGTATTTATGGTTTATTTATGTTGATTTTTTTAATGTTTTGGATCCTTTTAAAGTTGTATGTTTAACAATATTCTGTTTTAAGCATATTACGATTTAGAGTATGAAAGATCATTCACAAAATAATGGATAATAAAATTATTTTGCAATTCAAGTTTAAGTTACTATGTTTTTAATAACATTCATAAAAATCATTTTGTAAAAATATCATTTTTTTAACATATCATGTACCCCGAGATTGTTCCGATATGAATTTCAGACCCGAGATGGAAATCCAAGATGAACTCCCGAATTAGATTCATCTCTTCCGAGATCTCCCCAATAAGAGATCAAGTGTACAAAATCACCGAGGCGAAATGCGACCAATATTCGAGATTTAGAACCTTGCTAGTTATTAAGAAGACAAAGTAACCAATTCGTTCACATCCTTAACCGATAAGGGAAAGACTACATGCATGCTCCAGTCCAAACCAACTCATTGCCAAAGGACAATAGCAGCAATACAACCATATGCGCACAACCACCTAAAGCATCAAGTCAAGGGAAATGGAAGCAAGCCCAAGCATAGATTTCATAGCTTGTCATTACCTAAATAATAACCTGGAACCAATACAAAGAAGATGATCACCTCGCAGTGACTTATGCAACTCCACCAACCCAGGCTGCAGCACCACAAAGTCACCGAATAAGTTCAAAATCTCCCAGTATAAATCCAACCAAACCACAGCACAACAACTGAAAACCCTAGGACAAAGAATTGCCAATAAATCAGAACATAAAAGGCGACACCCTGAAAAATTATTGCAACTCGTACTGCATGAAATGGACCAACAATAACTCTCCTAAACATTGGATTATACCAAAAATTCTCATCGATCCTTCATCGAGCTAGACGGCCACTACCTCCCTTAAGTATACTCGATTGAATAAGAGAACAAAAACTCAGTACAACCAAACAAAGAAGAAGGATAAGTTGCAAACCTACTTCGCGGACCATGGCAGCAGTAAAGAAAAGGGTACTCCATGAATGTTTCAAAATTCTACTCCCAGCAAGTCGACACACTTCCTGGATCAGTAAACACGCCCACAAACAAAACCTCACATAAGTAGCACCATCAAACCCAAAACACCTAACATCTCTTGACTATGATCAGACATAGCTGGACAAAAAAAGCACCATGAAATGTGGCGCAGAGTCGCCTGGATACCTTGCTACACAGGTGAACACACCGGAAAGAGTTGGTTGGAAGGAAGACGCAAAGCTACAAAGTGTAGATACCGAAGTGGAAATGCACAAATCAAGAGAAGGACACCACGTCAGGGTATGGAATTGATGGTTGTAGGTTGTTAAGGTCCAAGGAAGTGGGAATGGAGGAATATCATGAAAGAAAGGGGATATATTGGAAGAAACGCTCAGATCTAAATATCAGATTTGAAAGGAGGAAGTTGTAGCAGCACCCAGGCAAGAGAAAGATAGGCATAAAGTAAAGAGGAGTGGAGAAAGGAAGATGTTGAACAGTATGAAGGGGAAGGAGATGACAGTGGTGATTGCGAAGAAGGTGAAGAAGGGAAAGCGATTTTCTCCTATTCACATCTTAATAGTTCATATCAACTAAATATCAAATTTTAACTTTAATTATCTGGATTCAAACATTTACTTTATAAATTGTTTTCTAATCAATTTACTAAGTTTCATAATCATGAAAAATTCAATAAAACTCATTCATTATTTAAATTCACATCTTAAAATAAGTTTATCTTAACTTGATAATTTTCATTGTTATTAATTTATTTAAACAATTCCAATTATCATTCATTTCTAACTTCTCCTTATAATAATTATATATTTATATTTTATAAAAAAATCTTTATATAAAATTTTAAATGATATTTATACTATATTAAATGATTTGTTTATTTACTTTTAAATTTTAAAATTAGTTAATATTATAATTTAAAATCTTAAATTTATATTTAAAACATATATTTATTTATATATTAAATTTTTATAACACAAAATTTTATTTTTGAGTCCCAAATTTAAATTTTATTAAAATATAAGTTTAACTAAAATTCTAAATTTTGGTTTCTAAATTACTTTTATTAAATCAAGATATATTTGTAAATTTAGGAAATAATTGTCAAAATAAGTGAAAGGTGTCCGTACATAATTTTCTACCTAGGCCAAGTGATACAGATATATCATTTCAATCTGTTTAATATTCAATTTACGGATATTTATCATTTCAACCTACATCCCGATAAATTCATTTTTAGTTCCTAAATCTACATAGTGGTTTGTATCATTTCAACTCATAATAATAGTATAAACGTATAAGGAACTTAAAATATGCGAACAAAATAAATATAAAATTCAAATAACACATATAAATCAACTTATATCACAAAATAAAATTTGTGTCATATATACCATAAGTTTGCATGTCACATGTGCACAATTTGCATAACAAATAAATTGAGTTTCTAGAGAAATCCTAACATTTCATATGTCATTTCAAGATGTACATTTACATATTGAAATTGTTAATCATGAGTGAGGATTCTCACCTTGCGTTGAAAAATAGAAATAGATGACATAGGATGAAATGGATATGGAAGCTAACACAACCCGATCGAATCAAACAGATCGAGTCACTAACTAGAATCAAAACTCCTCCACGACAAATGACGACAATCAACCGAAGCTCAAACCAAAATTCAAAATCAACACTCTTATTATTATATATATATATATATTCACATGAAGAAAAATATATATACATTGTATTTATAATTTAAACGAAAATATATCTCCAACTAGCCACACTCGGATTTGAACACCCAAACTCACACTCATTATCTCCATGCATTATCACTTCACTACGCACATCATTTATTTTCAAACTGAACACAAACATAAACATAAACAAACACATACAACAACAACACAATCCACACACACGCATAAACACAAACAGAGGTTGAGCTCAGGGGTTCGATGGAGGTGGGATCAAAGGTTAGGGCCTTAACCGTCGGCGTAGGGGGCATTGGCCGATGGGACCGCGAGTTATGTTTTTTCCATCAAAAACCAATTGGATTTGAGCTCAATGAGATGGACATGGAAGGGCATGCCAGCAATGGATGGACGAAGTGTTGTCTGGTGGCACTCCTAAGCTGGACGTGTAGCTAGTAGTGGACTAGCACATTGGGGTTAGAAACTTTTAGGGTGTGGTTTTTCACAGGCTAGGATTATGGAGGAGATGGAGGCAGCCGAGGTGGAGCATGGCCAGGCATGGTAGTCCATGGTGGTGACGATGAAGTGGCAGGCACGCGTAGGCCTAGGAGGTGGCAAAGTGGATATACGGGATGGAGATGAGTGTAAGTAAAGATACGGTTTTGCAAAAGATATTAGATCTGGTTATTTGCAAAATAAGGCATGAGTTATTTTTTGTGATTTGATCTTGTAATAACCACAAGATTCGAGTATTGAATAATTAATTTTTCCATAAGAATTTAAAAAAAATTATAACAAACAAAAAACCATAAGATAACGTTTATTTGTAGCATTTTATACAACTTTTTATAACATGAAATTGTAGCATTTGTAAAAAATGGTACCTAATTTCCATTTCCTAAGGGGCGGACAAGTGTACTACCACTTGTCTCCATGCATGCCTCTTTGCATAAGAAGGAGGCAAGTGTCCCCTTAGGTTTAAGCATTACGTGCACCTTTAAATCCGATATTAATCATGCATTCCTCGCCATTTCCATTCACTCCATTTCTTCTCCACTTCTCTACCTTCCTTCCTCCATTTCCCACTTCATTCCATCCTCTTCCATTCGACCTCCACCTTCCCTAAGTGTTCCACCACTCCTATAACACTTCCACTACCTCCACTCCATCAAAAACCCATCCCCAAGCCTCACACCCCTATGGCCAAGTGCCTCACCCACCACCACCAACCTCCCAAGCAACACCACCCTCGACCTAAACCTCACCACCCACATCTCTTAGCTTCACCACCCTATAACACCACCATGTACACACCCAAAAATCCCACATACGGGCCCAAAAAGCAACACACCCGCCCCCGCCCATCACATACCAGCGCCTACTCCCCTGAAACGACCCAAACTTCCCCGGTCTCCGAAGAGAAGAGAAAGAACGAATTGTTTTGAGAACACGACAAAATAGAACGTAGACGAGAGAACATTTCATTGTCTATTACAATAATTCCATCAGATTACAAGAATATACAGAGTATAAATGAATAAATATCACACAGAAATATCAGAGATTTAAATTACATTTAAATACATCACAGCGGAAATAATACAAAACACAACTAGAAGTAGATATACGGATACAAAGCTTTCCGGATATCGTTCCAGCTGTAAATGTGACGGCAAGGAATTTCGCTCGGTCCGAACCAGTCGCTAAACCGACCCAGACCGTTCGAAACGCCCTATCGTTTGAGAACACGACAAAACAGAACGCATACCGAAGAACATTTCACTGTATATTACAACAATGCATCAGATTACAAGAATATACAGAGTATAAATGAATATTACACCGAAATATCAGAGATTTAAATTACATTTAGATACATTGCAGCGGAAAATAATACAATACACAACTAGAAGAGATATACGGATACAAAGCTTTCCGGATATCATTCCAGCTGTAAACCAGGATCCTGTGAATATAAATCTGCAAAACCAAAACTACTAGCTGCCCGTGTCAAAATAGGGGCACCCAGAGTTTAGGTTAAAACAATAAACTCCAGGTCAGTCATGTGACTGGTGTGAGAACTAAAACAGTTATTAATCTTTATTTTAAAGTTAGGTAAATCAAGGGACCACGCCGTATAACACGGAACGGGTTTCCTCCCAAGAATACCAGTGCATAAAACAAACAGCGCAATGCTAAATAAAGAAAAATGAAGCTGTTATAAGACCCAGGTCCCATCACACAATGCAACGCAGCCGAGGATAGGGTTTTCCCTTATAACAGCCAAAGAATGCTTGATACGGTTAAAACAAATCGTTTGATACTATTATAAGTGCATAGTGTATAAAACAACTTCAAATCATAAGTATCAATCATAGGCGGCATGAGCGCCCCATCCCACTATGTCGCCATACTAGGCTCTACAAATAAAACCGCAAATGTCACGTATTTGGAAATTGGATTTCCATCTATGAACCGAGGCAAAAGATAGTCCTCAACCGATTCGAGACTGTCTAGCCCGAGCCTCAGGACCCAGACTCAGGTGGGCCCTTGGAGCGACAGGGCCGGTCCACCGATGTGGATTAAAATGCCTGAACACTACGTTTCCCCACCCTATGGGGTGTAAATGAGCCAACTAAATGACTCCATCGGTTCGAGAACGACCGATCAATCCGAGGCGCCTCGCAACAGCAACAACCACATAAGTCAAACTCGTCAGGGCGTGTAAAACCACTGACGCCACTTTTAGCTAGAAAGAAACGCAAGTCCTCCCTGAGGTCCGTCTCCCGTTTTTGGTTCATACCGGGTGTGAAACACGCGAGGTAAACGTTACACAAAGCTACGCCACAAAGGCCGTGCTTTGATCATCACCACAAGACTTTGCTTTTCAACAGAAGCCTCGATCAATTGCCACTTAGGCATGCCACACAGGCAATTCACTCCATGCGTTTGATATCCATCAATATATAACCCCTGAGCTCGTACGTCTCAGAGAAGGGCGTTAAGCAAGAGAATAAATTCTCCGCCGCCAAACAGATATATATTTAATAGAAATCAATCACACAGACTAAAATCCAATGTCAGACACACAGTCCATTTACAAGTCCGTTCTGGGTCTGAACGAAACCGGAGGCACCTAGTACCCCGCATATCCATCGATCTCCAAGTACGTCTGGACGATCACCAACTGTTTCCATCTTCTTGGGTGTACAGCCCAATCAAGATCATCAGTAATCACCCAAAACGACGTGAAGACTTCCGGTCTTCGACCACCGTCTTCATCTTCGACTTATCGTCGTATCAGTTATTCAGAATGGGATAAACCCGGTCTTCCCGAATAACTCGCGTATATTTTAAATAAGTGTTACACAAACACAACATACGCCTCATTCCAATCCATCAGTCACTAACCGTAAATTAATCAAGAGAATAATTCCCCAAATATTAACCCCGAAGGCCGAAACCAACATCAGATCAATATCCAGAAAACCATTCTACTTAGCTAACCGACAGTTAGTTTCTAATTTCACATTCATAGGGAAAGGTTCCCATTAATTTTATCAAAGATAAATTCTTGAATTTATTCTTTAATCAACTTTTGAATATCAATTCAAACTAGTCGGGATTAGCGAACCTTACCGAAGTAATCATTTGTTATAATTTCCCAATCCCAACCTATTCATCCCATGAAGTAAAACTGTGAATACTTCATATCTAACACCACAGTGTTATCGGTAAATTCAATTACCATTTCACGTTCAAATCTAATTAAAGATTTAACTATCGCCTGGAGCAAAACTGGTGATACTCCATTTTCGATCATTTCAATCTAATTAAAGATTCATTAAAACTCCACTTAGTTTTAATCTTCGACCGGGTTAAAGAATCCGTGTCATTTAAAAACACAGTTCACGATAAACCCAAAATCACATTCATTAATTATCAGGTTAAAGAACGAGTGTTGTTTAAAACACTGTTCACGATAAACCCAAAAATCAATATCAATTTAATTCCAATTAAATATTATTTAATTGGTACACTTCATTAAATCTAAATAAAAAGATTTAATCTTTTCTCAACTGGGTTCAAGAACAGTGTTAGTGAAGACACCATTCACGACAAACCCAAATCACATTTGATATTCAATATAAGGCTCTGAATAGAAAATATATCGGCTTATATTCAATATCAAATTCTACGATTAACAAATGTCGTATTGGAAATAACGATATATATATATATCTTTCAAATTTCCATAACAACATTTGTATAATCACGAAATCCAACATCGAAATATTCCGAAGACAATTTCGATTCAAATCCATTCCAATGCAATCATTGGAAATTTTGGTTATTTTCAAAACCATTTCAAATTCAATTTATTTATTTAAAAATAAATAGAATTATAATTCTAGTTCAAAACTAGTTCATTTCGATAAAAATCTATTTTTATCTTTTCAAATATGGAGTTTTTCATCCCAATTCTTTCTAAATCATTTCTTATGATTTTACACAAATTATTACTATTTTTAATAATTTTATCAAGGCCCGTACAGTCGATTTCCAACAATGGCCATCGAACTGCACTTACAGCGACCTTTTTCGAATTTGATTTGGACGTATCTCCAAATCCAACCGTTAGATTTCTAATTTCTAATATTCTTTAGAAAGCTCTTTTCGATACGAACCCAACGGTTCCGGTTTTAGGAGAATCCGACGGTCGGATCTCCCGAAATGTCCGTTTGAAATAAATGGTCGAAATTCACGAACTGCCGCGGCGCGGCGCGTTCTATTCAGGCCATTATATTATATATATAATATATATAATATATACTTCGTCGATTTCTATTTAAAACGAATTATATAAATAGTTTTAAAATTCGTTTCAAAAGCAATTTCAACTTTCATTTCAATTCAAATCAAAATTGAATTCTTCTTTATAAATTCGTTTTAAAATTCATTTCTATTCAATTCAAATTTCAATTCAATTTGAATTCATTTCAATTCGCTTTCAATTCAATTTGAATTCGTTTTCAATTCATTTCGAAATCGTTTTCAATTCATTTCATTTCGAAATCGTTTTCAATTCAATTCATTTCGAAATCGTTTTCAATTCAATTCATTTCGAAATCGTTTTCAATTCAATTCATTTCGAAATCGTTTTCAATTCAATTCATTTCGAAATCGTTATATATTCAGTTCATTTCGAAATCGTTATATATTCAATTCATTTCGATATCGTTTTCAATTCATTTCATTTCGAAATCGTTTTCAATTCAATTCATTTCGAAATCGTTTTCAATTTAATTCATTTCGAAATCGTTTTCAATTCAATTCATTTCGAAATCGTTTTCAATTCAATTCATTTCGAAATCGTTTTCAATTCAATTCATTTCGAAATCGTTTTCAATTCAATTCATTTCGAAATGAATAAAATCGATATAAATATCGTTTACGTCAAAATGGCGTCAATCTAATCAACACGGCTTCATAAATTTCTATTTTCAAATATTCTATTTCAAATATTTCTTTTTCAAAATAGTTGTTATTATCAAAATATTTCGTTCAACACATGACCAATCTCAATAGATGAGTACTGTCAACACATGAACCTTTATTTTATATTGATAAAGATGTAAATTTTATTACTAAAATATTTCGTTCAACACATGACCAATCTCAATGGATGAGTACTGTCAACACATGAACTTTTATTTTATAGTGATAAAGATATAAATTTTATTACTAAAATATTTCGTTCAACACATGACCAATCTCAATGGATGAGTACTGTCAACACATGAACCTTTATTTTATAATATTCTTTATTTTTCAAATTGGAATGAGGCCCAATCAATTACCATATAATGTTAATTATATGGATTTTCATACAACACATATATATAATAGCATTGAAAAATAATCAACCATCAACCAAAGTGCACTACACTGTATAAGCATCAAATATAGATATCTAACGCTTATAACAGCCTGTCAATCAATCGATCGACATATTTAGTCTATCAGGATGAGTGAACTTCAAATTTCATCCCAACACCCGTGTGGGGTTTCAAATCAACAAACACAGATTTTAATTGTGCAGTTGGGCGATGTGTAAAATTTATCGACCCAATCAATGTCATTCAAATAGGTGTACATAAACAAACCGTCCGGTTTGTAAATGAATATTTATTTATTCACATTCACTATATTCATATTCACGTTAAAAATTATATTTTTAACGATAAAACATTTTATTTTAACATATGAATTTCTATTCAGTTCATTCTTTAAATAAAATGATATTTCTATTTTTCTAACTTATTTTAGAAAATTTCGGCGGCATAACGGCACGATACTAGCAACGGGACGAGGCCTAGCCTTATCCCCGGTCTAGTGAAGGCCCACGCCATTCACACATCAATCAAATCAATTTCATTTCACCAAAAAATTTCCATTCAATCAAATATTCTAACTAACTACTCAACCAAACAATTTAACAAACAAGCCATCCATGGTCTGTGGATGACGGGTGTCGGGTGCTACTAAACACCGTCTACATCCTAGTATATATATATAACTAGAAAAAGAATTTTGAGTGAGAAGTTCTCACCGATAGCTATCCAATCATCTAGACTCTTCATTTAGAGAAATCTTCAACGTCATCGCATCTTCGTTGCCCGCTTTCACTACCTATGTAAAAATCGAATTTTTACTTCGCTATCCAATATATAAAAATCGAATTTTGACTTCGTTATTCAATATATAAAAATCGAATTTTGACTTCGTTATTCAATATATAAAAATCGAATTTTGACTTCGTTATTCAATATATAAAAATCAAATTTTGACTTCATTATTCAATATATAAAAATCGAATTTTGACTTCGTTATTCAATATATAAAAATCGAATTTTGACTTCGTTATTCAATATATAAAAATCGAATTTTGACTTCGTTATTCAATATATAAAAATCGAATTTTGACTTCGTTATTCAATATATAAAAATCGAATTTTGACTTCGTTATTCAATATATAAAAATCGAATTTTGACTTCGTTATTCAATATATAAAAATCGAATTTTGACTTCGTTATTCAATATATAAAAATCGAATTTTGACTTCGTTATTCAATATATAAAAATCACATTTTTAATTTCTCTATTGTATAAAAATCATACTTTTATCAACGCTATATATTTCAAAAATCATGTTTCTAATTCAAAACTATATATATAAAAATCATATTTTTATATTGTTATTTCTATTTTAAAACAAAGCAAATTTTCTATATTTTTCAAACAAAGTAAATTTTGTTTTGAAAGCAAAGCAAATTTTGTTAAAAAAAAAACATACGCTATTTTATTTTCAAAAACATATGCTATTTTATTTTCAAAAACATATTTAAAAACAATGTTAATTTTCTTTTATTTAAAAACTCTGTATATGTTAAATAAAAGAATCAGTAAAATTAAATAAAGAAATAAACCTTTCACTGTTAATTACTCCAGCACCGTCGAACAGAGCTCCCGACCTAGGGTTAAACTTTGCGCCTCCTACAGTGACTTCAACGACGATCTGGGTCTTCCACGACGTCCGGCTACGAGCAGCGCCCCTCCTCCTTCTTGTCCCATGCAACTCGGCGGCCTGGTCTTCTCGGAATTTGAGCTCGAACATGGCGACTTCTGTACGGAAATTCGAGTTCATAACTTCGCCAGAGATGATGAGGTTTGGATGGATTTAACGATCTCTCGAGCCTCTTTGGATTTCCTTTAATTAGTTGTTGAAATGGATTAGTGATTCAAAGTTAAAGGAGAGGGAAGGTTCGAACGACTATCGTCGTTCATCGAGGAAAGAGGCGGAAAAGGGAGGGTTGACTGAGAAAATTAATTATGAGGGCTTTGACCCACTTTTCTGACCAATGGAGTATTTATATTTTTTTATTTATTTATTCGTAGAACCCTTGTTTATCCTCATGAACTCTAAATCGAACCCAAAGACTGTTGCCTCTAGCCAAATACCCCCATTTTGAACACAATGGGATATGTATCGTGGGCCAATTCGGCTGTTACAATCAGTTTCCGTTAAATTTACATTTAAATTACTATATTGAATTTTAAACGTACATTTCAAATTACCGGGGTCACATACCAACTAGAAAAATTCCAGAAAAATATTTTCTAGCTTCGTATTGACGATACGGTCCTAACAAAACTAGTTTCGTCGAATTCTGAGACCGTTGGAAAAATGGCCATTTTCCAGTCGATTAAAATCAACTGAAACTGGTCAAACGCGTTTTCCTCTGCCACGCTCACATATTGATTCGAAAAATTATGAAATTTGAAACCTAGCAATAACTTTACATCCCGGACCCAACAAAACTGGTTTCATCGAAATCCGAGGTTGTTTGCAAAATGTCCATTTTTAAGGGCCTGAATTCCATAGCGACTATTCAGAATTTTCAACTGGACATATCTTTTGATTCCCGCTACGAACTTTTGATTTTTCGGATTCGTTGGAAAAATATTCACTATTAGATTCCATTATTTTTGGTTTCACTAAAATCCGGATTGTTTTGCACCCGGTACATTCAATTGAAGTTTGAAATCGAATTATCGAACTACCGCGCCATTTTCAATTCCTTTTATAATTATATATAAATATTTATATTCTAACGACGACGCGTATAATATATACGTTCGAATTCTATTCAAAATAAATTTCTCGATGATATTATTTAAAATAATCCATTTTAAATATTCTAAATTCGCTAAAATAGCCAAAATAAAAATTTTAAACTGGCCCAGATTTTCCGGGTTATTACAATCTCCCCCACTTAAAACTTTTCGTCCCCGAAAAGGAACAAAGTCGAAAGTGGTTTGATTATTCAACTCTACGTTCGATCTGGCTTTCATTCTCCAATTCTTTAGTTTCTGAGAATTTTCAAAATTTCAAAAATTTGGCTAACACCCTAAATTTTTGAAAAATTTCGCCATAACCTCCCCTGCACCGGGAGCATCGGGGAATTTCAAATAGCTTCCCCGGTCCTTCAGATCTCAAAAAGAAAAAGAAAAAGCCAAGCGGCTAGCCAATAGGCTCACAAAATCATCATCACCCAAACAAAACAGGAAATTATGTAGTAAACATGTACCTATTTGTCGGGCAAACAAATTTTATTCTTCGGCTCTAGCCTCTTTGCTATGACCTGTTCAAAATAAGTATATGTATATGCAAGCAAATGCGACCAATTTCAATACAATTCATTATTCGATCAAATTAGGCATAATGGTTCAAAATTAGCAAACAAATGAACAAACAACACAAACATCAATCAATTAGTGAATTAGAGTTTCGAATTCATAATTTTGATACATATACAAAAATCAGATTTTTGGTGCCAAATCACAACAATAGATCCTATATAGTTTTTGGTTCTCACACCAGTCAATAGGAAATATATAGAAAGCCCACTTTCGTCACTCGAACATAAATTCTAATGATGGAGCTCCACCATCAAAATCATCTCCGGGCGATTAGAGTGTAATTCTATATCTATCCAGTATATTAAAATTTCTAATACACGCGGATCAGACGTATACGCAAAATCTATATATACTGGATTGTCCACATCAGTATAAATATATAATCAAATACGAATAATTGATTTAGATTTTCAAAACAAAATTTGTTTTCACGTTAAAAATATACTCTTCACACTCGTTCTAGGATACTACTGATCCCATCTCTAGCGAGTCATTCTCATTGGATATTACTAACCCAATATCTGATGAATTCTTTCGTATAGTTCTAATGTGCCTTGTTCTCTAGCTTTGTAAACCAAAGCTCTGATACCAACTGTGACGGCAAGGAATTTCGCTCGGTCCGAACCAGTCGCTAAACCGACCCAGACCGTTCGAAACGCCCTATCGTTTGAGAACACGACAAAACAGAACGCATACCGAAGAACATTTCACTGTATATTACAACAATGCATCAGATTACAAGAATATACAGAGTATAAATGAATATTACACAGAAATATCAGAGATTTAAATTACATTTAGATACATAGCAGCGGAAAATAATACAATACACAACTAGAAGAGATATACGGATACAAAGCTTTCCGGATATCATTCCAGCTGTAAACCAGGATCCTGTGAATATAAATCTGCAAAACCAAAACTACTAGCTGCCCGTGTCAAAATAGGGGCACCCAGAGTTTAGGTTAAAACAATAAACTCCAGGTCAGTCATGTGACTGGTGTGAGAACTAAAACAGTTATTAATCTTTATTTTAAAGTTAGGTAAATCAAGGGACCACGCCGTATAACACGGAACGGGTTTCCTCCCAAGAATACCAGTGCATAAAACAAACAGCGCAATGCTAAATAAAGAAAAATGAAGCTGTTATAAGACCCAGGTCCCATCACACAATGCAACGCAGCCGAGGATAGGGTTTTCCCTTATAACAGCCAAAGAATGCTTGATACGGTTAAAACAAATCATTTGATACTATTATAAGTGCATAGTGTATAAAACAACTTCAAATCATAAGTATCAATCATAGGCGGCATGAGCGCCCCATCCCACTATGTCGCCATACTAGGCTCTACAAATAAAACCGCAAATGTCACGTATTTGGAAATTGGATTTCCATCTATGAACCGAGGCAAAAGATAGTCCTCAACCGATTCGAGACTGTCTAGCCCGAGCCTCAGGACCCAGACTCAGGTGGGCCCTTGGAGCGACAGGGCCGGTCCACCGATGTGGATTAAAATGCCTGAACACTACGTTTCCCCACCCTATGGGGTGTAAATGAGCCAACTAAATGACTCCATCGGTTCGAGAACGACCGATCAATCCGAGGCGCCTCGCAACAGCAACAACCACATAAGTCAAACTCGTCAGGGCGTGTAAAACCACTGACGCCACTTTTAGCTAGAAAGAAACGCAAGTCCTCCCTGAGGTCCGTCTCCCGTTTTTGGTTCATACCGGGTGTGAAACACGCGAGGTAAACGTTACACAAAGCTACGCCACAAAGGCCGTGCTTTGATCATCACCACAAGACTTTGCTTTTCAACAGAAGCCTCGATCAATTGCCACTTAGGCATGCCACACAGGCAATTCACTCCATGCGTTTGATATCCATCAATATATAACCCCTGAGCTCGTACGTCTCAGAGAAGGGCGTTAAGCAAGAGAATAAATTCTCCGCCGCCAAACAGATATATATTTAATAGAAATCAATCACACAGACTAAAATCCAATGTCAGACACACAGTCCATTTACAAGTCCGTTCTGGGTCTGAACGAAACCGGAGGCACCTAGTACCCCGCATATCCATCGATCTCCAAGTACGTCTGGACGATCACCAACTGTTTCCATCTTCTTGGGTGTACAGCCCAATCAAGATCATCAGTAATCACCCAAAACGACGTGAAGACTTCCGGTCTTCGACCACCGTCTTCATCTTCGACTTATCGTCGTATCAGTTATTCAGAATGGGATAAACCCGGTCTTCCCGAATAACTCGCGTATATTTTAAATAAGTGTTACACAAACACAACATACGCCTCATTCCAATCCATCAGTCACTAACCGTAAATTAATCAAGAGAATAATTCCCCAAATATTAACCCCGAAGGCCGAAACCAACATCAGATCAATATCCAGAAAACCATTCTACTTAGCTAACCGACAGTTAGTTTCTAATTTCACATTCATAGGGAAAGGTTCCCATTAATTTTATCAAAGATAAATTCTTGAATTTATTCTTTAATCAACTTTTGAATATCAATTCAAACTAGTCGGGATTAGCGAACCTTACCGAAGTAATCATTTGTTATAATTTCCCAATCCCAACCTATTCATCCCATGAAGTAAAACTGTGAATACTTCATATCTAACACCACAGTGTTATCGGTAAATTCAATTACCATTTCACGTTCAAATCTAATTAAAGATTTAACTATCGCCTGGAGCAAAACTGGTGATACTCCATTTTCGATCATTTCAATCTAATTAAAGATTCATTAAAACTCCACTTAGTTTTAATCTTCGACCGGGTTAAAGAATCCGTGTCATTTAAAAACACAGTTCACGATAAACCCAAAATCACATTCATTAATTATCAGGTTAAAGAACGAGTGTTGTTTAAAACACTGTTCACGATAAACCCAAAAATCAATATCAATTTAATTCCAATTAAATATTATTTAATTGGTACACTTCATTAAATCTAAATATTAAGATTTAATCTTTTCTCAACTGGGTTCAAGAACAGTGTTAGTGAAGACACCATTCACGACAAACCCAAATCACATTTGATATTCAATATAAGGCTCTGAATAGAAAATATATCGGCTTATATTCAATATCAAATTCTACGATTAACAAATGTCGTATTGGAAATAACGATATATATATATCTTTCAAATTTCCATAACAACATTTGTATAATCACGAAATCCAACATCGAAATATTCCGAAGACAATTTCGATTCAAATCCATTCCAATGCAATCATTGGAAATTTTGGTTATTTTCAAAACCATTTCAAATTCAATTTATTTATTTAAAAATAAATAGAATTATAATTCTAGTTCAAAACTAGTTCATTTCGATAAAAATCTATTTTTATCTTTTCAAATATGGAGTTTTTCATCCCAATTCTTTCTAAATCATTTCTTATGATTTTACACAAATTATTACTATTTTTAATAATTTTATCAAGGCCCGTACAGTCGATTTCCAACAATGGCCATCGAATTGCACTTACAGCGACCTTTTTCGAATTTGATTTGGACGTATCTCCAAATCCAACCGTTAGATTTCTAATTTCTAATATTCTTTAGAAAGCTCTTTTCGATACGAACCCAACGGTTCCGGTTTTAGGAGAATCCGACGGTCGGATCTCCCGAAATGTCCGTTTGAAATAAATGGTCGAAATTCATGAACTGCCGCGGCGCGGCGCGTTCTATTCAGGCCATTATATTATATATATATATATAATATATATAATATATACTTCGTCGATTTCTATTTAAAACGAATTATATAAATAGTTTTAAAATTCGTTTCAAAAGCAATTTCAACTTTCATTTCAATTCAAATCAAAATTGAATTCTTCTTTATAAATTCGTTTTAAAATTCATTTCTATTCAATTCAAATTTCAATTCAATTTGAATTCATTTCAATTCGCTTTCAATTCAATTTGAATTCGTTTTCAATTCATTTCGAAATCGTTTTCAATTCATTTCATTTCGAAATCGTTTTCAATTCAATTCATTTCGAAATCGTTTTCAATTCAATTCATTTCGAAATCGTTTTCAATTCAATTCATTTCGAAATCGTTTTCAATTTAATTCATTTCGAAATCGTTATATATTCAGTTCATTTCGAAATCGTTATATATTCAATTCATTTCGAAATCGTTTTCAATTCATTTCATTTCGAAATCGTTTTCAATTCAATTCATTTCGAAATCGTTTTCAATTTAATTCATTTCGAAATCGTTTTAAATTCATTTCGAAATCGTTTTCAATTCAATTCATTTCGAAATCGTTTTCAATTCAATTCATTTCGAAATGAATAAAATCGATATAAATATCGTTTACGTCAAAATGGCGTCAATCTAATCAACACGGCTTCATAAATTTCTATTTTCAAATATTCTATTTCAAATATTTCTTTTTCAAAATAGTTGTTATTATCAAAATATTTCGTTCAACACATGACCAATCTCAATAGATGAGTACTGTCAACGCATGAACCTTTATTTTATATTGATAAAGATGTAAATTTTATTACTAAAATATTTCGTTCAACACATGACCAATCTCAATGGATGAGTACTGTCAACACATGAACTTTTATTTTATAGTGATAAAGATATAAATTTTATTACTAAAATATTTCGTTCAACACATGACCAATCTCAATGGATGAGTACTGTCAACACATGAACCTTTATTTTATAATATTCTTTATTTTTCAAATTGGAATGAGGCCCAATCAATTACCATATAATGTTAATTATATGGATTTTCATACAACACATATATATAATAGCATTGAAAAATAATCAACCATCAACCAAAGTGCACTACACTGTATAAGCATCAAATATAGATATCTAATGCTTATAACAGCCTGTCAATCAATCGATCGACATATTTAGTCTATCAGGATGAGTGAACTTCAAATTTCATCCCAACACCCGTGTGGGGTTTCAAATCAACAAACACAGATTTTAATTGTGCAGTTGGGGGTTGTGTAAAATTTATCGACCCAATCAATGTCATTCAAATAGGTGTACATAAACAAACCGTCCGGTTTGTAAATGAATATTTATTTATTCACATTCACTATATTCATATTCACGTTAAAAATTATATTTTTAACGATAAAACATTTTATTTTAACATATGAATTTCTATTCAGTTCATTCTTTAAATAAAATGATATTTCTATTTTTCTAACTTATTTTAGAAAATTTCGGCGGCATAACGGCACGATACTAGCAACGGGACGAGGCCTAGCCTTATCCCCGGTCTAGTGAAGGCCCACGCCATTCACACATCAATCAAATCAATTTCATTTCACCAAACAATTTCCATTCAATCAAATATTCTAACTAACTACTCAACCAAACAATTTAACAAACAAGCCATCCATGGTCTGTGGATGACGGGTGTCGGGTGCTACTAAACACCGTCTACATCCTAGTATATATATATATAACTAGAAAAAGAATTTTGAGTGAGAAGTTCTCACCGATAGCTATCCAATCATCTAGACTCTTCATTTAGAGAAATCTTCAACGTCATCGCATCTTCGTTGCCCGCTTTCACTACCTATGTAAAAATCGAATTTTTACTTCGCTATCCAATATATAAAAATCGAATTTTGACTTCGTTATTCAATATATAAAAATCGAATTTTGACTTCGTTATTCAATATATAAAAATCGAATTTTGACTTCGTTATTCAATATATAAAAATCGAATTTTGACTTCGTTATTCAATATATAAAAATCGAATTTTGACTTCGTTATTCAATATATAAAAATCGAATTTTGACTTCGTTATTCAATATCTAAAAATCGAATTTTGACTTCGTTATTCAATATATAAAAATCGAATTTTGACTTCGTTATTCAATATATAAAAATCGAATTTTGACTTCGTTATTCAATATATAAAAATCGAATTTTGACTTCGTTATTCAATATATAAAAATCGAATTTTGACTTCGTTATTCAATATATAAAAACCGAATTTTGACTTCGTTATTCAATATATAAAAATCGAATTTTGACTTCGTTATTCAATATATAAAAATCGAATTTTGACTTCGTTATTCAATATATAAAAATCACATTTTTAATTTCTCTATTGTATAAAAATCATACTTTTATCAACGCTATATATTTCAAAAATCATGTTTCTAATTCAAAACTATATATATAAAAATCATATTTTTATATTGTTATTTCTATTTTAAAACAAAGCAAATTTTCTATATTTTTCAAACAAAGTAAATTTTGTTTTGAAAGCAAAGCAAATTTTGTTAAAAAAAAACATACGCTATTTTATTTTCAAAAACATATGCTATTTTATTTTCAAAAACATATTTAAAAACAATGTTAATTTTCTTTTATTTAAAAACTCTGTATATGTTAAATAAAAGAATCAGTAAAATTAAATAAAGAAATAAACCTTTCACTGTTAATTACTCCAGCACCGTCGAACAGAGCTCCCGACCTAGGGTTAAACTTTGCGCCTCCTACAGTGACTTCAACGACGATCTGGGTCTTCCACGACGTCCGGCTACGAGCAGCGCCCCTCCTCCTTCTTGTCCCATGCAACTCGGCGGCCTGGTCTTCTCGGAATTTGAGCTCGAACATGGCGACTTCTGTACGGAAATTCGAGTTCATAACTTCGCCAGAGATGATGAGGTTTGGATGGATTTAACGATCTCTCGAGCCTCTTTGGATTTCCTTTAATTAGTTGTTGAAATGGATTAGTGATTCAAAGTTAAAGGAGAGGGAAGGTTCGAACGACTATCGTCGTTCATCGAGGAAAGAGGCGGAAAAGGGAGGGTTGACTGAGAAAATTAATTATGAGGGCTTTGACCCACTTTTCTGACCAATGGAGTATTTATATTTTTTTATTTATTTATTCGTAGAACCCTTGTTTATCCTCATGAACTCTAAATCGAACCCAAAGACTGTTGCCTCTAGCCAAATACCCCCATTTTGAACACAATGGGATATGTATCGTGGGCCAATTCGGCTGTTACAATCAGTTTCCGTTAAATTTACATTTAAATTACTATATTGAATTTTAAACGTACATTTCAAATTACCGGGGTCACATACCAACTAGAAAAATTCCAGAAAAATATTTTCTAGCTTCGTATTGACGATACGGTCCTAACAAAACTAGTTTCGTCGAATTCTGAGACCGTTGGAAAAATGGCCATTTTCCAGTCGATTAAAATCAACTGAAACTGGTCAAACGCGTTTTCCTCTGCCACGCTCACATATTGATTCGAAAAATTATGAAATTTGAAACCTAGCAATAACTTTACATCCCGGACCCAACAAAACTGGTTTCATCGAAATCCGAGGTTGTTTGCAAAATGTCCATTTTTAAGGGCCTGAATTCCATAGCGACTATTCAGAATTTTCAACTGGACATATCTTTTGATTCCCGCTACGAACTTTTGATTTTTCGGATTCGTTGGAAAAATATTCACTATTAGATTCCATTATTTTTGGTTTCACTAAAATCCGGATTGTTTTGCACCCGGTACATTCAATTGAAGTTTGAAATCGAATTATCGAACTACCGCGCCATTTTCAATTCCTTTTATAATTATATATAAATATTTATATTCTAACGACGACGCGTATAATATATACGTTCGAATTCTATTCAAAATAAATTTCTCGGTGATATTATTTAAAATAATCCATTTTAAATATTCTAAATTCGCTAAAATAGCCAAAATAAAATTTTTAAACTGGCCCAGATTTTCCGGTTTATTACAATAAACCAGGATCCTGTGAATATAAATCTGCAAAACCAAAACTACTAGCTGCCCGTGTCGAAATACGGGCACCCAGAGTTTAGGTTAAAACAATAAACTCCAGGTCAGTCATGGGACTGGTGTGAGAACTAAAACAGTTATTTAAAACTTTACTTTAAATCAGATATATCAAGGGACCACGCCGTATAACACGGTACGGGTTTTCTCCCAAGAATACCAGTGCATATAACAAAACAACGCAATGCTTTTTGGAAAAATGAAGCTATTATAAGACCCAGGTCCTATCACATAATGCAACGCAAGACGGGGGAAAGAGTTTTCCCTTATAATAGCCAAACATGCATAATACGTTTAAAACAAATCATTTGGTACTATAATAAGTGCATAGTGCATAAACAATTTCAAATCATAAGTATCAATCATAGACGGCATGGGTACCATATATCATGTCGCCATACTAGGCTCTACAATTAAAATCGCAAATGTCACGTATTTGGAAATTGGATTTCCATCTATGAACCGAGGCAAAAGATAGTCCTCAACCGATTCGAGACAATCTAGCCCATGTCTTAGGATCAGAGCTCGAGTGACCCTTGGATCGTCAGGGACGGTCCACCGATGTGGATTAAAATTCCTGAACACTGCGTTTCCCCGCCCTTCGGGGCGTAAGTGAGCCAATAAATGACTCCATCGGACCCGAATCGTCCGATCAAACTGAGGCGCCTCGCAACAGCAACAACCACATAAGTCAAACTCGTCAGGGCGTGTAAAACCACTGACTCCACTTTTTAGCTAGAAGGAAACGCATGCCCTCCCTGAGGTCCGTCTCCCGTTTTTGATTCATACCGGGTGTGAAACTCGCGAAGTAAACGTTACACAAAGCTACGCCACAAAGGCCGTGCTTCGATCATCAACCACAAGTCTTTGCTTTTCAACAGAAGCCTTGATCATTCGCTACTTAGGCATGCCACACAGGCAATTCACTCTATGCGTTTGATATCCATCAGTATATAACCCCTGAGCTCGTACGTCTCAGAGAAGGGCGTTAAGCAAGAGAATAAATTCTTTGCCGCCAAACAGATATATATTTAATAGAAATCAATCACACAGACTAAAATCCAATGTCAGACACACAGTCCATTTTGCAAGTCCGTTCTGGGTCTGAACGAAACCGGGGGCACCTAGTACCCCGCATATCCATCGATCTCCAAGTACGTCTGGACGATCACCAACTGTTTCCATCTTCTTGGGTGTACATCCCAATCAAGATCATCAGTAATCACCCAAACGACGTGAAGACCTCCGATCTTCGACCACCGTCTTCATCTTCGACTTATCGTCGTATCAGTTATTCAGAATGGGATAAACCCGATCTTTCCGAATAACTCGCGTATATTATAAACAAGTGTTACACAAACACAACATACGCCTCATTCCAATTCATCAGTCACTAACCGTAAATTAATCAAGAGAATAATCCCCCAAATATTAACCCCGAAGGCCGAAACCAACATCAGATCAATACCCAGGAAATCACTCTACTTAGCTAACCGATAGTTAGTTTCTAAATTTCACATTCATGGGGAAAGGTTCCCATTAATTTTATCAAAGATAAATTCCTTGAATTTATTCTTTAATCTTCTTTTGAATATCAATTCAAACTAGTCGGGATTAGCGAACCTTACCGAAGTAATCATTTGTTTTTAATTCCCAATCCCAACCTATTCATCCCATGAAGTAAAACGGGTCTAACTTCATATCTGACACCACAGTGTTATCGGTAAATTTAATTACCATTTCATGTTTAAATCTAATTAAAGATTTAACTATCGCCTGGAGCAAAATTGGTGATACTCCATTCTCGATCATTCCAATCTAATTAAAGATTCATTAAAACTCCACTTAGTTTTAATCTGTGACTGGGTTAAAGAATCAGTGTCATTTAAAACACGGTTCACTATAAACCCAAAATCACATCACATTTCAATCAGTCCCTAACCGTAAATTAGCAAGTAAGCAATTCCCTAAGTATTAACCCCGAAGGCCGAAATCAACATCAGATCAATACCTCTGAAACCATTCAACTTAACTAATCCCCTGTTAGTTTCTGATTTTCTTATCTCCTTTGGGTCTAAGAACAGTACTATTGAAGATACCGTTCACGACAACCCAAAATCACATTTCATATTAATTATCGGATTAAAGAACAAGTGTTATATAAAACACTGTTCACGATAAACCCAAAAATCAATACCAATTCAATTCCAATTAAATATTATTTAATTGGTACAATTCATTAAATCTAAATAAAAAGATTTAATCTTTTCTCAACTGGGTTCAAGAACGGTGTTAATAAAGACACCATTCACGACAAACCCAAATCACATTTGATATTAAATACAAGGCTCTGAATAGAAAATATATCGGCTTATATTCAATATCAAATTCTACGACCAACAAATATCGTAATGGAAATAACGATATAAAATCTTTCAAATTTCCATAACAATATCTGTATAATCCCGAAATCCAACATCGAAATAATCCAAAGACACTTTCAATTCAAATCCATTCCAATTCAATTATTGGAAATCCTGGTTACGTTTAAAACCCTTTCAAATCAAATTTATTTATTTAAAAGTAAATAGAATTTTAATTCTAGTTCAAAACTAGTTCATTTCGATAAAAATCTATTTTTATCTTTTCAAATATGGAGTTTTTCATCCTAATTTTTCCCAAATCATTTCTTATGATTTTACACAAATTATTACTATTTTTAATAATTTTATCAAGGCCCGTACAGTCGATTTCCATCAACGGCCATCGAACAGCACTTACAGCGACCTTTTCCAAATTTGATTTGGACATAAATCCAAATCCAACCGTTAGATTTCAAATTTCTAATATTCGTTAGAAAACTCTTTTCGATACGAACCCAACGGTTCTGGTTTTAGGAGAATCTGACGGTCGGATCTCCCGCAATATCCATTTGAAGTCAATGGTCGAAATTCGCGAACTGCCGCGGCGCGGCGCGTTCTATTCAGGCCATTATATATATATATATAATATATATATATATATTGTATATATTTCGTCGATTTCCTTTCAAAACGTATCTTATAAATTGTTTTAAATTCGTTTTCAAAACGATTTTAACTTCATTTCAAATTCAAATCAAAATTGAATTTTCCAATATAGATTCGTTTTAAATTCATTTTAATTCTATTTCAATTCAAATCTTTTTCAATTCAAATCGGTTTCAATTCAAATCAATTTCTGTTCAATTTCAATACGTTTTAAATTCAATTCAAAACAATTTCAATTCTATTTCAATCTCATTCGAATTTCAGTTCTATTCGGTTTAATTCGAATTTTATTTCAATTCAGTTTAATTTGAATTTCATTTCAATTTCAATACGTTTTAAATTCAATTCAAAACGATTTCAATTCTATTTCAATCTCATTCGAATTTCAGTCCTATTCAGTTTAATTCGAATTTCATTTCAATTCAGTTTAATTCGAATTTCAATTCCTATCAAAATATCAGATTTTGAAATCACTTTCGATATTCATTGTAAAATGAATAAAATCGATATAAATATCGTTCACGTCAAAATGGCGTCAATCTAATCAACACGGCTTCATATATTTCTATTTCCAAATATTCTATTTCAAATATTTCTATTTCAAATATTTCTTTTTCAAATATTTCTTTTTCAAATATTTCTATTTCAAATATTTCTATTTCAAATATTTCTTTTTCAAATATGGAATGAGGCCCAATCAATTACCATATAATGTTAATTATATGGATTTTCTACAACACATGTATACAATAACAACGATGAATAATAAACCATCATCCAAAGTGCATTCTACACTGTATAAGCATCAAATATAAATATGTAACGCTCATAACAGTCTGTCATCAATCGATCGACATACAGCTAATTATTGGGACTAGTGTATGTCATATATCATCCCAATACCCGTGTGGGGTTTTCAAACAATCAAACACAGATTTTATTCGTGCATTTGGGTGATGTGTAAAATTTATCATCCCAATCAATATCAGTCAAACGTGTGTATATAAACAAATCGTCCGATTTGTTTATTTTTATTTCATTTCATATACACGTTAAAAATTCTATTTTAAACTATAAAATATTTTTTTAACTATATAAATATTTTATTTCATTTCACAACACATCACACAATCAACTACACATCAAAATCAAACAAACAAGCATACTAGTCGTCCATGGTCTGTGGACGACGGGTGTCGGATGCTACTAAACACCGTCTACATCCTAGTATATATTATCAACTAGAAAACAAATTAAAAGGTGAGAAGTTCTCACTGAGGGTTCCGCTCCGCCGTGTTTTGCTGTTGAACTGCTGAACCGTCTTCATCTGTAGGAAAATCTTCACTTCGCTTCTAACGAGATCTGTTTCCCGTAGTCGATATTAAAAATCACATTTTTAATCATCGATCTTTATAAATAAAAATCATATTTTATTCTGTACATAATAGAAAAATCAAATTTTTATCTCCACTTCATATATATATAAATCGAATTTTTATCGCATTAAAAATCATATTTTTATATTGTTCACTTCACAATAAAGATCATACTTTAATATTCTTCTCTATACGATAAAAATTATATTTTTATTCTTTCGCTTCATACATAAGAAAGTTCATATTTTTCTTCTAATCAAAATCGAATCTTTCTATTTTAAAAATATAATCTTTTTGCTATAAAAATCAATTCTTTAACTAATTAAAAATCAGATATTTAACTAATGAAAAAACAGTAATTTAACTAATTAAAAATCAGAAATTGAACTAATGAAAAATCAGTAATTTAACTAATTAAAAATCCGAAATTTAACTAATCAAATAAACCGCAAAAACTCACCTTTTGTTGAACGAAGGGGGAGGAGGGAAGAAGAAGAAGTTGTGGCGGCAGCTACAGGAGGAGGGAGGCGGCACGGTTCAGGAAAGAAGAAGGGGAGAAGGAAGCGGAGGAGGGAGAGGAGAGGTGAGCGGTGGTGGCTAATCGACGGGGGGGGGGGGGGAGAGGAGATGGGGGCGTGCTTTTTGGGGGTTCGCGATGGGTTCTACAGAGGAGAGGTGGACGCGTGAGAGGGGGGCGTTGTCGGAGATGGCGCGAGCGAGGGGGAGGCCGCGTTAGGTGGTGGACGGCGATGGCCGTCGTCGATCTAGGGTCTAGCGCAGTTTTTTTTTATTTCCTTTTATGATTTGTGAAAATGACGGGGAGAGAGAGTGGAGGGTATGGGATTATATAATAATATATTTTAATTTTTAATTTAACCCCAAAAAGCAGCTTTTATTTTCGAACTCGAAATCAAACCCACCGACTGTCGTCCCTAGCATATTACCCCCATTCCGAACACAATGAGATATGTATCATAGGCCATCTCGACCATTACGATCAGTTTCCGTTTAAATCAAAATTTAAAACTATATATATTCAATTCAAACGTACATTTCAATTTACCGGGACCACATACTAACTCGAAAAATTCCCGAAAAATATTTTCTAGCTTCGTATTGACGATACGGTCCTAACAAAACTAGTTTCATCGAATTCTGAGATCGTTTGAAAAATGGCCATTTTCCAGTCGATTAAAATCAACTGAAACTGGTCAAACACGTTTTCCTTTGCCACGCTCACGTACTGATTCGAAAAATTACGAAAATTGTAATCTAGCAATAACTTGACATCACGGATCCAACAAAAGTGGTTTCGTCGAAATCCGAGGTCGTTTGCAAAATTCCCATTTTTAAGGGCCTGAATTCCATAGCGACTATTCAGAATTTTCAACTGGACATATCTTTTGATTCCCGCTATGAAATTTCAATTTTTCGGATTCATTAGAAAGATATTCACAATTAGATTCCATTATTTTTGGTTTTACTAAAATCCGGTTTATTTAGCACCCGGTATGTTCAATTGAAGTTTGAAATCGAATTATCGAACTACCACGCCATTTTCAATTCCTTTTATAAATATAAATAAATATTTATATTCTATCGTCGATTCAAACGAATACATGCGTTCGAATTATATTCAAAATATATTTCTCGTCATTATTATTTAAAATAATTCATTTTAAATAATCAAAATTCGCTAAAATTGCCAAAATAAAAATTTTAAACTGGCCTAGATTTCCGGGTTATTACAATCTCCCCCACTTAAAACTTTTCGTCCCCGAAAAGGAACGAAGCCGAAAGTTGTTTAACTAATCAACTCAACTTTCGATGTTTTGATTACGGCATAAGTTCTTCAACTTTTTAGTTTCTAAGAACTTTCCAAATTTTTCAAAAATTTGGCTAACACCCTAAATTTTCGAAAAATTTCGCCATAACCTCCCCTGCACCGGGAGCACGGGAAACTCCCGAAATTGCCATATAGGCCCTCTGATCTCAAAAAGAAAAAGAAAAAGCCAAGCGGCTAGCCAATCGGCTCATAAAATCATCATCACCCAAACAAAACAGTGAATTACGATAAACATGTACCTATTTGTCGGGCAAACAATTTTATTCTTCTGCTCTAGCCTCTTTGCTATGACCTGTTCAATGTATAGACATGTATATGCATGCAATTGCAACCAATTTTCAATACAATTCACTATTTGATTCAATTTGGCAATAAGGTTAAAATTTTAATTAATCAAACAATAATCAAACAACACAACCATCAGTCAATTAGTTGATTAGCTTTTGAAATTGATAACTTTGATAGATAGTCAAAAATCACATTTTTGATGCCAAATCACAACAGCAAGCCCTATCTAGTTTCGGTTCTCACACCAGTCAATTGGAAATATATAGAAATCTCACTTTCGTTACTCGAAAATAAATACTGGCGACGATGCCCCGTTACCAGAATTATCCCCGGGCACTAGAGTGCGATTCTATAACTATCCAATACATTAAAACTTTGAATACATGTTTGCAAGACGTATATGCAAAATCTCTATATATTGGATTGTCCAAATTCATATATAATAAATGATCAAATACGAATAAGTGAATTAAATTTTCAAGACAAAACTTGTTTTTAACTTTAAAAAAAATATACTCTTCACACTCGTTCTAGGATACTACTGATCCCATCTCTAACGAGTCATTCTCATTGGATATTACTAATCCAATTTCTGATGAATTCTTTCGTATGTTTCTAATGTGTCTTGTTCTCTCTGGTACCACGATGAAATGACCCGAACTTCCCCGGTCTCCGAAGAGAAGAGAAAGAACGAATTGTTTTGAGAACACGACAAAATAGAACGCAGACGGGAGAACATTTCATTGTCTATTACAACAATTCCATTAGATTACAAGAATATACAGAGTATAAATGAATAAATATTACACAGAAATATCAGAGATTAAAATTATATTTAAATACATCGCAGCGCAAATAATACAAAACACAACTAGAAGGAGATATACGGATACAAAGCTTTTCGGATATCGTTCCAACTGTAAACCAGGATCCTGTGAATATAAATCTGCAAAACCAAAACTACTAGCTACCCATGTCGAAATACAGGCACCCAGAGTTTAGGTTAAAACAATAAACTCCAGGTGTAACACCCCACGTCCGTTAGTGTCACTCACAAAGGGAATGCACTAAGTTCTGTGGAGCATTTAGGGTAAAAGATGCAGATAAATTACAAGACAGACAGAAATTAAACAGCGGAAAATAAACTTTGCTTTATTGATAAAATAGTTTGTACAATGATTTCTTTGCAATATCAGAGTATCATCTGTCTTACAAAATAAAGAAGCATAAAACAACATTTATATTCCCCAAATTTTAGCAAGAGCCAGCCATAGCATCTGAAAAGAGAATCCAAGCAAAACTTCGACAAATCTTCAAGCTGGGAAAGAGTGACAGTCCAACTTAACCTGAGCTATATTATTCCCTCCTTTACTACCTGGGGTGGGGGAACGGAAGAAAAGAAGACGAAAGAAAAACAGAGTCAGACATAAAGCGTGAGTAAGTTCAGTAACTTCTAGCATGTGAACATGGGAAAAACAAAATGACATGAATTAACTGAATACAAGATTACACCATGCCAATAGGGTCAACAAGATTAGACAAGATAATCACAAGATATGCTAAGCTAAGGTACTGGATATGCTCTAATACTTTCGCCGCTTCGCTATTTCCTTGTTATACTGGTTTCTATATCTCTGCACCACCTAACTATTGTCCCAACTAGTAATGATAACGTGATCCCAATCCCTGTAGTTTCCATTGCCTTCAGGCATACATTTATTATTTGTTACCTAGATCTAATCTAGGAATTATGCTACCTGTCGAACGATGCCCCCAAGTCTAGGACACACTACCTGGAGTGGTATATGTTCCTATACTTCCCTACGCATGTATCACGAATCGCTATCGCTTATCTAGATGCACATGTCCTGTAATGTGCAACTCGAGTCCTATGGCAGGGCAAATCAAGGAATACAGAACTCGGTCGGGAGCTTTCAGATATCTGCCGATGTAGATGCTAAGATCTGTTTTTGTTCCAGTGGCTATGGTCCCACTTGACCCCTACCTCAACTAATGAAAGTCACACCTTGAAAAATAAGAACTATACGCAGGCCCCCGGTGCCCCCACTATCCTATGGCCATCCTCACCCATAACTAGATATCAAGTATATGGTCTTTTGGAGTTCTCCGCCTTTCCGCTTCACGTATCTCGACTGACTCAAGATGGCTGGTAGAAGACGAGTTGTTATCACAAGGCTACCGTTTTCTCGCCGAATCACGCCGGTCCATCTTGGTCTTTAGGTTGCCATGTATTGCAACCAAGGCATACCCCTGGTTCTTCTACGCAGACCTTAACCTCTGTGAGCCCAGGAGGATCATCTGCAGCCTCACAGAGGGATACCAAGAGTACCCTCACGTCCCCTCGAAGCCTCGGGCTTCGTAACCCAGTTCGTTGGAGCCTCCTTTTTACTCAGACGGACATTCGCTCCTTCCCGTGTTATACTAAGAATTACTCCTTAGTTTTACTAACTAAGATTTACCACTTAGTTTCCAGAATCATTGTTTTCTTAACTAAGGTTTACTACTTAGTTCTCTTTCCTGTCAATTTGGATTGGTTAAGTGTCATTAATCAATTCAAGCCAACTTAACCCTCTTCATTCATCATGTTAAACTGTTTAAGTGTTATCAGTAATTCATGATGACTTAACCCTACCACAAACCAAGTTATATTGGTTAAGTATTTCTTATTACTTAACCCTACCCATTTATCCTGTATTGGTTAAGTGTTCCTTTTTAACTTAACCTTGCCCGTCTGTTTTAACTAACATGTTATTTATGGTTAAGTATTATCCCTTCATGTTTTAGACTTAACCCTATTCCATTATCACAATCTGATGGTTAAGTGTTCAAGTTTACTTAACCCTACTGTCTAGTCCAGCTGACATATCAAGTTGGCTAAGTGTATTAACTTTACTTAACCCCACCTCCTAGTCTAGTTAACATGTTAATTTGGCTAAGTGTTTTCTTAATTACTTAACCCCTGCAAATCTTGTCTAGTTACCATGTTAAGTTGGTTAAGTGTCCCTATGGACTTATCCCTCCCATTCTAGCTTAACTGTGTTAAGTTGGTTAAGTGTTCCTATGGACTTAACCCTCCCATTCTAGCTTAACTGTGTTAAGTGTATGAACCTAACCCCACCCACCGGTCTAGTTATCATGTTGAATTGGTTAAGTGTCTTAGTTAACTTAGCCCTACCATTCTTGTTCTAGCTTTAACTAAATAAATTAAAGCCGCTACCACTCACATTAGACAGATATTGTTGCGATTACTGGATGTGCCGGTTGGTTCCGGGCAGGTTTACATCGCAACTCAGTCTAACCTCGGTTAGGCATATTCGTGTTTTCTAAGTTCAAAGGGTTTCGATTAATTTTCAAATTAGGTTTTGAAAGTAACTGTCCCGTCCGTCGGATCAGTTGGGGATACCAAGGGAGAGCAGGAAACTTGTATTTTCCAAACCCAAGCCTAGACACTATCCTCTGTCACCCTAGAACTTTCTGGTATATGTATTATAAAAAGAGATGACATTAATAAACCTTTATTTTGTATATAAATAAATTGTTAACAATTTATTCTCAAAGTCCATTTTCCCTTTTTCAAATGAATTTGGCCTATACCCTATACATTTGCCATGCCTACTACTTGGTCTTGTATTCTAGGCCCAAATCTTGATTTGCCTATCTTACAGTTTACAGCAATTTAGATCCAACACCCCCATTTACAGTTCATGCCAAAACTAGATTCTATATTCTAGTTTACAGTTTATGCCAAACTAGATTTTATATTCTAGTTCATCGTTTATGCCCAAAACTTAATTTGCATACCAACTACCTATTTGTGGCCCATTTAACCATTTACCATTTACGCCCAATGTATGTAAATTATGCTAATATACTTATCATACTTAATTTAGCCACCTAATTCTGATTTAATATTCTAATTTCAGTTCATGTCAAAACTAGACTTGTTATTTTAATTTTCATCAAATTATGCCAATTTCCAAGTTTTAGTCAAATTTCATGTTTTTCCCCAAAACGTATTCCCATCGTTCATATAATCGTGATTCAACCTAGATCATAGGTAAAGCTAGATTCGTCGATAAAAGGGAATGAACCAAAATGCCATGAAAGAACGGACATAACAACTGGCATAAGATGCTAATTCACGGGCATATAGATTATGACATGAAAAGGGTTGAATAGTATAGATTCAAGAACATGGGTAGACCTAACTTAATAGGTAAATTCCCAAGGTCTAAAACCAAAGAAAACCAAGAATAGACAGAATAGAGACGTAGGTTCAAGAACATAGGTAGACCTAACTTAATAGGTAAATTCCCAAGGTCTAAAACCAAAGAAAACCAAGAATAGACAGAATAGATAATCAGGCTTAAACTCAATTTCATAGTCACAAGACTTTAAGCAACACTTTCCTAGTCATGAATCATAGGTGTTTAATCACAGTTATCCTTGTTTTGTCATAGGCAACAGTTTATGTTTTCTAATCAAAGGCATAGGCTTGTGTTCAAGGTCAAGGAAATAATTCACATAGTCACAGTCACGGTCATAGGCAATGTACATAGTCGTAGGCAATGTCCATAGTCATAGGCAATGTTCATAGTCATAGGCAATGTCCATAGTCATATGCAATGTTCCTAGTCAAAGAGGCATATGGTTTTAAGGTCCATAGTTTCATAGTCACAGTCTTATCGGTCATCGAATCATAACAGTTCTTAATTAAGTCCAAAGATTTAGGCACAGATTCGAATAGAAAGATTTGGCATATTCTTTTATTCTATTAATTTCATGTCACGAACAGAGAAAAACGTTCAAATCTATAAAGTAACTGACTTACAGAGATTTAGATTAGAAAAGAAAGATGGCGTTGCTATGATTCGTGCGACGTTAGACTTTGATCCTTATCTTGAAGCTTTAATCTTGATTCGAATCTCTTCTTGACAAACTTGAGCAGCATAACCTTGTCTTGGATTTTCGTATTATCTTCTTATTTTTATTTATTTATATATTTTCTCAGAGGCAGCGTAAGGATAGAAAAGAATTGTGAATAGAGAAGGAGACCAGGGCTGTTTATATAGTGTAGAAGTCAACGAATCTGGTCAGAATGGCGTCCGGATACAGAGGAACGAACCAGGTTCAAAAAACTGGAAAAAGGGGGGGTCGACCCCCAGGTCGACTACCCAGTCGACCTGGGTGACCCAGGTCGACTACCCAGTCGACCTAGGTGCCTTGGGCGGGAAAATTCCGCCCAGCCCAATCTGGGTCCGATTTTGAATTTGAATTCGCTTTTCTGACCTGTTTTGAAATTTGAACTTCGTTGAATCTTCCGGAGGTCATATCTTCTTCATACGGACTCCGATTTACGCAAACCCGGACTCGTTTTCATGCAGAATTCCGAGACGAACGCAATGGCGCATCCCGTTTCCCTTGATTTTGATTTTAAATTTAATTCTACCTTGATTTGTGAATCTTAGTGTTACAGAATTACGGGGTGTTACATTCTCCCCCACTTAAAAGGATTTCGTCCCCGAAATCTTCAAGTTAGGAAGAATGTGTCCTACCATCCAATCACCCATCTACTCAACCATTCAATCACAGGCATTCATTGTCCTTAAAAGATTTCTAATGCTTTCATGTTCATATGCATAGTGTGTGTATATGTCTTTATCTAATGCAAAATCAGGCGGTCTACGGATTCAGTTGACCTACTAAATGCGAATCATGTCAGTGCCATGCGTCCAATCATGTATGCAAGCATCCCTAGTTATGTAAATACTACATGCGTGCACAGCCATTCATCCATATGCAACATCCATATGATACCATATCAAGCTCAACTTACAAACAAATACATATCTGTAAATGCAAGATGAAAGCGTCCGAACTTGATCTAGTGCCTAATACGTATGCATATGCATTCACGGGCAACCATTTGCAACCACTTGCAACCATCAACCATAACATGTTTCAAATACATGTTTACATCCATTGGCTCGTACCTGAAGAACCTAGAGGATATACTTTGGAAAGGGAGAAACAATTACGCGTAAAGCTCCTACCAAAGAAATCAAGGATGCACCCTTAAGGAAAAGGGTATGATGCTAGTATCTAGCCTTCTTGAGCTTTACTCCATTGTATCTTAACTAATTTAACTTCACTATTGTGAAGTTTCTGACCTCCATTTCCAAAATAAACAAATGTTAACTATGATACCAAATGTACATACCAAGATGGTTTGAGGTCTCTCTCTTATCCGCCATGCCATAACTATAAGGATCAAAAGGTTACTACGTGCTTTTTAGAGTACCTGCCCCAACTATTCATCTCTCACGCAAACCATCCTAGTCGAACTCGACGTTCTTCAAGTACAAGCCCCAAAGTCCTAAACCAATATCAGACAAGCACCCAAGGAATATCTCCTCCAATTTGAGACGATCTACGTGAGATGATATAAGCAAACTCGATAGCTATTCTCAAATCCCTACTAACCAAAAATAAACTGGTCGGACCACCTACTGGATTTGAGACTCTAGTGGGATCTTCCTACTATACAAGTACTATGGTGCAGAGACTCAACCATGGAAGTGAATATGAACAAATGCGAAGCGCTAAAACCAAAGGAAAGAGTACGAACATCAAAACTAGATTCTTCCATAGAACTTTACTACCTTTCTCCTAGGTATGCTTGGTGGTGATAGTATGTACTTGCCCTTCTGAAAATCTTGTTCCTCGTTCTTGCCCTTGTCCTTAATTATATGCACTATCATACCCTAGTAAAGATACTTCCTCTTGTCTTAGGTTTTGTAATTTCTTCCTCCTTCATGAGCTAAACCTACATCTATGAATTCCTCATCCTAGGGTTATGCTCCTTAGCCAAACCCTCATCCCCTTCCGTGTGTAACCATGTTGACAAATCTCTCGAAAGCCGCTTCCATCATACAGAAAACCCTATAAGCTTGAAAGAAAACTGGCCGTAGGTGAAACTACTACGGTTATAGATGGAAGTCGGGCACTACTTCGCCCATCGATGAGGTTACCTTCCCGAAAGCCAGGAGCCCCAGAGACTCAAGAAAGAAGGAGACAAGAATTCAAACAGAGGAAGAGAAGATAGTGCGTATGGCTTTGGGGAATATGCCTTTTTAAAACAAATCTTTTATCTTTAAAATGCTTCTTTTAAAACCGTTTTGAAAATTATTTTTCAAATCCTTTATCTGATTAGGTAACCTTCAGCTCTGATACCACGTGTAACACCTCACGTCCATTAGTGTCACTCACAAAGGGAATGCACTAAGTTCTGTGGAGCATTTAGGGTAAAAGATGCAGATAAATTACAAGACAGACATAAATTAAACAGCGGAAAATAAACTTTGCTTTATTGATAAAATAGTTTGTACAATGATTTCTTTAAAATATCAGAGTATCATCTATCTTACAAAATAAAGAAGCATAAAATAACATTTATATTCCCCAAATTTTAGCAAGAGCCAGCCATAGCATCTGAAAAGAGAATCCAAGCAAAACTTCGACAAATCTTCAAGCTGGGAAAGAGTGACAGTCCAACTTAACCTGAGCTATACTAATCCCTCCTTTACTACCTGGGGTGTGGGAACGGAAGAAAAGAAGTCGAAAGAAAAACAGAGTCAGACATAAAGCGTGAGTAAGTTCAGTAACTTCTAGCATGTGAACATGGGAAAAACAAAATGACATGAATTAACTGAATACAAGATTACACCATGCCGATAGGGTCAGCAAGATTAGACAAGATAACCACAAGATATGCTAAGCTAAGGTAAACTGGATATGCTCTAATACTTTCGCCGCTTCGTTATTTCCTTGTTATACTGGTTTCTATATCTCTGCACCACCTAACTAGTGTCCCAACTAGTAATGATAACGTGATCCCAATCCATGTAGTTTCCATTGCCTTCAGGCATACATTTATTATTTGTTACCTAGATCTAATCTAGGAATTATGCTACCTGTCGAACGATGCCCCCAAGTCTAGGACACACTACCTGGAGTGGTATATGTTCCTATACTTCCCTACGCATGTATCGCGAATCGCTATCGCTTATCTAGATGCACATGTCCTGTAATGTGCAGCCCGAGTCCTGTGGCAGGGCAAATCAAGGAATACAGAACTCGGTCGGGAGCTTTCAGATATCTGCCGATGTAGATGCTAAGATCTGTTTTTGTTCCAGTGGCTATGGTCCCACTTGACCCCTCCCTCAACTAATGAAAGGCACACCTTGAAAAAAAAGAACTATACGCAGGCCCCCGGTGCCCCACTATCCTATGGCCATCCTCACCCATAACTAGATATCAAGTATATGGTCTTTTGGAGTTCTCCGCCTTTCCGCTTCACGTATCTCGACTGACTCAAGATGGCTGGTAGAAGACGAGTTGCTATCACAAGGCTACCGTTTTCTCGCCGAATCATGTCGGTCCATCCTGGTCTTTAGGTTGCCATGTATTGCAACCAAGGCATACCCCTGGTTCTTCTACGCAGACCTTAACCTCTGTGAGCCCAGGAGGATCATCTGCAGCCTCACAGAGGGATACCAAGAGTACCCTCACGTCCCCTCGAAGTCTCGGGCTTCGTAACCCAGTTCGTTGGAGCCTCCTTTTTACTCAGACGGACATTCGCTCCTTCCCGTGTTATACTAAGAATTACTACTTAGTTTTACTAACTAAGATTTACCACTTAGTTTCCAGAATCGTTGTTTTCTTAATTAAGGTTTACTACTTAGTTCTCTTTCCCGTCAATTTGGATTGGTTAAGTGTCATTAATCAATTCAAGCCAACTTAACCCTCTTCATTCATCATGTTAAACTGGTTAAGTGTTATCAGTAATTCATGATGACTTAACCCTACCACAAACCAAGTTATATTGGTTAAGTATTTCTTATTACTAAACCCTACCCATTTATCATGTATTGGTTAAGTGTTCCTTTTTAAATTAACCTTGCCCGTCTGTTTAACTAACATGTTATTTATGGTTAAGTGTTATCCCTTCATGTTTTAGACTTAACCCTATTCCATTATCACAATTTGATGGTTAAGTGTTCAAGTTTACTTAACCCTACTGTCTAGTCCAGCTGACATATCAAGTTGGCTAAGTGTATTAACTTTACTTAACCCCACCTCCTAGTCTAGTTAACATGTTAATTTGGCTAAGTGTTTTCTTAATTACTTAACCCCTGCAAATCTTGTCTAGTTACCATGTTAAGTTGGTTAAGTGTCCCTATGGACTTATCCCTCCCATTCTAGCTTAACTGCGTTAAGTTGGTTAAGTGTTCCTATGGACTTAACCCTCCCGTTCTAGCTTAACTGTGTTAAGTGTCTGTATGAACCTAACCCCACCCACCGGTCTGGTTATCATGTTGAATTGGTTAAGTGTCTTAGTTAACTTAACCCTACCATTCTTGTTCTAGCTTTAACTAAATAAATTAAAGCCGCTACCACTCACATTAGACAGATATTGTTGCGATTACTGGATGTGCCGATTGGTTCCGGGCAGGTTTACATCGCAACTCAGTCTAACCTCGGGTTAGGCATATTCGTGTTTTCTAAGTTCAAAGGGTTTCGATTAATTTTCAAATCAGGTTTTGAAAGTAACCATCCCGTCCGTCGGATCAGTTGGGGATACCAAGGGAGAGCAGGAAACTTGTATTTTCCAAACCCAAGCCTAGACACTATTCTCTCTGTCACCCTAGAACTTTCTGGTATATGTACTATAAAAAGAGATGTCATTAATAAACCTTTCTTTTGTATATAAAAAAATTGTTAACAATTTATTCTCAAAGTCCATTTTCCCTTTTTCAAATGAATTTGGCCTATACCCTATAAATTTGCCATGCCTACTAATTGGACTTGTATTCTAGGCCCAAATCTTGATTTGCCTATCTTACAGTTTACAGCAATTTAGATCCAACACCCCTATTTAAAGTTCATGCCAAAACTATATTCTATATTCTAGTTTACAGTTTTTGCCAAACTAGATTTTATATTCTAGTTCACCGTTTATGCCCAAAACTTAATTTGCATACCAACTACATATTTTGTGGCCCATTCAACCATTTACCATTTACGCCCAATGTATGTAAATTATGCTAATATACTTATCATACTTAATTTAGCCACCCAATTCTGATTTAATATTCTAATTTCAGTTCATGTCAAAACTAGACTTGTTATTTTAATTTTCATCAAATTATGCCAATTTCCAAGTTTTAGTCAAATTTCATGTTTTTCCCCAAAACGTATTCCCATCGTTCATATAATCGTGATTCAACCTAGATCATAGGTAAAGCTAGATTCGTCGATAAAAGGGAATGAACCAAAATGCCATGAAAGAACGGACATAACAACTGGCATAAGATGCTAATTCACGGGCATATAGATTATGACATGAAAAGGGTTGAATAGTATAGATTCAAGAACATGGGTAGACCTAACTTAATAGGTAAATTCCCAAGGTCTAAAACCAAAGAAAACCAAGAATAAACAGAATAGAGACGTAGGTTCAAGAACATAGGTAGACCTAACTTAATAGGTAAATTCCCAAGGTCTAAAACCAAAGAAAACCAAGAATAGACAGAATAGATAATCAGGCTTAAACTCAATTTCATAGTCACAAGACTTTAAGCAACACTTTCCTAGTCATGAATCATAGGTGTTTAATCACAGTTATCCTTGTTTTGTCATAGGCAACAGTTTATGTTTTCTAATCAAAGGCATAGGCTTGTGTTCAAGGTCAAGGAAATAATTCACATAGTCACAGTCACAGTAATAGGCAATGTTCATAGTCGTAGGCAATGTCCATAGTCATAGGCAATGTTCATAGTCATAGGCAATGTCCATAGTCATAGGCAATGTTCCTAGTCAAGGAGGCATATTGTTTTAAGGTCCATAGTTTCATATTCACATTCTTATCGGTCATCGAATCATAACAGTTCTTAATTAAGTCCAAAGATATAGGCACAGATTCGAATAGAAAGATTTGGCATATTCTTTTATTCCTTTAATTTCATGTCACGAACAGAGAAAAATGTTCAAATCTAAAAAGTAACTGACTTACAGAGATTTAGATTAGAAAAGAAAGATGGCGTTGCTATGATTCGTGCGACGTTAGCCTTTGATCCTTATCTTGAAGCTTTAATCTTGATTCGAGTCTCTTCTTGACAAACTTGAGCAGCATAACCTTGTCTTGGATTTTCGTATTATCTTCGTATTTTTATTTATTTATATATTTTCTCAGAGGAAGCATAAGGATAGAAAAGAATTGTGAATAGAGAAGGTGACCAGGGCTGTTTATATAGTGTAGAAGTCAACGAATCTGGTCAGAATGGCGTCCGGATACATAGGAACGAACCAGGTTCAAAAAACTGGAAAAAGCGGGGGGGGTGGGGTCGACCCCCAGGTCGACTACCCAGTCGACCTGGGTGCCTTGGGCGGGAAAATTTCCGCCCAGCCCAATCTGGGTCCGATTTTGAATTTGAATTTACTTTTTTGACCTATTTTGAAATTTGAACTTCGCTGAATCTTCCGGAGGTCATATCTTATTCATACGGACACCGATTTACGCAAACTCGGACTCGTTTTCATGCAGAATTCCGAAGCGAACGCAATGGCGCAGCCTGTTTCCCTTGATTTTGATTTTAAATTTAATTCTGCCTTGATTTGTGAATCTTAGTGTTACAGAATTATGGGGTGTTACACCAGATCAGTCATGGGACTGGTGTGAGAACTAAAACAGTTATGTAAAACTTTACTTTAAATCAGATATATCAAGGGACCACGCCGTATAACATAGAACAGGTTTCCTCCCAAGAATACCAGTGCATATAACAAAACAACGCAATGCTTTTTGGAAAAATGAAGCTATTATAAGACCCAGGTCCTATCACATAATGCAACGCAAGCCGGGGGATAGGGTTTTCTCTTATAATAGCCAAACATGCTTAATACATTTAAAACAAATCATTTGGTACTAAAATAAGTGCATAGTGCATAAACAATTTCAAATCATAAGTATCAATCATAGACGACATGGGTACCATATATCATGTCGCCATACTAGGCTCTACAATTAAAATCGCAAATGTCACGTATTTGGAAATTGGATTTCCATCTATGAACCGAGGAAAAAGATAGTCCTCAACCGATTCGAGACAATCTAGCCCATGTCTCAGGATCAGAGCTCGAGTGACCCTTGGATCGTCAGGGCCGGTCCACCGATGTGGATTAAAATTCTTGAACACTGCGTTTCCCCTCCCTTTGGGGCGTAAGTGAGCCAATAAATGACTCCATCGGACCCGGATCGTCCGATCAAACCGAGGCGCCTCGCAACAGCAACAACCACATAAGTCAAACTCGTCAGGGCGTGTAAAACCACTGACGCCACTTTTTAGCTAGAAGGAAACGCATGCCCTCCCTAAGGTCCGTCTCCCGTTTTTGGTTCATACCGGATGTGAAACTCGCGAAGTAAACGTTACACAAAGCTACGCCACAAAGGCCGTTCTTTGATCATCAACCACAAGACTTTGCTTTTCAACAGAAGCCTTGATCATTTGCTACTTAGGCATGCCATACAGGCAATTCACTCTATGCGTTTGATATCCATCAGTATATAACCCCTGAGCTCGTACGTCTCAGAGAAGGGCGTTAAGCAAGAGAATAAATTCTCCTCCGCCAAACAGATATATATTTAATAGAAATCAATCACACAGACTAAAATCCAATGTCAGACACACAGTCCATTTACAAGTCCGTTCTGGGTCTGAACGAAACCGGAGGCACCTAGTAGCCCGCATATCCATTGATCTCCAAGTACGTCTGGACGATCACCAACTGTTTCCATCTTCTTGGGTGTACATCCCAATCAAGATCATCAGTAATCACCCAAACGACGTGAAGACCTCCGATCTTCGACCACCGTCTTCATCTTCGACTTATCGTCGTATCAGTTATTCAGAATGGGATAAACCCAGTCTTTCCGAATAACTCGCGTATATTATAAACAAGTGTTACACAAACACAACATACACCTCATTCCAATTCATCAGTCACCAACCGTAAATTAATCAAGAGAATAATCCCCCAAATATTAACCCCGAAGGCCGAAACCAACATCAGATCAATACCCAGGAAATCACTCTGCTTAGCTAACCGACAGTTAGTTTCTAAATTTCACATTCATGGGGAAAGGTTCCTATTAATTTTATCAAAGATAAATTCCTTGAATTTATTCTTTAATCTTCTTTTGAATATCAATTCAAACTAGTCGGGATTAGCGAACCTTACCGAAGTAATCATTTGTTTTTAATTCCCAATCCCAACCTATTCATCCCATGAAGTAAAACGGGTCTTACTTCATATCTAACACCACGGTGTTATCGGTTAATTTAATTACCATTTCACGGTTAAATCTAATTAAAGATTTAACTATCGCCTGGAGCAAAACTGGTGATACTCCATTCTCGATCATTCCAATCTAATTAAAGATTCATTAAAACTCCACTTAGTTTTAATCTGTGACTGGGTTAAAGAATCAGTGTCATTTAAAACATGGTTCACTATAAACCCAAAATCACATCACATTTCAATCAGTCCCTAACCGTAAATTAGCAAGTGAGCAATTCCCTAAGTATTAACCCCGAAGGACGAAACCAACATCAGATCAATACCTCTGAAACCATTCAACTTAACTAATCCCTAGTTAGTTCCTGATTTTCTTATCTCCTTTGGGTCTAAGAACAGTACTATTGAAGATACCGTTCACGACAACCCAAAATCACATTTCATATTAATTATCGGATTAAAGAACAAGTGTTATTTAAAACACTGTTCACGACAAACCCAAAAATCAATACCAATTCAATTCCAATTAAATATTATTTAATTGGTACAATTCATTAAATCTAAATAAAAAGATTTAATCTTTTCTCAACTGGGTTCAAGAACAGTGTTAATAAAGACACCATTCACGACAAACCCAAATCACATTTGATATTAAATACAAGGCTCTGAATAGAAAATACATCGGCTTATATTCAATATCAAATTCTACGACCAACAAATATCATATTGGACATAACGATATAAATATATCTTTCAAATTTCCATAACAATATCTGTATAATCCCGAAATCCAACATCGAAATAATCCAAAGACACTTTCAATTCAAATCCATTCCAATTCAATTATTGGAAATTCTGGTTACTTTTAAAACCCTTTCAAATCAAATTTATCTATTTAAAAATAAATAGAATTTTAATTCTAGTTCAAAACTAGTTCATTTCGATAAAAATCTATTTTTATCTTTTCAAATGTGGAGTTTTTCATCCCAAATTTTCCCAAATCATTTCTTATGATTTTACACAAATTATTACTATTTTTAATAATTTTATCAAGGCCCATGTAGTCGACTTCCATCAACGGCCATCGAACTGCACTTACAGCGACCTTTTCCAAATTTGATTTGGACATAATTCCAAATCCAACCGTTAGATTTCAAATTTATAATATTCGTTAAAAAGCTCTTTTCGATACGAACCCAACGGTTCCGGTTTTAGGAGAATCCGAAGGTCGGATCTCCCGCAATATCCATTTGAAGTCAATGGCCGAAATTTGCGAACTGTCGCGGCGCGGCGCGTTCTATTCAGGCCATTATATATATATATATATCGCCGATTTCCTTTCAAAACGTATTTTACAAATCGTTTTAAATTCATTTTCAAAACGATTTTAACTTCATTTCAAATTCAAATCAAAATTGAATTTTCCAATATAGATTCGTTTTAAATTCATTTCAATTCTATTTCAATTCAAATCTTTTTCAATTCAAATCGGTTTCAATTCAAATCAATTTCAGCTCAATTTCAATACGTTTTAAATTCAATTCAAAACGATTTCAATTCTATTTCAATCTCATTCGAATTTCAGTTCTATTCAGTTTAATTCAAATTTCATTTCAATTCAGTTTAATTTGAATTCCATTTCAATTTCAATACGTTTTGAATTCAATTCAAAACGATTTCAATTCTATTTCAGTCTTATTCGAATTTCAGTCCTATTCAGTTTAGTTCGAATTTCATTTCAATTCAGTTTAATTCGAATTTCAATTCCTATCAAAATATCAGATTTTGAAATCACTTTCGATATTCATTGTAAAATGAATAAAATCGATATAAATATCGTTCACGTCAAAATGGCGTCAATCTAATCAACACGGCTTCATATATTTCTATTTCCAAATATTCTATTTCAAATATTTCTATTTCAAATATTTCTTTTTCAAATATTTCTTTTTCAAATATTTCTATTTCAAATATTTCTATTTCAAATATTTCTTTTTCAAATATGGAATGAGGCCCAATCAATTACCATATAATGTTAATTATATGGATTTTCTTCAACACATGTATACAATAACAACGATGAATAATAAACCATCATCCAAAGTGCATTCTACACTGTATAAGCATCAAATATAAATATTTAACGCTCATAACAGTCTGTCCATCAATCGATCGACATACAGCAAATTATTGGGACTAGTGTATGTCATATATCATCCCAATACCCGTGTGGGGTTTTCAAACAATCAAACACAGATTTTATTTGTGCAGTTGGGCGATGTGTAAAATTTATCGTCCCAATCAATATCAGTCAAATGTGTGTATATAAACAAATCGTCCGATTTGTTTATTTTTATTTCATTTCATATACACGTTAAAATTTCTATTTTTAACTATAAAATATTTTTTTAACTATATAAATATTTTATTTCATTTCACATCACACAATCAACTACACATCAAAATCAAACAAACAAGCATACAAGCCGTCCATGGTCTGTGGACGACGGGTGTCGGGTGCTACTAAACACTGTCTGCATCCTAGTATATATTATTAACTAGAAAACAAATTAAAAGGTGAGAAGTTCTCATTGAGGGTTCCACTCCGCCGTGCTTTGCTGTTGAACTGCTGAACCGTCTTCATCTGTAGGAAAATCTTCACTTCGCTTCTAACGAGATCTGTTTCCCGTAGTCGATATTCAAAATCACATTTTTAATCATCGATCTTTATAAATAAAAATCATATTTTATTCTGTACATAATAGAAAAATCAAATTTTTATCTCCACTTCATATATATAAATCGAATTTTTATCGCATTAAAAATCATATTTTTATATTGTTCACTTCACAATAAAGATCATACTTTAATATTCTTCTCTATACGATAAAATTATATTTTTATTCTATCGCTTCATACATAAGAAAGTTCATATTTTTCTTCTAATCAAAATCGAATCTTTCTATTTTAAAAATATAATCTTTTTGCTATAAAAATCAATTCTTTAACTAATTAAAAATCATAAATTTAACTAATGAAAAATCAGTAATTTAACTAATTAAAAATCAGAAATTGAACTAATGAAAAATCAGTAATTTAACTAATTAAAAATCAGAAATTTAACTAATCAAATAAACCGCAAAAACTCACCTTTTTTTGAACGAAGGGGGAGGAGGAAGGAGGGAAGAAGAAGAAGTAGCGGAGGCAGCTACAGGAGGAGGGAGGCGGCGCGGTTCAGGAAAGAAGAAGGGGAGAAGGAAGCGGAGGAGGGAGAGGAGAGGTGTGCGGTGGTGGCGCCCCACCTAGGGCGGTGGCGGCTAATCGACCGGGGGGGATAGGAGATAGGGGCGTGATTTTTGGGGGTTCGCGATGGGTTATACAGAGGAGAGTTGGAGGCGCGAGAGGGGGGGCGTTGTCGGAGATGGCGCGAGCGAGGGGGAGGCCGCGTCAGGTGGTGGACGCGACGGCCCTCGTCGATCTAGGGTCGAGCGCGGTTTTTTTTTTCCTTTTCTGAATTGAGAAAATGAAGGGGAGAGAGAGTGGAGGGTATGGGATTATATAATAATATATTTTAATTTTTAATTTAACCCCAAAAATCAGCTTTTATTTTCGAACTCGAAATCAAACCCACCGACTGTCGTCCCTAGCGTATTACCCCCATTCCGAACACAATGGGATATGTATCGTAGGCCATCTCGACCGTTACGATCAGTTTTCGTTTAAATCAAAATTTAAAACTATATATATTCAATTCAAATGTACATTTCAACTTACCGGGACCACATACTAACTCGAAAAATTCCCGAAAAATATTTTCTAGCTTCGTATTGACGATACGGTCCTAACAAAACTAGTTTCGTCGAATTTTGAGACTGTTTGAAAAATGGCTATTTTCCAGTCGATTAAAATCAACTAAAACTAGTCAAACGCGTTTTCCTTTGCCACGCTCACATATTGATTCGAAAAATTATGAAAATTGGAATCTAGCAATAACTTGACATCACGGATCCAACAAAAGTGGTTTCGTCAAAATCCGAGGTCGTTTGCAAAATTCCCATTTTTAAGGGCCTGAATTCCATAGCGACTATTCAGAATTTTCAACTGGACATATCTTTTGATTCCCGCTATGAAATTTCAATTTTTCGGATTCGTTGGAAAGATATTCACAATTAGATTCCATTATTTTTGGTTTCACTAAAATCCGGTTTATTTAGCACCCGGTATGTTCAATTGAAGTTTGAAATCGAATTATCGAACTACCACGCCATTTTCAATTCCTTTTATAAATATAAATAAATATTTATATTCTATCATCGATTCAGACGAATACATATGTTCAAATTATATTCAAAATAAATTTCTCGCCGTTATTATTTAAAATAATTCATTTTAAATAATCAAAATTCGCTAAAATTGCCAAAATAAAAATTTTAAACTGGCCCAGATTTCCGGGTTATTGCATCCCCAAACCCCAATTTCACCCATAGTTGTACCCTCATAAATAAAAATAAAATAATATAAAGTTTTGTTTAAAAAAGAAGCTAGGTGATTCAGAACATTTATGGGCAAAACAAGAGCAAGGAAGTCCTACAGTTAAAGTTAGGAGGAGTGGAAACCCAAGGTGAGAAACTCTACACTTATATTTGTCTTATATGGTTGTTCTGTTTGCCACGAAACTCTATTTTTTATGGAGTATAAGCATTAATTACCATAACACTTATACTATAAATATTATGATGTGGATGAATGGTTACTATGGAAGTTATTATGGTTTTATTAGGGATAATTTAACACACTTCACATATTACAATCAACTATGTGGAATTATATAGGTATTGGTTAAGTCTCATTCCATTTTGACAATGTAAATAAATATTATATTCATTTTAATGGAAAAAAGGTGTAAAAATAAAAGTTAGAATTTTATATCCAAAATTGGATATAAATGAGATTAAAGTGATTATGAAAAACTTTTATGACGGTGGACATTTATTTGAACAGGGATTGGATATGAAACGGCATGTTAAATTTCAAATAAATAAAATCAGTTTTAGATAATGACTTTAGGGATTGAATTTGAGTCAGATATGTAAATGATGTTTTTTTTAAATTAAAGGTTCCATTGAGTTAATATAATGTTAACTTGAGATTATGAAGGTTTGAAATTCAAAAAGTTAAATTTTAAAAAATAATAATGTAATATTAATAAAATAACAATACAATATTCATTTAAAATAAATATTTGAATTTAAAGTTGATTTTTTTTTTTTTTTGAAAATTGGTTCACTTTATTGCTAAAAACCAATTATAAACCTCCTTTATAAGCCTTGTCAAAACACTGTAACCCCCCTAACCTAAATGGGTACCTTACAGGGAAAAAGAGTACTTATAAATTGGATTAGTTTCTAATAAGAGTAGAATACGGTCAAAATAGAGCCAGTCGAATTGCGATAGTTTGCAATCTTCGACCATTCACTTCAAATGGACCTACAGAATGTAAATTAAGTCGAACTTTGCCGAAATGAAAAGTGCTTGAGTTTAAATGATTTTGTTTTAAAAAAGGAAAGTTTTAGATTTCAATATATAGATTTTAAAATATTTTTCAAATCAAATTTGAATAAAAATCGCGGTAGTGTAGTTCGGTGACCGAATTTGACAAATCATTTCAAATGGCTATTTAAAAATATCAAAAATATGATAAATCATATTAAAATTTTAAAGCAATTTGAATCAAAATTATGAAATTTTGAATGTTGGTAAAGTATTTGAATCAAACTATTAAACTAAGCCATGTTGCAACACTTTGAACAACGCTTTTTGCAACATTATTCATCAATATTGAGATTTGAAGTTCTAAACATAGTAATCGGTATCCAAAACTTTGGCAAACATTTCCAAATGAATAATGAAGTATTTTAATGATAATTTGGAAGTTCAAACATTTAACAAATTTAAAAGGAAGATTAAGTTATCAGATAAGATGGAGTAGACTTAATGAAAATCCTATATATCCACATTGGTTTAAAATAATGCTTATTATTAGGAAAGGTCGGGATCAGATTCCTATCGAAAAACCATTTCGAATAATTATACATCGTAATGGAGCAAATGAAGATATTGAAGATGATGGTAGAAGGCCGTGAATCTTCGCATCGAAAGGACTGCATGTTGACTTTCACTTCACTGGGTTGCTCTAGTACTGAGATTTTATATAGTGGTAAGTCCGGACGTATTTGGAAAATTTCCTTTTTTGCAAGGGCTTCTCTCCTTCACTGGACGAGGAATAAAGCACCTTCGGTTTTGTTCAGTCTGAACTTGTATGGATTGTATGTTGGACATTGTAATTTATGGCATAGTAATTGATCTCTACTATCTTAGCTTAACACCCTTTGTTGAGATGAACGAGCCCAGAGTTTATATATTAGTAGACATCAATTATGTGTTATGAATTGGCAATGTGGCATGCTAAGTTGAATGAGCTGCAGATGATCAGAGCATGGCTTTAGTGTAAAGCGTAGCTTTGTGCAACTTGACTTCGTCAATGCCTCACATCCCGGAAATGGCCGAAACAGGAGGAATGCAGCAATGTTATGGGGCTCGCAACCCTTAGGGTATGACCATTTCTGTCGAGATATTTTTGAAGTAGTACCATGGTGTAGAGCCTATGTATTTTACTTTTGTGGACGATGAAATTTAAGCGCCTGGTTAAAGGTCGGTAACGATTGAGAGGTGGCATACTCATGGCAGTTAATTATCAAGTTGCAGGGATAACCTAACCTTGTGTTGGTAGAGAGCCAGAGGTGTTCTCAAGACACACCTCTAAAGGTGTACCCATCGGATGAGGAAATGGAAGGGTGTCGGCATAATATATTGGTACCTATGTTGGCTAAGATTGATAAGTTTATTTGCGAAATGCTTTCCACACAACAATAATATCAAAGGATTGTACATATCAAACACATTTTTGGTTACCATGAGGAGAAACCTCGCCTAATGTGTGCGATTCATTGTGTGCATGCCACAAGACCTTATGGTAGCTTCATTTTTCAAAAAAAAAAAAAAACATATACGATTTTCTGCACAAAACAACTATTTTAAGTTCCTTACACTAGTTTCATGACTGGCTCCGAGTTTATTGTTCCTTTCCTAAACTCTGGATCCCTTTAATTTTGCACAGGCAGCTTCGCAGTCAGGTTTTTCAGTAGGAGTACTTAGAGCTATTATATGGAGTGTTCATTTGGGTTGGAGCTGGGAGTGAAGATGAATCATTTTGGATTTACTCATTGAAGCTTCAGCTATTTTCTGTTGTTCAGTTTATATCTCAATAGTACCTTGTATATGAAAATGTATAAACTCCACTACAACAAAATGACCCTATTACAACGGTGGAACACCATTGTAATATACATTTTACAACGGTGGGCTAACCGTCGTGTATTAAGAAGTTGTAATAAACTAAAACCTTTTACAACTTTTTTGCACAGTTGCAACACCGTTGTAATATATATATTTTACAACTTTTCTCCACCGTTGTAATAAACTTTATTACAACAGTTATGCACCGTTGTAATATATCCACAAAGTATATGCATAAGAATCTATATATATGTAATATGCGCAACAATAAATAAATAACATACGAAATAGATGTAAGTTTAAAGGCATCATAATCCATTCTTTGATAAAAATCACAATTTTATATCCCAAATACAAATTAAATATACCACATAAAAATGTATAAAATTACAACCATCATTATATAATCATAATTTTACAACTTTCATCCTATTTGATAATAGTCAAAAGGTTTGTCTCGGTTCAATCCATCATTATAGCTCCTAATGATAATGATCACGGTGATATGCAGAGGGAAATTGCTGAAGTGCTCAGTCTTCCTGGAATGGATATTCAGAATTCTTAGAACAACTCTTCTGGCGATATGGTGAACAAAAGTACTCTATCTCTAGCAACGCATCGTGAATCGTAGACACGAGCTCCATCACTACAATGCTTTTTATAGCTTGCTTGTCCACTGCAAAACAAAAGGAACTTGATCACAATAAATACATACATACATAACCAAATGCAAACATTCATTAGAGATATAAGGCTTTTTTAACAAAAATTACTGCAGCTAATAATATATTGCGAAGAACTTAATCCAACCGATCCTTCCAATGCCCAATATTTTATTTAAAAACATCAACTGCAAATTTAAAAAAGTCATGAGTGGTTCCTCTAAAAGATAGTGCAATCTGACTATATACTTAATACACAATTCACGATGCTTACTATTTAAATTAACCAGCATTTGTAATGTACAAAGCTTTCACTAACCTTAAATAGAACTTCAAAATTGATATGAATTAGAAGATACGTAGCCAGTTTTCAAACCCGCCTTAGTATCCCTCTAGACAAAATATGAAAGAAGTTGTTCTCAATCCCTTGCCCATTCATAACCGCATCATTTTCATCCATAGCATGCTCCACTTGCTTTCGTTAAATCACTCTGCAAAATCAAAGGATGCAAAAACTATCATTTCGGAAGTTTAAAGATCCATGGTATGATAGTGTTTGTGAAGCAAACAAAATAAATATCATTGTATCAAACCAAATAAAACCATAAAAAAAATGAAAAAAGAAAAAAGTACCAAAAGGAAGTGGCATCTTCGATTGCACTACCAGATCCACGAATAGATCTCATCGGAAACCTCAACCAAAAAGAAAAAAGTACCAAAAGAAAATTATTCTCTCCACCTACAGATCCACGCATAGATCTGTTGCGCGACCAATAATACGCGAATCCAGACCTGAAATCTCCCAACTTGCCTTCAGTTGCACTACCAGATCACTTATTTATTTTGTGAAGAAAAGAAAGAACGAGATGATGGAGAGAGAGAATAATAGGCGGCGTGGGTAGGTTTTTGGTTTAAGACGATAAAGGGATTTCTGAAATTGTGTAACCGTGAAAACAGAAAAGGCCTGATGGAAAAATTAAGGAGATACGAGCTAAAAAATTTACTTTGGAGCCAAATATTCGTGATGGAGCCAAAACGAAAATTTTAAATAGTCGCCTTTGATATTTGTGACCTGTTCAAGCAGTAGAGGTGAAGTCCACCTTTTGGCCTTATTTAAAACTCTAACGTGTTTACTAAGACGGGGTGACTACCTAGGTAGTGTGAAGGCATTGAAAAATCGGGTTATATCACTACCCGTGGGGTTTACTAAGACCGACAAGCAATGGCTAGAGTGAAGTCTTAGGTTCCACACGTAAATCAAAAAAAAAAAAAAAACTCTAATGTGTTTACTTGAAAATTGTTATAACATAATAGCGATTAATAAATGCTTGCAATAGAAAAAATTAAATAGTTGTTAAAAATTCTTGTTAGTCATTAGTAAATAGTTGTTGATAATTATTAAATACTAATTCTAATTATTGACATTAAACCGAATTATTATTAATTACATATAAATGGTTTAAAATTGTTAGTCATTATTTACTAGTTATTAATTGCTTAATATTAATCATAATTATTACTAAATTATTAAAATTGTTTATTATTTAGTCATTTTTACTTATCCATGCACTATTGTATAATTAAAATTATTTATTATTTACTCATTATTATTTATTAATAGTTATTATTAATTATTATTGAATATAAATTATTCTTAAATGTTAATATTACTAATTATTAAATATAAGTTGTTATTAATATTTAAAAGGTATCTAATACAAGAAATAGAAAAAGGAGTTACTAAAAATAAGTTTAAACAAATTTCTAATTTAACTATTTATTATCAGAAATTAATTAGTATATATTAGTTATTACAACAGACAAAAAAGAAAAGTTGTGATATATATGTTTATTACAATAGTGGTTTTTTCACAGTTGTAAAAAACATTTATTACAACAGTGCATTTTGCACAATTGTAAAAAAGCATTTATTACAACTGTGCGTCGCACAGTTGTAAAATTAAAGTTGTAATATGGTGTTTTTGTTGTACTGCTCTGATCTTGTGGTCTTATGTGAACTTTATGTAAACTCTTATATATTATGTTATACTAATACAGAGTTGTTCTGTTTTATTATGTTTGTTTCTAATGTTTTAATTACCTTACTCGGATTTCAACATTTAAATTTTAGTCACTTGAATAATGAGGATGTATTAAGTGTCTATTTTGGAAGGTCGAAAGTCCAGGTCGTCACATTTTGGTATCAGAGCTAATGGTCAAGTAAGAACTTTATATTTGGCATATAACTTATTAGAGATAGAGTTAGTAATGCCCTAGAATGAGTAAAATTTGAGAGGGTGTAAAAATCTAAAATTTCATTCTCATCTATTTTAAACTACTTAATATTCCCTAAGATATCTCGTCTGTATGCCCTAATAACATGTTCTTACTATTTATAGATAGTGGAAAATGAGCGGAAGGAGGGGACTAGGTAAGGGAAGGGGAAGTACCACCACAAATGGTAACAACCCGCTGGTAGTCGATGGAGCTACTATTCAAGCTCAACCCCAATCGAACCTTCCAAATCTATACAAGAATTTCACTAATTTGGGTGGAAAGCTGTTTTAAGGCATGGAGAATGTCATCTATAAATAAAGCTTGGATTTATTCATGCGAAAGTATATTCAAAGGATTAAACCTTGGTGTTAATCAGAAGAGGTTGATGGCTTCTTGGCAACTACAAGAAAGAGCTTTGGCTTGGTGGAAAACATCAACTAGGAAAAGTCGGAGGACGACTTCTCATGGGAACGTTTTAAGGAAGTTTTCGGAGAATGATATATACCATCGGTAGGAATATCTAGAATGTATCAAGAATTTGTGGATTTGAAGCAAGAAGACATGACTTTTGAAGAATATTTGAACAAGTTCAATGAACAATCTCGTTTTGGACCTGAGCTAGTTAACATACCTTTGAAGAAAAACGAGAGATACATAAAAGGGATGAGGAAAAAATACCATGAGACGATGACAACACATGTGAAGTAATCCTTTGTTTATATAGTAGAAATGGGTTACAGGGATGCTGCATTGGACAAACTGTATCCACTACAAGAGAAAGAGGGAAATGAAAACAATAACTAGAAAAAGAGGAAGTTTGATGGGAAGAAACATTGGCAAAAGAAAACGAAGAAAGAAGCTCAAGGAGACCAGCTAAAGGATATTACCTTTTTCAATTGTCTGGAGAAGGGACACTGATCAATCAACCATAAATAGCTACAAAAATAAGGAAGGCAAGATCAAGGAGTCAGGGAATGCTGTTGTTGTCATAAGCCAGGGTTCATGGTTAAGGATTGTCCCATAATGAAGAAGACGGAAGTAGCAAGGGTTTGTGCTATTCAAGATGATCCCTCTATGTCAAAGGTGATAAAGGAAAAGGATTTTTGAAAGGTAGCATTCTCATTTATGATAAATTAGTTAGAGTTATATTTGATATCAGTGTTATATATAGTTTTATTTCAAAATAAACTGTAGAACAGTTAAAACTTGAACCAAAATTTGTAGATAAACCACTTTGCGAAAAGAATCCGATAGAGGGTCCCACCAACCTATGTTTGTATTGTAAGAAAGTGCTTATTTTTAACTCGCATAAAAAATTCCCACTCATCCTTTTTGTTTTAAACTTTTATGAGTTTGAAATTCTATTGGGAATGAGTTGATTAATTAAGTATGAAGCTAAGATAGATTGTGTAAAAAGAACGATATCGATAAAAACAAAGTTAGGAATTTTATTGAAATATCTTGTGAAGATCCATGTCAAAAGAGAGACAATTTAATATATGTTTTAGGTTATCCCAGTACCAATATAAAAACCATACTCGTTGTTAGAGAATTTGCAGATGTATTTAATGAAGTTAAAAGCCTACCTTCGCATAGGGAAATTGAGTTTATAACCGACTTACTGCCAAATGCAAGGCAGTTGCCCATGCTAGTCGTAAGATGGAACCAAGGTAAAGGGAAGAGTGAAATGAAAAAACCTAAGAACTATTGAAAAAGGATTTATTCAACCTAGTCGTTCAAACTGGGGATCAGTTGTTGTGTTCGTGACAAAGTCAGATGGGTCTTTAAGATTATGTGTAGATTATATAGACCTAAATAAGAAAACCCTAAAAAAAAACAAGTATCCTCTACCCTGGATAGACAAATGCTTTGATCAATTGCACAATGCTTGATTTTTCTTGAAAATGGATCTAGCCACAGGATTCGATCCACTAAGAATTGTTGAGGATTGTGCTCATTTAATTGCTTTCAGTGGTCCTGATACCTTCTACGAATGATTAGTTATGCCTTTCGTACTAACCAATGCCCCTACCTATTTTGTAGACTTAATGACTAGGTTATTCTGGGATGTATTGAATAAATTCGTACTAGCTTTCATTAACGGTATCCTTATCTATTCTAAAACTGACAAAGAGCATGCTGAGAATTTACGAGTCGTTCTATAAATATTAAGTAGTAATGTACTAAAGGAAAAACTCTCTAAATGTCATTTTTGGGAGAAGAAGGTAAGATTCCTTAGGCACATCGTATTAGAAGAAAGAATCTCAGTTGATCCAAGTAAGATTTCCACCATTCTAGATTGGAAATAACCCACAACTCCAAAAGAGGTCCGAAGTTTTCTAGGATTGTATGGATACTACTGAAAATTCATTAAAGATTTTTCTAAGATAGCTCATCCCTTAATGAAGCCAACGATGAAAAAATGCAAAATTTATTTGAACTTCCAAATGTGAAGAAGCGTTTCAAGAACTGAAGAAAAGATTAACCACTGTTCCAGTTCTAGCCGTTATCAGTGGAAATAAGGGGCTATTTGTTTATAGAGATGCATGTAGGGAAGGAGTCAGTGCAATCTTAATGTAAGAAGGTAGGTCGATTGCCAATGCAAGTAGACAATTAATACCATATTATAAGAATTATCCAACCCACGATCTACAACTACCGACTGTTATATTCGCTTTAAAAATCTGGAGGCACTATATGTTGGGTAAGATTTTCCCTTAGGTATTTAAAAAAATTAGATTAACTCTAACACATGGAAATCCTCTCATAATTAGGTTGAAAAGTCAAGTTATTCACTGACCACAAGTCTCTAATATATATGTTTATCCAGAAGGACTTGAGCTAGAGACAATAATGCTGGCTAGAATTTCTAGCATCTTATGACCTATATATTCTATACACCTCCGGAAAAACCAACATGGTAGCTGATGCCTTAATAAGAAGACATGTTGTCATTGCTTATCTAGTTAACACTCTAACCCTTATTGAGAAAATCTCCATTAGACAAAAGGAGGATGAATCTCTCCAAAGAATCTTTAAAAATATACAACAAGGCAAGGATTCAAGTTTTGAAATTGACAACAAAGGTATTCTGCGATTGAAGGGGAGAATTTGTGTTCTGGACATTAAAGCGATTATACAAGAAGTGTTGGATGAATGCCACCAATCTAAATTCACTATCCATCCAGGAACCAACAAAATGTATAGTGATTAAAAATGTACATTTTGGTGGAAGATGATAAAAAGGGACATATCCATATATATTAGCCAATGCATAACATGTCAACAAATCAAGAGTGATTAGCAAAAGACTGCAGGATTAGTCCAGCCTTTAAAAGTGTCAAAATGAAAATGGGACCAAGCATCTATGGATTTTATCGATGGATTACCCCAAACTCAGGAAGGTAATTAAGGAATCTAGGTTATCGTGGACCAATTAACCAAAAGTGCTCATTTTATTCCAATGAAACCAACTAGAACTGCTGCAAGTCTTGCAGGGTTATATATAAAAGAGATTGTTCGTTTGCATGGAATACCAATTAGTACAGTAAGAGATTGATATCCGATCTTTACTAGCTGATTTTGGGAAGCATTTCAAGCAGCATTAGGAACCAAACTAAATTTCGGCACTGCCTACCACTTCCGAACGGATGGAAAAACAGATAGGGTGAATCAGATCTTAGAGGATCTTTTGCAAGCTTGCATTCTATATTTTGGAGGTTCATGGGAGAGTCACATACCCTTAGTTGAATTCTCTTATAATAATAGTTATCAAGCCAGCTCCCTTTGAAGCGTTGTATGGTCGGTCATGCAAATCACCGGCTTGCTAGATAGAAACTAGTGATAGACTTATCCTTGGTCCAGATATGATAAGAGAAGCTACTAAGAAAGTTGACTTGATCAGAAATAAATTAAAAGTTGCACAGAGTCGAGAAAAGAGTTATGCGGATCAAAGGAGGACAGTTTTAGATTTTTCCATTGTAGACTCGGTATATTTGAAATCTTCCACGACGTGAGGAGTCATAAGATTTGGGAATCCGGGGAAGTTGGCATCGCGATACATTGGACCATTTCCCATCCTTGGAAGCAATGGCTCATTAGGCTATCAGGCACAACTATCTGAATGGTTGTAAGGTGTACACAATACTTTTCATGTATCACATCTACAAGAATATGTGCATAATTCAGATCAAATTATTGACAAAGCTGCTCGGGAAGTCTTGGAGATTACACCAAATTTAGTAGTTAAAAGACAACCTATAAAGATTATCGATAGAGAAGAAAAGAAATTGATAAACAAGATAGTAAAGCTAATCAGGGTGCAGTGGAGTGGAGATCCTAAAGATTTCACCTGGGAAACTGAAGAGAACATGCAGAATTTTTATCCCAAGTGTAGAGTTGATATTCGAGCCTAGCCACACTCTTTGGTAAATTCATTTCTCTTCTATATTTCGTTTCATATATTCCCTTTCTTATCCAATTCCAAAGATGAAATTTTCTTTGAGGGAGGGAGAATGTAACAACCCAGTGATTCGACTAGTTGAATAATTAATTTTTCGTAAGAATTTATAACTTAAAAATAAAATTTATAGCAAAACAAAAAACATAAGATAACAATTATTTGTAGCACTTTATAAAACTTTTAATAACGTGAAATAATAGCATTTGTATAAAATGCTACCTAGTTTTCATTTTCTAAGGGGTGGACAAGTGTCCTACCACTTGTCTCCATGCATGCCTCTTTGCATAAGGAGACAAGTGTCCCCTTAGGTGTAAGCCTTACATGCACCCTTAAATCCTATATAAACCAAGCATCCTTCACCATTTCCATTCACTCCATTTCTTCTTCACTTCTCTACATTCCTTCCTCCATTTTCCACTGCATTTCCTCCTCTTCCATTCGGCCTCCACCTACCCTAAATGCTCCACTGCCCCTACACCACTTCCATCACCTCCACTCCAACAAAAACCCGTCCCCGAGCCTTATACCACCATAGACCAAGTGCCTCACCCACAACCACCAACCTCCCAAGCAACACCATCCTCGGAAAAAGCCTCACCACTTACGTCCTTGAGCTTCACCACCCATGTGATGACCGCCCATAACTCGTCACTTAACAAGGGAAATAATGCGTTGAAAGACATATCAGGCAGCTATGGACCATCATCAAGGTAGAATAATATATTCGGAACCTGTCGTATAACTCACAGCACAAGGATAAAACATCGAATTCTGTACAAATTTCTTCACTACAAGTCACTCAGAGAATACATCAAACAGTGGAAAACAAAAATAGTAGATAGCAGAAAATAATACGCCAGCCCCCTGCTCATCATCGCACACCAACATCATCCTCATCAAGATCTACTACCTGTCACCTACTACTCAGCCTGCCCATCCACAACCAGATGAAAAACCCAATGTAATAAGCGAAAACTTAAAACCTTGATTCCGACAACAGTCTTAATAAGCGATAAAACATTTATATAACATCAACAATAAAGTAATGAGAATAGGCAGATTAAGCACCCAATCTACCAGTATCAACTGAGAAATAAACCCAAACTCATCCTCCATACATCTGACAGTGGTAGTCTTTATAACAATCAGAAGTAAACAAGCAGTAACGCTCGTAGCAACCAATAATCAAGCATTGATTACTCTAATCAAGTTTGACATTCCCCAAGCACAATCCCCGAAGGCTTAAATCAACATTAGACAAGCACCCGAGAAATATCTCTCTTGACGTCAAGTAATCCACATAAGATGATATAAGAAAACAAGACGATATAAACGCTACAGTATATTTTGCCCGATCCATGGAATTTCACAGATCCTCCAGCGCGCGCCTTGGAAAATCCAAGTTTTTACCATGCGCAGGCCAATGTGGTACTGCCCAATCCATCCTTTCTTACCACGGCATTTTGCCAATGCTGTAATTCAGATTTTACCCAATCCATCCAGATGCCCAGACGCTTGCCAAATCCTCTTTTTTGCAATGCGCAACACGCGTTTGGCACTTTGCTAGTTTTGCCCGATGCATGCCCCCTACCACAGCATTTTCCAAACGCTGTAAATATATATATATATATATATATATATATATATTCTGAATCATTTCCTGATTTTCCACCTGATCCATGCATTGATTTCCGCCCGATCCATGCATGTTTTTCGCTCGATCCATGCATGTTGCGCACCCAAAAACTCAACCAAATTCACACTTGAATACGAGTTGATTTCATACTCGAAAACCAATCAAACTTCAACTTTTTCAACTATGATTTAATCAGCAAAACAATAACAAGTCATGCTATTATCAAAAACATTAAAACAATGATTTAAATCAACAAATGGATCTAACCATAGAATGAGCATATAAAATACTGTTTATAAGTTTCTAGATTAGATCTTATGGTGTTTAGAATTGAAATCTGTAACACCCCGCCTCCGCTAGGGTCACACGCAAAGTAATGCACTAGCTTTAGAGGGGCATTATTGGTAAACATGCACAGAAATATCACAAGACAGAACATATAAAATAGCGGAAGTAAAATCGAACTTTCATAACATGAATAAATAAGGTCTAAAGCCTTTTACATCAGAGTACATCAAAACCTGTCTTGCAATAGTAAAGAAGCATGAAGACTTTTTCATAAATTATTCCCCAAGTAAAAACAGTAAAGTAGCCATAGCCAAGAAAAGTCCAAGCCGTCCATGATGACCTTCAAGCAGAAGAAGTCCGAACTAAACAACAGTATTTCCTCCCTGTAACCTGGGGGGAAACGGAAGAAAAGAGGCGAAACAAAACGGGTCAGTCAAAAAGACTGAGTAAGCCCTATCTACTATCAGCATAAAAACTAGTAAAGTTAACTGACATGAGAAACTGAGATGAACATAAGCATGATGACAAGATAGATAAGCTAAATCAAAATAACAGGATGAACTACTGAACTCAGATAAACTAAGGTGTCATGATAAATTACGGTGTCAAGATAAAACAAGGTATCACATCGTCAGGTTTCTATCAAGTATAATATCCCCAAGATATCTATCACGTATAACATCCCATGGTATCTATCTTGTACATCTGCTCTGCACCTACCGTACTAGTATCCCAACTGTATCATGTGTTATCCGTGAATGACCCTTACTCAAAAGTCGTATAATGGTCCATGTCAACCTAATACGCCGCATATATAGGTTACTCAACTCGTATGTTCCTTTCCGTGTATAAGTTTAGTCCCTTGCCGTAGACCATACGGGCTTTCCCATGAGATTCTATATTACTTTAACATAGTTCCATGATCCTTAAGATCTGTTTGGACTGTTACCCTAAACCTAGCTAGGGTCTTCCAACATAAATTATCGTTTGTACAACTAGGACTTATGCTACCTAGGGCTACTAGGGATTATGCTTACCTATTGCACGTTTTCGTATCTCGGTTTGGGTTCAGCCACCTAGGGCCACTAGGGATTATGCTAACCGTCAACCGCGCCCTTTTTCCCACGCATATATCGTGAATCGTTTTTCCATGACTGTATGCACATGTATCACATCGTGCCATCCGAGTCCTGTCACAGGGCAGGTCAAGAAATACAGGACTCGGTCGGGAGCTTTCGATTTATCCGCCGATGCAGATGCTAAGGTCTGTTTTTCTATACGTGGCTATGGTCCCACGAGACCACTCCCTCAACTAGCGAAAGACAAGACATGATAAATCCTGTATGAGAACACAACATTGGCCAACCCACATCCAAGCCTTACCGCACCCATAATTAGATAGCAATTATGGTCTTTTGGGTGTTCTCTGCCTTTCCGTACGTACACGCTTGACCAAAGATGGTAGGTAGCCTGACGAAAATGCTATCTAGGGTACGACCGTGTATCGTCGACTATCCCCTATCCATCCCCGTCTTTAGGTCGCTCGTATAGCAACCAAGGCATACTCTTGGTTCTTCTAACGCAGACCTTAACCTCTCATGAGCCTAGTATGATCACCTGGCAGCTCACAGAGGGATACCAAGAATATCCTCACGTTCCCCGAAGCCGCTGCTTCGTTACCCAGTTCGCTGGAGCCTTTATCTAAATCAGATACTTGCTCCTACTCGTATACTTAAACGATGACCTACCGTATCAGGTTACTCATCTATCTATGAACTGGTCTAAATTTCCTTGACTAAGAATCATTACTTAGTTATCCTTCAACTAAGGTTTACCACTTAGCCTCATTCCCGTTATCCTTGTTAACTCCGGTTATTCACCTAATCCTTAGAACTAGGGTTTACATAATGGATTAAGTGTCACTTAAGTTCATGACTTAACCCGTCTACAAATCATGTCAAAATTGGCTAAGTATCCAAGTTCAAGACTTAACCCTACAAACCATGCTCAAGTTGGTTAAGTATATATTAACTTGACCCTATCAAATTACTGAGTCAAATCGGTCAAGCGTATTTAAGCGATTCGTGACTTAGCCTTATCATGTTTTTTCGTTAGATTGGTTAAGTATAGGTTAACTTAACCTCAATAAATTCACGAGTTAGATTGGTTAAGTATAGGTCACTTAACCACCTCAAATCATCATGTTAGATTAGTTAAGTGTTTAACTTAACCCCATTAAACGGCCAAGTGGGATTAATTAAGTCTAGGCTAACTTAACCCCATCTGATTTCCATGTTTAGACTAGTTGAGTCTAATCTTAACCCCATCTGATTTCCATGACTAGACTAGTTGAGTCTAGTCTTAACCCCATCCATTAACTGTATTTTTCGGTTAAGTGTCATTAAGAAAACTTACTTAACCTTCCCAAATTATCGTGTTGGATTGATTAAGTGTTGGTTAACTTAACCCCGTCCACTAGTTGTATAAAAATGGTTAAGTGTCATTAGGAAAATCAAGTTACTTAACCTACCCAACCTTGTCATGTTTTGTTAAGTATCATTAGCCTAATCAAATTACTTAACCCATTTGTCCATGTCATATTTGGTTAAGAGTCATTAATCAAATTAACTTAACCCTATCATGTGGCATTAATTACTTAATGCACCTCAACCTCTCACATTAGACTTGTGGTTACTAGTTAAGTCGGTCGGTTCCGGGTAGCTTTACACCATAACTTGGTCTAACCTCGGGTTCAAGCACAACATGACCAACTTCTCACATTCGGTCCTATTGTTTGCAACTACTAGTTAGGCTGGTCGGTTCCGGGTAGCTTTATGTTGCAAACTCAACCCAACCTCGAGTTGGTCACACTTATATTTTCTAAGTGTCATGTCCATTATGTTTCCAAAACATATTACAAGTTTTTCAAGCATTTGGGTAGACCTAACTTAATAGGTAAATTCCCAAAGGGTAGACCTAACTTAATAGGTAAATTCCCAAGCTTATGTTTCAAGCATACTTACATGTCAACTTCCATGTTATATTTCAAGTCATGTTTTCAAGTATAAACACATGTCATATTTAACGTTACATGTTGTCATGTTTATACCCATTTACCCAAATCATGTTCATGTCATTATGTTTTCCCATAATGTGACCCCAACGCTTTTAAACTCGCATAATGGATTCAAAGAAGGAACTTGTCAAAGGCATGACAAAAATGGATATTAAGCCACATGTTAATCATGGTGGCAAATGAGGCACAAATGTGTTCATTAACTTGCATGTTGCATTCTTAAGCCTCAAAACATGCATAAACCCAAACTTGGCACATAAGCGAATCATGGTGACAAAAGACATGGAATGATGACTAGTAACTCGCATATATCATCATATAAGGGTTATGACTTCATATGCAAGTTGACATAAAGGTTATGAGAGTTCTCATGTTGCATAATGCAACATCTCAACATAAAGGTTGTAGCTTTTAGCCCACAAGATCAAGATAATGACTTCATAAACATGCATGACATGATAGCATGTATCATACTCAATGATCAAACCCAAACTTGCAACATGAACATTTAACTTCATAGTTAATATCTAAGAGTAGGGAAAGGGCTTACATTGCTATGAAGGCACAAAAGATATGACAAAGCCCTTATGCAATCAACTAGACCCAAAATGCAAGCTCTAACATAAAAACCCTTGAGCCAAAATGATCAAAACCCTTGCTTTATGATGCAAATATAGAAACTTGACTTTAATGCAAGCTAACGACACTCATACAAGCTTGAAAACACTTGTATGCATGGAAAATCTCTCATAGAAACAATTTAGAAATTTTATGAAGAGAGTGGAGGCCAGGAGAGGTAAAATTTTGCCATAGTTTAGTTGTATGAATGAATAATGATGATTTAGGGTTAGGTTAGGGTCTTATTTATAGATTAGGCAAGTGTTTTAGGCCATAGGATTAAACCCTAGTTGCAATCTTAGCCCTTAAAACCGAATCTGGCCCCCAAGCTCAACACAATCTCAAAATGGTGCACCAGGCTAAACAGCCCGGCTGGACCAAGTCGACAGCCAAGTCGACAGGGCTGTCGACTTGGGTCCAACCAAGTCGACTCCCAAGTCGACAGGGCTGTCGACTTGGGTGCTCTGGCGGGAATTTTCCCGCCTGGCCCAAACTTCCAATTTCAAACTTGAATTTGAAATCTGTTTTTACTTAGAAATTTTCTGAAAACTTCGTTGGGCCTTAATCGGGTCATACGGACTCCGATTCTCGAAAACTCAGACTCTATTTCGCGTATTTTTCCGAGACGAACGCAATGGCATAGCCCGTTTTACTTGATTCAGAATTTAAAATTAAATTCTGCCTTGATTCTCGTTTTAACATGTTATCGAAATACGGGTTGTTACATTCTCCCCACCTTTTAGGATTTAGTCCCCGAAATCTCCAAGTTAGGAAGAACATGTCCTACCATCCATCATTCATCTACTCAAAACATCATCCACAAGCAACCATTGTCCTTAGATGATTTCTAATGCTGTATGAATATATGCAAAACGTGTGTGTACATGTTCCTTAGCTAATGCTAATGATCAGGCCTGAATAATCTTTCTAATGCAAAATATGTATAGTGCCATGAATCCAACATGTATGCAAATAATCCTAGTTATATAGATACTATATGCGTGCACAATCATTCATTCATATGCAACAACCGCATGATAATACATTCGATTTCATCCATAAACAAGTATAAATACTCGTGCATATGCAATATGAAATGTGACCGAGTCGAGCTAGTATCTAATGTGTATTCGCGCATCCACGAGCAACCACTTGCAACCACTTGCAACCATATCAATCATAACATGTTTCAAATACATGTTTACATCCATAGGATTCTACCTAGGATTCCCTGAAACAGGGTCGAGAAGATAAACAAGACAAACTCCTTACGGGGTTTGTAACAGAAAATAGGACCGAGAGGATGTCCACAAAAGATAGCCTACAAGTAAGCTCTACAGAAAACAAGGATCAAGGATACACTCCCAAAAAGAGATATCATGCGCGTATCTAGTCTTTGACCATCAAAGTCGTATTTTCTTGAGCTTAATTCCATTGTGCCTTGACCTTCTTTTAACTTCGCGATTTCGTAGCTTCTTATTTCCTGTTTCCATAACATGAGCTGGGACTCATTTCTTCGTCGCCTCTCGTTCCACTTGCACTTATCCTTTTTCTAGAATACTTGGCACAAACATGACTGCGTAGTCATGATCTCATGCAAGCTTTCCAAAATTCACTAATGAATCTTGGATCTCGTTTATATACTATAAGGTATTCCATGTAGAAGAACTTTCTCTTGAAAGTAAACAGATGTCAACCAGGTTATCAAGCGCACTTACTAGCGTGTTCTCTATAACCCATGCATAAATGAAGTAAACCATCCGTCTTATTGGCGAACACCACTCGATCGGGCTTCAAATTTCCAATAAAGGCATCAAGGGATTCTAAGTAACTAGTCATGACAGAACCTCAAAAAGGTTACACGATACTTCGAGGGTATTACCAAGGCTAGTCAAAAGTCTAACTACCCTCCTATCAAAACCGGGAGTGGCACCCCTTACTGGATAACCACTTTATCCCTAGAATCCATCCATAGCTTATAAACATAAGCATTATTTCCAAACTCAATACTTGGGCATAGACATTCCCAAATCCAAACAAGCCATGAATAAATGGACCGATTCTCCAATAGGACTTTGAGACAAAAATGGGATCCTCTATTACACTAGTACTAAGGTGCAGAGACTCAATTATCGAAGCAGACTTAAGTGATACGATGATCAAAACAAAGTCCTAACGGGATGATAGAGAAGAAGAGCTAAACCTTTAACAAGATCGTTACCCTCCTTCCGAGGTGCCATAGAAATGAGAGCATACTATTACCCTTCCGATGATCTTGTCCTTGTCCCATGATACTTAACTATCCGCCCCGTTTTACCATGCCAAAGGTACTTTCTCGTCATGGGTTTCATTGTCCATCTTTCTCCCTCCTTTGAGGACTAAGCCATACCAACAAGTTGCTCATCCTTAAGCTCGTATCCTTTATCCTCTTTCCCACGATCCTTTCTTATAACGCGGCCACTGGTCTCTCGAGAACCACCTCCATCGTAAGGAAAGCACTTTCGTAGATAGAAAAGACTAGTCGCATTTAAAACCACTGTGACTACAGATGGAGGAAAGAAAGGAAAAGAGATTCAATTAAGGAAACAAGGATAGTGCTAATGGCCTTTGGGGAATTACCTTTTTCTTTTTAAAAGAAAATTTTCTTGAAAAATGCTTCTTTGTAAACGATTTTCAAATAGTTTTCAGAAGGTCTTTAAAAACTTTTGCCCAGTCTGGTAACCTTCTGCTCTGATACCACGTGTAACACCCCGCCTCCGCTAGGGTCACTCGCAAAGGAATGCACTAGCTTTAGAGGGGCATTATTGGTAAACATGCACAGAAATATCACAAGACAGAACATATAAAATAGCGGAAGTAAAATCGAACTTTCATAACATGAATAAATAAGGTCTAAAGCCTTTTACATCAGAGTACATCAAAACCTGTCTTGCAATAGTAAAGAAGCATGAAGACTTTTTCATAAATTATTCCCCAAGTAAAAACAGTAAAGTAGCCATAGCCAAGAAAAGTCCAAGCCGTCCATGATGACCTTCAAGCAGAAGAAGTCTGAACTAAACAACAGTATTTCCTCCCTGTAACCTGGGGGGGAAACGGAAGAAAAGAGGCAAAACAAAACGGGTCAGTCAAAAAGACTGAGTAAGCCCTATCTACTATCAGCATAAAAACTAGTAAAGTTAACTGACATGAGAAACTGAGATGAACATAAGCATGATGACAAGATAGATAAGCTAAATCAAAATAACAGGATGAACTACTGAACTCAGATAAACTAAGGTGTCATGATAAATTACGGTGTCAAGATAAAACAAGGTATCACATCGTCAGGTTTCTATCAAGTATAATATCCCCAAGATATCTATCACGTATAACGTCCCATGGTATATATCCTGTACATCTGCTCTGCACCTACCGTACTAGTATACCAACTGTATCATGTGTTATCCGTGAATGACCCTTACTCAAAAGTCGTACAATGGTCCATGTCAACCTAATATGCCGCATATATAGGTTACTCAACTCGTATGTTCCTTTTCGTGTATAAGTTTAGTCCCTTGCCGTAGACCATACGGGCTTTCCCATGAGATTCTATATTACTTTAACATAGTTCCATGATCCTTAAGATCGGTTTGGACTGTTACCCTAAACCTAGCTAGGGTCTTCCAACATGAATAATCGTTTGTACAACTAGGACTTATGCTACCTAGGGCTACTAGGGATTATGCTTACCTATTGCACGTTTTCGTATCTCGGTTTGGGTTCAGCCACCTAGGGCCACTAGGGATTACGCTAACCGTCAACCGCGCCCTTTTTCCCATGCATATATCGTGAATCGTTTTTCCATGACTGTATGCACATGTATCACATCGTGCCATCCGAGTCCTGTCACAGGGCAGGTCAGGAAATACAGGACTCGGTCGGGAGCTTTCGATTTATCCGCCGATGCAGATGCTAAGGTCTGTTTTTCTATACGTGGCTATGGTCCCACGAGACCACTCCCTCAACTAGCGAAAGACAAGACAGGATAAATCCTGTATGAGAACACAACACTGGCCAACCCACATCCAAGCCTTACCGCACCCATAATTAGATAGCAATTATGGTCTTTTGGGTGTTCTCTGCCTTTCCGTACGTACACGCTTGACCAAAGATGGTAGGTAGCCTGACGAAAATGCTATCTAGGGTACGACCGTGTATCGTCGACTATCCCCTATCCATCCCCGTCTTTAGGTCGCTCGTATAGCAACCAAGGCATACTCTTGGTTCTTCTAACGCAGACCTTAACCTCTCATGAGCCTAGTATGATCACCTGGCAGCTCACAGAGGGATACCAAGAATATCCTCACATTCCCTGAAGCCGCTGCTTCGTTACCCAGTTCGCTGGAGCCTTTATCTAAATCAGATACTTGCTCCTACTCGTATACTTAAACGATGACCTACCGTATCAGGTTACTCATCTATCTATGAACTGGTCTAAATTTCCTTGACTAAGAATCATTACTTAGTTATCCTTCAACTAAGGTTTACCACTTAGCCTCATTCCCGTTATCCTTGTTAACTCCGGTTATTCACCTAATCCTCAGAACTAGGGTTTACATAATGGATTAAGTGTCACTTAAGTTCATGACTTAACCCGTCTACAAATCATGTCAAAATTGGCTAAGTATCCAAGTTCAAGACTTAACCCTACAAACCATGCTCAAGTTGGTTAAGTATATATTAACTTGACCCTATCAAATTACTGAGTCAAATCGGTCAAGTGTATTTAAGCGATTCGTGACTTAGCCTTATCATGTTTTTTCGTTAGATTGGTTAAGTATAGGTTAACTTAACCTCAATAAATTCACGAGTTAGATTGGTTAAGTATAGGTCACTTAACCACCTCAAATCATCATGTTAGATTAGTTAAGTGTTTAACTTAACCCCATTAAATGGCCAAGTGGGATTAATTAAGTCTAGGCTAACTTAACCCCATCCGATTTCCATGTTTAGACTAGTTGAGTCTAATCTTAACCCCATCCGATTTCCATGTTTAGGCTAGTTGAGTCTAATCTTAACCCCATCCATTAACTGTATTTTTCGGTTAAGTGTCATTAAGAAAACTTACTTAACCTTCCCAAATTATCGTGTTGGATTGATTAAGTGTTGGTTAACTTAACCCCGTCCACTAGTTGTATAAAAATGGTTAAGTGTCATTAGGCAAATCAAGTTACTTAACCTACCCAACCTTGTCATGTTTTGTTAAGTATCATTAGCCTAATCAAATTACTTAACCCATTTGTCCATGTCATATTTGGTTAAGAGTCATTAATCAAATTAACTTAACCCTATCATGTGGCATTAATTACTTAATGCACCTCAACCTCTCACATTAGACTTTGTTGTGGTTACTAGTTAAGCCGGTCGGTTCCGGGTAGCTTTACACCACAACTTGGTCTAACCTCGGGTTCAAGCACAGCATGACCAACTTCTCACATTGGGTCCTATTGTTTGCAACTACTAGTTAGGCCGGTCGGTTCCGGGTAGCTTTATGTTGCAAACTCAACCCAACCTCGAGTTGGTCACACTTATATTTTCTAAGTGTCATGTCCATTATGTTTCCAAAACATATTACAAGTTTTTCAAGCATTTGGGTAGACCTAACTTAATAGGTAAATTCCCAAGGGCAGACCTAACTTAATAGGTAAATTCCCAAGCTTATGTTTCAAGCATACTTACATGTCAACTTCCATGTTATATTTCAAGTCATGTTTTCAAGTATAAACACATGTCATATTTAACGTTACATGTTGTCATGTTTATACCCATTTACCCAAATCATGTTCATGTCATTATGTTTTCCCATAATGTGACCCCAACGCTTTTAAACTCGCATAATGGATTCAAAGAAGGAACTTGTCAAAGGCATGACAAAAATGGATATTAAGCCACATGTTAATCATGGTGGCAAATGAGGCACGAATGTGTTCATTAACTTGCATGTTGCATTCTTAAGCCTCAAAACATGCATAAACCCAAACTTGGCACATAAGCGAATCATGGTGACAAAAGACATGGAATGATGACTAGTAACTCACATATATCATCATATAAGGGTTATGACTTCATATGCAAGTTGACATAAAGGTTATGAGAGTTCTCATGTTGCATAATGCAACATCTCAACATAAAGGTTGTAGCTTTTAGCCCACAAGATCAAGATAATGACTTCATAAACATGCATGACATGATAGCATGTATCATACTCAATGATCAAACCCAAACTTGCAACATGAACATTTAACTTCATAGTTAATATCTAAGAGTAGGGAAAGGGCTTACATTGCTATGAAGGCACAAAAGATATGACAAAGCCCTTATGCAATCAACTAGACCCAAAATGCAAGCTCTAACATAAAAACCCTTGAGCCAAAATGATCAAAACCCTTGCTTTATGATGCAAATATAGAAACTTGACTTGAATGCAAGCTAATGACACTCATACAAGCTTGAAAACACTTGTATGCATGGAAAATCTCTCATAGAAACAATTTAGAAATTTTATGAAGAGAGTGGAGGCCATGAGAGGTAAAATTTTGCCATAGTTTAGTTGTATAAATGAATAATGATGATTTAGGGTTAGGTTAGGGTCTTATTTATAGATTAGGCAAGTGTTTTAGGCCATAGGATTAAACCCTAGTTGCAATCTTAGCCCTTAAAACCGAATCTGGCCCCCAAGCTCAACACAATCTCAAAATGGTGCACCAGGCTAAACAGCCCGGCTGGACCAAGTCGACAGCCAAGTCGACAGGGCTGTCGACTTGGGTCCAACCAAGTCGACTCCCAAGTCGACAGGGCTGTCGACTTGGGTGCTCTGGCGGGAATTTTCCCGCCTGGCCCAAACTGGCCCAAACTTCCAATTTCAAACTTGAATTTGAAATCTGTTTTTACTTAGAAATTTTCTGAAAACTTCGTTGGGCCTTAATCGGGTCATACGGACTCCGATTCTCGAAAACTCAGACTCTATTTCGCGTATTTTTCCGAGACGAACGCAATGGCATAGCCCGTTTTACTTGATTCAGAATTTAAAATTAAATTCTGCCTTGATTCTCATTTTAACATGTTATCGAAATACGGGTTGTTACAAAATCATACTTACATCGATTATATCTTTATGAAAATAAGTTGAAATGATGAATATAAGATCAAACAACCCATATACTTGACTGAATCCATACAAGATATGCTTATTACCCACCAATTCTTCAAAATAACTTGAATTTGACAAATCTCAAATCCGGACAGCGGCGATCAACCTTCAAACCTCCCAATTTGATGTAATCTTCCTTCACTCGATGTAGATATAGCTTTGTTTGAATAGATCTTAAATTTTCTTGCATAGATCTAGAAATTTAATGGAGGAAAGGTGTATTTATTGAACAAGGAGAATCATAAGCTAAACCAAATGAGAGAAATGAAGAAACTAAACTATTCTCCATGCCCCTACCCCATTATTTATATCCAACAGCCCACTAATGGGCCACACCAATTCAGCCGATAATGACTAGCCAAATCTGAATAGAATTTTGTGAAACATTATAACAACGATTCCTCCCAAACCGCTAAACCAAATCTTTGATATGACCACTCTACAGAATTGGAAACATCATTTTATTTCCAATGAAATCAATCCCAGCACCTGATTCGATCCCAGTCAAAAGTTTTTCCCTGTACAAAACTGATAGGGGTAAAATGGTCACAAATAAAATTAATAAAAATTGTGGACATGTCTCACATTTCCATAACCAACATTTCAATATATGAGAATGATCCAACTCTTAGGAAATTAAATATAAATATTTTATGATCCTTCGATATGTAAAATGCGGGCTATTACATTCTCCCCCTTTAGGAATTTCGCCCCCAAAATTCCAAGCAAACACTAGCAACTATAAACAATTCCACATGCCGACCATCTAGAAGAAGCCAATTTATCGTCCAAACTAGCATCCATCAAGCCATGCATCCATAGCCTTATCCTAGCACGCAGAATTCTAACAACGATAGTATAAGTTACAATGGTGGAAGGTGAAACAATATTTATGGGTCATACTAACAAAGAGTTTTAGATGGATCGTCTTCATACTCTTCTTCCGTCTCCCAGTACAATCATCATCATGCTCACTCCATTGCACCTTGACTAGCTTAACCATCTTCCTCCTAAGCTATTCTATGTCATTCCCCATAACGCGAAGTGAATTACGAGGTTTCGTAACTACGGTCTCGACTTCTAGGTCTTCGTATAGTTCTGGAGATACTACCACATTCGAATCATGCACACAATACTAAAGAAATGACACATGGAAAACATTGTGCACACTCGACATCTTCTCGGGAAAAACCAGTCTATATGCGAGCTTTCTAGATCGCTCGACTATCGGAAATGGTCCAACAAACCTAGGAGCTAACTTTCCTTTACTTCCGAACCGAACAATATTATTTACCGGTGAAATATTCACAAAAACCATATTGCCTCAATCGAATTCCAATTCTTTTTTATGCTTATCGGCGTAACTATTCTGACAATCTTGGGCTGTCTTCATTTGTTGAACGATTACGATACAATCCGAGGTTTCTCTGATCATCTCACAACCCATCGATATTAGGAACAACCAGTCGTCCTTTCTTTCGAAGCCAACTCTCTCGATCATTCTTGAATTCCTTATCTTCTGGTTCCAAATTTTGGATAATCTCGACAAACTTTACATCATGCTTTTGGCTCTCGACAATCCATTCGATGAGAATATGTCTTATCGATAAGCTTGCCAACATTTCAGGTTCCACTCACACCGTGGTCTGAAATCAAATCCTGCCAAATACTCGAGGTGTTTTCATTCCAAAAGCATCGCTCACAAACTTGTGTGTCTTCGACTTAATTTATCTGTCATTGCATTACTTATACCAGGAGTATAGGCTATACCAAAATCATATGATGCCAGAAACTCTAGCCACTGTTGCTGCCGAAGATTCAAATCCTTGTGGGAGAAAAGATACTTCAATGACTTGTGATCCCTAAACAACTCAAATCCAACTCCCAATAGGTAATGTCTCCACATATTTAGAGTAAACACGACCGCTACCAACTCCAAATCTTGATTCGGGTAATTCCTTTCATGCGGCTTCAGCTGTTGACTCGCGTAGGCCACAACTCTATCCTTCTGCATCAATACTGCTCCAAGCCCAGTACTACATGCATCGGTGTATACCACCATTTCTTCATTCCCACTTGGAATAGTCAAAACATGAACACTCATTAGTCTCTCTTCCATGATTCCAAAAGCTTTCTGAACACCTGATTCTTTTTCATCAATCCTGTTAACGTTGCAGCTATCTTGGAGAAATCATTGTAAAATCGGCGATAATATCCTACTAACCCAAGGAAAATCCAAACATCCATTGCATTCTTAGGCCTATCCCAGTCTTGGATTGCTGCCACCTTAGCAGGGTCAACCGTTATTCCAATTCCAGAAACAACATGGCCTAAGAATCTTACTTCGCTCTTCTAGAAGTGACACTTCGAAGACTTAGCTCTCAGCTGATGCTTCGCAAGATTTCCAAAACAACTCTCAAGTGTGCCTTATGCTCTTCCTTATTCTGGGAGTAAAACCGGAATATCATCCACGAACACAAGATCGAACTTGTTCAACTGATCCCTCAATACCATGTTCATAAGATCCACGAAATATGTTGCCACGTTAGTCAACCCGAATGGCATCACCAACCATTCGAAGAAACCGGATGGTGTCTTAAAAGGAATCTTCGACACACTATCCTTTGCCACCCTCAACTGGTGGAATCCCATTGCCAAATCATCTGATAAAACACCTTGGCTTCACGAAGCAGATCGAACAAGTCGTCTAACCATGGCAATGGATACTTGTTCTTTTTGGTCACCTTGTTCAACTCACGATAATCAACACATAGTCTCAAAGATCCATCGGCCTTGGTTGCAAATACAACTGGCGCACCCCATTCCGATACACTTCTCCAAATAAACCCTTTTCCCAAAAGGTCACGTACTTGCACCTTTAACTCTCATTGTTCATTAGGCCCCATCTTCCTAAGAGGCATGATGATAGGTCTACTACCCTCGACCAAATCGATTTTGAACTCAATCTAGCGAAGCGGCGGCAACCCTTTGACCTCGTCAAAAACATCATTAAACTCACTTGCTATTAGCACCGATGACAAGTCTTCCCATGGAATCAAAAGTGAATATAAATAGCTCATGAAGATACCATCTTCGGTACTACATCGAATCACAACCATTCCCCCTTCCACATTCCTGACTGTCACCTCTAACTTCTCGCAGTCCACTTTTGTCGCATACCTCTTGAGCCAGCCCATACCCAAAATAATTCCAAACCAAGCAAAGTTCAAAACAAAGCAATCGCACACAAAGGAGCAACCATGACTTGAAAACACTAGACCATGACAAATCTTACACAAACTAGACGAACCCCCCAACTGGATTGGTCACAACAAATGGTCTATCACAAATCTCGGGTTCCAAACCCAAGCGGTACACAAGCTCATTGCAAATGAAAGAGTGTGATTCTCTAGTATCAAACAACACATGAACTGAAACATTTTTAAAGGAAAGTATACCTTGAACAATGACAATCTTCCCTTTCTCCTTCGCCGTAGGAGCCCTTGAAGATGATGTCACATCTTCCAAAGCATGTGCCTTCACAACTTGCTTACCCTTAGCTAGTTCTGGACAAACCTTCTTGTCATGCCCATGCTTTCCACACTCAAAGCACTTCATTTTAGCTTTTGGATTCTTACAATCCTTGGAATAATAGCCCTTCTGTGGGCAGTTGTAGCAAGTCACTTCCCTTTCTGCTTTTTCTAACCATTCTTCCCTATCAATTGTTGTTGCTTCCTCTTTTTGCTATTACCATCCTGTTGTGGTTTCAGTTCTTCCTTTGCTGCTACAAATGTCTCTTCCTTGGGAAACAAACTCTAGCCTCAGAGCTTTCTCTAAGATCTTCTCATAAGAATCATCCAAGTGATCATCCATTTGATTCCCATGGTACTTATCCAAGCCCATGACAAACTTCTCATTCTTCTGATAAGGAATCTCAACATATGAACGAGTATACTTTGACAAAGCTTTGAAGTCAGGAACATACTCCAGCACTAGTCGACCATTCTGCTTATGCTCAACAAACCTTTTAAATAGAATAGACTTCTTAATGATAGATATAAACTTCGTCTCAAACTTGACTTGGAGTTGCTCCCATGAAATTTCATCTTTTGGAGTTTCTAAAGTGACAGAGTTCCACCAGTCCATAGCTTTTCCCTGTAGCTGTCTCGATGCAAGCTTTCTCTTAGTCGCATCATCAATGCCCAAGTCTCCAGAAATCTGAATGCAGGTATCCAGCTATCCTTGAATCTCTATAATCGGCTCTGTCCCCTTAAACGGCTTCCCTCCTAGAGTAGTGAAATCTTTGCATATCTTCGCGAAGTCCACAGCCATATGAACTTAAACTCCTACAGCTAACGTAGCTGTCTCTAGGGCAGATACCCTCCTCATGATCGATGCTGCCAAGGCCTCGAACATAGGTGGGTAACCTAGTATACTGCCCCTCCAGGAATAGACTGCTCCCTAGCGGTGTGTCTCAAAGGTCGACGAATCATTCTAAATCTGTCATATAGAATGATTAGTCCATGTACGAGAAAAACTACAAATGGAGTTCAAACACTATCATACTATGCACAAAAATATAGTATACATCCATCGAAAATCTACAAATACATTTCTCATACGAAATTTCGCCTTCAAACTTCGGCTAAAATCGATAACCTGGGCTCTGATACCAAACGTGACGACCACCCATAACTCCCGCACTCAACAAGGGAAACAATGCGCTAAAAGACGTGTCAGATAGCTATGGACGATCATCAAGGTTAAATAGTATATGCAAACCTGTCGTATAACTCACAGCGCAAGGATGAAATATAATAGAACATGTACAACTGGCAATAATAGAGTAGAATTGAGTAGAATTTTTAACTTTCATATCATCATGAATTATCCAAACATCAAATTGGATACAACATCAAATTTTTTACAATATGCCTCACTACAGTCACTCAAAGAATACATCAAATAGCGGAAAACAGAAATAGTATACAGTAGAAAATAATGCGCTAGCCTCCTGCTTTTCATCGCACAGCAGCATCGTCCTCATCAAGATCTACTACCTGTCACTTGCTACTCAGCCTGTCCATCCACAACCGGATGGACAACCCAAGGTAATAAGAGGAAACATAAAACCTTGAGTCAGACAACAGTCTTAATGAGCGATAAAACAGCTATCTAACATAATTAATAAAGTATATGAGAATAGGTAGATTAAACACCTAGTATACCAACATTAACTTAGAAATAAACCCATAATCTTCCTCCCTACATCTAACAATGATAGAGTTTACAACAATCAGAAGTAAACAAGCAGTATAACTCACAGAAACCAATAATCAAGCATGTATTACTCTAATAAAGTTCGACATTCCCAAAGCACAAGCCCCAAAGACCTAAACCAGCATCGGACAAGCACCCGAGAAATATCTCTCTTGATGTCGAGTAATCCACACAAGATGATATAAGTAAACAATCAAACATCCATGACTCTGGCTATCATCGGCGACCTTGCCTTGAAACCACCATTAATCATATGATTGGACGAGTTTCCATTTGTCAAGGGCTAATTGTAACCCTGGTTCTAGCAAAACTCCATACGCCATTCATACTTGTATGTTTGCCTTACTCGACAAAGACAACTAGGCCCATTCATACTGCCCAGTGTACTCGACTGCCTAACTTCTAGTATTTTGGGTGTCCCCATTATACCTCTGCTTTGAGTCCGCTAGAACCTCCGATTAACGATAACCCCTCAGCCTTCAATATCTCTAGTTGTCACCGCTGACGACTATCCATGTGCTCGAACGACTTCCCAAGCAACCATTATCTATGCAGAACTCCCTTGAGTCATGTTGCATTTTGATGATCAATGAACACTTCCCGATACTTTGAACATTCCTCTTTGAATTTGCGTCGAAGCTATAACCATCATCGATCCAAAAGTATGCTTCATTTGGTCGATCCTTCATTTCATAGTATTTCCAGATTTCTTGCTATTAAAAAACTAAGCATAGCGTATAAACTGCCTTTTACAGCAGTTTAGAAACGATATCTATTCTGTGAGTTCAATTCTGAACCTGCCCTGGCACTTGGGACTGTCATTTGGTTCTCTGTCATTTGGCAATGTTATCCCCCAGCGCGCGCCTTGGTAAATCACCCATTTCACTTTGTTGCGCATATTTGGCATTTGGTACTCTAGCACTTGGTATTCTAGCATTTATCTCGATCCATGCCACAACATTTATTAAAGCTATAGTATGTTTCGCTCAATCCATCCCCTGGTACTGCTGATCCATGATTTCCCCAGTTCGCGCCTTGGAAAATCTAAGTTTTTACCATGCACGGGCAAATATGTACTTGGTACTCAGACACTTGGTACTCTGTTACTTTGGCCCGATCCGTAAAAAAGATGGCATTTATAAGCACTATAATATGTTTCGCTCGATCCATGGAATTTCGCAGATCCCCCAGCGCGCGCCTTGGCAAATCCAAATTTTTATTGTACACAGGCCAATGTGGTACTGCCCGATCCATCCCGTCTTACCACAGCGTTTTGCCAAACACTGTAATTCAGATTATGACCGATACATCCAAACGCTTGTCAAATCATCCTTTTTGCCATTTGACACTTTGCCAGATTTGCCCGATCCATGCCCCTACCAATGCATTTTCCAAATGATGTGCGTGTGTGTGTGTATATATATATTCCAAATCATTGCTTGATTTCCCACCCGATCCATGCATTGATTTCCGCTCGATCCATGCATGTTGCGCACCCAAAACACAACCAAATTCACACTTGAATACAAGTTGATTTCATACTCGAAAACCAATCAAACTTCAACTTTTCAGCAACGATTCATTCAACAAAACAACAACAAATCACGCAATTATCAATAACATTAAAACAACGATTTTAAATCAACAAAATCAATAAATGGATCTAACTATAAAATGAGCATATAAAATACCATTTAAAAGTTTCTAGATTAGATCCTATGGTGTTTAGAATTGAAATCATACTTACATCGATTAGATCAATATGAAAACAACTTGAAATGCTGAACATAAGATCAAACAATCTATATACTCGATTGAATCCGTACAAGATATGCTTATCACTCACTAATTCTTCAAAATAACTTGAAATCGACTAATCTCAAACGGTCAACCTTCAAACCTCTCAAGTTGATGCGATCTTCCTTCACTCGATGTAGATCTAGCTTTGTTTGATATGAATCTTCAATCTTCTTGCATAGATCTAGAAATTTAATGGAGGAAAGGTATATTTGATTGAGCAAGGAGAATCAAAAGCTCAACCAAACGAGAGAAATGAAGAAACTAAACTATTGTCTATGTCTTTACCCCTTTATTTATAGCCAACAACCCACTAATGGGCCACACCAATTCAGCCCATTAATGACTAGCCAAACCTGAATAGGATTTTGTGAAACATTAAAACAGCGTTTCCTCCCAAACCGCTAAACAAAATCATTAATGTGACCACTCTACAGAATTAGAAACATCATTTCTCTTCCAATAGAATCGATCCCAACACCTGATTCGATCCTAATCAAAAGTTTTTCCCTATACAAAACTGATAGTCGCAAAACGGTCACAAATAAAATTGGTAAAAATAATGGACATGTCTAACATCTACATAACCAACATATCAAAATATGAGAATGACCCAACCCTCATAAAATTAAATAAAAATATTTTACGATCCTCTGATACATAAAATACGGGCTGCTACAACCCCACACCCCCACCATCTACACACCCAAAACTCCCACACACCTGGCCCCATCATTCACGTACCCACATCTATTACCAAATCCCAAGTTCACCCATAGTCATTCCTTCTTAAATAAAAATAATATAAAGTTTTTTTTTTTTTTTTTGAAAGAACCTAGATGATTCAGAACATTTACAGGCGAGACGAGAGCTAGGAAGTCCTATAATTAAAGTTAGAAGGAGTGGAACCCAAGTCTAGAAACTCTACACTTATGTTTATCTTATATGGTTGCTATATTGTTTTCCATGGAACTATATTGTTTATGGAGTATAAGTGTTAATTACCATAACACTTATATTATAAATACTGTGATGTGGATGAATGGATACTATGAATGTAATTATGGTTTTTATTAGTGATAATATAACATACTTCACATATTACACCCAAATATATGGAATTATATAGGCATTGGTTAAGTCTCTTTCCAATTTGACAATATAAATGACATTATATTCATTTAAATGGAAATAAGGTGTAAAAATTAAAGTTGGAATTTTATATCTGAAACTAGATAGAAATGAGATCAAAGCGGTTATGAATTTTTTTGTTATGGTGGAAATTTATTTGAACAACAATTTGATATGAAACTACATGTTCAATTTCAAATAAATAAAATCAATGTTAAATAGCGACTTTAAAAATTGAATTTGAGCTAGATATGTAAATGATGATTTCTTAAATTATAAGTTCCATTAAGTTTATATAATGGTTAATTTGATACTTGGAAAGTTTGAGATTTAAAAAGTTAAATATTGAAAATTATGAATATAATATTCATTTAAAATAAATATTTGATTTAAAGTTGGAATATTGATTTGAAATAAGGTTATATGTATTTTAAATGGATTTTAACTTAATCTGAAGTATATCAAATTAGTTTTTAATATGAGTAGAATACGACCAGAATAGAGCTTATCGCCTTTCGACAATTCACAATTTTTGACCATTAACTTCAGACGGACCTACAGAATGTAAATTAAGTAGAATTTCCCGAATCAAAAAACATTTGCTTTCAAATGATATTAGTTTTCAAATGAAAATGAAAGTTTCAGATTTCAATGTATATATTTTCAAATCAAATTTGAATGAAAATCGCGGTAGGGAAGTTCGGTGACTAAATTTGAAAAATCATTTAAAATTGCTATTTAAAATTATTAAGAATATGGGAAAAATTATGCTTAATCATATTAAAAGTTTTAAAGGTAATCTAAATCAAAATTATGAAGTTTTTAATAAGGAATGTATTTGAATCAAACTAGTTAAACCATGCCATGTCCAACACTTTTAGCAATGCTTTTTGCTACACTTTTCATCGATATTGAGATTTGAAGTTTTAAACATAGTAATCATTATCCAAAACTTTGGTAAACATTTCCAAATGAATAATGAAGTATTTTAATGATAATTTGGAGGTTTAAACATTCAATAAATTTAAAACAAAGATTAAGTTATCAAATAAGATGGAGGAGACTTAATTAAAATCCTATATATCCACGTTGTTTTAAAATAACGCTTATTATTCAGAAAGATCCGGATCATATTCCTATCCAAAAACCATTCCAAATAATAATATGTCATAATGGAGCAAACGAAGATATTAAAGATGATTGTAGAAGATCGAAAATCTTCACTTCGAAAGGACTTCCTGTTGACCTTCTCTTTACTGGGTTGCTCCAGTATTGAGATTTTATATAGCGATAAGTCCGAACACATATGGAGAATTTTAGGATTTGCAAGGGTTTCTCTCCTTTATTAGATGAGGAATAAAGCGCCTTCGGTTTTGTTTAGTCCTAGAACAAACTTGTATGGATTGTATGTCTGACATTGTAATTTACGGCATAACAGTTGATCTCTATTATATATATATATATATATATATATATATATATATATATATGTTTGGTGGCGAAGATACTATTCTCTTAGCTTAACACCCTTCTCTGAGATGAACGAGCTCAAAGGTTATATATTAATGGACATAAATTATATGTTATGAATTGACTATGTGGCATGCTAAGTAGAATGAGCTGCAGCTGATCAGAGCATGGCTTTAGTGTAAAGCGTAGCTTTGTGTAACGTGACTTCGTTCAAAGCTTCACATCCGGGAAATGGCCGAAACGAGAGGAATGCAGCAAGGTTATAGGGCTCGTAACCTTTAGGTTATGATGATTTTCTTCTAACTATTTTTGAAGTGGTACCATGGTATAGAGCCTACGTATTTTACTTGTGACGATGATGGAATTCAGGCACTCGGTTAAAGGTCGGTAACGACTGGGAGGTGGCATACTCATGACAGTTAGTTATCCAGTTATAAGGATAATGCGGCCTTGTGTTGGCAAAGAGCCGAAGGGGTTCTCAAGATATCCCTCTAGAGGTGTACTCATCAGATAAGGAAGTTCCTTTGCCTGATCATTGTTGGAAATCCAAACGAAATACAATGCAAGCTTTTACGGTTTTAGTTGGATTACCTACCATGAAATGGGAGGGCATAAGCATAATATAATGGTACCTATGTTGGCTAAGATTGATAAGTTTATTTGCGAATTGCTTTCCACATTACGCACTAACAATAATATCAAAAGGTTTTATGTATCAAAGGCATATTTGGTTACCATAAGGAGAAACCTCACCCATTGTTTGTGATTCGGTGTGTGTATGCTGCAAGACCTTATGGTAGCTTCATTTTCCAAAAAAAAAAACATATATGATTTTCTACGCAAAATAACTATTTTGAGTTCCTTACACCAATTTTATGATTGACTCAGAGTTTATTGTTCCTTTCCTAAATTCTAGGCGTCCTTAATTTTGGACGGGCAACCTAGTTGTCAGGTCTTCAGTAAAAGTACTTGGAGCTATTATATGGAGCATTTTTTGGGTAGTAGCTTGGAGTGCAGATGGAGCATTTTGGATTCACTCATTAAAGCTTTAGTTATTTTTCGCTGTTCAGTTTATACCTCAGTAGTGCCTTATATCTAAAAATGTATAAACCCTGATCTTGTGGTCCTATGTAAACTCATATAAATTATGTTGTATTAATAGAGAGAGTCGTTATGTTTCATTGTGTTTGTTTCTAATGTTTTATTATCCCAGACAACTTGGATTCCAACATTTGAATATCGAGGATGTATTAAGTGTCGATTTTCTAAGGTCGAAAATCTCGACCGTCACAAATCTTCTTTTTTCTTTTTTCTTCTTCATTCAATTGAGATTGAGAGAAAATTTTCTATGAGATCTAGATCTAAATAGGAAAATAAATGAGGAAATTTCTAAGAAAAAGAAAACGAGAGCTGAAGAGAGATATAAGTGATTTCTATTTACATGAGAATGACAGTTACCAAATATTAAGTGTCAATCAATAGATGTTCCCATAAAGTAATTTCACCTATTCAAATTCAAACTAGTATTTATACCATTAAAAATGTCAAGGAAGATACTAATTTAATTACAAACAAATATATACATGACAAAGGTCATCGTTTTGCACATTTTTACAATTACAAATACGAATTTCGAACAAATGAAATTTAATTTTAATGAAACGAAAAATGCTTGATGTCCAAAATTTAGTATAAATACATAAAAAAATTCAAGGGGAAAAAACTTATAAGGACAAATTGTTTTAGAATTTTAGCCACATGGACAAGGAGCTGAAAATTTATTCAAAAGGACAAAAAAAGCATGGCCCAAAGTAACGACACATTTTATTCGTACATATTTCATCTCCTCACCATGCTACTTTTACTTTTACGAATTCCATTTCTAATTGTATCAGAAACTCATGAAATTCATCTATAATGGCAACCTAATCAAAAATTCCATCATCTCCTAAGATCGAATCCATAAATTTAACCGAATACCCAAAATCGACACCAAATCAAGCACAAATCGAACACGAAACACAACCTCAAATGGAAATCCTAAGTGAATGTGACAAAATCTTCAACATACAGTGGAAACCCTACTTGAAGAAGAGTGGAGAGTTAAACCGCAAAAACAAACCAATTTACAAACCCTAGAAGAAACTACACGAGCCGGATGACAGATTAATCAACAATGAAATGCTAGTTATCAAAGAAAAAATGGAAATTAGATAGAGAAGATCAAAAAAGAATAACGATCCAAAAGGCACTAAAGAAAATAGAAAGAGTAAGACAAAGGAAGAGAAAATTAAAGTAAATGATATCTTAAAATAAAAAAATTGAAATTGTTGTTGTCATTGTGTAACGATACTGTACATATTCAACATGAAATAGCACACAAAAATGAAAAACAAATTCAAGCCGAAGAGTCTGAAGATACTGAATTGAATTTGGTAAGATAATACGCAATAATATTAAGTATTTCTTATTAGAATGAAAATGATACTATTGTGTATTTTTGCTAAACACAAAACTGGTATTATTATTGGGTTAGCATTATTAAACACAAAGCTGATACTGTTATGTTAGTATCATAAGGAGAAAAATGCTTTAAAATGTTTAATTACTATCATTAAACATAAAAATGATACTATTATGTTACAAAAACTAATACTTAGAACACATTAAACTGATATTGTTGTGTTAGTATCGTTAATATATATATAAATTGATATCTAAAATATGACGACCCGTGGCCTATACAACCCCAATCCAAGCCCAAATTTCACTAAAACTTCGCCAAACAACACGATCGACGAAATATACTCATCCAATTCATCCAACACAACCATAACCATGTTATAAAACCACTAACAACATGAATATGATGATTTTCACCAAAATTATGCAAATTCACCAAAATCATGATAAATGAACATATGAACTAAAATATGGATCTAACTTGCATAAACATATCAAATAGCATAGAAATTACTAGTTTTAAGTTGCTAAATTAGATCCTATGAAGATTCATAAGGAAATAAGCTTACCATGATGTAGATCTAAGGAAAATGACTTGAAAATGATGAAACAAAGATCATAGAACTCATATACTTGATTGAATCCATGTGAGAGATGCATATCACTCACCAATTCTCCAAAACAACCCAAAATGGTTGAAATATGATTCCGAACAGCGAAGAATTTGATCCAAACTCTTTTCAATTCAATGATCTCTCCCTTTGATTTACGTAGATCTAGCCTCAAATGTTGTAGATCTTCGATTCTTTAAGCTTTAATGGTGGAAAGGTGGAAGAGAATGGAGGAACTCTAGCTCTTCCAAATGAAGGAATGGAGAAATTAAACCCTTTCCCATGCCTCTTACCCCCTATTTATAGCCTTCCACCAGCCCACTAATGGGCCTTTCCAAATCATCCCATTATGGCTCTCAAAACCTGGACAGCCAACTACAAAAACTTAAAACAGCGATTCTACTCAAACCGCTGAGCCAAATCTTTAATGTGACCACTCTACGGAAAGGGAATCATCATTTCGTTTCCAATGGCATAGGTTTCAGCAGCTGGTTTGATCCTAGTCAAAAGTTATGCCCTGTACAAGACTGAAAGGGACAAAATGGACACAAACAAAATTGGTAAAAATTATGGACATGTCTCACATCCCCATAAGCAACATATTAAAATTGAGAATGATCTAACCCTCGGGGAATAAAATAAAAATATTTTACGATCCTCTAATACGTAAAATGCAGGTTGTTACATTATCCCCCCTTAGGAATGGTAATGATCTAACCCTCAGGGAATAAAATAAAAATATTTTACGATCCTCCGATACGTAAAATGCGGGTTATTACATTATCCCCCCTTAGGAATTTCACCCCCAAAATTCCAATAGACATAAGCAACCATAACAATTATGCATGCCTATCACTCATGAGCCGCCAATTCTATCATTCAAACTAGCAGCCATCAGACCATGCATCCATAGCCTTATCCTAGCACGCGGAATTCTAAAAACAACCATAGCACAAGTTACAATGATGCAAGGCACGATACTAACGGGTCATATCGACGAAGAGTTCTAGATGGGTCACCTTCATGCTCTCTTCCATATCCCATGTACAATCGCCGCCATCCTCACTCCATTGTATCTTGACTAGCTTAACCGTCTTCCTCCTAAGTTGTTTCGTGTCATTCCCCACAACATCAAGTGGCTTATGAGGTCTCGTAACCGCAGTCTTAACTTCTAGGTTTTTGTACTGCTCTGGAGATACCACTATCGAATCATGCATGAAATTCCGTAGAAATGACACATGGAGAACATTATGCACATTCGGCATCTTCTCGGGTAACTCTAATCTATAAGTGAGCATCCCAATTCGCTCGACTATCGGAAACGGTCCAACAAAACTTGGAGCTAACTTTCCTTTGTTTCTGAACCGAACCACAAGCTTTAACGGTGAAATCTTTACGAAAACCAGGTCACCAGCATCGATTTCCAAAACATTTTGACGATTATCGGCGTAACTTTGTTGAAGATCTTGGGATGCCTTCATTCGTTGTCGAACGAACTCGATACAATCTGAGGTCTCTCTTATCATTTCTGGCCCAAGTATCAACTTATCTCCAGTTTCTAACCAACTTGTTGGAGAATTACACGGTCTCCCGTACAACGCCTCGTATGGTGCCATCCCAATGCTAGACTGGTAGCTATTATTATTATATGCAAACTCAACTAGATCTAGACGGTCTTTCCATGATCCTCCGAAGCCTAACACACAAGCCCTCAGGAGATCTTCTAAAACTCGGTTAATCCTCTCGGTTTGACCATTAGTTTGGGGATGGTAAGCCGTACTTAAACACAACCCGGTTCCCCAAAGCTTCCTACAAACTCTTTCAAAATCCACTCGTAAGTAATGGATCTCGGTCACTCACTATGCTCTTCGGGATACCATGGAATCGAACTACCCGTTTCACATACGGTTCAGCCAATTTCGATGCGTCCTAGTCGATTTATCTAGAATTAACCTTGCACTTTTGATCGAGCGATCCACGATGACCCAAATCCCTTCGTTTCCTGCCCTGGTTCTAGGTAGTCCGTCGATAACATCCAACGATATTTTCTTCCACTTCCACATCGGAACTTCTAATGGCTGAAGCAAACCACTCGGCTTCTTCTATTCAGCTTTCACTAACTAATAGTTCATGCACTTGGAAATGAACTTTCCAATATCTCTCTTCATCCCCTCCCAGTAGTAGACTCGCCTCATGTCCTGATACATCTTATTACCACCAGGGTGAATCGTCAATTTCGAGTGATGACATTCTCTCAGAACCTCATCTCTCAATCCGTCGATATCAGGAACAACTAATCGCCCTTACTTTTGAAGCTAACCTTCTCGATCGACTTCGAACTCTTTATTCTATGGTTCTAGCTTCTGGATAAACTCGACAAGCTTCACATCTCGCTTTTGGCTCTCGCCAATCCTTTTGATAAGAGTAGGTCTTGTCGATAAGCTTGCAAACATTTCAGGTTTCAACTTGCACCTTGGCCTGAAATCAAACCTTGCCAAATACTCGAGGCCCTTCCATTCCAAAAACATCACTCCCATACTTGCATGTCTTCGACTTAATGCATCTGCAACTGCATTACCTTTGCCCGAATTATAGGCTGTACCAAAATCATACGATGCCAAAAACTCTAACCATCGTTGCTGCCGAAGATTCAAATACTTTTGGGAGAAAAGATACTTCAGCGATTTGTGATCTGTAAACAACTCGAATCGAACTCCCAACAGGTAATGTCTCCACATCTTCAAAGCAAACACAATCGCCGCCAACTCCAAATCATGAGTTTGATAATTCCTCTCGAGTGACCTTAGCTGTTGTAATAACCCGGAAATTCTGGGTCAGTTTAAAATTTTTATTTTGGCAATTTTAGCGAATTTTGAATATTTAAAATGAATTATTTTAAATAATATCAACGAGAAATTTATTTTGAATATAATTCGAACGTATATATTTATACGCATCGTCGTTGGAATATAAATAATTATATATAATTATAAATAGAATTAAAAATGGCGCGGTAGTTCGATAATTCGATTTCAAACTTCAATTGAATGTACCGGGTGCAAAACAATCCGGATTTTAGTGAAACCAAAAAAATTAGGATCTAATTGGGAATATCTTTCCAATGAATCCGAAAAATCGATATTTCATAGCGGGAATCAAAAGATATGTCCAGTTAAAAATTCTGAATAGTCGTTATGGAATTCAAGCCCTTAAAAATGGGAATTTTGCAAACGACCTCGGATTTCAACGAAACCACTTTTGTTGGATCCGCAGTGTCAAGTTATTGCTAGGTTTCAAATTTCATAATTTTTCGAATCAATATGTGAGTGTGGCAAAGGAAAACGCGTTTGACCAGTTTCAGTTGATTTTAATCGACTGGAAATTGGCCATCTTTTCAACGGTCTCAGAATTTGACGAAACTAGTTTTGTTAGGACCGTATCATCAATACGAAGCTAGAAAATATTTTTCTGCAATTTTTAGAGTTAGTATGTGGCCCCGGTAAATTGAAATGCGCGTTCAAATTCAATATATAGAGTTATATGTTGATTTTGACGAAAACTGATCGAAACGATCGAATCATCCTGCAATACATATCCCATTGTGTTCGGAATGGGGGTGAAACACTATGGACGACAGGCGGTGGGCCTCGTTTAGAGGTTGTATGTAAAAGTCAACTTTTTGAATTAAATAAAAAAATCCTTCTCTCTCCTCACCCCTTTAATCATTCAGGCCCCCCCAATTCAAAATCATTTCAGGAAAAAGAAAAGGAGAACCCGAATACCAAACCCGACATCCGCCATCTCGATCCACGTTCCCCTTTTTTTCCACCACCGCGCCTCCGCCAGAGGAGCCGCCTCCTACTGCGCACCCTTCCTCCGTTCTACCCGCATCGCCTCCTCCCCCAATTCCAAGAAACCGCGTGCCCTAGCCCAACCCAGTCCACCGTGTCCCCTTCGTAGAACGCCGAGCCCCCCCCCCCCCCACCCCCCTTAAACCCCTCGATGCGCCGCCACCACATGTGACACCTCCCGAACCCCCTCTAGCCGGTGCTCATCTCGTAGCCGCCACAAACCTCTTGGAACCGCCCACTGCTACTGACTGTGACCACCACAGGCCCGCCACTGCCTCGGACGACCACTGCTCCACTCCCGACGATAGCAAGAAACGCCCCCTTCTCCATTGGAAGGTAAATCTTACTTTTAATTTTAAAAATCTGAGTTTGTATGTGTTGAAAATATACTCTTTTAAATCAGTTTTTATATCTTGAATATATTTTTAAAATCAATATGAGAAGAAATAAAAAATTTTGATTTTTATTTCATTTGAGAAGTGATAAAGATTATGTTTTTAACGTATAAAGATTATATTTTTAGCTAGGATCTTTGTTTTAGAAAAGCAAGAATTTTTAGTTATAAAAAGATCGGATTTTTATCATGAAGAAAGTGATATAAAAATATAATTTTTTATATAAGGTAGAGAATAAAAATATAATTTTTATAATATAGAAAGGTTAAAAATATAATTTTTATACTAGTGGCATAGCAAGAATATGATTTTTATTCTTAGAGAGTAATAAAAATATAATCTTTATTGTTGAAAAGACTGATTTTTTTTAAATAGAAAAGATATGATTTTTTTTTAAATATAAAAATATTATCTTTATATTTGAAAAGGCGAAATCTTCATATAGAGAACAACGGTGTAAAAATAGAATTTTTATCTATATAGTAGCGGTGTGAAAATAGAAATTTTATCCATATAGCAAAGTAAAAATTCGATTTTTATATATTGAATAGCGAAGTAAAAATTCAATTTTTATATATTGAATAGCGAAGTAAAAATTCGATTTTTATATATTGAATAGCGAAGTAAAAATTCGATTTTTATATATTGAATAGCGAAGTAAAAATTCGATTTTTATATATCGAATAGCAAAGTAAAAATTCGATTTTTATATATCGAATAGCGAAGTAAAAATTCGATTTTTATATATTGAATAGCGAAGTAAAAATTCGATTTTTATATATTGAATAGCGAAGTAAAAAATTCGATTTTTATATATTGAATAGCGAAGTGAAAATTCGATTTTTATATATTGAATAGCGAAGTAAAAATTCGATTTTTATATATTGAATAGCGAAGTAAAAATTCGATTTTTATATATTGAATAACGAAGAGAAAATTCGACTTTTTATATATTGAATAGCGAAGTGAAAATGTGATTTTTTTATATATAGTGGCTACGGGCAAAGAAAGCGACAAAAGGCGAGAATGGCGATGATTTCTCTAAAGGAAGTGTCGTGGAGTTGGAATAGCTATTGGTGAGAACTTCTCACTCAAAATTCTTTTTTCTAGTTATATATATATACTAGGATGCAGACGGTGTTTAGTAGCACCCGACACCCGTCATCCACAGACCATGGGTGGCTTGTTTGTTAAATTGTTTGGTTGTGTAGTTTGTTAGTTTATTTGGTTTGAATTGAATTGTTTGGTGAAATGGAATGGATGTGATTGATGTGTGAATGGCGTGGGCCTTCACTAGACCGGGGATAAGGCTAGACCTTGTCCCGTTTCTAGTATCGTGCCGTTATGCCGCCGAAATTTTCTAAAATAAGTTAGAAAAATAAAAATATCATTTTTATTTTGTAAATGAACTGAATAAAAATTCATGTGTTAAAATAAAATATTTTATCGTTGAAAATATAATTTTTAACGTGAATGTGAATAAATAATATTCATTTACAAACCGGACGGTTTGTTTATGTACACCTATTTGAAGGACATTGATTGGGACGATAAATTCTACACATCGCCCAACTGCACAAATAAAATATGTGTTTGATTGTTTGAAACCCCACACGGGTATTGGGATAAAATACGGCATACACTAATCCCAATAATTAGTTGTATGTCGATCGATTGATTGACAAGCTGTTATAAGCGTTAGATATCTATATTTGATGCTTATACAGTGTAGTGCACTTTGGATGATGGTTGATTATTTATCGTTGCTATTATATGCATGTGTGGTATGGAATCCATATAGTTAACGCTATATGGTAATTGATTTGGCCTCATTCCAATTTGAAAAATAAAGAATATTATAAAATAAAGGTTCATGTGTTGACCGTACTCATCCATTGAGATTAGTCATGTGTTGAATGAAATATTTTAATAATAAGACTTACATCTTTATCAATATAAAATAAAGGTTCATGTGTTGACAGTACTCATCCGTTGAGATTAGTCATGTGTTGAACGAAATATTTTAAAAATAGACATATTAGAAAATAGAAATATTTGAAATAGAAATATTTGAAATAGAAATATTTGAAAAAGAAATATTTGAAATAGAATATTAGAAAATAGAAATATTTGAAATAGAAATATTTGAAATAGAAATATTTGAAGTAGAAATATTTGAAATAGAAATATTTGAAATAGAAATATATGAAATAGAATATTAGAAAATAGAAATAAATTGAATATAAAACGATTTCGAAATAAATTGAATATAAAACGATTTCGAAATGAATTGAATATAAAACGATTTCGAAATGAATTGAATATAAAACGATTTCGAAATGAATTGAATATAAAACGATTTTGAAATGATTTGAATTGAAAACGATTTCGAAATGATTTGAATTGAAAACAATTTCAAAATGAATTGAATATAAAACGATTTTGAATTGAATCGAATAGAAAACGAATTTGAGTTGAATTGAATAGAAAACGAATTTGAATTGAATCGAATATATAACGAATTTGAATTGAATATATAATGAATTCAAATTGAATTTAAATTTGAATTGAATTGAAATGAATTTTAAAAGGAATTTATAAGGAAAAATTCAATTTTGATTTGAATTGAAATGGAAGTTGAAAATGTTTTTGAAACGAATTCAAAACTATTTATAAAATTCGTTTTAAATAGGAATTGACGAAATATATATTATATATATTATATATAATATAATGGCCTAAATAGAACGCGCCGCGGCAGTTCGTGAATTTCGACCATTAACTTCGAACGGACATTACGGGAGATCCGACCGTCGGATTCTCCTAAAACCGAAACCGTTGGGTTCGTATCGAAAAGAGCTTTCTAACGAATATTATAAATTTGAAATCTAATGGTTGGATTTGGAGATACGTCCAAATCAAATTTGGAAAAGGTCGCTGTAAGTGCAGTTCGATGGCCGTTGAGGGAAATCAACTGTACGGGCCTTGATAAAACCATTAAAAATATCAATAATTTGTATAGAATCATAAGAAATGATTTGGGAAAAATTGGGATGAAAAACTCCATATTTGAAAAGATAAAAATAGATTTTTATCGAAATGAACTAGTTTTGAACTAAAATTAAACCCGTTTATTTTTAAATAAATAAACTGGATTTGAAATGGGTTTTAAACAGAATTGATTTGTGGGTTTATCGTGAACGGTGTTTTAAATAACATTTGTTCTTTAACCCGATAATAAATAGAATGTGAGTTGGGTTTGACGTGAACTGTGTTTTAAATGACATTAGTTCTTTAACCCAGCAAAAGAAGTTTTAATGAATCTGCAATCAAATTGAAATGTGAATTGATAAGTTAAATTATCAAATTTGGAAAGTGAGCGAGAATGGAGTATCACCAGTTTTGCTCCAAAGCGATAGTTAAATCTTTAATTGGATTTGAACGTGAAATGGTAATTAATTTTACCGATAACACTGTGGTGTTAGATATGGAGTATTACCAGTTTTGCTTCATGGGATGAATAGGTTGGGATTGGGAAATAAAATAAATAATTACTTCGGTGTGGTTCGCTAATCTCGACTAGTTTGAAAAACCATAAATTGGTTTGAAATGACATCCGAAGGAAGATTAAAGGATAAATTTTAAATAATTTATCTTGGATAAAATTAATGGGAACCTTTCCCTAAGAATTGAAATTTAGAAACTAGCTGAAGGTTAGCAAAGTAGAATGGTTTCCTGGGTATTGATCTGATGTTGGTTTCGGCCTTCGGGGTTAATGTTTGGGAAATTGTTCTCTTATTGATTTACGATTAGTGACTAATGAATTGGAATGAGGCGTATGTTGTGTTTGTGTAACATTTGTTTTTAATATACGCGGGTTGTTCGGAAAGGCCGGGTTTATACCCATTCTGAATAACCGATTCGACGATAAGTCGAAGATGATGACGGTGGTCGAAGACTGGAAGTCTTCACATCGTTTGGATAATTACTGACGATCCTGATTGAGCTGTACACCCAAGAGGATGGAAATAGTTGGTGGTCGTCCAGACGTACTTGGAGATCGATGGATATGCGAGGAAAGTGCCTCCGGTTTCATTCAGACCCAGAACGAATTTGTAAATGGATTGTGTGTCTGACATTGGATTTTATTCCGTGTTGATTGATTTCTGTTAAATATATATCTGTTTGGCGGCGGAGAATTTATTCTTTTTCTTAACGCCCTTCTCTGAGACGTACGAGCTTAGAGGTTATATATCGATAGATATCAATCGCATGGCATGAATTGCCTGTGTGGCACGCTGAGTTGCATGGATCAAGGCTTCTGTTGAAAAGCAAAGTCTTGTGGTTGATGATCAAAGCACGGCCTACGTGGCAGCTTTGTGTATAGCGTGGATTCGCGAGCCTCACACCTCAGTATGAGTCAAAAACGGGATGAGGACCCAAGGAGAGCACGACGTTTCTTTCTAGCTATGGGTGGTGTCAGTGACCTACCAGCCTTGACATTTATATACTTTTCACCTTTGTGGTTTGGATGCGAGGCGCCTCTATTATAGGTCTGTAAGGACCGCGAAACGTGTGTTCAGGCATAATTAATCCTCTAACGTAAGTGAGGACCGACCTTGGAGGATCCAGGGTTACCCAGAGTGTGTAGTCCTGAGGCATTTGCTAGAGTGTCTCGAAAGCGGAGAGGAGCTTGCCCCTTGCCTCGACTCATGACGGAAATCCAATTTCCAATACGTGTATTGCGGTCTTAATTGTAGAACTAGTATGGAGACATGATATATGGTACCCATGCCGTCTATGATTTATATTTATGATTGAAATTGTTTTGACACTATACACTTATTATAGTATCAAATGATTTGTTTTAAACGTACCAAGCATGTTTGGCTATTATAAGGGAAAACCCTATCCTCCGGTTTGCGTTGCATTGTGTGATGGGACCTGGGTGTTATAATAGCTTCATTTTTCGAAAAAGCATTGCGTTGTTTATTCTATGCACTGGTATTCTTGGGAGGAAACCTGTTCCGTGTTATACGGCGTGGTCCATTGAATTACTCTCTTTTAAAGTAAAGTTTTAAATAACTGTTTTAGTTCTCACACCGGTCACATGACTGACCTGGAGTTTATTGTTTTAACCTAAACTCTGGGTGCCCCTATTTTCTGCACGGGCAGCTAGTAGTTTTGGTTTTGCAGATTTATATTCACAGGATCCTGGTTTACAGCTGGGATGATATCCGGAAAGCTCTATATCCGTATATCACCTTCAGTTGTGCTTTGTATTATTTTCCGCTGCTATGTAATTTATTGTAATCTCTGATATTTATCGAATGTAATTTATTCATTTATACTCTGTATATTCTTGTATCTGATGGAATTGTTGTAATAGCAATGAAATGTTCTTCCATCTACGTTCTGATTTGTCCTGTTCTCAAACGATCAGGGGTTTCGAACGGTCTAGATCGGTTTAACGACTGATTCAGATCGAGCGAAATTCCTTGCCGTCACAGCTGTCGACTCACGTAGACCACAACCTTATCCTTCTGCATTAGCACTGCTCCAAGTTCAGTACCACATGCATTGGTGTATACCACCATCTCCTCATTTACACATGGAATGGTCAACACAGGGGCACTCATCGGACTTTCCTTCAGGATCCCGAACGCTTGCTCACGCTTTGCAATCCGTGTGAACACTTGGTTCTTCTTCGTCAATCCTGTCAACGGTGCAACTATCTTGGAGAAATCCTTGATAAATTGTTGGTAATAACCTACGAACACAAGGAAACTCCGTATATCCGTCGCATTCTTAGGTCGATCCCAGTCCTGGATTGCTTCCACCTTATTGGGGTCAACTTCTATTCCATTTCCAGAAACAATATGGCCTAAGAACCTCACTTCGTTCTTCCAGAAGTGACACTTTGTAAACTTGGCTCTTAGCTGATGCTTTCGCAAGACTTCCAACACAACTCTCAAGTGTTTCTTGTGCTCTTCCTCATTCCAAGAATAAACTAGAATATCATCCACGGACACAAGCACGAACTAGTTCAATAGATCTCTGAAAATTCTATTCATAAGATCCACAAAGTACATTGGCGCATTAGTCAACCCGAATGGCATCACCGACCATTCGAAGAAACCAGATAGTGTCCTAAAACAATTTTTGGCACACTATCCTTTGCCACCCTCAAATGGTGGAATCCCTTTGGTAGATCCATCTGAGAAAATACTTTGGCCTCGTGAAGTTGATCGAACAAGTCGTCTATCCTTGGCAACAGATACTTGTTCTTCTTGATCACCTTGTTCAGCTCACGATAGTCCACATACAAGCTTAACGAGCCATCTGCCTTGGTTGCAAACACGACCGGTGCACCCCACTCGGAAACACTCCTCCAAATGAATCCTTTTCCCAAAAGGTCACGAACTTGCACCTCTAACTCTCGCTGTTCTTTAGGCGCTATCCGCCCAAGAGGCATAACGATTGGTCAAGCACCCTCGACCAAATCGATCCTAAACTCGATCTCACGATGCAGTGGTAACCCTTTTACCTCATCAAAGACATCCTCATACTCATTAGTGATAAGCACAGATGACAAGTCTTTTTGTGGAATCACAAACGAATATAGATAGCTTACAAAGACCTCGTCTTTGGGCTTACATCTAATCAACACCTTTCGCCCTTCCACATCCCCGACTCTTGCCTCTAACTTCTCGCAATTCACCCTTGCCGCATACCTCTTGAGCCAATCCATGCCCAAGATGATCTCAAACCCAGCGAAGTTAGGAACAAAGCAATCACACACAAAAGAGCAACCATGACATGACAACGCTAGACCACGACACAACATGCACAAGCTGGACTAACCCCCAACTGAATTAGTCACGATCAGTGGTCTATCACAAATCTCGGGTTCCAAACCCAAGCGGCACACAAGCTCATTGCAAATGAAAGAATGCGATGCTCCAGTATCGAACAACAAATGAACTGAAACACCATTAACTGAAAGAGTACTTGAACGACGACACCCTTGTTCTTTTCCTCTGCAGTAGGAGCTCTTGAAGAAGATCACACGACTTCAAAAGCATATGCCTTCACAACCCGTTTTCCCTTTGCCGATTCTGGACAATCCTTCTTCTCCTGCCCAGGATTTTCACACTTGAAGCACTTCTTCTCAGCTTTGGGATTCTTGCATTCATTCGAGTAATGAACCTTCGGTTGGCAGTTAAAGTGTAACGTCCCGTATTTTCTGGTCAATTATTTGAATTATTTAAAATATTGGTTTGAATTTAAATAAATGAATTTAATCATTTTATTTTGAATATTTATTTATATTAATAATATATTGGAAAAATGTTGAATTTGAAATATGACATGAACGAGTAATTTAAAATGGTTTAATATTGTTTTTATTGAAATTATGATAATGATTTCGTTATAAAACAACAGTCTAATATATATAACTTATAATATAATTATAAAACGAGCTGCACGGTGCGATAGTTCGTAATATTGCGTTGAACTTTAAACAGCTGTACAGGATCCGATATGAGTCGGATTTTCTTGAAACAAGAAATGCCCGGATCTGTTGGATAATATTTTTCTAATGAAAGAGAAAAATCCAGTTTCCATGGTGTAGATTAAGTTTTATGTCCAAATCAAATTTTAAAATAGTCGCTATGGAATTCCTTTATAAATTATAACGTTTGTTTAAAATTTAAAGGATTTTTAAATTTTTATAATACCGATTTGGCTTGGAACCCAATCCAGGATATTTTATTTTGGTGGTGTATGAAATTCTTCTCGTGTATAGCCGATAACAATATTTTATTATTTTTATATTGAGGTATTTTAAAATTGGTTTATTTTAATTTGAACTGAGCAGTTAAAAAGGGCTATTACTCATCCGTTTTTCGATGAAACAAATTTTGTTGAGAACGTAACAGCTAATTATTGCTATATTTCAAATTGCACGAAAATCAGAGTTATTCTATGAGCATGGCAAAATAAGTTGCAAATAAAACGACCATTTGGACGTGAACGAGCGTCGTTTGAGCAAATGGACTTAGAATTCGACGAAACAAGTTTCATTAGGACCGTAATGTCAAATTATACTATGACGTCCATTCTGGTTTCGAATGGAGTTTGTTTGTGAGCACATGAGCGAATAAACAGTGTTCGGAATTGCGATAGACACGAAAAATAATATTGTTAGTCACATCAACATAAATAGATATTATTTTCCCCTTATATATACAACTATACTTCAGCCCAATTCCATTCACCCCGTCCAAACAATTTCCAGCCTCCACAATTTTGTAGAAAATCCCCTAAACACAAATCAATTTATTTCTCACAATCTGTAATGAATTGGCATAGGTGATCTGAAGAAAAGTTGTAGATCAGGTCGGGATCTACCTACTGTAAAAATTTGGTGATGATCGAAGGATTGTGGTGGCCGGAATGGCACGAAAACCAGGAAAAAATGTTTCCATTCTTTGGATGATTGATGACGAATAAATGATATATAGATGTATGGACCTGGGTGAAATTAAAAAGGAGAGTTCAGGGTTTAATTTGGCAGTGGTCTGAGGTCTTACGGTGGTTGTTGCGATGAGTTGAACGGAGGGCTTGATTTTGGGGTTGTTTTTGAAAGTGGTGACTAGATTTCTTTGTTTTCTGGTGCCGTTGATCTTTTTCTAGTGATGGGTGCTGAAGTGAAGTCGAAGAGAGGAAGTAGCCGGTCAGAATTGGCGGCGATCGTAGGGGTTACGGTGATCTATGGACGGAGAATTTTTGGTTGAAGGGGTTACCGTTCATGGTTGAATTCACGGCGGTCGGAGTAGTGTTTGAGTCCAGGGTTTTGGGCGTGGCGGCATTGGAGTCAGGTGGTGCCAGTGGAGGGTCAGAGTCAGTGCTTGGGTGGCTGTAGTGGCGGTGGGCACGCTCTGATGGTGTGGACGATGTTCGTGTATTCTGGTGGAAGGGGGCTATCGGGTTTGAGGATCTGCAAAAGGAGATGATGCGTAATATGGTAACTAATACTGACGTGGCCAAGTTTAACGTTAATTAAGGTAATTAGTTAAATTATTTAATTTAATTATTAATTAGTCGTTAATTAATCGATAAATATATAAAAACTGGAATTTAGTGTAACTTTTACATACGTTGACGGAATTGCGCGAAACAGGACTCATCAGGATCATGGCGACATGCACTACGTGTACGTGATGATTTGGAATCAGTTGGAGCTGCTTGGAATTTCAGATAATTTTAAATGTTTGTTTAAAATTTAATGGAACAAAATATCAACCATCAACCGAAATAAAAACTTGTGAGTTAACTCTCACACCTTCTGGAATTCTATGATGTGTTAAATTCATAGAAAAATATATTTTATCGTTAACAGTATAAATTAGTTGATTGGCTGCTGTAGAAGCTATTAGTCGTTTATTATTTGATTGTTTATCATTATTTATATTTCATCATTTTAAATGCATTATATTATGGAAATTTAATTCGTATATTATTATCAAATGTTATATGTGATACAGGGAAGGACAGGTTGGAGGGATCCGACCTGATTCCCCAAATAAACTGTATTTTATTTGTGGTGCATATTATTCATATATGAATTGTTCACCTTGACTGACACTAAAACCTGTTTTAATATTGATGGTTGAATGGATATGCATCATTGTTGTGATTAAAATCAATCGACGGTATTGATTGAGTAGTTGGCAGTGAATGGCCAAAAGTGTATTGTTTTTAGACGTCGTTCTACCATCAGGTGAATGGACGTAGTTTTAAAGTTAAAAATTATTTTATAACTGAATTGAAGTTTTCATTTATTTTATATAATAAATTAAATTAGAAATTTATAAATATATATTAATCGAGTTATAAAGAATTATTTAAATGGTTTGTGTAATAAGATTTTATGATTTATACAAGTGCTAAAAGCATAAAGCCATAAAATTTACCTATGGGTTGGTTAAATGAAATAATTGTTTTTAAAACAATTAAATAGTGTTTTCAAAATTAATTTAATTAATTTAAAGAGGAAATGACAATGAAAATCAGTTAATAGTTAACTGATACGTACGAATGGCAAAATCAACAATTTTTAATTGAAATTTATAATGGAATTAATTTGATTTAAATTTTCTGAATATTCGTTAAATTTAATGAATAGTGTTAAATATTAGTTAATCTCGGATTAACTATAAATTAAGGAAATTATTGAATTGTCTAGAGTTAAATATTAGTTAATCTCCGATTAACTATAAATTAAAAAAAATATTGAATTAGTCGGTGTTAATAACATTAATTATTATTTAATAAGCTTTTAAAAATGATAATAATCCTATTTTTGATTAATATCAAAGTTAACCGTTTCTAATATTGTCAATATTAAAGTTAATTATTATTTTAATTAATAATAATTAAAACGATGAATTTTAATTGGAATTTAATTAAAAAATAATTAAATGGCGATAAGGTTTGATCAAAGGGGCGATAAGTGTTTATAAAGAAATTTAAAAATCCAACTTTTCAAATGAGACTGGTAAATGATATATGTAAGTAAATGCTGAGAATTTAAATATGGTATTACTTAATTGTTAATTAAGTAAAGTGAATTCAAATGGAATGAAACTTCCAAGGGAAATGATTTATAAGATTAATAATGGACTGAAATGTGATTATTAAAAAGGGGTCTTTAAACCAGGCTAGGTTATAAGATTAGTAAGGGATAGAAATGTGATTAGTAAGAGACATGATTTGGAATAAAATCTAAGAAGTTGTGAAAAGATGGTAAATGGATTATTACAAGTATTTAGGAAGAAATCCAAGCCAGGTTTAGAAAGGGGTTTTTAAGCCAAGAGAGTGTGGCGTAGTGGTATGGTACTTATCTATCGAATAAGAGGTCGGGAGTTCAATACTCTCCTTAGATCTATATGGTGATGTATTAATCAAATGTTAAAGAGTTAAATTAAGAGAAATAAGGTAACTGAAATAAGGATTGCAAAAATAAGGGAAAATACATACAATGATTATGGTTAAATATTGGTAAATGGATTTTTGAAATAAAAATCCAAGTTAACAATGGCTTATCATAAGGAAAGTGGTAAACAGATTTTAGTTATATAATCCAAGTTAAAATTTATTATAGGAATGCCCAATAGATGGAAGCAGATTTATTTGACGTGGAAATTTTGTAAAAATCCGAAAGTTATAAATGAAATTATGTGTAGATTAAAGGGTCGTAGTGAACATTGATTCAACCAAACTAGTTGAAGAGATTTTATTGGAAGAGGATTCCAAACATAAGAAATGGTTTATAAAACCAGATTTGGATCAGGATGGTAAATAAGATTTTCAGGATGGTTGGATAACAGTTTTTAAGTGACAAACCATTAGTTATTCTGAGATAAGAAACGTTGTTGATCAAGGTCTGAGAGGTAAATGAAATACCCCAACTTGAACGGCTTCACTATTATCGAGGAATGGTATTAGTTTAGAATAAGTTAAAGGTATTGAAATTGGGTTATTGTCCTATGCAAAGAATATTGAACATGAATGCATGATTTTGGAATGAATAATACTAAAATGTTAGTTACAATGTAAATACGAATATTTGGTTTTAATTTATATAATTCGACATTTGCTTTGCCGTATCAGAATAGGTAACTTGTTTAATACCATTAAGTAATATACATATATATATATATATAGATGCAAAAATTAAGGAAAAGGGGAAAAAGGTTATGATAAATATAACAATATATCCAATGTGAAAGGAAATGGAAAGTGGAGTATATATGTGTATATAAACTCGAAAACATATAAAATAGTTTTTGTTATGATAAAATTAAGAATAAATATAATGTTTTAATATATTGGAAGAATTAAAAGTTGATTAACCATTTATTAATTATTTTTAAATAGGCCAAGTAATGCCAAGTATGGAATCATAAACTCTTTTTATTTACACGATTGTTATTTGATAGTTAAATAACCGACTATCAGACTTGACCCATACGATTGTTGGTACGGAAAGACCGGGATCGAATTTATTTTCGAAAACCATTCTGAACCAACAAATACGAAATCATGAAGATTGAAGATGGAGCATTGAAGACCGTGATCTTCATAAGAGGAAGGATTGCTTAAAATCTTTTTGTTGCAACGCATAGATATACTGTGACTCTGTCGTAGTTGGAATCTACGGATTTGCAAGGACTTCTTGCCACTGATCCATAGGGTGATTCCTATATTGGATGCGGTAGGAGGGTGCCTTCGGTTCATCCTGTTCCTGGATGACTTGTGTGTTGAGTATGACAGTATGATTTTTGTTTGATGATAACAAATATATATATTATTTTATAAATGTGTTTGTAAGCAGTACTATTCCATATTTTACACACAGAAATAAATATTTATTGAATAGAACACTACTATACAGAATTAATGATCCAAATCAGTGTTTTTATTTGAATAAATATTTTATTTTTACAGTTGAAATAGTACATATACATCACTCCACTATTTACAATTCAAATATTTTTGAATATTTCTGACATGACACATTTACCACATCACAAAAATTGTACTATTAAAAGATTCAAACAAAATGAAACAAATTGAAACAAATTGAATTGAACAACAAAAATATATTTTTATTTCAATCAATATTGATCATTACAAATAATAGTACAATTCTATTCAGTCATGTCTTCAACCACTGTCATATACACAGACATCACTCATCACTCGGTACATTTACATGTACACATACATACACTAACAATGTTCTTGTCTTCATCTTCAATCTTCTGTCTTCACGGCATTCTTCTGTCAGTCCATTCAGCTTCATACCTGTCACATACAGAAGAACACACACAGTAAACTGCAATAAAAATAAAAATAAATAAAAGCAAATAAAAATTTATTTTTAATTTTTATTTGCCTTAGAATTACGGTGTGTTTCTCATCATTTTTCTAGACTTGGTCTGATATGCAGGGACAGGAAAAACTATCTGATGGTTGCATGAACACACGTGTATAAATATACACATGTGCACTGCCTCGCCAATCAAAATACAGCAGTGTGCAACTGAGGAGTAGCCATGTGGATGTAACAACCCGGAATTTTGGGGGCCAATTTAAAATTTTTAATTTAGAAATTTTAATGAATTTTAAATATTTAACATGATTTATTTTAAATAATAAACCATGCAATTTAATCTTAAACAAGGATTTTATTTGTGTAGTGACATATCATAAAAACTAATTTATCAAATTATATGTACAAATGGTGTAATAAACGTTAATTAATCTCAAATATATGTCGAAGCTTTAATGGTGATTAATTTTTGTAGACTAATAAGTTTAATTTTATTACCATATTATTCATAGTACAATGAATGTAATAGGGACACTCTAACTTTATATGTAATTTAAACCTTGAATTGAAGAGAGTAATATATTAAGGAAGGAAGATTTTATCCTTGGAAATTTCAATTTGAAATTTAATATATATTGTAACGACCCGGATTTTGAGCGACTTTGGTTATCGACATAAGCCCGATGTCGATAACCAAAACGTCGAAAAATCCTGGTAATTAGTGAAAGAAATTAGAGGGTGAGGAAAGATAAGATAGAAACTTAGAATAGAAGAAGAAGAAGAACACAATATCAGAGTAACACGAATCTCACAGCGGAACGAATAACATATACTATATGAAACATAACTTTGAAATATACATCTGTATTTGAATATACATCATTATCAAAGTACAGCACTTACAACACAGCGGAAATAACTATAGCTATATGATCCTGAAGCCTCCTGCTCCAGCTCTTCAATGTATCTGTAAATCCCGACTACTTGACTGCCCATACAAATTTAGGCACCCAAGAGTTTAGGGAAAACAACAAAGTAAACTCCGGGTCAGTCATGGGACTGGTGTGAGTAAAACAGTTATACAGGTAAACGATATCTCATAAGACCACGCCGCATAATGGAACGGGTTTTTTCCCTTATGAGAATCCAAAATAACTTTATATCAAAAACCTTTTGATACTATAATAATGTCTATCAACCACAATATATATAATCATCTAGCAGAAACGCTTTCATCTCACGTTCTACATAAGTAGTATACAATCAAAACCGCAAGCACGTATTGGGTAATGGATTTCCAATTATGACAAGGTATGGAACCACCTTTCGCTCGTGTACCTCTAGAGAGGAATACACTGGGTTCAACAAGAACATCTTACAACCCGGCCACACATGACCGACCACTCATTTCGCTTGAGTGTATCGAATGTATATCACCAACAGTTGGGATCAGCAACCGTTTCCCGAATGGGACAGCATCAACAATAGATTTTTAGAAGTAAATGAAACTCTAGATCAGGTGATTATACACCCTACTTCGGTGCGACCGACTTAGCCATGCTGCCTGCCCGATTTCTGTCATTTACCGGATGATGAGGCTAGAAGCTACGCTTTATCATCTTACCAGATTCACTTTGAATGCCACACGTCAAATCCATCCAATCACCGATTGACGTCCTCAACCATACATTACGCGTTAGCTAAAAGAAGTTTCCTTCTCCGCTTCCACTCTTGGTACAGTTGGAGAAATCAATATACATGGTCGTCTGGAAATACTCTGTCAGACATCCGTCCATACAAGTCATCCAGGAACAGGATGAACCGAAGGCACTATTCTGTAAACAGGAAAGCCCTTGCATAACTCCATCTTCAATTTCCTTTGGCATATATGATTCGCAACGCTTATGCCAATAAAGAGTGGTTCTTTGGATAATAATCCAACCGGTCTCTCCATATTAACAACGTTAAAATGGTCAAAACTTCGATAGTCTGTGATTTAACTATCGAATAAAAACAGGTGTGCAAACAACGATATTATTTCCAAATGGAAATTTATATCAATCAAACATCATTCAACATTTATCTCTTTATTTCATAGTATCTACTTATCTCTTGTTCCCTATGTTCAATATTCCTTATTTTCTAAATTTGGGAAAATATACGTTATTAACAATGGAAAACATTTCCATTTCTCGTTTTCTTTATTTGAAAACATTTCTGGTTTCTTATTTGGAAAACATTTCCAAAGCTTCTTCATTGGACTTAGACAGATGTTTTAAACAAACCATCGCGATGCCAACTCAAACCATTTCCTTTACTGTCGAACCTTAACTATTCCTTAGTTAAAAATGAAGCCAATCAAGTTGGGGTAGAACTACCTCTCAGACCTTAACTGAACAACATTTCTAACTTTGAAATAGACAAAGTTCACTTTATATCCCTTTACTAACTTCCTTACTTAACTCTCGTTCGAATAACTATATTCGATTGACTCTTATCAATTAACTCTATTGGACTAACCCCTATCAATTAACCCTATTGGACTAACACTATTTGACTAACGCTATTTATTTACTCATTTCACTTACTCTTTTCGAATAAACTATATTCGATAATTCCTTTTACTTTCTATTCGAATAACTATATTCAATTTACTCATTTGCTTCTATTCGAATAACTATATTCGATTTAACTCACTTGCTTCTATTCTAATCGATTAAACTAACATCGATTATCTCCTTTCAACTTTATTCTCTAATCGATTAACTAACATCGATTAACTTCTTTTACTTTAACACTAATCGATTAACTAACATCGATTAACTTTCTTTTACTTTATTCTCTAATCGATTAACTAACATCGATTTACTTCTTTTACTTTAACACTAATCGATTACCTAACATCGATTAACTTCTTTTACTTTAACACTAATCGATTAACTAACATCGATTAACTTCTTTTTAATAAACTACGTTTTCCGTTACAACTATTTCCTTTTTATAACGTTTACTTAGCGTTACAAATATATCCTATTTATAACTTCTATTTACCGTTACAAATATATCCTATTTATAACTTCTATTTACCGTTACAAATATTTCCTATTTGTAACTTCTATTTATTTTCTAAATAAATATCCCTTTTCTATTTCTATTTATTTTCTAAATAAATATCCCTTTTATAAAACCGTGTTCGTTTTATAAATAATTCCTTTTCTAAAATCCTGTGATTTTATAAAATTCCTTTATTTCAATATACATTGAAATACTTCTTTTTACATCCCAGGGTCTTTTATGATATTTACGATATCGAATAACAATGATCAACATCATTCCAACACACATAATCCATAACAGATTATATAACACATCATATATCACAATATATGAAAACAATAAAATAAATGTTGAGGAATCCAGTCGGATTCCTCCAATCTGTTTCCCTGCATCACAGATGTTAAACAATATAGATAACATCACTTTTCAGTTCTATATGATATATTCTGTTAAACAGAATCAATATAGAAATTAAATCAACTGACTAGCAGTTCAATCAAACAGTCAACATACAGTAAATCAGCCAATATCTAACAGTTCTAAAAATACAACATGAAATTATAAATTGTTCAGAGTTAGTGAGATTTACTCACATTGGCGCGTTAATCGTTAAATAACGGTTTGCGTTATTTGATTCAGTTGGACAATTTATTTTGCCATAAATTGTAACGAGCCTCGATTCACTCCCAGTTAGTTCCATTGTGGAGCCACCTTCCATACGATCCCAACGGATCTTGTTTCGCCTAATTCTGACACCGTATGAAATAGTTATACCTTTTTAAAGTTTGAACTAATTTTAAATTAAAATTAAACTAGTTAAAAGGTTTAATGGGCTTTAACCTTTTCTTTCTCCATCATGGCCCAAAACCCCCTTGGCCCGCACCGCAACAAAACAATGCATCCTCCTCTTCCAGTATCAGCATACGAAACAAATAGCTCCATCTTCACAGACATTACACCGATCTTCACAACCCATAACTCATTAACGCCTTTGATCTCACCACCTTTTGTATACTTAAACCACGTTAACTCGCCCATTTAAAAACAGCCTGCTCTACACACTTTTACCTTGTTTAGCATGGTATTCTTTACCAAGCAGATTGGTTTCATGAACCCGACTCTTCCTCTTCAGATTTGAACGCAAGACACCCCTCCTCAACCAATCAAGGCGGCGGCTTCCTCCTGTTACGTTGTTTGAACCACCATGCTTTGTGATAAGCATGCCACCCACCACCATTTAAAATTTCTGTCCCTTCCTTCATTTTTTTGAGCTGCTCTGCTCCTTGTTTTCCTCCACTGCCGCAATCTTCTTCGATCCCTTTCTCAAAACCACACCGTCGCTCAAAGTTTCAACAGCCCTCATGCAAGCCTGATCCGCCCTTATATGTGACTCACCATCACTTTATTTACAGAAACTTCCAAATATTCATACCGAACTCCACCACCCTATACAAACTCAGATCTACCAATCATAGTTCCTACTTCCATACCTGGCAGCCGTGACCTGCTCATGTTTTCTCCTTCGATCCTTCTTTCAGACCAGACCAACTCGCGACAACAGTTCACCACCATCTCTGGCTCATAGGTGATCTCCTTCCAGTCCCATTTGCAGTAGAAGCGGTGACCTGTTGTTATACCCAGAAACCACCGTTCTGTCGTGACAACCAAGTTCGAGACCGTGAAACACAGTTCTATGGTACTGTTGTGCTCCAGTATTTTGTTTCGATGTCATTAGAATTTTCGAAGAAGTGAAATTGGGTTTGTTCTTCATTGGGTTTCCAGAGGAAGCCGTTTTGTCAGCGTGTGTACATATATAAAAAATGGATTCCTCATCGGTGAAGGAAAGTAACGTACACCAATATAATACCACATATCCTTAATACTTAGTTATGAAGTAGAATAGGACACGCAGCTTTCCTGAACACGGGACGTGGAGGTGAAAAGATGACAACTCTATGCGTGGAAGCTTGGATTTGTGGACGTTGCCTTAGGGTAGCATATTATTTAATGAGAAGATATTTTGGATGATAAAGGAAATGAATGTGTGGAACAAAGCATGTGCAAATAATTAAAACGCAAGAGGAGATGTAACGACACTCTAATGCGTCGTACCATTGTTTAAATCCCTTTTAAGTTTTTAACAGTTAGCGAACCCCGTAAGATTCTGTTCGCCTATGGACTGGAATAAAATACCGGTTGTGTCGAGCTCGGTGCTACGGTTCCAAAAGTATAATAATACCGGTAGGTGGACTCATAATTTGAAACTTCAAAATGTTGATTTCAGGGTGCAAAATACTTCAAATAAAAAGTTGCTTATTAAATTAATTAAAAATTTCTATAAAATTCTAAAAATTAAATTGTCACTACGTCTCAAAAGAACCTCGTCTAAATTCGAAACCGATATGCAGTTATATCAAATAAACCGTTATGGTCGATAGACGATTCTATAGCGACTATTTTAAAATTTGATTTGGACATAAATCAAAATCTACACGACGAAATCTAGATTTTTCTCTTCCACTAGAAAGACATACTCCACCAGCTCCACACATTTCTTGTTTCACAGAAATCCGGCTTAAAACGAATCCTGTACATTCAGTTGAAGTTCGAATTGCCAATTTACGAACTGCAGCGCCATTTCGAGCTCTATTTTAATTATATTAAAATTCTACGTTCAAACTGTCGTTCAAATAATTTATTCGTTATTCTAATTCAATTTCTAAACTGAATTAAATATCACAGATGATCCAGTTCACACCATATCGCCATTTCAGCCAATTCTGTTTATTTCAGATTTAAATATATTATTTTAATTAAATATTCATCATTATTTAATTCAACGATCATTAAATTCACTAACCCACCATTGATAAAATAAAATATATTAATCATAATACCTCTGCCAATGCGGGTCATTACAAAATTCCCCACTTAAAATAATTTCGTCCTCGAAATTGCTAAAAGGTAGAGGACGACCCTATCGACTGGTTAGAACATATTTGTTCACTTCTTAACTTCAGTTTCAACTGAACCAATTTAATTTCAATTAAATTATTAATTAATTCTTATCAACGAAAATTTTCAAAAATCCTTAAGATTTTCTAACGTCTTAATTTTTTGAAAAAAATTTCGCCAGCACCTCCTTTGTATTGGTCAATACGTCAAACTCCAACTCGCCTCTATGGGCCATCTCCAACCCAAAAGAAAATCAAACAGCCAAGCGGCTTGCCAATTCGGCTCATCAAAATCTCATATCATATGAATATAAACTTGTACTTTTTTGTCGGGCAAATCAACTCTATTACTTCCATATGCTATCCACTCAGTATATACAAGGGTTACCCCAATCAAATCCAATCTGCTTTTATCCACAACACAACCATCCACTTATATCCGAGCCAAATATCATTTCAACTCGAGTTTCTTCTCGATTCCCAACTCTTAACTTGATTATCACATTACATTTCGAATTTGAATCTCACAATCCAATTTGTCTTGATATCATTCTGATTTAACCTCAGTTACCACTTTACTGGCTTTACTTTAATTCAAATTTGCTTTTACAAATTCCTATTTCATTTGGTTTTAATTCATCAGTCTTTCCCTGGGAGTTTTCAAACAGTTTACTCTTTTCAAAAATCAAATTTTCCTTTTTGAAATTTAACTGAGCATATAATCAATATTCCATTAGTTAAATCACTTCTCTATTTCTTTAACAATATTTGTTAATCAAATATTTTCAATAACCATATTGGCCTTTTATGTTAATTGGAAAACATTTCCAAATATCACCTTCCTTTATTTTCTAAACTTTAAAAAAAAATGCTATTTATAATTGGAAAATACTCCAATTATTTATCTCTCTTCCGATCTCGTTTATTTCTATACTTAGGAAATGTTTAACATCTATTTCCAAGCTTACACTTATTTGGGTTAAAACGGATGTTGTGTAAAACATTGTTACGACAACACAATTACTATATTCAACTAACTCTCATTCAACATTGATCTTCGAGCCTGGAATCTTACCGTTTATCTGTTAATAATGAAATCAATCAAGTTGGGGTATAACTACCTCTCAGACCTTGACTGAATAACATTTATAACGTCAAAACAGATATGACTACTTATTCGAATAATCAATACCATACAACTACTTCCTCACTTTTAAACACGTATACACTTCCTCTTTCTATCCTGACTAGATTTTATTCTAGACTTTCTTTTTGATTATACTATTCTAATTCTAAGTTCGTTTTCTTATCGACTTCTAGATATATCGATACGTTGATTTCTAACTATCCAATTATCTTAAAATATTTTAACTCCTTAGATTCATGGAAAAATTTGCCATAACCTCCTTTGTACTAGGAGCATCGGGAAAATCCCTAAACTGCCACACAGGCCTTCTCCAATCAAAAAGAAAAAGGAAAGCCAAGCGGCTAGCCGATACGGCGCATAAAATCTCATATATGAATTAAATACATACCTTTTTGTCGGGCATTCTATTTATAAACCTTTATACCTTATCCATACCTATCTCATGTATATCCGTACATTTCTAATTCATTTCAACTTAATCCAATCATTTTAACTTAGTTCGTTAAGTGATATTCAAATTACCGGTTTGCCCATTTCACCTTTTTATTTGAGTATAACATGTTCAAATATAGGTTTAACTTGTTTATCAACTAATTGAATTCCATTTCAATTTTATTTGAATTCCCTACATTCAAATTCCTTTTTAACTTTATTTGAATTTTCCTAATTCAAATTCTATTTGAATTTCATATATTCAAACTCCTTTAAATTTCTATATTCAATTTGAATTACAAATATTCAAATCCCTTTTCAAATCCTTTATTCAATTTCTATGTCACTTCTCTTATTCAAATTCTATTCGATTTCTCATATGTCAAATTCTATTCGATTTCTCATATGTCAAATTCTATTCGATTTCTATATTCGAATTTCCTCTATTCAAATTCTATATTTGAATTCCATTTGAATTCTATATTCAATTTTCCATTTTGATTCTCTTATTCAAATTCTATTTTTGAATTTCATTTCAATTCTATTTGAATCTTCTATATTCAAATTTCATTTCACTTTCGATATTCAAATCCTATATTTGAATTCCTTTATATTTTCTCTATTCAAATTCTATATTTGAGTTTCTATATTCAAACTCTATTTCAATTCCATTGAATTTCACATATTCAATTTCTATTTCACTTTTGATATTCAAATCCTATATCCAAACTCCACTGAATTTTATATTCCAATTCCCATTTCAAAATATTTGAATTCTATATTCAAATTTCATTATTACTCTATATGAATTCTATATTCAATTTTCCATTATTTAAATCTTCTTTATTCAAATCTCATTTGAATTTCTATATTCAAATCCCCTTTGAATTTTCTATATTTAAATTCTATGTTTGAACTTCCCTTATCCTAATTCCTTTTCAAACTTTCTTTACTCATTCTTTATTATAAATCCCATTTGAAATTCAACACAACTTGTCTTTCCCCAAAACAATTTCAAAACAGTATCTTTGGTAGTAATTCGTCACTTACAACTCGAAAATGAATACTGATGATGCAGCTGTCATCATCAGAATCTATTTTCCAGCGATCGAAGTGAGTTCAATACTATAAAACAATTTCTAAACATTTCCCCTTTGAAATTCATTTCAAAATATAATTCACACTGCTTGTAAAACAATTTAAAATCTCCCAGGATCTTAAATTTTCCTTATTTTTATCCCAATCCATTTACAAACACTTATCCAATTTTCCAGAGTTTTAACTTCAATTCTGGTTTAAATTTCAGACTTAACTCATCTGATTCACGCATTTCACTTATATGAATTCTGATTGGTTATTTACATAACCATTTAATTTATAATCTTACTCGATTATAATAACAACCATTATATCCATTATATTATAATTTTGATATATATATCTTCTCTATATCATGATATACCTTGGGTAAACTTATTTTAATTTACCCTCTTTTCAAAACATATCATGTCGACCTATCGTATTCGAGTGTTTAGTAACTCCTACCGATACAGTGGATCAAACTGATCGACCAGAATTTATAAACTACTCAACCAATGGATCTCCACAATATAAAACAAATTTTTATATCAATAACAAATACGTGCACTCGTATATATACACTTAATCTCAGTCTAGGGTATTACTAACCCTATCTCTACCGAGTCACGCCACAGAGCCAAGTAATTCTTAACTTAAGCTCTGATACCAACTGTAACGACCCGGATTTTGAGCGACTTTGGTTATCGACATAAGCCCGATGTCGATAACCAAAACGTCGAAAAATCCTGGTAATTGGTGAAAGAAATTAGAGGGTGAGGAAAGATAAGATAGAAACTTAGAATAGAAGAAGAAGAAGAACACAATATCAGAGTAACACGAATCTCACAGTGGAACGAATAACATATACTATATGAAACATAACTTTGAAATATACATCTGTATTTGAATATACATCATTATCAAAGTACAGCACTTACAACACAGCGGAAATAACTATAGCTATATGATCCTGAAGCCTCCTGCTCCAGCTCTTCAATGTATCTGTAAATCCCGACTACTTGACTGCCCATACAAATTTAGGCACCCAAGAGTTTAGGGAAAACAACAAAGTAAACTCCGGGTCAGTCATGGGACTGGTGTGAGTAAAACAGTTATACAGGTAAACGATATCTCATAAGACCACGCCGCATAACGGAACGGGTTTTTTCCCTTATGAGAATCCAAAATAACTTTATATCAAAAACCTTTTGATACTATAATAATGTCTATCAACCACAGTATATATAATCATCTAGCAGAAACGCTTTCATCTCACGTTCTACATAAGTAGTATACAATCAAAACCGCAAGCACGTATTGGGTAATGGATTTCCAATTATGACAAGGTATGGAACCACCTTTCGCTCGTGTACCTCTAGAGAGGAATACACTGGGTTCAACAAGAACATCTTGCAACCCGGCCACACATGACCGACCACTCATTTCGCTTGAGTGTATCGAATGTATATCACCAACAGTTGGGATCAACAACCGTTTCCCGAATGGGACAGCATCAACAATAGATTTTTAGAAGTAAATGAAACTCTAGATCAGGTGATTATACACCCTACTTCGGTGCGACCGACTTAGCCATGCTGCCTGCCCGATTTCTGTCATTTACCGGATGATGAGGCTAGAAGCTACGCTTTATCATCATACCAGATTCACTTTGAATGGCACACGTCAAATCCATCCAATCACCGATTGACGTCCTCAACCATACATTACGCGTTAGCTAAAAGAAGTTTCCTTCTCCGCTTCCACTCTTGGTACAGTTGGAGAAATCAATATACATGGTCGTCTGGAAATACTCTGTCAGACATCCGTCCATACAAGTCATCCAGGAACAGGATGAACCGAAGGCACTATTCTGTAAACAGGATAGCCCTTGCATAACTCCGTCTTCAATTTCCTTTGGCATATATGATTCGCAACGCTTATGCCAATAAAGAGTGGTTCTTTGGATAATAATCCAACCGGTCTCTCCATATTAACAACGTTAAAATGGTCAAAACTTCGATATTCTGTGATTTAACTATCGAATAAAAACAGGTGTGCAAACAACGATATTATTTCCAAATGGAAATTTATATCAATCAAACATCATTCAACATTTATCTCTTTATTTCATAGTATCTACTTATCTCTTGTTCCCTATGTTCAATATTCCTTATTTTCTAAATTTGGGAAAATATACGTTATTAACAATGGAAAACATTTCCATTTCTCGTTTTCTTTATTTGAAAACATTTCTGGTTTCTTATTTGGAAAACATTTCCAAAGCTTCTTCATTGGACTTAGACAGATGTTTTAAACAAACCATCGTGATGCCAACTCAAACCATTTCCTTTACTGTCGAACCTTAACTATTCCTTAGTTAAAAACGAAGCCAATCAAGTTGGGGTAGAACTACCTCTCAGACCTTAACTGAACAACATTTCTAACTTTGAAATAGACAAAGTTCACTTTATATCCCTTTACTAACTTCCTTACTTAACTCTCGTTCGAATAACTATATTCGATTGACTCTTATCAATTAACTCTATTGGACTAACCCCTATCAATTAACCCTATTGGACTAACACTATTTGACTAACGCTATTTATTTACTCATTTCACTTACTCTTTTCGAATAAACTATATTCGATAATTCCTTTTACTTTCTATTCGAATAACTATATTCGATTTACTCATTTGCTTCTATTCGAATAACTATATTCGATTTAACTCACTTGCTTCTATTCTAATCGATTAAACTAACATCGATTATCTCCTTTCAACTTTATTCTCTAATCGATTAACTAACATCGATTAACTTTCTTTTACTTTATTCTCTAATCGATTAACTAACATCGATTTACTTCTTTTACTTTAACACTAATCGATTACCTAACATCGATTAACTTCTTTTACTTTAACACTAATCGATTAACTAACATCGATTAACTTCTTTTTAATAAACTACGTTTTCCGTTACAACTATTTCCTTTTTATAACGTTTACTTAGCGTTACAAATATATCCTATTTATAACTTCTATTTACCGTTACAAATATATCCTATTTATAACTTCTATTTACCGTTACAAATATTTCCTATTTGTAACTTCTATTTATTTTCTAAATAAATATCCCTTTTCTATTTCTATTTATTTTCTAAATAAATATCCCTTTTATAAAACCGTGTTCGTTTTATAAATAATTCCTTTTCTAAAATCCTGTGATTTTATAAAATTCCTTTATTTCAATATACATTTAAATACTTCTTTTTACATCCCAGGGTCTTTTATGATATTTACGATATCGAATAACAATGATCAACATCATTCCAACACACATAATCCATAACAGATTATATAACACATCATATATCACAATATATGAAAACAATAAAATAAATGTTGAGGTATCCAGTCGGATTCCTCCAATCTGTTTCCCTGCATCACAGATGTTAAACAATATAGATAACATCACTTTTCAGTTCTATATGATATATTCTGTTAAACAGAATCAATATAGAAATTAAATCAACTGACTAGCAGTTCAATCAAACAGTCAACATACAGTAAATCAGCCAATATCTAACTGTTCTAAAAATACAACATGAAATTATAAACTGTTCAGAGTTAGTGAGATTTACTCACATTGGCGCGTTAATCGTTAAATAACGGTTTGCGTTATTTGATTCAGTTGGACAATTTATTTTGCCATAAATTGTAATGAGCCTCGATTCACTCCCAGTTAGTTCCATTGTGGAGCCACCTTCCATACGATCCCAACGGATCTTGTTTCGCCTAATTCTGACACCGTATGAAATAGTTATACCTTTTTAAAGTTTGAACTAATTTTAAATTAAAATTAAACTAGTTAAAAGGTTTAATGGGCTTTAACCTTTTCTTTCTCCATCATGGCCCAAAACCCCTTGGCCCGCACCGCAACAAAACAATGCATCCTCCTCTTCCAGTATCAGCATACGAAACAAATAGCTCCATCTTCACAGACATTACACCGATCTTCACAACCCATAACTCATTAATGCCTTTGATCTCACCACCTTTTGTATACTTAAACCACGTTAACTTGCCCATTTAAAAACAGCCTGCTCTACACACTTTTACCTTGTTTAGCATGGTATTCTTTACCAAGCAGATTGGTTTCATGAACCCGACTCTTCTTCTTCAGATTTGAACGCAAGACACCCCTCCTCAACCAATCAAGGCGGCGGCTTCCTCCTGTTACGTTGTTTGAACCACCATGCTTTGTGATAAGCATGCCACCCACCACCATTTTACATTTCTGTCCCTTCCTTCATTTTTTTGAGCTGCTCTGCTCCTTGTTTTCCTCCACTGCCGCAATCTTCTTCGATCCCTTTCTCAAAACCACACCGTCGCTCAAAGTTTCAACAGCCCTCATGCAAGCCTGATCCGCCCTTATATGTGACTCACCATCACTTTATTTACAGAAACTTCCAAATATTCATACTGAACTCCACCACCCTATACAAACTCAGATCTACCAATCATAGTTCCTACTTCCATACCTGGCAGCCGTGACCTGCTCATGTTTTCTCCTTCGATCCTTCTTTCAGACCAGACCAACTCGCGACAACAGTTCACCACCATCTCTGGCTTATAGGTGATCTCCTTCCAGTCCCATTTGCAGTAGAAGCGGTGACCTGTTGTTATACCCAGAAACCACCGTTCTGTCGTGACAACCAAGTTCGAGACCGTGAAACACAGTTCTATGGTACTGTTGTGCTCCAGTATTTTGTTTCGATGTCATTAGAATTTTCGAAGAAGTGAAATTGGGTTTGTTCTTCATTGGGTTTCCAGAGGAAGCCGTTTTGTTTTAAGTTTTTAAAAAGAAGAGGACAGTAGGAGAGACAGCGTGTGTACATATATATAAAATGGATTCCTCATCGGTGAAGGAAAGTAACGTACACCAATATAATACCACATATCCTTAATACTTAGTTATGAAGTAGAATAGGACACGCAGCTTTCCTGAACACGGGACGTGGAGGTGAAAAGATGACAACTCTATGCGTGGAAGCTTGGATTTGTGGACGTTGCCTTAGGGTAGCATATTATTTAATGAGAAGATATTTTGGATGATAAAGGAAATGAATGTGTGGAACAAAGCATGTGCAAATAATTAAAACGCAAGAGGAGATGTAACGACACTCTAATGCGTCGTACCATTGTTTAAATCCCTTTTAAGTTTTTAACAGTTAGCGAACCCCGTAAGATTCTGTTCGCCTATGGACTGGAATAAAATACCGGTTGTGTCGAGCTCGGTGCTACGGTTCCAAAAGTATAATAATACCGGTAGGTGGACTCATAATTTGAAACTTCAAAATGTTGATTTCAGGGTGCAAATTACTTCAAATAAAAAGTTGCTTATTAAATTAATTAAAAATTTCTATAAAATTCTAAAAATTAAATTATCACTACGTCTCAAAAGAACCTCGTCTAAATTCGAAACCGATATGCAGTTATATCAAATAAACCGTTACGGTCGATAGACGATTCTATAGCGACTATTTTAAAATTTGATTTGGACATAAATCAAAATCTACACGACGAAATCTAGATTTTTCTCTTCCACTAGAAAGACATACTCCACCAGCTCCACACGTTTCTTGTTTCACAGAAATCCGGCTTAAAACGAATCCTGTACATTCAGTTGAAGTTCGAATTGCCAATTTACGAACTGCAGCGCCATTTCGAGCTCTATTTTAATTATATTAAAATTCTACGTTCAAACTGTCTTTCAAATAATATGTTCGTTATTCTAATTCAATTCTAAACTGAATTAAATATCACAGATGATCCAGTTCACACCATATCGCCATTTCAGCCAATTCTGTTTATTTCAGATTTAAATATATTATTTTAATTAAATATTCATCATTATTTAATTCAACGATCATTAAATTCACTAACCCACCATTGATAAAATAAAATATATTAATCATAATACCTCTGCCAATGCGGGTCATTACATATATAGTAATTTAGTTCGTTTAAAAAAAAACAATGAATGTAACTTTGTAAATACAAGTTGTAAAAGCTAGTCCATATTTATATAAGAAATGCGCACTATAAGAAAGAAAATAAATTGTGCAATAAATTCATTACAATTTGAACTTAATTAACGGTGCATAACGATTGAATTTATAATGTTATGAAATAACATAGAAAGTGATTACAAATAAATGACTATTTAATTGTCATTTGAATAACATAGAAAGTGATTACAAATAAATGACTATTTAATTGTCATTTGAATAACATAGAAAGTGATTGCAAATAAATGACTATTTAATTGTCATTTGAATAACACAGAAAGTGATTACAAATAAATGACTATTTAATTGTCATTTGAATAACATAGAAAGTGATTACAAATAAATGACCATTTAATTGTCATTTGAATAACATAGAAACTTGTTTACAATAACATGACATCTTTTTTTTTTTACATTTTGTTATTGTGAATAAAAAGGACAACTTTTTGTTAGAAAATGTAAATTAGAATAAAAAGGACATTCTTGTTAGAAAATATACATTAGGATAAAAATAACCTTTTTGTCGAATTAGAATTTACAAAATGGAAATTGTCAACAAAGACAAAGTTATTATTTTTCATTCGTTCTTGAAATAGAATTGTATGCAATATAAAGAATATTTCAATGTAAAGTTATACTTTGGAAAATATGATATTTCAGAAGTTAAATATTTTTAAAATATGAAATATTTTAAAATACCATTTTTAGAAGATAATTATAATTATAATTGTTCTTGGACACGAGGTTAAGTCACGTTTATGGCGGAAGTCTGCCCAGAACCAACCGGCATATCCAGCAGCCATAAATGTTGGGCCTAATGTGAGAGGTCCAAGTACACGAATACAAATTGGGTTTTGACTCAAGGTTAAGCCCAACTGTGGAATAAGTCTACCCGGACCCAACCGGCATATCCAGCATCCACAAGTTGTAGGCCTAATGTGAGAAGTCTGGCCCATTATAAAACATAAATGGATAATATAACGAATTGGATTATTTAATCCATTGTGAATAGAAACATCATTTTAACCTGAATAAGTTTATTAACTTATATTTATCCATTTTAAAATGAATATTAAAAGAGTTAATTTCAAAATTAATATTTTGAAAATAATGTTTTAATATGAGAAATGATATTTTGATCAGAATAAATGGTTTATTTATTTTAAAATAAATAAAAGGAATTAAAAATGGTTTTATTATAACTACGGATTTACAATGAAATTTGAATTTGGGTTTATCGTGAATTATGTTTTAAATAACATTTATTCTTTAACCCGGATTAATGAGGGGATTAATTTCCTAATTTTTGATTAATTATTTAATAATGACTTTGGAAGGTTAAAACGAAATAAGGTTTTAATTAAAACTTTAATTAGATTGGAGAGGAATTAAGTAAATAAATAAGAACAAGAAATTAAAAACCCTTTATTTACAAATAGTGTAAATAAGGAAGAAAAAGAAGATGAAACCATTTATTTATATTTAGGTAAATAAATAACAAAAGGAAAAGAATATATTTATTTACAATTAGGTAAATAAATAGGAAAAAGAAAAGTAAAAACATTTATTTAGTGTAAATAAATAAGAAAAGGAAAATGAAAACATTTATGTATATCTAGATAAATAAATAAATGATAGGAAAGAATAATTTATTTACATTTAGGGTAAATAAAACCAGAAGATAGAGAAGTATAATTTATTTACATTTAGAGTAAATAAAGCAAATGGTAGAAAAGAATAATTTATTTACATTTAGTGTAAATAAAACAGAGATAATAAAGGTGATATTTTTATCGTCATTTTATATGCGATAAAAAGAATAAATTTTTATAATTAAAATCGCCAAATGATTTATATTTATATATATATAAATATAAATTATAAACTTAATGACATGCGCGCATCAGTTCGCGTATCGACAATCTAGTTATACCGAAAGATCCGACCATCGGATTTTCCCAAAACTGGAACCGTTAGGATCGCTTTGGGAAGATCTTTCCAAGGATATAAACTTCATCAAAATCCAACGGTTAGTTTTCGAGATAAGTGTAAATCAAATTTGGTTGAAAACAGCGCCAGGGTCGCCCATTGACCCGAAGCGTCGTTATATTAATTTAAGCTATTTTTATTTAAATAAAAATAGAAATAGGCCGTTATTAAATACCAATAACGATATGAAATGATTTCAAGTTATATATATATGCGAGAATCATTTGAAAAGTCCGAGTTCAAATCTCATTTCAAATGATTATACGACGATCTAAGTCGAAGAGTTGAAGACGGTGATTGAAGACCGACGATCTTCACATCGAATGGATGTGTTGCTACTGAGACCCATGAGAGGAGTAGCTACCTTGAAAGGGGTTCAGTGGTGGTCGTTCGGACGTAGTGTTGATTTGTACGGATTTGACTTTCGCTCAGACCCAGAGCATAAGTTTATAAATGGAATGTATGTCTGACGTTGTAGTCCTTTATACTACATTCGTTGATCTCTGTTAATATATATCTGTTTGGTGGTTAACGCCCTTCTCTGAGACGTACGAGCTTAGAGGTTATATATTGGTAGAAATCAATGGTGTGGTATGGATTGACAATGTGGCATGCCAAGATGCATGAATCAAGGCTTTTGTTGAAAAGCAGGCCTTGTGGTCGATGATCAAAGCACGGTCTGTTTAGGCGTAGCTTTGTGTATAGCGTGACTTCGCGAGCCTCACACCCCGGTATGAGTCAAAAACGGGATACGGACTGCAGGGAGTGCACACGTTTCTTTCTAGCTAGAGTGATGTCAGGGACCTACCAGCGCTGACATTTTACTTATGTGGATGATGGATTTTGAGGTACCTCGTGTTTTATAGGCCGTTGGTGGTCATACTATAGGTTCAAAGGAACCGGGAAGCGTGTGTTCAGGCATAACTAATCCACTGCCGATAGGCGGGGACCGGCCCTGAAGATCCAAGGGTTCACTGCGGGGGATCCTGAGGCATTTGCTAGAGTGTCTCGAATCGGAGAGGAGCTTGTCCCTAGCCTCGACTCATGATGGAAATCCAATTTCCGATACGACCTTGCGGTTTTGATTGTAGAACTAGTATGGCGACATGATATATGGTACCCATGCCGTCTATGATTTATACATTATGATTGAAATGTTTTTATTAGAACATATACACACTAGTATTAAACCCGTTTTATCGTATCAAGCATCTCTTGACCATTATAAGGTAAACCCCTATCCTCTGGTTTGCGTTGCATTGTGTGATGGGACTTGGGTCTTATAATGGTTTCATTTTTCTAAAAAGCATGGCGTTGTTTTAACGTTTTACTTTATTTTATGCACTGGCAATCCAATGGAGTAAACCCGTTCCGCGTTAGCGGCGTGGTCCTGTGATTAGCCTTATCAATAGATTAGTCTAGTTAAGATTTCTCATACCAGTCCCATGACTGACCTGTAGTTTGTTTCACTGGCAAACTCGGGTGCCCATATTTTTCCACACGGGCAGTCGAGTAGCTTGTTTTGCAGATATCTATTCTTTTAGAAGGATCCTGGATTGAAGCTTAAAGCTGTGTCCAGAGCATTAGGAAGTCTTCCGCTGTATTAAGTTTATTTTCTTCCGTTGCAATGTATTAAATCTGTTGTAATTTATCTTCCGTTGTAATTTAATTTCGATGTACTCTGATATTCAGTACTCTGATGTAACATTATATGTAATGTAATAAAAGTCTGCTGTTATTGTTCTAATGTTTTGTATTCCCAAAGTTAAAGTATTCGAAGATTTCCAACCTTTGGGTCAGACCTGTGTGGTTTATGGTCGATTCAAAGAGCGGGAATTTCCGGGTCTTTACAGTGGACCTTCTCGACTCAGTGCAAATTAGTGTGAAAATAATCGAGCCAAAAGTGCAAATAAAAACAAAAGGCCGAAATGGTCGAAAAAATTCAAAGGTGATGCAAGAGCTGAGCACCAAGTCAGGTTCAAATTAGAGCAACATACAGGCACAAGTTAACAATACAAATGATTATGGTGCAACCGAGAAAGCAAGTAATCAATCGAACACTGGTGAATGCAAATACATGGAGCAAACTCAAGACAGTCAAACAATATATGTGATCAAGATAGATCAGTTTTCAACATGTTCAAGGAAGTGATAAAGCAGCATGGATTAAATGATTAAACCAAATTAAAAAAAATACAATTTTCACAAGGGAGAAAGGTCCATGGATTCAGCCTATAAATGTAGCCTTTAGTTCAACATGATCATGTATGTGTTCAACACAAGCCAGTAGTGAAGTAGAAACACCAAGTTTTTAGTGCAAAAATGAATACAAGTTAAGTAAGGGACAAGCTAATGTGCAAACGTGCACAAGTGACATGATAGCATACAAAGTGAAAGTGCACACATTTCATATATCAGTTTTCAAACAGCATGAACAAGGTAAAAATATGTCAAGTGTACAAGAGTATGGTGCATACAAACGACGTGTTTTAGTGCCGAGTAATCAAGTGCAGCATATACCATAAGGTGTTTGACACAACATGTGCAAGTAATAGTGGCAACATTCGTATGGTACAAAAAAAAACTGGAGTAAGCACATGAATGCAAAAGTACAAATGCAACTAAAGTCGACCAGGAGTTTTTCAAGATACTTTTCCAGAAATGTTCTTGCAAGAAATCAATTTTAAGATTTCATTATGTTTTTCAGTTTTTAGACAAACATTTTTGGAAAGTTTTAATTACAGTAATACATGAAGGACGATCATACAGCTTCAACATTATCAACAAGTTCAAGTGTTCATCTGTTCAAAATCAGCTCTAAGCAGTTCAATATAAAATGTGATGAGAGTATCAACGTAGCATCTGTTCATACCAGTTTTTTGTTGTTTAGCAGTTAATCCAATGATTCAAAATAAATTCAGTTCAAATCAGCCTTGGCAAAATGAAGCGTGTGTTTATATCCGATTTATATTCAAGGGTATAAGCAGTTTGATCAAAAGGCAGAAATATTGAGTGTGTTTGAATGATTCAAATTACAATTCAAAATTTCCTAAAATTAGAAATTTAAATTTGGTAGTGAGAAATATAATAGGAAGGCTGAAATATTCAAACTATTAATTCGAATTCAATCAAGCAAAAGCCCAAAATTCACACGCAAGGTGTACAGAAATCCCACATGTATGACCAATTAAAAGTCCAAAAATTCAACTTGCCAATTCAATCACTAAAGGACCAATTCAAAGCAATGTAAATCTCACGCAAGTTTGAAAATTTCAAAGTTCACGACTTCAAGCCAGGAGGTTTTTAACAAACCCCAATATTCACAAATATATCACGACCGAGTCTAATGGGAAATCAGAGATTTTTTTTATGGATCCTAAGTCCTATAAATAACACCCATAACAACATCGACAAATCATCAAAAACAAAAATCGAAAAACAACCCAGCAACTCAGAGAGAAAATCGAAGAAATCCACTCATCATTACTCACTATTTTTGATCGCAAATAACCCCAAATCCAACGTCAAGAACAAGCACAAGTTAATCCGATCATCAGAGAAGTCTTTTTCATCAATTCCAGAAGCCGTCGATCGATTTGGGAAATCAGAAGAAACCCTAAAAAAATTCAGAGCTGTCATTTTTTAACAAAGAAAAGAGATCGGGACTAAAGAGAATGGGTGCAACACAAAAGAAAGTGGCCAGCCAAGTTCATATTAGAGAAAGAGGATTTCCTTTTTAAATTCTTTTAAACTAGGGTTTTTATTTTGTTTTTGTTTCAAATTTTTTTAGTTTTAATTTGAAATCGTGTTTATAGTTTTCTAGTTCGTCTAAAAAACTAGGGAGATGAATTACGGGATTTGTAATTCGGGGAAATCTGGTTTTGAGGATAGAAACTAGTGCAGGGTTTTGAGCGTAGGGTTAAAAATAGTTGGGAGCGAGTATCACGAGTTTATAGGGGATTGTAAGCGTAGAGATTGTTTTAACTCCTAGTAGAAACCTTAGGGATTGCAGCAGTAGGCAGGTTTTTGCTGAAGCTGGGTATATCTGTGTGTTTTTTATTTTCCGCATTTATTCTGATTATTATATGTGCTGTTATTATTTAATTACTCTGCGAAAATCTTCGATAAACCCTATTTACCCCCTCCCCCCTTAGGGTTAATTTAGATCCTACAAGTGGTATTAGAGTAGGTATTTTTTATTTTATTTTAACTCTAGAGTCATGAATCTGTCTAATAACGCCTTCTCTGGGGGTCAGTCCATAGCTAGGCCACCAATGTCTAATGGAACTGATTATGCTTATTGGAAAGCTAGGATGAAAATTTATTTGAGTTCAGTTGATTATGACGTGTGGGATATTATCGAAACAGGTTATAGGACTCCCACTGTTATTGTTAGTGGTGTTGAAATTCCCAAATAAAAAGACAGGTGTGATGCTAATGATAAAAAATTATTTTCAACTAATGCCAAAGCGATGAATGCTTTAATCTGTGCTCTTGATAAAACAGAATTTAATCGAATTTCTCATTATGAAACTGCACAGGAAATATGGTATACGTTGGAGGTCACACACAAAGGTACATCTTAAGTGAAGGAATCTCGTCTCGCTCTACTCAGCAACGAATATGAAAATTACTCTATGCAAAAAGTCGAAGATATAAAAGAGATGTATGGATGCTTCTCATCACTAGTCTACAATGCAAAAGCTCTTGGCAAAACCTATACCGAAGTGGAATTGATTAGAAAAATATTGAGAGTGCTACTGATGAATTTCGAAGCTAAGGTGACGGCGATACAAGAATCAAAAGATCTGAATAAAGTAAGCATGGAAGAGTTGACCGGAAATCTGATTACTTACGAGATGGAGTTAAAAGCAAGAGAAGAACGAAAGGATTCTGAATCAAAGAAAAAGACGATCGCTCTAAATAATTCTGTTGAAAGTAATAATGATGATTCCGCTAAAGAGCTAGCCATGGTTTGAAGAAAGTGGGCCAAAGGAAATTACAAGCCACAAAAGAAGAAAACTATCAAATCCAAAAGTTCACAAAGTTCAGACGATGAAATGTTTTGCTGCAATTGCAAGAAACCCGGACACATCAAACCAAATTGCCCACAGCTTAAAAATGAAAAGAAAAGGAAGTTCAGAAGAAAGAAGAAGGCTTTTGCTGCTACACGGGATGATGAGGAAGGAGAAGAAGTTTCTGAAAGTGATGAAGAGGAAGCTAATTTATGTCTTATGGCTCAATCTGTCGGAAGGTAGTGTAGAGGATTCAAGTGAGGTATCGAATTTTACCTATAAAGAATTAATTTCAATGTGTCACGACCTCACAAAAACTGTTGATTCACTTGAACTAAAAGTTAAGAAATTGAAATTTGATAGGTTAAAACTAGTTCAAGAAAATAACAGTTTAGAAGGAAAATTTGAAAAGGTTAAGAATTCACCGTTTTCAGAATGCGAAAAATGTCAATTTTTGAGTAATGATCCTTTGAAATTCAAAACTGATTTTGAATTACTCAAAAGTGAAAACGAGAATTCGAAAAACGAAAATTATGTTTTTAAGAAGGAGATTGAAAAGTTTAGAGAATCTAAAAAACTTGATTTTGAAAAGCTAAAACAATTTGAAATTTCTAAGTCCAATGCTAAAATCAAAGCCCTTAAAAACGAAAATTTGATTTTAAAACAAACTAATGCTGAAAAAAGGAAAATCGCTATTAATCATTGTTCAAATTTAATGAAAGAAAATAGCGATCTTAAATTTAAAATTCAACGACTTGAGTCAGCTTTGACTAAATTTTCTAAAGGAGAGAAATCGTTGAATATGTTGTTAAAAAATCAATTTTTTGTTTAGAATAAAAAGGGACTTGTTTTTGGATTTGATCCAGTTGAAAAACAAAATCCCAATAATTTTAAAAATCCTTTAAATGGATTCAAAATTGATCAAATTGAAATTTTGAACTCTAATAATTTCAAAGGGTTTTTAAATCATGAACGATATGAAAACTCATTTAGAAACAATTCAGTTAAACGAATTTGGATTTCAAAAAATAACAAAATGAATTTGAATAAATCTAAATGAATTTGGGTTTCAAAGGGTACACTAGTGGATAGAAATGGATTGTTATATAAACGGGTTTGGTTACCAAAACGTGTAAACGAAGAGAAGAGTGGTAAAACAATTTTTGTTAGACCACTCGATCCTGTAAACATTTAGGTACCAGGGATAGGCTAAGGAACAATTGTAAAAATTCAAATTATTCCATTTTATTGAATTGTTTGAAGTTCCTTAGCCATATATTCAGAATTAGAGATTCACTGGATCACATCGATTATGGTAAGTCAGGAATAATCTCTAAACTCATATTTTTATTTTTATTTCTTTTTGTTTATTTTCCTTCTTTAGTTTTCTATTTTTTTATTTTCTTACTTGGCTGATTTTGAAATCATTTGTTATTGATTAGATTATATATAAAAAATTGATTTTTTTAAGTGATCACAAATAATTATCTTCAAATTTGATCGGTGACAGTGTCTTGCTCTTGTTTAAAAAAAATCTCTAAAAAAATCACTTGTGATTCTTGCTTTGAAAATAATTTTGTGTTGCACTGATAAGGAAAATGATTTGATTCGTTTGAATATCTTGGTGACTGGACGATAAATTGAAAATCAGTGATTAAATATCATTAAATTCCATAGACAATTTGAATTAAATATATAGTGTTTGAAAATTGTCTAGGAGCAATCAGCATTAGAAATATTAGATAATTCCATATTCTACTGATTGATTTTTGAATCTGATTTTCAAACTTGCATTGATATTTTCAAAAACCCCTCTTGAAATTGATATTTTCAATTTTAAAATTATTTTTGATTATTTATTCAAAAATTGAAATTATTGATTGATTTGAACCGTTTTGTGACCCATCAAAATTATTAATAGATTTATGAATTTGTGATGGGTTGTGATTATGGTATAATTCATAACTAGAGGAGATGTTATTTTAAATCTCATGATGATTGAACAGATTTTATAATATCTTTGAATTAGAGCTTATTTCACGACCATCTTCTATATCTACCATATTTCTGTCATTCATCATGGTTTTATTTAATTTAGGGAGTTCTAATTATTCTTGGAATTAAAAAAATAAATAATAAATAATTTATCCTTGGTATTCACTACCATTTAAAAGTCCTCGCGGTTATGCGTGGGTGAATTACCTTAATTTCTATGTGCTTCCATTCTCACTTAAAGGACCTTTGGGCTGTGCATGGATGGAACTCATTAGAGAGGATAAAGTTAAGTTACAACTAACCCCATTTAAAAGACCTTTGGGCTATGCGTGGTTAGAAAGTGCTTAACACATTTTTGAGCATTTTTTAAAAAATCTTCAAAATTCATATTCAAATATTCAATTTTTTTGGATTCTCCTCATTCTATAAAATCCACTATAAATCCATTTATTCTGAAAGTGAAATTTGCTTCTGATTTAAAGATTATTATGATTTTTGTTTGAATAATGGGTTTTTACGATATATATTCTCACTCTTGATTTGAATTTATACTTTTAGTCTATATTAATCACTATTTTGGTTTCTATTATCCTTTTGATGATAACAAAAGGGGGAGAATTGTCCAGATTTTGATTAATGGGTATATAATTTAAAAATATTTTAAGATTGGAAATTAAATATCTAGAGGCAGAATTGTCGATTAAATTTCATTATTATATTTTTCACATATATAGGGTGAGTTCAGTTGTAGGGGGAGCAAAACAAATAGGGGAGTAATATATTTCATGTACAAACACATTTAACACATCAAAATCTTGTATATGTTTGTCATCAACAAAAGGGGGAGATTGTTGAGTATGATAGTATGATTTTTGTTTGATGATAACAAACATATATATATATATATATATATATATATTATTTTATAAATGTGTTTGTAAGCAGTACTATTCTATATCTTACACACAGAAATAAATATATATTGAATAGAACACTACTATACATAATTGAATATCCAAATCAGTGTTATTATTCGAATAAATATTTTATTCTTACAGTTGAAGTAGTACATATACATCACTCCACTATTTACAACTCAAATATTCTTGAATATTTCTAACATGACACATTTACCACATCACAAAAATTGTACTATTAAAAGATTCAAACAAAATGAAACAAATTGAATTGAACAGCAAAAATATATTTTTATTTCAATCAATATTGATTATTACAAATAATAGTACAATTCTATTCAGTCGTGTCTACAACCACTCGCATATACACAGATTTCTCACATCACTCGGTATATTTACATATATACACACACTAACATTGTTCTTGTCTTCATCTTCAATCTTCTGTCTTTACAGCATTCTTCTGTCAGTCCAGTCATCTTCATACCTGTCACATACAGAAGAACACACACAGTAGACTGCAACAAAAATAAAATTAAATAAAAGCAAATAAAATTTATTTTTAATTTTTATTTGCCTTAGAATTACAGTGTGTTTCTCATCATTTTTCTAGACTTGATCAGATATGCAGGGACATGAAAAACTGTCTGATGGCTGCATGAACACACGTGTATAAATATACATGTGTGCACTGCCTCGCCAATCAAAATACAGCAGTGTGCAACTGAGGAGTAGCCATGTGGACCTTCTCGACTCAGTGCATATCAGTTTGGAAATAGTCGAGCCAAAAGTGCAAATAAAAATAAAAAGCCAAAATGGTCGAAAAAATTCAAAGGTGATGCAAGAGCCGAGCACCAAGTCAGGTTCAAATTAGAGCAACACATATGCACAAGTTAACAATACAAATGAATATGGTGCAACTGAGAAAGCAAGTAATCAATCCAACACTGGTGCATGCAAATACATCGAGCAAACTCAAGACAGTCAAACAATATATGTGATCAAGATAGATCAGTTTTCAACATGTTCAAGGAAGTGATAAAGCAGCATGGACTAAATGATTAAACCAAATTAAAAAAAATAAAAGTTTCACAAGGGAGGAAGGTCCATGGATTCAGCCTATAAGTGTAGCCTTTAGTTCAACATGATCATGTATGTATTCAACACAAGCCAACAGTAGAGTAGCAACACCAAGTTTTTAGTGCAGAAATGAATACAAGTCAAGTAAGAGACAAGCTAATGTGCAAACGTGCACAAGTAACATGATAGCATACAAAGTGAAAGTGCACACATTTCATATGTCAGTTTTCAAACAGCATGAACAAAGTAAAAATATGTCAAGTGTACAAGAGTATGGTGCATACACACGACGTGTTCTAGTGCCGAGTAATCAAGTGCAGCATATACCATAAGGTGTTTGACATAGCATGTACAAGTAATAGTGGCAACATGCGTATGGTACAGAAACAAAACTGGTGTAAGCACATGAATGCAAAAGTACAAATGCAAATAAAGTCGACAAGGAATTTTTCAAGATACTTTTCCAGAAATGTTCTTGCAAGAAATCAATTTCAAGATTTCATTATGTTTTTCAGTTTTTAAGCAAACATTTTTGGAAAGTTTTAATTACAGTAATACATGAAGGACGATCATACAGCTTCAACAATGTCAACCAGTTCAAGTGTTCATCTGTTCAAAATCAACTCTAAGCAGTTCAACATAAAATGTGTCGAGAGTATCAACGTAGCATCTGCTCGTACCAGTTTTTAGTTGTTTAGCAGTTAAACCAATGATTCAAAATAAATTCAGTTCAAATCAGCCTTGGCAAAATGAAGAGTGTGTTTATATCTGATTTATATTCAAGGGTATAAGCAGTTTGATCAAAAGGCAGAAACATTGAGTGTGTTTCAATGATTCAAAGTACAGTTCAAAATTTCCTGAAATCAGAAGTTTATATTTGGTAGTGAGAAATATAATAGGAAGGCTGAAATATTCAAACTATTAATTCGAATTCAATCAAGCAAAAGCCCAAAATTCACACGTAAGGAGTACAGAAATCCCACATGTATGACCAATTAAAAGTCCAGAAATTCAACTTGCCAATTCAATCACCAAAGGACCAATTCAAAGCAATGGAAATCTCATGTAAGTTTGAAAATTTCAAAGTTCACAACTTCAAGCCAGGAAGTTTTTAACAAACCCCAATATTCACAAACATATCACGACCAAGTCTAATGGGAAATCAGAGATTTTTTTATGGATCCTAAGTCCTATAAACAACACCCATAACATCATCGGGAAATCATCAAAAACAAAAATCGAAAACCAGCCCAGCAACTCAAAGAGAAAATCAAAGAAATCGACTCAGTATTACTCACTATTTTTTATTGCAAATAACCCCAAATCCGACGTCAAGAACAAGCACAGGTTAATCCGATCATTAGAGAAGTCTTTTTCATCAATTCTAGAAGCCGTCGATCGATTTGGGAAATCAGAAGAAACCCTAGAAAATTTCAGAGCCGCCATTTTTTAAAACAAAGAAAAGAGATCGGGACAAAAGAGAATGGGTGCAACACAAAAGAAAGTGGTCGGCCAAGTTCATATTAGAGAAAGAGGATTTCCTTTTTAAATTCTTTTAAACTAGGGTGTCTATTTTGTTTTTGTTTCAATAGTTTTTAGTTTGAATTCGTTTTTATAGTTTTCTAGTTTGTTTATAAAACTAGGGAGATGAATTACTGGATTTGTAATTTGGGGAAAATCTGGTTTCGGGGATAGAAACCAGTGCAGGGTTTTGAGCGTAGGGTTAAGAACAGTTGGGAGCGAGTGTCGCGAGTTTACAGGGGATTGTAAGCGTAGATATTGTTTTAACTCCTAGTAGAAACCATGGGGAATGCAGCAGTAGGCAGGTTTTTGCCGAAGCTGGGTATATCTGTGTGTTATTTATTTTCCGCATTTATTCTGATTATTATCTGTGCTGTTATTATTTAATTACGCTGCGAAAATCTACGATAAACCCTATTCAACCCCCTCTAGGGTTAATTTAGATCCTACATTGTATGGATGAATGTCTGACAGAGTATTTCTTAAGGGTCATGTACGTTGATTTTTACAAACATATTTCTGTTAGTGGCGGAGAAGGGCACCTCTCTTACTTAATGACCAAAGTATTTTTGTGGACGTCAATTAGTGATTTGGCAGACCTGACAATGTGGCATTCAAAGTAAATGATGACCAGATGTTTTAAAGGTAAATTCTGACCTCAAGCCTCATCAACCAGGAAATGACAAAAATATGGCAGGCAGCATGGCTATGTGGGTCGCTCCCATTACGATGTATAATCACCTATCTAAAGAAATTCTGTTTGCTTCTTTAATCTATTTCGATGTTGTCCTTTTTTTAGGAAACGGTTGTTGATCCCAACCGTTGGTGACATACATTTGTTACACTCAAGCGAAATGAGTGGTCGGTCATGCGTGGGCCGGGTTGTAAGACGTTCTTGTTGAACCCAGTGTATTCCCCTCTAGAGATACACTATCGGCAGGTGGTTCCATACATTGTCATAGTCGGAATCCAATCTTCAATAAGCGCCCGCAGTTTTGATTGTATACTATATATGTGGAGCGTTAGATGCAAGCGTTCCGCTAGATTGTTATTATTTGTATTTAGACACTATTATAATATCAGAATAAGTTATGATTTCAAAAAAAATTGGGTTATAGTAAGGTAAAAACCGTTTGTGTTTATGTGTGTGCTGGTCTTACTATTATCCTTTTATTTCGTAAAGGATTTTGCAAAGTTAAACAAGATTGTTTTATGCTGCGAATTTATCACTGAAAGTATTCCAGACTGACCCGGTGAGTTTTGCTTTGCTTCAGATGTGCTCGGGTCAGACTGAGTGTATTTCCATGTTAGGTTCGTTTGGAGTTTTCAGGAGCTGAAAGCAGGAGGCTTCACCGCTAGTTATATAAGGTTATTTTCCGCTGTGACAGATATATGTTGTACTCTGATGATTGGTATGTATATACGGTTCTTTGGTATAAAGAGATTTGATATTATATTTTATTCATTCCACTGTGAGATTCTGATATGATGTTCTACTTCTTTCTTCTATTCTAATATTTCTTTCTCTCTATTTCTCATCCTCTGATTTCTTTCTATTAACAATCTGGGATTCGATACTTGGGTTATGGGCAAGTAACACAGGTCGATGTGTTATTGTCGAAAACTCGAGCATCGAATTTTTCCCAGGTCGTTACAAAAAGCAAACCACCTCATTCTTAGGCTTCTTTTGGCCATCCTTTCCTTTATGTTGTTGTTGCTTCCTCTTCTTATTATTACCACCTTGTTGTGGTTTTTGAACTTCCTTGGTTGCAGCGACAACATTTTCTTCCTTAGGAAACAAGTTCTCATGGCGAACAACCTTTTCCACAATCTTCTCAAATGAATCATCAAGATGATCCACCAACGGCCTCCCAATGTAGGTATCTAGACCCATAACAAACTTCATGTTCTTCTGATAGGGTGTATTAATGTATGAACGAGTATATCTGGACAATGCGTCGAAATTAGAAACATATTCAAGCACAGAACGACCATTCTATTTCAACTCTATGAACTTCTTGAACAAAGCTAACTTCTGAGCAGTGGAGATAAACTTTTCTTCAAACTTAGCTTGGAATTGCTCCCATGAAATCTCCTCTTATGGTGTCTCAAGCGTAACAGAATTCCACTACTCCATAGCCCTACCTTGCAACTGCCTTGACGCAAGCTTTCTCTTAGTTACATCCTCCAACCCCAAGTCTCCAAAAATACGGACACAAGAATCCATCCACCTCTAAACCTCTTCAGCTGGCTCAGTTCCTTTGAATAGTTTCCCTCCTAGAGATGTATAATCCTTGCACAGCTTCGCAAAATCCACAACCTAGGAACTAGCGGGTACCCTTTGCATGAATGCTTCCGCCATGACTTCAAACATGGCTGGGTGATCTGGTATACCGCCATTACCCGCTCCAGGCACAGCCCCTTCCTAGCAGTATGCCTTAAAGCATGTCGACTCATTCTAAATCTGAAAATTAGAATGATTAGTCACTTGCAAGAAAAGCTGCTAAAGAAGTACAAATGCTACTAAACTATATAATATCATATAGTATACGTTCAACTTAAATCTACAAATACATCTCTCATACGTAATAATGTTTTCGAAATTTGGCTAAAATCGTTAACTAAAGCTCTAATACCAAATGTGACGACCCATAGCCTGTACAGCCCCAATCCATGCCTAAATTTCACCAAAACTTCGTCAAGCGACACGATCGGCGAACTATATTCATCCAATTCATCTGACACAACCATAAGCATATTATAAAATCACTAACAACATGAATATGATGATTTTCACCCAAATTATGCAAATTTACCAAAATCATGATAAATGAACATATGAACTAAATTATGGATCTAACTTGCATAAACATATCAAATAGCATAGAAATTACTGGTTTTAAGTTGCTAAATTAGATCCTATGAAGATTCATAAGGAAATAAGCTTACCATGATGTAGATCTAAAGAAAACGACTTGAAAATGATGAAACAAAGATCATAGAACTCATATACTTGATTGAATCCATGTGAGAGATGCATATCACTCACCAATTCTCCAAATCAACCCAAAATGATTGAAATATGATTCCAAACAGCGAAGAATTTGATCCAAACTCTTCAATTCGATGATCTCTCCCTTTGATTTGCGTAGATCTAGCCTCAAATGTTGTAGATCTTCGATTCTCTAAGCTTTAATGGTGGAAAGGTGGAAGAGAATGGAGGAAATCTAGCTCTTTCAAATGAAGGAATGGAGAAAGTAAACCCTTTCCCATGCCTCTTACCCCCTATTTATAGCCTTCCACCAGCCCACTAATGGGCCTCTCCAAATCAGCCCATTATGGCTCTCAAAACCTGGACAACCAACTGCAAAACCTTAAAACAACGATTCCACCCAAATCGCTGAGCCAAATCTTTAATTTGACCACTCCACAGAAAGGGAGTCATCATTTCCTTTCCAATGGCATAGGTTTCAGCACCTGATTCGATCACAGACAAAAGTTATACCTAGTACAAGACCGACAGAGGCAAAATGGTCACAAACAAAATTGGTAAAAATGATGGACATGTCTCACATCCCCATAAGCAATATATTAATTATTAGAATGATCCAACCCTCAGGGAATAAAATAAAAATATTTTACGATCCTCTGATACGTAAAATGCGAGCTGTTACATAAAATGTTTTACATTTGATTTAAAATGCTATTATGTTAGAACATATTGGACCATTGTGTTAGTATCATTAAAAAAAACTAACACTATTTCATCAAAAATGATTCAAATTTCATCAAAAATGATACTAAGAATGTATAGAAATAAAAACGGATACTGTTAATATATATATATATACATAATACCATACACTTGACAATAGCGGAATTTTCGTAGTATATAAAAATGATACCATAAAACATGCAAAACTAATACCCAAAACATGAACACATTAGACTGATTTCTTATTTACACAAAAGTGATACCATAACTTTGGCAAAACTGATACCATAAACCTGATCAAGTAAAAATGGTTTAATTTTTGGGTAAAATTGGTAGCATTTCACTTGCAAGACTAGTACCATAGCACATGTTAAACTCGTAGCATACATATGTACATTTATATAACATGCATAACTGCATTACATGTAAAACTATAACCACAAAAAATATAAAACTGATACCTAAAATGTATAACTACATTATATTCTATACTAATTTTTTTCCTAATAAATCAGGATGATGATTTTGTTGATCCTAGACCTAGAGACAATGAAGCAATGACAAGAGCTAATCAAAACAAAGATATAGCTACAACTGAATAATCAAAAAGTGATAATATGTACAAATGTGGACTGCAGACCGCTTACAAAATGATAAAAATTATGAAAGATAAAAAAAGGTCTGAACATGAATCAAACTGAACTCTTGAAAAGCACTCCATTCTTTCAGTTTTTTAGTGTGTTTTACGAAGAGAAAATAACTTTAAAAGGCTGCAAAAAACATCAAGAAAATTTGAATGTAGTGTATAGTTATTATTCGCTAATTGAAGAAGCATTTGTCTTTGGTGAGGAAAAATGAAAATTACATCAAGCGTCATAAGTTTATTGTCCTACATGTTGTTGGAAGGAAATAGCGTTGAGCTCACACCAAAAATGACAAATAGAACAATACCTTCAAATTGCAAAGATTTCGTAGCATAATATTTTGGATCAACATCGTTTATTACTCGAAATCTGATAGAAAAAGGAATAAAACAAGAAGTTGGGAAAAATAAGAAACAACATGACCCATTCTTATCATCATGGATGTACTTCTCACATTTTTCTTCCCCAACAACCAGCAAAAGCTACAATGGGAATTAGTGTCATTCTTATTAAATGTATAGAAAATGAACGTTGTTCCATGGCCACAAACAATTCAATTTTTTTTTTACCAAATTTGTCAAAAAAAAAATATTCATAAGCCTAGGACATGTCTGGATGTTCGATGCTTACTTTGGTAAGATAAGTTATTTACAAAATTCTTATATTTAATCCAAAGATTAAAAAACGTATTCATGTTTAATTTTACTTTATTTTTTATACGTAGTATTGCATGTGTAAGAAGATGAAACTAATTGCACAAAGATGAAACTTCTACAGCACACTCTTACGCTTTGCAAGGTGGGGTCTGAAAGGTCTAACGCCAATTGTAATCAAAGATTTCTTGAATTAAGTCAAACACGGATAGGCATGAAGTTTAAATTTTACTTACTATTTCATCTCTATTTAATATAAAAACTGTTTTTCAAAACTGATACCGCATACAACTCAAAACTGATACCTCAAACAATTCAAAAATGATATCTCAGACAGTTCAAACTAATGTCTGATTTTCTGTGGAAGTGAAATATTGTTTCCAAAAACTAATACCTAACTTAACAAAAAACCGATACCTAAGTACCCTGTAATATTAATATTTTTAAAAACTAATACCTAGGTTATTGTAAAATTGATACCTTAAAACTAGGTAGCTGACTATAGTATAAAATTGATACCTAAATTACTGTAAAACTGACACCTTAAAACTGGGCAGAAAATATTTATTAAAAACTAATACCTAAAGTACCACCAAACCGATACCTTATTTATGGGCAGCATATTCCTATGTAGAATTAAATATACGTAAGTTATAATAGCTTTTAAATTTTTTAACATATGCAAGTACAAGAAATAAGAAATATTCAATCGCACGAGGCTATTCTTTTAGAAACATCGGTAGCATTGTCAACAAGATCTAGAAGAGGAAAAGCAGTGGACATAAGACAAAGAAAACGTGATGACAACCAGGAATCACTTGGTTCATTAGAGCAAGAATTCTCGATTATAATACTAAAGCTACATATTCAAGAGGTTGAACAAAAAAATAAAAAGTTAAATGAGGAAATAAAAAGAAAGAAGATTGAGAAAAGATGCAGAACAAGAAATATTCAAACTCAGACATCAGTTGAAATCACAAAAATCAGACATCGGTTGAAATCACAAAATCAGATTCTAAAGATGATAACATAGAGCAAACAGGGGATTCTAAAGCAAAAATGGAGGGTTTCCACTTATAGACAAGGGAGACGATATCGAAAAAGAAAAAATTGACTTGAATATTGAAGCAGAATAGGAAAAAACAAACAAAGAGTATGTTAGTTGAATACACCTGAAAAGAAAGAAAAATTTGTTGAACAACAACACGATAACACTCCAACAAATGATGCTGAAATTGAAAAGGACAACGCCATAAATAAACAAAAAATCCCATCAATTCAAGACCTTACTCCTATTTGATTTGATTTGAACCTCACTCAAGTGTGTTTGCAAAAGAAAAAATTAATGAAGGAGATAAAGAAAAACATCCAAAAAAGGAGAAAAAAAGCAGCTATCAAAAGAAAACCAAGTAAAACATCTTCTTATGTGCAAAGACTGAAGGCGAGAGCAAGATATCCAAAAAGGAGTGCTTTGTATAAGTATTCAAAAAAGCAAGCAAAAAAACAAAGAAAGAAAATTGAAAATCAAGATAAAAGAGTTGAAAAAAACAAGCAAACAACAGAACTTGCAGCGGTTGGCTCAAATACCCCACAATACCCCTGCTTTGAGTCTGCTAGAACACTTCGATTACCGACGATTCCTTGGCACTTCAAATTTGTTGAGCCTATCTTCTTGGCGATCACTTCTTTAGTTCGAGCGACTTCTTAAAGAAATTCCATTATCATCCTTGATCAACTCCCACCCGAGTCAGTCCATCGTCTTACTGGACCATATATCGCATCACGACTAGTATCACATCAATCTAGCTCTGACCACTCTAACTTGAGTTCACAATCAAAACATCATTCATCATTGAGTTACACGTCAACCATCCGAAGTCCTTTCATTACCAACCTTCACCAGTAACCCATGGGAGCCACCAAAATCCTCCACACCAAAACTCAACACCGACTCATCATCCTATATGGATCAGTACCAGTCCATTTACTTAGAAATTTTCTGCTAAGTAGTTGTCCCCGGTCCATCCTTGCCTCAAAATCTTCCTGCCGGTCCAGTTTCCAATCGATTCGGCATTCCTAAAGAAACTCTTATTGGTCCATCCATGTTGCGAGTAATCAACCTTCGACCCATCCCAAAACCACTCCAAATGACTTCAAAATTTGCAGGCAATCCTGATTTATCAACATGAAGACACGCCACAAAAATTGCCACCATCTGATCATCCCACATAGATCGGTACTGATCCATCATGGATAGGTGTCGGTCCATGTACTCAGACTATTTTGGCATGAAATTTTTCATGCCTTCATCTCTCGACTTCCAGAGCGCCTACGCCAAGTTTCATCTGAATCTAATCATCTAAACCTCTGATTTGCTCTGTTCTTCAACCCTAAGATCTGTGGCAACCAATTATGACAAACAACGCAATCAATTGAATTACAACAAACATCTATTCATACAATACCGATCATACTAACATGAACATATCACAATTATAGCATAAACATAAATATATCATAAGCATGAGATCTAGCATGATTTGGATCTAAACATATGTATAACATAATTATCCTAACAATCATCTGGTTAACATGATCAAATTAGGTTTTCCTAAGACGTATAAATCTAAGCTAAAAATATATGATAAGATCTAGGGCGAATTTAGCATATAACATATGAATTTAATCCTAATTTACCCATACAATCCGTAGTTTCCGTGTGAGAGATATTTATCGCTCACCTAAACCCCAGTTCAACGTAAATCCAACGAGATCGGATCTGGACAGATAGCACTGGAAATCTTCGGATTTGATGTAATTTAATGTGATCTAACTTCCCTTGATGATGATTTATCTTCTAATGCAATCTACGATGAATATGAATGAAAAGAAGGGAGAATTAGGGATTTAGATTGAACTGGAGTATCATAGGCGCCCAACCTAAAGTTAGAATGAAGAGAGTGACCCTAGTTCTCTCCCCAAGTCCTCCTATTTATATCTGCAGGTCATTAGCCTAATGAGCTTAGTTAATCAACCCATTAGTTGCTAACCAGTCTACCTAGACAGTAGTTGAAACTCAAAACAACGATTCTTCCCAAACCGCTGAACCAAACTCTTCATGTGACAACTCTACGAAATCGTAAACCACCATTCCGATCAAATAAGACTGATCTCAACACTTAATCCCTATATAAAGTTATAACCCAAGCAGTAAACTAAAGGGAAAAATGTCCATACTTGAATTTGGTAGAAATCATGGACATGTATCACATCCCCATGAATAACATATCAAAATTTGAGAATAAACCGACCACAAGGGAATAAAATATAATTATTTTATGATCAGCCAATACGTAAAATATGGGTCATTACATTATACTTGAATGCATTCAATTTAGATTATGTCATTACAAAGGCATTAATATAACTCCTTTTAATGGAATAAAGGATATGATCAATGACCAAGTTATCGATCTTCTTCTTGGATATCATCATGCCTGCTACTCTTTCAATACCGTGGAAGATGATATAAGAAATTTGTACTAGTTTGAATATTTTAATTCACTAAATTTGAGTGGTTTACTCCCACTTATATTGGTATTGAAGAAAGGTGCACCACTAATGATACTAAGAAACCTCGATATCAAAAATAGGTTACGCAATAGTACATGACGTATATGTCATGAACTTCGTAAAAACATCATAGATGTAGATATTATCATCGATCACTTTTCTGTAACCCGAGTTTTCTTATCATGAATACCTAAGAAGCCCTCCAAAGATATTTGTTTACCATTTACTCTATTACGTAAACAGTTTCGTATAAGACTAAGAATAAATAATTTCAAATGTGGGAATTTACTTACCCTAAGAAGTATTCATCCATAATCAACTTTATGTTATATTGTCAAGAGTAGTTTTAGTGAAAACTTCAAAAGTTTTGATAAATAAAGGTGAAATTAAAGGGCATTCCAGAACCTGTACTAGAAATGTTGTGCATAACAAAACGAGAAATAAAAAATGATTCTTATAATTACCATGCCTTAATTTTGATTCTTATAATTATATTTAACTTACGAGTATATAATATCTCTGATTTTTTTGGATTAACCAACTTAGTAATATGCGGTAAGTCATGGCTATTGAATGTTCAAAGTTTTCTAAACATTTATGATTGATTTGATTTGCATGGCTTATTGTTATATACATTCTTGAACATCAATAAAATATTTTAAGTTATGCAAGTATTTTTATAAGCATATGTGAAAAAGTTCTACAATGCAACCGCGCTTAAAGTGCATGTGCCCAACGGCTTTAACATGTTACCATCTAATTTCTTAATTATAGGTTTACTCTATTCACAGTGTTTGGACATGCCAATTTTTTTTATAGTAGATCAATAATAATTCTGTTATGTAACTCATTGTTCACATTTGTATCAAAGGGTTAGCAAGAGGGATTTGTTATAAGTTGTCATCGTCAGTTTTTCTATGAAGTTATATAATTACTCCCTTTACGTGCATGCATCATCTGCTTAATTAGTACATATTTCATGGCACATGCGTGTAGATAATGAATTTCTAACGAGTGACTCAATTACTATCTATTGCATGTAGATAATGAATATCTAAATATTGACTCAATTACTATCTATTGATTTTTTTTTGCTATAATTTATTGTGGTCTATTTTAGAGATATTAGTTGTTCAACACCTACTTCAAAAATAAGCTACTTTCACATGATTTGTATACAAGTAGCGAAGAGTCAACAAGTAATTTTTGTTCAAATGTATTAGGTTTCCTATGTTTTACTTTCACAATTGTGGTTGTTCTTTATGATAAGAAATCTGGGAAATATTTACCCAATTTTTAAAAATATAATTCTATTGCTCTAAACCACGTAAGTTATTTCAGTTCATTGTTAGCCAGGTTATAAATTACTTCACCTGTATATGAACATCTTTTTTCATGCTACCTAAATCTTCGGCAAACTGGAAACTGTTTTATCCTTAGTCTGTAATGCAATTGGTTGTTGGATGCTGGGCATGTTTAAACATTGTTAGAGTAACTATTGAAAGCAAATAGTTATATTCAGGCATTGTAGGAATAATTATTAAAGGCAAACAAAAGCTTCAAATACTCAACAGTTGATGTGCTTTAATAAAGAGTGGAGGATGTTTTAATTTATACATTGCCTAGCTTAGATGTAGAAAATTTTCCCTAGGCCAACTGTAGAGCAGTTATTTTGTTACACAGTGCAGACTTGGGTGGCTTTGACACAGATTTCCCGTATTGCATAAAGCACTCATAGTATAAAACATTGTGTGCTCATAATGTATATGGTGAAAATTACATTTTTTAACAAATTTAGGTTGTTTAATCCATTATCGCTTATTGTGTAAAACAATTGATGTGTAGTATAATTAGATAGTAGCAAAATTCATGTTTAGTTTGATTATCAAGGATCTATGCCATATGTATCATTTATGATTTACCATTTGAAATGTTTTTAATGTGTATTCAACTATTTCTGGAAATATTTTGTCTACATGTACATATAGAAATATTTTTCTTCTTAAAAAACCATATATTTCGCCTCTACATGACACTTAAAATGCGTTTACTAAATATATGTAAATATCTAACAAATACATTTTTTTGGTTAATAGATGTTGTATTATATCAAAATTGTGTGATTAATGCGTCAAAATAAAAAAAAATACAAAGCCTAAACTTATCTTGAGAAAAACAAGAATGCACGTGATGAGCAGTTCTGCTCATTTTGTCTTAGCCTGGACTGCTTCATCATTTTCTATCAAAGTAGGCTCACTGTATTTTATAGTCAAGTGAAATGGTGTTTTCCCTTACCTTTTAACCCTTGGTGTTTTCTTATGTGGCAATGGGGAGGAATTTGACTAACTTGATTGTGTAACGCAAATATCTTAGTTCCATGTCACTATACTCTAAATTTTTGTAAAAACAAACAATATGTTATTATAAATACCCATTTTTTTCAATGATTTGCTATAACTGTTACTATTATTTTAGTTCATTGGTATTCCAAGTAATTTTCATCCATATCCAATATCTTAGGATATCATTTTGGCTTTTTTTCCTTTGTATGTTGATAAAAATATTTCGAAACTGATTTAAGTTCCTTAAATCATGGTCGCTTATTCTTTGGAACAATTGATGTGCAATATAATTTGATAGTGTCAAACTTCATTTTTTTGTTTGATTAATATGTATCTATGAGATGAATATCATTTGTAATTTGTAATTTGTACTATTTTTAAAGCATACTCAACTAATCTTGGAAATAGTTTATCTGGATGATATAGTATATTTGTTATTCAATTTTTCCTTTCCAATTATTATTTGAATATAATAATGTGTCATCATTTTATGCTATTATTATTTTTTCCAATTCAAATCGGATATAACCTCTTTTTCTCAAGTTAGAATTTGTTTATTGGTGCTAGATCTTCACTGTATAATATTTTCTTTCCATTATCATGATAAGTCTACCTATATTTAAAACTCAAATGTGTATAATATGCAAATTGCAAGCTATGTAAATCCTTTAAAAAAAACTATATGTTTGTTTCTAAAGTTAGTGCATTTGGGATATAACAAAAATATGTAGTCTCTTTCCAATATGCTAATAATATGGTAAACGAAACAGGTTGGTAATTCATTATTTTGCTTATCATGACATGGGTATCGCATATGGGATTCAAATCCCCTCTTTACCCATCTCGCCCAATAATTCTACTTGCAATTTTCCTAACTTTGTATATAGTCTGTTCATATCATTTGAAAATAAAGACAACAATATCTTGGTGAATTATAATTTAAAGTGAAATGGCATTCACCAACGACCTCGAATTTTCTTCCTAATTTCCACTATTTTGTTCTATTTGTCTCTTTTATTTTACATTGAACATACCTATATGTATATTTGATTTGGAGAAATCATGCATTCCATTTTCAAGCATGAGATTTATTGCATTTAGAGACATTATACGTTCCATTTTCGATCTTCTGTTTATATTTGAACCTTTTTCCAGAATAAGACTTTCTCGTGTCTTCATATATGCTACACCAGGTTACCAACTATGATTATCATTGTTTCTCTCATTTTTAATCAGGAGTAGGTAATACAAGAGTTCTTTTAAAGCTTAGTTATTTTATTATCGATAAATTTGAGCCTAGAGTAGTTAAAAACAAAACCAATTATAAAATGTCATTGATGGCCTGTCTTTCATTTTTCTTAAAGATAAAATAAGAATTATCATTAACTCGAAAATGTAAGTTGAAGTATAATTATCATTAACTCGAATATGTAAGTTGAAGTATAACAGGAATTGTTAATTAGTATCAACTCATGATTGCATTTTTTTATTATAATGCCACTTGCCTATGAAAATATAACCAATTTACCCACTTAGATCAACTGTCGTCTCATTTTGCATATAATAAAGGAAGTATAGTGATGTAGATGATTGCTCTTTTTGCATTTTATTTTCTTCATAACAATTCGGTTTAACTAAACCTTAATCATTTCCCTCACTTACATCTGGATCTTCTTATTATTCCATGAATGCTACCAGCGTGTTCTTTTAATAATCAAATATCAATTTTTTCAGCTCTCTAAAATCTAAAATTTGACTTCCTATAGCTACAGCATAAGGATATGAGCTCTGAAGTGCTTTCAATTAGCTAACAGAATGGAATATTGATTAGAAGTCAGAATTCTGGCTATGCTAAGAATCTCAATTTTTATGGCCCAACATGTTTACTTCAGAAATACATATTTTTTATATAAATATATAAATGATATTAGCTGTGCCACAACATGAATACTCAACATAAGTTTATGATCATACTGGAGCATCTATAGGAGAACTTGGACAGAGGTGTATGTAGTTTAATAGGAAAAATTGATGAGATTTGGATGTTCCTTTAATTCAGTTTATTCTTTCATCTTTTGATATTTTGAAATTTTATATGTTAAAATTGGGAATAAATTAATATTCTTTTGACTCCTAGATATTTGGTAAATTTCAGCTTATTCAACCACCATGATATTTAATTTCTTAACCTTATTATATCCCTTTTTTGTTTCCACTTTACTCTTTTTAAAATTTTGAATTGAATAGTATTGAATGTCAATAACTAATATTTACTTTCTCGTTTTAATATCTATTGCAATTAGTATCTCTATTCTTGAGCTCAAAATTTATAGTGACTGAACTATTGCATTAATGGTTATAGTTGATTATTGTGGTCCATAAATAATCAATAACAAAGAATTTGCTGGAAGGTTTATTCTGTGCACGCAATTCTATTATATAAAGTTTGATTCCCTAATCCATATTACCAATGTTTTCCATATTGACTCTTGCAATTTAGGGACCTGGAAATAATTACTCTAGAAATTGAGTTTGAATATTCCTCCCTGAAGTTGATGTAAAAATAACATGCATTGTAGCATTTGATATGGTGTGCTTTTCAAACTTCGGTTTTAGAAAGATTGCAGCCTAAATTACTCACCTTGCAAGTAATTAACGTGATGGGTAATTATAGCAATTGAGTATTTAAGTTACACGAATTATCACATGTTCTTGCAGGCATATAATACGTCTGAAATAGCGTGTCTATGTGCGTGTGAGAGAGAGATTAGTTTTGATCACATAATGTTCACTTTAACAGTTTAGAGAGTGGAGATTTTACCAACTTTCCGCACATGTGATTTAGACTATGGTAAATAAACAATATAATAACAGCGTAAGAATTTGGATTGTCATTATATTCACACACAAAAAAATTTATGTCCACATATACGTTGTGCTAATTATCTAAAAGAGGCGGAGCTATGAAAGTTTATCCATTGCTGTTTCAAGATCATTATATCATGCTACAAAACAAGATCAAAAGCTGAAACATTGTTAGTATTGAAACTTTCGTTTTGAAACGACCCGCAAATCCGAGCTATCTGAGTTGACTAAATACAACACACGTCCAACCCAAATAACACAGAAATACGAACCATTAATAGAAAGAAGTTAGAGGGTGAGAATAGATGAGGTAGAAAACTTAGAATAGAAGAAGAAGAAGAACATAAACACAACACAGAACCTCACATCGTAGCGGAATAAAATATAATATATAGAATAGCTTCTGAAATACAAATTTCAGAACTGTATATACATACATCATTATCAGAGTACACACTTACAATACAGCGGAAATAACACTAGATAACTAACGCTGAAGCCTCCTGCTCCAAGCTCCTCCAAATGGATCTGTAAAAATCCCGACCACTTGACTACCCGTACAAATTTGGGCACCCAAGAGTTTAGGGAAAACAAAACAAAATAAACTCTGGGTCAGTCATGGGACTGGTGTGAGTAAACTCCAACCACTTGTTTAACTTCCAAAACCCTTTTCGAAAGAAAAGATAATAGTAAGACCAGCCCACACATAAACATGGACGGTTTTTACCTTACTATAACCCAAAACATTTTGATATCAAATCCAATGATATTATAATAATGTCTACATCAAGTAAATAACCAAATAGCAGAACGCTTGCATCTCACGCTCCACATATATATTATAAAATCAAAAAAAAAAACGCATGGTGCTTATTGGAGATTGGATTTCCAACATGACAAGGTATGGAACCACCTTCCGCTAGTGTATCTCTAGAGAGGAATACACTGGGTTCAACAAGAACATCTTGCAACCCGGCCCACACATGACCGACCACTCATTTCGCTTGAGTGTATCGAACGTATATCACCAACGGTTGGGATCAGCAACCGTCTCCCGACTGGGACAGCATCGAATAGAATAAGAAATTAAATGAACCTCTAGATAGATGATTATACATCCTAATGGGTGCGACCCACATAGCCATGCTGCCTGCCCGATTTTTGTCCTTTCCCGGTTGTTGAGGCCTGAGGCTACGAATACTTACCATTCATTGATAGCACAATCACTTTGAATGCCACATTGTCAGATCCGTTAATCACTAGTTGAGTTTGCACAAATATTCTGGATATTATGCTAAGGGATAAATCCGTTGCAACCATATATATTCGTACAGACCAACCCATTTGATCATTGGAAATACTTTGTCAGACATTCGTCCATTTACGTTCGTTCTGGGATTGAACGAAACCGAAGGCACAATTTCTATAAATAGTAAGAGTCCTTGCACTTTACTCCGTCTTCAATATATTCAGCATACTTGGTTCGCAACGCTTATGCCGATACGGAGTGGTTCTTCGGATAATAATCCAACCGGTCTCTCCATATTGACAACGATTGTCAAAAACTCCGATAGTCTGTGATTTAACTATCGAATAAAAACATGTGTTCATCCAAACATATCAAACAAATCACTGGGCCCTTTAATTAATATTTCATTAATTAATCTCTTTTCCATTTCCTTAACAATATTTGTTACCCAAATATTTCAATAACCATATTGGCCCTTTACGCTATTTTTTTGATTTCGTTTCCTTATCGAATTCTATATATATCGATATATAGATTTCTAATTGTCAAATTTCTTAAAAATATTCTAACTCCTTAAATTCCCGGAAAATTTCGCCATAACCTCCCCTGTATCGGGAGCATCGGGAAATTTCAAATAGCTTCCCCGGTCCTTCTAATCTCAAAAAGAAAGAGAAAAAGCCAAGCGGCTTGCCGATACGGCGCATAAAACCCATATATGAATTTAAACATGTACCTTTTTGTCGGGCACATAAATTAAAATCTTCATATACTTCATCATGTACCTGTCTAACACATATTCACCTGTTTTCAATTCAATTCAATACCATCTAATCGTTTGAATTCGGTTTCGCCCATTTATTCTTTAAATCGGCCATTTTGCCTATTTTACTCCTTTATTTGAACATAGCAATTTCAAATAAAATGTTTAACTTGCTCACAACCAAATTGAATTTCAATTTCAATTCTAGTTTCCTTTTTTTTATTTCGAATATAAATTTTTAAATCGAATTTACTTATTCAAACCCCAATATCCATTCGAAATCTCCTTAACTAATTTCTATTCAATTTAGTTAATTCTATTCAATAAATCAAAATCTGGTTTCTGTTTCAAAAATCAATTCATTACTCCACCTGAGTTCACATATATTCTATAACTCAAATCTGAAATTTTCTAAATAGAAATTCAGATTTTATTTGCTTAAAATCCTTTTTATAAATGAAATAAACCGTTATGGTTTTTAAATAGTTCTGGCGCTGTTTTTCTGAAAATTTGATTTTGACATAACTCAAAATCTATACGACGAAATTCATATTTTTCTCTTTCATTAGAAAACTATTATCAAACCGGTTCTGACGTTTCTTGTTTCAAAGAGATCCGACTCCAATTGAGTCCTGTATACTCGATTGAAGTTCGAATCGCTATTTTACGAACTGCAGCGCTGCGGCGAGTTCGTTTTAATTATATTTATATATATAAACCTTTAAACTTCTTTAAAGTGAATTCAACTTCATTCTAATATATATATATATAGATATATATATATTCCAAATTCCATTTGAATCTTTATATTTCAAATTCCATAGTTTTAAATCCTGTATTCAAATCCCATTTGAAATTCTTTATTCGAATTCCATTTCACATCCTTTATTCGAATTCCATTTCAAATCCTTTATTTAATCTCCACCTTAATTCAACTCCTTTTTGAATTTCTATATTTGAAATTCATACTTGAATCTAGATATTCAACTCCATTATGAATTCCCTTTTGAAATTCAAATATTCAAACCCCATTTGAATTTCTATGTTCAAATCTATTTCCAACTCTATTTGGATTAAAATATTCCAATTTTCTTTCAAACACCATTGAATTCTAAATTCGAATTCATTTACAAATACCATTTGAATTCTAAATTCAAATTCATTAGTTAAACTCCACATTTAATTTTCTTGAATCCCAATACCTTAATTTATTCCTTTGAATTAAATTCCACTTTAAATTCTATAATCAAATCCCTTTTGAATGGTTATATTTGAAAATCATATTTGAATTTAAATATTTAACTTCATTTAAATTTCTATTTGAAATCTTATATTTAAATCCCATTGGAATTTCTTTATTCAAACCCATTTGAATTCCTTTGAATTCAAATTCCATTTCAAACCATTTGGATTTCCTATTCTACTTTGAAATCCTATGTTCAAAGTTTATTTCGAATTCTATTTTGAAATTCTATATTCAAATCCCTATTTGAATTTCTTTATTCAAATTCTATTTCAATTCTCTTATTCAAATTCCATTTTGAACTCTCTTATTCAAATGCTGTTTGAATCTCTTATTCAAACTCTATATTTAAAATTCCATTTGAACTTCCATATTCAAATTTCTATATTTGAATTTCATTCGAATTCTATATCCAAATCTCTATTTGAATTTTCTTTATTTGAATTCCTTCGAATTCAAATTCTATTTTAATTCCTTGAATTCAAATTCTATTTTTCATTCTAATTTCGTCTATTCAAATTCTATTTGAACTTCTATTTGAATTTCTAATATTCAATCTCCTTTTAAAATTCAAATATTTAACTCCTTTTCTAATTCTACTATTTAAATGTTATACTCAAATTTCATTTGAGTTATATATGTAAAAATTTCATTTCACATCCTTTTTTGAAATTTCATTTCAAATACCAATTTCACGCTTGTATTTCTATTTCTGAATTATCAAATGATAATTCTTTTCACTTCATTTATAACTTCGTTATAAAAGAACTATTTATAAACTTCGTTTATAAAGAACTACTTGTTTTATTTTTCAAAACAAGTTTATATTTTATTTCCCTTTAAAAATTCAAATTCTATTTAAAAATAGAATTTTCCCTTTTAAAATCTCAAATATCCTTCCACGATATTTTTAATATCATTACTTAAGCCCAGTGATAAAACACACAAAGCAACCAATTTTTTTATTTTCTAACACATCATATATAACAATATATATATGCAAACAAATAAACAAACAGATAATATATTTTTGAGGAATCCAGTTGGATTCCTCCAACCTGTTTTCCTGCATCCATAGATGTTAGCACATAAATAATACCCATTCTGCTTCGTGGCAGAATATCGTGGTATAGAAGATCATCCACTATCATAGCGTGGGGCGTATAAGGTAATCATCCGCTATGAAACTGCGGGCATCCGCTAATGAGACTGCGGGAATCCAACCAATCAATCAACCCAATATATATATATATAGCCTAAATAACTAATATATATAAAACAACCATAAAACATGCACACAAGCAACAGACAATTATTTTTAATGAGATAAAAATAATTCTAAAGGTGAGTGAGATTTACTCACCGGGATTTTATTTGAAGCTCGCTTTAGTTTTAAAATTCATCGCTGATCTCGAAAAATCTCTAATCCATTCTGATTAAATCCAGTTTCACTGTGAAGTATTTTCCGATAAGATCTCAACGCACTTAGTTTTTGTCTGATTCTGATCACGAATGAACAAATACGTATCCTATAAGTTTTGACACAAATTGAAATAGTTTATATTTAACAAATGGCATCGTTAACTAATTCAATTATTGTTATTAAAATTTTACAAGTTCCTATATATATATATATATAAATTGCTAATTAATTTAATTAACTGGAATTTACCTTATAACGTTGTACAACTCCACCTTCCTCAATTACACAGCACCTCATACCCGCGGGATAAACCCTGGTCCTCTTGTATTTTCCTTACCAAGATGGTCACGCTGCCATGATGATAAAAATCCAACCCATTTGCACTGGAACCACTTTCTCATATCGTTACTGCTGCCAAGTTCACCAAAGAACAGTTGCCTATACTCGCCTCTTATTTCTATTTCATCCAGCATCTGTTAGAACTGCATCGCACCATATTCCCAAATTAACAAAATCGCATTTCCCCAATACACAAATTTCAAAGATCTAACCTGCTACTGAACTTCGCAACTCATCCCACATACACTGTCGCATCCTCCTTCAAGGTCAGACGCCCTCCAAAGCCATGTATCCTCCGCCTGAATCCAAAACTCAAGTCTTATACTGTTCAAACCACTATCGAGCTCGAGTAAACCAAATCGTGTCCCTCAAGTGGATCGATCTTTAGGGCTTTGCAAAAACCAAATCGCGATTTTATTCTGCTATCGGTGATGTCTCCTCGTCGCTCCACCCTCCTGTCTTCGAATTCGAAATCGAAATCAATTTCGATCCTATATTTTTATACTGGGCTCGGATTTGTTTTGATTTTATTGGAATGATGAAGGAAGATGTTTCTTCCGTTCTAATTAGAGAAAAAGGAACATAGAAGAGGCAGAAAAATAAAAAGAAGAAGGGGGGTTCACTCGTGATATTTATATAAGGAAATGAGGGAACCAACTGTACGCGCACCATTAACTGAATGTTTCCTTGATCTTGAAGGAGGGAGACAGAACGTACTCGATTAGAAAGAAGAACGGCTAAAGCTAAGAGTAGGCTCAGCGTTTTAAAGAAGAGGTCGGCTTTGTTATAGTCTTAGGTCGGCTGAAATTTATCTGTATTAAATTTTGATTTTTAAATTCAAACCAATCTAACTTACTGATAATAAATTACTATTATCGTTCTAATATAGAGTTTATATAAATCATCATTTCGATTTAATTTTAACTACGAGTTATATTGTTTGTTGATGACTCTATATATTCGAAATTAAATCTATATCGATTATTTGATCGATAAATTAAATATAAATATTTATTTATTATTTCCAATTAAATATTTATACTAATTTAAATATTAATTATAAAACAGCTAAAAATCCGGGTCGTTACATTCCTTCCCCCTTAAAAGAATTTCGTCCCCGAAATTGCTGAGGTAAGAAAATGCTACAAACCTATGTACTTTTTCAAAACTCACTTATGTTGAAATTCTACATTTTGTATTTCAATAATTTTAGTTCTACCAAAACTTTTGGTTTTAATTCATATTGCACCTCACCTTTGCTTCCATTCATTCTTATTTGAATGGTTCGCAACTAATATATTCGTATCCAATTCATATCCCATTCATATGAATTCAAATTTAATCACATTGATTCTAATCAATGTATTCACTTCGATCCATTTTAACTTTCTTGAGTTAAATTTAAATTACAGAATTCAAGTCCTTGGGTGTTCATCTCAAATCTTTTGAAATCACATATATATATACTTATATTTATTTTTATCTCAATTCAAAACATTTGAATTTTCAATCTACTTGTTTTCTTTCAAACAAATTTCCATCAAAACTTTCTAAGGTAGCAATCCATCACTTAGAAACTCGGAAATGAATACTGATGATGTTGCAATCATCATCAGAATAATTTCCCAGCCACTGAAGTGAGTTCAGTGCTTTAAAAATTTTAAAACCCAATCTAAAATGATTTTCTTTCAAGTCCTTTTAAAACAAACCTATATTTAATATACTTTGAAAAAATATTTTTCAACTTCCCAGGATTTTGAATTCTTAATTCTGGTTTGAATTTAATTCTAATTCATCTCATTTGTATATATTTAATTCCTATACAAATTCTATTTGGTTATAAATAACCATTCTAATTTTATAATCTCGTTTGATTATAAAATCAACATCCAACACATCCATATAATAATAATTCTAGAAAATTATTCTTTTTATATCAAAAACAGAAATTTTGGGTAAATTATTTCATTTACCCACTTTAAAACAATATCATGTCGTATTTTCTGTTCAAGTGTTTAGAAATCCCTATCGATTTCGTGGCGTCCCACGATTCGACCAGAATTCATAAACCACTCAACAGACTAGCCAACACAATATAAAACAACTTTTATATCAACTAACAAATACGCTCTCTCGTATCTATACACTCAACTCATTCTAGGGTACTACTGACCCTTTCTCTAATGAGCACATGCCACACAAGCCTAGGTGTTCGCTCAACCTAAGCTCTGATACCAACTGAAACGACCCGCAAATCCGAGCTATCTGAGTTGACTAAATACAACACACGTCCAACCCAAATAACACAGAAATACGAACCATTAATAGAAAGAAGTTAGAGGGTGAGAATAGATGAGGTAGAAAACTTAGAATAGAAGAAGAAGAAGAACATAAACACAACACAGAACCTCACATCGCAGCGGAATAAAATATAATATATAGAATAGCTTCTGAAATACAAATTTCAGAACTGTATATACATACATCATTATCAGAGTACACACTTACAATACATCGGAAATAACACTAGATAACTAACGCTGAAGCCTCCTGCTCCAAGCTCCTCCAAATGGATCTGTAAAAATCCCGACCACTTGACTGCCCGTACAAATTTGGGCACCCAAGAGTTTAGGGAAAACAAAACAAAATAAACTCTGGGTCAGTCATGGGACTGGTGTGAGTAAACTCCAACCACTTGTTTAACTTCCAAAACCCTTTTCGAAAGAAAAGATAATAGTAAGACCAGCCCACACATAAACATGGACGGTTTTTACCTTACTATAACCCAAAACATTTTGATATCAAATCCAATGATATTATAATAATGTCTACATCAAGTAAATAACCAAATAGCAGAACGCTTGCATCTCACGCTCCACATATATATTATAAAATCAAAAAAAAACCGCATGGTGCTTATTGGAGATTGGATTTCCAACATGACAAGGTATGGAACCACCTTCCGCTAGTGTATCTCTAGAGAGGAATACACTGGGTTCAATAAGAACATCTTGCAACCCGGCCCACACATGACCGACCACTCATTTCGCTTGAGTGTATCGAACGTATATCACCAACGGTTGGGATCAGCAACCGTCTCCCGACTGGGACAGCATCGAATAGAATAAGAAATTAAATGAACCTCTAGATAGATGATTATACATCCTAATGGGTGTAACCCACATAGCCATACTGCCTGCCCGATTTTTGTCCTTTCCCGGTTGTTGAGGCCTGAGGCTACGAATACTTACCATTCATTGATAGCACAATCACTTTGAATGCCACATTGTCAGATCCGTTAATCACTAGTTGAGTTTGCACAAATATTCTGGATATTATGCTAAGGGATAAATCCGTTGCAACCATATATATTCGTACAGACCAACCCATTTGATCATTGGAAATACTTTGTCAGACATTCGTCCATTTACGTTCGTTCTGGGATTGAACGAAACCGAAGGCACAATTTCTATAAATAGTAAGAGTCCTTGCACTTTACTCCGTCTTCAATATATTCAGCATACTTGGTTCGCAACGCTTATGCCGATACGGAGTGGTTCTTCGGATAATAATCCAACCGGTCTCTCCATATTGACAACGATTGTCAAAAACTCCGATAGTCTGTGATTTAACTATCGAATAAAAACATGTGTTCATCCAAACATATCAAACAAATCACTGGGCCCTTTAATTAATATTTCATTAATTAATCTCTTTTCCATTTCCTTAACAATATTTGTTACCCAAATATTTCAATAACCATATTGGCCCTTTACGCTATTTTTTTGATTTCGTTTCCTTATCGAATTCTATATATATCGATATATAGATTTCTAATTGTCAAATTTCTTAAAAATATTCTAACTCCTTAAATTCCCGGAAAATTTCGCCATAACCTCCCCTGTATCGGGAGCATCGGGAAATTTCAAATAGCTTCCCCGGTCCTTCTAATCTCAAAAAGAAAGAGAAAAAGCCAAGCGGCTTGCCGATACGGCGCATAAAACCCATATATGAATTTAAACATGTACCTTTTTGTCGGGCACATAAATTAAAATCTTCATATACTTCATCATGTACCTGTCTAACACATATTCACCTGTTTTCAATTCAATTCAATACCATCTAATCGTTTGAATTCGGTTTCGCCCATTTATTCTTTAAATCGGCCATTTTGCCTATTTTACTCCTTTATTTGAACATAGCAATTTCAAATAAAATGTTTAACTTGCTCACAACCAAATTGAATTTCAATTTCAATTCTAGTTTCCTTTTTTTTTTTGATTTCGAATATAAATTTTTAAATCGAATTTACTTATTCAAACCCCAATATCCATTCGAAATCTCCTTAACTAATTTCTATTCAATTTAGTTAATTCTATTCAATAAATCAAAATCTGGTTTCTGTTTCAAAAATCAATTCATTACTCCACCTGAGTTCACATATATTCTATAACTCAAATCTGAAATTTTCTAAATAGAAATTCAGATTTTATTTGCTTAAAATCCTTTTTATAAATGAAATAAACCGTTATGGTTTTTAAATAGTTCTGGCGCTGTTTTTCTGAAAATTTGATTTTGACATAACTCAAAATCTATACGACGAAATTCATATTTTTCTCTTTCATTAGTAAACTATTATCAAACCGGTTCTGACGTTTCTTGTTTCAAAGAGATCCGACTCCAATTGAGTCCTGTATACTCGATTGAAGTTCGAATCGCTATTTTACGAACTGCAGCGCTGCGGCGAGTTCGTTTTAATTATATTTATATATATAAACCTTTAAACTTCTTTAAAGTGAATTCAACTTCATTCTAATATATATATATAGATATATATATATATTCCAAATTCCATTTGAATCTTTATATTTCAAATTCCATAGTTTTAAATCCTGTATTCAAATCCCATTTGAAATTCTTTATTCGAATTCCATTTCACATCCTTTATTCGAATTCCATTTCAAATCCTTTATTTAATCTCCACCTTAATTCAACTCCTTTTTGAATTTCTATATTTGAAATTCATACTTGAATTTAGATATTCAACTCCATTATGAATTCCCTTTTGAAATTCAAATATTCAAACCCCATTTGAATTTCTATGTTCAAATCTATTTCCAACTCTATTTGGATTAAAATATTCCAATTTTCTTTCAAACACCATTGAATTCTAAATTCGAATTCATTTACAAATACCATTTGAATTCTAAATTCAAATTCATTAGTTAAACTCCACATTTAATTTTCTTGAATCCCAATACCTTAATTTATTCCTTTGAATTAAATTCCACTTTAAATTCTATAATCAAATCCCTTTTGAATGGTTATATTTGAAAATCATATTTGAATTTAAATATTTAACTTCATTTAAATTTCTATTTGAAATCTTATATTTAAATCCCATTGGAATTTCTTTATTCAAACCCATTTGAATTCCTTTGAATTCAAATTCCATTTCAAACCATTTGGATTTCCTATTCTACTTTGAAATCCTATGTTCAAAGTTTATTTCGAATTCTATTTTGAAATTCTATATTCAAATCCCTATTTGAATTTCTTTATTCAAATTCTATTTCAATTCTCTTATTCAAATTCCATTTTGAACTCTCTTATTCAAATGCTGTTTGAATCTCTTATTCAAACTCTATATTTAAAATTCCATTTGAACTTCCATATTCAAATTTCTATATTTGAATTTCATTCGAATTCTATATCCAAATCTCTATTTGAATTTTCTTTATTTGAATTCCTTCGAATTCAAATTCTATTTTAATTCCTTGAATTCAAATTCTATTTTTCATTCTAATTTCGTCTATTCAAATTTTATTTGAACTTCTATTTGAATTTCTAATATTCAATCTCCTTTTAAAATTCAAATATTTAACTCCTTTTCTAATTCTACTATTCAAATGTTATACTCAAATTTCATTTGAGTTATATATGTAAAAATTTCATTTCACATCCTTTTTTGAAATTTCATTTCAAATCCCAATTTCACGCTTGTATTTCTATTTCTGAATTATCAAATGATAATTCTTTTCACTTCATTTATAACTTCGTTATAAAAGAACTATTTATAAACTTCGTTTATAAAGAACTACTTGTTTTATTTTTCAAAACAAGTTTATATTTTATTTCCCTTTAAAAATTCAAATTCTATTTAAAAATAGAATTTTCCCTTTTAAAATCTCAAATATCCTTCCACGATATTTTTAATATCATTACTTAAGCCCAGTGATAAAACACACAAAGCAACCAATTTTTTTATTTTCTAACACATCATATATAACAATATATATATATGCAAACAAATAAACAAACAGATAATATATTTTTGAGGAATCCAGTTGGATTCCTCCAACCTGTTTTCCTGCATCCACAGATGTTAGCACATAAATAATACCCATTCTGCTTCGTGGCAGAATATCGTGGTATAGAAGGTCATCCACTATCATAGCGTGGGGCGTATAGGGTAATCATCCGCTATGAAACTGCGGGCATCCGCTAATGAGACTGCGGGAATCCAACCAATCAATCAACCCAATATATATATATATAGCCTAAATAACTAATATATATAAAACAACCATAAAACATGCACATAAGCAACAGACAATTATTTTTAATGAGATAAAAATAATTCTAAAGGTGAGTGAGATTTACTCACCGGGATTTTATTTGAAGCTCGCTTTAGTTTTAAAATTCATCGCTGATCTCGAAAAATCTCTAATCCATTCTGATTAAATCCAGTTTCACTGTGAAGTATTTTCCGATAAGATCTCAACACACTTAGTTTTTGTCTGATTCTGATCACGAATGAACAAATACGTATCCTATAAGTTTTGACACAAATTGAAATAGTTTATATTTAACAAATGGCATCGTTAACTAATTCAATTATTGTTATTAAAATTTTACAAGTTCCTATATATATATATATATATATCTAAATTGCTAATTAATTTAATTAACTGGAATTTACCTTATAACGTTGTACAACTCCACCTTCCTCAATTACACAGCACCTCATACCCGCGGGATAAACCCTGGTCCTCTTGTATTTTCCTTACCAAGATGGTCACGCTGCCATGATGATAAAAATCCAACCCATTTGCACTGGAACCACTTTCTCATATCGTTACTGCTGCCAAGTTCACCAAAGAACAGTTGCCTATACTCGCCTCTTATTTCTATTTCACCCAGCATCTGTTAGAACTGCATCGCACCATATTCCCAAATTAACAAAATCGCATTTCCCCAATACACAAATTTCAAAGATCTAACCTGCTACTGAACTTCGCAACTCATCCCACATACACTGTCGCATCCTCCTTCAAGGTCAGACGCCCTCCAAAGCCATGTATCCTCCGCCTGAATCCAAAACTCGAGTCTTATACTGTTCAAACCACTATCGAGCTCGAGTAAACCAAATCGTGTCCCTCAAGTGGATCGATCTTTAGGGCTTTGCAAAAACCAAATCGCGATTTTATTCTGCTATCGGTGATGTCTCCTCGTCGCTCCACCCTCCTGTCTTCGAATTCGAAATCGAAATCAATTTCGATCCTATATTTTTATACTGGGCTCGGATTTGTTTTGATTTTATTGGAATGATGAAGGAAGATGTTTCTTCCGTTCTAATCAGAGAAAAAGGAACATAGAAGAGGCAGAAAAATAAAAAGAAGAAGGGGGGTTCACTCGTGATATTTATATAAGGAAATGAGGGAACCAACTGTACGCGCACCATTAACTGAATGTTTCCTTGATCTTGAAGGAGGGAGACAGAACGTACTCGATTAGAAAGAAGAACGGCTAAAGCTAAGAGTAGGCTCAGCGTTTTAAAGAAGAGGTCGGCTTTGTTATAGTCTTAGGTCGGCTGAAATTTATCTGTATTAAATTTTGATTTTTAAATTCAAACCAATCTAACTTACTGATAATAAATTACTATTATCGTTCTAATATAGAGTTTATATAAATCATCGTTTCGATTAAATTTTAACTACGAGTTATATTGTTTGTTGATGACTCTATATATTCGAAATTAAATCTATATCGATTATTTGATCGATAAATTAAATATAAATATTTATTTATTATTTCCAATTAAATATTTATACTAATTTAAATATTAATTATAAAACAGCTAAAAATCCGGGTCGTTACACGTTTTGTCTAATGTGCCAACCCATATTCAAAAATATACATATAACTAGCTAACTTTATTCTTTTTCTCATGTAGCATAAGAGAATGTGAGCTAAAGTGGCATCATAGAGATAGTCATCACAAATTGCAAGGTCTACTCTGTGTCGTTGTTTTCATGATTTTGCAAGTGTAGAACAATTGTGCAATGAACAGAGTAAATGTTTAATACAAGTAGTGCTTAAATAATTTATACAATTAGTTAAGATACTCACCAGAGTTTCCTTAAATATTTTGAGTGCTGGACTTCATGTAGAATTTGACAACAAGGCAGTAGTGTGTAGACTGAATTTGTATGGGATTCATATAAGTTTAATCCACATGTTATTCTTTAGTTTGTAACAGATTGACTTTAGAGGTTAATGTTGATGGGAGTGGATTGAGAACTATTGCTGGGACAATGGTTGCCTCCGCTCCTGTAACCAGTGCAAGGATAGATGGAACAATCTCCTCCACGATCACAGAAAGGTTAATGATTATGAGTCATCCACCAATCAGAAAAGCTACTGGGAGATGGAGCGGCATGAAAGGAAAAAATTAAACCTGCCTATCAACTTGGCCTTGGAAATCCATCAATCCCTCACTGCTGTCATCAATATCCACAGCACTTGCCGGACCACCATCTCCCCGACACCGGTAATGGTGATCCCTCCTCCACAAACACAATTGCCTCCAAAAGATCTCTCCCCTCCTCTAGCGGTAATGCAAGCTGCCACACAAACCCAAAACTCGGGTAATTTCGACTTTATATTCTTTTAATTTGGCAAGTGGGACTAATAGTCGTGGATCCCTGTTCATATGGATGCATGCAATATGTTGTTATAATCATAAAAGTTGAGTTAAGTTGATGCAATTTTTTTTAAAGGTTCTCGAGGGTAATAGTAACTTATATTGCTAGGACCGGGTGCTAGCCAGCAGTGTAAGATGGTGGCGCAAATTCGAACAGAACCGACAGTGTTATCTAATACAAGCGCTAAATGGAATAATTATAAATTTGGAAAAGAGGGCGCAGTCAGTGGGATGGGGCATTATCCCACTTAGATCCTAATTGTCTCTTCCCTTCATTGAGTTATTTTAATTCCGTGTAAATTGTAATACATTTTTACTGCGTTGATAAATGTTCCTATTTTTCAGGCAGTATCAAATTGTTTACTAGTAAAACTAAATGCAGGAGAATAAGTCTAAATTGAGCTGCAATGAACCAAGTGAAATTAATATTACTAATCTGAGATGCCTGGACTTATAATTGATAAAACGTTATAAATTGACATTGAGGATTGTGATTCAAATATTTGTCAAATGAGTTTTTTTGTAGAATTTCGTGCTGTGTAATTTTTTTTCTTTTGCCATCATTCTTTACCAATGATAAACACTTGATTTTTAACACGTGCTACAAGTCATTGTTCTTTACAAATGGGATTTACTGCATTTTCAAGGATTGAATCAGTGTGGTTGCTATACAGAAACTTCAATATTGCGTCTGTGACATGTAATATATATATATATATATATATATAATTTGAACCATACATGTTATGTATGTTTTGAGGAAGGTTTTACCATTTAGTTTTATTTTCATGGTTGTGCACTATTGTAATGATCTTTGATGCCTACTGTTTATTTATGTTGGATTTGCATAACCATCACCATCTATTCAATCAATATAAGTTTTCTCATTTCCTTAATTCGTATGTCTTGGGATAATGTATTTTAGTATTGCCACTATGTTTGGGCTTTAGTGATAATTTGGTGCCGATTTTGATAATTTTGAAAGATCAAATTTCAATGGTGTTACTTGCAAACTTCATAACGTGCACGATTCAAAGTGACGAGCGTCTAAAAATGCAAAAAAAGGAATAATCATTGAGATGTGTAATATTTCATCTATATTCTTAGCATGAGCATGTTAAAGTGACTAAGAGGTAATTGTATGTTAAAAATTATGTTTTACAATCAATATTTTTGAAATTTAAGCTATATTTACATACAACAATATGGGTTATTTGGCCGATAAGCTGTCTATCATCTATCATATTGGTAAAAAAAATATTTACAACTCGAGTTTTAAGATGGTTTTGTATGAAACTATCCTGAATTTTTGTTTACCGTTTAATAGTGCTAAATCCTTTTTTTTAATTAATCCTAGATTTAAATTTACAGCTTAAAGAAAACTTACGTATCTTTTGTTACAATTCCCATGTGGATTTCATTAAGCTTCTTTTCAATATTGGAAATTTACGAGGTTTATTGTCCTACTGCTTGTCATACATGTTCTCTTGCTTTATTTACTATATATTCCTTATGTGAATGATCTTCTTGTTTTTCAATTTCCTATGTAAATACAGTATTTTCACAATGTCTGTGTGCGAAGCACGGGTTCGCACTTGTATTATATATATGCATATATACACTACAACATGACAACCTTTTTACAATGGGCAATGCCCGTTGTAATATGGGTTTCGCAACAGGAAAGCGCCCATTGTATTAGGTCACGTTGTAATAGGTTGGTATTTTACAATGGCTAAAAAATGTTGTTAAATGCCAATGTAATACACCTTTTTACGACAGTTAATGGCCGCTGTAACAGACGCTATGTCAACAATTAATATACATTGTAAAACTTTGAAAGTTGCAACAGATTTCGACCATTGTAATAGCCTCTAATACAACGGTAACCGGTTGTAATAGACTATAATACAACTAGCAAAATCCCTTGTAACAGACTATAATATAGCTGGCATGTCCCATTGTAATACATGATATTGCTACAGTTTCTGACCATTGCAACATACTACCATACAAGTTGTGTAGCCTCTTTCACAACATGCATTAACGAACGTACATATAAAGCAATAACACTTTAGATATAATATTATATTACATATAATACAAATTGTATATCATGTAGTACTACTATACATCAAAGAGCGTACACAAAATTCAACATTTAAACAATAACATTTTAGATATAATATTATACTTATTTTAGATATAATGTTTGACGAATGATGCTACAATGCTCATACAGTCATACTATATCACATCAACCACTAACAAAAAACAACATACATAAACATAAAGCTTTGTCTATAATACTTTCATAACAACTCATATCAGTATAGTAATACACTATGCTACCACAAACATTCAAGCATGCCTTGTTTGTTGAGGAACTTCTAACTATGCCTTGAAACAATTTGTCATCTGCCGAGCATAGGTTGCATACAAGCATCAATATAACAACCCTCCAATTTCATGGGTCTGGAGTAATAGAAATAATTTTTGACTTGTTAAGTTTATAAATTATCTGATGGACTAAGCATCAGTACTCAATTGGATGCATATAATTAATACTCAAATCTATGTACAATATATCCAGAGTTTGAAACTACGTTTTCCGGCTGCTAAAGCCTATATAAATTGCTTCCACTGATTAGTGATTACTCATAAAACAAAATAACTCTAGTTTTCACTTCATCAATTTGAACACAAAGATATGGTAGCATGGACTAACTATAACAATAATTAGTTCTAAAATTGTATTAAAATCTTGACATGCTGTAAATGGCATTTGTGTTTTGTGAGTATGCAAATGTCTTGACTTAGATATAACTTGTATATAATTGGTCACATAAACTAACTGACATTGCTGCCTGTGAGAATGCAAATGTCAAGATTATATATGACAGAAATAACAGTACATGTTATTGATTAAAACCAATTATACACAAGCTTGTCATGGCTATCATATAAATTTCACATTCTTGATAGCTTGACTTCGTGAGAATGCAAATGACTCTAAATTAACAACTGAACAAACCATTTGGTTGTAATACAAACACGAAGTATGTAAGCTCTCTAGAGACATTACTAATTTTTATTTTCTCCTATCGTGCTACTAGCAATTATTTAACTGTTTCTTTTTGCAATATCTAACAAATGGAACCGAGATTATTATCCCATTCTCAACCATATCTAACACACACTGCTATATATAACCACAAACACGCACATATATGTATAAGCATACTAGTTGTTCTGATACACATAAGTGGACATAAAGTGATATATGTTAAATTTGGTGATACAAAATCATAAATTGATTGGAACAAATTTGCAAAGAATGGAAAGTAAATATTTTTATAATGGGAATGCATTGATTGCATTTGATGAGGTGGTAGAGAAATAAATGAAGGGATTAATTTCTTCCATCTATGCTAAAGAAACAGATTGGTTTACTTCCTATGTTTGCACATTTGTTGTTATGGTGATTTTTTCATAACAGATTGGTATCAGAATGAGGCGATTTGTTTTAAATTGTGCATCAATTATTTCTACAAAGGTTGATAGATTTAGAGGTGATTATGCTATTACTATTTTGGAGAAAAGGAGACTTTGGTGGAGGAGATTATGTCGAGAGTGAAGAGCATTGACATGATATAGAGTTTATTGTGAAGAAGCCCTCTGATATGGATGAGGGAAGATGGAAGAAGACGAAGAAGAAGGCGGGTGATGGTTGAAGAACCTAGTCCACAGCAAGGTGGAGAGGTTAATATGGTCACTGCTTATGGTCCTAAGGTGGAGGATCATGGTATCGACAAGGGTCTAGATGTTGATGATGCTCGAGGGATCCCGGAGATGAAGAGACCATGTCAAACGGAAGACGGATGTCAAGTTTTGAAATCCACAAAGATGATGGAGATCTTGTGGTATTGCAAGCACTTTTAAGACCGTTGATTTTTGCATGGTGCAGCTCAGGTGGTAGATGCATCTTTTGCAGGCGGTGGGTTGTGTTTGTAATTGAGGTGTGGTCATAGTCCTTTTAAATCGACTGGGTGCATCTCGTTGCCCTGAAATCGAGGTTGGTTTTAATTGAGAGAATAATTTTTTGGTCTTAGTGGTGTTGAGATTACTTTGGAATCTGCCTTTTTTTACTTTGGATATTTGCAACACTTTTTTGGCGGGCGGGGACGTAGTCTGAGCTCGTTAACAATTGTGTGATGGGGGGTGGCTTTGCTGGAACCCATTTGGTAAATATTCATTTTTTTGTGTATCTCGTTGTTAAATTTTGATTGAAGGTGGAGTTCTGTTGAAGAGTTTTATAATGAGAAGAGAATTTGACTCAAGGTGGAGTGCTGGAGATATGTGATTTTGCATCAAGATGGAGTGTTAAATTTGGTGATACAAAATCACAAATTGATTGGAACAAATTTGCAAAGAATGGAAAGTAAATATTTTTATAATGGGAATGCATTGATTGCATTTGATAAGGTGGCAGAGAAATAAATGAAGGGATTAATTTCTTCCATCTATGCTAAAGAAACGGATTGATTTACTTCCTATGTTTGCACATTTGTTGTTATGGTAATTTGCCTCCATTATATTATTACTAACTTGGTAATTTAATTGATGACTCACATAGATTTGCACTGGCTATATATTGAGGAGTAGACTTTAGTGTAAACCCATCCTGGCCTGGAGCCAGTGATCCCCAACGGTGTCTCTTCGTGTTAAACCTGATTGAGGTTTTGATATGTAAACTCTTATTTATTAATCTCTTGTAATTCTCTCATGTGGAATAAAATCTCTCTCTATTGGACTGGACGTACGCTATCTCGAGGATAGTGGAACCAGTATAAATATTGTGTCTCTTTGTTTCTCTGCTATAGTTATTTACTATTTTGTTGATGTAATAGAATAATTGCTATCAGATTAGATTGGTGTTCAATTGGAAAATCTAAATCCTATTTATTGCGCTTCCGCATATGCGCAATTTTTTCATAACAATATATATATATATGTATATATATATGTATATACATATACAACACAAACACACACCTATATATGTGTGTGTTAGCATGCAAGTACAAGCAACTGGCACACATGAGTCTCCCTACTCTGCTTCACAACACACATGCACACCGAAACTCCTACCAGGCGGCATGCACAATACTCATGCACTAAGCACACAGATAAACATACAATACAAATGTATAAATATAATTTTAGTATCTTAAGTGTAACATATTTTTTAATTTAGTTTCATAAGCGAAGGTCCAGGTTACTCTTTCTTTTTCCTAAAGAGAGGAAAGATACGGTACTCGAAAGAAGAAGGCGGATAATAATAAGAAAGAGAAGAAATCGAAATGGAAATGAGATCGAGTCAACAGAGACTTTCATGTGATACTCATTCACCCAAGCAATCAAAGGGTTTTATGTATTAGTGTAATCCATGGCTCATCGTATACTGGTACAAAAATCAAGTCTAAGTCAATGGTTTCACGTTAAGAACATGTATTCATCAGGCTACCGTATCATTAATTTCTAATAAAAAAATTCAACATTAAAAAAATAAAAGAAATTTATGCCAATAAGGCAACCAGGTCATTATCTTCCAATATGAAACCAGATTATACTGAAAACAGTCAAGTTTATAGTGTAAATTAAAAACATTATGATATGTTATGTAACGACGGTCGGAACAAAGTCCCCCTCACCTTCCATATAGGGCGCGCACACATATGAGTTGACACATACATCCTTATCACAAAAGGAATCCCTAATGTTATGTGCCTGCCAACTCATATTTGTACTCCACTCCTTCATTTATTCCATGATGTGAGACTATTTATTCAAATCATCGTTCCTACCTTAACAACATGCGAGACAATCCTAACAGTCTCCCTCTTGACTCGCATCTTACGAGTATCATTTGAGAGCAATGTCTTGCCTGCATGGCCCAGTCCGTAACTTTCGACTCTGCTACCACTATTATGTAATGACGGTCAGAAACCTTCCGCATAGGGCGCATGCATATGAGTTGGCATACACATCCTTATAACAAAAGGAATCCCTGATGTTACGTGCCTACCAACTCATATTAGTACTCCACTCCTTCAATTTATTCCATGATATGAGACTATTTATTCAAACTGTCATTCCTACCTTAACAATATGTGAGACAATCCTAACATGATATACTTACTAAATCACCATGCTTCATCCTTGGTAGTCATCCAAATCTCGATAGTCTCTTACAACCACAAACATCAACCCAGTATTCATATTTTTCTTACATTCACTCGGTCTTCTGTCAATGTTACAACCTCCAGCTCGATCTCGAGTTGTCAAGACATCAAAAGTGGCCCAAATTTCACGACATCGGCATCGTACTTGAATTTTCTATCAAACTAGATCTTGGAATCTCTAATAAATGATCGAAACGGTCATATAAAGGGTTGAATTCTCAGAATTTGGACTGAAACACAAAGCGGCGGTTCATATTGGTGTCAGATAAGGAGCCGATAGAGTAAAGGTTGATGCTCGGGAACTCCGTGTCTATGGCCATGTTGATCCGCAAATGAGATCAATTCGAACCAAATTATCTACATATCACCTCTTCAGTGATTTCGCCATGAAGAATAGTTTGGGGTTCAGCAAAGATGGATATGGCAGCTATTTAGGGTTTAGTGTCATGAGAAACTTACATGGCAGGTTATATATGTCAGGTAAAGGGTAACACTGCAAGATCTAAACCGAGTCGTTGGATTGGTTAATCGCATTTTGGCGCTTCTTATGTATCTCAATTTGCTTCAAATTTATTAGCTATCATTTATTTATTGTTACTACCCTATTAGCTGGTGGAAAATAGGCACAATGAAAAACTTTGAGAAAAAACATAGGTTGAAGGACATCAAATTTCTATATTAAACTAAAGGAAAAACTTTGAAAAATATTAGGTTGAAGGACAATGCTAAATATAACTGACATTTTGTACAATGTAAAACTGGATATAACGCTAGTTCTATTTAGCATTTTTATTCAACCTAATTTTTTTTCTAAAGTTTGTCTTTAAAGCTAAAAATGAAACTTCATGTCCTTCAGCCTATTTTTTTTTCAAATTTTGTCCTTCTTCCTGTTTACCTCACTTAACTGTTAGTCATCACAATTAATTTTATTTTATTTCTTTGTTATTAACAATATATTTGTTTTACTTCGCTAATAATAACAATTACTTGTTATCAACTAACAACTAATATATTTACCAATTATTACTTATTTACTTCTAACATATTAGTTGTATTAATTACCTATTACTTATAAAATGCTAGTCATTACAATTTATTTATTTTATTTCTTATTTATTAGCTATATATTTACTATTAGTTTATTAATAATAACAATTATTTATTATCAACTACCAACTAAATATATTTACCAGTTATCACTTATTTACTTTTAGCTTATTAGTTATATTAATGAACGTAATCAATAATAAAATATATTTATTAATTATTACTTACTTATTAATTATTAGTTATCAAATATTAATTACATTTATCAATTATTAAATGTGACTATTAATTATCAAATTCCATTATTACATAATTAATGAAAATTAATTATTCAGTGGTGATTACTAATTGATAATAACTAAAAATTAGCCATTGAATTTAGGCATTACTATCTAATTACTGAATATTAAATGTCGAGCATTAATTAATAAATACTAATGTTTCATTTTGTTTGGTATGGTTTATCTGCTTTGGTTCAAAGTTTCATGATTTGTCATGTATGCTATGGTGTATAGTGCAATGTCCTAGCTATGCTACAGTGGAGTCTACTTTGATGTGTTGATTGTGAAATGTAATGGCCCAACTGCAACTATATGAACTGTTGTTTTCTTGGCAACAATTGTCATTTGACTCCCTACGCGGAGTATGTAATTTATTTTGTGTAGTTTAGTCATTTAGACTAGTTCCTGTATTGTTAGCTTGCTTAATTTCAGTGGACGGACCACTATAAAACCGTCAGTGGTGGACAGCCCACCTTAAAAACTGATACTAGTAGGTTGGCAATCTACCAAGCTCTTGTGCTCCTTGTGTACTTATTATTTGTTATAATAATAATTCTTACGGATCACTATAAAAACCAGTTGGCCTTGCCATTTTTTATTAAATACTATTTATTAATTGTTTGATATTAATTACTTAAGATTAATTATTCAATGAAATGAATAAACATTAACTATAATTTACTTGTTATGAATAATTAACAATAATATATTATTAAATAAAAATAACAATTGCTAGGAAAATATTTTATTTTGCATCCAAATTCCAAAAATACAAAATCGAAATATACCATCCAATATAGTATTATACTATCATTACTTCTGAAAGTAAAACTAAGTCGATTGATTTTTAACAGTAATATTATTAATCATAAATTACTAACATTTACTGCTAATTATAAATTATTGTATATTTGATTTTAATTACTCGATATTACTAACTAATAACTAGAAAGTAAAATTAAGCATGTTGGAACACTTATTATAAAACGGAATTTCCCCAAAATTGGTTAAGAGATGGTATATAATAACAGGTGGTTATTTATTAATAGTTATTCATTATTATAAGTTATAAATAATAATATAATATTATTAATGAATAATTATTAAATATTAATAAATAATATTATATTATTAATGATTTGTAATAATATAATATTATGGTTAGTAATTAGTAATATATGATTAATACAGTATTATTAATGATTAATTATTAAACAATAAAAAATAATCAATATTAATTTTAAAAAAGTATTGTAATTATTGATTATTGAGTCGAAAATTGGTAATAGACATTTGTTACAATAAGCATTTTTTGCTAATTGTAAAATCGGCATCGGTTAAAATGAGCACTTAATGACCTTGTAAAATTGGCACCTATTACAGCGGGCATTACCCATTGTAAAATTGACACCTCTTATACATTATATTTTATCGATGCGATTAACTCTATGATCTCTATATTCATGTATATTCTGTATTGTTTTGTCCTGGAGGCACACATGTAATTGTTTTGTACCGACATTGAGTACGTAAGGAAAAGTGAAATTCTAGAAGTTTTAATACGTACCAGTGTTAGTCCAAGAGAAATTGCACGTATGTGACCATATAGCCTCATTCTCCATTTTATCTGACAGTATTACGTAGTAATACTTTTGGATAATATGGGTATAGAGATGGGGCGTTACAACAGGCATTTTATGATCGTTGCAAAATAGATATCTATTACAATGGGCATTCTGTAAACGTTGTAAAATTGATATCTGTTACAACAGGCCTTTAATGACCGTTGTAATAACATTATACTACACCAGGCAACCAATGCCCATTGTAAAATGGACACAGTAATAGAGTATTTTTGTTGTAGTGGTATTACTAAACTTAATATTGATTATAATATGACCAAACAATTAAACTTTCTTTGTGTTATTGCTCTGTGATTATTGATAACAGAACCAAAATTCAATGTTATAAAAATATATTTTGAATTAGAACTTAAATTCAAATTGATTACACATATTCAAATGCAAAACCATAGCTAAATACCCCACAAAATCATTTCTCTTACGTAAGCTAAATATGTAAAATTTATAAAAAAAAATTTATAATCGAAGGATGTGCTATCATCACGGGAAAAGAGCATGCCGTAACAATTATATTTTAATCTTTATTGATAGTTGGTCTGAAAAAACAAATTTTTTGTTCGACAACGAAGTTCCAAAAAATATCCTTACATATCTTTTAACTTTACGTATCACTTAAAAATACGATGTAGTAGTTACATTTTTATAATTTCAAACTACATCTCTACAAATATCAATAAGTTTCAGTACCACTTAAAAATAAGATCTAACAAATAAACATTCTTTGGAACACTATTCTTTATTAATTACCAACATAACAAAAATTAAGATAACCAAAAAAATAGATAACTTAAAAATAAAATTCAAACTAATTACATATAATTTTAATGAAAAAATATATAACTAAATATCAATGCAAATTATTTTCTCTTAAATATGTTAAACATACACAAATTTTTAAAATAATTCACGTACAAAGCATGTGTAATCATCACGTGAGATGTGCATGCCCCAATGATCGTCAATAAAAGGGGGGAAATGCATGTTTTGGGTTGACATGACTAAATAAGCATGTGGTTGTTTAGTTTGATATATTACAATCAAGTAACCAAATTTTGCACTTGAACCAAAAGTTTGAAGCATCATTTTATGTGAATCAAAGGGCGTGAATGAGTAACCTTTGGTTTCATTAAAGGATGCCTATATTATATGCTACATAGCTAAAAATATATTCAAATAACATGATTGTTGATTATTATTGTTTTCACGTTTAACTAAATATGTGTGAGTTGAGACTTGTTTTTGTTGGAAAAACTAATTTGTCCAGTATAGTATTGTTAAACTTTATCAAATGATATTTTATCTTAAATTGCACATATAATGTTATTATCTTTAGCTGTTATTCATGTGAAGTCATCAAAATGTGTAATTCTGACTCATCACATCATAATTTTTGATACACATATGTTCCTATCTGGCAGTATGCATTTCTCCTTGTAAATGCGGCGCGCTTGGCATGCGTTGGTTGATTTAGAGGAATGAAAGAAAAGTGGTGATGATGAGTAAATTTGAACATTTGTTTAACTTTGATTACTACATACACATAGGGATCCAACCCTAACGCTTTTATCATCTAACTCATATCGTATGTCCTACAATTAGGACAAGTGTTCATTGGCAGTTGACCTTTGATGTTGCCTTCAACTCTTGACTGGGAATGAAATTAATATCACATTAGCTACTTAAACCATGTACTAGCTATAGTGATCTTTTGATGGTTGACATGTTACCCTTAATTGTGTTACTTAATAAAACTTAAATAACGGGAACAATCCAACACTGATATGCTTATTTACAACTTTTGATACATTGGTGGTGTTTTCTTTGAGGCAATTCATTGATCTTTATTAAATGAATATTAAAAAGTACAAAGGCTCAATTAAAGTAAAAAATAATAGTACAAGAAATATGCTTTAGCTTCCACTCGACAGTAAAATCTACCAAAAATAACTTCACTTGATGGTTTCCCTAATTAAATTAGGATTTCATTGTATGAAAACCTTCCTTATGCCTCTAATTGCTTTATGCCGTGGTGACTACTTGGTTCCATCACCTTGATAACTTTAACACAAGTCTCCATCATCAAGTGATCCTCTCCAACTCACCTCACCTTTGAGAATCATTGAAACCTCAAAGTTGCTAACATCAATATTAGGGTAAATCTTTGAATTTGATGAAATCGTCCAACATTCACAAATTAACTTAAACTTTGGTAATAGCTTTTGTTTTTCTTTGATTTCAGCTTGATAATTTTGTAGTTTCATCAATTAACTTGCACGTCTGAAATTTATTGATTTGACCATGATTGAAAATTTTGTTGTTTCTTTCAATCTAGCAAAACCAAATAAATGTTGTAAACACCAATGTTTCAAGGTCCCTTAGTTTTTCTTTGAGAGTTGTTTGAACTGATATTCACCATTAGCCGTGTTTTTGCAGTGCTCGTAATCCTCAGATATATATATATATATATATATATATATGTGTGTGTGTGTGTGTGTGTGTGTGTGTGTGTGTGTGTGTGTGTGTGTGTGCGCGCGCGTGTGTGTGCGCGCGCGCGTGTGCGTGTGTGTGCGTGCGTGTGCGTTAACAGTAGAAATTTCATCACTAAAATTTTTGTTGTGTTATATGTTATATAAATCCCATTCGCCATTGTTAATAATACGACCTATAAGGTTATCTCCACCTAATGTTGCCAGTGATTAAATGCCAATCTTATTAAGTAAATTGCCACCATTAATCCATGGATCATAACAATTTTTTGTAGATTTTCCATCAATTATTATTGTTTAAAAAAACATTCAATGCTTTATGTCTACGTAATAACATGAATTGAAAAGTATATGAGAAACTGCTATTAATATCTATTTCCCATAAGGATTTTCCATTAACGTATATGTTGAAAAGCCATTCTGTACGCACGCTAATTTCATTTAACACTTTTCAAGAAGTTTAATGATTGTAATTTCTTTTATTTTAGACTCGTTCCTCCTTCCGCTTTGGGAGTACACATTATACTCTAAGGAATTTTTGCAACTTTTCCTTTTCAAGAAAATTAGAATAGGCATGAATAGTTTTGTTTATAATTTCCTTTGGAAGTTCGAAGCACGATATCCAAACACGAGCCAAATGGTATACTACTAGCCCAATGGGTTCTTATCTACCTACTAGGGTTAACAGATTAAATTCCCATTCTAACACTTTCTTTCTTAGTTTATTTTGTAAACCAGTGCACGTGTCATCTTTTATAATAATAGTGCAAAACAAGTTTATCTATTCAATCGGTTTCACACGCATCTTTCATTTAAGGCATCTTTTTACTAGTCGTTACATTCATGCATCTTTCTACTAGCCGTTACATTTATTAGCTATAAATTTGCATACTATTGTATCCAATCTTGTAATCTGTATCATTTCATTTCTTGAATAATAAAATCTTCTCAGTTATTCTTCTATTTGGTATTAGAGCCTAATTGCCGAAAGGCTTAATCATCAAGTAGAAAGTTGATTTTGTTTTATTTTCTTCTCAGATTGGATCCTCATCACTAGAGCTCAAACCATCTTCGCCAAGCATTAATTGGCTGCTGATTTGAGATCTTACCGAGCTCAACTGCAAATTTTTCATTCTGCCTCGCACGATCTCTGATCTTTTATGGCCAACAACAATGAAGCAACCTCCGCTATTTCAGGAAGTATGGGGTACAGCGCTCCACCAAACCACCATGACCTGATTAAACCAAAAAGCCAAATTATCACCACATCTCTAGATGAAGACAATTATATTCTATGGAAATATCAAGTAGAGATCGCTTTAAGAGGGTATGATTTACTGCAGTACATTAATGGGACAATAACAGTCCCACCAGTGATGATAACCAATCCGGAAGGAGAAATTGTGCCTAACCCAGACTACACAAAGTTTCAAAAACAAGGTAGCCTCCTCTCCTCATGGCTCCTATCGTCAGTAAGTTCGAATTTATTATCACAAATAGCTGGATGTAGCACGTCTTATGAAATATGGAAAACAGTTGAACAAATTTTTAGTTCTTAATCCGCAGCTAGAGTTATGCAGTACAGGAGGGAATTACAAAACATTAGAAAAGAAGGCCTAAGTATGAAAGAATACTTGGGTAAAATAAAAAACATATGCGACAAACTGAATGTTGTAGGTCATAAAATCAATGATATTGAGTAAATCCTATTTATTACGCGAGGACTGGACGATGAATACGAGTCTTTAATAACTGTTATAGCAACACAAAATTTTTTACTAGACTTACAGTTTGTTCGATCATCACTCCTCGCCCATGAAGGCATGATTGAACAAAGGAAAATAACACTGGGAGAGTTTTCAGCTAATTACGCCACTGCTAAAGCAAAACATACACAAAGCAACAACTATGACAACATGAATAAACAGGAAAATCAATACCAGCATGGGAATCAGCCACCAAGAGGAGGACATCAACCCCAAAGAGGTCGTGGATGCAGAAGATGGAACAATAACAATCGTGTTAAATGTCAGATATGCCAGAAATTTGGACACATAGCAAACAAATGCTATTTTAGGTACAACTCTGAAGGCAATTCTTCACAGAAAAATGCTCAAGCCAACACAACAACCATGGGAGGATTAAACATGAACAACAATGAGCTGAACAGAAATCAAAGTGCAAGCAATGATGATGCAGACAAGACTGATGATACCAATCCTGAAGAGTGGTATCCAGACTCAGGTGCTACCCACCATATCACCAATAATCTCCAAAATTTGAACATAGGAAGCAAGAGCTACTCAGGTATGAAATCTCTACACATGGGAAATGGTGAAACTGCTAGTATAACTCACATCGGTAAGGGTCCTATGCTTGGTAAAAGACAATTCAAATTGAATAATTTACTTAGAGTACCCACTATCAACAAAAATTTATTAAGCGTATAAAATTTGCCAATGACAATAACGTATACTTCGAGTTTCACACAAATTTCTGTTTAGTTAAAAATTCACTAAGCCAGGATATATTATTACAGGGTAATCTACATGATGGCCTATACATATTCAGCAACTTGAAGACCGCCAATTCTAGTAAAGGATTTTGGTGTAATAATCTAGATATTAATAGTAATGATAGTTGTACCAGGAAATTTTATAATAATGACAATAATAGATGCACCAGAAATACTAGTAAATGTAATTCTCTTGAATCATGGCATGTTAGATTGGGTCACCCAAGTCTTGAAACTGTTAGAATACTTTTAAATAGCAATAATATCTCTTTTGATAATAACACACTTGTCAAGCACATATGCACACACTGCCAACTCGGCAAAAGCCACAAACTTCCGTTCAGTGATTCTGAAATTATTTATGATAAGCCACTAGAGCTTACAACGGCTGACTTGTGGGGACCGACGCCACTAAATTCATATCAGGGAAACAGGTATTATCTTTCCTTTGTTGATGCATATTCTAGATATACGTGGATATACATGCTTAAAAACAAATCTGAAACATGCAATTCGGTCATACAATTCATAACATATGTTGAAAAACAACTTAATCACACTGTCAAAATTATGCAAACCAATTGGGGGGGCAGAATTCAAACCACTTGCTAACTATTTTTCCAAAAGAGGAATAAAACACAGGTTAACCTACCCTCAAACATCTGAACAAAACGGTTTAGTGGAAAGAAAACATAGACACATCGTATAAACATGCTTAACTTTAATGTCTCAAAGCGCCTTACCTATGAAATATTGGAATGAGGAATTTTATAGTTCTGTTTTTCTCATTAATAAGCTACCCACTAGAGTGTTAAATAATAAAACACCACATGAATTGATATATAATATAAGGCCAGATTATAACTTCTTAAAATCATACGGCTGCTTATGTTTTCCATGTTTGAGAGACTACAATAGACACAAACTAAGCATGAGATCAATCCATGCACATTTATTGGGTATGCTCAAAATCAGAAAGGATATAAATGTTTGGACAAAAATGGTAGAATTTATGTTTCAAGACATGTTATATTTGATGAAAATATTTTTCCCTTTGTAGGAAAACAAGAAACCAAAGATACGAGTATGGGACACACCACTATAGCTGAGCAGTTCAAACCTTTTATCACTGAACCACTTATAGACGATGCTTGCCAAAAATCACATAGTACCAACATGCAAGATAAACATGAGGAAGATACAGATGCAAGCAATATTGAAGGAAACGTTGATCAATCTTATCATGACGTGAACAACAGCAGTATGGAAAGGAACATAAACAAAAATGCAAGCTCAACTGCACAACAGGAGGCACAAATGCAAGCTTATCATGACGTGAACAACAACAATATGGAAGGGGACAACAATACAAACACAAATGCAAGCTCAATTGCACAACAGGAGGCACAACAGACACAAGCTATGTAAGCACCTGTAACTTCCCCGTGAAGGAAAGAGCGGATACTTTGAGAACAACACACAAAAAACGCAGACAGAAGAACATTTCATTGTTAATTACAACAATTCATCAGATTACAAGAATATATGGAGTATGAATGAATAAAATACATTCGATAAATATCAAAGATTACAATAAATTACATAGCAGCAGAAAAACAATACAAAACACAACTGAAGGCGATATACGGATACAGGGCTTTCCGAGCATCGTTCCAGATGCAAATCAGAATCCTGTGAATATAAATCTGCAAAAACCCAACTACTAGCTTCCCGTGTCGAAAATAAGGGCACCCAGAGTTTAGGTTAAACAATAAGCTCCAGGTCAGTCATGTGACTGGTGTGAGAACTAAAACAGTTATTAATATTTATTATAAAGTTAGGTAAATCAAGGGACCACGCCGTATAACACGGAAGGGTTTCCTCCCAAGAATACCAGTGCATAAAACAACAGAGCAATGCTAAATAAAGAACAATGAAGCCATTATAAGACCCAGGTCCCATCACACAATGCAACGCAAGCCGGAGGATAGGGTTTTTACCTTATAATATCCAAAGAATGCTTGATACACTAAAAACAAATCATTTGATACTATTATAAGTGCATAGTGTATAAAACAATTTCAAATCAGAAGTATCAATCATAGATGGCATGAGTGCCCCATCCTACTATGTCGCCATACTAGGCTCTACAAATAAAATCGCAAAGTCACGTATTGGAAATTGGATTTCCATCTATGAACCGAGGCAAAAGATAGTCCTCTACCGTTTCGAGACAATCTAACCTACCATGTCTCAGGATCAGAGCTCGAGTGACCCTTGGATCGTCAGGGCCGGTCCACTCGATGTGGATTAAACTTAAACCCTGAACAATACGTCTCCCCGCCCTATGGGGCGCAAATGAGCCAACGAATGACTCCATCGGTCCCGGATCGACCGATAAAACTGAGGCGCCTCGCAACAGCAACAACTACACATGTGAAAATAATATAAATGTCAGCCAGTTCAAGCACTGACACCACCTCTAGCTAGAAAGAGACGCATGCCCTCCCTGATGTCCTCTCTCGTTTCTGGTTCATACCGGGGTGTGAGTCTCGCGAATTCACATTATACACAAAGCTACGCCACACATGCGGTGCTTTGATCATCAACTACAAGACTTTGCTTTTCAACAGAAGCCTTGATCGCTGCATCTTAGCACGCCACACAGGCAATTCACACAATGCAACTGATGGCTATCAATCACACAGAATGAATTCCCATGTCAGACACACAGTCCATTTGCAAGTCCGTTCTGGGTCTGAATGAAACCGGAGGAACTTTATTCCCCGCATATCCATCGATCTTCAAGTACGTCTGGACGATCACCAGCTGATTCCCTCCTCTTGGATGTACATCCCAATCAAGATCATCAGTAATCACCTAGATGACGTGAAGACCTCCGGTCTTTAACCACCGTCTTCATCTTCGACTTATTGTCGTATCAGCTATTCAGAATGGGATAAACCCGGTCTTTCCGAATAACTCGCGTATATAATAAACAAGTGTTACACAAACACAACATACGCCTCATTCCAATTCATCAGTCACTAACCGTAAATTAGTAAGAGAACAATTCCCCAAACATTAACCCCGAAGGCCGAAACCAACATCAGATCAATATCCAAGAAACCATTCAACTTAGCTAACCTACAGTTAGTTTCTAATTTTCACCTTCTTAGGGAAAGGTTCCCATTAATTTTATCAAAGATAAATTCTTTTAAATTTATTCTTTAATCTTCCTTTGAATATCACTTCAAACTAGTCGGGATTAGCGAACCTTACCGAAGTAATCATTTGTTTTAATTTCCCAATTCCAACCTATTCATCCCATGAAGTAAAACTGGTAATACTTCATATCTAACACCACGGTGTTATTGGTAAATTCAATTACCATTTCACATTCAAATCCAATCAAAGATTTAACTATCGCCTGGAGCAAAACTGGTGATACTCCATTCTCGATCTTTTCAATCTAATTAAAGATTCATTGAAACTCCGCTTAATTTTAATCTTTAACTGGTTTAAAGAATCAATGTCTTTTAAAACACAGTTCACGATAAACCCAAAATCACATTCCATTCTATCTGCCTTTAACCGTAAAATAGCAAGTGAGCAATTCCCTAAGTATTAACCCCGAAGGCCGAAACCAACATCAGATCAATACCCAGGAAACCATTCAACTTAACTAATCTCCAGTTAGTTTCTGATTTTCTTAACTCAGTTGGGTCTAAGAATAGTATTAATTAAGATACCGTTCACGACAACCCAAAATCACATTCCATTAATTATCGGTTTAAAGAACAAGTGTTACTTAAAACACCGTTCACGATAAACCCAAAAATCAATTCAAATTCAATTCCAATTAAATACCATTTAATTGGTACGCTTCATTAAATCTAAATAAAAAGATTTAATCTTTGTCTCAACTGCGCTTAAGAACAGTGTTAATGAAGACACCATTCACGACAAACCCAAATCACATTTGATATTAAATACAAGGCTCTGAATAGAAAATATATCGGCTTATATTCAATATCAAATTCTACGATCAACAAATATCGTATTGGAAATAACAATATCTATATATCTTTCAAATTTCCATAACACTATCTGTATAATCACGAAATCCAACATCGAAATATTCCAAAGACAATTTCGATTCAAATCCATTCCAATTCAATTATTGGAAATTTTGGTTATTTTCAAACCCATTTCAAATCCACTTTATTTATTTTAAAAATAAATAGAATTCTAATTCTAGTTCAAAACTAGTTCATTTCGATAAAAATATATTTTTATCTTTTCAAATATGGAGTTTTTCATCCCAATTCTTCACAAATCATGTCTTATGATTTTACATAAATTATTACTATTTTTAATAATTTTATCAAGGCTCATACAGTTGATTTCCATCAACGGCCATCGAACTGCACTTACAGCGACCTTTTCCAAATTTGATTTGGACATAATTCCAAATTCAACTGTTAGATTTCTGATTTCTAATATTCGTTAGAAAGCTCTTTTCGATCTGAACCCAACGGTTCCAGTTTCAGGAGAATCCGACGGTAGAATCTCCCGTAATATCCATTCGAAGTCAATGGTCGAAATTATCGAACTGCCGCAGCGCGGCGTGTTCTATTCAGGCCATTATATATATATATATATAATATTATATATATTTCGTCGATTTCCTTTTAAAACGTATTTTATAAATCGTTTTAAAATTCATTTTCGAAACGATTTCAACTTCATTTCAAACTCAAATCAAAATTGAATTTTTCCTTATAAATTCGTTTTAAAATTCATTTCAAATGTATTTCAATTCAAATCGATTTTTAATTCAATTTTAGTTCGTTTTCAATTCAATTTCAATTCGAATTCATTTCTATTCAGTTTCAATTCGAATTCATTTCTATTCAGTTTCAATTCGAATTCAATTCTATTCAATTTTATTTCCAATTCAATTCGAATTCTAATTCGTTTCAATTCAATTCGAATTCTAATTCGTTTCAATTCAATTTGAATTCTAATTTCATTTCAAACTATTCGATTTTGAAATCACTTTTCAATATTCATTATAAAAACGAATATAATCGATATAAATATCGTTCACGTCAAAATAGCGCATATCTAATTAACACGCCTTTATATATTTCTATTTCAAATATTCTATTCAAATATTTCGTTTCAAATATTTCTTCTCAAATATTTTATTTCAAAACTAGAATGAGGCCCAATCAATTACCACAGATTTTATTTCTATGGGTTTCCATACAATGCATGTATATATCAACAATGACTGTATAAGCATCAAATATAAATATTTAAAGCTCATAACAGTCTGTCAACCAATCGATCGACATACAACTAATTATTGGGATTAGTGTATGTCATATATCATCCCAATACCCGTGTGGGGTTTCAAACAATAAAACACAGATTTTATTTGTGCGGTTGGTCGACGTGTAAAATTTATCGTCCCAATCATTATCAGTCAAATGTGTGTATATAAACAATCGTTCGATTTGTTTATATTAATTTATTTCATTTCATATACACGTTAAATATTCTATTTTTAACTATAGAAATATTTTTTCCTATAAAATATTTTATTTCATTTCACATCACATCACACAATCAACTACACATCAGAATCAAACAAACAAGCATACAAGCCGTCCATGGTCTGTGGACGACGGGTGTCGGGTGCTACTAAACACCGTCTGCATCCTAGTATATATTTTTAACTAGAAATTTAAATTAAAGGTGAGGAGTTCTCACCGACTAGCTAAACCAAACGCCATGACCCTTCTTATGTAGAAATCTTCGTCGTGCTCGCCTTTTGTCAATTTCACTGCACGTAGTCACTACCTATATAAAAATCACATTTTTATATTGTTGCTATGTATATAAAAATCACATTTTTTACTACTACTATATAGATAAAAATTCTATTTTTACATCGCTATTCATATAATAAAGATTATATTTTTATCACGCTATTCTTTATATAAAAATTATATTTTTATATATATAAAGATCGTATTTTTATATCACCGCCATAAAAATCACATTTTTATTCCTTCATTATATAATAAAAATCATATTCTGTTTACAATAAAAATCAATTCTTTTCTTCGCTACTTATATAAAGATAATATTTTTATATTCTCTATTATATAAAAATCATATTCTTAATACTTCTACTTTATAAAAATTATATTTTTAACCTTCTACTAATATAAAAAATATATTTTTATCCAAAAATCCTATCTTTCCTATAAAGAACTTTTTTGTTCTAATTCAAAAATAAAAATCCCAATTTCTTATTACTCTTCATGAATAAATAAAATATATAAAGAAACAAAAAAGGAAGAGAAAAGAAAAGAAGCTCACAGCGAATTTTAGAAGGGGGTTCGGGATCGCAGTTGCTCGCTGCGGGGGGAGGGGGTGCAATGGCGGTCTGAGGTGGCAGTTGGAGGCGGGCGTTGGTGGCCATTAGCGGCGGTTTGGGCGAGGTAGGGCTTGGGCGCGATTTCCATCAGAAAGGAGAGGAGAGAGAGTGCGAGAGGAAGGGGGAGAAGCGATAGGAGGAGGGGGCTCGGGGAGGTGATTGCGCGGCCTGGGTAGGCGGTGGCGCCGTATGGAGGGGGGCGACGGGATATTTAGGTCACGGGTTTTTTTTCTAATCTTAATGATATGAGGGAGGGAAAAGAAAGAAAGGGGGCCTATATGTAAATGTTTATATTTTATTTATTTTTAATTTCAAACAGTTGGCTTTTTATTCGACCTCTAAACGAGGCCCACCGCTTGTCGTCCCTAGCTAATTACCCCCATTCTGAACACAATGGGATATGTATCGTAGGCTGATTTGGCTGTTTCAATCAGTTTTCATCAAAATCAACATATAACTCTATATATTGAATTTGAATGTGCATTTCAATTTACCGGGGTCACATACTAACTCGAAAAATTCCAGAAAAATATTTTCTAGCTTCGTATTGATGATACGGTCCTAACAAAACTAATTTCATCAAATTCTGAGATCGTTTGAAAAATGGCCATTTTCCAGTCGATTAAAAACAAATTAAACTGGTCAAACGCGTTTTCCTTTGTCACGCCCACATATTGAATCGAAAAAATACGAATTTTGGAATCTAGCAATAACTTGACATCACGGATCCAACAAAAGTGGTTTCATCAAAATCCGAGGTCGTTTATTTTTAAGGGCCAGAATTCCATAGCGACTATTCTGAATTTTCAACTGGACGTAACTTTTTATCCCCGCTATGAAATTTCAATTTTTCGGATTCGTTGGAAAGATATTCTCAAATAGATTCTAATATTTTTGATTTCGCAAAAATCCGGTTTAATTTGCACCCGGTACATTCATTTGAATTTTGAAATCGAATTTTCGAACTACCGCGCCATTTCAGGCTCGTTATATAATTAAAATAAAATATTTATATTCTAACGTCGAGCTATATAAATATATACGTTCTAGTTCTATTCAAAATAAATTTCTCGTCGTTATTATTTAAAATAATTCATTTTAATTCTTCAAAATCCGCTAAAATTGCCAAAATAAAATTTTTAAATTGCCTTAGATTTCCGAGTTATTACAATCTCCCCCACTTAAAACTTTTCGTCCCCGAAAAGGAACGAAGCCGAAAGTTGTTTCACAAATCAACTCAACTTTCAGTATTTTCATTACGGCTTAAGTTCTTCAACTTTTTAGTTTTTAAGAACTTTTCAAAATTTTCAAAAATTTGGCTAACACCCTAAATTTTTGAAAAATTTCGCCATAACCTCCCCTGCACCGGGGACTTCGGGATATTTCATATAGCCTCCCATGGCCTTCTTCAATCCAAAAGAAAAGGAAAAAGCCAATCGGCTCATAAAATCATCATCACTCAAACAAAACGGTAAATTATGGTAAACGTGTACCTATTTGTCGGGCAAACAATTTTATTCTCTGCTCTAGCCTCCTTGCAATGACCTGTTCAATGTAAGTACATGTATATGCAAGAAAATGCGATAAATTTTCAATACAATTTACTATTTGGGTCAAATTTGGCTATATGGTTCAATTTTAATTAATCAAACAATAATCAGACAACACAATCAGCAATCAATTAGTTGATTATCGTTTCAAACTTAATTTTGATATATAGTCAAAAAATCAGATTTTTGATGCCAAATCACAACAATAAGCCTTATCTAATTCTGGTTCTCACACCAGTCTAATGGAAATATATAGACATCCCACTTTCGTCACTCGAATATAAATACTGATGATGTCATGACAATTATCAGTACCATCTCCGGGCGACTAGAGTGTGACTCTATATCTATCTAGTATATTAAAACTTCAAATACACACGGATCAGACGTATACGCAAAATCTTTATATACTGCATTGTTCAAATTCAATATAAAATAAATAATCAAATACGAATAGTTGATTTAAATTTTCAAAACAAAAATTGTTTTAAATTTTATCTTTCAAAACAACACTCTTCACACTCGTTCTAGGATACTACTGATCCTATCTCTAATGAGTCATTCTCATTGGATATTACTAATCCAATATCTGATGAATTCTTTCATATGGTTCTAATGTTCTTGTTCTCCGAGCTCTGTAAACCAAAGCTCTGATACCAAATGTAAGCACCCGTAACATCCCCATGAAGGAAAGAGCGGATACTTTGAGAACAACACACAAAAGAACGCAGACAGAAGAACATTTCATTGTTAATTACAACAATTCATCAGATTACAAGAATATACAGAGTATGAATGAATAAAATACATTCGATAAATATCAGAGATTACAATAAATTACATAGCAGCGGAAAAACAATACAAAATACAACTGAAGGCGATACACGGATACAGAGCTTTCCGAGCATCGTTCCAGTTGTAAATCAGGATCCTGTGAATATAAATCTGCAAAAAGCCAACTACTAGCTGTCCGTGTCGAAAATAAGGGCACCCAGAGTTTAGGTTAAAACAATAAACTCCAGGCCAGTCATGTGACTAGTGTGAGAACTAAAACAGTTTTTAATCTTTATTATAAAGTTAGGTAAATCAAGGGACCACGCCGTATAACACGGAACGAGTTTCCTCCTAAGAATACCAGTGCATAAAACAACAGCGCAATGTTAAATAAAGAACAATGAAGCTATTATAAGACTCGGGTCCCATCACACAATGCAACGCAAGCTGAAGGATAGGAATTTTATCTTATAATAGCCAAAGAATGCTTGATACGCTAATCATTTGATACTATTATAAGTGCATAGTGTATAAAACAATTTCAAATCATAAGTATCAATCATAGACGGCATGAGTGCCCCATCCCACTATGTCGCCATACTAGGCTCTACAAATAAAACCGCAAAGTCATGTATTGGAAATTGGATTTCTATCTGTGAACCGAGGCAAAAGATAGTCCTCTACCGATTCGAGACAACCTAGCCTACCATGTCTCAGGATCAGAGCTCGAGTGACCCTTGGATCGTCAGGGTCGGTCCACTCGATGTGGATTAAACTTAAACCCTGAACAATACGTCTCCCCACCCTATGGGGCGCAAATGAGCCAACGAATGACTCCATCGGTCCTGGATCGACCGATAAAACTGAGGTGTCTCGCAACAGCAACAACCGCACAGGTGAAAATAATATAAATGTCAGCCAGTTCAAGCACTGACACCACCTCTAGCTAGAAAGAGACGCACGCCCTCCCTGATGTCCTCTCCTGTTTCTGGTTCATACCAGGGTGTGAAGTTCGTGAATTCACGTTATACACAAAGCTACGCCACACAGGCGGTGTTTTGATCATTAACCACAAGACTTTGCTTTTCAACAGAAGCCTTGATCACTGCATCTTGGCACACCACACAGGCAATTCACACCATGCAACTGATGGCTATCAATCACACAGAATGAATTTCCATGTCAGACATACAGTCCATTTGCAAGTCCATTCTAGGTCTGAACGAAACTGGAGGAACTTTATTCCCCGCATATCCATCGATCTCCAAGTACGTCTGGATGATCACCAACTGATTCCCTCCTCTTGGGTGTACATCCCAATCAAGATCATCAGTAATCACCTAGACGACGTGAAGACCTCCGGTCTTCAACCACCGTCTTCATCTTCAACTTATCGTCGTATCAGCTATTCAGAATGGGATAAACCCGGTCTTTCCGAATAACTCGCGTATATAATAAACAAGTGTTACACAAACACAACATACGCCTCATTCCAATTCATCAGTCACTAACCGTAAATTAGTAAGAGAACAATTCCCCAAACATTAACCCCGAAGGCCGAAACCAACATCAGATCAATATCTAAGAAACCATTCAACTTAGCTAACCTACAGTTAGTTTCTAATTTTCACCTTCTTAGGGAAAGGTTACCATTAATTTTATCAAAGATAAATTCTTTTAAATTTATTCTTTGATCTTCCTTTGAATATCACTTCAAACTAGTCGGGATTAGCAAACCTTCCCGAAGTAATCATTTATTTTAATTTCCCAATCCCAACCTATTCATCCCATGAAGTAAAACTGGTAATACTTCATATCTAACAGCACGGTGTTATCGGTAAATTCAATTACCATTTCACGTTCAAATCTAATCAAAGATTTAACTATCGCCTGGAGCAAAACTGGTGATACTCCATTCTCGATCTTTTCAATCTAATTAAAGATTCATTAAAACTCCACTTAGTTTTAATCTTTAACTGGGTTAAAGAATCAATGTCTTTTAAAACACGGTTCATGATAGACCCAAAATCACATTCCATTCTATTAGCCTTTAACCGTAAAATAGCAAGTGAGCAATTCCCTAAGTATTAACCCCGAAGGCCGAAACCAACATCAGATCAATATGCAGGAAACCATTCAACTTAACTAATCTCCAGTTAGTTTCTGATTTTCTTAACTCAATTGGGTCTAAGAACAGTATTATTGAAGATACCGTTCACGACAACCTAAAATCACATTCCATTAATTATCGGGTTAAAGAATAAGTGTTATTTAAAACACCGTTCATGATAAACCCAAAAATCAATTCAAATTCAATTCCAATTGAATACCATTTAATTGGTACGCTTCATTAAATCTAAATAAAAAGATTTAATCTTTGTCTCAACTGGTCTTAAGAACAGTCTTAATGAAGACACCATTCACGACAAACCCAAATCACATTTGATATTAAATACAAGGCTCTGAATAGAAAATATATCGGCTTATATTCAATATCAAATTCTACGACCAACAAATATTGTATTGGAAATAACGATATCTATATATCTTTCAAATTTCCATAACGCTATTTGTATAATCACGAAATCCAACATCGAAATATTCCAAAGACAATTTCGATTCAAATCCATTCCAACTCAATTATTGGAAATTCTGGTTATTTTCAAAACCATTTCAAATCCACTTTATTTATTTTAAAAATAAATCGAATTCTAATTCTAGTTCAAAACTAGTTCATTTCGATAAAAATCTATTTTTATCTTTTCAAATATAGAGTTTTTCATCCCAATTCTTCACAAATCATTTCTTATGATTTTACATAAATTATTACTATTTTTAATAATTTTATCAAGGCCCGTACAGTCGATTTCCATCAACGGCCATCGAACTGCACTTACAACGACCTTTTCCAAATTTGATTTGGACACAATTCCAAATCCAACTGTTAGATTTCTAATTTCTAACGTTCATTAGAAATCTCTTTTCGATACGAACCCAACGGTTCCGGTTTCAGGAGAATCCGACGGTCGGATCTCCCATAATATCCATTCAAAGTCAATGGTCGAAATTCGCGAACTGCCGCAGCGCTTCGCGTTCTATTCAGGCCATTATATATATATAACATATATTATATATTTCGTCGATTTCCTTTTAAAACGTATTTTATAAATCGTTTTAAAATTCGTTTTCGAAACGATTTCAACTTCATTTCAAACTCAAATCAAAATTGAATTTTTCCTTATAAATTCGTTTCAAAATTCATTTCAAATTGATTTCAATTCAAATCGATTTTTAATTCAATTTCAGTTCGTTTTCAATTTAATTTCAATTCGAATCCATTTCTATTCAGTTTCAATTCGAATTCAATTCAATTCAATTTTATTTTCAATTCAATTTGAATTCTAATTCGTTTCAATTCAATTCGAATTCTAATTCGTTTCAATTCAATTCGAATTCTAATTCGTTTCAATTCAATTCGAATCCTAATTTCATTTCAAACTATTCGATTTTGAAATCACTTTTCAATATTCATTATAAAAACGAATATAATCGATATAAATATCATTCGCGTCAAAATAGCGCATATCTAATCAACACGGCTTTATATATTTCTATTTCAAATATTCTATTCAAATATTTCGTTTCAAATATTTCTTCTCAAATATTTTATTTCAAAACTGGAATGAGGCCCAATCAATTACCATAGATTTTATTTCTATGGGTTTCCACACAACGCATGTATATATCAACAATGACAAATAATCAACCATCATCCAAAGTGCATTCTACACTGTATAAGCATCAAATATAAATATTTAACGCTCATAACAGTCTGTCAATCAATCGATCGACATTGTAACGACCCGTGTTTTTGGCAATCAAATATTTAATTCAATATATTTAATTTAAATATTAGATTGGGAATATTAATGGAATTTAATATTTAATTCATTATTGAAACGAAGTTGAACGTTATAATTTATATATAATATAAATCGAGCTTGAAAATGGCGTGCAGTTCGTAAATTTGAGTTTTGAACTTCAACTGAGAATACAGGATTCGATATAAGTCGGATTTCTGTGAAATAAGAAACATTAGGAGCGTGTTGACGATAGCTTTCATATGAAAGAGGAAAATCCAGATTCTGTGTTATTGGTTGCGAGTTATGGCTAAATCAAATTTAAAAAAAAAAAACGCTGTGAAAATCGTAATCGGCCGTTAAAATAGCCGTTTTGCAAACGGACTCTGTTTTCGATGAAATTAGTTTCATTGGAACCGTATCATCAAATTATTGTCAGAAAATCAAACCGTGTGGCAAACCGATGTCGTATGTGGCCACGACAGCCGTAAATGCCCATATAATTTCTATGGCGCGCAGTTAAATTAACCGAGAGATATTTGAGTGTAACTTGAGCAGACGATCGAATTAGGCCGCGGAACCAGTTCCGTTGAGTTCGTATAGTCGATTAGAGTCAGGATATGTATATAGTTTGTTGTTTTTAGAGATCGAGAAATTTAGCGTTAAAAAGGGTAGGGCGGTTCGGGGTAAAAACAGCCTATCGGGAAAACAGTCTCAGAATGCGACGAAACTATGCCGTTGGGTTCGTATCGAAAAGTTATTGCAAGATATCAAAGTTTCAAGTTGATTCGATTTAGCTGGTGGTCGTGGTAAATTAAAAAGCGTGTTTATTTCTGGTTTTATAAGGGAATTTTTTTCAAACGGAGTCGGATTTCGACGAAACTTGTCCCATTGGGTCCGGAATACCTTTTTACACCAAGATTAGCCTTTTTATCAGCAAACAGAAGTCAATCGTGGTTAGTTTCACTTGTTACTTTGCAACGAAGTTTCGTTATATTATAATATAAATAAATTCTCTTCACAAATACACAGTACATTGCTTGCGCCTCACACTTTCCATTTCGTGACTGCCAAATTATCACTTTCGTGCCGACCAAGTCTGAACTCTCTACACTACGGCCTACATGTGTACAGCTACCTACCATGTATCCTATATTACGTGCTGTCCAAACCATAACTCCCTATAAATACACCCGTTGCTTTACTTAATCTCGTTCCCAAAATGACAAATGAAAAATGAAAAACGAGCCCTCCTCTTCAATAAGAAACAAAGCCACCATTCCAGAATGGAAACGACGCTGCAAGCTCCTCCTGTGTATTAAACCTAAACCCTCCCCGCGTTTTAAACAATGAAAACTTTTGCCTTTGAAACCAACGTCAGCTCGAAGTAGGAGGGATAACCACAGGCTTGCAGCGGCTTGCTGGAGTGGTTCGAAGACGACCGGATCAAGAACGGGGTGCTCTGTGGTCGGCCAACAATGATGAAGCGGTGGAGCAAATGCTGTTGCGGTGGAAATTTTCTGTAGCAGTATTTGAAAAAGTAATGAGAACAAGAAAAAGAATGGGGAAGAAATTTGTAAACGTGAGCAGGGTTCTGGTGCATGCGAACAGGAAATAGAGGTGGTGGCTCGGTTCCACGTGGAAGTCTGCCGACGTCGAAGAGTTTGGAAGCAGTGGTTGAAGCAAGACGTGGGGAGCCACAGTTCGAAACAGAGCAGGAAGAAGGCGTAGTACCGGTTTGCATGAACCATTCTGTGATGGACGTGGTGATATTTTGTACGTGCAAAATACAAAGAGGGAGGGGAATGATGTTGTTCGACTTGGTGACGGTGACAGCTCGATGGACGTTGGCAAGTGCTGCTGGAGTCGGGTGGATTGAGCAGGGATTCATACGTGAGGGGGAGGATATGGGAAAGGTGGTCCCTTTTGTGAAACGTGGAAAGAGGCAAACGTGAGTGGCAGCAGATCGAAGAAGTTGGGCATTCTTTTTGACGCCGGGTGTGGAACTGGAAGGATTGAGTTGGCTCTATGGTTTTAACGCGAGCTACACAGATGGTTTGGGCTATCGAATATGAATTGAATCAAAGCCATGATAACGAATGCAACCGTATGAAACCGATTTGGATGGGAATGGAGACAGCTGAGAATTTACGGTTAAATTAAACGCTGTTTAATTTAACTGTAACCGCACCGCTGCAACGAACGAACGAGATCAAGGTGAGTTAAACTCACTCAGTTACCCTTTTATATTTTATATAAATTGGGTATTTTTATTTTGTGTGCTCTGCTTGCCAATGGTTGACTGTTTTGCTAGTTATCTGCTTATCTGTCGATTTAACCGATGCAATTAAACTGTGTTTAATTTCAGTGAAATACCAAATCGTTACTTTTAACGGTTGGTTCCAATAAAGGTGACTCACCTTGGTTGGTCACGTTTATTTATAAACGTGTTTAAATGGTTGAATCGTTGAATTGCTTGTGGTTGATGTTGAATGGTTGCTATTTAGTGTTATCAGTTAAACAAAACTGAATGGTCTGATTTGAGATAACCATTTGAATACAGGGAAGAACAGGTTGGAGGGACCCAACCGGATCCCTCAAATGTATTATTTATTTTCATATTATCATATATGAACTGATCTGTTTGTGTGATTGATTTGATGGTTGATTATTAATTGAATATTCAACATCTGTTTGGTTTGAACCAATAGGTGATATTGGTTAAGTGTTTGGCAGAGTATGGCCTTTAAAATTCAATCGGGTTATAGACAGTGATTCACCGTCAGGTGAATCGATAGAGTTGAAGTTATAAAATTTACTTTATAACTGGAGTTAGGTTTTGGAAAAAATGTATTATTCTGAACAAAAGTTATTAAAGAGAATTAAATAAATGTTTTATTTATTTAAGATTTGATTTGTTAGTAATTTATTTTATAAAGTAAATTCTGATGTTAATCAGATATACAAAGAATGAGAATAGAGAATGAATCGAATGGTTAAACTTTGATAATTGTTTTGAAAAGAAAACAATTAATGGAAATAATTTAAATTAATTATATTTTTAATTAATTTAAAGTGAAGGTTAATTGGAATTAGTTTACGAGATAATCGAATTTTGACTTGACAAAATTGACCATTTAAACTGGAATCGAATGTTAAATTAGTTTGTTTCGAAATTGCGAAATGAAAGAGTTGAAGAATATTGTTTTAACTTTAAATAAGATCTTTAAAAAGGATTTTCTATTTATCGTAGTAAATAAAGAAATTAACTACTGAAGTAGTTAATGAGTAAAGAAAATTATTGTTTTAATAAGAATTTAGAAGACTACTTTTGAAAAGTAATCGAAGTGAAGTGTAATCCAAATTGGATTGTGAAAGGAATCTATGAGCGGGTTTATATTTAAAGCTAAAATGTTTATAACGATGTAAAAAGAGGATTTCAAGCGAAGATGATAACTTAAATTTAAGTGTTGTTTAATTATGTGAATTAAGGTAAAGGGTTTATATAAACCAGGGTCGTGTAAATGAGGTTTAATGTGTTAAGGCGTTAACTTTATTTAACGTTACTTGAAAACAAGATCAAGTAAAAAGGAGAATTTTAAATGAGATTTCAAAATGGGGAAATGGTCGAATAATTTTGAAAGGAGATTGGAAATAAGCGAATCTGGGTAAAGAACTGAGTTATAGGGTTGTTTAACCAAATCCAATAGTTAAATGGAATTTGTTTGAGACTAGAATGAAATATTGATTTTGATTACAACTTATGTTTATCGGAGGATAAGAACGTGGTTGATCAAGGCCTGAGAGGTAATTAAAATACCCCAACTTGAACAACATCGGGATTATCTGAAGATAGTATTAGTTGGTAATCGTAAAAGACGTTAGTGGATATGTTTTGAAAATCTAAACAGCGATTTTAGCGCTGTTGTTATAATATATGTTTTGTAAATCTAATATAGCGATTGTAGTGCTTTTGCTATAGTAAATGGGTTGTAAACCTAAACAGTGATTATAGCGCTGTTGTTTTGTAAATCTAAATAGTAATTATAACGCTATTGTTATAACATATGTGCTATAAATTTCTTTGTTAAAACTAATGGATTTCCGAATTTAAAAGATGATTGGAAGGAAGATTTAAATGGGAAATTGAATATAGTTATTCGAGATAGAATTAGCCAAACATAATTATTCGGCTAAGTTGCCATTTCGTACGACTGCTAGCGTAATTCGCAGGGCTGCAGATAGCCTACGGCGGTCGGATGTTTTCTGAGGGAATCAGGCGTAACCATTGTGATCGCTGCGATCTAGGGTCAAGCGAATGGATTTAAGTCGAGTATTAGTTAATCAATTAGAGTTAATCGATTAGAGTTAAATCGAATTAGAAGTATTCAAATATCGTATTTTTGAATATTTGAAGGAGTTAGAAGTTTTAATTTAACAAAAGTAAATCAGTTTAATTAAAGGCCAAGTGATGCTGAATACTGAACCAGTGAACTCATTGGAGTGTCATGATTGAAACACTGTATATTTTGATAGTTAAAACACCGACTATCAAATCTGTCCAATACGATTGTTGGTACGGAAAGACCGGGATCGAATTTATTCGAAAACCATTCCGACCAACAAATACGTGAAGATCTCAGAAGATGATCGAGATGGAGCATTGAAGACCGTGGGTTTTCATAAACGGAAGAACCACTAATATTCTCTGCCTGGCAAGCAGAGATAAGCTGTGATTCTGTCGTAGTTAGAATCTACGGGTTGCAAGGACTTCTCGCTACTGATCCATGGGGTGATTCCTATATGGATGCGGCAGGAGAGTGCCTTCGGTTCATCCTGTTCCTGGATGACTTGTATGGACGAGTGTCTGACAGAGTATTTCCAAAGGATCACGTACGTTGATTTCTTCAAACGTACGATAGTTGTTGGCGGGGAGTTGCCGTTCTCTTAGCTTCCAGCTAGAGTATTTTTGTGGACGTCAATTAGTGATATCTGACGGATCTGACGATGTGGCATTCAAAGTGAATGGTGACCAGATGATCAGAAGTTAATTCTGGCCTCAAGCCTCATCAACCGGGAAATGACAAAAATCGGGCAGGCAGCATGGCTATGTGGGTCGCTCCCATTAGGGTGTAGAATCACCTATCTAGAGAAATTCCATTTGTTTCTTAAAGTCTATTTCGATGCTGTCCCTTTTCGGGAGGCGGTTGCTGATCCCAACCGTCGGTGATATACATTCGATACACTCAAGCGAAATGAGTGGTCGGTCATGTGAGGGCCGGGTTGCAAGACGTTCTTGTTGAACCCAGTGTATACGTCTCTAGAGATACACTATCGGCAGGTGGTCCCATACCTTGTCAAGGTCGGAATCCAATTTCCAATAAGCGCCTGCGGTTTTTGATTGTATACTATATATGTGGAGCGTGAGATGCAAGTGTTCCACTAGATTGTTATTTACTTGTATTTAGACATTATTATAATATCAGAACAAGATATTGGTTTCAAAACTGTTTTGGGTTATCGTAAGGTAAAAACCGTCCGTGTTTATGTGTGGATTTGGTCTTACGATTATCCTTTTCTTTTGAAAAGGTTTTGAACTTTAAAATCATGATTGGATGGTTCACCCTTATTACTGTGCGAGTTTATCTCACTCTGGTTCACCAGACTGGCCCGGTGTTTTGTAAATGCTCGGGTTAGACCGGGTTGTACAGGTTCAGGTTATCGACTGCTATGAAGAGACGAGCTGGAGTTGTTCGGACGTATGATATTACTACTATTCCGCTGTGTGTTGTATATGGGAACAGGCTATTATAACTGTCCCATGGTATGATGTACTCTGATACTGTAAGTATTCTAAAGCTTTCAATAAAGATTATTTCTGTATTATATTTTGTTCCGCTGCGATGTGAGACTCTGTGTGGTGTTTCTTCTTCTTCTTCTTCTATTCAATATTTCTACCTTATCTATTCTCACCCTCTAACTTCTTTCTATTAATGATCTGGAATGTTCGATGTCTGAATGGTCAACACGGTAGTTTGATGTTGATTTTCGGAGTCGAAAATCCCAGTTCGTCACAGTGGTATCAGAGCTGAAGGTTAAGTGATTACCTTGGCTCTGTGGCGTGACTCAGTAGAGATGGGGTTAGCAATACCCTAGATTGAGTTGAGTGTATATATACGAGTGAACGTATTTGTAGATTTTATAGAAATTGTTTTATATTGTGGAGATTTATTGATTGAGTTGTTTATGAGTTTTGGTCGATCAGTTTGATCCACTGTATCGATAGGAGTTTCTAAACACTCAAGCATGATAAACCGACACAGTATGTTTTGAAAAAGGGTAATTGAAATAATTTACCCAAATTATATTTTGATATAAATGAAATATATATATTTGAAGTATTATAGTATATTGGATGTGTTGGTTGATTATAATTGAAATGGTTATATAAATAACCAATTAGAATTCGTATAATAAAAGCAGATTTATTAAATCTAAAATTAAAATCAGAATTGGAATTAAAATTCCCAAAAAAGTGGGAAAGGTGTTGTAAATAAACTTGGATTGAATATATGAGGTTTTTAAAATCCTGGGAGATTTTAAATTTGTTACAAGCATTTGAAAAGGATATTTTGAAATGGATTTCAAAATGAAAGTGTTTAGAACTGGTTTTGAAAGTGACATAGTATTGAACTCACTTCAATAGCTGGAAAATAGATTCCGATGATGATCCGGACATCATCAGTATTCATTTTCGAGTGGTAAGTGACGGATTACTACCAAAGATTTTGTTTTGAATTGCTTTGAGAAAAACAAGTTGTTTTGAATCCTGAAGAGAAATATTTGATTTTTTTGAAAGAGCTGAACTGTTTAAAAACTCCCAGGGAATTTATTTGAAAAAAAAAATTAATAGAAATTTTGAAAGCGAATATGAATTGAATTGAAACCAATTAACTGGAAATTGAATCGGGAGATAATACATCAAGTAGAATCAGATTTTGAATTGTGACACAGGAATCTAAAATAGTGTTGGACTGGTAAGTTAAGAGTTGAAGTTGATAATGGATGGAAATTGGGTTAAGGATGGATTTTGGCCTGGACGAGTAAAGGATTTGGTTCTGAGGATAAAACTGGAATTTTGTCTGAGAAGGCATGTGTATATGCTGACAGGGTAGCAGATGGAAGGGATATAATGATATGCCCGACAAAAAGGTACACGTTTATTTTTAAATGGGTTTGGAGATTTATGAGCCTATTTGGCAAGCCGCTTGGCTGTTTTATTTTCTTTTGGATTGGAGAAGGACTAGAAAGGCGAGTTGGAGTTGTACCGATTGAGCCGTACAGAGGAGGTGCTGGCGAAATTTTTCGGGAATTTAAGGTGTTAGTAAATTTTCAATATTTTTGAAAATATTTATTAACAATATTGAATTGGAATTTAAACAAAATTAGATTTGAAATTAATGAGTTTATAACGTTCTTTCTTACCTTAGCAATTTCGAGGACGAAATTATTTTAAGGGGGGAAGAATGTAACGACCCGTGTTTTTGGCAATCAAATATTTAATTCAATTTATTTAATTTAAATATTAGATTGGGAATATTAATGGAATTTAATATTTAACTCGTTATTGAAACGAAGTTGAACGTTATAATTTATATATAATATAAATCGAGCTTGAAAATGGCGTGCAGTTCGTAAATTTGAGTTTTGAACTTCAACTGAGAATACAGGATTCGATATAAGTCGGATTTCTGTGAAATAAGAAACGTTGGGAGCGTGTTGACGATAGCTTTCATATGAAAGAGAAAAATCCAGATTCCGTGTTATTGGTTGCGAGTTATGGCTAAATCAAATTTTGAAAAAAAAACGCTGTGGAAATCGTAATCGGCCGTTAAAATAGCCGTTTTGCAAACGGACTCTGTTTTCGATGAAATTAGTTTCATTGGAACCGTATCATCAAATTATTGTCAGAAAATCAAACCGTGTGGCAAACCGATGTCGTATGTGGCCACGACAGCCGTAAATGCCCATATAATTTCTATGGCGCGCAGTTAAATTAACCGAGAGATATTTGAGTGTAACTTGAGCAGACGATCGAATTAGGCCGCGGAACCAGTTCCGTTGAGTTCGTATAGTCGATTAGAGTCAGGATATGTATATAGTTTGTTGTTTTTAGAGATCGAGAAATTTAGCGTTAAAAAGGGTAGGGCGGTTCGGGGTAAAAACAGCCTATCGGGAAAACAGTCTCAGAATGCGACGAAACTAGTGCCGTTGGGTTCGTATCGAAAAGTTATTGCAAGATATCAAAGTTTCAAGTTGATTCGATTTAGCTGGTGGTCGTGGTAAATTAAAAAGCGTGTTTATTTCTGGTTTTATAAGGGAATTTTTTTCAAACGGAGTCGGATTTCGACGAAACTTGTCCCATTGGGTCCGGAGTACCTTTTTACACCAAGATTAGCCTTTTTATCAGCAAACAGAAGTCAATCGTGGTTAGTTTCACTTGTTACTTTGCAATGAAGTTTCGTTATAATATAAATAAATTCTCTTCACAAATACACAGTACATTGCTTGCGCCTCACACTTTCCATTTTGTGACTGCCAAATTATCACTTTCGTGCCGACCAAGTCTGAACTCTCTACACTACGGCCTACATGTGTACAGCTACCTACCATGTATCCTATATTACGTGCTGTCCAAACCATAACTCCCTATAAATACACCCGTTGCTTTACTTAATCTCGTTCCCAAAATGACAAATGAAAAATGAAAAACGAGCCCTCCTCTTCAATAAGAAACAAAGCCACCATTCCAGAATGGAAACGACGCTGCAAGCTCCTCCTGTGTATTAAACCTAAACCCTCCCCGCGTTTTAAACAATGAAAACTTTTGCCTTTGAAACCAACGTCAGCTCGAAGTAGGAGGGATAACCACAGGCTTGCAGCGGCTTGCTGGAGTGGTTCGAAGACGACCGGATCAAGATAGGGGGAGACGGGGTGCTCTGTGGTCGGCCAACAATGATGAAGCGGTGGAGCAAATGCTGTGGCGGTGGAAATTTTCTATAGCAGTATTTGAAAAAGTAATGAGAACAAGAAAAAGAATGGGGAAGAAATTTGTAAACGTGAGCAGGGTTCTGGTGCATGCGAACAGGAAATAGAGGTGGTGGCTCGGTTCCACGTGGAAGTCTGCCGACGTCGAAGAGTTTGGAAGCAGTGGTTGAAGCAAGACGCGGGGAGCCACAGTTCGAAACAGAGCAGGAAGAAGGCGTAGTATCGGTTTGCATGAACCATTCTGTGATGGACGTGGTGATATTTTGTACGTGCAAAATACAAAGAGGGAGGGGAATGATGTTGTTCGACTTGGTGACGGTGACAGCTCGATGGACGTTGGCAAGTGCTGCTGGAGTCGGGTGGATTGAGCAGGGATTCATACGTGAGGGGGAGGATATGGGAAAGGTGGTATCTTTTGTGAAACGTGGAAAGAGGCAAACGTGAGTGGCAACAGATCGAAGAAGTTGGGCATTCTTTTTTACGCCGGGTGTGGTACTGGAAGGATTGAGTTGGCTCTATGGTTTTAACGCGAGCTATACATATGGTTTGGGCTATCGAATATGAATTGAATCAAAGCCATGATAACGAATGCAACCGTACGAAACCGATTTGGATGGGAATGGAGACAGCTGAGAATTTACGGTTAAATTAAACGCTGTTTAATTTAACTGTAACCGCACCGCTGCAACGAACGAACGAGATCAAGGTGAGTTAAACTCACTCAGTTACCCTTTTTATATTTTATATAAATTGGGTATTTTTATTTTGTGTGCTCTGCTTGCCAATGGTTGACTATTTTGCTAGTTATCTGCTTATCTGTCGATTTAACCGATGAAATTAAACTGTGTTTAATTTCAATGAAATACCAAATCGTTACTTTTAACGGTTGGTTCCAATAAAGGTGACTCACCTTGGTTGGTCACGTTTATTTATAAACGTGTTTAAATGGTTGAATCGTTGAATTGCTTGTGGTTGATGTTGAATGGTTGCTATTTAGTGTTATCAGTTAAACAAAACTGAATGGTCTGATTTGAGATAACCATTTGAATACAGGGAAGAACAGGTTGGAGGGACCCAACCGGATCCCTCAAATGTATTATTTATTTTCATATTATCATATATGAACTGATCTGTTTGTGTGATTGATTTGATGGTTGATTATTAATTGAATATTCAACATCTGTTTGGTTTGAACCAATAGGTGATATTGGTTAAGTGTTTGGCAGAGTATGGCCTTTAAAATTCAATCGGGTTATAGACAGTGATTCACCGTCAGGTGAATCGATAGAGTTGAAGTTATAAAATTTACTTTATAACTGGAGTTAGGTTTTGGAAAAAATGTATTATTCTGAACAAAAGTTATTAAAGAGAATTAAATAAATGTTTTATTTATTTAAGATTTGATTTGTTAGTAATTTATTTTATAAAGTAAATTCTGATGTTAATCAGATTTACAAAGAATGAGAATAGAGAATGAATCGAATGGTTAAACTTTGATAATTGTTTTGAAAAGAAAACAATTAATGGAAATAATTTAAATTAATTATATTTTTAATTAATTTAAAGTGAAGGTTAATTGGAATTAGTTTACGAGATAATCGAATTTTGACTTGACAAAATTGACCATTTAAACTGGAATCGAATGTTAAATTAGTTTGTTTCGAAATTGCGAAATGAAAGAGTTGAAGAATATTGTTTTAACTTTAAATAAGATCTTTAAAAAGGATTTTCTATTTATCGTAGTAAATAAAGAAATTAACTACTGAAGTAGTTAATGAGTAAAGAAAATTATTGTTTTAATAAGAATTTAGAAGACTACTTTTGAAAAGTAATCGAAGTGAAGTGTAATCCAAATTGGATTGTGAAAGGAATCTATGAGCGGGTTTATATTTAAAGCTAAAATGTTTATAACGATGTAAAAAGAGGATTTCAAGCGAAGATGATAACTTAAATTTAAGTGTTGTTTAATTATGTGAATTAAGGTAAAGGGTTTATATAAACCAGGGTCGTGTAAATGAGGTTTAATGTGTTAAGGCGTTAACTTTATTTAACGTTACTTGAAAACAAGATCAAGTAAAAAGGAGAATTTTAAATGAGATTTCAAAATGGGGAAATGGTCGAATAATTTTGAAAGGGGATTGGAAATAAGCGAATCTGGGTAAAGAACTGAGTTATAGGGTTGTTTAACCAAATCCAATAGTTAAATGGAATTTGTTTGAGACTAGAATGAAATATTGATTTTGATTACAACTTATGTTTATCGGAGGATAAGAACGTGGTTGATCAAGGCCTGAGAGGTAATTAAAATACCCCAACTTGAACAACATCGGGATTATCTGAAGATAGTATTAGTTGGTAATCGTAAAAGACGTTAGTGGATATGTTTTGAAAATCTAAACAGCGATTTTAGCGCTGTTGTTATAATATATGTTTTGTAAATCTAATATAGCGATTGTAGTGCTTTTGCTATAGTAAATGGGTTGTAAACCTAAACAGTGATTATAGCGCTGTTGTTTTGTAAATCTAAATAGTAATTATAACGCTATTGTTATAACATATGTGCTATAAATTTCTTTGTTAAAACTAATGGATTTCCGAATTTAAAAGATGATTGGAAGGAAGATTTAAATGGGAAATTGAATATAGTTATTCGAGATAGAATTAGCCAAACATAATTATTCGGCTAAGTTGCCATTTCGTACGACTGCTAGCGTAATTCGCAGGGCTGCAGATAGCCTACGGCGGTCGGATGTTTTCTGAGGGAATCAGGCGTAACCATTGTGATCGCTGCGATCTAGGGTCAAGCGAATGGATTTAAGTCGAGTATTAGTTAATCAATTAGAGTTAATCGATTAGAGTTAAATCGAATTAGAAGTATTCAAATATCGTATTTTTGAATATTTGAAGGAGTTAGAAGTTTTAATTTAACAAAAGTAAATCAGTTTAATTAAAGGCCAAGTGATGCTGAATACTGAACCAGTGAACTCATTGGAGTGTCATGATTGAAACACTGTATATTTTGATAGTTAAAACACCGACTATCAAATCTGTCCAATACGATTGTTGGTACGGAAAGACCGGGATCGAATTTATTCGAAAACCATTCCGACCAACAAATACGTGAAGATCTCAGAAGATGATCGAGATGGAGCATTGAAGACCGTGGGTTTTCATAAACGGAAGAACCACTAATATTCTCTGCCTGGCAAGCAGAGATAAGCTGTGATTCTGTCGTAGTTAGAATCTACGGGTTGCAAGGACTTCTCGCTACTGATCCATGGGGTGATTCCTATATGGATGCGGCAGGAGAGTGCCTTCGGTTCATCCTGTTCCTGGATGACTTGTATGGACGAGTGTCTGACAGAGTATTTCCAAAGGATCACGTACGTTGATTTCTTCAAACGTACGATAGTTGTTGGCGGGGAGTTGCCGTTCTCTTAGCTTCCAGCTAGAGTATTTTTGTGGACGTCAATTAGTGATATCTGACGGATCTGACGATGTGGCATTCAAAGTGAATGGTGACCAGATGATCAGAAGTTAATTCTGGCCTCAAGCCTCATCAACCGGGAAATGACAAAAATCGGGCAGGCAGCATGGCTATGTGGGTCGCTCCCATTAGGGTGTAGAATCACCTATCTAGAGAAATTCCATTTGTTTCTTAAAGTCTATTTCGATGCTGTCCCTTTTCGGGAGGCGGTTGCTGATCCCAACCGTCGGTGATATACATTCGATACACTCAAGCGAAATGAGTGGTCGGTCATGTGAGGGCCGGGTTGCAAGACGTTCTTGTTGAACCCAGTGTATACGTCTCTAGAGATACACTATCGGCAGGTGGTCCCATACCTTGTCAAGGTCGGAATCCAATTTCCAATAAGCGCCTGCGGTTTTTGATTGTATACTATATATGTGGAGCGTGAGATGCAAGCGTTCCACTAGATTGTTATTTACTTGTATTTAGACATTATTATAATATCAGAACAAGATATTGGTTTCAAAACTGTTTTGGGTTATCGTAAGGTAAAAACCGTCCATGTTTATGTGTGGATTTGGTCTTACGATTATCCTTTTCTTTTGAAAAGGTTTTGAACTTTAAAATCATGATTGGATGGTTCACCCTTATTACTGTGCGAGTTTATCTCACTCTGGTTCACCAGAATGACCCGGTGTTTTGTAAATGCTCGGGTTAGACCGGGTTGTACAGGTTCAGGTTATCGACTGCTATGAAGAGACGAGCTGGAGTTGTTCGGACGTATGATATTACTACTATTCCGCTGTGTGTTGTATATGGGAACAGGCTATTATAACTGTCCCATGGTATGATGTACTCTGATACTGTAAGTATTCTAAAGCTTTCAATAAAGATTATTTCTGTATTATATTTTGTTCCGCTGCGATGTGAGACTCTGTGTGGTGTTTCTTCTTCTTCTTCTATTCAATATTTATACCTTATCTATTCTCACCCTCTAACTTCTTTCTATTAATGATCTGGAATGTTCGATGTCTGAATGGTCAACACGGTAGTTTGATGTTGATTTTCGGAGTCGAAAATCCCAGTTCGTCACAGACATACAACTAATTATTGGGATTAGTGTACGTCATATATCATCCCAATACCCGTGTGGGGTTTCAAACAATCAAACACAGATTTTATTTGTGCAGTTGGGCGACGTGTAAAATTTATCGTCCCAATCAATATCAGTTAAATGTTTGTATATAAACAAATCGTTCGATTTGTTTATATTAATTTATTTCATTTCATATACACGTTAAAAATTCTATTTTTAACTATAGAAATATGTTTTCCTATAAAATATTTTATTTTATTTCACATCACATCACACAATCAACTACATATCAGAATCAAACAAACAAGCATACAAGCCGTCCATGGTCTGTGGACGACGGGTGTCGGGTACTACTAAACACCGTCTGCATCCTAGTATATATTTTTAACTAGAAATTCAAATTAAAGGTGAGGAGTTCTCACCGACTAGCTAAACTAAATGCCACGACTTTTCTTATGTAGAAATCTTCGTCGTGCTCGCCTTTTGTCAATTTCACTGCCCGTAGTCACTACCTATATAAAAATCACATTTTTATATTGTTGCTATGTATATAAAAATCACATTTTTATACTACTACTATATAGATAAAAATTCTATTTTTACATCGCTATTCATGTTATAAAGATTATATTTTTATCACGCTATTCACTATATAAAAATTATATTTTTATATATATAAAGATCGTATTTTTATATCACCATTATAAAAATCACATTTTTATTCTTTCATATATATAATAAAAATCATATTTTGTTTACAATAAAAATCAATTCTTTTCTTCGCTACTTATATAAAGATAATATTTTTATATTCTTTATTATATAAAAATCATATTCTTAATACTTCTACTTTATAAAAATTATATTTTTAACCTTCTACTAATATAAAAATTATATTTTTATCCAAAAATCCTATCTTTCATATAAAGAACTTTTCTGTTCTAATTCAAAAATAAAAATCCCAATTTGTTATTGCTCTTCATGAATAAATAAAATATATAAAGAAACAAAAAAGGAAGAGAAAAGAAAAGAAGCTCTCAGCGAATTTTAGAAGGGGGTTCGGGATCGCAGTTGCTCGCTGCGGGGGGGGGGGGGGGGTGCAATGGCGGTCTGAGGTGGCAGTTGGTGGCCATCAGCGGCGGTTTGGGCACGATTTCCATCAGAAAGGAGAGGAGAGAGAGTGCGAGAGGAAGGGGGAGGAGCGATGGGAGGAGGGGGCTCGGGGAGGTGGTTGTGCGGCCTGGGTAGGCGGCGGCGCCGTATGGAGAGGGGGCGACGGGATATTTAGGTCACGGGGTTTCTTTTCCAATCTGAAACATATGAGGGAGGAAAAAGAAAGAAAGAGGGGCCTATATGTAAATGTTTATATTTTATTTATTTTTAATTTCAAAAAGTTGACTTTTTATTCGACCTCTAAACGAGGCCCACCGCCTATCGTCCCTAGCTAATTACCCCCATTCCAAACAAAATGAAATATGTATCGTAAGCTGATTTGGCCATTTCAATCAGTTTTCGTCAAAATCAACATATAACTCTATATATTGAATTTGAACGTGCATTTCAATTTACCGGGGTCACATACTAACTCGAAAAATTCCAGAAAAATATTTTCTAGCTTCGTATAGACGATACGGTCCTAACGAAACTAATTTCGTCGAATTCTGAGACCGTTTGAAAAATGACCATTTTCCAGTTGATTAAAAACAACTTAAACTGGTCAAACGTGTTTTCCTTTGCCACGCCCACATATTGAATCGAAAAAATACGAATTTTGGAATCTAGAAATAACTTGACATCACGGATCCAACAAAAGTGGTTTCGTCGAAATCCGAGGTCGTTTGCAAACTTTCCATTTTTAAGGGCCAGAATTCCATAGCGACTATTCTGAATTTTCAACTGGACGTAACTTTTTATCCCCGCTATGAAATTTCAATTTTTCGGATTCGTTTGAAAGATATTCGCAAATAGATTCTAATATTTTTCGTTTCGCTAAAATCCGGTTTAATTTGCACCCGGTACATTCATTTGAATTTTGAAATCGAATTTTCGAACTACCGCGCCATTTCAGGCTCGTTATATAATTAAAATAAAATATTTATATTCTAACGTCGAGCTATATAAATATGTACGTTCTAGTTCTATTCAAAATAAATTTCTTGCCGTTATTATTTAAAATAATTCATTTTAAATCTTCAAAATCCGCTAAAATTGCCAAAATAAAAATTTTAAATTGGCTTAAATTTTCGGGTTATTACAAGCTAGACACCACATGACCACAAGATCAAAGAGTGGCATTTTCAAACCTAAAATATACAGTGTTTCCATGGTTGAGACCGATCCTGCAAATTTTGGTCAAGCAATAAAATCAAATAAGTGGAAAGAAGCTATGAATATTGAATATGAAGCACTTGTGAGAAATGAAACATGGAGTCTCGTGCCACCGCCAAAACACAAGAACATAATTGGATGCAGGTGGACGTACAAAATAAAAAGGAAAGAAGATGGAACCATTGACAAACACAAGGCCAGACTGGTGGCCAAAGGATATACACAATAGTTCGGGGTATACTTTAACGAGACATTCTCCCCAGTAATCAAACCCACAACCATCAGAATAATACTAACTATAGCTTTAAACCAAGGTTGGAACGTGAAGCAACTGGACGTCAACAACGCCTTTTTAAATGGAGAATTGAATGAAGAGGTGTATATGCAACAACCGGAAGGATACACTAATGGAGACAAAGTTTGCAAATTACACAAGGCCATTTATGATTTAAAATAAGCCTCGAGGGCGTGGTATGAGAAACTAAAATCTACCCTATTTAACATGGGTTTCAAGCAAGCAATGTCTGATAATTCCTTATACATGAAGAAGAACACACTGGGAACTATTTTCATACTGGTATACGTGGACGACATGCTTATAGCAGGAGACAACGATCAAGAAATAAGCAGAATTGTACACTTATTAGATAAAAGTTTTGCTATCAAAGATCTGGGTAAGCTAAAATATTTCCTTGGAATACAGGTGATCAAAAGAAATAACAAAGATTTAATCTTTTCACATCAGAATTATATTTCAGAGATATTGCAAAGAACAAATATGCATCACGCAAAACATTTACCAACACCGATGATCAGTAATCTACGACTATCTAAACATAAAGGTGAGGCCATATATAATGTCAAGCAGTACGGAAGTATAATCGGGGCACTGCAATATGCAACCATCACAAGACCTGACATATGTTATAGTGTGAAAAAATTAAGTCAGTACATGAAAAACCCACTGACAGTTGGATAGCATTGAAAAGGATTCTAAGATACTTACAGGGCATGAGACATCATGCAATAATTCTGAAATCAGAGATTTCAGCGATGCTGACTGGGAAAATGACATTGATGATAGAAAGTCGGTGTCAGGATACTGCGTTTACCTAGGATCCAACATCATTTCATGGTGCACGAAGAAGCATCAGACTACCTCCAGATCCAGCACAGAGGCCGAATACAGAGCACTGGCAAGCGCAACAGTAGAAGTAATTTGGATAGGTTCACTCATAGAAGAACTAGGGTTTCCCTTAAAGAGAAAACCAGTTATCTGGCGTGATAACAAGAGCACAGTTTCATAGTCACTTAACCCAATCCAATGTTCAAGGACAAAGCACCTTGAAATTGACCTCCACTTCGTAAGAGAAAAAGCACAAGCAGGACGATTGACAATTTCTCATGTACCAGCGTATTACCAAAGAGCTGATGCCCTCACCAAAGCTCTATCAACTAAAAACTTCATCAGAATGAGAGAGGAGCTGAGGATAATAGATGGAGGTGAAAATGGAAATGAGAGCGGAAAACCCAGAACTAATTGAGGGGGCGTAATAGTGCAAAACAAGTTTATCCATTCAATCGGTTTCACACGCATCTTTCATTTCAAGCATCTTTAGACGTTACATTCATGCATCTTTCATTTCAGACATCTTTCTACTAGCCGTTACATTTATACATCTTTCATTTCAGGCATCTTTCTACTAGCCGTTACATTTATTAGTTATAAATTTGCATACTATTGTATCTAATCTTGTAATCATTACATCTTCTTGAATAATAAAATCTTCTCACCTATTCTTCTATATATTACACCGATAAAAATACTCCCAAATGCTTAATTGGGAGTTCCTCTACTTGAAACAGTAGCAAGTTAAGTGTTTCTCTTTTATAAGAAAAACCTTTAGTTAACATGATTTTAGTCTTTTATGTGTTTATTCATAACCCAACATTTTTTTTTTGCCAATTTTGAATTTTTGTTCTTAATAGCTCAAGCTCCATTTATATCAGCTTTCATGAAAATCAGTATATCATCAGCATGTATAAGATGTATCAATCTTGGGAAGATATACTAGTTCAATTTTCCAATTAAGTGTTTTTAACTCCATTTCAATGCTTAAATTTTCCAAAAAAATTGAGAAAATATAAATGGAATTCATCATCCCACTTAATTCTTCTATTGCGAAAGAAATCATGATGAGGAGTGCCTCAATATAAAATTCCAAAGCGTGGATTATACAGTGATTCCTCAATAGTTCTCTACCATTTATTAGGAAAACCCATCATTCTAAGCATATTAATGTTTCCTATAACATGAATTTAGAATAGAAGAATTAGTTGTTTGTTTCGTTTTTCATTTACCTTAGATCGCTTCAAAATTTAGCATTCGAACATTTATTTCTATTTGTAACATATTATTACATTAGGAAAGTGTTGCAGACTTTATTATAAAAAGACTTCTATTTTTTATGATTTATATCACACTAGGTCAAATTTATTTACTAATCATATTACTTCTCCCATAATCTACCGTTTACGATTATTCAGTTTTATAGTGCGAAATGATTTTTAGTACCTATTCATTTTGATTGATTAAAATTCTAAATTGAAAATGCTACTTTTTTTAGGGCATTGCATGTGTCTAGTTAAATCATAAAGCTATAGTTCTATGAATTTACAAAGTAAATTATTGTTGTTTCATTCATGCTCATACATGCCTAACTATCATTTATCTAATATTACTTATATGGACATTTTAACTCGTATGTGCATGTGTATGTGTTATGTATATATATATATATATATATATATATATATATATATATATATGAGGAGCGTTCTGGGGAACCCTGTTGCGCCTCTTACCGATCCATGAACTACGGTAATCCAAATCCAATGAGATTTTGTAGATGTTCAATCCATATACATATTATCATTTATCCAAAATTTGAGTTCATTCCGACATTCGTAGAATAATATATCTGATGTTTAAATTTAACGGTTCGAATAAATGTCTAAATGGTGAATAATTGAGCTAAGATTTTTATTATTCTACGATGTCGGAACGAGCACAAATTTGGATAGATGATAATATATGTGTGGACTGAACATATACAAAATCTCATTGGATGTGGATTACATATTTCACGGATCGGTAGAGGGTGTAACATGGATGCTGCGAAACGGGGATTCCTCGGAGCGCTCCTATATATATATATACACACACACACACATACATACATACCAAATACCAAAATATAAATAAAAAGAAAAAAATGGCGGACTCCTTGTTCTGTAACCATCCCCAAACTTCTCCACAACCGCCTCAACCACCGTCAACATCAACCGTTCCAACTCCGACTGCAACGCCTAATCCTCCTAACTCCTATGTTGATGCAGTTCATGTCTCTTTGCCATCATAGTTGCTAAATTGTCAATTGAACTTTGTCCAACCAACTGCTACTCATGTCTTCTTACCAGAAAATGTTTACAATAAATCCGCCAAATCATGGACAAATACTATCATTCTCCACCCTATAGATTTCCGCATCTCTTACATCAAGTTGAAGGAACATATTGAGAATGTTTGGAAACCGGTTGCACAGTTCCAAATACATATTGATCCTACTTATCACTACGCTGTACAATTTGAGTCATCATCAGATTTTGGGAGAATAACTGAAAGTTCAACACATCCATATTATGGGAAGTTGATCCTTATTGATAAATGGTCACCAGGGTACGATTTCACAAAGTTTAATTCTAAAGAAGCACACATCTGGGTAAAACTACATAATCTACAGATGGAAATGTGGAGCAATGAAGCCCTTTCTCTAATTGACAGCTACATAGGAAAACCATCATTGGTTGATATTAAAACTGCAGAGAAAAAATCACAAAATATTCTCATGTTCAAATTTCCATTGATGTTAACTTTGAACCGCAGACGAAGATCCCTATTTTATTACATAACGACAACAAGCATGAAGTTTTTGTTGAATATGAATTCATTCCTCAAAAATGCGATAGGTGTCTTACTTTCGGTCATCAGACCTCTGTGCATGATGTTCAGACCATTCCAGTTTGGTTGCCCAAAGACCCTATAGCATCCACATCATCCACTATCCATGTCCATGAACCACACACTCAAATTGATTCTACACTTGATAATTCACCTCCTATGCACGTTGGAGAATGGAGTTTTGATGACAACAACCTTATTTCAATTATCATTGATTATAAAATATATACTAACATCTTTATTTAGAATATATATATATATATATACAGAATTTGTATATAGGAATTAATACTGACTGTACAGTTTAAGAGATTTTAGAGATTCAGAATTCAAAGTAGATTCAAGACTCATGAGTAATCAAGATTTCAAGAGTTCAAGAATAATATTTTTATAGAGTCTAGATTTTGTAAGACTCCAAATAGCACTCCAGATTCAAATTCAAATTCAAATTCTGATTTTCAATTTTATCCTCAATCCTCTCTATTTTTTGTTTTATTTTTATCCTCAGTCTTATCTATTTTGTTTTTCTATTTTCATTCTTCTTTGATTTTCAAACTTAAGTTTTATATATATACTTTATTTATATTTTATATAGTTTAAAACCTTATAATTTTCTAAATATATTTATATAGTTTAAAAATATATTTTCATATGCTTTTCTATCATATAATATTGATTTACAACATTAGAATTTTATTCAAAAAATTTCAGAATTAATTTTATATCAAAATACTTGAAAAATGCTTTGAAAGTAAAATTTACACATAGCTATGTCGACATAGCAAAATATGTATGTCGACATATAACAGCTATTTTTCTAAATTTGAAGGGAAGTGTCTTTTCATTATTTGAAATGTTTCAAAACCGTTGCAACCCTTCATACTCTACAAAAAGAGGTTAAAACCGATTTTTTTAATATCTCTTCTTCTCCATCTTCATCCTCTTTCATCATATCATTATTCTTAATCAATTTTATGGTTTTTACACTTATACTCTACCGAATTCAATTCTGTTTTGATAAAACTTCTTCTCTCTACACTCTCTACTCTCTGAATCAAGTGCTATTGAAGAGCTATAGGGTTGTTTGTGATTGCTTGGGTTGAATAAACCCTGTTTATAAGTCAAAGAGTAACTGGTGTATCCTTGTAGCCATGAAATCAAGAAGATAGGAGTCAGTGTCTTCTTGTTGAGCCGTGAAATCAAGGAGGTTGTATTTGGCTATTTGAAAATAGTAATAAAACTCTGCATAATCCAGCGTTGTGCGGAACTAGACGTATGAGTGATCTGAACCATTATAAAATCCGGTGTGTTCTTCCTTTTCTGCACTTTTATTTCTGTTTATTTTGCATATGTGTTTGAATCTGTGTCAGTGATTGTGTTTGTGGTGTTTGATTCATCCCATAGTTCTCTCTAGTTTTTAGTTTTGTTTAAATTCTTACAAACACTATTCACCCCCTCTAGTGTTTGCTTTGTCTGAATGATCCATTCTGTAGTCCCTAACAATGCATACTCTAAACCCCAACCCATACCGTCGAAGACTCTGATGTAGATTATCTACCATTTTTGGATGCTGATCTTCCTTCTGACCTTCAACAAGATTCTTTCGAGATTATTGTAGACATAATTGCTGAGGACAGAAAAGCTACAGAAGAAAATGATGTAGATGTTACTAAGTGTATAGATAAAAATACAGAGTATTTACATCATACAAAACAACTAGATGTTCATCAAGCTCCGCCTAAAAGAAAATTGAGGAGCTCCTCCTCTATTAAATGACATTATTGACTTGGAACATTAGGGGGATGAATTCACCACATCGTATTCGTGACGTTTTCAAACTCCTAATTCAAATCAAACCAGCAATTATTGGTATGGTCGAGAATAACTTAAACCACCGTAACTTAAAATCTTTTCTTGCAAAATTACCTCCATATTGGAACAATTTGACAAATGACAATGCATCTTCTTCTGGTTGTATTTTATTGATATGGGATTCAAACATATGAGATATCCAATCACTTTTAACTTCAAAGCAACACATGACTCTTTCAACTACAAATAAGGGAGGTTTCGCTATGACTCTTTCGGTGATCTACGCCAGTAATAGTTTTATAGAACATCAACAGCTATGGAAAATTCTCATTCAAGAATCATCCAATATTTCTAACTCTTGGATCTTAATGGGCGATTTCAACAATGCTTCTTCTACGACCGATAAGAAAGGAGGACTGCCGATACCATTTTATTATGTTCATGCATTTCAGCAGTTCTTACTGCAAACTGGATTACATGAATTAAGGCCATTTGGTTTTAAATTTACTTGGACGAAAAAAGGCATGGCAAGTCATATTGATTAAATTTTAGCAAGTACTAATTGCTTGCAGAAATTTCTAATTTGAAGGCTATATCGTTATCTCAGTTTTCTATGACCATAATCCCATTGTTTTGGACCTTATCCCTACCTTTAAACCTAAAGGATTCTCTTTCCGATTCAATAATGAATGGCCTATGTTTGATGGTTATAATGACTGTGTGCACAGGGGGTGGTTAGCTAATACTTGGGGGTCTTACAGTCATCTTTTTCTACATAAATTATCAGCATGTAAGGCTGAGTTGAAGAAATGGAACAAAACAAGGAATATAGATAATAACGACATAACAGCAGCAGAGGATCTTCTTTATCAGATGGAAAATGCAGTTGATGAAAATCCTGAAGATTTATTGTTATATGATGAAATGTTACGAATTAGACAGGATCTGCAGATGAAGAAAGAATATTATATAGTGGCATCTTAAGCAACAAAGTAAGGTTTCTTGGCTTCAGGTGACATGAATTCAAATTTTTTTTACTCCAAAATGACTTCCCGAAGATTACATAACAATATTCAGGCACTCATTAATTATAATGGAGACCTTCTACATCAACCAGATCACATTGAACAAGAAGCCCTTCTTATTTTACATCTTTATTTAATGCTGACCCAATTACTCAGTTTCCACAATTTCAGCCAATCTCCTTTATTAATGAACAAGGAAAAAGGTACCTGACAACAACTATCACCATGGATGAAGTTAGGCATGCAGTTTTCTTCGTGCACGACAACTCCAGCCCTGGTCCTGACGGTTTCAATTCCAAGTTTATGAAGCATCACTGGGATACAATAAAACAAGACCTGTTACTAGCTATGCAAGATATATTCAACACATGTAAACTGCCCAAAGGTTCAAATCACACTTTCATCACTCTAATTTCGAAAACAGATAAGCCATCTTCTATAACCCATTATCGACCTATATCATGCTATAATATGTTTTATAATTTTTTTTCCAAAGTCCTATGCAACAGATTAAAGCACTTTTTCCCCATCTCATCTCATAAAATCAATGCGCATTTATAAAAGGACGAAATGTTGGCGATAATATTTTTCTAGCTCATGAATTTTTAAGGGATTTCAAAAAGAAAGGGTTATCCAGATTCTGCGTTAAAGTAAATCTTCAGAAAGCTTATGATATGATAAGCCGCGAATCAATATGTCATTTTATGCTTTGCATGGGAATCCCCATACACTTTATAAACCTTACATACGAATGTATATCCTCGCCTACTTTTTCTATTCTATTTCAGGGTGTACCGGAAGGTTTTATACATTCTTCTAGGGGGGATCCGACAAGGCGACCCACTATCACCCTATCTTTTCACCATAGCAATGCAATATTTCTCGTACCTGATGGAAGAAGCTACTACGTTGCACCTTTTCAATCCTGTTTTTCACTTCCAGCCCTTTAGTATCTCATTTGCTCTATGAGGATGATTTAATGATCTTCAGTAAATCTTCTGAGTCTTCTGCATCCACTCTAAAAGGTATTTTCCAGAAACTTAAAATGTATACATGCCTCACTGTTAATGCTGGGAAGACTAAGATATTTTTCAGTCAGTTTACTACCAACTCCATGGCTATTAAAAATATTCTAGGTATAGATGAAGGAGGGCTACCAATTAAATATTTAGGGGTGACTTTATCTTCCACTTACCTGCATTATTCAAAATGTCAAACTTTAATTCATCGTATACAAATGAAGACACAAGCATGGCAATCTATTTGTTTGAGTTATGCAGGTACATCAGAATTAATTAATTCTGTCATAACTCCTATTGTTCTCTACTGGTTGTTTGTCTACCAAATACCAAAACATACTCTTGACAAAATTCAAGCAATTTGTGCAGATTTCTTTTGGGGTGGCTCAACACATAAGGTTTCATGGATTCAAATATGTAGACCCAAACTAGGAGGGATTGATATTCGATTATTTCAAGACTTAAGAAAGGCTTGCAGTTTGAAGCTCATGTGGAATTTTTTAACTAAGGACAGTTTATGGTGCAAATGGATGAGACGTAGGTATTGTTATCGTAAACATTTTTGGCTTATGACAATAAATAATAATGCATCTATTACTTGGAAGTGTATCTTGAGACTACGGACAAATGGAAAACAGTATATTAACAAAATAATAGCAACTGGAAAACAAACTTCTTTATGGCTAGAGCCTTGGATAAACTGTAAATGCTTAGTGGACTTGTTAGGCATTACTCGATTCCAGGCAATTGGAAGAGAAAACGAGACTGTGGACCTTATCATACAATCCAACATTCTCCAACCATTACTTAATCCAGCAACGCGGGAAGTTGCAAATGAGATTTCTCAAGTGTCAATTCACCCTTCAAAATTATTTGATAAGTACAAATGGTGTGATGGATCTGAGTTCTCTCTAACAAAAGCATGGGAGATATCCAGGGACAAAGGATAGTATAAAACTATTTACACAGTTATTTGGCATAAGAATAATAATAGGCGAATGGCTTTTTTATCCTATTTAGCAGCAACAGATCGTCTAAACACGAGAGAGGCTATGTAGATTTGGGATTATTACTGATAGTTTATGTCCATTATATGAGAAAGAGGTTGAATCAACACATTATCTTTTTTTTCATTGTGAATACTCAGCATTTATATGGTGTTCGATCAAAGGCAAATTGCGCATTTCCTCAAACATCTTACCGTCGCTTGAAGATAAAGCAAATTTGCTTCTCTCTACATTCAAGAGGAAGGATCAATTAACGGATCTGATTTTTGGGGCTTTCACCGCAACTATTTACTCCATCTGGAATGAGCGAAATAATAGAATTTTCAACAATTGGAAATCGCATAGCACTACTACAGTACAACAGATAACGAAGGAAATTACTTACCTGGTTTGCAATAATGGATCGAAATCAGAGAATTCCAGGTATAAACGCGAGTTGCTCCAAGAATGGGGGATTGAACTCAATGACCGTGCATAGTGGTTCTCTGTGTATTTTGGCATTTTGGAATGTTTGGGCCTTGGGCTTTTAGCGGGTTTGATTTGTGTTTATTTTTAAATGTTTTTCATGACATCGTATTTGTTTCTTTTATTTGCAATGAAGTACCCATTTTCAATATATATACATATATATATATATACACACACACACACACACACACACTCTCAAGCGTTCAATGACATTCTGAAAATGCAGCACCCCAATAGCCTCCTTGAATTCCATCTTTCATTTATATCAGTTTAAGTTAGTCGTAGGTGAGAGAATGAGTAGAAAAAAAGAGAGGGAAAATGTGTGGTGGAAAAATGGAAGGCCATTGGGGGTGTTCCACTATTATTGGTGTCATTGAACCTGCCTCTTATATATATATGTATATATATATATGTATATATGTATATATATATGTATATATGTATATATATATATATATATATCAATAGTTGTAACATCTTTGGTGTCATATTTTTTTGAAGTAAGTGCGAACTACCGAACACGCGCCTCTACATGGATATTATCAAATCTTGATATCACTTAAAGTTAAGGACCTCCAAAATGAATTTTATTTGCCAATTCAAAATTCTCATCCATAGAATTGAGTCTACTCTTATATCGCTATAGTTACCAACGGATAAACTTCATTTACAAATTCGTGAAAACTTAAATTTAAAAAGGTAAATGTTACTAATTAAGAACAAAAACAAAAACTAATTACACATTATTTCAATGTAAAAAATATACATAAATATCTGTGTAAATTATTTTTTCTTAAATTGTTAAACGTATGAAATATTCATGCGTGAAACGCGTACTATAACATACATATTCATATATATATATATATATATATATATATATATATATATATATATATATATATATATGAATACGTATAGGCTCTTTCAACCGATCCCACCAATCTAAGTATTCGTTACTTAATTCTTCCTTTACACCTTCTATATTAGGTATTACTATCTACGGTGTACGCACATCACTCATGCCACTCCCACTCACTTTTTTCTACATTCACCTATTTACTGCTTCCACACACCAACCCATTTGATTTTTCATTTTTTGTACGCATTCCCTCTTCCCAAAAGACCTTCTTCTTTCTTTCTCCGTATGCAAAATCATTTGATGTTACTAATTTTGCAAATTATTTTTTTAGTACAGTCTAGAAAGATAAACTGAAATAAAGAATTAAACAAAGTCCGTAATTTCATCAATATTTCGCGTTGTATACAGGAAAATGTTCTATAACAACGAAGAATGAGATAACTTATGGACAATGTAAAACTAGTCACTTCCCTAATTGATTCCGTTTAAATTAAAATTAAATTATTATCACTTGCTATCTTTAAAACTTCAATATAAACTACAATAAATCCAAAAATGAATTTAATGTGGTTAGAATAACATAAAAATCTTGCATCTTCCGACGAAAACTAAAATCAAAACAATGATTTATTCAAAAAGAAATTTAAAAGGGTACCAACTAACTTAATCTATTTTCAATTGGTCTGCATTTAATTATATAGTATGTTTTAAAAGACGTTTTAGTTCTTATGTATTTGCTTCATTTAGTTATACAAAATGAGATGACTCATTTTTCACTCATTTTTCACTCGTTTTAGTTCTTACATGTCAGCGCAACCTCATTTTCCTAATATCCAGGTGGCCAAATTTCATTGGCTACAATGGCGGCAAATTCCTTTTTTTTCGACATCTCAGTCTAATTTGGCCGTCCAGCAGTCGCCATCGTCTCATTGGCATTTACCAATCTTTGAAACGCAGGGAGAGACCGCCACAAATTCCGCGTCCTCGATTTGGGGCTTTTTAAAGGGTTTTCTCAATTCTACTGTATTAGTTTGCTTTTTTATTCTGTACATCTGCTAGAGATCTTTTCCTCTAGCATATGACTGGTTGAATAGGAAGATGATTTGGTCTATTAATATCAATGATCATAGTATAGATCTTTTTTGACGTTGAGAGACTGAAAATTGAATCGGTAAATGGGCTGCCTTCAGTCTAAAGTTAAAAAGCATTATCGTGGGCACGAAGATCCTGTTCTTCTCGCATCTCAAACCAATTGTAAGATTTCGATTTTTTTTATTTGAGACGCGTCCTAATCGGCAAGAATCTTTGGTGTTGGTGTATGTGTTTTGAATCTGAACGAATTATTCGAATTAGATAGAATTATTTTGGGCTTCAAATCATCTTGGTATTGTCATCCACCAAAATTTTCTTGCTTGTCGTTAATTTTGAAGGTGAATCGTAAAGGAGTATCTAAGGCTCTTACAAATTTCATTAATCGAATTCTTAAGGTATACAATAGTAGGTTATGCCATAGTTGTTTTTCTTCTTCTTTTTCCTTTTCTGAACTTTTTATCCAATGTGGATTGCTAGAAACGTGCCTTCTAGTTGAGAGTAAAGGTTTGAGGGATCCACCCAATACGCGGTTACAGAATTGTTAGTTTTATGCTACTATCCACCCCCCGTACAACGGCACTGGTTTGTAAGCTGTTAAGGCAAGGTTTAGAATGCCACATTATACTATATTTTCAAGTAGTTACACCTTTGGTCTTTGCCTCGTTATACCCTAGCCATCTGTTGTAATGTTAGGGATGCTATTTATGACTCAGATCGAATATGAGATAACTGATCTTGCAAGGATGCTTATGGGAAAAATCAGATAGACGTTTTTCTTTGAAATTTACATAGCATGCAAGAAAGATTAACACCCCCCAACCTTCTCCCCCCTCCCTCCTCCCCCTCTCTCTTCCTTATGAAATATGGATGAAAAATGTAAAAGAATGATAAGCAAACCTACTGTTGTGATTTTTCTTAAATAAATATTAGTTTTGCCACTGTGGGACATGCTTATTTCATCTAATATACATTATATATAGTAGATTTCATACTGTTTTTTTTTTTTATATTATACTTGACTTGAATATAAACTGTGATATAATATGCAGTCACAGTGAGCGAAGTTGAGGCATTATATGAGCTATATAAGAGCATTAGCAGTTCTGTTTTAGATGATGGGCTCATAAATAAGGTAAATTTTTAATGGTTGTTTTATGATCATGGCATCTTTTGTGCACTCTTCCTTTTCTGTCACTGTCGTATGAGCCTTATTGCCCCAGTAGTTTGGTATCGGCTGTATGGAAATATCACACACACACACAATAATCTATATTGTAAGAATTACTCTTTTTTCGCGTAAAGGCATTTGCTTCTGTCTTTGCTTCACCGTCTTGCATATCATTCGGTATATAAACTGTTTTGACATTCATCCAGATATCAGTATGTTCATTTATGTTTTTTCTATATTGAGAGGCTTTAGATGATTCATGTACTCAGCGATGACTTTCATTTAATTCATTAGCATGCATTATTTCCTTCCACCTCTTTCTTTATTTGAGTCTCGAGGGTTTCTTAGATGTAGCAGTGCTGGTTATTTTGGCCTTAGGCCATATTTTAATATCTGGACATAAAATCTCAAATCATTGGATGTAGGCTTTTAGCTTTGGTACTTTTTTAACCCTTCATCTGGATTTTTCTGTCTCCATATGCCCTAATAAATATCATTTCATGTATCCCTTGTGTTTGTTGGCTGTAAATAAGATTGGTTTATTTGTTGGTCATGAGAAACACTGTTGTAAAACATCTCAGTTTCCTTTAATTAGATTTTAGAATGTGTTAGGTGGCTTCAGCCCGTGTTTTTTCCATTATTGGTTGTGAGGTTTTACGATGGATATCTCCAACAATGCATCAGTTTCAAACATTAAAACTGTCCACTTCATTTGTGTTAGCATACCTACGCTTTAATTCCCTAAATATTTTTCCCATCTTAGTCAGGACCTCTAGCTTAAGTGGTTAGAGGTATTGCACTTTAGATAATGGTTCTAGAGGCAATGGGTTCGAGCACTTGAGGCATTGATGAGTGCTCTGCTCGAACAAGTATCACTCTTGCTATTAAAGAAGAAGAAAAAAACTCATCTTAAGTGGCCATGTATCTTACAGTGGACCTTTTAGGCTTTCACATACGGTATCAATCATTGTGAACATGAAATCATTTTTGTAGCATACCATCATTTTGATGACTTGCCTAGTCTTTTAGTTCTTCACTAAATTTATGCTTACTGGTTTTTTTCGTCAAAAGATGTAAATCTTAATTCTTTCTGAAACTATATTCACCTTGTTTAATTTTTTTTTAATTGATAATTTATCAAGTGTGGCCGTCCTCTAATTTTATGTTTTGCAAAAAAATAATGATAATCAATTGCTTCATCTTAGCTGCTCAATATTCTTGATGTCTATCTATCTTTTCTTCGGTAACTCTTTTCCATTCGATTGGTGTTTTCCTCATTTTAAGTCCACTTTACGAGTTGTCCTCTTAACTTTCAGTTCGGCTTAACTTCTGTAAGCATCTCAATTCAATTACATGTTGCTCAATTTACCATATTTGCATGGAATAAGTGGTTATATAATTTTCTACCTGCTTGCTGAGATGGCCAGAAAATGCAATATTTGAATTAACTTTTATGGTGCATGATACATAATGTGATGATGTAGTAAGTAATGCATGATAGGATACATAAGAGTTTCAATGCTTTGCTAAAACAGGTTACACTCCGTGACCTGAAAATTTTGTTATAAGTTGCTATCAAATCATCGAGGGATGAATGTCATTTTATTACGAGAAACAATAGAATGTTAGTCCGATTGTTCTTCCTGGTATTGGTTGTTGCTCTAGTATTCACTAAGTATCGATGATAGTAATTTATATAGACACTGAAATTTGATGCTAATTCTATTCGTGCAACAGAAAATACTATTTCTACACCAAAAGAACTATAACATTCATCTACATCAACTTCTACTCGACGTACACCATTGTGCAAATTATAGAAGTACACCTAAAAATTGAAATAACACCAATGAATAAACATCTTCTTCATATCCTCTCTCGTTCCCTTCTAATTCCTTTCGACTCACCATGCCATCGTGTCAAGATCGTGTATTCTTCAACCTGCTCCCACACCTTCATGGTCGCTGATGAGAATATGTTGTTCATCTTGGCCGTCGCCATCGAGTAACATAAATTTATAGACACATTGGGTCAGAGGGGAATAACTATAAATCTTAGGGGTGCTAGTATGAGATACTAATAAATTAATAATAACCTAGAGGTTCAGATACCAGGTAATAATAATAATAATAATTTAGGCAGGTTTTGTGAGATATTAATAATAAACTAGGGAGTCCAGTACGAGGTACTAATACTAACCTTGGGCAGGGTTTGTGCTGTTCTGTCAGCTACCCAGGGTAGCCGATGCTCTGTCACTGATGATCCTCAAGTGTGTTAGAATCCTCCATATTATTTCAAGAAAAGAAAAAAAAGTAATGATGTGGAAATGCACATCTTCTGATTCTAATCCAAAACCATCCTCTTCTTCAAATTTCATGATTATATGTAAAGAAGCCCGCCCCCCCCCCCCCCCCCCCCCCGGTTTCGATGTTTAAGTGGGGTTCAAAAAACTAACCTTTGATGATTAATTTCTTTCATGATTATATCATGTATTGTTTTGCTATCATTATGTAAAGGTATATCTGTCCTGCTTTTCCATGCAAATTTAATGTTGTATCTAAAGTACTTTTCAGTGCACTAATAGAATTAGCCGGCATTTAATTTGAAGAATGTATCTTGTATCCTTATTTATAATTTTGCTTCTTAAGACATACTTCTTATTACCGCTAGTAATTAGCCCGTCTTTTTTGGTATTGGTTAATGTTATAAGTTTACAGTATACAACGGAAAAAAGTTCACATGTTACAGAACTCAGATAGGAATATATGATATGGGTGTAGTTACCTTTTGAGCATGTTTACTTTTTTTTTTTTTTTTTTTAATATTTACATTCCGTGGCTTGCTTGTGTTCCTACAGGCATATTTTAATTTGAAATAATCCTGTTAATGACCTCTGTTGGTACCATGTTCATCCAATTATTTAATTTTATTCACTCATTAATGCAGGAAGAGTTTTTGCTTGCAATATTTAAGAACAGAAAGAAGGAAAACCTTTTTGCAAACAGGGTACTGTTCTTATTGTCCCCTTCTTTTGGGTATTGCTACACTTATTGATACATCAATTCTGTCATATAATTAAATAAGCAGTTTCTTGACCACTGATTTCTTCTATTACAGAATTGATCCATGTCTAGTATAGCATTTTTACTTTCTTGATTTCTCTTTGTGATTCATTAAGTCATAAAATTAGTAAAACTTGTACCTTGGTCTAAACAAAGAGTATTCACTTGGATTTATGGATTGGAATTAGAATAATCATGTATATGAATCGATTTTCAAGTCCGATAACACCGTCTCTTTCATTATCTGCAGTGATGTTATGTTGAATATAGAATAATAAACACGAACATAACTAAAAAGATTAGGCCCTGTTTGGCTTGTCATTTTTGGTTTATGTTTTCGTCTAAACAAAGATGTGTATGTCTTGTGTATTGTTAGAAAACAAATAATACACTACTATATATTCTCACCACTTATCTTTTCATTTTAACTATAACAAAAATTTGCATTATTATTCCATGGAATTGACAATTTTATAAAGCTAAAGTGTGGTTGTGCAACCATAAGATGATGTGCAACATCCTTTGACAATATTCTTCAGCAACCTTGTTATCAAATGTAATGTCTAGAAGGACGGAGACGAGGATGTGGCAAAAGTTACTGGTTCAACTTTTGCAAATTAACACAGGCAACACTGATTAAATCATCATTTCATGCATACAAATTTTCATCAATTCAATGGAGATACATAAAATTTTATATTGTTTCCCTACATTTAAACTGTACCTACTCACTATACATGCATTTTTTACTTCTTGCTGCAAAATTTAGTTTCTACAGTAGAATCCTATTACATACATATATCACTTCCATTATATATCTTGCTATCATACAATATGTTCTCAGCGCTTATTGATGAATTCAAACTAAAACACTTAAAAGCCTATACTCCCGTGCATAGCACGGGTTTCCACTTGTAGAATAATAAACACGAACATAACTAAAAAGATTAGGCCCTGTTTGGCTTGTCATTTTTGGTTTATGTTTTCGTCTAAACAAAAATGTGTATGTCTTGTGTATTGTTAGAAAACAAATAATTTCGAAAAATATTAACGTGTCAAATTGAAAACAAGTTTATTTTATTTCTTGTGCTTTGGGAGGTAACAAAGGTACGGAAAACAATCCAACTCCTCCGTTGCCCATTGATCATCGCAATAACTAATTGTACATCGTCCCATATTTCTTAGTATGTCATGGTATTTCTTAGTGAAAATCGAAAACAAAAAATTCGAAATCCAAAATAAAACCGAACGAGCCCTATTTTTTTTATGAGATCAAGTCTGTTTGGGTTAACTCCTATGACAAATCTTGGTTGCAAGTTTGCAACACGCAAAAAGTTTTTCAACATCTTGTTTTTGTCCTTGTATTCTAGTGAACTAGTTTTAAGTGTTTTCACCAGTTTTTTTTGCTATCCTTGTTTTTGTGTGAATTTCTTACTTATTGATGGTTTAATTGAAAATTGGCTCGACTATTATACTCTTTGATATAATTTCCGTGTTAATATTTCCAGTATTATTAATTTTTTTTGAAAGTGGAAGAAACCAGAGTTGGTTTTTCTAAAACAAAATTATTTTGAAAGATAATAATGCCAACATTATTATTTGAACCAAACATTTCAAATGCAGGTGGGATCCAAATATCATACATAGTTGTTCCTTCAAGGTGATAAAGTGTCCATGAGATTTATTGTTTTATGCTTCTTAGTAAGCCTTCAGATAATTTCTCTTATTTCACTGCAATCTAAATCGCCAAGTATTTTGAGACACCCTCTAAGACCATACATGTAGAGTAACCTTTGAATGTCACATTCATATTTGGAGTGTACATATTATTCCGTATGAATGTATGATTGTCAACCATGGCACACACGTACAAAGTGATAAGTTTGCTTCCACAACATTGCTCTTACCCATATGAATGTTCTTGCCGTAAACATTTATGATAATTTTGTAAGCTAACATTCTTACTGCAATCGTCATTTTTTGGTTTCTTAATCAAACCTTGCAGCCTCGATGTTTTTCTATTGTCAAACAAAGTAATTGGCGCACAAAAAAAATTCTCCTTGAAATTTAGTTGGAAAAAGTGCTTACTACGAAATGATTGTTAAAATGTGTTACCGCTTTATGCATGGCCAGTTCTATGTTTGGGTTAATCTAAAACGAGATTCATTTTTGTTGTGTATTATGTTAAAGTATAAAATGAGAAAAACGCAAGCAAAAAGTTATTCTAGCACCACTGTCCTAGTGGCTAAACGCTTCGACTTCATAAGCGAAAAATTAGACTAGCACCATTGTCCTAGTGGCTAAACGCTTCGACTTTGTTGTGAAAGGTCACAGATTCGAAACTTGCATAGTGTTATTGAACATATATTGACATGTAGTATGTGTGTATTACCATCTAAGTATCCAATTTTCAAACAAAAACACTATGTATTTAAGGCAAAATGTTACGTTATCATAACGAATCGTTCAAAAAAAACTTTTTGTTGCGTTCTATGCAGCAAATTCTTCTATTATATCATTGTAATTTAGCGCATCCAAATATTCATTTTCGATAAAATTCATAGTTAAGGCAAAATGCCTCTGCATGAAACTCAAATTGCTTAAAGTGCTCTTTTAGTAAAGAAAAAGCTTGATTGATAATGTAAAGAAAACTAGTAATTCCGAAGTTATCTTTTGGTGGTCGAACTTTGAGAGCATCCACACCATATCTTCATCAAATTGTTTCTTTATATGAACGACTCTACTTCTGTTTTGAATTTAGGAACAACAAGATCAATCTTTTCTGCAAGTTCTTTGGCTTCATTCATAGAACTTTCAAATCCATTTTTTAAATTTTCAAAGAATGAAATAAAGCTGGTTTAGTCTTTTGCAGTGCCATCTTATATGTTCATATCCTCTCACAAATTATTTTGTTAATTCAATTAATATTATTAAGTATTGCGTATCAAATGCATAGGTCAAAACTTCAAAATTTCCCGAAGCATTTCGACACAAATCATTAGCCTCCATTACGGTATCATCATGGGAATTATTTGCAATTTCAATTATTACATCTCTAATCATTACAGTATCATCAGTACAATATCATCATGAAAATTATTGGCATTATGACACAATTTGCAATTTATTATTGTTTTTCCATCTTCAGTTTGTCTTCCCAAAATGTAGCAGATGATGCTTTTGGTGTCAGACCTTTCACACGTTTTCTAAGTGTGTTCCATCGATGAGTTGAACTGAAACATAATGTATAAACCTTCTGCACATATTCAATTTTTTTAATCTTTAATGCATGATTTGACCAAATCACATAGCAGTAGATTCAAACTACGCCATCCACATGAAATATAAAAGCCATAAGATTAAAATCAACTATGAGTGCTTTGCTTGAATCAACTCACTCTTTTTATTTAAAAAACAGGTAGTCTTTCTTTACACCTTGATGTTTTCTTGTTGAATTTAATAAGATTATAATCAGCACAGAGGTTGTTATGATAATGACAACCGTTACCGGTACAAGGGAAAACCATTACCGTATCAATATTTCTGTTAAGTCAAAAATGGTTATTGGTTTACCAATAAACTGGTAAGTCGTTTACTGATAACAGTAAATGTACCAATGCATAACAAAAATGCTAAATGGACCGAAACACTTCTGTCAGAATATGCGGCAACTTAACCCAATTTTAGGAGGGCTCACTGCAAAATGACATTTTTGCCCCCTGAATTCCACAAATTTGTACTAGCCGCAATTGCTGTCTGTCGGTCCGCGTAGCATTGTTCAATGCATAAAGATATTAAAATTTTATTAGAAAAAGTAATTTCTTTTCTTATTGATTTCAACTCTATTAATACTTACATAGACATTCTGTCTTATTTTAGATGACAGAGAAAATTTTCTTGGTTCGTCGCAAAATGTTTGCAACAATATGAAATAATAATTTTGCTAATCGTAAACTTCAAAGTTAATAAAGCCATAATGAACTATCATTATAAATAATACTATAAGGTTTGCTTAAAATCTAATAAACCTCTAAAGTTTCTGTGTTAGGATTATTTAACATAGAAAAAAACAAAATTAGTTTGACTTAATGTTATTGCTAGTTTTGATGTTCCTTTATCGCTATATAGCTGGCATTTAAAACCAAAAACCACAAATCTGAACCAAACAACCTGATAAAATCTTAACTCGATGGTTCTTTGATCGGTTCTAGGTGATGAGAAATAACATAAATAACCAATCAAAGTTGACTTGAAAGACCTGACTAAGAAATATTAAAATATATGCATTTTTGTTGAAATAACGCAACTTGAATCCGATCTGACCCTATTGCTACATTTACAATTAAAAATGGTAAACTTACCAGTATCATACCGATAATATTGGCATCGATATACCTTTGTATTGATCGTTAACTGCTTAATATTGGTATGATAATGATAACCCTAACTTTATCAACACATCAAAATTGAACGAGTTTATCATAACGAACCATTATAAACATCGACATCAAAAATGGTTCAACACCCAAGTCTGTAAGTAGAGAGTGGAAATTGAAGAAAATAAATGAAAAACGAGAAGACACGCAATTTATAGTGGTTCGGCTTGAATGTGCCTATGTCCATTCGATGATTTTCACTATTTTTGCACTAATTTAATGATTACAAAGACTGAAATTGCTAGAATTCCGAGTACAATGACTGCAGTGACTAAACCGTGCAAAAAGTGGAAGACGTTGAAGGGCGAAGGTTATATTTTGGGTTGGTAAAGGGAGAAAGAAGGTTATGTGGAAGAGCTGGATTGGGAAAATCACATTTCGGTTCGATGATGAGGGTGGTGAAGAAGAGAGGATGGAAGGGAAAGATGGTGAAAGGAAGTGTGGAGGCTCTATTCGGCATCGTTGGGATCGATCAAGTTTGGTTTGGCCTAATCCGGATCGTCTAAACCCGGATCTCCTGTCATATTTGGACCTGTATCATAACCTTGACCTCTTACTTGATTAATATTAAATTTAAGATCCATCAACACATTATTAGATTTTTTTATTTAAAGGGTGACCTTAAAAGGATTTCAATTTTAGATTTTGGGGAAAGGATTATTTTTTCATTTTTGAAGAAATTGCTATATGGTGTACTAAATTTATTTTATTTCCTTTCCTTAACAAAAAAATTCGTAATTGTTCTTAGTATTTTCGTGATCCTTCGCTTTTTTTACATTCTTTTCAATCATATCCCTCCTAAAATAGTTCTCGATGAGCAATCTTTGATTTTCTTTTTATCATTTTTCGATGGGCCTAGGTTGGTGGACCGATCATGGCTTGGAGTGGGCTCCAAGCCGTGCAAACTTGCCTCTCTGACAACCCTCATTCGTTTGTTGTTTGCTCGATTAATTTTTGATATTGTGTACATTTTCTAATGCTCATTTTGTGGTTTTTTTAATGTTTATTTTTGGGTTTTAAATTCTTGAATTCGTGTATTCATCTTGGTGATATTCTCATATGGAAATATCTCTATGGATACTGTTTTCAAATTAGAGTTTTCAAATCAATTTGTTTCCTCGAAATCCTATAAGTGTAATACTGTTTTGAATAATTACAGACCGTCATAGTTTTGTTTTGGGCTTGAATTGCACGTCGATTCCCCTTGTGGAAAAAAGACATAACATTCTAATTGACATGTCAATGCTTGCTTAAAATAAAATTCACGGATGATCACTCTTAATCAATCTTATTCTCTACACTAGCAAACAATGTTACTTAGTACTCTTTGTTATTGTGATCCTTGAGGTGGGGACGTCACAGCTTGTGCTACCAAATTTTGCTCCACACGAAGGGTAAAATTGTAAATCGTTTATTCAATGGAGTTCTCGTAACCAAAAGAATATATGTGTGGACTGTGGAGTCCCTCTGAAATTCTCTTCCTTATCAGAAAATGAAGTCCCTTTAACCGTGTAGTCTAAATCCCCATGTGTCAGCCACTTTAATATAACCTAAAAAAATGTCCTCGATTTTTGCATTTTTATCATCGTCAATATCCACACATCTTATGGATCAACATTCTGTTCTATCCGGCTTAAATCTGGAATGCTATTAGCATAATTGAAAAGAACTTACTCTAAATTTTTTGCAAGTATCGTTTTTTTCAATCTTCTTAGCCAATAAATCTATCAATTCATCTTGCATTTTGGAGCAAAAATAATGGCGATTGGTTTTATTGTTTACATCACGTCCTAAGTGATCTTTCATCGTTGGATCAAATTCAGTACCAAACTGGATAAGTGGGTGAAAAGTTCATAGTTCTCTTTTCATTAATACTCTCATTAGATCCATGAAATGATAAATAGTTCCAGGATAAAAAAATTATGACACCAATGATATACACGCTTTCGATATTGTATCTCTTTATCAATTTGAAATTTCATTCTTTTGTCAGTTCATTCTTTATGTTTGAACCCTTCATGCATGGCACCATATTTTATGAGATTTGACGTGTATGAGGTTGCTTTCATAATTGTTAAGTTTTATAGGGAGATTGTGCCAATTATCTATCATTTTTTTAGCTAACTTCGAATTTTTGTGTGTTTGAATCATGGTTCAAGGTATCGTCCGGCACCCCGAAATTTCGGGGTTACCGGACCGGTATCGGTGTTCACCGGTACGAAATCGCGAACAGAAATCGGTCTCGCTATCTAGGGCAGAAAAAAAAAGAAGAAGCGCGAAACCTGTAAGCGGATTATTGTATCTTCCCTGTAAGCCGATCGATATCTGTAGCAAGTCGATTGAAATTTTCTGCCGCCATCTGGAATCGATTCAACGCTTCTATTTTTATTTTTTTCCTTCCGCTCGACATTTGTAGTAAGTGGCTAAGTTTTGGGGAAAACAGCTGTTTATTTGAGGGGGGTGAGTTTAGGCACGTGCTGTTCAGTTTTTAACGTGTTAAGTTTTATGCGTGCTCAATTTTTTTTTATATAGCTTGCTTGAGGGGGTGCAGTACTCTATACATTATACTTATATTTGTTGTTTGGGCTATATACTGTATGCATGCTCAAGTTTTATAGCTCAAAAAATAGTTATTGAAAGTACTAAATTTATGATGGTGTTGTTGTATTCTATTTTCTTATATAATATATTTTTATTTTATTTACCGTTAACAAGTTTATTATCAAAATACTGAAATTGAAATTTGGACCGAAACCGAAACAAAAGCGAAACTACCGAAATTTACGAAACCCGCCGAAACTAACATATTTTCAAACGCCCGAAACCGAGACCGAAACCGAGTTCTCGAACCTTGGTTTGAATAGCTTACAACAAGAACAAAATACCATCATATTTATTTGAATACACTGGCCGTTTTTTCTATTCGCTTCTCCACATGGATAGACATCAACATGGTGTTTGGAAGTAAAGAGTTTAATATTAGCTTTGTTTTTTGTTTTTTTGGGAAACATGTTTTCTTTTATGATTTTAATAGGTCTTCGTTGAACTAGCATAATTCCATTCACGTTGATTCCCCACGATCTTGGATCTCAGAATCGATGTCTTCTTTTTCAAGATTAAGCACAACTTCATTATTAAAACAAACTTTACGCATATGGCACACACTTTTGGGGGTAAATTGATTTTTTTTTAAAAGAAATTTATGTGTTTAATATATTCGAGAGAGATAATTATCATAAATATTTAACTATGTTTTTGAATTGGAATCATTGTTTTTGGATTGGAATCATGCGTGGTTAGCTTAAATTTTTATTTCTATGTTGCAACTATTTTTTTTATTAGAGTGAATTTTTGTTTTTTGTTATTAATTAATAAATAGTGAAAATGTGTATGAAGTTTATTTGTTAGATCCTATGCTTTAGTGATATTAAGCTTGATAATATATGTAGAGCGTTTTGAACTGTAAAAATATATTTGTTAGACCCTAATTTTAAGTGATGTTAATATTTATAAAAAAAGTAACGCTCTTTTATTTAGATGTTTCTTTAGGGTTTACTTTAAAGAATTGTATATAAATGACAAATTTGGAAGTTCGCAGCTGGAAAAAAGTCCTTTCAACCTGCTATTGATAATGTTTAGGAGAAATATTTTTTATAAATATTCAACTGTATTTTCAGTGGAATCATGTGTAGTTGGTTCAAATTTTTAATTGTAAGTTGCAACTTTTTTTATTAGTGTGAATTTTTATTCTTGTTATTAATTAGTAAATAGTGAAAATGTATGTGAAACTTATTTGTTAGATCATATGTTTAAATGTTATTAATTTTGGTAACATACATGAAAGTACGTTTTGAATTTGTAAAAGAAAATATCCGCAAGATCCTAATTTTAAGTGATGTGAATCTTTATGGAAAAGTAAAGTTCTTGCGGCTATTTGGACACAAAATTAAACATAAAAAGAAAGACATAAAGCCTCGACCATTGGATCCTTTTGTCTTTATATGAAAGAGTGTAATTCACTGGGTGATCCAGTGGTGCAAATCAATTGTGTTAAAATTTTGTGTCTAAGTCGACTTTCCCTTTATTCAGATTTTTTTTAGGATCAATTAAAAAAAAATTGTATATGCAGGGCAATTTTGAAAATTTGCGGTCGTACCAAAAGTATGCGCTTCCAAACCGACTATATATATATATATATATATATATATATATATATATTCATGGTTAATATTGTTGTTATGATCGTTTAGTTAATATATCTTTTTTATTCTTCTCTTCATTCATAACCATGTCATTGATTTAATGTTCATTTGCCACTTCAATGTATTCAAGACCTTCATCGATATCCCATTTTTGTTGATATATTTATCTCCGCCATTAGCTTTTCAAATTTTACTTGAAGTCGAAGGTTTAGATATATGAGCTTTTACTTGAAATAATTTGGAAATTGGTCCTGCTAATGATTCAATTGGTTTGTTCTTTTAACCTTCTTGTTGTCATCTTGGGAATTTTGTTTTTGAAACCATGTACAATTTTTGTCATCCCCATTCTTTGTCATTATCCTCTACTCATCTAATAATTGTTCAAATTCAAAATAATAAAGAAGCCTGTTGCTCCAAACTTTGCTCCAATTCTACTTCATTTCATTATATTCACTGTGGTTATCCATCTTCAGAAATTCTGTTAAGAGTTTGGAAGTTAAAAAAAGATTGACTTAAAATGTATATGAAGCTTATTTGTTAGATCATATGTTAAAATGATATTAAATTTGGTAATCTACGTGAAAGAATGTTTTTGAATTTGTAATAGAAAATATCCGCAAGATTCAAATTTTTAGTAATGTTAATATTTATAAAAAAAGTAAAGCTCTTTTATTCAGATTTATTTTCTAGGATCAATTTTTTTTAGATTTTGTATGTAGGGCAATTTTGAAAATTCGTGATAGTACCAAAAGTATGCGCTTCCAACCCAACTATCAGAGTGTGTGTGTGTGTGTGTATGTGTGTGTGTATATGTGTGTGTGTGTGTGTGTGTGTGTGTATATGTACATAGTTGATATCATTGTTATGATCATTCGTTAATATATATATCTTTTTTATTCTTCTCTTCATTCATAACCATGTCATTGATATATTAATATTCATTTGCCACTTCAATGTATTCAAGGCCTTCATCAATCTCACATTTATTAAATGTATTCATCTCAGCCATTAGCTTCTCCAATTTTACTTGAAGTTGAAGGTTGAGATTTATAAGCTTTTGCTTGGAATAATTTGGAAATTGGTTCCTGCTAATGATTTAATTGGTATGTCTGTTTAACCTTCTTGTTGTAATCTTGGGAATTTGGTTTTTGAAACCCTATACGATCTTTGTCATCCCCGTTCTTCGTCATTATCCTCAACTCATTTAATAATTGTTCAAATCCAAAATCATAAAGAAGCCTAGTATGAGCTTCTAATTTATTGTTGGTAAGAATATGAAGGGAAAATAATACCAATCGTTGCTCCAAATTTTGCTCCAATTCTACTTCAAATCATACTTTAATTCATCAAATTGTGTTCCTTTCAGTTCATCTAGTAGGATAATGTTTGGCTGCTAGCTACCTAAAACAAATTTATATGTATCATCAAAAAACTGGAACCCTAATTTAGTAATCAGCCCCAAATCGAACCTAAAATAAATGAGTTACATGCCTGGCTGCCTAGGATGATCTCCTTTTCCGAGCTTCTTCGCCTTTTTCTTCAAATGCGCCTGCGCTTGCCCATTTTCCCCCCTCCCTACTGCGTGTTTTTTCCGTATGTGTTTGTTATTTTTTTGGTGGGGGGTTTGCTATTGGGGTGGGTAATGCCCTAGGCAGTACATTGGAATATTGGGGTGGGTAATGCCCTAGGCAGTACATTGTGTTTGTTATTTTCCCCCCTTCCTACTTCAAATCGTAGTCTTGGTTGCCTTATGACTGAGCGGGGCCTGGTTGTACATTGGAATATTGGATTTTCTATAATGTATTCTTTCAATTTTTTTTTAATGTTCACGATTTACGTACCAGTGATAATCTACGATGCACCATGTTTTTGGAATTTTAACAGTAATTGGATTTAATGTCGATTTTGTTTATGCAATTCCATTTCATTATATTCACTGTGGTCACCCATCATCAGAAATTCTGTTAAGAGTTTAGAAGTTAGAAAAGATGGACTTAACATTGTATATTGTGAATTCCTATGTGCATTTTAAAGATGCATCTATTTTGGTGCTTAGATCAAATTTCTTGTTTGGAAATTTACCTTTATTAGGTGATTGATTATTAAGTTCCATTGTCAAAGCTTTGAAACTAGGACTTCGGCTCTGTTTTATTTTTGAATTTTCGCACATGATATCTCGAATTGGATGAGATGTCGCACGAGTTGAGTATATGTCAGGTGAACATCTTGGATTGCCATTTCTGGATTTAGAACTCATCTCATGCTATTTTGGGGTGAAATGCGTGTTTAAAATCAATAGGTTTTGAAGGTATTTTCTTCTTCTTTTATGATTGCTACCTTTAAAGTCATGGCATATTTAATTTGAACGTAAAAAGAGTTATTTTGATGAGGAACGATTGTTTTTTTTTCTTGTCTAAAGGAGAGCAGTAGCTTGGTTGACTGGAAATGGCTACCCTTCTGTTTTGTTTGGATTTTTTTGTTTTGTTTTGTTTTGTTTTTGTTTTGTTTTTTTTTGTTTGTGGCTCAACCAGATATAACTTGGAACAGAAAACCCGCAAATGTTAATTGGATTGAATAATTTCTTTGATCCTTATAGAGTACAAATGTATAATGTGAAATGAAAGTATACACAATATCTCGAATTGGCATCTTCTAGATTTGTATTAAAGTTTTAACACTACAAAAAAAGGAGATTAAAGACTTCATTTATTTGTACTTTTAAGGTATGTTGTCTCTATGTTTTATTTAAGGCATAACAGATACTAACGTGTTTGTCTCAAATTTCAGGTCCCTAAAACTATTAGGAACAACATAAATTGTCTTAAATAATTTAGTAACCACTCAGGGACAAATTATTCTGTCTCTAATCTAATAACTAAAAAGAAAAGAGAAATGCGTAATGAGTGACTGGTTATGTTAAGCATTAATAGTGTTCATGGCAGCCACAAATTAATGTATGTTTTTCCAAACGTAAATAAATGGTACAAGCTAATGTTCTCAGTATATAAATCAATTTCATATTGTGTCAAACACTACAATTCAAGAATAATTATCATGAACAAACGTATTTATCACTATATATAATTGACTGCCAGTATTTATTAGTAATTCCAAAATATGATCTACAACTAAAATCACCAAAATGTTACAATATCCAAATTTTCAAGTAAGAATATGACAACCAGACAATAAAAAAAATACACACTGTCAACGAAATAATATTTTTTCCAGTAAGCTTGTCATCATCACCTTCTGCTCTTAGGTTGAAGCAATAAAAAAGAGAACTGCAAGGTAGTCTTCCAATCTCAGCTGAACATAGTTAACTGTAAATTTCCAAAGCCACCAAAAATGTCAAAATTTTATTCTTAGCTGCAAAACAACACAAATCCATTTTGAAAAGCCTTGAAACCTGTAAAAGAGTGTTAAACCTGTGCATACACTACGATTAGCCACTTATGTGGTATCCGCGGACCGGGCTAGGTGCACTAGGGGGTTTTACGGCTTCGGTCGGTTTCCTCCCTGAACAAATTGAAAAAAAGAGTGTTAAACTAGAACGGTTAGCAGTAAAAAAGATATGATCGTTTAAAATTTAGTCAGATGGGATTGATACCTGAAATGCCTAGCAGCAATGAACTGAAGAGAAATAATTTAGAAATCATAAAGAATGAAGCAATGTGATAATTGATATAGAGGCTCTGAAGATTTCAATTCTTTAGGGGAATAATGAAAATACAGTAAATCAAATACTGATTTATTTAAAGCAATCGGATATTATAATTTAAAACTTATCTAACAAATCAAAAGTGAGAAAAACCGACCTTTTCATTTCTTGGCAATCCGTTCGTTCAAGTCGATAGATCTCAAGTTGAATTAAGGAAATTGGTCTGTCGATTTGAGGAAGAAGTAACCGCAGAAGTGAATGGCCATGAAACGGTATTCACAGCAGCAGCCATTAAATGGATGAGAAGAGAAAGTGGGCACATTTTCATTTAATGTAATTTAATTACTTAATGAATGAACGGTTGTGAATGCTTTCGCTTGAAAACCGGGATTCAAAGAAAAATTGATACCTATTAAAGATTCTATGGCCGGTATCTAATTCCAACAATTGTGACAACATAATTTTGCCCCTAACTTGTTTTATATTAAAGACAAAAATTAAATTAGTATCTAACCTTTGTCTTAATTATTAAGTTTTTTTGTAGTGTAATGTCTTGGATGGAATGCGTGTCAAACCAGATATTAAAGGGATTTGAAGTCTTGTTCCCTTTAAGTGCAAAATAAGGACTTGTCTGTAAATTTCAGGCGGAATCTCTGATGAGATGAAAGAGATTCAAAACACTTCATAGCTATTTCCTCCAACATCCGTGGGAGATGCTCTTATAAACCTGCTTGTTAGAAAGAAAGAAGCATCCATGGCATGAATAAGCCTAGCCTAACAACCTTAAGTAGTTTTTGAACATGTGCTAGATATAAATCCATAAGAGTTTATTGTTTGCACTAAAAACATACAGTATGTCGTTGGTATGTTAATTGTTTTCCTCTTGAAGAATGATTATGTTTTGATCATTTCTTTTCCCTTGTTGGATGCAGATATTTGACTTGTTCGATGTCAACAAAAGAGGATTCATTGATTTTGGCGATTTTGTCCGGTCATTGAATGTATTTCACCCAAATTTCTCACGTGAGGATAAAATTGATTGTAAGTTGGTATTTTAATTAATAGTGTAATATATTTTCATCATTCTATCCCTGAATAGCCGAATTATTGCAATAAATGGCAGTTTCGTTCAAGCTATATGATCTGGATGGCTCTGGTTTTATAGAAAGAAAAGCGGTAAAGTTACATTGCTTGTTGGCCTGTAGTTGACTTTTGTTATCATATTGTTTTATCTTTTTTTACAAAGTTTCACAATTTATCAACTGAAAATTGCTGAGCTCTAAGCAATTCATGCAATATTTTATTTTAACAGTATAGCTGGGGGTATAATCTTCAAAATTCATATGCATTTCGATGTATCAAAATATAATTTTAGCATTTTATTTATTTATTGTAATTTGGAGTGTGAGGCTGATAAATCCTGATGTAAGGCTCCACATATTGGAAGCAAAAATTTGGTATAATTAGGTGCATTGATCTGTAGACATCTTTCTTGTTGATTGTCACTTATCCCTGCTGCTGCTGCTATTTCATTTATTGTATTTTTTGTTTTGTTGTTGCTGCTATTGTTCATCCAACAGGCATTTTAGTGTCAATGGTTTTTAAATCCTATCATATTTAAGTTGATCTTACCTCTTTCGCATATACATGTATAACTTGTTATATTTTGTGTGGTTCCTATATTTGCGGCTTACCTTTGGCAGCTGTTTATCGAATTATAGGTCAAGCAGATGCTTATTGCTCTTCTATTGGAATCAGAAATGAGATTATCTGATGAAACAGTTGAGACAATCCTAGATAAGGTAACGTTTAACTGCGAGTATATTCAATATTTTTTGTTTGGATGCTATTCTTTAATTAAAATGTTTCAAGTAACATATGTTCGGTATGAGCAAACATTTGAATATTCTTTAATTGAAATGTTTCAAGTAACATCTGTTCGCTATAAGCAGACATTTGAAGAAGCTGATGTGAATGGAGACGGCAAGATAGATAAATCAGAGTGGCAAGATTTTGTGTCTCGGAATCCATCGTTAATGAAGATAATGACTCTTCCATATCTCAGGTTAGCCATGCTTTTTTTTCATCTTAGAGTTTTACGGCTTGCTTATATATTAGTCAAACACTACAACAAGGCATTCAACAAATCATCCTTTGGTTTGTCATAACATTGTTGATATGTCTAACAAAGGGGGGAGAAATAGAATTCAGAATAAATAAAATCAAGTCGGAGGCATTGCGATGATCCGCATGAACCTTTCCTCCTATGATTTTTGTTTATATAAAAGTACACCTGTTTATTCATGTTACAGGGACATAACCACTACATTTCCGAGTTTTGTATTCAACTCAGAAGTTGATGACAGTGCCACATAGAATTTGATGCTGCCTTTTATTCGGTAATGTGCAATCCAACGGGAAAGATAGGATGGAAAAATATCCAATACCTTATATGATGGCAATCTTTCTCAATTTTAAAGAAAGCAATCTGTAGTAAATTCCAAAGCATTTGTTATAATATCTGTTGCAAGGTATACATATTTAAGGTGCTGGATATTTTCTGATCTGAATAGTAGAATTTATGGATTTAATTTCTGTCAGAGAATAGGTTTTCCTCCTTTTTTTTTTTTTTACTTTATTGTTTGTATGTTTATGCTCTTCATTTATGACTGAAGTGCTGTAATTTTTGTTAATACAAATTTTTTATTCATGTGCATGTTAAATGTTGTTATGTTTAACAGGGAACCAAATATTTGAAACCACATAGGGGGAGCTACAATGTAAATAATATTTATTTGCGGTTTTGGCGAAAAAGGGCTTTATTTAGTGCAGTTCCAACGTGGTGGGTTGCTTACAGTCGAGTCATGGGGGTCAACCGAAAGCGACCTCCCTAACGGTTTTTTTTTTTTTTTTTTTTTTCTTTCTTTTTTGCTTTAGTCGGTATGTTACAAGTCCGACTAGTGCAATTGATGCGGATTGCAATCCACGTGGTGGTATGGAGTTAAATCAACACCACCAGCTTAGCTGGCTTAAAACAAAATGGCTAATCTAATGGCTATATATAGACAGCTATACACACACACATATGTGCCATTTACCCTGCTCTCTTCCATCTTGCTCGATCTTCACTTAAGCCACCGCCACCTCTTTTAGAAAAAAAAAATACTTTTTAAAAAAATTAGACAAGCATGGAGGGAACTTGTTGGAAGCAGGAGCAGAAGCATTGAAAATGTCAATTTAAATGAGGAGAATGCACCGGTAGAGATCGATCAACAGTACATGTGAACATCGTACAACGACTATCAGGAGAGGACGCTTCGTTAGAGACTGATCACATAGTTCTGGAACATCATATGGATTCGAATTTTTGACCAAACAAACAGTTGGCTAATTTTCGTGAATTTACTGAAGGTGAAGAACACGTCAGCACTTTAGTTGACACATCTTTAGGATTTATTTATCTTCTTTTCAAGAGATTAATGTAGTACAAAATTTGAATAATTAACGTATTTAATATTAAGCTCGACACAAGTGTACACGTGGCTTTTGGGTTAGTATTGTCCGTATATATAATATGATTCATGCTTACGACTCAAAGGCCTTTATTTATGAGTTTGTTCGTGAGATCGGATTTGAAGACATTTGAGTACTCTTTTTGTACATACCATCATACTAATTTTTGTACTCGTTTTATTCACTGTTAATAGTTTGTAATTGTTTAAACAGGTATCGAGAACCTTCTAAATAACGATGTTCAATTATGTGGTGCATTGGCCGCTTCGTGAAAAACAACTCATACATTCCACTTTAGTTTTGGGAAGTTAGGTTTTATCCTGTTAAACTTTTCTATGCTAACTGGTATAGCCATCGGTTAGGGTGGAACCTTACCATATGATGAGCGGTATCAGTGCTATGACATTTTGGTTATTTTACCTCCATATATTGAATTAAAATGTGGCGTCACTTCTGGTTTACATATTAGATGCTTTTACATCAAACAAGCAATACAACATTAGTGCAAGTACATACTGCAGGTAACCATTTGTAGATTGTTACACTTTTTTTTTCTTCATATATGATGGGATTTTTTTTTCAAACTCTTCGGCACACTACCTTGTGGTTATGTGGTGGCAGTTGCAGAGTTTTCATTTGACACTAGTCCTCCTGTGTATGACTGAAACTTCTATTTTAGCTTGTATGGGGGCTTGGATCATTAGTGCGTCCTTAGGCCTAGGATTGCTTCGATTACTGGTTTTTGGAAAATTTTGCAATACTAGTACTACTAATACTTTCATAACATAAGTTGCCCTACCTCGGATCTCACATTATCCCTGTATTTTCCTCGATTTAGAGCGTTGACGCTCGATAACCTTAGACATGTTCCAGGAGGACATGCACGACATATTTTTGTAGTGGCTCGTAACTTGATTGAGCTGCGGACCACACAAGAGTCAATTCTTTTGCATCCTTATGACGATTCCCTTTTATGATCGGCCCCAGCGTAGTGCATGCTATTTTCTTTCGAGATGACGCTTTTCTTTAGTATCATTGCCACCTAGTTTAGGTTGTTGCTAGTACTTGGGCAAGCGACGCTGGATATAGATCTGATGATGATTTTGTTCTTGATGATCCACACCCAGATACAGCTCATTTGAGGGTTTTCGTTAGCGCTGACTTACAACAGTACGATGGAGAGTGGTGGCCAGCAAGTGACCTAATTATCATGGTTAAGGATTACATTTCTTTCTAGCATCATTATTATACCCCACCATATACGACATGTTTGGCGCATCAGTTGATTTTGTTAGTCCTGCTATTTGGATTGGACTTGTCCCCTCTGTTTTTCAGGACCTTTCACAGAGTAATCGGGTTTACCAGCCTCCACGGCTTTCCGAGATACCAGACTATGGTTGGAATGTTGGCATACCCACTACTTATGGAACGGATAGATACGTTGATATTCTACATCCAGAAGTCACACAATATCCAGATCCAACCGTATTTTCTTATGAGGATCTATTCCAGATGCATATGAGGCTTTGATGGGTGATGTACGGTGGGCACCGACGGAGCTTAGATGAGTTGACTGCTCATATTAACCAACTTTCAACCACTGATGAGCAGCGATTCATCCTCCGTCGTGAGTCGACGATGACATTGACAATGATGGCCAGCATGCAGTTCCTCTCTTCGACGATACATACCAGTTTGATGAGCCGTAGTTCATGTACTAGATATTTCTATTACCCTTGCATGTATCATTGTATTTTATCTTAGTACATTTTAGTAGCTTATTTGCATGTACGTTCTGTATTTATATTAGTTATTGTGTGTAACTGGAGTGTTCCTTGTATTCTTGTCACTATTGCTATCACTATTCTTGTATGTAATTGTATCATTTATACCATATCTTCTATTTTTATTAGTTAGTGCCCATTGTGTTCATATTGGTATTACCTTTACTATTAATCTTAGTTATTGTTATTGACTAGGAATATTTACATGTATTGGAAGAAAGTGACTGTAATTATTGGTTCTTCTAATTAATGTTTGTTAGTTATGACCGCATGACTTAAAGCATATAAAAACCTTGAATAAAACAAAAATCAAATAGCATTAAAGAACCATAGACTTAGAACATTGATAAGAACCACTAAATGTAGTAAACGTACAACAAAAAAAGCTGCACATTTCGTTGAATTTGAATTTCTTCTACAACATTCCTTGGACACCTTATACTAGTCAAACACAACAACAAGGCATTCAACAAATCATCCTGTGGTTTGTCATAACATTGTTGATATGTCTAACAAAGGGGGGAGAAACAGAATTCAGAATGATAAAATCAAGTCAGAGGTATTGTGATGATCCGGGTGAACCTTTCCTCCTATGATTTTTGTTTATATAAAAATACCTATTTATTCGTGTTACAGGGACATAGCCACTACATTTTCGAGTTTTGTATTCAACTTAGAAGTTGATAACAGTGCCAGATACAATTTGATGCTGCCTTTTATTCGATAATGTGCAACCCCATGGGAAAGATAGGATGGAAAAATATCCAATACCTTATATGATGGCAATCTTTCTCAATTTTAAACAAAGCAGTTTGTAGTAAATTCCAAAGCAGTCTGTTATAATATTTGTTGCAAGGTAGACATATTTAAGGTGTTGGATATTTTCTGATATGGATAGCAGCATTTATGGATTTAATTTCGGTTAGAGAATAAGTTTTCCTCCTCTTTTTGACTTTATTGTTTGTATGCTTATGCTCTTCATTTATGACTAAAGTGCCATGTAATTTTTGCTAATACAAGTTTTTTATTCATGTGCATGTTAAATGTTGTTATTGTCTCTAACAAAGGGAATTAAATATTTGAAACCATTTGAGGGGAGAGGTACAATGTAAGTAATATTTATTTGGGGTTTTGGTGAAAATAGTAGCCATTTAACACGGTCTTTTCTTAGACATATTTTGCTATTTATATAAAAGAGAATATTTGACTTTTCATCTATCTCTATGGGTTACGACCATTCTCACTTCATATGGATTCTATTTATACTTTTCACGAATAATTTAACCTTCAATCCCTTTTTACGATTTTACTTAAAGAGTTTCAGTTTACTAATCGATGATTGTCATTATTAGTTTTTTTTAAGATGGGTGTGCAGCGTGCAACTACACAGCCGATTTAGCATAATAATATATATAAATATTCTGGTTGACATGCCCAACCAGTGGCATAAAGTTCAGGTCTAAGTTATCCCATAAAGACAGCCAAAATATCTATACCGCATAACATATACAGTCCAAAAAGCATACAACTAAAAAATACATAAGCATTGGCATAATACAGCGAAGGACGCAGAGCAAGAAGCCAAGTAGGTCCATCAGCGCCGATGGGCGGAGCTACTACCTTGAGTGCTAGGCAATGGAGGAGCAGAAAGGGCATGTCTGAAGCAAGGAATTTATAGCAGGTCAATACCAAGAAGCCCTTATCCGGGACCGAAGCCCAAATGTAGTCGATTATTAGCTTTTAGGTACGAAGGATTGCTCATTTATTATCAATTTTTGAATTCAACTTAGAACTTAGTAGATGTTATCTTAGTTAACTCCATATTATCCTCTTTTGTTTTCTCACCCAAAGAGTTCAAAGATAATGAAACTACACATTTCGAATGGAAAATACGAGGTAAAGTAACTACACAGTATTTATAGTGGTTCAGTTCGTGAGAACCTACAGCCACTTTGAAGGTTTTGCTTTTTTATTAAGTTCTCTTGTCGAGTTTACAATAGAGGGAACAATAATTCCATATAACTACAAAGGCCATATTGGAAACATGGTCTTATTATGTCCAAAATGGAGATGGAGCTTCTCTTCCTGAAATGCCTATGCAGCCCAAAATGGTCAAAGTGTCCAAGAAGTAGCTTATTTCTTCTTTCCAGAGTGATGGAGTGTGCTTGAGAGATATTAGGAAGCTTATCTTCTTCCTAAACTGTTCACATAGCATGGAGCCAACCCTTTTTACGTTGTAGATTGGAAGGTATTTTTAGGAGGGCCGAAGGAAGCGAAGCAGGTAAGAGTAGGTGGGATGTTGGGCCAACACCCATAATTCATACTTCGGGATTGGTAGTGATCCCAGGTACTTTTCCTTTTGGCTAAAACACTTTGGAGCTGCTAAACTTTGCTACTTTGGTTTGTCGACTTCGTAACCTATGAGTTCTTCGTAATTTTGTATATAGGGAGTTCACTTGTCTTGCTGACTTTGTATCTTGCAGATGTTTCACGATTTCGTATCCCAGGAGTTGATGCATATTTCCAATCCAACGCTTTAAGGATACAAATTCCTAGAGGCAGATTGGGGATATGGAAATAAAAAAAAAACGCTATGGAATACGAAATGTTGAGGGAAGGAGCGAGATATGAGTTTGGGAAATGAGGGTTACAAAATCCGAGGAAGTTGAGGGATGCGAATCTTGTATATGTGAAGTGGGAGACAAAGTTGGGATGATGGTGAATATCGATCCTGAAGTGTTAGGAGAACTTGAGCAGCGTTGTCAAGTCGGTACCATTATTCTTGTACGATTCCATCTGGGCTTGAATCTCGAGTGTTTCGGCAATACATCTGGGTTGTTTAACTACACGATAGACCATGTTGTGTGGACCTGAATTGACTTTGGTAGGCGAGCCAAAAGGTCGGTTAGCACTTGCCTCCTAAAGGATGTATTGTGATAACATGACGTGCTTTGAATTGAGACAAGTATTCCTAAAACTAGGAAAATCTCCAACTTATGTCAAACAGTTGGTGGTGATCTTTCCATTGAGTAGTGCGATCTATAAAATATGTCGTTTCTGAACAGACACAACGCTTTGTGGATGCTCGCGGAATTCCAGCATTGTTGAGATCTCTGATTACCCGGAATGGAATCCTGTCTGACTGCTTAAGTGGGTGTCCAATTCCTATTGACTAATGAAGTTAAATGCTAGTCATCGATGCATGCTTATATGGAACGTAAATGAGTCTTTCTTGGCACAAAGTCACGTATGCACATGATTTCGTACGATACGATCAGAGTTTGAAATAAGTGACATGATGTTTAAAATGGCATGCTGTAGGTGTGCGACCGCACAAGTTAGCTTTCGAAAAGCTACCAGATTGAAGCTCGATCGTTTTTAGTGTACTCTGAGACTATTTAAGTTTTCTAGTGTAGGATTGGTTAACAATCCTAGTCGGTTTGAATGATTCAAGGTTTCGAAAGCGCGTATGCGAGATCGTAGCTGTAGTTTGAGTTAGGAAGTTTTCACCAATCCCATAGTAGACTAGTTGGATTTTGCTCTTCTCCTCGCTTTCCTTCCTTTTGTTTCCTTTTTTACTAGATCAGTATCGATACGGGGATCAATACCGGCCCTTTGACTTAGTCTTTTTAAGAATTTATGCAACCCCACTTTCTCAAATAAAAGTAGGGTATGAAATTATTTCACCTCCACTTAGTATTTTCATACTCCGAAAGCTTGGAATATTTCGTGACCCTTAGGATTTTGAACTCCCCCCACCTTGCCATACGCCATCCCAAGCACATGCTCCAACCGTAGACCTTCGAACACTCTTAAGGCACCTTAACGAACCAATATCAAATCAGGTGGGTTGGATTTAATTTTATGTGAGTGTAGGCCTGAATCTATTTGCATGTATTGACTCATGGAGATGGATATAGGAGATATGGGAGGTTGATGTTGAGGTCGGTGCAAGATGTTGTGAGTTCTGGTAATCAGAGAGAGTTGTGTGGTGGAGGACTGGAGTACGAAATCCAAGGAGAAAGAGGGATACGAGTAAAGTGGAAAGAGGACTTTGGAGGAGGTTACGACGTCGATGGGATACGAAATGGGGAGTTCGTATCCATTGGACTTGGAAGCTCATGTTTGGATGCAGATTTCGTAACCCAGGATAGAATGTGGTGATCGAAAATTTGGGAAGACGAGAAGCGAGGGAAGGGAGATTGGTAGGATAATCCTGCATCGTTTAGGATGTGGAGGAGCTAATTATCTTGGGGATACGAAATTAATTATTTTGGGGATTCGAAATTGATTTTCGTATCCCTGCATTAGCTTTTTCCGAGGCGGCTTTGTTGCTGTTATAAGGATACAAATTGTGATTTTGTATCCCGATACCTGGAGCATTCAGGGATTCAAAGATGTTTATCGCATCCCGAAACTTAATGGAACTTCAGGATGGAAAGATCCTCGAGCATGTGGGAATATAAAATTAAATTTTGTATCCTGGAAACTTAAGAAATTTTCAACTTCTAATTTCAATTTTGCGAATCTGAGTCATTTAGTGATGTCGCACGATTGGATCGAGAATTAAAATGGTTGCATAATACATTATCGTTTGGAAAATGAACTTGTTTAGGGTTAACGATTCTGAAAAGCACATAGGATTAGAGCATAAACTCGAACTATGGACATATGACTAAAACATCGACTTTAGGATTTTCCTCTTGAGCCGAACGCGTCGTACTCGCAACTCAACTTAAATCCGCTAATTCAATTAACGACATCGATGGTTTAAGTTTTCAAAACTAGAAACCGTCAACGCATTCCAAAAGTCATTTCTATAATTGCACTAGCACACACTGCACATTCCATGTTAGTTCACACCAACACGGAGGGTACAAATTTTGGTGTGGTAACTAATGCAACTATCTTGCAAGTATAGTTTGTAATGGAAAGGAGAAGCTCTAGATGACTTCAAGGCTTGAAAGCCGAAGCCTATAAACGTCTACGAGTTCCACTGAATCTTTGTATGATTCCATCCCATCAGATAGTGATCATGGTCCCTTAAATCTTCCACCCCTGAAGTAACAAGCAGGCCCATCTAGCGTGTTTGATCAAGAGGGACATTTTGAAGGACTTTAACATTCAAGCGTGCACGCAGATGAGCCATTGGTCCATGAAGGAGTAGAACCTAGAGCAGCGGGCCCGCAAGAAGAGGAGGGTGTAGGTGGGGAATAGGAAGACATTTTCATGGCAGTGGATATGATAGGAGATACTGCTGTTGTTTAAAATCCCTCTGATTCAGTTGTCTCGCGAGTCAATGAAGCTTCGTTGAGGAGGATCTCCATGAAATAAGGAATATCTTGGAATGACATTTTGGTTCCTAGAAGGGAGGATAGGATGCACGCTCTTCTAGGTTGTATACTGCCTGGAACAAGCATATGTGCTTCGTTGGATGCATCCCCATACATCCGAGATATTTTGTATTTATTACGCCTAGTGCTAACACAGTTTTACCCGAATGCGTATATCTTCCTGTTTGGCACCTCCATCCTGTATATAGAAGTAGTTGAACGTAGAACTGGCTGGGGGAGACATCCGATACCTCTGCTCTTGAAAAAGAACATCGTTTCGTCTTCCTTTGTTTATTTAGAGGTGCAGGTCAACAATTGTTTCATCCTGGGAGCATGGAACAAACTCAGCTGTTTTAAGCATGATTGGTTCTACGTTCGATGCTCGCCAAGATTTACAAGGAGGTGTCTTGCAGGTCGTAAGTACTTTAAAACTTACATTGTATCCCAAGTTAATTGAGTTGTAAGCTCTAAACTAACTTGGGACTTTATGTGGTAGGTATTCCATGGATTTCGAGGAGTGGTGTATATCTGGAGCGAACCCTGACATTGAGAAACATCCCAAGTGTATATTCTAATGCCCAAACTCTTCAATCAGAGTATCTCCTTTACCTAATGGACTTACTTCCTGAGGGTTGCTCGACGGGCCGTAGGGATGGAGATGAAGGAGAAGAGGAAGCGACCAAAGCTGAAGGAAGAGAAATCCCTCCGGGTCCACAGGAAGAGGTGCCACCTGTCGTGCTTCCTGACATTCCCCCGGTTAAGGAGATTGCAGGAGCTCAGGGGGGTATAAGTAGCGATGGCAACTATGAGGAGTAGCCCGCCAGAAGGTATGGTTAACATCCCACCCCCGTTCTCTCTCTAATAGAGGAGACGAGGCTGGGAGAGGTTTTTGCACCAAGTTCTTCAACTACGACCTCTGGGACCGCCGCATCGATGGAGGTTGAGCATCAGTTTAAAGGTATGGATATGGTCCCCATAGAGACATCTTCTTTTGGGCTCAATGATGCTAATGTCGAAGCTTATTGCTAATCATTGGGGAAATTACTCCTTCTAGCAAGCCTACATCTGGTCTATGGAGGAAACACTTAGGATATTCACACTCACAAGCATTGCATAACAAAACACTTGGTTTGTGTATGTAGGATTATCGATTTTTATTTAAGATTTGTTTAGTGCAGGCGCTATGACTAGGGAAAGTGACAAAGACCCATATCAGAGAAGCTATCGATGACCAAAGGAAAGCATCATGAGCACCTTCTGCGAAAGTACACAGTTGAAGTCCAAGCGGCCTTACGAGCCTGGTAGTAGCCATTACCGTCAACATTATCCCTGCCACTTGTCGCCTCCGCCAACGAGCACGAGACCTGCAGATGTCAGAAGAGGAATGGAGATTGCAACTTGACCCATGTACCAGTGGCGACAACCATAGGCAACGATAGGCCTGGTGGAGAATTAGGGACCGGTAGGAGGAATGTAAAGAAGCGAGGCCCAAAAATTACTGATATGTCAGAGATCCCAGAGTTGAGCGCCATGGAAAGAAAGAGATACTAAAGAAGTCATTCCCAGGCTTCTACTTCGAAAAGATGTTATGGATGTCTGATATTCATCAGACCCCACCACTTATCAATGAAGATATGTGCTCCTGGGTATATGGCATCTTTCACCAATACCAGGAACTATACAAGTATGCAAAGAGACTCTCAGAGCTGATTTTTCAAAAGAATGTAGAGATTCAAGGCTTACAGCTTGAGGTTAAGGTCGAACGGGAGATCCTTAAAAACCAGAATGCCAAAATGAGTAAGACAAAACTTTGGTTAGCGTCTATTTCTGCATATTCTAGTAACACTTTTATGTGCTAACTCTCCATTGCTGAAACAAATGAGATGAAGTAGGAGCTAAAAAAAGTTAAGGCAGACATGGCCAGGGCTCGGGCAGAGCAGAATGACATGTAGCCTCCATGTGTCGGCTCGAGCCACCACACTGGAGAAGGTAACAAAACTGTATCTAAGAAGAATGTTCGACTACACAAAGATAATGAAGAAGTGCAGCAGCTCAGGCTAGACAACCAGACATTGATTGAGGAAAATGGAAGGCTTCGAAAGAAGAACGAAACAACTCAACGCCCGATAAAAGAAAACGAGGAGCTCAGGAAAGCACCTGCAACAAATTGTACTAAGCTTGAACATGCTAGGAAGGTAAAGGAGGCAGTAAAGGCTTCGAATAAGGAAGTGCTTGGCCAGTCTGAGGGGGTCATGGCTGAGTACGAGGATCATCTTGAAGAGTTCAGGGCCCAAGTCAGGGGAACTTGAGAGGAGGTAGAGGGAGATATGGAGCCGGCGATTTTGGGCTTATACATTAACGCCACGACGCAGTGGGCTCTCATAGGTTAGTAATTATGCTTGGTATCTCACTATGACTTAGGAAAGGCTAATGGAGGATGAGGCTGCTGCTCGGGAGGTTGAGATAGTGGATGAGGCAATGCGGATGGACCAATACTTAACATACGAGGAGCGTCGTGTGTTGGCGGAAGTGAGATAAATTTCTGAGGAAGACGCCGAGGCGAGGAGGAAGAAAAACGTGTTGTTGAAAGGGGGAAAGCTATTGTAACCAAGAGCATCGTAGTTTCTCATGAGGCTGCTTCCCAACAGCAATAGGTATTCCTGCCACTTCCGCTAGTGTCCCTTCCACACACCAGCCCCTATTGTTACAGAATATGATGTAGATCATCCAAGGTCGAGTGCCATTGCCACTTCCGAAAGGTTAGTGCCAACATGATCCACACAGAAAATGCGAGGAGGTATATCCAATTACTCATTGGTACTCGAAAAGGTGATAACACAAAGTGGAAGTAAGCTAACTTGCCTTTCTCCCCAATGTCCAAGTACCTTTGAAGTGGGGACGACAACCGGGATTGAAATGACAATGGTGCTGGGTCTGGATTTGATGCGGGGGTCAATAAGTGGCTAATGGAGGAAGAGTTTGGCCGACTCGATGACCTCGATATGGAGATGGGGGAGATCAAGACGGAAGATTTTGATAAACATTTTCTAGAGGAGAAGGGAAAGCCAGACCTATAGGTGGCCAGACAGGCGGAGGTAGGCGGGCTGCCTCTGGACGAACTGGTCGAACAATAGAAATCCCAACTACTGATGAAATATGAGGAGCTCGAGGCGAAGAGGAAAGAGGATGAGGAAGAAGGGCTCAAAGCTCGGGAGGAGGTGACGGTGAAAGATGAGGAAGAGGCCTGGGCGAAGGTTCAGGAGGAGGTATGAAAGAAAGCAGAGGGAGAGGCATCCCAAAAAAGACCCGAGGAGGAACTAAGGAGGTTGAAGGCTTAGAAGGAGTCAAAGCTAAAGGCGAGCAAGATGCCAGGGAGAAAACCGAGAAGGAGGCCAGGAAAGCTAAGAAAGAGGCCGAGAAGATTCAAACTTCGGGAGTCCATCGTTGAAGCTATCCCTCCTCCATTGAAGGCAGTCCTCCCTAAATCTAAGACCATAGATATTGCGGGTAAAGAAGTAAAAATTCGAACGAAGCTTGGATATATTACTGTACCATGCCATGGTTCGAATCCAGATAGAAAGGAATTTTGGTCCGCGTTAGAAGTTATCCCCACTTCCTTAGAAAAGATTCATATTGTTAGAAACTATGCGGATGTTTTTGAAGAAGTCGAAAACTTACCTCCGCAAAGAGAAATAGAATTCATGATTGATCTAATTCCCAATGCCAGACCAGTGGTGCATCCAATTCGCAGAATGACTCCAAAGGAAAAGCATGAATTAGGCGATCAAACTCGTCAACTGCTATGGAAGGGCCTGATCAGACCTAGCTTTCTAGTTGGGGTGCAGCTGTAGTGTTTGTCCCAAAGTCAGACGGTACTCTTCGATTGTGTGTTGATTACCGAGACCTCAACAAACAGACGCTCAAAAACAAATACCCATTACCCCGCATCGATGATTTGCTAGACCAATTAAATGGGGCGAGAGTATTTTCCCAAATGGACCTAGCTACGGGTTTTCATCAATTGAGAATTGCAGAAGAGTGTGTTCCTTTGACAGCTTTCAGAGGTCCAGACATATTTTATGAATGGTTATTAATGTCGTTCGGCTTATGCAATGCTCCAGCATACTTTGTCGATCTAATGAATAGAGTGTTCAGGGGAGTTCTGAATAAATTTGCCCTCGTATTCATCGATGATATTTTAATCTACCCCAAATCTAAACCCGAGCATGAAAAACACTTAGAACAAGTATTGGAGATTCTGAAAAAGAGCGCCTTCAAAGCCAAATTCTCTAAATGTGTTTTCTGGTAAGATGAAGTGAAGTTCCTCGGCCGTGTCATGTCAAAAGAAGGGATTTCTGTAGATCCGAGCAAAATTACAGCAATTTAAGACTGGAAACAACCTACTACACTGACAGAGGTCAGAAGTTTTATGGGGCTGGCTAGTTATTATAAAAAATTCGTTAAGGATTTCTCGAAGATATCCGGTCCGTTAACAAAGCTTACGAAGAAGCACGAGAAATTTAAGTGGACTTCTGACTGTGAGGAAGCTTTCCAGGGATTGAAATCGAAATTGAGATCTGCTCCAGTGTTAACCATTATCGATGGCAATCAGGATTTGATGGTATGGACAGATGCTTCTATTAGAGGTCTTGGTGCAGTGTTAATGCAAAGGGGCCAAGTAGTCGCTTATGCAAGCCACCAACTGAAACCACATGAGAAAAATTATGTAACTCATGATCTTGAGTTGCTAGATATCGTTTTTTCTCTGAAAATCTGAAGGCATTACTTATTGGGTGAGAAATTTGAACTGTATATAGATCATCAATCATTGAAGTATTTATACACCCAGAAAGATCTGAATTTGAGACAGCAGCGTTGGCTAGAATTTCTTGCAGCGTATGATCTAGATATCCTGTATACGTTGGGAAAGGCTAACGTTGTAGCGGATGCACTTAGTAGAAAAACAACAATCATTGCCAATCTTATAATTACACCAGGATTGATTGATAAAATATCTGTTCTTCAAAAAAAATGACAATTTTGTTAAAGAGATGATTAAAAGGATTCAAAGGGGCGAAGGCTCCAGTTTCCAAGTGGATAGTGAGGGAGTTCTGAGATTGAATGGAAGAATATGTGTTCCCGACATCCCTGAGCTCAAAAGAGAGGTGCTAGATGAATGCCATAAATCCAAACTTTGAATTCATCCTGGAGTAAGTAAAATGTACAACAATATCAAATGCACTTTTTGGTGGAAGGCAATGAAGAGGGACATTTCCTTATATGTTAGCAGATGCCCTACTTGTCAATTAGTCAAGAGCGACCAACAAAAACTAGCCGGATTGTTGCAACCGTTGGAAGTCCCAGGTTGGAAATGGGAATAGATTTCCATGGATTTCATAGATGGTTTGCCCCAAACCAAGAAAGTAATGACAATATTTGGGTAATCGTAGATCGCTTCACGAAGACTGCCCATTTCATACCTGTCAGATCCAATAGAACCGCTCAAAGTCTAGCACAGATATATTTCAAAGAAATTGTTAAGTTGCATGGAATTCCCATCAGCATAGTCAGTGATAGAGACCCAATATTTGCTAGCAAATTCTGGGAGGCATTCCAGACAGAATTGGGAACGAAACTGAATATGAGCACCGCTTATCACCCTCAGACAGATGGCCAAACTGAGCGGGTGAATAGAATTCTAGAAGATTTACTACGAGCTTGTATTATTGATTTTGGTGGGTCATGGGAAGATCACTTGCATGTGGCAGAATTCTCATATAACAATAGCTATCAAGCAAAATGTCACCATTTGAAGCCTTATACGGTAGACCGTGCAGATCTCCAGCATGCTGGGTAGAAATGGGCAACAGACTTGTGTTAGGGCCCGATATGATTAGAGAAGCATCTGATAAAGTCGACTTCATCAAGAAGCGATTGAATACCGCGCAAAGCAGACAGAAAAGTTATGCAGATTCTAGAAGAAGAGATTTATCATTTGCCATGGGGGATTATGTATATTTGAGAGTTTCTCTGATGAGGGGGGTAATCAGATTCGGTAAAACTGGGAAGTTGGCACCGAGATTTATTGGTCCCTTTCCTATTCTTGAACGAATTGGAACTCTTGCTTATAGGGTTCAATTACCGGATTGGTTGCTTGGAGTGCATGATGTATTTCACGTATCTCAACTTAGAAGGCATGTGCATGATCCAGATCTTGTTGTAGAAGAAGCAGCGCAACAGGACTTGGAAATTACTCCAGAATTAGCAGTCAGAAGAGAGCCATTAAAGATTGTGGGCAAAGAAACTAGAGAGCTAAGGAGCAAAAAGATTCATTTAGTTAAAGTGCAGTGGAGTATTGATCCTAGAGACTGTACTTGGGAGACTGAGGAGAGCATTAAGCAAGCTTACCCCAAATGCAGAGTGAACCTCTCTGACTAACTCCGGTGTAAGGTACCTTCACAATACTTTGCATTTACATTTTTGTTTCCTACTTTACTGTTATTCCTTTTCAGGGACGAAAGGTTTTAAGTGGGGGAGATTGTAACAACCCGGAAAAGACGAGCCAATTTAAAAATTTTAAATTGGTTATTTCAAAGGAATTTGGACAATTGAAATAGAATATTTCAATAAAATAGTGAATTAGAAATAGTAGGGCAGTTTGAAAATTTGAATTCAAACTTTGACTGACTGCACCGGGTGCAAAATATAACGGATTTAGGTGAAACCAAAAATATTTAAATATGTTTATGAATACCTTTCTAACGAATCTGAAAAATCGAAGTTTCATAGCTGGAATCAAAAGTTATGGCCAAATGAATTTTCAGAATGGTCGCTATATAGAATATATAGCCCGGGAAAATAGACATTTTGCAAACGACCTCGGAATTCGACGAAACCACTTTTGTTGGATCCGGGATGTCAAACTATGGCTAGGTTTCAAATTTCATAATTTTTGAAGCTAGTATGTGAGCGTGGCAAAAGAAAATGTGTTTGGTCAATTTTTGTTAAATTGGATCGACCAGAAAATGGCCATTTTTCAAACGGTCTCAAAATTCGACGAAACTAGTTTTGTTGGGACCGTAGCATCAAAACATAGCTACATTTATTTTTCTGGAATTTTTCAAATCAGTTTGTGGCCCTGGCAAATTGAAATGCACGTTCAAATTGAATATAAAATGTTTTATACTTTGATTTGAAAAATAACCGACTATAACGATCGATTTGGCCTACGAAACATATCCCATTGTGTCCGGGATGGGGGTATTTAGCTAGGGCCGACAGTCGTTGGGTTTGAATTGGGATCTGTGTGGAGAAACACTATTTTAAAATCTAATAAAACCATCGGCCAATAAAAATTCTCCATTCATTAAAATAAATAAAAATTATCACAGAAACCCCGCCCCCCCTTGACATCGACGACGGAAGTGCTCCCAACTTCCCGAGCTTTTTGCCGCCGCCACGTCCACTTTCAGCCCTACCCCCAATTCAACTTTTCAATCGCCTCTCCCTCCTCTTTAAATCCATACCTGCCACTCTCCCTATCGTCTTGTATTTCGTGCGAACGACCTCCTCAAAGTTCCAAACTTTTCGCCGCCGCCACCTCTGATAGACGCCGCCGAGTTCACCGCGACCACCACCCCCTGGAGCGCCTCTCCTAGCTCTTTCCAGTGGTGCAAGCCGATTCTCTTATCGTGCAACAAATTTGCCGAAAATTCGAAACCTAGTTTCGAAGGTTCAAAGGAGGTATATGGCTTTGATTTTCAAAATTGAAAATAACACTTTTATGTGTTGCAAACTTTGAAAAATCATATCTTTATGATGCATTAACGAAATTCGATGAAACAGGAAACATCGTGACCGCAAGGAGGCTCTCTACATCCTAGAAGAGACCGCGGATTTTTTCTGAGCTATCTACAATTTTTAGCATCGCAAAAAGCAAGATGAGGTTTCTAAATGGAAAATGTGAATGGAAATGTCATGTATAAATCATATAAGCGAAATATAAATTATACACGTGTTGTATACCTCACGTACATGCGTTGTGTAAGCTATATGAGCGAAGTATGAATTATACATGCATTGTATAAATGATATGTGTGTGGAAATGCAAGTGAAATATAGAAATAATATATATATATATATATATATATATATATACACTCCCCTCGTCCACAAACCATGGACGATATTTATTGTTTGTGAATTGGTGTGAAAAATTGGGTGAAAAATGCAAATGGTTGAATAATTGTTTGTGGTTGATATTGATTGGTTGTGGTTGAAAAATACCCATTGGTGATTGAAACAAATTGGAAATAATTGTGAAAATGAAAATAGAACATGCTGCCTGTGTGCGAACTAGATGCATGAAATCCCCACTGTCAAAAACCGCGAGGTTTTAAGGTAGAGCGAGGAGCCGTACTCGGGACGGTGCCGGTTTTAACTACCCTGCCGTTATGCTGCCGAAATTTTGAATAATATTCATGTGTTAAAATTATTTTCATATGTTGAAATTATTTTCGTGCGTTGAAACTAAAGTCATGTGTTGAAACTATATCCATGTGTGGAAATGCTCACGTGTTGAGAAGTAATGTGTCGAAAATAAAATTCATGTGTTGAATGAATAAGGTGTTTAAACAATAAAAATCACATTTTTATAATATATATGAAGTATGTAAAATATTCGCCTTATATATAAATAGTTTCAACAATAAAAATTTCATCTTTCTTATATGAACAAACTATATAAAATATCCCTGTGTGGAAATGCTCATGTATTGAGAAGTGCGTGTGTTGAAAAGGTTCATGTATTGAATAGAAAGATCGAACAATAAAGATTGAAATTATGAAGTGTTAAAAACATTCATGTGTTGAATAAATATTTTAAATTATAAAAATACCATTTTTATCATGTATGTGATTTGCAAAAAAATATACGAGTGTTGAAATAAATATTTGTGAAATTAATATTATTTTTAACATGTATAGCAACTAAATAAAATAGTCATGTGTTGAAAAATATTTTTGTTCGTCAAAAATATCATTTTTGAAATGTGTAGTGTTAAAAATACCCACTTGTTCAAATAAATATGCATGAGTTGAAATATTCATTAATTAGCTAATGATATGATTTTTGCTTATGTATGCAACATTAGAATGAATGATGTCTTTAAACCAAATTGAATCAAATGTGAAGTTGAATGGAAAATGATAAGTGATAAGAATTGCACATATGTACATGCGTATTTATTGAACATGTTATAGCAAAGAGGCTAGAGAAGAGGAATGAAATTATGTTCCCGACAAATAAGTACGTGTTTACTGTTTTGCTTGGGTGATGATTTTATGAGCCTGTTGGCTAGCCGCTTGGCTTTTTCTTTTTCTTTTTGAGATGAGACGCCCGTGTGTGGCTATTTGGGAATTTTCCCAGCCCCTCCGTACAAAGGAGGTTATGGCGAAATTTTCCAAAATTTAAAGGTATTAGTGAAATATTTGAAGTGAAAATGATATAGAAATCATCGAGTGAACTATATATATATATATATAAATAAATAAATAAATAAAATTAAAACGAATCGTGTCCGTGCAGTTCGTATTTTGAAACTGTGATTTCAAACGATTAGTGCGGGAAATCCGACCGTTGGATTTTCCCGAAACCACAACCGTTGGGTTCGCCTTGGAAATATCTTTCCAACGACACCAACTTTGTAAAGATCCGACGGTTGAATTCTCTGAAATGTTTAATTCAAATCTGAAGAAAAACAATGCCAGAATCGATTATATTTATATATAAATATAAATACAATTAAATTAAATAGAATAACGACGCGGCAGTTCGTATTTTGAAATCGTAACTTCAAACGACTAGTGTGGGAAATCCGACCGTCGGATTTTCCCAAAGCTGAAACCTTGGATTCATTTTGAAAGGATCTTTCTAATGAAATAAAATTTGTGAAGATCCAACGGTTAGATTTTCAGATATGCGTAAAACAAATTTGGTGAAAAACAGCGCCAGTGCCTCGGCACGACCTGAAACGTCGTTTAATTAAATATGGCCGTTTTTAAATAAATAAAAATGGCGATATATCGTTATAAAATATTATAAACGATATAGAGTGGAAATAAACCAATTTTGCTATGTTTGCTTGATATGTGGTGGTTGAATGTATTTAACATGAAAATTATACTAAGGAACTGAAACGTGAATGTTGAGTAATTTAACCATGTGAATAATTGATTTGAAAATCTAGATTTATGTGGATTATTTGAAAAGGCCGAGTTAATTCTCATTTCAAATAATCGATCGACGGTGAGAAGTTGAAGAGATGAAGACGGTTCAAGACCGACGATCTTCACATTGGATGGATGGGCGCTACTCACTACACCAAAACAGGTGATTCCCAACGAGTATAACCGTCGCAAACAATTTCAGCAACGCTTATTAGTGTTGCTATGGGGGGTGGCAATTCAGTACCAACGCTTATAAGCGTTGGTAGATTTTCTGTCCCAACGCTTATAAGCGTTGGTATATTTTCAGTCGCAACGCTTATAAGCATTGGTAGATTTTCTTTAGCAACACTTATAAGCGTTGCTAGATTTTCTTTACCAACGCTTATAATCGTTGTAAGATTTTTGTTTGCAACGCTTATACATGTTGTAATACATTTGTTTGTAACGCCTATACATGTTACAAAATTTTAATTGACAACAAATATAAATTTTAATAATAACAGAAATATGTATTAGCAACTCGCATATTCTAACATTAATATTCAAATAATAACCAACATGATGATAATATAGACGATATTTAATATGAATCAAAAACTAATATTAAACTCAATGCATACTAATAGATAACATTCATAATCACATAATGACATAGAATATCAGTTAACAATAAACAAACACAATACATAATTAAGATGTCAAATTCAATACATAATTAGTTTGCTAAATTCAATACATAAATAAGATTCTACAAATACCGAATACGAAACTCTGGCCATATAACGAAGCCTCCATCTGAAAATTCACATAACTTGTACATTCCATTTTGAGGACCATCATAAATTGGTGCATCCGGTTCAAGAACTTCAACAACCCAAATTACTTTCTCTATATTCGGTACCACTTTCCTAAAATGACAAACTGTTTGTGTTCCAAGATAACCTTTTGCTACCTCCTTCTCTAGATCATTTGACAATAGCATTACGTATTTCTTTTCCATTGTAGATGAATGAAGATCATTAAGTGACACATTTGGAGTAACAGTTACATTATTACTTATAGGATGATCCGCTAAATTAGAAGCACCTTCTGTATGAGGAGTGGAAGGACTTGCAACAAGTTTTTCTTGCAAATTAGGTATAAATTTCAAAAAGTTGAAGTAATTGAATTGATGGCGTTATTAACCTGAGTACCTACTTGCCTTTCTATCCAATTTCCAAACGGACAAATCCATGGCTTGTTTTTTTTCAGCTACAGCTTTTACAGCTCGAGCCACCTTAACTTGTTTTATAGAAGAAGTAGAACTAATTGCTCGACAATAATTTTTCTTCATGTCGGAACCAAAAACTTCTGCAATTGGATCATTATCAAGATCATCTACTGCGCCACTAGAACTACCATCCAATTTTCTCTTTTCTTCCACTGCCTCTAGAAGTGCCTGCGATCATTGAATGTCACATTAAATTGAAAAGTTCAGTTTGTTGTTAAAAACAGAAAATTGAAAGAAAAAAAATATATCAGTTTGTTGTTAAATTCAGCTGCTGTGCAGCAGCTTCAAGCCGCTGCGCCACATCAGCTTGTAGCTGTTGTTGCCACAGCAGCTTGAAGCTGTTGTTGCCACAGCAGCTTGAAGCTGCTGTGCAACAGCAGCTACAAGCTCTGTTGTTTGCATTGCAGCTAGCCAGCGGCTAGCTACTGCTGTCTAGCTAGCTGCTGTGCAACTGCACAGCAGCTAGCCAGACAGCAGCTAGCTGCTATTTGCACAGCAGCTAGCCAGACTGCAGCTAGCCGCTTGCTGTGTAAACAGCAGCTAGCTGCTGTGCAAACAGCAGCTAGCTTGGCTGAGTGATGGTACCAACGCAACATGAACTTCACATATACACTTTTTTCTACAATCTAATATATGAGTTATTCCCCCAATGCATGACATATCCAAATTGGTATATGACACATTACCAATTCTATACTGCTGTCTAGCTAGCTGCTGTGCAACTGCACAGCAGCTAGCCAGACAGCAGCTAGCTGCTATTTGCACAGCAGCTAGCCAGACAGCAGCTAGCCGCTTGCTGTGCAAACAGCAGCTAGCTGCTGTGCAAACAGCAGCTAGCTTGGCTGAGTGATGGTACCAACGCAACATGAACTTCACATATACACTTTTTTCTACAATCTAATATATGAGTTATTCCCCCAGTGCATGACATATCCAAATTGGTATATGACACATTACCAATTCTATATTCCACATGAATCAATTCATAACTACAGATTCAACAATGTAAACTAAACTGGCAAGTACATACCTAAATAATATCCAAATTTGATAAATTGTACAAATGTTTGCTAGGGACCTTACCACGGAAATCTTAGTTTACATTGTGTTTCACGTGTTACACGCAAACATTATGTTTAGGGAAAAAAAAGTAGGTAATATTAACAATACACTATTTTTATACCAGCAAACCAGAAAAGCACCTAGAAACTAAGATGCAGAGTATTGAAGCTGCAAACATTGACACTATAATGTTAACGGACCAACAATCAACAAGCACAATACACGAAATGCCGCAATATAAAAACAAAGAGCAGTAGCATAAGTTGACCCATTTATGAGATTAAATGTTTGAAAGGAACCGCAAATTAATGAAGGTATGACCGCAGCTTGTAGCATAAGGTGCTTTTAATGAAGTGGACGCTGATGGGCAAGGATATGCTCAAGGTCATTTGATAATCAGCTATGAATTTGTGGACTGTTAAATTCGATTAATTTAGCGTAGCCTTTTCAAAGTAACAAAAGGTATTTCCCAGTTTTGATATTATTTTATGAATAAAGAAGTGGTTTAGTCAGGTTTATGCCTTATGTTCTTTTTCCTCTTCTAAAAACAGAGACATGGGGTGAAGCCACAAATTACGTGCTTAGCGTCGAAAGAAACCAACCTAGTATATCACCTCTCTTGTGTAACTAAATGATAAAACCAACCATAAACGGGACAAGATATCAGGCAGCAGAAAATGCCAAAGCCAACAGCAGCTTGTAGCTGCTGTTGCACAGCAGCTTGTAGCTGCTGTTGCACAGCAGCTTGTAGCTGCTGTTGCACAGCAGCTACAAGCTGCTGTTGCCATTCCTCTTTAGCGGCAGCGGCATTAGTACACGACAAAATTTAAATCTCAAAAATCTGAACTGCGTCTCAATCCAAAATCTCAACTGAAATTATATGTTTTTTCTTTTCAAACAACCTTTATGTCTCAACAATAAAAAGTACGTTAAAAATGACCTATAAATTAAGATGATGAGATGTAAAATTAGCGTGCATATCGCTTTTTCGCAAAAGACAAATATGACAATTAAGATGTAAAACTATCTCTTGATAAGAGGTGGCCAATTAAAATTTCATATTTCACGAACTAAGAGGTGACCAATTTTAAAATAGAGCTTAACAACATATATGAAAACCTACAAATGTTTCTGCGGCACATGGTAGTACTTCTCCCGATTTTCTTTTATGTCCAACCTTCCAAATCGTCGTTCGTGAAATATTTGCTTCTGGATTGGTTAAGACCTACAGGAAATATCAAAGTTGAAAACACATAGTTAATATAACATTCTACAAACAACCATTTACAAAAGATAATTTTATTACCATTTCATGGTGCACTCTATGGTAAGGTTTCCTTCCTAGAGTATGAGTGATTTGGTTTTTCGCTTTGTTTTTTGCATTTTTTTTACATTGCTCCATCTTTTCATTCGTATACTCAATATCAAGGAACTTTTCCCACCACACTCTATCTATGTCATTTGGACATCTATCAATGGCAACACGTTTAGGAATCATAGTGTCATCAACTTTAAGAAGACTTTTTCTTAATGTTGACTTCATTGATCTATAGTACGGTGGGAAATGTTTCTCTAATAACGGTCGAGCTATGCTAGGATCTACATCCATGTCAAATTCTTCCTATCACGAGAAAAGAAAAAAAATAAAAGAAATCATGAACCAATCAAATATATCATAATTTAAACTTGATGGTGAAATTGATATGAGTGAAAATACCAAAAGCCCTTCCCATAGTTTATCCTTGTAGAAGCTATCTACGGCCCTCCATTCTTTGTAGCCAATGGGTATATGACAACGGATTAACTCACCACAACATGTACTCCATTTAGCTGAATCTTCCCCTACTGCACCCTCAACACCAACCGTTATAAAGTACTTTTTACCTTTGGGTGGTTGAGGTTCAATAGTCTCTGTTGTACTTACATTTGCATTTGCGCTAAAATTGTTTGTCATTTTAATGAAAAATCTACATTAAAAAACAAACAAAATGTAAAGTTAACATAACACGTGAAAGATACTTGTAAGATATGAATTAACATAACAAACTGGCAATAGTTTCAAAAGACATCAATAAAATAAAATCATACATTTCAAAACACAACACAATTGTACAATACATCAATAAAGGTTAATGCATGATCAAAACAAGCAAAATACATGCAAAATATTTTCAATCAACATGTTGATTTCGATTGAATACATTTCAATAATGGTTCTAAATTTGGTTGTTCTTTCAAAATAGTCTGATATGTTGTTGGTACTTCATAATCATCTATGTTATCCATTATGCGTTTAGGAGAGCGTCGAACAATTGACCAGTCGTAATTTTGTGTATTTATGATGTAAAATACTTGACTTGCTTCGGACGCAAGAATAGCGGGCTCATCATATTCTCCATCGGTATTCTTGAGCTTCTTTAAGTTTACCATTAACAAATTTGTATCCGAGCAAACTTTACAACCATTTGTCTTATCTGCAACATTCACCCAATCACAATAGAATACCACATGTTGAAAATCATAGTAATCAACTTCCATGATCTCTCTAATAACACCATACCAAGTAGTATCATCATCCATAGGATTTAAATCTTTTGAACTTGCAACAAATGTAGTGATCGCATCCATACAGACACCACTATCTTGCGTTGAAATGCTATCGTCATAATGTTGAGGAGAGAATGTATAGCCGTTCACTCTGTACTTAAGAAAAGTTTTTACTTCCCACTTTGGACCATTGACATACAACCATAACATTGTGTTCATGCATTTTTCGTCCACTAACTGTTAAGAATTAACAAAATTAATAGAATAACATTAGTTAAAAAGAAATACATTGCTCTCAAGTAAATTTAGCACACCTTATTGTATAGCCAATCAACAAATTCAGATTGGACTACCACTTCTGCTTTTGTGATAGTTTTCCTTTTACCACGAAGACCGTCTTCTAAAGATAAGCGGTATGACTACAAATTCAATAATGTGATAAATATATATATATTCTTGACTAAATGTGATATACGTATTGAAAAAGGTGAAAATGTATGACCTGTAGTATTCATCTCGTTCCGGTATATCAATTCTAAATAGTAACCATCGTCGAATCTGTGATCGTTGCACTCTAGATAATTTTAACGGTTTACCTTCAACGATGGAACGCTCATATATATCATCACTATTCTCATTTAAAAGGATGCTTGTTTAGAGCTATGATTTCCATCACGTGGATTTGGCATATATTCCATTGCGTATCGAACAGATTCTGAAATAAGGTATGCTTCAGAAATTGATCCTTCTATATACCTTTTGTTATTAGGTATGTTTTTGCAATCTTTCATAGCCCTAGCACACAAAAATTAATATGCATACTTACAGTTAGTTACTTCATAACCCCTAGGTAAAATAATTTGAATGCAAAAACAATATTTACCTTTCAAATGGATACATCCATATATAATTCGATGGTCCACAAAGCAGAGCTTGATCTGCTAAATGTACCATCAAATGGATGCTTATATCAAAAAAATCCGTTGAAACATAGTGTGCCAACACACATAATGCTTCAACAATCATATCTTTAGCCGCTTGCACATGTTCTCGAACAAGAACTTTTGAACATATTATGTTGAAGTACAAGCTTACTTGTAAAACCGCTCGTCTTAACTCACGACACTTTGGATATGCATGTTGAACCATGATAGGAAGCAAGTATTGGATGAGAATATGATAATCATATGTCTTTTTAATTTGCAAACCGGGTGGTTGAAGACATATAAGACCGTTTAACTTAGTTGCAAGACATGATGGAAGTTTTGCATCTTTAAGAACTTGACAACATTGCAACTTGTGATCCTTATCAAATGCAAGTTTAGAAGATTGCTTTCCTTTGTTAAACATAAAATTGATGAGATGTTCAACAACATTTTTTTTAGTATGCATCACATCAATAGTATGACGAACTTTATGATTTCTCCAATAATCCAAGTCAAACAAAATTGACTTCTTATACCATGCCGGCCTTCCTTCCTCATCGACAAGACAATCTACATTATCATAAGCTTCAGAAATCAATCTCTTTTTGCTTGGTGGTATTTTGCCACGAATATATTTGATACGCTCAAGCTTTTCTAAAAGAGGCGAGCCTCTTAGCCAAGTTGGAGGCTCTTTATGTTCAACATCCCTATACCATCCGTGTTTTAATGCTCTATATGGATGATCATTCTTCAAAAACCTTCTATATTTTGAATACATGATCTTGTTGCCGATGTACTCTGATTCTGTCTCGGTAGCACAGACAGGACACGCTTTATAACCATGAGTCACACAGCCAGATAAGTTACCAAAAGCTGGTGAATCATGAATTCCCCATAGTAATATTGCTTTCATATTGAAAAGTTCTTGCTTGTCTGTGTCAAAAACAGACGCCACTTCGTCCCAAATATGTTTTAATTCATCGACAAGAGGTTCCAAGTATACATCAATGTCCTGACTTGGTGCTTTTGGTCCAGGAATTAAAATACTCAACATTTGAAATTGTGATTTTATACACAACGAAGGGGGTAGGTTATAAGGTATCATATAAACAGGCCAACAACTATAACTATTGGAGAGAACACCATTTGGATTAAACCCATCCGTAGAAATACCAAGCCAAACATTGCATCTTTCAATAGCAAATTCTGGCCACCGACTTTTGACTGATCTCCATTCAGCTGAATCTATAAGATGTCGCATGGAGATGGTGTAGCTTTCTTGTGCCATTGCATTTTACGAGCTATCCATGGTATAGTGTACAATCTACTTAATCTTGGACTTATAGGAAAGTATCTTAAAACTTTTCTTGGTTCTTTCGTTAATTTAACCTCCCCTAACACTGTTTTTTTTGTTTTGTACCTTGTTTTATGACACACAGGACATTCTTTCGCATCAACATTTTCTTTCCAAAATAATATACAATCATTGACACAAGCATGTATATGCTTCACCTCCATTCCCAAATCCTTTATTATTTTCTTCATCGTGGGATACTTGTCAGGTAAATTATTTTCTTTTGGAAGCCAACGTTTTAAGCGCTTCAATAATTCAGCCACACTATTTCCCGACCAGTTAAATTCTTTTTTAAGGTTCTGAAGCTCAACAATTACACCTAACGTTGTAATCCCCTCTTCGCAAGAAGAATAAAGTTTTTCATTTGCTTTGTCTGCGTATTTTTTGTGCTTCTCTCCAAAGTAAGTATGATAATCGTCTGTATTTGTTTGTTGAACTTCCTCTTCACCGCTAGCTTGTGGCATATTATGCACTCCAAAAGCATCGTCTATGAGATTTCTAAGAGCCCCCCTCTACAAATTGGTCGGATTGAATTTGATCTTGATCTTGGATATGAGGATCTGAAATGATATTTTTTGTATGATTCATCCTCGAGTTATTGTTGCTCTCTCCATGGAAAAACCACCTATTATATGTTTTAATCATACCATGAATGATTAAGTGTTTCTCAACGTTTTCCATTGAGAGCTTTTTAGAGTTCTTGCACTTAATACAAGGACAAGTGCAAATTTCAACATCGCGAGATGAGTGATTCTTCACAAAACTAATGAAGTCTCGAACGCCTTGCTTGTATTCTTCATTATTTCTATATGGACTTTTAATCCACTCTCTTGAACTTGAGTTAGACATAAATTTCAAATTTTACCTCTTGGACCTATCGAAGAAAAATATAGAATAAATACTTTAATTTGAGCTATACATAAATGCATAAAAAACTGCACAATACAATAAATGCATAAAAAACTGCTTGGATCTTTGAATATTTAGATTTCTACTTCATGTTTTTTAAGCGTGATTATAACAAACAAATTTGATCGCCAATTTAAAAAATGGAGTTCTAAGCAATGACCATTTTCTTTAGCATTATAAACACAACACAATACAATAAATCCATGAGCTATACAAGCCTCTTAGCTACAAGCATACTTCATAATCGATTATGTTTATGGAGTATTCCTCCATAAACTTTCCTTCCTGCTTAAGATCCTTAAAAAAACAGCATTTGTTTTAAAAACTGCACTGTTTAAAAAAAGAAAGAAAAAAAAATCTGCAATGCACCTTTTAAAAAAAAAGCTGCTGTGCAACAGCAGCTTCTAGCTGCTGTGCCACAGCAGCTAGAAGCTGCTGTTGCACAGCAGCTAGAAGCTGATCTGCTGTGCAATAGCAGCTTGAAGCTGAGCTGCTGTGCCACAACAGCTTGAAGCTGCTGTGCAACAGCAGCTTTTAGCTGCTGTTTGCACAGCAGCTAGAAGCTGCTGTTGCAATCTCGAAGTTTATGATTCGTTGATAATTCGGTAATTGCAAAAGCTTCAAAATGGAAAAGTTCCATTTATATAACATACAATATATACGTCCATTTATATAATATATAATATATACGCCCATATGACTTACTTAGGTTGATATATTGCCCCATGTTGATACCTTCTCTTTTGCTTGTTAGAGACTGGATAAGGTGTTGCCAGAATTAATTTCATAACGTCAAAGCGCTTCTACTATAGGAAGATTTATATCTGAAAACTCTCTTAATTATGGCTCATGGTGCAAATAAAATGTATTTGAAAGTGGACCTCAATAAAAGCCTTATGGCAGGGTGAATAAAGGCTTTTTATTACATATTGTTAGCCCACTTTGTGAACTGGGCAACACAAAGTCAAGATAAGAAATATTGAAGTACTTGAAAAACTCTGAAGTGGGTCGGTGCAGGATAGCGGTTCGGATAGGGTAAAGTCTGCTGTTCGGATCGGTGAACTGTTACTCTTGGAATTAAAGAAGCACAGCTATTCGGGTCGGAGGGGAATCTACTTCCAGTCGGATCGGAAAGCCACCCAATTGCTACAGAGATAGGTCGGAGCGGAGCAGAATAAAGAGAAGAGAGAATTGTTTCCAAGTCAATCCGGGTCGGATCGGATATCCCGATCCGAACCCCTTGTACATGTCCCTCCGACCCGAACCCATTTTCCATATCATTCCCCTGCATAAGCGCCTGGATATCCGGATCGGCTATGACCAGTTCCTGCCCATAACGTCCATTATTCTGATGCATTGTCAACATAGAAATCCATCCAAACCCGATGCTGATGGGATGGGTGACACGTGGCTCCGATCCGGATCGGGCTCTGAGCAAATTCACACCTATAAATACCCCGTCTGGAGACAAAGAAAAGGATCTTTTTTCTGGCACTTGGAGAGTTCAACCACCTTCATAACCCGAATTCCAGCAATCCCGGAGAATCCAAATCTTCTTTCATTATTTGTTTTCTATAATTGAGTGATTATAAGTGAGTTGTGAGAGGAATCAAGTGAATATTTCATTGTACTTGCAACTAAATCAGTAAATATAGTGAGAGACAAGTGGACGTAGGCATTTCTTCGCCGAACCACTATAAATCCTGTGTGTTCATTTTTATTTTTATCTTATTTCATTTGCTTTTAATCAATTTGGGTGTTAGAACCACTTTTTGGTCTAACATTTTGGTGCTTTCACTGAGAACTCATCTGAATCCTTTGTTTTTCGGGATTATCATTCTACTTTTTGGACCGTTGAGTTCAAAGAAGTTAATCTTCAAATCTCAACGCCCTTGGATATTTGTTGAAGTGATTGTCGAAGAATTATGGCCAAAGGAAAAGGCAAAGAAATTCAATCTGTTCGAGGAAATGGAGCTGGCGAAGATCAGCAAAATACGGTTGTGACAAGGTCTCGTGGGCAGAGTTCAGCAGCAGGACGAACCGATGCAGGAAACCCGAACCGCCATCATGGGGAGAGCTCCGATCCGATCCGGGTAGGAGATTCTGAAGCAGTGCATTCCCCCAACCTGAACCGACCCGAGCAGCTTGCCACGTACCGACCCGACCAGGCTCCCCAGCTCCGAACCGACCCGACCTCCCATCTCCGATCCGATCCGACTCTTGGTGATGTTGGAACTTCTACTCGAGTCCCTACAAATGCTCCGATTCCAGCCGCCAGGGTCAGTGATCAGGTCAACCCATCTGCGCCTATTACTCAAGGAGATTTCTCGCGCCTACTTGATATGCTTGAAAGTACAAGGGAGGCTATGAAAGTCCACGAGCGCACTAATCTCATGATGCAGGAGAATATGAGGCTCATGAGTAGGGAGATTAGCGAACTCCGTCGACAGAGAACTCCATCACCGGTTCGTCACACACCAGTGGATCGGTCTTCTTCTTCCGAGGAAGAGCGACACCGTGAACGAAGGCCGCTCGAACGACCTCAGAATGTGGAGCAGCTGACATTTGGATCTTTGGGATCTCGTGAGGATATTGCACGAGCGCTAGGAAACAATGACCCCACTCGGGGGCAAAGACTCCAGTCCCCTCCTCCCGAGATCGACCGAGAGCGCAGGGAACGGAATAGAGCAGAAGCAGCTCGAAGAAGAAGGGCATCTCCTGAACAAGAGCCCAGAAGGAACTCGGATACTAGGGCCAGGGAACCTGAGCGGCCCCTAACTAATGCTGATGTACAGGCAATGGTTCGCCAGATCATGTCCGAGAGCCGGAACTATACAAATGAAGATTATGACATTGAGCGAAGCCATACTCCTTTCACCGACGATATCTTCGACTTCCAATTTCCCCGCGCTTTAACTTGCCACAGATGGACAAGTACAACGGAAGGACTGATCCGGGACAGCATTTGATGCGATACTCGTGGCTCATGAATGCTGCTGCTGCCCCTGATGAAGTGAAGTGCAAAGCATTCCCAATCTACTTAGAAGATGTGGCGCTGTTCTGGTTTACCCGACTTCCTCCTCGTTCGATTTCGAATTACAGGGAACTGAGCGAACGTTTTATGAACCAGTTCCGACTCCATGCCCGAAAGTCCAAAAGTGTTATTGAATTATCGAGAATCAAGCAGGCACCAGGAGAGTCTTTGAGGGCATATCTTGACCGTTTTAACCTAGCTGTGACTGAAGTTAGTGACCCGCATGAGCCCACCATTCTGATGGCATTAAAGGAAGGAGTCGATCCTGAATCTGAGTTCGGGGATTACCTTTCTGGGAAGACACCCTCCACAAGAGAGATATTCTATGAAAAAGCCGATATTTATTTAAGGCGAGAGGAGGCCAGGGCAAACCGAAAAAGAAAGTCTGAGGCGGCTTCAAAAGAAAATGTGCAGAGTAATATCGCCGTGAAGCAGTCTGGGGAAAGTTCTAGCATGGTTGAAGTAAATGTGGGAAACAAGGGTGGAAACAACAATGCTGGAAGCGGGGGTAACAACAACAATAACCGTAATCCGAACGGTAACAGAAGAAACAGAAATAGGAGAAGTGATCCTAACAAAAGACCCCGATTCCAGACCTACGAAAATTATACACCATTGAACGACACCCTGGAAAATATTTACCTGGATACGTACAATGTGTTGCAGTACAAAAGACCGCCACCTCGTGATTCGACCGAGAAAGAAATGACGACAGGGAAATTTTGTTTGTTTCATGGAACTCATGGGCATTCAACCAATGAATGTCGGCATTTGAGGGATGTGATTGAGAAGCTGCTGCGTGAAGGGAAGTTGGATGAATACAAGGTTGCCCCGAGGGACAGGGGGCAAGGAGAGCAGGCTCCAAAACAGATTCTACCTGCTCCCAAGCCTACAGCGCAGCAGAAAGGTAAAGGAATTGTTATCAACTCCATAGTGGGCGGACCTCACCCGGCAATCCGAAATTTCAGATCAATGGATCAATATGTAAATGCTGCCAATCACCTAGATGTGAATGAAGGTGATGATTTGGAAGATATCACCCCCATAAAACAACAGAAGACCATGTTTGACAACGTGGTATTCCGCAGCCGAGATAATACTGGGATCCAGTCACCCACTGATGATCCGTTGGTTATTACTACCACTATTGGGCCGGCCTTGGTTCATAAGGTATTAGTAGACAACGGAAGTTCTGTCAATATTTTATTTAAAAAGTCATTCGATCAGATGAAGCTTGAATCTGAAGATTTGAAGCCGTGTGAAGGATGGATCAGAGGCTTCAACGGGGCGTCAACAGCTCCCATGGGATACATAGAATTGCCCGTGACCTTGGGGCAAGGAGAACGCAGAAGAGTGCGGATGCTTCAGTTCGTAGTATTGGACGTAGATTCACCTTATAATGCATTCTTGGGGAGGCCTGCCCTTGCTGAATTCAGAGTTTGTATCGCCCCTTGGTGTTTATTACTTAAGTTCCCAACCGAGGCTGGAACTGGAGTAATGAGAGGGGATCAAGTTTCCGGACGGGCCTGCTATATGGCCGAACTAAAGATGTTGATGAAAGGACTTAACATCGAGAGTAAAGATGCCTCGCCTCCCCCAAAGGGGGGCTCGGCGTAGCAATTAGAGAAATCGGCCCCAAAGGAATTGCTTAAAGGAACGCCTGAAGACCTGGATCTCAGAAAAGACGAGGAACCAGAGACTAAAAATGCAACTCCTAATGAAGCGACAGTGGAAGTTCCCATTGATGACGCTGATCCGACAAGAGTCTTGAAGATTGGGTCTCAATTGGATCCACGTCGGGCCAAAGAACTAACGGACTTTTTGAAGGCAAACTTGGACGTGTTTGCCTGGACCCACGCTGACATGTGTGGGATATCGCCATCCATCATAAGTCACAAATTAAATGTATACCCGAAGCATCCGCCTGTGAAGCAAAAGAGACGTATGCTGGGCCCAGAGAGGTCGGCTGCTCTCAAAGAGGAAGTGGAAAAGCTGAAGCAGAACGGATTTATTCGAGATTCGACATATCCCGACTGGATATCGAATCCTGTCTTAGTAAAGAAGCCGAATGGAAAGTGGCGGACTTGCATTGATTTTTCAGATTTGAACAAAGCTTGCCCAAAAGATAGTTTCCCACTTCCCAGGATTGACCAGCTTGTAGATTCGACAGCAGGTCATGAACTTCTCTCTTTCATGGATGCATACTCTGGGTACAACCAAATTCCTATGCACGTGCCAGACCAAGAACATACGAGCTTCATTACAAATTTGGGATTGTATTGTTATGTTGTAATGCCATTCGGATTGAAAAACGCTGGAGCCACTTATCAGCGCTTGGTGAACAGAATGTTTTATAATCAAATAGGAAAGACTATGGAAGTTTATGTGGATGATAAGCTTGTTAAATCGAAACAGTCATCCAGCCATACGCAAGACTTGGCGGAAATGTTTGGTATCCTGCGAAAATATCAGATGAAATTGAATCCTCTGAAATGCTCATTTGGAGTGGCATCGGGAAAGTTCCTAGGCTTCATTGTGAGCTCCCGAGGAATTGAAATCAACCCTAGCCAGATAGCAGCGATTAGAAATATTAAAGAGCCGAGGAGAATTAAAGACGTCCAAAGTCTTGCAGGGAAAGTAGCGGCGCTGAGTAGATTCATCTCCAAAGCCACAGACAAATGCGTTCCGTTTTTTGATCTAATTAAAAGGGGAAAGAAAAACTTTGAGTGGACTCCGGACTGTGTTGAGGCCTTTCGAAATTTATTGGAACTGCTAGAGAAACCGCCGATTTTGTCAAAGCCAGTGGATCACGAAGAATTGTTTGTTTACTTGGCAGTCTCGGCTCACGCCGTTAGCACAGCCCTGGTTCGAGAAGAAGACAAAGTACAAAGGCCAGTGTATTATGTAAGCAAGAAATTAGCAGCGGCAGAGCGCAACTATCCAAAGATTGAGAAGCTCGCTTACAGCCTCCTAATCGCATCCCGAAAACTTCATCACTATTTCCAAGCTCATCCAATAACCATATACACCGACCAGCCCTTGAGGCAGGTGCTGCAGAGACCCGAAGCATCGGGAAGGTTGATCAAATGGAATATAGAATTAAGTCAGTTTGATTTGAATTTTCAACCACGAAAGTCGATCAGGGGGCAAGCTCTGGCAGACTTTATTGCGGAGTTCACCATCCTAGAGGAGGAAGTAATCGATGACAGAGTGGTTAAGTCCGAGGATGAGTTAAAGATGGATCCGTGGAAACTATACACAGATGGAGCCAAGAACGACCGAAGGTCCGGAGCTGGAATCGTCTTAGTCACTCCCGAAGGACGGTCGTTATATTACGCCCTGCGATTAGAATTTTCGGCGACTAACAATGACTCTGAATATGAAGCCCTGATTGCCGGGCTGAAGCTTGCTAAGGACCTCGGAGTAAAAATGTTAGACATATTCTATGACTCTAAAATCGTTGTTTGCCAAGTGCGAGAGGAATTTGTGGCTCGGGGACCTCGACTCATCGCCTTCCTCAGGAAAGTGAGAGAGCTATTGAGTAGCTTGGAGCGGTACAACATAACACATATCCCAAGAGCTGAAAACCAGAAGGCGGATAGGCTGGCAAAGCTGGCTAGTTCCAACAATCCAGAAGAGACTGAAATAATTCCAATTGAAACGTTGGAATCGCCAAGCTTTGAGTCGATGGAAGTTGAGTTCGCTTTCGAAGTAGAACCGGAGAAGGAGTCGTGGATGACTCCAATTAAGAATTTCCTTAAGAATGGGACACTCCCATCAAAGAAGAGTGAGAAAAGGGTTGTAGTTCGCAAGGCTACTAGATATGTCATACAAGATGACACTCTTTATAGGCAAGGATTTTCTATGCCCCTGTTACGATGTATAGCACACGACGACATCAAGCGTGTACTAAGAGAAGTACACGAAGGTGAGTGTGGAGATCATACAGGAGGTCAGACTTTAGCAAAGAAGATATTGCGATACGGATACTTCTGGCCTACAATTAATAAAGATGCAGCTGATTATTCACGACGTTGCGATAAGTGCCAGAGATTCGCCAAAATCCCCAGAGCACCGTCGACCCAACTTAAATCAATGGTGAGTCCTTGGCCATTTGCCACATGGGGAATTGATATCATTGGAGTTCTACCGATTGCTAAAGGAGGAGCTAAATATGCAATAGTGGCCGTGGATTATTTTACGAAGTGGGTGGAAGCTGAGCCCTTGACCAAGATCACGGCAAGAAAGGTGATAAGTTTTATGGTCAGAAATATTATATGCCGATTCGGGATCCCAAGGACGATTATAACTGACAACGGAACCCAATTTGATAGTACTAAATTCAGAAATTTCTGCCAGAAGTATAAGATTGACAAGCGATATACTGCAGTTGCCTACCCGCAGTCGAACGGGCAAGTAGAGGCAATAAACAAAGTTATAAAATCCATCCTTAAGAAACGGTTAGAGCGTGCAAAAGCAAAATGGGTTGACGAATTGCCCCTAGCTTTGTGGGCATATCAAACAACATTTAAAACGACCACCGGTTTTCTCTCTCTCCTTTGGCTCAGAAGCTGTAATTCCAGTTGAACTGGAAGTTCCTTCCCACAGGGTGACATATTATGACCCGATGACGAATCGGGCGCTCTTACTTGAGTCTCTTGATGAAGTCGAAGAAAAAAGGGACGAAGTAGATTTGCGTGCGGCAAGACATCGACATCAGATGGCACGCTATTACGACAAAAAAGTTCGCCTCAGGACTTTTGAACCAGGAGATTTGGTGCTAAAGAGAGTCTTTCCATCCCTTCCTTACCTCGGTCCAAAGTGGGAAGGACCCTTTGTCATCCAACGGAAACTTGAAAAAGGAACCTTCAAGTTAACGACCGTAGATGGCGAAGAAGTCCCTCGAGCATGGAATGCCCAACACTTAATGCGATATTTGGATTAGAAATGTTGTACTCTTTGTTATTTTTCTTATGAACTCTGTAATAAGGCACGACTTGCCTTGGGAAAACCTGATGATATGAATAAAGAACTATAAAGTGGATGTAAGCTACGACTCAGCCGAACCACTATAAAAATATTGTGTGTCATTTACTTTTATGCATTACATATATACATTCATCGATTATTCTATTGTGATTATAGAATACAGGATGACTCAAAACCTGAAAAGGTTGAAGACAGTTTAGACGTAAGAAGAAGCACAACGACTATTTGTGCGACAAGACATAAAAGAATGAGAAAACGACATTCTTAACTCTAACTCTCCAGAGAGAGAGAGAGAGTATAAAAGCGTCTCCGACTGAGCGCTGAAAAAGAAATTCTTCCCTTAACTCTAACTCTCCAGAGAGAGAGAGAGTATAAAAGCGTCTCCGACTGAGTGCTGAAAAAGAAATTTTTCCCTAACTCTAACTCTCCAGACAGAGAGAGTATAAAAGAAATGCCAGAAAAACGACAGGCACTGACGAAACAGGAAATGCTATCCCGTCGGAAAATCGGGAGCATTCAGATTGCTTGATTAAGCATTAATAATTTATTAGAATTAACTGGGGGCATATATGTATACACATATTCCCTCGCTCCGTGACTTCATTTCGTAACTATAGCAAGACATGAATTTTTACATAAGTGCAGAAGTGCTGACAAACAGACATTGTAGAAAATGAGTCATTTTTTATTTACAAATGAATGAATTTGTACAGGAAAATAGCTAAAAAAGAAATTGCAGGAGCCACTCTTGTAGCAGCAATTATTGGTTCATTAAATGCTAAAACCATACAAGGCAATCCACTATTTAGATTTCGAATGAGCTTTGGACTTCTTGGCGGCTTTCTCCGCTTCCTTTGCTTCTTTCTCAGCCTCTGTCAAGATTCGTTTTGATTTCTTCTTTCCTGAAGATGTAGTGCTGGAGCCAGCAGACTTCTTCCTGGAGGGCGGAGCGCTGGAATCAAGAGAAGATTTTTTAGCGAGTTCCTCTGTAATAGATCTAGTTGAGAGCTTAACAACTAACCTTGATCCCGCGTCCACAACTGCGAGGGGCTTGAGGGCTTCGGGGTCTAGTTCTTCGGCTTTTAATTGCAAGCGTTTGTCTTGATCAGCTTTCATTGCAGCCAAGGTAACATCATCAGCATTTTTCGACTCCCCGACTATTGTAAATTCTGGTTCCTCTTCATGCCCCCCGTCACCGCCATCATCCTTTAAGGCTGCTATCATTTCTTCATCATGGGGAGTGGCGACCTTAGTTGGCTCACTTCCTTCTCCCAAGTCTATAGGAGCAGCCTTATCCTCCCCTCTTTTGGCCTTTTCTGCGGGCTTTACCCCGGCGGTGGCTCCCTGAGTCACATCTGTCTTTTCAGATGGCTCAACACCTACAGAATGAGAAGCAACAGTTATAAACTCAGGCAAAAACAATGTGTTTTTCATCGATTGCTCAATCACGTGGCGAAAGGTAGAAATAGCCTTGACAAATTGAGGAGAAAAGGTAGGGATACCTTCCGAAGACTTTTCGGCAGGGGTGACTACTACCTCTGATGCTGTTTCAGGAATAGGGGATAGCAGAGTTGTTCGGGCAATTCCCGGATTTTCAGTATCATACCCCTCTACTTCAGAAATCGCAGGGGCAGAAGAAGAGGAACCAACTTCGAGAACATTCTTCTGTTTAGACTTTCGTCTCTCTTCTTCCATGGCCTCAGCAATGAGGCGGCGCCCTTCGGCTAGGCGCTCCGGTTCATCATTTCTCAAGTATTTCTCCATTAGCTTATCTTCATCGATGGAATCGACCTTAAGTTCCTCTTTTTCCCACTCGACGATCTGATTCCATACTTGAACCAGAGTGGATGGATAATCCTCGATCCAAGAAATTTTTCGGCGACGGATGATATGTGCGAAGAATTCAATCATTAATTCGCCGAAACCCTGAATATCAGCCTCCGCCTCAGATAATTGTTTGCGGGCTTCCTCCGCAGATTTGATAGCACACTCAACATTGCCCTCAGCCAGGGCAGCTCTGTTCTCCACCTCCAATAGCTTTGAAGCCAAGTCAGCATTCTTCTTTTCTAGTTCTGCACTCCTCTTTGCTAACTCGGCATTTTTCCGTTCAAGCTCAGCATAAGCAAGGCGTGTCTTAGCAGCTTCTGACTTAGCCTCATCAGCTTGCTTTTTTAATTCAGAACGCTCTTGAGTGTGAGAATCAAGCAAGTCATGATAACATTTTTGCATGTCCTCAAATTGTTGCTTGAAGTTAGAAGCATCCCTTTGAGCGACAGCTAGCTGAGCTTGAGTGTCTTCCAAATCTTTTCCTAGAGCTTTTAAAGCCTTGGCATCCTCCTCCGCGGTCTTTTGCATTGAATCAGTATTCGTGATTAGAGTGTGGATAATTCTGGAAAGATTGCGTGAATATTTAAACATCTCAGTATACTGTTTTTCCACCGCATCTATCTTTGCTTTGGCCTCATCTGCCCACTTAGAAGAAATAGGTTCGAGGGCAGGTAAAAAAGTCAAAGTTTCGAAGTAGTGTTCGGGAAATTGCTCCTTCAAATATGCCCGCTTTATTGCAGTTTCCGCATCTAGTGGGGGAGGAGTGGGGATTGTCAATTCGGTGTCCCTTTGTGAGGAGGATTCGGTAGTTTCTTTGTCTGTCCTAGTTCGTTTAGTAGCAGGGACCTTGTGCTTACTTCGAGACCCGGTTTCTTTCGGAGGACTTCTCTCTCTACTGCGCTTTTCATGGGAAGAAGTGGAGTCTTTAGATTGTGGTCTGTCCTCTTCCCTTCGGCTTTGATAACCCTTGTATTTCTCTTGTTCCGGCCGAACTGGTGAGCGAGAACGTGAGGGTCGAGAACGATAGGGATCATAAGGCCTTCTCTCATCCCTGCCCCGATCATCACGACGATCATGCTCGACATCCTGGGGAGGATTGGACATGCTGCGGCGAAGCTTCCTGATATCGTAGTAGGATCGAGACATCGTACCTGCACAATAAGACAAACGAAATTTAGAATTAATGGATTCACGGAGAAAGAGGTGCAATGAATGCTAATGCTGTTGTATAAAGTGTGTCCTAAGTGGTGTGTTTCCCCCCAACCAACCCGAGTCTGAAGCTAGACTAGAACGGGCAGGCTCTTTAGCCTTAGCAGGAGTGGTCTCTTCAGAAGAGGTGAAGACTAAAGGATCCTTCCTGAAATCCTCTGAAGTGTATATAGTTTCAGGTAAGGGGAGATCCCCCAAACCCTGAAATATTTGCTCATCAGTACTAGGGACATCCCCCTCGGAAGCATTAAGTGGCGACTCTTGGGAGGATGTTGACTTTTCCAGAGAAGTAGCCTCCTCGGGGGCAGTATATCCTTCACGATGCCTTTCGGCCAGGTTAGCCAATTCGTCATCTTGTGTAGAAGATGGAGAAGGTGAAGTTTGAAGAGGCACTGTAGGAATTCCCGAGCCTTCTCCTGTCTCTGGGACTACCTCCACTGGAGGAATGTATACGTAGGGGGCCGTCCCATGACCGATGCTACGAAAAACGGATAACAGCCCATGGAAGTGAAGATATTCGTCCTTAAGGACTTCATCGATGGTCAAGAATTTTTGATCGCCATTAAGAAGTTGGTGCATCCGGTCAAAGAACACCTAATCTGATATTTGTTTTGGATTGTCAACTGCAAACAAAGAGGAAAACAAGTTAAGGTGATGATTCAAGTGTATAGAGCCCGGATTTAGAAAATCAGTGCTTTACTTGATTTTGTCCACCTCCTGGCGCATCCAGGCTGTCGCTTCACGTAGAACCATTCTAGTCTGGAATCTCCAGCTTTACTGCTGAATGGTGCTGAGATTATCTTCCTTTTTGGAACTGACTCAAAATAGCAGAAAGATGGAGTCTCTCGAGTCCGATGCTTGAAGTTATAGAAGAAGTGAACATCATCGAACGTGAGCTCTATGCCTAAGATCTCACGGTATGCTATGTACAAAGTGTGCAAGTAGGCATAAGAATTGGGATGCAGTTGCATGGGGGCAATCCGCATTTGTCTTAAAAAGTCAACGATGAAGGGAGAGAATGGAGGAATAGCGCCGACCATACACATCAACCGAGTGACCGCCATATATCCTTCTGGAGGGTTGTGGGGACGGTTAGAGCTTGAAGGCACTAGAGTGTCCCTTTTCATTATCCCGTACTTTAAGCAAATTCGGATAAGTCGATCGTTGTCGATTGTTGATTCAACGGAATCTGGAGGTGATTCCAATATAACGGCCGATTCAAATTCATCGGGGGCTCGATCGTCACCAATCCCTCCTTCCTCCTCAAAACCCAGAGAAACTTCATTCTCTGAAGACACCTCGTTGCTTTCTCGATTTCCAACCCCGTAGTCTGGACCCTCATTGTCCCATTCTGTATCTGACGGAGAAGATATGTCCTCGAGAGTGATTTTGTTAGAGGTTTCCGGGGCTTCTTTCCTCTCAGCTAGTCTGGAAGAGCGTCTGGGTCTCATGGTCATAGAACTATTGAAGAAGCAATAGCACGAATTAGAGTAAATTAGCCCGTACCCCCCTGTGCATGTGTGTGAACTAAAATGTGTGCAGTGAATGTGAGAAATGCAAAGTAAAGATGCAACAATGTAAGGCGAAACTTTGAAGAGAAAGTGATGGTCAGAGTAGTTCTTAATGTTCATTTATGTCCGCAAGGCACTATCCTAACTGTTCATGAAGTTGGAAGTAATATCTAGCATTGTTTTAAATAGTTGGACAAAATTTTGTGCTTTAGATTGAGTGGTTCTCGGTTCGGTTCGGGCAGGCATCATAGGATCGGACTGAAGAAAAGTTGTGCACTGGATGAAAGGTTATGTTCAACCGGATCGGCTCGGAGACATGTAATAGGAACAGATCGGATGAGTTTGAATACCGACGCCCCCTATTTATCTGTTTTCACCCTCCGATCCGATCCGATAGGCTATCCCTTGTTTTCCATTTCCACTCTTCCGACCCGAACCGGAAAGATAAAATTTTGCTCTCCTCCTCCATCCTCCATGTTTTCTCGCCCGAACCGATTTCTCATGTCTTTCATCTTCTTCTTCTTCCTCAATCACCTCCGAACCCAATCCCATATCAACAGCTCCAATTAGGAGCAAGCGTACGCCTTCTTCAACCTATCAACGCCTCGAGGTGGTAGCAGAGATATCAGCGACGGCGGTAGAGGAGGGGATGGCCGTGTCATTGAGATTGAACCGTAAATATGCTCAAATCATTCATATTAAACCGCAAATTACAACTGAAATCAGTTAAAGAGAAGCTTAATTGAAGTTATGACCTACCGATACAATTGATTTAAGGATGCGAAAAGGAGTTTTGATTTTCTTTTTGGGAAGTTAGGGTTTTCGTTTTTCCTTTGGAGTAATTCCTGGAAGAAAAGCGAAAATAAAAGAAGAAGAAGAAAGAAAGAAGGAGATGGGGGCAGAGGATCTATACAGGAGGGAGGTGGCTACTCGTATTCCCCTCCTATTTTTCCTCTCGGTCCGGGGTACGAGCCCAACAGCCCACACCTTCTGGCCCATTGACGCAGTACAAAGCAAAACAGGAAGAAGAGGCACCCAGGTCGCACTCCGAACCGAAGTAGGATTCACGTGTTGACTTGGCATCTGAATCAAATAGAATTCAAATGAAAAATAAAAGAAGAGTATACCTGAGAGAAACACTGTATGTCGAGAAGAACTTCTGGATTTGACTCAAAAACAAAGAAAGTTGTTCGCAAATTCTACGACCTATATATAAGCAACAAAAGACATGATTTTATGAAGCAATGCATCTCTACAAACGAACAGAAGTGACTTTCTGACTATTCAGATTCAAGAACCAATATTCGGGCAACATCAAAGCACACTCCGTCTCCAACAGAAGCATCCTTTGAGGGGGCAAAATGTTAGCCCACTTTGTGAACTGGGCAACACAAAGTCAAGATAAGAAATATTGAAGAACTTGAAAAACTCTGAAGCGGGTCGGATCGGTGCAGGATAGCGGTTCGGATAGGGTAAAGTCTGCTGTTCGGATCGGTGAACTATTACTCTTGGAATTAAAGAAGCACAGCTATTCGGGTCGGAGGGGAATCTACTTCCAGTCGGATCGGAAAGCCACCCAATTGCTACAGAGATAGGTCGGAGCGGAGCGGAGCAGAATAAAGAGAAGAGAGAATTGTTTCCAAGTCAATCCGGGTCGGATCGGATATCCCGATCCGAACCCCTTGTACATGTCCCTCCGACCCGAACCCATTTTCCATATCATTCCCCTGCATAAGCGCCTGGATATCCGGATCGGCTATGACCAGTTCCTGCCCATAACGTCCATTATTCTGATGCGTTGTCAACATAGAAATCCATCCGAACCCGATGCTGATGGGATGGGTGACACGTGGCTCCGATCCGGATCGGGCTCTGAGCAAATTCACACCTATAAATACCCCGTCTGGACACAAAGAAAAGGATCTTTTTTCTGGCACTTGGAGAGTTCAACCACCTTCATAACCCGAATTCCAGCAATCCCGGAGAATCCAAATCTTCTTTCATTATTTTTTTTCTATAATTGAGTGATTATAAGTGAGTTGTGAGAGGAATCAAGTGAATATTTCATTGTACTTGCAACTAAATCAGTAAATATAGTGAGAGACAAGTGGACGTAGGCATTTCTTCGCCGAACCACTATAAATCCTGTGTGTTCATTTTTATTTTTATCTTATTTCATTTTCTTTTAATCAATTTGGGTGTTAGAACCACTTTTTGGTCTAACACATATGTTGAAGTCTATGTGGGATATCAGACAATCTATTAAAACTTACCGCTATACATCAGTTCTCCAACTTATTATGTGCTGAACAATGGAATCCCAAAAGGATTTATGACTTGGACAGGGTAATGACCAAGACCTAGTGCAAAAATAATATTTCACTTTAATTTTACATGACAAGGTGTACAGGGAAATGTAGTAATTTTTTACTATTCAGACAATAACTCCATACATATAAAGTGGCAATAGTTACAATCAGTTATCACATGCAAGCTTGCTATACTTTTCATTTTCGTGCATGCATGTTAATGAAGCCTTGAGGGATACATGCTACCTTCATGGAATGCATCAACAAATTTAACATTTTATAAATTTTACACTAGGAGTAGGACTTTCATCAAGTCCATAATAATGGTAATAATAATTTATAGTACTTGTTTATAACTGTGGCTCCCTCTTCATTAAATATCACACTTCAAACATAGGAAAACCAATTTATCAAATGTACATTTTTCGATAAAAACCAAAGCAAAGCAATAAGGTATCAGTTCTTATTTTGAGCTAAAGGTCTGAGTAGATCCATGAGACACTAGATATAGCTAGTGAGCAGGCAAGTACTATTTGACTATTGAGATCAACTTATTGGCAGCATGCTATGGTGGATGTAAACATAAATTCTAGTGGGTCCAATGTGTAATACTATTTTTTAATATTAATCAGAGTTCCATGTGGAGAGGGACCTGTGGTACATTTATGTAACTCATATGGATAACAGCTCCAAAAGAAAATGTTTGAATACATGAAGCATTTATACCAAATGTACAGTTATAATCGATTGAATAATGCTTTCCATCTTAAATAGACGAAATAGATGAAATATGATTATCTCAACAAGTATACCCAGCAATTTTATTTATTTAACTTGCCACTACCCAGCAAAGTTAAATTCCTGTACACTATATCCAACAGCTAGTTTACACAGGGATGTTAGGCGTGAATGCAATAAACACTCATCTCCACCACATAAGGAAAGATCTGACTACATTTGAAGACACCGGATCCAAACTACAAGGTCTCTACAGTCTTTACTTCCTCTCAATCTTTTCTTTTTAGCTAAACTTGTTTTATATATGGGCGTTGTATAGGGATGGATATTACACACAAAATGCAAGTTTCCCCAATATTTTTTACTAAGAAATGTACACATAACTAATATACTCAGGTTGATTGTCTTATTCTATTAAGACATATCAATTTGCTAGCATGCTCATTTCAAGTCAAAGGTTTCGTGTATTACGAAGGTGATTGGATTTGTCTCCAGCCCCAAAGGAATCAACTTTAACTTTGCAAACACACAAATTTATTATGTATATCAGACAAATCTCCAGCTTATGACAGTCTTAACAATCAAGCCTTGACAATCCACAAAAAAATTGGTACAAGAGACAACAACCGTATAACAAATCATACTGAACTAGTGGTTATATTTGGTGCCTACAAAGAAAGAACAGAGTAGAACAAATCGAACAAATCGAACAAAATTTACCTGAAGCGACTGATGTGATGAATTCGAGTTGAACGCCAGCACAAATGGATCCCAAAAATTGAATTCGAGTTGCTCTGTGACCCCCAAAAACCGATTAGAGAAGAGCGGATTGAAGTCTTCTACTTTCCGCCAGATTCTTCGATTTAGATTCGATTTTTTTTCTCCCTCGTTCGGATTTGAGAATTACTGATTTTGGCGGCCGTTCTAGCAAAAGCGTTCGCCAGAAGATGGAGAAATGGAAAATAGGGTATAAGGATGTAAGTTTACGTTTTTACCCCAACAAATCAGCCTTGCCAACACGAATAAGTGTTGGCAATAAAAAAATTGAAATAATGTATTTTTGGTAACACTTTTTGAACATTGCAACGCTTATTTTGGTTATTACACGGCAACAGAAATAAGTGTTGACAACTGAAAAAAAAGGGTTACCAAATGACCATTATGGTGTAGTGACTGATGCTCGTGATTGGAGTAGCTACCTTGAAGGAGCTGAAGTAGTAGCCGTCCGGACGTATTGTTGATTGTGCGGATGTGCGAGGAATTTGGTGCCTCCGGTTTCGTTCAAACCCAGAACGAACTTGTAAATGGACTGTGTGTCTGACATTGGATTTTGTTCTGTGCTGATTGATCTCTGTTAAATATATATCTGTTTGGCAGCGGAGAATTTATTCTCTTGCTTAACGTCCTTCTCTGAGACGTACGAGCTCAGAGGTTATATATTGATAGGAATCAGTCGCATGGAGTGGATTGCCTGTGTGGCACGCCTAAGTGGCATATGATCAAGGCTTCTATTGCAAAGAAAAGTCTTGTGGTTGATGATCAAAGCATGGTCTGTGTGACATAGCTTTATGTACAACGTGGATTCGCGAGCCTCACACCTCGGTATGAGTCAAAAACGGGATAGTGACTGCAGGGAGAGCACGACGATTCTTTCTAGCTATGGTGGTGTCAGTGACCTACTAGCCCTAATATTTATATCTACTTTTCACCTGTGTGGTTGTTGGAATGCGAGGCGCCTCGATTATAGGTCTGTAAGGACTGGGAAACGTGTGTTCAGGAATAACTAATCCTCAAAAGTAAGAGAGGACCGGCCCTGAAGATCCAGGTTTTGCTGTGTGCCGTCCTGAGGCATTTGCTAGAGTGTCTCGAACGGAGAGGAGCTTGCCCCTTGCCTCGACTCATGATGGAATCCAATTTCCGATACGAAATTGCGGATGTAATTGTATTACTAGTATGGAGACATAGTGGTATGGGTCATTTATGCCGTCTATGATTGATATTTATGATTGAAATCGCTTTTGAAACATATATGCACTAGTAATAATATCAGACACTTTTGTTTTATACGTATGAAGCATTTTTGGCCATTATAAGGTAAAACTCTATCCTCCGGCTTGGGTTGCATTATGTGATGTGACCTGTGTCTTATAATGGCTTCATTTTTATAAAAAGCATTGCAATGATTTAATCATTTACTTTATTTCATGCACTAGCACTCATTGGAGTAAACTCGTTCCGCGAAAGTGGCGTGGTCCTTTGATTTGCCTTACTATTGTTGTTAAATAAGTTAAAGTAGATTTCTCATACCAGTCCCATGACTGACTCGTAGTTTGTTTCACCTTGCAAACTCGGGTGCCCTCATTTTCACACGGGCAACCTAGTTACAGGTAGTTGACATATTTTGGCTTGGCACCGCAGTAGAGGTGCACTTTTGGATGCATGGCGAGGCTTGACTACATTGTGATGATTGTGACTTTTCCGCCATTATTGTATATGTATTATGATTCCGCCACAGGCGATGTAGACTGATGTTTAGTTTGTGTGTTCTCTATGTATGATTCCGTCACAGGCGATGTAGACTGATTATGTACTGTTATGCACTGAGTAGTATCCTGCACTGTGCTCTCTGATGTGGTGATATATATATGATTCCGCTGTCATATGTGTGTAAATTATTCTATTTCTCGTTTATGCTATTATCTGTGATCTGCTAATGATGATGATAAATGTGTTATATTCCAATGATTATCCTTAACACCGTGTCACGGGGTTTTGGGGTCGTCTCATTGCGGGTAAAGAAGTGTGTGTACTCCCCGCATGCTTAATGGATGGATACGAGTTCAGGCCTCACCCCTTTCCGACTCAGCCGAAGGAGCCGAAAGGATCCCGAGGGAGTGGGAAGACGAAGAGGAAGAAGAAGGACGAGCTGCCCGAAACTGAATATGAGAAAAAGAAAGATAGCTCATCCAAGTGATTGTCACAAATAAGTTCTTGGTTTTGTAGGATGATAGAATACATGAGTACGACCCTCACTTTCGGAGCCATGGTTTTGATGTACGTCATGTCGTTAGAAAGATAAATGTATTTTAACCTATGAATGAAAGTTGGCATATTTTTACTTACATCACACATCGTTCTAAGTGTCCAAGCTTTCTTTACAATTTCGAACACTATACTCATGTATATTAACTTTTCATTACACTTAGATGTGAGTTTGTTGGAGGGATCTTGAGACTTTGGAAATTCGAAGTTGAACCGGGAAAACACAAGAATTTCTAGCAAGTACGAATACAAATTTTAGTTTCGCGTCTTGGGAACTTTGCCAAAATTTCCTTATTTTTCAGGAGTTGGAAGTCAAGCTATTTTCTTTCATCATAGCTCGAATTAGCAATCTTGGATCGTCACGCGACGTCACGCGATTGGACTCAGATTAAAATTAAATGTAATGCAACCGATTGGCATGACACTCGAGAAGCGAATTCGCTTGAACTTATCAATCGGATATGCACATAAGTTGTGGATATACAGTTGATTCATCAATTCCAGGATTCGAATCTTAATCCAATCATGTAGTAATCACGATTCGATCCAATTATTGCATCTGTGGCCAATGATGGTTATTGTTTTAGTTATAAACTGAAGGTTGTCATCACGTTTCAAAATGTTTGTTTGTTGGAGTCATGGCCTTGAGGGAAGTCGAAAGTGAATTTTGTGGTGCCGAGACTTTGATTTTGGACCATATTCTTGGTGTAGTGGGTTTGATCCTGAAAGATCGCTCCGCCTGTCGCGGAAAAGATGATAATAGTGAAGATGCAGGAACTGGTTGAGGGTTAATGTCTCTGGGATTACTTTCTGTTGCACCCTCAGTTATGCTTCCCAACATGCCCTTAGTTGACTGGGAGGTGGCTGGAGCTCAGATGGAGGCTAAAGGCCATGATGATGATGAAGAGGAGGTATTCATTGGAAAAGAGGGTTGCTTTTTACTCTCGTTTCGTCTCCGATGAGGGAGACAAAGTTGGGAGTGGTTTTCAAACCGATTTCTCTGACGATGACCTCGGTGACCACTATGTTGATGGAGACAGTTGTAGGAACAAGTGGAGGACCGGTGCCACCCCGGGTCCGCTTTCGGATGTGCCTTCGGTTGTGCTTCCCGACGTGCCCCCAGCTAACTGGGAGGTGGCCAGAGCTCAGGTGAAGGCAAAAGGCCAAGACGACAACAAAGAGAAGGTATTCGTTGGAGAAGAGCATTTGTTTTTTTCCTTATTTCGTCTCCAACGAGGGAGATAAAGTTGAAAATGGTTCGCAAACCAGCTTTTTTCGCGAAGGCCTTGGAGACCGCTATGACAACGGAAGGCCTTAGAGACCACTCTGACAACGGAAGTGACTATGGAACTGGTGGATGACATGTACCCCCAGGCCTGCTTTATGTTGCGTCCTCGGTTGTACTTCTGGACGTGTCCCCAACTGATTGGGAGGTGGCCGAAGCTCAGGTGGAGGTGGAAGGATAAAACGGCCGTGAAGAGGAGGTATTCTTTATAGAAAAGGGTTTATTTTTTATTCCTAGTTTGTCTTCGACAAGGGAGACAATGTTGGGAGTGGTTCACAAACCGGCTTTTTCGACAACAACCTCGATAATCGCTACCTCAAGGGAGTTGCACGTTTTAAGTGCTCAAGCACTTTTACATGTTCCATAGGTTGTACTCATGTAATATAACTCAGCTTTGCACTTAGATTTGGGTTGGTCAAAATTTCACTCTAAAGAAACTCGGGTCGTGCAGAGTTCAAGTGAAATGGCGCCAATAGACCGACTCGCGAGTACGCCTAAGCATAGATAGGTCATGCTATGTTTATTGGACTTAAGGTTCTTGCTCCTGATCTCAGTGGTAAGTATGGTTGAGCTTGTTTGATTGCGTTTGTGGTAGCGGTACTCCGACGATTCACAGACGAATCTCGAAGGTTGAGGCTAATGTTTAGGCATCTCTTAAAAGGATTACAACTATGTCGATTCTCTCACAACTTAATCAACTTTCCAAAACTAAAGCATACAGTTAAACTACCTCTAGAAATAAATACAACTAAGTTCATACAAGGTGTAACTCGAGCAAGATGAGACGTATGGTGTGGCGTCGCTTCTTGAGCCACGTTTTTTGGTGTAGTCTTGCCGAGTCGAAAGGATGATCCTAGGAAATCTAGTTGTTAGGTAAGGTCTCGTTTGGTTGAAATTCTTGATTAGCGTTCAGTGGCTCGCCAATCTCCCTTGAGGGACCTTGTCTATACTTCTCTATCTTCCCCTTGCAGACGAGCTTTTCGATGTTGTCCATCAGGTGGTGGCATTGGTTTGTGTCGTGATCGTGGATGTTATGGAAATAATGATATTTTCTGGATTCCTAATCCTTGTCCGACAGTTCTCAAGAATTTGAATTCTTCTAGTGCAAAAACATTGCTAATCTCGAGATAAATGTTCTCGAGGGAGTTGTTGAGTGGAGTGTAGTTTCCAAAAGACAAAAGTCCGGGTTGCTTCCTCTTCTTATTGCGCTTACCTCTATTGTTTCCAACTTAAGCAGGTTTATTTGGAGCATTGGGATTGGAGTCGTTAAGCTTTGGATTTCATCTCGAAGTAGATTATCGTAACTAGGAGCTCGATTCCTATGCGCTTCTTCTTGGTGTAGGAAATAGTTAGCTTTCTCGTAGAAGATTTCCAAAGTCTCGGGTTGTTTTTGGTCGATCCACGCTCCAAATTCAGAATCAGGAATAACGCCCTCGGCAAGTTGTGCTAGGATAGTACAGGGTACAGGTCTTCTATCTCTGCCAACGATTGTTAATTTTTTCGAGACGTCTTTTCAAAGTTTCCTCGATGCCTTGGTAGATGTGAATATCAAATTGTTTGATCAAATTCTTGGTAAGAGTCGAGTGAACCATAAAAGAGGCATGCATTCTAGAAATACGAGGTAGCACTTGCACTTCATGGTGTCTGTGGCGTGAGAGAAGTCCATGCGTGATTAAGTATCGAGGGTCTATCTTCCCCAAGTATGCCCAATCTATGACATATTGAAGTGTTTGGGCCATTTGGCATTGAGCACATCTTCAATGAAGGAGGTACCTCTTGCACTGGTTTCCCAATCATAGGTGACATGACCTCGAGATTCTTTCATGGTACTGCAAATCAGATTAGCGAAAATGGGATTTCGGATCTCCGCTGGATTCCGGTGGTCTTGATCCAACGCGGGAGTATGTCACTTTAGAATCTTCTCTGATGAATGTTGTCCTCATTTAGAGAATCTTTGACCTTGATTCTTTGATCTTGCGGAGGTTGTTAGGTGAGAACTTTGGCCTGGTTTTCCGTCTCAGGCGTGGATGTCAAGTTATGGATTGTGGCGAGTCGATTTGGCCTATTAAGGGGTCGAGGACCGGTCCTTTGGTCAGGACTTATCCTAAACCAAGAACTGCCGGGATTACGCGTTCGTTCTCTGATGGCGATTGCGGTACCGCAACGTTTACTTATATGATGTTTGCTTCTGTTACGGTGGAGAGGAACAGGGATGAAGCTATGGGAGACATAGTTTGGAGGAGGTTGAGCGCTCTTACCGGCTTGAAGGCATAAGACATCTCATTCAGCATAATCTTCAAGTCGTTGCGTGAAATCGAGGTTGCTCTTAAGTCGAGACTTCTTTGTTTTCCCTCAGTTTTTTCATGACTTTGACAAATTGAGTCAGAGTAACTAGAGACTTAGTATTGAAGGAAGTAGAAATTTCCAACTCAGTCGAAACTCCGATGGGTTGAGGTTGAGGAGGGTTTTCCAGGTCAGGATCAACCATTTTTGATGCCAGAAAGTAACACACACCCAAATAGAGATTATGAAGAGAAATAAATGAAGAAATATAAATGAAAATGAGCAAAATAGCAAACACACAAATTTATAGTGGTTTGGCGTTAACGGGGCTACGACCACCTTATAATCTCTTTAATGACTGGAGAAAATTGATTACAATGGTGGAAATTTTCTCAAACTCGAATATAATGAAGTAATAAAGTGTATAAAAAGATAGAAAATGCCAAGAGTCCTTTTTTCATAACTTTGGAGAGCTATTTATAGGCTAGGTACGAGCTCGGTTTGACATGCTATGTGTAGGTCGATCCGACTATATAGGAGGGTGGTGGAGCAGGTCTTCAGCTTGTTTGATAACTCGGTTCGGTTCGACATTGAACAGGTGGCGTTCGAACCGACATTTCAGAAGATGGTGGAAGCCTTCTTTTCGTAGCTGGAACGGTTCTTCAGGAAGAATATCTGGTTGGTTTGACATGTTTGGATCGACAATGTCAAACTGAAAGAGTCTTCGAAGCTGGTCTCCTATCGAGCCGAGACAATGTCAAACCGACTATAGCTCCATGGTACAATTATTTAAGTCGAATCTTCATTGATCTAGAGTGAGTTTGCCTTGCTTGATCTCTTTGAAATGTGGTGGACATTCTTTAAACATTTAGATTTTCCTATATCGGTGGCCTTGACGACCTTGCCAAAAGGCAGGTCAAAAACCATAGAAGATTCAACCATGATTGTCTTTCCTTTGAGCACTGTTATCAGATAAACTTAGTAGGTAAGCCTAAGGAGACCTAAGTAGCACTTACAAGTTTCGGTTGAAGACGGTAGGAAAGACAGAGTCTTTCGGCTCTCAATGAAAGCACTACAATGTTGATGGGGAAAAGTTTGCATAACACCCAAAGAGTTCCAAGATAATGAAAATACACTTCCAAAATGGAAAATATGTGGGAAAGTAAATAACGCAGTGTTTATAGTGGTTCGGTTCATGAGAATCCACGTCTACTTTGAAGGCTTTGCTCTTTTATTAAGTTCTCTTGTCAAGTTTACAATAGTGGGCGCAATAGTTCTACATAACTACAAAGGACATGGACGAAACAATTTCATACTATGTCCAAAATGGAGATGGAGCTCTTCTTCCCGAAATGCTTATGCAGCCCAAAATGGTCCGAGTGTCTAAGAAATAACTTATTTCTTATTCCCAGAGTGGAGTGTTCTTGAGAGATCTTAGGAAGCTTATCCTCTTTCTATAGTGTTTAAAGAGCATGGAGCCAACTCCTTTTCCACTGCAGGTTGGAAGGTATTTATAGGAGAGCCGGAGGAAGTGAAGCAGATATGTGTAGGTGGGATGTATGACCCACGCCCAGAATTCATACTCCGGGATCGGTACCGACCTGGGTACTTAGCTTTTTGGGTAAAACACTTCGGAGCTGCTGAACTTTGCTGCTTTGGTTTGCCAACTTCGTATCCTATGTGTTCTTCAGAGTTTCATATCCAAGAAGTACACTTGTCTTGCTAAATTTGTCTCTTATGGATGTTTCACAATTTCATATCCAGGAGTGCACGATGACTTTGTATCTGGGAGTTAATGCAGCAATGCTGAAGTTGGAATGATGGTGAATACCGATCCTGAAGTGTTAGGCAAACTTGAGCATCTTTGTTGAGCTAAGACGACTATTATTGTACGATTTCCATCTGGGCTTGAATCTCGAGTGTTTGGACAACGCTTCTGGGCTGTTTACCTATGCGATGAGATGAGTTGTGCGGGCCTGGATTGCTCCTGATAGATGGGACAAACAACCGGTTAACATTTTACAAAAATATTTTATTTTTGTTTCTAAGTATTATTATTATGTGTTTCATTGTTAATTTTGTTTGATTTCATATCATTTCTTTTTGTTCTTTTGTCTATGTAATTTATAGAGTATTTTTCTTCTTTTCTACAGATTACAATTTTGTGCTTCATTGTTAAACTATCCTTTTTTCCTTTCAAAAGTCAATATCTATATTTTTCTAAATGTGCTCCTTTTAACTCTTTACCGAATCACCTAACCGGTCTAATTTATTATTGTTTTGATATCTATAGACACTAGTGTATACGACAACAATATAAATTCTGGTCGTTCATCATGCAAATAACACAATGATGCCTATTATATAATCAGTGGAAATATTATGTCAAATTCGGGCAAGTGCTTAGCTGGATGCGTATAAACAATGCGTGTGCTAGCTTGGATATTCTGTCCAAACACATACTATTACTAGTGTGTAACCCGTGCGTTGCACACGATAATGTAATAAAATATAGATTTAAAAAATTTAATGTTAAAATTGGAAATTTATTATACAACACATGATAAAATCGACAAATTAAGTGTAACACACATTGTTGTAATTGTTTGTACATGGTATGTGTAATGTAACATATATTTTTTATCTAACTTGTTTCAAATATATATGATAAATTTGAAAATATGTCAGTATGCTGACATAAGAGTAAATAATATGAATAGATTGAGAAGGATTTTGTAATAGAATTGTAGAGGTTTTAATGTAGAGTTATTTAAAGTTAAAAATATAATTTTTTGACATCTATGATAAATTTATTTTTTATGCACATAAACGATTATAGTTAATTTACAAATTAACTTTGTTATTATTGTTTATATACAAAAATATACGCATGTCATCTATATATTTATAAAAATAAACATAATTTTTTCGTTGTTGTTTTTATTAGTGCGTGTATGTATACATATATGGCTGGTATATAGATTATTGAAATACTTTAAATTTGAGATTTCATAAGCAGTTTAAATACATAGATCTAAGCATGAAATATTAGAAAACAGTCGATAAAGTTGTACATAACTATGGAATTGTCGAAATATTGATATTTAAAGTTAAAAAGAGAATTAAAAAATGTAGATATGTTAATTTGTTAAATGAATAGTATATTAGTTTTGTTAATATCATTTATGTAAAATATTTATGATATCAGGATTACATATCGTTATATTTGAATGGAAATTCTATTTAACAGCTTTTCTTAATATTATTGTGACATACAAATTGAAACTATCACATTTACGGATTTATTAGATGCAATAAGGAATATTTATTAATTAAATTTATTCTTAATAAAGTAAAACTAAGATTACATGGTTAAATAAAAATATATTGATGTAAATGTACCAAATTATGTGACATTAAGGTGGGCTTTTTATAAGCAATCCTATAAATTTCAGAATGTAAGCATTTTTAGTTAAGATAAGAATTTTACAACATAATGCATCAATATATCAATATAGATGAATCATCAGTTAAATTTGCAATTATTGCTTACGTATGTAATTATGTTATGTAACTAATGTATTTGTATATTCAACTGAATATTATATCTTTTTTGTTAATATGAATACTGTGCAAATATTGAAACTTTTATACTTTTATGATTTATTTGACACATCAACAACTAATAGTTTACTAAGGTTAATTGTAGTTTTAAGATTATTGATTAACTCTAATATGTGTATTCAAATACAAAATATTAGAAGTGAACTGAGGTAGTTTGATAAGAGGTTATATGAAATTTAAAATTAAGTTTTTTGCTATAAAAAAACATAACTTTTAATGCATGACAAATTTATTGATAATTATTCCGATATTTTATTGATATTATATTTTGTTTTATTTCAAAAATTAAATTTGCACTTAGTCTCACATTTCTATAACCAACTTTTTTGAATTTTCTTTGCTAAAGCGGTTTTTCTTTTGTAAACGTGAAAATTTTCTGTTTCTACTACAACTATATAGTTTGGTTAGAATATGTTTCTTAAACGTGTTTTTAAGAAAGAAAATCTGTGTATCTTAAAATTTAAAGAGTGTATTTTATAAAAGTTCCCTATTGTTTATGTTATGCTGCATATCATATGACTTGTATGTTTTAGTCTAATTAAAATGACATTTATCATATTTTACTGATGTATTAAAATGACATTTATGCATATGGTTGAAATTTTCATATTGTCATTAGTGATAGAACTAAAAAATATCACATAATTACATTTATATTATTATTTTAAACTTAACACTAAATAATTAATTTATATATATGAACTAAAATGAAAATCATAGGAGAAAGTGCGGTGGGTTTTATAGATAAGTGTAGTAATTTTAAATGTATGTGTTTTAATTAAACATAGAATTTTAATGCAGTGCAATATAAATATATTTTATCATTTTAAATACAAGTATAAGTTAAATTATAAAGCGAATAAAAAATTAAACTTGTAATTATTGTTTTATGTGATCACATCGTAATTGAAAAAAAAAATTAATCATTTTTATAACTTCAATAGTCGTATGCATATTGAACTATGATTCTTTAAATTCTATCAGAAATATTCATAAATATATTAGCTAACAAACTTAGGTAAATAGTTTAAATTTGATGGTAACTTCTCTATAAACCTTTAGCACTCGCTAAAGAACAAAATAACTTGGTGCTAGTTTATGGATTTCAAATTTTAATTTACATTAATATTATAATAAAAATTTGTAAGGTTAAAATTGATTTAATAATTTTTACAGAGGCTTTCTCAAAGTTGGTGATCTCAACGACAATAGTTTGTAAGTAATATGTAAAACTAAAATACAGTTGTAGTCATCAATTTTTTCCCGCATGTCCCGAGCTTGAGGATAACATCTGTAACATGTATACATGGTGTAGTTAAAAAAGTTACATAAGGGTTTTGTTATGTTAATTATAATCCTACTTTAGTAATAAATGTTAAAAACAAATTCATAACTATATAATATAAAATTAACTTGGTGACGTAGTTTCTAAAACCGTTGGTTAGAAATCGTGAAGAAAAAAAAATAAAGAACGTGGTGTTAACTGTAGCTTATAACCATTCATGGTATAACCTCTGGAAATGAGTAGGTGGACTTAATGTGGCACCAATGGTCTAAAAATTGTGCATTGCGGATTTTTAGTAATTGCTATCGCTAATTAGTTTAACATTTTTATTTTATAAGTTTATCTTTTGTGAACATAGTGATATTGTTGCATTGGAGTTTAGTTATGTCACATTTTTGGTTGTTAGTTTAACTATATAATATATAACATGAAACACAAAGTAAAAAACTAATATATAATAGGTGCAACAATAGGAGAAAACATATAATGGCTAGTAGATATATCATTTATCTAAGAGAAACACCATATGTTTAAATATTGTAATATGCCAAATGTAAAATAGTATTTTATTTGAAATATAGAAATTCTTGTTTGGATGGACTGGAATTTTGGGTAACCAATGGTATATCTATGGAAAATGATAATAAATGGTGAGAGTAGATGGAAAAGAACAAAAATATACATATGTACATTTGCTAATCAATTGTTTAATGTGCTAAGAAATTCAGATAGCTTTGGTAACAATACCCAGTAAATTTAAAAATATTTACTTGTGACAAATAATTAATTTTCAAACCGAACATACTAAATATAGGTATGCGTATGCATTTAGGCAAATCTATGGTAATAATTAATTTAAAAGTCGATTTTTGGTAGTAGGTTGTTGCTCCCATATAGTACATTAATAAATTAATTATATCTTTCCTCTTTTTTTTAAACATTAGAAATAAATGATATATTTGAGCATAAAGTATAACATATTATTATGCTTTATTTCAATTTTCAACCGGCGTATTATTCATAGTATGACCACTAATTTTAGTTTAAGGTTAAAAAAAGAAATTTTGATAACATATTTGAAATTGGAGGAAAAAAACCTAGCAATTAGTTTACAGTATGTATAGACACAAATTAATGTAATCGTGTCCAAAAAGGTAATTTGGAATTTTAAGTTCAAATTTGAAAAGAAATCCGACTGTCGTTATTAGTAGAGCAAGTATCTAATGTGTACATGATTCTTATTGACCAATTTTGGTATAAAGTTATAATCCAAAGAACAATCATTAATATCAAATGTTGATCTTGTTAATTTTTTGATGAGATTAATTTCCAATAATGATCAAACATATATGACTATTTGAGGGTGCTAAGTAATTTTCTACTAACATATTATATTTTTCTAACTTATCCTGTACATGCAAACTAATAACCAAGGTTTGTAACATACGTTGTATTTTGGAGGAAAAAATTGACTTATTCTGATAGTCGAGTTGATGTTACAATTTATCAAAGAGAATTTCATTAAAATAAACACTTTACAATAATCACAATTTTGGATTTTGTTGCTTATTCAAATGTATAAATTCATAGTCATTTCAATGCTGAGTTGCAAGATAGATAATCATGCCAAAGAATTGAGCAATAAATTGCAGAACCTAATTTAAGAATATATGAAAATCAATTAAGATAAAATTATACCAAATAAGCGAGCAAATTAGTGGCTAAACTGACAGAATCTGATTTAGGAATCTACAAAAAAATAACTATGATTAAAAAGAAATCAAAGCTAAGATCATTCTTCTAATAAAACGTATGTAAATCTCTGTAAATAAGTTGATTGATTACACAACTAAATTTCCATAACAATTACTTATTTAAACATGATTTTTAAAAGCTTAGATACTATAAAATAATCGAGGCGAACTATAAGTTTTGTAATACTTTTAGCTTATAAATACAGTTATCAGCAATAGCAATTTTCAGACATAATGAATATCGTTTCCAAAAATAAAAATTGAAGTCCGGCTGCAGTTATCAGTATGGCGGAACATTGATTTTTTGTTTTGACATGTATATGATTTTTATTCACCAATTTCTCTATAAATTTATAATTGCAAAGAACACCTTCAATGTCAAATATTGATTTGTAATTGCAGAAACTGATTTACTTGACTAAATTATAAGCAAAGCTGAAAAGATTTTCCTCCAATAAAGCGAATGTAAATGTTTATGACAAAATCTGTATAAAAATTTAACTTGACTAAATTTCCATAAGAATTTTTTATTTAAACACTAACTTTGAAAACTCAACTAACTAAAAAGTCATCAAAGCAAATTCTAGGTTTCCAGATTTTTTTTTTTGGCTCATGTGTACATGTATACATGTAATATCAACCCTCAAACATAATGAATATATTTTTAGAAATAAATAAAGGAAAATCAAACTGTAGTCTTTATATTTATAAATATTTTGGTAACTTATGAAGCCCGCATCGATAGCACGGAAGCGGTTATCTTTTGGTCTATTTACATTCCCAGTTAACATAAAATAACAAACAACTCTAAAGAAGAAACCAAGCTTAGATCCACATCAACAAAGCCCATAACAACTTAGCTTAACATCAACACCTAAATCTAGAAAGCCCAGCCCATAACGGTCAATAATCTCCGGTTATCAGAATAATATGCAACATGCAAAATTCGTAGGGATAACATTCAAATTTTCTAGTCAAAGGTATGAAACGTTAGCATAAAAAAACCGTGAGGAGGTAAAATTGGAATTTCAACAATAGAGAAGGAACAAAGGAAACCCTAGACAATTCACCGCCTTTCCATTCTCATCGTAACTTCAACCGAAAATAATGTCTGCTGCCCTCAAATCCCTAAAATCAGCAGGAATTAATGGCGAACGTTCATTGTAAATGGCAATCGCTGCGCAAATCAACTCAATTTCTGAACGATAAAGGTTTTATCTGATGATTTTATCTTAGATTCTCACAGCAAAACCCATTTTTCAATCTAGTATAAAGTTGTGTATTATGCATATATATTGAACTATCTAAAGCTAGAATTTGATATCAGTGATTGCAGTCAAAACAATTCAGTGATGTCGAATCAGTGAAAGTAATTAAAAACGCAAAAACTTTTCTCATTTCATTGTCTCCTTTCATTCTTCGTGCCTGAAACAGGTGAAAGAAGGCGGAGCACCTCGATTTGCATGATGACATGAGTTGAAATTTTGAAGGTGAGAACAAATTTCAAACTCTGTCTTTGAGATTAATCAATTATTTATTTGTTATACTTCGTTTCCTTTCATTTACTTGATAATCAAGTTAAATTCACATTTTTGCTGTAATAAAACTCATGTTGTGGTTGAATCTGAAAGGCAAAGAAGATTACAGTTTCTATTTTCTGGTTCGAATTGATTTTTGACATCCTGCTTGTATTCTGAGTTTTGTTAAATTTCTGTATTTAGGGGAAATTTAATGTTTTGCGGGCAAAAGAAGATAGTGAACAAACAGGTAATTTGTTAGATTCAGATTTGAGTTCAGTTTTATATGTAGAAGGAATTTGTGTAATTTTTTTTATTTGTTAGCTGATCGCTGAGGTATTTCACTATATTTGACGTATGATTTTATAACAAATATGAACCCTTTTCTTTTTTATAAAGTCTTGATAAGATGGTTCCGATTTTACAATTTATTAGAGAGTTCCTAAAGTCTTCAGTCCATCGTTTGCTGTATTCATTCTATTGTAACAGTTACAATCATTCACATAATCAATCTTACAGGTTACAATTTTACAAATAGTTAGCTGGTCTGAATGTATTTGACATGGCAATCATAACCTAATTTGCAGCTAAATAATATTCTTTCTTATTTACTGAACTAAATAGTCTTATTTTAATTTACAGACTGCTTCATTTTAGAGGATTATTGATGATGTAAGTAAATATTGCACTTTGTTTATTATTAAATGTATATGATGTACTGTTAGCAACTAATAACAATTATTATGTTTTTTTTTTCCGAGGTACGTCTCCAAAAATAATCAAATTAGCAAATCAGCTCTAAAAACATAAAATCTGTCGATTGAAGGTAATATCATCTGTCTTCTTATTAGATTTCCAAATTAATGTCTACTTTGAATATTGAATTAATTTTCGTTGTATAAGTAATTACTTAAGTACTACTATAAATTTGTACTTTGTTATCGTAGTTTGTGGTAGACATTCTAAGAGATAAAATTTTGCGCATTTCCCTTCTTGTTTATGATATTTGTCTCTGCCATTTCTGTTAGCAATCAACAATTCAGTAGGCAACAAATTTTTTTGTTCTTCTGTTCTTTTTTTGTTGAATTTGTTCATTTGTATGTTATTGTCTTTGACCACCATAAAATTTGAAATTTTGGTTAAACTTGATTTATTTTTATTTTATCTTAAATGTTCATAACATCTCCATTAGTTGAAGACTTAAAATTTAAAGCTAACTGAGAATGACAGTCAAATTGAGATTCTATTGAGGCTTCTTTAGTATATTTACACATCCAACATCTGATTAAATCCGCATGTCGCATTGTTATACCATGTATAATTTTTTATTATATTTTAGATGGGACTATCCACACGGTAATGATTTTTCTTTGGAGATTATTATGAAGGCTATTAAAAAGTACAATGAGCAAGTATAATATTTTTTTTTGTTTTGATACTTAATAATTCTTCTCTATAAATTAATATGTTAGACACATCAATTCGGTAGTTATTATGTAAAATTGCTATTAGTGTATTTAAAACTTTGTTTCTCTTTATTGCTACATTGTTTAATTAAGTCATGAATATCCCCCTTTAGTGATTCAGACTATTTATTGTCTTTCCACAGGACTTCTTGATAAATGAGAAACTTTTCTTAGTTTTATAATATTTATGTACCAAAGAATAATATATTTGCATTGGTTTGCATTAATTGATTATGTGTCATTATTGATTGTGAATCAGCTTAATTCTGTGTGGTTAGATTAGCTATTTTGTAAGGCAAAAATATTTCACATGCAACTTCACCATTAAACAAAAAGTAATACTCTATGATGTAGTTAATACTGGATTTTGTTTATTTTATTTTATATAATGTAGAAATTTATATTTTGTTTTTTGTTTCAGTAATAAAATTTTAATTTCATCAGTTTGAGATAACGTAGATAATTTGTCACCAATTATTCCCTGATTTTATTGCCTTTGATTTCAATCTTGTATGCGAAGTCAATAAGATTTAACTTCATTGTACCGGCAACTGCTAATTGCTTTATTGTGATTCGAGAGGTTAGATAAGTGGGCTTTGAAATAATGAAGTGGCACAGCCTAGAATTGCATGCAGTCCACATCAACACTTCTGCAAAAGCTATCTAACCACGATATGGGTCCAGCCAAAATGATTTAGTGAGTACGCAAAATTTTGGAGTATATGATTTTAGTTATCTATTTTAGACAATGTATTATTATTATTATGATAAATTAGTAATTTCAATAGTATCAAATTTTTTCAGATTGCAGTATTGGTCAAAAACACAAGATGTTCGCAACAATTGGGTGAAAAGATGCTTTTTTGAGGAAAAATATTGGAAAAACAGGTCTGAATGTATTTGACATGGCAACTGAAACCCAGTTTGCAGTCAATTAATGTTCATTTATATTTAGTGAACTAAGTGATCTTACTTTAATTTCCAGGCCAAATTCATTTTGGAAGATAATCGTTGATGTAAGTAAATATTGCATTTGCATTTGATTTACCGTTAGCAGCTATTAACTTTTTTTTTCGAGGTACATCTAAAAAAAAATTCAGATTTGCAAATCAGCTTTAAAAGCATAAAATCTGTCCATTGAAGGTAATATCTTCTGTCTTCTTATAAGATTTTCACATTAATGCCTACTTTTCATTTTCAGTTTGTTCAAGTAATAATTTTAGATGATATCTCTGCTTTACTACCATTCAAAATGTTAGTTAAGTAATAAATTTATCTTAAATACTGTATAATTATTTGTTGCTTTGTTTTATTCTTTTCTTTTTAAATGAGCAGACTTTGTTTATGTGTGTTAATCACTTTTACTACCTTTAGATGAATTTTTCTTGTGCGTAAATTTCTTATCTTGCGACATTGTATAAATATTTAATATATTTTAAATGAGCAGACTTTGTTTATGTGTGTTAATCACTTTTACTACCTTTAGATGAATTTTTCTTGTGCGTAAATTTCTTATCTTGCGACATTGTATAAATATTTAATATATTATAAATGATTTCCATTTTTGCTTTCAAGGTTTAACTTATGTTGTATTCATGTATTTATGATATACTGAAATACGTAATGTAGATTGAATAAATACGTTTGAAATAAAAAAAAATGTTGAACACGTCAAAGTTAACCAAAAAAGAAATGTCTTGAGGTAAAAGAAATATTTTGTTCTTAAGAGAATCCAATTAATTAAACAAACAGAAAAACTATTTTGTCTACAACTTACAATTTCAATATCAAGTTATGAACATGATGGCCCCCTGTAGAATTTATGGCTTTGATACTGTACTCGTTGATGTACCCATTTGGTTGTAGCAAGGAGTATAAAGATGAGCCATACTCCAGTAAACCTCTAATGTTGTTAACCTGTTCAAATAAACATTCTGAATATGGAAATTAAATTATAACGAATAATCGTTTTATCAAAGTAAAAATTTTGTTAGAACAGAAGTGAAAATCTATGCATTACCTTTAAGGTTGTTGAAAATTTCTTTGTAGACAATATTTTGCGTGTAGTCCTTTCTTTCTCCATCTTCATTTTTTATTAAAATCTTCAACCCCTTTTGTGTTGTCGTGCGAGAAACGGCAACATATAATTGTCCTTGAGTGAATATAGGACGTGATAAATAAACTCCAACATTTTCTAATGTTTGACCTTGACTTTTGTTGATTGTCATTGCAAAACATATTTTTATTGGAAACTGACGACGCCTAAGAATAAAAGGCCATTTTGTGTCCGCTGAAGACATCACTATTCGTGGAATTAAAACCTTAGTTCCCATATTATTTCCAGTTATTATTTCTGCCTCTATTACTTTGGCTGCAAGCTGTGTTACAATCAATCTTGTTCCATTGCAAAGGCCTAAATTTTGATTTAAATTACGAAGAAGCATTATTGGAACCCCAACCTTTAGACAAATTTCGTGGTTTGGTATTGATGTTAGCTTTAGAGTATTAAGGAATTCCACAGGATACAATAGATTTTGTTCTTTAATTCCTTCGGACATAGGGCTGATTGAGTCTGCACTTAGATAGGTGCACATTTCACCAGGCATTTTGTCAGTAATAAATGAATTCACTTCGTCCACACAGTCATTAGTCGGTGCTAATATACAACGATTTTTTAAGTAGTCTTGTTCGTTAAGCCTTTCCCCAAAATCTCGATAAATGCAATCAACAATCTTTTGTATAGGATTATCATCCCATTCAATCAAATTTTCTTTAGGAATTTTCACCCATGTTGGCTCCTCATTATCATACATCGCCACACACGGAAGCAATCCATCTCCCACATCTAAAATCCACTTGCTAAAATTTGCAATATGAATCATCTCCTCGTTACTTATGCCTTCACTTGCAAGGCACATGTTATGTGTAAGAGTAAAAATTTTACATTTGCTCCATAAACGTGATCGGTTTATCGATGATCCAACAATTGTCTCTCTTCCCCCTTTATCAACTACCGGTAGTATTTGTCTAAAATCGCCACCAAGTATGACAGTTTTTCCACCAAAAATTTCACTGTCATTTCCACGTTCTTCCATTACATCTCGCAAAGTTCTTTCTACTGCTTCTAATGCATTTCTGTGTGCCATTGGTGCTTCATCCCAAATAATTAAATCAGTTTTTCTAATTAATTCGCCCAGTGAAGATTGTTTTGCAATATCACAAATAGAATCCTCATCTAAATTTATTGGAATTTTGAAACGTGAATGTGCAGTTCTACCACCCGGTAGTAATAGTGCTGCAATACCTGATGTTGCAACTGCCAATACAATTTTACCTTCTGAACGAACTTTTGATATTATTGTTTTCCACAAAAAGGTTTTCCCAGTACCTCCATTGCCATGAACAAAATAAAATCCACCAAAATTTTCATCAACTGCACGTATAACTTCATCAAATATTTCCTTTTGTTGAAGATTTAAGGAACATGACATATTTACATAATCTTCATATAGTGCATCCTGATTGTACATTTGTTCCTCTGTTATTAATCTGTTTTGAAATCTTTCAAGAAACACCAAATCAGGAAAAGGGATCATAGGATACTCTTTTAGAGATCTGTTGCTCTTATTCATGATTTTTTCAATTTCAAGAAGTGTGAAATTTTGCAATTGACATCGTGTTAAGGTTAGCATATTGTCTTGAAGAACTCTTCTTTGCATCCATAGGATATCATCTGATAATAACTCCTAATGATTGTTCCAAAGCTCAAGAGGATTTGAAATTTCACAAAAAAATAGTAAGGTAACAAACATTTCCCGTAGGGATTTTGCGGAGGACCATCTTCCAGCTTCCACAATAACCTCGTTCCATTCATTGTCATCTTCCAACAAACCTCGTGCCATACAGGCATTTTTAAAGTCATTGAAAATTACCCCATTAAAAGTTCGTATGTCTTCATAATTTGTAGGTCCTTTTACTATGTTTAACAACAAACGCAAATAGAATCTTTCCCCAGAAGTTGGATGTGCATAATAAATTCTTCCAATTGTATTGCCTTTTTGTCTCCTTTTCCATTTTTTATATTTTTTATCCCATACCCATTTTGTTGGAAAATCAACATATGTGAGGTTTCTTGCATCTTCGTTCAATCTATTTGTTTCTAACCACTCTGTAAATATTGACTTCTTAACATTTGGTCGATTTGCAATTTCTTCCAAGTCATCTGTATCACGAAATATAATAGGCTGTTCATCAGGTAAATGAAATGACAATCGTTGCACTACAGGTTTACGATATTGAATATCAAATTCAAATATACGCCAAGTAGATTCAGAGGCTGAAATATATCAACAATCAAGGTATGTTTTAATTTCATCCACTTCTCGAACATTTCGTCCACCATCTTCGCAATTTTCTTCAATCACAACTGTAGCTCGATCGTTTCCCTTATTGATATATTTGAACAAATACTTTACAGATCTTGTTCGGTTGCATATTTCCACATTTATATGTGCTTGAAATTTTACAATTAAATCTGTGTTGTGTGGAATTACCCACCTATTATCAAACTTCATGCCCATGGCTGCTACATGCCTATCATTTACTCTTCTTCTGTAGACGGGGAATCCATTATCATCAAATGTTGTTTCAGAACAATTTTCTTTAGGGTAATGTTTTGAGAATCTACCTTTGAGCATGCAAGAATTTTGTGGATTAGCCGCACCACATGGTCCATGCATCATAAACTGTGAGACAGACTGGTATGCTAGCGGATCTACTTCGTTATCTGGTATTTCAGCCGTGATTATCTTATCAACATCTGAAGTCGTTTTAGGCTTATCATTAGAATGTAGGAACAATAATATATGAGCATGTGGTAGTCCTCTTTTCTGAAATTCGATTGTGTACACCGCTGTAAAGACATGCAAATATAGAACCAAAATTAAATAATTGAAAGATAATGTTATAAGATCTAATTTTGCCAAAAAACTGAAATTAAATTCTGTATTTATATATAATTATGCTATTGCTAGATGATTATAAATGAACAAAGCATTCATCATTCACTAATGTACGTATCATGGTCAATTTGTTTGTATACACGATTTTCAAACCCTTTCTACATTTATTTTCTTCTATCCTAACAATTTTTACGAATAGTGTAAGGGGTTATTATAATGGCAATGCATTTATAATTTTACAGCTTATCCTTGGGTGAGAAAAGGGGGAGAAGCATCAGGGGTTCCCTTAAATCAGATTTCTCAAATATACATCAATTTGTCAAGTACAACCGCTTAAGCAGTTTTCTCTGCAGGTATGGAAGTACACTTTTGAAATGTTCAAACTGTTTTTTTAAGTGTAATTGATATGTAATGATTGTTGGTCACCTGTACATAGTGAATGATCAGTGAGACCATAATATATATTTGAATGATCACCTGTACATAGTGTGATCAGTGAGACCATAATACATGCATAATTAATGTTTATTCATACCATGATGTGTGTGTACATATATATATATATATATACACATATGTTTATACTAAAAATTGTTTTATACTTTCATTGATTATTTATAGTATAAAGGCTGTTTATGCTATGACTGTTTTATGCGTTGATGTATATATGTATATAAATGAAATTGTTAGATTTGGTAAAAATATTACATATATTATATAATGGTTTTTTATACAACCTGTGTTACATAGTGACTGTTTTATACTATTATATATATGAATGAAACTGTTTTATAAAGGCCTTATGTATGAATTAACAGTATAAAACAATCATACCATGAAACTGTTTTGTACTGTGACTAATCATTAACAACATAAATATTTATGTTTGAATACTCTTTTAAACATGATTGGTCAAATCTAAATATTTTGCATAGGACCAATCAGGACTGTTTCAGAACATTTGGTAAAACAGTTATACATTTCATAAAGGCCTTATGTTCGATCGAACATATTCATTTGGTGTATATTTTGTAAAAAAGTTTCATTTAGTAAAACAGTTATACGTCAAATCTAAATATTTTGTATAGGACCAATTCTGAAACAGTTAAAAATCAAATTCTGAAACAGTTATATATCAATTCTAAAACAGTTATATGACAGTTTATTTCTAATTTGAATATGATCGTTAAATAGCCATTATGCTAAAATTAAATTGAATAGTTTCGAAATCTGAATTGAATATGACAGTTATATATCAAATTGATTTATAACTGTTCGAATTAATGTATAAAACATTTATAAGACAGTTGATATATAACAATTCTGAAACTGTTATATGAAGGACAATCAAATTCTGAAACAGTTGTATATCAATTCTGAAACAGTTATACAGAGTATAAAACAGTTTTATACAAAATATTTAGATTTGATGTATGATGGTTTAAATATTTTGCACTGGAATTATATGAATGTAATAACGGTTATATATGTGTGGAACATTTGGTGTATATTCACAAGTTAATTTCATTTGGTAAAACATTTATGCGTCAATTCTAAAATAGCATAGGTATTTAATGTTATGCAATAACGGTTTTATACAAAATATCTAGTTTTAACAAAATATTTTGATCAAGCATATTTCATGTTGGATAAATGACCAGTCATGACTGTTTCAGAACATGTGGTAAAATAGTTTTATGCAGAACTGGATGGCGTAATTAGCGAACTAATGGATGTATAGGTTTGTCCTATGCATCGATCGATGCAATGACTGTTTTAGAACATTTGATAAATCGCCAAAATATTTAGATTTGTCCTATGCATTCATTGCCAGTTGAAAATTTTAATATCAAATAGCGAAATTGTATACAATTGTTATTATAAATGTGGTTAATTATGGTTCTGAAATACATTTCAAAATTGCTTATAAAAACATGAAAATTTGTAAATTTCAGACACAAACATGCCCAGTAATGTATGCAGGCATATGGAATGAATCTCCCACATAGTTAACAGGGTAATCAATCGAAGGGTGAAGGTCTTTGCATTTAATTTCTTATTCTCTTTTATCATTAAAAAAAATCGGCTCAGCATGAAATCTTATTTCTATGTATTCAAAGCATTTTTAAATTGAACATACTAATCATATGTCTTAAATGTCTATCCATTTAATTTAATTGAAGTCAATTAATTATTATTATTTGGACAATTATTTTGTAATGAAGAATATAAAAATATTAATTACCTGCATGAACAGATCCAAAATGTTTCCCTCCTCGTAAATCCTCCATTAGCTGATTGAGTTTGATTTTGAAAACTCTAGCTACAATATCTGGTGTATCTTGTACAGTTTGCCCCGGTATAAGAGATACAAATTTTTTGATCTCTACCCAATTAGGATTGCATGTGAAAGTAATGAATAAATCAGGTTGACCTACTGCTCTACAAATTGCAATAGCATCTTGATAATTTTGTATCATATATCGTGGACCACCGGTAAATGAGGAAGGTAAGACCATTCTTTTTCCAATTGAGGCAGCACTCGTATCACCTGCTGTTACAGCGTCTTGGAGACCTTTATATAGTTCAGATCTAATGGTAGACTGATTATTGCGTACCCATCTTAGTCTGTCTTCTTCTATGCATGTATAGGCATCTACTAAGAATTGCTGAAATAATCGACCACCTCGAAGCAATGTTTGACCTTCATTTGCTCTTTGCTGGATGCGAAATGCATAATACTCCCTCATAGTAAGCATTTTCTCATCATTTTGATCACTTTCATTTGTTATTTCTTCATCGCTTATGAATCTATATGGAATATTCAATCTAAAACCATCTTCACCGTAAGGAAATAATATAGGATATTGCATTGCCATAAAACTTGGATGCTTTTCAGTTATTCTTCTTAATAGTCCACTTTTTTCTTCTATTACGACGTCCCTGCATGCATCAGTTTGAAAACAATCACCTACTATTAATGCCGCTATCTCAGAAGATGTCGGCATATTATACATTCTGCCATCTGTTTGTCGTGATTTAATCAACCTTAGTCTTACGGGTTGAAAATTTGTTCCCTTAAATCGGTCTCTTGCCATCCTGAATGCTTTAGTTAGTTCATTGCATCGATCGAACATATTCATTAGTTCGCTAATTACACCTTCATCCAGTTCTGCAGCAGTGTTCGTTCCTACTACGTTCATTCTATTTGACAATTCATTTTCTGTGTCGTAAATATAAAATTGTGCAAATTTTGGTTGGTTGTCTACTGGGAGAAGTGAACCAATTTTGTGATGGTTTTGGCCATTTATCCGAAAGACGTACGGACCACGACCATTGTTTATGGTGTTGTCAACGTTACCTCCCATTGAGGTGAATGCAAACATAGAGTTGTATAACCTTATTTTTTCTCTAAATTTTGATGCTCTTGCCCCACCATTATAGTCTAATAAGTGTTTTAGAAAAAGGGGACAGTCTTTCAAGATAGGAAGTTCAACTTTTCCTAACCGACAACATAGGGTAAATTCTGGATTAGACGTAATTTTCGATTTTGCATTCCTTTCTTCATACCATAGCATGGCGTTGCAGTTTGAACATGTATGTTTCGGTTCACCAAAGTCCCATATGTCAAACATTTTCCCTGCAAAATGCTTATAAGTTATAAATTAAACTACAAAATGTATGATGTACATAACTAAATTATTCTTTTAAATTCTTCACGTACTTGTAACTGTGTCATGGATTGATGATAATTCCATCATATGAGTTTGTTGACTTGGATCATTTTGTGCAGCGAATGAATGATTCAACACAGGAATTTGAGATGGTTGTTGCATATTTGTGCCACTGCTTTCAACTGATAATAAAGAAGTTATGTTATAAAGGATACGGCGTCTTTCGTTTGTTGTAAAGGATACGGCGTCTTTCTTTCCGCCTTTGCTTTTGGGCTGCAACGGAAATTGGTGTTAAATGTCAAATGTTTCATTAAATGAAATTCATTTTAGCAATTACACAGATATATTAATTATTTTACCTGCTTTTCTAGTGGTAAAATGTAGTTCAATGGCGTCAAAATTTGAAGTAGAGCAAGATTCAATCGAATTCTTCGGTCCTTTGGATCATTCAGTAATAAGGTTAGTACTGCAATAAATGATTATCATATTCGTTTTACTGTTTTTACGGTATAAATAACATTTACCTTTTGTTTTTGTAACAATTGCTGGTGTTTCAATTGTCTGATCAGAATAGGTAGTTTGCATGCCTTCATCTATACTTTCAGCTGGTGAAATAATATTGTTTGTTTCTATAGCTGAAGCAACAATCGGACCTAATTTTGAAACTTTCATGATCAGGTTCATTAAATAAGAAATATTTTACACTATCAAGTTGATATATGTATTGAATTTAAAGCATCTCTTACGATGATGAAATATTTGTTTTCCCTTCCGTTTGTTTTAAAGGATACGACGTCTTTCTTGCCGCCTTTGCTTTTGAGCTGCAATGGACATTTGTATCAAAGGTCAGTGTTTCAACAAATGTAATACATTTTAGCAATTACGCTGTTAGATTAATTATTTTACCTGCTTTTCTAGTGGAAAAATCTAGTTCAATGGCATCGAAATTTAAAGTTGAGCAAGATCTAATCAAAATCTTTGGTCCTTTGAATCGTTCACGGGTATGGTTTTGATATCTCTGTTCATTGTCTTCCTTATTTCCTTCTTTATTCTTGTTTGAATTTTTGCCTCACTTCCTTGCTACTTGGTTTTTGCCTCCTTCTACAGATTTAACCATTTATCTGTATTGATGATATTGTATGAGATAGAAGTATAAAAAACTATAGGTACAATTATATATGTATGGAAATAATTTACATTTACATAATGCAAAGTAAGACTGATCAAGTTACAATCGAAATCCAAAGATAATAGAGAATTCCTCTTTCAACAATAATGCTTCAACTATGCTTTAATATTAAATATGCTTCTATCTGTTTACCTCTTCTGTTGCTCCAAAGCTACCAGTGAGAAATATGTTACCAACTCGTATTCTCACTTTTTTGTTGGGTAATCCACACTATTTAGTTCAGTTGCTATTTCACATGTAAGACCAAGCACTATATTTCACCATTTTATTCTTCATATGATTGAAAATCCTGTTATAGATATCCTAAGAAATGCCTAGTATACCCAAATTTTACTGTTATATTCAAATAAATTATATACACACCTTCGCTAGTAGATCCCTTCAATCAGTAGTAGTACATAGGCTGGAGAAATATGATCTGAGATTTTGAAAGGAAAAAAAATGATATTTTGTTTGTATTCCTGTAGAAAAAAAAAATTGGGGTTTTGCAAGGGAAAAAAAAATATGTTTTGCCTATATTTCTATAGCAAAAGAAATATTGTTTGAGGTTTTGAAAAGGGAAAAAATATTTTTTGTTTATAGTTCTGTAGGAAAATCAAAGTAATATCATTTGATATTAATCTTGAAATATACTTGCATCCCTTTAATCAGTTGTAGTGCGTGGACAACATGAATTAATAAATTTTTGAAACGAAGAAAAAAAAAGATTTTTTGTGTATATTTCTATACAAAAAATTTATTTATTTTTAAAAAGAGAAGTAATCAACATAGGGAGACTAAGTAAAAAAAAATTGACAGTAAAAATAGGATATTTAAAATCTTGGTTCATGGAATTAAGTAATTAAAATATTTTAGTTACTTCAATTATTCATAAAATGGGTAATTAAGATATTTAAAATCTTGGTCCATGGAATTAAGTAATTAAGATATTTTAGTTACTTCAATAGAAAAAAGATTTTTTGTGTTTAATTCTATACAAAAAATATAAAAAAAGAGAAGTAATCAACATAGGGAGACTAAGTAAAAAAAATTGAAAGTAAAAATAGGATATTTAAAATCTTGGTCCATGGAATTAAGTAATTAAGATATTTTAATTACTTCAATTATTCATAGAATGGGTAATAAAACAAAATCTGTTTGTACACCCTGTTATTTTTTGTATTAATTTATAATACGATTTTTAATACAAAATCTATCAGCAAAACAAACCATTGATTCTAAACCCAAACTTTCTTTATGGATTCAGGAGTGTTCTGAGGGACTCTAGTTTGGATAGAGTTTGAATAGTGGGTGTCGCATATAATCAGGCTGTTGAAAAGTGAAAAAAGATCCCGGGTATGTGTGTGTGGAAGAGAGGGGGGGTAAGCTTGTGCCTATCTTGTACTATTCCTCTTAATAATTGTTGTCATGTACTTGTTTTTAGTGTGAAATCCTTAATGGGTTGCTAATTACTGTGTTGGATAGTTTTAACTCTATTGATATAATGTATGTTTCCAACCGTCTCAATTTAGTAATATTGTGTGCTCAAAATGGCTAAAACTACATTAAGATTTTAATAAAATTTAGTTGGGGGTTTTGAAATCACTCATGGCATCCGTCATACGCCATAAATTAGAGCATTGGAAGAACCAATAATCCACTTTATTTTGTTTTCCTTAGATTTGTTTGAAATCTAGAGAACAAACCAAGTTCTTTCCTAAAGCTTATGTCCACTCATGTAAATCATGGCGACTCTTGCTATAACCAAGATACTGTCCTTTAATATTTCGAGCCTACAACAAATATAATAAAGGATATGAGCCAGTCAAGTAGTAGACTCATATCCACATGTTCTAAGGTTGTGAGCAGAACGGTTTTATTTGAAATGAAATAAAAATCATGGCCTGTTCTTTCTTCTACTGCTTTATTCAATAATCATCAAATACTTATACAAAGGAGACCTTATAAATTTTATTACGTATATTACAATTACCTTTTTAGCCATCTCATGATTTTCCTCTAGAGCGGATCATATTGTACATCAAACGTTCATGCTGCTGGAAAATTGAATATTATTTTTTAAGAAACACTTAAATTTTTAGACCACAGTACTGTAAAATTCAATAAACCTTTCCTATTAGCTATGTAGCGTGCTAACTTTAAACTACTACACTCTCAAAGGATCACGACAGGCAAGTGTGAGCTTGGGGGTTTTCATATGTATGCAATATTCAGGAATACATAAAAGCATGGGTATTCACATATCAAAAGTAAATCGTAATTATCTCCTGTTTACTTTTTTTTTGGATTTTACCTCTTTATAAGTTGCAGTATTTCCAAGGCAACCATTAAAAATAGCAACATTGTACTAATAGATTCTGCTTGTGCATTTATGGCATTATGTCAAAATAAAAAGTTTCTATAGCATATCAACTACAAATACTGTTGTTTGAGGAGGGAGTATACCAATATGATCTTTTACCCTTCAAAACAAATGGAATACTTGCCAGCTATGGCACTTTCCATGCTTGAATGCCTGGATTTCCTTGGTATATTGTTCTTAATATCTACATGCCTTAGGAATTGATAATGATTAGTGTACATTGATTAGTATGATTATTTCATAATTGGTAATTTATGTAGCTTGTATTACTTGTATGTAATAGTCAACGACATTAAACTCACTCCAGAAAATAGACAGTAAGAGCAATAATTGTCTTATTCATTGTTCGGTTACTCCAATGCAGGTAAGGTCTGCAACGCTTGATACATGGCTTCCGGAGCAGGTTGTGTTTATTCAAAGTTAATTAGGAGATTAAAGCTATTCTTAATTCTGTATTTGTTTGTGCATATGTCGTGAACAAATGGATTGCTGTTCATGCAATGTTAGATATCCGTGGAAATCTTGCTAACATCCAAAGTTTTTTGGCTCATCCTGCGTTTGATTTGTGTAACCCAAATAAGGTAATTTTGGTTTCAATATAAAGCAGTACATAATTTTTTCTAAGAATAATAGCGATACTTTAAGCAGAATAATAATTTTAATGTTTGGTTTCTAGAGTAGTCTAAAACATCATATTATTTTTCACTTGTCACTTATCACTTTAAGCAGAACAATCTCTTGTCAAATTCATATGTGCTTTTGTTTTCTTTCCTTTTTTACTTCAGAAAATATTTCATCTAGTATAATCATAAGTCACAAAGGAAAAAATAGCACATGCAAGCACCTGCGATGAATTATGATATTTTGGGTACGATGCGGGTTGGAAGAGAAAAATAATGGCAAAAAGATTATAAATAATATAATAAAACTTACAAATAGAACTACCAGTTTGTTATTGAATAAATAAAATGCCTTGAAATAAATCCTAAAGTACGAAACAAAATATTAGTTCCAAAAAACATAAAAACAAATCTAAAACAAATTCATGATTTTATTCTACGCCTCTGCAATTTCTTTTTCCCATAGTTGTATCCTCATCGATGTTCTCTTCTTCGATTGCTCTTTTCAAATTGTGTATCTCAGACATAGTTACCTGCAAAATTTCAAAAGTGTCATTTCATTATCAGTAATTTGAGACATCATCTTATTCAGAATCTTGTTTTACCTTTTTGTTCTCTTTTGCGGTGCTAAAAGTTTTTTGATCAATAGTAACTCTTTGAATTTTATTTGCAGTTAACTTCCTCTTTTCCCAATTGTTTATGCAGTATTCTGTCTTTTTAATTTGGAAGATTATTTTTGTTCCAACCAAGCCATTGAACATAGAAGCAATCGTTTCCTTTCCGTTTTCCTGTTTTTTCACAATTGTAATTCAACTTTAGATGGAATTTTAAAAATACTTTTTGTAACGAAATAATGATATACGGAGCTTAACCTTTGATTCTAGGTCAGTTAACTCTTTCACTGTATGTTTTATTAAATGTTCAGCTTCATTCTCAAATGCAACCAAATCGACTAATCCAGAATCATCACCAATTAGCATATTGAGTTTGTACCTAAAAGAAAGTATATAAGTGAATTATATGTCAAATTCTGAAAAAAAAATGCGGAGTTTAAATAGTTTTTTTACCGTAGAATTGGGCGTTTAGTTCCAGCTTCACATTTGCTGCAGTAAAATACTTCATCTATCTCATCCACCATCTTCCTACATTTTGGGCAAGACAAATAACTCCAGCCATATCGATCATAAATTTGTTGTATAGTGGCATGGCAAGTAAACTTGGTTCCCTAAAAAAAAGAAAAATAAGTAATTATATTCATGGGCTTGCTTAGTCAAAACAAAATTTGGATTTCGATGATAATTCATACCATGTTGTCTGAATTTTTCATTTCACTCAGAAGTTCTTCCAAAGTTTTTTTCTCCACAATTGCCTCTGCAATATTATCTTTTTTGTTGATAATTTGTATTGTCGAATCATTTGAAGCAACCTCTTCTCTGAGATGTTTTAAAAGTGTTAACTTAAATATGCGTATAGAATAGGCATTAAATAAAAAAAATCTGTACTTTTATCCTTAAACATATACCTTTTTATCATGGCTGAAACTTCAGGCACTTCCAAGTTAACATACACCTTGGTAGCATTTGAGGACTGTAAGAAATATGTTCATGTTTATAGAAAACAGTAGTTAGCCATGCGTAATTATTGGTGTAAGTAAAAAATTGGAATATGATACGTAATTTTCTTCTTTACCTCTATAATTTTTGACAGAAGTTGAGGTAACTATTAGAACAATAGTTCCATTGATTTTTGATATACTTTCTTCATTGCATTGTTCAGCTACATCGCCCCATAAGGTAATTTTAACTTTTGTACCACTGTAAAAGGAGAAAGTAAAATAGGATTTTATTATTAGAAACAAAAAATAAAGAAAGAAAAAGCAGTGTGAACAACTTACATATCAATTTTATTATTTGATAGAGAATGATATAAATAGAAGACGAATGTAAAAGTTTAACAATTTTGATATATAATTATGTTTTAGCATAAAAAACATGATTTTTAAAGTTGAAGTGAAAATTGCGTTGATAATATTTGACTGAATATAAATTTTTTAAATAAAACATATCATATTGATAACGAAAAGGATAACTATTACTTTGAATCTGCAATGATGATATCTTTCTTCAAACTTTTGCTTTTTCCTTGATCAAACTTTGTTATTTCTTCAATATGCGACATCGAACATAATTTCCCAATCACATCTGAAAAAAATAAAAATATATCGTTAACTGAATGGTATTACAGTTATATATTGATGTTTATATGATCATACCTAATGTGCATGTGTTGTTTCCGTATCGGGAGTCTATTTCGTCCAATGGAAAAAATCCAAATTTGTATTTAGGAATAGTTGTTTCTTCGTTAAACACTTTTATCATGCAAGTGTTGACACGAAATTCAATATTGTACTGTGTTTCTACAACCTGATAAGCCTTCTTTTGGTTTTTTATGCCAAATTTGCTGATTTCAAAAATAGCTCCTTCTGTAACTTTAGATTGGAACTTGCTCATTAAAAATTTTGGTATAACTGCAACCATTTGAAAGCCCTGATAAAAAAAAGCAATGGATTTCAGTATGTTAAAATAATCTAATGTAAATCTTTGCAATATTTATATGTTTACCTCTTTATCAATAAGCAACATATTAATTGCGAAACTTTCATTGTTGTTCAAGTTAATGGATCTCCATGCTCTAGAAACTCTCGCCTTTATTTTGCAGTCCCTTGTGTCTAAGTCTAGGGATTGTAAACAGCAAAAGTTGGAGTTCATATTTCCTGTTACCTGTGAATAGAGAAATTGGCAAAGTTTAGCTTAGAGATGTAAAAGAAACGAATAAAAATTGAGGATCAATTGAAATAGTAAATTGAAAAAGAGAAATCTTACTGAAACAATGGTTTGAATGTAAGCAGTGAGTTTGTATATTTATAGAGAAAACGTGGTAAGGTCAAAAGATTTTTATATTGGGATAATTCCACTGACCTAGAAAAAAGTGGAAGACCGAGTTAAATAATTGTATTTTTAGAAATTTGAATGAAGTAGAAATTCAAATTGAAGGATTTTAAATTCAGCAAAAAGTGGAAGACTCTGTAGATACTTTCATGCTTTTCCTTTATTATTGCTAAATAAACTAATAATTTTGTTATATTTTTCAGGTACATGGATTATATGCAGACATAATATAGGCAAACATGTTATATGCAGACTGGGTTATATTCTTTGTGCTTCAGGCAACTTTCATGCCATACGGGTTACATGCAGACTGGGTTAAATGGTTGGTGCTTCAGGCAACTTTAAAGAGGAAAATTGACATGTTTTGTAGATGTGCCATATAGTACAACTTTAAGGAAACTTTCATGCCATGTAGTACGGATTTTATGCGGACTGAATAAATTGTACGCAGACTTATTTTGTAATTCAGATTTGTAAATTTGTTGTAATATCAACAGTTTTGGTATATTTTGTAATACAAATTTGTGAAAGTGCTATAATTGTGCGATATTATCAACAGTTTTGGTATATTTTTAATATCTTTATAATTTTATATTGGTGTATGTGATATTATCTCAATTTGGATTTATGCGATATTATCTCAGTTTGGATTGCTGTATGATGTAATTCGTGTGCATGCTGTAGTTCGGATTTTTAATATCTTTGTAATTTATGTTAGTGTATTATTTCTATTTAATAAAAGTATTTTCAGAGATTTAAGGACAATTAAAGAATTGAGAGAATTAAGGGGAGTTGAGAGAATTGAGAGAATTAAGGAGAATTGAGAGAATTGAGAGAATTAAGGAGAGAGCTTGAAATTGTTCTGCTTTACTATTATTTAATAGATTTTCTTTGAAAAAGTCCTTGAATTCATTTGAATTGAATTCTCTACCTCTGTCAGTTCTCAAACATTTAATAAGCTGACCGATCTTTTTTCAAGAAGCTTCTTAAAATACTTGAAATTTTGAGATGTCTCAGATTTATCCACTAAGAAATAAACCCATGTTTTTCTACTAAAGTCTTCAATGAAACACAACAAGTACCTTTTTTGGCTGGTTGACGTTGGTAAGATAGGATCACAAAGATTTATGTGAATGAGGTGTAATTTTTGAGATGCTATCCATTGGCTCTTCTTAGGAATGGAATCTCTATGTTGCTTTCTAATAACACGTGCAGTGCACACTTTGGTTGATGCTGTTAAAGAAGGCAAACCTAGTACCATTTTCTTATTTTGTAAGATTCTTAGTCCTTTATAACTAAGATGACCATACCTACAATGCCAGAGGTGTGTAAGATCATTTGACGTTGTATGAAAGGAGGTAACATCTTTGTCTTGTGTAACCTTTTGGATTGGTGTACTCAAAAGGAGAACAAACATTCTATTTGTAGTCATGCTGGTTTGTATTATCAGGCCTCTGTCTGGATGGTAAATCTTGCACATGTTGGCCTTGATTAGAATAGCCAATCCTTTTTCTTGCAGTTTCCCTATGCTCAACAAGTTATTCTTCAAATTACGTACATAGTATACTCCGGTGACAACATGATGTTGTCCATTGATCACCATTTTTACATTCCCTTTACCCAGTATTTGCATTCTTGTATTGTTACCTAGCTTCACCATTTGCCTAAACTTCTCATCCAATTCACTCAACTTGGCTTTATTTACACACATGTGATTTGAGCAACTAGAATCCAGAAACCAAATATTTACTCGTTGTGCATTATTTACCTCCATATGTGCCATCAATAACAGCTCTTCTTCTTCATTTAATTAAATATAGTTTGCTTACTTTCCCAGGTTGGCCACTCAAACTGAAAGTGATCACCTAGTTGATGGCATCTATAACAATCCACTGTTGCCTTGTATGTTTTTCTTCCCTTACCTTTTCCATGTCCTCTGAAGCTTCTTCTACCTCGTCCATGAAATCTTTCTTCAGCCGTGATCTTTAAAGCTTGTTCATCACCACCATTTTTTTGAAACTTCTGCTCATGAACAATTAATGAGTTTTGCAACTCACCAATTAATAAATTATTTTTGTCCTTAAATTCTTCAATTGTATAAACAATATAATTATATTTGTAAGTCAAAGACCTAAGGATCTTCTCTACTACTGTCCATCTTCCATTTTTTTTGAATGTTAAGTGCAAAATTTTATTAACACCAAAGTATTTACAATACATATTTGAGCATATACAAGCATGCTATGATTCCTAAAACAACCAATCACTCTGGAACCTCACCACTTTCTTAGTCTTTCTAAGTCAAAAAAGAACTTAGAAAAACTAAAAAAAAGAGAAAATTGCAATAAGAAGTAAAGAAAATAAAAGAAATTATAAACTTGTACTCCTTGCCGATTTCTACGCGTGCCCTCAGAAAAATGAATGTCAACAGCATTAGTATTCTACAAAAACGTAGAATTGCATCACCTATTAATCCAGCATACCTTCAGACTATGTGATAAACGGATTAAATAAAGGCGATGGATTGCTTCTCATGTGTCTTTTCTTTGAAAATATATTACTACCAGCGGGTAGTACATCCTCCAAACTGTACTCACACCCCTCATCTAGATCTTCATCAGCCCAAAAACTTACCCTTTAATTTTTTGCTCTTTGTTTTAGATGAAGGAACAACTCTCATCTGAACAGCATATGATAAGTTAGCTGAATCTGAACCAGATGGAGGTAAAACTATGTTGTCAGGAGGCTTTAAATGTGCATAAGGAGACGGAGCCTGCTTCACACTTGATCTTGTTGCACTAGAAACAGCAAATGTAGAATCCAGGGAAGAACTGGCTAAGACTGAAGAGCTATGACTATATAATGATAGACATGATATTGTACTAGATAATGATGAAATATTAGAAGCCTTAGTAATAGCAGCAAAAGAAGAGGACAAACCAGCACATGAGGAATTTGATGAATTCAAACAAGTAGAGTTGAAACATGCACTGTCTGTGAAGCCTGTATACTCATTTGCACAATCAAAAAGGTCACCACTATCTTCAAACAAATTACCTATATCAACATCGTCCTCATTAGTTACATTGGATACCTTATCCACCTACCCATTAACCTGCTCACTAATTGTAAAAACCTCCTCAGGGTTAGCACATGAATCTGGTTCCATATGTTCATCGTTAACCAAGCCTTGAGCAAGACCATCCTTACCACCCTCATTATCAGTCATGCCTTCAGTTGCTAAATGCTCGTATGGGTTAACATTCACATTTCCTATGTTAGCAGCCGAATTTGCATTATCCTAATTACTATCTACATTCTTCCTCCTCCAATATTTTTGCTTCTTGCTATACACATTAGTCCATCTATCATTGGCATGTATGTCTCTATATGGTTCCTGAAACTGCACATCCTCTTTATTATGATAATTCCTCATATCTACTTTTACATGTTTCTCAACATTCACAATCTCCTTAGTGTGTAACTCACAGTATACAGTATCATGCCCAAAAACTTTACAATTTACACATATCACTAGTTTCCAGTCATAACGAATTTTAACAATAGGACATGGATCCCCCAAACCATCAATCTTAATGGCATTAGGCAGCTCATACTCAGATGATACTTCAACTAAAGCCTTAGCATATCTGAACCTATCCATCCTTTCAGTGCTAATATCATAACATATTAGCCTACCTACATGATTAACTAACCAATTGATACCAATTACGGTCCATAACACCATGGGGATTTTATATAAATGGATCCACACTAGAACCTTTTTAACTTGTGATTGTGTGCACCCTATAAATGGATCCTAAACAGAAATGATAAATATTTGACCTCGAATAAAAGCATCTTAGTATTTTTTTCCCTATCGGTACCATCTGAGAATTTGAAGTAAAAGTGGAAGCCGTCAGATTTTATATCAACCTCCCCTGTTAGCTTCCAATGCCTTATCAAGTAATTAGAAACAACATAGTAGGATAACATACCATCAAGGAAAAAGCCAATCAGAAAATTATTCCAATAAGTAATTCCCTCTTTCCTGACTAGATATGGAATCTTCTGCTTCTTGCCATCTGGCAAAATATCAAAATGAAGCGGCTTATAGGAGCCTGCGTTACGCGGAGACGATCTAAAAAGAGGCGCATAATCCAATTTCACAAAAGATGGAAAAGATGCCTTGACTGATTAGCCGAAGGAGAAGTTGACGAAGAGGGATTTTCAGCAGGAGGTGGAGGATCATGAGGTTTAGAGAGAGGAGGGCGAGATGAAAGAGGCCGAAAATCAGAGTCAAAGGCATATGATTTAGGAGAAGAAGAGGAAAAAGATTTCGTTGCCGCCATTGTCAAAAGCTTTAAAAGATTTTTCCGTACTTCAAGTCCTTCGAAAATTCCATCTTCCATTTTCTTACCATATCACCTCGTTTTGTTTGCAAAACTCACCAATCTACCAAAATAATCAGTTATGGTTCACCAATTTTCACTCCCAACGTCTCAAATTCCTTTCTCACGCCTAAAGAATGGATCTCTCCACTCATGCATTGCCCTGGTACTTCCCTTTCATCGAATCCCAAATTTGCTTGGTAGTGTTCTCAAGAATCTACCTTTGAGCATGCAAGAATTTTGTGGATTAGCCGCACCACATGGTCCATGCATCATAAACTGTGAGACAGACTGGTATGCTAGCGGATCTACTTCGTTATCTGGTATTTCAGCCGTGATTATCTTATCAACATCTGAAGTCGTTTTAGGCTTATCATTAGAATGTAGGAACAATAATATATGAGCATGTGGTAGTCCTCTTTTCTGAAATTCGATTGTGTACACCGCTGTAAAGACATGCAAATATAGAACCAAAATTAAATAATTGAAAGATAATGTTATAAGATCTAATTTTGCCAAAAAACTGAAATTAAATTCTGTATTTATATATAATTATGCTATTGCTAGATGATTATAAATGAACAAAGCATTCATCATTCACTAATGTACGTATCATGGTCAATTTGTTTGTATACACGATTTTCAAACCCTTTCTACATTTATTTTCTTCTATCCTAACAATTTTTACGAATAGTGTAAGGGGTTATTATAATGGCAATGCATTTATAATTTTACAGCATATCCTTGGGTGAGAAAAGGGGGAGAAGCATCAGGGGTTCCCTTAAATCAGATTTCTCAAATATACATCAATTTGTCAAGTACAACCGCTTAAGCAGTTTTCTCTGCAGGTATGGAAGTACACTTTTGAAATGTTCAAACTGTTTTTTTAAGTGTAATTGATATGTAATGATTGTTGGTCACCTGTACATAGTGAATGATCAGTGAGACCATAATATATATTTGAATGATCACCTGTACATAGTGTGATCAGTGAGACCATAATACATGCATAATTAATGTTTATTCATACCATGATGTGTGTGTACATATATATATATATATATATATATATATATATATATATATATATATATATACACACACACATATGTTTATACTAAAAATTGTTTTATACTGTCATTGATTATTTATAGTATAAAGGCTGTTTATGCTATGACTGTTTTATGCGTTGATGTATATATGTATATAAATGAAATTGTTAGATTTGGTAAAAATATTACATATATTATATAATGGTTTTTTATACAACCTGTGTTACATAGTGACTGTTTTATACTATTATATATATGAATGAAACTGTTTTATAAAGGCCTTATGTATGAATTAACAGTATAAAACAATCATACCATGAAACTGTTTTGTACTGTGACTAATCATTAACAACATAAATATTTATGTTTGAATGCTCTTTTAAACATGATTGGTCAAATCTAAATATTTTGCATAGGACCAATCAGGACTGTTTCAGAACATTTGGTAAAACAGTTATACATTTCATAAAGGCCTTATGTTCGATCGAACATATTCATTTGGTGTATATTTTGTAAAAAAGTTTCATTTAGTAAAACAGTTATACGTCAAATCTAAATATTTTGTATAGGACCAATTCTGAAACAGTTAAAAATCAAATTCTGAAACAGTTATATATCAATTCTAAAACAGTTATATGACAGTTTATTTCTAATTTGAATATGATCGTTAAATAGCCATTATGCTAAAATTAAATTGAATAGTTTCGAAATCTGAATTGAATATGACAGTTATATATCAAATTGATTTATAACTGTTCGAATTAATGTATAAAACATTTATAAGACAGTTGATATATAACAATTCTGAAACTGTTATATGAAGGACAATCAAATTCTGAAACAGTTGTATATCAATTCTGAAACAGTTATACAGAGTATAAAACAGTTTTATACAAAATATTTAGATTTGATGTATGATGGTTTAAATATTTTGCACTGGAATTATATGAATGTAATAACGGTTATATATGTGTGGAACATTTGGTGTATATTCACAAGTTAGTTTCATTTGGTAAAACATTTATGCGTCAATTCTAAAATAGCATAGGTATTTAATGTTATGCAATAACGGTTTTATACAAAATATCTAGTTTTAACAAAATATTTTGATCAAACATATTTCATGTTGGATAAATGACCAGTCATGACTGTTTCAGAACATGTGGTAAAATAGTTTTATGCAGAACTGGATGGCGTAATTAGCGAACTAATGGATGTATAGGTTTGTCCTATGCATCGATCGATGCAATGACTGTTTTAGAACATTTGATAAATCGCCAAAATATTTAGATTTGTCCTATGCATTCATTGCCAGTTGAAAATTTTAATATCAAATAGCGAAATTGTATACAATTGTTATTATAAATGTGGTTAATTATGGTTCTGAAATACATTTCAAAATTGCTTATAAAAACATGAAAATTTGTAAATTTCAGACACAAACATGCCCAGTAATGTATGCAGGCATATGGAATGAATCTCCCACATAGTTAACAGGGTAATCAATCGAAGGGTGAAGGTCTTTGCATTTAATTTCTTATTCTCTTTTATCATTAAAAAAAATCGGCTCAGCATGAAATCTTATTTCTATGTATTCAAAGCATTTTTAAATTGAACATACTAATCATATGTCTTAAATGTCTATCCATTTAATTTAATTGAAATCAATTAATTATTATTATTTGGACAATTATTTTGTAATGAAGAATATAAAAATATTAATTACCTGCATGAACAGATCCAAAATGTTTCCCTCCTCGTAAATCCTCCATTAGCTGATTGAGTTTGATTTTGAAAACTCTAGCTACAATATCTGGTCTATCTTGTACAGTTTGCCCCGGTATAAGAGATACAAATTTTTTGATCTCTACCCAATTAGGATTGCATGTGAAAGTAATGAATAAATCAGGTTGACCTACTGCTCTACAAATTGCAATAGCATCTTGATAATTTTGTATCATATATCGTGGACCACCGGTAAATGAGGAAGGTAAGACCATTCTTTTTCCAATTGAGGCAGCACTCGTATCACCTGCTGTTACAGCGTCTTGGAGACCTTTATATAGTTCAGATCTAATGGTAGACTGATTATTGCGTACCCATCTTAGTCTGTCTTCTTCTATGCATGTATAGGCATCTACTAAGAATTGCTGAAATAATCGACCACCTCGAAGCAATGTTTGACCTTCATTTGCTCTTTGCTGGATGCGAAATGCATAATACTCCCTCATAGTAAGCATTTTCTCATCATTTTGATCACTTTCATTTGTTATTTCTTCATCGCTTATGAATCTATATGGAATATTCAATCTAAAACCATCTTCACCGTAAGGAAATAATATAGGATATTGCATTGCCATAAAACTTGGATGCTTTTCAGTTATTCTTCTTAATAGTCCACTTTTTTCTTCTATTACGACGTCCCTGCATGCATCAGTTTGAAAACAATCACCTACTATTAATGCCGCTATCTCAGAAGATGTCGGCATATTATACATTCTGCCATCTGTTTGTCGTGATTTAATCAACCTTAGTCTTACGGGTTGAAAATTTGTTCCCTTAAATCGGTCTCTTGCCATCCTGAATGCTTTAGTTAGTTCATTGCATCGATCGAACATATTCATTAGTTCGCTAATTACACCTTCATCCAGTTCTGCAGCAGTGTTCGTTCCTACTACGTTCATTCTATTTGACAATTCATTTTCTGTGTCGTAAATATAAAGTTGTGCAAATTTTGGTTGGTTGTCTACTGGGAGAAGCGAACCAATTTTGTGATGGTTTTGGCCATTTATCCGAAAGACGTACGGACCACGACCATTGTTTATGGTGTTGTCAACGTTACCTCCCATTGAGGTGAAGGCAAACATAGAGTTGTATAACCTTATTTTTTCTCTAAATTTTGATGCTCTTGCCCCACCATTATAGTCTAATAAGTGTTTTAGAAAAAGGGGACAGTCTTTCAAGATAGGAAGTTCAACTTTTCCTAACCGACAACATAGGGTAAATTCTGGATTAGACGTAATTTTCGATTTTGCATTCCTTTCTTCATACCATAGCATGGCGTTGCAGTTTGAACATGTATGTTTTGGTTCACCAAAGTCCCATATGTCAAACATTTTCCCTGCAAAATGCTTATAAGTTATAAATTAAACTACAAAATGTATGATGTACATAACTAAATTATTCTTTTAAATTCTTCACGTACTTGTAACTGTGTCATGGATTGATGATAATTCCATCATATGAGTTTGTTGACTTGGATCATTTTGTGCAGCGAATGAATGATTCAACACAGGAATTTGAGATGGCTGTTGCATATTTGTGCCACTGCTTTCAACTGATAATAAAGAAGTTATGTTATATAATAAAATATGTAATGTTCATATAATATTAAATTTCTTGTTAACTCAAGACACGTTTTGGTTTTCATATTTAGCTGAGGATATCGGCACTTCAATTTTTGAATTTGTTCATTTTGACTGCTTATAGCAGAGCTTTTATCTTTTAACACAATCTTATATTATACAATCTTATATTATACTTCTTCCAGGTATATACTTAACTGTTGAATGTGCTCCATGGAATTATGTATATTTTCTGGGTGTATACAGGTAACAAATTGACTTACACTCTATAGTGTAGTCTTAGCATGTACTGTACTTGAACTATTTCTTACCAGTATTGCGGTTTCTATTTGCAATTCTACGTTTGTTGTCTAGGATTCGGCGTCTTGCTTGACGGTTGTGCCATTGAACTGTTGTAATCACATGCAAGGTTAATACTCTAATAAACGATTATTATATCCAGTTTACTGTTTTTACAGTATAGATAATATGTACCTTTTCTTTTTGTAATAACTGCAGGGTTTTCAATAGTCTGATCATAATAGGTAGTTTGCAAATCTTCATCTATTCTTCCAGTTGGCAAAACAAAATTGTTTGTTTCAATGGCTGAAGCAACAGTTGGACCTAAATTTGGAACTTTCATGATCAGGTACATTATATAAGAAATAAGAAATATTTTACATTATCAACTCAATATATTTATTGAATTTAAAGCATCTCTTACGATCTTGAAATATTTGTTCTCGCTTCCGTTTGTTGTAAAGGATACGGCGTCTTTCTTTCCGCCTTTGCTTTTGGGCTGCAACGGAAATTGGTGTTAAATGTCAAATGTTTCATTAAATGAAATTCATTTTAGCAATTACACAGATATATTAATTATTTTACCTGCTTTTCTAGTGGTAAAATGTAGTTCAATGGCGTCAAAATTTGAAGTAGAGCAAGATTCAATCGAATTCTTCGGTCCTTTGGATCATTCAGTAATAAGGTTAGTACTGCAATAAATGATTATCATATTCGTTTTACTGTTTTTACGGTATAAATAACATTTACCTTTTGTTTTTGTAACAATTGCTGGTGTTTCAATTGTCTGATCAGAATAGGTAGTTTGCATGCCTTCATCTATACTTTCAGCTGGTGAAATAATATTGTTTGTTTCTATAGCTGAAGCAACAATCGGACCTAATTTTGAAACTTTCATGATCAGGTTCATTAAATAAGAAATATTTTACACTATCAAGTTGATATATGTATTGAATTTAAAGCATCTCTTACGATGATGAAATATTTGTTTTCCCTTCCGTTTGTTTTAAAGGATACGACGTCTTTCTTGCCGCCTTTGCTTTTGAGCTGCAATGGACATTTGTATCAAAGGTCAGTGTTTCAACAAATGTAATACATTTTAGCAATTACGCTGTTAGATTAATTATTTTACCTGCTTTTCTAGTGGAAAAATCTAGTTCAATGGCATCGAAATTTAAAGTTGAGCAAGATCTAATCAAAATCTTTGGTCCTTTGAATCGTTCACGGGTATGGTTTTGATATCTCTGTTCATTGTCTTCCTTATTTCCTTCTTTATTCTTGTTTGAATTTTTGCCTCACTTCCTTGCTACTTGGTTTTTGCCTCCTTCTACAGATTTAACCATTTATCTGTATTGATGATATTGTATGAGATAGAAGTATAAAAAACTATAGGTACAATTATATATGTATGGAAATAATTTACATTTACATAATGCAAAGTAAGACTGATCAAGTTACAATCGAAATCCAAAGATAATAGAGAATTCCTCTTTCAACAATAATGCTTCAACTATGCTTTAATATTAAATATGCTTCTATCTGTTTACCTCTTCTGTTGCTCCAAAGCTACCAGTGAGAAATATGTTACCAACTCGTATTCTCACTTTTTTGTTGGGTAATCCACACTATTTAGTTCAGTTGCTATTTCACATGTAAGACCAAGCACTATATTTCACCATTTTATTCTTCATATGATTGAAAATCCTGTTATAGATATCCTAAGAAATGCCTAGTATACCCAAATTTTACTGTTATATTCAAATAAATTATATACACACCTTCGCTAGTAGATCCCTTCAATCAGTAGTAGTACATAGGCTGGAGAAATATGATCTGAGATTTTGAAAAGAAAAAAAATGATATTTTGTTTGTATTCCTGTAGAAAAAAAAAAATTGGGGTTTTGCAAGGGAAAAAAAAATTATGTTTTGCCTATATTTCTATAGCAAAAGAAATATTGTTTGAGGTTTTGAAAAGGGAAAAAATATTTTTTGTTTATAGTTCTGTAGGAAAATCAAAGTAATATCATTTGATATTAATCTTGAAATATACTTGCATCCCTTTAATCAGTTGTAGTGCGTGGACAACATGAATTAATAAATTTTTGAAACGAAGAAAAAAAAAAGATTTTTTGTGTATATTTCTATACAAAAAAATTATTTATTTTTAAAAAGAGAAGTAATCAACATAGGGAGACTAAGTAAAAAAAAATTGACAGTAAAAATAGGATATTTAAAATCTTGGTTCATGGAATTAAGTAATTAAAATATTTTAGTTACTTCAATTATTCATAAAATGGGTAATTAAGATATTTAAAATCTTGCTCCATGGAATTAAGTAATTAAGATATTTTAGTTACTTCAATAGAAAAAAGATTTTTTGTGTTTAATTCTATACAAAAAATATAAAAAAAGAGAAGTAATCAACATAGGGAGACTAAGTAAAAAAAATTGAAAGTAAAAATAGGATATTTAAAATCTTGGTCCATGGAATTAAGTAATTAAGATATTTTAATTACTTCAATTATTCATAGAATGGGTAATAAAACAAAATCTGTTTGTACACCCTGTTATTTTTTGTATTAATTTATAATACGATTTTTAATACAAAATCTATCAGCAAAACAAACCATTGATTCTAAACCCAAACTTTCTTTATGGATTCAGGAGTGTTCTGAGGGACTCTAGTTTGGATAGAGTTTGAATAGTGGGTGTCGCATATAATCAGGCTGTTGAAAAGTGAAAAAAGATCCCGGGTATGTGTGTGTGGAAGAGAGGGGGGGTAAGCTTGTGCCTATCTTGTACTATTCCTCTTAATAATTGTTGTCATGTACTTGTTTTTAGTGTGAAATCCTTAATGGGTTGCTAATTACTGTGTTGGATAGTTTTAACTCTATTGATATAATGTATGTTTCCAACCGTCTCAATTTAGTAATATTGTGTGCTCAAAATGGCTAAAACTACATTAAGATTTTAATAAAATTTAGTTGGGGGTTTTGAAATCACTCATGGCATCCGTCATACGCCATAAATTAGAGCATTGGAAGAACCAATAATCCACTTTATTTTGTTTTCCTTAGATTTGTTTGAAATCTAGAGAACAAACCAAGTTCTTTCCTAAAGCTTATGTCCACTCATGTAAATCATGGCGACTTTTGCTATAACCAAGATACTGTCCTTTAATATTTCGAGCCTACAACAAATATAATAAAGGATATGAGCCAGTCAAGTAGTAGACTCATATCCACATGTTCTAAGGTTGTGAGCAGAACGGTTTTATTTGAAATGAAATAAAAATCATGGCCTGTTCTTTCTTCTACTGCTTTATTCAATAATCATCAAATACTTATACAAAGGAGACCTTATAAATTTTATTACGTATATTACAATTACCTTTTTAGCCATCTCATGATTTTCCTCTAGAGCGGATCATATTGTACATCAAACGTTCATGCTGCTGGAAAATTGAATATTATTTTTTAAGAAACACTTAAATTTTTAGACCACAGTACTGTAAAATTCAATAAACCTTTCCTATTAGCTATGTAGCGTGCTAACTTTAAACTACTACACTCTCAAAGGATCACGACAGGCAAGTGTGAGCTTGGGGGTTTTCATATGTATGCAATATTCAGGAATACATAAAAGCATGGGTATTCACATATCAAAAGTAAATCGTAATTATCTCCTGTTTACTTTTTTTTTGGATTTTACCTCTTTATAAGTTGCAGTATTTCCAAGGCAACCATTAAAAATAGCAACATTGTACTAATAGATTCTGCTTGTGCATTTATGGCATTATGTCAAAATAAAAAGTTTCTATAGCATATCAACTACAAATACTGTTGTTTGAGGAGGGAGTATACCAATATGATCTTTTACCCTTCAAAACAAATGGAATACTTGCCAGCTATGGCACTTTCCATGCTTGAATGCCTGGATTTCCTTGGTATATTGTTCTTAATATCTACATGCCTTAGGAATTGATAATGATTAGTGTACATTGATTAGTATGATTATTTCATAATTGGTAATTTATGTAGCTTGTATTACTTGTATGTAATAGTCAACGACATTAAACTCACTCCAGAAAATAGACAGTAAGAGCGATAATTGTCTTATTCATTGTTCGGTTACTCCAATGCAGGTAAGGTCTGCAACGCTTGATACATGGCTTCCGGAGCAGGTTGTGTTTATTCAAAGTTAATTAGGAGATTAAAGCTATTCTTAATTCTGTATTTGTTTGTGCATATGTCGTGAACAAATGGATTGCTGTTCATGCAATGTTAGATATCCGTGGAAATCTTGCTAACATCCAAAGTTTTTTGGCTCATCCTGCGTTTGATTTGTGTAACCCAAATAAGGTAATTTTGGTTTCAATATAAAGCAGTACATAATTTTTTCTAAGAATAATAGCGATACTTTAAGCAGAATAATAATTTTAATGTTTGGTTTCTAGAGTAGTCTAAAACATCATATTATTTTTCACTTGTCACTTATCACTTTAAGCAGAACAATCTCTTGTCAAATTCATATGTGCTTTTGTTTTCTTTCCTTTTTTACTTCAGAAAATATTTCATCTAGTATAATCATAAGTCACAAAGGAAAAAATAGCACATGCAAGCACCTGCGATGAATTATGATATTTTGGGTACGATGCGGGTTGGAAGAGAAAAATAATGGCAAAAAGATTATAAATAATATAATAAAACTTACAAATAGAACTACCAGTTTGTTATTGAATAAATAAAATGCCTTGAAATAAATCCTAAAGTACGAAACAAAATATTAGTTCCAAAAAACATAAAAACAAATCTAAAACAAATTCATGATTTTATTCTACGCCTCTGCAATTTCTTTTTCCCATAGTTGTATCCTCATCGATGTTCTCTTCTTCGAATGCTCTTTTCAAATTGTGTATCTCAGACATAGTTACCTGCAAAATTTCAAAAGTGTCATTTCATTATCAGTAATTTGAGACATCATCTTATTCAGAATCTTGTTTTACCTTTTTGTTCTCTTTTGCGGTGCTAAAAGTTTTTTGATCAATAGTAACTCTTTGAATTTTATTTGCAGTTAACTTCCTCTTTTCCCAATTGTTTATGCAGTATTCTGTCTTTTTAATTTGGAAGATTATTTTTGTTCCAACCAAGCCATTGAACATAGAAGCAATCGTTTCCTTTCCGTTTTCCTGTTTTTTCACAATTGTAATTCAACTTTAGATGGAATTTTAAAAATACTTTTTGTAACGAAATAATGATATACGGAGCTTAACCTTTGATTCTAGGTCAGTTAACTCTTTCACTGTATGTTTTATTAAATGTTCAGCTTCATTCTCAAATGCAACCAAATCGACTAATCCAGAATCATCACCAATTAGCATATTGAGTTTGTACCTAAAAGAAAGTATATAAGTGAATTATATGTCAAATTCTGAAAAAAAAATGCGGAGTTTAAATAGTTTTTTTACCGTAGAATTGGGCGTTTAGTTCCAGCTTCACATTTGCTGCAGTAAAATACTTCATCTATCTCATCCACCATCTTCCTACATTTTGGGCAAGACAAATAACTCCAGCCATATTGATCATAAATTTGTTGTATAGTGGCATGGCAAGTAAACTTGGTTCCCTAAAAAAAAAGAAAAATAAGTAATTATATTCATGGGCTTGCTTAGTCAAAACAAAATTTGGATTTCGATGATAATTCATACCATGTTGTCTGAATTTTTCATTTCACTCAGAAGTTCTTCCAAAGTTTTTTTCTCCACAATTGCCTCTGCAATATTATCTTTTTTGTTGATAATTTGTATTGTCGAATCATTTGAAGCAACCTCTTCTCTGAGATGTTTTAAAAGTGTTAACTTAAATATGCGTATAGAATAGGCATTAAATAAAAAAAATCTGTACTTTTATCCTTAAACATATACCTTTTTATCATGGCTGAAACTTCAGGCACTTCCAAGTTAACATACACCTTGGTAGCATTTGAGGACTGTAAGAAATATGTTCATGTTTATAGAAAACAGTAGTTAGCCATGCGTAATTATTGGTGTAAGTAAAAAATTGGAATATGATACGTAATTTTCTTCTTTACCTCTATAATTTTTGACAGAAGTTGAGGTAACTATTAGAACAATAGTTCCATTGATTTTTGATATACTTTCTTCATTGCATTGTTCAGCTACATCGCCCCATAAGGTAATTTTAACTTTTGTACCACTGTAAAAGGAGAAAGTAAAATAGGATTTTATTATTAGAAACAAAAGATAAAGAAAGAAAAAGCAGTGTGAACAACTTACATATCAATTTTATTATTTGATAGAGAATGATATAAATAGAAGACGAATGTAAAAGTTTAACAATTTTGATATATAATTATGTTTTAGCATAAAAAACATGATTTTTAAAGTTGAAGTGAAAATTGCGTTGATAATATTTGACTGAATATAAATTTTTTAAATAAAACATATCATATTGATAACGAAAAGGATAACTATTACTTTGAATCTGCAATGATGATATCTTTCTTCAAACTTTTGCTTTTTCCTTGATCAAACTTGGTTATTTCTTCAATATGCGACATCGAACATAATTTCCCAATCACATCTGAAAAAAATAAAAATATATCGTTAACTGAATGGTATTACAGTTATATATTGATGTTTATATGATCATACCTAATGTGCATGTGTTGTTTCCGTATCGGGAGTCTATTTTGTCCAATGGAAAAAATCCAAATTTGTATTTAGGAATAGTTGTTTCTTCGTTAAACACTTTTATCATGCAAGTGTTGACACGAAATTCAATATTGTACTGTGTTTCTACAACCTGATAAGCCTTCTTTTGGTTTTTTATGCCAAATTTGCTGATTTCAAAAATAGCTCCTTCTGTAACTTTAGATTGGAACTTGCTCATTAAAAATTTTGGTATAACTGCAACCATTTGAAAGCCCTGATAAAAAAAGCAATGGATTTCAGTATGTTAAAATAATCTAATGTAAATCTTTGCAATATTTATATGTTTACCTCTTTATCAATAAGCAACATATTAATTGCGAAACTTTCATTGTTGTTCAAGTTAATGGATCTCCATGCTCTAGAAACTCTCGCCTTTATTTTGCAGTCCCTTGTGTCTAAGTCTAGGGATTGTAAACAGCAAAAGTTGGAGTTCATATTTCCTGTTACCTGTGAATAGAGAAATTGGCAAAGTTTAGCTTAGAGATGTAAAAGAAACGAATAAAAATTGAGGATCAATTGAAATAGTAAATTGAAAAAGAGAAATCTTACTGAAACAATGGTTTGAATGTAAGCAGTGAGTTTGTATATTTATAGAGAAAAAGTGGTAAGGTCAAAAGATTTTTATATTGGGATAATTCCACTGACCTAGAAAAAAGTGGAAGACCGAGTTAAATAATTGTATTTTTAGAAATTTGAATGAAGTAGAAATTCAAATTGAAGGATTTTAAATTCAGCAAAAAGTGGAAGACTCTGTAGATACTTTCATGCTTTTCCTTTATTATTGCTAAATAAACTAATAATTTTGTTATATTTTTCAGGTACATGGATTATATGCAGACATAATATAGGCAAACATGTTATATGCAGACTGGGTTATATTCTTTGTGCTTCAGGCAACTTTCATGCCATACGGGTTACATGCAGACTGGGTTAAATGGTTGGTGCTTCAGGCAACTTTAAAGAGGAAAATTGACATGTTTTGTAGATGTGCCATATAGTACAACTTTAAGGAAACTTTCATGCCATGTAGTACGGATTTTATGCGGACTGAATAAATTGTACGCAGACTTATTTTGTAATTCAGATTTGTAAATTTGTTGTAATATCAACAGTTTTGGTATATTTTGTAATACAAATTTGTGAAAGTGCTATAATTGTGCGATATTATCAACAGTTTTGGTATATTTTTAATATCTTTATAATTTTATATTGGTGTATGTGATATTATCTCAATTTGGATTTATGCGATATTATCTCAGTTTGGATTGCTGTATGATGTAATTCGTGTGCATGCTGTAGTTCGGATTTTTAATATCTTTGTAATTTATGTTAGTGTATTATTTCTATTTAATAAAAGTATTTTCAGAGATTTAAGGACAATTAAAGAATTGAGAGAATTAAGGGGAGTTGAGAGAATTGAGAGAATTAAGGAGAATTGAGAGAATTGAGAGAATTAAGGAGAGAGCTTGAAATTGTTCTGCTTTACTATTATTTAATAGATTTTCTTTGAAAAAGTCCTTGAATTCATTTGAATTGAATTCTCTACCTCTGTCAGTTCTCAAACATTTAATAAGCTGACCGATCTTTTTTCAAGAAGCTTCTTAAAATACTTGAAATTTTGAGATGTCTCAGATTTATCCACTAAGAAATAAACCCATGTTTTTCTACTAAAGTCTTCAATGAAACACAACAAGTACCTTTTTTGGCTGGTTGACGTTGGTAAGATAGGATCACAAAGATTTATGTGAATGAGGTGTAATTTTTGAGATGCTATCCATTGGCTCTTCTTAGGAATGGAATCTCTATGTTGCTTTCTAATAACACGTGCAGTGCACACTTTGGTTGATGCTGTTAAAGAAGGCAAACCTAGTACCATTTTCTTATTTTGTAAGATTCTTAGTCCTTTATAACTAAGATGACCATACCTACAATGCCAGAGGTGTGTAAGATCATTTGACGTTGTATGAAAGGAGGTAACATCTTTGTCTTGTGTAACCTTTTGGATTGGTGTACTCAAAAGGAGAACAAACATTCTATTTGTAGTCATGCTGGTTTGTATTATCAGGCCTCTGTCTGGATGGTAAATCTTGCACATGTTGGCCTTGATTAGAATAGCCAATCCTTTTTCTTGCAGTTTCCCTATGCTCAACAAGTTATTCTTCAAATTACGTACATAGTATACTCCGGTGACAACATGATGTTGTCCATTGATCACCATTTTTACATTCCCTTTACCCAGTATTTGCATTCTTGTATTGTTACCTAGCTTCACCATTTGCCTAAACTTCTCATCCAATTCACTCAACTTGGCTTTATTTACACACATGTGATTTGAGCAACTAGAATCCAGAAACCAAATATTTACTCGTTGTGCATTATTTACCTCCATATGTGCCATCAATAACAGCTCTTCTTCTTCATTTAATTAAATATAGTTTGCTTACTTTCCCAGGTTGGCCACTCAAACTGAAAGTGATCACCTAGTTGATGGCATCTATAACAATCCACTGTTGCCTTGTATGTTTTTCTTCCCTTACCTTTTCCATGTCCTCTGAAGCTTCTTCTACCTCGTCCATGAAATCTTTCTTCAGCCGTGATCTTTAAAGCTTGTTCATCACCACCATTTTTTTGAAACTTCTGCTCATGAACAATTAATGAGTTTTGCAACTCACCAATTAATAAATTATTTTTGTCCTTAAATTCTTCAATTGTATAAACAATATAATTATATTTGTAAGTCAAAGACCTAAGGATCTTCTCTACTACTGTCCATCTTCCATTTTTTTTGAATGTTAAGTGCAAAATTTTATTAACACCAAAGTATTTACAATACATATTTGAGCATATACAAGCATGCTATGATTCCTAAAACAACCAATCACTCTGGAACCTCACCACTTTCTTAGTCTTTCTAAGTCAAAAAAGAACTTAGAAAAACTAAAAAAAAGAGAAAATTGCAATAAGAAGTAAAGAAAATAAAAGAAATTATAAACTTGTACTCCTTGCCGATTTCTACGCGTGCCCTCAGAAAAATGAATGTCAACAGCATTAGTATTCTACAAAAACGTAGAATTGCATCACCTATTAATCCAGCATACCTTCAGACTATGTGATAAACGGATTAAATAAAGGCGATGGATTGCTTCTCATGTGTCTTTTCTTTGAAAATATATTACTACCAGCGGGTAGTACATCCTCCAAACTGTACTCACACCCCTCATCTAGATCTTCATCAGCCCAAAAACTTACCCTTTAATTTTTTGCTCTTTGTTTTAGATGAAGGAACAACTCTCATCTGAACAGCATATGATAAGTTAGCTGAATCTGAACCAGATGGAGGTAAAACTATGTTGTCAGGAGGCTTTAAATGTGCATAAGGAGACGGAGCCTGCTTCACACTTGATCTTGTTGCACTAGAAACAGCAAATGTAGAATCCAGGGAAGAACTGGCTAAGACTGAAGAGCTATGACTATATAATGATAGACATGATATTGTACTAGATAATGATGAAATATTAGAAGCCTTAGTAATAGCAGCAAAAGAAGAGGACAAACCAGCACATGAGGAATTTGATGAATTCAAACAAGTAGAGTTGAAACATGCACTGTCTGTGAAGCCTGTATACTCATTTGCACAATCAAAAAGGTCACCACTATCTTCAAACAAATTACCTATATCAACATCGTCCTCATTAGTTACATTGGATACCTTATCCACCTACCCATTAACCTGCTCACTAATTGTAAAAACCTCCTCAGGGTTAGCACATGAATCTGGTTCCATATGTTCATCGTTAACCAAGCCTTGAGCAAGACCATCCTTACCACCCTCATTATCAGTCATGCCTTCAGTTGCTAAATGCTCGTATGGGTTAACATTCACATTTCCTATGTTAGCAGCCGAATTTGCATTATCCTAATTACTATCTACATTCTTCCTCCTCCAATATTTTTGCTTCTTGCTATACACATTAGTCCATCTATCATTGGCATGTATGTCTCTATATGGTTCCTGAAACTGCACATCCTCTTTATTATGATAATTCCTCATATCTACTTTTACATGTTTCTCAACATTCACAATCTCCTTAGTGTGTAACTCACAGTATACAGTATCATGCCCAAAAACTTTACAATTTACACATATCACTAGTTTCCAGTCATAACGAATTTTAACAATAGGACATGGATCCCCCAAACCATCAATCTTAATGGCATTAGGCAGCTCATACTCAGATGATACTTCAACTAAAGCCTTAGCATATCTGAACCTATCCATCCTTTCAGTGCTAATATCATAACATATTAGCCTACCTACATGATTAACTAACCAATTGATACCAATTACGGTCCATAACACCATGGGGATTTTATATAAATGGATCCACACTAGAACCTTTTTAACTTGTGATTGTGTGCACCCTATAAATGGATCCTAAACAGAAATGATAAATATTTGACCTCGAATAAAAGCATCTTAGTATTTTTTTCCCTATCGGTACCATCTGAGAATTTGAAGTAAAAGTGGAAGCCGTCAGATTTTATATCAACCTCCCCTGTTAGCTTCCAATGCCTTATCAAGTAATTAGAAACAACATAGTAGGATAACATACCATCAAGGAAAAAGCCAATCAGAAAATTATTCCAATAAGTAATTCCCTCTTTCCTGACTAGATATGGAATCTTCTGCTTCTTGCCATCTGGCAAAATATCAAAATGAAGCGGCTTATAGGAGCCTGCGTTACGCGGAGACGATCTAAAAAGAGGCGCATAATCCAATTTCACAAAAGATGGAAAAGATGCCTTGACTGATTAGCCGAAGGAGAAGTTGACGAAGAGGGATTTTCAGCAGGAGGTGGAGGATCATGAGGTTTAGAGAGAGGAGGGCGAGATGAAAGAGGCCGAAAATCAGAGTCAAAGGCATATGATTTAGGAGAAGAAGAGGAAAAAGATTTCGTTGCCGCCATTGTCAAAAGCTTTAAAAGATTTTTCCGTACTTCAAGTCCTTCGAAAATTCCATCTTCCATTTTCTTACCATATCACCTCGTTTTGTTTGCAAAACTCACCAATCTACCAAAATAATCAGTTATGGTTCACCAATTTTCACTCCCAACGTCTCAAATTCCTTTCTCACGCCTAAAGAATGGATCTCTCCACTCATGCATTGCCCTGGTACTTCCCTTTCATCGAATCCCAAATTTGCTTGGTAGTGTTCTCAAGAATCTACCTTTGAGCATGCAAGAATTTTGTGGATTAGCCGCACCACATGGTCCATGCATCATAAACTGTGAGACAGACTGGTATGCTAGCGGATCTACTTCGTTATCTGGTATTTCAGCCGTGATTATCTTATCAACATCTGAAGTCGTTTTAGGCTTATCATTAGAATGTAGGAACAATAATATATGAGCATGTGGTAGTCCTCTTTTCTGAAATTCGATTGTGTACACCGCTGTAAAGACATGCAAATATAGAACCAAAATTAAATAATTGAAAGATAATGTTATAAGATCTAATTTTGCCAAAAAACTGAAATTAAATTCTGTATTTATATATAATTATGCTATTGCTAGATGATTATAAATGAACAAAGCATTCATCATTCACTAATGTACGTATCATGGTCAATTTGTTTGTATACACGATTTTCAAACCCTTTCTACATTTATTTTCTTCTATCCTAACAATTTTTACGAATAGTGTAAGGGGTTATTATAATGGCAATGCATTTATAATTTTACAGCATATCCTTGGGTGAGAAAAGGGGGAGAAGCATCAGGGGTTCCCTTAAATCAGATTTCTCAAATATACATCAATTTGTCAAGTACAACCGCTTAAGCAGTTTTCTCTGCAGGTATGGAAGTACACTTTTGAAATGTTCAAACTGTTTTTTTAAGTGTAATTGATATGTAATGATTGTTGGTCACCTGTACATAGTGAATGATCAGTGAGACCATAATATATATTTGAATGATCACCTGTACATAGTGTGATCAGTGAGACCATAATACATGCATAATTAATGTTTATTCATACCATGATGTGTGTGTACATATATATATATATATATATATATATATATATATATATATATATACACACACATATGTTTATACTAAAAATTGTTTTATACTGTCATTGATTATTTATAGTATAAAGGCTGTTTATGCTATGACTGTTTTATGCGTTGATGTATATATGTATATAAATGAAATTGTTAGATTTGGTAAAAATATTACATATATTATATAATGGTTTTTTATACAACCTGTGTTACATAGTGACTGTTTTATACTATTATATATATGAATGAAACTGTTTTATAAAGGCCTTATGTATGAATTAACAGTATAAAACAATCATACCATGAAACTGTTTTGTACTGTGACTAATCATTAACAACATAAATATTTATGTTTGAATGCTCTTTTAAACATGATTGGTCAAATCTAAATATTTTGCATAGGACCAATCAGGACTGTTTCAGAACATTTGGTAAAACAGTTATACATTTCATAAAGGCCTTATGTTCGATCGAACATATTCATTTGGTGTATATTTTGTAAAAAAGTTTCATTTAGTAAAACAGTTATACGTCAAATCTAAATATTTTGTATAGGACCAATTCTGAAACAGTTAAAAATCAAATTCTGAAACAGTTATATATCAATTCTAAAACAGTTATATGACAGTTTATTTCTAATTTGAATATGATCGTTAAATAGCCATTATGCTAAAATTAAATTGAATAGTTTCGAAATCTGAATTGAATATGACAGTTATATATCAAATTGATTTATAACTGTTCGAATTAATGTATAAAACATTTATAAGACAGTTGATATATAACAATTCTGAAACTGTTATATGAAGGACAATCAAATTCTGAAACAGTTGTATATCAATTCTGAAACAGTTATACAGAGTATAAAACAGTTTTATACAAAATATTTAGATTTGATGTATGATGGTTTAAATATTTTGCACTGGAATTATATGAATGTAATAACGGTTATATATGTGTGGAACATTTGGTGTATATTCACAAGTTAGTTTCATTTGGTAAAACATTTATGCGTCAATTCTAAAATAGCATAGGTATTTAATGTTATGCAATAACGGTTTTATACAAAATATCTAGTTTTAACAAAATATTTTGATCAAACATATTTCATGTTGGATAAATGACCAGTCATGACTGTTTCAGAACATGTGGTAAAATAGTTTTATGCAGAACTGGATGGCGTAATTAGCGAACTAATGGATGTATAGGTTTGTCCTATGCATCGATCGATGCAATGACTGTTTTAGAACATTTGATAAATCGCCAAAATATTTAGATTTGTCCTATGCATTCATTGCCAGTTGAAAATTTTAATATCAAATAGCGAAATTGTATACAATTGTTATTATAAATGTGGTTAATTATGGTTCTGAAATACATTTCAAAATTGCTTATAAAAACATGAAAATTTGTAAATTTCAGACACAAACATGCCCAGTAATGTATGCAGGCATATGGAATGAATCTCCCACATAGTTAACAGGGTAATCAATCGAAGGGTGAAGGTCTTTGCATTTAATTTCTTATTCTCTTTTATCATTAAAAAAAATCGGCTCAGCATGAAATCTTATTTCTATGTATTCAAAGCATTTTTAAATTGAACATACTAATCATATGTCTTAAATGTCTATCCATTTAATTTAATTGAAATCAATTAATTATTATTATTTGGACAATTATTTTGTAATGAAGAATATAAAAATATTAATTACCTGCATGAACAGATCCAAAATGTTTCCCTCCTCGTAAATCCTCCATTAGCTGATTGAGTTTGATTTTGAAAACTCTAGCTACAATATCTGGTCTATCTTGTACAGTTTGCCCCGGTATAAGAGATACAAATTTTTTGATCTCTACCCAATTAGGATTGCATGTGAAAGTAATGAATAAATCAGGTTGACCTACTGCTCTACAAATTGCAATAGCATCTTGATAATTTTGTATCATATATCGTGGACCACCGGTAAATGAGGAAGGTAAGACCATTCTTTTTCCAATTGAGGCAGCACTCGTATCACCTGCTGTTACAGCGTCTTGGAGACCTTTATATAGTTCAAATCTAATGGTAGACTGATTATTGCGTACCCATCTTAGTCTGTCTTCTTCTATGCATGTATAGGCATCTACTAAGAATTGCTGAAATAATCGACCACCTCGAAGCAATGTTTGACCTTCATTTGCTCTTTGCTGGATGCGAAATGCATAATACTCCCTCATAGTAAGCATTTTCTCATCATTTTGATCACTTTCATTTGTTATTTCTTCATCGCTTATGAATCTATATGGAATATTCAATCTAAAACCATCTTCACCGTAAGGAAATAATATAGGATATTGCATTGCCATAAAACTTGGATGCTTTTCAGTTATTCTTCTTAATAGTCCACTTTTTTCTTCTATTACGACGTCCCTGCATGCATCAGTTTGAAAACAATCACCTACTATTAATGCCGCTGTCTCAGAAGATGTCGGCATATTATACATTCTGCCATCTGTTTGTCGTGATTTAATCAACCTTAGTCTTACGGGTTGAAAATTTGTTCCCTTAAATCGGTCTCTTGCCATCCTGAATGCTTTAGTTAGTTCATTGCATCGATCGAACATATTCATTAGTTCGCTAATTACACCTTCATCCAGTTCTGCAGCAGTGTTCGTTCCTACTACGTTCATTCTATTTGACAATTCATTTTCTGTGTCGTAAATATAAAGTTGTGCAAATTTTGGTTGGTTGTCTACTGGGAGAAGTGAACCAATTTTGTGATGGTTTTGGCCATTTATCCGAAAGACGTACGGACCACGACCATTGTTTATGGTGTTGTCAACGTTACCTCCCATTGAGGTGAATGCAAACATAGAGTTGTATAACCTTATTTTTTCTCTAAATTTTGATGCTCTTGCCCCACCATTATAGTCTAATAAGTGTTTTAGAAAAAGGGGACAGTCTTTCAAGATAGGAAGTTCAACTTTTCCTAACCGACAACATAGGGTAAATTCTGGATTAGACGTAATTTTCGATTTTGCATTCCTTTCTTCATACCATAGCATGGCGTTGCAGTTTGAACATGTATGTTTTGGTTCACCAAAGTCCCATATGTCAAACATTTTCCCTGCAAAATGCTTATAAGTTATAAATTAAACTACAAAATGTATGATGTACATAACTAAATTATTCTTTTAAATTCTTCACGTACTTGTAACTGTGTCATGGATTGATGATAATTCCATCATATGAGTTTGTTGACTTGGATCATTTTGTGCAGCGAATGAATGATTCAACACAGGAATTTGAGATGGCTGTTGCATATTTGTGCCACTGCTTTCAACTGATAATAAAGAAGTTATGTTATATAATAAAATATGTAATGTTCATATAATATTAAATTTCTTGTTAACTCAAGACACGTTTTGGTTTTCATATTTAGCTGAGGATATCGGCACTTCAATTTTTGAATTTGTTCATTTTGACTGCTTATAGCAGAGCTTTTATCTTTTAACACAATCTTATATTATACAATCTTATATTATACTTCTTCCAGGTATATACTTAACTGTTGAATGTGCTCCATGGAATTATGTATATTTTCTGGGTGTATACAGGTAACAAATTGACTTACACTCTATAGTGTAGTCTTAGCATGTACTGTACTTGAACTATTTCTTACCAGTATTGCGGTTTCTATTTGCAATTCTACGTTTGTTGTCTAGGATTCGGCGTCTTGCTTGACGGTTGTGCCATTGAACTGTTGTAATCACAAGCAAGGTTAATACTCTAATAAACGATTATTATATCCAGTTTACTGTTTTTACAGTATAGATAATATGTACCTTTTCTTTTTGTAATAACTGCAGGGTTTTCAATAGTCTGATCATAATAGGTAGTTTGCAAATCTTCATCTATTCTTCCAGTTGGCAAAACAAAATTGTTTGTTTCAATGGCTGAAGCAACAGTTGGACCTAAATTTGGAACTTTCATGATCAGGTACATTATATAAGAAATAAGAAATATTTTACATTATCAACTCAATATATTTATTGAATTTAAAGCATCTCTTACGATCTTGAAATATTTGTTCTCGCTTCCGTTTGTTGTAAAGGATACGGCGTCTTTCTTTCCGCCTTTGCTTTTGGGCTGCAACGGAAATTGGTGTTAAAGGTCAAATGTTTCATTAAATGAAATTCATTTTAGCAATTACACAGATATATTAATTATTTTACCTGCTTTTCTAGTGGTAAAATGTAGTTCAATGGCGTCAAAATTTGAAGTAGAGCAAGATTCAATCGAATTCTTCGGTCCTTTGGATCATTCAGTAATAAGGTTAGTACTGCAATAAATGATTATCATATTCGTTTTACTGTTTTTACGGTATAAATAACATTTACCTTTTGTTTTTGTAACAATTGCTGGTGTTTCAATTGTCTGATCAGAATAGGTAGTTTGCATGCCTTCATCTATACTTTCAGCTGGTGAAATAATATTGTTTGTTTCTATAGCTGAAGCAACAATCGGACCTAATTTTGAAACTTTCATGATCAGGTTCATTAAATAAGAAATATTTTACACTATCAAGTTGATATATGTATTGAATTTAAAGCATCTCTTACGATGATGAAATATTTGTTTTCCCTTCCGTTTGTTTTAAAGGATACGACGTCTTTCTTGCCGCCTTTGCTTTTGAGCTGCAATGGACATTTGTATCAAAGGTCAGTGTTTCAACAAATGTAATACATTTTAGCAATTACGCTGTTAGATTAATTATTTTACCTGCTTTTCTAGTGGAAAAATCTAGTTCAATGGCATCGAAATTTAAAGTTGAGCAAGATCTAATCAAAATCTTGGGTCCTTTGAATCGTTCACGGGTATGGTTTTGATATCTCTGTTCATTGTCTTCCTTATTTCCTTCTTTATTCTTGTTTGAATTTTTGCCTCACTTCCTTGCTACTTGGTTTTTGCCTCCTTCTACAGATTTAACCATTTATCTGTATTGATGATATTGTATGAGATAGAAGTATAAAAAACTATAGGTACAATTATATATGTATGGAAATAATTTACATTTACATAATGCAAAGTAAGACTGATCAAGTTACAATCGAAATCCAAAGATAATAGAGAATTCCTCTTTCAACAATAATGCTTCAACTATGCTTTAATATTAAATATGCTTCTATCTGTTTACCTCTTCTGTTGCTCCAAAGCTACCAGTGAGAAATATGTTACCAACTCGTATTCTCACTTTTTTGTTGGGTAATCCACACTATTTAGTTCAGTTGCTATTTCACATGTAAGACCAAGCACTATATTTCACCATTTTATTCTTCATATGATTGAAAATCCTGTTATAGATATCCTAAGAAATGCCTAGTATACCCAAATTTTACTGTTATATTCAAATAAATTATATACACACCTTCGCTAGTAGATCCCTTCAATCAGTAGTAGTACATAGGCTGGAGAAATATGATCTGAGATTTTGAAAGGAAAAAAAATGATATTTTGTTTGTATTCCTGTAGAAAAAAAAAATTGGGGTTTTGCAAGGGAAAAAAAAATATGTTTTGCCTATATTTCTATAGCAAAAGAAATATTGTTTGAGGTTTTGAAAAGGGAAAAAATATTTTTTGTTTATAGTTCTGTAGGAAAATCAAAGTAATATCATTTGATATTAATCTTGAAATATACTTGCATCCCTTTAATCAGTTGTAGTGCGTGGACAACATGAATTAATAAATTTTTGAAACGAAGAAAAAAAAAGATTTTTTGTGTATATTTCTATACAAAAAATTTATTTATTTTTAAAAAGAGAAGTAATCAACATAGGGAGACTAAGTAAAAAAAAATTGACAGTAAAAATAGGATATTTAAAATCTTGGTTCATGGAATTAAGTAATTAAAATATTTTAGTTACTTCAATTATTCATAAAATGGGTAATTAAGATATTTAAAATCTTGGTCCATGGAATTAAGTAATTAAGATATTTTAGTTACTTCAATAGAAAAAAGATTTTTTGTGTTTAATTCTATACAAAAAATATAAAAAAAGAGAAGTAATCAACATAGGGAGACTAAGTAAAAAAAATTGAAAGTAAAAATAGGATATTTAAAATCTTGGTCCATGGAATTAAGTAATTAAGATATTTTAATTACTTCAATTATTCATAGAATGGGTAATAAAACAAAATCTGTTTGTACACCCTGTTATTTTTTGTATTAATTTATAATACGATTTTTAATACAAAATCTATCAGCAAAACAAACCATTGATTCTAAACCCAAACTTTCTTTATGGATTCAGGAGTGTTCTGAGGGACTCTAGTTTGGATAGAGTTTGAATAGTGGGTGTCGCATATAATCAGGCTGTTGAAAAGTGAAAAAAGATCCCGGGTATGTGTGTGTGGAAGAGAGGGGGGGTAAGCTTGTGCCTATCTTGTACTATTCCTCTTAATAATTGTTGTCATGTACTTGTTTTTAGTGTGAAATCCTTAATGGGTTGCTAATTACTGTGTTGGATAGTTTTAACTCTATTGATATAATGTATGTTTCCAACCGTCTCAATTTAGTAATATTGTGTGCTCAAAATGGCTAAAACTACATTAAGATTTTAATAAAATTTAGTTGGGGGTTTTGAAATCACTCATGGCATCCGTCATACGCCATAAATTAGAGCATTGGAAGAACCAATAATCCACTTTATTTTGTTTTCCTTAGATTTGTTTGAAATCTAGAGAACAAACCAAGTTCTTTCCTAAAGCTTATGTCCACTCATGTAAATCATGGCGACTTTTGCTATAACCAAGATACTGTCCTTTAATATTTCGAGCCTACAACAAATATAATAAAGGATATGAGCCAGTCAAGTAGTAGACTCATATCCACATGTTCTAAGGTTGTGAGCAGAACGGTTTTATTTGAAATGAAATAAAAATCATGGCCTGTTCTTTCTTCTACTGCTTTATTCAATAATCATCAAATACTTATACAAAGGAGACCTTATAAATTTTATTACGTATATTACAATTACCTTTTTAGCCATCTCATGATTTTCCTCTAGAGCGGATCATATTGTACATCAAACGTTCATGCTGCTGGAAAATTGAATATTATTTTTTAAGAAACACTTAAATTTTTAGACCACAGTACTGTAAAATTCAATAAACCTTTCCTATTAGCTATGTAGCGTGCTAACTTTAAACTACTACACTCTCAAAGGATCACGACAGGCAAGTGTGAGCTTGGGGGTTTTCATATGTATGCAATATTCAGGAATACATAAAAGCATGGGTATTCACATATCAAAAGTAAATCGTAATTATCTCCTGTTTACTTTTTTTTTGGATTTTACCTCTTTATAAGTTGCAGTATTTCCAAGGTGTAACGACCCAGATTTTTTGAACAGTTTATTTTAAATATTTAGTATGGTTTTAAATATTGAATATATAATATAAATGAAATTAATTGTTCAGAAATCGATTTACATTTTTAAAATGGTTTAATCTAATTTAATAGTGTTATCCCATTTTAAGCCGATTCTGTTAAGTTAAAAATATCGTATGATCTTGAAAACGTCGGTCATTACGTTGAAATAGCGGTTCGGGATTTTGATTTAAAGGACACGAGACATTTTGGTTATTTTATTAAAAGAAAAAAAATCGAATTATATTAATTAACGCCCACCTTAAGTACAGACAACCACCCTAAAGTCTTTATCGCATAGACCTAAGGAAATCAATCCCCACAACCTATCGTTCTCGAGCATCAAATCCTGTCTCTATGTTTCAACGCAAAGTAAAACATAAAATTAATGGCGTATGTACGAGTGTCTCCCCTTCCACTTCTTTATATATCGCATTGTCCTTCTATTCAATTGGAAAAAGCACGAAAGGGACTTCAGCAAAAGTAAATTAAAAATGGCCGCACTCACAAGGGAAACTAGAATTGGAATTGAAATTCAATTTGGTTATAAACGAGTTAAATATTTTGTTCGAACATGTTATGCTCAACAAAGAAGCAAAATAGGCAAAATGACTAATTAAAGAATAAATGGGCGAAACTGAATTCAAACGATTAGATGGTATTGAATTGAATTGAAAACAGGTGAACAGGTGTTAGACAGGTATGGGATGAGGTATATGAAGTTTATAAACGTAATGCTCGACAAAAAGGTACATGTTTAAATTCATATATGGGTTTTATGCGCCGTATCGGCAAGCCGCTTGGCTTTTCCTTTTTCTTTTGATTGAGGAAGATACCGGGAAGCTATTTGAAATTTCCCGATGCTCCCGATACAGGGGAGGTTATGGCGAATTTTCCCGGAAATTTAAGGAGTTAGAATATTTTTAAGATATTTTGATAATTTGAAATCATCGTATCGACGTATTGAATTCGATAGTAAAGTGAATATAAAAATCGAATGTTGTAAACAAAAAAGGGATAAAGATAAATGATTGGAATTGTTTCCAATTGCAAATAGAAATTTTTCTAATATATATAGAAAATAAAAGAAGTTGATATTTGGAAACGTTTTCCAAATGGCATAAGAGGCCGAGATGATTATTGAAAATATTTGGATAACAAATATTGATAGAGGAAATGGAGAAGAGATTTAATTAATGAAATATTAATTAAAGAGCCCAGTGATTTGTTTGATATGTTTGGATGAACACTTGTTTTTATTCGATAGTTAAATCACAGACTATCGAAGTTTTTGACCATCGTTGTCAATATGGAGAGACCGGTTGGATTATTATCCGAAGAACCACTCCGTATCGGCATAAGCGTTGCGAACCAAGTATGCTGAATATATTGAAGACGGAGTAAAGTGCAAGGGCTTTTCTATTTATAGAAATAGTGCCTTCGGTTTCGTTCAGTCCCAGAACGAACGTAAATGGACGAATGTCTGACAGAGTATTTCCAATGATCAAATGGGTTGGTCTGTATGGATATATATGGTTGCAACGGATTTATCCCTTAGCATAATATCCAGAATATTTGTGCAAACTCAACTAGTGATTAACGGATCTGACGATGTGGCATTCAAAGTGATTGTGTTATCAATGGATGGTAAGTATTCGTAGCCTCAGGCCTCAACAACCGGGAAAGGACAAAAATCGGGCAGGCAGCATGGCTATGTGGGTCGCACCCATTAGGGTGTATAATCACCTATCTAGAGAAATTCCTTTTGTTGCTAAATCTATCGATTCTGCCCATTCGGGAAACGGTGGTTTGAGTCCAACCGTTGGTGATATACATTCGATACACTCAAACGAAATGAGTGGTCGGTCATGTGTGGGCCGGGTTGCAAGACGTTCTTGTTGAACCCAGGTGTATTCGCCTCTAGAGATGCACTGTCGGAAGGTGGTCCCATACCTTGTCATGTTGGAAACCCAATCTCCAATAAGCGCCATGCGGTTTTTGATTTTATAATATATATGTGGAGCGTGAGATGCAAACGTTCTGCTATTTGGTTATTTATTTGATGTAGACATTATTATAATATCATTGAATTTGATATCAAAGTGTTTTGGGTTATAGTAAGGTAAAAACCGTCCGTGTTTATGTGTGGACTGGTCTTACTATTACCTTTTCTTTCGAAAAGGGTTTTGAAAGTTAAACAAGTGGTTGGAGTTTACTCACACCAGTCCCATGACTGACCCAGAGTTATTTTGTTTTGTTTTTCCTAAACTCTTGGGTGCCCAAATTTGTACGGGCAGTCAAGTGTTTCAGGCTTTTACAGATACACTTGGAGGAGCTTGAAGCTAGAGGCTTCAACGTTAGTTATTTAGAGTTACTTCCGCTGAATCAAATGTTGTGTGTACTCTGATGATGGTATGTATATATGTACAAAACAGATTTGTATTTCAAAGCTTATGTTATATAATATATTTTCTTCGTTCCGCTGTGAGTTGTGATCTTCGTTTTTCTTCTATTCTAATATTTCTATCTTATCTATTCTCACCCTCTATCTTCTTTCTAAAAATGAGTCGTATTTCTGTGTTATTTGGGTTGGACGTGTGGTGTTTTTAGTCAACTCAGGTAACTCGGATTTGCGGGTCATTACACAAGGCAACCATTAAAAATAGCAACATTGTACTAATAGATTCTGCTTGTGCATTTATGGCATTATGTCAAAATAAAAAGTTTCTATAGCATATCAACTACAAATACTGTTGTTTGAGGAGGGAGTATACCAATATGATCTTTTACCCTTCAAAACAAATGGAATACTTGCCAGCTATGGCACTTTCCATGCTTGAATGCCTGGATTTCCTTGGTATATTGTTCTTAATATCTACATGCCTTAGGAATTGATAATGATTAGTGTACATTGATTAGTATGATTATTTCATAATTGGTAATTTATGTAGCTTGTATTACTTGTATGTAATAGTCAACGACATTAAACTCACTCCAGAAAATAGACAGTAAGAGCGATAATTGTCTTATTCATTGTTCGGTTACTCCAATGCAGGTAAGGTCTGCAACGCTTGATACATGGCTTCCGGAGCAGGTTGTGTTTATTCAAAGTTAATTAGGAGATTAAAGCTATTCTTAATTCTGTATTTGTTTGTGCATATGTCGTGAACAAATGGATTGCTGTTCATGCAATGTTAGATATCCGTGGAAATCTTGCTAACATCCAAAGTTTTTTGGCTCATCCTGCGTTTGATTTGTGTAACCCAAATAAGGTAATTTTGGTTTCAATATAAAGCAGTACATAATTTTTTCTAAGAATAATAGCGATACTTTAAGCAGAATAATAATTTTAATGTTTGGTTTCTAGAGTAGTCTAAAACATCATATTATTTTTCACTTGTCACTTATCACTTTAAGCAGAACAATCTCTTGTCAAATTCATATGTGCTTTTGTTTTCTTTCCTTTTTTACTTCAGAAAATATTTCATCTAGTATAATCATAAGTCACAAAGGAAAAAATAGCACATGCAAGCACCTGCGATGAATTATGATATTTTGGGTACGATGCGGGTTGGAAGAGAAAAATAATGGCAAAAAGATTATAAATAATATAATAAAACTTACAAATAGAACTACCAGTTTGTTATTGAATAAATAAAATGCCTTGAAATAAATCCTAAAGTACGAAACAAAATATTAGTTCCAAAAAACATAAAAACAAATCTAAAACAAATTCATGATTTTATTCTACGCCTCTGCAATTTCTTTTTCCCATAGTTGTATCCTCATCGATGTTCTCTTCTTCGATTGCTCTTTTCAAATTGTGTATCTCAGACATAGTTACCTGCAAAATTTCAAAAGTGTCATTTCATTATCAGTAATTTGAGACATCATCTTATTCAGAATCTTGTTTTACCTTTTTGTTCTCTTTTGCGGTGCTAAAAGTTTTTTGATCAATAGTAACTCTTTGAATTTTATTTGCAGTTAACTTCCTCTTTTCCCAATTGTTTATGCAGTATTCTGTCTTTTTAATTTGGAAGATTATTTTTGTTCCAACCAAGCCATTGAACATAGAAGCAATCGTTTCCTTTCCGTTTTCCTGTTTTTTCACAATTGTAATTCAACTTTAGATGGAATTTTAAAAATACTTTTTGTAACGAAATAATGATATACGGAGCTTAACCTTTGATTCTAGGTCAGTTAACTCTTTCACTGTATGTTTTATTAAATGTTCAGCTTCATTCTCAAATGCAACCAAATCGACTAATCCAGAATCATCACCAATTAGCATATTGAGTTTGTACCTAAAAGAAAGTATATAAGTGAATTATATGTCAAATTCTGAAAAAAAAATGCGGAGTTTAAATAGTTTTTTTACCGTAGAATTGGGCGTTTAGTTCCAGCTTCACATTTGCTGCAGTAAAATACTTCATCTATCTCATCCACCATCTTCCTACATTTTGGGCAAGACAAATAACTCCAGCCATATCGATCATAAATTTGTTGTATAGTGGCATGGCAAGTAAACTTGGTTCCCTAAAAAAAAGAAAAATAAGTAATTATATTCATGGGCTTGCTTAGTCAAAACAAAATTTGGATTTCGATGATAATTCATACCATGTTGTCTGAATTTTTCATTTCACTCAGAAGTTCTTCCAAAGTTTTTTTCTCCACAATTGCCTCTGCAATATTATCTTTTTTGTTGATAATTTGTATTGTCGAATCATTTGAAGCAACCTCTTCTCTGAGATGTTTTAAAAGTGTTAACTTAAATATGCGTATAGAATAGGCATTAAATAAAAAAAATCTGTACTTTTATCCTTAAACATATACCTTTTTATCATGGCTGAAACTTCAGGCACTTCCAAGTTAACATACACCTTGGTAGCATTTGAGGACTGTAAGAAATATGTTCATGTTTATAGAAAACAGTAGTTAGCCATGCGTAATTATTGGTGTAAGTAAAAAATTGGAATATGATACGTAATTTTCTTCTTTACCTCTATAATTTTTGACAGAAGTTGAGGTAACTATTAGAACAATAGTTCCATTGATTTTTGATATACTTTCTTCATTGCATTGTTCAGCTACATCGCCCCATAAGGTAATTTTAACTTTTGTACCACTGTAAAAGGAGAAAGTAAAATAGGATTTTATTATTAGAAACAAAAGATAAAGAAAGAAAAAGCAGTGTGAACAACTTACATATCAATTTTATTATTTGATAGAGAATGATATAAATAGAAGACGAATGTAAAAGTTTAACAATTTTGATATATAATTATGTTTTAGCATAAAAAACATGATTTTTAAAGTTGAAGTGAAAATTGCGTTGATAATATTTGACTGAATATAAATTTTTTAAATAAAACATATCATATTGATAACGAAAAGGATAACTATTACTTTGAATCTGCAATGATGATATCTTTCTTCAAACTTTTGCTTTTTCCTTGATCAAACTTGGTTATTTCTTCAATATGCGACATCGAACATAATTTCCCAATCACATCTGAAAAAAATAAAAATATATCGTTAACTGAATGGTATTACAGTTATATATTGATGTTTATATGATCATACCTAATGTGCATGTGTTGTTTCCGTATCGGGAGTCTATTTTGTCCAATGGAAAAAATCCAAATTTGTATTTAGGAATAGTTGTTTCTTCGTTAAACACTTTTATCATGCAAGTGTTGACACGAAATTCAATATTGTACTGTGTTTCTACAACCTGATAAGCCTTCTTTTGGTTTTTTATGCCAAATTTGCTGATTTCAAAAATAGCTCCTTCTGTAACTTTAGATTGGAACTTGCTCATTAAAAATTTTGGTATAACTGCAACCATTTGAAAGCCCTGATAAAAAAAAGCAATGGATTTCAGTATGTTAAAATAATCTAATGTAAATCTTTGCAATATTTATATGTTTACCTCTTTATCAATAAGCAACATATTAATTGCGAAACTTTCATTGTTGTTCAAGTTAATGGATCTCCATGCTCTAGAAACTCTCGCCTTTATTTTGCAGTCCCTTGTGTCTAAGTCTAGGGATTGTAAACAGCAAAAGTTGGAGTTCATATTTCCTGTTACCTGTGAATAGAGAAATTGGCAAAGTTTAGCTTAGAGATGTAAAAGAAACGAATAAAAATTGAGGATCAATTGAAATAGTAAATTGAAAAAGAGAAATCTTACTGAAACAATGGTTTGAATGTAAGCAGTGAGTTTGTATATTTATAGAGAAAAAGTGGTAAGGTCAAAAGATTTTTATATTGGGATAATTCCACTGACCTAGAAAAAAGTGGAAGACCGAGTTAAATAATTGTATTTTTAGAAATTTGAATGAAGTAGAAATTCAAATTGAAGGATTTTAAATTCAGCAAAAAGTGGAAGACTCTGTAGATACTTTCATGCTTTTCCTTTATTATTGCTAAATAAACTAATAATTTTGTTATATTTTTCAGGTACATGGATTATATGCAGACATAATATAGGCAAACATGTTATATGCAGACTGGGTTATATTCTTTGTGCTTCAGGCAACTTTCATGCCATACGGGTTACATGCAGACTGGGTTAAATGGTTGGTGCTTCAGGCAACTTTAAAGAGGAAAATTGACATGTTTTGTAGATGTGCCATATAGTACAACTTTAAGGAAACTTTCATGCCATGTAGTACGGATTTTATGCGGACTGAATAAATTGTACGCAGACTTATTTTGTAATTCAGATTTGTAAATTTGTTGTAATATCAACAGTTTTGGTATATTTTGTAATACAAATTTGTGAAAGTGCTATAATTGTGCGATATTATCAACAGTTTTGGTATATTTTTAATATCTTTATAATTTTATATTGGTGTATGTGATATTATCTCAATTTGGATTTATGCGATATTATCTCAGTTTGGATTGCTGTATGATGTAATTCGTGTGCATGCTGTAGTTCGGATTTTTAATATCTTTGTAATTTATGTTAGTGTATTATATCTATTTAATAAAAGTATTTTCAGAGATTTAAGGACAATTAAAGAATTGAGAGAATTAAGGGGAGTTGAGAGAATTGAGAGAATTAAGGAGAATTGAGAGAATTGAGAGAATTAAGGAGAGAGCTTGAAATTGTTCTGCTTTCCTATTATTTAATAGATTTAATAGATAAGATAAATAAGTAAATAGATAATAAAACGTGTAAATTTTACATATTCTGTTTAGCCACTTGTCCATCCATGTCTGATTTGCTCACCACGTTGCTTCCTCTCCTTATTTTCCTGCGCACTTTTCTTCCTCTAAAATTTAAAAGCTTGGAAATATTTTGCCACTTCACTTTTCACCACAAGCTTTCCTTTCAGACTCCCCTCCTTCAACAACTCCACCGTCAACGATAGCCACCAGTCACCCTCCCTCTCCTTCTCCCCTCCTCTGTGCAATACACCTCAGACATGCACCAACCCCACAATGACCCAGGTCTCCTCCTCTTCCATGCAGACCCCTCCACCGTTGCCTCATCTCTCTCTTCCATGAAGAACCACAAGTTCCTTCCCCTCTTCTAAAATAGCTCCGCCCTTTTTACCTGTCGCGGTCACCACCTCCATGTCAGCTACGCCACCGCGCTTCTAACCCATCAAATGTTCCACCCATGCGCTGCCCTCTCACCCATCAACCGCCCCCGGCTACCAGTCCGCCGTCTCCTCATCCAAAAATCCCTGCTCCATGTCTTAACCTCTGTCTTCTCTTCCCAGCGCACCTCGGCCACAACTGCACCCACGTCCATCCTTAGGCACCAGTGCCTTTTCTATTTCCGTCCACCGCTCGTTCCATTTCCAACCACCATGCGCCTACCCCATGCCTGACCCGAAGTCAAGATCTCCGCCCTACCACCTCATCTCTACTCCTCAAGCGTTGCCAAGCACTCAGATTTCACCAGCCTTTGCCGCAGACAGACCTTTCACCACCTCTCCATTGACACCACAAGTCGCCCTCAGTCGCCACCGCCTGGCTTCTCCGTACGCTACCTACTCCGCTTCCAAACCTCGTAGCTCCTCTTTTTAGCGATCCAGTTAGTGTTGGTGAGTGCCGAATGTTTTAGGAAGCAAGATGATTATGGGAAGGAGGCTGCTGGGTCGTTAAAAAAATAAAGGTAGTAAGGGGGTTGGTTTCCAAGAGATGTGTGGTACGAGGTAATAGAGCTGAAGGCGGTTTGAAAATTTAGTGGGATGGTTTGATGAAGGAATCTTGGGTGAAGCGATGCAGGTTGCAGCAAAGAGCTCACGCGCATGTTAACAGCGTTGTATGGGGAGTCATTCGTGATTGTTCATAAACCGGTACGCAATGGACATGGATCTTGATGATGAAGCTCGGAGAGCATTTGGGTGAGAACTTCTAATCTAATTTTATTTAAATTAGTATAAATTAGATAATTATAATTATTTGAGATTAATTATAATTAGTTAATGAAATTTGTTTGTATATGTATGTTTGTATGCAATGGTTGAATGGTTATGCATGTAGTTAGAGAACACACCGAACACATAAGCGTTATTGACTGTAACGCTTGTGCACAGTTGAAATGATTGCTTAAAATTGTTGTTATTATAAGGAATAAATTCAGGCATGTCCATTTGGTTCATGTAGTTGATCTATCATTGTGTTATGGTTGCTAACACGCGCCGTAGTTGTGGGATTATACGGCGATCGGTTTAAATCTCCTTCCATGATGATTTTATGCTTTTTTTTTTGATAATAATTGAAAAATTAGTTTTAAATTTTGATTTTCAAAGGATCTGGAAATCTAAGTTGCAAATAATAAAAGACATTCGCGAAAGACGGAAATGATTTCAGAAATGTCTTCATTTATTTTGGACTCTTAAATAGGTATGAAAATTTAATTTAGAAGTTACATTTTGTTTTATATAGATATATGATTTATTTTATTTTGTAATATTTTTTTGTAAATCTTGAAAAAATTAATTAGGTTGGAAGAATATATTTTATTAAGTTTAAATGAAATTGGAAAGGAGCCTTGGAAGTTTTTGTCAATTATTACAAGCTATCGTCGTTTGAATCGAGTTTTGAAGTTAAAGATGAAAGAAATTGATTTGAATCAAAAGATTGGTTTTAAATAATTCTATTGAGCTATAAGTTTAGAAACGAGTGAACGAACTCAAGAAAACATTGCTATTTTATTTTAAGTTTTGATTTAACTTGAAATGAATACTTGAAAATTTGAAATGACCATTTTGAAGTAAAGAAATGTTGGAACTCAAATAATTATAAAATATTATTTGAAAGGTGGTTTTAAAAGTTAAGTTATGAAAATTGAGCTTATGTGGAAAGAAATAAGACATTTATATTAATGCGTTATATGGTTTGAATTGAACGCGACACATAGCGACAGTTCAATAATATCGATTTTATTTTCAAATGAACATAACTCGAACGTTTTAAAATCGAATTGACATGAACAAGAAATGTGGGATTCCTACTAATAATAACTTTTGAATAGAAAAGAAAAATTCAAATTCCGACGTATGTTTCAAGTTGTGATTTGAAAAGAGTTGCTATACTTACAGTTTGGTAACCATAATAAGAAATTGGTCAAAATGAACTAGAATTTATTGAAATTTAGGGAAATTTTAGTTAAATCATATTTAAATGATTTGAGTTAAAAGAAGGAATTTTGAATGATTTTCAATTTATAATTATTCTATAACGTTTAAGAAATGCGTTTATATTTTATGGGAAATGGTTGATTTTCGACATTTACAAATCAGGAACTATGGTCTAAAACCGAAAAGGTTTGTGAAGTGTTTTGAAAGGACTTAAAGAATTATGAAAATGTTGACTAACATAATGAAATTATGTTTTTAAATTTATGGTTAGTAAATGAATAGTGGATTTAAGATGTTGACGGGATTAAAAGAACTTGAAATGAATCCAACCTTAAATGAATGAATAATGAACGGGAAGGAGATTTGAAATGGAAATCAGTGTAATCCATAGCTATTATTTTAAGTACACTTATTACTTGGAAAGACAGGGATCATATATCAGTCTGAAAACCATTCCAAGTAATAATACAATGCTATGAAGCAATCCATGACTTGGAAATCGACGAATGAAGACCATGATCTTTAGTTCTATTCAGATTGATAGCTGATGTCTCAAATCGGGCCGTACACCTGATATAAGTGGCATGAAGTCTAAGTATATTTAGAGATTTTCGAATTTTGTTTCGTTCAGACCCAGAATGGACTTGTATGGATTGTGTGCCTAACATTGTAATTGACTGCATAACACCGATTTCCGTTGATATGTTTCTGGTTTGTGATGTACGAGCTCAAAGTGGTTATGTAATGATGGAAATCAGTGGTCATGTTGTGAATGGACAATATGACATACTTAAGATATGAAATGGGCTTGTATGAACAGGGCATTGCTTATCTAAGCATGCTTTGTGTATGACATGACATCGACAAACCTCACACCCCGGATTGATGAGAAACCGGCGGTTAGGTTGTATACTTACATATGATTGATGATGAAGCTGCAGTAGTGGGAAACCACTTATGAACTTGGGGAAATTGGGTATGTTCTGGGGGCCGTGTCTGGTCGAAAACCGTTGATCCGCCCTGCGACTTGTTGTTGGTGTCCGAGATGGATGAAAAAGCCGTGTTACATTTCGCTTCGTATCCCTGATTGATCTTTTGTGCTAGGAATCATCAAGTTGGAATCCAAATCTCCAATACGAGCCATACGGATTTTTGATTGTATACCTATATGTCAATATAACCAATTGGGGGTTATGGGGGCTATGATTCTATATTTATTTACGAAATGATTTCCACACTGTATGTAATAATTTAAAGAGGATTTTCACCTATGAAAGCATGTTTGGTTATTATAAGATAAAACTCTCCCATCTGGTGTGCGCTTGCATTGTGTGATGTGGGGTGAGCTTATGATAGCTTCATTTTCAAAAGTCATTGCGTATTTATATTCATGGGAATTCACTTGGAGTAACCCTGTTCTACGTTAGCGGCGTGGTTCGGTGAATTTCCCAACTTAAAATTGAATCCTAAAAACAACTATGTTCTCACACCAGTCCCATGACAGACCTGGAGTTTATTGTTCCTTCCTAAACTATGGGTGCCCACTAATTTTTACATGGATAACTAGTAGTTTAGTTTTGCAGTTATAGACCGTTGGAGCTGGATTCGGAACGCTTTTAGAGTTGGATTTCACATTGGAGTTCGGAGCTTCCGCCATATCATACGGTTTCTTCCGCTGAGAGTATATTTCTTTTCTTCTGATGTATGTGTTGTAACTCTGATATTCTATGTAACTCTGAGGCTTGTTTTAACGGGCCAATGATTATTTAATGATGTATAGGTTTAACCCAAATTACTCGAATCTCGTCTTAGTTGATTTCATATTATTCTAGCTATCGTAGTTTACAAAATAATATTTCTCTATTTCAACAGATTAAAAGTTTATGCATCATTATTTTTTTGGCTAAATATTAATATTTTGTGTAGCTGTTTTTGTATTTTTTTTACTGACGTACAATTATCCTATTTTTTATAGGTTTGATGTGAATTACTCTGGAAAACGACATCTTTGCTTACTAAGCGAAGCGTAATAATTTGATCGTCTCTATTTGAAAGTTTTTAATGGAACATTAACTAATTTTTTATTTCTTTTATTTTGATTAATATATCGAACCATATTTAGAAGAGTTACTCCTAATGGTGGTTTATTATCCTTTCCACGATTAATTTTACATCTAACCGTGTTAATTATATAATTTATTTTCAAAGTTCCAGTTTAGAATAAGTACCAACAATTATTATTGGATATAAGTATTGCTCTTTTATTATCTTTTTTTTTTTGTTTTGTTTAGAAGTAAGCAAATCTCAGCTTAATTAATCCTATATTAATATCTTCTCTTCTTTTGTCTGTCGTAATTCATAAATAGTTTGTTTTGTCTATTGCTGTAAATTACAATTTTGTGGTGCATTGTTAGATTCTAACTTTTATTTGGTAAAAATTAATATTTTGCACGTTTATTTTCTTATCTTTTAATAGGAGGATTATTATTTAATACTCAGCGAGTTTAAATCAAGTTAATTTCCAAAATGGCATTATTGTATTACAATAAAAAGTTAATAATATGATTGTCTCTTTTCAAAGTGTTTTTTCCTTTGTTGAGCTAGCTTAAACCGGGTAATATTGTATGGTGGACAGTCGAGTTCTCTGCTTTGGAGTAAAGTTTTATAAAGTGCTTTTTTCTTTGATTATTTACCAAATCTTATTATTTTATCCCATCTTTTAGAAGGGTTCTGGTCCTATATTCATATATAACATCAACCAATGTGTAAAGATCATGGTATTCAAATTCTGTTATTATTTTTTCATTACCAATTTGATTTTTATACCTCGTTGTTACTACCAAAATAAAACATCGAAACAAGCTGGCAATGAAGGGATAATAGCCGCCACAAGCAGAAAGGAGTCTTCCGTCAACAAAAGCCCAACACGAGGTAAAGCCGACAACATATGAAAACAATCCGAAAGCTGTGCAACTGACACCATCATTAAAGGAAAGAGCTCAAAATCTATACAAAGAAAGGATACCAGCAGGGTGGTTCCAGCACGATGAGTAAACAATGAAAGGTCACCCAAGACTGGAAGCCAATGAAGAGAAAGGCTAATAATCCCACAATCCTAGACCAGAAGGATATCGATATTAACTTGCTTAATACTAATACATAAAGAGATGAAAGCATCGAAGATACAGAGTTCACGACATATGGATGTTATCCGGGAACCAGCTACCGAGACCCACATTATATGGTCACCTAGAGGTTACTCCAATAGGCAACTAACAAAGCATCATAAGCAATCTCCTGGAAAGCTAGGACATACTTAGGGAGTCTATCGCAAGGCAAGCCAGAACCCCAAAGAGATACAAGCTATCCACACTAATCCGCTTAGTGTCAATCACGACAGGGGCGGCATACCCGACAACCTTTCACTTGAATCACAAAGGCAACCTCCACAAAGTGTTAATATGAAGTCCACATCCGGAAGCCCAAACCTTTCGAAAGCTATTCCCACCGACAAGCTTAGGATCAATATGAAGAAGATGGCAAGACATCAAAAGGAGGTTTTGTGGACAAGAACATTCTCCCGAGAGACGGGAACGACACCTCAAAAAGTCGTAAGCAAAGCCTTCAGAACTAAAAGAAAAGGAGATTGAGAGCCAGAACTTCCAGAATCAAAGGGGGAAGCTACCGACAGGGGCTTCTGCTGTCCCAATAGCAAAAGGGTCCCCTATTTGTCTATAAATAAGACCTCAGGGGTCTCATTTTGGGACAACTCTCTCATTCTCATTCTTTTATTCATTTCCTCTAGAGTAACCCCAATTTCTTAATCAAAATGGGGATTTCAGTTGTAATAATTGTGTATTCCAAATCAAAGATCAATAAAGAGTGGATCAACACTTGATAAATTTCCTTAAGAGTTTCTTGTGTAATTTCTTAGCTATTGCCTGTGCAACACGCTATTTGCTTTATACATACATGCGAGCTCTTACCCAAGTCTAGACTCTTTCGCGAAGTTAGTGCGGAACCCTTTCTACAAGCCTTTTAGCCCTTATCAAGGGTTGCGTTTAGGGAACCCTTGTCCTAAGATAATTGTTGGTTCTCGGGTCGCTGAGCTTGATGCTCACCCTACTGAGGGAAGAGTAACTAATCTTTTGGACTCTAAACCTTGATATCTAGGAAACGGTGAACTAACTCAAACTCGTAAAAGCTAAATAAACCCTTTTTCCCGTTAGGTCCACTTTCGTAGACCTATCTCCGATGTTGACGAAAAATATCATTAACATTTTGACGCTAAAAGGAAGGCTTGAACTTCCGACCTTGTGGTTAACAGTCACATATCAAACTGAGTTGTTCCGTTCTTGGTTGGACTAAGCTTTGAAAAAGCAGAAATCATGAATAAAAGGTCTCTACGAGTAACTAGTGAGTTCCTCATGGTTATATCAATCATTAATGAGCCATGGACATTCGAAAAGTTTAAGTTGGAAACCTTACACATTCAAGATACAGAAAGAGATGTAGAGACTTATGATCTTGATCCTTGGAGCATTAAACCTTTCCATTTGGGACCAACCCCGATCTTTGCCCTAAGCAATTCTACGATAGAAATGCATAATCCTTTTCTTCGTATAAAGGAAGCATCCAAACACAAGCTAAAGGAACAATATTCAGGCAAAGGATTGGAAAAGGTTTTGCTTATCCTACATCAAAAGAGTATAAAAGGAATACGCTCTTGTATCAAGGCACAACTAAAAGAAAGTTCAAGGACAAGGAGGAAATAATAAAATCGAGTGGTAAAATGGCTAGGTTCCAACATCAAAAGAAAGCCCTTGAATCAAGACTGCCAAAAGGTTGCGAGCTTACTACATCAATTGAGGGTATCTACTTCCTAAATAAACATAAGTTGAACTTTTGGCCTTCATCAAAGAAGAAACCCAAGAATGAAACCAAGTTGGAAGGACCTTATTGCTACTACCATATGATTAACATACATGAAACTAACCATTGCAAAGCCCTCGAGGAATTAATCATCAAGTCCCTTAATCAAGACTAACTACAGGACTTTGTAAAAAGACCAAGCTAAGTCTAATAAAAGTCCTTAGGAAAAGGATTATCTGCATGACTAAGGGTATGGAAATCCTCTCTAGAGTTGAGATAACCAAAGAGGGGCTAATCCACAAACAGATAAAAGCCCTTGTCACCGCTGAGTTAGCCAAGGAAAGGCAACCCCCGGAGGGGGGTAATGTGTAAGCCTTTCTCCATGTCCGAATCAGAAAGGGCTAGGTTAAAGCATCGAAAGCGTAAGCCTTCGACCCACACCAGAAATGGTCATGACGGAGTGTCTAATTTGCATGTCATGCCTCTGCTTGCAAAAGAGTACGCTCTGCCTCTGCTATAAACTAAGCACGTCCTACCTTTGCTCGTAGAAGAGCACATTCTACCTATGCTTATGTTCTGCATTACCCGCAGAAGGAAGCGCAAACCCCTATCATCGCCTACGATGGTCAGGATAGGATACCCCTTGGAGGAGGTGGAGTGTAAGCCTCTATCACCGCCTGTGATGGCCAGGGTAGAGCATCAAAAGAATAAGCCTTAATTCCGCTTCTACGATGGCCCGGGTTAAACATCTAAGACCTTATCATGGCCTTCGATGGTCAGGATAAGGCGCCTCTTGGAGGGAGGTCGGGTAAGTCCTCGGGCCCTGCTTGTGGATAAGCTAGACAAGCTCACCGGAGGCACAGGCCTAGAGAGTGGCTCAACAAAGCACGTACATCCTCTACTTTGAGAATAAAAGCCCAGAGAGTGGCTCAAGAAGCACATACAGCCTCTGCTTCACAAATCAAACCCAAAGGGGGTAACAAAACTATAATACCAAAAGTGGGTTTCTGGTCTTCGATCTTTCAATACCCGAATAAGGGTTGGTTCGGGATTTCTATTAATACCGTTAGTGGGTTTCTAGTCTCCCATCTTTTAATACCCGAATCTAGGTCGGTTTAGGACTCATATAACACCAAGAGGGGATTTCTGGTCTTCCATAAAAATAGCCAAAATCCAGGAAAGGGAAATTCTAGAATGCTATCTTTAACACCCTAATCTAGGTCAGTTCAGAAGCTCAACTATTATCAAAGAGAAGGACACTTGGTTCTCATAACAACCTGAATCTAGGTTAGTTCCAAACTTCTATTTACTACCGACAGCGGATTTCCGGTCTTACACCCCAATCCAAGTGGATGGACCCAAGCCTTACTACTATCAAAAGAAGGGATCCTGGTCTCTCTTCCTTAACACCCTAATCTGTGATGCCTGATTAAAACCTTAATTCTTAGGAAAGGGATCAACCGCCAATGTCCAAAATAGTAGCATGGCTCTGCTACTTAAAAGGCCTTCAAATTAAGAGTGCAATCTTTCTTCTCGATCAGGAAAGTTTCTCAAACTCCTTACATTAACTTGTTATTATTCAGGCAAAACATAGATGAGAATCATGCATCAAGTAAATTTGCATCCCATTCATAAGTTAATTTACAAGGTAATATTGTTAGCTATTCAAAAGAAAGTCAGACAATTAAAAATACTTAGTACAGTCTCCTAAAGCTCTCTAGCCTCAGACACGGGTGAGGTGCTAGCATGACAAATTGTAGTACATAAAAGTTCGTTGATTTTCTGCCATTTTTCCATAATTGTATGCAGATCATCTAAGGGCTGGGGTTGTAATTTCAAAGCCTGGTTATAAGCCTTACCCATGACACTCAGAATTTTGTTTTCCCTCTACAAACTGAAAGCTTCTTTACTTAAGGAATGTTTTTCCTTTCATGGCTACTTAACTTTTGAAGTGTAAAAGTCGATACGTCGGAGCGCGTCCTCATTACACTTTTGTCATAAAGACTTTTCATGTCGGCCTTAACTTTCCGATACCACATATTAACAAGGGAATTGTCTAACCTGGGGAGGAAGTCCCTCATGTGATGGCTTTTTTTAAACTCTATTGAGACCCGCAGGGAATCAGACTCGAGGGTTTTGGTGGTCCATCCAAAACGGATTCCCAAGTTTTACAGTCTGTTAATGCATTGTCGCGTTTGACTTCTAGATCAACAATTCGACAATGTAACTTGTCCTTTTCTTGATTAATATCAATGAAGGGATTTGTCTTCACCCCTTTCTTTAGCTCGCAAATAGTTTTATCTTTCTCCTTTTGTAGATCTTCTAAGACACTTATTTGTTCGTTAATATGCTCCTTAGACGGTTCTTCGAGCAAAACGGACCCATCATCGGTACCTATAAGACGACTGTTCGAGAAATCTTCCCAACTCATGGTTAGTCGTGCATCCCTCTCGGCTGATGGGAGAAGGTCCTTGGTCGATTTTTCCTGATTTTACTAACATATAAAAAACTACTCATATGACTTATTTCCAGAAAATAGATAACAATAGTAAATCATAACACTATTTATTCAAAGAGATTAGTACATATGTCACCCAACGTCCATACAAACCAACGTTAGTTACAAAAATCGTAGCAACTTAATCAATCTCTCCACTAGATTTTGTGCTCATATTGCATATCAACTTTGCGTGATGAGCTCTAAGTTTCCTTAGTATCAACTCCCTATCATTTCCCAAGAAATTAAAAGAGAGCTAAGGGTACTTCATATAGATAAGCTTAAGTTCTTTTAAAAAGCGTTCCCTGCTGGACTTATAGGGAGACTTTGTAAGAAATTCCCTCCTAAACCTAGAGAAAGAACACAAGTCGTCCTTGAAAATAGTGTCATTAGCAAAAACAAGGTTTTTGTTATAATAATGATAAGTAACCAGAGATCACCTCTGGAAATACGAAGTCATAACCGTGATGTTTGGCAAATATTAACAAGCTTCAAAGCAAAGCAAACTGACCCAATGCAGGGAAATGGATCGAGGGAAAAATTTGTATCTGAGTAATAAGGGAGATAGGCTGCACTATTGGCTCCCTTCCATCAGGTTCTAAGAAAACCATCTCTTTAGCGGGCATATCATAACTACATAAGGTAATGGGGGCATGTGAAGATTTGGCATTCACATCCCCAAAGCCCAAGGTGTCGCCAACGAGCAAAGAAGATATGTCATCATCTTTGCTACTCTGACACCTTCTGCACTCGTGGTTAGGTTCATTATTATGATCGTCTCTATCATCGCCACCAACGTCCAACACCAATTCTTCCTTGCCACCAGATTCTAATTTTCTGGCAATTCCTCAATGAACAGGAGATCCTCGAGCTTCACCATGTTTTTCTTAGGAACCCTAATATACCCTGCCTGGCCAAAGTTATTTTTTCCACAGTTCTGCTTTAGATAGAAGGATGAATAGAAGGGAAGTCCATGTCCGGAAACTTTTTAAAATTATCACAGTAAGCTAAGAAGAAAGCCTTCTCATAATACTCCATCACCACATCCAGGAGATGTGCCTTCAAAAATAAAGAAATCCTATCCTGAGATTCATAGATTATTCATTTAGCAATGGAAAGCGCTTTTCCCTTTACCCCTAACTCCTCCGCATGCTCAGCCAGTGTATCTGCCCGCTCACTTTCGAAAGCCGCAACTTTGACAGCTAAAATACGGTTGTCCTCTCTTTCTTTTCCAAGGGATGTTCTCAGCCACTCACATGTTTCCTCGCTTTTGCTCTTCACCATAGTTAAGTCACGGAACTTAGATGCTAACACAACATTTTCCTCTTTGAGCTTACTCACCATATGAAAGGATGAAGCAACCATAATCCAAGAAGTATGTCAACCTTTGGATATCTGGAAAAGAATAAAGAAATGTCAACCCTTATATGAAAATGACTAGCAAGAAATCAGAAAGAGTGAAGGATAGACCGAAAGTTGTTGCTTAATGAGGTGAAGATAGAAATCCATATCATCCGAAAGGATAAAATCTGGCATACTAGAAACATCAACATAAGGAAGAACATATTTAATGATACCATCGAAGTCAGTGGTTGACAAAGGAGGATTCACAGGACCATCATAATGATAAGAATGGGGAAGGTCGTCTCGTATTGTCTCGAAACTTCCTGAGAGTCAGATACTTGAAAACTTGCAATGAAGTCACTTCTTATCGTCTCAGCCACATTGGGGGTATTGTTGAAAGAAAAGATGATAGGACTAAATAAAGGTTGACCAAAAGGAATAGCAGCTGTTTTTTCGCTAGAGAAACATGATGCAAAATTTGCATCTTTATGCCTCTTAGAGGGACTATCGTCAACCATAGAAGCTGCCTTTTCACGGACGGATCACTAGAATTAGCAGAGAAGGCGGAAACAAGGCATGCATTGGCGCCTGAGGTAACTAGGTTATCAGAACCCGGGAGTAAGGGAGATGAGATAATAAAGTCATCACTACCAGGAGGCAAGCTTGAAGCGCCCAGAGAGTTGATTGGAGGCTGCCGCAAAATCTATTGCCCAGAAGGCAAGAGGGAGTGTTTACGAAAGTTATCCAAAGTCAATAGAAACGAACACTACCGCAATCCCTTAGGAATTCTGCCAAGGGCATCGACAACTTGGACCTCCCTTTCCTCAGGCCCCACCATTTTTGGAATGAAGGCTAAAGAGAAGTAACAATCGATAAGAGATTAAAAAAGGAGGAATAGAAAGAAAAAAGTCACTTACCGGGGTCGACAAAAGTTCCCAATTTGCCTAGGGGACACCTAATGTAGAAAAACTAGTTTTCCCAACCTCTAGACTTATTGATAGGGTCGTCGACCCATCTCCTCACGGGGCTAGGACAAAGAATGAATGAATCAAACACTTTGGCTAAACGGAGTAAGAACTGCCTAAGATTAGCATTAAGAGAAGTTTGACATGACTCAAGCGCTAGGATCTCTAGGCTTAAAAGGAGAGTGTATTTATTCGGTGAAAGATGAATGAGGGCTACCCCCAAGTGATGCAAGAACCTAAGAACAAACTTCGAAAAAGGGAAGAAACCTCCATGCCAGATATGAATGGCAGTATAGGCAAAGTACCCTTCCGACGGATTCCGGATGGTATCTTGTGAAGAAGCGGGAAGGGCGTGAACATTAGTCTCAACATTAGTCATACCAAAACTTCTCAGTATGACATTTACTTCCTCTTGGGTATTGAAGAAAGAACGTTGAGGAATGGGTTGCTTCTTTGGGCGAGATTTGATAGATCTGCCTGGCTTGGAGCAACCAGATCGTTGACCCTCAGACATGATCCTGGCAAGTGATATCATACCATAATATATAGCCTAATGCCATTTTCTTTTAATAAAAGTACATCCAAGCCACATATAGGAGGAAAACTAGGCCTTTGACACAAAACAATTACTTGGAGCATTGCCAAAATTCTAGTTCACCTTGAAGCCCAATATAAGTGAACTCCAGGCCAAAATATTTTATTCAGAAGCTTTGAATTCTGCCGGCACTAGGACCGATAGGAAATGAAGCTTGCGATAGCATTTCCGCCACTAAACCGACACTTATTGGATCGAAAACCAAATAAACATGAAAATTGGTGTCAGCAAAATTACAAGCTAATTAAGTAAACAATAGAGATGTGGGGTTTACTCGCATCAACAACCAAGTGTGTGATTTATTGACAAAAACAACCATCTACATGTAATTTTGCATTTTAGGCCTTAGTAATGTGTGTGGAAAAGATTCAACTTATCGGATCCGACACTAGGCATCATCCCAATTATCATTAAGGATTAAACTGCGTCAGATACGTTGAACTCTGATTATTTTCTTAAAGCAGGTCAAAGGCATGATGCAAGCCTACGCCAATGATTGCGTTAAAAATACTTACAAAGATTTGAGATTGAAACCATAAAAAAGCATGAGAAATTTCGATGAACAGTAATCTTGTTTAAGTAATGTGTTGTGTAGGAAAGAAGAAGAAGAAAGAGGAACTTCTGACAAAAGATTCACTTTCAATCTCCACTGCATAAGTAGGTTCGAATTAACGAGTCGGATCTATCTTGAAAAGGCAAAAAATTGGAAAACCTGCATGATTAGAACCGCATAACATCAAAATCAAGATAAGTTTGACTTGGAAAGTCAAATTTACCTCTTCATTAAGGGGGAGCAAATGTTACTACCAAAATAAAACAACGAAACAAGATGGCGGTGAAGGGGTAATGGACCGCTACAAGCAGAAAGGAACCTTCCGTCAGCAAAATCCCAACACGAGGTAATACCGACAACATAAGAAAACAATCCGAGAGCTGTGCAACCGACACCATCATTAAAGGAAAGAGCTCAAAATCTATACAAAGAAAGGATACTGGCAGGGTGGTTTCAGCATGATGAGTAAACAACAGAACGTCACCCAAAACCAGAAGCCAATGCAGAGAAAGGATAATAATCCCACAAACTCAGACCCAGAAGGACGAAAGGGCTATCAATATTAACTTGCTTAATAACAATACATAAGGAGAAGAAAGCATCGAAGATACAGAGTTCGAGGCATATGGATGTTATCCGGGAACCAGCTACCGAGACCCCCATTAGATGATCACCGAGAGGTTACTCCAATAGGCAACTACAAAGCATCGGAAGCAATCTCCTGGAAAGCTAGGACATACTTCGGGATTCTACAGCAAGGCAAGTCGGAACCTCAAAGAGAGGCAAGCTATCCACACTAATCCGCTTAGTGTCGATACCGACAGGGGTGGCGAACCCGATAACCTTTCACTTGAATCACAAAGATAACCTCCGCAAAATGTTAATAGCAAGACCGAAAGTCCACATCCGGAAGACCAAACCTTCCAAAAGCTATTCCCACCGAAAAGATCAGGATCAATATGAAGAAGATGGGAAAGACATCAAAAGGAGGTTCCATGGACCAGAACCATCCTCCCGACCTAAAAAAGCAATAAGAAAGTCTTCAGAACTAAAAGAAAAGGCAACCGAGAGCTAGAACTTCTGGAACCAAAGAGAGAAGCGGCTGACAGGGGATTCTGCTAGCCCAATAGCAAAAGGGGCCCCGATTTTTCTATAAATAAGACCCCAAGGGTCTCATTTTAGGGCGATTCTCTCATTCTTATAATCTTTTCCTCTAGAGTAATCCTAGTTTCTAAATCAAATTGGGGATTTCAGTTGTAATCAATTATGTATTCCAAATCAAAGATCAATAAAGAGTGGATCAACACTTAGTACATTTCCTTAAGAGTTTCTTTTGTAATTTCTTAACTATCGCCTGTGCAACACGCTATTTGCTTTATACATGCATGCGAGCACTTTACCAAGACTAGACTCTTTCGCGAAGTTAGTGAGTTCTGACAAGCCTTTTAGCCCTTTTCGAGGGTTGCGCTTAGGGAGCCCTTATCCCAAAATAATTGTTGATTCTTGAGTCACTTAAGCGTGATGCTCACCCCACTGAGGGAAGTGTAACTAATCTTTTGGGCTGTAACACCCCGCCTCCGCTAGGGTCACTCGCAAAGGAATGCACTAGCTTTAGAGGGGCATTATTGGTAAACATGCACAGAAATATCACAAGACAGAACATATAAAATAGCGGAAGTAAAACCGAACTTTCATAAATATTAATAATTAAGGTCTAAAGCCTTTTACATCAGAGTACATCAAAACCTGTCTTGCAATAATAAAGAAGCATAAAAACCTTTTCATAAATTATTCCCCAAAATAAAGCGGTGAAGCAGCCATAGCCAAGAGAAGACCAAGCTATACATCAAGCTATACATGATGACCTTCAAGCATAAGAGGCCCGAACTAAACAACATCATTTCCTCCCTGGAACCTGGGGGGGAAACGGAAGACAAAGAGGCGAAAGAAAACGGGGTCAGTCATAAAAACTGGTAAGTCCTATCTACTCCCAGTATAAAAACAGGTAAAGGTAACATGACATGCATAAACTGAAAGTAAACATAAGGATGACTACAAGATAGATAAACTAAACCAGGGTAACTGGCTGAACTACTGTAGCAAGGTAAACTAAGATATCGTGATAAACTACGGTGTCGTGATAAATCAAGGTATCACATCGTCAGGTTTCTATCAAGTATAATATCCCAAGGTATCCACCCTGTCTAACATCCCACGGTATCTATTATGTATATTACTCCTGGTTCTAACATGTATATTTGCTCTGCACCTCTCGTACTAGTGTCCCAACCCGCGTCATGTGTTAACTATGAATGTCCCTTGCCCACTGTCATGTAATGGTCCGTGTCAACCTAATATATAGCATATGTAGGTTTTCCCCACTCGTATGTTTCTTTCCATGTATACGTTCAGTCCTTTGCCATGTAAACGTTTTATCCTTGAAGTTGTTTTGGACTGCCACCCTTGATCTAGTTATGTTTCCTTACCATGAACTATCGCGCGTTCACTTAGGATTTATGCCACCTAGGCCCACTAGGGATTATGCTACCTAATGAACGTTTCCGTGTCTCGGTTTGGGTTTTGGCCACCTAGGACCACTAGGGATTATGCCACCCGTCAACCGCGCCCTTCATCCCACGTGTGTATCGTGAATCGTTTCCCATGTCTTGACGCACATGTTCCCCAATGTGCCATCCGAGTTCCGTGCCAGGGCAAACCAAGAAATACGGAACTGGTCGGGAGCTTTAAGTCGTCTGTTGATGCAGATATCAAGGTCTGTTTTTGTACCCGTGGCTATGGTCCCACGTGACCCCTCCCTCAACTACTGAAAGGCAACCCAAGAAAAATCATGTATGAGAACCACATCCCGGCCCCACTATAGCCCCACTTTCCTATGGGCCTACCTCACCCATGACTCGATAGCAAGAACATGGTCTGTTGGGGGTTCCCTGCCTTTCCGTTCGTACACGATTGACTAAAGATGGTAGGTAGTCGACGACGTGCTATCCAGGGCGAAAACCAAGAATCGTCGACTCCACGCTAATCCATCCCAGTCTTTAGGTCGCTCGCATAGCAACCAAGGCATACTCTTGGTCCTTCTAACGCAGACCTTAACCTCTCATGGGCCTAGTATAATTACTTGGCAGCCCACAGAGGGATCCCAAGAATATCCTCACGTCCCCCGAAGCTTCCACTTCGGCACCCAGTGCGCTGGAGCTTTTATCCAAGTCAGATAACTTGCTCCTCCTCGTATACTAAGCGATGACCTACCGTATCAGGTTACTCATCGCTTTGTGAATTAATCCTATGTCCTTAGCTAAGAATTATTACTTAGTTACCCTTAACTAAGGTTTACCACTTAGCTTCCTTTCCCGTTGCCCTTGATTAACCACGATTCTATACCTAGTTCCTCTAACTAGGGTTTGTCTTATTGGGTTAAGTGTTATCATTCAAGTCCATGCCTTAACCCGCCCACGAATCACGTCAAGATTGGCTAAGTATTTAAGTTCAAGACTTAGCCCTACAAGTTGGTTAAGTGTACCCAGAGGCTCATGACTTAACCCTATCAAGTCAAATCGGTCAAGTACTAGCTTACCTTAATCCTATCGGATTATCTTGCTAGATCGATTAAGCATAGATTATCTTAATCCCATCAAATTATCGAGTCGGATTGGTTAAGTATAAGTTGCTTAACCCCATTAAATTATCACGTTAAGTTGGTTAAGTATTGGTTACTTAACCTCATTGAATTACCAAGTTTAAGTTGGTTAAGTGTTTAACTTAACCCCATCGAATTACCGTGTTTAGATTAGTTAAGTGTGGATTACTTAACCCCATCTAATTACCGTGTTTAGATTAGTTAAGTGTGGATTACTTAACCCCATCTAATTACCGTGGTTAGATTAATTAAGCGTCAATTACTTAACCCCATCCAATTACCGTGTTTAGATTAGTTAAGTGTGGATTACTTAACCCCATCTAATTACCGTGTTTAGATTAGTTAAGTGTGGATTACTTAACCCCATCTAATTACCGTGGTTAGATTAATTAAGCGTCAATTACTTAACCCCATCTAATTACCGTGTTTAGATTAGTTAAGTCTTAATTACTTAACCCCATCTAATTACCAAGTCGGATTAGTTAAGTGTAAATTACTTAACCTCATCCTCTAATCATCTTGCATGGTTAAGTGTCATTAAGAAATCAAGTCCGGTCCCACTTAACCTACCCATTCGTGTCATATCGGTTAAGTGTCATTAGTCAAATTTACTTAACCTTATCATGTGGCATTAATTTAATTAATGCACCCTCAACCTCTCACATTAGACCTTGTTGTGGTTACTAGTTAAGCCGGGCGGGTCCGGGTAGATTTACACCACAACCTAGTCTAACCTCGGGTCTTAAGCGCGACATGACCAACTTCTCACATTGGATCCTATTGTTTGTAGCTACTAGTTAAGCCGGGCGGGTCCGAGTAGATTTATGCTACAAACTCAACCCAACCTCGAGTTGGCCACTTCCATGTTTGGTATAGTGTTATATTACACTTACAACCCATACGTGTCTAATTTCATGTCCCAAGTTTACCCCACGTGTCATGCCCCCATTTTGGTTCAACTTACATGTCGTGTTCACATGTAACCTCAAGTCAAGTTTTCATGTCATATTCAAGTCAAGATTTCGCGTCATGTTCATGTTTATCTAACTACCCCAAAGTCGTGTTTTCCAACGCAAGCAAAAGCGAGTCAACATAGTAAGGATACTACGTCACATATTGGCCTCAAAACATGCATGATGCCAAAAAGGGATTGGCTTCCACATGCACAACCTTGGCCAAAAACATGCATAGTGTCATAAGGTGATTTGGCCACAAACATGCATAGTATCTCAAGGGGATTTGGCCACAAACATGCATAGCATAAAAGGGGATTACTTGCATAAGTGTTCATGTCATAAACCTATCATGAAGGGATGAACATGCCCATGTTACTCATGTGATAAAAAGGTAAACTTGCATATTATCATAAGGGATTTCGGGTTCATATACTTGCATAGCCTCAAAGTCACATTCATGCACATGTTTCATGAGTCAAAGTGGTTTCAAGTGTGCATGCTAACATACCACAAGCAAAGGTCCAATCTTGCATGGCAAACTAGGTCCAATGTAACATGAATAGCATGGTTTAGTCGTTACAACATAACCCAAAGTCATATGTTCATGCTAAAGGGGCAAACTAGGTTCCCATAGGTTAACATACTCATGTTACTTTGCATTTATCCCATGTCACATCAAGATCATCGTTTAAATCTACAAGTAGCTAGAACTTACATAGCGTGGCAAGAGGACTAGGAGCATGAATCGTTTTGACGAAGAAAGGTGGCTCCTTTGATGAAGATCCGTCATGAAACTCGCATAGCAACGTTGATTTGGCCTCTATTTGGTGTAGCAAGCTTGCTCCTTTTGATTTGAACCCGATTTGAATGCATAGGCTCTAGGGATTGGAGATGGAGGCCATGATCAAAATTGATTTTGGCAGCACTTAGTTGCTAGGTTTGATTTTTAGGGATTTAGGTTAGGTTTAGGGTCTTTTTATAGAGATTAGGATAGTTTTAGGCCCTTAGATTAACCCTAGGATAGATCTGAACCATCAAACCACGTCAGAAGCTTCCAGAACAAGACCAGGGACCAGTGCAGGTGCACCAAGCCAGGAATGCTCGTCTGAGCCAAGTCGACAGCCAAGTCGACAGGGCTGTCGACTTGGTCAGACCAAGTCGACTCCCAAGTCGACAGGCCTGTCGACTTGGGTACTGTGGCGGGAATTTTTCCCGCCTGGCCCAACTGGCCCAATTTTCCAAATTCAAGTTTGAATTTGAAATCTGTTTTTACTTAGAAATGTTCTGAAAACTTCGTTGGGCCTTAACCGGGTCATACGGACTCCGATTTTCGAAAACTCGGACTCTATTTCGCGTATTTTTCCGAGACGAACGCAATGGCATAGCCCATTTCGCTTGATTCAGAATTTAAAATTAAATTCTGCCTTGATTCTCGTCTTAATCATGTTATCGAAATACGAGTTGTTACATTCTCCCCACCTTTTAGGATTTCGTCCCCGAAATCTCCAAGTTAGGAAGAACATATCCTACCATCCATCATCCATCTACTCAAAACATCATCCACAAGCGACCATTGTCCTTAGATGATTTCTAATGCTATATGAATATATGCAAAACGTGTGTGTACATGTTCCTTAGCTAATGCTAATGATCAGGCCTGAATAATCTTTCTAATGCAAAAATATGTATAGTGTCATGAATCCAACATGTATGCAAATAGTCCTAGTCATATAGATACTATATGCGTGCACAATCATTCATTCATATGCAACAATCCGCATGATAATACATTCGATTTCATCCATAAACAAGTATAAATACTCGTGCATATGCAATATGAAATGTGACCGAGTCGAGCTAGTATCTAATGTGTATTCGCGCATCCACGAGCAACCACTTGCAACCATTTGCAACCATATCAATCATAACATGTCTCAAACACATGTTTACATCCATAGCGTTCTACCTAAGGTTCCCAAGATAAGATCGAGAAGATAGACAAGACAAACTCCTTACGGGATTTGTAACAGAAACAGGACCGAGAGGATATCCACCAAGCGATAGCATGCAAGTAAGCTTTACAGGTGAACCAAGGATCAAAGATATACTCTAAAACAAGAGACGTGATGCGCGCGTCCAAGCCGCATTTCCATGAGCTTAATTCCATCGTGCCTTGACCGCCTTTGACTTCATGATTTCGTAGCTCCTTGATTCCTATTTCCAAGGTGTGAGTGGAACTCATCTCACTGTCGCCTCCCGTTTCACTTTCACTTATTCTTTCCGTAGTATGCTCGGCTCAAATATGTCTGCGTACTCATGCAAGCTCTCCAAAATTCACTAGTGAATTCTGGATCTCGTTTTCCGATGCCGATCCATGTTGCCAAGGGTTCTTACTAGGGTGATTGCCATAACCCATGCATAATCGAAACGAACCATCCGCCTTAGCGGCGAATCCTATTTGAACGGATTACCAACAACTGCATCCCGGGATTCTAGGTAACTAACCATGACAGAACCCAAAAAGGCTACACGAGACTTTAAGGGTATCACCAAGATGAGTCGAGAGTCTAACTACCCTCTTTCCAAAACCGAGAATGGCACCCCTTATTGGGTGACCACTTTATCCTTAGAATCTATCCGTAGTTGAGACATGTCATTCTCAAATCCAACAAGTCATGAAGGAATGGACCAACTCTCCAACCAGATTTTTGGGACAAAACTGGGATCCTCTACCATGCTAGTACTAAGGTGCAGAGACTCAACTATCTAAGCAGACTTAAGTGATACGATGATCAAAACAAAGTCTGGACGGGATGATAGGAAAGGAAGGCTGAACCTCTAATAGAAACGGTACCATTTCTTTTAGGCACCCCAGAAGTGGGAGCGTACTATTTCCCTCTCCGCTGATCTTGTCCTTGTCCTCCTTGATGGACCAAGCCCTAACAACAGTTGCTTATCCTTAAGCTGGTATCCTTTATCCTTACTCTTATTATCCTTTCTTGTAACACGGCAATGGGTCCCTCGAGAACCCCCTCCATCGTACGGAAAACACCTACGTGGCTAGACCAAGATTAGTCACAGTGAGAACCACTGTGACCATGGATGGAGAAAAGAAAGGAAACGAGATTTAATCAAGGAATCAAAGGATGGTGCTAATGGCTTTTGGGGAATAGCCTTTAAAACAAACTTTTCTTGAAAAATGCTTCTTTATAAACGGTTTTTCAAATAGTTTTCAGAAGGTCTTTAAAAACTTTTGCCTAGTCTGGTAACCTTCTGCTCTGATACCAAATGTAACACCCCGCCTCCGCTAGGGTCACTCGCAAAGGAATGCACTAGCTTTAGAGGGGCATTATTGGTAAACATGCACAGAAATATCACAAGACAGAACATATAAAATAGCGGAAGTAAAACCGAACTTTCATAAATATTAATAATTAAGGTCTAAAGCCTTTTACATCAGAGTACATCAAAACCTGTCTTGCAATAATAAAGAAGCATAAAAACCTTTTCATAAATTATTCCCCAAAATAAAGCGGTGAAGCAGCCATAGCCAAGAGAAGACCAAGCTATACATCAAGCTATACATGATGACCTTCAAGCATAAGAGGCCCGAACTAAACAACATCATTTCCTCCCTGGAACCTGGGGGGGGGGAAACGGAAGACAAAGAGGCGAAAGAAAACGGGGTCAGTCATAAAGACTGGTAAGTCCTATCTACTCCCAGTATAAAAACAGGTAAAGGTAACATGACATGCATAAACTGAAAGTAAACATAAGGATGACTACAAGATAGATAAACTAAACCAGGGTAACTGGCTGAACTACTGTAGCAAGGTAAACTAAGATATCGTGATAAACTACGGTGTCGTGATAAATCAAGGTATCACATCGTCAGGTTTCTATCAAGTATAATATCCCAAGGTATCCACCCTGTCTAACATCCCACGGTATCTATTATGTATATTACTCCTGGTTCTAACATGTATATTTGCTCTGCACCTCTCGTACTAGTGTCCCAACCCGCGTCATGTGTTAACTATGAATGTCCCTTGCCCACTGTCATGTAATGGTCCGTGTCAACCTAATATATAGCATATGTAGGTTTTCCCCACTCGTATGTTTCTTTCCATGTATACGTTCAGTCCTTTGCCATGTAAACGTTTTATCCTTGAAGTTGTTTTGGACTGCCACCCTTGATCTAGATATGTTTCCTTACCATGAACTATCGCGCGTTCACTTAGGATTTATGCCACCTAGGCCCACTAGGGATTATGCTACCTAATGAACGTTTCCGTGTCTCGGTTTGGGTTTTGGCCACCTAGGACCACTAGGGATTATGCCACCCGTCAACTGCGCCCTTCATCCCACGTGTGTATCGTGAATCGTTTCCCATGTCTAGACGCACATGTTCCCCAATGTGCCATCCGAGTTCCGTGCCAGGGCAAACCAAGAAATACGGAACTCGGTCGGGAGCTTTAAGTCGTCTGCTGATGCAGATATCAAGGTCTGTTTTTGTACCCGTGGCTATGGTCCCACGTGACCCCTCCCTCAACTACTGAAAGGCAACCCAAGAAAAATCATGTATGAGAACCACATTCCGGCCCCACTATAGCCCCACTTTCCTACGGGCCTACCTCACCCATGACTCGATAGCAAGAACATGGTCTGTTGGGGGTTCCCTGCCTTTCCGTTCGTACACGATTGACTAAAGATGGTAGGTAGTCGACGACGTGCTATCCAGGGCGAAAACCAAGAATCGTCGACTCCACGCTAATCCATCCCAGTCTTTAGGTCGCTCGCATAGCAACCAAGGCATACTCTTGGTCCTTCTAACGCAGACCTTAACCTCTCATGGGCCTAGTATAATTACTTGGCAGCCCACAGAGGGATCCCAAGAATATCCTCACGTCCCCCGAAGCTTCCACTTCGGCACCCAGTGCGCTGGAGCTTTTATCCAAGTCAGATAACTTGCTCCTCCTCGTATACTAAGCGATGACCTACCGTATCAGGTTACTCATCGCTTTGTGAATTAATCCTATGTCCTTAGCTAAGAATTATTACTTAGTTACCCTTAACTAAGGTTTACCACTTAGCTTCCTTTCCCGTTGCCCTTGATTAACCACGATTCTATACCTAGTTCCTCTAACTAGGGTTTGTCTTATTGGGTTAAGTGTTATCATTCAAGTCCATGCCTTAACCCGCCCACGAATCACGTCAAGATTGGCTAAGTATTTAAGTTCAAGACTTAGCCCTACAAGTTGGTTAAGTGTACCCAGAGGCTCATGACTTAACCCTATCAAGTCAAATCGGTCAAGTACTAGCTTACCTTAATCCTATCGGATTATCTTGCTAGATCGATTAAGCATAGATTATCTTAATCCCATCAAATTATCGAGTCGGATTGGTTAAGTATAAGTTGCTTAACCCCATTAAATTATCACGTTAAGTTGGTTAAGTATTGGTTACTTAACCTCATTGAATTACCAAGTTTAAGTTGGTTAAGTGTTTAACTTAACCCCATCGAATTACCGTGTTTAGATTAGTTAAGTGTGGATTACTTAACCCCATCTAATTACCGTGTTTAGATTAGTTAAGTGTGGATTACTTAACCCCATCTAATTACCGTGGTTAGATTAATTAAGCGTCAATTACTTAACCCCATCTAATTACCGTGTTTAGATTAGTTAAGTGTGGATTACTTAACCCCATCTAATTACCGTGTTTAGATTAGTTAAGTGTGGATTACTTAACCCCATCTAATTACCGTGGTTAGATTAATTAAGCGTCAATTACTTAACCCCATCTAATTACCGTGTTTAGATTAGTTAAGTCTTAATTACTTAACCCCATCTAATTACCAAGTCGGATTAGTTAAGTGTAAATTACTTAACCTCATCCCCTAATCATCTTGCATGGTTAAGTGTCATTAAGAAATCAAGTCCGGTCCCACTTAACCTACCCATTCGTGTCATATCAGTTAAGTGTCATTAGTCAAATTTACTTAACCTTATCATGTGGCATTAATTTAATTAATGCACCCTCAACCTCTCACATTAGACCTTGTTGTGGTTACTAGTTAAGCCGGGCGGGTCCGGGTAGATTTACACCACAACCTAGTCTAACCTCGGGTCTTAAGCACGACATGACCAACTTCTCACATTGGATCCTATTGTTTGTAGCTACTAGTTAAGCCGGGAGGGTCCGGGTAGATTTATGCTACAAACTCAACCCAACCTCGAGTTGGCCACTTCCATGTTTGGTCTAGTGTTATATTACACTTACAACCCATACGTGTCTAATTTCAAGTCCCAAGTTTACCCCACGTGTCATGCCCCCATTTTGGTTCAACTTACATGTCGTGTTCACATGTAACCTCAAGTCAAGTTTTCATGTCATATTCAAGTCAAGATTTCGCGTCATGTTCATGTTTATCTAACTACCCCAAAGTCGTGTTTTCCAACGCAAGCAAAAGCGAGTCAACATAGTAAGGACACTACGTCACATATTGGCCTCAAAACATGCATGATGCCAAAAAGGGATTGGCTTCCACATGCACAACCTTGACCAAAAACATGCATAGTGTCATAAGGTGATTTGGCCACAAACATGCATAGTATCTCAAGGGGATTTGGCCACAAACATGCATAGCATAAAAGGGGATTACTTGCATAAGTGTTCATGTCATAAACCTATCATGAAGGGATGAACATGCCCATGTTACTCATGTGATAAAAAGGTAAACTTGCATATTATCATAAGGGATTTCGGGTTCATATACTTGCATAGCCTCAAAGTCACATTCATGCACATGTTTCATGAGTCAAAGTGGTTTCAAGTGTGCATGCTAACATACCACAAGCAAAGATCCAATCTTGCATGGCAAACTAGGTCCAATGTAACATGAATAGCATGGTTTAGTCGCTACAACATAACCCAAAGTCATATGTTCATGCTAAAGGGGCAAACTAGGTTCCCATAGGCTAACATACTCATGTTACTTTGCATTTTATCCCATGTCACATCAAGATCATCGTTTAAATCTACAAGTAGCTAGAACTTACATAGCGTGGCAAGAGGACTAGGAGCATGAATCGTTTTGACAAAGAAAGGTGGCTCCTTTGATGAAGATCCGTCATGAAACTCGCATAGCAACGTTGATTTGGCCTCTATTTGGTGTAGCAAGCTTGCTCCTTTTGATTTGAACCCGATTTGAATGCATAGGCTCTAGGGATTGGAGATGGAGGCCATGATCAAAATTGATTTTGGCAGCACTTAGTTGCTAGGTTTGATTTTTAGGGATTTAGGTTAGGTTTAGGGTCTTTTTATAGAGATTAGGATAGTTTTAGGCCCTTAGATTAACCCTAGGATAGATCTGAACCATCAAACCACGTCAGAAGCTTTCAGAACAAGACCAGGGACCAGTGCAGGTGCACCAAGCCAGGAATGCTCGTCTGAGCCAAGTCGACAGCCAAGTCGACAGGGCTGTCGACTTGGTCAGACCAAGTCGACTCCCAAGTCGACAGGCCTGTCGACTTGGGTACTGTGGCGGGAATTTTTCCCGCCTGGCCCAACTGGCCCAATTTTCCAAATTCAAGTTTGAATTTGAAATCTGTTTTTACTTAGAAATTTTCTGAAAACTTCGTTGGGCCTTAACCGGGTCATACGGACTCCGATTTTCGAAAACTCGGACTCTATTTCGCGTATTTTTCCGAGACGAACGCAATGGCATAGCCCATTTCGCTTGATTCAGAATTTAAAATTAAATTCTGCCTTGATTCTCGTCTTAATCATGTTATCGAAATACGGGTTGTTACATGGGCCCTAAACTTTGATATCTAGGAAACGGTGAACTGACTCAAACTCATGAAAGCTAAATAAACCCATTTTCCCCTTAGGTCCACTTTCGCAGACCTATCTCCGGTGTTGATGAAAAATATCATTAACACTTGTCATTTAGAAGAGTTACGTTTGTATATTCAAACTTATCTCCAATAGTTGTGACAAAAATCGAGTTACAAAATTTTCTTACTAATGAACTTTGAATATATTTGTAATATCCTGGTTTTTGACTGAGTTTGTAACACGGTTAATTATAGATTATTTCTATAATTTATTTAATATAAATAAATTTTAGAATAATAGTTATTTAAAAATCCTATGTGTCTACTTTTATAACAAGTTAATGATTGTTTTGGTTTGCATCTAAGCTTGTTTCAGTTCATGTACATAATACTACATAGAGTTACATAGAGAACCAAATGAGAATATTTGAAATAAAATTCAAATTACTTCACATTCAAGTATAAAGGACATGACCATTAATTTAGCATTTCTTTGATTATAATGATGTATGCATGCAACCTTTAATAGCCTAGATTACCTAGGAACATAATTATATTTTGAACCCGTCACATGTAATTGTATCATAATGGGTACTACAAGACTAGAAAGATTTTTATAAACATCCCTTTCATCACCATAGCTGCTGCCTTTCTTTTACATCATAGAAGCCTACCAATTTTCATTACCCATGTAAGTAGTAGCAGCCTACTAGGCACATATCTCTCAAATCACATCATGGACAATCTTCGTGCGCCATTCCTTCACATCAAATGGGATAGACAGCCTAGATTTGTAGCTGAAATACATTTCTTAGAAGCAAAAAATTGGTTTTTAATACAATTATTTTCAATAGTCTATACATAGTTGTATCTCTGGTTGGTAGCATTATTACTTAAGAGCGAAGTAATTTTTTTTTATGCATTTGCACATGGTCGTGCAAAAGAATGGATGGAGCAAAACGTGGAAATGACTACACATCCCTTTCAATCAAGGAATTAGCAACAACTACCTCTTCCATCTACCTATGCCTACACTAGAAAGCTTCATATGCAAGGCTTATAAGCCATCTATAAATAGTCATGTACACTTTCACACCTACATACACAAAACTGAAGTTAAGCAACAAAAGCTAGAGCAAATAAATGATAAGCTGGAAACTGAAAATTGTAGAAAAACTATGAGCAAGGGTGCAGGAAACCTGTGAGTAAACATCTCCTTGCATTTAGTTATTGATTTTACATCGTATGATGTAGTTATAGATCTGCATACGTGATTTGATAAGTGGTATTAGTAATAATATATATACTATGGAAAATCTAGAAATTTACAAAAAAACATGGCGGCACCTAATAACCTGAAAATGTGAACAAAACTTTGAGTAAACTTTCCCATTAGTTATTGACTATATATACATATATATATATATATATATACATATATATATATATATATATATATATATATATATAAATATGCATATATGTTCGGGGTGGGTAAGATTAGTTAAAAAATCTATTTTCAAATCTGCATGTACACTTTCACACCTACATACACAAAACTGAAGTTAAGCAACAAAAGCTAGAGCAAATAAATGATAAGCTGGAAACTGAAAATTGTAGAAAAACTATGAGCAAGGGTGCAGGAAACCTGTGAGTAAACATCTCCTTGCATTTAGTTATTGATTTTACATCGTATGATGTAGTTATAGATCTGCATACGTGATTTGATAAGTGGTATTAGTAATAATATATATACTATGGAAAATCTAGAAATTTACAAAAAAACATGGCGGCACCTAATAACCTGAAAATGTGAACAAAACTTTGAGTAAACTTTCCCATTAGTTATTGACTATATATATATATATATATGTTCGGGGTGGGTAAGATTAGTTAAAAAATCTATTTTCAAATCTGAAACTAAAGCAGAAAAGAAAAGGAAAACCTGGGGCAAAACAGAGGAGTAAAAACTAGGACAAAGGACATAACTGTAAGTAGCCGATTTGAAATTTGTTTGTTAAATGTTTGAATGCAAGGTTAAGATGTTACATTGGTTGGATTTTGCGTATTGTGGTTATGATATCAAGTTTAGATAAAATACAAGTAGCAGAATTCTTTAGAGTTTTGAGTATAAAACATATGATAAAATAAGTAGGAGATATTAAACTTTTAAACCGGAGATCATATCTGTAAGCTGTAAAAAGAATTTCACTTCTGTAAATGTTTAAAACAAAAAGTTGCCGATATTCAAAAATCCACATCTTAGCTTCCAATCTAGCTGTGTTTAAATAAATGTTCCCACATAAAAGTTGTCCATAGTTTTCCCTAGAATATTATATCAATGGTCAGAGGGTTTTTTTTGTCACGTGTGTGTTGAGATATTGTTGGATATCAATAAAGAGTCTAAATTTTTGTCCATCACTGATCATGGCAAATTAGAATTTGAATGATATATTTGGATCAATGATTGAACATCACGAATTTAGAAGCAAGTTCTGGATTTCTAGATTAATATGTGAGAGGAACTATTGGTTGATTGAATTTGGAGATCAAATCAAATCCATTTGATTTAAAGGAGGTTTAGAGCAAGGTTGAGGTTATTGAACAGTCTTGGGTTGGTGGTAGAGCTACGGTGATAAGGATGAAGCTTACGATGAAGGGCGGAGTTCTGATGATATATATAGTTTTAAGGTTTAGTCGTATTTCTTTGCGCTCAGTTTAAATGTAGGACGTGCTGATGCATGGAAGCTTCGAGTAATACCAGTTTGGGTCGATAGGTGTAGAGGTGTGTTGTGAGTTGCACGATGGTGCCATGTTAACTGATGTGAATTTTGAAGTACACAGTAAGATAAAAAGAAGTGTATGTTATGCTTCTAGTTGCTACAGTATACGAGTTATTTACTCAAGTACAAAGAAGGGAACTTTGGGGTGTCAGCTGTTAGTTCTAAATTCTTTCCTAGGAAAATTACTAGAGTTTTAAGTTTTAACGTTGTCTTAATTACTTCGGACAAAGCTGATCGTTCCTCCATCTTGTGTACTGTTAATGAGGAATTCTTCACCACCATACGAGCTGCAGGGCTGGTTGGAATTGAAGGTTCATATAATATGTTTACGTGGAAGGGTCTTATAAAAAAACATTAAAAGGAACAAACAGAACGAATAGAAGGTAAGCGTGGAAAGCATGAAGGATGGTTTGGGATGCATGCTTGAATGCATACGTTGGGAAAGGTAAGTTCAGACTAAATAAATGTTTACATTATGATGGGTCATATTTAAAAGAAAACGCATATAAAATAAATGGAAAGGAACCGAAAGAAGAAATGAAAAGAAGATACTGGCAAATAGAAGAAACCAACAAATAATAATAATAATAATAGAACAACGTAAAGAGATAAACTTGGTTAGGGGAAAGAAACGTTTTGGAAAAAAGGAAAGGGGGCGACTATTCACTGTAATATGACCAAAACCGGAATGCAACCTGATGTATAGTGGCATATGCAAGCCGAGATGCTTGGTACAACGCACTAAAATGGACTGAAGTGTCTTTGTTGCTGTTGCAGGCTGAAGCCGAAGTGGAAAAAGGAAAATGAAGCAAATTGACTAGAACTGTAGTGTAGGTTGAAATGAATAATGAAAGTAAACACCAAGTTCAAGTAGGCTGAAGCCCAAATATATACTAGATCATGCACTTAACTGTAAAGTGAATAAGGACTGAGGTACGCATAGAGTTTCTGATATAAAATGCAAGACTAAATTTGGGATGTAAAGCATATGCTAAAATGAGATGATTAGCATGTGGATTTCATTGCAATTCCATCATGGTGCTTGCCGATTTTATCAAGCATGGTTTCATGGGATTCAGACCATGTTTGAATAAAGAAAAAAAAGTATTAAAAGAAAATAACGAAAGTCAGAAAAGGATGGGACGGGGGTTGATAGCTTCAGCATGGAATGAAACTTTGAAGAAGGGTGCAACAGTTTTATTTGGTGCATGGGAACTCTATAGTTGCGTGAGAAGCAGACTATGTTGGGCTTGGGCCCATATTTAGGTTATATTAAAAAAAAAATATATAAAGATCAACAAACAAACGAAAAGGAACAAAATAAGAACCAGAAAAGAGAAATAAGAAGCAAAGCATTAGCAATGAATAGAAGGAAAAGGGACCAAAAGGTGATAGAAAGAAAGGTGGAAATGGGAACGTTTTGCTAAAAATTGGTAATGGAAAATGTTGCCTGCGAGTTTAAATTTCTATGTTGCATGAGCCACTTCTTTTGGGTTTGGCCCATTATTATAAAAAATTGAATAGAAGGAAGGGTTAAATTTAAAGCAAAAATATTATTTTATAATATACAAATATAAATGGGTGAGTACATAAATGAAGATGGGTGTTTAACTGGGTTCGGTCATTTCCATATAAAAGGGAAAGGAAATAAACATGTACTAAATTATTGTGTAAATAAAGTATATTTATATAGGTATATATGTAGGTAAGTATATGAGAGAGATCAAGCACATATGATCGAATAGTTTGGTCCGTATCTGTGTAGTTGTATCGATCAATGGAATGTATGGATAACTTAACGAGTTTTTAACAATTTGTTTTTTTGTAAATTAATTTAGTAAATAACTAATAATGATTCAATACTAAGTATCATTTAAAGTTAATCGAATGTAAAATTAAATAAACGTGAACTGAAATAACACGCAAACTATTATGAAGTGACCAGTAATGATCGAAAGTCATAAAATTTTGAATGGGTTGCTAAATTAGTTAATTTATTAATTAAGTTGTATTTAGTTTCGTTGACCGTGATTAAATATTTTTATTGACATTTGTTAGGGAAATAAACACTGCTCCACTATAACTGTATTGATTGAATTGTTTGGACATCCTGTTAGCAGAAATAAACACTGTTCTGCTATTATATCAGTTTGACATATTTTTATCAGTTAATGTATGATGTTCAGATATTATACCATCAATTGAAAATATTGAATTGTAATTATATGGTTGTTTGTGCAAATTGGGTTAATGACTTGAATGTCATCTAGAAAAAAGTGTATATACCATTGGATCTACTAAGCCGTTTCTGTAAGGTAACTCAGAAATGAATGTAAGTTTTTAATTAGATATGAATTGTTTCAAGAAAACAATTAAATGGATTATTTTAAATAAATTTCATTATTAATTTATTTTAAAAGGAAAGATCAATTATAATCAGTTAATCAGATTGTTTAAGGTTGATTTTAAATCAATTGTTAAATGGGAATTGTTTATTTAATTAATTTGTTTCAATTAATTTAATAAAAGAGGTTTAAATAAATGGTTGACTAAAACTTTAAAATGTTAAATTAACAGATGGGAAAGGACAAGGGTAAAATTAAATAAAGTAATTAAGATTTGGATAAATATCCAAGAAATAGTGTTTTTAACTTAATTAATCTTTTAATTAAGTTTTAAAGGCAAATTTAGTTATAAAGGAAAAAAGAAAAACAAGTCGATTATTTGGATTAAATTCCCCTGATTTAATATCAAGTTAAAATTGTTGAATGGTTTCAGAACAACAACATGTTTAACTGGAATTACAAATGCTTGTTCATTAAGTATTTTGGATATCGAACTTCTACGAATCTTGATGATAAGAAATGATTTCGATTCAAGGTCTAAGAGGTAATTAAAGTACCCCAACTTGATCGATTTCAGTATTATCCGATATATCGTATTAGTTTATGTTTAGAATAAGTATTGGAGTTAAATATCATTTTCAGTTATGAAATGGATATTTGAAAGTAAGGTTATCACGCAAGATTGATAATAAGAGTTTTGTTAATAATTATGTTTTCAAATAAAAATTTATACAAAGTTAATATTTGAATTTAAATAATCTAGATTACTCAAATAAGGCTTAGCAGATCCAATGGAATTAAATATGTTTATTTTATATATGATAGTTAAATCACCGACTATCAAATTTGGACCTTTTTTGTTATCGTTTTCGAAGAGACCGGAATCTAAATTCCACTTTGATTCGATATATATGTTTCCAGTCAGAAATTATTAAAGATCATTAAAGGCGGAGTTATGCAAGGGTTGTTCTAACGATCCTAGGTAGAAATTATATAAGATGGATTTACAGAATAGTGCCTTCGGTTTGTCTAGACCCAGAACAACTTGTATGGATGAATGTCTGATAGAGTATGCCTAATAAATTGCGTGAATTGTTCTCTTCAAACGTTTTTACGTTTGGTGGCGGAGGAATTCGTTTCTCTTAGCTTTATACCCGGGATATTTTTAGGGAAATCAATTTGTGATTTGGCGGGTTTGACGATGTGGCATTCAAAGCGAATGAAGACATGTTATATCCAAAGGTAAGCTCAGCCTTAAGCCTCACAACCGGGAAATGACAAAAATTGGGCAGGCAACATGGCTATGTGGGTCGCTCCCATTAGGGTGTATTGTCACCTATCTAGAGAACTTTCTTTTGCTTCTTTAATCTATCGATGTTGTCCCTTTCGGGAAACTGTGGGTAGCTCCAAGCCATTGGTGACAATATATTCCATACACTCAAGCGAAATGAGTGGTCAGTCATGTGTGAGCTGGGTTGCAAGACGTTCTTGTTGAACCCAGTGTATTCCCCTCTAGAGATACACTATCGGCAGATGGTTCCATATCTTGTCATTGTCATAATCCAATCTCCAATAAGCGCCCGGAGTTTTGATTGTATACTACATATGTAGAGTATGAGATGAAGCGTTCTGCTAGATTGCTACTTATTTGTATTTAGACACTATTATAATATCAAAAGATATATATGATTTCAAAATGTTTTGGATTATCGTAAGGTAAAAACCATCCGTGTTTATATGTGGATCGGTCTTACGATTATCTTTTCTTTCAAAATATTCTTGAAATTTAAACAAATGTTTGGATTCTCATAAGGGAAAAATCCGTTCCTTTTTTATGGTGTGGTCTTATGAGATATCCTTTATCGAAATCAGTTTGTTTTGAAAATTGTTTACTTATACCAGTCCCATGACTGACCCAGAGTTTACTTTTCTATGTTTTCCCTAAACTCTTGGGTGCCCAAATATGTACGGGTAATCCAATAGTTCAGGATTTTACAGATTTATCTGGAGGAGCTTGGAGCAGGAGGCTTCAACGTTAGATATTTAGAGTTTATTTCTGCTGTATTGTATATATGATTTACTCTGATGATGTATGTAAGTAAAAATACAGTTTGTATTTCAAAGTGATTATTTATATATTATATTTTATTCCGCTGCGATTGTGAGACTCTGTGTTGTTGTTTAGTTCGATCTTCTATCTATTTCTTCTATTCTAATTTTCTATCTTTCTATTCCTCATCCTCTAACTTCTTTCTATTAATGATTCGTATTTTCATGCAATTTGGGTTAGACGTGTGTTGTTTTCAATCGACTCAAATGGTATGGATTTGCGGGTCATTACACTTGGTATCAGAGCTGAAGGTTGAGTAGTAACCTTGGCTCTGTGGCGAAACTCGATAGATATGGGGTTAGTAATACCCTAGATTGAGTTTGAGCGTACATATATGAGCGCGTATTTGTTAACTGGTATAAAAAAATTGTTTTGTGTTGATTGGTTTGTTGAGCGGTTTATGAATTCTGGTCGATCCAGAGTGTACAACTATATCGATAGGTATTTCTAAACTCTCGAGTAAAACAATTCGATACGATATTGTTTTAAGATGGGTAAATGAAATAATTTTACCCAAAATTATATATTTATTATAAAGAATATTTTTCTGAAATTATTGTCATATATGGAAGTGTTGATTGTTGTTATAATCAGACAGGATTATAAAAATTAGAATGGTTATATATTTAACCAAATTGAATTTGAATAAGCAAGAGATATACAAATAAGGAAAATTGGAGAATTGTTTGAGGAAACAAATTACTTTGGGGAAATCAAAGGTTTTGAACTTACAATGGAGTTAAGATATATGATTCAAACTGGTTTGGAATTAAAACAAGAAATTTGAATTCTGGAATTCGGAAATTTAATTAAAGCTAAAGAAGTTGGAACCTAACCGGAGATTGGTTGAGTTAAATGATTTTCTGAGTATTGATCGGATGTTGATTTCGGTCTTCGGGGTTGATACTTAGAGGATTATTTTCTTACCTATTTACGGTTAGGAACTAATCAATATTGAATTATATCAACAAATTGAAATGTTTTCCAAATGTAAGTAACAAATATTTCTAGTTATAAAAATAACTGTGATGAATAGCTAATTGCTGATGTATTGAATGTTTTGATTGTTGTGAAATGCTTTGATAGGGAGTATGTGTATTTTGGATGCCATGTTAGTTGTGATTACGAGGGAAAGACCCGTAAGTCTATAAATATAAATATAATCCTGCTACTCTTTAATTTCGAGGACGAAATTCTTTAAAGGAAGGTATTGTAACGTCCCGGTTTTTGACTGAGTTTGTAACACGGTTAATTATAGATTATTTCTGTAATTTATTTAATATAAATAAATTTTAGAATAATAATTATTTAAAAATACTATGTGTCTACTTTTATGAACAAGTTAATGATTGTTTTGGTTTCCATCTAAGCTTGTTTCAGTTCTTGTACATAAAACTACATAGAATTACGTAGAGAACCAAATGAGAATATTTGAAATAAATTCAAATTACTTCATACCTAAGTATAAAGGACATGACCATTAATTTAGCATTTATTTGATTATAATGATATATGCATGCAACCTTTAATAGCCTAGATTACCTTGGAACATAGTTATATTTTGAACCTGTCACATGTATTCGTTCCATAATGGGTACTATAAGACTGGAAAGATTTTTACAAACATCCCTTTCATCACCATAGTTGTAGCCTTTCTCTTACATCATAGAAGCCTACCCAATTTTCATTACCAATGTAAGTAGTAGCAGCCTACTAGGCACATATCTCTCAAATCACATAACGGACAATCTTCTTGCGCCATTCCTTTACGTCAAATGCGATAGACAACCTAGATTTGTAGCTGAAATACATTTCTTAAAAGCAAATAAATTGGTTTTTAATACAATTATTTTCAGTAGTCTATACATGGTTGTAAGTAGCTCTGGTTGGTAGCATTATTACTTAAGAGCAAAGTAATATTTGTTTATGCATTTGCACATGGCCGTGCAAAAGAATGGATGGAGCAAAACATGGAAATGACTGCACGTCCCTTTCAATCAAGGAATTAGCAACAACTACCTCTTCCATCTACCTATGCCTACACTAGAAAGATTCATGTGCAAGGCTTATATGCCACCTATAAATAGCCCTGTACACTTTCACACCCACATACACAAAACTGAAGTTAAGCAACAAAAGCTAGAGCAAATAAATGATAAGCTGGAAATGGTAGAAAAACTATGAGCAATGATGTAGGAAACCTGTGAGTAAACATCTCCCTGCATTTAGTTATTGATTTTACATTATATGATGTAGTTATAGATCTGCATACGTGAGTTGATAAATGGTATTAGTAAATATATATATATATATATATATATATATATATATATATATATATATACTGTGGCAAATTTGGAAATTTACAAAAAAAAACATGGCAGCACCTAATAACCTGAAAATGTGAACAAAACTTTGGTGAGTAAACTTCCCCATTATTTATTGACTATATATATGTATGCATATATGTTCGGGGTGGGTAAATTAGTTAAAAATCTATTTGTCAAATCTGGAACTAAAATAGAAAAGAAAAAAAACCGGGGCAAGAACAGAGGAGTAAAACTAAGACAGAGTACATAACTGTAAGTAGCCCACTTGAAATTTGTTTGGTAAATGTTTGAATGCAAAGGTTAAGATGTTATATTGGTTGGAATTTTGTGTATTGTGGTTATGATATCAAGTTTAGATAAAATCCAAGTAGCAGAACTCTTTAGAGTTTTTGAGTATAAAACATATGATAAAATAAGTAGGAGATATTAAACTTTTAAATCGGAGATCGTGGGTAACTGATTTGAGTAGTGTCGGCTCGAACAGTGGCACATAGCGAGACCTCCAAGCCATTAGGAAACCATGGGTTGGATCATGGGTGATCGGTTTGAATAGTAGACACATGTCAACATGTCCAGGTCATTAGGAAGTTGTGGGGAGTTTATTGGAGATGAGGGAAACTGCTTTATCCGAATTGAATTGGATCAGATTGGACATTCGTTCTGGGATTCCATTCGATCCCGGGCCTGCAATCTTGGGGTATTTTGCACTCGATCTGAAGTTCTTTCAGGCCGAGGCCTTCATCTTGTGTTGGTTTTGTTCCAGAAATCTAAAGCTTTTGGTTATGGCTATCTGGATCTTTGACGGCCTTGCTAAATGTCAGGCTAACATTTTGCTTCCTAAAGTACATCTTATTGTAAATGAGATGTGCTTTGAGATCATTAATATCCATTACCAAACAAGCAATGGTTAACAGTTGTGTCTATTTGTAAAATTGCGACGCTTGATCCCATGTGCTATGTATAAATAGAAGATCATATCCAGGATTGTGTTTATCGTAATCGGCAAGCCATTGTTTTTGGCTGAATTGGCGACAAGCATATAGGCAAATTATTCAAACCCTTGTCAAATCAAAATTTAGATTCTCCTATTTCATATCACATTGAATCGTTGGTCTTTGTATATGGATATACATATATAAGTCGTTCCAAACGACTTTTCATAAAGAACACTAAGGTCGGGTCGGATTTTTGATATAAAAGGAGTTCATCACGCAATCGAGAACCTAAGATGGTTTGTAGAGATGTCCCTTGCCTTGCTTTCATTTCTTTATAGACACTGGCTTTCGGATCGAAAAAGAATTCTTCACTTCGAATCAAATTCTATCCGGGGCTATTTCGATCCAAAGCCACCCCCTACTTTTCGATTTCGAATTAAAGACCAAGTTAAGCCATCATTTTGGTAGGATACAAATAGTCACTTCAATACTATATAAACTAGCCTGTGTCACACTTTTTACTTTTCACTTTCCTCTTGCTACCATTATCTCCGAATCCATATAAACCCTAGTTCTCAATTCGATTCCCTTTCAATTCTCGAATCTCAAATTAAATGCGGGTTTTTATTCACGTGATTCATGTTTTAGTCTTAAATCTCATACAAATTATACCCCAAAATCGGTCTAACCATCATCAATTTGTTATGATGTTGACGTGTTAGCCTTTGGGGATCACCACCTTCGTTGGTGGTTCCTAGGTTGTCACTGGTTCATCAGTGACGTTCACGGTGTACCCCTGGTGCTGTAAAATTTAACTTCGTGGTATGGAGGATGTTTCATGTAGAAATGGTGATTCTTTATGCCATAATGGTGTGGAGATGTAGGAAATTTGATAGAGGAGAATGAGTAGAAAAGGGCTGGAGGATCCCTGGGTTTCGGATCGAGGAGCTCACTTGGAGAGACTTGGAAGTGGAGTTGCTTTGTGGGATTGAACTAATGGAAGGAGGAGCTCGAAGGAATCAGACGGGCTCAGATCGAAAAATTCTCGACCTGTAGTGGTTCGATCCGGGGTTATTTGATCTGAAACTCTCGAACAAAACTGCAATTCGATCCGGGTGTTTTCGATCCTAGATATCCGAGACAACCTTTTCCATCATGCCTATCTACATAAATGCATGATTGATGAACAAATAAACAAACCACATCTAATTGGACAAACGTACACATGGATAGTTAGGATAGAGCCTTCCGGGACTTGAATCAAAGTGGCCTATCACATTACTTCAAACAGCCTGAACATAAAGTTACAACTTTTCGCAACACTACGACACATATCAAATAGTTGCGTGCATTCGACGCTTCCTTTGTTTACTCTTTCAGCACACTTACACTGCATGCACTAGTGCACACACAGAGGGGGGTTACAGGTTATTTTCCTTTAACTATCGATATTTCTTGGATAGTACAACAAGCATTCTAAAAGCTCCACAAGGTATTCCGAATCTGAGAAGAGAAAGACTCAAGAGATAGAGACCAATCCAATATTCCTTCACTAGATTCTAACTCCGATGGCGACGATCCAGGATTTAAGATGGACATTCATGGGGAAGTGAAATCTCCAGAGAAGAAATTTCTCTGGATGAAGAGGTCGGAGAAGTAGGAGATAAAAAGGCTCTTGGCACATTTAAAGACGGAATATTTTTGGAAGAGTGTAAGGATTCTAGAGTGTCTACCACTGACGAATCAAGGCTAAGTTGATTATGCTTAAACTTGGAATCCCTTAGGAAGATGTCCGGCTCTTGATGTCTTAGAGAGACCTCACAATCTCCCAGAAGGATATATGTCAATAAGTCGACAAATGTGTTTGGTTGGAAGCATTCCTCCCTTTCATCCATACGTCATCGATTTCCTTAAATGAGTGAATATAGCACCTATGCAGCTTTATCCAACAGCAACTCATACTTGTATACTCTATTCATGGCATATATGGAGTACCTAAGGTGTGGAACCCACCTATGAAGAAAAAGTCTTTTTCTACAACTTCAAGCACCACCAACAAGTGACTCCTTCATTCCTTTATTTCGAGTCTGTGCCTAAGAGGAAGATTATTATTGACAGATTCGACAACGTGGGCGACATAAGGCCCAATTGGTTTTATGTCCGACATCAACCGAGGTGCACTAGGAGATGACTTCAATCTAGTAAGCTTCAAGTTCCAGTACCCTCTCTTTAACCTAATGCACATGATTTCTAACCTTCCTTCTTATTGTCAGTTCCAAATCAAAAGAAGTAGCAAGGTCAGGTGTATCAGGATCGCTTGACTGCATTACTAAATGCTCCAACGACCTCGCTAAGCATCAGGAGTTGCCTTGTGGATGAATTTCTTCATCGATACCATTTGCTCGGTCCAAAGCGGGGTATGGGTGTTAGTGGAGGTCGTGCTCCTGTATACATGCCTCCAGCTCAGAATCCTCCGGCGTCAGCGGGGATAGAAGGCGTGCACCTAGTGGAGTAATAGAGTGCCCAACAAGCCTGCGTACACTTTAGAATTCTGTGAGAAATTACAGGAGTGATAATTGCAATCTCCAAATACTCTCAATACAATATAAATGCTCTCTTAACTCTATATTTGGATTCAAAATATGACTTGAAATGGTGATCTTGGTGGCTGGTTCGGGTGTGCGTTGAGTAACAGAGTGTCCAAAATCCTTCAAATTGCCTCAAAATCGTGTATTTATAGGTGCAACATCACATGTGGCTCTCGAGCCATGTTCTTCAGAAGTCGTGGCATTAGTTACCCAAAGATCGTGGGTAACTGGTTCGAGTAGTATTGGTACGAACAATGACAAGTGGCGATACCTACAAGCCTAAGATTGCAAGCCCTAGATTACAAGCCATTGGTTTGAATCATGGACACGTGTCAGCTTCTCCGGGTCATCAGGAAGTTGTGGAGAGTTTAGTGGAGATGAGGGAAACTGCTTCATCCAGATCAAATTAGATCGGATCAAAGCATTCGATCCGGACTCCAATCAATCTAGGGCTTGCAATCTTAGGCTATTTTATATTCGATCCGGAGTTATTTCGAGTTGAGGCCTTCATCTTGTGTTGGTAATGTTCCCAAAATCTAAACCTTTTGGTTATGGCTATCTGAATCTTTGATGGCTTGATAAAAGGCAGGCTAACTGATTGAAGTACGCGAAATGCATGTTTTAAGTAACTCCCAATGTTGTTTTACCAACCGAGTTCCCTGTTAAACTTATAGATGGAACCGAGCAATTTGTTTACACACATTACTTGTGGAAGCCTGAGATTTGTAGTAAGTGTAAAACATTCGGTCATGTTGCTTCCAACTTTATCTTGTCTTATGTGAACAAGAGTGGAGTTTGTATTAGTAATGAGAGTGTCATTGTAGATTTTGTTCATGCCATGTTTAGTGGTGTTAGGACTGTTACTAATAGTGCTATGACTAACGCTGTGAGTAAGAAAATTTTAGGTGGTCCTCAAAATAAGAAAAAAATCGTATGTAGAAAGGTTTAAATAAGAAGAAAAGATTTGTGTTGCCTTTAAACATAACAAGCAATGAAACGAAAACTTTGGAGAAAAGTGAACTCACTGAGAAAAAACAGCTCCCGTTGGTCATGTTGGTTGTCTTGTAGGCAACAAGTTCAATGCTCAAGCTACAAGTGTCGAGGATGGTGGTGATAGATAATGATTTAGAAGAAGGTGAAATCGGTAAAGTAAATGCCTTGGTGGCTAAAGCATTCATAGTGAGCTCTGATACCAGTGGTTTATTCAATGTAAACGAGGCAGTGTATGTAGGAAAATGTAATGGAAATGTCTATGAGACTCCTAAATTCAATTCTAAAGATCAAGATGATAAATGTGCTGAGACATTTGTAGACATTGTTGTTGAGCATCAAGTGACCAACGATGTTTAAGATCCTTTCACAACAAGTTTTGAATGTTTTCTTTGCTAACAACAAGTCTCTACTTGCTAATTCTTTCCATTTCAGATGCTGACATTTCCATTACTTCATGTAAGTCCAAAGTCTGTGTTTTGCAACAAGCTAAAGATCTTATAACAAAGAAGAATCCCTACCACTTTAACTAAGAAAAGTAAAAAAGCTAAGCAAGAAAATCTATATCCACATTTGGTTCCTCCTGTTGCGTATAATGCTCTTCCTCCCCTGCTTTCTGCTGGAATGGAAGCTACTATTTCTCCTCAATCATCTTCTCTCCCGAGTTACATCACAAGGGGAAAGAGGAATGAAATGTCGAAAGGGAAGCTCTTCAACAATGACTAATAGCTAGTTCTTGCTGATTTTAAACCTAGTTGGTTCGTGCTTCTGCTTTATGAAACTTAAAATTGTGAGTTAGGTGCATGTGATTCTTCTTGCTGCTAGTGTCTTTTTTTTCCTGGTTTCGGTTATGTAATTGCTACTTTAGTGAGTTTGTACTGCATTTTGTAGTTGTCTTCCTTGCGCGGAAGAGTTTGTTGTTGTTGTTTGTAGTAGATATGCATGTTGTATATCTCCTGACTATTTTGTGTTTATTGTTTTAATATAATAATAAGTGTTATGAATCACTTTAAAAACTGGTTGGCCTTGCCAATTTTTTTAAATAATTTTTAATATTTTATATTTTAAAAAATGTGAAAAATTAGTTTTATATAACTTGGTGTTCAAAATTTGTTAGTAGGCTGAAATAATTAAGTCAAAAACATGGTTCTTAATTAATAGATCATTTGCCAAAAATTTGATGTTTTGAAATGATTGAATTTTAGCACTTGATCATGCATTGTTTACAACATTTTTGTGTATTATGACAAGTATAAAACTAATTTAAAAGAATAAATATTGTATTATAGTACAATAAAATTAGTTCCCACTCCAACTAATGAAAAGTCCGCATTGCGAAGTAATTACTGAGATTAAACCTTGTGCATAGCACGAGTTCGTACTAGTTATTAATGGTTGTTGGATTCGAAGTAGTTCGTTTATTTACAGCGTTGAATTTAGGTTTGAAATTGCTAGACCTAATCTTAGTTTATCTTACATTATTCTTTTCTCTTCTTCTACATGTTATAGTTCGCCAATGCTAAATAATAAAGGAAGAGAAACCATTAGAGAACGTTAGATAAGATAAGCCTTTAGAGAAAACACCTTTTTATTCATTCTTCTCACATACAATGTTAATAATCTCCCTATCTATAGACACTACATACCCTGAAGATAACAATAACGTCCCTTTCCATTTAGCATTTTCACCCTAGTTATTTGCATATATCACAACACCCCATTGAATATGCATATGCAAAGACGATAAGATTAATTGCCTCATTAAAATCTCTTTTATGAAAAATATCCTACGCAAAAAATCATAAATAAGGATAATAGTACAATTTTATTTTGTTTTTAGGTAACATATTTTACGATGTTACATTAAGGGTTGGTAATTCTAAATCAAGATAATGCCTCATTAATAACCTTACAAACAAAAACCCAATGTGAAAAATATTAGTGGAGAAAAAAGTACTTTATAACATAGTTTTATATGCTTCCCTTGATTCATAACACATTATTCAAATAGTGTGATGTTGTAGGCCACACATTCCAATTTTATAAACATCTTCTAAGATGTTGATTTTAGAAGTTCCTTTGTGAGTAGGTCTACCGTGTTTTTCTAAGACTGGATTTGTTTCACGTTTATCTTATTTTATTTTTGTAGCTTATGTGTGAAGAAGAACTTAAGGAAAACATGTTTCATCCCATCATTATTGATATAACCTTCTTAAATATGAGCTACACAAATTGCATTGTCGTCATAAATAATAGTTGATCCTTCTGTAGATGCGGGAAGTTGACACGTACTTCGAATATACTCAATCAATGATCTCAAACAAATACATTTGAAACTTACTTCATGTTGTACTAGTATTTCAGAATGATTGAATGATGTTGCAACAAACGTTTTCTTTGTAGACATCCACGAAATAGCTGCATTGCTATTATTAAACACATACCTAGTTTGAATCTTTCTTTATGTGGATCAAAAAAATAACCTGCATCAACATAGCTAACTAGAATTAGATTATTACCTATGTTAGAATAAAATAAACCTAAATTTGTCGTTCCACCAAGATATCTCATGACATGCTTTATATCATTCCAATGTCTTTTAGTTAGTGCCAAATTGTATCTTGTTGGAGGACTGAGAATGCAACATCTGGTTTTGTGCATTGGGCTAAATATGATAATGCTGAGGTATGGTACTTCAGGACCAAGTACATTTTCATTATTTTCTTTTGGGTGGTAACAGTATATTTAATATCTATTGATCTGACAACCATTGACCCGTTTAGGTCGAACAAGTGGGCACCGCCCAATTCATCCGATTTTGGAAGACCAAGCCTTCCTTGAAACGACGTTGTTTATTTCAAACTTCCACTTCTGTAACACACTTACATCCTCTCCGATTTCTGGAACAATCATCAGCACACCTGTCAATTCAAGTTCAATGGAACACATCAACAAACCAACAAATAACTCAGACAAGCCACATATAGGAGCAACTCATAACATATATATGCACAGTTTCAAGGTTTACCAAGCAATTCAGGTTAGTGGATCATATGCATATATACATAAGTGTATAAGTCTCTAAATGTATGCATATGTACATAACTGTACATATACATATATGCGCAATAAAATAATGAAGAGAAATATTGGTATAACTTTAACTGTGCTAATTAGCAAATTTTGAAAGCTTAAAGAAGGAAAAAAGAAGAAGATGAAAACTAACCAAAGCTCCTCAATAAACACAACACAATAAGCAAGATTTCCACGGGTCCCAAATGCTTGCAAATAAACTCTCCAACATCAATAAGCTTACAAAGGTCGACATCAGTTTTAATGTCGAGGCCTTGCATCATGTTAACAACATCTTCTGTAGTGACATTTCCAGATGCGCCCTTTGCATAAGGGTAACCACCTAGACCAACTACTGATGCATCGACCACACTGATACTCATATGTCATAAGAGCTCATATGTAAAATGAATATGGTAATATTTAGAAATAATAATCAAAACTAGTTTTTTATTCAAGAACTATATTAATTATTGTTATACTAAATTAATTGAAATTGCCCATTTACTACTTTATACTGAACGTACTTCACAATGTAGATCCAAACGTCTGCGTTACCATTTTCTTTAGAGGTAGACATACAAGTACTTGTTTCGTTAACTGATGATGGATGGAATAGTTTCCATTTTACATTCAAAATTAAACTCTAAGGAACCACATACTGCTCCAACTTCAACCATGCATTAGGAAACGTACAAAATCATAACCACCCTTCATTGAACTCTCTAATATGATGGGACATGCTAATTTAATCAAGATTACTCTCAGTCAAAGTGCACATATAGAGCAAATATTTTAATTGGACTAACAATAACACGAGTTCATTGAAATGCTCTCTTTTCAATTGTGCATATTATATAGGAAATATCCAGTAAATATAGCATTATTGCTTTCATATTAACCGTCCTGAAAAGTTAAGTAGTCAATTTGATTTCAAGTTTTGACATTTTAGTTTTATTAATAGTGTTATCTTAAGAGTATAATTTGTTGCGTATAACTTGTATTTGGATGTTCTAATTTGAACATATAGATTGCTCTGAAAACATTATACATGCATTTATATCACAAGTGAATTGTAAAAGATATGATATATCAACTTAGATCACAAAAATTCTACGCATAAAAAAGGAACTATTGTAATAGTTTGCAAGTTCTTGATGGTCCAACCATTTTTATTAATAGTTGGCTTGCAAACAAGCCTAGTAAGTAAATAATTGAGATGTTAATGGCTATCAAACCAAATATTCTCCGTAAATCTTATTCGTTGAGGCAAAATATAAATTCCATACCGTTTGTAAATCGAGTCAGTCTTTCAAATCCGTTTGTCCATAGAATCAGTTAAGAGAATCGAGAGTTTCAGCATAGGATATTTTACGATCTAGTCGATTTTGCCTAATCCCCCATTTTTGATGTCTTGACCCTTTGAAATACGGTGGAAACAAACGGATCCAATCTGCTAAAGTTTCAATTGAGGAAATGAAATCGGGAATACCGAGGCATCCATTTCTGTAGTTTCGATCAGCAAATTAATTCAGGGTCAATGCAGACCTAGATCCTCTGTGCCACCCCTATTGATTCAAATAGGTAAACACAAACATTATAAAATATCATAAAGGCATAAGTTAAATTTTAAAGAACTATGATACATGGCATGTTTATACATGCAAACCCTACACCAAATTTGAAGTAAGTATCAGATTTGAAGTAAGTATAAAGTTTTGAAGTCTCCAAATGCTACAAAATACTAAAGCATAAATAAATCTCCTACCATAATAGAAGGAAGAAGAAAAATTTGCATCATGGCCTAGAGATTGAAATTCAAATTTGAGTAGAAGATACATGTGTCTGATTTAGGTAGAATTCGAATTCAAATTTTGGTACCATGCGTTCAACAAAAGAAAAGGAGGAATGAAGCATACTTGAATATGATCTGGGGCAGAGTATGTGATCGGGTGTATGCTCGCTAGCGCGTATTGGAGGAGGCATAAAGCACAGTCGCGATTTAGAGTGGATGATGGGTAGTATTGTGCGATTCTAAGCAGGCGATGGCTGAGGTAGCCAAATTTGAAGCATCAAAGAACATATTCCAGAGTATCGTTGAAATCGCGATTTGGATAAGAGTACAAAAACCCTAATTTTAATCAATTCGGCTACCATTGAAGTTTAAAGGAAAAGCGGATGAATGAAAATAAAAGTGAGAAATAGAGATAGTTGAGGTGTGGAGTGATGGTTGAGATTTTGTTGTAAATGATGGTGTGGATCGCTGAGGTGTAAAATTTTATTAATTTTATTAATTTGAATATATTTATAGCTACTGCAACATCTTGCTGATATCTATGCTAACACCTTGAAGAGAATGTTGTAGTAGGACCAAAATTTTATAGCTGTCGCAACATTTTAGCTGGCAACACCTTGCAAATCTGTTGCAGAAGGCCATCTATGGTGTAGTGACATAAAACAAAAACAGTTGATAACGTTTATTTTTCAATAAATTACGATTACAAAACAATGCTTTATATAAAGTAAGTTACAAAACACACATCTAACCATCTTAGCTCAAATCAGAGTACAATAAAACATTAACCCTCTCAAGTGCGAGTCCAATGTATGCAATGAAAACTTTACAAACTTAAATTAAATGAAATTGGAAGAAATTTGGATCTTCATCAATAATCTTTACAAAGCTGCTAATGCCAATATACCTTTACCCTGTGAGCCTATTAGGGAAAAGAAAAAGGAAGGGAATGGAATGGGTAAGACATAAATTCTGGTGAGATGTATAATTACTAGCACGATTGATAAATAAACAAAATAGACAAGATAATTGTTATAGTGCCAAATAGGGTAAGTGTTTGTGCTTAACTAATAGTTGAACATATAGGAATGATGTACAAAGGTTGAAGGTTTAGTAGATAGCTATCTGATCTGATTACTTAATTTATTAAACTAGTTATATGATTGTTTGCACTTTCACGATTACAGAACATAATATAACTAGGATGATTTTCTTAATACTACATATTGATTGGCCACTAAACCATAGAGTGATAACCTATGCCCATTATGGGTCTTGGATTTATCAGGCCCGACCCATCAGCAAAAAGACATAGCATTACCATAGGCATCACAGTGTCTTATTTTCCCAAGCGGGTTAATGCATGGACATTGAACTGCAAGAACACACCCATATCCACCTCTATTTAGACCATCTTACTTCCTACCTTAGTAAGGTGAGTGCTCTCGTCTCCTATAAGACAATATGTGATAAAAAGGGTATGCTGACTGGTATGAATATCCAACAAACAAAGTCTACTTGACCCAAATCCCCTTTGATTAGGGCGTCCGTAGATTTGCCATAGAATCAACATAAAATTAGGCTTACAACTTAACATTAGTTCGATTATTATATTAAACCTATTTTTTTATTTGTTTGTTTACCATCGAACACCTAATTATAAGGCCACCATAGAACCATAGAATAACCAATGCCTAATCACAAGGCTACCATAAAATAATCATTGCCTAATCACTAGGCTACCATGGAATAAGCAATGCCTAATCACAAGTACACCATAGAATACTGCCTAACAGCAAGGCCACCATAGAATAATCAATAGGCTTATAAACTTATTTGTCATTTTAAATTTATTTTTATGTTAAGTGTAACAACCCGGAAAATATAAACCAATTCAATTTTTTTTATTTTGGCTATTTAAGAAAATTTTGAACAGTTAAAATAATTTATTTTCAATAATGATGATTAAAAATTTATTTTAATTGAAGTTAGAGCAAATATGTTTATTTTAATTTCAAAAGGAATTAAAAATAGCACGGTTGTTTGAAAAGTCAAACCTGTACTTTGACTGAATGTATCAGATTCAAAATTTAACGGATTTTAGTAAAACCAAAAATATCAAAATCTGTTTGAAAATATCTTTCCAACGAATCCGAAAAATCGAAATTTCATAGTGGGAATCAAAAGTTATGGCCAGTTGAATATTCAGAGTGGTCGCTATAGTATAATTTATAGCCCGTATAAAAGGACATTTTTCAAACGACCTCCCTTTTTGACGAAACCACTTTTGTCAGATCCAGAATGTCAAATTATTGCTAGTTTTAATTTTCCAGAATTTTTGAAATTAATATGTGAGCGTGGCAAAAGAAAATGTTTTTTGTCAATTTTAGTCAAATTTGATCGACTTGAAAATGGCCATTTTTCAAACGATCTCAAAATCCGACGAAATTATTTTTTTTAGGACCGTATCGTCAAAACAAAGCCAGAAATACCTTTTCTGGAATTTTCTGAGTCCGTATGTGGCCCAGGTGAATTTAAATATACGATCGAATTAATTTAATAAAGGATTTAAATTTTAAAGTTAGGAATTCAGGCCACAGAGAGTCGTTTGGGCTGACCAGACCTAGCCCATGGGATCCGAAACGGGGGCTGTTGGGTAGGATCAACTCTTGTTGGACCGAAACTGGAATTGTTTAGGATTTATGGATTTATTTGTAAAATTAACATTAAAATATTATAAATGAGCTTTGTCATTTTCCTCAAACCCTAACTCCTTACTGTAGCCGCTGCCACTACAACATCCATGGCCGAAATTGCACCCACCTTCGCCTACTAAATTCTCTCAATCCTTTCCCCGAAACCAAGTCCTCCTTTAGACTTTTTTGTAGAGATTTTCATCCTCCTCATTTCCGTACGATTGGATCATCATCAAGAGGCACGAACGCCGAGATACAGCGCCCCAAACCCCAAGAATTTTAGCCACCGCCGCCCCCTATAGTTGCCATCGCGACTGAAAAAGTGGGACCCCCTGGTGCGCGCCATTCCCCTCTCCGGCGTGGTGATCTCTGATCGCCTCAAAGCCTGACGGATTGGATTGAAACCCGAGACCTAGAATTGAACCTAGGTGAAAAGCTTGCGGCTGTTATCTGTGTTGAGGGAGAAAGGTGAAAATCCTTTTTAATATTTTAACAATTTAATTTAAAAATATTACCAATCTTATTTAAATCATAACTAATTCATACGACATCGAAATTTAACGATTTCAGATCATGTACGATCGTAGAGACGAGATCTATGTTTCTAGACTGAAAAGAAACGCTTCTGAGCTGATAAAATTTTGGCCAAAGTTGTGGATCCGAACAATTCAGATTCACACAACTGTGAGATTTTTCATTTAAATAATTAGATCAATTTAATTATTTTTCTCGCTATTTAAATAGTTGTATGTAGTTTAATGGTTTAGATTTGAGATGTTATGAAATTTAGAATGGTTGATCAGTTGATTTGTGATGTATTAACATAGATCTGTTAATTTAGATATTTGGTTAATATAAATCTATATGTGATTTGCTAATTTGGGTAAATCATTTTTGTTGATATTTTATTGAATCATATATATATATTCAAACAAAACAATTCACCTTTGTATATTTATTGAATTGAATTAGAATTTTCAATTCAATAATAAAAATTTCAACTTTGTTTATTTTGTTGAATTGGATTAGAATTTTCAATTCAATGAAAATTTTAACTTTGTTTATTTTGTTGAATTGAATTAGGACTTTCAATTCAATATAAAAATATCACTTTGTATATTTATTGAATTGAATTTGAATTTTCAATTCAATAAAAATATCACCTTTTTATTTTGTTGAATTGAATTAGAATCTTCGATTCAATGAAAAGATGACACCTTTGTATGTTTTGTCGAATTGAATTAGAATTTTCAATTCGATAAAAATCACACCTTTGTATGTTTGGTTGAATTGAATTAGAATTTTCAATTCAATAAAAATTTCACCTTTGTTTAGGTTATTGAATTGAATTAGAATTTTCAATTCAATAAAAATATCACTTTGTTATGTTATTGAATTGAATTAGAACTTTCCATTCAAAATAAAAATATCAACTTTGTCATTATTTGATTGAACTAGAGCTTTCAATCAAATAAAAATATTGTTTTCAGTGTTATAATTGAACTTGCAGCAGAAATAGACATTTGGGTAAACAGAACAATCAGTTAAACAAAAATTCTTATTTTTGTTTAATTGAACCTGTGACATTAAAAACGAATTTGTGTAAATAGAGAAATTGTTCATGTTTTTAATCAAAACATGAAATCATTAAAATATACAATTTTAATGTTAAGAATGTATATAGAAAAATTGTTCATGTTTTTAATCAAAACATGAATTCATTTAAAATATACAATTTTAATGCTAAGAAAAAGAGTAGATTAAAAAGTTATATTTTCATTTACATTTTAGATGTAAATAAAAGAGTAGAATAAAAAGTTACATTTTTATTTGCATTTTAGATGTAAATAAAAACATTGATTAAAAAGTTATATTTTTATTTACATTTTTGATGTAAATAAAAGAGTAGAATAAAAAGTTACATTTTTATTTACATTTTAGATGTAAATAAAAACATTAATTTAAAAGTTATATTTTTATTTACATTTTAGATGTAAATAAAAGAGTAGAATAAAAAGTTACATTTTTATTTACATTTTAGAAGTAAATAAAAACATTGATTTAAAAGTTATATTTTTATTCACATTTTAGATGTAAATAAAAAAGTAGAATAAAAAGTTACATTTTTATTTGCATTTTAGATGTAAATAAAAACAAATATTTAAAAGTTACATTTTTATTTACATTTTAGTTGTAATAAAAAAATGATAGAATTAAAGGTTGCATATTTTATTGTCAAATTAGAGACAATAAAAATAATAAATCAAAAATGATATTTTTGTTGACATGTTAGTTGTAAATAAAAGGGTATATATAAATGTTATATTTTATTGTCAAATTAGAGACAATAAAAAAAACATAGAATTAAAAGGTTATATTTTTATTCACATTTTAGATGAAATAAAAAGTATAGTTTTAAAAGTTGTATTTTTATTGTCATTTTAGAGACAATAAAAAGAACAAAATTAAAAGTTACATTTTCATTGTCATTCTAGAGACAATAAAAAGAATAAAATCAAAAGTTACATTTTTATTTACATTTTAGATGTAATAAAAATAATAGAATTAAAAGTAATATTTTATTGTCATCATAGAGGCAATAAAATGAATAGATTCAAAAGTTACATTGTTATTCACATTTTAAATGTAATTAAAATCATAGTTTTAAAGATTGCATTTTTATTGTCAAATTAGAGACAAAAAAAGAATAGAATTACATGCAACATTTTTAATGTCATTTTAGTTGAAATAAAAGAATAGTTTTACATGTTGCATTTTTATTGTCACGTTAGATGAAATAAAAAGAATAGAAATAAAAATTACATTTTTATTTCCATTTTAGAGACCATAAAGGAATAAAATTAAATGTTACATTTTTGTTGACATTTTATATGCAATAAAAAGAACAGATTTAAATGTCACATCTTTATTGTCATTTTAAGTGAAATAAAAATGGTAGAATTTAAAATCATGTTTTTTATTTCCATTTGTTTTCAACAAAAAGGGTGAACATTTAAAATAGATTTTCAATGTGATTTAGTTTCCATTGAAAGAATTATACGTTAAAACATAATTTGTTTCAAATTGTCACTTTTACCATGTTAATTAAGATTTAGAAAATCATATGTAAAATTTCTAACATGAATATGGACTGTATTTGGCTTGCATGTGATTGATTGAAAGTAATTTAAATCGCCAAACGAATAATATATATATATATATATATATATATATATTAATTAAAATTAAACGAATCGCGCGCAGTAGTTTGCGTTTCGGTAATCGTAACTTTAAACGATTATACCGAAAGATCCAACCATCGGATTTCCCCAAAACTAGAACCATTAGGACCATTTTGGGAAGATCTTTCCAACGATATAAATTTTGTTAAAATCCAACGGTTAGATTTGAAGATATGTGTAAATCAAATTTTGATAAAAACAACGTTAGGGCCGCCCATCGACCCGAAGCATCGTTAAATAAATTTGGCTATTTTTATATAAATAAAAATAACAATTAATCGTTATCGAACACTATTAACGATATGAAATGATTTTAAACTATATATATATATGCGAGGATCATTTGAAAAGACCGAGTTAAATATCATTTTAAATGGTCATACGACGATAATTGAAGATCTTAAAGACGACGATTGATGACCGACGATCTTCACATCGAAAGGATAAATATTGATGTCTGGCATTGGTTAGCTACCAATAAAGGGTTAAAGTGGTAGTTATCCGGACGTACTTGTTGATTGTCCGGATACGCGAGTACCTCTCTTTCTATTAGACGTACGGGACGAGGAATAAGGCGACTCCAGTTTTGTTCAGACCCAGAACGAACTTGTAAATGGATGTGTGTGCGACATTGAATTTCATTCTATGTAATTTAATTGATATCTATTAATATATATCTGGTGGCGGAGAATTTATTCTCTTGGTCAACACCCTTCTTTGAGACGCACGAGCTCGAAGGTTATATATTGGTAGTTATCGATCGCACTGGGTGAGCTGCCAATGTGACATGCCAAAATGCAATTGATCGAGGCTTTTGTTGAAAAGCAGAGCCTCGTGGATGATGATCAAGGCATAGCCTATTTCGGCATAGCTTTGTGTATTACGTTACCTCGCGAGCCTTAGTACACCCCGGTAGAGTCAAAAAACGGGACAAGGGAACGTAGGGAGTGCACACGTTTCTTTCTAGCTAGAAGTGGTGTTTGGATTTTTACAAGGCCCAACATTTTTACTTATGTGGTTGATAAAATGAGGTGCCTCGGATTATTTTTGGTCGCCAATGGCCAAATTATAGGTCCAATAGGATCGGGGAGCGTGTGTTCAGGAATTGTCAATCCACTAACGTTATTTGTGGACCGACCCTGCTGTATCCAAGGGTTGCCCGTAGGTGTGATCCTGAGACATTGCTAGAGTGTCTCAAATCGGTTAGGAGATCATATCTAGCCTTGAATCAAGATGGAAAACCAATATCCAATACGATATTACGGTTTTGATTGTAAACTTATATATGGCGACATAGTAGGATGGGATACTATGCCGTCTAGGATTGATACATTTACTTTGAAGTATTTTAATACATATTAGACACAAATAATAATATTAAAAATATTATTTTCTACGTATCAAGCATTTTTTGATCATTATAAGGTAAAACTCTATCCTCCAGTCTGTGTTGCATTATGTGATCGGACATGAGTCTTATAATGATTTCATTTTCTAAAAAGCATTACGTTGTTTTTTGACTTAAAATTTATAAAACTTATGCACTAGCAATCCATTAGAGTAAACCCGTTCCACATTAGCGGCGTGGCCCAGTGATTATCCATATTGTTAGTCTAGTAAGATTTCTCATACCAGTCCCATGACTGACTCGTAGTTTGTTTCACTTTGCAAACTCGGGTGCCCTCTTTCCACATGGGTAGCCAAATGACAGGTGTTAGGTATGGATATTTTCTGGAATGGAGCTTGCTGATGAAGAAGATGAAGAATATTTTCTTTTTATCTTTTTATTTACTTCTTGAGACATTGAGACAGTATTGAGTATTGATGTATTTTGGGAGATTGAGACTTTATTTCTTTTCTTGTTTAGACATTTATTTTGCTAAGTGTATCATGTACTGCGTACTCTGATATCTGCGATGTTATGTTGTGATGACATTTCCATTTCCGTTACAATGATTTATATGTTATGCTATTATCTGAGATCTGTTATTGTTTTAATTATGTTATGCTCCTATGATTATCCTTACTTTCGTACCACAGTAGTTGGGGTCGTCACAGTTGGTATCAGAGCTAAAGGTTAACCTTAGCTACGGAGTATAATATTTCTAGAACAATTCGTCTAGATAGAATCAGTAGTATTCTAAGACGAGTAGCTCATTAGAGATAGGATTAGTAATGTCTAGAATGAGCACAGCAGATTAGCACATATTAATCAGTCATTACTTCATTATCATCTTATCATATGTCTCTACTTTTTTACTTTTCCTTTGAAAATTATCGTTTCTCTTAGTCTGACTCTTTCCTTGATGATACAGACTGATTGAGAAATGAGCACCAGAGCACGTACTAGAGCACGAGGCCAAGGTGGGGCTAGGGGACCCGCCAGAGATGAGACTCCTACGACCCAGGAACAGGAACAGGCCACCCCATAGGTTGAGACACAACCACCACCACCTCCACGTGCTTTTAATCTAGACAAGGTAGCAAAGAAAATCAAGAATTTAGGAGCCGTGCATTTCACAGGCCAGGAGACGGTGACAGAGGCACAAGCATGGCTTAAGACAATTGAGAAAATCTTGGGAGGATTAGAGCTCGAAGATCATAGAAAGCGATTTATGGCGACATGGTTCCTGAAGGACCAGGCTCAGATTTGGTGCGAAATGACTATGGTTGGTAGTAATGAAGCTGATGTAACATGGGAGAAATTTAAAGAGCTATTCAATGAGAAGTTTATTCCGCCCCACGAAGTTGAACGCCTTCATGATGAGTTTTCCCATCTCCAACAGGGAAGTATGACTATTGCTGAGTATGTAAAGAAATCCGACGAGCTTTCCAGATATGCCCCTGAGTTAGTTCAAGACCCGCTTTAGAAGAATAAGAGATTTATCAATGGTCTGGCGAGGAGGTATCATAATAGGGTGACGGCACACATTGAGCGTCCATTTGCTAAAGTGATCGAGATGGCCTGCTGATATGAGGAGATTGATCAGAAAGGTTCTCAACAAGATTGAGAAAAGAATCAAGCCAATAATAAGAGAAAGGAGCCTGACAAGAAACCTGAGGTGGGCAGCTCTTCTACCTCCCCAAGAGAAGAAGAAGAGGGACAGATCTAAGGTCAAGTGCTTCAATTGCCAGAAGATAGGGCATTTTGATTATGAGTGCCGAGCCCCAAAGAGGCCAAGAAGGAACGAGTCTGGACCGAGTCAGAGCAGCAGACAGAATCCCTGTGGCCTAAAGGAATGCTTTAACTGCCACAAGAATGGACACTTTATCAGAAATTGCCATTTGCTCAAGAAATCTGAAGTGGCACATGTCTATGACGGAGCGGCTGCACCGGCTTCTTCTGAAGGAGCAGGTAAACCTGATGTTTTAGGAGTTACCTTTAACATTAAGAACATTCCCATTACAGTTATATTTGATACTGGTACATCAAGAAGTTTCATTTCTAATGACACGATTTAAAAGATTAAGTTGAAACCCAGAAAACTTAAAGAACCAATTAGAGCCCATAGCGTGATAGGAAGCTCACTTATTCTCGATCAGTACTGTAGAGTGCCTGTTTCTTACTCCCACTTCCAGTTTCCTTTTGACTTGATCATTATGAATTTTTGTGGATACGATATCATACTTGGGCTAGACTGGTTAACGAAGTATGAGGCTGAGTTGCTATGCGCTGAAAGAGTAGTTAGAATTAAAACCAAATTCGGAAATACGATGACCATACCATGCAACGGCTCAACCATAGATTGGAAAGAATTTTGGTCTTCTCTATAAGTCACTCCTGCTTATATTGAGAACATTCCTATCGTCAGAGACTATGCGGATGTGTTTGAAGATGTAGACAGCTTACCTCCGCGCCGAGAAATCGATTTCAGAATTGACTTGGTTCCAAATGCAAGGCCCGTTGTACACCCCATTCGGAGAATGTCACTGAAAGAAAAAGAGGAACCGAGCAATCAAACTAAGCAACTTTTATGGATGGGTCTGATTAGGCCTATTTTCTCGAGCTGGGGTGCAGCAGTCGTTTTCGTCCCAAAGTCAGACGGTACCCTCAGGCTATGTGTGGACTACCGTGACCTAAATAAGCAGACTCTGAAAAATAAATACCTACTGCCCCACATTGATGATCTGCTAGATCGCTTGAATGGAGCACGAGTATTCTCTAGGATGGACATAGCTACAGGTTTCCACCTATTACGCATTGCCGAGAAATGTGAGCCTTTAATCGCTTTCAGAGGACCAGACTTATTTTATGAATGGCTAGTAATGCCCTTCGGCTTATGCAATGCTCCAGCATACTTTGTAGATCTTATGAATAGAGTCTTCCACGATGTTCTAAATAAATTTGTGCTAGTGTTCATCGATGATATTCTAATCTTTTCTAAATCCACTGCTGAACATGAAAAGCATCTAAAAGAAGTCCTGGAGATTTTGCGAAGAAATGTGTTGAAAGCCAAATTCTCCAAGTGCATATTCTGGCAAGAAGAGGTGAAATTCCTTGGCTATGTGGTATCTAAGGAAGGCATCTCAGTAGATCCAGGAAAGATCTCAGCCATCCAAGATTGGAAGCAACCTAGCACGCCTACAGAAGTTTCTTAGGTCTGGCTAGCTATTATCGGAAATTCGTTATGGATTTCTCGAAATTATCTTGTCCATTGACGAAGTTGACAAAGAAGCATACAAAGTTCATTTGGACACCCGAATGCGAGGCAACTTTCCAAGAGCTGAAACGGAGTTTGATCACGGCTCCTGTGTTGACCATTATTGATGGCAATCAGGATCTGAAAGTCTGGACATACACTTCTAGAGAAGGCTATTCTTTTCATCTAAATAGACGTGTCAGAGATGACATTTTTAATGTCAAATCTTATTTTAACATGTTATTCTTTTATCCATTTAAGGTATTGGTGCGGTGCTAATGCAAAGAGACAAAGTTGTCGCATATGCTAGCCGCTAGTTAAAACCGCATGAGAAGAATTACGCCACTCATGATCTTGAGCTAATGTCCATCGTATTTGCTTTAAAGATATGGAGGCACTATCTCTTGGGCAAGAAATTCGAGCTATATACCGATCACAAATCCTTAAAGTATCTATTCACGAAAAGAGATTTGAATTTGAGGCAGCAGCGTTGGGTTGAATTCCTTGCACCCTATGACCTGGACATCTTATATACTCTAGGGAAAGCCAATGTAGTGGATGATGCTTTCAGCATGAAGAATATGGCCAATACTAATCTATCCTTGCCAATCTCATTATTACCTCTACCATGATCGATAAGATCTCTGCTCTCTAGAAAGGTGATAAATTTATTCAGATGATTAGTGAGCGAGTTCAAAAGGGCGAAGCGCTAAGCTTCCAAATAGACAGTAAGGGAACCCTCAAACTACAAGGGCGAATACGTGTGCCAGATATCCCTGAGCTAAAAAGAGAAGTTATGGATGAATGTCACAAATATAAGCTCAGCATCCATCCAGGAGTAAGCAAGATGTACCACGATCTTAAGCGTACTTTTTGGTGGAAGGCGATAAAGAGAGACATTTCTATATATGTTGCTAGATGTCCCACGTGCCAGCAAGTCAAAAGCGATCAACAAAAGCTAGGTCTGTTGCAACTGCTAGGGGTTCCAAGTTGGAAATAGGACAAAATTTCTATGGACTTTATTGATGGCTTGCCCTGGACTAAAAAAGGGATGACAATATATGGGTGATTGTAGATCGCTTCACAAAGACTGCCCATTTCATCCCTGTTAAATCCAATAGAACAACTCGGAGTTTGGCACAACTTTATTTCAGAGAGATTGCCAGACTACATGGAGTTCCCAGTAGCATTATTAGTGACCGCGATCCGATATTTGCTAGAAAATTCTAGGAAGATTTCCAAGAGGAGCTAGGGACCAAGCTGAATATGAGCACCGCTTATCATCCTCCGACAGATGGCCAGACAGAGAGGGTGAACCGCATATTACAAGACTTGTTGCGAGCATGCATCCTAGATTTTGGTGGGTCATGGGAAGATCATTTGAACTTGGTTGAATTCTCTTATAATAATAGCTACCAAGCAAGCTTGCATATGTCGCCATTTGAAGCATTATATGGCAGGCCATGCAGATCTTCCGCATGTTGGGTGGAACCCGGTAATCGATTAGTATTGGGTCCCGACATGATTCACGAAGCATCAGATAAAGTTGATTTTATTAAGAAGCGATTACTGGCTGCCCAAAGCCGACAGAAGAGCTATGCATACACTCGAAGAAGGGATTTAGAATTCTCTGTCGGTGATCTTGTATACTTGAAGGTTTCCCCATTGAGAGGTGTAATTCGATTTGGGAAGACTGGGAAATTAGCGCCGAGATTTATTGGTCCATTTCCTATTCTCGAAAGGATTGGGACTCTCGCTTATAGAGTGCAGTTACCTGAGTGGTTGCTGGGGGTCCATGATGTATTTCATGTATCCCAACTCCGAAAGCATGTTCCTGATCCAGATTTAGTTGTGGAGGAAGCAGCAAAACGAGATTTGGAGATTACCCCGGCCTTAGCAGTAAGGAGGGAACCAGTGAAAATTGTTGGCAAAGAAACCCGAGTGCTGAGGAACAAGAGGATCCACTTAGTTAAGGTGCAGTGGAGCGGAGATCCTAGAGACTGTATGTGGGAAACTGAGGATAGCATCAAACAGGCTTATCCCAAGTGCAGAGTGGACATCTCCGACTGACTCTTGTGTTGAGGTACATTTACAATACCTTACATTTTTCGTTTTGTTTCCTACTTTACAAATGTTTTCTTTTCGGGAACGAAAAGCTTTTAAGTGGGGGAGATTGTAATTACCCGGAAAAACCGAACCAATTTAATTTTTTTTATTTTGGCTATTTCAGAAAATTTTGAATAGTTAAAATATTTTATTTTCAACAATAATGATTAAAAATTTGTTTTAATCGAAGTTAGAGCGAATATATTTATTTTAATTTCAAAAGGAATTAAAAATAGCATGGTAGTTTGAAAAGTCAAACCTGTACTTTGACTAAATGTATCGGATTCAAAATTTAACGGATTTTAGGAAAACCAAAAATATCTAAATCTATTTGAAAATATCTTTCCAACGAATCTGAAAAATCGAAATTTCATAGCGGGTTTCAAAAGTTATGGCCAGTTGAATATTCAAAATGGTCGCTATCGTATAATTTATAGCTCGTATAAAAGGCCATTTTTGAAACGACCTTCGTTTTCGACGAAACCACTTTTGTCGAATCCGGAATGTCAAATTATTGCTAATTTTAATTTTCCAGAAGTTTTGGAATTAATATGTGAGCGTGGCAAAAGAAAATGTGTTTTGTCAATTTTAGTCAAATTTGATCTTGAAAATGGACATTTTTCAAACGGTCTCAGAATTCGATGAAATTAATTTTGTTAGGACCGTATCATCAAAAGAAAGCGAGAAATAATTTTTCTGCAATTTTATGAGTCCGTATGTGGCCTCGGTGAATTTAAATATAGCATCGAATTAATTTAATAAAGGATTTAAATTTTACAGTAAAGAATTCAGGCCATAGACTTTTGTTTGGGCTGACGAGACCTAGCCCATGGGATCTGGAACGGGGGCTATTAGGTAGGATCAACTCCTGTTGGACCGAAATTGGAATTGTTTAGGATTTGTGGATTTATTTGTAAAATTAACATTACAGTATTATAAAAGAGCTTTGTCATTTTCCTCAAACCCTAACTCCTTACTGTAGCCGCCGCCACTACAACATCCATGGCCGAAATTGCGCCCACCTTCCCCCACTAAATTCTCTCAATCCTTTTACGGGAACCCACTCCTCCTTTAGACTTTTTTTGTAGAGATTTTCATCCTCCTCATTTCCGTACGGTTGGATCATCATCAAGAGGCACGGATGCCGAGATACAGCGCCCCAAACCCCACGAATTTTAGCCGTCGCCGCCCCCTATAGTCGCCATCGCGACTAACAAAAGTGGGACCTCCTGGTGCGCGCCATTCCCCTCTTCGGCGTGGTGATCTCTGATTGCCTCGAAGCCTGACAGATTGGATTGAAACCCGAGACCTAGAATTGAACCTAGGTGAAAAGCTTGCGGCTGTTATCTATGTTGAGGGAGAAAGGTGAAAATCCTTTTTAATATTTTAACAATTAAATTTAAAAATATTATCAATCTTATTTAATCATAACTAATTCATATGACTTCGAAATTTACGATTTCAGATCTTGTGCGATCGTAGAGACGAGATCTACGTTTGTAGAATGAAAAGAAGCGCTTCTGAGCTGACAAAATTTTGGCCAAAGGTGTGGATCCGAACAATTCTGATTCACACGACCATGAGATTTTTGATCCAAATAATTAGATCAATTTAATTATTTTTCTCGCTATTTAAATAGTTGTATGTATGTTAATGGTTTGGATTTGAGATGTTATGAAATTTAGAATGGTTGATCTGTTGATTTGTGATGTATTAACATAGATCTGTTAATTCAGATATTTGATTAATATAGATTATATGTGATGTGCTAATTTGGGTAAATCATTTTTGTTGATATTTTATTGAATCATATATATATATATATATATATTCAATTAAAACAATTCACCTTTGTATATTTATTGAATTGAATTAGAATTTTCAATTCAATAATAAAAATTTCAATTTTGTTTATTTTGTTGAATTGGATTAGAATTTTCAATTCAATGAAAATTTTAACTTTGTTTATTTTGGTGAATTGAATTAGGACTTTCAATTCAATATAAAAATATCACTTTGTATATTTGTTGAATTGAATTAGAATTTTCAATTCTGAGACGACCCGAACTTCCCCGGTAAGGAAAGCCCGGATTGAATTGAGAACAAGCCACATCAGAACGCAGGCAGAAGAACATTTCATTGTTTATTACAACAATTCCATCAGAATACAAGAATATACAGAGTATAAACAAATAATATACATTATAAAATATCAGAGATTACAATACATTACATAGCAGCGGAAAATAATACAAAACACAACTGAAGGAGATATACGGATACAAAGCTTTCCGGATATCATTCCAGCTGTAAACCAGGTTCCTGTGGATATAAATCTGCAAAACCAAAACTACTAGTTGCCCGTGTCAAAATAAGGGCACCCAAAGTTTAGGTTAAAACAATAAACTCCAGGTTAGTCATGGGACTGGTGTGAGAACTAAAACAGTTATTAATCTTTATTTTAAAGTTAGGTAAATCAAGGGACCACGCCGTATATCATGGAACGGGTTTCCTCCCAAGAATACCAGTGCATAAAACAACAACGCAATGCTAAATAAAGAATAATAAAGCTATTATAAGATCCAGGTCCCATCACACAATGCAACACAAGCCGGAGGATAGGATTTTTACCTTATAATAGCCAAGAATGCTTGATACGTTTAAAACAATTATTTGATACTATTATAAGTGCATAGTGTATAAAACAACTTCAAATCATAAGTATCAATCATAGACGGCATAAGTGACCCATCCCACTATGTCGCCATACTAGGCTCTACAATTAAAACTGCAAAGTCACGTATCAGAAGTTGGATTTCCATCTGTGAAAGGAGGCAAAAGATAGTCCTCTACCGATTCGAGACACTCTAGCCAGTGTCTCAGGATCAGAGCTCGAGTGACCCTTGGAGCGTCAGGGCCGGTCCACCGATGTGGATTAAAGTGCCTGAACACTATGTTTCCCCACCCTATGGGGTGTCAATGAGTCCAATGACTCCATTGGCTCCACACAGTCACCGATATATCCGAGGCGCCTCGCACCAGCAACAACCACATAAGTCAAACTCGTCAGGGCGTGTAAACCACTGACGCCACTTCTAGCTATAAGGAAACGCATGCCCTCCCTGATGTCCTCTCCCGTTTCTGGTTCACAACCGGGGTGTGAGGCTTGCGAATCAATGTTACACAAAGCTATGCCACATAGGCGGTGCTTTGATCATCAACCACAAGACTTTGCTTTTCAACAAAAGCCTTGATCAATTGCCACTTAGGCATGCCACACAGGCAGTTCACTCCATGCGTTTGATATCCATCAATATATAACCTCTGAGCTCGTACGTCTCAGAGAAGGGCGTTAAGCAAGAGAATAAATTCTCCTCCGCCAAATAGACATATATTTAATAGAAATCGATCACACAGAATAAAATCCAATGTCAGACATATAGTCCATTTACAAGTCTGTTCTGGGTCTGAACGAAACCGGAGGCACCTTGTACCTCGCATATCCATCGATCTCCAAGTACGTCTGGGCGATCACTAACTGATTCCCTCCTCTTGGGTGTACGGCCCAATCAAGATCATCAGTAATTATCCAAACGACGTGAAGACCTCCGGTCTTCAACCACCGTCTTCATCTTCGACACCACGTCGAATTAGTTATTCAGAATGGGATAAACCCGGTCTTTCTGAATAACTCGCATATATAATAAACAAGTGTTACACAAACACAACATACGCCCCATTCCAATTCAGAATATTCTTTTATTCAAATGTTCTTATACTTTGGGAAAGGTTCCCATTAATTTTATCAAAGATAAATTCTTTAAATTTATTCTTTAATCTCCTTTGAATATCAATTCAAACTAGTTGGGATTAGCGAACCACACCGAAGCAATCATTTATTTCCCAATCCCAACCTATTCATCCCATGAAGTAAAACTGGTCATACTTCATATCTAACACCACAGTGTTATCGGTAAATTTAATTACCATTTCACGTTCAAATCTAATTAAAGATTTAACTATCGGCTGGAGCAAAACTGGTGATACCCCATTCTCGCTCGCTTCAATCTAATTAAAGATTCATTAAAACTCCACTTAGTTTTAATCTTCCCAAAAATCAATATTAATGATTGTTTAACTTGGGAAATCACATCCTGTCTTTAACTGGGTTAAAGAGCAAATGCCATTTAAAACACGATTCACTATAAACCCAAAATCACATTCTATTAATTATCGGGTTAAAGAACAAGTGTTATTTAAAACACCGTTCACGATAAACCCAAAAATCAATTCAAATTCAATTCCAATTAAATATCATTTAATTGGTACACTTCATTAAATCTAAATAAAAAGATTTAATCTTTTTCTTAACTGGGTTTAAGAACAGTGTTAATGAAGACACCATTCACGACTAACCCAAAACACATTTGATATTAAATAGAAGGCACTGAATAGAAAATATATCGGCTTATATTCAATATCAAATTCTACGACCAACAAATACCGTATTGGAAATAACGATATAAATATATCTTTCAAATTTTCATAACAATATCTATATAATCACGAAATCCAACATCGAAATATTACAAAGATATCCATTCCAATTCAATTATTGGAAATTCTGGTTATTTTCAAAACTATTTCAAATCTACTTTATTTATTTTTAAAAATAAAATAAATACAATTATAATTCTATTTCATTTCGATAAAATCTATTTTTATCTTTTCAAATTTGGAATTTTTCATCCCAATTCTTCATAAATCATTTCTTATGATTTTACACAAATTATTACTATTTTTAATAATTTTATCAAGGCCTGTACAGTCGATTTCCATCAACGGCCATCGAACTACACTTACGGCGACCTTTTCCAAATTTGATTTGGACATAATTCCAAATCCACCCTTTAGATTTCAAATCTCTAATGTTCGTTAGAAAGCTCTTTTTGATACGAACCCAACGGTTCCGGTTTTAGGAGAATCCGACGGTCGGATCTCCCATAATATCCATTCGAAGTCAATGATCGAAATTCGCGAACTGCCGCGGTGCGGCGTGTTTTATTCAGGCCCTTATATTATATATATAATATATACTTCGTCGATTTCACTTTTAAAACGTATTTTATAAATCGTTTTAAATTCGTTTTCAAAACGATTTCAACTTCACATTCAATTTCGAATCAAAATTGAATATTCCACATCATCGATATACAAATGATAATATTTTCAAAACGTTGTATTTTGAAATCACTTTCTTTTCTATATTCATTGTAAAAATGAATAAAATCGATATAAATATCGTTCACGTAAAAATGGCGTCAATCTAGTCAACACGGCTTTATATATTTCAATAACTTCGTTATTTTATTCAACAAATGAATATTTTCTTCAACACATGAATTTATATTTTCTATTCAACACATAAATATTTATTTTTCTATTCAACACATGAATTTATATTTTCTATTCAACACATGAATATTTATTTTTCTATTCAACACATGAATATTTATTTTTCTATTCAACACATGAATTTATATTTTCTATTCAACACATGAATTTATATTTCTTATTCAACACATGAATTTATATTTCTTATTCAACACATGAATTTATATTTTCTATTCAACACACGAATTTATATTTCTTATTCAACACACGAATTTATATTTCTTATCCAACACATGAATTTATATTTCTTATTCAACACATGAATTTATATTTCTTATTTTTCAAATTGGAATAAGGCCCAATCAATTACCATATAACGTTTATTATATGGATTCCCTACAACACATGTATATAACAACAACGATAAATCATCAACCATCATCCAGAGTGCACCACTCAAGTTCATAAGCATTAAATATAAATAATTAACGCTTACACAGTCTGTCAACCCATCGATTGACATACAACTAAACAATCGCGATTAGTGTACATCAAATATCATCCCAATACCCGTGTGGGGTTTCAAATCAACAAACACAGATTTTATTTGTGCAGTTGGGCGATGTGTAAAATTTATCGTCCTAATCAATATCAGTCAAATCAGTGTATATAGACAAATCGTCTGATTTGTTTATAAATATTTATTTTAGTTCAACACGCGAATATATATTTTATTTCATATACACGTTAAAAATTATATTTTTTAACTATAAAATATTTTCCATTATAAAATATTTTATTTCATTCACCATCACACAGTCAATTTTCACAACACACCAATCAAATAAACAAGTCATCCATGGTCTGTGGACGACGGGTGTTGGGTGCTACTAAGCACCGTCTGCATCCTAGTATATATTTCAACTAGAAATCAAAATAAAAGTGAGGAGTTCTCACCGACTAGCTAAACCAAACGCCATGACTCTTCTTATGTAGAAATCTTCGTCGTGCTCGCCTTTTGTCACTTTCGTCTTCCGTATTCACTACATATATAAAAATCACATTTTTATATTCTCTATTATATAAAAATCATATTTTTATCGCTTTATCCCAATAAATAAAAATCATATTTTTATTTCAATTTCATATATTGTAGAACGCTTCTTTCTATATAAAAATTATATTTTTATATTTCTACTTCTTATATAAAGATCGAATTTTTATTGCTACTTCATATATATAAAAATCGAATTTTTATCTCCTAAAAATTATATTTTTACCTCAATAGCTTCATAATAATAATCTAATCTTTATGCTACTAAAATTATAATCTTTTCACTTCTAAAAATCAGATCTTTTTATTATTAAAAATCTAAACTTTGCTAAATTAAAAATCGAATCTTTACATAAAAAAATAGAAAAATCATATCTTTCTTAAGATAAAAATCACCACTTTATTATATTAAAAATCATGACTTTGCATAAGTAAAAATCATAACTTTAACTTCAATAAAAATATAAGATTTACCTAAATCAAATTGGATTTTATATGAATAAAAATATAAAAACTTACTGCGTTTGATTTCTTCAGCGAAAGGGGCGTCGGTCTTGGCATTGGAGAGCGGTGGTGGGCCCTACAGTCGATGGTGGTGGCTCAATGGTCGGGACTGCGCTGCTTAGGCGGCTTTCAATCGAAGGGGGGCGGGGATTGGCGTCGGAATTCGATGTAGGGGGGTGGCGCTCCATCTCGCGGTGGAAGGAGAAGGGGTCGCGAGGCAGGGTGGTGGGGGGGGGGCTCGGTGGGCTGTCGCACGGAGGAAGGGGGGTTCTCGATCGATGGAGGGGGGCTTGAGGTGGAGGAGGGCGGCGCCACTCCAGTGGGCAAGGTGGAGGCCGACTCGACGGTGGAAGGGGTCGGCGCGATTTAGGTTTTTTTCTTTCTGTTTTGAATCGGTCAACGGGGGGGGGGGGGGGGGCTCAGAGAAGGTATAGAGAGAGAGGGTTTTATTTAATTAATTTATTTCATTTTATTTTCAAAAAGGGTAACTTTTTATTTCGTCCTCAAAACGAGACCCACCGCTTGTCGTCCATAGCTAATTACTCCCATTCCGAACACAATGGGACATGTTTCGTAAGCTGACTCGGTCGTTTCGATTGGTTTCCGTCAAAATCAAAATACAAATCTATATATTGAATTTGAACGCATATTTCAATTTATCGGGGTCACATACGGACTCTAAAAATTCCCGAAAAATATTTTCTAGCTTCGTATTGACGATACGGTCCTAACAAAACTAATTTCATCAAATTCTGAGACTGTTTGAAAAATGGCCATTTTCCAGTCGATTAAAATCAACTGAAACTAGTCAAACGCGTTTTCCTTTGCCACGCTCACATATTGATTCAGAAAATTACGAATTTTGAAACCTAGCAATAACTTGACATCACGGATCCAACAAAAGTGGTTTCGTCGAAAATCGAGGTCATTTGTAAAATTTCCATTTTTAAGGGCCAGAATTCATAGCGACTATTCTGAATTTTCAACTGGGCGTAACTTTTGATTTCTGCTATGAAAATTTGATTTCTCAGATTCGTTGGAAAGATATTCTCAATTAGATTCAAATATTTTTGGTTTCACTAAAATCCGATTTATTTTGAATCCTATACATTCATTTGAACTTTGAAATGGAATTATCGAACTACCGCGCCATTTTGAATTCCTTTTATAATTTAAAATAAATATTTATATTCTAACCACGATTCGAATAAATATATACATTCTAATTCTATTCAAAATAAGTTTCTCGTCATTATTATTTAAAATAATTCATTTTAAATATTCAAAATTCAGTGAAATTGCCAAAATAATTTTTTTAAATTGGCTCAGAATTTCCGGGTTATTACAAATTCAATAAAAATATCACCTTTTTATTTTGTTGAATTGAATTAGAATCTTCGATTTAATGAAAAGATAACACCTTTGTATGTCTTGTCGAATTGAATTAGAATTTTCAGTTCGATAAAAATCACACCTTTGTATGTTTGGTTGAATTGAATTAGAATTTTCAATTCAATAAAATTTTCACCTTTGTTTATGTTATTGAATTGAATTAGAATTTTTAATTCAATAAAAATATCACTTTGTTATGTTATTGAATTGAATTGGAACTTTCCATTCAAAATAAAAATATCAACTTTGTCATTATTTAATTGAACTAGAGCTTTCAATCAAATAAAAATATTGTTTTTGTTGTTATAATTAAACTTGCAACAGAAATAGACATTTGGGTAAACAGAACAATTAGTTAAACAAAAATTCTTATTTTTGTTTAATTGAACCTGTGACACTAAAAATGAATTTGTGTAAATAGAGAATTGTTCATGTTTTTAATCAAAACATGAAATCATTAAAATATACAATTTTAATGTTAAGAATGTATATAGAAAAATTGTTCATGTTTTTAATCAAAACATAAATTCATTTCAAATATACAATTTTAATGCTAAGAAAAAGAGTAGATTAAAAAGTTATATTTTTATCTACATTTTAGATGTAAATAAAAGAGTAGAATAAAAAGTTACATTTTTATTTGCATTTTAGATGTAAATAAAAACATTGATTAAATAGTTATATTTCTTTTAACATTTTAGATGTAAATAAAAGAGTAGAATAAAAAGTAACATTTTTATTTACATTTTAGATATAAATAAAAACGTTGATTTAAAAGTTATATTTTTATTTACATTTTAGATCTAAATAAAAGAGTAGAATAAAAAGTTACATTTTTATTTACATTTTAGATGTAAATAAAAACACTGATTTAAAAGTTATATTTTTATTTACATTTTAGATGTAAATAAAAAAGTAGAATAAAAAGTTACATTTTCATTTTCATTTTTGATGTAAATAAAAACAAAGATTTAAAAGTTACATTTTTATTTACATTTTAGTTGTAATAAAAAAATGATAGAATTAAAGGTTGCATATTTTATTGTCAAATTAGAGACAATAAAAAGAATAAATCAAAAATGACTTTTTGTTGACATGTTAGTTGTAAATAAAAGAGTAAATATGAATGTTATATTTTTTTTTTGATGCAAAAAGGTAGTGAATCGCAAGATTCACGCCTTCATTCATTCATTAAGCATAAAACAAGTACAACATGTTCAGCATACATAGAGCTATCTACTAGTTACAATAGATACAGATATTTACATAAATATGTACAACCAAAATACATGCATGCAGGCATGTTTACATAGAGCCCAAAAGTTTTATGAAACGACAACAAAAAAAACAGCATGCAAACCCAGTAAAGTGAAACATGGCAACATCAAGCTCTGCTACCACGAGCCCTGTCCATCACTCGAGCTCCAATTGTGTCAACAAACTTGATTTCTTCCTTGCCTGACCAAAGAGAAACAAAATTAAGTATGCGAAAAATAACTGTGTTGGGCCGTTTCATTTTGCATTTAAACTTTCGTGAGTTGCGTTCATGCCAGAGGATCCAACTATAAGCAAAGTTCAAAAGAGCAAACATATGGCGCATGTCAGTGTCAGGTAATGTAATAATAGTGCTGTTCCAGAAAAGAAATTGGTCAGAGATGAAGCGAGACCAGTCTAAGTAGATATTAAGGCTAACTAAACACTTCGTCCACACGTAAAAGGCGAAATCGCAATCAACAAAAAGAGCAAACATATGAATGTTATATTTTATTGTCAAATTAGAGACAATAAAAAAAACATAGAATTATAAGGTTATATTTTTATTCATATTTTAGATGAAATAAAAAGTGTAGTTTTAAAAGTTGTATTTTTATTGTCATTTTAGAGACAATAAAAAGTACATAATTGAAAGTTACATTTTCATTGTCATTCTAGAGACAATAAAAAAAATAAAATCAAAAGTTACATTTTTATTTACATTTTAGATGTAATAAAAATGATAGAATTAAAAGTAATATTTTATTGTCATCATAGAGGTAATAAATTGAATAGATTCAAAAGTTACATTGTTATTCACATTTTAGATGTAATAAAAATGATTGTTTTAAAGGTTGCATTTTTATTGTCAAATTAGAGACAAAAGCTAATAATAAAAAAATGGAATTACATGCGACATTTTTAATGTCATTTTAGTTGAAATAAAAGAATAGTTTTACATGTTGCATTTTTATTGTCACGTTAGATGAAATAAAAAGAATAGAAATAAAAATTACATTTTTATTTCCATTTTAGAGACCATACAGGAATAAAATTGAATGTTACATTTCTATTGACATTTTATATGCAATGAAAAGAACAGATTTAAATGTCACATCTTTATTGTCATTTTAAGTGAAATAAAAATGGTAGAATTAAAAATCATGTTTTTTATTTCCATTTGGTTTCAACAAAAAGGGTGAACATTAAAAATAGATTTTCAATGTGATTTAGTGTAACGACCCGGAAAATCTGAACCAATTTAAAAATTTTAAATTGGCTAAAATAGTGGATTTTAAATATTTAAAATAAATATTTTAAATAATAGCAATGAAAAGTGAGTTTGAATCGACGTTTGAAAACGAATATAATTAATTCTAATTATAAACAAGGCCTGAAATGGCGCGGAAGTTTCAAAATTTGAATTCTAACTTTGACTGACCGTACCGGGTGCAAAACAAAACGGATTTGAGTGAAACCAAAAATATTTAAATCTGTTAGTGAATACCTTTCTAACGAATCTGAAAAATCAAAGTTTCATAGCGGAAAGCAAAAGTTATGGCCAAATGAATTTTCAGAAAGGTCGCTATGGAATTTATATTGCCCGTGAAAATGGCCATTTTGCAGATGACCTCGGAATTCGACGAAACAACTTTTGTTGGATCCAGGATGTGAAGTTATTACTAGGTTTCAAATTTCATAATTTTTGAAGCTAGTATGTGAGCGTGGCAAAGGAAAATGTGTTTTGGTCAATTACAGTTAAATTGGATCGACCAGAAAAGGGCCATTTTACAAACGGTCTCAGAATTCGACGAAACTAGTTTTGTTGCGACCGTATCATCAAAACATAGCTAGATTTATTTTCCTGGAATTTTTCGAATCAGTTTGTGGCCCTGGCAAATTGAAATATACGTTCAAATCAAATATTGAATGTTATACATTTTAAATCGAAGGAAAATTAACTGAAACAGTCGAATGGGCCTACGAAACATATCACATTGTGTTCGGAATGGGGGTAAAACGCTAGGGACGACAGTCGTTGGGTTTGGATTGGAGGTCGTGTCAGAAAACCCCTTTTAAAACCCACCGGCCAATCAGATTTTTTATAAAAAAAGGAAAAACCCTCTTTCTCTCTCCCGATCTGAACGGCGCTCGAAGTTCGAAGCTTCCCTCCCCGTTTCCAATCGCCACAGCCACCATCAGCCCCACCTCCAGTTGAACTTTTTGAAGAGCCCCTCCCCCTCTTCAAATCAGAACAAGTCTCGCCCCTTCTCGTTTTGTATTTCTCGAGATTCGTCGCTCTGAAGTGCCGCCGTACATCGCCTGTTTTCTCCCTGATACCCAGCTCTAGTCCGACGTGTCTACCACCAGTCAGCGCGCCTTTCGAGGCTCTTCGACGTGGAGCTGACCGATTTTGGCCTCGAGCAACGGATTGGAAGAGAAATCGAAACCTAGTTTCGAGCAGTTTACTGAGGTAACGGCTATGGTTATTTTCAACAGTTTTAACACCTTTAAACCATTGCAATCTTTGAAAAATCATATCTTTTTCGTGTATTGATGAAATTCGATGAAACAGGAAACATCGTGACCGTGTGGACGTCTTCTACATTTTAGAAGAGACCGCATATTTTTCTGAGCCTTCTGCTATTTTTGGTGGAGTGGAACCCAATGTGAGATTTCTAATTTATAAACGATATGGAAAACGACGATGTATAAATTATATAATCGATGTATGAGTTATATAAGCGTTGTACACCTCTTGTATAAGCGTTGTATAAGTTGTACGTTCGATGTATAAGTTGTATATGCGTTGTAAAAATTATATATGTGTTGAAATGGAAGTGAAATGCTATATATATATATATATATGCCCCTCGTCCACAAACCATGGACGATATTTATTGGTTGTGATTGGTGTAAAAATTGATTGATAGCGAATGGTTGATTGAAATTGTTTGTGGTTGAAATTGATTGATTGTGGTTGAAAAATACCCGTTTGTGGTTGAGAAATATTTGGTTAAAACCACATAGGATTAGTTTGTGGAAATGAAGAAAAATATATATACATGCCGCCTGCGTGCGAACTAGATGCATGATTCCCCATTGTCAAAAGTTGCGAGGCTTTAAGGTAGAGCGAGGAGTCGTACTAGGGACGGTCCCGGTTTTAACTACCCTGCCGTTATGCTGCCGAAATTTTGAATAATATTCATGTGTTAGAATTATTTTCCTGTGTTGAAACTATATTCGTCTGTTGAATAGAAAACCTTCATGTGTTGAATAGAAATTCATTCGTTGAATCATATTCATGTGTTGAATGGTATTCGTGTTTTAAACAAATTGTTTTAACAATAAAAATCACATTTTTACCCTATATATATAAACTATAGAAAACCTTCATGTGTTGAATCGAAATTCATTCGTTGAATTGAAATTCATGTGTTGAATGGTATTCGTGTTTTAAATATAAAAATCACCTTTTTATCTATATATATAAACTATAGAAAACCTTCATGTGTTGAATCGATATTCATTCGTTGGATAGAAATTCATGTGTTGAATGGTATTCGTGTTTTAAACAAATTGTTTTAACAATAAAAATCACCTTTTTTATCTATATATATAAACTATAGAAAACCTTCATGTGTTGAATCGATATTCATTCGTTGGACAGAAATTCATGTGTTGAATGGTATTCGTGTTTTAAATATAAAAATCACCTTTTTATCTATATATATAAACTATAGAAAACCTTCATGTGTTGAATCGAAATTCATTCGTTGAATTGAAATTCATGTGTTGAATGGTATTCATATTTTGAAAGGAATTGTTTTATAATAAAAATCCAATTTTTATCATCGATATGAACTATATAAAATAATCTTGTTTTGAAATAAATTGTTTTACATTAAAAATCACATTTTTATTATATACATGAATTGTTAAAAATAGTGAAGTGTTGAAATAGAAAACAGTTAGATAAAAACATCATTTTTATCAAATGTATGAAATTCATATAGTTTTGAAATAGAAGAATCGAAATATATATATAAATAGAATTGAAATATATCAAATAACGAAGCTGCAGTTCGTATTTTGAAACCGTGATTTCAAACGATTAGTACGGGAGATCCGACCATCGGATTTTCCTGAAATCGCAACCGTTGGGTTCGCTTTGGAAATATCTTTCCAACGGCACTAACTTTGTAAAAATCCAACGGTTGGATTGTCTGGAATGTTTAATTCAAATCTGAAGAAAAACAGCGCCAGAATCGATTATATTTATATATATATAAATATAGTTATATACAATCGAATAACGACGCTACAGTTCGTATTTTGAAATCGAAACTTCAAACGATTATACCGGGAGATCCGACCGTTGGATTTTCCCGAAACTGGAACCGTTGGATTCGTTTTGAAAAGATCTTTTTAATGATGTAAATTTAGTGAAGATCCAACGGTTCGATTTTCAGATATGTGTAAATCAAATCTGAAGAAAAACAGCGCCACGGCCGCGTTATGGCCCGAAACGTCGTTTTGAATAAATTGGCTATTTTAAAATAAATAAAAATAGCGATAAATCGTTATAAAATATTATAAACGATATGGATGTGAAATTTAGAAACTAACTGAAGGTTGGCTAAGTCGAATGGTTTCCTGGGTGTTGATCTGATGTTGGTTTCGGCCTTCGGGGTTAATATTTGGGAAATTGTTCTCTTACTGATTTACGATTAGCGACTAATGAATTGAAATGATGTGTATGTGTATTTGTGTTGCACTTGTTTAACATGTACGCGAGTTGCTCAGAAAGACCGGGTTTATCCCATTCTGAATAACTGAATCGACGATAAGAAATCGAAGATGAAGACGGTGGTCGAAGACCGGAGATCTTCACCTCGTTTGGATGGTAACCGAGGTCCTGATTGGGAGGCATCCCGAAATATGGATAATGAGTGGTGATCGTCCAGACGTACGTGGTGATCGATGGGTTTGCGAGGTATATAGTGCCTCCGGTTTCGTTCAGACCCAGAACGGACTTGCAAATGGACAGTGTGTCTGACATTGGAATTTATTCTGTGTGATTGATAGCTATCAGTTGCACGATGTGAATTGCCTGTGTGGCATGCTAAGATGCAGTGATCAGGGCTTCTGTTGAAAAGCAAAGTCTTGTGGTGATGATCAAAGCACCGCCTGTGTGGCGTAGCTTTGTGTATAACGTGAATTCGCGAGCCTCACACCCCGGTATGAACCAGAAACGGGAGAGGACATCAGGGAGGGCATGCGTTTCTTCCTAGCTAGAAGTGGCGTCAGTGGTTTTGCACGCCCTGACAAGTTTGACTTATGTGGTTGTTGCTGTTGCGAGGCGCCTCGGTTATATCGGTCGATCCGGGACCGATGGAATCATTCGTTGGCTCATTTACGCCCCAAAGGGCGGGGAAACGCAGTGTCCAGGAATTTTAATCCACATCGGTGGACCGGCCCTGACGATCGAAGGGTCACTCGAGCTCTGATCCTGAGACTCGGGCTAGGCAGTCTCGAAGTCGGTAAGGACTATCTTTTGCCTTGGTTCATGACGGAAATCCAATTTCCAAATACGTGACTGTGCGGTTTTGATTGTACACCTATATATGGCGACATAGTGGTATGGGGCATTAATGTCGTCTATGATTGATACTTATGATTTGAAATTGCTTTTGAAACATATAAACACTAGTAATAATATGAAATTCTTTTGTTTTATTCGTATTAAGCATATTTTGGCCATTATAAGGTAAAAACTCTATCCTCCGGTTTGCGTTGCATTGTGTGATGGGAACTGAGTCTTATAATGGCCTCATTTTTATAAAAAGCATTGCGATGTTTTAAAGAATGATTTGTTTTAAAGCACTGGCAATCCAATGGAGTAAACCCATTCCACGAAAGTGGCGTGGTCCTGTGATTAGACATATTGTAAATGTGTTGAGTAGATTTCTCATACCAGTCCCATGACTGACTCGTAGTTTGTTTCACTTTCAAACTCGGGTGCCCCTTTTTCTACACGGGCAGCCTTGTATTCGGGGTTTAGCTGGCTTCCTCTGGATAGCTGGAGCAGAAGATGGATTCTATCATTTATCTCTTTTTATGTTGTTCAGCTCCTGTTGTACATATTATGTTTGTTTCCGCTGTAGACATTTATGTATAGTTGGACTATATTTGTACTAAGTATGATCCTGTATACTGTGTAACTCTGATGATTACGATTATCTAGTATATTCTATTGTTCATTTTCTGGTGTATTTATTTAATTCAGCTCTGCTGTTATCTGTTTATGTGTTATATTCCAAGGATTACCCTTGCCACCGTCAGTACGGGGTTTGGGGTCGTCTCAATTTGGTATTAGAGCTTTGGTTAAGCTTAGTTCTGGAATATAACATATTGACGAACTTGTCAGAAATAGAACCAGTAGTTTTCTAGGACGGGTAACTCTATACAGATAGGATCAGTAATATCCTAGTATAAGTAAAGCAGAATGAAATACACCCCAGTAGACACATTTACATTGAAGTATTTGTCTCTATGTTTTGCAATATCTTTTCTGTTGACCTGACACTTTGTCTGCTAATTTCAGACGTACTACAAAATGAGTGACAGGAACAGAAGAAATAATCGTATGGCTCGACCAGCTAATGAGCCAGTTGTGCTCCCACAGCCAGAATCAAATATAGAAGTTCTATTCAAGAGATTTCGAAATCTGGGTGGATCGCCATTCTTAGGCAAAGAGTCCATCATGGAAACACAAGCTTGGATTCGTTCTACAGAAAAAATCTTTGAGGGTTTAAAGCTGAGAGATGATCAGAAAAGATTACTGGCGTCTTGGGCACTCAAAGAAGAAGCTTTGTTTTGGTGGGATTCGGTTATTAAGGATAATCCAGAAGGTGATATCACCTGGGATAAATTCAAAGTGATTTTCTTAGAAAGATTTACTCCTCCCGAAGCCACTGAGCGGTTATGCGATGAATTTTCTTATCCGATACAAGGTGATATGACCGTCCCAGAATATCATAAGAAATTCAACGAACTTTCTCACTTTGCCCCTCATCTAATTGAAAATCCGAAGAGGAAGAATTTGAGATTTATCAACGGGCTTCAAAGAAAATATCATAACAGTGTAATGAGGAACGTGAAGCTCCCCTTTTCTGAAATGATATACATGGCTTACCAGTACGAGGATCTCGACAAGAAAGGTATATTACAGTACGAAGAGGAAGTCAGCTCTAGTAATAAAATTGAGTCTGAAACTGATCTTCCTGAGGCCAGTACAATGTCTGAGGTTAGTAAGAAGCCTGAAGTAAACCGGAAAAGGGCTAGATCTGAAAAAGAACCAGCAACGACGGCCATATGCAGTAACTGCCATAAACATGGGCATTTGACCAGGAATTGTAAACCCTCGAAGAAGCTAAAGAAGGATGAAACTAAATCCGGTAAGAAGTTTAAAGAGAATAGAAAGTGCAGTCAATGCCATCAGACCGGTCATCTTTCAAAGGCATGTCCGCTATTCAGAAAACCTGAAGCAATACATGTAAATGAAATGGCAGAAGTGCCTGCATCTTCGTCTTCTCAGGAAAGGGCTGATGTTTTAGAAGGCACACTCAATGTCAAAAACATTCCAGTTAAAGTGTTGTTTGATACAGGCGCGTCACGAAGCTTCATAGCCAAGAATGCAGTTAAGAAGTTGGATTTGAATTTGAAGAAGCTCAAAGAACCAATGACTGTCCAAAATCCGGTTGGGGGTTCCATCGATCTCAGTTGGGTTTGTGCAGTACCTGTCTCTTTTTCCTGCTGTAAATTCCCTACTATCTCTATCGTCATGAATTTTTCTGAATTCGATCTTATTCTGGGATTGGATTGGCTAACCAAATATGAGGCAGAGGTTAGATGCGCCCAGAGAGTTGTTAGGGCTAAGATTAAATCAGGGAATTATATAACCATTCCCTGTGAAGGTCAGAATGCTAATAGAAAAGACTTATGGGCAGCTTTGGATGTTTCTCCTGTTCAAATAGAAAATATCCCTGAAGTCATAGAGAATATTCCTGACCTCATCAAAGACATTCCTGTCGTCAAGAACTATGCTGATGTGTTCGAAGAAGTTGTTCGCTTACCTCCGTAAAGAGAAATAGATTTCAAAATTGCTTTAATTCCGAATGCAAGGCCGGTAGTTTACGCTATTCGAAGAATGTCCTTAAAAGAGAAAGAGGAATTAGACAATCAAACAAGACAGCTTGTATGGAAGGGTCTAATCAGGCCTAGATTCTCTTATTGGGGTGCAGCAGTGGTGTTTGTCCCAAAATCTGACGGTACTCTACGGCTATGTGTGGATTATCGTGATTTAAACAAGCAGACAGTAAAGAACAAATATCCATTGCCGCGAATCGATGATTTATTGGATCGTCTGAATGGAGCACAAGTATTTTCAAGGATGGACCTAGCTACATGCTTCCATCAGCTTCGAATTGCCGAAGAATGTGTTCCTATGACAACATTCAGAGGTCCCGACTTATTCTATGAGTGGTTAGTAATGCCGTTCGGCTTATGTAACGCCCCAGCATACTTCGTCGATTTGATGAATAGAGTGTTCAGAGGGGTTCTGAATAAGTTTGTTCTGGTTTTTATTGACGATATTCTAATCTTCTCTAAATCAAAGGCCGAACATGAAAAGCATTTGGAACAGGTTCTGGAAATCCTCAGAAGGAATGTATTAAAAGCCAAGCTATCCAAATGTATATTCTGGCAAGATGAAGTGAAATTTCTTGGCCACGCTGTATCGAAAGAAGGAATTGCTGTGGATCCAAGTAAAATCATAGCTATTCAGAGTTGGAAACAACCCAGTACCCCTACAGAAGTCCGCAGTTTTCTCGGATTGGCTAGTTATTACCGGAAGTTCATTAAAAACTTTTCGAAGATATCTGGTCACTTAATGAAGCTTACAAAGAAGCACTCAAAATTCAAATGGACTCCAGAATGTGAAGAGGCTTTTGAAGAGCTAAAGTTAAGATTAACAACTGCTCCTATGTTAACCATCATCGATGGAAATCAGGATTTGAAAGTCTGGACAGATGCTCCTAGAGAAGGCCTTGGAGCAGTGTTAATGCAAAGGGGACAAGTGATTGCTTATGCTAGCCGTCAGCTGAAGCCACACGAGAAAAACTATGTAACTCATGATCTTGAGTTATTGGCTATCGTATTCTCTTTGAAAATCTGGAGACACTATCTTCTGGGTGAGAAATTCGAACTGTATACAAACCATCAGTCGTTAAAGTATCTGTTCACCCTGAAAGACCTGAATTTGAGGCAGCAACGTTGGCTAGAGTTCCTTGCAGCATATGATTTTGAGATTCTATACACTCCAGGGAAAGCCAATGTCGTGGCCGATGCGCTGAGTCGAAAGAATGTAATGATCGCCAGCTTTGTTATTACGACTTCCCTGATTGACAAAATATCTATTCTTAAGAAAGATGATAACTTTATTAAGGATATGATCAAAAGGATTCAGAAAGGTGAACCCTCGTGTTTTCAAATAGATAACGATGGAATCCTGAGATTGAAAGAAAGGATTTGTGTTCCTGGCATCCCCAAGCTCAAAAGGGAAGTGTTAGATGAGTGTCACAAGTCCAAGCTGAGTATCCATCCTGGTGTGGCCAAAATGTATAACGATCTCAAGCGAACATTCTGGTGGAAGGCTATGAAAAGAGACGTTTCAATATATGTTAGCCGATGCCCTATTTGTCAGCTAGTCAAAAGCAACCAACAGAAACTTGCTGGACTGTTGCAACCACTGGACGTTCTAGGCTGGAAGTGGGAACATATTTCCATGGACTTCAATGATGGTTTGCCCAGAACCAGGAAAGGGAATGACAATATTTGGGTGATCGTAGATCGCTTCACGAAGACCGCCCATTTCATACCTGTCAGATCAAACAGAACTGCTCAGAGTCTGGCGCAGATTTATTTCAAGGAAATTGTTAGACTACACGGAGTGCCGATCAGTATAGTGAGTGATAGAGATCTAATATTCACTAGCAAATTCTGGGAGGCATTTCAAGTAGAACTGGGAACGAAGCTAAACTTGAGCACCGCTTATCATCCTCAGACAGATGGTCAGACTGAGAGGGTGAATCGTATTTTAGAAGATCTATTGCGTGCTTGTGTTCTAGATTTTGGTGGATCATGGGAAGACCATCTACATTTGGCTGAATTCTCATACAATAACAGCTACCAGGAGAGCCTGACAATGTTGCCATTCGAAGCATTATATGGTAGACCGTGCCGATCTCCTGCTTGTTGGGTCGAACCCGGTAATAGACTCGTGTTAGGGCCAGATATGATCCGAGAGGCTGCCGACAAAGTCGATTTCGTTAAGAAATGATTACTCGCCGCTTAAAGCCGACAAAAGAGCTATGACGATAGGAGAAGAAGAGATATATCATTTGCTGTTGGCGACTATGTATATTTGAAAGTATCGCCGATGAGAGGAGTTATCCGGTTCGGTAAAACTGGGAAGTTGGCGCCCAAATTCATTGGTCTGTTTCCTATTCTTGAACGGATCGGAACTCTCGCTTATAGGGTTAAATTGCCTGATTGGTTGCCCGGAGTGCATGATGTATTTCACATATCTCAACTTCGAAAGCACGTTCATGATCCAGACTTGATCGTGGAAGAAGCAGCTCAACAGGATATTGAAATTACTCCAGAACTAGCTGTGAGAAGAGAGCCGCTAAAGATTATTGGTAAAGAAACCAAAGAACTGAGGAACAAGAAGGTTCACTTAGTCAAAGTGCAATGGAGTGGGGATCCGCGAGATTGTACTTGGGAAACCGAGGAGAGCATTCAGAAAGCCTATCCTAAGTGTCGAGTAGATATCTCTAATTGACTCCGGTGCAAGGTACATTTACCATACTTTGCATTACCAATTAGTTCTCTACTCAGTTGTTATTTTCTTTCCATGGATTTGCACTTTTAATTCTATGGTCTGAATGATTTTAAAAGAATATAGGAATTAATTTGTATGATTTTGAAAAGTTAAAAACAAGTTGATTGCTGTTTGTGTTGTGTGATAGTAGGTTTGATTAATTAAAATTGTTGAAACAATAGTTAATTTGATTAATAAGAGAATAATGGTAGAATTTATTCGATTGAATCACACATTGAACTGATTAGAAAATAGATAAAAATATATACATGTGCATTATATATGTTTGAATAGGTAATTGGATAGCTGTTGAGTAAAGAAATTATTTGCGTGCCCGACAAATAGGTAAACCTTAATGAGTTGGACGCGAAATATTATTATATCAGCTCCTGTGAATGCCATTGGATGCGGAGTGCTGGTTGTTCTGTGTGTAATAATAAATATCGCCGTAGGATAGTAACAATTAATTTTGAACTGCACTACATGGCATACTTCTGGAAGATAGGCATACTTCATCATATACCACATAAGCATTTGGAGCTTGTGTGACGAGGTGGAAGATTTACCATACGAGCGAGAGGCTTGTATGGCGATAACTATATTTTATAGGTTGAACCGATGACTGATATGACCATAAAAATTGTAACGATAAAATTACCAGATTAATAAAAAACCCCACACGGGTCTGGAGTTGACAATAATCACATCTCTCTAGTCATTTGATACGGCACATGGATTATTTATTCCCCATACGGGACGAGGTGACGAGGATTTATCCTCTGGAGCAATTAAAATACACACTCCCTCAGGCTTTGATAGGGTGATGAGAATTATTATCTGGAGTTATTATCTATACACACTCCCCTGTAAACACCAGAATATATCACTATAAATATGTGTATGCTTATTAGGATTTATTGGGTACCTAATACGGCCCAATAAATTTCCAAACCTCTCCCCGTACAAAGGAGGTTATGGTGAAATTTTTCGAAAATTCCGGGTGTTAGCCAAAATTTTGAAGAATTTGAAAATTCTCACAAACTGAAAAGTTGGAGAATGGAAGTCAAATTGAACGTAGAGTTGATTAATCAAACCACTTTCGACTTTGTCCCTTTTCGGGGACGAAAAGTTTTAAGTGGGGGAGATTGTAATGACCCGGAAAATCTGAACCAATTTAAATTTTTTAAATTGGCTAAAATAGTGGATTTTAAATATTTAAAATAGATATTTTAAATAATAGCAATGAAAAGTGAGTTTGAATCGATGTTTGGAAACGAATATAATTAATTCTAATTATAAACAAGGCCTGAAATGGCGCGGTAGTTTCAAAATTTGAATTCAAACTTTGACTGACCGTACCGGGTGCAAAACAAAACGGATTTGAGTGAAACCAAAAATATTTAAATCTGTTAGTGAATACCTTTCTAAAGAATCTGAAAAATCAAAGTTTCATAGCGGAAAGCAAAAGTTATGGCCAAATGAATTTTCAGAAAGGTCGCTATGGAATTTATATAGCCCGTGAAAATGACCATTTTGCAGACGACCTCGGAATTCGACGAAACCACTTTTGTTGGATCCGGGATGTGATGTTATTGCTAGGTTTCAAATTTCATAATTTTTGAAGCTAGTATGTGAGCGTGGCAAAGGAAAATGTGTTTTGGTCAATTACAGTTAAATTGGATCGACCAGAAAAGGGCCATTTTACAAACAGTCTCAGAATTCGACGAAACTAGTTTTGTTGCGACCGTATCGTCAAAACATAGCTAGATTTATTTTTCTGGAATTTTTTGAATCAGTTAGTGGCCCTGGCAAATTGAAATGTACGTTCAAATCGAATATTGAATGTTATACATTTTAAATTGAAGGAAAACTGACTGAAACAGTCGAATGGGCCTACGAAACATATCCCATTGTGTTCGGAATGGTGGTAAAACGCTAGGGACGATAGTCGTTGGGTTTGGATTGGAGGTCGTGTCAGAAAACCCCTTTTAAAACCCACCGGCCAATCAGATTTTTTATAAAAAAAAGAAGGAAAAACCCTCTTTCTCTCTCCCGATCTGAACGGCGCTCGAAGTTCGAAGCTTCCCTCCCCGTTTCCGATCGCCACAGCCACCATCATCCCCACCTCCAGTTGAACTTTTTGAAGAGCTCCTCCCCCTCTTCAAATCAGAATAAGTCTCGCCCCTTCTCGTTTTGTATTTCTCAAGATTCGTCGCTCTGAAGTGCCGCCGTACATCGCCTGTTTTCTCCCTGATACCCAGCTCGAGTCCGACGCCTCTACCACCAGTCAGCGCGCCTTTCGAGGCTCTTCGACGTGGAGCTGACCAATTTTGGCCTCGAGCAACGGATTGGAAGAGAAATCGAAACCTAGTTTCGAGCAGTTTACTGAGGTAACGACTATGGTTATTTTCAACAGTTTTAACACCTTTAAGCCGTTGCAAACTTTGAAAAATCATATCTTTTTCGTGTATTGATGAAATTCGATGAAACAGGAAACATCGTGACTGTGTGGACGTCTTCTACATTTTAGAAGAGACCACATATTTTTCTGAGCCTTCTGCTATTTTTGGTGGAGTGGAACCCAATGTGAGATTTCTAATTTATAAACGATATGGAAAACAACGATGTATAAATTATATAATCGATGTATGAGTTATATAAGCGTTGTACACCTCTTGTATAAGCGTTGTATAAGTTGTACGTTCGATGTATAAGTTGTATATGCGTTGTAAAAATTATATATGTGTTGAAATGGAAGTGAAATGCTATATATATATATATATATACGCCCCTCGTCCACAAACCATGGATGATATTTATTGGTTGTGATTGGTGTGAAAATTGATTGATAGCAAATGGTTGATTGAAATTGTTTGTGGTTGAAATTGATTGATTGTGGTTGAAAAATACCCGTTTGTGGTTGAGAAATATTTGGTTGAAACCACATAGGATTAGTTTGTGGAAATGAAGAAAAATATATATACATGCCGCCTGCGCGCGAACTAGATGCATGATACCCCATTGTCAAAAGCTGCGAGGCTTTAAGGTAGAGCGAGGAGCTGTACTAGGGACGGTCCCGGTTTTAACTACCCTGCCGTTATGCTGCCGAAATTTTGAATAATATTCATGTGTTAGAATTATTTTGCTGTGTTGAAACTATATTCGCCTGTTGAATAGAAAACCTTCATGTGTTGAATAGAAATTCATTCGTTGAATCATATTCATGTGTTGAATGGTATTCGTGTTTTAAACAAATTGTTTTAACAATAAAAATCACATTTTTACCCTATATATATAAACTATAGAAAACCTTCATGTGTTGAATCGAAATTCATTCGTTGAATTGAAATTCATGTGTTGAATGGTATTCGTGTTTTAAATAAAAAAATCACCTTTTTATCTATATATATATATATATAAACTATAGAAAACCTTCATGTGTTGAATCGATATTCATTCGTTGGATAGAAATTCATGTGTTGAATGGTATTCGTGTTTTAAACAAATTGTTTTAACAATAAAAATCACCTTTTTATCTATATATATAAATATAGGAAACCTTCATGTGTTGAATCGGTATTCATTCGTTGGATAGAAATTCATGTGTTGAATGGTATTCGTGTTTTAAACAAATTGTTTTAACAATAAAAATCACCTTTTTATCTATATATATATAAACTATAGAAAACCTTCATGTGTTGAATCGATATTCATTCGTTGGATAGAAATTCATGTGTTGAATGGTACTCATGTTTTAAATATAAAAATCACCTTTTTATCTATATATATAAACCATAGAAAACCTTCATGTGTTGAATCGAAATTCATTTGTTGAATTGAAATTCATGTGTTGAATGGTATTCATATTTTGAAAGGAATTGTTTTATAATAAAAATCCAAATTTTATCATCGATATGACCTATATAAAATAATCTTGTTTTGAAATAAATTGTTTTACATTAAAAATCACATTTGTATTATATACATGAATTGTGAAAAATAGTGAAGTGTTGAAATAGAAAACAGTTAGATAAAAACATCATTTTTATCAAATGTATGAAATTCATATAGTTTTGAAATCGAAGAATCGATATATATATATATATATATATAAATAGAATTGAAATATATCGAATAACGAAGCTACAGTTCGTATTTTGAAACCGTGATTTCAAACGATTAGTACGGGAGATCCGACCATCGGATTTTCCTGAAATCGCAACCGTTGGGTTCGCGTTGGAAATATCTTTCCAACGGCACCAACTTTGTAAAAATCCAACGGTTGGATTGTCTGGAATGTTTAATTCAAATCTGAAGAAAAACAGCGCCAGAATCGATTATATTTATATATATATATAAATATAATTATATATAATCGAATAACGACGCTGCAGTTCGTATTTTGAAATCGAAACTTCAAACGATTATACCGGGAGATCCGACCGTCGGATTTTCCCGAAACTGGAACCGTTGGATTCGCTTTTAAAAGATCTTTCTAATGATGTAAATTTTGTGAAGATCCAACGGTTCGATTTTCAGATATGTGTAAATCAAATCTGAAGAAAAATAGCGCCACGGCCGCGTTATGGCCCGAAGCGTCGTTTTGAATAAATTGGCTATTTTAAAATAAATAAAAATAGCGATAAATCATTATAAAATATTATAAACGATATGGATGTGAAATTTAGAAACTAACTGAAGGTTGGCTAAGTCGAATAGTTTCCTGGGTGTTGATCTGATGTTGGTTTCGGCCTTCGGGGTTAATATTTGGGAAATCGTTCTCTTATTGATTTACGGTTAGCGACTAATGAATTGAAATGATGCGTATGTGTATTTGTGTTGCACTGGTTTATCATATACGCGAGTTGCTCAGAAAGACCGGGTTTATCCCATTCTGAATAACTGAATCGATAATAAGAAATCGAAGATGAAGACGGTGGTCGAAGACCGGAGATCTTCACCTCGTTTGGATGGTAACCGAGGTCCTGATTGGGAGGCATCCCGAAATATGGATAATGAGTGGTGATCGTCCAGACGTACGTGGTGATCGATGGGTTTGCGAGGTATATAGTGCCTCCAGTTTCGTTCAGACCCAGAACGGACTTGCAAATGGACAGTGTGTCTGACATTGGAATTTATTCTGTGTGATTGATAGCCATCAGTTGCACGGTGTGAATTGCCTGTGTGGCATGCTAAGATGCAGTGATCAGGGCTTCTGTTGAAAAGCAAAGTCTTGTGGTGATGATCAAAGCACCACCTGTGTGGCGTAGCTTTGTGTATAACGTGAATTCGCGAGCCTCACACCCCGGTATGAACCAGAAACGGGAGAGGACATCAGGGAGGGCCTGCGTTTCTTCCTAGCTAGAAGTGGCGTCAGTGGTTTTACACGCCCTGACGAGTTTGACTTATGTGGTTGTTTCTATTGCGAGGCTCCTCGGTTATATCGGTCGATCCGGGACCGATGGAGTCGTTCGTTGGCTCATTTACGCCCCAAAGGGCGGGGAAACACAGTGTCCAGGAATTTTAATCCACATCGGTGGACCGGCCCTGACGATCCAAGGGTCACTCGAGCTCTGATCCTGAGACTCGGGCTAGGCAGTCTCGAAGTCGGTAAGGACTATCTTTTGCCTTGGTTCATGACGGAAATCCAATTTCCAAATACGTGACTGTGCGGTTTTGATTGTACACCTATATATGGCGACATAGTGGCATGGGGCATTAATGCCGTCTATGATTGATACTTATGATTTGAAATTGCTTTTGAAACATATAAACACTAGTAATAATATGAAATTCTTTTGTTTTATTCGTATCAAGCATATTTTGGCCATTATAAGGTAAAAACTCTATCCTACGGTTTGCGTTGCATTGTGTGATAGGAACTAAGTCTTATAATGACTTCATTTTTATAAAAAGCATTGCGATGTTTAAAAGAATGATTTGTTTTAAAGCACTGGCAATCCAATGGAGTAAACCCGTTCCACGAAAGTGGCGTGGTCCTTTGATTAGCCATATTGTAAACGTGTTGAGTAGATTTCTCATACCAGTCCCATGACTGACTCGTAGTTTGTTTCACTTTCAAACTCGGGTGCCCCTTTTTCTACACGGGCAACCTTGTATTTAGGTTTTAGCTGGCTTCCTCTGGATAGCTGGAGCTGAATTCTATTATTTATCTCTTTTTATGATGTTCAGCTCCTGTTGTACATATTATGTTTGTTTCCGCTGTAGACATTTATGTATAGTTGGACTGTATTTGTACTAAGTATGATCCTGTATACTCTGTAACTCTGATGATTACGTTTATCCAGTATATTCTATTGTTCATTTTCTGGTGTATTTATTTAATTCTACTCTGCTGTTATCTGTTTATGTGTTATATTCCAAGGATTACCCTTGCCACCGTCAGTACGGGGTTTGGGGTCGTCTCATTTAGTTTCCACTGAAAGAATTAGACGTTTAAACATGATTTGTTTCAAATTGTCACTTTTACCATGTTAATTAAGATTTAGAAAATCATATGTAAAATTTCTAACATGAATATGGACTGTATTTGGCTTGCATGTGATTGATTGAAAGTAATTGAAATCACCAAACAAATAATATATATATATATTAAAATTAAACGAATCGCGCGCAGTAGTTCGTGTTTCGGTAATCGTAACTTTAAACGATTATACCGAAAGATCCAACCATCGGATTTCCCCAAAACTGGAACCATTAGGACCGCTTTGGGAAAATCTTTCCAATGATATAAATTTTGTTAAAATCCAATGGTTAGATTTCAAGATATGTGTAAATTTTGTTAAGATCTCATTTTAAATGGTCATACGATGATCTAAATTGAAGATCTTAAAGACGGCGATTGGAGACTGTCGATCTTCACATCGAAAGGATAACTATTGATGCCTGGCATTGGCTAGTTACCAATAAAGGGTTAAAGTTGTAGTTGTCCAGACGTATTTGTTGATTGTCTAGATACGTGAGTACCTCTCTTCTGTATTGGAGATACAAGATGAGGAATAAGGTGACTCCGGTTTCGTTCAGACCCAGAACGGACTTGTAAATGGATGTGTGTCTGACATTGAATTTCATTCTGTGTAAATTAATTGATATCTAATAATATATATCTGTGGTGGCGGAGAATTTATTCTCTTGCTTAACACCCTTTTTTGTGATGCACGAGCTCGAAGGTTATATATTGATAGTTATCGATCACACGGGGTGAACTGTCAATGTGACATGCCAAGATGCAATTGATCGATGCTTTTGTTGAAAAGCAAAGCCTTGTGGATGATGATCAAAGCATAGCCTATTTCGGCATAGCTTTGTGTATTACGTTACCTCGTGAGCCTCACACACCGATAGAGTCAAAAACGTGACAAGGGAACGCAGGGAGTGCACACGTTTCTTTCTAGCTAGAAGTGGTGTTTGGGTTTTTACAAGGCCCAACATTTTTACTTATGTGGTTGATGGAATGAGGTGCCTCAGATTATTTTTGGTCGCCAATGGCCAAATTATAGGTCCAATAGGATCGGGGAGCGTGTGTTCAGGAATTGCCAATCTACTAATATTATTTGTGGACCGGCCCTGCTGTATCCAATGGTTGCCCGTAGGTGTGATCCTGAGACATTGCTAGAGTGTCTCGAATCGGTTAGGAGATCGTCCCTAGCCTTGACTCAAGATGGAAAACCAATATCCAATACCACATTACGGTTTTGATTGTAAACTTATATATGGCGACATAGTAGGATGGGGTACTATGCCGTCTAGGATAGATACATTTACTTTGAGGTATTTTAATACATATTAGACACGAATAATAATATTAAAAATATTATTTTCTACGTGTTAAGCATTTTTGATCATTATAAGGTAAAACTCTATCCTCCAGTCTGCGTTGCATTATGTGATGGGACATGAGTCTTAAAATGATTTCATTTTCTAAAAAGTATTGCGTTGTTTTTTAACTTAAAATTTATAAAACTTATGCACTGGCAATCCAATGGAGTAAACCCGTTCCGCGTTAGCGGCGTGGTCCAGTGATTAGCCATATTGTTAGTTTAGTAAGATTTCTCATACCAGTCCCATGACTGACACGTAGTTTGTTTCACTTTGCAAACTCAGGTGCCCTCTTTCCACATGGGAAGCTAAATGACAGGTGTTAGGTATGGATATTTTCTGGACTGGAGCTTGCTGATGAAGAAGATGAAGATTTTTTTCTTTTTATGTTTTTATTTACTTCTTGATACATTGAGACAATATTGAGTATTGATGTATTTAGGGAGATTGAGACTTTATTTCTTTCCTTGTTTAGACATCTATTTTGCTAAGTGTATCTTGTACTGCGTACTCTGATATCTGCGATGTTATGTTGTGATGACATTTCCATTTCCGTTGCAATGATTTATATATTATGCTATTATCTGAGATATGTTATTGTTTTAATTATGTTATGCTCTTATGATTATCCTTACTTTTATACCACGGAAGTTGGGGTTGTCACATTAATCCTATTTATTCATTTACAATCTCACAACATATTCATATCTGCAAATAAACCACGTTTGTTTATTATGACTCTTTATGTTTGCACAATCTGTCATATTTATGCAAATATGTTGCAGAATTTTTTCTGTCATAACCTGTGCTACAGTCAGTTTGCAAATTTTTTCAAGTCTGCATATTTTCATTCCAATGTTCCCTTTTGTAACAGTTTGACATTCTATGCCAATTCAGCCCCAAATTATCAAATCATTTTTCTTTCACAATTGCAATTAAATTAAATTTTGCAACGTGCACAAACTAAAAAGGGTTAATCGATCGCATAAAATTAGACATATCAAAGCCTAAATCAGTTGCATACAATGCACGCAAAATAAAGGATTAGTCAGTCGTGTACATATGCTAATATTGCAAATTGTAACACCCGGTAAAAGATATAAATACTAAATATAAATAAAAATAAGTAATTTAATAATAATAATAACAAGACTGGAAAATGATATTTTCTAGCTTTAGGAATTTGGCAACGAAAATCTTTTATTTGAATTTGTGACGAAATTCTGAATCGTTTTCATATATAATATGCTGAAAACGGACAATGTATGAAGAAGTTAGAAGCAAATGAATTTGGACAGTAAAACAAAAAATAATAATTAGATGAGTAATATATATATATATATACACACAAAATATATTTAAACAAAAGAAATAGAATTTGAAATTCAAACAAAGGATAAGATTAAGGGGCTAGAGAATATTTTAAGTAAAGAAAGAAATAAAGCAAAATATTATTTAATTAGACACCTGAGCGCCACATAAATTCATTGGGCGTTTCAGCCAATATGTAATTGCTAAATTAGCGGTTGAGGAGCCCAATGAATCTATGTTTAGTTAAGGTTTTTTAAAGGTATATATATAAACATATGGCCAAGATTAAATTTGAATAAACAATGGCCTATGCTCAGACGGGCAACTATATATAGGCCCTCATACCACACAATGAAACCCTAGCCACTCTATTATCTCTACCTCCATTTTGTCCTTCTTCCATTGCTAAATTCCACAAAAGGTTAGGAATTTCTCTTCTATTCCTCTGACCTTTATTCTTTTCTCTATAATCTAAATTCATATAGGTTTTAGTATGAATTCTGGAATTTAGAACATATATAAGATTCTAAAAGATGTTTCTTACATATATATTTGAAGGATTGGAGCACGATTATCGCAAAGATTTAACACAGATTTGAATCTACAACAAGGATCCTAATTGTTTTCCGTAGATCTGTGAGTGGAATATTGTATTCTTAGGCATATTCTATTTTTTTTAATAAATTAACATGTTGATAACTATGCCTAAGAGGATTTGGGCAACGATAACATCAATACAAGAATCCCCAAATCCTCTATTTTATGTTTATATATGAATTTTCAAATTATCGTTATTGGGTTGTGGATTTTGGATCTTAATATTTGATTGAGAATGAAAGGGGTGTTGTTGTTGTTTCCACTTTGTGCAATCCACCTTATGTAAAAATTTGATTGTAACCTAAAAGGGTTTAAATTTGGTTATTCCATGATTTGATTAGATTTGGATTCTATTTTGAATCCAAATGTATTCATGCATGAAATATATCAAATGTAAACGTTTTTATGTGCATAACACCAAAAAGAGGTGAATTAAATAAAGTGGAACATATAAACATACATGTATATATTATATGTGTACGTTCTACTCAATTCTTGATCCGTTATTGAAATCATTACAACAAGCCTAGGATGCAAATTTGTATATATGTATATTTTCCATTCACTGCTATTTATTATTTTGTTATTATGCCATCATGCCTAAATTGTAGCGGTAAAAATATGGAAAATTAACTTGTATACCTTAATTTAGATAAGTTGACAATTTTTTATCATTAGAACATTCTCTCGTTCATACGAACATTAGCGTTATTAGGCGCTATAATTATTATACTTACATAAATGTAATCAACGCAATTAACATTATATTAACAAAACAAATGCGATTAGGAAATAATTCGAATTCAAAATCCCTATATATATTTATTGCTTATGTGTTCATATAGAATGACTTTACATATATTAATAGTGACACACAAACACGAGGTTAGTTGCCATTTATGGTGGAAGCCTGCCCAGGATTGACTGGCAAATCCAACAACTACAAGTAGGCCCAACTAATGTGAGACATCTGGGTGCCATGGGCGATTCAAACTTAGTACACTATGATACAAGGTTAAACCCACTTGCAGTAGAAGTATAACGACCCAGCAGATTTTCGACCTCGAAAATTGACACACAACACCATGTCAACTATTCAAGAATCAAAACACCGGATAGTTAATGAAAGAAGTTAGAGGATGAGAATTAGAAAGAAAGAAAGTTAGAATAGAAGAAGAAGATCACAACAGAACAGAATCCGAGTAACAAGAATCTCACAACGAAACGAAAAAAATATAGTATACAACATAACTTTGAAATACAAATTGGCCATTTGTATATTCATATCATCATTAGAGTATTTCACTTACGTCACAGCAAAAATAAACAATAGCTAGAAAATGCTGCTGAAGCCTCCTGCTCCAAGCTCCATTTAGTGTATCTGTAAATTCTTACTACTTGACTACCCATACAAATTTGGGCACCCAAGAGTTTAGGGTAAAACAAAACAAAACAAACTCTGGATCAGTCATGGGACTGGTGTGAGTAAATACTTTTAAAACAGTTTGAGAAAATAAACGATATCTCATAAGACCACGTCATATAACACGGAATGAGTTTTTCCCTTATGAGAATCCAAAACACTTGATTTAACTTTCAAAATCCTTTTGAAAGAAATGATAATCTTTATATCAAAACTCTTTTGATATTATAATAGTGTCTATCAGTCACAACTAAATAATCATTTAGCAGAACGCTTACATCTCACGTTCCACATACATAATATACAATAAAAAACTATGGGCACTAATTGGGTAATGAATTCCAACTGGCAAGGTATGGGACCACCTTCCGACAGTGTATATCTAGAGAGGAATACACTGGGTTCAATAAGAACATCTTGTAACCCAGGCTAAACATGATCTGTAATAACCCGGAAATCTGGGCCAATTTAAAAATTTTATTTTGGCAATTTTAGCGACTTTTAATTATTTAAAATGAATTATTTTAAATAATATTGACGAGAAATTTATTTTGGATAGAATTCGAACGTATATATTATATAGATCGTCGTTAGAATATAAATATTTATTTTAAATTATAAAAGGAATTGAAAATGGCGCGGTAGTTTGATAATTCGATTTCAAATTTCAAATGGATGTACAGGATTCAAAATAAACCGGATTTTAGTGAAACCAAAAATATTCGAATCTATTCGAGAATATCTTTCCAACGAATCCGAAAAATCGAAATTTCATAGCGGGGATAAAAAGTTATGCCGAGTTGAAAATTCAGAATAGTCGCTATGGAATTTCGGCCCTTAAAAATGGAAATTTTGCAAATGACCTCGGTTTTCGACGAAACCACTTTTGTTGGATCCGTGATGTCAAGTTATTGCTATATTTCAAATTTCATAATTTTTCAAATCAATATGTGAGCGTGGCAAAGGAAAACGCGTTTGACCAGTTTTAGTTGATTTTAAACGATTGGAAAATGCCATTTTTCAAACGGTCTTAGAATTTGACAAAATTAGTTTTTTTAGGACCGTATCGTCAATACGAAGCTAGAAACTATTTTTTCGGAATTTTTAGAGTTCGTACGTGGCCCTGGTAAATTGAAATGTGCGTTCAAATTCAATATATAGATGTATATGTTGATTTTAACGAAAACTGATCGAAACAGCCGAATTGGCTTGCGAAACATATCCCATTGTGTTCGGAATGGGGTAATATGCTAGGGACGACAGTCGATGGGTTCGATTTCGAGTTTGAAATAAAAAGTTGCTTTTTGGATTTAGAAATTAAATAAATAACTAAATTATAAAATTCCCTCTCTCTATAACCCCCCCCCCCCCCGTTCAATTTCAACCAAAAAAAAGGGGATCGACGGAAATCGCGCACGTCCCCCCACGGCGGCGCCGCCTCGATCTGCTCCTCCCCCTCTCGCCTTCAACTCCCTCTCCTCCTCTATTCTCTCTCTTCTTCCATCGCGTGACCCCCCCCGAAGCCCTAGCTCGATGCTCTGGAAGTCCGTGCCACTGCGCGTTGACTGATGCCACTCTTCCCTACCTCCGCCTGAGGTGGCGGCGGCCCCCTTCGAACGGGAGGCGCCAACAACACCTCCCCCTTCGCAGCAAAGTGAAACCCCCCCTCCTCTGAAAAATGCAAAGTGAGTTTTTATTCGATTTTCTTTTCAGTTTTTACCGAGATTAAAACTCTGATTTTTATAGTATAGATTAGAGAATAAAAATTCGATTTTTATGTATGTAGATCTAGAGTAAAAATTGGATTTTTATGTATATAGATTTAAATTAAAAACACGATTTTTATATAGTAAATCGAATAGAAAAGGTAGGATTTTTATTGTTGAAATGGCGAAATAAAAATATAATTTTTATATAAGGAAGAAGTTAAAAATATAATTTTTATTCGAGTAGTAAGTTAAAATTATGATTTTTATATAGTAGAAATTATAAAAATATTATTTTTATATAATAGTGAATATAAAGATATTATTTTTATATATGTAGCGGAATAAAAATTCTATCTTTATATAAGATATAGAAATATAAAAATATAATTTTTACATAGAAAGAAGCATTGTAAATATATATGAAGTAGAAATAAAAATATGATTTTTATTTATTGAATGAAGCAATAAAAATATAATTTTTATTTGAACAGCGTGAAAAGAACTGCATTGGAATTTCAATCAAATCCAGATGATTCAGCAGTTCAACAACAAAGCACGGCAGAGTGGAACCCTCTGTGAGAACTCCTCACTTTTAAATTTATTTCTAGTTAAAATATATACTAGGATGCAGACGGTGTTTAGTAGCACCCGACACCCGTCGTCTACAGACGATGGACGGCTTGTATGCTTGTTTGTTTGATTTTGACGTGTAGTTGATTGTGTGATGTGATGTGAAATGAAATAAAATATTTTATAGTGGAAAATATTTTATAGTTAAAAATAGAATTTTTAACGTGTATTTAAAATGAAATAAATATAAGCAAATCGAACGATTTGTTTATATACACTCATTTGACTGATATTGATTGGGACGATAAATTTTACACATCGCCCAACTGCACAAATAAAATATGTGTTTGATTGTTTGAAACCCGACACGGGTATTGGGGTGATATATGACATACACTAATCCCAATAATTAGTTGTATGTCGATCGATTGATTGACAGATTGTTATAAGCGTTGAATATTTATATTTGATGCTTATACAGTGTAGAATGCACTTTGGATGATGGTTGATTATTTGTCATTGTGGATATATACATGCGTTGTATGGAAATCCATAGAAATAAAATCTATGGTAATTGATTGGGCCTCATTCCAGTTTTGAATAGAAATATTTGAAAAAGAAACATTTGAAAAGAAATATTTGAAATAGAATATTTGAAAATAGAAATATATGAAGCCGTGTTGATTAGATTGACGCCATTTGACGCAAACGACATTTATATCGATTATATTCGTTTTTATAAGGAATATTTGAAAATGAATTCGAATCGAATTGAAATTGAATGGAAATCAATTTGAAATGAATTCGAATTGAAATTGAATAGAATTGGATTCGAATAGAAATGAATTCGAATTGAAATTGAATAGAAATGAATTCAAATTGAATTGAAAACGAACTGAAATTGAATTAAAAATCGATTTGAATTGAAATCAATTTGAAATGAATTTAAAACGAATTTATAAGGAAAAATTCAATTTTGATTTGAATTTGAAAAGAAGTTGAAATCGTTTTGAAAACGAATTTAAAACGATTTATACAATACGTTTTAAAATGAAATCGACGAAGTATATATTATATATATATATATATATATATAATATAATGGCCTGAATAGAATGCGCCGCGCTGCGGTAGTTCGTGAATTTCGACCGTTGACTTTGAATGGATATTGCGGGAGATCCGACCGTCGAATTCTCCTAAAACCGGAACCTTGGGTTCGTATTGAAAAGAGCTTTCTAACGAATATCAGAAATTAGAGATCTAACGGTTGGATTTGGAATTATGTCCAAATCAAATTTGGAAAAGGTCGTTGTAAGTGCAGTTCGATGGCCGTTGATGGAAATCGACTGTACGGGCCTTGACAAAATTATTAAAAATAGTAAAAATTTGTATAAAATCATTAGAAATGATTTGTGAAGAATTGGGATGAAAAACTCCATATTTGAAAAGATAAAAATAGATTTTTATCGAAATGAACTAGTTTTGAACTAGAATTATAATTCTATTTATTTTTAAATAAATAAATTGAATTTGAAAAGGGTTTTAAAAGTAACCAGAATTTCCAATAATTGAATCGGAATGGATTTGAATCGAAATTGCCTTTAAAATATTTCGATGTTTGATTTCGTGATGATACAGGTATTGTTATGGGAATTTGAAAGATATGTTTGTATCATTATTTCCAATACGATATTTGTTGGTCGTAGAATTTGATATTGAATATAAGCCGATATATTTTCTATTCAGAGCCTTGTATTTAATATCAAATGTGATTTGGGTTTGTCGTGAATGGTGTCTTCGTTAACACTGTTCTTAAGCCCAGTTGAAAAAAAGATTAAATCTTTCTATTTAGATTTAATGAAGTGTACCAATTAAATGATATTTAATTGAAATTGAATTTGAAAGTGATTTTAGGTTTATCGAGAACCGTGTTTTAAATGACACTGATTCTTTAACCCAGTTAAAGATTAAAACTAAGTGGAGTTTTAATGAATCTTTAATTAGATTGAAAAGATCGAGAATGGAGTATCACCAGTTTTACTCCAGGCGGTAGTTAATTCTTTAATTAGATTTGAACGTGAAATGGTAATTGAATTTACCGATAACACCGTGGTGTTAGATATGAAGTATTACCAGTTTTACTTCATGGGATGAATAGATTGGGATTGGGAAATATAAATTAAATGATTACTTCGGTGTGGTTCACCAATCCCGACTAGTTTGAATTGATATTCAAAGAAGAATAAAGAATAAATTTAAAGAATTTATCTTTGATAAAATTAATGGGAACCTTTCCCAAAGTATAAGAATATTTGAATAAAAGAATATTCTGAATTGGAATGAGGCGTATGTTGTGTTTGTGTAACACTTGTTTACTATATACGCGAGTTATTCAGAAAGACCGGGTCTATCCCATTCTGAATAACTGATTCGACGTGGTGTCGAGGATGAAGACGGTGGTCGAAGACCGGAGGTCTTCACGTCGTTTGGATAATTACTGATGATCTTGATTGGGCCGTACACCCAAGAGGAGGGAATCGGTTGGTGGTCGTCCAGGCGTGCTTGGAGATCAATGGATAAGCGAGGTACTAGGTGCCTCCGGTTTCGTTCAGACCCAGAACGGACTTGTAAATGGACTGTGTGTCTGACATTGGATTTTAGTCTGTGTGATTGATTTCTATTAAATATATATCTGTTTGGCGGTGGAGAATTTATTCTCTTGCTTAACGCCCTTCTCTGAGACGTACGAGCTTAGGGGTTATATACTGATGGATATCAAACGCATAGAGTGAATTGCCTGTGTGGCATGCCTAAGTGGCAAATGATCAAGGCTTCTGCTGAAAAGCAAAGTCTTGTGATGGATGATCAAAGCACCGCCTGTGTGGCATAGCTTTGTGTAACATGAATTCGCGAGCCTCACACCCCGGTTGTGAACTAAAAACGGGAGATGACATCAGGGAGGACATGCGTTTCTTTCTAGCTAGAAGTGGCGTCAGTGGTTTTACACGCCCTGACGAGTTTGACTTATGTGGTTGTTGCTGTTGCGAGGCGCCTCAGATATATCGATCGATCCGGGACCGATAGAGTCATTGGATTCATTGACACCCCAAAGGGTGGGAAAACATAGTGTTCAGGCATAATAATCCACATCGGTGGACCGACCCTGACGATCCAAAGGGTTGATGCGTTCTGATCCTGAGACACGGGCTAGAGCATCTCGAATCAGTAGAGGACTATCTTTTTCCACCTTTCACAGATGGAAATCCAACTTCCAATACGTGACATGTGCGGTTTTGATTGTAGAGCCTAGTATGGCGACATAGTGGGATGGGGCGCTTATGCCGTCTATGATTGATACTTATGATTTGAAGTTGTTTTATACACTATGCACTTATGATAGTATCAAATGATTTGTTTAAAACGTATCAAGCATTCTTGGCTATTATAAGGTAAAAATCCTATCCTCCGGCTTGCGTTGCATTGTGTGATGGGAACTGGGTCTTATAATAGCTTCATTGTTTCTTTATTTAGCATTGCGCTGTTGTTTTATGCACTGGTGTTCTTGGGAGGAAACCCATTCCGTGTTATACGGCGTGGTCCCTTGATTTACCTTACTTTAAAATAAAGATTAATAACTGTTTTAGTTCTCACACCAGTCCCATGACTGACCTGGAGTTTATTGTTTTAACCTAAACTCTGGGTGCCCCTATTTTCCGCACGGGCAGCTAGTAGTTTTGGTTTTGCAGATTTTTATTCACAGGATACTGGTTTATAGCTGGAATGATATCCGGAAAGCTTTGTATCCGTATATCTCCTTCAGTTGTGTATTGTGTTATTTTCCGCTGCTATGTAATTTATTGTAATCTCTGATATTTGGTAAATGTGTAATATTGATTTATACTCTGTATATTCTTGTATTGTGATGGAATTCTTGTAATTAACAATGAAATGTTCTTCCGTCTGCGTTCTTTTGTGGGTTGTTCTCAAAGTATCCGCTCTTTCCTTCACGGGGAAGTTACGGGTCCTCACATGATCGGTCACTCATTTCGCTTGAGTGTACCGAATGTATTATCACCAACGGTTGGGATCAACAACCGTTTCCCGAAAAGGACAGCAACGAAATAGGTTAAAGAAGTAAATGAAATTTCTCTAGATCAGGTGACAATACACCCTAGTTAGCAACTAACCACTTAGCATGCAACCTAACCAATTTTATTCCATTCCCTCGTTGTGAGGCTTGAGGTCATAACATACAGATCACACCTTTATTACTCTGAATGCCACATCGTCATACTCGCCAAATCAGAAATTGATTTCTCCAAAAATATCATCGGTATACAGCTAATAGAAACGAATTCCTCCGCCACCAAATGTAAATACGTTTAAAGAGATCAACTGACATGATCTATTAGATATACTCTATTAGACATTCTTCCATACAGGTTGTCCTGGGACTGGACAAACCGAAGGCACTATTCTGTAAATCCATCTTAGGCAATATCTACCTGGGATTGCCAGAACAGTTCTTGCATAAACTTCGTCTTCAATTATCTTCATAGTATTTGATTCGCAACGCTGATGCCTATACGGAGTGGTTTTCAGATAATAAATATGATTCCGGTCTCTCTCTATTGACGACGGAAAAATGGTCAAAACTTTGATAGTCGGTTATTTAACTATCAAAGGAAAACATCCACATACACAGTGATCTCATTTCGAAATGGAAATTTTATCGATCAATCATCAATCAACATTTTTTCCTTTTAAAAAATTTATCATTAATTTATTCATTTCCCCATTTCCTGTTTCCATATATTTTAAATCCTTATTTTCTAAATCTAGAAAATATACATTATTAACATTGGAAAGGGTTTCTATCTCTTATTCACGCATCACTATCCTTCCACATCCATCAGTCCCAAACTGAAAACTAGTAAGAGGACCATTCCCTGAATATCAACCCTGAAGGCCGAAACCAACATCAGATCGATACTCAGAAAGTCATTCAACTTAACTAATTTCCACTCAGTTTCTAATTTCCTTAACTTTGTTTCTTAATTTATTATATACATTTTGGCCACACCAGGATGGATACTCAGTTTGGACTTGTGACACTCGTCTAACACTTCCCTTTTTAACTCTGGGATGTCAGGAACACAAATCCTTCCTTTCAACCTCAAGGTCTCGTCGTTATCTATTTGAAAAGACGAGGGTTCGCCTTTCTGAATCCTTTTGATCATATCCTTAATAAAGTTATCCTCCTTCTGAAAAATAGATATTTTGTCAATCAAGGAAGTCGTAATAATAAAGCTGGCGATCATTACATTCTTTCGACTCAGCGCATCGGCCACGACATTGGCTTTCCCTGGAGTGTATATAATCTCAATGTCGTATGCTGCAAGGAACTCTAGCCAACGTTGCTGCCTCAGATTCAAGTCCTTCTGGGTGAAAAGATACTTTAGCGACTGGTGATCTGTAAACAGTTCAAATCTCTCACCCAGAAGATAGTGTCTCCAGATTTTTAAGGCGAATACTATAGCCAATAACTCAAGATCATGAGTTACGTAGTTTTCTCGTGTGGCTTCAGCTGACGGCTAGCATAAGCAATCACTTGGCCCCTTTGCATTAACACTGCGCCAAGGCCTTCTCTAGAAGCATCTGTCCAGACTTTCAAATCCTGATTGCCATCGATGATGGTTAACACTGGAGCTGTCGTTAATCTTAACTTTAGCCCTTCAAAGGCCTCTTCATTTTCTGGAGTCCATTTTAAATTTAGAGTGCTTCTTTGTAAGCTTCGTTAAGTGACCATCTATCTTCAAAAAGTTTTTAACGAACTTCCGGTAATAACTAGCCAATCCGAGAAAACTGCGGACTTCAGTAGGGTTACTGGGCTGCTTCCAGTTTTGACTAGCTGTGATTTTACTTGGATCCACAGCAATTCCTTCTTTTGATACCACATGGCCCAGAAATTTTACTTCATCTTGCCAGAATATGCATTTGGATAGTTTGGCTTTTAATACATTCCTTCTCAGAATTTCTAGAACCTGTTCCAGATGCTTTTCATGTTCGGCCTTTGATTTAGAGAAGATTAGAATATCGTCAATAAAAACCAGAACAAATTTATTAAAAACTCCTCTGAACACTCTATTCATTAGATCGACGAAGTAAGCCGGAGCGTTACATTAGCCGAACGACATTACTAACCACTCGTAGAATAGGTCTGGACCACTGAATGCTGTCATATGAACACATTCTTCGGCAATACGAAGCTGATGGAAGCCTGTAGCTAGGTCCATCCTTGAGAATACTTGTGCTCCATTCAGACGATCCAATAAATCATCGATTCGCGGCAATGGATATTTGTTCTTTATTGTTTGCTTATTCAAATCACGATAATCCACACATAGCCGTAGAGTACCGTCGGATTTTGGGACAAACACCACTGCTGCACCCTAATCAGAGAAACTAGGCCTGATCAGACCCTTCCATACAAGTTGTCATGTTTGATTTTCAAGTTCTTCTTTCTCTTTCAAGGACATTCTTCGAATAGCATGAACTACCGGCCTCGCATTCGGAATCAAAGAAATCTTTAAATCTATTTCTCTCTACGGAGGTAAGCGAACAACTTCTTCAAACACATCCGCATAATTCTTGACGACAGGAATGTCTTTGATGAGGTCAGGAATATTCTCTGTGACTTCAGGGATATTTTCTATTTGGGCTGGAGAAATATCCAAAGCTGCCCAGAAGTCTTTTCTATTAGCATTCTGACCTTCACAGGGAATGGTTGTATAATCACCTGATTTAATCTTCGCCTTTACGACTCTGTTGGCGCATTTAACTTCAGCTTCATATTTGGTCAACCAGTCTAACCCCAAGATAAGATCAAACTCTTTAAAATTCATGTCGACCGCGATGGTAGGAAACCGATAACGAGAAAAAGAAACCGGCACTCCACAAACCCAACTGAGATCAATGGAACCCCCAACCGGATTCTGGACAGTCACTGGTTCCTTGAGCTTCTTCAAATTCAAATCCAGCTTCTTAGTTGCATTCTTTGCAACAAAGCTTCGCTACGCGCCAGTGTCAAACAGTACTTTAACTGGGATATCTTTGACCGTGAGCGTGCCTTCTAAAACATCTAGCCTTTCCGGAGTAGACGAAGATGCAGGCACTTCTGCTACTTCATTTACCTGAGCCTCTTTGGTCTTTTTCAATAGCCAGCAATCTTGCTTTACATGACCAACCTGTTGGCATTGACTGCATTTTCTATTCTCTTGAAAATTCATCTCGGATTTAGACCCATCACCCTTTCGTCTATTCGAAGATCTACAGTTTCTCATCGAATGCCCTTCCTGATCGCACTTTAGAAATACGTCTGTCTTTACCTTTTTCTGATTGATCTTTGGCCTCTTTATGACTCCAGCCTTCGTACTGGCCTCAGGCTGCACACTTGTCTCTGGGCTATCGGCTTCAAATTTTCTTTTGCTGCTAGAACTGATTTCTTCTTTGTCTCGCAACATGCCTTTCATATGGAGATCTTCATACTGATAAGCCATATAAATCATTTCTGAAAAAGGAAGCTTCACATGCCTCATTACTTTATTATGGTATTTCCTTTGAAGCCCGTTAATAAATCTCAGATTCTTTCTCTTCGTATTTTGAATTAGATGGGGGAGCAAAGTGAGAAAGTTCGTTGAATTTCTTATGATATTCTGGGATGGTCATATCTCCTTGTATCAAATAAGAAAATTCATCACATAGTCACTCAGTCGCTTCAGGAGGAGTAAATCTTTCCAGGAAAATCACTTTGAATCTGTCCCAGGTGATATCACCTTCTGGATTATTCTCAATAACTGAATCCCACCAGAACAAAGCTTCATCTTTGAGTGCCCAGGATGCCAGTATTCTTTTCTGGTCATCCCTCAGCTTTAAGCCGTCAAAGATCTTTTTAGCAGAACGAATCCAAGCCTGTGTCTTTATAATAGATTCTTCACCAGAGAACGGTATTCCACCCATAATTCGATACTTGATTAATAGGGTCTCAATATCCAGTTCGGCATTCCTTCTGTTTCTGACACTCATTTTCTAGTACTTCTGCAAATAGCAGATCAAGTGTCAGGTCACAGAAAAGATATTTTAAAACATAGAAACATATACTTGAATGTAAATGTATCTATCGAGGTGTTATTTCATTCTGCTACTCATACTAGGATATTACTGATCCTATCTGTAATGAGTTACTCGTCCTAGAACACTACTGGTTCTATTTCTGATGAGTTCGTTAATATGTTATATTCCAAAACTAAGCTTAACCAAAGCTCTGATACCAAATGAGACGACCCCAAACCCCGTACTGACGGCGGCAAGGGTAATCCTTGGAATATAACACAAAAACAGATAATAGCAGAACAGAAATAAATAAATACAACAGATAATGAACATTAGAATATACTGGATAAACGTAATCATCAAAGTTACACAGTATACAGGATCATACTTAGTACAAATACAGTTCAGCTATACATAAATGTCTACAGCGGAAAACAAACATAATGTACAATAGGAGCTGAACAGCATAAAAAGAGATAAATAATAGAATCCGTCTTTAGCTCCAGCTATCCAGAAAGAGCCAGCTAAACCTGAATACAAGGCTGCCCATGTAGAAAAAGGGGCACCCGAGTTTGAAAGTGAAACAAACTACGAGTCAGTCATGGGACTGGTATGAGAAATCTACTCAACACATTTATAATATGGCTAACCACAAGACCATGCCACTTTCGTGGAACGGGTTTACTCCATTGGATTGCCAGTGCTTTAAAAACAAATCTTTCTTTAAACATCGCAATGCTTTTTATAAAAATGAAGCCATTATAAGACTCAGTTCCCATCACACAATGCAACGCAAACCGGCGGATAGAGTTTTTACCTTATAATGGCCAAAATATGATTGATACGAATAAAACAAAAGCATTTGATATTATTACTAGTGTTTATATGTTTCAAAACCAATTTCAATCATAACTATCAATCATAGACGACATTAATGCCCCATACCACTATGTCGCCATATATAGGTATACAATCAAAACCGCACAGTCACGTATTTGGAAATTGGATTTCTGTCATGAACCAAGGAAAAAGATAGTCCTTACCGACTTCGAGACAATCTAGCCTACCATGTCTCAGGAACAGCCGCAACTGCCCCCTGGATCGTCAGGGCCGGTCCACCGATGCGGATTATTATGCCTGAACCATACGTCTCCCCGCCCTATGGGGCGCAAGTGAGCCAACGAATGACTCCATTGGACCCGGATCGTCCGATCTAACCGAGGCGCCTTGCAACAGTAACAACCACATAAGTAAAATGTCAGGCCGTGTAAAAACGCTGACACAACTCCTAGCTAGAAAGAAATGCATGCCCTCCCTGAGGTACAGCTCCCGTTTCTGGTTCATACCGGGGTGTGAGGCTCGCGATTTCACGTTATACACAAAGCTACGCCACGCTGGCGGTGCTTTGATCATCTCCTCAAGACTTTGCTTTTCAACAGAAGCCCTGATCACTCCATCTTAGCATGCCACACAGGCAATTCACACCGTGCAACTGATGGCTATCCATCACACAGTATATATTCCAATGTCCGACACACTATCCATTTGCAAGTCCATTCTGGGTCTGAAAGAAACCAGAGGCACTATATACCCCGCAAACCCATCGATCACCACGTACGTCTGGACGATCACCACTCATTATCCATATTTCGGGATGCCTCCCAATCAGGACCTCGGTTACCATTCAAACGAGGTGAAAATCTCTAGTCTTCGACCACCGTCTTCATCTTCGATTTCTTATCGTCGATTCAGTTATTCGGAATGAGATAAACCCGGTCTTTCTGAGCAACTAGTGTATAATAAACTAGTGCTACACGAACAATACTACGCATCATTTCAATTCATTAGTCACTAACCGTCAATCAGTAAGAGAACGATTTCCCAAATATTAACCCCGAAGGCCGAAACCAACATCGGATCAATACCCAAGAAACCATTCGACTTAGCTAACCATCAGTTAATTTCTAAATTTCACATCCATATCGTTTATAATATTTTATAATGATTTATCGCCATTTTTATTTATTTAAAAATAACCAATTTATTCAAACGACGCTTCGGGCCATAACGCGGCCGTGGCGCTGTTTTTCTTCAGATTTGATTTAAACATATCTGAAAATCTAACCGTTGGATCTTCATAAAATTTACATCATTAGAAAGATCTTTTCAAAACGAATCCAACAGTTCCACTTTCGGGAAAATCTGACGGTCGGATCTCCCGGTATAATCGTTTGAAATTTCGATTTCAAAATACGAACTGCAGCGTCGTTATTCGATTAAATATAATTATATATATATATATATATATATATATAATCGATTCTGGTGCTGTTTTTTTTCAGATTTGAATTAAACATTCCAGACAATCCAACCGTTGGATCTTTACAAAGTTGGTGTCGTTGGAAAGATATTTCCAAAGCGAACCCAATGGTTGCGGTTTCAAGAAAATCTGATGGTCGGATCTCCCGCACTAATCGTTTGAAATCACAGTTTCAAAATACGAACTGCAGCTTCGTTATTCGATATATTTTGATTCTATTTATATATATATATATCGATTCTTCGATTTCAAAACTATATTCTTTTCATACATTTGATAAAAATGATATTTTTTTATCTAACTGTCTTCTATTTCAACACTTCACTATTTTTAACAATTCATTTATATAATAAAAATGTGATTTTTATTGTAAAACAATTCATTTCAAAACACTATTATTTTGTATAGTTAATATAGGTGATAAAATAGGATTTTTTTATTATAAAACAATTTATTTCAAAACAAGATGATTTTATACATTTCATATTGATGTTAAAAACGGGATTTTTATTATAAAACAATTTCTTTCAAAATATGAATACCATTCAACACATGAATTTCAATTCAACGAATGAATTTCGATTCAACACATGAAGGTTTTCTATAGTTTATATAAATAGATAAAAAGGTGATTTTTATATTTAAAACACGAATACCATTCAACATATGAATTTCAATTCAACGAATGAATATCGATTCAACACATGAAGGTTTTCTATAGTTTGTATATATCGATAAAATGGTGATTTTTATACTTAAAACACGAATACCATTCAACACATGAATTTCAATTCAACGAATGAATATCGATTCAACACATGAAGGTTTTCTATAGTTTACATATATAGATAAAAATGTGATTTTTATATTTAAAACACGAATACCATTCAACACATGAATTTCAATTCAACGAATGAATATCGATTCAACACATGAAGGTTTTCTATTCAATGAATAAATATAGTTTCAACAAATGAAAATAATTCTAACACATGAATATTATTCAAAATTTCGGCAGCATAACGGCAGGGTAGTTAAAACCGGGACCGTCCCTAGTACGGCTCCTCGCTCTACCTTAAAACCTCGCGGTTTTTGACAATGGGGAATCATGCATCTAGTTCGCACGCAGGCGGCATGTATATTTATTTCATTTCCACAAACTAATCCTATGTGGTTTCAACCAAATATTTCTCAATCACAAACGGGTATTTTTCAACCACAATCAATCAAATTCAACCACAAACAATTCCAATCAACCATTCGCTATCAATCAATTTTCACACCAATCACAACCAATAAATATCATCCATGGTTTGTGGACGAGGGGCGTATATATATAGTAATTCACTTCTATTTCAACACATATATAATTTTTACAACGCGTATACAACATATACATCGAATGTACAACTCATACAACGCTTATACAAGTGGTGTACAACGCTTATATAACTCATAAATCGACTATATAATTTATACATCGTCGTTTTCCATATCGTTTATAAATTAGAAGTCTCAAATTGGGTTCCACTCCACCAAAAATAGCAGAAGGCTCAGAAAAATATGCGGTCTCTTCTAGAATGTAGAAGACGTCCACACGAGTCCATTATCTCTTGTTTCACTGAATTTCTTCAATAAACGAAAAAGATATGATTTTTCAAAATTCGCAACGGTTTAAAGGTGTTAAAACTGTTGAAAATTATCATAGCCGTATACCTCAGTTTTGGTTCGAAACTAGGTTTCTAATTTTCTTCCAATCCGTAGCCCTTGGTCCAGATCGAAGTACACCACGTCGAGTGGGCTGGAGAGCCGCGCCTACGCCTGGGGGTCCGATCCTGATCGACGGCGAGATGGTGCTCCGGCGGCGCTTCAAAGAGGCGAACTTCGTGGTGCCCGATCTCCCAAAATACTGAGCAATAGATTACAATCCTTATATGGATTTGAAGATCTCGAGACGATCTACAAAAACTTCAACTGGGGCGTGGGTTTTTATTGCGTGTAGGAGGAGGAATCGAAGGGGGAAGTTTCGAACGATTTCCGCCGTATATCGTTTAATCGGGGAGAGAGAAACGAGGGTTTTTCTTTTTTTATATAAAAAATCTGATTGGCCGGGAGGTTTTAAAAGGGGTTTTCTGACACGCCTCCAATCCAAACCCAACGACTGTCATCCCTAGCGTTTTACCCCCATTCCGAACACAATGGGATATGTTTCGTAGGCCCATTCGAATGTTTCAGTCAGTTTTCATTCAAATTAAAATATAAAACATTCAATATTTAATTTGAACATACATTTCAATTTGCTGGGGCCACAAACTGATTCTAAAAATTCCCAAAAATAAATCTATCTATGTTTTGACGATACGGTCCCAACAAAACTAGTTTCGTCGAATTCTGAGACCGTTTGCAAAAAAGCCCATTTCTGGCCGATCCAATTTAACTATAATTGACTAAAACACGTTTTCCTTTGCCACGCTCACATACTAGCTTCAAAAATTATGAAATTTGAAACCTAGCAATAACTTCACATCCCGGATCCAACAAAAGTGGTTTCGTCGAATTCCGAGGTCGTTTGCAAAATGGCCAATTTCACGGGCTATATAAATTCCATAGCGACCTTTCTGAAAATTCATTTGGCCATAACTTTTGCTTTCCGCTATGAAACTTCGATTTTTCAGATTCGTTAGAAAGGTATTCACTAACAGATTTAAATATTTTTTGTCTCACTCAAATTCGTTTTGTTTTGCACCCGGTACAGTCAGTCAAAGTTTGAATTCAAATTTTGAAACTACCGCGCCATTTCAGGCCTTGTTTATAATTAGAATTAATTATATTCATTTTCAATTGTCGATTCAAACTCAGTTTTCATCTTTACTATTTAAAATATTTATTTTAAATATTTAAAATCCACTATTTTAGCCAATTTAAAAATTTTAAATTGGTTCAGATTTTCCGGGTCGTTACAATCTCCCCCACTTAAAACTTTTCGTCCCCGAAAAGGAACAAAGTCGAAAGTGGTTTGATTAATCAACTCTACGTTCAATCTGGCTTCAATTCTCTAACTTTTCAGTTTCTGATAATTTTCAAATTCTTCAAAAATTTGGCTAACACCCGGAATTTTCGAAAAATTTCGCCATAGCCTCCTTTGTACGGAGAGAGGTTTGGAAATTTATTGGGTTGTATTAGGTACCCAATAAATCATAATAAGCATACACATATTTATAGTGATATATTCTGGTGTTTACAGGGGAGCGTGTATAGATAATAACTCCAGAGAATAAATTCTCGTCACCCTGTCAAAGCCTGAGGGAGTGTGTATTTTAAATGCTCCAAAGGATAAATCCTCGTCACCTCGTCCCGTGTGGGAAATAAAAATAGTCTATGTGCCGTATATAATAACTAGAGAGACATGATTATTGTCAACTCCAGACCCGTGTGGGGTTTTTATTAATCTGGCAATTTTATCGTTACAATTTAAATAGTCCATACCAGTCATCAGTTCAACCTGTAAAATATAGTCATCGCCATACAAGCCTCTCGCTCGTATGGTAAATCTTCCACCTCGTCACACAAGCTCCAAATGCTTTTGTATTATATGATGAAGTATGCCTATCTTTAGAAGTATGCCATGTAATGTAGTTCAAAATTAATTGTTACTATCCTATGGCGACGTTTATTATTACACACAGAATAACCAGCACTCCGCATCCAATGGCATTCACAGGAGTTGATATAATAATATTTCGCATCCAACTCATTAAGGTTTACCTATTTGTCGGGCACGCAAATAAAATCTTTACTCAATAGCTATCCATTTCCCTGTTCAAACATATATAATGCACATGTATATATTTCTATCTATTTTCTAATCAGTTCAATGTGTGATTTAAATGAATCAATTCTACCATTATTCTCTTATTGATTAAATTAATTATCGTTTTAATAATTTTAATTAACCAAATCTACTATCACACAACACAAACAACAATCAAATTGTTTTTAACTTTTCAAAAATACACTAATCAATTTCTGCATTTCTTTAAAATCATTCAGACTATAAAATTAAAAGTGCACATCCATGGAAAGAAAATAACAACAAAATAGAGCACTAATTGGTAATGCAAAGTATGGTAAATGTACCTTGCACTGGAGTCAATCAGAGATATCTACTCGACACTTAGGATAGGATTTCTGAATGCTCTCCTCAGTTTCCCAAGTACAATCTCGCGGATCTCCACTCCATTGCACTTTGACTAAGTGAACTTTCTTGTTCCTCAGCTCTTTGGTTTCTTTGTCGATGATCTTTAGCGGCTCTCTTCTCACAGCCAACTCTGGGGTAATTTCAATATCCTGTTGAGCTGCTTCTTCCACGATCAAGTCTGGATCATGAACGTGCTTTCGAAGTTGAGATATGTGAAATACAACATGCACTCCAGGCAACCAATCAGGCAATTTGACCCTATAAGCGAGAGTTCCGATCTGTTCTAGAATAGGAAACAGACCAATGAATTTGGGTGCCAACTTCCCAGTTTTACCGAACCGGATAACTCCTCTCATCGGCGATACTTTCAAGTATACATAGTCGCCAACAGCAAATGATATATCTCTTCTTCTCCTATTGGCATAACTCTTTTGTCGGCTTTGAGCGGCAAGTAATCGCTTCTTAATAAAGTCGACTTTGGCGGCAGCTTCTCGAATCATATCTGGCCCCAACACAAGCCTATTACCGGGTTCGACCCAACAAGCAGGAGATCGGCACGGTCTACCATACAACGCTTCGAATGCCGACATTGTCAGGCTCGCCTGGTAGTTGTTGTTATATGAGAATTCAGCCAAATGTAGATGGTCTTCCCATGATCCACCGAAATCTAGAACACAAGCCCGCAATAGATCTTCTAAAATACGATTCACCCTCTCAGTCTGACCATCTGTCTGAGGATGATAAGCGGTGCTTAGATTCAGCTTTGTTCCCAGCTCTACTTGAAATGCCTCCCAGAATTTACTAGTAAATATTGTATCTCTATCACTGACTATACTGAGCGGCACTCCATGTAGTCTAACTATTTCCTTGAAATATATCTGCGCCAGAGTCTGAGCAGTTCTGTTTGATCTGACAGGTATGAAATGGGCGGTCTTCGTGAAGCGATCTACGATCACCCAAATACTGTCATTCCCTTTTCTGGTTCTGGGCAGACCATCAATGAAGTCCATGGAAATATGTTCCCACTTCCAACCAGGAAAATCTAGCGGTTGCAATAATCCAGCAAGTTTTTGTTGGTCGCTTTTGACTAGCTGGCAAGTAGGGCATCGGCTAACATATATTGAAACGTCTCTTTCATAGCCTTCCACCAGAATGTTCGCTTGAGATCGTTATACATTTTGGCCACACCAGGATGGATACTCAGTTTGGACTTGTGACACTCGTCTAACACTTCCCTTTTTAACTCTCACAAATCCTTCCTTTCAACCTCAGGGTCTCGTCGTTATCTATTTGAAAAGACGAGGGTTCGCCTTTCTGAATCCTTTTGATCATATCCTTAATAAAGTTATCCTCATTCTGAAAAATAGATATTTTGTCAATCAAGGAAGTCGTAATAATAAAGCTGGCGATCATTACATTCTTTCGACTCAGCGCATCGGCCATGACATTGGCTTTCCCTGGAGTGTATATAATCTTAAAGTCGTATGCTGCAAGGAACTCTAGCCAACGTTGCTTCCTCAGATTCAAGTCCTTATGGGTGAACATATACTTTAGCGACTGGTGATCTGTAAACAGTTCAAATCTCTCACCCAGAAGATAGTGTCTCCAGATTTTTAAGGCGAATACTATAGCCAATAACTCAAGATCATGAGTTACATAGTTTTTCTCGTGTGGCTTCAGCTGACGGCTAGCATAAGCAATCACTTGGCCCCTTTGCATTAACACTGCACCAAGGCCTTCTCTAGAAGCATCTGTCCAGACTTTCAAATCTTGATTGCCATCGATGATGGTTAACACTGGAGCTGTCGTTAATCTTAACTTTAGCTCTTCAAAAGCCTCTTCACTTTCTGGAGTCCATTTGAATTTAGAGTGCTTCTTTGTAAGCTTCGTTAAGTGACCAGATATCTTCGAAAAGTTTTTAACGAACTTCCGGTAATAACTAGCCAATCCGAGAAAACTGCGGACTTCAGTAGGGGTACTGGGCTGCTTCCAGTTCTGAGTAGCTGTGATTTTACTTGGATCCACAACAATTCCTTCTTTTGATACCACATGGCCCAGAAATTTTACTTCATCTTGCCAGAATATGCATTTGGATAGTTTGGCTTTTAATACATTCCTTCTCAGAATTTCTAGAACCTGTTCCAGATGCGTTTCATGTTCGACCTTTGATTTAAAGAAGATTAGAATATCGTCAATAAAAACCAGAACAAATTTATTCAAAACTCCTCTGAACACTCTATTCATTAGATCGACGAAGTAAGCCGGAGCGTTACATAAGCCGAACGGAATTACTAACCACTCGTAGAATAGGTCTGGACCTCTGAATGCTGTCATAGGAACACATTCTTCGGCAATACGAAGCTGATGGAAGCCTGTAGCTAGGTCCATCCTTAAGAATACTTGTGCTCCATTCAGACGATCCAATAAATCATCGATTCGCGGCAATGGATATTTATTCTTTATTGTTTGCTTATTCAAATCGCGATAATCCACACATAGCCATAGAGTACCGTTGGATTTTGGGACAAACACCACTGCTGCACCCCAATCAGAGAAACTAGGCCTGATCAGACCCTTCCATACAAGTTGTCGTGTTTGATTGTCAAGTTCTTATTTCTCTTTCAAGGACATTCTTCGAATAGCGTGAACTACTGGCCTCGCATTCGGAATCAAAGAAATCTTGAAATCTATTTCTCTCTGCGGAGGTAAGCGAACAACTTCTTCAAACACATCCGCATAATTCTTGATGACAGGAATGTCTTTAATGAGGTCAGGAATATTCTCTGTGACTTCAGGGATATTTTCTATTTGGGCTGGAGAAACATCCAAAGCTGCCCAGAAGTCTTTTCTATTAGCATTCTGACCTTCACAGGGAATGGTTATATAATCACCTGATTTAATCTTCGCATTTACGACTCTGTCGGCGCATTTAACTTCAGCTTCATATTTGGTCAACCAGTCTAACCCCAAGATAAGATCAAACTCTTTAAAATTCATGTCGACCGCGATGGTAGGAAACCGATAACGAGAAAAAGAAACTGGCACTCCATAAACCCAACTGAGATCAATGGAACCCCCAACCGGATTCTGGACAGTCATTGGTTCCTTGAGCTTCTTCAAATTCAAATCCAGCTTCTCAGCTGCATTCTTTGCAACAAAGCTTCGCAACGCGCCGGTGTCAAACAGTACTTTAACTGGGATATCTTTGACCGTGAGTGTGCCTTCTAAAACATCTGGCCTTTCCGGAGTAGACGAAGATGCAGGCACTTCTGCCACTTCATTTACCTGAGCCTCTTTGGTCTTTTTCAATAGCCAGCAATCTTGCTTTACATGACCAACCTGTTGGCATTGACTGCACTTTCTATTCTCTTGAAAATTCATCCCGGATTTAGACCCATCACCCTTTCATCTATTCGAAGATCTACAGTTTCTCATCGAATGCCCTTGCTGATCGCACTTTAGACATACGACTGTCTTTACCTTTTTCTGATTGATCTTTGGCCTCTTTATGACTCCAGCCTTCGTACTGGCCTCAGGCTGCACACTTGTCTCTGGGCTATCAGCTTCAAATTTTCTTTTGCTGCTAGAACTGATTTCTTCTTCGTCTCGCAACATGCCTTTCATATGGAGATCTTCATACTGATAAGCCATATAAATCATTTCTGAAAAAGGAAGCTTCACATGCCCCATTACTTTATTCTGGTATTTCCTTTGAAGCCCGTTAATAAATCTCAGATTCTTTCTCTTCGTATTTTGAATTAGATGGGGAGCAAAGTGAGAAAGTTCGTTGAATTTCTTATGATATTCTGGGATGGTCATATCTCCTTGTATCAAATAAGAAAATTCATCACATAGTCACTCAGTCGCTTCAGGAGGAGTAAATCTTTCCAGGAAAATCACTTTGAATCTGTCCCAGGTGATATCACCTTCTGGATTATTCTCAATAACTGAATCCCACCAGAACAAAGCTTCATCTTTGAGTGCCCAGGATGCCAATAATCTTTTCTGGTCATCCCTCAGCTTTAAGCCGTCAAAGATCTTTTCAGCAGAACGAATCCAAGCCTGTGACTTTATAATAGATTCTTCACCAGAGAACGGTATTCCACCCATAATTCGATACTTGATTAATAGGGTCTCAATATCCAGTTCGGCATTCCTTCTGTTTCTGACACTCATTTTCTAGTACTTCTGCAAATAGCAGATCAAGTGTCAGGTCACAGAAAAGATATTTTAAAACATAGAAACATATACTTGAATGTAAATGTATCTATCGAGGTGTTATTTCATTCTGCTACTCATACTAGGATATTACTAATCCTATCTGTAATGAGTTACTCGTCCTAGAACACTACTGGTTCTATTTCTGATGAGTTCGTTAATATGTTATATTCCAGAACTAAGCTTAACCAAAGCTCTGATACCAAATGAGATGACCCCAAACCCCGTACTGACGGCGGCAAGGGTAATCCTTGGAATATAACACAGAAACAGATAATAGCAGAACATAAATAAAAAAATACACCAGATAATGAACAATAGAATATACTGGATAAACGTAATCATCAGAGTTACACAGTATACAGGATCATACTTAGTACAAATACAGTTCAGCTATACATAAATGTCTACAGCGGAAAACAAACATAATGTACAATAGGAGCTGAACAGCATAAAACGAGATAAATAATAGAATCCGTCTTCAGCTCCAGCTATCCAGAAAGAGCCAGCTAAACCTGAATACAAGGCTGCCCGTGTAGAAAAAAGGGCACCCGAGTTTGAAAGTGAAACAAACTACGAGTCAGTCATGGAACTGGTATGAGAAATCTACTCAACACATTTATAATATGGCTAATCACAGGATCATGCCACTTTCGTGGAACGGGTTTACTCCATTGGATTGCCAGTGCTTTAAAAACAAATCTTTCTTTAAACATCGCAATGCTTTTTATAAAAATGAAGCCATTATAAGACTCAGTTCCCATCACACAATGCAACGCAAACCGGAGGATAGAGTTTTTACCTTATAATGGCCAAAATATGATTGATACGAATAAAACAAAAGCATTTGATATTATTACTAGTGTTTATATGTTTCAAAAGCAATTTCAATCATAACTATCAATCATAGACGGCATTAATGCCCCATACCACTATGTCGCCATATATAGGTATACAATCAAAACCGCACAGTCACGTATTTGGAAATTGGATTTCTGTCATGAACCAAGGAAAAAGATAGTCCTTACTGACTTCGAGACAATCTAGCCTACCATGTCTCAGGAACAGCCGCAACTGCCCCCTGGATCGTCAGGGTCGGTCCACCGATGCGGATTATTATGCCTGAACCATACGTCTCCCCGCCCTATGGGGCGCAAATGAGCCAACGAATGACTCTATTGGACCCGGATCGTCCGATCTAACCGAGGCGCCTTGCAACAGTAACAACTACATAAGTAAAATGTCAGGCCGTGTAAAAACGCTGACACAACTCCTAGCTAGAAAGAAATGCATGCCCTCCCTGAGGTCCTGCTCCCGTTTCTGGTTCATACCGGGGTGTGAGGCTCGCGATTTCACGTTATACACAAAGCTACGCCACGTTGGCGGTGCTTTGATCATCTCCTCAAGACTTTGCTTTTCAACAGAAGCCCTAATCACTGCATCTTAGCATGCCACACAGGCAATTCACACCGTGCAACTGATGGCTATCCATCACACAGTATATATTCCAATGTCCGACACACTGTCCATTTGCAAGTCCATTCTAGGTCTGAAAGAAACCGGAGGCACTATATACCCCGCAAACCCATCGATCACCACGTACGTCTGGACGATCACCACTCATTATCCATATTTCGGGACGCCTCCCAATCAGGACCTCGGTTACCATTCAAACGAGGTGAAAATCTCTGGTCTTCGACCACCGTCTTCATCTTCGATTTCTTATCGTCGATTCAGTTATTCGGAATGGGATAAACCCGGTCTTTCTGAGCAACTAGCGTATAATAAACAAGTGCTACACGAACACTACTACGCATCATTTCAATTCATTAGTCACTAACCGTCAATCAGTAAGCGAACGATTTCCCAAATATTAACCCCGAAGACCGAAACCAACATCGGATCAAAACCCAAGAAACCATTCGACTTAGCTAACCTTCAGTTAATTTCTAAATTTCACATCCATATCGTTTATAATATTTTATAACGATTTATAGCCATTTTTATTTATTTAAAAATAGCCAATTTATTCAAATGACGCTTCGGGCCATAACACGGCCGTGACGCTGTTTTTCTTCAGATTTGATTTAAACATATCTGAAAATCTAACCGTTGGATCTTCATAAAATTTACATCATTAGAAAGATCTTTTCAAAACGAATCCAACAGTTCCACTTTCGGGAAAATCTGACGGTCGGATCTCCCGGTATAATCGTTTGAAATTTCGATTTCAAAATACGAACTGCAGCGTCGTTATTCGATTAAATATAATTATATATATATATATAATCGATTCTGGCGCTGTTTTTTTTAGATTTGAATTAAACATTCCAGACAATCCAACCGTTGGATCTTTACAAAGGTTGTGCCGTTGGAAAGATATTTCCAAAGCGAACCCAATGGTTGTGGTTTCAAGAAAATCCGATGGTCGGATCTCCCGCACTAATCGTTTGAAATCACAGTTTCAAAATACGAACCGCAGCTTTGTTATTCGATATATTTTGATTCTATTTATATATATATCGATTCTTCGATTTCAAAACTATATTCTTTTCATACATTTGATAAAAATGATATTTTTTTTATCTAATTGTCTTCTATTTCAACACTTCACTATTTTTAACAATTCATTTATATAATAAAAATGTGATTTTTATTGTAAAACAATTCATTTCAAAACACTATTATTTTGTATAGTTAATATAGGTGATAAAATAGGATTTTTTTTATTATAAAACAATTTATTTCAAAACAAGATGATTTTATACATTTCATATTGATGTTAAAAACGGGATTTTTATTATAAAACAATTTCTTTCAAAATATGAATACCATTCAACACATGAATTTCAATTCAACGAATGAATTTCGATTCAACACATGAAGGTTTTCTATAGTTTATATAAATAGATAAAAAGGTGATTTTTATATTTAAAACACGAATACCATTCAACATATGAATTTCAATTCAACGAATGAATATCGATTCAACACATGAAGGTTTTCTATAGTTTGAATATATCGATAAAAAGGTGATTTTTATACTTAAAACACGAATACCATTCAACACATGAATTTCAATTCAACGAATGAATATCGATTCAACACATGAAGGTTTTCTATAGTTTATATATAGATAAAAATGTGATTTTTATATTTAAAACACGAATACCATTCAACACATGAATTTCTAATCAACGAATGAATATCGATTCAACCCATGAAGGTTTTCTATTCAACGAATAAATATAGTTTCAACAAATGAAAATAATTCTAACACATGAATATTATTCAAAATTTCGGCATCATAACGGCAGGGTAGTTAAAACCGGGACCGTCCCTAGTACGGCTCCTCGCTCTACCTTAAAACCTCGCGGTTTTTGACAATGGGGAATCATGCATCTAGTTCGCACGAAGGCGGCATGTATATTTATTTCATTTCCACAAACTAATCCTATGTGGTTTCAACCAAATATTTCTCAACCACAAACGGGTATTTTTCAACCACAAACAATTCCAATCAACCATTCGCTATCAATCAATTTTCACACCAATCACAACCAATAAATATCGTCCATGGTTTGTGGACGAGGGGCGTATATATATGTATATATATATATATATAGCAATTCACTTCTATTTCAACACATATATAATTTTTACGACGCATATACAACATATACACCGAATGTACAACTCATACAACGCTTATACAAGTGGTGTACAATGCTTATATAACTCATACATCGATTATATAATTTATACATCGTCGTTTTCCATATCGTTTATAAATTAGAAGTCTCACATTGGGTTCCACTCCACCAAAAATAGCAGAAGGCTCAGAAAAATATGCGATCTCTTCTAGAATGTAGAAGACGTCCACACGAGTCCATTGTCTCTTGTTTCACTGAATTTCGTCAATAAACGAAAAAGATATGATTTTTCAAAATTCGCAACGGTTTAAAGGTGTTAGAACTGTTGAAAATTATCATAGCCGTATACCTCGGTTTTGGTTCGAAACTAGGTTTCTAATTTTCTTCCAATCCGTAGCCCTTGGTCCAGATCGAAGTACACCACGTCGAGTGGGCTGGACAGCCGCGCATACGCCTGGGGGTCCGATCCTGATCGACGGCGAGATGGTGCTCCGGCGGCGCTTCAAAGAGGCGAACTTCGTGGCGCCCGATCTCCCAAAATACTGAGCAATAGATTACAATCCTTATATGGATTTGAATATCTCGAGACGATCTACAAAAACTTCAACTGGGGCGTGGGTTTTTATTGCGTGTAGGAGGAGGAATCGAAGGGGGAAGTTTCGAACGATTTCCGCCGTATATCATTTAATCGGGGAGAGAGAAACGAAGGTTTTTCATTTTTTTTATAAAAAATCTGATTGGCCGGGAGGTTTTAAAAGGGGTTTTCTGACACGACCTCCAATCCAAACCCAACGACTGTCATCCCTAGCGTTTTACCCCCATTCCGAACACAATGGGATATGTTTCGTAGGCCCATTCGAATGTTTCAGTCAGTTTTCATTCAAATTAAAATATAAAACATTCAATATTTAATATGAACATACATTTCAATTTGCTGGGTGTAACGACAAGGAATTTCGCTCGATCTGAATCGATCGTTAAACCGACAAAGACCGTTCGAAACCCCTGATCGTTTTGAGAACAGGACAAATCATAACGCAGACGGAAGAACATTTCATTGTATATTACAACAATCCCATCAGATACAAGAATATACAGAGTATAAACGAATAAATATTACATAGAAAATAAATATCAGAGATTACAATAAATTACATTGCAGCGGAAAAATATACAAAACACAACTGAAAGTGATACACGGATACAGAGCTTTCCGAGCATCTTTCCAGCTGTAAATCAGGATCCTGTGAATATAAATCTGCAAAACCAAAACTACTAGCTGCCCGTGTCGAAGATAGGGGCACCCAGAGTTTAGGTTAAAACTATAAACTCCAGGTCAGTCATGTGACTGGTGTGAGAACTAAAACAGTTATTTAAAACTTTATTTTAAAAGAGAGTAATTCAAGGGACCACGCCGTATAACACGGAACGGGTTTCCTCCCAAGAACACTAGTGCACATAACAAAACAACGCAATGCTCTTTGGAAAAATGAAGCTATTATAAGACCCAGGTCCCATCACACAATGCAACGCAAGCCGGAGGATAGGGTTTTCCCTTATAATAGCCAAATAATGCTTGATACGTTTAAAACAAATCATTTGATACTATCATAGGTGTATAGTGTCAAAAAATTTCAATCATAAATATCAATCATAAGCGGCATGGGTACCATCTATCATGTCGCCATACTAGTTCTACAATTAAAACCGCAATATCACGTATTGGAAATTGGATTCCGTCATGAGCCGAGGCAAGGGGCAAGCTCCTCTCCGCGTTCGAGACAATCTAGCAATGCCTCAGGACCCCACTCTGATCCTTTGGAACCTCCAAGGCCGGTCCTCTCTTACTTTTGAGGATTAGTTATTCCTGAACACACGTTTCCCGGTCCTTACAGACCTATATACGAGGCGCCTTGTATCCAACAACCACACAGGTGAAAAGTATATAAATGTCAGGGCTGGTAGGTCACTGACACCACCCTAGCTAGAAAGAAACATCGTGCACTCCATGGGTCCGTATCCCGTTTTTGACTCATACCGAGGTGTGAGGCTCGCGAATTCACGCTATACACAAAGCTACGCTACACAGGCCGTGGTTTGATCATCAACCACAGGACTTTGCTTTTCAACAGAAGCCCTGATCAATTGCCACTTACGCGTGCCACACTGGCAATTCACTCCATGCGACTGATGTCCATCGATATACAACCTCTGAGCTCGTACGTCTCAGAGAAGGGCGTTAAGCAAGAGAATAAATTCTCCATCGCAAAACAGATGTATATTTAATAGAGATCAATCAACATAGAATAAAATCCAATGTCAGACACACAATCCATTTACAAGTTCGTTCTGGGTCTGAACGAAACCGGAGGCACTTTCCTCGCATATCCATCCATCTCCAAGTACGTCTGGACGATCACCAACTGTTTCCCTCATCTTGGGTGTACAGCCCAATCAAGATCTTCAGTAATCACCCAAACGATGTGAAGACTTCCAGTCTTCGACCACCGTCTTCATCTTCGACATCTCGTCGAATCGGTTATTCAGAATGGGTATAACCCGGCCTTTCTGAATAACCCACGTATATAATAAACAAATGTTACACAAACACAACGAACGCCTCATTCCAATTCAGAATATTCTTTTATTCACAAAATCACATTCTTAGGGAAATGTTCCCATTAATTTTATCCAAGATAAATTCTTCTAAATTTATTCTTTAATCTTCCTTCGGATGTCATTTCAACCTAGTCGGGATTAGCGAACCACACCGAAGTAATTATTTATTTTATTTCCCAATCCCAACCTATTCATCCCCTGGAGAAAAACTGGTGATACTCCATTCCTAACACCACGGTGTTATCGGTAAAGTTAATTACCATTTCCCGTTCAAATCTAATTAAAGATTTAACTATCGCTTTGGAGCAAAACTGGTGGTACTCCATTCTCGATCACCTTTCAGATTTGATAATTTAAATAATCTATTCACCTTTCAATCTAATTAAAGATTCATTAAAACTCCACTTAGTTTTAATCTTTTCAAAAATCAATATCTTGTCTTTAACTGGGTTAAAGAACCAATGCCATCTAAAACACGATCCACGATAAACCCAAATCACATTTGATATTAAATACAAGGCCCTGAATAGAAAATATATCGGCTTATATTCAATATTAAATTCTAAAACCAACAAATATCGTATTGGAAATAACGATATAAAATATATCTTTCAAATCCCCATAACAATATTTGTATAGTCACGAAATCCAACATCGAAATATTCCGAAGATAATTTCGATTCAACTCCAGTCCAATTCACGTATTGGGAATATTGATTATTTTTAAAATGACTTTCAAATTCAATTTATTTATTTCTAAAATAAATTGATTTTAATTCTAGTTCAAAACTAGTTCATTTCGACAAAAATCTATTTTTATCCTTTCAAATATGGAGTTTTTCATCCCAGTTCTTTCCAATCTACATATTATGATTTTACACAAATTATTAATATCTTTAATAATTTTATCAAGGCCCGTACAGTCGATTTCCCTCAACGGCCATCGAACTGCAGTTACAGCGACCTTTTCTAAATTTTATTTGGACATAGTCCCAAATCCAACTGTTAGATTTCAAATTTCTAATATTCATTGGAAAGCTCTTTTCGATACGAACCCAACGGTTCCAGTTTTAGGAGAATCCGACGGTCGGATCTCCCGCAACGTCAATTCGAACTTTATGGTCGAAATTCACGAACTGCCGCGGCGCGGCGCGTTCTATTCAGGCCATTATATATATAATATATATATTATATATATATAATGGCGATTTCCTTTTTAAAACGTATTTTATAAATCATTTTAAATTCGTTTCAAAAACAATTTCAACTTCATCTTCAATTTCAAATCGATTTGATTTCAATTCAATTCGAATTCAATTCGAATTCATTTCAATTTTATTTAATTCGAATTCAAATTCGATTTAATTCAATTCACATTCTAATTCGTTTCAATTCAATTTCAGTTCGTTTTAAATTTCATTCAAAACGATTTCAATTCGTTTTTAATTCAATTTCAATTTAATTCAATTTGAATTCATTTCTATTCAGTTCGAATTCAAATTCGCTTTCTATTCAATTTGAATTCAAATTCACTTTCTATTCAATTCGAATCGAATCCATTTTCTATTCGATTCGAATTCATTTCAAATTGATTCAATAAAATTTCAATTTGAATTTTTATCTAATTTAATTTGAATTTCATTTCAAAATATTAAATTTTGAAATCATTTTTCAATATTCATTATAAAACGAATAAAATCGATATAAATATCGTTCACGTCAAAATAGCGCGTCTCTAATCAACACGGCTTTATATTTTTCAAAAACTTCGTTATTCTATTCAACAAATGAATATATATTCTATTCAACACATGAATCTATATTTCTTTCAACACACGACTATTTTTGTTATGTAAAATATTTTATAAAATCATGGTATCTATCGTTTGATTTTTAATTAGACTCCACCGTGAAGTAGTTCTAATTTTAAATATGATAAAGATGTAAATTTTATTATTTAGAATATTTTACTCAACACATGAACATCGTCAACACATGACTATTTTTATATTCAACACATGAATTTTCTTTTATAATATTCATTATTTTCCCGATTGGAATGAGGCTCAATCAATTACCATATAACGTTAATTATATGGATTCCATACAACACATGTATATAATAGCAATGATAAACAATCAACCATCATCCAAGTTGCACCACACAACTGTATAAGCATCAAATATAAATAATCAACGCTTACACCGTCTGTCGACCCATCGATCGACATACAATTAAATAATTGGGATTAGTGTATGCCAAATATCATCCCAACACCCGTATGGGGTTTCAAATCAACAAACAGAGATTTTTATTTGTGCAGTTGGGCGATGTGTAAAATTTATCGACCTAATCAATATCAGTCAAATCAGTGTATATAAACAAATCGGCCGATTCGTTTATAAATATTCCTTTATTCACATTCACGTTAAAAATTATATTTTTAACGATAATTAATTTATTTCAACACATCCACATTTTATTTTCGATTTCACATCAACAACACAAACAAATTTCACAACACATCAATTACACAAACAAGCCATCCATGGTCTGTGAATGACGGGTGTCGGGTGCTGCTAAGCACCGTCTGCATCCTAGTATATATATATATATATATATAAAGAAATTTAGAGTGAGGAGTTCTCACCAATAGCTAATCCAATCATCTCGACTCTTCTTCGTTCTCGCCTTTTGTCACTTTCGTTGCCCGTATTCACTACATATATAAAAATCACATTTTTACTTCGCTATTCAATATATAAAAATCATATTTTTACTTTGCTATTCAATAAATAAAAATCGTATTTTTACTTCGCTGTTCAATATATAAAAATTGTATTTTTACTTCGCTATTCAATATATAAAAATCGAATTTTTACTCCGCTACTATATAAAGATTTCGCCTTTTCAAATATAAAGATTTCGCCTTTTCAAATATAAAGATTTCGCCTTTTCTATTTCAAAAATCTAATCTTTTCTATTTTAAAAATCTAATCTTTTCTATTTTAAAAATCTAATCTTTTCTATTTTAAAAATCTAATCTTTTCTATCGATAAAAATCACACCTTTTTATTCGACTAAAAATCATATTTTTAGCTAAATAAAAATCTTATTTTTACTTCATTCAAAATCATACTTTCACATATGAGATTTACAACTAAAGATCACATTTTTAAAATTCAGTTTTGCATATAAAAACCTCATTTTTTAATTCAGTTTTTGCATATAAAACTCTAAAGAAAAATAAAATTAAAACTATGTCGTTTATACGCAAAAATAAAATAAAACCAACGTATTATAATTAAACATTAAATAAAATAAGATAGGGTAACAACTTACTGCTCAGATCGGAAGGAGGGGTGGTCGGTTGCGTCGGAATCAGGGGGGAGCTGTGGGCCACGGCGGCGGCGCGTTGTGGGGCTAGGGTTTTGGCTCGGGTGTCAGGGAAGGGACGCGAGAGGAAGGAGATGATGGGGAAGAGGAAAAGGCGGAGCAGGTTGGCACGGGGAGGAGGGCGCCTGTCCTAGGCGGCGGCGAACACCAGGGGGGCGCGATGGAGGCGACGGCGGTCCCCCCCCCACGTCGCCCGCTCTCTCTCTGTTTTTTTTCTTTCGTTCTGAATGAACGAAAAAGGGGGGCAGAGGGATTTAAGGGGAGAGTTTTTATTTTATTATATTTATTATTTTAATTTCAAAAAAGTTGACTTTTACATACGACCTCTAAACGAGGCCCACCGCCTGTCGTCTATAGCGTTTTACCCACATTCCGAACACAATGGGATACGTACCGCAGGCTGATTCGATCGTTTCGATCAGTTTCCGTTAAAATCAACATATAACTCTATATATTGATTTTGAACGCGCATTTTAATTTACCGGGGTCACATACGAACTCTAAAAATTCTCGAAAAATATTTTCTATCTTCGTATTGACGATACGGTCCTAACAAAACTAGTTTCGTCGAATTCAAGACCGTTGGAAAATGGCCATTTTCCTGTCGATTAAAATCAACTGAAACTGGTCAAACACGTTTTCCTTTGCCACGCTCACATATTGATTCGAAAAATTATGAAATTTAAAACCTAGCAATAATTTGACATCACGGACCCAACAAAAGTGGTTTCGTTGAAATCCGAGGTCGTTTGCAAAATTCCCATTTTTAAGGGCCCGAATTTCAAATCGATTATTCAGAATTTTCAACTGGACATATGTTTTGATTCCCGCTATGAAATTTCAATTTTTCGGATTCGTTGGAAAGATATTCTCAATTAGATCCTAATGTTTTTGGTTTCACTAAAATCCGGATTGTTTTGCACCAGGTACATTCAATTGAAGTTTGAAATCGAATTATCGAACTACCGCGCCATTTTCAATTCTATTTATAATTATATATAATTATTTATATTCTAACGACGGCGTATATAATATATACGTCGAATTCCATTCAAAATATATTTCTCGTCGATATTATTTAAAATAATCCATTTTAAATAATCAAAATTCGCTAAAATTGCCAAAATAAAAAATTTAAACTGGCCCAGATTTTCGGGTTGTTACAATCTCCCCCACTTAAAACTTTTCATCCCCGAAAAGGAACAAAGTCGAAAGTGGTTTGATTAATCAACTCTACGTTCGATTTGGCTTCCATTCTCCAACTTTTCAGTTTCTGAGAATTTTCAAATTCTTCCAAAATTTGGATAACACCCGGAATTTTCGAAAAATTGTGCCATAACCTCCCCTGCACCGGGAGCCACGGGAAAATCCCGAAATTGCCATATAGGCCTTCTGATCTCAAAAAGAAAAAGAAAAAGCCAAGCGGCTAGCCAATAGGCTCATAAAATCATCATCACCCAAACAAAACAGTAAATTATAGTAAATATGTACCTATTTGTCAGGCAAACAAATTTTATTCTCTGCTCTAGCCTCCTTGCTATGACCTGTTCAATGTAAGTACATGTATATGCAAGCAAATGCGACTAATTTTCAATACATATCAATATTTGGTACAATTAGGCTAAGTGGTTCAAAATTATCAAATAAATAGACAAACAACACAAACATCAATCAATTAGTGGATTAACGTTTCAAATTCATAATTTTGATATATACAAAAATCATGTTTTTGATGCCAATTCACAACAATGTATTCTAGCTATATAAGTTTTGGTTCTCACACCAGTCTAATGGAAATATATAGATATCACACCTTCGTCACTCGAAAATAAATATTGGTAACGCTGCAGCATTATCAGAACCATCCCCGGGCAACTAGAGTGTGATCCTATATTTATCTAGTATATTAAAACTTCGAATATACGTTCATGATGCGTATACGCGAAATCTTTATATACTCGATTGTCCATATTCAAAATAAATAAATATTCAAATACGTATAAAGCGATTTAAATTTTTAAAACAAAATTATTTTCATTTGGAAAATATACTCTTCCCACTCGTTCTAGGATACTACTGATCCTATCTCTAACGAGTCATTCTAATTGGATATTACTAATCCAATATCTGATGAATTCTTTCGTATGGTTCTAATGTGCCTTGTTCTCGAGCTCTGTAAACCAAAGCTCTGATACCAACATGAAATAGCCCGACGAAATCCGGTAGGCTTTGCAACCATCCCTTCATCCCCCAAAGCAGCAGGTAAAACCCACCGTGGCTTCCAAGTGGTCCCCCAGTACGCTTGTTTTACGGCGACCCTCTCGAGCCTCCCAGCCACTGCCTAACCAACCCCCGCAAGGGACATGTGGGAGTAAGAGCCCACTGTTCGCCACCAAACCACATGGTGAGAACCCCCCATCATGACTGCAACAAGAACTGGTGATACTCCATTCCTAACACCACGGTGTTATCGGTAAAGTTAATTACCATTTCCCGTTCAAATCTAATTAAAGATTTAACTATCGCTTTGGAGCAAAACTGGTGGTACTCCATTCTCGATCACCTTTCAGATTTGATAATTTAAATAATCTATTCACCTTTCAATCTAATTAAAGATTCATTAAAACTCCACTTAGTTTTAATCTTTTCAAAAATCAATATCTTGTCTTTAACTGGGTTAAAGAACCAATGCCATCTAAAACACGATCCACGATAAACCCAAATCACATTTGATATTAAATACAAGGCCCTGAATAGAAAATATATCGGCTTATATTCAATATTAAATTCTGAAACCAACAAATATCGTATTGGAAATAACGATATAAAATATATCTTTCAAATCCCCATAACAATATTTGTATAGTCACGAAATCCAACATCGAAATATTCCGAAGATAATTTCGATTCAACTCCAGTCCAATTCACGTATTGGGAATATTGATTATTTTTAAAATCACTTTCAAATTCAATTTATTTATTTCTAAAATAAATTGATTTTAATTCTAGTTCAAAACTAGTTCATTTCGACAAAAATCTATTTTTATCCTTTCAAATATGTGATGACCCGAAATCCCGTACAAACGGAGACAAGGGTTATCTTTGGAATATAACACAGAAACAGATAATAGCAGAACAGAATTAAATAAATACACCAGATAATGAACAATAGAATATACTGGATAAAAGTAATCATCAGAATTACACAGTATACAGGATCATACTTAGTAGAAATACAGTTCAGCTATACATAAATGTCTACAGCGGAAAACAAACATAATATGTACAATGGGAGCTGAACAACATAAAAAGAGATAAATGATAGAATCCATCTTCAGCTCCAGCTATCCAGAAAGAACCAGCTAAACCTGAATACAAGGCTGCCCGTGTAGAAAAAGGGGCACCCGAGTTTGAAAGTGAAACAAACTACGAGTCAGTCTTGGGACTGGTATGAGAAATCTACTCAACACATATATAATTTAGCTAATCACAGGACCACGCCACTTTCGTGGAACGGGTTTTCTCCATTGGATTGCCAGTGCTTTAAAACAAATCTTTCTTTTAAACATCGCAATGCTTTTTATAAAAATGAAGCCATTATAAGACTCAGTTCCCATCACACAATGCAACGCAAACCGGAGGATAGAGTTTTACCTTATAATGGCCAAAATATGCTTGATACGAATAAAGAAAAGGCATTTGATATTATTGCTAGTGTTTACATGTTTTGAGAACAATTTCAAATCATAACTATCAATCATAGATGGCATGGGTACCATATATCATGTCGCCATATATATACAATCAAAACCGCACAGTCACGTAATTGGAAATTGGATTTCCGTCATGAACCAAGGCAAAAGATAGTCCTTACCGAATTCGAGACGCTCTAGCCCGTGTCTAAGGATCAGAGCTCGAGTGACCCTAAAATCGTCAGGGTTGGTCCACCGATGTGGATTAAAATTCCTGAACACTGCGTTTCCCCGCCCTTTGGGGCGTCAACGAGCCAACGAATGACTCCATCGGACCCGGATCGTCCGATCAAACCGAGGCGCCTCGCAACAGCAACAACCACATAGGTGAAAAGTATATAAATGTCAGGGCTGGTAGGTCACTGACACCACCCTAGCAAGAAAGAAACGCATGCCCTCCCTGAGGTCCTTCTCCCGTTTCTGGTTCATACCGGGGTGTGAGGCTCGCGATTCCACGTTATACACAAAGCTACGCCACACAGGCGGTGCTTTGATCATCACCACAAGACTTTGCTTTTCAACAGAAGTCCTAATCATTTTCCACTTAGGCATGCCACACTAGCAATTCATGCCATGCGACTGATGTCCATCGATATACAACCCCTGAGCTCTTGCGTCTTAGAGAAGGGCGTTAAGCAAAAGAATAAATTCTCCGTCGCCAAACAGATGTATATTTAAAAGAGATCAATCTACACAGAATAAAATCCAATGTCAGACACACAGTCCATCTACTAGTCCGTTCTGGGTCTGAACGAAACCGGAGGCACTAAATACCTCGCAAACCCATCGATCACCACGTACGTCTGGACGATCACCACTCATTATCCATATTTCGGGATGCCTCCCAATCAGGACCTCGGTTACCATCCAAACGAGGTGAAGATCTCCGGTCTTCGACCACCGTCTTCATCTTCGACTTTCAATCGTCGGTTAATTATTTGAAATGAGAATTAACTCGGCCTTTTCAAATAATTCACGTATATTTAGAATTTCAAATCAATTTATTTCAATGGTTAAATCATTCGACAACACCAATTTTGTTCTTTAATGTAATTTTCGCACCAAACACATTCAACCATCAAATACCACATAAATCGAGCAAATTCAGTTTATTTCCATTCCATATCATTTATGATATTTTATAACGATTTATCGCTATTTTTATTTATTTTAAAATAGCCAATTTAGTCAAAACGACGCTTCGGGCCATAACGCGGCCGTGGCGCTGTTTTTCTTCAGATTTGATTTACACATATCTGAAAATCTAACCGTTGGATCTTCACACAATTTACATCATTAGAAAGGTCTTTTCAAATCGAATCCAACGGTTCCAGTTTCGGGAAAATCCGACGGTCGGATCTCCCGGTACAATCGTTTGAAGTTTCGATTTCAAAATACGAACTGCAACGTCATTATTCGATTAAATATAATTATATATATATATAAATATAATCGTTTCTGGCGCTGTTTTTCTTCAGATTTGAATTAAACATTCCAGACAATCCAACCGTTGGATTTTTACAAAGTTGGCGCTGTTGGAAAGATTTTTCCAAAGCGAACCCAACGGTTGCGATTTCAGGAAAATCCGATGGTCGGATTTCCCGGTATAATCGTTTGAAATCACGGTTTCAAAATGCGAACTGCACGGCCACGTTTCGTTTTAATTTTATTTATATTTATATATTTATATAAATATAGTTCATTCAAAAATTCCTATATCGTTTTCACTTCAAATATTTCACTAACGCCTTTAAATTTCGGAAAAATTCGCCATAACCTCCTTTGTACGGGAGGGGCTGGGAAAATTCCCAAATAGCCACACGGGCGTCTCATGTCGAAAAGAAAAAGAAAAAGCCAAGCGGCTAGCCAACAGGCTCATAAAATCATCACCCAAACAAAACAGTAAATGTGTACCTATTTGTCGGGCACAAAATTTTATTCCTCTTCTCTAGCCCCTTTGCTATAACCTGTTCAATAAATATGCATGTACATATATATAGTTCTTATCACTTATCATTTTCTATTCAACTTCATATTTGATTCCATTTGGTTTAAAAACACCATTCATTCTAATGTTGCATGTATAGGCAAAAATCATATCATTAGCTAATTAATGAATATTTCAACTCAAATATATTTATTTGAACGAGTGGCTATTTTTAACACTTCACATTTCAACAATTCGTGAATATAATAAAAAATGTGATTTTTATTGTAAAACAATTCTTTTCAAAACACTATTATTTCATATAGTTTATATAGATGATAAAAAAGGTGATTTTCATTGTAAAACAATTTATTTCAAAATATGAATACCATCCAACACATGAATTTCTAATCAACGAATGAATATCGATTCAACACATGAAGGTTTTCTATAGTTTCTATATATAGATAAAAATGTGATTTTTATATTTGAAACACGAATACCATTCAACACATGAATTTCTAATCAACGAATGAATATCGATTCAACACATGAAGGTTTTCTATAGTTTCTATATATAGATAAAAATGTGATTTTTATATTTGAAACACGAATACCTTTCAACACATGAATTTCTAATCAACGAATGAATATCGATTCAACACATGAAGGTTTTCGATTCAACGAATAAATATAGTTTCAGCAAATGAAAATAATCCAAACACATGAATATTATTCAAATTTTCGGCAGCATAACGGCAGGGTAGTTAAAACCGGGACCGTCCCTAGTACGGCTCCTCGCTCTACCTTAAAACCTCGCGGTTTTTGACAATGGGGATCATGCATCTAGTTCGCACGCAGGCGGCATGTATATATTTATTTCATTTCCACAAACTAATCCTATGTGGTTTCAACCAAATATTTCTCAACCACAAAAGGGTATTTTTCAACCACAATCAATCAATATCAACCACAAACAATCCCAAACAACCATTCGCTATCAATCAATTTTCACACCAATCACAATCAATAAATATCGTCCATGGTTTGTGGACGAGGGGCGTATATATATATATATAACAATTCACTTTTATTTCAACACATATATAATTTTTACAACGCATATATAACTTATACATCGAACATACAACTTATACAACGCTTATACAAGAGGTGTACAACGCTTATATAACTCATACATCGACTATATAATTTATACATCGTCGTTTTCCATATCGTTTATAAATTAGAAATCTCACATTGGGTTCCACTCCACCAAAAATAGCAGAAGGCTCAGAAAAATATGCGGCCTCTTCTAAAATGCAGAAGACGTGCACACGAGTCCACTGTCTCTTGTTTCACTGAATTTCGTCAACATAGCAAAAAGGTATGTAATTTCAAACATCAAACAATTTAAAAACGTAATTAATTAAATTTATAGCGTTAAAAAACGCTACCTTTTCCCCTATCTCCTCTTCCAAATTGTTGCCGACGTCTGAACCCAACCCTCCCCGCCTAGGGTTTACTTTTGCTCGCACCTCGAGGCGCTAGCCGCCGATCCCACCGCAGCACGCCCTCCGCCGTGGCAAGGGCTTCTTCCGGCTACCCCCGATGTCAGACTCGGTGGGCCCCACAGCGAGAAAAGGAGGCTCGAAATCGGCGGTTTTAGGCCTGGAAATCCGTCGCCACAGTGAACGAGTGACGATCAAACTACCCTAGAATCGAAGATCTAATTGAGTACAATCATTTTTGTTTTGGATTGGTGTTTAAATTCTTATTGGATCGAACGAATTTTGGGATTGAAATCGGGAGCTGTTTTGGCCATCGATTTAGTGAGGGTGGCGGCTGGTGATAATAATTAGGGTTTTATAGAAAGTATTTTATTATATTATTATTTTATTTTCTAAAATATGTGTCTTCGCACAAGAACTCGAAATCAAACCCAACGACCGTCGTCCCCAGCGTTTTACCCCCATTTCGAACACAATGGGATATGTTTCGAAGGCCCATTCGAATGTTTCAGTCAGTTTTTCCTCAAATTTAAAATATAAAACATTCAATATTAAATTTGAACGTACATTTCAATTTGCCAGGGCCACAAACTGATTCTAAAAATTCCCGAAAAATAAATCTAGCTATGTTTTGACAATACGGTCCCAACAAAACTAGTTTCGTCGAATTCTGAGACCGTTTGCAAAAAGGCCCATTTCTGGTCGATCCAATTTAACTATAATTGACTAAAACACATTTTCCTTTGCCACGCTCACATATTATCTTCAAAAATTATGAAATTTGAAACCTAGCTATAACTTCACATCCCAGATCCAACAAAAGTGGTTTCGTCGAATTCCGAGGTCGTATGCAAAATGGCCAATTTCACGGGCTATATAAATTTCATAGCGACCTTTCTGAAAATTCATTCGGCCATAACTTTTGCTTTCCGCTATGAAAATTCGATTTTTTAGATTCGTTAGAAAGGTATTCACTAACAGATTTAAAAAATTTGGTTTCACTAAAATCCGTTTTGTTTTGCACCCGATGCAGTCCGACAAAGTTTGAATTCAATTTTTGAAACTGCAGCGCCATTTCAGGCCTTGTTTATAATTATAATTAATTATATTCGTTTTCAATTGTCAATTCAAACTCACTTTCCATTGCCATTATTTAAAATATTTATTTTAAATATTTTAAATCCATTATTTTAGCAAATTAAAAAAAGTTAAATTGGTTCAGATTTTCTGGGTCGTTACAATCTCCCCCACTTAAAACTTTTCGTCCTCGAAAAGGAACAAAGTCGAAAGTGGTTTGATTAATCAACTCTACGTTCGATCTGGCTTCCATTCTCCAACTTTTCAGTTTCTGAGAATTTTCAAATTCTTCAAAAATTGGCTAACACCCGGAATTTTCGAAAAATTTCGCCATAACCTCCCTTGTACGGAGAGAGGTCTGGAAATTTATTGGGCCGTATTAGGTACCCAATAAATCCTAATAAGCATACACATATTTGTAGTGATATATTCTGGTGTTTATAGGGGAGCATGTATTGATAATAACTCCAGAGAATAAATTCTCGTCACCCTGCCCCGTGTGGGAAATAAATAGTCCATGTGCCGTATCTAATAACTAGAGAGACGTGATTATTGTCAACTCCAGACCCGTGTGGGTTTTTTTTTTATTAATCTGGCAATTTAATCGTTACAATTTAAATAGTCCATATCAGTCATCAGTTCAACCTGTAAAATATAGTCATCGCCATACAAGCCTCTCGCTCGTATGGTAAATCTTCCACCTCGTCACACAAGCTCCAAATGCTTATGTGGTATATGATGAAGTATGCCTTTCTTCAGAAGTATGCCATGTAATGTAGTTCAAAATTAATTGTTACTATCCTATGGCGACGTTTATTATTTCACACAGAAAAACCAGCACTCCGAATCCAATGGCATTCACAGGAGTTGATATAATAATATTTCGCATCCAACTCATTAAGGTTTACCTATTTGTTGGGCACGCAAATAAAATCTTTACTCAACAGCTAATCCATTTACCTGTTCAAACATATATAGTACACATGTATACATATTTCTATTTATTTTCTAATCAGTTCAATGTGTGACATAATCGAATAAATTCTAACATTATTCTATTGTTGATCAAATTAACTATCGTTTTAATAATTCAATTAATCAAATCTACTATCACACAACTCAAACAACAATCAAATTGCTTTTAACTTTTCAAAAGTATACCTTACAAATTAATTCCTATTCTTTTAAAATCATCCAGACTATAGAGTTAAAAGTGCACGTCCATGGAAGGAAAATAACAATAGAATATAGAATTAAATGGTGATGTAAAGTATGGTAAATATACCTTGCACCGGAGTCAATCAGAGATATCCACTCGGCATCTAGGATAAGCTTTCTGAATGCTCTCCTCAGTTTCCCAAGTACAATCTCGCGGATCTCCACTCCATTTCACTTTGACTAAGTGAACCTTCTTGTTCCTCAGCTCTTTGGTTTCTTTGCCGATAATCTTTAGCGGCTCTCTTCTCACAGCCAATTTTGGAGTAATTTCAATGTCCTGTTGAGCTGCTTCTTCCACGATCAAGTCTGGATCATGAACGTGTTTTCGAAGTTGAGATATGTGAAATACATCATGAACTCCAGGAAACCAGTCAGGCAGTTTGACCCTATAAGCGAGAGTCCCGGTTCGTTCCAGAATAGGAAACGGACCAATGAATTTGGGCGCTAACTTTCCAGTTTTACCGAACCGGATTACTCCTCTCATCGGCGATACTTTCAAATATACATAGTCGCCAACAGCAAAGGATATATCTCTTCTCCTCCTATCGGCATAGCTCTTTTGTCGGCTTTGAGCGGCGAGTAATCGCTTCTTAATAAAATCGACTTTGTCGGCAGCTTCTCGGATCATATCAGGACCCAACACAAGTCTATTACCAGGTTCGACCCAACAAGCAGGAGATCGACACGGTCTACCATACAATGCTTCGAATGGCGACATTGTCAGACTCTCCTGGTAGCTGTTGTTATATGAGAATTTAGCCAAATGCAGATGGTCTTCCCATGATCCACTGAAATCTAGAACACAAGCCCGCAATAGATCTTCTAAAATACGATTCACCCTCTCAGTCTGACCGTCTGTCTGAGGATGATAAGCGGTGCTCAAGTTCAACTTCGTTCCCAGTTCGACTTGAAATGCCTCCCAGAATTTGCTAGTGAATATTGTATCTCTATCACTGACTATACTGAGCGGCACTCCATGTAGTCTAACTATTTCTTTAAAGTAAATCTTCGCCAGACTCTGAGCAGTTCTGTTTGATCTGACAGGTATGAAATGGGCGGTCTTCGTGAAGCGATCTACGATCACCCAAATATTGTCATTCCCTTTTCTAGTTCTGGGCAGACCATCAATGAAATCCATAGAAATATGTTCCCACTTCCAACCAGGAACTTCTAGTGGTTGTAACAATCCAGCCAATTTCTGTTGGTCGCTCTTGACTAGTTGGCAAGTAGGGCATCGGCTAACATATAAGGAAATGTCCCTTTTCATCGACTTCCACCAGAAAGTGCGTTTGATGTCATTATACATTTTGCTTACTCCCGGATGGATACTAAGTTTTGACTTGTGGCATTCATCCATAACTTCTTTGCGAAGCTCATGAATGTTAGGAACACATATTCGAACTTTTAGCCTTAGAATCCCATCATTATCAACTTGAAAACTCGAGGGTTCGCCTTGTTGAATTATCTCTCTGATCCTCTGAATGAAGTAATCATCCCTCTGAAGAGCAGATATTTTATCTAGCAATGAAGTCGTGATAATAAAACTGGCGATCATTTCATTCTTTCGGCTTAACGCATTGGCCACGACATTTGCTTTCCCTGGAGTGTATATAATTTCAAAGTCATATGCTGCAAGAAACTCCAGCCAACGTTGCTGCCTCAGATTCAGGTCTTTCTGAGTGAACAGATACTTTAGCGACTGGTGATCTGTAAACAGTTCAAATCTCTCTCCCAGAAGATAGTGTCTCCAGATTTTCAAGGCGAATACTATCGCCAATTACTCAAGATCATAAGTGACGTAGTTTTTCTCGTGTGGCTTCAGTTGACGGCTAGCATAAGCAATCACTTGGCCCCTCTGCATTAACACTGCGCCAAGGCCTTCTCTAGAAGCATCCGTCCAGACCTTTAAATCCTGGTTGCCATCGATGATGGTTAACACTGGAGCAGTTGTTAATATCAATTTTAGCTCTTCAAAAGCCTCCTCACTTTCTGGAGTCCATTTGAATTTAGAGTGCTTCTTTGTAAGCTTCGTTAAATGACCAGATATCTTCGAAAAGTTTTTAACGAACTTCCGGTAATAGCTAGCCAATCCGAGAAAACTGCGGACTTCAGTGGGGGTACTGGGCTGTTTCCAATTCTGAATAGCTGTGATTTTGCTTGGATCCACAGCAATTCCTTCTTTCGATACTATGTGGCCCAGAAATTTCACTTCATCTTGCCAGAATATACATTTGGAAAACTTTGCTTTCAATGCATTCCTTCTCAGAATTTCTAGAACCTGTTCCAAATGCTTTTCATGTTCGGCCTTTGATTTAGAGAAGATTAGAATATCGTCAATAAAAACCAGAACAAATTTATTCAAAACTCCTCTGAACACTCTATTCATCAGATCGACGAAGTAAGCTGGAGCGTTACATAAGCCGAATGGCATTACTAACCACTCGTAGAATAAGTCGGGACCTCTGAATGCTGTCATTGGAACACACTCTTCGGCAATTCGAAGTTGATGGAAACCTGTAGCTAGGTCCATTCTTGAGAATACTTGTGCTCCATTTAATCGATCCAACAAATCATCATTTCGCGGCAATGGATATTTGTTCTTTATTGTCTGTTTGTTCAAATCACGATAGTCCACGCATAGCCGTAGAGTACCGTCAGATTTTGGGACAAATACCACTGCTGCACCCCAATCAGAGAAACTAGGCCTGATCAGACCCTTCCATACTAGCTGTCGTGTTTGATTGTCAAGTTCTTCTTTCTCTTTCAAGGACATTCTTCGAATAGCGTGAACTACCGGCCTTGCATTCAGAATCAAAGCAATCTTGAAATCTATTTCTCTCTGCGGCGGTAGGCGAACAACTTCTTCAAACACATCCGCATATCTCTTGACGACAGGGATGTCTTTCACTAGATCGGGAATATTCTCTGTGACTTCAGGGACATTTTCTATTTGGGCCGGAGAAACATTCAAAGCTGCCCAGAAATCTTTTCTATTAGCATTCTGACCTTCACAGGGAATGGTTATATAATCATCTGATTTAATCTTTGCCTTTACGACTCTGTCGGCGCATTTTACTTCAGCTTCATATTTGGTCAACCAGTCTAACCCCAAGATAAGATCAAACTCTGTAAAATTCATGACGGCCGCGATGGTAGGGAACCGATAACGAGAAAAGGAAACCGGCACTCCACAAATCCAACTGAGGTCAATGGAACCCCCAACCGGGTTCTGGACAGTCATTGGTTCCTTGAGCTTCTTCAAATTTAAATCCAGTTTCCTAGCTGCGTTCTTTGCAACAAAGCTTCGCGACGCGCCAGTGTCAAACAGTACTTTAACTGGAATATCTTTGCCAGTTAGCGTGCCTTCTAAAACATCTGGCCTTTCCTGAATAGACGGAGATGCAGGCACTTTTGCCACTTCGTTCACATGTACTGCTTCAGATTTTCTAAATAACGGGCAGGCCTTGGAAAGATGACCGACCTCATGGCATTGACTGCACTTTCTATTCTCTTGAAATCCCTTCTTGGATTGAAACCCGCCTCTTAATCACTTCTGTAAGGGTCCGCAGTTAATCGACAAATGCCCTAGCTTCTTACGGTTACTGCATATTGTAGTCGTTCCTTGCCCTTTCTCAGATTCAGCCCTTTTCCGATTTGCTTTGGGCTTCTTGCTGACCCCTGACATCGTGTTGGCCTCAAGACGACTAGTTTCAACCTCAATTTTGTTACTAGAGCTGACTTCCTCATTGTCGCGCAACATGCCTTTCCTGTCGAGATCTTCGTACTGATAAGCCATGTATATCATTTCAGAAAAGGGGAGCTTCACGTTCATCATTACACTATTCTGATATTTTCTTTGAAGTCCGTGAATAAATCTAAGATTCTTCCTCTTTTGGTCTTTGATCAGATGAGGAGCAAAGTGAGAAAGTTCGTTGAATTTCTTATGATATTCTGGGATGGTCATATCACCTTGTATCAGATAAGAAAATTCGTCGCATAATCGCTTGGTCGCTTCTGGAGGAGTAAATCTTTCTAGGAAAATCACTTTGAATCTATCCCAGGTGATATCACCTTCTGGATTATCCTCTATAACTGAATCCCACCAGAATAAAGCTTCGTCTTTGAGTGCCCAGGAGGCCAGTAATCTTTTCTGGTCATCCCTCAGCTTTAAACCATCAAAGATCTTTTCAGCCGAACGAATCCAAGCCTGTGTCTTCATAATAGATTCTTCACCAGAGAACGGTATTCCACCCATATTTCGATATTTGATTAATAGGGCCTCAATATCCGGTTCTGTATTCCTTCTGTTTCTGACACTCATTTTCTAGCACTTCTACAAACAGCAGATCAAGTGTCAGGTCACAGAAAAGATAATTTTAAAATATAGAAACAAATACTTCAAATGTAAATGTGTCTATCGAGGTGTAATTTCATTCTGCTTTACTCATACTAGGATATTGCTGATCCTATCTGTATAGAGTTACCCGTCCTAGAACACTACTGGTTCTATTTCTGACGAGTTCGTTAATATGTTATATTCCAGAACTAAGCTTAACCAAAGCTCTGATACCATGTTGTGACGACCCGAAATCCCGTACAGACGGAGACAAGGGTTATCTTTGGAATATAACACAGAAACAGATAATAGCAGAACATAATTAAATAAATACACCAGATAATGAACAATAGAATATACTAGATAAAAGTAATCAGCAGAGTTACACAGTATACAGGATCATACTTAGTAGAAATACAGTTCAGCTATACATAAATGTCTACAGCGGAAAACAAACATAATATGTACAATGGGAGCTGAACAGCATAAAAAGAGATAAATGATAGAATCCATCTTCAGCTCCAGCTATCCAGAAAGAACCAGCTAAACCTGAATACAAGGCTGCCCGTGTAGAAAAAGGGGCACCCGAGTTTGAAAGTGAAACAAACTACGAGTCAGTCTTGGGACTGGTATGAGAAATCTACTCAACACATATATAATTTGGCTAATCACAGGACCACGCCACTTTCGTGGAACGGGTTTTCTCCATTGGATTGCCAGTGCTTTAAAACAAATCTTTCTTTTAAACATCGCAATGCTTTTTATAAAAATGAAGCCATTATAAGACTCAGTTCCCATCACACAATGTAACGCAAACCGGATGATAGAGTTTTACCTTATAATGGCCAAAATATGCTTGATACGAATAAGGCAAAGGCATTTGATATTATTGCAAGTGTTTACATGTTTTGAGAACAATTTCAAATCATAATTATCAATCATAGACGGCATGGGTACCATATATCATGTAGCCATATATATATATATACAATCAAAACCGCACAGTCACGTAATTGGAAATTGGATTTCCGTCATGAACCAAGGCAAAAGATAGTCCTTACCGAATTCGAGACGCTCTAGCCCGTGTCTCAGGATCAGAGCTCGAGTGACCCTAGAATAGTCAGGGCCGGTCCACCGATGTGGATTAAAATTTCTGAACACTGCGTTTCCCCACCCTTTGGGGCGTCAACGAGCCAACGAATGACTCCATCGGACCCGGATCGTCCGATCAAACCGAGGCGCCTCGCAACAGCAACAACCACATAGGTGAAAAGTATATAAATGTCAGGGCTGGTAGGTCACTGACACCACCCTAGCTAGAAAGAAACGCATGCCCTCCCTGAGGTCCTTCTCCCGTTTCTGGTTCATACCGGGGTGTGAGGCTCGTGATTCCACGTTATACACAAAGCTACGCCACACAGGCGGTAACGCGGCCGTGGCGCTGTTTTTCTTCAGATTTGATTTACACATATCTGAAAATATAACCGTTGGATCTTCACACAATTTACATCATTAGAAAGGTCTTTTCAAAACGAATCCAATGGTTCCAGTTTCGGGAAAATCCGACGGTCGGATCTCCCGGTACAATCGTTTGAAGTTTCGATTTCAAAATACGAACTGCAACGTCGTTATTCGATTAAATATAATTATATTTATATATATATATATAAATATAATCGTTTCTGGCGCTGTTTTTCTTCAGATTTGAATTAAACATTCCAGACAATCCAACCGTTGGATTTTTACAAAGTTGGTGCCGTTGGAAAGATTTTTCCAAAGCGAACCCAACGGTTGCGATTTCAGGAAAATCCGATGGTCGGATCTCCCGGTATAATCGTTTGAAATCACGGTTTCAAAATGCGAACTGCACGGCCACGTTTCGTTTTAATTTTATTTATATTTATATATTTATATAAATATAGTTCATTCAAAAATTCCTATATCGTTTTCACTTCAAATATTTCACTAACGCCTTTAAATTTCGGAAAAATTCGCCATAACCTCCTTTGTACGGGAGGGGCTGGGAAAATTCCCAAATAGCCACACGGGCGTCTCATGTCGAAAAGAAAAAGAAAAAGCCAAGCGGCTAGCCAACAGGCTCATAAAATCATCACCCAAACAAAACAGTAAATGTGTACCTATTTGTCGGGCCCAAAATTTTATTCCTCTTCTCTAGCCCCTTTGCTATAACCTGTTCAATAAATATGCATGTACATATATATAGTTCTTATCACTTATCATTTTCTATTCAACTTCATATTTGATTCCATTTGGTTTTAAAACACCATTCATTCTAATGTTGCATGTATAGGCAAAAATCAAATCATTAGCTAATTAATGAATATTTCAACTCATATATATTTATTTGAACGAGTGGCTATTTTTAACACTTCACATTTCAACAATTCGTGAATATAATAAAAAATGTGATTTTTATTGTAAAACAATTCTTTTCAAAACACTATTATTTCATATAGTTTATATAGATGATAAAAAAGGTGATTTTCATTGTAAAACAATTTATTTTAAAATATGAATACCATCCAACACATGAATTTCTAATCAACGAATGAATATCGATTCAACACATGAAGGTTTTCTATAGTTTCTATATATAGATAAAAATGTGATTTTTATATTTGAAACACGAATACCATTCAACACATGAATTTCTAATCAACGAATGAATATCGATTCAACACATGAAGGTTTTCTATAGTTTCTATATATAGATAAAAATGTGATTTTTATATTTGAAACACGAATACCTTTCAACACATGAATTTCTAATCAACGAATGAATATCGATTCAACACATGAAGGTTTTCGATTCAACGAATAAATATAGTTTCAGCAAATGAAAATAATCCAAACACATGAATATTATTCAAAATTTCGGCAGCATAACGGCAGGGTAGTTAAAATCGGGACCGTCCCTAGTACGGCTCCTTGCTCTACCTTAAAACCTCGCGGTTTTTGACAATGGGGATCATGCATCTAGTTCGCACGCAGGCGGCATGTATATAATTATTTCATTTCCACAAACTAATCCTATGTGGTTTCAACCAAATATTTCTCAATCACAAACGGGTATTTTTCAACCACAATCAATCAATATCAACCACAAACAATCCCAAACAACCATTCGCTATCAATCAATTTTCACACCAATCACAATCAATAAATATCGTCCATGGTTTGTGGACGAGGGGCGTATATATATATATGTATATATATAACAATTCACTTTTATTTCAACACATATATAATTTTTACAACGCATATATAACTTATACATCGAACATACAACTTATACAACGCTTATACAAGAGGTGTACAACGCTTATATAACTCATACATCGACTATATAATTTATACATCGTCGTTTTCCATATCGTTTATAAATTAGAAATCTCACATTGGGTTCCACTCCACCAAAAATATCAGAAGGCTCAGAAAAATATGCGGCCTCTTCTAAAATGCAGAAGACGTGCACACGAGTCCACTGTCTCTTGTTTCACTGAATTTCGTCAACATAGCAAAAAGATATGTAATTTCAAACATCAAACAATTTAAAAACGTAATTAAATAAATTTATAGCGTTAAAAACGCTACCTTTTCCCCTATCTCCTCTTCCAAATTGTTGCCGACGTTTGAACCCAACCCTCCCCGCCTAGGGTTTACTTTTGATCGCACCTCGAGGCGCTAGCCGCCGATCCGACCGCAGCACGCCCTCCGCCGTGGCAAGGGCTTCTTCCGGCTACCCCCGATGTCAGACTCGGTGGGCCCCACAGCGAGAAAAGGAGGCTCGAAATCGGCGGTTTTAGGCCTGGAAATCCGTCGCCACAGTGAACGAGTGACGATCAAACTACCCTAGAATCGAAGATCTAATTGAGTACAATCATTTTTGTTTTGGATTGGTGTTTAAATTCTTATTGGATCGAACGAATTTTGGGATTGAAATCGGGAGCTGTTTTGGCCATCGGTTTAGTGAGGGTGGCGGCTGGTGATAATAATTAGGGTTTTATAGAAAGTATTTTATTATTTTATTATTTTATTTTCTAAAATATGTGTCTTCGCACAAGAACTCGAAATCAAACCCAATGACCGTTGTCCCCAGCGTTTTACCCCCATTCCGAACACAATGGAATATGTTTCGAAGGCCCATTCGAATGTTTCAGTCAGTTTTTCTTCAAATTTAAAATATAAAACATTCAATATTAAATTTGAACGTACATTTCAATTTTCCAGGGCCACAAACTGATTCTAAAAATTCCCGAAAAATAAATCTAGCTATGTTTTGACAATACGGTCCCAACAAAACTAGTTTCGTCGAATTCTGAGACCATTTGCAAAAAGGCCCATTTCTGGTCGATCCAATTTAACTATAATTGACCAAAACACATTTTCCTTTGCCACGCTCATATATTATCTTCAAAAATTATGAAATTTGAAACCTAGCTATAACTTCACATCCCGGATCCAACAAAAGTGGTTTAGTCGAATTCCGAGGTCGTATGCAAAATGGCCAATTTCACGGGCTATATAAATTCCATAGCGACCTTTCTGAAAATTCATTCGGCCATAACTTTTGCTTTCCGCTATGAAAATTCGATTTTTCAGATTCGTTAGAAAGGTATTCACTAACAGATTTAAATATTTTTGGTTTCACTAAAATCCATTTTGTTTTGCACCCGATACAGTCCGACAAAGTTTGAATTCAATTTTTGAAACTGCAGCGCCATTTCAGTCCTTGTTTATAATTATAATTAATTATATTCGTTTTCAATTGTCGATTCAAACTCACTTTCCATTGCCATTATTTAAAATATTTATTTTAAATATTTAAAATCCATTATTTTAGCAAATTTAAAAAATTTAAATTGGTTCAGATTTTCTGGGTCGTTACAAAATATGGAGTTTTTCATCCCAGTTCTTTCCAATCTACATATTATGATTTTACACAAATTATTAATATCTTTAATAATTTTATCAAGGCCCGTACAGTCGATTTCCCTCAACAGCCATCGAACTGCACTTACAACGACCTTTTCTAAATTAGATTTGGACATAGTCCCAAATCCAACCGTTAGATTTCAAATTTCTAATATTCATTGGAAAGCTCTTTTCGATACGAACCCAACGGTTCCGGTTTTAGGAGAATCCGACGGTCGGATCTCCCACAACGTCAATTCGAACTTTATGGTTGAAATTCACGAACTGCCGCGGCGCGGCGCGTTCTATTCAGGCCATTATATATATAATATATATATATATTATATATATAATGGCGATTTCCTTTTTAAAACATATTTTATAAATCGTTTTAAATTCGTTTCAAAAACAATTTCAACTTCATCTTCAATTTCAAATCGATTTGATTTCAATTCAATTCGAATTCATTTCAATTTTATTTAATTCGAATTCAAATTCGTTTTAATTCAATTCAAATTCTAATTCGTTTCAATTCAATTTCAGTTCGTTTTAAATTTCATTCAAAACGATTTCAATTCGTTTTTAATTCAATTTCAATTTAATTCAATTTGAATTCATTTCTATTCAGTTCGAATTCAAATTCGCTTTCTATTCAATTTGAATTCAAATTCACTTTCTATTCAATTCGAATCGTATCCATTTTCTATTTGATTCGAATTCATTTCAAATTGATTCAATAAAATTTCAATTTGAATTTTTATCTAATTTAATTTGAATTTCATTTCAAAATATTAAATTTTGAAATCACTTTTCAATATTCATTATAAAACGAATAAAATCGATATAAATATCGTTCACGTCAAAATAGCGCGTCTCTAATCAACACAGCTTTATATTTTTCAAAAACTTCGTTATTCTATTCAACAAATGAATATATATTCTATTCAACACATGAATCTATATTTCCTTCAACACACGACTATTTTTGTTATGTAAAATATTTTATAAAATCATGGTATCTATCGTTTGATTTTTAATTAGACTCCACCGTGAAGTAGTTCTAATTTTAAATTTGATAAAGATGTAAATTTTATTATTTAGAATATTTTACTCAACACATGAACATCGTCAACACATGACTATTTTTATATTCAACACATGAATTTTCTTTTATAATATTCATTATTTTCCCGATTGGAATGAGGCCCAATCAATTACCATATAACGTTAATTATATGGATTCCATACAACACATGTATATAATAGCAATGATAAACAATCAACCATCATCCAAGTTGCACCACACAACTGTATAAGCATCAAATATAAATAATCAACGCTTACACAGTCTGTCGACCCATCGATCGACATACAATTAAATAATTGGGATAAGTGTATGCCAAATATCATCCCAACACCCGTGTGGGGTTTCAAATCAACAAACACGGATTTTTATTTGTGCAGTTGGGCGATGTGTAAAATTTATCGACCCAATCAATATCATTCAAATCAGTGTATATAAACAAATCGGCCAATTCGTTTATAAATATTCCTTTATTCACATTCACGTTAAAAATTATATTTTTAATGATAATTAATTTATTTCAACACATCCACATTTTATTATCGATTTCACATCAACAACACAAACAAATTTCACAATACATCAATTACACAAACAAGCCATCCATGGTCTGTGGATGACGGGTGTCGGGTGCTGCTAAGCACCATCTGCATCCTAGTATATATATATATATATATAAAGAAATTTAGAGTGAGGAGTTCTCACCAATAGCTAATCCAATCATCTCGACTCTTCTTCGTTCTCGCCTTTTGTCACTTTCGTTGCCTCTATTCACTACATATATAAAAATCACATTTTTACTTCGCTATTCAATATATAAAAATCATATTTTTACTTCGCTATTCAATATATTAAAATCGTATTTTTACTTCGCTATTCAATATATAAAAATCGTATTTTTACTTTGCTATTCAATATATAAAAATCGAATTTTTACTCCGCTACTATATAAAGATCTCGCCTTTTCAAATATAAAGATTTTGCCTTTTCAAATATAAAGATTTCGCCTTTTCTATTTCAAAAATCTAATCTTTTCTATTTTAAAAATCTAATCTTTTCTATTTTAAAAATCTAATCTTTTCTATTTTAAAAATCTAATCTTTTCTATCGATAAAAATCACACCTTTTTATTCGACTAAAAATCATATTTTTAGCTAAATAAAAATCTTATTTTTACTTCATTCAAAATCATACTTTCACATATGAGATTTACAACTAAAGATCACATTTTTAAATTTCAGTTTTGCATATAAAAATCTCATTTTTAAATTCAATTTTTGCATATAAAACTCTAAAGAAAAATAAAATAAAAACTATGTCGTTTATACGCAAAAATAAAATAAAACCAACGTATTATAATTAAACATTAAATAAAATAAGATAGGGTAACAACTTACTGCTCAGATCGGAAGGCGGGGGGTCGGTTGCGTCGGAATCAGGGGGAGGGAGTTGTGGGCCATGGCGGCGGCGCGTTGTGGGGCTAGTGTTTTGGCTCGGGTGTCAGGGAAGGGGCGCGAGAGGAAGGAGATGATCGGGAAGAGTAAAAGGCGGAGCAGGTTGGCACGGGGAGGAGGGCGCCTGCCCTAGGCGGCGGCGAACACCAGGGGGGCGATGGAGGCGGCGGCGGTTCCCCCCTCCCCCGTCGCCCGCTCTCTCTCTTCTTCTTTTTTTCTTTCGTTCTGAATGAACGAAAAGGGTGGGCAGAGGGATTTAAGGGGAGAGTTTTTATTTTATTATTTTAATTTAAAAAATTTGACTTTTACATACGACCTCTAAACGAGGCCCACCGCCTGTCGTCCATAGCGTTTTACCCACATTCCGAACACAATGGGATACGTACCGCAGGCTGATTCGATCGTTTCGATCAGTTTCCGTTAAAATCAACATATAACCCTATATATTGATTTTGAACGCGCATTTCAATTTACCGGGGTCACATACGAACTCTAAAAATTCCCGAAAAATATTTTCTAGCTTCGTATTGACGATACGGTCCTAACAAAACTAGTTTTGTCGAATTCCGAGACCGTTGGAAAAATGTTCATTTTCTAGTCGATTAAAATCAACTGAAACTGGTCAAATGCGTTTTCCTTTGCCACGCTCACATATTGATTCGAAAAATTATGAAATTTAAAACCTAGCAATAATTTAACATCACGGACCCAACAAAAGTGGTTTTGTTGAAATCGGAGGTCATTTGCAAAATTCCCATTTTTAAGGGCCCGAATTCCATAGCGACTATTCAGAATTTTCAACTGGACATATCTTTTGATTCCCGCTATGAAATTTCAATTTATCGGATTTGTTGGAAAGATATTCTCAATTAGATCCTAATGTTTTTGGTTTCACTAAAATCCGGATTATTTTGCACCCGGTACATTCAATTGAAGTTTGAAATCGAATTATCGAACTACCACGCCATTTTCAATTCTATTTATAATTATATATAATTATTTATATTCTAACGACGACGTATATAATATATACGTCGAATTCCATTCAAAATATATTTCTCGTCGATATTATTTAAAATAATCCATTTTAAATAATCAAAATTCGCTAAAATTGCCAAAATAAAAATTTTAAACTGGCCCGGATTTTCGGGTTGTTACACTGGGGCCACAAACTGATTCTAAAAATTCCCGAAAAATAAATCTAGCTATGTTTTGACGATACGGTCCCAAAAAAACTAGTTTCATCGAATTCTGAGACCGTTTGCAAAAAGGCCCATTTCTGGCCGATCCAATTTAACTATAATTGACCAAAACACGTTTTCCTTTGCCACGCTCACATACTAGCTTCAAAAATCATGAAATTTGAAACCTAGCAATAACTTCACATCCCGGATCCAACAAAAGTGGTTTCGTCGAATTCCGAGGTCGTTTGCAAAATGGCCAATTTCACGGGCTATATAAATTCCATAGCGACCTTTCTGAAATTCATTTTGCCATAACTTTTGCTTTCCGCTATGAAACTTCGATTTTTCAGATTCGTTAGAAAGGTATTCACTAACAGATTTAAATATTTTTGGTTTCACTCAAATCCGTTTTGTTTTGCACCCGGTACAGTCAATCAAAGTTTGAATTCAAATTTTGAAACTACCGCGCCATTTCAGGCCTTGTTTATAATTAGAATTAATTATATTCCTTTTCAATTGTCGATTCAAACTCAGTTTTCATCTTTACTATTTAAAATATTTATTTAAATATTTAAAATCCACTATTTTAGCCAATTTAAAAATTTTAAATTGGTTCAGATTTTCCGGGTCGTTACATACCCTATGCAGGTCATTATCAAAAATTAAATTAAAGGCTACCTACCCTACCTTCCGTTAACATCAATAGCTTGTACCAAGTGAAATACGACAGCGTTGTTATATTAGCTTCTTCTTATCTATATACATGGGTCTTTTATTTCGTTTATTTTTTTTCATTTCAGCAAACATGCCGAAGCTCCATTACGAAATTAGATATCATCTTCAACCTAAAAACTGTTATCAATACAAACCATAAATTATATATATATATATATACACAAAACGAATCATTATAGTTCCTCATCCGTTGATTTCTGGACAAGGTTGTTAACTAGTGAAATGGGGTGGTGCAGTTCATGTTGAAGTGAGAACTGTACATACGGGTTGCTATGGAGGAACTGGGCATGCGGCTTATTGTTCATTAATTGAAGAAGCTGGTGTCCATATGAGTTCGAGACTAGGCTGGAGGACGGGAGGAGGGATACGCTAGTTCTCTGACGTCAACGGCAGTCTGATGGAGTAGCAGGCAGCGAGCGGTGACGACTCTGTGTTCGGACAAAATAATGAAAAGGAAAAGAAAAAATGCAATAGCGTGAAGGGTCGAAACATGGGAAGAACCGTATACTGGGTGGACTGAGTTTCAGAGTTTGATGGAAGAAGGAGCTCAACATCAGTAGTGATGGGTTCGTGGTATTTTCAGAATGACGTACGAGGCTTTACGGGTGTGAGTAACGTGCTAGAGTCGTGTTCTTGTCAAGGCGATGTGGCGCAAGCGAGGTGTAGAGCACTTATTAGCGAAAAGAAGCAAGAGTTCCTTCATTTATGGTGACACTGGCGAGTCGGGCGCGGGGAGTGATGTTGATCGGTGTTTTTTTTATGGTGAAACGGGTTTCAGTTAGGTGTATCATTATTTTCATGCATAGCGTGTATAGGAGGAGGATCACACGAAAGCTTCAGAATGGGTAGTATGGAGCTGTAGTAGGCGGTTTTATATTGGGGACGTGGACTTAGCGAGCTTTAGGCCTTTATTTAAAAAAAGGTTGGCTTGTTTATTTAAACCTGAACGAAGGGCAGGGAAGGTATTTCAGCAAATGGCCTTGAAAATATACAGCCGGAGCTGTGTGGTATTTAGAGAAGGGGGCATGAACTGGATCGTGGGTGTTATTCTATGAAGAAGGGTCGACATGTCTAGGTAAGGGAGAATAGTATTATTAGATGCGTTAAAATTAAATACTGATAATGAAAGGAGTGTTAACACATATACTATTAATATATATAGACTCTTAGTATATCAGAACGAGGAAAGTATTTTGCTTGAGCCTGTATTACGTTAACAAACATAGTTAGATAATTAAAATATTATTAAGAGTTAATTATATTAATTTAAAATCATGTTAATTATGTTGTTAATAAATTCTTATTTCGTTAACAGAATTGAACAAACTACGGGATCGTGGAACCGTATCAACGAGTGCTACAATCTGAAGCTGGTCTGCTCAACATTGAAAGTAACAGGAATTTTTAATAAAATTAAACACACATTTAATTTATTAAAACGGTCTGTTTTAACGGTAGAATTAACCAAGGTGAGTTAAACTCACTCAGTTGTCCCACTTATATTTTATATAAGTCGGGTTTATTGTTGTGTGCTATGTTTTTTAACAAGTGCGAACCCGTGCTTCACACACGGGCTAAAGAAATATTTTTGTAATCATCCTTCATTTGTTGTTATCAAAGCTATCAGTGCATTAGGCAGTGCATTCTATGCATGTAATACACTTGACATAGTGCAACCAAATCTGTTTGTAAGTCGATTATATGGTATAAAGATCTGCAAAAGGAAAGAATACAAGAAAAAATAATAGCTTCACCACTACATCTGTAACACCCCACGTCCATTAATGTCACTCACAAAGGGAATGCATTAACTTCCATGGAGGTTTTAAGTGAATATAGAACAGTAAAATTACAACAAGACAGATATAAAATAGTACTTGGAAATTCAAAAACTTTATTTCATTGTAGCAGAAGTCAAAACATGTTTGATTACATCATAACACCATATTCCATGTCAAGTACAATACCTATCTTGATAAAACAAGTACATAATCCCATTACATGAACAGCCATTAAAAAGAAAGATAACAAGCTGGACTTTACTTCAGCAGTCCAAGCTTTCCAGAAGATAAGCGATCCAACTAGACTCCACTAGAACTTGGCCCAACCTGCGGACCTGAAGGGAGAAAAAGGATGGAAAAGAGGGGGTCAGACATAAAGTCTGGTGAATATGATAATTCTACAATACTATTACCAAAATAACTGGACTAAGGCATAAGCTGGAAAACAAGAAAATGTCTATGAAGAGCAGATTAAGGACATAGACAATCGCTAAAGGCAACGTTATAGGCGCTCCTAAATACTAAAGGATAAACACTATACTGCACCACACCAGTCACCCTAAAGATTCATCCCACTTAGCTTCACTTAGAAACTTTCCCAATGGCTTTACGTACCCCTACCTGACTACATAGGTGCCGCCTGCCCCTATCTCCACTAGGTGTACCCTACTTCCCATTATTCGATCGGCTCCCTAACTCGTAGATACCCGTGCTGGCCCCACAGTGGGGTGTATCACTCCCCTAAAGTGGCAACCTGATACAACGGACATGCACGGCTTATACCTACACGATGCAACAACGTCTTACCTACCAGCCCGGGTCCACACACGCATATGAAACCCATTGGACTTGCGTTGCCACCGCTCCCTGTTTTGGCCTCTTATAGTCAAACCCAGTATGCGTGTCCCGTCCTCGACTTGGGTCGAGCCCACAAAGATACGTTTTGGGATACTGGTTGAAATGGGCCCCCACTATTTACCACAAGCATTCCACCTAAGCTTGTCCCCATTAGTCCATCCCACTTAACCCACTTAGTCATGTTCATTTACATGTGTGTTTGGTTAAGTCTAATCGTATTTCAAATGCCTCTAAAGGCAACCACCAGATTCCTCATGCCACCCAAGGCACCTAATTAACCCCTATGTCCCACCTTACATGATTATCTGGTTAAGTATTTCTTAGTTCATTAAGGCCATAACCTCATAAAGACCTCTCACATTAGACTGGCATTTATGGCAGCTGGATTTGCCGGACGGGTCCGGGCAGTCTTACACCATAAAAGAGTCTAACCTCGTGTCTTTACAACTGTTATGCTTTAGTTTGGGCCTAGGACCTCTCACATTGGGCCGACATTTGTGACTACTGGATTTGCCGGGCGGGTCCGGGCAGGTTTACATCACAAACGGGTCCAACCTCGTGTCCTAAGCATTGATTATTAATAATAATCCACTTTCCCCCAATTTTAATAATTCCCTACTTGAATTATTAATTACTTCCAATTTTTAACAATGTCCATAATTGACTCAATTATGGACATCCATTCATGGTATGCAAAATCTTACAAAATTGCACCCAATTTATTAATTCCTAATATTACCCCTACCCCACGTTTGAACGTTTATTCGCAAAATATATGTTAGACTCGAATAGCCTAACTCATAGCATAAAAGAGATTATCATAATAACAACATGTATATGTGACCAAATGAATCATAATAAGGGGTGAAACTTGCATATGTCCAACTTGCATAGATTATACATGTCATGGACCTAAAGGTGTCAACTTGTTCAAAATTCACCTAATATAATCTCAATCAATTTTCATAAACTTACATATGAACATGTGTGAATCAACATCATCTAATTTTTTTACAACATGGTTTTATATGGGTACACCTAACTCAATAGGCAAATTCCCATAATCAAGTTTTATTCAATTATAGTTTCAAGTTTATGGGTACACCTAACCTAATAGGCAAATTCCCATAAACAAGATCCATTTAAATTAAAAAAAACATAACTTTAAGCATGTTCCAACAACATCATGATTTTACAACATAATATAGCATGATTTATAACATAGCATAGTATGATAGTATAACATAGCATGACATGATTCTCAACATAGCACGACATAGCATAAGAGAATTTACAACATAGCATGACATAGCATATATAATTTACATCATACGACAACATAATAACATAATAAGAGATCCACAATATATAGAATTTACAATTACAAATCACATCACTTTCTTGTGATCCATTCATAACTGAGTCAAATTAGTTTGTAATAGTCTTGTGAGAATCATTATACTCACCAACAAAAGAAAAGAATTAGAGAAAGAGAGATCTTTTGATTTGATTTGTGTAGATTTAGTTGTAGATGATTAGGCTTCCTCTTCTTAGTTTGTGACGGCTATGCTGAACTCCATGGCAGCAGCATGACGGTAGCTTCTCTAATTTTACAAGTGATTTAGGTCTAGGGTCTACCCACTTATTTATAGATTTTAGAATTCATTTAGGCCATTAGATTTAACCTAGAAATAACCGCAGCCGTTCAGACAAGATGGGGTTTATCTTGTTGACTCAGCAATGAGTCAGAAGTGACTCAGCAAACACTCAGCATATTAATAAACTTCTATTCATGTCATAAATATATATATATTTTCTACAATGTACATATTAGATACATCCCCCTTTACTTATTATTGTTTTTATATACATATTAGATACATCCCCTCTCTCACACACTTATTAATATTTTTATATTCATATTAGATACATCCCCTCTCTTACACACTTATTAATATTTTTATATTCATATTAGATACATCCCCTCTCTTACACACTTATTAATATTTTTATATTCATATTAGATACATCCCCTCTCTTACACACTTATTAATATTTTTATATTCATATTAGATACATCCCCTCTCTTACACAATTATTAATATTTTAGCAACTTTAGTGTTAATAGAAAATTCGGGGTGTTACATTCTCCCCTCCTTTTAGGATTTCGTCCCCGAAATCTTCAAGTCTGGAAGAATGTATATCCTACCATCCAAACGTCCATCTACTCATCCATCATACACAGGCATCCATTGTCCTTACAGACTTCTAATGCTTTCATGTTTAAATGCACAGTGTGTGTATATGTCCGTATCTAATGCAAAATCAGGCGGTCCACTGATTCAGTTGACCTCCTTAATGCAACTATGATCGTGCCATGCATCCATTATGTATGCAAAAGATTCTTAATGCTACATAATACTTCTATATGCGTGCACAACCATCATCTGAATGCAGCATCCACATGATAATACAACCATCGTTCATCCATTTTACTAAATACATCCATATATATGCAATATGCAATATGTAGTGACTGAGCCGATCTAGTGCCTAAAGTGTGTGTATATATGCATCCACGAGCAACCACTAGCAAACACCAGCATCCATTTTGCATCCATCATACATAACATGTCTCAAACACATGTTTCAACCATAGGATTATCCTAACTAAAGGTCAAAGATACTAATGAGAGGACATACTAAAGATAAGATAAGATAAGCTAAGCGATAAAGGAGAAATTAAAAGACATACCCTCAAAAAGAAAAGGGTACAACGAACGCATCTTCTCTTCTGTCTCCCAAGTTGCGTTGCTTTCATCATCTCCCCATTGCACTTTAACCAGTCTGACCTCTCGATTCCTCAACTTTTTGATCTCCGACCCAAGAATGCATGTAGGAGCTCGTCTAATTGTTGCATCACGCTCTATTTCCACCTCTTTAAGCAAGCTCGGCTCTACCACCTCCGCGGTCTTGTGCAAACACTTCCTCAAATGTGATACATGGAATACGTCGTGTACTCCACTAAGTTTCTCAGGCAACTCCACCCTATATGCCATCTTCCCAATCCTGTCTTTTACAGGAAACGTCCCTACAAACCTTGGTGCTAATTTCCCCACGGACCCAAAGCGAACAACATTCTGTAACGGAGATACTTTGATAAAAACCATGTCCCCAATGTCAAACTCAAGATCTGTCCTCCTCTTATCAGCATAAGATTTTTGCCTATCTTGTGCTGCTTTCATCCTCCTTCGAATCAACTCAATCTTCTCCGAGGTTTCCCTAACCATATCGGGCCCAAGTAGGATTTTATCGGTAGATTCCCACCAACATGTAGGCGAACGGCAAGGCCTTCCATAAAGAGCTTCGAAAGGTGCCATGCCAATACTAGACTGAAAGCTATTATTATATGCGAATTCTACTAACGGAAGGTGCTCTTCCCATGTACCCCCAAAGTCTAGGATACAAAGCCTTAAAAGATCCTCTAGAATGCGATTCACCCTCTCGGTCTGGCCGTCTGTCTGAGGATGATATGCGGTGTTCAAACATAGCTGAGTCCCTACCGCCTCTTGTAAACTCTTCCAAAATTCGCTAGTAAAGATGGGGTCACGGTCGCTTACTATACTAGAAGGAATACCGTGCAAACGAACTATCTCCTTAATGTATACAGAAGCCAACCACGGAGCAGTCCTCTTACTTTTCACGGGAATAAAATGGGCGCTTTTAGTAAGTCTATCTACTATAACCCAAATCCCCGTGTTACCCTTCCTTGATCTTGGTAATCCATCCACAAAATCCATTGAGATGCTTTCCCATTTCCATAGTGGAACTTCTAATGGGTGAAGCAACCCACCGGGTTTCTTTTGTTCTGCTTTAACTCGTTGGCACACCAAGCATCTAGCGACGTACTCGGCCACATCCTTTTTCATACCGGCCCAAAAGAAAACCCGCTTCATATCTTTGTACATCTTATCCCCGCCGGGATGAATGGTCATTTTTGAGCGATGAGCATCATCAAGAATGGCCTTCCTTAAGTCTTCGTCTTGTGGTACACAAAGTCTATTATCCCTTCGTAACCAACCCTTATCGTCTAGGGTATACCTACGAAGATGGCTTGACGACTCCCCCCCTTTGAGCTTTTCTACTATCTCAACCAACTGTGGGTCGTCTCGCTGTGCCTCACCAACCCGTCCTAGAAGTGTAGGTCTAACCTCCAAGGATGCTAACAGACCGGGTACTAAGTCAACGGAGGGTCTAAAGTCAAACATAGAGATGAATTCTAAGCTTTGTCGTTCAACAAACAACGGACTCAAGGACAACCTTTTCCTACTTAAGGCGTCTGCCACCACGTTACCCTTGCCCGAGGTATATGCTATTTCAAAATCGTAGGAGGCTAAGAATTCCATCCACCGTTGCTGCCTTAAATTCAAATCCTTCTGAGAGAATAAGTATTTTAATGATTTGTGGTCAGTGAACAGTTCGAATTTCTCACCAAGAAGATAGTGACGCCAAGACTTAAGCGCGAAAACAATTGCGGCTAGCTCTAAGTCATGCGTGGGGTAATTCTTTTCATGATCCCTCAACTGCCTTCCACCATAGGCTATTACTCTTCCCTCTTGCATGAGGACCGCGCCAAGTCCCGTCCCACAAGCATCAGTATAGATGGTAAACGGTTTATTCCCGTCTGGCAGCACTAAGACTGGGGCTGAAGTTAAGGCTCTCTTTAAACGTTGGAACGCATCATCGCAATCTTTGTCCCACGTAAAAACCAGGTTCTTCTTCGTTAACCATGTTAATGGAGCTGATATTTTTGCGAAGTCTTTGATAAACTTCCTATAATAGCCAGCCAACCCCAAGAAACTTCTTACTTCGGTTGCATTTTTAGGGACCTTCCAATCTTGGATGGCCACCACCTTTGCGGGATCCACTGCTATCCCTTCTTTGGAAACCACGTGCCCTAAGAACCGTACTTCCTTCCTCCAGAAGTGACACTTAGAAAATTTTGCCTTAAGGTTATGCGCTCGAAGGGTTTCCAACACTTCCCTAAGATGTAGGGAGTGCTCTTCTTTATTCTTAGAAAAGACTAAGATGTCATCCACAAAGACTACCACGAATTTGTTAAGGTATTCCCTAAACACCCTACTCATCAAATCAACAAAATATGCAGGGGCGTTTGTCAAACCAAAGGGCATCACTAGCCATTCATAGAATCCGTCAGGAGTCCTAAAAGCAGTCTTATCTATACTATCCTCAGCCACTCTCAGTTGATGAAAGCCAGTGGCTAAGTCCAACTGCGAAAACACTGAGGCGCCAACTAACTGATCAAAGAGATCGTCAATCCTCGGCAGTGGGTGTCGGTTCTTTTTAGTAAGCTTGTTTAGTTCTCTATAGTCCATACAAAGTCTAAGAGACCCATCCGCCTTTGTGGCAAAAACTACTGGAGCACCCCACTTCGATATACTACGTCTTATGAACCCCTTCTCAAGCAACTCCTTTACTTGCTTATTGAGTTCCCTCCTTTCACGAGGAGCCATGTGGCGCACTGGCAAATATACGGGTTTAGCATTATCCACAAGATAAATTCGAAAGTCTATCTCCCGCTTTGGAGGTAAGCCCTTCACCTCCTCAAACACATCCAGATATTCCCGGACCACTTCTACCGATCGCAGGTTCTCTACAGACGCGTCAAGCGATTCAAGATAACTTAGCATAACGGAATTTATGGGATTACAAAAGATGTCGAGAGCATTACCAAGGCGAGTCACAAGCCTAACTACTCTCCTTTCACAATCAAGGATGGCCCTATTTCTAGACAACCAATCCATTCCTAAAATTAGCCCATAGCCCGTGAAGCCCAATACATAAGCATCACATCTAAATTCAACGCTAAGTATAGAGATTTTCAAATCCAAACATATCATGGTCAAATGAGCCGAACCCCCAATTGGATTTGAAACGACCAAGGGATCCTCTACTAAACTGGTGTTCAAGTGCAGTGATTCAACTAATGATGCAGAGATAAACGAATGAGATGCGCCAGAATCGAATAAGGTACGGACAGGATGATCAAACAGAAAAACTAAGCTTTCAACAGAAATTGTTCTACCTCTTTCTTGCAGCGGTGGGGCCGCAATAGCCTGAACTTGCCCCCTTGCCTGCCCTGGTGCCATAAGAGCCTGCACCTGTCCTCCCGAGGTAGACCCTGCCCTCTGCCCCTTCTTTGGACAGTCCTTCACTAAATGTCCCGCATCTCCACAATGAAAACAACCAGTCTTCTTTTTCTTTCTACAATCTTTGCTGAGATGGCCAGGCGTCCCACAATTGAAGCATTTCTTCTTCCCTTTGCCATTATTGTTTTTACCACCCTTCTTATTTTGCTGTTGGGGTTTCTTCTGATCCCCTTTCTTTTCAACTGCCTTATCCTCATGCATAAGTGCCATTTCTACTAGCTTTTCAAAGGTGGCTCCCATAGGGATGTGGGTCATAGCCAACCCTTGCAACGGTTCATTCAAGCCTCTAACGAACCTCAAAGCTTTCTTCTCTGGCGTGTTCACCAACTCTAAGCCAAACCTTGCTAACTGATTAAATTTATTGACATATTCCTTTACTGATGAGCTCCCTTGCTTTAGTGCCAGGAATTTTTCCATATTTAAGTTCTCCTCTGCCCTTGAAAGAAACTTTGCCTCAAACCTTCGTCTGAAATCCGCCCATGAATCAACTGGACGTTCCCCGTTAGTGACCTCCCACCAAAACGAGGCCTCTCCCTTCATTAACCAAGCAGCTAAACGGACTTTCCTCCCATCTTCCACTTCAAAGATATCCAACAATTCCTCAGTCTCCTTAAGCCAATCTCTGGCCTCCACAAACGTCTCAGTCCCTTGAAAAGTTTTTCCTCCCATAGCCTTGAATTCCTTGCACGTCTTTGCAAAAGTGTCAACACGAGGAGGAGGAGGAGGAGGAGGAGGAATGGGTGCAACTAGGGGTGGAGGAGTATCCGCTGGGCCTGCAGTGGTGGCCCTAGCCTCCAAGTATCTCCTAAACCACCCTGGAATCGTCACACCTTCTAGGAGATTAAGATCTTCAGCCATGCTGAAACGAAAAAAGGAAAGATTCAAAATGGAGAATTCGAAAGATAAAGATAAGGATGTGGCTATTTGGGATTATGTTTTTCATAAAAACTCTCTTTAAATAACATGTTTTTTTTTTTTTTGAAAGCACTTCTTCCAAAAATACTTTAGAAAAAAAATATATTTTTTTTTAAAAAAAAATTTATCTGTTCTGGTAACCTTATGCTCTGATACCACGTGTAACACCCCACGTCCATTAATGTCACTCACAAAGGGAATGCATTAACTTCCATGGAGGTTTTAAGTGAATATAGAACAGTAAAATTACAACAAGACAGATATAAAATAGTACTTGGAAATTCAAAAACTTTATTTCATTGTAGCAGAAGTCAAAACATGTTTGATTACATCATAACACCATATTCCATGTCAAGTACAATACCTATCTTGATAAAACAAGTACATAATCCCATTACATGAATAGCCATTAAAAAGAAAGATAACAAGCTGGACTTTACTTCAGCAGTCCAAGCTTTCCAGAAGATAAGCGATCCAACTAGACTCCACTAGAACTTGGCCCAACCTGCGGACCTGAAGGGAGAAAAAGGATGGAAAAGAGGGGGTCAGACATAAAGTCTGGTGAATATGATAATTCTACAATACTATTACCAAAAATAACTGGACTAAGGCATAAGCTGGAAAACAAGAAAATGTCTATGAAGAGCAGATTAAGGACATAGACAATCGCTAAAGGCAACGTTATAGGCGCTCCTAAATACTAAAGGATAAACACTATACTGCACCACACCAGTCACCCTAAAGATTCATCCCACTTAGCTTCACTTAGAAACTTTCCCAATGGCTTTACGTACCCCTAGCTGACTACATAGGTGCCGCCTGCCCCTATCTCCACTAGGTGTACCCTACTTCCCATTATTCGATCGGCTCCCTAACTCGTAGATACCCGTGCTGGCCCCACAGTGGGGTGTATCACTCCCCTAAAGTGGCAACCTGATACAACGGACATGCACGGCTTATACCTACACGATGCAACAACGTCTTACCTACCAGCCCGGGTCCACACATGCATATGAAACCCGTTGGACTTGCGTTGCCACCGCTCCCTGTTTTGGCCTCTTATAGTCAAACCCAGTATGCGTGTCCCGTCCTCGACTTGGGTCGAGCCCACAAAGATACGTTTTGGGATACTGGTTGAAATGGGCCCCCACTATTTACCACAAGCATTCCACCTAAGCTTGTCCCCATTAGTCCATCCCACTTAACCCACTTAGTCATGTTCATTTACATGTGTGTTTGGTTAAGTCTAATCGTATTTCAAATGCCTCTAAAGGCAACCACCAGATTCCTCATGCCACCCAAGGCACCTACTTAACCCCCATGTCCCACCTTACATGATTATCTGGTTAAGTATTTCTTAGTTCATTAAGGCCATAACCTCATAAAGACCTCTCACATTAGACTGGCATTTATGGCAGCTGGATTTGCCGGGCGGGTCCGGGCAGTCTTACACCATAAAAGAGTCTAACCTCGTGTCTTTACAACTGTTATGCTTTAGTTTGGGCCTAGGACCTCTCACATTGGGCCGACATTTGTGACTACTGGATTTGCCGGGCGGGTCCGGGCAGGTTTACATCACAAACGGGTCCAACCTCGTGTCCTAAGCATTGATTATTAATAATAATCCACTTTCCCCCAATTTTTATAATTCCCTACTTGAATTATTAATTACTTCCAATTTTTAACAATGTCCATAATTGACTCAATTATGGACATCCATTCATGGTATGCAAAATCTTACAAAATTGCACCCAATTTATTAATTCCTAATATTACCCCTACCCCACGTTTGAACGTTTATTCGCAAAATATATGTTAGACTCGAATAGCCTAACTCATAGCATAAAAGAGATTATCATAATAACAACATGTATATGTGACCAAATGAATCATAATAAGGGGTGAAACTTGCATATGTCCAACTTGCATAGATTATACATGTCATGGACCTAAAGGTGTCAACTTGTTCAAAATTCACCTAATATAATCTCAATCAATTTTCATAAACTTACATATGAACATGTGTGAATCAACATCATCTAATTTTTTTACAACATGGTTTTATATGGGTACACCTAACTCAATAGGCAAATTCCCATAATCAAGTTTTATTCAATTATAGTTTCAAGTTTATGGGTACACCTAACCTAATAGGCAAATTCCCATAAACAAGATCCATTTAAATTAAAAAAACATAACTTTAAGCATGTTCCAACAACATCATGATTTTACAACATAATATAGCATGATTTATAACATGGCATAGTATGATAGTATAACATAGCATGACATGATTCTCAACATAGCACGACATAGCATAAGAGAATTTACAACATAGCATGACATAGCATATATAATTTACATCATACGACAACATAATAACATAATAAGAGATCCACAATATATAGAATTTACAATTACAAATCACATCACTTTCTTGTGATCCATTCATAACTGAGTCAAATTAGTTTGTAATAGTCTTGTGAGAATCATTATACTCACCAACAAAAGAAAAGAATTAGAGAAAGAGAGATCTTTTGATTTGATTTGTGTAGATTTAGTTGTAGATGATTAGGCTTCCTCTTCTTAGTTTGTGACGGGTATGCTGAACTCCATGGCAGCAGCATGACGGTAGCTTCTCTAATTTTACAAGTGATTTAGGTCTAGGGTCTACCCACTTATTTATAGATTTTAGAATTCATTTAGGCCATTAGATTTAACCTAGAAATAACCGCAGCCGTTCAGACAAGATGGGGTTTATCTTGTTGACTCAGCAATGAGTCAGAAGTGACTCAGCAAACACTCAGCATATTAATAAACTTCTATTCATGTCATAAATATATATATATTTTCTACAACGTACATATTAGATACATCCCCCTTTACTTATTATTGTTTTTATATACATATTAGATACATCCCCTCTCTCACACACTTATTAATATTTTTATATTCATATTAGATACATCCCCTCTCTTACACACTTATTAATATTTTTATATTCATATTAGATACATCCCCTCTCTTACACACTTATTAATATTTTTATATTCATATTAGATACATCCCCTCTCTTACACACTTATTAATATTTTTATATTCATATTAGATACATCCCCTCTCTTACACACTTATTAATATTTTAGCAACTTTAGTGTTAATAGAAAATTCGGGGTGTTACAACATCCCTAAAGATAAATAATAAAAAAATTGGTTTAGAGGACAGTATATAATAAATCGACATATGAATAATATAAGGCTAATTAACAACAATTCATAAATCAACAAAAATGATTTTTAAACTTCAAATCTTAGGAATCAGACATCTTACCGAAAAATTAATTAAATTCATCCTTAAAACAATCATTTAAACTCGTCGGGCTAATAAATTAATAAGATGAATGATTACCTCCTATTAATATTGATGAAATACCAGGCATGTGATTCTGAGCCGACGAACTGATAATCCACTATTGTCTATTTTTATGTATTTTTTTTTTGGGAATATATGTCATATTTATAAATTATATAAACACCTCAATTCACCTTCCAATTAAATGCGAAGTTCATTGTTTTTATGCTTACGCCCGTAAAAAATATCAAAATCCACACACACACACACATGTACGTGTATGCGTATATACATACATACATATATATATGTATGTATGTATGTATGTATGTATATGTATGTATGTATGTGTGTATGTATGTATGTAAGCGGCTATTAAGACATAAAATTAAACATAATTTGAAAACCACAACATCTAAGCCATTAGATCAGTTTGCCATTAAGCGAGGGGAAGAAATGAAGGGACAATCTAATGTTGGAGATTCATTATGTCACAATCTGTGTATATTTTTTAAGTTTAAATAGACTTTATATGTGTTATATTGATGATCAAATGTAAAATTATCTTCCCAAAATTCTAATCGACATCTAAGACACATTTTTCTCAAGAATAACTATAATTAGATATGTTGTTCGTTCGATACTTGGAATATTATAGTATTATAGAATGTATAAATCGATTATAAAACAATAGATGCCTTTTAAAGCATTTTTAAGTTCTCTTAATGAATTAGTCATCAATATAACTCCGTCTAAGAGTATGAACAATGACAGATGACAGAAATTCATCAAAACAAAAGTAGGAAATAGTATTTCAGTTTGCTGTTTAATTATCACCATGATTTTGTCTGCTTGGAATTTGATATCCACCATTTATGGATTTCGTTGCTATTTACTCCCACTTTGCACCTAGCATTTGATGAAAGATATATGTATGGACATTATATCTTTCCTAATTATAATTGATGTAGTTAGTGAATAATTAAGATTAATAAATAACACTATGAGTGATATAAGACTTAATCGTCTAAAATCTGAAATATAAGAACGATGAATTTTTAAGTATAGAAAAATTAGCATAATTTAAAGGTGGTGCATATTTAAATGGAAGGTACCCATGATCATAAATGATAAAAATAATGAAATATACATAACTGATGTATGTGACAGCTAAGAGATAACGCGTCATAGCCATCAACATAAGGTAAAAAATTGAGCAATGTAATTAACATTGGTGACACTTCCAAACAGCTTCTCTAAATGTTATGTGGCATAGCATCTTACATGTATCAGTCTTAACATAGATTGTTATTAGAAGAAAACGTAAATTTCTATTATCAAAATAAAAAGTTAACTGAGAAACTGTAATATATATATATAACTACAATTTTATTCATTCATTAGGTACTATCTAGGGGTGAGCATTATTCGATTAAACCAAATAAACCAACCAAACCAATTTATTTTGGTCAGTTTGGTTCGGTTTTGAAATTAAATCGGTTTGTAATCGGCCCGAAAAAATATTAAGTTCGGTTACCGGTTTAACCAAACTAACCAAATTTTTGCTATATTTTCAAAATTATTGGTACTATAGTAAATATTTTAAGTTAGTTTAGTTATTTAAGTATATATTATTCATCACCTATGTGTCAAAATTAATATTAAAAAGCATAAAAATCAAAAGTAATAATACTGTAATCATATATTTATAATTTGTTTCAAATTACAGTGAATATTTCAAACACAAAGTGTAAAACATTTTTAGTTCGGTTTAATCAGATAACCAACCGAACCAACCAAACTTAATTTGGATGGTTTGGTTTGGTTTTCATTATTATTGGTTTTAGTTTGGTTTGACAAATTTATCATCGGATAAACCAAACCAACCAAATGCTCACCCCTAGTACTATCTATACCGAATATAGTGCTACATAGAATATTAATGTCAGATCAAAACGCTGGACAAAAAAATTAAAGTAAGAGTCTATACAAATAATCCAACTGCAATGATACAGCATAATGTTTTAGCATCCATACACGTTTCACAATCCAGAAGCTAACAATATAAGCACTAACTCAGAAGGCGGGTATCATGCAAAGCCTGATCAACGAAAATTCTAACATATGTTGCACCTGAGTCTTGATCCGATCTTCATGTTTTTGGATTTGCACCTGTTGGCTATAACACATATTTTATAGTAGTATGAAATTTTCAACGAAATTAAAGTGTAAAAATAAATAAAAGTGGAAATAAGGATCCTCTTAATTTCAATTTTGATACATGAATAACTTTTCTTAAAAACAAATTTTAAACTACACTATCAAAATTATTTCCAATAGATCTTCTTTTTCGAAAATCAAAATCTTTATGTATGCACAGGTTTTTATGATAAAATTATTTTTATTTTTTAATTTTCTTTTTCTATCAATGGTGAAAATATTTGCATACATCATTGTAATATTTGCAGTATGTGAACTCAAAAAAATACTGCTCAATTGTTATTGAAACTTAAAAAGAGAGCATATTACCAAAATTTCCTAAGTAAATTATTAAATTATATCTAATAAGCATGTATAAAACATAGGTTGTGCATGTGTTTTACTGGATTTTGAACATTGTGAAATGAAGAAATGTGTTTTTCCACTGTTAATGTACGTCTCTACACTCGAAATGCATATTGCCTCATCTCAGGTTATATCCTCAATTTATACCAAGAAAAAAAATGATCTATTAGAACAGTAATAGAAATGCTTATACGTGCACACTATCTCAGTTTGGAGTGACCAAAGCTTAGATATGTGTACTACTTCAATTGCGTTTCGCACCAAATTTGCTTGCTTAGTAAATGGAATTCTACCAATAGCTTGCCCATAAACAACACAAATTTCTTTTAGGATTTGCAGACAATAGGAAAAAAAGATTTGTTTTAATAAGGAAAATATTTCACCATGTTAAATACTATTTGAGTATATTGGACTGTCTAATCAAAAACATCATAAATAGAACTTTCCAAACTTTAATGAAGGGAGAGGCATAATTTTGAATCTAAGCAAAACAACTTATGCTCCTAAATTTGACCTTCGGAAGTTAAAAGGAAAGACCTTGACAATGCCAAAATCAACATGATTTAAAAACAAATTAATATACAACAAAGAAGTACCTTTATAGATGGAATATACAGGACAGTAATACATTTTCTTTTCATGGGTTGTGGTTCAAAAAATGATTATACAAAGTATGAGTTCCGAAAGACAACTTTAAAACAATTATATATGCATGGCTCATCAAGAGTTAAATTATATTATATCTGTTGCATCCAAAAGTGAAGATAAAAGTAAACCATGCCAAGCCAACTGGCAACAATAAGTTTACAACATAAGTCGGTGGATTGAAACAAAGTTAGTTTTTTATATATCTTAAATTTTTAGTAGGATCAAAAGCTTATTATAATGCATCTATCGAGCAACATAGGAGAATTAGCAGCAGTAAACCCTATTTTGGAAGGGCTTGTTTTTTCTGTACCTCCAACAAAAACTCCCTTAATTTTGTTATAAGATGCAAATATAATGCAAAGAATTCAATTCAAAATGATCTAAATTGATTTACAAAGGGATCTGCTAATGGATTGAAATATACTTCACACATTATGCAGTCAAGTATATAATACTGTAAAACGTTGAAGTTAAGCTTATACTAAAGTTTATTTCTAACTTGAATGAGGAAGCTTTTCTGTAGTAAAGTCTACACCATCGCTTAAAACAAATAACATGTTTTTCCTAGCCAGAATAACAATAACAAATCACACTTTTATTCAAGTATTTTGTTTTGAAAATTATGCACAAAAGTGGCTATGATCACGTACCTAGTCAGCATTTAAACAAATCTAATGAGGTGAATTTAGGGACTATAAGAAAACAAAATTCAAAATTGAGTACTAGAGGACTTTGGCTCGCTTTATCGACAATAATTCTTTATAGTCCTGTATTGTAGGGGAGATAACACTAAAGAATTCAAATATGGAAAAGTCTAATTTTTAGAGTTTTCAAAAGATAAATGAATGTTAGAGAGATGAGTATGTAAATGAATTTAGATTCAACATTTTTTGAAATTTTTAACAAAGAACAGATGATAAAATAACCTAGACTTTTGAACATCCATCTATGCATATGGTAACCACTTCTAGTTCTTCAAGTTTTAGAGCTTTTAAAAGAATATTACTATCACTATCCAAGTCAAATGTGTTATCCTATAAATCAGTTCTCCATTGATTTTAATATTTAAAATTACAAAAAATATTCGAAGCATGTATAATACAATTAAGACAGCTTAGTAAATGAAAAGTAGCTAATTGCTTGAGGACCGTATGTGAAATGCATTGATCAATTTGTACTACAAGTGCCAGCATAGAAATGTCCAATGTAATGAAGAATTATCCATGCTAAACTCGATAACGTCATGCTGCAGGTGTTTTGCTATGACGTTTACATGGTGTTTTGATATACTTAATATCTTATAAATTGATACTTGATTTTTTGGAGGGTCGTATTGTAAACAACCCATGTTAGTGTATAACGGTGCAAGGTAAATTGGGTTTGTAGGGTTAACATTTACAACATTTTCATAGAATAACTCAAATGAAGAAAACACAAGATTAAAATTCACGTAGATAATGGTTGGAAGCTTATTTTGATGATTTGACAATTTTCTTCTTAACTTTGACTATACCAGCACTCCATGCACATAAAAAATTATATCATTCTTACATTTTCTATCATAAATTTAGTTTTGATTTTTTTTTAAACATATCAGTGTTAATCAATAATTATAGCACAAGCAAATGGGAAAACTATACCATTAAACATGGAGTTTTAAAAAATTAAACACAACAATCAGGTCAAGCTTAAATGAGAAGGGTTTCATTAAACTAACCCGACTACCAAGGCGTATAGATAGTAACCAACGTAAAGATCCAGTGAAAATATTTTGCCGATGACCTGAAAGTAAACCAATTTTTATCAATGCAAAAAGTATATGAAATTGTTTGTTCAATCCACAAATTTTAAGATATTAAATCAAGTCTTCAAGAGCCAATCCATAATTATCATACAAAAATTAAACTTGGTTCTGAACAGGATGAGGATAAAAGATAATAGAGACATGAGGATGGTTATGGCATCCATGAACAAAGATCTGGATTGGTTTTGGTTTAGCTAAAAGGAAAAGAATTTTAGCTCAACATTTTCTGCAAAACTACCCTAGTTGTTTGCAAGCTGGCTAAAGCTAACATTTTGGATGCATAAATTGTAATCAAGAGGATGTTTTAATATAAGCAGAGGTCAGGCAAAGGTGTGAGATTCTGGACATATGATAATAAAAACAATAACTTTGAATTGTCTATGTACTTATTAATGTGCTGTAAAAAAATTCAAATAGTGTACCTCCATGATAAAAGGCCACATCGAAGCCTTCGCTATGGCATACAAAAATAAAAACAATTGCAACGTGCTATACTGTGACTGCTTGTTTATTCAGACACAATTATGACCATGCAGAAGGAACAAACAATAATGAGAGTTTATTTAACTAAAGTGAAATAAACTACACATTTAGATGGCACAATAAGCTTCTTCTAGCACAAAATATACTCCCTTCCTATATTGAAAAAGATCGACCAAGCATTTGTTTGAACATTAATAGTTTGGTTAAATCATCATTTTAAAATAGTAAATAATTCTTTTTACTATTATTTGACAGCAAAAGTAATATGGTACAACTATAAATATTTGATGTGAAAATCAAAATCTTAGATCGACCAACCTCTTTTAATAATTAATTTTTGGAAATATTCATGTTTTCATTATTGAGAAAATTAAAGGGATTAACTGTAAAAAGCATATAAATTAAAAAAGAAACACGTACCTCTTTAATCGCAATGCACAAAGTACATGATTAACAGTTTGATGATGCTTAGAAGCAGGCCTGTAACATATGAATTGATGAATACATTAAATATTGTGCAGTAGCACAATAACTTTTATGAAAAGTGAAGGTCGAAATTTTGTAGAGTATCATCAGCAACATGAATCATCCGTATAACTTATCACTTGGTATCCCTTTGGGTTTCCAATAGATAAAATACCACAGTATTCTCTATAGCATGAAAAAATGGATAACTGCATGCAAATTACCCTAGAGATTCCAGTGAAATTAGCCTATGACAATAGTCGTCCGACAACAGAGATGTAAAGTACCACGAATAATATATCTATAGACAGGTAGATCAATCTTATACAACTCTAAAACTAAATGAACTAATGAGCACCGCAAGAAAATACTTGTTTCTGCAATTTAACATCCTACACCTTGTATACCAAATCTTAATACTTCAATAGATCGTTTCTATTAAAATACACTACTAAAAAAAAGAATTTAATGTAGATTGCATGGCCATTTGTTTGTTTTCAATATTGAGTTACTCAACAAAGATTCGTCTTTCAACTAATTTACTTTATTCATTTTTCAGTTACAAACATGAATAGCCTTGAAATTCAATTTGTAAGTGGAAAGTTCCGTCTTACATCTAAAATATGAATCTGTACATAATAGCATTTAAATATAAAAAGGGAAAAATAATCCTTTTTATGTAGCTTTAAAATCATAAGAACTGGAAAGCACGAATGAAACATATAAACTTCATTTGTGACGAATGAGAGTTAGTTTTGTAGGACTAATACGAATGAGAGTTAGTTTTGTAGGACTAATATAACTCTAAAACCATATAAGCTTCATTCATGAATTCCCAAATAACTTAGAGAGTAGACTATGCATATTTAAGTGGTCTAATAAATTTATTCAAAAAATAAGTAGTTTAGAAACATTTAAGAAGATCATATAAACGGTGTCCTAAATATAAATAAAAAGCACAAATGAAGCTTATAAATTATTAGCCATTTTTTTCATTTGTTTTAACAAAAAAAAAATCATACAGAAATATATGGAAAAATGATACATGCACTTTATAGTTGGCTTAAACTTGATTAAATGAGCAACCTTAATGACCTGGCTACCTTTTTTGATCTAATATTATTTCGTAATACTGAAGAAAATGAATGATTATCTCATTTAATGTATTTGTAAAACAAAATACTCTCCTTTCCAAAACACGCTTGTTAGTGCTCACATGTAGCATGTCCTTTGCATATAAAAGGTAAACTATAGATAACCTTGCATGAATGGTGTTAATAATCAAATCAGCATAATTTTATGCTAAAAAAGATAGAATGGAGAAGAGGGAAAGATGGCATAGGAAATTACTTGGTGGCAGAAGTGGAAGTGCATTGAAGCAATCCCCTGAAGCATACGACCGTAGATTGGAAAAGTGGCACCGCTATTAACTATTAATTGTTAAGACATTATATTAATGGTCCATAGCTCTCTTTACCGCTATGCTAGTGATTGTACATTAATGCATATCAAAATATGTGAGGAATGATTTTTAAGGAAACACAACGTACATGATAAACATAAACAATTGTGAGATATACAATAGAATAAATAATGAACAACTTATGGAATATGAAAATGTAATTTGTTAAATTATGTATTATGTCCTTTTGGAAGCATAAGTATGCACCAATAACTTTAAAAGTCAATGATTTGTAGGTAAAACAAAGAAGCACATCACTAACAACTACATAAGCTTAGAGAATATCAACTTACTTATGATTTAGGATGGGGAAAAAATCAACATCAAGTAGTTTTGAAGTAAATGTAAAACAAAAAGTTGGACTAAACACAGTATAATATTGACTGCATAATTTTAGCCCAAAATACACTGAATTTCATACTTTAATGGAAGGTGACCGACCCAAATCAAAGGCGCTCCCCAATTCACTTCGAGCTATATTAAGTCATGCATCATGCTGTTCTTGGCTGAGACATCTCCAAAATTTATATACAAATTTAACAATTTATAACATACATATATACACACACGCATGCACTATACACACACATGAATTAAGTTCCACTCTTAGCAAGCATATATAGGAAAAATATATTTGAAAATTTTAAAGTGAAAGTTAAAGGATAAAACAACTTTAATGCACACAATAGCATTGGGAGATTGTTTGTTATAAAAATTTACTAACTAAACAAATCACAAATTGCTCAAATGATTCTAACTGAATGTGATTATCATCTACATAGTTTAGAATAATCTTATGTTTACCAACGATCACATGCAAAAGTTGTGTAAACTCTACAATACCAAGACAGGTTGTACCTTCCATATATGTTAATCAAAATGTCTCTCTATTCATTTTTTATACATCTAATTAAACATGTTATCTTATTGTAATTTAATGAGTTAATGTTGTCTTTGAAGTATAGGAAAAAAATTCCAAGTCGTTGTAAATTACCAAACCAAATTTGTAAAACCAACTTTGAAAAACATACAGAAGTTGACAACAACTTATTATTAAAAATATAGTGTCAATAGCCAAATGCAAAATGAATAACAATCAGACCAAACGGTATTATGAATAGAAACATGAATAACAATCAGACCTGAATTACGAATATCTGGTCAATAGCTAGTAGCAGCCTCTGTACCCAATGTAGGTAGCCAAAAGCAACATGGATAACGGTCCTATAACACCAAGACAGGTCATACGTTTCATATATGTTAATCAGTTTTTCAACCTATTAGTTTTAACTACATTAAACTAAACAGGTTATCTACATGTGTTTGATGAGTAAATATTATCAATCAAGCACTGGATAAAAATTTTGGTGTCGTTGTTAATAAACAAACCAAATCTGCAAAACCAGGTTTGAAAAACATACAGAGGTTGACAACAACTTATTATCAAAAACATGTTGTCAATAGCCGGAAGGAAAAATGATAACAGTCAGAGAAAACGGTATTGTGAATAGCAATATCAGATCGAAATTACAAATAACTGGTCGATACCCGATAGCAGCCTATATTCCCAATGTCAATAGCCAGAAGCAACATAAGTAACCGTTAGACTAAGCGAAGTTGAAATAAGAATAAGGCTAGAAAAATTACCATTTGTTTCTGATTTCAGCCAGATTTGCAACTAATATAACACTGGCTATAATTTTTCCGAAATTGCAAGGCGGATTTGTAAAGAAGAATAAGAAAATGCCTGGAAGAGGGTATAGAAAAAAAACTTGACGTGTTTAGAAGGGCGCTGATGGTGGATTGATTGGGGAAAAAGGCAATGAACGGCGGAATTCAAAAAGGGGATACCTGGAAGATGCGATGCAAGGAGAGGTAGCAGGATGAATAGGCGTGAGTTTTTTGCGGGAGAGAAGGGCAGAAGACAGAAAAGGGGTCATAGGAAAAGGGTGGAGAATTTGGGGTAGAAAAGCGGAATAGGGGAAAAGAGTGACGGTTCGGTTTTAAATAAGGATAGAAAGTTTAGAGGCCTGTGAGTGCTCCATTGTTCACTCAGTAATTATAATATAATATAGATTATAGGACGATTTGTTGATTGTTTGAATATATGATGAATATTTTATATAACTGATTTAAATTAAATGGTTCATTTAATTCAATCAAAACCAGTCATTACTTTTAACATTTATTCCCAATGGAGGTAACTTTCCTTGTTGGTTACGTTCATAATAATATAAACATATTAAATCTAATTGAATGATTGGATTGTTGTTATTAGTTGACCATTATCAGTTGAATTGATTATTTATAGCAGATAATATATTATCATATTAAATGAATTGTTTTATTTGTGATAACCTATTTGGATGTTGAAAAAACAGGTTGGAGGGATCTAAGTGGATTCCTCAAATTTATTGTTTATTTTCATATGATCATTATATGAATTGTTCAACAAATATGATTAGATTATTGACTTAGTTATTGATTGTTGAACCAAAATTCAATGTTTGTTTTATTATTAACCAATGGATTGTATTGGTTGGGAAATTGGAAGTTGATGGCCTAAATATACATTGTTTTATAAAAGATTGATTTACCGTCAAGTGAATTTATAAGAATGAAGTTGTAAAATTTATTTTATAACCGGAGATTGATTTTGGAATATTTTATTTTGGATAAAAGTTTATAAAAAGAGGAATAAATTTATTTTTTTAAAGTTTATAAATAATTATCAAAGGGTTTTGTAAAACTAATTCTTATGTTGCTATGATTTACAAGCAAGAGAGCAGAAATTAACGTAACGAGTAATAACTGAGGTTAATTGTTTTTAAGAAACAATTGGAATGAGATTATATTGAAATTGATTATTATTAAATAATAATCAAAGTAAATGAGATCATTTAAAGTAATTATAATATTAATTAATTTAAATGGAAAGGACTAGATGGAATTAAATAACTAATTAATCATGTTTGAGTTGACCAAGTCAACTACGTTAACTGAAATGGATTATTAAATTGGTTTGTTAAGTTTAATGGAGATAGTCAATTAAATTTGATTATTATTTATTTAATAATAATCGAAGTGGTAATGTTTGAATTTAAAATGTATTTATGAAGATTTATAAAGTTTTTAAAGCCCGGTTTATAGTTTAATGAATATATAAGTGAATCGATAATAATAATAGAAGTGAAGTTTAATTAGAATTTTAAATTAAGTTCTTCTTGAGATTCTATTTTATAAAATCCAAGTTGGACGGGATTATAAAACACAAGTTTTATTGAATATATTATTGGAACGCGTTATTAGAAATGACTTATGATTGGAATAAAATCTCGAGATTTGATAAATAATTGGAATCTAACTGGAGATCGGTTGAGATAAATGATTTTCTGAATATTGAACTGATGTTGGTTTCGGCCTTCGAGGTTGATATTTAGAAAATTATTTTCTTACCGATTTACGGTTAGGGACTGATGAATGTATGAAATAGAGATCAAAATGGAACCCAAGTATGAAAATTAAGTATTGAAGATGCGATTTGAATTCGCCATATTAAATAAAGATGAGTTTTATTGAGATATAACTAACATGGATTTTAGGATAAACTTATCGGAAGTTTGTAAAAGGTTCTATTTTAATGAAGGCTTGTGTAAATGTATTTGAGATTATTAAAGTAATAGAAAGGTTTTAAATAATATTTTACTTAATACTTGAATTGAGTAACGTGGTTAGGATTTAAATAAGTTTCCAAAGAGGGAGTGTGGTATTACAAACTATTATTCGAAAAGTTTTATAAGTTGAATAGAAACGTTTGAGAATAGTATTATTTTTCAATAAGAAGTAAAAAGCTGTGTTTCCAAATATTGGAAGATTTAAAGGTTCTGATTAACAGTTGGAAAATTAAAAGGCCAAGTGACGTTGTATAATAAACCAATGGATTTATTTTATTTTTATGATTGTTTATTTTGATAGTTAAATAACTAACTATCAAAATCATACCTAACGCATTATTGGTATGGAAAGACCGGGATCGAATTTATATTCGAAAACCATTTCGAACCAATGAATATATAAACAAAGAAGATATCTGATGATGATCGAGATGGAGAAATTGAAGATCGTAAATCTTCATGAGTGGAAGAATCACTTGTTGAATTTCTCTAGCTGATCCCTAGAGATGTATGTTTAATAATGATTCAGTTGTGATTGAAATCTACGGATTGCAAGGACTACTCACTGTTGATCCATATGGTGATTCCTAGGATGTGGTAGGAGGGTGTCTCCGGCTCATCCTGTTCCTGGATGACTTGTATGGATGAGTGTATGACAAAATATTTCTTATGAGTCACATACGTTGATTTTTACACATATTCCAAGTATGGTGGCAGAGAAGGAAGTTTCTTGTAGCATAACACTCAGAGTATATTTGTGGGCGTTAATTAATGATTTGATGGATCTGACGATATGACATTCAAAATGAGTGGTGGCTAGATATTCTAAAAAGAAGATTTAAACCTCAAGCCTTTTCAGCCGGGAAATGGTATAAATCGGGTAGGTCGCATGGCTAAGTTGGTCGCTCCCAATTAGGGTATATTGTCACCATCTAGAGAAATTTCTATTTGTTCTTCTTTCGCTTCTGTATCTCTCGGGAATGGTTATGTTGGTATACCAACCGTTGATGACAATATATTCGGTACATTCAAGCAAGGTGAATGGTCAGTGTTAGTCTGCTTTGTGACCAGGCTACCTAAAGCTTAATTATTCACGAGTAGATGAAAAAAGAGTTCTAACACTCACAATATGCGATTTAAGACATGGGGCTCGTGGTTCCTGTTCGTGATAGCCTGCTCGTGGTCCTCGGCATGTGATAGCCCGTTCGTACCCACTCGTGGTCCTCGGTTCATGATAACCTTCGTTCGAGGATAGGGGCTCATGATGACCAACTCGAGGAATCCCGTTCGTGATGTACCCGCTCGTGACCAATCCCATGACCCGGCTCGGGTCTCAGAAGCACGACCCGTACCCTTGGAGCTGCAACTATCCTTCAACGAGATCCTACTTTATAGGCACGAACACCTCCTACTTTCATGGGACGAACTATACGGGTTAACCCATTATCAGGACACCATCTCCACTTCTCCCACTACTCAACCGAAGCCCGTCGGATGCATGCCACATGGCACCCAATCCATGGCTCTCCAACGCCTATAAATATAGGAAGACATGGCCATTTTAAAGGACTTTTTGGCATGTCCTTGTCCATGGCGACCATGGCCAACATTTCTCCACGAATAATCACCATCACCTTCAATAAAATCAATGGGTTCAAAGAAATCATTCATTGAATTCGAGTGATTGAGTGACTATACTCCCTGTAATTGTAATTTCTGATTGATTTGAGAAAATATGAAGTGGGTGTAGGCTCGTTAATGCCGAACCACTATAAAAATCCTATTGTCTTGCTTTTTCTCGTATTTTTTAGTTATTTCTTCATATCCTATGCTCTAAATATGACAATTTGGGTGTTAGGACCATTTTTTGGTCTAACATTTTGGTGCTTTCACTGAGAAATGAAGATTCTCAACGTTTAAGGATTTTCCAGTCTACTTATTGGATTGCCTAGTCCGTTGAGGAAATCCTATGGATTATATACTGATTTTGCAGTAGTGGAGATCACCCGATGTGGAACCACCTCCATGCCATGTAGCAGTAGTTGCTAAAGTTCAGAAAACTAAACTTACCACGCCTAGCACTTAAAAAGCATCATCGGAAAGCTTAACACTTCCCAATGTAGCCTCAGACCGGAATCCATATCTGATCTGCTTGAACTTATGCATTTCCCAGTCTCGAACCCGTTTGGTTTGTGAAGCAGCCTCGGACCCGTTCGGTTCGTGAAGCAACCTTTGACCTGCTCGGATCGTGGACATATCATATCTGACCCCATGGAGCACCCACGAACCTGAAGGCATTGACGATCTGGAGGTATATCGGACTCACGAGCGGCATGTGGACATCACGAACCGTGTTCCACGAGTCGAAGAAATGTATGAATCATGACCTGAACCGATGCTTGGGAAATTGATCCCACGAACTGCAGATGCATCACGAACTGACACCTAGGACCTAGAGAAATGCCTGAATCACGACCCCAAAAATGAATGACGAACAAGGGTCGATCGCCGCCGGGACTGTGGGGCCCCGGACCTTCACCGATGTTGCGCCCGGACCCGTTGACGGCTCGCCTTTGGCTCGGAATACGGCTCACCTTCGGCTCGGAGTACGTTTTGTCCTACAATAATCATTAAGGCTTGTCAATCGAGATTCAGCAGATAGTCTTAGGATATCGACAGCAAATTGGCAACGATTGGGATTCTTCCTAGAGCCATAACACCTATTTACTGATGTTAATCAATGTGAGGAATTATTGAAAAGATTCGACAAGCTAGCAATGATGGTATACGAGATAGTGATTGTCTCATAACAGCTTCCTCTTCCAGAGCTCTGATGGTATATAGATTTCACCAATGCAACTGATGATGTTCCTAAATGAGTAGCGATCACCTAGTTTACATGACTTGAACCTGTCCAACAGGCGGAGTGCCACATGCCATTAACATAGAACAATCCGAACACTATTCTGAAGATGACTCAAAAGATACCAATGACCATGATTCTCAATGATGGGATATGCGATAGCAAGCAAGGATCCTAGCATCACAAAGTTACCCTCCATTTGAATGGCGTGGTGAAAAACATATGTCCTACGATTCACTCCCTAAAAGGCTTAGCTAACCTTTGCAATACCTATTTGCCGTCAACCGCATCGAGAAAGATTGATTTCCATCGAATAAGGTTTAGATCAATGTACTTTGGTGCCCAAAGTTAGGTACCAATTGAACCACCGCAAGCTAGGATTGGACGTATGGATCCTTGCCCGGATGATAGCAACTTGACTGCTCACCAGCCATCATATGACCTTGGTCAAGAGATGAGAGTTTGAGACTAAATTAAATATGAATCAACCATTAGCTCTCTACTTCTCACTTTCATTGTGACAGAACACACGAACATTACTTGAAGCCTCACAAGCTATGCTATCGTGTTCAAGCTTATCTGATCAAGGTCCAGACAGCCAGCTCTAATAGAATTCAGAGTCTGCATTGCACCCTAGTGCCTATTGCTAAATATCCCAATCGAAGATGGAGTGGGAATGGTCTATGATGACCAAATTATTGGAGAAGCCGACTATTTGGCTAGATGGAATATGTTACATAACATAGATGGCGTGAAACCCAAAGGCTCTTCGCCTACAGATGAAATGGAGTGTGAAGGATGTGCCAATATTACGAATAAAGGGAGCATCACTGTAACGACCCAGAAAATCTGAACCAATTTGAAAATTTTAAATTGGCTAAAATAGTGGATTTTAAATATTTAAAATAAATATTTTAAATAATAGCAATGAAAAGTGAGTTTGAATCGATGTTTGAAAATGATTATAATTAATTATAATTATAAACAAGGCCTGAAATGGCGCTGCAGTTTAAAATTTTGAATTCAAACTTTGTCGGACTGTACCGGGTGCAAACCAAAACGGATTTGAGTGAAACCAAAAATATTTAAATCTTTTAGTGAATACCTTTCTAACGAATCTGAAAAATCGAATTTTCATAGCGGAAAGCAAAATTTATGGCCAAATGAATTTTCAGAAAGGTCGCTATGGAATTTATATAGCCCGTGAAATTGGCCATTTTGCATACGACCTCGGAATTCGACGAAACCACTTTTGTTGGATCCAGGATGTGAAGTTATTACTAGGTTTCAAATTTCATAATTTTTGAAGCTAGTATGTGAGCGTGGCAAAGGAAAACGTGTTTTGGTCAATTATAGTTAAATTGGATCGACCAGAAATGGGCCTTTTTGCAAACGGTCTCAGAATTCGACGAAACTAGTTTTGTTGGGACCGTATCATCAAAACATAGCCAGATTTATTTTTCTGGAATTTTTCGAATCAGTTTGTGGCCCTGGCAAATTGAAATGCACGTTCAAATTGAATATTGAATGTTTATATTTTAATTTGAAGGAAAACTGACCGAAACAGTCGAATGGACCTACGAAACATATCCCATTGTGTTCGGTATGGGGGTAAAACGCTAGGGACGATAGTCGTTGGGTTTGGATTGGGGTTCGTGGGCGAAAGGGGTATTTTGGAGATTTTATAAATTATAAAATAAAATAAAAAAATTCTATTGGCTCACTCCTTTTTCTCTCTCCCCATATGTTATCGAGCGACGGCGGAAAACCTTCCTAATCTTCCCGTCCATTTTCTGATCAATCCACTCACTAATATCAAGAGCTCCAGTTGAAGATTTTGAAGAGCTCGAGACGAGCTTCAAATCCATAACTGGTTTCGATTTTTTCGTGGAGTATTTTGGGAGAATCGGGCTCGGGAAGTTCGGTCGTTCGTCGCCAGTTTTCGCCGCCTCCGGCTGACCGAGTTCGCCGCCGTTCAGGGCTCCGACGCGCCTCTCCTCCCCCTTCGACGCTGCGCTGGCCGATCGACGAATAGCTTCACGAATCGAGAGAAAATTCAAAACCTAGTTTTGAACAAATCAACTGAGGTACGGCCGTATTTAATTTCAACAGTTTTAACACCTTTAAACCATTGCAAACTTTGAAAAATCATATCTTTTTCGTGTGTTGACGAAATTCAGTGAAACAAGAGACAGTGGACTCGTGGGGACGTCTTCTACCTTCTAGAAGAGACCGCATATTTTTCTGAGCCTTCTGCTATTTTTGGTGGAGTGGAACCCAATGTGAGATTTCTAATTTATAAACGATATGGAAAACGACGATGTATAAATTGTATAGTCGATGTATGGGTTATATAAGCGTTGTACACCTCATGTATAAGCATTGTGTAAGTTGTACGTTCGATGTATAAGTTATATATGCGTTGTAAAAATTATATATGTGTTGAAATAGAAGTGAATTGCTATATAAATATATATATATATATACGCCCCTCGTCCACAAACCATGGACGATATTTATTAGTTGTGATTGGTGTGAAAATTGATTGATAGCGAATGGTTGATTGGAATTGTTTGTGGTTGATATTGATCGATTGTGGTTGAAAAAATACCCATTTGTGGTTGAGAAATATTTCGTTGAAACCACATAGGATTAGTTTGTGGAAATGAAATAAATATACATGCCGCCTGCGTGCGAATTAGATGCATGATTCCCCATTGTCAAAAACCACGAGGTTTTAAGGTAGAGCGAGGAGTCGTACTAGGGACGGTCCCGGTTTTAACTACCTTGCCGTTACGCTGCCGAAATTTTGAATAATATTCATGTGTTTGAATTATTTTCATTTGTTGAAACTATATTTATTCGTTGAATAGAAAACCTCCATGTGTGGAGACGATGTTCATTTGTTGAGTTGAAATTCATGTGTTGAATGGTATTCATATTTTGAAATAAATTGTTTTATAATAAAAATCACATTTTTATCATCTATACGAACTATATAAAATAATCTTGTTTTGAAATAAATTGTTTTATAATAAAAATCCCATCTTTATCATCTATATGAACTATATAAAATAATAGTGTTTTGAAACAAATTGTTTTACAATAAAAATCACATTTTTATTATATACATGAGTTGTCAAATATAGTGAAGTGTTGAAATAGAAGACAGTTTGATAAAAATATCATTTTTATCAAAAGTATGAAATTCATATGGTTTTGAAATCGAAGAATCGATATATATATTTAAATAGATTGAAATATATCGAATAACGACGCTACAGTTCGTATTTTGAAATCGTGATTTCAAATGATTAGTGCGGGAGATCCGACCATCGGATTTTCCCGAAACCGCAACCGTTGGGTTCGCTTTGGAAATATCTTTCCAACGGCACCAACTCTATAAAAATCCAACGGTTGGATTGTCTGGAATGTTTAATTCAAATCTGAAGAAAAACAGCGCCAGAATCGATTATATTTATATATATAAATATAATTATATTTAATCGAATAACGACGCTGCAGTTCGTATTTTGAAATTGAAACTTCAAACGATGATACCGGGAGATCCGACCGTCGAATTTTCCCGAAACTGGAACCGTTGGATTCGTTTTGAAAAGATCTTTCTAATGATGTAAAATTTGTGAAGATCCAACGGTTAGATTTTCAGATATATGTAAATCAAATCTGAAGAAAAACAGCGCCACGACCGCGTTATGGCCCGAAGCGTTGTTTTGAATAAATTGGCTATTTTAAAATAAATAAAAATAGCGATAAATTGTTATAAAGTATCATAAACGATATGGAATGGAAATAAACTGAATTTGCTCGATTTATGTGGTATTTTATGGTTGAATGTGTTTGGTGTGAAAATTACATTAAAGAACAAAATTGGTGTTGTCGAATGATTTAACCATTGAAGTAAATTGATTTGAAATTCTAAATATACGTGAATTATTTGAAAATGCCGAGTTAGTTCTCATTTTAAATAATTGACCGACGATTGAAAGTCGAAGATGAAGACGGGGGTCGAAGACCGGAGATCTTCACCTCGTTTGGATGGTAACCGAGGTCCTGATTGGGAGGCATCCTGAAATATGGATAATGAGTGGTGATCGTCCAGACGTACGTGGTGATCGATGGTTTTGCGAGGTATTTAGTGCCTCCGGTTTCGTTCAGACCCAGAACGGACTTGTAAATGGACTGTGTGTGTGACATTGGATTTTATTCTGTGTTGATTGATCTCTGTTAAATATACATCTGTTTGGCGGTGGAGAATTTATTCTTTTGCTTAACGCCCTTCTCTGAAATGCACGAGCCCAGAGGTTGTATATCGATGGACATCAATCGCATGGCATGAATTGCTAATGTGGCATGCCTAAGTGGCAAATGATCAGGGCTTCTGTTGAAAAGCAAAGTCTTGTGGTGATGATCAAAGCACCGCCTGTGTGGCGTAGCTTTGTGTATAACGTGAATTCGCGAGCCTCACTCCCCGGTATGAACCAGAAACGGGAGAAGGACCTCAGGGAGGGCATGCGTTTTCTTCTAGCTAGGAGTTGTGTCGGTGTTTTTACATGGCCTGACACTTTACTTATGTGGATGATGGATTGTAAGGCGCCTCGGTTATATCGGTCGATCCGGGACCGATGGAGTCATTCGTTGGCTCATTGACGCCCCATAGGGCGGGGAAACGCAGTGCTCAGGAATTTTAATCCACATCGGTGGACCGACCCTGAAGATTCTAGGGTCACTCGAGCTCTGATCCTGAGACACGGGCTAGAGCGTCTCGAATTCGGTAAGGACTATCTTTTGCCTTGGTTCATGATGGAAATCCAATTTCCAAATACGTGACTGTGTGGTTTTGATTGTATATATATATGGCGACATGATATATGGTACCCATGCCATCTACGATTGATAGTTATGATTCGAAATTGTTTTTGAAACATGTAAACACTAGTAATAATATCAATTGCTTTTGTTTTATTCGTATCAAGCATATTTTTGCCATTATAAGGTAAAACTCTATCCTCCGGTTTGTGTTGCATTGTGTGATGGGAACTGAGTCTTATAATGGCTTCATTTTGATAAAAAAGCATTGCGATGTTTAAAGGAATGATTTGTTTTAAAGAACCGGCAATCCAATGGAGTAAACCCGTTCCACGAAAGTGACGTGGTCCTGTGATTAGCCATATTTTAAATGTGTTGAGTTGATTTATCATACCAGTCTCATGACTGACTCGTAGTTTGTTTCACTTTCAAACTCGGGTGCCCCTTTTTCTACACGGGCAGCCTTGTATTCAGGTTTTAGCTGGCTCTTTCTGGATAGCTGGAGCTGAAGATGGATTCTATCATTTATCTCTTTTTATGCTGTTCAGCTCCTATTGTACATATTATGTTTGTTTCCGCTGTAGACATTTATGTATAGCTGAACTGTATTTGTACTAAGTAAGATCCTGTATACTGTGTAACTTTGATGATTATTTTTGTCCAGTATATTCTATTGTTCATTATCTGGTGTATTTATTTAATTCTGTTCTGCTAATACCTGTTTCTGTGTTATATTCCAAAGATTACCCTTGTCCCCGTCAGCACGGGGTATGGGGTCGTCACATCGTGGTATCAGAGCTTTGGTTAAGCTTAGTTCTAGAATATAACATTTGAACGAACTCGTCAGAAATAGAACCAGTAGTGTTCTAGGACGGGTAACTCTATACAGATAGGACCAGTAATATCCTAGTATGAGTAAAGCAGAATGAAATACACCCCAGTAGACACATTTACATTCAAGTATTTGTCTCTATATTTTGAAATATCTTTTCTGTTGACCTGACACTTGATCTGCTGTTTGCAGAAGTACTAGAAAATAAGTGTCAGAAACAGAAGAAATACAGAACCAGACCTAGAGGCTCTATTTAAGAGATATCGAAATCTGGGTGGAGCACAATTCTCGGGCAATGAATCTCTTATTCAAACTCAAGCTTGGGTGAGCTCTGCAGAAAGAATATTTGAGCGTTTCCAGCTGAGAGACGACCAGAAAAGATTAGTAGCATCTTGGGCGCTCAATGGAGAAGCTTTAATCTGGTGGGAAACAATCATCATAGATAATCCAGAAGGTGATATCACCTGGGATAGATTCAAAGAGATTTTCCTAGGAAGATTTACTCCTCCTGAAGTGACGGAGCGATTATGTGATGAATTTTCTTATCTGATACAAGGTGATATGACCATCCCAGAATATCATAAAAAATTCAACGAACTTTCTCACTTTGCTCCTCATCTGATTCAAGATCCAAAGAGGAAAAATTTGAGATTTATTCATGGCCTGCAAAGGAGATATCAGAATAGTGTAATGAGGAGTGTGAAGCTTCCTTTTTCAGAAATGATATACATGGCTTATCAGTATGAAGATCTCCATAAGAAATGAATGTTGCATGACGAAGAGGAAGCCAGTTCTAGGAACAAAGAAAATTCGGAAGCTGATATTCCTAAGGCCAGTACGATGTCAGAGGTCAGCAAGAAGCCCAAAGCAAACCGAAAAAGGGCTGAATCGGAGAATGGGAAAGTAACGACTACCATATGCAGTAACTGTAAGAAGCCAGGGCATTTGTCGATAAACTGCGGACCCTTAAAGAAGCGATCAAAAGGCGAGTTTCAATCCAAGAAGGGATTTCAAGAGAATAGAAAGTGCAGTCAATGCCATGAGGCCGGTCATCTTTCCAAGGCCTGCTCGCTATTCAGAAAACATGAAGCAGTACATGTAAATGAAGTGGCAGAAGTGCCTGCATCTTCGTCTGCTCAAGAGAGGCCAGATGTTTTAGAAGGCACGCTAACTGTCAAAGATATTCCAGTTAAAGTACTGTTTGACACGGGCGCGTCACGAAGCTTCATTGCAAAGAATGCAGGTAAGAAGCTGGATTTGAATTTGAAGAAGCTCAAGGAACCAATGACTGTCTAGAATTCGGTTGGGGGTTCCATTAATCTCAGTTGGGTTTGTGGAGTGTCGGTTTCTTTTTCTCGTTATCGGTTTCATACCATCGCGGTCGTCATGAATTTTACAGAGTTTGATCTTATCCTGGGGTTAGACTGGCTAACCAAGTATGAAGCTGAGGTTAAATGCGCCGACAGAGTCGTTAAGGCGAAGATAAAATCAGGTGATTATATAACCATTCCCTGTGAAGGTCAGAATGCTAATAGAAGAGACTTCTGGGCAGCTTTGAATGTTTCTCCTGTTCAAATAGAAAATATCCCTGAAGTCACAGAGAATATTCCTGACCTCATCAAAGATATTCTTGTCGTCAAGAACTATGTGGATGTGTTCGAAGAAGTTGTTTGCTTACCTCCGCAGAGAGAAATAGATTTCAAAATTGCTAAAATTCCGAATGCAAGGTCGGTAGTTCACGCTATTCGAAGAATGTCCTTGAAGGAGAAAGAAGAACTTGACAACCAAACACGGCAGCTAGTATGGAAGGGTCTGATCAGGCCTAGTTTCTCAGATTGGGGAGCAGCAGTGGTGTTTGTCCCAAAATCAGACGGTACTCTACGGCTATGTGTGGATTATCGTGATTTGAACAAGCAGACCATAAAGAACAAATATCCATTGCCGCGGATTGATGATTTGTTGGATCGATTAAATGGCGCACAAGTATTTTCACGAATGGACCTAGCTACAGGCTTCCATCAACTTCGAATTGCCGAAGAGTGTGTTCCAATGACAGCATTCAGAGGTCCCGACTTATTCTACGAGTGGTTAGTAATGACGTTCGGCTTATGTAACACTCCAGCATACTTCGTTGATTTGATGAATAAAGTGTTTAGAGGAGTTTTGAATAAATTTGTTCTGGTTTTTATTGATGATATTCTAATCTTCTCTAAATCAAAGGCCGAACATGAAAAGCATCTGGAACAGGTTCTAGAAATTCTGAGGCGGAATGTATTGAAAGCCAAACTGTCCAAATGCATATTCTGGCAAGATGAAGTGAAATTTCTAGGTCATGTCGTATCTAAAGAAGGAATTGCTGTGGATCCAAGTAAAATCACGGCTATTCAAAACTGGAAACAGCCCAGTACTCCTACAGAAGTCCGCAGTTTTCTCGGATTGGCTAGTTATTACCGGAAGTTCGTTAAAAACTTTTCGAAGATATCTGGTCACTTAACGAAGCTTACAAAGAAGCACTCTAAATTTAAATGGACTCCAGAAAGTGAAGAGGCTTTTGAAGAGCTAAAGTTAAGATTAACGACAACTCCAGTGTTAACCATCATCGATGGCAATCAGGATTTGAAAGTCTGGACTGATGCTTCTAGAGAAGGCCTTGGCACAGTGTTAATGCAAAGGGGACAAGTGATTGCTTATGCTAGTCGTCAGCTGAAGCCGCACGAGAAAAACTACGTAACTCATGATCTTGAGTTATTGGCTATAGTATTCGCCTTGAAAATCTGGAGACACTATCTTCTGGGTGAGAGATTTGAACTGTTTATAGATCACCAGTCGCTAAAGTATCTATTCACCCAGAAGGACTTGAATCTGAGGCAGCAACGTTGGCTAGAGTTCCTTGCAGCATACGATTTTGAGATTATATACACTCCAGGGAAAGCCAATGTCGTGGCCGATGCGTTAAGCCGAAAAAATGAAATGATCGCCAGTTTTATTATCACGACTTCATTGATAGATAAAATATCTGCTCTGCAGAAGGATGATTACTTCATTCAGAAGATCAGGGAGATAATTCAAAAGGGCGAACCCTCGAGTTTCCAAGATGATAATGAGGGGATTCTAAGGCTGAAAGGTCGAATTTGTGTTCCTAACATTCCTGAGCTTCGAAAGGAAGTTCTGGATGAATGCCACAAGTCAAAACTTAGTATCCACCCGGGAGTAAGCAAAATGTATAATGACATCAAACGCACTTTCTAGTGGAGGTCGATGAAGAGGGACATTTCTTTATATGTTAGCCGATGCCCTACTTGCCAACTAGTCAAGAGTGACCAACAGAAACTGGCTGGATTGTTACAACCGCTAGACGTTCCTGGTTGGAAGTGGGAACATATTTCCATGGACTTCATTGATGGTTTGCCCAGAACCAGAAAAGGGAATGACAGTATTTGGGTGATCGTAGATCGCTTCACGAAGACCGCCCATTTCATACCTGTCATATCAAACAGAACTGCTCAGAGTCTGGCGCAGATATATTTCAAGGAAATAGCTAGACTACATGGAGTGCCGCTCAGTATAGTCAGTGATAGAGATATAATATTTACTAGTAAATTCTGGGAGGCATTTCAAGTAGAGCTGGGAACGAAGCTGAACTTGAGCACCGGTTATCATCCTCAGACAGATGGTCAAACTGAGAGGGTGAATCGTATATTAGAAGATCTATTGCGGGCTTGTGTTCTAGATTTCGGCGGATCATGGGAAGACCATCTGTATTTGGCTGAATTCTCATATAAAAACAGCTACCAGGCGAGCCTGACAATGTCGCCATTCGAAGCATTATATGGTAGACCGTGCCGATCTCCTGCTTGTTGGGTCAAACCCGGTAATAGACTTGTGTTGGGGCCAGACATGATTCGAGAAGTCACCGACAAAGTCGATTTTATCAAGAAACGATTACTGGCCGCTCAAAGCCGACAAAAGAGCTGTGCCGATAAAAGAAGAAGAGATATATCATTTGTTGTTGGTGACTATGTATATTTGAAAGTATCGCCGATGAGAGGAGTTATCCGGTTCGGTAAAACTGGAAAGTTGGCGCCCAAATTCATTGGTCCGTTTCCTATTCTGGAACGGATCGGAACTCTCGCTTATAGGGTTAAATTGCCTGATTGGTTGCCTGGAGTGCATGATGTATTTCATATATCTCAACTTCGAAAGCACGTTCATGATCTAGACTTTATCGTGGAAGAAGCAGCTCAACAGGATATTGAAATTACCCCTGAATTAGCTGTGAGAAGAGAGCCGCTAAAGATCATCGGCAAAGAAACCAAAGAGCTGAGGAACAAGAAGGTTCACTTAGTCAAAGTGCAATGGAGTGGAGACCCACGAGATTGTACTTGGGAAACTGAGGAGAGCATTCAGAAAGCCTATCCTAGAAGCCGAGTGGATATCTCTGATTGACTCCGGTGCAAGGTAAGTTTACCATACTTTGCATTACCAATTAGTGCTCTATTCTGTTCTTATTTTCTTTCCATGGATGTGCACTTTTAATTCTATAGTCTGAATGATTTTAAAAGAATATAGAAATTGATTTGTATGATTTTGAAAAGTTAAAAACAATTTGATTGCTGTTTGTGTTGTGTGATAGTAACTTATATTAATTAAATTATTGAAACGATATTTAGTTAATGAATAAGAGAATGAGTGGTAGGATTTATTCGATTAAATCACACATTGAACTGATTAGAAAATAAATAGAAATATATACATGTGTATTATATATGTTTGAACAGGTAAATGGATTAGCTGTAGAGTAAAGATTTTATTTGCGTGCCCGACAAATAGGTAAACCTTAATGAGTTGGATGCGAAATATTATTATATCAACTCCTGTGAATGCCATTGGATGCGGAGTGCTGGTTGTTCTGTGTGAAATAATAAACGTCGCCATAGGATAGTAACAATTAATTTTGAACTACATTACATGGCATACTTCTGAAGATAGGCATACTTCATCATATACCACATAAGCATTTGGAGCTTGTGTGACGAGGTGGAAGATTTACCATACGAGCGAGAGGCTTGTATGGCGAGGACTATATTTTACAGGTTGAACTGATGACTGATACGGACTATTTAAATTGTAACGATAAAATTGCCAGATTAATAAAAACCCCACACGGGTCTGGAGTTGACAATAATCACGTCTCTCTAGTTATTAGATACGACACATGGACTATTTATTTCCCACACAGGACGAGGTGACGAGGATTTATCCTCTGGAGCATTTAAAATACACACTCCCTCAGGCTTTGACAGGGTGATGAGAATTTATTCTCTGGAGTTATTATCTATACACGCTCCCTATAAACACCAGAATATATCACTATAAATATGTGTATGCTTATTAGGATTTATTGGGTACCTAATACGGCCCAATAAATTTCCAAACCTTTCCCCATACAAAGGAGGTTATGGCGAAATTTTTCGAAAATTCCGGGTGTTAGCCAAATTTTTGAAGAATTTGAAAATTCTCAGAAACTGAAAAGTTGGAGAATGGAAGCCAGATCGAACGTAGAGTTGATTAATCAAACCACTTTCGACTTTGTTCCTTTTCGAGGACGAAAAGTTTTAAGTGGGGGAGATTGTAACGACCCAGAAAATCTGAACCAATTTGAAAATTTTAAATTGGCTAAAATAGTGGATTTTAAATATTTAAAATAAATATTTTAAATAATAGCAATGAAAAGTGAGTTTGAATCGACGTTTGAAAACGAATATAATTAATTATAATTATAAACAAGGCCTGAAATGGCGCTGCAGTTTCAAATTTTGAATTCAAATTTTGTCGGACTGTACCGGGTGCAAAACAAAACGGATTTGAGTGAAACCAAAAATATTTAAATCTGTTAGTGAATACCTTTCTAACGAATCTGAAAAATTGAATTTTCATAGCGGAAAGTAAAAGTTATGGCCAAATGAATTTTCAAAAAGGTCGCTATGGAATTTATATAGCCCGTGAAATTGGCCATTTTGCATACGACCTCGGAATTCGACGAAACCACTTTTGTTGGATCCGGGATGTGAAGTTATTGCTAGGTTTCAAATTTCATAATTTTTGAAGCTAGTATGTGAGCGTGGCAAAGGAAAATGTGTTTTGGTCAATTACAATTAAATTGGATCGACCAGAAATGGGCCTTTTTGCAAACGGTCTCAGAATTCGACGAAACTAGTTTTGTTGGGACCGTATCGTCAAAACATAGCCAGATTTATTTTTCTGGAATTTTTCGAATTAGTTTGTGGCCCTGGCAAATTGAAATGCACGTTCAAATTGAATATTGAATGTTTTATATTTTAATTTGAAGGAAAACTGACTGAAACAGTCGAATTTGCCTACGAAACATATCCCATTGTGTTCGGTATGGGGGTAAAACGCTAGGGACGACAGTCGTTGGGTTTGGATTGGGGTTCGTGGGCGAAAGGGGTATTTTGGAGATTTTAAAAATTATAAAATAAAATAAAAAAATTCCATTGGCTCACTCCTTTTTCTCTCTCCCCGTATGTTATCGAACGACGGCGGAAAACCTTCCTAATCTTCCCATCCATTTTCTGATCAATCCTCTCACTAATATCAAGAGCTCCAGTTGAAGATTTTGAAGAGCTCGAGACGAGCTTAAAATCCATAACTGGTTTCGATTTTTTCGTGGAGTATTTTGGGAGAATCGGGCTTGGGAAGTTCGGTCGTTCGTCGCCAGTTTTCGCCGCCTCCGCCTGACCAAGTTCGCCACCGTTCAGGGCTCCGACGCGCCTCTCCTCCCCCTTCGATGCTGCGCTGGCCGATCGACGAATAGCTTCACGAATCGAGAGAAAATTCAAAACCTAGTTTTGAACAAATCAACTGAGGTACGACCATATTTAATTTCCACAGCTTTAACACCTTTAAACTGTTGCAAACTTTGAAAAATCATATCTTTTTCGTGTGTTGACGAAATTCAGTGAAACAAGAGACAGTGGACTCATGGGGACGTCTTCTACCTTCTAGAAGAGACCGCATATTTTTCTGAGCCTTCTGCTATTTTTGGTGGAGTGGAACCCAATGCGAATTAGATGCATGATTCCCCAATGTCAAAAACCACGAGGTTTTAAGGTAGAGCGAGGAGCCGTACTAGGGACTGTCCCGGTTTTAACTACCCTGTCGTTATGCTACCGAAATTTTGAATAATATTCATGTGTTTGAATTATTTTCATTTGTTGAAACTATATTTATTCGTTGAATAGAAAACCTCCATGTATGAAGACGATGTTCATTTGTTGAGTTGAAATTCATGTGTTGAATGGTATTCATATTTTGAAATAAATTGTTTTATAATAAAAATCACATTTTTATCATCTATACGAACTATATTAAATAATCTTGTTTTGAAATAAATTGTTTTATAATAAAAATCCCATCTTTATCATCTATATGAACTATATAAAATAGTAGTGTTTTGAAACAAATTGCTTTACAATAAAAATCACATTTTTATTATATACGTGAGTTGTCAAATATAGTGAAGTGTTGAAATAGAAGACAGTTTGATAAAAATATCATTTTTATCAAAAGTATGAAATTCATATGGTTTTGAAATCGAAGAATCGATATATATAGTTAAATAGATTGAAATATATCGAATAACGATGCTGCAGTTCATATTTTGAAATCGTGATTTCAAATGATTAGTGCGGGAGATCCGACCATCGGATTTTCCCGAAACTGCAACCATTAGGTTCGCTTTGGAAATATCTTTCCAACGGCACCAACTTTATAAAAATCCAACGGTTGGATTGTCTGGAATGTTTAATTCAAATCTGAAGAAAAACAGCGCCAGAATCGTTTATATATATATATATATATATATACAAATATAATTATATTTAATCGAATAACGACGCTGCAATTCGTATTTTGAAATTGAAACTTCAAATGATGATACCGGGAGATCCGACCGTCGGATTTTCCCAAAACTGGAACCGTTGGATTCGTTTTGAAAAGATCTTTCTAATGATATAAAATTTGTGAAGATCCAACGGTTAGATTTTCAGATATGTGCAAATCAAATCTGAAGAAAAACAGCGCCACGACCGCGTTATGGCCCTAAGCGTCGTTTTGAATAAATTGGCTATTTTAAAATAAATAAAAATAGCGATAAATCATTATAAAGTATCATTAACGATATGGAATGGAAATAAACTGAATTTGCTCAATTTATGTGGTATTTGATGGTTGAATATGTTTGGTGTGAAAATTACATTAAAGAACAAAATTGGTGTTGTCGAATGATTTAACCATTGAAGTAAATTGATTTGAAATTCTAAATATACATGAATTATTTGTAAAGGCCGAGTTAATTCTCATTTTAAATAATTGACCGACGATTGAAAGTCGAAGATGAAGACAGTGGTCGAAGACCGGAGATCTTCACCTCGTTTGGATGGTAACTGAGGTCTTGATTGGGAGGCATCCCGAAATATGGATAATGAGTGGTGATCGTCCAGACGTACGTGGTGATCGATGGGTTTGTGAGGTATTTAGTGCCTCCGGTTTCGTTCAGACCCAGAACGGACTTGTAAATGGACTGTGTGTCTGACATTGGATTTTATTCTGTGTTGATTGATCTCTGTTAAATATACATCTGTTTGGCGGTGGAGAATTTATTCTTTTGCTTAACGCCCTTCTCCGAAACGCATGAGCTCAGAGGTTGTATATCGATGGACATCAGTCGCATGGCATGAATTGCTAGTGTGGCATGCCTAAGTGGCAAATGATCAAGGCTTCTGTTGAAAAGCAAAGTCTTGTGGTGATGATCAAAGCACCGCCTATGTGGCGTAGCTTTGTGTATAACATGAATTCGCGAGCCTCACTCCCCGGTATGAACCAGAAACGGGAGAAGGATCTCAGGGAGGGCATGCGTTTCCTTCTGGCTAGGAGTTGTGTCGATGTTTTTACACGGCCTGACATTTTACTTATGTGGATGATGGATTGCAAGGCGCCTCGGTTATATCGGTCGATCCGGGACCGATGGAGTCATTCATTGGCTCATTGACGCCCCATAGGGCGGGGAAACGCAGTGCTCAGGAATTTTAATCCACATCGGTGGATCGGCCCTGAAGATTCTAGGGTCACTCGAGCTCTGATCCTGAGACACGGGCTAGAGCATCTCGAATTCGGTAAGGACTATCTTTTGCCTTGGTTCATGATGGAAATCCAATTTCCAAATACGTGACTGTGCGGTTTTGATTATATATATATATGGCGACATGATATATGGTACCCATGCCGTCTACGATTGATAGTTATGATTCGAAATTGTTTTTGAAACATGTAAACACTAGTAATAATATCAATTGCTTTTGTTTTATTCGTATCAAGCATATTTTGGCCATTATAAGGTAAAACTCTATCCTCCGGTTTGCGTTGCATTGTGTGATGGGAACTGAGTCTTATAATGGCTTCATTTTGATAAAAAGCATTGTGATGTTTAAAGGAATGATTTGTTTTAAAGCACCGGCAATCCAATAGAGTAAACCCGTTCCACGAAAGTGGCGTGGTCCTGTGATTAGCCATATTTTAAATGTGTTGAGTTGATTTCTCATACTAGTCCCATGACTGACTCGTAGTTTGTTTCACTTTCAAACTCGGGTGCCCCTTTTTCTACACGGGCAGCCTTGTATTAAAGTTTTAGCTGGCTCTTTCTGGATAGCTGGAGCTGAAGATGGATTCTATCATTTATCTCTTTTTATGCTGTTCAGCTCCTATTGTACATATTTGTTGTATATAACGGTGTTGTATACACAATTATATGATTTTTGTTTGATGATAACAACCAAATAAATATTATTTTAATGTGTTTGATATTGTACTGTTATTATACATCACAGACTGAAATATAATATTTATATTTAAATAAAATACAACTGTACAGAAATTCAAATATTAACACAGTATTTTATTTAAATGGAATATTTTATTTCAATATTCAAACAGTACAGATTTTACAACTCCAACTATTTGTACACTTCACTGATAATTTTCTTTTCAATACATTTCAGTACATATCAAGTTCTCACTCAACTCTAACACAGTCTCTCAGTCATACATTCACATTTCATATATACATTTACACACTGCTTTTGTTTTCTGTCTTCTGTCTTCAGTCTTCTATCTTCATAGCATCCTCACAATCAGTCCAGTCTTCATACCTGTCACATGAAAACAGAAACACACAGTACACTGCAATAGGAATATAAACTGAATATATGCGAATATAAATTTTATTTGCCTCAGATTTCTGGTGTGTTTCTCATCATTTTTCATGACTTGATCTGATTTATAAAACCATAAATCTGTGTCTAGACAGCTTGTGATATTCACAGTGATACACTGTAAATACCACAAGGCAGACAACATATATATATATATATATATATATATATATCAATGCAGGGACAGGAAATCTCTTCTGATGGCTGCATATACACACGTGTATAAATATACACGTGTGCACTGCCTCGCCAATCAGCGAGCAACTGAGGAGTAGCCACATGGACCTGCTCGACTCAGTGCGTATGGAGCCAAAGTCAACATGAAGCCAAAAATACAAAAAGTCAAATCAGCAAAATGGTCGAGCAACAATAAAGCAAATACACACACACGTCAAAATGGTCAAAGGAATGGGTGCAACTACAAAATGGCAACATGGAGCATAAAGTATGGCTCAGCATAACCAAGCAAGTAGAAGATCAAGCAGGTCAAAGTGTCGAGCAAGAAATTTCATGTATGAGTCAAAGCTGAAATACACATGGAGCTACAAGACAAGCACAGTGGCACACAAGCAGGAAATATATGCTTGCCAAGTTCAGGTTGGATAAATTTTTCCAGCCCAAGCAATGAAATTTTACATGGCAGGATACAAGTGTCGAGCAGATTCACAATACATGCAGCAGTTTTATTTTTCTATGGTTAAGAATGCATATGGGGTAACAAGGCAGAATGAAATTCAAAGCAAGCAGATTCATAGTGCACAATGTATATACAAATGCGTCGAGCCAGATTGACAAGCCATAAATGGACAGAACATCAACATGTACACAACTGTGTACACAGCAAATGAAGTGGTTCATATATAATCAGATTCATGTTCATGAAGCATGGAGGGTGAAAAATCATGGCAGCCTAAATGCAAATATCAGCATGGAGAATGCATGTTTCATGTGATAACAGCAATTACAGAGATGCAGCATTATCAACATACAATGGTTGCAGTGTCAAAGTGATTCAGCTTAGCTATCATGAAAGTCAGGGCAAGATTACAAATCCAAAAATTTCAAGCCATAAGTTCAGCAGCAATGTTGAAGAGTTAAGCACAGTGCAAAAAACAAGTAATTGCAGCTTTCATTTCAGCATATATGGTGAAGAATACATGCATGGAAAAGCATACATAAATGTGCAGGATGTTAACTGAAATCAGATGAGTAAACTTTGGCAAGAAAGTAATTTTTTTTAATTTAATTCTTTCCAGTAATGTCAAAGAAAAATGCATGAGGATTCTTGGGCAAGAATTGCGAGCAGAAAGCATGACAATGCATACAAGGAAATTGGAGATCAAGAAATCAAATATGTTTCCAGAAATGACAGTGTGAATTCAAAATATTCAGGAATTAAAACTGGCAAGATTTCTTTTTGGAAAATCTTTTATAAATCAAATTAAAGAGGCCACAAGCAATTCAGAAATTACAGTTTGACATAAAGGGCAAGGATTCAATCATACACATGAAGTGTATTTATTTGCAGAAAATTACAAATCAATTTATATGGCATGTGTTCATGCGGCAAGAAATGCATTGAATATATTTCCAGAATTATCAAATCACTTTTGGGAAAGTATTCCAGATTCATTCAAGGGGACTATGGTGTTTAAATCAAGCAAGTAATATGGGAAATCAATTCACTCTTTCCAAGTATTCAATCACAAAATTCACGGTTTTTTAATCAAGGCATCAAATTCTTTTTCAGCCGAATTTATCAACAATTCAAAAGAGGAAACTCGCAAATCAGGGACAAATCATTAAACCAAAATCAGCCGTGTCATTATTGTGTGAAATCAGAGATATGGTAGGATGTAAAATCCTACTTAAACACCACTATCATCACAGGCATATGGAGATAAAAAAAAAAATCCCACAAATTCAATTCAAAGAATTAAAGAGAAAATCGAATAACTCACAAATGTTATAGGGTTTCGATCGCCAGACAGAGAGATTCAATCGAACGACGAAGGAGTATCAAACTGGAGCATCAGAGAATTACACTTCATCAATCAAGCGTCGATTTAATTTGAAGCCGTCGTGGAAAACCCTAGCCTTTCAAAGCCGCCATTTTTTTTTCTCCTCAGAATAAACAGATCGGGTGAAATGAATATGAGAATGGGCCGGCCAAGTGATGAAGAGCATTGGGCTTAACTTTTAAAAGGGAATTTAAATTTCTTTTAAAGCTAGGGTTTAAATTGACTTTGTTTTTATTGTTTTGTTTTTAAATTTCTGTAGTAAACCAATATGAACAGTTTCTAGTGTCTGTAAAATACTAGGGGAATCAGTCAGGGTGTTGACTGACAGTTGACAGAGTCTGTAAAATCTGGGTTACTGGTTACAGGATCGTAATCAGGGGAAATCTGATCGAGGGGACATCGGTCAGTCTACGGTTTTGAGCGTAGGGTTAGAATAGGAGCAGGGTTTGCGAGTGTACATGGTCTTGTATGCGGGATCTGTTCTATCACCTAGTAGAAACCATAGGAATGCAGCAGTAGGCAGGGTTTTGCCGAAGCTGGGTATATCTGTGTGTGATTTATTTTCTGCATTTCTGATTCTGCTATATTCTGTGATCTGTTTATTATTATATATATCCCGTTAGATTTTTAATTTAGTTAAAAAACTGTGATAAACCCTATTCACCCCCCCCCCCTCTAGGGTTAATCTAGATCCAACAAGTGGTATCAGAGCAGGTTTTTTAATTAACTCTAGAGTCATGGATCACCCTAGTTGTCTGTCCTTAGAGAGTCAGTCCAGTCGTATTCCAACTATTTTTAATGGTACGAATTTTTTGAATTGGAAATCTGAAATGGAATCCTATTTAAAATCTGTCAATCTTAAATGTTGGGATGTTATTGTTAATGGATTTGATAAGGTAGATATATGTTTTAATAATCGTACTACGCATATCTTATATTCACATCTTGATGATGATCGATACTGCCTTATCTCCCATTGTTTGACTGCGCAGGAAATCTGGATAGCTCTCAATACAATGTATGGACAAATTGATGACGACTGCTCAAAACCCCGAAGTGACAACTCAGATTCAGATCTAATCTTGAACAAAGAAACAGATAGATCTAACGATGGAGATTCAACAAACGAAGAAATAGGAAATTTCTCTTATGAAGATTTAGTTTATATGTGCGTGGACTTAACTAAATCTGTTGACAGACTCAAATTTAAAAATAAATCCTTGAAATCTAAGAATCGTGAGTTGACCAGCAAAATTGATGTTTTGGAATTACATCTTAAATCTTTTAAAAACTCTTCAAATCCTGATTGCAAAAACTGTTTGAGATTGGAAACCAATCTTGTTCATCTCAATAAAATTATTCAAAAGTTTGAAAATGAAATTCTGATCTTGAAAAACAACAAGATTGAGTTATCAAGTTTGAACAATCATCTGCAAAAGGAGTTTGAAATTTTTAAAACTAATATTCATTCCAAACTTGAAATTGCTGAAAAGGAAAATTTGTTGAAATCGAATTCGATTTTGAAAGAACTTGAAAACGAGATTGAAAACTTCAAGAAATTTGAATCTGAAAGTCGAAAACATTTTGAATTTGAAATTGCTGAATCCCAAACCAAAATTAAATCACTTGAATCTGAAAATTTGGTTTTGAAACAATATAATGCTGAGAGGAAGATCACTGATAACCGCTGTTCAGAATTAATAAAAGAGAACGATGATCTTAAATTCAAAATTCAACGACTAGAGTCAACCTTGACTAAATTTTCTAATAGTGAAAAGTCGTTGAATTTGCTGTTGCAAAACCAAAATTCTATTGGAAATAAACACGGTCTTGGATTTAGGAGAAATAATGTTTTTGAAAAGATGAATTCGAATGTTTTTAGAAATCCTACAAACTGTTTGACAAATGATTGTCTTGAGAACTTGAACTCTAATCATTCCAAAGGATTTTTAGAACATAAACGAAATGAGAACTCGTTTTATAACAAACCATTTAAACATTCTTGGATCCTGAATGGCAACAAAACGGGTTTTGTTAAATTCAAACAGATTTGGGTTCCTAAGGGTATAAAGGTTAATTCTGATGGTTTGTTATACAAACAGGTTTGGGTACCAAAAGTGGTAAACATATTTCAGAGTGGTTTTACAAATTTTGTTAGACCATTTGATTCTCTCAACTGCTAGGTACCAATGAAGGTTGAGGAACTGCTATGCTGAAAAGAGATTGTTTTCAAGCTGTTCTATATTTCTGTATTCTTTACAGTTCCTTGGCCAAGACTGCTGAGTTAGAGATTCTGATTTACACTGGATTCTGGTATGATCTCTAAACTCACCTCTGTAAATATTTTCTGTTTTGATTTTTTTTTCTTTTGCTTATTTCTTCTTCTCACTTCTATCTCTTTCTTCTGTCTTTTCTAATTTGATTTATCATTGCCATTTTTTTTGTGCTTCTGGAATTGCAGTATTTGAATTGCAGTATTCATGATATTCCGGAAATTTGTTTTGTGTGTATAGAACTCTGATACTTTTAATCATGTCCAGATACTAATTTTTTTTCTGCAATAGTTTTGAAGTTCTTTTTCTGTTTTCTGAATTCATAACAGTGTTGATGTATAATTGTCATATCCTGAACACTGTTAATTAGAATTCTAAAGTTTTGAAGATCTGAAAATTTGATGGAATTTCACACGCCACTGCTGTTTTGAGTTTTCACTAATTCAGTTTAGGAAAGCTTAAAATAACATACTCATTACAGCACTCTGTTACTTATCAGTTATGATAATTTCATTAATTTTCAGATTGGCTTGAATAAATTGTCTTGAATCAGTGATTCATCTTGAAATTCATCTTATTCATGAGTATTATGATTGAAATTATTTTTGTTTGAAATCATCTGAAATTCTTAATATTTTGAATATCACACACCGTTTAAATCTGAAATTATCAATCTTGTGTGAATATTCATTATATCTCAAACTTGACATTGATTCAAATGATTTCAAATGAATTGGTTTGGATCATGAATATCTCTCAAATCTGATATAAATGATCTGAAATTATTCCTGTACTTGTCAGTGATACTTGTGAATACTCTTTGAAAATCTGGTCTTAAATTTCATTGTAAGTTCATGGTTATTTGATTCGAATATCTGTTTGTTTAAAATCATTTGAAATTATCGATTTATTAAATCACACACATATCTCGAATCAAAATTTATAAATTGGTGTGATTGATTCATTAAATCCTGATATTTTCATATTTCTTCAAATGATTTAAAATAAATGGTATTTTTAATCTTAAATCGTGAATCATATTCTGTGACCATCAGAAATGTCTTGACAAGTGTGCCTTTTTGAAACTATGTTGGTGCTGCTCTGATACTGTTTTGAAAAATGGTTGTTTTGGATTCATGCTGCTATGATTAAAAGAAGTTGACTTGAAAATATTTGTTGATGAATTCTTGATTTGTTAACCGTGTCTGCTTAGGCCTTGTGATTAAGACTCTGTTGTTTGAGATATTTTTGTTCGTCTCTAGTATCATTTTTAAAATCCTCTTGTATAGAGACTACAAGTGGTATCAGATTAGGAAGTGCTGAATTGTGTTTCCTTATTCTCATCATGTATATATTTCTTAATTCCCCATGTCCTGATATTGATCTTAGAAAATTTCTTGTGACTGCATGCCTTGATAAATGTTTGTTTGCTGCTCTGATACATGTGCATAATCTGTTATCTTGTCTCCAGTATCTTATTCCAATCCTCATTAATAGAGACACCAATTGGTATCAGAAGTGTTGTTTTTATTTGAGTATATATATTTTTTTTCCTCTTGTCCTATATAGCTCTTCATATTTCTCTAGTAATTGATTTTCAATTTTAAGATTATTTATTGATTATTCATTCAGAAATTGAAATCGATATCCAACTTGAGCTGTATTGATAATTCATCAAAATTATTATTAGATTTTGAAATTATGATGAACTGTGACTGCAATATATTTCACAACAAGAGGAGTTTTTATTCATATTTTCATGATGGTTGAAAAGTTATTATAATATATGTGAATTGGCAGTTAATTTCACGACCATCTCCTTAATCTATCACCCGTATGCCATTCATCATGTTTTTTTTTAATGTGGAGAGTTTAATATTTTTAAAATCTTTTTGTATAAATAGTGAAAATATTCGTGATGGAATTGTTGTTATGTTATATTCAGAATTAGTGAAATTGAAAATTTTCAAATTATCTCGGTACAGTTGATCATATTTCATAATATAATTAATTTAGAAATTATTTCACAGTCCATATCTGTACCTACCCAATTTTCTATCATCCATATATTGGTTTGTATACCGAGGAGTTTTTTCTTTTTAAAGCTGAAATGATAAATATATATAATTAATATATAAGTGTGTCTCTAACCTCATTTAAAAATCCAAGCTCTGGTTATGCATGGTTATGAGACGTCTTATAATTTAAGCTGCGACTGATCTCATTTAAAAATCCAAGCTCTGGTTATGCGTGGTCAGTGTGCTCTTAAATTAAAAAAAAAGGAAATAAAGTGCTAAAAATAGAAATAAATTTGAAACTCTCCTCGGTGTATAAAAACCAGCCTATCAATCCATCTTTCTAATCTGTGAAATATGTTGAAATATTATGACGTATTATGATTTGTTGATTGATAGGTATTGGGATTTGAGACTATTCGATTTTGTCACTTAAAATTGAATCATAATTATAATCCAAATCAATCACTGTTTTTTTGAGCCTCATTCTTATAAAAATTCGTTTGAAAATTAATTGAAATTCATTTTTATATAACTCTCCTCATTTATATAAATTTCATCGTAAATCTATCATTTTCTGCAATGTGAAATATGCCACTAGTTCTCAGTTTATTATGATTTTTGTTTGACTGATTGTGATTTATGATGACCGTTCTTCCTCTTAAGATGAAATTATATTTTTAGTCGTTTTTCATCTGTATTTTAAAACTCTGTATCCTTTTGATGATAACAAAAGGGGGAGAATGGATTAGATTTTGATTTATGAGTGAATATTTTATAAATATTTTTAATTTTGAAAATTTATACTTCATACATTTCACTCATGCACAGTTATAGGGGGAATTGTCTGTTGTAGGGGGAGCTAATAAATAGGGGGAGTTCAATATTCACTGTCAAACACATCTGTTGTATACAAAATCTTTTATTTGTTTGTCATCATCAAAAGGGGGAGATTGTTGTATATAACGGTGTTGTATACACAATTATATGATTTTTGTTTGATGATAACAACCAAATAAATATTATTTTAATGTGTTTGATATTGTACTGTTATTATACATCACAGACTGAAATATAATATTTATATTTAAATAAAATACAACTGTACAGAAATTCAAATATTAACACAGTATTTTATTTAAATGGAATATTTTATTTCAATATTCAAACAGTACAGATTTTACAACTCCAACTATTTGTACACTTCACTGATAATTTTCTTTTCAATACATTTCAGTACATATCAAGTTCTCACTCAACTCTAACACAGTCTCTCAGTCATACATTCACATTTCATATATACATTTATACACTGCTTTTGTTTTCTGTCTTCTGTCTTCAGTCTTCTATCTTCATAGCATCCTCACAGTCAGTCCAGTCTTCATACCTGTCACATGAAAACAGAAACACACAGTACACTGCAACAGGAATATAAACTGAATATATGCGAATATAAATTTTATTTGCCTCAGATTTCTGGTGTGTTTCTCATCATTTTTCATGACTTGATCTGATTTATAAAACCATAAATCTGTGTCTAGACAGCTTGTGATATTCACAGTGATACACTGTAAATACCACAAGGCAGACAACATATATATATATATCAATGCAGGGACAGGAAATCTCTTCTGATGGCTGCATATACACACGTGTATAAATATACACGTGTGCACTGCCTCGCCAATCAGCGAGCAACTGAGGAGTAGCCACATGGACCTGCTCGACTCAGTGCGTATGGAGCCAAAGTCAACATGAAGCCAAAAATACAAAAAGTCAAATCAGCAAAATGGTCGAGCAACAATAAAGCAAATACACACACACACGTCAAAATGGTCAAAGGAATGGGTGCAACTACAAAATGGCAACATGGAGCATAAAGTATGGCTCAGCATAACCAAGCAAGTAGAAGATCAAGCAGGTCAAAGTGTCGAGCAAGAAATTTCATGTATGAGTCAAAGCTGAAATACACATGGAGCTACAAGACAAGCACAGTGGCACACAAGCAGGAAATATATGCTTGCCAAGTTCAGGTTGGATAAATTTTTCCAGCCCAAGCAATGAAATTTTACATGGCAGGATACAAGTGTCGAGCAGATTCACAATAAATGCAGCAGTTTTATTTTTCTATGGTTAAGAATGCATATGGGGTAACAAGGCAGAATGAAATTCAAAGCAAGCAGATTCATAGTGCACAATGTATATACAAATGCGTCGAGCCAGATTGACAAGCCATAAATGGACAGAACATCAACATGTACACAACTGTGTACACAGCAAATGAAGTGGTTCAGATATAATCAGATTCATGTTCATGAAGCATGGAGGGTGAAACATCATGGCAGCCTAAATGTAAATATCAGCATGGAGAATGCATGTTTCATGTGATAACAGCAATTACAGAGATGCAGCATTATCAACATACAATGGTTGCAGTGTCAAAGTGATTCAGCTTAGCTATCATGAAAGTCAGGGCAAGATTACAAATCCAAAAATTTCAAGCCATAAGTTCAGCAGCAATGTTGAAGAGTTAAGCACAGTGCAAAAAACAAGTAATTGCAGCTTTCATTTCAGCATATATGGTGAAGAATACATGCATGGCAAAGCATACATAAATGTGCAGCATGTTAACTGAAATCAGATGAGTAAACTTTGGCAAGAAAGTAATTTTTTTTTAATTTAATTCTTTCCAGTAATGTCAAAGAAAAATGCATGAGGATTCTTGGGCAAGAACTGCGAGCAGAAAGCATGACAATGCATACAAGGAAATTGGAGATCAAGAAATCAAATATGTTTCCAGAAATGACAGTGTGAATTCAAAATATTCAGGAATTAAAACTGGCAAGATTTCTTTTTGGAAAATCTTTTATAAATCAAATTAAAGAGGCCACAAGCAATTCAGAAATTACAGTTTGACATAAAGGGCAAGGATTCAATCATACACATGAAGTGTATTTATTTGCAGAAAATTACAAATCAATTTATATGGCATGTGTTCATGCGGCAAGAAATGCATTGAATATATTTCCAGAATTATCAAATCACTTTTGGGAAAGTATTCCAGATTCATTCAAGGGGACTATGGTGTTTAAATCAAGCAAGTAATATGGGAAATCAATTCACTCTTTCCAAGTATTCAATCACAAAATTCACGGTTTTTTAATCAAGGCATCAAATTCTTTTTCAGCCGAATTTATCAACAATTCAAAAGAGGAAACTCGCAAATCAGGGACAAATCATTAAACCAAAATCAGCCGTGTCATTATTGTGTGAAATCAGAGATATGGTAGGATGTAAAATCCTACTTAAACACCACTATCATCACAGGCATATGGAGATAAAAAAAAAATCCCACAAATTCAATTCAAAGAATTAAAGAGAAAATCGAATAACTCACAAATGTTTTAGGGTTTCGATCGCCAGACAGAGAGATTCAATCGAACGACGAAGGAGTATCAAACTGGAGCATCAGAGAATTACACTTCATCAATCAAGCGTCGATTTAATTTGAAGCCGTCGTGGAAAACCCTAGCCTTTCAAAGCCGCCATTTTTTTTTCTCCTCAGAATAAACAGATCGGGTGAAATGAATATGAGAATGGGCCGGCCAAGTGATGAAGAGCATTGGGCTTAACTTTTAAAAGGGAATTTAAATTTCTTTTAAAGCTAGGGTTTAAATTGACTTTGTTTTTATTGTTTTGTTTTTAAATTTCTGTAGTAAACCAATATGAACAGTTTCTAGTGTCTGTAAAATACTAGGGGAATCAGTCAGGGTGTTGACTGACAGTTGACAGAGTCTGTAAAATCTGGGTTACTGGTTACAGGGTCGTAATCAGGGGAAATCTGATCGAGGGGACATCGGTCAGTCTACGGTTTTGAGCGTAGGGTTAGAATAGGAGCAGGGTTTGCGAGTGTACATGGTCTTGTATGCGGGATCTGTTCTATCACCTAGTAGAAACCATAGGAATGCAGCAGTAGGCAGGGTTTGGCCGAAGCTGGGTATATCTGTGTGTGATTTATTTTCTGCATTTCTGATTCTGCTATATTCTGTGATCTGTTTATTATTATATATCCCGTTAGATTTTTAATTTAGTTAAAAAACTGTGATAAACCCTATTCACCCCCCTCTAGGGTTAATCTAGATCCAACAATATTATGTTTGTTTCCGCTGTAGACATTTATGTATAGCTGAACTGTATTTGTACTAAGTAAGATCCTGTATACTGTGTAACTCTGATGATTATTTTTATCCAGTATATTCTATTGTTCATTATCTGGTGTATTTATTTAATTCGGTTCTGCTATTACGTGTTCTTGTGTTATATTCCAAAGATTACCCTTGTCCCCGTCAGCACGGGGTATGGGGTCGTCACAATCACAAAAGGAATTGCCCGATGATCTGCTCGAAGACATAGATCCCAGAGAGGATGGCGATTCAGGATGTAGAAGGGTGACATCTAATGATGCAACCGCACATGTTCCGATTGTCGACGCCAACCTAACTCAGGTCTTGAAATTAGATCTCATATAGATCTCTTTTGAACGAGGGAACTGACATGCTTTCTACAGGCGAGCCTGGATGTGATCGCTTCTATGCTAATATTCGCGAGATTTTACCATAAGTCGAGTATAAACCTGAAGTGTGCTCTTGTCAAGAAAATAAGAAGTATGTTCGGTCTAGGGAGAGCATCTTCCTTGAAAGCCTATGGAAGTCCATGTAGATGATACTCTTGTGGAGTCCGAGCAATCAACCATCATGTTTCAGATCTAACAGAGATGTTCAATGTCTGGAATGAAGCTAAACCCTTTTTGAAATGCTTGTTTGTCGACTGTGACAGGAAATCTTCTTAGCATCGTAGTTAGCTCACACAGAATCGATAAACCCTGATCAGATTGCAGCGATCATAAACATCCCAGAACAACAAAGAATTAAAGGTGTCTGAAGCTTGGCAGGAAAGTTGGCACCACTTGTATGTAAGGAGGATAAGGTCCAGAAACTAGTCTATAATGTGAGCAAGAAGGAAGCCATGGTCGAGCGCAACTAATTGAAAAGCTCGTCTACAACTTGTTGATTGCTCTGAGAAAGCTCTCCTACTATTTCCACATTCATCTGATTGTGATACACACTGATTAGCCACTACGACAGGTCCTGCAGCGACCCGAGGTATCTAGGAGATTACTCGATCGGAACATCGAGCTTAACCAGCTTGATCTCAATTCCCTCCTAAAGAAGTCCATATGAGGGCAAGCATTAGCTAACTTCATTGCTGAATGTACCATTCCCAAAGAAGATGTGTTAGATGAAGAAGATGGTCCCTCAAAATGAAAAATGAAAACAAGCACCGGTAGTTGTATACAAACGGTACAAATAATGATCGACGGCTTGACGCGGAGTCGTATTTATAACTCCTAAAGGACGGTCAATTTGCTATGCCATATGATTTATATTTTTTGCTACTAACAACGACTCTGAATACGAGGCCCTGATTGCCGGGTTGAAACTTGCTAAGGAGTTAGGAGTAGCGGCATTGAACATCTTTTGTGACTCTCAGATTATTGTTTTCCAGATTTGAGGAGAATTCGAAATGAAGGGAACACGACTTGCAGCTCACCTAGAATGAGTAGAAGAGCTGTTGGATGGATAGGAACGTTACAACATGTCTCATGTCCCACGAACAGAAGATCAGAAGGCGGATAATCTGACCAAGTTAGAAATTTCCGAGAATCCAGAGAAAATGGAGATGATCCCAGTCAAGACACTACAAACTCTGACCATTGATCAGATGGAAGTTGATCCATTATTGGAGGCTGAATCCAGAAGAGAATCATTGACAACCCCCGTAAGAAAATTCCTGCAGCACGGAATGTATCTAGCAAGGTGAAGTGAAAGGTGTGCCATCGTTCTTTATGCAAGTCGACACTACTTATTTTCCCTGTAAAGTTGTCCCAAGACAGACACCAATGAGTCCCATTATTGAGTTCACCGCACTGAATGGTTCGACAAACTCACTAACTAACTTCCCGCTTGAAGAGAGATATAGGCGAATGAAACATCTAATGAGCGATGTTTTGGAATTAGAAAGTGAAAATTCACACTTCCACTCCTTTCATCAATTATCTGCTAAGTGACTCATTCCCCAAACGCTGGGGGAACTGGAGATTTGAGCATGAATCGCTCGAAAATACGTCATCCCATTCAAAACTTATCCGTTAAAAGTTTGCATGGCCGATTGCCTTAGTCTTGCCTAAAGGTTAGCGAGTTGAAGTTATAGAACACATACGCTTGAATGCTAATTGATTGTTTAAGCACCAACCCTTATCCCTGATATGAGATCGGAGGCATATCAGCAAGTTTATAAGATAAGACTATCCCACCAGCAGCAATATCCTATGTCCTACCGTAGAAAGTGCAAAAGTTCCTATAAGCATGAATCCATTGTTCTCATGCCAATGGCCATCCTAACACCAATGCGATGATGTGCTATCATTAGCGGTACAGTCATGACCTCATGACACTTCATCTTTACCATCACCACGGGGGCAAAAAAAGGATTCAAAGGAGATGCGACCTCATCACTCGCTCATGATACTTATCTAACCGCCTTTGCCATCTCAAGACCCCGATCAAGGTCTATTCATTCTTAGGACTACCCCACAATAGTTTGAAAAGATATCCTTCATCAGCTAAAAAACTTTGGCCGCCCTTCACTGGCAGAGATAGGGGGAAGCAAAATGGACCTACAACGAACATGTAACGCCATTTTCGCTCATAATGATACTCATTCCTTTAACAGGAATATTCTTTAACCATGACTCTTATATTGGTATGCCTTATGAGTTATTGATGTAATTAACTCAGACGAATTAATATATAGATAGTACAGGAACCCCAGATTTGATATCGATCAGATTTCTAATACCTGCATATGGAGTTATGGAATAGAACCATAATGAGCTCAACCGAACTACTCGTTTACAAAGCCACGCCCTCCATCTAAAGAAAGCTATATAGATCTAGGTGGATCCGGGATGACCATCCAATCATTGGCTCACACGTGGCAGACCACAAGACAATTGAACATAAATCACTGAATTGCAAAGTTGTAGTCCAACTCCAGATGGATGTGGTGTGACCGTCTATATGGCTTGATCCTATCCTGGATGCCATTAGATTGCATGAATCCCGATAGGGGGCAATAGTGCCCATCGATATACTTATTCTTCAGTCATGCAATTTACTTTTATATGCTTCCTGAGTTATTGACATGACTAACTCATGTGATATGAATGATGCAGGTACCCGAAGTTTGGTGCCAATCACTCCTTCCATAGATCGTTCAGAGGAACGCAAAGCCTTGGCAAAACGCTTTCCAGCCGTTTGTCTGACTGATTCTAATCCTCAAAGCTTGGATAGAAATATAACCCTAGAATGAATGAGATGGACGCTCCATGATTAAAGACCACTTGATCCATGACTCTGACTCTCATGACTTGAGAGATGGTATTAAGGACGATATCACGACGTCCGACCAAACTCCATCCCATGAGTCGACAGGACGAGAGAGACTTGATTATTGCAAACGGCCACCTCTACCCATGAATCGAAGATTATGAGGTAGCACCTCGACGAGTGTGATTAAACCGCTCGCCTGAAAGCTCCATTTGCCAGAGTGAAGCATGGAGTATGGACTAGAACTGAGCTTGAGAACGAATTCGAAACGGCAGAATCCCACTCTTTGAACTAGAGTGTAGAAGGAATGCCGGGGCAAATGATATAACTGTTTTCCTGAACCACTCTAACTCTCATGATCCGAGAGAGAGTATAAAGGACGTGAAGATAGCATCCACAAGGCGTGACGGTGCACCACGATTAAAGACCGCCTTGATTCCACTCTAACCTTGGCATTCGACGGGAGAGTATAAAGGCTCCAGGGACTAGCGCAAAAAGAACTCCTACCCTGCTAAAGGATCGGGGAGCAGACTAAAAGTTGAGTTCGAACTCTATCCTGGGCATATGACAGGAAAGTATAAAGGCATGTTGATTATATGCCATAAAAGGGCTCCTACCCCGCTATAGTATCAAGGCAAGAGTGAAAGACGAGCCTGAACCCTTCATATCCGGACATGGGGGGGCAATGCACTGTCGATTATAATCAATCCCAAACAAGCCCTGGCCAGGCATTTTATTCACTATTGATTGGGGGCAACACACACATCATACCCCTACGATAGTTGCAATATGATATGCTATTCATATGCAGGAATTTTGATTTACAGGGATACTGAACTGATTTGTGATGTGATTTATTACTAACTATTTAATGTAGTAGCGCTCTGACTACAAATATATTCGATTGAAATATATAACAAACTTGTAAATGTACGATATTGCAGGAATACCACATTGTTTACTGAATGCGGATTTACAAAGGATAACTGGTCAAGAATGCGTGGCCCGAACTCACAACAACAGCAAACCAGTAGAATACAAATGAAGGGCCATGTCCAGATGGCTGACACTGAGGCCTAATGCTAATTTTCCTATGCAACTCAAGGCGATGACAAAAAAACGGGGGGCCATGGTAGTGAATTGTCCAGTGACATGACATACGACATAATACTCGCAACGGGAAGGACCCGGCGAAGCCCTGAAAATTTTGGACATCTACCCTGCCTTAACACGATCTTGAGCGATCGTTGGTTTTCTGACCTTAATACGATCTTGAACGATCGCTGGTTCTTTGGCCTTAATACGATCGGGTGTGATCGTGGAATTTTGGACTTCAACGGATTACAGACTACTTGTACCATCCTAAACGCGTCTTACTTTATACTTGGATAATATGATCACTAGAATTCTAAAATCAACTTTCTCTCCTCATGTATACATGTCTGAATTCGAAAGGGAGGTGACCCGACCACATGTCTTTAGCCACTACCCTATGACTGGGGGTATTGAAAATATTAACGGCATAACTTATGTGCCTGTACTTAATTTATGATATGATTTTGACAAGCACATGAGGACCATGAAACGGATGCAGAGAAAACGTCCATTTGCTAGTCCTAACCTATTTCCAAAATGGAAAGCTCAGATGAGGCTGGACATATCCCATGTAACAATTAGGTGTGACACAGCCACCCTATCTCCGACCTTTCCCTTGATACAAGGGCAAGCGGGAACACTCGGAACGATCACAGTCTGACCTTTCGCCGTCTGGTGCTGATCCTCAGAGCCCGAATAAAAGACAAGAGATTAGCATGGGCTGCGTACCAATAAATCGGTTTGCACTCAACTCCGACTCATGGTGCAAAGAGTGAATATGAATCCAGAGAAGATGTGGATTCAAAGCGTACTACTCAACAAAACCCCTATGTATAAGTGGCACAGGATACAAGCCTTAAGCGACATAGTTCAACTACCCGATGCCTATATTTAGAATTGAATGACAGAAGCCTGATTGACGGCTACTGCTCATGTAGAACCAAGAAGCCCAAGGCCGACTTTCACCTATTTCAAGCCTTCATGCTGGGGGCACTAGCGCTAAATTGGAAGGCCGAGCAATAATCATCAATTCGTTGGAAATGATAAAATTGGAGTTCAAGTAGTGACGAACCTGGCTCAGTCAGATAGCAACCATTAGCTCGGGTTGAACACGAACCAATCAACAGGCATGTAGTATGCGGCTTCGATTCAAAACGTCATGGATGGAAACATGGGCAATGGAATAGCTACCTGCAACATCCTAGATGAGAATGCAAGAATTGTAACAAGCTCAAGTCATGCACGACCAACTTTAGCTCCAACTCGAATGGATACTCGAGCGACATTTCACAATCAGCTCTAAGCAAGATTACAACAATTCGAAGAACAGGAACCCGGACGGGTCGAATTACTCGAACCACGACCCAGGGCAATATCGATGTGGAAACAAGAAATCAACAAAGACCCCCTTTGTAATCTCGGATTTGATGCTGGGGGCACCAGTCCTGATCTTGGCAATAGATACTAGCCCCTTGGTGGCAATGTGCTCGCAGTTTGAATCGATGCCTCTCGAGAGGCGGCACTTCTCAAGATAATAGGGATAATGACAATCAAAGCCTTTTCACACGGGACATCAGGATCTCCTATTATTCCCCTAGATTTCAAGATTTCTCTATGACAGCATCCGCTCAGAGGCCCTGATAAGTTCAATCCTGGGAGAATGGAGCACCATCCAACTCCTGAAATGATAAGGACAAAGGAAATGCCTTGGAAAAGGATGATAAGAATACGTAGTTCCGAAAAGAAACCTATCTCACTGATCAAGTCCATATTGTTTCTCAAGCTTAATGGAAACGAGCATGAGAAAGAGGCTCAACAAGACTATAATGGCCATTTCCGACTATGCTGAAGCATAAATAAAGGGGCCCAACTAACTTCATAACAACATTTATTCACTCGCATTTAACAAGCTTACTTAACTCCGCAACTGATCTGATGAGAGTAACCGAATTCGTTGACGCCCGATGAGGCAATCTTCACTATCCGACTAAAGAGAAGAGATGATATCAAAGCAAATGTGGTTCGACCATTTGCATATACAATTCCAACTTTGGCTAAATTGAGAAAAATTATAGAATGATCTGGGTCGACTAAGATTACTGAACCTGCAACTCTTACCAGATGCAATGATGGGAAGTATAAAATCCTCAAGATTAGATGCCTAATTAATTCAACTCAACCCCTATCGATGCTGGGGGCATAAGACATGAGTTTTCTTGCCCTCTGATGGCACTGAGGGCATGACCATCGATTCGCGGACTGACCATGAAGACGACCTTGGCTTGGAGCAAGATTCAAAACATGTACAATATGCCTCTGGAGTATGACCTGATTCGTCTTCCCTGACCAAGCGAGCCAACTTGCAGGTCAAATGTGACTTCAAAGACTTGGATCGCAGTTACATCAAATAGAAGGGCTATTGTGAATTCCTTCGACCACAGTCCAGAGTGATCATGGCTTTTGGATTCCTTGCTGTTACTATTTAATGCGATTTTAAGATCTTGGATCAATATCAAGATATCAAGATAGTCCAAACTTGAGTACAAATGACAAATTCATATATTGACTCTGATGTGCTTCGTCCCAATAGTCCACATGTTAGCTCAGAGCCCAAAGATTCATACATCGCCCCATGACTTAGGTTGGCTAAGATTTTTGAACCTGTAACTTTAATCGGTGCAACGACGGGAAGTATAAAGGCTTGAAAACCGGATATCCCATTGACTTAGCTCAATCCCCACTAACGCTAGGGGCATAAGCATTGACTACACATTTCCTCCAGTGGTACTGAGAGAATTAGCATCAATTCATAGACTGAATTTGAAGGCGACCCGAGCTTGGAGCAAGATTTAAAGCATACACTCAATATCTCCAGAACATGACATGATTCGTCCTGCCCATCCAAACATGCTAGCTTATGAATCAAATATGACTTCGAAGACTCAAATCTCTACTACACCGAACAGAAGGTGTGACAAACTTCTCCACTACCTTACGATTGTGACGATCATACGAGAATTGGTTCACATGATTTCACTAACATCCCTTACTGACTTGTATGTGATTATTGGACTATGAAACGATCTAAAGCGATTGTGTTTAAATATGGTCCGATGAAACCATGGATTTTTTATTTTTCGTTGACACGATCTGGAGTGATCATGACTTTTGAACTCCTTATTGTTACGGTTTGATGTGATCGTGGCGTCCTAGATTAATATCATATTATCCTGATCTCGGGATATCCCAAATCCGAGTACAAATTACAGAATGCTGACTCTAATGTGCTATATCCCAACGGTCCAGATGCCAGCTCAAAGCCTGAAGATTGTTCAACGACCCAATAATTTGGATGGCTACTTCATACATTGACTCGTATGTAAAAGAAAGTCTAACTCGACAATACGCTTGATTTGTGTAGAACAACGACGGTATTCAGCAATGACCTATGGGTGTAGAATCACGCTCAGGAGCAAACGATCTAACATGACTTTTGATGAGTGAATTAGACCTCTTGATTCGACAAGGTTTAAACGATTACTTGATCATCTTGACTACTCCTTCCATAGAGTTTGGCCTGACTAGCACAAATGAAAGCAGTGCAACAATTTGATAAAGTCTTTTTAAGGATGAGAAATGCTCTAGAAAGATTCAGCTTGACATGTTCAAATCACATCTCATCTACGATAAAATGTACTTTGGGAGGCAAAATGTTAACCTGCTTTGTGACCAGGCTACCTAAAGCTTAATTATTCACGAGTAGATGAAAAAAGAGTTCGAACACTCACAATATATGATTTAAGACATGGGGCTCCTGGTTCCTGATCGTGATAGCCTGCTCGTTGTCCTTGGCTCGTGATAGATCGCTCGTACCCGCTCGTGGTCCTCGGTTCATGATAACCTTCGTTCGTGGATAGGGGCTTGTGATGACCAACTCGAGGAATCCCGTTCATAATGTACCCGCTCGTGACCAATCCCACGACCCGGCTCGGGTCTCAGAAGCATGACCTGTACCCTTGGAGCTGCAACTATCCTTCAACGAGATCCTACTTTATAGGCACGAACTGCTCCTACTTTCATGGGGTGAACTACACATGTCAACCCATTATCAGGAGACCATCTCCACTTCTCCCACTACTCAACCGAAGCCCGTCGGATGAATGCCATATGGCACCCAATCCATGGCTCTCCAACGCCTATAAATATAGGAAGACATGGCCATTTTAAAGGACTTTTTGGCATCTCCCTATCCATGGAGGCCATGGCCAACACTTCTCCACGAATAATCACCATCTCCTTTAATAAAATCACTGGGTTCGGAGAGAATTATTCATTGAATTCGAGTGATGGAGTGACTGTACTCCCTGTAATTGTAATTTCTGATTGAATTGAGAAAATATGAAGTGGACATAGGCTCGTTAATGCCGAACTATAAAAATCCTATTGTCTTGCTTTTTCTCGTATTTTTCAGTTATTTCTTCATATCCTATGCTCTAAATATGACAATTTGGTTGTTAGGACCATTTTTTAGTCTAACAGTCAGTCATGTTTAGCCTGGGTTGCAAGATGTTCTTGTTGAATCCTGGTGTATTCCTCTCTAGAGATACACTATCGGAAGGTAGTCCTATACCTTGCCAGTTGGACATCCATTCTCCAATAAGAGCCCGCAGTTTTGATTGTATACTATGTATAGGGCAGTCAATTTCCTACACGATCAGAAACCCGACCCGAAACCCGCACGGAAATTTGCAAGTCAGCCCTACCCGTTTAGTTGGCGGGTCATTTTTTTAGTCAACTCGAAGTTGACTCGTTTATAAACGGATGAGTTTAGGGTTGACTCGCTAACCTGATTTTGACCTGCCAAACCCGAGTATATGTTGTATCTCTTTCATATTGTAAGTCTTTTGTGTATGTTGTTAGTGTTAGTCTTTTATGTATGCAGTAATCAGTCTGCTCGTATATTCTTTGTGTAAGCTGTTATATTTTACTAATTTATTCTCGTATGCTGTTAGTAATATTTTACTTATAACAATTGTATCTCCGCCATACTGTTAGTAATTTATGTATGCAGTAAGCTCATATATTCTTATGTGTGGATAATGATATTTGGATATGGTGATTTCATGCTTTATATATGTGTTGCATGTTGATGATTTCATAACATGTTTCCTGTTGGTGATTTTGTAACTTGCTACATGTTAGTGATTTGTTTTTTTTATGTTTACGTTAGTGGGCAATATTTGACAATGGGTCAAACGGGTAAACCCGACACGACCCAACACGAACCGTTTAGTTAAACGGGTTACACGGGTCGAGTAGGGTCAACCCATTTATAAACAGGTTGGATTAGGGTTGAGAAAAAATTAACTATTTAATAAATGTGTTGAACCGACCTGTTTATAAATCAACCCGAACCGAACTTGACCCAACACGACCCGTTGATAGCCCTAACTATGTGTGTGGAGCATAAGGTAAAAACCGGCTGTTTTTATGTGTGGTTTTGGTCTTATGATTATCCTTTTCTTTCAAAAAGATTTTGACTTTAAAATCAAGTTGGATTATCCCTTAAACTTAGTGAGTTTTCTCACACTGGTTCACCAGGCTAATCCTGGCGTTTGAAATGCTCAGTTCAGACCGAGTTTTACAGGTTTAGGTTATCTGATGCTATGATGTCCAGAGATGAGCTGGAGAAGTTCAGATGTATAATGTCTAGTACTATTTCGCTGTGTGTTTTATATGAGGACAGATTAATATAATTGTCCAGGTGTATTGATGTACTCTGATGATTGTAAGTTTATTTCAAGCCCTCAATAAAGATTTATTTCTATATTATATTTTGTTCCGCTACGATGTGAGACTTTGTGTTGTGTTGGTGCATCTTCTTATTCTTCTATTCTAACTTTCTTTTTTTCTTATCTCACCCTCTTATTTCTTTCTTGTAGCTTTCTGGGTTTTTGATACTTGAGGCTGGACACAGGAGGTATTAGTATCGAAATTCGAGTGTCGAAATTTCTGGGATGCTACAAATATTGTATTTGAATTGAAAATGGAGATCAGTATGGAATTTATCTATTTAATTTGTTAACTAAGAAAATTTATATCGATAAACATAAGTGTTTGAAATCGATTTATTATTTAATTGATATTATAAATATTGAAAATAGATATGTTCATACAGTCTCAGAATTCGACGAAACAAATTCCATAGGATCCGTAATAGTGTATTATTATCGGATTTCGAATTTCGGAGCATTTGGATTAAACAATTGAACGTGCATTTAGAAAACTCCTAGGAACAATTAAATTTAATTTTAAATCATTGATTTAAATTGATATCTTCTCTATATGATCAAATGAGGCTTCGAAACCTATTCCAATGTCTTCAGAATAGTGGTATAACTCTACGAATGTCGGTTATTGCACTAAAATAGGAGTTCTATTACACGTGATATTTCTAATTAAATAGATTCACATCATTTCACATCAACATATAAATAAAATATAAAAAATGCCAATTTATGTAACAACCCGGAAATTATGAACCAATTTAAATTTTTTATTTTAGCAATTTTGATGGATTTTTAATATTTAAAATGATTTATTTTAAATAATAACGATTTAAAATTTATTTAAATCGAAGTTAGAACATATAAATTTATTTTAATTATAAAATGAACTTGAAATGGCGCGGTAGTTTGAAATTTTGATTTTAAATTTCAATTGAATGTCCATGATTCAAAATAAATCGGATTTCAACAAAACAAGAAACATTTGAATATGTTTAATTATATCTTTCTAACAAATGTTAAAAATCCAAATTTCATAATATAAATTGAAAGTAATGTACAGTTTAAAATTTAAAATAGTCGTTATGGAATTTATATATATTTTATATAATATATAGCCCTTAAAAATAGCCACTTTGTAAACGAGATTCGTATTCGACGAAACCACTTTTGTTGGATCCGGAAGTCAAATTATTGTTAAATTTCATAATTTTTGGAATTAATATGTAAGCGCAGTGAATTTAAATGTGTTTGGTAATTTCAGTTTGAATTTAATCGACAGGAAAAATGGTCATTTTTCAAACGGCCTCCAAATTCAACGAAATTAAATTTATTAGGACAGTATCGTCAAAACATAGCTAGATTTATTTTTTTGTAATTTTTGGAGTCAGTATGTGGCCTCGGTAAATTAAAATGTACGTTTAAATTCAATATTGAACGTTATATTAATTTATATTTTAATTTTGATAAAAACTGATCGAAACAGTCGAATTGGCAGAAACATATTCCATTATGTCCTTAATGGGGGAGAGTATTTGGCTAGGGGCGACAGTCGTTGGGTTTGATTTGGAGTTCGAGTGAATAAACAGGAATTTTGGAATTAAAAGAATAAAATATAATAAAATAAAATTATATAAATAGCCCCACCGAAACCCTAGCCCATTAGTAGAAGTCGTCGCCCTCTTTTAAAATAATGGCTGAGAAGCTCTGAAACAAAACCCTAAAATTGTCCAAATCGGCAGCAAATTAAAGGACCAATTCAAAATGAAAATGATAGACCTCGCTGAGATCTTTAATTCCATACTAGGATGATCAAAAATGGAGCAGCCATTAGTGAGAAATTGGAGCCCAAAATCTCGCTGTTCTTGGCAATTTTCCCAACGCCTGGGACCACCGAGAGCGCCGTCGTGGCCAGCGCTAGAAGAAATCGCGATGGAAGTTAAATTTCGATGTTGGGTTTTCTTGGCCAGGAGATGAAAACGATGGAGGTAGAAGATAATTAGGGAATTTAATTAAATTAATTATCTCGTATTATTATCAAAGGTTTAATTTATCATAACTTTTGCATACGAGGTCCAAATTCGACGATTCCAGTTGCATTGGAATCGTGATGAAGATATCTACGCAATGGAACTGACCAAAACGGAAAAGGAGCAATTAGAATTTCCGGCAAATTTGAACGCGAAAAGTATTAAAACGGAAATTCAGAAATAGAGAATGACGGTGTGGAAACCAGTGTGAGAACTCCTTCTCACTAAATTATATTTTATCATGTTATTGTATTCATGTTTTAAATATATAGAATTGCCAGCGTTGATTTTTATCAGTTTTAATTATTATAAATTGTATATGGTGCATGTTAGCTCACCTCCCTCGTCCGTAGACCTTGGAAGATTTAATTGACTGTATTTTGTTTTGATTGTGATGTTGTGATGATTAACATATTTAAAATAATGTTAACATTAATGTGGTAATTGAAATTAAATTATAAATATTTATTTATAATTTAAATAGTGAAAATTTGTAAATCAGAAAAATAATTCAAATTGAATTAGAACTAGTTAAATTAATTAACCAGAGATTATTTTGAATAGACTGTTGTTGTTTGGAAACCCCACACGGGACTGGGGATGGTAATTTATTCGCATCTCCCCTGAATTTAATTATATGTCAATCGATGGGTTGACAGACTGTGATGAGTGTTATTTATTTATTTTAACGCTTATACAGTGGTAGAATGCACTCTGGATGATGCATGGATGTCTAATGATTATTTATCATTATTGTGAATACATGCGATGTATGGAAATCCATATAAATATATTTATATGGTAATTGATAGAGTCTGATTCCAGTTCAGAAATAACGAATAGTTTTAAAATATTATATAGTATAGTTTTCAAATATTATTAGGTATAGTTTTCAAATATTATTCAGTATAGTTTTAGATTAATATTCTGTATAGTTTTAAAATAATATTCAGTGAAGAATCAAGATATGATTTCGATGTCCGATTTTGGATGGGCACGAAAATATTGAAATATTCAGAACCGAAATGAATATGAAGCCGAGATAAGTAGTTGAACGCCATTTTTAACCCGAACAGGTTTATCGATATATTTTATTAATTTTATAAATAATATCGAAAAGAAATGATTTCAAAATCTGATATTTTAAAAATATTATCATTTTAATATTATAATGATATATAATATTCAATTTTGATTTAAAATTGAAAATAAAGCATAAATTATTTTAAAATGAATTTATAAATGATTTATAAAATACGTTTTAAAAAGGAAATTGACGATATATATAAATACATATATATATATATATTACATGGCCCGAATAGAATGCGCCGCGCAGCGACCCTTCGCGAATTTCGACCATTAACTTCAAATTGATGTAACGGGAGATCCTTCCGTCGGATTCTCCTAAAACTGGAACCATTGGGTTCGTTTCGAAAAGAGCTTTCCAATGAATATAAGAGATTTGAAATATAATGTTGTATTTTAAAATATTTCCAAACTAATTTTGGAAAAGGTCGTTATAAATGCAGTTCGATGACCGTTTATGGAAATCGACCTAAAATGCCTTAATAAAATTATTAAAAATATTGAAAAATTGTTTAAACTCATAGTAAATGATTTGGAAAGATTTTGGATGAAAAATTCCAAGTTTGAAAAGATAAAAATATTTTTTTATCAAAATGAACTAGTTATTAACTAGTATAATAATCCAATATTTTTAAAGAAATAAATTGGATTTGAAACGGTTTTGATATAACCAGAATTTTCCAATATATTAATTGGAATGGATTGGAATGGAAATAATCTTCGGAATATTTCGGTATTGGATTCCGTGATTATACGGATATTGTTAAGTAATTTGGAAGATACAGATATCGTTATTCCCAATACGATATCCGTTAGTTTTCAAAATTTGATATTGAATATAAGCCGATATTAGTTTCTATTCAGAGCCTTGTATTTAATATCAAATTGGATTTTGGGTTTGTCGTGAACGGTTTCTTAAATAATACTGTTCTTAAACCCAGTTGAGAAAAGAATAAATCTTTAAATTAATACTTAGAGAAGTTTACCAACTAATTAATATGTAACCGGAATTGAAAGGAAAGTTGATTGTGGGTTTATCGTAAACTGTGTTTTAAATGACATTTGTTCTTTAACCCAATTAACAGTGAAAATATGATTTGGATTTTATAAATCTTTTTATTAAGATTTAATGGAAATTTTCTAAAGTAAAGATTTCTAATTTAATAAATTAAATTGGAATTGAAGGGAATTTGATTTGGTAATAATCGAAGAGGAGCTTCTGTGAAGGAAGGCCGTTACGATATATGGAATTTAAAAGGCTTGGCCGTTATTCCATTTATATTATTAGTCTGATATGGAAATTGATATTGATTACATATATTGACCTGTTTTCCGAGAAGATTCCATAGTTAATGGAAGAGGATTTGGGTTCATCGTGAACAGTGTTTTAAATGACATTGGTTCTTTAACCCAGTTAAAGGCAGGATTTATTTTCCTAAAAGTTGAATAATCATTAAGTAATGATTTTTGAGATTAACACCGAACCACAGTTTTAATGAATCTTTAATTAAATGGAAATGGGAATGCGGTAATTAAATTTACCAAATTCAAGAAATGATCGAGAATGGAGTCCCGCCAGTTCTTCTTCTAGCGATAGTTAAATCTTTGATTAGATTTGAACGTAAAATGGTAATTAAATTTACCGATAACATAGTGGGTGTTAGATATGGAGTACTACCAGTTTTGCTTTATGGGACGAATAGGTTGGGATTGGGATAAATAAATAAATGGTTACTTCAGTAAAGTTCGCTAATCCCGACTAGTTGCTAAACCTTAATTTGGTTTAGAATTGTGAAAAGATAAAATAAAATCTTTTGAAATGGATATCTAACGGAAGATTTAAGAATAAATTTAAAAGAATTTATCTTTGATGAAATTAATGGGAGCCTTTCCCTAAAGATGTGAATATTTGAATAAAAGATATTCTGAATTGGAATGAGGCATATGATGTGTTTTTATAGCACTTGATTATTGATTATAAAATACACGAGTTATCCGGAAAGACCGGGTTTAACCCATTCTGAATAATTAATACGATGACTAAAAGTCAACGATGAAGACGGTGGTTGAAGACCGGAGATCTTCACATCGTATTGATGATTACTAATGTGTTGATTGGGTTGTACACCCAAGACAAGGTAATAAGTGATGATCGTCCAGACGTACTTGGAGATCGACTGGATATGCGAAGACCTCTCTCCTGTATTGGACATATGGGACGAGGAATAAGGTACCTCCGGTTTCGTTCAGACCCAGAATGGACTTGTAAATGGATATGTGTCTGACATTGGATTTCATTCTATGTTGATTGATTTCTATTAAATGTATATCTGTTTTATGGCGGAGAATTTATTCTCTTGCTTAACACCCTTCTCTGAGAAGTACGAGCTTAGAGGTCATATACTGATAGACATCAGTTGCATGGTGTGAATTGTCAGTGTGGCATGCTGAGATGCAAATGATCAAGGCTTTTGTCGAAAAGCAAAGTCTTGTAGTTGATGATCAAAGCACGACTTTAAGCAGCATAGCTTTGTGTGTAGCGTTAATTCGCGCGCCTCACACCACGGTATGAGCCAAAAACAAGATAAGGACCCAAGGAGTGCATGACGTTTCTTTCTAGCTAGAAGTTGTATCATGGCATGGAGCCCATAAATTTTTACTTAGGTGGATGATGGAATGAGGAGCCTCGGATATTGAGTCCCTAGTGGCTCAGAGATAGGTCTATTAGCACCGGGAAACGTGTGTTCAGGAATAATTAATCCACTAAAGTAAGTGTGGACCAGCCTCGGAGGATCAAAGGGCTCACTGCGGGGGATCTTAGGGCATTTGCTAGAATGTCTCGAATCGGAAGGAGCGATCGCTAGCCTTGACTCATGATGGAAATCCAATTCCCAATACGACATTTTTCAGTTTTAGTTGTAAACCTATATGGCGACATAGTGGGATGGGGTGGTTATGCCATCTATGATTGATACATTTATACTTGAAGTTGTTTTTCACACTACACACTTATAATACTATCAAAAATGATTTGTTTTTAAAATGTACCAAGCATGTTTGGCTATTATAAGGTAAAATTCTATCCTCCGGCTTGCGTTGCATTGTGTGATGGGACCTAAGTCTTATAATGGCTTCATTTTCCAAAAAGCATTGCGTTGTTTTATTTTGAACTGATATTCATGTGGAGTAAACCCATTTCGTGACACACGGCATGGTCCCTCGATTTACCTTATTTTAAAGTAAAGTTTAATAACTATTTTGAGTTCTCACACCAGTCCCATGACTGACTCGGAGTTTATTGTTTCTACCTAAACTCTGGGTGCCCATATTTTCCACATGGGAAGCTAGTAGTTTTTGTTTTTGTAGATATTTCTTTTCCCAGGATCCTGGATTACGGCTGGAGCAATATTCGGAAAGCTTTGTATTCGTATATTTCTTTCAGTTGTGTTGTTGATGTATTTTCCGCTATACATTGTATTTATACATTTTAATTTCCGCTGCTTTATATTTTAATCTCTAGTATTATTTTATTTCTGCTATGTAATATTTATTTATACTCTGATATCTTGTACTCTGATGTAAATTGTTGTGATAGCAATGAAATGTTCTATTGTTGGTGTTCTGATGCGTCGTGTTCTCAAAGCAATACGGGCTTTCCTGAAGGGGAAGTTTGGGTCGTTTCAATTTAGACCCTCATAATGCAGACTATCTGCAACTCTATTCCTTTCGAATGAAGAATGTTCAAAATCCTACCCTAACTACAACCCCATTTCCTTTTGAACGAAGTATAAGAAAACCTATGAGTAGCTACAACTTCATCCTTCTATTACTTCATGTACAATGGTTCCTCACCTTCGCTGCGAAGTTAAACAACGATGTAATGGCTTGTGTACGGTTGGTCTGGTTTCGCTCCTATAAATTAGCCATTGCCTTCGTTAAATTTTTCCATCGCAAAACCAATGAGAACGATATAAAATCCTCTACCTTTTATTTCTTTTTCCATTCACAGAAATCGATGTTTGAAAACCAATTCAAAGTTATTCCCTTCGTTCTTTTCTTCCCAGTCACCAAATAAACAATTGAAATTGATTCAAACCTTTTGTTCCATTCCATTTTTCCAATCAACCGAAAATCAATCCTCCGACTTTTTTAAAAGGAAATCAAATAGGGTATCGCAATCGGAAATCGCGAGGGCCTAAAGGTCGAATGATTAAGGAAGCATTCGCGAATGAGGTCCGATGGGGTTGTGTCGATGCCATGGGATCGTTCAAAGATTCGCTGAGGGGTTTTCAACATTGTTGTGGTGCGACATTAGGAAGAAGGGAGTCGGGAGTGGTGTTCGATAGTTGATCAGGGGTGTTCGACAGATGGAGGATGAGGTCAATGTTGGGTTCGATCTAATGGAAGAATTCGAGGTAATTTAGGGATCAGTCTGTGATTTTGATTGGGAAGCGTGATCAGTATGGAGAAATCAATGTTATTTGAGGTCGTAGGGTGCTGAGTGGCCAGTTCTAGTCTGATGGCAATACCATGGGGTAACGATGACTTGGACGGGTTTACAACAGTAATGTTGAATGTATATCAGATGGTGCAGCAACATGTATATCAGATGGTGCAGCAACATGTATATCAGATGGTGCAACAACATGTATATTAGATGATGCAACAGTAGGATATATGAGATGAAAATGGAATATTGTCTGTAAGGTGTTTGGTGGATTGTCGAAGTGGGACTGCAGTTTTAGAAAGGATTTTACTTATTTATTTATAAATTCTACCTAGACTTAAGATATAAAATATATTAAAGAATTTTATATATAATTTATAGATAATGAATATTGAAAATAAAGAATTGGAAAATGATATTTATATATGAATATTTAGAATGGAGTGAAGTTTATTGAAATAAACTAAGATGGGTTGTAATAAACCTACAATGATGTTTATAAAAATTATTTAAGGAATCAAGACTTTATATATAACTTGGTTTTACGAAGGTTAAAACGGAATTGAGTTGGTTAATGAAAATATATCCAGTTTAGAAATAAATAAATAAATATTTAGCAAATGTTTTGCAATTTGTATTTTTAATGGTATATTTGATAATGGTTGTAGCAAACATTTTATAAATCATATTTGTAAGTAAAATATTTAAAATAGTTATAAGTTTGAGATGAGTCTCGTTTAAAGTGGTAATTGATATTTGAAATTTTTGTAACAGCCTATATTCTACGTATCGAAGGATCGTAGAGTGTTTATTTTATTTTCATACGAAGTCATATGGTCGTGTAACTTTGGGAAATGACTATTGGGGTTATTTCTCACATTCATGATTTTTGCCAGATTTAAAATGACGTTTTGCCCCTAGCGAATCTTGTTTCGCCTATAACTTTTGACTGGAAAGGAGTTTTGACCTAAAACCATCTTTATTGGAATCGGATGATGGTTTCCCATTTCGTAGAGTGGTCACAATAATCAAACGGACTTACCGTTTGGGAGATATAGCTGAAATAAGATTTGAAGATGGAAAAACAGCCTAATTGGGCTTAATTAAGTGATTAACACCTAGGCCCATAACCCACTTAGGGATTAGGGTTATGGAAGGGCTGAAAGGAATTGGAGAATCATCCCCTTTCATTTTTCTAGCCGCCACAAACCTTTCTCAAACCCTAATCATGGCTTCCATCTTTAAATATCTCTCTAATCACTCTCTAATCACAAATTAATCAAATCTACATCAAATCAAGTCGGATTAACACCAAATTCGAGGTAGAGCTGCTGCACCACATTGGAATCCGAGCCAAATCAGTAAAAGTTCCAGATCTATCATTTATTATTGGCTAAGGTGAGCGAATAGCATGTTTATTCACTAATTTTGACTAATTAGGGGTGATTAGTGATAATTAGCGAATTAGTAACTCATAAAAATATGGAAAATACACATAAATTTTAAAATCATATTTTATGTCACGTATATGAAATTGGGTTGATTTGGATTTATTTTGTTAATCCCGTAATTTAGGGGATTAAGGGGAAAATCATGGATTTGGGTATGTTTGATCTAAATTAGCATGTGAAATCGTTGTTTTGATGTTTTTGGTTGATACTAAATGTTTATACTGTAGTATCGTATGTTTTATGATTGCATAGAAAAGTTAAAATAGTTGAAAACGCCATCATTCGGCGGAAAATAGATTGTTGGAAATTCTACAGGGATCCGGTTCGGATCGTATATGGGGGATTGGATCGGATAAGGCAGACCAAACCGGATTGGAGCATGGCAAAAATGAAGGCCACTTGCATAGGGTTGGAGTTGGAGTGGAGCACCGAACCAAACCGAGATGAGGAGGAGCACTGAACTGAATCTAAATAGATGAGCTAAACAGGAGCACCGAACCGAACCGGATTTGAGCTTCTACCACTACCACGCGACGACTCTTTTGAAGACCAACTCCAATTCAACCAAAACCAGAGATGCAAAGGAAGTCTAAGTGGGAAGTTATCACTCAAGATCCAGATGGGAACCAACGAGTTAACTTCTAGAGTTGGGCTTTGCTGCGGGACGTGTGCAAAGGAGTTATCGATATTTATAACTTTGTTTTACCATTGAGAGAGGGGGCATGTAGACAAACTAGAGCCAAGGCGGTGTGGACTGGTTGTCCCGTACCCCAGAGCCAGATCGGTGTAGACTGGGTAGGTTTATTGACTACAAACCGGAGCGGTGTGGTCATAGAAATAGTTGTACGGAGTCCAGGGCGGTGTGGACTCATCATGGCCCCAGTGGATTTGGCGATCAAAGCAGTGGATATCGTACGCTTTACGCACTGAGTGAGAGATGTGAGGATGATTGTTATGTTTGATGTTTGTTATCACTATGACACGCACACTTCCATTTTACACTCTATATTAGCGCTACCTTAGAGTATTGTACATCTTGTTGTGCTAACTCTTTGGTTGTAGATCCAGGTCAGGTATGATTATTTATACCTATTATTGCTTTAGATTTGCTATCGCTCACACTAGACTTTCGTCTGACCCAGAGTTTTAAGTCTCTTCTTATTACTCTGGATGCTCCTAGACGGGTAGACTAGAGGTAGGTTAGGTGGTTATGCACGAGTAGTTGTCCGGAGACGAGCAGGAGGCTTCCACGTACTCTATATATATTCTGCCTGTGTTGTCGCTGGTCACTGCTTTGGGCATTAGTAGTGTACCTCTTTTATTTCCTTTTAGAGACAGTATTTTAATGTTGTAATAATTGGATATGAAGCTGTATTTTGGATCCCGCTACTTTAATGGATATGGTTTAGTATTCAGCCTATGTACTGTCTCGCCTGTTTTATATCAAGTTATGTTATTATTATATTTTATTTCATGTGCTGTGAGATATACTACAGGTTCTTTGGTAATTCATCATTTCAACCCTTTTGACAATAGTCCTGTGCTAGTCGGGCATTGGCACAGCGCATTTCGAGGAAATGTCTGATGGTACGGAGCAGCCGTCACACTTGGTATCGGAGCCTAGGTTGCATAATTTAACCTAGGGGAAGATATTAGGAAGAGATAGTATACGTATACGAGGGTGCGTAATTGTGATATTTTGGTTTTCAAAAACAATATATATACTATTACTATATCTAAGGATGAAGTCGGACTACACTGGCACCACTAAGGAGATGGTTAATCGTTTTCTCTTTATAGATTGAACGATGAGCCGAAATACGAGGAGTACGGTAAGGAACTCCGCATCGGGATTTGAAGAGGGAGCGGATTCAGGGGCCAACAATGGGAATGTCCCTGATATAAGGACGATGTATACTACCTTCATGTGAGAGATGCTTAGGGATGCTCAGGGAGCAGTTCCTAATGCTGCTAATTGTGTTGGTGCAGTAGTGCAGGCGCATAGAGCTAATTTCGCCAAGCTTAACAAGGATTATACTAGTCTTGGTGGGAAGCCGTTCCACGGAACGGAATCGACTACAGAGGTTCATGATTGGCTTGATAGTTGTGAGCGCATCTTCGAGGATTTGGGGATCGATGATGCAGTGAAGACAAAGCTAGCATCGTGTAAACTTCAAGGATGGGCAATGATTAGGTGGAATGCTATTAAAGTGGCTACTACCGAAAATCGAGTTACTTGAAATCAGTTTGAGACTCGCTTCAGCGACAAGTTTATTCCAGTTGCTCAGAAATCAGAATTGTTCTGGAAATTTTTTGAGCTTAAATAGAATGGTAGGGCAGTCTCGAAATATATTGTTGAATTTGATACCTTATCAAAATATGGATTATCTCTTATCAATACTACCGAGAAGAAGAACGAGAAGTTCATAACTAGCCTAGATGAGGACTTGGGAGAAAGAATTATAAACCATATCGATGGGACTTTTGAATCTATTATGCGGAAGGCATTGAGATCGGAGAGCCTTTACCCTAATATGAAGACCGAGGTTGCTATTACATCTGCAAAGGAGCCAAAACCGCAGGCAAGCGATGAAGGCAAGGAGTTCCAAAATAAGAGATGGTCAGAAAAAGAAGAGTAAGAAAGATAGAGTGATTTGGCAGTGGCAAAAAGGGCCACTATATCAAAGATTGTCGAGCAAAGCCAGGGGAGAAGAAGTGCTTGAACTATTACCAAGTAGGAAATGTCAAGAATAAATGTCCACAACCCCCTTAAGGAAAAGCAAATCGTGAAAGCATATGTTATCAACACTGCTCCTTCTTCATCGAATGCCCCCAACTACAAGGGAGAAGGGATATGGTGTCGTTATTCAAGGTATGCTTTCTATTTATGATGTTGCTATTCGATTATTGTTTGATACCGAGGTTTCCCATTCCTTCGTATCTAGTGACCTGGCAGATAGGTTGGAATTGAAACCTGAGATAATTGATAAACCTTTAGTTGTGACGAATCCGGTCGGTGATTCGACTGGCCTTTGTATGATTTGTCATAATTTGGTCTTATCGAGTCATGGATGTATGTTTGCTTGTGATTGCTTTGTTTTAGGCTTTACTAGGGTTGGCATTATTTTTGTAGTCAATTGGCTCCATAGGTATGGGGTGGTGGTAGACTGTGAGGGGTCTTTGGTGACCATTAGAGCGATTGTTGGGCGGAGGGTGGTATTGGGTTGCCTACCTAGTGATGGGGTCATGGCTAGTTTTCTAAATTCCCTCGACATCCCGCATGATGAGTTATTAGATGTGCCTATTGCCGGCGTATATCCGGATATCTTTGAGGGAGTGACCAGACTTCCACCACACTGAGAGATCGAGTTTCGGATTGATTTAGTGAATGATGCTAGACCTATTGTGATGCCTCTTCATCGTATGGTGCCAAGAGAGCAACGAGAGCTCGAAGTGCAAGTAGGCAATCTTTTAAAGAAGGGACTCATCGAAAGAAGTGTTTCCGAGTGGCGAACACCAGTTGTATTTGCTACCAAGGCCGATGGTTCCCTTCGCTTATGTGTGAACTACCACAAGTTGAACAAGGTGACTAGGAAGAATAAGTATCCTCTTCCATGGATAAATGATTTGTTTGATCAACTAAATGGAGCAAGAGTGTTTTCCTGGTTGGATCTCGCGATAGGATTTCATCAGCTCCAAGTAGCAGCTGAGAGTATACCTAATACGGCATTTCGGACGCCATCTGGATTCTATGAGTGCTTGGTCATGCCATTCGGGCTAACCAATTTACTCGCATATTTTGTGGATCTTATGAATAGGGTTTTTAGGGATCAATTAAATAAGTTTGTTCTTGTGTTCGTGGACGATGCCTTGGTTTACTCGAGGTCAGAGGAAGAACACAAGGAACATTTGAGGACAATGATGGAGGTGTTGAGGAAATAACAATTGAAAGCGAAATTTTCTAGGTGTTACTTCTAGAGAAGGGAAGTGAGGTTCTTGGGCCATGTTGTTTCAGAAAATGGTATTGTTGTTGACCCTGCAAAGGTGGTTATGGTGCAAGATTGGTCTATGCCCAAGAATGCAATGGACGTGAGAAGTTTATTGTGATCAGCTGGATATTATCGTAAGTTTATTCAAGACTTCTCCAAGATAGCGGCACTATTAACTCAGTTGAAAAATCACGCTTTTATTTAGGACAAAAGGTGCGAGAATGCATTTAAAAGTCTAAAGGAGAAGTTAACGTGTACACTGGTGTTAGTTATTCCTAAGGGGAACGAAGAGATGATGGTATAAACGGATGCCTGTGGTATCAGACTAGGTGCTGTACTGATGCAAGGAGGTAGTTGTAGCTTATGTTAGTCGGCAACTGAAACTATATGAGGAATGATATCCTACCCATGATTCAGAATTGGCAGTGATCGTGTTCACGTTAAAGATGTGGAGACGCTATCTCTTGGGAGAAAGATTCAAGTTTTTTACCGATCATAAGTCATTAACGTATCTTTTCTCTCAAAAAGATTTAAATCTTTATCATCAGAGATGGTTAGAGTTCCTGGCTTCATATGATTTCAACAATGCATACACACCCGGGAAGGGCAATGCGGTAGCTGATGCATTGAGTAGGAGACATTCCAGTTTGGGGGCTATGATTATTGAATGGAAGCAATTTTAGTATATCGCGGGATATGATTTCAGACCTAAGTGTAAATTAGGTCCAGAGATGTTAGCAAGTTTGACGATCAGACAGACTTTGATTGAGAGGATCGGTTCCGGTCAGAGGGGCAATCCTAACCTATTGGAAATCATCTCCAAGGTAGATATGGGTATCGATGGTGAGGGGATGGACAAGTATGGACTTGATCGAGAAGGATGGCTTCGAAAGAATGGGAGACTGGTTGTACCCAATGTTAATGGATTGAGAGATGAAGTGCTTAGAGAGTGCCATCACTCGAAACTGACTATACATCCCGGTGGTAACAAAATGTATCGAGACATGAAGCAGACCTACTACTGGGAAGGGATAAAGAGAGACGTTGGTAAGTTTATATCCAAGTGCATGAACTGCTAGTTAGTTAAAGCCAAGCAAAAGAAGCCTAGTGGTTTGTTACAACCGTTGGAAATTCCTGAATGGAAATGGGAACAAGTCTCAATGGATTTCATTGATGGTTTACCAAGGACTAGATCGGCTCATGATGGTATTTGGGTGATTGTGGATCGATTGACCAAGAGTGCAAGGTTTATACCGGACAAGTCGAATAGAACGGTAGCTAAGTTAGCGGAACTATATATAAAATGGGTAGTGAGGTTTCATGGAATACCTAAAGGTATTGTGAGTGATCCGTTATTTACTAGTGGGTTTTAGAAGAGCTTACAAGAGGCTATAGGGTCAGAATTACATCTCAGTACCGCGTACCATCCTCAAACCAACGATCAAACAAAGAGGGTAATCATGTAACGACCCGGATTTTGAGCGACTTTGGTTATCGACATAAACACGACGTCGATAACCAAAACATCGAAAAATCCTGGTAATTAGTGAAAGAAATTAGAGGGTGAGAAAAGATAAGATAGAAACTTAGAATAGAAGAAGAAGAAGAACACAACATCAGAGTAACACGAATCTCACAGCGGAACGAATAAATATATTTCATAACATAACTTTGAAATACAAACTTGGTACTTGAATATACATATCATTATCAAAGTACAGCACTTACAACACAGCGGAAATAAACTATAGCTATATGATCCTGAAGCCTCCTGCTCCAAGCTCTTCCAGTATATCTGTAAATCCCGACTACTTGACTGCCCGTACAAATTTAGGCACCCAAGAGTTTAGGGAAAACAACAAAGTAAACTCCGGGTCAGTCATGGGACTGGTGTGAGTAAAACAGTTAAAAACAGTTATACAGGTATATGATATCTCATAAGACCACGCCGCATAACGGAACGGGTTTTTCCCTTATGAGAATCCAAAATATCTTTATATCAAAAACCTTTTGATATTATAATAATGTCTATCAACCACAGCTATAATAATCATCTAGTAGAAACGCTTTCATCTCACGTTCTACATATATAGTATACAATCAAAACCGCAAGCACGTATTGGGTAATGGATTTCCAACTATGACAAGGTATGGAATCACCTTTCGCTCGTGTACCTCTAGAGAGGAATACACTGGGTTCAACAAGAACATCTTGCAACCCGGCCACACATGACCGACCACTCATTTCGCTTGAGTGTATCGAATGTATATCACCAACAGTTGGGATCAGCAACCGTTTCCCGAATGGGAGAGCATCAACAATAGATTTTTAGAAGTAAATGAAACTCTAGATCAGGTGATTATACACCCTACTTCGGTGCGACCGACTTAGCCATGCTGCCTGCCCGATTTCTGTCATTTACCGGATGATGAGGCTAGAAGTTACGTTTTATCATCACACCAGATTCACTTTGAATGCCACATCGTCAAATCCATCAAATCACCGATTGACGTCTACAACAATACATTATGTGTTAGCTAAAAGAAGTTTCCTCCTCCGCTTCCACTCTTGGTACGGTTGGAGAAATCAATATACGTGATCGTCTGGAATTACTCTGTCAAACATCCGTCCATACAAGTCATCCAGGAACAGGATGAACCGAAGGCACTATTCTGTAAACAGGATAGCCCTTGCATAACTCCGTCTTCAATTTCCTTTGGCATATATGATTCGCAACGGTTATGCCAATATAGAGTGGTTCTTCGGATAAAAATCCAACCGGTCTCTCCATATTAACAACGTTAAAATGGTCAAAACTTCGATAGTCTGTGATTTAACTATCGGATAAAAATAGGTGTGCAAACAATGATATTATTTCCAAATGGAAATTATATCGATCAAACATCATTCAACATTCATCTCTTTAGTTCATTAATTTACTTATCTCATGTTTCCCTACGTTCAATATTCCTTATTTCCTAAATTGGGAAAATATACGTTATTAACAATGGAAAACATTTCCATTTCTCGTTTTCTTTATTAGAAAACATTTCTGGTTTCTTCTTTGGAAAACATTTCCAAAACTTCTTCATTGGACTTAGACAGATGTTTAAACAAACCATCGCGATGCCAACTCAAACCATTTCCTTTACTGCCGAACATTAACTATTCCTTAGTTAAAACGAAGTCAATCAAGTTGGGGTAGAACTACCTCTCAGACCTTAACTGAACAACATTTCTAACTTTGAAATAGGCAAAGTTCACTTTATATTCCTTTAACTAACTTCCTTACTTAACTTTCGTTCGAATAAATATATTCGATTGACTCTTTTCACTTAACTCTATTCGATTAACCCTTATCAATTAACTCTATTGGATTGACTCATTTTGACTAATGCTATTGATTTACCCATTTCACTTAACTCCTTTCGAATAACTATATTCGATGACTCCTTTTACTTTCTTTGAATAAACTATATTCGATTAACTCATTTGCTTCTATTCGAATAACTATATTCGATTAACTCTTTTGCTTCTATTCGAATAACTATATTCGATTAACTCATTTGCTTCTATTCGAATAACTATATTCGATTAACTCTTTTTACTTTAATTCGAATAACTATATTCGATTAACTCATTTGCTTCAACTCAAATCGATTAAACTAACATCGATTAGCTCCTTTCAACTTTATTCTCTAATCGATTTACTAACATCGATTAACTTCTTTTTAACTTTATTCTCTAATCGATTAACTCACATTGATTAACTTCTTTTGATAAACTACGTTTTCCGTTACAACTATTTCCTTTTTATAACGTTTACTTACCGTTACAAATATATCCTATTTATAACTTCTATTTACCGTTACAAATATTTCCTATTTATAACTTCTATTTACCGTTACAAATATTTCCTATTTATAACTTCTATTTACCGTTACAAATATTTCCTATTTATAACGTTTACTTACCGTTACAAATATATCCTATTTATAACTTCTATTTATTTTCTAGATAAATATCCCTTTTATAAAACCGTGTTCGTTTTATAAATATTTCCTTTTATAAAATCCTGTGATTTTATAAAATTCCTTTATTTCAATATACATTGAAATACTTCTTTTTACATCACAGGGTCTTTTATGATATTTACAATATCGAATAACAATGATCAACATCATTCCAACACACATAATCCATAACAGATTATATAACCCATCATATATCACAATATATGAAAACAGTAAAATAAATGTTGAGGAATCCAGTCGGATTCCTCCAACCTGTTTCCCTGCATCACAGATGTTAAACAATATAGATAACATCACTTTTCAGTTCCATATGATATATTCTGTTAAACAGAATCAATATAGAAAATTTAACTAACTGACTAGCAGTTCAATCAAACAATCAACACACAGTCAATCATCCAATATCTAACAGTTCTAAAAATACAACATGAAATTATAAACTGTTCAGAGTTAGTGAGGTTTACTCACATTTGCGCGTTAACCGTTGAATAACGGTTTGCGTTATTCGACTCAGTCGGATAATTTATTTCTCCATAAATTGTAACGAGCTCGGATTCACTCCCAGTCAGCTTCATTGTGAAGCTCTCGTCCATACGATCCCGACGCAACCAGTTTCGTTGAATTTCGTCTATGTATGCCAAAGTTATGATATTTAGAAATTAACTTATATTATAAAAGAATAAAACATGGATTTTATTTTATCAATGGGCCTTAACCTTTGTTTCTTCAGCCCATTCAAAAACAAACCCACCTGCATCCTTTGTTATAGTGATCTTCCCTGATTAAAGAAAATGTCGCACTCCAGAAAGCTTCACACCATTTCCAACCTCCTTCCTCAATCCAATTGCACCTAATTCTTTACGAAACCAAAAACCAGTGCCACCTTAATTCATCTCTTTCGCTTCTCTATCTGCTTATACAATTCAACCCCAGTTCGACATCGTCAAACAGATCGCATTCTACTCTCTGTTCATACTAGTGCGACGTGGAACATCACCGGAACCAACCAAACTTTGAGCGCAGACTATAAACCCTACCCCGAACCCAAAAGCAATATCCGCTTCCATCGTTCAAGAAACCGAGACCACCAGTTTCGCCTGACTTCGTGGAACCTTGTCTCCACGTTCATCTGCAACTCATCACCTTCATCACTCAACAAAAATCACGAGACTCCAATCCCCTTCCTCGTGTAAAACTGCGACTCCTCCGTTACTGCATAAAACCATTAACTCAACTCCCTCCTCAGAAAATCTCGCCAGTCACCAAACACTCATTCCTAACCCATTTCGATCTATCTTCTCCTCCACCGTACACTGCTTCTTCCAACCATGAAACCATCGACCCGAACCCAAATATGGCACCGGGTTCCTCCCTTCATTTCCGTGCAACTTGCGACTTCTGGCCATGCTCACGCTACATCGGGCTTTGATATATATACATATGGGATTTAATAGTGGAGAGCTTTACGTGGGTTTCGGTTTTCAAAAGCTATTAAATAGTTCGGCCATTGAAACTTGCTGAACCTGAAAATGAATGAAAACCTGAGTTTCTTTCTCCTTGAAAGCAAAAGGAAACGAAAGCTCAGTACTCTTGTATTTATAGAAGATGTATACTTGGTTGGTAAGAGTTGTGTTGCTGTGACTTCCACGTTGGGTTTTCTGAAAGGTAAAATTTTGGGGCATGTTACTGTTAAACTACCCACACAAATAACGAATGACGTGCACACATTCTTTACCTTTTCTTTATTTGTTTTGAAGATGTCCACGTTGCTTGCTGGGAAAAAGAATGGTGGAACCCTTTTCGACCGTGAAACATGAAAAAGAAAAATTTAGTTTTAAGTTATAAACTTAGTGTACTTCGCTATTAAATATTTCATCTCCATACGAGTAGTTATGGACAGATATAAAAATACCGTTGTGACCAGTGAGGTGTCACGATCCGAGATATATAATGATATCGGTAGGTGGACTCATATTTTGAAACTTCAAAATCTTGATTTCAGGGTGCGAAATACTTCAAATAAAAAGTTGCTTATTTAATTAATTAAAAATTACAGTAAAATTCTAAAAATTAAATTATCACTACTTCCCAAAAGAACCTTGTCTAAATTCAAACCCGATCTTTAGTTATATCGAATAAACCGTTAAGGTCGATAACGATTCTATAACGGCTATTTTAAAATTTGATTTCGACATATCACAAAATCTACACAATGAAATTTCCATTTTTCTCTTCCACTAGAAAGATATACTTCACCAGCTCCACACGTTTCTTGTTTCACAGAAATCCGGCTTAAAACGAATTATGTACATTCAGTTGAAGTTCGAATCACCAATTTACGAACTGCAGCGCCATTTCGAGCTCGTTTATAATTATATTATAAACTATACGTTCAACTGTCGACGATTGAATATATTCGTTATTCAAATTCAATTCCAAGCTGCATTAAATATCACAGATGATCCAGTTCACACCATATCGCCATTTCAGCTAATTTTGATTATTTCAAAATTAAATATATTATTTTAATTAAATATTCATCATTATTAAATTCCATGACCATTTAATCCTCTAAACCACCATTGATATAATCAAATAAACTAATCATAATACCTCTGCCAATGCGGGTCATTACAATCTTCCCCACTTAAAATAATTTCGTCCTCGAAATTGCTAAAAGGTAGAGGACGACCCTATCGACTGGTTAGAACACATTTGTTCACTTCTTAACTTCAGTTTCAACTGAACCAAATTTAATTTCAATTAAATTATTAATTAATTCTTACCAACGAAAATTTTCAAAAATCCTGAAAATTTTCTAACACCTTAACTCTTCGAAAAATTTCGCCAGCACCTCCTTTGTACTGGTCAATCGGTCAAACCACCACTCGCCTCTCTGGGCCATTTCCAACCCAAAAGAAAATCAAACAGCCAAGCGGCTTGCCAATTCGGCTCATCAAAATCACCAAACTCATATATAATATAAACTGGTACCTTTTTGTCGGGCATTCTACTCTGTCACTTCCATATGCTATCAACTCAGCATATACAAGAGTTACCCCAATCAAATCCAATCTGCTTTTATCAATGACACAACCATTCGCTTATATCCAAGCCAAATCCCATTTCAACTCAAGTTCAATTCTTGATTTTCAATTCCTTAACTCCTCAATCCAATACCATTTTGGATTCTAATTTCACAAATCCAATCTTATTCGATTTCAATTCAACTTCAGTTACCACTTAACTGACTTTACTTTAATTCAAATCTGCTTTCACAAATTTCTGTTAAATTTGTCTTTAATTTAAACAGTCTTTCCCAGGGAGTTTTCAAACAATTTACTCTCTTCAAAAATCAAATTTTCCTTTTTGAAATTCAACTGAGCCCATAATTAATATTCCATTAGTTAAATCACTTCTCTATTTCTTTATCAATATTTGTTAACCAAATATTTTCAATAACCATATTGGCCTTTTACGTTATTTGGAAAACATTTCCGAATATCGCCTTTCTTTATTTTCTAAACTTTAGAAAATATATGCTATTTATAATTGGAAAATATTCCAATTACTTATCTCTTTTCCGATCTCGTTTACTTCTATACTTAGGAAATATTTATTATTCTATTTCCAAATTCACACTTATTTGGGTTAAAACGGATGTTGTGTAAAACATCGTTACTACAACCCAAATACTATATTCAACTAACTCTTATCCAACATTGATCTTCGAGCCTGGAATCTTACTATTTATTTGTTAATAATGAAATCAATCAAGTTGGGGTATAACTACCTCTCCGACCTTGACTGAATAACATTTATAACGTCAAAACAGATATGACTACTTACTCGAATAATCAATACCATACAACTACTTATTCACTTTTAAACATGTATACACTTTCTCTTTCTATTCTTACTAGATTTTATTCTTAGTCTTCCCTTTTGATTTTACTATTCTATTTCTAAGTTCATTTCGTTATCGACTTATATATATATATATATATATATATATATCGATACGTTGATTTCTAACTATCAAATTATGTTAAAAATATTCTATCTCCTTAAATTCCCGGAGAAATTCGCCATAACCTCCTTTGTATCAGGAGCATCGGGAAAATCCCCAAACTGCTACACAGGCCTTCTCCAATCAAAAGAAAAAGAAAAGCCAAGCGGCTAGCCAATACGGCGCATAAAATCTCATATATGAATTAAATACATACCTTTTCGTCGGGCGTTCTATTTATATACTTTCATATCTATCCATACCTATCTCATGCATGGTTATACGTTTTTAATTCATTTCAACTTAATCCAATCATTTTAACTTAGTTCGTTAAGTGATTTTCAAATTACTGGTTTTCCCATTTCACCTTCATATTTGAGTATAACATGTTCAAATATATTTTAACTTGTTTCTCAACTAATTGAATTCCTTTTCAATTTTATTTGAATTTCCTATATTCAAATTCCATCTCAATTCTCTTATTCAAATTCTATACTTGAATTTCATTTCAATTCTCTTATTCAAATTCTATACTTGAATTTCTTTTCAAATCCATTTGAATTCTCTTTATTCAAATCCCCTTTGAATTTTCTATATTCAAATTTCAAATTCAATTCTATTTGAATCTTCTACATTCAAATTTCATTTCACTTTCGATATTCAAATCCTATATTTGAAATCTCTTATATTTTCTATATCCAAACGCCATTTGAATTTCTATATTCAAATTCTATATCACTTCCATTGAATTTCATATATTCAAACTACCTTTGAATTTCAATATTCAATTTCTATTTGAAATTTCTTTATTCAAATTCCATTTCAAACTATTTGAATTCTATATTCAAATTTCATTATTACTCTATATGAATTATATATTCAATTTTCCATTATTTGAATCTTCTTTATTCAAATCTCATTTGAATTTCTATATTCAAATCCCCTTTGAATTTTCTATATTCAAATTCTATGTTTGAATTTCCTTTATTCAAATTCTTTTAAATAAGTCTCGGTTTCAATTCCTTTTGAAATCAATATTTCTACCTTTGGAAAATAGATTCCCCTTTCAATTTCACACTTGTATTTTTATTTCTGAATTATCCAATGATAATTCTCTTCACTTCATTTATAAACTTTGTTTATAAAAGAACTATTTATAAACTTCGTTTATAAAGGAACTTCTCGTTTTATTTCCTTTAAAACAAGTTAATATTTCAAATCTATTTCAAAGTTCAAATTCTATATTTTAAATCCCATTTTGAAATTCAACACAACTTGTCTTTCTCAAAACAAATTCAAAACAGTATCTCTGGTAGTAATTCGTCACTTACAACTCGAAAATGAATACTGATGATGCAGCTGTCATCATCAGAATCTATTTTCCAGCGATCGAAGTGAGTTCAATACTATAAAACCATTTTAAAACATTTCCACTTTGAAATTCATTTCAAAATATAATTCACACTGCTTGTAAAACAATTTAAAATCTCCCAGGATCTTAAATTTTCCCTATTTTTAATCCAAATCCGTTTATAAACACTTCCAATTCTCCAGAGTTTTAACTTCAATTTCTGGTTTAAATTTCAGATTTAACTCATCTGATTTCACGCATTTCGCTTATATGAATTATGATTGGTTATTTACATAACCATTCAATCTATAATCTTACTCGATTATAACAACAATCAATATATCCACTATATATCAAAATATACGTTGGGTAAACTATTCTCATTTACCCTCTTTTCAAAACATACCATGACGGTTCATCGTATTCAAGTGTTTAGTAACTCCTACCGATACAGTGGATCAAACTGATCGACCAGAACTCATAAACAACTCAACCAATAAATCTCCACAATATAAAACAATTTTTATATCAATATACAAATACGTTCACTCGTATATATACACTCAATCTCAGTCTAGGGTATTACTAACCCTATCTCTACCGAGTCACGCCACAGAGCCAAGTAATTCTTAACTTAAGCTCTGATACCAACTGTAACGACCCGGATTTTGAGCGACTTTGGTTATCGACATAAACACGACGTCGATAACCAAAACATCGAAAAATCCTGGTAATTAGTGAAAGAAATTAGAGGGTGAGAAAAGATAAGATAGAAACTTAGAATAGAAGAAGAAGAAGAACACAACATCAGAGTAACACGAATCTCACAGCGGAACGAATAAATATATTTCATAACATAACTTTGAAATACAAACTTGGTACTTGAATATACATATCATTATCAAAGTACAGCACTTACAACACAGCGGAAATAAACTATAGCTATATGATCCTGAAGCCTCCTGCTCCAAGCTCTTCCAGTATATCTGTAAATCCCGACTACTTGACTGCCCGTACAAATTTAGGCACCCAAGAGTTTAGGGAAAACAACAAAGTAAACTCCGGGTCAGTCATGGGACTGGTGTGAGTAAAACAGTTAAAAACAGTTATACAGGTATATGATATCTCATAAGACCACGCCGCATAACGGAACGGGTTTTTCCCTTATGAGAATCCAAAATATCTTTATATCAAAAACCTTTTGATATTATAATAATGTCTATCAACCACAGCTATAATAATCATCTAGTAGAAACGCTTTCATCTCACGTTCTACATATATAGTATACAATCAAAACCGCAAGCACGTATTGGGTAATGGATTTCCAACTATGACAAGGTATGGAATCACCTTTCGCTCGTGTACCTCTAGAGAGGAATACACTGGGTTCAACAAGAACATCTTGCAACCCGGCCACACATGACCGACCACTCATTTCGCTTGAGTGTATCGAATGTATATCACCAACAGTTGGGATCAGCAACCGTTTCCCGAATGGGAGAGCATCAACAATAGATTTTTAGAAGTAAATGAAACTCTAGATCAGGTGATTATACACCCTACTTCGGTGCGACCGACTTAGCCATGCTGCCTGCCCGATTTCTGTCATTTACCGGATGATGAGGCTAGAAGTTACGCTTTATCATCACACCAGATTCACTTTGAATGCCACATCGTCAAATCCATCAAATCACCGATTGACGTCTACAACAATACATTATGTGTTAGCTAAAAGAAGTTTCCTCCTCCGCTTCCACTCTTGGTACGGTTGGAGAAATCAATATACGTGATCGTCTGGAATTACTCTGTCAAACATCCGTCCATACAAGTCATCCAGGAACAGGATGAACCGAAGGCACTATTCTGTAAACAGGATAGCCCTTGCATAACTCCGTCTTCAATTTCCTTTGGCATATATGATTCGCAACGGTTATGCCAATATAGAGTGGTTCTTCGGATAAAAATCCAACCGGTCTCTCCATATTAACAACGTTAAAATGGTCAAAACTTCGATAGTCTGTGATTTAACTATCGGATAAAAATAGGTGTGCAAACAATGATATTATTTCCAAATGGAAATTATATCGATCAAACATCATTCAACATTCATCTCTTTAGTTCATTAATTTACTTATCTCATGTTTCCCTACGTTCAATATTCCTTATTTCCTAAATTGGGAAAATATACGTTATTAACAATGGAAAACATTTCCATTTCTCGTTTTCTTTATTAGAAAACATTTCTGGTCTCTTCTTTGGAAAACATTTCCAAAACTTCTTCATTGGACTTAGACAGATGTTTAAACAAACCATCGCGATGCCAACTCAAACCATTTCCTTTACTGCCGAACATTAACTATTCCTTAGTTAAAACGAAGTCAATCAAGTTGGGGTAGAACTACCTCTCAGACCTTAACTGAACAACATTTCTAACTTTGAAATAGGCAAAGTTCACTTTATATTCCTTTAACTAACTTCCTTACTTAACTTTCGTTCGAATAAATATATTCGATTGACTCTTTTCACTTAACTCTATTCGATTAACCCTTATCAATTAACTCTATTGGATTGACTCATTTTGACTAATGCTATTGATTTACCCATTTCACTTAACTCCTTTCGAATAACTATATTCGATGACTCCTTTTACTTTCTTTGAATAAACTATATTCGATTAACTCATTTGCTTCTATTCGAATAACTATATTCGATTAACTCTTTTGCTTCTATTCGAATAACTATATTCGATTAACTCATTTGCTTCTATTCGAATAACTATATTCGATTAACTCTTTTTACTTTAATTCGAATAACTATATTCGATTAACTCATTTGCTTCAACTCAAATCGATTAAACTAACATCGATTAGCTCCTTTCAACTTTATTCTCTAATCGATTTACTAACATCGATTAACTTCTTTTTAACTTTATTCTCTAATCGATTAACTCACATTGATTAACTTCTTTTGATAAACTACGTTTTCCGTTACAACTATTTCCTTTTTATAACGTTTACTTACCGTTACAAATATATCCTATTTATAACTTCTATTTACCGTTACAAATATTTCCTATTTATAACTTCTATTTACCGTTACAAATATTTCCTATTTATAACTTCTATTTACCGTTACAAATATTTCCTATTTATAACGTTTACTTACCGTTACAAATATATCCTATTTATAACTTCTATTTATTTTCTAGATAAATATCCCTTTTATAAAACCGTGTTCGTTTTATAAATATTTCCTTTTATAAAATCCTGTGATTTTATAAAATTCCTTTATTTCAATATACATTGAAATACTTCTTTTTACATCACAGGGTCTTTTATGATATTTACAATATCGAATAACAATGATCAACATCATTCCAACACACATAATCCATAACAGATTATATAACCCATCATATATCACAATATATGAAAACAGTAAAATAAATGTTGAGGAATCCAGTCGGATTCCTCCAACCTGTTTCCCTGCATCACAGATGTTAAACAATATAGATAACATCACTTTTCAGTTCCATATGATATATTCTGTTAAACAGAATCAATATAGAAAATTTAACTAACTGACTAGCAGTTCAATCAAACAATCAACACACAGTCAATCATCCAATATCTAACAGTTCTAAAAATACAACATGAAATTATAAACTGTTCAGAGTTAGTGAGGTTTACTCACATTTGCGCGTTAACCGTTGAATAACGGTTTGCGTTATTCGACTCAGTCGGACAATTTATTTCTCCATAAATTGTAACGAGCTCGGATTCACTCCCAGTCAGCTTCATTGTGAAGCTCTCGTCCATACGATCCCGACGCAACCAGTTTCTTTGAATTTCGTCTATGTATGCCAAAGTTATGATATTTAGAAATTAACTTATATTATAAAAGAATAAAACATGGATTTTATTTTATCAATGGGCCTTAACCTTTGTTTCTTCAGCCCATTCAAAAACAAACCCACCTGCATCCTTTGCTATAGTGATCTTCCCCGATTAAAGAAAATGTCGCACTCCAGAAAGCTTCACACCATTTCCAACCTCCTTCCTCAGTCCAATTGCACCTAATTCTTTACGAAACAAAAAACCAGTGCCACCTTAATTCATCTCTTTCGCTTCTCTATCTGCTTATACAATTCAACCCCAATTCGACATCGTCAAACAGATCGCATTCTACTCTCTGTTCATACTAGTGCGACGTGGAACATCACCGGAACCAACCAAACTTTGAGCGCAGACTATAAACCCTACCCCGAACCCAAAAGCAATATCCGCTTCCATCGTTCAAGAAACCTAGACCACCAGTTTCGCCTGACTTCGTGGAACCTTGTCTCCACGTTCATCTGCAACTCATCACCTTCATCACTCAACAAAAATCACGAGACTCCAATCCCCTTCCTCGTGTAAAACTGCGACTCCTCCGTTACTGCATAAAACCATTAACTCAACTCCCTCCTCAGAAAATCTCGCCAGTCACCAAACACTCATTCCTAACCCATTTCGATCTATCTTCTCCTCCACCGTACACTGCTTCTTCCAACCATGAAACCATCGACCCGAACCCAAATATGGCACCGGGTTCCTCCCTTCATTTCCGTGCAACTTGCGACTTCTGGCCATGCTCACGCTACATCGGGCTTTGATATATATACATATGGGATTTAATAGTGGAGAGCTTTACGTGGGTTTCGGTTTTCAAAAGCTATTAAATAGTTCGGCCATTGAAACTTGCTGAACCTGAAAATGAATGAAAACCTGAGTTTCTTTCTCCTTGAAAGCAAAAGGAAACGAAAGCTCAGTACTCTTGTATTTTAGAAGATGTATACTTGGTTGGTAAGAGTTGTGTTGCTGTGACTTCCATGTTGGGTTTTCTGAAAGGTAAAATTTTGGGGCATGTTACTGTTAAACTACCCACACAAATAACGAATGACGTGCACACATTCTTTACCTTTTCTTTATTTGTTTTGAAGATGTCCACGTTGCTTGCTGGGAAAAAGAATGGTGGAACCCTTTTCGACCGTGAAACATGAAAAAGAAAAATTTAGTTTTAAGTTATAAACTTAGTGTACTTCGCTATTAAATATTTCATCTCCATACGAGTAGTTATGGACAGATATAAAAATACCGTTGTGACCAGTGAGGTGTCACGATCCGAGATATATAATGATATCGGTAGGTGGACTCATATTTTGAAACTTCAAAATCTTGATTTCAGGGTGCGAAATACTTCAAATAAAAAGTTGCTTATTTAATTAATTAAAAATTACAGTAAAATTCTAAAAATTAAATTATCACTACTTCCCAAAAGAACCTTGTCTAAATTCAAACCCGATCTTTAGTTATATCGAATAAACCGTTAAGGTCGATAACGATTCTATAGCGACTATTTTAAAATTTGATTTCGACATATCACAAAATCTACACAATGAAATTTCCATTTTTCTCTTCCACTAGAAAGATATACTTCACCAGCTCCACACGTTTCTTGTTTCACAGAAATCCGGCTTAAAACGAATTATGTACATTCAGTTGAAGTTCGAATCGCCAATTTACGAACTGCAGCGCCATTTCGAGCTCGTTTATAATTATATTATAAACTATACGTTCAACTGTCGACGATTGAATATATTCGTTATTCAAATTCAATTCCAAGCTGCATTAAATATCACAGATGATCCAGTTCACACCATATCGCCATTTCAGCTAATTTTGATTATTTCAAAATTAAATATATTATTTTAATTAAATATTCATCATTATTAAATTCCATGACCATTTAATCCTCTAAACCACCATTGATATAATCAAATAAACTAATCATAATACCTCTGCCAATGCGGGTCATTACAAATCATGTATTAGAGGATCTCTTGAGAGCTTGTGTATCGGATTTTGGGGGGTGATGGGATGACCATTTGCATCTGGTTGAGTTCGCATATAATAATAGTTATCTGTCCAGTATTGGTATGGTTCCATTTGAAGCTTTGTATGGAAGACCGTACAACTCACTATCATGTTGGTTGGAAACCGGTGAGAAATTTGTGCTTGGGCCAGATGTGATAAGAGAAGCTTCAGATAAGATCAAGGTTATGCAACAACGAATGAAGGCTGCCCAAGATAGGTAGAATAGTTATGCTGATAAAAGACGAAGAGATTTGAAATTCTCTGTTGGCGACTTGGTATTCATCAATATTTCTCCGTTGAATGTGTGATCCGGTTTGGTAGGATAGGTAAGTTAGCACCAAGGTTTGTTGGTCCATTTCCAGTTCTCGAGCGAGTTGGGAATTTAGCATATAAAGTTGGATTACCTAACAAGATGGCGGGGATGCACAACGTATTTCATGTTTCTCAATTAAGGAAGTTCGTACACGATTCTGGTATAAATATTTCACCAGATTAGTTGGATGATATTGAGGTAGAATCCAAGGCAGTTGGAAGCCGTAAAACGATTCGTATTGTCGAACATGATACGAAAAAACTTCGAAGGAAGACGGTGAAACTGATTAAGGTCCAGTGAGGTTATAATGAGAATTAACGTACTTGGGAAACCGAGGAGATCATAAGGAAGTCGTATCCAGAGCTCTTTACCTGGTAAAATTTAAATCGTGATATAGTTATTCCCTTGTAAGTAAACCGCATGCTAGGACAGGCTTGTTGTGTTTATTTTATATGTTTGATTGTTTGTAAATGGTCGATAGGCATGCGGGACATTATTGTATGTTTCTTGGTTAAGGAATTTCGGGGGTGAAATTTCTTAAGGGGGAAGAGTGTAACGACCCTTATTCTACGTATCGGAGGATCACAGAGTATTTATTTTATTTTCATACGAAGTCATATGGTCGTTTAACTTTGGGAAACGATTATTATGGTCATTTTCCACATTCATGATTTTTCCGGATTTAAAATGACCATTTTGCCCCTGGAGAATCTTGTTTTGTCTATAACTTTTGATTGTTAAGGAGTTTTGACCCGAAACCACTTCCATTGGATTTAGATGATGGTTTCCCATTCCGTAGAGTGTCACATTAATCAAACGGACTTACCGTTTGGGAGATATGGATGAAATAAGATTTGAAGATGGAAAAACAGCCTAATTGGGCTTAATTAAGTGATTAACACCTAGGCCCATAATCCAATTCGGGGTTAAGGTTATCGGAGGGCTGAAGGAGTTGGAGAATCATCTCCTTTCATTTTTCTAACCGCCACAAACCTTTCTCAAACCCTAATCATGGCTTCCATCTTCTAAATCTCTCTCTGATCACTCTCTAATCACAAATTAATCAAATCTACATCAAATCAAGTCGGATTAACACCAAATTCGAGGTAGAGCTGCTGCACTACATTGGAATCCAAGCCAAATCAGTAAAAGTTTCAGATCTATCATTTATTATTGGCTAAGGTGAGTGATTAGCGTGTTTATTCACTAATTACGGCTAATTAGGGGTGATTAGTGAAAATTAGCGAACTAATGACTCATGAAAATATGAAAATATGCATAAATTATGAAATCATATTTTATGTCACATATATGAAATTGGGCTGATTTAGATTTATTTTGCTAATACCGGAATTTAGGGGATTAAGGGGAAAATCATGGATTTGGGTATCTTTGATCTAAATTAGCATGTGAAATCGTTGTTTTGATGTTTTTGGTTGATTCTGCACGTTACTATTGCTGTATGGTATGTTTTACGATTGCATAGAAAAGTTAGAATAGTTGAAAACGCCGTCGTTCAGCAAAAAATAGCTTGCTAGAAATTCTGTAAGGATCCGGTTTGGATTAGATAGGGGGGATCGAATCGGATAAGACGGACCGAACCGGACTGGAGCATAGCAAAAGGAAGCCCACTTGCATAGGGTTGGAGTTCGAGTGGAGCACCAAACCGAAATGGAGGAGCACCGAACCGAGATGAGGATGAGCACTGAACCAAACCTAAATAGACGAGCCGAACAGGAGCACCGAACCGAACCGGATTTGAGCTTCTACCACTACCCCACGATGACTCTTTTGAAGACCAACTCCAATTCAACCAAAACCCGAGATGCAAAGGAAGTCTAAGTGGGAAGTTATCACTCAAGATCCAGATGGGAACCAACAAGTTAACTTCTAGAGTTGGGCTTTGCTGCGGGACGTGTGCAAAGGAGTTATCGATATCTATAACTTTGTTTCACCATTGAGAGAGGGGGCATGTAGACAAACTAGAGCCAGGGCGGTGTGGACTGGTTGTCCCGTACCCCAGAGCCAGAGCGGTGTAGACTAGGTAGGTTTATTGACTATGGACCAGAGCAGTGTGGTCATAGCAATAGTTGTACGGAGTCCAGGGCGGTGTGGACCCATCATAGCCCCAATGGATTTAGCGATCAAAGCAGTGGATATCGTATGTTTTACGCACTGAGTGAGAGATGTGAGGATGATTGTTATGTTTGATGTTTTCTATCACCATGACACGCACACTTCCATTTTACACTCTATATTAGTGCTACCTTAGAGTATTTTACATCTTGTTGTGCAAACTCTTTGGTTGTAGATCCAGGTCAGGTATGATTATTTATACCTATTATTGCTTTATTCAATTATATAGATTTGCTATTGCTCACACCAGACTTTCATCTGACCCAGAGTTTTATGTCTTTTCTTATTACTCTAGGTGCTCCTAAACGAGAAAACTAGAGGCGGGTTAGGCGTCTATGCACGAGTAGCTCTAGAGACGAGCATGGGGCTTCCATGTAATCTATATATATTCTCCTTGTGTTGTTGCTGGTCACTGCTTCGGGCATTAGTAGTGTACCACTTTTATTTCCTTTTAGGGACAGTATTTTAAAGTTTTAATAATTGGATACGAAACTATATTTTGTATCCTGCTGCTCTGATGGATATGGTTTAGTTTTCAGCCTACGTACTGTCTCTCCTGTTTTATATCAAGTTATGTTATTATTATATTTTATTTCATGTGTTGTGAGATATATTACAGGTTCTTTAGTAATTCAATGTTTCAAACCTTTTGACGATTGTCCTGTGCTAGTCGGGCATTGGCACAACGCATTTTGGGGAAATGTCTGATGGTACGAGGCGGCCGTCACATTTCTATTTGTTTAAAAGTTAAGATATGGAGTTAAGGAATTTAGAAACTGACTAGAGACTAGTCAAGTCGAATGGCTTTCTGAATGTTGATCTAATTTCGTTTCGGCCTTCGGGGTTGATACTTCGGAAGTCATTCTCTTACTAATTGACAGGTAGGGACTGATGACCAAGATGAGAAGTATGTTGTTAAAATATTTTAAAATGAAATGATTGAATATTCTTATATTAATTTAAGAAGATAATTGAATATTCTAAATGTTGGAAAAATTGAGAAGTTTTAATTAACAATAATTAATTAAGGAAGATAAGATAATACTGAATAATTTATCAGTAAATTCATTTTTCTTTTGTGAATTCATGGTTGTTTATTTAATAGTTAAATAACCGACTATCAAATCTGACCTGTACGATTGTTGGTACGGAAAGACCGGGATCAAGTTTATATTCGAAAATCAACCCGACCAACAAATACATAAATGTTGAAGATATCAAACGCTGATCGAGATGGAGCAATTGAATATCGTGGATCTCCATAAAACAGAAGAACTACTTAAAATCATTGGATTTGCTCCAGGGGATATACTGTGGTTCTGTCATGGTTGAATCTATACATTTGCAAGGAATATTCGCTACCGATCTATAGGGTGATTCCTAAAATGTGGTAGGGAAGTTCTTTCGGTTTGTGTAGTCCCAGGACAACTCGTTTGGATGGATGTCTGACAAAATATTTCCAAAAGGGTCACATACATTGATTTTTACAAATGTATTTCTATTTGATGGCGGAGAAGACACATTCTATTAGCTTAAAACCTAGAGTATTTTTTTGGACGTCAGTTAGTTATCTATGGAGGATCTGACGATGTGGCATTCAAAGTGAATGGTGGTGTGCTATCTTAAAAAGGTAATTGAAAACCTCAAGCCTCAGCAACTAGGAAATGACAAAAATCGATATAATACCCTGTAATTTTAAAGGACACTATAACGATAAACTAAAGAATACTTAATTAAATATTGGGAATTAAGTAAAACAGACTGTACCATTGCGTTTATCTCAGAATTCTGCTTAAGATAGACTTCGAATTTGCGTAAAACGGACATCATATAAGGAACTTATGAAGGTTAGAAGTTTGTATACATATAAGTAGAATATATGTAAATAAAACAACTAGACTTTTCAAATTAACAAATGGAACGAGCGGCAAAACTAGGCGGGAACCAGACCCGTTGGGTCTGACCCACGCCTGGTCTGGGTCGACCCAAGGTCAGGTGGGTTGACCTATGGGTCGACCCAGGTGGGGTGGGTCGACCCACACTACATCTGGCCGGGTACGTAATTCTGAACGTGGACTTTTTGTTGGCTGGGTTCCTTGAAGGTAGGCTATATATAAAACAACATTTCTATTGTTTTTCTTCACCTAAAATAATGGAGATAATGAGATGATGCCCTAGCTTGGATTGAATCAACCTATCTTCTTCAACATCAGCCTATATACGTATATCATAAAGATTTCTTGTGTTTAGATCCAATCTCTGTGAATTATGACTGGAATTTAGGGCATATGAATCTGTAGGCTTAATTTAAGATTAAGCGAAACATGTTAATGGAACTGTAAAGAACCTGTTTAAATCTGTTAGGGTTATGTAAACCTGTTTAATCTGTTGGGGTTAAGTAAGCCTATTTAATCTGTTGGGGTTATGTAGACCTGTTTAATCTGTTGGGGTTAAATAAACATGTTAACATGTGAAATTAAATTGTTAATCTGTAGGGGTTAGGCAAACCTGTTAATCTGTAAGCTAATTTGTTAAAAATCCTATTTAATTGGGGGACACAATTTTATGGGTTTGACTTGTGTCATCTGAAATGTGGGACTCATATCAGTCAGTATCCCATTTTGGTATTAAACGGGGGGGCCGCACTAGGCAGGGGCCAGGGCACGCATACTTAACTGATAATAAGAAGTTCATCTAAAAAGGGGGGTGTATATGGGTGCGTTCCCATGAAGTCATGTGCGTGCATGAGTCCGTTCTGTAGGGGAAATAAGACGTTGTAGCATTAGTAAATAGGTCGGTGTCCTTCTATAGGTTTCCACTTTTGGAAGTAATACACCCTACTGTGGGGCCGACACAGGGTATTTACAAGTTAGGGAGTCGATCGCTTGGGGATAGTAATTAGGGTACATCTAGTCCCTTCTGTTTCTGTTGGGATGCCTATTATTTCTGTTTGGGGGTAACACCTGTTATATTCTTTCAAGGTATCCATTATTTATGTTTGGGGTAAAACCCGTTATGAAACTAGAGTACACCTAAAACTATCAATATGTTTCTGTTGAATCATTCTGTTTCTGTTAAGTAATTGAGGGATACCTAATTTTGTCACATATCTGCTATACTAGTACTGGTGCAGAGAAAACTATTTGAGAAGCATAACTTATTCTGTTTATTCTACTTATTATGTTCAGTCTGTTTATACTTGTTATATCCTACTGTTATCTTTCATCAAATATATATGCCTGTCATGGTACTTTTACTTCTTTATATGCTAAAAGTCACTGGACTCGCAAGACTTTATGTTTGACCCGTTTTGTAACAACCCGGAAAATACGAGCCAATTTAAAAATTTTAAATTGGTTATTTTAAAGAAATTTAAACAATTGAAATAGAATATTTCAATAAAATAATGAGTTAGAAATGGTGCGGCAGTTTGAAAATTTGAATTCAAACTTTGACTGGCTATACCAGGTGCAAAATAAAACGGATTTTAGTGAAACCAAAAATATTTAAATCTGTATATGAATATCTTTCTAACGAATCTGAAAAATCGAAGTTTCCTAGCGGGAATCAAAAGTTATGGCCAATTGAATTTTCAGAAAGGTCGCTATAGAGAATATATAGCCCTTGAAAATAGACATTTTGCAAACGACCTCGGAATTCGACGAAACCACTTTTGTTGGATCCGGGATGTCAAATTATAGCTAGGTTTCAAATTTCATAATTTTAGAAGCTAGTATGTGAGTGTGGCAAAGGAAAATGTGTTTGGTCAATTTCTGTTAAATTGGATCGACCAGAAAATGGCTATTTTTCAAACGGTCTCATAATTCGAAGAAACTAGTTTTGTTGGGACCGTAGCGTCAAAACATAGCTAGATTTATTTTTCTGGAATTTTTCGAATCAGTTTGTGGCCCTGGCAAATTGAAATGTACGTTCAAATCGAATATTGAATGTTTTATATTTTAATTTGAAGAATAACTGACTGTAACAGTCGAATGGGCCTACGAAACATATCTCATTGTGTTCGGGATGGGGGTATTTAGTTAGGGACGACAGTCGGTTGGTTTGGATTGGTGTTCGTATGAAGAAACACTATTTTAAAAATTAAATAAAGCCCCAACCAACGAAAAAAATCCATTCATAATAAAAAAACTTCAGAAAGCCCTCGCCCCCTCTGCTCTCGACGACGCACAGTATTCCTCCCTTCCCAGCCATTTTTTGACTGCCACAGCCACTATTAGCCCCACCCCCAGTTCAATTTTTTGTAGCTCTCCTCCTCCTCTTCAAATCCATACCTGCCACTCCCCCTATCGTCTAGTATTTTGTGCGAACGACCTCACCAAAATCCAAACCTTTCCACCGCCGCCACCCTGCCCTATTCCGACCACCGAGTCGCCAGCGCCGCCACCCCTGGAGCGCCTCTCTTCCCTCTGTCATGTCGCACCACCTGATCGACGCGATACTTCGCGGATTTGCCGCAAATTCGAAACCTAGTTTCGAAGGTTCAAAGGAGGTATACGGCTTTGATTTTCAGAAATGAAAAATAACACTTTTAAGTGTTGCAAACTTTGAAAAATCGTATCTTTATTGTGTATTAACGAAATTCGATGAAACAGGAAACATCATGACCGTGTCGACGCTAGAGCTCTATGTTCTAGAAGTGTCCGGGGATTTTTCTGAGCACGCTACGATTTTTACCAAAGCGACAAACCAATATGAGATTTCTAAATTGAAATGTGAATAGAAATGTGATATATAAATTATATAAGCGAAATATAAATTATATACATGTTGTATGCCTCATGTACATGCGTTGTATAAGTTATATTAGCGAAGTATGAATTATACATGCATTGTATAAATGATATGTGTGTTGGAATGGAAATAAAATATATTTATATACGAATATATATATATATATATATACTCCCCTCGTCCACAAACCATGGACGATATTTATTGATTATGAATTGGCGTGAAAAATTTGGTGAATAATGCAAATGGTTGATAGGATTGTTTGCGGTTGATATTGTTTGGATTGTGGTTGAAAAATACCATTGTGGTTGAAAATACCCTTTTGTAATTGAAACAAAATTAGAATAAATTGTGGAAAAGAAAATCTTACTCGCCTGCGTGCGAATTAGATGTATGAAATCCCCATTGTCAAAAACCGCGAGGTTTTAAGGTAGAGCGAGGAGCCGTACTCGGAACGGTGCCGGTTTTAACTACCCTGCCGTTATGCTGCCGAAATTTTCAATAATATTCATGTGTTAGAATTATTTTCATGTGTTGAAACCTTATTCATGTGTTGAAACCATATTCATGTGTTGAAACTAAAGTCATGTGTTGAAACTAAAGTCATGTGTTGAAACCATATTCATGTGTTGAAAAATATATTCATGTATAGAACAAATTCTTTAAACGATAAAAATAACATCTTTAATATAAGTATGAAGTAAATAATGCTCATGTGTTGAGAAGTTCATGTGTTGAAAAATAAATTCATGTGTTGAATAAATAAATTGTTTTAACAATAAAAATCACATTTTTATTATATACATTAAGTATATAAATTATTCGTGTTTTAAATAAATTGTTTTAACAATAAAAATTACATCTTTCTTATATGTACGAACTATATAAAATATCCACGTGTGGAAATGCTCATGTGTTGAGAAGTTCATGTGTTGAATAAAAAGATCGAACAATAAAAATTACATTTTTATTGAGAATATGAAGTGTTAAAAACATTCATGTGGTGAATAAATATTTTTGATGATAAAAATACCATTTTTATCATGTATATGATTTGCTAAAAATATACAAGTGTTGAAATAAATATTTGTTTGCTATGAATATTATTTTTAACATGTATAGGAACTAAATAAAATAGTCATGTGTTGAAATATATTTTAGTTTGCTAAAAATATCATTTTTAAATGAAATATGAAGTGTTAAAATAAACACTTGTTCAAATAAATATTCATGAGTTGGAAATATTCATTAGTTAGCTAATAATGTGATTTTCAGCTTATGTATGCAACATTGAAATGGATGGTAACGTTAAACCAAATCGAATCAAATATGAAATTGAATTGAAAATGATAAGTGATAAGAATTGCACACATGTACATGCATATTTATTGAACAGGTTATAGCAAAGAGGCTAAAGAAGAGGAATAAAATTGTGTGCCCGACAAATAGGTACATGTTTATTGTTTTGCTTGGGTGATGATTTTATGATCCGCTTGGCTTTTTCTTTTTCTTTTTCTTTTTGAGATGAGACGCCCGTGTGGATGTTTGGGATTTTTCCCGACCCTTCCCGTCCAAAGGAGGTTATGGCGAAATTTTCCAAAATTTAAAGGCGTTAATGAAATATTTGAAGTGAACGATATAGAAATCGTCGAATGAATTATATATATATACATACATATACATATATATATAAAAATATAAATAAAATTAAAATGAATCGAGGTCGTGCAGTTCGCGTTTTGAAATCGTAATTTTAAACGATTATACCGAAAGATCCGACCATCGGATTTTGACGAAACTGGAACCGTTGGGTTCGCTTCTGAGAGATCTTTCCAACGATAAAAACTTTGTTAAGATCTAATGGTTAGATTTTCAGATATGTGTAAAACAAATTTAAGGAAAAACAACGCCAGTGCCTCGGCATGACCTGAAACGTCGTTTCATTAAATAAGGTCGTTTTTAAATAAATAAAAAATGGCGATATATCATTATAAAATATTATAGACGATATAGAATGGAAATATACCGATTCTGTTTGGTTTGCTTGATATTTGATGGTTGAATGTGTTTGACATGAAAATTATACTAAGGAACTGAAATGTGAATGTTGAATGATTTAGCCATGTGAAGAATTGATTTGAAAATCTAAATATACGTAGATTATTTGAAAAGGCCGAGTTAATTCTCATTTCAAATAATCGATCGACAGTTAGAAGTCAAAGAGTTGAAGATGGTTCAAGACCGATGATCTTCACATTGGATGGATGGGCGCTACTGATGCTCATGATTGGAGTAGCTACCTTGAAAGAGCTGAAGTGGTAGCCGTCCGGACGTATTTGTTGATTGTACAGATATGCGAGGAATATGGTGCCCCCGGCTTCATTCAAACCCAGAACGAACTTGTAAATGGACTGTGTGTCTGACATTGGATTTTGTTCTGTGTTGATTGAACTCTATTAAATATATATCTATTTGGCGGTGGAGAATTTATTCTCTTTCTCAATGCCCTTCTCTGAGACGTACGAGCTCAGAGGTTATATATCGATAGAAATCAGTTGCATGGAGTGAACTGCCTGTGTGGCATGCCTAAGTGGCATATGATCAAGGCTTCTGTTGCAAAGCAAAGTCTTGTGGTTGATGATCAAAGCATGGCCTATGTGGCGTAGCTTTGTGTGTAGCGTGGATTCACGAGCCTCACACCTCGGTATGAGTCAAAAACGGGATAGTGACTGCAGGGAGAACACGACGTTTCTTTCTAGCTACAGTGGTGTCAGTGACTTACCAGCCCTGACATTTATATATACTTTTCACCTGTGTGATTGTTGGAATGCGAGGCGCCTCGGTTATAGGTCTGTAAGGACCGGGAAATGTGTGTTCAGGAATTGCCAATCCTCAAAAGCAAGAGAGGACCGGCCCTGAAGATCCAAGGATCATTGTGTGTGGTCCTGAGACATTTGCTAGAGTGTCTCGAACGGAGAGGAGCTTGCCCCTTGCCTCGACTCATGATGGAATCCAATTTCCAATACGAAATTGCGGATATGATTGTATTACTAGTATGGCGACATAGTAGATGGTAGCTATGCCGCCTAGGATTAATATTTATGATTGAATTTGCTTTTGAAACATATATGCACTAGTAATAATACCAAACACTTTTGTTTTATACGTATCAAGCATTTCTTGGCCGTTATAAGGTAAAACTCTATCCTCCGGCTTGCGTTGCATTGTGTGATGGGACCTGAGTCTTATAATGGCTTCATTTTTATAAAAAAGCATTGCGATGATTTAATAATTTACTTTATTTCATGCACTAGCAATCATTGGAGTAAACTCGTTCCACGAAAGTGGCGTGGTCCTTTGATTTGCCTTATTATTGTTGTTAATTAGTTAAGTAGATTTCTCATACCAGTCTCATGACTGACTCGTAGTTTGTTTCACCTTGCAAACTCGGGTGCCCTTATTTTCACACGGGCAGCCTAGTATTAGGTAGCTGGCGTATTTTGGCTTTGCACCGCAGCAGAGGTGCATCTTTTGGATCATGGTGAGGCTTGACTACAAAGTGTTGACTTTGATTTTTCCGCCATTATTGTATATGTATATGATTCCGCCTCTGGCGATGTAGACTGATGTTTCGTTTATGTACTCTCTATGTACCGCTTATGGCGATGTAGACTGATTATGTACTTTTATGCACTAAGTTATATCCTGCACTGTGCTCTCTGATGTTGTGATATGTATGATTCCGCTGTCATATTTGTGTAAATTTTTCTATTTCCTTCTTATGCTATTATCTGTACTCTGCTAACGATGATTAATGTGTTATATTCCAAAGATTACCCTTGCCACCGTCTTATCGGGGTTTGGGGTCGTCACACGTTTTGTTTCCTTTTCTCTCTCTTCCTTTCCCCCTAGGTTCTCATAGTGGGAACGCGCAGGATTGATTAGGATTCTCTCTTCTATTTCTTCTTGGATCTAGATCTGCTTTGATGTCACTTTTACTACTTGTCTACTTTATTATGTCTATTACTGGGGATTATGATTTTACATTTCTGTACTCTGATGGTTTTTAGCGCAAGACAGATGTTTTGTTTTGACGTACTCAGTTTCAGTGTTTTATGCCTGATGTTGTAACTGGTTTTGAGACTATGATGTTTCTGCAAAATAATGAAGTTTTAAATTTCCGCTGCTATTTTATGTTTGTTTTGTGATATTCTGTTTCTGTTTACCTATAACGCTCCACGGAACTTAATGCATTCTGATAAAGAATGACATTAATGAAGGTGGGGTGTCACATTTGGTATCAAAGCCGAAGGTTACAATTTCAGATAAAAAGTTTTGAAAATTACTTTCAAAAAGAAAGTATGGTCAAAGAAAAGTCTGTTTTTTGAAAGACATATTCCCCAAAGCCATATGAAATATCTTTCGATTCTATGTTTGAATCCATTTTTCCTTTTCTTTTTAGCATGTCTGGGGAATCGAATCTTCCCGAAGGTGTTGAGATACCGGCTTAGTTCCGTATGTATATTGAGGCTACGGCACCTGCTGGAGGCCAAGCAGACGCCCCTCCCCAACTGCAGTCGTTGTTACTTTTCCTCCTCCTCCGCAAGCGGATAATTTTTGTAAGATATGCATGGACTTCTGTGCTATGGGAGGAAAGCCATTACGGGGAACTAAGAACTTTGTAAAAGCACGGAATTGGCTAAAAGTGATAGAGAATTTGTTTGGGCTTTTTTAGGTTGATGATTGTAGAAAGATACAGTTAGCAGCATGGCAGCTTAGAGAAGTGGCTTCGTTCTGGTGGCAAGTGACGCAAGCAGGGCGTCCAGTTGATACTTGGGATGATTTCCGATAGAGATTCGAGACGAAGTTTCTTTCTCAGGCAGAAGAGAGTATGCAAATGGAGAAGTTTCTAGCACTTAAGCAAGGAAGTATGTGTGTCAAAGAGTATGTCAATAAGTTCAATCAGTTGGCAAGGTTTGGTCTGGAGCTGGTGAATACCCCGCATAAGAAAGCTTTAAGGTTTGCAAGCGGATTGAATCAATATCTTCGAGCATTGGCATTATCTCACATTCCTATGGGGCTACTTTTCAGAGACTGGTTGATATGGCATTGATGCACGAAGATGGTAAGGATAAGAAAAAGGAGGCTAAAACCGATGAGACACAAAACAAGAAAGTGTGGCCCAAGAAATAACAACAAAAGAAGGGTGGAAATAATGACAAGGCTTAAGGCAATAAGAAGTGTCATGGTTGTGGGAGCATGGGTCATTTGGTCAAGAATTGCAGAAAAAGGAAGAATGCTTGCTTCAACTGTGGTGAGGTCGGACACTATACTAGAGAGTGCCCAAAGAGGCAAGGACAGAGCCAAAGGGCAGGATCTTCTGGAGGGGAGGTGCATGCTCTCGTGGCCAGTGTACTGGACAGAGGTAGGAAAGTTTCTGTTGAAGGTTTGATTTCTCTTTCCGATCATCCTGTTATGACTCTTTTTTATTCTGAAACTTCTCACTCTTTTATATCTGATTCTGTAGTTGAATCTCTACACCTTAGTTCTAGTATTGTTTCTGATCCCGTTATTGTCTCAAACCCCATTGGGGGTACGACTCATCTGTCTATGATATGTCAGGGTTTGAGGATATCTGTGTTGGGCATCAAGTTTGAGTGCGACACATATATGCTTGGTTTTACGGGCTACGGTCTGATTCTAGGGATAGACTGGCTAGCGATGTATGGTGCCATTCTAGACTATGAGAGGAGGGTCATTATACTTTTGACTTGCCGAGGGAGGACTTTCGAGATTTCCTGTGACCCAAAGGGGTCTGTCATGCTTAGTTTCCTAGAATCACTTGGTGCTTATGTCGATGATTTGTGAACTGTACCTGTAGTTTATGTGTATTCGGATGTTTTTAATGAGGTTAGGGTATTACCTCCAAGGCGCAAGGTTGATTTCCGGGTATACTTGGCGGATAATGTGAAACCAATCGCATTGCCTGTGCGCCACATGGCTCCTTAAGGAAAGGAGGGAGCTTAGCAAGAAAGTAGGGGAGCTACTTTAGAAGGGATTTATTAGGCGAAGCATATCAGAATGGGCTGCTCCAGTCGTCTTTACAACTAAGGTGGATGGCTCGCTTCTCTTATGTGTGGATTACAGGGAGTTGAATAAGCTCACTAAGAAGAATAGGCACCCACTTCCGAGGATTAATGATCTGTTTGACCAACTTGTTTGCGCATCTGTTTTCTCTTAGTTAGACTTGGCCTCGGGGTTTCATCAGTTGAGGATGGCCAAGGACAGTATAGACAAGACCGCTTTCATAACTCCAAATGGTTTCTTTGAGTGGATAGTCATGCCTTTTGGGTTGACGAATTCACCCGTGTATTTTATGGATTTGATGAGTAGGGTGTTCCGGGAGTTTTTGAACAAGTTCGTTGTGGTCTTTGTGGATGACATTCTGACCTTCTCAAGGAGCGAGGAAGAGCATGCCCTACATTCAAGGGGGTTTTAAGGACTCTCCGCGCACACCAGCTTAAGGCGAAATTCTCCAAATGTCACTTTTGGAGAGAGGAAGTAAGATTTCTAGGGCATGTGGTCTCCAAGGATGGGATAGCGGTGGATCCCACGAAAGTAGTTGCAGTTCAAGATTGGAAGGTTCCAAGGAATGCAACAGAGGTGAGGAGTTTTCTCAGTTTAGCGGGCTATTATAGGAAGTTTATCAAGGACTTCGCAAAGATATCAGCCCCACTCACTAGACCGACAAAGAAGAATCTGGCCTTTTCTCGGAGCATTGACTGTGAGGATTCTTTTCAGTGATTGAAGAGGGCTTTAACAACATCCCCAGTCTTGACTTTTCTTAATGGGAACAAAGTGTTCACAGTATACATTGATGCTTGTGGTACAGGACTAAGTGTCGTCTTGGTGAAAGAGGGAAGGATAGTATGCTACGGTGGTAGACAGTTGAGAGTTCATGAGAAAAACTACCCTACCCACGATTTGGAGTTGGTTGCTATAGTATTTAAGCTTAAGACTTTGCGACATTATCTACTTGGGGAGAGATTCGAGTTGTACACGTGTAACACCCCGAAATTTTAACGACACTAAAGATGATAAATTAAAGAATAATTAATTTGAAATGCACTGTTAAAAATGAATTAAGGAAAACTTAATTAAATATTCAGAATTAAGTAAAATGGATCACGCTATTGCATTCGTCTCGAAATTTTGGTCAAAACAGACATCAAGTTTGCGTAAAACGGACTTCGTATGAAGAAGTTATTAAGGTTTGAAGTTTATGCATATAAGGAGAACACACACACACACACACACACACACACATATATATATATATATATATATTATTTAGAATTCAAAATTTAAAAATCAGCAAAATTCGAAATCGATGTGCCAAACAGGAAAAGGGCCGACCATTTGGGGTCGCCCCGAGTCCCTGCTGGGTCGACCCCGGGGTCGACCCAGGCTCTTTGGGGTCGACCCCGGGGTCGACCCAGGGGTCGACCCTTATGTAGGGGGGTCGACCCCCTGCAGATCTGGGCAGTATATATTTTTCTGAATTTGGACTGATTTTGGAGCTAGACTCTGAACCCTAGGCTATATAAAGGACCCTAAACCTAGTTTTATTAATCTAAAAAATAATGATGACGGAAAGGCTCTGCTGCAACCTCAATTAAATTGCCTATTCTTCTCCAAAATCAAGTTTAAAAAGATTCAAGCGTTTCAATTATGGATCTGAGATTCAACACCAACAATTTCTTTTCTATCTTCTAAAATCTAAACACAGTGAGTTAGTTACTTTTAGATTTAAATGATTAAAAGTAAAAGTGATATGACTGTGATTTGGATATATGCCTGTGATTGAATCATATTGGATTTATCATAATTTGTGAATTTATAATACAAGTGTGAACCCGTGCTTCACACATGGGCTTCACCAAAATTTATGTGTTTATATTTTAATTACATAAAGATTGAAGTGTGCATTTGTAAGTTGAGTTTATTTTGATTTGGCTTATCTTTTTAACACCATTGCAAAAAGCTTATCAATTAATCAGCTTAAGTAATGCTGAAGCACAAATTGCATCGTAATTTTTTTTATAAAGAATATTGGATTTATAAACAAATTAACATCATATGTCAACTATTCTTTACTCGGCAACCTTACATTACTGTGCATGCATATTAAATTAAGTAATGCTAAGTTCAAAATGGGTTCATTTTATATAGAAATTCAAATATGCACATATTCAGTATGATAATAATTGGTATAGTTTAGTTAACATCTTTATTAAGTCTCAAAATACAGTAAACATCTTTGCCAGAAAAAGAACTTAAATTAGATCCTCATAATTAAGTTATGTAATAACTACATAAATTTATGCAAGTATTCAATGAATAATTGCATACATCTATGCAATTATATCAAAAACTTACAGCATTTCTTCAACTATTCAATGATAATTTATGAAAATTTCTGCCATTATTCACAAAAAAATTATGAAAACATCCGCAATTATTCACTAAACAATTGCAGACATTATGCAATTTTTTGATATAATTGCGTAAATGTGTGTAGTCATTCACTAAATTACTGCATAATTGTATGCAATTATATGGTAATTAAATTTTAGGAACCTAATTTAACATTTTTTTTAAGGAGTTTTCATGTGTTAAGTTTGATTTGAAGAACCTAAGTCTAATATTGACATGATAGTATTTCATATATCTGGAAGAAAGAAACCATGCTAAGTGTGAAATAACATTTTAAAGCTGGTTCATATGAACAATATTCTAACATTTGCATTAATATGTTTATTATCAAAATGTAATGCTAAATAAATTAGAAAAGTACTTTATTGGCTTCAAAGGATATATTTTAATTAATAAAGCATATTACAATGTAGTAAATATAAGTAATTAACAAATATTGTGTAATATGTTATTTTTTAGCATGACAAATTAAATAGTTTTATAAACTTCTAAATGAGTGCACCAAAACATCCATCCACTTTGGCTAACTAAAAAATTGATTTAATTTTGCATCGATGACCGATCCTTGTGCTGCTTCGTAATTTCTAGTGTCATGACCTGATAAGTTACCACTCAAGGACATTATGGTCTAATAGCTGGAAGAGCTGTATAATTCCAACATTTACTTCAAATAATCAGGCGAACATACAATAACTATATTTAGGATAATTTAAAGCAAAATAATTATCACCATTAGAAATACTTATGGATATGCCTAGAATATTTTGGATGACATAGAATTGAAAATAAGTATAAGTCTGAATGACATAAGAAAATATAAACAACAAAGCTAGCTACTAAAATATTATATGGTCATATGTTAACATTATGGCCTAGTTTTTAAAGTATTAACAAATATTATCTTAATATTAGTTTCGTAATTTTTGTTGAAGAAAATTATTTACTGCTACATTTATTCTTAAAATTTAGGATTTTATTTAACTAATCTTATAACTTCCAAGTAAAGTATTTAAGAAAATAAAATTACTATTTTACTTTGGTGCATTTATTTGTCATGTCGAGGAGACATTTTTAAATTTACAAAACACTTCTTGACGCACCTAATTCAGCATCGTACTATGTACATTAAATGTCACGTATTCTTAGTAAAAGAAGATAAATAAAAAGAGTTATTATAACACATTAATTAATTGATAGGTCAGAGCTAAATAGATTTATGTAACTAATTCTCTCATTAAACGAAATTAGAATACAATTCCCAAATTATTTACATAGAAATCGATCAAACCAAAAGGCAATTAATATTTTTTATTTGTTGCATAGAAATAATTCACTATAGCGATATTTGATATGAACCTTCTTGCATAAAAATAATTCACTTACAACCAACAACAACAACAAAGCCATATATCCCAAACAAGTTGGGGTTGGCTAGATATGGAACCCAAAATTAAGGTAAAATAACTAATAATAATATATAAAAAGAGTTTAAAATAACCAAACAGATTAAAGTAAAAAGGTTCAATAAAAGTGAAATAAAGTCCTAAAAAATTAAAATTAAAATAATTAAACAGATCTAAAAATAATAATAATTAACATATATATATATATATATTTTAAAAAAAATCCTAAGGTTCTGGTACATGGATTGCCAACTTCCATGCACTTCTATCAACCACAAGCTCTTCAGATATACTCCAATTTCTTAGATCTCTCTTTATTATCTCTTCCCATGTCATTTTAGGTCGACCTCTACCTCTCTTTGGGCCTTCGGCACGACCTATAACTCCAACGTGCACAGGAGCATCGCGTGGTCTACGTTGGATATGTCCAAACCATCTCAAGCGGTGTTGGACTAACTTCTCTTCAATAGGTGCAACTCCAAGTTTTTCCCGAATATCCTCATTTCTAATCCGATCTCGTCTGGTATGCCCACAGCTCCAACGCAGCATCCGCATCTCTGCTACACTTATCTTCTACACGTGTTGCCTCTTAGTAGGCCAACATTCTGCACCATATAACATTGCAGGCCTGATTGCTGTCCTATAGAACTTTCCTTTAAGCTTCTGAGGAATCTTCCTATCACAGAGAATGCCAGATGCTAGCCGCCATTTCACCCATCCTGCTTGAATTCTAAAACTAACATCCTTATCAATCTCTCCATCAAACTGCAACATAGATTAAGGTTCCATATCCATAAGAGAGGCTAAGTTTTTACGTTGGCTCGCCACGCCTATCACAACCCTCCTCCTTTATCCTGGCTTGGGACAGGCTGCATAGAAAACTACACAGGCGGAGTTAAATAATTCACTTACAACCATTATGAATAATTAATTCTTATATTTATAACTATTTATAACCATCGTCAAATAATTTTATATACAACCAACAAACTGAACTGAAGTTTTGAAACAACTAAACATTTAAAATTTAAATGTTTTAAACATTGCAATGGATTATCTGCACAGAGAATAAACCATAACTTCAACTTTCATTGGAGAAAAAAGCGTTTTTAAGAGGATTACTGATACTCCTTTCATACTTGTTTAAATTCGTCATTACGAAAATTTAGCCTATCAGACCATTTAATATGAAAATAGTTAGCTTTTGAAATTTTGATCTTTATTCATTTTCCATAGCAGAATGATACATGGTACAAAATATACACAAACTATACACAAATACACAACTAACACAACTTTATTTAAACATCTGAAAAGAGTTATAAGCCCAGTCCAAAATGTATTTCAGCATAAGTCTTCATGTATGCACTGTTACTGTAAATGTGTTTGCATCCACGTTAGTTAGCAAACTGTGTAATAACTGTCGTCCAATTTAGCCACCAACATAAGGAAGTTGCTCATCTCTTAGCACCGCTTTCCGGTTTTCCCATGGTCAAGATCGTTGAGAAGTTCCCACGCTTGTCTCCTTTTGTTATCTCAAACCAGATCTAATGCTATATTCATCAATAACCTTGATCATAACTGCTAAAATTTTGTTGTTATATCATTTGATGAAAATACCTTAGCCAGTAAGCATAAAGATGGGGATAGAAGAACACAGCTTTGTAGAATTTCCAATTGATTGGCTTCTTTTCTCCTTCCTGAGTGATTTTGTAATCTATGCAGCCTCGAACATTATGCCATGATAAAGTGGAATTGCTCAAAAAAATTGTTTCCCATGAATAAATAACAAAAAATACAGTAACCAAATTTTTTAATCATATTTGGATTATAAAGAATTATACAAATATGCAGCATTAGGAAAATAGACAGAAACTATTTCCCTACATCCAAGTATATTGTGCAGACTAAGATTGCGTAATGCATAGATAAAAAGCGAAAAGATTTTTATATCTTAATGGCTATAGAAATTGCTTATTTTGAAATTTCAAATTTCTTTATGTTGAGATTGCTTATTTTGAAATTTCTTGGACATAATCTGCTTTTTATAACAGTATGCTCTCCCACTTCTCACTTTGAACTTGAACCCGTTGCCATCATGACATAAACATACATTTCATAATTTCTCTAAACTTCAAACGACAATATTCACTTAGTGAAGCTGAATACAATTTTGGCAGATTCGAATGATCATGTTGTTGTCATCTTGATTGCCTTAACAGTGGGAAATAATAATAAAATTTGGGCTTCATAGATTTCTATAGTAGATATCCTTAATTAATTAGATGACTCATATCATATAGACTATTTTGGTAAAGTTTATCACATTTTTATTTAGTGAGATCCCGGCTACGTCTCTTGACATGAATGATCACAAAGGGTAAATAATTCAATAGTTTTGTTCTATAACTAAGATAATAATGTTAATCAAATTAAACTTGCATGCCTACCCAAACAAATATAATACATAATCATGAACTTGATAAATTTTTATTTTATTTGACACCAATAGTAAGGTATCCAAACAAAATATACACTGATTACACAAACAAATAAAGTTCATATAATTGCATCCTTTATACCCAAACATATCACAACAGACCTATTTCTAAACACTTTGGTGGCATAAGTAATTTACTATCTAATATTCAAAAGTTAAGTAAATAAAAATGTGTGATAACAAATAATAGGTCATGGCAGCAGCTTAGTTATAACTTAAAGCCATAATAAATTAATATTTTATACAAACAATTCTTTTTTTAAATGACTAGAATTTAAAAAAAAAAAGGTTATATGCATGAAACCAATAAGTAGCCAAAAACATAATTCAGCCATGCCATAAATGGAAATAAAGTAGCAATCTTAGCGAACATTGAAAAACAACAATAAAATAATGGGTTTAACAGTCCATTAGCTGAATTTGGATATGCAAATAAAGAAACCGGGAGAAGATGAATGTTTTTACCCCTGTTTACTTAAAACCATGGAGCAATTTCAAACAAAGTAAACGGAATACGTTTTATTTGGGTCATAATGAACATTAAAAATAAACATAACGTTGAATCTACATTCCAAAAGTCCAAAATTTAACAAAAATGGGTATTTCTGAATTTTAACAACCTTATTTTGAAGACAACCACTCAATGCTACGTTAAAAACCGATCCTCAATACAAAGGAGAAGATGGTTAATCATACCTAAAAATTTGAAGTACATCATTCCTTATATTATAGCATGGAGCCTTGTATGCAATAAACTGTTATATGTCAATAATATAAGGAAATTTTGACCATTGTCAATTGACAGTGGTCTCCATGTTCTAATTTACATTGACATCTATCAAAAAAAACAATGCAATCCATATGCATGAATGGAGAAATACCTAAAATGATCTCTAGAAAATTGTTTTGAATTTTTTAACTCAAATGAATTTTTAATTTATTATATGAAGCGAATGGAAAAAGCTGCGAAAAAATCAAATAGTAAAAATCATTCATAAATAGAGTAATAAAAAATCAATATACATGGCTTAGGCTATCATCCATTTGTGAAATCAGATGTAATAAGAGATACGTTAGAGAAACCAAATGCCAAAATCACGGCCTTACCATTTACAATATGAGATGATTATGTTGAATCTCATCACTGTCTTTTTCAAAAACCCTACAACAAAAAAAGAGTGAGCACATATCATAAAATTAATTGATGATAAAATTTATGTGTTGTTAAGTACCTAGAAATAAAGAGATTAAATAAAGAATTGTATCCAATGGAAGTTTGGTCGAATATTAGAAGCAACGACAAATAATATATTCAGACTTCAACATTCAAAGGTTTGTATTTTGTTGACTAATCAACGTAACATGAAGAAATATTTGAAGGCCAAACGGTACTTATATGGTTTGTTATAAGCATGAAGATTACTATATTTAATAGTTTTAAACTCATTAAGTATACCAATGGTTATTACATGCCCTAATATGAAGCACAGCTAAACTACAGATTAAAAGCTAAAACCAACACAAATTCATATTAAAAAATGAATATCTAAACTGGAACATATAGGGCCTCAGGGAAAATGACCACAATGATACCTTATTCCAGAAAATATAGTTATTGCATTGAAAATCTCAATTGTTTCATAAATATGTAAAATGTACTAAATTCTAGAATACTGTAGATAATAAACTTGCATTTGGAGAACTCAAATGCATCATCGTTGGTTGTAAGAGATGGAATCAGTCATGTAGTGCCACTATGATACTAAACGTAGTCGCATGCATCACATAAATAGTTCCATAGTTAGCCAACATAAAAGACGGTTGTTATAATTTTTATGGAATAACAGAGCACAAAGATTACTAACAGTCTTCGTGTAGTTGAATTTTTTTTATACACTTCAAATGAAATAACTTTCCATCCAATTAAACGCAGCAGTAACAGATAAGGCAACAGCTTAACATTGCTTGAGGAGATTGTTAAATAACAACAAAGATCGAACACAATGATAAAACATAACTAAAACAATAACTAATTTTCATTTATAAAAATTAATGAATGATGATGCGATGTATAAAAAGAAATCAAATAAAAACGAGGCACCTAATTACAACGATGCTATAAATATGCAATCAAATAAGTACAATTTACTGTCCAACGCAACTCACATTCTCATATAAATAGAATGTGCAAAATAAAGTAAAACCTTATTCATATCAAGCTCACAACACAGGTATCCAGACTAAAGGATCAGTATTAAATCCTTCTATAGGTTTTAAAAAACAAATATCTATTATCTTTTCGATGAGGCATTAAGTTAAATTTTGCCTATATATTATATTTTGGAGGCTCGGAAGCTAATGCATCCAATTAATAGTCCTTAAAAAGATAATGATAGTTGATTGGAGGATAAGAGTAAAAAGTTATAATTTTCAAATAGAAAAACAGGTACTATCAAATTCATTGCAAGTGCGCAGGACGTTTATTTCCATTTATATATTCCAAAAGAACATTAAATCCATTTATTACGTCTTACATATCTTCTTTTATTGGTGAGAAGAAACATAGAAATTAAAGAATATTAGTGGCCACCAAATGTGGTGAAAAGAAGCAACTATTTGTGCTAAATATGTTCAAAACTAGCTCTAGGCCACAGTCCAGACAAACCGTGAAAATACAGCTTACTAACATGTGCGTGCTTAGTTACATAATATTTACCAAACAAAGTTGCCGATTCAAAACAATTAATACCCAGTTCTGTGTGTGTGTGCGTGTGTGTGTGTGTATATAATAACTTGTGTACAATAATCTAATCGTATACGTTTCCAGGTAATGAAATACTAATTGTGCAATGGTGTATAGTTAATAATTTGGCGAAGCTCACACTTTCCCCATTTCCTAGTTAATCGAGGAAATAAAGATGCATCAGCATTTACATAAAATTACTATAAATTCATTAACATCACATTATCGAAAAAAGCACACAACACGTTTAGAAATATGTAGCTCACCAAGTACGTATAGAAAAACATGTTGAGCAAGAATGAAAATACATAAAATCTATTCATACAACAAAGTATTCTATACTGAGTTCCAATTACATAAATTCCAACTATTGTTGTAAAAACGATACTACAAAATTTTATTTTGAGTAATTGATTTTCCTTGGACACAATTATGTACTTTAGACTCTCTACCTCATGGAAGTTTCACATTTAAAGCCTACAGTTTATTCAGTTTTGTCAAATAACATGGAATAATAAACTTGTACATACATATTTGTTCATCTAGAAAAACATAACCACATTGAATGAAACAAAACTTGTAACAGTAAGTAGTGTAAAAAAAATAGATGCTAATTTAGTATTAGTAAAACCACGAATAAATTAGTATTAGTAAAAACAAAGAGAATTAAGATCATTATGACAGTAAAATTGGAAGACAGGCATGGACTATAGATTTTTAGAACGAACACATGTTACGCACATGGGTTTCAGCCATGAATCATTTGATAAGAATAAAGTGTATGTATCTATGAACACAACATGCTTTGAAATATGTAGTTCACCAAGTACGTATACTGAAACATGTTGAGCAAGAATGAAAATACGAAAAATTTGTAATAAAAAATAAAAAGTAATTAAGGTAAATACAAAAATTGTGCAATGTTGAAAAGAAGCGTAGTGAAGTGCATGGAATCAAATTCAAAGATCAGTAGGGTGAGTTTTGAATTTAGTTTTATCATCAAACCAAAAGATTCATTATCACGTTACATATAAAAAAAATATCAGATTTAAAGATTTAGTATCATGTTGGATCTAAAATTTTAACATTAAAAAATCACCGAGAATGGTGCTGAGTTTTGATCTTTTTCAATTTACTTGTTGATATTCTATTTTTATAAAAGTAGACATTTAAATCTGAATGAAACATAACATGTAATATTTGGTAAGAAAAAATAGATGCTAATTTAGTATTAGCAAAACCATTTATAATTACTACCTAAAATTAAGAAGTATTTAAATTGCGTAGAATATACCAACACAAACAGCAAGTAAACAAAAAGCATTCGACTATAAATTTCAGCGTAGACATAAAATCAATACATGTACATGTTGAAATAGAAAGGAAGTGGTTCCAAACGCTTCCAATAAACAACAAATTGATTTGAATGTAGCTAAAGCAGCAGCGTTTCCAAACAACTGTATGTAAGGAGGAAAACCGCTGGTGAATAAGTGTAGAGAAATCCCAAATAGGCGATGGTGGTTATTTCCACTAAAGCATGTTAGCAAAAAAAAATTAGGACTAATTGACAGTCATTGCAACAGGTTTGATTTTACCTCAATTACACCGTCGACGGGGTAAGAAGAGAAGGAATCACATGATCTGGCCTGCTGAGACGGATTTTGATAACCACGGGCTAGAAGGGGGAAGATGGCAGCAGTATAAGATCGAAGAATGGAGGTCGGTAGAAGAGGGGATGGAACGAACTATCGTGGTTTGACGCACCTACCGCCGATTGAGAATAGCTGCCCGTGGACGATTGAGAAAGAAGCAAGGTGATAGACGCGTTTCATGGATTGGGGGAACACAGAGTGAACTTGGCTTGGAGAGGAGAAGGGTATGGGGTTGGGATGGAAGTAGGTGAACGGGCAGGAAGTGGGTAGGAGGTAGGGTTTGAGAAGACAAAATGGCAAAATGAAACGCTTGAGCTTTAGATAGGTGTAAAATATTCAAGGAGGCTTGTGAGAGCTCGACTGCGAACTCAGTAATTATAATATAGTATAGATTCTACGACGTGGATCTAAATCTTTATCATATCCGATCTATTGGGACTTTTGAATCTATGACATAACTATGATGTGGATCTTAAATATTATCATGCTATATCTACCTTTTTAGATCTAATTCGTTTGTGGTTAATTTATCATGTCATGCTAGATCTACCTTTTTACATCTAATTCGCTTTTGGTTAATTTGTCATGTCATAATTGTGGGTCTTGAATTATTATCATGCTAGATCTGTCTTTTTTAGATCTAATTCGCTTGTGGTTAATTTATCATGTCATACTAGATCTACCTTTATAGATCTAATTCGCTTGTGGTTAATTTATCATGTAATGCTAGATTTTTTAGATCTAATTCGCATGTGGTTAATTTATCATGTTATGCTAGATCTACCTTTATAGATCTAATTCGTTTGTTGTTAATTTATCATGTCATGCTAGATCTACCTTTATATATCTAATTCGCTTGTGGTTAATTTATCATGTCACATTTGTGGATCTTAAAATTTACCTATCATGTGGTGATTAATTTAGATCTATCATTAATTGGAAATATGAATCCATATTTATTCATTCCTATTATGACATCCTTGGTATGTTAGATCTAGTTTTATTACCGCATGCTCACTAGATCTATTTTTATATGTCCACCTCTTCACTATGCCAATTACATGTTTATTTCACTTTTGTTAAAATAATCACTATTTCCATCTTTCCTTTTTATTGTTTATGGCTAGGCTACTTTCTAGCCTAGACATGACGCCAAATATATGCGAATGCGTTAGTTAGGGAACGGGGGAAAACATTAGAATTGGCATAACTTGAATGACATGTATGAATCTGGACATATAATCCATTATGAATATAATTAGGTAAATTGGCATGAACATCTATAAAGGCATAGGTATATTTAATTGGTTAATAAATAAAATGCCTAGGATTACAGTAATTAGAAAACTGTAATGGCACTTATGACACGAGGTTAGATTGCATTTGTGGTGGAAGTCCGCCCGGACTCGACCGGCATATCCAGCAACCGCAAATGTTGAATCTAATGTGAGGGGTCTAAATGCAAAAATACAAGACGGGCTAAGACACGATGTTAGGCCTAACTTGTGGAAGAAGTCTACCCGGACCCAACCGGCATATCTAGCATCCACAAGTTGTAGGCCTAATATGGGAGGTCTAACCCACTATAACCCTAAATGGACTTGGTAATGAATTGGAATACTTAACCTAGATGAATTCATAGGGATTGTATGAACATGTTAACTTGAATAGGGGTTAAGTAAACTTGGTTAAAACAGTGGGTAGGTTAAGTAAATCTTGTGGCGGTGGGTAATATTTATATATATAGGCCCATAAACTTAACCTATTTTATACTTTGGGGTTATGCAACTTTGTTAAGTAAAATTGCTTGGATCGGTGAGGGTTAAGTAAATCTTGTGGCGGTGGGGTAATATTTACATATATAGGCCCAACAACTTAACCTGTTTTACACGTTGGACTGTTAGGCATGACCAATTGAAATCCTAGTAGTGGGGATGCAAGACTAGGGGAGCTTGTATCATGTTGTATGTGGGACCCATTTCAGTCAGTAACCTATCTAGGTATCGAACGAGTACTCCGAACTAGGTCGGAGTAGGGGCACGCTTACTGAGCTGATTGTAAGAGATCCAAAACGAAGGGGCGGTGTCAACAGCGCAGGAAACCAACGGAGTCATGTGCGTGCATGGGTCTAGGTTGCCATGGGAATTAAGACACTGTGACATCAGTAGATATGGTTGTGCACATCTTGAAAATGAAGGGTTGCCACTTTAGGAAGTGATACATCCTACTATGGGGCCAGCACAAGGTATCTATGGAGTAGGGAACCAATCGATTAGGGTAGTAGTTAGGGTACATCTAGACTCTGGTAAGTTTAGGAGTCTGTTATTGGGGCTGCCTGTAGATTGTATGGGATTAAAACCTCTCACCAGAAGTATGCCTAAGTCTACCATTTCATACATGTTGGGGATCATCTCATTTTGGATATACTAGTAGTAGTACAGAGTAATCATTAGAGAAGCGTATATACCTTATCATGTCTACCTTGTCACACCTGCCTTTTATGTAATAATCTCTCTTATCCACTTTATATGCTTGTCATGCTACTTTTATTTATTTACTTGCTAAAAGTAACTATACTCTCCAGACTTTATATCTGACCCTTTTTGTTTCCTCTTCTTTCTTCTGTTTCTCCCCCCTCCCCCCCCCCCCCAAGGTTCTCAGGGTGGGAATACTCAGGCTTAGTCAGGACTCAGTTATCATGTTTCTAGAAGCTGCTTTCGAAGTATGGCTCATGTTCTTATCTCTACTATGGCTTTGTCTCTTTTTGGGGAATTATGTTTTCTTTTAACTATTTATGTACTCTGATAGTACAAGATAATAGCTTTTATGCTGTAATGGGTTTTTTTATTTCAGACATGTGAATTTTTTTACAACGGTGTTTTATGATAAATAAAGTTTTTATTCCGCTATTATTTTATATATCTGTCATGTAATATTTCCATTCTATTTACTTATAACGCTTCACAAAACTTAATGCATTCCCTTTGTGAGTGACATTAATGGGCTTGGGGTGTCACAACACGGATCATAAATCTCTCAAGTATCTGTTCTCGCAGAGGGATCCCAATTTAAGACAACAAAGATGGATGGAGTTCCTAGCATCCTATGATTTTGAGAGTGCTTGTATCCCTGGCAAGGGTAATGTGGTAGCGGACGCGTTGAATAGGCAGAGGATGACTTTGAGTCCTCTATTCGTAGAAAGGCGGAGTTTGGAGCACATATTGACATTCAATTTTAGGCCATCTACAGATCTTGCACCTGGTTTGTTGGCATCCTTAAAGGTGCGACCTACTCTTATGGATCAGATAGGATCTTCACAGTGAGAGGACCTGTAACACCCACATCCGTTAATGTCACTCATTAAGAGATTACATCAAGTTTCGTGAAGCGTTATAGGTAAACAGACACAGAACAATACAAGACAGTTATAAAAGATAGCAGCAGAATTTAAAATTTCATTTAAAACATAATTCATAACATCGTGGTCCAAAATATCACAAGTCTGGAACTACATAAAACCATTACAATAATACAAAGTTTCTGTATTGTACCATCAGAGTACAAAATTACATAAAAGAAAAGGCATAATTCCCCAAAAGAGACAAAGCCATAGTAGTAAAGACAGGAATTTGAGCAATACTTCAAAAGCAGCTCCTAGCAAGATGATAACCGAGTCCTGATTAAGCCTGAGTATTCCCACCCTGCGAACCTGGGGGGAAACGGAAGAGAGAAGAGGAAACAAAAAGGGTCATACATAAAGTCTAGCGAGTCTAGTTAGTTTTAGCAAGTAAATAAGTAAAAGTAACATGACAGGCATATAAAGTGGGTAAGAAAGATAACACCACAAAAGACAGGTGTAACAAGGTAAACATGATAGAGTGTGTACGCTTCCCTAATGATTACTCTGATTCTCTGCACTAATACTAGTATAACCAGAATGAGATGATCCCAACAACTATAAGATGGTAGACTTAGGCATACTTCTGGTGAGAGGTTTTAACCCCATACAATCCACAGGCAGCCCAATCCTAACAGGCACCTAAACTTTACAAGAGACTAGATGTACCCAAACCACTACCCTAATCGATCGACTCCCTATTCCGTAGATACCCTGTGTCGGCCTCACGGTAGGAGGTATCACTTCCTGAAATGGCAACCCTTCGTTGATGTGCACAACCATATCTACAGGTGTCACGGTTGTCTTATCCCCCTCTACCTGGCCCATGCATGCACATGTCCCCGGTAGGTTTGTGTCGCCCACACCGTCCTCCACGTTTTGATCTCTTACAATCAGCCTAGTAAGTGTGACCCACTCTGACCTAGGGTGGAGTATTCTTTTGATTCAGTTATATGGGTTACTGACTGAAACGGGTCCCACACACAAGATGGTACAAGCTCTCCCCCTTATCTTGTATCCCCAGTAGGATTTCAATAGGCTATGTATACCTATTGATGTCCTTAATTACATAACCCCCCTCAGGTTAAGTTCATGGGCCTATATATAAATATTACCCACCCACCCCCCTCAGATTTACTTAACCCACCCACTGTTCAAACAAATTTACTTAACCCTATTCAACTTCATGTTCATAAAATCCCTATGGACTCAACTAGGTTAAGTATTCCAATTCATTACCATGTCCATTTACTGTTATAATGTGCAAGTCCTCCCACATTAAGCCTACAATTTGTGGATGTTGGATATGTCGGGCGGGTCCGGGCAGACTTGTTCCACAAATCAAGCTTAACCTCATGTCTTGGCACGTCTCATGTTTGTGCACTTAGACCCCTCACATTAGATTCAACACTTGCAGTAGCTGGATATGCCGGGTGGTTCAGGGCAGACTTCCACCACAAGTGCAATCTAACCTCGTGTCTAAGTGCGGTTACAATTTCTAATTACTGTAATCCTAGGCATTCCAATTGTTTACCGATTATTCGTATGTCGTTATAGGTTTTCATTCCCTCTTTTCCCCGTTATGTTCATAGTGAATTATATGCCCTAAATTCGTATTCATAATCATTATTCAAGTTATGCCAAATTTCCCCATTTACAAGTTATGCCCAATTTCAATGTTTTCCCCTCATTCCCAAACTAACGCATTCGCATAATTTAATGGCATGACTACGCTCGAAAGTAGCCTGGTTATATAAAATAAAAGGGGGAAGAGTGAAGGGAAGATGACAGAAATGATTATTCTAACGAAATTGACATAAACATATAATGGCATAATGTTAAGATGGACATATAAGAACAAATCTAGTGAACTTGTGATAATAAATTTGGTTCTAACATAGTAGGAATGTCATAATAGGCATGATTAGATCTAAACAAGGTTTTAGATGTCCAACTAATGACATATCCAAATTAACCACAACATGATAGGTACAAGATTATCTAAATAGTAAATTAGATCTATAATTCAAAAGTAGGTCTGACATAATAAAGTTTGAGATCCAATTCATAGTTATATCAGGATATTATAGATTCACGAGTTTTAATAGATCTAATATGATTCATTCACATGTATAGATCCAAATTACAGTCATATCATGTTTTACTTTTAATCATTTAATTCTTAAGGTAACTTAAACTCACATTGTTCGGATCTAGAAAAATAGAAGGAGAAAAGCGGAGGTTGAATCACAGATCTACTCTTGAATCTCTAAACTTTGATTGCAGAAGAAGAAAAAGATTTGATTCAGTCCACGCACCGACAGCATTTAGGCCTCCATTGATTTCAGTGTGAGAAAACTAGAGAAATTAGGCCGTATATATAGCTACCAGCCCCCAGAACTGACCTGCCACGTCAGCCAAGGGGCGTCGACCCCCCTCCCCCTTAGGGGGTCGACCCATGGGTCGACACCCACCTTGAGGGGTCTACCCAGAGGTCGACACCCACTTAATGGGTCGACTCTGTTGGAGAATGGAGTTTTGATGACAACTACCTTATTTCAATTATCATTGATTATAAAATATATACTAACATTTTTATCTAGAATATATACGTATGCAGGATTTGTATACAGGAATTAATACTGAAGACTGTACAGTTTAAGAGCTTTTAGAGATTCAGAATTCAGATTAGATTCAAGACTCATGAGTAATCAAGATATCAAGATGTCAAGATTCAAGATTAATATAATTATAGAGTCTAGATTTTGTAAGACTCTAAATAGCACTCCAGGTTCAAATCCAAATTCAAATTCTGATTTTTCGATTCTTTTCTCAATCCTCTCTATTTTTTTTTTCCCAGTTCTCTCTATTTTTTTTTCTATTTTATTCTCAATCCTCTCTATTTTGTTTTTATATTTTTATTCTTCTTTGTTTTTCAAACTTAATTTTTTATATATACTTTAATTATAATTTATAGTTTAAAACCTTATAATTTTATAAATATATTTATATAGTTTAAAAATATGTTTTCATATGTTTTTCTATCATATAATATTGATTTACAACATTAGAATTTTATTCAAGAATTTCCAGAATTAGTTTTATATCAAAACACTTGAAAATGCTTTGAAAATCAATTTTGTACATAGGTATGTCGACATAGCATAATATGTATGTCGACGTATAACAGCTAGTTTTTTAATTTTGAAGGGAAGTGTCTTTTCACTATTTGAAACATTTCAGAAATGTTGCAACCCTTCGTTCTCTATAAAAGAAGGCCAAAACCAAATTTTCTAACATCTCTTCTTCTCCATCTTCATCCTCTTTCATCCTACCATTATTCTTATTCAAGGAGGGTGCATTTGGCTATTTGAGAATAGTAATAAAACTCTGCACAATCCAGCGTTGTGCGGGACTGGACGTAGGAGCGATCTGAACCAGTATAAAATCCGGTGTGTTATTTCCTTCTCTGCATTTTCCTTTATTTCTGTTTATTTTGCGTTTGTGTTTGAATTGGTGTCTGTGATTATGTTTGTGTTGTTTGATTCACTCCATAATTCTATTTAGATTTAAGTTTTGTTTAAAATTCTTACAAACACTATTCACCCCCCCCCCCCCCTCTCTAGTGTTTGCTTTGCCTTAACGATCCTTTCTGCAGTCCCTAACAGACTCCCCTGAGCGGGATTTTTCCCGCTCCCCCAGATTTCTGTGATTTTGAATTTTGAACTAAGATTTTGAACTTTTGGACCCTATGTGTGTATATATATATATGTATATATATTCTCTTGTGCGTATACCAACTTCAAACATTCATAACTTCTTCATGCGGTGTCTGTTTTATGCAAACCAAATGTCTATCTTGACCAGAATTTCGAGATGGATGCAATAGCGCAATCTGTTTCCCCTAATTCTGAATTTTAAATTGATTATTACTTAATTTATCCTCTTTAGTGTCGTTAAAATTACGAGGTGTTACATTCTCCCCTACTCAAAGTATTTCGTCCCCGAAATCTCCAAGTTAAGAAGAATGCATATCCTACCATCCATCACCCATCTACTCATACACCAATCATAGGTATCCATTATCCTTAAAGACTTCTAATGCTTATATGAACATATGCAAAGTTGTGTGTGTGTATATGTCCCAATACTAATGCGAAGATCGGGCAGCCTACTGATTCAGTCGACCTCCTTAATGCAATTATGTTAGTGCCATGAATCCAACATGTATTCAATAATCCTATTATAACATGTAAGTTCTACATGTGTGCACAATCATCAGTCCAAATGCAACATCCATATGATGATGCTTTCATTTCCATTCAGTAAAAGAAGAAAAATGCACACACATCCATATGCAGCATGAGAATGATTGAGCCGATCTAGTGGCTAATGTGTGTATATGCATCCATGAGCAACCACTAGCAAACACTTGCATCCACTTGCATCCATTAAGCATAACATGTCTCAAACACACGTTTCCATCCATGGGATTCCTATCTAAAGGTCGAAGATTCGATCGATAGGACATACTTAAATGATAGAAACAAGCATAAATAAAAGCATTGGAAAAGGAGTTAAGAACATACCCTCAAAAAGAAAAGGGTACGAAGCACGAATCCTATCTTCGGTCTTCCAAGTCGCACCCTCTGAGTTATCTTCCCACTGAACTTTCACCAACTTGACTTCTCTATTGTGTAGCTTCTTAACTTCTGATCCAAGAATATGAGAAAGAGCTCGTCTGATTGTCGCCTCCTGTTCCACCTTTACTTCTTCCAATTCATTCAGCTCAACTACTTCTACGGTATCATGCAAGCACTTCCGTAAATGAGAAACGTGGAAAACATCATGAATGCCAGATAGTCTCTCTGCAGCTTTACTCTATAGGCCATTTGGCCAATCCTTTCCATTACGGGAAATGGCCCTACGAATCTTGGTGCCAACTTCCCTACAGATCCGAAGCGAACCACATTCCTTAAAGGTGACACTTTAATGAAAACCATATCTCCTGCTTCAAATTCAATGTCAGCCCTTCTCTTGTCTGCGTAGGATTTCTGCTTATCCTGACTGGTCTTCATTCGTCGCCTAATAAGATCAATCTTCTCGAACGTTTCTCTAACCATATCTGGTCCAAGTAATAGTCTTTATGTAGATTCCCACCAACAAGTCAGTGATCTACAGGGTCGTTTGTATAATGCTTCTTGCAAGCTCCTCCAAAATTCACTAGTGAAAATGAGGTCACGATCGTTTATGATACTGGAAGGTACTCCATGAAGACGAACTATCTCTCGAACATAAACTACTGCCAACCATGATACCGTCCTCTCACTCTTAACTAGAATAAAATGAGAGCTCTTAGTAAGTCTATCCACCACAACCCAAATGCTGGTATTGCCTTTCTTCGATCTAGGCAAACCATCTATAAAATCCATAGAGACGCTCTCCCACTTCCACTGTGGAACCTCCAATGGATGAAGTAAACCACCGGACTTCTTTTGCTCAGCTTGGACTTGCTGACAAACTAAACATTGAGAAACAAACTCTGCCACATCTTTCTTTATCCCAGCCCAAAAGAAAACCCTCTTCGTATCCCTATACATCTTATCACCGCCTGGATGAATAGTCATCTTAGAATGATGGGCTTCTTCTTGGACTGTCTTTAACAAACTTCCAGTTTGGGGAACACAAAGCCTTCCATCTCATCGCAACCACCCTTTATCGTTAATGGAATATCTATTGAGGTGACTAGAAGTCTCCCCTTTATTGAGCCTATCCATGATGTCTGAAATCTGTGGATCATCTCGTTGCGAAGTTCCTACCTGATCTGTAAGAGTAGGCCGTATCTCTAGTGATGCAAACAAACCAGGCATTAATTCGGGGGAGGGTCTAAAGTCAAAAGTCGATATGAACTCCAAGATTTTCCTTTCCACAAACAGAGGACTTAAGGCCATCCTCTGCCTACTTAGTGCATCAGCCACCACATTACCCATGCCAGGGGTATAAGAAATCTTAAAATCATCAGAAGCTAGGAACTCCATCCACCTTTGTTGCCTTAAATTAAGATCCTTCTGTGAGAACAAGTACTTGAGAGATTTGTGATCAGTGTACAACTCGAACTTCTCTCCAAGTAAATAATGACGCCACATCTTAGGCGCGAATACTATGGCAGCTAGCTCTAAATCATGGGAGGGTAGTTCTTCTCATGAACTCTTAGTTGTCTACCCCCAAAACATACTACCTTTCCTTCTTGATTCAGAACCGCACCAAGCCCTGTACCACATGCATCAGTGTAAATTGTAAACACTTTATTCCCATTAGGCAAGGTCAAGACTAGGGTTGTTGTCAGAGCCCTCTTCAATCGTTGGAAAGCAACATCACAATCTATATCCCATGAAAACGCCAAATTCTTCTTCGTCGGCCTGGTGAATGAGGCTGATATCTTTGCGAAGTCCTTAATGAACTTCCTATAATAACCTGCCAATCCAAGAAAGCTTCTCACCTCCGTTGCATTTTTCGAAACTTGCCCATCTTGAACTGCAACTACCTTTGCGGGATCTACTGCTATCCAATCTTTGGAAACCACATGCCTTAGAAATCTCACCTCTTTTCTCCAATAATGACATTTGGAGAACTTTGCCTTAAGCTGATGCGCACGGAGAGTTTTTAAACTTCTCTCAAATGTTGGGCATGCTCTTCCCCGCTCTTTGAGAAGATCAGAATATCATCAACAAAGACCATGACGAATTTATTTCGAAACTCCCGAAACACCCTACTTATCAAATGGACAAAATAGGCGGGTGCATTCGTCAACCCAAAAGGCATCATGATCCATTCAAAGAAACCATCTGGAGTCCTAAAGCAGTCTTGTCTATACTGTCCTCAACCACCCTCAACAGATGAAACCCCGTGGCTAAGTCTAACCGATAAAATACCGAGGCATCAACAAGTTGGTCAAACAAGTCATCTATCCTCGGAAGTGGGTGTCTGTTCGTTTTGGTGAGTTTATTCAATTCTCTATAGCCTACACACAAACGAGGCGAACCATCTGCCTTAGTCGCGAATATTATTGGAGCACCCCATTCAGATATGCGTCGCCTAAAAAACCCTTTCTCAAGTAGCTCCCCTACTTGCTCGCTAAGCTCCCCCCGTTCCCTTGGAGCCATATGGTGCACAGGTAATGCAACTGGCTTTGCATTGTCCACCAGCTATATACGAAAGTCGATCTCGTGCCTTGGAGGTAAACCCTGAACCTCCTCAAAAACATCAAAATAATCTCGGGATATTGGAACAGATTGCAAATCATCTATGGATGCATCAAGAGATTCTAGGAAGCTAAGCATAACAGACCCTTAGGGGTCACAAGAAATCTCGAGGGTCCTCCCATGACAAGTCAGAAGCTTAACAACCCTCTTCTCACAATCCAGAATGGCACCATACGTGGTAAGCCAATCCATTCCTAGAATCAACGCATAGCCCATAAACTCGAACACATACGCGTCGTACTCAAACTCAACGCCTAACACGGATATTTTCAAACCCCGACAAATCATAGATAAATGAGCCATAACACCAATGGGGTTTGAAACAACTACGGGATCCACTACCATACTAGTAATTAAGTACAGAGATTCAACCACAGAACTAGATATAAATGAATGTAAAGCGCCAGAATCAAAAAGTGTTCTAATAGGATGGCTTGAAAGAGAAATTAAAACTTCCACAGAAATTTTCCTACCTCTATCCGGAGCACTAGTTGCAACAGCATGCACCTGCACTCTAGAAGCTCCTGCCCTTGGACCTTGTCCATGTTTCTTTGGGAACTCCCTAGCAAAGTGTCCGACCTCTCCACAATGGAAGCAAGAATTATTCCTTCTTTTGCATTCTTTCACCAAGTAACCCTCACGTCCACAACTGTGATGTTTCCTCTTATCCTTACCCTTGTCATTCTTTCCTCCCTTCTTCTGTTGCTGTTATTGCTGTCATTTCTTGGCCATACCTTCTTGTTTTGTGTTGTTTCCTTAGCTTTAACTTCTTTCTTTTCACCTTTGTCTTCCTCATACATCAAGGCCATATCAAAAGCCTTTCAAAAGTAGCCCTTAATGGAATATGGGACATAGCTAACCCATGAAGGGGTTCATTCAGCCCTTTAGCAAACCGCAAAGCTTTCTTATGCGGAGTATCTACCAATTCCAATCCAAACCTTACTAGCTGGTTGAATTTGTTCACGAATTCTTTAATAGTCATGTTTCCTTGTTTGAGCGCCAAGAACCTCTCCATTTGCATGCTTTTCTCAGCTTGAGAAAGAAACTTCATTTCAAACCTCATTCTAAAATCATCCCATGTCTCCACCGGACGTCCAGCTTGGGATACTTCCCACCAGAACGAAGCTTCATCTTTCAGTAGCCAGGCAGCTAACTGAATCTTCCTTCGATCTTTCACTTCAAATATTACAAAATAAGTCCTCGGTTTCCTTGAGGCAATTCCTTGCCTCTACGAATGTTTCGCTTCCACGGAATGGCTTCCCTCCCATGGCATAGAAATCTTTGCAGATCTTAGCGAAATTATCTGCTCTTGGAGGAGGAGGAGGAGGAACGATGAGTGCAGCTAGGGGAGGAATGTCAGCTTGACCTCCAGCAGACGCCATGGTCTCTAGATACCTACGGAACCAGCCTGGTATCGTAACGCGCTCAGGGATATTAGGTTCCCCAGATGTGTTGAAACGAAAAGGACAGAGATTTAGATAAAGGATCGAAGGGTATTACATATGGCTTTGAGGAATATATTTTTCAAAACAGACTTTTCCTGTTGAAAAATGCTTTCTTTTAAAACCTTTTTGAAAATAATTTTCAAAAACTTTTATCTAATCTGGTAACCTTCAGCTCTGATACCAAGTGTAACACCCCACGTCCGTTAATATCACTCATTAAGAGAATGCATTAAGTTTCATGGAGCGTTATAGGTAAACAGACACAGAACATTGCAAGACAAATATAAAACAGCAGAATTAAATTTTTTATTTAAAACATAATTCATAACATCGTGATCCAAAATATCACAAGTCTGGAACTACATAAAACCATTACAATAATATAAAGCTTCTGTCTTGTACCATCAGAGTATAGAAATACATAAAAGAAAAAGCGTAATTCCCCAAAATAGACAAAGCCATAGTAGTAAAGACAGGAACTTGAGCAATACTTCAAAAGCAGCTCCTAGCAAGATGATAACCGAGTCCTGAATAAGCTTTTGTATTATCAACCTGCGAACCTGGGGGGAACGGAAGAGAGGAGGAAACAAAAAGGGTCAAACATAAAGTCTGGCGAGTCTAGTAAATTTTAGCAAGTAAATAAGTGAAAGTATCATGATAGGCATATAAAGTGGATAAGAAAGATAACACCATAAAAGGAAGGTGTAACAAGGTAAACATGATAGAGTGTGTACGCTTCCCTAATGATTACTCTGATTCTCTGCACTAATACTATTTATAACCAGAATGAGATGATCCCAACAACTAGAAGAGATGATCCCAACAACTAGAAGATAGTAGACTTATTCTGGTGAGAGGTTTTAACCCCATACAATCCACAGGCAGCGCAATCCTAACAGGCTCCTAAACTTTACCAGATTCTAGATGTACCCTAACCACTACCCTAATCGATCGGCTCCCTACTCAATAGATACCCTGTGTCGCCCCACAGTAGGAGGTATCACTTCCTAAAGTGGAAACCCTTCGTTGATGTGCACAACCATATCTACAGGTGTCACTGTCGGCTTATCCCCCTCTACCCGGCCCATGCACGCACATGTGCTCGGTCGGTTTGCGCCGCCCACACCGTCCTTCACGTTTGGATCTCTTACAATCAGCCCAGTAAGCATGCCCCACTCCGAGCTAGGGCGGAGTACTCGTTTAATACCATTGTATGTGTTATTGACTAAAATGGGTCCCACACACAAGATGATACAAGCTCTCCCCCTTGTTTTGATCCCCAACAGGATTTCCATAGGTTATGTATACCTATTGGTGTCTTTAATTACATAACCCCCCTCAGGTTAAGTTCGTGGGCCAATATATAGATATTACCCACCCCCCTCAAATTTACATAACCTACCCACTGTTCAAACAAATTTACTTAACCTTATTCAAGTTCATGTTCATACAATCCCTATGGATTCAACTAGGTTAAGTATTCCAATTAATTACCATGTCCGTTTATGGTTATAATGTGCTAGACCTCCCACATTAAGCCTACAAGGATGCTGGATATGCTGGTGGGTCCGGGCAGACTTATTCCACAAATCGGGCTTAACCTCGTGTCTTGGCACATCTCTTATTTGTGCACTTAGACCCCTCATATTAGATTCAACACTTGCAGTCATTGGATATGTCGGGCGGTTCCGGGCAGACTTCCACTACAAGTGCAATCTAACCTCGTGTCTAAGTGCGGTTACAGTTTCTAATTGCTGTAATCCTAGGCATTCTAATTGTTAACCGATTATTCCTATATCGTTATAGGTTTTCATGCCCCTTTTTCCCCATTATGTTCATAGTGAATTATGTGCCCTAAATTCTTATTCATAATCATTATTCAAGTTATTCCAGATTCACTCATTTACAAGTTATGCCCAATTTCAATGTTTTCCCCTCATTCCCAAACTAACGCATTCACATAATTTAGCGGCATGCCTACGCTCGAAAGTAGTCTGGCTATATAAAATAAAAGGGGAAAGGGTGAAGGGAAGAAGACAGAAATTATTATTCTAATGAAATTGACATAAACATATAATGGCATAATGTTATGATGGACATACAAGAACAGATTTAGTGAACTTTTGATAACAAAACTGGTTCTAACATAGTAGGGATGTCATAATAGGCCTGATTAGACCTAAACAAGGATTTAGATGTCCAACTAATGACAGATCCAAATTAACCACAACATCATAGGTACAAGATGCTCTAAATAGCAAATTAGATATATAATTCAAAAGTAGGTCTGACATAATAAAGGTTGAGATCCAAATCATAGTTATATCAGGATATCATAGATTCACAAGTTTCAATAGATTTGATATGATTCATTCACAGGCATAGATCCAAATTATAGTTATATCATGTTTTACTTTTAATCATTTAAATCTAAAGGTAACTTAAACTCACATTGTTCGGATCTAGAAAAATAGAAGGAGAAAACCGGAGGTTGAATCACATATCTACTCTTGAATCTCTAAACTTTGATTGCAGAAGAAGAAAAGGATTTGATTCAGTCCAGGCACCGACAGCATTTAGGCCTCCATTGATTTCAGTGTGAGAAAACTAGAGAAAGGAGGCCATATATATAGCTGCCAGCCCCCAGAACTGATCTGCCACGTCAGCCCTAGGGGGGTCGACCCGTGGATCGACACCCCCTTAAGGGGTCGACTCCCTTGGGCGGGATTTTTCCGCTCCCCGAATTTCTGCGCTTTTGAATTTTGAACTGAGATTTTGAACTTCTAGACCCTATATATATATATATATATATATATATTCTGTGGCGCGTATACAAACTTCAAACCTTCATAACTTCTTCATACGTTGTCCATCTTACGCAAACCAAATGTCTATCTTGACCAGAATTTCGAGACGGACGCAATGGCGCAGTCCGTTTCCCCTAATTCTAAATTTTAAATTAATTATTATTTAATTTACCCTCTTTGGTATCGTTAAAATTACGGGGTGTTACAGGACCCGTAGATAGCAAACATCTTGGGTAGGCTCAATAGAGGGGAGACTTCTAGTCACCTCAGTAGATATTCCACGGATGATAGAGGGTGGCTACGAAAGGATGGGAGGCTTTGTGTTCCCCAAGTTGAAAGTATGTTGAAGCCCATCCTTGAGGAAGCTCATCATTCTAGGATGACTATCCATCCGGGCGGTGATAAGATGTATAGAGATATGAAGAGGGTTTTCTTTTTGGTTGGGATGAAGAAAGATGTTGCGGAGTTTATCCCTTGATGTTTAGTTTGCCAGCAAGTTATAGCTGAACAAAGAGATCTCGATGGTTTTCTTCATCCTTTGGAGGTCCCACAATGGAAGCGGGAGAGCATCTCTATGGATTTCATCGATGGTTTGCCTAAATCGAGGAAAAGCAACACCAATATTTGGGTTATAGTAGACATGCATACTAAGAGCGCTTATTTCATTCATGTTAAGAATAAGAGAATGACAACATGGTTGGCATCAGTTTATCTTCGTGAGATAGTCTGTCTACATGGATTACCTTCTAGCATAGTGAGTGATCGTGACCCCATCTCCACTAGTGAGTTCTGGAAGAGCCTGCAAGAGCCATTAGGTACACAGTTATGTTTGATCACTGCATATCACCCTAAGAACGATGGGCAGACTAAGAGGGTGAATAGAGTTCTTGAGGATCTTTTGAGGCTGTGTATCCTAGACTTCAGAGGGACTTGGGAGGGGCATCTTCCGTTGGTTGAGTTCACCTAAAACAACAGTAATCAGGCTAGTATTGGCTTGGCACCCTTCAAGGAATTGTACGGACGACCTTGTAGATCATTGACTTGTTGGTGGGAGTCTACGGATAGGCTTCTACTTGGATCTGAGATGATTAGAGAAACTTCAAAAAAGATTGATCTTATCCGCAAACGTATGAAAATAACTTAGGACAGGTAAAAGTCCTACGTAGATAAAAGAAGGACTGATATTGAGTTTGAGGTGGGAGACATGGTTTTAATCAAAGTATCACCTCTGAGGAATGTAATTTGCTTTGGATCTGTAGGGAAGTTGGCGTCAAGGTTTGTAGGGCCATTTCCCATAGTGGAAAGGATAGGTCAAATGGCCAATAGGGTGAGACTACCAGAGAGATTGGCGGGTGTTCATGATGTTTTCCATGTTTCTCGTTTGCAGAAATGTCTGCATGATACAGCAGAGGTGATCGAGCCGAGCATGCTTGAGGAAGTAGAGGTAGAAAGGGAGGTGATGGTTAGATGAGTTCCTACTTGTATTCTTGGATCATAGGGTAAGAAGCTACGCAATAGAGAGGTTAATTTGATGAAAGTTCAATGGGGAGAAGACCGCGAGGATGCAACATGGGAGACTGAAGACAATATTCGCGCTTCGTACCCTTTTCATTTCAAAAGTTTTTTCTTAACTTCTTTTTCCAAGATTTTATTTGTACTTGCTTTTGTCATTTGAGTATATCCTATCGATCGAATCTTCGACCTTTAGCTAGGAAACCAATGGATGTAAACATGTGTTTGAGACATGTTATGTTTTATGGATGCAAGTGGATGTATGTGTTTGCTAGTGGTTGCTCGTGGATGCATATACACACACTAGGCACTGGATTGGCTGTTAGCACTCTCATATTGCATATGGATGTGTGTGCATTTTTCTTTTTATGGATGTAAGTGGACGTATCATCATATGAATGTTGCATTTGGATGGATGATTGTGCACACATATAGCATTTACATGATATACTAGGACTACTTGCATACATGTTGGATTCATGGCACTAACATATATTGCATTAAGGAGGTCGACTGAACTTATTATAGGTAGAGGTAGAATGGGAGGCAATAGTTAGACAAGTTCCTACCCGTATACTTGGATCATAGGTTAAGAAGCTTCGCAACCGAGAGGTCAAGTTGATGAAAGTTCAATGGGGAGAAGACCGCGAGGATGCAACTTGGGAGACTGAAGATAAGATTCGCGCTACGTACTCTTTTCTTTTCAAGGGTATGTTCTTAGCTTCTTTTTCCAAGCTTTTATTCATACTTACTTCTGTCATTTGAGTATATCCTATCAATCGAATCTTCGACCTTTAGGTAGAAAGACCAAAACATGTGTTTGAGACATGTTACGTTTGATGGATGCAAGTGTTTGCTAGTGGTTGCTCATGGATGCATATAAACAACTAGGCACTAGACCGGCTCAAATAACTCTCATACTGCATATGGTTGTGTGTGCATTTTAAATTTTATGGATGGAAATGACTGTATCATCATATAGACATTGCATTTGGATGGGTGATTGTGGACACATATAGCGTTTACATGATATACTAGGACCATTGGCATACATGTTGGATTCATGGCACTAACATAAGTTGCATTAAGGAGGTCGACTGAATCAGTTAACCGCCTTATTTTTCGCATTAGCATAGGGATATATATACACACTTTTCATATGTTCATATAAGCATTCTTCTTAAGGACAATGGATGTCTGTGATTGATGGATGAGTAGATGGTTGATGGATGTTGGATAAACATTCTTCTTAAACTTAGAGATTTCAGGGGCAAAATCCTTTAAGTATGGGAGAATGTAACACCCTGCAATTTTAAAGGGCATTATAACGATAAACTATTAAATATTGGGAATTAAGTAAAACAAATCGTAAGCGTTCGCCATGGAATTCTGCTTAAGATAGACTTCGATTTTGCGTAAAACGGACATCATATAAGGAAGTTACGAAGGTTAGAAGTTTGAATACATATAAGTAGAATATATGTAAATAAAACAACTAGAATTTTTAAATTAAATCAGATGGAATGAGCGGTAAAACTAGGCGGGAACCAGACCCTTTTGTCCTGACCCACGCCTGGTCTGGGTCGACTCAAGGTCAGGTGGGGTCGATCCACACTGGATCTGGGTGGGTACGTAATTCTGAACGTGGACTTTTTGTTCGCTGGGTTAGTTGAAGGTAGGCTACATATAGGACAACATTTCTGTTGTTTTTCTTCATCTAAAACAATGGAGACAATGAGATGCTTCCCTAGCTTGGATTGAATCAACCTATCTTCTTCAACATCAGCCTATATACGTATATCAGAAAGATTTCTTGTGCTTAGATCCAATCTCTGTGAGTTAATGTTACTTTTAGATATAAAAATTTAACAAGTAATCTTGACATATTTATAAATCTAGATCTGAACCTATGCATGTTAAGAATCTGATTCCCACCTAAACAGTTCTGCTATTACATGTACACCTGGTCTGCTGTTCAGTCCTTATATGCCTATTTCTGTTATCATATGGCCATCTCTGTTATTATATGCTTATTTTGTTTTTATAAACTTATTATGTTCTTCTCTCTCTCATTCCCTTTTTATTTTTATAGCCTAGGCTACCTTTAAGCTTATGCCAATATTGCTGAAATATGTGTACGAACGGAATTGGAATAAATTGGGGGAATGATTAGGAATGATAACTTGGGGGCATAACCTATACTGTGAAATATGACAAAAATTTGTGGGAATATGTTATATTGTAAATTATGACTGGAATTTGGGGAACATGAATGTGTAGGCTTAATTTAAGATTAAGCGAAACATGTTAATGGAACTGTAAAGAACTGTGAAACCTGTTTAAATCTGTTAGTTTATGTAAACCTATTTAATATGTTGGGGTTAAGTAAGTCTGTTTAATCTATTGGGGTTATGTAGACCTGTTTAATTTGTTGGGGTTAAATAAACATGTTAACCTGTGAAACTTAACCTGTTAATCTGTAGGGGTTAGAAGAACCTACTAATCTATAAGCTTAACTTGTTAAAAATCCTAGTTAATTGGGGGACACAAGTTTAGGGGTTTGATTTGTGCCATCTGCTGTGTGGGATCCATATCAGTCAGTATCCCATTCTGGTATTAAATGGGGCCCCCGCACTAGGTAGCGGACAGGGCACGCATGCTGAACTGATTATAAGAGGTTCATCTAAAAAAGGGGGTGTATATGAGCGTGTTCCAACGGAGTCATGTGCCTGCATAAGTCCGGTCTGTAGGGGAAAATAAGCCACTGTAGCACCAGTAAATAGGTCTGTGTCCTTCTATAGGTTGTCACTTTAGGAAGTAATACACCCTACTATGGGGCCAACACAGGGTATTTACAAGTTAGGGAGTCGATCACTTGGGGATAGTAATTAGGGTACATTTAGTCCCATCTGTTTCTGTTGGGATGCCTGTTATTTCTACTTGGGGTAACACCTGTTATATTCTGTTAACGTACCCGTTATTTCTGTTTGGGGTAAAACCCATTATGAAACTAGAGTACACCTAAAACTATCAATATGTTTCTGTTGGGATAATTTTGTTTCTGTTAAGTAATTGAGGGATACCTAATTCTATCACATGTTTGCTATACTAGTATTGGTGCAGAGAAAAGTATTTGAGAAGCATAACCTACTATGTTTATTCTGCTTATTCTGTTCAGTCTATCTATACCTGTTATATCCTATGGTTATCTCTCATCCACTCGACAAATTCCCTTGCTTGCTGCAGTTGAAACAAACGACGGTCTTCGACCGTTCTACCTTAGGCATAACCTCTTCCTTACTAACTTTTGGTTCCTTACTTGCCTCAGGTTCCTTAATTTCAACCTTTCTTTTCTTGCTAAAATTCTCCTTTTCTTTATCCTCCAAAGCATCTTGTTCATCAATATACTTATAACGATAAGCCATTTCTACTATCTTCGTAAAAGGAAGCTCCACATGTACAGTTACTCTACTTCTGTACCTTCTTTGAAGTCCATTAATAAACCTCAAATTCTTCTTTAAGGGAACTTGAATTAACTCTGCGCCAAAGTGGGAAAGTTCGTTGAATTTATTCTGGTACTCCCAAATGGTCATTTCCTTGCTTCAGACTGAAGAAATCATCACATAGCTGCTCTACTGCTTCTGAGAGAGTAAAGCTTTCTTCGAAAATTTCTTTAAATCCATCTCAGGTAATATTACTTTCTGGATTTTCCATAATGGTCGCCTCCCACCAGATTAAGGCTTCATCTTTGAGTAACCAAGATAGGAGAAATCTTTTCCGATCATCTTTCAAACCCAAGCCTTCAAAAATTCTTTCACAAGAACGCATCCATGATTGTGCTTCAATAACAGATTCTTTGCCCAAGAATGGTACTCCACCCAGATTTCGATACTTCTTTACTAGAATGTCTAGATCTGGTTCTGGTTGTAGGGTACAATTGGCTCATTTAGCTGTTGAACCATAGAATTACTCCTTCTACCTATGCTACCCATTTTTCTACTACGTGTGACGGCCTGGAATTTCGCTCGATCCGAATCAGTCGTTAAACCGATCTAGACCGTTCGAAACCCCTGATCGTTTGAGAACAGGACAAATCAGAACGCAGACGGAAGAACATTTCATTGCTATAACAATAATTCCATCAGATACAAGAATATACAGAGTATAAATGAATAAATTACATACGATAAATATCAGAGATTACAATAAGTTACATAGCAGCGGAAAACAATTTAAAACACAACTGAAAGTAATACACGGATACAGAGCTTTCCGAGCATCGTTCCAGCTGTAAATCAGGATCCTGTGAATATAAATCTGCAAAACCAAAACTACTAGCTGCCCGTGTCAAAAATAAGGGCACCCAGAGTTTAGGTTAAAACAATAAACTCCAAGTCAGTCATGTGACTGGTGTGAGAACTAAAACAGTTATTTAAAACTTTACTTTAAAAGAGAGTAATTCAAGGGACCACGCCGTATAACACGGAACGGGTTTCCTCCCAAGAATACCAGTGCATAGAATAAACAACGCAATGCTTTTTCGAAAAATGAAGCTATTATAAGACCCAGGTCCCATCACACAATGCAACGCAAACCGGAGGATAGGGTTTTACCTTATAACAGCCAAACATGCTTGGTACGTTTAAAAACAAATCATTTGATACTATAATAAGTGTATAGTGTCAAAACAATTTCAATCATAAATATCAATCATAGACAGCATAGCATCCCATGCTACTATGTCGCCATACTAGGCTCTAAAATAAAGCCGAAATATCTCGTATTGGAAATTGGATTTCCGTCATGAGTCGAGGCAAGGGGCATGCTCCTCTCCGCTTCAAGACACTCTAGCAAATGCCTCAGGACTACACACTCTGGGTAACCCCTGGATGCTTCAGGGCCGGTCCTCTCTTACGTTTGAGGATTAGCAATTCCTGAACACACGTTTCCCGGTCCTTACAGACCTAAAATCGAGGCGCCTCATCCAATAACCACATAGGTGAAAAGTATATAAATGTCAGGGCTGGTAAGTCACTGACACCACCAAAGCTAGAAAGAAACGTCGTGCTCTCCCTGCAGTCCTTATCCCGTTTTTGACTCATACCGAGGTGTGAGGCTCGCGAATTCACGTTATACACAAAGCTGCCACGTAGGCCGTGCTTTGATCATCAACCACAAGACTTTGCTTTTCAACAGAAGCCTTGATCCATGCAACTCAGCGTGCCACACAGGCAATTCATGCCATGCGATTGATATCTATCGATATATAACCTCTAAGCTCGTACGTCTCAGAGAAGGGCGTTAAGCAAGAGAATAAATTCTCCGCCGCCAAATAGATATATATTTAACAGAAATCAATCAACACAGAATAAAATCCAATGTCAGACACGCAATCCATTTACAAGTTCGTTCTGGGTCTGAACGAAACCGGAGGCACTTTCCTCGCATATCCATCGATCTCCAAGTACGTCTGGACGACCACCAACTGATTCCCTCATCTTGGGTGTACAGCCCAATTAAGATCATCAGTAATCACCCAAACGATGTGAAGATTTCCGGTCTTCAACCACCGTCTTCGTCTTCGGCATATCGTCGAATCGGTTATTCAGAATGGGTATAAACTCGGCTTTTCCGAACAACCCGCGTATATTATAAACAAATGTTACACAAACACAACATACGCCTCATTCCAATTCGTTAGTCACTAACCGTAAATCAGTAAGAGAGCAATTCCCCAAATATTAACCCCGAAAGCCGAAACCAACATCAGATCAATACCCAGGAAACCATTCTTCTTAACTAACCTACAGCTAGTTTCTAAATTTCAATTCTTAGGGAAAGGTTCCCATTAATTTTATCCAAGATAAATTCTTTAAAATTTATCCTTTAATCTTCCATTGGATGTCATATCAAACCAAATTATGGTTTTCCAAACTAGTCGAGATTAGCGAACCACACCGAAGTAATTATTTATTTTATTTCCCAATCCCAACCTATTCATCCCATGAAGCAAAACTGGTAATACTCCATATCTAACACCACGGTGTTATCGGTAAAATTAATTACCATTTCACGTTCAAATCTAATTAAAGATTTAACTATCGCTCTGGAGCAAAACTGGTGATACTCCATTCTCGCTCATTTGCCAAATTTGATAATTTAGATTATCAATTCACATTTCAATCTAATTGCAGATTCATTAAAACTCCCTTTACTGGGTTAAAGAACTAATGTCATTTAAAACACAGTTCACGATAAACCCAAATCACATTCTATTTATTATCGGGTTCAAGAACTAGTGTTATTTAAAACACCGTTCACGATAAACCCACAAATGAATTTTAATTCAATTCCAATCAAATGTATTAGAAATTCTGATTCTTTAAAACCCCTTTTTAAATCTAATTTATTTATTTAAAAATAATTGGGTTTTAAATTTAGTTCAAAACTAGTTCATTTCGATAAAAATCCATTTTTATCTTTTCAAATATGGAGTTTTTCATCTCAATTTTTCCCAAATCATTTCTAATGATTTTATACAAATTATTAATATTTTTAATAATTTTATCAAGGCCCGTACAGTCGATTTCCTTCAACGGCCATCGAACTGCACTTACAGCGACCTTTTCCAAATTTGATTTGGACGTATCTCCAAATCCAACCATTAGATTTAAAATTTCTAATATTCGTTAGAAAGCTTATTTCGATACGAACCCAACGGTTCCGGTTTTAGGAGAATCCGACGGTCGGATCTCCCGTAATGTCCGTTCGAAATCAATGGTCGAAATTTGCGAACTGCCGCGGCGCGGCGCGTTCTATTCAGGCCATTATATTATATATATAATATATATTTCGTCGATTACTATTTAAAACGAACTTTATAAATAGTTTTAAATTCGTTTCAAAAACAATTTCAACTTCCATTCCCAATTCAAATCAAAATTGAATTTTTCCCTTATAAATTCATTTTAAATCCATTTCAATTCAATTCAAATTTCAATTCAATTTGAATTCATTTCAAATCGATTTTTATTCTATTTCAATTCGTTTTCAATTCAATTCAATTTAAATTCGTTTTCTACTCAATAAAATTCAAAAACGAATATAATCGATATAAATATCGTTCGCGTCAAAATAGCGCATCTCTAATCAACACGGCTTTATATATTTCAATTACTTCGTTATTCTATTCAACAAATGAATCTATATTTCTTTCAATACATGACTCTATGTTTTTATCAACACACGACTAATCTCAACGAATGAGTACTGTCCACATGTGACTATTTTTTTTATTTAATATATTTTATAAAAATTATGGTATCTATCGTTTGATTTCAAATCAGACTCCAATCGTAAATTAGTAAGAGAACGATTCCCTAAATATTAACCCCGAAGGCCGAAACCAACATCAGATCAATATCCAGGAGACCACTCATCTTATCTATTTTCCAGTTAGTTTCTAATTTCATATATGATAAAGATGTAAATTTTATTGTTAAAATATTTCGTTCAACACATGACTATTCTCAACGGATGAGTACTGTCAACACATGAACCTTTATATTATAATATTCTTTATCTTCTAAATTGGAATGAGGCCCAATCAATTACCATATAAGGTTGATTATATGGATTCCATACAACACATGTAAATAATAGCAACGATAAATTATCAACCATCATCCAAAGGGCACTACACTGTATAAGCATCAAATATAGATGTCTAACGCTTATAACAGTCTGTCAATCAACCGATCGACATACAACTAATTATTAGGATTAGTGTATGCCGTATTTCATCCCAATACCCGTGTGGGGTTTCAAACAATCAAACACAGATTTTATTTGTGTAGTTGGGCGATGAGTAAAATTTATCGTCCCAATCAATGTCCTTCAAATAGGTGTACATAAACAAACCGTCCGGTTTGTAAATGAATATTTATTTATTCACATTCACGTTTAAAAATTATATTTTTAACGACCAAACTATTTTATTCAACCTATGAATATTCTATTCAGTTCATTTATTTAATAAAACGATATCTTTATTTTTCTAACTTATTTTAGAAAATTTCGGCGGCATAACAGCACGATACTAGAAACGGGACAAGGCCTAGCCTTATCCCCGGTCTAGTGATGGCCCATGCCATACACATATCAATCAATCCATTCCCATTCATCAAACAATTTTCACAACACATCAATCAAACAAACAAGCCATTCATGGTCTGTGGATGAGGGGTGTCGGGTGCTACTAAACACCGTCTGCATCCTAGTATATATATATATAACTAGAAAAAAAAGGATTGCAGAGTGAGAAATTCTCACCGACTAGCTAAACCAAACGCCACGACTCTTCTTATGTAGAAATCTTCGTCGTTCTCGCCTTTTGTCACTTTCGCTGCCCATAGCCACTACATATATAAAAATCACATTTTTATTTCGCTATTCAATATATAAAAATCGAATTTTTACTTCACTATTCAATACATAAAAATCGAATTTTTACTTCGCTATTCAATATATAAAAATCGAATTTTTTTATCGCTATTCAATATATAAAAATCATATTTTTTTACTTCGCTATTCAATATATAAAAATCGAATTTTTACTTCGCTATTCAATATATAAAAATCGAATTTTTATATCGCTATTCAATATATAAAAATCATATTTTTTTACTTCGCTATTCAATATATAAAAATCGAATTTTTACTTCGCTATTCAATATATAAAAATCATATTTTTATACTACTACTATGTATATAAAAATTCTATTTTTACATCGCTAAAAATGGTATCTTTTCTATTTTAAAAATCTAATCTTTTCTATTTTAAAAATCTAATCTTTTCTGCTTCCTTTTATTAAATAAAATCAGAAAATAAAAAGGATAAAACAAAAACAAACTGTACTGTACTTTGATTTCGTATAGAGAATATATAGCAATTCAAACATTCGATATTTAAAAATGTAATTATCTGAATTAAATAAAATAAAAATTAAATTTTTATCTTCGTTTGAAGGGGGCGTTCACCGTCGTCGAAGAAGGGGGTGCTCGTGTTGAGGCAGGAGTTTTGGGCGAGGTTGGACGGGTTTAAATCGAGGCAGAGGGAGAGAGAAGGGCCGGTGGACCAGGAGAAGGGTCGCTGGAGGGGGGCGACGCTGGTGGGTGGCCGACAGGTGGCGGTGGGTCAACGAGGTGGCTGGTGGCGCGTGGGTTTCGAATATTGGGGTCGGGAGTTGAAATCGAGAGGAGCTAGGGTTTTTAGAGGAGAACGGGGAGAGAGAGGAGGGCTTGGGGGGGTCGCCACCATCGACGTCGGAGGGGGAGGTCGCGCCTCGGTGGCGGCGCGTTGGCAATCGCGACAGGCATTTTAGGTTTTTTTTCTGAGAGATATGAGAGAGGGAAAGGGAATTAATATATATAATTTATTTTATTTTTTTATTCAATTAAAGTTGACTTTTTATTCCAAACACGAAATTGAACCCAACGACTGTCGCCCCTAGGGTATTACCCCATTTCGAACACAATGGGATATGTTTCGTAAGCCAATTCGGCAGTTACGATAGGTTTTCGTCAATTTTAAAATATAAATCAGTATATATTCAATTTGAACGTACATTTCAATTTACTGGGGTCACATACTAACTCGAAAAATTCCCGAAAATATTTTCTAGCTTCGTATTGACGATACGGTCCTAACAAAACTAGTTTCGTCGAATTCAGTGACCGTTTGAAAAATGGCCATTTTCCAGTCGATTAAAATCAACTGAAACTGGTCAAACACATTTTCCTTTGCCAGGCTCACATATTGATTCAAAAAATTATGAAATTTGGAATCTACCAATAATTTGACATCACGGATCCAACAAAAGTGGTTTCGTCGAAATCCGAGGCCGTTTGCAAAATTTCCATTTTTAAGTGCCTGAATTCCATAGCGACTATTCAGAATTTTCAATTGGACATATCTTTTGATTCCCGCAGTGAAATTTCAATTTTTCGGGTTTGTTGGAAAGATATCATCAATTAGATCCTAATGTTTTTAGTTTCACTAAAATCCGGATTGTTTTGCACCCGGTACATTCAATTGAAGTTTGAAATCGAATTATCGAACTACCACGCCATTTTCAATTCTATTATAATTAAAATAAATATTTATATTTTAACGACGACGTATATAATATATACGTTCGAATTCTATTCAAAATAAATTTTTCGTCGATATTATTTAAAATAATCTATTTTAAATATTCAAAATTCGCTAAAATTGCCAAAATAAAAATTTTAAACTGGCTCGCATTTCCGGGTTATTACAATCTCCCCCACTTAAAACTTTTCGTCCCCGAAAAGGAACGAAGCCGAAAGTTGTTTACTAATCAACTCAACTTTCAATATTTTGATTACGGCTTAAGTTCTTCTTTCAGTTTCTAAAAACTTTCAAATTTTTCAAAAATTTGGCTAACACCCGGAATTTTCGAAAAAATTCGCCATAACCTCCCCTGCACCGGGAGCACGGGAAAATCCCGAAATTACCATACAGGCCTTCTGATCTCAGAAAGAAAAAGCCAATCGGCTCATAAAATCATCATCACCCAAACAAAACAGTAAATTATAGTAAATATGTACCTATTTGTCGGGCAAACAAATTTTATTCTCTGCTCTAGCCTCCTTGCTATGACCTGTTCAATGTAAGTACATGTATATGCAAGCAAATGCGACTAATTTTCAATACAATTCAATGTTAGGTTCAATTTGGCATAACGGTTCTAAACAAATAAACAAACAACACAACCATCAATCGATTAGTGAATTAGAGTTTCAAATTCATAATTTTGATATACATACAGAAAATCATGTTTTTGATGCCAAATCACAACAATGAATCTATCTATATAAGTTTTGGTTCTCACACCAGTCTAATGGAAATATATAGATATCACACCTTCGACACTCGAAAATAAATGCTGATGATGTTTCGAACCACCATCAGAACATCTCCGGGCTACTAGAGTGCGGTTCTATATCTATCCGGTATATTAAAACTTCGAATATACGTTCATGACGCGTATATGCAAAATCTTTATATATCGGATTGTCCAAATTCAAAATAAATATTCAAATACGTAGAATTGATTTAAATTTTCAAAAAAAATTGTTTTTATTTGAAAAATATACTCTTCACACTCGTTCTAGGATACCACTGATCCCATCTCTAACGAGTCATTCTAATTGGATATTACTAATCCAATATCTGATGAATTCTTTCATATGGTTCTAATGTGTCTTGTTCTCGAGCTCTGTAAACCAAAGCTCTGATACCAAATGTGACAGCCTGGAATTTCGCTCGATCTGAATCAGTCGTTAAACCGATCTAGACCATTCGAAACCCCTGATCGTTTGAGAACAGGCAAATCAGAACGCAGACGGAAGAACATTTCATTGCTATTACAACAATTCCATCAGATACAAGAATATACAGAGTATAAATGAATAAATTACATACGATAAATATCAGAGATTACAATAAGTTACATAGCAGCGGAAAAACAATATAAAACACAACTGAAAGTAACACACGGATACAGAGCTTTCCGAGCATCGTTCCAACTGTAAATCAGGATCCTGTGAATATAAATCTGCAAAACCAAAACTACTAGCTGCCCGTGTCAAAAATAAGGGCACCCAGAGTTTAGGTTAAAACAATAAACTCCAGGTCAGTCATGTGACTGGTGTGAGAACTAAAACGGTTATTTAAAACTTTACTTTAAAAGAGAGTAATTCAAGGGACCACGCCGTATAACACGGAACGGGTTTCCTCCCAAGAATACCAGTGCATAGAATAAACAACGCAATGCTTTTTCAAAAAATGAAGCTATTATAAGACCCAGGTCCCATCACACAATGCAACGCAAACCGGAGGATAGGGTTTTACCTTATAACAGCCAAACATGCTTGGTACGTTTAAAAACAAATCATTTGATACTATAAAAGTGTATAGTGTCAAAACAATTTCAATCATAAATTTAAATCATAGACGGCATAGCATCCCATGCTACTATGTCGCCATACTAGGCTCTACAAATAAAGCCGAAATATCTCATATTGGAAATTGGATTTCCGTCATGAGTCGAGGCAAGGGGCAAGCTCCTCTCCGCTTCGAGACACTCTAGCAAATGCCTCGGGACTACACACTCTGGGTAACCCCTGGATGCTTCAGGGCCGGTCCTCTCTTACGTTTGAGGATTGGCAATTCCTGAACACACGTTTCCCGGTCCTTACAGACCTAAAATCGAGGCGCCTCATCCAACAACCACATAGGTGAAAAGTATATAAATGTTAGGGCTGGTAAGTCAATGACACCACCAAAGCTAGAAAGAAACGTCGTGCTCTCCCTGCAGTCCTTATCCCGTTTTTGACTCATACCGAGGTGTGAGGCTCGCGAATTCACGTTATACACAAAGCTGCCACGTAGGCCGTGCTTTGATCATCAACCACAAGACTTTGCTTTTCAACAGAAGCCTTGATCCATGCAACTCAGTGTGCCACACAGGCAATTCATGCCATGCGATTGATATCTATCAATATATAACCTCTAAGCTCGTACGTCTCAGAGAAGGGCGTTAAGCAAGAGAATAAATTCTCCGCCGCCAAACAGATATATATTTAACAGAAATCAATCAACATAGAATAAAATCTAATATTAGACACGCAATCCATTTACAAGTTCGTTCTGGGTCTGAACGAAACCGGAGGCACTTTCCTCGCATATCCATCGATCTCCAAGTACGTTTGGACGACCACCAACTGATTCCCTCATCTTGGGTGTACAGCCCAATCAAGATCATCAGTAATCACACAAACGATGTGAAGATTTCCGGTCTTCAACCACCGTCTTCGTCTTCGACATATCGTCGAATCGGTTATTCAGAATGGGTATAAACCCGGCCTTTCCGAACAACCGGCGTATATTATAAACAAATGTTACACAAACACAACATACACCTCATTCCAATTCATTAGTCACTAACCGTAAATCAGTAAGAGAGCAATTCCCCAAATATTAACCCCGAAGGCCGAAACCAACATCAGATCAATACGCAGGAAACCATTCTTCTTAACTAACCTACAGCTAGTTTCTAAATTTCAATTCTTAGGGAAAGGTTCCCATTAATTTTATCCAAGATAAATTCTTTAAAATTTATCCTTTAATCTTCCATTAGATGTCGTATCAAACCAAATTATGGTTTTCCAAACTAGTCGAGATTAGTGAACCACACCGAAGTAATTATTTATTTTATTTCCCAATCCCAACCTATTCATCCCATGAAGCAAAACTGGTAATACTCCATATCTAACACCACGGTGTTATTGGTAAAATTAATTACCATTTCACGTTCAAATCTAATTAAAGATTTAACTATCGCTCTGGAGCAAAACTGGTGATACTCCATTCTCGCTCATTTGCCAAATTTGATAATTCAGATTATCAATTCACACTTCAATCTAATTGTAGATTCATTAAAACTCCCTTTACTGGGTTAAAGAACTAATGTCATTTAAAACACAGTTCACGATAAACCCAAATCACATTCTATTTATTATCGGGTTAAAGAACTAGTGTTAATTAAAACACCGTTCACGATAAACCCACAAATGAATTTTAATTCAATTCCAATCAAATGTATTAGAAATTCCGATTCTTTAAAACCCCTTTTTAAATCTAATTTATTTATTTAAAAATAATTGGGTTTTAAATTTAGTTCAAAACTAGTTCATTTCGATAAAAATCCATTTTTATCTTTTCAAATATGGAGTTTTTCATCTCAATTTTTCCCAAATCATTTCTTATGATTTTATACAAATTATTGATATTTTTAATAATTTTATCAAGGCCCGTACAGTCGATTTCCTTCAACGGCGATCGAACTGCACTTACAGCGACCTTTTCTAAATTTGATTTGGACATATCTCCAAATCCAACCATTAGATTTCAAATTTCTAATATTCGTTAGAAATCTCTTTTCGATACGAACCCAACGGTTCCGGTTTTAGGAGAATCCGACGGTCGGATCTCCCGTAATGTCCGTTCGAAATCAATGGTCGAAATTTGCGAACTGCCGCGGCGCGGCGCGTTCTATTCAGGCCATTATATTATATATATAATATATATAATATATATTTCGTCGATTATTATTTAAAACGAGCTTTATAAATAGTTTTAAATTCGTTTCAAAAACAATTTCAACTTCCATTCCCAATTCAAATCAAAATTGAATTTTTCCCTCATAAATTCGTTTTAAATCCATTTCAATTCAATTCAAATTTCAATTCAATTTGAATTCATTTCAAATCGATTTTTATTCTATTTCAATTCAATTCAATTCAAATTCATTTTCTACTCAATAAAATTCAAAAACGAATATAATCGATATAAATATCGTTCGCGTCAAAATAGCGCATCTCTAATCAACACGGTTTTATATATTTCAATTACTTCGTTATTCTATTCAACAAATGAATCTATATTTCTTTCAATACATTACTCTATGTTTTTGTCAACACACGACTAATCTCAACGAATGAGTATTGTCCACATGTGACTATTTTTGTTATTTAATATATTTTATAAAAATTATGGTATCTATCATTTGATTTCAAATCAGACTCCAATCGTAAATTAGTAAGAGAACAATTCCCTAAATATTAACCCCGAAGGCCGAAACCAACATCAGATCAATATCCAGGAGACCACTCATCTTATCTATTTTCCAGTTAGTTTCTAATTTCATATATGATAAAGATGTAAATTTTATTGTTAAAATATTTCGTTCAACACATGACTATTCTCAACGGATGAGTACTGTCAACACATGAACCTTTATATTATAATATTCTTTATCTTCTAAATTGGAATGAGGCCCAATCAATTACCATATAAGGTTGATTATATGGATTCCATACAATACATGTATATAATAGCAACGATAAATAATCAACCATTGTCCAAAGGGCACTACACTGTATAAGCATCAAATATAGATGTCTAACGCTTATAACAGCCTGTCAATCAACCGATCGAGATACAACTAATTATTAGGATTAGAGTATGCCGTATTTCATCCCAATACCCGTGTGGGGTTTCAAATAATCAAACACAGATTTTATTTGTGCAGTTGGGCGATGTGTAAAATTTATCGTCCCAATCAATGTCCTTCAAATAGGTGTACATAAACAAACCGTCCGGTTTGTAAATGAATATTTATTTATTCACATTCACGTTTAAAAATTATATTTTTAACGACCAAACTATTTTATTCAACCTATGAATATTCTATTCGGTTCATTTATTTAATAAAACGATATCTTTATTTTTCTAACTTATTTTAGAAAATTTCGGCGGCATAATGGCACGATACTAGAAATGGGACAAGGCCTAGCCTTATCCCCGGTCTAGTGATGGCCCAGCCATACACATATCAATCAATCCATTCCCATTCACCAAACATTTTTCACATCACATCAATCAAACAAACAAGTCATCCATGGTCTGTGGATGACGGGTGTCGGGTGCTACTAAACACCATCTGCATCCTAGTATATATATATAACTAGAAAAAAAAAGGATTGCAGAGTGAGATATTCTCACCGACTAGCTAAACCAAACGCCACGACTCTTCTTATGTAGAAATCTTCGTCGTTCTCGCCTTTTGTCACTTTCGCTGCCCGTAGCCACTACATATATAAAAATCACATTTTTATTTCGCTATTCAATATATATAAATCGAATTTTTACTTCGCTATTCAATATATAAAAATCGAATTTTTACTTCGCTATTCGATATATAAAAATCGAATTTTTATATCGCTATTCAATATATAAAAATCATATTTTTTTTACTTCGCTATTCAATATATAAAAATCGAATTTTTACTTCGCTATTCAATATATAAAAATCGAATTTTTATATCGCTATTCAATATATAAAAATCATATTTTTTTACTTCGCTATTCAATATATAAAAATCGAATTTTTACTTTGTTATTCAATATATAAAAATCATATTTTTATACTACTACTATATATATAAAAATTCTATTTTTACACCACTAAAAATCGTATCTTTTCTATTTTAAAAATCCAATCTTTTCTATTTTAAAAATCTAATCTTTTCTGCTTCCTTTTATTAAATAAAATCAGAAAATAAAAGGATAAAACAAAAACAAATTGTACTGTACTTTGATTTCGTATGGAGAATATATAGCAATTTAAACATTCGATATTTAAAAATGTAATTAACTGGATTAAATAAAATAAAAATTAAATTTTTACCTTCGTTTGAAGGGGCGTTCACCGTCATCGAAGAAGGGGGTGCTCGTGTTGAGGCAGGGGTTTTGGGCGAGGTTGGACGGGTTTAAATCGAGGCAGAGGGGGAGAGAAGGGGCAGTGGACCAGGAGAAGGGTCGCTGGAGGGGGGGCGACGCTGGTGGGTGGCCGACAGGTGGCGGTGGGTCAACGAGGTGGCTGGTGGCACGTGGGTTTCAGGTATTGGGGTCGGGAGTTGAAATCGAGAGGAGCGAGGGTTTTTAGAGGAGAACGGGGATAGAGAGGAGGGCTTGGGGGGTCGCCACCATCGACGTCGGAGGGGGAGGTCGCGCTTAGGCGGCGGCGCGTTGGCAATCGCGACAGGCGTTTTAGGGTTTTAATTTTTTTTTCTGAGAGATATGAGAGAGGGAAAGGGAATTTATATATATAATTTATTTTATTTTTTTTATTCAATTAAAGTTGACTTTTTATTCCAAACACGAAATTGAACCCAACGACTGTCGCCCCTAGGGTATTACCCTCATTTCGAACACAATGGGATATGTTTCGTAAGCCAATTCGGCCGTTACGATAGGTTTTCGTCAATTTTAAAATATAAATCAGTATATATTCAATTTGAACGTACATTTCAATTTACTGGGCTCACATACTAACTCGAAAAATTCCCGAAAAATATTTTCTAGCTTCGTATTGACGATATGGTCCTAACAAAACTAGTTTCGTCGAATTCTGAGACTGTTTGAAAAATGGCCATTTTCCAGTCAATTAAAATCAACTAAAACTGGTCAAACACATTTTCCTTTGCCACGCTCACATATTGATTCGAAAAATTACGAAATTTGGAATCTAGCAATAATTTGACATCACGGATCCAACAAAAGTGGTTTCGTCGAAATCCGAGGTCGTTTGCAAAATTTCCATTTTTAAGGGCCTGATTTCCATAGCGACTATTCAGAATTTTCAACTGGACATATCTTTTGATTCCCGCTATGAAATTTCAATTTTTTGGGTTCGTTGGAAAGATGTCATCAATTAGATCCTAATGTTTTTGGTTTCGCTAAAATCCGGATTGTTTTGCACCCGGTACATTCAATTGAAGTTTGAAATCGAATTATCGAACTACCACGCCATTTTCAATTCTATTGTAATTAAAATAAATATTCATATTTTAACGACGACGTATATAATATATACATTCGAATTCTATTCAAAATAAATTTTTCGTCGATATTATTTAAAATAATCTATTTTAAATATTCAAAATTCGCTAAAATTGCCAAAATAAAAATTTTAAACTGGCTCGCATTTCCGGGTTATTACACTACGTCTATAAGTAGCAAGAAAAGAGTCAAGCCAACAGAAAAGATATATTAACGAAATTATAAAATCATAGACACACACACATATATATATATATATGAATATAAATGCATCCATTGGGGTGTATGCTATTCCGCTATAATCATTCTAGGACATTACTAATGTTATCTCTAATGAGTCACTCATCTTAGAATACTACTGATTCTATCTCTGATGAGTTCGTTAATATGTTATACTCCAGAACTAAGGTTAACCATTAGCTATGATACCAAATGCGACAACCCAAACCCCCGTGCCACGGAAGTAAGGATAATCAATGGAATATAACACATAAACATACCAACAAACAAAAATATTTCATTACACAACATAATGTACATCAGATTACAGCGGAAATAATATCATCATCAGAGTTACACAGCATAATAGGATCCACTTAGTGCAAATACCGTTCCAAATTAAGATAATAAGTTTGCAGCGGAATCAAACATAATAAGCATAATAAAGTCTAAGACAATCAAATAGGAATGATAAAAGTCCATCTTCAGCTTCCATGGCTTCCATACATATCCAAAATGAATCAAGCTAAACCTGAATACAAGGCTGCCTGTGTAGAAATATGGGCACCCGAGTTTGCAAGGGAAAACAAATTATGAGTTAGTCATGGGACTGATATGAGAAATCCTGCAACTAACTTAACTTATTTAAAGTAAGGCATATCACGGGACCACGCCGTATGACACGGAATGAGTTTCCTCCCATGAATGTCAGTGCATAAGATAAAATAAAGCAACGCAATGCTTTTTAGAAAAATGAAGCCATTATAAGACTCAGGTCCCATCACACAATGCAACATAAACCAGAGGATAGAGTTTTACCTTATAATGGCCAAACATGCTTAATATGACAAAATATAATCATTTGTTATTATTATTAGAGTCTATGTGATTAAAATCATTCCAAAATAGATGTATCAATCCTAGACGGCATAGTACCCCATCCTATTATGTTCCCATATAGGTTTACATCTAAAACCGTAAAGTCTCGTATTGGAAATTGGATTCCATCATGAACCAAGGCAAGGGATCTTCCTTATCCGATTCAGGACAATCTAGCCCAAGTCCTAAGACTCATGCGCACATGCACCCGGATCATGCAAGGCCGGCCCACACCTATGTTTGTAGATTAGTTATTCCTGAACAATACATTTCGCGATCCTAAGGGACCAAAAATCCCGTCAGTACGTCGACCATCTTGGACTTGTGCAGCCATATCCAAGGTACCTCGCTATCCAACATCCACATAACTAAAATGTCTAGGATCCATACCATGACATCACTCCAAGTGAGAAAGAAACATATGTCCTCCCGACTGTCCTTTATCCCCTTTTTGGTTCATACCGGGGTGTGAAGCACGCGAATTAACGCTATACACAAAGCTACGCTATATTAAAGCCATGCTTTGCTCATCATCCACAAAGCTCGTCTTTTCAACAAAAGTTTTGATCGTTGCATCTCAGCATGCCACATTGACAATCCATACCATACGACTGATGTCTACCAATATATAACCTCTAAGCTCGTACGTCTCAAAGAAGGGTGTTAAGCAAGAGAATAAATTCTCCACCACCAAAAAATATATATTTAATAGCGATCAATCAATACGTAAAGAAATTCAACATCAGACACATAATCCATTTACAAGTCCGTTCTGGATCCGAACGAACCGGAGGCACCTTATTCCTCGTCCTATATGTCCAATACATGAGAGAGGCCCTCGCATATCCATACAATCAACAAGTACGTCCGGAAAATTACCATTATAACCCCTTCAAGGGAGCTACCCAAATCCAGGGCATCAGTAGTAATCCATTTGATGTGAAGATTGCCAATCTTGCACCGTCTTCAATATCTTCGACCTTTAATCGTTGTTTAATTACTTGAAATGGGATTTAACCTGGTCTTTTCAAATAATTCTCGCATAAACAAATCAAATAAAATTCTTATCCTTGGTTAAGTCAATTGGCTTTCAAAAATCATTTCATTACCTTATATTAAAAGGTTTATTCAGAATTTCAATTCAAATTTTGAATTGAAATTCTTATTTCAAAACATTGCCAAATCTATTTCATAAGTTTTCCCCGCCAAATCGCACTTAACCATTTTTATTTCATAAACCAAGTAAAATTGGTTTACACACATTCTAAATCGCTTATAATAATTGAAAACGATTTTTCAGCTATTTATATATATATATATATATATAGCTCAATTCAGTCGAACGATGTTTCAGGTCATTCAGCTGCACTGGCGGATTTTCATTCAATTTTTAATTAAACATTTCTAAAAATCTAGTCGTTGGATCTTCACATATTTATTATCATGGAAAGATCTTTTCGAATCGAATCCAACAGTTCTAATTTCAGGAAAATCCGATGGTCGGAACACCCGGTATAGTCGTTTAAAATTACAAGTTGAAAACGCGAACTACCGCTGCGTGATTCGTTTAGTTAAATTTATATTTAACATATATAAATATAATTCATTTAACAACTTGCAAACTATTTAATTCTTCAAATATTTGGCTAACGCCTTAAATTTTTGGAAAAAATTCGCCATAACCTCCTTCGTACGGAGTGCTCGGATAAACCACAACTCGCCTCAACAAGCCCCAATAAATCACCATATATTCATACAACATGTGTACACTGAGAGATGTGTAAAAATAAATCATCCCAATGCCCGTGTGGGATTTAAAAATCATTGTGAACAACCATTGTGTCACGTATATATAACTAGAGTGGCATGTATATTTTTGTCATCTCTAGACCTGTGTATGGTTTGTTATTAAATCTTGCAAATTCCTTATATGTTTATTTAAGTCCATATCAAGTCCAGTCTTCATTCGATAACAAATATATCATAAACCCGATCTTCGGTCATTTTTTCTCGTCGTATAGCATCAAATATTTAAATGCAATACGGTTCACATCATATAAGCATCAAGCAGCTACATGCTTATATGGGTATGCATGCTATGCAATGCAGTCCAATACCTGTCACTATCTTATGGCGTATGTTCAATTCGTCCAAAATATCATCACACGCATGCAAATCACACACAGTAGTCATAAATAAATAAATCATCCAATGCCATTTATGGCGCCACAAAGTGTCCATCCACGTCGTATGAAATGCGAGTGTCACATAATCACACAACACTTCTAACAATAAATAAAAATCACATTTTTAGTAAACTATACGATGTGTACAATATTAATGAACTTACATAAGCAGTGATAAGCATCAATAAAACATGATCAAATATTTCTAATTAACAACTGATAGTCAAATAAATTCACTACGCTATTACGCAAATTCTAATTTTAGCGCAACTTAAATATTCACTTGCATAACACTTAAAAATAATATTTTTACATTGCCAATCGCTCGTTAAAATCATAATAAATTATTATTATTACATGTTCATCGTACTACTTCGGAGTTAATTTTATTTTTAACTACAATCAACTAACGCCTAAACCGTTAATTTTATTTAACTAACTCAAGTTCCAGTTCAATGTTATGGATACAGTTTTATTTATATACATCAAATATCCAATCTACGTCGCATATAATAGTTAAAAACCATATTTTTAACTAACGAAAAATTATTTCATAACTTAATAAATTTTATTGACAAACTAACACTAATTGTTTAACTTAACAATTAACTTTCTAACAATTCATTCACTAATATACTCCTTTCTATTGTGAGTTTAGATTTCTCACCGAGATTTCCACTCCACCAAAACTTTAAAATGGAGAAATGCGACTTTGCCGAGCCCTTACGCAGCTTCACGGAGGTCCACGATGCTCAAACTTTGCTCTAACACTCACCAACACTTAAGAAGCTTATTGGAGGAGAAAACGGGCATGAAGGGGGATGCCGAATGCGGAGTCTCCACTATCCAGAATTAGAACGGCGAAAGGAGGGAGTTTTAGAAGTGGTAGAGGGGTTTAGAGGTGGTGTAGAAGAGGTAGGAGGTGTATGAAGTGATGGATGGTGAAAAAGATGGAGTTTTGGAGCTAGAAAGAGGTCTAGGGTTTCGGGTTTGGTGATGGGGAGAGGCGCCGACATCGGGTGGCGTGGAGGAGGGGAAGAGGAGGCGGGTCAGAGGTAGAGGAGGGTGGCTTGGTGGGTGGAGGAGAGGAGGGTAGCCATTAAAGTAAGGTAGGAGGAAGAAAAGGATGAAGGAGGAAAAATGAGGGAAAAAGGAAGAAAAAGAGCTTAAGTGCAAATTTTCCGCCCTTCATACGGATTGCCCGATAGCGAATTAATTTCGTTTGCTACGAAATTTTGGATTACGATAATATACGTAATTATGAATCCAAAGAATAAAGTTTTGTCGAATTCGGAGTTCATTTGACCTTACATTTTATTTTTCGATCAAGTTTTAACTAGTTTCAAAAATGCGGTTTTTAGCGTACATTTTCTTCTTATACGCCCACACACTAACTCCAAAAATTATGAAATTTGGAATTTGATCATTATTCGATGCTACGAATTCGAAAATAAGTGTTGTCGAATTCTGAGGTTATCTCAATAATGTTCTTTTGTGAACCGACTGTCAGTTTCTCAACAAATGATTTCTTCGTGCACGGCCACATGCTAACTCCGTTTAGCACGAAAATTGAAACTTAGCAATGATTTATTCTTCAAAATCTAATTAATTTTTTCTCATTGGATGTGAGGTTGCTAGCAAAATTTCATTTATTAAGGCTTATGCGATGTTGTTAAAAATCAAAATTTGAAATTCAATCGTATTTTCTGATAGAATTATGTTAAAAATAATTTTAAAATTGGTTGTGAAATTCTGGGTTATTTGTTACACTATTTATAAATAGAATGAGTGGAGTTGGGCAAAAAAGGTCATAATGACCCAAAAAACCCGTTTTCCATCACCAAACAAAACTATGTCATCTAATATATTGTAACAACCCAGAAAATCAGAGCCAATTTAAAATTTTTATTTTGACAATTTTAATGAATTTTGAATATTTAAAATGATTTATTTTAAATAATAACGACTAGAAATTTATTTTTAATAGAATTAGAACGTATATATTTATTTAAATGGAAGTTAGAATATAAATATTTATTTTAATTATAAAAGGAATTGAAAATTCCGCGGTAGTTTGAAATTTCGATTTCAAATTTCAAATGAATGTACAAGATTGAAAATAAACTGGATTTTAGTGAAACTAGAAATATTTGAATCTGTTTGAAAATAACTTTCTAACGAATCCGAAAAATTGAAATTTCATAGCGGGAATAAAAAGTTATACCCAGTTGAAAATTTAGAATAGTCGCTATGGAAATATAACCTTAAAAATAGCGATTTTGCAAATGACCTCCGTTTTCGACGAAACTACTTTGGTTGGATCCGAAATGTCAAATTATTGCTTAATTCCAATTTTCATAATTTTTGGAATCAACATGTGAGCGTGGCGGATTTAAACGTGTTTGGTCATATCAGTTCGAATTTAATGGACTGGAAAATGACCGTTTTTCAAACGGTCTCAAAATTCGATGAAATTAGTTTTGTTAGGACCGTATTGTCAAAGAATTGCTAGATTTATTTTTTTTGAATTTTTGGAGTCCGTATGTGGCCCCAATAAATTGAAATGTACGTTGAATTAAATATATATTGATTTATATTGTAATTTAAATGAAAACTGATCGAAACAGCTGAACTAGCTTACGATACATATCCCATTGTGTTTGGAATGAGGGTAATTAGCTCGGGGTGGTGGTCGTTGGGTCCGACTTGGAGTTAAAGAGAAAAGCACACTTTTTAGATTAAAAATAAATATATATTTATTTATTTATATACCTCACTTCTTTCCCTCTTTCTCCCTTGACTGGTCAAAGCTCAAAATAGAAAAAAAAAAGAATCGCGGAAACCTCCAGCCCCCTCCGCCGCGTCACCGCCCACCGCACCTCCGGTCAACGCGTCGGCGACTTCCGGCACCCCCTCTCCTTCACCTCCGATCGCTTCTCTCTCCTTCGTCCTCTCCTCTTCCACTCAACACAGCAAGCACCCCCAAAACCACTCTGAAAACCCGCTTCCAGCCCATTGCAGCCACCATCGGCCATTAGCCGCCTCCTTGACCACCTACCACCGCCCTCAGCCCCTCCTCTACCCTCCTCCATCCGAAAATTATAAGTATTTTATTTATTTATTAACATTGATTTTAATTTTCAGTTTTATATAACTTTAAAAATATAAAGCTATAATTTTTATGAATATAAAGTGACGATTTTTAATTAATATATAAAAATAAGATTTTTACATATGTATGTACCATAAAAAGATGTGATTTTTAACATGGTAAAGATTTGATTTTTAAGTCATAAAAGATATGATTTTGTTTATAAGAAAAGATAGGATTTTGTTTATACGAAAAGATTTGATTTTTTTATATAAATAAAAAGATACGATTTTTAAATATATAAAAATTCGATTTTTATATATATGAAGTAGCGATAAAAATTCAATTTCTATATATAGGAAATAGCGATAAAAATTCGATTTTTCTGTATAGGAAGTAGCGATAAAAATTCGATTTTTATGTATACGAAGTAGCGATAAAAATTCGATTTTTATATATATATGAAGTAGCGATAAAAATTCTATTTTCATATATAGCAACTAGCGATAAAAATTCGATTTTTATATATAGGAATTAGCGATAAAAATTCAATTTTTATATATATGAAGTAGCCGATAAAAATCGAATTTTTATCTATATGAAGTAGCGATAAAAATATGATTTTTATTATATATATAGCGAAGTAAAAATATGATTTTTAGTTAGATAAAAATATATAAATATCATATTGAGAATGTGATTTTCAGTATGAACAGTGTGGAAAAGACTGCGATGAATTTCGGGCAAATCCAAGCTATTCAGAAATTCAGAAACGAAATGGAGGAGTGGAACCCAAAGGTGAGAACTTCTCACTTTAATTTATTTTCTAGTTAAAATATATACGAGGATGCAAATGGTTCTTAGTAGCACCCGACACCCATCGTCCACAAACCATGGACGACTTGTTTGTTTGATTGTATTGTGTTGTTGAAATTGATTGTGATGTGGAATGGAATAAATAAATTATTCATGTTTTGAAATAAATATTTTGTAGTTAAAAATATAATTTTTAACGTGTATATGAATAAAATAAATATTCATAAACAAATCGGATGATTGTACAAACATTTGACTGATATTGATTGGGACAATATATTTTACACATCGCCCAACTGCACAAATAAAATCAGTGTTTGTTGTTTGAAAACCCCACACGGGTATTGGGATGGTATTTGACATACGCTAATTCCAATTGTTTAGTGGTATGTCAATCGATGGGTTGACAGACTGTTGTAAGTGTTAAATATTTATATTTAATGCTTATGCAGTGTAGAATGCACTCTGGATGATGGTTGATTGTTTATCATTGATGTTCTATACATGTATTGTATGAAATCCATATAATCAACATTATATGGTAATTGACTGTGTCTGATTCCAGTTCAGAAAGAAGGAATATTTTAAAATAACGATTATTTTAAAATAACGAATATTTTAAAATAATATTCAGTAAAAGATCAAAAGCTGATTTTGATGTCCGATTTGGGATGGACATGAATATATTTATATATATAAAGCCGTGTGATTAGATTAACGTCATTTTGACGTGAACGATATTTATATCAGGTTTATTCATTTTTATAATGAATATCGAAACGGAATTGATTTCAAAATCAAATGTTTTGAAAATATTATCATTTATATATTAATGATATTTAATATTCAATTTTGATTTAACATTGAATATGAAGTTGAAATCGTTTTGAAAACGAATTTAAAACGGTTTATAAAATACGTTTTAAAAGGAAATCGACGAAATATATAATATATATTAAATGGCCTGAATAGAACGCGCCATGCCGCGGTAGTTCGCGAATTTCGACCATTGACTTCGAATGGACATTACGGGAGATCCGATCGACCATTGACTTCGAATGGACATTACGGGAGATCCGACCGTTGGATTCTCCTAAAACCGGAACCGTTGGGTTCGTATCGAAAAGAGATTTCCAACGAATATTAGAGATTTGAAATCTAACGGTTGGATTTGGAATTATGTCCAAATCAAATTTGGAAAAGGTCGCTGTAAGTGCAGTTCGATGGTCGTTTATGGAAATCGACTGTACGGGCCTTGATAAAATTATTAAAAATATCAATAATTCATGTAAAATCATAATAAATGATTTGGAAATGATTGGGATGAAAAATTCCATATTTGAAAAGATAAAAATATATTTTTATCGAAATGAACTAGTTATGAACTAGAATTATAATCCAATATTTTTAAATAAATAAATTGGATTTGAAATGGTTTTAAAAATAACCAGAATTTCCAATAATTGAATTGGAATGGACTTGAATCGAAATTATCTTCGGAATATTTCGACATTGGATTCCGTGATTATACGGACATTGTGGAGGAATTTGGAAGATATATATATCGTTATTCCAATACGATGTTTGTTGAGTTCAGAATTTGATATTGAATATAAGCCAATATATTTTCTATTTAGAGTCTTGTATTTAATACCAAATGGGATTTTGGGTTTGTCGTGAACGATGTCTTCACTAACACTGTTCTTAAACCCAGTTGAGAAAAGATTAGATCTTTTTATTAAGATTTAATGAAGTTTACCAATTAATTAACATTTAATTGAAATTGAATTGAAATTGGTTTTTGGGTTTATCGTGAATGGTCTTTTAGATAACACTTGTTCTTTAACCCGATCAACAATGAAACGAGATTTTGGGTTTGTCGCGAATGGTATCTTTAATAATACTATTCTTAAACCCAATGGAGTTAAGGAAATTAGAAACTAACTGGAGATTAGCTAAGTTGAATGGTTTCCTGGGTATTGATTCGATGTTGGTTTCGGCCTTCGGGATTAATACTTGGGGCATTGTTCTCTTACTAATTTATGGTTAGAGACTGATGGGATGGGGTCTTCAGTAACACTATTCTTGAACCCCATGTGAAGAGAATAAATCTTTTTAATAAAGATTGTTAGATTTTCCTATTATATTTAATAATTGGAATAAAATGGAAAGTGAACTAGGTTTATCGTGAACTGTGTTTTTATTGACATTCGTTCTTTAACCCAATTAACAGTGAGATGTGGTTTTGAATTTATAAATCTTCTTATCAAGATTTAATGGAATTTTTCCAAAGTAAAGTTTTCCAATTTGATAAAATAAATTGGAATGGAACGGAATTCGATTTAGTAATAATCGAGGTGAACTTCTATGGAGGAAGAATGTTACTATATATGGAATTTAAGAGGCTTTGCCGTTATTCCATTTATATTATCGGTTGGACATGGAAATTTATATTGATTATATATACTAATCTGTTTTCCATGAAGATTCCATTGTTAATGGAATGTGATTTTGGGTTTATCGTGAGCTGTGTTTTAAATGACATTAGTTCTTTAACCCAGTTAAAGATAAGATTAATTTCTTAACTAGAATAATCATTAAGTAATGATTTTTGGAGATTAAAACTAAGTGGAGTTTTAATGAATCTTTAATTAGATTGAAAAGAGAATTGATAATTTAAATTATCAATTTCGGGAAAAGATCGAGAATGGAGTATCACCAGTTTTGCTCCAAGCGATAGTTAAATCTTTAATTAGATTTCAACCGGAAATGGTAATTTAATTTACCGATAACACCGTGGTGTTAGATATGAAGTATTACCAGTTTTGCTTTATGGGATGAATAGATTGGGATTGGGAAATTAAACAAATGATTACTTCGGTAAGGTTCGCTAATCCCGACTAGTTTATATAAACCATAATTTGGTTTGAATTAATATCCAAAAGAAGATTAAAGAATAAATTTAAAGAATTTATCTTTGATAAAATTAATGGGAACCTTTCCCAAAGTATAAGAATATTTGAATAAAAGAATATTCTGAATTGGAATGAGGCGTATGTTGTGTTTTTATAGCACTTGTTTATTATATACACGAGTTATTCAGAAAGACCGGGTTTATCCCATTCTGAATAACTGATTCGACGATATGTCGAGGATGAAGAAGGTGGTTGAAGACCGGAGGTCTTCACATCGTTTGGATGATTACTGATGTCTTGATTTGGTTGTACACCCAAGACAAGGTAATAAGTGGTGATCATTCCAGACATACTTGGAGATCGACCGAATATGCGAGGACCTCTCTCCTGTATTGGACATACGGGGCGAGGAATAAGGTGCCTCAGGTTTCGTTCAGACCCAGAACGAACTTGTAAATGGATGTGTGTCTGACATCGGATTTCATTCTGTGTGATTGATAGACATCAGTTGCATAGCGTGAATTGCATGTGTGGCTTGCTGAGATGCAAAGGATTAAGGCTTGTGTTGAAAAGTAGAGTCTTGTGGTTGATGATCAAAGCATGGCTTTAATATAGCATAGCTTTGTGTATAGCGTTGATTCGCGAGCCTCACACCCCGGTGCGAACCAGAAATGGGAGAGGACATCAGGGAGGACATGCATTTCCTTCTAGCTAGGAGTGGTGTTTGGGTTTTGCATGCCCAGACGTTTTACTTATGTGGATGATGGATAGCGAGGCGCCTCGGATATATCTACACTGTGGGACCGATGGATGGTATGGTCTTTATACAGACTAGATTGACGCCCCACAGTGCGGGGAAACGTAATGTCCAGGCATTTTAATCCACATCGAGTGGACCGACCCTGACGATCCAAAGGCTTGACTGAGTACTTGCCTGAGACACGGGTTAGAGCGTCTTGAAGCGGTAAGGATGATCCGTTGCCTTGGTTCACAGGCGGAAATCCAACTTCCAATACGTGACACTGCGGTTTTGATTGAAGAGTCTAGTATTGGCAACATGATATATGGTACCCATGCCGTCTATGATTGATACATTTATATTTGAAGTTGTTTTATACACTTTACACTATAATAGTATCCAAATGATTTGTTTTAAATGCATCAAGCATATTTAGCTATTATAAAGGAAAACTCTATCCTCTGGCATGCGTTGCATTGCGTAATGGGACCTGAGTCTTATGATAGCTTCATTTTTCCAAAAAACATTGCGCTGTTTTGTTTTATGCACTGGTATTCTTGGAAGGAAACCCGTTTCGTGTTATACGACGTAGTCCCTTGATTTACTTCATTTTAAAGTATAGATTTAATAACTGTTTTGAGTTCTCACACCAGTCACAGGACTGACCTGGAGTTTATTGTTTTAACCTAAACTTTGGGTGCCTCTATTTTCCACACGGGCAGCTAGTAGTTTTGGTTTTGCAGATTTATATTCACAGGATCCTGGTTTACTACTGGAATAATATTCAGAAAGCTCTGTATCCGTGTATCTCTTTCAGTTGTGTTTTGTATTATTTTCCACTGCATTGTAATTTGTAAATCTCTGATATTTATCAAATGTATATTATTTGTCCATACTCTGTATATTCTTGTATCTGATGTAAATTGTTGTAATAAGCAATGAACTGTTCTTCTGTTTGTGTTGTGATTCGTCTTGTTCTCATAGCAATTCAGGCTTTCCTTTACGGGGAAGTTCGGGTCGTTACATTTTGGTATCAGAGCTTTGGTTTATAGAGCTCGAGAACAAGACACATTAGAACCAAATGAAAGAATTCATCAGAGATTGGATTAGTAATATCCAATAAGAATAACTCGTTAGAGACGGGATCAGTAGCATCCTAGAATGAGTCCGAAGAGTGAAATTTTGAAATAAAAATGAAAACCCATTTTGTTTTGGAAATTTAATCTAATTATACGTATTTGAGTATAATATTTTATTTTGTTTTGGACAATCGAGTACATGAGATTTTGCATATACGCGTCATGAATGTATATTCGAAGTTTTAATATACTGGATAGATATAGAATCACACCCTAAATGCCCGGAGATGACTCTGATGATACTAATGATTAGCATGTCTGCATCAGTAGTTGGTGTTCGAGTTTAGAAGGTGAAATATCTATATATTTCCAATTGGCTGGTGTGAGAACCAAAACTAGATAGGTTTATTGTTGTGATTTGGCATCAAAATGATGATTTTTGAATATATGTTAAAGTTATGCATTTTAAAAGCTAATTCACAAATCGATTGCTGATTGTGTTGTATGATTATTTGTTATCTAATAAAACCATTATGTGAAAGAACGGTGCATATAACCAAATTGCATCAAATATTGAACTGAATTGGAATTTGTTTGAAAATGCATATATATACATGTATATACATTGAACAGGTCATAGCACGGAGGCTAGAGAAGCGGAATAAAATTGTATGCCCAACAAATAGGTACATGTTTACTAATTTATTGGGTTTGGATGATTTTATGAGCCGATTGGCTTTTTCTTTTTCTTTTTGAGATGAGAGGGCCTGTGTGGCGGTTTGGGGATTTTCCTCGTGCTCCCCGTACAAAGAAGGTTATGGCGAAATTTTTCGAAAATTTAGGGTGTTAGCCAAATTTTTGAAAAATTTGAAAATTCTTAGAAACTGAAAAGTTGAAGAATGAAAGCCAGAATGAAATTTGAGTTGATTAGTTAAACAACTTTCAGCTCGTTCCTTTTCGAGGACCAAAAGATTTTAAGTGGGGGAGATTATAACAACCCGGAAAATCAGAACCAATTCAAATTTTTTATTTTGGCAATTTTAATGAATTTTGAATATTTAAAATGATTTATTTTAAATAATAACGATTAGAAATTTATTTTGAATAGAATTAGAACATATATATTTATTTAAATGGAAGTTAGAATATAAATATTTTTTTTAATTATAAAAGGAATTGAAAATGGCGCGATAGTTTGAAATTTTGATTTCAAATATCAAATGAATGTACAGGATTCAAAATAAACCGGATTTTAGTGAAACCAAAAATATTTGAATCTGTTTGAAAATATCTTTCTAACGAATCCAAAAAATTGAAACTTCATAGGTGGAATGAAAAGTTATGCCCAGTTGAAAATTTAGAATAGTCGCTATGGAAATATAGCCCTTAAAAATAGCGATTTTGCAAACGACCTCCGTTTTCGATGAAACCACTTTGCTTGGATCTGGAATGTCAAATTATTGCTTGATTCTAATTTTCTTAATTTTTGAAATCAATATGTGTGCGTGGCGAATTTAAATGTGTTTGGTCATTTCAGTTTGAATTTAATCGACTGGAAAATGACCGTTTTTCAAACGGTCTCCAAATTCGACGAAATTAGTTTTGTTAGGACCGTATCGTAAAAACATAGCCAGATTAATTTTTCTGGAATTTTTGGAGTCCGTATGTAGCCCCAATAGATTGAAATGTTTGTTTAAATTAAATATATATTGATTTATATTGTAATTTAAATTAAAACTGATTGAAACAGCCGAACTAGCTTACGATACATATCTCATTGTGTTTGGAATGGGGGTAATTAGCTAGGAGCGACGGTCGTTGGGTCCGATTTGGAGTTAGAGAGAAAAACACACTTTTTAAATTAAAAATAATATATATATATATATACCTCACTCCTTTCCCTCTTTCTCCCTTGACCGGTAAAAACTCAAAATAGAAAGAAAAAAAGAATCGCGGAAACCCTCCAGCCCCCTCCGCCGCGTCACCGCCCACCGCACCTCCGGTCAACGGGCCGGCGGCCTCCGGCACCCCCTCCCCTTTACCTCCGACCGCTCTTCCCTCCTCTGTCCTCTCCTCTTCCACTCAACACAACGAGCACCCTAAAACCACTCTTAAAACCCGCCTCCAGCCCATTGCAGCCACCGCCGGCCATTAGCCGCCTCCCCGACCACCAGCCACCGCCCTCAGCCCCTCCTCTACCCTCCTCCATCCGAAAATTATAAGTATTTTATTTATTTATTTACATTGATTTTAATTTTCAGTTTTATATAACTTTAAAAATATAAAGCTATAATTTTTATGAATATAGAGTGATAATTTTTAATTTATATATAAAAATAACATTTTTATACATGTATGTACAGTAAAAAGAAGTGATTTGTAACACGGTAAAGATTTGATTTTTAATTCATAAAAGAAATGATTTTGTTTATATGAAAAAATAGGATTTTGTTTATAGGAAAAGATTTAAAAAAAAATTATATAAATAAAAGGATACGATTTTTAAATATATAAAAATTCGATATATATATATATATGAAGTAGCAATAAAAATTCGATATTTATATATATGAAGTAGCGATAAAAATCCAATTTTTATATATAGGAAGTAGTGATAAAAATTCGATTTTTATGTATAGGAAGTAGCGATAAAAATTCGATTTTTATATATATGAAGTAGCGATAAAAATTCGATTTTTATATATATGAAGTAGCGATAAAAATTCGATTTTTATATATAGGAAGTGGCGATAAAAATTCGATTTTTATGTATAGGAAGTAGCGATAAAATTTCGATATATATATATATATATATGAAGTAGCCGATAAAAGTTGAATTTTTATCTATATGAAGTAGCGATAAAAATATGATTTTTATTATATATATATAGCACACTAAAAAAAGTATGATTTTTAGTTAGATAAAAATATATAAACATCATATTGAGAATGTGATTTTCAATACGAAAGCGTGGAAAAGACTGCGATGAATTTCGGGCAAATCCAAGCTATTCAGAAATGAAATGGAGGAGTGGAACCCAAAGGTGAGAACTTCTCACTTTAATTTACTTCTAGTTAAAATAAATACTTGGATGCAGACGGTGCTTAGCGGCACCCAACACCCGTCGTCCACAAACCATGGACGACTTGTTTGTTTGATTGTATTGTGTTGTTGAAATTGATTGTGATATGGAATGGAATAAATAAATTATTCATGTGTTGAAATAAATATTTTATAGTTAAAAATATAATTTTTAACGCGTATATGAATAAAATAAATATTCATAAACAAATCAGATGATTTGTTTATGTACACACATTTGACTGATATTGATTGGGATGATATATTTTACACATCGCCCAACTGCACAAATAAAATCAGTGTTTATTGTTTGAAAACCCCGCATGGGTGTTAGGATGATATTTGGCGTACATTAATCCCAATTATTTAGGGGTATGTCAATCGATGGGTTGATAGACTGTTGTAAGCGTTAAATATTTATATTTAATGCTTATGCAGTGTAGAATGCACTCTAGATGATGGTTGATTGTTTATCATTGATGTTCTATACATGTATTGTATGAAATCCATATAATCAACATTATATGATAATTAATTGTGTCTGACTCCAGTTCAGAAAGAAGGAATGTTTTAAAATAACGATTATTTTAAAACATTTTAATATTTTAAAATAATATTCAGTAAAAGATCAAAAGCTGATTTTGATGCCCGATTTGGGATGGACACGATTATATTTATATATATAAAGCCATGTTTATTAGATTAACACCATTTTGACGTGAACGATATCTATATATCGATTTTATTCATTTTTATAATGAATATCGAAAGGGAATTGATTTCAAAGTCTAATGTTTTGAAAATATTATCATTTATATATTAATGATATGGAATATTCAATTTTGATTTAAAATTGAACATGAAGTTGAAATCGTTTTGAAAACGAATTTAAAACGGTTTAAAAAATATGTTTTAAAAGGAAATCGACGAAATATAATATATATATATATTTAATGGCCTGAATAGAACGCGCCGCGGCAGTTCGCGAATTTCGACCATTGATTTCGAATGGACATTACGGGAGATCCGACCGTCATATTCTCCTAAAACCGGAACCGTTAGCTTCGTATCGAAAAGAGCTTTCCAACGGATATCAGAGATTTGAAATCTAACAGTTGGATTTGGAATTATGTCCAAATCAAATTTGGAAAAGGTCGCTGTAAGTGCAGCTCGATGGCCGTTTATGGAAATCGACTGTACGGGCCTTGATAAAATTATTAAAAATATCAATAATTCGTGTAAAATTATAATAAATGATTTGGAAAGAATTGAGATGAAAATTTCCATATTTGAAAAGATAAAAATATATTTTTATCGAAATGAACTAGTTATAAACTAGAATTGTAATCCAATATTTTTAAATAAATAAATTGGATTTGAAATGGTTTTAAAAATAACCAGAATTTCCAATATATAAATTGGAATGGATTTGAATCGAAATTATCTTCGGAATATTTTGATATTGGACTCCATGATTATACGGACATTGTGGAGGAACTTGGAAGATATATATATCGTTATTCCAATACGATGTTTGTTGAGTTCAGAATTTGATATTGAATATAAGCCGATATATTTTCTATTCAGAGCCTTGTATTTAATATCAAATGGGATTTTGGGTTTGTCGTGAACGGTGCCTTCACTAACACTTTTCATAAACCCAGTTGAGAAAAGATTAAATCTTCTTATTAAGATTTAATGAAGTTTACCAATTAATTAACATTTAATTGGAATTGAATTGAAATTGGTTTTTGGGTTTATCGTGAACGGTGCTTTAGATAACACTTGTTCTTTAACTTGATCAACAATGGAATGAGATTTTGGGTTTGTCGTGAGTGGTATCTTTAATAATACTGTTCTTAAACCCACTGGAGTTAAGGAAATTAGAAACTAACTGGAGATTAGCTAAGTTGAATGGTTTCCTGGGTATTGATCTGATGTTAGTTTCGGCCTTCGGGATTAATACTTAGGGCATTGTTCTCTTACTAATTTACAATTAGAAACTGATGGGATGGGGTCTTCAGTAACACTGTTCTTGAACCCCATGTGAAGAAAATAAATCTTTTAATCAAGACTGTTAGAGTTTCCAATTATATTTAATAACTGGAATAAAATGGAAAGTGAATTGGGTTTATCACGAGCTGTGTTTTTAACGACATTCGTTCTTTAACCCGATTAACAATGAGACGTGATTTGGAATTTATAAATCTTCTTATCAAGATTTAATGGAATTTTTCCAAAGTAAAGTTTTCCAATTTAACAAAAATAAATTGGAATGGAATTCGATTTGGTTATAATCGAGGTGAACTTCTTTGGAGTTAGACTATTACTATATATGGAATTTAAGAGGCTTTGCCGTTATTTCATTTATATTATCGGTTGGATATTGTAATACCCCGTAATTTTAAAACGGGACATAAGAGATAATTAAAGAATAATTAATTATTAAAAGAAGAATTAGATAAAACGAGTTACGCCATTGTGTTCGCATCGGAATTCTGCTTGAGATAGAGTCCGAGTTTGCGTGAATCAGACTTCGTATAAAGAAGTTATGGAGTTCAGAAGATTTCATGTTTAAAAAGAAAATTAAATAATTAAATAAACAAAACAGTTCGAATTTCAAAATCATGTAAATCAACTGGGCGGGAAAACTCCGCCCATAGGAGTCGACTCCCCCAGAAGGGGGGTCGACATAGGTGTCGACCCCCCAAGAGGGGTGTCGACTGGGGTGTCGACCCCCTCGCCCAGATCCAAATAGTGACGATTTTCTGACTTGTTGCTGAGTCACTAGGGCATAGGTGGCGATTCTGGATAGCTCTATCTAGTCTGGACAGTCCTGATTGCTCCTAGGTTGATCTAACGGCTCACACAAATCTAAACCTCTATAAATGCAACCACAATCCTCAACCCTAAATCACACAATTTCATTCTAAGGAGCCACCATGTTGTCCATGATCAACCTAGCATAGCCACCATTCTTCTCCAACTAGAAAGCAAGTTAGAAACTACGAATCAAACTCAAATCCAAACTAGTAGTCGATTAAGAAGAACATCAAATCAAACGTCTACATCAAAGGATAGCTAATCAAATTCAGAAATCAGATCCCAGAATTCAAGACCGTTCTATAATTTGTAAGTTCATGTTACTTTCAGAAATAAAAGTTAATTGTGATTTTGACAGTGTAATAAATATGAATCTGAGATTATGCCTATTTCTATCCGTCTTTCTATATCTATTGGATCTATCTAATTGATAATATTATGTCCATTATTTGTCTCTTCTTTCCTTCTTCCCTTTTTTGTTTTTATAGCCAGGCTACTGCGAGCCTGAGCCAAATCTCATAAGAGATGAACGTGCGTTGGAAATAAAGTTGGGCATAATATATGACTTGAACATGACCAGCGCTAAAATTGGGCATAATGTATGATTTGAACATGACCTGCGCTAAAATTGGGAAAAAGTGTTAAATTATGTACAATTGGGCATAACTGATTTGTAACTGATTTGAGGACATAACACATGTTGTATTTAAACATAAAGTGTATCGAACATATGACTTGAGATTTGAGGCATAAAGTATATTGGACATATGACTTGGGATTTGGGGCGTAAATTGAACTGTAAATATATAAGGCATAGTACATATTATGGTTTAAAACCTAAAATTGGGGAATATATATATATGATAGTTTATGACTTGGAAGAAGGAGATTATTGTGTATAGGGATGTATGGCTTAGGCATGAAAACATATAATAAGATAGGGATAACTGTTAAATGTGAACGCGCCTAAAGTGGGATTTTGGGGTAATTGGCATGCACTGTAATTAAAGGTTATAATTTGGCATAGTTTATACTGTTAATCATGATTTGGGGTTTTTGGAGAATATTTCGTACGGTGCAACATGACTATTATTGCAAAATTTGGGAAGATTGGGTGTAACCTATGTTGAGTAATAACTTGAATTTGAATTTGTGGGGCATAACTTGTAATTACCTTTGTTGAGGTATAACTTGAGAATTGGATCATAACTTGTTTTGTGAATTTGGGATAATTAGCATATAAAATCTAGACTTGGACATGTATGGTAAGTATGCTAAAAGATAAACATGCCTAACCCGAGGTTAGATTGAGTTGCGGGGTAAAACTGCCCAGAACCGCCCGGCACATCCAGTAACCGCAACAACACCTATCTAATGTGAGAGGTTAGTGCATCATGCCCAAGAAAAAACCCGAGGTTAGATTGAGTTGTGGTGTAAAACTGTCCGGAACCGCTCGGCACATCCAGTAACCGCAACAACATAGATCTAATGTGAGAGGTTGGTGCATTAATAAATCAATTAATGCTAATGAACAAGACATGTTAAGAATGGTAGGGTTAAGTTAACTAAGGCAACACTTAACCGTTATAACATGTTAATTAGACAAGAAGGTGGGGTTAAGTAAATTTAGAACACTTAACCGTTATAACGTGTTAATTAAACAAGTAAGCAGGGTTAAGTTAACTAGTACAACATGATGAATGATAAGGGTTAAGTTAATAAGAAACACATAACCAATATGACATGATGAATGGGTAGGGTTAAGTTAAAACAGAGAGAACAACACTTAACCAATATAAACAGATGCGTGGAAGGGTTCAGTTAACACAAAAAGGCAACATTTAACCAAATGTAACACGATAAGTGGGTGGGTTAAGTTAACTTGAATTGGTTGATGACACTTAACCAATACAGTTAATAAGAAACACTTAACCAATATAACTTGATGAACGAATGGGGTTAAGTTAATGGGAAATACTTGACCAATATAACATGATGAATGAACGGGGTTAAGTTAATAGGAAACACTTAACCAATCCAACATGACGAGTGAGAAGGGTTAATAAGAAACACTTAACCAACATGACATGATGAGCGGGTGGGTTAAGTTAACATGAGTGGACAACACCTAACCAATATGACATAATGTTTGGAAGGGTTAAGTACATATCGGGTTGGTGGGTAATATTAGTAAATATAGGCCCACAAACTTAACCATTAAGTAAACATGTTTGAATCGGTGGGAGGGTTAGGTATATATCAGCTTAGTGGGTAATATTAGTAAATATAGGCCCATAAACTTAACCAATAAGAAACCCTAGTAACGGGGACCCATTTCAGTAGTAACCCACATAGAAGTATCAAGGTACCCTGAAACTACGCAGGGTGGGGCACGATTACTGGGCTGATTATAAACGGTCAAAATAGTGGCAGGGGGTATGCAAGTGTAGGTTCCGATGGATTACGGGCGTGCACGTACTCCGGAGTGGGAAAAAGCAGGCACTAGGTACCAGTAGTTATACACTGTGCATCTTGAATCGTATCGGGTTGCTATCGTAAGGATTGATACACCTTATGGTGGGACCAGCACATGGTATCTACATGCAAGAGAGGGCCGATTGACACAGACACAAGGAAAGTTAATACGAGTAAGGAGCCGATCAATAGGGTAGTAAGGTTACATCTAACATCTTCATGGCAATTAGGCTGATTGAGGTAAGATCCTCATACTAGATGTACACCTGAAGGCTACCACAATTGCGGGGATTGGGATCACGTTATCATATTATCATTTTACACAGATTACTAGTTGGGACACTAGTTAGGGGGTGTAGAGATATAGAAATCAGAATAACAAGGTAGTAGCAAAGCAGAGAAACAGTAGAAGCGCATTTAGTTTATCTTGCCTTGTCATATCTTGTGCTAATCTTATGTTATCTTGTTATCCTTGTTCTCACGGTATTGTCTTATATTCAGTTTATTCATGTCATGATGCTTTTGCCTGTTTATATGTTGAAAGTCACTGGACTTACCAGACTTATGTCTGACCTAGTTTGTTTCGCCTATTTTCTTCCGTTCCTCCCCCCCCCCTCCGGTTCGCAGGGAGGAAATGTTACCACTTAAGCTCGGCTTTCTTTCCAAGGACGGAGATAGTCGATGTATTACTTTGGACTCTCTCTTCCAGTGCTATGGCTGGTTTATGCTTTATTGGGGAATATCATTGTTATTTTTATGCTTCTTTTATACTTGGAAGTTTTTGAATCAAGACAGAAGTTCTATGTATTACGTTTAAGTGTGATTGAGACAACTGTTGTAAAAGTTTGACTAAACCACATTGTTTATAAAAATAACTTTATTTTCCGCTGCTTTATTTGTTTGTCTTGTAATTTATCTGCATCTTTTACCTAAAACGCTTCACCGAAGTTAAGGCATTCCCTTTGTGAGTGACCTTAACGGGGGTGGGGTGTTACACTTGGTATCAGAGCTGAAGGTTACCGGATCAGATAAAAGATTTGAAAAGTTATTTTCAAGACGGTTTTAAAAGAAGCATTTTCTAAAGAAAAGTTTTGTTTTAAAGCATATTCCCCAAAGCCATATGCACTATCTTTTGATCCTCTATTTTCCTTCTTTACCGAGTCTCCGGGGCTCCTGTCTTTCTGGGAGGTAACCTCATCGCGGCATGGTTCCGTAGGCTTGATGAGACTACGACACCTGTTAAGGGGCGAAGAAGTGCCCAACTTCCATATATCCGCAGTAGTTTCACCTACGGCTAATTTTCTTTCAAGCTTTGTTGGGTTTTCCGTGCGATGGATGCGGCTTTCAAGAGACTTGTCAACTGGTTACACAAAGATAACAAAGATGAGAATGAAGGAGTTTGGCTAAGGAGCACAACCCAAGGATGAGGAACTCATGGATATAGACTTGGTTCACAAAGAAGGGAAGAAAGGATAGGAAAACCTAAGACAAGAGGAAGTGTCTTTATAACGGGTCATATAATTAAGGACAATGGCAAGGACTAAGGACAGGATTTTCAGGAAGGCAAGTGCATGCTCTCACAGCCAGCGTACCTGAGAGAGGTAGTAAAACTTCGGTTGAAAAAAATTAGTTTTCTTTTTGATCATCCTGTTAGTACTCTTTTTGATTTTAGCGATTCACATTCGTTTATATCTGCTTCCATAGTTGAGTCTCTGCACCTTAGTACTTGTATAATAGAAGATCCCATTATTGTCTTAAATCCGGTTGGTGGTTCGGCTCGTTTATCTTTGGTTTGTAAGGATTTGAGAATAGCTATGTTAAGTATTGAGTTTAAGTGTAATGCTTATGTTTTTGGTTTCATGGGCTATGGGTTGATTCTAGGCATGGATTGGTTAGCTAGTAATTGTGAAAGGAGGGTAGTTAGGCTTTCGACTTGCCTCGGGAATACCCTCGAGATTTCGTGCGATCCTAAGGGATCAGTTTGTCTTAGCTACCTACAATCACTTGATGCATCTATTGACGATTTGTGATCCATTAGAGTAGTCCATGAGTACGCAGGTGTTTTGATCAGGTTAGGGGTTTATCCCCTAAAACGCGAGATAGACTTCTGCATATATCTATTTGACAATGCAAAGCCAGTTGCATTACCTGTACGACACATGACTCCAAGGGAAAGGAAGGGCTCAGTAAACAAATAAAAGAGATACCTGAAAAAGGGTTCATAAGGCGAAGTATTTCTGAAAGGGGTGCTCCAGTCATTTTCGTTACAAAGGCGGATAGTTCACTTTGCTTGTGCATAGATGATATTTTGGAATGAGGAAGAACATGCTTTGCATCTGAGGGAAATCTCGGATACCCTCCAAGCGCATCAACTTAAGGCGAAGTTCTCCAAAAATGTCATTTTTGGAGAGAAGAATAAGGTTTCTAGGATATGCGGCACCCAAAGAAAGGGATAGCAGTAGATCTCGCAAAAGTAGTTGCAGTGCAAGACTTAAAGGTCCCAAGGAATGCAACAGAAGTAAGAAGCTTTCTTGGACTAGCAGGCTAATATAGGAAATTAATTAAGGGCTTTGCGAAGGTATTAGCCCCACTTACAAGATTGACGGAGAAGAATCTAATCATCTTAGTATATACACTTGGTAACATGGTTAGCATCTGTTTATTTTCAAGAGATAGTTCTGGAAATGTTAGCTTGACACGGCAGAGGTTGTAGTGCCAAGTATACTATAAGAAGAAAAGGTGGAACAAGAGGCGACAGTGAAATGAGTTCCAACGCATATTCTGGAAACAGAAATTAAGAAGCTACGCAATCGTGAAGTTAAGACAGTCAGAGCAATATGGAATGAAGCTCAATAAGATGCAACTTAGAAGACTGAAGACTAGATACGCGCATCATACCTTTTTGAGGGTATATCCTTGATCTCTCTTTTTTTTGTAAAATTTATTTGCATGCTAGTCTTTATCCTTTAAGTATATCCTCTCAGTTCTATCCTTGATCCTTAGGTAGAAGCCAATGGATGTAAACATGTGTTTGAAACATGTTATGATTGATGGTTGCAAGTGGATGTAAGTGTTTGCTAATGGTTTCTCGTGGATGCATATACACACAATAGGCACTAGATCGGCTCCGTCACTTCCATATTGCATATGCATGAGTGAATTTATATATATATATATATATATATATATATATATATATATATGGGATGAAAGTCGATGTGTTATCATATGGATGTTGCATTTGTATGAATGATTTAGCACTCATGTAGAAGTTATAAAGTACGATTAGGAATAATTGCATACACGATAGACTCATGACACTGACATAATTCGCATTAAGGAAGTAAATTGAATCAGTAAACCGCCTGATTTTTCATTAGATAAGGACATATACACACACTATGCATATGTTCATGAAAAGCATTAGAAATCTTTTTAAGGACAATGGATGCATGTGATTGAATGGTCGAGTAGATGGATGTTGGATGGTAGGATATACATTCTTCTTAACTTGAAGATTTCGGGGACGAAATCCTTTAAGTGGGGGGGGGGGGGGAATGTAATACCCCGTAATTTTAAAACGGGACATAAAAGATAATTAAAGAATAATTAATTATTAAAAGAAGAATTAGATAAAATGAGTCACGCCATTGTGTTCGTCTCGGAATTCTGTTTTAGATAGAGTCTGAGTTTGCGTGAATCGGACTCCATATGAAGAAGTTATGGAGTTCAGAAGATTTCATGTTTAAACAAAAAATTAAATAAACAAAACAGTTCGAATTTCAAAATCATGTAAATCAGCTGGGCGGGAAAACTCCTGCCCATAGGGGTCGACTCCCCACGGGGGGGGGGGGGGGTCGACCCTCCAAGAGGGGTGTCGACCCCCCCATAGGGGTCGACCCCCTCGCCCAGATCCAAACAGTGACGATTTTATGACTTGTTGCTGAGTCACTAGGGCATAGGTGGCGATTCTGGATAGCTCTATCTAGTCTGGACTGTCCTGATTGCTCCTAGGTTGATCTAACGGCTCGCATAAATCTAAACCTCTATAAAAGCAACCCCAACCCTCAACCCTAAATCACACAATTTCTTTCCAGGAGCCACCATGCTGTCCATGGTCAACCTAGCATAGCCACCATTCTCCTCCAACTGGAAAGCAAGTTAGAAGCTACGAATCAAACTCAAATCTAAACTAGTAATCGATTAAGAAGAACATCAAATCAAACGTCTACATCAAAGGATAGCTAATCAAATTCAGAAATCAGATCCCAGAATTCAAGACCGTTCTGTAATTTGTAAGTTCATGTTACTTTCAGAAATAAAAGTTAATTGTGATTTTGACATTGTAATAAATCTGAATCTGAGATTATGCTTATTTCTATCTGTCTTTCTATATCCATTGGATCTATCTCATTGATAATATTATGTCCATTCTTTGTCTCTTCTTTCTTTCTTCCCTTTTTGTTTTTATAGCCAGGCTACTGCGAGCCAGAGCCAAATCTCATAAGAGATGAACGTACGTTGGAAATAAAGTTGGGCATAATATATGACTTGAACATGACTAGCGCTAAAATTGGGCATAATATATGATTTGAACATGACCTGCGCTAAAATTGGGAAAAAGTATTAAATTATGTACAATTAGGCATAACTGATTTGAGGACATAACACATGTTGTATTTAAACATAAAGTGTATCGAACATATGACTTGGGATTTGAGGCATAAAGTATATTGGACATATGACTTGGGATTTGGGGCGTAAATTGAACTGTAAATATATAAGGCATAGTACATGTTGTGGTTTAAGACCTAAAATTGGGGCATATATATATATATATATATATATATATATATATATATGATAGTTTATGACTTGGAAGAAGGAGATTATTGTGTATAGGGATGTATGGCTTAGGCATGAAAACCTATAGTAAGATAGGGATAACTGTTAAATGTGAACGCGCCTAAAGTGGGATTTTGAGGTAATTGGCATGCACTGTAATTAAAGGCTATAATTTGGCATAGTTTATATTGTTAATCATGATTTGGGGGTTTTTGGAGAATATTTTGTATGGTGCAACATGACTATTATTACAAAATTTGGGAAGATTGGATGTAACCTAAGTTGAGTAATAACTTGAATTTGAATTTGTGGGGCATAACTTGTAATTACCTTTGTTGAGGTATAACTTGAGAATTGGAACATGACTAGTTTTGTGAATTTGGGATAATTCGCATATAAAATCTAGACTTGGACATGTATGGTAAGTATGCTAAAAGATAAACATGCCTAACCGGAGTTTAGATTGAGTTGCGGTGTAAAACTGCCCGGAACCGCCCGACACATCCAGTTACCGCAACAACAACTATCTAATGTGAGAGGTTAGTGCGTCATGCCCAAGAAAAACCCGAGGTTAGATTGAGTTGTGGTGTAAAACTGCTCGGAACCGCCTGGCATATCCAGTAACCGCAACAACACAGATCTAACGTGAGAGGTTGGTACATTAATAAATAAATTAATGCTAATGAACAAGACATGTTAAGAATGGTAGGGTTAAGTTAACAAAGGCAATACTTAACCGTTATAACATGTTAATTAGACAAGAAGGTGGGGTTAAGTAAATTTAGAACACTAGACCGTTATAACATGTTAATTAAACAAGTGAGCTGGGTTAAGTTCACCAGTACAACATGATGAATGAGAAGGGTTAAGTTAATAAGAAACACTTAACCAATATGACATGATGAATGGGTAGGGTTAAGTTAAAACAGAGAGAGCAACACTTAACCAATATAACAGGATGCGTGGAAGGGTTAAGTTAACACAAAAAGGCAACACTTAACCAAATGTAACACGACAAGTGGGAGGGTTAAGTTAACTTGAATTGATTGATGACACTAAACCAATACAGCATGATGAACGCATAGGGTTAAGTTAATAAGAAACACTTAACTAATGTAACTTGATGAACGAATGGGGTTAAGTTAATGGGAAATACTTAACCAATATAAAATGATGAATGAACAGGGTTAAGTTAATAGGAAACACTTAACTAATCCAACATGACGAGTGAGAAGGGTTAATAAGAAACACTTAACCAACATGACATGATGAGCGAGTGGGTTAAGTTAACATGAGTGGACAACACCTAACCAATATGACATAATGTGTGGAAGGGTTAAGTACATATTGGGTTGGTGGGTAATATTAGTAAATATAGGCCCACAAACTTAACCATTAAGTAAACATGTTTGAATCAATGGGAGGGTTAAGTACATTTTGGGTTGGTGGGTAATATTAATAAATATAGGCCCACAAACTTAACCAATAAGAAACCCTAATAATGGGGACCCATTTCAGCAGTAACCCACATAGATGTATCAAGGTACCCTGAAACTAGGCAGGTGGGGCACGATTACTTGGCTGATTATAAGCAATCAAAATAGCGGCAGGGGGTACGTAAGTGTAGGTTCCGACGGATTATGGGTATGCACGTACTCCGGAATGGGGAAAAGCAGGCACTAGGTACCGGTAGTTATACACTGTGCATCTTCAATCGTGTCGGGTTGCTATCATAAGGATTGATACCCCTTATGGTGAGACCAGCACAGGGTATCTACACGCAAGAGAGGGCCGACTGATACATACACAAGGAAAGTTAATACGAGTAAGGAGCCGATCGATAGGATAGTAAGGGTACATCTAACATCTTCATGGCAATTAGGTTGATTGAGGTAAGATCCTCATACTAGATGTACACCTGAATGCTACCACAATTGCGGGGATTGGATCACGTTATCATATTATCATTTTACACAGATTACTAGTTGAGACACTAGTTAGGGGGTGCAGAGATATAGAAATCAGAATAACAAGGTAGTAGCGAAGCAGAGAAAGAGTAGAAGCGCATTTAGTTTATCTTGCCTTGTCATATCTTGTGCTAATCTTATATTATCTTGTTGTCCTTGTTCTCACGGTATTGTCTTATATTCAGTTTATTCATGTCATGATGCTTTTGCCTGTTTATATGCTGAAAGTCACTGGACTTACCAGACTTATGTCTGACCTAGTTTGTTTTGCCTCTTTTCTTCCGTCCCCCCCCCCCCCCAGGTTCACAGGGAGGAAATGTTACCACTTAAGCTCAGCTTTCTTTCTAAGGACGGAGATAGTCAATGTATTCCTTTGGACTCTCTCTTCCACTGCTATGGCTGGTTCATGCTTTATTTGGGAATATCATTGTTATTTTTATGCTTCTTTTATACTTGGAAGTTTTTGAATCAAGACAGAAGGTCTATGTATTACTTTTAAGTATGATTGCTATAACTGTTGTAAAAGTTGACTAAACCACATTGTTTATAAAATGACTTTATTTTCCACTGCTTTATTTGTTTGTCTTGTAATTTATCTTCATCTTTTACCTAAAACGTTCCACCGAAGTTAAGGCATTCCCTTTGTTAGTGACCTTAACGGAGGTGGGGTGTTATAAATATGGAAGTTTATATCGATTATATATATTGATCTATTTTCCGTGAAGATTCCATTGTTAATGGAATGTGATTTTGGGTTTATAGTGAGCTGTGTTTTAAATGACATTAGTTCTTTAACCCAGTTAAAGATAAGATCAATTTCTTAACTTTGAATAATCATTAAGTAATAACTTTTGGAGATTAAAACTAAGTGGAGTTTTAATGAATCTTTAATTAGATTGAAAAGAGAATTGATAATTTAAATTATCAAATTCAGGAAAAGATCGAGAATGGAGTATCACCAGTTTTGCTCCAAGTGATAGTTAAATCTTTAATTAGATTTGGACCGGAAATGGTAATTTAATTTACCGATAACACTGTGGTGTTAGATATGAAGTATTACCAGTTTTGCTTCATGGGATGAATAAGTTGGGATTGGGAAATCAAACAAATGATTACTTCGATAAGGTTCGCTAATCCCGACTAGTTTAGATAAACCATAATTTGGTTTGAACCGATATCTAAAGGAAGATTAAAGAATAAATTTAAAGAATTTATCTTTGATAAAATTAATGGGAACCTTTCCCAAAGTACAAGAATATTTGAATAAAAGAATATTCTGGATTGGAATGAGGCGTATGTTGTGTTTTTATAGTGCTTGTTTATTATATACGTGAGTTATTCAGAAACACCGGATTTATCCCATTCTGAATAACTGATTCGACAATATGTCGAGGATGAAGATGGTGGTTGAAGACCGGAGGTCTTCACATCTGTAACACCCCGTATTTTCTATAAACGTTAATGTAACAAATCAAAGTATATTTAATTTTTAAGAGAAGAATTAAGGGAAACAGGTTATGCCATTGCGTTCCTCTCGAGTTTGCGTGAATCGGACTTCGTATGAAGAAGTTATGGCCTTCGAAAGTTTCAGCTCAAATTTAAATACAACTCGAAACTGAATTCAAAATTCAAAACAGAACCCAGAAGCGGGCTGGGCGGGAAATTTCCCGCCTAGGACCCAGGCCGACCAGGGGGTCGACCTCCCCCCTATAGGTCGACCTGGGGGTCGACCTGCCCTGTTTTTTCAGATCCAAGGCAGAATTCATTTTTATGTATCCGGGCTGATTTCTGGACCAAATTCATGAGTTCTACACTATATAAACGCCCCCAAACTTCACTTTCTCCACACAACTTCATTACGCCTATACTCTACCTCAATCCTAATTAAAATAAATCTTATTCTCCATTAAAATAAGTTATAGTTCTTCTTCAAATTGGAGATTCAAATCAAGATAAAGCTTCAAGTTGGACCATAGGCATTCCGCTTCAAGCAACGTCACTCGAATCATAGCAAATCGCCTTTTCTAAACCGATCACTGTAAGTTTAGTTAATCCTTGGATTTGAACGTGTAATTGGAATTGTGAATGTAATGAATCAAAATATAGAACTATATCAATTTGCAAGTTAATTATCTTTGATTCGTGCTTATGTCAAATCTAACGTTATCTATGTCTTTGGATCTGATTCTCGATTGTGGCCTAGAACTTATTGTGGCTAATTGCCAATGACTATGATTATGGGACTTTTGCCTAAGACTTTGACTACGAAACTGTTGCCCATGAAACTATCGCATATGACTATGATCCGTGGCAAAGAGACTATTACATATGACTATAAGACTGTTGACTATGACTATGATTCATAATTTTGAGTTGCATATGATTCATGACTATGAGACCATTACCAAGATTTATGGCTATGAGACTATTGCTTATGACATTGATTAAGAAACTATTGTGATTAGTTTCCCATGACTATTGTAGTTAATTGCCTATAACTATTGTGGTCAGTGACTTATGCCTATTCCCATTAACCTATTAGGTTGTACTTCGAACTGGCATTATGTTGGACCAAATCACCTATGCCTATTCCCTTAATTATGTTGGATCCCATTTTTTGGGATGTAACTTGTCTAGTTTATTCCTATTTGTTGTTATGTACATCAAACCCATTGGAACCATTATTTTTGTATTTGGTTCATTCTTGCATGGCTATTCTTTTATGTCAGTTCTCGTGCTTATCCCCTATTCCTTGCTTTGATACTATTAGTATCATTTCATGAGTACTTAGAAACTTGTGAAATCATGTTATATATACGATTACGGCGCGGGAATTTGGGCGTAGCTTAATTAAGTTAGTTTGGCATAATAAATATGTTGGCATAGTCTAAATTGGCTATAATAGTGAATGATTTACATGCATATTAGACTTGGGCATAAGTTGATAAATTTAATTGGCCGCAAAGGGTGTAATTGGCGTGTAAACCAAGTTTTGGACATAAACGGTAAGCTAGAATATTAAATCTAGTTTTGACATGAATCGTAAATTGGAATATTAATCTAGATTGGGCATGAATTGTAAAAGGGGAATATTAAATCTAAAATTGGTATAAACTGCAAGTTGGGCTGATTTATAGGTAAATCAAGTTTTGGGCATAAAATATAAATACGCCAATTTGCATGACAAATAAATATGATCTAGGCTAAATTGATTTACGGAAAATTTACATAAATAGTAAATATATAAATTTAGTAAAAGACGAATATGCCTAACTCGAGGTTAGACTGAGTTGTGGTGTAAAACTGCCCGGAACCGACCGGCACATCCAGTGACCACAACAATACCTGTCTAATGTGGGTGGTTAGTGCATCAAGCCCAGAAAGACCCGAGGTTAGACTGAGTTGTGGTGTAAACCTGCCCGGAACTAACCGGCACATCCAGTAACCACAACAATATCTGTCTAATGTGAGTAGTTGGTGCTTTAATTAATTAATTAAGGCTCATGAATAAATCAAGCTAGAAATGGTGAGGTTAAGTAATTAGGGAAACACGTAACCGTAATAACATGTTAATTAGACAAGTGTGAGAGGTTAAGTAAATTTAGAACACTTAACCGTTGTAACATGTTAATTAAGCAGATGATAGGGTTAAGTTAACTAAGGTAACACTTAACCGAAATATATAATGACATGTGGTGGGGTTTAGTAATACAAGAGGAAAACACTTAACCAATTATATAACATGGTGTATGGGAAGGGTTAAGTTAACACGAGAACAACACTTAACCAATATAACATGATTTGAGGTAGGATCAAGTCAACACCAGAAGTAAACACTTTACCAACGTGACGTGACGGGTGGATGGGTTAAGTCAACTTGAATTGATTAATGACACTTGACCAATAAAACTTGATGAGCGAATGGGGTTAAGTTAAATGGGAAATACTTAACCAATATAACCTGATAAATGAACAGGGTTAAGTTAATAAATCACACTTAACCAATCCAACATGATAAGCAAGAAAGGTTAGGTTAATAAGAACCACTTAACCAACACGACTTGACGAATAGGAGGTTAAGTACACGTCGTGTAGGTGGGTAATATTAGTAAATATAGGCCCACAAAAACTTAACCATTAAATAAACATGCTTGAATCCGTGGGAAGGTTAAGTGCACGTCGGGTTGGTGGGTAATATTAGTAAATGTAGGCCCATAAAACTTAACCATTATATAAACATGCTTGGATCGATGGGAGGGTTAAGTACATCTCATGTAGGTGGGTAATATTAGTACATATAGGCCCACAAACTTAACTGTTAAGAAAACATGCTAGAATCGATGGAAGGGTTAAGTACATCTCGTATAGGTGGGTAATATTTGTATATATAGGCTCACAAAGCAGAGTATCTACACGCAAGAGAGGGCCGACTGACACAGACACATGGAAAATTAATACAAGTAGGTAGCATAATCCCTAGTTGGACCTAGGTCGCGTAAACACTGAATCCAAGAAGCATTCAATAGGTAGCATAAACCCCAGTGGCCCTGGGTAGCGTAAACCCTGGCTGAATCTAGTAAGCACTCGATAGTAAACCCTATATTATATCTAGGTTATAAACGGAATCCCCATAATAGATGTACACCTGAAGGCAACCGCAAATACAGGGATTGGGATCACGTTATCATATGAGCATAGATTACTAGTTTGGACACTGGTTAGGTAGTGCAGAGATATAGAAATCAGTATAAACAGGGTAGTTGCAAAGCAGAGAAGGAGTAGAAGCGCATTCAGTTTATCAGTACATTCAGTTTATCGGTACATTCAGTTTATCTTGCCATATCCCATGCTTATCCCATATTATCTTGTTACTATGGTTTAGCCTTATATTTAGTTTATTCATGTCATGACCCTTTTCCTCGTTTAAATACTAAGAATCACTGGACTTACCAGACTTTATGTCTGACCTAGTTTGCTTTCGTCTCTTTTCTTCCGTTCCCCCCCCCCCAAGGTAGTCAGGGAGGGAATAGCTCAGGTTTGTTTGGACCGTTACTCTTTCCAAGCTTGAAGACTCTTTGACGTGTTGCCTTGGACTCTCTCTTCTACTGCTTTGGCTAGCTCATGCTTTATTTGGGGAAATCATTTTATGCTTCTGTATTTTTGTAAACAAGACAGGATACTTCGGTATTGTAAAACAATCTTTGTACAAGCTGTTTATCAATGAAATAAAGTTTTATTTATTTGCCGCTGCTTTAATTGTCTGTCTTGTAATTTATCTGCATCTTTTGCCTATAATGCTCCACCGAAATTAAGGCATTCCCTTTGGGAGTGACCTTAACGGAGGTGGGGTGTTTCAACATCGTTTGGATTACTGATGGCTTGATTGGGCTGTACACCCAAGACAAGATAATAAGTGGTGATCGTTCCAGACGTACTTGGAGATCGATCGGATATGCAAGGACCTCTCTCCTGTATTGGACATACGGGACGAGGAATAAGGTACCTCCGGTTTCGTTCAGACCCAGAACGAACTTGTAAATGGATGTGTGTCTGACATCGGATTTCATTCTGTGTGATTGACATACATCAGTTGCATAGCGTGAATTGCCTGTGTGGCATGCTGTGATGCAAAAGATCAAGGCTTCTGTTGAAAATCAGAGTCTTGTGGTTGATGATCAAAGCACGGATTTGATATAGCATATCTTTGTGTATAGCGTTGATTCGCGAGCCTCACACCCCGGTGTGAACCAGAAATGGGAGAGGACATCAGGGAGGACATGCGTTTCCTTCTAGCTAGGAGTGGTGTCTGGGTTTTGCACGCCCAGATGTTTTACTTATGTGGATGATGGATAGCGAGGCGCCTCAGATATATCGGCACTGTGGGGCCGATGGATGGTATGGTCTTTATACAGACTAGATTGACGCCCTATAGGGCGGGGAAACGTAGTGTTTAGGCATTTCAATCCACATCGAGTGGACCGGCCCTAACGATCCAAAGGCTTAACTGAGTACTTGCCTGAGACACGGACTAGAGCGTCTCGAAGCGGTAAGGACGATCCCTTGCCTTGGTTCACAGACGGAAATCCAACTTACAATACGTGACATTGCGGTTTTGATTGTAGAGCCTAGTATTGGCGACATGATATATGGTACCCATGCCGTCTAGGATTGATACATTTATATTTGAAGTTGTTTTATACACTTTACACTATAATAGTATCCAAATGATTTGTTTTAAACATACCAAGCATGTTTAGCTATTATAAGGGAAAACTCTATCCTCCGGCTTGTGCTGCATTGTGTGATGGGACCTGAGTCTTATAATAGCTTCATTTTTCCAAAAAGCATTGCGCTATTTTGTTATATGCACTGGTATTCTTGGGAGGAAACCCGTTCCGTGTTATACGGCGTGGTCGCTTGATTTACTTCATTTGAAAGTAAAGTTTTAATAACTGTTTTGAGTTCTCACACCAGTCACATGACTGACTTGGAGTTTATTGTTTTAACCTAAACTCTAGGTGAACCTATTTTCCACACGGGCAGCTAGTAGTTTTGGTTTTGCAGATTTACATTCACAGGATCCTGGTTTACTGTAACAACCCGTAAAATCTGGGCCAGTTTAAAATTTTTATTTTGGCAATTTTAGCGAATTTTGAATATTTAAAATGAATTATTTTAAATAATATCGACGAGAAATTTATTTTGAATATAATTCGACGTATATATTATATACGTCGTCGTTAGAATATAAATATTTATATATAATTATAAATAGAATTGAAAATGGCGCGGTAGTTCGATAATTCGATTTCAAACTTCAATTGAACGTACCGGGTGCAAAACAATCCGGATTTTAGTGAAACCAAAAATGATAGGATCTAAATGATAATATCTTTCTAACGAATCCGAAAGATCAAAATTTTGTAGCGAGAATCAAAAGATATGTCCAGTTGAAAATTCTGAATAGTCGCTATGGAATTCAGGCCCTTAAAAATGGACATTTTGCAAACGACCTCGGATTTCGACGAAACCAGTTTTGTTGGGTCCGGGATGTAAAGTTATTGCTAGGTTTTAAATTTCATAATTTTTCGAATCAGTATGTGAGCGTGGTAAAGGAAAACGCGTTTGACCGGTTTTAGTTGATTTTAATCGACTGGAAATTGGCCATTTTTCCAACGGTCTCAGAATTCGACGAAACTAGTTCTGTTAGGACCGTATCTTCAATACGAAGCTAGAAAATATTTTTCGGGAATTTTTAGAGTTAGTATGTGACCCCGGTAATTTGAAATGTACGTTTAAAATTCAATATAGCGATTTAAGTGTAAATTTAACAGGAACTGATTCAAACAGTCGAATCAGCTTACGATACATATCCCATTGTGTTCGGAATGAGGGTGAAACGCTATGGGCGACAGTCGGTGGACCTCGTTTAGAGGTCGTATGTAAAGGTCAACTTTTTAATAATTAAATAATAAAAAAAAAAAATATTCTCTCTCCCTATAACCTTTGCCCCCCCCCCCGTTTTCGTTTAACAGAAAGAAAAAAAAAAAAATTGAAATCGCGATCGCCCCCCCCCCCCCCCCCGTAGCCATCGTCGCCGTCGCCCCTCCCCGATGGACCCCGCGACCCCCTCCCTCAGCTAGCCGCCCTCCCCTTCTCCTCCTCCGCCACCTCGAAGCTCCGACCCCCCCCCTGCCCTAATCGACAGCCGCAAAACCCCCGCCTCTCCCATTCGCCGACGCCGCCCTCTGAACCCCCACCTCCGCACCTCCGGCGCCTCCGCCACGAGCCCCCCCTCACTGACGAACGGAGAAGCCCCCCCTGTAAGTTTTTAACTGAAATTTATTTATTTTATAAACTGATTTGATTTATTTTATAAACTGAAATTTATTTATTATATAAACTGATTTGATTTATTTTATAAACTGAAATTTATTATATAAACTGAATTTTATGTAGGTGGTAAAGTTTTAAAAAGGTAATCTTTTATATTTTTAAAGTATTAAAAATATAGTCTTTACTATATAGAAATATTAAAAATATGACTTTTATATTTTTAAAGTATTAAAAATATAATCTTTATAGGATAGAGAATATAAAAATATCATCTTTGTGTATGTAGCAAAATAAAAATCTGATTTTTATTTTCTATACGTCGAAATAAAATGCTGATTTTTATAAAGATGAAGTCTTTATAGTTGAAAAGGCGAGATCTTTATATATAGAATAACGATGTAAAAATAGAATTTTTATCTATATAGTAGCGGTGTAAAAATAGCATTTTTATCCATATAACGTGAAAGTAAAAATGTGATTTTTATATATTGAACTTCGAAATAAAAATGTGATTTTTATATATTGAACTTCGAAATAAAAATTCGATTTTTATATATTGAATAGCATAGTGAAAATTCGATTTTTAAATATATGAAGTGATTATAAAAATATGACTATTAAATTGAAAGGCTGGAATGATATTCGGAAAGTACTGTATCCGTGTATCTCTTTCAGTTGTGTTTTGTATTATTTTCCGCTGCATTGTAATTTGTAAATCTCTGATATTTATCAAATGTATATTATTTGTCCATACTCAGTATATTCTTGTACCTGATGTAAATTGTTGTAATAAGCAATGAACTATTCTTCTGTTTGTGTTCCGATTCGTCATGTTCTCATAGCAATCTGGGCTTTCCTTTACGGGGAAGTTCAGGTCGTTACATATATTGAAATATACGTTTTCGATATTTGTATATTCAATAGGACTATTAAAAACCAATAAAGCGTCATATTTATCAAATTTCTATTTTAAATAGCTACCTACGACTGTTATCTAACGACTATAAAATATTATTATAATATTTTAATTGTTTCTTTTTATAGTATTATACTTATATTCAAATTGAACATGATCATTTTATTTTTCTAAAAATATTCTTTTAATTCCATTAAAAAGCACATTTTATTCTAACGTTTTTAATATTACTTCATTAATTACAGTTCATACTTTTGCTTTTAAATTGAAGATTTTACATCTAATTAACTGTAATTAAATTCAATATTGAATTTAATTATGGATTCTGATTAACGAATTAGTGATAAACAATATTATTATATTTTGGTAATAATTCAAATATGATTGTGAAGAAACCAAAATTTATAAATTACCAATTTAATAATTGTTTTTATACTAATGCAACATAACTTATCTAAAACACATTTAAATCAATAAAATTTTAATTTCTAACAATTTAATTCAGAATTATGCTTAATTTGATATTTTATTAAATGGTCGAGAATATAAATCATTACACCCGTTATATCTCAACGCACTAATTTTTTTTATTACTTCCACACCCAAAACATGCATCAATTGTTAGAAGTTTGACAGTGCTTTTTTTAACGTGGTTCATCAATATCAATAATTGTCAATCTTCAGGATCAAATTTATAATAATTTTTAATCTCAGTCTGAACTAGCAACTAACTGATCACTGTAAGTTAGCTGAAGTCAAGGGCGAAGTATATGAAATTAGTCCTACTTAGAGCATCTTCAATGGGGATGTATTTGGAGGGTAAAGTGGATCACACGTAAGACTTGGACAATGTATTTTGTTTTTGGCTTTTCCAATCCAGTTTTGAATTCATCGTGGAATCTGACGTGGGCGAGAAAAAATTTCACAATGTGAAACAAAATGTTCAGTATCAGGCATCATGTTTGAAAATTTGAAGGCATACACATCATAATTTTAACTGCTCATTTTCTTCTCTCTTTTTGATTCTTCTTCGTTCTTCAAAGCTCTACCATGAAATTATCTAGTAGGGCATAGGGCTTCTCAAATTGGAAGTTATATATATCATCTTCTGGATACATTCTCCTATCGCAGTCAGCTGTCCCATATCTCGTACAAGTTTGATTACCACATGATTTTAACAAATCGCTGCTTCTCGATTCCACCATTTGTAATTCAGGTATTGTTAATTCCTGTTCACGAACGCTATTTCCTTTTGATCTTTAACAGATTTTATTTTGTCGTTCTTCAGTAATCAAACTATATCCTTCATATTATTATGTTGTTCGTTTAAAAAAATTCAGCGTCGAGTGAGCATTTTGGTAATGTTCACAATGGAATTTTTGTGACGGAAGTAATGAGCAAATCCCAGTCGTACTACATATATTTGATGGTATCTTAATTTGTACATTAACATAATTTGTATTCTGTACATCAACAGAATTTGCAAATTTATTACTTGTTAGAGAACCTAATGGCAAAGTAAAAATGTGCATATATAGGATTAGTGATCAAAATTAAATAGTTGTTATACCTTGGTTGCAAATATATGAAATACATACCAAGAGGCAGTATAATCAAAAGTAGCACTTATGGATCAATAGATGACCACTACTGTTACCAGCTGAATGGATTTCCATAACTAATAGATAGAAATAAAGATAATAGTGATTAACAGTGATAAAAATGTACCCAATTAATTGTTAGAGCAATTGGATGTTTCTAACATATGTATGTCATAGTAATTATTGGAGTTACTCCAAACCTGATTGGCAGCCAAAGTCTGTGCTTGGTTATGAGCAAGCTTAGTAGTCCTAATACTAATAAAATTCTACAACATTCTTCCTTACTTCTGGATCCATGTCACAAATGACTTATCAACTTCTTCAAGCACATTAGTACGCACTTGAAGCAACTAAAGTGCAGAATTACACCTTGTGTATGCCATGAAAGCTTGAACGGCCAAAGGTAGCATGGTCTTCTTTATGCATACCACCATATTTGCGGCTTTCAGTTGAACTATAGGAGGTTCTAACTTGTACCCAAACACTAAAAAGAAGATGCCCATATATTATTAGAATTCATGTTAACATTACACACATTCCTTAATGATTGTGCGGTGGATTTAGCGGGTGAGAACCCGCCTCGTTTCCTAGCAAAGTTCGGGTACATATTGATTACATGCGTGTTTTTCAGTCATGTTGTAGGTTTTTTAACATTAAATTTTATAATTGTGTTGTCATTCAAAAATTGATTAGATACCTCAGTTGGAGTTATAATCAATAATTGTAGCGGAATAGGCTAAATCATAGTGCTAAATTTAAAATATCAAACTAAAAGAAATTGTGAGTACTGTATAATTATATTATAACTAGTCAATTGATAACATAGTTTATATTTTCAGATGTCCATATACTTCTATGTCTTCATCAGAATCGAAAACTGGGTTTGATAGCTCAGAGGATGAATCATCTTGCCTCTACAGAAACATAATAGATGTAGATGGTGAAAGTGATAGCGTAATGGCCCAAAATTGTATTTATATTCCACTTATAGTTGCGACTACTATGACTCTTGGAAAAAGACAACATGGTGGATCAATTTTGGTAGACGCTACATTCGACGTGATAGAAAATCTCGACATGATCTTATTATTAACGATTACTTTAAAGGTAAAAATTTCAAATATAACCTGGTTAATTTCGCCGACGCTTTCGAATGGATATTAAACTCTTCAACCGTATCTTGCATGAAATTGGTGAATTTGATAGCTATTTCACATAGAAAATTGATGTAGTTGGAAATTATGGATTGAGTCCTTTAAAAAAGATGATTGCTGCAATTCGGATGCTTGCGTATGGTTGTGCAACTGACATACTTGATGAATATGTTCAAATTGGTGAAAGTACCGCTATCGAAAGTCTCAAGCATTTTTGTGATGCAGTAATTGGAATTTTTGAAGAACGATATTTAAGAAAACAAAATGAGGATGATATTGCAAGGTTATTAAAAGAAGAAGAGAGTTGAGTTTCCCTGGCATGCTGGGTAGTCTTGATTGCATGCATTAGCACTGGAAAAACTGTCATACTGCTTAGCATGGAACGCACACTAATGGATTTAAAAGGGTTCCGGCTCTGATCTTAGAAGTTGTAGCCTCGTACGATTTATGGATTTAGCATGCTTTTTTGGTATGGCGGGTACAAGTAACGATATTAATGTTCTTGATCAATCTCCATTATTTGATGATATAGTCAATGATGTTGCTCCGACTTGCAATTTCACAACTCAAGGTCACAATTATAATAAGGGGTATTATCTTTCAGATGGGATTTATCTGAAATATGCAACTTTAATTCAGACTATTTCCGAACCTTCTAATGCTAAGGAGAAACTTTTTGCTAAACGACAAGAAGCAGTCAAAAAAGATGTTGAACGAGCATTTGGAGTGTTGTAGAGTAGATGGCATATTGTACAAGGACCTTCTCGAATGTGAATGCGAAGGATATTGGGAAGATCATGAAAAATTGCATCATCTTGCACAATATGATAATTGAGAGTGAACAGAATGAAGAATATGAACCGGAAAGTTGGTGTCCTCCTGCAAATGAACGACAACATCATGTTGATGTAGAGCATGATTATACATTTCTGCTGTCAAAGATGATTGGCGAACAGAAAAAAATTCGTAATCAAGTAGCACACAACCAATTGAAAACAGATTTGGTCAATAACTTATGGGCATTTTACGGAGATGAGGAAACATAACGTCTGGACAATGTATACAAATCTGTTGTTTTGTCTCATTTTTTGTCCGTATATTAATTATTGTTTTAGTTATTACATATGAATAATTGTTCTTCTTATGAGTATATTGTCTGAAGTATGTTTGAATTAGCTGTTGTATATCCTCTTTCAAGAAATTCTATCAAGTTTTAGGGAAGAAAAATGATTGCTACTTAGTTTTACCTAGAATGATTTTTATATTTTTTCACTGTTACATGTGGACTGGGTATGTAGAATTGTTCTTCTTATGAGTATATTGTATGAACTATGTTTGAATCAGCTGTTGTATATCGTCTTTCAAGAAATTCTATCAAGTTTTAGGGAAGAAAAATGATTACTGCTTAGTTTTACGTAGAATAATTTTTACATTTTTTATACCGCTACATGTGGACTGAGCATTATGTGTGTGTGTTTATGCACTGATCAAGTATACTTGCATCCAGTTTATGATAAGTGCACGTATATCACAGTTTGTCTTGTAGTTCACATCAGACTGCAAAAACAACAAAATAAATTAATCTTCCTTACAGTTACACAGTTGAACATGAAAACATATGGTAGTCATGACCATTGTTTCATCATTTGTCATAAGAAGTCATTATAATATCTTGTACTATGCATAATCACCTTGCCTTGTTATTTTTTTTAAGCAAAACTTCAAGAATCCAACAAATGAAAACATAAATTACTGACAAAGTCTTGCAAGTACATTATGGAGTAGAGTAATAGCAAAAACTATAGACTATAATTCATACAAATAACTTCTAAGCATATTTGGAAATAGACTAACAACAAAGCTAAAGATTTTAGTTCATAACCAAGACTTCTACAAACAAGTAAACATCAAGATACCAACAGGAAAATAAGTAACAAATTAAACTAATCACATTTGAACTTCATCATTTTAGATGCATTGCCGAAAATACCTTCCTCTTCTCATTCTTTCATTATTTGAGTCTGCATTTTTTCATATTCAAGCTTTAATGTTGGCTGAAGGCTATTCAAATCAGTGTTCATTACATTCTCTTGTTCCTTTCTTTTTTCGGCCTTTTGTTTTCTGACTTCAGCTTCCTCCTTCAACTTTAGAGCCTTCTCTTTCAATTTTAATTATTTAGCTAACATTTTTTGTCTCATTTCTAAAATCTGTTGACTGATACTATGTTGTTTTTCTAGTGTGGATTGAAAGTTATTTAAGACGTCAATCACGGCTTTTTGTTCATTCATTCTCCTTATCTTCTCTTTGCTCCCCTTTCTTCCCAGCGGTCGAACTAGTCCAGCATCATCATCGGCAGCTGCCTTCTCAACAAGAGCAGAGTCAATATCAATATGATCGTTTTCATGCATAGACGACATCTCTGGTATAGTTAAAGTTGTCGGTGTTGGATTTTTGACCGTGTTTGAACTAACCGCTTTAGGCTTTTTCGACGAGACGGTTTTTGTGAGCTGCGCGGAGCACCACTTTGGATTTTCTTTCATTATCTCCCAACAATATTTAAACTTAAACGATGTGCCATCTTCCAACTCTCTATACATATTCAAGGCTTCTTTTTCTACGTTAAGCAAAGGGAAAAAAACCAAATATTACAAAGTGAGAAAATATAAAACAATATCAATTTAAGCTTAACATCTCTTACCATGTCTTCAATGTTAGTTCCACTTCTAGGAGCTCTCTCTCAAAATTCGTATAGAGCATGAAACTTGCTAACCGCCATTTGTATAGTGTTCCAACGACAAGATAAACTATTACTTCCTCTTTTTTCGTTGTATCTTCCCATGTGATCTCGTCAAACCTTCAAAATGCGATCCCATGATTTAGAAGAACTTTGATCCTTTCTGTTAACCGGCCTTTTGGTCCGGTTCCCAAAAGTGCGCAAGACACGCTCGACTCAACATATCGCGTGATATTATAGCCCAGAGGCGTCGCCAATATCATTCGGGGTCCAGTACCAGAAGACTTGAGTCTGGCCACTAGCAGGATGTCGCATCCCTCGAACGCGACCTCCATCAGTATCCGTCCGCATTCGAGCCGAAGGCGAGCCGTCAAGCAGGTCCGGGCGCAGCGCCGGTGGGGGTCCAGGGCCCCACAGTCCCGACGGCGATCGACCTAACTGGTTAGGTCGAAACTGTGGGCACCGCCTGATTCATCCGATTTCTGCCAACAAGTGTATTGCCCAGAATCACCAGATCGACTCAAAGTCAGGATTCAGCCAACAACTTCCGCGAACCTCGTCGCTCCTCCAAACATTGCCAAACAAAGACCTAGCAGTCCGAGCCGTGAACCCGAACTATGGGCCATCAAGGCACCTATACCTTGGGCCTTTGCACCACACATAAGGCGACATTCGTACCCCTTGGGGCGCGAATTTCGCACCTCTAAGAGGTGCCAAATTCGCACCTATCCGGGTGCGAAATTCGCACCCCAGGGTGCGAATTTTGCACCTCGAGAGGCATGAGTTTCGCACCCTACGAGGTGAGAAAATTTGCACCCCAGGCTCTAGGTGCAAATTTCGCACCCCATGAGGTGCGAAAATTCGCACCCCAGGCTCCAGGTGCGAAAATATGGCATGTGTAGGCTCTAGGTGCGAATTTCTGGGTGTGGTCCCCTATTTCTACCTACTCCTACCTAACCACTCTTCTATAAATACCCCATGACTTCACACTTGAAAGGGGTTGGAATTTGAGGCCTTGGGACCTCTAGAGAGCTCCATTAATGGCATCTCCCATTTGAGGAAGAAGAAGGGCAAAAGTGTCCTTTTCTTAATGTATTAAATATATGATAATTATGACATCATATATGATGATGACAACATCATGCCTTAGAGGTGACCTCATATAGCCTTAAGGATGACATCATATAGCTTAATTGTGACATCATCTAGCATAAAGATGAATGTAATGGGATGGCCTCACACTTGTAACTTTGAGTGATTAATAATATTCCAACAACGCTTCAAAGTGGACGTAAGCCCCTCACGAGGCCGAACCACTATAGATCTCTTGTGTTATTTACTGCTTTCTACTCTTGTCCGTGCGACCAAATTAGCTATTCCTAGTAATTGGAATCTTTGGTGTTTACGACATTTTTTGCCGTTAACATTTGGTGCTTTCAATAAGAAAACTCGGATTTTGCGCCTTTGTCGCACGTTGTCATCTTGACCCCCGACGAGCTTGAGGTTCCTTGCTAAACCTGTCATCGAGTCCGCTCACGATGACAAAGCGACCAAAGAACGCAATGGTCGGCTCTTCAGCCGCAGCCGAGGCCGGTACGTCCCAACAACCTCAACCAGCGGACATCCCGGCCATTAACGAAATCGTCCCTCCTATTGTTGACCCCGAAGCCCCTGCAACACAAGCTCAAATCCGCGTGCTTGATAAAAAATATGAAAACCCAATGGTCGAGCTTAATCAAGCATTAAGAAATAACATCGACCTTATGCGATAACTTCAGGAAAGTCAGCGCATCGTCGCTCGACTTCAATTAACTTGAAAAAACGCTCGATTCCGACCAACTATCTCGGAAACTTCCTCTTCCGAGTCGAGGGGCCCGCATCAAAGGAGGAGGTTTAGCCTCGTCGAAAACGTCGCCGCCTGCACCAATGCCCTCGATAACGGCAATGGCAATGGTCACACCAACGACAATGGGACCGGCAACATCGACTGAACTACAGTTACTTATAGCTGGGGGCATAGTACCGAGACCGCTTTCGCCTGATCATCAATAACGGACTAGGTCAAAGGACCAACCAACCTCTTCCTCGACATAACCCAACAACCGCTAATCAGGATGATGGACCCGCTATTTCAGCAGCCCGCGCTCTTCCAGAACAGGATCCGCATCATCCTGCTCCACCTCACTGGCCACACTAGGACCCAATCATAGATGTCGAGGACATGGAGGAAGATGATCCAGACATCCATCATAGAAGATGCCCTCGCAACAGAACTCCGGAACCTCACCAAAACTCGTGGGTCCCAACGGCGGATCCGCATCCAACTTATCTTCCCGACATGGTCCGAAAGATTACGAGGGAAGTGAGAGGGAATGTGCACGATTCATGGGAAGCGCACATTAGGCGTAACACCTTCACAAGAAGGGTAAATGAAGCTAAGTGGCCGCAACGCTTCAGCATGCCACATATGCCGCTTTACGATGGCACCACTGATCCCTATGCCTTCCTAAATCGATATGATTGACAAATTGACTCGAGCCGGGGCAACGATCCGGTCAAATGCAAGTACTTTCCAATTTTCTTATCAGGAACCACTCTGTTATGGTTCTCTCACCTCCAACTCGATTCCATTAACGACTTCGGCCAACTAGCAATAGAATTGGTCAAGCAATTCAGAGTACACATCCCGACTCTAAACAATGCCTTCACCCTGTCCAATCTATACCGAGGACCCACCGAGTCGCTCAAAAGCTACCTCTCTAGGTTCAACATCGCCCTCGTCGAGGTCGAGGATCCAGACCCTTGCATCATACTCTTTCAGTTAGCAAAGGGCGTCCTCCCTACTTCCGAATTCGGGGAATGGATCGATCAGAAGCAGCCAAAAATCCATAACGCTTTCCATGAAAAGGCTAGGCAATACTTTTGTTAAAAAGAAGCGAGATAAAACCAATCTCCAGGGACGGTCTTCCCAACAATCCACATGCGGATACCATAAATGACAGCGTCAAAGGGAAACAGATAGCAAAGCTCTTCGATAAGGACAAGGGGGAAAGTCCTTACAAAAAATGGCTGAATAACGGTGCGCAAGGCGGCCGCAACAACGGTCAGGTTCCTACGGAACCCAAGAAGCTCGGTCCTCACCGGGCATACAAGATCTACACCCCGCTGAATAAAGACTTGGAAACAATCTACCGAGAAACGTGCAACGCGCTTAAATACAAGAAACCATACAATAGGGAATCCACTAATCAGGAGAAGAATACCGACAAGTACTGTCGATACCACGACATGTACGGGGACAACAATAACTGCCATCAATTCAAACACGTAATTGAAAAGCTTATCCGCGAGAAGCGCCTTGAGCAGTACGTCCAAAAAGCATCATGACTTTCACCAGCATTAAGCAGAATTTCGGTAAAACCTAACGCTCACCACGTTGGCTGCAATTAACGCTGGTATCTCTCACCAGCCCCGAGCGATGGAGGACCCGCTAGAAACGAATCTCCTTCCACTTGTGGACCCTAAAGCTCTTGCGACTCAAGCACAGATTCACACGCTTAATAAGAAATGTGAGAATGCAGCTCTCGCACTAGGCGTTGAAGATTAACATCAATCTTATGCGCCAACTTCAAGAAAACTTAAGACATCGTCATTCTACTTCATCTTGCTCAGAACCGTGCCTGCTCGCTGCATACCGCATTGGAAATTTCTTCTTTCGAAGCTAGGGGCCCATGTCGAAGAAGAAGGTTCAGTCTCATTAAAAACATCGCCGTCCACTCCAACACTCGCATGATGACAGTAACGGCAAAAAGAATGAGATGATGATCGAACCATCATCGCTTACGGCTAAGGAACACAGTAACAAACCGGGTCCGAGTAACCAACCTTCTACTCGGAAGAGCCCAACTGCCGCCACTCACAACCAGAGTCCCACTCTTCCAGCAGCTCGCCGAGCCAGAGTACTTCCAGACCAGGGTGCACACCAGCTTGCCCAACCTCGGCAGCCATACCAAAACCAGACCATCCATGACATGAAAGAGAGCGAGTCGGATGTGTACAACAGAAGACATCGACGGAATGGAACTCCCAAAATTCGTCAAAACTAATAGGTTCCATTAGAAAATCCCCCCTTCGACATATCTCCCCGACATGGTCCGTATAATCATGAAAGATATGCGAAGGAACGCCGACAACTCAAGAGAAACCCACTTGAGGCGTAATCCCTTTACAAGGATCGTACACAAAGCTGAGTGGCCCTGACGCCTCAACACCACATGTGGCATTCTATGAAGGCATGATTGACCTCTAATCTCGGCAATGTCAGAATCACCATCAGAAATGGAATGCGTCATCCCGGCCGTCCCCGGCTTTGACGCTCGAGTCTCCACTAGGCGGACTCAAACTGCTACGAGTCCAAACTTGTCACCTTTGCTTCTAGCATCCAACTGGGCCCAAGCTCACTTCAACCAACTTCCACATAATCATGCAATCGAAGTTGGAGACTCATAGATTGTCGTATACCTTCCGTCAAGAAGGCATGCTAGGCTCCAAAGTCCTGGGCTAGATCACGACCTCTATAATGCGACATGATCCCAACCTCTGCTTGTCGCCGACACGATCTGTGGAATCTTGAGGGAACTAAGGGGGCATGCCCGCAACGTCTGCAAAACCAGTACAAGGCATAACCCGTTCACGTCGGCCGCCCTTGATACCGAATGACACAAGCGCTTCGACATATCGACACTTGCCTCATACTTAAAGAAGCCATGATTCTCGTATCTTCATTAGCCGCCACAAATGGCACATGGGTTCATTACACGTCGCCCGCGCCATAAAGTGCAAGTGATTCCTCGTCCTTATCCAAGATGGCTCTATCCGGGTTCTCTCGACTTCCACCTTGAACTATCCCAACTCTCAACTAACTCACCAAAAGATTGGTCACACAATCCAGGTTGCACATCACGGCACCCAAAGACATCCTCTCAGTCTCGAACATTTACCAAGGCACCCATGAAAACTCTCAAAGGCAATCTCGCAAGATCCCACACTGCCTTGGCTGAAGTCAAGAAACATACTCCTCGAATCGCACTCATCCATCTCACAAATGGCATATTACCTGATTCCAAACTTAGAGCATGGACCGATCAGAAGCAATCAAAGATTTAGGAGATCTTCTGCATGAATGCAGGCTACTTCTTACGCCGAAATCTAGCCTAAAGGAATCACGCTCCTACCCTCAACATTCTGCCTCGTGACGACATTCAGAGCTCCAATAACTCTGATTCTATCGCTCTGCGCTATCTTGCTCGCGCCGACAACGTCAAAGGTAGTCGCATCAATGGATGGAATCGTCTTCGACTCCCATCTTTCCGCAGCTATACTGCTCTTAACAACACCCCTGAGAAAATCCAACTCGCAATCTGCAACTTCCAACCATGCAAAAGTCCAAGACGTGAAAGTCCGACAAAGCACACCAATGGACTCTACAGGATATTGTCGGTTCTACAACATCCGCGGACACAACGCAAACATGTCTCGTCACTTACAGAACGACCGCGAGGAATTCGTCCGCATCGGAACTCCGAGACACTCAATACTCATCAAAGACTCCCACTGCACGGGGTCTCCGAGCCACTCGACGCTCATCGAAGATTCTCACTACGTGGGACCTTCTAGCAACTCGATGCTCATCGAGGATCCCTACTGCATGGGATCATTGAGCTACTCAGCGCTCATTAAAGATTCCCACTAAACAGGACCTCGACTGACAATTAATCCTTCAAAATTGTCCCCCCACCTCATCAGGACTACAGCTTCCGTGGAGCAGTTGACTCTAGGTTGTCATCAGAGATACCAGTTTGTAACTCCTCCCTGCCTCTGCCTCCCTCATTGGAAGCAGAACAGAAACTAAAAGCGAGCTTTCTTCTATAAAAGACACCTCCTTTTCGCTGTAACATGGCCATTTTTTGTCCTCCATATGACGCTCCCGACCTCCTCCAATCAGCAGGGGGCACGTTGGGAAGCATTACCGGGGGAACGTTCAGAAGCGAGCCCGAGAATTCCAGTTCTCTATCATCCCCAAGACCGTCGTCTATGATACAACATTCCCCGAGATTATCATTGGAGATATCAGCCATCGACTCATTAACATCATCAACTCGCCCATAAAAAAGGAGGCGAGAGAAAAGATTCAATAGCATAATGAGGGCATACACATTAATGTTTAAAGGTCAAAAAATAGGACCTCGATCACAATTACCGAAGGAAATGTATATTGGTAAAGGGTCGCAACCTTTCCAATACTCGTTACTGTTGCAATTCAAACAGAATCATCCATTCACGGATAGATGCCTCATTCCGACCTATGTATATATAGGTATGCAAAAAAAATGAAATGAAAACGCAAAGCAAGGCCAGTTCTCTAAGACACACCTCCTCTTTGTTGTATCATAACCATCCTCCTCCAACTAATGCTCCAGCCACTTGGGGCACGATGGAAGCTCAGCCAAAGGCCCACGCGAATGTACATCGGCGACCTCGTCTTCAAACGGGCCTTTCCTCCACCTGTAGGCCACACTCCTCGTTAGGAAGGCCCATACTCATACAACGGAAGCTCAGCGATGGAACTTTCAAACTCTCAACCATGGACGGAGCCGAACTCCCAAGGGCACGGAACAACTAACATCTTCACCTCTACTCTGCACAACTTAGTGTACAATTGATTCACGCCCTCCAACGATGTCTTGCTTTCCTACAATTCAAGGCATTATAAAGGCTACTACTACCAGAGTTGTCCTTAGAAATGATGTTCAATTTCCTATCACCCTTCCTTGTTTACTCCATGCATGACGTTCATGACGTGTTTGATTAATCCTGATAAACAACATGCGCACAAACATTCGATCACCGCATCGGCGCCTCGAGCACGGGAGCCAGTGCTGCCATCCGAACCTCGATCCAACATCGAGGCCAAACAACACTGGCTACGATCGGCACCCCGAGCACGGGAGCTGGCAATGCTACTCGAGTCGCCGGCCCGCGGTGCGACTAAGTATAAATAACCACAAACTCAAACCTCGGCCCCATGCTGAGGCCGAGGATAAATAGTTCCGCGCCCAAGTCCCAAGCGACTTGGAGCCGCCCAACAGACAGTCGGGAGTGATGTAAATTTCTCACTTGGATAAGGGTGTATGTCGAATCTCGGCACAGCACCGATACCGACATTAAATCGTTTTCTCCCCGAAGCTCTAAAGGCTTAGGTGCAGCCCATGGCCACGATCAAACCCTACGGGCTGATGATCCGGGGTTTTCTCTGACGAATAAATGTCGTCGTTGCTCGCCACAACCCGATGAACGACGGGAGAGCCACACACCAGACTGACTACATAATGCGACGTCATATGCCTTCGCTTCACTTGGGATTAACACCAGGCAACCCAAACACAGCAGGTGCTTAGCCTTGCTTCGCAAATTATGGGTTTCCTGAGCTAAGGGAAACTAACTAGAAGCCTGCGCTCAATCACACCCCTCTGGAATAATTGACCCAGAGCGCGGTACACAATCACACCCCTTTGGAATAATTGACCCAGAGCATGGTACACAATCACACCCCTATAGAATAACCGACCCAGAGTGCGGTCTCCGATCGCATCTCTGTTGGTGTAACAACAAGTACGCTTGTACAAGTATGGGACGCCGGAAAACATGAGAAGAACGTTCGAGCACTTAACACAAAATGCGATCTTTTCTATTTCATATTCCATTTCACACACACCCCGAATAGACTACATGTCTAACGTTTCTTCTTTATGATGACAAGGTGTACATGAAAACCACACCATACCTTTAGGGACCAAAAGCGAGGGCCACACTCGCATATACTATCCGTCTACCTAACCCAAAGTATCTATAATTCCTTTAACAATTATTGATGCTACTCATCCTTCTCTTTTCTTTTCTTTTCTTTTTCTTTACAAGTTCGGCATTTGGTAGGTCACCACCAACGAGGGTCCCCTTCCTCCCAGAAGCGCCTCCTCCTTTACTCTTCACAAGGGTAACGGATTCATGAGACATCGATGTGTGCCTCCCGCCATCATCCTCGCCGCTTGTAATTATTGTAACTTCCAAAGGGAGATACATGGCAACGGCTTAGGGACGATGTTAGAAACGAGGACCAACCCAGCCTAGGTGTCTCCCCAAGCCTTCTTGGCGCCCAACTCTGCTCTCTTCTTAGCATCTTTGGCGGTCTTCTGATCAACTAAGTCCATGGCCTGGGGTAACACAATTGCATCTGCTAAAAGTTTGCTAAGGGTCCTTCGCCCTCTTTTGGTAGGCATCATTGATGGCTTTCATTTTCCCTAGCCTACTCAGAGACCCTCTCCTTCTCCGCCTCAATATCGACCTACTTCCTCGCCACCACAGCGACAGATTTCTCCTTGGCATCCTGCCTAGCCTTTGCCCGCGCATCTCATATGGCAGCCCCATCCTGCACCTCTTCCTCTCCGACTCCTCAAACTTTGCCACCAGTCGGTACTCCTAGTCTTCCACCGTAGCTTGCATTGATGGCAAACTTACATCAGCTATGCCCATCGCATAAGAGCTTCGACCAACCACAACTTATCCTCCCCCAAGGAGGCTCATATGAATGTGGGATCCCGAAGTCCACGGGTTCTCCTACTTCTCTAGAGTATTCCCGCGGTAACTCCACTTGGGACTTGGACGCTCGAGGAAGCACGGGGGCAAAGCCTGGTGTCGCCTCCGCTCCAAGGGGACAGTCCAGCAAAACAAGCAA